>CM047007.1:70120538-80120538 GCA_025698465.1 Gossypium longicalyx
AAATATATATTTTACAATATATCCATATTCAAATCATCTCCTAATCAATTCCCAACACTTTGATATTTTGAAACATACCACAAACTAAGCATATCACACTAAAACTATTTAATTGATTAATAATATTATAATTATAACAACCAAAAAGTTAATTTTTATCACACATACATAACTATGGCCAAATGACTTTACTAAAAACGTAAGTACATGCCAACTTGAAACAAAACAAAATATACAAACTTTGTTGAGTATAGGATTTGTCGATTGGTTGCTGACGTGTAGCACCCCATACCCGTATCCTATGCCTGTACGGAATACAAGGTGTTACCTAACTTGTACTCGTATTTACAACCAATTCTGAGTCTTCAAGACTTGGACAAATTTAAAACTTTCTCAACCTATCAACACATCCTCAATATGAGCCTACGATGCCCAAAGCACACATTGGAAATCTTTTGGGACCAATCCGGGTCCTTCAATCCACTTTAGAAAATGACACTTGACATAGGGGCACACGCCCGAATGGGAGGGGCAACACGCCCTTGTGACCATTTCGACATGGTCGTGCTGTTTGTCCGTGTGGCACACACGGCCCAAGCAATACAAGGACACGACCGTGTCCTTCACCCGTGTGGTATTAATTTTAAGTTCACACCTACAGGGGTTTTTACACGGCCTGGCACATGCCTGTGTCCCTGGCCCATGTCTTTCACACGGCCACGACACGCCCGTGTGCTAGGCCGTGCCCTTCACACGATCGAGACACACGACCGTGTCTCTACCCGTGTGTTTACTATCATGCATTCAGACTTGAAAGTTTTACATGTACGACACACACAGCCGGACCACACGCCCATGGGGCAGACCGTGTGTCACACACGACCTAGACACACGCCCGTATGCCTACTTGTGTGGACAAAATAAGACTATTTACCAAGCCTCTTTGCCTCCTTTACTTACACAACCTGCACAATAACAACTAAAATCAATACAAGACTATTTCATGCAACCAAATCAGCCACAATAGACAACATTTTATTTGTGCATTTTACTCATCCATGAAAATAACGTCATTTGCATATATCAAAATGAATATTAGCCACCATTGGAGGCTTAATACAAAATGAAGGGGAATCACCCATACCAACACATTTGGCCAATTTTTCAAAGACTCAAAACATCAAAGTCTAGCCCTATACATGCCATTCTCAAATACAATTAGTCTAACTATACCAAGTGCTTCAGCTGATAGTGTGATCGTTGCCTCCGATGTCTGATGATCCTCGAGCTAGCTAGGCGGAATTATAAGAAAAAAGGAAAGGAGAGGGAGTAAGCATAAAGCTTAGTAAGTTGCACATAAATAAATATACAACAATTTTTACCACTCATCAACATGCTCATAACACAAAAGTGGGCGTAAGCATAACTTACTCATCACTATCCATATAAATCTCATAGCATGTATCAAAATCATATCTCATACATTTCAATTAGGTACCTGTACCACTCACAACACGGTTATACCTTACTCATTAGCTTAAACGGTATCTCTTACTGTTGAACCGTTCAGACTTTACCGGATATTCGATAAGCCTCAAACATGGGGTAGGGTGCCGATGCCACATCCCAGACATGGTCTTACACTGGCTCATATCTCAAGTCGATGCCATGTCCCAGACATCGCCTTACACCGACTATCATTTAGAGTGGCGATGCATGTCCCAGACTTGTCTTACACTGGCTTACATCTCGAGGCTGATGCATGTCCCAAACATGTCTTACACTAGCACTCATCTCGATGCTGATGCCATGTCCTAGACATGGTCTGACATTGTCTCTCATAATGTGGCCGATGCATGTCCCAGACATGTCTTACACCAGCCCACAATAATCGATATGTCATGGCATGAATACCCGATTTATTTCCTAGGTTCAAATGGGAATTCTACTATCTCTATTATCATCGTACTTTCTCAATTCTACTATCAAGCAATTCATGCTACATTAATTCAAATACAATTCAACACATATATTAGCAACGTAGTTGTATTATTTACGTACAGCTTACCTCGGATTACAAAATGTGGCAGCTAGTCGATTTAGTCGATTTGCTTGGCTTTCCCCCAGTCTAGGCTCAGATTTGGTAATTTTTTATCTATAATAACAAAATGTACTTATTTAGTCACTAAATAGAATTAAGCAATCGACAATTCACATCTTTTGTAAAATGATCATCTTGCCTCTAAACTTTGACAAAATGACCATTTTCCCCCTAGACTCGAAAATCGATTTTTATCGAATTTCTTCATATCTTAAACCTAACCGAACCATTTTTACTGTTATAGCAACTCCAAATTCCCACTATTTCACACATTTATCATCTATTTTACAACTTATGCAAAATAATCCTTTTAGGTGTTTTCATGCTAACACATTTCACAAAAGTTGTTTATAAAACACCCAAGACTCATTTTCTTCCATAAAAACTCAGCAACCATTACAAATTCTTTCATGGCAACACCCTAAAATCATAATCATTTTGCAAAATAGTACCTCATTTGAAAGCTTATGCTTCAAGGGTTATATTTAAAAATGTAAAATCTTCAAGAAAACTCATTAAAATCACTTACTTGCAAGAGAAATAAATGGCTAAAATTTTTGAAGCTTTCAAACCCCTACAATAGCTGATATTTTTGGTCAAAAAGAGAGAGTGAAGAGATAAAGCCTTTGTTTTATTATAATATTAAAGCTAGTCAAAATTGGTGACCAAAACTCACCTAATTTTGACTTTCGTATCAATTTGTCTCCTATGGCCGGCCACCTTATTCTCTAAGGGTTTAATTGTTCTTTAAAGGCCCCCAATTTAGGATTCATGGCAATTTACACCCTTAGCTATCAAATTAGGACTTTGACACTTTATGTGATTTAGTCCTTTTTTGCAATTAAGCAAGCAAACGCTAAAATTATTTTACCAAAATTTTCATGCACTCATATAAACATGCTATAATCCCATAATAATAAAATAATTTTTCCAACATTCAGATTTGTGGTCCCAAGACCACTGTTCCGACTAGCCCCAAAGTCGGGCTGTTACATGACGACTCTGAGTACAAGATCTCAAAATACACCTAGCTTGCATATGAAAACAAGACCATTTGGTGAGTATTAATTTCAAATCATATTGCTATAACATACTCAATATAGCATGAAATTTAAATAATTGAACTCAGTTGATTTGTTTCTTCCTTAGACCAATTCAAGTATGTTTCATACCAAAGTTTATCCAATACATTAATATATACATGTATCCCAATAAACCAAATGCGATATTTTAACTAACTAATTTATTTTAAAGAACTTGTTAACACTTTATACTAACAATGTATGCAATCTCATTCGATTTTGTCTCATTTTGTAATATCGCATTACGTTACCAATTTGAATCAAACCATTCTTCCTGTTCAATATTTGTGTTCGCTAATACATGCTCGGATTTGAACTAATTTACATCTCTTACTAATACTATAATTTGACACCTAATGCCTCATCGATATGTCCCAAACTAAACAAAATGCGTGTGGCGCTTATTAGTTCATTCGAAGCAATAATAGTGCCCAGCACTTGTCGATATGCCCGATGGTTAATGCACTCAGAGCTCATCGACCTATAGTCGGCGAATTCTATATCGGTATATCCGACGTAAACAATTCATGCCCGGTGCTCATCGGCTCAGCCGAAGTAGTAATTGGGAAAACCATAGTTGGGACATTCAAAGGAAAATGCGCCTAGTACTCATCGACTTATAATCGAAGAAATTTTATTTTATTTTTTACTCGATTCTATAACTTATTAATTATTTTCAACTTTTCCCAAAAATTACTACAACAACCCATAGTTTAATTTCATTCTCAGTTTAGTTTCTACTCTATTGATCTCAACAACAACTCTTCCGTTGAATGTTATCTCATATAAAACATGGCATGGTTCGTCTCATATTCAAGCCAAATGTGCAAATTTACTAAATTATACTATTTCAAATTTGTATACAATTTAACTTTCTATCACAATAATCAATCTCAATATCCTATTCTAGTTAACCATTCATGTAAAACTTCATTCGTTTTTTCAACTTACCTAATAATGAAAATAAAAGGAAAAATAAATAATAAGTTGAGTTATACTGATACTTACAAGGAATTTCAAACTATTCGTCGGTGACTTTAGTTTTTCCGTTTACTCTCGAGGAAATCGAATCGTCGATAACTACGAATTAACATAAACAAATAACACCATCAATAATTCACCCAATTCACAATCAATAATTAATTCAAACAAAATTTACATTTCATTCAATTTAGTTTTTAAAATCGAAACAATCACAACTCTCCATTCTAAGCATTGATTTATAATTTGACTTCATTTCCTTCTATTTTTGACCCTTTATTATCGATTTCTAACAAAATCTCATAATAACTCTACTTGATATCCACTTTATTTTCTCAGGTGAAAAAAATCTAACATCTAACTTCAAACTCTAGTCTTTTTTTCATGTATACACTAAAAATCTATCAATTTAACACAAAAAACATAGAGAAATCATTAATGATAACTTTCTAAAACCTTAACAATTTTCTAAATTTTTACACAAATTAGCTAAATTAAGATTCACCGATCTAAAACACATAAGATTTGTAAGAAAATTAATAAACTGCACTCACCATTTTGTAGGCTAAAGCTTGAAAACCCTAAACAATGATTTTCCTCTATTTCTTTTCTTTCTTCCATGCGTGGAAGGATGGAGAAGATAATTTTCTCTCTTTCCATTTATAAGAAAAGTAATAAGTTGCACTCACCATTTTATTTTTTATCATAAATAATAATAGTAATTGAAGAGTCACATTTTTGTAGCCACATATTTGGCATGTTTTGTTGCCATTTTAAACTTTTGGGTTGTTAGCAATTTTAATCGCTTTAGCTATTTCCAAATTAAAATTTATAACGATCTAACTTTATAATTTAATCATTGGACTAGATTAAATACTCAAATACACTAAATTACTTATCTTTGATTCAATTTCATTTATAACATAACTCAGAAATATTTTTATTAATTATTTACAGACTTTGATTCATTAAAAAAACTTGAAACCATACTTTCTAACACCACTCGTACAGTTTGTTGCAATTCTCCCCTCTTAAGAGATTTTATCCTAAATTTACCTAGAGAAAGGTAAGGGTATTCGGATTTCATTGTTTCTTCCGGTTCCTAAGTCATTTTTTCTACATTATTGTTGCACCATAGAACTTTCACCAAAGGTACACGCTTACTTCTTAGTTCTTTCACTTATCAAGTTAAGGTTTCCACCGATTCTTCCTTATAAGTCAAATTACGTTGAACTTCAATTTCTTCTACCGTAATCATATGAGATGAGTTAGAACGGTATCATTTGAGCATAGACATATGAAATACGTCATGAATCTTTTTCAATTCTGATGGTAGGGCTAGACGATAAGCAACTGGTCATAGTCTCTCAATAATTTCATACGGTCCTATAAATCTAGGACTCAACTTTCCCTTACGACCAAATCATAAGTCTTTCTTCTAGTGGAAGACTTTCAAAAATACTCTCTTTCTCACCAAATACTCAATATCCTCCATTTTAATTTCAGTATATGACTTTTACCGATCGAATGTTGCTTTCAATTTATCTAGTATAAGTTTAACTACATTTTCTATTTCTTGAATCAACTCTAGCCCGATCTCTCTTCTCTCACTCAACTCAGCCCAACAGACTGGCATCCTAAATCTTTGACCATACAATGCTTCATATGGAGCCATCCAATACTTGATCGTAAGTCATTTATTATACACAAATTCAGCTAATGGTAAATAACATTCCCAAACCAAATTCAAAATTTATAACACAATCACATAACATATCTTCCAATATTTGGATGATTCGCTTTTGATTGGCCATTAGATTGAGGATGAAATGTCGTATAAAATTTAGCCTTGTACCCAATGATTCATGCAACTACTTCAAAAATCTAGATGTAAAATGAGAATCTCGGTCGGAGATAATAGATGTAGGTACACCATGCAGTCTAACCATCTCGCGAATGTGAACTTCCGTTAACTTTGGAAGTGACCAATCTATCCTTACTCCTAAAAAATGTGATGATTTTGTTCGATCAAATATCACCCAAATAGTTTTTTTTTTATTCGATGAGGTTGGTAAACCAATCACAAAATCCATCATAACTCACTTTCACTTCCACTCAAGAATCGAGATAGGCTAAAGTAATCCAATAGGAACCTGATGTTCTACTTTTACCTGTTGACAAGTCAAACACTTGGCACCATGTTCAGCAATCTCCTTTTTCATTCCCTGCCACAATTATAACTATCACAAATCGCAATACATTTTTGCACCACTAGGATGCATAACAAATGGGCCACCATGAGCTTCACGTAGAATTAACTCCTTCAACTCTACATTATTAGGAACACAAAGACGATTACAAAACCAGAGAAAACCATTTGCATCAATGCTAAAATTCTCATTATCACCCTACCAAGCAAGCTTCGGTTTCTTAGACAATTTCATATCGATCAACTATGCCTCATTGATTCGACTGAGTAACACGGGTTTAAGTTGTAATTCATCTATCAGATTGCCATCATCACCAATTTTGAGCTGAGCAAACATTGCTCGCAATTCAATTGCTATCTTTCTACTCAAATGCATGAACTACAACATTTGCTTTCCCGTGATGATAATCAATTACACAATCGTAAGCCTTTAACAACTCAACCCAACGATTTTGTCTCAAGTTCAATTCACTTTAAGATAGAAGATATTTAAGACTTTTATGGTCGGTGTAGATATGACATTTCTCACCATAGGTATAGTGTCTCCATATTTTTAGAGCAAAAATCACCGCATCAAGCTTTAAATCATGCATCGTAATTGCGCTCATGAGGTTTTAGCTGCCGGACGCATACGTAATCACCTTCTCATATTGCATCAATACACAACTTAACCCATTCAATGAGGCGTCACTATAAACCACAAATTCCTTTCCCGATTCAGGTAGGTTAAAATTAGAGTTTCAACTAGCCTCACTTTTAATTTCTAAAAACTTTATTGACATTATTCTGTCCAAACAAATGGTATATTCCTTTGCAACTTAATCATCGGTATCGCCATCTTGAAAAACCAATTTACAAATCTTATATAATAGTCGGCTAGAACAAGGAAACTCCTGATATCTGACACATTATTTGGTGCCTTCCACTGAAGGATAACTTTAATTTTTTTCAGGTCAACCCGAATTTCTTCAACTGAAATCACATGCCCTGGAAAAACCACTTCAAACAACCAAAATTTACATTTACTAAGCTTCTCGTATAGTTGCTTCTTTTGTAATACTTGCAATACAATTCTGAGATGCTCATCATATTCAGTCTCCAGTTTTGAATATACCATAGTATCATCAATAAATGCTACAACAAATTGATCCAGATAAGGTTGGAATATATGGTTCATGAGATCCATGAAAGTCACAACAACACTCGTTAGTCCAAATGGCATTATCAGAAAGTCATAATGACCATACCACATACAAAATGTTATTTTAGGTACATAACTTTCCTTTACCTTCAACTGGTAATACCTCGATCTTAAGTCAATTTTAGAAAAGACTAAGGTTCCCTACAACTAATCAAACAAATCATCAATGTGCGGCAGAGGATACCAGATTTTAATCATCAACTTATTTAGTTGGAAATAATCAATACAAAGCTGCATGGATCGATCTTTCTTCTTAACAAACAAAACTAGAGCTCCCCAATGTGAGATACTAGGGTGTATGAATCCATAATCCAACAAATCTTGCAATTGAATTTTTAGCTCCTTTAATTCTGTCGGTGCCATCTAATATGTGGCTATTGATACAAGGTTGTACCAGGAAAAAATTCAATCGCCAACTCAACTTATCGATCAGGTGGTAGTCCGGGTAATTCCTTCGAAGACATATTAGAAAACTCGTACACCGTTCGAATTTTGCTTATCTGCTCCTACTCCAAATTCGAGTTAATGACGTAGGCTAGGAAAGCTTTACAGCCTTGATTCAAGAGCTTATTACCTTGAACTGAAGAAAGGACGCGATTCTAGCCATTCGACCTTCTACTGTCTCTCCATTCATACCCTGGATTAAAAATTCCTTCCTACGATAATCTAGAATTACACCATATTTTGTCAACCACCCATACGTAGAATCATGTCAAAATACCAAACGATATAATTAATAAATCAACAGAAAATAATATATTTTAGATTTCCAATGGACATCGCTTACAAACTTGATCAACTAGTATGATTTGTCCTAAGGGACTCGTCACCATCATTGCAATACTTGACATTTCCAACTTTAAATTCCTCGTTTTGGCGGAACTAGCATTTATATAGGAGTGATATGAATCAGAATCAATAAGGGTATATACAAGTACTAAACATAAAAGAAATATACCTACTACGACATCTATAGCATCACCCTCTTCATGAGTCCACACAACATAGGCCCGCACTGAAGTTCTGGCCTCTGATTGCTGAGGAGCTAAGCCCATATCTTTCCTCTGAATTTCTCGTGAAATAGAACCACCCCAAGGATTTCCTCGACCCTACTAATGTATGAGTGGACCTCTGCGATAATCGATAAGCATCTTCATTCTTCGGAGAATCTCGAGCAAAATGTTCCAAAGATCAACAATGAAAACAAGTTTTTGTCAACTTCTAGCATTCACTTTGGTGTTTTTTCCCACAAAGAACACATGTTGGGATTTCAAAATTTATTGTTGGACCTCTCACGCTACCCACCGATACTAACAGCTTGATGATCTCGAGCTCACAGTCTCTATAAAATCTTGAGGTCGTTCTCCTATACTTCTGCGAGTTTATTTGGCTTGCTTAGATGTATGATACAAACTAGAAGTCCTCACTTGTTTCACAATAGCTCAAGAGAATTCAAATTTCTTATCAAGACCCAAGGCTTGTTCTACTATTTTAGCTCGTTTAGCCAAGTCAACAAACTCCTTAATTCTATAAAAAAAACCAACTAAATTCTAAGTTCATCTCATAATCCTTGAAAGAACCGCTTACAACTCTCTTCTTTTGTTGGCATAAGTTCTGAGGAATATTTGCTGAGCCGAAGAAACTCTCGCTCATATTCCATCACAGACATCTCACCCTCTTTCAACGTTAAGAACTCATGTTTTCGGTCTTCCAAATATAATTAGCCAACGTATTTCTTTTGAAATTTAGAGTGAAAAAAAATCTCAATCAATCAAATTTTTTGATACACGATGGGTAACCGTTTGCCACCACAGATATGCAGCTTCTTTCAAGAGAGATAAAATGCATGTGACACATTACTACGGAGCACACTCTTGCTGTTGTAATACTCGATTTGTTGATTCCAACCAAGCTTCAGCTGATGACGAATTGATCCATTTTAAACCCATAAATTTTGTGGCACCATATTTTTGCAATTCTTTTATCGGTGCTCGCTAAGTTACCTAGCTGAAATAGCTTAAAAATAACTCCAACTACTTGTTGAAGAGCTTCTGCTATAGTGCAGAGCAAGTTTTCATCACTTTGACCCTCGGGTCTAGGTCTAGCATCTCTAGGTCATTGAGCAACAGCTTAAGTCCATAACAGTGTTTTTGACCCAATTATACTTTGATTCTCAAATGTAAGAACCACCACTATTTACATCATGATCAACTTCATTTCGGCTTCTACAGACATTTTAAGATAAAAATTAGGAAAAGAAAATTTATAATTAGCATCAAATCCCAACTTAGACTTGACTTAACTTTGACATGTATTTCTAGACTCAATTTTTAACTTGATCTAATCCGAGAATCGGTTAAACCTATAGCTCTGCTACCACTAAATGTGACACTTTATATCCAACCCAATTAGATGATCCAAATATAAAATGCCATATTCAAATGCCGAAATAACCTATTTTACTATCTCACTTTATTGAAATGGTAGTGCAGTGGTAAAATTATTTTTAAAAAATAATGGCAGCATTTCTACTTATTTACATAAAAGAAAAACCCTGCAAACTATAGATTTTACAATATATCTATATCCAAATCATCTCTCGAATCAATTTTCAACACTTCGATATTCTGAAACATACCGCAAACTAAGCATATCACATTAAAACTATTTAATTAATTAATAATATTATAATTATAGTAACCAAAAAGTTAATTTTTTTTATCACACATACATAACTATAGCCAAATGACTTTACTAAAAACCAAGTACATGCCAACTTGAAACAAAACAAAATATACAAACTTTGTTGAGTCTAGGATTTTTCGATTGGATGCTGGCGACTCTAAGATCTCAAAATACACCTAACCAGCATATGAAAACAAGACCATTTGGTGAGTTTTAATTTCAAATGGTATTACTATAACTTACTCAATATAGGATGAAATTTAAATAACTAAACTCAGTTGATTTCTTTCTTCCTTAGACCAATGCAAGTATGTTTCATATAAAAGTTTATCCAATACATTAACAAACACATGTATCCCAATAAACCAAATGCGATATTTTAACTAACTAATCTATTTTAATGAACTTATTAAAACTTTATGCTAACGATGTATGAAACATTTTTTCAATTTTGTCTCATTTTTTCATATCGCATTACATTACCAATTTGAATCAAACCATTCTTCCTGTACAATACTTGTGTTCGCTAATACATAGCTCAGGTCTAAACTAATTTACGGATCCTACTAATACTATAATTCGGCACCCAGTGCCTCATCGATATGTCCCAAACAAAAAAAATTGCACGTAGCACTCATCAGTTCATTCAAAGCAATAATTATGCCCAACACTCGCTTCAGTACGCCCAATGGTTAATGAGCCTAGCTCAGTATCAACCTATAGTCGAAGTAATTCTATATTGGTACATTCCGGTAAACAATTCACGCTCGCTCATCGACTCAGCCAAAGTAGTAATTAGGAAAGCAATTGTTGGGACGTTCAAAGGAAAATGCGCCTAGCGCTCATCGACTTATACTAGAATAACTTTTTTTGCTTGATTCAATAACTCAGTAATTATTTTCAACTTTGCCCAATAATTACTACAACAACCCATAGTCTAATTTCATTCTTAGTTTAGTTTCCATTCTATTGACCTCAATAACAACAACTCTTTCGTTGAAAGTCATCTCATAGAAAACATGGCATGATTCGTCTCATGTTCAAGTGAAATGCGCAACTTTACTAAAATATACTATTTCAAATTTTTATACAATTTAACTATGTATCACGATAATCAATCTCAATATCCTATTTTTAGGCAACCACTCAGGTATAAATTTCTTCGTTTTTTGAACTTACCTACTAATGAAAATAAAGGAAGATTAAATAAAAAGTTGAGTTATGGTGATACTTACAGTGAATTTCAAACTATTCGTCGGTGACTTTCACTTTTTCCTTCGTTTTTGAGGAAACCGGATCGTCGGTAGCTATGAATTACTATAAACAAATAACACCATTAATAATTCACCCAATTCACAATCAATTATTATTTCAAAAAAAATTACATTTCATTAAATTTAGTTTTTAAAACCGAAACAAGCATAACTCTCCATCCTAAGCGTCGATTTATAATTTGACTTTATTTCCTTCTATTTTTGACCCTATATTATCGATTTCTAACAAAATTTCATAACAACTTTACTTGATATCCACTTTATTTTCTCAAGTGAAAAAAATCTAACATCTAACTTCAAAATCTCGTCCTTTTTAATGTATACACTAAAAATCTATCAATTTAACACCAAAAACATAAAGAAATCATTAATGGTAACTTTCTAAAACCTTAACAATTTTATAAATTAATACACTAGTTAGCTAAATTAAGATTCACCTATCTCAAAAACATAATATTTATAAGAAAAGTAATAAGCTGCACTCACCAATTTGTGGGCTAAAGCTTGGAAAACGTAAACTATGTTTTTCGTCTATTTCTTTTCTTTCTTCCGTGCATGGAAGGATGAAGAAGATAATTTTCTCTCTCCTTCCACTTAAATGATTTAAACTTTATTATTTTTTCTTTTTTTATCATAAATAATAATAGTAATTGAAGAGCCACAATTTTTTTAGCCACATATTTGACATGTTTTATTGTCATTTTAAACTTTTGGGCTGTTAGCAATTTTAGCCCATTTAACTATTTTCAAATTAAAATTTATAGTGATCTAACTATATAATTTAATCGTTGGACTAGATTAAATACTCAAATCAGCTAAATTACTTATCCTTGATTCAATTTCATTTATAACATAACTCCATAAATATTTTTATTAATTATTTACAGGCTCAGTTTATTAAAACAAAACCCGAAATGGTACTTTCTGACACCATTGTATCGAGTTGTTACAAGTACAACTACTTAACATTTCATGCTTATTCAATGCTTAGTTATACCCCATTTTATCATGACCAAAATCATCAACCAAAGTTCTTCAACTAACCATGTCATAAAGTATATTTCATAGCCATAAAACATGTTAAATATCAAGTAAGTTCATACCATTACAAAGGATCAAAACTACCACTTTAGCTTACAAACTTATACAATAATTCAAATATCAAATAACAAAAAATATAATGAAATAATCATAAACATACATATATCAAAATTCCTATGTACATTCCACTTATAACTGTGCCAAAAATAAACAAATAGCTACCTAAGAGTTGACAAATAGTGTTATCTCCAACGATGTTCCAATCGATAGCAAGAGTCCGACAACTACAAAAAAGAAAACCAAATAGGGTAAGCTTACATAAAACTCAGTAAGTTTATAAAATAAAAGATCACATACCTGTCATTTTAATCATACAATTTGAATAAAACATAACTAGAATTTCCAAGCCTTGTTTCATATTCCCTATCATAACACATGGTTAGCCATGTATATACAATATTGCAAGATACAAATTACTTGTTCACATGCCAAATTCAATATCTCAAAAATATACAACCATTTATGCTACAAGGTTCATTCCTGAACTTTTCAATAACTATTTTTCCTAGAGAATTACGGTAAATTTACTTCAAATACGTGAGAAGATAATGCTTACACAAGCTGACAAATAGGACATTAACCAATACATGATGTTGCTCACATAAGCTAACGGAAAAATGTAAACAAATGCTAGATTCTAGCCATCGATATGGTATCCACCACCGGTACATAGTACATGGAACTATAATGTAATCACCAAAGATGGGAGTGCTTGGAACTAAAACACTAGTACATAGTACCTGAAAACTAATCACCGACACATAGTGCCTAGAACGCCTAAATGACATGTCATTTGTCTCTTAGCTATTCATTAAGTTCACACTAGCTTTATTCTATTTTCCTTGGTCGTCATAAATTCAAAAATTAAACCTTCATCACATTGATCACATACATTTCGTATACTAACTTATATCCATGTAACTATTTACCATACCATACTTTTCATTTCAATCCATTACTTTTCCATTTCAAAACTACTTCAACTAATCACATAATATACATATTTATGTTATCATAAACATAATTAAATTAAGTTATTATGAAACAAAATAAACATTTTACTTAACTTACCAACACACAAAGATCTATCAACACCTCAAAGATGACTTATAACATCCTGAATTAGGGTCTAGTCGGAATAGTGGTTTTGACACCACAAATATGAAATGGAAATAAATATTTTATGATTTTTTGATGATCCATGATATTATTATTGTTTGATGATCCATGATATATTTACATGTTTGTGTGAAATTTTCTGGAAGAAATTCTATGCCTAAAATGTCCAATTTGACTTTAGGGACTAAACTGAATAAGTTGTAAAACTTGTGTTCTAGAAGCTTCAAACATGAAATTGCATTAGATTATTAATTAGAGGTCCTTAAATAGCAATTCGACCAAGTTCTAAAATTATGGAAAAAAAAATGGGCATGAATAGGAAAAATTGGAAAGAAAGGCTTTAAGGGCATTTTTGTTATTTGGTAAATAAAAGAATAAAAAGGGAAAAATCAAGTCAAAATTGTGTCCATCTTCCTCCTTGTGTGCCGAAATTTGCAAGGGTTCCATAGCAAGGGTTTCAACTTTTCAAGCTTGATTGTAAGTGCTCCCAGGCCCCGTTTTTTATGTTCTTTGCATTTTTTATGTCCTTGAAGCATGATCTATCCATTTCTAGCCATATTTTGAGCTAGGGTTCATGTATGAAATTTGAAACATGTGTGACATGTTTGTATTTTGATGATTAATGGAAGATTATGGAAGTTTGATGTGTGATGAACATCTTTTACTAAGTGATTTTTAGTGAAAACACATAAAAAGGACTTATTTGTAAAAGATGAAGAAATGGGTAGTAGAAATGTGGTTTAATGAGAAATATGGGCTGATATGAGTTAGAATATGAATTGGCTAGGCTTGGGTAACAAAGAAAATGCATGCATTTCTGTTTACAAGCCTAGGAACTAAAGTGTAAATAAGTGAAAAGTTAAGGGTAAAAAGATAATTTTACCAAAATATGTGTTATGGTCGATATGAGTAATGTGTGTATTGAACAATTTAAATTTGGCATTATAGATAAAGAAAAACGTGATTCGGGTCTTAATCGAGAGAAAAAAATGTTTACAATGATTAGGCTCGTATTTATCATTTTGTATCGAGGTAAGTTCATTTGAAAATTATGCAAAATGTACCATACTTTAAATGTTTTGATATTGCATGTGTGGTAAGTATATATATATAACTAATGTGATGTTATGCCATGTGTTAATGCTTAAATTTTATCATGAAATATTCTTTAATTATTCCATGAGTATGTGATTGGTGCTATGGATATTGAAATCAACATTACGAGCAAGCTTAACGAAAATATGGTATCGAAGAATCCTTTTTGAACCTTAAGAATAGTTTAGGATACAAGTAACATGTCACTAGGAACTATGTGATCTGAACTCATCGAGTTGTGGTCTAAGTTCATGATGTATGTAACACATGTTTTGGCATTTTGGGTACTGGTCTCATATATATTACCGATGGCGAGGTAATCCAGCATGTGTTACTGATACCTAACAGCCTGTGTGAGCAGACCCGTGAGTAGCTCAAAAGCGAGCAACATGTTATATGTGATATGAGGTAGCATTGGCTACATTTGAGGCACTTAGGTGCAAAATTATAATGTATCCAATAGTATTCCGAGTGTTCAGCTGGTAGTTCTAAAGGAAGTTTAATGAGTAATCTTGATGAATACATCAAAGACGAGAAAGGTTGTTATTATGTTCAAGTGGGCACAGGTATGTACATCGAACTCATGAGAATGACATGAGATATGAAGAACTTGTGGTAAGAACATGTATATATATATGAAGAATAAGTTTAAGAGATTTGATAAAATGCAAGGGTATGTTTATCATGTTAAATTTATGATTAATGCTTGTTTAGGTCGCATTTTATTTGCATGTGAACTTACTAAGCTTTAATGCTTACCTCCTTTCTTTTTCATCTCTTATAGTGTCGCCAAGCTAGCTCAGGGTTCGAAAGACGAAGAAGACTCGATCATACTATCAATTGAATATTTGGTATAGCTAGTCTCATCATTTTGAGTATGGCATGTATAGGGACTTGGTCTTTTTGTTATGTGTCATATTGATTAGCCAAATGAGATGGCTCATAAAAGTATTATGATTATTTTGTATATGGCCATGAGAGGTGGCTCATATTGATTATTTGGGTTGTAACCCTAATTATTGGTGCATGCATGCAAATGTGCTTATGCTTTAATGTGGTTATGGTTGCTTATAGTTAATGAGTGTGGTGGATGGCATGTATGTTGGTGTATGAAATATGATTAATGTGTATGACAATAAATGTGGTGCAAATGTGTAACTTGAAAGTAGGTTAGCAAAGATGATAGATAAATATGAAATTGGTGTGGAATGCCATATAAAAGCATGATAGTTTGAATAGGTGATATGTTGACATTACGAAGTCATAATTTAGCCATGAATATGAATACTTGAGTAATCAAATGTGCCATATTGCATGCAATGAAGTGGGTGTAGGTATGTGAGTGTTTAAAGGTGGCAAATGGCTTGGAAAATAGCTTAGAAATTGTCCACATGGTTAGACACACGAGCATGTGTCTTGGTCGTGTGTGGTACATGGTCGACCCCATGGGTGTGTGATCCAACCGTGTGTCCCCTGCACCCTAATTTTTGGAATTTGATTTGCCACATGACCTAAGCACATGGGCGTGTGACTTGGCCATGTAACTTTATTTTGTTGATGATATCATAGAAAGAGAGTTACACAGGCTGATGACATGAGCGTGTCCCAAGTCACACGGGCATGTGTGACCACACAGCCTACCCACACGGGCGTGTGACTCTCCAAAGTAGGAAAATTTTCTAAGTTATCCTTAAGTTTTCTAAGTCTTCAGTTTAGTCTTGAACCGCCTCCGATGTATTTTTTGGGCCTCGTAGGCTCATATAAAGGACGTTATGCTTGTAAATGAAAAGTTTTAAATTTGGACAAAAATTCATGTCTCGATTTTGTATGTTTGAGTGAGATTAAGTCCGGTAACGCCTCGAACCCTATCCTAGCGTCAGATACGGGTAAGGGGTGTTACATTTAGTGGTATCAAAGTTATGGTTTAATCGGTTCTTGGACTACGTAGGATGTGTTTAAGTCTAGCTATACATGCCATATATAAATTGTGATAGTGTGACGAATCTTGACGATTTTAAACTGTGTTTTTCATATAGTAATGGATCTCGATAGAGCAGTGGTAGATGATGTTGAAGGTAACGCACCTACTTCCGTTGAAGGAGCAGTGCCGTCTAATAGTAGACCCACAACTGTTAGTAGAGGAAAATGAGGTAAATAAGTCTTTCTCTATATGATGGATGCTTGGTACACGGAGTTCGTTTGAAAAAACCCGCACGCTCAACCTCCTCCACCCCCTCTAAATCTTCAACTCGTACCCCAAGTGCCTCAAGGTATAGATTTTATGAGATCTCATAGAACCCCAGTTGATAAAATTCAAAAGCAATGAGTTGAGGATTTTAGGGCCAATACTGATGATGTCCCCGAGAAAGCGGAATTTTGGCTTGAGAATTCTATTTGAGTATTCGATGAACTACCGTGTACACCTAAAGAATGTTTGAAGTATGTTATTTTCTTGTTGAGAGACGCGACATATCATTGGTGAAAGATGCTAATTTTGGTAGTTCCAAAAGAAAGGGTTACATGGGAATTCTTTCAAGAGGAGTTCTGAAAAAAATACATCAGTGAGCGATTCATTGATAAAAAATGTAAGGAATTTCTCGATTTGAAAAAAGGCCACATGTCAGTTACTAAGTATGAAAGAGAGTTTGTATGGCTCAGTAAATATGCTCGAGAGTGCGTATCCTCTAATGCTAAAATGTGTAGAAGGTTTGAAGACGGACTTAAAGAGGACATTAGAGTGTTATGGGTATTCTTAAGCTGAAGGAATTTGTTGTGCTCGTTGATCAGGCTTGTAAAGCTGAGAAATTGACCAAGAAAAAGAGAAAAGCTTAGGCTAAGGCTAGAGATATAAGGGAGAGGCCGATGAGCAAGTCACTTCCATCCCAGTTTAAGAAATCCAGAGATATGTATTCTTGTTCTTATGTTTCGACTGGGCATTCATACAGAAATCGTAAGAAGCAAAATTCAGGTCTTAAATCTCAGGCTACATTTGTGGCTAGTGTGGGTAATGATAGATCTTCTAGACCCGAGTGCCAACAATGTGGTAGAGGTCATTTTGGTAAGTGTAGGGTGAGCGATGGATCTTGTTTCCGATGTGGTTCTCAAGATCACTATATCAAAGATTGTCCTGAGATGGCCGAGAAAGAAAAATTTCAGAGTACAAGGCCGGGTAGTATGGCTACAAAAGGGAGACCCTCGAGAAACGTCGGTAATGGGGCTAGTAGTAAAAATGTAACAAAGGATATAGCAGTGAGATCCGAAGCTAGAGCTCCGAATAGAGCCTATGCCATACGTGCGTGTGAGGACGCATCTTCTCCCAATATGATTACGGGTATTTTTTGTCTCTATGACACTTCTGTTATTGCCTTGATTGACCCTAGTTCTACTCATTCATATGTATTGGTATCTAGTATGAATATGCTTGTTGAGTTTACGAAATTTATAATTAAAGTGTCAAACCTATTAGGCAAGCATGTTTTAGTTGATAAGGTATGTAAGAAATGTCCTTTGATGATTAGAGATCATTGTTTTCCGGCTGACTTGATGTTATTGCCGTTCGATGAATTTGATGTTATATTGGGTATGGATTGGTTTACACTTCATGATGCTATAGTAAATTGTAGACAAAAAGTTATTGAATTGAAGTGTGAAAATGGTGAAATTCTTTAGGTAGAATCAGATCAGTCAGATAGGTTGCCAATTGTGATTTCTTTGATGTCTGCTAAGAAATGTATGAGAAAAGGATGTGATGCTTATTTCGCTAATGTGTTGAATACAAAAAAAATCTGAATTGAAGATTGAATCAGTACCTGTTGTATGTGAGTATCCGGATGTGCTCCTAGAAGAGTTGCCTGGATTACCTCCTATTAGGGAAGTTAAGTTTGGTATTGAGTTAGTCCCTAGTACAGCACCTATCTCAATTGCTCCTTATAGAATGGCCGCGACTGAATTGAAAGAACTGAAGTCATAGTTGCAAGAATTGACCGACAAGGGTTTTGTGAGACCGAACTTTTCGTCGTTGGGTGCTACGGTATTATTCGTGAAAAAGAAAGATGGATCTATGAGGTTATGTATAGATTACCGACAGCTCAATAAGGTAATGATTAAGAATAAGTATCCTTTGTCAAGGATTAATGACTTGTTTGATCAGTTGAAAAAAGCGACATGGTTTTTTTAAAACAGACTTGAGGTCCGGTTACTATCAGTTGAAAGTGAAAGACTTGGATGTGCCAAAAACTGCTTTTTGGACGAGGTATGGTCACTATGAATTTCTTGCCATGCCTTTTGGTTTAACGAATGCTCCTGCCACATTTATGGACTTGATGAACTGTATTTTCCGACCGTATTTGGAAAATTTGTTGTTGTTTTTATTGATGACATAATTATTTATTCTTGTGATGAATCTGATCATGCTGAACACTTGAGAACTGTTTTGAAAACCTTGAGAGACAAGCAGTTGTATGATATGTTTAGTAAAAGTGAGTTTTGGCTTTGAGAAGTTGGATTCTTGGGCCACATTGTTTCGGGTGATGGTATTAGAGTTGACCCAAGTAATATCTCAGCTATTGTTGAATGGAAACCACCGAAGAATGTAACTGAGGTTAGAGGCTTTCTAGGCTTGGCCGGTTATTAAAGACAGTTTGTTAAGGGATTCTCCATGATTGCTACTCCAATGATGAGGTTGTTACAGAAAGATGTCAAGCTCAAATGGGCAGAAAAGTGCCAACAGAGTTTTCAGAAATTAAAGGCATTGTTGACTGAGGCTCCAATTTTGGTACAACCCGAGTCAGGTAAAAAATTTGTGATTTATAGTGATGTTTCCTTAAACGGTTTGGGATGTGTATTTATGCAAGAGGGTAAAGTCGTAGCTTACGCTTTGAGACAATTGAAGCCTCACGAGAAGAACTATGCAACACATGACTTAGACTTAGCCACCATAGTGTTTGCTTTGAAGATTTGGTGACATTATTTATTTGGTGAAAAATGTCATGTCTATACCGATCACAAAAGTCTTAAATACTTGATGACTAAAAATGAATTGAACTTGCGGCAACGGAGATGGTTGGAACTATTAAAAGATTATGAGCTTGTGGTTGATTACCATCGGGTAAGGAGAATGTGGTCACCGACACTTTGAGTAGGAAGTCGTTGTTTGCCTTGAGGGCTATGTATACACGGCTAACTTTGTCTGGTGATGGTTCGATTCTAGCCGAGTTGAGAGCTAAACTGACTTTTTTGTAATAGTCCAGTTTAGACCCTAATCAGAATAGTAGTTTTGGGACCACAAATCTAAGTCAGAAAAATATTTTAATATTATTTTTGGTGTCTACAGCATGTTAATTTATGTGTGAAAATTTCGTGTGAAAATTTTATCGTTTGTGTGCTCGATTTAATTGAAAGGACTTCATCGCGTAAAATGTAAAAGTGGCTAGCTAATTGTTAAAGGGCTATATTGCTATTTTTTATAATGTGGAGTCCTTAAGATGAAATTTCACCCTTGAAACCATGCATGGACGGTATTAGACTTGATATATATAGTTTGGTTATTAAATTAAAAAGGTTAATATGGTAAAAATGCAAATTAATAATGTTTTAATAAAATAAATATTAAAATAGCCATGCAATTGTTCATCTTTTGACTAAATTTAACAAAGAAAAAGAGAAAGAAAAGAGTTTTAAAGGTTCGGCCATTGTGTTCTTTAAATTAGGTATGTAATTTGTTCAGCTTTTGATAATTTTTACGTTTTTGAGATCGTTGCTTCGAGTACTAGCTAGCCCATGCTTGAATTTTTGAATTTGATGATGTATTCATGAATTTCCATTGATGATAGCTTGTGGTTTTTGCTATTTGATGGTGGAAAATAAAAATATGTTGTTAGATTAATATGATTAATTAAGTGATTTTTAGTAAAAACATCTATTTAGGATTAAATTGTAAATTTTGTAAATTGAGGGGTTAAAATGTGAAATAAATGAAATAAAAGGGCTGTTAGGGACCTTAGTGAAATTCGGCCAAACATGGGTGTGGTGAAATTTTGAATATTTTGTGTTTTGTGAAATAGGGACTTAATTGTGAAAAATGTGAAATGTCTGGGCCAAAAGTGTAATTTGCCCATTTATGTGTGTTTGGATTAAATTGAATGAATATGTTAACAAACAAGTTAAATTTGTATTAATTTAGATCAAGAAAAGAGGAAGTCGGAATTGGATCGGGGGAAATCTAAAGTTGTCGAATATTCGTCCCAATTCGTTCGTCTTTGTCCGAGGTAAGTTCATAAGTAAATAAATGACATTAAATTTGATTGTATATATTTTAATAGTGCCGAATTGAATTATTACTTGTGTATATGTATATATTGAATTGAATTAAGCATGGGAGCAATATTTATGAGCTTAAATCGATCGAGTTACGACATCCAAAAGCCCCGTACGAACCTTAGGAATAGTTAGGATACATATGTCATGACATAGGATTTTGATATGTGATTTCGTGTAAGACCACATATGGGACGTTGGCATCGATTTGTGATTTATGTGTAAGACCATGTCTGGGACATTGGCATCGTATGAGTTCGTATAAGACCCTGTCTGGGACAGTGGCATCGATATGTGATTACATGTAAGACCACGTCTAGGACGTTGGTGTTGTACGAGCTTTTTGACTATCCGAGTATCCTTATTAATTCTGAATGGTTCAACGAGCAATATCGAGTTAAGTAGAATATGAAATCGAGCTAAAATGTCAGGTATGTACAAAGTTAAATGATTGAGTAGTAAGGTAAGTATATACTTTATATGAATATATGAAATGTGCATTATGAAAGTGAGAGTTAAATATGCTTATGAATATTTATGTATTTGACCAAGTGGAAAAATAATGCTAAAGTATATGTATTGATATATGAAGTTGCGAAGTTGATAATTATATATGTGGTTATGGTTGGTATGATTTGGTTTAATTATATTGAACTATAAATGTCATTGAAATGATTTATTTGCTTATGACTTACTAAGCTATTCAAGCTTACTCTGTGTGTGTATGTTCTTTGTTTTTATAGATTTTGAAATCTAGTTACGTGCTCGGGGATCGTCAAGGAAATCTATCACACCATCGATCGTTATTTCGGTATTATAAAATTTTAAAACTATAAACTAATGGCATGTATAGGCTAGCCTTTGTGTTAGTTGATTTTGGATTTGTATATATATGATCCATGCGAAAATGGCTTGTAATGAAGCTTATGTTTATGCATTTTCGGTTGTGATATAAGTTCATGTTAGATATATATATTTATTTTGGAGTACAGTAACCATTTATGGCTTATGTTTAGTTCTTTTGGGTAAGTTTGATATATGTGGTTGTATGCATGTGTTTGAGATATCGATTGTTAATGATTTATTATTGAGATACATATTCAAAACATGAATCAATTTGGAAATTGTTTTTAAAGTAAATTATGCATTCGGTTATGGCATAGACTTATTATGAAAGTATATTTCATGATATATATATGTGTGGTATTGGGTTATATGGATTGGTTTGATTAATGAGTTAGGTGACAGTTGAATATATATGGTATTGTTTAAGTCCATTCGATTATGTTTTAGACTTATTGTGGGAATTGTGTTTCATGGTATATGTGTAATGTTTAGATATATGATTCGATAGTAGGTAATAAAAAGAATGATGAATAATCGGCCATGAAATTATATCATTTGGAAGTGTATTTCATGGTATAATTTGTGTGGACGTATATGTGTTTTATTTTTATTTTTTTTAGTATGATTTCAATTTTGAAAGTTGATTATGCAAATGAGTTTATTTTGTAAATTGATAAATGGAAAATGATGTTTACTTTTAATCTTGTATATCGGTAAATTTGGTATGGTAAAGACATGAATATGACTATTTAGTTAAAAGTTAAAGTCATGTGTGTGCAAGTGTGTTTATAATTGCTTTGGTTATTTCGTTAGTTAAATTAGGTTATAATCCATGTTTAAATTCGGATTATGATGATAAGTATGTTTATATATATTATACTTGAATGTTTTATCATATAGGTTCGGCTTTATATGACTCTTTGGATGGTTGAAAGTTTTATGTTTGGACATGATTTATAGCAATCGAAATAGGCATGATGTGTTTAATATTGGTATTCATAAATGGTTCAAATAGATATGGTCATATGCGTATAGTTTTGTGACTAGAAAAGAGGTATGTTAGTCTTGTATCATATTTGTTTAAATGAAATTATATGTAAATGTATGACCATTACCAATGCCGCATATGATATTGGACATAAAGTTTTGTTATATGATTTTTTTGGTCTATTAAGTGCATGTGTATAATTATGAAGTAAAATGTTTGATTATTTATTAAGTATTCAAATACCATTTTAATAATGAGCATATGATTTGTGTGTATATATACATACCTGTGTGAATATGTTATATTCGGTAATGCCTCTAATCCTTAGTCCAGCGACGGATACAGGTTAGGGGTGTTACACTTTTCTTCAACAAATTTGTGATGCTCAAAAAGTTGATAAAGAGTTACAAGCTAGAGAATTCAGTGTGAGTTCAGCAATGAACCAGATTTTCTGAGTGACTCCGATGGTTGTTTGAGATTTTGTGGTAGGATTTGTGTTCCGAAAGACACTGAATTGATTCGGAATATTTTACATGAGGCACACAACAGTTGTTTTTCAGTTCACCCAGGTAGTACAAAAATGTATAATGACTTGAAGAAAATGTATTGGTGGTATGGTATGAAAAGAGATATCTTAGAATTTGTATCGAAATGCTTAGTTTGTCAGCAAGTAAAGGATGAACACCAAGTACCTTCAGGTTTACTTCAGCCCATCATGGTTCCCGAGTGGAAATGGGACCGGATTACTATGGATTTTGTGACAGGTTTGCCTTTAACTCCGAGAAAGAATGATGCCATATGGGTTATCGTTGATAGACTGACTAAATTGGCTCATTTTAGTCCAGTGCGTACCAATTACTCACTTGATAAGTTTTGTTAAACTTCATGGAGTACCTATATCGATTGTATCGGATAGAGATCCGAGGTTCACTTCACGATTTTGGAAAAAGTTACAAGAAGCTTTGGGTACAAAGCTGAATTTTAGCACTGCTTTTCATCCACAGACTGATGGTCAGTCTGAGCGGGTAATTCATATCTTGGAAGACATGCTCCGATGCTATATATTGGAATTCCAAGGTAATTGGGAAAAGTACTTACCGTTGGTGGAGTTTGCCTACAACAATAGTTATCAGTCGAGTTTGAAAATGGCGCCTTATGAGGCATTATATGGGCGTAAGTGCCGAACGCCATTGTATTGGACCGAGCTTAGAGAAAATTAGAGTCACGGAGTTGATCCAGTCAAAGAAACCGAAGAGAAAGTGAAGGTAATTTGTGATTGTCTGAAAGCTGCTTTAGACAAACTTAAATCCTAAGTTGATTTGAAACGAAAGGAAATTGAGTATCAAGTCGGTGACAAGGTATTTTTGAAAGTGTCTCCATGGAAAAAGGTTTTGAGATTTGGCAAGAAGGGCAAGTTGAGTCCTCGTTTTATAGGGCCGTATGAGATCACTGAGAGAATAGGGCCGGTTGCTTATCGGTTGGCTTTACCATCCGAGTTAGAAAGGATTCATGATGGGTTCCATATGTCTATATTACGCCATTATCGATTAGATTCTTCACATGTGATTTCACTGACAGAAGTTGAGATTCGACCGGATATGACTTATGGTGAGAAACCAGTTAAGATTTTGGCAATAAAAGTTAAACAATTGAGAAACAAAAGCATTGCCTTAGTGAAAGTGTTATGACAAAGACATGGGGTTGAAAAGACTACATGGGAGCCCGAGGAAGCCATGAGGAAACAATACCCAAACCTTTTTATCGGTAAGATTTTCGGGGACGAAAATCCCTAAAGTGGGGAGAGTTATAACATCCCGAATTAGGGTCTAGTCAAAATAGTGGTTTCGAGACCAAAAATATGAAATAGAAATAATTATTTTATGATTGTTTAACGATCCATGATATGATTGCATGTTTGTGTGAAATTTTCATGAAGAAATTCTATGCCTAAAATATCCAATTTGACTTTAGGGACTATATTGAATAAGTGTAAAACTTGTGTTCTAGAAGCTTCAAACATGAAATTGCATTAGATTATTAATTAGAGGTCCTTAAATAGCAATTTGACCAAGTTCTAAAATTTTGGATACAAAAGGGGCATCAATTGGAAAAATTGGAAAGAAAGGCCTTAAGGGCATTTTTGTCATTTGATAAATAAAAGAATAAAAAGGGAAAAATCAAGTCAAAATTGTGTCCATCTCTCTCCTTGTGTGCCAAAATTTGCAAGAGTTCCATAGCTAGGGTTTTCAACTTTTCAAGCCTGATTGTAAGTGCTCCCAATCCTCGTTTTTTATGTTCTTTGCATTTTTTAAGTCCTTGAAGCATGATCTATCAATTTCTAGCCATATTTTGAGCTAGGTTTCATGTATGAAATTTGAACCATGTGTGACATGTTTGTATTTTGATGATTAATGGAAGATTATGAAAGTTTGATATGTGATAACATCTTTTACTAAGTGATTTTTAGTGAAAACACCTAAAAAGGACTTATTTTTAAAAGATGAAGAAATGGGTAGTAGAAATGTGGTTTAATGAGAAATATGGGCTGATATGAGTTAGAATATGAATCGTCTAGGCTTAGGTAACAAAGAAAATGCATGCATTTCATTTTACAAGCCTAGGGACTAAAGTGTAAATAAGTGAAAAGTTAGGGGTAAAAGGGTAATTTTACCAAAGTATGTGTTATGGTCGATATGAGCAATGTGTGTATTGAACAAGTTAAATTTGGCATTATAGATAAAGAAAAATGTGATTCGAGTCTTAATCGGGGGAAAAACAAGGTTTACGAGGATTAGGCTCGTTTCTATCATTTTGTACTGAGGTAAGTTCATTTGCAAATTATGCAACATGTACCATACTTTAAATGCTTTGATATTGCATGTATGGTAAGTATATATATATAACTAATGTGAAGTTATGCCATGTGTTAATGCTTAAATTTTATCATGAATTATGCTTTAATTATTTCATGAGTATGTGATTGGTGCTATGGATATTGAAATCGACATCACGAGCAAGATCAACGAAAATATGGTATCAAAGAATCCCGTTTGAACCTTAAAAATAGTTTAAGATACAAGAAACATGTCACTAGGGACTATGTGATCTGAACTCATCAAGTTGTGGTCTCTATTCATGATATATGTGATATCTGAACTCACTGAGTTGTGGTCTGAGTTCATGATGTATGGAACACATGTTTTGGCATTCCAGGTACTGGTCTCGTATATATTACCGATGGTGAGGTAATCCAACATGTGTTGTAGATACCTGACAGCCTGTGTGAGCAAACCTGTGAGTAGCTCGAAAGCGAACAACATGTGATATGTGATATGAGGTAACATTGGCTACATATGAGGCACTTAGGTGTAAGATTCTGATGTATCCAATAGTATTCCGAGTGTTCAACGGGTAGTTCTAAAGGAAGTTTAATGCGTAATCTTGATGAATACATCAAAGACGAGAAAGTAAGTTATTATGTGCAAGTGGGCATAGGTATGTACATCGAACTCATGAGAATAACATGAGATATGATGAACTTGTGGTAAGAACATGTATATATATATAAAGAATAAGTTTAAGAGATTTGATAAAATGCAAGGTTATGTTTATTATGTTAAATGTATGATTAATGCTTGTTTAAGTTGCATTTTATTTGCATGTGAACTTACTAAGCTTTAATGCTTACCCCTTTTCTTTTTCATCTCTTATAGTGTCGCCAAGATAGCTCGGGAACTGAAAGACATCAGAGACTCTATCACACTATCAATTGAATATTTGGTATAGCTAGTCTTATCATTTTGAGTATGGTATGTATAGGGACTTGGACTTTTTGTTATGTGTCATATTGATTAGCCAAATGTGATGACTCATGAAAGTATTACGATTATTTTGTATATGGTCATGAGAGGTGGCTCATATTGATTATTTGGGTTGTAACCCTAATTATTGGTGCATGCATGCAAATGTGCTTATGCTTCAATGTGGTTATGGTTGCTTATGGTTAATGAGTATGATGGATGGCATGTATGTTGGTGTATGAAATATGAATAATGTGTATGAAAATAAATGTGGTGCAAATGTGTAACTTGAAAGTAGGTTAGCAAAGATGATAAACAAATATGAAATTGGTGTGGAATACCATATGAAAGCATGATAGTTTGAATAGGTGATATGTTGACATTACCAAGTCATAATTTAACCATGAATGTGAATGCTTGAGTAATCAAATGTTCCATGTTGCATGCTATGAAGTGAGTGTAGGTATGTAAGTGTTTAAGGGTGTCAAATTGCTTGGAAGATATCCTAGGAATTGTCCACACGGTTAGACACATAGGCATGTGTCTTGGCCGTGTGTGACACATGGACTACCCTATGGCATGTGATCAGGCCGTGTGTCCCCTGCACCCTAATTATGCATAACAGAATGCCTAGTAATAAACACACGTGTAGAGACACGACCGTGTGTCTCAGTCGTGTGAAGGACACAACCTTAGGACATGGGCGTGTGCCCAGGCCGTGTGAAGTCTGCACTTAATTTTTGGAATTTAATTCGCCACACGGCCAAAGCACACAGGTGTGTGACTTGGCTATGTGACCATATTTTGTTAATGGCATCATAGTCAGAGAGTTACACGGGCTGAGGACACGGGCGTGTCCCAAGTCACGCGGACGTGACTCTCCAAAGTAGGAAAATTTTCTAAGTTATCCCAAAGTTTTCTAAGTCTTCGGTTTAGTCCCGAACCGCCTCCGATGTATGTTTTGGGCCTCACAGGCCCATATAAGGGACGTTATGCTTGTAAATGAAAAGTTCTAAATTTGAATGGAAATTCATGTCTCGGTTTTGTATGTTTGAGTGAGATTAAGTTCAGTAACGCCTCAAACCCTGTCCCGGCGTTGGATACAAGTAAGAGGTGTTACACGACTATTCAACAACTTTTCCTTTCCCCCGATTATCAATCGACTGATTTGTTTCTTGATTTAAATATAATAATTTAATTCAATTAACCAATTCAAAAACATTAGCATACTTAAATTCATGTATTTGACCCTTTTATCAATATTTTACACTTTTACCCTAAACTTTTACCTTTTATACAATTTAGTCCTTAAATCTTAAACTTTCAAATCTATCACAATTGAACACAACCTCAGCTAGTCAAATTCTCTATAGTCCTTATACCACCCATATTTATCAAAATATTTACAAGAATTTCATGCTAATTTTACTATTTTAACAACTTAGCCCTTAAACTTAAAATAAATCAAAACCACTTAACAAAATGGTCCTACAAAATGGTCCTACTTAGCTATCAAGCTTATAAATCTATCATTAAACATCAAAAACATCACAAATTCATCAATGGCATAAATAAAAACATTTAACAGTTTTGTGAAATAGTCCATAGGTTAGCTAGATTAAGCTACAATGATATCAAAAATATAAAAACCACTAAAAACGAACTCAAAACACATACCATGCAAGAGACTTAAAGCTTGGTTGAATTCTTCCCTACTCAACAATAGAGTTTCGATTTTCCAAAGATAAAAGTGGAAGATGATTGTAACACCTCTAACCATATCTGACGCAAAATAGGGTTACGAGGCATTATTGAATAACACATCCCATTCACATACATTTATACATTAATTATCAAAAAACCATTCATAAACATTTACATTGTCCCTTATAAGGTTTTACGAGACCCTAAAATAGGCTTAAGAGTGGTTCGAGACTAAACCAATCACATATAAAAATTTCCAAACACTTAGAAAAATTTTACATTCATAGGTCACACGCCCATGTAAGCAGGCCGTGTGCCTCACACGGCTACTGGACACGCCCGTGTCCTAGACCGTGTGAAAACAGAGCATACAAACTGACTTGCACCACACGACCAGAGACACACCCGTGTGCCTTGGCCGTGGGAAAACTGGTGTGGTTACTGACTTGGGTAACATGGCCAACCACATGCCCGTGTGTCTAAGTCGTGCTCGAGACTGACTTAAATTCATAGGGTTACCCCATGGGACACACGACCGTGTAACATAGCCATGTTTCGCACATGGCCGAGACACACGCCCGTGTCTCTGGCCGTGTGGACAAAAATAGGTCATTTGAAAAGCCAATTTTGCTACCCATATCTTATGCATATCAATCAACCTGAATGGTACCTTTTCAAGACATATATAAACAAAAAAAACCAACCAATTCACACACATATTATGTCATCTTTGCACAACATTTCAACTACTTAATTTCATAACCAAATTATACCAAAATTATTAAACTTGTATGACTTCTAAATGCATTTCATCATCACCTATTTCATGCCACAAAAATTACCATTCCTCAAACATTGATAACAACCAATTCAACATGCATTTAGCTATATCCACAATTAAAGCAAACATACCAAAATAAACCAATATATATAAGGCATTATAAACACCACATATATCAATTATCAAACATATAACTTAAGCCAACTTAAATGGCTAAAAACATACAAATATTTACATCATTAACAAGCCAAATCACATGGCTAACATCATAGCTCAAAATATATCAAAATGACACTAGCTTATACATGTCATATACCATATATACAAGCTTCAAAAGTACCAACAAATGTTCGATAGTGTGACGATGCTCCTGACGATCCCCGAGTTCCAGCTAGCTTTGACGTTTATCTATAAAACACAGACAAATAACACACAGTAAGCTTCATAGCTTAGTAAGTTCGTAGCAATTCAATTCATCAAATAAATACATTTCTATAATATGCACATTACCAAAAACAACATTTCATTTGCACAAACCTTCCTATCATGTCTCAAAACATTATTCATTAACATCTCATTGAACTTACTCATTGTAATGCTCAAATAGATTCTGTACGTACCTGTACCACCTCGTACTAACCTCTTTCTCAAACAAGTCATTCTCTTACCCATTGGATTATTTAGAATAAAAATCGAATACTTAAGGATCACAATCAATAAGTACCTATACCATGGTCCATAGCCAAATCAAGGTAACTTATCCCAGAGTACCTATACCATGGCCTGTAGCTAAATCAAGGTAACTCCTCACAAAATACCTATACCATGGCCCGTAGCCAAATCAAGGTATTTACTTACACCCATAGTGCCGATATCACGGCCCGAAGCCAATACATTACACTTCCGTAAATTCATATTCAAAATTCAAATATTATCCGAAATATCATAAATACATTTTATGTAATATCAAAGCATATAATATTCATTTATAATAAAATTAACACCAATGAACTTACCTCGGGTATGAAAACGGCGAAATGAGTCAATTACTCGATTATCTTGCCTTTCCCCCGATCTAATTCTGGATTCCTCTTTTCTTGATCTAGATGTATTCAAAATTAACTCATTTAATCACCTATTCTCTCAATTTCATCCAAAAACACATATTTAAGCCACTTTGTAGTTTGGCCCTTAACTTTCACATTTCTTACAAATTAGTCCCTATTTCATAAATACACAAAATTCACAAAATTCAATATAGCCCATGCTTAGCCGAATTCTCTATAGCTCCCTAGAAGCCCATACTTTTTATTTATTTCACATTTCAACCCCTCAATTTACACTTTTCTCAATTTAATCCCTAATATGCATTTTTACACAAAATCACTTTACAAAACATGTATATTCAACACCAAAATTTCATAATTCACCATCAAACATAAAAAAACACATGATTAATCAATGGGAAATTTCAAAATCATCAACACTTTCAAAAATTGAGGCATGGGCTAGCTAGAACACGAAGTAACGATCACAAAAACATAAAAATCATCAAAAACAGATCAAAACACATACCTAATTGCATCAATTTTCCTTAGCCGAATGTAAAACCTATTTTCACTTCTTGTTCTTCAATTTTCGGTGCATGGAGATGGAAAAATAATGTTTTAATTCACTTTGTTTTATTAATATTAACATGATTTAACAAATACCAATATTAACCTTTAATAAACCATTTTAAAAACATCTAATATTTATGTCCATCTCCACTATCAATGGTCTAATTATAACATAAGGACCTTTCATTTAATAAGCTATAGCATTTAGGCACTTTTAACTTATAGCATGCAACTTTTGCATTTTACGCGATTTAGTCATTTTTTTTCAAATTAACCACTTAAACGATAAAATTAGCTCACGAAATTTTCAAACAAACATACTCACATGCTATAAACACCAAAAATACTATTAAAATAATTTTTTTACCTTGGATTTGTGGTTTTGAAACCACTATTCCGGTTTAGCTAAAACGGGGTTGTGACAATGATGACTTTGTTCATCTTTTGTTTAAATTGTTTATTAATTTAGTTACCATTTTAACCTTTTAATTTAACTAAAATTTCATAAATTAACACCTTCAAACCGTCCACTATGATAGACAAGGTATACTTACCTTTTAAATCCATCAAATTGTGGTTCCATAGCCATTCATTACAATTAAACTAATAGCTATTAACTTTTGCAGCTTTTATGATTTAGTCCTTTTTACTTAATTAACTATCTAAACGTTAAAATTTTCTAACCAAATTTTAATACGACACTATAATAACCCTGTAAATATTAAATAAAAAATTTTACTGACTCAATGGTCAGAATTGTGGTCCCGAAACCACTATTTCTAACACCATTGAATATAGGTTGTTACACCTCTCCCCTAAATGAATTTTCGTCCTAAAAAATCTTACCAAAGAAACGGTTTGGATATTGTAATTTCATAGTTTCTTTGGGTTCCCAATCGGCTTCCTCAACACCGTGATGTTTCCAGACACATTTCACTAAAGATATCTATTTATTTTTAAACTCTTTAGTTTCTCGAGCTAGAACCTTAACTGGTTCTTCACTATAGGTCATAAAAGGCTGTAACTCTATTTCAACCGGAGAAATTATATGGGAAGGATTCGATTTATACCTCCTCAAAATCGACATGTGAAAAACATTATGAATCTATTTAAGATTTGACTGTAACACCCCTAACATGTATCTGTCGCTGGAATAGGGTAACGGAGCATTACCATAAAAACATAACTCAAATCATTCATTTCCAACATTTCATAATCATTGAAAAATCCAATTAAACACATACATAACGTCCCTTTTTCGAGCTCGCGGGGCCTTAGAAACACTTTAGAAATGACCCAAAACTAAACCGGAAACATTTAAAACTTTTTGGAAAAATATGGAAAAATTCAAACTGTAGAGGTCACATAGCTGTATGGCCAGGCCATGTAGACAAAAAATAGGCCAATTGCAAGCCATTCCTTTAACCCATTTCAAGCTCACAAGTACAAGACATTTGCAAAGTAATTGATGGATAGTGTGATGGATTTCTGACTAGCTTCCAACCCGATCGATCTTCTGATAATCTGTAAAGTAAAGGAAAATAATTACATAAGCAATGAATGCTTAGTAAGTTCGTATAAACTTAAACATTGCATTGCTTTTCAATAATGAACATTATAGCTTAAATATAAACCTATACCAATGCCTTAAGACTTATCAAACTATAATCATCAACTCACAAATGAATAAGTTCATTAATGTCGCATATTTATTGACCATTCATAACATGATAGGATTTCATGAGACATAATATATAACCATCAACCTTTTTATAAGATTGTATATCTTTTTGTTTACTTATTTTTCATTCCATTCTCAATACTTATCATAAGCCTAAACAACATTATTAATTCCCAATTCAGTGTATTTATCCATGACATAGGTAGATTCATCCATAGCATAAGCAATTTTCTCACATACAATTACATCATTTATCACATTAAACCTTTTATAACATCATAACACATCCCAATTACGCACTTACCATTTCATTCCCTTTTCTTACTATTTCATATGCATAATATAAGCATAATCATAAACATCAATCATATCCACAAACTTGGCGTAAGCCTAAGCACATCAACAACACATGTTAGTTCATTTAAACATGATTCATATGAATTTGACATGGATAACCATTATACTTGAGCATGATTCAATTGGATTTTATCATCCATCTCAACATAACATATTTTTAATGTAGTTCATCATTTCAAAGTCTTTCATACATACATGTCTTGGTTCATATCAAACACTTACCATTTCATTTGCATAACATATAACATTAACCATAGCCACAAGCTAGTGATTAAACAGATAACTTAACAATATCATCATATGGTAAGATATGGTACATAAACATAACATCACTTAAATCATGTTCATACTTTAATCATTGATACATCATACTTTTCGATAATTGGCGTAGTGAAATCAATCGGTACCCTTACCGAAGCTTACACAATATGTGCTAAACAATGGTCGAAACCATCCATTTTCTTTAATCGATGGTCAAAGCCTTCACTTTTCATATTTTATGAGTACTATAAAGATGATTGAAAACCCGGTACACATTTCATATTATGCCATAGTCCAACTATGGTCTTACACGTGCACTGCCATGGTCTTACGCTCATAGTGCCATAATCCGATTATGGTCTTATCATTAGAATGTCATAACCCAGCTATGGTCTTACATTTATATACACTGCCATGGTCCCACCATGATCTTACATCTAAAAATCGCCATAGCCTCACTATGGTGGTTACATAAACATTGACATGGTCCAATCATGGTCTTGAACATTTTTATGTTGTCTTTGCCATAATGTCTTTCAACCAGGGTCTTATTCGTTTCCTTTAAGCTAACAAATTTGATTCACACTAATAAATAATAATATATCGAAAGAGTAATTAATTGGACTAACCAAGTTATGAACTTACCTAGCTAAATTACAGAAATGACAAAGTTTAGGGGCATTTTGGTAATTTTCTATTCTCCTCGATTTTCCACTTGATATTGATCTAAATTAATAATTTCATTCAACATATTAATTTAGATAGTAAAACAATGTATTTTATGCAATTTAGTCATTTTTGACATTTTTACAAAACTACCCCTAACATTTTACTTTTATTCAATTTAGTCCCTAAGCCTAAATCATGCAAATTAACCATTTCTAATGCCAATTCACATAATCTAAATATTCATGGCACACAAAACAGCCCACATTTGTAATAATTTCACATCAAATCCTTATATTTTTACTAATTCAACAATTTAGTCCCTAATCGAAAAATTCATCAAAATTACTTAACAAAATACTTTTAAATATCAACCAACATCTCAAATTCATCATTTAATAACTAAAATCGCATAGATTCATCAATGGTAATATTCACAATCTTTAACAGTTTCAAAATTGAAGGTACGGATTAGTTAAATCCAATTGCAACAATCTCAAGAACATAAAAATTATTGAAAACAGGGCCAAAATGACATACCATGCAAAGCTTCAACCATCGTCGAACCACAAACCCTTTAACAATGGCTTTGCTCTCCCCAAATTCAGTGGAAGAAGAATTAGAAAAGATGATACCTTTTATTTTTATTTTATTTTATTTTATTTATCAAATTATCATTTTAACCTCGGTTAATAATTAAATAAAACATCAAATTCATGTCCATTTTAGTCCACTAACTACTTAAATGGTTTAATTACCATTTAAGTCCTTTTTTTATTCAATGAACCATTTAATCACTCAAATCAAATAGTGATCAAATTTTACATCTTTTACGATTTAGTCCTTTTTAATTAATAAACTACCGAAACTTTAAAATATTTCAAGGAAACTTTAATACCACCTTAATGACACTCTGTAAATATTTATAGAAATATTTATAGGTCGATTTATAGAAATGAGGTTTCGATACCTCATTTTCTAAAACCACTTGACCTTAGGTTTTACCACTTTAACTTAATAAATTGCTTATATAACATAAATTATCAAATAAAAATCCTTTTTAAAATCACATTTGACTCGTAAATATTAAATAATAATATTTACAAACTTACTCGTCAGATTTGGTGGCCTCAAAACCACTATTTTCGACACCACTTAAAAACTGGCTGTTACACTGACGGTAAAGCTAAACGATATGCTACTAGACCTATTCTTTCAATAACATCGTACGGACCAATAAACCTTGGGCTTAGTTTTCCTTTCTAGTTGAAACAAAGATCATTCTTCCAGAGCAATACTTTCAGGAATACTTTTTTCACCAACTTGAAACTCGATATATTTCCTTTTTAAATCAACATACAATTTCCTATAGAAAGTTCACCTCTAAAAATATTGAGTGTGGATTGAAAATGTTCCAAAATCAAAATGATGCTACCCAAAACATATTAACAAAAAGAACGATGCCAACCCCACCAATTCGTCCACTCCAATGAATGAAAATGATACCACCAACTCTGAACTTCCTTCAACCCAACCATAATTGTTATGGAAGCCCTTACCCAGTTCTTGAATACCTTTAACACTCTTTCGGCTAACCCAACCATTGTGGCCTCTCTTTCAATTCCCAACACCCTATTATCTTCTACTACCCCACAAGATCCTAAAGATGACCTTCTAAAACAAATATTCTCTTATTTGGCTTTTCAACCTCAACCCACTATTGTGGTTGTTCCTTTAAATCAAGCTTCCTAGCAACAGCAACTCCATGGCTTTCAACATCATTTTATTGAGATGCAGGAAAAATGAGTCTTATGGAGGATCAACTCTTGTAATATTATCCCATGTAATATTCTCTCTCGGTGCCACTGAGGATACAGTCTTCCACCAGTGGTATGCAGTGTCTTTCAAGAGAGATACCACGTATTTCAAACATTCCTCAAGGGTACATGATAGTTCGTCAAGAACTTGCACAGTCTTCTCAAACCAGAACTCAGCCTATTCCGAATCATCGTTAATTGTGGCTCTAAACTCTTCGGCCCCATATTCCTTCAGTTTATCTACTGCAGCTTTACCAATTCTTACTGATGCCACACCTTGTGGTATTTCTTCTTCAGATCGAGTAAGGGGTGGGGGAGGTCGTGGTATAGCAGGGTTGGTCCTCAAGTATTCACCAAACCATTCATCCATTATTTCAAAAAAGACTATCTTTGCCTCTTCCCAGCCCTTAGACATGGGCCTCCTACTACTACTAAACGTGGATTGTTGTACAGAAGCTGGAGCATGGCTCTCAACTTCCTCTAACTCATCTCAGACTTGGTTGGAAGACATTTACTATATACAATTACATTTAAATTGGTTAAGAGATGTCACACTATCATAACTTATATAATGGCATGTATAGCTAGACTCGATACATGCTACGTTAGTTTGAGAATCGACTAAATTGTAGCTTTGATACCTTTAAATGTAACAACCCTTACCCGTACCCGAGGCCGGGACAGAGTACGAGGCATTATCGAACATACATACAATTGTTCAAACAAAATCAGGCTATAAAGTTTCTTTTGATTCAAAAGACATTCAAACATATACGAGACGTCCCTTGTATAGACCTACGAGGTCCAAAACATACATCGAAAATAGTTCAGGACTAAACTAAAAACTTTAGATAAACTTGGGGAAATTTCCTTAAATGCAGAGTCACACGCCTGTGTGAAAAGGGGACACACCCTTGTCCTCAGGTCGTGTAACTCTTTGACTATGACGTCAGCACCAAAATAAGGTCACATGGCCGTGTCACACGCCCATGTTGCCAAATAAAATTAAATGATTTTTCATAAAAATGGTGCAGATTTCACAAGGCCAGAGTCAACGTCTATGTGGTTAGGCCGTGTCTCTCACACAACTAAGTCACACGCCCGTGTCTTAGCCTGTGTGTTTACTACTGGGCATTCTGACTTATAAAATTTGGGTGCAGCGGATACATGGCCGGATCACACGCCCATGGGGTAGACTGTGTGTCACACACTACTCTAAAACACGACCGTGTGTCTACCCATGTGGACAATTTCAAGGCTATTTTCCAAGCATTTTTGCCACCCTTTAAAAACTCACTCATTTATACATGTTTTTAGCGTGCAACAAATCATATTTGAACTACTCCAATATCCAAATCCATGATTAATTTATATCCCTAATACCTCCATGCACTATCTCGATTTTTACATGCATTTCCTAATCTTTTCATACCAATTCATAACTTCTTGGTTTTTATACCCTTCCTTCCAACTTTACACATTTATAACATTGTTGTGGTCATACTTATTGATCATGGACCATTCACCAAATAAATATGCCATACCTTACATCCATCATTCACAAGCAACCACATCAACAGGAACACATTGCATGCATACATGATTAATAAGGGTTACAACCCAATAGTAAAATATGAGCCATATCTCATGGCCATATACAAAATAATTCATCAACCATCATGAGCCATTACACTTGGCTAATTGAAATGGCACATAAAACCAAAAGATAAGTTACCTTATACATGCCATTATATCAAAATGAATAGTTCTTTTATACCCAAAACGAGATTGCTGATAGTGCGATCAAACTCCCACAGTCCTCCAACCTTCACGAGTCCAAGAGCTCTATAAGACAGGGAAAAGTAAAAAGGGGGTAAGCATTGCATGCTTAGTAAATTCGTATAATGGAAAGTAAACTTACCGGTCATTTTAGCACATAATCCCAATAAGCCATGTTACCTATCAATTATAAATAATTTCCCTAAACACATGCACTCAATGAACAAGTTAGTCACATAAATTTTCAAGATCCATAGATGAGCTCATCACATCATATACATATTCAAATTCGTATTTCTCATGTTATTTACAAATATTTTATCTAGTGAATCCTTGAATTCCCGATGGATATTTCATCACTTAGTATGCTCTATGTGTACTATTTTATTAACCTTCAATTCATATCCAGTAGTACCCTATCTAGTACACTCTCGAGCCATATCTCTTATAGCAGAATTACCAGTCCAGGGTAAATCTTTTACATGACAAAGAATACCATACAGAGTCTGATCTGGATTACCAGTCCAGGCTAAATCTAGTCAACTGGGATTACCAGTCCAGGCTAAATCCTAATTGAAATGTAAGCTCAATAGGCTCATTTCAGGATTACCCGTCCGAGCTAAATCCTTTCCATAATGAGATCAATGGATTACCTGTAACGCCCCGATTTTTGGACCTAGGAGTAATGGGCCTTGAGTCTATGTTCGGGTAGAAGACGGCCCAAACAAATTGGATGTTTAATTATTATTATTATTATTATTTAGTATGTAATTAAATAAATTACGAAGGGTTATGGTGTGGGAAAAAGGCCCAAGAGTAAATTTAATTCGGGGCAATTCCTGAATTTTTTATTTTGTAGAAAGAGGGTTCTAGCGATATGGGCTTTTAAAATTGAGGTGGTAAATTATGATACAAATAAGGCCTTGGTAAAGTGGCAAGGTGGCACCACTAAGTTCCTAAAAAATGGCACACAGAAGGAATTAAAGGTCCAGGGTTCAAGTTGCAAGGTAGGCATACTGTTACTTTTTAATTTTAGGCATGTGTCGGGCATGTGATCACTTAAGTGAATTTCAGCAAGGGCCTTAGGGAGGCTGGGCCGATTGTTTTAGTTGATATTAGGGTTAGGTTCTTTTCTTTTTCTGTCTTGGAGAATTAGGGTTAGCCACCTGAAAGCTTTCACTGTCATTCATCCTTTCTGAGTTCTCATAAAAGCCGAAAACGCAAATTCCTTCTCCTTGGTGCCGAGTTCTTCTTCCTCTCTTTTTCCTCCAATTGCTTTATTCCTTTTTGCTTTTTCTTCTAGCTGAAACCTTCTGATCACCTTACTCACCTCCTCTATCGATCCCATCCTCCACAAAACCTTCATAGCCGATCACCATAAAAGCCGAAATCTTGAAAACTCACTTTTTGTGCCGATTTCTCCAAGCTAAAATCCTTCAGTTATTTTTGTTCCTTTTGATTAACTTTCATCTTCTCTAAACCCTTAGTATCTGTCGGCAACATTACTTCAAAGTTATAGCCTCAAATCGTCATCTTCTTCATCACTTAAAAGGCCGAAGTACCATAGATTTAGGGATTTATAGCCAAAACTTCAGATCTCCTGGATTCGAGTTCTACTATCGTTTAGAGGATAGATCTGCATTAGATTTGCATAGAAATCAAAGAGGAACAAGTGGTAAGTGCTCATCACCTCAGATCTAGTCTTATTTTACAATTTAGAAAAAGTCGAAGTCCCTAAAATCTAGGGAGGCTGTCGATTTGGGCATAGGGCTTTAAGGGTCTTTAACCGACGATTTCTTTTGGTGATTAGTGTCTTCTAGAGGTTGGATTGAAGGTTTGGATCTTTGGAACAACTAGACTTAGTCATCGATTTTCGGCAAAAAGGTAAGATTCTAAAGGCTCTAGGGGCATGGTTCGATTATGGTAGGTGAAAATTGGGATTGGTTATTGTGGTTTGCAATCTAAGAATTGTGGTAATAAATTGTAGGACATCGTAAGGGATCTCAGTGGCAGTCGTCGCGAAACAGGTGCGTAAACAACATCCACTCATAGACTAGATCGGCAAAAGCCGAAAAGCCAAAAAGTCGGCATTTGTGAACTTACGAGCGTGCGGCGCTCGTGAGGTGGTTTGGTTGTTAATTTTTAGTAATCGCAAGCAGTATGATTGCAGAGTGCGCAATTTCGTGCACTTCGGTATATTTGGGCTTAATGGGCCAAAATCAGATTAATGGGCCAACGGGCCCAATTCGGTAAAAACGCTCGGTAAGTGTTGCTGATAGTACGTTAATAACTGTAATGAGCATGAAACCCTAAAAAGACTGATAAAATTACTGAAATATCTCTATAAGGTGGAATTACCGTGATACCCCTAAATGGGTAAGTTTACGATTACGCCCCTCGAGGGTAAATAACTATTCTTACGATATAATCTGACTGTCTTTCCGAAGCATGCCTTGTTAATTATATATATTCTGCATACATGTCATACTGCATGGGGTTGGGTTTAGTTATGGAGGAAGAACTCGTTCTGGTGGCTGTGCCACATATTCTGATATAAGCAGCTTTGCTGCAGATTATAGTTGGTGCCGCAACCGGTGCTAACACTGTAAGTGTAGGGATGGCGTGGGTGATTTAATCCCCACAAGAAGTGTAGGGATGGACGAAGGCAAGTGCAGGGTTGGATGGGGTTATCATGCATTAATCCTATGAGACTATTTTGTTATGGGCCAATTGTATTGTAATGGGCTTAACTGTGTTAATATGGGCAAGGCCCAATATATCTCTACTTGTAATAAGGCTACGGCCCAGATTAATACTGATATGGGCTAGGCCCAATATACTCTGATACTGTAAGAGGCTATGGCCCAGATTAATATTGATATGGGCTAAGGCCCAGTTAACACTGATTTCTGAATAGGGCTTAGGCCTAGTAAAGCTTGAACTGATTTGGGCTCTGGTTGGGATACTTTACACACTGAGTTTTCAAAACTCACCCCCTTTTTTCCCATCCTTGCAGGTGAGCCCTAGTTGGTGGACTTGGAGCTGGGCGGGATTCAGAGTGGCCACGAAGATTAAATTCCTGGTTTTTAAATAAGTTTCAATTAGCTCCCTTTTAAATTTCGCATTTACTTTTGATTATTTCTATTTTGGTTAAAGTTGTAATAAGGTCGCTCTATTATTTTTATTTTGGGTTTTTAAATTACTTAAATCGTTTTCAACTTGAGATTCACATCACTTAAATTGATTCCTTAAAATTGGTTAGCTCTAGGGCGCGTTTTATAAAAGTTACTTATTTTCAAAATATCATAATAACCGAGCAAAGCTTCCGCAATGTAAATGTTTTCAAGGGAAATAAATATTTTAAATAGACTTAAACTTAATTTGTTGTTCGTGGACAAGTAATAAGCTTAAAGTGTGGCAATGGATGTGTGCATGTCTAGGATTGGATCATGGAAGAGCTAGGTACTTAAGCAGTCTAATTGACTCACCTCCTCTTTTCTTGAATCCTACAGTGTGTAGTATCCATTCACTCTAAGCCATAACAAAGAAGGTTTGATTTTTCGATACTTAACTGTTTTTAAAATAACATGCTTCTGCCACTACAAAGGTTTACAAGTTTAAACGGTAAAAGTTTCTAAACATCAAGAAGGGTTTTCAATGAAAACATGGTTTTCGAAAAACTCTTCAATGTGACACACCAGACTTAGCCATAATGTCTGGGCCGGGTTTGGGGTGTTACATTACCCGTCCGGGCTAAATCCTTTCTGTAACACATGTAGGATCCCATTTCTCATGAGAAGTGAACTATCCATCGGAATTCCATATTCAAATGGATTTTAACCCATTTTTCAATCAATTTCGCAATTATGGGCATTTTCATATAGTTCATTATTTATGCATTTCACATTCAATTAGGTTACACGTACTTACTTGGATGATGTCTCCGGTTTAGATTCTAACTATTCCAAAACCTTTTGTTTTCCACGATCTACTTTCGGAATTGGTCTTTCCGAGTCTATATAAACAATTTAAATTATGAATTCATAACATTTTTCAATTTCAGCCCGAAAACTCACTCTATGGCAAAATTACCTATTTACCCCTAACTTTACATATTTTTACACTTTAGTCCCTAGGCTCGTATAATGAAATACATGCATTCCCTTGAATTTCCAAGCCTAGCTGAATTATATTCTAGCTTACAACAGCCCACATTTTCCTTTATTTCACCTGTCTACTACCCACTTTTACATCTTTTGTAACTTGGTCCCTTTTAGGTGTTTTCATGGAAAACCACTTGATAAAAGATATTTATCATACATCAAACCTTCATATTCCTCCATTAAACACCAAAATACAAACATCTCACACAAGGGTAAGTTTTTTAACATGAACCCTAGCTTAAAACAAGGGTAGAAATGGCTAAAACATGCTTCAAGGATATCAAAAATATAAAGAACATAAAAAATGGGGCTAGGGAGCACTTACAATCAAGTTTGAAATGTTGAAAACCCTAGCTATGGACCCCCTTGAATTTTTGGCACACCATGAAGAAGATGAACAACATTTTTGCTTCATTTTCCCTTTTTATTTTTTAATTAATCAAATAACCAAAATGCCCTTAAGGTCTTTCTTTAAAATTTTACCCATGCATGCCCATTTTTGTCCAAATTTTTAGAACTTGGTCAAATTACTATTTGAGGACCTCTAATTTATAATCCAACTCAATTTCATGCTAAAAGCTTCTAGAACTCAAGTTTTACATATCTTGCAATTTGGTCCCTAATGTCAAATTGAGCACCTTAGGCATAGAATTTCTCTATAAAAGTTTTGCTCAAGCATACATTATCATCCTAGACCTCATAATAATCATGAAATAATAATTTCTATTTCGAATATGTGGTCTCAAAACCATTGTTTCAACTTGGCCCTAAATCAGGATTTTACAACTGTCCCCCCTTTAGGGATTTTCGTCCCCGAAAATCTTACTAATAAAAAGGTTCTGGTATTGGTGTCTTATAGTCTCTTTAGGCTCCCATGTAGCCTCTTCAACACCATGCCTTTTCCATAGTACTTTCATGAGAGCAATATTCTTAATTTTTTCGCTATTTGACCTCTTGAGCTAGTATCTTAATCAGTTCCTCTCCGTAGGTCATATTCAAGCAAATCTCAATCTCTGTTGGTGAAATTACATGTGAGGGATCAGATCAATAACGATGCAACATAGACACATGGAACACATCATGAATTCTTTCCAACTCTGATGGCAAGGCTAACCAATATTCTACCGGTCCAATCCTTTCAGTAATCTCATACCGCCTTATAAATCGAGGACTTAATTTGCCTTTCTTTCCAAATATCAGGACCTTTTTCCATGGAGAAACTTTTAGAAATACCTTATCACCAACTTGATACTCAATTTCCTTTCATTTCAAATCAGCATAAGATTTCTGCTTGTCAGAAGCAGCTTTCAAACTATCACAAATAATATTTATCTTTTTCTCGCCATGAATCTTGTTTTCTTTAAGTTTAGTCCAATATAAAGGTGTTCGACATTTATGCCCATATAAAGCCTCATAGGGTGCCATTTTCAAACTTGATTGATAACTGTTGTTGTAGACAAATTCTATCAACAGTAAGTACTTTTCCCAACTACCTTGGAATTCAAGAACACAACACCTGAGCATATCTTCCAAAATCTGAATTACTCTTTCGAATTGGCTGTCAATTTGTGGATGGAAAGCGGTATTAAAATTTAGCTTTGTACCTAAGGCTTCTTGTAACTTCCCCAAAATCGAGAAGTGAATCTTGGATCTCTATCCGAAATAATCGACAATGGTACACGATGAAGTCTCACAATTTCAATAATGTACAGCTCGGCTAACTTATCAGCAAAAAATCAGTTCGTACCAGTATAAAATGAGTCGATTTAGTCAACCTGTCAACTACGACCCAGACGGCATCTTTCTTCTTTGGAGTCAAAGGCAATCCTGTCACAAAGTCTATAGTAATACGGTCCCATTTCCATTTGGGAATCATGATAGGTTGAAGTAACCCTGAAGGCACTTGATGTTCGATCTTGTTGGTAAATCAGACATTTCGATACAAACTCAGAGATATCCCTTTCCATACCATTCCACTAATAAAATTTCTTCAAATCATTATATATCTTTGTACTACCCGAGTGGACTGATAAACTACCACCATGCGCCTCATGTAAAATATTCTGAATCAACTCGGCGTCGTTTGAGACACATATCCTATCACAGAATCTCAAGCAATCATCGAATTTGATCTAAAAAATACGGTTCACTGCTAGACTCGCATTGAGCTCTTTTAGCTTGTAACTCTTTATCGACTTTCTAGTCATCACAAATCTGTTGAAGAAAGATCGGTCTAACTCTTAACTCTACTAGGGTCAAGCCTTTTTTGGACAAATCCAGCTGTGTATTCATAGCCCTCAAGTCAAACAATGATTTTTTACTCAAAGCATCGACGACTACATTTGCCCTACCCGGATGGTAATCAATCATAAACTCATAATCTTTGAGTAATTTGAGCCATCTACGTTGCCTTTTCCTTTTGAGTCATAAAGTATTTTAAACTTTTATGATCAGTGAACACTCGGCACTTCTCACCATACAGATAGTGTCTCCAAATCTTTAACGCAAAAACAATGGCGGCCAATTCCAAGTCATATGTCAGTAATTCTTCTCGTGAGGCTTCAATTACCTTAAAGCGTAGGCTATCACCTTACCCTCTTGCATAAGTATACATCCCAAACCATGCAAGGATGCATCACTATAAATCACGAATTCTTTCCTGACTCAGGTTGTACCAAAACTGGTGCTTCAGTCAGTAACACCTTTAGTTTCTCAAAACATTGCTAACACTTTTTCGACCACTCAAACTTAACATCTTTTTTAAGCAACCTGGTCATCGAAGTGGCGATTATAGAAAATCCTTTAACAAATTGTCTGTAGAAGCTAGTCAAGCCTAAAAAGCTTCTAACTTCTATCACGTTCCTCAGCGGTTTCCATTCGACGATGGCCGCAATCTTACTCGGGTCAACTCTGATGCCATCACCCCAAACAATATGTCCCAAAAACCTAACTTCTTTAAGCCAAAATTTAGTTTTGCTGAATTTAACATATAGTTGTTTATCTCTCAAAGTTTGCAAAACTGTCCTCAAGTGTTCAGCATGCTTGGATTCATCATGAGAGTAAATCAGTATGTCATCAATAAACACTACAACAAACTTATCCAAGTATGGTCGAAAAATTTGATTCATCAAGTCTATAAATACTGCGGGAGCATTCGTTAGCCCAAACGGCATAACAAAAAATTCATAGTGAATATCCCTTGTTCGAAAAGAAGTTTTGGGCACATCTGATTCTTTCACTCGTAATTGGTAATAGCCGGACCTCAAGTCTATCTTTGATAATATCGTTGCTCCCTTCAGCTGATCAAATAGATCATCAATCCTCAGCAACGGGTATTTGTTCTTGATTGTCACCTTATTGAGTTGATGACAATCGATGCATAGTCTCATAGAATCATCCTTCTTTTTCACAAATAATACTGGTGCACCCCAATAGGAGAAACTAGGCCTTGCAAAACCCTTATCCGTCAATTCTTGTAACTGAGACTTTAACTCTCTTAATTTCGTCGGAGCCATCCGATACGGAGCAATCGAAATAGGTGTTGTTCCCGACACTAGGTCAATGCTAAATTCAACTTCTCTAACAGGAGGTAATTCTGGTAACTCATTCGGAAACACATCTGGGTACTCACATACTACTGGCACTGATTCGATTTTCAATTCAGATTCCTTAGTATTCAAAACATAAGCCAAGTAAGCTTCACATCCCTTTCTCAAGCATTTTTGAGCCGATATAAAGGAAATTACAACGGATGGTACATATGACTCATCTAGTTCAACCTGAAGAGTTTCGCCAGTTTCATACCTCAATTCAATGACCTTCTGTCTGCAATTTACTATAGCTTCATGTAGTGCCAACCAACCCATACCTAAAATAACATCGAACTCATCAAATGGAAAAAAGGTTAAATCAGCTAGAAAATAATGGCCTCTAATCATTAAAGGGCATTTCTTGCATACCTTGTCAACTAGTACATGTTTGTCTAACAGATTCGACACTTTAATCATGTATTCTGTAAATTCTACATATAATTCTTTACTAGACACCAATTTCATGCAGACATACGAATAGGTTGACCCCGGCTCAATTAAAGTAACAACAGGAATATCATAAAAAGAAAATGTACCCATTATGACATCAGGAGCTAAGGCTTCCTCTCTAGCACGTATAGCATAAGTTCTTGCCGGGTCTTGAGCTTCTGATTTGGTAGTAGAGTCCTTTGTATCATTACAACCTCCACTGGCACTTTCATGGTATCTTGGAGGTCTACCTCGAGGGATAGGAGCATTCAATTTTGGCTTTGGCTCAACCTCTTTGTTATCTCGTTACGGGTAATCCTTAAGGAAGTGGTCAAGAGAACCACACCCATAACATGCCCCACTCCTTATCCGGCACTCCCCAAAGTGAAAGTTGTTACAACTGTTACACCGCGGCTTTTGGTTTCCCACACTCCTCACACTAGTTGCCATGGGAGATGAAGACCGCGAATTACGGCGCTTAGAGGTTCTTGTCTTACCAGAATATCCCACTGATGAATTGGAGCGTTCCTAGTGGCTTCTCGACTTCTTTGTGGGAGATGTATATGTCTTGCCCATAAATCTCTTACTCAAAACTTGAGGTTTCCACTCTACTTGTTTCTTTTCATTACTTAGCTCTTCAGCTTTCTTGGCTCTGTCGATCAACACTGCAAACTCTCTTATCTCAAGGATCCCAATCAACATTTTAACGTCTTCATTTAATCCTTCTTCGAAGCACTTGCACATTTTCTCTTCAGTTTGAACCCACTTTTGAGCATACTGGCTCAGTCGGACAAACTCCCGTTCGTATTTTGCCACATCCCAATCTCCTTGCTTAAGTTCTAGAAATTCATTTCTCTTCAGATCCGAGAATCTCTAACTAATATACTTCCTTTTAAATTCAGCTTGAAAGAACTCCCATGTAATATTCTCTCTCGGTGCCACTGAGGATACAGTCTTCCACCAGTGGTATGTAGTGTCTTTCAGGAGAGATACTGCGCATTTCAAACATTCCTCAGGGGTACACGATAATTCGTCAAGAACTCGCACGGTGTTCTCAAGCCAGAACTCAGCCCGTTCCAAATTATCGTCAATTGTGGCTCTAAACTCTTCGGCCCCATATTTCCACAGTTTATCTACTACAGCTTTACCAATTCTTACTGGTGCCACACCTTGTGGTACTTCTTCTTCAGATTGGGTAGGGGGTGGGGGAGGTCGTGGTATAGCAGGGTTGGTCCTCAAGTATTCACCAAATCATTCATCTATTATTTCGAAAAAGGCTGCCATTGCCTCTTCCTGTCCCTTGTATGGAGCTACGAGGTCCAAAACATACATCAGAAATAGATTGGAACTAAACCAAAAACTTTAGAGAAACTTGGGGAAATTTTCTTAAATGCAGAGTCATACGCCCGTGTAAAAAGGGGACTCGCCCGTGTGCTCTTGACACGACCGTGTCCTCTAGCCGTGTAACTCTCTAACTATGACGTCAACACCAAAATAAGGTCACATGGCTGTGTCACATGTCCGTGTAGCAAGGCCGTGTGGCAAACTAAAATTAAATGAGTTTTCAAAAAAATGGTGCAGACTTCACACGGCCACAGTACACACCCATGTGGTTAGGCCGTGTCTCTCACACAGCTAAGACACACGCCCGTGTCTTAGCCCATGTGTTTACTACTGCGCATTCAGCCTTATAAAATTTGGGTGTAGGGGACACACAGCCGGATCACACGCCCATGGGGTAGACCATGTGTCACACACGGCCTAAACACGCAACCGTGTCTCTACCCGTGTAGACAATTCAAGGCCATTTTCCAAGCCTTTTTGCCACCCTTTAAAAACTCACTCATTTATACATGTTTTCAGCATGCAACAAATCACATTTGAACTACTCCAATATCCAAATCCATGATTAATTTATATCCCTAATACCTCCATGCACTATCTCGATTTTTACATGCATTTCCTAATCTTTTCATACCAATTCATAACCTCTAGGTTTTTATATCCTTCTTTCCAACTTTACACATTTATAACATTATTGTGATCATACTCATTGATCATGGACCATTCACCAAATAAACATGTCATACCTTACGTCCATCATTCACAAGCAACCACATCAACAGGAACACATTGCATGCATACATGATTAATAAGGGTTACAACCCAATAGTAAAATATGAGCCATATCTCATGGCCATATACAAAATAATTCATCAATCATCATGAGCCATTACACTTGGCTAATTTAAATGACACATATAGCCAAAAGATAAGTTACCCTATACATCCCATTATATCAAAATGAATAGTTCTTTTATACCCAAAACGAGATTACTGATAGTGCGATCAAACTCCCACCGTCCTCCAACCTTCATGAGTCCAAGAGCTCTATAAGACAGGGGAAAGTAAAAAAGGGGTAAGCATTACATGCTTAGTAAGTTCGTATAACGGAAAGTAAACTTACCGGTCATTTTAACACATAATCACAATAAGCCATGTTACCCATCAATAATAAATAATTTCCCTAAACACATTCACTCAATGAACAAGTTAGTCACATAAATTTTCAAGATCCATAGATGAGCTCATCACATCATATACATATTCAAATTCGTATTTCTTATGTTATTTACAAATATTTTATCCAGTGAATCCTTGAATTCCCGATAGATATTTCATCACTTAGTACACTCTATGTATACTATTTTATTAACCTTCAATTCTTATCCAGTAGTACCCTATCCGGTACACTCTCAAGCCACATCTCTTACAGCAGAATTACTAGTCCAGGCTAAATTCTAGTTGTTCCATGTACTGTAAGTGCTTTTTCAGATTACAGTCCAGGCTAAATCCTTTACATGACAAATAGTACCATACAGAGTCTGATCTGGATTACCAGTCCAGGTTAAATCCAGTCAACTAGGATTACTAGTCCAGGCTAAATCCTAATTGAAATGTAAGCTCAATAGACTTGTTTCAGGATTACCCGTCCGGGCTAAATCCTTTCCATAATGAGATCAATGGATTACTCGTCCGAGCTAAATCCTTTCTGCAACACATGCAGGATCCCATTTCTCATAAGAAGTGACCTATCCATCGGAATTCCATATTCAAACAGATTTTAACCCATTTTTCAATCAATTTTTCAATTATGGGAATTTTCATACAATTCATTATTTATGCATTTCACATTCAATTAGTTTACACAAACTTACCTGGATGATGTCTCGAGTTTAGATTTCGACTATTCTAAAACCTTTTGTTTTCCATGATCTACTTTCGAAATTGGTCTTTCTGAGTTTATATACACAATTTAAATTATTAATTCATCAAATTCTTCAATTTCAGCCCGAAAACTCACTCTATGGCAAAATTACCTATTTACCCCTAACTTTACACATTTCTACATTTTAGTCTCTATGCTCATATAATGAAATATATGCATTCCCTTGATTTTCCAAGCCTAACTGAATTATATTCTAGCTTATAACAACTCATATTTTCCTTTATTCCACCTTTCTACTACTCACTTTTACATCTTTTACAACTTGGTCCTTTTTAGGTGTTTTCATGGAAAACTTGTAACAGTCTAATTTTGACCCTAGTTGGAACGGTGGTTTCGGGACCACAAATCCAAGTCAAAATAATATTTAAATATTATTTTATATGCTTGAAATGTGTGAAGTTTTTTTTGTGAAAGTTTTGTTTAAAAATTTTATTGTTTAGATGCCCAATTTAATAAAAGGACTTAATCCCGTAAATTAAAATTTTGCTAGTTTTAATTAGAAGGGCTTAATTGTTGATGGCTTTTTAAATAGAAGCCTTAAAGTGGTTAATAAGCCATTTTTAAGGATGGTGGACGGCATTAGACATCGATTATATAGTTTATAAATTTTATTAGTAAGGGCAAACTAGTAAGTTATCAAATAAGTTATATTATCATACAAAAATAAAACATGAAAAACATTAGTTCATCTTTATTTCTCCACCACCGAAACTAAAACAAAGAAGAAAAAGAAACGAAACTTAGGGTTCGTGACTTTCAAGCTTAATCCAAGGTAAGTTCTAGCTTGATTTTCGATAATTTTTATGTTTTTGAGATCGTTGCTTCGAGTACTACAAGACCCATGCTTGAATTTTTGAATTTGATGATGATTTCATGAATTGCTATTGTTGATAATTTGATGAATTTTATGTTTGATGATAGAAATAAAATATATGTGTTAGATTAACATGTTTGGTATTGGGATTTTTGCTAATTTGCTCATTTATGTGTTTGGGATTAAATTGAATGAAATTTTATTTTAATAAGCATAATTTGGAACTTTGTAGATCAAGAAACAAAAAGATCGAAAGTGGATCGGGGGAAAAAGAAAATAGTTGAATAGTCAAACTTTATCGTCTGTCAATATTCGAGGTAAGTCATTAAGCAAATATTTATTGTTGGTTTAAATAAATATAATTTATATATATGTGTGAGCCGAGTTGAAATGTATAAAATATTGATGTTGCCGAATGCAAATAGAAATAATAAATATGAATTGATATGCATTGAGTAATTAAATTTAGGCACTGAGTGTGTGAATATAAATAGTTATGGACATGAAAATTTTACTACGCATGTGGGTTTGGTTAACGAGCACTAAGTGTGCGAGTTTGATTATCGAGCACTAAGTGTACGAAGGAAAATATTAAACACTAAGTGTGCGATTTCATGGCTTTTCTAGTTAAACAATAGCACTAAGTGTTGAATGAAAATGATCAGACGATCAAATTATCAAATGCAAGAGTAGTTGTGTAATATTTATGTTCGTAATAATGCAGGTACATAATCAAACCTTTGTGGTTGATATTATTTAACTTGAAATCATGTGGTTGGTAGTAATAAATATAATATGTATGATAGATTTGGAAAAATGAAAGATGGATGAGTTGAAAAGGAAAAAAATAATAATAAAACGATATTTTATATATATTATAATGTTTGATTATTTATTTTATATGTGAGTGAACATTCGGCTAGGTATTAAATGGTAAGATGGGAAGTGATAAGTAATTATTTTTAAAGAGTTTATGTACATTCGAACATGTTGGGGATTAAACTTGATTGGTTGATAGATATATGGGTAGTCAAGTTTGGTTGAATATGTGATTATAGTAGTATGACTTGGTTGCTCAAATTGAACTATTAATGTCTTTTAAATTGTTTAAATTGCTTATAACTTACTAAGCTAAGATAGCTTACTTTGAGATTGTGTTTACTTGTCTTAATTTTATAGATTTTGGAGATTGTTACGTGCTCAGGATCATCAGTGAAGCTCATCACACTATCGTCTATATTTTAGTACTCTTGAAAGCTTAAATTTAAACTTATGGCATGTATAAGCTATTCTATCTTTTGAATCCATTATGAATGAGAAGTGTATTTAAGCCATGCGAAAATGGCTTAGTTATTATATGTTATGCTTGGTTTAAAAATCTTCTTGGTTAGATGTTTTGATATGTTTGGTTTGATGGTTTAGTTGCGATTTAAATCCATTTGATAAGTATAGATTATAATTTGCATAATTGATATATATATGTTCGGCTATAGGGTGTTAATTGACAGAACATATATACTTTTAAATTTGCGCATATGTCATTGTTGTTATATGAATTGATTGAGTTATATCATGTTATTATGATATTTGGATGTATTAATATGCTATTATAGGATGTGAATTATTTTTAAAGTATAATTGGTGTTTTAATTATGCGGTTATACTTTAAAAATGATAGATGATATGGGAATTGAATACACTAGTGGTTGGTATGTGTTCTTAAAATTCGTTATATTAAAATGGTCAAATGCGCATGGCTTTGTAATTAGCAAATAGGCATGTTTGGTCTTTAAATGAATTGCCAAGTATGTTTGTTTTTTTTTTTATAGTAGCCAATTTTAATGCTGCACATGATTTGAATAGTAAGCTATGTGAAATGTTTTATTTGGTTAAATAGTACTTGTAAATAATTATGAAGTCAAAGGTTTAATATTTGATTTGAATTCGTTTGAACTTGGGAATTATAATTCGTTCATACAGTGTGATTAATAATTTAATATATTTATTTTACGAATAAGATCTATGGAATTATGTGATTATACGAATACTATGTTTTTCTTCGGTAATACCTCGTAACCCCGCCGGCGACGGACGCGAGTAAGGGGTGTTACAAAACCACTTGACAAAAGATGTTTATCATACATCAAACCTTCATATTCCTCCATTAAACACCAAAATACAAACATCTCACACATGGGTAAGTTTTTGAACATGAACCCTAGTTTAAAATAAGGGTAGAAATGGCTAAAACATGCTTCAAGGATCTAAAAAATATAAAGAACATAAAAATGGGGCTAGGGAGCACTTACAATCAAGTTTGAAATGTTGAAAACCCTAGCTATGGAGCCCCTTGAATTTTCAGCACACCATGAAGAAGATGAACAACATTTTTGCCTGACTTTTCCCTTTTTATTCTTTAATTAACCAAATGACCAAAATGCCCTTAAGGCCTTATTTAAAATTTTACCTATGCATGCCCATTTTTTTTTCCAAATTTTTAGAACTTGGTCAAATTACTATTTGAGGACCTCTAATTTATAATCCAACTCAATTTCATGCTAAAAGCTTCTAGAACTCAAGTTTTACATATCTTGCAATTTGGTCCCTAATGTCAAATTGAGCATCTTAGGCGTAGAATTTCTCCATGAAATTTTTGCTCAAGCATACATTCTCATCCTAGACCTCATAATAATCATGAAATTTTATTTCTATTTCAGATATGTGCTCTTGAAACCACCGTTCCGACAAGGCCTTAAATTGGGATGTTATAGATTTGAACCATAGAAGTCAACGAGAAAGAAGAAATCTCTTATTTTGTGTCGAAATTGGCATGAAAGGCCACTATAAATGGTGACAGCAGTGGCTATTGAGTACAACGATTAAGGTTTTCAATTCAGAAGAAGGTAAAAAAACAAAGAAAATAAAAAATAAAAAATACAACTAAGTACGACGACTAGGGTTTTCAATTAAGAAGAAGAAGAATAGAAATTCGAATGAGAATGAAAAGTGTAACAACCCTAACCTGTTTCCGTCTCCAGAATAGGGTTACAGAACATTACCAAACTTATTCCTTAAATAATCATACATTTCATATACATTTCTCAAATCCAAACAAAAGTCATTCAAATACAATCATATAGTCCCTAACACGAGCCCTCGTGGCTCAAAACAAGCATTAGAAGTGGTTCAGGACTAAATCGAATACTTAATAAATTTTTAGAAAAACATAAAAACTTTCAAAATGCAGGGGACACACACCTGTGTGGCCAGTTTGTGTGTCTCACACGGCCAAGAGGCACGCCTGTGTCATAGGCTGTGTGGACATTCGAAATGGGATCACATGACTATGTCCTAGCCCGTGTTCATCCCCGTGTAACTTGCTAACTTGGATCACACGGCCAACCACACGCCAGTGTGACTAGCCTGTTTACCCTTCGAAATAGCCTCACACGCCCGTGTGTTAGGCCATGTGCTAGGTTGTGTGAAGCTACTGACTTGGTTTCTAAAGAAATATCAAGGGACACACGGCCATGTCACCTAGCCGTGTGTCACACACGGCTGAGACACACACCCGTGTCTCTACCCGTGTGGACAAAAATAGGCTATGTTTCAAGCCACATTTCTCACCTAAATTTGCATCAACCTAAACACATCCAATAGCGTATGACCCTAACATCAATAAGCATTCAAACCAATCACAACCAAGTCCAAATCATGCTATACCAATACGAACAATAAACAATGCTCATAAACTTCCCAATAGGGCATTCAAAATCATACCAATATCAATTCCAAAAATCACCTAAAGGATCAAATGCATATATACTTTTGTGCCTAACACATAACCAATAGACCATTTCTCAATCTCAACCACATGGTGCTCAAAATTCCAAACCACAATCAAGGCATTTCAATGGCAATCCAAATACATACAAAATGAGAATAACCACATATATTCATACATATAACAACATATGCCAAATCAAGTCATATTAAATGACTAATTACATAACTGAAACATATAGGCTTCCATTAGCCAAATGACCTATACATGCCATATAACCAAAATACGTAAAGTTCAAAAGTACCAAAACAATGGTTGGATAGTGTGATGAGATCTCTAACCACTTCCAATCCGAGTAAGCTTTGAAATTACTATAAAACATGAAAAAGTAAACAGAGTAAGCTATTAAGCTTAGTAAGCTCGTATGGCTAATATGTACAACTTGACATTAAATCATAATTTAAGTACTTAAACATGGCATAATGCAACTCAATTTAATCCATAAACCTAACACATATTCATCCATAAGGTTAGACATAAAATTCAAAAATTTCATAGATTCAATGCTTATATGATTTACATGCATACCTGTAATGATACGTATCAATCTTTTATTCTTTCATACCATCAATATACCTGTTGAACCAGTTGGAATAATATTGGATACTCAGGAATCTCGCACACTAAGTGCCAATACATGGTCAAAATCATCTCTATCTCATATCTCGAATAAATGCTCACTCTCGAGCTATCACTAGGTCTGCTCACACAAGCTGACAGTCAAGACGTAACTGCACAATGCTGCTCACTTAAGATGATGAGTAACCGCAACACATGCTAGAAAACTCAACCACCGGTAGAACGTATAGGATCAGCACCCAAAACATGGTAACCCCTAATGACATGTCACTTGTATCCTATCTATTCCTAAGGTTCAACTGTGATTTATACATTGTTGATAACTTGAGAATTTCGTGGTGTCATATCATCTCAATTATAACAATTAAGCATTCAAACACATATAATTTAATGCTTATTAAACATACGAACTTACCTCGATCACAAAAACGACGAAATAAGATCGACTAATACGATATTTTATCTTTCCCTCAATCTAGATTCGTACAAGGCTTAACTTGATCTAAATAATCAAATTCAATCTATTTAGTATTCATTGTATTCAATTCAGCTCAAAATACATATTTTTGCAAATTTACAGTTTTACCTCTAATATTTTAACTTTTTTACAATTTAATCCTTAAGCCCGTAAATCAAAATTCATGCAATACCATCCACATACTAAGCTAGCCGAATTCTATATAGACTCATAGCAGCCCATAATTTTCATTATTTCACAGATTTACCACATAATTTTCATTTTTCTCAATTTAACCCCTAATTTGCAATTTCATTCAAAAATCACTTAACAAATGTTGTTTATCTAACAACAACAATTCATTTTCTATCATCAAACATCAAAACACATACACATTCATCAATGGAAAATTTCAAACAACTCAATAGTTTGGCAAATTAGTCCCTAGGCTAGCTAGATTAAGCTACAACGAACCCGAAAACATAGAAATCATTAAAAACGGGAAAAAATCACTTACATGCAAGCTAATGAGTTGACCAAATGCTTTGAACCCTAAAAATGGTGTTCTAACCTTCAATTTTTGGTGGAGGTTGAAGATGGATGAAAGAAATTTGATTTTATTTTAATAATCTTAACCTTAATTACTCATTTACCTTTATACCCTTTAAAAACATTACTAATTTAAGATAAACCAACCTTATGAATGTACACTATCACCTAAATGGTCTATTTACCACCCAAGTACTTATACATTTAAATTCTTTAGCTATTTAATGCCCTTAGCCTATAGAACTCTAATTTTGCAGATTTTGCAATTTAGTCCTTTTTATCGAATTGAGCATGCAAACGATAAAATTTCTTAACGAAATTTTTATACAATCATACTATCATGCTATAGACCTCAAAATAATAATAAAATATTTATTTCAACTTCAAATTTGGGATCCTAAAACTAGTGTTTCGATTTCACTGAAAATGAGCTGTTACAAAAAGAGAGTATAGAAAATAGAGAAGAAAATATGGAGAAAAAAATAGAATAAAAAATATGAAAAATATTAAATTCTCTTTCATATCTCTATTTTTCATATTTGTTATTTTCTTTCATTTCTCATATTTGATTCTCTATTTTCCATAGAATATTCAATTCCCTTTCAGGTCTCTATTTTACGTAGTTGTTATTATCTTTCCTTTCCCTCTCTCGTCTTTCTATCTTTCTCTCTCGTCTCTCTATATTTCTCCAATATCTCTTTCTTTCCTACTTTAATCTTATTTAAGATTATTTTTTTGAAATAATATTTCATCTACTGATGGTGACATTGACAAGTTAAGAAGACAAGAACCACTTATGAAGCAAGTACTGGTCATGGGCTTTCCCTTTTATTTTTTTCGGTTTTTTTTTCTATTACAACACTTTCTTTTCATATTTCTTTTCATATTTCACATGTTTTCTTTTTAATTCCCACTAGTGCCACCTGACACACTGGCGACACAAACTTTTTTTTTTAATTTTACTAATCAGTGTCACTTAAGGCACCCATTAAAAAATTTTCCTCTCCTTGAATACTCATATTTTTAACGAGTACTTTGAAATATATAGACTAGTGTTGCCTGACACAGTAGCGGCACCCAAAAAAATCATTTTTTTTAAAAAAGTTGAAGGTTGGGTCATCATTAGGGGGCGACACCGTCGGTGTGTTAGGTGGCACTGACGGGCATTGTAAAAAAAAAAACTATTTTCATACATAAATTTTGACTGAAGTCTTTTCATAAATAATTAATTATTTTGAGTCAAGGTAAAAAGACCGAGAAAGACAAAAAAGCTAAGTAGTGGTCGTCAACTGAGAGGTTAAGAAAATTCTATAATATCAAATTGGAGTTTGAAAGAGTTGGTGAGAGTATAGAAGTAATGTTTAGTTTTTTTGTTTTTTTTTTTTGGTCAATCAGTATTTCATTCAAAGCAAAAGAAACTTAAGTCAACATACAAAGCACCAAGATAGAACAAAAATTAAAAAAGTTAACCAAGTATGGCTTGTAGGTCATCCTTATCTAGAATATAACCTAAAGAAGATGGTGGTTGGCATAGCCAATAAAAGAAAACACATCTCCTTCCTAAAATAAGAAGCCACCCAATCAACAACCAAATTAGCGGAACACCTAACAAACTCAAAATGCACATGAGGAATCTTGGGAAAGACAAAATCCATTTTTTTCAAGATAAGCTTGAGTTTCCAATGGCTACACTTATCTCATTTCAAAATCTTCTTATACACAATCATTGAATCCGTAGCCAAAATAATTCTTTGATATCCTTGCTTCAAAGCAAGATCAACCCCCAATTGGATTGCCAAGGCTTCTATTATTTCAAGAGAGTCAACAAGAATCTTTCAACCTCCTCCATTAACTAGAGAACCCGTTTCATCCCTAGCAATCACACCAATTTTAGCAATCATTATCAAATAATCAAAAGAACCATTACAATTAATTTTGATTACCTGCCTTTAGTTTCTTCCAAATTGAATCATAAGTAACATCTACAGCCATAAGCCCTCTACGGGGGATCTAAACTCCATACCAGTCTACAGACTCCAAAATTGCAACTTTAATCTTATTAATTATGGCCTTGAAGTCTAAATTCCCCCTCCCAAAAGTTACATGGCATCACATCTTCCAAATATGCCATAAATTGTAAACCACTCTGAGCTTGAGCTCCTCTGTTCATTGCTTCAACTGGTCAATCCTGCTCCAAGTCTGCAAGAACCGATGATCAAAAGTACTGATGCTCTCTTTTTGGATGCACATTCTATGACAAGCTTCAAACCAAACAACACAAACCCATTCACAACTAAAAAACAGATGCTCAATAGTTTCCTCCTCACAATTATTCAAACAATATAAAAGAGATGCGATACAAATTCTTTTCCATAAACCAATCCTAGTAGGGAAAGCATTATGACAACATTTCCAAAGGAAAATTTTATACTTACTAGGAATCTTAAGCTTCCAAATAATCTTTCAGACCTTGGCATCAGTGATATGTAAGTTCTATCATACCTCATATCTTGCTTTTTCAATCGTAACAGCTAATATCCAGATTTCACTGTGAATTCCCCCTCAGTACTGTGTGGCCAAATCAGGTGATCCTCTTATTCAATATTCAAAATTGGAATTCTTAGGATAGCCTCTCGAGCCTCTTCATCACTCCATTGTTCAATACTGAACAAGTCCCACATTTCCTTAGTTTTCCTAAAGATTTCTTCAACCTTCATAGAAAGATCCTCCTCACAATCTATTGGAAAAGGAATTTGATTCCCATCAATCCCTACAATCCATTTTTCATCCCATAGGTTAATTTTGTTCCCATTAACCACTTGCAACAACATTGTTTTCCTAATGAAATTCTTGGCTTCAACCAAACTGCTCCAAGCCCATAAAGCACAATTTCCTTTACCAAAAATCCAAAAAATCCTGTTAAGGAAAGTAAAAACCTTTCAGAACACACACCTATCATGCTTTAAGCTTCTCAATGGCTCTCTAGCATTGTTTAGCCAGCATAAAAAGATTAAACAATTAAAGGCCACAAAAGCCAATGCCACCATCATATTTAGCTCGAGTAACACAGTCTCAAGACTTCCAATAAATTTGACGCTCTTCTCCCTTTTGCCCCCACCAGAACCGAGAAATGGATTAAGTAAACTTAAAGCAAATCTTCTTAGGGAACTTAAAACAGGCCATAGTATAGGTTGGAATCGTACTAGCGACGAACTTGATCATCACCTCCCTACCTCCTTGTGACAGAGATTATTGCTTCTAATCCTTCAATCTATGCACAGTCTTGTCCTTAATAGCACTTAACCCCAAGGTTCTCGTTTTGCCCTAAAGAAATGGAATGCCAAGGTAAGTACCCGGATTATCAGCAACAGGAATATTCAAGACTTGTCGAATCTGCTCTTACAACTCATTAGAAGCATTAGCACTAAAATAATAGAGGATTTCTCATAATTTACTGCTTTTGTAACACCCCTTACTCGTATCCGACGCCGAGACAGGGCACATATACAAATTGTCTCTAATATGGGCCTACGAGGCCCAAAACAGCCATCAGAGAAGGATCGGGACTAAATTGGGAACTTTTAGAAAAGTTTGGGAAATTTTCCCTAATACAGAGCCACACGCCCGTGTGAGACAGGGGACACACCCGTGTGCTCTCTACACGCCCGTGTCCTCCAGCCGTGTAACTCTCTGACTATGACGTCAGCACCAATTTAGGGTCACACGGCCGCATCACACGCCCGTGTGGTCAAATAAAATTAAATGAATTTTTCATAAAAAGGTGTAGACTTCACACGGCCAGAGTACACGCCCATGTGGGTAGGCTGTGTCCCTCACACGGCCAAGACACATGCCCATTTCTTAGCCCGTGTGTTTACTACTAAGCATACTGACTTGCAAAAATAGGGTGCAGAGGACACACAGCCATTCCACACGCTCGTGGGATAGACCGTGTATCACACACGGCCTAGACACATGCCCATGTGTCTACCCGTGTGGACAATTTGAAGGCTATTTTCCAAGCCAATTACCACCCTTAATCACTCATGTACTTAAGCATATTTCATAGCATGCAACATGACATACTTAGACACTCAATATTCAACACCATAACACTTTCACATCTTTATAATATCATCCTATTGCATATTCCCTTAATCACACCATTTGGGAGCATTTTATACAAACTTCATGCAAATCAACTAAATTATCAAAATTTCAAGTTGCACACTTATAACTATTGTCATCTTAGGTTATTAAACCATTCTTTATCTCCTAGTATTTACTCCATACATCTTCACACATCCACCAAGCAATCATATTCCACATCATCAAGACAATATCTCATCATATATCCAACACATAACCACATAGAACATCATCAAGGCATCAATACATGCATGCATGAACAATTAGATATTACAACCCAAGAATCAATCATGAGCCATATCACATGGCTATTACCAAATGAATCATTAACATCATAAGCCTTCACAATTTTGCCAAAATTGCATGACACATACCACAAAATGACCAAGTCCGCTATACCTTCCATACTCAAAATAACAAATTCACTATATCCAATGTTCTTTTGATAGTGTGATCGAATGCTCCGACAACTTTCGATCCTAGAGCTAGCTTGGTTGAACTACAAAGGATGGAAAAGAGAGGAAAGTAAGCATTTAAGCTTAGTAAGTCCACATGCAAATAATATGCAATATTAGTAAACCATAATCATGCAAGACATAATAGTATAACCACCAAGATTATTCATCATTCAAGCATTCTAGCTCATTTATTAAGTATTCATATATATATATATGAATATACTTTCTCGTCACATATCATCCTTTGACAAGGCATCACTCATGAGTATAATGTACATACCTATACATATCCGTAGCATAACAAATAACTTTACCTTCATTACCATGCCTATCTTGGAACTTTCATCGCATCATTCATTATAATACCCGTTGAACACTTAGAATACTATTGGATACACAGAAACTTGCACATGAGTGCCACATAAACATACATAGCTGAAGCTACCTTATATCATACAATGCTCACAATAGAGCTACTCACGGGCTTGCTTGTATAAGCTATCGATCAAGGTGTAACTACACAGGCTGCTCACAAAAGCTGTCACGTATCTGACCACTCAAAGATTACCTAGCCACTAGTAGGACACACAAGACCATTGCCCGGAGCTAAATCACATGTATCGCATCCATTATGAACGTGGACCACTCAACGAGCTCGGATGCCACATATATCACGAACCCAGACCACTCAACAAGTTCGGAATTCTTAATTCCTAGTGACATGTCACTTGTATCCTAAACTATTCCTAAGGTTCAAATGGGGTTTTTCTCATTTGCAAATTGCGCCTCTATTGCACTTGCTCGTGACATCGTAGATAGCGACCATAATATCATTCATGCTTACAATAGTACCATTAGACATAACATACATTATAAGAAATAAAATAGTTATCACTTAATGTTAACACCACATAACATACCACATTGTCACATTATTTACACATGTACTTACCTCGGTACAAAAATGATGGTAATCAAGCCTAATCGTCATATTCTTTATTCTTCCCTCGATCAAGACCCAGTTTGCATTTTTCTTGATCTATAATTCCAAATTTAACTTGTTTATTAATCACATTACGCAAATCGATCCATAATTCATGTTTTGGTAAAATTACCTTTTTACCCCTATCTTTTCATTTATTAACGATTTAGTCCCTAGGCTCGTAAAATGAAATGCATGTTTTTTCTTGGTTACCCAAGCCTAGTCGAACCTTTACTATGCTCATATCAGCCCATATTTTTTTTATTTCACATTATTACTACTCACTTTTACATTTTTACAAGTCCCATTTTAGGTGTTTTCACTAAAAATCACCTAGTAAAAGATGTTTATCATACATCAAATATTCATATTCCTCCATTAATCAACAAAATACATGCATGTTACATATGGGTCAAATTTCATACATGAACCCCTAACTCAAAATATAGCTAGAAATGGGTAGATCATGCTTCAAAGACTTCAAAAATACAAAGAACATTAAAAACGGGGCTAGGGAGCACTTACAATCAAGCTTGGAAATGTTGAAAAAAACCCTAGCTATGGCTATTGAGAAATTCGGCTAGCACTTGGAAAAGATGGACACATTTTTGCTTTGATTTTCCCTTTTTATTCTTTTAATTACCAAATGACCAAAATGCCCTTAGGGTTTTTCTTTCAATTTTTTCCTATGCAAGTCCATTTTTGTCCAAAATTATAGAAATTGGTCAAATTGCTAATTAGGACCCTCTAGTTCATAACCTAAAGCAATTTCATGCTTAAAGCTTCTAGAATGCAAGTTTTGCATTTTATTCAATTTGGTCTCAAAAGTTCAATTAGACATTTTATGCATAGAATTTCTTCATGAAACTTTCACATAAGCATGCATTCATATCATATACCTCATAAGAACATACAATAATTATTTCTATCTCAAATTTGTGGTCTCGAAACCATTGTTCTGACTAGGCCCTAATTCGGAATGTTACAGCTTTCCCCTATGCTACACAATAAGCCTAGATTAAATCAAAAAGCTTTCTGCAGTTTGTCACATTAGCGTTTTAGAAAAAAAGTGAATCATATGCAAAAAGTATATGATATAAGTTAGGACAATGTCAATTGAGTTTGATCCCAGTGATTTCACTAGACTGGATAGCTTTATTGCGGATATCAATAAGAAAAAGAAAGAGATAAGGGGACAAAGGGTCCCCCTGTCTTAGATATCTAAAAGGGACAATTCTTTTACTATATTTACCATTAATAAGCAAATTGTAAGAAAATGATCTCACAGTTTCCATAATCTATCCAATCTAAACCAAACTAAAACCTAATTTTCGTAGCACCATCTCCAAGAAATCCCACTTAACATGATCATAGGCTTTATCCATATCTCCTTTTATAGCCACCATGACCTTCATCTCTTTCTTCTTAGGCTTTAGACAATTCAAAACTTCCTGCACCACCAAAATGTTATCATGTATGCACCTTCCAACAATAAATCCACCTTGTTGCTCTGAAATAACCTCTCCCAAAAACTCCTTTAGACGATTCACCATAAGCTTCAAAATGATCTTGCAAGAAAAATTACACATACTAATTGGCCTAAACTGTGTCAAGAAAAATTACACAGACTGATTGGCCTAAACTGTGTAACTTTCTTTGGATTTTTCTGTTTGGGAATTAGAACCACTTCAGTTTCATTAATACCCTTCGACATCACCCCTTTTTTGAAAAATTCATGTACCATGGCAATCACATCTTCCCGAACTATATCCTAACATCTATGGTAAAACACTCCATGGAACCAATCAGGACCTGAGGCCTTAAAAGCACCCATTTGGAAGACTATATTTATAATCTCCTAATCAGTAACCTCTCTTATCAACTGCATATTCATCTCTTCTGTGATCATTATAGGTAGGGCATCCAAAACAACATCATTAATTACCCTACTTGTTTGAAATAGATTTTCATAGTACTGAGTAAAGGCATCAGTGATCTATTTCTCATCCTCCAACCACCTGTCTCTAATCTTAAGCCTCAATATTTTATTCACACTTCTTCTCTAGTTTGTTGCAAGATGAAAAAACTTAGAGTTTCTATCCCCAAATTGTAACCAATTCCTCCTAGCCTTTTGAAAATAGTACGTTTCTTCCTTTTCCCAAGCAATTTGAATCCCCTCTTTTAACTCCCTAAGCTTAAGAATATCCTCTTCAACACCATCTTCATCTTGAAGTTTCTTCAACTCTTCCTTTAATTCCTCGATAATAATTCTATTATTCCTTACATTCTTCCTACTCTACTCACTCAATACCTTCCCGCTCTTGTTTAACTTCTGTACCAGTTTCAGATACCTAGACCTTTGATCCACATGTTGCCAACAATTTTTTAACATTACTTCAAAACCATCCACTTGCAATAAATTAGCTTCAAATTTGAATCTCTTAGGAAACTTCTTATCATTAAAATTATAAAACAACATCAAAGGAAAGTCATTCGACCCTATAGTAAGAAGATTGAATTCAAGGCTATTAGGAAATATTTTCATCCACCTAAAATTCACTAATGCTCTGTCTAACCTCTCTTTAACCAAGCAGTTCTCCTTACTCTTGTCCATGTAAATTTCAAACCCTTAAAATCCATCTCATTTAGCTGACACTCTCGAATCATTTCATTGAAACATTCCACCTTCTTTTTTTATTTAGGCCTCCCCCCTTCCTTTTTATGCTCCCCCCAATGTCATTAAAGTCCCCAACATACAACCAAGCTATATTACCTGTCACACATTTTTGCTTTACATGTTCCCATATTACCTTTCAATCCTTAAACATAGGGGCCCTATAAACCCAAAAAATTCCTTACCAAAGCCCCATAATCCCCATTACACGTTGTAGTGTCAATTGTATTCTTTGAACTTTCCAAAATATTCACCAACCAGTCGCCCTTCCACCAAAAATCTATTCCCCCACTAAAACCCTCAAGATCCATTGCAAATCCTTTACTGAATTTTAACTTTCTTACAGATTCCACTTTTTCTTTCTTATTCTTTGTTTCTAGTAAACAGATAAAATTCGGATCAAATTTATAGATATTCTCCTTGAGCACCTTCACTGTCAAGGCTGATCCTAAACCGTAACAGTTCCATACCATAAGTCTCAAGGCTGCTGGGTGGTTGGATTAGGGCAGCCACCAAACCCATCAGCATTGTTGTTGAAATCTCTTCCCAATAAAACAGGTACTTCCACTAGAAGATTATCACAGTATACCTTACCTCTACCCTTTCTCCCTTTAACACCCCTTCTTTCTAATACCCTTTTACTACCCCTACCCAATCTTATAGAAGCACTTGCCCTTTCAAAATTTAGACTTAACTCACCTAAACACTGTTTTTTCCTCGAGAGAACTCCTCATCATCTTCTCCAATACATTCATCTAAATTCCTTTTAAGGTTAAGATTATTAAATTCAAGAGGTAGTACCACATTACTCAACACAGTAAACAAGCCTTTTGCCTCTATCCCCTTATCCCTACCATTTCTAATATCTCCTTCTTAGCCTCATCATCTTCAAGCATCTCAACAAAATATAGGTAGTTCCCATGCACCTCTCCCATCCTACATTTACCTTATCAGACACATCCTACAGGGTTATGTTTAGTTTAAGATGGTTTTTTTTTTTATATATATTTTGTTTTTAACTGGGTTTGGAGTTTTAGTTTAAGGGGTTAAATTAATAAGGTTGTTTTTATATAACCCATTTAATTTTATTGGGTTTGGAGTATTGGACTTAATTTAATATAATATTTATAAAATATAGGTTTAATGTACACTTCAATTTCTGAAGTATATTATTTTTTCATTTTGGTCTTTAAAACTCTTTTTTTGACTTACTTCAGTCATTAATGCTATCAAATGTTTCTAGTTTAGTCCCTAACGTTATCAGGCGTTCCCGGTTTAATTCTTTAGACATTAAAAAAATTGATCAACCAATCATATGTTGCCATGTGGCATACAATGACACCACCGTAACGTTATCACCCAAAAAAAATTAAAATCTTTAAAAATTACAAAAAAATACAAAAATTAAATACAAAAAGTATTTAAAAAATTTATAAATATATAAGAATTGTAAAAAATTACAAAAAGAAATTTATTTAAAAATTTAAAACAAATTTAAAATTATAAAAAATAGGAAAAGTTATAAAATTACAAAAAAGCATTATAAAAATATTAAAAAATTACTTTTTTTTAAAATAATTATAAATCTTAATATTTCTAAAGTTTTATAAATCAGGTTTACTAGAGTTTAAACATGAAATTATTGTCTCTTTAAAAAGATACCATCTATGATAATTGTTTTATAATTTAATCAACTTAAATTTGTAATTAATATATTTTTATGCAATAAATTTGAATATACTTTCATTAAATAATAAAAAAAATATTATTTCAATATTTGCCATGAAACCATGTTATATGATAACTTTATTTTAACTGAAATTTCGATTGAGTTCCAACCTTTTTGACAGATTAATAATGGCTTTGTGTTGCACGGAGTGGTTGATCATAGCAAGAACTGAAATTAGTTCATTGGCTCGCGAAAACATTATCATTTCCTCTACCTACACTTAAATATTAGTATTAATGCATTTGTTTTTTCTCTTGTTTTTTTGAAATGAAACACAAAATTTGTAAGAACAACAATTGATTGAATTATTAATTAATTGAAATAACATTATTTTTAATTATTTAAATAACTTAAAAAAATTATCTAAATTTATCACTTAAAATATTTACTAATTTTAAATTCTTAATTTTAAATCCCGATTGATTGAATTATAAAATAATTATGGTAGCTGGCATCTTTCCTAATTTTAATATATATTTTTAAATTTTTAGTAAATTTAATATTTTTATAATGTTTTTTTCTATTTTATATATTTTTTAAAAATTATTAATTTTTAAAATATTTTTTGTATTTTTTATTTTTTTTGTAGTTTTTAAATATTTTAAGGTGATAATATCATAATGACGTTATTATATGAGACATGGTAGTATACGATTGGGTGGACAATTTTTGTTAACACCCAAAGGACTCAAGTGGGTAAAAAAAAAACTTTAAAGTTAAAAATGAAAAATATGGCATACTTTAAGGGTTAAGCATAAAATATAAATAATTTTAAAATTAAGTAAGATGAATTTGATTATGAGATTTAATTAAAAAGTTATAATTTAATCGCAGAAATCATTATAAACGAAAATAATCTAATTGAATGTATGGATTAAATCGATTATAACTTATTAATGCTCTCCCTACCCTCCTCTAGCTCATCTAGATCCAAATTAGACAGCTGAGGAAGCCAAGCACCTAGTGAAAATGGCAGTGAAAGTGAATACCTCCATCAGCTGGCCTTAACTCTCTCTCTCTCTCTCTCTCTCTCTCTATGTTACTTTTGTCTGCAAATTGATTATTGTTCAAAAATAAAATTTTACTTTTTGCCCCACCACATGTCCATGAACCATGAGGTCTACTAATTGGTACAGATATTCTCCTTTTCTTTACTTTAATACGGTGGATAAATTAACCCACTAAACAACATGACACAACCATGTTTCTGAAATCCTTTTAAAAAACCTGAAAGGAAAAACTTTTACTAATTCTTTGCCTTTGCATCCATTGATTTCCTCAATCTTCATCCCTATTTTCATTTTTTGTATGACAATATGGTCTCTTTGTTGTAGACAGGGACCTAAATGGTGTGGGAATCTTGCTTTGACGATGAAGTACTTGATGCTTAATGTTGAAATGCATTTGAAGCATACATGACTAATGGGGTTACTACTACTCACTATTTCAATAGAAGATTGTCCCCCTGTTTTATAATCAGATTGAAAGAATTTATTTCTAAACCAAATGATAAAATTTCAAGCAGAAAACCAATTTTCAGAGGCTAAATTTGTTGTAAATTTACAACAATTGCATGAGTGTTTTGCAGCTTCAGCAAAGCTGATCAAACCCAGCACCTCCACTGCAACAACCATGTGCTTCTTTTAGGCCATTGTAGCATCCAGTAAAGACCCTAAAGGGATTAACTTGGGACCCAACTGTGTTTCCCTTGGCCCCACAATTTCGATGTCCATCAATAAACACACAACACACTGTTTTCATCCACACACCAAACCCCACATTTTTTTTTCTCAATATACTTTACTAGTATTATATTTACAAACAACAACACTAGATTAAAGAATACAATTACATATATTCAATGATGATGGTGTTTGATTTAGGCCAAGAGCCAAAAGTCCTTGTGCCGCTTAGTGGTGATCAAATAACCTCCAAGTTTTTTGCTTTTTCTTCTTACTGCAACTGCCATGCAACTAGCATTTTGGATACAATACTCTACAACTCCACCAGTAATCCGGTTCCCCGCCCACATCATGATGAGCCGCCATGTCATGGACTTCTTTTTTTGCCCCAAAACCAGAAGCGCCGCTCCTTGCTTTTTGGCCTCTTCCACTATTGTTGGACCTTTCTCTTTCCCCTCCACCACTGCTACCTCAACTTCTACCTGTCAGATAAAAAGTGGTTGAACTTTTAATTTCAAAGATGTGTGTCAATTCACATAGCTGCCTCAAGGACCAAGAAAAAAATGACATTATAATTAGACATGTTAACCCACCTCGGGTCTCTTTTGCTTGCACATGGTTTTCAAGGTGGAAACCGGTTCATAAGCCCTGTTCTTGTTGGACTCATCATTTGTAACTGGAACTGTATAAAAATATTTTCAACCATTAATCAAAAGCTTTGGTTTTTTCAGGGTAAAGGACATGAAAACAAAGAGCTGCAAACCTTGTTTTGAGGGCTTTGTGACATAGAGAAGAACAACTGTGTCATGGCACTGGACAGTGTGAGAGAGTGCCCATTGTAAAGCTCCCTTGGCTTCAATGCTGGAATCAACCACGATCATGATCTTCCTACCCATCACAAAACCAGGTTTCTTTTCTCCATGGCTGGGTTTATCTTCTTCAACTTTGCCATTATTCTCATGCTTGTGATCAGTTGTAGCTGAATTCAAATTGGCCTTGGCTTGTATTGGAGGAGACCGAACTCTAACATGAGGCCTAATCCTATTGAGGCAAAAGCTTGGCAACCTAGTGCCCGATCTGCCCATCTCCTGAATATAGCTACTAAGGTAATAAACCACACACAAAATGATTATAAGAATCTTTAAGAAGAAGAGAAGGAAGCAACCATTAGGCCTTTGTCTGTTTGATGAACCAAAGTTCTGTGTTGGTTTGGGCCATGGGATTTATTTGCTTTTCCTCCATCACTTTTTTTTTTTTTTTTGCTTTTTTTTTTTTGTTTTGTTTTGTTTGGTAATGATGATAACAGGTCTTTGTTTCCTTTTTTAATTCACTTGTGGGGCTATTCCTCGACGTGCCTCTCATGAAGTTTGTAGGTCCATTCCTCTTCATAGCATTCTCTGCCATGTTAGTGGTAATCAAATTATTTAATAATTTGCTTGCTTTGCCTTTCCAGTTTATACCCAACCTCTCTATTCTATGCCTAATTGCAATACTGGAAGGCTCATATTTTGAACTCTTCTTTGAACTCATTTTAGAAGTTGAAACCATGGGTTATTGCTCCAAATTTTATTTGTTATTAATATTTAGTTTGAGTTAACTTATGATTATATCGATAGAAGATTATTTAACAGTTAATGAATTAAATATTCTTAATTAGAATTAAATAAAAGAATCTGTACACAAATCTTTTTTGCGAGGGTTTTATAGCTTTATCATGCAGCGATCATTATACATTTTTGGACAGTGGATGTAGACTAAAAAGCTGGACCACATATAATGATAATTATGGCTGAAAGAACTGCCATTCTTAGTTTAGTACAATCACCATTTTCTGCAGTGATCATTTCTAGATTAATATAAAAAGATATACAAAGATAAATATGAAAAATATTTCTGAAATCCAATATCAATCACAATAGAACTTATCTTTAAAGATATTTCTTCTTCTTCTTCTTTTGGTGGTTTATGTGGCGTGACTCAAACGCTACCAGCTCATCATTTAGAGAACACAAAATAATTAAAAAAGTAAAAGAATACTGTTTTAGAAGTTCTTCCAAACAAAATGATTAACAAAAGCAAAGAAAATAAATAAAGGGTGCAACTTCTATAATGTTAATTTTGCAGCAAAAGTTGTGATGATTAAGAATAAATTAACAAATTAAACTAAAACAGCTATGAGACATAAACTCACTTTTCTCAAAACATAAATATATATACTTGCAAAAAGTAAGGTCAAATAGGTGATAGGTCCATTTCATCTTCCTTAACTTTAATTTGCCATTTGCATGAAACAATTTACCACTTTAATTGCCCATATGTCTCATCAATGTCGCCAATTTAAACTTTTTGTTATGATATCAATCTTAGAAAAATTGCAATTGAAACTCGGACTTCCAATCCAACAAAAATCCTTTCACCATGCTGTTTACTTTGATTACAACCTAATAAAATCATAATTTACATGTTTAAAAGTCCAGTTATTCATCCAAATTTAAATATTAGGTTTTAAATTGATTTTTGTTTAAAATATAAACCAAGATCAGACTACCATATTTAATGTCTGAACTTAGATTAGGTTAATTATTTATACATACATATGAGAGAAGATATGTAGAAATAGTACAAATGTTTGTAAGAAAGAAAATATGGTCAAGTTTATGTAAATCATTTATAAATACTATATTATGATACAACCATGATATGAGTGAAAAGATTTTAAGTAAAAATTATTTTTATATAAACTTAAACAAGAATTTTGTTGAAATGATTATGTGAAGCTTTAAAAATTATGGTATCGAATATTCAAATCCCATCATATTTGGGCACTTTTTAAGGCTTATTCTAGTTTTATAAATTTTATATAAAAATATAAAAGAACAAAGATACTTTCATTATAATAATTGATACTTTGTAAGAAAAATGGATTTTTAGTCATCTCACAATTAAATTAATATTCGATTAATTAATAATACTAACTCAATCAAAGGATTTAAATAATAATATAAATGAATAAATTTTAAAATATTTAATTTTAAATCAATATTAAATAAACATAAAATTTACTGATACCATTCATAAATTCAATTCAGATTCTACTACACTTGTAACACCTTTATTAACATTTAACAATGCAATTGGAGGCAAAAGTAAAAGGTGACTAATAATTTTAACTCGACATCCCTTTAGCCCTGTTAGTAGGATGGATTGGTCATGACTTGATTTTAAACGATTTGCTTGATTTAATCTAATTTATTTTTGTTGTTCATGTATTATAAACTATTTAATATATATACTTATTTTAATTAATTTTTAAATAAAATATTTTATTTTTTAATTTGAGTCATATTAGATCAATCTAGGATCAAAATGTCTAATCGGAGTTTCAATTGTAATCTACATATTATCCATAATAGTATATATAATTTATTAGAGATGATAATTTAAATTGTGAATATTTAATACTTTTTACAAATTCAAATACTATTTAAATTCGGATGTTAAAACTATTATTAGTTGCAGTTTGAAGGGAATGGAATAAACACCCTGTTGAGAAGCCCACATTTGTGTGTTTTCCTGGTTTCCAAAGTTTTTTGTTGGACTATCAAATATTGACAGACAGATTCCGGTTACTTGGATCACCATAGACTGCGGCGTGTCTGTAAACTACACTTCCTTCTCTGCAATGATGAAGCGTGTCACGACTAAATTACCGATAAATGCTGAAAATTTTTTAAATTTATCAAATTAAATCATTTTTTTGAAAGAATTACGAGAATAAATTAAATTTACAGGTGAAATTCAAAAAAATATTTTTTGGAAGCATTTCAAAGTGATATGCAGAAAAAACGTTTCCAGCTGGAAACATCAGCACTAAAAGTGACAGCACAAATAATTTTTTTTATGTTTTGGTGCCACCTATTAATGTGAAAATAAAACTTACAAAATAGGTATTTCTATAGTTCCCAAATCTCATTTCCCTTAATTTTTTTTAAACGATGTGGGATGTGAGATATGGGCATATATAGATAGGGATGTTAATTGGGCGAGGCGGGGGCGGGTATGGGGGATGCTCCCTCCACACCCATCCCTGCTAAGAATTTTCATCCCCATCCCTCCTCGCAACCTACTGCCGATACAAAACCCAAAATCATCCCCACTCGACCACCCACGTGGGTCCCCAAACCCACCTAATCCCCGTTATATTCACCCCACGACCCACTTCATATAATATATTTATAAGTATTAGTTAAATAAATATAAACCAAATTTTTTATGAAGTATGAAATTATGTGACATTATTTCAATTGTCACCATTAAAAAAAGAATCGTCGCAACCCTTTAATTGGTAAATAAAATATAACTTCAACACAAGTTTAAAAAATTCAGAAAATAAAGTCTTTACATATCCAAATATAAACAATGTCTCAAATACATCATAAATGTCTTCAAATGCAACACAAGTGCAAAAATTCCAAAAATCAATCAATACTTGTCACTCATGTTGCTTCTGTATCACATTCATCTTCTAATTCTTTTATCGATTATGAGCATTGTATCTCTCTAACTTCACCTAAACTTGCATATGTAAGCTTCTTTATAAGTAACTTGCACTTCTATTTGACAAATAAATTCAATGTAAAAAATGATATGTTACTATTTTATAAATAAATTCAAAATAAAAAATATCATAAACTACTTTCAAAATCAGCCCAAATCCAATTTTGAGCACACATCAAAGCCTTAATAGTTTTCGATAGAAGTCGACTACGATAAAGGTCAAGTACTTGACCACTAGTGCTGAAAGCAGACTTCGAAGGGACTGTAGAAAGAAGAATGCTAAAAATATCCTTAGCTATTTATTGAAGAATTGAATATGGGCTTCCATTTATCTTCCACCAAGTGAGGATATCAAAATCATCATAAAGTGGTACATTAGAAGCTTCCAAGTATTTTTCCAAATATGATTTTTCATAACTCTGACTCTTATCTTGCTCCATAAATTGTGCAAATTCTTGCATATACGCATCTCCTCCAATGTTACCAATATCACTAGGTGCTCAAGAACTAGTAGTTCGAATTGTAACACCCCAAAATAGGGCTTAGGAGTGTTCGAAATTTCGTGACATGGTGTTTCGATAAATTTTTTACTATGGATTTTAGGAAATTAAATCAATTTTTGAACTAGTATTTTGGAAACCTTTAATTTTAGAAAAAAAGGACTAATTTGTAACAGAGACAAAATTGTGAGCATTTATGTTGCAGCTTTACCAATTTTTAAAATTGAACCTAAAAATCACCCCACCTACATTTTTCACGTTATTTCTTCTTTTTTACTTGTTAGTGTCGCCCCTTGCTCTTCCAACCTCTGATCCTCGATTTTCTTTGTTAAATATTTGCTCTTTTTTTCTCCCATCATTTCTCAAGTATTAAACCTTCATAAACCCTCAAGAAAACATCCCAAAACTCCATAGATTTCATCATCTTCATCACATGCGAGTTTTTTGGGTTTTTGAAAAATATTTATTTTTCTCCCATCAAAGGTAACCATTCGTCTACCCATTATTTTTTAATGTTAATTAGTCTTTAAAACTGAATTATTAGCCATTGAATAGTATGTTTTGATTAAAAGCCAAAATTAGAGTCGTTAATGGTGAATTTCAGGATTTTGAGTTAAAACGTGATTTTGAAGTGTTTTTCAATTAGTTTTGACATGATTAAGAGGTTTCTAAACTTGTTTTGAAGTTTAGATAAAAATTTCTTGAGTTTTAATGAATTTTCAGAAAATAGCCATAAAACATGTTGAAAAAGTTGATACCATGAATTGAGTATTTATTGTAGTTTAAAGGTTGAGAATTAATCGTAGGTGAATTATAAGATGAACAAAATTAGTTTTAGACAAAAAGACTAAGTATAAACCGAGATATTCAAATTTAAAGTTTATTATGTTAAAGCTTTCGGTTACATGAGAAATTAGGTTAGGCTTATGTTTTTGATTGCTTGTGGAGAGTCTTTGGTTGATTTTTGAATGTATTGTTGTGTGAATTTATTGAGTTGAAGTTTCGGATTCCCTAGGACCATCTATGAGTTAGTAAAGGCTAGTTGAGCTTTCGGCTTCTCGGTGAAAACGTATTGGTGAGTGTTTGGAATCGTTGCTCGTAGACACTAGTCATGTGTTATTTAGGAACTTAGTAGTGGCCTAAACCCCTACTCTAAATTCTGAGTGTAAACTTTCTCATACCTATGTTTATCTTGTAAATTATTTGCTTATGTGAATGTGAATATGTGAATTAGGATGAGATGCTATAAAATGTGATATGTGGTTGTGATAATTGTTGTGAAAGTGCAAATGTGTACATGTTATGTATATGTTAAATGTTAGTGACAGTGTTTTGCTAAAAATGCAAATATGCAGTGATAGTGCACAGATAATCGGTAAGTGATATGTGTTTGTTTCAGATATTTTGGCCTTATGATCTTGAAACCATTGGATATAGTTGGCATGCCATAGATTTTTGAGTACTCACCTATATATATAGTGATTTTGGGTTTTGAGGCCTTGGGACATGTTAAAAGGATAAGGGAATGTGAGCTAACCTTCATTCAATGGGACATATGAGGGGAAATAAGGAGAGTGTTAGTTATATGCTTCACTTATGGAATATGTTCCACTCTCTAAGTCATTTGGTGTGATTGGAGATTCGTGTTATAACACCCTTAATGTAACACCCCTTACTCGTATTCAACGCCAAAATAGGGTCTGAGGCATTATTGGACTTACCACACGAACAAACATACAATTTCGAGCCATAAAATTTGCGTCCAAATTAAAACCATTTGCAATTAATCATAAAGTCTCTAAAATGAGCCTACGAGGCCCTAAACATGCTTTGGGAGTGGCATGGGACTAAATCGAGAACTTTAGAAGTTTTTACAAAACTTAGAAAATTTTTCCACTAAACAAGGGTCACACGCTCGTGTGGATATGGGACACGCCCGTGTGATCAAGGCGTGTGGTCACACACGCTCGTATCCCGACCCCGTGTAACTCTCTAACTTGTAACTCATGAACAAATTGGGATCACACGGCCAAGTCACACGCCTATGTGCTAGACTGTGTGGAAAATGAATTTTCATAAAATAGGTGCAGACTTCACATGCCCGTGCCTTAGGCCATGTCATCCACACGACTGAGGCACACGCTCGTGTCTCTGCCCATGTGCTCAATTCTAAGCATTCTATTTCTCAAAATTAAAGTCCAGGGGACATATGGCCAGGACATATACCCATGAGGCAGACTGGCCTAGACACACGCCCGTGTGTCTATCCGTGTGGACAAAATAGGGCTATTTACCAAGCCAATTGCCACTCTCACTTACACCTACACACACACAAGTTCAATGGCATAATCCATGGCATGTATAAGCAACCAAAACATCCATAATCAAGGCTAAATCATATCATTCATTACCAATGCTTAACACATTTACTATAGCATAATTTACCAAATCAATTCACACCAAACTCACATTCACAAGTATCAACATGAATACTTTCATCATGCATCATTCTACTTAGAATTTCTAGCACACCAAATGACCCATCTCATCCATTTCACAACAAGTCATTTAACTATAATAAACATATAGCAACCCATTACAAAACACAAAAACAAGAAGGCATTAACACATATACTTATATAAATGGGCTTACAATCATTTTAGCCAAAATAAGCCAATTACATGGCCAAATACCAAATCACTTTAAACAAATATAAGCCAATACATTTGGCCAAATCAAATGACACATATAACAAAATGACCAAGTACCTATACATGCCATACTTTCAAAATAATAAGATCATCAATACCTAAAAATAAGAGTTTGATAGTGTGATTTGAATCTTCGATGATCTCCGATTCGAGTTAGCTTGACGACACTATAAAACATGGAAAATAAACGGAGTAAGCTATATAGCTTATTAAGCTCGTATGCAAGAAATAAGCAATCTTACCATGCATATAACATTTAAATATTATAACATAATTAAATGTAAATTTACCATAGTCTCATAATCATAACTCATTACATCGCAAAACTTACCTCATTTTCATCGTTTCAAGCATTTAATAAACATGAGCTTTATGTACATACCTAAACCATCTCGAAATGAATTTACACATATTCTCATCTTTGACATACCCATGAGGAATAATAATGTAGGATACTCGAGATTTTTGCACACTAAGTGCCACATACGTAGCCAATGCTACCTCAATCTCATATCACATAACCGCTCGCTCTCGAGCTATCGACTGATACGATCTCACCTCGTGAAATGATTTGAGTCGTTTAGATGCCTGATCATTAAAATGAAAAGTTTCGTTCTATTTGGAATTTATATAAAATTCGGCTAAGTGATGGTTTAAACAAAGGGGTTTCAAAGAGTGTTTAAGATAGATTAATGGTATATTGGCTAAACAAAGAAATTAAGGTAAAGTTAACATGGATAGTATGGATGGAAAATAGGATTAATGCCAAGGAAGAACCAATACTATAGAAAGTATTGACCCGAACCTTATATGACACTTAAGATGGATAGAAGATGGAAGATAAGATCTTCACCTGCTATCTAAGAAGATAGGAACCAAATATATCAATGGGGTGAATGCCACACTCGGTTTAGGAGTGATAAGTTCAAAGAAACAGAATGACGCCACTAGCAAGCTAGAAAAGTCAAGCTGAGTCTAAAACGAATTAAGAGTTTTGAAAAACTCACAAATGTTATAAACATTCAAAAATAAGCGAAAGTCTTAACAAAAGGAAAAGAGCTAAATATTTATAGCCATTACATGAGCTACCCGAATAGTCATTTTAGATAGCTGAATGGACAGCAAGCAATTCAATACCTTTCTTGATCAATCGGAATCGTCTCTCTTTAGAAAGGTATTGAAGTTAAAATTTATCAATAGATGTTCGAGAAACCTGAAAAGAAGAAATAATACAAGGAGAACTCACAGGATGGTTAGTAAAAACACTCATCGCTTTTTCTTACTTACTTTCTTCCTTTTCACTCATTTCTTTTTCTAACTCATTTTCAAACTCTCATTCTTTTACCACAGTGTATTTTATTTTGGAAAACTCGATGACACTCGCTTCTCGCTCATTTTCTTTTCTTTTTTCATACTCACTCTCTTTTTCAATTTTCTTTTCTTGATCACATTCTTTTTTGGTCTCAATCTCGTTTTACTGTTTCTCACTCTCTTTTTCTTTTTCAATTTCTTTTTCTTTCATTTCTCTCCTCTCAATTTCATTCCATATTCGCTCATTTTCCCTTATTAACATTTCTTGCTTCTCTTTTCTTTTTATTTCTTTTTGTCTCTTCCTTTCATACAAGATGGAGGTGACACAAATGACTCAAAACGGAAAGACTCTCATTGGGTATGAATGGAATAACTTACATACGAAAAATGATCACCTTTTTGAGATTGATTCTCAGTGGACGATTACCTTGGTGCATACATAGTATTACTAGTGATTTCTTGTTCATCACCTTGAAAAGCTTCAAAATCGAAACTTGATTTGCTTCGTCCTGAATTCCTCATTGAATAGGAATCACAATATGAATCTCTTCTCACAAAATCATTAGATGTTTGTCTCTGTGATGATCTTATTCCCATCCTCTGACTTGGTAAAATTTACTCCCTTTGGTCTCGTTCTACAATACGTTCCAAACATTATCGCAATGGTTTTAAACGTCTTTGGAGCATTCGACCCACCTTGTGAATAAATGCTTGATATGTTGGGTCAGACAGAACATCATCATCATCAACAATCCTTTCAGAAATTTGAGACATAGTTTTTTTTAAAAAATCCTCACTACAAACCTCACCAATTCGCTCACAAAGAAAGAAGAAAATAAATGAACACTCCACTCGTGTTTTACTCAAACTCTTGGCTTTTTTTTTTCACTCTATTGCTCTCACAAATCTCTTGCATTTTACCATTCAAGTTGCCTCTCCAAGTTCTCAATGGACTACTTAGACAAATTAGCAATCATTGTGGAATCACCTTCAAAATTTTATGTAAGGGTAGGAAAAGATTTTGGCACAAAAGGGTAGGCTAGAAACAAAATAAAAAGGTTTGAAGTGTGGCCGAATGGTATTAGGGACAAAAGAATAATTTCGGGCAGTAGTAACACTTTCAACTAGCTTTTGTTTTTTTTTTTTTAAAAATCACACAAACTTTTGTACTAAAAAAATTGATTTTCACACTTTGAACTTTCAATTGATGCAAAAACCTTTTTTTTACACGAATTTTTTTCAAATTTTTTTTGAATTTTTTTAGCTAAATACAATCCTGGGAATACCAAAAACGTCGATACTTACTTAATTTTCACCACCTCTGATACCAAATGATACGATCTCGTCTCGTAAAATGATTTGAGTTGTTTAGATGCCTGATCGTTAAATTGAAAAGTTCTGTTCTATTTGGAGTTTATATGAAATTCAACTAAGTGATGGTTTAAACAATGGGGTTTCAAAGAGTGTTTAAGATAGGTTAATGGTATATTGGCTAAACAAAGAAATTAAGGTAAAGTTAATATGGATAGTATGGATGGAAAATGGGATTAATGCCAAAGAAGAACCAATACTGTAGAAAGTATTGACTCGAGCCTTATACGACGCTTAAGATGGATGGAAGATGGAAGATAGTATCTTGACCCCTTATCTAGGAAGATAGGAACCAAAGATATCAATGGGGTGAATGCCACACTCGATTTAGGAGTGATAAGTTCAAAGAAATAGAATGACACCACTAGCAACTTAGATAAGTCAAGCTGAGTCTAAAATGAATTAAGAGAGTTGAAAAACTCACAAATGTTATAAACATTTAACAATGAGCAAAAGTCTTTACAAAATGAAAAGAGCTAAATATTTATAGCCATTACATAAGCTACTTGAATAGTCATTTTAAATAGTTGAATGGACAGCAAGTAACTCAATACCAGCTCACATTTAGCTCAAATGAACCAAGCTTCCAAGAAGTTTCCTAGTAATTTCGTTGAGGCTTCCTAATAAGCTGAAAGAAATTAATGTTGAGCTGAATAGTCCTTGATAGGTTCGGCCAAGAGAATGCATGGACTTAATTTACTGCTTTGATTAGCTGAACAGCCTTGGAGAATTAAAATCCAGCTTGGGAAGAATAATCAACAACTCTTTTGGCTCTTGATGTTTCACGAAAAGTCGCATGGAAAAGAGAAAACAATAGCTGGGTTTTTAAATCAATTCATTGTCCATTGAGCTCCACAAATAGTCACATGGAAAAGAGGAATCAACAGCTCCTTTAATGTCGTCCCATGCATGCTTTCTTTAATGCTTTCCTTTGCTATTAAGCTAGCTGATTTAGCTGAATTAATTGCCTATAAACATCAAATAAATTTGGTCAAAGACATAATAATACCTGCACATTAAATTCAACAATTAAATCAGCTTAAGACACATTTAATCAGTAGCAGCTAGGACAAATTTAATCAATTGAATTCGGGTGGACAATTAAATAGCAATATGAAATAAATTTGTCTAGACTTGACATAATAAATAGCTACTAATTATGTATTAACTAAGACACATTTAAACTAAATTAAGATGTCTAGAATTTTGACATGTTAAAATGAAATTTAATTATTTGAGCTGAACTTAACTAAATTAACTAACTTAATTAATTTATTCCAGCAATTAAAGACACATAAACTAAAATGAAATAAAATCAAGCTCAATGAGCTTGGATGAGCTATGAACGAGCTAAATGAGCTTATAGCAAATTGCATGGAACATTTTGAATCGGACATCTTTGATTGTTCGATTATTCCAGCAATGGTTTCCAACCCAAGCTTGCTTAATTAAGGCCCACACACAAATGAACAAACTAAAATTAAGCTTCATTTTACACTTAGGCCCCTCTTTTTTAGGCCAATCTCGATGGCGTCAAGTTGTGTCGTAACATGATGCGGTCAGGATTGCATCATTGACGGGCCTGCTCACACAAGCTGTCAAGTGTCCGCAACATATGTTGGTATACTCAGCCACCGGTAGGACGTACAAGACCAACACCCGGATCACATAATCACATAACACATAATGACCTTAGTGACCTGTCACTTGTATCCTAATCTATTCCTAAGGTTCAACGAGACATCTCACTTACCGAATCGTTGTCGAACTCGTTCGTAGAATTATACTCATTCACATAATCAAACATACAATTCATGCAATTTTAAATTATTTAAGTACAATTATTCTAAAGCTTATTTTTAACATATGAACTTACCTCGGTACAAAATGGTTAATAGTTCGATTTAGTCCACAACCTCGTTCTTTCCCCGGTCTAGGTCAGAACCTCTTCTTTCTTGATCTATAATATCAACTTTAACTCATTCAATCATCAAATTATTCAATTTAATCCTAAAAACACCTTATGGCAAAAATTACATTTTTGCCCCTAACTTTTTAACGTTCTACATTTTAGTTTCTAGGTTTGTAAAATGATTTTCATTCAATTTCATCACACCCAAGCCTAGCCGAACCTAATCCTTGCTCATAACAGCCCACATTTTTCATTTATTCATATTTTTTACACATATTTTACAACTTTTACAAATAGGTCCTTATTTGACATTTTCATCAAAAATCACTTGGTAAATATTGTTTATCTAACATCAACCATGCATTTTCTACCATTAAACATCAAAATACACAAATATTCAACATGGGTAAAATTTTAAACTTTGATTTTCTTTCAAATTAGTCCTTGAAATAACTAGATTAGGTTGTGACAAATTCAAAAACATAAAAATCATTAAAAAGGAGAAAAAGACAGACTTACAATTGAGCTTGAAAGCTTGGCCAAAACCCTAGCTATGGTGACCCTTGAAATTTGGCTATGGGGGATGAAATTAGTGTAACAGCCTATTTTAGGGTCAAATCAAAACAGTGGTTTCGGGACCATGAATCTGATGTAGAAATATTTATTGTGATATTTTTTTAAGGTCTACAATATGATTGAATGATTGTGTGAAAAATTCGTTAAGAATTTTATCGATAAGGTGTCTAATTTGACTAATAGGACTAAATTGCAATAGGTGAAAAATGTGTGTTCTAGAAGCTAGAGGTGTCTAAATGCTAGGAAATTTTAAATTGGAGATCCTTAAATGGTAATTAGACCATTATAATTTATGTTGGACAAAAATGGAGGGTAAAATTTCAAAGTTTTAAGTGAAGGGCATTTTAGTCATTTGTCAAATAACGATAAAATTTACTAAATAAAACATCTTCATCTTCTTCAATTTCATCCTTTGGCTGAAATTTACAAGAGGAAGACATAGCTAGGGTTTTTCAAGCTTCCGAGCTCGATTGTAAGTCGTTCTAGCACTGTTTTTAATGATTTTCATGTTTTTGAGATCCTTATAACCTAATTTAGCTATTTCAAGGACTAATTTGAAAGAAAGATGAAGTTTAAAATTTTAACCATGTTAGATATTTGTGTATTTTAATGTCTAATCATAGAAAATGTATGTTAGTTGTAAGATAAACAACTTTTGCTAAGTGATTTTTGGTAAAAATGTCAAAAAGGACTTATTTGTAAAAGTTATAAAATAAGTAGTAAAAGTGTAATTTAGTTGAAAATGTGGGCTGATATAAGTATAAAAATGGTTTGGCTAGGCTTGGGTTTTGAAGAAATTGAATACATTTCAATTTACTAGCCTAGGGACTAAATTGTAAAAATGTGAAACATTAGGGGAAAAAATGTAATTTTGTTATAATATGATTTTTGGGCTAAATTGAATAATGTGAGTATTAAATGAGTTAAATTTATTATTATAGATTAATAAAAACGAGGTTCGGACCTCGATCGGGGGAAAAACAAAGTGTTTAACGATTAGGTCCAATTCTACTATTTTTGTACCGAGGTAAGTTCGTATGTAAATAATGCATTGTTATATATATGTTTTAAATGCTTTAATATTTTATGAATTGTGATTGACTCATAGGATGTATTCGACAAAGTTTTGACAAGCGAGAAATCCTAATTGAACCTTAGGAATAGAATAGGATACGAGTGACATGTCACTAGGAACCCATGTGAATATACGATTATGTAATCTGGGTGCTGGTCTCGTACATCCTACCAGGGGCTGGGTAGTTCGACATGTGTTGCGGATACCTGATAGCTTGTGTAAACAGCACTATGTAGCTACATCTTGACTGACAGCTTGTGTGAGCAGGCTTGTGAATAGCTCGAAAATGAGCCCATATGTATTATAAGATATGAGGTAGATTCGGCTACATATATGACACTTATGTGCAAGATTTTTGAGTATCCATTAATATTTCGAGTGTTCAACAAGAATGTCAAAGTGGTGAAAGGATATAGTTATGTTACGAGATGGTACAGGTATGTACGTAAAACTCATAGGTAATGAGCTCGATATGTGATGAACTCTTGGTAGGATTATGATTGAGTAAGTTATAACTATGAGATTTTGATAACGTTCATGCTAATTTTCATCATATTAATTTTATGTTAGATGTGTGGTTATGATGCTTATTATTTGCATAGGAACTTACTGAGCTATATAGCTTACTCCCATTTTCTTTCCCTTGTCTTATTGTGTCACCAAGCTAGCTCGGGGTTCGGAGACCGTCGGAGATCCACTCATACTATTAACAATTATTTTGGTATCAATGAATTCAACATTTTAAGTTATGGCATGTATAGGGGACTTAGTCATTTTGTTATGTGTCATAATTGATTTGGCCAAATGTGTTGACTTATATTGGTTAGAAGTTCATTTTGTATAAAGCCATTGGAAATGGGAAAATATTGGCTATAAGTATATTTATATAATGATGCATTTCATGAATGATGTGTTGATGTCTTGGTTGTGGATTTTTGTTGTATGTATATGCTTGGATTGGTGCTATGTTATGTTATGTAGGTGTGTACATTAAAGGGGTGGCAAAAATGCTTGGTAAATAGCCTTATTTTTGTCCACATGGGTAGACACACGGGCATTTTTCTAGGCCATGTGTGACACACGGCTTGCCCCATGGGCATGTGTTTAGGCCGTGTGTCCCTTGCACTTAGTTTTAAGAAATAGAATGCTCAAAATTGAGCACATGGGTAGAGACACGGGCGTGTGTCTCAGCCATGTAGACGCCACGGCCTCAAACACGGGTGTGTGCCCTAGCCATACGAAGTTTGCACCTATTTTATGAAAATTAATCTTCCACACGGCCTAGCACACGGCCATGTGACTTGGCCGTGTGAGCTCAATTTGGTCATGAGTTACAAGTTAGGGAGTTACACGGGGTCGGGACACAGGCATGTGTGACCACACGGGCGTGTTCCATATCCACACGGGCATGTTTAGTGAAAAATTTTCTAAGTTTTGTATAATTTTATAAATTTCTTGGTTTAGTCTCGAATGTAACGCCCCGAACCCGAGACCGTCGCCAGAGTCGAGCACGAGGTGTTAACGGACTTAATTCATTAATTAAACAGCTCAAACAATTTATTTTAGAACTTCCAGACAAGCTGGCTAACTGCGTCACAGTCGATTAAAAATTCATATCTTGAGTTACGAAACTCGAAATCCAATTCTGTAAAATTTTCCTAAAACTAGACTTATATATCTATCAACTAATTTTTTTTCTAGAATTTTTGGTCGGGCCAACTAGTACATTTTATTAGTTAAAGTCTCCCTTGTTTTAGGGTTCAACTACTCTGACCCCTGTGTATTACGAATAAAATATCTCTCTGTACAGAGTTTCAATTATTATACCATTTTTATCATAAAACTAGACTCAATAAGGAATCTGTAAATATAAAGCATGACTTCTAATTATCTTTGTACAATATTTTGTGAATTTCCAAAGTCAGAACAGGGGATCCAAAAATCACTCTGGCTCTGTTTCACAAAAATTAAAATATCTCATAAAATATAACTCATATACTTGTTTTGTTCCATCCATATGAAAATATACTCATCAAGCTTTAATTCTATATCTCATTCACTATCTAAATCCATTTCTACTATTTTTAGTGATTTTCCAAATTCACGTCACTATTGCTGTCCGATACTGTTTTAAAGCTAATTTCACCTTTTTCATGATTTCCATGGAATAACTAGCATTTAGGCAAACATAACACCAAACATGTCCTTGATTAGCCATTCCAACAGCTAATCATTATCAAGCATTTACATACCATTCATCAACCATATCATAAGATGATACACACAAAATGGCTACGATGCTATACATGCCATACTCAAAATGAAACGTCTTGCTATACCAAAATAATCCTCCTGATAGTGTGCCCGGACCTCCGACGTACTTTACGATCCTCGAGTTAGCTTGACAAAACTATAAAAGAAGGAAAATAAAGGGGGTAAGCATTAAGCTTAGTAAGTTTGCATGCAAATAAATAACAACATTCATAAGAATTATCTTACTACTTGGCATGATACTACTTAATGCAACTTCATTAATTGTCATGAACATATTTTAAACTTCTTCACTTACTCACTTACTTAAGTACTTACTTACTTAATCAAATTTATTAATACATTTTACTTACCTTTTTCATTATCAAGCACACATGAACATTATGTACTTACCTTTGCTCTTCTAACATGAACTTGTCTTACCTTTTTAGTATAACTCGTCTTACCTTACCTTACCTTGGTATTCTCTTTAAATTTTCCCGTTGAACCACTTGGAATACTAAGGATACACGGGTACCTTACCATTGCCATGACTTGTCATGGTCTTACGTGGTATCCTTTTGAAACTTACCATTGCCATGTCTTGACATGGTCTTACATGGTAGCCTTCCCTTATGAACTCACCAATGCCATGCCTTGGCATGGTCTTACATGGGACCTTTGCCTTATAGTAACTTATCAATGCCATGTCTTGACATGGTCTTACATGATTTCCTTGCCTTAGAAACCTTACCAATTGCCATGCCTTGGCAAGGTCCTACATGGTATCCTTAAACCCTAATGTCATGACATTTGTATCCTACACATTCCTAAGGTTCAATCGGGACTTTCTGAAATTACTTCTCCGTCAATTCATGCTTAAGTCTTCTTTGAATAATTTCATAAAATAAATTTACACATGCTGGAAATTAACAACATTAACATAAAATAATAGAATATTGCATTTATTTACATAAACTTACCTCTCAACAAAAAATACGATCAACTATATCGATTTAGTCCACTATCTTTTTCTTTCCCCGGTCTAACTCCGGATTTTGTTCTTCTTGATCTATAATAAAAAATTTTAGCTTATTGAATACTCACATTTATTAAAACAGTCCTTGACCCAAACTTTGGCAAAATTATATTTTTGCCCCTAAACTTTTACATATTTACACTTTTTCCCCAAGGCTCGGAAATTAAACTTCATCCTATTTTCTTATGTTCTATGACATGCTGATCATTTTTCCCTACTATGACAACATCAAATTCTCACTCTAACATGTACTTATGACTATTAGGTATTTTTATCGATTAAGCCCTTTTACTCGTTTTCACTTAAAACCGAGTAGCACAAGTTGTCTAACATAATTTAAAATCTCATATTCTATCATAAAACACCAAAATACACAAATTTCACCTATGGGTATTTTTCCAAATATGAACCTTAGGTTGAATTATTGCTAGCATAAGCTAAATCGAGCTACCGGGATTTCAAAAACGTAAAGAACATTAAAAACGGGGCTTGGAATCACTTACTATGGAGCTTGGAAGCTTGAAACAAACCCTAGCTATGGAGAACCCTTTAATTTTCGTCCTAATGAAGAAGATGGACATATTTTGCCATCTTTTTCCTTTTTTTTAATCTTTTAATTACCAAATGACCAAAATACTACCTTTCTTTGAAAATTTTCATGTACAAGCCTATTTTTGTCCAAAATTTTAAAAATTGGTCAAATTGCTATTTAAGACCTCCTCATTAATATTCGAAAGTAATTTCATACTAAAAACTTCTAGAATGCAAGTTTTACAAATTATTCGATTTAGTCCCAAAATATCAAATTGGACACTCTATCGATAAAATTTCTAAACAAAATTTTTATACAATCATGCAATCATGCCATAGACCTTAAAATGATAATAAAATAAATTTTTCTACCTCGAATTTGTGGTTTTGCAACCACTATTTTGTTTAGGCCCTATTTTAGGATGTTACATCGAACAACTTCCAAAGCATATTTTGGGTCTCGTAGGCTCGTATTAGGGACTTTATGATTAAATGCAAAAAAGTTTTAATTTGGATGAAAATATATAACTCAAAATTGTATGTTTGATCGTGTGACAAGTCTGGTAATGCCTCGTACCCTGTTCCAGCGTTGAATACGGGTAAGGGGTGTTACATTTAGTGGTATCAAAGCTACGGTTTAGTTGATTCTTAGGCTAGCGTAGCGTGATCTAAAAATAGACCTCCCCCGGTTAGTTAGGGAGGAGGGGCTAGAGAAGCCTTCCTCCACATGATGAACGACTGGTATTCAGAGTTTGTTCGAACAAATCTGAATGCTCAAAATCCTCTACCCCCTCCTTATCCCCAATCGATTCCTGTAGTTCCTTAGGGTGTGGATTTGGCAAGACTGAATAAGCCTTCGATTGATAATATTCGAAAGTAAGGAGCAGAGGAATTCAGGGCTAATGTAGATGATGACCCCGAGAGAGCCAAGTTTTGGCTTGAGAATACTATCAAGGTATTTGATGAGTTATCATGTACACCCGAAGAATGCTTGAAATGTGCTATATCATTATTGAGGGACACAACATATCACTGGTAGAAGATACTAGTATATGTGGTACCGAGAGAGAGGGTTACATGAGAATTCTTTCAAGAGGTATTCCGAAAGAAATATATCAGTTAGCGGTTCATCGATCAGAAACATGAGATGAATCTGATTAATATCGTCACAACATAGACACATGAAACATATTGTGGATTCTCTCTAATTTCGACAGTAAAGCTAATCGATAAGCCACTGGTCCTATCCTTTCAATAACCTCATACGGGCCAATCAAGCATGGACTCAGCTTGCCTTTGCGACCAAATCTAAGAATTTTCTTCTACGGAGCCACTTTTAGAAATACCTTATCACCAACTTGAAATTCAATTTCCTTTCATTTTAAATCCGTGTAAGATTTCTGTCTATCCGAAGTTGCTTTCAAACAATCATGAATTATTTTCACGTTTTCTTTAGTTTCTCTAACCAAATCAACTTCATGAATCTGTCTCTCACTGAGCTCGGTCGAATATAATGGAGTTCGACACTTGCGACCATACAATGCCTCATACGGTGCCATCTTTATACTCGACTGAAAACTGTTGTTATAAGCAAATTCGACTAAAGGTAGATATTTTTCCCAACTACCTTCGAACTCTAAAACACAACAGCGAAACATATCTTCGAGTACTTAAATCGTCCTTTCAGATTGACAGTCGGTCTGCGGATGAAACGCAGTACTAAAATTTAACTTTGTGCCCAAAGCCTCTTGCAACTTCTTCCAAAATCGAGACATAAAACTCAGATCTCTATCCAAAATAATAGAAACAGACACTCTGTGAAATCTAACAATATCAGCAATGTACAATTCAGCTAGCTTATCAAGTGAATAGTTGATACGTACCGGAGTAAAATGAGACGATTTCATCAATATATCAACAACGACCCAACCAACATCTTTTTTCTTCGGAGTCAGAGTTAATCTAGTTACGAAATCCATCGTAATTTTGTCCGATTTCCACTCAAGAATCATCACAGGCTGAAGTAATCCCGAAGGTACTTGATGTTCGGCCTTTACTTGTTGACAAATTAAACATATCAATACGAATTCAAAAATATCTCGTTTCATACCTGACCACCAATACAATTTCTTCAAATCATTATACATCTTCGTACTTCCTAGATGAACAGACAGACAACCACTATGTGTCTCATGAAGAATTTTCTGAATAAGCTCTGTATCTCTCGGTACACTAATCCTACCTCAGAACATCAAACAATTATTGGCCCCAATTTGAAAATCTGAATCACTAGTCGATTCGCACTGAATTATTTTAGCTTGAAGTTCTTTGTCACTTTTTTGAGCATCACAAATTTGCTGAAGAAAGACCGGCCTAGCTTTCAACTCAGCTATAATCGAGCCATCATCAAATAAAGTCAGCCGTGTATTCATTGCTCTTAAAGCAAACAAAGAATTCCTACTTAAAGCATCAGCGACTATATTCACCTTTTCCAGATGATAATCGATTACCAATTCATAGTCTTTTAACAATTTGAGTGTAACACCCCACACCCGAGTCCTACATTGGGACAGGATAAGAGGCGTTACCACACTTAAACACGTTCATTCAAACTTTTTCGAATCATCAAGACTTGATGAATTTTAAAACTTTATATAGACTCTTTAACATTTGTCTACGAGGCCTAAAACGTCCATTTGAAACCATTCAGGACCGACTCGGGTCCTTAACCAACTTTAGAAAAAAATAACCGTTGAAATAAAGCACACGCCCGTGCGGATGGGCGACACGCTCGTTTGGTCATTAAGACATGGCCGTGTTAATGGCTTGTGTGTCACACACGACCTAAGCATCAAGGGACATGACCGTGTCCCATGCTCGTGTGAATTAAATTCTAAATTTGAACCTATAGGGGTTTTCAAACGGCCTGACACACATCCGTGTCTATGGCCCTTGTCCCTCACACGGCCATGACATGCCCGTTTCCTAGCCCGTGTCCAAAAACCTTGACATTCTGCTTCTGGCATCAGCATCCAATAAGGGGCACACGGCCAAGGCACACGCCCGTGGACATAGGCTGTGTCCTCCACACGAGTGAGACACACGGTCGTGTCTCTACCTGTGTGTTTAATACCATGCATGTTGACTTGAATCTTTTACATGCAGGGGACACACGACAGGACAACACACTCATGGGGCTAGCCATGTGTCACACACGGTCGAGACACACGCTCATTTGTCTACTTGTGTGGACAATATAAGGTTATTTACAAAGCCCTAAGCCACCCTGAAACACAATTTAATACCAATCAACATATCAAAATCTAACTTAGTATGATTTTTCAACCAACAACCATAGTTAAGACCTATATACATTTCATAAATTCAACCATGCCAACAATTTCACATTCGTAAAAGACTATCTTGCATTTATATAATGGCTAACAATATTAGCCAATTTCATGGCCTTATACAAAATGAGTCAAATGCTAAAACAAGCCAACACCTATGGCCCTAAAACAATGTGACACAAAAATAAAATCAAAAGTTCCTATACATGCCATAATCAAAATGATAAAACTAGTTATACCAAGTGCTCTAAGGATAGTGTGACTGGCTTCTCTAATGTAGGCGACGATCCTCGAGCTACTTTGGTGGCACTATAAAAAAATGGAAAGGAAATAGAGTAAGTATGGGAGCTTAGTAAGTACATATATGTAAATAAGTATAATTAGAAATACATTCATCAAATCGTGGTTTATCATACTTAAATGATATATCATTTTAATCTCACTATCTTACTCTTCACTTATTCTATGCATACTTTCTACATCTCATCACATACTAAGGTCTTCATTCGGGAGTTTAGTATACATACCTGCTATTACAGGTAAAATAACTCAAATTCATTCTCTCTATTGACATACCTCACTGGAAGTATCACCAACCCGTTCATTGAGTCACCCATTGAACACTCGGAAATACCAATGAATACTCGGATAGTTTACTCTTAAGTGCCATACAAGTAGCTAAAGCTACCTTGAACTTTGTAATACTTGTATATTTGAGCTACTTACGGGCCTTTTTACTAAGTTAGTACCTGGACCTTATAACTCTATTATGTAATGCCCGCTCATTAAGCTACTTACGGGTATATGCACAAAGTCAGTACCCAGACCCACATTACATATTTCACTTATCTTATGAATTCACACTCAACTCATGAGTTCAGACCACTCAATTTCTCATGACTTACCTTTTTATATCCTATACTATTTCCGAGGTTCAACAGGATCTCGTATCTAACCTGACATTGCTGCACTTGTTCATAATGTAGGTTACTCTTCCCTCACATTATTTATACTTTTATGACATCGAGTAAAATTTATGATATATAGTAAAAAAATAAAACATTTAAAAGTAAGCTGCAATGGCACGTTATTTACATATGTATTTACCTCGGTGCAAAATGATGAAAACGAGCTTAATCCTCGTAAACATTGTTCTTACCCCGATCAAGACCCGAATCACACTTCTCTTGATCTATATTGATAAAGTTCATTCATTTCATCAGCATATAAATCTAGATACTTAAAAATTTATATTTGGGCAAAATGACCATTTTGCCCCTAGGCATGAAATTCGATTTTAATCACATTTTCTCACTAATCAAACCTACCTGAATACTTTTCATACTAGAAGCAGTCCACAATTTTCATTATTTCATACATTTATCACCTATTTTACAACTTATGCAAAATAGTCCTTAATTAGGGTTTCCATGAAAAATCCCTCACAAAAGTTGTTTATTACCTATCCAAGACTCATTTTCTTCCATTAAAATTCAGCAAACAACCTAAATGCTCTCATGGCAAAACCTTAGACTTCCAACCATTTTGCAAAATAGTCGCCTCAATAGAAAGCTCATGCTACAAAGGTCTCAAAAGTACAAAAATATTTAAGAAAAGTCATCAAGATCACTTACTTGCAAGGATTTAAAGTTGCTGAAATTTTGAAGCTTAGAAACCCCTCTAATGGCTAAAAATTTCGGTGGTAGGAGAAGAGAATGAAAAGATAAAGTCATTTTGTTTTATTTTATCCAATTAAGTCACCAAACCACCTAGACTTTTGACTTTTTTGACCAACTTGTTCCCTATGGCCGGCCACCCTTCTAAAATTGGCCTAATTATCCTTTAAAGACTTCCACATTAAAATTCATGGAAAAATAACACCCTTAGCATTTTATGTGATTTTATGCGATTTAGTCCTTTTTCGCAATTAAGCATGCAATCGCTAAAATAAACTCACCAAAATTTTCATGCACTCAAAAATCATACTATAACACATAAAATAATATCAGAAATATTTTCTTCGACCTCGGTTGAGTGGTTTTGAAACTATTGTTTAGACTAGGCTCAAAATCGGGCTGTTACAATTTTCCCCCTTAGGGATTTTCGTCCTCGAAAATCTTACCAGTAAAAAGATTTAGGTACTGGCTTTTCATGATTTCCTCGATCTCTCATGTGGCCTCTTCAACCCCATGTCTCTACCATAACACTTTCACAAGGGGAACGTTCTTATTTCTTAATTGCTTAACTTCTCGAGCTAGGATCCTAACAGGTTCCTCACCATAAGACATATCCGATCTAATCTCTACTTCAGTAGGAGAAATCACATGTGAAGGGTCAGAGGGTATCAGCGTAACATGGACACATGGAATACGTCATGGATCTTTTCCAATTCCAATGGTAAGGCTAACTGATAGGCTAGTGGCCCAATTTTCTCAATCACCTCATAAGGTTCGATAAAATGTGGACTAAGTTTACCCTTTTTATTGAATCTAATAACCTTTTTCCAATGAGATACTCTCAAAAATACTTTATCGCCGACCTGAAATTCGATCTCTTTTCGTTTCAAATCTGCGTAGGATTTCTATCTATCCGAAGCGGCCTTTAGACAATCACGAATCACCTTAACTTTTTCTTCAGTCTCCTTGACTAAGTCGACCCCATGAATCTGACCCTCTCTAAGCTCGGTCTAATACAAAGGCATTCGACACTTACGCCCATACTACGCTTCATAAGGTGCCATTTTCAAACTCGACAGATAGCTATTGTTACAAGCGAATTTGACCAATGGTAGATACTTCTCCCAACTGCCTTGGAACTCCAAGACACAACATCGCAACATATCCTCAGGATTTTGAATTACTCTCTCCGACTGACCGTCGGTTTGTGGATGGAAAGCTGTGCTAAAATTCAACTTTGTCCCCAAAGTTTCTTGCAATTTCTTTCAAATCCTCAAAGTAAACCTTGGGTCCCTATCCAAAATAATCGACAAGGGCACTCCATGAAGCCTCACAATCTTGGAAATGTACAAGTCGGTCAGCTTATCAAGTGAGAAATCCATTCGCACCGGAATAAAGTGAGCTGACTTTGTCAGTCGATCAACGACAACCCATGCGGCATTTTTCTTCATCGGAGTTACTGGCAAACCCGTCACAAAATTTATAGTAACCCGATCCCACTTCCACTTAGGGACTATGGTAGGCTGAAGTAAACCCGAAGGTACTTGGTGCTCTGCCTTAACTTGTTGGCACACTAAACATTTTGATACAAACTTCGAAATGTCTCTTTTCATACCCGACCACCAATACATTTTCTTCAAATCATTGTACATTTTCATACTTCTAGGGTGTACTGACAAACAACCACTATGTACCTCAATTAAAATTTTTCGAATCAACTCGGTATTCTTAGGAACACAAATCCTACCTCAAAACCTCAAGTAACTATCGAAATCAATCCGAAAATCTGAACCAACATCCGATTTACACTGAGTTATCTTGCCTAACAATTCATTGTCACTCATCTAAATTTTACAAATTTCTTGGAGAAACGTCAGTCTAGCTTTTAACTCAGCTAGAATTGAACCATCCTCTGATAAAGCCAATTGGGCGTTCATTACTCTCAGTGTAAATAATGATTTTCTACTCAATGCATCTATGACCACATTCGTCTTACCCAGATGGTAGTCAATAATCAATTCATAATCTTTTAATAATTCCAACCACCTCTGTTGTCTCAGATTTAGATCCCTCTGAGTTATCAAGTACTTAAGACTTTTACGATCGGTGTATACATGGCATATCTCCCTAAACAAATAATGTCGCCAAATTTTCATGGCAAACACTATGGCGGCCAACTCTAGGTCATGTGTCGGATAATTCTTCTCGTGAGGTTTCAATTGTCTCGAGGCATAAGCTATAACCTTGCCTTCCTACATAAGTACGCATCCCAAGCCATTTAGAGAAGCATCGCTATAAATCACGAACTCTTTTCCTGGTTCAGGTTGTACTAATACTAGAGCCTTAGTCAATAACTTCTTCAATTTCTCGAAACTCTACTGACACTTATCCGACCATTCAAACTTAACTTCTTTTTCAATAACCTTGTCATGGGAGTAGCAATAATAGAGAAATCCTTTACAAATCACCTATAATAACAAGACAAACCCAAAAAGCTTCTAACCTCGATCACATTCTTTGGGGGTTTCCATTCAACAATAGCAGAAATCTTGTTGGGATTAACCCTAATGCCATTGCTCGAGACAATGTTACCCAAAAATTTGACTTCTCGAAGCCAAAACTCACTCTTACTAAACTTGGCGTACAACTGATTATTTCTCAGAGTCTGTAGAATGATTCTCAAGTGTTCGATATGCTCCACCTTATCTCTAGAATAGATCAGGATGTCATCGATAGATACAAAAACTTATCCAATTATGGTCAAAAAATCCTATTCATTAAATCCATAAACATGGCGGGAGCATTTGTTAAACCAAAAGGCATGACGAGGAACTCGTAGTGGCCATACCTCATCCTAAAGGCAGTCTTAGGCACATCTGACTCTTTAACTCTCAGTTGATAGTAGCTGGATCTCAAGTCTATCTTAGAAAACCATGCTTCTCTTTTCAATTGATCGAACAAGTCATCAATCCGCGGCAATGGATATTTATACTTGTAACATCCCGAAATAGGGCCTAGTCAGAATAGTGGTTTTGAGACCATAAATATGACATTAAAATATTTATATTATGATTATTATGAGGTCTAGAATATTAGAATATAAATATTTCAAGATTTCATAAAGAAATTCTTTGAGTAAGGTGTCCAATTGGAAATCAGGGACTAAATTGAATAAATTGCAAAACTTGGATTCTAGAAGCAATTTGTATGAAATTGCTTTAGATTATAAATTATAAGGTCTTAGAGAGAAATTTCCCAATTTTTAAGTTTTTGGACAAAAATGGGCTTGTATGGATGAAATCTTAAAGAAAGGGCTTAAAGGCATTTTGGTCATTTGGCATTTTAATGAAATAAAATGAGAAGAAGAAGGTAAAAATCAGCCATCTTCTCCCTTGTACCAGCCGAAATTCTCAGGTCCTCCATAGCTATGGTTTTCAACATTTTCAACCTCAATAGTAAGTGCTCCCAAGCCCCGTTTTTAATGTTCTTTGTATTTTTTAAAATCCCGATAGCTTACTCTCTCCATTTCTACCCATATTTCATGCTAGGGTTCATGTTTAAAAATTTACCAATGCATGATTTGCTTGTATTTTTATAGTTTATGGAGGGATATGAAAGTTGGAGATGTACTAAGCATCCTTTCCTAGGTGATTTTCATGAAAAACCCATAAAGGGACATTTTTGCAGAAGTTGTTAAAGATGTGGTAAAAATGTGAAAATAATGGAAAATGTGGGCTGCCATATGAGGGAAAAGTGTTTGGCTAGGCTTGGGTTAGATAGAAATTGAATGTGTTTCATTATACGAGCCTAGGGACTAAATCGTAAAAATATGAAAGGTTTGGGGCAAAATGGTCATTTAGACCAGGGTGAAATTTAAGCTCATAAAGTATAATGTAAAGTGTTAATGGTTTAATTTTATTGTTATATACCCTGAGGAACAAATTTCGGAGGTCGACCGAGGAAAACGAAAGGTTTTGGAATAACCGAAACACATCGCCGAAACGAGTACCAAGTAAATTCGGATAACTTAAAGTGAACTCAAAATGTGTCTAATTATATGATTTATGAATGCATGATGTATATATATTAATGGCATGAAATCATATGAAATGCATCCTTGTAAATGATTTGTTGGAAAATGTTCAGTTGAGGTTAAAAAGGGAATTCGATGGATAAACCATGAATTATATGTGACGAGATCCTGCATGTGTTGCAGAAATGATTTAGCCCAGACGGGTAACCCGTTGATCTTAAATATAGAAAGGATCTAGCCCGGACGGGTGTTCCTTGGATGATCGAGCCTCCTGAAGAATATGTGTGCATTGTGGATTTAGCCCGGACGGGTAATCCGATTAGGGTCTGAATTTAGCCTAGACTGGTAATTCAGATCTGAGCTCATTAAGGGTGTTTGTCGTATAAGGGATTTAGCCTGGACTAGTAATCCCGACATCACCGTATGAGTTTATATTACGGGGGATTTAGCCTGGACTGGTAATCCTGCCGTAAGATGTGAGGTTCGCGGGAGTGCATACTGAAACGATCATCCGTATGAATTGACAGTGATTGGATAATCCATCAAGATTTCCTAGAAACTCAACGGGAATAAAACGAAGTATATGTATAAATAACATGTTGAATGATGAGCTTATCTAAGATAAATTACATGATGTTTTGTTATATGACTAACTCATTGATTGAGTGCATGTGATAGGGAAACCATTTTCATATTTGTTGGTTTCATTATCTATTAAGGATGTATGCTAAATAATCGATAAGTTTACTTTCCAATTACTCGAGCTTACTAAGCATGTAAATGCTTACCCCTCTCTTTTCCTTGTCTTACAGAGCTCAAGGACTCGTATAGACTGGAAGACGGTTGGAGAATCAACACACTATTAACTAGTTTAGCTTTGGTATATAGACACTTATGTTTTGTTCAATGGCATGTATAAAACTTGAGTATTTGGTTATATGTGTCATTTGATTCGCCAAGATGAAGGCATGTAAAGTTATACTTATTTTTTTGTATATGGCCATGGAAATTGGCTTATTTTGAAGTAGGCTATGACCTACAAATCTATGCATGTTTTATGTTCACATATGATGATTTGGTTAAAATTGGCAATAAGTTATAAAAACGAGCCAACCTTAAATATGTCAAGTAGACATAGAAATCCTTAAATGTAAGATGAGAATTAACTTAGCATGTATGAAACCAATTACATGAGATTCACATGTAATGAGGTTAATCAAAGTTTCATATTTATAAATGTATAAATTGGCCTAAACATACACTATAGTAATCTATAAGAGTGATTGGTTAGTAGAGGGTGACTTAAGGCTTGGAAAATAGCCTAATAAGGTCCACATGGGTAGACACACGGGCGTGTCTCTAGGCTGTGTGTGACACAAGGCTCACCCCATGGGTGTGTGGTATGGCCGTGCATCCCCTGCACCTGAATTTTTAAGTCAGTATAGAACACGGGCTAAGCACACGGGTGTGTGCCTTGGCTATGTGTTTTTAACAGAATGTTGAGGTTGAAGTCAGTGTTGCACACGGGTGGAGGGCACAAGCGTATCCCAAGTCACATGGGCGTATGTGGCCACACGACCCCATCACACAGGTGTGAGTGACCACACAGCCCCATCACACGGGTGTGTTACACTTCAAGTAAGGGAAAATTCTCTAAGATGCTCAAATTTTATCCAACGTCTTTGGTTTTGTCCTATACTGCCCCTAGGTGTGTTTTAGGCCTCGAAAGCCTGTGTAAGGGACAAAGTGTACGTGTTTGAAAGGTTTTAAATTTGGGGAGAAGATCGGTGACCCAATTTATTGAGTTTATAAAGGTTTATACCCGGTAAAGCGTCGAGCCCTGTTCTGGTGCCGGATACAGGTGAGGGGTGTTACAATACTTGACTGTCATCTTATTTAACTGCCGGTAATCTATGCAAAGCCTCATGGACCCATCTTTCTTTTTCACAAAAAGCACCGGAGCACCCCACGATGAAAAGCTTGAACTCACAAAGCCTTTATCAGTCAATTCTTGTAATTGTGACTTTAGTTCCTTTAACTCAGTTAGAGCCATTCGATACGGAGCAATCGAAATAGGCATTGTCCCTGGCATCAGCTCTATACCAAATTCAACTTCTCTATTAGGGGGTAACCTAGGCAATTCTTCCGAAAATATGTCCGTATATTCGCATGCAACTGGTATTGTCTCAACCTTCAGCTCAAACTCCTTAGCATTCATTATAGCATCCAAATAAGCTTCACAACCTTTCCTCAAACATTTCCGGGCAGACGTTGAGGATATTACTATAGGCAAATCCTCCGGTTCATCTAATTTAACCTAAAGAGTTTCACCATTTTCACATTTCAATCTAATAACCTTTTTCCTACAATTTACTACAGCATCATGGAGTGTCAACCAATCCATACCCAAAATGACATCAAACTCATTGAATGGTAACAACATCAAATCGGCCGGAAAACAGTGACCTCTAACTATCAAGGGACATTTCTTGCATACTTTATCGACTATCACATACTTGCCTAGCGGGTTTGAAACCTTAATCATAAACTCCATAGACTCAACAGGTATGTTCATGTTAGACACCAATTTTATGCACACATACGAATGAGTGGAGCTAGGATCAATCAAAGCAATAATAGTATTATCATAGAGAGAAAATGTACCGGTGATCACATCAGGAGAAGATACATCCTCACGTGCGTGTATGGCGTAGGTTCTAGCCAGAGCTTTAGCTTTTGATCTCACTGTGGTGTCTCTTATTACCTTCTTATTGTTAGCCCCGCTTCTGACATTCTTCTGAGGTCTTCCTTTAAAATTGGTGCCACTTGGCCTTGCACCTTGAAATTTTCTTTCTCGTTCATCTCAGGACAATCCTAGATAAAACGATCTTAACAACCACATCGAAAATAAGATCCATCGTTCATTCTACACTTGCAGAAATGACTTCTACCACAATGCTGGCACTCTGGTTGAGGAGACCTGACGTTACCTACACTAGCCACTGATGTAGCCCGAGATTTAGAATTTGAATCTTGCTTCTTACGATCTCTATACGAATGTCCGGCTAACACATGAGAACAGAAGTAAACGTCCCTGGATTTCTTAGACTGAGATGGAAACGACTTGGTTGAATGTCTCTTCCTTGCATCTCTAGTTTCCTCCTCGGTTTCCTTCTTTTCCTTAATCAATTCTTCGACCTTACAAGCCCGATTAACGAGCACTACAAACTCCTTCAATTCAAGGACACCCACTGACAATCGGATATCCTTATTAAGTCTGTCTTCAAACCTTCAACACATCTTAGCCTTAGAGGACACACACTCCCGAGCATACTTACTAAGTCGGATGAATTCCTTTCATAATCAGTAACCGTCATATGGCCTTGCCTCAAGTCAAGAAATTCCTTACGCTTTTGATCCATGAATCTCTGATGAATATATTTCTTCCAGAATTCCTCTTGAAAGAATTCCCATGTGACCCTATCGGGAGGTGCCACTGAAACTAATGTTTTCTACCATTGGTATGCTGAGTCCCTCAACAAGGATATGGAAAAATTTAAGCATTCTTTGGGAGTACAAGACAATTCATCAAATACCCTGATGGTATTCTCAAGCCAGAACTCTACCCTTTTGGTATTATCATCCTTATTTGCACGGAACTCCTAAACTCCATGCTTTCAGATCTTGTCCACTAAGGGTTTATTCAGTCTTACAAAACTATACCTTGCGGTGCTACAAGAACAGGTTGAGGGATAGGTGGCGGTGGAGGGGGTTGAGCATTCGGGTTCGCTCAGACGAACTCTATGTACCATTCATTCATCATGTTGAGAAAGGCTTCCCGAGCCCCTTCTCCCCTTCCCTGGCTAACCATGCGAGGTCGATTATCGGATGGCACCGCCCCTTCAGCAGGAGCCAGTGGATTACTTTCTACATTTTCTGCCATAGTTTGATTGGGATTCATTACTATAACAAAACATGGTAACAAAATCAGGAGCCATCACACTATCACAATTTATTTATGGCATGTATAGCTAGACTCGTACACAAGCTAGGTTAGTCCGAGAACTGACTAAACCATAGCTCGAATACCACTAAATGTAACACCCCACACCCAAGTCCTACATTGGGACAGGATATGAGGCCTTACCACACTTAAACACGTTTATTCCAACTTTTTCGAATCATCAAGACTTGATAAATTTTAAAACTTTATATAGACTCTTTAACATTTGTCTACGATGTCTCAAACGCCTATTGGAAACCATTTGGGACCAGCTCGAGTCCTTAACCAACATTAGAAAAAAATAACCCTTGAAATAGAACACACGCCCGTGTGGATGGGTGACACACCCGTGTGGTCAATAAGACATGGTCGTGTTAATGGCCCGTGTGTCACACACGGCCTAAGCATCAAGGGACACGCCCGTGACCCATACTCGTGTGAATTAAATTCTAAATTCGAACCTACAGGGCTTTTCACACGGCTTGACACACGTCCGTGTCCATGGCCAGTGTCCCTCACATGGCCATGACACGCCCGTGTCCAAGCCCGTGTCCAAAAACCTTGACAATCTGTTTCTGACGTCAGCATCCAATACGGGGCACACGGCCAAGGCACACGCCCGTGGACATAGGCCATGTCCTCCACACAGCTGAGACACACGGCTGTGTCTCTACCCGTGTGTTTAATACCATGCATACTGACTTGAAACTTTTACGTACAGAGGACACACGGCCGAACAACACGCCCATGGGGCTAGCCGTGTGTCACACTCGACCCAGACAAACGCCCGTGTGTCTACCCGTGTGGACAATATAAGGCCATTTACAAAGCCCTATGCCACCTTGAAACACAATTTAATACCAATCAACATATCAAAATCTAACTTAGTATGATTTTTCAACCAACAACCATAGCTAAGACCTATATACATTTCATAAATTCAACCATGCCAACAATTTCACATTTGTAAAAGACTATCTTGCATTTATATAATGGCTAACAATATTAGCCAATTTCATGGCCTTATACAAAATGAGTCAAATACTAAAACAAGCCAACACCTTTGGCCCAAAACAATGTGACACAAAAATAAAATCAAAAGTTCCTATACATGCCATAATCAAAATGATAAAACTAGTTATACCAAGTGCTTCAAGGATAGTGTGACTGGCTTCTCTAACTTAGGTGACGATCCTCGAGCTACTCTAGCCCCACTATAAGAAAATGGAAAGGAAATAGGGCAAGCATGGGAGCTTAGTAAGTACATATATGTAAATAAGTATAATTAGAAATATATTCATCAAACTGTGGTTTATCATACTTAAATGATATATCATTTTAATCTCACTATCTTACTCTTCACATATTATATGCATACTTACTACATCAAATCACATACTAAGGTCTTCATTCGGGAGTTTAGTATACATACCTGCTATTACTGGTAAAATAACTCAAATTCATTCTCTCTATTGACATACCTCACTGGAAGTATCGCCAATCCGTTCATCGAGTCACCCATTGAACACTCGAAAATACCAATGAATACCCGGATAGTTTACTCTTAAGTACCATACAAGTAGCCAAAGCTACCTCAAACTTTGTAATACTTGTATATTTGAGCTACTCACGGGCATTTTTACTAAGTCAGTACCCAGACCCTATAGCTCTATTATGTAATGCCTGCTCATTGAGCTACTCACGGGTATACGCACAAAGTCAGTACTTGAACCCACATTACATATTTCACTTATCTTATGAACTCAGACTCAACTCATGAGTTCAGACCACTTAATTTCTCATTACTAACCTTTTTATATCCTATACTATTTTCGAGGTTTAACGGGATCTCGTATCTAACCTGGCATTGCTGCACTTGTTCATAATGTAGGTTACTCTTACCTCGCATTATTTATACTTTTATGACATCGAGTAAAATTTATGATACATAGTAAAAAAATTAAACATTTAAAAGTAAGTAGCAATGATACGTTATTTACATATGTACTTACCTCAGTATAAAATGATGGGAACGAGCTTAATCCTCGTAAACTTTGTTCTTACCTCGATCAAGACCCAAATCACGCTTCTCTTGATCTATATTGATAAATTTCATTCATTTCATCAACATATAAATTTAGATACTCAAAAATTTGTAATTGGGCAAAATGACCATTTTGCCCCTAGGCTCGAAATTGAATTTTAATCACATTTTCTCACTAACCAAACCTAGCCAAATACTTTTCATACTAGAAGCAGTCCACAATTTTCATTATTTCATACATTTATCACCTATTTTAAAACTTATGCAAAATGGTCCTTAGTTAGGTTTTCCATGAAAACTTCCACACAAAAGTTGTTTATTACCTATCCAAGACTCATTTCTTCCATAAAAATTCAGCAAACAACCTAAATTCTCTCATGGAAAAACACTAGACTTCTAATCATTTTGCAAAATAGTCGCCCCAATAGAAAGCTCATGCTACAAAGGTCTCAAAAGTACAAAAATATTTAAGAAAAGTCATCAAGATCACTTACTCGCAAGGGTTTAAAGTTGTTGATATTTTGAAGCTCAAAAACCCCTCTAATGGTTGAAAATTTCGGTGGTAGGAGAAGAGAATGAAAAGAGGAAGTCATTTTGTTTTATTTTATCTAATTAAGTAACCAAACCACCTAGACTTTTGACTTTTTTAACCAACTTGTCCCCTATGGTCCGCCACCCTTCTAAAATTGGCCTAATTGTCCTTTAAAGAATTCCACATTAAGATTCATGGCAAAATAACACCTTTAGCTATCAAAATGGGACTTTTGCATTTTATGCGATTTAGTCTTTTTTCGCAATTAAGCATGCAATCGATAAAATAAATTCACCAAAATTTTCATGCACTCAAAAATCATACAATAACACATAAAATAATATCAGAAATCTTTTCTCCTACCTCGGGTGAGTGGTTCCGAAACCACTGTTTTGACTTGGCCCAAAATCGAGCTGTTACATCGAGCCATCTCCGTTGTCACAAATTCAAATCCTTTTGAGTCATTAAATACTTCAAACTCTTGTGATTAGTAAAGATGTGACACTTCTCACAGAATAAATGGTGTTGCTAAATCTTTAAAGCAAACACAATGGCAGCCAATTCCAACTCGTGCGTTGGATAATTCTTTTCGTGCGGTTTCAACTATCTCAAGGCATAAGATATCACTTTGCCCTCTTGCATCGACACACATCCAAGACCGTTCAATGACGCGTCACTGAAAAGCAAAAACTCTTTTCCTGACTCAGGTTGCATTAATATCGAAGCCTCAGTTTAAGGTGCTTTCAATTGTTCAAAAATCTTTTGGCATTTCTCCTACCATTCGAACTTAACATTTTTCTGTAACAATTTTGTCATAGGTGTAGCAATCATCGAGAATCCCTTAACAAAACATTGATAATACCCGGCTATGCCTAAAAAGCTTCTAACCTCGGATACATTCATTAGCGATTTCCAATCAATAATTACCGAAATCTTACTTGGATCAACTCTTATACCTTCTGCCGAGACAATATGCCCTAAAAATTTGACTTCTCAGAGCCAAAACTCACTTTTGCTGAATTTAGCAAAAAAATTCTTATCTCTCAAAGTCTGCAATACAATTCTTAAATGTTCGGCATGCTCAGACTTATCTCAGGAATAAATCAAAATGTCATCAATGAATACAACTACAAACTTGTCTAAATGCAGTCGAAAGATCCGATTCATCAAATCCATAAAAACAGCAGGAGCATTAGTTAATCCAAAAGGCATAACAAGAAACTCGTAATGCCCATACCTCATTCTAAACACGATTTTTGGTATATCAGAGTCTTTAACTCTCAGCTGATAATAATCAGATCTCAAATCTATCTTCGAGAATATTGTATCCCCTTTCAACTGGTCAAACAAATCATCAATCCTCAGTAAAGAATACTTGTTCTTTATCGTAACCTTGTTGAGTTGACAATCATCGATGCAAAGTCTCATGGATCCATTTTTCTTCTTGACAAATAATACCAGTGCACCCTAGGGAGAAAAACTCGGTCTCGCAAAACCCTTGTCTGTCAACTCTTGTAACTGAGACTTTAATTCTTTCAACTCAGTTGGAGCCATTCTATGCGAAGTTATCGCTATTGGTGCAGTACCTGGTACCAAATCAATAGCAAACTCTACCTCTCTGATCGGTGGTAACCCTGGCAACTCTTTTGGGAACACGTCCAGATATTCATAAACTACCAGCATAGATTCGATCTTCATTCAGACACTTTAGTATTCAGTACATATGTGAGGAATGCTTCACAACATTTTCTTACATGCCTCTGAGCCGACATCGACGAAATCACAATAGGCAATTCACTCGACTCATCCGACTCAACCCGAAGAGTTTCATTGTTTTGAAATTTCAATTCAATAAACTTTTATCTACAATTCATTACAACATCATGCAGAGTCAACCAATCCATTCCAAGTATCACATTAAACTCATCAAAATGCAAAAGCATTAAGTCAGCCAGAAAACAGTGACCTCGAATCATTAAAGGACAACTCTTGCAAACTTTATCAACTAAAACATGTTTTCCTAAGGGGTTCGACACCTTAATCACAAACTAGTAGACTCAATAGGAAAATTCTTACTAGATACCAAATTCATGCAAATATAGGAATGAGTCGATCCAGGATCAATTAATGCAACTACATTAGTATCATAAAGAGAAAATGTACCAGTGATGACGTCAAGGGAGAACACATCCTTGCGAGCACGAATAGCATAAGCTCTCGTAGGTGTTCTAGCTTCTAATCTCATAGCTGAGTCTTTGGATACTCTCTGCTACTAGTCCCATTTCCCATATTTCTCTCTGGCCTCCCTCTAGCAGTAGTGTTACTCGATCTTCTATTCTGGAAATTATCTTTTTCAACCATTTTTAAGCAATCTCGAATAAAATGATCTTGGGTGCCACATTTAAAACAAGCCCAGTTATTCATCCTACATTCAGCGAGATGTCATCTACTGCAGTGTTGGCATTCAGGCTTATTAGACCTAGCCTTACCTACACTCGCTATGAATGTAGTTTGGGCCTTAGAACCTGAATATTGCTTCCCATGATCTTTGTTGGGATACCCAGTTGAAGCATTAGAGCGAGCATACAAATCTCTCAATTTTTTTGACGAAGATTGAAAAGACTTATTCATCGGCCTCTTTCTCGAATCTCTAGCCTCAAACTCAGTTTTTCCCTTTTTCTTACTCAACTCTTCGGCTTTGCAAGTTTGTTTGACTAGCACAACAAATTCTTTCAACTCTAAAATCCCAACTAACAGCCTGATATCCTCATTCAGCCCATCTTCAAATCTCATACACATAATAGCCTCTGTTCCGAGCATACTAACTGAGTCTAACAAACTCCCGCTCGTATTCAGGCACAGTCATTCAGCCTTATTTCAACTCCAAGAATTCTTTGCGTTTCTGATCAATAAATCGCTCACTGATGTACTTCTTTATAAATTCCTCTTGCAAGAAATCCCAAGTAACTCTTTCCCTCGGTACCGCAGATATTAGAGTGTTCCACCACTGATATGTCGTATCCCTCAAAAGTGATATAGCGTAGTTCAAGCACTCATAGGGGTGCAAGAAAGCTCCTTAAATACCTGGATAGAGTTCTCAAGCCAAAATTCTACTCTCTCGGGATCATCATCGACATTTGCTCTAAATTTTTCAACCCCTTGTTTCCGAATCTTATCAACTAGAGGCTTATTAAATCTTACCAATTCCACACCTTGGGGAGCTATGAAAATCAATTAAGTTTTAGATGGGGTGGAGCATGTTGGGCAACTAGATGTTTCCGAACAAACTCGAAAAACCACTCATTCATCCTTTGGAAGAAGGCTTCCCTAGACTCTCCTCATTGACTAATTATCACTGGCCTACTTTTAGATGGCGCGGTCTCTTGAGTGAGAGCCGGTGCATTACTCTCAACGTCATCAGCCACTTCTCGGTCAGGATCTATTTACTATATGAAAAAACAATTTAAATTGTCAAGAGTCATCACACTATCAAAATTTATATATGGCATATATAGGCATATATAGCTAGACTCTTACACAGGCTACGTTAGTCTGAGAATCGACTAAACTATAGCTCTGATACCACTAAATGTAACATCTCTTACTCGTATTCAACGCTGAAACAGGGTCCGAGGTGTTACTGAACTTACCGCACGAACAATCATACAATTTCGAGCCATAAAATTTGTGTCCAAATTAAAATCATTTGCAATTAATCATAAAGTCCCTAATACGAGCCTACGAGGCCCTAAACATGCTTTGGGAGTAGTTCGGGACTAAACCGAGAACTTTAAAATTTTTTACAAAACTTAGAAATTTTTTCCACTAAACAGGGGTCACATGCCCGTGTGGATATGGACACGCCCATATGACTAGGCCGTGTGGTCACACACGCCCATGTCCTGACCCCATGCAACTCTTTGACTTGTAACTCATGAATAAATTTGGATCACACGGCCAAGTCACATGCCCGTGTGCTAGTCCTTGTGGAAAATTAATTTTCATAAAATAGGTGCAGGCTTCAAACACCTAGGACACGCGCCCGTACCTTAGGCCGTGTCATCCACATGGCTGAGACACACGCCTGTGTCTCTGCCCGCGTGCTCAATTCTGAGCATTCTGTTTCTCAAAATTAAGGTGCAGGGGACACACGACAAGGACATATGCCCATGGGGCAGACCGTGTGTCACACACAGCTTAGACACATGCCCGTGTGTCTATCCGTGTGGACAAAATAGGGCTATTTAACAAGCCAGTTGCCACCCTCATTTACATCTACACACATAAAAGTTCAATGGCATAATCTGTAACAGTCAAATTTTAGGTCTAGTCAGAATAGTGGTTTCGAGACCACGAATCCAATGTAAAATGATTTATTTTTATTATATTTTTATGGTCTACAGTTTTATGGAATTGTTTCGTGAAAATTTCGTGTAAAAATTTTATCGATTGAGCACTTAATTTAGCTAGAAGGACTAAATTGCAATAAGTGCAAAATTTAGGTTCTACATGCTAAAATTGTTAGATTGTTAAGATAGTGAACAAAAATAGACATGAAGTAAGAGAATTTTTATGTTTTAAGTTAGGGGCACTTTGGTCATTTGGATAATAAATAAATTAATAAGCAAAATAAAGCCAAAATTTTGTCCATCTTCTTCCACATGACCGAAATTTTAGAGATGCCATAGCTAGGGTTTTTGGCCAAGCTTCCAAGCTCGATTGTAAGTCCATTCTAGTTTCGTTTTTAATGATTTTTATGTTTTCGAGATCCTTGTAACCTAATTTAGCTATTTCAAGGACTAATTTTGATGTCTAATGGTAGAAAATGTATGTTAGTTGTAAGATAAACAACTTTTGCTAAGTGATTTTCGGTAAAAATATCAAAAAGGACTTATTTGTAAAAGTTATAAAATGAGTAGAAAAAGTGTGATTAGGTGGAAAATGCTGGCTAATATGAGTATGAAAATGTTTCGGCTTGGCTTGGGTTTTGAAGAAGTTGAATACATTTCATTTTATGAGCCTAGGGACTAAATTGTAAATATGTGATACATTAGGGGCAAAAATGTAATTTTTGTCATAATATGATTTTTGGGCCAAATTGAATAATGTGAGTATTAAATGAGTTAAATTTGTTATTATAGATCAAGAAAAATAAGGTTTGGACCTAGATCGGGGGAAAAACAAAGTGTTTGACGATTAGGTCCAATTCTACTATTTTTGTACCGAGGTAAATTCATATGTAAATAATGCAATGACATACTTATTTTTTAAATGTTTTAATTGTAACAACCCGATTTTGGGCCTAGTCAGAACAATGGTTTCGAGACCACAAATTTCACGCAGAAAAATTTATTTTTCTTATATTTTTATGGTCTACAGTTTTATGGAATGATTCTGTAAAAATTTTGTTTGAAAATTTTGACGTTTGAGCACTCAATTTAGTAAAAAGGACTAAATTGCAAAAAGTGCAAAACTTGAGTTCTATAAGCTAGAGGTGTCTAATTGCTATGAAATTTTAAATTAGAGGTCCTTAGATGGTAATTAGACCATTACTTAAGTTAGTGGAAAAAATGGACATGGAGTAAGAGAAATTTTAGTGTTTTAAGAAAAGGGTATTTTAGTCATTTGGTAATTAAATGAATTAAAAAGAAAAAATCAAGCCAAAATCTTTGTCAATCTTCTTTCCCATGGTTGAATATAGGGAAGACATAGCTAGGGTTTTTTCATCTTCCAAGCTCGATTGTAAGTCTGTTCTTGCCTTGTTTTTAATGCTCTTTACATTTTTGAAGTCGTTGTAACTCGATCTACCTATTTCTAGCACTAATTTGAGGTATGATTAAGGTCTAGGCTTTGACCCATGTTAGACATGTGTGTATTTTGATGGCTAATGGTAGAAAATACATGTTTGTTGTTAGAAAAACAACTTTTGTTAAGTGATTTTCGGTAAAAATGTCAAAAAGGACATATTTGTAAAAGTTACAAAACTAAGTAGTAAAAGTATGATTAAATGAAAAATGTGGGCTGGTATGAGTATGAAAATGGCTCGACTAGGCTTGGATGTTGATGAAATTGAATAAATTTTAATTTACGAGCCTAGGGACTAAATTATAAAAATGTGAAACATTAGGGGCAAAAATGTAATTTTGTCAAAAAATGATTTTTGGACTGAATTGAATAATTTGTGTATTAAATAAGTTAAATTTGTTATTATAGATCAAGAAAAATGAGGTTCGGACCTAGATCGGGGGAAAAACAAAGTATTTGACGATTAGGTCTCATTCCCACTATTTTTGTACCGAGGTAAGTTTGCATGTAAATAATGCATTATTGTATTTATGTTTTAAATGTTTTAATATTGTATGAATTATGATTGACTCTTTGGAAGTATTCGACAAAGTTTCGACAAGCAAGAATTCCCGGTTGATACAAGTGACATGTCACTAGGAACCCATGTGTTTATGTGATCCAGATGCTGGTCTTGTATGTTTTACCTGTGGCGGGGTATGCCCACATATGTTGCAGATACCTAACAGCTTGTGTGAGAAGCACTGTGTAGCTACATCTTGACTGACAGCTTGTGTGAGCAGGCTCGTGAGTAGCTCAAAAACAAGCCTATATGTATTATGAGATGTGAGGTAGCTTTGGCTACATATATGGAACTTTTGTGCAAGATTTTTGAGTATCCGTTAATATTCCGAGTGTTACAACGGGAATGTCAAAGTTGTGAAAGGCTATGGTTATGTTGCGAGATGGTACAGGTATGTACGTAAAACTCATACGTAATGAGCTCAATATGTGATGAAACCTTGGTAAAGTTGTGGTTGAGTAAGTTATGACTATAAGATTTTAATAAAATTCAAGCCAAATTTCATTATGTAAATTGTATGTTAAATGTGTGGTTATGATGCTTATTATTTGCATAGGAACTTACTAAGCTTTATAGCTTACTCCCTTCCTTTCCCTTGCCTTATAGTGTCACCAAGCTAGCTCGTGGATCGGAGACTGTCGGAGATCCACTCACAATATCAACAATTATTTTGGTACGAATGATTTCAACATTTTGAGTTATGGCATGTATAGGGGACTTGATCATTTTTGTATGTGTCATAATTGATTTGGCCAAATGTGTTGGCTTATATTGGTTGAAAGCTCATTCTCTATAAGGCCATTGAAATTGGCTGCTACTTGTATAAGCAATTTATATGATGATTCCTTTCATGGATGTGAGAGTTTATATGATTTAAGTTGATGAGTATCTGATGTTTTGTGTATGGTAGATGGTAGCATGTGAATGATGTGTTGATGTCTTGGTTGTGGTTGATTTGGTTGTATGTAAATGTTTGGATTGGTGCTATGTTGTGTTGTGTAGGTGTGTGCATCAAAGGGTGGCAAAATGGCTTGGTAAATAGCCATATTTTTTTCCACATAGGTAGGCAAAATGACGTGTACCTAGGCCGTGTGCAACACACGGCTTGCCCTACGGGCATATTTTAGGCCGTGTGTCCTCTGCACCTAAATTTTGAGAAATAGAATACTTAGAATTGAGCACACGGATAGACACACGGGCGTGTGTCTCAACCGTGTGGATGACACGGCCTTGGACAGGGGTGTGTGAAGTCTGCACCTATTTTATAAAGAATTATAAATTTTAATTCGACCACACAGCCTAACACACGGGCATGTGACTTGGCCATGTGTCTTCAATTTGTTCTTCGGCGACAAATAGTGAGTTACATGGGGTTGGGACACGGGCACGTTTGACCCAACGACCTACCCATACGGGCGTGTCCCATATCCATACGGGCGTGTGACCCTTGTTTAGTGAAAAATTTTCTAAGTGTTGTAAAGCATGTTTTGAGCCTTGTAGGCTCGTATTAGGGACTTTATGATTGAATGCAAAAAAATTAACTTGGACGAAAATTTACGGCTTAGAAATGTATGTTTACATGTATTTAAGCCCGGTAATGCCTCGTATGCCTCGTACCCTACCCTGGCATCGAATCGGGTAAGGGGTGTTACATTAATATTGTATGAATTGTGTGATTGACTTTTTGGACGTATTCGACAAAGTTTCAACAAGCAAGAAATCCCGGTTGAACCTTAGGAATAGAATAGGATACGAGTGACATGTCACTAAGAACCCATGTGTATATGTGTTTATTTGATTTGGGTGCTGGTCTTGTACATCCTACCAGTGGCTAGGTATTCCGGCATATGTTGTGGATACTTGATAGCTTGTGTGAGCAGCACTGTGTAGCTACGTCCTGACTGACAGCTTGTGTGAGTAGGCCCGTGAATAGCTCGAGAGCAAGCCTATATGTGTTATGAGATATGAGGTAGCTTTGGCTACATATGTGGCACTTAGGTGCAAGACTTTCTGAGTATTCAATAATATTCCAAGTGTTCAAAGGGAATGTCAAAGATGTGAAAGGATGTGGTTATGTTACGAGTTGGTACAGGTATGTACATAAAACTCATAAGTAATAAACTCAGTAGGTGATGATTTCTTGGTAAGGTTGTGAATGAACAAGTTATGACTATGAGATTTTAATAACATTTATGTTATCCCACATTATATAAATTGCATGAATAAGGTCTGGTTAAGATGCTTATTATTTGTATATAAACTTACTAAGCTATATAGCGTACTCCTCTTTCTTTCTCTTGTCTTATAGTGTCACTAAGATAGCTCGAGTTCGGAGACCGTCGGAGATCCATTCACACTATCAACAATTATTTTGGTATTAATGAATTCAACGTTTTGAGTTATGGCATGTATAGAGGACTTGGTCATTTTGTTATGTGTCATAATTGATTTGGCCAAATGTGTCGGCTTATATTGGTTAGAAGTTCATTTTGTATAAGGCCATTGGAAATGGGCTAATATTGGTTATAAGTATATTCATATAATGATGCCTTTCATGAATGATGTGTTGAAGTCTTGGCTGTGGATGTTTGGTTGTATGTATGCTTGGATTGGTGCGATGTTATGTTGTGTAGGTGTGTGCATTAAAGGGTGGCAAAATGGCTTGGTAAATAGCCTTATTTGTCCACACAGGTAGACACACGGCCTATCCCATGGGCATGTGTTTAGGCCGTGTGTCCCCTGCACCTAAATTTTGAGAAACAGAATGCTCAGAATTGAGCACACGGGCTTGTGTCTCAGCCGTGTGGATGGCACGACCTCAAACACGGCATGTGTCCTAGCCGTGTGAAGTCCGCACCTATTTTATGATAATTAATTTTCCATATAGCCTAGCACATGGGCATGTGACTAGACCGTGTGATCTCAGTTTGTTCATGGGTTACAAGTCAGTGAGTTACATGGGGTCGGGACATGGGCGTGTGCGGCCTGCCCACACGGACGTGTCCCATATCCACACAGGCGTGTGACCCCTGTTTAGTGGAAAATTTTTTAAGTATTGTAAAAAATTCTAAAGTTCTTAATTTAGTCCCGAACCATTTTCAATGCGTGTTTTGGCCTCGTAGGCTGGTATTAAGGACTTTATGATTAAATGCAAATAGTGTAACACCCTTTACCCGTATTCGATGTCGAAACAGGGTACGAGGCATTAGTAGACTTAATCATTCACAAACACACAAAAACTAGGCTACACAATTTCATTCATATCAAAACTTTTCATACACATGCATAATGTCCCATACACAGGCCTACGATGCCCTAAACATGCATTGAAAGTAGTTAGGGACTAAACCGAGAACCTTAGAAAGTTTTTGGAAAACTTAGAAAATTTTTCCATGACATAAGGTCACACGCCCGTGTGCCTTTGACACACCTGTGTCCTCAGGTCGTGTAACTCTCTGACTATGACGTCAGTGAATAATTTGGACCACACGGCCAAGTCATACGCCCGTGTGCTAAGGCCATGTCCCCCATACGATTGAGACACACGGTCGTGTCTCAGCCCGTGTGACCAACACTTAGGCTATTTTTCAAGCCTTTAAGTTCCCTTAATCCTTCACATCTTTATTTCCATATTACACATTTAATTCATGGCCATGACCATTTAGATTGGTTATAAAACATTCATCATGCACATATTTCATAACACCAACCATATATGGCCAACAAGCATAATCACATCACAAGCATTAGAACATAGCATAGATGGATAGGTTCACAAATCATAATTAATATGAGCTACCCTTCATGGCTATATACAAATAACTCAATATAGGCCAATACATTTGGCTAGTCATGTTAACACATATCATAAAAAAAAAACCAAGTCCCTATACATGCCACTCGCTTGAAGGCGTTTAACATATATATATATATATCAATATTCCAAAAGTTATGGTTTGATAGTGTGGTGCTACCTCTGACGACATCCAACCTCGAGCTAACCTGTCAACACTAAATAAAAGGAAAGGAAAAGAGTAGGCGTTAGAGCTTAGTAAGACCGTATGAAATTAATAAGCAATTTATCAACTTGCTTCTCAAGGTAATACCACAATATTTGCCCTTTTGCTTATGTTCAAGTCAAGTTGTTTTCTTCAATTGCAGTCACTGAATTATTTATATCTGGAGCTACGGAACTCCAAATTAAGATATGTTAATTTTCCCTAAAACTAGACTCAAATATCTTTTTACCATAAAATTTTCAAAATTTTTTGTCTAGCCAATAAGTACAGTTTATTCTTTAAAATCACCCCTATTTTGCTGTCCGACTGTTCTAACCCCTCTTCACTAAAAATTAATTATCTCTTTGTATGAGATTCAGATGATGTTCCATTTTATTTCTTTTGAAAATATACTCATTAAGGATTCTAAGCATATAAATTATAACCCATAATTATTTTGTACAATTTTTAATGATTTTCCCAAATCAGAACAGGGGATTTCAAAATTATTCTGACTCTATCTCACATCAATTCAAATATCTCATAATATGAACTTCTTTTGCTTACAACGTTTCTTCTATATCAAACTAGACTCAATAAGATTTAATTTCATATTTTAGTCAGCCTCTAATTTGATTTTGACATTTTTTGGTGGATTTTCAAAGTCGGATTGGTGCTGCTGTCCAAAACTATTTCAATGCTAATTTTACCCTTTCATAATTATCTTTAAATAGTCTTTCATGCCAATCAATTTCTCTTTTCATATTCATTAGGCCACAAGGTGAAGGGATAAACATATCATGTCCCAATTTAATTTGACCTAAAAGCCTCACACATAATAATCCATCAAATTTACCACATAATTATATACCACAGGTATCGACCTAATATTTACAAGGTTGTCACAAAGTCATTCTCATAGGTATGACTTACTCATTTACATTCTTACCAAAAGTCCAATATACATCAAGCTCATCACTCATGAATTTTTAGTACATACCTACACCCTTTCAACATGATCATAAACATAGCTTACTCATTTTCATTCCTTTCTAATCATACAACATTCATTGAGCACGCATTTCATGAACTTTATGTAAGTACCTGTATCACTCACATCATGGTCATAACCTCTCTTATTCCGACATAAATAGTAAATTTCCCGTTGAACCATTTGGAATACTACAAGATATTCAATAAGCCTCAAGTATAGGGTAAGGTGCCGTTGCCATGTCCTAGACATGGTCTTACACTGGCTCACACATCAAAGTCGATGCCATGTCCTAGACATGGTCTTGCACTGGCTCTCATCTATCGATACTGATGCCATGCCCCAAACATGGTCTTACACTGACACATATCAAGCCGATGCCATGTCCCAGACATGGTCTTACACTAGCTCTCATATCTCCCTAGCATCATGGCATGAATATCCGATCTATTCCTACGGTTCAACCGGGAGTTTCCCGTATTACTCTCATCATACATTACTCATAGCCACATTCAAACATTTTATGTAAAATCAATCATTAAATGCATAATAAAAATAAAGTTGTAATATTTACTCATTTCAATAGAATATCATATTCCATCAAATTTCCAATGTGTCCAATCATCACATAAATGTTATTAACATTTGGCATCACTTTCTCATACTCAATATCATCAACATATAATTCAATTACAATCATAGCAAGATCGATTTCAAGTATATTAACAATAACATGGATAATATGCTAATTTAGTCACACGGGCTTACCTCGAATACAAAAACGGCTAATTATTCCCTTTTTGTCCTAAACCAAGTACTTCCTCGATTTAAGCCTGAATCACGATTTTCTTGATCTAAAATAATAAAATTTACTCATTTAATCATCACATTAAATTAAGCTTTCCACAATTCATACTTTGGTAAAATGACCATTTTACCCCTAGACTTTCACAAAAATTACGATTTTGCCTCTAGGCTCGTAAAACGATATTTATCAAATTTCCTTATTAGCCAAGCCTAGCCTAACCTTTATTACTCTTTTAGCAACTCAAAATTCAAATTATTTCACACAATTCCCATCCGTTTAACAAACTTTACAAAATGGTCCATATTAGGTGTTTTCATGAAAATCCTTTCAAAGAAGTTGTTTATTTAACAAACAAGATTCAATTTCTTCCATAAAAATTCAGCAAACAACATGAATACTCTCATGCAAAAACCCTATACTTTCAACCATTTTGCAAAATAGTCCCCTCATTAGCTAGATTACGCTACAAGGGTCCCAAAAGTACAAAAATTATCAAGAAAGGCCATCAAAATCACTTACTTGTAAGGACTATAAGTTGCTGATATTTTTGAGCTTTCAAAATCACCTCTTTGCTGGTATTTTCAGTAGGGAAGAAGGAAGATGAGAGATGATACCTTTTTTTTCTTTATTTTATTATATTACTAGTTAAATTAGTCACCAACAATTGACCTAACTTTGACCCTACAATATTTTTGTCTCCTTAATCAGCCACTAACATATTTATGGTCTATTTACTCAATAAAGACCCCTAATTTAACGTTCTATAGCTATTTGACACCCTTAACAAGTAGAACGAAACTTTTGCACTTTATGCGATTTGGTCCTTTTTCAAAATTAAGCAAGCAATCGCTAAAATTATTTCACCAAATTTTTCATGCACTCATATAATCATGCTATAACACATAAAATAACATTAAAATAATTTCTCTGGCCTCAAAATAGTGGTTCCAAAACCACTGTTCCAACTAGGCCCAAAATCGGGCTGTTACAAATAGTTTTAATTTGGACGCAAACTTGTGACTCGGAAGTGTATGATGGTTTGTGTTATAAGTCTGATAATGCCTCGTACCCTATTCTGGCGTTGAATACGAGTAGGGGGTGTTAAATAATCCATGGCATGTTTAAGCAACCAAAAAATCCATAATCAAGTCTAAATCATATCATTCACTACCAATACTTAACACATTTACTATAGAATAATTTACCAAATCAATTCACACCAAACTCACATTCACAAGTATCAACATGAATACTTTCATCATGCATCATTCTACTTAGAATTTCTAGCACACCAAAGGACCCTTCTCATCCATCTCACAACAAGTCATTTAACCATAATAACCATATAGCAACCCATTAAAAAACACAAAAACAAGAAGGCATTAACACATATACTTATATAAATGGGCTTACAATCATTTTAGCCAAAATAAGCTATTCCAAATCACCTTAAACAAATATAAGCCAATACATTTGGCCAAATCAAATGAAAAATATAACAAAATGACCAAGTCCCTATACATGCCATACTTTCAAAATACTAAGTTCATCAATACCCAAAAATGAGAGTTTGATAGTGCAATTTGAATCTCTGACGATCTCCGATCCGAGTTAGCTTGGCGACACTATAAAACCTGGAAAATAAATAGAGTAAGCTATATAGCTTATTAAGCTCGTATGCAAGAAATAAGCAATCTTATCATACATATAAAATTTAAATATTATAACATATCATACATATAAAATTTAAATATTATAACATAATTAACTGGAAATTTACCATAGTCTCATAATCATAACTCATTACACCACAAAACTTACCTCATTTTCATCCTTTCAAGCATTTAATAAACATGAGCTTTATGTACATACCTGAACCATCTCGAAATGAATTTACACATATTCTCATATTTGACATACCCGTGAACCACTCAGAATAATAATTTTGGATACTCAGGATTTTTGCACACTAAGTACCACATACGTAGCCAATGCTACCTCAATCTCATATCACATAATCGCTCGCTCTCGAGCTATCGACAAGCCTACTCACACAAGCTGTCAGTCAAGACGTAGCTACTCACACAAGCTATCAAGTATCCGCAACATATGCTGATATACTCAACCACTGGTAGGACGTGCAGGACCAGCACCCGGATCACATAATTACATAACACATAATGACCCTAGTGACATGTCACTTGTATCCTAGTCTATTCCTAAGGTTCAACGAGACTTCTCACTTGTCGAATCGTTGCCGAACTCATTCATAGAATTATACTCATTCACATAATCAAACATACAATTCATGCAATATTATAGCATTTAAGTACAATTATTGTAAAGCTTATTTTTAACAAACGAACTTACCTCAATACAAAATAGCCAATAGTTTGATTTAGTCCACAACCTTATTCTTTCCCCGGTCTAGATTAGAACCTCTTCTTTCTTGATCCATAATATTAAATTTAACTCATTCAATCATCATATTATTCAATTTAATCCTAAAAACACCTTATGACAAAAATTACATTTTTGCCCCTAACTTTTCAACTTTTTACATTTTAGTCCCTAGGTTCGTAAAATGATTTTCATTCAATTTCATCACATCCAAGCCTAGCCGGACCTATTCCTTACTCATAGTAGCCCACATTTTTCATTTATTCACATTTTTTTACACACATTTTACAACTTTTACAAATAGGTTCCTATTTGGCATTTTCATCAAAAATCACTTGGTAAATGTTGTTTATCTAACACCAAACATGCATTTTCTACCATTAAACATCAAAATACACAAATATTCAACATGGGTAAAATTTTAGACTTTGATTTTCTTTCAAATTAGTCCTTGAAATAGCTAGATTAGGTTGAGACAACTTTAAAAACATAAAAATCATTAAAAACGAGATAAAGACAGACTTACAATCGAGCTTGGAAGCTTGGCCAAAACCCTAGCTATGGTGACCCTTGAAATTCGGCTATGGGGGATGAAATTAGAAAGATTAACCTAGCTATGGTGACCCTTGAAATTCGGCTATGGGGGATGAAATTAGAAAGATTAACATCTTTTATTTGTTTTATTTTGTCTTTATTAACCAAATGAGCAAAATGCCCTTAATGCCAAACTTTGAAATTTCACCTAACCATGTCCATTTTTGTCCAACTTGACTATAATGGTCTAATTACCATTTAAGGACCTCCAATTTAAAATTTCATAGAAATTAGACACCTCTAGCTTCTAGAACACATATTTTTCACCTATTGCAATTTAGTCCTATTAGTCAAATTGGACACTCTATCGATAAAATTCCTTAACAAAATTTTCACAATCATTCAATCATACTGTAAACCTTAAAGTAATAATAAAATTAACATTTCTACTTTAGATTTGTGGTCCCGAAACCATTATTTTGATTTGACCCAAAAATAGGTTGTTGCACTTAACCTATATCCGTCACGGAAATAGGGTTACAGAGTATTGCCGTAAATACGTAAATCAAATCATTCATTTCCAACATTTCATAATCATTGCAATATCCAATCAAAACATGCACAACGTCCCTAATTTAAGTGCTCGAGGCCTTAGAAACACTTTAAAAATGATTCGAGACTAAATCGAAAACATTTAGAAATTTTAAGAAAAAGTTACAAAAAATTTATACTGCAGGGGCCACACGGCCATGTCGCCGGGCTGTGTGACTCACACGGCTGAGGCACATGCTCGTGTCTCATGCCGTGTAACATTCGAAATAGAGACACACGACTGTGTCCCAGCCTGTGTCTTTGCCTGTGTAACTCTCTGACTTGGGTCACATGGCCAAGCCACATGATCGTGTGTCAGGTCGTGTAACTCTCAAAATGCAACCTTTAAAACTTACAAGGGACATACGATCGTGTCGTACGACACACGACTGAGACACACGCTCGTGTCTTAGGCCGTGTGGACAAGAAATAGGCAAATTTAGGCCATTTCTTTCACCCAATTCAAGAACACACCTACAAGCCATTTGCACACTCAATCAAACCATAAAACATACTTAAAACTTGTATATTAATCCATTTATCAACTAGCTTGTCTCCATACCAAAACATATCACAATTGACACATACTAACCTTACCATATTAGATTTGTGCCATATCAAGATAACTTTACCATTTGGACCACTTCTCACATGCATCAAAACTATCTAAATGACACCAATCTAGCCATTACCAAATGTTACCAACAACTAACATATAAACATACCATATATCAATCACACATCTATTCAAAACCTTTCGAAAGCATACCATAAATTGACCATGTTGTGGTCAATTAATCACCTACCATTTTAGCCATTTAACATGCACTAACACATCATCAAAATCACACACATCAACAAGGCATTAAAAGTACCAAGTTTTCATTAATCAAAATGACATATACATGCCAAACTCATCAACTATTATAAACCACAAGTCCACCTATACATGCCATTATAACCTTAATCAAGATATCAAAATCTATCGTTATAATTGTTGGATAGCGTGATAGATCTCCGACAGAATTCCAACCTTATTAAGCTTCCGATAATCTATAAAGTAAGGGAAAAACAACTATGTAAGCAATGAATGATTAGTAAGCTCGTATAAACTTTAAACATAACATTCCACTTCAACATTGAACTTTATAGATTAAATATAAACCTCTACCAATACCTCAAGATTTATCAACTACATAACCATCATAAATGAGTAAGTCTATCAACATCATATATGTTTTTCATTCCTAACTTAATAGTATTTTATAAACATTATACACCATCATTAACCTTTTAATAAAACTATGAATTACTTCATTCACTTATTTTTCATTCCATTTACTAAGCATAAACTTAAATAACAACATCAACTCACTAATTAGTATATTTATTCACATTATAGGTAAGTTCATCCATAGCATACTTAATTTCTCATATATTTTCAATTCATCAATCCCTTTTTCATCATATCACATTTCAATAATGAACTTATCGTTTCATTACCTTTTCTTACCTATTTCATTTTTATAATACCAGACATAGGCATAAACATCAATCATAATCTCAAGCTTGACATAAGCCTAATCACCATCATCAGTATACAAGTTAGTGCATTTATGTATACAACTCATTCGGAGTCAATCACATGATAAACCATTTCATAAGAAAATACACCTTTTGAATCATACCAGCTTTTCATAAACATAAGCATATTCCTATTTTTGTCATTTACCATTTCATTGTATATCATTAGTATTAAACATGATATAATGTAACCATAAGCTTAGCATAAACCTAAGCATCCTCAATAATCTTAACTGTTGAATTTATTTATATTCAGATCAATATTCAATAAATAACAGATCTTTCAAATTCATTAAACATATTACCTTACCGAGATTTTCCATTCAAAGAATGACTTATGGATAAGAGTACATCATCAAATAAACTGAACAGACCAGAAAAAAGCTCATGAGAGCTGGTCCAACTGAAATGCACCAAACAGAAGCTCATAAGAGCTGGTCGACTTGAAACATGCCAACAGAAGCTCATAAGAGCTAATCCACCCGAATCACGCCAAACAGAAAGTATAACGTGAGAGTTTGCAGCAAATGTTTAACCTCGATTTACTTAGATAATATACAGATATCTCCCTCCAATACCATCTCCACTCCAAACCCCGTAATACACCAAAATACGAGTGTACTCTATCCCGCATTCAATTCAAACCGAACATCAAATTCAATATTATAACTCAGATAATGACTCATTTCTAACAATGGAATATATATAATATCATGTAATACCGATCACTTATTTATATAAATGTTATATTTTAACCATACGAACTTACCTAGCCAAATCGCAGAAATGTCAAAGTACAGGGGCTATTTGGTAATTTTTCATTCTCCTCAATTTTCTACTCGATCTTGATCTAAATTAACAATTTCATTCAATTTATTAATTTAGACAGTAAAACAATGTATTTTATGTAATTTAGTCATTTTTGACTTTTTTACAAAATTGCCCCTAAAATTTTACTTTTATTTAATCTAGTCATTGAGCCTAAAACATGCAAATTAACCATTTTTATTGCAATTTCCCACTAGCCAAATATTCATGGCATCAAAAACAACCCATTTTTGAAATAATTTCACAACAACTACTTGTACTTTTATTATTTCAAAAATTTAGTCCCTAATTGGAAAATTCATCAAAACTACTTAACAAAATACTTTTAAATATCAACCAACATTTCAAATTCATCATTTAATAACTAAAATCACATAGACTCATCAATGGCAACATTCAATATCTTTAACAGTTTCAAAATCAAAGGTACGAGATAGCTGGACCTAGTTGCAACGATATCAAAAACATAAAAATTAAAAGAAATAAACCCAAATTTAGCTTACATGCAAATGAGGACTTTGGTCGAATGCTTAAGCTATCATCCATGGCTTCTTCAATCTTCAATTTCGGCAAAAATCATGAAAAAAAAGATGATGTAATTGTTTTGTTTTTAATATAATTTAATTTATCAAATTACTATTTTAACCTTAGTTAATAATTAAAATAAACATCAAATTCAAGCCCATAATTTTCCATTAAATCCTTGAATGGTTTAATTACAATTTAAGTCCCTTTTCCTTTATTCAATAAGCTATTTAATCACTAAAATCAAATAGTGATCAAATTTTACATCTTTTATGATTTAGTCCCTTTTAATTAATTAACTATCAAAACGTTAATATTTCTTAACGAAAATTTAATATAATCTTCATGACACTCCTAAAATATTTATAAAAATATTTACGGCTAGTTTTATGGAAATAAGGTCCCGATACCTCATCTTTTAAAATTATTTGACTTTAGGGTCTTACCACTTAAACTTAATAAATCATTTACAAAACATAAATTATCAATCAAAAACTTTCAAAGACCATATTTGACTCGTAAATATTAAATAATAATATTTACGAACTTACTCGTTGGATTTGGTAGCCCCGAAACCACTATTTCTGACACCACTGAAAAACGGGTTGTTACATGTGTATCCAATGTGTAGTAATAGTGTCCACTTTATGTTTCATACATCAAAAGCCAATTTATCATTATACATGATTGTGTTATATGATATATGCTTGAATAAGTATGTAAATTCTATGTAAAGGAACTAATAAATAATGCATGAATAGGTGTTATATGACACAAGACATAGGAATATTAGTTATATATATATGGTTGCTTTGTGGATGCATGATGACATGTTTGCATAGTGGTTATTCTAACCATTCAGTAATCTTGTTAAGCTCACCCATTCTTTTCAACATATGTAGATTAGTGACATTTCGGTGTGGGTGGTGTGCTTTTTCCGAGGGAGTGATCCAAGGAAGATTTGTTAGTATTTCGTAGGTGTTCATTATTTATTTACGTTTTGGGGAATAAGAAAATATGGTAGACATTTTTATAGCCATGTTAGCTTTGAACATTTTGCTAGTTATTGCTTTTGTTTATAAGGTTTATGAGTTATTAATATGTTTAGATTCATGAACATTGATGATGGCAAGATGCCTCTTGCTTGGACACATTTTTGATGTTTTGAACTAGTAAATTTAGCTGTTTGGATGATTTTTTTTCGAAATATTTGATGCATGATGTTTAGAAAATAAATTAGAATGGTCTAAATACTTTTGTATGCCGTATTTTTATGGCTGAAGTAGGTTTTAAAAAGGACACCTTTGTGTTTTGAAACGTGTAGGAAAGTTAGAATAGAGATTTGGTATTGATACCTTTGCTCAAATATCGATGCTTGGGGTAAATATATCGATATTCTATGACAGGTACTGATAATTTTCAACACTATGATTTTTGAGCGAGAAACAGAATGCAAGTTTGGTACCGATTGTCTGGGTGGTATCAATACTACTCAAAGAAAATATTGATACCTTAGGGTCAATAACAATACTAACGTGTTTAAATTTGAAATTTTTCTATGTGGTCCAAATGCTTGAATTTTTAACATGGTTAATTACATTGATGTATGTCCAGCATTATTTAATGATTATTAATGTATGCATGACTCAAAACCTGTGCAAATGCGAAGAATAACATGTGTCGGCTTTAATAAAATGAACACCATAATGTACAAGTAGTGAGATGGTGGTGTGGCATCCTGATATTCGGGCTCGGCGACTGGGCCAAGTATAGGGTGTTATATGAACCCTATCATTCTTAGACCTATATCCATCCACCAACTTGCAAAGGAAATTACTACTTCTACTAATCTCCCTCTCAGCTTCATCATGAAAAAATATTTTTTAAAAAATAAAAGAAGATAAGGGCCATTTTGTATCTTGGATCAATTATTGTCGCCACACCCATTAGACCATTAACACCAATCCAGTACTTGTTGCATTTTTCTAGCATTACTTGTGCCATTTTCCTTATATAATCATAAGGAGATGAAAGCTAATTAGATATAGCAAGTTTAAGAGTACAAATTTTTGGAAAATAAATATTGGTAATGGGAAATCTTGAAGTAGAGAAGTCAAGAGTGATTGTGCTAAATACATCCAATTTTTCACATATTTTCTCTACTTTTTCCCAATCTTCATTGCTTGGTGGATTCTTATAAAGATTATCTCGACCACTCAAGACAACAAACATTTCCCTATAGCTCATAGCAACTGTAAGCTTTTCAAAAGTAGAATTTCACCGAGTCTTGCAATCAAATGCCATTTTTTTTTTTGTAGTCAGGAACTAATTGCCTAGATACTTATTCAAACTTTTGGATCCTTTTATTAGAAGCATTCCAAAACACAACACTATCCCTAATTCTTTGGACACCATCAGCTACCACAGCACTTATCCTATCCTGAATAATTAGATTTAATATATGAGCACAACAATGCATATGAAGAAACTAACTATGCAAAAGAAGGGAACCATAAGGAAACTCTCCACGCAAAATATCTATCATTGCATCATTAGTCGTACAACTATCAATAGTGATAGCAGACAATCTAAGATTAAGATTCCTAGATTGAATGCATTATTTCAAAATGTCAGCAAGTACCTCAGCGGTGTGAAGGTTGGGACATAAAAAAAACCTATCATATGCAATAAACAAAAGGTTACTAAACCAAATAAAAAAGATCTATCCCTAACAGATTTAAAAAGAATGTTATACCTTATGATTTGACTTTGTAATCTCCAAGCATTATCAATAAAATGTGCGATGACAACCATATAGTGTTTTCTTTGGTTATTTGCACTCCACATGTCAGTAGTTAAGGCAATTCGACTCTTTTTTTTTTCTCAACAATGTATTGATATTCTCATTTTTAGAAACATATCTTTGCATGGTGTCTTTCTTAGTTGTATTTCAACTAGGTACTTTGAACCCTAGTTGAAGTGTCTTAAAATACTTTCTAAAACCATAGTACTCAACCATCCTAATGGGGTACTCATGCAAAATAATCATTTCTGCCAAGTCTCTTCTCCCATCCTCTTGGTGGAACTCATGGTATCAAGGTCAATGTGTCACGTTTGTCAGTAGGATTAGTCTTTACACCAAGCAATCTAGTTTGTCTATATCTTGACATATTCTTTTTGGAAAATTTTTTAAATAATCTTTCAAGTGGGTTGTTCCAGCTCTTCTTCCACCAGGAAGAAGCTTGGAACAATGGTTGCACTCTACTTTTATGGCATCACCAACTCGCTTTCTTGTGAAATCAATTCAAACTAATGATGTATGTCTACTAGTTAAAGGTAGAATAAAAAGATCCTTTAAACCACTATCTACTAGGCTTTCGTCATCATCCAATGAAATCGGAGTACAACTCGCCGAAGTCGATAGTTTTAAGGGGGTGGCAGCATTAGCATCTAGATCAGCCATTTCCTTGAACAAAACACCACTCAATTGAAAAAAAATTAATAACTAACATAGAAAAAAAAAATAAGAACAAAACAAACAAAATCACTCAATTGAACAAAACAAAAAAATTTAATGTAATGACTTCATATTGGAAAACCAGATTTGGAAAACACAATAGAAAATAAATTTAGAGAAAAACCAAAGTTTTAAAAAAAATTCCAAAACAATAACTTTGTTGTGATATCTAAAGTAATAAAAACTTAATCAAAATTATACATTTTCGATTCGTCTAGGATGAACGTTTCGACCTAGTAGGGTTTATGGTTTATGGTTTATGTTTAGGTTTTAGGGTTTGAGGGTGTCAATTAAAAAAAAGGTTAAGGGCTCAAACCCAAAAACCCATAAACATTGAGGGTATTTTCGATAATTATGCCTATTTTAAATTGCGAACTTAAGTAATATGTGAACTATTGATGTTTAGAGAACCTATATTATTGTATGCAAACTTATGTTATTTGTTATTTGTGAACTCCTAAGTCTTTTACTGTTGACATACGAACATTTCCTTTGATATTTTGTAAAGCTCGCATACGCATATTTTGTGTATGAAATAATTCCACTATAGTGTTATACTTTAACACATTATTTGTTGTTAGAAAGTGGTGTGTTCGAGGTTAGGTTGAGAGTTAACGGAGAGTCACTTTGGTGGCTAATGTGCGAATTCGGGTTGAATCTACTTGGCTAGATTTAGAGTGTTACAGTGTGTCACGCCATAGGTAGGATGTGGCTCGACACAATAATGAATTACAGCATTCTTAGGCTCACATGGGTGTGTCACGCCATGGAGTAGTTGTGTGACGACATGGGTTCAATTTGGTCTCTTCAGGACTTGTAGAAGTTCATCTGTTGTTCGTACATGTGCCCTACAAACATCTAGCTCCTCTGTTTTCATCGAAAACATGTTTTGTACTTATTCTTAACATAGTAAAAGTCTAATTCCTAAATATAAAAAATTAAAAACAAATTAATATACAATATTCACAAATTATTGAAAATCGAAGGTTTGAAATTTATGTCGCACTACCGGACTTGTCTGGTAATTCCTTGAACTTTACCATATACTTCAGATGTTAGTCTCGCTCGTCTTGGCTCTTCCACTTTTTCCTTCTTCCATCAGAGTCTCGCCATTTTTTTTGTTCATTTATAATCTGATTTCCTACACCAACACAACTAAAGCGACACCTTCGATTGAGGTCATTAGGAATTAAATTAAATAAAGCGTAACACTCATCCCTAGCTAATCTCTCACTATGGGAATCATGACCACATTTGAGCACTTCTATTTCATCATCGATCTTTATGATTAGCTTATTTGGCTCAAGATCAATTCTCGAATTAAAAGTGACCAGAGATGGCCTACCCAATAGAATGGAGATTTCACGATCTTCCTCGAAGTCGAGAACTACAAAGTCGACAGGAATTATAAATCCTTATACCCCAACCAATACATCTTCAAGTACACATTTTGGGTGCACTAAGGATTTATCGGCAAGTTGTAGCATTCTTGAGGCGTTTTTAAGATCCTCAAGTCTGAGTGTCCGATAGATCGATAGGGCCCTTAATCAAAAAGGGCTATGCTAAAATATCGATCCCCTATCTCTATTGGGATTATGAAACTGCTTGGATCTTTTAACTCCGAGGATATCTTTTTTTCAATTAGCGCGTTACATGAGGTATCAATGTCAATTTGCTAGTCTTTTTTTCCTTTTCATATGCCTTTTCATAATTTCATTTAAGTACTTGGCATATTTTGAAATTTTATCAATAAATTCTAATAGTAACAAATTGACATTGAGAGGTTTAAATAAATTAAGAAAATTTATAAAATCTACCTCGTCCCTATTTTTCTTATCATCTAGTCGCATTAGGAATGGTACCTTCATTGTGCTCAATTCTTAGCTCTCTAAGGGTTGTTCTCCGTGTTGCTTGAGGGTTCTGGCCATTTTCTTTTTCAATCATCGACATTAATTGGTTCATTTGGCCATAGATATTACCCATTCAAGATTTGATTCATCCACATGTAGCTTGGACTTATTGGATGTTCGTCTTCATTGTTTGCATCTTGACTGCCTCCTGACGTACTAAAGTCCAGAGTGTGAATACTGCAACTTAATATATGAAATTGAGGCGGTGCCCGCAGGTATACGAGTCAGGTTGTAATATAGTTTTTACAATAAAGTAGGTGCATACTCCAAGGTTTGTACCCAAGGGAGGGGAGTGCTAAATTAATATTAACCTGAATATAAATAGACCTAATTATTACTTTAGATAAACTATATTACAAAAAAAAACATATAGTAAAGAATTTAGGTTTTATCAGAATGGAATAAAACATGCATAAAATAATAAAAACGAAAAACTAATTTGTAATTCAACCAAATCTAAGCATGGGTGATTAGCTCGCTTTGGTGTTCATAACTAATTCCTATTTTGGGTTTCTACTCAATCAACTAGTCATTACCCTAGTAGGATTTCTCAATTTTCCACTAAACTAATGAGTCGGCAAGAACTACTTATCTCTCGACCTCATAGTCTAGACTAGATTAAGCAATATCAATTTTGGGCTAATTCCTACCTAGATGACTTCTTATGGTTGTCAGGCCTAGGGTTTAAGTTCTTCTTATCCCAAACAATTGATTTGTTAAGAAAACCCTACATAGAAATTACTTAATCACACTTCCACTCACTAATCCTCCATAAGAGGATTAGTTCCTCATAGAATTCATAAACAATGTAAACTTGATAAATTAATCCTCATGGATTTCATAAACAATGTAAACTTGATAAATTAAGTAAATATGAAGAACAAATCAAGAATAAAAGTTTAAGAAGAAATCTTTATCGTATTTATTGATTGAAGTGCAAAAATCCCCAAAGTGTTTGGTTGAATCCACAAATTTGATTCTCTGAATACCACAAACGAAAAGAAATTGAATAAATCCTAAGTCTAAAAAGAAATAAAAACTGAAAACTAAATTGAAAGAAAAGTTATAAGTTACAGAAGAGGTCCCCCCTTAAGTGTTTTGTAATCCCCTCAAATCGGGCTTAAACGTTATGGCCTAATCCAAGAGATTACATGGGTCATAGAAATGGCGAAAACTTTGAGTTGAAATAAATAGATATAGTCTTTGAAAACATGTTCTAATATTCCTTTTTTATACGACGTTGTAAAATATTACATCAAAAGAAAAGTTACTTATTATTTATAAAACATTGGTTTAATCATAAAAAAATTCATGTCCGATCAATTGAATTTATAGAAAATGGTTTTAATTAAGAAATCACCAAAACATTTAATCCATATCAAAATTTATGCAAAAAGTCCAATGAACCATGAAGAATGGCTAAAACTTCTTTCATAAGAAAATCCATTTGTTCTCGAAAACATGTAATTTAGAAAATTTTATGTTCTTTTAAAAAAAACTATTTAATCCTTTTTATTTAAAAAAATACTTGTATTATAACTTAGTTTTGAAAACATATTTGTAGTTGATAGTATTTCTTAAAATCATTTAATGATCATTTCAAACGATAATTCTAACATAAATAATCCATGCAATAGTTCTAAAACATTCAAAAAGAATCTTCATGCTACAATCCACAATTAAAATAAAGTCTCAAAAATTTATAAAAACAAACCCAAATCAAAGTCAATATAAATCCATAAAAACGTATTAAGTCCAATATTTTATTAAAAAATTATTTTCGAGAGCATCACCAAGAGTCCACATCTGAGTTTTAATTACGAGGATTACCTAAGACACACGAGTAATATGGGTGAGCTTTAAAAGGCTCAATGTGAGATCAAACATAAAGTATATATAATATAACATGCTTTTCAACATATCAAATAAACACATCCAAATCAAAATATATACCATTTTTACAGAAATCTCAAATCATCAATACTACACATATACATAAATGTTGAGACATGCTTATGTAACAATGCACATTTTGAAGAAATTTCCTACCCATATCCGCTACACACCAATAACGAATTCCCAAGAACCGATCCATCCAGTAACACACAATTTGTGGATAAGCCACCACATAAATGCCGAAAACGACCACACAACACATTATGGACAAGTCACTACATAATTGTCGATAAACGACCACATAATTGTAGATAAACTGTCACATATCTTCCTTCTTTCACAAATCTCACCCCATGCATATGATATGGGCATTTTCTCATTTTAATCAATTCACAATAACATGTTGTAAACATGCTTTACACAGAGGACCACATATCAGATGGTTATATTCATATTTTCATATTTGCATAACAGAATCATGACGATAACACACAATATACTTTTCAATATCACATGGATTCAATTTGCACAAACATCACAATCACATAATATCGTCACATCACACAATATACTTTCAAGAAAAATAGATAGAGTCACTTATTTGGGTTTCTCATCGATGGGGTTTTCAACCCTCTTTATGAGTACTTAGTGTCCCCGTGCATAAATAGCTATTAACACACTAATATAATAAAAATAAACACTCATCACATTACATAAGTTACAGAGCCCACACCTTATTGTAGATCTAAAACGTACGCCCCATTTGTAGAGGTCTCGTTTGGTTTTAGTCATATTCACAAATCTAATCACATGACTATTTATTTTTAGTCATGATCTAATGAAAAAAAGTCCTTTAATATATTATTTAATGTAGGAAATCTCATTAATAATTTCTCTTAATTCGGTCGCTCAAATTCGTTACTCTCATTATGCCACATGTAACACCCCAAACCCGGCCCAAACGTTATGGCCAGATCTGACGTGTCACATGGACTTACGACTTAGTATGCATTCGTTGGTTTAAGTGATTAGGGTGGTCTTTGTAAAAACAGCAATTGAATGAAAAGCCGGTTTATCAATCTTTAAGCTATCCATTTGTCGTGCTTGTTGAGTCTTGAAAATATTCATTAATTTTGAAAAACCCGCGCAGCCTAACACTAGCAGTTTCGACATAGTATAAATATAATCAAAAAATAAAAACCATAGCGGAAAGAGAAATTTATATAGCTGCCTTATTACAACTTAAAACCCAAAATTAAATCAGAATATAAAAATAATGAAAATAAACTAACTTAGAAAAACCAACTTTGCAGATGATGTGGCCACTCTGAATCCCTCACACTCCAAGCCCACTATGGTTGGGGATTTCTGCAGAGATGAAAATAAAGGGTGAGTTTGGTAAACTCGATTGTGTAACATAACCCAACCATAGCCCAAAATGATCAAACCTCGAGTCGACTTATCCGGGCCTTGGCCCAAGATGAAAATCGAATGAAACTCATAGGCCTATAGTAGATATAGAACAAATATATCATGAATGTAGAAATCCGAACCCAGAGCCATCCAAAACACCCCGTGCACTCAGCCTTACACCATGTGGGGAGACTACTCGACCCACCCAACCGCTACACACCACGTAAATTACAAAGAGGTCGCGGATATTGTGACGAAGTCACCAGATATGAGATATTGTGGCGAGGCCACGGAAATGTATATATATATGTTTATATATGTGGCGAAGCCACCGATTGCGAAATGAGGTCGCGGATATTGTGGTGAAGTCACCGATCAGATATATATGTGGCGAGGCCACGGATTGCAAAATGAGGTCGCGAACGCTTCCTCCATCAATATAAACCCATGTCCCATGCAACAGAATAATATGTCACGGCATAGAAACAGAACATTATGCTTTTCAGATAAAATAAAATATCCCTAGGGGTAAAATTGTAATTTTTCATGTATAAGGGTATTTCAGTAATTATTACCTATTGCTAGGGTTTCATGCTCATTCTAACGTTTACCAAGTAATCAGAAGTACTTACCTCGTCTTTTTACCAAAGTGGGCCTGTTAGCCCATTGGCCCGTTTTCAGCCTATTAAGCCCAAATATACCGTTGTGCACAAAAATGCACACTCTGCACTCTAATCATCCAAATGCACCATATTCATTAACAACTGTCTTACGAGCGCTCGCACGCTCGCGAGTTCACAAAATACCAATGTTTCGATATTTCGGCTTTTACCGATTCAGTCTAAGGGAGGGTGTCGTTTACACACCTGGTTGATGACGATTGATGACGATATCTCCTACGCGATAATCCTGCAATCGATCACTAACACAATAGACTTAAAAATTAATGATAACTACCATAAATCCACGTCAACTAACCCAATCATCACACAAATTAGTCATTTACGCACGAGGGGCAAAATAATCATTTTACCCTCCAGGGGTAAATCGGTAGTCCTACCCTACAGGGGTATTTTAGTAATTCTACAACTTATCCACTTGGGCCTACGGACCCATTGGGACTACATGGCCCATTTTAGCCCATTGCGGCCCGAAATAGCCGTTCTACTGCTAGAGTAATGAGAAATACACACCTGTTAGGAGACTGTAGTTAATCTACGCTCGCACACTCTTAGCTGACGCCCAACCCAAACGAGCATGCCACCAAGCGAAAGGGATCAGCCCAGAAGGGTATGCCGACTCTCCTCATGGTTTGCTCTATTTAAAGCCAGCTCTACATCTACTCTTATGTTAGTTTCCCGATGTGGAATCCTTCCATCATCAGCGTTTAAAACCAACACCAACTCTTGTCGTCCCAACATAGCAAAATAATCAACCTTTGCGTGCCAAGGGATTCGAACCAAAGTCCTCTCACATGCCAAATCACGCCACCACCACTAGGCCATCAACTCATTTGTGTCATAAGTCCAACACATTAAACTTTAAAGCTCACCTACTTGCTTCCAGATTTATTGAAAAGAAAAACCAAGATAAATTGCAAGAGCCAAGACTTGAACCTTAGACCCCTTGCTTCCTCTATGGCGTCACTTCCTTGTCCCCTAAGTGGCGCTACCTTGCCACTACACCACACTCCTTTTTGTGTCATCTTTTACCCCTTTACTCTTAAAAGCCCAAACGCCAATTGCATCACTTGTTCTTAAAATCAAAATTCCGAAGACTACCACGGATTTAACTTAAGTTTGGGCCTTCCAAAGGCCCACTAACCTACTAAAATATATATTTTAACCAACCAGAACACACCCAAATTTTAAAAAACACAGAAACACAGAAAACCCGAAAATTGGGTGTTACACCACACTATTAGTTTCTCGGAAGATTGTTGTTCGGTCTTCTATAACACATGAAAATTGAAAGTTAATCTCAAGAAAGCAATTATATTTGAGTCATTATTTGAGGAGGGAAAAAACAAGGAAAGATGATGATTCCATCACTTTGCATAACTTTCACTACTAAATAGCACAATGAAGTTGGAGATGAATCCTGGCGAAAAGTTTGGACGTTTAACAATCTACAATGGATCATGTGATCGGTGAGATTCATAGGCAAGTGGAGTGAAAAAATAAATAAATAATGAGATAATTTGAAGAAAAAGGTAAAAGAAATCATAAATGAGAGGAAAAGAGGAGGAAAAACCCAAATCCTGATTTCAATCAATGTTGATGACAACAGCAATGACGATGGTTTAGCGGTGGTTCACGGTTGTAGTTAAGGGTGGGGATTGGAGGAGAAGGAGGAGAGAAGAGGGGTGTGGATGGTGGTGAGGTGTTGGTGCAACTAAGGCTCATGATGGAGGAATGGAGGCAAAAATAAAGAGAAATGGTGGTGGTTGCTAAAAAGAGAGAAAATGGTGCAGAAAATGAGAAGAAAAGAGAAAATGGGAGGAAATGAGGGTGGTGGACGGTTTGGGAGGCTTTTGGGGTGGTCAACACCTTTGTTTTAGCAAGAAAATAGTGTTAGGAAAGAGAGGGAACAAAGGAGTAAAAAGGGGGATGTGTCTCGCAACTTATGGCAAGTTTGACTTGCTAAAGGAGAAAATGAATTCTCCACATAAGGCAACATGGGGGTGGACAGTTGGCATCTATTGTGCACATGTGAATCGTGCCAAAAATAGAAAAATAAAACAAGGGAGCAAGGGGATTCGAACTAAGGACCTTTAGGATAGCTAAGGAGCTTCCTACCACTAAGCCACAACACTTCCTTGTTTTCACTATTGCACAAGTAATTTAAAACATAGGAGATGACAGTATTACTCTTGTATAATTAATTGAAAAATGGGATGTGACATGTTTAATGAGTCTATTTATAATGTTCCAGTTGGTCGTCGTCCTTAACCCTAGGTCGGCTGACCTTTTTACATCAATTCTCATTATGCAGACCAAAATGCCCTCAGCTCGTTAATGTTATCATGTACAGGGACGAATTCGCGATATCCAATGCCTATGTTGCGACACTGAAGGTAGTTTACTTAGCTCATGCTCAGCTTCAGGGGTGTGTTGCGACACAAAAGGTAGAGTTGGTATTTTGGCACTCTGTTCACTATGTTGCAACATTAATCTCCTCGTATTGCAAAATTATGACCACCCTTGGGTTCCCATGCCTTTGAATGGTGTCCTACACGCTTACTAAGTACATTAGTCTTCCCTTAGGCCTCCTTCAGACCCTAAGGACATAAAACAACTCAATTACACTTTTTATTTCATGAAAACTCAGATTGTAAAAACTAAATAAAATATAATAAATTTTCTCATATTCAAGCTCCCTAAGTATGAAAACTATTTTAATCTGATACAATGAATTGTGACAGATCAAACTCCCCCATACTTAATTCATTGCTTGTCCTTAAGCAAAGAAACATGAAAACAAAATATAAAATACGACTCTTAAGCAACCAGGATACTAAGACAAGTTTTGGAACACATAGCTAGGAAATATCATATCTACACATAATTCTAGCATGATAAATAAATGACTTACCACTTTTAGTATCAAACACCTAAGTTTAGTATATTAAAATTATATAAACAATAGGGTCTTCAAATATATGGATCCATCGATAAATCTTACAAGTCATTTGATTATCCTAACAAAATACAAACAGTTATTATTGTAATTACTCAATATAATGTCAATTCATGAATAGACCTACCTAGATCATATATGACTTTTCAACTTGTAACATTTTGAGGCTTGAGACAGGTATAGAATTCAAGAATAGGAAGCATCAAAAAAATTTCAGGCATAAAAGTAGTTTGGCATATCGTATTGTTCTTTATTCTCCCTCTTTAATAACCCTAGCCCACTCATCACCTTATTTCTCCTTTTCTCACCTTCCTTATTTCTCCTTGTAGGAAGCCACAGCAAAATAAAGTAATTATGGCTAGCTCATGAGTTTTGTACTAATGATTGAGGTTTCTAATTTTGTGACTTTGTCACATTATACTTTTTCAATACATCTCATTCACAATGCTTTTCTTTTTCATTGCTCGAGTACTTTTTCTACTTGTTTCGTCTTTTTTTTACTTTTCTTTTGTTTCACACATATTGGCTAACCTATGATCACTATATCACGTTGCTTCTTCCTATTTCACTCTGATCTTTACAAAATCCACCATGATGTATCTACTTATCACTTAATACATATGGCTAGACGTCTAAATTCGTGCAATTTTGGGATCAAAGAAAAAAGGTAAGTACAAATTGATATTTTGGCTCGTTTTTGTATAAAGGTTCATCAATAAGTGTTTTCTAGCTCAAAATAGGTACTAATGTTCGATGAATAATGTTAGCTTTTTGGCTCTAAGTTATACCAAACAATGCCTTAGGTCATCCCTAGGTATCTCAATATTCACAAATTTAGTCAATCAAATAATCACAAAATTTCACTATTTTTCATACATACTAGCATGCTCGTTTCCCTGTATTTTGCATGTCATTTGGTATATTTAATTACTTAATACTTATTTACAGTGTAATAAATAGAACTTAGTAGTCTAATAACTGAAAATTTAAAATCATTCACTATCATACCAAATTTATAGTAAATAAAATCATCCTATATACGTACTCCTAACCAATCACTTGTATTTCTATAAGCTCAAGCGCATGAAACCAAAATAAACAAAATGCAAAATTTCCTATGTTACCCCCCCCCCCACACACTTTAGATAACACATTGTCCCTATTATACAACCCTATAGTTAAGGAAAGAAGTTACCCGATTGATCGTAACATCATCATAGTCTTATGGTGGGTGTTCCATTCCTTGTTTTTTGAAAGCTCAAACATGTCGTGCTTCTTTTGCGTGAGGTTCCTGCATAGAAAACTTTTGAAAATAGAAAAAAAATATTAATCTATTGTTAATCCTATTTCTAAAAAAATAAAACTATCCCAATTACGATTTACAATCCTTATTTTCTTTTTCTTATAGTTTTTATCAAGCCGCTCGGGGATCAAAGGAAACGTCGGAGACCCGATCACACTATCGAAGAAATTACATTGGTATAGTTAGACGTTTCGTTTTGTGTATGACATGTATAGGAACTTGGTTTCTTTTGATATGATATGATCAATGAATGATGTGTAAATATTTTCTAGTGATTAGCTAATATAATGGCTGATGATATACATGTTTAATAGTATGTATGATTAAGTAGTAACTATCACATGAAAATTATGAAAAATGTGAAAGTAATTTAAAAATGGATTCAAGTATCAGAAATAACGTGATTTTGAAAAATCACAAGAATTTGTAGAGACATGGTTTGATAGTGAATAATATATGAAATTAAAGCTCATTGTGTCTATTTTCATATGGAATAAGCAAAGCAGGTAAAGGTTTTGTATTTTATAAGATATCTGAGTTTTAGTGAAATAGGGCCAGAGCGATTTCTGGATCCCCTGTTTAAACTTTAGAAATTCACCATAAATTTTATAAAAATAATTAGGTGGTGTAATTTATATGGTTAGAATAATTATTGAATCTAGTTTTAATAGAAACAAACGGTATTGTCATATGAATTTTTTTACAGGGAGAAAAGTGGTTCGTAGTAAGTATAGGTCAGTGCAGTCGAATTCTGAAACAGGAGTAACTTTAGCTAATAAACGGTACTAATTGGCTCAACTAAAAATTCTAGAAAAAAATTAGTAAATAGATATATGAGTCTATTTTCAGGGAAATTTTACGAAACTTGATTTTGAGTTTCGTAACTCGAGATATGAATTTTTAAGCAACCATGACGCAGAAAAATAGTTTATTCCGAAAATTAATATAAGTAGTTAGAATTGTTTAAAAAAGTAAAATAAGATTAGTAACACCTCAAGCTTAACTCCGATGACGGTTTCGGGCGTGGGGGCATTACAATTAAGTTAAGTCTGTCCAAAATTTGTTAGTACTTATCATCTTCCTAGATAGCTTTTACCGTGGATGGTTTCTGGCCATAAATAAATCTTTCGTTTGGCCATTGGTAGGAATCCATTTCCATGTTTTCTATTAGATCATACGCATCCTCATATGTTCTGTTCATCAAGGCTCCTCCTGCAACTCCATCAAGCCCTAATCACGCATTTGTGTCCAACCCATTATAGAACATCTACAATCTCAACCATTCGGGTAGACTATGATGTGGACATCTTTGGATCATCATATTAAAACACTCCCAAGCTTCGTGAAAGCTTTTTCCTTCTAGTTACTAAAATGTAGCGATCTCCCTCCTTAGTTGGACTTTCTTGCTAATAGGAAAAAACTTGTGTAGAAACTTCTCTGCAAGTTCATTCCATTTCATGATAGATCCTGGTGCCTGCGAGTCTAATCAAACAAAAGCATTATTAATTAAGGAGAAGGGGAATATGTATCACAAAGCTAGAGAAACCATTTTAAGTGTTAGTTTGGGTCCTCCGTCATAGTTCATAAAACTGCAGATTATTCTGGACCATCTGGATCATGGCCAATTTGATCTCGAAATTATTCATTGTAATGGTTGGTTTTGTGATGCTGCCTTGTACCATATCCAGAGTAGGTAACGCATAGTCCCTTAAAGTTCGTTCTTCTCGTTCCATCTATAGGTCTAACAGTAGTTGTGGTGGTGGTAATAAATCTTGTATGTTAGCCTCGTTAAATTCGTCAAACGATGGCTTTTCTCGTGGTAGGTTGCCCACTACAGGTGGTTAATTTTGCATCTATTGTTACTGTTGTCGACAGTTTCTACAGATTAATCTTTCTAGATCAATGGGTGGCTCTATAGGTGTTCCCCTACTTCGGTCATACACTGAAACCACAAAGAAAAATAAAAACATCAATAAAAATAAAAATAAAACTCGTATCTATAATTTGAAATTTTCCTAATTATTCTATTAAAATGAAAAAATTAAAATTAATCTAGTAATATTGCCTCCTCGACAACGGTGCCAACAACTTGCTCGCCTCCGGACTTACTAACATCCAAAGTGTGAATAATGCAACTTAAGATATAAAATTGAGGCGGTGTCTGCAAGTATACGAGTTAAGTTGTAATATAGTTTTTACAACGAAGTAGTTGTCTAATCCCAGGTTCATACCCTAGGGAGGCGAGTGCTAAATTAATATTAATCTAAACATACATAGATCTATTTGTTACTTTAGATAAATTATATTACTAAAAAAACATCAAGTAAAGAATTTAGGTTTTATCATAATGGAATAAAACATGCATAAAATAATGAAAACAAAAAAATAATGTGTAATTCAACCAAATCTAAGCATGAGTGATTAGCTCGCTTCGATGATCATAACTAATTCCTATTTTGGGTTTCTACTCGATCAACTAGTTGTTACCCTAGCAGGATCTCTCAATCTTCCATTAAACTAACGAGTCAACAAGAACTACTTATCTCTTGACCTCACAGCCCAGACTAGATTGGGGTATAGGCAACATCAATTTTGGGTTAATTCCTACCTAGACGACTTCCTAGGGTTGTTAGGCCTAAGGTTTAAGTACTTCCTATCCCAAATAATTAATCCATTAAGAAAACTCTACATAATAAATTACTTAATCACACTTCCACTCACTAATCCCCCATAAGAGGATTAGTTCATCATGGTTTTCATAAACAATGTAAACTTGATAAATAAAGTAAACATGAAAGACAAATCAAGAATAAAAGTTAAAGAAGAAATCTAAATCGTATTGATTGATTGAAGTGAAAAAATCCAAAAAGTGTTTGGTTGAATCCACAAATCAGATTCTTCGAATATCACAAATGAAAAGAAACTGAAAAAAACCTAAGTCTAAAAAGAATACAAACTAAAAAATAAATTGAAAGAAAAACTATAAATTACTGAAAAGGTCCCCCCTCAAGTGTTTAATGAGTCAATTTATAATGTTAGGATTTGTCGTCGTCCTTAGCCCTAGGTTGATTGACATTATTACGTTAATTTTCATTGTGCGAACCAAAACGCCCTTAGCTTGTTAATGCTTTCACGTATAGGGTCAATGTTGCAATATTCACTACCTATGTTGTGACACTAAAAGCAGTTTGCTTAGCTCAAGCTCAGCTTCGGGGGTGTGTCGCGACATCCACTAGCTATGTTGCAACACCAAAGGCTGACTTGGTATTTTGGCATTCTATTCATTATGTTGTGATATTGAACTCCTTGTGTTGTAACATTGCAACCAGCCTTGAGTTCCTATACCTTTGAATGGTGTCCTACACATTTACTAAGTATGTTAGTCTTCCCTTAGGCCTCCTTCGACCCCTGTGGTCATAAAATGGCTCAATTAAACTTTTTTATTACTTGAAAACTAATATTGGAAAAACTAAATAAAATATAATGAATTTGCTCATATTCAAGCTCCCTAAGTATGAAAACTAGTTTAATTTGCATCAATGAATTGCGGTAGGTCACATCTCTCCCTCTAGTTGATCAAATCTTTGACCACATGCAACATGATCATTTCCCACAAATCATTGTTCCAATGGTGGAGGTTGGTATGGAGGGTTCGATTGGGGTTGTGCTTGATTTGCGCCTCCTTGATTACCTCTCCACTTGAAGTTCAAATGATCCCTCTAACCTGGGTTATAAGTATTTGAGTAGGGATCTCAACCCCTATTATTTACGTAGCCCACCTTTTCAGGTTGGTTTTCAGAATAAGGCTTCATTATTGTCGGTTTGATAGGTGTATTCAAACTGTTAATCTTTTCAAGGATTCGTTGAAATTTATCATCTTCGTTCTCTCCATTCATCGCTTTCATCATCAGAGATACATACACCTCTAATTGGGCTACATGTATGAGTTCATCGCCATGTCTTCAATAATTTTATAAGCTCGTTCATACGTATAGAACATGAGAGATTCGTCGAATGCTTCGTCTAAGCTAGACTTGAAATATTTTTCAACACCATTATAAAATATTTTGATCTAGAGCCATGCTTGCAGTCCGTTATGGGGGCATTTCCTTAGCATCGTCTTAAACCATTCTCATGTCTCGCACGAGGAATCACCTTCAAATTGTTTAAAATTGGTAATTTCTTACCTTAACTGAATAGTTCAATTAATCGGGAAAAATTTGTAAAGAAAATTTTTTGCTAGATCGTCGCATGTTCGATTCTAGTGAATCCAACCAATCAACTGCATTGTCGCATAGGGAGAATAGGAATAACTGAAGACATATGACATTGTCGGATTGAATGTATCACATAGTTGAAGAAACCACTTTAATTGTTGATTTGGGTCTTCAACCATGTTCCCTTTGAGCTGCAGCATATTTTGTTTCATCTGAATAGTGGTCATTTTTAGCTCAAAATTATTTGCGTTAATAGTCGTCCGTTCTATGCTTCCTCGCATTGCATCTAATGTAAGGCGTACTCACGCAATGTCCACTGAGCCATTAGCACTTCTACCCAATTACTTCTTTGTTGCTCTTGTGGCTCCTCAAACAATAGATTTTCCTAAGGTAAATTAATTGCTGCGGGTGGATCGGTGTTCATCACTTGACGATTACGCCTAAAAATTTGCTCCGGATCTAGGTTATGTTCAATTAGAGAGTTGGAGCTTCGAGTCATAAATGACCTGAAACGGAAACAAGAATGAAAATGAAAATAAATAAACAAAAATTAAAAATCCTATCCATAGGTCCTAATGTTCCTACTTATCTTATTAATTGTAAAAAATATTTACACAATTTATTGTCGAAACCTTCCCGACAACGGCTCCAACGACTTGACTGCTTAAAAACGAGTTATTGTTTATAGTTAAAATATAACACCAAAAATATAGTAATTAAGAATGGCGATGTCCGCAAGTGTACGAGTCAAATTGTAATATAGTTTAGTACAAAAAAAAAATACTTTGGAAGTATTTCAAGGATAGTATCTAAGGGATGATGGAATAAATAATGGAAACTTTTTTACAATATAATAAATCTAAATAGTACTAATTAATTCCCATATTATGATAAACCATAAAATAGATTAAGGAGATAAAAATAAATAAATAAATAACAAAAATAAACAAACAAACTAAATCAATTAACCAATCTGGAAGATTAACTCGCTTCACGGTTTGTAACTAACTTTGGATTAGGGTTTTAAGGTGGATTAGCTACCGATTAACCAATTATTACCTCTCGACCTCTAATAAACTAATTGATTGGTTAATACTTGCTTATCTCCCAACCACACTTTCTCAACCAGGATAAATTACGATTTACTCAGTTTGGCTTATCTCTCAACCTTGTCTAGCCTATAATAACTTTCAAGGGTTGTCAATCCTAGTGGTTTAAGCACACATAATTCATACCAATTAATCCCTTTCAGGAAACCCTAAATCATCTATTAGTCACATCCTTATCCACTCATTGATCTCCCCTAAGGGATTTAGCAACTCATGTTGTTCATAATCTTGATCTCAAATTAAGAACTCATGTAAAGAACATGTCAATTTAGAAAAAAAAAAGATTTAAATAATTGTGGATTGAATGTCGAATGGGCTACGAAGTAGCAAATCTCTTGGTTGGGATAAAGAAATAAATTGAATGCAAAAGAAAATACAATAAAATACTTGAATTAAATAAATAAACTATTGAATCAAAACTGATCTCAAGAAGAAAAACAAAAGAGTATTGAAAAGTCGAAAAGAAAAAAGCTAGATCAATTGCTAAACTATTAGGGTTTTTGAAGGCGTCTAAGACAACTTAGTTACATCAAACCCCTAATCTCTTATTTATAGAAGTGTTGGCAATCCAAATTAGGTCTTCAGCACATCTTAGATCTTCGTATAAATTTGATTGTGCGGACGAAAATAATACTGAATTACTTGGGTAGGAAGTTGACTTGTCACGCCACACCGCTTCTGTGGCGTGACATGACCCTCAATTCTAGCCTTATTCATTTTTTTTTTTTGTGCTTTGACATCTGCTGTGTCTAAGAAACTTACCTAATACTCTTTTAGCCTTTAACTCTTCTAGTTCACATTTGGTTAGTTCTCAACCAGCTTTCCTTACAATTTAACTAGTACAACCACATTAGTCACTGAGGGTATTGTGCCTTCTAGTTTGGCTTCATACCTCATAACCATCCTTTTCATAATCATCACTTTTGTTTCACTTATCATCATAATCTGACTAAGAATCATTGTCTACTTTCATATTAGAGTTCGCTCGTTCTATACGTTGAAAACTGTATTTGGGCAACTACTACTTGTTCAACCATCCCTCCCTATGATTCCTTATGTAACGCCCCCACGCCCGAGACCATCACCGGAGTCGAGCTTGAGGTGTTACTTAACATAATTTATCAAATTAAGAACTTCGAATCATTTGTTTCTACATTCACAGTTTTCTAGCTACCTGCATCACAGTTACAAGAAAAATCATATCTCGAGTTACAAAACTCGAAATCAAGATCTGTAAATTTTCCATAAATCTAGACTCATATATCTATTCACTAATTTTTTTATAGAATTTTTGGTTGGGCCAATTAGTACAGTTTATTAGTTAAAGTTACCCATGTTTCAGGACTTGACTGGACTAACCTCTGTTTACTTCGAAATATATTTCTCTCTGTGAAAAATTTATATAACTATTTTGTTTGTTTATCCTGAAACTAGACTCAATAAGGATTCCAAGAATATAAAATACATCACCTAATTATTTTTTTACAATTTATGGTGAATTTCTAAAGTTGGAACAGGGGATCCAAAAATCGCTCTGGCCCTGTTTCACTAAAATTCAAATATCTTCTAACATATAATTACTTTAGCTGTTTTGTTTGTTTTATGTGAAACTAGACATATTAGTCTTAAATTTCATATTTAATTCATCACCAAATTCGATTTCTATGATTTTTAGTAAATTTTTAAACTCACGTCAGTGTTGCTGCAATGTTCTATTTAAGGCAAATTTCATCTTTTCATGAGTTCTTATGGACTAGATAACCTATTAACCTTCCATGACATCAAACATGATCTAAATTATCCATTTTCATGACTTATCATTGTGAAGCATTTTCTCAACCAAATCACCGCCATATCACAAAATTATTTACACAAAATAGGTATATTGCTATACATGCCATACTTAAGTTTTACAAGCCATTTACCAAAATAAAAGTCCTTCGGATAGTGTGATCGAACCTTCGACCTGTCCCGATTCCCGAGCCGGCTTGTTCAAAACTCCAGTGAATAAAAAAGGAGGGAGTAAGCATAAATGCTTAGTAAGTTCATATGCAAATAACAAGTAACATAACAATACAATTATACCAAACAACCTTAGCATGGTATCACCAAAACATATATCACATTTCTAAACATCATTCATCATCTTACCACCTTATCGTTGTAGTATCTATTTTCAACCCGAGGGTTAAGTACATACCTGTCCAAAGTGTCCATTTCACAACACTTACCAAAACGTCACTTGCATTTTAAGTGTTCTTCCATTTCACTAGAAATTTCACCCGTTGAACACATCGGAATATAACTCGGATACATGGATAATTTGCACATAAGTGCCACATATGTAATCAAGCAATCATGTAACCCGACCCTAAGTGAACTCGAACTCAACTCAACGAGCTCGGGCGTTCACATCCATAAGTGAACTCGAACTCAGCTCAACGAGTTCGGATGCCTAGTTACATCTCACGAACTCAGACTCAACTCAACGAGTTTGAACATTCGCATCCATAAGTGAACTCGAACTCAACTCAACGAGTTCGGATGCTCAACCATCCTAGTGACATGTCACTTGTATCCTAATTTATTCCTAAGGTTCAAACGGGATTTTCCTTGGACACATATCCTTGCCATCTTCCGTAAAATACTGAAACCAATACTCGGTAGCACTTTATATTTAACAAATAATACACATAATTTGCATTTTATTCGAAAATAACCACAAAGTATATATTTCATGATAAAAATCAGCATATCATAAGATTAACATCAATAACTTAAAAATAACAATTATGCTACATTATTTACACATGAACTTACCTTGGTACCAAAATATAAAGATTTTGCAATTTTAGTCCACAATCTTTTCTTTTCCTCGATTGGGGTCGATTCCACGTCTTTCTTGATCTAAAATAACATATTTAGCTTATTTAATACTCACATTATCAAATTAGTCTTTAATTCAAATTTTAGCAAAATTACAATTTTACCCCTAAACTTTTGCATATTTACACTTTTGCCCCTAATATCGGGATTAAAATTAATTCCTTATTCTTATGTTTTATAACATTCTGATCACTTTTCTCTTCTATTGCAACATCAAATTCTCACTCTAACATGTACTTATGACTATTAGGTATTTTTACCGATTAAGCCCTTTTTCTCGTTTTCACTTAAAACCGAGTAGCACAAGTTGTCTAACTTAATTTAAAACCTCATATTCTATCATAAAACATCAAAATACACAAATTTAACCTATTGGTATTTTTCCAAATATGAACTCTAACTCAAAATATTACTATCATAAGCTATACCGAGTTACCGGGATTTCAAAAACGTAAAAATCATTAAAAACGGGGCTTGGAATCACTTACTATGAAACTTGAAAGTTGAAGAAACCATAGCTATGGAGAGAGGGAGCATTCGGCAGCAACTAAGGAAGATGATAACCAATTTTGTGTTATGTTTCCCATTTTATTTCATTTAATATCCAAATGACCAAAATGCCCTTCCTTACTAAACTTTCAAAAATTCCTTCCATGTCCTAATTTTGTCCATGAACTTAAAATTGGTAAAAGTACCATTTAAGACCTCCTAATTAACATTTCAAAGCAATTTCATACTAAAAACTTCTAGAATGCAAGTTTTGCAACTTATTCGATTTAATCCCTAACTTTAAATTAAACTCGTTATGCCAAAAATTTCTTCACGAAATCTTCACACAATTATGAAATCATATCATAAACCTTAAAATAATTATAAAATAATTATTTCTATCTCGGATTTGTGGTCACGAAACCACTATTCCGGTTAGGCCTTAATTCGGGATATTACACCTTAACCATTACAAAGGATCGTATAAATAGAAAACTCTTGGTTCACTTATTTTATACGCCAAGATAGGCTTTTTTTAGGAGGCGAACCCTACTTAGATTATCGTACTTCTTTATAACTAGGCGTCACTATTCCTTGATTCATCATACCTAATTTTCCTCAAGGTTAGCTAGAAGCTTTGTTCCTTCAGAATTTGCCAGACCAGAGCATTATTGGCGTATTCAAAAAGTAACTTGCACTTAATCCAATCCTAACGTTGGACACTAACTTCTTAAGCCTTATTCCTACAGACTATACTTCAAACTTTCATGGCTACACCCAAGGCGCACTAATAAACTTCAATTTCTTAGGTAAATCCAGACTAAACTTATTCAGGACTTCATTTCAAAAAAAATTTACTTCCCTAAGCAACACCCGGACATTAGGACTTTACTGGGCGGGGCGTTAAAGGTGCCAAGGTGTTCTCTAAGATCAATCTAAGATCTTGATACTATCAATTAAAAGTGAAGGAAACAGATGTTCCTAAGACTGCATTCAGGACTCAGTATGGTCACTACAAGTTACTAGTGATGCCTTTTGATCTTACAAATGGTCCAGCTGCTTCTATAGACCTAATGAATCGGGTTTTCCAGCCTTATCTTAATCAATTTGTTGTGGTCATTATCGACGACATCTTGATCTACTCTAAGTTGGAAGCTGAACACGATGAGTACTTGAAAGTTGTTCTACAGATTCTTCGTGAGAAAAAGTTTTATGCTAAGTTGAGTAAGTGTGAGTGTTGCCCCAATAAAGTGATGTTTTTAGGTCTCGTGGTATCATCTAAGGTTATCCGTGTCGATCCCAAGAAAATTTAAGCTATTTTGGACTAGAAATAGCCTAAGAACGTCAATGAAATTCAGAGGTTCCTTGGACTAGCTAGATATTATAGGAGGTTTGTGGAAGGGTTTTCCTTGATTGTAGCTCATATGACCAAATTGTTGAGGAAAAATACACCTTTCAACTGGATTGAAGAGCAACAAGATAGTTTCGGAAAGCTTAAGTCCGTGTTAACTCAAGCACCTGTTCTACTCCAGCTTGTGTCTAGAAAAGACTAGGTGGTATTTAGTGATGTGTCTCATACCAGTCTTGGTTGCATTTTGATACAAGACGGTAAGGTTGTGGTCTATGCCTCGAGACAACTTAAGCCACACGAACGTAATTATCCAACTCACGACCTTAAGTTGGCAGTTGTTGTTTTTGCCCTTAATATTTGGATGCATTATTTATGTGGTGAGAAGTATATCATTTACATAGGTCACAAGATACTTAAGAGTCTTTAAGTATCTCCTCACCAAAAGGAGTTAAACTTGAGGTAAAGGAGATGGACAGAATTGCTTAAAATTATGACTGTACCATTGAGTACCATTTGAGAAAAGCGAACGTTGTGGCTAATGCATTGAGTAAAAAGTCCATGACTAATTTGAGAGTTATGTTCGCTAAGTTAACCTTGATTGGAGATAGAGGTTTGCTTGTGAAGTTACAAGAGAGACCTACTTTAATGGATGAGATTTGGTCGAAGAAATCTCTTGATGCAGTTTAGACAGATTGAGGAGGGTAAGACTACAGATTTTAGGCTTAATTCTGAAGGAGTTTTGAAATTTTGTGGGAGATACTGTGTGCCTGATGATCGAGATTTGAGACATTCTATTCTTCAAGAAGTGCATAGTAGCTTATACTGTAACAACCCTTTTTCAGTGGTGTCAGAAACAGTGATTTTGAGACCATAAAATCTGACGAGTAAGTTCGTAATAATTATTATTTAATCTATATGAGTCAATTATAGTTTGATATCGAGTTTTGATTTGGTGAATTTTATGTTAATTGAATAAATAGTTAAGTATAAGTGGTTGTCCCAAAAGTCAAGTGGTTTCAGGAACTAAGGCATTGAGACCTCATTTTTGAAAACTTAGCTCGTAAATTTTTATTATATTAGTAGCTGATAGTTCAATTCGAAAATTTTATTGTTTGGTTTCTTAATTAAAGAAAAGGACTTAATTGTGAATGTTGTAAAATTTAGTTATATTTTAATTGTTAGTGACTAGATGGTTTAAATCACATAATTGGAATGTTTTAAATGGAAATTATACCATTCTTATTTGGCATGGACGGTTAAGGCATGAAAAATGCTAAAAATGTATGTTTAATTGAAGGGTAATTTTGTAATTAAATAAATTTAACTTAATTAAAATAAAGTAAAAAAAATAAGGCATCATCTTCCTTAGTGTTTCGTACCACCAAATTTTAGAAGAAAAAAATCACCATAACCATGTTCAACCTTCGGCCTTACCTAGTTTGATGCATGTAAGCATTTTTCTCATTTGTTTCGTGTAAAATTTATGCTTTTGTAATTATTGTAGCTTAATCTAGCTAACCCAGGGATTAATTTGTAAAACTGTTAAAAGTTTTGGAATTTAACATTTATTAATTCTGGGTATTTTTTAAGTTAAATGATGAATTTGTAGTCTTGGTTTATGTTTAGATTATTTTGTAAAGTGATTTTCGTTAGTTTTTAGTTAAAGGATTAAATTAATAAAATATTAAAATTCAAATAGAATTTTTTTTGAATTTTGAATAACTAGGGACTATACTAGTTTAGAAAGAAATTCGGCTAGCAAGGAAAATTATAAATTTTTGATGAATTTGGAATTTCGGGTTTAGGGACTAAATTGTGAGAAATGTAAAAGTTCCAGGAAAATGTGTAAATAATGAAAACTTAAGGGTCACATGCATAGAAATAGTTTGATATGTATGGGAATTTAATAACTTGAATTTAATTACTATATAGATCAAAAATCGAGTCAAAAACATAATAATCGAGGAAAAGAGAAAATTACGGAGTAGTCCCTGCAAAAAAATTGGTAGTGGATAGTAGGTAAGTTCATAGTATAAATAAATATATGTATTTATTTATAACTTGTGTTAGTATGTTTTAGTTCAACTGTAATTGATGTTGAATTACATTATTAAGTTCTTAATTTTAAAATGCTTACAAATAAGTACAGGTGAAAAAATGGATATATAATATTGTTAATCCTTTGGGATAATATGGTTATATGATATTGAAATGAATTTAACCAATTGATACCATATATACGAGTGTGTTTCTGGAAGTGCCTTTTAATTATAATTATGTAAACTCTGTTAACATGCTCGTTTGAACGTAGTAAACGCTTAGGATACGATTTGCATGCCAATAGGGTTTGATCACGCGCTTATATGGGTTTGCACTTCGGTGCCTCTGTTTGCACTTTAGTGCCTCTGTTATGCATCATTGATGCCTTTGGTGTGGTGTAGTATCCCAAGTACCCGAGTCAAGTTACTAAAGTTCATCAAGCTATGTCTCAAATGACTTAAAACTCGTTTATTTGTTCAATTTTGTTGGGTAATTATATTACCACTAAATGCTAAATGTTTCTATGAAGTTCTTGTTTATAAATGTTAATGGTTATATTGAGTAATTGTGGATGACAAATTGGTTATGACTTTTTGAAAGGTATCATTTATGATGTAAATGATTATATACTAATGTGTTGTGATCTTACACTTGGATATAAGGAATTAGAAACTTATCTTCTTGTTTATCTATATTGGTGGAGTAAGTTGAATGATATATATACTATAACTTATTAGGCTTCTTAAGCTTATTTGTTTCATTTGTGTTTCTTTTGTAGTTGGCCTTTTGCGGACTGGCCGGACGGATCGTTTTGGAGCACACCATCTAGCCTTCTTGGTAGTTTTTTTTGTTTACTTTTTTGGGATGTAGCATGTATATAGGTGTTTTTTTGTTGATATGTAGAAAGTATTAAGTTAACTTGTTATAAATAGTTAATGTGGTTGAATTTGGATGTGTACTTATGTTGATTGTGGTCAAGTTGCTCTTGAGTGCCATATATATATGTTAAGTAGGGATGTTTTGAAATGGTAGTTTTGGTTGTGAATGATCATATCTTTGGTAAATCCTTGGTTGATGATTTTGGGCATACCTTATGATAAAGCTTATTTCCCAATTGTAACTTTGTTCTTGAATTGAATTGCTGTATGAATTGAGATGCCTTTTGATGGCATATTAGTTTAACATAGGATGGATGAATATTTTTCATGTAATTAGTGTTTTTTTTTTGTGCTTTTAACCATGTGAAATAGGCTAGATATGGTGCTTGAATTAGCTTGATTAAAGGGTTAAAATGGAGCACACGGCCTGGGACACGGGCTATCACACGACCATGTGCCACGCATGATCACCCCACACAACCATGTGTATTTATTATTTTAGGTGCAGGTTTCACATAGCCTTATGCACAATCTACGACACGGTCGTGTCTCAAGTCAGTTTGTGGCACGGTCTGGCACATAGCCTGTAACACAGTCGTGTGACCCAATTTTGAATACACACACAGTTTGGCACAAGGCCTACGACATAGCCGCATAGCCCTATTTTGAATACTCACATAGGTAGACACATGGGCTGGGACACAGTCGTGTGTTCAGACTTTGAATTTTCACATGGTCTGAGCTATGTCACATGACCTGGCCACATAGCCGTGTGACCTTTATTTTCCCAAATTTTTACGTTTTTCCAAAATGTTCTAATTTGTTTTGATTTGATCCCAAATTGTTCCTAAACTATTTTTAAGACCCTGTAGGCTCAATTCAAGGTCCATAAGTGTAGTTTGTGCCATGATTAGATTCAATTGATATATGTTAATATTTAATTGTATAATTGTTTATGTTGGATGGTTAAATGTTTTGTTTTGCTCAATAATACTCTGTAACCTTAATCTGGAAATAGAGACGAGATAGGGGCGTGAGGTAATCGAGTTTGTAGGTAAGTGTTTGACGTGCTAACAAGTCAAGGCTGAGCATCAGTTCCCCTCTAGTTTATTACAGCCTATTCAAATTCCTCAGTAGAAATGGGAATGTAATACTATGGACTTCATTAGTGAGTTGCCTTTGGCACCTACTAAGAAAGATTCAGTCTAGGTAACTGTGGATAGACTGATTATGTCAACACATTTTCTGCCTGTCCGTACTAATTATTCATTGCAGAAGTTTGTGAGATTGTATATTTCCGAGATTGTGAGACTTTATAGAGTACCAGTATTTGACATTTCCAATAGGGATCCTTGATTTACATCTCGATTTTGGAAGAAGTTACATGAGGCTTTAGGTACTTGGTTGAACTTTAGCATAACTTTTCACTCATAGCCTAGTGGGCAGTCAGAATAAGTTATCCAAATTCTTAAGGACATGTTGAGGTGTTGCGTAATCGATTTTAGTGGTAGTTGGGAGGAACATTTGCCATTATCAGAATTTGCTTATAACAAAAATTTTCAATCAAGCATTCAGATGGCTCCTTATGAAGCATTATATGGTCGCAAATATCGTACACCTATATGTTAGATTGAGTTGGGGGAAAAGAAGATATTGGGTTCGGATTTCGTACAAGAAGCTGAGAATGTTATTAAGCTGATTCAGGATCGATTGAGAATGACATCTGATTGACAGAAATCTTATGCCAACTTGAGGAGGAAAAATGTAGAGTTTAGTGTTGGAGACTAAGTATTTCTTAAAGTATCACCGTGAAAGAAAATATTGAGATTTGATCGTAAGGGCAAGTTAAGCCCGAGGTTTATTAAACCTTACAAGATACTTACTAAGGTTGGACTAGTTTCTTATCAGTTAGAGCTACTCCAGAACTAGACCATATTCATGACGTGTTCCACGTTTCTATGTTGAGGCAATATTGATATGATCCATTTCACGTGAATTCGATCAAAAAGGTCGATGTGAGACCAGATTTGTCTTATGAGGAAGAGCTTGTTCAGATTTTGGACTGTGAGGTTAAGGTGTTAAGGAAAATGTGGATTCCTCCAGTAAAGGTCTTATGATGAAATCATGGGACAAACGAAGCTACTTGGGAACCTAAGGACGCGATGCGATGACAATATCCCCACCTATTCTTATAAGGTAAAATTCGAGGACGAAATTTATATTAAAGAGGGTAGAGTTGTCACATCCCATATTTTTATTCTTAGTTTTGTCAATTCATGAACAAACAAGTAAATAGTCTAGTGGTAAGGAGCTTAATTAATCTCCCTAAGATCTCATGTTCAAATTTCTACATCTACATTTTTTTAAAATTTTTGCCATATTAAAACTATTGTCAAACCCCCTTGTGTAGTCTACCACAATTGCCTTATAAGCAAGGATTTCTTTTCCTTTTTAATTAGTCAACCTATCATAAATAGTCTACCTTTTACTCCACATATTCCCTCACTTTCCCTTACTTACCATTGAAACACTCTTTTCCATATTTTACCTCATTTACCATTGACCTTGCTATCCTATGCACCTAAACACCCTAAGTTCCCATTTTGTTTTCATTTTCAAGTTTTCTCTCCTCTTTTATCTCTTTTCCTCCTCTTTCAACCACCATTCCTTTGACATTTTGCCACCATACCACCACTGTTGGCCACCATATTATCACCAAATCACCACCACGAAACCACAAAGACCTCCACTATCTTTCATGCCTCTTCCACACTTCACCACTGTCGCACCATTGTTGTGTCGTCGTTATAGCGCTACTACACCACCATTGTCGTTAGCCACCATTTTTCACTATTTTTTATTTTCTCTTCATTTATTTAGTTAAAATTGAATTACTATTTCTCCTATCCTATTTTCATAGATCATTTACGATCTTAACATATTCTTTCATATCTTTTTAGATGAGACTCTCATTAGATAATTTTTCGCCATAATCGAACCATTATGGGATCAATGACTCACTTCTTCCTTGGAATAATCATAAATGATATTTAATGTTCTAATATCAATCTTTTCCTTTTCATTTCTTAAGGCCGAAACTAACATTGGTTTTTGCACACTCATGAAGTGTTCTTTCGAACCGCTTAGACCCGTATTATTGCTTTAAGTTTACCCTTTTAGATGATCGATAAGTAAGTCTCCTCACTTGATCTTCGATATGAGACTTATATGAACATTTTAGCGTTTTATCGCATGGTATTGATTTGTTAATAAAAATGATTCAAAGTCGAATTTCTTTCCTTCGAATTGGAATCAAAATCGGAGTTGTTGGATCTACCAGACAAGGTGTGGATTTACCTTATTAGAAAATTTACATATAGACTTATCATCAAATAATATATACACATTTATTTAATATTGAAAAACTTGATAAAGATCTCCATAATGTGAAATATTGATAACACATTATGTATTCAAAAAGAGATATTAAATCTGTAAAAAGGGGGAATACTCAAGTAAGTACTTTGAATTGATCATTTTGTAAACGTATGTTATAATTTATGTGATTTAATGATTGTTGTGAAATTATGTGTACATACCAACTCTCATGATATGTGATTTTATGGCAATGTTGAGTATTCATGATATATATAAATCATGCCACTGTTATGATAATTAAGATATGATTCGCATGTTAAGCATGCTTACTATACAGATTAAATCCGATTCACCTGTTCAACATGTCGACTGTATTGATTATGAATTTGATTCACATGTTAAGCATGCCCATTGAAAATATTATTCATATTTCATATCACATGCATAGGGTTGGGATGATTATGAAAGGAGGAAGACTTTGGAAGTTTTACTGCAATATGGAACGGCTTGACCATAACATACAGCTTGTCTGCAATATTCAGTGGCTTGGGCACAACGTGAAGTGTTATTAGATAGAAGAGTTCTGGGGAACTCTTTATTAGTGTGTAGAGGAGATAGGTAGGAATGTTTTCGAAAAAATTGAATTGATAGGTAGGAATGTTTTCGAAAAACTTGAATTGATTTTTTAAAAAGCTCTACATCGACATTCTCATGTATCTTGTCATATGTGAAATTATGTTGAAATACAAATGTTACTATATTTATGAAATGTATAGCTTAAATATTGTTTTCTTTTGTGTTGAATTTACATAGGGCTTTAAAAGTTCACGCCTTCAAATTCCTGACTTTTTTAGATAACACACGAGGTTAAGACATGGGTTTGGCGTACGAAGGAGTACTCGAGCATTTTGAGTATAAATTTTTATACTTTATTATTTGAATTTTTTAGACTATTTAATTATTGTTTACAAAATGGGGCATGGGATGTTGATTTTGAATTTTGGATACTATTGCATGATTTGGTTTTAAAACAATTATAAACAAATGGTTTATCAAATTTGCATGAAAAATTAGATTTTTCAACATAATTACAATTTCAACCCAATGATTTTATTTCAAACTCAATAATACGTTTTTACGAAACTTAAATTTATTTATTCACTTATTCAATAATTTATGAAATGTATGAAATTACGATTTTTAATCAACAAATAAAATTAAGTAAATTTTCTGTTGCAACATTTTCAAAGTAACATGTTTTCTTCAGATGTTCAAAACTTAAACTTTTCATAGCTATTCAATTTCTGATAAGTTTCCAAAGAAATTCAAAGACATTATTTTGGTTTTTCTCAAGCAAATCAGCACACTGATTTTAATTGAAAGAGATGACGATTTTTGAAAGAAAATAGCTAAATGTTTAATTTTTTGCGTCATCATCATGGTCAATGTGATATTCGAGATTCAGCCATAACATTTAGATAGGATTTAGGGGGTTATAAGTTTATTCTAGGTTAAAGTATTTTGTAAGTTTTTGTACTCTTCATAAATTTAAGTTTTAGTCTCTATACTTTTTCAAGAATTTAATCCTTCTACTTTTTAGATTTCAAAAGTTAAATACAATTGTCAACACTATTAAATTTTATTGTTAAATTTGTTGGTGTGACATTTTGAAATATTAAAAAAAATACTCATTCGGTAGCAATGTAACTAAAAAATGGCATTGTAATGAACCTAAATTTAACAAAAAAAATTTAATAATATTAACAATCGAACCTAAATTTTAAATATTAAAAGTAAAGAAACTAAATTCTTAAAAACAAAAGTACTAGAACTAAATTTTAAATTTATGAAGAGTAAAAAACTTGAAGGATATTTTAACATTCTATCCAATACAATCTAATTTAAAATATTTTTTTAAAAAAATAATATTTTACTTTAAAGTAGGTTTCAATTTCCACGTCATGAAAGCATGCAGCATATGAAGAATAAAGATGGTCCCTCGACTTGGATATCGTAAAATCGTTATCATATGACTCTTTTGTCGATTGTGGTAGAAGAATCCTACGCAGCTTAGGCTTCAAATTATAAATTTTAATCCGAAAAACTCGAGATTTTTAGAATCTTTCAATTTTCCACCAAACCCGACTACTAAATTCAATCTTTGTTTCTTCTCTTTCTATTTGAATGCACTAAATTCTTGGGGGTTCTTATCAACTCATCCCTATCTGTTCTCCACTTTAAAAAAAAACAACCATAAATTCCACTTGTTTCATCATCATTTCCTTCTTCAAGGTAGCGAATTTCATTTCACAGTTAAGTTCCCTTTGATTTTTATCCATGAAGATAATCATAGTTAGTTTATCCGATTGATGGTCTCCTTTGGGTCGATGTCAGTTTGAGGACTAGCTACTCAACATTCATGTCTAAATTATTTGTTATTTTATGTTACTTGCGAAAGGATTGCTAGTAATTATGATTATTGTTCAGGCTGACAAGTAAATTAAAGTATTGATCATGGGAGCTTGTTGCTGTTGTTTGGGTATCAGGGATCCTGAACTACGTGTTTCCCCTTTTACCAGTCTCAATAGCGTCATTCATGCCCTCAGGGGCAAGGTACCATGTCAAATTTTTTCCTTCTCTTTTTGAGTTAGCATCGAGACAGAATTTTGATGAATTTATATGGGCATGAAGTTCTTTTCTTCTTAAACAATGAAAACACCTGCAATTTACACAAGGTTCTTTTTTTTTTTTTTTTTTTTTTTTTGCCAATTATGGATTGAGTCATTGGCTACTGACTATTCCTTTGATGAAAAGTTTCAAGGAATCTAATAATATTTGTTTTCTGGTAGCAATTTCCTATAATGCTTCTTTGATCTTTAGCTTCACCGGGGCTTATTAATTTGATCCTCAGTTTACCGGAGTAAGGAGCAACGAGCAATCGGATTCCCCCGCTTCGAATTCTCAAGTGTCAGCCCCTTTGGATTCTAATGCTGCATTTAACTATATCATCACACATACTGCAAGGGTCTTGCATTCCGAAGCTGATACGACACCCTCCTACGAGTACGATCGGATTGAAGGAAGAGAGGATTATCGACTCAATCACACGGAACACGCAAGTATAGGAAACAAATCAGCTGGAGTTCAATGCGAATCTCAATTGAAGTTCTCACACGATAAACCTGAAACTGAAGTTGGTTGTGGCTATGGATCATTAGAAGATGAAGATGTTTGCCCCACATGTCTTGAAGGTAACCTTTTCAATTGCTGATTCCCTAACCAGCTTATACAAGTGGAAGCCATTAAATGTGACATTGGCTTACTTTGGTTACCCTCTCTTGATTTCCTATATCAGACTACATTCCTGAAAATCCAAGAATAGTTCTTCAATGTTCCCACACTTACCACCTTGGTTGCATATATGAGTGGATGGAGAGATCCGAAAACTGTCCTATTTGTGGCAAGGTAATTTGTTTCTACAAGGTTCTGCAACTACTCCATTTTCTGTTCTAACTTCTGCCATTAAGATCCCATTTAGCATCTCTTTCTTCCAATCATCAAATGTCGAGAATCGAATACTAAACCGGAGCTGTTAGCTCTTTATATCGTGTAAAAATGGGGATTCTATAGTCTTCTAATGCCATATTTTCCTACATCATATAACTGATTATAATGATTTTGCAGATGACGATGTTTGGTGAAGCAGAAATTGGATCACCATTAACCAAAGAAGAACGTATGATTTTTGAGGGTACATTTCAATAGTTTTTTTTTTCCCAGTTTTGTAGTTTGATGAGAAAGAGATATAGGTTCCTGCATTGCCATTTATACCATTGCAAGAAACTATGTATTTAGTCTAATTGCTTGATATAATCACCAAGAAATTTTGAAAATTGTATCTTCAAAGGCAGCAACTGACAGTTAATAACGAGTGAAATACAAGATCCAGTAATACACTAATCATCGACATCGATACACATATATATGTATGTCAAGACAAAGCAGACATAAAAGGCATGAGATCCCAACAATTTATCCTTTCTCATGCTGTTTTCTTTTTTAAAGAAAAGAACCATAGTGCATGGATCTATGTCCATATTCACATATAACCAAAAGCATAGTTAAATTAATTGTACCCATTTTCATGCAGCAAAGCATCCCAAATGGCATGAGTAAATAGGTTCCAGAGTAAGGTCTAGTTCACTCCTCCTCATTTCTGTTGCTTCTTCCTGGTATGTGCCACTGCAAAAATTGTAAACTATAAACAATCAAATCTTTTAACCAAGCTTTTGCCACTTCATTATAGACAACAGAAAACGAAAGCTTATGTGGATCCATCTTCTTTGGCATACGTTTTCAAAATTATTCGGTTTTCAGCTGATAGGATTTTATTTCTTGCATCACAGGTAACATAAGCCTTTCATGCATCTCTAGATATCATTAACGATGAATGCCAATGAGGGGCGTTACCCGATATTCAAGCAGGGAGGAGGCTGTGGCAGCAGAAAGGATGATGTGTTGAGGCCATGGTCTTGCTGCCCCCACTGCGGCTGCTGCTGCTGTTGCTGCGCCACTGTCTTCTCCCTCTCTTTGATCTACATGCCAAGACAGGTTATTTGTTAGTTCGTGTTTTTCTATTACAAAAAAAGAGAAATAGATTGTAAATGTTGAGATGTTGGGATTTGAATTTCACATCGAAACTCTTACAAATGATTCAACAGTGGGAAAGGAAAAAAATTTGATGAAATCTTGAACATGAAAAAGGGTATGTCACCTGCTTTGCTAGCATGGTGTTTTGCTCCTGTATTGCCTTCTCCTGTCATAAAGACCACAATTAGATTTCTTATATTCACATTCAAGTGTCCATCACATCACATATGATCATCCAAGTTCATATGATGATTGTCTCCAGGATTGACAAGCATATGTTCTGAAAGGCCCTTACCTTTCTCTGAAGCTCTGATATTGACTCATACATGAGTTGGTTCTGCAGGGAAAAAAAAGGGCCACAATTTCATCATTAAAACCAGTAACAATTATAATTGTAAGACTATAATGGGACAAAGGACAGCTGTTTAAAGCATACTTTTTTTGAACGAATAAGTTTAAGAGCAGTATCAAGCTGCTGCTCCAAATTCTGCAGCTCCTTGAGACTCAATGACTCTAATTCTTCTCCCATGTAATGCCTGGAGACGTTTAAGAATTCACCAACATATCAGGAAATTACTATGTTCAGCTAAATTGGTCCAACTTTCTTTTTCTATAACTTTCATGTTTGACTCGTATTCGGATATGGTGAATACACTAATATCTGACATTCAAACCTAAGTTGGAGTGAAATAAACATTGAAAAAGGAAATCACTCGTTCATCTTTAGCAACAATCTAATCAGTTGAATTAAGAGGTACCTGTGATTTCTCTGCAAGAGCTCAACCTTAGCTTTAAGTCTATTATAGTCCATGGACCAGTTGCCCTGTCCATAAACAGGTTTCAATTTTCAATACAATTTCAGCCAAATCTTAACCCTTTTTCACAATCTACTATTCCCAATAATTTAAAAACCTGAATAATATTCATTTAGTTTTATGTACCGAAAGGCAAAAACTAAGAGTCTCTCATTGAAAGACAGCTACCATTAAAAGCTAGAAAAATGTACTTAACTTAGAATTTAGATACCCCCAAACCCCTTTTTGCTGTCAAACTGCTATTTGCAAACAATATTTATATAATATAATATAATATAATTAAGACATATATATAATCATTATGATAAGTGGCAAAAATTAACCGCGTGAAAGGCATGTTGTACCTGAGATTCAGGCTCACTAGCAACAAGCTGTCTCTCAGCATAAGAATACCTTTCATAGCGTTCAAGGATCTTCTCCATGCTGTTGCAGATAATCACAGAAAATAAATGTCAGTCTTAATGGCACAATATTTTCTTTCCCAAGTAAAACTAATTGTACCCTAATTTCTTGTATAACTTTTACTTTAATTTAAAACATATAATATATATAGATTTCTAATGGCTTCATATGCCATACTAATTTCCATACATACATACATGCATTCATGCATGCATGCATACACACACAAACAACTAATTTCCATTTACTCCAACTAATTTTTGCATTAACTCAATAAGTTTCTAATGGCTTCATAGTTCATATGCCATACTTCGTTCTTAACTTGTCTCAAGGATTAATATTTAATGCTATGTTAGTGAGTATAAATCCATATATATACTTGCAGTGAACTACGTGATGTAATCTATAAAAGAAGATAGTACTTAAGGGTTAAAACATTAAAATTTTTATATTAACTTCTAAGAGTTTTAATGAGTTAAACATTAATCCAGTTAAAAAAAATAGCATGTCTGTCACCAGCATGGAGGAAGGAAGCTGAAAGATGTCGAAATCAACCCTCAAAAAATCAGAAGTCAAATCCTGTCTGATTTTGAGTATCACCAAACTGACTTAAAGCAACTAAAAGTGTGTTTTTTTTTTTTTTCAGTTTTGATAAGTGACTTAAGGAACTATAAGTCTTTGGTAACGGTGCCTTAAACCATAAACCCTTTGATTCCTTACATATCGTAATGATATGATTAAGTCGACGTCATAAAATTTGTGTTAGGGATGGGGGAGAAAAAATAATAATTAAATTCAATTAATTACGTTACTTTTTAGGTGATAAAATACTTGAAAGATCAAAGGAACTTGGAGGAGTCATAACAGAGTCCATTCAAGCTTGCTTTGAACCGCCAACCCCCCCCCCCCCCCCCTTTTTCTTTCTCTATATAGATGCCGTTTATGAACTCATGGAAAATTAGGGTTTTGGATTCTAAATATTTAAGTAGGTAAAATTTTAATTTATGCAATGTTGGATAATTTGAAAAATCAACTACCTCTAAATTTATTATGAAATTATTTGGCTTATTAGTAAAAATTAATTAATAAATAGATTTATTTTTTTATAATAGAAAATTTTGATTTTTCAAAATTATTTTTTCCTATTTAATCTTATTTTTTGGTATATAATTTAAATCTTATTAATAAAAATTTTTATATTAGTTTGATATTTTTTTTATTTGGAAAAGCTATTAGTTTGATAATTTATTTAAGATATAAGTTTTTTTAAAAATAAAATCAACTTAACATTTTTAAGTAAGGCCTTATTTAATAATCTATTGGAAATATTAGATTAATTGAAAATTAATAATTTCAATAATTTAATTATGTACACATGTCTAATAATATGAAATAAAAAAATGTAAAAATATAAGTAAATAAGATCTACTTATTACTTAAAAGGAGAATATTTTCAATTTATTTTATTTTATTCATTTATTTTAATAGTATATTATCCTATAAAAACTTTAAATTTAAAATTTTACTTTAGTTTGAAATAAGGTGAAATGTTTTAAATTAAGGATAAAATGTAATATATATTTTTTTTATAATTTTAAACGTGTAATTATTAAACTATTTAATTATATTCCTTAATTAATGTTAAGTGCTATATCAAACAAATTTTATAACATAAAATTAATTCTTAAATTTTCAATACTTAATTTTTCATTTTATCCAATTGCGCCGAAGTGATAAATAAGTTATCTATCTACTTATACTATTCAACATTTTTTAATTGAAAATTCTCAAAACATTTTTTTAAAAAATAAAATATAAAAAAAATTCTCTTTTCAATTCATTAAAAAAATTCAATTTTTTATCAAACACACCATAAATCTAGAGCATATAAAATCATAAAGCCTAATCCAAAGTGTTCAATTTTCCTTCATTTCATATTTAGCTTTGATATTTTTATTTTAATTTATTTAAAAAATAGCTATTCTCAATCAAAATAATGAAAAAAAGGGATATATGCATCAAATATCAATTAATTTAAATTCAAATAATTACCATAAATAGACAGACACCATATCTATAATGTATAACTGAAGAACTTGAATCACAAATTGCAGAGTTTTCTTTTCCTAGTTATCAAGGTTTATAAATAATTTTTCCTTTATTCTTTTTCTCACTTGAACCAGTAACTGGCTATTGGTGACATATATGTAACTAAATCAGCTAAAAGAAGAGCCCATTGGAATATATAAATTTTAGAAAGCAGTTTATTAGCGTGTTTAGGGTTCAAAAAGGAATCTTCAAATTTGAGGTGTGGAACTACCACTCATGGAGCCCTAGCCCTACTCCCTCTGTACAAAAATTGTCAAATCCCTAATTTTCTAACTACCAAAAAGATACCTCTTTTTGGCCTTGGACAGTTGTTGGATCAAAGAGTTCTCAAAAGCCAAAGAGGGTCTAGGCCTTAACAGCTGGTGAAGAAGAAGAAGAAGAAGTAGATACATGTATAGCAGTTGTTGCTTGTGAGGACTAAGGAATATGAATACTCAAAGGAAACACCCAAAGGAGAGAAGATGACAAAGATAGTAACTCTGTTCCAAAACCAAAAAAAAAAAAATTGTAAAAACAAATTTATTTTCAGAAAAAACATAGCCATATTTTTTAGGTTTTCTTTTACTATCTTTAGAAGAAAATATGTTTGATAGCATGATTTTACCTTTTGAGATGACAGAAGATAAAATTTATTACAAAGTTCAGTGTTGCTTTTCCCTTCTTTTATAACTTGGTATTAATAATTTAGTCCATAGAATGGATGCTTTGTATTTTCTCCTAATTGAGAAAGTTGTAGTTTAAATAAGGGGAAATTTTTTATTGCTTCTTCTTCATCATCCATTGGTCAATAACCTTGTTTTAGCAAGATGAGACCAAACTTCCCCCTAAAAGCTTTCCATTCTTTTGCAACTTCAACATCTCTGAAACACTTGTAAATTCTATTACTGATATAGTTATAGTCACACTTTTTACTGAACTGTGTAATATTCTTTAATTTTTTTTTTCACCTGTTATAACCATTGCATGAAATCCAGGAGAAACTGCTAATGACAGTGCCTCAAAAACCACTTTCATAAACATCTATTTCAGTTTCAAAGCCAAAAAAAAAAAAAAGTAACTTTATCTTTGTTTCTCAAAACCTTGGAGAATACTTTTTACAAAAAAAAAAAAAAAAAAACCAGAATGAAGGGGGAAATACCAGGAATCAGTGGAGTATTCAAAGAGCTTCCCTTTGTGGGAGAAGACAATCAAAGCGACCTCAGCATCACACAAGATGGAGATCTCATGAGCTTTCTTCAACAACCCAGCTCTCCTTTTGGAGAAAGTAACTTGCCTGTTGATCTTGTTCTCAATCCTCTTCAACTGAACCCTACCTCTCCCCATTTTCTTTTTTTATAACCTTAAAAAATTGGGGGAAAAAAACCCAGATCCTAAAAAGGAAGAAGAAGGAGGAGGAAGATGGAGTAAAGTTAAATACCCAAGTTGGAAAAAAAAATTCTTTTGCTAAATGTGAAGTGTATCTGAGAAAACATGCACAACATTTATAGAAATGGAAATGCAGGGAAAAAATAGGAAAAAGAAAATAAGTAAAAAAAAAAAAAAAAAAAGTGGTTTTAGGGAAAGGGAGTGGATTTGTAGATAAAACCAGAGTGGTTTATTAAGAATGTGCTGTCGGTCCCTCATTGGTTAACATGACTGTTCAGTCGTTACTGTCTCATGTTGGAACCACAATTTTATTTCTTCTTTTTATTAAAAATATAAGGTGTTTTCTTCATATAGCCTATAGATACCGTCAGAAGCTGTACGGAGACCCCTCGCTGTCACACACTCACACAGCTGACGGCGGAGATTTTCTTTTTCTATCTTAAAACCAAATAAATTATAATGCATAAGTTTATTATTGGAAAAATAACAATCTTGTACGGAACCAATTTTTAATGTAGTTATGAAATGATACAAATTATTAAAATATAGAAAAATAATATTACTGTACGAGGTAAAATTCACACGTAATCTAGTCTCATTTTCATTTTCATTATTAATAAATTGATGTAATTAATTTTTTTTACATCAATTAAAATTTTTATTAATACCAATCATACTAGCCTGTTCCATCCAATTCTGATCATGCCGACCAAAACATTGCACACTAATACATGAATAATTTAATAAATATAAAATTTCTATTTTTTTATAGTTATGGTAATAAATGATAAAAATTTTCATTAAAATTTTTTTGCATCATTTGATGCATAAATATTTTATATACATATATTAAATATATTTTTAAAAATATCGGCAAATTTCAAACAATTCATCGAAACAAACCTATATCGATATGCACCAATTTTAATGGAAAAATGACCTTGATTTATTATGATTCATATCTTTTAAAAATATTTTTGATAAATTACACTTATAATCACTCAAAAATAAGGTTTGTCCTATTTGGTCACTCCAATTTTTTTTCTCAATTTAATCATTCTAAATAAGATAAGTGTGTGAATTAGTCAGCACCATTAAATTTTTTGTTTCCTTTTAATAGATTGTTGATGTGGCACATTAATACATTGAGTGATTGGCACGTGGCTTTTTTGTTGACTTTTAACTAAAGCTTACGGGCCTCATTATAATTAGTCCAAAACTTTTTCCCCTAAACTTTAGTCAATAGTCAAACATAAAAATGTCATGTGTCTATCACTCAATGGGCTAATATACCAAGTCAACAACCTCTTAAAAGAAAATAACAATTGATATGACTAATTCACACAATTATCTTATTTAGAATAATTAAATTGAAAAAAAATTGAACCGATAAAAAATGAGGTTTTGATCATATTTACTCTTTTTTGACACAATATATAAAACTACCTAAAGCCCCTCTCCAACTTATAAATAAAAGGATAATACATTTCAGCGCACTCGAACCTACGTCCTCATGCATTTACAATAATGTTCATACCAACAATTGTTTTAATAATAATTTTTTTAATTTTAATTTTATAATTATTTGAAAATATTAAATATTGATCTAAAATATTATTATTTGCAATATTATTAACATATATATTTATATATAATAGTATAATAAACATTAATGTTAATTATTATTTTAATAAAATTATTTAATATTATAATTTTATTCTAATATAAAATTTAACATCAATAATAATGTTAAATTTTAAATTTTAAATAATATTGTTAATATCTTATAAAAATGTTTTATATTAATATTTTAATAATGAATTTATATTTCACTTTGTAAATATTTAGTAATAAATATTTTATATTATAAAACATAAATATTTTAGTAATTTATTTATTCTTTTAGCTTCAATATACCACTATTCACTTTTATGCATGTAATATATATAACTTCGAATTATTTTTTAACTAGGCATTGGGCATTATTAATTCTATATAAAATATTATAAAATATTATTTTATTACAAAAAAATTTAATTATCAAAAGAAAATAATTCTATAATAATTTGTAACAAATATAATTTATATTACAACTTTTAAAAAATAATTTAAAAAAATTATCAAACAATATAAAATATATTATGTAAAACCATAAATTAAGCCACCAGAACCCACCTATATGTTTAAATTCATCAATTTTAAAGGACTAAATATATGTTTTTTTTTTATTTCGAGGGATAAAATACAATTTCATCGTATAATAATTTATAAGTTGAATGAAATAAAAAATAAAAAATAAAAAATATTATTTTTGGGACGAACCCTTAAATACACTCCTGATATATATAAAATATAAAACCAACTCACTTACCTTTAATGTATTTGTTTCCTCTCTGAATTTATTTTAAGAAAAACAAAATAGGTTTAAGGAATTTTATAACAAAATAAGTCTTTGTGCTGCCTTTAATTTATACATATAATGAAACTAGCTCCTTTTGTGGTCAAAATAAATAGGTATATTGTAGTCATTTTAAATTATTTTTCACTTAATTTTATTTAATTGATTATCTGTTTAGTCTATATATTATAAAATCATGGAGCCACCAAGATTAAATAGGGATAATATGATCATTTTATGAAAGTAAATAAGTTGTATTGTATTTTCAATTAATTCATTATCTGTTAAAAAGTCATTAATTAAATCATATTTTTATAATTGAAAAAGATTCAGTCTATAAATTTGACCTTCGCTAATTGACACTTACTCTTTTCCGGTTTTGTTCATCTTCATCTGTGTAGTTTTCAAAACCAAAGCAATGTCTCAGGTAAAATTTTCCTTTTTTCGTTATTATTTTTTTACTTGGCTGAATCATCAAAGATTTCTGCTTAGTTATTTTCAGAAATTTATGGGTATCTTATTTAAAATAAGACCAGCTCTTTTTTGAGCTATTAGGAATAAATAGGGTATTGTATAATTTATTTTTCGTTTAAAAAAAATTCCCAAGCCTGTTTGAATTTTAATTCAAAATATTTTATTTATTCTCATTAAACATAAAAAAAAAGTTTAGTTTTTTTAATTTATTATTTTTATTAAAAATACATTTAAATTTCGGTTTCATTATTTTGTATTGAAATTTTAATTTAAGTCTAATTGTTAATGAAACTTCCTTCTTATTATTATTATTATTATTATTATTATTATTATTATTATTATTATTATTATTATTACAAATGATATTAGTTTGTGCATATTTAGTTATCAACTTGATTCAATCCCTTCTTGCTTGCAGACAACATTGATGTTTTCTTGATTACATTGAAATGAATTTGGATATTTTTATTGTACAACAATTCGACGATGAAAAACAAGCGTTTAATGAATGGTTTCATATATATGATTTTCTTTCTTTTTTTTTCCCTTTCAGATTAGCATTCAAAGATATAAGAAATAGGTTGAAATCTCAAACATTATGCTTTGATGTTGGTATCTATTGGTATAAATAACAAGATAATAAAAGTAGAGAAAAATGAACATAAATATTTTACGTAGAAAAATTATAGGGAAAGAATGCTTTGATTTTTCACTAAATAAGTAAGCAAACGAGAATAAAATATGGAATGTACTAAATGTACATTACCTAAAATTTTGAATATAAAACTCAAAATTTTAAACAACAAACTGGTAAACAAATCCATAAATCTCATAATGCCCCTCTAAATATGTTAAGATTAGAGTTCTAATCATATTAAAATATTTTTAGAGTAATTAGAATTTGCTACGAAAAGATAATAAAATTTAATTAGAAAAATAATACGAAGCACACCCACATTTGATTTTTTTTTTTTTAACTTTTGTTATTGGTAGTTTAAAGTAATAGTATAAAAAATGAAGGAAATGTTGAAATGTGAAGAATGAGCTCATCTACCTTTCAATTTTTATTATTTCAACATAATGGATGTAATGATTTTTTTGCCCATTTCTCTTTTTACGCTACAACTATTTATTCTCTCTTGTTTAAAGTTGATGATTACATAGAAATTTCATTGTGGTAGGTTGAATTACGTTAAACCTTTTTTTTTTTTTACCGTTTTACCGTTACACATTTTCATGTGTATAAGTAACACATTTACTTCTTATATTTTTTTATTCGGGATATTTACTTTTTTTTAATTAATTTTCTATCTATTAATTGTTTCTCTTGATTATATAAACAGGGATAAAACTAACATTTTCACTTATAATTAAGTTTTAGCATTTGTATTTATCTTGATATCATTTGAGGTTACTATTCAAAGCTACAACTTAATTATTTTTTATTTGTTCATTTCTTTAAAAAAAAAATCTCTTTTTTATTTTACATAATAATTACTAAACTTTCAATAAAAGCGTGAAAATATTATATTATGTAAATATATTTTTATCGATTCTTTTTCTTCAAAGAAAAAAGTATTTAATTTGTGGTATAATTGGCATTTAAATTAAAATATTGCTTTAATTTAATTATCACTTATTATATCTTAAAATTTTATTATAATTTGTTATCATTGTTTAATTGATAATTTTTTTTGTTTTAAATTTTTTAATAATTTTTCAAAAATTTATAGTTATTTTAATTTTTTTTTTGCATAATGATTACTAAATATATTTGTATAATATTTTTTTGAAAAAATTAAATGGGTATAGTTCAATATTTTTAGAAAAGTTAAGTAATTATAATTTTTTATAAATTTATTATTACATGTTTAATTTGAATATTACTATATATATAATTAATTGAAGTAGTAAATAATAATTTAATATAATAGATGTTTATGATAAATATTAGAATAATTGCATAAAAAAATCTCTTTGGAGCTGTTTCCTTGTACCGCAAGAGAAATTAAAAAGGTGGATTCAAAATGTAAGATGTTTTATTTGAAGTGTAAAAGAGAAAAAGAGAAATGTATAATTTGTAAAATGAAAATAGCTTACTGATTTTGATTGGAGTTTTATGGATATATTAAATATGATGGCCAACTGTTATTGGTTTTTTAAAAAAAAAAAAAAAGAATATCATAATATTACACTAAAATTAAGATATTAAAATGATTATTTTAACTAACAAAAATAAGAATCATAAATTTTGTAAGTAATTAATTTTGTTGTTAACGTTAAAATTATAATACAACAGTTGCCTATATTTTCGGGTTATAATGTTAGTAAATAATGCTTATTTCTTTAAAAAATAATTCGTGTAGATGTATATGAAAGTCAAATGCTACGGATCATAAATGCGACAACACTTATAAAAGAAAAAGGGAGAAGAAGTGAATTTTACTATGTAAAAAATGAAAATATTGTACAATTGCTTAATCTATTTCTGGAGCAGTCGTGATTCAAGAACCGCTGCGTCTAGTTGTCATAGCCATCAACCACCATTAATTTCTTATATTTTATATGTGACGTTTTCTTTCAAATATATAATAACAATATAAATAAATTTATATCAAAATACGCTTAATTTATCATTCATTTTGGTTTTTAAATAATTTTGCACTATCTTTTAATATTTAAAATTTGTTTTCATCACACCATGTTAAAAGAAAAATAACTACCTCCTTCAGCTAATCAAAAACCACCATGTGGCATATCCTAGTAAAACACTTAAAATATATTGAAGGTTTAAAGTTAAACTTCATTGTACATGAGTAATTTGTTTTTGTGATGCCAGTCAAATTTTCGTTTCTTTTTCTATTATAACACGAGTTTAGTTAATTTGTATTGTTTGTTGGATTGTATATTATCTTTCTTTGCTAGTAATTTCCCTTTTGAAGGCATGATTTTTTTTTTGTTTTGTTTTAAATACCTAGTTTTGATTTAATAAAAGGGGTTTTAGGCCCAAAGTTATACAACCGACAGAGCACCAATCAAAACAAATTAAAACGCAAAAAGTAAGAAACAATAAAAGACCACAAAAAAAAAAAAAAACAAAAAAAAACAATAACACCACCCCCAACCATACCTTATAAACCAGAATTACATAGAAAAGCCAAATAAAATCTCTCCAAAAAATTGCCCCAACATAGCTACACGAGATTGAAGCGACTAATTCCAGAGAGAAAAAGCTTTAATGACTTCCATGGAGTACAAGATAGAGTTTCTCCACACCACAAAGCTACGAATTGCTACCCACTCCTCTGCGTAGCCATTGAACCCAATCCTCAACCATAATCTAATCCACCTCATATGGCGCTTTTTCAATCCAATACACATCCTCTTGGTACCGACAACCTTCACCAGCAAGTGCATCCGCCGCTGTGTTAGCTTCCCTACGAACAAAACAGAAGGTAACCCTGTCAAAGTTCCTCTTATAATCTTTAATATTTTGAACCATTAGCCTGAGAACCGATTTATCTTCTTCTTTTGGGTTAATCTTTTTAATTACTGTCAGCGAGTCTCTTTCAAAATGGACATCTCAGAATCCCATCTCTGTTGCAAAAATGATCGCTTGTTCACATGCATTCGCGTCTGCTACAAATGCATCCGCTACATCAGAATTGGGGTAAGTACCCGCTCCCATAATCTGACTTGAATCATTTCCAGCAATAAACCCATAGATAGAGCTATGGCTTGTTGCATTGAACGATGCATCAAAATTTATTTTAATGCTGCCTCTTTCTATAGGCCTCCATAAATCCTTCATAGTATTTTGGACTGGTAGTTTTAGGGCCGAAATAGTCTCAAATTCTAGAACATACCCTTGGACAAAACCTACCATTTCATGAATTGTCCACCTTAGTCCTTCATGAACCAACTAATTACGCATGTACCAAATAGCCCAATAAGTTGTGACCATAATTTTTCTGGTTTAAATATCTGCATTTGGAAATGCATGTGCTAACCATATTTTATAATCTGAGGCCACCATTGCTGGACTCACTGCAATCTTCAAATGCATCCATATATGTTGCAAAATATGGCAGGACCGTACCAGATGCTCAACAATCTCCTCTGCCTCCTTACATAGCGAACAATCACCTTCAACTATCAGCTTTCTCTTAGCTAAATTCCCAAATAGAGGCAAAAAAATTATTATGTAATTTCCACATGTAAATTTTCACTTTTGATGGAAGTTGTAGTGCCCACATTTTGTTGTAGAATTCTGACATTGTAGCAGTGTCATACAAGTAATCACCCATACTATGTAACTCCTAAAAAAAAGCTTTATACCCATACTATGTAACTCCTCAAAAAAAGCTTTATACCTACTCTTGACGGATTATTCCCCAAACCTTTCATACCTCCATACCACTACATCTAGAGGACTTGAAACAGCTAAAGGATTTCTGAGGACCCTCTCAACTTGATCTGGTCTGTAATGGCCTCAATTCAGGGTTATCGTAACCATAAATCTGATTTAAAAAGAATATTTATTTTAAAAATTATTGTATGAATATTAATATGATAGGAAAGTCGTATGAAAATATCGATAGAAAAATTTTACCGATTTAGTGGTTAATTAGAAAAAAATTAAAGAAATTATTGAAGAAATTGGGTAAAAATAATGTATCAAGACCTTGATCTCGTAAAACTGAGTCAAAAATATTTTTATAAATATTTATGAAATGTTGGTATTGTGGCATTAAAATTTCGTTAGAAAATTTTAACGTTTGGGTAGTCAATTAAATAAAAAGGACTAAATTGGAAAAAAGTGTAAAAGTTGCTAGAATGATTAAATAACTTAAGTGTCTAATGAGAAAGGATTTAAAAGGAAATTGGACACAAAATTATTTGGGTTGGACATGGCAAGGGCATGAAATCAGCAAGAAAATTGATGATTTAAGGGCAAAATTGGAATATTGCATAATTAACTAAATAAAGTTAAGACTAAAGTCGAAATATTTAGATTTCTTTTGATTTTTCTTCATTCTCATCAACCAAAATGCCATAGGAGGGGTTCTTTAGGCTGGTATTTCATAATTTTTGCATCAAGTGAGTTAATTCTGGTCTTTTTCTTGTACTTTTTGTATTTTTAAGACTTTTACAACTAGGTCCTATTATTAAATTCATTAGTTTTTAATTTTATGATGAAATCTAAAGTTACCATGGTTGATTACTGGAAGTTTATAATGAAAAAACATGGATTTAAAGTTTTAATTTTATCAAAAGATGGATTTACTAAATGTTTTAGTAGAAATTGATTTTTAGGACTTAATTGTGAAAAAGTTTAGAATTAAGGTTTGATGCTGAAATTATGATTTCCAAAGGTTTTTAAGTAGTTTAATATGATAGAATAAAGTTTTAATTGAGGAAAAATTAGCTCAATTGGGGGGTTAATTGAGTAGGGACCAAATTGTAAAAATTGTAAAATTTGGGATAAATATGCAATTTTGAAAATTAAGAGTTATAAATTGTGAAATAAATTAGATTAAAATTAGGTGCTGATAAATGGAAAATTTTATATTATAGATCAAGAAATTGAAGATAAACGAGGGAAGGAAAAAGTTATCGAATAGTCCTTGAAATCTCTACAACTACTACAAATTGTTACAGGTAAGTTTGTGTAACTTGAATTATATTCTTAAATGCTTGGAATGTATGTTTATTGATTTGAATATGGTTTGGATGTTCATTGTATGGTATTTGATGAAAAATTGATAATTCTCGATAAAAAGGAGAAATAAATGCCGGTTGAATGAAATGGACTTCGATGGATCACTGAAAAGGGAATTGACGGTACAAAGGATCTAGCCTAGATGGGTGATCCTAATAATATAGCCCTCCCGAAGAATATGTGTGAAATGGATTTAGCCCGGACGGGTAATCCAAATTAAGCTCATTAGAGTAATTGTCATTGCAAGGGATTTAGCCTGGACTGGTAATCCCGCTATAAGAAAAGAGATTCGCGGGAGTGTGCTCTCTGGAAAAAAGGTATACCCATATTTGCACGAATTGATGGACCCGAAATTGTACACAAAAGTGTACTACTGAATATCCATCGAAATTCCAAGAAATTCAACGGGATAAATATGAGAAATGGAAGAACATGAAAATTATGGAATTGATGAGCTCATCAATCATTTATCTTTGTATTGAATTTATATGATGTTGCTTAACTAATGCAAAAGTTGAGTTTGTATGTGATAGGTATATGTTTATGTGAATTGGATGTGTGCTTGTGTTGTTAAATGATGGATGTATAAGTATGGTAAGTATAATTCTTGTTGTATGAACTTACTAAGCACCATGTGCTTACCCCGTTCTCCTTTTCTCTGTTTTGTAGTGCTCGGGAGCTCGAAGGTTGGAGATTAGTCGGAGCCTTATCAGAGTATCAACCCATATCTTTTGGTATATGAAAAGGACTTATTTTGAAAGAATGACATGTATAAACTAAATACCAATGTTTACATGGAAATAGATGTTTGTAACCTAGCTATTGGCATGGCTAGAGTAAGTATAATTTTGAGATTTTACAAAAAATTCCCTGTGTTCTAATTTTGTTTCGGTCTAGTCCCGATGGATAATTTGGGCTTCGGAAGCCCATCTAAGAGATGTAATAATAATTTTCAATAAATAAATGGTACTTGGTTTGGGTAAATGGAAATTGATTCCGTAAGTTCCGGTAATACCTCGTACCCTATTTCAGCGATGAATACGGGTAGGGGGTGTTACATTTGTTAGTATCAGAGCTACAATTTAGCCGATTCTCAGACCGACGTAGAAAATACGGGATTAGCTATACATGCCATTATTTTATATTTGATATTGTGATATCTCTTGACCATTTAAAATGTATTTTTCTTATAGTAAATGAATGTTGACCGAGCTCAACCCGAGGAAGCCAGGAATCATGCTCTGACTCTAAAACGAGTATAGAGGGAAGTCAAAGTTACTAGTAATAGAAGGTCTGAGACGGATGACCAAGGTGAAGAGGCTAAATTGGCCTTCTTTCAAATGATGAATTAATGGTTAAGTCAATACGTAAGAACTAACCTTGTAGTGCAACAAGCTCAAGCTCAAGCTCCCTTTCCTACTCCTCCACCAGTTCTCAAGATCCTACATGGTACAGGTATTGAATCTGTTAGAAAAGGGAAAGCTTCGGTTGACAAAATTTGAAAATATGGGTTCGCAAAATTTCGAACAGTAGTTGATGATGATCCGGAAAGGGTTGAGTTTTGGTTAGAGAATACCATCCGGGTTTTAGATGAATTATCTTGTACCCCAGTTGAGTGTCTAAAATATGCTGTGTCATTGTTAAAAGATACAACTTATCATTGGTGGAATACTAAAGTTTCAGTTGCTCCGAAAGAAGAAATTAAATGGGAATTCTTTCAAACCGAGTTTAGAAAGAAATATATCAACCAGAGGTTCTTCAATCAGAAGAGAAAAGAATTTCTTAAGCTGAAACAGGGTAACAGATCAGTATCTGAGTATGAAAGAGAATTTGTTCAATTGAGTAAATATGCTCTGGAATGGGTACAGTCAGAAGCTGAAATGTGCAAATAATTTGAAAAAGGGTTGAATGAAGGTATTAAGCTACTGATCGGAATTCTTGAAATTCGAAAGTTTACTACATTGGCAGAGCGAGCTTATAAAGTAGATGAATTGAGCAAAAAGAAGAAACAGGCTGAGGGGGAAGCTCGAGTTCTTAGTAAAAGATCGATGGAAAAATCACAGTTTTCTGCTTTAAAGAAATTGAAGAAATACCAGGATCGTTTTACCTCAGACACTGGGTATTCAAGTAGAGAGCGAGGTTCTCAACGCACTAATCCAAGACCTTCCACTCTATCAGTGACCAGTGTTGGCAGTGTTGGTACCCTTAAGCCGAGATGCTAGTACTGTAATAAAGTTCATTTTGGAGAATGCCAACTGAAGAGTGAAGCTTATTATAGATATGGCTCTTTCGATCATTTCCTCAGAGATTGTCCAGAAAGAATAGAAAAAGAGGCAAAACAGGTATCGAAGCCGAGTAATCCTGCTTCAAGGGTTAGACCACCTCATCCTACCGGTAATGTTAGTGGTAGCCAAGGAGTTACAAAAGATACTGCAGGCAGATCTGAGGCACGAGCACTAGCCAGGACATATGCTATTCGTGTCAGAGAAGATGCCTTAGCACCAGATGTAATTACTATGGTAAACTGTAAACAGAAGCAGATTGAGTTAAAATGTTAAAATGGTGAATTACTCTATGTTGAATCTGATAAGATAGATGGATTGTTTAATGTGATTTCAACTATGTCATGTAACACCCTATACCCGTAACCCACACCGGGGCGGAGTATAAGGCATTACCTCACTTGATCTCATGCATACAACTTATCTCAAGCCATCGAGACTTAGTCCAAACTAAAACTTTTTCAATTTCTACTTTAAACTTCATATTATGGGCCTACGAGCCTTAATTCAATCGTTGAAAACTATTCGGGACCATTCTGAGTCCTTAAACCATCCTTAAGAAATTTGCTTTTAAAACAGGGCACACGCCCGTGTGAAAGGGTAACACGCCCGTGTGATCATATCAACATGGTCGTGCTGATGGCCTATGTGGCTCACACGGCCTAAGCACTCTAGGACACGCCCATGTAGAATTAATTTCTAATTCACACCTACAGAGGTTTTCACACGGCCAGACACACGCTCGTGTCAATGGCCCGTGTCTCTCACATGGCCACGACACGCCCGTGTCCTAGCCTGTGTGCGAAAACATGGACATTCTATTTCTGACGTTAGCATACTCAAAATGTCACACGGCCAAGGCACATGCCCGTGTGCTGGGCCATGTCATTTACACAACTGAGACACAATCGTGTCTCTACCCGTGTGATTATTACCATGCATACTGACTTGAAATTTTTACGTACAGGGGACACACGGCCAAACTACACGCTTATGGGGTAGATCGTGTGTCACACACGGCCTAGACACACGCCTGTGTGTCTACCCGTGTGGACAATATAAGGCTATCTACCTAGCCTTATTGCCACCCTTACATACCTATTTTCATACAAATGCCAACCAATATCAAAACGAGCACAATTTCTATAATCAAATCAGCCACAATAGACATGCATTCAACCATGATAATGCATCTTTTACAAATTCAAAATGAATGTTAGCCATCATTTAAAGCTTAATACAAACAGAAGGGTTTCCAACCCAAGCCAACACATTTGGCCAATTCTCAAAGACACAAAATAATGAAGTCTAAACCCTATACATGCCATATTCAAAAATATAAATCCAACTATACCGAATACTTTGGCTGATAGTGTGATCGATATCTTTGACTTCCGGTGATCTTTGAGCTAGTTAGGTGGCACTATAAGAAAAATGAAAAGAAACGGGAGTAAGCAAAAAGCTTAGTAAGTTGCATATAAATAAATATACAACAACAAATTCATCAATTATCACCATACTCATAACACCAAGGTAGGCATAAACACACTTACTCATTACATCCATACAAGTCACATATACTATATTGAGCTCATTTCTCATATGTACCAATTAGGTACCTATACCACTCACAACACGGTTATACTTTCCTTATTAACTCACAATCATAATTTTCACTGTTGAACCATTTGGAACTCTACCGGATACTGCAAAAGCCTCAAACATGGGGTAAGGTACTGATGCCATGTCCTAGACATGGTCTTACACTAGCTCTTACATATTCGTGCCTATGCCATGTCCCATACATAGTCTTACACTGACACATCTCGTAGCTGATGCATGTCCTAGACATGTCTTACACTGGCTTACGTCCCGAGGCCGATGCATGTCCCAAACATGTCTTACACTGGCACTCGTCTCAATGCCGATGCCATGTCCCAAACATGGTCTTACATTAGATCTCATAATGTGGCTGATGCATGTCCCAGACATGTCTTACACTAGCTCACACAAGTGACCCAAATGTCACGGCATGAATATCCGGTTTATTTCATAGGGTTTCAACGGGAATTCTATTATCTCAATTTCAATATACATTCTCAACTTCATAATCAATCAAATCATGCTATATCAATTCAATGACAATTCAAACACATATATCAACAATGTAGTTGTGTTATTTACATACAACTTACCTCAGATTACAAAACGTACATGACTAGTCGGTTTAGTCGATTTGCTTGGCCTTCCCCTAGTCTAGGTTCAGATTCGGTAAATCTTGATCTATAATATCAAAATGCACTCATTTAGTCTCTAAACACAATTAGGCAATCTAAAATTCACATCTTAGGTAAAATGACCATTTTGCCCCTAAACCTTGGCAAAATGATCATTTTCCCCTATGCTCGAAAATCAATTTTTATCAAATTTCTTCATATCTCAAGCCTAGCTGAACCCTTTTTACTCTTATAGCAACTTCAAATTCTCACTATTTCCCATATTTATCAACAATTTTACAACTTATGCAAAATAGTCCCTTTAGGTGTTTTCCATGAAAACTCATTCATAAAAGTTGTTTATAACATAGCTAGGACTCATATTCCTCCATAAAATTTCAGAAAACACCCTAAATGCTCTCATGGAAAAACCCTAAACTTTCAACCATTTTGCAAGATAGTCTCCTCATTTGAATGTTCATGCTTCAAGGGTCTTAAAAATGCAAAAATCATCAACAAAGGGTAGTTGAGAGGACTTAAAGTTGCTGAAATTTTTGAAGCTCAAAACCCTTACAATGGCTGGAAAAATTGGTGGGAGTGAAGAGAAAATAAAAGAAAAAGATGATAGCTAGGCTTTCCAACATTATTTTAATACACCTTATGTCATCAACCTACCTAATGTTGACTTTTCAACATTTCTCTCTACCATGGCCGGCCAAGCTATCATAATAGGGTCTAATTGCCCTTTAAAGACCCCCAATTTGGTTCTCTAGCTATTTAACACCTTTAACCATCAATTTAGGACTTTTGCAGTTTATGCGATTTAGTCATTTTCCTCAATTGGGTTCACCGACGTCAAAATTAACTCACCAAATCTTTCACGCACTAATATAAACATGCTATGACTCTATTTTAATAATAAAATAACTTCTCTGACTTCGAATTTGTGGTCCTAAGACCACTATTCTGACTAGCCCAAAATCGGGCTGTTATATTTCTCCTTAGGGATTTTCGTCCTCGAAAATCTTACCGGTAAATAAGTTTGGGTACTGATCTCTCATAGTCTCCTCGGGTTCCCATGTGGCTTCCTCGACTCCATGTTTATGCCATAAAACTTTCACAAGATCTATACTCTTATTTCTCAACTATTTGACTTCTCGGGCTAAAATCTTGACCGACTCTTCACCATAAGTCATGTCCGGATGAATCTCAACCTCTGACGGCATAATCACATGTGAAAGGTCTAATCTATATCGACGTAGCATGGACACATGAAACACATCGTGAATCTTTTCCAACTCTGGTGGTAAAACCAATCGACAGGCAACCGGTCCTACTCTCTCGATAATCTCATAAGGCCCTATGAAACGATGACTCAATTTACCTCTTCTACCAAATCTAAGGACTTTCCTCCACTAGGACACTTTTAAAAATACCTTATCACCGGCTTGAAATTCAATTTCCTTTCGTTTCAAATCCGTATAGGATTTTTGTCTATCCGAGGTGGCCTTCAAGCAGTCACGAATGACTCTAACTTTCTCTTCAGTCTCCTTGACTAAATCAACCCTTTGAATCTGACCTTCTCTAAGCTCGGTCCAATATAAGGGCATTCGACACTTTCGCCCATATAAAGCCTCATAAGGTACCATTTTCAAACTTGTCTGATAACTGTTATTATAGGCGAATTCAACCAACGGTAGATACTTTTCCCAACTGCCTTGGAACTCAAGGATGCAACACCGTAACATGTCCTCTATTATCTGAATTACTCTCTCTGACTGATCGTCGGTTTGCAGATGGAAAGCTGTGCTAAAACTCAACTTTGTTCCCAAAGCCTCTTGTAACTTTTTTCCAAAACCTCGAGGTAAATATCAGGTCTCTATCTGAAATAATCGATATGGGCACCCCGTGTAGTCTCACAATCTCAGAAACGTACAAGTCGGCTAATCTTTCAAGGGAGTAGTCGGTACATACAGGTATGAAGTGTGCAGACTTTGTTAGCCTATCCACAACAACTCAAACAACATCCTTTTTCTTCGGGGTTACCGACAAACCCGTCACAAAATCCATAGTGATCCGATCCTACTTCCACTCGGGGATCATGACAGGCTGAAGTAGACTCGAAGGTACTTGGTATTTAGCCTTCACTTCTGACACACTAGACACTTAGACACAAACTCTGAAATGTCTCTTTTCATACCCGACCACTAATACATTTTCTTAAGGTCGTTGTACATTTTCACACTGCACGGGTAGACAGACAAACAACTGCTATGTGCCTCTCTCAGAATTTTCTGAATAAGCTCATTGTCCTTAGGTACACAAACTCTGTCTTTGAACATTATATATCCATCGGTACTAATATGAAAATCTGACTCAATTCCCGACTAACACTAAGTTCTCTTGGCTTACAATTTCTCATCACCTTTTTGAGCTTCTCGGACCTCTTGAAGGAACGTCGGTGTAGCTCTCAACTCTGTTAGAACTAAGCCATCATTAGAAAAAGTCATATTGGCGTTCATTACTCTCAACGCAAATAATGATTTTCTATTCAATGTATCCCAGATGGTAATATATTACCAACTCGTAATCCTTTAACAGCTCTAACCATCGGCGTTGCCGCAAATTCAACTCCTTTTGAGTCATCAAGTACTTTAAGCTCTTATGGTCGGTGAATACTTGCCATTTCTCGCCATATAAATCGTGTCTCCAAATTTTCAACATGAATACGATGGCAGCCAACTCTAAATCATGCGTCGGTAGTTCTTTTCATTTGGCTTCAGTTGCCTTGAAGCGTAAGCTATGGCTTTACCTTCTTGCATAAGCATACACCCCAAACCATTCAAGGAGGCGTCACTATATACCATAAACTCCTTGCCCAACTCCAGCTGCACTAACACTAGGGCTTCAGTCAACAAGGCCTTTAATTTCTCGAAACTCTGCTGACACTTTTCTGTCCATTCAAACTTGAAATCCTTTTGCAGTAGCCTTGTCATCGGGGTAGCTATCATAGAGAATCCGTTTACAAACCTTCTGTAATATCCAGCCAAACCCAAAAAGTTTCAGACCTCAGTCACATTCCTCAGCAGTTTCCACTCTACAATAGCTGAGATCTTGCTTGGGTCAACTCGGATCCCGTCTCCCGGTACAATGTGTCCTAGGAATTTGACCTCCTTAAGCCAAAATTCACTCTTACTGAAATTGGCATATAATTACTTGTCTCTCAAGATTTGCAACACAACTCTCAGATGCTCCGCATGCTCGCTCTCATCACGCAAATAAACTAATATGACATTGATAAAGATGATGACAAACTTATCCAGATACGGTCAAAAAACGTGGTTCATCAAATTCATAAACACTACCAGGGCATTAGTCAAACCAAAGGGCATGACGTGGAACTCATAATGCCCGTATCTTGTTCGAAACGCAGTTTTCGGCACATCTTGTTCTTTTACTCTTAACTGGTAATATTCGAATCTCAGGTCAATCTTGGAAAATACAGTGGCCCCCTTTAACTGATCAAACAAGTCATTGATCCTTGGCAAAGGATACTTGTTCTTCATTGTTACTTTATTGAGCTGTCTATAGTCGATACATAACCTCATCGACCCATCTTTCTTTTTAACAAACAGTACTGTTACGCCCCACGATGAATAACTAGGTCTCACAAAACCTTTTTCTATTAACTTTTGTAGCTGTACTTTCAACTCTTTTAACTCCGTTGGAGCCATCCTATACAGAGTAATCGAGATGGGTGTCGTACCAGGGACCAACTCAATTCCAAATTCTACTTCCCTTACCGGAGGCAATCCGGGTAATTCTTCCAAAAACACGTCTGTAAACTTACAAACCACTGGTACCGATTCAATATTCAACTTAGACAATTGAGTATTTAACACAAAAGCTAGATAAGCCTTATATCTTTTCCTCAAATATTTCTTAGTAGTCAAAGATGATATTACTACAGGCAGATTATCTGACTCACCTGATCCAACTCGAAGAACATTCCCGTCTTCAAATTTCAACTCAATTATCTTTTTCTTGTAGTCCATTACAATAGTATGAGCAATCAACTAATCCATCCCAAGGATTACATCAAACTCATTAAACGACAATAACATCAAGTTAGCCAGAAAACAATGACCTCTAATTGTCAAAGGGCAATTTCTACATACTTGGTCCACTAGCACATATCTGCCTAAGGTATTGGACACTTTTATTACAAACTCAGTGGACTCTACTAGCATACTCATACGAGGTATCAATTCTATACAAATATAAGAGTGGGTAAATCCTGGGTCAATTAAAGCGACAACAGATATTTCATGGATAGAAAAGGTACCCGTGATCACGTCGGGAGACTCTGCCTCTTCCTGAGCTCGAATAGCATAAGTCATTGCAGGTGCTCTACCCTCGGGCCTCACCGTAGCATCTTTTGGTGTGCCTCTACTGCTAGCCCCACTTCTAGTGTTCTTTTGTGGTCTACCCCTCAAGGGAGCACTACTTGCTTTCACATCTTGTTTTCTCTCTCTTATCCAATTCGAGACAATCACGGTTGAAGTGTTCCAATGATCCACACTTGAAACAACCCCTTTCATTCCCTCGGCACTCGCCAAAGTAACGTCTACCACATTGTGAGCATTCTGGCCTATTTGGCCGAGTGCTACTGACGCTTGTGACTGAAGTGGTCTGAGCTTTCGAAGTTGTGTTCTGTTGGTTCTTGTTCCTATTAGAATACCCCACCAAAGAATTCGATCGGGTGGTAAACTCTCTCGATCTTTTAGATGAGGGCTAATGTGATTTTTCCATTTGTCTCTTCTTTGAATCCCGCGACTCAAAAGCCACTTTCCTTATTTCTTTAATCAGCTCTTTGGCCTTACAGGCTCTTTCAACATGTGCTACAAATTCCCGCAACTCTAAGATGCCAACAAACACTCGGATATCTTCATTGAGGTCATCCTCAAACCTCTAACACATGGTGGCTTCTATAGATACGCACTCCCGTACATGCTTGCTAAGCCTCACAAACTCACGTTCATATTCTGTCACTAACATTCGACCTTGCTTTAGCCCTAGAAATTCTTTCCTCTTTTGGTCTATGAATCTTTGGCTAATATACTTTTTTCTAGAATTCCTCTTGGAAGAACTCCCATGTGATCCTCTCTCTCGGTACGACGGACACGAGAGTGTTCCACTACTGATAAGCCGAATCCCGTAAAAGTGACACTGCGCATTTCATGCACTCTTCCGGTGTGCATGATAGTTCATCAAATACCCTAATGGTATTTTCTAGCCATCTACTCTCTCTGGGTCATCATCTATGCTAGCCCGAAATTTCTCGGCCCTTGTTTACGAATCTTATCCATTAGAGGTTTCTCTCTCCGAAACATGTCCACGCCTTGTGGAGCTACCGGGGCGTACTAAGGGATCGGAGGAGGTGGGGGAGATGGAGTGTTTGGATTCGCACGAACAAACTCCGTGTACCAAGCGTCCATCATATGAAGGTAGGATTCTCTAGCCTCTTCGCCTTGGCCTATAGTCTTGGGCTCACTCTCAATTGGCGCGGTCCCTCCAGTGAGAGCCGGTGCGTTACTCTCCACGTCATTCACCGTTCCTCTATCAGGATCCATTTACTATATAAAAACATAATTTATAATCATCAGAATTCGTCACACTATCAACATACAGTTATGGCATGTATAGCTAGACTCATACTCTCACTAGGTTAGTCCTAGAACAGACTAAACCATAACTCTGATACCACTAAATGTAACACCCTATACCTGTAACCCACAACGGGGTAGAGTACAAGGCATTATCTCACTTGATCTCATGCATACAACCTATCTCAAGCCACCGAGACTCAGTCCAAACTAAAAAATTTTCAATTTCTACTTTAAACTTCATATTATGGGCCTACGAGCCCCAATTCAACTGTTGAAACCTATTAAGGAACATTCCGAGTCCTTAAACCATCATTAAGAAATTTGCTTTTAAAACAGGGCACACGCTTGTGTGGAAGGGTAACACGCCCGTGTGATCATATCGACATGGTTGTGCTGATGGCCCGTGTGGCTCACACGACTTAAGCACTCTGGGACATGCCTGTGTCCCACATCCGTGTAGAATTAATTTCTAATTCATACCTACAAAGGTTTTTACATGGCCAGACACACATTCGTGTCAATGGCCCGTGTCCCTTACACGGCTATGACATGCCTGTGTCCTAGCCCGCGTGCGAAAACATGGACATTCTGTTTCTGACGTCAGCATACTCAAAATGTCACACGGCCAAGGCACACGCTCGTGTGCTGGGCCGTGTCATTTACACGGCTGAGACACACGGCCGTGTCTCTGCCCGTGTGATTATTACCATGCATACTGACTTGAAATTTTTACGTGCAGGAGACACAAGGCCGGAATACATGCCCATGGGGCAGACCGTGTGTCATACACGACCTAGACACACGCCCCTGTATGGGCAATATAAGGCTATCTACCAAGCCTCATTGCCACCCTTACATACCTATTTTCATACAAATGCCAACCAATACCAAAACGAGCACAATTTCTATAATCAAATCAGCCACAATAGACATGCATTCAACCATGATAATGCATCTTTTACAAATTCAAAATGAATGTTAGCCATCATTTAAAGCTTAATACAAATAGAAGGGTTTCCAACCCAAGCCAACACATTTGGTCAATTCTCAAATACACAAAATAATGAAGTTTAAGCCCTATACATGCCATATTCAAAAATATAAATCCAACTATACCAAATACTTTGGCTGATAGTGTGATCGATATCTTTGACTTCCGATGATCCTTGAGCTAGTTAGGCAGCACTATAAGAAAAATGAAAAGAAACAGGAGTAAGCATAAAAGCTTAGTAAGTTGCATATAAATAAATATGCAACAACAAATTCATTAATGATCACCATGCTCATAACACCAAGGTAGGCATAAGCACACTTGCTCATTACCATCCATACAAGTCAAATATACTATATTGAGCTCATTTCTCATACGTACAAATTAGGTACCTGTACCACTCACAACACAGTTATACTTTTCTTATTAATTCACAATCATAATTTTCACTGTTGAACCATTCGAAACTCTACCGGATATTCCATAAGCCTCAAACATGGGGTAAGGTGCCGATGCCATGTCCCAGACATGGTCTTACACTAACTATCATCATCGAGGCCGATGCCACGTCTCAGACATGGTCTTACACTAGCTCTTGCATATCCGTGCCGATGCCATGTCTCGAACATGGTCTTACACTGACACATCTCGTAGCCGATGCATGTCCCAGACATGTCTTACACTGGCTTACGTCCTGAGGCCGATGCATGTCCTAGACATGTCTTACACTGGCAATCATCTCAATGCCGATGCCATGTACCAGACATGATCTTACACTGGCTTTCATAATATGGCTGATGCATGTCCCAGACATGTCTTACACTAGCTCACACAAGTGACCCAAATGTCACGGCATGAATATCCGATTTATTTCCTAGGGTTCCAACGGGAATTCTACTATCTCAATTTCAATATACATTCTCAACTTCATAATCAATCAAATCATGCTATATCAATTCAATGACAATTCAAACACATATATGAACAATGTACTTGTGTTATTTACATACAACTTACCTTAGATTACAAAAGGTACACGACAAGTCGGTTTAGTCGATTCGCTTGGCTTTCCCCCGGTCTAGGTTTGAATTTGGTAAATCTTGATCTATAATAGAAAAATGCACTCATTTATTCTCTAAACACAATTTGGCAATCTAAAATTCACATCTTAGGTAAAATGACCATTTTGTCCCTAAACCTTGACAAAATGACCATTTTGCCCGTATGCTCAAAAATCGATTTTTATCAAATTTCTTCATATCTCAAGCCTAGCCAAACCCTTTTTACTCTTATAGCAACTTCAAATTCTCACTATTTTTCATATTTATCAACTATTTTACAACTTATGCAAAATTGTCCATTTAGGTGTTTTCCATGAAAACTCATTCACAAAAGTTGTTTATAACATAGCTAGGACTCATATTCTTCCATAAAATTTCAAAAAACACCCTAAATGCTCTCATGGAAAAACCCTAAACTTTCAACCATTTTGCAAGATAGTCCCCTCATTTGAAAGTTCATGCTTCAAGGGTCTCAAAAATGCAAAAATCATCAACAAAGGGTAGGAAAATCACTTACTTGAGAGGACTTAAAGTTTCTGAAATTTTTGAAGCTCAAAACCCTTGCAATGGCTGGAAAAATCGGTGGGAGTGAAGAGAAAATGAAAGAAAAAGATGATAGCTAGGCTTAGGCATTATTTTAATACACCATATGTCATCAACCTACCTAATGTTGACTTTTTAACATTTCTCTCTACCATGGCCGGCCAAGCTATCATAATAGGGTCTAATTGCCCTTTAAAGACCCCCAATTTGGTTTTCTAGCTATTTAACACCTTTAACTATCAATTTAGGACTTTTGCACTTTATGCGATTTAGTCATTTTCCTCAATTGGGTTCACCAACGTCAAAATTAACTCACTAAATTTTTCACGCACTAATATAAACATGATATGACTCTATTTTAATAATAAAATAATTTCTATGACTTCAGATTTGTTGTCCCGAGACCACTATTTTGACTAGCCCCAAAATCGGGCTATTACATGTCAAGACAGAGGAAAGTTAGAAAAGGGTGTGATGCTTATCTTGCATATGTGTTGGACATTAAAGTATCCGAGTTAAAAATTCAATTAGTGCCAGTTATATGTGAATTTCCTGATGTGTTTCCAAAAGAGTTACCTAGGTTACCACCAGAAAGAGAAGTAGGATTCTCTATAGATCTTATTCTAGGAACTACTCCAATATCTGTAGCACCTTACAGAATGGCTCCTACTGAATTAAAAGAGTTAAAAACACAGTTGCAAGAACTCACTGACAGGGGTTTTGCTCGACCTAGCCACTCATCTTGAGGTGCTCTGGTTTTGTTTGTAAAGAAGAAATATGAATATTTGAGACTGTGTATTGACTACAGGTAGCTCAACAAAGTCACAGTAAAGAATAAGTACTCGTTACCTCAGATTAATAACTTGTTTGATCAACTGAAAGGTGCCATTGTATTTTCAAAGATTGATCTTCGATCGGGTTATTATCAGTTATGGGTAAAAGAGTCTGATGTTCCGAGAACAACTTTCAGAACCAGGTATATGCACTCTGAGTTTCTTGTGATGCCATTTGGCCTGATTAATACACCTATTGTGTTTATGGATTGATGAATAGAATATTAAGACCATATTTAGATAGGTTCATGGTAGTTTTTATTGATGATATCCTGGTCTATGCTTGAGATGAAAATGAGCATGCAGATTATCTGAGAATTGTATTGCAAATCCTGCGTGAAAAGCAGTTGTATGCTAAATTTAGTAAATGTGAATTTTGGCTCCTAGAGGTGAGCTTTCTTGGGCATATTGTATCTGTTGAAGGCAAAAGAGTAAACTTGGGTAAAATTTCATCTATTGTTAATTCGAGTCCACTAAAAAATGTATCTGAAGTCAGGAGTTTTCTAGGTCTAGCTGGGTATTATCGGGGATTTGTACAGGGGTCCTCTATGATAGCTTCTCCGATGACTCGACTATTGCAGAAAGATGTTAAATTTGAGTGGACTGATGAATTCAAACAGAGCTTCGATAGACTGAAAGATCTACTAATGAAAGCACCTGTACTAGTGCAGCCTGAGTTGGGTAAGGAATTTATAATTTATAGCGATGCTTTGTTAAATGGTTTAGGTTATGTCTTGATGCAAGAAGGTAAAGTTATAGCCTAAGCTTCAAGACAACTTATGCCATATGAAAGAAATTATCGGTGCATGATCTTGAATTAGCAGCTATTATATTTGTACTAAAAATATGGCGGCATTACTTGTATGGTGAGAAATGTCATACATATACTGATCATAAAAGTCTGAAATATCTGATGACACAGAAATATCTGAATTTGAGACAGTGTAGGTGGCTTGAATTGATAAAGGACTATGATTTGATTATTGATTACCATCCGGGTAAGGCTAATGTTGTTGCTGATGCTTTAAGTCGAAAATCTCTGTTTATTTTGCGAGCTATGAATGCCTGATTGCCTTTAGTTGATGATGGTTCAATCATAGCTGAGTTGAGAGTTAAACCGACTTTTCTACAGCAAATATGTGAAGTTCAGAAAAATGATGAAAAGTTATAGGCTAAACGGGTACAATGTGAGTCAGGTAATGATTCAAAATTTTAGATTGGGACTGATAGTTGTTTATTATTCAGAGGCAGAGTATATGTACCGAAGAATTCAGAGCTTGTACAAAAGTTTTTACACGAGGCACACAGTGGTATTATGTCTGTACATTCGGGAAGTAATAAAATGTATAATATGATTTGAAGAAGATGTACTGGTGGCCAGGTATGAAACGTGATATTTCTGAGTTTGTATCAAGATGTCTGATATGTCAATAGGTCAAAGTAGAACATCAGGTACCCTCGGGATTACTCCAGCCAATTACTATACCGGAATGGAAATGGGAAATAATTACTATGGATTTTGTGTCGGGATTACCATTGTCACCGAAAAAGAAAGACGCCATTTGGGTAATTGTTGACTGGTTAACAAAGTCAACACATTTTATACCGGTACGTATGAATTTTTCCTTAGATAAATTGGTTGAATTGTATGTATCCGAGATTGTCAGGTTACATGGAGTGCCAGTTTCTATTATCTCGGATAGACATCCCCATTTCACGTCTCATTTCTGGGATAAATCGTAAAAAGCTCTAGGAACTCAATTGCATTTTAGTACCGCATTTCATCCTCAGACTGATGGCCAGTCCGAACGTGTAATTCAGGTATTAGAGGATATGCTCCGATGTTGTGTGTTAGAGTTTGAAGGTAACTGGGAAAAGTATTTGCTTTGATTGAATTTGCCTATAATAACAGTTATCAGTCCAGTATTAAAATGGCTCTGTATGAAGCTTTGCATGGTAGAAAATGTAGAACCCCATTATATTGGATAGAGCTTAGCGAGAAAAAAGTTATATGGGGCTGATTTGATTCGAGAAACCGAAGAAAAAGTAAAAGTGATTCGGAATAGCTTGAAAGTAGCCTCTAATCGTCAAAAATCCTTTGCCGACTTGAAACGAAAAGAGATTGAATTTCAAGTCGGTGACAAGGTATTCTTAAAAATATCACCATGGAAGAAAGTACTTTGATTTGGTCGAAAAGGTAAATTTAGCCCACGGTTCATCGGGCCATATGAGATTACGGAACGGATTGGACCTGTTGCATATCGGTTAGCTTTGCTACCAGAACTTGATAGAATCCATAATGTTTTCTACGTGTCTATGCTACAGCGATATCGTTCAGATCCTTCACATGTTATTTCTCGAACAGAGATTGAGATTCAGCCCGATATGACTTCTAGTGAAGAACCGATTAAAATTTTGGCATGAGAGACAAAGGAGATTAGAAACAAAAATATAAATTTGGTAAAAATACTATGGAAAAAAGCACGGGATTGAAGAAGCAACATGGGAACCGGAGGAGGCAATGAGAAAATAATACCCGAACCTCTTTACTGGTAATATTTTCGAGGATGAAAATCCTTAAAAGGGGGAGAGTTGTAATGGCCTAAATTCAGGGTTATTGGAACAGTGGTTTCGTAACCACAAATCTAATTTAAAAAGAATATTTATTTTAAAAATTATTGCATGAATATTAATATGATAGGAAAGTAGAATGAAAATATCGATAGAAAATTTTACCAGTTTAGTGGTTAATTAGAAAAAAATTATTAAAGAAATTGGGTAAAAACAAGGTATCAGACCTCAATCTCATAAAACTAAGTCAAAAATATTTTTATAAATATTTATGAAATGTTGGTATTGTGGTATTAAAATTTCGTTAGAAAATTTTAACGTTTGGGTAGTCAATTAAATAAAAAGGACTAAATTGAAAAAGGTGTAAAAGTTGCTAGAATGATTAAATAGCTTAAGTGTCTAATGAGAAAGGATTTAAAAGGAAATTAGACCCAAGATTTTTTGGGCTGGACGGCAAGAGCATGAAATCAGCAAGAAAATTGATGATTTAAGGGCAAAATTGGAATATTGCATAATTAACTAAATAAAGTTAAGACTAAAGTCGAAATATCTAGATTTCTTTTAATTTTTCTTCATTCTCATCAACCAAAATGCCATAGGAGGGGTTCTTTAGGCTGGTATTTCATAATTTTTGCATCAAGTGAGTTAATTCTAGTCTTTTTATTGTAATTTTTATGTTTTTAAGACTTTTACAACTAGGTCCTACTATTAAATTCATTAGTTTTTGATTTTATGAATGAAATTGAAAGTTACCATGGTTGAATACTGGAAGTTTATGATGAATAAACATGGATTTAAATTTTTAATTTTATCAAAAGATGGATTTATTAAATGTTTTTAGTAGAAATTGATTTTTAGGACTTAATTGTGAAAAAAGTTTGGAATTAAGGTTTGATGCTGAAATTATAATTTCCAAAGGTTGTGAAGTAGTTTAAGATGATATAATAAAGTATTAATTGAGGAAATATTAGCTCAATTGGGGGTTAATTGAGTAGAGACCAAATTGTAAAAATTGTAAAATTTGGGGTAAATATGCAATTTTTAAAATTAAGAGGTATAAATTGTGAAATAAATTAGATTAAAATTCGATGCTGATAAATGGAAAATTTTATATTATAGATCAAGAAATTGAATATAAACAAGGGAAGGAAAAAGTTGCCGAATAATCCCTGAAATCTCTACAACTACTACAAATTGTTACGGGTAAGTTTGTGTAACTTGAATTATATTCTTAAATTCTTGCAATATATGTTTATTGATTTGAATATGGTTTGGATGTTCATTGTATGATATTTGATGAAAAATTGATAATTCTCGATAAAAAGGGGAAATAAATGCCGATTGAATGAAATGGACTTCGATGGATCATTGAAATGGGAATTGACGGTACAAAGGATCTAGCCCAGACGGATGATCCTAATGATATAGCCCTCCTGAAGAATATTTGCTAAATGGATTTAGCCCGACACGTAATCCAAATTAAGCTCATTAGAGTAATTGTTATTGCAAGGGATTTAGACTGGACTGGTAATCCTAACAACACTCTTTGAGCATATGATACAGGGGACTTAGCCTGGACTGGTAATCCCGTTGTAAGAAATGAGGTTCACGGGAGTGTGCTCTCTGGAAAAAAGGTTTACCCATATGTGTACAAATTGATGGACCCAGAATTGTACACAAAAGTGTACTACTGAATATCCAACGAAATTCCAAGAAATTCAACGGGATAAATATGAGAAATGGAAGAACATGAAAATTATGGAATTGATGAGCTCATCAATCATTTATCTTTGTATTGAATTTATATGATGTTGCTTAACTAATGCAAAAGTTGAGTTTGTATGTGATAGGTATATGTTTATGTGAATTGGATGTGTGCTTGTGTTGTTAAATGATGGATGTATAAGTATGGTAAGTATAATTCATGTTGCATGAACTTACTAAGCACCATGTGCTTACCCCGTTCTTCTTTTCCCAATTTTGTAGTGCTCGGGAGCTCGAAGGTCAGAGATTAGTCAGAGCCTTATCACACTATCAACCCACATCTTTTGGTATATGAAAAGGACTTATTTTGAAAGAATGGCATGTATAAACTAAATACCAATGTTTACATGGAAATAGATGTTTGTAACCTAGCTAATGGCATGGCTAGAGTAAGTATAATTTTGGGATTTTACAAAAAATTCCCTGTGTTCTAATTTTGTTCTGGTCTGGTCCCGATGGATAATTTGGGCTTCGGAAGCCCATCTACGAGACGTAATAATAATTTTTTATGAATAAATGGTACTTGGTTTGGGTAAATGGAAATTGGTTCCATAAGTTCCAGTAATGTCTCGTACCCTATTCCGGCGATGGATACGGGTAGAGAGTGTTACATGGTCCAAGTGGCATTCAAACTCTATCTACATTCTAGGTAGAAGTATCTTCTTTAATTAACTGATTCACCATAGTCCATCTAATATTAATGTTCTGACATGATACCTTCTCATCTCCAGGTTCATGCAGCCACGAGTCATTCCATATGTTCACTTGCTCCCCATTCCCAATAGGCCAACTCATACCTTTTTCAATCAGCCCTTGAGCACTCCAAATGCTCCTCCAGTTAAGAGATGGGTAAGGACCTATTCTTGTATACATAAAATCCGATTGAGGAAAATATTTGGCTTTGAACACTTTAGTTAGGAAACAAGTGGGCTAGGTTAAAATACACCAACACAGCTTCGCCAACAATGCGGTATTAAACTTTGTTAACTCATGAAACCCCAGCTCACCATCAGTTTTCGATTTGCTTAATGACATCCAACTGGTCCAATTGATACCTTTAAAAGATTTATTATTAGTCCATCAAAACTTATTTAAAATATTTTCCAATTTTCGACACAATAATTTTGGTAAGAGAAAGCAGTACATTGCGTACACAGGAATCACTTGTAGCATTGATCTTATAAAGACCTCTTTCCCTTTAGTGATAAAAATCAAGTACTCCAACCCTCAACCCTCTTCCAAAATCGGTCAACATAGTGTGAAAAAGATCTCATTTTCTACCTAATACCATCATTGGCAAACCCAAATATTTTTTTGGGTTTTGCACTATTCTCACTCCCAAAACCTTTCCTACTGCATCTCTTTCCGTTGCTTCCATGTTTGAGCCAAAGAAGACAAGGAACTTGTCAAAGTTAACATTCTGACCAAAAATAGATCCATACTCCAAAATTAAATTTCATACAGTCTGAGTACCCACCCTAAAAGCATCGGCAAACAGTACGTAGTCATCCACAAAGAAAAGATGGTTGATAGATAATCTTTCTCTACCAATCTGTACCCCCTTCATTTCCCTATTCATCTTTGCCATATTCAACAGAGTAGAAAAGCCCTCAACACAGTAGAAGAAAATATGGACTAAGTGGGTCACCTTGCCGTAGTCCTCCTTAGGGCCAAAAATGATCACTGACTTTACTACTTACCTGCACTGTAAAGGATATAGAAAAAACACATCTCATTACTAAAATGACCCAGCTTGCATGAAAACCCAACTTAGTCATCATCCTAGCTAAAAAATCTCACTCCACTCGATCATATGCTTTACTCATATCGAGTTTAAACACAAAATTTCCTTTTTTACCCACTTTTCTCATTTTGAGGGAGTGTAAAACCTCATAGGCAACTAACACATTATCAAAAATCTACCTTCCCAGTATAAAAGCCCCTTGGGCCTTATCTATGCAATAATCTGATAGCCCACGCATCCGTCCAACAATAACTTTGGCAATTATTTTATAAATGACATTGCACAAACTAATGGGTCTGAATTACATCATATTTTTGGGTTTATCAACTTTTAGGATCAAGACAATATGGGTTTTATTGATTTCACTCATCCAAACCTCGCCATTCAAAGCTGCTAAACAATATTGGGTAACATGATGGCCTATTATATGCAAGTCCCTTTGGTAAAAAAGCACCAGAAACCCAACAATACCTGGTGTTCAGACTGGGGACATTGTCTTCACTATCGTTCATATTTCATCATTTGTAAACAGCCACAAAAGATCCTTATTCATGCTGTTTGTGATCTTCCATTGCACAAAGCCCAAAAAAAGCGTGCCATCGCTTGCATCTGATGCACTGAACAACTCCATAAAATAATCTGATGCAATATGCAACATTTCCTTTTCCTCAGAAACCCACCTTCCCTCATTATTTTCCAATCCTTCAATTTTATTTTTTTCTTTCGACTTACTACAGCCTTATGGAAAAAAAAACTAATATTGCGATCATCATTTTTCAACTAGTTGACACGGGTCCTTTGCTCCCAAAACAATTCCTCCTTATCTGCTTCCAAATTAACACCCAATTGAATCTCAGCAATTTTAGCTAAAACATTATCCTCTGCCTCCTGATCATAAAGCTCTAATAATCGCTCCTCCAAATTTCGTTTCCCCACCACTCTATCCATTTTAATGTGACGACTCTACCTCTGTAGATACCCAACTAGTTTTTCTAACTTAATGGGCACATCATTGAAGATAGTACCCATCGATGCCAGATCCCCTCCTCACAAGATTCCTACAAACACTAGTTAGCCTCAAAATGGAACTTATAACTACCTGTCCTTAGCATTCATTTAGCAACTCACCTTGTGTCAATTAAAAGAGGACAATGATCAAATATGGAATGATGCAAATGCACAACTATATAATCGAGAATCAGACTCCACCACTCTATATTCGCAACACCTCTATCAAGCCTGTAACACCCCTTACCCGTATCTGATGTCAAAATAGGGTACGAGGTGCTACTGGACATAAACTCACACAATCATACAAAATCGAGACCTGAATTTTTGTCCAAATTTAAAAATTTTCATTCACATGTATATCGTCCCTTATATGGGCCTACGAGGCCCAAACATACATTAGGGGTGGTTCTGGACTAAACTGAGGACTTTCGAAACTTATACAACACTTAGAAATTTTCTTATTTTGGAGGGTTACACGCCTATGTGGTCACACACGCCCATTTGGCTTGGGACACGCCTATGTTTATGACATCATCAATCGAAATAGGGTCACACGGCCAAGTCACACGCCTATGTGCTAAGACCGTGTTTTTCACATGACTGAGACACACGGGCGTGACTCTGCCTGTGTGTTTACTATTGGACATTCTGTTTTACCTAATTAGGGTGCAGGGGACACACGGCCAGATCACATGCCCATAGGAGCTGACCGTATGTCTCATACAGCCTAGACACATGCCCGTATGCCTACCCGTGTGGACAACTTTAGGGCTATTTTCCAAGCCAGTTGCCACCCTTAATTGCACAAACACATACATGACTTCAAAGGCACTTAGAATGGCATAAGTGAGCACTTAAACATACACAAACAAGACATGATCATGATCATTTCATCTTTACTAATATGTGCATAAAACTTCATACTTTGTCAAGTCGAATTTATAAATTTCCATACACTGAGAGTTGAAGTTTACTTCCATTTAACATACTCATGTTTTAGTTATTATCATGCCACTCACTCACAATTCCATCATCAAACATCCATAGTCACATCCACATTTCATCCATGCCAAACAAATTTAACTACATCATGTATGACCTTGGCACATGCATGCATATATGAATATGTTTACAACCAAATAATCAATATGAGCCACATCCTATGGCCTTATACAAATTAGACCATAAACCATTTTAGGCCAACACTTTTGGCCACATTAACAATGACATAATTAATCAAAAGACAAAGACCCTATACATGCCATAAACTTAAAATACTTGTGTTCACCTATACCCAAATGATAGCTTGATAGTGTGATGGCATCTCTGGCGATCTCCAACCCGAGGTAGCTAAATTAACCTATAAGATATGGAAAAGGAAAGGGGGAGTAAGCTTAAAGCTTAGTAAGTCCAAATGAAAATAATAAGCAACTCATGCTAGTCATATACTATGTTTAACAATATAAGCACAAGTTAATATAAAAATAGCTATAAATCTCAAGGTTGTAATATAACCTATTCACATGTTTACTCTCTTTTGATTTATCAAAATAATTTAACATTACTCGACTTTCCGTTTAGCAGCCATAATTTCTCCATTGTAGCATGTTTCATAATTAGCAAATCATTTTAAACATCTTAGTAAAAGTACATGTTACTTATGTATATTCATGTTTTCATGCATATAGCTCAACATATATCAAATTGTAATAACTCTTTCTTTCCATACTTTCTTAACCATTTTAATAGGCAATTAGGCCAATATTTCCTTTCACTCATAACCAATAAATCACAATTCAAATGAACAACATTTACTATCTCACCAATCAATTGGGCCACCAAGGCCAAACATATAGTCATCAACCGTGTTTACATGCATTTATACATCATGACCATATATCAACAATCATAGGGCTATCTCAAAGTCACTTTCATAGTGATCATAACTCATAATAACATGAGTCAATACTTAAAATCTTTACGTACATACCTATGCCATCTCGTAACATAACCACTTACTTTCTCATCTTTGGCATACCCATTGAACACTTGGAATACTAAATGGATACATGGAAAGTCTTTGCACATAAGTGCCACATATGTAGCCAAAGCTACCTTGTATCTCATATCACATAAATGCTCGCTCTTGAGCAAATCTTGGGCCTACTCATACAAGCTGACGATCAAGACGTAACTACGCAGTGCTGCTCACACAAGCTGTTAGGTATCCGCAACACATGCCGGCTACCCAGCCACTGGTAGACGTACGAGACCAGCACTCGGATCACATAATCACACATATATCACAAATATCCTCAATGACCTATCACTTATATCCTATTCTATTCCTAAGGTTCAAATGAGATTTTGTCACTTATTCGAACTTCGTCAAATATGATCATAGAATAAATCATTTATTTCATACATTATCAAAGCATTTAAAATATTTAAAGTACAAACATAGCATAGCATTATTAACCTACGAACTTACCTCGACACCAAAATGGCAAAGAGGGACATAACTGTCAATTTACTCGTTTTCCCTCGTTCTAGGCCCGAATCTCGTTTTCTTTGATTTATAACATCACATTTTGCCCACTTATTAGTCACATTACTCAATGTGACCCAAAAATCATACTATGAAAAAATTATGTTTTTCCCCCTAAAGTTTATCATAATTAGACTTTTTCTCCTAGGCTCGTAAAATGAAATTTATTCAATTTCTTTAACATACAAGCCTAGCTGAATCATTTTCATAACTATAGTAGCCCACAATTTCCATTAAAACACACTTAACTACATATTTTATAACTTTTACAATTTAGTTCTTTTGGACGTTTTCACCGAAAATCACTTAGTAAAAGTCATTTTACTAACCATAAACATGTATAATCCACCATTAAACATCAAAATACACAAATTTATAACATGGGTCAAAACCTAGACCTTTATCATATCTCATATTAATGGTAGAAATAGCTAGATCATGTTACAAGGATTTCAAAAATGTGAAAATCATTAAAAACGGGGCTAGAACAGACTTACAATTAAGCTTGAATGTAACATCCCGATTTAGGGTCTAGTCAGAATAGTGGTTTTGAGACCACAAATCCAACGTAAGAAAATTTATTTTTATTATATTTTTATGGTCTACGATTTCACAAAATGATTTCATGAAAATTTTATTTGAAAATTTTGACGTTTGGGCACTCAATTTAGTCAAAAAGACTAACTTGAAAAAAGTGCAAAACTTGAGTTCTACATGCTGTAGGTGTCCAATTGTTATGAAACTTTAAATTGGAGGTCCTTATATGGTAATTAGACCATTGGTTAATTTGTTGGAAAAAAATGGACATGAAATAGGTGAAATAGAATATTTTTAAGTTAGGGGCATTTTGGTCATTTAGTAATTAAAATGATTTAAAAACAAAACTAAAAGCCAATTTTTGTCCATCTTCAAGCTGTGGCCAAAACTTGAAATCCCCGTAAGCCCGATTGTAAGCCCGTTCTAGCCCCATTTTTAATGACTTTTATGTTTTTGCAATCCCCGTAGCAAGATCTATCTATTTCTACCATTTATTTGAGCTAGGGTTGATGTTTAAAAATTTACTCATGTGCTACATGTGTGTATTTTGATGTTTAAGGGAGGAATATGAATGTTTGTTTTGTGTTAAACGACTTTTACTAAGTAGTTTTCGGTGAAAACGCTAAAAAGGACTAATTTGTAAAAGTTATAAAATTTGTCATAAAAGTGTGATTTATTGGAAATTGTGGGCTGCTATAGTTATGAAAATGATTCTTCTAGGATTAAAGTGTAAAGAAATTGAATAAAAATCATTTTACGAGCCTAGGGGCAAAAGTGTAAATATGACAAAGTTTAGGGGAAAAACGTAATTTTTCCATAATATGATTTTTGGGTCATAATGAGTAATGTGACTAATAAGTGAGCTAAATGTGATATTTTAGATCAAAGAAAATGAGATTCGGGCCTAGAACGGGGGAAAAATAAATATTTGACGGTTAGGTCTTTTTCACCAATTTTGGTATCGAGGTAAGTTTGTATGAAAATAATGCAACATGTTATTTTTATTATATGTTTAACTCTTAAATAAACATGAAAATTTGTTGATTCTATTGTTGTATTGTATTGAATGTGCAATGTACAAATATTGAATTGTATTAAAATGTCCATAATCCCGAAATTCAGTGAAAAGAGTTATAATCCGTTCGAATACTGAATTCCGATGGATAAGTTATTTCTCACGTGAAATGGGATCCTGCATGTTTTGCAGAAAGACTTTAGCCTGGATGGGTAATCCATTGATCTCAGTGTAGAAAGGATTTAGCCTGGACGGGTAATCCTGAAACGAGCCTATCGATCATATGTTTCAATTAGGATTTAGCCTGGACTGGTAATCCTAATTGATTGGATTTAGCTTGGACTGGTAATCCAGATTAGACTCTGTAGGGAATTCTTTGTCACAAAGAGGATTTAACCTGGACTGGTAATCTAACAAAGCCCTTAGAGTACATGGTTCAGCTAGAATTTAGCCTGGACTGGTAATTCTACTGTAAAAGATGTGGCTCGAGAGTGTACCGAAAGGGTACTACTGAATATGAATTGACAGTAAAAAAATTGTACATCTATAGTGTACTTAATGATGAAATATACATCAGCAATTCAATGATTCAATGGATAAAGTACATGTAAATGACTTGAGAAATTTGAATTTGAATGTGTACATGATATAATGAGCTCATCTATGCATATTGATATACATGTGACTAACTTGTTGATTGAGTGTAGGTATTTAGTAAAAATTACCTTGATCGATGGAATGTATGGTTAAGTATGCCCACGAGAATTAACGACTTTTATATTGAGTTCTATTGTGTAAATGAGTATGGGATCCATGAAATGGTGAGTTCATGATTAGTTGGAAACGATTTTATGATAGTTATCATTGTATTGCACTAAAACAGTTTTGGACACCAGTAGTAGTTTAACTTTCAAAATCCATAAAAAATTGTGGAAGTCAAATTAGAGGCTGAATAAAATATTAAATTAAATCTTATTGAGTCTATTCTTACATAGAATAAACGATATAAGCAAAAGAATTTCATATTATGAGATATTTGAACTTTCGTGAGTTAGGGTCAGAATGATTTCGGATTCCCCTATTCTGACTTTAGAAAATTATTAAAAATTGTATGAAAATAATATGGATTAGAATTCATATGACTAAATCTTTAATGAGTCTAATTTCAAGAGAAATAGACAGGAACATTATCCGAATCCTGCACTATGAGATAATTAATTTTTAGTAAAGAAAGGTCGAAGCTGTCAAACAGCAGAACAGGGGTAACTTTAAAGAATAAACTACACTTATTGGCTAGACAAAAAATTTTGAAAATTTTATGGTAATAAGATATGTGAGTCTAGTTTTTAGGAAAAATTAGCAGATCTTTATTTGGAGTTCTGTAGCTCAAGATATAAATAATTTAGTAACTTTGACTCGAGAAACCAACTTGACTAGAACATAAGTAAAAGTGTAATTTTGATTGTATTACCTTGAGAAGCATGTTGGCATATTGCTTATTATTTTCATATGGACTTACTAAGCTATAAAGCTTACTCCTTCCTTTCCATTTCTTTAGTGTTGTCAGGTTAGCTTGGGGTTGGAGAACGTCGGAGGTAGCATCACACTATCAAATTATCAAATTGGGGTATTAATTAACCTTAAGTGTTTTCAAGTGAGTGGCATGTATAGAGACCTAGTCTTTTGATATATGTGTTTCATGATTCGACCAAATGTATTGGCTTATAATGATTCAGTTGTATATAGCCATGAGATGTGACTTATATCGATTATTGGGTTGTAACCCTATTATATGTGCATGCACAAGCGTAAAATTTTCATGTGATGTGAGTATGTAACTTGATATGGTGTGCAATGTCTTAGACAAGCATGTTATTCTACGCATGTGAAATATGTTAGTATTTTATAAAGTTATGAGTTAGCCTTGAATATGAATGTTTGATGATTAAGTTGAAATCTTTTGGTATGATGGTAACCATGGTATAAAAGTATAAGTGATATCATAATAGACAAGGCCAAATGAGTGTGAATTGGTGTGTTTGACTTGGTATAAAATGAGCATGTAAAGCACATGTATCATGACATGAAAATGCTATGTTTTTGGCCTAATTGAAGATGTTTAATCATTAAATAGATGCCATGTTTTATGTCCTTGATGTTGTATAAATGTGTGAGGGTTTATGGTTGACCAAGGCTTGGAAAATAGCTTAAGTTTTGGCCACACGGGTAGAGACACGACCGTGTGTCTCAGCCGTGTGGGGGACACGGCCTTAGCACATAGGCGTGTGACTTGGACGTGTGACCTTATTTTGTTGCTGACATGATAAACAAAGAGTTACATAGGCTGAGGACACGGGCGTGACCCAAGCCACACGGGCATGTGACTCTCTAAACATGGAAAATTTCCTAAGTGTTGTAAAATTTCTGGAAGTTCTCGATTTAGTCTTGAACCACCCCGATGTATGTTTTGGGCCTCGTAGGCTCGTATAAGAGATGATATGCATGTGTTTGAATATTTTTAAATTGGTTGAAATTTTATGGCCCGATTTTACATGTATGTGTATGTTTAAGTCCGGTAATGTCTCGTATCCTATCCCGACATCCGGCACAGGTAAGGGATGTTACATTGAAAGCTTAAAAAGCCCTACCCATGACTTCCTCTTACAAATTTCGTCCAAGGAGGAAGATGGACAAATTTTTGGGCTTTTATTTTTGTTTTTAATTCATTTTAATAACTAAATGACCAAAATGCCCTTAATGAAAAACTTTGGAAACATGCCTAACCATGTCCATTTTTGTCCACCAACTAAACCAATGGTCTAATCACCATATAAGTACCTTCAATTTAAAATTTCATAACAATTGGACACCTCTAGGATGTAGAACTCAACTTTTGCACTTTTTACGATTTAGTCCTTTTGACTAATTTGAGTGCCTAAACGTCAAAATTTTCAAACGAAATTTTCACGAAATCATATCATGAAATCGTAGACCATAAAAAATATAATAAAAATAATTTTTTTCCTCGTCAAATTTTTGGTCCCGAAACCACTATTCCAACTAGGCCTAAAATCGGGTTGTTACAAAGCCTCTTCCTGATGTTGTTTGATGCCAACCTACCGCTTTCCCTTGTGAACTATCTACCAATGAAGCCCAAGTCACTTAAATCACAATATTCTAACATTGAACGAAATTCATGCATCTATATTTTTTATCAGAGACGTCCACCTCTCTTTTCAAATGAGTAAGTAATCTCATTAAAATCCCCTACAACCAGCCAAGGAATTGTCTGATCTTGACCCAAAATTTTGAATAAATTCCATGATAGGCTCCTATATCATTCCTCTGGGTTCCCATAAAAACCTGTGAACCTCTACAAAGATCCCTCCTCATCGTTTTTAATAGTAACATCAATATGATATCAAGAGAAACTCCTCAACGTAACTAAATAGTTGTCTTTCCAACCTAAAGATAAACCTCCCTTGGACCCTAAAGCTCCTACATCGATACCATTTCCATAACCACACCTCCTTCGAACTCCTTCCAGTCGTTTATTGCAGTGACATTGTGCCTAATAGTACTGAACTAATAAAAATGGGTGTTGAAATTTCTATCATTCACTTTATCACATACAATACATTCATGATATTTAAATATCATAATAAGTATTATTAACTTATTATTAATGTATTCAATATAATATTATTAAAAATTTTAAAAAGAATATAATGTAGTGTATAAAAATTAAAGAATATGTAAATATTATAATTTTATATTAAGAATAAATTCAATATGATTAACTCTTTAGTATTAAATAAAAAATACATAATAAGGATTTTTTGAATGAAACAAATATTTTATATTGAATACATACACTATTATTTAATAGTTTTAATTTTAACTGATAAGTTTATAAATTAATTAATTGTGCAATTATATCAATATTTTCATATAATTATTATGTATTGGTTAAATAGTAACTTAGGGTGAAATTCAATATTATCAAATATATAAATATGTATTCAATAATTCATACAAAACATTTAATTTAATTATTATTTCAATTGTATAAGCGATGCATAATATTACACGTGATTAATATAATTACTGAATACATTTGTATATATTTGATAATATTGAATTTGACCCTAAATTACAATTTAATTAATGCATAGTAATTATATGAAAATATTGATATAATCACATAATTATTTAATTTATACACTTATTAATGATATATTTTAACTTAGTGTCATAAAAATATATGATTAACTTATTTATCATAAAATATCATATATTTTAAATAATAAGTTAATCATATTGAATTTATTAAAATATCATAATTATTATCTTATTATTCAATTCATAACACAATTGTCGAAACATTTTTTTTGAAAAACAGTCGACTTTTATTTTGAAAATGAAAACGGGAGTCGCCACCATCTCTTTTTGAGGTGTGATTGGGTCACCTTATGATTGATCATTTTAATAAGATGTTTTGATTTACTAAAACAACAATTTTGGTCTACGAAATTCGAGAAAATGGGTTTGGGAGTCGGTTACGCACGAGGAAGGATTAGCACCCTTGTTATGTCCAAAATTGATACCTAATTGATTAATTAATGTCTTAATGTTGAAAGTTAAAAACTCAGAAATAATTTTAAAATACGATTCTCTCCTTTTTTATTTAACGTTGATTCTTTTTTTAAAAAAGAGCTTGAATAAATTAAAATGAGTATTAAAGGCCTTCTCATCTCGAGATAAAATATCACATCCTGTAAGTTAGTACATGACATTTGAATCTTTGAAAATAAGCTTGCCTTTTAATTGGTTTATTTTAAAAAAAAAATTGTACTTTGATTTTTAAAAGGATATTCGATTATTTAGATTCAACGAGAAAAATCGAAACCCCTTAAGTTAGGGCACGACCTTCTTGAGTTTCTAAACGCGAAATATTGCCTTTATTTTTATTTTGCTCATGTATTTTGAAATTTGAAGGGATATTCAACTACTTAGGTTTTACGAGAAAATCGAGACCCCATAAGTTATGGCACGGCTTCTCGAACTTCCTAAATGTGAAATATTGTCGGTTTTTAATTTTTGCAAGTTTGGGTAAAAAATGTATAATATTTAAAATTTTACACATATGGAATGTCGTATTAGCAAGGGTCAACAAAGATTGCAGTAATAAAACGATATATGAAAATCGTATAATATACACTACTCTAACATTAACAAACATCATCAAAAGACAAATAAAGTAGATAATAACGATGGCGATAACAGCAACACATACATATAACGAATAATACCAATCGAAAGATAGAGTCAAAGGAGCAAATACACAAATAAATACAAAGAAAAATAATTTGCAAAAGCTCGAAAATAAAAAATTAAGTTAAAGTAAAAATGAAATTATGGATATAAATAGAAATCAAATATATAAATAAATAATACTAATAATAGATAGATTAATAATAGTAATAATAATAACAATATATGTACAAGTAAGAAACATAAGTAATCTAATTTTTAAAAGTATAAAAAGGGTAACCAAAAAATGATAATAATAATGGGATAAAATAACTAGCCAATAAAAAAAAATAACAAATAAATGAATAAATAAAAAAAGTGGGAAATTAAAAAAAATAAAAAGGTGAATAGAGGATTAAAATGAATACGAACAAAAGAGGAGAGGACCGAATGGGCAATTATTCCTATTCTCCAAACGTGCCATTTCAGGCATTAGCCTTAAAAAAGGGGTTACGGACTAAATTAAAATAAAATGAAAGATTGTGGCGAAAATAAAAGGTAACGAAAATAGGATAGGACCACATTGGAACCAGCCTCAAAAGCAGAATGACTGAGGGCGCAAATAGACCCTCAGTCCAAAAACATGCATATCTTAGGCGGCTATGGGTCGAGTTTTGGGTTAGAGGCCAAAACGACGTCGTTTTGTCCTCTGAAATTAATCTTCAAAATGACGCCGTTTCTACAATGCTATATAAGGCCATTTTTTTTTTGAAAATTTCATTCTAGCTCAGGTTTAAAAAAAAACATGCCTCCTCCTCTTTCTCTACTAGGGTTTCGACCTAGCTTTGGGGTGCTGGCAGTCCACCATACGACCGCCGTGGCCAGTGGCCAACGACGTACAAAATGGGCTTTTCAGCCCCCGTTTCAAAATGCCCTTGCAAGCCAAGCCCTCGCAACCCAAAAGAACGAAAGAGGAAGGCCTTTGACCCTCTTTGGGTCCGATTACGACAATGGAGTAGAACCCTTCGACGGCGCGGGCACGATGTGGCTCTAGTGAGCCTTTTTCCTCTTTTTTTTTTTAATTTTTGTATGTACAAAAAGATTAATGAATAAAACCCGAAAAAAATAAAATGAAAATCACTTTTAGCAAAAATCGCTTCTGTTTTTTTTTTATTTCTCTGTATTGATTTTTTTGTGTGTTTTTTGTTACATTCTGTTTTGGTGGCTTATATAGCCGAAAGAAAAAGGAAAAAAAAATACATTACGTTCCTCTCTGTTCTACTACAATCTCTGTTATTTTTCTTGTCTCTAGTGCAGGTACGTAGGCGAGGACGTGGAGGCACGCGGTGGTGGTACAGGGAGTACGGCGGTGATGTGGTACTGAAGGCTAGGGGTTGCGGCACACCTAGGGCTAGGGTTCCCTAGGTTGGTTGAAGTTGTTTTAGTTTTTAGGCCGTTTGGGCCTTGTAATTTTAGGCTAGGGTTTATTTCATTTTGGGCCATATTGGGCCAATTAGATTTGGGTTGTAATGGACTTTGACTTGGACTTAATTTGGGTTTTATTATTATTTATTTTTTTTGTTTTGTTTTTTTGTTTTGTATCTGTATGGGCCTGAGCAGATTTGGGCCTGTACAACTACCCATCTTTGCTCATTGTCGTGTAATGGGAATGAAGCAAAGACTTTTAAGAAGGACCAATCTTGCCCGGTCTCTGAATCTCGACTTCTTTAGTGCTCCTCTTCTTCAAGTAGCCTCGTTCTAATCCACTGCAAATTCAGGGAGATGAGACTTGTAACTTCGATTTACTCTAATGTAATTTCAGGGAAAAGAGATTTGTAGTTTCAATTTTCTCCACTGGAACTTAAAGGAGATAAGAATTAGTAATTTCAACCTGCTCCACTGTAACTCTAGGGAGATAAGGCTTATGTATTTTCCTGCTCCACTATAACTTTAGGGAGATAAGGGTTGTAACTTATAACTTCAATCTGTTTCACAACGACTTCAGGGAAATGAAATTTGCTATCTTCAGTCTGCTCCGCTGAAACTTCAGGGAGATAAGGCTGGTGGCTTCAATCTACTCCACTGCAACTTCAGGAAGATAAGATTCACCGTAATTTATAGCTTTAATCTGTTCTGCTGTAACTTCAGGGAAATAAGATTTGCTGTCTTCAGTCTGCTCTGCTGCAACTTCAGGGAGTTAAGGCTGGTGGGTTCAATCTGCTCCACTACAACTTTAGAAAGATAAAACTCGCTATAACAACTTCGGTCCGTCCCACTACAACTTCAGGGGTATGAGATTTGTGGTTTCATTGATCTGGTACAACGTTCTCTGGTAAACATGACCTGTGGAACCCATTTGATTGGCCTATTTATGCCAAATGATTAGGATGTCATGATCAGAATGAATCAAATGCCCCTAAATAGATGTGTATGAATGATATTTGCATGAATACAAAATGTCACTTTTTGAGAATGATTCCTTTTTTTATGCTTAGGTTGTCATTGCTCGTTGTTCGTCAAGGTTCTATCGTTGATATGCTACCGTGCCTTCTTACTCAGCTGGTATCTTTGACTGAAGATCTAACAAAAAAGTCATAATTTGGACTATTCTTTCTCAGATGTTCCCAACTCTTGAATTTGGTTATTTCTTACTAATGGTCCTGTTTCAAGTCTTGTACTATTTAGAAACTTTTCAGAGTAATATGCAGAACTTCTTTTATGTGGATATTATAAGTCCAATAATCGTTGTTTCAATGAAAAATGCTTGAAAAAGATTGTCACTATGGACAAAATGGGATTTTATTAAGAGCAAAGTTCGAAGTGGATAAATCAACTAAGATAGCAAATTTTGCTAAGGTACAAAATTTATAAGATGAAAAATAGGTGCCCCAGATATTGCAGCGTGAGCTTCTCTATTCAAACTTCTCGAAGACCATTTCGAGCTAGATATGTGTTTAGAAGCTCTCAAGTATTTTGTTGATGCCCCAAGATGTAACATTCCTCTTTCTTGTTAATTTTGAGAGGACAAGACTACCATATGCCCCATCTTCAATCAAAACCCCTTTGGTCTCAAGGTGCCCTTTACGTATTTTCGCCTTGGCCTCTCCTTTTTTTTTTGAGAAACTCAAAGCACCCTTTGTGGGTTTTCGTATTGGCCTCTCCCCTCTTAGGTGAAGTATTTCTTGACTGAATCCAAATTTATAGGATTATGCAAGTTTTTCCCATCCATCTCGGTCAAAATCAATGCTCCTCCAGAAAAGGCTTTTTTTACCACATAAAGTCCATCCCAGTTTGGCATCCATTTCCCTTTGAAATCCTTTTGTATGAGAATGATCTTTTAAACACCAGGTTTCCCTCGTGGAATTCTCTTGGGCAAACCTTTTTGTTATAAGCTCGCATCATTTATTTTTGGTACATCTGACCATAACGGATAACCCTTAGCCTCTTTTCTTCAATCAAGTTCAACTAATCATATCGAGACTGAATCCATTCTACTTCATCTGACTTTAGCTTTGACAAAACTCAGAGGGAAGGAATCTCGACTTCAATAGGTAAAATCGCCTCCATTCCATAGACCAAAGAGAAAGGCATTGCCTCGGTGGAGGTCTTGACAGACGTTCGATAAGCATAGAGGGAAAATGGTAGCTTCTCATACGAGTCTTTATAAGTCTCAGTCATTTTCCCCACGATCTTCTTAATGTTTTTATTGGCTGCTTCCACTACACCATTCATTTTTGGGTGATATGGCAACAAGTTGTGGTGTCTGATCTTGAATTGACTGCAGACCTCCGCTATAGTGCTGTTGTTCAAGTTTAATACATTGTCAGCTATATGATCCTCTCCAGCATTCTATATCGACATATGATTTCCTTCTTCAAGAATTTGCTGACTGCCGACTTTGTAACATTGACATATGAAGTGACCTCTACCCACTTGGTGTAGTAGTCGATGACTAAAAAGATGAATCGATGCCCATTGGAAGCTTTTGGCGATCTTGGCCCAATCACATCCATGCCCCACATAGAGAAAGGCCATGAAGAAGTCATAACATGAAGAGGTGAATGAGGCACATGAATTTTGTCTCCATAAATTTGAAACTTATGACATTTCTTAGCGTAATTAATACAATCCCCTTCCATAGTGGACTAATAATACCCAAATCTCATAATTTGCATGGCCATTGTAAAGCCATTAGCGTGTGTCTCGCAGACACCCTCATGGACTTCTTCCAAGATTTTCTTAGCCTCGACAACTTCCACACATCTTAATAGTATCTGATCTTTTCTTCTTTTATACAAGATCTCCCTATCTAAGACGTAGTCACAGGCTAGTCTTCTTAACATCTTTTTATCATTCTCAGTTGCTTGGTTTGGGTATTCATGATTCTTCACGTATTGTAGTATATCGTGGTAACAAGGGTGATCATCCTTTTCTTTTTCCTCAATGTTGTGACAATGAGCCGGAGCCTCATAAATACTCATTTGGATAGGTTTTATGTCCTCTTGTTTGTTCACTTTGATCATGGAAGCTGGAGTAGCCAAGGCATCGACCATCTGGTTTTCATCTCACTGTAGGTAGCAAAATGTGATATCATCAAACTCTTCAATTAACTCCAGCATCAACTTTTGATAATTGATCAATTTGGGGTCTCTTATCTCCCATTGACCTTTGAGCTAATAGATCACTAGTGCAGAATCCCCATATACCTCTAGCACTTTGATTTTGCGTTCTATGGCTACACAGATACCCATGATGCATGCTTCGTATTCTGCCATATTGTTCGTGCAATCAAAATCCAATTTACTAGTAAAAGGATAATGATCTTCGCTTGGGATACCGAGACTTCCCCGATTCTGTTACCCACAGCATTTGAGGCTTCGTCTAAATTTAGTTTCCAAGGGTGGCCTTCTTGAGAACCTTCTTCAATGGTTGCAATATACATCAAATCTTCATTCGAGAAATCAAAGTTCAAAGGCTCGTAATCCTCTAGAGCTCTACTAGCTAGAAAATTTGCTATTGCACTCCCTTTTATAGCTTTCTGGTTCACATAAACTATATCAAATTCGGAAAGCAGGATTTGCCATCGGGCTATTCATCCATTCAAAGCTTTCGACTCCATCATATACTTCAGGGGGTCCAGTTTCGAAATGAGCCAAGTGGTATGATACAACATGTACTGTCTTAGTCTTTGGGTTGTCCAAATTAAGGCGCAACACAATTTCTTAATTGATGAGTACCTTGTCTCACATTCAGTGAACTTTTTACCGAGGTAGTATATTGCTCTTTCTTTCCTTCCTGACTCATCATGTTGGCTGAGCACACATCCCATGGAGTTTTCAAACACCGCCAAATACAGTATCAGTGGCTTATCTGGGTTGGGTGGTATTAGCACCGGGGTATTGGACAAGTAGTGTTTGACCTTGTTGAAAGTCTTCTGGCATTCTTTGTCCTTTACACCTGGATTGTGTTTCTTAAGGAGACGGAGTATGGGGTCACATTTCTTAATTAGCAATGAAATAAACCAGGCGATGTAATTTATTCTTCCTAGGAAACCTAGAACTTCTTTTTGAGTACGCGGCGGAGGTAGTTCTTGTATGACCTTGACTTTCTCTGGGTCGATCTCAATCCTTTTTACACTGACTACAAACCCTAGTAGCTTTCTAGACCTAGCTCCAAAGGTACACATTGCTGGATTGAGCTTTAGCTGGAACTTTTTCAACCTTAAGAACAATTTCCTCAGAACTTAAACGTACTCTTTCTCTATTCGGGACTTTGCGATCATGTCATCGATATAAACTTTGATTTCTTTGTGCACCATATCATGGAATAGGGTTACCATGGCTCTTTGATATGCTGCTCCCCCATTTTTTAGCCCGAATAGCATCACCTTATAGTAGAATGTTCCCCACACAGTTACGAATGTGGTCTTCTCCATGTCCTCTGGATGCATCTTAATCTGATTGTATCTGGAGAAACCATCCATGAAGGAGAACAGTGAGTGACATGCCGTGTTGTCCACTAAGGTGTTAATGTGAGGCAGTGGGAAATATCTTTCAGGCTGGCTTTATTTAAATCTTTGTAGTCTACACACATTCGTACCTTTCCATATTTTTTAGGGACGAGGACGATGTTGGCTACCTATTTTGAGTATTTAACCACTTGTAAGAATCCAGCATCGAATTGCTTCTTGACCTCTTCTTTTATTTTCAGCAAAACATCGGGTCTTATCCTTCAGAACTTCTGCTACACTGGCTTACACTCTTCCTTTATGGGGAGTCGATGTACCACAATATTAGTACATAACCCGGGCATGTCTTGATAGGACCATACAAAGACATCCTTGACTTCTTAAAGTAACTCAATGAGGTCTCGCTTCGTCTCTACGATGATACAAGTTTCGATCTTCACCTCTTTTTCCTCTCCTAAGCTCACAATTTCCACTGACTCTTTGTGAGGTAGGATTTGTTTCTCATCTTGCTCTACCATCCTCAACAAATTAGGAGATAGGTCACAGCCTCAATCATCTTCAAAATCCTGAGAATCCTCCATACACATATCTTGCTCAAAAGGAGACTCTGAGTCATTAGCAGTGTCGCTCATATCATTGATATCTAGAGACCTATTATAGGGATGAAGAAAGATACAAAGAGCCAAAAAATCTAAGAATAATCATTTGTATGGTATGATCATGAAGAAGAACAAAAGAATATTTGGAAAAAGGTCTAAAGGACAAAAGAATCTGAGAACAATTATTTGTCTAATATGATTATGAATGAAATGGAAATAATGAAAGAATATTTACTCAAAATGATAGCAAATGTGCATTTTATTGAAATAACGTTTTTGAACATAAGCCTATTTCACAAAAGATTCTTATTACTCCTAGGCCTAGAGCAATAAGTGTGTTTTAGACGTTACTCTGAATTAGCTCTAAAAACTAAAGGAACCTTTTCCGCAGTCCAGTTGTCCAGAACACTTCCAGGTACGTAAGGGCAAATGTCTGACAAATTCTCTTCTTTGGTTCTTTCTTCAGATATGGCGTTGATGTCCAAATTTTCCAACATTACTTTCGTAGTTTCCTTTTTCAGTATCCTCTGTTCAGGATGAATAATTCCTCCTGACACAAAAGTTCTAGATATGTGGGGGAATATCATTGGTTCCTATTTGATCTCTTCCCTGCTCAAACATGCTCTCCTCCTTTCTTGCTTCTTGTTTAGCTCATTCTTTTTTCATCTTGCGTCCAGCCTAAATCCTAAGCCGAAGTGGTCTTGTTTGTCTTTTAGCATTGGTGCCTCAACCTTCCCTTGGAGGTGTCTCCCAAGTCCTCTTCCCGGTAAGGCCCCTTTCCCGACCGTCAGTTGTAGGCCCATTCTCGTAGTCTTAGATATTTTAGGAGTTGGGATCTTGTTCCCTTCAGTGATGAATGTTGTATTCACAAATTCCAAAGATCGAAAGGAACATTCAATCGCTTCATTGTTTGCCTCTAAGTATTGCGCGTTATTGTTTACAGCTGCAATGATGTCTTCTTCTACATTTACCATCACCAGCCGACCTTTTGTTACCAACTTTAACTTTTGGTGCAGTGATGAAGGCACTGCCCCCACTGAATGTATCCAGGGCCTCCTAGTAAGTAGTTATACAAAGGTTTGATGTCCATCACTAGGAAGTCTACCTCGTATATATTTGGGCCGATCACAAGCGGTATTTCAATTCTTCCCATTACTCTACTTTTAGTGCTTTCGAATGCCCTCACTATGTTTTGGCATGTCTTCATGTGAGAGCTAACCACCGACAACATATTCAGTGTGGATAAGTGTAAAACATTTAGGGTCGATCCATTATCAATTAGTACCTCCGACAGTGTATACCCTTTACACTGGGTGGTGATGTGCAGAGCCTTGGTCGATCCCATGCCCCCTGGTGGTATTTCATCATCATTAAAGAAGATGAAATTATCAGCGCTTATGTTGTTAACCAGATGATCTAGCTTGTTGATGGAGATATCGTTAGCGACATAAGTTTCGTTTAATACTTTCATCAATGCACTTTGGTGTACCTCCGAGCTCAAAAGTAAAGCTAACATTGATATGCGAGTTGGTTGTTTATGTAGCTGCTCTACAACACTATACTAGATATGCTTTAAAAACTTCAAGAATTCCTTAGCCTCCTCTTTATTGACCTGCTCGTTAACAGCTGATTTGAGTCTGGCCGCTTTTTCTTTCTTTTGTTCAACTGCCAGGGCTTTTTCTATTGCGGGCTCCGCTCTTGTATTTGCTGAATTGTAGCGCCTCCCACTACGTGTGTAGAAACATACATCTCGATTCTCTTTTAAAGCACCCACTGGGTTCTCCTCTCCCGGGATCGTCACATTGCAATCATAATTCCAGGGAACCCTCTTGCTATCTTTATAGGGGAAGACTGCATGTTTCTAGATTATGACCTTTGGCGGTATTTGTACTCCAACTTCATTGCTTCGTGGTTGTGAAATGATGACCATCAGGTAGTTGACTTTCTGGGCCTTTGTTGTCGTTTCTCCCTCCGATGCGCATACATTTCCTTCTTCTAGGTTTTTAACATCTTCATAAAATTCTATTTCTTTATTGTCCATCATGTCTTGTACTAGGGCTTTGAACTCAGTGCATTCTTGGATCTCGTGCCCCTCTCTATTATAGGAACTCATAGTAGTTCCTCTTCCCTATAGATATCTTCTCTGAACCTGGTACAACCAATCCTCTATTTACCATCTCTTTCCAAACTCGTCTTAATGGGGTTTTAACTTTCACAACCTCATATTTGATTTTCTTGCTCTCACCTTCATTTATCCCGTTTACCCCTTGGTCAGCATGATTGGGTAACGGGTTTCCTGCCACATCTGGTCCTGATGGGTCATCAAACTTCATAATTCTCATTTTTATGAACCTTTTGACCAGCTTCTTAAATGCGGTGCAATTTTCAATTGAATGCCTAGTGATTCCTGCATGGTATTCACATTGAGCATTTGCATCATACCATTTGGGAAATGGAGGTTGCATCGGTTTTAAGTAGAAAAGGGATACTACGTGTCCATCAAACAGACTCTGATATAGCTTCCTATACGTCATTAGTATAGGTGTGAACTAGGGCCTTTCTGTATTTGTCATTGTATTGGACTCTTGTCTTCTGGAACCCTAATGGCTAGTGGTTACTGTTTTCGGCTAACTTACAGTGATTTGTTTTGAATAACCCTTGTTATATGTTCTTGCATTATTCACCTCATTCTCTCTTTTCCTTGGGGCTGATCTCTTGGTGTTTTCCCCCGCATCTATCTTACCGCTCCTTACTGTGTTTTCAATTATTTTGCCAGTCATCACTATGTCTGAGAAGCTTTTAGTGGCACTTCCCAACATATGAGTGATGAATGGAGCTTTTAAATTGTTGATGAAAAGCATTGTGGTTTTTTTTTCTAAGAGAGGCAGCTAGACTTGTATGGAAACTTCTCTCCATCTTTGGGCATATTGTCTGAAGCTCTCATTTTGTTTCTTCTCCATGTTCTGTAAAGTGATTCTATCAGGGGTCATATCTGTCACGTAACTATACTGCTTCATGAAAGCTTGTGCTAGATCCTTCCATGAATTTATCTTGGTATGGCTCAATTGGTTGTACCATTTGGATGCTGCCTCAACCAGACTTTCTTGGAAATAGTGAATCAATAGTTGGTCATTATTGACATAGCCTGTCATTCGTCTGCAGAACATGGTGATGTGAGCTTCGGGACAACTAGTCCCGTTATACTTCTCAAACTTCAGAGTTTTAAACTTGGGGGGAAGTACTAGCTCCGGAACCAAGCTCAAATTCTTAGCATCGATTCCACCATTATAGTCGGCGTTTTCCATTTCTTTAAAAATTTCTTCTAACCATCTACACCGGTCTTCAACTTGTTTCGAGAGCTCCACCCTTGCTTTTCTATTTCTACCACATCATCGAGATCTGGGACAACGAGATTACTTGGGTTATTTTCTGGATTAGAGCCTGAGCCGGCTTGGTAATTCATCGGCACCGAAACACTGGCCTGAAACTATTGGGGCCTGATTGTAATAAATGTCCTTCGTGGGTACACCTCGGGTTGTGTCTGAACATTTGTCGGTGTAAAACCCGAGGGGTAAAGAGGATCTTCATTATCATCTCCAGCATTGACCACAGGGTTCTTTCCTTTTTCTAGCCCGCCGGTCAGTAGTTGTGTTAATTGGTTTATCATATTCCTCTGGGATTCTAGCATCTGATCTCTCATGTCTTGCTGGATTTTTGCCAATTGTTCTTGCAGTTGTGTTTGCAGTTGCTCTTGTATTTCTTTTTGGAGCTGTTCTAGCCTTTCCAATCTTTGATCCAGAACTTTTATCTTGGTGCGAGTACCGTAACGATGATTAGTTGGCAGATTTTTGTCGGTTTCTAGATTAACTAAAATAGTTTTTAACTAATTAGAGTCCTTTTGTAACATTTAATGCATTTGATGCGATGAAATGCAAATGCATGAGATGAATACAGAAAAAGGCATAGACTCTAATTCAATTCCATTTAGAATAACTTTACTAAAAAACAAAATTCTTTACATAAAACGAATTACATATATGGTTTAGCTCTGATGCTCAAAGTTTTAACTTTCCTAAGCAACCAAGCTAGCTCTTGGCCCCGGTGTAATTCTAGTTCATATTTCACACTTAGTACATTAGCCTGAACTGCTAAAGTCTGTAAATGGTCGGCCACCTCTCGTATCTAAGCTATGGCTTCACCCATAATGTAATCTCTGTTTCTAACTTGATTCTGAGAATGGTGGAGTTGCTCTTTCCAACGCTCCTCATTTGCTTCAAGAAGTTCAACCCGGAGTTTACAGTTTTGTAACGCAGTCTTGAGTTCTTCTACCTTTCTTTTTAGCTCTTTAATCTTGTTCAAGCTCGCCTTCAGATCTATGGTAGAGTTGCAACTTCGATGTTGATGAAGTGACCTTTCTAGTTCTGTTATTCTAGCCTTTAATTCGGCTTTTTCACTTCGGCTGTCTGACAAACTCTTTTCTATGGCCTCTTTTTGAACCTGAGCATCTTGGAATTTTCTCTCCCATCGATCGAGTTTAGCTTTCTCCTCTTGGATCTCTTGTCGCCACTGCTTTAATGTCTTCCCTAATCCAGCGATCCTCATCGATAAGCGCAACTTCTTGTAATCTGTTTTCAAATTATCTAAATCTTCTTCTGCCTTATTCTTTCCCTTTCTTAATTTCTTGGCTTCTAGTTTCAACATCTAATCTTAAATGAATATTTTTCTCCTCCAATTGCTCGATCTTCTTTCCTCAATCTGAGCTCCTTTTCTTAAAATCCTGCTTTATGATCTCTAGCTCGGATGGGACCACTTGCAGGTATTCTTCCATCGATCGCGCACCTTCTTGACTTGGCCCGGGGATGTTGTTTTTGATTCTTTTACTCCACTACCCATTATACTTAGGGGTCGTCATCGGACTTATATCCAATCTTTTCATTCGACGAGTCTGGTTCCAAGTGTTGGACATTTCCCGTACCTTTTTCTTATAGTTATCCCCCTATACGAAAACTCGTACTTAGCTAGCCCTTGGGTTGTTGGTATAAACTATCTCGATCTGTACTGCCTCAAAACTAGCAAAGGAGTGTATCCGGTGGCTCCCCAAATCCTAAGTAGGGGGACCTATTGAAAATCCCCACACCAGTATAGAATCTTATCGGGGACCATCCAAGGGGCTCTCCACTCGACATCTTCTTCTTGGAAATTTTGGAGGATCGCTATCCATCTTTCCTTCTATATATCATCCCGCCTTGGTGTAGCCACTATTTCTTTCAAAGGAGAATAATTCTCGAAGAATACCCGATATGAAACTTTGTCCACTTTCTAGAAATGGCTGTGGAACCAAGCTAGCAATAGTTGCACGCATCCGATGAATCTTCCCTCGCCAGCTCTTCGGCACGCGTTTAAAGATCTAAATGTTTCAGCCAAAATTGCGGGAACCGGCATGACCCTCTTATCAAGTCTGTCAAACAAATCAGAAACCGCTTCATCTATGTACCCTAGCGCTATAGGGAAAACAATCATCCCATAAATGCTCAAAGCAAAAAAATCAACCCTTTTCTTCATATCTGGGTGTACCAAAATCAGATCTCGCAAGCTTTTCCAGAGAATACATTTGCTTCCTCCTTTTTGCTTGATACGAGTCGTGACCCACTGTTCACTCATTCCCGTGATATTCATTAATTTCTTCACGAAATTCAGGACATTAATAGCTCTAGAATATGCCTTATCAGCTTGAATCTTTGGACAACGAAGCAGGGCTGTATAGTCCTTTATTGTAGGCACCAAATCCACATTCCCAAAGGTAAAAAAACTATAAACGGGATTCCAAATTTGAGCCAGAGCTCCAAGCAAGTGCTTGTCCACCTTGATGTCGAGTAGATAGGGCAGATCACCATAATTACTATAAAATAACTACTTGAATTCATCATCCCAATTGACCCATATCTCTTTCAATTCCTAGAGATCATTTTGTGTCACGCTGATACAGGTGAAGTCCCATAATTCTGATGTGTACCCCTCTGCCAAACTGTCACCCTTTTCCAATTGCATTTTCTCTAACCATATACGGACAGCCACATTATCCTCTACTTTATCAAGAAAATCATTCTGCATTGCAAGCTCTCTATTTAGTAATCGAACGTGAATCGATACCTTTTTTTCTATGATGAAAATGTCATGCAATCACAGTCAAAACAAACAAAACAAGTTAGTATACAAAACTAGAATTCAAAGTAAGCAAGGAATAATGAAGCGCCTATTCGGATAACCACTAATGGTTCAGCGCGGCTCTACCTAGGGTGGGCCCTTATGGCTCACTATATGTGGTTCGGTTCTAAAGAAAGGGTACCTGAACTAGAAGATTCCTCGATCCTCACCCATTATAGGCTCATATGGGCCGAGTTTAGTTCAGGGGAATACATTTCCCTATGGCTACATGGAGACCCGAAAGTGATCCACTATCTTACACGGAGGTGAAAATCTCACGAAGGAATAATTTCTCACTCCCACTTAAAAGGGTAAGATCGCACGGTCATGCACTGCAATATGCAAAAATATCTAAAGACTCGAACCAATAAATCCAATATATTACGATCAAGATCACAAAAAAGACGGATGAAATGCGATGAAAGGATCATATTTTAAATTGAATTTTCCAATTTTCAATGAAAAGACAGAAAATAATCAATTTGCGGCTTGACTCTCTTATTTTTCCCCAGTAAAGTCACCAAGCTATTGAAACTTTTTTTTTTGTTTTGAAAAATGGTCGACTTTTATTTTGAAAACGAAAATGGGAGTCACCACCAATCCCTTTTTGAGGTGTGATCGGGTCACCTTATGATTGATAGTTTTAATAAGATGTTTTGATTTACTGAAACAACAATTTTGGTCTACGAAATTTGAGAAAACAGGTTCGGGAGTCAGTTACGCACGAGGAAGGATTAACACCCTCGTTATGCCCAAAATTGGTACCTAATTGATTAATTAATGTCTTAATGTCGAAAGTTGAAAACCTGGAAATAATTTTAAAATATGATCCTCTTCTTTTTTATTTAATATTGATTCTTTTTTTAAAAAAGAGCTTGAATAAATTAAAATGAGTATTAAAGGCCTTCTCATATCAAGATAAAATGTCACATACTGTAAGTTAGAACACGACATTTGAATCTTCAAAAATAATCTTGCCTTTTAATTGCTTTATTTTAAAAAATTATACTTTGATTTTTAAAAGGATATTCGATTATTTAGATTCAACGAGAAAAATCGAAACCCCGTAAGTTAGGGCATGACCTTCTTGAGTTTCTAAACGCGGAATATTGCCTTATTTTTATTTTGCTCATATATTTTGAAATTTGAAGGGATATTAGGCTACTTAGGTTTTACAAGAAAATCGAGACCCTGTAAGCTAGGGCACAGGTTCTCGAACTTCCTAAATGTGAAATATTGCCTGATTTTAATTTTTACAAGTTTGGGTAAATAATGTATAATATTTAAAATTTTACACATATGGAATGTCGTATTAGCAAGGGTCAACAAAGAATGCAGTAATAAAACGACATATGAAAATCGTATAATATACACTACTCTAACATTAACAAACATCATCAAAAGACAAATAAAGTAGATAATAACGATGGCGATAACAACAACACATACATGTAAGGAATAATACCAATCGAAAGATAGAGTCAAAGGAACAAATACACAAATAAATACAAAGGAAAATAATTTGCAAAATGTCGAAAATAAAAAATTAAGTTAAAGTAAAAAGGAAATTATGGATATAATTAGAAATCAAATATATAAATAAATAATATTGATTATAGATAAATTAATAATAGTAATAATAAGAACAATATACAAGAAACATAAGTAATCTAATTTTTAAAAGTATAAAAAGGGTAACCAAAAAATGATAATAATAATAGGATAAAATAACCAGCCAATAAAAAAATAACAAATAAATTAATAAATAAATAAAAGAGAAAAAATAAAAAAAATAAAAAGGTGAATAGAGGATTAAGATGAATACGCGCAAAAGGGGAGAGAACTGAATGGGCATTTATTCCCATTCTCCAAACGCGCCGTTTCAGGCATTAGCCTTAAAAAAGGGGTTAAGGACTAAATTAAAATAAAATGAAAGTTTCTGGAGAAAATCAAAGGTAAAGAAAATTGGATAGGATCACATTGGAACCAGCCTCAAAAAAGGAAGGATTGAGCGCGCAAATCGACCCTCAGCCCAAAAACATGCGAATCCTAGGGGGTTATGGGTCGGGTTTCAGGTTAGAGGCCAAAACGAAGTTGTTTTGGCCTCTAAAATTAATCTTCAAATGGCGCCGTTTCTACAATGCTATATAAGCCCAATTTTTTTTTGAAAATTTCATTCCAGCCCAGATTTAAAAAAAAAAACACATGCCTCCCCCTCTTTCTCTGCTAGGGTTTCGACTTAGCTTTGGGGCACTGGCAGTCCGCCATACCACCACCGTGGCTAGTGGCTGGCGATGGAAAAAATGGGCATTTCAGCTCCCGTTTTGAAATGCCCTTGCAAGCCAAACCCTCTCAACCCAAAAGAATGAAAGAGGAAGGCCCTCGACCCTCCTTGGGTCTTATTGCGACAATAGAGTAGAACCCTCCGACGGCACGGGCACAAGGTGGCTCCGGTAAGCCTTTTTCCTCTTTCTTTTTTTTTTCGTATGTACAAAAAGATTAATGAATAAAACCCGTAAAAAAAAGAAAGAAAAACAAAATGAAAATTACCTTTAGCAAAAATCGCTTCTTTTTTTTTATTTCTATTTCTCTGTATTGATTTTTTTTTGTGTTTTTTGTTACATTCTGTTTTGGTGGCCTATATAGCCAAAAGAAAAAGGAAAAAAAATACATTTTGTTCCTCTCTGTTCTGCTACAATCTTTGTTATTTTTCTTGTTTTTAGTTCAGGTACGGAGGCAAGGACGCGGAGGCACGTGGTGGTGGTATAGAGAGTATGGTGGTGATGTGGCACTAGAGGCTGGGGGTTGCAGCGCACCTAGGGCTAGGGTTCCCTAGGTTGGCTGAAGTTGTTTTAGTTTTCGGGCTGTTTCGACCTTAATTTTAGGCTAGGGTTTATTTCATTTTGGGCCATATTGGGCCAATTAGATTTGGATTGTAATTGTAATATCCCGAATTAAGGCCTAATCGGAATAGTGGTTTCGTGACCACAAATCCGAGATAGAAATAATTATTTTATAATTATTTTGAGGTTTATGATATGATTGCATGATTGTGTGAAAATTTTGTGAAGAAATTCCATGCATAAAATGCTTAATTTGAAGTTAGGGGCTAAATCGAATAAGTTGCAAAACTTGCATTCTAGAAGTTTTTAGTATGAAATTGCTTTGAAATATTAATTAGGAGGTCTTAAATAGAAATTTGACCAATTTCTAAAATTTTGGACAAAAATGGGCTTGTACATGAAAATTTTCAAAGAAAGGCATTAAGGGCATTTTGGTCATTTGGATAATTAATGAAATAAAATGGGAAAAATGACACAAAATAGTCATCTTCCCCATTAGTTGCTGCCGAATGCTCCATGTCTCCATAGCTAGGGTTTCTTCAACTTTCAAGCTTCATAGTAAGTGATTCTAAGCCCCGCTTTTAATGATTTTTACGTTTTTGAGATCCCGATAACTCGATAAAGCTTATGTTAGCAATAATTTAACCTAGGGTTTATATTTGGAAAAATACCCATAGTTGAAATTTGTGTATTTTGATGTTTTATGATAGAATATGATGTTTTAAATTATGTTAGACAACTTGTACTACTCGATTTTAAGCAAAAACGAGTAAAGGGCTTAATCTCCAAAAATACCTAATAGTCACAAGTACATGTTAGAGTGAGAATTTGATGTTGCCATAGAAGGAAAAAGTGATCAGCATGTTGTAAAACATAAGAATAAGGAATAAAGTTTAATCCCGAGCCTAGGGGCAAAAATGTAAATATGCAAAAGTTTAGGGGTAAAATTGTAATTTTGTCAAAATTTGAATTAAGGATTAATTTGATAATGTGAGTATTAAATAAGCTAAATGTGTTATTTTAGATCAAGAAAGACGTGGAAACGACTCCAATCGAGGAAAAGAAAAGATTGTGGATTAAATTGCAAAACCTTTGTATTTTGGTACCAAGGTAAGTTCATGTGTAAATAATGTAACATAATTGTTATTTTTAAGCTATTGATCTTAATTATATTATATGCTGATTTTTATCATGAAATATATGCTTTGTGGTTAATTTCGAATAAAATGCAAATTATGTGAATTACTTGTTAAACATAATTGTTACCGAGTATTGGTTCCGGCATTCTACGGAAGTCGGCAAGGATATGTGCTCAAGGAAAATCCCGTTTGAACCTTTGGAATAGATTAGGATACAAGTGACATGTCACTGGGATATTTGGGCATCCGAACTCGTTGAGTTGAGTCCGAGTTCACTTATGGATGCGAATGTCCGAACTCGTTGAGTTGAGTCCGAGTTCGTGAGATGTAACTAGGCATCCGAGCTCGTTGAGTTGAGTCTGAGTTCATTATGGATGCGAACGCCCGAGCTCGTTGAGTTGAGTCCGAGTTCGCTTAAGGGCGGGTTACATGGTAGCTTGGCTACATATGTGGCACTTATGTGCAAACTTCCTACGTATCCGAATTATATTCCGATGAGTTCAACGGGTAAAGTTCTACTCAAATGAAGGAACACTTGAGATGAAAAGAGACGTATTGGTAAGTGATGTGAAATGGATACTTCGGACAGGTATGTACTTAATCCTCGGGTTGAAAAATCGATATAACAACAATATGGTGAGATGATAAATGAAAATATGATATGAATGTCTTGGTGATGATTATGCAAATGATGTTTTATGTTTGCTTATATGGTTATGTTACTTGCTATTTGCATGTGAACTTACTAAGCATTTATGCTTACTCCCTCTTTCTTACTCATTGTAGTTTTGGACAAGCCAGCTCAAGAGTCGGGATTGGTCGGAGGATCAGTCACACCATCCGGAAGAACTTTTCGGTAAAATGGCTTGCAAATTTAAGTATGGCATGTATAGCAAAATACTTATTTTGTGTAAATGATCTTATGGTATGGTGATGAAATGGTTGAGGAAGTGCTTGATAATGATAAATTATGGAAATGGTATGGAAAGTTAATAAGTTACCTAGTTCATGAAAATTCATAAAAAGGATGAAATTTGCCATAAACAGAATATTACGGCAACACTGACGTGAGTTTGAAAATTTACTAAAAATCATAGAAATTGAATTTGGTGATGGATTAAATATCAAATTGAAGCTTATTATGTCTAGTTTCACATGAAACAAACTAAACTGGTAAAACAATTATATGTTAGAAGATATTTGAATTTTAGTGAAATAGGGTCAGAGCAGTTTCTGAATCCCCTGTTCCAACTTTATACATTCACCATAAATTGTACAGATATAATTAGGTGGCTTATTTTATATCCTCAGAATCCTTATTGAGTCTAGTTTCAGGAGAAATAAACCTCATATTCATATGAATTTTATACAGAGAGAAAAGTGGTTCGAAGTAAACAGAGTTCAGACCAGTCAAGCCCTGAAACAGGGGTAAATTTAACTAATAAACTGTACTAATTGGCCCAACCAAAAATTCTAGAAAAAAATTAGTAGATAGGCATATGAGTCTAGATTCAGGGAAAATTTACGGATCTTGATTTTGAGTTCCGTAACTCGAGATATGATTTTTCTTGTGACTGTAACGCAAGTAGCTAAAAAGCTGTGAATGTAGAAACAAATAATCTAAAGTTCTTAAAATGTTAAATTAAGTTTAGTTACACCTCATACTCGACTCCGGTGACAATCTCGGGCGTGGGGGCGTTACATTTAGTGGTATCAGAGCAGGTTTAGTCGGTTCTCGGACTATGTGTTGTATGCACGGATTTTGCTATACATGCCATATGTATAAATTGTGATAGTGTGACGACTTCTGACCTTTTTAAATGATTTTTTATAGTAAATGGATCCCGATCCAGCTGTGGCAGATGAAGTAGAGAGTAATGCGCCAGCTCCGGCTGAAGGAGCAGCGCCGACTGAAAATCCACCTCCTACTGTTGGTCAGGGAGGAGGAGAAAGGGGTCGGGAAGCCTTTCTCCAAATGATGAGTGCATGGTACACTGAGTTTGTTCGTACGAACCCAAATGTACAACCTCCCCCACCTCCCCCAATTCCTCAACCTGTACCCCCGATGCCTCAAGGTATGGATCTGATGAAATTTCATAGAACTCCAGTTGATGAGAATCCATAAGCAAGGGGTCAAGAATTTAAAGCAAATATTGATGATGATGCCGAGAAAGCAGAGTTTTGGCTTGAAAATTCTATTCGGGTATTTGATGAATTATCTTGTACACCTGAAGAATGTTTGAAATGCGCTATATCTTTGTTGAGGGATTCAGCTTACAATTGGTGGAAGACTTTGATTTCGTGGTACCGAAGAGAGAGTAACATGGGAATTCTTTCAAGAAGAGTTTCGGAAGAAATATATTAGTGAAAGATTTATGGATCGAAGCGTAAAGAATTTCTTGAATCAAGCAAGGTAATATGACTCTGAGAATATGAAAGAGAGTTTGTTCGATTAAGTAAATATGCCGAGAGTATGTTCCCTCAGAGGCCAAGATGTGCCGACGATTTGAAGACGGGCTCAATGAAGACATCAAAGTATTTGTTGGAATTCTTGAATTAAAAGAAATGGTAGTATTGGTTGATCGAGCTTGTAAGGTGAAGAATTACTTAAAGAGAAGAAAAGGCAGAGATCGAGACTAGAAGTTGGAAGAAAAGACCGATGAGCGCTTCATTCTCACGAACTTTGGGAAAGTCAAGAAATATGAATCCTCGTTCTCAAACTTCAGCTGGGCAATCATATGGAAACTATAAGAAGCAAAATGTGGGTCCTAAGTCCCAGACTACTTCAGCAGCCAGAGGTAGGGAATCCGAGATTTGTTAAACCGGAGTGCCAGCGTGTGGTAGAAATCATTTTGGTCCGTGCAGAGCAAATGAATGTTTTCGATGTGGTTCTCCTGATCATTTTATTAGAGATCGCCTGAGAGAGCTGAAAAGAAAAATTTCAGAATACAAAAACAAGTGGGGCGGATTCGAGAGGAAGATATCTAAGAAAAGCTGGGAGCGAAGCAAGCAGTAAGAATGTAGCCAGAGATGCACCAGTTAGACCTGAAGGAAGGGCTCCGGCTAGAACTTATGCTATTAAAGCACGCGAAAATGCTTCCTCGCCTGATGTGATTACCGGTACATTTTCTCTCTATAATGTTAGTGTTATTGCTTTGATTGATCCCGGTTCTACTCATTCATATGTGTGCATGAAATTGGTGTCTAGTATGAATATACCTGTTGAGAACACATAATTTATGATTAGAGTGCCGAATCCGTTAGGCAAATGTGTGATTGTTGATAAAGTATGTAAGAAATGTCCTTTAATGATTTGGGATCATTACTTTCCGGCCGACTTGATGTTGTTGCCGTTTGATGAGTTTGATGTTATTTTGGGCATGGATTGGTTGACACTGCATGATGCTAAAATAAATTGCAAAGAAAAAGTTATAGAATTAAAGTGTGAAAATGGTGAAACATCATGGGGTTGAATTAGATAAATCGAGGCATTGCCTAGTGTGATTTCTTCAATGTCGGCTCAAAGATATTTAAGAAAGGGTTATGAAGCTTATTTGGCGTATGTAATTAATACAAAAGAAGTTGAAAAGAAAGTTGAATCGATCTTGGTTGTGTGTGAATTTGCGGACGTATTTCGGAAAGAATTGCCGGTTTGCCTCCGCTTAGGAAGTAGAATTTGGTATTGATTTGATACCGAACAACTCCGATTTCGATTGCTCCATACGAATGGCACCAGCAGAGTTGAAGGAATTAAAGTCGCAGATTGCAAGAGTTGGTGATAAAGGCTTTGTGAGACCGAAGTTTTCACCTTGGGGTGCTTCGTGTTATTTGTGAAAAAGAAGGATGGTTCTATGAGATTGTGTGTTGATTATCGGCGGTTAAACAAGGCGACAATCAAAAACAAGTATCCATTGCCAAGAATTGATGATTTGTTTGATCACTAAAAGGAGCGACATGGTTTTCAAAGATTGATTTGAGATCTGGATATTATCAATTGCGGGTAAAAGAGTCGGATGTGCCTAAAATCGCTTTTAGAACAAGGTACGGTCATTATGAATTTTTAGTTATGCCATTTGGGTTGACAAATGCTCCTGCTGTGTTTATGGATTTAATGAATCGCATATTCCGACCATACTTGGACAAATTTGTTGTGGTGTTTATAGATGATATTTTAATTTATTCAAAAGATGAGACAGAGCATGCTTGAGCATTTGAGGATAGTTTTGCAAACTTTGAGAGATAAGCAACTGTATGCTAAGTTTAGTAAAAGTGAATTTTGGCTCAGGAAGTTGGATTTTTGGTCATATTGTTTCAGTGATGGTATACGGGTTGATCCTAGTAAAATTTCAGCCATTGTTGATTGGAAACCACCAAAAATGTAACTGAAGTTAGAAGTTTCTTGGGGCTAGCCGGGTATTATCGACGGTTTGTAAATGGATTTTCTATAATTGCTGCTCCTATAACTAGACTACTCCGAAAGGATGTTAAATTTGAATGGACGGAAGAATGTCAGCAGAGTTTTGAAGAATTAAAAAAGTTATTAACAGAGGCACCAGTGTTAGTACAAACCAATCGTAAAGAATTTGTGGTGTATAGTGATGCTTCTCTAAATGGTTTGGGGTGTGTGCTTATGCAAGAAGGAAAAGTGGTGGCTTATGCTTCGAGGCAGTTAAAACCTCATGAGAAGAATTATCCTACTCACGATTTAGAATTGGTCATGTGTGGTGTTTGCTTTGAAAATTTGGCGACATTATTTGTATGGTGAAAAATGCCGGTATATACCGACCATAAAAGTCTTAAGTATTTGATGTCACAAAAGACTTGAATTTAAGACAATGAAGATGGTTGGAGTTACCGAAAGATTACGAGCTTGTTATTGATTATCATCCGGGAAAGCGAATGTGGTTGCCGATGCTTTAAGCGAGAAGTTGTTGTTTGCATTGAGAGTTATGAACACTCGGTTGAAAATGTCGATGATGGTTCGATTCTAGCAGAGTTAAGAGCAAAACCGATGTTTTTACAAGAGATCTCTGAAGCTCAGAAAGATGATCAAGATTTGCAAGCCAAAAGAAAGCAGTGTGAAGTTGATACAGAGTCAGATTTCAGAATCGGTTCTGATGGGTGCTTAATGTTTAAAGATCGGATTTGTGTACCAAAGAATGAGGAATTGATTCAAAAGATCCTACAGGAAGCACATAGTGGTTGTTTCTCGATTCATCCGGGTAGTACGAAAATGTATAATGACTTGAAGAAAATGTATTGGTGGAATGGAATGAAAAAGGATATATCAGAGTTTGTGTCCAAATGCTTGATTTGTCAACAGGTGAAAGCTGAACACCAAGTGCCTTCGGGATTACTTCACTGTTATGGTTCTGAATGGAAATGGGATCGGATTACTATGGATTTTGTTTCAGGATTGCCATTAACTCCGGAAAGAAAGATGCCATCCGGGTAATAGTTGATGCACTAACTAAGTCGGCTCATTTTATCCCTTGCAGATGCGTCGCGGATTATTCTCTTAACAAGTTGGCTGAATTGTATGTTAGAGAAATTGTTAGACTACATCGAATACCATTGTCGATCATTTCAGATAGAGATCCAAGGTTTACCTCGCGGTTTTGGCAAAAATTGCAAGACGCATTAGGTACAAAGTTAAATTTCAGTACTGCTTTTCATCCACAAACTGATGGACAATCAGAGAGAGTAATTCAGATTCTTGAAGACATGCTCAGATGTTGTGTATTGGAATTTCAAGGAAGTTGGGAAAAATATTTACCGTTGGTAGAATTTGCTTACAATAATAGTTATCAGACGAGCTTAAAAATGGCACCTTATGAAGCATTGTATGGTCGTAAGTGTCGAACGCCTTTGTATTGGACTGAACTCAAGGAAAATCAGATTTATGGAGTTGATCTAATAAAAGAAACTGAAGAAAAAGTAAAGGTAATTCAAATTGTTTGAAAGTCGCCGGATAGACGTAAATCTTATGCAGATTTAAAACGAAAGGACATTGAATTTCAAGTTGGTGATAAAGTATTTTTAAAGGTGTCTCCGTGGAAAAAGGTTCTCGATTTGGACGGAAGGGCAAATTAAGTCCACGCTTTATTGGGCGTATGAGGTAATTGAAAAAGTTGGACCCAGTAGCATATCGGCTAGCTTTACCACCTGAATTAGAGAAGATTCATGATGTGTTCCACGTATCTATGTTACGTCGGTATCGTTCGGATCCTTCACATGTGGTTTCACCGAGCGAAATTGAACTACAACCGATATGACTTACGAAGAAGAACCGATTAAGATTTTAGCTCGAGAGGTCAAAAAACTAAGGAATAAAAATATTGCACTTGTGAAGGTGTTGTGGCAAAGGCATGGAGTAGAAGAAGCTACATGGGAATCCGAAGAAACTATGAGAAATCAATACCCACATCATCTGCTTTCTGGTAAGATTTTCGAGGACGAAAATCCTTAAAGGGGGAGAGTTGTAATATTCCGAATTAAGGCCTAATCGAATAGTGGTTTCGTGACCACAAATCAGAGATAGAAATAATTATTTTATAATTATTTTGAGGTTTATGATATGATTGCATGATTGTGTGAAAATTTTGTGAAGAAATTCCATGCATAAAATGCTTAATTTGAAGTTAGGGGCTAAATCGAATAAGTTGCAAAACTTGCATTCTAGAAGTTTTTAGTATGAAATTGCTTTGAAATATTAATTAGGAGGTCTTAAATAGAAATTTGACCAATTTCTAAAATTTTGGACAAAAATGGGCTTGTACATGAAAATTTTCAAAGAAAGGCATTAAGGGCATTTTGGTCATTTGGATAATTAATGAAATAAAATGGGAAAAATGACACAAAATAGTCATCTTCCCCATTAGTTGCTGCCGAATGCTCCATGTCTCCATAGCTAGGGTTTCTTCAACTTTCAAGCTTCATAGTAAGTGATTCTCACTCAGCTTTTAATGATTTTTACGTTTTTGAGATCCCGATAACTCGATAAAGCTTATGTTAGTAATAATTTAACCTAGGGTTTATATTTGGAAAAATACCCATAGGTGAAATTTGTGTATTTTGATGTTTTATGATAGAATATGATGTTTTAAATTATGTTAGACAACTTGTACTACTCGATTTTAAGCAAAAACGAGTAAAAGGGCTTAATCGGTAAAAATACCTAATAGTCACAAGTACATGTTAGAGTGAGAATATGATGTTGCCATAGAAGGGAAAAGTGATCAGCATGTTGTAAAACATAAGAATAAGGAATAAAGTTTAATCCCGAGCCTAGGGGCAAAAATGTAAATATGTAAAAGTTTAGGGGTAAAATTGTAATTTTGTCAAAATTTGAATTAAGGATTAATTTGATAATGTAAGTATTAAATAAGCTAAATGTGTTATTTTAGATCAAGAAAGACGTGGAAACGACTCCAATCGAGGAAAAGAAAAGATTGTGGATTAAATTGCAAAACCTTTGTATTTTGGTACCAAGGTAAGTTCATGTGTAAATAATGTAACATAATTGTTATTTTTAAGCTATTGATCTTAATTATATGATATGCTGATTTTTATCATGAAATATATGCTTTGTGGTTAATTTCGAATAAAATGCAAATTATGTGAATTACTTGTTAAACATAATTGTTACCAGAGTATTGGTTCCGCATTCTACTAAGTCGGCAAGGATATGTGTTCAAGGAAAATCCCGTTTGAACCTTAGGAATAGATTAGGATACAAGTGACATGTCACTGGGATATTTGGGCATCCGAACTCGTTGAGTTGAGTTCGAGTTCACTTATGGATGCGAATGTCCGAACTCGTTGAGTTGAGTCCGAGTTCGTGAGATGTAACTAGGCATCCGAGCTCGTTGAGTTGAGTCCGAGTTCATTATGGATGCGAACGCCCGAGCTCGTTGAGTTGAGTCCGAGTTCGCTTAAGGGCGGGTTACATGGTAGCTTGGCTACATATGTGGCACTTATGTGCAAACTTCCTACGTATCCGAATTATATTCCGATGAGTTCAACGGGTAAAGTTCTACTCAAATGAAGGAACACTTGAGATGAAAAGAGACGTATTGGTAAGTGATGTGAAATGGATACTTCGGACAGGTATGTACTTAATCCTCGGGTTGAAAAATCGATATAACAACACTATGGTGAGATGATAAATGAAAATATGATATGAATGTCTTGGTGATGATTATGCAAATGATGTTTTATGTTTGCTTATATGGTTATGTTACTTGCTATTTGCATGTGAACTTACTAAGCATTTATGCTTACTCCCTCTTTCTTACTCATTGTAGTTTTGGACAAGCCACTCGAAGTCGGGATTGGTGGAGGATCAGTCACACTATCCGGAAGAACTTTTCGGTAAAATGGCTTGCAAATTTAAGTATGGCATGTATAGCAAAATACTTATTTTGTGTAAATGATCTTATGGTATGGTGATGAAATGGTTGAGGAAGTGCTTGATAATGATAAATTATGGAAATGGTATGGAAAGTTAATAAGTTACCTAGTTCATGAAAATTCATAAAAAGGATGAAATTTGCCATAAACAGAATATTACAGCAACACTGATGTGAGTTTGAAAATTTACTAAAAATCATAGAAATTGAATTTGGTGATGGGTTAAATATCAAATTGAAGCTTATTATGTCTAGTTTCACATGAAACAAACTAAACTGGTAAAAGAATTATATGTTAGAATATATTTGAATTTTAGTGAAACAGGGTCAGAGCAGTTTCTGAATCCCCTGTTCCAACTTTATACATTCACCATAAATTGTACAGATATAATTAGGTGGCTTATTTTATATCCTCAGAATTATTATTGAGTCTAGTTTCAGGAGAAATAAACCTCATATTCATATGAATTTTATACAGAGAGAAAAGTGGTTCGTAGTAAACAGAGGTCAGACCAGTCAAGCCCTGAAACAGGGGTAACTTTAACTAATAAACTGTACTAATTGGCTCAACCAAAAATTCTAGAAAAAAATTAGTAGATAGGCATATGAGTCTAGATGCAGGGAAAATTTACGGATCTTGATTTCGAGTTTTGTAACTCGAGATATGATTTTTCTTGTGACTGTAACGCAAGTAGCTAAAAAGCTGTGAATGTAGAAACAAATAATCTAAAGTTCTTAAAATGTTAAATTAAGTTTAGTTACACCTCATACTCGACTCTGGTGACGGTCTCGGGCGTGGGGGCGTTACAGTAATGGACTTTGAGTTGAATTTAATATGGGTATTATTATTATTTGTTTTTTTTTTGTTTTTTTGTTTTGTATTTGTATGGGCCCGGACAGATTTGGGCCTGTACAACAATAATATAAAATTATACATATATGATATTTAACTAATTATATGAATTTTATATTATTAAACAATAGTTGTAATAATTATAAGTATATGATATTTAACTGATAACATACTTATTACATTTAATTTAATTTAATTATAAAATTATCCCTATCACATTTAAATACCTCAACATATGTATTTAAATCTTATTTACATGGAAATTGTCCTAACAATTTTCTAATTAATATTATTTATTTTTTAAAAACAAAAGGTATCCCAACAATTATTTTTTTAACGAGATAAAATAAACAATTTTGAAATAAACTTATAAGTTCAAAGATTTAAAATAATAATTAACAAAATAAATATTGGTTTAAATTTTGATTTAAAGTTTGAATAAGATATAATTACTTAGAATCTTCTCATTCATATTATTATAAATACAATACATGAAAAAAAAAAGTATTTTTGACTTTTCAAAACCCAAAAGGGAAAATTTTTTGGAACCTATTTGGGTTTCTTTGATGTTGAATGTTTGGAGGGATCTTATTTAGATCTGAATGGTTAAGAGTTATATGAAATGATAAGAGATCGTGGTTGGAGTTGTGCGGTTATCAAACCATTGGCGGTGAAGATTTGATCAAAGAAAGTATGAAATTTTGGGGGCTTTATTTAGACAATTAGTTCAAGGTTTATTCTCAAATACTAGACTGGGGAATCAAAAGGAAAAAAAAAAAGGAGTTTACCAGTAGCATTCATTGATGGAGGTGTCAACCAAAACGAGAATTGAGATAGTTGGACCCTTTAGGGTAGGGGTGACCAAAACTCGATTCGACTCGAAAAAATAAAAAAAATTGAATTTCGAGTTAAACAAATCAAGTTATTCGAGTCAACTCGAATTTTTTTTCGAATTCGAATAATTTGAATAATTCTAATAATTTGAATGTCAAGCTATAATATTTTACATTTTACCCTAAATTCCCAAACCTTTTTACTTTTTCCTCGAAACTTTTACTCCTTCCCACTTTCCCCCTAAAACTTTTACTCCCCTCCCCTCCCCTCCTAACCCCCCAATCTACCCAAAATCCATTTCCCACCAAAATTTTACTCTCCCATTTACTTTTTCTCAAAATTTTACTCCCTAAAACCCTTAAAATTTTTTCTTTTCCCTCAAAATTTTTACTCCCTCCCACTTTCCCCCTATAACCTTTACTCCCTTCCCATCCCACCTCGCACCTACCCTAAACCCATCACCCCTCCAAATTTTTGTTTATTAATATTTTCCCTCGAAAGTTTTACTCTCCCCTATTTACTTTCCCTGAAACTTTTATTCTCCAAAAAATTTTATTTTCCACCTAAACTTTTACTTCTCACCCTTTACTCTCAAATAAAAAATCAAAATTATCCAAAAAAAATACTAAACATAAATAGTAATAATTTTATTTATATCTACTATTTATATTATTAAATTAAATTTCAAATTTTATATTACTTATATTATTGAATTGTTTTGTCATATTGAATATTTATATTAAAATTGAATTATTAATTATGCCATAAAATATTCGTGTTAAAATTTTATATTGGTATCAATTTCACATTTTATCTTTAAAATAACTTTTATTAAAAAATCACATTTTTACATCTAATATATTTTTTAATTCCAAAATACATAGTGGCAAGAATCTGAAGATAATTGAAACAACTAAGCAAGCAAAGAAGCTAACCCGTATATAAAAAATTAATAAATGAATTATGAGGTGATGTAAGTTAATAAAAATTTTGATTAAGGTGGACAAATTTTATTACGATGGGTGACAATAGTTATAAGGACCCAAAATTATTTTTTAAAATTTAACTTGAGCAAATATATTCGATTCGATTCGATTCGGATTCTATCTCACTCGACTTGATTCGAGAAAATTTCAAATCAAATTTGGATGATAAAATATGATTCGTCAACTCGATTAACTCGAAGTTTTTTCATTCGATTCGATTCGATAGAATGCTCACCCCTACTTTAGGATGAAGGATTGCAATAGTTGGATGCTTCAATGAAGGAGAATAACTGTAAAACACTTCAATGAGAGTTTAAATTTTTTTATTGAAAGTTAAAAGAAATATTATAAAGGGACATTCATACCAAAAGAAAAGGAGAATACTCTAGATATTTTGACATTTGACCTACATGGTGTTTCAAGAGACCAACCCTAACCCGCTTAGTTTACTTAATAACAATCCAACTGTAGTGAGGTCACCCTTTAATAAAGGTTTTGACCCATAGCTGGTGTTTTTTTTTTCCTATTTATAGGAACTTATATATCTGCCATGTTATATATATTTGATATTCCTAATATGTGATTAATATCAAATGATGATTGTGTTGGTATTTTGTTTGAAATTGAATTTAAATGATATTTTGATGTTTAAGCTACCATATTTATCTTTCCTTTTATTTAATAAATATAATAAAATATATTTTAATATTTTTCATCAATATAACATTAAAATTAGCATAAAAAGTTTGACGAGGAAGAACTGTCATCCAGACAATACAACTACGACGTCTTGGCGAGAAGTAACACCATGTCTTGACGACACGAAGATGGACGAGCCGATAGCGACGTCACGATGTGGTGATGTGTTCCCTACTCAATTGGGTTTCTTCTCCTAGTGAAACTCTGATATTTTTCCTAATCAAACTCTGATTGTTCTAGGGATGTTTTAATAATATTTGTACACGAAATTTAGTTTATAAATAGGTCTCTTAGAAACCCTATATAGTTTTAGAATAACAACAACAAAATTAAGAGAGAATTTTGGAGAATTTTGGAGAATTTTTGTATTTTGTGTTTAGAGTTTATTTTTTTCTCCATCTTATAATCTCCTTTTTGATTTTTGCCGTTTTATTGAAGTTTTCTTTACCCGTGGTTTTTTTATCCTCTTCAGAGGGGTTTTGCCACATAAATATTTGTGTCCTCTTTTCTTGATTTTAGTTTGTTTTCATTGCATTATTTGTGTTTGACCCAACAAGCTGGTATCAAAGCTTGGATCAATTTCATTAAGGTATGATATCAGTTTCAGCTTGTGAAAAGTTTGAATGACGATAATTCGGGTTCAGAATAGTTAGAAAAAGATCGTTACAGGGAAAAAGCTTGAGGAAACGAATTAGATAGAATGGGAGGAACTTGATGAGAAAGCATTATCAACAATTCAGTTGTGCCTCACTAAAAATGTATTGTATAAGTTCAAAGAAGATGACAACATCCCTATAGAGGAAATTGGAAACCCTTTATATGACCAAGTCCCTCGCAAATCACATAGTGTTAAAACAAAGATTATACACATTCCAAATGGTAGAAGATGAATCTATTAGGGTTCACATCAATGAATTTGTCACTCTTCTTAATGACATGAAGAATGTTGAGGTCAACATAAATGACGAAGATCAGACTATGTTATTGCTTTGTTCTTTGCCCCATTCTTACAAAACTTTTAAGGAAACCTTAATTTACGGTAGAGAGAGACTCGTTTGAAGACATGAAGAGAAATCTTTTGAGCAAGGATAAACTTGATAATGAGTTAGATTCAAAGAACAAGTTAGATAGGCAAACCTAGGTTTTGATTGCTAGAGGACGGAAACAATCTAAGGATTCAAGTCAAAGAAGATCACGGGCGAGATCTGAGTCAAGGAATATAACACCCTTTACTCGTACCCGAGACTGGTACAAGGTACGAGGTGTTACCCAACATAAACAAGGACATTCTCGGAAAACTGGATATAATATTTTGTTCTAGATTAAAACCAATCAAAAATTAATCATATTGTTCTTATTGTGGACCTACGAGATCTAAAACATGCTTTAAAAGTGCTCCGGGACTAAACCGAGAACTCAAGAAAATTTCAGAAAAAGTTCCATGTTTAAGTCTTTCACGCCCGTGTAGAGGCAATGCACATACCTGTGTCCTTTACCCCTGTGAATTTATTATTCACTTTGAACCTACAAGAGTTTTCAGACGGCTGAGCACACACCCGTGTCCCTGGCTTGTGTCCTTCACACGGCCTAGACACGCCCGTGTCATCGCCCGTGTCTAAAAACCTCGACATTTTGTTTATGACATCATCATCCATTTAGGGGAAAATGGCCAAGACACACACCCGTGTGGAAGGCCGTGCCCTCTACACGGTTGAGACATACGGTCGTGTCTCTACCCGTGTGTTTACTACCATGCATACTGACTTAAAAATTTTAGGTGTAGGGGACACACGGCCGTACAACACGCCCATGGGGCTGACCGTGTGTCACAAACGGCCTAGACATGCCCGTGTGTCTACCCGTATGGACCTTTTTGAAAGATATTTTCCAAGACTCTTTTCACCCTCACTCATCCAAACACACTAATATGTTCCTTGGACATCTATCATGGTATAATAATACCCTTAAAACCTCATTAGTCAAGATCATGCATGTTGCTTCATGTCTCTTTTGATCCTGTATTATTATTACCCCTTTTTGTGTTAGGGTTACCATTCCAACAATACTCATTCATACTTGGCTCATTTTACAACTCATTGCCAATTATAACCTAAATCATTCCCAAGTGATTTGACCACATATCTCATGTCTATTCATGATATATCACAAAAAACATACAATCACAAACATGCACAATTAGTAGGTTTACAACCTACATCCAAATGAGCCATATCACATGGCCATATACAAAATGAATAAGCCTATCATTCGAGCCCTTACATTGGCTTGCCAAATGATACATATAACAAATGACCCAAAAATCCTTTACATGCCATTATAACAAAATAAATTTCTATATACCAAGGCAAGACAAGTTGATAGTGTTGACAACGCTCCTATCGTCTTCCAATCTTCATGAGTCCTCGAGCAATGTAAAACAAGAGAAGGGAAAGGGGGTAAGCATTGACATGCTTAGTAAGTCTGGATAATGGGAAGGTAAACTTACCGGTTATTTAGCAAACAACCATAAAAGATATTCATGCCAAACATGCATAGCATAATGTCCCTATCACATACACTCAACCATCAAGTTAGTCTCATACCAATACATTATAACTTTAGTCTTTGATAAGCTTATCAATTCAAACATTTCCATTTTCAATTCTTATTTTAATCCCGTTGAATTTTCTCGGAATCTCTATGGATATCCCATTTATCGTCAAATCATGCAAGTGATCATTTTAAATCACATACTCCCATGAACCTCGTTCTTACGGAGGGATTACTAGTCCAGGCTAAATCCCCCGTAGTATAAACTCATGGAGTGATGTTGGGATAACTACTCTAGGCTAAATCCCTTGTAACGACAAACACTCTTAAAGAGCTCGGATCTGAATTACCAATCCAGGCTAAATTTAGACCCTAATCAGATTACCCGTCCGAGCTAAATCCATAAGGTGCACATATTCTTCGGGGAGGCTAGATCACTATAGGAACACCCGTCCGGGCTAGATCCTTTTTACTGTCAATTTATTTTCGGAATATCCATCAGATGTCCTTTTTTATTCAACCGAGACATTTTCTCATAACATTAATTTTCATGAACTATCATACATTGATTATCAATATTATAAATCATACATGAACATACATTTTAATGTATTTGAAAATAGTTTACATTAGACTTATAGGAACTTACTTGGAAGATATTTCGGGTTCTAATTTCGGTTACTCTGGAACCTTTTGTTTTCCACGGTCGACCACCGGAATTGGTCTCTCGGGGTCTATATAAGCGACCGTAAATTATTAATACATCACACTATTCGTTTCAAGTTTAAATTTCACCCTCGGGCAAAATGACCATTTAACCCCTAACATTTCACATTTTTACAATTTAGTCCCTAAACTCGTATAATGAAATGCATGTAATTCCATGGTTACCCAAGCCTAGCCGAAAGTATCTTAAGCTCATACCAGCCCATATTTTCCTCTATTTCTCATTTTTCTATCCATTTTTTATAGGTTTTACAACATGGTCCCGTAAGCCATTTCCATGAAAAACCACTTAGTAAAAGTTATTTACCATCATTTAAACTCTCATATTCCTCTATAAATCATCAAAACACAAGCATTTCATGCGTGGGTAGATTTCTAAACATGAACCCTAGCTTGTTATATGGGTACAAATGGATAGAGTATGTTACGAGGATATCAAAATTACAAAGAATATTAAAAATGGGCTAGGGAGCACTTACTAATGAGCTTGAAGTATAGAAAACCCTAGCTTAAGGAGCTTTAGGAATTTCGGCAGCTACGGGGAAGAAGATGGCTGAATTTTGGCTTTCTTTTTCCCTTTTTATTAAGTTCCTTACAAAACTTCCAAAATTTTCTATGCATGCCCATTTTTGTCCAAAAACTTAGAAATTGGGAAAATTTCTATTTAAGTCCTTCTAATTTATAATTCAAAGCAATTTCATGCAAATTGCTTCTAGAATCTAGGTTTTGCAATTTATTCAATTTGGTCTCTAATTTCCAATTAGACACTTTACACATAGAATTTTTTCATGAAACTTTAGCACATGCATATTTTCATATCCTAGACGTCAGAATAATCATTAGATAATTATTTTAATGTCAGATTTTGTGGTCCCGAAGCCACTATTTTGACTAGGCCCTATTTCAGGATGTTATAATTCTCCCCCCTTAGGGACTTTCGTCCTCGAAAGTCTTACCAGTAAACAAGTTCGGATATTGACTTCTCATGGTTTCTTTGGGTTCTCATGTAGCTTCTTCCACTCCATGTCTATGCCATAATACTTTTACTAAGGCTATATTCTTGTTCTGCAATTGTTTAACTTCTCAAGCTAAAATCTTGACTAGTTCTTCACCATAGGTCATATCTAGTCTAATCTCAACCTTTGTCAGTGAAATCACATGAGAGGGGTCTAATCTATATCTTCGTAACATGGATACATGAAACACATCGTGAATCTTTTCCAATTCGGATGGCAGTGCTAAATGGTAGGCTAATGGTCCAATTTTCTTAATAATATTATATAGTCCGATAAAATCTTTGACTCAGTTTGCCTTTCCAGCTTCCATGGGGACACTTTCAAGAACACTTTATCTCCAACTTGAAATTTAATTTCCTTTCTTTTCAAATCAGCATATGACTTTTGCCTATTAGATACCAGTTTTAAGCAGTCACATATCACCTTAACCTTTTCTTCCATTTCTTTGATTAGGTCAACTCCGTGAATCTGATGTTCTTTAAGTTCTGTCCAATACAAGGGAGTTCGACACTTTCTGCCATACAAGGCCTCTCTAGAAACTATTATTGTAGGCAAATTCCACCAATGGCAAGTACTTTTCCCAGCTACCCTGAAACTCAAGAACGCAACACCGTAACATGTCCTCAAGAATCTGAATTTTCCGCTCAGACTGACCGTCAGTCTGTGGGTGGAAAGCTATGCTAAAACTCAACCTTGTACCCAAAGCCTCTTGTAGGATCTTTTAAAATCTTGAAGTGAATCTTGGGTCTCTGTTTGAGATAATCGATAATGGTATCCCATGTAATCTCACAATTTTGGATATGTACAAGTCAACCAATCTATCAAGAGAATAATATGTCCGTACTGGAATGAAGTAAGCTGACTTCGTTAGTCTATCAACTATAACCCAAACAACATCTTTCTTTTTCGGGGTTAACGGCAATGCCGTTACTAAATCCATGGTAATCCTATCCCATTTCCATTCGGGAACCATTACAGGCTATAACAAACTTGATGGTACTTGATGTTCAGCCTTGACTTGCTGACATATCAAGCATCTCGACACAAATTTGGAGATGTCTCTTTTCATGCCATTCCACCAGTACATTTTCTTTAAATCATTGTACATCTCGGTACTTACTAGATGAATAGACAAATGACTATCATGTGCCTCTTGAAGAATTTTTCGGATAAGTTCATCATCTCTCGGTACACATACCCTGTCTCTAAACATCAGACAACCATCGGGACTAATTCAAAAATCTGATTCAATGCCTGACTCGCATTGAGTTCTCTTAGCTTGCAGGTTTTTATCATTAATCTAGGCATCAAAAATTTCCTGAAGAAATGTTGGCCTAGCCCTTAATTTTTCCAAGACCAAATCATCTTCAAACAAAGCCAACTGTGTGTTCAAAGCTCTCAAAGAAAATAGAGATTTTTTACACAGTGCATCGGTGACCACATTCGCCTTTCCTGGGTGATAATCAATTATCAGTTTATAATCTTTAATCAGTTCTAACCATCTCTGTTGTCTCAGATTCAATTCCCTTTGAGTCATCAAGTATTTCAAGCTTTTGTGATCAATGAGTGCACGACAAGTCTTTCCATACAAATGGCGTCTCCAAATTTTTAAGGCAAAGACGATGGTGGCAAGCTCCAAGTCATGTGTCGGATAATTCTTTTCGTGTGGCTTTAATTGTCGGGAAGCATAGGCTATCACTTTGCCCTATTGTATAAGCACGAAACCCAGTCCATTTAAGAATGCATCACTATAGGCCACAAATTCTTTTCCTGGTTCAGGTTGTACTAACACTGGAGCTTCAGTCAACAATGTCTTTAATTTCTCGGAACTCTGCTTACACTTTTCTGACCATTCAAACTTGACATATTTTTGTAGTAACCTCGCCAAAGGAGTTGCAATCATTGAAAATCCTTTCACGAAGCGTTGATAATACTCGACTAAACCCAAAAAGCTTTTAACCTCGGTTACATTCTTCGGCGGTTTCCATTCAATAATAGCAAATATCTTACTTGGATCAACTCGGATGCCTTCACTCGAAACAATGTGACCTAAGAATCCTACCTCTCGGAGCCAAAACTCGCTCTTGCTAAATTTAGCATACATCTGCTTGTCCCGTAAAGTCTGTAAAACAGTTCTTAGATATCCCGCATATTCAACTTCATCCTTAGAATAAATTAGGATATCATCAATAAATACAACCACAAACTTGTCTAAGTATGGCTGAAATATCCTATTCATCAAATCCATAAACACAGCCGGAGAATTTGCCAATCCGAAAGGCATTACAAGAAATTTGTAATAGCCATACCTCGATTTGAAAGCGGTTGTAGGCATGTCTGACTCCTTAACTCGAAACTGGTAGTAGCCAGACCTCAGATCTATCTTTGAAAACAAGATGGCTCCCCTCAATTGATCAAACAAGTCATCGATCCTTGGCAAATGATACTTATTCTTGATGGTTACCTTGTTAAGTTGTCATTAGTCTATACATAACCTCATCTAACCATCTTTCTTCTTTACAAATAATACGGGAGCACCCCAAGGCAAAAAGCTTGGTCTTGCAAATCTTTTATCCGTCAGTTTTTGCAACTGTGCCTTTAGTACTTTCAGCTCAGTTAGTGCCATCCTATACAAGGTAATAGAAATAGGCGCTGTTCGAGGCGTTAGCTCGATACCAAACGCTACCTCTCTAATAGGAGGTAATCCGGGCAACTCTTTCAGAAACACATCTGGATACTCGCATACTATCGGTATCGATTCCATCTTCAACTCAGATTCTTTAGAATTCAGTACAAAAGCAATAGGAGCTTCGTATATTTTTCTCAAATACCTTTGAGCCATCATTAAGGTAATTACGACCGGTGGAGTATCCAACTCACTTGAATCAACTAGGAGAATTTTGCATTTGAACATTTCAATTCAATATACTTGCTACCACAATTTACAATCACATTATGAACGACCAACCAATCCATACCAAGTATGAAAATTCTTACAAACTTTATCTACTAAACCAGACTTGCCTAGAGGGTTCGACACCTTAATCAGAAATTCTGTTGGTCCCACAAACATATCATGCTAGACACCAATTTCATGAAAATGTATGAATGGGTCGATCCCAAATCAATCAAGGCAATAACATGGACATTATGAAGAGAAAATGTACCCGTAATGACATTAGGAGCTGAGACTTTCTCTCTAGCGCGTATAGCATAAGTTCTCGCCGGGACTCGAGCCTTTGATTTTGCAGTAGCATCTTTAGCAACAGTTCAACTACCACTTGCACTTCCGGTATGTCTTGGGGGTTTACCTCGAGAAATAGGAGTATTCGGCTGTGGGGCTAACTCAACCTCTTTATCAGTTTGCTCCAGGCAGCCTCTGAGGAAGTGGTCAAGAAACCCACATCTATAGCATGCATCACTCTTCATTCGGCACCCTCCGAAGTGAAATTGTTGCATCTTTTACACTTCGGCTTTTGATCATCAACACTTCCCACACTAGTTACCATAGGGGAAGAAGACTTCGGGTTACGTCGCTTGGAGCTTCTTGCTCTACCCGAATATCTTACCGATGAAGTGGAACGTTCTTGATGACTTCTCGATTTCTTTGTGGGGAAGGAGTGTGCTCTGTCGCTGGACCTCTTACTCGAAACTCGAGCTTCTCTCTTTGCTTGTTTCCTTTCATTATTTAGTTCTTTGGCCTTCTTGGTCGGATCAGCTAATGCGACAAATTCTCGTATCTCAAGGATCCCGATCAGCAATTTAATTTTCTTATTCAAGCCTTCCTCGAAGCGCTTACACATTTCTATTTCTGATTGGACCTATTCCATCGCATACTGACTTAACCTTACGAACTCTCTTTCTTATTCTGACAAGGTCTTATTTCTTTGTTTGAGTTCCAAGAACTCCTTTCGCTTCGAGTCTAAGAACCTTTGACTTATATACTTTTTCCTAAACTCAGCTTGTGAAAATTCCCATGTAATGTTCTCTCTTGGTGCCACCGAGGATATAGTCTTCCACCAGTGGTATGCATATCTTTCAGAAGAGATACAACACACTTCAAACACTCCTCGAGTGTACATGACAATTCATCCATAACTCGCATAGTATTCTTGAGCCAGAATTCAACTCGTTCAGCATCATCATCAACCTTAGCTCTAAACTCTTCAGCCCCATATTTTCTAAGTTTGTCCACTGAGGCTTTACCAATTCTCACGGGTGCCATACTTTGTGGCACTTCTCCCTCAGACTGAGCAGGGGTCGGAGGAGGTCGTGGTATATTGGGGCAGTTTCTCAAGTAATCCCCAAACTATTCATCCATCACCTTGAAGAAGGCAGCTCTTGCCTCTTTTCAGCCTTCAAACATAGGCCTTCTACTACTACTAGCAGTAGCTCGCTGAACGAAAGTTGGAGCATGGCTCTCGGCTCCCTCGGACTCATCTTGAGCTTGATTGGAAGACATTTACTATATTCAAATACAATTAAAAATGGTTAAGATATGTCACACTATCATAACTTGTATAATGGCATGTATAGCTAGATCCGATACATGCTATGTTAGTCCGAGAATCGACTAAATCGTAGCTCTGGTACCACTAAATATAACACCCCTTGCCCGTACCTGAGATCGGGATAAGGTAAGAGGTGTTACCAGACATAAACAAGGACATTTTGGGAAAATTGGATATAAAATTTTGTTCTAGATTAAAACCAATAAAAAATTAATCATATTGTCCCTATTATGGACCTACGAGGTCCAAAACATGCTTTAAAAGCGCTCTGGGACTAAATCGAGAACTCAAGAAAATTTCAAAAAAAGTTCCATGTTTAAGCCTCGCACGCCTGTTTCCTTTACTCATGTGAATTTATTATTCACTTTGAACCTACAAAGGTTTTCACATGGCCGAGCACACGCCTGTGTCCCTGGCTCGTGTCCTTCACACTGCCTAAGCACGCCCGTGTCTAAAAACCTTGACATTTTGTTTATGACATCATCATCCATTTAGGGGCAAACAGCCAAGACACACGCCCGTGTGCAAGGCCATGCCCTCCACACGGTTGAGACACACGACCGTGTCTCTACTCGTGTGTTTACTATGATGCATACTGACTTAAAAATTTTAGGTGCAGGGGACACACGGCAGTACAACACGCCCATGGGGCTGACCGTGTGTCACACACAGCCTAGACACATGCCCATGTGTCTAACCGTGTGGACCTTTTTGGAGGATATTTTCTAAGCCTCTTTTCACCCTCACTCATCCAAACACACTAATATGTTCCTTGGACATCTATCATGGTATAATAATACCCTTAAAACCTCCTTAGTCAAGATCATGCATGTTGCTTCATGTCTCTTTTAATCCTATATTATTATTACCCCTTTTTGTGTTAGGGTTACCATTCCAACAGTATTCATTCATACTTGGCTCATTTTACAACTCATTGCCAATTATGACCTAAATCATTCCCAAGTGATTTGACCATATATCTCTTGTCCATTCATGATATATCACAATAAACATACAAGCATAAACATGCACAATTAGTAGGTTTACAATCTACATCCAAATGAACCATATCACATGGCCATATACAAAATGAATAAGTCTATCATTCAAGACATACAAAATGAATAAGTTTATCATTCAAGACCTTACATTGGCTTGCCAAATGACACATATAACAAATGACCCAAAAATCCTATACATGCCATTATAACAAAATAAAGTTTCTATATACCAAGGCAAGAGAAGTTGATAGTGTTGACAATGCTCCTATCGTCTTCCAATCTTCATGAGTCTGCGAGCTCTGTAAAACAAGAGAAGTGAAAGGGGGTAAGCATTGACATGCTTAGTAAGTCCAGATAACGGGAAGGTAAACTTACCTATTATTTAGCAAACAACCATAAAAGATATTCATGCCAAACATGCATAGCAGAATTCCTTTATCACATACACTCAACCATCAAGTTAGTCTCATACTAATACATTATAACTTTAGTCTTTGATGAGCTCATGAATTCAAACATTTCCATTTTCAATTCTCATTTTAATCCCGTTGAATTTTCTCAGAATCTCGATGAATATCCCATTTACCATCAAATTATGCAAGTGATCATTTTAAAGCACGTACTCCCGCGAACCTCGCTCTAATGGTGGGATTACCAGTCGAAGCTAAATCCCTCATAGTATAAACTCATGGAGTGATATCGGTATTACCAGTCCAGGCTAAATCCTTTGTAACGACAAACACTCTTAAAGAGCTCGGATCTGAATTACCAGTCCAAGCTAAATTCAGACCCTAATCGGATTATCCGTCCAGGCTAAATCCATACGGTACACATATTCTTCGAGAGGCTAGATCACTTTAGGAACACCCGTTCGGGCTAGATCCTTTTTACCGTCAAATCATTTTCGGAATATCCATCAGATATCTTTTTTCATTCAACCGAGATATTTTCTCATAACATCAATTTTCATGAACTATCATACATTAATTATCAATATTATAACTCATACATGAACATACATTTTAATGTATTTGAAAATAGTTTACATTCGAGTTATACGAACTTACCTGGAAGATGTTTCGGGTTCTAATTTTGGTTACTTTGAAACCTTTTGTTTTCCACGGTCGACCACCAAAATTGGTCTCTCGGGGTCTATATAAGCAACAATAAATTATTAATACATCACACTATTCATTTCAAGTCTAAATTTCACCCTCAGGCAAAATGACCATTTAACCCTTAACATTTTACATTTTTACAATTTAGTCCCTAGACTTGTATAATGAAATGCATGGAATTCTTTGGTTACCCAAGCCTAGCCGAATGTATCTTAATCTTATACCAGCCCATATTTTCCTCTATTTCTCATTTTTCTGCCTATTTTTTTATAAGTTTTACAACATGGTCCCTTAAGCCATTTCCATGGAAAATTACTTAGTAAAAGTTGTTTACCATCCTTTAAACTCTCATATTCCTCCATAAATCATCAAAACACAAGTAGCTCATACATGGGTAGATTTCTAAACATGAACCCTAGCTTGTGATATGGGTAGAAATGGATAGAGGATGTTACGAGGATCTCAAAATTATAAAGAACATTAAAAATGGGGCTAGGGAGCATTTACTATTAAGCTTGAAATATGGAAAACCATAGCTTATAGAGCTCTAGGAATTTCAGCAGCTATGGGGAAGAAGATGGCTGAATTTTGGCTTTCTTTTCCCCTTTTTATTAAGTTTAAAACCAAATGACCAAAATGCCCCTCCTTACAAAACTTCCAAATTTTTCTATGCATGCCCATTTTTGTCCAAAAACTTAAAAATTGGGAAAATTTCTATTTAAATCCTTCTAATTTATAATTCAAAGCAATTTCATGAAAATTGCTTCTAGAACCCAAGTTTTGCAATTTATTCAATTTGGTCCCTAATTTCCAATTGGACACTTTACACATAGAATTTCTTCATGAAACTTTAGCACATGCATATTTTCATATTCTAGACCTCATAATAATCATTAGACAATTAATTTAACATCGGATTTTGTGGGTTCCGAAGCCACTATTCTGACTAGGCCTTCTTTTTGGATGTTACAAGGAACCACGATAAGGAATGTGGCTATTGTAAAAAGAACGCTCACATTAAAGCAGAATGTTATAATTTTCCATGTAAGATGACCAGAATTAGAATAGTACAAATCATGATGAACTATGAAATTATTCAGACACTGTCAAATGTCAGACATGTGGTTGATTTGAGGAAAAAGCCTAAAAGTCAATACATGTCCCGACTTACCGACATCACGATGACGTGAAAACATCTGCTAGTTTCGTATTCTAAATCAACTCAGCTGTAGCACATGTGACTTAGTCATATGAGTGAAAAGGGTATGGCCGTTTTGAGCAAAAGAGGTCTTCTCACAGGTACCGGAGTTGGAAAGTTAGATTTCTATGAGTATTGCATTTATGGGAAACAGGCCTCAGTTAGCTTCGATATGGTAGTGCATAGGAGTAAAGAGACCTTAGATTACATCCATTCTGATTTATGGGGTCTGGATCTTGTCATCTCCAAAGGAGGTAGCAGATATCTTTTAACTTTTATCGATGGTCACTCTAGAAAAGTTTAGGTATACTTCTTGAAGCATAAAAATAAAGTCTTCAGGATCTACTTGAAAAATAGTGGAAGACCCTACTTGAAAAACAAACTGGGAAGTCTGTAAAATGATTCAGAACAAATAATAGGCTCGAGCTCTATTCAATCAAATTTAATGATTTCCTCAAATGGGAAGAAATTGAAAGATATCGCACAACTGTTAGTACCCTACAACAGAATGGTGTCACCAAATGAATGAACAAAACATTACTTGAGAAAATCCAATGTATAATTTCCAATGCAGGTTTAGAAAAGGAGTTTTAGGCCAAAGTAGTTAATCTCGCAAGCCATTTAGTGAACCGATCTCCACATCGAGTTTTACATGGAAAGGTTCTTAAAGAGATTTGATCCTGTAATCCTCCTAATTACTCTAATATCAGAGTATTCAATTGTCCTGCATATGCTTGAGTTAGTCAGGGAAAAGCTTGAACCAAGGGCGGTAAAGTGCAATTTTTGGGTTTTGCAGTCAAAACAAAATTTTGTGGTTCCCAGAAACGAGATAGATCATTGTCAATAGAGATGTTGCATTTGATGAGACATTAATGATTTTGTCCAAAAAGGTGTTATTGGGTCACAACAATACAAAAAAATCCAAGTGTTTCGAGCAAGGTGGAGTCAAAGACAAAAACAAATGGTGACGTCACGACATCATGAAGTCTATTGTCGCAATGCCATGATAAACAGAGAAAACACCCCAATGGGGAAAATTGCTACGTCACGATGGCAGGCATAAATATCAAAACCATTATTTCTTCAATGCAGTAGAAGGTTTCCGAGGCATCTCCATATCAATTAGAAACCCTTGCATCTAAACTTCAAAATTATAAGTTAGACAGAAAAAGGTTAGAGATCAAACCACTTCAGAAATAATGTAAAGAAAATCTCATGGCATATACTCTAAGTGGTTATAGAGAGCATCGATTCAACCGACCCTTTGAATTATTCAGAGGCAGTTTGGGTTTTTAATTCTATCATGTGGCTTGTTGCCATGGAAGAAGAGGTGAAGTCTCTCAATAAGAATTAGACATGTCAACTTGTTAAACTATCCACTGAAAAGAAAATAGTTGGTGATAAGTGGGTGTTCAAAAGGAAGGAAGGTTCTGGTCAAGGTGACACTAGATATAAGGCGAGGTTGGTCGCAATAGGTTACAGTCAAGTGGAGGGACTTGATTTTCATGATGTTTTCCTTCCAGTTGTAAAGCATACATCCATTCGGACATTGTTAGCTCTTGTTACTTCGAACAACCTCAAGTTAAAGTAGTTAGATGTAAAAACTGCATTCCTCCACGAGGATTTAGACAAGTCCATTTACATGTAACAAATCAAAGGCTTTAGGATTGAAGGCAAGGAAGATCATGTTTGTCTTCTTTAAAAATCATTATACGGCCTGAAGCAATCTACTCATCAATGGTACAAGAAGTTCGACTCCTTTATGATAGATATTGGTTTTGTTTGAAGTAAGAACGAAAGTTGTTTTTATTTACAACATTTAGATGATGGATCATTTATTTATTTTATACTTTATGTTAATGATATGCTAATTACGACTAAGGATCCATCCAAAATTAAACGACTTAAAACCATGTTTAACTCTAAGTTTGAGAAGAAGAATCTTGGTGCAATTAAGAAAATTTTAGGGATGGAAATTTTGAGAGATCGACACTCTGAAAAGTTATTTCTTTCATAATAGAAGTACATTGAAAGGATTTTCAAGCGGTTTGGGATGCAAGACTCCAAATCAGTTAGTACTCCCTTAGTTGCCCACTTTAGACTTTCGATTTCAGGTGCACCACAAACCGAAGATAAAGAAAGGTACATGTTCTTGGTTCCTTATTCTAGTGCAATCGAGAACCTAATGTATGCAATGGTTTGTACTCGTCCCGATATTTCACATGTTGTTAGTGTAGTAAATAGATATATAGCCAAACCCGACAAATTACACTGGTAAGTTGTGAAGTGGATTTTAAGATATTTGAGGGGGACCTTCAGTACTTGTTTGGGCTCCGGAAGATGTTCAGAAGGTTTAGTCGGCTATATAGATTTGGATTATTTTAGAGACCTAAACAAAAGAAGATGTCTTATGGTTGTTTGTTCACTTTTAGAAATAATACTATTAGTTGGAAAGGCAACCTTCAAGCCACTGTGGCTTTATTGACTGCGAAGCTGAATATATGACTATTACAAAGGCTGTGAAAAAAGCCATTTTGATGAGAAGTCTATTTAGGGAGCTAGTTGATAAAAATGACAAAATTTTCTTATATTGTGATAGTCAACGTGCCATACATCGCATGAAAGACCAGATGGATCATGAAAGAACAAAGCATATAGATATTCATTACTACTTTGTTCGAGAGGTGATCACTCAAGGAGATGTTTAGGTTCATAAAATCGACATAGAGAACAATCCAACATACATGATGACAGAAAAATCTTCTAATTTCCAAGTTCAAGCGTTGGTTTGACTTGGTAAAAATTCGACAGAGATTGAGTTAGGCCCTTGGCAAGGTTTGGAAAATGAGGAGTTTCAGAAATATGAGTCAAGGTAGAGATTTGTGGAAGTTTGCCTCGCATTTCAGAGAAACAAAGTTGACATTGTGACGAGGAAGAACTGTCGTCTCAACAACACGACTACAACGTCCCAATGAAAGGTAACGCCACGTCCCGATGACACGAAGATGGACGTTTCAATGAGCCGATAGCGACGTCACGATGTGGAGACGTGTTGCCCACTCAACCAGGTTTCTTCTCCTAGTTAAACTCTAATATATTTTCCCAGTCAAACTGTAACAACTTGATTTTCAACAATACAAGAAATGATAGTTTTGGAACTCTAGTTTCTGATGATCGAGTCAGTAAATACAATTTATTAACATTATGAAGTTATTATAGTATTATACTAATTTTTGGTCTGATAATTTTAGTTTTGTGGAAAGTTAGTCAAGGTACAAGTGTATCGATTCAAAAGTTAGTGGTTTTGGAAAATGAGGATCAGATCTTGTTTTCATAAACTGGGACCGTAAGAAAAATATTTATGGAGTTATTGTATAAGTGAATTAAATTTTGAATAGGTAATTTTACAAAATTAGTGATTAATTATGGTATAAGGACTAAATCATAAAACTAGTAAAAGTTAATCATTATAAATTTTTAATTGTTAAGGGATTAAAATAGTAAACAAACCAAGGTTTAAAATGGAAATTAAGCCTCATTTTATAAAGATGGTGGACGGTAGGTGAATTTTGTTAATAAAATAATGTTAATATTAATAAGATTATTATTATATGTATAATGGATAAAAAAGGCATTCAGTTTATTCAGCCACCTTCATCATCAAAACCTCAAAGGAGAATACACAAACAACCATTGTTAAGCTTCAATCTCTTCAATCCATGCATGGTAAATAATTTTAAACCCGTTTTTCATAATTTTTATGTTTTCAAGGTTGTTATAGCTTAATCTAGTTAGCGCGGGTATTAAATCATAAAAATTTCAAAGTTTTAAAATGTTATCATTGATGAATTTTGATATTTTTGATATTAAATGATAGATTTGTAAGTTTGGAAATGATTAGGGACTAATTTGTAAAGTCAATTTTGTTAATTTTGAGTATAGGAACTAAAATGTGAATATGTCAAAATTGATATGAAATTTCTATAATTTATGTTTCTAGAGGGTTATAGAAGGATGAAATTGAAATCAAAATGAAAAATGAGGCTTTAATGCAAAAATTATGATAGTTTTGGTTTTAGGGACTAAATTGAATAAAATGTAAAACTTTAGGAAAAATTGTGTAAAATGAAATTAAGTTGTCATATGCCTTGAATAGGATGTTATAAGGTAATTGGCACTGATAATTGAAAATGAATTATTATAGATCAAGATTTAAATCAATCGGATAATAATCGAGAAATAGGAGAGATTATAGATTAGTCCTCAACTTCTCGTTGGTTGTTTTCCAAGTAAGTTCATATGAAACTTACTGTATTCTATTATTATTTTTGAATTGGGTGTTTATACCTATTAATTTTATATATATACAAGTGTAATTTTTATTACTATGTCCTTTATCGGACTAAATTGTAAAATAAAAAATTTAAATGATAATAGCGAATAAATGAATAGTATTGACTGATCGAAGCTGTGATATGATTAAATGATGTGTATATGATGATAACTCACCATAAATGCATGTGAATTATTATCGGAAATAAAAAGGTGAGTATACGACTACAAAGATTGAAAATGGATTGAGTATGAGGATTAAAGACACGTGTGAACTTAGTGAAGGATTAGGATACAAATGACATGTCATTTGGGTTTTAAAGTATCAGGTACTATGTATTAGTGATTATATTATATTAGGTACTATGTACCGATGACTATATTATCAGGTATTTTGTACTAGTGCTTATATTGTATCAAGCACTATGTACCGGTGTTGGATACCTTACCGATGGTTGAGATCCAACATTTTTTGCGGAATCTCCATAGCTCGTGTAAGTAATTTTGTCCCAAGTATCTGAGGTTAATTTAATATAGTTTTTTGGGAATTGAACAGGTTGTGAAATGTTATATGATTGTTGAAAGTGATGGTTCATGAGAATATATATAGATATATTAAATGACTATGAGAATGCCAAGGGATTAGATTGGATTAAATTGTTATGTTGCCAAATGAGCATGGTTGAATTTGATACAAATAAGAACTTAAGTATATGTGTTAATAAATTGACTATGAATTGGATATCATATGTTTTTTCTATAATAAATCGTTGGCATAGATATATGTGAATTACATTAGTAGTTCTTGACGTATTAGTAAACTAACCTATTGGTTTTTTTTTTTTTGTGGAGATGTATACAAAAGTCCAAGGAAGACAAGGATGTCATATTGATTAGCAAATTGGTTAAATAGTTAAAGTTAGCTTAAGATCAAGGTACGTTGTGTTAATTTCATATAAGCTTACTAAGCATTTGTAATGCTTATCTTGTTTGCTTTTCTACCTTTATATAGGTTATTTTGTAGAACGCGTCAGTTGAATCACTTTAGAGCTCACACTATTCAACTTCAAACTTGGTAGATTTTCGAATTGCTCTTGAATCAGTTATATGGCATGTGTTTAGGTTTAAATGTGATTAAATGTTTACTTTGGATGTTGAGGAAATGATCCTTATCTATAAAGCTTGTTTTGGGATGTCTATATAGTATGTATATAAGCTTTGAAATGAATATGTACACATGTTCATGATGATGATGTAATGCTTAAGTATAAAAGTAATAGTGAATGTTGATCAATGTGTGAATTATTGATAAGCCTGAATATTTTAAAGAAAAATAAAGTAAAGCTAAATATAAAATGAAAATTTTAAATAAAAATATAAAATGAAAATTTTAAAGAAAAATGGAACGTCCCATAAATTGTAAAAGTAAAAACTAAAAATAAAGTAAAACTAAAAAAATAAAGAAAAAGTGAACTATAAAGCTTCTGTAAAAGCTTCGAAACCTCGAAACTAAGAATTTTTTTAAATATCCATTTTTACAATATTCATTTTTCTTAAAATTTTCTTTTTAAATTATGTTACATATGATCTAATGCGTCATTTAACAATTAAATTAATTGTTTTAGTAACAAAAGAACCTAATTGGCTTAACCTCAATAGTTTGGGATGTAATTAGAATGATTTAAAGTTTAGGGACTAATTTAGAATGAGGGTCATAGTTTGGAGTTTTTGGTTTAATAAACTCTAAATAGACATATATAAGGTTCCAAAAATAATCAAATCATTAAATACAAATATGGATAAGAACTTACCTTCACTTGCATATTTATCAATGTCATTTTGAATAAGTATAAGCTCTTGATAATAAGGGGTGTGATCCAAATTGGTTTTGAAATTTACAAATATATTAAATATTTATAAAGAACATTATATATACTTATAACCTAAAATACATTCTAAATACTAAATATATATATCTTCTTTATCATTTCGTTAGTGAAAAAGAGAATGGATCAAAGTGGGTTGACCTTATAAGGACATCCATATCTGCACCCATAATTGAATAAGGGTGTAACAACCATTTGATACAACATCTTTCTGATGAGTCGATCTTAGAAGAATTGAGTACAAGGAATGAAAAAAATGTAGACCTTCAACAATATGTTTGCCTTCAAGTAAAGGCAAATACATGAAATTGCAAAGATTGTTAGACTTATCTAACATTAGCATTCCAAATGATATACAATATGTACACTCTAACGTACTGCTCAAAATCTTCATTAGTCATATTGCTTGCTGGAGGATAATTGACCAATGATTTTAGCAAGGTGAACTTCACTCAACCTCGTCAATATCTTTTTTTATTGACCGGATAATTCTCGACCAACCTTGACATTACCTTTTGAGGATCAATTTGAGACCTACCAGTTATAACAACTCCTTCAATTGGAAGGCTTATGATTAGGTCATATCTACCAAGGTGATTTTGGCTTCAACACAAGGAAATTCAAAGGTGAGGGTCTATAGTCCCCATGCTTCCACCATGGCTACAAGCAATGATGGACGCATTGGAAAGTGAGGTATTTCAACTACCTTAAAAAACTAGCTACCTATAGTTGACCTTTTTGCTAGTGTTGGTTCTCATTCAATATTGATAATTAACAGTTTGTCAAATTCAAAGAGTTCATTTCTCATGCTGGTAAATAAAACAAATTTTTTTCGTTGAACAATATAAAGATTTTAAGGCTTTACCCACAAATTGGTACCTAAACTATACCATTTTTCTCATCTTGGTATCTAAACTACTTTTTCCCCAAGTTGGTACCTTCATTATTCTATTTTTGAAAATGCTTGACCTACAAATTGATGCCTAAACTATGCCATTTTTCTCATTTTGGTACCTAAACAATATTTTGGTCACAAGTGGTTCTTAAACTACCTCTTTTCCCAAGTTGATATCTTTGTTAGTTCAATTGTTAAGTCTATTTAGAAAAAAAGGATAATTAATTAAAATTTTCCAAGTGAAAAAAAAGACAAAAAATATTATTTCTTTATATTTATACTAGTTTATATTTTCTTTCTTTCTTTCTTTCTTCTTCTTATCTTTGGCTTCTTCTACAAGTGTGAGGATTTTAGGTTTTATGACTTCGATCAAGGTTTTCAAAACTGGATCGATGGTTGAACCAGTTAGGCTACTAGTTTTCGGTTTGACCAACTCATCTGATTCGATCAAATAAATTATTAAAAAATTCTTAAATATAATAAAATAATTTAAATTAAAAAATGATTCAATTGATTTTTTATCTCTACTCATTCAAGTTGTATTGATTTGTGGGTCAAGAAGTTCAAACCTTATCTTTGAACTGATACCTCAATCAGTTCTCAATCTAATCAATCTGACTATTTGGTGTGGTCCTAAAAGAAGTTAATTTTGATTGATGAAGATGTTTTTTGATCTCTTCAAGTCGAGAAGCAGACAATCCAACTGTTTGGTGTGGTTCTAAGAGAAGTTAATTTTGATTGATGAAGACTTTTTTTTATCTCTTCAAGTCGAAAAGCAGGCAATGAAGTTCGGATACAAAATTAATCGATAGTGTCTTGATCATAGGAGACGAATTTTGAGCATTGTTAACATTGCTAGACATTATAAAGGACGAAGAAAGAAAATAAAGGAAAAGTAGAAAACAAATAAAGAGAGAATTAATGTAAAAGGAAAAAAGAATTATTATTTTTGAAGTTTATATTATATAACAATCTATTATTGGTTGATTTTTTAATGAACATAACATTTCGATGTAAAATGGGTTATAGAAGAATAGTTTAGGTATCACTTGTAACTAAAAAAAAGCTCAGGTACCAACTTGGGAAAAATGACACAGTTTAGGTACTAAGCCATTTTTTTGTTTTTGAAAAATAGACTTAATGGTCAGATTAATAGAGATACAAACTTGGGAAGAAAAAGTAGTTTATGTTACTACTTGTGACAAAAAAAAATTTAGGTACCAAGTTGGAAAAAGGGTATAGTTTAGATACCAATTTGTGAGTTAAGCCAAATTTTAATACTAAAATTTAATATTATCAACTAATACATACTAACTTTAATAATAATTTAAATGATTATCATGGTTGTTGCTTTTAAAGAAATTATCTTCCCTTAATAGAGCCATATTAGGGTGGTATAAAAATCCAAATTTAGGGTAAAAAGATAAGGATTTGGAAAGGAATGAGATATTTATAACCATGATAAAAAAATTGACAATATGAACCTTGATGACAATAGGTGTCAATGTTCGTTGAATACATTTATTAGCATTAGATTAACCCATTCGGTGAAAAGTTGAAATAAAATGGCCTTCAACACTTATGGTGGTCGAGTTCCTTTAATGCATTTTTTAAGATTAGATTTTCCAGAGCGTAGTAAAAAAATAATTATAAATGATTAATTAGGGTAAAATACCTAGCAGTCAAAATTAAAATGTAGATGAATGGATTGAAATTACATTGAAATCACAACTTATGGGTATCAATGTACTCTTGAATTAATTAGGGCTAAGATCCTTGGCAGTCCACATTAAATGCAGAGTCATGGGTTTAATTTATAAGGAGTTTGACATGCATAGATCTCAAAGTCTGTCATATTGCATTTTTTTGTACTTTTTAAGAATCTCGGGCTTAAAAAACTAGATGATTCAACATATTTAATCTCGACATTCAAAATTAAATGTAGATATATGAGTTTAATTTACAGAAAACTCGACACTCATGAGCATCGAGGTTTGACATTTTATTCTAAATGCATTTTTTTTTACTTTTCAAGAATCTTGGACTTGAAAAACTTGATGGTTCAACATAAAATAAGGGAAATCAACACCCATAAGTATCAAGATACCTAAAAAAGACCCTTATTCCGAGAAAACAAATTTTTCCATGGAAACATTGAGTTCTAGGCTAGTTCTTTGAATTCCAAAATGTTTCCTTTTTTTTCGTTTTATTTAAAATGGGTCATTTTTTTATAATTAAGTTTTAAATATGATTTCTTACCATTCTAATTAGAATTTATTTACAATTTTTAATGATGATGTATAATTACATTAATGAAACATTGAAATATATCAATTTTGAACTCATAACTATACTTACTTTATTAATGATGTATTAACACATGAAACGACACATCAATAGCTAATGATAATTACATTTTCTTTATTGATAATATATGAAATCATATATTAACAATGTAATTACTTTTTTAAAAATGTTCTCATTAATAAAGCTATAATGTTAAGAATAGTATGCTAGTTTAGCACATTTTCTCTTTATCTGCTAGTTTAGCACGTTTTTCTTTATTTTTAGGGTTTTGTTCTTTTCGTTCAGTCGGTCGATAAGGTTGCCAATAATAGTGATTATGGAGGAAGAATTGGCAAATCTTTAACATCGTTAATGAGGAATAGGAGCCATTGCAGTTTCAAGGGAATGTAGATTCGATTGAGGATGACCAATAATTATGTTCGGTGGGACGTGTTCTGACGAATAGTGAGGTTCACTTCCCATCAATGAGGAATACCTTGGCCGATTTATGGCATCCATTAGGAGGGGCTACTATAATAGATATAGGAAAGAAGAGAAGTTTGTTCTAGTTTTATTATGAAATAGACATAAAAAAGGGTTCTTCATGTACATCATGGTTGTTTAACAAGCATCTTATTATCTTGCATCGGTTATGGCCGGGAGAAGATCCATTACAGGTTCTGCTATTCTTTTAAGAATTTTGGATACAATTTCATAATTTACCGATGGGGGTGATATAGGAAGGATTGGCACGTCAGTTTGGTAATTTTATTGGCCAGTTTCTTCAATATGAAACAACTTTGGTGACAAGGGGAATAATGAGATATATGTGAATCAGGGTGAGTTTGGATGTCCGAGTGCCTTTGAAATAGAAGAAGAAAATAACATTAAATTAGAATCAATTGATGTATGTTGTTTTTTAGTATAAAAAGTTAACATAGTTTTGTTTCCTATGTGAGAAGTTGGGACATAGAGAAGGATTTTATCTAGTAAGGGTGATGCTAAGATTGTAGGAAGTGAGCTTCAGGTAAAATATCTCCCTAAGAGCACTACCGCGAAGGGCAACGCCGATAGTAAATAAATAGTTATGTAACACCCCTTACCTGTATTCGACGCCGGAGTAGGGTACGAGGCATTTCCAGACTTAAACACACGCAAACATACATTTTCGAGTCATGACTTTTTTTCCAAATTAAAACTTTTTATATTTAATCATAAAGTCCCTAATACGAGCCTATGAGGCCCAAAACATGCTTTGGAAGTGGTTTGGGACTAAACCGAGAACTTTAAAAAATTTTAAAAAACTTAGAAAATGATTATGGGACACGCCCATGTGGGCAGACCGTGTGTCACACAAGGCCTAGACACACGCCTGTGTGTCTACCCATGTGGGAAAAAATAATGCTATTTACCAAGCCTTTTTGCCACCTTTTTATGCACACACCTACACAACATAACATAGCACCAATCCAAGCATATACATACAACCAAATCAGCCACAACCAAGACATTAACACATCATTCACATGCTACCATCTATCATGCACAAACGTCACATACTCATCAACTCAAATCATGTAAATTCCCACATCTATGGAAGGCATCATCATATAAATTGCTTATACCAATAGTAGCCAATTTCAAATGGCCTTACACAAAATAAACTTTCACCAATATAAGCCAACACATTTGGCCACGTCAATTATGACACATAACAAAATAACCATGTCCCCTATACATGCCATAACTCAAAATGTTGAAATAATTGATACCAAAATAATTGTTGATAGTGTGAGTGGATCTCCGACAGTCTCCAAATCCTCGAGCTAGCTTGGTGACACTATAAGACAACGGAAAGGAAGGGGAGTAAGCTATATAGCTTAGTAAGTTCCTGTGCAAATAATAAGCATCATAACTACACATTTAACATGCAATTAACATGAAGAAAATTGGCATGAATGTTATTAAAATCTTATAGTCATAAATTACTCAATCACAACCTTACCAAGGTTTCATCACATATCGAGATCATTATGCATGAGTCTTACGTACATGACTGTACCAACTCGCAACATAATCATAGTCTTTCATAACTTTGACATTCCCATTGAACACTCGAAATATTAACGGATACTCAGAAATCTTGCACATAAGTGCCATATATGTAGCCAAAGCTACCTCATATCTCATAATACATATAGACTCATTTTCGAGCTATTCACAGGCTTGCTCACACAAGCTGTCAGTCAGGATGTAGCTACACAGTGCTGCTCACACAAGCTGTCAGGTATCCACAACTTATGTCGGACTACCCAGCCACTGGTAGGACGTATGATAGCAGCACCCGGATCACATAGACACATGGGTTCCTAGTGACATGTCACTCGTATCCTATTCTATTCCTAAGGCTCAACCGGGAATTCTTGCTTGTCGAAACTTTGTCGAATACGTCCAAGGAGTCAATCAAAATTCATACAATGTTAAAGCATTTAAAACATAAACATAAAAATGCATTATTTACATACGAACTTACCTCGGTACAAAAATTAGTAGAATTTGACCTAATCGTCAAACATTTTATTTTTCCCCCGATCTAGGTCCGAACCTCATTTTTCTTGATCTATAATAAAAAAAAATTAACTCATTTAATAATCACATTGTTCAAACATTTTAATACTCATATTATGGCAAAAATTACATTTTTGTCCCTAATGTTTCACTTTTTTACAATTTAGTCCCTAGGCTTGTAAAATAATTTTCATCCAATTTCTTCGTTCCCTAAGGCTAGCTGAATCTTTATCATACTTATACCAGCCCATATTTTTCATTTAATCACACTTTCACTACTCATTTTTATAACTTTTACAAATAGGTCCTTTTTGACATTTTTATTGAAAATCACTTAGCAAAAGTTGTTTATCAAACACTAAACATGCATTTTCTACCATTAGACATCAAAATACACAAATATCTATCATGTGTAAAAATTTAGACTTTGATTATTTCTTAAATTAGTGGTAGAAATAGATAGATTGAGTTACAACGACTTCGAAAATGTAAAGAGCATTAAAAACAGGGCAAGAACGGACTTACAATTGAACTTGGAAGATGAACTGACCCTAGCTATGTCTTCCTTAGGGATATTCGACCATTGGAGAAGAAGATGGACAAGATTTTGGCTTGATTTTTGCTTTTTAATTCATTTAATTACTAAATGACCAAAATACCCTTTTCTTAAAACATAAAATTTCTTTTACTTCATGTCCATTTTTGTCCACTAAGTTAAAAAATGGTCTAATTTCCATCTAAGGACCTTCAATTTAAAATTTCATAGCAAATAAATACCTTTAGCATATAGAACTCAAGTTTTGCACTTTGTGCAATTTAGTCCTTTTTGCTAAATTGAGTGCTCAAACTTCAAAATTTTCAAACGAAATTTTCACAGAATCATTCTGTAAAATTGTAGACCATAAAAATGTAAGAAAAGTAAATTTTTATATGTCGGATTTGTGGTCCCAAAACTACTATTCCGACTAGACTCAAAATTGGGCTGTTACAACTCTCTCCCTTTAGGGATTCTCGTCCCCGAAAATCGTACCAAAAAATAAGTTTGGGTACTATTTTCTCATAGTTTCCTCGGGTTCCCACGTAGCCTCTTCAACCCTATGTCATTGCCATAAAACTTTCACTAGGGCTATACTTTTATTTCTCAACTGTTTAACTTCCTGAGCTAAGATCTTGATTGGTTCTTCACGATACGTCATATCCGGTCGAATCTCAATCTCTGTTGGAGAAATCACATGTAAAGGATCAAAACTATATCGTTGCAACATCAACACATGAAGTACATTATGAATCCTTTCTAACTCTGTGGTAAAGCTAACCGGTATGCCACTGGCCCTATTCTTTCAATAACCTCATATGACCTACTGGAACGTGGATGTAACTTGCCTTTACGGCCAAATCTCAGAATCTTTTTCCACGGAGATACTTTCAGAAATATCTTATCACCGACTTGAAATTCAATTTCTTTTCTTTTCAAATCTATGTACGACTTTTGTCTATCTGTGGCTTTCAAGCAATCACAGATTACCTTTACTTTTTCTTCAGTTTCTCTAACCAAATCAACCCCATGCATCTGTTTCTCACTAAGTTCTGTCCAATACAACGGAGTTCAACACTTGCGGCCATGATAACTCATCAAATACCCTGATAGTATTCTCAAGCCAGAACTCGGCTCTCTCGGGGTCGTCATCTACATTAGGCCTGAATTCCTCAATTCCTTGCTTTCAAATCTTATCAACCGGAGGCTTATTCTGTCTTACCAAATCCATACCTTAAGGAACTACGGGAATCAGTTGAGGATAAGGAGGGGATGGAGGATGTTGAGCATTCAAATTTGTTCGAACAAACTCCGAATATCACTCATTCATCGTCTGGAGGAAGGCTTCCCTAGCCCCTTCTCCTTAACTGACCGTTGGAGGTTTATTTTCAAATGACACTGCCTCTTGAGTAGAAGCCAACGCATTATTTTCTACATCATTAGCTAAAGCTCGGTCGAGATCCATTTACTATATGAAAACACAGTTTAAAATTGTCAGGAGTCACAACACTATCACAGTTCATATATGGCATGTATAGCTAGACTCTTACACACACTATGTTAGTCTGAGAATCGACTAAACTGTAGCTCGATACCACTAAATGTAACACCTCTGACCTGTATTCGGCACTGAAACAGGGTACGAGGCATTACCGGACTTAAACACATGCAAACAAACATTTCCAAGTAATGAATTTTTGTCCAAATTAAAACTTTTTGTATTTAATCATAAAGTACCTAATACGAGCCTACGAGGCCAAAAACATGCTTTGGAAGTGGTTTGGGACTAAACCGAGAACTTTAGAAAATTTTTCACTAAATAGGGGTCACATGCCCGTGTGGGTAGACCGTGTGTCACACACGGCCTAGACACACTCCAATGTGTCTACCCATGTGGAGAAAAATAAAGCTATTTACCAAGCTTTTTTACCACCCATTTATGGACACACCTACACAACATAACATAACATCAATCCAAGTATATACATACAACCAAATTAGCCACAACCAAGACATCAACACATCATTCACATGCTACCATCTATCATACACAAAACATCACATACTCATCAACTCAAATCATGTAAATTCTCATATCTATGGAAGGCATCATCATATAAATTGCTTATACCAATAGTAGCCAATTTCAAATGGCCTTATACAAAATGAACTTTCACCAATATAAGCCAACACATTTGGCCAAATCAATTATGACACATAACAAAATAACCAAGTCCCCTATACATGCCATAACTCAAAATGTTGAAATCATTGATACCAAAATAATTGTTGATAGTGTGAGTGGATCTCCGACGGTCTCCAAATCCTCGAGCTAGCTTGGTGACACTATAAGACAAAGGAAAGGAAGGGGAGTAAGCTATATATCTTAGTAAGTTCCTATGCAAATAATAAGCATCATAAATACCCATTTAGCATGCAATTAACATGATGAAAATTGGCATGAATGTTATTAAAATCTTATAGTCATAACTTACTCAATCACATCCTTACCAAGGTTTCATCACATATAGAGATCATTAAGCATGAGTCTTACGTACATACCTATACCAGCTTGCAACATAATCATAGTCTTTAACAACTTTGACATTCCCGTTGAACACTCAAAATGTTAATGGATACTCGAAAATCTTGCACATAAGTGCCATATATGTAGCCAAAGCTACCTTATATCTCATAATACATATAGGCTCGTTTTTGAGCTATTCACGGTCATGCTCACACAAGCTGTTAGTCAAGACGTAGCTACACAGTGTTGCTCACACAAGCTATCAGGTATCTGCAACTCATGCCGGACTACCCAGCCACTGGTAAGACGTACGAGACCAGCACCTATATCACATAGACACATGGGTTCCTAGTGACATGTCACTCGTATCCTATTCTATTCCTAAGGCTCAACCGAGAATTTTTGCTTGTCGAAACTTTGTCGAATACGTCCAAGGAGTCAATCACAATTCATACAATATTAAAGTGTTTAAAACATAAATATAGCAATGCATTATTTACATACAAACTTTCCTCGATACAAAAATTAGTAGAACTTGACCTAATGTCAAACACTTTGTTTTTCCCCCGATCTAGGTCCGAACCTCATTTTTCTTAATCTATAGTGACAAATTTAACTCATTTAATACTCACATTGTTCAATTCAGTCCAAAAATCATATTATGGCAAAAATTACATTTTTGCCCCTAATGTTTCACATTTTTACAATTTAGTCCCTAGGCTTGTAAAATAATTTTCATCCAATTACTTCATTCCCTAAGGCTATTCGAATCTTTATCATACTTATACTAGCCCAAAATTTTCATTTAATCACACTTTCAATACTCATTTTTGTAACTTTTACAAATAGGTTTTTTTTTGACATTTTTACTGAAAATCACTTAGTAAAAGTTGTTTATCAAACACTATACATGCATTTTCTACCATTTGACATCAAAATACACAAATATCTATCATGTGTAAAAATTTAAACTTTGATTATTTCTCAAATTAGTGGTAGAAATAGATAGATTGTGTTACAACGACTTTGAAAATGTAAAGAGCATTAAAAACGGGGCAAGAACGGACTTACAATCAAGCTTGGAAGATGAATAGACCCTAGCTATGTCTTTCTTAGGGATATTCGACCATGGGAGAAGAAGATGGACAATATTTTGACTTGATTTTTGCTTTTTAATTCATTTAATTACCAAATGACCAAAATGCCCTTTTCTTAAAACATAAAATTTCTCTTATTTTATATCCATTTTTTCCACTAAGTTAAAAAATAGCCTAATTACCATCTAAGGACCTTCAATTTAAAATTTCATAGAAAATAAACACTTTAGCATATAGAACTCAAGTTTTGCATTTTTTGCAATTTAGTCCTTTTTGCTAGATTGAGTGCTCAAACGTCAGAATTGTTGAACAAAATTTTCATAAAATCATTCCATAAAACTGTAGACCATAAAAATATAAGAAAAATAATTTTTTTTGCATTGAATTTGTGGTCCCGAGACTACTATTCCGACTAGACTGAAATCACGTTGTTACATGTTACAAGATGAGAACTAGGGCACTAATCAGATAAGTTGTAATCCAATTGCAATGGATTTGTATAGAGGTATTAATGGAACAAATCTTAGAGCATTGCAAACATCGAATCCTTATTTGATTAGGGGAGGGAAGGAAGGAATAATAATTGGGTTGGATTTGACTGATCAAGTGGGCTTGGGATCTAATCTAGAAGATAACTCAATTGAGGCGATAGATGGGAAAAAATGACCATGAATACAAGAAGGAAATTCGAGTGTTTCTGTAATTAGTGATTCATTGGGCTCAAGATTTAATTTTGAGATATCGATAGCTGCTGAGAAGTAGACCGGCCAGATGTAATGAAAATCTTAAGTTGGAATGTTCGTGGTTTGGGGTAGCCACGATCAATTACTCATCTAAAAAATAAGTTGAGACAAACAAAACCCAATTTTCATTTCTTATGGAGACAAAAATAAGTGCATGAATAATGGAACGGGCTAGAATGAAGTGCGGGTTCGTAAATGGTATTGATGTGGGAGCATATGGATCCTGAAGGGGATTATCTTTGTGATGGAAGAGGGATTGTACCATTCAGTTATGGAATTTCTCTCATTCGCATATTGATGTGGAGGTACAGAAAGAGGTTTGAGGGACAACATAGAAGTTCATAGGATTTTATGAATCAGCAAAAGAATAAAGGAGAGGTGAGTCATGGAATCTTTTAAGAAAGTTGGGGAGAGACCAAACTTTAGCATGGTTAGTGATAGGTGACTTCAATGAAGTAATGTTCTCTTTTGATAAAAGAGGGGGTCGATTACGTAATGAAAGAAATATGGCGAGATTTTGTGAAATGCTTAAGGAATGTGAACTTAGTGATTTGGGTTTTATGGGTCACTAGTTTACATGGGAGAGAAGGCGATTGTTGGAAAACAATGTAAGAGAACAACTTGACTGAAGAGTTACTAATTCCTATGGTGGAAATTTTCTCGAGATAATCTGTTAAGCATTTTCCTTATGATTTTTTGGATAATTGTCTAATATTAGTTGAGGTGGTGGATAAAGATAGAGGTCAATCATTAGGGAGAGAGTCGCAATTTCATTTTAGTGCGGATTGGATTTTTGAGGACACTTGTGGATGTTAGATAAGAAGTTTTTGGGAGGCAAACAAGAAATAAATTCCTATTAAGTTAGTCGAGCTAGGATCTAACTTGGTAGATTGGATGAGACATAATTACATAAATAGGAAATACGTTGTCTTCTTTGAATTCATGGTTGAATGAATTATATTTGGCTAATCTGAATGAAGAAGTACTAGTTGAAATGACCGAGGTTAAATTGACCCTTAACATGGAAACAAATAAATAAGAGCTATTTCGGGAGCAATGAGCAATGAGTGAACTAGCTTCAATATGGTAATATTTCCATAATTTTGCGACTCAATAGAAGAAGCAAAATACTATAAAAGGGTTGTGGGAGAGGAATGGCAATTGGGTGGATGGGGAAAAGGAGATGGCTATGGATGCATCGGAATATTTCAATGAGTGATAATACTCTAGAATGACATATTTTAATGTATTAATTACATATTTATTTTGAGTATTGTAACACCCCTTACCCGCATTCAACGTCGGAACAGGGTACGAGGCATTTCCAAACTTATCACACGAACAACCATACAATTCCGAGTCATGAATTTGTGTCCAAATTAAAACCATTTGTGTTTACTCATAAAGTCCTTGATACGAGCCAAAGAGGCCCAAAACGTGCATTATAAGTGATTTGGGACTAAACCGAGAACTTTAGACAATTTTACAAAACTTAGAAAATTTTCCACTAAATAAAGGTCACATGCTCGTGTGGATATGGGACACGCTCATGTTGGCGGGCCGTGTGGCTACACATGCCCGTTTCTCAACTTCGTGTAACTCACTAACTTATAACCCATGAACAAATTGAGATCACATGGCCAAGTCACACACCTGTGTGCTAGGCCGTGTGGAAAATTTATTTTCATAAAATAGGTGCAGACTTTACATGGCCAGGGCACACGCTCATGTTCGAGGCCATGCAGTCCACACGACTGAGACACACGCCCATGTCTTTGCCCGTGGGCTCAATTTTAAGCATTCTATTTCTCAAAATTTAAGTGCAGGGGACACACAGCCTAAACACATGCCCGTGGGGCAAGCCGTGTATCGCACACACCGTAGACACACGCCCGTGTGTCTACCCGTGTGGACAAAAATAAGACTATTTACCAAGCCATTTTGTCACCCTTTAATGCACACACCTACACAACATAACATAGCACCAATCCAAGCATATACATACAACCAAACATCCACAACCAAAACATCAACACATCATTCATGAGATAAATCATTATATGAATATACTTATAACTAATATTAGCCCATTTCCAATGGCCTCATACAAAATGAACTTCTAACCAATATAACCGAACACATTTGGCCAAATCAGTTATGACCCATAACAAAATAACCAAGTCCCCTATACATGCCATAACTCAAAATTTTGAATTCATTGGTACCAAAATAATTATTGATAGTGTGAATGGATCTTCGACGATCTCTGAACCCAAGCTAGCTTGGTGTCACTATAAGACAAGGAAAAAGAGAGAGAGTAAGCTATATAGCTTAGTAAGTTCATATGCAAATAATATGCATCTTAAAAACATCTTAATCATGCAATTTATATAAAGTGAGATAACATAAATGTTACTAAAATCTCATAGTCATAACTTGCTCAATCACAACCTTACCAAGAGTTCATCACCCATCGAGTTTATTACTTATGAGTTCTATGTACATACCTGTACCAAATTGTAACATAACCATGTCCTTTCACATCTTTGACATTCCCGTTGAACACTTGGAATATTATCGGATACTCGAAAAATCTTGCACATAAGTGCCGCATATGTAGTCAAAGCTACCTCATATCTCATAACACATATAGGCTCGCTCTCGAGCTATTCACGGGCATGCTCACACAAGCTGTCAGTCAGGACGTAACTACACAGTGCTGCTCACACAAGCTGTCAGGCAACCGCAACATATGCTGAAATACCTAGCCACTGGTAGGATGTACAAGACCAGCACCCAGATCACATAAACACAAATACACATGGGGCTCCTAGTGACATGTCACTCGTATCATATTCTATTTCTAAGGTTCAACTGGGATTTCTTGCTTGTCGAAACTTTGTCGAATATGTCCAAAGAGTCAATCACATAATTCATGCAATATTAAAGCATTTAAAACATAAATATAACATTGCATTATTTACATACGAACTTAACTTGGTACAAAAATTAGTAGAACTGGACCTAATTGTCAAAAACTTTGTTTTTCCCCCGATCTAGGTCCAAACCTCATTTTTCTTAATAATTGAGCTTGAAAGCTTGGCAAACCCTAGCTATGCCTTCTCTTGTGATTTTCAGCGATGGGAGGATGAAATTGAGAAGATGACATCTTTTATTTGTTAAATTTTGTCTTTATTAGCCAAATGACCAAAATACCCTTCATGCCAAACTTTGAAATTTCACCCTATCATGTTCATTTTTGTCCAAATTAAAGTAAAATAGTCTAATTACCATTTAAGGACCTCCAATTTAAAATTTCATAGTAATTAGACACCTCTAGCTTCTAGAACACATATTTTGCACCTATTGTAATTTAGTCCTATTAGCCAAATTAGACACCTTATTGATAAAATTTCTTAACGAAATTTTCACACAATCATTCAATCATACTGTAGACCTTAAAACAATATCATAATAAATATTTCTACTTCAGATTCATGGTCCCGAAACCACTATTCTAATTTGAACCTAAAACGGGCTGTTACAAGTATGATCATACTAATTTGAGCTATTTATGGTTTTTATCTTGTAGGGACTAGATCGAAGGCAAAATGAAATTTGGGGACAAAAGGCATGAATTTGAAGATAAAATAGGCCAACATGCAAAATAGGAAGGAAGTGGTATTGAAAATGCAAAGTGTGGAAGACTTGGGGGTAAAAGTACAAAGAAGAGATTTTATAAACACAAGACTCTATTTAAATTTTAATTATATTAGGATAATTGTTAAAGATTATAATTTAGATTTAATTTTAGCTTTTATCTTTATTTATCTTTTATAATTTAATTAGGAATAGACTATAAATAGGGGATGGAGTGACACAAATCTCACTCATCTTTTTCTGTAAACACTCCCTCTCCCAAAAAGCTTAGTCTTTGCTCCTTTCTCATTATTCAATAAAAATTCCATTTTCATTATGTTTATTTCTTTTTCCCCAAAAAACATGAGCCACTAAATTTAGCTAGCCTTATCAACGAGTATTCATCATTTCTCCACACTACGGGGCTGACACTTCTGTCCATGTCCCTTCAAAGGTGATCTTTTCAACTTATACAAAGAACGATCGCTTTGTATGCTTTGGGAAGGTTGCACAGTCAGTTTACTGCGTCAGTGGTTGTTGAGCCCAAGAGACAAAATGACGTGGCATTTGCCATTAAGAAGTGATGATCTAGTGCAAAATGGTCCCACAAACGTAACAGTTGACTAGAGTCAAGTTCCTCTAAATCCTAAGTCTAAAATCTAAGTGGAGCTGGTGGTCGTAGGCGTCCTCTTCCACTATAACTGCCTTATTCTGTTCGAGAAGGATCACCTAAAAGCCTAAGATTGAAACCAAGGCAAATCAAGACAACCAAAGGCTGGAATCTCTCCATAAAAAAAACTCTTTTTCCTCAACTCTGTATATCTCCACAATTTTAGTTTTAATTTTAATTTTTGCTATTTCAATTCAATCAAACTTTTAATTCTGTTTTTTTCTTAGGTACGTAGGTTTTCTTGGGCACGACTCTATCCGGGATCTCGGGAACAAGAACTTGTGCAAATCCAGTCCCTGAGGATTTGACCCTACTTCTCTTATACTATTCTTTTCATTATTTTATAGGGATAGGATATTTTTGGTGCTCCCAATAACGTATCAAATTTTGGCACCGTTGCCGGGCACTGGTAACGTACTAATCCTGTTTCTTTTGTTTCTTATGACCAGATTTGCTCCAGGTATTCTTGGGTTTGATTCAGAAATAGAGAAGACTGCGAGAACCAATCGCAAGGAAACGAAGTTACAAAAAAAGTAGTCAGGGGTGGTTGGGACTAAGAGTAACCCACCGCCAGAAATTGAAGAAGATGACGAAGTTGAGTATAGGGCTAACGAAAACCCTACTCAAACAGTTGAAAGCGAAAAAATAGAAGTCGATTCACCAGAAGAAGTGCTTAACACTAGGGTTAATGAAAACCCAAATCTAGCAAATCAACCTATGGCTCAAATGACTCGGCAATTGGCCGAAGTTGCGGCAGAACAACTGCTGTAATAGCCTTTACCCGTATTCGACGCTGGAATAGGGTACGAGGCATTACCAGACTTATACACGACCAATCATACAGAACCAAGACATAAATTTTCATCCAAATTAAAACTTTTCATATACATTCATATTGTCCCTATTAAGAGCCTACGAGGCCCAAAACATACATTGGGAGTGGTTTGGGTACTAGTGACATGTTACTCGTATCCTATCCTATTCCTAAGGTTCAAACGAGATTTTCTCTCCCTTATCGGAACTTGTCGAATGTTTTCATCGAATCAATTATACAATTCATACAATATTAATGCATTAAAATATGATCATAATATTGCATTATTTACACATGAACTTACCTCGGTACAAAATATGGCAAACTAATTCAATTTAGTCCACAACCTTAGTCTTTCCTCGGTCTAGGTCTGGACTCTGCTTTTCTAGATCTATAATAGAAAATTTAGCTTATTTAATTACCACATTGTTCAAATTAATCCAAAAACCATACTTTGGAAAAATTACAGTTTTGCTCCTAAACTTTCACATATTTACAAATTAGTCCTTAGGCTCATGAAATGAAATGCATTCAATTTCTTTATTACTCAAGCCTAGCCGACATTAATATAAAGAACATTAAAAATGGGGCTAGGATGCACTTACTATCAAGCTTGAAAGTGACAAAATCCTAGCTATGGAGTCCCTTATGAAATTCGGCCAAGGGTTGAAGAAGATGGTCAATTTTTGGCTTTGTTTTCCCTTTTATATTCTTTTATTTATCAAAACCAAAATGCCCTTGTTACTAAACTTTGAAATTTTACCTATTCATGTCCATTTTTGTCCATAAAAATAGAAATTGGTCAAATTGTTATTTAAGAACCTCTAATTAATAATCCATAGCTATTTCATGCTAAAAGCTTCTAAAATCACATATTTTGAAACTTTTGCAATTTAGTCCTAAAAATCGAATTGGGCACTCTATCAACAAAATTTCTTAACGAAACTTTCATACAATCATGCTAACATATCATAGACCTCAACACATTCATAAAATAATTATTTATACTTCGAATTTGTGGTCTTGAAACCACTATTCCAACTAGGCCCAAAATCGAGATGTTACAACTCTCCCTCCTTAGAGATTTTTGTCCCCAAAAATCTTATCAGTAAAAAGGTTTGGGTATTATTTTCTCATGGTTTCCTCGGGTTCCAATGTAGCCTCTTCAACCCCATGTCTTTGCCACAAAAGTTTCATAAGGGTAATACTTTTATTTCTCAATTATTTGACTTCTTGAGCCAAAATCTTAACCGGCTCTTCGCCATAAGTCATATCCAGTCGGATCTCAACCTCTGTCGGTGAAATCACATGTGAAGGGTCTGGTCAGTATCGGCCCAACATAGACACATGGAACACAACGTGAATTCTTTCCAACTCAGATGGCAAAGCCAACCAATATGCTACTGGTCCTATCCTTTCCGTAATCTCATACGGTCTAATAAAACGCGGACTCAACTTGCCCTTCCAGCCAAATCTAAGAACTTTCTTCCACAGAGACACTTTCGGAAATACCTTATCACCGACCTGAAACTCAATCTCTTTCTATTTCAAATCAGCGTAGGATTTCTGTCTATCTGAAGCTACTTTCAAACAATCACGAATTGTCTTCACACTTTTTCTTTGACTTTTCTGACTAAATCGACCCCGTAAATATGATTCTCTCTAAGTTCGGTCCAATATAATGGTGTCTGACACTTACAACTGTAAAATGCCTCATAAGGTGCAATTTTCAAACTCGACTGAAAACTATTGTTGTAAGCAAATTCTACCAAAGGTAGATATTTTTCCCAACTACCCTAAAATTCAATAACACAACACCGGAGCATATCCACAAGAATCTGAATTACTCGCTCAGATTGACCATCGATTTGTGGATGAAAAGCGGTACTAAAGTTTAACTTTGTATCTAAAGCTTCTTGCAACTTTTTCCAAAACCGCGAAGTGAACCTCGGATCTCTATCCAATATAATCAAGATAGGCACTCCATGCAATCTAACAATTTCACCAATGTACAATTCAACTAACTTATCAAGTGAGTAATCTGTAACACCCCTACCTAGTATCCGTCACCGAATTAGGCTACAAGACATTATCGATCATATTACAGCTCGGACAAATAAGCATTACACTCTATAGATTGAATTTACACATTATGCATATACATAACATATGTCACATCATTAACCGTATATTAGACCTTAATATATATATTTATTTACATCCATTCGAAAATAAAAAATTATTCAATGGTTTAATAAATAACCAGAATAGAATAGATGTAACATGTTTCATCAACTCAACTTACTAATTTTCGGACATAATGACAACTCAATATCAAAACATGTGAAATTCACTGTATTTTCAATCTGACATTTGAGCATGTATAACTACACCTGTTTAAGCTTATAATAAACCAATGGTAACATATTACATAATTTAATATGCAATCACGCATACATATCTAATACATTATAACTTGGCCAAATATGCTATTAATGCATATATACATGGTATGCATTTTATCCTGAAAATAAAAACTACACATAGCATTAATTACATATTAAGCAACCGACCAATATGTTCATGCAATACATGCTACACCTACGATTTAACAACCAAATAATTTAAGCTAGCATACATTTAACCATCACTTTATTTATCACATTACATATTTCCATTATTAACTAACTAATATACCAAGTATATATACATATAAAGTCATATAAAAACTCATCAACATGTCATGGCTGAATATTTGAGCACACCTATTCTTATAATTACAAAACTCCTCATTAATCTAGTCTATTCGGCTATCATGGATCATTTGTGCCTATTTGCAAACTTACAAGCAACTTGCAAGTTTAAAAATACAGCTACACACATATTTACATATATACATATCATCCATAATATAATCACCTTATACACAAGTAAAGTATAAATAAAATTTCAACTAAATCAATGTGGCCGAATATCACATATACACATGTTCTAGTATAAATTATAATGGTCATCAATTTATTTCCAGCATATGACATAATTTTTACTTAACAAACATATGGCAATCCTAGCATAATTAACATCCATTATAAACATATGGCCGAACCACGAAATACCCTTGCAAGCTGTATATATACTCAAATACACTTTCAAATAATATAAAGATTTTAAACAACCATAACATATAGCTTATTTATCAAAAAGACTTAAGCAATAATTCAACCCAAACCGAATTCAAGCCTAAAAATAAAGCCATTTTCATTACACAAATTACTTACCACAAATCAAACCATACTCAAGCATAATCTCATATATCAAACCAAGATCATGAACGTTATAACTAAGCACACATAAAATCAAATCTAAACATAAATAACAAGCCATTTTCGCATGGATTTTAATACATAACCAAAATCAACACTTCAAAAATATATGTTCCTGCTCATACATCCCATAATTTAAGTTTAGCTAATAAGGTACCAAAATAGTAGATAGTGTGATGAGCTTAGCTGACAGTCCTTGAGCTTATATCTTGACTTCAATAATCTATAAAACAGATTAACATAATACACAGAGTAAGCTACCACAGCTTAGTAAGTCATAAACAAATAAACAATTTAATAATATAAACTATTCAACTCAACTAAATCAAATTATATCAATACTACCATATTCAATCACAAACATATGAATTTCATTATTAATATATTTTCATACATAAAAGAAATCACTTTGGCCGAATATCCATGTGGTCAAATTAGCATTTTAACATTTAATTTTCCAAGTCAATAAACATTGTAAAAACCTAATTCACATAACCTTCAATATTTAAACTCATATATCACAACAAACTTTTTATACCTAAGCTTGATATGTAACCGAATATACATGGTCTCATATGTGCACATAGTTAGGCATCATTTCAATAATATTCAATTCACTTAGTCATAAGGCCGAATACACATAGCAATTTCCCATTGATTCAACATATGCATAATACATGACTTGTAGCAAATATCGAGCTATATACTTACTCTTTTACTAGTAACCAACAAGCTAATTCATACCTGGCCATTTAGCTCATTTTTACACATCCGTACACAAATTACCTTTGCCCGATGAACCATTCAGAATTGGATAGGACACTCAGATAATCACATAAATCGTACAATGCCAATGTCCCAGATGTGGTCTTATATATAGCCACATATCGATGCCATTATCCCAGACAGGGTCTTACTCGTAAACACATATCAGAATCACAAATCGAAGCAATGGTCTTACTCGCACACATATATAAGAATCCTATGTCATGACATATGTATCCTAGCTATTCCTAAGATTCATACAGGGCTTTCGAACGTCGTAACTCGATCGAAACGAATGCTTGTACATGATTACCAAGCTTATACATATTCGACAATTGCATTTATAATATCATATATTTCAATTCAGCATCTATAGTTTACATTTAATTAAAATTAAGTACCTCTATTTGCTTATAAACTTACCTCGGACAACGAAAAATTGGTACGGATCGACTAGTTGACAACTTTCGATTTCCCCCGATCCAAATCCGATTTCTTTGGTTCTTGATCTAAAAATATTCAAGTTAAGCTCATTCAAACATAATTTCATTCAATTTAGTCCAAAAACACATAAATGGGCAAATTACCATTTTACTCCTAACATTTACAATTTTTATAATTTAGTCCCTATTGCACAAAACACAAAATATTCAAAATTTCAAGGTACCCATGTTTGGCCGAATATTCCTAGTGTTCATACAAGCCCATATATTTCATTTCTTTCACATTTTAGTCCCTCAAATTATTATTTTTGCAATTTAGTCCTAATTACTCAAAATCATCAAAAACTCCAATACAAAATATGTTAATCTAAAACATATCTTTCATATTTCATCAACAAACAATAAAAATCACAAGCTATCAACAATGGCATAAATCAAAATATTCATCAAAATAAAAAATTCAAGCATGGGTTTTGTAGTACTCGAAGCAACGATCTCAAAAAAGTAAAAATTATCAAAAACCTACTAAGAACGAACCTTGAGTTTAGCTTGGAAGATGGTCGAACTAGGTTTCTTCTCTTTTCATTCTTATTCGGTTTATGAACAAAGATAAATAATGAATATGATAACTTTATTTTTAACATATATAAGTTTATTAACCAATTCACTTAAATAACCTTAATGATATAATAATAAAATCATATAACATATGTCTTTAACCGCCCACTACACTTAATATTGGGCTTATTGCAACTTTAAGGCTTCCATTTAGAAAGCCAAGTACAATTTAGCCCTTTTTAGAAAAACCATTGAATTTTTATTTTACGCGATTAAGTACTTTTATTTAATCGGACACCTAAACGACGAAATTAAATCACAAAAATTTCACAGATATAAATTCACACAAAATAAACACAGAAAATAATTTTAAAATAATTTTTTGACTCGGATTCGTGGTCCCGAAACCACCATTCTGATTAGGGTCTAAATTGGGCTATTACATAATCAGTACGTACCGGAATAAAATATGTCGACTTCGTTAGCCTATCAACCACAACCCAAATGGCATCTTTCTTTTTCGGTGTCAAGGGCAAACTCGTCACAAGGTCCATAGTGATTCTATCTCATTTCCACCCAGGAACCATCATAAGCTGAAGTAAACCTGAAGGTACTTGGTGTTCAACTTTTACTTGCTGACAAATCAGACATCTCGAAACAAACTTATACAATTTCTTCAAGTCATTATACATTTTCGTACTACCAGGGTGAACTAAAAAATAACCATTATGTGCCTTATGAAAAATCTTTTGAATCAACTCGGTATCTTTTGGAATACAAATCTTATCTCATAACATCAAACACTTATCAAAACCAATCCAAAAATCTGATTCAATACCCGATTCACACTGGACTCTTTTAGCTTGTAAATCACTGTCACATTTTTGAGCTTCACAAATCTGCTGAAGAAATGTTGGTCTAGCTCTCAACTCAACTAGAATCACACCATCATTGGTTAAAGTCAACTGGGTGTTCATAGCCCTCAAAGCAAACAATGGCTTTCTACTTAAAGCATCGACGACCACATTCGTCTTTCCCTAATGGTAGTCAATCACTAACTCGTAATCCTTTAAAAATTCCAACCATCTCCTTTGCCGTAAATTCAAATCCTTAAAAATTCCAACCATCTCCTTTGCCGTAAATTCAAATCCTTTTAAGTCATTAAGTACTTTAAACTTTTATGATTGGTATAAATATGACATTTCTCACCATACAAATGATGTCTCCAAATCTTCAACGTAAACACAATGGCGGCTAGCTCCAAATCATGTCTCAGATAATTTTTCTTATGTGGTTTCAAGTGCCTCGAGGCATAAGCTACCACTTTGCCTTCTTGTATAAGCATACAACCCAATCCATTCAAGGATGCATCACTATAGATCACAAATTCTTTTCCCGGTTTAGGTTGAACAAAAACCAATACCTCTGTCAACAATGCCTTCAACTTCTCAAAACTCTGTTGACACCTTTCTGACCATTCAAACTTGACATCTTTCTGTAAGAAATTTGTCACCGGAGTAGCAATCATCAATAATCATTTAACAAGTCATCAGTAGTAATTGACTAAGCCCCAAAAGCTTTTAACCTTAGATACATTCCTCGGCAGTTTCCAATCAACAATTACTGAAATCTTACTCGGGTCAACTCGAATACCATCACTTGAAACAATGTTTCCCAAAAATCTGACTTCTCGAAGCCAAAACTCACTTTTACTAAACTTAGCATACAACTATTTATCTCTCAAAGTTTGTAAAATAATTCTCAAATGCTCAGTATGCTCAGACTCATTTTGAGAATAAATCAAAATATCATTGATAAAAGCAACCACAAACTTATCTAAGTATGGTCTAAAAATTAGATTCATTAAGTCCATAAACATAGCGGGAGCATTCCTTAACCCAAATGGCATAACTAGGAATGCATAGTGTTCATACCTTGTCCGAAATGAAGTTTTCGGCACATTGACTCCTTAACTCTCAACTGGTAGTAACCGGATCTCAAATCAATTTTAGAAAACCGTGTGGTCCCTTTCAATTGGTCAAACAAATCATCTATTCTTGGCAAAGGATACTTATTCTTTATGGTCACTTTATTGAGTTGTCGATAATCAATACACAGTCTCATAGAACCATCTTTCTTTTTCACAAATAATACTAGTGCACCCTACTGAGAATAACTAGGTCTTGCATAACCTTCATCCGTCAACTATTGCAACTGAGCTTTCAACTCTTTTAATTCTGTTGGAGCTATTCTGTACGGAGCAATCAAAATAAGTGCAGTGCCAGGGACTAACTCAATACCGAATTCAACTTCTCTAATTGGAGGCAATCCGAGCAACTCCTTCGGAAACACATCTGAATACTCAAATACTATCGGCACTGACTCAATCTTTAACTTAGACACTTTGGTATTCAACACAAAGGAAAGATAAGATTCACACCCTTTTCTCATATACCTCTGAGCTGTCATGGAAGAGATCACAACTGGCAATCTATCCGAATCATCTAATTCAACCCGAAGAATATCACCAGTTTCACATTTCAATTCAATAATTTTTCTTCCACAATTTACTACCACATCATGAATGGTCAACCAATCCATACCAAGAATTACATCAAATTCATCAAATGGTAAAAGCATAAGATTAGCCGGAAAACAGTGACCTCTAATCATCAAAAGACAATTCTTACATACTTTGTCAACTAACACGTGCTTGCCTAGAGGGTTTGACACTTTTATCACAAATTCTATAGACTCAACAGGAATATTCATACTAGATACCAATTTCATACAAACATACGAATGGGTTGATCCTGGATCAATCAAAGCAACAACATGAGTATCATAGAGAGAAAAAGTACCCATAATCAGATCAGGAGATGAAGCCTCTTCGTGAGCGCGAATGACATAAGTCGTCGCAGGTGCTCTACCTTCGGGTCTCACAGATGAATCTCTAAGTGCACTCTTCCTACTTGCTCCATTTTCCAGATTTCTCTGTGGCCTCCTTTTAGTAGCAGTATTACCAGATTTCGCACACTGAAAATTTTCTTTCTCAACCATATCAGGGCAATCTTTGATAAAATGATCGTGTGAATTGCACTTGGAACATTCCTGGTTATTCATCCAGCACTCACTGGGGTGATGTCTACCACAATCTGGACATTCAGATCTATTTGGTTGAGCATTGCCAACACTAGCAATCGAAGTGGTTTAAGCTTTCGAACCCGAATACTGTTTATTTCAATATCTGTTTGAGAGCCCTACCGAGGCATTAGAACGAGAATAGAAATCCCTCGAATTCTTTGATGAAGACTGAAACAACTTACTCATAGGTCTTTTCTTTGGGCCCTAGCTTCGATCTCGGTCTTTCTTTTCTCTTTAGCCAATTCTTCGACCTTGCAAGCTCTCTCTACAAGCACAACAAATTCTTTCAGTTCCAGAATGCCAACCAATAATTGGATGTCTTCATTCAGCCTATCTTCAAATCCCTTACACATGATGGCTTCAGTCGATACACATTCTCGAGCGTACTTGCTAAGTCTTACAAAATCACGCTCGTACTCCGTTACCATCATTCGGCCCTATTTTAACTCAAGAAATTCCTTTCTTTTCTGATCGATAAACCTCTGGCTAATGTACTTCTTACAAAACTCTTCTTGGAAGAGTTCCCAATTAACTCTCTCCATTGGTACAACTGACATAAGGGTGTTCCACCATTGATAATCCGAGTCTCTCAAGAGTGACACAACACATTTTATACATTCCTCAGGTGTGCAAGACAACTCATCAAATACCCTGATGATGTTCTCGAGCCAAAAATCCGCCCTTTCGGGATCATCATCTATATTAGCTCAGAATTCTTCGGCTCCTTGTTTACGAATTCTCTCAACTGGAGGCTTGTTCATTCTTACCATTTCCACAACTTGGGGGGCTATAGGGATAGGTTGAGGATTTGGTGGGGGTGGAGCATTCGGGTTTGTTTGAACGAACTTCGTATACCATGCATTCATCATATGGAGAAAGGCTTCCCTATCTCATTCTCTTCCTCCTTGACTCACAGTTACGAGTCTACTTCCGACTAGCACTGCCCTTAAGCAGGAGCCGGTGCATTACTTTCTACATCATTCACCATGGCTCGGTCGGGATCCATTTACTATATGAAAACACAATTCTAAAATTGTCAAGAGTCATCACACTATCACAATATATATGTGGCATGTATAGCTAGACTCTTACACACGCTATGCTAGTCCAAGAACTGGCTAAACCGTAGCTCTGATACAACAAATGTAATACCCCTTACCCGTATTCGATGCCGGAATAGGGTACGAGGTATTACCGGACTTATACATGAGAAATTATGCAAAACCGAGACATAAATTTCCATCCAAATTAAAACATTTCATAAACATTCATATTGTCCCTATTACGAGCCTACGAGACCCAAAACATATATTAGGAGTGGTTCGGGACTAAACTGAGAAATTTTAAAATTTTTATAATATTTAGATAATTTTCATGCTTTGGAGGGTCACATGCCCTTGTAGGTGGGCCGTGTAGTTACACACGCCCGTGTGGCTTGTGACATGCCTATGCCCTCAGCTCGTGTAACTCTCTGTTTATGACGTCATCAACAAAATAGGGTCACACGACCAAGTCACACGCCTGTGTGCTAGGCCATGTGGCGAATTTAATTATCGCAATTAAGGTGCAAAATTCACATAGCCTGGGCTCATGCCCATGTCCTTTGACACGGCCGAGACACACGGCAGTGTCGCATGCCTGTGTATTTACTACTCCCCGTAGGATCAGACGGTCGAATCACATGCCCATAGGGCAGACCGTGTGTCACACACGTCCTAGACACATGCCCGTGTGGAGAAATTTGAGGCTATTTTCCAAGCCATTTGCCACCCTTATATACTCAAGCACATACATAACTTTAAAGGTACTTAACATGGCGTAATTGAGTACTTAAACATCATCAAACAAGTAATGTTCATGGCAGCACCATATCAACTTATACATGTACAAGACACCATACTTTGTCAAGCCAAATTTACCAATTCTCATGCATTAAGAATTATAAGTTTGCTTCCATTTTTCACATTGGGACCTTAGCTATCATCGTACCAACTCATCTTGATTAAGTCAACAAGCATTCATAACCAATAACATAGCCCATCATACACACAATCACAAACCACATCTCAAAGGCATAGGCACATGCATGCATGTATAAATAGGCTTACAACCCAATAATCTATATAAGCCATATCTCATGGCCATATACAAAATGAATCATCAAATCATTATAACCCAACACACTTGGCCAAAATAATATGACATGTAAACAAAAAAACCAAGTCCCCTATACATGCCATACTCAAAATGTGAAATCATAAATACCCAAAGGATTAATTTAATAGTGTGAATCGAGCTCTGACGTCCTTCAATTCTTGAGCTAGCTTGGCGATACTATAAGAAAATGGAAAGGAAAGGGAGTAAGCATAAAGCTTAATAAGTTCACATGCAATAATAAACAATATTAAGCAACATTTAGAATGAATATCATACAATTTAACTTAACAACAGTCACATATTTATCATCATGGTTTTATAAGCATAACTTTATCATTCTTAATCTTGCCAAAAGCTTATCACTTAACTAGCATGTTCTTGTGAGTTTTTCGTAAATACTTGTACCAACTCATGACTTAACATGCTCTTTCTCATTTTTGACATACCTGTTGAACACTTGGAATACTAAACAGGTACACGGAAGGTCTTTGCACACAAGTGCCACATATGTAGCCAAAGCTACCTCATATTTCATATCACATAAAGGCTCGCTCTCGAGCTAATCACGGGTCTACTCACACAAGCTAACGGTCAAGACGTAACTACACGGGTCGCTCACACAAGTTGTCAAGAATCTACAACACATGTCGGACTACTTAGCCACTGGTAGGATGCACATGACCAGCACCCAGATCACATAATCATATACATCACATGGGGTCTTAGTGACATGTCACTCGAATCCTATCCTATTCCTAAGGTTCAAACGAGATTTTCTCTCTCCTTTCAAAATTTATCAGATGTTTTCATCGAATCAATTATACAATTCATACAATATTAATGCATTAAAATATGATCATAATATTGCATTATTTACACATGAACTTACCTCGGTACAAAATATGTCTAACTAATTCGATTTAGTCCACAACCTTGTTCTTTCCCCGGTCTAGGTCCGGACTCTATTTTTCTTGATCTATAATAGCAAATTTAGCTCATTTAATTACCACATTATTCAAATCAGTCCAAAAACCATACTTTTGCAAAAATACAATTTTGCCCCTAAACTTTTACATATTTACAAATTAGTCCTTAGGCTCGTAAAATGAAATGCATTCAATTTCTTTGTTATTCAAGCCTAGTTGACCCACACACATGCTTATATTTGCCCACATTTTTCATCAAATCAGATTTCTTCCCTCCATTTTTACAACTTTTACAAACAAGTCCTTTTTAGGTGTTTTCATTGAAAACCACATAGTAAAAGTTATTTATCACACATTAAACTTTTATAATCTACCATGAAACATCAAAATACATTCATGTCACACATGGGTAAAACCCAAGACATCAACCCTAGCTTAAATAAACGGTAGAAATGGCTAGATCTGTTGATAACAACTTAAAAACTGTAAAGAACATTAAAAACGGGGCTAGGATGCACTTACTATCTAGCTTGAAAGTGACAAAACCCTAGCTATGGAGTCCCTTATGAAATTCAGCCAAGGATGGAAGAATATGGACAATTTTTGGCTTTGTTTTACCTTTTTGTTCTTTTATTTACCAATTGACCAAAATGCCCTTTTTACTAAACTTTGAAATTTTACCTATTCATGTCCATTTTTGTCTATAAAAATAAAAATTAGTCAAATTTTTATTTAAGGACCTCTAGTTAATAATTCATAGCTATTTCATGCTTAAAGCTTCTAAAATCACATATTTTGCAACTTTTACAATTTAGTCCTAAAAATCAAATTGGACACTCTATCAACAAAATTTCTTAACGAAACTTTCATACAATCATGCAAACATATCATAGACCTCAACACATTCATAAAATAATTATTTCTACTTCATATTTATGGTCTCAAAACCATTATTCCGATTAGGCCCAAAATCGGGATGTTACAACCGCCATTGTGCATTGTATATCCTACCATGGATACTGATTTTGAACTGAAGTCAGGTTTAATCTAGTTACTGCCAACTTTTCATGGGTTGCAAAATGAAAATCCCCAAAAACATCTGAAAAAGTTTCATATGGTTTGTCTTAGCATGAAACCTCAAGGCGTAACTGAGGATCAAATTAAATTGCGTGCGTTCTCTTTTTCCCTAGCAGATTCTACTAGGGAATAATTATTTTATCTACCCCCTGGGTCTATTACAACTTGGGCTAATCTTTCTAATTTATTTCTCAATAGGTTTTTTCCAACATCGCTGCAGCTGAGTTAAGAAGAGAGATCGTTGGGATAAGGCAAAAAGAAGTAGAGTCTCTTTACAACTATTTTGAAAGATTTAAGAAGTTGTATGCAAGTTGCCCACAACATGGTATAACGGAGTAGTCTCTACTCCAATACTTTTATGAAGGCTTGAAACTCATAGAGATGAATATGGTAGACGTCGCTAATGGAGGAGCATTGGTCAACTTGACTCCCCAACAAGCAAGGGACTTGATATCCACGATGGCTATAAATACTCAATAATTTTGAGCCAATCATGAGCCCCTTAGAAGGGTTCACCAACTAAGTAATTCAACCTTAGAAGATAAAGTTGATAGACTTACTAATATTGTGAATTCTCTTGTTGTAGAAAAAACAAAACTAGCCCGACTATACAGAATATATGCTACACCTGAACATACAACTGATGCATGTCCTAGTTTGTATGATGATATTATGGCTCATTTGGATGCTGTGGGGAATTTTCCTAGGCCACCACAAAGGTGATATGACCCCTACACTAATACCTGCAAACTAGGATGGAGAGACCATCCTAATTTGAGTTATGGGGCCAACCTACGGTATAACCAGCCATACCAAAATTGATTTCCACAACAGCCACGAGATTCAAGTACTTCTCTATAAACTATGGTCAATAAATTAACAACTAATATGCTTGATCTTCAACAGAAAATTTAGGCGTCTATAAGAAAATTGACCACATCAATTGAGAAAATGAATTCTCAAGGGACGTTATCGTTACAAACGGAACTGAACCTAAGACAAAATGCGAATGCAGTGACGTTGCAAAGTGGAAGAGAACTGGAACCAATTCCTGATAGAAATCTTAGCCAAGATTTTTCCTAAGAAAAGCCCAAGAATGATGAACAGGTCTAAACGATACCTCCATTGCCTAAAATTCAACCACCATTTCCAGGACGATTGAACTAATGTCAGAAAGGTAAAGAGGATAAAGAGATCCTCGAAACATTTAGAAATGTCAAGTTCCTTAAAGAGCTCTGCACCAACAAGCAAAAATTAACTGGTAATGAAAGGGTAAGCATTGGTGAGAATGTATCCACAGTGTTACAACGGAAGATGCCAGCAAAATGCAAAGATAGGGGCATGTTTGCAATACCATGTAAAATAGACCACCTAAGAATTAAAAAAGCTATGTGTGATTTAGGGGCCTCCATAAATGTAATTGCTTTTTCTATTTATGAATCACTTAACGAGAGTTTTTTGACGAAAACAAGTGTTATCAATCAGTTACCAGACAGGTCTATTGTGCATCTCGAAGGAGTCCTCGAGGACGTATTAGTGAAAGTAAACGACCTTATTTTCCCTACAGATTTTTATGTGATAAAAATGGAGAATAGCACTCTTGGATCTTCAGATATTTTGCTGGGCCGACCTTTCCTTAGTACTGCTAGCACTAATATGGAAGTACGAAGCAGAACTCTCACGATAGAATTTGACGGGGAGATTGTGAAGTTTAATGTGTACAACGCTATTAGTCATCCAAGTGAAATCTTGAATGTAAATCGTGTTGACATAATTGACTCATTAGTAGAAGAAACTTTTGAGTTGACTTATGAAGATAAACCTAAATTTATATTTGATGATTATGAATCTGCTAATAAATTATTGTCTCCAATGAACACTAAACTTTTACCTTCTGTGGTGTAAGCTCGAGATTTGGAATTGCAATCGATTCCCGAGCATCTTAAATATGCATTTTTGGGGAAAGATAATACCTTATCGATCATAGTCTAAAATAGACTCTCCAAGCTCATAGAAGAAAGTTTGATCCAAGTACTAAAAAATCATAAGGAGGCGATTGGCTGGACCATTGCCGACTTAAAAGGGATAAGCCCTTTGATATACACACACAAGATCTACTTGGAGGAAAACACGAAACCAAAGCGAGAGGTGCAAAGACAGTTGAACCCGAATATGATGGAGGTGCTAAAAAAGGAAATAATCAAGCTACAGGATGCTGACATAATCTACCCCATTTTTAATAGCAGATGGGTAAGTTCGGTGCAAGTCTTTCCCAAGAAAACGGGCATGATAGTAAAAAAAAATGTTGAGGGTGACTTGGTACCAACCCGAGTGCAAAATGAGTGTCGTGTCTGCATTGATTATGGGAAGTTAAATTCTTATACTAGAAAGGACCATTTCCCTCTTCCTTTTATAGATCAAATGCTTGAACGTTTAGCTGGTAAAACTCACTTTTGTTGTCTTGATGGATTCTCAAGTTTCTTCCAAATCCCAGTTGCATCAAAGGACCAAGAGAAGACCACTTTTACATGCCCATTCAACACATTTTCATATAGAAGGATGCCATTCAGACTGTGCAATGCACCGGCCACCTTCCAGAAATGCATGATGAGTATATTTCAGAATATGTGGAAAATATTATCGAAGTTTTTATGGACGATTTTATTGTGTATGGGAATTGTTTTGATGAATGCCTTAAAAACCTCACGATAATTTTAAATAGGTGCATAAAATTTAATCTTGTCTTGAATCATGAAAAGTGTCATTTTATGGTAGGCAAAGGTTTGATTCTAGGTTATATAGTTTCAGCAAAGGGAATAAAGGTCGATAAGGCTAAAGCTGACATTATAAATTCTTTACCATATCCCTCTACTGTAAGGGAATAGAGGTGCTTTATAAAAAACTTCTCAAAAGTAACTGAACCACTGTGTGAATTATTTCAAAAAGATAAGAAAATTTTGTTCATCCCAAAAATGTAAGGAGGCTTTTGACACACTCAAATAGAAGTTGGTTTCTGCTCCTATAGTATAAGCACCAGATTGGAACTACCCCTTTAAAATTATGCGCGATACAAGCAAGCGCAGTGTGGGGGCCATGTTAGGCCAAAAGATAGACAAAGAGCCCTATTTCATTTGTTATGCCTCAAAAACCCTTGATGCTCCACAAAGCAACTACACCACAATGGGAAAAGGGCTTTTAGCTATTGTATTTGCTTTGGATAAATTTTGGTCTTTTTTATTAGGATCTAAAGTGATTATTTTTCTGACCACGCAACTCTTAGGTACTTGATCATGAAGAAGAAAGCAAAACCAAGCTCATTAGATGGATTTTACTGCTCTAAGAATTTGACATAGAGATTCGAGGTAAAAGGGATGCGAAAACTTGGGGGTAGACCACTTGAGTAGGTTAAAAACACCTTATGATGACATTCCTATAAAGGATGAGTTCCTTGATGAAAGCCTATTTTTGACCAAGGTGCATTTCCCATGGTATGCAGATATGGTAAATCTCCTAGCCAAAGGTTCATTACCCACTAGGTTAGCATGACTCGTGAAGGACAAGCTTAGATGGGAAGCTCGATATTACATTTTGGATAACCCATACTTGTGGAAACACTGTTCAAACCAGATAATAAGATGATGTGTTCTAGAAATCGAGGTAGCTTCTATCCTTACTTTTTGTCATACAAAAGCTTGTGGAAGTCACTTTGGCCCTAAACGGATTGCTCATAAGGTATTAGAGTGTGGGCTATATTGGCCCACAATTTTTCGAGACACATATAATTTCTGTAAATCTTGTGATAAATGCCAACATATAGGTAACATCACTAAACAAAATCAAATGCCCCTATCCCCGATTCATGTATGAGAGATTTTTGATGTATAGGGCATCACCTTCATGGGTTCATTTATTTCTTCTTTTAGAAATATATATATAATTCTTACAGTAGACTATGTTTCTAAGTGGATAGAAGCAAAGCCTACTCGCAATGATAATGCTAAAAATATCATGGAGTTTTTGAGACGAACTATTTTTTCTAGGTTTGGCACACCTTTAGCCTTGATCAGCGATCATGGAACCCATTTTTCCAATAATGTCTTGAAGGCATTCATGAAAAATTACGGAGTTCACCACCGTATAGCTACAGCCTACCAACCCCAAATGAACGGCCAAGCAGAAGTCTCGAATAGGGAAATCAAGATTATTTTAGAGAAAACAGTTCGGCCTAACCGAAAAGATTAAGTCTTCAGCTAAATGACGCACTTTGGGCTTATCGAACAGCATATAAGGGACCAATTGGCATGACCCTATATTAGCTTGTTTTTGCCAAAGCTTGTCATATTCCGGTAGAGTTGGAACATAAGGCTTACTGGGCTGTTCGACAATGTAACATGGAATTAGAACCTGCAGAAAGGGCAAGGAAATTAGACATCCAATAATTAGAGGAAATTCATAATGATGCCTACTAGAATGCTCGTATTTATAAAGACAAGACAAAACTGTTCCATCATAAGAAAATATCTCAGAAGCATTTCTCGGTAGGACAAAAAGTGTTACTTTACAACTCTGTGTTAAAATTATTCCCAGGTAAGCTTCGGTCTCGATGGCAAGGACCTTTTATTATGACCAAATTATTCACACATGGTGCGGTTGAAATAGAGAGTGAAGAATCAGGAAAACGGTTTATAGTCAATGGCTAATGGTTGAAGTCGTTTTACGAAATTTTTCAAGCCCACCCGGTTGAAAATTTTCAGCTAGAACCACCATAGAACTATTTGAGGCATCAAGCTAACTACATAAAACAAGCGCTATAGGAGGCAACTCAATCTTTTATTTTTATTATTTATTATTTTATTTTTGTTATTTTATTATTTTATTTTGTTTAGATAAATGATTAATTTCTCTTCTTCTGTCTAGGTAAACCAGAGCGAAAATAAAGAGAAAAAGGAGAAAAACTCAAAAATTGCCATAACACAGCCCTTATCCTATCCTTATTCCAACCAGGAATAGTGCATCCCTGCTCTATGACTACCCAAACCTACCTCCAAACAACCACCCTTCTGCCAAACGCTCTTCCTATACACCCCTAAACCTTAAACTGTTATCTCATTTTTCAACAAAAAAACCACCAGCCACCGCATCTTTTTCCTCACCATCCACCACCGAATTTTTCAAACCCATGGTTAGGACCCGCAACCGAGTCACTGTCGAACTTGCCTTCACCGTCAACAGTTGTCGACGCCAATTTTTGGCACCCCAAAGCATCAATTTGGCTAACGGCACGTCAACCCCATCGCCCTCTCCTCCGCGTGCACCGTTCTCCCCATCTACCACTTGTTCGCACCCTCTCCCTCTTCTCCGTTCACAGCTTCCCTATTGTCCTCTCCTCCACGCGACGACCCACTTGTCCTTTACCATCCTCCATCGTTGCCCCTACCACTCGCCTCACGTGGACTGTCCCTGCTACTATGTTTGACTTTCGAACCCTCTCGACGCCAGCCTCGTCGAAGACTACCACACCCTTCGGCCCAACCAACAGTAGCGCTCGCCAGTTCCACCTCTGAATTCGACGCCGATAGTCACGAATGACCCATACGCTCTGGTGCCTCCGAGAGTAACAAGGACCAACGCCCGATACCTACCCGTGGCAAAACCTACTGGTCTCAAGTAAATATTTTGCCAATCGAAGGCCATTTAAATGATAATTTAACATTTGATACTGCTATCAATTATGAAAGGTATGATCGGTTATGACATAAACAAATAGTTCCTTGCAAATGTTTATCACTACCTATTTTGAATGCTTTGCATATTGACACTACTGTTACAGATTATTTTCGCAATTAGGTTGGGTTGGAAATTTTAATATTACTCACTGCGCTTGTTACAAACTAGTTTTGGAATTTTATTCCACATTCCATTTTCAGTGGCACGACCGAATCTCATTGGATACACCTGGCATTATAAAATTTCGGCTGCTTGGTACCACACATAGTTTATCCCTTACTAATTTCAATATTGCATTGGATTTTGTGATAGAGGAGTATACCATGTCCACTGATTATGATAATAGTTTTTGTACTATTTCAGCAGACTTCAAAGCTGTCGAGGCCTGTGCTTTATTAACAAATAATGTCGAAACCATGTATAGCCCTAAAACATCGAAGGATTTGTGGTTTCATAACCCTACCTTATGTTACATTAATCGTTATTTGGCTTACATCTCAGGCCAGCGAGATGCTCCGGCTACCGTCTCGAAGACAAAATTATTCTTATTATGGTGTATGTTGTAACAGCCCGAATTTGGGCCTAGTCAGAACAGTGGTTTTGAGACCACAAATCCGAAGTTAGAGAAATTATTTTATTATTATTTTGGTGTTATGGCATGATTTTATTAGTTCATAAAAAATTTGGTGAATTAATTTTAGCGTTTGTGAGTTTAATTGCGAAAAAGGACTAAATCGCATGAAGGGAAAAAGTGTGATTTGCTAGGCAGAGGTGTTAAATAGATAGAGAGCTATAATTGGAGGCCTTTAAAGTGCAATTAGACCCCTTTAAAGAGGCATGGCCAGCCATAGGGACAAGAAAATCAATGGGTCAAATGGTTAGGTAAATTGATAACCTAATGTATGATAAAATAATACCCTAAGAGACTAGCCTTCATCTTTTCCAGTTTTCCTTCCTCCACCAAAATTTTCAGCCATTCTAAGGGTTTTGGAAGCTTTAACTTTCAGCCATTCATTTCTCTCTCAAGTAAGTGATTTAGATGTCCATTATTAATAATTTTGGTACTTTTGGAACCCTTATGGCATGAGCTAGCTAATAGGGGGACCAGTTTTGCAAAATGGTTAATAGTCTAGGGATTTTCCATGAAAGGATTTATGATGTTTTCTAAGTTTTTATGAAAGAAAATGAATCTTAGTTGCGTAGTAAACAACTTTTGTGAAAAAACTTCTCATGAAAACCCTAATAGGACCATTTTGTAAAATTTGTAAAATGGATAGTAATGTTGTGAAATAATGGGAATTTTGGGTCATTATAAGAGTAAAAAGGGTTCAGCTAGGCTTAAGATTTGAAGAAATTTGATAAAAATTGATTTACGAGCCCAAGGGAAAAATCGTAATTTTTGTGAAAGCCTAAGGGCAAAATGGTAAATTTTGCCCAATTTGTATATTGTCGATATTTTTATTAATATGGTGATTAAATGAGTGAATTTTTTTATCATTTTAGACCACGAAAGACGAAAATCGAACTTGGACCGAGGGAATGTAACGCTCTAATTTTCGGGATCTTCGGGATTTCGGAGAGTTTTAGCAAATTTTTGAATTTCTGTGTTTTGACTTCTTGATGTAAGTCTAAGCATGTTAGTGGGCCTTTAGAAGGCCCAAGTCTAGGTTAAAAACGGCAGTTTTAATTAATCTTAATTCCACAAGAAAAGGGGGTTCTGGTAATTTGGGCTTTTAAGAATTTAAGGGGTAAAATACATCACAAGGAAGCATGTGGCAAGGTGGCATGTGACGCCACAGGGAAGGCTATTAAAGTGGCGTATGGATGGCTAGGGGGGAACTGAGGTTCAAGACACAATAAGAGCATATCAAGGGAATTATTTTTATGAGTAGGAATGGTAAGTATTGGAACGCAAGTAAAAGTCTGTTAGGAGGTGTGTGAGCTGCTCAGGAGATTGAGTAAGAAGGGGATAAGGGAGAAGATTTAGGAGCGAATTAGGGGGAGCAGTGGTGGCCGAATGGTGGACTCTTGAGGAGCAAGAGTTGGCCAGCCAAGGGTCTCTAGTATAGGGATTCGGCTAGGCCTTTGAAAAGGGAAATTTCGGCACTTGGGATGAGTGGTGTCATCCCTGACAATTCCTTTTCCTTCTAATTCGCATTTGTTTTCTTTGGTTTGCCGAAATAGATTAGGCTTAGGGTTTCTTATTCCCTTTTTGCTAATAGCCGAACCTAGAAGCCTCATTGTGCCATTTTCTTCATAGTCGAATACTACCTCTCATCTTTTTCTTTCTTCTTCCATCTTTTCGTTTCCATAATCGAATCTATACCCTCCTTCCTCTGTCTCATTCTTTATTTTTCCATCTTCAATATTCCTCAATAGCCGAATCTTGTGGTAGCCGAACTTTTCTTCTCTTACTTCTTTAAAAACTGAACCTACATACCTGTGGTGAAGGAGGCCAAATCTTCGGTTGTTTGAATCTACTTCTTCGTTTGGTTGCGATGGATTGGAGATAAAAAAAAATCATAGATAGGAACATTCTTTTGAACCGATCGATGTTAGGTAAGTCTTTTGAACAAACTGTCTTTAGTCTCATTGCTTTTAGGAAGGAAAAGTCGAAACCCTTAGGGGTGGTTACCGTTTATGGACTAAGGGATTTGCATTTTTTTTTCTGTTGGTTGTGAAAGCGGTAGCGTGGACGAGGGGACATACAGCAAAGGGCTTGAGGACTTATTCGATTGGCTCTCTAGATCTAACCCATATCTTGGCAAAAAGGTAAGGAACTCTGGGATCTAAAGCTGTGTTGGCCGAATATGGTGAGGGGTTAAATATGTAGTTTGTTTTCGATATTTAGATTGACGTGGTAGAAATCCAATTGTAGGTAGCTCGTGTGTGTGGATCTCACCAGCGTACCGTTCTAAATCAGGTGTGTAACTGACACCCTTTCATAGACTAGATCGGCAAAAGCCGAAAAGCTGAAATGCCGAAAAATCGGTATTTTGTGAACTTGCGAGTGTGCGAATGCTCGTGAGATAGATTGATTATCGTATTTGGTTAACTAAAGTTATAAGACTGCAGAGTGCACAATTTCGTGCATTTCCAATATTTTGGGCTTAAATGGGCCAAAAATTGGGAGAATGGGCCAACGGGCCCAATTCGAAAAGAACGCTTGGTAAGTACTTTTGTGGGTGCGTTAATGGCTGTAGTATGAATGTAAACCCTAAAGTAGTAGGATTACAAAAATACCCCTAACTATGCAAAAATTACCATTATACCCTTAGGTGCAAAATGACCATTTTACCCCTAGGGTTAATTGTGACTGAAATGCATGATATTCTGATTCTGTTTGTTGTATGCCATGACATGTATATATATTGCATGGGATATGGGTTATAATGTTGGAGGAAGCGTTCTGGTGGCTCTGCCACAAATATCTGTTTCTGGTTGCTCTGCCACAATTATCTCAGATCGGTGACTCATCACAATATCTCGCTGCAGCGCACCATGCTTTGCATACTTGTGACGTGTAGACGGATGGGTGGGTCGAGTAGTCTCCCCACATGGTGCAAGGCTGGCACGGGGGTGTATACGGATGGATATGGGATGGGTTTTTTCTGCATACATGATATCTGTTCTGTTTCTGTTATGAGCCTATGGCCTTTATTCTGAAATCTGTTCTGGGCTAAGGCCAATTTGATCTGTTACTATGGTTTGAACTGGTTTAGTCTATGGTTGGGTTATTTTACACACTGAGTTTCCCAAACTCACCCCTTATTTTCATCCACGCAGGTAATCCCCAACCATAGTGGGCTTGGAGCTGTGAGGGATTCGGAGTGGCCACGCGTTCTACAAAATTTGGTTTTCTTTTGGTGAATTGGACATCTTTTATTTACTTTTATGATTTGGTTTTTAAGTTGTAATAAGGCTGCTTTAATGATTTTTAATTTTTTTAATATGTTTTATTAGAATAGTTATAATATTATCTTAACCACTGAAACTGATTAGTCTTAGGGCGCGTTTTCAAAAACAGTGATTAATTTTAAATTATCACGGCAACAAAGAAAAAAAAACTTTCGCAACGAAAGCGTTTTCCAAAGCTAATCACTTTTTCTTAAACTGGACTTAAATGAATTGGTTTTCTAAGAACATACACTAAGTTAAGGTGTGGCAATGGTGGTGTGCATGTCTAGGATTGGATCCGAAGGGAGCTTGGTCCTTAAGCAGTCCGATGGACTCACCTCCTCCTTTCTAGTTTCGTACCTGGTGCACAGCTTCCATTCAGTTTAACCAATAATGAAATCATCTTTTAACACTAAGTACGATTTTCTGGACTAAAAAAAAAATAGGAAATGTTTTCAACGTTCTAATGTGGCACGTCAGATTCGGTCATAACGTCTAGGCCAGGTTTGGGGTGTTACATTTTGTGGTATCAGAGCCAGGTTACAATGACTTGGCTGTGGAATGGGTTTATGAAAACAAAGATTTTCGAAAATGAAATTTTTACACAAAAATTACGAAACTTAGTTTTTCAATTATTGGATCCTTAAAAAGGTGACACCCGAATCTCTGGCCCAAGTCTGTAAGTATTATTCTGAACTTTTCTGAGATATTTTTGAATTATCTGTCTGTATTTAAAACCCTATTATGATAATTTAGTGGGATGGTACTGAGACTATAGGAATTTTGGTAATTGACTGAGACTGTAGCTAGACTTCGATTCTGCAGAAAATAAACTCTAAATTACTGTCTGTTCATAAAACATCTATAATAAACACTGGAATATTTGATTGATGCATAAAATTTGTAATCAGATAATACGATATGAGTACGAGAGCGGCTCATAGAAAAGGCCGTGGACGTGGTCGAGGTAGCGCACGAGCAGGAACTTCGTCTTCAGGGCATATGCTGACGGTACAAGCACCGGTACCACCGACAACGGAAGTGGAATCTCATGATCGTGGTGCCGGGGATGATGCCCTGTCCCAGGCAATGCTTCGTGTTCTAGAAAGGGTTGCCGGGGCAAGCACGGATAATGGAGTTTGAGGGTCTATTTCTGAGTGACTCCGGGCTAACAGGGAGGAGATCTTTATGGGAGTGTCGGGAGTAGCCCCAAATGTGGCTGAATATTGGTTAGAGGCCACGAAACAAATTATGGATGACTTGGACTGCTCTATGGAGCAGAAGCTGAAGGGAGCCGTATCATTGCTACTAGATGAGGCTTATCAATGGTGGCTCACCGTGAGAGATGGGACCCCAGCTGATAGGGTGACTTGGAAACTGTTTAAGACGGCCTTCAAGGGGAAGTATGTTGGGGCGAGTTATGTGGACGCCCGCAGGAAAGAATTTCTGAATCTGGTCCAAGGGGGTAAGGCAGTTGCTAAGTATGAGGCTGAGTTTCTGAGGCTGAGCCGGTATGCCGTTGGGATAGTCGCTACAAATTATGAATGTAGTGTGTGTTTCGAGGATGGTCTTAAAGATGAACTTAGAGTGCTAACTGCTCCACAGAGGGAGTGGGACTTTGCTGCTTTGGTGGAAAAAGCTAAGATAGCTGAGGAGGTGAAGCGTGCGGAGAGACAGAATTGTGAGAAGGATCGAAACTATTCTTGGAGGGATTCAGGCCCCTTGGGTGGAGCATATAGGAGTGTTAAAAGGGCAAGAATAGAGGAGCCAGTGCGAACAGTTCCGATGAATATTGCCAAACCACAAGTTTGTAGGGACTGTGGTAAGGTACATCAGGGCGAGTGTAGGAAACGCTCTGGTGCTTGTTTCCGATGCAGATCTATAGAGCATAGAGTCAAGGACTGTCCTTAGAAAATAGATCAGGTTCAAGTTACAGAATGGAGGGATGCCCAACCAGCAAGAGGCGGGCCACAACCACCGAGAGGACGTGGTCAAGGAAGGGGCGGTAATGGAAATGGTCGGGGGCGAGGAGCACCTAGCGGGGGTGCCAGAAATACTGAGGCTCAACAGCCAGCATTGGTGTATGTAGCTCGTCGTTGAGAGGAGGGCGATGCACCTGACGTCGTAACTGGTACGTTTTTGATTTCTAGGATGCCGTACACTACTTTGATAGATATTGGATCTATTCATTCCTATGTTGCATGTGCCATATCTGAGTCGTTGGGTGTGCACTCTGAGGAGATAGTGAGTGGGGTAACGGTACTAAGTCCTTTGGGTCACTCGGTTAAAGTAGACAAACTGTATAATGATGTGCCTTTAGAAACCCACGGTAATATTTTCTCTGGAGACTTGATGGAGTTACCGCTCGGAGAATTCGACCTCATTCTGGGAATGGACTGGCTTGTTAGGCACAGGGGTGACTCGGATTGTCTTTATGCTTTAATGGTGTTAAGGACCACGGAGGGTGATGAGGTTATGGTGATAGGTGAGCGAAGGGATTATTTGTCCAATGTAGTCTCGGCGCTAAGAGCCGAAAAATGGATTCGTAAAGGTTGTGAGGCCTATTTGGCATTTGTAAGTCAGTTGGAAGCTAAGGGACTGACAGTGGATAAGGTTAGAACCGTTAAGGAGTTCCAAGATGTTTTTTCGGAAAAGCTTTCGGGACTGCCTCCGAACTGAGAAGTCGAATTTGGAATCGACTTGCTGCCTGGAACGGCACCAGTGTCCATCACACCGTATAGGATGGCACCGAAAGAGTTGGTGGAGTTAAAAGCACAAATTCAAGAGTTGTTGGATAGGGGCTTTATTAGGCCAAGTGTGTCTCTGTGGGGAGCGCCGATGTTGTTCATGAAAAAGAAGGACGAGACGAGGCGGATGTGTATTGATTATCGCCAGTTGAAAAAACTGACGATTAAGAATAAGTACCCTCTGCCAAGAATTGACGATCTGTTCGACCAACTTAGAGGAGCTTCTGTATTTTCCAAGATCGACCTTCGATCTGGATATCATCAGTTATGGGTCAAAGAAGCAGATATCCATAAGACGGCATTCAAAACTCGGTACGATCATTATGAGTTTTTGGTTATGCCATTTGGACTGACGAACGCTCCTGCAGCGTTTATGGATCTGATGAATCGTGTGTTCCAGCCATTTTTGGATCAGTTTGTAGTCGTCTTTATTGACGATATTCTGGTATATTCGGGAACTGAAGCGAAACATGATGAGCATCTCCGCATTGTACTGCAAGTGTTAAGGGAGAAGGAACTCTATGCGAAATTCAGCAAGTGTGAATTCTGGTTGAGGGAGGTAGCATTCTTAGGACATGTTGTCTCTGCTGAGGGGATTAAGGTGGACCCTCGAAAGTTTGAAGCAATTTTGGAATGGAAGCCACCTAGGTCGGTATCGGAAATTCGAATTTTCCTAGGGTTGGCAGGATACTACAGAAGGTTTGTGGAAGGTTTTTCTGTGATGGCAGCGCCCTTGACAAAACTCGTAAGGAAAGGAGTATCGTTTGTGTGGATTGAGAAATAGCAGGAAGCTTTTGAGAAGTTAAAGAAAGTTCTGACTGAAGCACCTATATTAATTCAGCCAGAGTCTGGGAAGGATTTCACTGTGTACAGCGACGCATCACATGTGGGTTTGGGCTGTGTGTTGATGCAAGAGGGTAAGGTGGTTGCTTATGCGTCACGACAGCTTAAGCCTCACGAAGGAAACTATCCTACGCATGATTTGGAGTTGGCAGCAGTGATTTTTGCATGAAAGGTGTGTTATATACACAGACCATAAGAGCCTTAAGTATTTGCTGACTCAAAAGGAGCTGAATCTCAGGCAAAGGATATGGATAGATTTGCTTAAGAATTATGACTGTTCGATCGAGTATCACCCAGGCAAGGCTAATGTGGTAGCCGATGCTCTAAGCCGTAGAGCTATATCTGATCTGAGAGCAATGTTTGCTCGTCTGAGTCTGTATGAGGATGGTGGTCTATTGGCTAAATTGCAAGTAAGGCCAACCTAGGTGGATCAGATTAAGGAAAAGTAGTTGAGGGATGAGTCTTTGGTTGCTTGTTTCCAACAAGTTAAGAAAGGGGAAACTTTTGAGTTTGGGTTGAATAGCGAAGGAGTTCTGTGTTTCCGAGGAAGAATTTGCGTTCCGAAGGACTCTGACTTGAGGCAGTCAATTTTGAAGGAAGCTCATGGAGGACTTTGTGCTATGCACCCTGGAGGGAACAAGTTGTATCACGACTTACGAGAGTTGTATTGGTGGCCTAGGCTTAAACGGGAGGTAACAGAGTTTGTGGGGAAGTGTTTGACATACCAGCAGGTGAAAGCAGAGCATCAACTACCTTCTGGACTTTTACAGCCAGTAAAGATACCACTTTGGAAGTGGGAGAGGGTAACCATAGATTTTGTGAGTGGGTTACCCTTGACACTAGCAAAGAAGGACTCGGTTTGGGTGATTGTGGATAGGTTGACCAAATTGGCCCATTTTATACCTGTCTGCACGGATTTCTCGCTTCAAAAGTTAGCCAAGTTGTATGTGGCAGAGATCCTACGACTTTATGGTGTCCCAATTTCAATTATTTCTGACCGGGATCCCAGATTCACATCTCGGTTTTGGAAAAAGTTGCATGAGGCGTTGGGAACGCGATTGAACTTTAGTACGGCTTTCCATCCCTAGACTGATGGTCAGTCAGAAAGGGTTATTCAGATTCTAAAGGACATGTTGAGGGGATGTATTATTGACTTTCGAGGTAGTTGGGAGGATTACTTACCGTTGGTGGAATTTGCGTACAACAACAGCTATCAGGTGAGTATTCAAATGGCACCGTATGAAGTGCTGTATGGGCGAAGGTGTCGAACACCTAGTTGTTGGACCGAATTGGGAGAACAACAGGTTCTTAGACCTGAGTTGGTAGCAGATACTGAAGTTAAGGTCAAAGTAATCAGGGATCGATTAAAAGAAGCATCCGATAGACAAAAGTCGTATGCGGATTTAAAGCGAAAGGAGATTGAGTACTCAGTAGGTGATATGGTCTTCTTGAAAGTTTCTCCTTGGAAGAAGATTGTAAGGTTTGGTAAGAAGGGCAAGTTGAGTCCGCGGTTCATTGGGCCTTATCGGGTTTTGAAGCAAGTGGGATCGGTGGCATATCAATTGGAATTACCTCCAGAGTTAGACAGGATTCATGATGTTTTTCACGTGTCCATGTTAAGCCGTTATCGTTCTGACCCTACTCATGTCGTGCCGGTTACAGAGATCGAGGTGCAACCTGACTTGACTTTCGAGGAAGAGCCTGTGCAGATACTAGACCAAGACGTCAAGGTGTTAAGAAGGAAATCTGTACCTTTAGTAAAAGTGCTATGGCGTAATCACGGCAGAGAGAAAGCTACTTGGGAGATAGAAGAGGCGATGCAACAACAATACCCTCATCTGTTTGGATCAGGTAAATTTCGAGGACGAAATTTCTTTAAGGAGGGAAGAGTTGAAACGCCCCAATTTTTGGGATCTTCGGGATTTCGGAGAGTTTTAGCGAATTTTTGAATTTCTGTGTTTTGACTACTTGATGTAAGTCTAAGCATGTTAGTGGGCCTTTAGAAGGCCCAAGTCTAGGTTAAAAATCAGCAGTTTTAATTAATCTTAATTCCACAAGAAAAGGAGGTACTGGTAATTTGGGCTTTTAAGAATTTAATGGGTAAAATAAATCACAAGGAAGCATGTGGCAAGGTGGCATGTGACGCCACAGGGAAGGCTATTAAAGTGGCGTGTGGATGGCTAGGGGGGAACTGAGGTTCAAGACACAATAAGAGCATATCAAGGGAATTATTTTTATGAGTAGGAATGGTAAGTATTGGAACGCAAGTAAAAGTCTGTTAGGAGGTGTGTGAGCTGCTCAGGAGATTGAGTAAGGAGGGGATAAGGGAGAAGATTTAGGAGTAGATTAGGGGGAGCAGTGGTGGCCGAATGGTGGACTCTTGAGGAGCAAGAGTTGGCCAGCCAAGGGTCTCTAGTATAGGGATTCGGCTAGGCCTTTGAAAAGGGAAATTTCGGCATTTGGGATGAGTGGTGCCGTCCCTAACAATTCCTTTTCCTTCTAATTCACATTTATTTTCTTTGGTTTGCCAAAATAGATTAGGCTTAGGGTTTCTTATTCCCTTTTTGCTAATAGCCGAACCTAAAAGCCTCATTATGCCGTTTTCTCCATAGCCGAATACTACCTCTCATCTTTTTCTTTCTTCTTCCATCTTTTCATTTCCATAATCGAATATATACCCTCCTTCCTCTGTCTCATTATTTATTTTTCCATCTTCAATATTCCTCAATAGCCGAATCTTGTGGTAGGTGAACTTTTGTTCTCTTACTTCTTTAAAAACCAAACCTACATACCTATGGTAAAGGAGGCCAAATCTTCGGTAATTTGAATTTGCTTCTTCGTTTGGCTGCGGTGGATTGGAGATAAAAATAAAATCTTAGATAGGAACATTCTTCTGAACCGATCGACGTTAGGTAAGTCTTTTGAACAAACTGTCTTTAGTCTCATTGCTTTTAGGAAGGAAAAGACGAAACCCTTAGGGGTGGTTAGCGTTTATGGACTAATGGATTCGCGCTTTTTTTCTACTGGTTGTGAAAGCGGTAGCGTGGACGAGGGGACATACAGCAAAGGGCTTGAGGACTTATTCGATTGGCTCTCCAGATCTAACCCATATCTCGGCAAAAAGGTAAGGAACTCTGAGATCTAAAGCTGTGTTGGCCAAATATGGTAAGGGGTTAAATACGTAGTTTTTTTTCGATATTTAGATTGACGTGGTAGAAATCCAATTGTAGGCAGCTTGTGTCTGTAGATCTTGCCAGCGTACCGTTCTAAATCAGGTGTGTAACTGACACCCTTTCATAGACTAGATCGGTAAAAGTTGAAAAGCCGAAATGCCGAAAAACTAGTATTTTGTGAACTTGCGAGTGTACGAATGCTCGTGAGATAGATCGATTATCATATTTGGTTAACTAAAGTGATAAGACTGTAGAGTGCACAATTTCGTGCATTCTGATATTTTGGGCTTAAATGGGCCAGAAATTGGGAGAATGGGCCAATGGGCCCAATTCGGTAAGAATGCTTGGTAAGTACTTCTGTGGGTGCGTTAACGGATGTAGTATGAATGTAAACCCTAAAGTAGTAGGATTACAAAAATACCCCTAAGTATTCAAAAATTACCATTATACCCCTAGGTGTAAAATGACCATTTTACCCCTAGGGTTAATTGTGACTGAAATGCATTATATTCTGATTCTGTATGATGTATGCCATATGCATGATATTCTGATTCTGTTTGTTGTATGCCATGACATGTATATCTATTGCATGGGATATGGGTTATGATGTTGAAGGAAGCGTTCTGGTGGCTCTGCCACAAATATCTGTTTTTGGTGGCTCTGCCACAATTATCTGTATATGGTGACTCTGTCACAATATCTGTTCTGGCAGCCATACTGCATACTTGTGACATGTAGACGGATGGGTGGGTCGAGTAGTCTCCCCACATGGTGTAAGGTTGGCACGGAGGTGTATACGGATGGATATGGGATGGGTTTTTTCTGCATACATGATATCTGTTCTGTTTCTATTATGAGCCTATGGGCTTTATTCTGAAATCTGTTCTGGGCTAAGGCTAATTTGATCTGTTACTGTGGTTTGAACTAGTTTAGACTATGGTTGAGTTATTTTACACATTGAGTTTCCCAAACTCACCCCTTATTTTCATCCACGTAGGTAATCCCCAACCATAGTGGGCTTGGAGCTGTGAGGGATTCGGAGTGGCCACGCGTTCTGCAAAATTTGTTTTTCTTCTAGTGAATTGGACATCTTTTATTTACTTTTATGATTTGGGTTTTAAGTTGTAATAAGGTCGCTTTAATGATTTTTAATTTTTTAAATATGTTTTATTAGAATAGGTATAATATTATCTTAATTACTGAAGCTGATTAGTCTTAGGGCGTGTTTTCAAAAACAGTGATTGGTTTTAAATTATCACGATAAGAAAGAAAAAAAAAACTTCCGCAACGAAAATGTTTTCCAAAGCTAATCACTTTTTCTTAAACTGGACTTAAATGAATTGGTTTCCTAAGAACATACACTAAGTTAAGGTGTGGCAATGGTGGTGTGCATGTCTAGGATTGGATCCAAAGGGAGCTTGGTACTTAAGCAGTCCGATGGACTCACCTCCTCCTTTCCAGTTTCCTACCTGGTGCACAGCTTCCATTCACTTTAACCAATAATGAAATCATCTTTTAACACTAAGTACGATTTTCTGGACTAAAAAAAAATAGAAAATGTTTTCAACGTTCTAATGTGGCACGTCGGATTCGGTCATAACGTCTAGGCCGGGTTTGGGGTGTTACAGGGAAAGCCAGGCAAGTAGAGTAAATCGTCTAGTCACCTACATTTTGTAATCCTAGGTAAGTTGTATGTAAATAATGTGACTATATTGTTATGATATATGATTGAATTGATATTGCATAAATTGTTTGATTGTGATTATGCGAATACATGCCGAGAAATTAATGTAGTAAAGACTTCCGGTCGAAGATTTGGAATAGACTTGGATATTCATACTATGACATTGGGTGGTATGTGAGCCAATGTAAGACATGTTTGGGACATGCATCGGCATTGAGACGAGAGGTTGTGTATGACATGTCTGGGACATGCATCGGCCTCGAAATATACAAGCTAGTGTAAGACTTGTTTGGGACATGGCGTCAGCTTGTTTTGTGTCAGTGTAAGACCTGCCTAGGACATGGCATCGACTTTGATATGCCCGGGACATGGCGTCGACATCCATGTTTAGGGTCATTGAGTATCCAGTAATATTCCAAATGGTTCAACGAAAGACTTACGATTTATATCGAAATGAGAAAAGTTATGACCATGTGGTGAGTGGTACAGGTACCTATTTGAAATGTATGAGATGTGAGCTCAATATATGCCATATGAATGGTATTGGATGGTGATGAGTAAGTTATACTTATGTCTATTTATGGTATGCATGAACAAGTCATGAAAGGTCATGAGTATATTATTGTATCATAATTAGTTGATGTTTATTTTCCTGCAACTTACTAAGCTTTATGCTTACCCTATTTCTTTTTCATCTTTTCATAGTGCCACCAAAGTAGCTCGAGGATCATCGCTTACGTCGGAGAAGCCTGTCACACTATCAGCTGAAGCGCTCGGTATATTTAGATCTTTTATTTTGATTATGGCATATATAGGACCTTGGCTTTCGAGTTTTGTGTCATTGTTTTGGGGCCAAATGTGTTGGCTTAACTAGTACTTGACTCATTTTGGATAAAGCCATGAACAATGGCTAATATTGAAAGTTGTTTTATGGATGCAAGAAAATCTTTCATGAATGTGAAAATTGTTGGCATGGTTGTATATGTATGCAATGTATATAAGCCTTAGTTACTGTTGCTTGGTTGAGAAATCATGTTATAATAGACTTGGGTATGATAAATTGTGTTTCAGGGTGGTAAGAGGCTTGGTAGATAGCCCTATATCGTCCACACAGGTAAACACACGGGCGTGTGTCTATGCCATGTGTGACACACGGGCGTGTGTCTACCCCATGGGCGTGTTGTTCAGCCGCGTGTCCCCTGTACGTAAAGTTTCCAAGTCAGAATGCATGGTAGTAAACACATGAGTAGAGGCACGGCCGTGTGTCTCAGCTGTGTGGAGGACACGATCTCTGGCCACGGGCGTGTGCCTTGGCCGTGTGCCCTTATTAGATGCTGGCGTCAGAAATAGAATGTCAAGGTTTTTAGACACGGGCTAGGACATGGGAGTGACGGGCCATAAACACGGTCGTGTGTCAGGCCGTGTGAAAACCCCTGTAGGTTCAAATTTAAAATTTAATTCACACGAGTATGGGACACGGGCGTGCCCTAGATGCTTAGGCTGTGTGTGTCACACGGGCCATCAGCACGGCCATGTTGTAATAATCACACGGGCGTGTTTCCCTTCTGCATGGGTGTGTGCCCTGTTTCAAGGGTCATTTTTATTAAGTTGGTTTAAGGACCCGAGTTGGTTCCAAATGGTTTCCAATGAGAGTTTGAGGCCTCGTAAGCTCGCATTAAGGAGTTTAAACAAGGTTCGAAAAAGTTTTAAGTTTGATCAAGTCTTGGTGACTTGGAAACGATTGTATACATGTAGTTAAGTATGGAAATGCCTTGTGCCCAGTCCTGGCCTTGGACTCGGGTAAGGGGTGTTACATATGTACACCGGTCATCTGGTAAATTTGGGCTATTGGTATGCACTTCAATTTGAACATGTTATAAATGCAAAGCGTCCTCTAATTTTAGGCTCTTTTATTACATAACTGTTATTTTATTTGCATGCCTAATGCTCCTATTTTAGACTTACATGTTGCTTGCCAGGCCGATCCATTAGATGCTCGCTGCCCCGACTTGATGGGATTGCTTCTTGGCACTCCCTCTTCTTTTTGTTTTGTCCTTCCAGGTGACCGGTCTTCACCAACTGAACGAATCTTTTGGCAGTAAAATCAGCACGAAGTACTTAATCAAAAACAACTTTCCATGACCATCGAGCAACGATTGGAGCGCATCGAGGCAGGATTCGACACCTTTGGCCAGCAAATAGTTTATCGCATTGCAGCTCTGCGCAAATGACGGTAACTACATGGAGAGTTATTCTACATTTTTTCCTTCTGCCTATTTATTTATTTTCTTCCACATCGAGGACAATGTGTTTAAAGTAAGGGGGAGGCATTCCTTATTATTTCTGTCATTTTATTTGTTGTTTTTATTGTTGTGTTGCTGTTGCTGCTATCTTGTGCTCGTTTCTGCCCATATTTACTTTTTTAGAATATTCTGCCTCTTTTCGTGCCTAAGATTTTTACCAGGAATTGTCCACTGTTTGTCCTGCGAGCATGATTATTGTCTAATAAGTTAGTTATAATTTTGCTAGTTTGATTTCATCTCCACTGATTTATTTCTATTACGCTAAAATAATTATGATTAATACAGTTAACCCTATCTTACTTATAGTAAAATTGATTAAGTCTAAATGCAAAGAGGACACATAATACAATTGCATGCTAAAATTTTGTTGACGACTATTAGGTGGTTGCTGAAACTTATTTTTGACACTTGATTTTTTTCCCTAGTCCTCTAAAATTAAAATTCCATTTAATAATAATAATGTCTTTGTGGTTATGAGTGTAGCTTAAAAAGGTGATTAGTTAAGTAACCGGGTAGGGTGCTTGGGTTGTCATCCTACTTCGCGTAAAAAAGTTGTGTGACGTCTAAGGTAAAATTCCGCTAACTGGAATTAAACAATTTTTTTTAGGAATGTGTTGGGCTAAGTAACTCAGATCAGGTGCTTGGCTGTCATCTCTCTTCGTGCCAAAAGGTTTGATATGTTCTTATTATCATTTTCATTAAAAAAGAAGAAGACAAGAGATGTATTAATTGCATTTGGGGACTAAAGGTGGAAACAAAAAAGGCATCTTGGTAAGTTTAGTAAGTCATCTATTTTTCATAAAATAATCCAAGTCAGTTTTTGATTTGTGTGTGTATTAATTGGAGTACTTTTTCAGTTTTACTTAAAGCAAGCTAGATGTTCTTTTTATTTTTCATATACATTATGCCTACTTTTTATAAAACTTTGGAGTGGTATTTCTTTCATGGCAAAAATCTAAATTTCATAGTAGATAGGAACCATACTTGAGGGAAGCATGGGCTAAGAAGGGGGAATTTGATAATACTCTAGAATGACATTTTTATGTATTAATTACAAATTTATTTTAAGTATGATCCTAATAATTTGAGCTATTTATGGTTTTTACTTGTAGGGACTAAATTGAAGGCAAAAGGAAATTTGGTGGCAAAAAACATGAATTTGAAGATAAAATGAGCCAACATGCAAAATAGGAAAGAAGTGGTGTCAAAAACGCAAAGTATGGAAGACTTTGGGGCAGAAGTGCAAAGAAAAGATGTTATAAACACAAGACTACTTAAATTTTAATTATATTAGGATAATTTTTAAAGATTATTATTTAGATTTAATTTTAGCTTTTTACTTTATTTATCTTTTAGAATTTAATTAGGAATAGACTAGGTTTCCTAGTACTATAAATAGGGGATAGAGTGATACAAATCTCACTTATCTTTTTCTGTAAACACTCCCTCTCCCAAAAAGCTTAGCCTTTTTTCCTTTCACATTATTCAATAAAAATTCCATTTTCATTATGTTTATTTCTTTTTCCCCAAAAAACATGAGCCACTAAATTTATCTAGCCAAAGGTTGTCGAAATTCCCCAAAAAGGGTTTATGAGGCTTAGAATCCACGCTTATCCTTCTCAACGAGTATTCATCATTTCTTCACATTACGGGGCTAACGCTTCCGTCCATGTCCCTTCAAAGTTGATCTTTTCAACTTGTGCAAACAATGACTGTTTTGTATGTTTTGGGAAGGTTGCACAGTCGGTTCTTTAGCTTATTACTACATTAGTGGCTGTCAACCCAAGAGACAACATGGCATGGAATTTTCCATTGAGAAGTGATGATCTAGTGTAAGACGGTCCCACAAAAGCGACGGTTGGCTTGAGTCAGGTTCTACTAAATCGTAAGTCTAAAATCTAAGTGAAGCTAATAGTTGTAGGCATTCTCTTCCACTATAACTAGCTTATTTTGTTAAAAAAGGATCACCTAAAAGCCTGGGATTGAACCAAAGGCGAATCGAGAAAACCGGAGGCTGGAATCTCTCCATAAAAATAACTCTTTTTCCTCAACTTTGTTTATGTCTACAATTTTAATTTTAATTTTCTCAATTTCAATTCAATCAAACTTTTAATTCTATTTTTTTTCCCAGGTACGCAGGTTTTCTTGGGCATGACTCTGTCTAGGATCTTGAGGAACAGGAACTTATGCAAATTCAGTCATTGAGGATTTGACTCTAATTCCCTTATACTATTCTTTTCATTATTTTATAGGGATATGATATTTTTGGTGCTCTTAACGACACATCAATGAGCTATTTACAAATTCATTAGTAAGTGATTGTGTAACACCCCTTACCCGTATTCGACGCCGGAACAGGGTACGAGGCATTACCGGGCATAAACTCACACAATCATATAAGACCGAGACATGAATTTGTGTCCAAATTTAAAAATTTTCATTCACATGCATATCGTCCCTTACATGGGCCCTCGAGGCCCAAAACACACATTAGGGTGGTTCGGGACTAAACCGAGAACTTTCAAAACTTTTACAACACTTAGAAAATTTTCTTATTTTGGGGAGTTACACGCCCATGTGGGTAGGTCGTGTGGTCACACACGCCTATGTCCTCAGCCTGTGTAACTCTTTGTTTATGACGTCATCACCAAAATAGGGTCACATGACCAAGTTACACGCCTGTGTGCTAAGACCGTGTTCTTCACATGACTGAGACACACGGCTGTGTCTCTACACGTGTGTTTACTACTGGGCATTCTGTTTTACCTAATTAGGGTGCAGAGGACACACGGCCGGATCACACGCCTATAAGGCTGAATGTGTGTCACACCCGGCCTAGGCACATATCTGTGTGGACAAATACAAGGCTATTTTCCAAGCCAATTGCCACCCTTATTTACACAAACACATACATGACTTCAAAGGCACTTAGCATAGCACAAGTAAGCAGTTAAACATACACAAATAAGACATGATCATGATCATTTCATCTTCACTAATACGTGCATAAAACTTCATACTTTGTCAAGCCAAATTTATAAAAATTGCATGCACTAAGGGTTGAAGTTTACTTCCATTTAACATAATCATGTCTTGGTTATTATCATGCCACTCACTCACAAATCCATCCTCAAACATCCATAGTCACATCCATAATCCATCCATGCCAAACAATTTTAACCACATCATGTATGAACTTGGCACATGCATGCATATATGAATAGGTTTACAACCAAATGATCAATATAAACCATATCGAAAAACATTGACATATGCACATACATACTTATATGGGCTTACAACCATTTAGCCAATATAAGCCAATTTGCATGGCTACAAATTACATCCAACCTTTAACCATCACAAGCTAATGTATTTAGCCTAATCATAATGACTCATACACAAAATGACTAAGTCCCTATACATGCCATAAACTTAAAGGGGTTTGCATTCACTTATACCCAACATGATAGCTTGATAGTGTGATAGCATCTCCGACGATCTCCAACTCGAGCTAGCATAAAATCCTATAAGATATGAGAAAGGAAGGAGGAGTAAGCTACAAAGTTAGTAAGTTCGTACACAAATAATAAGCAACAATAGCAATACATTTTTCAAACATTCATAATCTCTTCAATATAAAATACCATAGTAATCATTAACAAATTATATCAAGCATTATAGTAACATGTAGATTAATTATGCGTATTCATATTTTCAAGCCCAGAGCTTAACATCTTTCAATGATTTAAACTGTTAACTTCTCATACTTTCATAAACTTTCATAAACATTTTAATAGGCAATTTTGAAAATCTTTCTTTCTTTCACACATATTTAATAAATCACAAATCAAGTGAAATAAACATCTTATCTCTCAAATTGATATGGCTCAAAAGCCTAACCTGTGACTCTCAACTGAATTTACCATGAATTTACACATCATAAACATAAACACTTAATCACAAGATTTCATAAATATTTTTAATAGACATTAATATCAATCTTTCCTTCATTTCATGTTCATTGAGTCACAATCAAGGAAATAAAACATTTCATATCTCAATTCCATTTGGCCTAAAGGCCCTTTTTCATAAGTATCAATGAAGTTTACCATGTATTTATTCATCATACACATAAACCATTACTCACATGGTTAACTTAAAGTCACCTTCATAGTGATCATGAATTCATAATATCATGAAGTCAATGCTTATAAACTTTACATACATACCTGTACCAACTCGTATCATAATCCTTTACTTTGTTAACTTTTGCAAAATCTTTGAATTTCTCATTGAACCACTTGGAATACTAAAGGATACTTGGGAATTCTTATACACATAGTAAGATGTCAATGCCATATCACAGATCTGGTCTTACATGGGATCACAAATCGAAGTCGATAGCCCAGCTATGGTATTACACAATGTCTCATATTGATGCCATGTCCCAGACATGGTCTTACACGAAATCATATATCAATGCCAATGCCATATCCCAGATATGGTCTTACATGGGATTACATATATCGATGCCAATGCCATGTCCCAAACATGGTCTTACATGGGATCATATATATCAATGCCAATGCCATGTCCTAGACATGGTCTTACATGGGATCACACATAACTCTAATGTCATGACATTTGTATCCTATCTATTCCTAAGGTTCAACCGGGACTTCTTCGTTATCTTGACATTATCAAACTTACTCATAATATCAATCATATGAATCATATAATATTAAAGCAATTTAAAACATAAATGCAACATTGCATTATTCACATACAAACTTACCTCGAATGCGACAATGGCGAAAAAGACCTATTTGTCCAATATTTGTTTTTCCCTTGATCTAGACTCGAACTTTATTTTTTTTATCTAAAACATCACATTTAACTTATTTAATCATTATACTAATCAATTCATCCCAAAAAACATATTTGGAAAAAATTACATTTTTGCCCTTAAACTTTTTCATATTTATACTTTTGCCCCTAAGCTCGTAAAATGATTTTCACTCAATTTCTTTGTACCTTAAGCCTAGCTGAACCATTTTCATAACTATAATTGTAATATCCCGAATTAGGGCCTAATTGAAATAATGGTTTCGTGACCAAAAATCCGAGATAGAGATAATTATTTTATTATTATTTTGATATTTATGATATGATTGCATGATTGTGTGAAAATTTCGTGACGAAATTCTATGCATAAAGTGCTTAAGTTGAAATTAGGGACTAAATCGAATAAGCTGCAAAACTTGCATTCTAGAAGTTTTTAGTATGAAATTACTTTGGAATATTAATGAGGAGGTCTTAAATAGAAAATTGACCAATTTCTAAAATTTTGGACAAAAATGGGCTTGTACATGAAAATTTTCAAAGAAAGGTATTAAGGGTATTTTGGTCATTTGGTAATTAAAAGAGTAAAAAAAAGGAAAAAGATGGCAAAATATGTCCATCTTCTTCATTAGGACGAAAATTAAAGGGTTCTCCATAACTAGGGTTTGTTTCAAGCTTCCAAGCTCCATAGTAAGTGATTCCAAGCCCCGTTTTTAATGTTCTTTACGTTTTTTGAGTCCCGGTAACTTGATTTAGCTTATGCTAGCAATAACTTAACCTAGGGTTCATATTTGGAAAAATACCCATAGGTGAAATTTGTGTATTTTGGTGTTTTATGATAGAATATGAGGTTTTAAATTATGCTAGACAACTTGTGCTACTCGGTTTTAAGTGAAAACGAGAAAAAGGGCTTAATCGGTAAAAATACCTAATAGTTATAAGTACATGCTAGAATGAGAATTTGATGTTGCCATAGAAGGGAAAAATGATCAGCATGTCATAAAACATAAGAAAATGGGATGAAGTTTAATTCCCGAGCCTAGGGGCAAAAGTGTAATTTTGCAAAAGTTTAGGGGCAAAATGGCAATTTTTCCAAAGTTCGTATTTGGGGCTGTTTTGATGAAAGTATGTATTAAATAAGATTAATTTGGCATTATAGATCAAGAGAAACAAGATTCAAGTCGTGATCGAGGGAAAAACAAAGTTTACGAGGAATAGGCTTGATTGCTAATATTTTGTATCAAGGTAAGTTCATGTGTAAATGTAGTAACATAATTGTCATTCTAAGTAATTTAATATTATTTATGTGATATGATGATTAATATTATGAAAAATTATGCTTTATTTTATGGTTATTATTGAATAATATGTAAATTATGAATTGCTACCGAGTACCGGTTTCGATGTTCCGTAGAAGACGGAAAAGATGTGTAATCGAGGAAAAAAGCCCGTTTGAACCTTGGGAATAGATTAGAATACAAGTGACATTTCACTAGGATGGTTGGGCATCCGAACTCGTTGAGTTGAGTCTGAGTTCACTTATGGATGCAAATGTCTGAACTTGTTGAGTTGAGTCCGAGTTTGTGAGATGTAACTAGGCATCCGAGCTCGTTGAGTTGAGTCCGAGTTCACTTATGGATGCGAATGCCCGAGCTCGTTGAGTTGAGTCCGAGTTCGCTTATGGGCGGGTTACATGGTAGCTTGGCTACATATGTGGCACTTATGTATAAACTTTCCGTGTATTCGAATTATATTCTGATGTGTTCAACGGGTGAATCTTAAGAGAATAAGGAGAATGCCTAAAACGAAGGTGACATGTTGGTAAGTGTGGTAAATGAGAAAATTTGACAGGTATGTGCTTAAATATTCGGGTTGAGAACTTGGTATGATGAAATTGTAGCATGATATTAAATGCAAATGTAACATGAATGTCTTGATGTTGTTTATGCAAATGATGTTTTTATGTGGAATTACATGATTATGTTACTTACTATTTGCATGTGAACTTACTAAGCATTTATGCTTACTCCTTCCTTTTCCTTCATTGTAGTTTTGACAAACCGGCTTGAGAATCGGGATAGGTCGAAGACTCGTTCACACTATCCGAAGGCCTAAATTGGTAAAATGGCTTGTGTATCTTGAATGTGGCATGTATGGAAAAATACTCACTTTGTGTAAATGATCTTATGATATGATTATGTTTTGGCAAGAAAAGAGTTTGTGAATGATTAGCCATTGGAATGGCCAATCTAAACCATATTTGATATCACGTATGTTTAAAATGATATTTAGTCTATGAAAATTTATAGTAAAGTAAAATTTGCCATAAAACAGAATCTGACAGCAGCAGTGATGTAAATTTGAAAAATCACTAAAAATAGTAGAAATGGAATTAAATGATGAGTAAGTTATGAAATTGAAGCTTAATGAGTCTATTTTCATATGGATTGAACAAAACAATATATGAATTATAATTTATGAGATATTTGAATTTTTGTGAAACAGGGCCAGAGTGATTTCTGGATCCCCTCTTCTGACTTTGAAAATTCACCATAAATTTTATAAAAAATAATTAGAAGTCATAATTTATATGTAAAGATTTCTTATTGAGTATAGTTTTAAGAGAAACAAACGTCATAGTCATTGAAATTCTGTACAGAGAGATATCTGATTCGTAATACACAGAGGTCAGAGCAGTCGAACCTTAAAACAGGGGAGACTTTAACTAATAAACTGTACTAATTGGCCCAGCCAAAAATTCTAGAAAAAAATTAGTAAATAGATATATAAGTCTAGTTTCAGGGAAAATTTACAGAATTGGAGTTTGAGTTTCGAAACTCGAGATATAAATTTTTAAGTGACTATGACGCAGATTGCTAGCTTGACTGAAAATTTTAAAAATAAATTATTTAAGCTGTTTAATTGATGAAATTAAGTTTAGTAACACCTCGTGCTCGACTCCAGCGATGGTCTCGGGTATGGGGCATTACAATAATAGCCCATAATTTCCATTAAAACACACTTTTACTACATATTTTATAACTTTTACAAATTAGTCTTTTTAGGTATTTTCACCGAAAATCACTTAGTAAAAGTCATTTCTCTAACCATAAACATGCATTTTATACCATTAATCATCAAAATACACACATGTTCATCATGGGTCAAAACCCTAGACTTTAACCATAACTCAAATTAATGGTAGAAATAGATAGATCTTATTACGAGGATTTCAAAAACGTAAAAATCATTAAAAACGAGACTAGAACGGAGTTACAATCGAGCTTGGAAGTTTGGAAAATCCTAGCCATGGTTTCTTCATGTAATTCAGCCAAGGAAGAAGATAGACAAGAAATTTTGGCTTTTATTTTGTTTATTAAGTCATTTAATTACTAAATGACCAAAATGCCCCTAACTTAAAAATATTCCATTTCACCTATTTCATGTCAATTTTTGTCCAAAAAATTATCCAATGGTCTAATTACCGTTTAAGGACCTCCAATTTAAAATTTCATAGCAATTTGACACCTCTAGCTTCTAGAAGTCAAGTTTTGGACTTTTTACAATTTAGTCCTTTTAACTAAATTGAGTGCCCAAACGTCGAAATTTTCGAACAAAATTTTCATGAAATCATTCCATGAAATTGTAGACCATAAAAATATAATAAAAATAAATTTTACTATGTAGGATTTGTGGTCCCGAAACCACTATTCCGATTAGGCCCAAAATTAGGCTGTTACAGATTGTGAAATTTTTATCTGGTATTAAACTGTGTAAATTAGAGAATATGAACGAGGAACTTAAAGCGAAATTTCGAGTAGAAGACATGATAGAGGTAGTAAAAAGCATGATGCCTTTAAAAGCTTCGGGTATGGATGGATTTCTTGCTTATTTTTATGAAAAGTATTGGCAAAGTATTGGGGGGATGTAACTCGATATTTTATTGATGTTCTTAATAGAAGAAGAGATATGAGATAATTAACCAAATTAATATTGTGCTCATTCCAAAAGTTAGTGCGCTGCAAAATATGACATTGTTTTGTCCAATAAGCTTATGTAATGTGATTTATAAGATAACCTCAAAGGTGGTGGTCAATAGATTCACGAAAGTGCTAGATGTAACACCCCTAACCCATATCCATCGCTGAAATAGGGTTACGAGCCATTACATTTTATTGGTATCAGAGACATGTTTAGTCGATTCTAGGACTAACGTAGCATGTGAAAGTCTAGCTATACATGCCATATATATACTCTGTGATAGTGTCATGATTCCGGACAATTTAAATTGTGCTTTTGTATAATAATGGATCTCGGACAAGTAATAGCTGATGATGTGGAAAGTAATGCACCCGCTCCTGCTCAAGGGGCAACGCCGGCTGGTTCTAGGCTGATTTCAAGTAGTCAAGGGGGAGAGGCTAAGCAAGCCTTCTTCTAGATGATGAGTGAGTGGTTTATAGAGTTCGTTTGAACGAATCTGGCTGCTCAACAACCTCCACCCCCACTTGTTTCTTAACCAAACTTTATTAATCCATAAGTTATAGATCCGATATGGTTGAACAAGCCACCAATGAAAAGATAGTAAAGACAAGGTTGAGGAGTTTCGGGCTATCGTTGATGATGTTGCTGAGAGAGCTAAGTTCTGGCTCGAGAACACAATCTGAGTATTTGATTAATTGTCTTGTACTCCTGATGAATGTATCAAATGTATGGTATCTTTACTTAGAGATAATGCGTACCATTGGTGGAAAACATTGATATCTATAGTTCCAAGGGAACAGGTCACCTGGGAGTTCATCCATTCTGAATTCTAAAAAAAGTACATAAGTCAGCAATTTCTTGTTTGGAAACATAAAAAGTTTCTAAAATTGAAACAAGGTCGAATGACTGTGACCGAGTACGAAAGAGAATTTGTACGATTGAGCAAATATGCTTAGGAATATGTTTCTACTGTAGATTATGTTTAAGTGGTTTGTTGATGGGTTGAATGAAGATATAAAACTTCTAATTTGGATTCTGAAAATCAAAGAATTTGTTGTTTTAGTTGAAAGGGCTTGTAAAGCCGAAGATCTCAGCAATGAAAAGAGGAAAGCATATTGTAACACCCCTAACCCGTATCCTTCGTCGGACTAGGGTTACGAGACATTATCGATCATACAAATTACTTATACGAATATTTACTAATATAAATGTCTATACTAACTTCATTGATATATCGAGATCATTTCATACGATAATATAAACTATACACACGATTATCATTATCAAAGTTTGAAACATTTTGAACATCAAAAATAAATGAAATAAGATAAAATGTACTTATACCACTAAATTTCTTAAATTTTATTCGATCATTTTATGCATCCATATTAAGTCATTAATGCGGCTTTCATTCCTAAATTTTTATCAACTTTGCATGTATTGTATAATTACACTAGCTAAAGACAAATATTTAGGAATGTACAAAAATCCATTCCATTCTATAGCTATTTGGCTATCACAACTCAATTGTATAATTTCGTAGCTTTACAAAAATCAACGAATCAATATAATCATGCATATTTGCAACCTAATCATATTACAAACATCTATAAATATATATAGCAAGACATATAAGAATCCATCCGTACGTCATGATCAAATACTCAGTCACATATATCCACTGATATTATCTAACCAATTTAAACTTTTAAACACTTAATACTAAGGTTGATTTAACCCATACGACAACCTCAAAAATACACATAATATGCATACAAACATATTAATTTATCTAAATGACATTCTATATATACATATATATAATCCCATACAAAATATCAAAACCGAATCAATAAAATAAGGTACACATAAATTATATGTATCTTACTTGCAGCAAGGACCTTACTTAACATAAAGTAAATAACTTTTAAACACATCAATTGTTCACAAAACATATACAATATATGTCATCAATCAAACTTAGTGAACATTCAACCCCATTTGCATAAACCAAATAGAAACATGGCAATATTCATATTTTAGCACACGCAATACCTAACACAAGTTCATGCAAACATGATACATAATTATAAAGTAGAGTGGACGAAGATCGAGCTTAACACAGCTAATTTTTAAGGATAATTGCTTAGCCATTTTCGCATGGCTTTATACACAACCCAAAATTAACATTTCCAAAACATACTTTAGCTTATACATGCCAAAATTTCTAATTTAACTTATAAAAGTACCCAAAGTAGTGGATAGTGTGATGAGCTTCGAAGATGATCCCCGAGCCTGCAACTTGATTTTCCAAAATCTAAAATAGAAACAAATATTCGCACGATAAACTATTTTAGCTTAGTAAGATATAAGCAATTAAATAACCCAACGGTATTAACAAAATTTAACAAAACTAACCAGAGTATTTTATCATTTTACATTTAAATCAAGTCATCTATAAGTCCATTCATATGTAGTATTTTTAAGCATATATAATTATTTCCTTTTATAATGCCACTTGACCGAATGTATAAATAGTCAAAACTAACATGGTATCATTTAACCATCAAAATCGAATAATCCTATTACACTTAGTTCACATACACAAAATGTGAAACTCATATGTCTTAATACAATTTTACTACATAGGTTAACCATATAATCGCATATATATCTTATCATTCATACACTTATACATTAGAGCTATTAATAGTATATTTACTACCCATTCACAAGTCAAATGTACACATTTATATAAGCTCAAAGATCCAGTTATAAGATCATGTACATAATTTACTTTCATAGCCGAATATACATGGGTACCTATAAATGCAATCCAAGAATCATTTCCATAATAAATACACCATTTGTTCAAGGCTGAATACACATAATTGAACTATGGAAATTCATCCTTTGTATCATACATAACACATTTTATCAATAAGTCACATACTTACCGTATCATCAATAACCAATAAACTAAATCATACCTGTCCCTTTTTGTTCATCCAACACATCCAATTACGTTTTACCTTTGCCCGATGAACTATTCGAAATTGGGTAGGACACTCGGATAATCACACATATATTCGTACAATGCCAACATCCCAGACGTGGTCTTACATGTAGCCACATATCGATGCCACTGTCCTAGACAGGGTCTTACTCGTAAACACATATTGAAATCACAAATCGATACCATGGACTTTCTCACACACATATATCGAAATCCTATGTCATGGCATATGTATCCTAGCTATTCCTAAGGTTCATACGGGGCTTTCGGACGTCGTATCTCAGTCGAATCGAACTCGAAAGTGTGGTAACAATATTCAAACACATTCGACCGCACTATATTTTAATCTTAATATTTCATAAAAGCAAATAAACATAATATTAAATTATCAATAAACACGTCTATTTGCTTATAAACTTACCTCGGACGTCACAAAAAGGGACGGGGCTGCTAGTCGACAACTTTCATTTTTCCCTGGTCCAAATCTGATTTCTTTGGTTCTTGATCTAAACATATTCAAATTGAGCTCATTCAAACATATTTTCATTAAATTTAGTCCAAAAACACATAAATAGGCAAATTACCATTTACCCCTAACATTTATAATTTTTACAATTTAGTCCCTATTACACAAAACACAAAATACACAAAATTTCCAATTACCCATGTTTGGCCGAATATCCATAACGTTCATACAAGTCCATATTTTCAATTTATTTCACATTTTAGTCCCTTAAATTATTATTTTTACAATTAAGTCCTAATTACTCAAAATTTTCAAACATTCCTATACAAAACATGTTAATCTAAAACATATCTTTCATTTTTCATCATCAAACAACAAAAATCACAAACTATAAACAATGACACAACTCAAAATATTCATCAAAATAAAAAATTAAAGCTTGGGTTTTGAAGATTACTAAGCAACGATATCAAAAACGTAGAAATTATCAAAAACGAACAAAAACGAACCTTGATTGAGCTTAAATGTGTGCCCAAACCTAGCTTAGTTTTCTTTATTTTTCTTTTGTTTTTATTTGGTGCAAGAACTAAGAAAAGCAATGTGTTTATGGCTTATTTTCTTATGATATATTAACATATATATTAAATTATTACCATTTTACTTAACTACCCTTAATGAAATAATAGTAATAATTTATAACCCATGTCCCTTACCGTCCAACGTCATATATAATGGATAAGTTTCATCATAAAGACTCCAAATTAGAAAACCATTAGTAATTTAGCCCTTATACAAGTTACCACTTAATTTTTATTTTACGCGATTATGTCCTTTATTTAATCGGACACCTAAATGACGAAATTAAATCACGAAAATTTCACAGATATAAATTCACATAAAATAAACATAGAAAATAATTTTTAAATATTTTTCTGACTCGAATTCGTGATACTGAAACCACCATTCCGATTAGGGTCTAAATCGGGCTGTTACAACTCTCCCCCTTAGGGATTTTCGTTGCCGAAAATCTTACCAGTGAATAGGTTCGGATATCGTTCTCTCATTGCATCTTCTGGTTCCCATGTTGCTTCCTCAACTCCGTTCTTATGCCACAAAACTTTAACTAACAGAATCTTCTTATTCTGCAACTCTTTAACCTCACGAGGCAAAATGCGAATCAGTTCTTTTTCGTAGGTCATATCTGGCTGAATTTCAATCTCAGATAGATTAATCACATGTGAAGGATCAGATCGATACCTCCAAAGCATCGAAACGTGGAATATATTGTGGATATTTTCTAACTCAGGTGGCAATAATAGTTTGTAAGCAACTGGTCCAATATGCTCTATTACTTCATACGGCCCAATAAACCTCGGACTCAATTTTCCTTTATGACTGAATCTGAGTATTTTTTTCCACGGTGAGACTTTCAAAAAGACTTTATCTCCGATCTAACACTCTATATCTTTACGTTTCAAGTCCGCATAAGATTTCTGACGATCCGATGCTGCTTTCAAACTTTCACGGATCACTTTCACTTTCTGTTCAGTTTCTCTAATCAAGTCAACCCTGTGTATCTTATTTTCACTGAGCTCAGTCCAATACAATGGCATACGAAATTTATGACCATACAAAGCTTCATAAGGTGCCATTTTGATACTCGATTGACAGCTACTATTATACGCGAATTCAATCAGTGGCAGGTATCTTTCCCATGTACCTTTAAACTCGAGAATGCAACATCTCAACATATCCTCAAGTATCTGAATGATTCGCTCAGATGGGCCTTCTGTTCGCCGATGGAAAGCAGTACTAAAATGTAATTTTGTACCCATGGCATCTTGCAATTTCTTCCAAAACTGTGATGTAAACCTCGGATCTCTATCCGAAACAATAGATATAGGCACACCACGTAATCTTACAATCTGAGAAACATACAATTCAGCTAGTTTATCCAGTGAGTAGTTGTACGTATCGGAATAAAATGAGTCGATTTAGTCAATCTATCAACAACCCATATTGCATCTTTCTTACTCGGTGTCAATGGTAAACCAGATAGAAAATTCATCGTAACTCTATCCCATTTCCACTCAGGTATCATGATAGGCTGAAGTATTCCTGAAGGCACCTGATGTTTAGCTTTTACTTGTTGACAAACTAAACATCTTGCAAAAAAGTCAGAAATGTCTCATTTCATACCATGCCACCAGTGAAGCTGTTTCAGATCATTATACATCTTTGTACTACCTGGATGAATAGATAACCGACTGCTATGAGCTTCATTCAAAATCATCTAAATTAACTCTGAATTCCTCAGAACACATATTCGGTCTCTAAATCTCAAATAGTCATAAGCATCAACTCTGAATTCTAGATCAGCATCCGTTTCACACTGAGCTCGTTTTGTAATTAATTTATTATCAACCTTCTGGGCATCATATATTTTTTGAATAAATAACGGTCTTGCTTTCAATTCAGCTACTATCGAACCATCATCAGACATGGCCATATACGTATTCATTGCTCACAAAGCAAACAGTGATTTCTGGCTTAAAGCATCAGCAACAACATTAGCCTTTCCTGGGTGGTAGTCAATCACAAGCTCGTAATCTTGTAGTAATTCTAACCATCAGCGTTGCCTCAAATTCAGATCTTTCTGAGTCATCAAGTACTTGAGGCTCTTATGATCAAAATAAACATGACATATCTCACCGAACAGATAGTGATGCCAAATTTTCAATGCAAACACAATGGCTGCAAGTTGCAGGTCATGTGTCGGATAATTTTTTTCATGTGGTTTTAACTGTCTCGAGGCATAAGCTATCACTCTGCCTACCTGCATCAGAACACAGCCCAAACCATTTAATTATGCATCAGTATAATTAACAAATTCTTTACCCGATTCTGGTTGAACTAGCACTAGAGCTTCGGTCAAAAGGGTTTTTAACTGGTCAAAACTCTGCTGGCACTTCTCTAACCACTCGAACTTAACATCTTTCTGTAATAGCTTTGTCATCGAAGCTGCGATCATAGAGAAACCTTTCACGAATCGTCTATAATAACGAGCAAGTCTTAGAAAGCTTCAGACTTCAGAAACATTCTTCGGAGGTTTCCAATCAAGTATGGCTGAAATTTATCTCAGATCACCCGAATACCTAATGTTGATACCACATGCCCCAGAAAACTGACTTCATTTAACCAGAACTCACATTTACTGAATTTTGCGTACAACTGTTTATATCGCAAGGTCTGCAACACAAGTCTCAAATGTTCGGCATGTTCAGCATCATTTCGAGAGTAGATCAGACATCTATAAACACAACCACAAACTGATCCAGGTACAGTCTGAAGATCCTATTCATCAAATCCAATAAAATAGCTGGTGCATTAGTGAGTCCGAATGGCATAACCAAAAATTCATAATGTCCGTACCTTGCTCGAAAAGCAGTCTTTGGCACATCTGAATCTTTAACTCGTAACTAATAGTAGCCTGATCTCAAATCTATCTTCGAAAATACTGTAGCTCCTTTCAGTTGGTCAAACAAATCATTAGTCCGTGGCAATGGATATTTATTCTTTATAGTTACCTTATTAAGATGTCTGTAATCGATGCACATTCTCATAGTTCCATCTTTCTTTTTCACAAACAACATAGGCGCACCCTACGGAGAGAAACTCGGTCTTGCAAAACCTCTATCTCTCAATTCTTTCAACTGAGTTTTCAGTTCTTTTAATTCTGTAGGTGCCATTCTGTATGGAGCTATCGATATCGGAGTTGTCCCAGGCATTAACTCAATACCAAACTCTACTTCCCGAATAGGCGACAAACCTGATAATTCTTTTGGAAACACTTCCGGATACTCACATACAACAGGTACTGATTCAATGTTTCTTTCAGCCACTTTACTGTCAAGCACGTAGGCAAAATAAGCTTCACATCCTTTTCTCACATATTTCTGAGCTAGCATCGAAGAAATCACTGCTGGTAAACCATACAAATCACTAGATTCAATCTGGATAATTTCATCGTTTTGGCTCTGTAGATCAATGGTCTTTCTTTTGCAGTTTACAACAACATCATGTAAAGTAAGCCAATCCATACCCAGAATTATTACGAACTCATCAAATGGCAGCAACATCAAATCAGCCGAAAAGCATAGATCTCGAACCATCAAGGGACAATTCTTACACACATTATCAACCATAACACACAGGCCTAAGGGGTTTGGCACTCTAATCACAAACTCAATAGACTCAATAGGTAGAGTCTTGTTGAATACTAATGTCTCACACATATAAGAATGAGTAGAACCAAGATCAATCAATGCAATTACATTAGTATCATAAAGAGTAAATATACAAGTAATAACATTTGGGTTGAAGCCTCCTCTTGTGCACGTATAGCAGAAGCTCTGGCAGGTGCACTAGCCTGAAACGTGACTGTCGTATCTTTAGTCCCTCTCTGACTGCCACTCGTATTACCAGGATTTTTGGGTGGTCTACCTCGAGCTGCAGTGTTACCGATCTCGTATTCTGTACCGGATTTTCTTCAGCTAACATTGGGTAGTCTCGAATGTAATGATCTGTCGATCCACATTTTAAATTGGCCCGCTCGTGCAATCTACAACTGTCGGGATGTTGTTTACCACAGTGCTTACACTCGGGTTGATTTGATCTGACATTACCCACACTCGCTACTGAGGTAGCTCTTGAGCTTACTGGTGGTCTATTCTGATCCCGTCTGGAATAACCTGAAGTTGCTTTAGAACTTCTAAAATCATCTCAGAACTTCTTTGATGCCGACTGGAATGACTTATCGGATGTTCTTTTGCGTACATCTCTAGCATCAAAGTCAACTTTTGTTTTCTCTTTCCCGAGCTCTTCAGCTTTGTAGGCTCACTCAACAAGTACCACAAGCTCTTTTATCTCAAGTATGCCAACTAACAGTTTGATATCTCCCTTCAGCCCATCTTCAAATCTTTTACACATTATGGCCTCAGTAGAAACACACTCTCAGGCATACCGACTGAGTCTCACGAATTTCCGTGTAACGCCCCGTACCTGAGACCGTTGCCGAAGTCGAACACGAGGTGTTAATAGACTTAATTCATTGCTTAAACAGCTCAAACAATTTAATTTTAGAAATTCCAGACAAGTTGGCTAACTGCGTCACAGTCGCTTAAAAATTCATATCTCGAGTTCTGAAACTCAAAATCCAATTCCGTAAATTTTTCCTGAAACTAGACTCATATATATATTTACTAATTTTTTCTAGAATTTTTGGCTGGGCCAATTAGTACAGTTTTTTAGTTAAAGTCTCCCCTGTTTCAGGGTTCAACTGCTCTGACCTCTGTGCATTACGAATCAGATATCTCTCTGCACAGAATTTCAATGACTATGAAGTTTATTTCTCTTAAACCTAGACTCAATAAGAAATCTTTACATATAAATTATTACTTCAAATTATTTTTATACAATTTATGGTGAATTTCCAAAGTCAGAACAGGGGATCCAGAAGTCGCTCTGGCCCTATTTCACAAAAATTTAAACATCTCATAAAATATAACTCATATACCTGTTTCATTTCTTCCATATGAAAATAGACTCATAATTCTTCAATTCCATGTTTTATTCATCATCTAATTATATCTCTACTATTTTTAATGATTTTTCAAATTCATGTCACTACTGCTGTCTGAATCTATTTTATGGTAAATTTTACCTATTTCATGGTTTCCATGGATTAACTAGCAATTTGACATACATAACACCAAAAATGATCATAATTAGCCATTCCAATGGCTAATCATTACCAAGCATTTTTATACTACGCAATAACCATATCATAAGACCATATATACAAAATAATTATAATGCTATACATGCCATACTCAAAATATACAAGCCATTATGCCAAGATGGTATACGGATAGTGTGAGCGTGCCTCCGACCGTTCCCGATTTACGAGTGGCTTGTCAACACTACAAGGAATGAAAAGGAGGGAGTAAGCATAAATGCTTAGTAAGTTCACATGCAAATAGCAAGTAACATAACCATATAAGCAAACATAAAACATCATTTGCATAATCATCACCAAGACATTCATATCATATTTTCATTTATCATCTTACCATATTATTGTTATATCGATTTTTCAACTTTGAGGGTTAAGTACATACTGTTCAAAGTATCCATTTCACAACACTTACCAATACGTCCCTTTCATCTTGAGTATTCCTCCATTTGAGTAGAACTTTACCCGTTGAACACATCGGATATAATTCGGATACATGGAAAGTTTGCACATAATCGCCACATATGTAGCCAAGCTACTATGTAACCCGCCCATAAGCGAACTCGGACTCAACTCAACGAGCTCGGATGCCTAGTTACATTTCACGAACTCGGACTCAACTCAACGAGTTCGGACATTCGCATCCATAAGTGAACTCGGACTCAACTCAACGAGTTCGGATGCTCAAATATCCCAGTGACATGTCACTTGTATCCTAATCCATTCCTAAGGTTCAACGGGACCTTTTTTCTAATCATGTGTCTCAACCATCTTTTACGGAATATCGATACCGATACTCGGTAGTATTTCACATTTTCCAAGTATATCACATAATTTGACATATTATCAAACAATTATCACGAGTATAATATTTCATAATAATTATCATATCATTTAAATAACATAAAAACATTTAAAATAATAACTATATTACCAACATTTACATATGAACTTACCTCGTATGCGAAAATGGCTACTTTTACCATTTCGTCCACAACTTGCTATTTTCCCCCATTTTAGCCCGAATTTAAGTTTTCCTTACTCTATCATTTAAAATATAGTTAATTAGGACTCACATTATTCAAATTGACCCAAAATCATATTTTGGAAAAATTATAATTTTGCCCCTAAACTTTTGCATATTTACACTTTTGCCCCAAAGCTCGTAAATTAAACTTCAGCCTATTTTCTTATGTTTTATGACATGCTGATCATTTTTTCCTTCTATGGCAACATCAAATTCTCACTCTAACATGTACTTATGACTATTAGGTATTTTTACCAATAAGCCCTTTTGTTAGTTTTCACTTAAAACCGAGTAGCACAAGTTGTCTAACATAATTTAAAACCTCATATTCTATCATAAAACACCAAAATACACAAATTTCACCTATGGGTATTTTTCCAAATATAAACCCTAGGTTAAATTATTGCTAGCATAAGCTAAATCGAGCTATCGGGACTCCAAAAACGTAAAGAACTTGGAAAACGGGGCTAGAATGGACTTACAATCGAGCTTGGAAGCTTGAAAAACCCTAGCCATGGTTTCTCCTTGCTATATTCGGCCATGGGGTTGAAGATGAGCAAAATTGGCTTTTAATTTTGTATTTTAATTCATTTTACCCCTAAATGACTAAAATGCCCTTACTACTAAACTTTCCAAAAATTCCATCCATGTCCAATTTTTATCCATAAACTTAGAAATTGGTAAAATTTCTATTTAAGACCTCCTAATTAATATTTCAAAACAATTTCATACTAGAAACTTCTAGAATGCAAGTTTTGCAAATTATTCGATTTAGTCCCTAATTTCAATTTAAGCACTTTATGCATAAAATTTCTTCACGAAAATTTCACACAATCATGCAATCATATCATAAACATCAAAATAATTATAAAATAATTATTTCTATCTCAGATTTTATGGTCACGAAACCACTATTCCAATTAGGCCCTAATTTGGGATATTACAACTCTCCCCCCCTTTAGGGATTTTCGTCCCCGAAAATCTTACCAGAAAAGTGGTCTTCACTTTTAATCTCATATTCGGTGCCGAAGAACTTTCACATAGACTGTACCTCCAATACATCTCTTTAATTTCTCATATGATCTGAAAGCTTACAGTCTCAACTCTCAACTGTTCTTAAATTTTCAACCCTTCTCAGTTTCCCATGATATCATGACATAAAACCCGGATCTTAACTTGATTAATGGAGACCAAAATTCCAAGAAATCCAACAATCAAAGAGACCTGAATTTCCATGAATCTGATGAGTAGGAATTCATTCAATACATATATGATTTATAGATCTCGCCAAACATTTAACAATAGAATACATCACATTTTCCTCTTTTTCGCCATGGAAATAATTACGATATGGCCTCAAGAATAATCCTTCTCATTTCCATCCCAATATCAACACTGACAAGGATAATTTTGATAGATCCCAATGCTCGGCTTTAACCCTTTTAACAACTCCGATTTTATGTAACATCGAATGCTCTAAACTATCACATTACCTCACTGTCTTGAAACACATCACAATTCATACAACAATACATTACTGAAAGTCAGGAAGTCTTTACTCAATGTAGACTAGTCTAGTTTAGACGCTTCGGTTACCAATATTCTCATCTATCCGAACTTTGTCAACATGTAATAAACTTTTCAGCTTTCACAAAATGAAAACCTTATCATTCGTAGTGACTTTAACTAATATCAAACTTTTTCTAATAAATATACACTTCTCGTTCAGACTATTTACTCTTTTATTCGTACAAAATGAAATTCTATTATCAGACTTGGGAAAAATAATCCTGAAATAATTGTCACATGAAATCTTTCAAATAGATAATTCACCATACCGACTGAAACTCGTGCTTTTATCACTTATGCTTTTACTGATGTCAAATCCTTACACAGAAATTAGAAAAAAAAACCCCAATACTAAAATCACCATATTATCAAGATCAAATTAGAAGTATAGTCATATTTGACATGATTATCACGAGCTGAAGAACGCACTTCGAACACGAGTCATAATTGACAAATTATGGAACAAAGATAACAAGAAAACCGAATAAAGAAATCCAAAATAGAGAAATCCAGAATAAAGAAATCCAGAATAAAGAAATCCAAGATACAATACTATACTGGAGAATCGAAAACCAAGCCGGAGAATCGAAAACCAAACTCATAGAGAAAATACGGAATACCCCGATAATTCTTCAAAGAAAGAAAGTCCAAAAGAAAACATCATTTAATGCCACTGGAATCAAATATAATAAGAACAATATATCTTCCCATACATATATATCAGATGAAGCATCAAGTAGAAGAAACAGAATCATAATATCATATGTATTCTCTCATCAATTCTTATCGATTTAAATGAAATAGAATACCCGATGAAATAGAGCAATATAAATTATAAACCAGTCAAACTACCAATGCTTTCATCCAACACCGAGATTAAAAGACATTCCCATATAACAAGAATTTCTTCAGAAGATCAATAGCCATAGAAATATTTACGAGAACGGGTAAACACATAGAACATCTCAAAAGAGACTCAAAATCTGTCCGATCATAACTATCACACTCGGATAGTTCACATTTCAAATATCATTTCCCCAATTAGTTCTGCACGTCACAAATTTCATATTAAACCATTCACTAAAGAAGGCGATTACTGAATAAATTTCGATTTACACTTTTCTCGACCTTGCACTGAGTAATAATCGGTTTACCAAGGAGAATTCCTTTTCTAACCTAGGAACGAGTGCATAATTCCAATAATCTTTACGTCAATCCAATACTTTATCGCTCGACTTTACTTATCAGCTCATTTTCAATCTCTCGATCATACTTATAATTATTCTATCATCGAACTCTTTGGGTTCTCAACCGAAACTTATTCAATACAAATCTCATGAAATTCCATTATAAGTACCATTTCGGTAAGGGGAGGGGTTGTAGGACCTCCGACTCGACTTTCTTATACATACACATATGACACAACTTCCATCATCATAGCAACATCATCAAAATCATGTCATTCATTCATGTTGGCTTACATCAATTTTCCTATTGTCCCATTTAGACAATATACTTATGCATACATTCTATGTTTTCTAGATAGCTTTACTTATCCATTCATTTAATTAAATTAAGTCATGCTCATGACATCATATAAGGCCAAACAAACATAGATATTTGCACCACAATCATAACTTTCATTTCGTGCATCATCATGTACATATCATTACAATCATATAATTCAGTCCAACAATTTAACACGAGATAAGTTCATTTCATTATAATCCTTTATCTCATAAAAATTATATATCATTAGCATTCATCAACATTCGACGTCCAAATCAAAACAAGGACATTTTCATTCGTATCATAATATTATGACTTTTATTCATACCTCTACTACTTTCTATTTATTCCGTTCATCTTATCAAGTAAGCCATATACACTACATCATATGAGCATTAAGCAAATATGAATATTGATCACATATGTATCATAAACCTTTATTCATACTTTTCTGAACCGATACTTATCATAATCATAATTTTACTCAAATACCTTCACATAACATTGAACATGGTCGGCGCAGCTCGGTTGGAGAGTACCCTGTCTAAATAAGACGGTACTCATACACGTCGGAAGACATCACACTATCACAGATCAGTGGCATGTATAGCTAAACTTTTACACATGCTAGGTTGTCCAAGAACCGACTAAACCTGCTCTGATACCACCAAATGTAATGCCCCATACCCGAGACCATTGTCGGAGTCGAACACAAGGTGTTAACAGACTTAATTCATTGCTTAAACAGCTCAAACAATTTAATTTTAGAAATTCCAGACAAGCTGGCTAACTGCATCATAGTCGCTTAAAAATTCATATCTCGAGTTCTGAAACTCAAAATCCAATTCCGTAAATTTTTCCTGAAACTAGACTCATATATCTATTTACTAATTTTTTTCTATAATTTTTTGCTAGGCCAATTAGTACAGTTTATTAGTTAAAGTCTCCCCCGTTTCAGGGTTTGACTGCTCTGACCTCTGTGTATTACGAATCAGATATCTCTCTGCACAGAATTTCAATGACTATGAAGTTTATTTCTATTAAAACTATACTCAATAATAAACCTGTACATATAAATTATGGCTTCAAATTATTTTTATACAATTTATGGTGAATTTTCAAAGTCAGAACAGGGGATCCAGAAGTCGCTCTGGCCCTGTTTCACAAAAATTTAAACATCTCATAAAATATAACTCATATACCTATTTCATTTCTTCCATAAGAAAATAGGCTCATAATTCTTCAATTCCATATTTTATTCATCATCTAATTATATCTCTACTATTTTTAATGATTTTTCAAATTCACGTCACTACTGCTGTCTGAATCTATTTTATGGTAAATTTTACCTATTTCATGGTTTCCATGGATTAACTAGCAATTTGACATACATAACACCAAAAATGATCATAATTAGCCATTCCAATGGCTAATCATTACCAAGCATTTTTATACTACTCAATAACCATATCATAAAACCATATATACAAGATGATTATAATGCTATACATGCCATACTCAAAATATACAAGCCATTATGCCAAGATGGTATACGGATAGTGTGAGCGTGCCTCCGACCGTTCCCGATTTCTGAGCTGGCTTGTCAACACTACAAGGAATGAAAAGGAGGGAGTAAGCATAAATGCTTAGTAAGTTCACATGCAAATAGCAAGTAACATAACCATATAAGCAAACATAAAACATCATTTGCATAATCATCACCAAGACATTCATATCATATTTTCATTTATCATCTTACCATATTATTGTTATATCGATTTTTCAACCCGAGGGTTAAGTACATACCTGTTCAAAGTATCCATTTCACAACACTTACCAATACGTCCCTTTCATCTTGAGTATTCCTCCATTTGAGTAGAACTTTACCCGTTGAACACATCGGAATATAATTCGGATACATGGAAAGTTTGCACATAAGTGCCACATATGTAGCCAAGCTACTATGTAACCCGCCCATAAGCGAACTCGGACTCAACTCAACGAGCTCGGATGCCTAGTTACATTTCACGAACTCGGACTCAACTCAACGAGTTCGGACATTCGCATCCATAAGTGATCTCGGACTCAACTCAACGAGTTCGGATGCTCAAATATCCCAGTGACATGTCACTTGTATCCTAATCCATTCCTAAGGTTCAACGGGACCTTTTTTCTAATCATGTGTCTCAACCATCTTTTACGGAATATCGATACCGATACTCGGTAGTATTTCACATTTTCCAAGTATATCACATAATTTGACATATTATCAAACAATTATCACGAGTATAATATTTCATAATAATTATCATATCATTTAAATAACATAAAAACATTTAAAATAATAACTATATTACCAACATTTACATATGAACTTACCTCGTATGCGAAAATGGCTACTTTTACCATTTCGTCCACAACTTGCTATTTTCCCCCATTTTAGCCCGAATTTAAGTTTTCCTTACTCTATCATTTAAAATATAGTTAATTAGGACTCACATTATTCAAATTGACCCAAAATCATATTTTGGAAAAATTATAATTTTGCCCCTAAACTTTTGCATATTTACACTTTTGCCCCAAAGCTCGTAAATTAAACTTCAGCCTATTTTCTTATGTTTTATGACATGCTGATCATTTTTTTCTTCTATGGCAACATCAAATTCTCACTCTAACATGTACTTATGACTATTAGGTACTTTTACCGATTAAGCCCTTTCGCTAGTTTTCACTTAAAACCGAGTAGCACAAGTTGTCTAACATAATTTAAAACCTCATATTCTATCATAAAACACCAAAATACACAAATTTCACCTATGGGTATTTTTCCAAATATAAACCCTAGGTTAAATTATTGCTAGCATAAGCTAAATCGAGCTACCGAGGACTCTAAAAACGTAAAGAACTTGAAAAACGGGGCTAGAATGGACTTACAATCGAGCTTGGAAGCTTGAAAAACCCTAGCCATGGTTTCTCCTTGCTATATTCGTCTATGGGGTTGAAGATGAGCAAAATTGGCTTTTAATTTTGTATTTTAATTCATTTTACCCCTAAATGACCAAAATGCCCTTACTACTAAACTTTCCAAAAATTCCATCCATGTCCAATTTTTGTCCATAAACTTAGAAATTGGTAAAATTGCTATTTAAGACCTCCTAATTAATATTTCAAAAAATTTCATACTAGAAACTTCTAGAATGCAAGTTTTGCAAATTATTCAATTTAGTCCCTAATTTCAATTTAAGCACTTTATGCATAAAATTTCTTCACGAAAATTTCACACAATCATGCAATCATATCATAAACATCAAAATAATTATAAAATAATTATTTCTATCTCAGATTTTGTGGTCACGAAACCACTATTCCGATTAGGCCCTAATTCGGGTTATTACATTCCGCTCGTATTCTGTCACTGTCATCCGGCCCTGTTTCAGCTCTAGAAATTCTTTACGCTTCTGATCAATAAATCTATGACTGATATATTTCTTACGAAACTTAGTCTGAAAGAATTCCCAAGTCACTTGCTCTCTCGGAACTACTGATACTAGGGTATTTCACCAGTGATATGTTGTGTCTCGAAGTAGGGATATAGCACATTTCAAACATTCATCAGGAGTACAAGACAACTCATCAAACACACGGATGGTATTATCAAGCCAGAACTCAGCCCGCTTAGCGTCATCTTCATCAGTGGCTTTAAACTCTTCTGCCCCACATTTTCTTATTTCATTGACAGGTGGTTTATTCAATCGCAACGGATCATTTACTTGAGGTATAGTAGGCATCGAAGATGGATTAATCAGGTGTGGAGGTTGTTGTGCAGCTGGGTTAGTCCGAATATATTGAGTGAACTAGTCATTCATCATTTGATAGAAGGCTTGTTTAGCCTCACTTTCTGGATTACTTGAAGTCGATCGAGAATAAGCCTGCGCTGTCCCTTGCGCGGGAGCAGGCGCTACACTCTCGACATCATCAGCTACAGATCTGTCAGGATGTACACATTTATATAAGCTCAAAGATCCAATTATAAGATCATGTACATAATATACTTTCATAGCCGAATATACATGGGTACATATAAATGCAATCCAAGAATCATTTCCATAATAAATACACCATTTGTTCAAGGCCGAATACACATATTTGAACTATGGAAGTTCGTCCTTTATATCATACATAACACATTTTATCAATAAGTCACATACTGTATCATCAATAACCAATAAACTAAATCATACCTGTCCTTTTTTGTTCATCCAACACATTCGATTACATTTTACCTTTGCTCGGTGAACCATTCGGAATTGGTTAGGACACTCGGATAAACACACATATATCGTACAATGCCAATGCCCCAGACGTGGTCTTACATGTAGCCACATATCGATGCCACTGTCCCAGACAGGGTCTTACTCGTAAACATATATTGAAATCACAAATCGATGCCATGGACTTACTTGCACACATATATCGGAATCCTATGTCATGACATATGTATCCTAGCTATTCCTAAGGTTTATACGGGGCTTTCGAATGTCGTATCTCAGTCGAATCGAACTCGAAAGTATGGTAACCATATTCAAACACATTCGACCACACCATATTTTAATCTTAATATTTAATAAAAGCATATAAACATAACATTAAATTATCAATAAACACGTCTATTTGCTTATAAACTTACCTCAGACGTCGCAAAATGGGACGGGGCTGTTAGTCGACAACTTTCGTTTTTTCCCGGTCTAAATTCGATTTCATTGGTTCTTGATCTAAACATATTCAAATTAAGCTCATTCAAACATATTTTCATTAAATTTAGTCCAAAAACACATAAATAGGAAAATTATCATTTACCCCTAACATTTATAATTTTTACAATTTAGTCCCTATTACACAAAACACAAAATACACAAAATTTCCAATTACCCATGTTTGGCCGAATATCCATAACATTCATACAAGTCCATATATTCAATTTATTTCACATTTTAGTCCCTTAAATTCTTATTTTTGCAATTAAGTCCTAATTACACAAAATTTTCAAAAATTCCTATACAAAACATGTTAATCTAAAACATATCTTTCATTTTTCATCATCAAACAACAAAAATCACAAGCTATCAACAATGGCACAACTCAAAATATTCATCAAAATAAAAAATTAAAGCTTGGGTTTTGAAGATTACTAAGCAACGATATCAAAAACGTAGAAATTATCAAAAATCGAACAAAAACGAACCTTGATTGAGCTTAAATATGTGCCCAAACCTAGCTTAGTTTTCTTTATTTTTCTTTTGTTTATATCCGGTGCAAGAACTAAGAAAAGCAATGTGTTTATGGCTTATTTTCTTATGATATATTAACATATATATTAAATTATTACCATTTTACTTAACTACCCTTAATGAAATAATAGTAATAATTTATAACCCATGTCCCTTACTGTCCAACGTCATATATAATGGATAAGTTTCATCATAAAGACTCCAAATTAGAAAACCATTTGTAATTCGACCCTTATACAAGTTACCACTTAATTTTTATTTTACGCGATTAAGTCCATTTATTTAATCGGACACCTAAACGACGAAATTAAATCACGAAAATTTCACAGATATAAATTCATATAAAATAAACACAAAAAATAATTTTTAAATTTTTTTGACTTAGATTCATGGTCCCGTAACCATCGCTTCGATTAGGGTCTAAATCACGCTGTGACAACTCTCCCCCTTAGGGATTTTCGTCCCCGAAAATCTTACCAGTGAATAGGTTCAGATAGCATTCTCTCATTGGATCTTCTGGTTCCCATGTTTCTTCCTCAACTCTGTGCATATGCCACAATACTTTAACTAACAGAATCTTCTTATTCCGCAACTCTTTAACCTCACGAGTCAGAATGCAAATTGATTCTTCTTCGTAGGTCATATCTGGCTGAATTTCAATCTCAGATGGACTAATCACATGTGAAGGATCAGATCGATACCTCTGAAGCATCGTAACATGGAATACACTCTGGATCCTTTCTAACTCAGGTGGCAACGATAGTCTGTAAGCAACTGGTCCAATACGCTTTATTACTTCATACGACCCAATAAACCTCAGATTCAATTTGCCTTTACGACCGAATCTGAGTTTTTTTTCCACAGTGAGACTTTCAAAAAGTCTTTATCTCCGATCTAAAACTCTATATCTTTACGTTTCAAGTCCGCATAAGATTTCTGACGATCCGACACTATTTTCAAACTTTCACGGATCACTTTCACTTTCTGTTCAATTTCTCTGATCAAGTTAACCCCGTGTATCTTATTTTCACTGAGCTTAGTCCAGTACAATGGCGTACGGAATTTACGACATACAAAGCTTCATAAGGTGCCATTTTGATGCTTAATTGATAGTTGTTATTATACGCGAATTGAATCAGAGGCAGGTATTGTTCCCATGTATCTTCGAACTCGAGAATGCAACATCTCAACATATCCTCAAGTATATGAATGATTCGCTCAGACTGGCCATCTATTTCTAGATGGAAAGCAGTACTAAAATGTAATTTCGTACCCATGGCATCTTGCAATTTCATCCAAAATCGTGACGTAAACCTCGGATCTCTATCCTAAACAATAGATATATACATACCACGTAATCTAGCAATCTGAGAAACATACAATTTAGTCAGTTTATCCAGTGAGTAGTCTGTACATATCGAAATAAAATGAGTCGATTTAGTCAATCTATCAACAACCCAGATTGCATCTTTCTTGCTCGGTGTCAACGGTAAACCAGATACAAAATCCATCGTAACTCTATCTCATTTCCACTCAGGTATCATGATAGGCTGAAGTAATCCTGAAGGCACCTGATGCTCAGCTTTAACTTGTTGACAAACTAAACATCTTGCAACAAAGTCAGAAATGTCTCGTTTCATACCATGCCACCAGTAAAGCTATTTCAGATCATTATACATCTTTGTACTACCTAGATGAATAGATAACCGACTGCTATTAGCTTCATTCAAAATCATCTGAATTAACTCTGAATTCCTCGGAACACATATTTGGTCTCTAAATCTCAAACAGTTATCAGCATCAACTTTGAATTCTAGATCAGCATCTGTTTCACACTGAGCTTGTTTTGCAATTAATTCATTATCAACCTTCTGGGCATCACATATTTGTTGAAGAAATAACGGTCTTGCTTTCAATTTAGCTACTATCAAACCATCATCAGACATGGCCATATGTGTATTCATTGCTCGCAAAGCAAACAGTGATTTTTGGCTTAAAGCATCAGCAACAACATTAGCCTTTCCTGGGTGGTAATCAATACAAGCTCATAATATTTTAGTAATTCTAACCATCAGTGTTGTCTTAAATTCAGATCTTTCTGAGTCGTCAAGTACTTCAGGCTTTTGTGATCAGAATAAACATGACATTTCTCACCGAACAGATAGTGACACCAAATTTTCAATGCAAACACAATGGTTTTCATGTTCCAGGTCTTGTGTCGGATAATTCTTTTCATGTGGCTTTATCTGTCTCGAGGCATAAGCTATCACTCTGCTTTCCTGCATTAGAACACAGCCCAAACAATTTAATGATGCATCACGATAAATAACAAATTCTTTACCCGATTCTGGCTGAACTAGCATTAGAGCTTCAGTTAAAAGGGTTTTTAACTGATCAAAACTCTGTTGGCACTTCTCTGACCACTCAACTTAACATCTTTCTATAATAGCTTTGTCATCGGAGCTGCGATCATAGAGAAACCTTTCACGAACCGTCTATAATAACCAGCAAGTCCGAAAAAGCTTCGAACTTCAGAAACATTATTCGGAGGTTTCCAATCAAGTATGGTTGAAATTTTGCTTGGATCCACCCAAATGCCTGATGCTGATACAACATGGCCCAGAAAACTGACTTCATTTAACCAGAACTCACATTTACTGAATTTTGTGTACAACTGTTTATCTCGTAATGTCTACAACACAAGTCTCAAATGTTTGGCATGTTCAGCTTCATCTCGAGAGTAGATCAGAATGTCATATATAAACACAACCACAAATCGATCCAGGTACGGTCTGAAGATCTGATTCATCAAATCCATGAAAACAATGTCCGTACCTTGCTCGAAAAGTAATCTTTGGCACATCTGAATCTTGAACTCGCAATTGATAGTAGCCTGATCTCAAATCTATCTTCGAAAATACTGTAGCCCTTTTCAATTGGTCAAACAGATCATCAATCTATGGCAACAGATATTTATTCTTTATATTTACCTTATTAAGCTGTCTGTAATCGATGAACATTCTCATAATTCCATCTTTCTTTTTCACAAACAACACAGGCGCACCCCACGGAGAGAAATTCGGTCTCGCAAAACCTCTATCTGTCAATTCTTGCAACTGAGCTTTCAATTCTTTTTTATTCAGTAGTTGCCATTCTGTACGGAGCTATGGATATCAGAGTCGTCCCAGGCATTAACTCAATACCAAACTCTACTTCCTGAATAGGCGGAAAAACCGATAATTCTTCTGAAAACACATCCAGATACTCACATACAACAGGTACTGATTCAATGTTTCTTTCAGCCACTTTACTATCAAGCACGTAGGCAAAATAAGCTTCACATCCTTTTTTCACATATTTTTGAGCTAGCATCGAAAAAATCACTGCTGGCAAACCATACAAATCACTAGATTCAATCTGAATAATTTTATCATTCTGGCTCTGTAGATCAATGGTCTTTCTTTTGCAGTTCATAACAATATCATGTAAACTCAGCCAATCCATACCCAGAATTATATCGAACTTATCAAATGGCAGCAACATCAAATCAGCCAGAAAGCATAGATCTCGAACCATCAAGGGACAATTCTTACACATATTATCAACCATAACGTTCTGGCCCAAGGGGTTTGACACTCTAATCACAAACTCAGTAGACTCAATAGGTAGAGTCTTGTTGAATACTAATGTCTCACACACATAAAAATGAGTAGAACCAGGATTAATCAATGCAATTACATATGTATCATAAAGAGTAAATATGCCAGTAATAAAATTTGGGGATAAAGCCTCCTCTCGTGCACGTATAGTATAAGCTCTAGCAGGTGCACGAGCCTCAGATCTGACTGTCTTATCTTTAGTCCCTCTCGACTGCCACTCGCATTACCAAGATTTTTGGGTGGTCTACCTCGAGCTGCAGTGTTACCCGATCTCGTATTCTGCACCTAATTTGCTTCAGCTAACATTGGGCAGTCTCGAATATAATGATCTATCGATCCACATTTAAAATAGGCCCACTCGTGCAATCTGCAACTATCGAGATGTCGTTTACCATAGTGCCTACACTCGGGTTGATTTGATCTAACATTACCCACACTCGCTACTGAGGTAGCTCTCGAGCTCACTGGTGGTCTATTTTGATCCTGTCTTGAGTAACCTGAAGTGGCTTTAGAATGGCTAAAATCATCTCGGAACTTCTTTGATGCCGACTGGAATGTCTTACTGGATGTTCTTTTGCGTGTATCTCTAGCTTCAAAGTCAGCTTTTCTTTTCTCTTTCTCAAGCTCTTCAGCTTTGCAGGCTCGCTCAACAATTACGACAAACTTTTTTATCTCAAGTATGCCAACTAACAGTTTGATATCTTCATTCAGCCCATCTTCAAATCTTTTACACATTATGGCCTCAGTAAAAACACACTCTCGGGCATACCGACTAAGTCTCACGAATTTTCGCTAGTATTCTGTCACTGTCACCTGACCGTATTTCAGCTCCAGAAATTATTTACGCTTTTGATCAATAAATCTCTGACTGATATATTTCTTACAAAACTCAGTCTGAAAGAATTCTCAGGTCACCTACTCTCTCGGAACTACTGATACTAGGGTATTCCACTAGTGATATGTTGTGTCTCGAAGTAGGTATATAGCACATTTCAGACATTCATCAGGAGTACAGGACAGCTCATCAAACACACGGATTGTATTATCACACTAGAACTCAGCCTGCTCAGCGTCATCTTCATCAGTGGCTTTAAACTCTTCAGCCCTACGATTTCTAATTTTATCGATAGGTGGTCTATTCAATCGCAACAGATCACTTACTTGAGGTATAGCAAGCTTCGAAGATGGATTGATCGAGGGTGGAGGTTGTTGTGCAGCTGGGTTAGTCTGAATATATTGAGTGAACTAGTCATTCATCATTTGATAGAAGGCTTGTTTAGCCTCACTTTCTGGATTACTTGAAGTCAGTCAAGAATCAGCCTGCACTGTCCCTTGTGCCGGAGCAGGCGTTACACTCTCGACATCATTAGCTACAGCTCTGTCGGGATCTATTTACTTTATGAAAACACATTTCAAATGTCAGAAGTCATCACACTATCACAGTATATAATTATGGCATGTATAGCTAAACTCACACACGCTATGTTAGTCCTAGAACTGACTAAAACGTAGCTCTGATACCAATAAAATGTAACACCCCTAACTCGTATCTGTTGTTGGACTAGGGTTACAAGATATTACTGATCATACAAATTACTTATACGAATATTTACTAATATAAATGTCTATAGTGACTTCATTGATATATCGGGAACATTTCATACGATAATATAAACTTTACACACGATTATCACTATCAAAGTTTGAAACATTTTGAACATCTAAAATAAATGAAATAAGATAAAATGTACTTATACCACTAAATTTCTTAAATTTTATTCGATCATTTTATGCATCCATATTAAGTCATTAATGCGGTTTTCATTCCTAAATTTTTATCAATTTTGCATTTATTGTATAATTACACTAGCTAAAGACAAGCATTTAGCAATGTAAAAAATCCATTCCATTCTATAGCTATTTGGCTATCACAATTTATTGCATAATTTCGTAGCTTTACAAAAATCAATGAATCAATATAATCATGCATATTTGCAACCCAATCATATTACAAACATCTATAAATATATATAACAAGACATATGAGAATTCATCCGTATGTCATGATGAAATACTCAGTCACATATATCCATTGATATTATCTAATCAATTTAAACTTTTAAACACTTAATACTAAGGTTGATTTAACCCATACGACAACCTCATAAATACATATATACATATAAACCGAACCAATAAAATAAGGTACACATAAATTATATGTATCTTACTTGTGGCAAGGACCTTACTTAACATAAAGTAAATAGCTTTTAAACACATCAATTGTTCATAAAACATATACACTATCTATCATCAATCAAACTTAGTGAACATTCAACCTCATTTGCATAAATCGAATAGAAACATGGCAATATTCATATTTCAGCACACGCAATACCTAACACAAGTTCATGCAAACATGACACATAATTATAAAGCAGAGTGGATGAAGATCGAGCTTAACACAGCTAATTTTTAAGGATAATTGCTTAGCCATTTTCGCATGGCTTTAGACACAACCAAAAATTAACATTTCCAAAACATACTTTAGCTTATACATGCCATAATTTCTAATTTAACTTATAAAGTACCCAAAGTAATGGATAGTGTGATGAGCTTTGCAGACGATCCCCAAGCTTGCAACTTGATTTTCCAAAATCTATAAAACAGAAACAAATATTCACATGATAAGCTATTTTAGCTTAGTAAGCTATAAGCAATTAAATAACCCAATGATATTAACAAAATTTAACAAAACTAACCAAAGTATTTTATCATTTTACATTTAAATCAAGTCATCTATAAGTACATTTATATGTAGTATTTTTAAGCATATATAATTATTTCCTTTTACAATGCCATTTGACCGAATGTATAAATAGTCAAAACTAACATGGTATCATTTAACCATCAAAACCGAATATTCCTATTACACTTAGTTCACATTCACATAATGCAAAACTCATATGTCTTAATACGATTTTACTACATAGGTTAACCATATAATTGCATATATATCTTATCATTCATACACTTATACATAAGAGCTATTCATAGTATATTTACTACTCATTCACAAGTCAAATGTACACATTTATATAAGCTTAAAGATCCAGTTATAAGATCATGTACATAATTTACTTTCATAGCCGAATATACATGGGTACATATAAATGCAATCCAAGAATCATTTCCATAATAAATACACCATTTGTTCAAGGCCGAATACACATATTTGAACTATGGAAGTTCATCCTTTATATCATATATAACACATTTTATCAATAAGTCACATACTTACCTTATCATCAATAACCAATAAACTAAATCATACTTGTCCCTTTTTGTTCATCCAACACAGCTGATTATGTTTTACCTTTGCCCGATGAACCATTCGAAATTAGGTAGGACACTCAGATAATCACACATATATCATACAATGCTAACGTCCCAGACGTGGTCTTACATGTAGCCACATATTGATGCCACTGTCCCAGACAGGGTCTTACTCGTAAACACATATTGAAATCACAAATCGATGCCATGGACTTACTCACACACATATATCGGAATCCTATGTCATGACATATGTATCCTAGCTATTCCTAAGGTTCATATGGGGCTTTCAGATGTTGTATCTCAATTGAATCGAACTTGGAAGTGCGGTAACCATATTCAAACACATTCGGCCACACCATATTTTAATCTCAATATTTCATAACAGCATATAAACATAACATGAAATTATCAATAAACACGTCTATTTGCTTATAAACTAACCTCGGACGTCGCAAAATGAGATGGGGATGTTAATCGACAACTTTCATTTTTCCCCGGTCCAAATCCAATTTCTTTGGTTCTTGATCTGAACATATTCAAATTAAGCTCATTCAAACATGTTTTCATTCAATTTAGTCCAAAAACACATAAATAGGCAAATTACCATTTTACCCCTAACATTTATAATTTTTACAATTTAGTCCCTATTACACAAAACACAAAATACACAAAATTTCCAATTACCCATGTTTGGCCGAATATCCATAATGTTCATACAAGTCCATATATTCAATTTATTTCACATTTTAGTCCCTCAAATTATTATTTTTGCAATTAAGTCCTAATTATTCAAAATCATCAAAAATTCCAATACAAAACATGTTAATCTAAAACATGTCTTTCATTTTTCATCATCAAACAACAAAAATCACAAGCTATCAACAATGGCACAACTCAAAATATTCATCAAAGTAAAAATTTAAAGCTTGGGTTTTAAAGATTACTAAGCAACAATCTCAAAAAACGTAGAAATTATCAAAAATCGAACAAAAACGAACCTTGATTGAGCTTGAATGTGTGCCGAAACCTAGCTTAGTTTTCTTTCTTTTTCTTTTGTTTAGTGCAAGAACAAAGAAAAACAATGTGTTTATGGCTTATTTTCTTATGACATATTAACATATATATTAAATTATTACCATTTTACTTAACTACCCTTAATGAAATAATAGTAATAATTTATAACCCATGTCCCTTACCGTCCAACATCATATATAATGGATAAATTTCATCATATAGACTCCAAATTAGAAAACCATTAGTAATTCGGCCCTTATACAAGTTACCACTTAATTTTTATTTTACGCGATTAAGTCCTTTTATTTAATCAGACACCTAAACAACGAAATTAAATCATGAAAATTTCACAGATATAAATTTACATAAAATAAACACAGAAATTAATTTTTAAATATTTTTCTGACTCAAATTCGTGGTCTCAAAACCACCATTTTGATTAGGGTCTAAATCGGGCTGTTACACAAATTCAGAGGCTAGAGATTCCAGAAAAAGATCGATGAGTAAACTGTATCAATCTTTATCAAAGAAATCATAAGATTTGTATACTCACCCGAATGCTTTGATTGGATATCTAAATAAGGATCGTGTTAAACCATATTCCGGTTCCAATGCTCAAGCTACATTAGTAGTTAGTGTTGAATGTCAGCACTATAAATGATGACATTTTGGAGAATGTTGGAAGAAAAGTAATAAAGCTTGTTACAAATGTGGTTTGTTAGAACACTTCATCCGAGATTGCCCGGAGTTGGATGAGAAAGACAAAGTTTAGAACGTGAGATCAAATAATACTACTGCTAGAGGGAGACCACCCCTGAAACACTGAAAATACGAGTGGTAACCAAAGTGTTGCGAGAGATTCTGTTGTGAGATCTGAGGCACGAGCACCCGCCCAAGCTTATGCTATTTGTGCATGGGTGGAAGCATCCTCACCAGACGTTATAACCGGTACTTTCATTCTCTATGATACTAAAGTTATTGCATTGATAGATCCTAGATCAACTCATTCATATATATGTGTGAATTTAGTATCTAGTAAGACTTTGCCTGTAGAGTCTACTGAATTTGTAATTAGAGTATTGAGCCCCTTAGGCAAGTGTGTGTTTGTTGATAAAGTGTGCAAGAACTGTCCATTGATGATTCGGGATTCCTGTTTTTCGGTCAATCTGATGTTGTTACCATTTGATAAATTTGATATAATTTTGAGTATGGATTGGCTAACGTTGCATGATGCTATTGTGAATTGCAAATGAAAGATGATAGATTTTAGATTACAAAATAATGAGATTATCCGGATTGAGTCAGATGTTCTGAATGGCTTGCCAGCAGTGATTTCATTGATGTTGGTTCAGAATTATATGAAAAAGGGTTTAGAAGCTTACTTGGCTTATGTTCTTGATACGAAAGTGACTGAAAAGAAGATTGAATCAGTGCTAGTTGTGTGTGAGTATCCAAATGTGTTTCCCGAAGAGTTACCAGGTTTACCACTGATCCGAGAGGTTGAGTTTGGCATTGAGTTAGTGCCATGGACAACGCCGATATCGATAGCTCTGTACAAAATGGCTCTGATAGAATTAAAATAATTAAAAGCTCAGTTGCAAGAATTAACCAACAGAGGGTTTGCAAGACTAAGTTTCTTGCCCTGGGGTGCTCCCGTGTTGTTTGTGAAAAAGAAAGATCGCACGATGAGAATGTGTATAGACTACCGATAGCTTAACAAAGTGATGATCAAGAATAAATATCCTTTGCCCAAAATAGATGATTTATTTGATCAGTTAAAAGGGGCTTCAATGTTTTCAAAGATAGATTTGAGATCGGGTTATTACCAATTGCGAGTTAGAGAGTCTGATGTGCCAAAGATAGCTTTCTGAATGATGTACGAACTTTTTAAATTTTTAGTTATGCCTTTTGGACTAACGAATGCTCATGCAATCTTTATGGATTTAATGAACCAAAATTTTAGATTGTACCTAGATCAATTTGTTGTTGTGTTTATTGATGACATATTGATATATTCGTGAAATGAAGTCGAGCATGCTGAGCATCTGAGAATTGTATTACAGACTTTGTGAGATAAGTAGTTATTTGCAAAGTTCAGCAAATGTGAATTCTGGTTGCGCGAGATTGGTTTTCTGGGGCATATTGTGTCAGCATCAGGTATTCGAGTCGATTTGAGCAAGATATTTGTGATTGTAGATTGGAAGCCTCCGAGAAATGTTTCTAAGGTTCGCAGTTTTCTAGGACTAGCAGGATATTATAGATTTGTGAAAGACTTTTTAATGATTGCGACTCCGTTGATGAAATTGCTTCAAAAATATGTAAAGTTTGAATGGTCTAAGAAATGTCAGAAAAGTTTTGATCAGCTAAAAGCTCTTTTGATTGAAGCTCCAGTGTTAGTACAGCCAGAATCGGGTAAAGAATTTGTCATCTATACTGATGCATCATTGAATAGTCTAGGCTGCGATTTGATACTGGGAGGCAAAGTCATAGCTTATGCCTCAAGACAGTTGAAGCCGCATGAAAAGAATTATCTGACGCACGATTTAGGGTTAGCAGCTATTGTGTTTGTGTTGAAGATTTGGCGCCATTATCTGTTTGGTGAGAAATATCATGTTTATTCTGGCCACAAAAGTTTGAAATATCTGATGACTCAAAAAGATTTGAATTTACGACAACGAAGATGGCTAGAATTGCTAAAAGATTACGAGCTAGTCATTGATTATTATCCGGGAAAGGCTAATGTTGTTGCTGATGCTTGGAGCTGAAAATCCCTATTTTCTCTACTTGCGATGAACACTCAAATAGCTTTGTGTAATGATGGTTCGATTGTAGCTGAGATGAAAGCAAGACCTTTGTTTTTACAATAGATTTGTGAGGCTCAAAATTTTGATAATGAAATGTTAGCAAAACAAGCTCAATGTGATTCGAACACTGATTTAGAATTTCAAGTTGATGCTAATGATTGTTTGAGATTCAGAGGCTGAATATGTGTTCTGAGAAACTCAGAATTGATTCAGATGATTTTGAATGAAGCACATAGTAGTTGTTTATCTATTCATTTGGGAAGCACAAAAATGTATAATGATTTGAAACAACTTTATTGGTGGCATGGAATGAAATGGGATATCTCAGAGTTCATTTCTAAATGTTTGATTTGTTAGCAAGTTAAAGCTAAGCATTAGGTATCGTCTGGTTTATTGCAGCCGATTATGATTTCTGAGTGGAAATAGATAGAGTAACTATGGATTTTGTGTCGGGATTGCCCCTATCTCAGAAAAAGAAAGATACGATCTAAGTTATAGTTGACAGATTGACAAAATCGTCTCATTTCATTCCGGTACAAACAGACTATTCACTTGAAAAGTTAGTTGAGTTCTATATCTCCGAGGTTGTGAGATTACACGGAGTACCACATTTCACTCGCAGACGGATGGTCAATTCGAGTGAGTTATATAGATATTCAAGGATATGTTCAGATGTTGTATTCTTGAGTTCGAAGGTACATGGGAAAAGTATTTGTCGTTGATTGAATTTGCGTATAATAATATTTTTCAATCGAGTATTAAAATGGTGCCGTACGAAGCTTTATATGGTCGTAAATGCTGAACACTATTGTATTGGACTGAACTTATCGAGAATAAGATTCACGGGGTTGATCTGGTCAAAGAGACAGAAGAGAAAGTGAAAGTAATTCGTGGTAGTTTGAAAGCAGCGTCTGATCGATAGAAATCATACGCAGACTTGAAATAGAAAGATATTGAGTTTCAGATTAGAGATAGAGTGTTTCTGAAAGTATCACCGTAGAAAAAGATATTACGGTTTGGTAGAAAAGGAAAATTGAGTTAGTGATTCATCAGACCATATGAGATTATCGAGCGAGTTGGACCAGTGGCTTATCGGCTAGCATTTCCATATGAATTAGAGAAAATACATAATGTGTTTCATGTATTAATGCTTTGATGATACCGATCTGATCTGTCACATGTTATTTCCCCGACTGAGGTTGAAATTCAATCAGACTTGTCGTACAGTGAAGAACCGATTCAAATTCTAGCTTATGAGATCAAAGAGCTGAGAAATAAGAAAATTACATCAGTGAAAGAATTATGGCATCGACATGAAATTGAGGAAGCTACGTGAGAACCCGAGGATGCTATGAGAAAGTAATACCCGAACCTATTCACTAGTAAAATTTTCGGGGACAAAAATCCCTAAGGGGGGAGAGTTGTAACAGCCCAGTTTTAGCTTAAATCATAACAGTAGTTTCAGAATCACAAATATGAGATTAGAAAATTATTTTTTAATATTATTTTATGTGTTTACAGCATGTGATTATATATGTGTGAAAATTTCGCGAGCTAATTTTATCGTTTAATAGCTCAATTTGAGAAAAAGGACTTAATCGCGTAAAATGCAAAGCATTCTAATTGTTTAAAGTGCTTAATTTCCATGGCTTATTAAATGAAAGGTCCTTATGTTGTAATTAGACCATTGATAGTGGAATTTGACATAAATGGGCATTAAATGGATGATATTAAATGTTTTATATTAAGGTTAAAATGGTAATTAGGTTATTAAGTTAATATTAAATAAAACAAAGTTAAAATAAGCAAAAATTATCATCATCTTCACCAAAAATCAAAAGAAAAAAAATCTTAGAATATGTTTTAGGGTTCGGCCCTTTGAAGCTTTGATTGAGGTATGTTTCGAGATCAGTTTTTGATGATTTCTATGTTTTTCTGATCATTGCTTCGAGTCCTAGCTATCCCGTGCCTTAATTTTTGAATTTTTTGATGATTTTGTGAAGTGCCATTGATGAATTCTAGAGCTTTGTGATAGATGATGATGAAAAATGAATAATTGTTGATAGATTTTAATGTTTTGTAAAGGTATTTTTGACAAAAATGTCAAAGAAGGATTAAATTGTAAAATTTGCAAATTGAAGGGATGAAATGTGAAATAAATAAAATTTTTGGGCTTCTAGGGACCTATATGAAATTCAGCTAGGCTTGGGTTTAAAGAAATTTTATGAATTTTGTGTATTTGTGAAATAAGGACTAAATTGTAAGAAATGTGAAAGTTTAGGGCTAAAGTGTAAAAATGCCCAAATATGTGCTTAAGGATTAAATTGAATGAGTAGTTGACTAAATGGGTTAATTTTGAATACATATAGATCAAGAAAGAAAGAATTTAGATTTAGATCGGGGGAAATCGAAAGTTATCGAGTAATTGATCCGATTCGCCAATTCCAAGTACGAGGTAAGTTCGTATGTGGTAATTTCATTATAAATGTATGTTATATACTTTGGTATTGCATAAAATGTGATTATAAGATTTCAAATAATGTTTGAATATTGAATACGACTATACGAATGTGTTCGACGATGAAATTGACAAGTGAAACTTCTTGGTTGAACCTTAGGAATAGTTAGGATGTTAATGACATGTCATTAGGTTAATGTATTGGCTTCGGGCCATGATATCAGCACTTCAAGTGCAAATAATACCTTGATTTGGCTATGGGCCATGGTATAGGTATTCAGAGAGGAGTTACCTTGATTTGGCTACTGGCCATGGCATAGGTACTCCGGGATAAGTTACCTTGATTTTTGCTACGGGCCATGGTATAGGTACTTATCGATTGATATCCTTGAGTATTCGATTTTTATTCTAAATGGTTCAACAAGTAAAAGAAATGACGTGGTTGAGAAATAGGTTAGTACGAGGTGATACAGGTACGTACAGAACCTGCTCGGGTATTAGATTGAGAAAGTTCAATGAGATGGTATTTAATCATGTTTGAGATATGAGAAATGTTTGTGGTTAATATGATTTTGATTTGGTAATGTGTTAATAGTTGAATTACAATTATTTGATGAATTGAATTAATCACTTACGAACTTACTAAGCTATGAAGCTTACTGTGTGATATTTGTCTATGTTTTATAGATAATCAAAGCTAGCTTGGACTCGGGGACCGTCAGGAAACATCATCACACTATCGATCACTTTGTTGGTACTTTTGAAGCCTTGTAAATATGGTATATGGCATGTATAGGCTAGTTATGGTACTTTGGTTGTGAATATAGCCATGAGATTTGGCTTATAATGTATGTGTATTGATTTGTATAGATAGCCATGTGTGAAGGCTTAGTTGGGTATGTTTTGGTAATAATGTGGCTAAGGTTTCATAGTTGTCAAATGGTAATGTTTTGAGTTTAGTAAAGGATTTATATAGTATGATTGAAGTTGATAAATTGAGAAGATATATGCTTGTGAATGAATGTTGGATGATATAAGTTTTTGAATAGGTATTTGGCTTGAATTGATTACGAAATTTGTTTGAAATGGATATGGCACGAATTGTGTATTTAGTTGTCCAAGTGATCATGTGAAAAGGGTGGCAAATTGGCCTTACAAATGACCTATTTTTGTCCACACGGGCAGAGACAAGGGTGTGTTCTCAGCCGTGTGTGACACACGGTCATGCTACAAGGTCGTGCGTCCCCCGGTGTAACATATTAAATTAGGGTCTAGTCAGAACAGTGGTTTTGAGACCACAAATTTGAAATAGAAATGATTATTTTATGATTATTTGATGATCCATGATATGATTGCATGTTTGTGTGAAATTTTCATGAAGAAATTTTTGCCTAAGATGTCCGATTTGACTTTAGGGACTAAATTGTATAAGTTGTAAAACTTGTGTTCTAGAAGCTTCAAGCATGAAATTGAATTGGATCATTAATTAGAGGTCCTGAAATAGCAATTTGAACAAGTTCTAAAATTTTGGACAAAAATGGGCATGAATTGGAAAAATTGGAAAGAAAGGCCATAAGGGCATTTTTGTCATTTGGTTAATAAAAGAGTAAAATGGGAAAATCAAGTTAAAAATGGTGTCCATCTTCTCTAAGGGGTCCCAAAAATTTCATGCTCTCTATAGCTAGGGTTTTGAACATTTCAAGCTTGATTGTAAGTACTCCCCAGCCCCGTTTTTAATGTTCTTTATGTTTTTTAGATCCTTGAAGCATGATCTAGCTATTTCTAACCATATTTTGAGCTAGGGTTCATGTATGAAATTTGGACCATGTGTGACGTGGTTGTATTTTGATGTTTAATAGAGGAATATGAAAGTTTGATGTATTAAACATCTTGTACTAAGTGATTTTTAGTGAAAACATCTAAAAAGGGACTTATTTGTAAAAAGTGCAAAAATGAGTAGTAAAATGTGAAATAAAGGAAAATCTGGGCTGATATGAACATGGTGTAGGTTCCGTTAGATTGGGGTAACTAAGAAAATGCATGCATTTCATTTTACGAGCCTAGGGACTAAAGTGTAAATAGGTAAAAAGTTAGGGGTAAAAAGGTAATTTTACCAAAGTATGTGTTATGGGTCGATATGAGCAATGTGTGCATTCAACAAGTTAAATTTGACATTATAGATCAAGAAAAAAAGTGATTCCGATCTTGATCGGGGGAAAAACAAGGTTTACGAAGATTACTGTTTCTATCATTTTGTACTGAGGTAAGTTCATTTGCAAATAATGCAACATGTACCATACTTTAAATGCTTTAATATTACATGTATGGTAAGTACATTCATATTTAATGTGATGTTGTATCATATGTTTATTACCTAAATTTTTATTATGAATTATGCTTTAATTATTCCATGAGTATGCGATTGGTGCTATGAGCATTGAAATCGACGTTACGAGCAAGTTATACAGAAATATGGTATCGAAGAATCTCGTTTGAGCCTTAGGAATAGTTTACGATACAAATGACATGTCACTAGGAACTATGCGACCTGAACTCATGAGTTGTGGTCTGAGTTCATGATATATGCGACATCTGAACTCATTGAGTTGTGGTCTGAGTTCATGATATATGTGACACATGTTTTGGCATTCCGGGTACTGGTCTTGTATGTTCTACCAGTGGCTGGGTAGTCCAGCATGTGTTGTGGATACCTGACAGCTTGTGTGAGCAGCCGTGTAGCTTCATCCTAATCGATAGCTTGTTTGAGCAAACCCGTGAGTAGCTCAAAAGCAAGTAACATGTGATACGTGAAATTAGGTAGTGTTGGCTACATATGAGGCACTTAGGTGCGAGATTCCGATGTATTCGATAGTATTCCAAGTGTTCAACGGGTGGTTCTAACAGAAGCTAATAGATAATCTTGATGAATACGTCAAAGACGAGAAAGTAAGTTATTATGTGCAAGTGGGCACAGGTATGTACATCGAACTCATGAGAATAACATGAGATATGATGAGCTGGTGGTGAGAATATATATATGAAGAATGAGTTTAAGAGATTTGATAAAGTGCAAGATTATGTTCATTATGTTAAATATATGATTAATGCTTGTTTAAGTTGCATCTTGTTTGCATGTGAGCTTACTAAGCTTCAGTGCTTACCCCTTTCCTTTCCATATCTTTTGGTGTCGCTAAGCTAGCTCGGAGATAAGAGGACGTCGGAGTTTTCGATCACACTATCGATTGAATATTTGGGTATAGCTAGTCTTATTATTTTGAGTATGGCATGTATAGGGACTTAATGAAAGTGTTGTGATTATTTTGTATATGGCCATAAGAGGTGGCTCATATTGATTATTTGGATTGTAACCCTAATTATTGGTGCATGCATGCAAATGTGCTTATGCTTTAATGTGGTTATGGTTGCTTATGGCTAATGAGTGTGATGGATGGCATGTATGTTTGGTGTATGAAATATGATTAAGTGTATGATAATAAAGGTGATGTAAGTTTGTAACTTGAAAGTAGGTTAGTAAAGATGATGGAAAAATATGAAATTGGAGTGGAATGCCATAGGAAAGCATGATAGTTTGAATAGGTAATATGTTGACATTACTGTAATAGCCCGATTTTGGGCCTAGTCGAAACAGTGGTTTCGGAACCACTATTCCAGGGCCAGAGAAATTATTTTTAATGATATTTTATGTGTTATAGGATGATTATATAAGTGCATGAAAATTTTGGTGAAATAATTTTAGCGATTTCATGCTTAATTGCGAAAAAGGACTAAATCGAGTAAAGGGCAAAAGTTTTGTTTTGCTAGATAAAGGTGTCAAATAGCAATAGAACTTTAAATTAGGGTCTTTATTGAGTAAATAGACCATAAATATGTTAGTGGCTAATCAAGGAGACACAAAAAGGTTGAAAAGTCAAAATTGGTGTGCATTAGGTGACTTATTTGGTATTAAAATAAAACAAAAAGAAAAAAAAAGATGTCATCTTTTCATCTAAAAAATTTCAACAAAGAGGGGGTTTTGAAAGCTAAAAAATTTCAGCAACTTATATCCCTTACAAGTAAGTGGTTTAGCTGCCTATTTTTGATAATTTTTGTACTTTTGGAACCCTTGTAGCATGAACTAACTAATGAAGGGACTATTTTGTGAAATGGTTGATAATTTAGGGATTTTCCATGAAAGGATTTATGGTGCTTGCTGAATTTTTTTCTGGAAGAAAATGAGTATTGGTTGTGTAATAAACAACTTTTGTGAAAGGATTTTCATGGAAAACACCTAAAAGGGTCATTTTGTAAAAGTTATAAAATAGGCTATAATTGTGTGAAATAGTGGAAATTTGGGGTTTTCATAAGAGTAATAATTGGTCGTTTAGGCTTGGATAATAAGGAAATTTGATAAAAATCAATTTCCAGGCCTAAGGGTAAAATGGTCATTTTGTGAAAATTTAGGGGCAAAATGGTCATTTTGCCAAAAATGTGAATTTTGATTGCCCAAATTTATTTAGTGATTAAATGAGTGAATTTCATCATGTTAGATCAAGAAAATCCATATTCGGGCTTAAATCGAGAAAGTGGGTGGTTAAGGACAAAAAGAGAATAATTAGCCGAAATTGCATTTGAGGTAAACCCGTGCGATTAAATGAGCATGATATTTATACCATTTTTATTATACTTGAAAATCTATCTTGCCATGATTGTATTAAATTTTATGTTGATGAAATTGTATATGAGAAAATGATGTCAAATGTAAATAACATTTATGTGTTGATTGAATGCTTGGAGATTTGATTGAATATGATATTCCATTGAAATGAGTAAGTTGTATTTAAATAATACAACTACATTGTTATTATATATGTTTAAATTGATATAGCATGAATAGCTTGGTTGTGGAAATGATTATGTATGATGAATATTGAGATAGTAGAATTCCCGTTTGAACCTTAAGAAACAATTCGGATATTCATGCCATGACATTCGGGTTATTTGTGTGCCAGTGTGAGACATGCCTGGGACATGCATCGGCCACATTATGAGAGCCAATGTAAGACCATGTCTGGGACATGGCATCGGCATTCAGAAAAGAGCTAGTGTAAGACATGTTTGGGACATGCATCAGCCTCAAGATGTAAGCCAGTGTAAGACATGTTTGGGACATGCATCGGCTACGAGATCTGTTAGTGTAAGACCATGTCTGGGGCATGGCATTGGCACGGATATGTGAGAGCTAGTGTAAGACCATGTCTTGGACATGGCGTCGGCCTCGATTTCGATAGTCAGTGTAAGACCATGTCTGGGACATGGCATTGACTTGATGTATGAGCCAGTTTAAGACCATATCTGGGACATGGCATCGGCATTATACCCTATGTTTGAGGCTTAGTGAATATCCGATAGCTTTCTGAATGGTTCAATAGTGAGAGTTACAGTTTAAGCTAAATGAGAAAGGTTATAACCATATTGTGAGTGGTACAGGTACTTACATGAAATTGATGAGATGTGAATTCAATTCATGTTATATGATTAGTAAGAAATGAATATGAGCATGTTGAGTAACACAGGTATGTATGTCAAGCTCATGAGAAATGATTTCAGTTTATGATGCACATTTGGTGAAGATGCAAATAGGTAATTCATGCTTATGAGAATGATTTTGTGATGACCTTGTGATTATAGGTCTATACTTATGATGTATGAATATGTAAATTTACCAATGATAAAAATGAATTAATATGGTGCGATAAACGTGGTATCGTTAATTTACACTAAAACAGTTTTAGACAGCAGCCATAGTCCGGCTTTAAAAATCCACTAAAAATTGTGGATATTGAGTTAGAGGATTAATAAAATATGAAATTAAAGCCTAATTTGTCTAGTTTCACAAAGAAGAAATGGTGTAAGTAAAAGAGTTTCATATTATGAAATATTTTATTTGTTGTGAGACAGAGTTAGAATGACTTCGAAATCCCCTATTCTGATTTGAGAAAATCATTGAAAATTGTAAAAAAATATTTACGAGTTATAAATTATATACATAGAATTCTTAATGAGTCTATTTTCAATAGAAATAGACAGGAACATCATCCGAGTCCCGTATTATGAGATAATTAATTTTTAGTGAAGAGGGGCAGAACTGTCAGACAGCAAAAAAGGGTAAATTTAAGGAATAAAATGTACTAATTGGATGAACCAAAAATTCTTAAAATTTTATGGTAAGAAGATATGTGAGTCTTGTTTTAGGGAAAATTAGAAGAACTTAATTGGAGTTCCGTAGATCCAAATATAAATAATTTAGTGACTGTGACTCGAGAAAATAGCTTGACTGGAACATGAGTAAAAATACAAATAGGGTTGTATTACCATGAGAAGCAAGTTGATAAATTGCTTATTATTTTAATACGGTCTTACTAAGCTATAAAGCTTACTCCCTTCCTTTCTTTTCCTTTAGTGTTTTTAGGTTAGCTCGGGGTTGGAGATCGTCGGAAGCAGCATCACACTATCAAGTCGCTACCTTTGGAATAATGAAGCATATATTAGAAATTTCAAGTGAGTGGCATGTATAGGGATCTAGTTGATTGACATGTATTATTTTGCCTTGGCCAAATGTGTTGGCTTATATCAAGTTATATGTATATGGCCATGAGATGTGGCTCATATTGATTTTGGCTTGTAAGCCTAGCTATTCATGTCATGTCTAATGTTTACAGGTGATTATGTTGGTTAGTAATATGACATGTGTGTTGGATGTATGCTCTATGACCAATTGAGGTGGTCATAGCCATGTAGTAATCGTACGTTATAAACACAACGTGATAATGATTGAACTTGAGTACTTGATGGATAAGTTGGTAACCATAGTATAATGGTAAAAGTGGTCATCAAAATGACAAGTCTTATGAATGTGAAATAAGGAATCTAGACTTGGTATTGCATGAGTAGATGCATAGCTTGTAAGAGGACATGTTAATGCTATAAAAATGCCTTAATAAAGGTTGTTTAATCACTAAAATGATGCCAAGATTTGTGGTTTTAATGTGCATAAGGTTGTAAGAGATTATGGGTAACATGAAGGCCTGAAAAATAGCTTAAGTGTTGGCCGCACGGGCTGAGTGTAACACCCCTAACCGGAATGGGGATTACGCGGCATTACTAAATGAAAGCACAATTCCAAACATTTTCATGTTAATTCAAGTCATAATCATATATATTTAACAACCGTATCACATATACGAATCATACGTTCATTGCAATTCAAGATTTAAATCAAATCAATGCTCATGACTTATTCCAATCTCTAATCATAATTTATTATCATTCACCACATAGATTAAATAAAACATAATCCAATATATATATCCAAAACAATTCAATACATATACAGAACATACAACATATCAATAATTTCATTATAGAATATTAAACCTATATTAACAATCCAATACGTATACAGAACATACAACATATCAATAATTTCATTATAGAATATTAAACCTATATTTTTATTCTTAAATAAGTCATGCATATACATAAGTTATTTATCAATTGAACTAAATTTCATTACTAACCTTTTTATTCATTTATGCGGCTTTAATATGTTAATCTATGTGTAATTCATATATTTGCATATTAACACAATTTAATAACAAACATTTGGTTATAATTAACCTATTTCAATTCTATGTCTACTTGGCTAACTCAATTCGTTTATACATATTTAATAATTTATAAATATTTAACAAATTTATATTGCCATGCACAGATACATTTCAACCATATTATAAGCACATATATTTATACATGTGAAACATTTAAAAACTCAACTAATATAACATGACCGATTACCAAGTATACAGATATCCTCTATCATTAACTCAAATTCCTTATATAAATCTAAAACCCAATACGTTTTACTTACCAAAACAACAATTCAAGTGTCATCCATATCATTAATATAGTCCATAAATAAACACCCAATTTAAACCATGCATATGTCTTGATTTTTACCTAACAACACATAACCTACCTTAGCTTAATTAACATCCATTTATACAAACATATGGCCGAAACACATAGCATTTTCACAAACATCATATATTTAGCTAATCTTACAATATAGGCTCAAACCAAGACCTAACACACACATATATATAGCATAGCCGATTCTTTCATGCCACATCCGAATTCAACAACCAACCTCAAAATCATAATCACATAACACAATTTATAACCAACCATGACATACAACATGATAACCGAAATAGACTTAAATTAAGAATTTATCAATACCGAACTCGAGCATAAAAAATAAAACCATTTTCACATGGCCTTTATACATCCCTCATCCAAAATAAGCCAACTCTAAGCTAGTCTATACATGCCACACTTCAAGTTCAACTATTTAAATACCGAAGCAATGGATAGTGTGAAAGACTTTGCTGACGATCCTCGAGCTTGTAACTTGAATCCAAAATCTATAAAACAAGGTAAACATGTACACACAGGGTAAGCTATTATAGCTTAGTAAGTCATAAGAAAATAAACAATCCCAAGATATAATCAACTCATTTTAAGTTACACCGAATTATATTAACATTACCAAGCTTAATTTTGAACTTACAAGTGAGATAAATAATTACATTTTCATGCACAATTCTACCATGGCCGAATGCTTACAATCAAATTAACTGAAAGTCAATCAACTTTCTAAGTTAAAATGTCATTATACAATCAAACACACATATACATATTCACATAAGCTCAAGAATCCGATTATAACATCATGTACATATACTTCTTATATGGCCGAACATACATGATCACATATATATGCATATCCAAGAATCAATTTCATAATATTCATACCATTTGTTCAAAACCGAATACACTTGTTTAATTCATGTATATTTATCCTTTGCATCACATATAACTTATCAACTTTCAAGTCACATACATACCTTATTACCGATAGTTAACAAGCTAAATCATACCTGGCCCTTTTAGCTCATTTTACACATTCGATCACGATTTACCTTTGCCCGATGAACCATTCGAAATTGGATAGGACACTCGGATAATCACACATATCGTACAATGCTAAAGTCCTAGACGTGGTCTTACATGTAGTCACATATCGATGCCACTGTCCCAGATAGGGTCTTACTTGTACACATATATCGGAATCACATATCGATGTCATGGTCTTACTCGCACACATATATTGGAATCCTATGTCATGACATATGTATCCTAGCTATTCCTAAGGTTAATACTGGGCTTTCAGACGTCGTAGCTCGGTCGAAATAAATGCTCGGACATGGTTACCAAGGTTATACACATTCGAAAATAGCATAAATAAATTCATATTTTGCATACCAGCATATATGTTTACCATTTAACTGTAATTCGGCACGTCTATTTGCTTATAAACTTACCTTAGACGTTATAAAATAGAACAGGGCAGCTAGTCGACAACTTTCGTTTTCCCCCGATCCAAATACAATTTCTTTGGTTCTTGATCTAAACATATTCAAATTAAGCTCATTAAAACATATTTTCAGCCAATTTAGTCCAAAAACACATAAATGGGCAAATTACCATTTTACCCCTAACATTTAAAATTTTTACAATTTAGTCCCTATTGCAGAAAACACAAAATATGTAAACTCTCAAAGTACCCATGTTAGGCCAAATGGTGCCCATGTCCATACAAGCCCATATAATTCATTTATTTCACATTTTAGTTCCTTAAATTATTATTTTGTAATTAAGTCCTAATTACTCAAAATCATCCAAAACTCCAATACAAAACATGTTAATTTAAAACATATCTTTCATATTTCATCATCAAACAACAAAAATCACAAGCTCTCAACAATGGCACAACTCAAAATATTCATCAAAATAAAAAATTCAAGCATGGGTTTTGTAGTACTCGAAGCAACGATCTCAGAAACGTAGAAATTATCAAAAACCAAACAAAAATGAACCTTGATTGAGCTTGAATACATGTCAAACCCTAGCTTGGTTTCTTTCTTTTTCATTATTTTAACTTTCGGCCAAGATAAAGATAATGAACATGGTTTTTATTATTTTACGTTCTATGATGTATTATAACTTAACTTTTAATTTACATTTTTTAACCTTAAATAAAACATTATACTATCATTATATTATGTCCATTGCCTTCCACTTTACTTAGTATTGGGCTAATTGTAGCATAAAGGCTTCCATTTAAAAAGCCAAGTGCAATTTAGCCCCTTTTAGAAATAACCACCTAATTTTCATTTTACGCGATTAAGTCATTTTATTTAATCGGACACTCAAACGAAAAAATTAAATCACAAAAATTTCACAGATATAAATTCACACAAAATAAACACAAAAAATAATTTTAAAATATTTTTCTGAGTTGGATTCGTGGTCCCGAAACCACCGTTCTGATTAGGGTCTAAATCGGGCTGTTACAACTCTCCCCCTTAGGGATTTTCGTCCCCGAAAATCTTATCGGTGAAAAGGTTCGGATAGCGTTCTCTCATTGCATCCTCTGGTTCCCACATTGCTTTCTCAACACCATGTTTATGCCACAATACTTTAACTAATAGAATCTTCTTATTTCGTAACTCTTTAATCTGGTGAGCTAAAATACGAATCAGTTCTTTTTCATAAGTCATATCGGACTTAATCTCGATCTCAGACGGACTAATGACATGTGAAGGGTCAGACCGATATCTACGGAGCATCAAAACATGGAATACATTGTGGATCTTTTCTAACTCAGGTGGCAACGATAATCTGTAAGCAACTGGCCCGATACGTTCTATTACCTCATACGGCCTAATAAACCTTGGACTCAATTTGCCATTGCAACCAAATCTGAGTATTTTCTTCCACGGTGTGACTTTCAAGAAAAATTTATCTCCGATCTGAAACTCTATATCCTTGCGTTCCAAGTCTGCATAAGATTTCTGACGGTCCGATGCTACTTTTAGACTTTCACGGATTATTTTCACTTTTTGTTCAGTTTCTCTGATCAAGTCAACCCCGTTATCTTATATTCACTGAGCTCAGTCCAGTATAACAGTGTACGACATTTACAAATGTACAAAGCCTCATAAGCTGCCATTTTGATACTCGATTGAAAGCTGTTATTATACGCAAATTCAATCAGAGGTAGGTATCATTCCCATGTACCTTCAAACTCGATAATGCAACATCTCAACATATCCTCAAGTATCTGAATCATTCGCTCAGACTGGCCATCTGTTTGCGGATGGAAAGCAGTACTGATATGTAATTTTGTACCTAGTGCATCTTGTAGTTTATTCCAGAACCGCAATGTAAACCTCAGATCTCTATCCGAAACAATAGATATAGGCACACCATGTAATCTCACAATCTGAGAGACATACAATTCAGCCAACTTATCCAAATGTAGTAGTGCATGCGTGTCGAAACAAAATGAGCTGATTTAGTCAATCTATCTACAACAACCCAGATTGCATCTTTCTTGCTTGGTGTCAACGGTAAACTAGATATAAAATCCATCGTGACTCTGTCCCATTTCCACTTCGGTATCATAATCGGCTGAAGTAATCCAGAAGGTACCTGATGCTCGGCTTTTACTTGTTGACAGACTAAACATATTGCAACAAAGTCAGAAATGTCTCGTTTCATACCATGCCACCAATAAAGCTATTTCAGATCATTATACATCTTTATACTACCTGGGTGAACAGATAACTGACTGCTGTGAGCTTCATTCAAAATCATCTGAATCAACTCTGAATTCCTCGGAACACATATTCAATTTTTGAATCTCAAACAGTCATCAACATCAACTCTAAATTTTGAATCAGCATTTGTATCACACTGAGCTCGTTTTGCTAGTAATTCATTATCAACTTTTTGGGCATCACAAATTTATTGAACAAATAACGGTCTTGCTTTCAATTCAGTTATTATCAAACCATCACAAGACATAGCCATATACGCATTCATTGCACGCAAAGCAAACAGTGATTTTCGGCTTAAAGCATTAGCAACAACATTAGCCTTCCCCGAGTGGTAGTCAATCATAATCTCGTAATCTTTTAGCAATTCTAATCATTGACGTTGGCTCAAATTCAGATCTTTCTGAGTCATCAAGTATTTTAGGCTTTTATGATCAGATTAAACATGGCATTTCTCACCAAACAGATAGTGACGCCAAATTTTCAAAGCAAACACAGTAGCTGCTAACTCTAGGTCATGTGTCGGATAGTTCTTTTCATGTGGCTTTAACTGTCTTGAGGCATAAGCTATAACTTTGCCTTCCTGCCTCAATACACAGCCCAAACCATTTAAAGATGCATCACTATAAATAATAAATTCTTTACCCAATTTTGGTTGAACTAGCACTGGAGCTTCGGTCAAAAGGGCTTTCAACTAATCAAAGCTTTTCTGGCACTTCTCTGACCACTAAAACTTAACATCTTTCTACAATAGCTTTTTCATTGGGGCTGCAATCATAGAGAAACCTTTCACGAACAGTCTATAATAACCAGAAAGTCCCAGAAAGCTTCAGTCTTCAAAAACATTCTTCGAGGGTTTCCAATCAAGTATAGCTAAAATTTTGCTCGGATCAACCTGAATACTCGATGCTGATACCACATGACCCAAAAAATTGACTTCACTTAACCAGAACTCACATTTACTAAATTTCGCATATAACTGCTTATCTCGCAAAGCCTGTAACACAAGTCTCAAATGTTCGGCATGTTCAGTTTCATCACGGGAATAGATCAAAATGTCATCTATAAACACAACCACAAATCGGTTCAGATACGGTCTAAGGATCCGATTCATCAAATCCAGGAAAACGGCAGGTGCATTAGTGAGTCCAAAAGGCATAACCAATAACTCATAGTGTCTATACCTCGTTCGGAAAGCAGTCTTTGGTACGTCTAAATCTTTAACTCGCAAATGATAGTAGCCTAATCTTAAATATATCTTTGAAAACACTATAGCCCCTTTCAGTTGATTAAACAGATCATCAATCCGTGGCAACAGATACCTATTCTTTATAGTCACCTTATTAAACTGTCTATAATCGATGCACATTCTCATAGTTCCATCTTTCTTTTTCACAAACAACACAAGTGCAACAGAGAGAAACTCAGTCGCACAAAAACTTTATCTGTCAATCCTTGCAACTGAGCTTTCAATTCTTTTAATTCTGTAGGTGTCATTCTGTACGGAGCTATGGATATCGAAGTCGTCCCAAGCATTAACTCAATACCAAACTCTACCTCCCGAATAGGTGGTAAACCCGATAATTCCTCAGGAAACACATCTGGATACTCACATACAATAGGTACCGATTCAATGTTTCTTTCAGCCACTTTACTGTCAAATACGTAGGAAAAATAAGCTTCACACCCTTTTCTCACATATTTCTGAGCTAGCATCGAATAACCTCATCATTCTGGCACCATAGATCAATAGTCTTTCTTTTGCAGTTTACAACAGTATCATGCAAAGTCAACCAGTCCATACCCAGAATTATGTCGAACTCATCAAATGACAGCAGCATCAAATCAGCCAGAAAGCACAAATCTCGAACCATCAAAGGACAATTCTTACATACTTTATCAACAATAACACACTGGTCCAAGAGGTTTGATATAATGCCCCGTACCCGAGACCGTTGCCGGAGTCGAACACGAGGTGTTAACAGACTTAATTCATTGCTTAAACAGCTCAAACAATTTAATTTTAGAAATTCCAGACAAGTTGGCTAACTGCATCATAGTCGCTTAAAAATTCATATCTCGAGTTCTGAAACTCAAAATCCAATTCCGTAAATTTTCCCTGAAACTAGACTCATATATCTATTTACTAATTTTTTTCTAGAATTTTTGGCTAAACCAATTAGTACAGTTTATTAGTTAAAGTCTCCCTATTTCAGGGTTTGACCGCTCTCGACTCTGTGTATTACTTAATCGATATATCTCTCTGCATGCAATTTCAATGACTATGAAGCTTGTTTCTATTAAAACTAGACTCAATAAGATATAAATTATGACTTCTAATTATTTTTATACAATTTATGGTGAATTTCAAAGTCGTCGAACAGGGGATCCGAAATCGCTTCTCTGCCCTGTTTCACAAAAATTTAAACATCTCATAAAATATAACACATATACCTATTTCGTTTCTTTCATATGAAAATAGACTCATAATTCTTAAATTCCATATTTTATTCATCATCTAATCATTTCTCTACTATTTTTAATTATTTTTCAAATTTACATCACTACTGCTGTCTGAATCTATTTTATGGTAAATTTTACCTATTTCATGGTTTCCATGGATTAACTAGCAATTTGACATACATGACACCAAATATGATCATAATTAGCCATTCCAATGGCTAATCATTACCAAGCATTTTTATACTACTCAATAACCATATCATAATACCATATATACAAAATGATTATAATGCTATACGTGCCATACTCAAAATATACAAGTCATTATGCCAAGATGGTATACGGATAGTGTGAGCGTGCCTCCGACCGTTCCCAATTTCCGAGCTGGCTTGTCAACACTATAAGGAATAAAAAGGAGGGAGTAAGCATAAATGCTTAGTAAGTTCACATGCAAATAGCAAGTAACATAACCATATAAGCAAACATAAAACATCATTTGCATAATCAACACCAAGACATTCATATCATATTTTCATACATCATCTTACCATATTGTTGTTATATCGATTTTTCAACTCGAGGGTTAAGTACATACCTGTTCAAAGTATCCATTTCACAACACTTACCAATACGTCCCTTTCATCTTGAGTATTCCTCCATTTGAGTAGAACTTTACCCGTTGAACACATCGGAATATAATTCGGATACATGGAAAGTTTACACATAAGTGCCACATATGTAGCCAAGCTACTATGTAACCTGCCCATAAGTGAACTCGGACTTAACTCAACGAGCTCGGGCGTTCGTATCCATAAGTGAACTCGGACTCAACTCAACGAGCTCAGATGCCTAGTTACATCTCACGAACTCGGACTCAACTCAACGAGTTCGGACATTCGCATCCATAAGTGAACTCGGACTCAACTCAACGAGTTCGGATGCCCAAATATCCCAGTGACATGTCACTTGTATCCTAATCCATTCTTAAGGTTCAACGGGACCTTTTTCCCAATCATGTGTCTCAACCATCTTCTACGGAATACCGATACCGATACTCGGTAGTATTTCACATTTTCCAAGTATATCACATAATTTGACATATTATCAAACAATTATCACGAGTATAATATTTCATAATAATTATCATATCATTTAAATAACATAAAAACATTTAAAATAATAACTATGTTACCAACATTTACATATCAACTTACCTAGTATGCGAAAATGGCTACTTTTACCATTTCGTCCACAACTTGATATTTTCCCCATTTTTAGCCCGAATTTCAGTTTTCCTTGCTCTATCATTTAAAATATAGTCTAATTAGGACTCACATTATTCAAATTGACCCAAAATCATATTTTGGAAAAATTACAATTTTGCCCCTAAACTTTTGCATATTTACACTTTTGCCCCAAAGCTCGTAAATTAAACTTCAGCCTATTTTCTTATGTTTTATGACATGCTGATTATTTTTCCCTTCTATGGAAACATCAAATTCTCACTCTAACATGTACTTATGACTATTAGGTATTTTTACCGATTAAACCCTTTTGCTCGTTTTCACTTAAAACCGAGTAGCACAAGTTGTCTAACATAATTTAAAACCTCATATTCTATCATAAAACACCAAAATACACAAATTTCACCTATGTGTATTTTTCCAAATATAAACCCTAGGTTAAATTATTGCTAGCATAAGCTAAATCGAGCTACCGGGACTCCAAAAACGTAAAGAACTTGAAAAACGGGGCTAGAATGGACTTACAATCGAGCTTGGAAGCTTGAAAAACCCTAGCCATGGTTTCTCCTTGCTATATTCGGCCATGGGGTTGAAGATGAGCAAAATTGGCTTTTAATTTTGTATTTTAATTCATTTTACCCCTAAATGACCAAAATACCCTTACTACTAAACTTTCCAAAAATTCCATCCATGTCCAATTTTTGTCCATAAACTTAGAAATTGGTAAAATTTCTATTCAAGACCTCCTAATTAATATTTCAAAACAATTTCATACTAGAAACTTCTAGAATGCAAGTTTTGCAAATTATTCGATTTAGTCCCTAATTTCAATTTAAGCACTTTAGGCATAGGATTTCATCACGAAATTTTCACACAATCATGCAATCATATCATAAACATCAATATAATTATAAAATAATTATTTCTATCTCGGATTTTGTGGTCACAAAACCACTATTCCGACTAGGCCTAAAATCAGGATATTACATTTGACACTTTAGTCACAAATTCAATAGACTCAACAGGTAGAGTCTTGCTGAATACTAATGTCTCACACACATAAGAAAGAGTAGAACCAGGATCAATCAATGCAATTACATTAGTATCATAAAGAGTGAATGTACCTGTAATAACATTTGGGGATGAAGCCTCTTCTCGTGCGCGAATAGCATAAGCCCTGGCAGGAGACGAGCCTCAGATCTGACTGATGTATCCTTAGTCCCTCTCTGACTACCACTCACATTACCCGCATTTCTGGATGGTCTACCCCGAGCCACAGTATTACCCGATCTCGTGTTCTGCACTGGATTTTCTTTAGCTATCCCTGGGCAATCTCGTATATAATGATCCATCGATCCACATTTAAAACAAGCCCGATCATGCAATCTGCAACTATCGGGATGTCGTTTACCATAATGTTTACACTCAGGTTGATTTGATCTGACGTTCCCCACACTAGCTACTGAGGTAGCTCTTGAGCTCATAGGTGGTCTATTCTGATCCCGTCTGGAGTAACCCAAAGTGGCTCTAGAATGACTGAAATCATCTCGAAACTTCTTTGATGTCAACTGGAATGACTTACCGGATGTTCTTTTGCGTGCATCTCTAGTTTCAAAGTCAGCTTTTCTTTTCTCTTTCCCGAGCTCTTCAGCTTTGCAGGCTCGCTCAACAAGTGCCACAAACTCTTTTATCTCTGGTATGCCAACTAACAGTTTAATGTCTTCATTCAATCCATCTTCAAATATTTTACATATTATAGCCTCAGTACAAACACACTCTTAGGCATACCGACTGAGTCTCACGAATTTCTGCTGTACTCTATCACGGTCATTCGACCCTGTTTCAGCTCTAGAATATCTTTACGCTTCTGGTCAATAAATCTCTAGCTAATATATTTCTTACGGAACTCAGTCTGAAAGAATTCTCAGGTCACCTACTCTCTCAGAACCACTGATACTCAGGTATTCCACCAGTGGTATGTTGTGTTTCGAAGCAAGGATATGGCACATTTCAAACATTCATCTAGGGTACAGGACAACTCATCAAACACACAGATAGTATTATCAAGCCAGAGCTCAACCCACTCAGCATCATCCTCATCAGTAGCTTTAAACTCTTCAGCCCCGCTTTTTTGATTTTATCAATAGGTGGCTTATACAATCTTAGTGGATCACTTACTTGAGGTATAGCAGGCATCAAAGATGGATTAGTCGGGGGTGGAGGTTGTTTTGCAGCCGGGTTAATCCGAATATATTGAGTAAACCAGTCGCTTGTTTACCCTCACCCTCTTGATTACTCGAAGTCGGTCGAGAATCAGCTGGCACTGTCCCTTGCGCAAGAGTAGGCACTACACTCTCGACATCATCAGCTACAGCTCTGTCGGGATCTATTTTCTATATGAAAACACATTTTCAGATGTTAGAATTCATCACACTATCACAGTATATAAAATGGCATGTATAGCTAGACTCACACACGCTACGTTAGTCCTAGAACCAACTAAACTGTAACTCTGATACCAATAAAATGTAACACCCTAACCCGCATCCGTCGCCGGAATGGGGATTACGTGACATTACTAACGAAAGCACAGTTCCAAACATTTTCATATTAATTCAAGTTATAATCATATATATTTAACAACCGTATTACATATACGAATCATACATTCATTGCAATTCAAGATTTAAACCACATCAATACTCATGACTTAATCCAATATCTAACCATAATTTATTATCATTCACCACATAGATTAAATAAAACATAATCCAATATATATATCCAAAACAATTCAATACATATACATAACATACAACATATCAATAATTTCATTATGGAATATTAAACCTATTTTTTTTCTTAAGTAAGTCATGCATATACATAATTTATTTATCGATTGAACTAAATTTCATTACTAACCTTTTTATTCATTTATGCGGCTTTAATATGTTAATCTATGTGTAATTCATATATTTGCATATTAACACAATTTAATAACAAACATTCGGTTATAATTAACCCATTTCAATTCTATGTCTACTTGGCTAACTCAATTCATTTATACATATTTAATAATTTATAAATATTTAACGAATTTATATTGCCATGCACATATATATTTCAACCATATTATAAGCACATATATTTATACATGTAAATCATTTAAAAACTCAACTAATATAACATGATTGATTACCAAATATACATATATCCTCTATCATTAACTCAAATTCCTTATATAAATCTAAAACCCAATATGTTTTACTTACCAAAACAATAATTCAAGTGTCATCCATATCATTAATATAGTCCATAAATAAACACCCAATTTAAACCATGCATATGTCTTGATTTTTACCTAACAACACATAACCTACCTTAGCTTAATTAACATCCATTTATACATATGGCTGAAACACATAGCATTTTCACAAACATCATATATTTAGCTAATCTTACAATATAGGCTCAAACCAAGACCTAACACACACATATATATAGCATAGCCGATTTTTTCATGCCACATCCGAATTCAACAACCAACCTCAAAATCATAATCACATAACACAATTTATAACCAACCATGACATACAGCATGATAACCAAAATAGACTTAAATCAAGAATTTATCAATACCGAACTCGAGCATAAAAAATAAAGCCATTTTCGTATGGCATTTATACATCCATCATCCAAAATAAGCCAACTCTAAGCTAGTCTATACGTGCCATACTTCAAGTTCAACTATTTAAATACCGAAGCAGTAAATAGTGTGAAAGACTTTGCTGATGATCCCTGAGCTTGTAACTTGAATCCAAAATCTATAAAACAAGGTAAACATGTACACACAGGGTAAGCTATTATAGCTTAGTAAGTCATAAGCAAATAAACAATCCCAAGATATAATCAACACATTTTAAGTTAAACCAAATTATATTAACATTACCAAGCTTAATTTCGAACTTACAAGTGAGATAAATAATTACATTTTCATGCACAATTCTACCATGGCCGAATACTCACATAATCATATTAACTGAAAGTCAATCAACTTTCTAAGTTAAAATGCCATTATACAATCAAACACACATATACATATTCACATAAGCTCAAGAATCTGATTATAACATCATGTACATATACTTCTTATATGGACGAACATACATGATCACATATATATGCATATCCAAAAATCAATTCTATAATATTCATACCATTTGTTCAAAACCGAATACACTTGTTTAATTCATGTATATTTATCTTTTGCATCACATATAACTTATCAACTTTCAAGTCACATACATACCTTATTACTGATAGCAAACAAGCTAAATCATACTTGGCCCTTTTAGCTCATTTTACACTTTCGATCACGATTTACCTTCGCCCAATGAACCATTCAGAATTGGATACGACACTCGAATAATCACACATATCGTACAGTGCCAACGTCCCAGACATGGTCTTACATGTAGTCACATATTGATGCCACTGTCCCAGATAGCGTCTTACTCGTACACCTATATCGGAATCACATATCGATGCCATGGTCTTACTCGCACACATATATCGGAATCCTAAGTCATGACATATGTATCCTAGCTATTCCTAAGGTTTATACGGGGCTTTCAGACGTCGTAACTCGATCGAAACGAATGCTCGAACATGGTTACCAAGCTTATACACATTCGGCAATAGCAAAAATAAATTCATATTTTGCATACCAGCATATATATTTAGCATTTATCTATAATTAGACACATTTATTTTCTTATAAACTTACCTCAGATGTTATAAAACGGAATAGGGCAGCTAGTCGACAACTTTCTTTTTCCCTAGATCCAAATCTGATTTCTTTGGTTCTTGATCTAAACATATTCAAATTAAGCTCATTCAAACATATTTTCATTCAATTTAGTCCAAAGACACATAAATGGGCAAATTACCATTTTACCCTTAACATTTACAATTTTTACAATTTAGTCCCTATTACACAAAACACAAAATATGGAATATCTCAAAGTACCCATGTTAGGCCGAATGGTACCCATGTCCATACAAGCCCATATAATTCATTTATTTCACATTTTAGTCCTTTAAATTATTATTTTTGCAATTAAGTCCTAATTACTCAAAATCATCAAAAACTCCCATACAAAACATGTTAATCTAAAACATATCTTTCATATTTCATCATCAAACAACAAAAATCACAAGTTCTCAACAATTGCACAACTTAAAATATTCATCAAAATAAAAAATTCAGGCATGGGTTTTGTAGTACTCGAAGCAACGATATCAGAAACATAGAAATTATCAAAAATCAAATAAAAACGAACCTTGATTGAGCTTGAATATATGTCGAACCCTATCTTGGTTTCTTTCTTTTTCTTTGTTTTAACTTTTGGCGAAGAGAAAGATAATGAACATGGTTTTTATTATTTTATGTTTTATGATGTATTATAACTTAACTTTTAATTTACATTTTTAACCTTAAATAAAACTTTATACTATCATTACATAGTATCCATTGCCGTCCACTTTACTTAGTATTGGGCTAATTGCAACATAAAGGCTTCCATTTAAAAAGCCAGGTGCAATTCAGCCCCTTTTAGAAATAACCACCTAATTTTCATTTTATGCGATTAAGTCCTTTTATTTAATCAGACACTCAAATGACAAAATTAAATCACGAAAATTTCACAGATATAAATTCACACAAAATAAACAAATAAAATAATATTAAAATATTTTTTTAACTCAGATTCATGGTCCCAAAACCACCGTTCTGATTAGGGTCTAAATAGAGCTGTTACACTAAGACACGACCGTGTGTCTCAGCCGTGTGAGGGACATGGTCTGGAGAGACGAGCATGTGGCCTGACCGTGTGGTTCGATGTGCATCCTGATGTCATAAACAGATAGTTACACGGCTTGAGGACACAGGCGTGCCAAAGGCACATGGGCATGCCAAAGGCACACGAGGGTGTCCCTATGTCCATACGGGCGTGTGACCCTATTTTATGGGAAAATTTTCTAATTTTTCTTGAAACTTCTCAAAGTTCTCGGTTTAGTCCCAAATCAATTTCGATGTGTGTTTTGGGCTTCATAAACTCAAATAAGGGACGACATGCATGTGTTTGAAAGGTTTTGAATTAAAAGAGATTTTATGGCCTGGGTTTTGCATGAGTGTGTATGTTTAAGTCCGATAATGCCTCATACCCTGCTCTGGCATCAGAAATGGGTAAGGGGTGTTACATTTAGTGGTATCAGAGCATGATTTAGTTAGTTCTCAGACTAACCTAGCACGTGTAAGAGTCTAGCTATACATGCCACAAGTTTGTGATTGTGTGATGTCTCCCGACGCGAATGAGAACTATCTTCTGTGGGCAAGGTACTCTCCAACCGAGCTACACCCCATCTCGTAGATAATGATGCTAAAGTATTCAATGAAGTACAATTATGAAGAGTTGAAACTTGGAAAGGTACAAACAAGAATTCTTGAAATGTATATGTACATATTTCTGATATGAGAAACATGAAATAGAATGTGTACATGGTATAATGAGCTTATCTATGATTGATTTGTTTGTGTGAATACATGTGTTTAAATAACTTACTAAAAAAATACAGGTAGAAAGATTGTTCATGTACACTTATTTAAATGAATATGGTTGGCAAATTCACATAGTCTGAGTATAAGTGTTAAATTGCTTGGATTGATTTACATGTTTGTAATGATATGCATACGATGATGTGCGAAATGAAAGTACAGATTGGAATATACTTATCCATGTTTGTTGGCTTTCGTATGATGTTATGTACATGACTGGTTTGATTAAATGAATGGGATAAGTAAAGTTACTCAGAATTCATAGAGTACATGTATGAGTATACTTGTCTAAATGAGATAATTGGAAAGTTGGTGTAAAATGAATATGAATGTCAGTCTGTCTGAAATGAATAATATGATTTTGATGATGTTGCTATGATGATGAAAGTCGTGTTACATGTGTATGTATATGAGAGTCGAGTCAGAGGCCCTACGACCTCACCTTCTTACCAGAGTGGTGTATTGTAATGGAATTTCATGAGAATTGCGCTGAATAAATTCACAAGTATGAAACCAAAAAGTCTAGTGGAGAAATATCTATAAACACGATTAGAGATTGAGAATGAGTTGATAAGTAAGCCAGAGCTAGAAAAGTGTTAGGTTGACATAAAGATTATGTGAATTATGCACTGTCACAGTTAGAAAAGAAATGTATTTGGGTAAATCGAATTACTCAGGTACGAGGTTAAGAAAGTGTAATAATATGGGATTTGTGATGACAGAAATAGTTAGAGGAATAATATTTGAAACTTTAAATGTCTGAGTATGGAGATCATAGTGAGTAGATGATGATTGTCTCTCTTGATATATTTTAAGAGATCATTGTTCTCGGAAGTATTATAGTGGCTATCTATCTTCTGATGAAATTCTTGTTATATGAGAATGTTATCTGATCTTAATGTCGATTTAAAGACATTCTCGATCCGATGAGTTTATAATCTGCTTTGCTCTACTTCTCTCTGGTATTCTGTTATATTCAGTCTGATGGGAACTTATGAGAAAATGCACATGATGCTATGATTTTGTTTCTCTAAATTATCATCTTTGATTCCAATGGTATTAAATGATACTTTCTTCTAGACTTTTTCCCTCTGAGGAATTATCGACGTCTTTCATATTTTTTAAGAGGTTATTTTCGGTGTTCCGATATAGTCTCGTATCTTGGGATTTCTCTATTCTGGATTTCTTTACTTGGTTTTCTTGTTATCTTTGTTCCATAATCTGTCAATTATGACTCATGCTAAAAATGTGTTCTTTAGTTGTGATAAATCATGTCAAGTGTGACTATGCTCCTGATTTGATCATGGTAATGTGGTGAATTTAGTATTTGGATTTCTCTAATTTATGTGTAAGGATTTGACATCGGTAAAGGCTTAACTGGTAAAATTTTCGTCTTGTGAAAGTTAATAGCTTAATTCATGATTAGCAAAGTTTGGACAAATGAGAACATTATTAACCGAAGCCTTTGAACTGGTTTAGTATGTATTGGGCAAAGATTTCTTGATTTTCAGTGATAGTTGTTGTATGATCTTTGAGAAGAGCAGAATGCAGTGACAAACACTTGGGTAGAAAATCCAAAACTTGTACAGAGATTTCGCAAGAAAACTTACAGGAGTAATGTATTAGCGATCGGGTTTGGAACTCGACATCGTTGATCCTTGTGTATGAATACTTGAAATGTTGAAAGGTTTAAGGTTGTATATCAAGTGTCATCAGAATTATCTTCGCCCATGTTGGCAACAAAATGGAAATGAGAAGAAGTTATTATGGATTTCATGTCTGATTTATTACTATTTCTGAAAGGGAAAAATTTTATGTGACTTATGCTTAAATGTTTGACGAGATATGTAAATCATGTTGGTATGTATTGAATCCCTGCTCATCAGATTAATGAAATTTCCTATACTAGTCTCCACTAATTGGACTAAGATCCATGTTATATATTGTGATTCCTTGGGAAAGCTAAAGGAGGATTTGAAATTTAAAGGCAACTAAGAGTTGATTCGGTAATCAATCAGACTATGTGAAATTATAGAGAGTGTAAGGCCAAGATGAACTGGCTAGTTTTATTATTCAAATTCAAAAAGATTCAAGTAAGTGCATATATATGATATGATGGCATAGACCAGACCATTGTATATATGAACTCTTAGATGGAGGTTGAAATTCAGCTAAGGTGGGGAATAGCAATGAACTGCTTATGACACTGATATGAGAAAATAATGAGATAAGTAATATAGGCACAGCCGAGTGAAAGTTCTTTAGCAATGATTGTGAGAAAGAGAATTTTATGTGAGAAACCAAAACCATTTTTTTTTGGTAGGATTTTCGGGGACAAAAATCCCTAAGGGGGAGAATTGTAATAGCTCGATTTTGGGCCTAGTCGGAAAAGTGGTTTCAAAACCACTATCCTGGGGCCAACAAAATTATTTTTAATGATATTTTATGTGTTATAGCATGATTATATGAGTGCGTGAAAATTTTGGTGAAATAATTTTAGTGATTTCATGCTTAATTGCGAAAAAGACTAAATTGCGTAAAAGGCAAAAGTTTTGTTTTGCTAGCTAAAGGAGTCAAATAGCTATAGAACATTAAATTAGGGTATTTATTGAGTAAATAGACCATAAATATGTTAGTGGCTGAACAAGGAGACAAAAAAAGGTTGAAAAGTCAAAGTTGGTCTGCATTAGGTGACTTATTTGGTATTAAAATAAAACAGAAAGAAAAAAAGATGTCATCTTTTCATCTTCCTTCTTCCCCACAAAAAATACCAGCAAATAGGGGGTTTTGAAAGCTCAAAAATTTCAGCAACTTATATCCCTTACAAGTAAGTGATTTAGATGCCTATTTTTGATAATTTTTGTACTTTTGAAACCCTTGTAGCATGAACTAGCCAATAGGGGGACTATTTTGTGAAATGGTTGATAGTCTAGGGATTTGCCATGAAAGGATTTATATTTTTTGTTGAATTTTTATGGAACAAAATGAGTCTTGGTTGTGTAATAAACAACTTTTGTAAAAAGATTTTCATGGAAAACACCTAAAAAGGCCATTTTGTAAAAGTTATAAAATAGGTTGTAATTGTGTGAAATAGTGGAAATTTGGGGTTGTCATAAGAGTAATAATTGGTCGGTTAGGATTGGATAATAAGGAAATTTGATGAAAATTGATTTTCGGGCATAAGGGTAAAATGGTCATTTTGTGAAAGTCTAGGGGCAAAATGGTCATTTTGCCGAAAATGTGAATTTTGATTGTCCAAATTTATTTAGTGATGTTAGATTAAGAAAATAAAGATTTGGGCTTAAATCAAGAAAGTGCGTGGTTAAGGACAAAAAGAGAATAATTAGCCGAAACTGCATTTGAGGTAAGTCCGTGTGATTAAATGAGCATGATATTTATGCCGTTGTTATTATACTTGAAAATTTATCTTGTCATGATTGTATTAAAGTTTATGTTGTGATAAAGTGATGTCAAATGTAAATAACATTTATGTCTTGATTGAATGCTTGGAGATTTGATGCAATATGATATTCCATTGAAACGAGTAAGTTGTATGTAAATAATACAACTACATTGTTATTATATGTGTTTAAATTGATATAGCATGAATTGCTTGCTTGTGGAAATGATTATGTATGATGAATATTGAGATAGTAGAATTCTTGTTTGAACCTTAAGAAACAATTTAGATATTCATGTCATGACATTCGCGTTATTAGTGTAAGACATGTCTAGGACATGCATCGGCCATATTATAAGAGCCAGTGTAAGACCTTGTCTGGGACATGGCATCGGCTGTAACACCCCTTTCCCGTAACTGTCGTCGAAAAAGGAAAGGGGCATTACCAGACTGACAGAACATTTCAGACCGATTCAAAATCACAAATATCACATAACATTAATACATAAGCAATCATCAACAATTCATCCCTTTTGATAGTCTACGAGACCTAAAACATACTTTTAAGGACAGTCGGGACTAAACCGAACACATTCATAAATTTTAAAACTCCAAAAATTTTTCAATTTTGTTGAGGTCACACGCTTGTGTGACCAGGTCGTGTACCTCACATGGGCACCAGACACGCCCATGTGATCCAACCGTGCCAAAACAGAGTATATATATACTGACTTTCACCCACGGCCAACAGACACGCCCGTGTACTATGGTCATGTGATATGTAGCTAGCTACTGACTTGAGCCCACGGCTATATGACACACCCATGTGTCTTAACCGTATGATCTTAAGAGATTACTGCTTTGCATACACAGCCATAAGGCACGCCTGTGGTCCGTAACCGTGTGGCACAATGCAGGCTTGGTTTAATCCAACTTGCCACCCCTTTTTGGGTTATTCCTACAAGCAATATTAAACAACATTTATACATATCAAAGCTTAAATACATAGACATTCTAGCCTATTCATGCCATACTTCAAAAATTTACACTCTTAAAAGTACCAAAATGAGTTCGATAGTGTGGTGACAATCCTCGACTATCCCCGATCCTTCAGTAGCTACAATAACTGTAAAACAGATAGAAATCACACAGAGTAAGCTACAAAGAGCTTAGTAAGCCAAATACAACTAGTCTAACTATTAAAGCATATAAAGTAAAAGTCAATAGTAAAAATTCATAGCCATTTCACAGAGTAATTCATGAGCCTAACCATGCTCATTTGCTTGTATATATGTCATGTTTCATTTCCATGATTTCGTACATACTTCGCATTCATTATTTAACAGAAACAAAGTCTTTCATATTTAGAAATTTAGTACGATACAAACGTACCTGTATAGATTATACATTTCATATATTCATTCCTATATCTCGTACTCTATCATCAGATGGTTTAGTAACGATACAGATACTCATAGACGGGTACAATGCCGACGTCCTAGACGTGGTCTTACATGTAATTTAGTATCGATGCCTCTGTCCCAGACAGGGTCTTACACGAAATCAGATACAATGCCGATGTTCCAGACATGGTCTTACAAGAAAATCTCAAATCGAGGCCTATGTCCTAGACACAGTCTTACACAATATCTCAAATTAATGTCAACGTTCTTTTAGAAAAATACAGAGCATTTCAGATACTAGCATATTATTGGAGTTTACTCAAAATTTATACATCAGGCTCACAAGGCCGTCCAGTACAGATTATAGTTTGTATGTGCAGAATTTAGTCAATTTAACATGTAATCGTAATTTGACTTACCTCGTATAGATTTCGGACGGAAACGAGTGGACTATTCAACTATTTTGGACTTCCATCGATCTAAGTCTGATTTTCTTTGTTCTTAATCTAATACAATTCAAATTCAACCATCCAATCATTCATTTCATTCAAAATAATCCATGAACACATATTTAGGGCACTTTGCATTTTAGCCCTTACATTTTCACACTTTGACAATTTAATCCATTTTCCACACAATCACAAATATGAAAAATTCACCAAGACTATAGCTTGGCCGAATATACATAACTTCTATACAAGCCCAAATAACATATTTAATTCACAATGTAGTCCTTCGAAACCTCATTTTCACAAATAGCCCAAATAGCTCTATTATCAAAAATTCAAGAACAAAGCATGATAATCTCACATATATCTTTTATAATCCATATAAAAACTTTACAAAGCTTATATAATCATCATTGGCACATTTCATAATCTTCAAAAGAAACAGAAATTCAGATATGGGTTTTGAAGAACACGAAGCAACAATCACAAAAACGTAGAAATTATCAAAAATAAACGAAAATTCATACCTTAATCAACCAAATAAACGATCGAACCCTAGGATGGTCTTCTTCTTTCTATTTTCTTGATATAATCGGCTATATCAATGATAATAATGGCCACTTTCATATTTTCATTTTATTAAACAACATTTATTTAACCTTTTACTAAAATACCCTTGCATTTAAACATTAATAAACCATTTAGTAATGTCCAACAAAGTCATTTAATACATTACATGGTCAAATAACCACATAAGGACCTATTAGTCCAAAGCCATTTCAAATACATACATTAAACATGTAGCATGCTAATTTCACCTTTTATGCGATTAAATCCTTTTTCAATACTCAGTATGGAAACAAACAAATTAGATCACAGAAATTTCACCAATGCAAATTCATTCATCATAGACACAGAAAAGAAAAAAATATTAAAATTTTTTTGGACTCAGATTTGTGGTCCCGAAACCACTATTCCTACTAGGGTCTAAACCGAACTGTTACATCGGCATTGAAACGAGAGCTAGTGTAAGACATGTCTAGGACATGCATAGGCCTCGAGATGTAAGCCAGTGTAAGACATGTCTAGGACATACATCGGTGACGAGATGTGTCAGTGTAAGACCATGTCTGGGACATGGCATTGACATAGATATGTGAGAGCTAGTGTAAGACCATGTCTTGGACATGGCGTCGGCCTTGATTTCGATAGTCAGTGTAAGACCATTTCTGGGACATGGCATCGGCATTATACCCTATGTTTGAGGCTTAGTGAATATCCGGTAGCTTTCTGAATGGTTCAACAGTGAGAGATACGATTTAAGCTAAATGAGAAAGGTTTTGACCATATTGTGAGTGGTACAGGTACTTACATGAAATTGATGAGATGTGAATTCAATTCGTGTTATATGATTAGTAAGGAATGAATATGAGCATGTTGAGTAACACATGTATGTATGCCAAGCTCATGAGAAATGATTTCAGTTTATAATGCACATTTGGTGAAGATGCAAATAGGTAATTCATGCTTATGAGAATGATTTTGTGATGACCTTATGATTATAGGTCTATAATTATGATGTATGAATATGTAACCTTACCAATGTGGTGAAAATGAATTAATATGGTGTGATAAACATACTATCATTAATTTACACTAAAACAGTTTTGGACAACAGTCATAGTCTGACTTTAAAAATCTACCAAAAATTGTGGAAATTGATTTAGAGGCTGAATAAAATATTAAATCAAAGCCTAATGTGTTTAGTTTCACATAGAAAAAATGGTGTAAGAAAAAGAGTTTCATATTATGAAATATTTTAATTGTAGTGAGACAGAGTCAGAATGACTTCAAAATCCCCTGTTCTGATTTGAGAAAATCATTGAAAATTTGACAAAAATATTTATGAGTTATAATTTATATTATTAGAATTCTTAGTAAGTCTATTTTCAATAGAAATAGACAAAAACATCATTCGAGTCCCGTATTATGAGATTCTTAATTTTTAGTGAAGAGGGGTCAGAACTATTAGACAGCGAAAAGGGTAAATTTAAGGAATAAACTGTACTAATTGATTGAACCAAAAATTCTGAAATTTTTATGGTAAGAAGATGTTCTAGGAAAAATTAGCAGAACTTAATTTGGAGTTCCGTAGCTCTAGATATAAATAATTTAGTGACTATGACTTAAGAAAATAGCTTGACTGGAACATGAGTAAAAATGCAAATAGGGTTGTATTACCATGAGAAGCAAGTTGATAAATTGCTTATTATTTTCATACGGTCTTAGTAAGCTATAAAGCTTACTCCCTTCTTTTCTTTTCCTTTAGTGTTCTCAGGTTAGCTCGGGGTTGGAGATTGTCGAAAGCAGCATCACATTATCAAGTCGCTACGTTTGGAATAATAAAGCATATATTAGAAATTTCAAGTGAGTGGCATGTATAGGGATCTAGTTGATTGACATGTATTACTTTGTTTTAGCCAAATGTGTTGGCTTATATTGAGTTATATGTATATGGCCATGAGATGTGGCTCATATTGATTTTGGCTTGTAAGCCTAGCTATTCATTTCATGTCTAATGTTTATAAGGTGATTATGTTTGTTTGCCATGCATGGTTAGTAATATGACTTGTGTGTTGGATGTACGCTCTATGACCAATTGAGGTGGTCATAGCCATGTAGTAATCGTACGTTATAAACACAATGTGATAATGATTAAACTTGAGTTCTTGATGGATAAGTTGGTAACCATAGTATAATGGTAAAAGTGGTCATCAAAATGATAAGTCTTATGAATGTGAAATAAGGAATCTAGACTTAGTATTGCATGAGTAGATGCATAGCTTGTAAGAGGACATGTTAATGTTATGAAAATGTCTTAATAACAGTTTTTTAATCACTAAAATGATGCCATGATTTGTGGTTTTAATGTGCATAAAGTTGTAAGAGATTATGGGTAACATGAAGGCTTGGAAAATAGCCTAAGTGTTGGCCACACGGGCTGAGACACGGCCGTGTATCTCAGCCGTGTAAGGGACACGGTCTAGAGACACGGATATATGGCCCGACTGTGTGGTTCGATGTGCATGCTAATGTCATAAAGAGAGAGTTACACGGCCTGAGGACACGAGCGTGCCAAAGGCACACGGGCGTGTTCCTATGTCCATACGGGCGTGTGGCCCTGTTTCATGGGAAATTTTTCTAAGTTTTTCTGAAACTTCTCAAAGTTCTCGGTTTAGTCCCGAATCAATCCCGATGTATGTTTTGGGCTTTGTAGACCCAAATAAGGGACGACATGCTTGTGTTTGAAAGGTTTTGAATTAAAAGAGATTTTATGGCTCGATTTTTGCATGAGTGGGTATGTTTAAGTCCTGTAATGCCTAGTACCCTGTTCCGGTGTCGGACATGGGTAAGGGGTGTTACAATTATCTAGTCATAATTTAACCATGAATGTGAATGTTTGAGTAATCAAATGTGCCATGTTGCATGCCATGAAATAAGTGTAGGTATGTAAGTGTTTAAGGGTGGCAAATGGCTTGGAAAATAACCTAGAAATTGTCCACACGGTTAGACACACTAGCATGTGTCTTGGCCGTGTGTGACACACGGTCTGCCCTATGGGCATGCGATCCGGCCGCGTGTCCCCTGCACCCTAAGTATGCAAAACAGAATGCCCAGTAGTAAATACACGGGCAGAGACACGGCCATATATCTCAGCCATGTAAAGGACACAGCCTTAAGACATGGGCATGTGCCCAAGCTGTGTGAAGTCTGCACTTAATTTTGGAATTTAATTCGCCACACGGCCTAAGCACGTGGGTGTGTAACTTGGCTGTGTGACCTTATTTAGTTGATAACATCATAGTCAGAGAGTTACACGGGCTGAGGACACAGGCGTGTCCCAAGCCACACGGGTGTGTGCGACCACACGGCCCATTTCACACAGGCGTGTGACTCCCCGAAGTAGGAAAATTTCTAAGTTATCCCAAAGTTTCCTAAAGTCTTCAGTTTAGTCCCGAACCACCTCTAATATATGTATTTGGCCTTGCAGGCCCGAATAAGGGACGATATGTATGTGTATGAATTTTTTAATTTGGACGAAATTTTATGGCTCGATTTTGTACGAATGTGTATGTTTAAGTCTGGTAATGCCTCGAATCCTATCCTGGCGTTGGACACGGGTAAGGGGTGTTACAACTGGGGTCCCTTTTGAATTAAGTCAGTATACCCTACAAGTTTGACACGGCCTAGACACACGGGTGTGTCTACTAGCCGTATGTGGCACACGGGCTGGCACATAGGCATGTGGTCGGCCGTGTGACCCAAGTTAGTAACCCCTCTAGATTTCACATGGCTGGCACACGGGTGTGTCTTCGGCCATGTGGTGCAAGTCAGTATGTCTGCCCTGTTTTCACACAGCCTGTGACACGAGCGTGTCTGGTGGTCGTGTGAGGCACACGGCCTGTTCACACGGGCATGTGACCCCTAAATGCATGAATGTTTTCTATTTTTCCCGAAGTTTTTTTAATGTTATTGATTTAGTCTCGGACCTCTTTTAAGCATGTTTTAAGGTCTCGTAGGACCTTATGAGGGACAACATGAATGAGTTTGATGGATTTTGGATTATGAATGCATAAATGTTTGTGAATGATGTGTATTATCCAGTAATGCCTCGTAACCCTATTCCGGTGACGGATACGGGTTAGGGGTGTTACACTAGACAATTGTATTAATGAAGCACAAGCGACGTTTGTTCCAAGTAGACAAATCACAGATGATATACTCATTACTTATGAGGTACTACATTTCTTCAAGTAGAAGCGAGATGTACATAAGGGAGATTTTGTTCTAAAGTTAGATATGACCAAGGCTTATGACAGACTGTAGTGGAGTTTTGTGGAAAATATGATGAAGTGTTTAGGATTCTACAATGAATGGATTTCTTTGGTAATTTTTTGTGTGATAACCATTTTATACTCGGTGATCTTTAATGGGATTCAAGGAGAGGTTTTTTGACCTTCCCGAGGATTGAGACAAGGTAACCCCTTGAGCCCATATTTATTTCTGATTTATTACTCAAAATGGCCAAACACGAGGGGAATATTAGAGGCACATGTTGTAACCTCCCCAACCCAGGCTAGATGTTATGACTAGATCGTGAAGACTACATCAGTCACTGAAATGACTAAGTAACCCTAATTCAACTTACTTTGGAAAAATCACGGTTGCACTTGAGCTAGTTTGGAAAACGTACAATTATTAAGCCGCCTCTTCTTAAGCCTTATTGTTATTATTGACAGTGATGTTTTCAGAAAACCTGTTGTTTGTTGCTTTATTTTGCAAAATTTCGTTATCTTTGAATGCAACGAAAAATACTATTCATGTCAGATTTCAGTTAGGTCGAGCAACATGAATTTTTCGGTTAACATGTATTTCCAATGTGTTGAATAATGCATGTGTAAAACCCAAAACCAAAAAGGAACCAGAAATCACAGTCCAAAATAAAGTCTTACAGTCCAAAAATCGAATAAATTACTTATGGAAAATTTATTTGATGTAAAAATAATCTAAAGTCCATGATACGTTTGCATGCCAGGTTTGACGCTAATCTCGATCATTACCTAAGAAGTTAATACTAGGGGGTGAGCATAATATAGCTCTATGTATGTCAAAAACAATGTAAACAATCAACAATTTCATTACAATACAGTACATGGCATATTTCAATAACGCATGAGCTATCATGAGTATGATGCAATGCGAAAAGGTTCTTACCCATTCATCCTTTACACACTACCAGTTCCCCAGAACCCGTTTGCCTAACACCAAACAATATGAGCCGAAGTTCGATGTGAGTAAACCACCAGTTCAATAGTGCAGATATACTACCAATAAATATGCAGAAAAGCTACCAATATCATGGTCAATCGACCAATAACGGTAAGTGCAATTAAATTGCCAATAATGTGATAAAATTTCCAATGTCATCAGCATTCTCTATGCAATGCATTGACAACAATAATGAAGACTTTAACAGCCGTTGGTACTCCACGAAACTACTTCATCAACCATAATAACCCACCCCATACAAATGCAAAATGACATATCAGTCTCTGTACAATGGTATGTTTAACATGCGTATCAACAATCAGTGTCAGTTTACAATTGACATACTTTTCATCTATCAATATCATTGAATTCAATTATTCTCCCAATACATGTTTAATTTTTTATCTACATTCATTCAGTCAATCAAGTCAACAATTTCACTGTTATGTAACATTCGGTACAATCTAGTCATAATTAGTATGTAGTTCGAAGAATGGCATTGTATGTCAAACATTACACTGCACCCCATAATCAGTGAACATAATATACATCATTTCAAATCATGTTACAATTAGCAAACATCAATCAATAACATTGACAATCAACTAAAAAATCAAGTACCACAATTACGAATACAGACAATCTCGGTAAAGGCTTAACCACTCAATCAATAATTTTAAAGTCATGTACCTTATTTGGAAACTTTTAATACGCTTATTAGGCCACTCAACCATGCCCAACAAGCATTTGGTAAAAATTTATAACTTATAATAAGAATTAACAATTGGTTACACAAAGTTAGGACCCACATTTTATTACGCAGTTCGCAACACTAAGCCGTAAAAATCTATGTTTTCAAAGTAATGCCTTAAACGTGACTAAAACCAAATTACAAAATTTAACATTTTAAAATACTACTAAACCAACCCTAAAACACCCCCTAAGGGTTCGGTCAAATTAGTGTTACATCAACCAATTTTTAGATCTAATTCTACAAGGTAACTTACATTGATTTGATGCAAGACAAGGGCATAAATGAAATCCAACTTCACTAATGATTTGAGACGTTAAAATTAGCACCTAAGATTGAAATAATACTTAAAAATCAGTAACCAAGAATCAAGTTAAGGACTTAGAATATTTGGCCAAAGGAACAATGATTAGCAAAATTGAAACAATGCAAGATCTTGCATAGATCTGCACTTACACTACCAGATAACTAGATCTAAATTTTCGGATTAATGTATTTGGATACCCCACTTGTTAGGAACATCTAGGTCTAATATAAATAGAGGATAAATTAAAACTTACTTCTGTAAAGGGGAGGCAATAGAAAAGAAATTAACAGCCCAAAATAGTGGTGTTCCAAGGGGCGACAACACTACAAGCGATGGCTGAAAAAGGTTAGCTTAAGCGGAATAAAGAAGGATGTTTGGAAAGAAAAATCAATAATTTTTAGAGCTAGTAAAATGGTTTATTGGCTGTAAAAACAACAACCAAAAATCGACACAAAAGGGAGAGCAAAAGAGAGGGAAAAGATAACTCACCTACACCACTATGAACAGAGGAAAGGGGTGGTAATGAACAAAAAATGAGGCTAATAGGATGGCACAGTGGTGAGTTTTAAGGTAGTAAAAGGGCTAGTTTAAGAGGTTAAACATCCAGCAAGGTGGCTGGAAAAAAATAGCGCTAGGCAAGGAGGTCGACACAACTATGGTGAAATCACTGAAGAAAGAAGAAAAAAATTATTGAAGAAGGAAGAGAGAGATGAGAAGGATGGCTAAAGTAATAGATGATCATAGGAAAAGCTAAAAAATGAAAGAAAATAGAATAAATAAATAGGGTTTACTAGGTTGGGCGACACAAAAATCGCCAATTTGCAAAGGAATGGATTCGAACTCAGATCTCTAAGCCAATTGCACTCTCACCTTATTTTTCCCATCATCAAACATACTCAAATGGGCAAACATAGCCTGAAGCTCAAACAATGCCTTTTTGCTTAAGGTATCAACCACTACATTAGCCATCTTAAGATGATACTTAATCGTGTAATCATAATCCTTTAGCAGCTCAATCCATCTATGTTCCCTCAAATTAAGCTCTTTCTAGGTGAGGAGATATTTGAGACTCTTGTGACTCATGTAAATAATACAGTTCTCACCATACAAATAATGTATCCAAATCATGGGTTGGATAATTTTACTCATACGGATTAAGTTGTCTCGAGGCATAAGCTACCACTTTATCATCCTGTATTAGAACACACCCAAACCCAACATACGGAGCGTCACTATATACTACGTAGTCTTTACCAGATTCCGGCTATATCAAAATGGAAGCCTCAGTCAATAGAGATTTAAACTTCTCAAAACTTGCTTGTTGTTCATCTGACCATTTAAAATCAGCATTCTTCTATAACGACTTAGTCAAGGGGCTATAATTAAGGAAAAACCCTCAACAAATCTCCAATAGTAATCGGCCAGACCAAGAAAACTCTAAATCTCAAATATGTTATTCAGTTACTTCCAATCCAAGATAGCTTTAACTTTTTTCAGATCCATATGAAAACCCTCAACAGACACTACATGTCCTAAAACACAACTTCTTTCAACCAGAACTCGCACTTACTAAGCTTAGCAAAAAGCTTCATTTCATGGAGAATCTGCAGAACTACCCTCAAATGCTCATCATGCTTAGATTTTGACTTAGAATATACCAATATGTCATTAATGAACAAAACAATTAACTGGTCAAGGAAAGGTTGAAATACATGGTTTATGATATCCATAAATGCGACCGGTGCATTAGTTGATCCGAATGACATAACTAGAAACTCGTAATGACCATAACGAGTCCTAAATGCAGTCTTGGGTACATCAGATTCTTTCACTTTAAGCTGGTAGTACCTAGATCTCAAGTCAATCGTAAAGAAGATGGTTGCACCCTTGAACTGATCAAACAGTTTGTCGTCCTTAGTAAAGGATACTTATTCTTTACGACCATCTTATTTAGCTATCTATAATTGATACATAACCAGAGTGTCCCATATTTCTTCTTAACAAACAATATTGGTGCGCCCTAAGGCGAAACACTGGGTTTTATAAATCCTTGGTCCAGAAGTTCTTGAAACTGGACTTTTAACTTTTTCAGCTCTTTAGGTGACATGCGGTAAGGAGCAATGAACATTGGTGTTGTACCCAGTAGCAACTCAATACAAAATTCAACTTCTTGATTTGGAGGTAACCCTAGCAGTTCCTTAGGAAAGACATCCGAAAATTCCCTTACTGTATGAATAGTATCCATGAAGGAATCAATTGCTCTCACATCTCAGACATAGTCCAGAAACGCCTCACACAATTTTTAGACCAATTTCTCCTCTACCATAGCAGAGATCACATTGGACAGATAGTTTTAGCACTCGCAGACCATAATAATTTCCTTTCCAGACTCAATCTTCAATGTTGTTCTCTTTAAAGCACAATTTAGACTAACTTGGTGCTCCAACAATCTATCCCCAAAATCAGATCAAACTTATTAAAAGACAGCTCCATTAAGTCGATAGGGAAAATTTCCCTTTGAATTTCCAAAGGACATCTCTGATAAATTTTATCTACAAATATAGATTATCCTAAAAGGTTGACTATCAGTTTTCTCTACCCCAATCCCTAGTTTACAGCCATATTGCATGCAATATAAGAAAAAATAGATCCTATATCTATTAATGCAAAGCAAGGTACCAATGGATAGTAAAGCTACCTGGAATAACGTCAACCACATCTCTGTCCTCTCGACGTCTAACCATATAAACTAATGTAGGCTACCTAGTTTCAGCTCGATTTATACCCTGACCTAGTGCTCTCTATCTTCTAATTTTGGCCCCTAATTCTGAATCGAAGCTTGAATCTGAACAACCCGATGAGGATAATTCTTAACTCTGTGTTCCATTAAACCATAACCCAAACAGGCACCTAGCCTATTCCAACATTCTCCCAAATGTCACCTCTCACACTACTGACATGCTTAAACCTGCCTATCCCTAGGACCCATTGCTATCGTATTCTGTTGTGTTTCATCGAACCACAACCCAAACAAGCACCCAGCCCTTTCCAGCATTCTTTCGAATGTCACCTCTCACAATACTGACATGCTTAAACATGACCATCCCTGGAACTCGCCGCTATTGTATTCTACTGTGGCCTGACCTTTCTAGCCCGCTTAATAGGACGTAAATTTGGGCTAGCAGAGCCCACCTCTCTATTAGGCTGAACTTTTTATTTATCCTTTTTTTCGTGTCCACATGCTTAATTTCCTAGTATCGTTTCTATGGTCACCAGCATCATAGATTTAGACTTCGTCATTTCCTTTGTAAAACATTTTTCAAACTTTTTGTGGCTTATTTTTCCCAAAATGTCATTTTTCAATGCATGCATGCAAACCCATTTTAAAACAAAATGCTTAGTCCAAGATTTTGAACCGGTCTCTAATACCACTAAATGTAACCTCCCCAACTCAGCCTAGACCTTATGGCCATATCGTGAAGAATCCATTAGTCACTGAAATGACTAAGAAACCCTAATTTGACTCACTTTGGAAAAAAATAGCAGTTGCAATTGAGTATGTTCGAAAAACGTACAATTATTAAGTCGTATCTTCTTAAGTCTCATTGTTATTATTGACAGTGACATTTTTAGAAAACCCGCTGTAACACACTAAACTTGATCCTTTAGGAGGACCCGAGTATGTCAATTAGAAATCATTATCCTAACTGTTTCTAGTGTAAACCTTATAAAACCATTGTTTGAATTATCTTTGTTACAGTAAAAGAAATAAAGTACAAGCCCTTTGGCGTTCAAGAGATAATAAAAAATACACTTTAAAACCATTGATACTTTATTGAAACTTCATTAGAAACATGGTTCATCAAATATCTTGGCATCAACCCCACATGTCAAGCATAATACAAAACAATAGAAGTCTTGCAACAACTGATGTCTTCTGGCGTAGTTTACCATAATTTCCTTTTCTTTAACAGTAAACCTGAGAAGGGAAGGTAACTAAGTAAGTTCAAAATAAATTAGTGAGTTCCATAAGAAAGTTTGTCAATAGTTACTAATATTTTGATTAGATCCTTTCAAAGCTTCAAGCACAATCAAACAATTTGCTAGATGGCGACTACTATACCCAGACAGATTGTACACTAATTTATTTTTCCTTTGGCGTATACAATACGCCCATATGACCATTTAGAGAAATCTTATTCATGTTAGCCACGTACCTAGATCCATAGGCAAATTTATATCATTCTTTCCATTCAAATTCCTTTGGTTTATACCCTTTATCATGATTTGTCAATCTAGTTTGCAGCATACATTTTCCCTACCAAAGGCTACGAAACCATTTTCATGCATTGCGATCTGCTAGGTCAATGTACATTCCATTAAAGGCAACACCATGAATATATTACTTTAACATCATTTCCATGAATCAATCCATATCATTCTTGTTAGAACCAGAAGGTTGTGGCTTAAGCATGAAGAATGATTCTTACACTATAACACAAACATAATAAACTCAAACTGACAACTCTGAACGCCCATTTTTCATATATACATTTCACCTTTACAGAGTATGAGTACTTACCTTACATAAAATTTAAAACAAGAATGTGACACACATGGAAGTAAGAAGGAACTCACCGGAAATACAACAAAGTCTAGACGGTAGGAGTTTTTCCTTTGTTACTCAGACCTTCTATAATATCTTGAGCTAAAATATGGACATTAAACTAATTAGATCATTACACTATTCAATCCAAACATGCATGCATGAAACATTCACACAAAACCCAAAATCAAGAAGTTTCCTTTGTTACATATAAATCTAACACTTATGCATGCAGAACTAACAACCAGTATAGAAGTATGAAAATAACCTAAGGTTCATCAATATTTACTAGAGAGTTAAACCGAACGTTGGAGTTGGTTGAGTACAGTAAACCCAACTTCAGAAAGATTCATGGACTTAAGCTTTTCAAAGAGAGTACAGAGAAAATAAAAAAGAAGATGAATGCGAAGAAAATGTAAAATTTATTAATGAAGACACCGATACCTTTATATACTTAAGTATAGAGATAAGGTTTAGCGAAAGAATCAGATTATTCTACTAACACCCTTGATTCTCGTGATTAAGTGTGATTACCATAATTTTAAGTATTATCAACTATAGTATCATAGTTTGAGTTTAACCAGTTCTCACTATACTAACTAAATAGTTTTACAAAAATAATAAACAAATCTATTAAACTACAAATTTAATGACTTTATCAAGACATCTGGGGTTGCGTATACCTAACAGAAGAATCTGCCAAGTCACAGATCTCGCCAAAACACAAAATTCACCAATCGACGCATGCACAAAGTCCTATATTTGGTCATAACTAATAATTTACTTACTCAAAATTATGCTTGGTACAACAAACAATAACTAGATATAGAGACTTCACCGGACGCGTTGTTACACCCGTTGTTTGTCACTTTGTTTTGAAAATTTTCGTTATCTTTTAATGTAGCGAAAAACACTATTCATGTTAGATTTTAGTTACATCGAGTAACATACATTTTATGGTTAACATATATTTCCAGTGTGTTGAATAATGCTTGCATAAAACCTAAAACCAAAAAGAAACCACAAACCACAATCCAAAATAAAGTTTTATAGTCCAAAATTTGAATAAATACTTATGAGATATTTATTTAATCTAAAAATAATTTGAAGTCCATGATACGTCCACATGCCGGGTTTGATCCTAATCTTGATCATTATCTAAGAAGTTAATACTAGGGGGTGAGCATAAAATAGCTCAGTATGAGTAAAAAACAATGTAAAATATCAACAATTTCATTACAATATGATAGATGGCATATTTCAATAACACATGAGTATGATGCAAAGCAAAAAGGTTCCTACCCATTCATCCGCTACGTATCACGAGTTTTCCAAAACCCGTTTGCCTAACACCAAACAATGCAAGCTGAAGCTCGATGTGGATGAACTACCAGTACAATAGTGTAGATATATTGTCAAAAAATGTGTAGACAAGTTACCACCAATAACGATAAGTGCAATTAAACTTCCAATAATGCGATAAAATTGCCAATCTCCTCAGTACTCCCAATGCAATGCACTAACAAAAATAATGCAGACTTTAACTACCACTGGTACTCCACTGAACTCCTTTGTCAACCAAAATAACCCACCCCATGCAAATGCAGAATAGTGTACAATCAGTGAGCAATTCATGCTATCAATATCAGTCTTGGTACAATGGCATGCTTAATATGTGTATCAACAATCAATGTCAGTTTATGCTTGGCATACTTTTCATCTATTAATATCATTACATTAAATTATGCTTCCAGTACATGTTTGATTTTAGATTTACGTTCATTCAGTTAATCAAGTCAACAGTTTCACTGATATGTAACATGCGATACAATCTAGTCATACTTGGTATGCAGTTGGAACAAATGCATTGTACGTCACATGCACTTCATAATTAGTGAACACAATATACATCATTACAAAGCATGTCACTATCAAAAAACACCAATCCATAACATTAACAATCAATCAGACAATCAAGTACCATAATTACACATACCAATAATCCTGATAAAGGCTTAACCACTCAATCATTAATTTTTAAAGTCATGTACCTTATTCGACTACTTTTAATACGCCTATTCGGCCATTCAACCATGCCCAACAAGCAAGCATTTTATAACAATTTATAAATTATAATAAGAATTAACAATTGATTACACGAAGTTAGGACCCATACCTTATTATGCACTTCGTAACATTGAGCTATAAAAATCAGTGTTTTTGCACCAATCCCTTAATCGTACCTAAAACCAAATTATAACATTTAATGCATTAAAATACTATTAAAACCAACCTTGAAACACCTCTAAGGGTTCGGCCAAATTAGTGTTACATCAACTAATTTTCAGATCCAATAATACTTAAAAATCAGTAACCGAAAATCAAGTTAAGGACTTAGAATATTCGACCAATGCAACAACCATTAGCAAAATTGAAACAATGTAAGATCTAGCATAGATCTACACTTACGCTATTTTATAACCAAATTTGAGTAGTCGGATGAACATATTTGGATACCCCATTGATTAAGAACATTTAGGTAAGGTATAAATAGAGGAGAAATCAAAACTTACTATTGTAAAGGGGTGGAAATTAAATAGAAATCTACAGTCCAAAATAGTGGTGTTCTAAGGGGCGACAATACCACAAGCAAAGATAGGAAATGGTTGACTTGGATGGCACAAAAAGGAATCTTTGGAAAGAAAAAAGAATGATTTTGAGGGTTGGAACAATGGCTTATTGGAAGTAAAAATAGTAGCCAAAAGTTGGTAGAAAAGGGAGAGTAAAGGAGAAGGAAAAGATAACTTATCGACACCACTATGATAGAGGAGAGATGGCAACAATGAACAGCAAATAGGGTTGAATTAGGTGACAAAGAGGTGAGTTTTAGGGCAGAAAAGTGGCTAGTTTAGGAGGTTAAATAACCACCAAGATGGTTGGAAAAAATAGCAAAATATTAAGCAAGGGAGGCAGCACGACTATGGTGAAATCACTGAACAAAGAAAAAAAAATTGAAGAAGGAAGAGGGAGATGAAAGGGACGACAAGAGCAACAAATGAAAATAGGAAAAGCTAAAAAATGAAAGAAAATAGCATAAATACCTAAGGTTTACTAGGTTGGGCAAAATGAAACTAGGGTAGTGGGAGCAAAAATAGCAAAAATTGCCAATTTGTAAGGGAAGGGATTTAAACTCGGGTTTCTAAGCCAATTGCACTCTCACCTTATTTTCCCTTAACCATTAAGCTAATAGATAATTCTTGAAATAAATTTAAAAACTTTTAACAAAAAATTTGGGATGTTACACACGTATAAGAAGGAACATTTTAGCACTAACTCATTTGTTCTTTGTAGATGATAGTATCATTTTTAAAGAGGCTACGATGGAGGGTGCTAATAACATAAGAGGGATTATTACAAAATATGAGGGAGTGTTTGGCTAGTTAATAAATTTTGACTTATCCCTAATTTTTTTCAGTAGTAATGTGGTCAAAGAAGTGCAGGAACAAATCAGAAATGTTTTAGGAGTGCAAAGCTCAAATAATCCGGAGAAATATCTTGGGTTGCCAACAATGATTGGAAGGAGGAAAAAAGAGGCTGTTGCTAATTTTAAAGATAGATTCATTAAATGAATTGAGAATTGAGGTGTGTGACAGCTATTTTTGGGAAGGAAGGAGATATTTATTAATTCCATTTTATAAGGAATATCGTGTTGCCTATTACATTATGCCCTGAACTTAAAAGAATAATAAGTAGGCTTTGGTGGCATAATTATAAAATGAAAAAAGGTATACATTGGTGTCATTGGGGTGATTTGCAAACCTAAATCACAAGGAGGATTAGGATTTAGGGGCTTAGCGAAGTTTAATGTAGCCATTTTAACAAAACAAGGTTGGCATTTGTTGTCAAATCCAAAGTGTTTGTTTGCACGAGTCATGAAAGCTAGATACTATCTAAATGGAGATTTCATGAATTCAAGTTTAGGATCTCACCCATTCTATACCTAGCGATGTATTTGGACTGCACGACGATTATTGGAACAAGGCAACAACTGAAGAGTGAGAAATTGAGTGATGATCAATATCTGTAATGGTATGGTTATTGAGTCCTGGTCAAGGTAGAGTAAAGGTTTAGAATATAAACATAAATTATACAAATGTTTTTGATCTTGTTGAGTTGAGTAATGCTACTTGGAGATCAAAAGTGCTCAGAGAGCTGTTTAATGATGAAAAAGTGAGACGAATCATGTCAATCCCACTTTCTACCATTGAACAACATGATGAAATAAATCGAAGGGGTGATAGCAGAAGGACATATACGGCTAAAAGTGGGTACAAAAGGTTGCTAATAGCGGGCTTGAGCATGATGGGGGATAAGACAAAAAAGCATGAAAGGGTATTATAGACCTTATACAAAAAGCTTTGGAATTTACACATTGAGAGTAAAATAAAAGTTAGCTAAAAAACATTCTCCCTACATTAGACAATTTTATAGAGGAGGTAGATAATAGTGTGAAATTGTTGTCCTATATGTCAATCTGAGGTAGAGTCGGTGGCCCACATGTTTCGAGATTATGTGTTTACAAGGTAAATTCTATAGAGAGTGGAGACAATTCTCTTACCCAAAGAGAGTTACACGGGCGTGTGACTTGGCCGTGTGACCTTTAATTAATTCTCTTACCCAAAGACAATTTAATTTTCTCATTTAAGGTGCAGACTTCGCACAGCCTGGGCACACGTCCATGTCCTGAGGTCGTGTCTTCCACACAGTTGAGACACACGGCCGTGTCTCTGCCCGTGTGTTTACTACCATGCATACTGACTAACAAAACTAGGTTACAGGGGACACACCCAAGGGGCTGACCGTGTGTCACACACGGTCTAGACACATGCCCGTGTGTCTACCCGTGTGGGCCGCTTTGAGGCTATTTTTCAAGCCCTTTTGTCACCCTCACTAACACATGCACACTCTCATATGCCAATGGTGAATATCATGGCATAAATGGTTTACTTAAACATCCATATTTTAACACATGCATGACAATTACATGCCAAAGTATACATATTTGGGTCTCCATAACTTGCTAGAATCAATCAAAACATTTCATTACATTAAACCATGCTATAACCTAACTATAACACCCCAGACTTGGCCCAGACGTTATGGCCAGATACAGATATTGTGGCGAGGCCATCAGAACAGATATATATATGTTTATATATGTGGCGAAGCCACCAGATTGCAGCGAGGCTGCCAAATATTGTGACGAAGTCACCAGAACAGATATATATGTGGCGAGGCCACCAAATTGCAGCGAGGCTGCCAGAACGCTTCCTCCATCAATATAAACCCATGTCCCATGCAACAGAATAATATGCCATGGCATAGAAACAAAACATCATGCTTTTCAGATAAAATAAAATATCCCTAGGGGTTAAATCGTAATTTTTCATGTATAAGGGTATTTCAGTAATTATTACCTATTGCTAGGGTTTCATGCTCATTCTAACGTTTACCAAGTAATCAGAAGTACTTACCTCGTCTTTTTACCAAAATGGGCCTGTCGACCCAGTGGCCCGTTTTTGGCCCATTAAGCCCAAATATACCGTTGTGCAAGAAAATGCACACCCTGCACTCTAATCATCCAAATGCACCATATTCATTAACAAATGTCTCACGAGCGCCCGTACGCTCGCGAGTTCACAAAATACCAACGTTTCGGTATTTCGGCTTTTACCGATTCACTCTAAGGGAGGGTGTCGTTTACACACCTGGTTGATGGCGATTGATGACGATATCTCCCACGCGATAATCCTGTTAGGAGACTGCACTTAATCCATGCTCCCACACTCTTGGCTGACGCCCAACCCAAACGAGCACGCCACCAAGCAAAAGGGATCAGCCTAGAAGGGTATGCCAACTCTCCTCATGGTTTGCTCTATTTAAAGCCAGCTCTCTATCTACTCTTATGTTAGCTTCCCGATATGGGATCCCTCCATCGTCAGAGTTTAAAACCAACACCAACTCTTTTCGTCCCAACATAGCAAAATAATCAACCTTTGCGTGCCAAGGGATTCGAACCAAAGTCCTGTCACATGCCAAATCACGCCACCACCACTAGGCCATCAACTCATTTGTATCATAAGTCCAATACATTAAACTTTAAAGCGTACCTACTTGTTTCCAGATTTATTGAAAAGAAAAACCAAAATAAATTGCAAGAGCCAAGACTTGAACCTTAGACCCTTTGCTTCCTCTATGGCGTCACTTTCTTGTCCCCTAAGTGGCGCTACCTTGCCACTACACCACACTCCTTTTTGTGTCATCTTTTACCCCTTTACTCTTAAAAGCCCAAACGCCAATTGCATCACTTGTTCTTAAAATCAAAATTCCAAAGACTACCACGGATTTAACTTAAGTTTGGGCCTTCCAAAGGCCCACTAACCTACTAAAATATATATTTTAACCAACCAGAACACACTCAAATTTTAAAAAACACAGAAACACAGAAAACCCGAAAATTGGGCATTACAACTCTACCCTCCTTAAAGAAATTTCGTCCTCGAAATTTTACCTGAATCAAACAGATGAGGATATTGTTGACGCATCGCCACTTCTGGCTCCCAAGTAGCTTTCTCTCTGCCATGATTACGCCACAGCACCTTTACTAGCGGAACTGGTTTCCTCCTCAAAATCTTAACATCTCGATCCAAAATCTGCACAAGCTCCTCCTCAAAAGTCAAGTCTGTTTGGACCTCGATCTCTGCAACCTGTACAGCATGAGTAGGGTCAGAACGATACCGACTTAACATGGAGACGTGAAAGACATCATGAATCTTATCCAACTCTGGAGGTAGCTCCAACTGATAAGCCACTGGACCCGCTCGCTTAAGAATCCGATAAGGCCCAATGAACCGTAGACTTAACTTACCTTTCCTCCCAAACCTTAATATTTTCTTCCAAGGTGAAACCTTCAAGAAGACCATATCACCCACAGAGTACTCAATTCCCTTGCGCTTCAAATCTGCATATGACTTCTGTCTATCAGATGCTTTCTTCAATCGGTCTCTAATCAACTTGACCTTATCCTCGATGATCGCGCCACCAATTCAGTCCAAGAACACATGCTGTTCACCCAAATCAGTCCAACAACTAGGTGTACGACATCTTCGCCCATACAATACCTCATAAGGAGCCATTCGAATACTTGCCTAATAACTGTTGTTGTATGCAAACTCTGCCAACGGTAAGTAATCCTCCCAACTGCCTCGAAAGTCGATAACGCATCCCCTCAACATGTCTTTCAGAATCTGAATAACCCTTTCCGACAGACCATCAGTCTGAGGATGAAAGGCTGTACTAAATTTCAACCACGTACCCAATGCCTCATACAACTTTTTCCAAAATCGAGATGTGAATCTAGGATCTCGATCAGAGATAATCGACACTGGCACTCTGTGAAGTCGCACTATTTCTACCACATACAATTTGGCTAACTTCTGAAGTGAATAATCAGTGCGGACAGGTATAAAATAAGCAGATTTGGTCAACCTATCCACAATTACCCAAATCAAGTCCTTCTTCGACGGAGTCAAGGGTAACCCACTCACAAAATCCATGGTTACCCTCTCCCACTTCTAAAGTGGTACTTTCACTGGCTGTAAAAGTCCGAAAGGTAATTGATGTTCAGCTCTCACTTGCTGACAAGTTAGACATTTTCCCACAAATTCTGTTACCTCTCGCTTCAATCTAGGCCACCAATACAAATCTTTTAAGTCGCAATACATTTTATTCCCTCTAGGATGCATAGCACACAGACCTCCATGAGCTTCTTTCAGAATTGCTTGCCTCAAGTCAGAGTCCTTCGGAATACAAACTCTACCTCGGTAACACAGAACTCCCTCACTGTTTAGTCCGAACTCAGAAGTATCCCCATTCTTAACCTGCTAGAATCGAGAAACCAGGGACTCATCCCTTGACTGTTTTTCCTTAATCTCATCCACCAGTCGCCTAACTTGCGATTCATAACGAACTACCGTCGTCATCTGAGACTCAAACGAGTAAACATGGCTTTTAGATCAGATACAGTTCTACGACTTAGGGCATCAGCCATCACATTAGCTTTGCCTGGGTGATACTCAATCGCACAGTCATAATCCTTAAGCAACTCTATCCATCTCCGCTGCCTAAGGTTCAGCTCCTTCTGAGTCAACAAGTACTTAAGACTCTTATGATCTGTGTATATAATACACCTTTCTCCATACAGGTAATGTCTCCAAATCTTAAGCGCAAAGATTACTGCTGCCAACTCCAGATCATGAGTAGGATAGTTAACTTCATGTGGTTTAAGCTATGGCGATGCATAAGCAACCACTTTACCCTCTTGCATCAGCACACAACCCAACCCTACATGTGATGCATCACTACATACGGTAAAATCTTTTCCAGACTTCGGCTGAATCAGTACAGGTGCCTCGGTCAGAACTTTCTTCAGCTTCTCAAAAGATTCCTATTGTTTGTCATTCCAAACAAACAGCACTCCCTTTCTTATAAGCTTTGTCAAAGGCACTGCCATCACAGAAAATCCTTCCACAAACCTTCTATAGTACCCAGCTAATCCCAAAAAACTTTGAATTTCTGACACTGACCACGGTGGCTTCCATTCCAGAATCGCTTCAATCTTTCGAGGGTCCACCTTGATCCCTTCAGCAGAGACAACATGCCCCAAGAAAGTTACCTCTCTCAACCAGAACTCACACTTACTGAATTTCACATAAAGCTCATTCTCCCTCAGCACTTGCAGCACAATACGAAGATGCTCATCATGCTTCTCCTCAGTTTCAGAATAAACCAGAATATTGTCAACAAGGACGACTATGAATCGATCCGAGTATGGCTGGAACACTCGATTCATCAGATCCATAAATACCGCGGGTGCGTTCGTCAACCAAATGGCATAACCAAGAACTCATAGTGACCATACCGAGTTCTGAATGCCGTCTTGTGAATATCCACCTCCTTAACCCTCAACTGATGATACCCAGATCGAAGGTCAATCTTGGAAAATACTGAAGCTCCTCTAAGTTGATCGAATAAATCATCGATTCTCGGTAGTGGGTACTTGTTCTTAATCGTCAGTTTGTTCAACTGCCGATAATCGATGCACATCTGCATTGACCCATCCTTCTTCTTAACGAACAACACTGGTGCTCCCCACGGAGACACACTTGGTCTAATGAAGCATCTATCCAATAACTCTTGAATTTGGGCTTTCAGCTCCACCAACTCCTTCGGTGCCATCCTATAAGGTACAATGGACACCGGTGCCATTCAAGGCAACAAGTTGATTCCAAACTCAACCTCTCGGTTCGGGGGCAAACCCGGAAGCTCCTCTGGAAAAACATCTTGAAAATCCTTAACGGTTCTAACTTTATCCATTGTCAGACCCTCAATTTTCGATTGGCTTACAAATGCCAAATAAGCCTCACATCCCTTTCGAATCCACTTTTCGGCTCTCAATGTCGACACCACATTAGACAGATAATCCCTACGCTCGCTTATCACCAAAACCTCCTCATCCTTTGTGGTCTTTAACATCATTCGCTTAGCAGCACAATCCAAAATAGCCCTATGCTTAACAAGCCAATCCATTCCCAAAATGAGATCGAATTCTCTGAAAGGTAGCTCCATCAGATCTCTAGAGAAAACTTTTCCTCGAGTTTCTATAAGCACATCTCTATACAGTTTATCTACCCTAACCGAGTGACCCAAAGGACTTAGTACAGATACCCCACTCACGGTAACCTCAGAGTGCACACCCAGCGACCCAGATATAGCACATGCAACATACGAATGGGTAGATCCAACATCTATCAACGCAGTGTATGGCATACTAGAAATCAGAAACGTACCAGTTATGACGTCAGGTGCATCACCCTCCTCTCGGCGACGAGCTGCATACACCAATACGGGCTGACGAGCCTCAGCAAATCTAGCACCCCTGCCAGGCACTCATCTTCCTTGACCATTTCCATTACCACCTCTGCCTTGCCCACGTCCTTTCGAAAACTGTAGCCCACCCCTCACTAGTTAAGCGACCCCCTGCTCTAAAACTTGAACCTGATCTGGTTCCTAGGGACAGTCCTTAACCCTATGCTCCATAGATCCGCATCGAAAACAAGCACCAGAACGTTTCCGACACTCATCCATATGTATCTTCCCACAACTCCTACAACTCTACGGTCTAACAGCATTCATCGGTACTGCTCGAACTGGCTCCATTACCCTTGCTCTCTTAACATTCCTGTTCATACCACCTGAAAGTCCTAAATCTCTCCTAAAATGGTTCTGATCTTTCTCACAATTCTGTCTTTCTGTACGCTTCACTTCCTCAGCTATCTTAGCTTTCTCCACTAAAGCAGTAAAGTTACGCTTCCTCTGCGGAGCAATCAGCACCCTAAGTTCATCTCTCAGACCATCCTCGAAGCGTACGTTACGCTCATACTCTGTAGCGACAATCCCAGAAACATACCGGCTCAGTCTCAGAAACTCAGACTCATACTCAGCCACTGACTTACTCCCTTGCACCAGGTTTAGAAATTTTTTCTGGCGAACGTCCACGTAACTAGCCCCAACATACTTTCCTTTGAAGGCTGTCTTAAACAGCTCCCAAGTCACATTGTCAGCAGGAGTTCCATCTCTCACCGTGAGCCACCACTGATAAGCCTCATCCCTGAGTAACGATATGGCTCCTTCAGCCTTCGCTCCACCACAGAGCGATCCGGATCATCCATAATCCGCTCTGTGGCTTCTAACCAATACTCAGCAACATTCGGAGCTACACCAGATACGCCCCTAAATATCTCTACTCCATTGGCCCAGAGCCGCTCAGAAATAGACCCTCGAATTCCGTTTCTCATACTTGCCCCAGCAACCCTTTCCAAAACTCAGAGCATCGTCCCCGACACCTCGATCATGAGACTCTACCTCCGTTGCTGGTGGTACCGGTGCATCTGCTGCTGGCACATGTCCTGAAGACGAAGATTCAGCTTGAGCATTACCTATGCCATGTCCACGGCCTCTTCCACGAGCTGCTCATGTACTCATTTTGTATTATCTGATTAAGAATTTTATGAATCAGTTTAATATTTCAGTGTTTATTACAGATGTCTTATGAATAACAGTAATTTAGAGTTTGAGTTTGTTTTCTTTCGCGGTAGCCTAGCTACAGTCTCAGTCTACTTATCAGAGTTTCTATAGTTCCAGTGTTACCCTAACTAAAGTACCATGATAAGGTTTTGTACAAGCATATAACAGATATTTCAGAAACAATCAGAAAGGCTCAGAAAACTTACAGACTTGGGCCGGAGATTCGGTGTGCCACCTTCTAAAAAACTAATTTTAGAAAACTGATTTTAATCTTTAAAATCATTTATTTGTAAAGAGAAAATATTGGAAACATTCTCGAAAATAATTTATAATCAAGTTCCTAAAAAAACGATTTTTAAAAAACTTTATTCAATGTTTCTTTAAAACTCCCGTTTTTAGAACCGTTCCACAGCCGAGTTGTTACAACTTGGCTCTGATACCACTAAATGTAACACCCCGGACTCGGCCCAGATGTTATGGCCAGATCTGACGTGTCACATGGGCTTACGACTTAGTATTCATTCGTTGGTTTAAGTGATTAGGGCGGTCTTTGTAAAAACAGCAATTGAATGAAAAGCCGGTTTATCAATCTTTAGGCTAACCATTTGTCGTGCTTGTTAAGTCATGAAAACGTTCATTAATTTTGAAAACTCGCGCAGCCTAACACTAGCAGTTTCGACATAGTATAAATATAATCAGAAAATAAAAACCATAGCGGAAAGAGAAATTTATATAGTGGCCTTATTACAACTTAAAACCCAAAATTTAATCAGAAAATAAAAATAATGAAAATAAACCAACTTAGAAAAACCAACTTTGCAGATGATGTGGCCACTCTGAATCCCTCACAGCTCCAAGCCCACTATGGTTGGGTGTAATATCCCGAATTAGGGCCTAATCGGAATAGTGGTTTTGTGACCACAAATTCGAGATAGAAATAATTATTTTATAATTAATTTGAGGTTTATGATATGATTGCATGATTGTGTGAAAATTTTGTGAAGAAATTCTATGCATAAAATGCTTAATTTGAAGTTAGGGACTAAATCGAATAAGTTGCAAAACTTGCATTCTAGAAGTTTTTAGTATGAAATTGCTTTGAAATATTAATTAGGAGGTCTTAAATAGCAATTTGACCAATTTTAAGTTCATGGGCAAAATTAGGACATGGAAGGAATTTTTGAAAGTTTAGTAAGGAGGGGCATTTTGGTCATTTGGGTATTAAATGAAATTAAAAGGGAAAAATAACGCAAAATTAGTTATCATCTTCATAGTTGCTGCCGAATGCTCCATCTCACCATAGCTAGGGTTTCTTCAACTTTTAAGCTTCATAATCAAGAAAGACGTGGAATCGACCCCAATCGAGGAAAAGAAAAGATTGTGGACTAAATTGCAAAATCTTTGTATTTTGGTACCAAGGTAAGTTCATGTGTAAATAATGTAGCATAATGGTTATTTTTAAGATATTGATGTTAATTATATGATATGTTGATTTTTATCATGAAATATATGCTTTGTGGTTAATTTCGAATAAAATGCAAATTATGTGAGCTACTTGTTAAATATAAATTGTTACCGAATATTGGTTTCGGCATTCTACAGAAGACGGCAAGGATATGTGTTTGAGGAAAACCTCGTTTAAACCTTAGGAATAGATTAGGATACAAGTGACATGTCACTAGGATGGTTGAGCATCCGAACTCGTTGAGTTGAGTCCGAGTTCACTTATGGATGCGAATGTCCGAACTCGTTGAGTTGAGTCCGAGTTCGTGAGATGTAACTATGCATCCGAACTCGTTAAGTTGAGTTCGAGTTCACTTATGGATGCGAACGCCCAAGCTCGTTGAGTTGAGTCCGAGTTCGCTTATGGGCGGGTTACATGATTGCTTGATTACATATGTGGCACTTATGTGCAAGTTATCCATGTATCCGAATTATATTCCGAGGTGTTCAACGGGTAAAGTTCTACTCAAATGGAGGAATACTCGAGATGAAAAGAGACGTATTGGTAAGTGATGTGAAATGGATACTTTGGACAGGTATGTATTTAACCCTCGGGTTGAGTATTGATACAACAACGATAAGGTAATAAGATGATGAAAAATGATTAGAAATGTGATATATGTTTTGGTGATACATGCTAATGTTGATTGGTTTGATTGTTTGTTATGTTACTTATTATTTGCATATGAACTTACTAAGCATTTATACTTACTCCCTCCTTCTTACTCATTGTAGTTTTGGACAAGCCACTGTAAGGCGGGGATAGGTCGAAGGCTCAGTCACACTATCTGGAAGACTTTTTGGTAAATGGCTTGTAAAATCTAAGTATGGCATGTATAGCAATATACCTATTTTGTGTAAATGATCTTATGATATGGTGATGGAATGGTTGAGGAAATGCTTGATAATGATAAATTACGGAAATGGTTAGTTTAGATTATGTTTGATGTTATGGAAAGTTATTAGGATACCTAGTTCATGAAAATTCATAAAAAGGATGAAATTTGCCATAAACAGAACATTGCAGCAACACTGACGTGAGTTTGAAAATTTACTAAAAATCATAAAAATCGAATTAGGTGATTTATTAAATATGAAATTGAAGCTTAATATGTCTAGTTTCACATAAAACAAATGAAACAGGTAAATGAATTATATGTTAGAAGATATTTGAATTTTAGTGAAACAGGGTCAGAGCAGTTTCTGGATCCCCTGTTCCAACTTTAGAAATTCACCATAAATTGTAAAGATATAATTAGGTGGTGTATTTTATATTCTCAGAATCCTTATTGAGTCTAGTTTCAGGAGAAACAAATCTAATAGTCATATAAATTTTGTACAGAAATAAATGTGGTTCGTAGTAAACAGAGGTCAGTCCAGTCAAGTCCTGAAACAGGGGTAACTTTAACTAATAAATTGTACTAATTGGCCCAACCAAAAATTCTGGAAAAAAATTAGTGAGTAGGTATATGAGTCTAAATTCAGGGAAAATTTAGGGATCTTGATTTTGAGTTTCGTAACTCGAGATATGATTTTTCTTGTGACTGTGACGCAAGTAGCTTGAAAGCTGTAAATGTAGAAACAAATAATCCAAAGTTCTAAAAATGTTAAATTAAGCTTAGTAACACCTCATACTCGACTCCGGCGACGGTCTCGGGCGTGGGGGCGTTACATTGGGGATTTCCTGCAGAGATGAAAATAAAGGGCGAGTTTGGTAAACTTAGTGTGTAACATAACCCAACCATAGCCCAAAACAGATCAAACCTCAAAGTCAGACTTATCTAGGCCTTGGCTCAATACAGAAATCAGAATGAAACTCATAGGCCCATAGTAGATACAAAACAAATATATCATGAATGCAGAAATCCAAACCCAGAGCCATCCATAACACCCCCGTACCAGTCTTACACCATGTGGGGAGACTACTTGACCCACCCAACAGCTACACACCACAGAAATTGCAGCGAGGCTGCCAGATATTGTGACAAAGTCACCAGATACAGATATTGTGGCGAGGCCACCAGAAGAGATATATATGTTTATATATGTGGCGAAGCCACCAGATTACAGCGAGGCTGCCAGATATTGTGACCAAGTCACCAGAATAGATATATATGTGGCGAGGCCACCAGATTGCAGCGAGGCTGCCAGAATGCTTCCTCCATCAATATAAACCCATGTCCCATGCAACAGAATAATATGTCATGGCATAGAAACAGAACATCATGCTTTCAAGATAAAATAAAATATCCCTAGGGGTAAAATAATAATTTTTCATGTATAAGGGTATTTCAGTAATTATTACCTATTGCTAGGGTTTCATGCTCATTCTAACGTTTACCAAGTAATTAGAAGTACTTACCTCGTCTTTTTACCAAAGTGGGCTTGTTGGCCCATTGGCCCGTTTTCAGCCCATTAAGCCCAAATATACCGTTGTGCACGAAAATGCACACTCTGCACTCTAATCATCCAAATGCACCATATTCATTAACAACTATCTCACGAGCGCTCGCACGCTCGCGAGTTCACAAAATACCAACGTTTCGGTATTTCGGCTTTTACCGATTCAGTCTAAGGGAGGGTGTCGTTTACACACCTGGTTGATGATGATTGATGATGACATCTCCCACGCGATAATCCTGTTAGGAGACTGCACTTAATCCGTGCTCCCACACTCTTAGCTGACGCCCAACCCAAACGAGTACACCACCAAGCTAAAGGGATCAGCCCAGAAGGGTATGCCAACTCTCCTCATGGTTTGCTCTATTTAAAGCCAGCTCTCCATCTACTCTTATGTTAGCTTCTCGATGTGGGATCCCTCCATCATCAGAGTTTAAAACCAACACCAACTCTTGCTGTCCCAACATAGCAAAATAATCAACCTTTGCGTGCCAAGGGATTCGAACCAAAGACCTCTCACATGCCAAATTCCGCCACCACCACTAGGCCATCAACTCATTTGTGTCATAAGTCCAACACATTAAACTTTAAAGCGCACCTACTTGCTTCTAGATTTATTGAAAAGAAAAACCAAAATAAATTGTAAGAGCCAAGACTTGAACCTTGGACCCCTTGCTTCCTCTATGGCGTCACTTCCTTGTCCCCTAAGTGGCGCTACCTTGCCACTACACCATACTCCTTTTTGTGTCATCTTTTACCCCTTTACTCTTAAAAGCCCAAACGAAAATTGCATCACTTGTTCTTAAAATCAAAATTCCGAAGACTACCACGGATTTAACTTAAGTTTGGGCCTTCCAAAGGCCCACTAACCTACTAAAATATATATTTTAACTAACCAGAACACACCAAAATTTAAAAAAAACAGAAACACAGAAAACCCAAAAATTGGGCGTTACACTAACCAAGTGACATCAATCATCCATCAAGCATAGATTCTATATTTTATCATTCATTGTCAACAACAAACTCATCACACACCTCAAAGGCTTCAACACATCTCATGCATGCATCAATATCTAGGATTACAAACAAATAATCAATATGAGCCATACTTCATGGCCATATACAAAATGAATTAGTATACCAATATGGGCCATCACTTTGGCCAACCAATATGACACACAAAACAAAATAATAAGTCCCCTATACATGGCATACTTCAATGTATTAAACCAAATATACCCTAAAAGATTTGTTGATAGTGTGACTTGAGCTCCGAAGTCCACAATCCTCGAGCTAGCTTGGCGATGCTAAGAAAAATGGAAAAGAGAGAGGGGGTAAGCATAAAGCTTAGTAAGTTGTACGTAACTGATAAACAACATAGATCATACAATTTCATGAGTTAAACATGCTGCTAATTACCACCACATTATCAATTTACACACAATGGAAATAATAAGAGTTGACAATAAATGTCATTGAACTTCACAACTTATCTTACTCTTTCTTACTCATGCTAAATTTTTCCATCATGAATCAAATTCCATAATCATGAGGTTTAAATACATACCTGTACTACTCATAGCTTATTCATATTTCTCCATCTCTTAACCTTGATCTTGAATGACCCGTTGAACCACTTGGAATACGGAAGGATGGTCGAGATTATCATACACCAAATAGGGTGCCAAAGCCATGTCCCAGACATGGTCTTACATGGGACTACACATTAATGCCATATTCCAAATATGGTCTTATACGAAGTCTCGAATCAGTGCCGACGCCATGTCCCAGACATGGTCTTATACGGGACCTCATATCGATGCCATATTCCAAATATGGTCTTATACGTAATCACTTATCAATGCTGAAGCCATATCCCTGATATGGTCTTACACAGGATCGCGTATCGATGTCGATGCCATGTCTTAGACATGGTCTTACACAGGATCTCGTTAATCATGGTGTCATGACATCCAAATCCTAAGTATTCCTTAGGGTCACCTGGGATTTCCGAGATACAAAGCTATCATCAAATTATTATTGAATCATTTTAAGTCAAATTTCATAAGAGCATTTACACATATTTCATATAACACCAAGCATTAAATACACGATAATGAAATTGTTGAATTACTTACACACAACTTACCTCGGTCCCAAAATATTGCTAACATTACTTTTTAGTCCAAAACCTTGCTTTTCCCTCGGTTTAGGTCTGGACTCTATTTTTCTTGATCTATAACAACAAATTTCACTTATTTAATTATCACTCTATAACAAAAAATTTCACTTATTTAATTATAACATTGTTCAAATCAGTCCATAAATCAGTCTATAAATCATTCTTTGGCAAAATTATAATTTTGCCCCTAAACTTTCACATAATTCAAATTTAGCCCCTAGGCTTGTAAAATGAAATGTGTTTATTTCCTTCGTTACCCAAGCCTAGCTGAACTTATAACATGCTCATAGCAGCCCACATTTCTCATTAAAACATACATCTTACTACTCATTTCGCATTTTTTACAAATAGGTCCTTTCCATGCATTTCCATCAAAAATCACTTAGTGAAAGATGTTAAACACACATCAAACTTTCATATTCCTCCATTAAACATCAAAATACATGCATGAAACACATGGGTAAGTTTTTCAACATGAACCCTAGCTCAAAATAATGGTAGAAATAGCTAGATCGATTGATGACAACTTCAAAAATGTAAAGAACATTTAAAACGGAGCTAGGATTGACTTACAATCAACCTTGGAAAGTGGAGAAACCCTAGCTATGGAGAGCTTCAAAGTTTTGGCCCTAGCTTGAAGAAGATGAGCAAATTTTGCTTTGATTTTTCCGTTTTTATTCTTTTAATTATCAAATGACTAAAATGCCCTTAAGGCCTTTCTTTCAAATTTTTCTTATGCATGTCCATTTTTGTCCAAATTTATAGAAATTGGTCAAAAATTGCCAATTAGGACCTTCTATTTTATAAAATAAAGCAATTTCATGCTAAAAGCTTCTAGAACACAAGTTTTGCATCTTATTCAATTTGGTCCCTAAAGTTCAATTTGACATTTATGCATATAATTTCTTCATGAAATTTTCACACAAGCATGCATACATATCTTGGACCTCATAATAATAATATAATTATTTCTATCTCAAATTTGTGGTCTCGAAACCACTGTTCTGACTAGGCCCTAAATTGGGATGTTATAATCACAACTATAATTCAAAACCAAGCAACCTACAGCTAGAAACCACCAATAATGTACCTACAATTCAAAATAGAGGGAAACAAGATTTGAAGCCATTATCTTCAGATTTGTACCTATATTTGCCAATAATGTGTCTTAGAAATTAAATGAAGATATTTGGATTGCCCTAGGTATTGGATAGATGAAGCGTCGACGAGGGTGGAAAAAGAAGCTGCCTAAGACCGAATCAGAGTATTGGGACTAGGATGAGAGAGCCAGAGGACTTACTATGCCGAAGGAAATGAGATTTGTGACTCTGCCGAGTTTAGATCTTCTAAGATAATCTTCTACTTTCAAATTTAACACAATATTATCAGAAAGGAGGAAGAGAGTTTGAAGATGAGTCCTCAACTGATGAACAAATTAGAATGAAGGAGAGGGATAAGGAAGCTGCAACTTGCCATATCTGCATTTTTTTCTGTTTTGGGTTTTGCATGACTTTTCATTTTTTTTTTGCTGGTTTTAGTTTTAAGTTTGTTAGTATTTTCTTTTAATTTTACTAATTCCGAGTTTTCTTAGGGATAGGGTACCGCCCATGAGGGCCAATAGAAATGTAACAACAAAACTTTTGTATTTATGATTTTTTCTTCTTTGATTAAATGAAGTTCATCAGTCTTTTATTAAAAAAGAAATGTTCTCATTACTCAACATTAGCATTGAACATCATATGATAATAATGTATAAAAGACTTAAAATTGCAACGAATACAATATATCATTATCAATTAATTATTGTTGATTTTTTATTTCTTAACCTGTCAATTAAATATAATTACAAGATATTTTTAAAAGAAAAATACAATTACAAGGTAAAAATATATTACCCTATAATTACGAGTTTTATAACATTTCAATCAAATATAATTTTAGAGTCGTAACATCAACTATAATTTTAGAGTCATAACTGAAAATATGACAAAAAAATTGTAATTGATTGAGTGTTAAATTATAATAAAATTTATAGATTTATCTATTTTAATTTGCGACACATATTTTGAAGATAAATTATTGTGGTGCTAATTTGTAAGAGATATTTCACAAATTAATACATTCCAACGCTGAATTTTTGGAAATATGGATTTGATACATATTTTCATTGATATTAACAAAGTTAATTGATGTTAATATTTTACTAAAACTATAATAATTATTATATATGGGAATTAAACCTAGATTTTTTTTTCTTATAACGCTGAAAGGAAAATCTAAAAAAATTAAATGAAAATAAAAATATTAAATATTGTGTTCATATCACCTATATTTAAATAATGATATTCACATAAGAAATCTTAAACTTTTTATCATAACAGAAAATCATTTTCTCAATATTTTTATTCTACAGTAATCGGCAATGGAATGAGAAACTACTGCAGATACTTTTACATTTTGATTTCTCTTTCCTCCATATATCTTAATTAATTGTATTTTTTGTTTAAAATACAAGAATAATACAAAATCTGAACAACAAACACGACTAACGTAACTCAAACTCATGTCATTTGGAGTTATGAATACCTTGACCATCAAGCATCACATGTGATCCATTAATTGTATTTTTTTTTTACAACTATTACAATGTAAAAGTCATGCTATTATGTCACAATAGTCCCCGATTACAATATTATATTTTCTTCATAATGCTTCAACATTGTAGATAATAATACCATATTAAATCTGTACAAAATAATATTAAATTATTATTTAAATGTAAAATACTAATATTAATTTTAAAATTTTCATAAATACATTCAAATTGGTTCTGAATATTTTAAATGATTATGGAATTATTTTAAAAATTGATAATAAACTAAACCAACCTGTATTAAAAAAAACTAGATTTTATATATTTTATATTATTCAATTAGAAAAAAAAAAAAAAGAAAACCTTACTCGATGTTAGCACTTAGTTTAATGGAACTCCAAGCGGATAATTTAGGTGATAGTGTAGCTAATTGGTAGGGTGAAGTATTTTCAGTTTAATTTAATTATATTGCTAGTTTTCATAAATTAATTCCTGCTAAGTCTATGGAAAAATCATTGTGGGTAGAGATAGGGGGGTACATAATGTAAAAGCTAGGGCTTAAGAATTAAGATAATTAATGACAGTTTATGAGGGTGTGGTAATTCTGGTAGCAAAGGATACTAATTTTATCTTACACCTTAAAAGCTTGCCATTGATATTTACGAGATAGGGGAAACCAAGGTTTATGCCAACATCTAAGTTTCATCTTCTTTTGTTGTTTCTTTTTTCCCTTTCATACTTGACTCATCGATGCAATATAATTTTTCTGAAAACAATCGTAGGATTAGATATGCCTATGACTCGCATCAAACTATATCTTAATTTCACAAAATAAATTATGTCGAGGTCCACCAAATCTAATACTTTGTTTATACATTATTAAATATTTAAAATTATTTTGTATTAATATTCATACATTTTATAATTAAATTTTAATAATTTTAAAAATATTCAATTTTAATTTGATTCAAATTGAATGAAATGGTATTCAAATATATTTTGTCCTAAATTCAACTCATGGAATGGTCTACTAGTGAATGGAAGTGTTAATGGGCCGGGCTAACCTGGGTCGAACTTATGGTACTAATACCATATGCACTTGTCTAATCTCGGTTCAACCCATTATATGAGTATCAAGTTTTACCAATATCTATCCATATTTGTATATTACTAACTCGAGCTAGTTTAGATTTGCCTATTTTATTTTATTTAATATTTAGTAATCATATATTTTTTACTATCTTTATATATTTTTATTTAATTCTTTTTTATATATAATGTTTAGATTACTCATAATCCTACCCAACTTTTAAAGAGGAGGATAAACACACTTTAGCGCCACTTAAACCTACATATTCATGCACTGACAATGATACCGATACTAACTAAGCTAAAACTCAATCAATTTTTTATTTAATTTTTTAAACATAAACAACATATTTGTTAATATTTACATTATAGTGTAGTATATTTAATTTTAATATGATATAAATTATATAATATATAAACTAAAAATTATAAAACCCTAACTTGTGGCCTATTGACTGAGTGTTCATTTATCTTAGGAATAACTTGGATTCGAATCATCGTAGTATCAAAAATAAAAAGTAAAAAATATAAACTTAAAAACAAGCATGATCGAGCTAGGTTTAGACTTTAAATATTAAACCAGAGCTCAATCCATGTTTTAAAAAATTTTTAATTTTTCAATTCAAACTTATTTTTTAAATTTAATATTTTTATTCAAACTCTTTAATAAAAATGCCTTTTAAAGTTCAACAAATAATTCCAGCAATTAATGGTATAGCAATTAATGTCCGCGTGACTGAAGGAAATAACATAGGTCGAAATGAAGAGACCTCATGGAGAGATCTTAAGACCATTCCAATTTCGACCCTCAACGTTATGTTTAATCTTTAATGAGACAAAGTCTATGCAAAGGATGAAAATGTAAAAAAGACAAAGGGGTTGGTTGGAATAATTTACCAACTTTGTCTCCATTAACAAGAATAGAGATGCAAGACAATGGCTATTGGGAAATAAATGGAAGAAATAAGAGTTTAATCGATGAAACTCCATTAAAGCCTATGATTTAATTCCAGGTCTGTGTTTTGATAGCATAAAGGCCCCATTTTTCTTTTTCTTTCTTTGTAAAAGATTCGGCAGCCTTTTGCATAAGGATAAACATTGTTAGCTCTTCTTATGCAAAGGCCATTTATCGACAATTAATAAGGTGGAATTCTATTAAACAATGGTTTAAATATACAATTTTGTAACATGGGCTGCATTGAATAAACCAATGGGTCTAATGTGAGGGACTTGTTTAGGACAATCGTTCTTTTGGGGCATAAAGGGATAAAATTATAAGGCTTTCATCCTACTTCCAAAATTACCTGGTTTCTTTTTAAAGTGTTTTCAAACTTTATTATTAAGTTACTTTGTATTTTATAAGTAGAACATCAAACTTTCTGGAAGCCTTTTTTTCCCTAAAGTTTTTGTTTTTTTTTTTTTTTACAATTTAAAAGAACAAAAGTTTACTATCTAAACTAACAAGTGGTTGGGTGCAAGACTGTCGCGAGTTTAAATAATATATGCAAGTATATACAGTCGTCAATAAGTAATGAAGTAATAAGTAAAAAAATTATCGTCTCTACAAAAATTATACATAAATCAATAGTTGTAAAATTAAAAAATGGCTAACTGAAAGTGAATTAAGATAACTGTGAATTTAACTAAGTATGCTACTTGAATCTAACTAGAAATGCAAAAGAAATTAAATAGTAACACAAGAAAAGTATTAGTGATTGAAATAGTGATACAAAAGTTAATTAACAGTTGACAAAAAAGGCTAGAACAATTATTCCCCCTAAACATGCAATTATTGATAGCAATGTTGTAACAATGTTGTGGTGATGTCGCAGCAATATGGTAGACTACTAATCCAGAATCCACATGAATGCGGTAGGCTTCTCTCGAAGTCACTACCTTTTCAAAAGTTGTAAGCTTCTCTCGAAGTCTTACATTTAATTTTTTAATTACTTTGACATATGTCTTGCCAAGAAACCTCAAGATCACATTTTCCAGCATCGTTCCTAAGGATTATGCAAGGTAGCAATATATGTCTATACTGTTACAATTTAATTACTGGAAGAATTAAACATACACCATTTGAGTTGTGTGTCTATTAATTACTGTCTTCTCAGATCGAATAATTAACTCAATTACTTACTAATGTTAGCTACACACTAGCAAGTGTTATATGTGACAAACACTTGAATGAATAAACCGCCATTTGCACAAAACATTATTAGCAAGCATCAATAATTTCATGCTAAGATTCAATATTATTCTAGCATAAAAAAATTAAGCCATAATCATTAAATTGAAAACAAACAAGTAAGTTTTAGTCATAATTATAAACACAAAACAAAGTAACATAATAGAGGAAGTAACGGTGATTAGCCGAATGTCGATGGTTCTCCGCAGCTAGCTCGTAATGCTTTCCTCCTTTTCTCTGTGCTTTTCTTCACAACTTACTACTATGGCTTGTTGTGTGTAACTCACTATGTGATCGCTGTATGCAATTCGATACCCCATTTGCTAAAATTCACTCCCTATTAATACTATTTGAGCACCCTTCACTTTTTAATTTTTACATGTAAGGGTTCCTTGATTTTCTCTTCTATTAAAGTGGTTTCTTGATTTACTTTTCTGTTGAAGTGGTTCATTGATTTCCTTTTCTGTTGATGTGGTTCCTTGATTTTTGCTTATCATATTTTTACTGTAGACTGAGTCTTTCTATCGCATGTTGAAGTTGGCTAATTATGCAACAGCTCGCACATATGGTGAGCTGACATTGCAAGTTATAAACAGAGGGCTTGCAATGTGTGCGAGTTGCCAATAGAGAGCTGCGAGCTGATGAAGTGCAAAATAGGAGAGCTGCGAGTGGTGAACTGTGAGCTATGCATGAGAGTGGTGAAGTGCGAGCTCTATGTAGGTAAGCAATGCATTCGAGCTCCATGTAAGTGAGCTGTTGTAGCTGTGAGCTTCATGTTGGTAAACTGTGATAGCTGTAAGCTTCATGTAAGCGAGGAATGCATGTGAGCTCCATGTAGGTGAGCTGTTATAGCTGCGAGCTTCATGTTGGTGAGTTGTGATAGCTGTAAGCTCCATATAAGCGAGCAATGCATGCGAGCTCCATGTAGGCAAGCAATGCATGCGAACTCTATGTAGGTGAGCTCCATACTGGCAAGCTGTGATATTTACGAGCTACATGCTGGAGAGCTATGATAGCTATGAGCTCCCTGTTGTGAGCAATGCATGTGAGCTCTATGTAGGCGAGCAATATATGCGAACTCCATATAGGTAAGCTCTTATAGTTGCATGCTCCATGCTGGCGAGTTGTGATATCTGTATTATAGAACCTTACATTAATCCTATAAATGAAATGATAAAAAAATTTTAAGTAATAAGAGTTGCTAGCTGTTTGAAAATTTCTTAAGTGTTATGTGTAGTAAAACCTGAAATCTTGGCCTAGTCAATCGAGTTGTGTTAAGGGTATTATAAGTTGGTACCAGAGCTATTGATTAGCCGATCCTCTAAAAAATAAGTAAGTTAACCCTGTATACATAATACACCAAGCCTGGCTTAGTCCCTTAGGTATGTAAAACTTATGTTTGTGTGAAGGATGTTTTCTATGCTAGTAAATAAAGTTGTGATAAGTAAGACAATAGGGGAACAAAGGATTGATTCATTGATGAAGTCTGGAAAAATATTACATTGTAACAGAAAGAAAAATAGAAGTCAAAATAACTAAAAATTAGTTTCCTTCCTTAGCATGATGGTTTGAAGCTTTAGCAGGGACCTCTTCTACTTGTGGACGATCCTCTAGAGCCTTTTCTAAGTCAATAGAACCTTCTGAATTTTATTCTTCATCCTCTACTTTAGGCATATTGGGGAAGAAGAAACTAGCAGTTTGTTTCCACTTGTTTTGAAAGTCTTCTAAATCTTTTCCCTTGGGATGATAAACATTAAACCTCAGAGATTTAGTAGAGATATCTTGAAGAAAATTGAAGTCTACTTGACTTAGATTCAGTGGGCCAACAGTCACTTGGGTACGAAGAACCAAGTTAGAGCTTAACTCGAGCAGGGCCTTAGTCAAGTTCCTTGTGGTGTCTTCCTGATACTTTCTAAAGGCTTTCTCACTAGGTTGGTGTAGACTATCCAACTTAGCCTTGTGGTGAAGCTCTTAAGCCTTAAGTTACTTCTTTAATGAGGATTCTGTCTCCTTCAATGATTTGACCTCCCTTTCTAGTTGGGTACATCTAGTCTGCGTGTCCATAGACTTAGTCTTCCAGGCCATGATATAAGAATCGAGATGTTCAATCTTGTTCATATAAATATGACTAGATTGTTGTAATTCAACTATAGTCTATTCATCAACTTTGATTGCCTCCTTTCAGCTTGCAACTTTGGCTTTATAGTAATTACTGGTTTCTTGGAGGAGCCCACTCCGTAACCCATACTCTACAGATAGTGCTTGTGAATATTTTTCCATTAATGAAAAATGAGACAATTGTGGATTGAAAGAAAGATAGGAGCAAGAGACTCTTTCATCTGAGGTGGTATCATGTTATTCTGACTTTAGAAGATAGAATTCAGAGAAATAGAAAATGACCCTGATGTAAATAAGTCACGCCATAGGAAGAACTTATTTGATGCATTAGAAGAGGACTGTTGGGGCAAAGAGCCTGTAGGAACCACTAGTTTTTTAGGCAAAATGCTTCTATTAGGACCTCTGCCAGAGTAGGATCAACATTGTGAATTAAGGAGTTTGCAGAATGGGTGGACTCCGTTGGAACTGCAGGGACTCAAAAAGTGTTAGAACTGGAATAGAAGGAACTTTTGGTATAGGGAGCCCATTCTTAAGTCTACGCCACTTTAGTTATAGGCGTTCACTCTCTTCAGTTTCCTGGGTACTCTTTTCTACTTAGGATTTTTTTTTTTTGCTTTGGATTTCTTTGAAAGAGTAGCAATAGCCTTTTCCTTTGCAGGAGCCTATCCCGAAAGAGTTGTGATATCCATATCTTGTGCTTGATCAGATACAGTGTGAGAGATCGAAGAAGATCATGCGTCTTTAATAGGAGAATTAGCTTGACTCAAAGAAGAAGAAGAAGAAAGAGTACTAGGAGGTATGATAATCCAATTGCAAGAATAAATTCCACAAACTTCATATAAAAAGAAAGGTCCACCTATATGCCCAATTAAGACTTATGCTAAATTGCTAGAGACATTATGAGGACAAGCTTCTAAAGTTGAAGAGATATTAAAGTTGTCCAACCAGTTTATAGGGTCAGTTGCTCAAAAAGCGTTTGGACTCGGGTCTTGTAGGCAATACTAGAAGACATTGCTAACTGCAACAAGTTCCACCAGCTCAATTACACATCCCCTTTTCAGTCATTTATACTATTTCAAGGCTAGTTGAGAATCAATTGACTGATAATAAGCACGAACAAATTCCTGAGGAAGGGACCAATGTGTGGGAAAGCCAAAGCCATTTTTAAGCTTGTAGATGACTCTTATGAATTTGTCCTTCCTTAAGTACAGGTTTGAAATATTGTTTTGAATAATAGGCTCGCAACCCTGGCGTACGCTGAAATGGGCACTTCCAATTGCAGTCCCTTGTCTTTTTATTTCTAGATGGTAAAACTTTTGGAATACACCCAGAAGTGGTGGTTCATTACACATGCAACAATCTATGAACTAGGCTACCAAAGTCCACTATGACAAGGCTGATAGTTGTCCAAGAGCAATACCATACTCGTTCAGTACCGTGCAAAAGAATGGATAAACTAGCAAATGAAAATCAACCCCCAATAAAACTAAGGGAAGAATAAAACCTAGTGTATTGTCTCTTAGGTGACACTTCTGTAACCGTCTAAAATTGTACTCAAAATTTGGGTGAAGAATACCTCAAGTTCCTAAATCTCTGTGTATTTCATCCTGGATGGTGCTACATTCATATGAAAGAGTTCCCACGCGTGGTGGAGCATCATTAGGACCTTGAGGTCTGAATGGGAATGGATTTCTCAGATGACGTTTTGGTTATCTTGGCCTCAATCCCTCCCTTTAATAGTTTTTTGACCATTGCTGTATGAAAAAAGGTGAAAGGAAAATAAAATGAAGGAAATTAAATGTTACCTTTGAGAAAGCTGAGATTGATGATGAAGAAATGGAACACTCCTCACCTGTATTCAATGCCGGAATAGGGTTACGGAAGCATTAATATAAACATTCAATTTACATATAATTTCACAATTTATGCAAGCATTAATCAAACTCAAGCACAATGTCCCTATAACGAGCCTACGAGGCCCTAAACATACTTTGGGAGTAGTTTGGGACTAAACTGATAACTTTAGAAACTTTCATGAAACCTTGAAAATTTTTCTCAAAACAGGGACACACGCCCGTGTGGCCTGGCTGTGTTTCTCACACGGCCAACAAACACGCCCATGTCACAGGCCGTGTGGACATTCAAAATGGGAGTACATGGCTGTGTCCCAGCCTGTGTCTGACCCCGTGTAACTCTCTAACTTGGGTCACACAGCCAACACACACGCACGTGTGACTAGCCCGTGTGCCCTAAAAATGGTCATACACGTCTGTGTACTAGGCCGTGCCAATCCTGTAGAGTATACTGACTTATGCCACACGGCCAAGTCACATGCCCATGTGTGAGGCCATGTAGAGCATACTGACTTGATTTTAATTTCAACACCAGGGGACATACGACCATGTAATGTAACCGTGTGTCACACACGGCTAAGACATACCCCCATGTCTCTGCTCGTGTAGAAAAAAATAGGCTATTTACCAAGCCATTTTGCCACCCAAATCTTCATATACCTACACCAATTCAATTGGCACAAAACATACCATAATTTGACAATTAACCCAACCAATTTAAGCCTAATTCATGCTCATTCTATACCATCATCTTCAATACACAGAAGTTACAAAATATACCATACCTTTTATACCAAAATCACTTATACAATTCATCTAATTATATATTCCAAATTATACATCATTGTGCTCAATCTCACAAACCTATATGTTCTCTAATTTTAACCTTTTAGCATCTACCATAACTATATCCATAAGCTTCATAATATAAACCATACTCAAATCCATCCATGAACTTACAATACAAGCCATATATACACATATATTTACATAATCCAACCAACCAAATTAAACCAACTTTCAAGGCCATAGATATATAAACCAAAAACATAACAAATCACAAGCCAACTCAATTGGCAAAGTTCATTACCAAAACATAACCAATATGACCAAAGTTCCTATACATGCCATATACTCAAAATATAAACTCAAAAGTACCAAAATGATAGTTGGATAGTGTGACGATGTCTCAGACGATCCTTAATCCGAGCTAGCTTTGAAATCACTATAAAACACAGAGAAATACACAAAGTAGGCTTTATAGCTTAGTAAGTTCGTATAGCATTTATACCAACTCATCATATAAACTTAAATTGAACCAAAAACATAACATGACATATCTCATAATAAATCACTAACCTATTTGCATCCATTAAATTAGATGTAATTTCCATAATTTTCATCATTTCAGTGTATTACTCAGTTCCTGTACATACCTATGCCTTCTATTATTTAACTCACACTCATTCACATCTTTGACATATCCGTTAAACCATTCAAAATATTTTTGGATACTTGGAAAACTCACACACTTAGTGCCAAATAAATAGCTGAAGCTGTATCAATCTCGCACACTAAGTGCCCATATATATATATATATATATAGCCGAAGCTATCTTGATCTCGCACACTAAGTGCCCATAATTAGTCGAATCATCATCAAACACGATTGTAGTCTAGTATACACAATTTATACAATATCAAAGCATTTAAAACATAATTATAACAATGCTTATTACATACAAACTTACCTCGGATGCAAAAACAGCTAAACTAATCGATTAGTCGAGAACTTTGTTTTTCTCCCGATCTAGATCCGAGTTTCACTTTTCTTGATCTATATGATATCAAATTCAGCTCATTTAATTATCCCTCTATTCAATTTAATTCAAAACACACTTTAAAGCACATTTACACTTTTGCGCCTAATATTTCACAACTTTTATTATTTAGTCCTTATTTCATAAAAACACAAATTAATGAAATTCAATGCTAACCCATGCTATCCAATGTAAACATTAGTCCCTAGAAGCTCATATTTTCCATTTATTTCACATTTTAACCATAAAGTTTCAACATTTCACAATTTAATCCCTAATTTGCATTTTCACTAAAAATCACTTTGTAAAACTTGTATAACTCGCAACCAACATTCATAATCTATCAAGAAACTTCAAAATAAATGTTTATTCATCAATGGTAACATTTAAAATCTTTAAAAATTTTGAAAAATAGTCCCTGGGCTAGCTAGACCTAGCTGCAATGATCTCAAAAACTTAGAAATCATTAAAAACGGAACAAAATGCATACCAAATTGTAAGGATTGAAGATGGCTGAACCCTATCATAGGAGAAAAATGTATTTTCGGTGATTTTGTGATGAAATATGACGAAGATTAATGGTTTTTACTAATTTAATTATCATTAAATTACCAAATTACTAGTATAACCTTTAAAAAATTTAAAATTTACATAAAATACCAAGCCAATATCATTCATTATCTCATAAATGGTATAACTACCTCTTAAGGGCCTTCAATTTAAAGTTTTATAGCCATTAAACACCTTTAGCTAATGGAACTCAAGTTTTACACTTTACGCGATTTAGTCCTTTTTATCAAATTAACTAATCAAACGATAAAATTTCTAAACGAAACTTTGACACAACCATTCAATCATGATGTAAACATTAAAATAATAATAAGATAATTATTTTGACCTTAGATTTATGGTCCTGAAACCACTGTTCCAATTTAACTCAAAACGGGTTGTTATAACTCTCCCTTCTAAGGGATTTTCGCTCCCGAAAATCTTACCAGTGAATAGGTTAGGGTACTACTTTCTCATAGCTTCTTCAGGCTCTCACGTAGCCTCTTTGAAACTATGTCGTTGCCACAAAACTTTCACCAAAGCTATGCATTTATTTATTAACTCTTTAACCTCTCGACTTAAAATTCTGATCGGTTCTTTGTTGTATGTCATATTGGGTTGAATTTCAATCTCTGCTGGAGAAATTTCATGTGATGGATCCGATCTATATCTATAACATCGGCACATAAAACACATTGTGGATTTTCTCTAAATCAGTTGGTAAGGCTAGCTGATATGCCATTGGACCTATTCTTTCAATGATCTCATACGGCCCTATAACAGTCTGGTTTAGACCCTAGTTAAATAGTGGTTTTGATACCATAAATCTGAGTCAAAAAAGTATTTTAAATATATTTTTCGTGTTTATAATATGTGAATTGACATGTGTGAAAGTTTCGTATGAAAATTCAATCATTTGTGTGCTTAATTTGATAAAATGACCTAATCGCATAAAATGTAAAAGTAGCCTTCTATTTGTTAAAGTGATTAATTGTTATGTCTTTATATATGTGGGTCCTTATGATGTAATTATACCATGGTTTAAATGAATGGACATTTATGGATATGTGATAGTGGATTTTAAATGAATTTAACAAGGTTAAAATGATAAAAGATGAATTAAGGTTTATTAATTAAAGAAAACATGAATTTTGTTCATAGTTTGACCATATTGCCAAAAAACCAAAGAAAAAGAAAAGATAAAAGCAAGCTTTGGGTTTGGCTAAGAGATTGGGTGATTTAGGTATGTATTTTGATCTGTTTTCGATAATTTCTACGTTTTTGTGATCGTTGCTTAGAGTTCTATCAAGCCCATGTCTTAATTTCTGATTTTGATGATGATTTTGAGTTATTCCATTGTTGATTTTGTAAGCTTTGTGAAGTTAGTTGATGGAAAATGAAAGATATGTTTTGGGTTAGTATATTTTATCTTTGAATTTTTGATGAATTTGAGTAAAATGGACTAAATTGTGAAAAAGGAGAATATGAGGGACTAAAATGTCAATAAATGAAATATGTGGACTTATATGACTAGGAATATTCAGCCAAGCATATGTCTAAGGAAATTTTGTGTATTTTTGTGATTTGTGTCATTAAGGACTAAATTGTCAAAATGTGAAAATATGAGGGTTAAATTGTAAAACGCCCTAAATATATGTTTTTAGATTGATTTGACTGCTTTGGTAAATAAAAGATTTAAATTTGAATTTATATAGATCAAAGATTAAAGAAATTGAAATTAGATCGGGGAAAGTCAAAAATCGTCGAGTAGCCAATTTCGTCTATCCGAATCTGTATGAGGTAAGTCTATATAGAAATAAATGTATTTTGAATTGAATTATTATTGATTATATGCTTTTGAACAATGTTGAATGATTAAATGTGTTGAGAATGAGATATCCGAGAAAGTTTCGACAAAGTTCTGACATCCAGAAAGCCCCGTACGAACCTTAGGAATAGTTAGGATACATATGTCATGACATAGGATTCGACATATGTTATCGTGTAAGACGACGTCTGGAATATTGGCATCGACTTATGATTTACGTATAAGACCACATCTGGGACTTTTACATTGTATTTGATTTCGTGTAAGACCCTGTCTAGGATAGAGGCATCGATATTTGATTACATGTAAGACCACGTCTGGGACATTGGCATTGTATGAGCTTTCTAAGCTATCCGTATATCCTTATGATTTCGAACGGTTCAACGAGCATTTCGAGAAAATAGATGACTATGTGAATTTGTATCCGACTCAGGTACGTTTTATTTGTATATCATGTTTGAGAATGAAAGGTAAGAATATGTACCTTGATGAATATATGAAATAAGTATGAGTTACTATGAAAATGAGTTATGATATGTATATGTGAATTATGTTCAAATGAAATATAAGAGATATATGGCTAAGTGAATGCACTTTGCCTTAAATTTTATGAATGAATTGATGTTATTTGTTAAGTTTATTGTTATATGGCTTACTAAGCTTTTGAAAACTTACTTTGTGTGTGTTTGCATTGTTTTGTGATGTGTATATTTAGCCATGTGATATGGCTTAATTATAGTTGAACTTATGGTTTGATTTTGGTATATGTTATGTGATGCAAATTATGCTTATGTGATGTGTTTATGAATGACCAAAAGAAATGGTCAATTTTGGTAAGTTTTGATATATGCAAATTTGTGAAATTGGTAAATTTATAGCATATGATTGAACAAAAATAAAATGAGGTTATGAAACAAATGTTTAAATATGATTTTGTCTTATGTTTTGGCATAATTTGGTATGACTATTAAGCATGAAATTGGTTGATAATGTTATGGCATGATTGGTGTAAGTTTTGGTATTGAAATTGGTTGAAATTATAATGCAAATGTGCTTGGTTTGATGCTTGTAGGTTTGACCCAAATTGGGTGGCAAATTGGCTTTTCAAATGTCCTATTTTTGTCCGTACGAGCAGAGACACGGACGTGTGTCTCAGCCATGTACGATACACAGTCATGTTGCACGGCTGTGTGTCCCTTGGGGTACCCTATGATTTTAAGTCAGTCTTGAGCACGGCCAAGGCACACGGGCATGTGGGTAGCCGTGTGACCCAAGTCAGTTTTGATTATGGCTAAGACACACGGGCATGTCTTGTTGCCGTGTGATTAAGTCAGTATGTGTGCCCTGATTTGACATGGTCTAGACACACTAGCCTGTCTAATGCCGTGTGAGGCACATGGCCTGTTCACATAGGCGTGTGACCTTTGTAACTTTAAAAAATGTTTAATTTACGAAAAATTTTGTATGAGCTCGATTTAGTCCCGACCTCTTTTTAAAGCTTGTTTAAGGTTTTGTAAACCTTATAAAGGGACTAATTGTGTATGAATTGCTATGATATGATGATGTATGATTTATGATTCTATAATGTTCCGATATGTCTAGTAATGCCTTTAACCTTAGTCCGGTGACAGATACGGGTTAGATATGTTACATTTTGTTGGTATTAGAGCTACGATTTAGTCGATTCTAGGACTAATGTAGCATATGTGAGTCTAGCTACACATGCCATACTTATGAACTATGATAGTGTGATGAATACTGACAATGAGCAAATGGATCCTGAATGAGTCGTAGCTGATGATGTCGAGAGCAATGTGCCTGCTCCCACGCAAGGGACAGCGCTATCTGACTCTAGACCGGCTACGAGTAGCCATGATGGAGAGGCTAGACAAACCTTCTATCAATTGATGAATGATTGGTTCACCCAATACGTTAGAACTAATTCGGCTGTTCAACAACCCCCAACCCCGACTGATCCTCCACAAGTCTTTCTTATGCCATAAGCTAGTCCGACTCAGTTAAATAAGCCTCCAATTGATAAAATTAAAAAATATTGGGCCAAAGAATTTCGTGCTACTACGAATGATGATGCTGAAAGAGCCGAGTTCTGGTTAGAGAACACGATACGAGTGTTTGATGAATTGTCTTTGAATCCGGATGAATGCATAAAATGTGTCGTTTCACTTCTGAGAGATATGGTGTATCACTGGTGGAAGACTTTGATAGCAGTGGTTCCAAGAGAGCTAGTCACCTGGAATTTCTTCCAAGTTGAATTCTGAAAGAAATACGTCAGTCAGAGATTTATAGACCAGAAATGTAAAGAGTTTCTTAAACTTAAACAAGGCTGTATGTCTGTTACAGAATACGAGCGAGAATTTTTAAGACTGAGTCGGTATGCTCGAGAATGTGTATCTACTGAGGCAATAATGTGCAAAAGATTTGAAGATGGTCTGAATGAAGATATTCGTTTGTTAGCTGGGATTCTTGAGATTAAAGAATTTGTAGTGCTTGCTAAATGAGCATGTAAAGCTGAAGAGCTCGGGAAAGAAAAAAAAGAGCTAATTCAGAAGCTAGAGAAATGCGAAAGAGATCATCGAGCAAGCCATTTCAGTCTGCATCAAAAAAGTTTCAAGACGATTATAGCTGTTCAAAGGCTAATGTGGGACATTCGAGTAGAGATCATGCAAGATCATATTCGAGTTTCAGAGCTCCAGCTACTTCTATTGCTAGTGTTGGAAATGTTGATCTAATCGCCCTGAGTGCAAAAACTGTGGTAAAAGACATCACGGTAATTGTAGATTGTATGATCGGGCTTGTTTCAAATGGGGATCGTTAGACTATTTCATCCGTGATTGCCTTGAATTTTTTGAGCAAGAAATTGTGCAAAATCCGAGGTCAAGTGGCAATGCATTTCGTGGTAGACCTCCCAGAAATATGGGTAATGTGAGTGGTAGTCAAAGAGGGACTAAAGACACCGCTATACGATCTAAGGCTAGAGCACCTAACAGAGCCTACGCCATTCGAGCTCGTGAGGAAGCTTCGTCTCTAGATGTTATAATTGGTACTTTTACTATTTTTGATACTTTTGTGATTGCATTGATAGATCCTGGATCAATGCATTTGTATATATGCATGGATTTGGTATTCAGTAAGACTTTGCCTGTAGAGTCTACTGAATTCGTGATTAAGGTAAAAGTCTCTTAGTTGACAAAATGTACAAGAACTGTCCGCTAATGTTTGGATACATTTGTTTTCTGGCTAGTCTGATGTTATTACCCTTTGATGAGTTTGATATAATTCTGGGTATGGATTGGTTAACTATGAATGATGCTATTGTCAATTGCAAACAAAAAACTATTGATTTGAGATGCAAGAATGATGAAATAGTTCGAATTGAATCCAATGATTTAAATGGGCTATCGACTGTGATTTTGTCAATGAAAGCTTTGAGTATTGTGAGAAAAGGTTGTGAAGCTTACTTTGCCTATGTGATTGATTCAAAAGTGTCAGAAAAGAGAGTTGAATCAGTGCCTGTTGTTTACGAATTCCCTGATGTGTTTTCTGAAGAATTTTCGGGATTACCTCCGATACGAGAAGTGAAATTTGGTATTGAGTTAGTACTGGGAACTACTCCAATTTCGATAGCTTTGTACAGAATGGCTCCAATTGAATTAAAAGAATTGAAGTCTCAGTTGCAAGAATTAACCGATAGAGGGTTTGCTAGACCGAGTTTCTCACCTTGGGGTGCACCAGATCTGTTTGTGAATAAGAAAGATGGTACGATGAGAATGTGCATTGATTATCGTCATTTAAACAAAGTGACTATTAAGAATAAGTATCCTCTACCTTGAATTAATAATTTGTTTGATCAATTGAAAGGAGCTACCATGTTTTCAAAGATAGATTTGAGATCAGACTATTATTAGTTGCGAGTAAAAGACTCAGACATTTCGAAAACCGCATTCAAAACGAGGTACGACCACTATGAATTCTTAGTTATGCCTTTCGGATTAATGAATGCACCTACTATTTTTATGGATTTGATTAACAGAATTTTCAGACCGTATTTAGATCGATTTGTTGTCGTATTCATTGATGACATATTAATTTCTTCGCGTGATGAATTTGAGCATGCCGAGCATCTGAGATTAGTACTACAGACTTTGCGAGATAAGCAACTGTATATGAAGTTTAGCAAATGTGAATTTTGGTTACGAGAAGTCGGTTTTCTGGGCCATATTGTATCAGCATCAAGTATCCAAGTTGATCAGAGAAAAATTTTAGCTATTTTGGATTGGAAGCCTCCAAGAAATGTATCAGAAGTTTGCAGCTTTCTGGGACTTGCTGGTTATTATAGACGGTTTGTAAAAGGCTTTTCTATGATTGCAACTCTGTTAACGAAACTGCTTCAGAAAGATGTGAAGTTTGAATGGTCTGAAAAGTGTCAGAAAAGCTTTGATCAGTTGAAATCCCTATTGACTGAAGATCTAGTGTTAGTACAACCAGAATCGGGTAAAGAATTTGTAATTTACAGTGATGCTTCGTTGAATAGTTTGTGATGTGTTTTGATGCAGGAAGACAAAGTCATTGCTTATTCTTTGAGACAGTTAAAACTACATGAAAAGAATTATCTGACTCACGACCTGGAATTGGCGGTTATTATGTTTGCCTTGAAGATTTGGCCCCATTACTTGTTTGGTGAGAAATGTCACGTTTATTCTGATTATAAGAGTTTGAGCTATATGATGACTCAAAAAGATTTGAATCTATGACAGATAAGATGGTTAGAACTGTTAAAAGACTATGAGCTTGTGATTGACTATCATCCGAGAAAAGCAAATGTTGTTGTAACATCCAAAAATAAGGCCTAAACAGAACAGTGGTTGCAAAACCACGAATTCAAGATAAAAAATTTTATTGCGATTAATTTTATGATTGACCAAGTGATTAGATGCATGTGTTAGAGTATCGATGGAAAATTTTATAGATAGCATGTTTAATTTGCCTACCAGGGCTTAATTGTAAAAGTTGATAAATATGAGTTTTAGATGCTAAAGGATTAATTGAAGAGCATAATTGAAGTAGAGGTCCTTAAATTTTAATTAGACTATTAGGTTTTCATGGACAAAAATGGACAAACATAGTTAAAAATAACTAAAGTTTTAATGAAGGGTATTTTAGTTATTTTGTAAATAAAAGAATTAAAAAGGGAAAAAGATGGCAAAATGTGCCCATCTTATTTATTAGGCTAAAATTTCAAGGGTTCTCCATAGCTAGGGTTTGTTTCAAGCTTCCAAGCTCCATAGTAAGTGACTCCAAGCCCCGTTTTTAATGTTCTTTACGTTTTTGGAGTCCTAGTAACATGATTAAGCTTATTCTAGCAATAATTTAACCTAGGGTTTATATTTGGAAAAATACCTATAGGTGAAATGTGTTTATTTTGATGTTTTATGGTAGAATATGAAGCTTGAAATTGTGTTAAACAACTTTTGCTAAGCAATTTTACGTGGAAACGAGTAAAACGACATAATCGGTAAAAATACCTAATGTTCATAAGTACATGTTAGAGTGAGAATTTGATGTTTCCATAGAAGGGAAAAATGATCAGCATGTCATAAAACATAAGAAAATATGATTAAATTTAATTTCCGAGCCTTGGGGAAAAAGTGTAAATATGTAAAAGTTTAGGGGCAAAAGTGTAATTTTGCCAAAGTTTGAGTCAAGGACTGTTTTAATAAATGTGAGTATTAAATAAGCTAATTTTTTTATTATAGATCAAGAAGAATGAAATTCAGAGTTAGACAGGGGAAAGAAAAAGATAGTGGACTAAATCGATATAGTTGATCGCATTTTGTTTCGAGGTAACTTTGCGGTAAATAAATACAATATTCTATTATTTTATGTTAATGTTGTTAATTTACAGCATATTTATATTTATTTTATGAAATTACTCAAAGAGGACTCAAGCATGAATTGACGGAGAAGTAATTTCAGAAAGTCCAGGTTGAATCTTAGGAATGTGTAGGATACAAATGTCATGACATTAGGGTTTAAGGATACCATGTAAGACCATGCCAAGGCATGACAATTGGTAAGGTTTCTAAGGTAAGGAAATCATGTAAGACCTTGTCAAGACATGGCATTGATAAGTTACTATAAGGCAAAGGTCCCATGTAAGACCATGCCAAGGCATGGCATTGGTGATTTCATAAGGCAAGGATACCATGTAAGACCATGTCGAGACATGGCAATGGTAAGTTTCAAAAGGATACCACGTAAGACCATGACAAGTCATAGGAATGGTAAGGTACCCGTGTATCCTTGGTATTCCAAGTGGTTTAATGGGAAAATTTAAAGAGAATATTAAGGTAAGGTAAGGTAAGACGAGTTATACTAAAAAGGTAAGACAAGTTCATGCTAGAAGAGTAAAGGTAAGTATATAATGTTCATGTATACTTGATAAGGAAAAAGGTAAGTAAAATGTATTAATAAATTTGATTAAGTAAGTATTTAAGTGAGTAAGTGAAGAAATTTAAAATATGTCTATAACAATTAATGAAGTTGCATTAAGTAATATCATGCCAAGTAGTAAGAAAATTTTTATGAATGTTGTTACTTATTTGCATGAAAACTTACTAAGCTTAATGCGTACCCCCTTTATTTTCCTTCTTTTTATAGTTTTGTCAAGCTAACTCGGGGATCGTAAAGTATGTCGGAGGTCCGGGCACACTATCACAAGGATTATTTTGGTATAGCTAGACGTTTCATTTTGAGTATGGCATGTATAGCATCATAGCCATTTTCTGTGTATGATCTTATGATATGGCTAATGAATGGTATGTAAATTCTTGATAAGTATTAGCTATTGGAATGGCTAATCAAGGATATGTTTGGTGTTATGTATGCCTAAATGCTAGTTATTCTATGGAAATCATGAAAAAGGTGAAATTAGCTTTAAAAGAGTATCAGACAGCAGTAATGACGTGAATTTGAAAAATCACTAAAAATAGTAGAAATGGTTTTAGATAGTGAATGAGGTATAGAATTAAACCTTATTGAGTCTATTTTCATATGAAAGAAACAGAGTAAATAAAGGATTTGTATTTTATGAGATATTTAAATTTTGGTTAGATAGGGTCAGAGTGATTTCTGAATCCCTTGTTCTACTTTTAGAAATTCACTAAAGATTGTACAAAAATAATTAGGAGTTATAATTTATATGTATAGATTCCTTATTGAGTCTACTATGGTTATTTGAATTATGTACAGGGAGAAAATTAATTCGTAGTGAACAGAGGTCAGAGCAGCCAAACACTGAAACAGAGGAAACTTTAACTAATAAACTGTACTAATTTGCTAGACCAAAAATTCTAAAACAAATTTAGTAAGAAGATATATGAGTCTAGTTTCAGAGAAAATTTTCGGATTTGAATTTTGAGTTTCGTAACTCGAGTTATTATTTATTTTGTGACTATGACGCAGATGGACAGTTTACTTATGAAAGATGAAATAAATTGTTTTGATTTGTTTAAGTGATCGAAAATTTTTTATTGATTCCGGTTTGTTCCCTAACCATTTCAATTTCATGTTTTAGGGCCTCGAGGACCCTTTTTAAACACATATTGAATGAATGAAACTAAAATAATTTTAAAAGCAAATATTTATGCCCCGAATTAGTAAGCTAAGTCTGGTAATGCCTCATGCTCGACTCCAGCGATGATCTTGGGTAAGGGGTGTTGCATTTATTGGTATTAGAGCAAAGGTTTAGTCAGTTCTCGAAATATTTAATATGATTAAGAGTCTAGCTATACATTCCATACTTATATGTTGATAGTGTGACGGTGCCACCAGATAGTAGTGAAATGCCCGTTACAGTTAGTTAGGGAGGAGGGGCTCGGGAAGCCTTCTTCCAAGCTATGAATGAATGGTTTGTCGAGTTCGTTCGTACGAATCTGGCTGTTAGACCTCCACCCCCTCATGATCCTCAGACCACCCATGTAGCTCCCCCAGTCACAGGTACGATTATAAGAGAAAAGCCACCAGTTGATAAAATTAGAAAATAAGGAGCCTAAAAGTTTCGAGCTACAAAATATGATGATGTAGAAAAGGCAGAATTTTTGCTTGAGAATACTATCAGAGTCTTTGATGAGTTATCCTGCAGACCTAAGGAATGTATGAAATGTGTTATATCACTTCTTAGAGATTCGACCTACCATTGGTGGAAGACATTTGTATCAATTGTATCGAAAGAGAGAGTCACTTGGGATTTCTTTCAGGAGGAGTACTGTAAAAAGTACATCAGTTAGAGGTTTGTTGACCAGAAAAGAAAAGAGTTTCTAGAGTTGAAATAGGGCAATATGACAGTGACTGAATATGAGCGCGAGTTTGTTAGACTCAACAATTATGCTCGAGAGTGTGTGTCTACAGAGGCTATTATGTGCAAAAGATTTGAGGATTGGCTTAATGATGATATCCGATTGTCGGTTGGTGTCCTAGAAATAAAATAGTTTGTTGTTCTAGTTGAAAGAGCCTGTAAGGCAGAGGAGCTGTTAAAAAGAAAGGGCAAAGTTGAAATTGAGACGCAAGATACGAAGAAAAGACCAATGAGCAAGTCATTTCAGTCTACATCCAAGAGGCCTAGAGAGTTCTCCACTAGATCTAATTTTTCAGATGGATATTCTAGTCGAAACAGAGGCAGAAGATTTATGAGTCCGAAAGCTCAGACCACTTCGATTGCAAGTGTTGGCAGTGTTTAGCCTGATAGACCAAAGTGTCCCTGATGTGGTCGATGTCACTCAGGTCAGTGTCAAGCAACTAAGACAGGTTGTTTTCGATATGGTGCACCAAACTATTTTATTCGGGAGTGTCCCGAGATGATTAAAAGAGAAGCAATACCGAGTGTAAGATCAAGCAACGCTCTTATCAGAGGTAAACCATTGAGAAATACGGGAGTTGGGGCAAGTAAGAGAGGTGCATCTAGAGATTCAGCAGTGAGGCCAGATGTTAGAGCACCTGCGAGGACCTATGCTATCCGTGCTCGTGAAGAGGCATCCTCTCCCGATGTGATTACGGGTACATTTTCTCTCCATGATACTAGAGTTATTGCTTTGATTGATCCGGGTTCGACCTATTCATATGTTTGCATAAAATTGATGCCTAGTATGAGTATGCCTATAGAATCTAAAAAATTTGTGATAACGTATTGAATCCATTAGGCAAGCATGTATTAGTTGATAAAGTATGTAGAAATTGCCCTTTGATGATTAGAGGTTACTGTTTTCCGGCCGATCTCATGCTATTGCCATTTGATGAGTTTGATGTGATTCTTGGTATGGATTGGTTGACTATACATGATGTGATAGTGAATTGTGGAAAGAAATTCATTGAGTTGAAATGTGAAAATGGTGAAATTCTTCGGGTTAATTTAGAAGAGTCAGATAGTTCATTTGCCATGATTTCTGTTATGTCTGCCTAGAAATGTTTGAGAAAAGGGTATGAAGCTTATCTTGCTTTTTTTTTAACACTAAATATCTAGAATTGAAAATTCAATCAGTGCCTGTGGTATGTGAGATTCCCGATGTGTTTTCGGAAGAACTACCAGGTTTGCCTCCTGTTAGAGAAGTTGAGTTTGGTATTGAGTTGATTCAAGGCACCACACCCATTTCTATTGCTCATTATAAAATGGCCCCATTGGAATTGAAAGAATTGAAAGCTTAGTTTCAGGAATTAATAGATAAAGGCTTTGCAAGACCCAGTAGTTCACCATAGGGTACATCAGTGCTATTTGTAAAAAAGAAACATGGATCGATGAGATTGTGCATAGATTATAGGCAGCTGAACAAGGTAATAGTAAAGAACAAGTACCCACTTCCTAGAATTGATGATTTGTTTGATAAATTGAAGGGAGCCACTATATTCTCCAAGATAGATTTGAGATCCGGATACTATCAGTTCCAAGTTAAAGAGTTAAATGTTCCGAAGACTACTTTCCGGACTAGGTATGGTCATTATAAGTTTCTTGTGATGTCATTTGGCTTAACTAATGCTCCTGCAATTTTCATGGACTTAATGAACTGAATTTTCAGACTGTACTTGGATAAGTTTGTAGTTGTGTTCATTGATGATATCTTGATTTATTCTCATGATGAGACTGAGCATGCAGAGCATTTGAGAACAGTTTTATAGATTCTGAAAGATAATTAGTTTTATGCCAAGTTAAGAAAAAGTGAGTTCTGGTTACGAGAAGTTGTTTTTCTTGGACATATTATCTCAAGTGAAGGTATCAGGGTTGATCCGAGCAAGATTTCAGCCATTGTTGATTGGAAGTCTCCTAGAAATGTATCAGAAGTCAGAAGTTTTCTTAGTCTTGTGGGATATTATAGATGATTTGTAGAGGGATTTTCCATGATAGCTACCCCGCTGACAAGATTGCTACGAAAGGATGTCAAGTTTGAATGGACTAAGAACTGTCAATAGAGTTTTAATGAGTTAAAGGCATTATTGACTGAAGCTCCTGTTTTAGTACAACCAGAACCAGGTAAGGAGTTTGTGATTTACAGTGATGCGTCCTTGAATGGACTTGGTTGTGTACTTATGCAGGAAGGAAAGGTAATTGCTTATGCCTCTAGACAACTAAAGCCACATGAGGAGAACTATTCGACACATGATTTAGAGCTAGCTGCCATTATTTTTGCGCTGAAGATCTGGAGACATCATTTGTATGGTGAGAAGTGCTGAATATTCACTGATTACAAAATTTTGAAATATTTGATGACTAAAAAAGATTCGAACTTGAGGCAAAAAAGATGGCTAGAGTTGATTAAAGATTATGAGCTAGCGATCGATTATCACCCAGGTAAGGCAAATGTTGTTGCTGATGCTTTGAGTAGGAAATCTTTGTTTACATTAACAACTTTGAACTCTAGTCTAGCCTTATCAGATGATGGTTTTATCTTAGCTAAGTTGAGAGCTAAACCGATGTTTCTTGAAGAAATTTATGAAGCTCAGAAAAATGACAGTGAGTTGCTAGCCAAAAGAGCTCAGTGTGAGTCAGATATAGAGTCAGATTTTTAGATCAGTTCTAACGGTTGTTTGATGTTCAGAGATAGGGTATGTGTACCGAAGAATGATGAGCTTTTTCGAAAGATCTTACAGGAAGCACATAGTAGTTCTTTGTCTATTTATCCAGGTAGTACAAAGATGTATAATGATTTGAAGAAAATGTACTGGTGGGTAGGAATGAAAAGGGACATTTCAGAGTTTGTTTCTAGATGCTTGATCTGTCACAGGTAAAGGTCGAACATTAGGTACCTTTAGGTTTATTGCAGCCTATGCTAGTCCCTGAGTGGAAATGGGACTGAGTTACTATGGATTTTGTGATAGGATTGCCGTTGACGCAGAGAAAGAAAGATACAGTATGGGTTGTGATTGATAAGTTAACGAATTCAGCTTATTTTATCCCAGTTTGTATGGATTATTCACTTGAAAAGTTGGTCGAATTGTATATTTTAGAGATAGTCAGACTACACGGGGTACCATTATCGATCATTTCAAATAGAGATCTGAGATTTACTTCATGGTTTTGGAAGAAGTTACAGGAAGCTTTGGGCATAAAGTTGAGTTTTAAGTACAGCTTACCATCCTCAGACCGACGGTCAGTTAGAGAGAGTTATTCAGGTACTTGAAGATATGCTTAGATGCTATGTACTGGAATTTCAAGGTAGTTGGGAAAAGTACTTACCATTAGTAGAGTTTGCCTACAATAATAGTTATCAGTTGAGTTTGAAGATGGCACCTTATGAAGCTTTGTATGGACGTAAATGTCGCACACCTTTGTATTGGACAGAGCTTAAGGAAAATCAGATTTACGGGTTGATCTAGTTAAAGAAATAGAAGAGAAAGTAAAAGTCATCAGAGATTGCTTGAAAGCAGCTTCAGACAGACAGAAGTCGTATGTAGATTTGAAGAGAAAAGTGATTGAGTATCAAGTTGGTGACAAAGTGTTTTTGAAAGTATCTCTGTGGAAGAAAGTTCTTAGATTTGGCAAGAAAGGCAAACTAAGTCCACGTTTTATTGGACCGTTTGAAGTGATTGAGAGAGTCTGACCATTAGCATATCGGTTAGCTTTGCTGATTGAGTTAGAGAAGATTCATGATGTATTTCATGTGTCTATGCTACGTCATTATCGTTCAGATCCGTCACATGTGATTTCTCAAACAGAGGTTGAGATCCAACCAAACATGACTTACGGTGAAGAACCGGTATAGATTCTAGCTCGAGAAGTAAAGCAATTAAGGAACAAAAGTATTGCACTTGTGAAAGTATTATGGAATAGACATAGGGTAGACGAGGCTACATGAGAGCCCAAAGAGGCTATGCAAAAACAATACCCAAATCTCTTCACAGGTAAGATTTTGGGGGACGAAAATCCCTAAAGGGGGAGAAATGCAACATCCCAAAATAGGGCCTAAAAGGAACAGTGGTTGTGAAACCATGAATCTGAGATAGAAAAGTTTATTGCGATTAATTTTATGATTTATTGAGTGATTAGATACATGTGTTAGAGTATCGATGGAAAAATTTATAGATAGCATGTTTAATTTGCCTACTAGGGCTTAATTGCAAAAGTTGATAAATATGAGTTTTAGATGCTAAAGGATTAATTGAAGAGCATAATTGAAGTAGAAGTCCTTAAATGGAATGTTCTTTACGTTTTTGGAGTCCTGGTAACTTGATTAAGCTTATTTTAGCAATAATTTAACCTAGGGTTTATATCCGGAAAAAAACATCCATAGGTGAAATGTGTTTATTTTGATGTTTTATGGTAGAATATGAAGCTTGAAATTGTGTTAAACAACTGTTGCTAAGCGATTTTACGTGGAAACGAGTAAAACGACATAATCGATAAAAATACCTAATGTTCATAAGTACATGTTAGACTGAGAATTTGATGTTACCATAGAAGGGGAAAATTATCAGCATGTCATAAAACATAAGAAAATAGGATAAAGTTTAATTTCCGAGCCTTGGGGCAAAAGTATAAAAATGTAAAAGTTTAGGGGTAAAAGTGTAATTTTGCCAAAGTTTGAGTCAAGGACTTTTTAATAAATGTGAGTATTAAATAAGCTAAATTTGTTATTATAGATCAAGAAGAACGAAATCCAGAGTTAGACCGGGGAAAGAAAAAGATTGTGGACTAAATCGATATAGTTGATCGTATTTTGTTTCGAGGTAAGTTTGTGGTAAATAAATGCAATATTCTATTATTTTATATTAATTTTGTTAATTTCCAGTATGTGTATATTTATTTTATGAAATTACTCAAAGAAGACTCAAACATTAATTGACGGAGAAGTAATTTCTGAAAGTCCCAGTTGAACCTTAGGAATGTGTAGGATACAAATGTCATGACATTAGGGTTTAAGGATACCATGTAAGACCATGCCAAGGCATGGAAATTGGTAAGGTTTTTAAGGCAACGAAATCATGTAAGGCCATGTCAAGACATGGCATTGATAAGTTACTATAAGGCAAAGGTCCCATGTAAGACCATGCCAATGCATGGCATTGGTGAGTTCATAGGGCATGGATACCATGTAAGACCATGTCGAGACATGGCAATGGTAAGTTTCAAAAGAATACTATGTAAGACCATGACAAGTCATGGCAATGGTACGGTACCCGTATATCCTTAGTATTCCAAGTGGTTCAACGGGAAAATTTAAAGAGAATACCAAGGTAAGGTAAGGTAAGACGAGTTATACTAAAAAGGTAAGACAAGTTCATGCTAGAAGAGCAAAGGTAAGTATATAACGTTCATGTATGCTTGATAAGGAAAAATGTAAGTAAAATGTATTAATAAATTTGATTGAGTAAGTAAGTATTTAAGTGAGTGAGTAAGTGAAGAAGTTTAAAATATGTCTATGACAACTAATGAAGTTGCATTAAGTAATATCATGCCAAGTAGTAAGATAATTCTTATGAATGTTGTTATTTATTTGCATGCAAACTTACTAACCTTAATGCTTACCCCCTTTATTTTCCTTCTTTTTATAGTTTTGTCAAGCTAACTCGGGGATCGTAAAGTATGTCTGAGGTCTAGGCACACTATCACAAGGATTATTTTGGTATAGCTAGACGTTTCATTTTGAGTATGGCATATATAGCATCGTAGCCATTTTGTGTGTGTGATCTTATGATATGGCTAATGAATGGTATGTAAATGCTTGATAATTATTAACTATTGGAATGGCTAATCAAGGATATGTTTGGTGTTATGTATGCCTAAATGCTAGTTATTCCATGGAAATCATGAAAAAGGTGAAATTAGCTTTAAACAATATCGGACAGCAGTAATGACATAAATTTGAAAAATCACTAAAAATAATAGAAATGGATTTAGATAGTTAATGAGGTATATAATTAAATCTTATTGAGTCCATTTTCATGTGAAAGAAACAGATTAAATAAAGGAGTTGTATTTTATGAGATATTTAAATTTTGGTGAGATAGGGTCAGAGTGATTTCTGAATCCCCTATTTTGATTTTAGAAATTCATTAAAAATTATACAAAAATAATTAGGAGTTATAATTTATATGTATAGATTCCTTATTGAGTATAATTTTAAGATAAATAAACAGCATGGTTATTTGAATTTTGTACAAGGATAAAATTAATTCGTAGTGGACAGAGGTCAGAGCAGCCAAACACTGAAACATGAGAAACTTTAACTAATAAACTGTACTAATTGGCTTGACAAAAAATTCTGAAACAAATTTATTAAGAAGATATATGAGTATAGTTTTATATAAAATTTACGGATTTAAATTTTGAGTTTTTTAACTCGAGTTATGATTTATTTAGTGACTATGACGCAGATGGACAGTTTATTTATGAAATATGAAATAAATTGTTTTTATTTGTTTAAGTGATTAGAAAATTTTTATTGATTCCGGTTTGTTCCTGAACTATTTCAATTTTATGTTTTAGGGTCTCGAGGACCCTTTTTAAGGATATATTGAATGAATGAAACTAAATTAATTTTAAAAGTAAATTTTTATGCCTCGAATTAGTAAGCTAAGTCAGGTAACGCTTCGTGCTCGACTCTGGCGACAGTCTCGGGTAAGGGGTGTTACAGTTGTTGCTGATGCTTTGAGTCAAAAATCATTGTTTGCTCTACGTGCAATGAATGCTCATTTGGTTCTGTCCGATGATGGTTCGGTATTTGCCGAATTAAAAGCAAGACCGTTATTCATTCAGTAGATTTGTGAAGCTCTGAAAGTTGATAATGAGATATTAGTAAAATGAGCCCAGTGTGATCTAGATTTTGATTCAGAATTCAGAGTTGATAAAGATAGTTGTCAGAGATTCCAAAATCAAATTTGTGTTTTGAGGAATCCATAATTGATTCAGATGATTTTGAATGAAGCTCATGGCAGTTGTTTATCTGTTCATCCGGGTAGTACGAAAATGTATAATGATCTGAAACAGCTTTATTGGTGGCCTTGTATGAAGCGTGATATCTCAAAATTTGTTGTGAAATGCTTAATCAATCAGCAAGTTAAAGCTTAACATCAAGTGCCCTCTAGTTTGTTACAACTGATTATGGTTCCAGAATGGAAATGAGATAGAGTGACAATGGACTTTATTTCGGGTTTGCCCCTATCTCTGAGAAAGAAAGATGCAATCTGGGTTGTAGTTGATCGATTAATGAAATTAGCCCATTTTATTCTAGTACGATCCGATTACTCACTTGATAAGTTAGCTGAATTATACATTTCCGATATTGTGAGATTGCATGGTGTACCATTATCTATTGTGTCAAATAGAGATCCTAGATTCACATCGTGATTTTGGAAGAAATTGCAAGATGCTCTGGGTACGAAATTGCACTTCAGTACTGCTTCTCACCCGTAGACAGATGGTCAATCTGAGCGGATTATTCAGATACTCGAGGATATGTTGAGATGTTGCATTCTTGAGTTTGAAGGTACGTGGGAACAATATTTACCTTTGATTGAATTCGCTTATAATAATAGTTTTCAATCAAGCATAAAAATGGCACCATATGAAGCCTTATATGGTCGTAAATGCCGTACACTTTTGTACTGGCCTGAGCTTAGTGAGAATAAGATACACGGGGTTGATTTGATAAAAGAGACTGAACAAAAAGTAAAAGTGATCCGAGATAGTTTGAAAGCAGCTTCTGATCGTCAGAAATCTTACGCAAATTTGAAACGAAAAGATATTGAATTTGAGATCGGCGACAAAGTGTTTTTGAAAGTATCCCCGTGGGAGAAAGTACTTCGGTTTGGTAGAAAAGATAAATTGAGTCCGAGGTTTATCGGGCCGTATGGGATTATTGAACGAATCGGGCTAGCTGCTTATCGTTTGTTGTTGCCACCAGAGTTAGAAAAAATTCATAATGTGTTTCACGTATCGATGCTTCGACGATATAGATCTGATCTTTCACATGTAATTCCTCCATCTGAGATTGAGATTCATTCTGATATGACCTACGATGAATAGCCTACCTGTATCTTAGCTCATGAGATTATAGAACTAAGAAGTAAGAAAATTTCGTTAGTAAAAGTAATGTGCCATCAACACGGTGTTGAAGAGGCTACATGGGAGCCTAAGGATACTATGAGACAACAATATCCGAATCTGTTCAATGGTAAGATTTTCGGGGATCAAAATCCTTAAGGGGGAAGAATTGTAACAATCTAGTTTAGAACCTAGCCAGAATAGTGGTTTCGGGACCACAAATCTGAGTCAAAAAATATTTTAAATATATTTTTCGTGTTTATAATATGTGAATTGACATGTGTGAAAGTTTCGTATGAAAATTTGATCATTTGTGTGCTTAATTTGATAAAAGTACCCAATCGCATAAAATGTAAAAGTAGCCTTCTATTTGTTAAAGTGCTTAATTGTTATGTCTTTATATATGTGGGTCCTTATGATGCAATTATACCATGGTTTAAATGAATGGACATTTATGGATATGTGATAGTGGATTTTAAATGAATTTAAAATTGTGGAAAAGGAGAATATGAGGGACTAAAATGTGAATAAATGAAACATGTGGACTTATATGAGCACTAGGAATATTCAGCCAAGCATATGTCTAAGAAAATTTTGTGTATTTTTGTGATTTATGTGATTAGGGACTAAATTGTCAAAATATGAAAATATGAGAGTTAAATTGTGTAACGCCCTAAATATATGTTTTTAGATTGATTTGAATGATTTGGTAAATAAAAGAGTTAAATTTGAATTTATATATATCAAGAATTAAAGAAAACGAAATTAGATCGAGAAAAGTCGAAAATCATCGAGTAGCCGATTCCGTCTATCCGAATCTGTACGAGGTAAGTCTATATACAAATAAATGTATTTTGAATTGAATTACTATTGATTATATGCTTTTGAACAATGTTGAATGATTATATGTGTTGAGAATGAGATATCCGAGAAAGTTTCGACAAAGTTCTGACGTCCAGAAAGCCCCGTACGAACCTTAGGAATAGTTAGGATACATATGTCATGACATAGGATCCGATATGTGTTATCGTGCAAGACCACGTCTGTGACGTTTATGATTTACATGTAAGACCACGTCTGGGACATTGGCATCATATCTGATTTCGTGTAAGACCTTGTCTGGGATAGAGGCAACGATATTTGATTACATGTAAGACCATGTCTGGAACGTTGCCATTGTATGAGCTTTCCGAGCTATCCGTATATCCTTATGATTTTCAACAGTTCAATGGGCATTCTGAGAAAATAGATGACTATGTGAATTTGTATCTGACTCAGGTACGTTTGATTTGTATATCATGTTTGAGAATGAAAGGTAAGAATATGTAACTTGATGAATATATGATATAAGTATGAGTTACTATGAGAATGAGTTATGATATGTATATGTGAATTATGTTCAAATGAACTATAAGAGATATATGGCTAAATGAATGCATTTTGCCTTAAATTTTAGGAATGAATTGATGTTATTTGTTAAGTTTATTGGTATATGGCTTACTAAGCTTTTGAAAGCTTACTTTGTGTGTGTTTGCATTGTTTTATAGATATCAAACCTACTGAGAGCTCGGGGATCGTCAAGGATCATCACCATACTACCGAACTTTATTTTGGTACATTTTGAAAATGTAAATATTGGAGTATGGCATGTATAGGCTAGAGGTACTTCAATATGTTTTGTGATGTGTATATTTAGCCATGTGATATGGCTTAATTATGGTTGAACTTATGGTTTGATTTTGGTATATGTTATGTGATGCAAATTATGCTTATGTGATGTGTTTATGAATGACTAAAAGAAATGGTCAATTTTGGTAAGTTTTGATATATGCAAATTTGTGAAATTGGTAAATTTATAGCATGTGATTGAATGAAAATAAAATGAGGTTATGAAACAAATGTTTAAGTATGATATTGTCTAATGTTTTGGTATGACTATAAAGCATGAAATTGGTCGATAATGTTATGGCATGATTGGTGTAAGTTTTCGTATTGAAATTGGTTGAAATTATAATGCAAATATGCTTGGTTTGATGCTTGTAGGTTTAACCCAAATTGGGTGGTAAATTGGCTTTTCAAATGACCTATTTTTGTCCACATGGGTAAAGACACGGGTGTGTGTCTTAGCCGTGTGCGACACACGGTCATGTTGCACGGTCGTGTGTCCCCTGGGGTACCCTACGATTTTAAGTCAGTCTTGAGCATGGCCAAGGCACACGGGCGTGTGGCTAGCCATGTGACCCAAGTCAGTTTCGACCACAGCCAAGAACACGGGCATGTCTTGTGGCCATGTGATTAAGTCAGTATGGGTGCCCTGATTTGACACGGTCTAGACACACGGGCGTGTCTAATGCCGTGTGTAACACCCCAAACCCGACCCAGATGTTATGGCCGAATCTGGTGTGTCACATTGAAGTGTTTTAGCAAAAACCGTGTTCTCATTGAAAACCCTTCTTAAAATAAAAGAAACCTTAATTAGCTTAAAAAAAAAACACACCTTTTCAGTTACAATAACCTTGTTGGAACATTTGATTTAAGAACTCTTATCATTTAAAAATTTAATTGCAGAAACGTAGAAAACATACTATAATTTAGAAAACCCATGTTCAACTTCTTGTAATTACATTGAAAAAAATAATTCAAGTAATAATAACACAATGAAAACCTTATTACAATCTGGTCTGGAACATACTTAAAAAGAAGTAAAAACTTAAATGCTTGAAAAAAAACCCAAGTCTAAATCATCTTGCTAGCTGGCCACCCAGAGTCCTTCCAAATATCGAACCTTCTACTAAGCATCACTTGAAAATAAAATAAAAAGAGGGGGTGAGTTTTCGCAAACTCAGTGTGTACAACCCTCGACAAAAACAAGCATTCAAAAAAACATCATTCATCAATCATGCAATGCAATCCCATCAAAATTATCCATGCGCTACACATCGGCTTCGTCCCCCGTCACACCATGTGGGGATATAAATATCGACTCACCCAACCCACACACCACGGTAGCCCGGTTGCGGAACTACCTTCATTTACATATTGGGCTTTAAAAGCTGTCAGTGGATCCACGATTGTCAAGCAACCATGCGATCCTTATCAACTTCCTCCGTTCCATAATTCCCAACCCACATGTAACCTAAGTAGAATATCATATGTATGCATGTCGCAACCACAAAACTTACATTCAACACCTAGGGGTGTTTTGGTTATTTTTGCCCTTAGGGGCATTTTAGAAATTTTCCTTTAATTACGGTTTTCACTTATCTTGGCCTGTTAACAAGTCCCATGAGCTAAGATGAACGAATACTATGCACCAGGTAGGATTCCAGAGAAGAGAAGGTAGGTCATTAAGACCGCTTAAGTACCAAGTTCTCCCTAGATCCAATCCTAGACATGCATATACCCGTTGCCACACCTTAACCCTTTGACTTTTCCACAGTCGCAATATATTAATTAAGTCTTATGTGGATATCATATACTAGGCCCAAAACCCCTTACAAAGCCCAAACAATTTCACATACCTGTATCTGGCCCATTAAGCCCAATCATATTCATATGGCCCATTAGGCCCAAATCACCTGTATATGGCCCATTAGGCCCAAATCACATTTATATGGCCCGTTAGGCCCAGTCACATTCATATTCATGCTCACATACAAATTCCTATCACAAAGCATCAATACTCAGTTTTTGCCTATTATGGGCCCAACAGTCCATTGGGCCCATTTAGCCTATTTCAGCCCACATGGCCAAGTCACAACCCAAGTCCACGGAATCGCCCGTGGGCCTCAGGCAACCTATCAGTTTCCCCTTTACGAGTGTTCGCGCACTCGCAAGACTACCATAGCCAAACTTTCGGCTTTTCAGCATTTCGGCTTTTGCCATTTCATTGTGTGTGTGCAGTGTATGTACACACCTAGTAAGCAAGCGTGATGCGATATCCTTAGCCCAAACCTACAATTGATATCACCCTTCAATTAATCACATGCTTAAAACTTATTTACTCAAAAACCGAAACCTCACCTTAACCTTACCTTGAGCCCAATCCTTAATCGCTTTTTCCTTGATCACGTATTTCCTAGATCTGGACAAATCTTAACTATTAAAACCCGAATAATAGGTGACTCGTATCCAACACAAGTCTCCTTACCATAACTATGACCATTCGGCCACCTTAGCCAATGGGAGAAGATTACTTACTAAAACCGCAACACCTTAAGGAGCAATTCGGCAGAGAGCTAAAAACCAATAACCGATACTAATTCCCTACCAAAGTTGATTAGAAAGAGTGAGGGACAATAATCGATACTAAACAAAGAAAACTAATTGGAAGAGCAACACTTACACTAGATTCGGTCAAAAAGTATTCGGCCCTTAGAAGATTCAGTTTTTCGGCTTTTCAAACTAAGTATGGTGAATAAATTTTATTTGGTACAGATTAAAGAAGAAGAGTAGTAGAAGAAATCGGAAAAGAAGATTGTGTAGAGGAGAATAGAAATCGGCAGAAAGAAAAGAAAGTAAAATAGAGGGTTTTCGACTTTTTGGATCTTGAAGAGAAAAGGGTTTCTAGTACAAAGTGAAGGGAAATTCATCATTAACTTTTTAGCCCTCCCATTCGGTACCTATTTATAGCCTTATAGCCGAATTCTTCAAGGCCAAGTTCCCAATTCAGCTCCACTTACTCCTCACTTCTCATCTCCTCATTTTTCTCCCTGATAACCCCTTGATCCTTTCCTTAATTTTCTCTTTTGAACACTCCCCTTGGAGTCCATCTTCACGCCACTTCCATCCTTCTAGAAGGCCAAAATTAAATTCTAAAAATACTCAGCTAGGATTCGAAAATTTGACCCCCTTGCTAGCTACTAACGCCACCTTACTACACCTTATGTGGCGTCACTTAGCCACTCCACCATAGGCTCTTTTCGTGTCCAATTGTTTCTTCATTTAATCAAAAGCCCAACTACCAGCCAACCCTGATTCTTTTAATAATTAAATTATAATTTCTTCTACCCCTTAATTCGAACTCAACCTTAGCTAAGACCTACTAAAATTATCGCTTGGATAAGAATATTAAACACAATTTTCATCAAAATTAAAAATAAAAAATTCGAGATTTTGGGATTTTCGGATTTCTGGATTTTTGGGGCGTTACGACTCTACCCCCTAAAAGAAATTTTGTCCTCGAAATTTTCCTTGTTTAAATAGTTGAGGATATTGACATCGCATCACTTCTTCAGGTTCCCAAGTAGCCTCCTTTGCCTTGTGATTCCGCCAAAGTACTTTAACCAATGGAACAGACTTTCTTCTCAGTACTTTGACATCCCGACCAATTATTTGTATGGGCTCTTCCTCGAAAGTCAAGTCTGGCCTAACCTCAATTTCTTCTACCGCCACGACATGTGAAGGATCTGAGCGATACTGCCTTAGCATGGAAACATGAAACACGTCGTGGATCTAGCTTAGGTCAGGAGGTAACTCCAGTTGATAAGCGACTAGCCCAATCCGTCTTACCACCCGATATGGCCCAATGAACCTTGGGCTTAGCTTCCCCTTTCGTCCAAACCTTAACACTTTCTTCCACGGAGAGACCTTCAGAAAAACTAAGTCTCCTACTGCATACTCTATTTCTCGACGCTTAAGGTCAGTATACGACTTCTGCCTATCCGAGGCCTCTTTCAAACTATCCCGAATCAATTTTACCTTATCCTCCGTATCAGCTACTAACTCAGGGCCCAGAACTCTCCATTCGCCCAACTCCATCCAACATGTTGGAGTTCGAAAACTTCGCCCATACAGTGCTTCATACAGAGCCATCCCAACACTTGCTTGGTAGCTATTATTGTACACGAATTCAGCTAACGATAAATAGTCCTCCCAACTACCTCGGAACTCAATCACGCATCCCCTAAACATATCCTCCATTTCTTGGATCACTCTTTCTGATTGTCCATCAGTTTGAGGGTGGAAAGCCGTACTAAAATTCAACCTAGTACCCAACGCCTCATGCAGTTTCTTCCAAAATCATGAAGTGAAACGCGGGTCCCTATCAGATATTATGGAAACTGGCACTCCATGCAATCTTACAATCTCCGCCATATACAGCCTAGCCAGCTTTTGCAATGAGTAATCAGTGTGAACCAGTACAAAATGGGTAGACTTGGGTAACCGATCCACTATAACCCATATCGAGTCTTTCTTAGCAGGCATCAAGGGTAGCCCACTAACAAAGTACATAGTGATCTTTTCCCACTTCCAAAGTGGAATCTTCACTGGTTGAAGCAATCTCGAAGGCAACTAATGTTCTGCTTTCACCTTTTGACAAACCAAGCATTTACCTACGAACTCCATAACCTTGCGCTTAAGTCTAGGCCACCAGCAAAGCTCAGGAAAATTTTGATACAACTTGTTTCCGCCAGGATGCATTGCATAGAGACCACTATGTGCTTCCCGTAGAACAGACTACCTTAGATTATCGTCCTTTGGTATACACATTCTCCCATGGAAACACAATACTTCTTCACCATCTATCCCAAAGTCTGATGTCTCCCCACTCTCCACTTGTTTAAAGCGAGCACTCAAAGTCTCATCCACTAATTACTTACTTCTTATCTGCTCGACCCACACCGGCCTTACTTGAAGCTCAGCTAACAAGGTACCATCATCCAACAAGCTTAAACGGGCGAGCATAGCTCTCAAGTCTAACTTAACCCTACGACTCAACGTATCGGCTACCACATTCGCTTTACCAGGGTGGTATTCAATCGTACAATCATAATCCTTCAATAACTCCACCCACCTACGTTGCCTAAGGTTTAGCTCCTTTTGGGTAAGGAGGTACCTCAAACTCTTGTGGTCTGAATAGATTATGCACTTCTCCCCGTATAAGTAATGCCTCCATATTTTGAGCGCGAACACCACCGTAGCTAGCTTCAAATCATGGGTTGGGTAATTCACCTCGTGAGTCTTAAGTTGTCGTGACGCATACGCAATCACCTTTCCTTCTTGCATCAATATGCAACCTAAGCCTACATGCGATGCGTCATTATAAATCGTAAACTCTTTCCCAGGCACTGGCTGAATCAACACAGGGGCCTCAGTTAAAAATTTCTTAAGTTTTCCAAAATTCTCTTGCTGCTTGTCCTCCAAACAAACGGTACCCCTTTCCTCAACAACTTAGTTAAGGGTGCAGCAATTACGAAAAAGCCCTCAACAAACCACCTATAGTATCCTGCCAAGCCCAAAAAACTTTAGATTTTCGATACCGTCTTGAGTGTTTTCCAGTCTAACACCGCTTCAACTTTCGAGGATCCACTTTAATCCCCTCGGCTGACACCACATGTCCTAGAAAAGTAACTTCCCTTAGCCAAAATTCACACTTACTGAATTTGGCATACAACTGTTTCTTTCTTAAAGTCTGCAACACAATCCTTAAGTGTGCATCATTCTCATCCTCATCTTTTGAGTACACCAAAATGTCATCTATAAAGACTACCATGAAACGATCCAAGTAGGGTTAGAAAACCCGATTCATGAGATCCATGATAGCGGCAGGTGCGTTCGTCAGCCCAAATGGCATCACCAAGAACTCGTAGTGCCCATAACGAGTTCTGAAAGCTGTCTTATGAACATCGGCCTCCTTAACCCTTAGTTGGTGATATCCCGAACGTAGGTCAATCTTCGAGAACACCGAAGCTCTCCTAAACTGATCAAAAAGATCATCAATTCTCGGTAGAGGGTACTTGTTCTTAACAGTTAACTTGTTTAACTATCGATAATCGATACACATTTGTAAAGTTCCATCCTTCTTCTTCACGAATAACACCGGTGCTCCCTATGGAAACACACTTGGTCGGATAAACCCTCGATCCAACAATTCTTAAATTTGTGCCTTAAGTTCCACCAACTCTTTTGGTGCCATTCGAGAAGGAGCGATAGACACCGGAACTGTCCCAAGTAACAACTCGATTCCAAATTCCACTTCTCTGCTGGGCGGTAACCCAGGCAGCTCTTTGGGAAAGACATCCGAAATCCCTAACTGTTCTTAACTCCCTAACAGTAAGGCTCTTAGCCTCCGTATCACTAATATAAGCCAAAAAGGCTTCGCATCCCTTTCGTTCTAACTTCTCGACCCTTAATGCTGAAATCACGTTCGATAGATAGTTCCGGCGTTCACCAATCACCACTACTTTCTTATCCTCCACCGTTTTTAACACCATTCGCTTTGCAGCACAATCTAAAGTGGCTCAGTGCTTCACCAGCCAATCCATACCTAAGATTAAGTCAAATTCGCTAAACGGCAGTTCCATCAAATTCGTTAAAAACGTAACCCCTTGGACTACAAAAAGTACCTCCCTAAACATCTTATTCACTCCTACCGACTGCCCTAACAGACTTATCACGGTCATCTCATTTGCAATAATCTCAAACATATCACCCAAAGACTCAGTCTTATTGCATGCAACATATGAATGCGTCGATCCAATATCAATCAAGGCTGTGTAAGATAACTCATATATAAAGAACATACCCGTTATCACATCTGGGGCATCCCCGTCTTCTCGATGACGAGCAACATAAACCAAAACTGGCTGTCTTGCCTCAGCTTGGCCCGCATTTTCTGCCTGGTGCTCCGCGTCCACGTCAATTGTCGTTACCGCTCGTGGCCTGTCCATGACCCCTTGGCGGCAGCTATCCACCCCTTGGTGGCTGAGCACCTCCTTGACCCACTACTGGCTCTCGACTTAGCGTTTGAGGGCAATCCTTAATCCTATGCTCCATAGACCCACAAGCTAAACAAGCTCCCATCCTCTTCCAACACTCGCCTCCATGCCTTCTCCCATAATCAACACAATGTGGCACCCCTAGATTAGCAGCAGGGGGCCCTGCTCTAATTGGCCTATTATTTCTGGCCCTAATCCTAGGCCTTTGCCCAACACCCGGAGTCTCAGCCTCCCTCTTATTCTTACCGCTTTCCTTCTCTCGGTTTAGGCGCTCAGTGCGTTTTACCTCCTCTGCTATCTTTGCTTTCTCCACCAACTCCAAGAAAACTTGTTCCCTTTGTGGAGCTATCAGTACCCTGAGGCTATCTCTAAGTCCATCCTCAAACCTAACACGACGCTCATACTCCGTTGCCACCATTACCCTTGCATACCTACTAAGGCGTAGAAACTCCGCCTCATACTCCGCCACCGATTTATTGCCTTGGGTCAAGTTCAGGAACTCCTTCCTCCTAGCATCCACATAGCTTGCACCCAAATACTTCCCTTGGAATGCAGCTTTGAAAAACACCCAGGTGACCCGCTCCGGTTGGGTTCCCTCTTTCACTATCAGCCACCACTAGTAGGCTTCCTCCCTAAGCAATGACGCCGCCCCTTTCAACTTTTGCTCAGGTGAGTAGTCCAAATCCTCCATTATCCTTTCAGTGGCCTCCAACCAATATTCTGCCACATTATGAGCCACGCCAGCCACGCCCTTAAAGATCTCAGCCCCGTTTGATTGAAGTCATTCTAGAATGGACCCTCGATTTCTGTTACCATTATTGGGCCCAGCGACCCTTTCCAAAATCCTCAGCATTTCCTGCGACAATGCATCTTCTCCCGTGGCCCGATCATACTGTCTATTCCCAGCCACAGGTGAGGCCAGAGCCTCTTCTACTCCAACATCGGGCATATGGCCCGATGCCGATGATTAAGCCCTAACACTTTCGCGGCCTTGGCCACGGCCTCTTGCACCTCTTCTAGCACTCATCGTCGATTTGTGTATTATCTAGATTAAAATTTTATGAAGTTTTAGTTAGTTTAATAATTACACCGATGTTTTATGAGAATATTTAAAGAGAAGATCGTTTTCGAAAATCCTCTACAGTTTCTAGATCCTACGGGCTTTAGTTCCATTCTAACCATCATCTAAAGTAGCCCTCTAACTATCTACTACATAACAATTTAAACAAACTTAAATAAAAGTACTTACTTGGTTCGATGTCTCTTTTTCCAAAGCATCGCGATCCAAAATTTCTCTTTTTCCAAAGCATCGCGATCCAAAATTTTTTTTTTAAATCCAAATAATAAGTAGAAAAGAAACCAAATAATAATAATAGGGCCCAATTCACAGCCCGAGTTTTGTAACTTGGCTCTGATACCACTACATGTAACAATCCAAACCCGGCCCAGACGTTATCGTCGAATCTGGTGTGTCACATTGAAGTGTTTTAGTGAAAACCATATTTTCATTGAAAACCCTTCTTAAAATAAAAGAAACCTTAATTAACTTAAAAAAAACACACCCTTTCAGTTACAAAAACCTTGTTGGAGCATTTGATTTAAGAAAACTTATCATTTAAAAATTTAATTGCGAAAACGTAAAAAACATACTATAATTTAGAATAACCCATGTTCAACTTCTTGTAATTACATTGAAAATAATAATTCAAGTAATAATAACACAATGAAAACCTTATTACAATCTGGTCTTGAACATACTTAAAAAGAAGTAAAAACTTAAATGCTTGAAAAAAAACCCAAGTCCAAATCATCTTGCTAGCTGACCACCCAGAGTCCTTCCAAATATCGAACCTTCTACTGAGCATCACCTGAAAATAAAATAGAAGAGGGGGTCAATTTTCGCAAACTCAGTGTGTACAACCCTCGACAAAAACAAGCATTCAAAAAAAACATCATTCGTCAATCATGCAATACAATCCCATCCAAATTATCCATCCACTAGACACTAGCTCCGTCCCCCGTCACACCATGTGGGGATATAAATATCAACCCAGCCAACCCACACACCATGGTAGCCCGGTTGCAGAACTACCTTCATTTACATATTGGGCTTTAAAAGCCGTCGGTGGATCTACGATTGTCAAGTAACCATGCGATCCTCAAAAACTTCCTCCGTTCCATAATTCCCAACCCATATGCAACCTAAGCAGAATATCATATGTATGCATGTCGCATCCACAAAACTTACATTCAACACTTAGGGGTATTTTGGTCATTTCGCCCTTAGGGGCATTTTAGAAATTTTCCCTTAATTACGATTTTCACTTATCTTGGCCCGTTAACAAGTCTCATGAGCTAAGATGAACTAATACTATGCACTAGGTAGGATTCCAGAGAAGAGGAGGTGGGTCATTAAGACCGCTTAAGTACCAAGCCCTCCCTAGATCCAATCCTAGACATGCATATACCCGTTGCCACACCTTAACCCTTTGACTTGTCCACGGTCGAAATATATTAATTAAGTCTTATGTGGATATCATATACTAGGCCTAAAACCCCTTACAAAGCCCAAACAATTTCACATACCTGTATCTATCCCATTAAGCCCAATCATATTCATATGGCCCATTAGGCCCAAATCACCTGTATATGGCCCATTAGGCCCAAATCACATTTATATGTCCCGTTAGGCCCAGTCACATTCATATTCATGCTTACATACAAATTCCTATCACAAAGCATCAATACTCAGTTTTTGCCTATTATGGGCCTAACAGCCCATTGGGCCTATCTAGCCTATTCCGGCCCACATGGCCAAGTCATAACCCAAGTCCACGGAATCACCCGTGGGCCTCAGGTAACCTACCAGTTTCCCCCTTACGAGTGTTCGCACACTCAAAAGACTACCGTACCCAAACTTTTGGCTTTCTAGCACTTCGACTTTTTGGCATTTCGGCGTTTTGGCATTTCGGCTTTTGCCGATTCATTGTGTGTGTGCAGTGTATGTACACACCTGGTAAGCAAGCATGATGCGATCTCCTTAGCCCAAACCTACAAACAATATCACCCTTAAATTAATCACATGCTTAATACTAATTTACTCAAAAATCGAAACCTCACCTTAACCTTACCTTGAGCCCAATCCTTAATCACTTTTTCCTTGATCACGTATTTCCTAGATCTGGACAAATCTTAACTATTAAAACCCGAATAATAGGTGACTCGTATCCAACACAAGTCTCCTTACCATAACTATGACCATTCGGCCACCTTAGCCAATGGGAGAAGATTACTTACCAAAACTACAACACCTTAAGGAGCAATTCGGCAGTGAGCTAAAAACCAAGATCTGATACTAATTCCCTACCAAAGTTGATTAGAAAGAGTGAGGGACAATAATCGATACTAAACAAAGAAAACTAATTGGAAGAGCAACACTTACACTAGATTCGGTCAAAAAGTATTCGGCCCTTAGAAGATTCAGTTTTTTGGCTTTTCAAACTAAGTATGGTGAATAAGGTTTATTTGGTACAGATTAAAGAAGAAGAGTAGTAGAAGAAATAGACAAAGAAGATTGTGTAGAGGAGAATAGAAATTGGCAGAAAGAAAAGAAAGTAAAATAGAGGGTTTTCAACTTTTTGGATCCTGAAGAGAAAAGGGTTTCTAGCACAAAGTGAAGGGAAATTCGTCATTAACTTTTTAACCCTCCCATTCGGCACCTATTTATAGCCCTATAGCCGAATTCTTCAAGGCCAAGTTCCCAATTCAGCTCCACTTACTCCTCACTTCTCATCTCCTCGTTTTTCTCCCTGATAACCCCTTGATCCTTTCCTTAATTTTCTCTTTTGAACACTCCCCTTAGAGTCCATCTTCACACCACTTCCATCCTTCTAGAAGGCCAAAATTAAATTCTAAAAATACTAAGCTAGGATTCGAACCTTTGACCCCCTTTCTAGCTACTAATGCCACCTCACTACACCTTATGTGGCGTCACTTAGCCACTCCATCACAGGCTCTTTTTGTGTCCAATTGTTTCTTCATTTAATCAAAAGCCCAATTACTAGCCAACCCTGATTCTTTTAATAATTAAATTATAATTTCTTCTACCCCTTAATTTAAACTCAACCTTAGCTAAGACCTATTAAAATTATCATTTGGATAAGAATATTAAACACAATTTTTATCAAAATTGAAAATAAAGAAAATTTGGGATTTCAGGATTTTTGGACTTTGAGATTTTTAGGGCGTTACACCGTGTGAGGCACTTGGCCTATTCACACAGGCGTGTGACCTTTGTAAACTTGAAAAATGTTTAATTTACGAAAAATTTTGAATAAGCTCGGTTTAGTCCCAACCACTTTCTAAAGCATGTTTAAGGTTTCGTAAACCTTATAAGGGACTAATTGTGTATGAATTGCTATGATATAATGATGTAAGATTTATGTTTCTATAATGTTTCGATTTTTCTGGTAATGCCTTTAAGTCTAGTCCGGCGATGGATATAGGTTAGAGGTGTTACTGGCCTGATGAATCGCAGACTTAGTTTACCTTTACAACCAAATCATAGGATTTTCTTCTGGGAGATGCTTTCAGAAGTACTTGATCACCAATCTGAAATTCAATATCTTTTCTTTTTAAATCCACGTACAATTTCTATCTATTTGAAGCTGCTTTCAAATAGTCGCGAATTACTTTCACATTCTCTTTGGTTTCTCTAACAAAATCAACCCCGTGAATCTATTTCTCGCACAGCTCGGTCCAATATAATGGAGTTCGACATTTGTTACCAAACAATGCTTCATACAGTGCCATTTTTATGCTTGATTGAAAACTGTTATAATACGCGAATTCAACCAATGGTAGATATCTTTTCCAATTACCATTGAATTCCAACACACAACAACGAAGCATATCTTTGAGAATTTGAATTACTCTCTCAGATTGACCATCAGTTTGTAGATGAAATGCTATACCAAAATTCAATCTCGTACCCAAAACTTCTTGCAATTTCTTCCAAAATCGTGACGTAAACCTCAGATCTCTATCTGAAATAATTGAAACTAGCAGCACGTGTAATCTAACAATCTCAAAACATACAATTCAGCCAATTTGTCAAGTGAATAGTTAGTACGTAGCAGAATAAAATGTGTAGATTTAGTTAGTCGATCAACAACAACCCAAATAACATTTTTCTTCTTCGGAGATAGGGGAAATCACGATACAAAATCCATTGTAACTCTATCCCGGTTCTATTATGGTATCATCACAGGCTGTAACAATCCTGAAGGTACTTGGTGTTCAGCTTTAACTTGTTGACAAATCAAACACTTCGATACAAACTCAGAAATGTCTCGTTTCATTCCCGACCACCAATATAGTTGTTTCAAATCATTATACATTTTAGTACTTCCTTGGTGAATAGATAAACAACCACTGTGTGCTTCGTGCAAAATTTTTTGAATGAGTTCAGAAATCTTTGGTACACAAATTCTGTTTCAGAACATTAAACGATCATTGGATCCGATTTGGTACTCTGAATCACTAGTCGACTCGCATTGCACTCTTTTAGCTTGCAATTCACTATCACATTTTTTAGCTTCATAAATTTGCTGAAGAAATACTGGTTTAGCCTTTAACTCAGCTAAAATCGAACCATCATCAGATAATGTCAACTGTGTATTCATTACTCTCAAGGCAAACAACAATTTTCTACTCATAGCATCTGCGACTACATTAGCTTTCCCCGGAAGATAATCTATTACTAACTCATAGTCTTTTAGTAGCTCGAGCCTTCTCCATTGTCACAAATTCAAATTTTTTTTGGAGTCATAATATACTTTAAGCTTTTATGATCGGTAAAGATGTGGCATTGTTCATTGTACAAATGATGACGCCAAATTTTCAATGCAAAAACTATAGCAGCCAACTCTAAAAATCGTGCGTCGAATAGTTCTTTTCATGCGTCTTCAACTGTCTCGAGGCATAAGCTATAACTTTTCCTTCTTATATCAAAACGCATCCTAAACTATTCAATGATGCGTGGATATAAACCACGAATTCTTTACCCAACTCAGGTTGAACTAAAACTAGTGCTTCAGTTAGCAATGCTTTCAACTACTCAAAACTCTATTAACAATTTTCAAACCACTCAAATTTTACATCTTATTGTAGCAATCTGGTCATCGGTGTAGCAATCATCGAGAACCCTTTTACAAAACGTCGATAGTACCTAGCTAAACCCAAAAAGCTTCTGACTTCAGATATATTCATTGGCGATTTCTAGTCAACAACTGCTGAAATTTTGCTCAGATCAACTCTAATACCTTTCACTGAAACAATGTGCCCCAAGAATCTGACTTACTGAGCCAAGACTCACATTTATTGAATTTAGCATACAGTTGCTTATCTCTCAAAGTTTTCAATACAATCCTCAATTGCTCGGCATGCTCAGACTCATCTCGAGAATAGATCAAAATGTCATCAATGAACACAACAACAAATATGTCTAAATACGGTCTAAATATCTGGTTCATCAAATCCATAAAGGCTATAGGAGCATTAGTTAATCCGAAAGGCATAACAAGGAATTAATAGTATCTGTACCTCATTTTGAATACAGTTTTTGGCACATCTGAATCTTTTACTCGTAATTGATAATAACTAGACCTCAAATCAATCTTCGAAAATACTATTGCTCCTTTCAACTGATCAAATTCTCAGAAATGGATACTTGTTCTTTATCATCTCCTTGTTGAGCTGTCTATAGTCAATACACATTCTCATTGACTCGTCTTTCTTCTTTACAAACAATACTGGAACACCCCAGGGCGAAAAATTCTGTCGTGCGAAACCTCTATCTATTAACTCTTACAACTGAGATTTTAGCTCTTTCAATTCAGTTGGAGCCTTTATGTACGGAGCTATAGATATCAGTGAAGTTTCTGGTACTAATTCAATAGCAAACTCGACCCCGGTAATTCTTTTGGAAACAAACATGGAAACTCACATACTATCGATACTGATTCAATCTTCGATTCAGACACTTTGGTATCTAAAATAGAAGCGAGATAAGTTTCGCAACCTTTTCTCACATATCTCCAAGCTGACATTGACAATATCACAACTGGTAATCCACTCGACTCATCAAATTCTATCTGAAGAATTTCATTATTCTTGCATTTCAATTCAATAATCTTTCGTCTACAATTCACATTGGCGTCATACAGAGTCAACCAATCCATACCCAGAATTACATCAAACTCGTTAAAAGGTAGTACATTAAGTCAACAGAAAAATAATAACCCCGAGTCATTAAAGGACAGTTCTTGCAAACTTTATCAACTAGTACATACTTGCCTAAGGGGTTCGATACTTTAATCACAAATTCAGTAGACTCAACATGCAATTTCTTACTAGAAACTAAACTCTCACATACATATGAATAAGTCAATCTAGGATCAATGAAAGTAATAACGTTAGTTTCATAAAGAGAAAATGTATCTGTGATAACATTTGGTGATGACGCATCTTCGCGTGTGCGAATAGCATAAGCTCTAACAGGTGCTCTCACTTCGAATCTCATAGCAGAGTCCTTTGTCGTACCTCTACTACTACAAGTATTCTTGCCAATATGAGTGATATTTTTCTCAATTTCTCATATTTTTCAATTTAATCATTTTGACCACTCTCACTCTCTTGACTTTTTTTCGTTCTATGCTTTTATCTCACTCGTTTTGCTTTAAACCCTCACAATTCTTTTGTTCACACATTCATTTTATTTTAAGGAACATACTTGTAAGGATTTTATACTTATTATACTATACCATTTCAATAACCATGGATTTAATGATTGAGTATTCAAATTTAATCGACCTATTATTTGTAACATCCCGAATTAGGACCTAGTCAGAATAGTGGTTTCGATACCATGAATCTGACGTAAGAAAATTCATTTTTATTATATTTTTATGGTATAAAATTATATGGAATTGTTTTGTGAAAATTTCGTCCAGAATTTTTGACGTTTGGGCACTCAATTTAGTCAAAAAGACTAAATCGTAAAAAGTGCAAAAGTTAAGTTCTACATGCTAGAGGTGTCCAATTGTTATGAAATTTTAAAATGGAGGTCCTTAAATGGTAATTAGACCATTGGTTAATTTGTTGGACAAAAATGGACATGAAATGGGTGAAATAGAATATCTTTAAGTTAGAGACATTTTGGTCATTTAGTAATTAAAATGAATTAAAAACAAAATTAAAAGCCAATTTTTGTCCATCTTCAACCCCATGGCTGAAAATTTCATGGAAAAGACATATCTAGGGTTTTTCAAGCTTCCAAGCTCGATTGTAAGTCTGTTCTAGCCCCGTTTTTAATGATTTTTACATTTTTAAAATTCTCGTAACAAGATCTACCTATTTCTACCATTAATTTGAGTTATGATGAAGGTCTAGGGTTTGACCCATGTTAGAAATTTTTTCATTTTGATGTTTAATGGTAGGTTATGCATGTTTATGGTTGGAGAAACGACTTTTACTAAGTAGTTTTCGATGAAAACGCTAAAAAAGGACTAAATTGTAAAAGTTATAAATTTTATCATAAAAGTTTGATTTAGTGGAAATTGTGGGCTGCTTATGAAAATGATTCGGCTAGGCTTAAAGTGCAAAAAATTGAATAAAAATCATTTTACGAGCCTAGGGGAAAAAGTGTAAATATGACAAAATTTAGGGGTAAAAATGCAAAATTTTAAAAGTATGATTTTTGGGTCAATTTGAATAATGTAAATAATAAATGAGCTATATTTGAAATGCTAGATCAAGAAAACCAAGATTTGGGCCTAAATCGGGAAACTTCGAGATTATGGACTAAATTGAAATAGTTTGCCATAATTGCATTTAAGGTAAGTTCATGTGATTAAATAAGCATGATATTCATGTTATTGTTATTACAGTTGAAATCTATTTTTCTATGGTTGTATTGATTTATTTGTTAATGATATTGTGTATGGGAACGTGATGTACCCATGAAGTAATTGATAGCTCAAATGTTGATTACATGTGATGGGATGATTGAATATAATGGAAATTTGATGGAACATGATATTTCTTTAAGATGAGTAAGTTTGTACGTAAATAATATATCGTTTTTACTTATGTTATAATATTTTGTTATTATGTGAGATGTGGATGTATATTGAATGATCACTTGATGTAAATTATGAATTGAAGTTGATTATGGATGAATTGGTAAAATGTTGAAAAGTGAGGAATTTCCTGGTTGGACCTTCGGAATAGAAAAGATACGAATGATCCATTGTGAGAACACATGTGTAGTACTATGTGCAGGCTACTATGTGTTTAAGATGGTTTTAGGTCACGTGTGTAGTACTAAGTGCAGGCTACTACGTGTACCAGATGGTTAGGTCGCATGTGTAGTACTAAGTGCAGGCTACTATGCATACCCGATAACTTCGATCACATGTGTGGTACTAAGTGCAGGCTACTATGTGTAAGAGACAGTTTTGGTCACAGATGTAGTATTAAGTGCAGGCTACTATGTGCACCAAATAGCTTCAGTTACAAGGGTGGTAATATGTGCAGGCCACCGAGTATCTGTTATTATTCCGATGAGTTAAATGGGAAATTGACTAAGTGAAAATACATGTGATCATATAATGAATAGTGTAATTGAATATGACTATGTGATGAATAAGTGCAGGTTTATGTGTGTGAAAATTTATGAGCAATGTGCTCGATAGTTGAGTGAACTTTCGGAAAGATGGAATGGAGTAAGTGAGATTATCTAAGAGTGAAATTTGTAACAAAATAGTTTTGGACAGCAGCAGTTGTGTGATTTTTAAAAATCACCAAAAATGGTGGAAATCGAATTAGAAGTTGAATAAGAAATGAAATAAAAGCGTATTGAGTCTATTTTCACATAAAAGAAATGGTGAAAGCAAAATAATTTTATATTATGTGATATTTGAATTTTTGTGAGACAGAGTCAGAATAATTTTGGAATCCCCTGTTTTGACTTGGAAAAATCATTAAAAATTTTAAAAATATAATTATGGGTTATAATTTATATGCTTAAAATCCTTAATGACTATATTTTCAAAAGAAAAAAAAAAGGGAACATTATCAAAATCTTGTATGAAGAGATAATTAATTTTTAGTGTAAAGGGGTCAGAACTGTTGGACAGCGAAACAGGGGAGACTTTAAAGAATAAACTGTACTTATTGGATAATCTAAAAATTCTGAAAATTTTATGGTAAGAAGATATGTGAGTCTAGTTTCAGGAAAAGTCAATGGATCATAATTTGGAGTTCCGTAGCTCCAGATATAAATAATTTAGTAACTATGTCTCGAGAAGACAACATGACCAGAATATAAGTAAAAGTGTAATTATGGTTGCATTACCTTGAGAAGCATGTTGGCATATTGCTTATTATTTTCATATGGACTTACTAAGCGTAAAGCTTACTCCCTCCTTTTAATTTCTTTAGTGTTGTCAGGTTAGCTTGTGGTTGGAGATCGTCGGAGGCAGCATCACACTATCAAGCTATCACCTTTGGAGTATTGACATATGTGTATAAAGCACCTTCAAGTGAGTGGCATGTATATGGACTTAGTTTTTATGATAGATGTTGTTATGATTAGCCAAATATATTGGATTATATTCATTCATTGTATATAGCCATGAGATGTGGCTTATAATGATTGTGGCTTGTAAGCCTAGTTATCCATGATCAGTTCTAATGCTTGTGATGTGATGATGTGTTTATGCTTGTGGGACATACATGATTGGTGTTAAGACGTGTGTATGATAAATGCTTCATGACCAATAAAAATGGTTATAGCCATGAAGTAATTGTATGGTATAGAAATAAGTCGATGATGATTGAACATGAATGATTAATGTTTAAGTAAGGTCACTTGACAAGGTCAATGAATATGGATTATTGTGTTTAGACTTGATATTATATGAGTATGTGAAACTTGTGAACGATAGCATGTTAAAGTTAAGAATATACCTTCGTGAAGTATGCTAAATCATTAAAATGATGCCATGATGTGTGTAAAGATGTGAGGGATTAATGGTAACATAAGGCTTGGAAAATAGCCTAAGTGTTATCCTCATAGGCAGAGACACGACCATGTGTCTTAGTCGTGTGGTGGACACGGCCTAGCACACAGGCGTGTGGTCTGGCCGTGTGGTTCAATTTGTTTTCTTGACGTCATAAACAGAGAGTTACATTGCCTAAGGACACAAGTGTGTTGAAGACACACGGGCATGTCCCTGTATCCACATCGGCATGTGACCCTGTTTCATGAAAATTTTTGTAAGTTTTCCCAAAACTTTCCAAAGTTCTCGGTTTATTCCCAAACCACCTTTAATGCATGTTTAGAGCCTTGGTAGCTCGTGTAAGGGAAATTATACATGTGATCGAATGATTCTAATATGATTGAAATTTTATGGCCAGATTTTACGAAATTGTGTATGTTTAAGTCCGGTAACGTCTCGAACCTTGTCCTGGCGTCGGATATGGGTAAGGGGTGTTACATTATTCATCAATCATAAATACCTACTCATAAATACCTATACCATTTGATACATTTAACTTACTTTTTCCTATTTACGTTTAAAATTTTGAACTAACTAGTCTAAATGCAAATAACTTAAAATCGTTTATTTTTATGCTAAATTTACGGTTTAACCAAACATCCTAGGTACATGCTCCTAACCAATCACTTGTCTTTCTACAAGCTCAAACACACACACAATATAATAACAAGAAAAATAATGAAAAATTTAAAAATTCCTAAACGTTCTATGTCACCCCACACTTTATTTAGCAGATTGTCCCTAATGTGCTCAAAAATAAATTAAGGATCGAAATTACCTGATTTGGCGTGATAGTCCCATATTTTATGTCGGGTTGTCCTTTCCTTCTTGGTTTATCTCCAAAATGTTTGCATAGTAAAAAAATATGGGGTTCTTACACAGAAATTAACTATAAAAAAAATGCAATAATAAAAATCTAACTAAAAGAAGAAAAATAAAAATCATCGAAAAATAAAAAATACAAGTCCCAGAAATAAAAATTAAAAATTGTTCAAATTTAATCAGATTTATGCACCGACTCTGTATACGTTACTGCTTTTTCCTTGCCTTGTATCGCAACTGTCTTTGTAGCCCTCCTACATGAAGATTAGGTTGGGCTTTGTTAGCTCAAGTTGCGGAATGCGATTCCTTTCATTAGGGGTGTTTTGGCTGAAACGTAACCTCGTAATTCAAGGCTTGGAAAGGCTCATCATCATTGTAATCCTCCTCTTCATTATCATTGTCATCGTCACTGTGTTTTTCGTCTCCCCCTTTGGTCTCGTCGGAGTATGAAACGAGCGCTTACTTGTTCAGTTGAGGCTTAGGCACGTGAATGCCATGACTGTGTGTGTAACACCCCTTACCCGTGTTCGACGCCGAAACAGGGTATGAGGCATTACCGGACTTAATCACTAATCATCGTATAAAAACCGATTCATAATTTCACTCTAATTTAAAAATTTTTCAAACACATTCAAGCTGTCCCTTAAAAAGAGCTTACAAGGCCCATATCATGCTTTAATTCAACCACACACATAGGCAAGTATGCACATTCATAAATTGCATCATTTAATTAATAACATAATCAAGACTATCTACATTAAATGACTTTATACAATAGAGACCTTCAAATAACATAGGTTAGTATTTTAGGCCAATTCCTAGCAACTTAGTAACAATTAAACGAGTCTCCATACATGCCAAAGACTTAAAAATACTTTAAAACCTTTATATATCGATCAATAGTTTGATAGTGTGATTTAACCTCCGGCGACCTCCAACTCGAGCTAACATCTGAGACACTATAGGAAAAAGGAAAGGAAGGGAGTAAGCATTATAGCTTAGTAAGTAAGTATGTAAATATTAATAAACAATATATTATCATAATTTAAATGAAGTCACAATTTGTTCCCGGAATATTACCATCACAAACACACACATACTTTCACTATTACAATCATAAACAAGTTCAAAATAAGCTGTCTAGCAAAGTACCAGAAGCTAAATTATTTATTTCTGGAGATACAGAACTCCAAATTACAAACTGTTAATTTTTCTTGAAACTAGATTCACGTATATTCTTACCATAAAATTTTTAGAATTTTTGGTCTAGCCAATTAGTACAGTTTATTCATTGAAGTTACCCCTGTTTCACTGCTCAACTGTTCTGACCACTCTTTACTACGAATCAATTTTCTCCTCGTACAGAATTCAAAGGATGTTTTCGTTTATTTTATTTGAAACTAGACTCATTAAGGATTTCAAGCATATAAATTATATCCCCTAATTATTTTTGTACAATATTTAATGATTTTTCCAAGTCAGAATAGGGGATCACGTAGTCATTCTAAACCAGTCTCTCAAAAACTTAAATATTTCATAATATAGAATTCCTTTGCTTGCTATATTTCTGTTATATGAAAATAAACTCACTAAGTTTTAATTTGATATCTCATTCAGTCTCTGATTCAATTTCTACTATTTTTGGTAAATTTTTAGATTCACGTCACTGCAACTATCCATAACAATTTTATTGTCAATTTTGATCTTTCACACTTCAATTGTATTCATCACTTACCCAAAACAACCTTTCCATTTTCCAATCACATATCTAGCATATTGCTCATAAGCTACACACGTATATACTTAAACTTATCATCACAAATTCATACACAATTTCATTTAATCAATTTCTCAGTTGAACGCTCCGGAATAATAACAGATACGCGATGGTATCGCACACAGCCCACCTTTAAAATCGAAGCTCTCTTGTACACATAGTGGCCTTCACTTAGCACCACTCATGTGACCTAGCTCGATTGTACATATAATTTTGGCTCTCTTGTACACATGGTGAACACTTAGTACCACCCATGTGACCTAGCCAGTTTATCTCGTAGCTCTCTTGTCTACATGGTGTCCTTCACCTGGAACCACGCATGCGACCTAGCTACATATATCCCGTAGCTCTCTTGTCTACATGGTGTATACATAGTATCACTCATGCGACCTAGCTACATCATAATGTCTCGTAACTCTCTTGTACACGTGATGTGCACTCAGCACCATACATGTGACCTAGCTACATACCATCTGTATCATCCAATCTTTCCGAAGGTTCAACCGGGATTTCTCTCTCTCTCTAATACTTGATTCCATACTTCCAATAGTCAATTATGATTCAAAAATCAGCTACAATACATAAAATATGCTGAAATATAAAAACATAATAAAGATAATGTATTATTTACATACAAACTTACATACTTTCTCATTTCCATGTCGAATTAATATTGAACATTTAAATCATCATAATTATACTTACTTTCAAAACCTCGGCAATCATAGTAAATATATCAATTTTACATTGAAACATGCATAAATTAATGCTTATTATACATATGAACTTACCTCGATACTAAAACGGCCATTTTACCAACTTTCCTAATTTTCGATTTTTCTCCCATTCTAGGTTCAAATCTCATTTTTCGGGATCTAAAACATCATATTTTACTTATTTAATTAATGTACTATTCAAAACAGTCCTTAACTCAAACTTTGAAAAATTACAATTTTGCCCCTAAACTTTTGCATATTTACACTTTTGCCCCTAGGCTCGGGAATTAAAATTCATCCCTTATTCTTATGTTTCATGACATGCTGATCATTTTTCCCGTCTATGGAAACATCAAATTCTCACTCTAACACATAGTTATGAACAATAACAACTTTTACTGATTAAGCCGTTTTACTCATTTTTGCTTAAAACTGCTTAGCAAAAGTTGTTTAACATAATTTCAGCCTTCATATTCTACCATAAAACATCAGAATAAAAACATTTCACCTATGGGTGTTTTTCCAAATATGAACCCTAGCTTAAATTATTGCTAGAATAAGCTTAATAAAGTTACCGGGATTCCAAAAACGTAAAGAACTTGAAAAACGGGGCTAGAACAGACTTACTATTGAGCTTGGAAAGCTTGAAAACCCTATCCATGGCTTCCCCCATGCTAATTTCAGCCTCCATGAAAAAGATGAGTCAATTTTGGCTTTATTTGCCCTTTTTATTTCTTTTAATTACCAAATGACTAAAATGCCCTTAAGGCCTTTCTTTAAAATTTTGTCCTATTCATGCCCATTTTTGTCCAAACGAAATATAATGGTTTAATTACCATTTAAGGACCTCCTCTTTAAACCCCCATTTCAATCAAGTACTTATGAATTAGAACACATATTTTGCAACTTTTGCAATTTAGTTCTAAAAGTCCAATTAAGCACTTTATCGGTAAAATTACTTAACGATATTTTTACACAATATTTTAATCAATAAATAAACCTTAAAACTTAATCGGAATAAATTTTTTGACTTCAAATTGGTGGTTCTAAAACCATCGTTCCGTTTAGGCCCTAAATCGGGATGTTACAGCAACTTCTACAAATAAGCCCTAATAGGCAAATTAAACATGCAATCTATAAAATTTCTTATCAATACTCTAACACATGCATATAATCACTCGGTAAATCATAAAAATTAATCGAAATAAACTTTTCTATCTCAGATTTGTGGTTTCGCAACCACTATTCCATTTAGGCCCTATTTCGAGATGTTATAGTGTGCATAATCGATGCCCACTGGAGACATCTCTTGCATACATCTAATGGCCCGTTCCATATCCGACATGTCAGTCAAGCCGGTTAACTGGGGCTCATTTTTGCTCTTCCTCTTAGATGGCGGTGGGACATCAATCTTCTCTTTTCGATGTTGATTCCATTCTTTCACTTATTTCAGTTGAAGGTTAATGAATTGACCATACATATGTTTCCGAGCACACTCCTTGATGGCATGATGATTTGCTTGGTAGGTGACATAGGAACCTTCGCTTGTTCGCACAATGCTGTTATAAGATGGGGGAAGTACGTTCCCCACTTTTGGCCACTGATGCATTGCAACACCGCTTTATAGATCCAATGTCCCACGCAGAACTCCTTTTTCTACAAAATCAAATCAAGCAAAACCTTTCGAATTGAGTAGGGGAAATACGGGTGCAAATAAATTGTATCCATATATTGGCAATCAAAAACATAATGGCCTAATCTAATTTGACTGGGATATCGTACCGGCTTGATGAGTCCACTCATCTCGTCCCCATGTTAGATATCTCAAAATTGCATCCATATTAGTGCCCCAATACAAAGTTAAATCAACAAACTCTAGAAAATCATAAGTATAATACAAAGTATCATAATAAGAGCAAATCTCTTAAGGCATAACCAGTACCTATTTACCCCGAACGGTTACATAGCATAGCTTATCATTGAGGTTTTGCGAATTTTCTAATCTTTTAATGAAGCGTAAAATTCATAAACAATGGTGTTCATCATCGGCTTGATTGGGGCTATGCATAAATTACGCCAATGGTGGAAATCCACCAATTCCTGAATTGTGTCGTAACTAGTTAACTAGGGGTCAAACCCCGTTCTTGAATGAATGTGTAACAATTCATTTTCAGTGAAATCAAAACAATGATTTTAAATCCACAAATCTGACGAGTAAATTATTATTTTTATGTATATGGTATTATAGTAAGGTCGTATTAAAATTTTATTAAGAAATTTTAATGTTTGCATGATTAATTAAGTAAAAGGGACTAAATCGTAAAAAAGTGTAAAAGTAGAGTTCTATTAGCTAAAAGGGTCAAATGGTTATGAAACTTTAAACTAAAGGACTTGAATAGTAAATAGACCAATTGGAGTGGTAGCGGATGTTTATAGACATCGTTTTGATTAAATTATTAAAGTTTTTAAAGGTTAAAATGATAATTGGGTAAATTAAGCTTAAATTAAATAAAACAAAATTGTGTCATCTTCCCCAGTCAATACCTTAAAACCAATTGAACCTTAGGAATTTTTAGGATACAAATGACATGTCATTAGGGATTTCATGTTTCGGGTGCTGGTCTTGAATGTCCTATCGATGTTTGAGGTCTTGCATTTGTTGCGAGTACTCCACGGCTCGTATGAGCAGCATCATGTAGGTTACATTCCTAGCCACAGCTCGTGTGAGTAGACTCATTTCATAGCTCGTGTGAGCAATGATGTAAAAGAAAGGTTACAATTATATGTAAAAGCACACTTTGTGTCAGCTTTCCTGAGTATTCAGATGGAATCAAGCATGATCATATGGAAAGAATGCATGATCTAATTAATGTACTTCATATGGAAAATAAGTTATGTTATGGTTGATTCATTTGAATTATGTGCAAGTGTGCTAACTTGTGTATTGATGATGATGTATAGGTTTGTGCCAACCTTGTGGTTTGGGTTATATTATGCTTATACTATATGTCATGTAAATGAAATGGTAAGTTATGTTTTATTTTCTACAAACTTACTAAGCATTAATTTCTTACATGGTTTCTTTCCTATGTTTCATAGATTATCATAAGCTTGATCAGTTTGGAAGCTCGTCAGAGATCTATCACACTATCCAGCATAAATACCGGTAGTTTTTAAATGTTTTGGCCAAGGTTATAATGGCATGTATAAGGTGAATTATAATGCTATTTTGTTTATTGTTTAGTTAATGAATTGGTATGTATAAGTTGTGTAAGTTAACTTTGCTGGTATTATTTGATGCATGGCTAGATTGTGTCATATTGGCTATCTTATGATGCATCTTTTGAATGGCTCATATGGTACGTTTTGAATTGGTATGATTATGGTCAAATTATGGCATGATTTGGAAAGTATTAAACTAGAATTTGACATTGAAATTTGGTAGAATTGACATGTTTAGGTAAGTGTTGATAAATGCATTTGAAGTGCCTTTGAATGACATATTGATTAGTTGAATTAGGATTCTTGAATTGCAATTATATGTATGTTTTGATAGGGTTTTGTTACCTTGAATATGTGCACAATAGACCTAAATGTTTATGCATGAATTAGTATTAGAAATGGCTTGATTTTAGGAAAATTTGGGTCTACATGACCTGAGACACGGGTGTGTGACTCAGTCGTGTGGGGCACACAGCCTGGCAACATGGTCATGTGTCATCTGAGAGTTCTTTTGTATTCAATTCAATGAGTTACATGGCCTAGCAAATGGCCTAGCACATGGACGTGTGGGGCAACTTAGAGAGTTACATGGCCTGGCACACGGGCTTTTGACACGACCATGTAACCCTACTCAAAGAGTTACGCAAGTGAGGACACGGGCTGGGACATGGCCATGTATCCTTAGTTCAAAGGTTAGATGACCTGAGACACGGGTGAGTGTCTCAGCCTTGTGAGGCACACGGCCGTGTGACCCCTGTTTCCAAAATTTTATGATTTTTTTCTAGACTTTTTAAATAATTTCAAATTGGTCCCGTTTTATTTTTAAGGTATTTTTAGGGCCTCTAGGGCTCGATTTTGGGACGATGTGTATGTATATCATTGGTTTATAAATTGTTTATGTTATTCAATGAAGTTAAGTTTAAATGTTTTTTATTGTGAAATAATGCTCTATAACCTTAATCCGACGACATATACGTGTTAGGGGTGTTACAGAACGTGAACTGTCCATTTACAAATAGTACCATTTGACTTTCAGGTTGTCGAAATGGGTAGCGTCGAAATTTGTAACACCCTAAATTTGGGCCTAGAAGTAATGGGCCTTGAGTTTGGGATCTATTAGAAGGCGACTGGAATAAAAGAAATGTGTTTAAATATTTTATAGTTGTGTGTTTAGTTTAATTGTTAGGTAATTTAGGAAGGGTAGGTAGTGTGGGAAAAGTCATGGGTTCAATCCGGGGCTTTAGCAAAATTTTGCATTTTTTTTCTAAAGAACCTTGAGCATTAGGTGGAAAGCTTATTAATAAGGCCTGGTAAAATCTGACACAAGGAAGCATGTGGCCTAGTGGCAAAAGGCATGGGTAGTAAGCAGGAGGTCCAGGGTTCAAGTCCTGGCCTTGGCAAAAATTATTTATTGCGCATAAGATTTGTAGGGAAGCTAGTGTTTAGGCTTTATAAATATGCTAGGTGGAAATTCAACATAAGGATACGCTTGGCCCAGTGGCATGATGGCGTTAGGAGTAAAGAGAGGTGCTGGGTTCACGTCGTAGCATGAGCAAAAGTTGTGGAATTTTTTTAGACAACCTGGAGGTCGGCAGAAAGACTTTATAATTAATTGGAGAGGAGAAACGACACGAAGGAGCTTGTGGCTTGGTGGCAAGGGACGTATAGTGCAGCCAAGAGATCAGGAGTTCAAATCTAAATAGTAGCAAATATTTTTAGGGTCTGGAGTTTGAGTGGTGGCGCGCGCAAAAGGAGAATTTAATTTTTTGCTACTCAAGTGCTGTACTGTGGAAGCATTTTAATGCAATTCAAATTGGAATTTTTGGCTAAAATCAAGGGGATTAGGATGAGGATTAAGTGTAGATATGATGGTGATAAAATTAGAGAATTTTAAGGGAATTATCTTGACGAGTTTACATCGATTGAGGAGTGTAGATGTATTTTTATTTATTTATTTATTTATTTATTTTTAGTATAAATATGTGTGTCGTATGGGCAAACAAGGACATTTGTTGTTTTTGTGTGCTTCAGTCGCATATCACCTCCTCTTTTCTTTAAGCCAAACTCTTGATCTTTTCTTCCCTATTTTAATCGAATCAACCTCTTCCCTCTTCAACTTAGCCGTATGGGCAAGCTAGTGTTTAGGCTTTATAAATATGTTAGGTGGAAATTCAACATAAGGATACGCTTGGCCCAGTGGCATGATGGCATTAGGAGTAAAGAGAGGTGCTGGGTTCACGTCGTAGCATGAGCAAAAGTTGTGGATTTTTTTTAGACAACCTGGAGGTCGGCAGAAAGACTTTATAATTAATTGGGGAGGAGAAACGACACGAAGGAGCTTGTGGCTTGGTGGCAAGGGACGTATAGTGCAGCCAAGAGATCAGGGGTTCAAATCTAAATGGTAGCAAATATTTTTAGGATAACCTGGTTGAGGGTAAATAGGCCTTAAAGTTAGGGATGGAATATGGCACAAGAGCACCTGCCGTGAAGTGTGCTATGGTTATGAGAGGGAGCAGGTTCGAATCCCAAGCTTGGCAAAGGTTTAAAGTTTTATTCTTTAAACTGAGGCTTAGACATATAAGCCTTATAATTAATTGTGACCAAATGGTAGCATAAGAAAGGATGTGGTGCAGTGGCCAGCAGCGTGTTGGGAGGTAGAGTAACCTTGAGGTCTGGAGTTTGAGTGGTGGCGCGTGCAAAGGGAGAATTTAATTTTTTGCTACTCAAGTGCTGTACTGTGGAAGCATTTTAATGCAATTCAAATTGGAATTTTTGGCTAAAATCAAGGGGATTAGGATGAGGATTAAGTGTAGATATGATGGTGATAAATTAGAGAATTTTAAGGGAATCATCTTGACGAGTTTACATCGATTGAGGAGTGTAGATGTATTTTTATTTATTTATTTATTTATTTTTAGTATAAATATGTGTGCCGTATGGGCAAGCAAGGACATTTGTTATTTTTGTGTGCTTCAGTCGCATATCACCTCCTCTTTTCTTTAAACCAAACTCTTGATCTTTTCTTCCCTATTTTAATCGAATCAACCTCTTCCCTCTTTAACTTAGCCGACTGTTTCTTTTTCATTTAAAAGACGATTCATACACTTTGAGGGTTTGATTTCTTGTTGGCAAGCGATCTCGCAATCGGTAAGTGAATTAGATCTTATTCGGCTTTTGTTAAATATTTCTAAGTTCTTTCGTTTCTACACTCTTAAAAGCCAATTTTTCTTTATTCTTTCCAAAACTTTCGTTAACCTACGGTTTCTCCATTTATTTCTTTTTTCCCTCTCATTCAAGAGTGTGATCGTTGATGGAAAAATGGGGTTCTAGTAGAGAGGTTGGGATAGAGGCTCCCAAGTTTAAGCGACGTAAGGTGTCAGCCGTTAAGGACTTTCCGCTTGGATGCGGAAGGGGGACTACGTCATATTTCGAGGTACATAGGCAGATCGTAGTCGATTAATCTAGTTAAGGTAGGTATAAGTTGTTCTTAGTAAGTAGTGGATTTATTTGAATTAATGAGATGTGACTGATGGAGTATAATGTTGAATATAGGTTTGGGCGATTATGAATACTTAGTACTCTAGGTGATAAGGTGTGTACTTCTACCCAATGATAACTTGATATAAAGCCGAAGGTGTGTACATACACTGGACACACAAGTAGATCGACAAAAGCCAAAAAGCTGAAATGCCGAAAAGTCGAAAAGTCGAAAGTTTGACTGTGGTAGTCTTGCGAGTGCGCGAACACTCGTGAGGAGGAAACAGATAGGTTGCCTAAGGCCACAGGCGATTTCGTGGACTTGGATTGTGATCTGGCCAAATGGGCTGGAATGGGCTAAATGGGTCCGATGGGCTATTGGGCCCATAATAGGCAAAAACTGATAATTGATGTTATGTGGTAGAAAGTTTGTATGTGAGCATGAATATGAATGTGACTGGGCCTAACGGGTCATATAAATGTGATTTGGGCCTAATGAGCCATATATAGGTGATTTGGGCCTAATGGGCCATATGAATATGATTGGGCTTAATGGGCTAGATACAGATATGTGAATTTGTTTGGGCTTTGTAAGGGGTTTTAGGCCTAGTATATGATGAATACATAAGACTTAATTAAATTATTAAAGACCGTGGACAAGTCATAGGGTTAAGGTGTGGCAACGGGTATATGCATGTCTAGGATTGGATCTAGGGAGAGCTTGGTACTTAAGCAGTCCTAATGACTCACCTCCTCTTCTCTGGAATCCTACCTGGTATATAGTATTCGTTCATCTTAGCTCGCGGGACTTGTTAACAGGCCAAGGTAAGTGAAAATCGTACTTAAAAGAAAATTACCAAAACGCCCCTAAGGGCAAAAATGACCGAATTACCCTTAGGTGTTGAATGTAAGTTTTATGGATGGGACATCCATATATATGATATTCTGCTTAGGTTGCATATGGGTTGGGAATTATGGAACGGAGGAAGTATATGAGGATCGCATGGTTGCTTGACAATCGTGGATCCACCGACGGCTATTAAAGCCCAATGTGTAAATGAAGGTAGTTCCGCAACCGGGCTACCATGGTGTGTGGGTTGGGTGAGTTGATATTTATATCCCCACATGGTGTGACAGGGGACAGAGCTAGTGTGTAGCGAATGGATTATTGGGATGGGATTGCACTGCATGCATGATATTGTTGTGATATTATTGCGATGTGGGCTTCGGCCCAACTGAGCCTAATCTGGGCTAAGGCCCAAAGACCACCGTTATTGAATTGGGCTCTGGCCCAAAATGACTAATGATTACTTTATACTTGTTGAGGGTTGTACACATTGAGTTTTTCGAAACTTACCCCCTCCTTCTAAACTTTTCAGGTGATCCTCAGTAGGCGGTTTGACGGATGGAGGGACTCGGAGGTGGCCAACTACCATAAAAAGTTTAGACTTAATCTTTATGTAAATTTTAAAATATTGACTTTAAATTATTTCTAATTGATTTGGGTTGTAACAAAGTCTTTCCTCTGGTTATTATTTAAAATTATTAGGATTATTATCATTTTTAAGCTTTATATTTATTAGAAGTAGAACGTGGTTTCCTAAACCATAATTGTTTTTAAATACTACGTTTCTGCAACTCAATTTTTAAATGATAAGTTTTCATAAAATCATATGTTCTAAATAAAGCTTCTGCAACTGAAAAGAGATTTTACAAAGTAATTAAGGTTTTTCATTTTAAGAAAGTGTTTCTAATGAAAATAAGGTTTTTGCTAAAATACTTCAATGTGACACACCAGATTCGGCCATAACGTCTGGGTCGGGTTTGGGATGTTACAAAATTCATCGACGCTTCTTGTGTATGGCGTGCTTTTCAAGGTTCTATGTAATAATGTTTAATCAAACTAATATAACAGCAAAATAAAATGTGTAACAAAGAATAAGATTAGAATTTTAAACCTCGTCGGGATTGTTTTTCGCTCATCTTCGATGAGGTTGCCTATCAAAGAGAAGAAGAAGAAAAAAATACTAGAAAAATGAATTGATAAGGGAAGAAAAAAGAGACTACTAATGAAAATGGAGGCCTGAATGCTCAAAATTGAAATAACAAAGATGGAGGAGAAGTGCAACAACTCCTAATGCTCTTGGGTGCTCTATTGGATGTTTTGAAAGTGATGTTTTAGGTTTGAAATCGTACGATTTATATAAAAATGCCAACGGGCTGTGCGCGAAGATGGTTCAAAATTTGTAGAAAAACAATGTTATGTCACAACATTGGGGAATGTGTGTTGTGGCACACTACCCTAATTACTCAGAATTTAGGTTTGAAGTGCTGTGTTGAATAATAGGTCTAGGCCTGTAGCGACAGAAGGCTAAAATTTTCAAAAAATTTGGTTCACAGTAGGGTGTCAAAACATGGGGGTCCCTATGTCACGACAGGACTTGGTATTCTCAAATTTTAATGTTTCAAAGTTGTGTGTCACAACACAGGGGTATCTATGTCGTGACACACTTTGGGATTTTAAAATTATTTAGGGTCAAAGTTTCGTGAAGCAATACAGGGGTGCCTATGTCGCGACATGTTTTGGGAAATGTAAATTGACTTTTTTCGAGTATGTTGGACTCCATGGGTTGTGCTTAAACAATTTAGGACACTTTTAGGGTCAGCTGAGCCCTACGCTAACCTAATTCTTACCCTACTTTAAAGTAAAAATACCAAATTACAATCCTTGTAATCTATACAAAACTACAATATTTACTGGCATAATAAAATTCGATGATTAAATCAAGTGTGGCTACCGGACTCGTCCAATAACCCATTACTATCTACTTTCATTTTTTTTGTCTCTTTTTGACATTGCAATCTTTCTAATCGATGTCAATTAATCCTGAATCTTTTTACTTTTCTCATTCATTTGGACCATGTTTTCTTGCACACATCACACTCGAAAAATACCTTCAATCAAGGCTATTAGGGGTTTTATAGAATAATGCAAAACATTATTTCCCTAGGTGTGTTTCTAATTCTACATCTTGGGAATCATGACCACATTTAAACACTTTTATCTCACCTTCGGTTTTCATTATTAACTCATTTTTCTTTAGATCGATGGTTGATCTAGACATGACCAAAAATGACCTACACAATAGTATGGGGATCTCTTGATCTTCTTTGAAGTCAAAGACTAAAAAATCGGCAAGGACAGTGAAAATACTCACCTTAAGTAATACGTCCTCAAGTACACCTTTTGGGCGTACTAAAGACCTGTAAGCTAATTATAGTCTTATCGATGTATTGTTCAACTCCCTTAATCCGAGTTTTTTAATAAAATGATAGAGATATTAAATTAATGTTTGCCTTCAAATAAAAAAGGGCCTTACTAAAATATATGTCCCTTACCTCTATTGGAATTGTAAAACTACCTAGATTTTTCAATTTTGGGGGTAGTTTCTTAGCAATGATAGCACTACAAGAGGCAACTATATGAAATTTTCACCCTTTTTCAACTTCTTATGCCTTGACATGATTTCCTTTAAGTATTTGGCATATTTCGAAATTTTATCAATTAATTCCAAAAAGGATAGATTAACATTAAAGGGCTTGAATAGGTTCAAAAAACTTACAAAATTTGCTTTATCTATCCTTCGTTTATCCTCGATCATCGACGGGAATGGTAATTTGGTGGTCACAGGGTTTAAGATCACTGGCTCAGTGATACATTTAAAATATTGAGCTTTTATTAGCACCATTTTACTCATAATTTATGCAAATTTTGAGCATGTGGATAGCCAATTGAGTCACTCTAATTCCTATTAAGACATTAGACATAATTTGAGTAAAGTTTGTAATTCTATACAATTTAGTATTAATTTTACATAATTTTTCTATTTTATGCTACATGTTAATTTTTACTCAACTTGTTGCATTTGGTCCACTAAATTAATTCATGTAGGAGTCAATAATATCACAAATGAACACAAGTTAATTTCTACTTCATGTGGACAGCAAGCCCACCATGTGGACAACAAGCCCACCAATTGGATTTATAAATTCAATTTAACCGAACTTGCAAGATGGTTATTGAAAAGAATGAAGTCTGCTTCAAAATCGTCCAATAAGGGGGAGAATGGCCCAAATTCGGGAAAGGCATGAGAGTAACCCACATCAACTTTGGGAGAATTAATTTGAAGGTCCCTATATGTGCAAATAAATCACAAATTAGCCCCCAAATTCCACCTTGAATTTCGTACAACCCATGACACAAATTCAGCAAGAATCAAGCAAAAAATCATGAAAATATCATCCCACTTTCCACAATTCATGGCTGACCAAGAAAGGGAGAAATTCAAGGGATTTCCAAGCTATTTTTAGCTAACTCCTATGCTATTCCTTTACTATAAATACCACCTTCATTTTACTTCTCAATCATCCTTCATCATTTACCATTCATTCATACTTCATAACATTTCTTTTCTCCCTTGCACGTATAAGCCTTCTCATATCCTCAATTCCTTTAACTAGCATTTTTCCTTAAGGAAAACTAATCTTAGCTAGAAACCTTGAGGAGTAGTTTGCGAAGGAGCAATCATGAGAATTGGTGGAAGCCACCACGATCAGTTTTCAGACAATCACTGAAATCATCAAGAGTTTCTTTTTCCTATTCTTTAATTTTGTTCTTAGTTATTCAACATGTTTGCAAATTGTTTTAATGTTTTTCCATTAATGATGATGACTTAATTTTGTTTTGGCTAGAACGATTGTATTAATTTGATGAAGTTCATTTGATTTATGTTTATGGTGTTCTGTGCCTTGGTTGTTCATTCTTCCAACTAAAATCATTTATGTATTTCATGCATTAAAATATATTTGAATGCATTAGAAATAGTTGATCAATCTTGATCAAATGATACTTAATGGACACGATAATTGGAAGGTGCTTGCTGAATTTAGATCTTGATTCAATTAAATTAATGGTTCGTAATAACTCGAGAGAGCTCTATTACCTTACATAACTTTAGGTTTGTATGATTAAATTGTTTTAAACCTGATACATCTCTGTTACTTCACATAAATTCTAAGGAATCATTAGTTCAATATGGACATAGAAATATACATGTTTTTCTAAGTATAAGATTTCGAAAGAACTTATATTAGATTCCAAGTTAATGAATGATCGAGTTGCCATGGAATTTTTCTAAAAAACTGTTAAGCATGATGAAAAATGAATTAAGTCAAAGTTTGTAATTATTCTAGCATATTTATGTTATTGTTGTTAACTCTTGAAAATTGCTGCTAAACCATCACCTTGCATTTCATTTAATTTGCATTTAGGTTAACTTTCATTAAGTTAATTAACTTAATTTCACACCTATCACTCAAAATTATTGTGTTTTTCGTACCCAACCTGTGGATATGATAACTCTTTTTACTCACTTATTACTTGATAACAACTATGTACACTTTCACATTCTGTCACGAACCAAGTTTTTGGTGCCGTTGCCGGGGACTGTTAATTAAATCATTATTTTTTAAATTATTTCTTGAAATTTGGTTTTTTATTTATTTTTTTGTGATTATCTTTTCAGGTGTTACATAGATCGAATCATCAATTTACTCCCTGTAGACCCTAAAATTGAACGGACATTTGGACAAAGAAGATGAGAAAGAATAGCTTAAAGACAAGCCGCATAAATGGACCTAGGAAATCAAAATGATGTTCAAGGGAATTAAGCCATTAATGCCTGTAATCTAATCCTTATTGCTTATGATAGGGATTGACTATAAGGCAGTACGTTGTGCCACTTTTAATGACCTTAATCCAAGAATTAGGAGATTGGAGGTCGAGGCACTATAGTTTGAACTAAAGCATGTGATGTTTTAGATGCTTCAAACAATGGACCAATTTAGTGGAATACCCACAAAAGATCCACATCTCCACCTTCAGTTGTTCATGGAGGTGAGCGATTCCTTCAAGGTAGTCGGTGTAACTGAAGACACATTGAGGTTGAAGTTGTTTCCATACTCGTTGTGAGATTGAGCACAGGCATGACTTAATTCATTTCTACCCAATTCAATTTCTACTTGGCAAGAATTAGCAGAACACTTTTTGGTAAAGTATTTCCCTAACAAAAATGCTAAGTTATAGAATGAGATCACAAATTTTCAACAAATGGATGAAGAAATCCTATACAAGGCATGGGGAAAATTTAAAGAGTTATTACGCAAATGCCCTCACCATAAGATTCCATATTGCATCCAGCTGGAGACATTTTATAATGATCTCAATGCACACAAGATAGGTGATAGATGTTTCTACGAATGGAGCTCTCTTATCTAAGTCTTGTAATGAGGCTTAGGAAATCATCGAGAGAATAACCAGTAACAATTACTAGTGGTTGACAAATCAAGCAGCTTTAAGAAGATGAGTAGCCAAAGTGTATGAAGTAGATGCCCTCACTTCATTCTCAGCTCAAGTATCTTCCATCTCTTTAATGTTGACACAGTTTACTAATAATGGTTTAAATCTTATTGCATATTAGCCACTGAGTCACTTTGACATTGTTTCATGTGTATATTGTGGGGTAGTAATTCTTTCGAGAATTGTCTATCAAATCCCGAGTCAGTTTATTATGTAGGGAATTAAAACTAGAATAGAAGTAGACTAAGACCACGATCCAACTTTTATAATCCTTTATGGAAAAACCATCCAAACTTTTCTTAGAATAACCAAAGAGCTGGACCGAACATGTAATACCCCTTACCCATATTCAATGCCAAAACAGGATACAAGGCATTACCGAACTTACATCACAAGCAAACATGTAGTTCCAAGTCATAAATTTTTGACCAAATTAAAACCATTTACAATCAAATAGAAAGTCCTAATACTAGCTTATTAGGACCAAAACATGCTTTGGAAGTGGTTCGGGACTAAATCGAGCACTTAGGAAAATTTTACAAAACTTAAATTTTTTTTTACTATGAACAGGGGACACACAGCCGTGTGGTTTGGGACACGCCCGTGGGGGCAGGCTGTGTGGTCACACACGCCTGTGTCCCTAACTCGTGTAACTCTCTGTTTTGCAAAGCATGAACAAATTGAGGTCACACAACCAAGTCACATGCCCGTGTGCTAAGCCGTGTGGTTACTTTAATTTTCATAAAATAGGTGCAAACTTCACACGCTCGGGACACACGCCTGTACCTGAGGCCGTGTCCCTCACAAGGTTGAGACACATTCCCGTGTACTCAATTCTGAGTTTTCTGTTTCTCAAAATAAAGGTGCAAGGGACACAAGGTTGAAACACATGCCTATGGGGTAAACCGTGTGTCACACACGGCCTAGACACATGCCAATGTGTCTACATGTGTAGACAAAATAAAGGCTATTTACCATGCCATTTATCACCCTCATTTCCACCTACACATACAAAACTTAAATTGCATAAATCATGATATATTTAGGCAACCAAACATCCAAAAAACAAGGCCAAATCATGTCATTTCATTATCCACACTCAACACATTTACAACACCATAATTTGTCAAACCAAATCATAACAACTCACATTCTACAAGTTTCAATATGGCTACTAATAACATACTTAATTTTACTTAATTTTCCAAGCATATCAATGAGCCAATCTTAGCCATTAAATAAAAAAATCATTAAGCCACATTAAATCATTTACCAAGCATATATAAATCACATCACATAAGAGGTAATTGCATATGCATGCATATATTGTAACAACCCGATTTTGGGCCTAGTCAGAACAATGGTTTCAAAACCACTAACCCAAGGTCAGAGAAATTATTTTTAATATTATTTTATGTGTTGTAGCATGATTATATGAGTGCATGAAAATTTTGGTGAAATAATTTTAGCGATTGCATTAATTTTGAAAAAGGAGTAAATCGCATAAAGTGCGAAAGTTTTGTTCTACTAGATAAAGGTGTCAGATAGCTATAGAACATTAAATTAGGGGTCTTTATTGAGTAAATAGACCATAAATATGTTAGTGGCTGTTCAATGAGACAAAAATATTGTAGGGTCAAAGTTAGGTAAAATGTTGGTAACTAATTTGACTAGAAATAAAATAAAATAAGGAGAAAAAGATATCAACTCTCATCTTTCTCCTCTCGACCAAAAAATACCAGCAAAATAAGGGTTTTGGAGCTTCAAAATTTCAGCCACTCTTTACCCTTACAAGTAAGTGATTTTGATGGCCCTTCTTGATAATTTTTGTACTTTTGATACCCTTGTAGCATAATCTAGCTAATGAGAGGACTATTTTGCAAAATGGTTAAAAGCCTGGGGTTTTTCCATGAGGGTATTCATGTTTTATGCTGAATTTTTATGGAATAAAATGAATCTTGGTTGTTAAATAAACAACTTTTATGAAGTAGTTTTCATAAAAACCCTAACTAGGGACCTTTTTTGCAAAAGTTATAAATTATGTGGTAAATGTGTGAAATAATTGAAATTGTGAGATGCTATAGGCTTAAAGTAGTTTTGGCTAAGCTTGGTTAATGAGGAAATTCGATAAAAATCGATTTACGAGCCTAGGGATAAAATTGTAATTTTTGTAAAAGTCTAGGGGCAAAATGGTCATTTTGCAAAAATATGAATTATGAAATGAATTGATTAATATGATGATTAAATTAGTGAATTTTTATCATTTTAGATCAAGAAATACAAAATTCGGGCCTAGATTGGGGGAAGGCCAAGCAAGTAGATTAAATCCAACTAGCTGCCCACTTTTTGTATACCGAGGTAAGTTGTATGTAAGTAAGACAACTTTATCGCTATTACGTGTTGAATGATCGATTCTGGATAATATGGTTGAATATGATTATGGATACTATGGTTGAATACGGTTGAGCCTAGGAATATATTGGATATCCATGCCATGACATTTGGGTGATATGTGTGCTATTGTAAGACCATGTCTGGGACATGGCATCGGCCACGATATGAGAGCCAGTGTAAGCCCATATTTGGAACATGACATCGGTAATGTAATAAGAGCTAGTGTAAGACCATGTTTGGGATATGGCATCGGCCACATTATGAGGGCCAGTGTAAGACCATGTCTGGGACATGGCATTGACATTAAGACGAGAGCTACTGTAAGACCATGTTTGCGACTGGCACCGGCCTCAACATGTGAGCCAGTGTAAGACCATTCTTGGAACATGGTATCGACAATTCACCCACTTGTGTAAAGCTTGTCAGATATCCTTTAATATTTCAAATGGTTTCAAGGGTTATTTTAAAGCTTATGATAATGATATGGAATGATATAATCATGTTGTGAGTGGTACAGGTTCTTATTCAAAACTCATGAGATATGAGTCTAGTTAGGATGTCTCAATGGTAAGAATAACATGAGTAAGTTCTACCTATGAAAATGATTTTGAAATCTTTGGCTTATATTTGTGATGTATAAGTATGTGGTGATATCTACCTTTGTGCACTCAAGAATGTTGTGTTGATTTATTATATGCTATGTGTTTTAACTATGTGTGGTTGTTGTACTTATTTATTTACATGCAACTTACTAAGCTTTATGCTTACTCCCTCTCCTTTCCATTTTCTTATAGTGCCGCCAAGTTAGTATCGGGGATCAAGGGACGTCGGAGGCATCAATCACACTATCACCTGAAGCTTTGGTATAGCTAGTTTAATATTTTGATTTTGGCATGTATAGGGACTTGAATCTTTTCTTTAGTGTCTTGTTAGTTTATCCATAAGAGTTGGCTCATATGATGGATGTGATACTCATTTTGTATAGGCCATTAATGTTGGCTAATATTGATTATTATTAAATGCATTTGATGCAATTTTCTCATGCTTGTGGTTATTTTGGTTATATGTGTTATGCTTGGATTGGTTTTGGTTGATGTTGTGTAGGTTGGTACAAGTAAGGGTGGGAAAAAGGCTTGGTAAATAGCCTTGTTTTTGTCCACACGAGCAGACACACGGGCATGTGTCTAGACTGTGTGTGACACACGGTCTACCTCACGGGCGTGTAGTTCGGCCGTGTGCCCCCTGCACCTCAATTTTACAAGTCAGTATACATGGTAGTAAACACACGAGCAGAGACACGACCATGTGTCTCAGCCGTGTGGAGGACATGACTATGTGCCATTAATTGGTTGATGACGTTAGAGACAAAATGCTAGGGTTTTGGTACACGGGGCTGAGACACGGACGTGTCATGGCCGTGTGAGGGACACGAGCAATGGACACGGGCGTGTGCCAGGCCATCTGAAAGACCCAACAGGTTTGAATCGAAAAATAAATTCACACAGGTTAGGGACACGGGTGTGTCTAGATATGCCCAGGCCGTGTGAGCTACACGGGCCTTCACCATGATCATCTTAAGACGACACACGGGTGTGTCACTTTTCCACAGAGGCGTCTGCCCTGTTTGTAACAGCCTGATTTTGACCTTATTGGGAACGGTGGTTTCAGGACCAAGAATCCGAGTCAAAAAAATATTTTAATATTATTTTCTATGATTATTAAGTGTGAATTTATATCTGTGAAATTTTCGTGCTTTAATTTTATCGTTTGAGTGCCGATTTAATAAAAAGGACTTAATCGCGTAAAATGTAAAAGTGACTAGATAATTGTTTATGGGCCGAATTGATGTTGTCTGTGTAATATGATGTATTAAAGTTGCAATTTACCCATGATATAATGATATGGACGGTCATGACCTTATTATATAATGGTTTTATATTAATTAATAAAGGTTATATATGTAAAAGGATTAATAAGTTATATAATATAAAACATAAAATAATTAAAAGCCATTGTCATATTTTGTTTCTATGATTGAAACACAAAAGAAAAGAGAAGAAATAAGGTTTTCTTATGTTCGGTCATTGCTAAGCTCAATCAAGGTATGTAACTTGCTCGGTTTTTGATAATTTTTATGTTTTTGAGATCGTTACAGTGTAATGTACAAAGCCCATGCTTGAATTTCTGATTTTGGTGAATATTTTGAGTTATGATATTGATGAATAATTGAGTTTTGTGATGTTAGTTGATGAAATATGAAAGATATGTTTTGGATTAACATGTTTCGTGTAACGCCTTAAATTTGGGCCTAGAAGTGTTAGGTCTTGAGCATGGGGATAGTTAGGAGGCAGCACATAAATAATTAATTGTGCAAGAAGTGTCACAAATGAGTATTTGTCTCAGTGGTTAAGTGTTCTGGGAAGAGCTTGAGAAGTCTTGGGTTCAAGTCTAAGCTGGTGCAAAAAGTTTTGTTTTTAAAGGAATAAGCATTGTCTCTAGGCAATAGGTTTTTAAATAATTGAGGGGATAACATGACACAAAAAGCCTATTGATCTAGTGATAAGTGGCTTGTGGAGTATGCTAGGGGTCTGAGGTTCGAATCCCTGCTTAAGAAAATAGTGATTTACGGATGGCCATGAAAGGTAGCAGAGTTGGACTAAAACACTACAGAGGGAGTGGAGTTTGAATGGGTCATGGAGGGATTGTAGGAGGGAGTTGAGGAGTGATATGAGGAGGGATTTTAGGAGAATGTCAAGAAAAGTATGATAAGAGGGAGTAGTGAGACAACTGGGAAATTTGGGGCACTTGGAAATTCGGCTAAGGGTTTTGCTCAAGAGCTGTTGTTTTCATTTTTCTTTTTCTTTTGGCCGATTAGTGTAGGGGAAGGGTTTTCTTTCGGGTTTTGCATTTTTTTTGGTTATTCGACTTTTACCAATTAGTTCTTGCACTCTTTGCACTTACAGGTTTTAACAATTGTGTCTCTCAGGTTTCATCTTTAGCCGACTTCTCCATCTTCCCCTCCCTCTTCTAGTTGTTGGTGATCGAATAACTTGTCTCTCTTTTCTTTCTGCACCTCTTTCTTCTATTAATCACTTCTTTTATCATCTGTTCCTTCTTTTGATCCTTAACCGAATACTTCTTCTTTTCTCTTCTCTCCTCTTGTAATCTTTTCACCCTTTGGTACTGTGACAGTGACGGCATTACTCTTTTTCCCTACCTCTGCTTTTGACTTTTGCAAACTGATTATTGGAACAATCAGTAGCTACTTGTTTTACTCTCTTTTCTTTTCTTTTCTTGATGTAGTAATCTCTTTAATACCTTATTTACTGCCGTTTATGGCTAAGAGCGTGTGGGTACTGAATCGTGCCTCTGTCTTGTTGGATTTGCACTTCGGGAATATGGACGACTGTTTTATTTCCACAACCGATTTAACATTCTTGGTAAGTGATTGCATTGGTTCAATCTTTATGTGATTGATATCGATATAGGTTAATGGAGTTTGGTTGTATGTAGTTTAGTCAAGGAGTTGTATTCAGCCTTCATCAATGGTTCATTTAGGGTTAATCTCACTCTTACAAATAAGGCAAGTATTGGTGTAGTAGTTATGATAAGAGTAAAGAGGGATGTTAATCCTATTGCATTGACTAATGGAGTAGTTTTGGTGGAGTGTAGGCTTTGGATTCGAGGGCTACTTGCACAACTTCGTTTAAGGTGTGTAATCACACTACTGTTAGCTACTGTTAGCTACTGATAGCTACTGTTAGCGTAGATTGGCCAAAAGCCAGAAACTTACGACTGTTAGCACTACACGAGCGTACACTCGCTCGTGTGGTGAGCCGTGTGCACAAAACGTAGGCATTCAATTGAAGAGGCTGCCATGAGCGATTTCATGGGCTTATGTCGTTAGTGGGCCATTTGGGCTATGAAATGGGTCGAATAGGCCCTATGGGCCCGTGAGCCAGCTTGCGTAAATCTAACTGTTAGGTGGAAAATAGTGGGGCTTGTCATGTCGCGCACATGGCATAGGCCATTCTGGGCCTCAATGGGCTGAAGTGGGCCGTGTGGGCCCAATGAGCTCGTAGGCCCCACACGGATAAAATCCTCGTTAAGTGACAAACTTTGGACTGGGCTGTGTAGTATGCATAGCCGTGGCTAATCCTGGGCTAATTGGGCCGCACGAGCGTGTGGGCCCATTTGGGTCGAATAATGGGCATCGGGCCCATTTTCAACGATAGGACTGTTAGGGTTGTAAAAGTCACTCGGGGCGACTGTAAACCTTCGGATGGGCCAATAAGCATGTTTAGGGCAAACTGTTTAAAATTATCGAAATACCCCTGATTTGTAAAATTATCGAAATACCCCCGATTTGTAAAATTATCGAAATACCCTCAATTTGTGATATTACCAAAATACCCCCTGTAAGGTAAAATGACTGAAATGCCCCTATATGGTAAATTGACTATTTTGCCCCCATGTGAGGTATTTATAAATATGTACAAGTATGATTGTATTTTAGCTTGCTATTTAAACTGTAATGGGTACTGTATGATTCTATGATATGACATGACATGTGGCATGATGCATTGCATGGGGTGGGTTTTTATATGATTGGAGGAAGTGTATTGCAATGGCAGCTCTGCTGCAAATTACTAATGGCTTTAAGCCTATTATACTGGCAGCTCTACTGCAAATACTGTTAGTGCCGCAACCGGTGCTATTTTGGAGTTTAGGGATAGGTGGGTTGATTATATCTCCACATAGAGTGTAGGGTTAGTACAGATATGTAGTGTAGAGGCTGGATTGGTCAGGACTTGCATATTTTTACTGTTACTACACTATTTACTATTATTGTAATGGGCTAAGGCCTGAATATATATATGACTACTTCTGTATTGAGATGGGCTTAGGCCAAGACTTCTTACTGATACTAAAATGGGATAAGGCCCAGACTGTTACTGTTACTAATATGGGCTTAGGCCTAGAATGTATTCGCTCTTTGTATGTTTGACTGTTTGTTATTATGGGATTACACACTGAGTTTTCATAAACTCACCCATCTGTCTAACTGTACAGGTAATCCTTAGGAGGATCGGTGCAGCGAGGGACTCGGAGGTGGCCACACGACCACTCATGCTTTCATATTTGGTTCTAATTTATAAGTGATTTAAATTTTGGGGTATTTTACTGTAATTATGGCCTTTATGGATTTTAAATTTTTATTTGCATTGGTTTATAACTTCTAGCGATAGGAAAACACGAGTTTTCAAAATAAATAATGTTTTTACAAAGTGAACGGCAAGTACGCAACTGTTTTAAAAAGCTTCCGCTATAAAATGATATTTTGGAAATGAATAACATTTTAAAATATAATAAAGACGTTTTAATATGAATAACTTTTGGCAAACAACTCACATTTTGATCCTAAACGAAAGTCTTTAAGATCGCACAAAGATTTTAAATAGAAACTAGGTTTTTCAATAATATCTCGCTTTACAAGAAATACTTCAATGTGACGTCGCCAGATTCAGCCATAACGTCTAGGCCGGGTTTGGGTTATTACATTTTGTATTGGAATTTTTGATGATTTTGAGTAATTAGGGCTTAATTACAAAAATGATAATTTGAGGGACTAAAATGTGAAATAAATGAAATGTACGGACTTGTATGAACATAAGGAGGATTTGGCCTAAGCATGGTGTACTCAAGTTTTGCATGTTTTGTGTTTTGTGCAAATTGGACTAAATTGTAAAAACTGTAAAATGTTAGGGGTAAAATGGTAATTTTCCCATTTATGTGTTTTTAGACTAAATTGAGTTAAAATATGTTTGAATGAGTTTAATTTGAATTTGTTTAGATCAAGAACCAAAGAAATCGGATTTGGATCGGGAGAAAACCAAAGTTGTCGATTAGTCGCCCCATTCCAATTTTTGTTGTCTGAGGTAAGTTTATAAGCAAATAGATGTTGTTTATTTTAAATAAATACGAGTTTATTATGTTGAAATGAATTACATGATGTATATATGTTGTTAGCCGAATGTGTATATGCTAGGGAGCTATATTTACAAATTTGTTTCGACCGAGTTATGACATCCGAAAGCCCCATATGAACCTTAGGAATAGCTAGGATAATATGTCATGACATAGGATTCTGATATGTGATGTACGAGTAAGACCACGGCATCGATATATGTGTGCGAGTAAGACCATGTTTAATACGTTGGCATCGATATGTGATTTCGATATATGTGTGCAAGTAAGACCACGTTTAATATGTTGGCATCGATATGTGATTCCGATTGTGTGCGAGTATGACCCTATCTGAGACAGTGGCATCAATATGTGATTACATGTAAGACCACGTTTGGGACGTTGGCATTGTACGATATGTGTGATTATCCGAGTATCCTATTCAATTTCGAATGGTTCAACGAGCAATGATAAGTTGTGATCGAATGTGTAAAACAAGCTAAAATGATCAGGTATGTGATAGTTGATTACCTATTTAGAGATAAGGTAAGTTGGTTATTTGAGATAGGATGCAAATTATACATAATGCTAATGTAAATATGTGTATTAGTATGGTTTATTCGGCCATATGTTATGCATAAATATGTGATATTAAATTTTGATTCAAGAGTGTATACTTATGAGTGTATATATATTCGGTTATATAATGTTACTATGGTTTTGAAATTGAATGTTACTTTGATAATATATATATTCGGCCATGGTAAAATTTATATATGAAAGTATATGTTGTATATGAAATTGTAAGCTTGAAATTAAATGTAATTATGATATTATATATTGGTTTGGTTAAATTGAGTTGATATCGTGATTGAATTATTTATTTGCTTATGACTTACTAAGCTATGATAGTTTACTGTATGTGTATGTTTGTCTCTGGTTTTTAAATTTTGGAGTCAAGTTACGAGCTCGGGGATCGTTAGCAAAGTGTATCACACTATCGGCTGTTTTTGGTACTTTATAAGTTAAATTTCGATCCTATGGCATGTATAAGCTACATAATATTTGGAAATGTTGGACTTTGGTATGTGTATATATTTAAGCCATGCGAAAATGGCTTGTTTATTTTATTGGGTTCGGTTTCAAGATTTGATCGAATTTTGGTTATATTTGATATGGTTGGAGTTTATTTTGGTATGCATATTATATGATATGTATGATTTATGTTTGATGTTATGTATGTGATGCTGATTATATGATTCGAAAATGAGATGTGTTAATGATGAATCATAATCGGCCATGAAAGTAGCTCATTTTGGATGTATGATATGTGGTATATTTTGTGAGGTGGTTGATTATAAAATTTGGCTTAAGTGAGGTTAATATGGTTGATGGATATGTTTTGGTTGTGGTTTTGATGTTTTGGTCATTATTGTTTATATGTGAATCATGGTTGATATATTTTCTAATGGTGATGAAGTTATGCCAAAGTATATGTGTATGGAAAATTTAGTATGATGTGAAATTGTGGTTGGATATTTTTTGTAGAGTGATATGTATGATATATAAGTGGGATGTATTAGGTAAATGGTTATGATTTGAATTATTGGTGGTTGGTTATGTGATTAAGTAAATATGGATAATGATTATAATTTTTTTAATCATTAGTTATAAATGATGTGCTTTCATATTCGGCTAATGATAGATAAATTAAATATGTGTGCATGTAACATGTTTGTTTGTGGTTTGATATTTAAAGGTCAAGAGGATTAGTTTAATGTTTGATTCTTGTTATATGTATAAAGAGTTAACGACAAATTATAGAAATAATATGGATATTTTAATTCGGTACTTATTAGTAAATAAAGAATATGTATGAGGTATATTTTGTTAGCTAAATGGATAGTCATTAAGTGAAAAGTAAATATTTGTATTCGGATATGCAAATGGTTAATTTTAACTTAAGATTGAATGGTAGAATTGGTATAACTTTAATGGTTAATTTTTAATAGCCGAATGAGTGAGCAAATGAGTTGATTATGTATTTGTAATTTTGTCATGATGTTAGTATATAAATTTTGGTATGTTTAGATTTGATAATTATGCTTAGAAATGGTTCGTAGATTGTTTGATAATATGATGGTTAAACATGCTATTCAACTTGTGTATTAATTGATATTATCATGTTTAAATTTGGCCTTGACTTTTTATAACATTAGACAATAGTATGTTATGTTATATGTATAAATACAAACTTGTGATGTGTTTGATGAGAAAAGTAAATTATGATTGACATATCGATTTGGTTATATGAAATGTTATATGCATGTATAGTAATAGAGAAAAATGAAAGTTGACATTGAATAAATATATGTATTTAGTATGTATTAATATTCAGTTATTGTATTGGAAATTGACCATATGAATAGTAATTTATGTTATAAGATCACAAAATGGTTATATGTGAGTTTAATAAAATTGTTTTATGCTTTGTGTATTAATGATTCAAGAATTGATAAACTAAAGTTACAAAGGTATACCTTCGAATATGATCTGAGTAATTATGTGAATGTATGAAAGTTGTATCTTTTCCAGTAATGCCTCGCAACCCCATTCCGGCGACGAATACAAGTTAGGGGTGTTATACTGTTTACCATGATTTTTTTTTCAAAGTTTTCTAAAGTACTCAGTTAACTCCAAAATCTTTTTCGAAGCGTGCTTTGGGCCTCGTGGGCTCTTATTAGGGACTTTATGATCGGTTTTCAAAAAGTTTTACTTTAGACGAAAATTTTTGGCACGAAAATGTTTGTAAGCATGTGTTTAAGTATGGTAACACCTCGTATCCTATTCCGGCATTAAACTCAGGTAAGGGGCGTTACATATTTAAATATATATAAGCTTACACCCAACTCAACCAAAATAAGCCAAGTTTCATGGCCAAATACCACATCAATCCTTAACAATTACAAGCCAATACATTTGGCCAAATTCTTAATGACACATATAACAAAATGACCAAGTCCCTATACATGTCATATTCTCAAAATGTTAAGACCATTGATACCCAAAATGACAGTTGATAGTGTGATGCGATCTCTGACGATATCCAATCCGAGCTAGCTTAGTGACACTATAAGACATGGAAAATAAAGTGGAGTAAGCTATATAGCTTAGTAAGCTCGTATGAAACAAATAATCAAGCCCTAACAATTACAAGCCAATACATTTGGCCAAATTCTTAATGACACATATAACAAAATGACTAAGTCCCTATACATGTCATATTCTCAAAATGTTAAGATCATCGATACCCAAAATGACAGTTGATAGTATGATGCGATCTCCGACGATCTCCAATCCGAGCTAGCTTGGTGACACTATAAAACATGGAATATAAAATGGAGTAAGCTATATAGCTTGGTAAGCTCATATGAAATAAATAAGCTACCCTTACCATACATTAACAAGCAAGTAATTTAACATAAGCTAATGTAATTTACAAAAATCCCATGACCATAATTCATTCCATTACAACTTACCTTGAAATCATCATTCCACAAATTTTCCAAACATAAGCTTTGTGTACATACCTGTACCATCTCGTAATAGCTTCATATGTATTCTCATCATTGACATACCCAATGAACCACTCGGAATAATAAATTTGGATACTTGGGAAAACTTGCACACAAGGTGTCACATATGTAGCCATTGCTACCTCTATCTCATATCATCACATATATACTCACTTTCGAGCCAACAACGGGCCTGCTCACACAAGTTGTTAGTCAAGCCGTAGCTACTTAGTGCTGCTCACACAAGCTGTCAAGTAACCGCAACATATGCCGGTATACTCAGTCACCGGTAGGACGTACAAGACCCGCACCCGGATCACATAACATAAGACCCTAGTGACATGTCACTTGTATCCTAATCTATTCCTAAGGTTCGATTGGGATTTCTCACTTGCCAAATCATCATCAAATGTGTCTGTAAGGTCGATTACACAATTCATGCATAAACTAAAGCATTTAAACACAATTAAAGTAAAGCTTATTTAACATACGAACTTACCTCGGTTACAAAAACGGCTAAAGAGATCTATACGTCAACTACTTTGGCTTTCCCCCGATCTAGACCCGAACTTTATTTTTCTTGATCTATAATACCACATTTAACTTATTTAATCATCACATTAGTCAATTCAGCCCCAAAACATATTATGGCAAAATTTGCATTTTTGCCCCTAACTTTTTAACATTTTACAATTTAGTCCCTAAGCTTGTAAACTAAATTTTATTTAATTTCATCACAACCCAAGCCTAGCCGAATATTATTTATACTCATAACAGCTCACATTTTTCATTTATTCACTCTTTTCTTCACATTTTATAGACTTTTACAAATAAGTCCCTATTTGACCTTTTTATTGAAAATCACTTTATAAACGTTGTTTAACTAACAATGAACATGCTTCTACCATCGAACATCAAAATACAAGCATATTCAACATGGGTAAAATTTTAGACTTTAACTTTCTTTCAAATTAGTCCTTGAAATAGTTAAATCAAGTTACAACAATCTCAAAAATATAAAAACCGTTAAAAAGGGGACAAGAACAGACTTACAATCGAGCTTGAAAGCTTGGCCAAACCCTAGCTATGTCTCCTCTTCTAATTTTCGACTATGGGGATGAAATTGAAGAAGATAACATCTTTTATTTAGTTATTTTGGTTTTATTTACCAAATTACCTATTTATCCCTCACTTAAACTTTGAAATTTTACCTACTCCATGTCCATTTTTGTCCATCCTAAAGTATAATGGTCTAATTACAATTTAAGGACCTCTAATTTAGAATTTCATAACAATTTACTACCTTTAGCCTATAGAGCTCAAATTTTGCACCTATTGCAATTTAGTCCTTCTAGTCAAATTGAGCACTCAATCGATAAAATTTCTTAACGAAATTTTCACATAATTATTCTATCATGCTGTAGACCTTAAGAAAATAATGAAATAAATATTTCTACTTCGGATTTGTGGTCCCAAAACCACTGTTCCAATTTGACCCAAAAACGGGCTGTTACAAGTCTCCCCCCTTTAGGGATTTTCATCCCCGAAAATCTTACTAGAAAAGTGGTTAGGGCACTATTTTCTTATAGCTTCCTTGGGTTCCCACGTAGCCTCTTCGACCCTGTGTCGTTGCCACAAAACTTTCACTAGAGCTATGCTTTTATTTCTCAACTGTTTAACCTCTCGAGCTAACACTTTGATCGGTTCTTCACCATATGTCATATTGGGTCAATTTCAATCGCTATTGGGGAAATTACATGCGAAGGATCTAATCGGTATCATCGCAACATTGACACATGAAACATATTATGAATTATTTCCAACTCCGACGGCAAAGCTAGTCGATATGCCACTGACCCTATTCATTCAATAATCTTATACGGCTCAATGAAACGAAGACTCAACTTGCCTTTGTGACCAAATCTAAGAATTTTCTTCCACGGTGATACTTTCAGAAACACTTTATCACCAACCTAAAATTCAATATCCCTCTATTTTAAATCCGCGTATGATTTCTGTCGATCTGAAGCTGCTTTTAAGCAATCACGAATTACTTTCACTTTCTCTTCGGTTTCTCTGACCAAATCAATCCCGTGAATATGTTTCTCACTAAGCTCAGTCCAGTATAGTGGAGTTTGACACTTGCGACCATACAATGCTTCATACGGTGCCATGTTAACACTCGAGTGAAAACTGTTGTTATAAAAAAATTCGACCAAAGGTAGATATTTCTCCCAACTACCTTCGAACTCTAAAACACAACAGCTAAGAATATCTTCAAGAATTTGTATCAATCTTTCAGATTGTCTATCAGTTTATGGATGGAACACAATACTAAAATTCAACTTTGAACCCAATGTTTCTTGCAATTTCATCCAAAATCGCGATGTAAACCTTGGATCTTTATCTAAAATAATAGAAGTAGGCACCCCGTGCAATCTAACAATCTCAGCAATGTACAACTCAGCCAGTTTATCAAGTGAATAATCAATACGTATAGGAATAAAATGAGTCAATTTTGTCAATCTATCAACAATGACCCATACAACATCTTTCGTTTTCGGAGTCAGAGGTAACCCCATTATGAAATCCATCGCAACTCTATCCCATTTCCACTCGAGTATAGCCACAGGCTGAAGTAAGCCCGAAGGCACTTGATGTTCGGCTTTCACTTGTTGACAAATCAAACATCTCATTACAAACTCTGAAATGTCTCGTTTCATGCTTGACCACCAATATAATTCTTTTAAATCATTACAAAACTTTGTACTCCCAGGATGAACAGATAAACAACCATTATGTGCCTCATGAAGAATTTTCTGAATTAGTTTAGTATCTCTCGGTACACAAATCCTACCTCAGAACCTCAAACAATCATCGAATTCAATTCGATATTCTAAATCACTATTCGATTTGCATTAAACTCTTTCGGCTTGCAACTCATTATAATCTTTCTAAGCTTCACAAATTTACAGAAGAAATATTGGTCAAACTTTCAACTTAGCCAGAATCAATCCATCATCGGATAAGGTTAACTGTGTATTCATCGCTCTCAGAGCAAACAAATACTTTCTACTTAAAGCATTTGCAACTACATTCGCTTTCCCCGGGTAATTGTCAATCGCTAACTCATAATCTTTCAATAGTTCGAGCCACCTCAGTTGCCATAAATTCAAATCTTTCTGAGTCATCAAGTATTTTAAACTCTTGTGATCGGTAAAGATGCGACACTTCTCACTGAATAAATGATGTCTCCAGATTTTTATAGCAAACACAATAGCAGCTAATTCCAAGTCATGCATCGAATAATTCTTCTTGTGCGGTTTCAACTGTCTCGAGGCATAAGCTATCACTTTACCCTCTTACATCAACACACAACCAAGACCGTTCAAGGACGTGTCGCTAAAAATCACAAACTCTTTTCCTGACTCGTGTTGCACTAACATCGGTCCCTCAATCAACAATGCTTTCAACTGTTCAAAACTCTTTTGACATTTCTCAGACCACTCGAATTTCACATCCTTTCATAACAATTTGGTCATAGGTGTAGCAATCATCAAAAATCCTTTAACAAAATGTCGATAATAACCAGCCAAACCCAAAAAGCTTTTAACTTCAGATACATTTCTCAATGATTTCCAATCAACAACTATCGAAATCTTACTCGGATCAACCCGTATACCTTCCGTTAAAACAATGTGTCCTAAAAATCTGACTTCTTAGAGCCAAAAATCACTTTTGTTGAATTTAGCAAATAACTTCTTATCTCTCAAAGTCTGTAAGACAATTCTTAAATGTTCAGCATGCTCAGACTTATCTCGGGAATAGTTCAGAATGTCATCAATAAATATAACCAAAAACTTATCTAAATACGGTCGGAAGATTCGATTCATCAAGTCTATAAAAACTACAGGAGCATTTGTTAATCCAAAAGGCATAAAAAGAAATTCATAATGTCCGTACCTTATTCTGAACTTGGTCTTTAGCACATCTGACTTTTTAACTCTCAACAGATAATAGCCTGATCTTAAGTCTATCTTTGAGAACATTGTTGCTCCTTTCAACTGATCGAACAAATCATCAATCCTCGGCAAAGGATACGTGTTCTTTATCATAACCTTATTAAGCTGACAATAATCAATGCAAAGACTCATGGATCCATCAATCTTCTTGATAAATAACATTGGTGCCCCCTAGGACGAAAAACTCGGTCTCGCAAAACCCTTATCTGTCAACTCTTGCAACTGAGACTTTAATTCTTTCAATTCAGTTGGAGCTATTCTATACAGAGCTATCAATATCGATGAAGTTCCTGGTACCAAATCAATAGTAAATTCAACCTCTCTGATCAATGGTAATCCATGCAACTCTTCTGGAAATACATCCGGGTATTCACAAACTACAAGCACAGATTCCATCTTCAATTCAGACATTTTCGTATTCAGTACATACGCAAGATATGCTTCACAACCTTTTCTTACATACCTCTGAGCTGACATCGACGAAATTACAATTGGCAACTCACCCGACTCATCTGGTTCAATTCGAAGAATTTCATTATTTTGACATTTTAATTCAATACTCTTTCATTTACAATTCACTACGACATCATGTGAAGTCAACCAATCCATTTCAAGAATTACATCAAACTCATCAAATGGTAAAAGCATTAAGTCAGTCGGAAAACATTTACCCTGAGTCATTAAAAGACCACTATTGTAAACTTTATCAACTAGAACATATTTTCCTAAGGGGTTCGACACTTTAATCACACACTTAGTAGACTCAATAGGAAAATTATTACTAGATACCAAATTCATACAATTATAAGAATGAGTCGATCCAGGATCAATCAATGCAACTACATTAGTATCACAGAGAGAAAGTGTACTAGTGATAACATTAGGGGATGATGCATCTTCGCGAGCGCGAAAAGCGTAATTTCTAGCAGGTGCTCAGAACTCGAATCTCGCAATTAAATGTTTCGTTACACCTCTACTACAGTTTCCATTTCCCTTGTCTCTCAGTGGCCTCCCTCTAGTGGCAGTGTTGCTCAGCGTTGCATTCTAAAAATTATCTTTCTCAGCTATTTCAAGGCAATCTCGAATAAAGTGATCTTGGGAGCCACATTTAAACCAAGCTCGGTTATTCATCCTACATTCATTGGGATGTCATCTACCACAGTGTTGACATTTAGGTCTATTTGACCTAGTGTTACCAATGCTTGCTATTGACGTAGTTTAGGCCTTAGAACCCGAATACTGCTTCCCACGATATTTGTTGGGATATCCAACTGAAACATTCGAACGAGTATACAAATCCCTCTATTTCATTTATGAAGACTGAAGTGACTTATTCATCGGTCCTTTTCTTGAATCTTTAGCCTCAAACTCAGCTTTTCTCTTTCCTTTGCTCAGCTCTTCGGCCTCTCGATCGACTAGCACGACAAATTCTTTCAACTCTAAAATCCCAACTAGCATTCTGATATCTTTATTTAACCCATCTTAGAATCTCTTGCACATGATAGCCTCGGTGGAAACACATTCTCAAGCATACTTATTGAGCCTAACAAACTCTCGCTCATATTCAGTCACAGATATACGGCCCAATTTCAACTCTAAAAACTCTTTGCGTTTCTAATCAATAAACCATTGACTGATATATTTCTTTCTAAACTCTTCTTGGAAGAAACCCCAAGTAACTCTTTCTTCCGGTTCGACAAATACAAGAGTATTCCACCACTGGTATGTTGAGTCCCTCAGAAGTGATATAGCACATTTTAAACACTCATCTGATGTGCAAGAAAGCTCATTAAATACCCTGATAGAGTTCTTAAGCCAAAGCTCTGCCCTCTTGAGATTATCGTCAACATTGGCTCTAAATTCCTCAGCCCTTTGTTTTCAAATCTTATTAACTGGAGGTTTGTTCAACCTTAACAATTCCAAACCTTGGGGAGCTACCAGAACTAGTTGGGGGTTAGGTGGGGTGGAGGATGTTGGGCAGCTAGATTTGCTCGAACAAACTTGGCAAACCACTCATTCATCCTTTGGAAGAAGGCTTCTCTAACCTCTCCTCCTTGACTAACCATTATTGGTCTACTTTCAGATGGTGCCTTCCCTTGGGCGGGTGCCGGTCCATTACTTTCAACATCATCAACTACCCCCCGGTTGGGATCTATTTACTAGATGAAAACACAATTTCAAATGTCATAAGTTGTCACACTATCACAAATTATATATAGCATGTATAGCTAGGCTCTGACACACGCTACGTTAGTCCAAGAATCGACTAAATCGTAGCTCAGATACCACTAAATGTAACACCTCTTACCTGTATTCAACACCAGAATAGGATACGAGGCATTACTGAACTTACATCACAAGTAAACATGCAATTTCGAGTCATAAAATTTTCACCAAATTAAAACCATTTGCATTGGAACATAAAGTCCCTAATGCGAGCCTACGAGACCCAAAACATGCTTCAGAAGTGGTTTGGTGCTAAACCGAGCACTTAGGAAAATTTTATAAAACATAAGGTCACACACACGTGTGGTTTGGGACACGCCCTTCTGGGCTGGCCGTGTGGTCACACACGCTCGTGTTCCTAACCCGTGTAACTCTCTATTTTTCAAAGCATGAACAAATTGAGGTCACACGGCCAAGTCACATACCCATGTGCTAGGCCATATGGTTAATTTAATTTTCATAAAATAGGTACAGACTTCACAGACCCGAGATACACGCGCATGCTGAGGCTGTGTCATTCACACGGTTGAGACACATGCCCGCGTGCTCAATTCTAAGCGTTCTATTTCTCAAAATTTAGGTGCATGGGACACACGACAGAAACACATGCCCATGGGCCAGACCTTGTGTCACACACGGCCTAGACACACGCCCGTGTGTCTACCCATGTAGACAAAATAAAGGCTATTTACCAAGCCATTTGTTACCCTCATTTCCACCTACGCACACACAATATCAATGGCATAAATCATGACATACTTAGGCAACCAAACATCCACAAAACAAAGCCAAATCATGTCTTTTCATCATCCACACTCAACACATTTACAATACCATAATTTGTCACACCAAATCATACCAACTCACATTCTACAAGTTTCAATATGGCTACCAATAACATACATAATTTTACTTAACTTTCCTAGCATATTAATGAGCCAATCTTAACCATTCAACAACAAAACCATTAAGCCACATTCAACCATTTATCAAGCATTTATAAATCATATCACACAAGAGGTAATTGCACATGCATGCATATATAAATATATATAAATATATATAAGCTTACAATGGCCAAATACCACATCAAGCCTTGACAATTACAAGCCAATACATTTGGCCAAATTCTTAATGACAAATATAACAAAATGACCAAGTCCCTGTACATGCCATATTTTTCAAATGTTAAGATCATTGATACCCAAAATGACAGTTGATAGTGTGATGCGATCTCTGATGATCTCCAATCCGAGCTAGCTTTGTGACACTATAAAACATGGAAAATAAATTGGAGTAAGCTATATAGCTTAATAAGCTCGTATGAAATAAATAAGCTAACCTTACCATACATTAACAAGCAAGTAATTTAACATAAGCTAATGTAATTTACCAAAATCTCATCACCATAATTCATTCCATTACAACTTACCTTGAAATCATCATTCCACAAATTTTCCAAACATAAGCTTTTCGTATATACATTTATCATCTCATAATAGCTTCATATTTATTTTCATCATTGGCATACCCAATGAACCACTCAGAATAATAAATTTGGATACTCGGGAAACCTTGCACACAAGGTGCTACATATTTAGCCATCGTTACCTCTATCTCATATCATCACATATATACTCGCTCTCAAGCCAACAATGGGCTTACTCACACAAGCTGTGAGTCAAGACGTAGCTACTCGGTGTTGCTCACACAAGCTATCAAGTAACTGCAACATATGCTGGTATACTCAGTCACCAGTAGGACGTACAGGACCAACACCCGGATCACAGAACATAAAACCCTAGTGACATGTCACTTGTACCCTAATCTATTCCTAAGGTTCAATTGGGATTTCTCGCTTGCCAAATCTTCATCAAATGTGTTCGTAAGGTCGATTACACAATTCACACATAAATTAAAGCATTTAAACACAATTAAAGTAAAGCTTATTTAACATATAAACTTATCTCGGTTACAAAAATGGCTAAAGAGATCTATTCGTCAACTACTTTGGTTTTCCCCCGATCTAGACCCGAGCTTTATTTTTCTTGATCTATAATACAACATTTAACTTATTTAATATCATTACATTATTCAATTCAGCCCAAAAACACATTATAGCAATATTTAAAATTTTCCCCCTACTTTTCAACAATTTACAATTTATTCCCTAGGCTCGTAAAATGAATTTCATTCAATTTCTTCACAACCCAAGCCTAGCCGAATATTATTTGTACTCTTAATAGCCCACGTTTTACATTTATTCAAACTTTTCTACACATTTTATAGACTTTTACAAATAAGTCTCTATTTGACATTTTTATCGAAAATTACTTTACAAACGTTGTTTAACTAACAACGAACATGCATTTTCTACCATAAAACATCAAAATACAAGCATATTCAACATGGGTAAAATTTTAGACTTCAACTTTATTTCAAATTAGTCCTTGAAATAGTTAAGTCAAGTTACAACGATCTCAAAAAAATAAAAATCATTAAAAACGGGATAAGAACAGACTTACAATCGAGCTTGAAAGCTTGGCCAAACCCTAGCTATGTCTCCTCTTCTAATTTTTGGTAATGGGGATGAAATTGAAGAAGGTGTCATCTTTTATTTAGTTATTTTGGCTTTATTTACCTAATTACCTAATTACCCCTCACTTAAACTTTGAAATTTTACTTACTCCAAGTCCATTTTTGCCCATCCTAAAGTATAATGGCTTAATTAAAATTTAAGGACCTCTAATATAGAATTTCATAACAATTTACTTCTTTTAGCCTATATCACTCAAATTTTGTACCTATTGCAATTTTTTCCTTCTAGTCAAATTGAGCAATCAATCGATAAAATTTCTTAATGAAATTTTCACATAATTATTCTATCATGATGTAGACCTTAAATAAATAATAAAATAAATATTTCTACTTCAAATTTGTGGTCCCAAAACTACTATTCTGATTTAACCCAAAAACGGGCTGTTATAGAACAACAATTACATGCAGCATAGATCAAATCAACCTCAAGGGTTCAATCAAAAAATTCAGAAACCACCACAAGTTGAAACATCTAACAGTTTGGAGAATTTTTTGAAGGCGTACATGGCCAAGAATGACGCCTTAATCCAAATCCAAGTAGCAACACTGAAAAATTTAGAGAACCAAATGGGTTAGTTCACTACAAAGCTTTGTAACAGACCATAATGAGCCTTGCCAAGTGACATAGAAAATCCAAGGAATATGGGTAAGGAACACTACAAGGTAGTTTTTTTATGAAGCGAAAGGAATTTGGAACCCAACGAAGTGGAGGTTGAAGATAAACCTTTCAAAAAAGAGGAAAGTCAACCAATAGTTGAAATTCCTAAACCAAAAAGCCAGATGCTGCAAATTCTGATGTGGTAAAATCTAAACTAGTGAATTCTGATAAGCTAACCCCTTTGTTAGATGTAGATACAATATCTCAGAAAAGTTGTCCAATCCAAGCTACGGTTCCATCACTCCTATGTCCTCAAAGACTCCAACAACATATCCAACAAGAAGATACTCAATTTAGGAGAATTTTGGATGTATTGAAACAGTTACATATCAATATTCCATTGGTGGAAGATTGGAGCAAATTTCAAACTATGCAAGAGCTATGAAGGAATTTCTGTCTAAGAAGAGAAGGTTTAGATAATTCAAAACTATAGCCCTAACTACAAAATGTAGTTTATTTTACCAGAACAGGTTGCCTCATAAGTTGAAGGATGCAGGAAGTTTCACCATACCTTGCAATATTAGAGAATCCTATTATGGTAAGGCTTTGTGCGATTTGGGTTTGAATATAAACTTTATGCCTATGTCTGTGTTCAAACGATTATGTATTGGTGAGGCCAGACTGACTACTATTACACTTCAATTAGTAGATAGATCTTTAGCATATCCAGAAGGAAAAATTGAGGATGTATTGGTACATTTTGATAAATTCATTTTTCCTAGTTACTTTATTATCTTAGAGTTTGGAGCAGATAAAGAAGTACCAAACATTCTAGGAAGGCCTTTCCTGGCAACCAGCAAGATGATAATCAATGTGTAGAAATTTGAACTCACCATGTGAGTTCAAGATGAATAGGTGACCTTTAATGTACTCGAGGCCATAGGATCTCTTTATGAGGTTAAAGATTGTCTTGCTGTCTCCAAGACAGATCCACTGGTTTCTACAAAATTAGAATTCAATGATCTGTTTGAAGATATTTCATCTGACTCTCCACATCAAGATGAGAATGATACATGTTTGGCCTTGATAGAAGCTAACTTGAAAGGATTCAGGTCAAAGTTCAGTTTGAATTATTAGAACTATCAGCATATGAGTACATGCAACCCAACCTATCAAGAGAATAGCCACTCGAGTTAGAATTAATGGTTTTGAAAAGGCACGAGAAGGGTATCAAGTAGACTATTGCAAATATTCGAGGTAATAATCCTTTTTGTACTCATAGGTTATTAGATACTGAAAAGGGATCTATTGCGACACAGAAGAGTTTGATCCAATCTCGAGTATTTGATTTTGGGAAAATAGAATCTCAGTGGGTAAAAGAAAGGATCATTTATCCCATCTATGATGTTCCGTAGGTGGGACTTGTACAAAAAAAATAAGGTATCACGAATGATGAGCTAATTCTATTAATGACAATCACAGGTAGGTAAAATTGTGTGTATAACACCCCTAACCCGTATCCGTCGTCGGAATAGGGCTACGAGGCATTACCTATCGTTACACGTCATTTATCAATCATAACCCATTCAATATGCATTCATAATCAATTATTATTCATCACAATCATATTATCCCTTATTAGGGTCTACGAGGCCTTAAACATGCTTTAAAAGAAGTTCGGGACTAAACCAATAACATTTGAAAACTTTGGAAAACTTAGAAATTTTTCAAAGATATAAGGGTCACACGCCCGTGTGAACAGGCCATGTGCCTTACACGATTTCAGACACGCTCGTGTCATAGGCCGTGTGAAAACAAGGCATGTATACTAACTTGGGTCACACGACTGACCACATGCTCGTGTGTTTAGCCTATGTGCCATTCGAAGTGGTCACACATGCTCGTGTGCCAGAACATGTACTAGACCGTGTGCCATTTAAGGGGTATACTGACTTATGCCACACTACCAATAAACTTACATCAATTCAATTTCAACATCAGGGGACACACGATCGTGTATCATGACCGTGTGTCGCACACGGCTGAGACACACGCTTGTGTCCCTGCTCCTGTGAAAAAAAATAGGCCATTTGTGAAGCCAATTTTCCACCCTATTTGTACATACCTACACAAGCTCATATCATACCATTTTAATACACTTATAAGCAATAAAAACATACCAATTCATATACAAATCATGCCATTTCATCTTCAACCAATTCACTAATCAAATCATAATCCAAAACTTACTAAAACAATATACCATTACCAACAATTTTAATCTATATCAAATATGTATCTTTTTACTAATACATACCATAAAATTTGAGCCCCAATACCATACCAATTCAACATCTCAATTTCATACCAATACATGCCATTTCTTAAACCACATTATTACCACATTTGCTGTGACAGCCCTATTTTGACCCTAGTCGGGAAGTAGTTTTGGGACCGCTAAACCGAGTCACCGACATATTTGAATATAATATTTTATGTCTAAAATATGTGTTTATGCCTGTGTGAATTTTTAAATGCTTTAATTTTTGCAAATTGATGTGAAATTAATTGAAAATGGACTTGTCTGAAAATTTTGAGAATGTGTTAGGTAAATTTTGAAATGGCCTTGTATTATGTGATTGTAAAACACAAGGACTTGCATGTCAAATTGACATTTTTTTATAGTGGTCGGCCATGTGGAATAATCATTGAAATGTATGTATTTTATACATATATTTGTATTATAATATAATTATAATTATATATGTTATTGGTGTTAAAATAAAATAAATAAAATAGTGAAAGGTGAAAAGAACAAGGCTTAGTTCATCTTTTATTCTTCATTTGTCGAATATAGGAGGAAAAGCTAGGCTTTCAGTCATTCTTTGATTTTTTCTTGATTAAGGCAAAAATTTCATGTTATTTCCTTTCAATTTTTTTAAGTGTGGTTGATAGCTAAGTATTTGACTTAGCCCATTTTGAAATTTTGAATTCTATGGTGATTTGGGCATTCGGCCATGATATGGATGGTAAGAAATGGTGGTTGTTTTATGATCTTATGAGTAAAGGTGGATAAGTGAGGTTTAAACTTGTTAGATATGCATAGTAGTGGTTTAGGTGCTTTGGGGAATTTTGGCTAACATGTTTGTGCTTACCGAAATTGAATTTGAGGTTTTGAGCATAATTTGTGTAACTTGTGAATGAAATACTTGAAATTATGAATTAGGAACATGAATTTAGTCGGCTACTTAAGACAAATTGTCAAATAATGCTCAACATTAGTGTTATTTACTTAATTGGCAAATTGAGCTTAGAATAGGTGAATTCGTGGGTATGGGGCAAAGTATTTATATTCGGCCATTAGCTAGATTTTGTTAAGATTTGGGTAATTGAGAATTTAGTCAATAGGCTTAAAAAGAAGCTTTCATGGTTGCCGAATTGTAAAGTGAGAAGTTGCTAAGTAAAATTGATGTTAAAATCAATGAAATAGAGAATGGTAGGTTTAGTTGAAGAAGTCATGCTTTGTGTGCCTTATTTGCTTTGAACATTCGGCTTTGTCCCTAGAGAATGAATGAATTGATGATAATTGTTTATGGGAATTAGCTTTGCCATGTTTATGTTAACAAGATGAGAAATGAATTAAGATGGTCCTACTGTGCCGATTGGGAGCTAGGAAATTGAGTTAAAGATAGAAGATAGTGAGTAAATATTTCATAGACATTTTTGACACTTAAGTTCACATGAATTTAAGCTTACTAAGTGATCACATATTCGACTCTTGATGATTATTATGTCATTAATAATGAGTTTAATTAAAAGATTATGTAAACTTGATCTAATCAATAATTTAGTTGTGACTTGTAACATAGTTGTATTTGGCCGAATGTGTACGTAAAGGAAAATTTTTTGTGTGTGTGTGTGTCATATTTGAATGAAAGTGTAATTATTGAATGAGAGGTATGAATAAGGTTTAATATAACTAAACTTGTTTAACATAGCTCAAGAGCATAGAGGGGCAACATCGGATAAGGGAAAAGCTAAAGTCACGGAATAGCCAATTCGAAATTTGTTCAGAAAGATACAAGGTAAGTCTTTGAGTAATGGAACTTAGCTTATGATTTGATAAAATCATGATATATAAGCATAATAAATAAATTGTGACCTAATGGTTCTACTTAATTTACGTAGTGAGATAAATAATTTGTGCATATGACTTGTAGCCGAATGGTTTTAGAAATCATGTTGGATAACGAAACGAAATCGTGTTCTTTGTATGTGGCTATTGAGCCGAAAATGGAATGGTTGATAAGAATGTTGTGCTTGTGTTCTAGTAATGTAAATGAAATGCTAATGTGTTATGATATATATATGTGCATGATAATTGAGGATTATAACCGGGCTAAGACCCGCAGGCCTTGTGTGAGATTTATATCCGGGCTAAGTCCCGAAGGCATTCGTGCTAGTGTTATATCCGGGCTAAGTCCCGAAGGCATTCGTGCTGGTGTTATATCCGGGCTAAGTCCCGAAGGTATTCGTGCTGGTGTTATATCTGGGCTAAGTCCCGAAGGCATTTGTGTTGGAAATGTGTGATCTTGCTGTAATAATTCTAATTAATGTGCTCACAAACCTAAGATGGTCAGGTATGTACCGTATATATGTTATAAAATTTGATTCGATTTAAATTGTGATTATTTATTTGGATAGTGCTCTTCCGGCCATTGCTTAGGGTTGTATGAAGTCTATAGCTTATTCAGAATACATGAATTTTGATTCAAGTGGAAATATGTTAAGATTGGCTCTGAGCATGTGAGTATATTGGTTGAAGTGTGAAGTAACATGAATATAAGAATATGCGTATATGTATTTATTTAGCCTTGTAATTGAATTAGATGTATTAGGCCAAATGATGAAGTTGGTTGGATAAAAAGAAGTTATCTACATGATATGAATTTGTGTTTAAGGAAAAATTTAAAATGACATGCATGAACAATAGTGGTATATTTAGTCATGGTTACATGCGGTCAAAGAAAAGATGATAAGCCTTACGAATGCTATGCTTTAATTTTTAAATGATTTCATTGCTTAAAACTTACTAAGCATAGAAATGCTTACTCTGTTGCCCTTAATTCTCTGTTTTATAGATCTCGTTCGTTAGCTACGGTCTCAGGAATCTCAAAGTCGAAGTCGTCCACACTATCTAAGCCCATTCGGTACTCTAGTAGCTAAACTTTGATAATGGCATGTATAGGCTTGACTTTTTGATGTTAAATAAGTATCCTTTTAATGATGTATATATGTATAGCCATGCGAAAATGGCTTGTTAAGTTACTATATGTGTTTCACATAGTTAATGTGAATGTGTGGTTGATATTCGATTAATGTTTTCAATGTTTTGATGTGAATTGAACTTAAGAATGAATCAATGTACCCATTAACTTGAGATGACTCTTTTGTAAATTGTATAAAAAAACAAGTTGGAATTCGGTTTTATAAGTGTGCCAACGGGAGTTATTCGAATAAAGTTAAATGGAATTTCGTGCTTGTATGGTAATACTCCTTAACCCTCCAGCGACGGGTACAGGTTAGGGGTGTTACATTTGCATTCCATGCCAAAATATAAGATCACATTATATCCATCAATCAAAATCGTTATTAAGCCATTTCAAATGACCATATATATATATCTAACAACCATACCAAAATGACCATATTCTATACATCATTATCATGCCAAGTCTTATGGCTAAATACATATCAAGCACATCTACATTAATCACCAACATAACTTTTACTCAACAATCAACCACAAAACCTATACATGCCATATAACCAATATCACAAAACTTATAAGTACCAAACCATAGCTGGATAGTGTGATAAGATCTCCGATGACTTCCAACCCGAGCGAGCCTCCGAATCACTATAAACATAGAAAAATGACACAAAGTAAGCTATAAAGCTTAATAAGCCATATACAAATAAAGTTACCATATAAATCAACATCATTTCTATCAATAGGTAAACTTTAAATATGCACATATAATTTCATAAACCTTTCCCTTTGTACACATACTCAATGTCATAAGTAAATTCATCAAATACTTTTCTTTTCAATACTCGTATGAGTCTCGTACGTACCTGAGTCATTTAACTTATTCACACATTCTTTCTCGACTTGAGTTTGCCTATTGAACCATTTGGAATTGTTAAGGATACTTGGATATCTCGTAAAGCTCATACAAAGCCATATCCCAGATATGGTCTTACATGTTATCATATATCGATGCCAACGTCTCAGACGTGGTCTTACACGAAAAGATATAACGCTGCCAATGCCCCATACATTGTCTTACACGTAATCACAATACAATGCCAATGTCCCAGACATGGTCTTACATGTAATCTCATCTCGATAAACCTAATGTCATGACATTTGCATCGTAAGCATTCCAAAGGTTCGTACGGGACTTTCGAATGTCGTAACTTTGTCATTTCTTGCTCATAGTTACTTGATCATATTCATTGCAATTCAACGACAAATAATACATATCTAATTCAATTTAGAAGCATGTATTTGCAATGAACTTACCTCGATCGTCAAAACGTCGAAATGAATCGACTAATCTGAAACTTTATTTTTCCTTTACTATAGACTTGTACAAGGCTTAACTTGATCTAATAAATCAAATTCAGCTATTTCAATTCATATTCTATTCATTTTAACTCAATTTCATATTTTGGTAAAATTACTATTTTACCCCTACACTTTTGACCTTTTTACAAATTAGTCCCTAAGCTCGTAAATTCAAATTTAATCAATTTCATCATAACCCAAGCTAGCCGAATTTCATACATGCTCATAATAGCCCATATTTTTCATTTATTCACACTTTTACTACACAATTTATTATTTTTCACAATTTAGTCCAAAATTTACATTTTTACTAAAATTCACTTAACAAAACTCATTAATCTAACATCAAAGATATATTTTTTATCATTAAACATCAAGATACTCAAACATTCAACAATTGCATCATCCAAATACTTTAACAATTTTGAAATCGGAGGTACGGGCTAGCTAGATTACGAAGCAATGATCTCAAAAACGTAAAAATCATTAAAAACCGAGTAAAAAAGGACTCACATGCTTGGACAATAGGTAGCCGACCTTGAAGCTCATCCATGGCATTCTTTTCGTTCTTCATTTGATGGAAGATGATGAGAAATAAGCACGAAATTGTTTTCATTTTATTTAATATAACTAATTACACTAATTACCATTCTACCCTTTGTTATAAACATTAATATTTCACCAAATTATGCATCTAACCGTCCACTTTAAATATAAAAGGGCTAATTACAACATAAATCCCTTAACTACTTTATCTCTTAGCCATTTAATGCATTTGAACTATAAAACTCATATTTTTCACTTTATGAGATTTAGTCGTTTTATCAATTTAAGCATCCAAACGTTAAATTTTCTTTACGAAATTTTTATACAAATATTCTATCATACTATAAACCTTAATAAAATAATAAAATAAAAATACTTTGAATTGTGTTCCTAAAACCACTGTTCTGATTAACCCTAAAAATGGGCTGTTACGACTCTCCTCCCTTAGGGATTTTCATCCTTGAAAATCTTACCAGGAAACAGATCAGAGTATTGCTTTTTTTCCATAGACTTTTTATAGTTTCACGTAATCTCTTCAATCCTATGTTGATACAAAAAGAAAACTTTTAGTAACTCTATTCTTTTGTTTTTCTACTCTTTGATCTCTCGAGTTAAAATCCTGATCCGTTCTTCATTATACTATTTATATATGAGTGTATCTCAATACTAGTAGGAGAATTTATATGCGAAAGATCTAATCTACACTGTCGCAATGTAGATATATGAAACACTGGGTTAATTCTCTCATAAATCTCATATGGCCCGATAAATCACGAACTCAAATTCTCTTTATAGTTAAATCGAGAATTTCTATTTCTATTATAACACTTTCATAACACTCAATTTTTTTTAACTGAAATTCAATGCTTTTATGTATCAAACCCGCATATGTTTTCTGTTATTCTGAAATTGCTTTCATACTATTGCGAATTACTTTCACCTTCTCTTCAATTTTTCTAATCACATCGACCCTGTACTTCTTTTTATTACTGATCTCATATAAAACTTTGTTTGCTCAACTGATAAATTACTATTATACGTAACTCAAACAATGGTAAATAATTTTCAAATTCTAAAACACAACAATGGAACATTACCTTGAGAATTTGAATCTCTTTTTCAGATTTGTCATCTATTAAAGAATGAAATACGATACTAAATTGAAACCGTTTATCTAAAGCTTATTGTAGTTTTCTACCAATTCACAATATAAAATTCAGGTTTCTACCCGAAATAATGGAGTCTAGCAGACTATGTGATCTGAAAATCTCTAACATGTATAACTCGGTTAATCTATCAAGAGAGAAATATGTACGTACTGAGATAGAATGTGCAGACTTCTTCAAAGGATCAATCATAATTCAGATAATATTTGTCTTTTACAAAATTCATCGATATTCTATTTCATTACCACTCAGATAGTAACGCATGCCATAATAGTTTTGAAAACATTTGATGATCGGCTTTAACTTACAGACAGATTAGACATTTGGATATAAAATCAGAATATCGTGCTTCATACTTATTCATTAGAATAACTGTTTCAAATCATCATACATCTTATGTAACACCCCTTACCCATATCTGACGCTGGAACAGGTACGAGACATTACCAGACTTAAACTCACATAATCATACAAAATCGAGTCTTGAATTTTCTTCTAAATTTAAAACTTTTGTCATCCCTTATCTGGGCCCTCGAGGCCCAAAACATACATTGGGTGTGGTTCGGGATTGAACTGAGAACTTTCAGAACTTTCATATCACTTAGAAAATCTTTCTTCAAAACATGAGTCACACACCCGTATGGGGAGGCTGTGTGGTCACACACACCTGTGTGGCTTGGGACACGCCCGTGTCCTTAGCCTGTGAAACTCTTTGTTTATGATGTCATCAACTAAATGGGGTCAAAAGGCCAAGTCACACGTCCGTGTGCTTAGGCCGTGTGGCGAATTCAATTCCAAAATCAAGTGCAGACTTCACACGGCCATGTCATGAGGCTGTGTCCTTCACACGACTGAGACATATGGCCGTGTCTCTGCCCGTGTGTTTACTACTAAGCATTCTATTTTTTTTATTAGGGTGTAGGGGACACTTGGCCAGATTACATGCCCATGGGGCAGACCGTGTGTCCCACACGGTCAAGACACATATCCGTGTGTCTACCTGTGTGGACCACTATAAGGCTATTTTCCAAGCCTTTTGTCACCCTTAGACACTCAATACTTAAACATATCTCATGGCACACAACATGTCACATTTTTTACAATCATTCATGCCAAATCAAGACTAATTCATGCCCATGTAATGCCACCATTTCACATACTCAAATTAACAAGCTTACTTAAGGCATTCCACACCAATTTCATATCCAATCAATATTATTATTAATCTATTCTCAATTCACATGTTTAAACCATGACCATAGCCATACCAATTTGTTATCATTCATTCATTATACTTATGTTCCATATCATATCATTCATCATCGTCAAGCATTCACATCACTAAGACTTCGGCACATGCATACATAAACAATTAGGTTTACAACCCAATAATCAACATGAGCCACATCTCATGGCCCTATACAAGTTAGAGCACAAGATATTTTAGGTCAACACATTGGCCACATTAACAAAGTCATCATTACGCAAAAGACAAAGTCCTATACATGCCATATGCAAGAGTATGCCCAAATATCAATCACGAGATGGTTGTACTAACATACTTGGTTTATCATGTTTATTAATATAAGGCGTTGCCATTATTATTCCAGTTTCTTTTTTGTGTGCATAAATAAACTGTTTTATAATAATGTCCTGAGAATAATATGATTATTCTCAAAAGATCCTTAGTCAAGTATTGTTATTGGCTAGGACAATAATAATGCATTAAGACTAACATGTAGTTGATTGATGATAAAGAGTTGTCATTGATATGGAGTGTCAGAATCAATGCATGAATATGTGTGTTAGAGAACAACATATTGGACTGACCCGCTATGAGTATGTTTCTTGGATTATTATGTAATTGTCACAACATTACTCATAGTGATTAATATGTATATGATCCTCATACTTGAGATCATCTTTATCCCAACATCGTGAGTTGTATATTTTGATACAGTCAAACAAACACACGATGGCGGTTGTTCTATAAAGACTGATGTTGGATATACCACAATCTATGTTGAGGGATATAGTTGATCAATATAGGATAAGTCCCTCCTACATAATGGGAGTAATATCTCAGGCCACTTGATTGAGTGAGGCTAGAAATGCATGGCCATGCTCAAATAAGTTGATATGAGATGTCATACTTATTTGTGTATCATAGTCTACTCGAGGTATCAAGAAACATGGGATGGACTATGTAAGTGTGACTATTCCATGACTTGTGTCCATTCCAAAGATATAGGACTTAAGGATGAATGCATGAAAGGTTAATCACAAAAGGTTATGTCGAATCATGACTTCTTGTAACTTAGGTAGCATTGATGCATTGCTAGATGCCACTCATTGTTTGTAACATTAGAATCGTTCTAATATTACTACTAACATTACAAGAACCTATAGGGTCACACCCTATGGTTGAAATGAACGAGGTAAAACATAGTTGGTATATTGCTTGGTTGTCACATGAATTAAATTAATTATAGAATTAATTTAATTGGGCAATCAAATTGTTGAACATACTATTTATGTACAAGGATGTTGTACACATAATCGAACATAATTTTATTGATATATGAATTTAGTTCAGTATATAAGTTTAAATAAATATAGTTTACAAGAAATCTTTATTATAATTAATGTAATTATAATTTTTCTGTTAAACATTAATATATTTATTTGAATGATAATTATTATGTTCGGATTAATTTTAATGAATTAAAATTAGTTATAAATATATACCAATTAAGAGGAGTTATATATAGCAAGGGTAAAAACCCTAAAAGGATATATATATAACTAGCCCGAAAATATGAAAGTGGTCTAGCAGCCGTTTTAGCAAAATACTCTCTGAAAATAGTTTTCTGGGATTTCTACCGTTCATTGTCAATCGGGTGGACTACGTAGAGGCCGACATCGAAAAAGGTTACGGTTTGGTTCGATAGTGGTTCAGCATTCCTGTTGCCTAGGCGTCGCTGTCTATTCAGAATGAAATTTCGGTAATTTCGAAACCTTTTTATCACCCTGATTCGTTCCTTACACATGGATCCTTGGTTTGGATCGCCGGATTTTTAATTTTTCGCTGCGCCTTAGAGGCACCGATGTTCCAACAGTGGTATCAGAGCCACTTGTGTAATACGGACTCGGGCTTAAATACTTGGATGATGCAATTGTATGAGATGCATGTTTCAATTTTATTATGTTATTCCTGTTTAAATCGTTTAAATAAAATCTGATAATTGTTCCTTTCGATAAGTGATTAAATGTTAATCATGATGTTATGGCCTATTCGGTTTGATGTTTTTTACTATTAACTTTAAGAAATCTGTGATGAAGTAGGGGTGGCATTTACAATTTCCAATAACAGATTACTGGCCAGTGGAACAAGGGTTGTTCTGATATGAAACCTCAAGGATTAAAATCCTAAAAACACGATTCTGTTGATAAAAGTTATCAAATCGTGAGGTTGCATTTGACTGGGGTTCGCGGTTCGTACCGCGGGGCTCCGCCCCGCACCCCTGGTCCATACCGTGGGGGCTTCGCCCCCGCCTTCAGATCCCCATCATCTTCTAGTATGTTTTGTAATAAATAAACTTAATGGGCTATAAAAGGTTGAGAGGATATTTTATAATTCACTTAGTAAAACGTTGTATAAAGTATACTATTTTTGAAATGCACGGTGTTTGAAATGCATAGTTATAGCCCGATGACCCATTTGATAAAAGGTTGTAATTTTATAAATACGGCTTGCGTGTCGTGCCTTACTACTATTCTTTTGTATTTCTCTTCTCATCTTACTCCTTCGTATGTAAAACGAGTTTCTGAATTTTGTAATTTGTAAAAGTTACTGTGGACTAGACGAGAAGGAAGATGGGCCGACTAGTGTGGATCGACATCTTGTGAAACGGCTTACACCTTTAGGTTCCCTTTTGATTCTCCCATTGGCTTGGGTTGAACCACCATAGTTTATGGGCTATAACTATTACATTTATTTATTGCTTTACTTATTCATGTATGAGATGCTATGGATGTCTAAAGCATGCAAATTTGGAAATAATAAACCCCACTAATTGATGAGATCAATTAAAAGATTAAATAGACTAAAGTAGACCATAATTGGTGAGATGTAACACTCTAATAAAATCCCTCTATTAAAATATTAAGTCATCATGGCCTTCCAATTTATGCCCTCGTTAAGGCCTCGATAAATACTATGTAGGTTTTGCCAAAGTGAAGTACTAGTATTTATCTTGGTTAAACGCGAAGAATAAACAAGTGATATTCGCCGGTTAAAAATTGGTTAATGACTTAACTAGGTTACTCTAATAAGATTAGAAACCTAGAGGCAAGTTATTTGGATAAATCATAAGATGATTAGAACAAGAGTTGTTCACCAAATTGTAGGAGTTACATATGATGTAATTAGCAAGTGCTGCTTACCTAAATAACCATAATCCTGAGAGTAAAGCCAAAGCTGACTTAAGAGGAGGTGAAATATAGATCCTTAACCCATTAGAAATACTTTCAAGAAAGTCTTTCCGAAATTAATATATGAGGGTGATTAATTTTGAAATAAAATAGTGGGAACATCTTTTAATAAAGTCCTTTTAATGATTGATATAAGCTTGGTAAATTTATTCACACGCATATTTTATTGTTGTAGATATATTATGGCTGCAAACACTAATACACTCTCATTACGATCCATCCTTGAGAAGGACAAATTGAATGGTTTGAATTTTCTTGACTGGTTCCGTAACTTGAGGATTGTCCTCAAACAAGAACGAAAATTATATGTCATTCAAAACCACTTCCTGATGAACCATCGGCTAATGCCTCGAGGGCTGATAAAGATGCTTACAAGAAGCATCTCGATGAAATGGTAGACGTTGGATGTCTTATGCTTGCCACTATGAATCCTGAGCTTCAAAAGCAACATGAGGATATGGTTGCTTATGATATGATCGAGCACCTGAAAGAACTATATTAAGGGCAAGCAAGGCAAGAGAGGTTCGATATCTCTAAGGCCCTATTCCAATGTAAGCTGGCTGAAGGAAACCCAGTAGGACCTCATGTTCTTAAGATGATTGGTTATATTGAAAGCCTATCTAAGCTTGGGTTTCCATTGAGCCAAGAGTTGGCCACTGATGTTATTCTACAATCGTTGCCGGATAGTTACAACCAGTTTGTCCTCAATTTCAATATGAATGAAATTGACAAGACTTTCTGCCACGCTTGCTCGGTATGTTACGAACTCATCAAGGCAACATGAAAAGGTTGGACCCAAGCCCATACTGATGGTCCGTAACAATAAGGGCAAGGGAAAGGCTAAAGTCCCGACAAAGCCCAAAGGCAAAGGTAAGCCCAATCTTGGAAAGGGAAAGGCTACACTGAAACCTAAAGGTGGGGTGTCTAAGGAAGGAAACTATTTTCATTGTGGTGTGACTGGACATTGGAAGCGGAATTGCCCTGTCTATCTTGAGGAAATCAAGAAGGCCAAAGCAAGCAGAACGTTTGCTTCAGGTATTTATGTTATTGATATTAATTTATCAACTACTACTTCTTGGGTATTAGATACTGGTTGTGGTTCTCATATTTGTACTTCTGTACAGGGACTACAAAGGAGTAGGACTTTGGCTAGAGGAGATGTGGACCTGCGAGTTAGAAATGGAGCAAGAGTTGCTGCATTAGCTGTGGGAACATATACTTTATCTTTGCCTAGTGGACTTGGTTTAATTTTAGAGGATTGTTATTTTATGCCCAGTTTGACTAAAAACATTATTTCAATTTCTTGTTTAGACAAAATTGGTTTTGAGATAATAATTAAGAATACTTTTTGTTCCTTTTATCTCAATAATGTTTTCTATGGTTCGGCACAATTGATTAATGGCCTTTATATTTTAGATCAAGTGAATCCCATTTACAACATAAATACTAAAAGATCTAAAATAAATGACTCAAATCAAACTTATCTTTGGCATTGTCGTTTGGGCCACATAAGTGAGAAACGCATATCCAAACTCCATAAAGATGGTCTCTTGGATTCATTTGTTTTTGAACAATTTGAAGTATGTGAATCTTGCTTATTAGGAAAAATGACTAAATCTCCTTTTATTGGTAAAAGTGAACGAGCTAGTGATTTATTGGGCTTAATACATTCAGATGTATGTGGACCAATAAATACACAAGCCAGAGGTGGATTTCACTACTTCATTACTTTCAATGATGATTTCAGTAGATATGGGTATGTTTATCTCATGCGCCATAAATCTGAGGCCCTTGAAAAGTTCAAGGAATTCAAAAATGAAGTACAAAATCAACTAGGAAAAACTATTAAGACACTTCGATCTGATCGAGGTGGAGAGTATTTGAGCCTAGAGTTTGATGATCTTTTGAAGGAATGTGGGATTGTCTCACAACTTACTCCTCTTGGTACTCCTCAATAGAATAGAGTTTCTGAGAGAAGAAATCGAACTTTATTAGACATGGTTCGATCCATGATGAGTCATGCTGATCTACCGACTTCCTTTTGGGGACATGCACTTGAAACAGCTACTTTCACACTAAATCGTGTTCCATCTAAATCGGTTCAAAAGACGCCATATGAGATGTGGACTGGAAAATGTCCCAGTATGTCTTTTATGAAAATTTGGGGTTGCGAAGCTTATGTTAAACGTCAAACGTCTACTAAGCTTGAACCCAAATCTGAAAGGTGTATCTTTGTGGGGTATCCGAAAGAAACCAAAGGATATTATTTCTTTAATCCCACTGAGAACAAAGTGTTTGTTGCTCGGACTGGTGTCTTCCTAGAGAGAGAATTTGTTTCTAGAAAAGGAAGTGGGAGAAAGATTGAACTTGAAGAAATTCGAGAATCACAAGATACCACTGAACCAGAGATAGAACAACAGCAAATTTCACAAGAAATTGAGGAATAAGTAACTGTTGTAGAAACACAACCACCACGTAGATCTTTAAGAGAACGCCATGCACCTGAGGGATATGGATTTCTCATTACAACGCATGGTGACATTCTTCTTATAGATCAAGATGAGCCTAGGACTTATCAAGAAGCGGTGGCGAGCCCAGACTCTGAGAAATGGCTTGAGGCCATGAGATCTGAGATGGATTCCATGTATGAAAATCAAGTTTGGACATTGGTTGACCCACCCGAAGGGGTTAAACCTATAGGGTGCAAGTGGGTTTTCAAAAAGAAAACCGACATGGATGGTAATGTATAAACATACAAGGGGCGATTAGTCACTAAAGGTTTTCGCCAAATTCATGGTGTTGACTATGATGAAACCTTTTTTCCTGTAGCTATGTTTAAATCCATCAGAATCTTGCTCGCCATAGCTGCATTTCATGATTATGAAATCTGGCAGATGGATGTCAAAACAGGTTTCCTTAATGGGAAACTTGAAGAGGATGTGTATATGACACAACCTGAAGGTTTTTTCGATCCAAAGGATGCTGCAAAGATATGTAAGTTACAAAGATCCATTTATGGATTAAAGCAAGCTTCCCGAAGTTGGAATCTTCGTTTTAACGATGCAATCAAAGAGTTTGGTTTTATCAAAAATGAAGATGAGCCATGTGTGTACAAGAAAGTTAGTGGGAACACAATCACATTCTTGGTACTGTATGTGGATGACATACTTATCATGGGCAATGACATACCTACCTTACAGTCTATTAAGACTTGGTTAGGAAGTTGTTTTTCTATGAAGGACTTGGGCGAAGCCACTTACATCTTAGGAGTCAAGATCTATAGAGATAGGTGAAGACGACTACTAGGTCTAAGTCAAGGTACATATATAGATAAAGTATTGAAAAGGTTCAATATGGAAGAACCTAAGAGAGGATTCCTACCTATGAGACATGGTTTTTCACTCTCGAAGGAAATGTGTCCTTCAACTCCACAAGAGAGAGAACGCATGAGTAAAATTCCATATGCTTCTGCTATTTGATCTATCATGTATGCCATGTTATGTACCCATCCAGATGTCTCATATGCCTTAAGTATGACGAGCGGTACCAAGTAGATCCCGTGAAGGTCAACGGACCACGATCAAGAATATCCTTAAGTACTTAAGAAGAACTAAGGATACGTTCCTAATATATGGAGGTGAGGAAGAGTTAAGTGTAAAGGTTACACGATGCCGCTTCCAAACCGACAAGGATGATTCTCGATTGCAATCGGTTTTGTGTTTTGCCTTAATGGTGGTGCTGTGAGTCGGAAGAGTTAAAAGCAAAAATCTGATGCAGATTCTACAACAGAGAGTGAATATATTGCAGCTAGTGAGGCAAAGAAAGAAGCGCTTTGGATCAAGAAGTTCATTACTGAACTAGGGGTTGTGCCTAGCATATCAGATGCTATAGAACTCCGATGTGATAACAATGGAGTCATTGCACAAGCAAAAGAACCCAGATCTCACCAATGATCCAAACATATACTTAGGCACTACCATCTTATTCGAGAGATTATCGATCGAGGGGATGTAGAGATATGCAGAGTACCTACAGATGATAACATTGCTGATCCTCGACCAAGCCTCGACACGGCGAAGCATGATCGTCACACTAAGTCACTTGGTATTAGATATATAAGTGATTAGTCTTAGTGCTAGTGGGAGATTGTAAGAGTATGCCCAAAGATCAATCACGAGATGGTTGTAATAACATACATGGTTTATCATGTTTATTAATATAAGGCATTGCCATTATTATTCCAGTTTCTTTTCTGTGTGCATAAATAAACTGTTTTATAATAATGTCCTGAGAATAATATGATTATTCTCAAAAGATCCTTAGTCAAGTATTGTTATTGGCTAGGACAATAATAATGCATTAAGACTAACATGTAGTTGATTGATGATAAAGAGTTGTCATTGATATGGAGTGTCAGAATCAATGCATGAATATGTGTGTTAGAGAACAACATATTGGGTGACTCGCTATGAGTATGTTTCTTGGATTATTATGTAATTGTCACAACATTACTCATAGTGATTAATATGTATATGATCCTCATACTTGAGATCATCTTTATCCCAACATCGTGAGTTGTATATTTTGATACTGATTAAACAAACACCGTGAATCGGTTGTTCTATAAAGACGATGTTGGATATACCACAATCTATGTTGAGGGATATAGTTGATCAATATAGGATAAGTCCCTCCTACATAATGGGAGTAATATCTCAGGCCACTTGATTGAGTGAGGCTCGAAATGCATGGGCCATGCTCAAATAAGTTGATATGAGATGTCATACTTATTTGTGTATCATAGTCTACTCGAGGTATCAAGAAACATGGGATGGACTATGCAAGTGTGACTATTCCATGACTTGTGTCCATTCCAAAGATATAGGACTTAAGGATGAATGCATGAAAGGTTAATCACAAAAGGTTATGTCGAATCATGACTTCTTGTAACTTAGGTAGCATTGATGCATTGCTAGATGCCACTCATTGTTTGTAACATTAGAATCGTTCTAATATTACTACTAACATTACAAGAACCTATAGGGTCACACCCTATGGTTGAAATGAACGAGGTAAAACATAGTTGGTATATTGCTTGGTTGTCACATGAATTAAATTAATTATAGAATTAATTTAATTGGGCAATCAAATTGTTGAACATACTATTTATGTACAAGGATGTTGTACACATAATCAGAACATAATTTTATTGATATATGAATTTAGTTCGTATATAAGTTTAAATAAATATAGTTTACCGAAATCTTTATTATAATTAATGTACTTATAATTTTTCGGTTAAACATTAATATATTTATTTGAATGATAATTATTATGTTCGGATTAATTTTAATGAATTAAAATTCATTATAAATATATTCCAATTAAGAGGGAGTTATATATAGCAAGGGTAAAAAAACCCTAAAAAGGATATATATATAACTAGCCCGAAAATATGAAAGTGGTCTAGCAGCCGTTTTAGTAAAATACTCTCTGAAAATAGTTTTCTGGGATTTCTACTGTTCATTGTCAATCGGGTGGACTACGTAGAGGCCGACATCAGAAAAGGTTGCGGCTTGGTTCGATAGTGGTTCGGCATTCCTGTTGCCTAGGCGTCGCTATCTACTCAGATTGAAATTTCAGTAATTTCGAAACCTTTTTATCACCCCAATTCGTTCCTTACACATGGATCCTTGGTTTGGATCGCCGGATTTTTAATTTTTCACTGCGCCTTGGAGGCACCGGTGTTCCAACACCATAGACTCAACTACTTGAATTCAACTATACCCGTAGTGATAGCTTGATAGTGTGATGGCATCTCCTGCGGTCTCCAACCCGAGCTAGCTAAATTAACCTATAAAAGATGGGAGGTAAGGGAAGTAAGCTATAAAGCTTAGTAAGTTCACATGCAAATAATAAACAACTTTTAACATTCATTTACTTTATTCATCTATAAGAATACCATAATTACAATTGGCATTAAATTATAAGATTTCCACTTATTCATTCTTAATGCTTTCTCATTTATCTCATAAGCACCGTTTACATGCCTTTGCATTAGCCTAGCCACTATAGTCTCCCCACTATAACATATCACATTAACTATCAAGTTATTTCCATCCTCTTAATTACATGCACATTATTTTGGAGTAATCATAATTTCAACACATAGTTTAACCATCTTTCACTTGTCGAAACTCGTATATTACTATATTTCCATAATGATTTTGTTCGGCAATTATGCCCGTCTTTCTTTTCCTTATATCCAACAAAACACTGTTTAAATAAATGAACCGTAAAATATCACTAATCAATTAGGCTTCTAAGCCTATCACATGATCATTATTAAATCTTATTATGCATCTATTTATCATAAATGTAGATTATCAATGTTTCACAAGCATAACTTGTTCATGTACATTCTCACCAAGAATTCATCACATATCAAATTCACTTCACATGAGTTCTGTGTACTTACCTGTACCACTTGTAATATAGTCACATACTTTCTTGTTCTTAACATACCCATTGAAATACAATTCAAGCATATAAACATATTAGATCACATCTCAATTCGGCCCAACAGCCTAACACATAATCATCATTTATATTTACCATATATCCAGGATCACAAGTATGTGCACTATCAACCACAATAGGTAATAAACAATTATTTCCACAATAATCATGAATTTACAATTATAAGCTTATGTACATGCTTGTTTACTCGTAGTAATTTCATTTTCATACTCTTAGTATTGTATCAATGCCATACCCCGGATATGGTCTTACATGAAATATCATATCGACGACATGTCCCTAACATGGTCTTATACGAAATCACATACCGATGCCATATCCCAGATATGGTCTTATACGGAATCTCGATAGTATTAATATCATGACATTTGTATTCTACCCTTGAGGTTAAATCAGGATTTCTCATTTCTCGTAACTTCGTCAAAATCGTCATTAATCAATTTCATAAAAACAAATGTATACAATTCATGCAATATCAAAATAGTAAATACACAACATAAGGTTGCATTATTTACGCATGAACTTACCTCGATATCGAAATGGCAAAAAGGGACCTAACTGTCAATTTCACTTTTTTCCCCGTTCTAGGCCCAAATCTCGTTTTCTTTGATCTATAATATCATATTTAGCCTATTTATTAGTCACATTATTCAATATGATCCAAAAATCATATTATGGAAAAATTACATTTTTGCCCTTAAAGTTTAACATATTTACAATTTTTCCACTAGGCTCGTAAAATGAAATGTGTTCAATTTCTTTACTACCCATGCAAAGCCGAATCATTTTCATGCCAATAGCAGCTCACACATTTCACAATTTTACACATTTAACTCATAAATTTCACATTTCACAAATTAGTCCCTATTTCACATTTTCATCAAAAGTCCCTTAACAAAAGTTGTTCTACACACAACAAGGTTTCATTTTCTTCCATTAAACTTCAAAAACATCAAATATGCTCTCATGTAAAAACTCTAGATTTCCAACCATGTTGCAAATTAGTCCCCTATTTAACTAGATTAAGTTACAAGGGTTCCAAAAACATAAAAATCAACAAAAACAAACACAAATTTCACTTACATGCAAAGGATTTAAGTTGCTGAAATTTGAGCTTCAAAACCCCATTTTCTCTTGTGTTTTTTGGTGGAGAAAAGATGGAGAAGAAAGATGGCCATTTGTTTTATTTTATTAATCTTTGCTTTTGTCATTAAATACCAACTTTCACCAAATTTTGACTTTTCATTTATTACACTCCATGTATAGCCATCCACACATATAATGGCTTAATTGCTCATTAAGGACCTCAACTTTTAAGTTCTATAGCTATTTAAGACATTTAACTAATAAAACACAACTTTAACACTTACGTGATTTAGTCTTTTTTCACAATTTAGGCATTCAAACGGTAAAATTTCTTAATAAAATTTTTACACAATCATATTATCATGCTGTAGACATCAAAAAAATATTAAAATAAATTTTATGACCTCAAATTTGTGGTCCTGAAACAATTATTTTGACTACGCCCAAAATCAAGCTATTATATCTTGTTGTTCCTCGAATGAACAAACAAGCTACCACTGTGAGCTACATATAACAATTATTGTATAATCTCTGAACTTCTCAATATACAAACTCTATCTCGATGCAACCAACCATCATTAGTTCCATATGTGGAATTCTAAATTAGAAGTCAATTTACGATGAACCCTTTTTTAACTTGCAATTTACTGATACATTTATGAAATTCACAAATTCACTGAATGCTTTTAACTTAGCTAATATCTATCCATCATCCGATAAGATCAATCACATATTCATCTCTCGTAAAGCACACATAGGTTTCTTGCTCAGAATATCCGTGACTGTAATCATTTTTCTTGGGTGATAATCACTTTCTGACTTGTAGTCTTTCAGCAATTCAAGCCATCTTTGTTGTCATAAATTTAGATCTTTCTGTAACATCAAATATTTTAAACTCTTGCAGCCAACAAATAGGTTACATTACTCACCAAGCAGTCAATGTCACTGACTAATCAACGCGAATACATTATCAATCATTTCTAATTCGTATGTCATATAACTCTTTTCATGTAGCTTTGACTGTATGTAAGCATAAGCTATCACTATACATTCTGGTATTAGAACACACTTCGAACTATTTAATAATGCACGACTGAAAACCATAAACTTTTTACTTGACTCAGGCTGAACCAGAACTGATGCTTCAGTTAACAATGACTTTATCTATTTATAACCTTATTAGCATATAATTAAACCAAATCAAACTTCGCACAAATGAGAACTTCCACCTTTGAAACAACTTTAATTTATCATAATATTCTTCAAATAAAACCATTATGATAGATATAATTGTGTACCATGTCTTCTGGAATATAAATTCTTCATTCAAACTATTTATCAAATAACCCATGAAAGTACAAAAATTTATTTACAAATCTAAGGATAAACTCAAACCTTTCTTGCATATAGCTCAAATCAGACAAAACCACTGAATTGATCTCAACTGTCAAACAATAACTTTTCAATTATTAAAATCTTTCTTGCTTGATGTCAACGGTAAACCGAATACAAAATCCATCATGATTCTGTCCCATCTCCACTCGGGTATCTTAGTCGGCTGAAACAATCTAGAAAATACATGATGCTCAATTTTTGCTTACTGTCAGACTAAACATTTCGAAACAAAATCAGAAATGTCTCATTTCATATTATGTCTCCAATAAAGTTGTTTCAGATCATTATACATCTTTGTATTACCCGGTTGAATAGATGACCAACTGCTATAAGTTTCATTGAAAATCATTTGAATTAATTCTAAGTTTCTAAGGACACTTATTCAATTTTTGAACCTCGAACAACCCTCAACATCCACTCCAAACTCTGAATTAACGTCTGAATCACCTTGAGCTCGTTTTTCTATCAAATCATCATTAACTTTTTGAGCTTTACAAATTTACTGAATAAATAACGGTCTTGCTTTTAATTCAACTATTATTGAACCATCATCAGACATAGCCATATGTGCATTTATTACACACATAAAAAATAGTGATTTTCGACTTAGAACAACAGTAACAACATTAGCCTTTCCCGGATGGTAGTCAATCACAAGCTCATAGTCTTTTAACAATTTTAACTATAAGGAATCACAGGATATCTCTGTGTACTTCATTATTAGAACATACTCCAACTCGTTCATTGACACATGACTAAGGTTCGTAAACTCTTCATTCAATTTAGGCTAAATCAAAACTAATATTTTAGTGAATAATGTCTTCGTGCAAAAGAAAGCTTCAACAATTGAACTAACTTTAATTTACCACAACATTTCTCAGATAGAATTATTCCGATACACATAATTTTGTATCAAATCCTCAAGAATACAAGTTCTACTTCCATACTATCCTTCAGATCACACATGTACATTTAAAGTTTATTTTCGATCTAATGGATAGATTCAAACTCATATAACCCAGTTACATTTTCAATCAAACAATTTCAGATCAGATTAAACCACAAAATCGGTCTTTTCAAAGAAGTCTTTTCTTCTCGTTAGAGAGAATAATCCAAACATATCTTTATATATGCTACAATCATCAAATAGAAATCATATTGTCATAATAGGATTGTTGTCTTACCCATGACAATAGATAATATCTCGGCTGTTAGTGAAGTATCTGAACCAATAAGAAAAGCAAATATGATTTGAACAACAACCAATGCAGAAGCACAACTTTTATAACCATTTCCTTCAAATGGACATCTCTTATAGATAATCACATAGAATTATGAGAAAACCAGAATAACTAAATTTTCAACATCTGAAGCTACACTGAATATCAGAAAATTACAACCCATATAGAATGATACCAATCTCGAAAGAACAATATTACTTGTAAATACTGAAATCCACAGTAACAAAAGCAATATAATCTTCACATATTTTCAACAGAAAAATAGCCAGCAGAAACAGAGTATTAGCATTATACGGATTTCACCATCGACTTTCATATTCACACAAGGAATAAATACCAAAGAAAGACAAAGCAATGTCGAATACAACCCAAACCAACCAACGATACTTTCATCTATTAGTATGTTTAGCCAATGTTCTCATACGATAAGAATTCCTTCTAAAATTAAATAGTCACATATACTTTTGAGAATAAATATACGCATAGAATGCCCAAAAGGAATCATAATAACTGCCTGACTATAGCCACTACACTCAACCCTCAATACAATCCAAACATTATTTCAACTGTCTAATTCTGCCATCAGAAATTTTCACATTACCCCTTCACTAACAGAAATCCATTCAGAAAAGCTTTTTGCTAATATTTTCCTTAGTTAACATACCTGAGTAGGTTATTTGATCAGAGATAACTTCTTCTTTAACAGTGACATCACATAATCTGAATAATCTGCAGAACTATCCAATGTCTCTATTAATATTGTCTTCATTTGTTGATTCAATCTCTTTTTTGGCCACATTATTAATCTTCCGAACATGGACTCTGTAACTCCACACTCTTGAGCTTATTTAACCTAGGTCTTACAGATTTCACAGTAACATTTCACTAATAAGGAGGGTGAGTGTAATAAAGCCTCAAATTTAACATACACATAAATACACATAACACATACTTTCACAAATAGTCAATTCATTAATAATTTCACATTGTCCAAACATTTAATAAACATTTACTTTTAATCACCTTTGTTCTTAGCACATAATTCATATACCAACTCAAATCATTAATTCAAAATCAAAACATTTCAGATAGCAATCACAACTCACATATCATAATCTATATGCTCATATAATTATAACATTTGTCAACATCAATGTATAATACTCTTCGATCCATACCTTTATGAGTTTCGACTCATCACAAACACATTTTCATTCAAACATTCGAGTACACATTCCGTACTATCAAAATTAGCTCGGTTGAAAACTTATCTGTATTATAAAAATAATTTTCATCAGAGTCAGAAGATATCACACTATCGCACGTCAAACATGGATGTATAGCTAGACTCACATACACTATGGTAGTCCTAGAACTGACTAAAGTATAGCTCTGATACCAATAAAATATAACACCACTAACCCGTATCCGTCGCAGGATTGGGGTTACAAGGTATTACCAATCATGACATAAATTCAAACAACCATATGCATACACCTGCATAAACTTTTAAACCAATCAATTATTAATATAAATAGTTGATTCAAAAAAATTTTATTTAACACTACATAGCCGAGTATAACTTGGATACAACTTATAGAATGTACAAAGCATACAAACTACATTATACTTCAATTGCAAACTAAAAATTCATATATAGATAGAATTCACAAAAACAAGTACACTTAATCATTTCAATTTGACCACATCATATTCGGCACTTTTATATTAGTACATGTTCAGTCAAGTTATAACCATAATTAAAGGACTAATGTACATAATACTCGAAATTCATTTACTATCAAGTAAGATATTTATATATCACATATAAACTCATATAGTTTTCATAATTTGCTATTGTACAAGTCACTATTCATTTGGCCATTTTTTCAATGCATATAGCCGAATACAAATGTGTTTAACAAATATGCTTTAACAATTGTTCACTTCCAACTTTATTCAATCACTTTATAAGTCAATACCTATCTTTACTAATCACAATAAGCTTACACAGAATATATCTTATATAAATAACATGCATTTTAATTTACTAATGCATAACTAGTTATAACACGATACACGTCCCCTATTAACTCATAATCGAAACGCATGATCAACACCATCTTAAATATATATACCTTAGGATGAGATACATATTAAGTCAATTCATCATATGCAAAAATATTTATATAAGCAAATGCCAAATCACAAGATAGTCATAACCTTCTCATATACCTTTATCTTATATCTGAATTTACAATACATTATTGTATAATTTTCAAATCAACTCATACTACAATTTATATTTCACCAGAGTAATTCATTAACTACAAATAGATATGTATTCAAAACATAAATCTTCCATACCATTTAATGAACATATCAAGACAAACTTATATCATGCTCAGACATAGTCAAACAACCTTTAATGCCAAATCACATATAACACATTAACCATATGCACATATCCAAGCTCATCAACCAATTTCAATGCACAAAGTAAATATTCCATATATCATTTATCCATGGCACATAGCATAATAACCAAATAAACTTAAGCTGTAAACAAACAAACCGAACTCAAACAATGAAATTAGGCCATTTTTGCATGGCTTAAATTATACAAAACCAAAATCCAACTTTTCAAACTATAATCTAGCCTATACATGCCATAGGTTCTTAAATTTAGTTTATAAAATACCAAAGACAGTTGATAGTGAGATAAGCTTCTCTAACGATTTCCCGAGCTCCTAGCTTGTATCCAAAATCTATAAAACAGGGATAACAAGAACACACATACAGAGTAAGCTTTCATAGCTTAGTAAGTCATAAACAAATAAATGACTAATTAACATAATCAAATCATTTATGCTAAACCAAATTATACTATCATAGTGACTTTAAATCTTAAGCTTACAATTTCATGTATTTTATATGTACTTTCACATGTAGATTATTTATGGCCAAATGAGCATTTATACATCTTAACAAACTATCATTAAATTTTCAAGCCAAAATCTCTTTATTGTAACTTGTATACATATACACCTATATACATAAATTCATAAGTCAAAGGATAATAATCACATACATATTTATATTATATGCCGAATACACATATGTATATATAAACAAAATATCTTTTTCATACATAAAGATTACCTTGGCCAAATGCTAATATAGTTAAATGAACAAATTATCATTAAATTTTCAAAGCCAAAATGTCATTATATAACCAAGTATGCCTCCACTCATATATACGAGCTCATAAACCAAGATACAACTTCATATACATACTCTTATTATATGGCCGAATATACAAGATCATATATACTCATATTCAATAATCATTTTAACAATAATCATATTTCTTGTTCATAAGGCCAAATGGAAGTCTTTTTTTCACATACATTTTTCATTTACATCACACACAATTTGTAAAAAATATCAAATAACTTACTTACCTTACTTCAAATAGATAATAAGCTAATTCATACCTAGTCAATTAGCTCGTTTTACATATTCATTCACAACTTGTCGTTGCCCGATGAATCATTCAGAATTGGATAGGACACTTGGGTAATCACACATATCGTACAATGCCAACGTCCCAGACGTGGTTTTACATGTAATCACACATATCGTACAATGCCAACATCCCAGACGTGGTTTTACATGTAATCACATATCGATTCCAACGTATTAAATGTGGTCTTACTCGCACACACATATTGTAAAATGCCAACGTCCCAAACGTGTTTTTACATGTAATCACATATTGATGCCACTATCCCAGATAGAGTCTTACATGAATCAAATATGATGCCGATGTCTCAGACATGGTCTTACATGTAACCACATATATTGATGCCAACGTCCCAGACGTGGACTTACACGAAAACACATATCAGAATCCTATGGTTCGTATAGAGCTTTCAGACGTCGTAATTCAGTCGAAACAAATTCAGAAACATAGTAGCCAAGCTTGTATACATTCGGCTAGTATAAATATAAATTCACATATTTCATTTCAGCAAGTATAATATGCATTTAATTAAAATTAAGTATGTCTATTTGCTTATAAACTTACCTCGGACGATGTAAAACAGAACCGGATAGCTAGTCGACAACTTTCGTTTTCTCCCGATCCAAATCTGATTTATTTGGTTCTTGATCTAAACATTTTCAAATTAAGCTCATTCAAACATGTTTTCATTTAATTTAGTCCAAAAACACATAAATGGGCAAATTACCATTTTACCCCTAACATTTACACTTTTTACAATTTAGTCTCTATTGCACAAAACACAAAATATGCAAAATTTCCCTATACTCATGTTTGGCCGAATCTTACCCATTTCCATACAAATCCATATATTTCATTTATTCCACATTTTAGTCCCTCAAATTATTATTTTTTCAATTTAGTCCTAATTACTCAAAATCATTAAAAACTCCAATACAAAACATGTTAATCTAAAACATATCTTACATATTTCACCATCAAACAACAAAAATCACAAGCTCTCAACAATGGCACAACTCAAAATATTCATCAAAATAAAAAATTCAAGCATGGGTTTTGTAGTACTCGAAGCAATGATCTCAAAAACGTAGAAATTATCAAAACCGGGTTAGATACATACCTTAATCAAGATCAACCATGGCCGAACCATCCAAGCTTTTTCTTTTTCTTTCTGTTTTTGATATTTGATGATGAATTATGAAATAAGAAATGCATGACAACTTATTGTATGTTTTATTATATATTAACATGTTTATTATTTTACTTATTTAACCTTTTAATTAAAATTTTAAACCATTATAAGCAATGGTCATTACCATCCATCATATTAAAAATGGTTATATTGCATAATAAATGCTCCAAATTATAAAGACAAGTTCAATTTAATACTTTCACATTTAACCACCAAATTTTCATTTTACACGATTAAGCCCTTTTATTTAATTAGACACCCAAACGACAAAATTAAGGCATGAAAATTTCACAGATATAAATTCACACAAAATAAACACAGTAAATAATTTTTAAATATTTTTCTGACTCAAATTCGTGGTCTCGAAACCACCGTTTCGACTAGGGTCTAATTCGGGCTATTACATGGGCAATATTATTTTTTCATTTTAGATGGATGCGATTGGTATGATAAATGGTTGTTTAACATCGCCTCAGTCAGTGACGATCACCAATGACATTGAGGGAGTTCTCCTCACTTTCTCTGTCGTTATTTTATTTTCAACTTTTTCTCTCATTTGAATAAATGGCATGCTTAGAAATTCTATTTCTTGAATTTCTACATTAAATTAATTCTATCTAAGGAGATTGGAACTTAAGCGGGACCATTTATGACTCCTTCAACATTTCTTAGGATTTTAATTTGATGTAAGTTTTCAAGAAGAAATTTTCTAAGTTGCCAAAATGGAATTTTTTTTATTTTCAATTTTAACCTTATTATTTTTTGTTCAATAATAGGGTCAAGTTGGCCTAAGTACTAATTAGTTTATTACTAATCAGTTTATTTTTTAGTTCAGTTTAATTTTTTCAATACAAGAAATAATTGCAATTTGGGCTCGACACCTAGAACAGTAAAGAAGAGGAAAATACCTAAATTTTTGCCGCCATAAATCTTCCCTTCCCTTAAATACTTGCCACCCACTCTTCTTTCTTTTCCCTCTATACCTTGCCACCTAAGTAATTACTTTAGATAATTTTTTTCTAAAAGTATGCCTAAATCTATTACTATATAAACCCCTTACCACAACCATAGTTTCCACAACAACTAAATAATTAACCTTCACCCTGAACCTATATTCTTTTCTTTCTCTTTGTCATTGGCCTAAAATCTCAAAATCTTCTCCCCAAATTTTCCTCCTTGTCGCATAACCCTACTATCTTCATCTCAAATCCTTTACCGTAACAAACTTTTTTACCCCAGCAACTGTCACTACCTATCCAGGTTGCAATCACAATCCTCTTGTCGTCGCAACCTTTTTGCTATCACAAACCCTAGCCACTATAACTACATTACTAATTACTTTATTTCCCTAACTCCTTGCTGATTCATCATGTCCTAAAAGAGAACGAGATCTTCAAAGAAATTTTTTGAAAATCCAATTATGATTCATGATGATGAAGTAAGAGAGAGATTTGATTCCATCTTCAAATATCAACCCATGATGTTGAAAAAAGGTTTCAATTTGGAGAGCAATGACAAGATGATTGTACCTTTTTCAATTCAACAAATAATTAAGGCCTTAAATTGGGATCAATATTGTGATGCACAGTCATTGTTTGAAGCAGAATTAGTACTAGAGTTCTATGCCAATCCTACCACGCTAGATGCTTCTAAAGTTCTTGTTCATAAAATGAAGGTGCCCTTTACTTCTAAATCCATTAATGATTTGTTTAATCTTCCTAATGTTGAAGAAGATGACTACTCTACCATGATGAAAAATATCAATTTGGATTTTTTTCAACAAGTACTTAATGTTGTTACAAATCCGAGATCCTAATGAATTATAAGAAAATACGGTAGTTAGTCTTGCCAAAGGGAATACCTAAAACCAATGGCTAAGGTATGGTTCTACTTTGTTCGATATAGCTTCATGCCTATCTCACTTAGGTCCACCATCTTGATGGAACAAATGCTTTTGTTGTATGCAATTATGATAGATAGGCCTATAAATGTTAGGAAATTTATTCTTAGAGAAATCCAAGATTGTACTAGGAAAAAGGCAAGAAGTGCCTACTTCCCATCATTGATTACTTCACTATGTTTGTGAGCCCAAGTCAAATGAAAAGCAAAGCTGAAGGGCCAATATGTCTAAGGTTGCATAATAAGACATGATCTTGAAAGGTTAGTGGAGAATAATGAACAGTTGAACCAAATCAAGCCGAATAAATTGAACGAACTAGAATCTGATGAGTCATCTACCAAATTTGAACCAGAAGCTGACTCGGTAAACAAAATAGAAAAAAACATATCTAAAAGCGAACCAAATAACCTTGAATCGAGAGTGGAACCAAATATTACTGAACCAGTTGTGCCAAGTGTTAATCCTGAGTTGACCATTCCAATAACCACTTCTTTAAACCCTATGAAAAAATCAAAATTTTCAACTATGATGGATATGTGGAAATTTAAGCATAACCAACAACAAACTTATTGGAAATATGCAAAAATTAGAGATGATTCCTTAAGGAATACTTACAAAAATATCTCTAAAACTTTCGTTCTTGAGTTCCTAGATCATATCTTCGAGTCATGGAAAGAACAGGACGTGAATACGATGGAGAATGAGAATGTAAAGGAGCAAGACAAGGAGGATGATTCAAATGAATAAAAGGGGGGAGTTTCTTTTTCTTTAGTAGTACTTTAAAGACATTTATTTATTTTAGGAATCTTTTATTTTATGCATAATAAAATTGAATAATTTTCAATTTATGAATAAACTAAGTCAATGCTCTTCCATTAATTTTTGTTCTCTCGTGAAAAGCATAGTAGTGTGACAATGTGAATGTACATGTCTAAGAATTAGATTCTTCAAGAAAGACTTTGTACTTAAGTAGTCTTCATGACTCACCTCTCTTTTTTGAGTCCTACCTGGTGTATAGTTTTCATTCACTACTTTGTTATTTTGCAATGAGAACACTGCTTCTTATTAAAGGGGGTAAGGGCCAATCTTGTATGATTTTTAAAATTTTTCAATCTTCACACATAAGTATGCTGAAGTAAAATGATGCTTAGAAAAAAAAATTTATTAATAAGTTAGCTCATATGCAAGTATAATTATGGTTTTATTTAACTTCTTGTTAAATGTTAGCTTAGTTATGATATGCTTATATTTTTCAGTAGTTGTATATAACCTTTGCCATGAAAACTTACTATCCTTAGAAATAGACATGCATGAAGGTTTAAGCCTTTAGAATTTTCTTAGTAACTTTCTTGAGGTGAAATCCTAGTAGGCATAAGAATTTAAATATGATTTAGGAACATTGTTCTTTGGATCATTTGAGCCTTTCAAGCCTACCATATGAATTTAACCCTTGAAACCTTAGTCTGAGCCATATAGTCTGTATTATTGTTATTTACCTACATGATAAGCTATCATATTATCATCTTTTAGAGTTTTACCCTATCTTGCGCCACTCTTAACTATACTTGTCTTGGTGAGTAAAATTTGAGGGGAAAATTCAAAATGATATACATGTTTCAATTAAAAAAGAATAAAAAAGAAAGAGAAGAAGAGAAAAAAAACTCTCTACATAAGTATTGAGATGTATTGTTGAGCATAAGTTTCAAATTAAGTTTGGGGATATTAAAACCCATTAGTAGGAAGGTTGTACCCGAAAAAGATCCAAGACAATATTAGGGTTAAGATGATTTAGCCTAAAAATCACTTCTCTTTATCCTTACCTTGAGCCTAGCCCCATGACATCTTATAAAAGACCTATTGATTTAGATAATTATGCCGACTACATTAGTGGAGAGAAATTACTAAATACAACATATGAAGACCAATAATTAAACTTTAGGATTGTTTTGTCAAATTAGATAAGGAAAATTTGTTGAATGGTGAATTTTATATATGACTTTTGAATGCATGCAAATTATGACTAATGATAACATTTTCTTTTACTTAACATAAGATTTTGAAATGATATCTACATGAGAGCGATTTATTAGCAAGAAGAGATTGTGAGCATGAATTTGTTGTTGCATAATTATGTGACTAGTTTATTCTTTGTAAATATTATGCAAGATTGCCTTAATTTTTGCTTTGCATGAAACATTAATCTGGATGAGCAATGTATTAAGTTTGGGGTGTGGTACATTTAAATTATATAGGTTTTATTAGCATATTATTACTCATAATTTATATAAATTCTTAGAATATGGGTGGCCAATTGAGTCATTTTTAATTCGTATAAAGATAGTAGACATAATTTGAGTGAAGTTTGTAATTCTATAGAATTTAGTATTAATTTTACATAATTTTTCTATTTTATGCTACATGCTAATTTTTACTCAACTTACTGCAATTGGACAACTAAATTAATTCATGTGAGAGTCAATAATATCACACATGAACACAAGTCATGCTAACCAATTGGTCTCATAGATTCTATTCAACCTAACTTGCAAGATGGTTACTAAAAAGAATAAAGTCTACTCTAATTGGGTTGTCAAAAACGTTCAATAAGGGGGGGAAATGGCCCAAATTTGGGAAAGACATGAGTTTTGCCCATATAAGCTTTGGGAGAATTAATTTGAAGTTCCCTACATGTGTAAAGAAATCAGAAATCAGCCTCTAACTTCTCCCTTGAATGTCGTCCAATCCATGCCACTAAACAAGAAAGAATCAACCAAAAAAATCATGAAAAAGTCAGCCCACTCTCCACAATTCATGGCCTGGCAAGCAATGGAGAAATTTAAGGGACTTCCAAGCTATTTTTAGCTAACTCTCATACTATCCCTCTACTATAACTACCACCTTCTTTTCACTTCTCAATCATCTCTCATCACTTACCATTCATTTATCTTTCATAACATTTCTTTTCTCTCTTCAATGCATAAGCCTTCTCATTTCCTTATTTCTTTTAGTTAGAATTTTTCCTTAAGGAAAAGTACTCTTGGCTAGTCACCTTGAGGAGTAGTGTACGAAGAAGAAATCACTAGAATTGGAGGAAGCCACCACAATCAATCTTCGTAGAATTGCCAAAATTATCGAGAATTTCTTATTTCCTATTCTTTAATTTTGTTCTTAGTTATTCAACATGTTTGCATATTTTTTTAATTTTTTTCCATTAATGATGATGACTTAATTTTGTTTTAGCTAGAATGATTGCATTAATGTGATGAGTTTCATTTAATTCATGTTTATGGTGTTTCATGCCTTAGTTGTTCATTCTTCCAATTAAAATCATTATGTATTTCATGCATTAAAATATGTTTAAATGCATTAGAATTAGTTGATTAATCCTGACCAAATGGCAATTAATGGCCATGATAATTGGAATGTGCTTCCTTAATTTAGATCCTGATCCGATTAAATTAAAGGTTCATAATAACTCGAGAGACCACTATTACCTTGCAGAACTTCAGGTTTGTGTGATTAAATTGTTTCAAACCTGATCCGTCCCTATTACTTCAAATAAATTTTATGGAATCCTTAGTTAAATATGGACACAGAAATATACATGTTTTTCTAAGTATAAGATTTCGAAAGAACTTATATTAGATTCCATGTTAACGAATGATTGAGTTGCCATAGAATTTTTTCGGAACATTGTTAAGCATGATGAAAAATGAATTAAGTCAAATGTTCTAATTATTCTTCTTTTTACTTACTTTTTACTTGATAATGATTGTGTACACTTGCACATTCCATTAAGAACCACTCAGCTACTTGTTCACTCAACTCTTTGGGCTTATTCATCCAACAATTCCTCAAAAAATTTTGATGAATCCTCCTCTACTTTAATTGGAGCACTAATGTTGTCAAGCATTTTAGCTGATCGTAAAACAATTGCATTCACATACTCTTTTCCATCCTTACGAGGATTATTCTCCCTTTTACTAATCAGTCACAGATCGCAGTGGCATATTAAGTATTTTTTTGGGACTTAATAAGCTTATTTTCTAGGAATTTTTGTCAAACCTGGTTTATTTTCAGTCTAGAAATTAAAAAATAATTCAAGGGTTAAATTGAAATAAGCCATAAGCTGGCGACCTTTATTAAAATTAGGAAAACTTAATGACGGAATTGGACATGGTTGAGAACCAATTATGGGTGGTTTGATTGAAACTAATTGGTACCTTAGTGGGAGACAAAATTATTATCAATGGATGGTTGTTATTGATCTACCGCAATTCGTTGTAGCAGATTAAACTATTTTATGTACTTAATGAGATCGTAGGAGAGCAATTTAGTTGTGCTTTTGTTTTGTTTTCATTTTAGTTCTTAGATAATAAAATGATTAATTTCGGCTATGTATATGATGTTGTGGGCCAAGAGAGGCCTAAAGGTATACTAACATGTCCAATGAGTGTGTAGGACATTATTCGAAGGTATGAAGTTAGTTGTAACATCCCAAAAATCGAGGGTTAGTAGAATCGGGTTTGTAAATCGAGAGAGAGTTGTCATGTCTTAATTTTTGAGATTATCTATGCATTTTTAGGAAATAAATGAGGTATTAGTTTGTTGGTTAAGTGTTAGTGAAACGTTTCTTGAAACTCAAGTTCAAATCCCATCTCTCTCACCATTTTTATTATTTTACAAATTTTGCCTTAAGCCCTAGTCTGTGACGTGCCTTTTTTTTAAAATAAATATTGTAAAATTATTTCAAAAAATAAGAAAATATCCTAGTGGTTAATTGATCAATGGGAAAACAAGAAAATTAAATGAGGTCCCAAGTTCGATTTCCTTTCCCTTGCAAAATAATTAAATTTTGCGAAATCCCTTGTTTTTCTAATGTGTGTGCCATCCATACCCTTGAAGCCTAAGTATAAATACAACTTTTTATTGTATTTTTCAGCCTTTAATTTAAAATTTACCTACCCTATCCGTTCACCCTCTTCCTCTCCTCTTTTCTCTTCAATTTTCTTTCTTTCTCCCATTGTTGTTGTCTCCTACACCTCCCATCTTACCATATCTTTCTTCTTCTTTTTTGCATCAAGATTGTGCACCATAACCTTTACTCCATTGCTAATATTTATCCTCATTTAAATTAGCACCAAATGTGAAATCTTGAACCCCAAGACCGATCCTGAGCATTGCCACGAAAGTGTCATTGACTTTTCTCTCAACTAGCTTGGGTAAGATCTCTATTCTCTTCAATTTCCTGATTAATCTTGTCAATAAAAACCCAAAATTTCCAGATCTTGAATTTGAGGGATTTTAAATTATTTCAAAGTTATTTTTTTAGATTTTAGTGAGATGTCAAACCGTTTTAAAATTCAACCCCAGTTTTGGCCACCATGAGTGGTGGTGCGTGCGCCTATGTGCAAGAAAGGGGACTGTTTTGTTTCTTGGGTATTGCCCATATTTTTCCAGCATTAAATTGAGTTATTTAATCTTGATAATCAGTATTGAGTCACATGTTACTTAGGGAAAGACGTTCTTGATCAATTAGCCATTCGAATCTCACAATTTAGGAAGTGTAAGTGTGATTAATTGTAAACTAGTTTGTTATTTCAACATAGTTGTTGGGTAAAGGTTATGAATTGATTAAATGAAAGAATTTAATCATTTATTAGCTACTAATTTTCTAATATATTATTGAATTAGGTGCTGACCCAAATGCCCTAAATCATCCATAAAGGCGAAGAACGATTGTACGTACGGTTTACATCGATATAGTGTAAGAAAACTAACTAGTTTGGATTTATTAAATAGTTACAATTTCAACGATTGGTTTGAACTCATAAGTGGGTGTTTGGGGCTGGTTTAATGGTAAATTTATTGAATTTAAAATGAATTCTGGTTTAGGTTTGTTTAACGAATTATTAAGGGAAATTGGAAGATTCGCTAATGAGCTTCGAGGAAGCGAAAAATAAGGTGTGGGTCCTAAACTCATAGTATTGTTTGAAAACGTTAATTATCATGTTATATTTGATAAATTAGCTTGCTTATTGGATTGGATTAATAGCCAAATTGTTGATTTTGTGAGTGGCTAAACCAAGTATGTTTCGAGCCTTAAAAGATTGACATGTTGCCAAAATTGCTAGTTTGATAGTAAGAATGTTTGATTGAGTTTGTAGTTACATATTTGAGTTACGAGATCTGAGAATGTTTGACTGAATGATATAATGTGTTGAGATATTAAGCTTATGTATGACTTAAATGCATGAGATATTTGTTATATTGTGTACTGAAAAGGGGGCTATTTATGCACAATGAAAATCCATAAAGTATGTGAAATTGAACGATATTAATTAATACCAACACAATGGTAATTTGAAACATGGAACACTGTTTCCATTTACTGAAAGTATATGATTATTGAGGACATGCTGAGCATGTCAAATGAATGTAAAAAGTATTGAGATATGATTAGGTATGAGATTGTGTGACATATTGCATATGCATTGGGTTGAGATTTTGTGGTTGGCAGAGGAGTTCTGTGGAGTACCGTCAGCATATTAAGTCCGCATTATTCGTAGTCAATGCACTACAATTGGAGTACTGAAGGGAATAACAATTTTTCACATTTTTACTGGCAACTTGTCCGCATTTTTACTAGCAGAATTTTCTACATATTGTTATCGGTGGTTTTAACCACAACAGGCTTAAGCCCATAATGTTTTGGAGTTCAGATGACGGGTTCTGGGGAACTCGTGGTAAGTAGCGAATAGTATGGGCAAGAACCTTTTTGCATTGCATCATGATCACGATATTTTCAAATGTTATTGATTTATGATATGTGTTGTATTGAATGGTATCGAAATTAATGATTGTCACTCGAATGAATGATGCCACATGCTCATACACCATTTGACATCAATTTGGTAATGGCTATGTAATTATATGAAATTCCTATGATGGTTCTGTTTTTGTTCTTTTAAAGCTAATATGTTTCACTGTATTCAATATTTATGTTTGTTTAAATAATTGTTCTACTCACACTGAGCTTTTCATAGTCACCCCAAATAGTGTTTAACTTTTTAGGTAAACCTCTAAATTAGGACCGGACTCGGCATTCAAAGAACCACCTTGGACTTAAGACTATTTTTAATAAGTATTAATCAGTTTCTATTAGTTTTGGTTTGTAATTTTTAATGACTTTTGGTCTGTGGATTGGTAACTTTTCTTTTTGGATTTTTGCATGCATGGATTACTCAAGTATAATAATCGAATAATGCATGATATCGGGCCTAAGTAAAATTTGATATTGTTCCCTAGTTTCCACTTCATTGCAAATGAACCGTTTTTGAAAAACAAATCGATAAGGAAACTAAGTTTCCAAAATGACTTGAAAAATGGTTTTTCCGATGCATTAGTTTAACATTGATTTTTTTTAAAGAAGAGTGACAACCAAATAGTTTTTCTAAAACAACACTATTAACAATAAAATGAATCCTAAGTATACATGACCTAATGAATGAATGCTTTTAAGCTAACTCCTAGTACAACTATGATTCTCTCTAAAATTAGTTTATTTAAGGTCTTCAAAAGTAACGTAAGTTAGCTTAGCCATTTCGATGGTTAATGTAGTCTTCTCAATCTAGCCATAATGTCTAGGTCAGGTTTGGGAGGTTATATTAGTAGATTACCCGCAATGTTGCAATATAGAGCTAGCATGTCGCAACAGAACAAAATAAGTATCATAGGAGTAAACTACCTTTAGTTTCACAACATAGCCTGGAAGATACTCCCAAGCTAGTAGACTGCCAACTGTGTCACGACACAAGTTAGAAGGTGTTGCGACACCAACGTGAAGAGGCTAATAAATAAGTCAAGGGTGTTTCCATCCATACAACAAACTTGAATGAAGATTAGTCAACTGAACTAGGTCAAGGACTGACAGCCAACCCTAGGCCTACAAAAAAGATTGCTCTAGATAATTTATGGACAATTTTACTTAGTTTAATTTTCTGTCTCCTGTTTAGTTTTATTTTTACTTGTAATTTAGGTTTATTTTAGTTGAAAGTATAGGTTAGTTTTTATTTCATTCTTTGCGAAATTTAGACTATGGATCCATCAAACAATTCAACGGATTACCGTTCACGCCGCTATTAATATATCAATATTATTCTCATCTCTTTTCTTGATTTTTTTAATGTTTAAATTTTCAATCAAGTTCATGATGTGCGTCAGATCCATTGGGAACTAATATGGTAATGGAAGATTACTAAGTGAATGTGGGATTAATTAAGGTTTCTTAACGGATAAGTTGGTTGGGATAGGAAACACTTAAACCCTAGGCTTGATGACCTTAAGAAGTTCTATAGGTGAGAATGAACCCAAAACTGGTATTACCTATGTATGAATACCTAACCCCAATCTAGTTTGGATGTTGAGGTTAAGAGATATGTTGTTATTGCTGACTCATTAGTTTAGTGGAAGATCAAGAAATCCTTCTAGATTAATGATTAGTTGATTGGATAGAACCCGAAATAGGAGTTGGTTATGACTATCAAAGTGAGTTAGTTTTCTGTCTTTAGAATTGATAAAATCGACAATCTATTTTCCTTTCTTTATTTTATGCTTTTAATTATTTTTGTAAAATATGATTTTCCATCACCTTAAGACCCATCATAATATAGTCTAATTAAATTACTAATTAGACTTGTTAACATAGAAATTAAAATTAGTTTAGTCTCGCCTCCTTTGGGTATGATTGTAAGAACCCGTTTTTGGTCAAATCAGAACAGTAGTTTCAGAACCACAAATCTGAGGTCAAAATAATTATTTTATTATTATTTTAATGTCTACAGTATGAAAATATGATTATGTGAAATTTTCCTTAAGAAATTTTATCATTTGAGTGCTTAATTTCATAAAATGGACTAAATCGCATAAAGTGCAAAAGTAGTGCTCTATTAGCTAAAGGTGTCTAATTGCTATAGAACCTTAAATTTAAGGTCATTAAGTGATAATTAGACCATTTATGTTGATATTGGAGGATAATGGCGTGGTATTATTGAAATTTTGATTAAGTAATAAGGTTAATTTAGTAATTTGGTTAATTTAAGTAAAAATAAATAAAACAAACTAAAAGGTTGTCATCTTTAATGTCTTCAACCGATTTTGAGAAGAAGAAATAGCCATGGGAATGACTTAGGGTTCAGCTACTTTGGAATCTCAATTGGTGAGTACATTTTGTCCCGTTTTTAATGATTTCTATGTTTTTGAGATCGTTGCAACTAGGTCTAGCTAGCCTAGGGACTATTTTACAAAACTGTTAAAGATTTTGAAAGTTTTCATTGACGAAAATATGTTTTCTTTGATGTTTGATGATGAAATATGAAATCTTGTTGCTAGATTTACATATTTTATAAAGTGATTTTGAGTAAAAATGCAAAATAGGGATTTAATTGTGAAAATGTGAAAATGTGTAGTTAAATGTGTGAAAAGTTGATAAATGTGGACTTCTAGGGGCATTATCGTAATTCAGCTAGCATGGGTTTATTTTGAATTTCATTAATTTGTGATTTTATGAAATAAGGACTAAATTATAAGAGTGGGAAACATTAGGGGCAAATGTGTAAATGTGCTTAAATGTGTGTTTTGGATTAAATTGAATTTAAAGATTATTAAATAAGTGTAACGCCTCAAATTTTGGGCCTAGAAGTACTAGGTCTTGAGCATGAAAGCAGTTAGGAGGCTACGCATAAATATTTAGTTGTGCAAGAAAGTGACACAAATGCATGTCCGCTTCAGTGGTTAAGTGCCCTGGGAAGTGTCTGAGAAGTCTTGGGTTCAAGCCTAGACATGTGCAAAAAGGAGTGTTTCATTTTTCTGTAAGTACATGGAAGTGCCCTAGGTTGACCGAAACTCTAAGGAGTTTAAAGGGAGTTCAAACTAGTTGGTGGAGAGGTTGGAGGAGCGGTTAAGGAGTGGATTAAGGGATTTGGTAGATGGTTGGAGAGATTATAGGAGAAAATCATGGGGAGTTGAGGGGAAGGAAGTGTTGTGCCGAAATGGGACTTTAGGCACTCATTGAATTCGGCTTTGGGAAGATTTCGGGATGTTTTAGGTACTTTTCGCTGCACCTCGTTTTCTGTCACTTCTTTTTTGCTTATTTTCTTTCATGGAGGCCGGATTGGGCTAAGGAGTGTGAGTAATATCTGTAACACCCCTCACCCGTATCCTACGCCGAGATAGGGTTCGAGGCATTACCGATAATTTCACCTTTACAAACTTACTTAATCGGGTCACTGAACTTCGCCTAAATTTAAAACCATTCAATTATGTACACCTTATCCTATACACAGGCCTTCCAGGCCTAAAACACACTTAGGGGTAGTATGAGACAAAACCGAAAACATTCGACACACTTTGAGTACCTTAGAAAATTTTCCCTTGCTTGAAGTGCAACACGCCCGTGTGATGGGGTAGTGTAGTTATACACGCCCATGTGGCTTAGGACACACCCGTGCCTTCAGCCCGTGTACAATACTAACTTCAACCTCATCATTCTGTTAAAAACACATGGCCAGGACACACGCCCGTGTGCTTAGCTCGTATTCTATACTGACTTAAAAATTTAGGTGCAGGGGACGCATGGCCATACCACACACCCATGGGGATGGGCCTTGTGTCACGCATGTCCTAGACACACGCCTGTGTGTCTGCCTATGTGGACTTTATTAGGCTATTTTCCAAGCCTTTGATCACCCTCTATCAACTAAACATACTTATTGGTTACTTTTGTGCATGTTAAGGCCAATTTATACACTTATGTATATATATATATATATATATATAAAACTTTAATTAACCTCATTGCATGTAAACCTCATGTCATTGGTTTCATATATGCTAAGTTAATTCTCATCTTGAATTTAAGGATTTCCATGTCTACTTGACATATTTAAGATTGGCTCGTTTTTATAACTCATTGCCAATTATAACCAAGACATCACATGTGAACACAAACATGCATAGATTTGTAGGTCATAGCCTACTTCAAACAAGCCAATTTCCATGGCCATATACAAAAAGATAAGTATAATTTAACATGCCTTCATCTTGGCAAATCTAATGACACATGTAACCAATTATTCAAAGTTCTATACATGTCATTGAACAAAACATAAGTGTCTATATACCAAAGATGAATTAGTTGATAGTGTGTTGATTCTCCAACCATCTTCCAATCTTTACGAGTCTTCAAGCTCTGTAAGACAGGGGAAAGAGAGGGGTAAGCATTTACATACTTAGTAAGCTCGAATAACTGGAAAGTAAACTTACCTATTATTTAGAATACATCCTTATCAAATAATGAAACCAACGAATGTGAAAATGGTTTCCCTATCACATGCACTCAATCAAGGAGTTAGTCACATAACAAAACACCATGTAATATATCTTAGATGAGCTCATCATTCAACATGTCATTTGTTCATATATCTCGTGTTAGCCCCGTTGAGTTTTTAGGAAATCTCGATGGATTATCCAGTCTCCGTCAATTCATACGAATGATCATTCCAAGTATGCACTCCCACGAACCTCACATCTTACGGCAGGATTACCAGTCCAGGCTAAATCCCTTACAACGACAAACACCCTTAATGAGCTCGGATCTGAATTACCAGTCCAGGCTAAATTCAAACTCTAATCGGATTACCCATCCGGGCTAAATCCACAATGCACACATATTCTTCAGGAGGCTCTATCGTTCAAGGCACACCCGTCCAGGCTAGATCCTTTTCATACTTGAGATCATCGGATTACCTGTCCTGGCTAAATCCTTTCAACAACACATGCAGGATCTCAAGTCACATGTCAATCATGATTTATCCATCAAATTCTCTTTCTAACCTCAACCGAGACATTTCCTAACAAATCATTATCAAGGATGCATTCCATGCATTTCATGCCATCAACAATGCAATCATCATGCATTTATAAACCATAGAATTATGCATATTATGAGTTTACTTTAAGTTATCTGAACTTACCTGGTACTTGTTTCGGTGATATGTTTCAGTTATTCTGAAACCTTTAGTTTTCCTCGATCGACCTCCGAAATTTGTTCCTCGGGATCTATAACAATAAAATTAAATCATTAACACCTCACATTGTACTAGCCTAAATTTCACCCCGGTCTAAATGACCATTTTGCCCCTAACCTTTCACATTTTTACAATTTAGTCCCTAGGCTCGTATAATGAAACACATGCAATTTCTATCTTACCCAAGCCTAGTCGAACACTTTTCCCTCTTATGGCAGCCAACATTTTCCATTATTTTCACATTTTGACCGCATATTTAACAAGTTTTGCAAAAAGGTCCCTTTAGGGGTTTTTCATGAAAATCACCTAGGAAAAGATGTTTAACACACCTTCAACTTTCATATACCTCCATAAACCATCAAAATACAAGAAACTCATGCATGGGTAAATTTTTAAACATGAACCCTAGCATGAAATATTGGTAGAAATAGAGAGAGTAAGCTACCAAGATTTCAAAAATAAAAAGAACATTAAAAATGGGGCTTGGGTGCGCTTACTATTAGCTTGAAAATGTTGAAAACCCTAGCTATGGAGTCCCTTGAAGTTTTGGGAGCATGGAGAAGATAAATGAGCTGATTTTGGTTCATTTTTCCCATTTTATTTCATTAAAATGCCAAATGACCAAAATGCCCTTAAGTCCTTTCTTTAAAATTTCATCCATGCAAGCTCATTTTTGTCCAAAAACATAGAAATTGGGCAAATTCTCTCTAAGACCTTCTAATTTATAATCTAAAGCAATTTCATACAAATTGCTTCTAGAATCCAAGTTTTGCAAGTTATTCAATTTAGTCCCTAATTTCCAATTGGACACCTTACTCAAAGAATTTCTTCATGAAATCTTAACACATGCATATTCTCATATTCTAGACCTCATAATAATAATAAAATGAATATTTTAATATCAGATTTGTGGTCTCAAAACCACTATTCTGACTAGGCCCTATTTCGGGATGTTACATTTCTCCCCCTTAGGGACTTTCGTCCTCGAAAGTCTTACCAGTAAACAGGTTCGGATATTGGTTTCTCATGGTTTCTTCTGGTTCCCATGTAGTCTCTTTTACACCATGTCGATGCCATAAAACCTTTACTAAAGCCACATTTTTATTTCTCAACTGTTTAACCTTACGAGCTAAAATCATGACTGGTTCCTCTCTATAGGTCATGCCTGGCCTAATCTCAATATCTACTAGAGAAATCGCATGAGAGGGGTCTGATTGATATCGCCTTATCATAGATACGTGAAACACGTCATGAATCTTTTCCAATTCGGGTGGAAACGGAAAACGATAGGCTAATGGTCCAATCTTTAAGTGATCTCGTACGGTCCAATCAATCGTGGACTCAATTTGCCTTTCCGATCAAATCTCAACACCTTTTTCCATGGAGACACTTTCAAGAATACTCTATCTCCAATTTGGAACTCAATCTCTTTTTTTTTCAGGTCATCATATGACTTTTGCCTATCCGACATCGCTTTTAAATAGTCTCGTATCACTTTAACCTTTTTGTCAGTTTCCTTGATCAGATCAACCCCATGAATTTGACTTTCTTTAAGTTTTGTCCAATACAATGGAGTTCAACACTTTCTGCCATACAAGGCTTCATAAGGTGCCATCTTCAAACCCGTTTGAAAACTATTGTTGTAGGCAAATTCTACCAATGGCAGATACTTTTCCCAACTACCCTGAAATTTGAGGATGAAACATCGCAACATATCCTCAAGAATCTAAATCATCCACTCAGACTAACCATCGGTCTGAGGGTGAAAAGCCGTACTAAAACTCAATTTTGTACCCAGGGCTTCTTGTAACTTCTTCCAGATCTCAAAGTGAACCTCGGGTCTCTGTCCAAAATGATCGATAGTGGTACCCCATGTAATCTCACAATCTCAGATATGTACAAGTCGGCCAATCTATCAAGAGAGTAATCTGTTCATACCAGAATGAAATGAGCCGACTTTGTCAATTTATCCACCACAACCCATATAGCATCTTTCTTTTTCGGAGTCAATGGCAATCTTGTCACAAAATCCATAGTAACTTTGTCTCACTTCCATTCAGGGACCATTACAGGTTGTAACAAACCTGAAGGCACTTGATTTTTATTCTTAACTTGCTGACATATCAGACATTTCAATATAAATTAAGAACTGCCTCTTTTCATGTCGTTCCACTAGTACATTTTCTTCAAATCATTGTACATCTTGGTACTTCCCAGGTGAATAGACAAACAACTGTTATGCTTTTCTTGCAAGATTTTCTGAATAAGTTCATCATCTTTGGGTACACAAAATCTATCCCTGAACATATACATCCATCAGGACCAATCTGAAAATCTGATTCAATGCCTGACCCACATTGAGTCCTTTTCGCCTGCAGGTCTCTATCATTAATCTGAGCATCATAGATTTCCGGAAGAAATGTTGGCCTAGCCCCTAGCTCTGCCAAGACCGAACCATCTTCAAGCAATGCTAACCGAGCGTCCATGGCTCTCAGTGCAAACAAAGATTTTCTGCTTAACGCGTCTGTGACCACATTCGCCTTTCTTAGGTGATAATCAATGATCAACTCATAATCTTTTATTAATTCCAACCACCTTCGTTGTCTCAGGTTCAACTCTTTTTGAGTCATCAAATATTTCAAACTCTTGTGATCAGTAAATACACAACAAGTCTCACCATATAAGTAATGCCTCTAGATTTTTAAGGCAAAGACAATGGCGGTGAGCTCTAAGTCATGTGTCGGATAATTCTTCTCCTGTGGCTTCAACTGCCGTGAAGCGTAGGCTATCACCTTACCATCTTGTATAAGTACACAACCCAATCCGTTCAAGGATGCATCACTGTAGACTATAAACTCTTTTCCCAGCTCAGCTAATACTAAAACAGGAGCTTCAGTCAGTAATGTCTTTAACTTCTCGAAACTCTGCTGACACTTTTCTGTCCATTCAAACTTAACATCTTTCTGTATCAACCTCATCATTGGAATTGCTATCATAGAGAATCCTTTCACAAATCTTCAGTAGTAACAAGCTAAGCCCAAAAAGCTTCCAACCTCAGTTACTTTTTTAGGCGGTTTCTATTCAACAATAGCAGAGATTTTGCTTGGATCAACTCGGATGCCTTCACCCGAAACAATATGACCCAAAAATCCAACTTCTTGGAGCCAAAATTCACTCTTGCTAAACTTAGCATACAGTTGTTTTTCCCGTAAGGTCTGCAACACAGTTCTCAAGTGCTTCGCATGCTCTGACTCATCTTTAGAATAAATTAAGATTTCATCAATGAACACAATGACAAACTTATCCAAGCATGGCCGAAAGATCCTATTCATTAGGTCTATAAATACTGCCGGTGCATTCGTCAATCAAAATGGCATAACAAGAAATTCATAATGGTCGTATCTGGTTCTAAAAGCTATCTTTGGCACATCCAATTCCTTAACATGTAACTGATAGTAGCCACACCTCAAGTCTATCTTAGAGAACACAGTGGCTCCTCTTAACCTGTTGAATAGATCATCTATCCTTGGTAAAGGATACTTATTCTTGATATTTTCCTTGTTCAGTTGTCGATAATCTATACATAATCTCATTGAACCATCTTTCTTCTTTACAAACAATACGGGGGCACCCCAAGGTGAAAAGCTTGGCCTAGCAAAACCTTTATCCATCAGCTCTTGCAACTGTGCTTTTAATTCTTTCAACTCCGTTGGCAGCATTCTATATGGAGCAATAGAAATAGGAGTTGTTCCTGGCACCAATTCAATATCAAACTCAGTCTCTCTTTCAAGAGGTAATCCGAGTAATTCTTCCGAGAATATGTCTGAATATTCACATACTATTGGCACGGTCTCAATCTTCAACTCTGTTTCCTTCGTGTTCAACACAAAAGCAAGGTAGGCTTCGTACCCTTTTTCTCATATATCTTTGAGCAACCACTGCTGTGATTACAGCTGGCGACGTGCCCAACTCTCTTGAAGCAACCCAAAGAATCTTGTCATTTGGGCATTTCAATTTAATATACTTTCTACCACAATTTACAATTACATCATGCAAGGGTAACCAATTCATACCGAGTATTACATCAAACTCATCAAAAGGTAACAACATAAGGTTAGTCGGAAAACATTGACCATGAATCGTCAAAGGACAATTCTTACAAACTTTATCAACCAGAACTGATTTTCCTAGTGGGTTCGACACTTTAATAACTAATTTCGTAGGTTCAACGGGTATGTTCATACTAGACACCAATCTCATGCAAATGTATGAATGCGTCGACCCTGGGTCAATTAAGGCAATAACACATGTATTGAAAAGAGAAAAAGTACCCGTAATAACGTCAAAAGCAGAGGCTTCCTCTCGAGTGCGAATTGCATACGTTCTTGCTGGGGTTCGAACCTCTGATTTTGCAGTGTCTTTGGCTGCCACGCGACTGCCACTAGCACTTTTAGGGTATCTCGGAGGTCTACCTCGTGCCATGGGAGCACTCGACTTCGGAGTTACTTCTACTTCTTTTTCATTTAGCTCTGGGCAGTCCCTGAGAAAGTGGTCAAAAGAACCACATCTGAAACATGCACCACTCTTTACTCGGCACTCTCTGAAGTGAAATTTGTTGCAACTCTTACACTTCGGCTCTTGGTCATCTACACTCCCCACACTAGTCACCATTAGGGAGGAAGACTTTTGATCTCTTCGTTTAGAGCTTCTCATTCTAGCCAAATATCCTACAGATGAAGTGGAGCGTTCATGTTGGCTCCTTGATTTCTTTGTGGAAAAGGGAAGCATCTTATCGCTGAATCTTTTGCTCGCAACTTGAGCCTCTCTCTTCGCTTGCTTCTTTTCATTATTGAGTTCTTTGGCCTTCTTGGCCTGATCGGCTAATACGACCAACTACCATATTTCAAGAATCCCAATCAATAACTTGATGTCCTAATTTAAAATTTCCTCGAAGTGTTTACACATTTCAGACTCAGTTTGAACCCACTCTGTTGCGTACTGACTTAATCTTACAAACTCCCTTTCGTATTCAGCCACAATCTTATTCCTTTGTTTGAGTTCCAAGAACTCCTTTCACGTCGAATCTAAGAACCTTTGACTGATATACTTCTTCCTAAACTCTGCTTGGAAGAATTCCTAAGTGATATTTTCCTTTGGCACCACCAAAGATTCGGTCTTCCACCAGTGGTACACAGTGTTCTTCAAGAGAGACATGGCATACTTCAAGCACTCCTCAGGTGTGCACGATAAGTCATCTAAAACCCGTGTGGTATTCATGAGCTAGAACTTAGCTTTCTCAGCATCATCCTTAATTTTAGTTCTAAATTCCTCGGCCCCATACTTTCTAAGCTTATCTACAGGGGCTTTACAAATTCTTACCGGTGCCATTCCTCGTAGCAAATCCTCATTAGTTGGTTAGGGGGCAGGGGCGATTGTGGTATGTTAAGGTGATTCCTCAAATAATCCCCAAACCATTCATCCATCATGTTAAAGAAGGCGGCTCAGGCTTCTTCCTGGCCTTCAGACATAACCCTTCCACTATTACTAGATCCAGCTAGTTGTACGAAAGCTGGAGCAGGGCTCTCGGCTCCCTCGGACTCATCTTGTGCGTGATTGGAAGACATTTACTATATTCAAAATAATTTAAATGGTTAGGAGAATCACACTATCAATGTTCGTATAATTGCATGTATAGAAAACCTCAATACCCTCTACAATAGTCCTAGAATTGACTAAATCGTAACTCTGATACCACTAAATGTAACACCCTTCACTCGTATCCTATGCCGGGATAGGGTTCGAGGCATTACCGATAATTTCACCTTTACAAACTTATTAAATTAGGTCACTAAACTTCGCCCAAATTTAAAACCATTCAAATATGTATACCTTGTCCCTTACACAGGCCTTCGAGGCCTAAAACACACTTAGGCTAGTACAAGACAAAACTGAAAACATTAAAAAATGCCAAATGACCAAAATGACTGAAAACCGAAAACATTACAAAATCGAAAACCCTAGCTATAGAGTCCCTTGGAGTGTTGGCAGCATGGAGAAGAGAAATGAGCTAATTTTGGTTCTTTTTTTTCTATTTTATTTCATTAAAATGCTAAATAACCAAAATGCCCTTAAGTCCTTTCTTTAAAATTTTATCCATGCAAGCCCATTTTTGTCCAAAAACTTAGAAATTGGGCAAAATGCTCTTTAAGACCTTCTAATTTATAATCTAAAGCAATTTCATACAAATTTCTTCTAGAATCCATGTTTTACAAATTATTCAATTTAGTCCCTAATTTCCAATTGGACACCTTACTCAAAGAATTTCTTCATGAAATCTTAACACATGCATATTCTAATATTCTAGACCTCATAATAATCATGAAATGAATATTTTAATGTCAGATTTATGGTCCCAAAACCACTATTCGGACTAGGCCCTATTTCGGGATGTTACAATATCCTTCGTTTTTTATTTATTTCGAGTACCATTCAGGTTCATTTCGTTTGTTGACTTTGTTTTCCTCTACACACCCTTGTCTAACCAATTTTCTTCTCTCCTCTACTTTTCCAAACCTTGGTTGAATATTGTTGGAATTATTTCGTGTTGCACTTTTCTTCAGGACTTGCTCTTCTTCATCTACCCTTTTGTCAATTGTTTTGCCGAATATTGCTTCTCTCCCTCCCTCTCTTGTTTTCAGTTTTGGACAATCTTGATTGCCTTTCTGTCGATTTCCCTCCTCTGTTCTTCCTCTTTTCCTCCAACAGGTGTGTGTTGTCGAATATTGATTGGTAAGTGTAACACCCCAAACCCGGCCCAGACGTTATGGCCGGATCCGACGTATCACATTGAAGTTTTTAAGAAAACCCATGCCTCTTTCAACTTCCTTCTTAGTGTTTTAAAAGATAGTCTTTGCTAAGTTCATAAAGTGAATGGAAGCTGTGCACTAGATAGGTATCCGAAACAGAGGAGGTGAGCCATGAAGGCTGCTTAAGTACCAAGCTCTTGACTGGATCCAATCCTAGACATGCCCACAACCATTACCACACTTTGGTGCGAGGTTAGGTTTTGAAAAAAAAATAAGTTTGAATTCATTTAAGTAGATATTTTTGATAAATTGATTAGTTGCATCGTTGCGCTATTTTGAAAACAAGTATCATTTTGAAAACGCGCCCTAAGTCTAACCCATTTTGAATTATTATTAGAAAGGTATAGAGTTATTAAAAATAAAAATAATCCCAGAAGAATAGATAAAATGGCCTTATTACAACCCAAAACCAAATAATATTAATAAATTTAAAAAATAACCGATTACTTATTGCAAAGTTCGAAAGTGATCATCACGGCCACTCTGAATCCCCTCCGGCTCCAAGTCTCCACATCAAGGCTTATCTGCAAGGTTAAGGAAAAGGGGTGAGTTTGGAAAATCAGTGTGCAACAAGCCCCTTTCAGAGCCCAAACTAATATCAGACATCTTTGGGCTAAAGCCCTAATTCGATCTCGACATATTGCGGGCCGAAGCCTTTAGTTTAATCTTCTTCGGGCTGAAGCCATTTCAAAAATCATATCACTGGACCGAAGCCTTTACTGTAAATGGTATGGCCCATAGGCCCATTTCAATATCACATGTAATACCAATGAATGTATGCAAGCCCATTTGGGGAGACTACTCAACCCGCCATCTGCTACTCTCCCCCCATACCAACCAAGCTCTCCATGTGGGGAATAACTCAACCCACCCAACCAAACTCTCCACTGGCAGCACAGCTGCTTTATCATATAACTGGAGGCCTAGCCTCTTTTAATAACTGGGGCAAAGCCTTTTTTGATAAACTGGGGCAAAGCCCTTTTCGCACTTCCTCCATTTATATCAAAAACCCAACCCATGCATATAATGAGTATATCATAGCATAACATGTGCATGTTATAACATATCATGTCCATATCATGCCATATCATGTAAATCAATACCTCATGCATCATATTCATAAGGAAACCCTAAGGGTATAATGGTCATTTTTACCTAGGGGCAAAACAACCATTTCCCATATTTTAGGGGTAATTTCATAAATTTACCAAATATGATGGGTTTTCCACGATCATTAACAATTATCAACATTCTCAAGTGTTCAAACAGTGATTTTAACGCACTTTATCAAATTAGAGCTTTTGGGCCCAAAACCCCTAATAGGTCCCACGAATGCCGATTTAGCCCATTAAGCCCACATAATCAAAATTTTACAACAGTACTAACCGTGTTAACATGCAATCTTTTCAAATTCCATTTTCTATCAATTTTACCCAAATGGGCCCGAAAGCCCATTGGGCCCAATTTCAACCCATTGAGGCCCAACCTACTGTCGTGCATAGAGTTGCGCTAGTACCTGTTCCATTGATCCAAACACCGTTCATATCGTTTTTATCGCATCTAAAACCACATGCAAAATCTCAAGTTCCCGAAATACCAGAATTTTGGCACTTTGGCTTTTTTGCGAATATTAGCCTAAGCTACTACGAGGGTTGTTACACACTTGTTTTGTGACATTTGCTAACAGAGTCTCCCACGACAACCTACAATTAAGTATCACCATTCTTAGCACACAAGTCATGCTTATCAAACCCAAAATCCTCCTTACCTTATTCGGCCAAAGAACCCCTAATGGCCATAGGTCACTTACCTTCACCGGGTCCGATGATACGATTCAAGCTTATCCAAGTCGATACCACAAGTCTTGCTGCTCCTCCAAAGTTATCTATTTCACTATACAAACCATAAAAATCAAATGAAAAAGGCCTAGTAAAGGCTTATACCTCAAAACGACAACCCCTCTCCCCCCTAGACTATAGGGGGTTTCGGCTTTTCTTAATATTTACTACTGAATCGGTTGGAGTATGAATACTTATCATAGTCTTCCTTGTGTACTGTTTAGAGTTTAGCAGAAGAAGAAATTGACCACAACAATTGAAGAGAACAGTAGGATACTGGTCTCAAAGAAATCGACACCACCAACCTTCAAAAAGTTTCGGCTCTTGGCTTTTCGGCAAAGGTAAAGATAGAAAGGAAGTAGTAGTTGAAAAGAAGGGAATAGCAGGCTGGTTTCGGAAATGAAAAGGAAAGAAAAAAATGGATGGAAAGGGTGGTAGTTTCAGCTAGAGAAGAAAAAGAGAAGAAAAGAATAATCCTATGGTGTTTACACAGAAGAAAACGGCACAACTAAGTCCCTAAATGCCAAAATACTAGCCAAATACTCCTCTGTCGAAATCCCCTCTCCAATTCCCACTATTCGGCCAACTCTTAGCTTCTCTCCAAATCCCTAAAATCTCTCCCCTTATCACTCCTTAATCCATGCATTTGACTGATTCAAACTCTCTCCAACAGAGTTTCATTCAACTTCCAACTCCTGCCTGCTCAAGACATAAAAGGAACACCACAATTGCAAGCTGAGAGAATCAAACCTTGGCTCTCCTCAACCACTTACATGCCACTTTTTTAGCTCCTTAGTGGCATCACTTAGCCACCTTGCCAAGGGCTCTTTTGTGTTACATTTTACCCTCGTCTATTAATAAGGTCACCTATCCAACGCCCCTAACTCTTTAAGTCCAAAATTCAAAAATTCTTCCGGGTTTTGGCCAGCACGTGGGCCTTCCATAGGCCCATTTACATATTCCAACTATGAATTTTCACTACCAAATACCAAATTTTAAAAACTTGCCAAATTCTTGAAAATTACGAAAACCCGAAAATCAGGATGTTACAACTCTACCCTCCTTAAAGAAATTTTGGTCTCGAAATTTTACCTGATCCAAATAGTTGAGGATATTGTTGACGCATCGCCTCTTCAGACTCCCAAGTAGCCTCTTCTTTGCCATGGTTCCTCCAAAGTACCTTCACCAATGGGACTGTCTTTCTTCTCGACACCTTGACGTCACGATCAAGTATCTGCACAGGTTCTTCTTCAAAGGTCAAATCTGACTGTACCTCAATTTCTGCAACTGGCACGATATGAGTAGGGTCAAAACGATATCACCTTAGCATGGACACATGAAAGACATCGTGAATACGATCCAGCTCTGGAAGTAACTCTAGCTAATAAGCCACCGGCCCTATCCGCTTAAGGACCCGATAAGGCCCAATGAACCGTGGACTCAACTTGCCCTTCTTACCAAACCTCAATATCTTCTTCTAAGGCGAAACCTTCAAAAAGACCATGTCCCCTAAAGCATATTCAATATCCTTACGCTTCAGATCAGCATAAGACTTTTGTCGATTTGCTGCCTCCTTTAACCGATTCCTGATCACCTTAACCTTGTCTTCAGTATTCGCTACTAACTCCGGTCCAAGTACTTGCCTTTCCCCCAACTCAGCTCAACAAGTAGGCGAACGACACCTTCGACCATACAGTGCCTCGTAAGGAGCCATCTGAATACTTGCTTGGTAACTGCTGTTATATGCGAATTCCGCCAACGGCAAGTAATCCTCCCAACTGCCCCTAAAGTTGATAACACAACCCCTCAACATATCTTCTAGAATCTGAATGACCCTCTCTGACTGCCAATCCGACTGAGGGTGAAAAGCCATACTAAAATCCAATCACGTTCCCAACACCTCGTGCAACTTCTGCCAAAACCGAGATGTAAACCTTGGGTCTCGATCTGAAATTATTGATACTAGCACTCCATGTAACCGCACTATCTCTGCCACATACAACTTGGCCAACTTCTGAAGTGAGTAATCGGTTCGGACAGGTATGAAATGGGCAGATTTCGTCAGCCTATCCACAATTACAAAAACTTAGTCCTTCTTGGAAGGTGTCAATGGCAGGCCACTCACAAAATCCATAGTTACCCTTTCCCATTTCCAAAGTGGTATCTTCACCGGCTGTAACAATCCTGAAGGCAGTTGATGCTCGGCCTTTACTTGTTGACACGTCAAACATTTTCCCACAAATTCAGTCACTTCTCTCTTAAGCCCAGGCCACCAGTATAGCTCTCGTAAATCTCGATACAACTTACTCCCTCCTGGATGCATAGCACAAGGTCCACCATGTGCCTCCCTCAAAATCATCAATCTCAAGTCAAAGTCCTTTGGCACACAAATTCTTCCTCGAAAACAAAGAACCCCATCACCATTTAATCCAAAGTCTGGATTCTCCCCCTTCTCAACTTACTGAAACCGAGAAACCAACGACTCATCCACCAACTGCTGCTTCTTAATCTGCTCCACCCAAGTCAGTCTCACTTGCAATTCTGTCAATAAGCTTCCATCGTCATACAAGCTTAAGCGAGCAAACATTGCCTTCAATTCCGCCACAGTCCTTTGATTCAACGCATCAGCCATGACATTTGCCTTACCTGGATGGTACTCAATCGAACAGTCATAGTTCTTTAACAACTCTATCCACCTTCACTGTCTAAGATTCAACTCCTTTTGAGTCAGCAAGTACTTAAGACTCTTATGATCCGTATAGATAATGCATCTCTCCCCATACAAGTAGTGCTTCCATATCTTAAGCGCAAAGATCACCGCTGCCAACTCCAAGTCATGAGTAGGATAGTTTACCTCATGAGGCTTAAGCTGTCGTGAAGCATAAGCGACCACTTTATCCTCTTGCATCAACACACAGCCCAAACCTACATGTGACGCATCACTATACACAGTGAAATCCTTACCAGACTCTGGCTGAATCAATATTGGTGCCTCAGTCAGAACCTTCTTTAACTTTTCAAAAGCCTCTTGCTGTTATTTGTCCAAACAAATAGTGCTCCCTTCCTTATAAGTTTCGTTAACGGCGCTGCCAACACAGAAAATCCTTCCACAAATCTTCGATAATAACCTGCCAACCCCAGAAAACTTCAGATTTTTGTTACTGACCTCCGTGGCTTCCACTCCAAAATCGCCTCAATCTTCCGAGGGTCTACCTTGATCCCCTCAGCAGACACAACATGCCCCAAGAAAGTTACTTCATTCAACCAAAACTTGCACTTACTAAACTTTGCATAGAGTTGCTTTTCCCTTAGCACTTGCAGCACAATACGAAGATGCGCATCATGCTTCTCTTCCGTTTTCGAGTACACCAAGATATAATCGATAAAAATGACTACGAACTGATCCAAGTACGGCTAAAATACCTGATTCATCAAATCCATGAATGCTGCCGGAGCATTAGTCAGACCAAAGGGCATAACCAGAAACTCGTAATGACCATATCGAGTTCTGAATACCGTCTTATGAATATCCTCTTCTTTGACTCTCAACTGATGATATCCTGACCAAAGGTCGATCTTAGAAAATACTGAAGCTCCTCTCAGTTGGTCGAATAGATCATCGATTCTTGGCAAAGGATACTTGTTCTTGATCTTTAGTTTGTTTAACTGCCGATAATCAATACACATCCGCATGGTCCCATCTTTCTTCTTTACGAACAACACTGGTGCGCCCCACGGAGAAACACTTGGTCTTATAAACCCTCTATCTAACAGTTCTTGAATTTGAGATTTCAATTCCACCAACTCCTTTGGTGCCATCCGGTAAGGTGCAATGGACACTGGAGCTGTTCTAGATAACAAGTTGATTCTGAACTCGACTTCTCTGTTCGGAGGTAGTCCAGGAAGCTCCTCAAGAAAAACATCTTGAAATTCTTTGATGGTCCTGACTGACTCCACCGTCATCCCCTCAGGTTCAGCTTGATTCACAAATGCTAAAAACGCCTCACAACCTTTCCGAATCAACTTCTCAACCCTTAAAGCTGAGACAACATTGGACAAATAGTTCCTTCGCTCCCCTATGACCATTATCTCCTCATCCTTGGTAGTTCTTAGCACCATTCTCTTAACAGCACAATCCAACGTCGCCCTATGCTTAGTTAGCCAGTCCATTCCCAAAATAAGATCAAATTCCCCAAATGGCAGCTCCATCAAATCTCCTACAAATATCCTATCTTGTGTCTCTAAAAGCACCTCCCTAAAGAGTTTATCTACCTTAACCGAGTGTCCCAAAGAACTTATCACTGATACCCCACTCACAGTCTCCTCAGGAAGCACACCTAATGCCCCAAATACATCACAAGCAACATACGAGTGAGTGGAACCCACATCAATCAAAGTAGTGTAAGGCTTGCTATGAATGAGGAACGTACCGGTTATAACATCAAGAGCATCACCCTCCTCATGACACCGTGCAGCATAAACCAACACCGGTTGTCGAGCTTCAGCATGTCCAGCACCCCTGCCAGATGCCCCACGTCGTTGTCCATTACCATTGCCACATCTACCTTACCCACGGCCTCTCTGTAGTGGTGGTCCTCCTCGCTACGGTTGGACACCTCTTTGCTCTGCAACTTGATCCTGAGCTGCTTTCCGAGGACACTCTCTAAACTTATGTTCCTTTGACCCACATCAAAAACATGCCCCAGTTCGTTTCCAGCACTCCCCCATATGCGCCCTGCCACAATCTTTGCAAGCCTGCAGTCTAAAAGTATTAACCGGAGCTGGTCGAACTGGTTCTTCCATTCTAGCTCTTTTAACATTTCTATTTGTAGCACCCGAGGGTCCGGAATCCCTTCTGAATCTAGGTCGATCCCTCTCACGATTCTGTCGTTCCATACGTTTTACTTTCTCGGCTATCTTAGCCTTCTCTACCAACACAGTGAAATCATGTTTCCTCTGTGGAGCTATCAGCACCCTAAGCTCATCGCGGAGGCCATCCTCAAATCAAACACTATGCTCATATTCGGTTGCAACTATCTCGCTAGCATATCGACTCAACCTCAAGAATTTCGCCTCATACTCTGCAACAGTCTTATTGCCCTGAGCTAGATTCAAAAATTCCTTTCGACGGGCATCCACATAACTAGCTCTAACATACCTCTCTAGATACACCCCTAAAAACCTCTGCTTCGTTAGCCCGGAGTCGCTCAGAAATGGATCCCCTATTCATTGTCCCAGTGCTAAGTCCAGCAACCCTTTCCAAAACCCTTAACATTGCTTGGGACAAAGCATCATCCCCCGCAGCCCGATCATGTAACCCAGCCTCAGTTGCCTGTGACACGGATGCCTCCTCAGCTGGCCTATGCCCTGAGGATGAAGATTTAGCTTGCACCCTTTCGTGACCACGTCCGCGGCCTCGTCCACGATTTTCTCTTGTACTCATATCGAATTATCTGTTTACGAATTTTATGACATTAGTTTAACATTTCAATTGTTTATTACGAGATATCTTATGGACATATAACAGTTCAGGGATTATTTTCGCAACGTCGTAGCCTAGCTACAGTCTCAATCTTACTATATTACAGCTCTACCCTATCTAAAGTATTACAGTAGGGTCTCAGTTCTATCTATAACAACATATCAAGATCACATGGTGTAAAAGAAAGTGTACTTACAGGCTTGGTGCCGGGGATTCAGTGTGCCACGTCTTTCTTCAAACCATTTAAAACTTAAAAATATGTATTTGGTCACAGAAGATAGAAATTTCTTAAAAATTAATTTAAAATACCTTTGCTTTGAAATTCTTGATTTTAACCCGTTTAGAAACCCACAGCTGAGTTGTTGCAACTTGACTCTGATATCACTAAATGTAACACCCCAAACCCGGCCCAGACGTTATGGCTGGATCTGACGTATCACATTGAAGTTTTTAAGAAAACCCATGCCTCTTTCAACGTCCTTCTTAGTGTTTTAAAAGATAGTCTTTGCTAAGTTTATAAAGTGAATGGAAGCTATGCACCAGGTAGGTATCCGAAACAGAGGAGGTGAGCCATGAAGGCTGCTTAAGTACCAAGCTCTTGACTGGATCCAATCCTAGACATGCCCACAACAATTGCCACACTTTGGTGCGAGGTTAGGTTTTGAAAAAAAATGAGTTGGAATTCATTTAAGTAGATATTTTTGATAAATCGATTAGTTGCATAGTTACGCTATTTTGAAAACAAGTATCATTTTGAAAATGCGCCCTAAGTCTAACCCATTTTGAATTATTATTAGAAAGATATAGAGTTATTAAAAATAAAAATAATCCCAGAAGAATAGATAAAATGGCCTTATTACAACCCAAAACAAAATAATAGTAATAAATTTAAAAAATAACCGGTTACTTATTGCAAAGTTCGAAAGTGATCATCACGGCCTCTCTGAATCCCCTCTAGCTCCAAGTCTCCACATCAAGGCTCATCTGCAAAGGTTAAGAAAAAGGGGTGAGTTTGGAAACTCAGTCTGCAACAAGCCCCTTTCAGAGCCCAAACTAATATCAGCATACTGGGCCTAAGCCCTAATTCAGTCTCGACATACTCTAGGCCGAAGCCTTTCGTTTAACGGTTACTAGGCCGAAGCCTTTTCAAAAATCATATCACTGGGTCGAAGCTTTTACTGTATATGGTATGGCCCATTGGCCCATTTTAATATCACATGTAATACCAATGAATGTATGCAAGCCCATTTGGGGAGACTACTCAACCCACCATCCGCTACTCTCCACCCGTACCAACCAAGCACTCCATATGGGGAATAACTCAACCCACCAAACCAAACTCTCCACTGGCAGCACAACTACATTATCATATAACTGGAGGCCTAGTCTCTTTTAATAACTAGGGCAAAGCCCTTTTTGATAAACTGGGGCAAAGCCCTTTTCGCACTTCCTCCATTTATATCAAAAACCCAACCCATGCATATAATGAGTATATCATAGCATAACATGTGCATGTTATAACATATCATGTGCTTATCATGTCATATCATGTAAATCAATACCCCATGCATCATATTCATAAGTAAGCCCTAGGGGTATAATGGTCATTTTTACCTAGGAAAAACAGTCATTTTCCATATTTTAGGGGTAATTTCATAAATTTACCAAATATTATGGGTTTTCCACGATCATTAACAATTATCAACATTCTCAAGTGTTCAAACAGTGATTTTTACGCACTTTATCAAATTAGGGCTTTTAGGCCCAAAACCCCTAATGGGTCCCACGAATGCCGATTTAGCCCATTAGGCCCACATAATCCAAATTTTACAATAGTAATAACCGCGTTAACATGCAATCTTTCCAAATTCCATTTTCTATCAATTTTACCCAAATGGGCCCGAAAGCCCATTGGGCCCAATTTCAACCCATTGAGGCCCAACCTACCGTCGTGCACAGAGTTGCGCTCTTACCTGTTCCATCGATCCAAACACCGTTCATATCAGTTTTATCGCATCTAAAACCACATGCAAAATCTCAAGTTCCCGAAATACCGGAATTTTGGCATTTCAACTTTTCTGCGAATATTAGCCTAAGCTACTACGAGGGTTGTTACACACCTGTTTTGTGACGTTTGCTAACAGAGTCTCCAATGACAACATACAATTAAGTATCACCATTCTTAGCGCACAAGTCATGCTTATCAAACCAAAATCCTCCTTACCTTATTCGGCCAAAGAACCCCTAATGGCCATAGGTCACTTACCTTCACCGGGTCCGATGATACGATTCAAGCTTATCCATGTCGATACCCCAAGCCTTGCTGCTCCTCCAAAGTTATCTATTTCAATACACAAACCATAAAAATCAAATGAAAAAGGCCCAGTAAGGCCTATACCTTAAAATGACAGCCCCTCTCCCCCCTAAACTATAGGGGGTTTCTGCTTTTCTTAATATTTACTACTGAAGCGGTTGGAGTATGAATACTTACCACAGTATTCCTTGTGTACTGTTTAGAGTTTAGCAGAAGAAGAAATCAACCACAAAAATTGAAGAGAACAGTAGGATACTGGTCTCAAAGAAATCGACACCACTAACTTTTAAAAAGTTTCGGCTCTTGGCTATTCGGCAAAGGTAAAGATAGAAAGGAAGTAGTAGTTGAAAAGAAGGGAATAGTAGGCTAGTTTCGGAAAAGAAAAGGAAAGAAAAAAATGGATGGAAAGGGTGGTAGTTTTGGCTAGAGAAGAAAAGAATAATCCTATGGTGTTTACACAGAAGAAAATGGCACAACTAAGTCCCTAAATGCCGAAATACTAGCCAAATACTCCTCTGCCGAAATCCCCTCTCCAATTCCCACTATTCGGCCAACTCTTAGCTTCTCTCCAAATCCCCAAAATCTCTCCCCTTATCACTCCTTAATCCATGCGTTTGACTGATTCAAACTTTCTCCAACAGAGTTTCATTCAACTTCCAACTCTTGCCTGCTAAAGACAGAAAAAGAACACCACAATTGCCAGCTTAGAGAATCAAACCTTGACTCCCCTCAACCACTTACACGCCACTTTTTTAGCTCCTTAGTGGCGTCACTTAGCCACCTTTCCAAGGGCTCTTTTGTGTTACATTTTACCCTCGTCTATTAATAAGGCCACCTATCCAACGCCCCTAACTCCTTAAGTCCAAAATTCAAAAATTCTTCCGGGTTTTGGCCAACACGTGGGCCTTCCATAGGCTCATTTACATATTACAACTATGAATTTTCACTACCAAATACCAAATTTTAAAAACTTACCAAATTCTCGAAAATTACAAAAACTCAAAAATTAGGATGTTACAGTAAGTCCCTGTTTTGCTTCTGTCTTTTGGCTTTTCTCCTCTTTTTCTCTGATTGTTGATTCTCATCTCCTATCTTTTATTTGCGGTGTTTCTTTCAACTTTAGAACTTCTCAAAGAGTGAAGGAGTTTACGAGTGTTACAGAAGTGTTCGAAACCTTTCTCTCATCTCTCGATTGAAGGTAACTCTATTCTTAGTTATCGTGCTCAACCTGAGTACTTTGGGCTTGTATTCTAGAGTGTAGGCTGAATGCTTCATTCCCTACTTGTGGTTTCTATGTTTTTGTAAGTTAACTCATGCTTATTTAAACCTAAGTGTGTAAACAATCGCAATTAATAAAATCCGCTTGTAATGCAGATATTCGTCAATGAGCTTGTAATCAACCTTCGTCAGCAGTTTAAGCAGGCTAAACCACACTCGTTTAATCAAGGTTTTGGTGCTCGTGGACTTTTAGCACCTTTCGTGAACAAGGTACGTAAACAATGCCCAAATCGTAAATTGGCAAAAGCCAGAAAATGTGACCATTGAAGCTACACGGGCGTACACTCACTCGTGTGGTAATCCGAATGCATAAATGTGGGCGTTTGATCATAGAGGCCACAATGAGCAATTTCATAGGCTTAGGCCATTTTGGGCCATGTTAGGCCAAAATTGGCCATGTGGGACCCACGGGCTTGTGGTCCCCTCATGGGTAAACCATACAGACGTGTGGAGAATATTGGGCCAGGCTGTGTAATCCACACAGCCAAGGCTATTTCTGGGCTAAGTGGGCCACTCAGACTGTTAAGGTTGCACGGGTCGCCCGAGACGACTGTGGACCTACTGTTAGGTTGGTAAGTATATGTAACACCCAAAACCCGGCCGAGACATTATGGCCGAATCTGTGATGTCACATTGAAGTGTTTTCCCAAAACTCAAATTCCGTGAAAAATCCGTTTTACAAATACTTTCCTTAGGTTCTTAACAAAAGTTTAAAGTGTTTGGTTCCTTGCAAAAATTCAAGTTATTTAAGAAAAAATATTAATTATATTGGTTTCTTATTAAACTTTAAAACGGTGTTTGTTCTGGAAGCTTTCAAAATGTGTTACATAAATGTGATGTTTTAAGAAAATCATTTGTTTGTGTTTCCTTGAAAAAAATCATGTCCTATTACTAGCAGATATAAGGTAAATAAAATCCCCAAATTAAAATAGAAATTAAGAGGCCTTAATACATAAAAAAGAACCCAAAATAAAAATCTTAATTATAATATTTAGGAAACTTCATTGAGTGGCCACCTTTAAGTCTTCCGACGCCGCGATCCAACTAAGCCTGGGTGTTACGTGTACAGATAACAGATTGGTGTGTTTACGAAAACTCAATGTGTAATCCTATAAGAGCATACAGTCAAAGTAAACACAATTTGGGCCTAAGCCCTTTCAGTTTCAGTTGAGCTTTAGCCCCTTTTTCAGTAATAGTAGCAGTCTAGGCCTTAGCTCGATTCAGTAACATAGGCAGTCCGGGCCTTAGCCCATTCTAGTACAATATGCAAGCAAAGAATCCTACCCAACCCATCCGCTACACACCATCTCCATACCAGCCCTACACATCATGTGGGGATAAACTCGACCCACCTAACCCTACACACCAAATCGTACTGAGTTCGGTACAAAAACAATATTTACAGCAGAGCTGGTAGTAATAGGCTTATAGCCTTTCAATGCATTTCCTCCACAATCAAATATCCCTCCCCATGCAATGCAACATAATATCATATGTGTATGCAGAAATGTCAAGCTCAAAAACAGTCATACATAATACAGGGGTATTTCAGTCAATTTATCTCACAAGGGTATAATGGTCATTTCATCAAAGTAGGGTCTAAGTGTACTTACCGACCCAACAGTAGGTCTACGGTCATATTACGCGACTTGTGCAACCTTAACAGTCATTCTGTGATTATGGGTCTATAACCCATAATGTAGGCCCATGTGGACCCATACTTCCGTATGGCCTGCATAGCCCAGGAATGGCCTTAGTCGTGCAGTTTACACAACCTGACCCTCAATTTGCCACACTTTGAATGAAATTTCTGTATGGGGCCCATAGGCCCTTTGGGCCTCACGGCTCAATTTGGCCCAAAATGGCCCAATGTCACAATGTTCCATGAGAATGCTCACGGTCACCTTATCGCCTGCATGGCCATGGTTTAGCCCATGGCCTACCACACGGACGGCCACATGCCCATGTGGAGGCATCAACCCACTTTTTGGCTTTTCGTCTATCTATGCTATAGGCAGTACGGTTACACACTTATTGATGAAAGAATGCCGATCTCCACGTACTCTAACCTAAATCCAAATAATGACCCAATGTCAGTCCTTAATCACTCAGGTTAACCACCCTCTTGTGAACTCTTAATCCTCCAACAGTACATATCGCTTACCTTGATTAAACAAGTAGGGTTCAATCCTCCCTTAACCAGTGATCACCCACTTCTTGGCAAAGATCTGCATTAAAGCCCAATTTGTTAAATAACCCTAAATTTAAACCACTTAAACCAAGTGTACTTCTTACCGAAATGTAGACTAAGAATGGAGGATAGCAGTATTTGACCTACCACAGCACAACCTACAGTCGAGGCACGCGATGCGACGAACACACTCCTGACAGTCACTGATAAAGAAAAGAAGAGATTAGAGAGAGAGACTATTATAGCACAAAAAAAAGAAAGAGAGACAGTACAACCATGAACCCACACATAAGTGACAGCAATAATAAGGCTCAGCTAAAGCCAAGAGTTTGACAATCTGAAAGGAAACCCAAGTACCTTAATCAATGCAGGGAGAGATTCGGCTAAGAGAAAGGATATTCGGCTAGCAAAGCAGAGAAACCTAGAAGAAAGCCGAACTAGAAAAGAATGAGGAGGAACAAGAATGTTTCGGCAAAGGCTTATGAGTGAAACAAGGGAATGCTCAGTCAATGAGAGGAATGACTAAGAGACAGAAAAGAAAGAAGGGTATTCGGTTAAGGTTCGAATAAGAAAAGAGAAGAAAATATGCCGAAGGTCAATTCAGTCGCAACTTCAAAATGCCAAGAAAGACTAGGAAAAACTTACGAAATGGAGAGCAATACCCAAAACCAATTTCGGCACTCCCCTTGCCTATGACCGAATAGGTACCAATGAGACTCTTATTTTTGTCCACTACTACCTCTCCCCTCTCTCCTTGATCCACTCCCCCTATATCTCTACAAATCTCTCCTCTTTTCCCTCACTTGACCAATTCAAATTCCTTCAACAACTCCCCTACTGTCCCACCACTAGAGTCCCAATGCCATGCAACCTCCCACACAGCTGCTTGTAAAAAGGGACTCTCTTGCATACAACTGGACTCAAACTCTAGTCCCTTAGTAATAGCAACACGCAACTTGCCACTTGCCTAGTAGGCTTTCTGTGTCATACTCCTCTTTCCTAAATTTAAGAAGCCTACTATCAGACAACCAGGGTTTGTTCAAGTAAGAGCAAAAATTTGCCCAAGCTAGGGCTCGAACCCACGACCCCCTAGACACTCCCAGAGCACTAAACCACTAATGCAACCATACATCCATGTTGCATACACACAAAATAATTTTTAACAGGGTTTTCGAGATTTGGGGCGTTACAATATACCTTGACCCCAATTGATGAAATGACTATTATGCCCCTATGAGGTAAAATGATTGATATGCCCCTATGATATGTATGACTGTATTTGAGCATGCCATTTTTATATTGCATACATGTATGATATTATGCCATGACGCATGACATATTGCATGGGGATGGGTTAATTATGATTGGAGGAAGTGTACTGTACTGGCAAATCTGCTGTAAATACTGTTTAGTGCTACAACCGGTGCTAATTTGGAGTGTAGAGATGGGTGGGTTGATTTTATCCCCACATGGAGTGCAGGGCTGGACGGAGTGGAGTGTAGAGGCTAGATGGGTAGGATTTATAATTGCATAATTATATTGCTACTATCACTGAAATGGGCTAAGACCCACACTGATACTGATACTGTAATGGGCTAAGGCCCTAACTGAAACTGAATTATTACTAATACGGGCTTAATCCCAGACTGTTTTGCCTACTGCATGATTGACTGATTGCTTGATAAGGGATTACACACTGAGTTTTCCTAAACTCACCCTTCTGTTTATCTGCGCAGGTAATCCCAAGTCTTAGGCGGGTCGGTGCTACGAGGGACTCAAAGGTTACCACATAACCGTACATATTTTATTTATTTGACTTTAATTTATAAGTTATTTAATTTGGGTATTTTTATGTAATAATGCCTTTTTAAATTTTTAATCTTTAATTTGGGGTTTTATTTATTTGAATTATATCTGTTAGCAGTAGGACACTAGTTTTCCAAAAGGATAAAGGCTTTTCAAAACACCACGTTTACGCAACATGTTTTAGAAGCTTCCGCAAGAAATAATGTTTTAAAATTAATAACAATTTAATATGATTAACTTTTTGCTAAACGACTTGAATTTTTACAATGAATGAGACATCCTAAAATTTTTTGTTTAAATCACAAAGAGGTAAAGTATAGAGCGGGTTTTACAACAATATTATATTTTGCGAAAAACAATTCAATGTGACATCGTCAAATTCGGCCATAACGTCCAGGCCGGTTTTGGGGTGTTACAATAAGTTAATTTTGAATATATTTAGATCAACAAAAGCAAAATTTGGATCTAGATCAAGGGAAAACTAAAGTTATCGACTAATTGACTTATTTCATCATTTTCACATCCAAGGTAAGTTTGTATGTGATAAATTTCATTATAAGTGCATTTTAAATGCTTTGATATTGTATAAGTTGTGAATATGAGACTTCGAATAAGTTCAAGAATGATTCGATGGTAATTCGACATTCAAAATCCCAATTGAACCTTAGGAATAGTTTATGATACTAGTGACATGTCATTAGGGGATACATTGAGCACTTTGGGTGCGGGTTATATCGATTTGGATTTGAGCCATGAATATCAGCTAATTTGGCTTCGAGCCATGAATATCAGCTGATTGGCTTCGGGCCATGATATCAATACTCTGGATATAAGTTACCTTGATTTGGCTTCGGGCCATGGAATAGGTACTTAGTGTGAAAGACTCATGAGTATTTGGCTTATATTCTGAATGGTTCAACGAGTAAATGAATGATGTGGTTGAGAATGAGATTTGTATGAGATGGTACAAATATGTGCATAAACCATATTAGCTTTGAATTGAAGAAATGGTGAAGAATGTATATAGTTTTGTGAACGAGTAATTGAAAGGTTTGTTGGTTGATGTGAATTTATATATCTATAATCAATTGTAAAATTATGTGGTTATGATTATATCAAGTTTATTTCATATGAGCTTACTAAGCTTTATAGCTTACATCGTTTATTCTTTTTATGTTTTATAGTGAATTCAAAGCTAGCTTGGATTCGGGCACCGTCGGAGATTTTGTCACACTATCCTACAAACGATTTGGTACCTTTAAGCTTTTGTTTTGATTTTATGGCATGTATAGGGACTTTGGTCATGTTGGTTATGTTTCAGTTATGATTTTGTCCATTTGAATTGCCTTGTAAATGTCTAAGGTTTGGTTTGTATATTTGGCCATATGAGTTGGCTTATTTTGGTTGATTTTGGTTATATTTATACGTATATAAATGACCTATGCTGTGTGAATGAAGTTGGATTCATGATGTTTATTGATAATAGGTAATTTGAATGTCAATAGGTGATAATTTGCGGATTAGTATGTTTGTGGAATTGAGCATATTGATGCATTGTTGTTAATGGTCATTTTGATAAATTGAGAAAAATAAAGATTTGGTATGAACTTAGATGGCATAATGTGGTATTTGTGTTTTGCATTGGTTGGTATTGAAAATGGTATAAATTATGCTTGATTTGGAATTGATTTATATGTCTACTGATGCTATGTTTTATGCCATATGAGTTATGTAGGTGTGCCTAAGTTTGGGTGGCATATTTTTGTCCACATGAGCAGAGACACGGGCGTGTGTTTCAGCCGTGTCCGACACACAGTCATGTACACGGTCGTGTGTCCCCTAGTGTTGAATTTGAACTCAAGTTAGTATACACTACACGTCCTCACACACAAGCGTGTGACTTGGCTGTGTCGCATAAGTTAGTATACCTTACGGGTTTGGCACAGCTTAGCACACGGCCTGGCACACGAGCGTGTATGGCGATTTTTAGGGCACGCGAGCATGAGTGTTGGCCGTGTGACGTAAGTTTGAGAGTTACACGGGGTTGGACATAGGCTGGGACACAGCCATGTGCTCCCATTTCAAATGTCTACATGGCTTGTGACACGGGCGTGTCTGGTGGCCGTGTGAGAGACACGGCCCGACCACATGGGCGTGTGTCTCCTATTTTGAGAAAAATTTTCAAGGTTTCGTAAAAGTTTCCTAAGTTATTAGTCTAGTCCCAAATCACTCCCAATATATGTTTAGAGCCACCGAGGCTCGTATTAGGGACAAATTGTGTAACACCCTAACCCGTATCCGTCGCCAGAATGGGGGTCAAGAAGTATTACCGGACGAGACACCAAATTTAGGACACTTACATATACACGTATGTTATATTCACATAATTAAAACATGAACATGTTTAACCAATATAGGCGTAATTTAAATCATAATATAGAGTCATTAAAAACTCAAGTTATACATAATAAAATTTTAAGCACATGCAAAATTGAAACCAAACAATATCACGATTTATTACTTTAATTAATTGGCCAATGCACAATTAAAAATTCTTATATTCATTCGAATTATAAGTTCAAATAATACATATCATATAGCTTATAAAACATGCATACATGAAACATTCCCATATGTTATCAATTGGACAAATATATTCATGTACTTAAATAACTCATAAGTAATCCACTATAAATTTTGTTTAGTCATTTTGAACATCAAAGACATTTGAAGCACCCAACACTTATGCCTAATGACCGAACCAAAACATATACCTAGCTACTTTAACTTATCACCTTAGGCGCATATAATGACTAAAGTATACCCATTTCACATGCCAAGTTACCATGAATAGAAATACATACACACAACCAATAATTTAATTACCTTTTCGGTCACCAAAGGTACCTTCAATGCATCATACTTATATAATTTGCCATACACATACCACATATCTAACAAATCGAAATCACTCTTACCCAATATCCATTATAATCGTCACATAGATATATAACATAGTTCCCAAAATAATCTAAGCATCAAGGTCGAATACACCCTAACCAACCAAACATAACATATAATATATGTAACAAAATCAACCCCAACCACACTAGAACATAGCCAAATATTCCCTGGTACCAACGCATATAACAACACTTTAAACAAATGTAACAACCGTTTCCATATATGTTTATACTCATGCAAAAGCTATAATCAAATTAACTATAGATGCTGTCCAATTCATCAATTATTTCAACGCACAACACACACCTACTCTTAACTAAAATTTAATTCACTCACAACATATTAACCCTAATGAGCTCATACCATGCTCATACATGACTGAATTCAAATAGAGAGAAATAACCACAACCAAAACACATCCAAACCAACTTAAGAATTTAGCCATTTTCGCATGGCTTTATACATAACCAAAAGTTCAACATTTCCAAAATATACTTTAGCCTATACATGCCATAATCTTTAATTTAACTTATAAAAGTACCCAAAATAGAGGATAGTGTGATAAGCTTCGCAGACGATCCCCGAGCTTGTAACTTGACTTCCCAAAATCTATAAAACAGAAATAAACATTCACACATTAAGCTATTATAGCTTAGTAAGTTTAAAGCAAATAAACAATTTCGAGATATAGTCAATTCATTTCAATTTAAGTCGGATTGTATTAATAATGCCAACTTTAACTTTGAACTTACAAATGAAATAAATAATAGCATTTTCTTGCATAAAACTACCATAGCCGAATGCTATGACACCATAATAACTGAATGTAAAATCAACTTTCTAGATTAAGTTATCACTATACGATCAATCATATATATAGATATTTATTCGCATAACCACAAGAATCCAACTATTAATATAATGTACCTTTACTACTAGTATGACCAAATATATGTATGATTATATATATATCCAAAAAAAAATTCATAATATTCATAACATTCGTTCGAATCAAATAAACTTGTTCATTTTACATAAATTTGTCTTTTGCATCACATAAAACTTGTTAAATTGCAAGTCTCACACATACCTTAAAAACATTAGCTAACAAGCTAAATCATACTTGTCTTTTAACTCATTTACATATTCGATCGCGATTTACCTTTTCCCGATGAACCATTCGAAATGAGATCGGACACTCAGATAATCACATAAATCGTACAATGCCAACGTCCCAGACGTGGTCTTACGTGTAACCACATATCGATGCCACTGTCCTAGACAGGGTCTTACTCGTAAACACATATCGATATCACAAATCGATGCCATGGACTTACTCGCACACATATATCATAATCCTATGTCATGACATATGTATCCTAGCTATTCTTAAGGTTCATACGGGGCTTTCGGACGTCGTATCTCGGCCGAAATCAATTCGGAATTGTGATAGTCAAGCTTAAGCATATTCGACTATAACATATGTATATTTTACATTACATAATAGCATATAATATTTACATCTAACTACAATTTAACACGTCTATTTGCTTATAAACTTACCTCAGACATCGTAAAACGGGACAGGGCTACTAGTTGACAACTTTCGTTTTTCCCCGATCCAAATCCAATTTCTTTGTTTCTCGATCTAAACATATTCAAATTAAGCTCATTCAAACATATTTTTACTCAATTTAGTCCAAAAACACATAAATGGGCAAATTACCATTTTACCCATGACATTTACAATTTTTACAATTTAGTCCCTATTGTACAAAACACAAAATACACAAAATTTCACAACACCCATGTTAGGTTGAATGGTACCCATGCCTATACAAGTCCATATATTTTATTAATTTCACATTTTAGTCCCTCAAATTATTATTTTCACAATTAAGTCCTAATTACTTAAAATAATCAAAAACTTCAATACAAAATATGTTAATCTAAAACATATCTTTCATTTTTCATCATCAAACAACAAAAATCACAAGCTATCAACAATGGCACAACTCAAAATATTCATTAAAATCAAAAATTAAAGCTTGGGTTTTGTAGTACTCGAAGCAATGATCTCAAAAACGTAGAAATTATCAAAAAGTGAGCTAGTTTCATACCTTGATTGAGCTCCAACAACGGCTGAATGCCCTAGCTCACTTTTCTTTTCTTTTTCTTTTAAGTTTCGACAATGGAAGATGATGATATAATAAAATGAATTTCATACTTCAATATTACCTTATTATATGTTATTTGATAAATTACTTATTTAACCTTTATAAAATAATAATAGAATTTAATAACCTATGCCCATTACCGTCCAAGCATCAATCTAAAGGTATAATTACAGCATAAATACCTTAACTTAATAAACCACTAACCATTCGGCCCTTTACCATTTAAGCTACCAAATTTTTAATTTACGCGATTAAGTCCTTTTATTTAATCGGACACCTAAACAACAAAATTAAATCACAAAATTTCACAGATATAATTTCACACAGAATAAACACAGAAAATATTTTTAAAATATTTTTTTCTGGCTCATATTCGTGGTCCCGAAACCACCGTTCTGATTAGGGTCTAAATTGGGCTGTTACAAATTGATTGAGATTGAATGATGAATGCATGAATTGTGAAAATGTATGTTAAATGAATGTTTAATTGTTTTATAAGTTCGTTAATGCTTCATAACCCTGTTTTGGTGTTGAATAAGGGTGAGGGGTGTAACAATGATTCTCGAAGTACTCCCGTACTTCGTTGTATAAATCTATATTACCACCTAACGGTTGTATTTGGTTGTAAGATTTACACTTTATATGTTACTATGTCAGAAGGCGGTCAGTTATATGGTGGAAGACCATGCGGGAAGGGCTATAAATAGCTAGGGAATGACTTCCCATGGAGGATTCATCTCTATTTTTTATTCATTTTCCTCTCTTCTTCATCCCTTTATGGGTTGTTTCAAAGAAGAGATAGTTATAGGAAATTCTGCATAGACCAGTAATCATGAGGTTTAAGTCAAAAAAAGTGGAGAATCCACTAAACTGGTAAGTTTCTTAGTCCTTTTATATAGATAGGCTTAAGTAAATGAAGTTAAAGATTTTCAGAACCATTTTAGGGGTTTTGTATGTTTTTAAGAACCTGAGTTTTAAGCTGAGAATACTGAGTTTAACTCATGATTTTGGGTTGTCATGCTTATGTTCTAGAAGAGTAGGAATTTTGGTGTTCAGAAAAGCTAAGTGGAGGAGGCAAAGAAGTGTTGGGTGAGTTTTAATACTTCATCCCTAGAATGATGTATGATTGGCATGATTTTATAATGGTGTATGAATTCTGTTGATTTTGAAAGCCAAGCATACACAAGATTGTTTGATATATGGTATCTGCTACGTAGTTTAGTATCCATGAAATATTTAGGACTTCATGTTTAAAATGATAGCATACTCTATACTAGTATTTAAGTGAAACACATGTATTGTATGATCATACCAATAGGAGAATAATTGACAGGATAGATGGAGTTAGGACTTGGGAATGAGAATTTCTGCTAGATACCACCATACAATGTTACTGAATGCAAACTGTGGTGTGCAAAGCTCCAGGACTTGTGAAGGGGACATTGCTGTGTTCAAGCATCAAGGTTAGGAATAGTGAAATGGAGGAATGGATGGAGGAATAGGGAAAATGAAATTTCATTGAGATACCGCCATATAGTATTAGTGAGTGCAAACTGTGATGTGTAAAGCTTCGGCCTTTGCCAATGGACACTTCATTTTTCGAGCATCAAGCTTGATATGAGATAGGTTGATATCGATGGTTATAAGGTTCCATCAGGCAACACCGCGATATTGGTCAATCGACTCTATGGGGTGACATTACGGTGGCGGTAAGGTCTTATGGTGAGACACCTCAATAGAGGTCTAAAGTGTAAGACCATAGGTTGGTTCTGACATCCAATATAATACACTAGGACAGTAAACATTAGGTAGTTCGTTGGGATAGTAAACACGGGGTAGTCCACTGAGAAACTAAAAACTGGATAGTTCACTGGAATGATAATTGGAGGAAATCATGTAAATGAAGGGAAAGGGGGATTGAAAGAAAAGTGTAAGTGTTGACGAAATGATGGTTACCCAACAAAATAGTGATGAATCCATCAAACAAGGCGAAAGAAATAAAAAAAAAAAGTAGTCCACCCAAAAATAATAATCCTGAAAGCTAGTAAGGTATATAGGTGCTAACCCAATAGAAATTGGTCTTAGGAAATGACGTGCCAGTGGTGCCTGTTGTTTAGGCAAACGAAAGAGGGTTTATCCAAGGATTTTTAGATACGGGTCTACCATTGAGAAACCCTAGAGGGCATTTAGAGAAACCCTATATGCTAGAAATTTATCATAAGTATGCCAATTAGTCTATAAAGAAATGAGGGGTTAGTTAGAACCCATTGACAGAAGAGTTTCAAAATGAGATATGCCAAGTGATAAACATGTCTGTTAAGACTATTCCTCTTTGAGGGGAAACTATTAAGGAAGTACCAGTCAAATGGCTAGTTTTGTATGAAACAAACTTATAAGAGAAATCATGAACTCAGATGACAGTCTGTTAGGTGTTATAGGTCAAAGTGGCCTACAGCAGATGGGCATGTGACACTTGAAGCAATGTATCATGAATAGGGTGGGTTACAAGGAGGTAATCCGACCACTATTCCAAATAAGTAAGACTTAGTCCACTAGAGTGGCATGGGTCCCCATTAGATAACGCAACAGATGGAATGTCAGCAAATCCTCTAGGACTATGGTAAGAACTCTACCAAGGACTAATCAACAATATAAACACATGGTAGGCTAAATAGGGTCATTAGGAGGGTAGGCTAAAAGGCTACCTTATAAACACATGTTGAAATAATAATCCAACACTAGGAATAAATAAATGAAAGTATAGTATGGACAGAGTCTACAAATATGGCGAGACACCCGAGAGAATGTAGAAAATTGTAAAAAGGTTATAAGATTTACCGAGGGAAAATAGCTTAATAGTCTATCCACAAATAGATGTGCTCGGTAGTTAAATCAAAGACCACCACTTCGAGTTGAGGGAAATTTTCCTCAAAACGACCAATGAGTTAAAAATATTTAAATTATTTTCATTTACTACCCTCATCATACATGGTCTATGTTTGAGTAATTTTGAGTACTCCAAGATATCTTATGGACAATTTTTATCTATTTCTGTTTTATATTACTTTGTGTTCTTTGCAAGATTAGTTTAATTGTAGAAAAGATGGTTTTTAAGAAGATAAGTGGCTAGATCCTCAAGGAGATTAACGATCGAATGTGAGAGTGGTTAACGGAAGAGTTAGGGTTTTTCTAATAGGATTAGTTGGTGTGAATGCATGTGTTTTTAAAATTTAGGCTTGACGACCCTAGGAAGAAATATAGGTAAACAGATCGAGAGACGAGGTTACCAAGTAAATCGAGTATTTATCTTAGTTAGGAAAGTGAGGGTGAGAGGTAAGCGTGTACTAGTTGATTAGTTAGGCAGTAGAGGCCAAAAGGTAATATTGTATAGGCAATAACTAATTCTCTAATAAAAACTCAAGTTCTGAAGTTAATTACAACCACAAGAGTGAGTCAATCTTCTACCTATTATTCAAGAGATTTTTGTTTGTTAATTTTTTTTCATAGTTTCAATTTTTAATTTTGTTTTCTAATTTTAATTTTTAGTATTGATCATCATAGTATGATTTTTAATAATTATTTTTTGGACCTGTTGTTGTAGTGGAACGACAAAAATGTGCAAGTGTACACAATCGTATCAAGTAATAAAGTGAAAAGTAAATTTCGAGTTACAGTACCCATAGGGACTATGAAGAAAATCTTTATGAAATGTGAAATTAAACAAATTGGTGGTGAAAACAATAATTGATTTGAAGAAGTGATCTAAAAACTAAAAATTAACTAAGTAAGAAAAACAAAAAGTAAAAATTCCAATGCACGATTTCAAAAAATGGGTTTTAATCAATATGATATAATTGTGTTAGATCGATTACATTCTTTAACTTAAAATTACTAAACTCATGTTCATGCTGTTACATATAATTTCACGGCAACTTGGTATTTTGCTAGCTAATGCTCATACAAACTTACTAAACCAATTAATCTCTTGAACATATTACTATGTCAATTCAAACAATTAATCAATTTTCATAAGGAAGTATAAGATTAAGTGAAGTAACAACATAGTCCTATATTGAAACAATTTAATCACAATAATCTTGCAAGTTATGCAAGGCTAATGTACCGTTTAATACTGTCACTAATTTAACCTTCAGCTACCTTAGAAGATTAAACATGCACCAATTAAATATTGTGTCAATTAATTAAAATTTCAATAAGATTAATAATTAATTAATGTGTTACCTTACAATTATAATGCAAGTATAACATAGGCATGACTTTATTTAATTGAGAAAATTACCAAGACCTAATAATAACACGAACATAATTAAAATAATTTAAGTAGACAGAATGCAATCAATCTAACATGAATTAAATTTAAGTCATTTTAATTAAATCAAGAATAACAACACAAATATATCCATGTTCATGATCACAACATAAACAAGAAAATTAAAGAGAAGGAACTAGAAAGCAAATCCAGTATTTCTCCGAAGCTAGACTAGTGCGCTTCTCTCCTTCTCTGCTTGTTTTATCAATCCAAGGCCTTAATGAACACTTGAATGCTACTACTCCAAGGTGGATGAAGGCTCTTTTTCAAGAAGGAAATTTTCTAGGGAATGAAACAAAGGAAAATGGGAAAGAAAGAAAGGAATGGAAGAGAGAAAGCGAGTGAAAGAGAGAGATGTGTGGGAATGAATGGTGTGTCCAATACAGAAGGGAAGAGAGATATTTATAGGTGGGAATGACTGCTAAAAATAGAAAATAAATTTTATCCATTCAACCTCCCTTAGATTAATTGCATTCTGACGACTTAATTTATTAAAATCATGTTTGAGTTGTTATAGGCCTTGGTAATTTGTTCAATTAGATAAAATCATGCCTATGTTGCACTTGCATTATAATTGTAAGGTAACAAATGAATTAATTATTAATCATATTGAAATTATAATTAATTGAAACAATATTTAATCGGTTCATGATTAATCTTCTAAGGAAATTGAGGGTTTAAATTAGCAGATATATTAAACAATATAATCACCTTGCATAACTTATAAGATTCTTGTGATTGTAATATAGAAATATATATTAATTCACTCTGTCTTATACTTGCTTATGAAAATTGGTAAATTAATCTAGCATAGGAATATTTGAAAGATTGATTAATTTAATAAGCTTGTGTGTTAACAAAATACCGAGTTGCCATGAAATTATTCGTAATAGCATGAACATAGTTTTAATAATTTTAAGTTAAAGAATAAAATTAATCTAACATATTTATGTCATATTGATTAAAACATTTTTTAGAAATCGTGCATTCGGAATTTTATTTTCTTAGTTAGTCACTTAGTTAATTTTTAGTTTTTATAGCACTTATTTCGAATCAACATATTTTCCCTCACCAAATTGTTTAAATTTATATTTTATAAATATTGGCTTATATATTCCTTGTGGGTACGATAACTCGACGTACTTTTCACTTTATTACTTGATACGATTGTGTACACTTGCACATTTTCATTATTCTAGTTGGTAGGTTCAATAGGAACTCCATCCAGTTGGAGGCGTTCTTGGGGGACTTCTTTAAAAGCAACAGACTCTTCCAAAATTACCTCCTCTATTTCTGGCTCTCTGGAGATGAAAAAGTTGGTCGATTGCCTCTAATCCTTCTTGAAGCTCTTCCAATAGTTGCCTTTAGGAATATAAACATTAAAGTTCATTGACTCAGCAGTGACCATCTGTAAGCAAGCGAGGTTCACATGACTCAGATTGAGAGGACCCACAGCAACTTGGGTGTGAAGGACCTGGTTGAATTGTAATTTCGGCAAGGCCTCTGCCAGATTCTTTTTAGTGTTCTTTTGGTATTTCTTCAAAGCTACCTCGTTGGAATGGCGTAGATGCTCCAACTCTGATAAAAATATCATTGGTCTTGAGATTTTGATTTTTCCTCCTAAGTGGACTCTCTAGCCCTTAGTTGATTGAGTTATTCCCCCATCTGCTTGGCCTAGACTTCTAAACTTTCATATTTGCTTTTCCAAGAAAAAACAGAAGATTCAAGCTCTTTAATCTAGCTTATAACTTCCTCATGACTTTGGCTTAGTTGAGCCAAGGACAATTCACCATAATGCACAGTTTCTTCTAAGCCCACCAATTTGATGTTGTTTTGATTGAAGGTCTCTTAAAGGGCCCAGCTCATTATCGCATATTCAACTGCTAAAACTTTTATCATTTGTGTGCTTAATTTTATAAAAGGACCTAATCGCATAAAATGTAAAAGTTGCATGTTATTTGTTAAAAGTGTCTATTTGATATGGATTATTATTGGTGAGGTTCTTATATGGCTATTTGACCATGGCATGCATTAAATGACTTAAATGGACATTAAATAATGGTTTATTAATGATTTAATGCAAGGGCAAAATGGTAAACAAAACATGAAATTAAAGCCATTAACATCTTTGTTGGCCGAATGTATCAAAAGAATAAGAAAGAAAATACATGTTAGGGTTCAACCATTGATTTCTTTGATTAAGGTATGTGTTTTGATCCCTTTTTGATAATTTTTACGTTTTTGTAATCGTTACTTGGTAATCTATCAAGCCCATGCCCTAATTTCTGATTTCGTTGATGATTTCGAGTTATTCCATTATTGATAATGTGAGTTTTATGAATTTTGATGATAGTAAATGAAAGATATGTATTGGGTTAACATGTCTTGTCTTTGAATTTTTGATGAATTTGAGTAATTTGGGCTAAATTATAAAAATGAGAAATTGAGGGACTAAAATGTGAAATAAATGAAATATATGGGCTTATATAAAGTGTAGGAAAATTTGACCAAGCATGGGTGTGGTGAAATTTTGAATATTTTTATGTTTTGTGAAATAGGGACTAAATTGCAAAAAATGTAAAATGTCAGGGCAAAAGTGTAATTAGCCCATTTGTGTGTTTTTAGATGAATTTGATTGAATATATGATTAAATAAGTTGAATTTGTATTGAATTAGATCAAGAAATGAGAAAATCGAATTTGGATCGGGGAAAGTTGAAAATTATCGAATAATCGTTTCGGTCCGTTCGTGTTAGCACGAGTTCATAAGTAAATAAATTTTATTAAATTGAAATGTATGTGCATTATAGTGCCGAATTGAATTATTACTTGTGTATATGTATATGTCGAATTGAGTTAAGCATGGGAGCAATATTTACGAGCTTGAATCGATCGAGTTACAATGTCCAAAAGCCCCGTACGAACCTTAGGAATAGTTAGGATACATATGTCATGACATAGGATTCTGATATGTGTTATCGTGTAAGACCATGTCTGGGATGTTGGCATCGATTTGTGATTTACGTATAAGACCATGTCTGGGACATTGGCATCGTATATGATTTCATGTAAGACCCTGTCTGAGACAGTGGCATTGATATTTAATTACTTATAAGACCACGTTTCGGATGTTGGAATTGTACGAGCTTATGTGCTATACGAGTATCCTTATTGATTCCAAACAGTTTAATGGGCATTTCGAGAAATAAATGAGTATATAAATTTGCATCCGAATCAGGTATGTTGCGAGATATATGAAATTTAGCAATGAAAGTGAGTATGATTATGATCAGTTGATATATGAACTATGTGAAAATGAGATGTAGATACTAGCAAGTGAACTATGATCGAATGAATTATATAAGATATATGGAATTATAAGTGTGTTTTGCCATATATGATTCAGGTACATGTGATTTTTATATGAAATTCTAACATGAAATGTTAAATATATGATAATGAACGATGTGTTATATATGCTTGTTATATGAAATTGTGGTCCTATGTTTCGAACATGAGAATTATGAAAAATGGAACATGGTTTGGATGTATGATTTGCTATGATTATTCGGGTTTTGAAATGCATAAAAAGAAATTGATATATTTCTATGCATGAAATGTAATAAATGACTATGTTTCGATTGGTTATGTAATGAAATTGTGCAAGCTTAATTTATATGAATGATCTAATGCTCGTTATTCGAAATTGAAAGCATGATTTATATGTTAATCGATAAATAAGCCGAATAAATTTACTTAATATGGTGATGTTGGATTATATAAGATAAGTGATTGAATATGTGTATGAAGTTAACTAAATTTGGCTCATTTAAGTTGAATTATATACATGATCTTGTAAAGATTTATTTGCTTATGGCTTACTAAGCTCTCGAAGCTTACTTTGTGTTTGTTTTTCCTATGTTTATAGATTTTCGGAGATCTACTCGGGTTGGAAGTCGATGGTGACGTCATCACACTATCCAGTTATCATTTCGGTAAATAATGTTTTGAGATTTGGTTATGTGGCATGTATAGGCTAGATGTATGTGAATACGTCTGGAGATATAAATATATGTTTTGCCAAATGATATGGCTTGGTAATGGATGAGAATATGGTTTGGTTTTGTTATGGTTTATATGATGAGAAAATGGTATGATTTGATGCATACGAATGACTAAATAAAATGGTCAATTTGGTATGTGCTTAATTGTTAAATTTGGTATAAGTTTGGCATAAAGATGGATAAGAAATTAAGATGTTGGTAATGTATGATTGAATGAATTTGGCTTATGATTTTGGTATATTTTGGTTGTAACTCCCCGAATTTTGGGCCTAGAAGTTTTAAGCCTTGAGTGGGTGAAGTTAGGAGACTGCACATTAGTATTTAGTTGTGTAACAAAGTGACACAAATGCAAGCTCGCTTTAGTGGTTAAGTGTTCTGGGAAGTGTCTGAGAAGTCCTGAGTTCAAGCCTGGACTTTTGCAAAATTTTGTTTTTACTTGATTAAACCATGTCTCTAGTCAGTAGGCTCCTTAAATAAATATGGATAAAACAAGACAAAAAAAGCCCGCTAGTCTAGTGGTAAGTGGCATTTAGAGTGTCCCAGGAGGTCTGAAGTTCAAGTCCTATTGTTGCATGGGAGTGTTTATTTTGCTGCAAGCGTGGTGGGAGAGTTCTAGATTGGCCGAAACTCTGAGGTGTTTGAATAGAGTTTGAAAATTTTGGAATGAAATTCAAACTAAGTGGTTGAGTTGTTGAGGGATCGGTTTGAGTGATTTGAGGAGAGATTTGAGGAGGAAAATTTGGGATATTGAGATGGTGGAAAATTTTTTGCCGAATTGGTACTCTAATCAAGGGGAATTTGGCTTTGGTTATGTTGGCTACTTAAAAATTTTGGCTGAGGTAGGTTATCCCTCTAGTTTTCAGTGTTGTTTCTCTTTTGGTGGCCGATTTGAGCTAGGGGCTTTTGGTGCCTTCTTTGGTTTACCGATTCTATTCCTCTTCTACTTTTTTTTTTCAAATGTACCTCTCTTGTTACCTTAGGCCAAATGGTGCAAAGGTCATTGGGGTCTCTCGGGTTTTTGTTTCTTTGTTGGCCGAATAGTATCCTTTTCCCCAATCAATTTTTGCTCTCCTTGTAACTGAATCTTTCTCTCTCCACAAGTCTCTTTCCTTTCTCTTCTTTTCTTCTCTCTACTCACTCCCTTTTCCCTTTTCTCTCTATTCCTTCAGTTCTTTAGAGTAACCCTCCTTGCATTGTTAAAATCGAATACTCCTCCCACTATTTCTTTCTGTCGGTGCTCTACTTTTGATATTAGCCGAATACTCCATATCAGGTTTGAATGCACATTTATTGTTTCCTTCCTTTTTCTGCTATAAAAGTCTATAACTTAACACCCTTTTATGCTGTCGTTTTGCTAGGAGTGTGGTTGTGTTAGGCCTTGATTTTTTCTCCTTTACTGACTTGGTAATTTCGATAAGTTACTATACTTTTGGATCAATGGCTTATGAGTGTGGTTTAGTTATCAAATGGCGATAGGATGCAGGTAGTTTTTAGAGATTCCAAGTAATCTCTTGCAACGGTTTTAGTGTGTGATTGATTTGACAAGTGATAGGTAATCTTCTAGGGTTCACTTCGACTCGTTTGTTAGCCTATTAACCGAAGCTTCTGTTTGGAATAGGTTAGAGTGCTCGTGGGCTGGTTGCACGTTTTCGCAAACAGGTGTGTAAACACTGCCCAACTATAGATTGGCAAAAGCCGAAAAACACAACTATTGACACTACATGAGCGTCCGCTCGCTCGTGTGGTAATCCGAATGTGTAAAATGTGGGCATTTGATTGTAGAGGCCGCCATGAGCGTTTTCATGGGCTTAGGCTGTTTTAGGTCATGTTGGGCCGAAATGGGCCGTGTGAACCCCACAGGCTCCTAGCACCCACATGGGTAAGCTACATGGACGTATGAAGATTATTAGGCTAGGCTGTGTAGCTTACACGACAAAGGCCACTTTTGGGCTTTGTGGGCCACACGAGCGTGTGGACCCACATGGGCCGCATTTTAGGCTTTAGGCCCATTTTCGCTATTTGATTGTTAAGATTTCACTGGTTGCCCAAGACGATTGTGGACCTACTATTGGGTCGGTAAGTATACCTAGACCCCAATTTGATTAAATGACTATTATACCCTTATGAGGTAAATGACTGATATACCCCTATATGATGTATGACTGTTTGGGCATGCCATCTTTACTGTATATACATTTATATTATGTTGCATTGCATAGGGTGGGATATATGATATTGGAGGAAGTGTACTGAAAAACTATAAGCCTATTACTGACAGCTCTGTTGTAAATACTGTTTTAGTGCCCCAACCAGTGTTACTTGGTGTGTAGGGATGGGTGGGTCGATTTTATCCCCACATGGTGTGTAGGGTTGGTACGGAGATGGTGTGTAGAGGCTGGATTGGGTAGGATTTTCTGATTGTATACTTTATCTTGATTCTGTATGGGCTCGAGCACGCATCGCTACTGATTCATCGTAATGGGCAAGGCCCGAGCATATGATCGCTACAGATTGAGATGGGCTAAAGCCCAAACTGATATTGCCACAATTACTGATATGAGCTTAGGCCCAGACTGTATTTGTTCACTGTATGCTTGACTGTTTGTTTATTAAGGGATTACACACTGAGTTTTCATAAACTCACCCTTCTACGTATTTGTGCAGTTAGTCGTTAGGTGGATCAGTGTTGCGAGGGACTCGAAGGTGGCCACACAACAGCTTATGCGCTCATATTTGTCTTTTACTTTATGAGTAGTTTAATTTGGGTATTTTTATGTAATAAGGCCTCTCTGGATTTTATTTTGATTTGGGGTTTTATATCTATTTTGCTTTAACACTGCTAGCAATAGGAGAAACACGCGGGTCTTTAAAAAGATAATTTTTTTTTAAAAATAGCACGAATACGTGAACGGTTTTAAGAGCTACCGTAAGAAATCAACGTTTGACAAGTAAAACTCAAGTACGCAGCTATTTTAAAAAACTTCCGCTATAAACGAGGTTTTGAAATTAATAAAGTTTTAAAGAATATTCTTTTTGATAATGATGCAAGTTTTAAAATCATCTTTTAGATCACCCAAAGAGGCTAAATAAAGATTGGGCTTTTCAAACGAGATCACACTTTACGAAAAACACTTGAATGTGACATTGCAGATTTGGCCATAACGTCCAGGCCGGGTTTGGGGTGTTACATTGGTATATAGAATAAACATGAAATTAGTTGATGATATTTTAGATTAATAGATATATGTTTGGAGTTGGATTTGGCTGAAAATGTTGCATTTATGATGCTTGACTTTGGACTTGTAGGGAAGACCTAAATGGGTGGCATATTGGCCTTGTAAATGGCCTATTTTTGCCCACACGGGTAGGGACATGGGCGTATGTCTCTGCTGTGTTGCTCGAGGTCCATTTCGAAATGAGCCTGGGTAGACCACACCGTCGTACACGCACGGACGTGTGCCAGGCCCTGTGGCCAAGTCAGTTTCGACCACGGGCTAGACACATGGGCATGTCTTGTTGCCGTGTGGATAAGTCAGCATGTAAGCCCTGTTTTGCCACGGTTTAGACACACGGGTGTGTCTAAGGTCGTGTGAGGTACACAGCCTGTTCACACGGGCGTGTGATCTTTGTAACTTAGAAACTGTTAAGTTTTCAAAAAAATTTGTATATGTTCGATTTAGTCCTGACCCTTCCTAATACATGTTTAAGGTCTCGTTGACCTAAGAAATGAACTTTATGTTGATTTTTAATTATGAAATGATGATCTATGACTTTTGATTGCTAAATATTCCAATATGTCTGGTAATGCCTCTTAACCCTAGTCTGGAGACAGATTAGGGTTAGGGGTGTTATATTTCGTTGGCATCAGAGCTATGGTTTAGTCGATTCTAGGACTACCATAGCATATACGAGTCTATCTATACGTGCCACATTTAAGCTGCGATAATGTGATATCTCCCGACTCTGACAAAATTTATTTTGATGAGACAGATTAGTTTTCCAGCCGAGCTAATTCTGATAGTACAGAATGTGTACTCAAATGTTTGAATGGAAATATGTTGATTATGAGTTGAAACTCATGAAGGTATGGATCAAAGAGTATGACATTTTGTTATTGATAAATGTTATAGTTATATGAGCATATGAGTTATGATATTTGGATTATGATTATTATATGAAATGTTTTGATCATGAAAGAGTGATTTGAGTTGGCATATGAATAATGTGTTAAGAATAAAAGTGATTAAAAGCAAATGTTTATTAAATGTTTTGAGAATGTGAAATTAGTAATGAACTGGCTATTTGTGATAGTATGTGTTAAGTGCATGTATGAGAGAGTTAAATTTGAGGCTTTACTACCCTTACCCCTCTTATCTGTAAAATGTTTCAATGAAATCTGTAAGATTTGGATTGAATAAGCCTACAAGTGTGGAATTATAGAAGTCCATGTTCGAAAGATTAATAATATGGTCTGAGAAGTGAATGAACTAGCAAATGAAGATAGCACTAAAAAAGATATTTAAAAGTTCTGAAGACTATTCAAATTATGCAAATTCACTGTTAACAAAGAAGTTGAATTCAATGAAATAAAAGTATTCAGGTATGATATCTAAAGAAAGGTACTAACTGAAAGCTCTTTTGAATTTATTTCTATTATTGATGGGATAATATAAACTTAATGATGACAGAATTAGTCAGTTGAATAATGGTTGAATTGTATTGATAGCTGAGTACAGTAGTTATAGTCGGGTAGTTACTATGACTTCTTCTAGGCATTTTGTGTACATTTATCCTCAGAAGTATATGTGACTGTTTAATTTCAGAAGGAATTTTTATCATATGAAAACATTAGCTAAACATGTTAATAGACGAAAGTATTGTCGGTCTGTTTGAGTTATGTTCGACATTGTTATATATTTCTCTAGTATTTATCCCATTGTGTGGATATGAATGTCAAAGGTAAAATCTGTTTAATGCTAATACTCTGCTTCTACTGGATATTGTTCTATTGAAAATATGTGAATATTATATTACTTCAGTTAATGTGGATTCCAGTATTTATGAGTAATATTGTTCTTTCTGGACATTTTCTGGGATATCATCGAAGTTGATATCATTCTATATGAGTTGTAATTTTTCTGATATTCTATGTAGCTTCAGATGTTGAAAATTTCACTATTCTGGTTTTCTTATGATTCTATGTGATTATCTATAAGAGGTATCTATTTGACAAAAATGGCTATATCTGTTATAATCATAATTTCTGTTCTGAAATTTGAAAGTACTACAGTACCATTATCAGAGTTATAAAAGTTGTGCTTCTGTATTGGGTGCTGTTCAAATCATATTTGATTTTATTCTGGGTTCAAATGCTTTATTAACAGTCGAGATATTATCTATTATTATGGGTAAGACGTCAGTCTTATTATGGCATTATGATTTCTATTTGATGATTGTGGCATCTGTATAATGATATGTCTGGGTTATCATTTTTAACGAGAGGAAAAGATTTCTTCGAAAAGACCGAATCAGTAATTTAATCTGATCTGAAATTATTTGATTGAAAAGTTAATTGGGTTATATGTGTTTGAATCTATCTACCAGATTGGAAATAAACTTTGAGCGCACATGTGTGAATTGAAGGATAATCTGGAGGAAGAATTTGTATTCTTGAAGACTTGATGCAGAATTATAACTATCGGAACAATTCTACCTAAGAAATGTTATGGCAAATTAAAGTTAGTTCGATTTTTGAAGTTTTCCTATTTACACTGAGATATTGTCAACGAAAATATCAGTACTGGTTCAGTCTAATTTGAAGAAAAAGTTTATGATCTTCAGTATGCATCAAGGAACGATTTGATGTGTGTTCTAATAATAGAGTATACAGAGATATCATGTGATTCCATACAGTTAAAGTTGCATGAAAAGAGTTATGTGATATATTTGATGATTACAAGAGTTTAAAATGATTGACATTGTAGAGCGAGATTCGAATTTGGCACAGCAAAGCTAGCTCGAATCGTCGAACAACTTTTGATTCTATAAGTAAATATTATTATCCAAGGGAAATGATTATAGTTTCAAATGATATAAATAAGAAAATTTTATATGCTTTACTAGCGATGGATATGTGATTGATCTTATTAGAGGATGATTATATGTTAACTGGATTAGAAGTTAAATTGATGCTTACTAAGAGAATTCGTGAAATTTAGAAATTTGTTATCAAATTATAAGTTAAAAAGGGGTTTAGCATAAATTGATTTCAAATTCAGAACTTCATATGTGGAATTGATGATTGCTTGTTGCTTTGAAATAGAGTGTGTATACCAAGAAGCTCTGAGATTGTATAACCATTGTTGCAAGAGGCTCACAGTGTCAGTTAGACTATTCATATAGGAGTAACAAGATGCATGATAATCTGAGAAAGTGGTACTGATAAATGAGTATAAAACGTAATATTTCTAACCTTGCGTTTAAATGTTTGAGCTATCAACAGGTTAAAGTTAATTATTAAGCGTCTTCAGGACTGTTTCAGCAAGTTTTGATATCTGAGTAATGATGAAATAAAATATTTTGATGAATTTTGTATTGGGATTATCTCTTATTATTGTTGACTGTCTGAATAAGTCTTTCCATATGCATGGATTTCTCTTTTAATAAATCAGGTAAATTATTCATTTTAGAGACTTTCAGTTTGCACATGGTGTCAGTCATCATTGTTTCATATTAAAATCTAAAATTCACATGGTATATTTGGGAGAAATTACAGTAAGCTGTGAGTACGAGGTTGTTTTGAAAATTCTCAAAATATTTATTCATTACTGTGTTTTAGAGTTTCAAAGCAACTACGAAAGATTGTTGCTATTTGATAAACTATCAGGTGAGTATAAAAGTGACATTGTATGAGGTATCGTATGTGGCAGTTACCTAGCTCTGTTTTTCAGGATCGAGCTTTGTGAGTAAATGATTCATGAGATTAATATCATCAGCAAAACAAAGCAGAAAATGAAGGTAACTCAATACAGTTAGAAGCAGATTCATTTTAATATGATGTATGGCGAAAAACAGATCAAAATCTTAATTGTGTGATTAAAGAGATATGAAATCCAAAGTTATATGTGAATTTGCAATTTTCTGTGTGAAAGCAAATCCTTAATCTACTTTCTGGTAAGATTTTCGAGGATAAAAATCCTTAAAGGGGAAGAGTTGTAACAGATTTACACCCTAGTTAGAACCGTGGTTTTGGGACCACAAATCCTAGTCAAAAAATATTTTAATATTATTTTTCGTGCTTATTATACGTGAATTAGCATGTGTGAAAGTTTGGTATGAAAATTTTATCATTTGTGTGCTTAATTTGATAAAAAGACCTAATCGCGTAAAATGTAAAAGTTGCCTGTTATTTGTTAAAAGTGTCTATTTGATATGGCTTATTATTTGTGAGATCTTTATGTGGTTATTTGACCATGGCATGCATTAAATGACTTAAATGGACATTAAATAATGGTTTATAAATGATTTAATGCAAGGGAAAAATGGTAAACTAGTTAATAATGTTAATATAATTAAAACAAAACATGAAATTAAAGCTACTATCATCTTTGTTGGCCAAATGTATCAAAAGAATAAGAAATAAAATACAAGTTAGGGTTCAGCCATTGATTTCTTTGATTAAGGTATGTATTTTGATCCGTTTTTGATAATTTCTACGTTTTTATAATCATTGCCTAGTAATCTATCAAGCCCATGCCCTAATTTCTGATTTTGTTGATGATTTTGAGTTATGCCATTATCGATAATGTGATTTTTATGAAGTTTGATGATAGTAAATGAAAGATATGTATTGGGTTAACATGTTTTGTCTATGAATTTTTGATGAATTTGAGTAATTTGGGCTAAATTATTAAAATGAGAAATTGAGGGACTAAACTGTGAAATAAATGAAATATATGGGCTTATATGAAGTGTAGGAAAATTCGGCCAAGCATGGGTGTGGTGAAATTTTGAATATTTTTGTGTTTTTGTGAAATAGGGACTAAATTGTGAAAAATGTAAAATATTAAGGACAAAAGTGTAATTAGCCCAATTATGTGTTTTTAGATGAATTTGATTGAATATATGATTAAATAAGTTGAATTCGTGTTGAATTAGATCAAGAAATGAGAAAATCAGATTTGGATCGGAGAAAGTCGAAAATTATCGAATAATCGTTCTGGTCCGTTCGTGTTAGTACGAGGTAAGTTCATAAGTAAATAAATGTTGTTAAATTGAAATGTATGTGCATTATAGTGCCGAATTGAATTATTACTTGTGTATATGTATATGTCGAATTGAATTAAGCATGGGAGCAATATTTACGAGCTTGAATCGATTGAGTTACAATGTCTGAAAGCCCCATACGAACCTTAGGAATAGTTAGGATACATATGTCATGACATAGAATTTTGATATGTGTTATCGTGAAAGACCACGTCTGGGACATTGTCATCGATTTGTGATTTACGTATAAGACCATGTCTAGGACATTGGCATCGTTTATGATTTCATGTAAGACCCTGTCTAGGACAGTGGCATCGATATTTGTTTAAATGTAAGACCACGTCTAGGACGTTGGCATTGTACGAGCTTATGTGCTATCCAAGTATCCTTATTGATTCTGAACGGTTCAACAGGCATTCCGAGAAATAAATGAATATATGAATGTGCATCCGAATCAGGTATGTTGCGAGATATATGAAATTAAGCAAAGAAAGTGAATATGATTATGATCAGTTGATATATGAAATATGTGAAAATGAGATGTGGATACTAGCAAGTGAACTATGATCAAATGAATTATATGAGATATGTGGAATTATAATTGTGTTTTGCCATATATGATTTAGGTACATGTGATTTGTATATGAAATTCTAATATGAAATGTGAAATATATGACAATGAACGATGTGTTATATATGCTTGTTATATGAAATTGTGGTCCTATGTTTCGAACATGAGAATTATGAAAAATGAAACATGGTTTGGATGTGTGATTTGTTATGATTATTCGGGTTTTGAAATGCATAAAAAGAAATCGATATATTTCTATGCATGAAATGTAATAAATGACTATGTTTCGATTGGTTATGTAATAAAATTGTGCAAGCTTAATTTATATGAATGATCTAATGCACGTTATTAGAAATTGAAAGCATGGTTTATATAAATAAGCCTAATGAATTTACTTAATATGGTGATGTTGGATTATATAAGATAAGTGATTGAATATGTGTATGAAGTTAACTAAATTTGGCTCATTCAAGTTGAATTATATACATGATCTTGTGAAGATTTATTTGCTTATGGCTTACTAAGCTCTCGAAGCTTACTCTGTGTATGTTTTTCCTATGTTTATAAATTTTTGGAGATCTACTCGGGTTGGAAGTCGATGGAGATGTCATCACACTATCCGATTATCATTTCAGTAAATAATGTTTTGAGATTTGGTTATGTGGTATGTATAGGCTAGAAGTATGTGAATATGTCTGGAGATGTAAATATATGTTTTGCCAAGTGATATAGCTTGGTAATGGATGTGAATATGGTTTGGTTTTGTTATGGTTTATGTGATGATAAAATGATATGATTTGATGCATATGAATGACTAAATGAAATGGTCAATTTGGTATGTGCTTAATTGTTAAATTTGGTATAAGTTTGGCATGCAGATGGTTTAGAAATTGAGATGTTGGTAATGTATGATTGAATGAATTTGGCTTATGATTTTGGTATGTTTTGGTATAGAGAATAAACATGAAATTGGTTGATGATATTTTAGATTAATAGATATATGTTTGTAGTTGGATTTGGCTGAAAATGTTGCATTTATGATGCTTGACTTTGGACCTGTAGGGAAGACCCAAATGGGTGGCATATTGGTCTTGTAAATGGCCTATTTTTTCCCACACGGGTTGGGACACGGGCATGTGTCTCTGCTGTGTTGCTCGAGGGCCATTTCGAAATGAGCCTGGGCAGACCACACGGTCGCGCACACACAGACATGTGCCAGGCCGTGTGGCTAAGTTAGTTTCGACCAGGGGCTAGACACACGGGCGTGTCTTTTGGTCGTGTGGATAAGTCAGTATGTATGCCCTGTTTTGCCACAGTCTAGACACATGGGCGTGTCTAATGCTGTGTGAGGTACACAGCCTGTTCATACGGGCATGTGATCTTTGTAACTTAGAAAATTGTTAAGTTTTAAAAAAATTTTGTGTGTGTTCGGTTTAGTCCCGACCCCTTCCTAATGCATGTTTAAGGTCTCGTTGACCTAAGAAATGGATTTTATGTTGATTTTTTTTTTATGAAATGATGACGTATGACTTTTGATTGCTAAATATTCCAATATGTCCGGTAATGCCTCTTAACCCTAGTCTGGTGACAGATACGGGTTAGGGGTGTTACAGGTAGATGAAGATTTGAGGAAAGAGAAAAGAAGAAAGCCTCTTTCACCCACTAAGGTAAGTTGTCATTTTGTTGTTGTTCGATGGTGTCAAAAGAAAAGGGATATTGCCCCATTCTTATGAGATCTTGCCTTGGGAAGAGTTAACTTGTTTTGCCAAATGAAGTATTAAAGAGTAAGGAACCAAAGAGGGGCTTCTAGCTAGATTTAGCAAATTATCTCTACCGTGAGTATAGCCATTGGAGGATCCGAGGGGTTGATTGAAGATTTTGTAGAGTTGGTAAACTCTAATGGCTGATCTTGGTGATTCGTGATAAGTTTTAATAAATTTATATTTGACTGTTCTTGAAGACTAACAATTATCACGACGAAGGTAAGTGTACCTATCGAACAGCAGTATAGTTTTAGCAAGACCGGGATGTCGAACCCAAAGGAACTAAAAGTACTAGTATTAACTCTTTCTTATTATCTAGCCTAAAAATAAAGGGTTTGTTTTATCTAAACTAATTAACTAACTAAGAATTCACAGAAAGAAAATTGGGGAAAATACTTTTGGAAAATTCGATTGATTAAGACAATACCCAAGGAAAAATCCACCTAGACTTCTCTTGTTATTTGACTCTGAATTAGACGATTTATTCACTTGACTTGATCCGTAGAAATCCCTAAGTTATATTATTATCTCTCTTGATACTAACAACGTCTAACCCTAGGTTGATTAATTGAAATCTCTTTCTAATTAAAACCCCTAGTGTTGCATTAACTCGATCTATGGATTCCCTAATTAGGTTTGACCCTAATCAAGTAGATTTATGTCGTCTTATGCCTAGGATTGCATACAACTCCACTTAATTATACTTGATCTACTCTTAGACAGGGACTTTTTCTCCTTTGAATAAGCACATCAATACTTGGATTAATATTCTAAAATATTAAAACAAGGATTAAGAACACATAATTAAGAACAAATCAAGTATTTATCATATAATTCAGAAAATAATAACAAGATCCATCTTAGGTTTCATTCCCTTTAGGTATTTAGGGGATTTAGTTCATAATTATAAAAGACAACATCTCAAAATAATATTGAATACAAAACATAAAGAAAACCCAAAACTCCTGAAGGGAAATTGAAGGGAGATCTACAGTCCTGAAGGAGAATCCGACTTCTGAGCTGGATCAATTGGCTTTCTTCGAGTAAAATCCTACTTCCCACTCTGTGTGTCCTCCATTCACCCTCCTCTTTGGTGTTTAAATAGGCTTTAGAATGCCTTAGAACCCTCAAGAGTGGCCTTTTCCGAATAGAACTCAACTTGGGCTCGACAGGGACACACCCGTCTGATACGCTCGTGTTCGATTGCTCCAAACCGTGTTAGAGTCTGTTGAATAGACACGGCCGTGTGGTCTACCCGTGTAAGTCATGCTCAATTCTGCTAGAAGGGCACGGGCGTGTGGTCTACCCATGTGAGGAAGTCCGGGCCGTGTTGATTTCCCATGTTGGCCCATTTTCTACATTTTCGACCCGTTTCTTGCTCTTTTTACTCTCCTATGCTCACCTAGGTATAAAACATGAAATTAAAGGATTAGGAGCATTAAATTCACCAATTCTAAGGAGAATTTATCCATAAATGTGCTAAACTTGGGATAAAAATATGTATACATTACGGTTTATCAAATACCCCCACACTTAAGCGTTTGTTTGTCCTCAAGCAAAATCCTCAACTCACGATCAAAATCAATTCTTCTCAACTTATAATTCTTATTAATGATATCTCAAAATAGTTCATAAGTAATCATACATTGAGAATTCAACTAAAAGAACATCAAAGTTTCAAACATTCCAAGTTGCGTTGTAACACCCCAAACTCGGCCCAGACGTTACGGCCGAATCTGGCGTGTTACACAGAAGCGCCACTGTAAAAGCCATGTTTTATCAAAAATCTTTCTTAGGGTTTAAAGAGTATCTTCGTTATATATTAAAGTGAATAGAAGCTGTGCACCAGGTAGGATGCCAGTAAAAGAGGAGGTAAGTCTATTAGACTGCTTAAGTACCAAGCTCTCCACGGATCCACTCCTAGACATGCACACAACCATTGCCACACTTTAACTGAGTGGTTGTTCAAGAAAACCATTTCATTTTAAACCATTTGAAAACACTTATTAATTTTGAGAACGTTTTCGTTTAGGAAGCTTTGTCTTGTTTTGTGATATTTTGAAATCAGAGAATTTCTTTTTTTCTTTTTTTTTTCTTTTTCAAAACGCGCCCTAGAGCTATTCGATTTCAAACATTTTTAAAAAAAATCACTGTAACGCCCCCACGCCCGAGACCGTCACCGGAGTCGAGTATGAGGTGTTACTAAACTTAATTTAACATTTTAAGAACTTTAGATTATTTGTTTCTACATTCACAGCTTTTTAGCTACTTGCGTTACAGTCACAAGAAAAATCATATCTCGAGTTACAAAACTAGAAATCAAGATCCGTAAATTTTCCCTGAATCTAGACTCATATGCCTATCTACTAATTTTTTTCTAGAATTTTTGGTTGGGCCAATTAGTACAGTTTATTAGTTAAATTTACCCCTATTTCAGGGCTTGACTGGTCTGACCTCTGTTTACTACGAACCACTTTTCACTCTGTATAAAATTCATATGAATATGAGGTTTATTTCTCCTGAAACTAGAGTCAATAAGAATTCTGAGGATATAAAATAAGCCACCTAATTATATCTGTACAATTTATGGTGAATGTATAAAGTTGGAACAGGGGATTCAGAAACTGCTCTGACCTGTTTCACTAAAATTCAAATATCTTCTAACATATAATTCTTTTACCAGTTTAGTTTGTTTCATGTGAAACTAGACATAATAAGCTTAAATTTGATATTTAATCCATCACCAAATTCAATTTCTATGATTTTTAGTAAATTTTCAAACTCACGTCAGTGTTGCTGTAATATTCTGTTTATGGCAAATTTCATCCTTTTTATGAATTTTCATGAACTAGGTAACTTATTAACTTTCCATAACATCAAACATATTCTAAACTAACCATTTCCATAATTTATCATTATCAAGCACTTCCTCAACCATTTCATCACCATACCATAAGATCATTTACACAAAATAAGTATTTTGCTATACATGCCATACTTAAATTTACAAGCCATTTTACCAAAAGTTCTTCCTGATAGTGTGATCGATCCTCCGACCAATCCCGACTCCTGAGCTGGCTTGTCCAAAACTACAATGAGTAAGAAAGAGGGAGTAAGCATAAATACTTAGTAAGTTCACATGCAAATAACAAGTAACATAACCATATAAGCAAACATAAAACATCATTTGCATAATCATCACCAAGACATTCATATCATATTTTCATTTATCATCTCACCATATTGTTGTTATATCGATTTTTCAACCCGAGGGTTAAGTACATACCTGCCCGAAGTATCCATTTCACATCACTTACCAATACGTCTCTTTTCATCTCAAGTATTCCTTCATTTGAGTAGAACTTTACCCGTTGAACTCATCGGAATATAATTCGGATACGTAGGAAGTTTGCACATAAGTGCCACATATGTAGCCAAGCTACCATGTAACCCGCCCTTAAGCGAACTCGGACTCAACTCAACGAGCTCGGGCGTTTGCATCCATAATGAACTCGGACTTAACTCAACGAGCTCGGATGCCTAGTTACATCTCACGAACTCGGACTCAACTCAACGAGTTCGAACATTCGTATCCATAAGTGAACTCGGACTCAACTCAACGAGTTCGGATGCTCAACCATCCTAGTGACATGTCACTTGTATCCTAATCTATTCCTAAGGTTCAAACGGGATTTTCCTCGAACACATATCCTTGTCCTCTTTCGTAGAATGCCGGAACCAATACTCGGTAACAATTATGTTTAACAAGTAATTCACATAATTTGCATTTTATTCGAAATTAACCACAAAGCATATATTTCATGATAAAAATCAGCATATCACATAATTGACATCAATGACTTAAAAATAACAATTATGCTACATTATTTACACATGAACTTACCTTGGTACCAAAATACAAAGGTTTTGCAATTTAATCCACAATCTTTTCTTTTCCTCGATTGGAGTCGTTTCCACGTCTTTCTTGATCTAAAATAACACATTTAGCTTATTTAATACTCACATTATCAAATTAATCCTTAATTCAAATTTTGACAAAATTACAATTTTACCCCTAAACTTTTGCATATTTACACTTTTGCCCCTAGGCTCGGGATTAAACTTTATTCCTTATTCTTATGTTTTACAACATGCTGATCACTTTTCCCTTCTATGGTAACATCAAATTCTCACTCTAACATGTACTTGTGACTATTAGGTATTTTTACCGATTAAGCCCTTTTACTCGTTTTTGCTTAAAATCGAGTAGTACAAGTTGTCTAACATAATTTAAAACATCATATTCTATCAATAAACATCAAAATACACAAATTTCACCTATGGGTATTTTTCCAAATATAAACCCTAGGTTAAATTATTGCTAACATAAGCTTTATCGAGTTATCGGGATCTCAAAAACATAAAAATCATTAAAAACGGGGCTTGGAATCACTTACTATGAAGCTTGAAAGTTGAAGAAACCCTAGCTATGGAGACATGGAGCATTCGGCAGCAACTAATGGGGAAGATGACTATTTTGTGTCATTTTTCCCATTTTATTTCATTAATTATCCAAATGACCAAAATGCCCTTAATGCCTTTCTTTGAAAATTTTCATGTACAAGCCCATTTTTGTCCAAAAATTTTAGAAATTGGTCAAATTGCTATTTAAGACCTCCTAATTAATATTTCAAAGCAATTTCATACTGAAAACTTCTAGAATGCAAGTTTTGCAACTTATTCGATTTAGCCCCTAACTTCAAATTAAGCATTTTATGCATGGAATTTCTTCACAAAATTTTCACACAATCATGCAATCATATCATAAACCTCAAAATAATTATAAAATAATTATTTCTATCTTGGATTTGTGGTCACGAAACCACTATTCCGATTAGGCCCTAATTCGGGATATTACAATCACTCCTAAGCTAACAATCATACTAAAGCAATTAAAAATAATTTAAGCGGCCTTATTACAACTTAAACCCAAAATAATTAAAGTAAATAATAACTAGCCAAGTCATAAGAAGAAAACCGAGCTTGCAAAACATGTGGCCACTCCGAATCTCTCACAGCTCCATGTCCACTATGGTTGGGGATTACCTGCATGGATGAAATTAAGGGGTGAGTTTGGAAAACTTAGTGTGTAAAATAACCCAACCATAGTCCAGATCAGTACAAACCACAGAAACAGATTAGGTTGGGCCTTAGCCCTATACAAAATTCAAAATGAAGCCCATAGGCCCATAACAGATACAAAACAGAAATATCATGTATGCAGAAAACCCAACCCATATCCATCCGTATCCACCCCCGTACCAACCTTACACCATGTGGGGAGACAACTCGACCCACCCATCCACTACACACCACAGAATTTGCAGCATGGCTGCCAGAACAAATATTGTGACAGAGTCACGGATATGATATATTGTGGCGAGCCACGAATCAGAGATATTTGTGGCGGTGCCACGAGAATAGATAATTGTGGCAAAGCCACCAGAATGCTTCCTCCATCAAAATAACCCTTATCCCATGCAACAGATATACATGTCATGGTATATCACAAACAGAATTAGAATATTATGCAATTCAGTCAAAATCAATCCTAGGGGTATAACGGTCATTTTGCACTTAGGATTATAATGTTAATTTTAATACTTAGGGGTATTTAGTGAATTTACTATTTTATGGTTTTCGTGCATATTACAACCATCAACGTATTAACATAAACACTTACTGAGCGTTTTTACCGAATTGGGCCCGTTAGCCCATTAACCGTTTTCGGCCCATTAAGCCCAAATATACCGAAGTGCACGAAATTGTGCACTCTGCAATCTTACTGCTTTAGATTACCAGGATTAACAAAAAAACTATCTCACGAGTGCTCGCACACTCGCAAGTTCACAAAATGCCGCCTTTTCGGCATTTCAGCTTTTCGGCTTTTGTCGATCTAGTCTATGAGTGGGTGTCGTGTACACACCTAATTTGCGACAACAACTATCGGAATCTCCCACGATATCCTACAATTAGTCACTAGACATATCAGATCCAAAATACAATGGCAACCATCATAAACTTACTTACCATAATCGGCCATCAATACCTATGGCCCTTGAGATCCTACCTTTGCCAAAACTAGTGACTAGATTTAGATCTAGTCGTTCCACTTGTCCAAGCCTTCGATCAGTAGCCTCTAGATCACAAGGATCTACTTGCCAGGAACATTCCGAAGTATCTTCCTATTCCAGATTTGTTGTAGATCAAATCCCCAAAATACAAGAAGAGAATAGATCTAGTGATTCGGCTTTTAGAACTTATTCTTAGGTATGCTTATTTTGGTTTAAGAAGAAAATAAAAGGATAACGAAGAAAAAGAATAGAGGATTCAGCTAAGGAGTAAAGTCGGCTATCACGCAGTGTGGTTTGGCTTTTCGAAGGATAATCAGTTAGCAATGGTTTGAGAGAGATCGGTGGAAGAAAAAGAAAAGAAAAAGAATTTTAAGAATAGCAATAGAAGATTTAGGCTTCGGCGAAGAAAAGAAAGATGGATCAAAAGGAATGAAAGTTGATAAAATAACATAAAAAAATATGATAAGAGAATTTGAGCTAAAAAAAATAAACAAAAAATTCATTCTAGCCAAAATTTGAGAGCTATTTCGGCATCTAATTGCCCCAAGTCGAATGAGTTCTATTTCGGCACCACCGTCCTTCTCATATTCAAATTCCTTGTTTTTCTCATTAATTTCAGCCACCACCAATTTAAATCCCATCTAAATTCCTTGCACCATCAGTAGCAGTCCACCGCTTGACCGACTCAAGCCACTTCTTGGAGAGTTTCGGTCAAACTCTAACTCTCCCCCACGTGAGCAGCAAAATTGGTCCTTCGTGCGCATAGCAGCTCGAACTCCAGACCTCATCCTGTCCCTGCGCTTCACATCCTGTTGCTGGCTACTGCACCAATCTTCTTTCTTTACTAATATTGGGTCACAATTAATCTTAATCTATTCCTGCTGAAGCCTCGGTTACTTGCGAAATAAAAAGGAAATTTCGCCTGCTATACATCTCAAACCTACGACCTTCTAAACACACATATACGCTGCTTGCCACTACACCGAAGTTCCTTTCATGACATAATCTTCTCACAATTGATTTTAAGGCTTAACTACTGCAGTCATGGCTACTTAAAAATAAATCAAAATTTCGCCTTCCCCTAGGATCAAACCCATATCCTCTCGACATGCCTAACATGCTGCTGCCACTGTGCCACAGGCACTCCTTGTGGCATACTTCATTCGCAATTTCTTTTAAAGCCTATTTTAGAGCACCCCGTTTACTAAAAAAAATAACCATTTGCGCGCGCCGTGCCTTGAACCCAGGGACCTCCCACGCCCTCCTAGCGTGCTTAGCCACTGGGTCAGGTGCTTGTTTATGCTAAAACTCAGCCCAAATTATTAATAAGGCCTACCTGCGACAGCCCTTAACATAAAAACATGTTTGCGCACGCTGGGAATCGAACCCTAGCCTTCCTTCCTGCTGTCCAGCGTACCTAACCACTGGGCCAGGCGTTCCTTTATGCCCAGTTTTTTCCCAACTTATTTTTAAGGCCTTATGCCCATATTTCCTTAAGAGGCAAAATTTAAGAATTTTGCTAAAGCTATGGGCCGAGCCCCGGACTTTTTCCCACACCATAAACCCTTCGTAATTTTTTTAATTACTAACTAAACATACTAAATAATAATAAAAATTAAATCATCCCATTTATTCGGGCCGACTTCTACCCGAACCTAGACTCAAGGCCCAATACTTCCAGACCCAAAAATTGGGGCGTTACATGCGTATTTGATTACAAGAACATAGGTGTCTCCCCTCATCTAGGTAATAATCATTGATTCAAAATATCATAGAGTTTCACATCCTCACTAAAGATTCACTCAAATCACTCGAGGTGTTTTATGCACAACAAGTTAAAGCACTCAATAGTCAATATGAAAAGTTATTACCATAGGCTTGCATGAAAATCAAATCTCCACCATTATGCATTGAGATGATACATCAATCAAAAGGTCTTTAAAGGGTTGTAACGTGGCTTTGGTTAGGGGGTGTGGTCACAAGCTGAAAGAAAAGGTTAGAATCGAGATTGAATTGAAAAATTACATAACTAGAAAAACAACTAGTCATCAATTGAATACATGTGAGCTTCTTCTCAGAATATGGACTTAAAAACTTAAGCTCAAAGACAAAGAATTACTGCTAATATAAATATGTGTATTGTATTTTTTTTTAAGAACAAATCAAGTAACATAGACTAACTATCAAAGATAAAACTTAGCTAAGCAATTTATTCAAATCAAATCTCGACAAAAATAGGGATCAAATTAATTTAGGGGATTTCAAAAATAATGGATTATGGGTTAATATGGAGGGTAAATCGATGAATGGGTTATTAGGCTCAAGAAGGTTCACTAAGGGTTAATTATGAGGGTAGGCTTTTATGGAGTGAGTGGGTTAAACCTAAGTGCCTTTATCATCTTGACATATCAAATCAAATGGTGTGGTCTTGACATGCATAATCAAGCAAGTTCTAGAATAACAAATCAAGATTGACACACTCAAAGCAGCAATAAAAGTGAGCATGAAAGAAATAATAGATGCTATAAAGGCTCAAGATCTCACAAAAATTATGGGTTTTTTATGTTTAAACCTGTGAATTTTAACTCAAGATAATACCTAAACTTGGGGAAACAACCTAAAAATTTTTAATTCTCAAAATTCAACTTATCATGCTTGATTCTCTAATTCCTTAAAGTTTAAACAATCAATGCATGAATGCCTATGTTTTAATTCAAGACATATCAATAAAAATCATAAATTAATCAAAATTCATTCTTATAATGATATGAGAAGATCACATGAGAATAAGACAAAATTCAAGGATTTTTCTGATAAAGATATAAACAACCCCCCCACACTTAAGATGTACATTGTCCTCAATGTACAAAGATAGACCTACTGCAAAATAAAGATATAAGATCAAAAGATAGAGAGAGAAGTGAAACTTTCTGAATGTTAGATGGAATCCTCGAATTGGAGTTATGGAGAGTAATCGGCTAAGGCAATGATGAGATTGGAGGAGGATACTCCAGTGGTGGTAGAGGTTGGGTTCCACAACCATAGTGTCCAGTGAAGAGGTTATTGTGGTGGTCGGGTAGGACATGGTAGTCGTGGAGAACCTTTTCCCAAGGAGTTGCAAGTTCCTAAGTGACGGTGAGCTTTGGAGCTCTTTATAACTGTGATAAGATCAAGAACTCTTATAGAAATATAATGAAGCATAATTACTCGTAATGAAATAGCTGAAACTATAAATTGTTCAATAAAAATAATAAAGCCTAAAAAATAAAATAGTATTAAATGGAAATAAATTAAAAAGTACTCTGAGAAGATAAATAAAGATAAAAGTGAAAATAAAAATAAAAATAATAGGTAAAAAGTCTTTAAACATCGTCATCACCGGATGGTTCGCGAGGTGGTGGTGGCGATGAAATGTGAAGGTGCTGACAAATCTGATGTAGAGTAGCATCAATGTGATCAAAGTGCTGAAAGTATTGCTACTCAAATTGAGGAAGGCGCTCAGAGATGTTAGAGTATGAAGCCACCGTATGAACTAGACGATGGATGGGTCGTGGCTGAGACGGTGGGCCCTCATGACGTGAAGGGACATCATCAGTAATGTCCTTTGGGTCCTCCTCCTCGGCGGACTGGACCAGGTGATACTGGGTAGGGTCGATTCCACATCATTTCTCAATCATCCTCATATGCAGCATACTCGAGATGCCCTGTGGAGACATCTGGCCGATGAGAGTGAGGGAGGATGATTCTGCTGCTGTGTTGAGGAGGTCGAAGTACGGCACCAGGCGAGTCACATAAGGGCCGATGGATATGATTCCCTTCTCATACCACTCCATCTGATGGCAAATGGCGCGGGAAATGAAATAGTCAAGGTCGAAGGCGTACCCGTTCGCCATACTCCATAAAAAGTAGGCGTCGTGAGTGTTGACGACGCTGGTGCTCTCTCGCCGCCCTGTCAGAGTATGGGCCAAGATGGCATGTAAGTACCTCAGAGATGAGGCGAGGGCCGATGCCTTAGAGCGGCTGGGGTCATAGGTGATCGAGTTAGGGACTAAATCACTTCAACACTTCAAAGGAGAATAGTAGATATGGCGATGGAGGGTGTCGAGTTTGTTGTTGTCCATGAACTCCTCCGTGTACAGCCCAACTGTAATTTCGAGCTCCGGTACGCTCAACTGGGGCACTAAGCCGCCAAGACAGAACTGGACCGTTCCGGTATCATCAAACTCTGTCATAACGATTTGGAAGTAGAAAGTTGAACAGAGTTCCAGTGTGAGCTCGAGGTGCATCAGCTTGATGATCTCGAAGAAGAGCCCCTAAAGGTCAGTTGTCAGGAGGGCCCGAACTATGTCATCCATTTGGATTCGCTCAAGTGTGGCCAAATCAATCTAGCGGGCCGCACCTAGGGGTCGGGCCCAAAGTATCTGAAATAGTTTTTCCTGGGCTCTCATGAGAAGCTAGAGAAAGAGGTGGCGCACTTCAGCTGATGCGCTTGCTGATGTGGCTCCGGGTCCCTTCCGTTTTTTTGAAGCAGGGACTACGGTCTTCTTGCCATGTGAAGTTGACATGGTATATCTGCAATGAAATGTCGAAGTTAAAACAATACTCCTCAAGAATAGCATGGAGAAGTATGCAAGTATGTTAAAACTTAAATAAGAATACTTCATGGGGCTCATGTACTAGATGAAAAATATACTAAAATAAGCAAATCAGATATATCAAGTCATTATTATGAATAGGACTACGAGAATAATGCTAACGAAAATATCTAGTGAATGAATGCAAATGAGGATGATAATATGAAATATGGTGAGTAAGCATGAAATTTATGGAAACAAGAAAAAATTGGATGAATGTAGCACAATGCATCGACTAAAATGGCAAATTTCTAACAAAGATTACAAGCATTACTATCATTAGAACCATTAAAATAGTCAAATAAAATTATAAAAATCATAAAATTAGTAACAGAAATTTAGAGAATAGAGAGAAAAGAGTAAACAAACGCAAGAAGGAGGAGTTTGGGTCGTTGAGGGTAGTGTTGTGGTCGGCGCACGGGCGTGTGAGGGAGGGCGTATGAAAGGGTTCCGGTAGCTAGGGCTTGATATTTGGGGAAGGGGATGATGAATAGTAGTGGCTTATATAGATTTTGGGGCACACGGTCGTGGGGCACACCCGTGTGCCCTAATTTTAGCCCGTGTTTATCGTGATTTTCAAATTTGGGCGCGTCTGAAATTCATCCCACGCCCATGCTCTTTGGACGTGTTGATGCGACACGGTTGTGTCCTGCTTTGTTCACTTCTCCCATGCCCATGTATATATGTCCACACCCGTGTTGTTTCGTCAGTCTTGATCACGGGTAGTGAGCATGGGCGTGTCGCATGCCCGTGTTATTTTCTCAGTTTCAACCATGGCCTCTAGACACGGGCGTGTCGTACGCCCGTTTTGTTTTGATAGATTCACCCACGGCCATGTCGCACGGTCGTGGCAACTTATCGACTCCAGTGTTGGGGAAAAATTTTGCCCTATTTTCACACGGCCATTTCGCACGGCCGTGTTGCCATCCGTGGTATAAGCACGGCCTAAGGCACGCCCCTGTGCCTGGCCGTGTAGTTCTGAAAAACATGTGTTCAGTGACTCAGTTAGTGAATTGAATGTTAAAAATTAAAATTTAAAGAAGTTAACACTATTAGTGCTCGGGTTGCCTCCCGAGAAGCTCTTATTTAGAGTCTAAGCTCGACTTACCTCTCTGTTGTATGGTCATGGCGGTTTGAGGAGTTTACACCCCTCATTCCTACTATCAATCTTATCAAAATAAGGTTTTAGATAGTACTATTTACCTTAAACGTACCGAATTTGGGATGAATTACCTCGACTATACCCTATGGGAAAATGCTAAGTACCGTAGGAGGGATTTCTCCATTAGGTTCAGTGGTGGTAATGTAAGGGTCTGCGACATCTAATAGTACCTTGTCTCCAACCTTTAGTTGATTTGGTGAAGCATTGGGTTCGTCATGGCGTGGTTTCGATTTATCGTGTGTTCTTAGTTTGTGTGTCTGCCATTCATCTAATTCTTTGATTTTAGCCTTCGTTCTTTATAGATGGGTCCTTTGTTGTTACTTGAACATGGCTCATATATGCTTTTCGGGTGTGTTCCCTGCAAAGAAGTTTGCACCACATGATCAGTACTAGTGGTACGATTTATACAATCACCCTCAATATTTGATGTTTTACTTGAATTGTGAGTTTGAAGAGTGATTGTCTCATCACCCACATGAAGTTTAAGTGCACCTGTGCCAACATCTATTATAGTTCTAGCAGTTACTAAAAAGGGTTATCCTAATATTAAAGGTACTTCACTACCCTTTTCAATGTCTAGAACAACAAAAACAACTGGGAATATAAATTTGTCAACTTTAACAAATACATCTTCAATGATACCCCTAGGAAATCTAATAGTTTTATCTGCTAACTGAATGCTCATCCTAATTTGTTTAGGTTTCCTAAGACCTAATTGTTTAAACATTTTATAGGGCATGACATTGATGCTAGCCCCAAAATTAGCCAAAGCATTATTAACATCTAAACTACCAATTAAACAAGGAATAGTAAAACTCCCTGGATCTTTCAATTTGTTGGCCAGCTTATTCTGTAGTATGGCTGAGCACACTGCGTTCAACTCTACATGCAACGCTTTATCCAATTTTCATTTATTTTCTAGAAGCTCATTTAGAAATTTAACTGTGTTTGGCATCTGCGAAAGAACTTCAATAAATGGTAAGTTAATATGTAGTTTTTTTTAATAATTTAAGGAATTTACCGAATTGTTTGTCTGTGCGGTCTTTCCTTGTTGCATTGGGGTATGGCACTCGAGGTTTATACTCTGTTCTTACCGTTTTCTGCTCACTGTGGTCTACTTCATCCTTACCTTTGGTTACCACAATTCTTTGCCTTGGTTCTGGTTCAGGTTCCACTAACCTTCCTCATCTTGAATAGTAATTGCTTTAAGTTGTTCTTTTGGGTTAGTCTTTGTATTCCTCGATAAGCTACCTTGTAGTAGTTCTAAAATCATCTTTTTTAACTAGCCTATTTGGTTCTCAAGCCCCTGAATGGATGCTCGCTAATTTTTAAGAGTTGTATCAGTGTTTTGAAAATGTGTTTCAAACACTGAGATGAATTTTGTTAGCATCTCATCAAGGTTCGACTTTTTTTCCTGCTGGTGAGGTGGTTATTGGAAACCTGGGGGATATTGTGGCCTTTGATTTCCTTGACCACCCCATGAGAAGTTGGGATGGTTCCTCCAACCTGCATTATACGTGTTACTATATAAGTTATTTTGAGATCTAGAATTATTGTTACCCATATATTGAACTTGTTCCTCCTTGGTGCTATGGTTAAAAGGTGGATAATCTGTGTGTACTCCTCCTCCACTTGACTCGCACCTCATTGTTGGATGTACTTGAGTAGAACCACACAAACTGTTAATCTTTTTATTCAAAAGTTCTACCTGGCTAGATAGCATGGTAACCACATCGAGGTAGAAAACATCGGCTGCTTTCGTCGGTTTTGTCCTCATAACTTGCCACTGATAGTTATTCAGTGATATTTCTTCAATAAATTTATAAGTCGCTTCAAGTGTTTTGTTGCTCAAAATTCCACCAGCGGCTGCATCAATGAGTTGCCTCGTTGAGGGGTTCACACCATTGTAGAACGTCTGAACCTGTAGCCAAAGTGGTAACCCAAGGTAAGGGCACCTTTTTAAAAGATCCTTGTATCTTTCCCATGCATCATAGAGTGTTTCTAGATCCATTTGCACAAAAGAAAAGATGTCATTCCTCAATGTAGCTATTTTAACCGGCAAAAAATATTTATGTAAAAACTTTTCGGTCATTTGTTCCCAAGTAGTGATTGACCTTTGTGGTAACGAGTTCAACCACTGTTTAGCTTTGTTCCTCAATAAAAAGGGAAACAACCGAAGGCGTATGGCATTGTCAGAAGTGCCATTGATTTTAAAAGTATCACAAAGCTCCAGAAAATTCGCCAAGTGATTGTTTGGATCCTCATCCAGCAAACCATCAAACTGAACAAACTGTTGTATCATTTGAATTGTGCTAAGTTTTAGTTCAAAATTATTTGCAGTAATTGTAGGTCTAGCTATACTTGACTCAATTCCAGTTAAATTAGGTTTAACATAATCATACATAGTGCATGGAGTAGGATTCTAATTTACTGGATCAGCAGCAATCGCAGGAGGTAGCAGATTTTCCTGATTGTCTGCCATTTCCTCGGTTGTATTATGGATATCGTCCTCTTGCCCTTCCTCTATGTATTGTAAGCTTTTCCTTATCTCTCTTCGGTTTTTGAGAACTCTGCTTTCTATCTCACTATCAAACAGTAGAGGTCCTAACGAGTTCTTTTTAGTCATAAACTATAAAAACCTACCAGAAATAAAGAAAGAAAAATTAGTAAAGAAAGGTTAGACTAAAAAAGAAAAGTAAATTACAATAAAAGTAAAAATGGCTAAAGTAATAAAAATTAAGCGTTCCTAATATCTTAGTTCCCCAGCAACGGCGCCAAAAACTTGATTGTGGTGATTCGTGATAAGTTTTAATAAATTTATATTTGACTGTTCTTGAAGACTAACTATTATCACGACAAAGGCAAGTGTACCTATCGAACAGTAGTATAGTTTTAGCAAGACCGGGATGTAGAACCCAAAGGAACTAAAAGTACTAGTATTAACTCTTTTCTTATTATCTAGCCTAAAAATAAAGGGTTTGTTTTATCTAAACTAATTAACCAACTAAGAATTCACAGAAAGAAAATTGGGGAAAATACTTTTGGAAAATTTGATTGATTAAGAAAATACCCAAGGAAAAATCCACCTAGACTTCTCTTGTTATTTGACTCTAAATTAGACAATTTATTCACTTGACTTGATCCGTAGAAATCCCTAAGTTATATTATTATCTCTCTCGAGACTAACAACATATAACCCTAGGTTGATTAATTGAAATCTCTTTCTGATTAAAACCCCTAGTGTTGCATTAACTCGATCTATGGATTCCCTTATTAGGTTTGACCCTAATCCAGCAGATTTTTGTCGTCCTATGTCTAGGATTGCATGCAACTCCACTTAATTATGCTAGATCTACTCTTAGACAGAGACTTTTGCTCCTCTAAATAAGCATATCAATACTTGGATTAATATCCTAGAATATTAAAACAAGGATTAAGAACATATAATTAAGAACAAATCAAGTATTTATCATATAATTCAGAAAATAATAACAAGATCCATCTTAGGTTTCATTCCCCTTAGGTATTTAGGGGATTTAGTTCATAATTATAAAAGAAAACATCTTAGAAGATTATTGAATACAAAACATAAAGAAAACCCAAAACTTCTGAAGGGAAATTGAAGGGAGATCTTCAGTCTTGAAGGAGAATCTAGCTTCTGAAATGGATCAATCGACTTTCTTCCGAGTAAAATCCTACTTCCCACTCTGTGTGTCCTCCATACACCCTCCTCTCTGGTGTTTAAATAGGCTTTAGAATGCCTTAGAACCCTCAAGAGTGGCCTTCTCTGAATAGAACTCAACTTGGGCTCGACAGGGACACGCCCGTGTGATGCGCCCATGTTCGATTGCTCCAAACCATGTTAGAGTCTGTTGAATAGACACGGCCGTGTGGTCTACCCGTGTAAGTCGTGCTCAATTCTGCTACAAGGGCACAGGCATGTGGTCTACTCATGTGAGGAAGTCCAGGCCGTGTTGATTTCCTACGTTGGCCCATTTTCTACGTTTTTGGCCCGTTTCTCGCTCTTTATACTCTCCTATGCTCACCTAGATATAAACATGAAATTAAAGGATTAGAAGCATTAAATTCATCAATTCTAAGGAGAATTTATCCATAAATATGCTAAACGTGGGATAAAAATATGTATAAATTACGGTTTATCAATGGCGCAACAAGAGCAGGAGAAAGGTAAGAGTAAGAGGCAGGGCAGAAGTAGGAGGAGTGAAAACTCTTATGGGAGCAGACCCTATCCTAAGTCTATGATGGGTCAATTGTGGGTAGTCACTGCCCTCGATATCCTGGGTGATTCCCTTCACCATTGGCCTTTTTTGTGTTCTACCAATCAATGCTCTTGATGGTGTGGCTATAACTTCTTCACTTTCACAAATTACATCTAGTAATGGTAAGGCATCCATGTTGGCTGTTGGAGTTGGCGGAGAAGTACTAGAGGTACGAGAAAGAGAAGAAGATCTCACAATAGCAACAAGAGAGTTAGCCTGGCCAGGAGAAAGAGCGAAAGACGTATCATAACTAATAATATTCTAATGGCGTGGACATAGTCAACATGTCTTATAGAAGAAGAAGCGAGGCTCCCTCATCCTCTACACTAGAATCTATGCCAAATCATCATTGGCATTGTAAGGCCAGGCCATCACAACAAAAGAAACATTATGGGAATGCACCTATACTACAAGGTCATTCGCTCGGTGACCATTTGGACTTAGCCCTTGTAGGCAGTGTGGACCGAATGATCTCCCCCAATTCTAGGATATGCCCCTTCCTTAATCACTTAAATTATTTCCATTCAACTTCTAAATCAACATATTGGCGTTGTAAGAAGATATCCTCCTGGGGTATAGACCATAAGGTGGGAAAGCCAAAACTAGTTTCGAGCTTGCACATGACTTTCACGAACTTATCCTTTTTGAGACAAACATTTGAGGCCCAATTCTGGATGATGGGCTCATAACCCTGGCGTGAACTAAAATGGGTCATCCTGGCCAAGGTACCCTGCCATTTAATCTTCAGTTGATAGATCCTTTGGAAAACACCAAGTATAGGCAACTCATGGTGCAAGCAACAGTAAATGCAATAAGTTACCCATGTCCACCATGAAAAGGTGTAGAGTTCCCCTGGTGCAATGTCATATTCATTAAGCAGTGAACAAAAGAAGGCATGAAGAGGTAAGTGGAACTCGGCCTCAAGCAGGAAGAGAGGAAGAATAAAGCCCTCAGTGTTATCACTTTGGTGACACTCCCTTAGAGTAAACGAAGATCGTAGGAAAAGTTTAAATGAAGGATACCTCTAGCCCTTAGGTATCGGGTCAACTCTTCCTTAATAGTGTTGCATTCAAACATGGGAGCGAGCATGGGACATGTATCATTAGGACCTCTTGTTCTAATCACGAAAGCATTTCTAGGGCTACCACTTCTGCTACATTGGGCACAACCTCTTCCACATGAAGTAGTTTTGACCATTTCGAATAATACAGAGAGAAATAGAAAGGAGATTACCTTTGAAAAAAAGTTATGAACAGGAGGCAAAATGTAGCAAAGATACTTTGAATGAGAAAGAAATTAAGGCTCCAATGATGAAGAAAAATATTTTGGGGAAAGTGTTGAACACTCAATATTTATAAAGAATCAAACATTCGTGAGAAGTTTCAACTTTAAAACCAATTGTTTGAATTCTTTAATTATAGCTCGACACATGTCAAGCATAAGGCTATGGGTGTTTAAAAACACAAGAGTACCCGTCAATTATGCCCACAAGCCTCAAATTCGCCAATCGAGACTGTCTGTCTACGTTCGCTCTAGTTGGAATCTCTAGAGTGTCCATCGTAGATGAGAGGTCTATTATGACTATGTTTGGATGTCTCACCAAGAAGTATACTACATCTAATCCAAGAAGTTATCCATGCATCATTAGTAACGGTGTTACCTGGTTAGAAAAATTTCGAGGTCAAAATTTCCATGAATGAGGGGAAACTATCGCACCACAAAAATAGCATATCCAAAAAGACTAGTGTGGTATGCATGTTAACTGTTTTTAGCTCACTATGGTAGCATAATCCACCACGACGCCGGCTTGCTGGCTACTTAGAGTATTGGCACATACTGGAGTAAAGTATCCACCCATTGGCAATACTTAAGGATTTAGTTATACGATATCTTCAAGTGAAGAAAGAACACATTTAAGAAAGAGTACACCTAAGGAAATGTATGCCCCATAGTATGCTCAATTTGCATGAGCACTGTTCAATTTGATTCTTTTAACGAGATTAGTTGGGAGTCAATTGGATTGATTTGAACTTCCCCATTACTGGTCAAACATAGTAATGTAGATTTTTATTAGATTTTCTTTTATGTACCTTTGGATTTGGTAGGGAAATCAAGGGGACCAAGAGTATTTATAAGGTGAATGGGAAAGGGGATTTTGGAGATGGTTTTTCTTTCTACTTGACGTTATAGTTCTTCTTTCTAACCTAAACCTTCTCTTCTTATTCATTATGCTAGAAGAATGAGTTTGTTTAATCAATGCATGATTCAACCTTCCGGTAAGTCTATTAGCTTTGTATGTAACAATTATTGAAGAGTAAGGATGCTAAAAGATGTAAGAACAATAAGGTGTGAGAGGAAAGCCTTGCATGGGGGTCGCATATATTTGAAACATTAGTAAATTATCTGCAATGGGGATTTAAATGGAAATTCCATGTTCTTGTAAGTAGTTGTTGTTGCTATTTTGGCAAGGATGACTGATTCAAAAACTCAGGTTTGAGCTAAAAGTGAGTCACTAGTAAGTCTCTAGACCCGACTCTTGTATGTTTTTTTCTAATGGTTCCCTGTATGGTTGATGGACAAACCTCAGACAATGTTGAGTTTAGGCAAATCCATATTGCCAAGCACAATCATTTATTTAGTACCTTGGTGGAAAACCAAATAAGCCTTTGTGGCTATCTAAAAAGCCTATGTGGCATATTATTTGGAAAGCCTGAAAAGCCTATGTGGCGTATTATTTGGGAAGCCTTTATGGCTTGTTATCTGAAAAGCCTATGTAACTTATTATTTGGGAAGCCTTAGTAACCAAGTTATTTGGAAAGTCTTTGTGGCGAGTCATCTAGAAAGCCTGTATGGTGAATTCTATAACACCTAAGCGGCGACTTGTTAGTTCGCCCTTGTGGCGAGATCTAGTTATATGCATTTGAAGCATTTTCTGAAAAAGTTCTCGATAGTGTACCTAAATGATGAATCCTCCATAGTAACCTGCCTTGACAAAATGCTTGGCATATTTGTAATTATGAGTGGTGTAAGTGTCTGTCAAACCTTGGAATTCTCGCGTTATGTATCGAAGTCATCTATGTGATCGCCCATTTTTAGTAAAATCAGAATAATGGTTTCAGAACCATAAATCCAAAGTTGAAATAATTATTTTATTATTATTTTAAAGTTTACAGCATGATAGTATGTTTGTGTGAAAGTTTCGTTAAGAAATTTTATTGTTTGAATGCTTAATTTGATAAAAAGGACTAAATTGCGTAAAATGTAAAAGTGATGTTCTAATAGTTAAAGGTATCTAATAGCTATGAAATTAAATAGTGGAGGTCCTTATGTGGTAAATATACCATTGTTAATGTTAGTGGACTTTTATGGACATGCATTAAGTGTTTTTAAATGGTTTATAATAAAGGTTAATTAAGTAATTTAAAATTTAATGTTAAAATAAAAGAAATAAAATAAGGAATCATCTTTTCTTTTTCATCTTTCAACCGAAACTAGGGCAAAGAAACACCATTTTTATCTTCTTCATTCGACCAAGCTTTAATAGCTCATTAAGGTACGATTTTTGTCTTGTTTTTAATGATTTTTGTGTTTTTGAAATCGTTGCAACTAAATCTAGCTAGCCCAGGGACTATTTTCCAAAAATGTTAAAGATTTAGGAAGTTGCCATTGATGAATAAGCATGTATTTTAATTATTAATGATAGAGTATGAATGTTTAATGATAGTTATACAAGTTTTGTAAAGTGATTTTTTAGAAAAATGTCAAATAAGGATTTAATTGAGAAATGTGGAAACTGTGTGGTAAATTGTGAAATAAATGAAAAATATGGGCTGATATATGTACTAGGAAAATTTAGCTAGCATGGGTTGGTATCAAATTTCATGAATTTTTTATTTTATGAAATAAAGACTAAATTGTAAAAGTTGTGAAATACTAGAGGCAAATGTGTAAATGTGCTTTAATGAGTGTTTTGGATTAAATTGAATAGAGAGGTAATTAAATAAGCTAAATTTGATATTATATAGATCAAGAAAGGCAAAATACATAGATCAGGGAAAGAAAAAAGTTTCAGATTAATCGACTTAATTTGCCGTTTTTACATCCGAACTAAGTTTGTATGATTAATAAGCTTAATGTTATATGTGTTTATATGCTTAAAAATTATAATTGTGATATTACGATATTGCAGAATCTATCGATAAAGCATTGACACAGTGAGAATTCCGGTTGAACCTTAGAAATAGATAGGATACTAGTGACATATCATTAAGGGTTATTGTGATTATGTGATCCTGGTGCTGGTCCTGTACTTCCTATCGGTGGCTGAGTATACCGGCATGTGTTACGGTTTCTTGACAACTTGTGTGAGCAGCACCATGTAGCTACGTCTTGACTGACAGCTTGTGTGAGTAGGCCTGTTGATAGCTCGAGAGTGAGCGTATATGTGATATGAGATTGAGATAGCATTGGCTATGTATGTGGCACTTTGGTACGAGATTCCCAAGTATCCGATATTATTCTAAATGGTTCAACGGGAAAAGATGATGGTACAAGGATGTAAACAATGATATGGATCAGTTTAGGTACTCGTGATAAGTTTGGCAAGTAAGTGATAATTGATAAGTTTATATGTAAAATAAGTGAAAGTTGATGAATTTATACATGATACCAATAATTATGGCAATGTGCAAACTGTTGAATTGAATGTGTTACTTATGTTCTTTAGATAGTGAATGAGTTGGAAATTATACTTATTATTCATATGAACTTACTAAGCTATAAAGCTTACTTTGTTTATTTTCTGTGTTTTATAGTGATTCTAAAGCTAGCTCGGATTTTGGGTTTGTCAGAGATCACTTCACACTATCCATCTATCACTTTGGTACTTTTGAGCTTATGTTTTGGTTATATGGCATGTATAAGAACTTTGGTCATTTTGGTATATAAGTTGATGATGAATTTTTCGTTTTGAATTGGCTTGTAAATGTCTATGGTTTGGTTGTATATATATCCATAAGAGTTGGCTTAATTTGATTGTCTTTGTGATGCTTATTGATAGTAGGTTTTGTGGTTGTCAAATGGTTGATATTAGAGAAGATATATGCTTGTGAATTGGGCATAATGATGCATGTTTTGAAATGTTTACTTAGTTGAATTGCATATGTGAATATGGTATAATTTAATGACCCATTTTGTGACTTGTGTGTATTGTGGATAATGGAATTAAGTTTATGAATTGTGCAATTTGGTTTGGTGTAGGTTTGTGCAAGTTTGGATGGCAAAATGGCTTGGTAAATAGCCTATTTTTGTCCATACGGGCAGAGACACAAGCGTGTGTCTTAGCCGTATGTGACACACGATCATGTTGTACGGTCGTGTGTCGCCTAGTGTTGATGTAACACCCCAAAATATGGCCTAGTTGGAATAATGGTTTCGAGACCAAAAATTCGATGTTAAAACATTTAGATTTTGCCATTATGAGATTTAGAATATAAGAATATGCATGTGGTAAAGTTTAATGAGGAAATTTTAAGAATTAAGTGTCCAATTAGAAAATAATGACTAAATTGAATAAGATGCAAAATTTGGGTTTTAGGGATAATTTATGTGAAATTATTTTGAATTATGAATTAGAAGGTCTTAAAGAGCAATTTGCCCAAATTCTAAATTTTTTGACAAATATGGACATCCATGGAAATTTTTGTAAGTTTAGTGATCAAGGGCATTTTAGTCATTTGGATATTAAATGAATTAAAAAGGGAAAAAGAGCTAAAAATCAGCTCATCTTCCTCATGTTGCTGCCGGAACTTCAAGGGTACCATAGCTAGGGTTTCTTCAACTTTCAAACTTGATAGTAAGTCAATCCTAGCCCCGTTTTTAATGCTCTTTGTATTTTTGACATCCTTGCAACTTGCTCTCTTCATTTCTACCCATATCTCATGCTAGGGTTTTTTTTTTCGAAAATTACCCATGCATGAGTTAGATGTATTTTGATGGATTATGGAAGATTATGACAATTTAAGGTATGGAGAACAACTTTTGTTAAGTGATTTTGCATGGAAACCCTAAAAAGGACTTATTTGTAAAAGTTGAGAAAATGGGTAGAAAAGTGTGAAATGAAAGAAGTATGGACTGCTATAAGTACAAGAAGCATTCGGCTAGACTTAGGTAACCAAGAAATCACTTGCATTCTAACATACAAGCTTAGGGACTAAATTATGAATAAGTGAAAGTTTAGGGGTAAAATGGTAATTTTATCAAAGCATGAATTTAGGGTCGATTTGAGTAATGTATGAAGTTAATGAGCTAAATTTATTATTATAGATCAAGAAAGACAAGAACCGAATATTGATAAAGGCAAGAACAAAGCGTTAGAGGCTTAGGCACTATACCGAATATTTTGTACCAAGGTAAGTACATGTGCAAATAAATACCTTAATTGACGTTTTAAATGTTCAAATAATATTTAGATAAATAATATGTTATTTGGCTACTTTGTTGCTATAATGTGTTTTGATGTTTTATTCTTATTTTACAAGTATTGCCGTGTTAGCATTTATATTTGAAAATGTCATATGTTATGAGGCCAACATTCTGAGAATGTTCGACAAAGAGACGAAAGTCCAAAAATCCCATTTGGACTTAGGAATAGGTAAGGATACAAGTGACATGTCACTAGGATAGCTATGTATGTATGAGCTCATTTGATGGCATGATACACGCTAGGTCCGGGAGCTATGTAGCCCCATTGAGAGGCATGTAATTATGTGGACACGCTAGGTCCGGGAGCTTATGTAGCCCCGTTGAGAGGCGTGATTATGTGATGCATGCTAGGTCCAGGGTGCTCTTAGGTAGCCCTGTTGAGAGGCGTGCTATGTTATATTATGGCACTTCGATGCATATGTACCCGAGTATCCTGTTCATTATTCCAAACGTTCAAAGGGTAATGCACATGTAGTTTGAATGTAAGCTAGGTAAAGTATATATGTATGCATGGAAGTAAAAAGGTACGTGTTTAAACTTGTATACTCCTATGACCACAATGGTTAATGGCAATGCTTGTCTTTATGTAATACCTTTGGAAATAAAGATCATACGTTTTGATGGAAGCTTTGAAATAGTGACAAAGATATAAATAATATTCTAAAGTCTAAATAGGATTTACTCTATTTGTATGTGTACTTACTAAGATTATAGCTTACCCCTCCCTTTTTCCATCCCTTTTAGATTCATCAAGCTAGCTCAAAGAATTGGGAAACGTCAGAGCTCGGGTCACACTATCAACTAAACTTTGGGTATAATACATTTGATTATTTTGAATCATGGCTTGTATAGGTGATTATTATTTTGTATATGTGTCATGTGTCTTGTCCAAAATATTGGTGTTCTATTTGGAATGATTATTTTGTATATGGCCAAGTGAGCTGGTCCATATAACCTTTTGAGATGTCTTCCTATGATTTTACTATTATATGCATGTTAAATTGTATATGTGCTTGTGATATGGGTTAAATGGTAGAATGATATACATGTTGGAGTGCATGAGAGACCTTGGGTGACTAATGGCTTGGAAAATAGCCTCCAAATGGTCCACATGGATGGACACACTAGTAGGTGTCTAGTCTGTGTGTGACACACGGGCATGTTGTTCAGTCGTATGTCCCCTGCCTCCCAAAATTTTTACGTTGCATTCTTTGTAGTCTCTACACTGGTTGGAGACACGGCCGTGTGTCTCAACCGTGTGGAGTACACGGCCTAATCAAACGGGCGTGTGCCTTGGCCGTGTGCCCCTAAATGAATGATCAAATCATAAACAGAATGTCCAGGTTTTCAGACAAGGGTGACGACACGGGCGTGTCTAAGTCGTCTGGGAGGACACAGGCTAAGGACACGGGCGTGTGTCTAGGCCGGGTGAAAACCACTGCACCTTGATCAAAAAAATAATAAAATTTAAAATTCCACACTGGCTAGGGGCACGACTATGTCCCAAGCCCATGGGCATGGGATATGCCTTCACACGGGCGTGTGAGGCAAAAATGCAAAAGTTTTCTTAAGTCTTCCATATGTTCTCGGTTCAGTCCAGGACCACTTCAAAGGTATGTTTGGGCCTCGTAAACCCATATAAGGGACAAAATGATAAGAATAGAAACTTCATACATGTATTTTTAGTTGGATGTTTGTATGTCCGTCTGATAATGCCTCGTACCTTATCTTGGTCTCGGGGACGGGTAAGGGGTGTTATAGTTGAAATTGAAATGAAGTCAGTATGCTCCACACGGCTTCACACACGGGCGTGTGACTTGGCCGTGTGGCATAAGTCAATATACCCTACAGGATTGGCACAGCCTAGCATACGGCCTGGTACACAGGCATGTGTGGCCATTTTTAGGGTACACGGGTTAGCCACACGGGCGTTTGTGTTGGCCATGTGACCCAAGTTAGAGAGTTACACGGGGTTGGATACAGGCTGAGACACGATCATGTGCTCCTATTTTGAATGTCAACATGGGCATGTTTCACACGGCCAAGCCACATGGGTGTGTGTATCCTATTTTTTAAAAAATTTTCTAAGTGTTCTAAAAGTTTTCAAAGTTATCGGTTTAGTCCCAAACCACCTCGAATGCATGATTTAGGCCTCGTAGTCTAGTATTATGGATGATATGAATGTTGTTGATTGAAAATTGCATGAAATTGAAAATATATGAGAAAATGTATGTGTAATTGTATAATATGTTCGGTAATCCTCTGTAACCCTATTCTGGCATTGAATACAGGTGAGGGGTGTTACAATCTAGGATTCTATTGGATGATCAACAACATTGTATTCATTAGAATAAGTTCGTTGTATGGATAACTTAAATAGACGGTATGACTGAATACTGACAGTCATTAGAGCCAGTATAAGAATCTGCCGAGACTAGTATCTATATGAATATCATTTTGAGGAATGTATCCAACTTATATCTTCAAAGAGATTGTGAAATAAGATCTACAATTAGGTGTGATGTTTGTGATCCGCCAATTGAGCGGAATGTTCATAAGGGGTTTCAGTACTGAGGTTGGCATATAATTATCCGCCAGGAATTAGAAAAGTATCCTCCAAAGTCTAAAAGGAAGTCCAGAGTCCTTGACTCAACCAATTCAATAACATCGTTTAAAGGTAATATTGATTGAGACTCACTAAGTTTCGTTGAACTTATATGCGTTTATTTGTAATGTAGATTCTTGGAATTGAACTAATGCCCTAGAAGGGACCAAGCCAGAAATGTGTCAAGGTGGCAATTCGAAGAGCGATATTATGTATACAGAAGAGCACTCTTGGGAATACGGCGAATAGTACTCTACACCATGATTAAGCCTATTTTAACAAATATTTAAGTTGAAATATCTTATGCTGCCTTTGAGAATTTTTGTATTTAATCACGTTTCCTTCAAAATCTTTTTACTTAGATATGAAAATAAATAAATAAGAAATGTGTTTAGTATGAATTTCGCCAGTTGTAATTTTTTTTGTTATGTATTGTGGCATCTTATATCCAAGTCTAGCAAATCTGATTGGGTATAGGGTGTTACAATAAAAAATCGTAGTAATGCCTAACCAATATGCATCAAAGGTACCATTTCACAAACATGAATCAATACTAAAATTCAAAATCAATACCAAAATTCAACTTCATTAATGCCAACATAGAAAGTGACCAAACATATACCTTTCACAAATCAAATTACCAACTTTCATTCACATATTATTGACCGAAAATGCCAAATCCACAACCTATAAACTTGACATAAAAATAACGCACATATAATATTTAAAACATGTGATCCAATCATCAAACTTTTATACCATAATATCCATCAATCTTACCTACTTAAAACATTCCATATAAACTAAACATGTCAAGCATCCATATATATGAACTTACCAGGTACACATAGTAACAATTTAAATAACAATGTAATTACAATCACACTATATGAACTTACCACGTACACATAGTAACAATTGAAGTGCCAAGGACTAATGTGCAATTTCTCCTATTTCTTGATTAACTTTCGATTAATTTTGTCCCAAATCTATAATAATTCATTAAATTTATCAATTCCAACAGCCTTATAACATCTTGGCATATGCATATAACAACTTAATTTCATTTTACATAATTTCCTAAAAGTTTCACATTTTATTCAATTTAGTTCCTAAAACCGAAAAATTTGTATCTTTAAATTTTAAGCTTCATTTTTCAATCTAATTTCAATTTCATCCCTATACAACCCTCTAAATACAATAATTACATAAATTTCATATCAATTTTGACTCATTCACATTTTAGTCCCAATACTCAAAATTAACAAAATCCATTTTACAATTTAGTCCTTAATCAAATCTAAGCTTACAACCAAACTATTTAACATCAAAAGCTTCATAATTCATCAATGTCAAACTTTTACAATTTTACAATTTAATACCCATGTTAGCTAGATTAAGCTACAAGGGTCTCGAAAACATAAAAGTTACTAAAAACAAATAAGCTACAAGGGTCTCGAAAACATAAAAGTTACTAAAAACAAACATTCGGAGGACTTACATGCATGGTTGGAAAGATTTGAAAGGTTCCGCTATGGCTTCCTACTTTCCTTTCTTATTTTAAACAGTGGAACGAAAGAAAAAGGGAGAAATCACAAGTAATGCTTAAATGTTTTAACATATTATAATATAATTTTAATTAATTTTTAACACATGTTTTATTAGAAAACAATTATCCAACTGTCCACTATAATGAAAAAGTGGCTAATTGCCACAAAAGACCTCAAACATTCACTATTTCACCCTTTTAAGAAATAAAAAACAGGAATGATTAAATTTTATGGTATTTATTATTTTTACGATTTAGTCCTTGTAAATATTTTCGGACCAATATTCAATTCAACTATATAACAGCTCTGTAAATATTTCATAAAAATATTTATGTGCTTGATTTATAGAAACAAGGTCCGGATACCTAATTTTCAAAAACCACTAACTTTTGAATCGATACACTTTTACATTGACTAGCTTTCTACATAACTAAAATTATTAGACTAGAATTCAGTATAATACTGTAATAACCTCATAAATATTAATAATAATATTTACTGACTTGATCATCTAAAAATAAAATTCTGAAACAACTATTTTCAGTACCACCAAAAATCGGGCTATTTCAACTCTCCCCCCTTAGAAAATTTCATCCTCGAAATTTCTTATCTGAAATAAGTTTGAGTACTGTGATCTCATGGGTTTTTCGATTTTCCATGTAACTTTCTCTATACCATATCGGTGCCATAGAACTACCACAAACAGTACTCATTTATTGTGTAATTCTTTTAGTTCTTGTACCAAGAACTTTAGTAGTTGAAGATTCTATACTTGTTGTTTTCGATGATTCTAACCCTTTTCCTAGAAAGGATTCTTTTATTGATGATGATGATGATGTAGAAATTTTCGACAACGATGGAAAGATTGATCAATCATCAAGTAAGAAGGTACATGAACAAACTCAAGATGCTCTAAAAGAGCTTATTCTAGAGGAAAGAGAAATCACTCATCCAAGGGAGAACAACTATGTGAGGGATGGTAAGATTTTGGGAGATACATCTAAAGGGGTAACTACTAGATCTTCTCTTAGAAATACATATAATTATGTAGCATTCATTTCATGCATTGAGCCTAAAAATATAAAAAAACATTAAATGATGAATATTGGATATTGGCTATGCACGATGAATTAAATCAATTTGAGAGAAGTAAAGTATGTATCCTACTTGAAAGACTTAGGGAAAAATCTCCTATCGGTACTAAGTGGGTTTTTAGGCTTGTTGCTCAAGGTTACCCTCAAAAGGAAGAAATAGATTATGATGAAACTTGTTCTCCCATAGGTAGGATGAAAGCCATCAGAATGCTTTTAGCTTTTACATGCTTTAATGATTTTAAATTATATCAAATGAATGTTAAAAGTGATATTTTAAATGACTTTATAAATTAAGAAGTGTATGTTGAACAACCAACCGATTTTGAAGATTCAAAATTTCCAAATCATGTTTTCGAACTTTCAAAGCCTTATGTGATTTAAAATAAGATCCTAGAGCTTGGTATGAAAGATCATCCAATTTTCTTATTGAAAAGGATTTTGTAAAGGGAAAGTTGACACAACATTTTTTATCCAAAGAAAAGAGAAGGATTTGCTAATAGTTCAAATATATGTTGATGATATATTTTTGGAGCTACTAATGATCTTTTTTGTTAAGAATTTCCAAGCTAATGCAAGGTAAATTTGAGATAAGCATGACGGAAGGGCTAAATTTCTTTTTGGGATTCCAAATTAAACAAATGAAGGATGGCATCTTCATTAATCAAGCTATGTACACAAAGGAAATGCTCAAGAAGTTTGAGATAAAGACTCTCAAACCACAAACTACACCCTTAAGCCCTTCTACAAAGTTTTACAAAGATAGGGAAGGTAAATGTATAAGTTTAAAGTTATATAGGTTTAACGCCCTTAACCTATCTCCATTGCCGGATTAAGGTTACAGAGCATTACTAAACAAAACAAAACCTTTAACTCTAAAATTGAATAATAATATAATTTAATACTTATTAACAATAACTCAATGCAATCATAGCAAAAATACACATTTGGGCCTTAAACTGAGCCTTCGAGGCCGTAAAAACAATTTAGACACAAATCGAGATCAATTTGAAAGGGAAATAGGGGTCACACGGCCGTGTGACATAGCCAAGACTTTGTTGACATTCGAAATCTAGACACACGACCATATCCCAGCCCATGTGCCCACCCATGTGAGTATTCGAAATAGGGCCACACAGTCGGGTTTCAGGCTGTGTGCCAAACCGTGTGTGCATTCGATATTGGGTTACACGGCCGTGTTGCCAGGTGGTGTAACTCTCTGAACTCGTGTGTACAAACCTACAATTTAAAATCAAACTACACATGGTTGTGTGAGTAGACTGCATGCGACACACAACCGTGTGACAGGCTGTGTGTCCTAAAACGTACCTTGAAAATCAAGTTTACCAAATGTGCTTACTTAAGACATAAACCTACCATTTACCAACCAATTTACCTACCCAAAACACACCTAAACAAGACCAAAACATGCCAAAATCACACATAAATCATACAATTCAATAGCTTATCCAATGTACCCTCATTGGTACCACAATTAAACAACTCAATAATTCAACTTCAATGTGACGGCTTCATATCCCAAACATACATCACATACCTACCATTTTAACCATCTCATTCACACTTCAATATACCAAAATGTTACCTAATCACAAGACATTCACAAATAACCAAAACACATATTTACATCTTCATGTACCAATTATCATCATAGGATATTATAACACAATAAAAGCCTAGCACAATTTCAAAATATACCAAGTTACCAAAATAACATACAACCCTATACATGTCATTTGTAACCTTTTGCATATATTTAAAAACTACCAAAATGGATCGATGGATATTATGATTGTGCTCTAACATTGATTCCAGCCATTTGAGCTTCCCAATGATCTACTAAACATAGAAAAACAATTACATAAGCAACTAGTGCTTAGTAAGCTTGAATAAAAGAAACTTAGACTTACCAAACATAAATGATTTAATTGTTAAAACATTGCTCATTTAAAATTATGCACATTTTTCCTTCCTAATCACAACACACCACAAGATTAGAAGCTGTATTAATGAACATATCCAACCAATTGAACATGAAACATATCAATATGAAGTTCAATACATAATTCTCCAATATATTACTCAATTGGTTCCCTTTTCATTTCATAGTCATATACCAACATTTTCAATTTCATGTTTCCATAACATAGTTCATTTCATATACACATCCATTCGTTAAAACTTTAATTGCTTGTTGAATCAAATGAAATAACATCAAATACTCAAAAAATACTCATATAACCACTTAATTCTCTAAACACACCACAACATCATAATTTAACATATTTATAGACATATGAAATATATAATCACACCAAGACATTAATATTCACTATTAAACCATACTATTAAAAACATTCATCTCATATTCATATGTGTGATACAAATCTTACTTGAAACATGTTACCTGAATAGCAATGATTGAAGAATGCCATGGTGTCTCTCAACCATGGTCTTATCTATTCTCGACTTAATGCCATAATATCTTTCAATCATGGTCTTATTCACTTTCTAATATGATGTCATAGTATCTTTCAACCATAGTCTTATTCACTTTCTGATATGATGCCATAGTTCCTTTCAATTATGGTCTTATTCATTTTTTATTGGATGCCATAATGTCTTTTAACTATGGTCTTACTCATCTGAATCATGATGCCATAGCGTATTCAGCTATGGTCTTACTTGTCCAAATAATGATGCCATAGCGTCTTTCAACTAGGGTCTTATTTGTCTGAATAATGATGCCATAACGTCTTTCGGCTATGATCTTACTCGTTTGAATAATGATGTCATATCATCTTTCAGCTATGGTCTTACTCATCTAAATAATGATGCCATGATGTCTTTCAGTTATGATCTTGCTCGTTTGAATAATAATGCCATAGCATCTTTCAGCTATGGTCTTACTCATCTTGATCTTAATGAACCTGCCTATATATATATTTCAAAGGATATACCATTCAGTTCACACATACTTATTTACCATGCTTCACAAATCAATTATTTATTTCCAATTTCATGTCTTACCTCAATTAATGATTTTAGCTATAATATATATATATATATATAAACATTTATAACTGAATTCAAATCATTATAAACACATTATTTCATCACAAAAATTAATCAATGTAGTTTTCCATTTTCAAGCATAACCTTTAACTTAATTAACATTTCAACTTAATTCATCTCATTGCTTACAATTTATTAAGCAAATGAACTAAAACACAACATATATATATGGATACTAAAACACAAAGGCAACAATTAAATTAAAATAAATTAATTTACAAACTTACCTAATCCAAAAACGGCAACGAACCCAACACCAATGATTACACCGCTAGCTTTCCCTTCCCTCGATTATTGTCCGATTGACTCGTTTCTTCATCTAAATATAGTAATTTAATTCAATTATCCAATTCAAATACTTTAAAATACTTAAATTCATGTAATTTAATTCATGTAATTTTCCATTTATCAACATTTTACATATTTACCTTAAACTTTCTCCTTTTATTCAATTTAGTCCTTAAACCGGAAACTTTCACATTTATCACAATTAAATCAAATTCAAGCTAGCAAAATTATCTATCATACATATACAGCCCATAATTGCTGAAATTTCGCTAGAATTTCATGCTAAATTTACTATTTTATTAATTTAGTCCTTAAACTTTAAAATCAACTAAAACCACATTACAAAATAGTTCCATTTAACTATCAAACTTATAAATCTATCATTAAACATCAAATTCATCACAAATTCATTAATGACAAGATTCAAAATATTTGACAGTTTCACAAATAAGTCCCTGGGTTAGCTAAATTAAGCAACAACAGTATCAAAAACATAAAAATTATGAAAAACAGACTAAAAGAAAATGGTCCAATATTTTTCTTTTCTTTTTCTTTTTAAAAAATTAAAACATGTTTTTATTATATTATTATTAAATAACATTAAAACTTAATATATTATCAAGCATTATGGCGAACTACCATTCCACTACATTACACTAGGTTCTAATTGTTGTTTAGATCCCTAAACCAATGTTAATTATGCAATTTAGCTAATAAACGTCAATAGCAATTAACTTTTACATCTTCTATGATTTAGTCCATTTTCTTTAATTAACTAACAGAACATTAAAATTTTCGGGCTAAAATTCAATACAACTATATAATAACTCTGTACATATTTACAGGCTCAGTTTACAAAAATGGGGTCCCAGAACCTCTTTTTTCCAAAACCACTTGACTTTAGGGACAACCCGCTCTCACTTTACTATTCATTCAATTAGCAAAAATAATAAAATGAAAATTCAATGTAACACCCCAAACCTGGCTTAGACGTTATGGCCGAATCTGGCTATGTCACATGGAAGTGTGCTTAAAAAAAAGTTGTAGCTGGAGTTGAAAAAAACCATAACTTAGCTTAAAACATTTCCCGTTAGAACCCATCATTATCTTTTATGACCAAAGTCATGGTTTTTATTCAGTCGTTAGTTTTCAAAACATTATACGTGGTGGAAGCTTTTAAAAATAGTTTGTTTCCTTGTAGGTATTTTGCTAAAACACATGCATTTAAAAAGAAACCGGTGTTTTACCTATCTCTTGCAGATATAAAACATAAAGCAGTATAAAATCCAAATTTAAAGCAAAAATCCATAGAGGCCAATATTACAGTAAAATACCCCAAATAAAACTTTTAAAAATCTAATTAAGTACGAAATAGTGTAAAAAGGGGTCGTGTGGCCACGCTGAGTCCTCCGTCGCTCCGATCCACCTAAGTCTAGGATTACCTGAACAGAAAAAATAGAACGATGAGTTTACAAAAACTCAGTGTGTAATCCTCACATAAATAAGCAGATAGAATGCAATCGCAGTCTGGACCTAAGCCCATTTTAGTAACAGTTTTAGTTTCAGTTAGGGCCTTAGCCCATTACAATACAGAAGCAGTCATGCATTTGGACCTTGGCCCATCACAGCATCAATATTCAGTACAGTAACAGATATACAGTATCAAATCCTACCCAACCAGCCTCTACACTCCAACTCTGTCCAACCCTACACTCCATGTGGGGATATAATCAACCCACCCATCCCTACACTCCAAAAAGTACCGAATACGACACTAGACAGTAGTTTGCAGCTTTGCTGCCAGTAGTTTAGGCTCGAGGCCTTTCAGTACACTTCCTCCAAACAATATAACCCCACCCCAATGCAATGCAATATACATATATGGCATGCTAAAACATAATATCATGCATAAAATCAGGGCATATAGTATCAAATCAGTGAAACATCATCATGTTTAATAACATGCACAATCGTATCAGTCACATAGTTATTTCAGTCAATTAGGGGTCTAAGTAAGCTTACCGACCCTACAGTGGGTCCACAGTCGACTTGGGCGACCCGTGCAACCTTAGTAGTAAAACAGTGGAAAATCGACCCACAAGCCCATAGTGTTTGCCCATGTAGGCCCACACACCCATGGCCCAAAATGGCCTTGGTCGTGTGGATCACATGGCCTGGCAAAAAAATTCCATACGCCCATGTGGTTCATCTGTGTAAGCCCACACGCCCGTGTGGCCAACACGGCCTAATTTGGTCCAGCCCGTGTATCGCACACAGTCAGCCTTCTCAGCCACACGCCCGTGTTCAATCACAAGGCCTACCACATGGTCGGTCATATGCCCGTGTGGCGTCGACAGTCCCATTTTTTGGCTTTTCACCGATTACCGATTTTTAGCATTGTGATTACACACCTGATCTATTTTTAACGCAAAAGCGCACACGAGATTATCCGCACCTATAGTTGACAAACAACCTCACAATCAATCCTAAATCGCAGTTAATTTGAAACCAAAACGTTAACAATGATTCATTCAATCCATTCGTTACTTACCTTAAAAACTGAGCAACCCTGGACTACGGATCCAAACAAGATAGGTCACCACTCTTACAATTCGTTGTTGACAATTCTAAAAGACTCAATATCAATGGTACTTAACAGAACTAAACAAAGTTATAACGCCAATCAACTTCAATCATCAAACCTTACCTTCGATCGAACACGAGTGAATTAACAATTCCATGGCACCGAGGAGAATTCCGTAGCCACTTACTGGCCTCCTAAACAATAATTAGAACCCCTATTAGACAAAGAACAACAACTAGATGATAAATAATCTAGAAGAGCTTACCGTTAATGCACAAATTTTCAAAAGAACAAGTCGTGGCCACTAGACGAAGGATAGAAAACAAAAGAAATCAGCAGCAAAAAAAATGGCAGAAAGGGAACCAACAAAAATCGTTAGAAATATTTGGGAAGATGAGCGGAAGCCGAAATTGCAACAAGGGAAAAATAAGAGGAAGGGAAAACTAGTAGAAATTTCGGCAGAGGGGGGAAGGGAATAAACGACAACGTTAGAATTTGGTGAATCAGAGAACACATTGCCAGAAAAAAATGAATGAGTGAGGGGGAGAGCCGAACTTGCAACCACAATTTGGATGTTCTCCAACTCCTCACTCCTAAATTTTCTCAACAAATCCCTTAATCCACTCCCCAGAATCGTCCACCCCTCCCTCAACCACCTAATTCAAATTCCACTCAAACTCTTCAGTATTTCAGCTAAATTAAAACACCTACACAGCACAAGTAGCAAAAATAAATCCTGTAACACCCCTTACTTGTACCAGAGGCTTAGGTAGGATACGAGGCATTACCGAACACATACACAGTCATTCATGCAAAAATCAGGCTATAAAATTTTTCTCTTTAAAACAATTCATTCATGCATACACAATTTGTCCCTATTACGGGCCTACGAGGCCTAAAACAGCCTTTCGAAAGGACTCGAGACTAAATTGAGAATGTTAGAAAAGTTTGGGAAATTTTCCCTGATACATAGCCACACGCCCGTGTAAGACAAGGGACACGCCCATGTGAGACAAGGGACACGCTCGTGTCTTCCGGCTGGAAAACTCTCTGACTATGATGTCAACACCAATTTAGGGTCACACGGCCGTATCACACGCCCGTGTGGCCAGACTATATGGTCAATTAAAAATTAATGAATTTTTCATAAAATGGTGCAGACTTCACACGGCCAGAGTACACGCCTATGTGGGTAGGCCGTGTCTCTCAGACGGCCAAGGCAAACGCTCGTGTCTTATCCCGTGTGTTTACTACTAGGCATACTCACTTGCAAAAATTTAGGAGCAGGGGACACATGGCCATTCAAACACGCCCGTGGGGTAGACCATGTGTCACACACGACCTAGACACCTGCACGTGTGTCTACCCATGTGGACCATTTATAGGCTATTTTCCAAGCCAATTGTCACCATCAATCATTCATACACTCAACACATTTCATAGCATGCAACATGACCTATTTAAAATACTCAATTATTCAACACCATGGCACTTTCACATCTTCATAAGGTCATTCTATTACACATTCAATTAGACACAACAATTGGAAGCATTCCACACCTATTTCATGCATAATCAAATTTGTTACCATAACCTCAAATTACACATTCATGTCCATAGTCATCTTAAGTCATTAAATCATTCCTTATTTCCAAGTACTTAATTTATTCCTCATCACATATCCATCAAATCAACCACATAGCACACCATCAAGGCATTAACACATGCATGCATGAATAATTAGACATTACAACCCAATAATCAATTATGAGTCATATCACATGGCTATTACAAAACAAATCATCAACATCATAGGCCTTCACAAATTGGCCAAATAGCATAACACATATCACAAAATGACCAAGTCCCCTATACATGTCATACTCAAAATAACAATTTCACTATACCCAATATTCTTTTGATAGTGTGATCGAATACTCCAACAGCTTCTGATCCCCAAGCTAGCTTGGCAAAACTACAAAGGATGGAAAGAAAGGGGGTAAGCATTAAAGCTTAGTAAGTCCACTTGCAAATAATATTCAATGGTAGTAAACCATAATCATACAAAGACATAATATCATAACCATAAATATTATTCATCATCCAATCATTTTAGCTCATCTATCAAGTGTCCATGTATATACTTTCTCATCACATATCATTCTTTATCAATGTATTATTCATGGGTTTAGCGTACATACCTGTACTCATCGTAGTATATCATATAACCATACCTCTTTAACATGCCCTCCTCGGGACTTTCATCACATCCATTGCATTACCCGTTGAACACTCAGAATACTATTGGATATGCGAAATAACTTGCACATAAGTGCCACATATACATACATAGCCAAAGCTACATCATAACATGTAACACTCGCAATGGAGCTACTCACGGGCTTGGTCATGTAAGCTATCGATCAAGGTGTAACTACGCGAGTTGCTCACACAAGCTGTCAGGTATCTGACCCACTTAAAGATTTCCTAGCCACTAGTAGGACACACAAGACCATTTCTCGAAACCCAATCACATGTATTGCATCCATTATGTACTCGGACCAACTCAACGAGTTCGGATGCTCACATCCATAATGAACTCGGACCAACTCAACGAGCTCAGATGCCTCATATATATCACGAACCCAGACCAACTCAATGAGTTCGGATTTCTTAATTCCTAGTGACATGTCACTTGTATCCTAGATTATTCCTAAGGTTCAAATGGGATTCTTTCTCATATGCTCATAATATCTCTATCGTATTTGCTCGTAATGTCGTGGATAACGACCAATATCATTCATACTTACAAAGTTGTCATTAGGCATAGCATACATAATATTAATAAAACATTTATCACATAATGTCAACACATCAAAATATATTACATTGTCACATTATTTACACATGTACTTACCTCGGTACAAAATGATGATAACAAGCCTAATCGTCGTATACTTTACTCTTTCCTTGATCAAGGCCCGGTTCACGTTTTTCTTGATTTATAATGTCAAATTTAACTTGTTTATTAATCACATTATTCAATTCAATCCATAATTCATGCTTTGGTAAAATTACCATTTTACCCCAATCTTTTCACTTATTTACGATTTAGTCCCTAGGCTCATAAATTGAAATGTATGAATTTTCTTGGTTACCCAAGACTAGCCAAACCTAAACCATGCTCATATCAGCCCACATTTTCCTTTATTTCACATTTTTACTACCCACTTTTACACTTTTACAAACAAGTCCCCCTTTTAGGTGTTTTCATTAAAAACACTTAGTAAAAGATGTTTATCATGCATCAAACATTCATATTCCTCCATTAATCATCAAAATACATGCATGTTACACATGGGTCAAATTTCATACATGAACCCTAACTCAAAATATAGCTAGAAATGGATAGATCATACTTCAAGGACTTCAAAAATGCAAAGAACATTAAAAATGGAGCCGAGGAGCACTTACAATCAAGCTTGAAATGTTGAACAAAACCCTATCTATGGCTATTGAGAAATTCAGCTAGCAATTGGAGAAGATGAGCACATTTTTTTTTTTTTGCTTTGATTTTCCCTTTTTATTCTTTTAATTACCAAATGACCAAAATGCCCTTAAGGCATTTCTTACAAATTTTTCTATGCAAGTCCATTTTTGTCCAAAATTATAGAAATTGGTCAAATTGCTAATTAGAACCCTCTAATTCATAATCTAAAGCAATTTCATGCTTAAAGCTTCTAGAATGCAAGTTTTGCATTTTATTCAATTTGGTCTGTAAAGTGCAATTAGACATTTTATGCATTGATTTTCTTCAAAAAACTTTCACATAAGCATACATTCACATCATAGACCTCATAGGAATCATATAATAATTATTTCTATCTCAGGTTTGTGGTTTCAAAACCACTGTTCTGACTAGGCCCTAATTCAAAATGTTACAACTCTCCCTCCCTTTAGGGATTTTTGTCCCGGAAAATCTTACCGGTAAAAAGGTTTGGGTACTGTTTCCTCATAGCCTCCTCGGGCTCCCATGTAGCCTTTTCAACCCCATGTATTTGCCATAAAACTTTCACAGGAGCAACAGTTTTGTTTCTCAATTGCTTGACTTCCCGAGCCAAGATCTTAACCGGTTCCTCACTATAAGTCATATCCAGTCTGATTTCAACCTCTGTCGGCGCAATCACATAAGAAGGATTGAATCTATATCAGTGCAACATGGACACATGAAATACATCGTGAATCTTTTCTAACTTAGACGGTAAAGCCAATCGGTAAGAAACAGTCCCCATCCTTTCAGTAATCTCATACGGTCCTATAAAACGAGAACTCAACTTGCCCTTTTTGCCAAATCTCAAAACCTTTTTCCATAGAAATACTTTCAAGAATACCTTATCATCGACTTGATACTCAATTTCTTTCCTTTTTAAATCTGCATACAACTTTTGTCTATCCAATGCCGCTTTCAAACAATCACGAATTACTTTCACCTTTTTTTCGGTTTCCTCAACTAAATCGATTCCATGAATCTTATTCTCCTTAGGCTTAGTCTAATACAACGATGTACAACATTTACATCAATACAATGTCTCATAAGGCATCTTCTTCAAGCTCGACTGATAACTATTATTGTAGGCAAATTGAACCAAAGGTAAGTACTTTTCCCAACTACCTTGGAATTCAAGAACACAACATCTGAGCATATCTTCAAGTGATTGAATTATTCTCTCGGGTTGTCCATCAGTCTGTGGATGAAAAGTGGTACTAAAATTTAGTTTTGTACCCAAATCTTCTTGTAACTTCTTCCAAAACCGCAAAGTGAACCTCGGATCTCTATCTTAAATAATCGATAAAGGTACTCCATGAAGTCTCACAATCTCAGAAATATACAATTCGGCTAACTTATCGAGTGAATAATTGACATGTACCGGTATAAAATGAGCCGATTTAGTCAATCTATCAACCACAACCTATACGGCATCTTTCTTTCTTGGTGACAATGGCAAGCCTGGCACAAAGTCTATAGTAATTCGATCCCATTTCTATTCGAGAACTAAAATAGGCTAAAGTAAACCTAAAGGTACCTGGTGTTCGGCTTTTACTTCTTGACAAATCAAGTATCTCGATACAAACTTGGATATATCTCTTTCCATCCCATTCTACCAATACATTTTCTTTAGGTTATTGTACACTTTCATGCTACCTGGGTGAACTGACATACATCCATTATGAGTCTCTTGCAAAATATTCTGAATCAACTTAGCATTCTTCGGAACATAAATTCTACCACGGAATCTCAGACAACCGTTAGAATCTCACTGAAAATCGGATTCACTGTTCCACACACTCTGAGCTTTCTTAGCTTGTAACTCTTTATCAGCTTCCTGAGCATCACAAATCTGTTATAGACAAGTCGGTCTAGCTCTTAACTCTGCTAGAACTGCACTATCAGGAGACAGGGTCAGCCGTGCATTCATAGCTCTCAAAGCAAATAAAGACTTTCTAGTCAGGGCATTGGCAACCACATTTGCCTTATCGGGGTGATAATTAATCACAAGCTCTTAGTCTTTTCAAATTCAAGCCATTTTTGTTGCCTCAAATTCAAGTCCTTTTGGGTCATCAGATACTTAAGACTTTTATGGTTTGTATAAACATGGCATTTCTCCCCAAATAGGTAATGTCACCAAATCTTCAAAGCAAATACAATGGCAGCCAATTCTAGATCATGCATAGGATAGTTTTTCTCATGGGGCTCCAGTTGCCTCGAAGCATAAGCTACTACCTTTCCTTCTTGCATAAGCACACAATCTAGTCCACTCAAGGACGCATCACTGTAAATCACAAATGCTTTCCCGGATTCCGGTGGTACTAACACTGGTGCCTCGGTCAATAACATTTTCAATTTCTCAAAGCTCTGCTGACATTTTTTTGACCATTCAAACTTGACATCTTTTTGAAGTAGACTCGTCATAGGAGTGGCTATTATCGAGAACCCTTTCACGAACCGTCTATAATAACCGACCAAATCCAAAAAGCTCCTAACATCAATTACATTCCTTGGTTGTTTCCACTCAACAATAGCAAAAATCTTACTGGGATCAACTCGGATACCATCTCCTGAAACAATGTGGTATAAGAATCTGGCCTCTCGAAGCCAAAACTCGCTCTTACTAAACTTTGTATACAACTATTTATCCCTTAAATTCTGTAATATCGTTCTCAAGTGCTCGGCATGTTCTGCCTCGTCTTTAGAATAAATCAGAATATCATCGATGAACACTACAACAAACTTATCCAAATATGGTCAAAAAATTATGTTCATTAAATCCATAAACACTGCAGGAGCATTCGTTAATCCAAATGGCATAATAAGAAACTCATAGTGGCTATACTTCGTTATAAAGGCAGTCTTAGGCACATCTGACTCCTTAACTCGTAACTAGTAATATTCGGATCTCAAATCTATCTTAGAGAACCATGTCGCTCCCTTCAGCTGGTCAAACAAGTCATCAATCCTTCGTAGGGGGTACTTGTTCTTGATCATCACCTTATTGAGTTGTCGGTAGTCAATGCATAATCTCATGGAACCATCCTTCTTTTTCACAAATAACACAGGGGCACCTCATGGCGAAAAACTTGGTCTCGTAAAACCTTTGTCAGTCAACTCTTGCAACTGTGACTTCAATTTTTTCAGATCAGTCGAGGCCATCCTATACGGAGCAATAGAAATAGGTGTTGTCCTTGGGATTAACTCGATGCCAAACTAAAATTTTCTAATTGGAGGCAAACCTAGCAATTCCTCTAGAAATACATCCGCATACTCACAAACAACTTGTACTGAATCGATTTTCAATTCGGATTCCTTTATATTCAATATGTATGCCAAATAAGCTTCATACCCTTTTCTTATGCATTTTTGAGCAGTCATTGAAGAAATTACCAATGGCGACTTATCTGCATCCTCTGATTCAACCCGAAGAATCTCACCGTTTTTACATTTCAATTCAATAACTTTCTGTCTACAATTCACTATAACATATGTAGTGTCAACCAATCCATACACAGTATGACATCAAATTCATCAAACGGTAACAACATTAAGTTGATCGGAAAACAATGACCTCTAACCATCAAAGGGCATTTCTTACATACTTTATCAACTATCACATGCTTTCCTAACGGGTTTGACACCATAATCATAAATTCTGTAGACTCGACAAGCATATTCATGCTATAACTAATTTCACACACATATACGAATGAGTAGAGCCAAGGTCTATCAAAGCAATAACAGTAGTATCATAGAGATAAAAATCACCAGTGATCATATCAGGAGAAGTTGCATCTTCACGTGCGTGTATGGCGTAGGCTCTAGCTGGAGCTCTAGCTTCAGACCTCACGGTTGTATCCTGTGTTGCACTCTTACTACCAGACCGAATCTCGGCATTTCTCAAGGGTCTTCCCTTAGAAGCTATACCACTCGGCCTTGAGTTTTGAAACCTTTCTTTCTCTACCATCCCAGGGCAGTCCTTAATATAGTGGTCTTGAGAACCACACTCGAAACAAGATCCTTCACTCACCCCATAGGTGCCAAAATGACATCTACCGCATTGTTGGCACTTAGGTTTGGAAGGTTTAGCGTTACCCATACTTGCCACAGATGTAGCCTGAGATCTAAAACCTGAATTCTGCTTTCTATGGATCCTGTATGAATGTCCAGCTGACACATGTGAACGGGAGTACATCTCTCTAGATTTCTTAGATTGAGATTGCAACGACTTACTCAGATATCTCTTTCTTGTGTCTCAAGCCTCAGGCTCGACTTTCATCTTTTCTTTGACCAATTCTTCGAATTTATAGGCCCACTCAACGAGTACCACAAATTCTTTCAACTCAAGAATACCCATTAATGTCTTAATGTCTTCATTAAGTCCATCTTCAAATCTTCTGCATATCTTAGCCTCAAAAGATACACACTTTCAAGCATACTTACTGAGTCTGACAAATTCTCTCTCATATTCATTAACTATCGTACGACCCTGTTTCAAATCTAGAAATTCTTTACGCTTCTGATCGATGAACTGTTCACTAATGTATTTCTTTTGGAATTCCTCTTAAAAGAACTCTCAAGTAACCCTCTCCGGTGGAACCATAGATATTAACATTCTGCACCAGTGATACGCCGCATCTCTCAACAAGGATATGGCACATTTTAAGCATTATTCTGGTGTACAGGATAATTCATCAAATACCCATATCAAGTTCTCTAACCAGAACTATGCTTTCTCAGGGTCATCATTGGTATTTTCCCTAAATTCCTTAGCACGTTGCTTTCGAATTTTATCAACTGGTGTTCTAGAGAATCTCATAAAATCTACACCTTGAGGCATCATGGGTGTAGGTTGAGGATTTGGTGGAGGTGGGGGAAGTTAGACGTTTGGGTTCATTCGAACGAACTCCGTATACCATGCATTCATTATGTGGAGAAAGGCTTCTCTGCCTTCTTCTCCTCTACTGACAGTTTCAGTTCTACTCTCAAATGGCACTGCCCCTTCAGCGGGAGCAGGCACATTACTTTCTACATCATCCGCCACTACTCTGTTGGGATCCATTTGCTATATAAAAACACATTCTAAAATTTGTCAAGAGTCGTCACACTATCATAATAAATATATGGCATGTATAGCTAGACTCAAATACAATCTACATAGTCCAAGAACCGACTAAACCATAGCTCTGAAACCACTAAATGTAACACCCCTTACCCATACCCGAGGCTAGGATAGGATACAAGGCATTACTGAACACATACACAGCCATTCATGCAAAAATCAGGCTATAAAATTTTTCTCTTTAAAACACTCATTCATACATACACAATTTGTCCCTGTTACGGGCCTACGAGGCCCAAAACAGCCTTCCAAAAGGACTCGACACTAAATCGAGAATCTTAGAAAAGTTTGGGAAATTTTCCCTGATACATAGCCACACACCGGTGTAAGACAAGGGACACGCCCGTGTGCTTTTAACACGCCCATGTCTTCTGGCCGTGTAACTCTCTAACTATGACGTCAGCACCAATTTAGGGTCAGACGGCCGTATCACATACCCGTGTGGCCGGACCGTGTGGTCAATTAAAAATAAAAGAATTTTTCATAAAATGGTGCAAACTTCACATAGCCAGAGTACACGCCCATGTGGGTAGACCGTGTCTCTCACAGGGCTAAGACACACGCCCGTGTCTTAGCCCGTGCGTTTACTACTGGGCATACTCACTTGCAAAAATTTATGTGTAGGGGACACATGGCCATTCAACACGTTCGTGGGGCAGACCGTGTGTCACAGACGGCCTAGACACCTGCCCATGTGTCTACCCGTGTATGCTATTTATAGGCTATTTTTCAAGCCAATTGTCACCCTCAATCATTTATACACTCAACATATTTCATAGCATGCAACATGAACTATTTAAAACACTCAATTATTCAACACCATGGCACTTTCAAATCTTCATAAGGTCATTCTATTGCACATTCAATTAGACATAACAATTGGAAGTAGTCCACACAGATTTCATGCATAATCAAATTTGTTACCATAACCTCAAATTACAAATTCATGTCCATAGTCATCTTAAGTCATTAAATCATTCCTTATTTCCAAGTACTTAATTTATTCATCATCACATATCCATCAAACCAACCACATAGCACACCATCAAAGCATTAACACATGCATGCATGAATAATTAGACATTACAACCCAATAATCAATTATAAGCCATATCACATGGCTATTACAAAATAAATCATCAACATCATAGGCCTTCACAAATTGGCCAAATAGCATGACACATACCACAAAATGACCAAGTCTCCTATACATGCCATACTCAAAATAACAATTTCACTATACCCAATATTCTTTTGATAGTGTGATCGAATACTCTGATAGCTTTCGATCCCCAAGCTGGCTTGGCGAAACTATAAAGGATGGAAAGAAAGGGGGTAAGCATTAAAGCTTAGTAAGTTCACATCCAAATAATATGCAATGATAGTAAACCATAATCATACAAAGACATAATATCATAACCACAAAGATTATTCATCATCCAATCATTTTAGCTCCTCTATCAAGTGTCCATGTATAAACTTTCTCATCACATAGCATTCTTTATCAAGGCATTATTCATGGGTTTAGCGTACATACCTGTACTCATCGTAGTATTTCATATAACCATACCTCTTTAACATACCCTCCTCGGGACTTTCATCGCATCCATTGCATTACCCATTGAACACTCAGAATTCTATTAGATACGTGGAATAACTTGGACATAAGTGCCACATATACATACGTAGCCAAAGCTACTTCATAACATGTAACACTCGCGATGGAGCTACTCACGGGCTTGGTCATGTAAGCTATCAATCAAGGTGTAACTACGCGGGCTACTCACCCAAGCTGTCAGGTATCCGACCCACTCAAGTATTACCTAGCCACCGATAGGACACACAAGACCATTTCCCGAAACCCAATCATATGTATCGCATCCATTATGAACTCGGACCAACTCAACGAGTTCGGATGCTCGCAACCATAATGAACTCGAACCAACTCAACGAGCTAGGATGCCTCATATATATCACGAACCCAGACGAACTCAATGAGTTCAGATTTCTTAATTCCTAGTGACATGTCACTTGTATCCTAAACTATTCCTAAGGTTCAAATGGGATTCTTTCTCATATGCTCATAATATCTCCATCGCATTTGATCTTAATGTCGTGGATAACGACCAATTTCATTCATACTTACAAAGTTGTCATTAGGCATAGCATACATAATATTGATAACACATTTATCACATAATGTCAACACATCAAAATATATTACATTGTCACATTATTTACACATGTACTTACCTCGGTACAAAATGATGATAATCGAGCCTAATCATCATATACTTTATTCTTGCCTCGATCAAGGCCCGGTTCACTTTTTTCTTGATCTATAATGCCAAATTTAACTTGTTTATTAATCACATTATTCAATTCAATCCATAATTCATACTTTGGTAATATTACATTTTTACCCCTATCTTTTCACTTATTTATGATTTAATTCCTAGGCTCGTAAAATGAAATGTATGCATTTTCTTGGTTACTCAAGCCTAGCCGAACCTATACCATGCTCATATCAACCCACATTTTCCTTTATTTTACATTTTTACTTCCCACTTTTACACTTTTACAAACAAGTCCCCCTTTTAGGTGTTTTCACTAAAAATCACCTAGTGAAAGATGTTTATCAAGCATCAAACATTCATATTCCTCCATTAATCATCAAAATACATGCATGTTACACATGGGTCAAATTTCATACATGAATATAGCTAGAAATGGATAGATCATGCTTCAAGGACTTCAAAAATGCAAAGAACATTAAAAACGGCGCTAGGGCGCACTTACAATCAAGCTTAAAATGTTGAACAAAACCCTATCTATGGCTATTGAGAAATTCGCCTAGCACTTGGAGAAGATGAGCACATTTTTTTTGCTTTGATTTTCCCTATTCTTTTAATTACCAAATGACCAAAATGCCCATAAAGCCTTTCTTACAAATTTTTCCTATGCATGTCCATTTTTGTCCAAAATTATAAAAATTGGTCAAATTGCTAATTAGGACCCTCTAATTCATAATTTAAAGCAATTTCATGCTTAAAGCTTCTAGAATGCAAGTTTTGCATTTTATTCAATTTGGTCTGTAAAGTGCAATTAGACATTTTATGCATAGAATTTCTTCAAGAAACTTTCACATAAGCATACATTCACATCATAGACCTCATAGGAATCATATAATAATTATTTCTATCTCAGATTTGTGGTTTCAAAACCAATATTCCGACTAGGCCCTAATTTTGGATGCTCCTTTGCTCCCCACTTAACCACCAGACCAGCAGGCCTATTCTGACATATTTTACCAACATTTATTAATAAGCCTATTGATTAGAGACAGGGGTTTATTCATTTAAAACAAAAAATTTTCCCAAGCTAAGGCTTGAACTTGGGACCTCACACACACACCCAGAACACTTAACCACTGAAGTAGATACAGATTTTGTGTGTCACAAACATATGAAAATAAATACATACGAGATTTTGGGGCGTTACATTCAATATAATATTATATTTGACTCTTAAATATTAAATAATAATATTTACAAACTCACTCGTCAGATTTGTGATCCAAAAACCACAATTTCTACCATTAAAAAATGAACTATTACAATAGGTCTATGATTGGCTCTTTGTTTTATCTTATCGAAAGTAGACCCAATTTATATTTAGCATTTGTAAACTCTAATTTATATAGGTTTTTTAGTAGTTTATGACACCTTTTTTACTTAAAAACAATATTAATCCCGAGTATTTGATTACTAATTGGATGAATTTTATTTATATTTCAATATTGAGCATGATTTAATGAAGAATGTGATTTTATGCTATTTTGCATTAAATTTGTACATAAATTAATTATTTTATGCTACATATTTATCTTGACATTATTTTATACAGTTGACCAAGGAAATTATGTACGATTTATTTTTAAATTATAGATGCATGGATTTGCCCAATTTTACAGACATGGATGGCAAACACATGCAAAATGGGTCAAGAAAAGTTGATTTGATCCAATTAAAGAAGGGTCAATTGATGGACAAGTCTGATAAACAATTGGGTCACCAAACTAAACAAGAGAAAACAAGCCCAATTTCGACATGAAATTTGTGAAAAGCCTAGAAATCAGTTTTGAGATATTTACTAGAGGTCCTTACAGTTGCAAATGAATCAGAAATTAGTCTACAGGATTTGCCCTTGAAGATGTTCGAGCCTTGCTTAATTCAAGCATGATTTTATGCTTGAATCAAACAACAAACATCCATTCCCTTCCACAATATGTGGTCGACCAAGCAAAGGAGTAAATGGGGGATTTTTCACACTATTTTTAGTAAAATCATCCACCAACCTTCACTATAAATACCTACCTCGATTCCTCATTTCATTTCATCCCTTCATCACTTAATCATCCCTCATTTCATAATCATTTCTCATTTCTCATTTCATTCTTTCATTTTCTTCCCATACATAAGCATTCATAATCCCCTTCTTCCATAGCCAACAAAGCCCTTTAGAAGATATTTTCTTGGCCGGCCACCTTGAGAAGCCATTTGCGAAGGAGCAACACGAGGATTGGAGGAAGCCACTTGAATAGGGTTATGCAAGACTGTCAAATCGATCAGAGATTATTCTTTCTTATTTGTCACATCTCGAAAATCGGGTTAATAGAATTAGACATTAGATTATGGGTTTGAGAGCAAAATTAGATTTTGTGTCATAGGAACTAAAATAGGATAAAATAAATAATTAGTTAATAATAGTAAAAATAATAATTAAATTAAATAATTATGGTATTAATAATCGGGACATTAGTAAAAATAAAAATAAAAATAATAGTATAGACTAATTTGGAGTAGTGGTTAAAGTAAAGGTTAAATGTGTAATTTAAGGCTAGTAGTTAAAAATGGAGCTATTAGAAGAAGGGAGAAATAGGAGAGGACTTAAGGGGCAAATAACCCAATTTTAAAAAAAATTGGTTGGCACTAACAGTCATTTGTTGCACTAGCTCTCTCCATCTTTTTTTCATTTTTAAAATTTGTTAGATCTAGATTGGAAGATTTTCTCTCAAAAAATTCTGCATCTTTTATATTTTCTTGGCATCCAAAAACTTCTTATTCCTTGAACTTTGCAAGAAAATCACTATTTCTTCTCCAATTTCTCACCTAAACTTGCTTGTTTTTTCTCAATTGATACAAATTCGTGGAGGTTTTCAAATTAAAGGTAAATATATTATTTTCTTATGTATTAAACTTTTATTATTTGTTTTTAATTTGAATTTTCAAGGATCTAAGTAAGAAAATTAAAGATCCATGGCTTTAAAGCTATCTTTTGCATAAAAAATGGTGAATAAAGAAATAAAGAGCTAATAGGTTTCTTTAATGTAACACCCATCGCCCGTATCCGACGCTGAGTAGGGTTCGAGGTGTTACCGGTAATTTACCTTTACAAACTTACTCAATCGGGTTACTGAATTTCGCTCGTGATTTAACACTTTTCAAGCGTGTGCACTTTGTCTCTTATACAGGCCTCCAAGGCCTAAAAACACTCATAGGGGTAGTACGGAACAAAACTGAAATTGTTTGATAGACTTAGGGAACTTTAGGAAATTTTCCCTTAGTTGAAGTGTAACACGCCCGTAGGGCTTAGAACACGCCCGTGTCCTTTTTCCAGTATGCAATATGGCCAAGGCAGACACCCGTGGGCTTAGCCCGTGTGCTACACTGACTTCAACCTCACCATTTTGTTAAATAGACACAGCCTAGGCGCACGCCCGTGTGCTTAGCCAGTGCTCTATGCTGGCTTAAAATTTCAGGTGCAGGGGACACATGGTCATAGCACACACCCATGGGAGTAGCCTGTATGTCATACACGGCCTAGACACACGCCCGTGTGTCTACCCATGTGAAACTTGTTAGGCTATTTTCCAAGCCTTAAATCACCCTCTACTAGCCAATTACACTTATAGATTTCTGTAGTGCATATTTGGGCCAAATTATCCATTTGTAAATATGAGACTTTGATTAACCTCATTGCATGTGAACCTCATGTCATTGGTTTCAACATGCTAAGTTAATTCTTATCTTGCATTTAATAATTTATATGTCTGCTTGACATATTAAGATTGGCTCGTTACTATAACTCATTGCCAATTATAACTAAGCCATTGCATATGAATATAAACATGCATAGATTTGTAGGGCATAGCCTACTTCAAAATGAGCCAATTCCCATGGCCATATACAAAAAGGAAAAACATAATTTTACATGCCTTCACTAGGCAAATCAAATGACATATATAACAAAATACTCAAAAATCCTATACCTGCCATTGGACAAAATAGAAATGTATTTATACCAAAGCTTGTCTAGTTGATAGTGTGTTGACTCTCCAATTGTCTTCCAATCCTTATGAGTCCTTGAGCTCTGAAAAGCAGGGAAAAGAGAGGGGTAAGCATTTACATGCTTAGTACGCCCGAATAATTGGAAAATAAACATACTGATTGTTTAGAGTACAACCATATTAGGCAATGAAACCAACAAGCATAGGATAGTTTCCCTATCACATGCTCTCAACCATCGAGTTAGTTACATATCAATGCACCATGTAATTCATCTAAGATAAGTCATTATTTAACATATCATCTATACATATTCCTTGTGATAGTCCTGTTGAGTTTCTAGGAAATCTCGATGGATCATCCATTTACCATCAACTCGTACGAATGATCGTTTTAGTATGCACTCCCGCGAACCTCACATCTTACGGCGGGATTACCAGTCCAGGCTAAATCCCCATAATATAAACTCATAAGGTGATGTCGGGATTACCAGTCCAGGCTAAATTCCTTATAACGACACACCCTTAATGAGCTCGGATCTGAATTACTAGTCCAGGCTAAATTCAGACCCTAATCGGATTACCCATCTGGGCTAAATCCACAATGCACACATATTCTTCAGGAGGTTCGATCACTCAAGGAACACCAGTCCAGGCTAGATCCTTTTTATACTTGAGATTTTCAGATTACTAGTCCAGGCTAAATCCTTTTCTGCAACACATGCAGGATCTCAAGTCTCATGTAAATCATGGTTTATCCATTGAATTCCCTTTCCAACCTCAACCGAGACACTATCCAATGATTCATTATTAAAGATGCAATTCATGCATTTTCATGCCATCAATAATGCAATTATCATGCAATCACAAAACATACAATTATGCATGTTATAGGCTTACTTCGAGTTATCCGAACTTACATGGTATTCTTTTCAGACTATGTTTCGGTTATTCTGAAACCTTGTGTTTACCTCAATCGACCTCCAAAATTTGTTCGTCGGGGTCTATAACAAAAAAATTATATCATTAATTCACTACATTACACTTTTCAAGTTTAATTTCTACCCCCGGTCTAAATGACTATTTTGTCCCTAACCTTTGACATTTTTACTATTTAGTCCTTAAGCTCGTATAATGAAACACATGGAATTTCTATCTTACCCAAGCCTATCCAAACACTTTTCCCTCATATGGCAGCCCACATTTTCCATTATTTTCACATTTCTACCACATTTAACAACTTTTACAAAAAGGTCCCTTTAGGGGTTTTTCATGAAAATCACCTAAGAAAAGATGTTTAACACACCTTCAACTTTCATACCCTTCCATAATCCACTAAAATACAAGCAACTCATGCATGGGTAAATTTTTAAACATGAACCCTAGCATGAAATATGGGTAGAAATGGAAAGATCAAGCTACCGGGATTTCAAAAATACAAAGAACATTAAAAACGGGGCTTGGGAGCACTTACTATTGAGCTTGGAAAGCTTGAAAACCCTAGCTATGGAGAGCATGAAATTTTCGGTAGCTACGGAGAAGAAGATGGCTGATTTTGGCTTATTTTTTCCATTTTATTTCATTAAAAAGCCAATTGACCAAAATGCCCTTAAGTCATTTCTTTAAAATTTCATCCATGCAAGCCCATTTTTGTCCAAAAACTTAGAAGTTGGGAAACTTGCTCCCAAGACCTTCTAATTTATAATCTAAATAAATTTCATACAAATTGCTTCTAGAATCCAAGTTTTGCAATTTATTCAATTTAGTCCCCAATTTTCAATTGGACACCTTACTCAAGGAATTTCTTCATGAAACTTTAACACATGCATAATCTCATATTATAGGTCTCATAATAATCATAAAATAAATATTTTGATGTTAGATTTGTGGTTCCGAAACCACTGTTCCGACTAGGCCCTATTTTGGGATGTTACATTTAAAATAATTTTTAGTATATTTTGATGAGATTAAGTGGTTTACAAATTCTATTTAATAAAATCTTTAAGAAATTTAATGAATTAAATGGTTGTCTTTTGAGAATGAGGATCAACAGTGGTTTTCAAGAAGAGTAATGTCTAGTAAAATTTAGTTGAATTATCGGCCTAGATCTATAATTAGGCACAAGTTAGGGGGTTAGGAGGTAGAATTTAAGGATTTAATTAAATTAAAAAAAAGGAAGGAATTAAGCGAAATAGATTCTATGAAATAAGTCGAATAAATATATATGAGTGGAGAGCCATTGTATGAACACAAAGAGATAAGTTCGATTGTTTTTGAATGCTTAGCAATATGTATATTTTTGTGTGAAGCTGAAAACGTTGGTAGAGCTTCAACAAACTAGGATAAAGGCAAGCAAAAGGTTGTCTAGTTCGACGAGCCGTGGTGAGCTACAGGTGAGTGCATTTGTATGTCATGTTTTACCATGAATTGCGAAAACTAGAAAGTCGAAGTGTGGCTTGTGAACCCCCACTTATGGTATGCAAACTCTTCCTTGTGCAAATCCTTGCAATTTTGGTTGAATCGTTAAGTATATACACTGTGCAATTTTAATAGTGCAAAATGCATGAACCTATAATATATATACATGGGCTTTATTTTATATATAAAATATATTAATGGATTTTGGTGTTATATATAATATATATATATATGTGGGTTGTTATACATAAATTATATTATATGCATGAGTCTTATTATATAATATATAATTATGGGTATGGTTTTATATAATATATAAATTTACAGGACTTTTAATGTATGCTAGAATTTGGCATAAGCCTATACAACATCATCAAAACTCACAAGTTAGCATACTTGCTCACATATATATGAAATCAACCATGTATAAGCATAACCTTTTATATCATCAATGTTACCATAATGTCATGTTTTATAGCATTTGCATACTTACCATTTCCTTTTCCTTTTCTTACCCGTTGAACCATCTAGAATTTCATCGGATGCTTGGGAAAGCTCACACGAAGTGAGCCTTTACCATATAATCATAACATTTCCTTTATATCATTGCTCACACAAGGTATGGGTCAGAATGTAAGCTACATGATGCTGCTCATCACACGAGCTATGGAGTATTCGCAACAAATGTAGGACCTCAGCCATTAGCTGGACATTCAAGATCAACATCCGAAATATAAAATCCCTAATAACATGTCATTCGTATCCTAAAAATTCCTAAGGTTTAACTAGGACTCGATATCAGTCGTAACATTGATATGTTTATATATCAATCCATTCACATTATAAATAACATACTAATATTCAATTTAAATAATATTAATATGATAACCGTTCATACAAACTTACCTCGACAACTAGAGTCATAGAAATTATGCTGAACTAATCCAAAGCTTTTGCATTGCCTTGATCTAGGTCTGTACGTGGTTTATCTTGATCTAAATAGATAATTTCAATCAATTTAATACTTCTAGCATTCAATTTAATCCACAATTCATATTTATGCAAACATACCATTTTCCCCCTAACATTTTAACTTTTTACAATTTAGTCCTTAAGTTCGTAATTTGAAATCTAATCATTTTCATCCCTCTTATAGGCTAACCAAATTCTTTAGGGACTTATACCAATCCAAATAAATCATCATTTTATAAAATTAACATGAATTTTTACTATTTTTACAAACCAATCCCTAAATGCAAATTTCATTAAAAATCACTTTACAAAACTTGTTTATTTCTCAACAAAGATTCATAATCTATCATTTAACATAAAAAACCATTCAAGAACAATCATGGAAAGTCCCTTAACATTTAACAATTTTGCAAATTAAACCCCGGGCTAACTAGATTAAGCTAAAATGATCTCAAAAACATAGAAATCATTAAAAACGAGGTTGAAATCACTTACATGCACACACTTGAAGTAACTGAACCTAAGAACCATAACAATGGATTTTCTTCCTTTGAATTTTTGGTGGAGAAAAATTGTAGAAGATGAACATATTTCTATTTTATTTGTTTTAGGTTTAATTACACATTTACCATATTAATCTTAAAATTTTGTCATAATTTCACTTAAACCATATCCATAAACATCCACTATCCCATTTATTGGTATAATTTCCATACAAGTCCCTTAGTTTAAGATTCCATGGCTATTAGACTCCTTTAGCTAATAAAACTAAATTTTTACACCTTTTTCGATTTAGTCCTTTTTACTTAATTAACTATGCAAACATCAAAATTTCTTAACAAAATTCTAACATGACCTTAATATATTCCTGTAGACATTAAAATAATAATAAAATAATAATTTACTTATCAAAATTGTGATCCCAAAACCACTATTTCAATATCACTAAAAATGGGCTGTTACATGTAGAGGATAAGTCCGCTAAAAGGTAAAGTACGGAAGGAAAGGAAGGTTTAGACCACATCATAAAAATTCGTGAACATCCACGGTGAACAGGGACTTTAAATCTCTCCTTAAGATTTCATTTTGGAAATCTTGTATTTTATTTTAGGTTATATCGCAGGATCTCACTAAGTTCATTTGAACTTACAAACCGTCTTCATATTGCAGTATAAAACCTCATTGTGAGAATCGAGTGAAGGGACCAAGTCAAACGGTGCTAATTATGGAGGACACATCGATATTGACCTAGTATAAAAAGAGGCACTCGTAGAGGCTCCGCCTCAAGGTTTTAGTTTTCATTTTATGTTTTCAACTCTTAGTTTAGAACTTTTGCAATTTATTGATGAAAATGAAGCTTTAAAGTTTTTATCATTTGAAAATATAATTTGATTAAGTGATTTAATCCAGTAAAGAAATTTTTAATAAGTAATTTGGGTTATTGTGGCATTCGATATCTGGACTCAACGAATGGTTCGGGCATTGGGTGCTATAGATAAATTTCCTTTGGTATCGATATCTCTAGCTCCAATGGTCATTGAATTTTCCATTAAATGCTAAAAATATTGATACTTTGTTAGCAAGTATTGATACTCGTGGTTGCAGGTGAATTAAATGCACTGGTTATTTCATTCCCAACGACTCTATTCATTTCTACAATAACCACAACTATTGGACATCAATTAGAGGGCATAAATACCAGCTTCAAAAGGTTTTAAAACCATAAATGAGATTACAATAGATCAAGTGCTTCAAGATACATCAAAAATCCATTACCAATATAAATCAAAAATCCATTACCAATCACTTTGTACTTCAATTCTTTATATTCTTCTTGTAAACACTTTTGAGCATTCATTGTATTTTCTATCAGCCCAAGTGTTTTCCTTGTATTTGTGCTTATTTGGAAAACATCCTAATATTGCAAGGATTATTTCATTGTTTGCTTATTTATTTCTCTTTGAGAGGTTTGGTGTCTTAAGATTTCGATAAAAATTTTAAGGGAGTTGTAAGGTTAAACCTTATCCTCAAAGGTTGATCAAATTAGTGAATTTGGAAAAATCCTTAGTTGTGGAAACCTAAGGTAGTAGAGTAGGTAATTAGGGCCAATTCACCCCCTATTGGCTATTTTAGGTAATCAATCGAGCTAACACAAACTATGGCATATTAGTTTAGTTGATGTGGGAATTGTATAAATGAATGCTTGTGTTTATTTTGGGATTATTTTCTGCAATTTCAAGTGTGCCTAAGGCACCATTTAAGTTAAGGTTTCAATTAGGCATGGAAAGGGAAATGAAAGAGTTTTGGAATTTTTGGCAATAAGGTATTGATACCCTAGGTAAAGGTATTGGTACTTTGCATTTTTTAGTTGATTTTCAAAACATCGAATGTCAATATGGTATAGATATCAGACTAAAGTGTCGATACTTGATACCAGAGTATTGATACTTTACAAGGGTATCGATATTATTGTACATATGTTTTTAAGTTTTGCAAAATAGAATGCCAAAATGGCATCAATACTAAATTAAGGTATTAGTACCTAATGATAAGTATCTGTACTTCAAGACTAGTATCAATACCTTTAATTTAACTTGACTTTAATGAAACATCTAACCTAAAAATAGTATTAGTACCTAGCCTTGTTATTGATACCTATACTCAGATTTTGAAAAGTTGTAGTTTAGTTCTTCTTCATGCTCAGGATAACTCATGAGATTTCGTAAGCTCGATTGAGACCAATTTTGACTGTATATCATGTTATGCATGGAATTATGTCATGAATTAGTGATGGAATGAATTAATTGTTATGAATTATATGTGGTTTGCTCCAGTAATGGTGGTAGCATTCCGTAGTTTAGGTTCAATGATGGAATTAGGTGAGAGATGTTACAATACATGTGTTGTATAATTAATAACTTCCATAAGTTGCTGATGATGGTCTAGTAGATTAAATTGTTCAACAATTACCACAAAATATTTAACAACCAATAGTAAAACATGCTTTTCAATAGAATGTTGATACAACATTGTGAAGATCAACTAGGAACTAAGAGTTCAACAATTCCTAATGACCATATTGTGTATTTACAACAATCTAAACATGACAATAGAGTCGAAAATGATCTTGACATATTTTCAAAAGCCATGAGTTGCAAATAATTGAAGTTGCAAAAGCCATGGGCCTTAAAACTAAATAGGACTATTTGGGAAATTATAAAAGATATAAAACAAGAATCGTCACCAAAGGATTCACTCAAAAGGAAGAAATAAACTACATAAACCCATTTTCCTATATTTAGTAAAGACTCTCTTCTTGTTATTATTATATGTGTTACCAATTTTGATTTGAAACTAAATCAAATGGATCTTAAAACAACATTATTTAATAGAGATCTTAAGGAAGAAGTTTGTATGAAACAAGCAAAAGTATTCTCCTCAAGTGATGGTAAGAAATTGGAATGCAAGATTAAGATATCTATATATAGATTAAAAAAAAGCCTCTCGCCAATGGTATTTAAAATTCCGTAACTCATTTTTTTCATTTGGTTTCATGAAAAAAAAAACATAGATCAATGCATATACTAAAAGGTTAGTGGGGGTAAAAGTTGTTTCTTTATTATATATGTGGATGATATTTTACTTGCTACAAATGATAAGGGTTCACTATATAAATTGAAACAATTTCTCTCTGAGAATTTTGATATGAAAGATATAGGTGAGGCATCTTATGGCATTGACATTAAGATCTATAGGAACAAGGGTGAAGCCAGGATTATTACTTGATAGAGGTAGATAAAATTATGAAAATTTGAAAGGGTGAAGGACAAAATTTTATGTTAGAAATGCTTAATTACATTATTATTGTTTTGGAGGGGCCAAAAATGTTATTTCCCCATTCATTCAAGACCAAAAAGGTTTAATTTGAAAGATTTATGTTTTGGGAGGGCTAAAAGGAATTTTTCCCATTTAACCAAGGAGGATAATGACTCTTATTTGCCCCCTAGTTTCACCACTATAGAAGAGAGATCACAAAGAAACACACATCAATAAGGTTTTATAGAAAATTTGAATGAAGGATTCTTATACCTAGTGTAGCACCATTATGAAGGTGACAAGTTTAGCTCGAACTAATGTCCAAAAAGTGAGCTTTAAAGGAAACAAATGCAAAACATTTCATATGCTTGTATTATTAGAAGCCTAATGCATGCTCAGGTTTGTACTAAACCTAACATTGCATTTGCAATTGAAATGTCAAAAAGATATCAGAGAAGTCCACATTTAGACCACTAGAGAGCTACGGAGAAACTGATGAGGAACCTTAAAGAACCAAGGATTACATGCTTATGTGTTAGCAAACTGACAACTTGGAGGTAGTTGGTTACTTAGACTCAAATTTTGCTAGGTGTTTTGGTTTATGAAAATAAAAATTTAGATACCTTTTTATTTTAGCTGGTCGAACCATATCTTGTCAAAGTGCAAACTAAACCTTAACTACTATTTTTACCATGGAGATTAAGTTTGTTTTTTGTTTTAAGGCAACCTTACATGGTGTATGGTTGAAGAGTTTCATATCAAATCTTACAATTATATATTTTATTCTAATCCATTGAAAATGCATTGTGGTAATTCAACTAAGATTTTCTTGGTTAAAAACAACAAAAGTGGCAGTCAAAATAAACGCATCAACATTAAGTATTTATCTATATAGGAACGTGTAAAAGAGACCACGGTTATCATTGAACGCATTAGCATTCAATTTATGATTTTTGATCCTTGCCACCAATGAGTTTCAAGAATCATTTAGCACGAATCGACTTGGTTCAATCTTATAATTTTTACTCTGAACTCAATTATTTAATTATAATAAATTAAATAATAATTCAAATAAATTAAATTAATTTCTAAGTCATCTTTTTTTCTTTCGAGAAAATGCATTTACTACAAATTGTAATGCATACAATCTATTTCTCTTGCATCATTTTCATTCATTTCTCATATATGTTCTAATTGCAATATATATTGGGTTGTGTTAAGCTAGCGAAGGGACCATTTGGACATATATAATTAGGGCTTAAATAATTTTTCATAAAGTTTCAACCCTTTTTATTAATTAACTATAATCATTTAGTCATTAAGTCAATCCACTAAAAGTATCATGACTGAACCTCCTATTATATATCTGATAATACTCTAGAATGACATATTTTTATGTATTAATTACATATTTATTTTAAGTATGATCCTACTAATTTGAGCTATTTATAGTATTTTAACTTGTAGGGACTAAATGGAAGGCAAAATGAAATTTAGGGGCAAAAAACGTAAATTTAAAGATAAAATAGGCCAGCATGCAAAATAGGAAAGAAGTGGTGCTGAAAATGTAAAATGTGGAAGACTTGGGGGCAAAAGTGCAAAGAAGAGATTTTATAAACACAAGACTCTATTTAAATTTTAATTATATTAGGATAATTGTTAAAGATTATTATTTAGATTTAAATTTAGCTTTTATCTTTATTTATCTTTATTTATCCTTATTTATCTTTTAGAATTTAGATTGGAATAAACTAGATTTTTTAAATACTATAAATAGGGGAAGGAGTGACACAAATTTCACTCATCTTTTTCTGTAACACTCCCTCTCCCAAAAAGCTTAGCCTTTGTTCCTTTCTTTATTCAATAAAATTCCATTTTTATTAAGTTTAACGCTTTCGTCCATGTCCCTTCAAAAGTGATCTTTTCATCTTGTGCAAAGACGGCCGCTTTGTATGTTTTGGGAAGGTTGCGTAGTCGGTTCGTTAGCTTACTGGGTCAGTGGTTGTCAAGCCTAAGAGATAAAATGGCGTGGCATTCGCCATTGAGAAGTGATGATCTAGTGTAAGACAATCTCACAAAAGCAACGGTTGGCTAGAGTCAAGTTCCTCTAAATCGTAAGTCTAAAATCTAAGTGGAGCTGGTGGTTGTAGGCTTCACCTTCCACTATAACTGGCTTATTCTGTTCGAGAAGGATCATCTAAAAGCCTAAGATTGAACCCAAGGAGGATCGAGACAACTAGAGGCTGGAATCTCTCCATCAAAAACTCTCTTTTCTCAACTCTGTTTATCTTTACAACTTTAATTTCAATTTACGCAATTTCTATTCAATCAAACTTTTAATTCTGTTTTTCTTATTTTTTCCAGGTACGTCAGTTTTCTTGGGCACGACTCTGCCCAGGATCTCGAGGAATAGGAACTTGTGCAAATCCAGTCCCTGAGGATTTGACCCTCCTGAGGATTTGACCCTACTTCCCTTATACTATTCTTTTTGTTATTTTATAGGGATAGAATATTTTTGGTGCTTTCAACAACGCATTAAACCATTATGAAAGCAACTTTGTTTTATGTTTTATCTAATAACATTGTCATTAGTGTGTTACCCTCATAGGATTAACATATTCAGGTTAAACTCATTCACCCAATATGATCATATTTTATCTCATGGTTATCATTGCATCTTCCATAATGAAATAGACTATTACCAACAAGTAGTAATAACAATCACTCATCCCTAACGAATGACCTTTCATGTTCACTTTCCATAATCCATGCAATTCCAGTGCGAGGATACCATTTGCTCTTTATATGAGTTATGAATTTCACTATTGTAAGTGAAGTCATGCCATATATAAGTTATAACCCAACATATTAGCTTTTAGCTCTAATACCAACTGAGCATAGACTTTCAATATATCAAAGTGTATGAGGTTACTTACCAGGATTAAGGTAAATTGCACTATGAATGTCACAAGTGAATAACTTCATGAAGGGATTTAGGATAAATTCAACTTGTGTCATGTTTGATGTATTGTCAATCTAGAAAATTGGACCTATATCTCTATCTTTCTAAGAGTCATACACTTTGATACCCTAGACAAGGTATCTCCTAAATTGGACTTGATAGACAACACAATAGTTGATAAATGCTAAAACTAACATATTTTAACGTCATTCTTAATGCATTTTTGGGTGACTATTTGATTATAATTGTGAATTTTATGCTTCTAATCCTTTAAATTCATGTTTGTATGCTTAATAGAGCACTTGGGAGCAAAAGGAGTGAAAACCCTATGACGAATTTTATCTTTTGATTTTTATTTTACACTATAAATACTTAGTTTCTTGTTCTCAATTATGTGTGCTTAATTTTTGGTTTAATATTTTTAGATTATTGATCCATGTTTCATGTGTTTAAATCAAAGGAGGAATAGACCCTGTTTAAAAGTAGATCTTGCGTAATTGGGTGGAGTTACATGCAATCATAGAAATAGGACGACATAAATCTACCAAATTAGAGTCAAATCTAACAGGGAATCCATAAATCGAGTTAATGCAATAATAGGGGTTTCAATTAGAAAGAAATTTCAATTAATCAACCTAGAGTCAGTTGCTCTTACTATTGAAAGAGATACTTGCATAATTTAGGGATTTCTACGAATCAAGTTACTAAGTAAAGAAATTGCGTAATTTAGATTGGTAGTGATAGATGAAATCTAGGTGAATTCTTTCCTAGGTATTGTTTTGTTTCTTGGTTATTATCCGATTATTTTCTTGATTTGTTCTTTATCGTGTTCGATAGCAATTAATTTAGTTAATTTTAGTTTTCAATCAATCACTCGAATTTATCGGTTAAATAATAGAAAGACGGTAATTACTAGTACTTTTAGTCTTCATGAGAACGATATCTTTACTCATTGTAGTTATACTATTAATTGATAGGTACAATTATCTTAGCCAAATTTTTAGTTAGTTCCGTGGAAATCAATAGTCCCTTGAATCAATTGCTCAATTTTTATTCCTCATACTATGGACCATATAGATTACCTACTAATATAAGTTATCTTCTCGTATCGTAATTCATCCCTATGATGCAACTTAATATTAGTTAAACCTTTAATAATTAATAAATCAATATTTATTTTATTCTTTTTGCTTTTTATGCAAAAATAGTAAAAATAATTATATGAAAGATAATAATTTTAACTATGAAATTTTATTAATTAGTTTGTTTAAAAAGTTAAAAGCATAATGACGAAATAACTAGACTAACAGCACAAAATCTCAACAGTGATTTTATTAATATTTTTTTACTGAAAAAGTATATTTTAAATTAAACTGGTAAGTGTCTTTTACCATAATAATGACGACCACGATGATAATAATGATAAGATTATTATTTGGCACATTAATGTTGGAGCAGGGTTAATTAATAATCGTGTGCCTCTTTTATTTTATTATTTTTAAATATCAAATAAAAAATGCCATTTCTTTTAATTTCCCTTGTGTAAATAAAAAAATCTACAACTAATATATTAAATAATTATTGATAATTTATATTATATATTAAGTTTGTAATTGAGTTAATGTCATGTGTCAACTTAACACCAATTCTATTGAATAATGACTAAAATGATATTGTTTTACAAAACAAATTATATTGTTATGAATGTATTTTTATCTTTTTATATCTTTTATATAAAAAAATAGAATATTTAAATCTAAAATATTATAGTTTTGAACATTTATATGTTATCATTTTAACCAAAATTTATTTTTTATAATCAATTTTTATAAATATATTTATTACTTGTAATAATAATAAAAACTAAACTAAAGTAAAATTCCAAATATCTGTATGTATTACCTACATTAACGTTTCATGTGGGTGAGGGTGACAAATAAGTGACATGCTCGCAAAGCACAGCTTTGGCATGTTTTCCGCCTTTTGGGGTCTTTATCTTCTATTTTCTTTTTCTTTATCCTTTCTTCGCAAAAGCACATGCCTTTGGGCAAGTTTATTTGGCTTTACTGTCAGCTGTAACTTGTAAATGGAACTTTTCTCTCTAATAGTAAATTTTGCTAGAATAAGTTAAATTAAACTCATCTATTACTCCAATCAAATATTAAAACATTTAATTATTTCACTTAAATATTAATATGTTACTACCCTATATAAAATAAAATATGTAAATTCATTTTCCAATATAAGGCTGCACTCTGGAAACAGGAAAATAAATTATAAATACCTATATTCAAATTTTAAATTTATTTAGTTTTATTTTGAAGAATAAGAGTGAACTACACCATTAGTTACTAAATTATCGATAAATTTTTGTTTTGGTTACTTAACTAGAAAAAGTTACAATTAGGTTACTAAACTATTTGAAAGTTTTCATTTAAGTCACTTAACTATTCATAAGTTTTTATTTAAATCATTAGATTGTTAAATATTTAAAAAAAGAAGTTTAGTCAGTAAGCTCCAGGTAAAGATTTGATAATCGATATGGTAGGTTAGTATTCATCGATGAATAGAAAAACATACCTTAAATCCAAATCAATTTGACGATCAATGTCAGAGATGAGATAAAAAAGTTGTTTCGATTTTAATTCGGAGACTTATGACGTCCAAAGTTATTTCGTGAAAAAAAAAAGACTAAACTATAGAAGCGAAAGGGAAGTGAGCTTTCGACTGGTACATGTAGTATGAATAGAGAAAGGCATATTAACAGACTAATGACTTAAATGTTTTGAATAATTTAACGACCAAATTGTAATTTTTTTAGTTAAGTAACTAATGATGTGGTTTAAGCTAAGAATAATTATAATTACAAATTAAACCAATTCTGAATTGAAGGATTTGTAATTTTCCTTTACAGCCTTTTTCTTCCCTTTCTTACCAAAAAAGGACACATTAGGAGTATTATTTGAGATTCCTCCATATGAACTAATTCATGTTAAAACTTAAAATATAGATGACAAAAGAAAGTGACATTTCTCTTTCGAGAAAACAAAATTAAATAAAATAAAAAAGTAGTGTTTGAAAACAGATTCTGTAGGTAGACATAAATCTAGTGAAATGAATGCTAAAAGATGTCAAATCTAATCACAATAATTTATCATGTTCATAGTGCCATTTTATTTTTTCTGTTGAAGTTGCACAAATTTCACATTATTGGCAACATTATAACAAATATGGCTAAACCAAGGGAATCTCCCCCTCGTGGGTATAAATTGAAAGCCAATATGTACATATAGACATACATGTGTGGGTACTAGCTAATTTTACACACACGTGAGGGTGTGGCAGTGGCCAAAGCAAGCAAGTAAGCATTTGTTTAAACATGGGGAAAGTCACTGTTTTTGGTGATCATCAATGGTTTCTTACCTTTGGGAAAAAGAAATCCATTTGGATATATATTTAGTTTTGGAAAATGGTATGAAATGCTATGCCATTTTCGCACTCTGGACTAGGAGATTTTAGATTTGGGTTCACCCTATCCATCTCAAATGTTTAAATATATATCCTATTTATATTAAGTTATTTTTGACACACGGACTCATTAAATAAAAATTGAACAGGATGCACATAAATTGTACTACCAAATTAAACCTAAATATTTTCTTTAAATTTTATTGCTATGTATTTTATCTCCCGGAGGTAAAATTTTAATTTATTGAGGTTTAAAGTCAACCATTAGTTAAAAAAAAAAATTGATCTCTATCAATCTTGATATTTAATAAATTGATTATTCTTAAAAAAAAATTAAAACGGTTTAATTTTTGTTAATTTTGAAAATGAGCAATTATAGACAATTAATCACAATGTTTATTTTTTTATCAAATTATCTTACTTTTGATTCATATAATAATAAATTTAACTTTCAATATTTACAATTTTTGTCATTTTCTTATTGATTCTAAAAAATTTAACAAATTTAAAGCTAGTTAGATATCAACAAATTTAGAATTGCGACTAAACTGACATAATATGTAAATATTAAAAGTTAAATTTGTTGAATTTTAAAAAAAATTGATAAATTTTATAAACTTTGAGCACCATTACCAATCAAGAGTAAGATAATTATTAATTATTTTTAATTGCTTACTTTTAAATTTTAAAAAAATTAATTAATTTATTTTTTAGTAGAAAACAAATTTACCCAATACCAACCATTCACGTATCATGTTATAGGAATTTGAAAACAAATTTGTAAAGGCATCATTAGATACGCAAGTAATATTATATATTTAATTCATCCCATCCCCATTTTTTTTTTTCCCCTTTTGAAATATAGTGCATTCATCACTCATATATACACACATTAAAGTAAGGTTTTGTTTTTAAAAAAAACTGAAATAAGACATTATTTGTATATTTAAAATACTGACAGGAGACACAATTTTATATTTAAAAGATACGCAGAGAAAAAATATTTCCAACATAAATTCCCTTTGTTTTCTTATAAGTCCTTCCACCTTTTCAATTTAATAATTATTCTTAATTTAGAAATAAATAAATAATATTATCCAGATTAGTTGTTATATATATTCAATTATTTATGAAAATTTTTCTTTATTTTTTCTCTTGTATTTATAAAATTTTATTTTTATGAAACTAATATAAACATTTTAATATCTATACTTAACATATAACTTGAATTAATTAATTGACAATTTTATTATATTTAAATGTTAAAGTAATAAATATTAAAAACTACATTTATTTTCTGACATCACATGTAAATTAAATTACAATTTGAGTAATATATATTAAAAACAATATTTTGTAATTTTAAATAAATTAAAGTTATTTTCTAATAGATAATGTTTACTAAAAAGAATAAATAATAAATGTTAATATTATTTTAACATTGTGCTATCACAATTTGATATTGGTATAATGACTTATTTGACTTTCCAACTTTATAAAAAGTCATTTTAGCCATTCATTTAATTTTTTGTTTCTTTTAGACATTAAACTTGCGTTGTTTGTCAAATCACCTCAAAAAATGATAGAAAAGTTAACGTATGTTAACTTTGCTGATGTGGCATACACGTGGATGTCACATTAATAATTAATTAATTTTTTAATTGTTCAAAATAAAAAATATATTTTTAACAAATTAAAATTATTAAAAAGTATAAAGTTTATAAAAATATTTTTTAATTTTTTAAAAAAATAATTAATTGCTAACGTAGCATACACATGGATGCCACGTCAGTAAAGTTAACAAACATTAACTTCTCCATCCATTTTGGGGGTGATTTGACAAACAATGAAAGTTTAAGGGTTAAAAGAAGGGAAAAATTAACCGGATGGCTAAAATGACTTTTTTGTAAAGTTGGAGGGCTAAATAAGTTATTATGCCTTTAATATTTGCATAACATTATTAAAAAAATTGTACATTTATAATCACATAAAATTAAATTGAGTATCATTATAAAATGTTTTATAATACATAAATGAACAACAGTATTCTTACATGAGAGTTGGGTTAGTCAATATAGAGAAACTTTTAGTCGAGTTATCAGAGTCAGAATTAGAGTTTTGAGTCAGTTAGGGTAATCAGTGATTGTGAATCAAGTGTGCAAGCGATGTCCAACTGAAATTCAAGATAGAATATTTCAATCCGACTTATTATTAATGTCATTTGAGGTGAAAATGAGAATGGACTAGTTATAAGAACATGGCATAATTCTTGATTGTCGAAAGAAAAATTTTATGATACAGTGTTCAGATGGTGAAGAAATATGATAAGGATGCGCACACAGAGCAAGATCATAAGCTTGTCCAAGTTGCGGATTTGGCTAAAGCTCTAGACGAATAAAGGAGAACTTGGATTTCGATTCAATGTAAAACACAAAAAAAAAAATCCAAGCCAATTTTAAGAATTAAAAGGGCAACAATTAAAACAAATAATTAAGATAGAAAAAGAACAAGGAATCCAAATCAAAGATTAGAAACAATTAAACAAGAACATAACAGAAAAACTAAGAAACAAAACAAGATAGATGGAAATATGGAAAGTGGCGTGTAGAAGTCTTAAGGAGCCTTGGAAAAAAGATGAACCCACAACCCCCTTCAAACGGTTTTAATTTCCCCTTCAAGATAGAAAACTTGGCAAGAAAAAGGTTGAAGATGATCCCTACAATCTGAAAACATTGTTAAAACTCTTCTAAAAGAAAACTCAAGATAAATTCTTGAAGAAAAAAACTCAAAGAGAATTTTATTAACTCAAAAGACAAAAGTTGTTGAACTAATTATGAATTGTGTACAAGGAAAATACCTTTATATATGCTAGCTAGGTACATCCAAATAAAACTCTAATTAAACTAAATAAGAAGTAGTTTTAAACTAAACTTTATTGTTGACTAAAAAACATAAAACTCCTAAATAACTTAAAATACTTAAAAATTATCTAAAATTCAGAATAAATAAATAATGAAATAATAAGACCTAATAAATACAATATCAGACTCCTATATAATAAAATCTAAGCCTAAAAATCAAACCCAATATGATTTGCACTCAAATTAAAAGCTCGTAACTCATAATTTTTGTAAAAATCCCATTTAGAAATTCTGCTCGCACAGTCTTCACTAAAACGGTCATAACTTGAGAGTTCCTAGACTCAAAATCGAGTGATTCAAAGTGTATTGTGAAGCTAAGAGACAGATCTTCGATTGATTTAAGGCATATTGACCTAGAAATGCTTAGATCCCTTCCAAAAATGCGATGCAAGTCAAATGATTATAATATGGCTAGGCGTGTGGGCTTGATTAGGGTCCTTAAAGTGTAAGGCTTAAGCTTGTTAACATCTTCCACATGGATTCAGATTTTAATTCCATGAATAAAATTGGTCCTTTCTGATTCATCCTCACTCTATATTGAACTCTAAAGTCCATTGTCTTGGATCTTCAACTCTTTTTCTTGAAATATTTTCGTAATAAAGTCTTGAACAAATAAATTGAATTTTTACTTCAACTACTTGGATTGAATGTCGTGATTGATCTAAAAAAACCCTAAATTAGAGGAAATTTGTATAATATGTGAATTTTCAAATGTGTTTTTAGAATAATTATCGGGATTACTTCTTGATCGAGAGGTAGAATTTGCAATTAAAGTTTATCGGGGAACTACTCTAGTATCTTTTGCTCCCTACCATATGTCACCTAAAGAGTTGGAAGTTCGATTAGAAGATCTTGGTTGTGGTGTATAGTGATGCTTCACTTAATGGTCCTGGTTATCTTCTGATACAAGATAGAAAATTAATTGTTTACACCTCACAACAATTAAGGCCGCATAGGTGTAATTATCTAACCCACGATTTGGAACTAGCAACAATGGTTTTTGCATTAAAAATTTAGAGATATTATTTGTATGGTGAGAAATGTTACTTTTATACAGATCACAAAAGTTTAAAATACCTACTCTGTAACATCCTGAATTAGGGCCTAGTCAGAATAGTGGTTTCGGGACCACAAATTTGACGTAATAAATTTTATTTTTATTATATTTCTATGGTCTACAATTTCACGGAATGATTTTGTGAAAATCTCGTTTGAAAATTTTTACGTTTGGGCACTCAATTTAGTCAAAAGGACTAAATTGTAAAAGTGAAAAAGTTGAGTTCTACATGTTAGAAGTGTCTAATTGTTATGAAATTTTAAATTGGAGGTCCTTAAATGGTAATTAGACCATTGGATATTTTTTCGACAAAAATGGACATGGAAGGGTAAAATTTTAAAGATGAGTAAAAAAGGCATTTTGGTAAATTGGTAATTAAATGGACTAAAAGACAAAATAAAAGCCAAAAACCCTTGTCCATCTTCTTGTTTGGCCGGATGTAGCAAGGAGGAAGCCATGGTTAGGGTTTTCAAGCTTCTAAGCTCAATAGTAAGTGATCTCGAGCCCCGTTTTTCATGTTCTTTACATTTTTGAAATCCTTGTAACATGATCTACTCATTTCTACCCATATTTTAAACTAGGGTTGTAACACCCCAAACCCGGCCTAGACGTTATGACCAAATCCGACGTGCCACATTAGAACGTTGAAAACATTTCCTTTTTTTTTAGTCCAGAAAATCGTACTTAGTGTTAAAAGATGATTTCATTATTGGTTAAAGTGAATGGAAGCTGTGCACCAGGTAGGAAACTGGAAAGGAGGAGGTGAGTCTATCGGACTGCTTAAGTACCAAGCTCCCTTCGGATCCAATCCTATACATGCACACTACCATTGCCACACCTTAACTTAGTGTATGTTCTTAGGAAACCAATTCATTTAAGTCCAGTTTCAGAAAAAGTGATTAGCTTTGGAAAACGTTTTCGTTGCGGAAGTTTTTTTCTTTGTTGTCGTGATAATTTAAAATCAATCACTATTTTTGAAAACGCGCCCTAAGACTAATCAGTTTCAGTGATTAAGATAATATTATACCTATTCTAATAAAACATATTAAAAATAATTAAAAATTATTAAAGCAGTCTTATTACAACTTAAAACCCAAATCATAAAAGTAAATAAAAGATGTCCAATTCACCAGAAGAAAACCAAATTTTGCAGAACGCGTGGCCACTCCGAATCCCTCACAGCTCCAAGCCCACTATGGTTGGGGATTACCTGCGTGGATGAAAATAAGGGGTGAGTTTGGGAAACTCAGTGTGTAAAATAACCCAACCATAGTCTAAACCAGTTCAAACCACAGTAACAGATCAAATTGGCCTTAGCCCAGAACAGATTTTAGAATAAAGCCCATAGGCTCATAACAAAAACAGAACAGATATCATGTATGCAGAAAAACCCATCCCATATCCATTCTTATACACCCCCGTGCCAACCTTACACCATGTGGGGAGACTACTCGACCCACCCATCCATCTACACGTCACAAGTATGTAGCATGGCTGCCAGAATAGATATTGTGACAGAGTCACCAGATACAGATAGTTGTGGCAGAGCCACCAGAAACAGGTATTTGTGGCAGAGCCACCAGAACGCTTCCTCCAACATCATAACCCAAATCCCATGCAATAGAGATACATGTCATGGCATACAACAAACAGAATCAGAATATCATCCATATGGCATACATCATACAGAATCAGAATATCATGCATTTCAGTCACAATTAACCTTAGGGGTAAAATGGTTATTTTGCACCTAGGGGTATAATGGTAATTTTTGCATACTTAGGGGTATTTTTGTAATCCTACTACTTTAAGGTTTACATTCATACTACAGCCGTTAACGCATCCACAGAAGTACTTACCAAGCATTCTTACCGAATTGGGCCCATTGGCCCATTCTCCTAATTTCTGGCCCATTTAAGCCCAAAATATCGGAAATGCACAAAATTGTGCACTCTGCAGTCTTATCACTTTAGTTAAGCTAATACGATAATCGATCTATCTCACGAGCATTCGCACACTCGCAAGTTCACAAAATACCAGTTTTTCGGCATTTCAGCTTTTCGGCTTTTACCGATCTAGTCTATGAAAGGGTGTCAGTTACACACCTGATTTAGAACGGTACGCTGGCGAAATCCACACACACGAGCTGCCTACAATTGGATTTCTACCACGTCAATCTAAATATCGAAAACAAAATACGTATTTAACCCCTTACCATATTTGGCCAACACAGCTTTAGATCCCAGAGTTCCTTACCTTTTCGCTGAGATATGGGTTAGATCTAGAAAGCCAATCGAATAAGTCCTCAAGCCCTTTGCTGTATGTCCCCTCGTCCACGCTACCGCTTTCACAACCAACAAAAAAAAAGTGAATCCCTTAGTCCATAAACGCTAACCACCCCTAAAGGTTTCGACTTTTCCTTCCTAAAAGCAATGAGACTAAAGACAGTTTGTTCAAAAGACTTACCTAACGTCGATCGGATCAGAAGAATGTTCCTATCTATGATTTTTTTTCTCCAATCCACCGCAACCAAACGAAGAAGCAGATTCAAACAACCGAAGATTTGGCCTCCTTCACCACAGGTATGTAGGTTCGGTTTTTAAAGAAGTAAGAGAAGAAAAGTTTGACTACCACAAGATTCGGCTATTGAGGAATATTGAAGATGGAAAAATAAAGAATGAGACAGAGGAAGGAGGGTATAGATTCGATTATGGAAACGAAAAGATGGAAGAAGAAAGAAAAAGATGAGAGGTAGTATTCGGCTATGGAGAAAATGGCACAATGAGGCTTCTAGGTTCGGCTATTAGCAAAAAGGGAATAAGAACCCTAAGCCTAATCTATTTCGGAAAACCAAAGAAAATAAATGCGAATTAGAAGGAAAAAGAATTGTTAGGGACGGCACCACTCATCCCAAATGCCGAAATTTCCCTTTTCAAAGGCCTAGCCGAATCCCTATACTAGAGACCCTTGGCCGGCCAACTCTTGCTCCTCAAGAGTCCACCATTCGGCCACCACTGCTCTCCCTAATCCGCTCCTAAATCTTCTCCCTTATCACCTCCTTACTCAATCTCCTGAGCAGCTTACACACCTCCTGACAGAGTTTTACTTGCGTTCCAATACTTACTATTCCTACTCATAAAAAAAATTCCCTTGATATGCTCTTATTGTAACTTGAACCTCAATTCCCCCCTAACCATCCACATGCCACTTTAATAGCCTTCCCTATGGCGTCACATGCCACCTTGCCACATGCTTTCTTGTGATTTATTTTACCCATTAAATTCTTAAAAGCCCAAATTACCAGAACCCCCTTTTTCTTGTGGAATTAAGATTAATTAGAACTGCCAATTTTTAACCTAGACTTGGGCCTTCTAAAGGCCCACTAACATTCTTAGACTTACATCAAGCAGTCAAAACACAGAAATTCAAAAATTCGCTAAAACTCTCCGAAATCCCGAAAATCCCGAAAATTGGGGCGTTACAAGGGTTCATGTTTAAAAATTGACCCATGCATGAAATATTAGTATTTTGAAGATTAATGGAAGAATATGAAAGATTAAAGCATGTTTAGCAACTTTTACTAAGTGATTTTACATGAAAATGCATAAAAAGGACTAAAATATAAAAGTTGTAAAATGGGTAGTAATCATGTGAATAAAAGAGAAATGTGGGTTGCTATAAGAGCAATAAAGGTTCGGCTAGGCTTAAAGTACAAGAAAATCAAGCACATTTCATTTTACGAGCCTAGAGACCAAAGTGTAGATATGTGAAAGTTTAGGGGTCAAAATGTAAATTTGAAAATGTATGATTTATGGACCCATTTGAATAATGTGAGTAATAATAAGTTATATTTGAAATGTTAGATCAAGAAAACAAGATTCGGGCTTAGAATTAGATCAAGAAAACAAGATTAGGGCTTAGAACGAGGTTGAACGAGGTTAAGCACTAATTCAAAATAAATAGTCATACTCAAACCAGAGGTAGGTTCGTGTGATAATAATAATGCAATGTTATACTTGAATTGTAATGTTAAATTACTATTAAATGAGTTGTGTGAATTGCTACATGGTTGTACCCGACGAGGATTCGACAAGTAAGTTCGTGTAACTTAAATGTATACTTTTAATTCTTATAATGTATGCTCTTTGATGATATGAGATTTTGATAGTCATGGTATAATAATTCATGTTATATGAAAGTAATGATGAAAAGAGGACTAAAAATATTGGTTGAATGAAAAGGATGTTCGATGGATGGATTTTCCTAAAAAGGAATTGACGGAAAACAAGGATCTAGCCCAGACGAGTGTTCCTTATGTGATCTAGCCTCCCGAAGAATATGTGTTTAAATGGATTTAGCCTGGATGGGTAATTTGAACTAGGATCTGAAGTTTTCCTGGACTGGTAATTCATATCCGAGATCATTAGAGTAATTGTCGTTGCAGGAGATTTAGCCTGGACTGGTAATCTCAACATTACTCTATGAGTTTATACTACGAGGGATTTAGCCTGGACTGGTAATCCCGCCGTAAGGATTAAGGTTTGCGGGAGTGCATTCATTGAAAAGGTCACTAACATGAATTAACGATAAATGATTTAGTACGCTATAAGTGTACTAAGGAATATCCATCGAGAATCCGAGGAATTCTATGAGACTAATATGAGAAATGGAATTGGAATGCTTGTAATGATAAGATCATCTATGACCATTATTATCATGTATTGTTATGTGACTAACTTGTATGATTAAGTATGCCATGAGAATTAATGACGTTCATATTAAGCTCTGTTGTGTAATCGAGTATGGGATCCATGAAATGGTGAGTTCATGATTAGTTGAAAATGATCATATGATAGTGATCATTATATTGCACTAAAATAGTTTTGGACAGCAGCAGTCGTCCGAATTTGAAAATCCACCAAAAATGGTGGAAATCGAATTAGAGGTTGAATTAAATATGACACTAAATCTTATTGAGTCTAGTTTCATAGAAAGGAAATGTATTAAGAAAAGGAATTTCATATGATGAGATATTTGAATTTTTGTAAGACAGAGTAAGAATGAGTTCGAAAATAACTAAAAATTGTACAAAAATAATTATGGGTTCTAATTCATATGAGTAAGTCCTTAATGAGTCTATATTCAAAAGAAATAGATGGGAACATTATTTGAATCTCGTAGTAAGAGATAAATGAATTTTAGTGAAGAAAGGTTGAAGTTGTCAAACAGCGAAACAAGGGAGACTTTAAAGAATAAACTGTACTTATTGGATAGACCAAAAAATTCTAAAAATTTTATAGTAAAAAGATATGTGAGTCTAGTTTCAGGGAAAATTAGCGATCTTAATTTGGAGTTTCGTAGCTCCAGATATAAATAAACTGGTAACTATGACTCAAGAAAATAGCATGACAAGAATACAAGTAAAAGTATAATTATGGTTGTATTATCTTGAGAAGCATGTTGGTATATTGCTTATTATTTTCATATGGACTTACTAAGCGTAAAGCTTACTTCCTCCTTTTCATTTCTTTAGTGTTGTCAGGTTAGCTCGCGGTTGGAGATCATCGGAGACAGCATCACACTATCAGCCTTTGGAGTGTTAACATGTATAAGTTAAGCATACACAAGTGAGTGACATGTATAGGGACTTAGTTTTGATGATAGATGTTATTATGATTAGCCAAATGTATTGTCATATATTGATTCATTGTATATAGCCATGAGATGTGGCTTATAATTGTTATGGCTTGTAAGCCTATTTATTCATGCTATGAGTTAATACCTTGTGATGTGATTATGCGTATTACTATGAATGGGTAGTGTATGGCATATGTACATGATGAATGCCCTAGGACCATTCGAGATGGTCATGGCTATGGAATAAATGTGTGGCATGGTCATGAGTTGATAATGATTGAACATGAACATTGTTGAATAAGTAGAGATTAAGTGTTGGGTAAAATATTATGGTTAATTGGTAAAAATGGTCATCAATATGATAAGACTATTGAGTGTGAATTGGTAAGCCCAACTTGGTGTAACATGAGTATATGTGATAAATACTTGTATGACAACATGCAAATGCTTTAATTGAATTTTACTAAAGGATGATCAACCATTAAATTAATGTTATAATTGTGCCTATGATGTGTTTAAGTATGGGAGAGAATTAAGGACAACAAAAGGCTTGGAAAATAGTCTAAGTGTTGGCCACACGGGTAGAGACTCGGCCATATGTCTTAGCAGTGTGGAAGACACAGCCTAGCACACGGGCATGTGGCTTGGCCGTGTGGTTCATTTTGCATGATGACGTCATAGTCAGAGAGTTACACGACCTGAGGACATGGGTGTGTGAGGGCACACGGGGCGTGTGACTCTACTTCATGGAAAAATTTTAAAAATTTTCCCAAACTTTCCAAAGTTCCCAGTTTAGTCCCTAACTACTTTCAAAGCACATTTAAGGCCTCGTAGGCCCGTTTAAGGGACATCTTGCATATGTATGAATGTTTTTAAAAAGAATAAAACTTTATGACTCGATTTTGTATGTTTGTTAATCTTTGAGTTCAGTAACGCCTCGAACCCTGTCCCGACTTCGGATAAGGGTAAGGGGTATTACATTTAGTGGTATCAGAGCTATAGTTTAGTTGGTTCTCGGACTAACCGAGCATGAATGAGAGTCTAGCTATACATGCCACCAATCCATGATAGTGTGATGTCTCCCGATACGAATGAGAACCATCTTATTTGGACAGAGGTACTCTTTAACCGAGCTACACTGACCATGTTAAATGCGATGCTAAGGTATTCCGGTAAAGTATAGTCATGATAAGCCTGGATTCAGAAATTATGAATAAAAGTTCATGATATATGTGATAACATGTGAGATGAAAGTTCATGTTACGATAAACACCTATGTTTGTTTGATGTTCATATGATATTGTACACTTGACTTGTTTGATTAAGTGAATGTGAAAAAAAAATTCATAAAGGTATGAATAAAGGTTTACAATATCATGTTACGGATAAAAATGTCATTGTCCCGATTGGACATTGAATGTTGATGGATTGCAATGATATCCATGAATGAGATAAAGGAATATATTGCAATGACCTTATTTATGTTTAATTGATAGCCCTATGATGTATATGACGGATTTGCTCGAGTGAATGTATATATTTGGGTAACTCACCAACCTTATTGATAGAACGAATGTCCGTGTATGCTTGTTTGAATAAGTATGATTGGCAAACTTGCATAGCTTAAATAAATGTGCTAAATTGATTGAATCGATTTATATGACTATAACGATATGTATATGATGATGTGCTGGATGAGAGCTTAGATTGTGGTATACTCATCTATGTTTGTGAAAATGATACTATAATGATGAAATAGTGACATATGTATATGCGTATGAGAGACGAATTAGGGATCTTACGACACCACCCTTCTTACTAGAGTGGTGTTTATAAAGGATTTTACGAGATCTGTGGGATAAGCTCCAAAGTGTGAAACCAAAGAGTTTGGCATTGGAACGATTATAAATATGGTCAGAGTTTGTGAATGAATTGATAAGTAAAGACAGAACTAGAGAGGTATCAGGTTGATTTAAAGATTATTCTATTTACGAAATATCGTAATGAGAGGAGAAGTTAACTTTGGTAAACCGACTAATTTAGACACGATGTTGAAAGAATGTGGTAGCCAGAATTACTTTTGAACTTATTTTCTTTAGGGAAAGGAATAATACGGGATTAGTGATGACAAAAATAATCGAAGGAATAATATTTGAAATGTATGATATTTGAGTGCAACAACTTACAGCAAGTGGATTATGACTGTTTCTCTTGAGGTACCCTAAGGATTCATTTGTTCTCGAAAGTGTTTTTATGACTATCTATCTTTTGATAAATTGTTATTGTACGACAATGTTTTCTAATCTTGATGTTTGACGAAAGCATTGATAACCTTATTGGTTTATAATCGATGTTGTTCTATTTCTCTCGGGTATTCTGTTACATTTCATCTATTGAGACTTTATGAGAAAATACACATGATTTTATGATTCTATTTCTTCTAATTATTGCTCTATCTGATATATGTACATATATGGAAAGTATATTGTTCTTGTCGTATCTATTCCCAGTGGGTCTGAATGATGTATTCTTCTGGATTTCTTGTCTCTGAGGAATTATCAAGATATTTCATGTTTTCTTATAAGTTTTGTCTACGATCTACCAATATGGTATTGTAACTTGGATTTCTGAATCTTAGGAGTTTTTTTTATCTTGGATTTCTCTGTCTTGGACTTCTTTATTGGGTTTTCTTGCGATATCTATTCCGATTGAAATAGACTTTGATTGGCATGATAAGTGAATTTTGAATGATTACATGTTGAATCCTTTTATCGATTGGAAGGGAGGATTTCTTGAAATGTCATTATTGATGGTTGAGACTGACTTGCTTGTTAAATCGGTATTGGTTATTGATTGAAAGATTAAATAGGATATTAATGTCTGAGAATGAGATTTTATTTCTTTTCGGGTAAAAGACAGATAGCCTGAATGAAGAGTGTACATATCATAGAAGATTTCGATATGATTTAAATCTACTTTGAATGATAAAGTTTTCGTCTTGTGAAAGTTGAATGGTCTTTTACATGTTATTAAAGCTTTGAATGAACGAGAGTATTATTGACCAAAGTCTTTGAACTGGTTGGGTATACGTTGGACAAAAACTTCTTGATTTTCAATGATATGTTATTGAATGAATTGTGATGTGTTCTAAGTCAATGAGGCAATGTGATGGTTAATGTATCTGCTATCATAGAAAGATCTGAGTGTGAGATAGTGTAAATGACTTAAGTTAGTTTTTGTCTGATCCTTGAGAAGAGAAAAATGTGGTTACAAGTGCTTGAAAAGAAAATCATGGGCTTATGTAGAGAGTTTGCAAGAAAACTCAAAGGAGTGATGTATTGATGCCCGATTTTGGAACTCGACATTTCTGATCTTTGTATTTGGATACATGAATTGTTATTCAGATTATTCTCTTCTTTGAAAGAGAAAGATGTTTTGTGGCTTGTTGTTAAATGTTTGATGAAATCTGGAAATCATTTCGGTATGTGTTGAATTCTCGCTTAACAAATCAATGGAATCATGTATCTCTGAGATTGTCAGATTTCTTATTATGCTAGTTCTCTTTAAGCGGATTGAGATCAAGATTCAGTTGATGTGTCGTATGGCAAAGAATTGCCCATGACTCTAATATGAGAAATTAAAGAGTGAAGTGTTAAGCATAGCCTGAGTAAAAGTTCTTTAGCAATGATTATGAGATAGTGGAGTTTATGTGAAAACCAAACCACTCTTCTGGTAAGATTTTCGAGGACGAAAATCCCTAAAAGGGGGAGAATTGTAACATCCCGAATTAAATCCTAGTCGAAACAGTGGTTTTGGGACCACAAATCTGACGTAAGAAAGTTTATTTTTATTATATTTTTAAGGTTTACAATTTCACGAAATGATTTTGTGAAAATCTCGTTCGAAAATTTTGACGTTTAGGCACTCAATTTAGTCAAAAGGACTAAATTGAAAAAAGTGCAAAAGTTGAGTTCTACATGTTAGAAGTGTCTAATTGTTACGAAATTTTAAATTGGAGGTCCTTAAATGGTAATTAGACCATTGGATAATTTGTTGGACAAAAATGGACATGGAAGGGTAAAATTTTAAAAATGAGAAAAAAAGGCATTTTGGTAAATTGGTAATTAAATGGACTAAAAGACAAAATAATAGACAAAAACCCTTGTCCATCTTCTTGTTTGGCTGAATGTAGCAAGGAGGAAGCCATGGTTAGGGTTTTCAAGCTTTCAAGCTCAGTAGTAAGTGATCCCGAGCCCCGTTTTTCATGTTCTTTGCATTTTTGAAATCCTTGTAACGTGATCTACTCATTTCTATCCATATTTTAAGCTAGGGTTCATGTTTAAAAATTGAACCATGCATGAAATTTTAGTATTTTGAATATTAATGGAAGAATATGAAAGATTAAAGCATGTTTAGCAAATTTTACTAAGTGATTTTACATGAAAATGCATAAAAAGGACTAAAACGTAAAAGTTGTAAAATGGGTAGTAATAATGTGAATAAAAGAGAAATGTGGGTTGTTATAAGAGCAATAAAGGTTCAGCTAGGCTTAAAGTACAATAAAATCGAGCACATTTCCTTTTACGAGCCTAGAGACCAAAGTGGAAATATGTGAAAGTTTAGGGGTCAAAATGTAAATTTACAAAAGTATGATTTATGGACTCATTTGAATAATATGAGTAATAAATAAGTTATATTTGAAATGTTAGATCAAGAAAACAAGATTCGAGCTTAGAACGAGGTTGAACGAGGTTTAGCATTAATTTAAAATAAATCGTCATACCCGAACCCGAGGTAAGTTTGTGCGATAATAATAATGCAATGTTATACTTGAATTGTAATGTTAAATTACTACTAAATGAGTTGTGTTAATTGCTACACGGTTGTACCCGACAAGGATTCGACAAGTAAGTTCGTGTAACTTGAATGTATACTTTTAATTCTTATAATATATGCTCTTTGATGATATAAGATTTTGATAGTCATGGTATAATAATTCATGTTATATGAATGTAATGATGAAAAGAGGACTAAAAGTCCTAGTTGAATGAAAAGGATGTCCGATGGATTTTCCTAAAAACGAATTGACAGAAAAAAAAAGATCTATCTCGGACGAGTGTTCCTTATGTAATCTAGCCTCCCGAAGAATATGTGTTTAAATGGATTTAGCCCGGACGGGTAATCCGAACTAGGATCTAAATTTAGCCTGTACTAGTAATTCAGATCCAAGCTCATTAGAGTAATTGTCGTTGCAAGGGATTTAGCTTGGACTTGTAATCCCGACATTGCTCTATGAGTTTATACTACGGGGGATTTAACCTGGATTGGTGATCCAACCGTAAGGATTGAGGTTCGCTGGAGTTTATTCATTGAAAATGTCACTAACATGAATTGAAGATAAATTATTTAGTACGCTATAGGTGTACTAAGGAATATCCATCGAGAATCCTAGGAATTCTAAGGGATTAATATGAGAAATGGAATTGGAATGCTTGTAATGATGAGATCATCTATGACCATTATTATCATGTATTGTTATGTGACTAAATTTTATAATTAAGTATGCCATGAGAATTAGCAACATTCATATTAAGCTCTATTGTGTAATCGAGTATGGGATCCATGAAATGGTGAGTTCATGATTAGTTGAAAATGATCTTATGATAGTGATCATTATATTGCACTAAAATAGTTTTGGACAGCAGTAGTCATCTGACTTTGAAAATCCACCAAAAATGGTAGGAATTAAATTCAAGGTTGAATTAAATATGAAATTAAATCATATTGAGTCTAGTTTCATATAATGGAAACGTTGTAAGCAAAAGAATTTAATATTATTAGATATTTAAATTTTTGTGAGACAGAGTCAAAATGAGTTCGGAATCCCCTATTTTGACTTGGTAAAATCACTAGAAATTGTAAAAAAATAATTTTGGGTTATAGTTCATATGACTAAGTCCTTATTGAGTATATTTTCAAGAAAAATAGATGGAAACATTATTAAGAGATAAATTAATTTTAGTTAAGCATGGTCGAAGTTGTCAAACTGAAAAATAGAGGAGACTTTAAAGAATAAACTGTACTTATTGGACAGACCAAAAAATTTTGGAAATTTTATGGTAAGAAGATATGTGAGTCTAGTTTCAGGGAAAGTTAGCGGATCTTAATTTAGAGTTCTATAGCTCCAGATATAAATAAATTGGTAATTATGACTTGAGAAAACAATATGACCAGAATACAAGTAAAAGTATAATTATGGTTGTATTATCTTGAGAAGCATGTTGGTATATTGCTTATTATTTTCATATGGACTTACTAAGCGTAAAGCTTACTCCCTCCTTTTCATTTCTTTAGTGTTGTTAGGTTAGCTCGGGGTCGGAGATCGTCAGAGACAGCATCACACTATCAAGCCATCACATTTGGAGTGTTAACATGTATAAGTTAAGCGGATACAAGTGAGTGGCATGTATAGGGACTTAGTTTTTATGATAGATATTATTATGATTGGCCAAATTTATTGGCATATATTGATTCATTGTATATAGCCATGAGATGTGGCTTATAATGGTTGTGGCTTGTAAGCCTATTTATTCATGCTATGAGTTAATACCTTATGATGTGATTATGCGTATTACTATGAATGGGTAGTGTATGACATATGTACATGATGAATGACCTAGGACCATTCGAGGTGGTCATGGCCATGGAATAAATGTGTGGCATGGTAATGACTTGATAATGATTGAACATGAGCATTGTTGAATAAGTAGAGATTAAGTGTTGAATATTATGGTTAATTGGTAAAAATGGTCATCAATATGATAAGACTATTGAGTGTGAATTGGTAAGCCCAACTTGGTGTAGCATGAGTATATGTGATAAACACTTGTATGACAACATGCAAATGCTTTAATTGAATTTTACTAAATGATGATTAGCCATTAAATTGAAGTTATAATTTTGCATATGATGTGTTTAAGTATGGGAGAGAATTAAGGACAACAAAAGGCTTGGAAAATAGTCTAAGTGTTGGCCACACTGGCAGAGACACGGCATTGTGTCTTAGCCGTGTGGAGGGCACAGCCTAGCACACCGGCGTATGGCTTGGCCGTGTGGTTCATTTTACATGACGATGTCATAGTCAGAGAGTTACACGGCCTAAAGACATGGGTGTGTGAGGGCACACGGGCATGTCCCTATGTCCACACGGGCGTCTTTCAGTTTTGCATGTTTATAAACCTTTAAGTTTCGTAACACCTCGAACCCCATCCCGGACTCAGTTACGGGTAAGAGGTGTTACATACTCACCAAAAAGAACTGAATTTAAGACACTGACGACGAATTTTATTTATAAAAGAATATGATTGTTTGATTGATTATCGTTTAGGTAAAACAAATGTTGTTGTCGATGCCTTTAGTTAGAAATAACTTATTGAATTAAGATCAATTTTTTCATAGTTACGAATTTGTGACGAAGGTGCTTTATTAGCTAAGTTGAAAGTGAAGCCACACTTGGTTGAATAGATTAAAAAGGCTCAATTGGCTGATAACAAGGTAATGGAAAAATAGAAATTGATTGAGTATGGCGGTCCAAGAGATTTTAATATTTGGGACAATGGTTGTGTATGTTTCATGGTAGAATTTATGTTCCAAACAAGGTTGACTTGAAAATTGAGATATTTTCAGAGGCGCATGATAGTCTATTGCTATGCATCCAAGAAGTACCACAATGTACAAGATTTATGAGAATTCTATTGGTGGCTAGGTATGAAAAATAAGATTATAGAATATGTTACTAAGTGCTTGACAAGTCAAAGATTCAAGGTTGAACATCAAGTACCAACAAGATTGATTTAGCCTATAGGAATTCCCGAGTGAAAGTGGGACATAACAACCCGAGTGAAAGTGGGACATAACAACTATGGATTTTGTTATTGCCTTGCCTCTCATTTGAACGAAGCACAATGCACTAAGGTTATAGTTGATTGATTAGTAAAGTTAGTTGATTTCCTACCAGTAAGAAGAGATTGGTCATTAGATAAGATTGTCGAATTATATATAATTGAGATAGTAAGACTTCACAGTGTGCCAAAGTATATTATTTTTTTATCGTGATCTTGATTTGCTACAAGGTTTTGGAAGAAGTTACATGACTCACATGGTACCAAATTGAGTTTGAACATAATCTTTCATCCACAAATAGATAGCCAATCAGATCATGTGATTCAGATAATAGAAGATATGTTATGGACTTGCATAATTGATTTTGAAAATGATTGGGAACGATATCTACCACTTGTAGAATTTGCATACAAAATAGTTTCCAAACAAGATTCCAGTTGGCACCATATGAAGCCTTGTATGGTCGTAAATGCTGTACTCCTTTGTATTGGACTGAGCTAGGTGAGAAGGAAATAATTGGTCTAAATTTGATACAAGAAACTAAAAAAAATGTTCGAATGATTAAAGAAAAGTTGAAAGTAGTTATGGACTGATAGAAATCTGATAAGTGCTAAAACTAACATGTTTTAACCTCATTCTTAATGTATTTTTGGGTGATTCTTCGATGTTAATTGTGAATTTTATACTCCTAATCCTTTAAATTCATGTTTTAATGCTTAATAGAGCACTTGAAAGCAAAAGGAGAGAAAAATGAGTGAAAATTCAAAGTGTTAAAGAAAACTGTAAGAGCCACACAGGTTGAACCATTCCACACAACTAGACCACGCGACCGTGTGACCCCTACAAGCGTGTGATAAGACGTGTCGATTTCATGAAATTGCGTATCGAACTGAGAAAAATTTTGAGTTATAGATTTTTCAGGCATTCTAAAATATATATTTATGCTAAAAATAAGAAGATATGAGTGATTCGTCACAGAATACTTAAGGAAACAACTTGAAAAACATGAATTTCTTTATTTCTTTTGGTTACACTATCTCTTAGGAAGATTTTAGTTAATATTGAAGATTCTCAATTGATTTCTTAGGAATTTGTCATGAGTTTCTTTATTTCTTTTCAGTTATACTATCTCTTGGATGTTTTTGTTTTCAAGCATGAACTAATTTTCTAAATATCTAGGGAGATGAACCCTATGACGGATTCTATCATTTGATTTTTGTTTTATGCAATAAATACATAGTTTCTTGTTCTCAATTATATGTGTTTAATTTTTGGTTTGATATTTCTAAAGTATTAATCCATGTTTGATGTGCTTAAATCAGTGGTTCAATAGACCTTATTTAAGAGTAGATCTTGCTTAATTAAGTCGAGTTGCATGCAATCCTAAAATAGGACAACATAAATCTACCGGATTAGAGTCAAATCTAATAGGGAATCCATAGCACGAATAAATGCAATAATAGGGGTTTTAATTAGAAATAAATTTTAATTAATCAACCTAGAGTCAGTTACTTTTGTGCTTCAAAGAGATATTAGCAGAATTTAGGGATTTCTAAAAATTAAGGTGCTAAGTAAAGAAATTGCGTACTTTAGATTGGTAGTGATAGATGGAACCTAGGTGAATTCTTTCCTGTGTATTGTTTCGTTTCTTGGTTGTTAATTGATTATTTTCCTGATTTATTCTTTGTCATGTTCATTAGTTAAGTAATTTAGTTAATTTTAGTTTTAATCAATTACTCAAATTATTTGAATAAATAATAGAAAGATAGTAATAACTAGTACTTTTAGCCCTTGTGAGAACGATATATTTGCTCATCGTAGTTATAATATTAATTGATAGGTGCATTTACCTTAGTCAAAATTTTAGTTAGTTTCACGGCGCATCAAAATCATATGCCAATTTAAAAAGGAGAGAGATTGAATACGATGTAGGAGATAAAGTGTTTTTAAAAGTTTCTTTGTGGAAGAAAATTTATGAAATTCAACCGGATTGGAAAATTGACTCCAAGATTTATTGGAGTGTATAAAATTTTAAAATGACTTGGATATGTTGCTTACAATTAATGTACCCCTTAAACCGAGCCTAGACGCTACGGCCCAATCTGAGTAATTATATGGGCCATGAAGATGGCCAAAACGTTTTCATAAGAAAAATCTGTTTGTCCTCGAAACATGTTATTTTGAAAACATCATGTTCTTTTCAATAGAAATTTATTTCTTCCTTTTTATTTAAAAATACTTGTATTATAACTTAGTTTTTAAAACACAATTGCTGCAGGTATTCATTTTTTAAAACGTTTAACGATCATTTAAAAGAAAATTACTATATAAACAATCTATGCAATATTTCCCAAAAATATCAAAATAGAAATTCATATGCCACAATCCACAATTTAAAATAAAGTCCTAAAAAGTTATTAAGACAAACCCAAATTAAAGTCCATAATGAAATCCAAAATAAACTCATACAATTCCTAAAAGTCCCAAATTATTTTAAAAATCCATAACCAAGAAATTGTTATTCTGAGAGCTCCTCCGATGACCGAATTCGAGTCCTAATTACGATGATTACTTGAGAAACACGAGTAACACGAGTGAGCTTTAAAAGGCTCAGTGTGAGATCGATATAAACATATATACATACAATCTATCATAGATTGCAACATATCAAATAATACGTCCAAATCATCATATTTACGATTTTTACAGAAGTCACATATCATCAAACTTTACACGTATATATGACCATACTGTGACATGCTTATGTAACGATACACATTGGAAATATTTCCTACCCATCTCCGCTACACACCAATATCGAGTTCTCCCAAACTCATCCATCCAATAACACACCATTTGTAGACAAGCCACCACATAACTGTCGATAAATGGCTACACAACACATTATGGACAAGCCACCACATAATTGCCAATAATGGCCACATAATCATAGATAAACTATCACATAACTTACACCTTTCACAAACCCACCCCATGCATGTGATTTGGCCAATTTAACACATATATTTCACTTTTCACATATTTCACATAATAATGCGCAAAACTCATACTCCTCAATTTTTTACACATGCATGTATCATGCTCACATTTTCATATATCACAAATTTTTCATTTTAGCAAGCTTTAATATATATATTTTTATATTCAAACATGGATCTCATCACACATATACACATATTACATGTTTAGATCATGATATATCAATTTAGCTATGAACCACATAACATAGAGTTGAGATCAACACTAAATACACCACCCATCACAAATCATAGATTTTCAATCATTTAATGGTTTAAGACACTTACTTGGGTTTCTCTAGGTTGATTTTTTCAACTCCACTTGAGTACTTAGTGTACTTTTGATTTAATTAATTTAATAAAATATTATTAAAATAAAATAATATCATATTATACTCAAATCAAAAGTTAGATCCCACACCTTAAAACGTAGATTTGATGGCCACAATTCTACAAGAAGAGTTTTGGCTTGGATCTAAGCTGGTAGATGAATCTATCGCACCGAACACTATATTTAATTATAAATCTATAGGATTTGTTTTAATACTTAAAGTTTTAATCATTCAAAATAGTTCTCACCATCACTTACCCTTAAATCGAGACTTGGTTTCGATGTACTTGTCAACTCACTAATGATTTCTTGGGTTAGCGTCATTTGGTCCTTCAAGTTGTTACGAAATCGCATTAGTACTATGATAAATGGATAATAAAATATTTTGATAATAATAAAACACTATACCATTCAGCCAATCATGGTATTCCTAAATGAAGGATTTACGAATCGAACAAACTCACTTACACTTGATTTAATACAAGATGATCGAAGGACAAGAATGGAATGAGATCGATGATTTTGAGTGATCTAAACATAATTGATAAAGTGATAGAAAATGTGAGTTTTATTCACTAAGGAATCAGTAAAAGAAAGCAGAAAAAAAAAAGGAAAAAAAATTTATCACTGGCAGCGGCAGCGGTCCGACAATAGTGGAGTGGCAATCCAACGATAAAGAGAAAAATATAAAAGGGAGGAGGGTTCGGTCACCAAAGTTTAGAAGAAAAAAGAGAGAAGAGAAAAGAAATAGGTGGAGGAAAAGAAGATCCGCGATGGTTCGTAGCAACGGTCACGGCAATGGAATGGAGGAGGAGTGAGAGGGCGGCTTTTAAGGTAGCTAGGAGGTCACTTGAAGGTGGTGGAAGGGTTGGTTGTCGTGGTTGAAGAACAAAAAATAAAGGAATATGGTGGTGGCTTTTTTTCAATTTGAGAGAGAAAGAAGATAAAGAAAAATGAAAAAAAAATGAAAGAATATGGTAAAAATGAGGGTAGGGGACGACAAGAGTGTTTGCAGTTTGGTCAACCAGGACCAGGTTCATTGTATCACAACATTTTGGCAAGAAAGGACATTTTGGCAAGAAAGGAGGTTTTGGCAAGAGAGTGAGATAAAGAGTGAAAAGGGGGATGTGTCTCACAACTTATGGAAAGTTTGACTTGCTAAAGGAGGAAGGGAATCACATCATTTGGGGAAACTATATGCGTCAATGACAAGGCTTAAATGCACATGTTAAATATGTGCAAAAATTTAATTAAAAAAAATTATGAGAACAAGGGGATTTAAACTAGGGAACTCTAGGATAGTTAAGGAGCTTCCTACCACTAAGCCACAACACTTCCTTGTTTTCATTCTTGTGCATAAATTAATAAATTATGGGATGTGACAATTAACCTTGCCACTAGAATTGGGTCGAATCCATAATGTATTTCATGTATCAATGCTTTGAAGGTATAGATCAAATCCATCTCATTTGTGTCAATGGAAAATATTAAGGTTCAACTAGATTTATCTTATCAAGAGGAACAAATATAGATATTAGCTAGAGGAGTAAAAGAATTTATAAATAAATGGGTTCCTTTAGTAAAGGTATTATGGAGAAACCATAAGATAGAAGTGACTTGGGAACCTAAAGATACAGTGCGAGTGCAATATCCACATCTCTTATAAGGTAAATTTCAAAGACAAAATTTTTTAAAGGGGCGAGAACTGTAACATCCCCACATCAATATAGAAATATAAAAAGTATTATCAAAATGACGTTTATGGTCGAGGTCCTTGAATAAGTGGTTTATAAATAGTTAGTTGTACAAGAAATTGTGCTCGTTTTTAGAGAAAACTGATAAATACAAAAACGTATAGAACTATTAATTAAGATATTTGGAATAGACTAGAAACTCAGAAAAATTTTAAAAATTAAATTGAATAAAATATAAATTAAAGAACTAAATAGCAACTATTCTAATTTTATTCTGATGGAAAGGACTTGATGACAATTTGTCCATTACTTAAAAAAATCCAAAGTTCTCATGATAACATTCAAAAGATATTTTATTAATTAAAATTTATTTAACATTTTATTTTAAATAATATTATTTTATTAAGTAATATAAAAAAAGATAGGGTTGTAAATGAATCGAGCTTGAACGAACAAACCTCTGTTCATGTTCGTTTGTTTATTTTTAAGCTTGTCCGTGTTCAATTTGTATTTGTTAAGAATTTCAAATTTTTGTTCATATTCGTTTATTTAAATTTATTTGTATTCATGTTCGTTTGTTTAATGTTCACGAACATGTTCATTTAACTTAATCGAACATGTTCACGAATATTAAACAAACATGTTCATGAATATATAATTGAATATGTTTAGGAACAATGTTAATAAATAATAAACAAACAATAAATATATACACACATATTGTTTAGATATAAAATAGTCAAATATAAATATTAATAATTATATTATAAATGAAAAAGTACAAACCAAGATAATTTTATTAATATATACTAAAGGAACATTAAACGAGTTTTAAAATAATTTTATTAATATATACTAATGGAATTTTTATAAGAAAATATCATTAATAAATAAACGAGTTTTTAAACGAGCTTGTTCTTGAACATAAATGAACCGAACACACCTCTGTTCGTGTTCATTTGTTTATTAAACGAACATAAAAATTTGAACATACTTGTTTATTTAACTTAATAAACGAACATAAACGAACATTATACGAATGGTTCACAGATAATTCATCAAACGTTATGTTCATTAACACTCCTAAAAAAAGAAAAGAAAAGATGAACACATCACTTTTGAACATTAGACTAAGTGAATAAAAATTCTTCATCATTTTCCTTCAAATTTCAAGCACAAGGTATGAATTTCCTTTAAATTTTTCATAGAATTTGAACCTTGGAAACTTGTTTTACTTTTATCTACCAGTAGTTTTTGTGGGATGTTCCTCGTATTTTTGGTCAAATGGACGAAGTCATCACAATGAAAAGCTTCTCGACATTGCGACGAAGTGATGACACGAATTGGGATGTTGTGACATGGCAATGTGTTCCCCCACATAAATCGGGTTTCTTCTCCTAGTTAAACTCTAATATCTTTTCCCAGTTAAACTCTGATTACTCTAAGGATATTTTAGTATGATTAGACCTCTAATCTTAGCATACTTGAAGGGGCCTTATATCCCTGTATCCCTGTTTTGTGAGGCCAAATAAAAAGGATATTAAAAATGTAGTACTACAGAGCTTTTGTAACACTTCAAACCCAGCCTGTACGTTATGACCGGATCATGAAGGTAACATTAACTACTCGAAAAAAATAAATTGTCTACTTTCTAAAACTTTGCTGGTTTTTTTTCTATGTTAGCAAATTTTGGGGAAAAAAACAACTCGTTTCTGCTTAATACTATAATAAAAATAAAAAAATAAACTTAACCAATGTTTAATAGGTGTTTTCTAAATCATTTGTTCTTTACCACAAAGTTGAATTAAAAGACATGTTATTAATTGATTTATCTTTCAAAAGAATACCCAATTGCTTATTTTGATTTACAATGAAAAAACACATAACTTGTTTAATTTTTGAAAACCGAACATCTAATTTACTTAACAATAAATCATGCAGATTATTTAAACTAGTTAACTAAAAACCCAACAAAACCCAAAACCAAAAATAAAGTTCAAATCATTATTCGATAGTTTAAAAAGTCCATAAAATTTAATTTCAGCCGTCTTATGCAAGCATAACAATCCTAGCTCGCAAATGCCGCCCAATCCTAAGCTGCGGATTACCAGAAATAATAAAATGTTTAAGTGAGCTAAAAGATCAGTGTGTGCCTTTGACCACAAACAGATTAGACAATATTATAACAAAACATATAACAATTGACTTGTTAAACAATGCACAGTATCAAACAAAACATATCCTACCCCTATCCGTTACATCTCCGTCCAACCAACACACCAATTTCTGCTCACATGCCACACAGATATTATACAAACGAACTACCAGTTATATCACGAAAACACCACCAGAAAGAATTGGTGTAGTTTAACTACCATAATCATTTTTTGCATCGTACAGAACTTCCTCCATATTATTATCATATCCCACCTCAGTACACATGTAAATGTCATAATACATATCCAAATTTATCATGCTCATCTCCAAGCATAGCAAATCAAAGGTATATCAGAAACGTATATGGATAAACAAAACAAAGTTAAGCTTACCAACTGTTCCGAAGTTACAAATTAGAGACATGCTTATACATGCATACAAATAACCAAGTATATAAATTAAATTATTTAGCATACTCTCATAAAATTCTACATACAACAACATGCATGTCAAATTTTAACGTTTTATTAGACTTACTCATCTTGTCTGATACACGACCCAAACCATTATTCAGAAAGGGTCCATAAGCCCGTGTGGCCCATACACCATACCAGTTCAAATCATGTTGCCCATATGCTCATGCAATCCACAAGGCTAGACACAGACGCCCATGTGCCGTATTGTTCACTTTCAATTTTTTGCAATTTTATAGTTTTTCGGGTTAGAGATACACACTTAATTATTTATGGGGTGTCGACACTACAGGAAAAATCCAAGTTCTACACACACAAAATTCACAACTAAACCATTTAGCAAGAAAATACCAAAATCGAATCAATTATTCAACCATTACTCAATTAGAGTATTTGGCCAAAATGCATTAGGGCATTTGGCCCTTGCAAACTAACACCAGCCAGCCTCTAAATAGGACATTTGGCTACTTACCCAAAGAAGAATCAATTTCTGAGGCTCTCAATTTGCCGGAGGGTTATTCGTCTAACAATCCTCTCCTATCAAATTCACAAATGATTAGATCATCATAATACAACCAACACCAACAAATAACCTCTCAACTAAAACTAACCTGAAAACATTATTCTTAAACAAAAACAGACCATAATACTTACATGAAAACTTGCTACTATCTTTGAAAACTCCAAATCACTCACACCAATAATAAAACCAGAGAATAGCGATGACACAAAGAGAAAATGAATTTTGGACGAAAGTAATACAGGAATTGGGACGACAGAAAGGGAAATAACAAAAGAGTGTGTTATCGAGCAATTAAGGAAGGAACTGGAAAACAAAGAAAGAAAATAATGAAAGTAGAGAAAAGTTTTGGTAGAAAAATGGGTTACCACAAAAAATGGAAAACAAAAGATGATGGAAAAAATGGGGGGAGAGGGGGAAGTCACTAGGAGAATTTTTAGGAGATAATTTCTTGAAATATTAAAAAAATCTAAATAAATCCTATCTAAACTGATTAGTTATTATCTTACTCAAATTGCTTAGATTTTAAATTCTACCATTTTGATAGTTTGGACGACACTGCAGGAAAAGAACAAAAATTAAAACATCTTTGGGCACAACGGGATTCGATCTTGGGATCACAAGGAAGGCTAAGTCTTAACCATTGAACCAGCAAGTTCATTCTTGCTAAAACACTTATGAAAATTAAAGATAATCTAGGTGTAACTAGCTAGATATAGGGATAAAAATAATCAAAATTTAAGAAAAGAGAATCGAACACAAAACCTCTAACAAAAAATCAAATACTTAGCCACAGAACCAATTTAATTACTTGACACAAATAAGTACTCAAAAATTAAAGAAACTTGGGGTGTTACAACTCTTCTCTCCTTAAAGAAATTTTATCCTCGAAATTTACCTAGTCCAAAGATATGGGGATATTGTTGACATACCGAGTTTTTCAATTCCCAAGTGGCTTCCTCCGAACCATGATTTTACCATAAGGCCTTAACTAAAGGAATACTCTTCCTCCTCAAAACTTTTACCTCATGATCTAAGATTTGTACAAGTTTTTCCATAAAAGAAAAATCGGCCTCATCTCGATCTCCTCAATCGGAACTATAAAAAATGGTCAAACTAATATCGTCTTAACATAAAGACATGAAAGATATCATGGATGCGAACTAACTCAAAAGGTAACTCCAATTGATATGCAAATTTCCCTACTCGATAACTGATATGCAAACCTTATAACCTTCTTCCATGAAGATACCTTAAGAAAAACCTGATCCCTCATACCGAACTCGATATCTGTCCTCTTAAAGTCCACAAAATATTTTTGTCTGTATAATGATGCCCTTAATCGATCCCAAATCAGCCTAGCCTTTTTCACAGTCTCAATAACCAGATATGGACCCATAATCTTCCTTTCACCCAACTCGGTTCAAAAAAATAGTGTACGAAATTTACAACTATATAGTGCTTCGTAAGGTGCCATCTAAATACTGGATTGAAAACTATTATTATCAGAGAACTCAACCAGAGGCAGAAACTCTTCCAAACTACCACGAAAATCAATAACACAACTCCATAGCATATCCTACAATACCTGAATTACCCTTTCAAACTGTACATTAGTTTGCGAGTGAAAAAATGTGCTGAAATCCAACCGAATGGCCAAAGCTTCATGTAATTTCATCCAAAACCATGACTATCTGAGATAATCGATACAGGAACCCCATGAAGTCTTACAATCTTGAAAATGTACAACTTAGCTAACCTCTACAGAGAGTAATTAGTACGAACTGGAAGAAAATAGGCAAACTTGGTCAATTAATCCAAAATGACCCAAATCAAATCCTTCTTAGCGGATGCCAAGGGCAACCCACTAACAAAATCCATAGTTACTTGTTCTCATTTCCACTACGAAATCTTAACGAATTGTAACAAACCAAAAGAAGTTGGTGCTCAACCTTAACTTGATGACACGTTAGACACCAAGCTTCAAATTTAATTACTTCCCATTTCAAACCAGGCTACCAATAATATTCCCGAAGGTCATGGTACATTTTATTCCTGTTATGAGTCTCAAGGCCCAATTTCAGGCTATGGATGTGACGGGCTTACACTACCTCAAGGCCCAACAACAAGATCAAAGGTCAACGAAATCAAACTAAGATTCAACCAAAGACAATATGTGAGGATGAATCTTTTTGAGAAACGAGGAATGATACATCCACGAAATGGGTAAAATGTATTAAAGTTAATTCAAAAAAGCTAAAAAGATTAGTCAACTTGTGACAAAATTTTGGATGGGATCTAGACATTTTCGAATTAATATGTCTTCACAAAGTTCAAATATCTATCTCTTAGCTTCGAAACACACTTTGAATCACTCGGTTTTAAGTTTGGGAACTCAAGTTATGATCGTTTTAGTGAAGACAGCGCAAGCAGAATTTTTAGATAAGGTTATTATGGAAATTTTAAGTTTCGGGCTTTTAATTCGAGTTTAAATCATATTGGGTTTGGGTTTTAAGCTTAATTTTTATTATATAAAAGTCTAATATTGTATTTATAAGGTCTTATTATTTTATTCCAAATTTTTTATAATTATTGAGTATTTTAAGTTATTTAGGAGTTTTATGTCAATAAGAAAGTTTAGTTTAAAACTACTTCTTGTTTAGGTTAATTAGAGTTCTAGTATACTTAAGAGTTTTATTTAGATCTATTTAGCTAGCTTATATAAAGGTCTTTCCGTTGTACAAAATTCAATCAATTTATTATTATTCAACAACTTGTCTTTTGAGTTAATAAATTCTCTTTGAGTTTTTCTTTTCAAGAATTTTTCTTGAGTTTTCTTTTAGAAGAGTTTTAACAATAATCTTTTTAGATTATGGGAATCACCTTCAAACTTTTTCTTGCCAAGTTTTCTTTTTTGGAGGAAAAATTAGAGCCGCTTGAAGGGGGTTTTGGATTCTTCTTGTTTCCAAGGATCATTAGGACTTTTTCTTGCCACATTCCATCTTTTCCATTTATCTGCTTTATTTTCTTCTTTATTATTCTAATATTTGATTTATTATTCTATTTATTTATCTTAGTTATGTATTTTAATTGCTTGCTTTCATTTTTTTTATCTGACTTGGGTTTATTTTTGTTTCAAGTTGTGTCAAAATCCAAGTTTCTTTCCAAACGTGTAAAGCCCTAATTCAAATCCATGAATTGGATAAACATAAAATCTTGTTTCCACTATAATTCATATTAGTTCCCTCTAGGATGCATAGCATAAGGCCTACAATGCGCTTCCTGCAATATAAATTGTCTCAACTCACTATTATTTAGCACACAAACTTTACCCTAGAAACATAGAGTACCCTTACCTTTATATCAAAAATCCGAAGTCTTACCCTCCTCAATCTACTTAACCCGAAGGACCAGATACCCATCCAAAAGCTACTTAACTCTAATCTCATCAATCTAAGTCGGCTTAACTTACAACTCTGCCAACAACCTATCATCCTCAAATAGACTTAACCGAGCAAACATCACTCTCAGCTCAGCCATCAACCTTCGACTAAGAGCATCAGCAACCACATTGGCCTTATTAGGATGATACTCAATAGTGCAGTCGTAGTCCTTAAGCAATCGAATCCATCTTCGTTGCCTTAAACTCAACTCCTTCTAATTGAGGAGATACTCAAGGCTTTTGTAATCATTGTAAATTACACACTTTCCACCATACAGATAGTGCCTCCAGATTTTTAAAGTGAAAACAAGTGCTACTAACTCCAAGTCATACGTCAGATGGTTGCCCTTTTGTGATTTAAGTTGTCTAGAAGAATAAGCCACCACCTTACCTTCCCATATCAAAACACAAGCCAAACCAATGTATGATGCGTCACTGAACACAACATACCCTTTTCCTGACTCAGGCTGTATCAAAATGGGTGCTTGAGTTAACACTGACTAAAGCTTTTCAAAGCTCACCTACTGATCATCAGCGTATTTGAAAGGAGCATTTTTATGCAACAATTTCGTTAAAGGAGCTGTGATTAACAAGAACCCTCCACAAATCTCCAATAATACCTTGTCAAACCAAGAAAACTCTAAATCTCTAAAACATTCCTAGGTTATTTCCACTCGAGAATAGCCTCTATCTTTTTCAGGTCCACACGGATACCTTCGGCAGATGCCACATGTCCCAAAAACATAACTTCCCTTAACCAGAACTCACACTTGCTCAACTTAGCATAGAGCTTTTTCTATCAGAGAATTTGCAAAACCACCTTAAAATGCTCATCATCCTCAGTATCGGTCTAAGGGTATACCAAAATATCATTGATAAACCCTACGACAAACTGATCCAGATATAGTAGAAACACTATATTCATGAGTTCCATAAATGTTGCAAGAGCATTGGTTATGCCGAAAAGCATAACTAAGAACTCATAATGTCCATAATGGGTCTTAAAGGCGGTCTTAGGCATATTAGATTCTTTCACTTACAACTAATGCTACTCAAATCTCAAGTCGATCTTAGAACATACTGATGCCCCTTCGAACTGATCAAACAAGTCGTTGATCTTAAGCAATAGATACTTATTCCTTACTGTTAATTTATTCAATTGCTGGTAGTCCATACGCATTCTCATTATACCATCCTCTTCTTGACAAATAACATCGGTGCTTCTCAAGGTGAACCATTGGATCTAATGAACCCTCTATCAAGAAGTTCCTAAAGTTGACCATGTGATAGGGAGTTTGAATTCTACCAACATCCTAATAGTTTAGGCGGCACAGCAGGAAAAGAGCAAAAATTAAATCAATTTTGGGCACAACAAGATTTAATCTTGAGACCACAAGGAAGGTTAAGTCTTAACCATTGAACCAATAGGCTCATTCTTACTAACAAAATTTTGAAAATTAAATAAAATCTAGGTGTGGCTGGCTAGATATATGGATAAAAATAATCAAAATTCAAGGCAAAGGAATCGAACATAGAACCTAAAAAAAACAACCTAATACTTAGCCACTAGACCAGATTAATTACTTGACACAAATAAGCACTCAAAAATTAAATAAACTTCGGGTGTTATAGCTTTTTTTTCAGGGGCTATAAGATGTAGTCGCAGATGAGTTCTCGTAAGAGCTTTCATGGTAACTATTGAGAGAATTTTGTACCCCTTTTGAGAGAACTTTATGAGAGTTAGGCTTTTTTAGGGGGTTTAGGTTTGTACGTTTCATAAACTTAGGTTTATTTTCTCCATATTGTACTCTTTTTTATTTACTCATTTAGTAAAAAGCCAAAACTTCTTTTTCCCGTAGTTTTTATCCTCCTTAAAGGACTTTTCCACATAAAATTTGTGTGTTAAATCTTCTCTATGTAACAACCCGATTTTGGGCCTAGTCAGAACAGTGGTTTCGGAACCACTAACCCGAGGTTGGAGAAATTATTTTTAATATTATTTTATTTGTTGTAGCATGATTATATGAGTGGATGAAAATTTTGGTAAAATAATTTTAGCAATTGCATGCTTAATTTTGAAAAAGGACTAAACCGCATAAACTGCGAAAGTTTTATTCTACTAGCTAAAGGTGTCAAATAGCAATAGAAAATTAAATTAAGGGTCTTTATTGATTAAATAGACCATAAATATGTTAGTGGCTGATCAAGGAGGCAAAAATACTGTAGGGTCAAAGTTAGGTAAAATGTTGGTGACTAATTTGACTAGAAATAAAATAAAATAAGGAGAAAAAGATATCAACTCTCATCTTCCTCCTCTCCACTAAAAAATACCAGAAAAATAAGGGTTTTGGAGCTTCAAAATTTCAGCCACTCTTTACCCTTAAAACTAAGTGATTTTGATGGTCTTTCTTGATAATTTTTGTACTTTTGGGACCCTTGTAGCATAATCTAGCTAATAAGGGGACTATTTTGCAAAATGGTTGAAATTCTAGGGTTTTTCCATGAGAGTATTCATTTTTTTTTTTTAATTTTTATGGAAGAAAATGAATCTTGGTTGTTAAATAAACAACTTTTGTGAAGTAGTTTTCATGAAAACCCTAACTAGGGACCCTTTTTGCATAAGTTATAAATTATGTGGTAAATGTGTGAAATAATTGAAATTGTGAGATGCTATAGGCTTAAAGTAGTTTTGGCTAAGCTTGGTTAATGTGGAAATTTGATAAAAATCAATTTACGAGCCTAGGAGTAAAATCATAATTTTTGTAAAAGTCTAGGGCAAAATGGTCATTTTGCCAAAATATGAATTATGAAATGCATTGATTAATATGATGATAAAATTAGTGAATTTTTATGATTTTAGATCAGGAAATGCAAAATCTGGACCTAGACTAGAGGAAGGCCAAGCAAGTAGATTAAATCTAACTAGTCGCTCACTTTTTGTATACCGAGGTAAGTTGTACGTAAGTAAGAAAACTTTATCGCTATTATGTGTTGAATGATCGATTCTACATAATATGGTTGAATATGATTATGAATAATGCGTGATGAAATTAATGTGGTAAATTCCCGGTTGAGCCTAGGAATAGATTGCATATCCATGCCATGACATTTGAGTGATATGTGTGCTAGTGTAAGACCATGTTTGGGACATGGCATCGGCCACGATGTGAGAGCCAGTGTAAGATCATGTTTCCAACATGGCATCGGCAATGTAATGAGAGCCAGTGTAAGACCATGTCTGGGACATGGCATCTGCATTTATGTGTGCGCTAGTGTTAAGACCATGTCTGGGACATGGCATCGGCCACATTATGAGAGCCAATGTAAGACCATGTCTGGGACATGGCATCGGCATTGAGACGAGAGCTAGTGTAAGACCATGTCTGGGACATGGCATCGGCCTCGACATGTGAGCCAACGTAAGACCATGTTTGGAACATGGCATTGGCAATTCACCCTCTTGTGTAAAGCTTGTCAAATATCCTTTAGTATTCCAAATGGTTTCACGGGTTATTTTAAAGCTTATGACAATGATATGGAATGATATAATCATGTTGTGAGTGGTATAGGTTCTTATTCAAAACGCATGAGATATGAGTCTAGTTAAGATGTCTCAATGCTAAGAATAACATGAGTAAGTTCTACCTATGAAAATGATTTAGAAATCTTTGGCTTATATTTGTGATGTATAAGTATGTGGTGATATCTACCTTTGTGCACTCAAGAATGTTGTGTTGATTTATTATATGCTGTGTGTTTTAACTATAACTAGTTGACATTGTTATTTATTTACATGCAACTTACTAAGCTTTATGCTTACTCTCTCTCCTTTTCATTTTCTTATAGTGTCGCCAAGCTAGTATCGGGGATCAAGGGACGTTGGAGGCATCGATCACACTATCACCTGAAGCTTTGGTATAGCTAGTTTAATATTTTGATTTTGGCATGTATAGGGTCTTGAATCTTTTGTTTAGTGTCTTGTTAGTTTAGCCACAAGAGTTGGCTCATACGATGGATGTGGTAATCATTTTGTATAGGCCATTAATGTTGGCTAATATTGATTATTATTAAATGCATTTGATACAAATTTCTCATGGTTGTGGTTGTTTTGGTTATATGTGTTATGTTTGGATTGGTTTTGGTTGATGTTGTGTAGGTTGGTACAAGTAAAGGTGGCAAAAAAGCTTGGTAAATAGCCTTGTTTTTGTCCACACGGGCAGGCACATGGGCATGTGTCTAGATCGTGTATGACACACAATCTGCCCCACAGGCGTGTAGTCTGGCCGTGTGTCCCCTGCACCTCAATTTTACAAGTCAGTATGCATGCTAGTAAACACACGGGCAGAGACACGACCGTGTGTCTCAGCCGTGTGGAGGATACGGCCTAACATACAGGCGTATGCCTTGGCCGGTGCCCTTAATTGGCTGATGATGTTAGAAACAGAATGTCAGGGTTTTTATACACAGGCGTGTCATGGCCGTGTGAGGGATACGGGGGTGTCCCAGGTAGTGTGAAAACCCCTGTAGGTTCGAATCAAAAAATAAATTCACACGGGTTAGGGACAAGAGCATGTCCAGATATACCCAGGTCGTGTAAGCAACATGGGCCTTCAGCACGATAATGTTATGACGACACACAGGCGTGTCACTTTTCCACACAGGTATGTGCCCTATTTACCTTGAAATATTTTTTTTCAAAGTTTTTTAAAGTACTCAATTAAGTCCAAAATCTTTTTTGAAGCGTGTCTTGGGCCTCGTGGGCTTTTATTAGGGGCTTTATGATCGGTTTTCAAAAAGTTTTACTTTAGACAAAAATTTATGACATGGAAATGTTTGTAATCATATGTTTAAGTACGGTAACACCTCGTGTCCTATTCCGGTGTTGAACTCGGGTAAGGGGTGTTACACTCTACCTTTTTCTATTTCATTATTTATACGAGTTGATTCCTAACAAACTGGTATCAAAGCTAGTTCAAATTTCACAATTGACCCATTCAGGAATGGCGACAATGAATTTCGATATCGATAAGTTTGATGGAATCATAGGTTTCAGATTATAGCAGTTTTGGATAAAGCAAAAGCATTTAAAGCAAGCTTGGTCGCAAAAGGTTACAGTCAAGTGGAGGGAGTTCATATTTTCTCTCTTGTTCAGGAATTATTGGCCCTTTTTGCATTATACAACCTTGAGTTGAAGACTATGAGTCTCTTGGTTACCAAGTTCGAAAACGATTAAGGCTTGGTTGACATTTTGCAATGATCGAGTTCGACCAGTGATGGGGACTGGAGAAAAAGGTATGGTAAATACAAGTTAAGGTGGAGATTTGTGAGGTCTGCCTTGTAATTTCGGTCAAATAAACAGCAATGTCACGATGAGAAGCTTCCTAGCGTTGCGACGAAAAATGACATTGTGACAACGCGAATAGGGACGTTGCGATGTGGCAACATCATGACAATGCGAATGGGGATGTTGCAACATGGCACATGTTCCCCACATAATCAAGGATATTTTAATATGATTAGACCTCTAATCTTGGCCTATTTGAAGGGGCCTTGTAACCTTGTTTTGTGAGGCCAATTAAGAAGGCAATTAAAGACGTAATGTTATAGAGATTTTCTTTTAAGGGCGACAAGATGTAGTCACAGATAAGTTTTCATGAGATTTTTCATGGTAATTATGGAGAGAATTTTGTATCCCTTTTGAGAGAACTCTATGAGTGTTAGGCCTTTGTTTTCGGGGTTTGAGGTTGTACGTTTAGTACATTTAAGTTTAGTTTCTCTATATTGTACTCTCATTTATGTACTCATTTAGTGAAAAGCCGAAGCCTCTTTTTCCCGAGGTTTTTATCCTCTTTAAAGGAGTTTTCCACATAAAATTTGTTTGTTCGATCTTCTTTACCTTTCCTATTTAGTTGTTTATACTGGTCGATCCCCAACAGTTTTTAATTTTTTTCAAGTACGGTTAAAGTTATCATTGATTGAAGCTTAAGAAACTTTAGAGAACAAAGTTAGCTTTTGGATGAAAAGTGACTAGAAGATAGTTACTTTGTTGTTAGAAGTGTGAAAATGAAATAAAAATGGATAGATAGCCTCTTTTCGAGGTTCAAACACGGTGAAAAGGAAGTAGAAACTGTTGGGTACTTTATTTTAAAATGGTGTTAAATTATAGCTTAAAAAGCTGTGAAAATACTGGTGAAATCGGAATTGAAATCGATAAAGTGAGGTGAAAGTTACTTGAATTTCATATTATGGAATCCTTAGGTAGCCATAATTAGGAACATGCATTGTAAGCTTACAGTTATGTTTGATTGTGATATTAGAACGAATAATGAATATGTTTGTAATTAATTCTTTCCAGTGTAGCAAAAAACAAGGTTGACACTTCAAAAGCCAAAATGAAGGAAAAAGAGTCGGTCGAGTAAAAACTTTGTTTTCTACTAATATACTTGAATTCATTACATAATGTTATTAAGTAGTTTACTTCTATTAGTTAAGCTAACTAGTGAGGTAGAAACACTTATATATATTTGATAATTTAATAATTGAAGTATTAGTTACAAATTATATATATTGAAATTATGAAATAATGATGTAATGATAACGATTAATGATTTATTTATATAAATTTGGAGATTTTCCCTTAAATCGATGAAAGACAAGTTTGAATATGGTTGACATGACATAGGATCAAGATTTGTATCTCATTGATTAATACTCCCCAATTCCTAGAGGGTCATGGGAAAACGATACTCAAACTTCCAGAAGGTCGAGTACTAAGATAGTCATCATTGTCGGGCAACCCTGAGTGACATATACTTAAATCCATCATTTTCGAGCAACCTGAGGTGGTAGACCCGTGTATCCAATCTTATATCTAAGTTTGAAAAACAAGGATTAAAATGAAAGAAATATGAAAAGTGATTTCGAAGTTATTTATAACTATGAACCACTTGAATACAATAGTGTTACTTATATAATTAAAAATGGGTTATTAGAATTTTTGTGTTATTGAATATTATTATCATTAGTACTAGTATTGTTAATATTACTGCTTTTATTATCATAATTATTTTAAATCGTTAATTATTTAATGATTTTAGATGTTATTAACACCATTTGGCATTCAATTATCAACGTACGGCTGTTTGTTTTCGTGCATAGGTAGTTAGATTTTTAAGAAGTGCTACTAGTGTCATCAACATTCGAAGATCTGACTTCTGATAAATGCTAAAAGTAACATATTTTAACTTTATTCTTAATGCATTTTTGGGTGATTATTCGATGTTAATTGTGAATTTTATGCTCCTAATCCTTTAAATTCATGTTTTGATACTTATGGGAGCAAAATGAGCAAAAACCAAACGACAACTGAAAAATCAAAGCAAGCTACAGGAGTCACACGGGCTGACCCTGTAACACCCCAAACCCGGCCTAGACATTGTAGCTAAATCCGAAAGTGTTACGAAGAATGGTTTTTGAAACCAACGATACTTCGATAAAACCATGTTTAGTTATTCGATAAGGCGTCCAAGTTTTATAAAAAATATTCATTTATCAAATATTATTAAAATCGTTACATGTTCTTTAAAGCTAATCATTGTTTTCACGGCGAAAGTTTGAAAATTATTTAAAACAAAACTACGACCGGGTTTTCCAAAATAACATTTGTCTGCACAAAATCAGTATTTTGTTGAATAATCGCAGTTTAGAAACCATCATGCAATCAAACCTAAAAATTCAAACCAAACAATCCAAAAAGTCCGGAGAGTCCAAACTTACAAAACTCTCATGAAAACCAGAAATTTCAGTAAAACTATAAAACAATAGTAATAACTAAAATAGTCTCTGTCAAGTGGTCACCATTGAGCCTCCGTCGCACTGACTCGCCTATATTTGTGGGTTACCTGAACAGAACAGACAAACAGATGTGATTTTTCGTAAACTCAGTGTGTAACCGAATAAAAATAGTCATGCAACATACACAAAATTTCATATACAGTCAAATACAGATTTGGACCAAAGTCCATAACAGTAACAAATATTAAAATCAGATAACAGATCATACATACAAAATCGTTCCCCCATCCTCTGCACACTATCTCCGTCCATCCCATCACACCATGTGGGGTGAAAAACACCCACCCATCCCTACACACCATATAGTGTCAATACGACACATAACAATTAATATGCAGTCAAGCTGTCAGAATATAGGCGAAAGGTCACCGTACAAATCACTTCCTCCTCATATTCAAATTCCACCCCAAACACAGATACAGATAAATACATACTTAACAGTACAGTCAGCCATACATTTCAGTTTCCTATTCAAATTAGACTATCAAAGTATTAGATCACATGAAATAGGGTTTGGTTAGCCCTTACCGACCCTACGGTAGGTCCATAATGGAGCGAAATGACCTGTGCGACCCTAAGGAAAACTTTAAAATTATGGGCCCACATGCCCATGTGGCCCACACGTCCAGAATGGCCTTGCTCGTGTGGCCCAGCAGTCTAGACGAAAGGAACACTCTTGTGCAGAAGCTTAATCAAAGGAGCTACAATCAATAAGAACCCCTCAACAAACCTCTGATAATAACTCGCAAGTCCTAGAAAACTGCAGATCTCATATACATTCTTAGGCTATTTCCAATCAAGCATAACCTCAATCTCTCTATGATCAACTTAGATCCCCTCAGCAGAAACCACGTGCCCTAGAAATGTTACCTCTCGCAATAAGAATTTACATTTGCTCAACTTAGCGTAGAGCTGTTTCTCTCGGAGTATCTAAAACACTACCCTTAGATGCTCATCATGCTCATCCTCAGTCTTAGAGTACACCAAAATATCATCGATGAAGACTACGACAAACTAATTAAGATATAGCTAGAAAACTCGATTCATCAGACCCATGAATACAGCCAGAGCATTCGTCAAACCAAAGGGCATAACTAAGAACTCATAGTGCCCATAACGAGTCGTAAAAGCCGTCTTATGAATATAAGCTTTCATAACCCTAAGCTGATGATATCCAGAACGAAGATCTATTTTCGAAAATACCATAGACTCAAGAAACTGATCAAATAGGTCATCAATCCTCAGAAGTAGATATTTATTCTTCATAGCTAGCTTATTCAGTTGTCGGTACTCAATGCACATCCTCATGGTACCTTTTTTTTTTTTAAATAGAACTGGTGCCCCCTATGTAGACACACTAGGACGGATGAAACCACGATCTAAAAGCTCTTGAAGTTGAGCCTTAAGCTCTATAAGCTCCTTCGATACCATACAGTAGGGAGCAATAGACACCAGAGCTGTACCTGGTAAAAGCTCAATGCCAAACTTAACTTCCCAATTCGGAGGTAAACCCATTAACTCCTCAGGAAAAACATCTAGAAATTCCCTCACTATTCTAATATCCCCGACAGAAGAGTCCCCAAAAACTAAAACACTAATATAAGCCAAATACGCCTCACACCCTTTCCGAACCAATTTCTTAATCACTAGAGCGGAGATCACATTAGATAAGTAATTTTGATGCTCACCGATCACAACCACTTCCTTACCATCCTCGGTCCTCAGCACAACCCTCTTAGTTGTACAGTCCGTACTAACTCGGTGCTCTACCAACCAGTTCATACCCAGAATTAAGTCAAACTCCCTAAACGATAGCTCCATCAAATTTTCCAGAAACATAACCCCTTGTACCTCTAATGGAACATTCCTATATAGTCTACTAACCCGAACAAATTGCCCCAACAGACTCTTTACAGTAATCTCACCAAAAGTACACTCAACAGAAATCCCCAAGTTTTCGGAAACAGCACTAGCTATATAGGAGTCTGTAGAAACTATGTCTATCAAAGCAGTATATGGAGCATCAAAAATAAAGAACATACCCATGATCACATCAGGGGCGTCTTTGTCCTCTCAACTTCGAGCAGCATAAATCAGTGTAGGCTTCCTCGCCTCAGTTTGATTAGTACCTTTACACGGTGCTCTTTGTCCTCAGCCCATACCATTACCACCCCCAACCGGTCCTCGGCCCCTAGGTGGTTTTTGTACTGCCCTCTAAGGCTAAACAAAACCCGATCCCAAAGCTTGCATTTGATCAATATGATGTAGATACTTTCTAATTCGGTGCTCTAATGACCCACACCACAGACAAGCCCCTAACCTCCTTTAACACTATCCCGGATGGCGTCTACCAAAAACACTATAAGGCTAAATCCCAATAGGAGCAACAGGAACTCCCACCCTAATAGGCCAATCAGGTCTAGCCCATTTCTTAGGCCTCTGAATAGAACTAGAAGGCTCCGAATCCCTCTTATTATTGCCTCTCTCTCTATCTCTATTCTGGCGCTCCACGCACTTAACCACTTCGAAAATATTCACCTTGTCTACCAAAACAGTAAACTCATACTCCCTCTGTGGAGCAATTAGAACCCTCAGACTATCCCTAAAATCGTCCTCAAAATGGACATATTTCTTATACTCGGATGCCACCATGCCTCGAGCGTAGTGGCTCAATCTCAGAAACTCGGCTCATACTCAGCCATAGACTTGTCACCTTGTGTGAGAGTCATGTACTTACGCCTACGAGCATCCACATAGCTCACGCCCACATACTTTATCTGGAAGGCAGTCTTGAAGTAGTCCCAATTCAGACAATCCAGTTGAGTACCCTCCTCAACCAACAACCACCACTAATAAGCTTTGTCGCGAAGCAAAGAGACTGTACCTTTCAATTTTTGCTTAGGAGTGCAGTCAATATTGTTCATTATCCTTTCGATGGCCTCCACCAAATACTCGGCCACAATAGGGGCGACTCTAGTGACGCCCCTAAATAGCTTAGTTCCATTGGACCGAAGTCGTTCAGTTACCAACCCACGGCCTCCAGATCCAGAATGGGGTCTAGAGACCCTCTCCAAAACTCTCAAATGGCTTGGGACAGTGCGTCGTCCCTAGCCGAGCGAATTTGAAACCCAGCCTCAGTAGTAGGTGAAACCAGTGTGTCACTCGTATCCAAATTTGGCATACTACCTAAAGAGGAAGACTCAGTTCGAGCCTCCTAATGGTGCCCACCGTACCCATGAGTACCATGACCATTAATCATAATTTCAATTTTATCTACATTATAAAATTTTATGCATTAGTTCCAGTATTTATTAGCATATATTTTATGCTTAAATTATCAGAAGTTCAGAAGTATTTCAGAGGTTTTAGTCTCTAACTAACCCAGTACAGTTTCAAAAAGTACTAACTATAGTGTTTTCAGAAAATTCTATCTAAGCTTAGAAATACTTACAGGATTGGTGCCAGAGACTCAATGTACCACATACTTACTCAAAATTATCCAAATTATTTGAAAACCAGTCCTTTTTCAAAACAAAATTTTGGAACCTAAAATTCACAGCCCGAGTTTTGCAGCCTGGTTTTGATACCACTAAATGTAACACCCCAAACCCGGCCTAGAAGTTTTGGCCGAACCTAAGAATGTTACGAAGAAGGATTTTGAAACAGACGATACTTCTATAAAACCATGTTTAGTTATTTGATAATGTGTCCAAGTTTTATAAAACATATTCATTTATAAAATATTACTGAATTCGTTACATGTTCTTTAAAGCTAACCATTGTTTTCATAGCAGAAGTTTGAAAATCGTTTAAAACAAAACCACCCCCATGTTTTCAAGAATAACATTTGTTTGCGCAAAATCGGTATTTTATTGAATCATCACAGTTTAGAAATCAGAATGCAATCAAATCTAAAAATTCAAACCAAACAGTCCAAAAAGTCCGGAAAGTCCAAAAATTACAAAACTCTCACTAAAAAAAACCATAAATTTTAATAAAACTATAAAATAATAGTAACAATAAAAAAAATTTCTGTCAAGCGGTCACCGCTGAGCCTCCATCGCACCGAGCCGCCTATATTTTTGGATTACCTAAACAGAACAGACAAACAGATGTGATTTTTCGTAAACTCAATACGTAACGCAACAGAAATAGTCATGCAACATACACAGAATTTCATATACAGTCAGATATAGATTTAGACCTAAGTCCATAATAGTAACAAATATCAGAATCAGATAATAGATCAGACGTAAAGAATCTTACCCACATCCTCTACACACAATCTTCGTCCATCCCATCACGCCATATGGGATTAAAAACACCCACCCATCCCTACACACCATTAAGTATCGATGTGACATATAACAGATAATATGCAGTCAAGCTGCTAGAATATAAGCGAAAAATCATCATACAGATCACTTCCTCCACATATACAAATCCCACCCCAAACACAGATATAGAATGCAGATGCAAAAATAATAGAATTTACATGCTTAACATTTTCGTATACAAATAATACATACTTAACATTACAGTCAAGCATACATATGAGTTTCCTACTCAAATTAAACTATCAGAGTATTAGATCACATGAAATAGCATTTGGTTAGCCCTTATCGACCCTACGGTAGGTCCATAGTTGATCGGAACGACCCGTGCGACCCTAGGAAAAATTTTAGAATTCTAGGCACACATCCGCCATCACACGGCCGTGTCTCGCAAACGGCCAGCCACATAGCCTGGCACACACCCATGTGGAGTTGACAATGCCTTTTTTCGGCTTTTGCCAAACCTCAATTTTTTGTGTTTAAGGTACACACCTTATATAGTTTTGATGCTACTACAATCTCAAGACTTCCGAAACCTAAAACCAGAATACCCAACACCGATATAGTAGTTTGATTAACAAATTCGTCAACAAAAATCCAACAACAAAACTGACTTACCGCCGACAGCAAACCACTGCATATACTGTTCAAGTCGTCGGAACGAAACCTCTTCCTTCACAGCCTTCTCCTACACGATATCCGCAAAAACATCAGATTTCTTCGCTACGCATCGTTATGTCATTTCAACAGAACTTTCACAAACGATTTACAAAAACTAAAGGTTAAACACGAAATAACAAAACACACCACTTACCAAATCGAGAATAAGTACCAAAAATCGAGACATAACGAATTGCGTGAAAAATTTGTAACAGAATCGAAAAAGAATAAAAAAGGAGAAAAATATGACATTAACCAGAAAAAAAAAGGAAAAAAATGTCAGAAATACAATCAATTTTTGGGAAGAGAGAGAAATTTAAAAAAATAAAATAAGATATAATTTCATTAAATTATCCCAACTACCCACTAATACATAAATCCCCTAGAATCCTACCCACTAACCACCTCCACTACTTTAGACTTCTACCTCTAACGAGCCTCTATCTCACAATCGCAGCAAAAATATCATCCACGCTCACACAGGGAATCGAACACTGTACCCTAAGGTAAGCTAACATCTTACCACTCAAACCAGCAGGCTACTTAGCAATATAACATAAACCTACTCAGCAAGAATAAGGCTAGGATAAAAAATAACAGAATTTGACAGAAGTAAGACTTGAACTCAAGACCTCAAACACACACAAATCACTTAACCACTGAAGAAAATATATATTTGTTTCAGGATTTACAAAAATAGAAATAAATTATTCAGGGCATTACAGACCCATTCCATATGACCATGAGGTTGGTCGTGTCGATTGCTCAAATTTGCAGTTTGAACAGTTAAAACATGCGATTTTTAGGTTTTTCGGGCATTCTGAGACATATATATGACAAAAATAAAAAGATAGGAGGGAGCCGTCATAAAATATCCAAGAAAACATCTTACCACAGGACCCTAAGGTAAGCTAACATCTTACCACTTGAACCAGCAGGCTACTCAGTAATATAACATAAACCTACTCAGCAGGAATAAGGCTAGGATAAAAAATAACAGAATTTGCCAGAAGTAAGACTTGAACCCAAGACCTCAAACACACACAAATCACTTAACCACTGAAGAAAATATATATTTGTTTCAGGATTTACAGAAATAAAAATAAATTATTCAGGGCATTACAGACCCATTCCATACGACAATGAGGTTGGTCGTGTCGATTGCTCAAATTTGCACTTTGAACAGTTAAAAAATGCGATTTTTAGGTTTTTCGAGCATTCTGAGACATATATATGACAAAAATAAAAAGATAGGAGGGAGCCATCATAAAATATCCAAGAAAACAACTCGAGAAACACCATTGAAGCCGATTCTAAAGTAGATTTCCGTTAAGATTAAATATTCCCATTTGATTTCTGAGGAGATTATCATGAGTTTCTTTATTTCTTTCGGTTATATTGTATAATGGTTTTTTTTTATTTGCAAGAATAAACTAATTTTCTAAATACTTAGGGAAGATGAACCTTGTGATGGATTCTATCATTTGATTTTTATTTTACGCAATAAATACTTAGTTTCTTGTTCTCAATTATGTGTGCTTAACTCTTGGTTTAATAATTCGAGATTATTGATCCATATTTGATGTGCTTAAATCAGAGGAGGAATAGCCCTATTTAAGTGTAGATCTTGCATGCAATCCTAGAAATAAGATGACATAAATCTACCGGATTAGAGTAAAATCTAATATGGGAATCCATAGTATGAGTTAATGTGATAATGGGGTTTTAATTAGAAAGAAATTTCAATTAATCAACCTAGAATTAGTTGTTCTTATTCTCGAAAGAGATATTAGCATAATTTAGGGATTTCTACATATCATATTAATAAGAAAAGAAATTACGTAATTTAGATTGATAATGATAGATGAAATCTAGGTGGATTCTTTCTTGGATATTGTTTCGCTTCTTGGTTGTCAATCGTTTTTTTTTTTTTTTTTTTGCTTTGTTTTTTGCCATGTTTGTTAGTTAAATAATTTAGTTAATTTTAGTTTTTAAATCAATCACTCAAATTATTCGGTTAAATAATAGAAAGACAGTAATTACTAGTATTTTTAGTTTTCGTGGGAAGGATATATTTGCTTACCGTAACTATACTATTAATTGATAGGTACACTTGCCTTAGTCAAATTTTTAGTTAATTCTATGATCATCAACTTCAACTCAAACCACATTGATGATATTTCTTTTGATTTATGACTTTAATAGCATGTATCTAGGCTTTTGTAAACTTTTATACTTTTGAAACTTATCTTAAATATTTTGATTATATATTCTATATTACAGTGTGTATATATATAATTAAAATGATGATATTTAAGTATGACATGCTTAAAGAATTCTTGAAATTTGATTTGGGAGTTTTATTGATGTATTGAATTATTTATCAAATTTAGGTTTGAATGAAAAGAGAGGAAATATTGTCCAAACTTTTATTAAAAAATAATAATTAAATTCTAAATATTTATAGAAATTAATGTTGTAAATTTGAATAATGAAAATTAAATTGAGTTGATTAGATAACAGAATGTGATATTTTATATTAGAATTCGACAATTAAATTGAGTATAGAATGTCATAACTTTGATATTCAAAATCTTAATACCTTTATCTTTGCTAACCTTACTCATAGCCTTTGCACACAAGTTTAAAAAGAAAAAAGAAAAAAAACCTAATTCAACCTAAACCTTAGACTTTTTGAACCTTTTAAAAAATATTTCAATTTTGGACAAGTTCCCTAATGTTACTCTATTGAAATATGCACTATCTATTTGAATTTGAATTTCATGGAATTTAAGCAGTATCAGTGTTTTTAATATTATTATTTAATATGAGATTTTTTTTACCTGTACGAACAAAATTAAAGATAATGTATTTTATTTGTTTATTTATGTATTAATCAAAACGCTGGAAGTTAATTATTTTCTATGAAATTGAAACCATTTTGATGAAATGAGAAATTGGGGTACTTGTCTATTGAAAAACATTTTATACCAAACTCTTTCTTTTGAAGGTTTTTGCGAAACTTTCAAATCAAGTAGTTGGGAAAATGAATATGGCTCAATTATGAAATACCCTCTAACTCATGATTCATGGGTCAGTTTATATCACCATCCTTACTTCACTATTAAAAAGTAAACATAAAAGAAGTAGTTGCTTTCATTTATAAATCTAAGGGGAAAATGGAATTATGAGGACTTCAACTCTGATTTTTTGGATATCATGCTTTGTTTGTGTCAAGTCAAACCGATTTGCCTTATACAACTTCATTTTTTTTTTTTAATTTTCTATCCCTACACCTACTTTTTGCCAGTAGACTACGTCTCTTTGGTTGTATATCATTATTGGTTTAATATTATAATTTATTAGAATTAATTTTTTATAAAACAAGTTAAATTAGACCAAGATTAAAAGTTCCTCATCATTCGGGTACACATAATTAGACAAGTATAATTCAAAAAAAAAAAAAAACACTAAGTCTCAATTAATTTTCCTTTAAGCATAGTGTAAAGCTTAGAAACTCTAGCATGGTGTATAAATATGATTTTTGTTTTTGAGCAAAAATTTTCAATTCAAAACAATCACAATTTCATAACATTAATTTAAGAATGACATTTTGTAAATTTTAAAATTTCTAAGTTGTATGAAAATTGTAGTTAATTTAAGTTTATAATTTTTTTATTGAAATAACTTTTTCATTATTTATAATAATTTATTCTAGTTCATAAATTCATCCCAAATTCTACTTTATTGAAACCTTTGCATTAGATACTCTTCCCACATTAGATGTGGCAGATATTGGTTTCAGATTGAAAAGACAAAAACCTTCCACTTGAGCTAAAAAGCAATGCTAGCTGCATCACTTTTTCAGTAACTAATATGATTCATTGATGACTTTAGAAACTTGGATGCCTGCCATGGTGTTTCAGCATATTACAAAACCAGATTTCTTCCATCTCTCATATTAACTTAGATTTCACTCACAAAAGCAAGTAACTAAAGACATAGTATACGAGTAAAATATATATGTCATCCAAATTTTTACAAATATTGGAGCTTCGCCCCACACTTAAAACCATGCATGCATCCTCCGTAACAGATGCAACAAAATATAGGTTGGAACCTGGAATTTGCTTTAATTATTGCCTATTCTTAATTTCTAATCAGTTTATATGAGAAAATATGGAATTCTTTGTAATTAAAGTTGAAACAATCAAAGCATCCAACCAGGGATGAATCCACTTGGTGCAAGTGCAGAGGCTGTTGCAGTGTCCTCAACTGTTACACTACTAGGGTTGTATCTGTACCAAGGAAATAAAGTGGAAGTCAATAAAAATAACACACTTAGCAAGATATTAACGAACTAGATTCTGGATACACTACCCAATTTGCAGTGAATTGTTGCAGTGTAAAGGCTCAAAAAATCCCTCTGACTGAGGAGGAGGTGGTGGATGGTTGTATGGAATGCTTTGCTCCCCCGTTTCCCATGATGATCTCATTGATGGACCACTTTCATCCAACTGCCAAAGTAAATAAAACAAAATTTATGGCACCGGTTTTCTATCATATCGTGTTTAGCTTTGTCATGAAATTAACGAATATTATCGAGATCAATTACGGTGAATATCAAAGATGACAACAACAATCAAGCTGCTGGTTTCATACCTTCATTCTCAAGTTTCTGTTGGTTTCCAGTAGGACTTCTTCCTGTACAAAGGTCACATACAAGCATGATATGGCATCTGGTCTTGTAACAAAAGAATTATTAAAAGAGTCTCCAGTTGTGTTATATGTACCTTTGTTTGCAGTTCAGAAAGTTGGTCAATCATCAACTGCATCTGCATTAGTTAAAAAGCAAAATATTATGACATATTTCAACATGAAAATGGAGTGCTACATATTTCGATCCTTTATGGTTTTGCATGTGCACAAAGTTATCCGTTGTAAACATGTTTTCCTGCATGCTGATGGATAGGTCATAGGTGACGAAGCATGAAAACACCTCATTTGTTAACATGGTCCCCCTAGCATATGCATGTTCTGTCCTTACGGTTGGCTACTAAGGAGTGATACTTATCCTTCACGATTTAAAAGGACCTTGCCTACAGCTACAAGTTTATTAAACTAGATTGGCCCTGAATTACCTTTGTGGACCTGATTTTCTTCAGTGAGAAGTCCAACTGATGCTCAAGCTGCTCCAGTTCCTTAGTGCCCAAGTCCGCTATCTCTTCCCCAAGAAAATGTCTACACATTACAAAGTACATATTTTCACATGAATCGAGGCTCCACTACAAGTATCCACACTTGAACAAGCAACTTATTTTACGAACAAATGACCCAGACACATTGTAAAACTAAACTGTGTGGCTTGGTGGATAGTATATTACCTCTGTGATTGCTGAAGGACCTCAACTTTTGATTTGAGCTTTAAATATTCCTGGTAATTGCTCTGCTTGATAACATGCAGCAAATTTCAGATTTTATCCTACTTGATTCATATAACAATTAACAAACTGAGACATTCTGCTTAAAGATTGGTTGAAAATGAATTATGAGTCCCAGAAGGCAAAGGTTAAAATAGCGGAGATTAATACACCTGTGCGTCAATTTCTGTTTGACCAGGTTCCAATGCTCCATAGGTGTAACTGTTGTACTTCTCAAGTGTCTTAGCCATGCTGCTTACATAAAATAGGCCAAGAAAGAAAGGTTAGTATGACAAATCTAAATATTGATGGCAGCATTGCATTCAACTATAAGAAATCAAAATCATTTGATCTCACAAACTCAGCACCATGAAACCTCATTGTTTAATACCTACAGAAACATTTAAAATGGAGTTCATCATTTTTGCCCTAATTCCTAACTCATCAAAGTTGTAGATTATTATAGATAATATGTGTTTAGTTAATTACTAAGAAAATGAAGAAGCAAAAAGTATGGGTGACATGATCCAGCTTAATCCGTCGGACCGTGTCGTGAGTGCATAATTCTGAATTGCCTTCTTTCGTACTCACAAGTCCTTTAAAGGTTGTTGCCACAGTCCCACATTCTTGCTATAAAGTTTGCATTTGAGGATGTAAGTTTGAATTTGTAGAATGAGGATTGTAAAATCTTGAGAGACCAAGTTTATTCTTTTATCTTGTAAGCATGTGCTTTTTTGTGCTTTGTCTCTTATCTTTTGCTTTTATGATACCTTTTATTGGGGAAATTTTTGGCTACTTTATCTTTAATAAAATGCTCTTTTTTTCAAGAAATTTAAGGTTGAAACTTTGAAGAAATCTCAGATGAGGAAAGTCGTAAAATTTTAACAAAAATCTATAAGAAACTTGTAGAAAAACTAGACACCAATCATAAGACTTTTACGTAGTACAAGTAATGCCATGTCTTGTATGCTCTATACAATTATAAGATAAGATTGATCAAGAATAGTCAATGCTATGATATTGATGTCAGAAGTTAATATTTTAAAAAATAACATCCAACAAATTTAATAAATAATTCCTTCTTCTTTTTTTTCTTTTTTTTTTTTTTTAGCACAATCAGCTTAAATTCGGGGCATATAAGATAAGTTGGAGATAGAATGAGAAATAGTTATGTGTGTGTTGAGTCCATGTATATTTATGCATCAAATTTTAGTTCTAGAAATCATTATGCAATATCATATGATAGAATCAGATAAAGAAACCCGAAAGCTGCCATGGATTGTTACATTCTAAACGGATTGAAAAAAGAAAGCTTAAATCTGAGAAACAAAATATAAATAATTAGTTTGTAGAAAATTAAGAATAAAAAATTCCCAAATATACTACATAGCTTCACAGTAGGCTAACATAAGCAACAGTAAGCTCTCTTTTTTAACCTAATTCATGGCTTGTTTAAGTTCAACACTTAAAACCTCAAAAGCTGAACCACATTAACCAATGACACCTCCTTTCTAGCTCAACTTAACAGTTTGATAATTAATCATGATTTCACAACATTAACTTTGCATATAACATAATTAATCATGCAACAACATTTACATTTCCCATGACTAACATCTCGGCACTTAACAAGAAAAAATAATAATTACTTCCCAAAATAGCACTTGCTTTTTATGATCAAAACAAAATGGCTTTCAGAAAAAAAAAGAAATTGCCAAATAAATTCAAGGAATAAAGTATTCAAATGAGAGCTGCAACACATTCCAGATAACATGTTCTTGTCTAACAAACAACATATATTAATTTATATAGATAGTTTCTCCATGATATATATTTTAGAGGATGAATTTTTCAGTGACTTCAAAGATGGATCTCAGAAAACTTCAGATTATCAAACAAGAACAGCTTAAAAGAAAACAAAGATAACCCAGATTGAAAATTTCAAAGAAAATCAGAAAGAAAATGAAAATATACCTAGGAGTGCTGCAAAACTCATAGAGCTTGCCACGATTAGAAAAAATGATAAGAGCAACCTCAGCATCACAAAGAATTGAAAGCTCATAAGCCTTCTTTAGCAAACCATTCCTCCTCTTTGCAAACGTCACCTGTCGATTTATCTTGTTCTCTATCCTCTTCAACTCCACTCTTCCTCTCCCCATTACTATATATTCTTACTATTATAAAAGTGAAAAGAAAAAACTATCACCTATGGTATTTTTCAGAAACCCTTTTTTTCTTTTTCTTTTTTCACCCTCTTCTTCCAAGTTCCCTTCCTTTTTTTCTTTTCTTTAGGGCAAGAAGCTGTTCCTCTTTCTATTTGTATGGGGTGGCTCTAATACTCCATGGCTATTAGGTTTCCACTATTTGTACCTCAAAAAAACAAAGGGAAAAAGATAAGAGGAAGAAATATAAAATAAAAAAGTGGAGGCGGTAGCGTTTTATGTGTATTATCTTCGTCCAGGGCTTTACTTTTTTTACTGACTTGCTTGTTCAGCTAAAGAATAAAAACTCCATCCCTACTATCACCAGCTAAGTTTTATGGAAGTTACCTTCTTCTTTTTCTTTTTTCTTTTTTTAAATTTCACAACTAAAGCTTTTAATTTGCCATTTATTTTGTTCCTTTTATATATTTCACTATACTAAATATTTTCATGTTCTATTCTTTTCTCTTGGCTTAATTATACCCTCAGTCCTTGCACTCTTCAAACTTCTAAAATTTAGTTAATATAAAAATTAAATTTGAACATGTGATAGTTTAATATTCAAACACCTGATTTAAAAATTGTCCAATTGGTTACACATATTCAAATTAAACAAAAGTCAATTAATAGTGGGTTAAAGTACCTAATAGATCCTTTTATTATAGAGAATTTATCAAATTAGTCCTATCTTTTAAGAGATTAATTTAGCCTTTGTACCATTAAAAAATCAAATGAAGCCAAATTTTGACAGAAATAATATTTTTAAAGCTTTTATGATTTACAAATGAAATTTCTTGTTTGAAGCTGAACTACAAATGAAAAAAAATCATGTGATATTTTAACAGCATATATTAAATATTTAAGAAGCAGTCTTACTTAGTTCTTTTTTTATAATATAAGGATTGAATTAATAATAAAAGGATTGATTTGATTTGGTCCCTATAATGGAGGACCTACCAAATACTTTCACCATTAACAGTGCTATCAATACTCTAAAAAAAAAAAGAAGAAGAAGTAGGAGGACTGGATTTCACAAAGTAAAAGCAGAAGGATTATATTTTATAACCCCAAAGCATACAGGGGCTGAAAGCGAAATTAAACCATTTCTATTTGCATTTATGGGTCAAGATTTCCTTTTCTTTTTTTTTCTTTTTTTTTATGAGTTAATGTAGTTTGAGTTGACAACATGACATAAACCTCAATCTTAAACATTCCTTTACTTTTGAAGTGTTCAACGTGTCGAAACCAAAACATGGGAGAATTACAAGAATGGGTCCCCTTGGGTGATTACATGGCCATTATATCCCCAACAAGATGCTTTTGGTTACCATAAAATTCCTTTGAAAAACTTGAAAAGGGTTCAAGGAATATGGGGTTAGAAAGTAAAAGGTTGAGTTATCAAGAAGACCAGGAATTGGTTCTGAAATAATCATATATTCCTAAATATTTACTGTTGTTGTAATTTGATTGAAAATGTTTCATATGAATTTTAATAATCAAAACTGAAAATGATATGGAAGTGGGGTGATAAAATTTGTATTTTGAAAGAACAAAAGCAAGATGGTCAAAGGATGCTTGGTATAAGATCCATATTTCATCTATCCTATTCTTTTAGTTTTTTGTAGCCATAAAAAAAAAATTAATAAGATCCACTTCTTCTACCTTTTGGGGTCACAAAAATGGAATCATTTCTGATCTTTTTCTCTGCATTTTTTTTTAGACATCAATCTGGTTAACTTTGACCATTATATATATATATATATATAAAGCGTTAATTATAGGTGAGTGTCATCAACCGTTCATCTAAAAAAGAATGGTATTTCTATTTTTCAAAACTTTTACATGAATAGTGCAGATTTATAAAGTAATTATATTTGCGAATGAAATTGATTTCAGTAACCACCTTTATTGGATTACTCTAACACTTCCATCTCTTAAACATAAAATCATAGCAAAAAATAAGCAAGTTGATTGCTCGATTTTAATATGCATGCTTCACAAGCTTGTGATTTAATTCAATAAATTAGCCTGACAACAACTGACCCATAATTGTAATACAGTATGACAATCAATCTACAACCATATTAAACAATAATCAACAAATTTTAACCAAAACGTCAATGAAATTTCAAAACCCCAGTTTTGGAATTAAAACCCAACCTGCTCTCACCACTCTATCCTGGGACATTCATTAAATCTCCTCTCTTCCACTATATATCTCTAAAAAGCAGATAACTGGAATAATTCAGTGAAACCACCGCACCACAAAAAATCGTCGTGAAAAGAGAAACAAAGTAGAAGGGAGGGAGGGAAGTGGTGGCTGAACCCAACACAAATTTGAAGAAACGAGGGAACAACACTTTTTACTGATTTTTGAGTAAAAGCATAAACTAATACATTCTAATAGAACTAAAATTTTACAATTATAATTAAATCTCATCAACTATTGTAAGACTTGTAACTTGCCTTTAAATTATATCTTCTTTTCATTTTTGGTATTTTTCCTATCATATCTATGTTGCTCAAATTACTCCAAAAGTTATCTATGTTTAAGAAAACAACCATGTCATGTGGTACAAAAGTCACCTAAGCATATTATCATACCATTATATTTACATCACATAATTTCAAGAAAATAAAATATATATACATTTTAAAATGTATAAAGTCAAAAAATTAAATTTCTGATTTTTTATAATATATTAAATATATAATAAAAAGATAATATAAAACATAAATAATTGAAAATATGGAAAAAAAAAACCATAATACTCCTTTTAATATATTTTTTAGGGTAAACTATCTAACTGGTCACCCAATTTTTAAGACGCTTTTATTTTGGTCACCTAAAATAAAATCCTTGCAATTTCATTACTTAACTTTTATGGTGCTATCATTTTATTCACCCAATCATTAAATTTTTAGTTGCGATTAACTTTACATGTCATATTTGGTTTACACTTCCATTTTGGTCACCCAACTTTTAGGTCACTTTCGTTTTGGTCACCTAAAAACTATCTTTTTTTAAGTACTGATAGGAGTAAAAGCACATTAAGGATTAAAGTAGAAAAGCACTAAAAACTATAATAATTCATTAGAAAATTTGTTAAATTGGACTTTTTTACCTCCTTACAGAAAGTTCTATTTTTTTTTCAATACTAAAATTTTAAATTTCAAAATATCAAAATTAATTAAATAATTTATTGAAAAATTTTCAACTAAATTTTCAAAAAATATAGCAACTAAGAATGATCCATTTGGAGAACATGGACTAAATCTATAATTTTAAGCATAATACAAGACTAATATTGAAAGTTAACCAAACAAGTTTAATTGCTACTGCTTGATGAGGACTAAAAATTTCAAAATTTAAGAAGCATAGGGGCTAAAATTGACCAATTTAAAAAGTACAATGACTAATATTAATCAATTTAAAATACAGGTGCTACATCTACAACTTATGCAAAGTACAAAGTCTAATTAAAAAATTTTGACTTGATAACTATAAATACAGAATTGAATGACTAACTCAACAATTAATAGGAGTGACTTTGATTTGATTTGGTCAAATTTTTTGAAATTTTCTAACTATCTATGATAATAGATAATTCAATCTAGTTCCATTCTGTTGTTGATTTTCTATACAAATTTTGAATTTTTGAACTTATTTCTGTAAATGATGTTTGTTTTATGGAGTTTATTTTCATAAATATTTTTAAAAATTTTATTTTTTTCAAGTAAATAAAAGTAATATATAACAATTATATAATATTTTTCAAAAAAATTAATTTAATATGAAATTTTAATTTATTTTTCCTATTTTAAACATAAAATAATTATAAATAAAATAAAAATAAAATTCAATCGAGTAACTATTATTTTTTTTAATTATATTCCAAAACCCATCTAGATTAAATTAGTGTTCGGGGGGGTTTTCTCAACCAATTTATTCCACTCAAATTAACTAAATAAATGTAAATTCCATAAAATTTGAAGTCATCTTCTTCTTATTATTAAGCTAATGCCTTATTGGGGAATGAGTGATGATGGCACCCATCTTTTCTACACCATTCAACTTTGAATCATAAATGCTCGAAATCGATGCAACAGTCACTCTCACACGAAAAGAAAATGGAGAATCGATTTCTTCTTAGGAATTGGAGAATCGATTAAAGAACTTTTGTCCTACACTTTTCTATCGACACATTACTAAAGTAGCAAAACAGGAAGATTTAAATAAAAATATGGCAATTAAAAATAAGGTTTAAATAAAATTTAATTCCGTTTTTTTAATTCTTCAAACCTGACACATGTGTGGCCGGCTATGGGGGACTCTATGGCTGCTGATTTTTGCTAATTTTAGCAGCTATCTCAACCTATAAATGTCTCATTGACTGCTCACTTCAAACACATCTCAAACCTTCTCATCTCTTCACTTCTCTCTTACTTTTCTCTCTTCATTCACTCCCATTGTTCTTCATTTTCTTCCCCTATTCCTTTGTCGATTTCACCTCTTGAAAAAGAGTCCTTCAACCACCACTTGGAGCAGTATTCAAGTGTTCGTGGAAGTCTCGGTTCAACAAGAACAAGCGTAGAAGGAGGAGCGGAGCAAACTAGTCAAGCCTCGAAGAAACACCAGATTTGATTCTTGCTCCTTATCATTTTAATTTTATTGTTGTTGTTATGAACATATCTATGAATATTTGTGATGTTGATATGTTTAATTTATTTAATATGGCTTAAATTTATTTCGTGTTAGGTTGATTACATTTCGTCTACTTAATTTATTACAATTGTGTCTGTGTTGTTATAGGCCTCAGTAAGATGTTTGATTAAGTAAAACAATGACTAAGTTTTTCTTGCATTACAATTGTAAGGTAATTAATGAATTAATTATTTAAACGGATTGAAATTGTAGTTAATTGACACGATACTTAATCAATGCATGTATGATCATCTAAGGTAGCTGAGGCTTAAATTAGCAACGATATCTAACGATACATTAGTCTTGCATAACTTGCAAGATTATTGTGATTAAACTGTTTCAAGGAAGAAATACATTGTTATCTCACATAATATTTTATGTACTTATGAGATTGAATTAATTGTTTGAATTGGCATAGAGATATGTACAAGAGATTATTTTAATTTCATAAGTATGTATGTGCATTAACACATTTGCTTATATTAAAATTTGTTTAATTGGTTGAATTGACATAGAGATATAGTCGAAAGATAAATGAATTTCTGGTAAGTAAGTATGTTCATAAGTTAGCAAATTACCGAGTTGCCTTGAATTTATTCGTAACAACATAAACGTGAGTTTAATAATTCTAAGTTAAGAAATGTAATTAATCTAACACAATTATGCCATCTTGATTAAAATCATCTTTTGAAATCGTGCATTGGAACTTTTATTTTATTTTTAATTATTTTACTTAGTTAAAATCATAGTTTTTAATCATCTCCTCAAATGAAAATATTTTTCTTCACGCAAGTGTTTTTAAAATTGCATTTATAAATAATTCTTTTCACAGCCCTTGTGGGTACAATAACTCGACATTTACTTGTCACTTTATTACTTGTTGCGATTGTGTACACTTGCACATTTCCGTCGTTCCAAGTACCAAAAATCAAAACTTAATTATGTATTTGTGGGAATAGGAGCTTTGCTTCAAGGTGGAGGATTCGTTCAAAAACTCATGGTACCTTGATAATGGATGCTCAAAACACATAACCGGTGACAAGAGCCACTTCATCAATTTGAAGCAAAAAATAAAGTAGTTACATTTCGTGACAACTCTAAAGGACAAGTAGAAAGAATCGGCTCTATTGGTACAAGCTCTTCAATTCTTATTGAAAATGTTCTCGATGTCAACGATCTTAAGCATAATCTACTTAGTATTAGCCAATTGTGTGATAGTGGTCTCAATTTCATTTTTGAATATAATGGATGTAAGATAGTTGACATTATGTCTAATAAGATTATGCTGCTTGTGGGACATAGGATAAGAAATATTTATATATGGTGCATTTAGATGATTTGCATGATTCACTCACATGCATTGTTGTTAAAAATGAAAATAATTCTTTATTATGGCATAGAAAACTAGGACATGCTAGCATGAGCGTATTGCGTAAACTAGCTAAAAATGACTTAGTAAGAGGATTGCCTAAAATTGATTTTGAATTGGAAAAAGTTTGTGACGCATGTGTTAAGGGTAAACATAAAAAACTTTATTTAAACCTATTAATGATGTATCAACTAGTATAGTTCTTCAACTATTTCATATAGATTTGTTCGGTCCTATTAAGACAACTAGCTTGGTGGAAAACAATATGTTTTTGTGCTTGTTGATGACTACTCTAGATTTACTTGGGTTCTTTTTGTAACACCCAAAAACACAACCTAGAAGTTTGATCAAATTTTAAAGGTCATGTTGGCCACCAAAATGGCCCAAAGCGGAACACCATTCAAACTTCTTAATTTCTTTTCGAAACCCACATTTACCTATATTGTAGTAAACATATAATTGTTTTCTATTTATTTGAACGATGAATAAATAAATAAAGTTAATTTCACATTTCACAATTATTTTTTTTGTATTTCTGTCTTTTATATTTTGCATGCATAGTGAAATTGTGACAATCAAATATTAGCTCATTGATTGTCTAAGTTCAAACTGAAGATAAGTGGCATTGTAAGAACATTTTCATTGCGAGAAAGACAACTTACTTCAGTAGATAATCTAAATAATTTTGTAATCTTGTAAAAGAATCGAAGTAAGCATTTTATTCAAATACTGAGAAGGATTATTATGTCGTCTCCAATTCCAATTAGGGAGATGACTAGTTTTGGCTATCGGAGCAGTTGACTCCACGGGTAGAGACATAGATGTATTCATTGTTAGAATGATACATTGGACTGGACCTAAGTTGAATTAATTTTGAATCTGTTTGTGAATTAATTCACTTTTGACATTCATGGTGTGATTTACCTAAAACTTGAGTTGGTCACTGACCATGCATATGCAACTCATGTGCTCTAATATAAGTGGAGGCTTATGCTCTAAAGATGATCGAGCCTATAGCTAGTATGTTAGGTACATGACTTGTGTATAGCATAGCTTTACTAGAAACAGTGGAATTCATAGCGCAATTAAAGAGTTAATTATATCCTCTCATTGGCGTTGTGTAGATTGATAAATATGGAACATGGCAATGGCTTGTTTGTTCTCGAACGAGCAATTTATCATAGTCATTTGTTGACAGTGATCATATTAACCATTAAGAAGACACAATGATGACAATGAGATAAAATATGATTGTATTGAGTGAATGAATTTCACTCAAAGGAATCAAGGATATCATATAAAGGTAACACACATATGACAAGGTCATTGGACAAAACAGTTGGATGAATTGCTTTCGTAAATAGTATACAACAAGGAGTTTTCAATCATGGTACTTATTATAGACTGACTCCATGATTAAGTAATTGCGAATTATCAGAACGATGCTTCTGGATATCATTGCAATTACTAGAGCCTAATTGTATATGTCTGATTGGTTCCTCCGCTAGCTCAACAAAAGCTTGATCGGACTGCATTTGAATCAGAAGAAAATTCTACGACTTTGGAAATAATTTAATTGAGTCGATTTATTTGATATGGAATCGAATTAGGTGGTCGTGAGAATTGTTTCAACTAGAGAATTTGATTAAAGAATTTTCTTGAAAAAATTAATTTGGAAAATCTAAGTGATTTTTGGAAAATTTAATTTTGATCAAGTAAAATTAAATTAATCAAATTGATTAAAATTAATATGATATTTTTAAAAATTAATTTTTAAATCAGACAATTGGCCCAATGGGTAATTGAACTTGAAAATTGTTCGTGAAATCGTAAAGTGGGCCTAAGAGCCCAAAAATCGAGACCAACACTCAAAAACTAGTTAAATCAGGCCCCATATGTAAAATCGGGTTAACGGTCCAACTGGTGGCTAGCCCAGACCGACTAGGTTGTCACTGACTTGGACCAAACCGACTCGGGGTGTCGTTAGGGTGTTGCACCTGCATCACCAAATACGGCGGTGTCGACGGCTGCAACGACGACGTTTCAGTGGCCGGCGGTGGTTGGTCTTCGGTAGTTGAGCAGTGGAAGAGTTACACTCCTATTGGGACTCTACTAGAGAATTTAATTTCAGCTTAAGTGTTCCAAAAATAATATTAGTTTAATAGTTTAATATTAAATTAAATTTAATACTTATCTTAATAGTATTTTATTAATTTAATATTAAAGTGATTATCTTAATATTAAATTTAATTTAATGTTTATCTTGTAGATAAGTATTCTATTATTTTAATAAGATTTAATATTAAATTTAATATAATATTTATCTTGTTACATATTATATTAATTTAATATTAAAGTGATTAAGTTTAATCATAGTTGAGCTCTCTAAACTCTCCCTATACAAAGAAAGCCTTAGATCATTATTTTAGTCACACTTAAATTCAATAGAAAGTTGTAAAAAGAAAATTCTCTAAAGAGATTATTTTAGAAAATTTCTAGAGATATTTTCTTATTTACAATTTAAACCAAAAAATTGGAGAAATTATGAAATTACCCCATTGGTAATTTTTCTGAAAAAAAATTTAATTCGAAGCGAGTCCACACTCGGTAGAGGTGAGCTTGAGAATAGCAAAGAAGACTATTTGGTCGAAACACTCATCTTAGTCGAATCGAAAAGGTATAATTTTGATTAAGTGTTTATTACCTTTGATATCGCAACCAAGATCTTGTTTTGGAAAAAAATTTAAAACTCTAGTTTTTCCCTAATTTTATTTTCCGATGTGTTTTCCAAACCTGTTTTCTCCAACAGTATCAACTAGTAGAGTTTTTCAACTAATTCATATAGATTTGTTTGGTCATATTAAGACAACTAGTTTGTGTAGAAAACAATATGCTTTTGTGCTTGTTAATGACTATTCTAGATTTACTTAGATTCTTTTTGTAACAACCTAAAATCTGGCCTAGAAGTTTTGACCGAGTTTTGAAGGTTACATTGGCCACCGAAATAGCCCAAAGGGAAACACCATTAAAACTTCTTAATTTCTTTTCAAAACCCACCTTTACTTGTGTTTTACAAAAATCAATAGTAGGTTTTACTTGAGCTTTGCAAACATTAGTTTATTGTTGCTAAGGTGTAACTAAAACCAGATTAAACATTTCCTTATTAACCTTGTAAAAATTTTGAAGTTAAAATTTGTTAACTGAAGTTTCAAGCCAGTCTAGCAATGAAAAAATCTGACATTTTAATTTGATTGAAAATTCGTAAATTGGCACTTAAAGCTTGATGGATTATTAAAGAAAAGAAACAGTCCCGATGACTAATGTCCATGCATGAAAACACTAAACTAACTCAAAACCAAAAATCCATACCACAGTTTACTTAAAATTTATTTACAAATTTGATTGAACATAAATGATTATATCTTAGGAAAACTTTATTAAAATCAAACCGAGACAAGAAACTCCGAGACTTCCGTTTTTCTGAGTCTGAAACCTAACCACGTGAGATACCTGAAAAGGGTAAACTAAGGGTGTGAACTACGAAGCTCAGTGTAAGTCTAAAACAAATGTGAATAGTTAGAGTCGAACAATCAATCAAACATATAGAAACCTTAAATAACCCATGATAACTAAACACATTGAAAAAATAAATTCAATTCACAAATATTACAACATCCATATATGTAAGACATACTTGAATTTGTGAAATATGTAAGAAAATCCCTCCCAACCAACCATCCAATCACACCAACTCTGTCCATCCTACACACCAAATAGGATACACTAATCCCCATAATCTATTACACACCAATTTGGGTTATGGTGGACCCTTTCAACTGATACACCTTAAAGTGGTCATAGGCCACTCGAATGTTTTGCAGTCAAGCTACCAACATTATTGCAGATTTTCCACCAAAATAAGTCAATGTAATTTAACTGCCAAAATGAACTTCTTTTCATAACCATGTCCCAACCACAATGCAAATGCAACATACTCGTAACTTACACCAATTAGCAGAATCAACAACATGCAGAAATTCTGATTAACACATCCAAACAACCTCATATACAAAATTTTAGTATAACAAAGTCATATTAGCAACCTACACGAATAAAAAAATAAAACATATGTATACATTCAACAATCAGTAATAGTGTTCCAACCACTCTTGTAGAGGCTTAAACAAGCAAGGCATCACTCAGGGACTAAAATGAATCAATTTGCAAAAAAAGTGAAAAAAAAGCAAAATAAGACAACAGAACAATATGGTCAGGCCGTGTAGAGGGGTTTAGATCATGTGACAGTGATACAGCAACACGACTATATGGCTGAGGTACACAGTCGTGCAGGCAAAATGTGTAACTATCTGTGCCTGTATGAAAATTTTAGAGTTAAGGAGCAAGGGTGACACGACCATGTCTCAGGCTATGTGAAAGCTCCCTAAGTTGTGCGCGATCGAAAAAATTTCCAACAAAGGTCACACGTCGTGTGCCAGACCATGTGATTCATTCTAAGCCATGTGACCAGAAAATAAACCTAATACATACAATGGCACATGGCCATGTGAACTGCCTGTGTGCGACACATGCCCGTGTAGGGAGACTGTGTGGTCCAAAAGCTCACTCGAATGACTGCAAAACATAAAATTAAAATACCAAAACCCCCACCCATTACAAGTGTTAAGAACATACACCTAAAAACGCGATTCCAAGCACTCACCACCATCTGAAACACACCTACAATTCAGATATGAGACTTGATTATAAGAACACACAAAACCTATAAGGATTTTGGTTGAAACCATATAAAAAAATCAAAGAAATGAAATTTAAACTCAAAGAAACGACACTTACACTTCGCCTGTTTCAACACATTGTTGAGCGAAAATACTAAAGAACATACAAGACCAAAGAGACGACACAAGATTACTAGAGTTTTATAGTAACAAGGAAACAAAAATAAGGAATTAAGAATAAGGAAGATGGTTGGAAAAACAAATTACAGTAATAAAAAGGAGCCCAAAAACTGAAATTGGAACAGTGAACAGGGGAGTGACGTAAGAGAAAGTGGAGAACATGATAAGATTTTGGGGTTCTTTTTTCTAAAATTAAAATCCCACTAATATCCCAAACTAACCACCTATCAGATACACCAAAATTTAAATTCTAATAAAATTCCAACAACATGGCAGCACAATAAAAAATAGTAAATATATTTTCTAATTGCACGCATAGGGATTCAAACACATGACCACTGAACTGGCAGTCTCATTCTTGTTTCTAAAATGCAAGGAAAAACTTAAAAGTCCAAAAATAACCACTGACTAACTTGCATACCTTAATTCTTCTAACCCTCACATTCGAGATGTGACACTTTTCTTCAATGTCTCACATTGATGCTTCACCATTAAACTAAACTCTCATTTGTTATTTATAAAGTCCCTCACTGAGTTGGTGTCATAGGTTAACCGAGTATCAACTCAATTGAGAAAAATAAAAATATCTATTTTTACAAAGTAAATTGTATGGTTTTGTGAATATTTTTATCATTTTATACATTTTATATAGAAAAATATATACACTTCTTTGAACTCATATCCCTTACGCCCTGTTTGGTTTAATGTATTGGCATAGCTATTACAACACAGTTCCATATTCTACAGTAAAACAAATGTTTGGTTCAAGGGAAAGCTCAAAACATCGAATGACGATTCCAACTTCGTTCTAAAAATAGTTGAATAACCATTCAGGGAAGGGGGTGCCGAATTGGCTATTCTAGCCTCTCCACTGAATGACTCTTCTTTTCCCCTCCAAAAATACCATTTAGATTGAAATTTCTCAATGGTTTCACCATTTTTTTTTCTTTGGCCATCAATAATCTCACACGCAAATGAACCTAAAAGGAAGCAAATCAACTTGAAAGCCAAAGACAAACACTTCATTTACCACTCCTAAGCGATTCCAACCCATCACTGGAATTGCCTGGTGCTCACCAAGGCCCTACTTGTTTTGATGGTTGTAGTGCTAAGCTTGTTGACAGAGCTGGCTTTCAATATTGTTTCACCAGTGGTACCTTCTCTTTCCTTTGCTTTCTTTTCCATTTTTTTCATTGATTTAGGAATTTCAAGATGTGGGTTTTCTTTAGTTGAACTTGTTGAATTTAAAAACTTCAAATCATACACAAAAAAAGCCCTTAAATTGTTAGCTGATGAAATTATAAAAACTTAGATATGTAAATGTGAATTTCAAAATTTCCAAATAAAAAATATTAACAATTATTGGTTGAATCTCGATGATTCTCCCATTTATACACATCTATATATCGACAGTGTTTACTCATTGTATACTCACCTTTTAGTTCTCATTTCTCCAGTTTTTTTCTTTCTTTTTAAGGTAAACTTCTACCCCAAATGATTGAAACTTTTTTATATTGATTAATATTCTAGATTTTGTTGTAAGTTCAATTCGACTAAGGTTCATTTTTCATTTTTATTGATTTTGTTAATGATGCTTAATGTTTGTTTCTATACTTGTCATAATGTTTTTTTATTGATTAATGTTCTGGCTTTATTTTCTTCAACTTAATAATTTTTGTTTCAATATTTGGTTGTTAATGATGCATAATACTTGTTTCTATACTTGTCATAATGTTTTTTTTATTATTTGGTGTTGTGTTCTCCTATGCAAATTAGTGTTGGGAATGGATTGTTGGTAGCTCTTTTGTCTTGGGCTAAGGTTTTTTTGTTGTGTCAATGTGTATGTGTAATAGTCCATTTTTCAATAAAATCGGAATAGTGATTTCGGGATCACAAATTCGATCTGAAAATATAATTTATTTTTATTTTATTATGTAGTCCGTATTATAATAGGCATGTCGTGTGAAAATTTTGACACAAAAATTTTATCGACTAAGTGCTTAATTACGAGAAGGACTAAATTGCATAAAATGCGAAAGTTGGATTCTAGTAGCTATAGGTATCAAATAGCTATGGAATTTAAAATTTAAGGTCCTTATATGGTAATTAGACCAGTGAAGAGTAGTTAGTAGATATTTTAATAACTCATCCATGAAAAATTAGAAAATGCAAGGGACTAAATTGGAAATCACTAAAATTAAAAGATGATAATTAAATAAAAAGAAATAATCATCTAATTTTCATATCATCTTCTCCAAAATTTCCATAGAAACCCTAGGAGAGAGGAAGACAACTTACCAAGCTTGAAAAGGTATGAAGTCAAGTCCTGTTTTTAATGATTTTCATCTTTTTGAAACCGGGATAGTCTAATCTCTCTATTTAGGGGATTAATTTGAAAAGTTATCAAGGTATGAAATTTGGTTCATGGAAGAATATGCTAAAAATTAGAAATTTATGGTAGAAAATGAAAGTTTGTTCATGGATAAACAACTTTTACAAAGCAAATTTTGATGAAAACATGTTTAAGAAATCAAATAAAAAGTTGTAAAATTTGATGAAAAATTCTAAAATTTTATGAATACATGTGCTTGGAAATTTGTAATGGGGCTTTGGTTAGGCTTGGATTAGGGAGTAATTTACACAAGTTTCTTTTTCCGGGCCTAAGGACAAAATTAAAATTTATGGAAAAGATAGGGGCAAAATGGTAATTTTTCCTAGGACATAAATTGAGTCCATTTAAATATGAAATGTGTGAAATTGATAGTTAAATTCATTTATATAGATCCAAACAACACTAATTTGAGGTTAGATCGAGGAAAAGAAAAGGTTTCGGATTAGTAGACTTTTTGCGTGAACAAGTGTCGAGGTAAGTTCGTGTAACTTAATCGGGTATGTAATTATGTTAATTGAATATTGTGTTTGTCTGTAATGTGATTTATTTTGATGTGCTTTACTTGTATGCAATGATGGAAAATTGATACATACTTGAAATGGTGATAAAGGGTTAAGTCCCGATTGAATGTGAATTCCGATGATTATATGCGCTTTCCTGAAACTAATAAGGTCCTGCATTTGTTGCGAATGAGATTTAGCTCAGATGAGTAATCCTGATGACCTTATTATAGAAAGGATTTAGCCCGAATAGGTAATCTCGATATAATACCTCTCGAGCATACGTTATGATTAGGGTTTAGCTGGACTGGTAATCCTAATCGAACTCCTCTGAACATATGTTATATAAAGGATTTAGCCTGGACTGGTAATCCTGTTATATGATATGTGGCTTGAGAGAGTGTTTCTTGGTCAAGTGCCCTAATGAGTACCCTTGAATAAGGAATAGACGGAATATTGAGTCGTACACTTCGGGTGTACTACTTAAGCATCCAGCGGAATTCAATAATTCAACAAACATATAACTCTTGACATGACATGAAAATCTTGAGATGATATGATAATAACTTGAAAGAATATTGCTTGATGGGTTTATCTATGTTACTTGATTGATATGAAGATTTTCATGACTATCATGTTTGATTGAATGTATGTGATTAGGCAATTTAGCCAAATGGATGGAAACATAACATTGTATGCTTAGATTTAATAAGCAAGATTGGTAAGTTTAATTTTCGTTATACGAACTTACTAAGTATGTAATGTTTACTCTGTTTATTTTTCCCCTGTTTTACAGTGCTCGGAAGCTCGCGAGGGTTGGAGATCGTTGGAGCATTGTCATACTATCAACTAGTCATTTTGGGTATACTTAGTAAAATCATTTTGCCATGTATAGGACAACTTGGCCAATAGTGGCTTGAAATGTTATTTTGTAACCTAGCCATTGGAATGGCTAGTAATGGTTCATTTTGGTATGACTAAGTAGGTTATTATGATATACATATACACATGTGTTATGTTATGAATATGTGATCAATACTGTGTATGCCTAAGTTAAACTAAAGTAAGGTTGTAATCATATATGTTTGTTGTGATATACCTTATTGAATGGTGAAGTTATTTAAATTTGAATGCTTGGATTGGTTGGTATTGGTTGTGAGTTTCAAATGCAGGTCTTAGGTGAAATTTTGGGTGAGAAATGAAGTTAGAAATGGCTTCATTTTGTCCACACGGGCAGACACATACGCTTGTGTCTAGACCGTGTGTGACACACGGCCTGGTAACATGGGCATGTGGTTAGGCCATGTGTCCTCTGCACCTTAATTTTGAGAAATAGAATGCTCAGAATTGGGCACACAGGTAGAGACACGAGCATGTGTCTCAGCAGTGTGTGCCACACGACCTAGAATACGGGCATGTGTCTTGGTCGTGTGAAACTTACACCTAATTTTAAATTGAATTAATTGACCACATGGCCTGGCACACGGGCGTGTGGCATGGTCGTGTGTGTAAGTCAGAGAGTTACACGGGGTCGAACACAGGCATGTTCCAGGGTCACACGGGGGTGTCCCTTGGACCACACGGGCATGTGAGCCCTGCACCATGGAAAAATTTTGTAATTTTGTGAAAAATTCTTAGAGGTTCTGATTAAGTCCTGATTTGATTCTAATGCTCGTATTGGGTCGCGAGGGCCCGATCAAGGGACGTTATGGATGATCTCAGTAAATGAATAGAAATTTACGTAGTTTAATGGAAAAATGTTCTGAATGTTCTGGTAATGCTCCAAAACCTTGTTCCAACGACGGGTACGGGTTAGAGGTGTTATTGTATGTATTTTTTTGGTGTAGTGCTTTTCTTTTGTCTAGTTGCTTGTTAATGGGGTTGGAGTGATGAATGGATTAGAGCAACAGAGATAAAGATAAAGTTTGATCTTCAGGATGTGAGAGCTAGGAGACTGAGAATAGAGTTCTTATTTTCTAATGGACCTTTTGTTTATTTGCTTGTCATCTATTATTTTGGGAAATTCTTCATTTGTTAGAAGAAATGAAGAAAACCCAAATCTTGAGCCTTTAGGGGTTATATCAATAGTATGTAGTTTCATTCAGACAAAGTCACAATGGCTTCATTAATTGACTTTAAAGTTCTCAACTCTCTTTGACCATGTCGTGGGTCAGTTTTTCTTTTTCATTTCCTTTGATTTCTCCTTCGATTAGCTTTCGTTTTTTATTCATGAATGATAACTTTGTTTACTTTTTGTTGATTCTCTCTTTGCAATCTGAAGTTGGTTTTCACACTTTTTGTTTCTTCGTTCCAATCTTTGAATCTATTTCTCTTTTAATATAATATGTCTGTTAATTCAACAATTATTGTAACTTTGTGCATAATGCAGCTTGTATTTCAAAGGATTCTTGGGGAAGAGGTGGAGGACTTGATTGATATAAGATAGAGTTAATAGGTTATAGCTCTTGAGTTGAGATTGCCTTAATCATTTGATTGTGTTTTTGCTTAATTGAATCATTCTAGATTTCCCTTTTAATCTTTCTAATTTTCTTTCCTATTGTTTCGTTTCTTTCAACTTGTATGCTTGTTGAGGTTAAGTTTTTCTTAGTGCTTACATGATAAGTCATTGGAGTTCATAAGTACTTGCAAATATAATATAAAATTAATGAGAAATGGTTATTTTAAGGTTGTTAATTTGCATATATTTACAGTGATTTTCTTTTTAGTTAGTTACTTTGAAGATTGTATTAATGATGCTTGTTGTTGCCATTGCAGATTAAAACCATTAAGGCCAACAATGTTTCTTTACAAGCTACTGAGCGAGATATCAATGAGTTCTTCTCCTTTTCTGGTTATATAGAATATGTAGAAATGTAGAGGTTGGTTGTACCTTTTACATTAGTTCTGCCCTACATCTTTTATTCTTACTTTTCGATGGGTGTAAAGCTTATTATATGGTTATGTAGTGATAATGAGCTGTCTCAAATTGCCTAGGTTACCTTCAAGGATTCACAATGAGTAGAGACTGTTATTCTTCTTTCAGTAATTGAACTGCATACCATTTATAAGTACACTATAATTCAACTTTTCATCTCTTCTGAAATTGAATAGGATAAGTTGCTAATCAAATATATGCATCGCATTTTTATGTTACTTAATTCTTAGTCTTCATTAGATTTTTAGATGAAAATATTGCAGGTTTTATCATCTTGTTTCCAAAAATACACATAATTTGGCATCGTGAAAATCTAATCAGTGAACGAACAAACCAAGTCATTAATTATTGTTATAACATCCCGATTTAGGGCCTAGTCAGAACAGTGGTTTTGGGACCACATATCCGAAATAGAAATAATTATTTCATGATTATTATGAGGTCTAGAATGGGAATGTATGCTTGTGTGAAAATTTCATGGAGAAATTCTATGCCTAAGATGTTCAATTTGGCATTAGGGACCAAATTGCAAAATCTGCAAAACTTGAGTTCTAGAAGCTTTTAGCATGAAATTGAGTTAGATTATAAATTAAAGGTCCTCAAATAGTAATTTGACCAAGTTTTAAATATTTAGACAAAAATGGGCATGCATGGGTAAAAATTTAAAGAAAAGCCTTAAGGGCATTTTGGTCATTTAGTTAATTAAAGAATAAAAAAGGGAAAAATCAAACAAAAATATTGTCCATCTTCTCCATGGTGTGTCAAAAATTCAAGGGGCTCCATAGCTAGGGTTTCCAACATTTCAAGCTTGATTGTAAGTGCTCCCTAGCCTTGTTTTTTATGTTCTTTATATTTTTTAGATCCTTGAAGCATGTTCTAGCCATTTCTACCCTTATTTTAAGCTAAGGTCATGTTAAAAAACTTACCCGTGTCTGACATGTTTGTATTTTGGTGTTTAATGGAGGAATATGAAAGTTTGATGTATGATAAACATCTTTTGTCAAGTGGTTTTCCATGAAAACACTTAAAAATAGACCAAGTTGTAAAAGATGTAAAAGTGGGTAGTAAAAAAGTGAAATAAAGGAAAATTTGGGTTGTTATATGCTAGAATATAACTCAGCTAGGCTTAGAAAATCAAGGGAATGCATGTATTTCGTTATACGAGCCTAGGGGCTAAAATGTAAAAATGTGTAAAGTTAAGGGTAAAAAAGTAATTATGCTATAGAGTAAGTTTCCGGGATGAAATTGAAGAATGTGATGAATTAATAATTTAATTTGTTTATATAGACTAGGAAAGACCAATTCCGGAAGTAGATCGTGGAAAACAAAAGGTTTTGAAATAGTCGAAATCTAAACCTAAGACATCATTCAGGTAAGTTTGTGTAACCTAATTGGATGTTGATCCATGTTGACATTAATTGTTGTATTGAATTGAATGTGAAATGCATGAATAATGAATTGTATAAAAATACCCATAATTTTGAAATTTATTGAAAATGGGTTAGAATCTGTTTGAATATGGAATTTTGATAGATAGGTCACTTCTCACGAGAAATGGGATCCTGCATGTGTTGCAGAAAGGATTTAGCCCGGATGGGTAATCCATTAATCTCATTATGGAAAGGATTTAGCCTGGACAGGTAATCTTGAAACGAGCCTATTGAGCATACGTTTCAGTTAGGATTTAGCCTAGACTGGTAATCCTAGTTGACTGGATTTAGCCTAGACTCGTAATCCAGATTAAACTCTATAGGGTATTCTTTGTCATATAAAGGATTTAGCTTGGACTGGTAATCCGACAAAGCCCTTAGAGTACATGGTACAGCTAAAATTTAACCTGGACTAGTAATTCTACTGTAAGAGATGTGGCTCGAGAGTGTACTGGATAGGGTACTACTTGATATGTATTGACGGTTAATAAAATAGTACACATATAGCGTACTAAGTCATGAAATATCCATCGGGAATTCAATGATTCACCAGATAAAACAATTGTCAATTGCATGAGAAATACAAATTTGAATATGTATAAGATGTGATGAGTTCATCTATGGATCTTGAAAATTTTATGAGTAACTTGTTTATTGAGTGCATGTGTTTAGGGAAAATTATTTATAATTGATGGATAACATGGCTTATTGTGATTATGTGTTTAAAATGACTGGTAAGTTTACATTCTGTTATACGAACTTACGAAGCATGTAATGCTTACCCCTTTTTACTTTTCCTTGTCTTATAAAGCTTCTGGACTCGTGAAGGTTAGAGGAAGGTGAGAGTTTGATCACACTATCGGCAAATCTCGTTTTGGGAATAAAAGAACAATTCATTTTGATATATTGACAAGTATAGGGTAACTTACCTTTTTGGTCATATGTGTCATTTAATTTGGTCAAGTGTGGTGGCTTTTGATGATGGATAAATTCATTTTGTATATGGCCATGAGATATGGCTCATATTTTACTATTGGGTTGTAACCCTTATTTATCATGTATGCATGCAATGTGTTCATGTTGATGTGGCTGCTTGTGAATGATGGATATAAGGTATGGCATGTTTGTTTGGTGAATGATCCATGATCAATGAGTATGGCCACAATAATGTTACAAATGTGTAAAGTTGGAAAGAAGGATATAAAAACCTAGAGGTTATGAATTGGTATGAAAAGATTTGGAAATGCATGTAAAAATTTGATATTGTGCATGCAGGCATTAGAGGTATGATTTAATCATGGATTTGGATATTGGAGTAATTTAAATGTGTTTTGTTGTATGCTAAGAAGATGTATAAAAGAGTAAGTCTAAAGGGTGGTAAAAAAGGCTTGGAAAATAGCCTAGAATTTGTCCATACGGGTAGACACACAGGCATGTGTCTAGACCGTGTGTGACACACAGTCTGCCCTAAGGGTGTGTTGTCCGGCCGTGTGTCCCCTACACCTTAATTTTACAAGTTAGAATGCCCAGTTGTAACACACGGGCTAAGACACAGGTGTATGTCTTAGCCGTGTGAGAGACACGGCCTAACCGCATGGGCGTGTATTCTGGCCGTGTGAAGCCTACACCTTTTTATGAAAAATCATTTAATTTTATTTCGCCACACGGGAGTGTGCCACGGCCGTGTGACCTTATTTTGGTGCTGATGTCATAGTCAGAGAGCTACACGGCCTAAGGACAGGGGCGTGTCAAGAACACACGGGGGTGTCCCCTTCCTCACACGGGCGTGTAAATCTGTATTAAAGAAAATTTCTCAAGTTTTTCTAAAGTTTTCGATTTGGTCCCGAACTATTTTCCAATGTAGGTTTTGGACCTCGTAGGTCCATGCAAGGGACGTTTCGCATATGTTTGAATGACTCTTGAAATGAAAGAAACGTTATAGCCTGGTTTTGCATGAACATTTGTATGCATGTTCAGTAATGCCTCGTACCCTATCCTGACCTCGAGTACGGGTAAAGGGTGTTACATTTAGTGGTATCAGAGCTACGATTTAGTTGATTCTCGTACTAACGTAGCATGTATCGAGTCTAGTTATAAATGCCATTATACAAGTTAAGATAGTGTGACATCTCCTAACCATTTTAAATGTATTTGTATATAGAAAATGTCTTCCAACCAAGCCCATGATGAGTCCGAGGAAGCCGAGAGCCATGCTCCAGCTTCCATACAACAAGCCACATTTGGTAGTAGTAGGTGGCCTATGTCTAGGGGTCGGAAAGAGGCAAAGGTAGCCTTTTTCGAAATAATAGATGAATGGTTTGGTGAATACTTGAGGACCAACCCTGCTATACCACGACCTCCCCCACCCCCTACTGATCTAATGAATAAGTACTGTAAGGTATGGCGCCAGTAAGAATTGGTAAAGCTCCAGTAGATAAACTGAGGAAATATGGGACTGAAGAGTTTAGGGCCACAATTGGCGATGATCCGGAACGTGCAAAGTTTTGGCTTAAGAATACCACGCGAGATCTTGACAAACTATCATGTACCCCTGAGGAATGTTTAAAATGCATGGTATCTCTCCTAAAAGACACTGCATACCACTGGTGGAAGACTGTATCCTCTGTGGCACCGAGAGAGAATATTACATGGGAGTTCTTTTACGTTGAATTTAAAAAGAATTACATTAGTCAAAGATTCTTGGATCTGAAAAGAAAAGAATTTCTAGAACTTAAGCAAGGAGATTGGACTGTGGCAGAATACGAATGAGAGTTTATTCGATTGAGCCAGTATTGTAACACCCCCTACCCGTATCCGTCGCTAGAATAAAGTATGAGGTATTACTGAGGAGTACGAAACACTTACAGATAATTTAAATATATTTTCATAACAACTTGTCATGATTTCATACTATTTCATATTTAAGCTTTATTCACTGAAGTATTTGAAATATCATCTTTATGCAAATAGCACACATGAGGTGCATAATTTCGTAATTATGAATGAACACATTTATCAAACATATTCCACATTCATATATCAATGTCTCATGTCTCCATATATCAATAACCGTCATTTTTCTTGTTTTTCAGATAATTATATGTAACCATTCATAAGCATGCAATTTATTGTTTCTTCCTGTCAATCACAATTTCAAATGACAAATTCATGTGAATTAGCTCAACCTCATTAGGTGTTTAAATTCTGTCACTTTGATTCACATACTCATAATTTACTAACATATCCTATCAAACACAATCTCTGAATGACGAAATCATATAATTGAGCTCAATAATAATAATGATAACATTACTTACATTTCTTTTTCCACACGTTACATTTACGACTTACCAACTTGTCTATTCAAGGAACGACTTACGGACTTGAGTACATCGTGATCTGAAGCCCGAAGTCTAGCTGAAGCACATAAGTGTTAAACGGAAGCTCGAAGGCTAACTGAAGCACACAAGTGCTAAACAGAAGCCCGAAGGCTAACTGAAGCACATAAGTGCTAAACGGAAGCTCGAAGGCTAACTGAAGCACACAAGTGCTAAACAGAAGCCCGAAGGATAACTAAAGCACACAAGTGCTAAACGAAAGCCCGAAAGCTAACTGAAGCACACAAGTGCTAAAGGAAACCCAAAGGCTAACTGAAGTACACAAGTGCTAAACGGAATCCCGAAGGCTAACTGAAGCTCATCAGAGCTGAACTGAAACCCCAAAAGGGTTAACTAAAACTCATATGAGTTAACGAAAGCTCGTAAGAGCTAAATAGAAAGCAAACACGAGAATTCGCAACAAATGCTGAATCTCGGTTTACTTGGGTAATTTACCGTCAATTCATCTTTTCCACTGAAAGATCGTACTCATTTCCCGCGTTTCGTTCCTCCGAAATACTCAATTCAATTTCATAAATTTTGTACATAATTTACTTATTTTCAACAATTAACATACATAAATATTAATTACCATTCATAAAATAATATTGAAATTTAATAATATTAATAAATGGTCACTAAAATTTAGTTATATAAACTCACAAGTTCTATTTTTGTATTATAGCGATAATCATAATTTCATAATAAATATTCCAAATAAAACATTATATCATTTCTAATTCAACATTTATCGATTATAATCGGGCATGTGATCAATTTATACACAAGTCATTCATATATATATGTATATTTTCCTCCTCCTCCTCTCCATCCTCATCCTTAGTATAAATAACACACTTGTAAGCAACATTATCCATAATTTTCACTATTTACTTATGTGAATATTCAAGTTATCCATCCATGTCATAGTCACTAAATTATTTTTATCTTGAGATACAGAACTCCAAATTAAGCTCCACTAATTTTTCCTGAAAATAGACTCATGTATCTTCTTTCCATAAAATTTTCATAATTTTTTGTTTAACCAATAAGTACAGTTTATTCTTTAAAGTCACCCCAGTTTTGCTGTCTAACAGTTCCAACCCTTCTTCACTAAAAATTAATTATCTCCTCGTAAAGGATTTGAATGATGTTCTTGTTTATTTTTCTTGAAAATAGACTCATTCAGGATTATAAACATATAAATTTAAGCCCTTAATTATTTTTATTAAATTTTTTATGATTTTTCAAAGTCAGAACAGGGGAACCCGAATTCATTCTGACCTTGTCTTACAAAATTTATTATATCTCATGATTTACAATTTCATTCCTTACGCCGTTTCTTCTATGAGAAACTAGACTCAATAATATTTAATTCCATATATTTTTCATATTCTAATTCGATTTAAAAAATTTATGGTGATTTTTCAAAGTTGGCTTACTGCTGCTGTCCAAAACTGTTTTAGTGCAAGATGTTTATTACCATTTTTCCCCTAAGCTTTTAATAAATAATAATTTCGTCCCTACTCAATTAGCCTCTCAATTGAGCTGATTTTTCTTAATTAACACTTTATTCTATCACTTTAAATTACTTTATAACCTTTGGGAATCATAATTTCAGCACTAGACTTTAATTCCAAACATTTTCACAATTAGATCCTAAAAATCAATTTTTATTGAAATTACCTAATAAAATCATCTCATAAACAAATTAAAGCTTCAATTTCATGTTATTTAATCATAAACTTACAGCACTCAACCATGATTACTTTCAATTTCATCCATGAAATCAAAAACTAATGAATTTAATAGTAGGACCTAGTTGTAAAAGTCTTAAAAACACAAAAAAAAATTATAAGAAAAAGGCAAGGATTAACTCACTTGGTGCAAAAATTATGGAAAACCAGCTTATAGAACCCCTCTTATGGCGTTTTGGCTGATGAGAATGAAGAAAAAATGAAGAGAATTCTAGATATTCCAATTTGGTCCCATTTGTATTTAGCTAATTTTGGTAATTTTCCAATTTTGCTCTTCTTTCACCCTTTTCCTGATTTTTTTTCAGCTATTGCAGCCCAAAATATCTCCTTTGGGCTTATTTACACTTTAAGTCCTTCCTCATTTGATAATTGAGCTATTTAATCTTTTTAGCAACTTTTACACCTTTTTCAATTTAATTCTTTTTATTTAATTAACCACCCAAACGTCAAAACTTTCTGACGAAACTTTAATACTACCTTACTAACACTCCATAAATATTTCTAAAAATATTTCTAGCTTGGTTTATGAAGTCGAGGTCTCAATACCTCATTCTCGACCCAATTTACCTAATTAATTCTTTTAAATCACCAAATTCACGAATTCAAAAATACTTCTATATTCACATTTGACTCATAGGTATTAATTTATTAAAATTTTGACTCACTCGTCGAATTTAGTGATCTCAAATCTCTATTCCTGACACCACTGAAAATTAGGTTGTTACAAGTATGCTCAAGAGTAGGTTCAGACTGAAGCGAAAATGTGCGCTTCAAAGAAGGATTAAATGAGGACGCTAAACTGTTGATTGGGATTCTTGATATAAGAGAGTTTGCAATGTTGGCCAACAGAGCCAATAAAGCTGAAGAGCTAAGTAATGAAAAGAAACAAGCAGAGAGGAAAGCTCGAGTTTCGAGTAAGAGATTCATGGGCAAGACATATACATCTCCTATAAAGAAGTTGAGAAGCCACCAGGAACACTCCAATTCATCAGAGGGATATTAGGGTAAAACAAGAACCTCTAAGCGCCCAAATCCGTGATTTTCATCTCCCATGACAATTAGTATAGGGAGTGTGGGAAACCAAAAGCCGCGGTGTAAAAGTTGTAACAAGTTTCACTTTGGAGAGTGATGGATGAGGAGCGAGGCATGCTATAAGTGTGGTTCTCTTGACCAATTCCTTAAGAATTGCTCGGAACAAGATAACAAAGAGGTTGAGCCAAACCCGAAATCGAATGCTTCTATCTCTCGAGGTAGACCTCCAAGTTACCCCAGAAGTGCTAGTGGTGGTCATAGTGTTACAAAGGATTCCACTAGAAAATCAGAGGTTGGAGCCACGACAAGGATTTATGCTATATGCGCTAGAGAGGAAGCCTCAGCTCCTGATGTCATTACGGGTACATTTTCTCTTTATGATATCTCTGTTGTTGCTTTAATTGACCCGGGGTCAACCCATTCGTATGTATGCATGACATTGGTGTCTAGTAAAGAATTACCTATAGAATTCACGGAATACGTGATTAGGGTGTCGAATCCGTTAGGCAAACATGTATTAGTTGACAAGGTATGCAAGAAATGTCCTTTAATGATTAGAGGTCATTGTTTTCTGGCTGATTTAATGTTGTTGTCATTTGATGAGTTCGACGTTATTTTGGGTATGGATTGGTTGACACTTCATGAAGCTATAGTAAATTGTAGACAAAAGGTCATTGAATTAAGGTGTGGAAATGGCAAAACTCTTCGAGTTGAACCAGATGAGTCATACGTACCATCAGTTGTGATTTCCTCTCTGTCAGCTCAAAAATGCTTGAAAAAGGGATGTGAAGCCTACCTGGCTTATGTGTTGAATACTAAGGAATCTGAATTAAAAGTCGAGTTTGTGCCAGTTGTATGTGAGTACCCAGATGTGTTTCCAGAGGAGTTGTCAGGATTACTTCCTGTTAAAGAAGTTGAATTTAGCATTGACCTAGTGCCGGGAATAGTACCTATTTCGATTGCTCCGTATTGGATGGCTCCAACGAAATTAAGAAAGTTAAAGTCTTAGTTACAAGAATTGACGGATAAAGGTTTTGTAAGGCCTAGTTTCTCTCCTTAGGGTGCTCCGATACTATTTGTGAAAAAGAATGATGGTTCTATGAGATCATGTATCGATTATCGTCAACTCAACAAGGTGACAATCAAGAACAAATACTATTTTCGAGGATTGATGATTTGTTTGACCAGCTAAGAGGAGCAACAGTATTTTCAAAAATATACCTGAGATTCGGCTATTACCAACTACGAGTTAAAGAATTAGATGTACCTAAAACTGCTTTCCGAACAAGGTATGGTCACTATGAATTTCTTGTTATGCTGTTTGGGCTAACGAATGCTCCCGCAGTATTTATGGACTTAATGAACCGAATTTTTTTACCCTACTTGGATAAGTTTGTTGTAGTGTTTATTAATGACATATTGATTTACTCTTATGATGAATCCGCGCATGCGGAACACTTGAGAACAGTTTTGCAGACTTTGAAAGATAACAATTGTATGCTAAGTTCAGTAAAAGTGAATTTTTGCTTAAAGAAGTTGGGTTTTTGGGACATGTTGTTTCGGGTGATGGTATTAGAGTTGGCCCGAGTAAGATTGAGGCCATCGTCGAATGAAAACCACCGCGGAATGTGACAGAAGTTAGAAGCTTTTTAGGCTTGGCTGGCTACTACAGACGATTTGTTAAAGGATTTTCTATGATCGCCACTCCAATGACCAAATTACTCCAAAAAGATGTTAAGTTTGAGTGGTCGAAAAAGTGTCAGCAATGCTTTGAGAAACTAAAGGTGTTACTAACCAAAGCACTGGTTTTGGTACAACCTGAGTCGGGTAAAGAATTCGTGGTTTATAGTGATGCATCCTTGCATGGTTTGGGATGTGTACTCATACAAGAGGGTAAGGTGGTAGCCTACGCTTCAAGGCAATTGAAGCCTCACGAGAGGAACTACCCGACACATGACTTGGAATTGCCCGCCATTATTTTTGCTTTAAAGATTTGGAGACACTATCTGTAAGGTGAGAAGTGTCAGGTGTTCACAGATCATAAAAGTTTAAAATACCTGATGGCTCAAAAGGATTTGAACTTAAGGCAACGTAGATGGCTTGAATTACTCAAATATTACGAGCTTATGATTGATTATCATCCGAGTAAGGTGAATGTAGTCGTCGATGCTTTGAGTAGAAAATCATTATTTACCTTGAGAGCTATGGGTACGCGGCTGACTTTGTTTGAAGATGGCTCGATCCTAGTAGATTTGAGAGTTAGACTGATCTTTCTTCAACAGGTTTGTGATGGCCAGAAAGTCAATAAAGAGTTACAAGCTAAAAGAGCTCAATGCGAGTCTAGTAGTGAATCAGATTTTCAGATCAACTCCGATGATTGCTTGAGGTTTTGTGGTAGGATTTGTGTTCCGAACAACGCCGATTTGATTCGAAATATTTTACATGAAGCGCATAGTAGTTGTTTATCAATCCACCCGGGTAGTACAAATACATAAAATGTTTGAAAAAATTGTATTAGTGGAATGGTATGAAAAGGGATATATCTGAGTTTGTGTCGAAATGTCTAATTTGCCAACAAGTAAAGACCGAATATCAAGTGCCTTCAAGGTTGTAACACTCCTTACCCGTATCCATTACCGGAATAGGGTACGAGGCATTACCGGAGTTTACTGAAAATTTTCAGAAAATTCTGAGTCATTTATTATTCATATTTTGAAAATAATCATAACGTCTCTCTATTGGGCCCTCGAAGCCCCAAACATACAATAGAAACCAACCGGAATTAAATCGGGATCATAAAAAAAATTTCACAAAATCTTAAATTTTATTTTCATCTAAGTACTTACCATTTCAATGCTCCTTATAATTAAACATGTTACCATTCAATCAATAGCTTAACACTTGTCTAAGCGTCAAACAACATCATTGTTAGTATACTTGCACATATTTCATCTAAATTCAACATTGATATACTTATTTTTCCAACATGTCGCACTTGAGTTTAATAATTGTCTTTACTTACATAATTTCCTCGTATCAACATATCAAAGATAATCATATAGGCACATGTTATAAAACATATCATTCTCTTACCGTTTCTTCATAAGTGTATATCAATCATTTCATTATATCAATATTTCATGCTCCATCATTTCCATATATTTTATGTATATTTATTCCGGTAAAGTTTATATCAAACTTAACACAAATTATATTCCATGTACTTATTCTTATTTCGTTTATCTATCTTTATAATTATTTCATACAACTATTTTGTACATATATTTCTATATGACCAGTTCTTGTAAACATTTCACACAACCATTTCATATAACCATTCGTCATTTGATACATATTACCTGAATATCAATTGCTCAATAGATGTCATAGCGTCTCCCATCCACAGTCTTATTTATCTTTGACATGATGCCATAGTGTCTTTCAACTATGGTCTTACTCATTTTCTGACGTGTTGCCATGGTATCTTTCAACCATGGTCTTACTCATTTCATATCGAGTTGCCATGGTATCTTTCAACCATGGTCTTACACATTTCATATCGAGAGAGCACACTCGCGAACCTTATCCTTACAAAGGGATTACCACCCAGCTAAATCCTCAGTAATATAAACTCATAGAGTATTGTCGGGATTACCACCCAAGCTAAATCCCCAACAACGACAATTACTCTAATGAGCTTGATCTCAATTACCACCCAGCAAATTCGACCTAATTCGAATTACCCGTCTGGCTAAATCCATTTTCCACATATTCTTCGGGAGGGCTATATCAGGATAGGATCACCCGTCCGGGTTAGATCCTTTTTACCGTCAATTCCTTTTCAAAGATCCATCGAATTTTCCTTTCATTCAACCGGGATTTCTTCCCCTTTTTATCAAATATGTCAGTATTTCATAAATTTTCATATAATGAACATTCAAATCATATTCATATAAAAAAAACATACATTTCAAGCATTTATGAATATAATTCAAGTTACACAAACTTACCTCATTGCTTGTTTGTGTTTATAATTTCATTAATCCGATATCTTTTCTTTTCCACGATCAAGTCTCTTATTTGAGTCATCCGGATCTTTATAAATAAATTTGATCATCATTTTCATTCATTTCATATTCTAATGTATTTAATTAATGCTCTAGGTAAAATTACCATTTTGCCCCTAAACTTTTATTTAATGACGATTTTATCCTTAAGGTCAGGAAAATAAAATTCCTGCAATTTTAATCCTTATTTCCAGCTATTATTCTCATGCATATTAATAACAGCCCATGAATTCTATAAAATATCAAAATTTTCTGTAATTTCAACACTTTTCAATTTAATCCCTAAAAACATGTTTTTCCCCGATCTTGAACTAAATTCATAATTTCATTCAATTTTTTAATTTAAATAATAAAATAATCCATTTCATGCAATTTGGTCATTTTTGACATTTTTTACAAAATTACCCATAAAGTTTTACTTTTATTCAATTTAGTCCCTGAGCCTAAAACATGCAAATTAGCCATGTTAGATGAATATTCATACATATTTTCCTCCTCCTCCTCTCCATTCCACATCCTTAATGTATTTAACACACTTGTAAGTAATATTATCTATAATTTTTATTATTTACTTTTATGAATATTCAAGCTGTCCATCTATGTCATAGTCACTAAATTATTTATATCTGGAGTTATAGAACTCCAAATTAAGATCTGCTAATTTTTCCTAAAACTAGACTCATATATATTCTTACCATAAAATTTTCAGAATTTTTGGTTTAGCCAATAAGTACAGTTTATTCTTTAAATTTACCCCTATTCTGCTGTCTGACAGTCCTGACCCTTCTTCACTAAAAACTAATTATCTCCTCGTACAGAATTTGAATGATGTTCTCGTTTATTTCTCTTGAAAATAGACTCATTCAAGATTATAAACATATAAATTTAAGTCTATAACTATTTTTATCCAATTTTTGATGATTTTCAAAAGTCAGAACAGGGGAACCCAAAATCATTCTGACATTGTCTCACAAAATTGATTATATCTCATGATTTACAATTCCATTGCTTACATAATTTCTTCTATAAGAAACTAGACTCAATAAGATTTAATTTCATATTTTATTCAACCTATAATTCGATTTCTAAAATTTTTTATGATTTTTCAAAGTTAGACTACTGCTGCTGTCCAAAACTGTTTTGGTACAAGATATTAATTACCATATTATAACACCCTTATTTTCTTTTTCTACACCATTTCTCATCACTTTCTCTTATTTTCTCTTCACTAACATATCAAGAACATAGGACCTTATGTAAGAAAACTCTACTATAATATTATTTCCATGCTTTGTCAATAATAACAAACTTAAAAACATATTGAAATCTTGATGTACTTACCTTGTTCTATTGATACTAATCTTTAACTTGATTTTCTCTCTCCTCCAGCTTCTATTCTTGAATCCAACTTGATATTCTAACTCCCTATGGTCTCCTTAACATTTCTCTCTCTTAGTAGCTATGGAAATTCTTTTGATTTCTAGGTGAAAATGGTGAATTTTTGGTGGAAGGACCAAATTGTAAAGAAAAGAAAGTTTCTTTCTTTCTTTTCTCTTCATACGTTGGGTGCATGGAAAAAAATGATGATTCTTCATCTTTCTTTCCTTATATATACTAAGTAAAATAATAATAAAATAATAAAATATCATTTAAAAATTAAATTAAAATATTAATAAACTATTATTTATTTATTTATTTAATCTAAAATATCTCCAACATCATCATTGCTTTCTAGATTTCTCTCTCTTCCAATTGATCATTTTGCCCTTCATTATCTTTTAAAATTCTATCTTTGAGTCATCATTTAATTTGATAAAATTACAATTTAGTCCCTCATAGTTCTTCATCTATTCAATTTGGTCCTAATTCATCCATTTTCCTTAGTTTCTAGATCATTCCACCCTTAAAATATTTACACTATTGGTCCTTCAACTTTTTCATATTTACACTTTAACCCCTCAAATTTTGAGTATTTACTCTTGTGCAACAAAACTTTTCTCACTTTTACAATTTAGTCCTTTCTTGAATTAATATATCATAATATACTTCCTAATATTGACATAACTCAAAATTTCCTCTTTGTCACTTTATTTCCTTATTTTACTATATCACGGATAATATTTTACTGTAAAAATTTTCGGGATATTACAAAGGTTACTTCAACCTATCATGATTCCTGAATGAAAATGGAACCGTATTACTATGAACTTTGTGACAAGATTGCCTTTGACTCCAAAGAAGAAAGACGCCGCCTAGGTTGTAGTTGACAGATTAACTAAATCAGCTTATTTCATACCGGTACGAACCGATTCATCGCTTGATAAGTTAGCCGATTTGTACATTACTGAAATTGTGAGACTTCACAGAGTACCATTGTCGATTATTTCAGATAGAGATCTAAGGTTCACTTCTCGGTTTTGGAAGAAGTTACAATAAGCCTTAGGTACAAAGCTAAATTTTGGTACTGTTTTCCATCCACAAACTGATGGCCAATCTAGGAGAATGATTCAGACCTTGGAAGATATGCTCAGGCGTTGTGTTCTTGAATTCCAAAGTAGTTGGGAAAAGTACTTACCGCTGATAGAATTTGCCTACGACAATAATTATCAATCAAGTTTGAGAATGGCACTTTATGAGGCTTTATATGGGAGTAAATGTCAAACACCCATATATTGGACTGAGCTTAAAGAAAACAAGATTCATGGGGTTGACTTAATTAAGGAGACCGAGGAAAGGATAAAGATTATTCGTAATAATTTGAAAGCTGCTTCTGACAGGCAGAAATCTTACGCTGATTTCAAACGAAAGGGAATTGAGTATCAAGTTGGTGATAAGGTATTTTTAAAGGTATCTCCGTGGAAAAAGGTCCTGAGATTTAGAAAGAAAGGCAAATTAAGTCCTCATTTTATAGGGCTGTATGAGATTACTGAAAGGATTGGACTGGTAGCATATCAGTTGGCCTTACCATCAGAGTTGGAAAGAATTCATGATATGTTCCATGTGTCCATGTTACGCCATTATCGATCTGGTCCCTCACATGTTATTTCACCAACAGAGGTTGAGATTTGTTTAGATATGACTTACAGAGAGGAACTGATTAAGATACTAGCTCGGGAGGTCAAACAATTGAGGAACAAGAATATTGCTCTCGTGAAAGTACTGTGGCAAAAGCATGGAGTCGAAGAGGCTCCATGGGAGCCTGAAGAGACTATGAGACACCAATACCCGAACCTTTTTACCGGTAAGATTTTCGGGGACAAAAATCCCTAAAGAGGGAGAGTTGTAACATCCCGATTTAAGGCCCAGTCGGAATAATAGTTTCGGGACAATAAATCCGAAATAGAAATAACTATTTCATGATTATTATGTGGTCTAGAATGGAAATGTATGCTTGTATAAATTTCATTGAGAAATTATATGCCTAATATGCTCAATTTGACATTAGGAACCAAATTGCAAAATATGCAAAACTTGAGTTTTAGAAGCTTTTAGCATGAAATTGAGTTGGATTATAAATTAGAGGTCCTCAAATAGTAATTTGACCAAGTTCTAAATATTTAGAAAAAAATGGGCATGCATGGGTAAAATTTTAAAAAATTGCCCTAAGGGCATTTTGGTTATTTGGTTAATTAAAGAATAAAAAAAGGGGAAATCAAGAAAAAATGTTGTCCATCTTCTTCATGGTGTGCCGAAAATTCAAAGGGCTCCACAGCTAGGGTTTTCAACATTTCAAGCTTGATTGTAAGTGCTCTCTAGGCTTGTTTTTTATGTTCATTATATTTTTGATATCCTTGAAGCATGTTCTAGCCATTTCTACCCTTATTTTAAGCTAGGGTTCATGTTCAAAAACTTACCCATGTCTGACATGTTTGTATTTTGGTGTTTAATGGAGGAATATGAAAGTTTGATGTATGATAAACATCTTTTGTCAAGTGGTTTTCCATGAAAACACCTAAAAAGGGACCAAGTTGTAAAATATGTAAAAGTGGGTAGTAGAAAAGTGAAATAAAGAAAAACGTGGGTTGTTATAGGCTAGAATATAACTCGGCTAGGCTTGGGAAATCAAGGGAATGCATGGATTTCATTATACTAGCCTAGGGACTAAAATGTAAAAATGTGTAAAGTTAGGGGTAAAAAGATAATTAAGCCATAGAGTAAGTTTCCGAGCTAAAATTGAAGAATATGATGAATTAATAATTTAATTGGTTTATATGGATTCAGAAAGACCAATTCCGAAAGTAGATCGTGGAAAACAAAAGGTTTTGAAATAGTCGGAATCTAAACCTGAGACATCATTCAAGTAAGTTCGTGTAGCCTAATTGTATGTTGATGCATGTTGACTTTAATTGTTGTATTGAATTGAATGTGAAATGCATGAATAATGAATTGTATGAAAATGCCCATAATTCTGAAATTGATTGAAAATGGGTTAGAATCCGTTTGAATATGGAATTCTGATGGATATGTCACTTCTCACGAGAAATGGGATCCTGCATGTGTTGCAGAAAGGATTTAGCCCGGACGGGTAATCCATTGATGTCATTATGAAAAGGATTTAGCTCAGATAGGTAATCCTGAAATGAGCCTATTGAGCATACATTTCAGTTAGGATTTAGCCTGGACCGGTAATCTTAGTTGACTGGACTTAGCCTGGACTGGTAATCCAAATTAGACTCTGTAGGGTATTCTTAGTCATATAAAGGATTTAGCCTAGACTGGTAATCCGAAAAAGCCCTTAGAGTACATGGTACAGCTAAAATTTAGCCTGGACTAGTAATTCTACTGTAAGAGATGTGGCTCGAGAGTATATCGGATAGGGTATTACTAGATTTGAATTGACGGTTAATAAAATCGTACACATAGAGCGTACTAAGTGATGAAATATCCATCGAGAATTCAATGATTCACCAGATAAAACAATTGTAAATGGCATGAGAAATACGAATTCGAATATGTATAAGATGTGATGAGTTCATCTATGGATCTTGAAAATTTTATGACTAACTTGTTCATTGAGTGCATGTGTTTAAGGAAAATTATTTATAATTGATGGATAACATGGCTTATTGTGATTATGTGTTTAAAATTACTGGTAAGTTTACTTTCCATTATACGAACTTACTAAGCATGCAATGCTTACCCCTTTTTACTTTTCCCTGTCTTATAGAGCTTCTGGACTCGTGAAGGTTGGAGAAGAGTTTGATCACACTATCGACAAATCTTGTTTTGGGTATAAAAGAACTATTCATTTTGATATAATGGCATGTATAGGGTAACTTACCTTTTTGGTCATATGTGTCATTTAATTTGGCCAAGTGTGGTGGCTTTTGATGATTGATAAATTCATTTTGTATATGGCCATGAGATATGACTCATATTTTACTATTGGGTTGTAACCCTTATTAATCATGCATGCATGCAATGTGTTCATGTTGATGTGGTTGCTTGTGAATGATGGATATAAGGTATGGCATGTTTGTTTGGTGAATGATCCATGATCAATGAATATGGCCACAATAATGTTATAAATGTGTAAAGTTAGAAAGAAGGATATAAAAACCTAGAGGTTATAAATTGGTATGAAAAGATTTGGGAATGCATGTAAAAATTTGAGATTGTGCATGGAGGCATTAGGGTTATAATTTAATCATGGATTTGGATATTGGAGTAATTTAAATGTGTTTTGCTGTATGCTAAGAACATGTATAAAAGAGTAAGTCTAAAGGGTGGCAAAAAAGGCTTGGAAAATAGCCTAATATTTGTTCACACGGGTAGACACACGGGCATGATCTAGACTGTGTGTGACACACGATCTGCCCTAAGGGTGTGTTGTGCGGCCGTATGTCCCCTGCACCTTAATTTTACAAGTCAAAATGCCCAGTAGTAACACACGGGCTAAGACACGGGCTAAGACAAAAGCGTGTGTCTTAGCCGTGTGAGAGACACGGCCTAACCACATGGGCGTGTATTCTGGCCGTGTGAAGTCCACACCATTTTATGAAAAATCATTTAATTTTATTTGGCCACACGGGCGTGTGCCACGGCCGTGTGACCTTATTTTGGTGCTGACGTCATAGTCAGAGAGTTACAAGGCCTAAGGACACGGGCGTGTCCCCTTCCTCACACGGGCATGTGAATCTGTATTAAAGAAAATTTCTCAAGTTTTTCTAAAGTTTCCGGTTTGGTCCTAAACTATTTTACATTGTATGTTTTGGACCTCGTAGGTTTATACAAGGGACATTTCGTATATGTTTGATTGACTTTTGAAATGAAAGAAATTTTATAGCCTGGTTTTGCATGATATTTGTATGCATGTTTGGTAATGCCTCGTACCCTATCCCAGCCTCGGGTACGGGTAAGGGGTGTTACAATTGCAGACTTCTACCTGGTGGGAAGAGGCCATTGAATTGGTGGTATCTTCTATGTGAAAATAAAATAAAATAAAGAACACACAGATTTTACGTGGAAACCCTTTCGGGAAAAAATCACGGGCAGAGGAGAAGAAAATTCACTATGTCGAATTCAATTTAATTACAAGAAGAATAGACTATGTCTATTTATAGACTTGTAAATCCATATTCTAGTAAGACTGAAACACCTTATTCTAATCAATATCAAATATGAAATTTAATAAGGTTTAAAAAACTTTATTCTAAAATAAAATAAAAGAAGTGTAATTCTATATAGATTCTTTTTTTATTTTATTTTACCACTATATTTTATTTAAATAAGGATTCGGGTCAGTTAATTCTAAAAATCTCTACCTTGACACGAATTCTCAATGAACAAGTTCTTCATCGTGAACTCTCAATGAACAAGTTCTCCACCTCTTCCATAAAACCCCTTAAGGGTTTAACTTCAACAATGAACACCAACTAAGTCTAAGCAATGCTCAAACTTGGTTATAGGAAGTGATTTAGTCATTATATCTGTAGGATTTTCAAGAGTACTAATTTTTCTCACAATAATATCACCACGAGCAATAATATCACAAACAAAATGATACCGAACATCAATGTGTTTTGTTCTCCCATGAAACATTTGATCTTTTGTAAGAAAGATGGCACTCTGACTGTCACAAAATACTGTGTTGATTTAAAGGTCTTCATTGAGTTCACTAAAGAGTCCCTTTAACCAAATAGCTTCTTTACAAGCTTCAGTAATCGCCATGTACTCAGCTTCAGTGGTAGACAAAGCCACTATAGTTTGCAAAGTGGCTTTCCAACTGATTGCACAACCTTCGATTGTAAAGACATAAACTGTGAGAGATTTTCTTCTATCAAGGTCTCCAGCAAAATCAGCATCAACATACCCAATGACTCCATCTCTAGTTCTTCCAAACTGTAAGCAAACATCAGTAGTATTTCGTAAGTATCTTAAAATCCATTGAACTGCTTTCTAATGTTCTTTATCGGGATTCTCCATATATCTGCTAATTGCACTAACTGCATATGATAAATCTAGACCTGAACAAACCATAGCATACATGAAAGATCCCACTGCACTAGAGTATGGAACATGTGACATGTACTTAATCTCATCATCTGATTATGGAGACAAAGCCGATGAAAGTCTAAAATGGGCTGCTAAAGGAGTACTAACAAGCTTAGCACTCTAAATATTGAACCTGCAAAGAACTTTCTCAATGTACCCCTTTTGACTTAGGTACAATTTACTTGCTTTTCTATCTCTGAGAATCTCCATACCAAGTATCTTCTTTGCTGGTCCCAAATCTTTCACCTCAAATTCTTCACTTAGTTGGCTTTTGACCTTTCTTATCTCTCATTCATCTTTTGCTGCTATCAACATGTCATTAACATAAAGAAGTAGATACACAAAAGAACCATCACCGTTTTTCTTAAAGTAAACACAACTGTTAAAACTAATTCTTTTGAAATCATGAGAAGTCATAAAGGAATCAAACCTCTTGTACCACTGCCTTGGTAACTGCTTCAAACCGTAAAGGGACTTTTTTAGCAAGCAAACATAGTCTTCTTTTTTTGAGACCGTAAAACCCTCTAGTTGTTGCATGTAAATATCCTCCTCAAGTTCTCCATGCAAAAATGCAGTTTTTACGTCTAACTGCTCAAGCTCCAAATCATGCATGGCCACAATACCAAGCAAAACTCGAATCGAACTATGCTTCACAACTGGGGAGAACACATCTGTGAAGTCCACTCTTAGAATTTAACTGTAACCCTTTGCAACAAGCCTTACTTTATATCTGGGTTCTTTAACCCCTAGAGTCCCTTCTTTCTTTTTAAACACCCATTTACAACGAACAACATTTTTACCTTTAGTAAGATTCACAAGTTCCCATGTTCTATTTTTGTGGAGTGATTCCATCTCCTCTTGCATATCAAACATCCACTTTTCTGAGTCTTCACAGCTATCTGCCTCAGAATAATTAGATGGCTCTCGGTTTGTATCTATATCTTCAGCCACATTTAAAGCATAAGTAACTAGATCAGCCTCGGCATACTTCTTTGGAGGTTTAATTTCTCTTCTAGTTCTATTTTTGGCAATAGAATATTGTGGTGAAGAAGCAAATCTATTCTCAATTTTTGTACTGGCTTGAGGAGTCGACTCTGTATTAATCTGATACTCCACTTGCTTTTAATTTTCTTTATTGGAAGAGTCTTTAAGAGATAAGTTAGGTAGCATAGCAGTTTCATAAAAAATGACATATCTGCTTATCACAACTTTTCTATTTTCAGGACACCATAACTTATACCCTTTTACATCGGCTTTATAACCAAGAAAAACACATTTAATGGATCTTGATTCTAATTTTCTATTATCAATGTGAGCATACGCAAGACACCCAAAGATATTTAAGTCAGAATAATTAGCAGGATTACCAGACCATACCTCTTGTGGAGTCTTTTTCTCAATGGCAACGGATGGAGATCGGTTGATAAAAAAACATGCAGTAGAGGCTGCTTCTGCCCGAAACGACTTTGGTAATTTGGCATTTGACAACATACATCGAACCTTCTCTATGATCGTTCTATTCATTTGTTCTGCAACACCGTTTTGCTGTGGAGTATGACGAACTGTCAAGTGTCTTACGATCCCTTCTGACTTACACAGTCTATTAAACTCATCAGAACAGAACTCTAAGCCATTGTCAGTGCGGAGGTATTTTATTTGTTTTCCCGTCTATTTTTCAATAATAATTTTCCCAAACTTAAATGCGAAAAATTCATCGTTTTTCTACTTCAAGAAGAACATCCAAACTTTTCTGGAAAAATCATCAATAAGAGTTAGCATATAATTAGCTCTACCTCTTGAAGGTACTCTGGATGGCCCCCACAAATCAGAATGAATATACTCCAACGTTTCCTTCGTGTTATGGATTCCTCTGGTGAATCGAACTCTCTTTTGTTTCCCAAAAACACAGTGCTCACAGAACTTCAGTTTACAAATTCCTTGCCCATCAAGAAGTCCTCTTTTGCTTAATTCTGCCATGCCATTCTCACTCATATGCCCTACGAGCATATGCTAAAGTTTAGTAATATCATCATCTGACAAGGAAGAGGAAGCGACAGCTACATCACCAGTAATAGTAGAACCCTGCAAAACATATAAACTGGCAGTCTTTCTCTGCCCTTTCATCACAACAAGAGAATCTTTGAAAATCTTTAAAACCCCACTTTCAGCTGTGTATTTGTACCCTTTTGAATCAAGAGTACTCAACGAAATTAAATTTCTCTTTAATTTTGGAATATGTCGTACGTCACTAAGTGTTCTAACAATTCCATCAAACATCTTGACTTTAATTGTTCCAACACCTGTGATTTTACATGAAGCATTATTTCCCATCAAAATAACACCTTCAGACACTATTTCGTAAGTTGTAAACCAATCCCGATTGGGACTCATGTGGAAGGTGCAGCCTGAATCAAGTATCCACTCTTCGCTCACTTTAGAATTGTTGACAGAAGCGATTAGAAGTTCACCATTGCTGTAGTCTTCTACAACATCAGCTTCACCGAAATTTTTTGGTTGTTTTCCATTTTGATTCATAGCCTCCCTTTTAATTTTGTTCTGTAGCTTATAGCACTCAGATTTAATGTGCCCTTTCTTCTTACAGAAGTTACAAGTTTTACCTCTGTTTGAAGACTTCGATCTACCCCTAGATTTACCGCGAGGATTCCATTCTTGTATCCCTCCACGATCATCATCAACATTTCACTCTTGTCTCCCATGAACAATGAGACCCTCTCCCTGAGAGTCGGGTTTAACCACAAGATGCTTCATCTTATTATACGAGGTCAAAGAATCATAAACCTCATCAACTGTGAGAGACTCGCGGCTATATAAAATCGTGTCTCTAAAGGTTGAATAAGACGGGGGCAACGAACAAAGTAGAATCAACCCTAGATCTTCCTTATCATACTGAACCTCCATAGCATCCAAGTTTGAGAGAATTTCTTTAAACATTGTTAAGTGTTCGTGTACAGATGCACCTTCCTCCAAACGATAAGCATAAAGACACTGATTCTTATGCAACTTGCTTGTTAGAGTTTTCGACATACATATTTGTTCTAGTCTCTTCCATAATGCAGCGGTGGTCTTCTCCTTCATCACATTCTATAAAATTTCATTGGACAAATGTAGATGTAATTATGTTAATGCCTTTCGATCCTTACGCTTCTTCTCTTCATCTGTTAATGTCGAAGGCATCTTATCTATCACTAACAGGGCATCCTTCAGATCCATCTGTGCAAGAATTGCTTGCATCTTAATCTGCCACAATGCAAATCTGGTGTTGCGATCCAACAGCGAAATTTCATACTTCAAAGACGTCATTACCGTAACCGAGATGAACAACCCAGAAGCTCTGATACCAATTTGTGAAAATAAAATAAAATAAAGAACTCACAGATTTTACGTGGAAACCCTTTTGGGAAAAAATCACAGGCAGAGGAGAAGAAAATTCACTATGTCGAATTCGAATTAATTACAAGAGGAATAGACTATGTCTATTTATAGGCTTGTAAAGTCATATTCTAGTAAGACTGAAACACCTTATTCTAATCAATATCAAATAGATGGAATTTAATAAGGTTAAAAAAAACCTTATTCTAAAATAAAATAAAAGAAGTGTAATTCTATATGGATTCTTCTTTTATTTTATTTTATTTTATTTTATCACTGTATTTTATTTAAATAAGGATTCGGGTCACTTAATTCTAACATTCTATATGACATAGTTGAGTAGCTGAATGACAGCTAAACACAATGATGCATCTCACGCATAGATGGCGAAGTTTGATGTGCATGGAACAAATTTTCCTTATAGATTTCTTTTAAACCTTTTCATTCATATTTCCCTATAACCAAGCCCCTTCTTTACACGAATTAGGGTAAGTAACATTTATTTTTTTGTGTGTTTCTTGTTATCTCCTTGATTCAAACAGAAATGAGGAAGAAAAGTAAAATTCAAGGTTGTTCATATCGCTTGTTGATAAACTGCAATCTATGTAATGTTAAATTTGAATTTTTGTTTCTATTGAAACAACGTTTTATGACCTAAACTTGACCTCTTATTCTAGCATGTACAATGCAAGTGGTTGTGATTTGAAGGCTTAAATATCATAAAAAACCAAGCAAATTTACTACTCTAACCATGTGTTTGTTGTATGCCAACTATAATGGAGATAACTTAAGAAGTAATTGATTCAAATAATAGTGTATTATTTTAAAATGCAGTAAATAAAATATATTAATATAAAAATTAAAATATTTTAATATAATTTAATATAAAATAATTATATTCAGAATGTTATTAAATTATATATTATTTTTATTAAATTATTTAATAAAAATCTTATTAAAATTTAATAATAATAATCATTTATCTAAAAAAATTCTGCTAAGGGTATTTTGGTCATTTTAGCTTTTTCCCTTATGCTATTACAAGCCTATTCCATTCAATCAAACACAAGAATACTATTACAGTTCTATTCCATTACATTCAACCAAACAATTGAATTACTGATTATAGTTTTATTCCATTACAGCGCTATTACATTTCAGTGAACCAAACGTGTCGTTAGTGCTTCACATTTATGTTTTACAACTAAACTAAAACCTTGCTTGTTATTTTATCAAATGTTTTTATAAATATATTTGCTATACAATTTATTTGTCATCCACATTGTAGGTACGCCATAATCTAGTATTGACAGGGGCAAAGCCAAAATATTTTTTAAGGAGGGCGGAATTGAATTATAAACTTTTTAAGAGATTCAAATGTAATTTTTTTTCATATACTAATTTATAATTCTACTATTTTTGAAGGGACAAAATAATTTTTTCATATTTGGAGGTCAAAGTATAAATTTATCAAAGATCATTAATTTACAATTTTATAATTTTTAGAGGGACTGAACTAAAATTTTTCATTTTTCAGAGGGCCAAGGTCCCTACTAGCCCCTCTAACATCACCTCTAAGTATTGATAATGTCAATGATTTAGTTGATATTACAAGTCAACTCAATACTAACTCAAAAATAATAACAACAATACAATGATAAACAAGTGAAGTGCATTTAAAATTCTTAATTTGATGTATTTACCTATATAAATTTCTTTATAAAAATTTTAAATGGCATTATTATATTTTTTTGACACAATGGATAGAACTATTCATAACCTCTCTTCAATCTATAAATAAAAGGATGATGTGTCTCAGTGTACTTAAACCCATGCCCATGCCAATCAAATTAAGGCTCAATCTGTAATTGTTATTATTTTTAAATTTAATAAATATGACTTGTATTTTCATAAATAAATAAATAAGTGAGTAGTGGAACCAGTATTTAGCTAGGAAGTTTAGAGTAAAATGTATTTTTTTATTGTTGTATTAATTTATTTTATAATTTTTATAAAGATTATAAATCATTTGCACCATTTTTAGGTCTTCAAGGCCACTATTTGCCTTTGGTTCGACCATTGCCATTATTTTACCATTTCTTCGTGTTTTCAAGTTTAAAAGAAAAAATTATATATAGAATTATGGTTAAGAAAATTTTACTTTGATCAAAGGTCTTATAATTTTCATTATCAAAATTCTTATAATAATAATACAAATCACGAATAAGAGTGTAGATAAAATGACAAGATTAAGACCATTGTATATATAAATACTGTGTATTAATTTTCTCCTTAAGCCTGTAAGCTTTGTTGGAATACATTCTGATTCTTCTTTTTAGTGATTTAAATGAATGTAAATGTTAAGCATGGGCCCTTTTCCACAAAGAAAAGATAGAGAGAGATTAGGTGAATGGAAGACATGCATGCTTATTAGATAGCAAGATTCATGGCATCAACCTTCCCTTTTGGGTTCAATGCTGATAATGTTAGTCACAACATGTCTTTAGTCAATCCCAACATCCCAAAAGAATAAAAAGGAAAAAACTAGATTATGGTTTGTGAATCATGTTTTTAAATTACAGATAATTGTCATGTCTTTCAATTTAAGTTATTCCTCAATTTCTTTTAAATACTTAAAGTAATAAGGGCCAATTCCTTTAATTTTTTAAAAAATTCTTTTAAACATCTAGTTTTAAAATTTTTATTTTAATATTATAATTAGTATTTTAAAAAAAATTTATTATTTGTGTGTTTATTGTCCAAGTTCTCATGGAGAGAATTTGGAGGTGAGTGTTTTTATCTTTAGATACAAATGTAAGATCTCTATATCGGGGAATGATAGAGTGTGATTCATTTATTATATTGTGGATTAAAGATAGTGAAATTACTCACTAGGTTAGGCTCTACAGATATAAGGAAATTAAATTGCGTAAACAAATATTTGCGTTCTTTGAGTTTTTGTTTGCACAATTTTCGCAGTGCCAAAGCTGTAGTGGCCACCACAATTTAACTCTTCTATTGCAATTTTCATTTTAAGCAAATAGGCAACTTAAGGTAGCAACATAAACTAATACAAAGTAGTATCTAAATATTAATTTAGTAAAAATAAAGCTTAATAATTATAATATCTAAGTATAAATGGTATCTAAATATTAATTAGGTAAAAAAATAAATTTAAATAATTATAATATCTAATACAAATTCAGCATTTAACTTATTTTGTTTTTTTTTTTTTTGGTAATCAATATTATCTTGAATTTAAAAAACTTTGTTAAAAGTAGGCCTAACTTGACTTTGAGTAAGTATATTTTGTAAAAATATCTCAAAACCCTTATCAACAATTTTGGCTTTGCTCCAGTGTATTCTATTGATTTAACCAATGCTTGGGCATTAATGTAAGTTTGGTTCAAAGAATGTAATATTCATGGGGTGATATGAGATTCCGGGATAGAATTTCGCATTTGGATTTCAAACATCACCTTGAGTAAGTAATCTCACATTCTTAATCATGACAAAATTTTTGAATATAGGATTGAAAAAACTCAAGTACCATTTTAAATATCGAAGTCAAACTCAAATATTAAATTAAATATTGAAGCCAAACTCAAATAGTATATTAACAATTTTCAAATATATTGTCTCAAATTTATGAGCTTTAACTAGGAATTTAGTCATATTGTCAACAATATTTCAATTTGGTTGTTTATTTTTTTAATTTAACTCAAACAAATTTATTCAGACTTGACTCGAATTTAATTTCATTTAACTCGATTTGAAAAAAAAATTAAATAGAGATGAAAAATAAAACTTGTCAACTTGACAAACTTAAAAATTTTCACTCAATTCAATTCGATTAAATATTTACCCTTAACTTCAATTATAATTAATTAATTATTATTATAAGTTGAGAAATTAACATTTATTTTATTATATTACATTATGTCTATTAAATTTTGGGATGTTATTTTTATAACAATTTACCATGCTTTTTTTTTTATCATTTTAGTCCATCAACAAATAACATGTTCTAAAACTTAAATAAATAAAAAAAAAACATTTTTTTTTCTTTTTCTTTTCTTGCCTCTTTAATTAAAGGATAAGCCATAGTTACTTATTACCATTTCCAATTATTAATTTGAGAAAGAGATATAGAATTTATTTACCAGATAAATATGCATTTATTCATCAGTAAAATAAAATACTACAAGTTTTAACCTTTATGTAGTAAACAATGAAAAAAACCAAATTCTATAGGGGAGAATTTAGTAAAATATGCTTTTAGATATACATTATGTTAATTAAATAGTAAAATTTTACATTCTAACCAACTTAACTAAATAGGCTAATGTAACAAACTCGTAATGTGTTAAAATAATCTTACATTTCAATAATCTTATTACGATAAGTAATATTACATTCGTGAACCAAACACCTCATGAATGTCAACTCTAATTTGACATGGAATATATCTAAAATATATTGATCAAATTGAAAACGTGTGAATACCTTTTGTATAAACAACTTAGATCTAACATGTTAAAAATTAACAATTTTAAAAATTATTAACATTGTTTGAAATAATTGTTTTAAAATTTATTTAAATTGTTTGTTTTTTAAATGTGTTAGATCTAAGTTGTCAATAGGTATATACATATTTACATTTCAATCCACGTGTTTTAAAGATACGAGTAAACTACACCCAAGATCACTAAAATATTAGTAAGTTTACGTTTTGGCCACTCAACTTCAAAAAGTTACAAAATAGTCATTAAACTATTTGAAAATTTTCATTTTCAATCATTGAACTATTCGAAAGTTTTTATTGAAGTCACTAGACTATTAAATTTTTTTTTTTAAAAAAAGCTTGGCTAGAAAGCTCTAAAGGATTATTCGACGACCAGTACGGTAGATTAGTACCCATCGACGAGTAGAAGATATAGCTTAGACCCAAGTCGACCTAATAGTCAGTGTCAGAGACCAGAGAAGAAAACTGTTTGGATTTTGACTCGCAAATTCATGACGTTTAAAATTATTTCATAAAAATAACTAAACTGTAGAAGGGAAGGGAAATCAGGAAAAGGATGCTTTCGATTAGTGTAGGCGATGCGAATAAAGGTCAAATAATAGCGATTTTAATAGTTTAGTGACTTAAATAAAAACTTTTAAATAATTCAGTGACAATTTTTAACTTTTTAAATTGAGTGACCAAAACGTCAACTTACTAATAGTTTAATGACATTGGGTGTAGTTTACCCTAAATATATTTCACCCCATATTTGAAATGGCATTTAATATCTAAATTGATAAATAGGTTGATGAAAGGATCTATTGATACAATACTAATATTTCAATAACTCAATTAGAACAGTTTGAATTTTAAAAACCCATTTAAAATCCAAATATTAGCATAGTAATATTTGATGCAATCAGCTCCTTTAATGGACCGATAGTTGTTAATATAATACAAAAAGTTATTAAATATAAATATAATAAATATTGTCAAATATCCGTTTGACATGGATTCGAACCGTTAGGGGTGAGCAAAACTCGATTCGACTCAAAAAAATTAAAAAAAATTCGAATTTCGAGTTAAACGAATCGAGTTATTCGAGTCAACTCGAATTTTTTTCGAATTTTGAGTTCAAATCGAGTTGAGTTTCGAATTCGAATAACTCGAATAACTTGAATAACTCGAATAATTCGAATAATTCGAATATCAAACTATAATATTTTATATTTTTACCCAAACTTCCAAACTTTTTTACTTTTCCGTTGAAACTTTTACTCCTTCCCCTTTCCCTTCAAAACTTTTACTCCCCTTCTATCCCAACCTCCCAATCTACCCAAAATCTATTTCCCACCAAAATTTTACTCTCTCATTTACTTTTTCTCAAAATTTTACTCCCAAAAATCCTCAAAACTTTTTATTTTCCCCCATAATTTTTACTCCCTCCCATTTTCCCTTTAAAATTTTTACTTTCTTCCAATCCACCTCCCATCTACCCCAAATCCATCCCCCCCCAATTTTTTTAATATTTTCCCTCCAAAATTTTAGTCTCCCTTATTTATTTTCCCTCAAACTTTTATATTCAAAAACTTTTTATTTTCCCCCTAAATTTTTACTTCTCACTCTTTACTCTCAAATAAAAAATGAAAATTATCCAAAAAAAAATTACTAAACATAAATAGTAATAATTTTATTTATATCTACTATTTATATTATTAAATTAAATTTCACATTTTATATTATTTATATTATTGAATTGTTTAGTCATATTAAATATTTATATTAAAATTGAATTATTAATTACGCCATTAAATATTCATGTTAAAATTTTATATTGGTATTAATTTCACATTTTATCTTTAAAATAACTTTTATTAAAAAATTACATTTTTACATTTAATATATTTTTTAATTCCAAAATACATAGTGATAAGAATCTGAAGATAATTGAAACAACTAAACAAGCAAAGAAGCTAACCCGTATATAAAAGATTAATAAATAAATTATGAGGTGATGGAAGTTAATAAAAATTTTGATTAAGATGGAAAAATTTTATTACGATGGGTGACAGTGATTACAATGACCCAAAATCATTTTTTAAAATTTAACTCTAACAAATATATTCAAGTCGATTCGATTCGAATTCCATCTCACTCGACTCGATTCGAGAAAATTTCAAATCAAATTAGGATGATAAAATATGATTCATCAACTCGATTAATTCGAAATTTTTTCATTCGATTCGATCGAACGCTCACTTCTATGAACTGTGATACTCCTACTCTCCACCCTATTATATTATAAAAAATATATATAATAAATACTAAATTAGTAACGCTTATAATATGATTGAAAAGAAATTGTATGTAAAAAAATACATTTATAAAAATTATATAAAAAAGATTAATGGATTTTTGTTGAAATAGTAAAACTAAAACATTGAAAAGCTTAAAAGCTCAAGTCTCATCATGGCTTTCGAGTTTAAATTGTTTTTTTTTATAAATATTATATGAAAATATAAAACTTCTTATAATAATTTTATGATTTCATAAAAATAAAATTTTAATTATTTTTGCCTGAAGAATCCATTTAATTTATGGAAAAAAATTAAAAATGAAAAAAGAAAGCACTAGTTTCAAGTTTCACCTGATAATTAAACAATTTAAAGGAAAAAGAAAGCAGGCAATTGCAATCACAATCAAGGAGACAGTGAAGCAGGGGATAAGGAAACGTGTCGAGGTGTGATTGGGTTAGGACAGTCGATCGAACATCTTCTTTTCTTCTTGGGTTTAGAACTTGTCTTACAGGATATGAATGTCCACAGTTCTGTCCCCACAACCTGGACTCTTGCAGCTACTACTACACGTGTCGACTGCACAACTATGAACCCATCTATCTTTGAATTAGGGTTCATATCTTCTTAAATTTCTATTTATTCCCTTTTATGCCTGTCTTTCTTATTTTCCAATTTCACAATCATAATTGTTTAAAATCAGGAATCATAAATACATTGGTTTTCTGTTCAAACTTCACACCGTTTTTCTCTCCTTAGGGTAACCAAATATCCATTTCAATCATAAGTTAAAAGTTAAAAAACAATAATATTTTATCTTATGATATAAAATTAAATATTTTGCATGAAAATTTAGTTTTCAAGAAATTATATAAGAGTTATTGATAATTTTTATCTACTTAAAAAAAATTGTGTATCTTTATTTTCTCCTATAGTATTAGTGGACTCTAAAAACGCGTTTAGGATAGTGTCGTAGGATGTCTTTATTATATATGAAAAATAAATGATGATGCTAATAATAATATTAATAATAAAAGATAATTAACAACATCCTAAATCTACTTGTAAAATTATTCCGCTTTTTTCTTTTTCTTTTTTTAATAGATTTCTTTTGCATGTATCTATTCTTGTGTGTGAATTGATTGGGATATTCTAATTATTATCAAAGCCATATGTTAACCCTTGGATATCTATATTCTAATATCTTTTACTTTTTATGCGAATTTAGATAATAAATATTTAAATCCGCTTTATTTTTACAAATAACATATTTGATTATCCAAATTCACTATTTAAAATTTTTATTTAAAAAATAATTTTACAATTACTAAATGAGATTAACAACTTTGAAATAAATTTTATTTAATTTTACTCAGATTTAATGCAAATAATAAATAAATTTAAATTTTAAAGTAAATTTACGAATTCAAAATAAGATTTTACAAAAAAAAAATCACAAATATTCAATCCATTGTCATACTTATAACGTATACCATAATAAGCAAAGAATTCGATTACAACACGTGATGCTACTTAGATGAAAATGGAAAGTTTGAAACACTATTCAGAATTAATAATGAAATATTATCAAATAGTAATAATTAAGGTTTGAATCATGAATGGCGTTGCATTACATGTTTTACTTATCTATTTTTTTATATTTAAAGAATTAATTAAAGAGATGTATTATTTTTTTAATCTCGTTTATAAAGTTAAAAAACTCTATCGTTAATATATTAAATGATTATCCATTATGCCTAACCACATTAAAAAAAATAAACTTGATGCTACTTAGAGCGGCTTAATTTCTAATCTAAGAACCAAAATACCACCCTATGCATTTATATCAATCCCCATACATATGTATAGCCAGAGGGCACTAATTTGTAGCCATGGATCATTTCTATTTAGCTTTTGTGGTCAAGGGGTACTTTTTCTTTCCTTAAAAAGGTAAAGCATAAAGCATATCACATGCAATACTAGATACTCTAATTAATAAAACCCTTTTGCCTATGTAAGTTGTATTTCAAGTTTTTCAAGGAATAGACACATATATATATATATATATATATATATATATATTACAATGGGGTTAGTATGATAATAAATACCCTTAAATTTATATGGTAGGATGAAAATTGAATTATAAATTTTTAGGATAACATAAAATTTTATAATTTTAAAAGCTTGATTCTGTTTAAGATATCTTTAATTGTGCTTATAAAAAATTGAAAAAAAAAAAAAGAAAATTCTTTGGTAATGCATGAATACAAATTGTAGCCAGAAAAGATGGAAATGAAAGAACAATGCTTTGAATGGTGCTAGTCTTAAAGGGCAATAATACATGTCTTTTCCTAAACCTTTGTTTAACTTTTTCAAAAACCCACAACATGTTTGTGATTTAGAAGGTCAAAAAAGAGGACCCAAGAAAAAAGATTGGATATGAGAAGTTTAGATGGTATATTCCTTCGTATGTGAAAGGGACAATGGTGGATTTGCTGGAATTTTATGCCCTTAGTTCCTTGATTTAGTAGCATAAATAAAATTTGTATGCCACTCATCCAAAATAATGGTACCAACCAAAACCATTATCAAATCAAACCCATGCTCTTAAGGCATAGGGAAGAAAGGTGTTGTGATTCCAAATCTTTTGTAGGTTGAATGCCATTTATTAAGAATAATTAGAATTAGATTAAACATCAATTTCATATCATCATTGGGGAGAGAACCTTAAGGCTGAAACCAATCATGACAACTTTGGGCTGTATTTAGTGCACAAGGAATTTGAAGCCCAGAAGCTTTTCCTTTTGCTTCAACTCGACAAATTTATTTCTCCATGACGTGAATAAAGAATAATTTTGATTTTTTTAATTGGCAAGGGTTAACTGATGTAAGGATTTATTTTTTTATTTCTTATTATTTTTATCAAATTTAAATTTAATACACATTTGGTAGGAGTATTATTTTTAAACTAATTAAATGGTAATGTTTAGTCACTCCAATGATTTATTTTTAACAAAGGGGAGGAAATTTTTTTATTATTTTGAAGAGTTTTTATTCATTTTTTTAATTTCAATCTTAAATTTATATTAACTATTCTTTATTTTATGTGTACATCTTGCAATATGTATACAATAAATAAGTTTTTTTCTTTATGTTATTACATTAATAATCAAATGATAGATGTATTGTTTTAAGAATATAGGATTGTTGATTGAGTCTTAACTCGATTGACATTGGCATTATTATCAGTGTAGGAGAATTTGAGTTGGAGAGCATTGAAGCATATTATCCTTTTGTTTAAGAGTTATGGAAGGGCTGTAAGTAGTTCTAGACATTCTATAAAAAAAGAGTAAATATAATAAGAACCTATAATAAAGTTATTGTAAATATATATATAAGATAAATTAAATATTTATTAACATTTTTAGTTATCAATTTTTATATTTGAATTTGATTATTTAATAGAGATTTAATAAACGGTCATATGGGGAAAATAAAATAAATTGGTGACTTTTGATGCGGTCGCAAACACTTATTTTCACTACAAAATTCATATTATTCTCTATCAATATTAAATTTATGATATATAAGCACATATTTTATTTATGTTAATTTACATAAAAAATCTCAATGATCATATATGTTACAGCCAATTGCAATTGCCTTTCTTTTATAAAAAATTTCCTTTGACTAATTTGAAATGCATAAATTGGTTGATGGTTTAATCCACGTGAGATTTTATTGATTAGTTATTTATATGTTCTTTAGGTACATATTTTTTACATTAATCAAGGTGTTTCCATTTCGTAGATTCTTGAGACTTTTTGTAGAGTTGAAAGACAAAATTCGAATTTTAAGATAATAGTTATAATTGTTAAGAGCTGTATCTTAATCCAATAGACGACACTTTGAAAATTTATTCTGAAAGAACCAATCCCCTCAACACAATCAGTAGAATATAAATATTGAATAATTTAAAATACATTAGGGTTGAAATTATGTTATTTAATTCGTTAAAGTATATAAAACCTTTAAATTCGAAGTGAGAAGGTTAAATTAATATTTAATAAAAAAAAGTTAGGATGTTCAGAAATTACTATACTGATTAAAACATCAAATACTCATTCAAAAACCCATGTTTTTTCTTTTCATGAAAAAGAAGTGTGTTTCTTGAAACACAGCACTATGTGTGCAGGTAGAATCGCCACGTCTGATGAATAATGAAGCAAACTTTTGAGATTAAATTTGAAATTATTCTTTATTTTTTATTGCAAAATTAATTCCAATGTAACCTACATATATATCCAAAATTCCCTTCTTATCTTATCTTTGATAATTTTTAGTGTCCCTTTACCAACTTATTATTATGTCATATTGAGATATTGGAAGTAAAATAAATTCATGGCCACTACAAAGAGACATTGCATGCCAGCAGGCCACTACAATATTGGCTTGGATTAGGGGACAATGAATTTTGCGGTCAAATTCCTCATTTCTTGCATAATAAAAAGACACAATATTTGGTTCTTTGTGGGGTCTGTCATTGGGCCTTTGCTCCCTTCACCTGGACCTTGGATGGATTCTATGTGGATAAACATTAATGTTGAATCAAATCCTGCCTTAATTACTTCTCCCTCAAATTCTTACATTTATTTCATTTCTTAACCCAATTCTTTTTATTAATACCTCAAATTATTTGACAAAATTAATGATAAAGTTAACCTTATAACTAAAAATGCACATCTAAAAAAATAAAAGTGATCAAATTATCGCAGGACTAAATCTACTAAAAATGCATACTAGAGATACTTCATGTAAAATTTGACTTTTATCTTGGTTTTTTTATTCAATGCCTAAAATTAAGTATAATTTCTCATCAACTCTTAAATAATAGGATAAAACGCGTTTGAGCGTATTCAAACTCGCGCCCTCCTGTAATACTAATACCAATCAAGTTAAGGCTCAACCAACTTTCATCTTTTAACTTTAAATTTTCATTATTGACTACAAATTCCTTTTGCTAAAATGATGAGAAGATTGTTGATGCACTTCTAGAGGGTTCAGTAAATCAAGTTGAGCTACAGGGTGGCAAAGTTTGTTTTTGGGCATTCTCCGATACTTAAATTTACGGAGGGTAGATTATTTAAGCGGCTTAAGGAGTCAAGAGCTAGAGTGAGAAAGGGAATTGTATCTAAAGCATTTGCACCTAGCCTTATGGGATGCTTAGGGGTTCCCAATTGATATGTTGACGTGCTAGTATGTTTGGTGATCAATTTATGGCTCCTGCAACCTTGATTGCTTAGGGTCCTTTTAACAGTGCAACTGATCCTTAACACCTACATGTTGTGACCTGATCATATATTGGTATAACAAAGAGGTATACAACACAAGAAAAAAAAAAAAAACATGAAAAGAGATGGAGTGTACTCACTAAAGAACTATGGCCATGCGTTTGGGAATGCATGGTGCATAAGTAAAGAAAGCTACCCAACCCAACATCAAATATCATGAATCCATATCCCAATATCATAATTAAACCTTGGGGGTAGCTAGACTAGGGAATGAAGACACTAGCTACCTATCACCTAACATTTTAGTAACGACAAAGGATTCGAAATTGAAGGAGGATCGATTGGATATTGTATAATGCATGCTAGCTGCTTCTGCTGCTGCTGATGTTGATGATGATGATAAATGATCATGATTTCGATTTTGATCTGTTAACCAAAACAGACTAACAAGACACGGCCAAACACGGACCATCAGGTTCATATACTTATTTTTTGTTGTTCCCTTGTGTAGGACCTTCCTGGACCTAAGATATCAGGCACTTGATTTCTATTACCTGGTGCTGGTTATAGTTTGGATTACGTTTGGATTTTCAACCATTCTTAGATTATAGCTTCATCCCTGCCATCGAACCCCAAAAGTTTTATTGGATGTGTTTTTCTAACCAGCCAAAAAAACTTACGAATCCAACCCTTTCGAATAAAGCAGTTTTTTTTTTTTAGAAAGGCGGGTATGAAGCAATTTTAATAATTGAAAAATCTAATCCAACTTATTTCATGACTTCAGGCCCCCAAAAAAAAAAAAAAAAAAACTAAAAATGACATAAAAGTTTACAAAGCAAATCTACCAAAAACCTAAAAAAATTGCTTTAATTCATTAAAAGAACTCTTGTCTCTACAAAACATAGTTTTAGGTTTAGAATCAAAGATAGCCACATATAGTATTGTTTGATTTCTGCGTTTTTTTTTCCATGAATTGCTAAATTCTTTTTCTAGGTAAGGGATTTTTAAGTTTTGATTAAGTTCAACATTAAAGTTTTTACGAAAAATATTTTTAACCTTTTTCGATATTTGTTTCATGTAAAATTATATGTTCAAGAGGTTTTTCTATTAACGTAAAATTACTCCCTTATTCCTGTAAAGGGTCTAACCAAATATTTTTCCGTAAGATATTTTTCAAATTGATAAGGCTTTGTTCACTGTAGCAACCCCATACCCGACCCAAACATCGACTTAAAACACCGATATGTTACATTCTCTAATACATTCTTTACTTATCAAATATTTTCTTATAAACTTTCATAACTTTCCAATTTAGTCCCATTTTTGTCATAAAAAATTAATATTCACTAATTAATGATATTAAATCAATTTCTTTCTTGTTACACTTTAATCACATAATTTATCTCCGTATCTTGTTTCACATATCAAATTTTTATGTATTTCACTTCTATTATTTCATCCACATATATTCTCAAGTTTAACAATTTAATCATTGTTATCATAAAAATTCCATATTTTTCCATAATTTCACTTTTACAATATTTTATGCATATTTCATCATCTCATAACACATTCACTAAACTTTTATTGTAATTTCCTTATTCAAATATTAAATTGTTTCACACTTAAACTTTTGTATATTTTTTAATTTAGTCCCTATAGCCATGTAATTTATTTTTAACAATATAAGCACTTTAATAAGATAATTTATTATATCTTATTTCACATAACAAATTTTTGTGCATATCACTTCTGTTGTTTCAATTATAAATTTCAAAAAGTTTAAAATTTAATCATTAACATTAAGAAGATTCATTATTTACTATAATTCCACCTTAACACCACTTTCTAATAAATTCACTACTTCATAACTCTTTATTATAAATCTCAAATGTATGTTTTTTTCATTGAAAACAACTTTTTATGAAATATTTTTAGGAAATTTGCTAAAAAACATAAAATATTTTACACAGATTCATCCAAACACTAAAAAATATTAACTTTTCCAGAAAAGTAAGTCATTTTTCGGAAACCATTTTCAATGAAACAAACGGAACCTAAAAGTTAATGAGATCTAATTTGTTCTTAATCTTTCTTTATTATTTGGTTTTTGCATATATTCTATTTTAATTATAAATATTCAGGTTTGTTGAATATAGAGTTTGTATTTGATAATTTGAAATATTTGTCTTATTAATTTATAATTGTTTAATTATTATGATATTTGTCGCGAATAACATGATTGTATGTGTTGAAGTACGTAATTCATTGTTATATAAATATGTAATTTAGTATTGGCTAGAATTGAATACCTCTTCTTGTTAATGTTATTAATAAACTTAATCTTCGCTATAAAATTGTTGCATTGATAATTGAACCCTCAAAATTGAGGTTTTACTTTTAACTAATTTCTCATTTTAAACCCTCTTTTGCTTTTTATAAAAAAAGTTAAGATTATCATTAATATATGTGGATTCAGTCTTGGCCTATTCTATTATCATCCCTAAATTGTCATCATCGTCAAGCTCAAACTTTGGAGCTTTGTTGGATCGCTTTAAGTTGATCCAGGAAGGGTTCTCAAAAGGAAAAGCTAGCCAACACACCATCATGAATGAAAAAAAAAAAGAAAAGAAAAGAAAAAGACTGTGGCCTTCCACTTCGCGATTAGCGCACGTGTATCATGGCCTGTTTATATACCCACACATGCACATGTTGCATGCACCCATTGCCCACCAGCAACTAGGGATGGGGATTTTGTTTGTAGATTACATATAGCCATATATGCCAAATATAACATAGGTTTTTAATAATGCATCATCTCAAAAAGGGTAAAGTTATTGCCTGCACTATATCTGTTTATTTATCAAAATTTCGTAAGTTATAAAAAATTTTAAATTAAAAAAACTGTAATATATTAATAATAGAATTATTTAGTGAAATTTAAATATTATTTTTATTTAATAAAATACCATTAAATATTTTTTTAAAATTTAAACATAATATTTTAACTAAAATTTATGATTTTCATTTCACTTTAGAATAAAATTAATTTTATTAAAATTTGAGGCAAAAGGTTGTAATTTAGTGTTAGAAAACTAAAAAAGAGAAAAGAATATAGAAAGTATTATTGTATTTCATATATCCAACTTACACACAGATAAGCAGCCATATATATATATATATATATATATAAATATATATACAAGAAGAGAAACAAAAAAGTATAACAAAGATGAATAACTGCATCTAACTAACATTAGCTGATTAACTAATAGTCTAACAAACTGAGCCAACCATATTTTTACGGCTATGACAATTTTTTTTTCACTCAACAGCCTTTTTCTGGAACTCATCAGGTGCACACACTTTTAGTTTCTGTTTGAAGTAATTGAATGACCTAGCAGCTAGTGGTTTAGTCAGTATATCAACTACTTGTTCTGAAGAAGGAACATAATTCACTTCTAACTTGTTAGTTGCTACATGCTCTTGAACAAAATGAAGTTGTAACTTAATATGTTTTGATCGAGAACGAAGAACTGGGTTGTTGGATAAGGTTATGGCAATGGAATTGTCACACCAAATAACCGATACATGAGACAATTGAACACCTAACTCTTCTAGTAACGCTCAAATCCACATGACTTCAAACATAATACTAGCCACACCTTATATTCTACCTCAGTTGTTAACAAAGCAACAACTGATTGCTTTTTCGAACTCCATGAAATATGACTATTTCCTAGAAAACCACTTATCCTGAAGTTGACCTTCTGTCCTCAACAATACACCCCCAATCAGCATCAGAAAACGCAGTTAAGTTAAACTCGTCATTAGAATCAAAACATATACCATGATCACATGTTCCCTTTAAATACCTAAGAATACGTTTAACTAATCCCCAGTGCCCTACAGTTGGCTAACTCATATATTGATTGACTCTATTAACACTAAATGTTATGTCTGGTCGAGTAGCACAAAGATACTGCAATTTACCAACAATGCTCCTGTATCTAGACGGATCAGGTAGTAACATTTCATTGGCAAGTAAAGCCTTAGAGTAGGAAACTATAGGAGTTGGGAGTGACTTACAATCAGTCATACCAACAAACTGAAGTAACTCCTACACATACTTCTATTGATTTAATTGAACCTTGTCACCAACTAAAGTAGCTTCCACTCCAAGATAGAAGTTAAGATCTCCCAAGTCCTTTAAGGAAAACATCTCATGTAGCTGTCGAACTAACCCATCAATTTTTGACTGACTATCCCCTGTAATAACGATGCCATCGACATAAACCAGAAGATAAAACATGTTTCCATCCACTACACATACAAACAACGCCACATCTGCTTGTGAGGAATGAAAGCCAAACTACTCCAAAAATCGTTTTAGCTTCTCATACCATGCTCTGGGAGCCTACTTCAGGCCATATAAAGCTTTATGCAGCTTACAAACCAACTGCTTCCCACTTGATCCAATGCATTCAAACCCTTCTAGCTGCACCATGTAGATATCTTCTTGTAAATCTCTATTAAGAAAAGCATTATTAAAATCCACTTGGTGTAACTTCCATTTGTGAGACAAAGCAAGTGTAAGAATAATCCAAACAATTGTATCCTTGACCACACGGCTGTAAGTCTCCCTATAGTCATGTCCAGGTTGTTGAGAAAATCCCTGAGCCACTAATCTAGACTTCTTTCGAGCCTCAGTACCATCAACATTCCTTTTTGTCTTGAAAATCCATTTACACCCTATTGCAGTTCAACTGGCAAGTAGTGAAGTTAGATTCCATGTGCCTTATTAAACAAAAGCATTATATTCTTTTTCAACAGCAACAAGCCACTAAGGATCATCCAATGCCTCATAGACAGTTCGAGGCTCATGAAAAACTGAGGATTGAAGCTCTGAAGATTAAACCTTTGGCTTGAACATCCCTGCCTTACTTCTAGTAATCATAGGATGATTATTAGTAGATGACTCATTAATATTGTAACAGCCCAATTTTGGGTCTAGTCGGAACAGTGATTTTGGGACCACAAATCCAACACAGTAAAAAAAAATTTATTATATTTTTATAGTCTACAATTATACGGAATAATTTTGTAAAAATTTTATTCGAAAATTTTGACGTTTGGGCACTTAATTTAGTCAAAAGGACTCAATCGTAAAAAGTGAAAAAGTTGAGTTCTACATGCTAGAGGTGTCCAATTGTTATGAAATTTTAAATTGGAGGTTTTTAGGTGGTAATTAGACCATTTGTTAAGTTAGTGCATAAAAATGGACATGGTGAGATAAAATTTCAAAGTTTTTCATTAAGAACATTTTAGTAATTCGGTAATTAAAATGAATTAAAAACCAAAATAAAAGCCCAAAATTTTTTCCATCTTCCTCTAGCCAAAATTTGCAAAAGGAAGCCATGGCTAGGGTTTTTCAAGCTTTCAAGCGTGATTGTAAGCCTGTTCTATCCCCGTTTTTAATAATTTTCACATTTTTGAAATCCTTGTAACATGATCTATCTATTTCTACCATTAATTTGAGATATGATGAAGGTCTAGGTCTTAAACCATGTCATAAATTTGTGTATTTTGATGTTTAATGGTAGATTATGCATGTTTATGACTTTTACTAAGTGATTTTCGATGAAAACATCCAAAAGGAATAAATTGTAAAAGTTATAAAATATGTCATAAAAGTGTGATTTAATGGAAATTGTGTGCTGTTATAGTTATGAAAATGATTCGGCCAGGCTTGTATGTTAAAGAAATTGAATAAATTTCATTTTACAAGTCTAGGGGCAAAAGTGTAAATATGACAAAGTTTAGGGGGAAAAAATTTATTTTTTTCCAAAATGAAACTTAATGATTAAATAAGCTAAATGTGATGTTATAGATCAAGAAAAACGAGATTCAGAATTAAAATGAGGAATGAAGAAAATGTCGGATTAGTCGATTTTACGTACAAGAACCTTTGTCGAAGTAAGTTTGTGTAACTAAATTGTATATGTTTTTATGCTTGATTTAAATGATTGTATTTGTAAATTTTATCAATGTCATAAATATGTGAAATAATCGCACACTCGTTAAAGCCCGATAAATGTAAATGTCTGACAAATTATAATGCCCGACAATGATAAATGATAGAAATTGTGAATGTTATGCTTGGGTTGAATGGGAATAATTGAATTGCAAAAATGCATAAATATACTAGATTGACCACATGTTTGATAATGCTTGGAAATATTAAATCCCGCTTGATAAAATGGTAAATGGATAAAATGTTACTTCTATGCTTGACATGAATGTGGAATGTGTTTTACTCGAATTACATAAATGTTACGGAGGTATGAAATAATCAAATGCCCAATAATGCATGAAAAGTGTTTAAACCCCGGTTGAATAAATGGAAAATCAATGGATATGTGATTTCCCGAAGTGAAAGAGATCATGCATTTGTTGCAGATAGGATTTAGGTTGGATGAGTAACCCTTCGACCTCAATTCCGATAGAATTCAGCCCGGACGGGTAATCCTGATATAAGTCCTCTCGAGCATATATTATGGATTGGATTTAGCCCGGACAGGTAATCCAAATCAAGCTCTTTAGAGCATTGTTATAAAATGGATTTAGCCTGGACTGGTAATCCTAACTAAGCACTATTGAGTATATATATTGGAGACGAGATTTAGCCTGGACTGGTAATCCTATTGTATATATGTGTGGCTTGAGAGTGTACTCTCTGAAATAGAACCTTATAGGTACCATTGAATATGAATTGACGGATCCTAATTCGTACGCCTCGAGTGTACTACTTATGTATCCATCGAAAATTCAACGGGCAAGGTTCTGATAGGGGCAAATATAAATTTAAGACAATTTGACATGGAATGGTATATCATATGGAAATATGACATGGAAGAATATTACATGAAATGCAAGAAAATGATGATACATAACAAGTGATATATGAAATATAATATGATGATATTTAAGTATTGAAACTATTTGATGAGGATGTTCATTCTTGATTACAGAATTGTATACCTAAAGTGTACTAATTTTGACTTTGATATTCCGAGTAATATGTGTAAAGTTCTGACGCCAAATGATTTGAACTCGAAATGAACTATTATGAAATGTTTACTCGAAATAATGAAATGAATTATTTGTGTTGAACGAATACATGATGTGGATAGCATATATGCTTGGAAACTTGATTTCTGTTGAGCCCATACATGTCTTGATATTACTATGGAATATATGAATAACAAGGGCAATAAGGATGTGTGTAGGGCTTGAGATCAAAGTGGTTGAATATGCCTTACTTAGCTATCTCAAATAGGATAAATGGTAAGTTAAGTACCATATTATACGAACTTACTAAGCATTTTATGCTTACCCCATTTTATTTTCCCTTGTTTTAGAGTAAATCGAAAGCTCGTTGAATTAGAAGCTCGGCAGAGATCACTCACACTATCAATCAGTCCAAGTTGGTAAAATATGGTAAATTAATTACGGTTGTAATGACATGTATAGGATATGTTGGCCACATTAGCATGTAAATGTAAATGATGCTTGTAATCTAGCCATTGAAATGGCTAGTAATGGTTGTTTTGATAAACTTGTAATGTTATGCTATGGTAACTATATATATATATATGTGTTAAGTAGTTGATTAAATCATAGTTAACACATGAATTGAATCAAAGCAATACTATAAACATGTATACATAAAATGATATGCCATGATGATGAATGAAATATGCTTGGTTTTAATACTTGAATTGGGTGGTATACATGCAAGTAATGATGTAGGTTGTTGGCAAAATTAGGTGAGAAAATGAAGCTTAGGAATGACGTCATTTTGTCCACAAGGGCAGACACACGGGTGTGTGTCTAGGCCGTGTGTGACACACGACCGAGTACATGGGCATGTGTTCTGGCCGTGTGTCCCCTGCACCTTAATTGTTGCAAAACATAATGCTCAGTATCGAACACAAGGGCAGAGACACGGACGTGTGTCTCAACCGTGTGAAGGACACGACCTCAGCTCATGGGCGTGTGACTTAGCCGTGTGACCCTATTTTGGTTGATGATGTCATAAATAGAGAGTTACACGGGCTAACGGCACGGGCGTGTCCCAAGCCACACGGGCGTGTGTGACCACACTGCCTACCTACATGGGCGTGTGACCCTGTTTTCATGGAAATTTTTCTAAGTCTTCCAAGTGTTTCCAAAGTTCTCGGTTTAGTCTCGAACGACACCCAATGTATATTTTGGGCCTCATGGGCCTGTATAAGGGACGATATGCATATGAATGACAAGTTTGAAATTTGGACGGAAATTCATGTCTCGGTTTTGTATGATTGTGTGAGTTTATGTCCGGTAATGCCTCGTACCCTATTTCAACATCGAATAAGAGTAAGGGGTGTTACATTTAGTAGCATCAGAGCCAGATTTAGTCTGTTTTCGGAGTGAATGTAGCATATGTGGAGTTTAGAAAGACATGCCATTATGTAACCTGTGATAGTGTGATATCTCCCGACTCTGATAAAAAATTATTTTGCAAATAGACAGAGATACTTTCCAACCGAGCTAATTCCGATGACTCCGAAAAGGATACTCAAGTATTTGAGTAAAAATGTTACATGTGATAAAAGGGACTTATAGAGGTATGGATAAATGTTTCATAGTGAACAATGTTATTAATAAATGTTAAGTAATATGTATGTGTTTATGAAAGATATGTTTTGAGGCTTATTGTAACATTCCGAAATAGGGCCTAAACGGAATAGTAGTTATGAAACCACAAATCCAAAGTAGAAAAATTTATTTTATTATCATTTTAAGGTCTATGGCATGATTGCATGATTGTGTGAAAATTTCGTTTAGAAATTTTATCGATAAAGGGTTCAATTTGGTATTTAGGACTAAATTGCAAAAGTTGTAAAATGTGTGCTCAAGTTCACAAAGATACTAAGTACTTGTGAGTAATGGGTTTTTAAAGTGGAGGTCATTACATTGTAATTAGACCATTATACTAGTTTGGACAAAAATACCTAAAGGAAGATAAAAAACCATAGTTTTTAATTAAAGGCATTTTGGTCATTTAGTTATTAAAATGAATTAAAAACAAAATTAAAAGCCAATTTCTATCCATGTTCAACCCCTTGGCCATATTTCACATGAGGAAGACATAGCCAGGGTTTTTCAAGCTTCCAAGCTCAATTGTAAGTCCGTTTTAGCCCCGTTTTTAATGTTCTTTACGTTTTTGGAGTCCCGGTAACTTGATTAAGCTTATTCTAGCAATAATTTAACCTAGATTTATATTTGGAAAAATAACCATAGGTGAAATTTGTTTATTTTGATGTTTTATGGTAGAATATGAAGCTTGAAATTGTGTTAAACAACTTTTGCTAAGCGATTTTACGTGAAAAAGAGTAAAACGACATAATCGGTAAAAATACCTAATGTTCATAAGTACATGTTAGAGTGAGAATTTGATGTTGCCATAGAAGGGAAAAATGATCAGCATGTCATAAAACATAAAAAATAGGATGAAGTTTAATTTCCAAGCCTTGGGGCAAAAGTGTAAATATGTAAAAGTTTAGGGGAAAAAGTGTAATTTTGCCAAAGTTTGAGTCAAGGACTGTTTTAATAAATGTGAGTATTAAATAAGATAAATTTTTTATTATAGATCAAGAAGAATGAAATCCAGAGTTAGACGGGGGAAAGAAAAAGATAGTGGACTAAACCGATATAGTTCATCGTATTTTGTTTCGAGGTAAGTTTGCGGTAAATAAATGCAATATTCTATTATTTTATGTTAATGCTGTTAATTTTCAGCATGTGTATATTTATTTTATGGAATTATTCAAAGAAGACTTAAGCATGAATTGACGGAGAAGTAATTTTAGAAAGTCCCGGTTGAACCTTAGGAATGTGTAAGATACAAATGTCATGACATTAGGGTTTAAGGATACCATGTAAGACCATGCCAAGGCATGGAAATTGGTAAGGTTTCTAAGGCAAGGAAATCATGTAAGACCGTGTCAAGACATGGCACTGATAAGTTACTATAAGGCAAAGGTCCCATGTAAGACCATGCCAAGGCATGGCATTAGTGAGTTCATAAGGCAAGGATACCATGTAAGACCATGTCGAGACATAGCAATGATAAGTTTCAAAAGGATACCACGTAAGACCATGACAAGTCATGGTAATGGTAAGGTACCCGTGTATCCTTAGTATTCCAAGTGGTCTAACGGGAAAATTTAAAGAGAATATCAAGGTAAGGTAAGGTAATACGAGTTCATGCTAGAAGAGCAAAGGTAAGTATATAATGTTCATGTATGCTTGATGAGGAAAAAGTTAAGAAAAATGTATTAATAAATTTTATTAAGTAAGTAAGTATTTAAGTAAGTGAGCAAGTGAAGAAGTTTAAAATATGTCTATGACAATTAATGAAGTTGCATTAAGTAGTATCATGCCAAGTAGTAAAATAATTCTTATGAATGTTGTTATTTATTTGCATGCAAACTTACTAAGCTTAATGCTTACCCCCTTTATTTTCCTTCTTTTTATAGTTTTTTCAAGCTAACTCGGGGATCGTAAAGTACGTTGGAGGTCTGGGCACACTATCACAAGGATTATTTTGGTATACCTAGACGTTTCATTTTGAGTATGGCATGTGTAGCATCGTAGCCATTTTGTGTGTATGATCTTATGATATGGATAATGAATGGTATGTAAATCTTGATAATGCTTAGCTATTGGAATGGCTAATCAAGGACATGTTTGGTGTTATGTATGCCTAAATACTAGTTATTCCATGGAAATCATGAAAAAGGTGAAATTAGCTTTAAAATAGTATCAGACAGCAGTAATGATGTGAATTTTGAAAATAACTAAAAATAATAGAAATGGATTTAGATAGTAAATGAAATATAGAATTAAATCTTATTGAGTCTATTTTCATATGAAAGAAACAGAGTAAATAAAGGAGTTTTATTTTATGAGATATTTAAATTTTGGTGAGACAGGGTCAGAGTGATTTCTGAATCCCCTATTCTGACTTTATAAAATCACTAAAAATTGTACAAAAATAATTATGAGTTATACTTTATATGTATAGATTCCTTATTGAGTGTACTTTTAAGAGAAATAAACAGAATTGTTATTCGAATTCTGTAAAGGGAGAAAATTAATTCGTAGTCAACAGAGATTAGAGCAGCCAAAAACTGAAATAGGGAAAACTTTAACTAATAAAATGTACTAATTGGCTAGACTAAAAATTCTGAAAAAAAAAATTGTAAGAAGATATATGAGTTTAGTTTCAGAGAAAATTTATAGATTTGAATTTTGAGTTTCTTAACTCAAGTTATGGTTTATTTAGTGACTATGACGCAGATAGACAGTTTATTTATGAAAGATGAAATAAATTGTTTTGATTTGTTTAAGTGATCGGAAAATTTTTATTGATTCTGGTTTATTCCCGAACCATTTCAATTACATTTTTTTAGGGTCTCGAGGACCTTTTTTAAGGAAATATTGATTGATTGAAACTAAATTAATTTTAAAAGCAAAATTTTTATGCCCCGAATTATTAAGCTAAGTCCGGTAATGCTTCGTGCTCGACTCCGACGACTGTCTCGGGTAAGGGGTGTTACACTTACGATCTCTACCCCCTTACCAGTATAGTTTTATATAGTGAAATTTATAAGATTTATATGGATTAAACTCATGAATGCAATATTAAAGAGTGCAAAGGCTGAACAATTAATGATGTAGTTAGAGTCGAGAACGGGTTAGTAAATAAAGATGGGTTCTGAAGAGAAATATCGAATTTTTTTGAAAATTGTTTAGGATACACAATGCCTATTAAAGAAAGAAGTTATTTATGAGTAATCGACTTATCCAGATATGATAATTAAAGAATAGATTAGCCAAAAATTCTTTTGAACCTATTCTTTCAGTGAATTTAATAGTATAAGATTATTGATGACTTCATTAGTCAGTGGAATAGTGATGAAATTGTGTATGTACAAATATAATATTTATCATGTGGAAAGATTAGTAAATTATGATAGATGGGATTATTGAAAGTCTGGTTGATTCACGAACGATATTGCTCTATTATATTTGGGTTTTCTAATTTATCATGATTGATATAAGATTGGATGATAAGGTTCATGTGATGTTATTACTACTACTGATTGAAGTCCTGAATTGCAAATGTGAAAGTTATATTGTCTTATCGCAATTGTTTCTACTAAGTATGCATAATACTGACTCGATCATAAGGTATGGTAATAGGGAACACAAATGATAGAAACTGTATTATTTCACTGGTTGATATTGGAACCACATTTGGTTTTCCTCTTTTATTTGAAAAACATTACTGAGGTTGAAGTATTGTTCCATTTATATGGTGAAAATGTCAGATTATTATAGTATTATGGTTTTAACCCATCTGATGGTTGTGGCCTCGGAATAATGTAAAGCTTCGATATCTTTTTTAATTCTTGTGAAAGTGTTTTCTATGATGGTTACATCAATGATAAGAATATTACCGAAAGATGTAAGAGTTGAATGGACTGATAGATGTCGATAAAGTTTCGACTAGTTGGGAGCTCTGTTGATCAAAGTATTGATTCTGATTCAGCCTGAATTGGGCAAGGAACTTGTTATTACAATAATGTATTATTGAATGGAATTAGATTGTGTTTTGAAGCAGTAAGGCAAAGTAATAGCCTATACTTCTAGACAATTAAAAACCACATGGAAAGAAATATCCAATATATGATCTAGAAATTGACAACTACTATTTTTGTGTTGAAAACTGATAACATTACTTGTTTGGTGAAAAAGTGTTTTATATTTACCGATTATAAAGTTTCAAGTATCTGATGGTGCTAAAAGATTTGACTTTAAGATAGCGTATATGGCTTGAAATGTTGAAAGACTAAGACTTGTTAATTGTGTATTACTTGGAAATAATGAATGTGGTTACGAATGTTCTAAGTAGAAAATCTCTGTATACTTTGCGAGCCATGGGTCCCGATTATAATTGTCTGATAATAACTTAGTTTTAGCTGAGTATAGAGCTAAACCGGTGTCTCTACATCAGACCAATGAAACTCAAAAAAGTGATAATGAGTTTGAGTTAAATGAGTACAGTGTGAAATAATTTCTGATTTAGGATTTCAGAATAGATTCATAAATGTCTGTTATTCAGAGATAGAGTCTATGTACTGAAAAATTCAGAGCTTGTACAGAAAATTTTTCATGAACGGTCACAGTGGTACTATGTCTATTTATCTAGGAAATGATAAAATGCATAATAATTTAAAAAAGATGTATTAGTAGCCCAGAAATGAAATGTGGTATTTCAGAAATTGTACTTAAATGATAGATGTTCTAGTAAGATAAGGATGAAATTTTCAAGATGGTTATAGTCAAAGAAAATACCGAGGTAGTAATGGGGAAAAGTTGTTATGAACTTTATGTTGGGATTATCCTTGTCTATGAAAAAGAAAGATACTATTTGAGTAATTATTGATTTTTTGACAAGCCTGCACATTTTAATCTGACATGAATGGATTTCTTGCTTAATAGATTGCTTGAATTACCTATTTTTGAGATTGACAAATTATATGATGAGCTAGTTTCTGTTATTTCTGATAGAGACCTACAGTTCATATTCTGATTCTGAAAATAGTTATAAGAAACTTTAGGTATACTGTCACATTCTAGTACTGTATTTCATCGTCAGATGGATGATCAGTCTGAACATATGATTCAGATTTTAGAAGATACGTTTCAATGTTGTGTACTTGAATTTGAAGGTAACTAGGAAAAGTATTTGCTTTTGGTTGAAATTGCTTATTATAACAGTTAACAGTCAAGTATAAAATGAAACCTTATGAGGTTTTATATGATCACAAATGCAAAACTCTAGTGTTTTGGACAGAGCTCAGTAAGAAAGATACATGTAGTAGTTTTGATTCGTTAAACCTGAAGAAAGATAAAAAGGGACATGAGACAGTTTAAAAGCGATATTTGATCGCCAGAAATCTAATGTGGATCTAAAATGAAAAGAAATAAAGTTTCTGATGGTGACAAAGTAATTCTAGAAATTCACCATGAAAAAAAGTTCCCCAGTTTGCCTGTAAAGGCAAATTAAGTCTGTGGTTTATCAGGTCATAAAGATGGCTTTGTTTTGTATTGATTGGTATTATTTTCAGAGTTATACAAAATTCATAATGTTTTTATGAGTAGATGTGTTATGATAGAATTAGTCAAACCCATCATCTGTTATTGCTTTGATAAATGTTAAATTCAGCTTGGCATGACTTACAACGAGTGACTGGTTGAAATTTTAGCATGTGAAGTGAAAGAAACAAAAAGTATAAAGATAGATTTTGTAATAGCCCGATTTTGGGCCTAGTCGGAACAGTGATTTCGGGACCACTAATCCAAAGTTAGGGAAAGTATTTTATTATTAATTTTAAGTTATAACATGTTTATATTAGTGCATGAAAAATTTGATGAAGTAATTTTAGTGATTGTATGCTTAATTGTGAAAAAAGACTAAATCTCATAAAGTGCAAAAGTCCTATTTTGATAGCTAAGGGTGTCAAATAGCTAGAGAACCTAAACTGGGGATCTTTAAAGGGAAAATAGACCCTTAAATAAATGATAGCCGGCCATAGGGGACAAAAGGAAGAGAAATGGTCAAAATTAGGTGAGTTGGTGACCTATTTTGACTAGAATAAAAATAAAATAAAGAGAAAAAGATATCATCTTTTTCTCACCTTCTTCACCACCGAAAATGCCAGCAAAAATAGGGGTTTTGAAAGCTCAAAATTTGCAGCCACTTAGTTCCCTCATAAGTAAGTGATTTTGATGATTTTTCTTGGTGATTTTTACATTTTTGGGACCCTTGTAACATGAGCTTTCAAATGAGGGGACTATTTTGTAAAATGGTTGAAAGTATAAGGTTTTACCATGAATGTGTTCATGTTGTTTTCTAAAATTTTATGGAATAATATGAGTTATGGTGGTGTAATAAACAACTTTTGTGAAGAAATTCCTCATGAAAACCTAAAAAGGGACCATTTTGCATAAGTTGTAAAATAGTTGATAAATGTGTGAAATAATGAGAATTTTGGGCTGCTCCTAGTATGAAAAGTATTCTGCTAGGCTTGATTAATGAGAAAATGTGATAGAAATTGATTTTCAGACCTAGGGGTAAAATGGTCATTTTGTGAAAGTCTAGGGATAAAATGGTCAATTTGCCCAATTATGGATTTTCGGGTGTTTAGATTAATATGCTGATGAAATGAATTCATTTCTATCATTTTAGATCAAGAACTACAAAATCTGGGCCTAGACTAGGGAAAAGCGAAGCAAGTGGACTAAGCCGAGCTAAATGTATACATTTTGTAATTTGAGGTAAGTTGTATGTAAATAATACAACTACATTGTTATTACATGTGCTGAATTGATATAGCATGAAATGCTTGATTGTGGAAATGAGAATGCATGATGATAATTGAGATAGTAGAATTCCCTTTTGAACCATAGGAAATAAATCGGATATTCATGCCATAACGTATGGGTTATTGTGATCTAGTGTAAGACATGCCTAGGACATGCATCGGCCACATTATGAGAGCCAGTGTAAGACCATGCCTGGGACATGGCATCGACATTGAGACGAGGGCTAGTGTAAAACATGTCTGGGACATGCATCGGCCTCGAAATGTAAGCCAGTGTAAGACATGTCTAGGACATGCATCGGCTACGAGATGTGTCAGTGTAAGACCATGTCTGAGACATGGCATCGGCACAGATATGTGAGAGCTAGTGTAAGACCATGTCTAGGACAGGGCGTTAGCCTCGATTTTGATAGTCAGTGTAAGACCATGTTTGGGACATGGCATCAACTTGGGATATGACCTAGTGTAAGACCATGTCTGGGACATGGCGTCAGCCTCGATTTCGATAGTCAGTGTAAGACCATGTCTGGGACATGGCATCGACTTGAGACATGAGCTAGTGTAAGACCATGTCTAGGACATGGCATCGGCATTCTACCCCGCGTTAGAGGCTTATTGAATATCCGGTAGTGTTCCGAATGGTTCAATGGTGAGAGTTACAATTTAAGTTAAATGAGAAAAGTATAACCATGTTGTGAGTGGTACATGTGCCCATTTGAAATGTATGAGATATGAGCTCAATGTATGCTATGTGAATTGTATTAGATAGTGATGAGTAAGTTGTGCTTATGCCTACTTTTGTATTATGAGCATGATGATGAATGTAACACCCCTCACCTGTATCCGACGCCGGGATAGGGTTCGAGGCATTACCGATATTTCACCTTTACAAACATGTACCTCTCATTCCTTATATAGGCCTTCGAGGCCTAAAACACACGTAGGGGCAGTATGGGACAAAACTGAAAACATTCGATAAACTTTGGGCACCTTAAAAAATTTTCTCTTACTTTGAAGTGTGACAGGCCCATGTGGTGGGGCCATGTGGTCACACATGCCCATGCCCTCAGCCTATGTACAACACTGACTTCAACCTCATCATACAATTAGGGACACACGGCCAAGACACACGCCCGTGTGCCTAGCCCATGCACAACACTGACTTAAAAATTTAGGTGCAAGGGACGCACGGCCATACCTGACACCCATGGGGGTGAGCCATGTGTCACACACGGCCTAGACTAATGCTCGTGTGTCTACCCGTGTGGACCTTATTAGGCTATTTTCTAAGCCTTTGATCACCCTCCATCAACCAAACATACTTATGGGTTACTTTTACATATGACAAGGCCAAAGTAGACATTTGTATAAGACCATAATAAACCTTATTGCATGACAACCTCATATCATCGGTTTTATACATGCTGGGTTAATTCCCATCTTGTATTTAAAGGGGATTCCATATCTCATTGACACATTCAATATTGACTCATTTTTATAACTCATTGCCAATTATAACCAAGCCATCACATATGGACATAAACATGTCTAGACTTGTAGGTCATAGCCTACATCAAAATAAGCCAATTTTCATGGCCATATACAAAAAGATAAGTATAACTTTACATGCCTTCATTTTAGAAAACTAAATGACACATATAACAAAATACTTAAAAGTTCTATACATGGCATTGAACAAAACATAAGAGTCTATATACCAAAGCTGGACTAGTTGATAGTGTGTTGACTCTCCAACCGTCTTCCAATCTTTACGAGTCCTTGAGCTCTGAAAATGAGGAAAAAGAAAAGGGTAAGCATTTACATGCTTAATAAGCTCGAATAAATGGAAAGTAAACTTACCGATTATTTAGCATACATCCTTATTAGATAATGAAACTAATGAATATGAAAATGGTTTCCCTATCACATGCACTCAATCAATGAGTTAGTCACATAACAAATCACCATGTAATTTATCTTAGATAAGCTCATCATTTAACATGTCATTTGTACATATACCTCGTGCTAGTACTATTGAGTTTCCAGGAAATCTCAATGGATTATCCAATCACCGTCAATTCATACGAATGGTCATTTGAGGTATGCACTCCCGCGAACCTCACATCTTATAGCGGGATTACCAATCTAGGCTAAATCCCTCGTAATATAAACTCATAGGGTGATGTCGGGATTACCAGTCCAAGCTAAATCCATTATAACAACAAACACCCTTAATGAGCTCGAATCTGAATTACCAGTCCAGGCTAAATTTAGACCCTAATCAGATTACCCATTCGGGCTAAATCCATAATGCACACATATTCTTCGGGAGACTCGATCACTCAAGGAACACCCGTCCGAGCCAGATCTTTTTCATACTTGAGATCATCGAATTACCCGTCTGGGCTAAATCCTTTCTGCAACACATGCAGGATCTCAATTCACATGTCAATCATGGTTTACCCATCGAATTCCCTTTTTAACCTCAACCAAGACATTATCCAACAAATCATTATCAAAGATGCATTTCATATGATTTCATGCCATTAATAGATGCAATCATCATGCATTCATAAATCATATAATTAGACACATTTTGAGTTTACTTTAAGTTATCCAAACTTACCTGGTACTCGTTCCGGTGTTATGTTTCGGTTACTCCAAAACCTTTCGTTTTCCTCGGTTGACCTTCGAAATTTGTTCCTCGGGGTCTATAATAATAAAATTGAATCATTAACATATCACATTGTGCTTTTTGAGCCTAAATTTCACCCCCGGTCTAGACCATTTTACCCCTAACATATCATATTTTTACAATTTAGTCCCTAGGCTCGTATAAAGAAACACATACAATTTCTATCTTACCCAAGCCTAGCCGAACACTTTTCCCTCTTATGCCAGCCTACATTTTTCATTATTTTCACATTTCTACCACATATTTAACAACTTTTCCAAAAAGGTCCCTTTAGGGGTTTTTCATGAAAATCACCTAGGAAAAGATGTTTAACACACCTTCAACTTTCGTCTTCCTCCATAAACCATCAAAATACAAGCAACTCATGTATGGGTAGATTTTTAAACATGAAACCTAGCATGAAATATGGGTAGAAATGGAGAGAGTAAGCTACCGAGATTTTAAAAATACAAAGAACATTAAAAATAGGGATTGGGTGCACTTACTATTGAGCTTGAAAATGTTGAAAACCCTAGCTATGGAGTCCCTTGAAGTTTTGACAGAATGGAGAAGAAAATGAGCTGATTTTGGTTCATTTTTTCCATTTTATTTCATTAAAATGCCAAATGACCAAAATGCCCTTAAGCCCTTTATTTGAAATTTCATCCATGCAAGCCCATTTTTGTCCAAAAACTTAAAAATTTGGAAAACTACTCTTTAAGTCCTTCTAATTTATAATCTAAAGCAATTTCATACAAATTGCTTCTAGAATCCAAGTTTTACAATTTATTCAATTTAGTCCCTAATTTCCAATTGGACACCTTACTCAAAGAATTTCTTCATGAAATCTTAACACATGCATATTCTCATGTTCTAGACCTCATAATAATTATAAAATAAATATTTTAATGTCAGATTTGTGGTCCCGAAACCACTATTCCGACTATGCCCTATTTTAGGATGTTACAATGAATGGTAAAGTTGTTGTCATATTTATTTGCATGCGACTTACTAAGCTTTATGCTTACTCCCTCTCCTTTCCATTTTCTTATATTGCCGCCTAATTAGCTCAAGGATCATCAGACGTCGGAGGCATCGATCACACTATCAACTGAAGCACTTGGTATAATTGGTTTTATTATTTTGAATATGGCATGTATAGGGCTTAGACTTTTGAAGTTTGTGTCATGTTAATTTGGCCAAATGTGTTGGCTTGGAACGAATCCCTTCATTTTGTATTAAGCCTCAAAATAATGGCTAATGTTCATTAATGATATATGCAAATGATGATATTTTCATGAATGAGATAATGCCTTGTGTGGTTGATTATACATTGTATTTTTTAATGGCTGTTGTTATATTGTGTTTCAGGGTGGCAAAGGGCTTGGTAGATAGCTCTATATTGTCCACAATGGTAGGCACACGGGCGTGTGTCTATGCTGTGTGAGACACACGGCCAGTCCCATGGGCGTGTTGTCCGGCCGTGTGTCCCCTGCACGTAAAATTTACAAGTCAGAATGCATGGTAGTAAACAAACGGGTAGAGACACGGTTGTGTGTCTCAGCCGTGTGGAGGACACTGCCTCTGGCCACGGACGTGTGCTTTGGCCGTGTACCTTAAATTGGATGCTGACGTCAGAAATAGAATGTCAAGGTTTTTAGACATGGGTTAGGACACGGGCATGTCATGGCCGTGTGATGGACATGGGCCATAGACACCGGCGTGTGTCAGGTCGTGTGAAAAGCCCTGTAGGTTTGAATTTGGAATTTAATTCACACGGGTATGGGATACGGGCGTGTCCCTAAGTGTTTAGGCCGTGTGTGTCATACGGGCCATCAGCACGGCCATGTCACAAGAGCCACACGGACATGTTGTCTTTCCACACGGGCGTGTATGCCCTGTTTCAAGGGTCATTTTTATTAAGTCGGTTTAACCACCCGAGTGGTTTCCAATGAATGTTTAAGGCCTCGTAGGCCCGTATTAAGGGGCTTAAACAAAGTTCAATTTTTTTTTAAATTTGATTAAGTCTTGGTTACTCAGAAATGATCGTGTGCATGCGTTAAAGTTTAATAACACCTCGTATGCCGTCTCGGGGTAGGGTACGGTTGTGGGGTGTTACAGCTTTAGTGAAAGTTCTTGGACAATGATATGATATAGACAGAGCTATTGGGAACCAAATAGAAACATGAAAAATTAATGCCTAAGTCTTCTTACTGGTAAAATTTTCGACGACGAAAATTTCTTAGGGGGAGAATTATAATAGCTTGATTTTAGGTCTAGTCGGAACAATAGTGTGGGGATCACAAATCTGACACAGTAAAATTTGTTTCTATTATATTTTTATGGTCTAGAATTATACGGAATTATTTTGTAAGAATTTCGTTCGAAAATTTTGACGTTCTCAATTTAGTCAAAAGGACTAAATCGTAAAAAGTGCAAAAGTTCAGTTCTACATGCTAGAGGTGTCCAATTGTTATGAAATTTTAAATTGAAGGTCCTTAGGTGGTAATTAGACACTTTGTTAAGTTAGTGGACAAAAATAGACATGTTGAGATAAAATTTCAGAGTTTTTCATTAAGGGTATTTTAGTAATTTGGTAATTAAAATGAATTAAAAACCAAAATAAAAGCCCAAAAATTTGTCCATCTTCCTCCTTGGCCGAATTTTGCAAGAGGAAGCCATGGCTAGGGTTTTTCAAGCTTTCAAGCTCAATTGTAAGTCTATTCTAGCCCGTTTTTAATGATTTTCACGTTTTTGAAATCATTGTAACAAGATCTAGCTATTTCTACCATTAATTTGAGATAAGATGAAGGTCTATGTTTTGAAACATGTTATAAATTTGTGTATTTTAATGTTTAATGGTATATTATGCATGTTTATGGTTAAAGAAACGACTTTTACTAAGTGATTTTCGGTGAAAACGTCTAAAAGGACTAAATTGTAAAACTTATAAAATATGTCATAAAAGTGTGATTTAATGGAAATTGTGGGCTGTTATAGTTATGAAAATTGTTCGGCTAGGTTTGTATGTTAAATAAATTGAATAAATTTCATTTTACGAGCCTAGGGGCAAAAGTTTAAATATGACAAAGTTTAGGGGCAAAAATGTAAATGCTTCAAAAATGTTATTTTGGGCTGTATTGAGTAGCTTAATGATTAAATAAGCTAAATGTGATGTTATAGATTAATAAAAATGAGATTCGGAGTTAAAACGAGGAATAAGGAAAATGTCGGATTAATCGATTTTACGTACACGAACCTTTGTCGAGGTAAGTTCATGTAACTGAATTGTATATGTTTTTATGCTTGATTTAAATTATTGTATTTGTAAGTTTTATCAATGTCATAAATATGTGAAATAATCGCACACTCATTAAAGCCCGATAAATGTAAATGTCTAACAAATTATAATGCCCGATAATGATAAATGATAGAAATTGTGAATGTTATGCTTGAGTTGAATATGAATAATTGAATTGCAAAAATGCATAAATATACGAGATTGACCACATGTTTGATAATGCTTTGAAATGTTAAATCCCGTTTGATAAAATGGTAAATGGATAAAATGGTACTTGTATGCTTGACATGAATGTGGAATGTGTTTTACTCGAATTACATAAATGTTACAGAGGTATGAAATAATCAAATGCCCAATAATGCGTGTAAAGTGTTTAAACCCCGGTTGAATAAATGGAAAATCGATGGATATGTGATTTCCCAAAGCGAAAAAGATCCTGCATTTGTTGCAGATAGGATTTAGGTTGGATGGGTAATCCTTCGACCTCAATTTCGATAGAATTTAGCCCGGACAGTTAATCCAGATCAAGCTCTTTAGAGCATTGTTATAAAATGGATTTAGCCTGGACTGGTAATCCTGACTAAGCTCTATTGAGTATATATATTGGAGACGAGATTTAGCCTGGACCGGTAATCCTATCGTATATATGTGTGGCTCGAGACTGTACTCTTTGAAATAGTACCTTATGGGTACCATTAAATATTAATTGAAGGATCCTGATTCGTATGCCTCGAGTGTACTACTTATGTATCCATCGATAATTTAAATAAATTCAACAGGCAAGGTTCTGACAGGGGCAAATATAAATTTAAGACAACTTGACATGGAATGGTATATGATATGGAAATATGACATGGAAGAATATTACATGAAATGCAAGAAAATGATGATACATAACAAGTGGTTTATGAAATATAATATGATGATATTTAAGTATGGAAACTATTTGATGAGGATGTTCATTCTTGATTAGAGAATTGTATACTTAAAGTGTACTAATCGTGACTTTGATATTCCGTGTAATATGTGTAAAGTTCTGACGTGAAATAATCTAAACTCGAAATGAACTGTTATGAAATGTTTACTTGAAATAATGAGATTAATTATTTGTGTTGAACTAATACATGATGTGGAAAACATATATGCTTGGAAACTTGATTTCTGTTGATCCCATACATGTCTTGATATTATTATGGAATATATGACTAACAAGGGCAATGAGGATGTGTTTAGGGCTTGAGATCAACGTGGTTGAATATGCATTACTTAGCTATCTCAAATAGGATGAATGGTATGTTAAGTATTATGTTATACGAACTTACTAAGCATTTTATGCTTACCCCGTTTTATTTTCCCTTGTTTTAGAGTAAATCAGAAGCTCGTTGAATTGGAAGCTCGGCGGAGATCACTCACACTATCCATCGGACCATGTCGATACAATATGGTAAATTAATTACGGTTGTAATGGCATGTATAGGATATGTTGGCCATATTGGCATGTAAATGTAAATGATGCTTGTAATCTAGCCATTTGAATGGCTAGTAATGGTTGTTTTGATAAACTTGTAATGTTATGCTATGGTAATTATATATATATACATATATATATATATATTTGTGTGTGTTAAGTAGTTGATTAAATCATGTTTAACACATGAATTGAATCAAAGCAAGATTATAAACATGTATACATGAAATGATATGCCATGATGATGAATGAAGTGTGCTTGGGTTTAATACTTGAATTGGCTGGTATATACATGCAAGTAATGATGTAAGTTGTTGGCAAAATTGGGTGAGAAAATGAAGCTAAGGAATGGATTCATTTTGTTCATAAGGGTAGACACACGGACATGTGTCTAGGTCGTGTGTGACACACGGTCAAGTACATGGGCATGTGTTCCGGCCGTGTGTCTCCTGCACCTTAATTGTTGCAAAACAGAATGCTCAATATCGAACACACGGGCAAAGACACGGGTGTGTATCTCAGTCGTGTGAAGGACATGGCCTCAGCACACGGGTGTGTGACTTGGTCGTGTGACCTTATTTTGGTTGATGACATCATAAACAGACAGTAACACGGGCTGAGGGCACGGGTGTGTCCCAAGCCACACAGGCGTGTGTGACCACACGGCCTACCTACATAGGCGTGTGACCCTATTTTGATGGAAATTTTTCTAAGTTTTACAAGTGTTTCCAAAGTTCTCAGTTTAGTCCCGAACCACACCCAATGTATGTTTTGGGCCTCGTGGGCCTGTATAGGGGATGATATGCATGTGAATGAAAAGTTTTAAATTTGGATGGAAATTTATGTCTCGATTTTGTATAATTGTGTGAGTTTATATTCAGTAATGCCTCGTACCCTCTTCTAGCATCGGATAAGAGTAAGGGATGTTATAAATAGAGTCAACCAATAGTAGACTAGGCTGTCTAGAAGAACCAAAAGTAACATCCAAAGTGGAAGAAGCAGATCCAGAATCAATACGACCATTTAATGGAGTGAGTGAAGAACTAGCTAAGTCATTAGAAATAGAAGCAGAAGAACTAGCTGAAGTAGTTGATGACGAGCCAACTGAATCAACTGATAAACCTGGTGTTGTTGAAGAGATTTCAGGAAACTTGGTAATTACCATCTTTAAGACATAATGTGATAATGCACTAACAGCCGACTTCTTGGAAAAAGGAAAAACAAATTCATCAAAAACCACATGGCGTGAGACAAACACTTTGCCATTGGAATCAAGGCATTTGTAACCCTTGTGCATGCTACTGTATCCCAAGAAAACGTAAAGAGCTGATTGGAACTGCATTTTATTGTTATTGAACGGCCTAAGATGAGGATAACGTAAACAACCAAAAACCTTCAAGAAAGAATAGTTTGGCAAAGTCTTGAAAAGCATCTCATGAGGAGTAAACCCTTGAAGAGCCTTGGTTGGAAGTCTGTTGATTAAAAACATAGTATTGGAAAAAGCATCAGACCAGTACTTTATAGGCATAAAAGGCGGTGCCAACAAAGTAAGACCAAGTTCCACCACCTGTTGATGTTTTTGTTCCACAATACCATTTTGTTCAGAAGTATGTGGACAGGAGACTAGATGCTTAATTCCAAAAGAGGTGAGCTGAGATGACAAGCTTCGAAATTCTCCCCCCAGTCAAATTGAACCTCTTTAATTTTGGTATCAAATTCTAACTCAACCTGCTTTTTAAATTGTAAGAAGGCAGCAAAAACATTGGATTTGTTTTATAGAAAATAAATCCAAGTATAACGTGATTAGGCATCAACAAATATGACATAATATCGAAAACAACTTGAATATTCAGGAGCTAGACCCCAGACATCAATCTCAATAAGCTGCAAGGGCATGGTATAGAATGTTTTTAAATGCAAGAAAGGAAGTTTATGACTCTTTCCCATTTGACAAGCTACACAAAGAGTAACATCTTTATTCTTAAGAACATTCAGTTTACAAGAACAAAAAAATTTGAGCCATCACATCTGAAAAGAAATGGCCAAGTCTTCTATGCCATATGTTATAAGAAACACCAACATTGTAAACACTAACATTTGATTTTTCAACATTCATTACAGAATCAAATTCACTAGTATTAACAACCTTTAATTGTACAACCCATCTTGGTCAACTCTTTGCAACAACTCCTGATGAGAGATTGCATCCTTAACAAAGTATTTTTGTAGCATGAAATTTGAAATACACCTTATTATTGTTTGAGAACTGTGATACAGACATCAAGTTCTTTGTTATGCCAGGTACATACATTAAATTTTTCATATGGAGAGGTTTATTATTTATAAGCAAGGTACTCTGGCCAGTGCTTAGATATTAACAAAGACTGACCATTAGCAACAGTGACCTTACTTGCACTAGAATATGGGACACTATTTTGTTATACTAGGAGCATCCCGAGTGAGATGAGAAGTGGCCTCTGAATCAAGAAACCAAACATGTTCTCCAACAATAGCAACATTCACAGAAGCAAAAGAACCATTAATAGAAACAAAAGCACCTACTACATTTTGTTTGTTGTCATCATCAACATTACCCATTGAGCAAAGATTAGCACTTGCACCTCTATGACCTGCATTAGACTTAGGAAAACCAATAAAAGAAGTATCAAAACGATAATAGCACTTTTGCACAATATGCCTAATTTTTCCATACAACTGGCATTGAGGTCTATTTGAAAAACGGCCTCTACCTCGATCTCGATGAAATGAACCTCCTCTGCCTCGATATCCAACTAAATCAGACACACCTTCTGTGGGCTGCTGATAACCTTGTGCACCATAAGAAGTAGATTGACTTGTGATAAGATTAACACTAAATAGCCCAGCCACAACACTTGACTTTTGCCTAGCTTCAAGGTCAATCAACATTAAAGACAAAGCAAGTACATCATAGGCTTGCCTACTAGTGGTGATTAAGGTGACCACCTAATCAAATTCACTAGGTAAACCATTAAGAATAGCTGTAATATGCTCTGCATCAGATATCTTTTCTCCATATATACCAAGATTATCCTTAATCAGTTTAAGTTGTCTCAAATAATCACGCATGTTTTGATCCCTTTTCTTTTGAAAGGATAAATAATACCGAAGATTCATAATCTTGGTAGTTGTTTTAGCATAATACAACTGACCAATGACTTCCTAAATTTCAGTAGTGGATTAACACATGACTAAATCTGGTAAATTTTAGGACTGATAATGGAAAATAACTAAGATGTTATGGCTTTATCTTGTTTATTAAATGAAACTCTTCAGGATTTTTAACTAGATGACCAGATTCATCAGAAACAAACTCAGGAGGATAGTACCATCAACTTAAGACTCCAAACATAACTCTCCAAAGTAAAAGATACTTTTTGTTTCCACAGAGGATAATTGATTTCATCAAACTGAATATTGATTTCTTGTTAGTGAAGTTCTTGGAAACATTGGTGGAACTGCTACCAGCAATTTCTCGATCTTTTGCCATCATGAATTTCAAGAAAAAAAAACTTTCAAAAAACTAGCTCAGATACCATGTTAGAAAACTAGAAAAGCAAAAAGAATATCTAACTTACACACATATAAGCAGCATATATATATATATATATATATATATATATATATATATATATATATATATACAAGAAGAGAAACAAGAAAGTATAACAAAGATGAATAATTGCAGCTAACTAACATTAGCTAACTAAGTCTAACAGGTTGAGCTAACTATATTTTTACTGTTAACAATTAGTTTATTTCATAATTTATGACCATATTATGAAAATTTATTATAAAAGGTATAAATAAAATATAATGAATCAATTTTGTAACAAACTTAATTGGTATAATGAAATATTGTTGCAAAAGGTGATTGTTATAAAAAGGGTTAACTATATATAGTTTTCCTTTCGCTAAAAAGTAAGCAAATTTATCTATAGATCTAGTTATTCAAAATTTGAAAGTATAATTGGAAGATTGAAGTCAGATTCTCGTTATTTTAAGTTTGAACCTCATTATATCTAGAATTTTATTCAAATTTATTCTAATTTAAGTTCAAATATATTTCGAATGTATTGTATGTTGATTATGACTGATTAATTTTTAAAAAAAATTAAAAATTAGATTTTCAAAAAATAAAAAAGATGAAAGAAAAAAGAAATCATGAAAAAAAATCCATTTTAAAACATTAAATAATAATAGCAACTGCTTTTACCATTTTTTAATTTGGTTTTCCCACTTTCAACTCCCAATTTTTTTTATTCATTCTGATTGATTATTTTTAATTCAATTTATATAATTGAAGCATTGGGCTAAAAGATTGTTTCGGTTTAATTTGTACAATCATACCTATTGATGGAAATCTTCGAAGTGTAATCCATTTAGGGTTAACTTAGCAATACTTTAAAAAAAATGCTTTTGAAAAGTATTGTGGAAAAGTGCTGTGGAAAAGTTTAGTTTAAAATTTGAGTGTTTAGCATTACTGTCAAAAAGTGCTTTTGAGAAATAAAATATCTATTTTAGACATATTATTATCAAGTAACAAATATACCTTTAAATAATATTTAAATTAGTTAATATTATTATATTTTAGTAAGAATATAATAGAAATTATTATAACTTGTTGTTAATATTTTAATATATGAAATATAAAATTTAAATATTTTTAAGCAATAAATATTAATTTTTTATAAAATTTAATTAGAATATATAAACTATATTTTAAATATTTAAATATAACCATTAAATATTTGTAATTAGTATTTTAAAAAAATATTTTTTTAATTTTTAATTAATGATTTTAACACATTTGTAATTAAGCACCAAGAAAAAAAAAGGCGAAAGTACTATGTTATTGGAGGGGTAAAAAAGTAATTAAGCACCCAAAGTACTTTTGGGGGAGGAAAATCTAAAAATTTTAGCTTCTCATTTCAAAAGTACTTCTGAAAAAAAAAATTTCCGAAAAGCCAAAAATTTCAACCAAAAAACAACTTGTTTAGTATAACTTTTCTTCCAAAAAGTGTTTTTGGAGCCAGAAGTGTTTTTTTAAGCACTACTAAATAGGCCCTTAGAACCAACAAACCTTTCAACGGGATGGTATTGTTCTCGGGTTGAGTTGGAGTTTTCTTTTGACTTTGTAGAAAATTTGATTACCTATGGCAACATGTTCAACAAAGTGAAAGTACCTCGTCAAATCGAGTTGTGCATGATGGAGAGTTACCTACAAAGGGAATTTGCCCATTGTTGCCATTTAAGGAGCATGTGTTCAAATCCTACCAAGTGCGATGCTCATGTCCCCTTGATAGATAGCCATGTGCACTCATGACCCGATCTAATGAAGCACTGTTAGCCTATTAAACCCATCGTATTATGCACTTGGGCTCTCCCTCGAATAGGAAGACAAAATCCAACTTGACTTGGAAACAATCTTAACTCACTGATAAGACTATTAACTCCAAAAAAAATAAACTTTTTTTAAAAGGAATAATTTCCTCTCCCCATATAAAATTCTAAATTGAAAAGAATATGTACTATAACGAATGAACAGAAAAAAAAAACCCAAAAGGGAAAACTTGTGCCATCAATTAGGGATGTTTGGTTAATTGGGTTGTAAAAATTAGGCTTTGTTGGTTAGCACTAATACATCAACATTCCTCCTCTAATTTGACGACAATTCCTTGCAAAGATTGAAGAAATTTTTTTACCCGTCCTAAGCTTGGTTTCTTCACAATCCTCTTTTCATTTTTCATCAAGTTTGTTTAAAGGCATTATCACAACCAAGTTTAATTCCAAAAGTTAAAAATAAAATGATACCAAGAATAACCATTGATTTCCAGACCCTGCCAAAGCAACCAAATTTAAACCCCAGAGCTCCCACAAAGAGGGGGCAAGCAGATATTATTGGGCCATGCTTTCATTTATTTTACATCAGTCAAAGGTAACTTAACAAGCAATTAATTAGTGCCCCTCATAATTAGAGTGACTTACAAGCACTAATGAAAAAGAAATTAGCATCTATCAAGTTTTATAATTAAATTCACATATTCATACTTTATTCTTACAAGAAGTGATATACTAATTTTCAAAATCTATAGTCAGCAAACAACCATCCAAAATCTAATTCCCACTTTGAGTCAGTAGAATCCAAGGGAACACAACAAGACCACCTCTGGCTGGCTTTTCTTTTCACAGTAAGAGAAGGATGAAATGAAAAGCTTTTGCTTCCCTTCGTGTATACCCCACTTTCACTTGTATTAAAACTAAAGCACCAATTGATATCAAAAGTGGGGTCAATTCTGAAAACACCCTTCATCATATTATATTATTAGACAGTGCAATTGATCATTATTATTATCATCAGTATTATAAAAAGCCTACCCTTTCCCACCACTCTCAATCATTTTAAACCAGTTCCCCCTCCCTATAGAATCTCATCCCTTCTTTGTGTACCTGGTGACATTAAGTCCCCCATAGCAGAGGCATTGAACTTTGGCATCATCCATGTCTGTTACAGGTTTTTCAGACCCTGATAGAATGTTCAACAAGTCATTCCATCGTAGGAAGGACTCTGGCGAGCTCGACGTGTTCGAGGCCGCGCGGTATTTCTCGGGGTACAACGAACCGGTTGGTAGCTACAGTTGCGCGACGTTCAGTCAGAGGATCATGCGGGAAGAGAGGCAACTATGGAGGGGAGGTAGGGCCAGCTTGGATGTGCCAATGAGGAATCCCATTGCTCAACAAGCTCATGTGGTGGAAAAACAGATCAAAGAGAAGAAATACAAGCAACCAAGTTCACCAGGTGGTAGACTTGCTAGCTTCTTGAACTCCCTTTTCAACCAAACAAGCTCCAAAAAGAAGAAATCAAAGTCCACCACACAGTCCATGAAAGATGAAGAAGAGAGCCCTGGTGGAAGAAGGAAAAGGAGGATCAGCATTAGCCATTTCCGTAGCTCTAGCACGGTCGATACCAAGTCGTTTTATTCGTCTTCGAATTCGGGTTCCAGGACGCCCCCGCCTTATGCACACACGCCTGCCAAAAGCTACAAGGATTTTAGAAGCTATTTAGACCATAAACAGCATCTGGCAGCATCATCTCAAACAAAGAACAATATTGGACAAACAAAATCAACAGCTTTACAACATGATACAACAACAGACTATTCTTGGTTGGATGAGAAACTCAAGTTCCTTGATGACTACTCAGAAAAACATCATAACCTCGGTGCTCGCCATCAGGATAAAGCTAGGAATCGAGCTGATCGATATCTAGCAGAAGGGAAAGATTTCAGGAATTTCAATGAGGTCGATGATGGTGCCGATAGCGATTCGAGCTCCGATCTGTTCGAGCTTCAAAACTACGATTTAGGTATCTATTCAAGTGGTTTACCTGTGTATGAAACAACACATATGGACAGCATCAAGAGAGGAGCACCAATATCCAATGGTGCACTATGAAACTATACATTTTCAACTTGTTGATGATGGGTTCCATTTGTTTCCATTGCCATTGTAGGCATTAGATTTTGCTTGTCCTTTTTTTCTTCTTCCCTATTGCTAGCTTCTTTGAAAGTTCGTTGAATGCTTTTTCCCCTTTTTTTTATTTTCTCTGTATGTACAGTTTGGAATGTTTATTTGTCTTCACTTTCTCAATCTTCTTTTCTTTCTTTGGAGCTAGCATGGATCAAGGCAAAAAGAAAACCATTAAAAGTATCCCATAACCATTCTAGTGGTTCGCTTAGGTTGTGCCATGATTAATGGCTCAAACATCAGAAGAAAAGGCCATCATCACATTGCATTATATGGATTAATATATTCTAATCTTTAACTTTTGGACCCTAATCAATCATAGGTTAACACCTTAATTAATATTTCCTACCTGTACGTGTGCTTCATCTAAGCTTTTTCCTTCTCTCTCTTTCTTTTTTTTTTTTATTTTTTTTTTGTTCCTTCCTATACTATTTTTTTTCATGGAAAACAAACAAAAAATCTATCTGCTGATTTTAAAGGGTCCCTTCATTTTTCAGCAAATTCAATGGAACTCACTTGAAAGCTACCAAGAATTCATAGAAAAAGGGGGGTAAAATTGATGTATGAATTTCATATCATAACAATACTGCATTTCACCTAAACCCTGAATAATTAAGATTTTGATTAAAAGCCACACAAAGCTGCTGTCTAATCAACAACCAACATAGAAAGTCAAGTATTGTTTATATACTAATATATTTTTGTAGTTAAAGCAAATGGACAAAAACCTTAACTACATGATCCATATAGATAAGTTATATCCTAAAACATATCATTGCTAATTATATGATCATTCCATAAATCTTTGCATACGCAAATAGTTTTATGCCTTTGGTTATGCCGGACCGCAACAAGTGAGTTGACCTTAAACATAATCAAATGATGGATTGGCGTAGTTAAAAGGGTAATCTAAAAGTGAGTTTTGTGTTCATTTGGAAACAAAATAAAAGCCTAAAGCTACATTGATGATGAAACCTATTGATAGCCTTTAGTAAGTATGATGCTGAAAATTTGATGTACAAAGAGCACAAAATAAAAAAGCCTATAAGAAAGGGAATGATGCATACCAATATGGTACATTAGGCACCATAAGGATCCAGCATAGCCTGCAGGATGGGCCTGCCCTGTGATTTTTTGTTCTTTTTTCAAAGTAAATGTGATTACCATATTTTGATTGAAGAGAAAGAGGAGACAAAGACAAAAGGTAAGCTTTGCTTTTAGGCAATGAAAAATTCATTTCTTTATAAAAAAAAAAGAAAAAGAAGGAAGCTGATATAACAAACCAACCAAGAGAAAAACGCAATCGAAAACTGCTATCGCTGCGAGATTAACTCCATTTATCCTTCCTTTTCAATCACCTAAAAGGTACCACCCGAGTGACCCGTCGCCAAGACGGTATCGGACCTTATTTCCGAGGCATGAAAAGGGACTTATCCAAAATGGTTTATGACCAAGTATGATTATTAGAACAATATCCAAATTATCCTGTAGAGAAATCATTATGTTACATGTTGAGAAATCATTATGTTACATGTTTATCCTAAACAACATAATCAAGCATCATGTGTTGTGTATTTCATGATATATTCTTTGGGTAATGATACATGAATTTTTTGGTTCATACCTTTTTCAATAGACATAACAATCAATGTTGACTTCTCAAGCAAGGAATCATCTTTACTCATAGATATCAACGAAGCACTGATTCTGCTTACAAAGTAGCTGAAGCTGAAATCATAAAAAAGGAATTGTAAGAGAAAGCAACAAATACAAGTTGAAGCTTTTTTTGCTTCTTCATACAGATTACAGGTACAGTTTCCAGTACACGCATTAAATAAATGATTATTATTATTTGTTTAGTCTACCATAAGTTACCACAATGTCTAATTGGCATGATAGTCAGCTTTTGATGTATATATAGTGACTCCAACAAGGGAATGTTGGGCCTGCAAATCTTGAAATTCGTGTGTTAGTTGGGACCTAAATGTGGACAAAATGGTGGGTCTTTAAACCCAATATCTTTCGATATACTCTCACTTCATCTCTTGTTCTCTGATGTCACTGTCTCAAACACAATAATACTAATCTCTCTCTTTTGGCGACTGAGACACATGTATTGCAAAACATTAAAAGAATATTTTCAGCCTCCTGTTTAATGCAATTTATAATTTAGTTTAATGATAATTAATTAAAAATAAATCATAGCGGTTTATTTCAAAATATATTAAAAATGAAACTAAAAATAAAGCAGATATTAAAGAGTACAAGTCGGAATCAGCTTTTAGACATAACATTCTGACATTGCCTTCATAGTTATTTATTTAAGCATTAAACCCACACAGACGTAGTAGTGATAGAGTAGAGGCGGCCAAGCCAATAAAAAGCCTAAGAACCTTGCCAGATATTGCACCAACAAGCACTCCCCATTTCTGTTAAACGTTTCCTTTCCAACAAGCACTGCCATATACGGTTCGTTGTTGGCTGTCAATTTTTGGATTTTGCCAAACAAGTTGAAAATATTAGCATAAAATATTTGTTTTTAAATATAATATTCAAATAATTTCATATTTAAGATTGATTTCATTAAAAGGCAGATGAAGTAAATGATATTATTTTAATAATTTCCCTTTAAAACAGCACGCAAATATTGCTTACATATTTTAGTTAGATATTCTTGATAAGATTTTATAATATGTATTTTTTAATCATTTAAAAATTAATGTAATAACGTAATAAAATATTTTGAGATGGATGGATTTTTTTAAAAAGTAATAAAATTATAAAAAAGAAAATCAAATTTGGGGTAGAAAGTTTTTGGTTTGCTTAAATATCATAAAAGAGTTTTGGATGGTAAAATTAGGCCACCAAAATGTACTTTTCAGCAAGCAAAATCAATGCTAAAGAAGCCCTAAGTTAGGGCAATCTTGAAGACCCTAATTACATTTTATAATGACACTCATAATTATGTAGGAATCCACCACTTATAAATGTAGCCTCAATCAAATATTTTGATGGACCCACAATATATATATATATATTTTTATTTTACTTTTTATAAGAGATGTGGTAAGGGTTTGATTTTAAGTTTTTAAAACATGGTAAATATTTTATAAATTATTATTTGATATATAATTCGTGAAAGTTTTTAATTTTATAAATGGAGTTTAAAATTTGATATGTTGTTAAGTTGTATTTGAAAAATAAATAAACAGGACATGTAATAAAATTTTATTAAATAAATAAACAATTATATTTATAATGAGAGAAGACTAGAAAGGTTTACAAACAAAGAGAACAAACCCCAAAATATTATGTCAATTAACTTACTTTCAACCTACGTAATTTTGCTATTCAACCAATAACTTAATACATCATGAAATATAATTTTTTTTTGTAAAATACACCTAAGGTCACGAAACTATTAGTTAATTCACGTTTTAGTCACTTAACTTTAAAAAGTTACAAAATAACTACTTAATTATTCAAAAGTTTTCATTTAAGTCATTGGGATGTTAAAATCGTTGTTGTACGACCTTCTTTATTCGTGCTTGCTCCAATTGAAAACTCTTCTTCCAATTCTCTTTTAAAACAATTTTGAAAATCACAAATTTGTTAATTAAAATCTAAACAGTTTTATTCTTCAATGTCTAATACTAACGTATGTTCTACTTGTTGATAGATACTGATTTATTGTGCTAGTGATTGAATTATCACTTAAAACTCAGTAGTTAAATTTAAAAAAAAATCAATTACTTAAATAAAAAAATTTAATAATTTAATAATTTAAATAAAAAATTTTCAAATAATTTACTAATTACTTTAATAACTTTAAAAATTTAAGTAAGTAAAATATAAAAAGTTAGGCAATTTTATTTAACATACCATGCCATTGTTGATGGTACAATCACAATTGGAAATGCAAAGTGAGTGGATTGTTTTTTCATAAAGCAAATTGCAGCTTTTGACTCACATTAATGGCTTTCGCATGGAGATTAGATTGTTGATGGCCTGATGGGGACATATGCACCTCCCTCATTGTGAGTGCTCCGTATATGGCTTTTTTTTTTCTTGATTTTTTTCTAAAAGTTACTATATAATAATTAATAACATTTTAAAAATTTCGTTAGTAAAATTTAACTTGTAATTTGTATTATTTTAATTAAATTTAATTTAGGAATGGTTTTTGAAATGACGTTTATCAAGTAATTAATGTATCTTCAACACTGGAAAGTATTATCTTCGTGTTGATATTTTAACTCAACTCATCGTGAAGATCTATATACGGCTCACAAAGGGCGTCATGATTGATAAAGATTGATACTTACAAAACTCGTAATAAATGTTAGCATTTAACGTGTAAATAATTATAGAGGTACTTGAGTGTTTCATAACTCGAATCACTAACTTGATCATTATATACACGTTATAAGCAAACTTGGTACCATACAAAACCCTGACACAAATAATACTTTCGATTGTTAATGGTTCGAATTGACTTCCAAAAGACTACATTTTGATTTTTTTTAAATAATTGATTTCCTGATAATAAATCTCAAATTCAAATAAAATATAAATGAATTTAAAATTAAATATAAATCAAAATTTATTTTATTCAATAAATAAATCTAATTCAACGAAATTGAATAATTCAATTTTTTATATTGAATCCAACTTTGTTAAACTCATTACCCTGTTATTTTGGCAGTATTCCCTCTCAGTTACCTTTTCTTTGCCTGTCAAAATCAGTGCATCTATTTATCTTTTTAGTTCTCTTTTTTTTTTTTTAGGCCTTTAATGGTAAAGGTTCATAAAATTACCTACAAGAAAAGCCTATGCCATTTTCTAACCTTATGAAGGAAGAAATATTAGTAGAAGCATTTAAATGGAAAAAAAAATTCAAATATTTTATTTTATTAAATTTCTTTTTAAAATTTGATAAAAATTTTATCTATATTAAACTTGAATTAGATTACATTGGAATCATATATATTAATTATATTGGATAATTATAATAGGAATCTTGAAATAAAAAAATTTAATTCATTAATTTACACATAATGTTCATGACACTTAAGAGCTAAAATCTAGAATTTAATAAAAAAAATTCATTTTATAGATTTAGTAAGCAATCAGTGGATGAGATAGGGGTTGGTAGATGCCCGGTCTCTCTTAAAATAGAAAAATTTATATTTAAGTCATTTATAATTTATAAAATTTTAAATTAGTAATGATAAAATTATATTTTAACCCTTAAAAATAATAAAATTTGAATTTAATATTTTAAAAATTATAAAGATATAAACTATTAAAATGGTAAAATTATATTTTCACTATAATAAAAATATACAATTTAACTCCGACTCAAATTTTCTTTTTTAACTTCACCAGTGCAAGCAACCTTTAGTATTGACCAAAACCTTCAATTATGGACTATATATATATTTAGTTGCTATTTTGTTAGGATATGACCAAATATCATTTAACCGATGCAATATTTTTAAGAAATATCATTAAACATATTTAAACTTCAAATTAGGATTTCTTATAAAAAGAAAAGTTATCAAAACCTTTAATACATATAGTATTGGTTTTAAAGGGTTTTGTTTTTTTAGTAAATTTATAAAATGATTTTATTGAAAATTTTAGTTTCTAAATAGATAACAAGTTCATAATTTTTAGAAAGGTAAAACCATGACAAAGTAAAATTCGAGCTGTTAACTTATAGTATGTAAGTCACTAACGGTAGAGCATGGTACCGCTATGTAAGTCACTAACAGTAGAGCATGGTACCGCTTGTGGTAATATTCTCGCTCATAATTATTTTATACTTTAGTGAATATAAATTCAAATCCAATCATACACAATTACACATGATTTGTCTAATTAAAAGAGTAAGGTTAAAATATGATGTAAATTTTTATATTATCTGGAATTGAATCTATGTTTTTTTATTTTTAGAAATTTAATTTTTTTTTATTTTTTTAAATTTTAAAATTCAAGTATAATTATTAATATTATTAAAATTATATTATTAAATTCAATTACTTTGTTATAAATGGATTTTTTTAGTTTTAAAATGTAAAATTAATAAAAATAAAAAATATTAAATTTTACATTCAAATGCATGGGCATTGTAGAGCAAAAGTAAGAAAAGAGAGAAAAGAGAAAGGAGGGGGGTAGTTATCCATATGGCCGCACAGTGCACAATGGACAAGTTGTTGCAGTGAGAGAGAGAAAGAAGAGTGAATGACCTTTCCCTTTTGCCTGTGGCTGCCATTTCAATTTCATGGAACATTTATAAAACCATTCATATAAATGTAAAGTTGGTTGTCAGGTTCCAGTGCCTCACTGTCTGGTGTGCCCACTTTCTGCCTTTTCTTTTATACGGACACGTGTGAACTCACCACCATGTACATGTGTCAAGCAGGGTCTTGTCATATCTCAAATATTAGATATCTTACCCCTACAAAGAAGAAAATTTCAATATATATTGGAATTAATTTCATTTGTCACTGACATTTGCCCCCCATTTTCCAGCTAAAAAGCTTTCACTAACAACCCCCCAATACACTGTGACTGTGAGTAGACCATATCTCCATTTTCATTTTCACTGTCTTGTTATCTAAAAAACAGCTGTCATGAATTCTTTTTCATACAATTCATCCTCTTTTTGTCTTTTTATTTTCAGTTAAATTTTAATCAATTTTCAATTTTATTTCAATGGTATGATACCCATGTTGTCCTTTTCCTTTTTCAAGCAGGGTTAAGGAAAAATAATTAATAATTCTAATTCAAATAGATTATTTTTTAATATCTTATTATATATATTCTTGTTAATTATTTAATCCTATTTGTAGAGTTTAAAAATTTTATTAATGCACTAAATATTTTTTAAAATATAATATAATTTTATTTTTAATAAAGATAAATTAAAATTATTATTTATTAAAATCTAATAAATTAAATTAAACTAAATCATTAAAATTTAATTTAATTCAAATTAATTATTTTTATATTCCATTCCAATGTAATTTCTAACCAAAATAGCGCAATAAAAATCAAATTTTTTTCTTGAAATTAAACCGTTATCATGCCCGCAATTTGAAGGTATCCAACCAGTTGACATTCAAGAAGTTAGGTTGAGTGTTTTAAGACAACGAGTAATTTTAATTATAAGAAAGAAGTGACAAGAACAAATTTATCTCCTTATGAATTTCACTATCAAATTTAAAAAATCCACGACAATCAAACACGATGATGATGTTGTTAAGGAATCTTCACATCCCAAAACGTTCAGAATAGTCAATGACTACCAAATATTACTATTTAGGTAACTAAAATTATAGATATTATTGATTGTGAAAATATATTCGAGCTTAGAATAAAATAAATCTCGATAAAACTCTTATATGATGAGACTTAAATCAAAATAAATCTAGAGAGAATTAACACATGATTGAAACATAGTGAAACTCGATCATATGATTTCTGTTGACATAAGTCTCAACAAGGGAGGAGCTAGATAGGAGAAGGTGGCGGTGCAAAAGAGGCCAATTTACCTAAATAGGCAAAAAATCGAACATAGACAAAAAGAGAAGGAAGGCTATTATGAGGGCTACGAGGATTGTATGCTAAGAGTAAGAGCTCAAGCTTGCTAATGGGGGAGATCATTTTTCCTTCTATTTAGAAGGTATTTATAGGAGAAGTCCTCTTGTCTAGTAATAGTGATGTGACAAGTTGTTACAAAGGGGTTACCATCATGGAATACATAGGGACGTGCATAGTGGGACTCATTTGTTATTCGTTTTAAGAAAGTACGAAGTTGTTATACTTAAGTGGACCTTAATAGTCCCTAAAGAGAGTGTTCACATTGAAAAGCTGATAACTTGAGCATAGTAACAGGTAGCCTTATAAAAGGGGACGTTTTCTCTATTAATGGGTGGTGTCATGATGGATGGCTAAACTAGGAGGTTATGTAACACCCCTAACTCATAACCGTCGCCGAAATAGGGTTATAGAGCATTACTGGAGTTTACAAAATAAATACAGATAAGTCATATCATTTACTATTCATATACAAAAATAATCATACTGTCCCTTGAATGGACCCTCGAGGCCCAATTTAAACATTAGAATCAAGTTGGGACTAAATCAGAATCTCAGAGAATTTTTTGCGAAATTTAAAAATTTTTCTTTAATACAGGGGTCACACGCCCGTGTGAGTAGGCCATGTGGCTCACACCACCAAGTGACATGCCCATGTCTCAGGTCGTGTGGGCATTCGATGTGAGGCAGATGGGCGTGTCCTAACCCATGTCCTTACCCGTGTAACTTTATGAATTGTGCCACACGGCCACACGCCCTTGTGCTAGGTCGTGTGGTCAATTTAAAATTCACAAATTAGGTGCAGGTTTCACATGGCCAAGACACATGCCCATGTCTCTGCCTGTGTTCCCAATTCTGAGCATTCCATTTCTCAATTTTAAGATGCAAGGGGGACACAGCCAAATTACGTACCCATGTGCCAGGCCGTGTGTCACACACGGTCAAGAAACATGTCCGTGTGTCTCCCCGTGGGGACAAAATAAGGCCATTTCTTAGCATTACTTCTCACTCAAATTTAACCTTCAACCTACAATAACATTTGCATACATTTTCCAACCAATTCAAGTTATATAAATCAATCAAACATCATTAACATGTATGAAATAGTATCACATATTCATATGATGAAACTTATCTTCTTGTAATGATTTATATTTTACCCTAATTCAATTTAACCAAACCACATACATATAAGCTAAACATGATATATATAACCTTATAATAACATACCAAAACAATCTATTTTTAGCCATTCCAATGGCTAAGTTACAAACAACTATTTACATGCCAACATAGACCAAGTTAACCTATACATGCCATTATATCAAAAAAAGATTACTTTTTATACCAAAACAAGCTGGAGGATAATGTGATGATACTCCGACTGATCTCCAACCTTTACGAGCTTCCAAGCACTATAAAACAGAGAAAAGAAAACCTAGTAAGTATTTAATGCTTAGTAAGTTCGGATAATAGGAATTTAGCTTACCATATATTTACATTTAATATAAGCATACAATAATGTAGCCAAACAATTTGGTTTATAGCCTAAAAACACCACTTCACTAATCATGTTAGTCAAGTAATTCACATAATACCAAGAACATAGATGAGCTCATCATTTAATGTCTTTCATATACATATGCTTTCCATAACATTTTTCCATATTACATGCACACTTTAATGACAAACCATTTCAAATTCAATTTAGCCGTGTCAGAACTTTACCCATTGAATTTATTTGAAATATCGATGGATACACTCAAATAGTACACTTTAGTGTACACTACTATAATTCGTCAATTCATTTCCTGGGGTACCCAATTAGGGCACATAATCGGGAAGCACACTCTTGAGCCATATAACGAAAAGCTCACACAGAGCCATTTCGGAAAGCTCATAAAGAGCCTATTGAGAAGCTTATTCGGGCTATATAACGGAAAGCTCATAAGATCCATAATCGGAAAGTTCACAAAAAACCTTACTGGGAAGTTCACAAAGAACCATATCGAGAGGCTTCGGATAGCTAATATTGGGAAGTTCAAGCGAGCATTATCGGGAAGCTCATAAAGAGCCAATTTAACGAGAAGCTCACAAAGAGCCTTTAATCTGGATGCTCGTAAGAGCTAAGTTGTGTCCGCAATAAATGTAGGATCACAATCTATCGGGACGCTCCGAAGAGATATAACGGGAAGCTCGCTAAACCATATGATGGGAAGCTTAAGAGGCTAATAATAGGATGCTCTTTCAACCTATGGTGTGTCTGCTACATATGCAAGACCATAATTAATACGGGAAATTCTATATCCATCGAACTTCATTTATTCAATCGGGACTTAATGTTTGTCAGGAATTATCAGATATAAGATTAATTTCATATACATAGCAACATTACAATCACATTCATACAATTCAATTAATACATATGAATTCTCAATTTAGTTACATGAATTTACCTCGATACTTGTTTGTATACTAATTATACTAATCTGAAATTTTTTGTTTTCCTCGATCCAATTCCGTATTTGGTCTTTCCAGATCTATATAAATGAATTTAATCATCAATTTAATACAATTCATATTCAATTAGATTCAATTTACACTCCATAAAAATTACCATTTTGCCCCTAAACTTTTCATAAATTCCAATTTCGCCCCTAGGTTCAGAAAATGAAATTCATGCAATTTAATCCTTATTCTAAACCTAACCGAAATTTTCATATAACATTTATAGCACTTTTATTTCACAAAATTCAGAATTTTTCCATGGGTTTTACCACTTTTCAATTTAGTCACTAAATCATGATTTCATCAAAATTCTCTTTGTAAAAGTTATTTATCTATCAACAACCTTTCATTTTCTACCATAAATTTTAAATTTTCAGCATATTCATCCATGGAAAAATATTTATACTTTGATATCTTTTCAAATTAATCCCCAAAATAGATAGATTAAACTATCCCGATATCAAAAATATAAAAATTACTAAAAATGAGACAATAAAACATACCTGATTAAACTTAATTAGTTTCCTTTCTCTCTCCTAGGGTTTCCATGCAAATTTTGGGGAAGATGATGAAAAATAAGATGATATTTTCTATTATCATCTTTTAATTATTTTGATTTCCAATTTAATCATTAGCCTTTTCTAATTTTTCCATGGATGAATCACTAAAAATATCTACTAATTTTTCTTTAATGGTCTAATTACCACATAAGGATCTTTTATTTTGAATTCCATAGCTATTTGATCCTTTTAGCCACTAGAATTCAACTTTTGCATTTTATGCAATTTGGTCATTTCCATAATTAAACACATAATCGATAAAATTTTCTTATCAGAATTTTCATATGACATTCCTATCATAATGCAGACCATGTAATAATACTAAAATAAATTTTCTTTCTGGCTCAGATTTGTGGTCCTGAAACCACTATTCCAATTTAACTGAAAATGGGTTGTTACAGGTTAGGCAGCTGAGGATGAATCGAAGAACAGGAAGTGAAAAACCGTCTTCAAGTATCCATCTAGTGTCTTCTAAAAGTGCCACGTGTCTAGCCCAAATGTGAGTGTAGTAATGATGAAACTTAAATCAAAATAAATCTAAAAAGAACTAACACATGATTGAAACATGGTCAAACTCATCCATATGATTTCAATTTTTCCAAAGTTTCAACTTTGGTATTAAGCCAAATGATTCATTGACTTTTATATCCTTTAATTCATGCACCCAACACACATTTATTAATTTGAAATTCTTGATTAAATTTGTTGTCACAAATTAAATGTACACCAACTCAATTAAGTAAAAGATAAAAATATATTAAAAAATATAACTTATTAATAATGTTATATAAATAATTTAATTTTAAAAAACAAAATAAAATACCGCCATCTTATGTTTACTCATGCAAATTTCTTTTCATAAAAATGGTTTACATTTTCTATTACTTTATCAATAAATTTTAATTTTTTCAAATAATAATCATTAAGTATTTTGCATAATTTTTATTTTTCACTCGCACACTGAATGTATCATAAGACTAACATGTATAAATGAGTAAATAAAAGTTGTTGGGACCTCAAGTTGTTAATTACATAAATTGTCAACTAATAATGGAAATGCTTGACTGCAGTAGCCTACGGTTTGACATTGCGAGAAATTATGTAAACAAAGTAATAAAGAATATGAGAGTTTGTTTACACAGTTTGGTTTCCTTATATCTGTGGAACATAATGTTTACACAGTTTGGTTTCCTTATATCTGTGGAACATAGCTTAATGAGTAACTCCCATTATCTTTAATCCATAATACAACATGTAAATCACACTATATCACTCTCCAAGTATAAAGATCTCACATTTGTATATAAAAACTAGAACACTCACCACTAAATCCCCCTAAAAATTTATACTATAAACACCTAAGGTTTACAATTCAATTACACTTATAAAAAGTTCCTCAATGAAAAAAAACAAAGTGCTCTCAATATGCTCTCATACATAACTTATATAAGCCTTAAAAATATATATTAAGTCTTGGCTTGCTAACATACTAATGATTGGATATAAAGAAACTCTTTGAATTTCGTAGCTGCAAAATAACAAAGATAATACTAATAAAGTCTAATAAAACACAATCTGATGGAGATAAAATCTTCTAGTAAAACAACTCAATCCACATAAATCTCTACAATTCAAGGGTTGTTTCGTTTCAATCTAATCTAATCTTCATAAGCAATGGATTGGTTTCCATAGATAAGCTTTTATATCTTCAGAGCATCAACTTATTTAATAGCCCAAAGATTTTAATTTATTAAATTTCCAATTCAAATATGGCAAGTTTTGCTTCACTATCTCAATGATGGATTGTAGTGGGCACTTCCGAGTGCCCCTAGGAACATTACTTCACAGCTTACCTCAACAAAAAAGATAAGTTCTCATTCTTTTATTATTTTCTATTATCTTCCAGCACTATTTGAAATATAAATGACCTGAAAATTACAATATGTCCAAAATAAATCAAATTGGTTTCATTGTTATATTTTACTAATATTATTAGTTATATATGCACTACATTGCTTTAAATTCAATCTCTTGTATTATGTTAAACTCTTTAGCGCCAAAATCACCATTATGGTCGAATCAATAGTTCATAAAGCCTATATGAACCCTATGTGTTCTCATTTTTTTCCTTTAATCCTATAGGATAAGATGAAGTAGGGTTTTTCACTTTACGATGCTTTCATTAATTAGGTTCACTTTCTTTTTAATTTCCCTAGTATAAGTACTTTAGCATGGAATTTCCATGGTTATGTTAACCCACGGCCATTAGGGCTTTTAAGGAGATTAAAGGACTCCATCACCTATCTTAATGGAAATGAAAAGGAAGAAGAGGAAAATGACATTGTTGTGAGATAGGTTAAACTTCTCCTAAGGTTATTATGTAAAATCAAGTGACCAATCGAAGGGCATGGACCTACTAATGCCATGTTAGACATCATCAAATCATCAAATAAATATTGAATCATCAACCATCTTAGGTCATACAGATAAATGATAGTGTACCTTTGTCTATTAAAGCCCTTCCATAATAGACAATGAGTAAGAGGTTAATATGTTGACGTACAGTAGGTCACAAGTTTCAATGAATAAATAATAAATAGTAGTCCGTTTGATCTTGAAATTATAGGAAGAGATTTTACTTGATCAAATTTGTGGAACTTAACATTGATGTAACTCCCCACGCCGGACATGTCCGTCAGATTTGGGTATTGAGCGCCACAAATGAACCTATACTTAATAATTTCTAACTGGACTACATTAAAACAATTTAAAAATAAACTATCTATTAATGAAATTTTTAAAAAAAGTTCTTACAACTAAGGCCTGGAGCCACTTAATGCTTAGCCTTTTACATTCTTATCTATAATCTGACTATTTAATTACAAAGGGCCTCTTACAACACCTATTAAGGATAACCATTTATTTACTCAAATTTTAAGGGTGTTATCTAGATACAACATAAAAAACTCTTGGGCGAAGCCTCCAGTGGTACCATTTTCCTACGTGCATTACTCTAACTGCCTGTGATCTTCGATCTCACATCGTCTGGCTTGGTCCCTCTTCGAAGTCCTCGATCAAGCTTGCAATCCTGCAAACACCATAGAACTATTGTAAGTTTAAATCAACTTAGTGAGTTTCTTCACCACATCACAATAACCCTACCACACAAGGATAACGAATGTAAAATAAACTATCATAAATAAAATGCTCTCTACTTCTCACTGTAAGATTACTTCGTCAGTGTGGCAAACTTTACCCTATTTTCTGAGCTACTCAGCTCATTACCCAACCTTCCTTTGGTCAGAATCTCCACTAGACCATGTTCTGGACACCTCGCCTTTATTTAATAGGTCTTATCCACACTTCTTATTTACATTTTCTTACTTTCTTACACCTTCCCCTTTACATTGGGAGTGTGTTAAACTTAACTTGACTCGATTGATTTCCCAATATGAACTCTGATGATAGATTTTTTAATAATTCACCTAAGGATTCTTGAAGTATACATTCCTTAGCAAACATGGATGGACCAATCCTTGACGAACTCCCTATTCCCTTACTCTAGTCCCGAAGGACTTGTTAACATTTCTTTACTGTGTTGACTTTGGAAGTCCTCGCCATTTTGGCGAACCTATTCTCATTTCGCCTTAGGGTTCACAATGGTGAAACTACATCTAGTAGCTAACCCCTCAAAATAGCCCTTACTTAGGATCTTCACCCGCTTCATACTCGCAGGTCAACCTATACTGTTAGACAAACATATTGTCGCCCATGCGATTATAGGAGCCTGTCTTCTCACCTGCTCGTCTCATCCATACGGACCTATCTTTTACTGTGATGTTCTCGCACTAGACTTTCTTCAAGAGGAGTAGTTGTAACACCCAAGTTTTGACAGATTTAAAGTTTTGGGCGTATAGCTGTAACACTCTATCTAGCTTGGTGTTATTTGCCCAATTGGTTATTTTGGCGTATACGTATGGGTGTATAGTAACCGTCAATTGAGTTAGTAAGAATTTGATTTCTTGATATTCTATTATATCGAAGAGATACTCGTGTTAAGGGATAAAAGAAAAATATGATATGAGTATTCACCAAATGTATAGTACGCCTAGTTTGTATGGAATACTGTGTTAGTTAGACTTTAAGTTATCTTGTTAGAAACAAATTGTATGCTCAGACTGATAAGTTTGATGAAGGGAACGAACTTATTTATATTTTTATCGAAAATTGTAAACCAATAAGATGGTAAGTTTTGATACGTATGACACTTATTAAATTCCACTAAGCAAGATCAGTCATATTTATATATGAGAGTGTGTTCTAAAAGGGATTCTTCTTCCTCTTCCTCACGTGGTATTTACTGAAACATTTCTTAAGTCTGAATGTATCCTACATTAATTATCTAGAGGCCATGGTTCTTTTATGATCAGTAGTTATTTCTCATCAGGGTAAGTATTTTAGCTCTGCATGTTAAGTATTGAATGAGTAAATCTATATTTTGTAATTGAACAGCGAGACTGTAAGTATAAGGTTTCTGCATGGGATTGTTAGCGATTAAAATGATAAGTAATTTGTATGTAAAAGGGTATTAATGGTGAAATTATGTTTCTAAGTAGTGATTGCTGTTGGTTCAAGATGGATCTCCAAATCTAGAGTTCTGAACTACCATTAGTGAGAATTAGGTCAGTTCTATGTTGACTATTGCATGTATATAGTTCATATTAAGAGATATTTGTAGGAAATTGATCGAACTAGGAATCTAAAACTATGAAAAGTGTAGTATGTATATGGGTAGTGAATTTAATAATTTCAAGTATATGATGATGGGTGTACGAGTACTGAAACATTGAAGTTTGGCTGAATATGTATATGTCTGAAATGCATGCTATGAGATGCGTGTTCTGATTGAGTGTATGTTAGTGAAGTAGAATGTTGAAATTAGATTATGTTAATGCATGAAGAGTTTGTGTCTTTTCGCCGTGATGGTGTTTGGTAGAGTCCACCGAGATTGAAAGCACGAACTTTGATATGAATTCTAAAGGAAAAATCCATGGCCATGGCACTTTCTTAAAAAGAATTAAAGAATGGTGATTTTCCAATGGCGTTATCTGTGTGTCCCAGGACGATGATGGGAAAACCTCACGTAATGTGAGTTTAGGCAAATCTATATCATAAACATGACTACTAAGAATAGCCTTTGTGGCGAACTTTGAAAGAATAACCTTTGTGGAAAACTCTAAAAGAATAGCCTTTACAATGAACTCTGAAAGAACTACCGTTTTGGCGTACTCTATATCATTGCTTATGTGGCATGTTCTGTTAGGCCTATATGGCGTGAATTATTAGGATGTCTGGTAAGATTTGAATCTAAATGTTTATCTTTATTGTAAGGTATGCGTAAATTCTTTAAGTTCTGTAATAAGTAAAGCTAAGGTGAAGTATTGATGTGTTCTAGGTTATAAGGGACTAAGTCTAAAGGGTTTTTTCCATGAAAAAGAAGTGTGTATCTATATGTTGAGATGGAAATCTATCATAATAAATGTAAATAGGGAAATTAAGTGGTATCCCATCTTCTTCTAAAATTATTTTGGATTTGAGTAATGCTATTTTAAATTATGAGATTCTGATATAACATATTATGAAATGAAGTTCATCTGGATGTTATACATAGTGAAATATAAGTATGGATATGTGTACAGAACTAGATCAGGGTATGTTTGAATGTGACCCAATGGTATGAAATTTTGCCTATGTATCCGCCCAAGATAATGTCAATGAGCAATTGCTTAAAATAAGAGTATGAGTTACGGTACGGATTGTTGGAAATGGTTTCTAAGTGTGCGTTCTATTAAGTAAGTATTATGGGATAAAAGAACTATAAAATGATTGGAAGGATTCCTCAAATAAAAAGATATGGAAGATTAATTATGATAAGGGCATGATAACTGGCGTATAAAGGAATGATAATATTGTATTGGTGTCAGCCGAAGTAAATGATATGGAATATTGTTGACTATTAGTAATTCATACAAGATTGCAAAGTATCCATAAAGGTATGGTTATTGTGGGTTCACTAAGAACTCTTGTACTTACAAGCTTTTTAGGTATGATGAGAAAAGTGCCTTTTTGTGCTAACCATCTGACTCCATTATTTATAAAGCCTAAGTACCAGTGCTCAGGTTCTTTTAAGGGCAAAACAAAAAAAAAATGCTGCAAAAGCCAAAACTTGAACCTAGGACCTCTCAAACTCTCCCAACACACTTAAATCAACTAACCATTCAAGCAAACATGGAATTTATGCTAACACATGCAAAAATACAGACCCTACCTTTTTGGGGCGTTACAATTCTATCCCCCTTAAAGAAATTTCGGCCTCGAAATTTACCTGGTCAAAATAAATGAGGGTACTAATGCCGCATTGTCTCTTCTGGTTCCTAAGTGGCCTCTTCCGTGTTGTGATTGGGCCACAGCACTTTGACCAGTGGAACAGACTTCTTTCTAAATATTTTAACATCACGCTCTAATATCTGCACTTGTTCCTCATTAATAGTAAGATCAGGCCTAACTTTGATTTCTTCAACTGGCACGACGTGCGAGGGATCAAAACGATATCGCCTAAGCATTGAAACGTGAAACACGTCGTGAATTCTCTCCAGCTCCGGAGGCAACTCAAGTTGATACGCAACTGGTCCTACTTGCTTCAGTATCCGGTAAGGCCCAATAAATCTAGGGCTCAGCTTGCCCTTCCGTCCAAACCTCATAATTTTCTTCCACAGTGACACCTTAAGGAAGACATAATCCCCCACAGAGTACTCGATCCCTTTACGTTTTAAGTCTGCATAGGACTTCTGCCTATCAAATGCCTCTTTCAATCGCTCTCGAATTAGCTTTATCTTGTTTTCTGTATCAGCAACTAACTCCGGCCCCAAAATTCGCCACTCACCCAGCTCAGTCCAACAAGTAGGGGTACGACACCTACAACCATATAAAGCTTCGTACGGTGCCATTCGAATACTGGATTAATAGCTATTGTTATACACAAATTCTGCCAAAGAAAAATAATCCTCCGAACTGCCCTTGAAATCCAAAACATAGCTTCTCAACATGTCTTCCAATATCTGTATTACTCTTTCAGACTGTCCATCCGTCTAAGGATGAAACGCAGTAGTAAAATCCAGTCGTGTACCCAAAGCCTCGTGTGATTTCTTCCAGAACCGAGATGTGAACCTAGGATCTCTGTCAGATATGATCGAAACCGGTACCCCATGCAATCTTACAATCTCAGCCACATACAACTTGGCCAAATTTTGTATTGAATAATCAGTGCGGACTGGTATAAAATGGGCTGACTTAGTCAGTCGGTCTACAATCACCCAAACCGAATCCTTCTTAGAAGGCATCAAGGGTAACCAACACCAGGATTAAAAGACATTCCCATATAACAAGAATTTCTTCAGAAGATCAATAGCCATAGAAATATTTCTGAGAACGGGTAAACACATAGAACATCTCAAAAGAGACTGCTAAATCTGTCTAGTTATAACTGTCACACTCAGATAGTTCATATTTCAAATATCATTTCCCCAACTAGTTCTGCCATCACAAATTTCATATTTAACCATTCACTAAAGAAGGCCAGTTCTGAATAAATTTCGATTTACACTTTTCTCGACCTTGCACTTGAGTAATTTGGTTTACCAAGGAGAATTCCTTTTCTAACTGGAACAGTGCATAATTCCAGTAATTTTTACGTCAATCCGATACTTTACTAGCTCTGACTTTACTTATCAACTCATTTTCAATCTCTGATCATACTTATAATTATTGTATCACTGAACTCTTTGGGTTCTCAACCGGAAACTTATGCAATACAAATCTCATGAAATTCCATTATAAGTACCATTTCGGTAAGGGGGAGGGGTTGTAGGACCTCTTACTCGACTTTCTTATACATACACATATGACACAACTTCCATCATCATAACAACATCATCAAAATCATGTCATTCATTCATGTTGGCTTACACCAATTTTCCTATTGTCCCATTTAGACAATATACTTATGCATACATTCTATGTTTTCTAGATAGCTTTACTTATCCATTCATTTAATTAAATTAAGTCATGCTCATGACATCATATAAGGCCAAACAAACATAGATATTTGCACCACAATCATAACTTTCATTTCGTGCATTATCATGTACATATCATTACAATCATATAATTCAGTCCAACAATTTAACATAGATAAGTTCATTCCATTATAATCCTTTATCTCATTACAATCATAACTTTCATCAACATTCGACGTCCAAATCAAAATAAGGACATTTTCATTCGTATCATAATATTATGACCTTTATTCATACCTCTACTACTTTCAATCTATTCCGTTCATCTTATCAAGTAAGCCACATACACTACATCATATGAGCATTAAGCAAATATGAATATTTATCACTTATGTATCATAAACCTTTATTCATACTTTTCAAACCGATACTTATCATAATCATAATTTTACTCAAATACCTTCACATAACATTGAACATGGTCGACGCAGCTCGGTTGGAGAGTACCCTGTCTAAATAAGACGGTACTCATATGCGTCAGAAGACATCACACTATCACAGATCAGTGGCATGTATAGCTAAACTTTTACACATGCAAGGTTAGTCTAAGAACTGACTAAACCTGCTCTGATACCACCAAATGTAATGCCCCGTACTCGAGACCATCGCCGGAGTCGAGCACGAGGTGTTACTAAACTTAATTTCATCAATTAAACAGCTCAAACAATTTAATTTTAGAAATTCCAGACAAGCTGGCTAACTGCGTCATAGTCGCTTAAAAATTCATATCTCGAGTTCTGAAACTCAAAATGCAATTCTGTAAATTTTCCCTAAAACTAGACTCATATATATATTTACTAATTTTTTTCTAGAATTTTTGGCTAGGCCAATTAGTACATTTTATTATTTAAAGTCTCCCCTGTTTTAGGGTTTGACTGCTCTGACCTCTGTATTACGAATCAGATATCTCTCTGTACAGAATTTAAATGACTATGAAGTTTGTTTTTCTTAAAACTAGATTCAATAAGAAATCTTTACATATAAATTATGACTTCTAATTATATTTATACAGTTTATGGTGAATTTCCAAAATCAGAACAGGGGATCCAAAAATCGCTCTGGCCCTGTTTCACAAAAATTTAAACATCTCATAAAATATAACTCATATACTTGTTTCGTTTCTTCCATATGAAAATAGACTCATAAGTCTTCAATTCCATGTTTTATTCATCATATAATTATATCTCTACAATTTTAATGATTTTTCAAATTCACATCACTACTGCTGTCTGAATCTATTTTATGGTAAATTTTACCTATTTCATGGTTTCCATGGATTAACTAGCAATTTGACATACATAACACCAAATATGATCATAATTAGCCATTCCAATGGCCAATCATTACCAAGCATTTTTATACTACTCAATAACCATATCATAAGACCATATATACAAAATGATTATAATGCTATACATGCCATACTCAAAATATACAAGCCATTATGCCAAGATGGTATATGGATAGTGTGAGCGTGCCTCCGACCGTTCCCGATTTCCGAGCTGGCTTGTCAACACTACAAGGAATGAAAAGGATGGAGTAAGCATAAATGCTTAGTAAGTTCACATGCAAATAGCAAGTAACATAACCATATAAGCAAACATAAAACATCATTTGCATAATCATCACCAAGACATTCATATCATATTTTCATTTATCATCTTACCATATTGTTGTTATATCGATTTTTCAACCCAAGGGTTAAGTACATACCTGTTCAAAGTATCTATTTCACAACACTTACCAATACGTCCCTTTCATCTTGAGTATTCCTCCATTTGAGTAGAACTTTACCCGTTGAACACATCGGAATATAATTCGGATACATGGAAAGTTTGCACATAAGTGCCACATATGTAGCCAAGCTACTATGTAACCCGCCCATAAGCGAACTCGGACTCAAATCAACGAGCTCGAGTGTTCGCATCCATAAGTGAACTCAGACTCAACTCAACGAGCTCGGATGCCTAGTTACATCTCACGAACTCGGACTCAACTCAACGAGTTCGGACATTCGCATCCATAAGTGAACTCGGACTCAACTCAACGAGTTCGGATGCCCAAATATCCCAGTGACATGTCACTTGTATCCTAATCCATTCCTAAGGTTCAACGGGACCATTTTCCCAATCATGTGTCTCAACCATCTTCTACGGAATACCGATACGATACTCGGTAGAGTATTCACATTTTTCCAAGTATATCACATAATTTGACATATTATCAAACAATTATCACGAGTATAATATTTCATAATAATTATCATATCATTTAAATAACATAAAAACATTTAAAATAATAACTATGTTACCAACATTTACATATGAACTTATCTAGTATGCGAAAATGGCTACTTTTACCATTTCATTCCACAACTTGGTATTTTCCCCATTTTAGCCCGAATTTCAGTTTTTCTTGCTCTATCATTTAAAATATAGTCTAATTAGGACTCACATTATTCAAATTGACCCAAAATCATATTTTGGAAAAATTACAATTTTGCCCCTAAACTTTTGCATATTTACACTTTTTCCCTAAAGCTCGTAAATTAAACTTCAGCCTATTTTCTTATGTTTTATGACATGCTGATCATTTTTCCCTTCTATGTTAACATCAAATTCTCACTCTAACATGTACTTATGACTATTAGGTATTTTTACCGATTAAGCCCTTTTGCTCGTTTTCACTTAAAACCGAGTAGCACAAGTTGTATAACATAATTTAAAACCTCATATTCTATCATAAAACACCAAAATACACAAATTTCACCTATGGGTATTTTTCCAAATATAAACCCTAGGTTAAATTATTGCTAGCATAAGCTAAATCGAGCTACCGGGACTTCAAAAACATAAAGAACTTGAAAAACGGGGCTAGAATGGACTTACAATCGAGCTTGGAAGCTTGAAAAACCCTAGCCATGGTTTCTCCTTGCTATATCAAACCGTAAAGGGACTTTTTCAGCAAGCAAACATAGTTCTCTTTTTCTGAAACTGTAAAACCTTCTGGTTGTTGCATGTAAATATCCTCATCAAGTTCTCCATGCAAAAATGCAGTTTTTACATCTAACTGCTCAAGCTCCAAATCATGCATGGCCACAGTACCAAGCAAAGCTCGAATCAAACTATGCTTAACAACTGGGGAGAACACATCTGTGAAGTCCACTCCTGGAATTTGACTGTAACCCTTTGCAACAAGCCTTGCTTTATATCTGTGTTCTTCAACTCTTGGAGTCCCTTCTTTCTTTTTAAACACCCATTTACAACGAACAACCTTTTTACCTTTAGAAAGTTTTACAAGGTCCCATGTTCTATTTTTGTGGAGTGATTCCATCTCTTCTTGCATAGCAAACATCCACTTTTCTGAGCCTTCACAGCTAACCGCCTCAGAATAATTAGATGGCTCTTGATTCGCATCTATATCTTCAGCCACATTTAAAGCATAAGCAACTAGATCAGCCTCGGCATACTTCTTTGGAGGTTTAATTTCTCTTCTAGTTTTGTTTTTGGTGATAGAGTATTGTGGTGAAGAAGCAACTCTATTCTCAATTTTTGTACTAGCTTGAGGAGTTGACTCTGTATTAATCTGATGCTCTACTTATTTTTGATTTTCTTTATTGGAAGAGTCTTTAAGAGATAAGTTAGGTAGCATAGCAGTTTCATCAAAAACAACATCTCTACTAATCACAACTTTTCTATTTTCAGGACACCATAACTTATACCCTTTTACACCAGCTTTATAACCAAGAAAAACACATTTAATGGATCTCGGTTCCAATTTTCCATTATCAACATGAGCATATGCAGGACACCCAAAGATCTTTAAATCGAAATAATTAGCGGATTACGCACCATACCTCTTGTGGAGTCTTTTTCACAATGGCAACGGATGAAGATCGGTTGATCAAAAAACATGCAGTAGACTCTACTTCTACCCAAAATGACTTTGGTAAGTTGGCATTTGACAACATACATCGAACCTTCTCCATGATCATTCTGTTCATTCGTTCTGCAACACCGCTTTGTTGTGGAGTATGACGAATCGTCAAGTGTCTCATGATTCCTTCCGACTTGCACAATCTATTAAACTCATCGAAACGTAACTCTAAGCCATTGTCCGCATGCGGAGGTATTTTATCTGCTTTCCCGCGTCTGCTTTTCAATCATAATTTTCCAAGACTTAAATGCGTAAAAACACATCACTTTTCTCGCCCGGAAGAACGCCCAAACTTTCTCGGAAAAATCATCAATAAAGGTTAGCATATAATTAGCTCCACCTCTGGAAGGCACTCTAGATGGCCCCCACAGATCAGAATGAGTATACTCCAATGTTCCCTTCATGTTATGGATTCCTCTAGTGAATCGAACTCTCTTTGCTTCCCAAAACACAAAGTGCTCACAGAAAATTCGGTTTGCAAATTCCTTGCCCATGAAGAAGTCCTCTTTTGCTCAATTCTGCCATGCCATTCTCACTCATATGCCCTAGGCGCATATGCCAAATTTTAGTAATATCATCATCTGACAAGGAAGAGGAAGCGACAGCTGCATCACCAGTAACAGTAGAACCCTGCAAAACATATAACTTGGCAATCTTTCTCTGTCCTTTCATCACAACAAGGGACCCTTTGGAAATCTTTAAAACCCCACTTTCAGCTGTGTATCTGTACCCTTTTGAATCAAGAGTACTCAACGAAATTAAATTTCTTTTCAATTCTGGAACATGCCGCACGTCACTAAGTGTTCTGACAACTCCATCAAACATCTTAACTTTAATTGTTCCAACACCTGCGATTTTACACGAAGCATTATTTCCCATCAAAACAACACCTTCAGATACTGTTTTGTAAGTTGTAAACCAATCCCGATTGGGACTCTTGTGGAAGGTGTAGCCTGAATAAAGTATCCACTCCTCGCTTACTTTAGAATCATTGACAGAAGCGACTAGAAGTTCACCATCGCTGTAGTCTTCTACAACATCGCCTTCACCGTAATTTTCTCGTTTGTTTCCCTTTGATTCGCAGCCTCCCTTTTAATCTTATTTTGTAGCTTATAGCACTCAGATTTAATGTGCCTTTTCTTCTTGCAGAAGTTACAAGTTTTACCTCTGTTTGAAGACTTCGATCTACCCTTAGATTTACCACGAGGATTCCGTTCCTGTGTCCTACCACGATCATCATCAGCATTCCGATCTTGTCTCCCACGAACAATGAGACCCTCTCCCTCAGAGTCGGGTTTAACCATAAGATGCTTCATCTTATCATACGAGGTTAAAGAATCATAAACCTCATCAACTGTGATAGACTTGCGGTTATATAAAATCGTGTCTCTAAAGGTTGAATAAGACGGGGGCAATGAACAAAGTAGAATCAACCCTAGATCTTCCTTATCATACTGAACCTCCATGGCCTCCAAGTTTGAAAGAATTTCTTTAAACACTGTTAAGTGTTCATGTACAGACGCACCTTCCTCCAAACGATGAGCATAAAGACGCTGCTTCATATGCAACTTGCTTGTTAGAGTTTTCGACATACATATTTGTTCTAGCCTCTTCCATAATGCAGCGGCAGTTTTCTCTTTCATCACATCCTGTAAAATTTCGTTGGACAAATGCAGATGTAATTGTGTTAATGCCTTTCGATCCTTACGCTTCTTCTCTTCATCTGTTAATGTCGAAGGCATCTTATCTATCCCTAGCAAGGCATCCTCCAGATCCATCTGTGCAAGAACTACTTGCATCTTAATTTGCCACAAAGCAAATCAGGTGTTGCGATCCAACAGCGGAATTTCATACTTCAAAGATGCCATTACCGTGATCAAGATGAATAACCCGGAAGCTCTGATACCAATTTGTAAAAAAAATAGAATAAAATAAATAAAATAAAGAACACACAAATTTTACGTGAAAACCTTTCGGAAAAACCACGGGGCAGGAGAAGAAAATTCACTATGTCGAAAAATTTGAATCAATATAAGAGGAATAGACTATGTCTATTTATAGGCTTGTAAAGCCATATTCTAGTAGGATTGAAACACCCTATCCTAATCAATATAAAATAGATGAAGTTTAATAAGGTTTAAAAAACCTTATTCTAAAATAAAATAAAAGAAGTCTAGTTCTATATGGATTTTACTTTTATTTTTTTTTCCATCGTATTTTATTTAAATAAGAATTTGGGTCACTTAATTCTAACATCAAATATAGTTCATGTTGAACAAAATGTTGAATTAGGGGTTTAATTGATAGAATTTTTAGTTAGAATTGATTAAAGGATTAAATTGTAAAAGAAGTTATTAATTTTATATAGTAGGGACTAAATTGTAAAAATTTTGAAACTAGGGTTTTATGATGAAACTTAGATAGTTATGTCTAAGTTTGGTTGAAAATTGAGTAGAAACAAAGTATGAATTGAGATAGAAAAGTAATTGAATTTAGTTAAGATTAAAATTGAAATTAAAGTAGAAATTGAATAAAAATTGAATAAGAAATTTAAATATTAAACGTAAATTAGTATTGTATTAATGATTATGAAAATTGTTTTAATTTTCGTAGCTAACGTTGTTCCAGAAAACTGTGGCTAATGAAGGAAAATACAAAGTCAACGAGGATTAGCTTAGAAATTACGGTTTGTATTTCTATAATCCGAACTTAATATTTAATAGTTGAAATTATTATTTAATATGTATGGTAAGTGCATTGAAATGATTATTTGAATTGGAGGAAACATTGGTTGAAATTGAAAAGTGAATTTAAGTATTAATTGTTGTGTTTTGATTAAATGTTATAGCAAGTAATTAAGGTGAGAATTATTTGTATTATGTTTTACAATTGAAATGGATTGATTTGGTATATGATAAATTTATTGAATTTATATGGATATATGTGATTGATGTGGAAATTAATGTATGTTATATTGAAAATTAAATTGATTGGGAATGTGATGAAATAAATATGCATATGTGATTATTGTAGAATCTGAATGTATGTTAATAAAAAAATAATTTGAATTGTATTAAATTATTAATTTATGTGATTAAATTAAAATGTGTATTGATTGGAAACTGAAAATTGATTAAAACCCTATTAACAGTATCGGGCTAAGTCGGATATAGTTGGCATGCAATAGGATTGGAAGTGTTCAGGGATACTTCAACCTTGAGTCGATGATGCACTATAAGTGTCGTACTATTACTTCGACTTCGAGTGGATGAGGCACCTTGTGTATCGTACTGCTACTGTAACATCGGTTTAATCTGATGAGGTACTGAGCATCGTACTATTACTATTTACTTTGGAAAAGCCGATGAGGCACTGTGTGCCGTACTGGTATGTTGGTTGGATCCGTGTATTCGTCAATGTCCGAGTCATGTTAATAGGGCTAAATAAAGGTATTGAATTACTGATGTTATTGAATGATATTGATAAATTGATCGATACTGAAAAATATTGACTGAAATTGAGCTTGGAAATAAACGGATTACTGATTGAAATGTCAATTGTTGAATATTATTTATTGATATTGAACATTTGAAACATGTTTGAAACACATGAATTATGTAACTCTAAATGGGATATAAGTGAATAATATTATTGTTCAAGTAAATTGTGAACATATTGTGGAAAAATTATACGGGTTAGTAGATGAAAGAATTGATTGAGTTAAAAAGGATTTATCTATAAATTGAATAATTATATAATTGTGATTGTTATATAATTTTTAAGTGAATGTTATATTTCATATTATTAAGTGTTCGAATTATAGAAATACCACTAAGTACATACTCAGCGTACGGTTTGTTTTCGTGCGCAATACAAGTCAAAGTCAGATCATTAGATCAGCATCCCAGGCCAATCCCGAACTCTAAGTGGAGAAGTATATTATTTATTTGTAATGGCATGTACCTAGGATAACTTATTCATATGAGTGTCATTTTGAATTATGAAAGTAAAGGTGTAGGAATTGGCTTAATTAGTATGAATTTTAACTGTTTGAAAATGTATGTGAAATACTTAAAAAGATTTATCATATAGGCCCATAAAATATCTAATTTGACATGTTTTGAGTAGGTTTGAATGAGATTTAAAGTAATTGAATGAATGGTTATTGGAATGTTTGGTATACTAAATTGCAGGGCTGGTAAATTTGATGTTTAAGACTCATTTTGAGTCCACACGGCCTAGCACATTGGCGTGTGGCTTGGTCTTGTGAAAACTGCTCCTTGATACTTTCAAGTCAGAGAGTTACACGGGCTCTTAACATGATCGTGTAACCTAGTGACATGGCCATGTGATCTAGTGACAAGGCCATGTGAGTTACACGAGCAATCCACACAGGTGTGTGGGTACTGTTCATAAAGAAAATTTTTAAAATTTGAGAAAAATTCGTAGTGATTTTATATTAGTCTCGAATTGATTTTAATGTTCATATTGGGCTTCGAAGGCCTATTTAAGAGACGATATGTTAAATTTATGATAAGTATAAACAATTATTTTAATTAATGATCGTAATTGAACTGTATTGACTGGTGATGCCCGGTAATCCTGTTCCGGGGACGAATGCGAATTAGGGGGTGTTACATTAGAGGCAATGCCTCAGTAAGACTCTGATTCTCTTACAACAAGGGATCAGACATGTAAATTAGAGAGTTGTTTTGATGGGCGGACTCTCCAAGTAAGAGTGGAATTTCAAGTGTAGCAGGAACTGAAGATGTTGGAGTAACTGCAGTGACAGACCCTCAATTTGGTTTAAACCTTGTTAATGAATGACATGCACTACTATCAGTCTCTTGATTACTGCCCTCCAATCTGGGTCTTTTATTGGATCTCTTTGCTGATGACCTCATTGTTGGAGAAATAAAAATCTTTCATTTAGTAGGAGTATCTTTGATAATAGAACAAATGTCCGTGTTTTGGGGATGTGAATTCGATAAAGGCCTTGTACCATGAACAGAAGAGTTAACTTGATTCAAAGTAGAAGTAGAATCTGTAACAGGATTAGTTATAAGATTCCAATTTTGTGGGTGAAGACCACAGAAGCTATAAAAATAGAATAAAGGTTCTTTTTTGTGCCCCAACAATATTTATGCTAAATCATTGTCTAAATTGCATGGCCACGCTTCAAAGGAAGAAGACACAATGAAATCATTGAACAACTTCAGAGAATTATTCGATCGGTAACCATTGGGGCTTAATTCTTGTAAGTAATATTGGAAAATGTTTCTAATTGTAACGAGTTCCACCAAATCGAGGACACACCCTTTTATTAACTGCTTATATGGACTCTTAGCAAGTTGAGAACCCACTGGCTGGTGTGTGCACAAATAATTTTGTTAGGAATGGACCATCTGGTGGGAAAACCAAACCTCGACTCATGTTTGCAAGTAACCTTTATAAATTTATCTTTCCTCTTGTGAAGGTTGGAGATGTTATTTTGAATGATGGGCTCATGACTAGTACGTACACTAAAATGAGCCCTACCAGCAGATAACCTCTGTCTTTTTATCTTCAATTTGTAGAACTTTTGGAAAATATCCAACAATGTGGCATATTGTGTTGGCAACAATAAATGTAAAAAGCCACCAATGTCCACCAAGAAAGGGATGATAATTGTCTAGGTGCAATGACAGATTCGGTTAAAACAACATAAAAGAAAGGGTTTAAGGACAAGTGGAAACCAAATTCTATCAGAATTAGAGGCAAGATGAACCCTAGAGTGTTGCCACTTAAATAGGATTTCTCAAGTCGTTGAAAATTATAAGCGAAGTTCGGGTCTTAGATACCCCAAACTCCTAAATATCTTTTCTTATCTTTGGTGGTGTTGCAGGTAACAATTTCTAGCTCTACCCGTGAAGATGTATCCTTCAATTCTTTAGGACCAAATGGAAGGGGATTTATGGGGGTAATGTTTTGCTTGGCTTGGCTTTGACCTCTTGCTCTAGTGGTAGTTCGAACCTTTGTGTGTGATGGTAATGCAATAAAAGGAAATGAAAGAAAGTAAAAGAGTTACCTTTGGGAAAAATCTAAAACTGAATATGATGAATATAGAAAGATTAATCAGATGAAAGGTTAGGGTTTCGATTGATTTTGCGAAATTGATTTAAGAAGTGTTTGTGTATGTGTTTTATAAAAACAAACCTATACAAATAGTTTATATCGGGGAAACTGTTCAGGTTGTCCAATATAATCAAGATATCTTTTATATTGGGTAAGCGTGTAATGTTTAAATTTGCGCGGGTAATCACCAAATCCTGAATTTGCCCAACACATAGTACGCGTCGGGCGTGATTAGTTAATTTTCAGATATACTTGGAACTATATTCAAAGTTAATTTCGAGGACGAAATTTTGTTAAGGGAAGGAGAATTGTAACACCCCAGTTTCGCAAATCTAAAGTTTTGGGCGTATAGCCATAAATAGTTTGTCTAGCATAGTGTTATCCGCCAATTGATCATTTTGTCGCATACCTGTGGGCGTATAGTAACCACCACTTGAGTTAGTAGGAATTTGATTTCTTGATATTTTTTTATATGAAGGAGACGTCCGTGTTAATGGATAAAAAGGAATTATGAGATGTGTATTCACCAAAGATATAGTAGGCCTAGATTGTGTGAAATACTATGCTAGTTAGACTTTAAGTTATTTGGTTAGAAACCAGCTGTACATTTTAGCCTGATAAGTTTGATGATGGGAACTTATTTATATTTTTCTCAAAAATTGTAGAATAATAAGAAGGCAAGTTCTGATACATATTGAAACATCTCGCATGGTGAAGCATTAGTGTTTGTATAACTATTTAAAGTAGTAAGGCATATAGAGTAAGTCGTGAGTAGACCTGTCCATGGGCTGGGCCACTTAAAATATGAGAGTTTGGGAAAAAATATAGGCCTGAAAATTGGGTTTGGGTTTAAGAATGAAACCCGTTTAAAAAATGGGCTAGGCTTCGGGCAAGGATTTTTCAGCCCGTGCTCGGCTCGACCCGATTTTATAAACCTAAATTTTTTACTCTTCTTCCCAATAGACCCAGTCCCGCATATTCACCTTTCAAATCCCTATTTCGCCTTACTTAATCCCTAATGCCTAAATTTTTTTCTTACTTCTTGCTTCTTCACCACTGCCACCACTATTGCTTCTTTCCCTTCTACTGCTTTTTTGCTTATTGCTACTTGTTTCTTTTCCATTCTCACCATTGATGCTTTTCTACCTTCTACTGGTTTTCATTTCTTGCTCCTTGATTCTCGCTTTTTGCTTCTTCGCTAGTCACCACAATTGCTTTTCGCTTCTCTGCGTTTTGTAAATTCTGCAACCTCAATTCCCCCACCTACCCATTCACTCATTCATAGAGATACGACACCCCCACCCCACTCAGAGTCCTCCAGTGTAGCTGCTCGTTTGTCTCCTGCTTCTCCCCTCCAACATTTTGTCTTCATTAGTTGCCGTCGCATGTTGTGTTTCCATTGGTATCGCTACTATATATTGCAACAACATAGCCCAAAACATTCATTCATTGTGGTTTTTTTTTATTTTTTATTCATTGTGTTAGAATATTTCATTTAAATAACTGGTTTTTGATTAATTAGTTACTACTTCCTATCAACTATTGACTTGATTCATGTACTGGACAACTTCAGTGAGGAATTGACCGACTATATGGTTTGCAAGATTTGAGGTTTTAAATTTATGTATATTAATTAGTGGTCAAAATTACAACTAGTTCAAATATTGGTTACTTTTGTATCTATAGATGGTGCAGATAATGTCTAGTCAAATCTTTTGGAGTGTTCTATTAAATTTTAACTTGACTAGAATTTACAATATTTCTATAACAGAACTTCATAAATTTGTGTGTTTTGTGAGGAAAAATTAAGTTGTATGCATCAGGATTTTAAAATCCTATAAACTTCTAATGGTATTATACACTATATTTTATAATTGTGATGTTACTACCATCATTTAATAATATTATTATTAAAAAAGGAATGAAAAAAACTTTGTTTCCAACCTGGCAAGTTCAACATTTGATACCTAAAATCCTATCTTCTGCATAGATTTTATCAATGTATTTTGCTTGATGTATAAGTCTTGGTTACTTGAGAGAATAAGCTTACATTTCAACATTTCCTTGATGTATAAGCATGTGAGCTGTAACAGCCCGATTTTGGGGCTAGTCGGAACAGTGGTTTTGGGACCATGAGTCTGATTTATAAAAATTCATTTTTATTATATTTTGATGTTCTACAGTTTTAAGGAACTAATCTGTGAAAATCTCGTTCAAAAATTTTGACATTTGGGCACTAAATTTAGTCAAAAAGACTAAACCGCAAAAAGTGTAAAAGTTGAGTTCTACTTGTTAAAGGTGTCCAATTGCTATGAGATTTTAAATTAGAGGTCCTTAGTTGGTAATTAGATCATTGGATAAATTAGTGGACAAAAATGGACATGAATAGGTAAAATTTCAAAATTATGCATTAAGGGCATTTTGGTCTTTTGGTAAATAAAAGAATAAAAAAGGAAAATAAAGTCAAAATTGGTGTCCATCTTCTTCACCTTGGCTGAATTTTGCAAGGATACTATAACTAGGGTTTCTTCAACTTTCAAGCTTGATTGTAAGTGAATCCTAGCCCCGTTTTGAATGCTCTTTACATTTTTGAAGTCATCGTAACCTGATTTACCTATTTCTACCATTATTTTGAAGTAGGGTTCATGTTTAAAAATTTCCCCATGTGTGACATGCATGTATTTTGATGTTTTATGGAAGATATTGTATGTTTAAGGTGTGATAAACAACTTCTACTAAGTGATTTTTAGTGAAAATGCATAAAAAGGACTTATTTGTAAAAGTTGTAAAAATGGGTAGTAGAAATGTGATTTGATGAAAAATGTGGGCTGTTATGAGCATGATTTAAGTTTGGTTAGGCCTGGGTAACAAATAAAATGGATACATTTAATTTTACGAGCTTAAGGACTAATTTGTAAAAATGTGAAAAGTTAGGGGCAAAACTATAATTTTACCATAATGTGATTTTTGGACAGCATTGAGTAATGTGGTAATTAAATAGGTTAAATTTGCTATTGTAGATCAAGAAAAACGAAGTTCAGACCTTGATCGAGGGAAGAACAAGGTTATTGATGATGAGGTCATTTCCTACTATTTTGTACCGAGGTAAGTCTGTGTGTAAATAATGAAATGTTATATTCTGTATTTAATGATTAATATTGCATAAATTGTACGATTGTTTCTATGGAAATATTCAACAAAGTTTCGTCGATGAGAAAATCCCAGTTGAACCCTTAGGAACAGTTTAGGAAATAAGTGACATGTCACTAGGAAACCATGTGTTATGTGATCTATGTGAATCTTGGCGCTGGTCATGTACGTCCTACCGGTGGCTGGGTAGTTTGGTATGTGTTGCAGATACCTGACAGCTTGTATGAGCAGGCCCGTGATTAGCTTGTGTGCGAGCTCTATGTGTTATAAGATATGAGGTAGCATTGGCTACATATGTGGCCCTTATGTGCAAGAATTTTCGTGTATTCGATAGTATTCCAAGTGTTCAATGGGTCATCTGAAGAGTATATCAAAGTTGACAAAGTACGCAACTATGTTATGAGTTGGTACAGGTATGTATGTAAAACTCATGAGTATGGACTTTAGTATGAGATGAACTCTTGGTATGAATGCTAATGAGTAAGTTATGCCTAAGATACATGATGATATTTATGTCAACTTATGTTGAATAATTATATGATTAATGTATGATTAATGTTGCTTATTATTTACATGCAAACTTACTAAGCTTTAAAGCTTACTCCCTTTTTCTTTGCATTCCTTATAGTGTCGTCAAGCTAGCTTAGGGATTGAGAAACGTCAGAGCTTGATTCACACTATCAAACGATTATTTTGGGTATACTTGGTTTCAATATTTTGAATGTGGCATGTATAGGGACTTGGTCAATTTGTTACGTGTCATATTGGTTAGCCAAATGTGTTGGCATTGTAATGGTTAATGATTCATTTTGTATATGGCCATTGGAAGTGGGCTAATGTTAATCCTATTGGTCATTGGTATGTTTATGTGATGATGCTTATCATGAAGATGAAATTGGTATGAATGAGAAAAGAAAATATGTGATGTTTAGGCATGATAGATGTTAGTATGTGCAAATGATGTATTAATATCTTTTTTGTGGCTGATTTGGTTGTATGTATATGCTTGGATTGGTGATGCTTGTTGTTGTGTAGGTTGGTACAAGTAAGGGTGGCAAAATGACTTGGTAAATAGTCTTATTTTGTCCACATGGGCAGAGACACGACCGTGTGTCTCAGCCGTGTGAAGGACATAGCTTAGGGACATGGGCGTGTGTCCAGGGCGTGTGAAGACTGCACCTATTTTATGAAAAATTTTGAAAATTAAAATTTTCCACATGGCCTAGCACATGGATGTGTAACTTGGCCGTGTGACTTCCTTTGGTGCATGACGTCATAAACAGAGGGTTACACGGGTTAGAGACACGGCCGTGTGGTTACCCACACAGACGCGTTCCAAGCCACATGGGCGTGTGACCCTGTTTTGATGAAAAATTCTCTAAGTGTCGTTAAAATTCCTAAAGTTCTCGGTTTAGTTCTAAACCACCTCCAATACATGTTTCGGGATTCGTAGGGTCGTTTTAGGGATGATATCATCATAAATGAAAAGTTTTAAATTTGGATGGAAATTTATGCTTCAGTTTGTATGTTAGCTTGTGTTTAAGTTTGGTAATGCCGTACCCTATTCCGGCGTTGGATATGGGTAAGCGGTGTTAAATGAGCTCATTTTAGCCTAATTGTCGGTTTCAGATAATTGTCTTATCCCTTTTGTTAGAAAGTTGATAAATCTCATATGACATTTGCCTCTTTTTAATAGGTTTTATTTTCTTAGATGCTCGAATTGAATTGCATCAATTATATCTTGTAGTTTCTAATATATACATTTATATATATATAATTAATTAATTAAAGCATGTATAGGTCAACTCTTTATGCCATGAAATTAATGCAAACAAACTTTTGTTTCTTTCCTTGTACTTTATGCCATGAAGTACTCCACTTGAGATTATAATGATATCTTTTTATAGTAAGATAAGTTATTATTTGGTTGATGGTGTTTATGTTATTTTGTATTCAAAATTTGGATGTTAAATATGTAATCCTAAGAAAATGAATGATCAAAATCCATTATTAGTATTTGTACTTTAGCAAGCTTTCAAATCATGCTGCCATAGCCAACCATATATATATTTAGAAATTGATTCTATTCTTTTATTTTTTATTTTTTATATATTAATTGAGTTTCTACGATTTCAGGACTTCAGATTTTATGAAAATAACTAGTTTAAACACTCAAATACATGTGGGTGATAGATTTAATATATATGAAAGTGGTCTCAAATGTCAAAAGTCTACTACTTCAAAGGTGTAAGATGAAATGACAAAGCTTGAATGTGAGAATAATGACAAGTTGAAGGCATAATGTAATCATTGTAAGAGTATCTTTTCTGCTAAATTTTCTAGCGGAAGCTCCCATTTAAAACATCTTCTAAATAGTTTTTTGAAAAAAAATCAATAAGGACATCATTCAATACACCATAGCCACTCAACCATCCTTAGGAGGTGGTTAATCTATAAAAACCTACAAGTTTGATTTTGATAAGTGTCATTGAGCTATTTCTACTTTTCTTGTGTGTGGCTGGCATTCATTTAGGATGGTTGAAGAACCAAGATTTAGCTACATGATGAGTATTTCTAGTCCTAATTTTAAGAATATAAGTAGACAAGCAACTACTAGAAATTTCCTAATGTATTATACAAAAGAGAGAGATCATGTTAAAGAATAGTTGGCTAAAGCACCTGGTTTAATTTTTCTAATTTCTAATAATTGGAACTCTGAGCATACTAATGATGAATACATTTGCATTACTCTTCATTGGGTTGATAAAGCTTAGAAGTTACAAAAGAGAATCATAAGGTTTAGAGCTTTATCTCCTCCGTATGATGGTTTGAACATAGTGAATGAACTTGTTTTTATGTTTATCTCAATAGGGCATCCACAAAAATTTTTAACATCACTTTGGATAATGCTTCTTAGAACGATGTTATGGTTTCTTATCTAAAAAATCGTTTTCGTGCGAACTGAACTCTTTTGTATGGTGATGTTTTTTTTTTCAAGTTAGATGTTGTGTACATATATTGAATCTTATAGTTAAAGCTGGTTTGGAACTTGTTGATGATGTTGTTGGTAAGATTCGAAATGGAATCAAGTACATAAAAAAGTCAAGAATTCGTAGGAAAATTTTTTATTATGTGACCGAAAAAAGCTTTTATTTGAATATGACTAAAAAGTTGCGCCAAGATGTGTGTGTGAGATGAAATTATACTTATTTGATGCATGAATATGCTCTTTACTATAAATATGTGTTAGATTATTGGGGTCAATGGGATAAAGATTATCAAATATTTGCACTTTCTAATGAGAAGTGGAGCAATAGTTCTATTTTGTAAAATTTTGAAAGTCTTTTATGATGTGACTTGTGTTTTTTCTGGTTCTAATTATCCAACGGCTAATCTTTATTTTAGAAGGGGTTGAAAGGTTCACAAAGTCTTAATTGATATAGTTAAAGGCCCTCATTTGTTTTTAACTCCAATGGTTATACGAATGAAAGAGAAATTTAATAAATATTGGCCTGAGTATTCTTTGATATTGTCATGTGTTGCAATTTTAGATCCTCGTTACAAGTTAAATTATGTGTATTTTTTTACTACAATCTAGGGTACTCATGCTTCAGACTTTGTGCAAACCATTATCTTAAACTCTTGTTTGATGAGTATGCGAAGAACACCAAATCCATGTATTCCATTTTGGTCGGGAGTTTCAATGTTTCAGATAATGATCCTATTGATTCTAGTTTGCATCAACTCAATGTTAATAGGGTTGATTTTGGTGGAGATTACGATGAGAGTAATGATTATAAAAACTACTTAAGTGAATCCAGTAGTAAGAGTAAAAGGTCACAGTTGGACATTTATTTGGATGAATTAAAGTTTGAGTTGAATAGGCAAATAGACGTATTGGATTATTAGAGCAAAAGTTCAATTCGATATAGTGAGCTTTCAATTTTGGCTCATGATCTTTTGGAAATTCCAATATCGACTGTAGCTTCCAAGATGACTTTTAGAATGGCAAAGAAAGTTATCACATCTTTGAGAAGTTCCCTTTAACCAAAAACGGTTCAAGTCGTTTGCTCTGACGACTGGGTGCGAGATAAGGGATTTTCAATAGGTGATTATTATTATTGTTTTTTTGTTATAATTTTATAACATTTTATCAATTTGATTATCTAACCATTTATTCTTATTTTATAATAGAAATTGATTGCAATAATGATAATGATGAGGATGATGATTCTTCGATTCCTTTTTAGGAATATAATTTAGCTTATAATTTATTACTTGTTATAAAATCAAATATGTTATTTTTGAAAAGATAAAATCAAATATGTTGATTGCTTGATATATAGATATTTTGAATGGTTGATTACATTTTGCAGGTTGTTTTTGGTGTTACTTTGGGTGTTGTTTCACTATTATTTTGCTGCTACTTTTAATCTTCTGTTGCTGTTGTTGGGTGCTAATTTTTGCTGCTTTTTTGGTTCTATTTTGCTTGATATATTGATATTGTAGAACTTTTGTTTGGATATTGTAAAACGTTTAATTTTTTTAGGTTTCAAACATCAATTGCATAAGAATATAATCTTGTTGTGGTTGGTTTTAGTTACCAAGTTGTTTCACTAATTATCAATTTTCATGTACTTTGTCCTTTTAACTTTAATGTACTTCAATGAAACAACCTTGATGCCATCCAATATTGAAGTCGTTTTTCATTCTTTTCGTTCTTGTACTTTGTCGTTTTTCATTCTGTGCAAAATTTATTATTTCCTTGAAATGATAATTATTACATTAGCAATGATTAATTATTTTTTAAAGGAGTAATGATTAATTATTATGAACGTTAATGAGGTCTACATCTATCAAATGCCAATAAGTTTTCATCCAATTTTTAATATTTGTTAATGCAATTTGATAATTTTTGGGAATTATTTGTTTTAATATTTTTAATGTATTTGATATACTATATTTCTTAAATTTAATTTATGTAATAAAATATTTTTTTAAAAAAAGGTTGGGCTAGATCAGGCCAGGTTAAGCCTATATAATCTGGGATGAGCTTGGACAAAAAAATTAGCTTATTTTTTGGGCCGAGCCAAGCCTGGGCCTACCAATTGAGCCTAAGAATTCGGTTGGGCTCGAGGCGGCCTGGTCGATGGCCACTTTAGTCGTGAGTGTATATAATGTTTAAGCGCACTTAGAAAGCCCTAGTTCTAGCGAATGCAAGATCTGGTGCAAAGTCTTAAAGCATTATGAGTGACAAAGTAGTATTTTCCCAAATGCATTTTTGGCGCATAGAGTGGACAAACTCTGAAATGAATATAAGTGAATAAGGGTTCTATGTCAGATTACTTTGACTAGTGGGATGAGATTTGTGGTTAAGTGAGATGATATTTTTAGGGTATACGTTTGTGCCAGTAGTATAATGCAATGCACCCTGTGGCTTTTCATGTGACTTTAACTATAGTAATTAACAAGTCCCAGAAAACTTCAGACTTCAGAAACATTTCTTGGTGGTTTACAACCAAGTATAGCTAAAACTTTACTCGGATCAACCCGAATACCTGATGCTGATACAACATGGCCCAGAAAACTGACTTCACGTAACCAGAACTGACATTTACTAAGCTTTGCATACAATTGTTTATCTTGCAAAGTCTGTAACACAAGTCTTAGATGTTCAGCATGCTCGGTTTCATCATGGGAGTAAATCAAAATGTCATCTATGAATACAACCACAAACCGATCCAGATACTGTCTGAAGATCCGATTCATCAAATCCATGAAAACAGTGGCTACATTAGTAAGTCCGAAAGGCATAAGTAAAAACTCATAGTGTCTGTACCTCGTCCGGGAAGCAATCTTTGACACATCAAAGCCTTTAACTCGCAACTAATAGTAGCCTGATCTCAAATCTATTTTCGAAAATACTGTAGCCCCTTTCAGTTGATCAAACAAATCATCAATCCGTGGCAATAGATACTTATTCTTTATAGTCACCTTATTGAGCTGTCTATAATTGATGCACATTTTCATAGTTCCTTCTTTCTTTTTCACAAATAACACCGGTGCACCCCAGGGAGAGAAACTCAGTCGCGCGAAACCTCTATCTGCCAACTCTAGCAACAGAGCTTTCAATTCCTTTAATTCAGTAGGTGACATTTTGTACGGAGCTATCGATATTGGAGTAGTCCCCGACACTAATTCAATACCAAACTCAACTTCATGAATAGGTGGCAAACCTGACAATTCTTTAGGAAACACATCCAGATACTGGCACACAACAGGTACAAATTCAATCTTTCTTTCAGCCACTTTACTATCAAACAAATAGGCAAAATAAGCTTCGCAACCTTTCCTCACATATTTCTGAGCTAGCATTGAAGATATCACTACTGGTAAACCATTCAGATCATTAGATTCAATTCAAATAATCTCATCGTTCTAGCATCATAAATCAATAGTTTTTCTTATGCAGTTTACAACAACATCATGCAAAGTCAACCAGTCCATACCCAGAATTACGTCGAACTCATCAAATGGCGACAACATCAAATCAGCCAGAAATCATGAATCTCGAATCATCAAGGGACAATTCTTACACACTTTATTCACCATAACACACCGGCCCAAGAGATTTGATACTCTAATCACAAACTCAGTAGACTCAACAGGTAGAGTCTTACTGAATACTAAAGTCTCACACACATAAGAATGAGTCGAACCAGGATCAATTAATGTAATTACATTAGTATCATAGAGAGTAAATGTATGATCATGTTTTTTTATGACAGGCTTTAAATATTTATAATTAATCATTCTTGAAACTATCTATTATCACGATGTAGGTAAGTGTACCTATCGAACAGTAGTATAGTTTTAGCAAGACCGGATTGTCGAACCCAAAGGAACTAAAAGTACTAGTAATGACTGTCTTTTTATTAACTAGCCTAAGAATAAGGGGGTTTGTTTTAACTAACTAATTAACTAAACTAAAAATTCACAGAAAATAGAATTGGGGGATTACTTTTGGAAAACGATTGAATTAAGACAATACACAAGGAAGAATCCACCTAGACTTTACGTGTTATTCTGGCTCCGAATCAGACGATTTATTCATTTGACTTGATCCATAGAAATCCCTCTCGAGACTAACAACGTCTAACCCTAGGTTGAATAATTGAAATCTCTTTCTAATTAACTTCCTAAGGTTGCATTAACTCGATCTATGGATCCCCTTATTAGGTTTCACCCTAATCCGGCAAAATCTTGTCACCCTATCTCTAGGCGCACAATCAACTCCGATTAATTATGACAATTTTACTCTTAGATAGGGTCTATTCCTCCTCTGAATAAGAGCGTAACTTAAATCAATATCCTGGAATATCAAAACAAGAATTAAGAACACATAATTAAGAACAACTCAAATATTTATCATACAATTCAGAAAATAATAGCAAGATTCGTTTTAGGTTTCATCTCCCTTAGGTATTTAGGGGATTTAGTTCATAACTAAAAAGGAAAACATCTCAGAAGAATAATGAATACAAAACATAAAGAAAAACCCAAAACTCCTGAAGGGGAATTGAAGGGAGATTTTCAGTCTTGACGGTGAGTCCGGCTTCTGAGATGGATCAATCAGCTTTCCTTGAGCAATTCCTTACTTCCTCCTATGTGTCTCCTTTTCTCCTCCTTTAAAGTGTATTTATAGGATTTAGAATGCCTAAAAGCCCTCAAAATTAGCCTTTTTCGAATTAGACTCAACTTGGGTTCGGCAGGGACACGCTCGTGTGACACGCCTGTATACGATTACTTTTGGCCGTGGTCAAGCCTGTGAAAATAGCACGGGTGTGGTGTCTACCCGTGTAACTCGTGCTTCGATTCTGCCAAATTGACACGGTCGTGTGGTCTGACCGTGTGAGGAGGTCCAGGCCGTGTTGATTTCGTATGTTGGCCCATTTTTTCCGTTTTTGGCCCGTTTCTCGTTCCTTTCACTCTCCTAAGCTCACCTAAGTATAAAACATGAAATTAAGGCATTAGCAGTATCGAATTCACCAATTCTAAGGAAAAATCATCGATAAAATGCGCAAAGTATGGGGTAAAAATATGTATAAATTACGGTTTATCAAATACCCCCACACTTAAGCATTTGCTTGTCCTCAAGCAAAATCCTCAACTCACAATTAAAATAAATTCTGCTCAACTTATAATTTCTATCGATAATATCACAAAGTAATCCATAGGTAATCATACATTGAAGATTTAACTGAAAGAACATTAAAGTCTCAAACATTCCAAGTTGAGCATTTTATTATGAAAACATAGGTGTCTCCCCTCATCTAAGTAATTACCTTTGATTCAAAATATCACAGAGTTTCACATCCTCACTAAAGATTCACTCAAATCACTCGAGGTGTTGAAGGATAATAAATGAAGCACTCAATATTCAATAATGAAAATTCGTTACCACAGGCTTGCATGAAAATCAAATCTCCACCACTATAAATTAAGATGAAACATCAATCAAAAGGTCTTTTAAGGGGTTGTAACGTGGCTTTCATTAGAGGGCATGGTCACAAGCTGAAAAAGAGGGTTAGAATCGAGATTGAGTTGAAAAATTGCCTAACTAGAAAAATGACTGGTCATCAGTTGATTATAAGTGAGTTTCTTCTTAGAATGTGGAATTAACACTCAAGCTCAAAAATGGCGAATTACTATTAATAAGTATGCAAGTATTGTTGTTATTGTTGTTTTTTTTTTAAACAAGTCAAATAAAACATAGCTAAACAACTATTCCAGCTCAAATCTCGACAAAAATAGGGATCAAATTAATTCAGGAGATTTCTACAATAATGAGTTATGGGTTAATATTGAGGGTAAATCAATGAATGGGTTGTTAGGCTCAAGGAGGTTCACTAAGGGTTAATTGTGAAGGTAAGCTTTTATGGAGTAAGTGGGTTAAACCTAAGTGCCTTTATCATTTTCACATATCAAATCAAATGATGTGGTCTTGACATGCATAATCAAGCAAGTTCTAGAATAACAGTTCAATATTGGTGCACTCATAATGAAAGTGAGCATGGAAGAAATAATAGATGCTCTTGAAGGCTCAAAATCTCACAAAAATTATGGCTTTTTGATGTATAAACTTGTGAATTCCAACTCAAGATAATACCTAGACTTAGAGAAACAACCTAGAAGTTTTTAATTCTTCAAAAATCAACTTATCATGCTTGATTCCCTAATGTCTTAAAGTTTTAACAATCAATGCATAAATGCCTATGTTTTAATTCAAGACATATCAATTAAAATCACGAGTTAATTAAAATTTATTCTAATAGTGATATGAGTAATTCACGTAAGAATAAGACATATTCTAATGGTGATATAAAAGACCCCCCACGCTGAAGATGTATATTGCCCTCAATGTACAAAGATAGATATTTTGAAAAAGATAAATTTATGATCATAAGATAAGGAGAGAAGTGAAACTTCCTAAATGATGAATTAATTCCTTGAACTGGAGTTTTTTGAGAATAAATGGCGTGAGAGTGGAGGAGGATACTCCGGTGGTGGTAGAGGTTCATTAGTCCATAAGTCCTGCGCCAAAAGAATATTATATCTATTGGTAGCTATAGTCGTGGTCGAGCAGGACATGGCAGTCATGGAGAACCTTTCCTGGTGGATTTTTTAGTTCCTATGTGAGGAGGAGCTTAGGAGCTTTTTTATAGCTATGACAAAATCAGGAACTTTTTAAGAAATGTAAGGAAACAAAATTACTCGTAATGGAATAGCTGAAGTTGGTCATTGTAAAATAAAAATTATAAAATCTAATAAAGATAGGCGTAAGGAAAAATAAAAAGGAGTCTGAAGATAAAATAAAAGTAAAAACATAAAATAAAATAATTAATGAAAGTTTTTAAGCATCTTAATCGCTAGATGGTTCGCGAGGTGGGGGTGGCGATGAGTTGTGAAAATGCTAACAAATCTGATGTAGAGTCGCATCAATATGATCAAATCGTTGAAAACATTACTACTCAAATCGTGTGAGGCTCTCAGAGATGTCAGCATATGAAGCCACCGAATGAATTGGACGAGAGGGGCGTGGTGGCTGAGATAATGGGGCCTCGTGCTGTAAGGGGATATCATCAGTAAGGTCTTCGGGGTACTCCTCCTTGGTAGATTGGGCGGGTCGATATTGAGGAGGGTAAGTTCCTTGGCGCTTTTCGATCATCCTCATGCTTAGCATGCTTGAGATGCCTTGTGGACACATCTGTCCAATGAGGGTCAAGGATTATTCTTAGGCTGTAGTGTTGAGGAGCCCAAAGTGTCGCGCCAGTCGCGTCATATAGGGCCTAATGGAGGTGACTCCTTTCTGATGTCGCTCTGTCTGGTGGCGAATGGCAATGGTAATAAAGTAGGCAAGGTCGAAGACGTGCTCGTGCGACATGCACCATAAGTAGTAGACGTTGTTGGTGGTGATGATGCCGGTGCTCTCTCTCCGCCCTATCAAGGTGTGAGATAGAATCGAATGTAAATACCTCAAAGATGGAGGGAGAGCTGATGCCTTGGAGTGACTTGGGTCGTAGGTGGCCGAATGTGGTACGAGTGCACCCCAGCACCGTGAGGGAGAATGTGGATGTGATAGTTGAGAGAATCTAAGTCATTTTCCTCCTTGAACTCCTCTGTATATAAGCCCAATGTAGTACCGAATTCTGGGACACTTAGCTGGCAGACTAATCCGCCTAGGCGAAATTGGACCATACTGGGGTCATCATAATTTGTCATTACGGTCTGAAGATGAAACGTTGAGCATAGTTCCATTGTAAGGTCGAGATACATCGGCTCGATGATCCCAACGAAAAGCTCCCAAGGGTCGGTGGTTAGGAGGGCCCGAATCGCATCAGCCAACTGAACTTGTTCTACTGCAGCCCAGTCGATGCAGCGGCTTGCAGTTAAAGGTCGGGTCCGGAGTATTTGGTAAAGTTCTTCTTGGGGCCCAATGGGGAACTACAGAAAAGGGTGGCGAATTTTTGCGGTAGGACCCGAGGAAGATGACGCCCCCTTTCTTATCTTCGAAGTAGGGACGACAGTTTTCTTTCCTCGTGAAGACGAGATTATACCTGCAATCAAAACCATTTGTTCATCTTGAGGAATGGTCAAAGTAAAATAAAGACAAAAATTAAAATAAAATAAAAATCATAATTTCAGTCACAACTACTAAGACTAACAACTTAACCAAAGCAATCAATTTTATGGCATAAGAATGGCGAGAACTTCATGGAATGCAATCATACTTGACGGATGAAATATGTCAACACAAAATGCATGAGTATGTTTGTTATTCTAACTATGAATAATTACTTTAAACTAGTCAAACGGAGCAGGGAAATCATGCAATGAGTAAGGATTTAACATGAAAAAGATGATAACTACTCTAGATAATGAATTTTGAGTGATAAAAAGATAAAAATAACACATAAAATGCAGATTGCTATGATAACTAGCATGAAAAATGAGTGCAATTAGAGCAAAAAGAGTAAAGAAATGCTAGAAAGGGGAGAACGAGCGTTAAAAACGGGGTTGGAAGAGGCGCACGGGCGTGGCAGGGCAGGCGTATGGATTTGTAACGGCTAGGGTTAGGGATTTTAGGTGAAGAAGACAATGAATACTGCAACCTATTTATAGATTTTGGGGTACACGGCTAGGGTACACACCCGTGTTCCCAAATTTCAGCCCGTGTGTTTCGCATTTTTGAATTTGGGTGCATCTGGCATTCGGCCCACACCAGTGTATTTTTGGGCATGTGGGTGCACACAGCCGTGTCGTACGGCCGTGTCTATCTTTGTTCGCTTCTCTCACGCCCGTGTATGTAGTTCCACGCCCGTGTTACTTTAACAGGTTTGACCATGGGTGCTAGAAACGGGCGTGTCGCACGCCCGTGCTATTTTCTCAGGTTCAACCACGGTTCTAAGGCACGGGCGTGTTGAATGCCCGTGTTATTTTGGTAGGCTCCCCCACGGCCATATCGCACGGCCGTATCATTTTATCGTAGCCCGTGTTTGGGAAAAATCTATGCCCTGTTTCCACAAGGTCCTTAGCACGCCCGTGTGCCTGGCCGTGTCTGTATGGAAAACCTATATTCATAATCTCCGTTAGTAAGTTAGGTGTTAAATGCTTAAATTTAAAGAAATTAATATTGTTAGTGCTCGGGTTGCCTCCCGAGAAGTGCTTACTTATAGTCTAAGCTCGACTTACCTCTCCATTGAGTGGTTATGGTGGTTCGAGGAGTTTATACTCCTCATTCTTGCTATCCATCTTATCAAAATAAGGTTTTAGACGAGTGTTGTTTACCTTAAAAGTGCCGAACTTGGGATGACTTACCTCGACTGTACCGAATGGGAAAATGCTAAGTACCGTAAGAGGGACTTCTTCATTCGGTTTGGTAGTGACAATGTGAGGATCTGCGGCTTCTAATAAAATTTTATCTCCAACCTTAAGTTGATTTGGAAAGGTATTGAGCTCGTTCTGGCGTAGTTTTGGTTTATCGGGTGTTCTTAGTTTATGCGTCCGCCATTCATCTCGCTACTCGATTTGTAGCCTTAGATCTTCATGAATAGGTCCTCTACTATTGCTTGAGAATGACTCATGTACTTCCTTCAGACTCATTTCCTACAAAGTAGGTTGCACCATATTGTCAGTTTTAGTGGAATGGTTTAGACGATCACCTTCAATTTCCGATGTGTTGCCAGAATTGCGAGCTTGAAGGGTGATTGTTTCGTCTCCCACACGAAGTGTGAGCTCACCTGTGCCAACATCAATAATCGTTTTAGTAGTTGCTAAAAAGGGCCTTCCTAAAATCAAAGGAGTGTTGCTATCCTCCTCTATGTCTAGAACAATGAAGTCAACGGGAAATATAAATTTATCAATTTTGACTAGCACATCTTCAATAATACCCTAGGAAATCTTATAGTTTTATCTGCTAATTGTATGCTCATCCTAGTCCTGTTTGGGTTTCCCAAGACCTAATTGTTTGAACATTTTGTAGGGCATGATGTTAATACTAGCCCCTAAATCAGCTAATGCATTATTAACATCTAAACTACCAATTAAGCAAGGAATTGTAAAACCCCCTAGATCTTTTAATTTGTTAGGTAGCTTATTCTGTAGAATAGCTGAGCAAACTACGTTTAGCTCCACATGCGACGCCTCGTTCAACTTCTGCTTGTTTGCTAAAAGCTCCTTTAAAAATTTTATTGCGTTTGGCATCTGTGATAGAGCTTCAATAAACGGTAAGTTAATATGTAATTTTTTAAGAGTTTAAGGAATTTACCAAATTATTCGTCTGAGCGATCTTTCCTTGTCGCATTAGGGTATGGCACACGAGGTTTTTACCGGTTTCTGTTCTTTGTAGTATACCTCACCTTTACCTTTGCTTATCTCAGTATCTTGCCTTGGTTCTGGTTCAGGTGTGACTAATCTTTCCTCATCTTGAATAGTAATCGCGTTGAGTTGCTCCTTTGGATTAGGTTCTGTGTTGCTTGGTAAGCTGCCTTGTGGTCGTTCAAAAATCAACTTGGCAAGCTGTCTAATCTGAGTTTCGAGCCTTTGGATCAATGCTTGTTGATTCTTAAGTGCTGTCTCGGTATTCTAAAAGTGAGTTTCTGACACCGATATAAACTTTGTGAGCATCTCTTCAAGGTTCGGCTTCTTCTCTTGTTGGTAGGGTGGTTGTTGGAAGCCTGGAGGAGGTCTCTGATTGCCTTGGCTTCCCCATGAGAAATTTGGGTGGTTCCTCCAACCTGCATTGTAAGTGTTACTATAAGGATTGTTTTGAGATCGAGGATTGTTATCCATGTAATTTAATTGCTCGTTGTCCATGTTGTGACCATATGACGGGTATTCTTGACTGCTCGATCCACCTCCATTTTTTTCGCACTACATTATTAGGTGAACCTATGAAGAACTAAGAAAACCATCAATTTTCTTATTCAAAAGTTCTACCTGGTTAGAGAGCATGGTGACCAAGTCGACGTTATAAACACCGGCTGTTTTCATTGGTTTTGTCCTCATGACTCGCCACTGATAGTTATTTAGTGACATCTCCTCTATAAATTCATAGGCAGCTTCAGGTGTTTTATTGTTGATGGTTCTGCTAGCAGCTACGTCAACCATTTGTCGAGTCGAAGGATTCAGGCTATTATGAAAGGTTTGAACCTGTAGCCAGAGTGGTAACCCATGGTGAGGGCATCTTTGCAAAAGATCTTTGTATCTCTCTCATGCATCGTAGAGTGTCTCTAAATCCATCTGCACAAAAGAAGAGAGATCATTACGTAATTTAGCCATTTTAGCCGGCGAAAAATATTTTAATAAGAACTTTTCGGTCATTTGTTCCCAAGTAGTAATTGAGCCTCGTGGTAACGAGCTCAACCGATGTTTAGCTTTGTTCCTCAATGAAAAAGAGAATAATCGAAGACGAATGGCATCGTGAGAAATGCCATTAATTTTAAATGTATCGTAGAATTCCAAGAAATTTGCTAAGTGAGTGTTTGGATCCTCATCCTGCAAACCATCAAACTGAACAAATTGCTGTATCATTTGAATAGTGTTAGGTTTTAGTTCAAAATTATTTGCAGCAATAGCATGTCTAAATATGTTTGATTCAATTCCTGTTAAAGTAGGTTTAGCATAATCATACATAGTACGAGGAGCAGGATTCTGATTTGCTAGTTCAATGGGTATCGCAGGAGGTAGCTGATTATCTTGATTTTCAGCCATCTCCTCAGTCATAGTTGAGATATCGTCCTCTTGCTCTTCCACTATGTATCTTAGGCTTCGCCTTATTTCTCTTCGGTTTCTGCGAACTGTGCGATCGATTTCTTCGTCAAAAAGTAGTGGTCCTGACGGGTTTCTTCTAGTCATAAACTATAAAAACCTGCCAAGAGAAAGAAAAAGTAAATTAATAAATAATAATAAAAAAATAAAATAAAATTAACTTGCAAGGAAAATAAATGGCTAAAGTAATAAAAATTGAGTGTTCCTAATATCTTAGTTCCCCGGCAACGGCGCCAAAAACTTGATCCTGTTATTTTGTGACAGGTTTTAAATATTTATAATTAATCATTCTTGAAACTAACTATTATCACGATGTAGGCAAGTGTACCTATCGAACAGTAGTATGGTTTTAGCAAGACCGGATTGTCGAACCCAAAGGAACTAAAAGTACTAGTAATGACTGTCTTTTTATTATCTAGCCTAAGAATAAGGGGGTTTGTTTTAACTAACCAAGACCGGATTGTCGAACCCAAAGGAACTAAAAGTACTAGTAATGACTGTCTTTTTATTATCTAGCCTAAGAATAAGGGGGTTTGTTTTAACTAACTCATTAACTAAACTAAGAATTCACAGAAAATAGAATTAGGGGATTACTTTTGGAAAACAATTGAATTAAGACAATACCCAAGTAAGAATCCACCTAGACTTTACTTGTTATTCTGGCTCCGAATCGGACAATTTATTCATTTGACTTGATCTGTAGAAATCCCTAAGTTATATTATTATCTCTCTCGAGACTAACAACGTCTAACCCTAGGTTGAATAATTGAAATCTCTTTCTAATTAACTTCCTAGGGTTGCATTAACTCGATCTATGGATCTCCTTATTAGGTTTCACCCTAATCTGGCAAAATCTTGTCACCCTATCTCTAGTCGCGCAATCAACTCCGCTTAATTATGACAATTGTACTCTTAGACAGGGTCTATTCCTCCTCTGAATAAGAGCGTAACTTGAATCAATATCCTGGAATATCAAAACAAGAATTAAGAACACATAATTAAGAACAAGTCAAATATTTATCATACAATTTAGAAAATAATAACAAGATTCGTCTTAGGTTTTATCCCCCTTAGGTATTTAGGGGATTTAGTTCATAACTAAAAAGGAAAACATCTTAGAAGAATAATGAATACAAAACATAAAGAAAAACCCAAAACTCCTGAAGGGGAATTGAAGGGAGATCTTCAGTCTTAACGGTGAATCCAGCTTCTGAGATGGATCAATCAGCTTTCCTTGAGCAATTCCTTGCTTCCTCCTATGTGTCTCCTCTTCTCCTCCTTTAAGTTGTATTTATAGGATTTAGAATGCCTAAAAGCCCTCAAAATTAGCCTATTCCGAATTGGACTCAAGTTGGGTTCAGCAGGGACACGCTCGTGTGACACGCCTGTGTACGATTACTTTTGGCCGTGGTCAAGCCTGTTAAAATAGCACGGGTGTGGTGTCTACCCGTGTAACTCGTGCTTCGATTCTGCCAAATTGACACGGTCGTGTGGTCTGACCGTGTGAGGAGGTCCAGGCCTTGTTGATTTCGAACGTTGGCCCATTTTCTCCTTTTTTGGCCCATTTCTCGTTCTTTTCACTCTCCTAAGCTCACCTAAGTATAAAACATGAAATTAAGGCATTAGCAGTATCGAATTCACCAATTCTAAGGAAAAATCATCGATAAAATGCGCAAAGCATGGGGTAAAAATATGTATAAATTACGGTTTATCAATGTACCAGTAATAACATCTGGGGATGAGGCCTCCTTGCGTGCGCGAATAGCATAGGCTCTGGTAGGTGTACGAGCCTCGGATCTAACTGTTGTATCTTTCATCCCTCTCTAATTGCTACTCACATTACCCGCATTTTTGGGTGGTCTACCTTGAGCTGCAGTGTTACTCAATCTCGTATTCTGTACTTGATTTTTTTCAGCTAACTCTGGGCATTCACGAATATAATGATCCATCGGTCCACATTTAAAACAGGCCCGATCATGCAATCTGCAACTGCCGAGATGTCGTTTACCGCAATGTTTAGACTTAGGTTGATTTGATCTGACATTACCCACACTAGCTACTGAGCTAGCTCTCGAGCTCACAGGTGGTCTATTCTGATCCCGTCGAGAATAACTCGAAGTAGCCTTAGAACGGCTAAAATCATCTCGGAATTTCTTTGATGCCGACTGAAATGACTTATCGGATGGTCTTTTACGTGCATCTCTAGCTTCAAAGTTAGCTTTTCTTTTCTCTTTCACAAGCTCTTCAGCTTTGCAAGCTCGTTCAACCAGTACTACAAACTCTTTTATCTCGAGTATGCCAACTAACAGTGTAATGTCTTTGTTCAACCCATCTTTAAATATTTTACACATTATAGCTTCAGTCGAAACACACTCTCGGGCATACCGACTGAGTCTCATGAATTTCTGCTCATACTTTTTCACGGTCATCCGACCCTATTTCAACTCTAGAAATTCTTTACACTTCTGGTCAATAAATCTCTGGTTGATATATTTCTTATGGAACTCAGTCTGAAAGAATTCTCAGGTCACCCACTCTTTCAGAACCACCGATACTAGATTATTCCACAGTGATATACGGTGTCTCGAAGCAAAGATATGGCACATTTCAAACATTCATCCGTAGTACAAGATAGTTCATCGAATACACGGATAGTATTATTAAGCCAAAATTCAGCTCGCTCAGCGTCATCATCATCAGTTGCTTTGAACTCCTTGGCCCCGTGTTTTCTGATTTTATTAACAGGTGGCTTATGTAATCTCAACGGGTCACTTACTTGAGGTATAGTAGGTATCGAAGATGGATTAGTCAGGGGTGGAGATTGTTGTGCAGCTGGGTTAGTCCAGATATAATAAGTAAACCAATCATTCATCATTTGGTAAAAGGCTTGTTTAGCCCCTTCCTCTTGATTACTCAAAATCGGTCGAGAATCAACTGACGCTATCCCTTGCGCGGGAGCAGGCGCTACACTCTCAACATCATCAGCTACAGCTCTGTCGGGATCTATGTTCTATATGAAAACACATTTTTAATTGTCAAAAGTCATCACACTATCGCAATATATAATATGGCATGTATAGCTAGACTCACACGTGCTACGTTAGTCCTAGAATCGACTAAATCGTAGCTCTAATACCAATCAAATGTAATGCCCCTAACCTATATCCGTCGTTGAATTAGGGTTATAAGGCATTACCATCATATTACAGTTCATACAAATATGCATTACATATTACAATTCGAAAAATTAATCTCATCAATGCTCATAACTTAATCAAATATCAAATCTTAACATCATATCATTTACAACATAGCATAATTAAAAACATAATCCAACATGTATCAAAACAAATTATAAATAAACAGAACATATAAGAAATCAACAACTTCATTAATTGAATATTAGATCTATTTTATATAAGTCATGCGCAAGTACATATTATACATCAATTGAAACAAATTTCATTACTAACCTTTCATTCATTTATACGGCATTAATATATTAGTCTATGTGAAATTCACATGTTTTTGCATATTAACACAAATTAAAAACATGCATTCAGTTATATATAAAGCCCATTTTATTACCTTATCTATTCGGCTAACACAATTCATTTGTACATATTCGTAAACTTACAAATAATTAGCAAATCTATATAGTCATACACATATATTTGTCAACCATAATATAAGCGCATATATATACATGTAAAGACATACAAGAGCTCAACTAACATATCATGACTGAATAACAAAACACAAATATCCTTTATCATTATTCCAATCTCCTTATATAAATCTAAGTCTCAATATGTTTGACTTACCATAACAAACAAATCAAGTATCATACATATCATTAGTATAGTCTATAAGTGAACACTGAATTTATCGCATGCATATATCTTAATTTTTACCTAACTAATACATGATATAACTTAGCTTATTTAACAATCATTACATACCATATGACCGAAACACATAACAAACTTTACAAATATTATATATTTTGGATACACTCTCAATATAAGCTCAAACCAAGACCAAATATATATGTATCATAGCCGATCCATTCATACCACATCCGAAATCATCTACCAACCTCAATATACAAACACATATCACAAATTCTAATCATCCATGGCACATAGCATAATAATCAAAATGAACTTAAACCATAATTAAACCAAAACCGAACTCAAGCATAGAAGTTAAGCCATTTTTGCATGGCTCAAATTATACATAAACCAAATTACAGCCTTTCAAAAGTATAATCCAGCCTATACATGCCATAGTTCCAAAACTTTAGCTTATAAAACACTGAAAATAGTTGATAGTGTGATAAGCTTTGCTGACAATCCCCGAGCTTGTAAGTTGAATCCAAAATCTATAAAACGGAAACAAACATACACACACAGAGTAAGCTTTTATAGCTTAGTAAGTCATAGGAAATAAACAACTCAATTTAAACTAAACCAAATTATAATATCATTATCACATTTAGTCTCAAACTTACAATTTCATAAGTCATATATACTTTTATACATAATTATTACCTTGGCCGAATGCTTATCTAGTTATATTAACAAAATATCTTCCAACCTTCAAAGCCAAAATGTCATTATATAATCAAATGAATTTATACTTACATACACAAGCTCATGAATCGAAATACAACATCACATGCATACACAAATTATATGGCTAAATATACATGATCATTTATACACATATTTAAGAATCATTTCAATAATTTTTATTATTATTTAATCACAAGGCCGAATACACTCTTCACATTCACATACATTCTTCCTTTACTTCATACATGATTTGCAACTAATATTAAGTAACTTACTTACCATATTTCAAGTACGTAATAAAGCAATTCATACCTGATCATTTTAGCTCATTTTGCACATTCGATCACAACTTATCGTTGCCCGATGAATCATTCAGAATTAGATAGGACACTTAGATAATCACATATATCATACAATGCCAACGTCCCAGACGTGGTCTTACATGTAATCACATATCGATGCCACTGTCCCAGACAGGGTCTTACTTGTACACATATATCAAAATCACATATCAATGCCAACGTATAAAACGTGGTCTTACTTGCACACATATATCGATGCCATGGTATTACTCGCACATCACATATCGGAATCCTATGTAATGACATATGTATCCTAGCTATTTCTAAGGTTCATATGGGGCTTTCGGACGTCGTAACTCAGTGGAAACGAATTCATGAAGATAGTTGCGAAGCTTGTATACATTCGGCAATTGCATATCTATATTCACATATTTCATTTCAGCATATATAATTTGCATTTACTTAAAATTAATAACGTCTATTTGCTTATAAACTTACCTCGAACGATGAAAAATGGAACAGGACGACTAGTCGACAACTTTAGTTTTCCCCCAATCCAAATTCGATTTCTTTGGTTCTTGATCTTAATCAAGCTTGAATAAGGCCAAACCCTAGCTTCTTTTTATTTTCTTCTTATTTTTTTATTTCAGCAATGAATAGAACTTATGAACACTAGTGTTTTTTATGATATGTTTTATATTATATTAACTTATATTATTAATTTATTAAATTAACCTTAGTTAAAAATTTCATATTCCACTAACTAATGGCCGAATGTGTGCATACAAAATTCTAGGGTATAATTGCATTATAAATACCCCACATTAAAGAACAAATCAATTAGACACTTCAACAATTAACATAAAAGTTTTGTATTTTATGCGATTAAGTCCTTTTATTTAATCGGGCACTCAAACGACAAAATTAGATCACAAAAATTTCACAGATATTAATTCACATAAAATAAACACATAAAATAATTTTTAAATATTTTTTTAACTCGGATTCGTGGTCCTAAAACCACCATTTCGACTAGGGTCTAAATCGGGCTGTTACATCGAATGTGAACTAAAAGAGTTAATGGCTAAGGAGATAAACGAGTAGCTCTCTTGGAAGTGGCAGATTTTGGATAAGACAACTCAGTATGGATGTGACGTTTACCAAATCCAATAGAGACTTGGGTTAAGTTAAAAGAGTACTCCGATTTGGTTAAGGGGACTTACCTTTTTCCCTCATTCCTCTAAAGTATTATGATCTAGAGCTGAAGGAAATAAGAAGCATTTCTCTGGTTTAAGCTAAATCTAAAATTTTGGGTTTTATTAGTGATTTTTCTCCATTTCGAGGTAAGCTTTATGGCTTTGTAAAGGTAGATATGAATGAATTTCTGATGAAGTAAGGCTTTTTTATGGGTTATTTGGGTATAAAATGATTGTAAAAGCTACTCGAATGAGTTTTAATGGTGATCTTCTATTGTACAAGGTAGTGGTTGCTACAATACCTTGCTGAGTGCAAGATCTGGAGTCTAAGCTGCCCTTCAAGGTTATCAGGTGAGTCCCTAAGATGACTCTTGCATGTATGTTATGTGTTCTAGAAAATTTCTATGAAAAGTGAGTGAAACATAAAATGGAAGGTGGATGAGTATGGTGTGACGGTTCTAATATTGTAACATCCGAAAATAGGGCCTAGTCAGAATAGTGATTTTGAGACCACAGATTTGACATCAAAATATTTATTTTATGATTATTATGAGGTCTAAAATATAATAATATGCATGTGTTAAGAATTCATGAAGAAATTCTTTGAGTAAGGTGTCCAATTGGAAATTAGGGACTAAATTGAATAAATTGCAAAACTTGGATTCTGGAAGCAATTTGTATGAAATTGCTTTATATTATAAATTAGAAGGTCTTAGAGAAAAATTTTCCAAATTTCTAAGTTTTTGGACAAAAATGGGCTTGCATGGATGAAATTTTAAAGAAATAGCTTAAGGGCATTTTGGTCATTTGGCATTTTAATGAAATAAAATGGGAAAAATAAACCAAAATCAGCTTATTTTCTTCTCCATGCTGCTAAAAATTCAAGAGACTCCATAGCTAGGGTTTTCATCATTTTCAATCTCAATAGTAAGTGCACCCAAGCCCCGTTTTTAATGTTCTTTGTATTTTTGAAATCTCGGTAGCTTACTCTCTCCATTTCTACCCATATTTTATGCTAGGGTTCATGTTTAAAAATTTACCCAAGCATGATTTAGTTGTATTTTGATGATTTATGGAGGGGTATGAAAGTTGGAGGTGTGTTAAACATATTTTCCTAGGTGATTTTCGTGAAAAACCCCTAAAGGGACCTTTTTACAAAAGTTGTTAAATATGTGGTTGAAATGTGAAAATAATGAAAAATGTGGGCTGCCATAAGAGGGAAAAGTGTTTGGCTAGGCTTGAGTAAGATAGAAATTGCATGTGTTTCATTATATGAGCTTAAGGACTAAATCGTAAAAAAATGAAAGGTTAGGGGCAAAATGGTTATTTGGACCAGGGGTGAAATTTAGACCTGAAAAGTACAATGTGATATGTTAATGATTTAATTTTATTATTATAGACCCTGAGGAACAAATTCCGGAGGTCAACCGAGGAAAGCGAAAGGTTTCGAAATAATCGAAACACAACATCGAAACAAGTACCAGGTAAGTTTCAGATAACTTAAAGTAAAATCATAATATGCATAATAGTATGATTTATGAATGCATGATTATTGTATTTATTAATGGCATGAAATCATATAAAATACATCATTGACAATGATTTGTTGGAAAATGTCTCGGTTGAAGTTAAAAAGGGAATTCGATGGATAAACCATGAAATATATGTGACTTGAGATCTTGCATGTGTTACAGAAAGGATTTACCCTAGACAGGTAATCCATTGATCTCAAATATAGAAAGGATCTAGCCCGAATGGGTGTTCCTTGAGTGATCGAGCCTCCCGAAGAATATGTGTGCATTGTGGATTTAGCCCGGACGGGTAATTCGAATAGGGTCTGAATTTAGCCTAGACTGGTAATTCAGATCCGAGCTCATTAAAGGTGGTTGTCGTTATAAGGGATTTAGCCTAGACTGGTAATCCTAACATCTCCTTATGAGTTTATATTACGGGGGATTTAGCATGGACTGGTAATCCCTCCATAAGAAGTGAGGTTCACGGGAGTGCATACTTGAAATGATCATTCATATGAATTGACGGTGATTGGATAATCCATCGAGATTTCCTAGAAACTCAACGGGACTAACATGAGGTATATGTATAAATAACATGTTGAATGATGAGCTCATCTAAGATGAATTATATGGTGTATCGTTATGTGACTAATTCATTGATTGAGTGCATGTGATAGGAAAACCATTTTCATATTCGTTGGTTCCATTATCTAATAAGGATGTAAGCTAAATAATCGGTAAGTTTACTTTCCAGTTATTTGAGCTTACTAAGCATGTAAATGCTTACCCCTATCTTTTTCCCCATTTTCAAAGCTCGAGAACTCGAAAAGATTGGAAGACGGTTGGAGAGTCTACACACTATCAACTAGACCAACTTTTGGTATATAGAATCTTATGTTTTGTCCAATGGCATGTATAGAGCTTTTGAGTATTTTGTTATATGTGTCATTTGATTCGCCAAAATGAAGTCATGTAAAGTTATATTCATCTTTTTGGCATATGACCATGGAAATTCGGCTTATTTTGAAGTAGGCAATGACCTATGGTTCTATGCATGTTTATGTTCATATATGATGGTTTGGGTATAATTGGAAATTAGTTATAAAAACGAGCCAACCTTAAACATGTCAATCAGACATGAAAATCATTAAATGCAATATGTGAATTAACTTAGCATGTAGAAAACCAATGACATGAGATTTACATGCAATGAGGTTAATCAAATTTTATATATATATATGTGTGTATAATTCGGCCTTATCATGTGTAAAAGTAACCCATAAGTATGAAGGGTGATCAAAGGCTTGGAAAATGGCCTAATAAGGTCCACATGGGTAGACACACGGGCATGTGTCTAGGCCGTGTGTGACATACGGCTCACCCCTATGGGTGTGTGGTATAGCCGTGTGTCCCCTGCACTTAAAATTTTAAGTCAGTATAGGACACAGGCTAAGCACACGGGCGTGTGTCTTAGCCGTGTGCTTTTAATAGAATGACGAGATTGAAGTCAGTGTTGCACACGGGTTGAGGGCACGGGCGTGTATGACCACACGGCCCCACTACACGAGCGTGTCATACTTCAAAGTAAAAGAAAATTTTTATAAGGTGCCCAAAATTTATCGAATGTTTTCGGTTTTATCCCATACTTTCCCAGGTGTTTTAGGCCTCGAAGGTCTGTATAAGGGACGAGAGGTACATGTTTGAAAAGTTTTAAATTTTGAGAAAAAAATTTCGGTGACCCGACTCAGCGTATTTGTGAATATGTAATCCTGATAACGCCTCGAACCTTATCCCGGTGTCGGATACGGGTGAGGGGTGTTACAAATATAGAATGTGTTTTGATAGACCTTGTATGTATGAAGAGTATGAGATCTGACTAGTCTAAGTACATGATATGAATCTTAAGGCTAAAGGATGATTGTTTATGAATGACCAAAATATATGTGTGCATATGTCTTGAAAACATGCTATGGAATGTGTCTGTTGTAAATGAGTCTGTATGTGTGATGAGTCTATGCTTATCTCCATGGAGTCATCAAAAGGGGTCTGTCAGTAGTTTAAACACGATTCTCTGAAAAGTACCTTTATATCATGCAAGACCATAGCCGGGCCGTGGCATCATATGAAAAGAACTAAAGGAAGGTTATTACCTAACGTGGTTTTTGCGTGACCCAAATGATGAGGGGCAAACCTCGTGTACTGTGAGTCTAGGAGAATCCTTCTTGCGAACACGCCAGAAAATGAAAGCCTTTGTGGCAAATATTTGTAAAGAAAAAGCCTTTGTGTCAAGAATCTATAAAGGAAAAACCTTGTGGCAAACCTCTTTAAAGGAAAAGTGTTTATGGAGAACCTCTATAAAGAAAGCCTTTGTGGTGACTTTGGATAAAGGAAGCCTCATGACAATATTTAGAATCAAAAGCCTCTATAGAAATTTATGAAAGGAAAGCCTTAACGGCGCAATCTGAATGAAAAGCCTTTGTGGTGATTCATGAAATGAAATGCCCTCGTAGCGTAGTTTAAAAGAAAAGCCTTGGTGGCAATATTGAAAAGAAATGCCTTTGTGGCGTAATATGAAAGGAAAGCCTCTATGGCTTATCTTAAAAAGAGAACTTTTATGGCGTAGGATGAAAGAAAAGCTTCTATGAAGAACTCGGAAGAAATTGTATATATGGTAAAGTCTTAAGGATTGAATCTTGTAGTGAGCCACAAAATGAATGGATATGGCACAACTAGTAAGACTCGGGAGAGTAATTAGTATAATTTACATGATTTAGAATAAATGCACTTCGGTAAAGTAGAATACTAGATTGTGTTCAGATAAGGATAATAGATTGAAAGTAGATAGAGAAGTTATAATCTAGCTTATTGGAGCGTATTTTCAATAAAGTACATTAATTGTGTAATTTTGAAAGAGTATTGACTGACTATAGGTAACTATTAAAGGGTGTTGATGAGACGAGAACCAAGGGCTGATGAATGCTGAAATACTAACGTTTTGGGTGAATAGATCTTTGACAAGGAATAAATAGAGTAATTAGGTGAATATTAGCCAGAGTATGTGGTGAATACGAAAGAATTAGTCATTTAAGCTTGAAGCACTAACGCGACTAAGGGCTATGTCTGGCAAGGTAAGGAATAAAAGATAAATGAGTGTCTATGAACTTCATGATTAATTAAGGGAAACAATGGTTTAGAATAGAAACGTAAAAAATAATAGTATTATGCCTAAATGGATTTCTGAAATGAGAATGGTTAAGGAAAACATGAGAAAGTGAAGTGATTAACATGAGTATTGCATAAGGAAAGGAACAGATGTAAGGTATGATGTCAGGGTAAGGCACAACACCACGTTATGAAGAAGGAAAAACCTAGAATGATATACGCTAGAGTTAAGTTGATGAATAAGTATAAGGAGATGGATAAAGGAAATGTTAAATACAATTCAGGTAATTAATGTTTGCCTCACTAAGGTCACATGAACTTATTTTTGTGCCTTATGTTTCAGGTGAGTTGAATTGGGTCTACGCTTAGAGGGAGAATGTCGGGACTACGCCAAAGGAGTGGCGAGATGGGGCTATTATGCATAAAGAGCAAGTTAAGCGATGTGATCAAACTTGAAATACATGGTTGTAAATCAATGTCTTATGGTATTTATGTTAGAGTCGGGAGTTAATCATAGGCGTCACTGAATTTTAACTACCATACGTCGTACTTGTAATCATGCACTATATATATACTTAGTAATTTAATTCGAAGCTCTCATAACTATGTAAACATTCAAGAATAGAAACTTTTTATTTAAGTAAAGAATTAAGCTACATTCGTACTAGGGTGTGACACCCAATATTTGGATTTGGTTTATCGGGCCGGGTTTGGGGCTTACATGTATGACACTTGTTAAATTCCACTAAGCAAGATGAGTCATATTTATATGTGAGAGTGTGTTCTGAAAGGGATTCTTCTTCCTCTTCCTCAAGTGGGATTTATTGAAACATTTCTTAAGTTTGAATATATCTTATATCGGTGATTTAGAGGCCATGGTTCTTTTATGATTAGTAGTTATTTGGCATCAGGGTAAGTTTTTCATCTTTGCATGTTAAATACTAAATGATTGAATTTGTATTTGGTAATTGAATAGCAAGAGTTTCTGCATGGGATTGTCAGCGATTGAAATGATAAATAATTTGTATGTACAAGAGTATTAATGGTTAAATTATGTTTATAAGCAGTGATTGCTGCTAGTTTGAAATGGATATCCATATTTAGAGTTTTGAAATATGAATTTGAAACTACGAAAAGTGTAGTATGTATATGGGTAGTGAATTTGATAATTTCAAGTATGTGATGATTGGTGTACGGGTATTGAAACATTGAAGTTTGGCTGAGTATGTATATGTCTGAAATGGATGCTATGAGATGTCTGTTCTGATTGAGTGTATGTTAGTGAAGTGAAATGTTGAAATTAGATTGTGTCAATGCATGAAGAGTCTGTCAAAAGAGTATGTGTCTGTTCACTATGGTGGTGTCTAATGGAGTTTGTTGGGACTAAAAACACGAACCTTGATATAAACTTTGAAGGAAAAATCCACGGCCATGGCATCCTCTGAAAAAGAACTAAGGAATGGTGATTTCCCAATGGGGTTCTCTACGTACCTAGGACAATGATAGGCAAACCTCACATAATGTGAGTTTAGGAAAGTCCATATCGTAAACATGACTGCTAAGAATAGCCTTTGTGGCTAACTCTGAAAGAATAACCTTTGTGGTGAACTCTAAAAGAATACCCTTTGTGGTGAACTCTGTAAGAACTGCCTTTGTGGCGTACTCTATATCATTGCACATGTGGCATGTTCTGTTAGGCCTGCGTGAATTGTAAGACTCCATACCCAGGGCGACCGCTGGACCCGTGTAATAGGACACTGCATCAACATCATAACATTTACACAAGCATGCAAGACTTTTAAGCAAGGATAATTTTCAATAACTTAATCATTTACAGAGGTTTTCATGACTTAACAAACATTAAATGACATTAGAAACAATTTAAAAACATGCTTAGGGACCATTTAATAAATTTCCAAAGAAATCACGCAGGTACTAATATGCAATTGCAAGTATTGATATTTATCAAGACAAGTATCGATACCGTTAAGAAAATCGACACCATTTTAACATTTTGTTTTTCCTTAAATTTGAAACCAAACATTTTCTCGATACGTAAGCAAAGGTATCTGTATTTTTACCCTGAGTATCGATACTCGTGAAAGGGTATCGATACCAAATTGAGCTACTGTTTTCCTACACATTAGTTCCAACACTAAGGTATCGATACTTATGCCCTGAATATCGACACATCTGAACAATTTGAAAAAAAAAACACAACAAAACAGGGCAAAATTGATACTTAAACATACTCCACCTCAACCTGCATTAGAAAACACATTATCCAACATCAAATTGAACATTGCATTAGAAAACACATTATCCAACATCAAATTGAACATACATATACTCTAAAGTGACATCAATGCTTCAATTATTCAAGTCAAAATAAAGCCAATAAAATGATAATAACATCCATCAAATCCTAGAAGTCTTAAATCATAATAAACCATTAAGGACACACTAATAACTAGTCAAAATTCATTGCCTTTATTTCCAAAGTTCAAAAGTATAATCATGTCACCTTCTTAAATTACTGTAGCCTAAGTTGGACCATTTCCTTGTAACAGCACTTCTCACACCGAAAATGCTAATTATTTGTAATCGTTTATGTAACACCCCAAACTCGGCCTGGACGTTATGGCCGAATCTGGCGATGTCACATTGAAGTGTTTTTCAAAAAGTGTGATATCGTTGAAAAACTTGTTCTTAATCTAACCTCTTTGTGTGATCATAAGATTGTCTTTAGTACATTTTTTTCATTTTCAAAAATGTCAGTTGATTGTCAAAAAGGTTATCATATTAAAATGTCATTATTAATATTTTGTTTAAAAACGTTATCACATGCGGAAACTCTTAAAACATGTTTCATATTCGAGGTGTCTTTGAAAAATATTTATTTTTTTGAAAACCCGCATTTTCTTCCTACTGCTATCAGTTATCTATCAAAGCATATAAAAATCCCCAAATTAAAATATAATCCAAAGAGGCCTTATTACAACAATAAAAATACTCAGAATAAAATTACTTATAATTTAAAATTAAATAAGAAAATATGTGCTGTTGTGTGGCCACCTTTGAGTCCCTCGCAGCACCAATCTGCCTAAGCCTGGGGATTACCTGTACAGACAGACAGATGGGTGAGTTATGGAAACTCAATGTGTAATCCCGTATCAAAACCAAACAGAGAGCATATACAGTCTGGGCCTAAGCCCAATATCAGTAACGGTCTAGTATCAGTTAAGGTTTTAGCCCATTACAGTATCAATATTAGTTTAGGCCTGAGCTCATCTTAGTGACAGTAATAGTACAGTAATGCAAACAAGAAATCCTACCCAACCAGCCTCTACACTCCATCTCCATCCAACCCTCCACTTCATGTGGGGATAAAATCAACCCACCTATCCCTACACTCTAAGTAGTACCGGTTGCGGCACTAAACAGTATTTGCAGCAATGCTGCCAGTATAGTACACTTCCTCCAATCATAATAAATCCCATCTCCATATAGTAAATCATGCAACATGTCATGTCGTATCATAGTATTACGCATGTACTCAATGCAGTTAACATAGCATGCTAAAATATAGTCATACATCACATAGGGGCAAAACAGTAATTTTATCAAACAGGGGTTCTAGGTAATCTTACCGACCCAACAGTAGGTCCATAATCGTTTTGGGTAACCCATGAAACCTTAACAGTCAAACATTAAAAATGGCCCCAAGGCCCATATTGCAGGCCCATGTGGGCCCACATACCCGTATGGCCCACGAAGCCCAGAAATGGCCTTGGCCGTGTGGATACATAGCCTGGCCCAATATTCTTCACACGTCCGTGTGATTAACCCAGGTGGGGCCACTCGGATCAATTCAGCCCAATATGGCCCAATTCGACCTTGGCCCATGAAATCGCTTATGGCCGGCCTCAATGACCAACACCCAAGTTTCGACATACGGACTACCACACGAGCGAGCGCACGCCCGTGTAGCATCAACGGTCACTTATTATGGCTTTGGCCGATTGCTATAGCCAAAGTTGTGTCTGTACACACCTAATAGGATTCTAGGTACGCAACCTCTCTTGAGATGAACCGCACCTAAAACAAATGATAATTCCATATCCAACGTTAGTCACGCTTGGAACCAAATAGATAAAACAACAATTGACCTACATTCGTGTTGCTTACCCCTACTGCTCCAAAAGGTATAGCTTACGATACCACTGGTAAACCGAGTTCGTAATGACTTGTTACTGCCAACTACAATGCGACATGACCACATGTTAGGAACTTAACAGATTAATAAATAGCAATATTACTCACAACGTTTGAGACATAACTTTTGCCCTTACCAAAAGACTTACCAACCAAAAGCAACTCGCGCTGGACAGAACCAACTGCTTAAGAGAGGAAAATCGACAGATGATGGAGGATGGGGAAGATCAAGTATTCGGCTAAGGGGACAGAGAAATACCAAAGCCAATCTTTTCTTTTAGAGAGAAATCGAAAGCAGGAGAGGGGGAGAGAAGAAGGTATTCGGCTTGAACAATGTAAGAGGGGAAACTTGATAAAAGTCGAAGGAGTAGTGAGAGAGAAGAGAAAAGGGTATTCGGCCAATGAACAAAAGGAGAGGGTGAATGCTAAGAACCAACTGGGAGAGGGGAGGAACATGAGTTTAGTAAAGGTTATTGAGGGGAGAAGAGAGAGGTTGAGGCGAGTAGCTTAGCAAAATAAAAGGAATCAATGGGGACAGGAGCAAATCGACAGCGAAGGGAATTTTGGAGAAGCACATTTTAGTAGAAGAAAAGAAAGGGAAGGGAACCCAAAACAACAAAAAATAAAGCAAAGAACAAAAATGAGAAGTGCCTTACACCCCCGTCGAAATGTTGAGAGTACAAAAGCCAGGCCGAATTCTTTTGAGAAAGAGCTCAATTTCGGCACACTACTTCCCTTCCCTTGATCCATTCCTTGAAAATCTCCTTACATTCCTCCACCAACTAATTAGAACTCTACACAACCTCTTTTATCCAAATTTTCCTCCCCAAAACACTCCCCAAATCCCCCTAACAACTAAAATTCCTCAATAATCTCCTAAAATTCGACCACAACCCCTAATCCTCTCAAACACTCTATTTTTGGTCAGACTAAACACCACAGCCTTGCAATAAAAATTAAATTATGTGCTTGCATCAGTACTCGAACTCCAGACCTCCTGCTCACTAACACTCCTCTTGACCACCAGACCAGCACGCCCTTTCTGACAAAAATTAACAACATTAATTCTAGAGTCTACTGGGTATAGTTAGGGGTTTAATTAATTAAAAACACAAAAATCTGCCCAAGGTAAGGGTTGAACCCAAGACTTCTTAGACTCTTCCCAGAACACTTAACCACTAAAACAGATACACAGTTGTGTCACTTTCTTGCTCAACTAAACATTTATGTGCAGCTTCCTGATTGTTCCCATGCTCAAGACCTAATACTTCTAGGCCCAAAATTCGGGGCGTTACAGTTTAAAAAGGAGTGTGTGAACTTAACAGGCTCAGTAAATGATCAGAATTACAGTAAATAAACACAATATCATACGTTGTAAAAAAGCATCTAAAGCACAATTACAATAGTACTCAACTATAATGCCAAACTTAATTGATAATTTGGCAACATCTAACTTTGCACTCACATGCTTATATACATAGCATATTTCATAACAATTCGTTAATTGATAATTTGGCAACTTAAGAATATGAAACATAAAATTTGGCTCTATCACTACACATTAGATACAAGAATCCCCAACACACCAATGACTCAAAGAGTCGAACATATCCCATAAGTGCAGCATCAAGCTAACACTCTCTAACACACCAACATATCTAGATGAATGGAGCTTAGCTTACATTCCCTTATCTCTCCAAACTCTCTCAGGCCATAATGCCCCAAATCACAACACAAGGGTGAGTACTCACAAAATCCTATGGCATGCCAACTATATCCAACGGTCTCAACAGATCACAATGCCAAAGTATCGATAATTATACACATATTTACTTACCATTTTTACACATTTTCACTGTTCTTTTACATCATGCACACAACAATGTCCTAACCATATAGCATGCTTACCATGCTCTCTATTTCTGCACTTACAAGTGATAACATATAACTCAATGAGCTATAACCACAATAAGTTACATACACATGCATAATACAATCACTCTACATAACGTATTAAAACAATCACATAACCACAATTTTACAAAATACATAAAAATTATGTCTACAAGCAGTAATTCCAGAACACTCACCATTCATGCTTTCGCCTATTTGTCAAGAGCTTAAACTAGCTCTCCTTGCTTTTTATCTTGCTTGAAGAGGGCTCCAAAGGTTCAAAATATTCACATATTAACCACACAACATACACAATTAATTAGTAGTCATAACACTCGTTAATCAAACAAAAATGCAATTCTAAGGTTAGTTCCATTGGAACTGAAATTTTCGAGTAGCATAGCCGAAACAAAAATATCTTAATCCAAATTCATTCCTATAACTTAAAACTGATTCTAAACATCTAATTACTCATTTAAGAACAATTCTCAACCTTAAAATCACCAAAAACTCCTCAAACTTGTGATTCCAAAAATTTTGACATCCATGGCCATTCTTAACGAAAACTCATCAAAACCTTCAAATCTTTTAACAAAATTTTAAAATGAGTTTAAAAACCTTCTAATAACATAAAATAAATTAAAAAGTACATAGAAATAGTAGTTTCATTTAAAAATATAAAATCTACCATTAACAACCCCAATTTCAGCTAATCATGAAAAATTCTTGTTTCAACTGATTTAAAACTTGATTTAAATGGTTAGAATACAATAAAAACTACTATAAATGCAAGACCTTACCTTGATTGTGGAGAAAAACAAATGGTTGATGAAATCTAGTTAAACCCACAATATGAATAGCAATGCTTTAATGGTGTTCTTGATGTCCCTCTTTGACTTAAGAAAAGATATGGTGTTTGGAAGATGGTAAAAATAAAAGGGATTAAAGTTTTGAGGATCAAAATTAATGAATGGGGTTTTAGGGATTTTAATTGATGGCAAGAAGGGGAAAGGAATGTTTCTATTCTCTATTTTTTCACGTCAATAGTAGGGTGAAAGCGGGAAAATAGGCTGATTTTTAAAAGTTGGTATAATTTTTATAAGCTACTCTTAAATTAAACACTTTACAAAAGTCCTTTTTTTAAAATTGAAAGTCTTTTCCACATTATTTTCATAAATCGATTTAAATTTTCGAAAGCCATAGATGAAGATATTTTCAAGTTGCAGATTCTGAATTCTTAAACCCAATTTTAGGCCATAATTCCAAAACTACCTTCAAAACTTCTAGATCCAATTTCGTGATGTGACATGAATTGTCAGGGATGTTTGATAAGATTGGAATTTAAATGTTTATCTTTATTGTAAGTGATGAGTAAATTCTTTAAGTTCTATAATAAGTAAAGCCAAAGTGAAGTATTGATGTGTACTAGGTTATGAGGGACTAAAACTGATGGGTTTTTTTGATGAAAAAGAAATTTGTATCTGTATTTTGAGAAGAATATCTATCATAATGAAATATAAATAGGAAAATTAAATGGTATTTCACCTTCTTCTAAAATTATTTTAGATCTGAGTAATGTTATTTTGAATTATGAGTTTCTGATATAGCACATTATGAAGTTCATATGGATGTTATATGCAATGAAATAACAGTATGGTTCGGTTTGAGGGCATTATAATAGCTTTAACAGAGATTTGGTCTTCTTTTACTTTTCCGTACTTAGGCCAGCTCCTATACAACCTATATTTCTCTAAGTTTCGTGAGGTCTTTACTCTTGCCTTGTTGGCTTTCATATCTACCTTTACCATTTTCAACATTTTGGCGGATACCTTATGATCCGCTTGCTTTACTTATGCTTTCTTTAAACTCTTCTTTCACCTGCGTGGTTTCTCATACTTGGCGCATGGGCCGCATTTTTCTCACATGAGGTCATGACGTACTCACCACATTTATCTCATGGCAGACTCTATGGGATGCTGTAGCCAAACGTTGGTCTCATACCCTTCTTACCTCTTTCTCTCATTCAGTGACATATCCGTGTTTATTGTGCCGACAAACCTCATCCCTGTTCTGTGTTTACTATCCTAGCAGACTATCTCTGTTCTGTGTTTACCATCCCGACGGAATTACTCTATTCCGTATTTACTATCCCGATGGAATTTATCTCTATGGAGGCCATGGATTCTTTCATCCATGGTCTTGCACCGATTCACCATTCTTGCATATTACTTTATAATTCTATGGAGTCTTTCATCTATGGTCTTACTCATCATACCTAACTGTCAGGTCATCTTTCATTTGTATTCTTACACCGTATACCTTATACTATTTACCTTATTGCCATGACATCTTTCATCCATGGTTTTATGCTACATACCATATATCTAGATTGTTATAGCCTCTTTTATCTATGGTATTACGCCATATACTGTTGTCACATTGTCACTCCAAAAGACCAGTCGATATCATTGTTGTGGTAAATACTTTTCCATTATTTCATTTCTGAAATCCTCCTCTAATTATCTCCTTAACACCACCTAACCTTGATGCTCAAACACTGTAGTGTTCCCTCTATAAGGTTAAAGCTTTGTCCGATGCGGTAACTAAAGGTTCTTTCTCCATTCCCATCCTAACTTCATCTATCCCCTGCAGGTTTTCCCATAGTAATGCAATGCATGCTCATAACATCATGTCATGACTTACTTAAATAGTATAAACCTTAATAACAGGTTGAAGTCTAGAACTGAACTTAAACTTCATTGTCTCCATAGCTATTCCCTTCCTTCGAACACCAGAGCTATTCCCTTCCATTTGCTTACAACCAAAAAGCTACTGCTAAAATTATGCTACATCTTAAAAAATCAAGCTTTCATAGCATGCAGAACCCTTAAAATGGTTCTAATTTCCATAATTTAATCCTAAATGCATAGAAGGGTTTAGAGCCTTACCCATTTTCTGGTTTCCCTACTTTTCTAGTTTCATCCGTATAAAGTCTGCACCATGCAATGCTTTCCATAGCTACTTCTTTGAGCTACTAAAAAAGATGAAGAACAGGTGAAATTAAGATAAGGTTGGAAAGAAAATCATCTTTAAAAATAAATCTATTTCTTCCCCACTACTTACAGGTTTCACGTTAGTCTTCTCTTATTATTTGTTTTGTGCCACCCCTTGAGTTACCTTAGCTCTATTTCTCCATTTTTGTTTCTCAAACTTCATTTGTTTGATTCTTATCATCACCCAAGCCAAAACCTCCATAGTATTTCAAGAAAAACACTCAAAACACCATAGATTTCTCCATTGTTGAGTTTTGGAATTTCTCAGGTTTTTGATCAAATGCTCGATTTTTCATCATCGGAGGTAATCGTTCATCTTTCTATTAGTTTTTGATATTATTTTATCCTTTAAATTGATTTTTTAACTATTAAATTGCAGGTTTTAACTAAAAGCTGAAAATTGGGTTGTTAGTGGTTGATTTCGAGATTTTGGGTAAAACGTGATTTCAAAGTGCTTTTCAATTAGTTTTGATGAGATTAAAAGGTTTCTAAAATTACTTTGAATTTTTGTTAAATATTTATTGAATTTTAATGAATTTCGTGAATATTTCCATAAACATGTCAAAAATTTTGAAACTATGAATTGAGTACTTTTATGTAGTTTAAAGGTTGAGAATTAGTCGTAGGTGTTTTTTTATCTGTTTATGTTTTGGGAAAATAAAGACAATATGGTAGAACTATTTCAAAAATGTTGCCATGACGTCTTGGTTATTTACATAACTTAATAATTCATAGGATTTATGGATATTGTTCTTATTATAGCGCTTGGTTACCCGGACTTGTTTTTGATTATTGAAATGTTATTGTGGTTATTCTAATGTTTATTTGCCTTATTATGCTGTATTTTTTTGTGTCTAAAGCAGAGATATAATTGTTCGGGTTTTAAAAATTATACATCTATGATATGCCGCTGTGTAGGAAGTTAGTATTTTTATTTGGTATCGATAGCTTATCAAGAGAATCGATACTTAAGGTAAAATAATTAATAATTCAAGAAATGTACCAATATTTTTTGGGATTTGATTTTTAGATGAGAAATAAAATGTTGTTTTGGTACCATTTTTTCAATCGGTATCGATACCATTTAAAGGAAATATCAATACCTATGTTTCGGTATCAATACTTGCGTTATTATTTTAGGAAATTTTGCTATGTGGTCCCTATACATGTCTAATTATATTTATAAGACCATTTGATGTGTGTTTGATAATTATGAGTCTATTTGACTTAAAAGTCGTGTAAAAGTTAAAAATGGAGGAAGTTTATTTAAGAATGATTTCATTTGTACTATGTATGTTGTTTGATAGTGGTGTGACATCCTAATATTCGGGTCGACGACCGGGCCTAGTATAGGCTATTACAGTTTCCCAACTATTTGTAGACGTTTCCACCCTAAATCTCATCATATAAGAGTCATCCATGGCTAATTATGATGTTTCCCACTAAGGAACCTGTGGGTTCTATTTAACTGAACTAGAATTGGATCTCAACCATGTTCAATTCAATTTCTAGCTTTCCAGTTTCTTCCAATATAGGCTGTCAGCTTACGGCCTATTTCAATTTGGTATCGTATTCATTCTAAATTTTGAGTTTATTAGAAATCGAGTGTTACAATTGAATTGAATCACAACTGAATCATAATATTACTTTTCAACCTAAAATAATGGAGGGACTTCAAATATGAAGCAAAATGGCTATTAGAAGAGGATAACACTAACATTACTATTGAATTGTAACATCCCGCCGGCAAAGTCTTGATTATTTAAGTGTCGTTTATAAAAGTAAACCTTAAGGGTAAGTTTGAAGTGCTCAACGTTAGGACTCGATTAAGAGTAAGGACTTTCCAAATGCACTAGTGATGCCCTAGTCTGGCAGACTTTGAATGAAAAAAAAAGGAAACCATGTGAACTCTAGTATGTACAATGTATAGGATATTTTGAAAGAACAAAGCTTATGGCTAACTCTGAAGAAAGATAAGTATAACGAATTAATGTGTGTTGATAAATATATATATGAATATGGTGTATAGTATAAAGAAGTACTATTGGCGAATTAGTGTTTGCTCAAAATACCTTTTCGACGTATAGAACGGGTGGAATCCAACATGATAATAAATTGACAAGGACTCCCCAATAGATTGCGATAATAAGTGAAATAGAAGTGGTAATTATGAAAGGAAGGGTTATAAGGTACGAGTCCACGCCAGTGTTATAGTACATCCAGTGACCAATAAGGTCCTATGACAGTTAAATTGTGAGGGAAGTTGGTTACTATAAGGGTTAAAGGCTAAATGTGTAATCGAGTAAGTTCTTAAAGGTGGAATATTATGATAAGGTCACTCAATCTTGATGTGATGTTTACCAAGTTTCTATAGAGACTTAGGTTAAGTTAAAAGCGCACTCTGGTTGGGTTAAGAAAAGGTTATCTTCTGTAACGCCCTGAATTTTGGGCCTAGATGAATTGGGCTTTGAGCTTTGGGTCTCATAAAATTTTTAAGTGAGCAAGAAAATGACAAATGACATGTTGGCTTTAAGGGTTTAAGGAATTTGAAGTGTCTAAGTATGTTAGAGAAGTTCTGGGTTCGAGTTTTGTGGTGGAGGAATTTTAATTTAATTATTAGAAGAATCAGGATTGTCAAGTAGTTGGGCTTTGAAATAAAGATAGGGGAAAATAACATCAAAAAGCCTTATGGAGGAGTGGCTAAGTGACGCAACTTAGGGAGTAGGGAGGTGGCGTTAGTAGCTAGCAAGGTGATCCAAGGTTCGAATCTTAGCTTAGTATTTTTAGAAGTTTAATTTTGGCCTTCTAGAAGGTTGGAAGTGGCGTGGCGATGGACTCCAAGGGGAGTGTTCAGAAGAGAAAATTAAAGAAAAGATCAAGGGGTTATCAGGAAGAAAAACGAGAAGATGAGAAAGGAGAAGTGATAGAGCCGAATTGGGAATTGGGAATGGAAAATTCGACTATAAGGGCTATAAATAGGGGCCGAATACAAGGTTGCCAGGCTACTACCGAAATTCTTTTTCACTTTGTTGTTAGAAACCCCATTCTTCAAAAGCCGAAAACCCTTTTGTTTTTCTTTCTTTTCTTTCTGTCGATTTCTATTCTTCTCTACACAATTTTCTTTGTTTAGCTTAGCCGATTTCTTCTTCTACTCTTCTTCTTTAATCTGTGCCAAATAAACCTTATTCACCATACTAAGTTTGAAAGCCGAATCTGCTAAGGGCCGAATACTCTTTGAACAAATCTAGTGTAAGTGTTTTACAATAGCTTTTCTTTGCTAAGTATTGATTATTGTCCCTCACTCTTTCTAATCAACTGTGGTAGGGAATTAGTATCGGATCTCGGATCTTAGCTCTCTGTCGAAATTTCCTTTAGGTGCTTACGGTTTTTGTAAGTATTCCTCTCCCATTGGCTAAGGTGGCCAAATGTTCATAGTAAAAGGGGACTTGTGTTAGATACAAGTCACCTATTATTCGGGTTTTAATAGTTAAGGTTGGTGTAGATCTAGGGAATCTGTGATCAAGGAAAAGCAATTAAGGATTAGTGTAAGGTAATGTTAAGGTGAGGTTTCGATTTTAGTAAAGATATGTACTAAACATATGATTAACTGAAGGATGATATCGTTTGTAGGTTGGTGACTAAAGGAATCGCAACATGCTTGCTTACCAAGTGTGTACATACACTGCACACACACTATGAATTGGCAAAAGCCGAAATGCCGAAATGCTGAAAAGTCGAAATGTCGAAATGTCGAAATGCCGAAAACCTAAAAGTTTGGCTACGGTAGTCTTGTGAGTGCGTGAACACTCGTAAGGAGGAGACCGATAGGTTGCCTAAGGCCCACGAGCGATTCTGTGGACTTGGGTTGTTATTTGGCCATATGGGTCAGAATGGACTAAATGGACCCGATAAGCTGTTGGGCTCATAATAGGCAAAAACTGAATATTGATGTTATGTGATAGGAATTTGCATGTGAGCATGAATATAAATGTGATTTGGGCCTAATTGGCCATATACAGGTGATTTGGGCCTAATGGGCCATATAAATATGATTGGGCTTAATGGGCCAGATACAGGTATGTGAATTTGTCAGGGCTCTGTAAGGGGTTTTGGGCCTAATATATGATGACTACATAAAACTTAATTAAATTATTGAGACCGTGGATAAGTCATAGGGTTAAGGTGTGGCAACGGGTATATGCATGTCTAGGATTGGATCTAGAAAGAGCTTGGTACTTAAGCGGTCTTAATGACTCACCTCATCTTCTCTAGAATCCTACCTAGTGCATAGTATTTGTTCATCTTAGGTCACAGGACTTGTTAATGGGCCAAGGTAAGTGAAAACCGTAATCAAGGAAAAATTATTGAAATGCCCTAAGGGCAAAAATGACCAAAATAACCCTAGGTGTTGAATGTAAGTTTTATGGATGTGACATGCATACATATGATATTCTACTTAGGGTGCATATGGGTTGGGAATTATGGAACGGAGGAAGTATATGAGGATCGCATGGTTGCTTGACAATCGTGGATCCACCGACGGCTTTTAAAGCCTAATATGTATATGAAGGTAGTTCCACAACCGGGCTACCATTGATGTGTTGGTTGGGTGGGTCGATATTTATATCCCCATATGGTGTAACGGGGGATAGAGCTGGTATGTAGCAGATGGATAACTTGGATGGGATTGCATTGCATGTTGATGTATGATGATTTGTGATTGCTTGTTTTTTTCGTGAGGGTTGTACACACTGAGTTTGCAAAAATTCTCCCCCTCATTTATTTTATTTTCAGGTGATGCTCAGTAGAAGGTTCGATGTTTGGAGGGACTCGGGGTGGCCAGCTAGCAAGATAATTTGGACTTGTTTTTTTTAAGCATATAAGTTTTATTTTATTAAGTATGTTTCAGACCAGATTGTAATAAGGTTTTCATTATGTTATTATTACTTGAATGATTATTATTTTCATTGTAATTACGAGAAGTTGAACATGGGTTTCTTAAACTATAATATGTTTTTCTACACTTATGCAACTAAATTTTAAAATGATAAGTTTTCTTTAATCAAATGCTTTACACAAGGCTTCCGCAACTGAAAGGTGTGTTTTTTTTAAGTTAATTAAGGTTTCTTTTAAGAAGGGTTTTCAATGAAAACACGGTTTTCGCTAAAACACTTCAATGTGATACACCAGATTCAGCCATAGCGTCTGGGCCGGGTTTGGGGTGTTACATCTTCTTTCCCTTTTTCCTCTGAAAAACAAAAAGATTTAGGGCTAAAAAGAGATAGAAACATTCCTCTGAATTGAGTTAGGAATCCTAGATATCTTTAGTGATTTTCTTCACTACAAGGTACATTTCGTGACTCTGTCTGTCAAGGAAACATATATCTATTAGTATGATTAAAGAAACATGGCTTTGAGAGATGTCTGGGTTTAAAATGATGATAATGGTTTCCCAGATGGATTCTAACGAAGTGTTTCTATTCTAAAAGGCAAAGGAGGTTGTAGCATCCTATTGAATGATGGATCTGAAGGCTAAGATGTGCTTTGAGGTTATCAGGTGAGTCCATAGGCTGACTCTTGCATTTAGTGTGTATGTTCTAGAAACTCTTACCAAGTGACTAAATAGAAAAAAATGAAACTAGCAAAGTATGATGAAACAACTTTGGTATGAAATGAAAGGTTTAAGATCATGCATGTATGAAATGTATCAAGTTGGATGGACTAAGGGTGGGACATGAACTTGAATGGTTATGTTGTGCATATGAATCTGGAAGCATGAATATGTTTGTTATGGGCAAGTCATTGTATGATGAGTCAATGTATGATGAGTTTGTGTTTGTCTCTGGAATCGTCAAAAAGGTTTGCCGGGACTAAAAACACGAATCTCTGAAAGGACACATGATGCCAAAAATCATATCTTATAAGACCATAACTGGTAGGTTATAGAATTATATGGGAAAATTTAAGGAAGGTTATTACCTAATGTGGTTCTCTATGTGTTTCGGAATGATGAAGGGCAAACCTAACTAAGTGTGGGTTTAGGCAAATCCCTATCATTTAAAACACCTAAAAAAGGACAGCCTTTATACCAAAACTCTGGATAGAAAAGCCTTTATGGCAAGTATTGGATGTAAATGACAACTTTTGTGGTAAAACTCTAGACATGAAAGCCTTTGTGGTGAGTAATGGATGTAAAGGACAACCTTTGTGGCAAAACTCTGGATAGGAAAGCCTTTGTGGTGAGTACTGGATGTAAAGAATAGCTCTGTGGTAAATCTCTAGACAAAAAAGTCTTTGTAGCGAGTATTGAATGTAAAAGATGCTTTTGTGGCAAAACTTTGGAAAGGTAAGCCTTTGTGGCAAATCTTTATAAGGAAACCCCTTTTTGGCGATCTTTATCAAAGGAAGGCCTCTATTGAAATCTCCGTGAAGAAATGCCTTCAAGGAAAATTTTGAATGAATGACGTGTAAGGAATTATGAAAAAATGACATGAATGGTCCTCTGAAGGCAAAGTAAAGATAGGACTTTGAAGGTATGGTAAGTACAAGAGATAATGTATGAACAAGTAGAAAGAACTAAGTATCCAATGAATTCTTAAAGAAAGGCTCCGTATGTAATGAAAAGGAGAACCATGCATAAAAAATAGAAATGAATAGTAAAGCTAGAGTGTGCCAGAATAGGTGGCGAATCTAGGAGATGTGCTATAGGCATGTATAGATAGCACATTGAAGTAAGGAAGATCTGGGCAAACTTTGTGTTAAGTAATAGGTGTAGTCTACCTCGCCCGAAGGTAGTGGAAAAATCAGTAAGTATGAAATATGATTTTAAGCCTATTAATAGGGTAAAAAAATGGTTGAGGACTATGTAAAGATAAGATTTAAAAGAGACACAGGAAGTGAAGAGATTTTAATTATAGTATGCTTAAAGTAAATAAATGGTCATTTGAGTTTGGACCTCGAATTTGGAGCCTAAAAGAGTGAATGTTTAATGAATATGAAAGGAAGATAAGCCCTTAAAGACACTATGAGAAAGACAAAGGTCTAAAATAAAAAGGTGTAATTACAGTCTGTTAAAGGAAATCTTAGTGAAGTAGCCCCAAAAAGAATAAGGCAAAGTCTAAGGGCACACATAGGACTTGCGAAGCATCTATTACGCTTGACTGTGATGAATCAGGTATTTAAGGTTTAACTCACTAAGTTCTTATAAACTTACAAAATTTATTTCATGTTTCAAGTTGCAAAAAGGTATGCACCAAGAGGGACAACACCAGGGTTACTTTAAAAGGAAGTGGCGCGATGGGCTGTTATGCATATAGATGAAGTTAAGTGAAGTTAAGTTTTTTAAGCTACATTCCAATGTGTTTATAGTAGATTGAGAGATAAAATAAAGAAATCAATGAAATTTTAATATCATGAACTGTAAATGTAACAATACAATATACACACATAAGAGACTCTGTCACATTCGTAGATAGAACTTTTACATAGGGAGAAATTTTAAGTTACATATGTTATAGGACGCAACACCTAATACTGGGATTCGGTTCATCAGATCAGGTAGAGGACGTTACATGAGGCATAGAGGAAGACAAATAGGGGTAGCATAAAAGCAATGTTTACTGAGAAACTTAATACTACAGTGATAATGTTAGAAGAGTAGAACAATTTTTTTTTTTGGAAACCTAATGAAAGAGATATTGGAGCTAATAAAAAAATATTTTGAAAAGAAAGAACAAACTACCTTTTTCATTTAAGAAACCAAAAAAGCTATTACTAGACTTAATAAACTGATTGAAATTGAAGAGATGTATTGGTACCAACAGTTAAAAATCAAATGGTTGTATCAAAGAGACAAAAAAATACCATATTCTTTCACACCACTACCAACCATAAAGGAAACAATAAAATCAACCATATTAGAAGCTATGTGGAGGACTAGATTAAAAATGAAGAAAATATATGAGGATTAATCACATTTCATTTGTGAAATCTATTCTCAATTAAATAAGTTATTATTGATGAAAGAATCAATAAATGCATTAATAATTATGGTTGATAACATGAATGATAAGCCGATGAAAATTAATGATGAGTAATGAAACAAGTTGTTTTTAGTTTAGGAGCAATGAAGTTGATACGAGATCATGTAGGACTTTAGGTGTTTAGCTTACTTTTAAACTTTTATTTTTTTAAATGAGATTATATATAATTATTGGAGATATATCGTAAATAAAACGCCTTAAATATGGTCATCACCTCAAGTCTTACTTGATCCTATATAGAAGGAACTCAAACTTAGCAAGTTATTAAACCTTTTCTTCCATACTTTTTGGGAGGATATCAAACATGATGCCATATACATGGTCAAGGATTTCTTTCAAAATGACAAACTTTCAAAAGGAATTAATTCCACCAACATCATTCTTTATCCCAAAGAAATAATGTCTGGAATCTATCAATCACTTTAGGCCAATTGGGTGTTGCAACTTTGCTTATAAGATTATTGTTGGAATTATGACTATTCAATGCGATCATTTTTTAGAAACAACATTTACCAAAGCTCGAACAACTTTTGTCTTGTATCGACAAATCTAGGATAAAATGACTATTGCTTATGAGGCTTTTGGCACCATTAACATAATAACTCAAGGCAAGAAATGAGTGGTGGCCATTAAAATTGATCTCGAGAAAGCCTACGATAAATGTAACTAGTTGTTTTTGGACAAAATCTTTTTAAAATGGGGTTTAGTAATAGGTGAGTGGACAAGATTATGGAATACATCACCATAATTGGCTTTTCGATCACTTTAAAAAAATGACATGAACAGGTCTTCAAATCAATAAAAGGAATATGCCAAGGGGAACTTTTACTCTTTTTTTTTTTTTTGATATTATGACTAACACACTTTCAAAGGTTTTTGAGAAAATTGAATAGGAAGGTTTTCTTAATTCTCTCAAAATTAACTCGCATTGCTAGACAATTTCCACTTACTATTTGTTTATAAATGCATTATTTTTGCATAATCAAATGATAAAATAGTGGTAAAAATTTGGAAATTCTCTAGATATTCCAAAATATTATAAGATAATTAGTCAATTTTACTAAGTTAATTATTATTTTCTCTTCCAACACTTGCAAAAAAAGATAAAACAATTAATAAAGGAAAGTTTGGAATCTCTATTGATATTGCTGAGACATGTTACATGGAGTTTTCCCTATTGTTTGGGGAACGAGGAGGAAAGTAACATTCCATTTCATAATTGATAAAATTAGTGTAAAGATACAGGGTTGGAAAAGTAAAATGCTTTTTATGGTTGGAATCAAGGTTTTGGTTAAACTAGTGGCAACTATTATTCTTGAATATATCATGAATTGCTTCAAAATATCAACTACATTCTAGAACAAATTAAATGCAATTGTTAGCATGTTCTAGTGGGGAAATGGTGGTGGCAGAAATAATAAACTAACTATTGGAACATTTTCAAAATATATATAGTGTTTCAATCGTTGCAAGTGAAAAGTTGTAACCAAATGTTATAAATTTTGGTAATGAGTTGTCACTTTTCATGGTGATGAGTTATGTCTCTTGAATACCAAAAGTTATGTCACTTGATTAAATAAATATGCTTATTAAAGAGATGCATCTATCCAAAAAAAGGTACCTATAGGATAGTTATATATCTATGAAGAGACATGAGAACTCCTATAAATAAGAGTGAAGTTCCATTTGCGTAAGACACACAAAAAAAAAAAAACCAAAAACTTTGGAAATAAATTCTCTATTCTCTTCTATCTTTTAATATTCAAATATTGTTCTACAAAGAATATTTCTTTATAGAAAATGTTCTGCTTAATGCTTAGTGGACTATTTTCGTTAATGCAAAACATAGACAATCATTAGAATTTATTGTATCATCGAAGTTCATTTGCTAGTAACTCTTTTGTACACCAAAATATAGGTGGCAGCGAATAAAACCCTAAAGAAAGTGGTATTGTAACAGCCCGATTTAGATCCTAGTCAGAACGATGGTTTTGAGACCACGAATCCGAGTCAAAAAAATATTTAAAAATTATTTTTTGTGTTTATTTTGTGTGAATTTATATCTGTGAAATTTCGTGCTTTAATTTTATCGTTTGAGTGTCCGATTGAATAAAGGACTTAATCGCGTAAAATAAAAATTTGGTAGCTAAAAGTATAAGGGGCCAAATTGCTATTGGCTTTATAAATGGAAGTCTTTAAGTTGTAAATAGCCCATTAACATATTAAGTGGACGGTAATAGGCATATATTATAAGGTTTTGTTATAATTTTATTAAGGTTAAAAATGTAATTATGTAAAATGTTAATATAAGATATAATAAACATAAAATAAGCCATATTCATATTATTTTCTTTGTTCTTGCACTGAAACTAAAAAAAAAAGAAAATAAAAAGAGAAACCTAGGGTTCGGCCATTTCTAAACTCAATCAAGGTATGTGTTTAGCTCGATTTTTGATAATTTCTACGTTTTTGAGATCGTTGCTAAGTTATCTTCAAGACCCATGCTTGAATTTTTTATTTTGATGAATATTTTAAGTTATGCCATTGATGAGAGCTTGTGATTTTTGTTGTTTGATGAAAAATATGAAAGATATGTTTTGGATTAACATGTTTTGTATTGGAATTTTTGATGATTTTGAGTAATTAGGACTAAATTGCAAAAATAATAATTTTAGGGACTAAAATGTAAAATAAATGAAATATATGGACTTGTATGAATATTAGGAATATTCGGCCAAACATGGGTATATTAAAATTTTGCATATTTTGTATTTTGTGCAATAGGGACTAAATTGTAAAAAGTGTAAATATTAGGGGTAAAACGATAATTTGGTCATTTATGTGTTTTTGGACTAAATTGAATGAAAATATGTTTGAATGAGCTTAATTTGAATATATTTAGATCAAGAACCAAAGAAATCAGATTTGGATCGGGGGAAAACGAAAGTTATAGACTAGCTGTCCCGTTCCGTTTTACATAGTCCAAGGTAAGTTTATAAGCAAATAGACGTACTTAATTTTAATTAAATGTAAAATATATATGCTGAAATGAAATATATGATTTTATATATGCTATAGCTGAATGTGAATAAGCTTGATTACTATGTTTTCGAATTCGTTGCGACCGAGTTATGACGTCCGAAAGCCCCGTATGAACCTTAGGAATAGTTAGGATACATATTTCATGACATAGGATTCTGATATATGTGTACGAATAAGACCATAGCATCGATATGTGACTCCGATATATGTGTGCGAGTAAGACCCTGTCTAGGACAGTGGCATCGATATATGATTACATGTAAGACCACGTCTGGGACGTTGGCATTGTACGATATATGTATGATTATTCGAGTGTCCTATCCAATTACGAATGGTTCATCGGGCATCGATAAGTTGTGATCGAAAGTGTAAAATAAGTGGAAACGACCATGTATGAAATAGTTGGCTACCTAACTAAAATAAGGTAAGTAAGTAATTTGGTTATTTGTTGTAAATCATGTGTGATGCAAATAAAGGATTTATGTGACCATGGTATATGTGTTTGGTTTTATGAATGAATGATATGAATATTATAGAATTGGTTTTCGAATAGGTGTATACGAGACCATGTATATTCGGCCATATAGATATGTATATATACATGATGTTATATTATGATTTTGAGCTCAAGTATATAAGTGTATGTATATTTGGCATATATATATATGTTGACATTTTGGCTTGAAGGTTGGATGATAATTAATTATTTGGTTTAGAATAGCATTCGGCCAAGGTGGTGTTTGTGTATGAAAATGCATTATTTATGAAACATGGTAGTTGCAACTAAATGTAATAATTATATTATATTATGGTTTAGTTTAATTAAGCTGATAACATCAATGGGTTGTTTATTTGCTTATGATTTACTAAACTATAATAGCTTACTGTGTGTATATTTGCTTCAGTTTTATAGAGTTTGGATTCAAGTTACAAGCTCGGGGATCGTCAACAAAGTCTATCACACTATCGATCGCTTTCAGTATTTTATAAGTTGCATTTTGGACCTATGGCATGTATAGGCTGGATTTCATTTGAAATAATGAACTTTGTTTATGTATAAGGCCATGCGAAAATGGCTTAATTTCTATGTTTAGTTTCAGTTTTGTTGGACTATTACTTAAGTTCTTTTATTATTATTATGTAATGTGTCATGGTTGATTATAACTTATGCAATGTGTTTGCATTTTGTGGTTAGTTGCTGAATTCGGATGTGGCACGAATATATTGATTAGGTTATAAATATATGTTTGGTCTGGTATTGAGCTTATATTGAGAGTGTAACCAAAATACATGATCTTTGTGATGATGTTATGTATTCGGCCGTATGGTTCATTATGGGTGTTATTTGAGTTAAGGTAAATTATGAAATCGTTAGTTAGCATTTGGTGCTTTCCATTTTATGATTCCAATGGAATGTGATTATTGGGAAAGTTACTTTATAATATTTGGTATACATTGGAAGGTATTGATTGAAATTCTAGAGAAGTGTACTTTCCTAGAAATGTAATGATAACTAATAATTTACCCTTATTAAATAAAATATAATACTCATGTATTTAAATTCTATAATAAATTTTATTCTTAAAGAAAATATTTGGATTAAATATTTAATAATAAATTTTAATTAATTTTTTTAATGTTTTTAATTTATACTTTAATTGAAAGTAAAATTATTTCAAATTTGTCCTACAAATATTTTTTAAAATATAATAATGTACATACAAAATCATGTGTATATAAATTCTTTTTGGAATAAATGAAAAAAAATATTTATATATAATACTTGTAAAGAATCTGTTGAAGTAATAGAGAAAACGTAGTAGGACAACAGAAGAAGATAATTGCTTCTTCTTCTTTTACATTTATTAATGGACTAATATCCTAAACCAATATAAAATAGAGCTAATTTTGTCTAAATGTTTATTTTTTTAATTTTCCAATCTACATGGGAAAGTAATTTTCCTATCATGTGAATCACATTGCCATGTTCATGAGAAAGTAACTCCCAAGGGAAAGTTATATTACAATAAAACTAAATAAAATTTGACGTGCCAAACATTGGAATCAATTTTCAACTAATTAAATTCCAAAGAAAGTGACTACTTTTCATCATACCAAATGCTACCTTAAAGCTTTATCCTCAGCTTGGAAGAGCTTACGGAAAGGCATTCAATGCCTTAAGAAAGGGATATGATGGGACGTGGGCAATATGAAAAAAAAAAACATTTCTTTTAGTGAGGATAAATGGATTCTTGATACGCTAAAATTTAAAGTTAACCGAATATTAGAATGTTACTATGAGGCTCTCATGGTGCATGAGCTTATTGACTAGATCCACATATGTTGGAAAACGGACTTGATGATTCAAATGCTTGGTCTATAGGGTGCTAACAAGATTAAAATCATTCTTATTATCAATGGCTCAGAAGAAGATAATTTTCCAATGAGGCCTTGGGAGTGTTGGCAAAGGTTGCAACATTGAGATCTTAAGTTCCCAAGTTCAAGTCTTGCCATGCATAAATGTCAAGTGTAGGTTCTCCTTCAGGTTATTCCAAGTTTAATTGTACTATGTGTTGACCTTGTTCGAATATATTTTAATTTTTAGGTCGTTGTGATTTGTATTGAGTTAATTCTAATTGATTATACATGTACTGTTTGTGATGCACTTGTACTTGTGGTTTTACATTGTAAATTCCTTCAAGAAAAAAAAAGGATCATTTGGTTTGGCACTTCACAAAGGATAAAGACTCCCAGTTTGGCAACCCAAGTCCATCTAGAATTACTCGGAACAATAAAGGGGTGTAGAGAACTATAAGGAAGCTTAATTGCTCGCCAAAAGGCAAGATGGTCACATGGAGAAGTTGTAAAAATTCCATCGCTTCGAAAGAAAACCTTTTGAGATGCCACTGATCATACCATGACAAATGCCATAGATGTGAAACCATGGTTGAATTTGGAAAACACATTCTCCTCCTCAATCTGTTAGCTAAAGTGGCGTGGGGATGTTTAAAGTTTGGATGCAATCTATTCCTCATTGATTTTGGCTCTTGTTTTGATTGTAGATCCATAGCAACTAAGTCGATAATTTTGGCTTGATTACAATGCTATGTTAGGAAAACTAGAAATCTTGGAATGATGAGATTTATTAGAGCAGTAAAAGTAATCCATTTTAAGTGTGGAGTAAAGTGTTAGAAAGGTTCAAAGAATTCAACTATTCATGCCCTCCCCCTTAACTAACTCATAATAGAATCAGGACCATTGAATTCTAGTCTCATTTACCCTCATTTTAATTGACGCAACTTTTAATAGCCATTCCAAAAAGTAGCAATTATTGTTGTGGTTTGGAACCATGAGAGGAAAATTGTCAATAGTATTAACATAAATTTCGATGCTTTTAATGTGTTAGCTATAAAGGTATAAGTAATTCATTTAAGGTGTTCACTTGTCAAAAGGAATGACTAGTCCAGGATCATCATTGAAAGGCATGAAAGGAAGCTTGTGGGAGATTTAGGGATGAACCTATCCTTTTCTTAATTGTTATGTTGTTGCCTGATTGGGTGGCAAAAAACCATGAAATTGGTAACTCGTCCAATTAACTAGGTTGAGTTCCTCTTTTAGTTCTTGTTAATATGTTGTTGCTACTTCTTTGTTATGGAATGAAAATTGTATTTCTTAAGAGCAAAGCCATAAATAATGACAAGGGGTTGAAATTACATGTGTTCAAAGATGTATTGTTATTTAATGTGTTAAATAAATTCGAGACCAAGTAAAAGCTCAAAACAAGTAAAAGTATCATGAAAGTCGAGTTGGATTGCATTTTATTCTCTTAATTTAAAAAAGTGGTTAAATTAATCCCTTTAAGTTAGATCTAGTAACAAATTGGTTCTTTTTATTTAAAATTTCATCGATTTATGTAGTTAAAAATTAATTTATAAAATATAATAACTAAATAGCGACCATGTTATATATACGTGCACCTTATATTAATGTACAAAAATAAATTTTTAATTAATATAAAAACTTTTATAATACTTTTAACATAAAATGTGAAATGAAATACCTCAAAATTAGTATTTTATTTTTCTAAACGCAACATATAACTTTTGGCCAATTATTGGTTTAAACTACAACAAAAATACAAAACGAAACCCACATGTAACATCAAAGATTAAACAACGCAAAACAAAGACATGTAAGACTAAAACATCAATTATGGGTTTAATCAAAAGAAAGTTTTTTTTTTTTTTAAAATTTTTTGTCTTATAATTATAAAAAATTCTAATAATCCATTTTCTCTCTGTAAAGACTGTTTTTGTCAATGGAAGAAAGGTCAAGAATGGAATTTACATGAAAAGAAAAAAAAAATACATCCCCTCAAAAGCATACAAAAGACCTGGGCATGCTTTTGAGACACAGAATATAGAATAGTAGGAGGAAATCATGTTGACTCACAGTGTATCTGCTTCGACCTCACCACATACCTGAGAAAAGAAAAAAAAACAACCCAATAAACGATTATAATAATAATACAACTTTCTTTGTTCCACTATCTTAACTCTCTGTCTTTCTCTGGTTTTCATCATTTGCTTTCTTCTTCTTTTCTCTGTGGTAAGCTTAATAAAAATCTTGATAACCCTTTTCTAAATTTCGGGTTATTTTTTTTTGTTTTTTCGAGGGTTTTTTTTGTTGTTGTTTGAGGGGTTTTTGTTTGGTTTCCTAGAAAACTGTAGGAAAAGGAGAGAAAGTTGGGAATCTTGCGACATCCTAAATTGTTCTACTACAGTTTTTAACAGGGACTAAACGTACCCATGTGAACTCTTTTTGTCTGTTAATCTCCGTTAATGGGTTGTTTTCATCTTTCTTTTTTTTTTCCCACTTTTTTTTTTGGTTGATTAAGATTTTGGAAAACAAAGAGAGAGTAAGCTTTTTCTTAGCAACTCTGTTTTCTTGGGATTTGAAATGTGAAAGAATTTGTTTTTTTTTTTTTTGATTCTATGAACTTTGGGTTTTCTTCTGCTTCAGCTAAACTTATTATGTTTTTTAATAATTGCTTCCATGGGATTGGATTATCAAAAGAATAGGAATTTGTTCATTTCTTTTTTTAGCAAAGAAAATAATTATCAGCTTTTTTCTTGGGCAACTCAAATCATCATCTTTACTCAGTTAACTTATTATGAAGGAGTTCATTGTGTTTAAATTTTCTTTTTGATTTTCTCCTTCACTTTCATTGCAACCGAACATAGCTCTGATTCGTTCTCTTCTGAAATATCTCTTAACTTTCCCTTTTTTATTTTATTTTTGTAATGTAATGCTAAAATTGAGATAATACACTGATGAAACCGATGGTCTGAATCTTTATTACACTTGATATTTGTTAACACATTATTTTTGTCTACTGATAAGCTGCTATTGTATGCTTCAAGTTTCCAATTTATTTGTTCCTTTGAAGTCTTGATGATTCTTATGTTTAACTTGTTTACCAATTATGTATAGGCATTTACATTATTCATAGTGATGGAGTCTTGGAGCTATGGGTCTGAAGGGAAAGGCCCTCTGTTTACCGATGAAATGGATTTGGATGCTTTTTCTAGAAGTAGGAAAGCAATGCTAAGTTGGGACCTCAAGCCTTCCACTGATCTTGAAGGTGTTGAGAGCATGGAATTCATGGATTTTGGTATTGCTGCTGATATGAACAAAAAACCCTTTTATGGTAACACCAGTATGGGGGTTTTTGGAGCTGAGTTTGGTAATGATTCTACTAAAAGTCTAGTTTCTCCTACTTGTATGATTTCCTCTACTTCATATTTTGGTGAAGAAGAATCTGGTTCCAAGCATTGCAGTTCTTTGATGGACTCTAACAGTCAGGAATCTTCACTCATTGATTTGAAGCTTGGGAGATTGACTGACTATAAAGATGCACACCATGGCAAATTCTTGAAGGAAACCTCTGTTGTTTCCCCTGTTCGACCGGCTTTTGTGCCGAAGAAAGCTCGAACCTCAAGCTCACATTCTCAAATTCCTTGCTGTCAAGTTTATGGTTGCAACAAGGACCTTAGCTCTTCAAAAGATTACCATAAGAGGCACAAAGTTTGTGAGGCTCACTCTAAGACTGCCAAAGTAATTGTCAATGGAATTGAACAGCGGTTTTGTCAGCAGTGCAGCAGGTTGGTTTTCTTTTTTTATCACTTTTTGCCTTTAAATGTTTATCTGTCTATGTCGAATTTAGTGGTTATTATATTTGGAATGATCTGATGAACTAGCCTGCTTGTTCTTTGGATTCTTGAGGAAGTTATTGGTGATAATTGATAAGATATAAAGTATGCATTTTAACAAATGAAAGGGGCTTGTTCATGTTCACAACAAGGAGTTTCAAAGGAGGCAATGAAACCAATTTAGAGAAGTTCATGTAAATACAAATGAAGAAGTACAGGGTTATCCTTGTAGGTTTCTTGCAGAACAACTTTTTCTTTTTGGAGGAAGGTCCCCAAATCCTTCCTTCTCTGTCCTTCCCTAGCAATAACTTGGCAACCCATATCGGGGACATAACTGTTCCATCAGGAAAAAACTGTGCCTCATGTTAGGAAATGATTGTATACAATTTAAACCCTTAATTCATGGGAATTTGTGCTTAAATTTTAATCCTAGTTTAGTTTATTCTATTCAAGCTCATTAATCCTAATTATTTTAGTTCATTGTCCTGCACTTTCATGGCCCTTATTTTGACACATTTTTGTTGGTATTAATTGTAATTCTTATTGCTTCATCAGGTTTCATTTACTGGCTGAATTTGATGAGGGTAAGCGCAGTTGTCGTAAACGCCTAGCAGGGCATAATGAGCGCAGAAGGAAGCTTCATTTCAATACCTTTTCTGGAAAATCACATAAGTTGCTTCATTCATATCAAGGTATGAACAATCTCTTACCTTTAAATCTTCTGAATACATTTGAAACTAAGATATAAACTTAAACCTGTCCCAAGGCAGAATTGGTCATGTAATTTAAGCCACTAAGAACGTTTAGTTGCAGTTTCCCTGACTTCTACTTTCACTTGCATTGGTACAGGTAGTAACTAGTATGTGCGTACATATAAGAGGGAAATAATTTTCTAAAGAAATGCATTCTAATGTTATTTTCTACCACGTACTTATTCTGAAACTTTGAGAAGTAGAAAAGCTAATGCGATACCTGATCAGCAATCTTCGAACTGAAAAATGCTCATTGTCTTCAGAAACACGCAACTGAAATTATCCATGTGGAAGCAGTTTTACAAGATTTTATGTTGGGAATGTAAAATACTAAAAACTACTAGAAAATTGTATAACCAAAGCATTGTATTGTACTTAAAGTTTTAATGAGTTCAGATATGCTTCTCAATACCGGTTAATCAGACAGAGTTGTAGTCTTAGCTTGCTTTGCTTCCTTAGTTTGCTGTAGAATTTTATTTTGCTAACTTTTAACATGTTGGTCACCTATGTGGATTGTCAGGTACCAAGTTTCTGGGAACCTCCATACCGAAACAAACGCCTTTTGTTGTCCCTAACATATTTCAAGTTGACTTTCTTCATCCAGAAAGACATGCATACAGTAATCAATATCAGCAGGTTAAATCTGAAGAGAAACCAATGTATAGTTCTCAATCAGCAACGCCAATCACAAACGGGCAGTCGTCTTTCTTTCATATGCATGGCATTGGGAAGCAACATCTTTCTGGAACATTATCATCAGCAACTGAAGCCTTCGATGCTCCTAGTGCAGCACCAACAGTTAAAGAGTTATCTGGGGTTTCACGCTCAGACTGTGCTCTCTCTCTTCTGTCAGCTCAATCCTTGGATTTGTCAAGCCATGCGACAGGTATTCAAATGACTAGGCCCTTGATCAATCAAGCTGGCCATGTCCATCGTAGCACTGAGAAATCTGCAGTGATGAGTTACTCGGAAAAAGGCAGCAGTTTCTATTCATGTGGGATGAACCCTACCGGTGTAAGCCAAGAAGGGTCAGTCGTGGTCTCCGATGCTGGTCATACTGCTAATTTTGAAGGTAAAGTCCAGGACTTGGATCTTTTGAGTGCAAGGTATTGTCTTTCTCCTGAAAATGGGACCACTGTTGATTTGCTTCAACTTTCAACACACCTCCAAAGAGTGGAGCAACAGAGGAACTCCATGCAAGTAAAGCAGGAAAATGAGGATCTGTTTTATTTCCTTTCCACTTGATTGGTACAAGAGGGAGAAAGGTATATGCACTAACATCTTTGTCATATTATTTTGTTTTCAATGATTTGGTTCAATGTGCATTCTTTGCTGTCAAATGCTCTCCATCTGAGTATTGTTCTTTGAAGGATTAAAAGAGAGGTTAATAATAATGTTCTATTATTCTTGCAGGTTTTCAGGGAGAGTTGCAAAACTGCTGCGTTAAACTCTTTTTTTTTATAACTTCATTGGTGCGTTTTCACAATACGCTGTTAGGAGACTCGATACCATTGGTAGTACATCTTATTTTCCGGTCAGTACATAACAAAGCGAATTCTGGAACTGTACATTGGTGCAATTTCAGTAGGATTTGTTCCTTTTCTAGAACTCTTGTTCTCTGCTGATATTATGTAGTTAAGTTGGTTTAATGATTATGTTAATATATGATGATATAATCTGAGACATTGTAGGAAACACTTTTAGCTTGGTATATGATCCCTCATCACTTTGGTTGCATTGAAGGGGCAATGTTCAAAGGGACAAACTTAGAGTCAAGTTGGAATAAAGATCACCCTGTAAAAAGAAGTTTAGAATCTGAATCATTTTGCACTGACAGCTTATATTATATTATAATATATGTATATGATATGCTTAAAACTTTTAAGTGGTTGATGTTAAGTGGAAGAAGATATGCTAGTCAGTGTGCTGCATGCATATCTTTGTTAAAATATTTCTTGTATTAGTTTAGTCTGAAGCATGATAACTTTTCTGCATTTCTTTACAGCCACCATTCTTTTTCTTTATATATATATATATAAAGTTATACCAAAAGTCTTGGAGTTTTGACTGGATGTTACTTCAGTACTAAAGAAGAATTTATCAATAAGTTGATGATTGAGGTGATACTAATCTCGTCATATAAAAGAGAACTTCGGAAAATGCATTAATCTCAAGTCTAATATATTGCTTGAGAATAACTCGAATTTACATAATAGAACAAAATATTTTAAATTTATCCATACACATGTTATTTTGAAACATGATACGATATGTAAGTGTAGCTTTTTAAATAGCTACAAGAATGAAATGCAGCCATTAAAATCCCATGGGAAAGAGTTGCAACTTGGCTTTCTATTTACATCTATATTGTCAGCTCAAGGTTTGCACTCTAATAGACCTGACTGGGACTATGGATTATTCAACCAACAATGGATTATGGATGTTATAATATAAATATTAGCCTAAGTGTTCTCTCTCTCAATAATAATAATAATAATAATAATAATAATAATAATAATAATAATAATAATAATAATAATAATAATAATAATAATAATAATAGTGTGGAGAAGGTAGAGATGTCCATGGATTTATAATATTCACCTTAAATTTGACTATCAGGGATATGGCGCTTTAAATTTTGTCAAGTATTTTTTAAATTTAAAAAAATGGTATATTTATATTTTATCCTATTAAAATTTTAAAATTTCTTTGGAGTACATAAATTATTTGAGGTATGTTGATGTTTCATCTCTGAATTTCTTTTTAATTTGACCCCTTGTAAAACATTTAGCTTGAAATTATAAAATTTGTTTTTTTTTTTTCTAAACCTCACTCATTAGTATCAGTTTAATTCTCTTTATTTTAATTTTAAATCAAGTAGGTATTTTAATATTATATAATTTTACTCAAATTTAATTAAATTATAATTGTTGACATCAAGGCTTTATTTATTATTAATTCTTTGCAATATGCCCTATTTAGATGAGCACATATCGAGCTATTACTTGATAAAATTTCATTATTTTCTTAAAAGCTTAATTCCCAATTTGGCTTGTAAAATATACTTCTAACGTCCCAAGCCGGATTAAATTAAACTTGAATTCAGAAAATTACATTAGCCACTGAATTGATCCAGTAAATTATTGGAGTTTTGGAAATAATCATTTTAAAACATTTGTTTATATTAGAAGAAAACTTAGTTAATTATTGAATTATATATTACTCAAAATTTTAATTATATTATAGTAGCGAAAAAGTGATCTATTTACATTTTTAATGAAAATCGGGGTTCATGCATAGCTAAATAATTATTCATAATTCGATGTCTTAAAATTAAATTAAATGTCATGCAATATAAAAACAAAAATATAAACTCAAATCTTATGTTTCTTACCATAGTTCTAAATAAAATAATACAGTCTTTGAATAATAAAATAAATCAAATAATGAGCCTAAAGTAATTTTATAAGTAAAAACTGAGCCGAGACCCTTCAAATGCTATGTCTGCGTCTTAACCTGGTAGATTATTTTTAAGGATGAAAATTAAAAGGGGTGAGATATGACGCTCAGTGTGAGTTCCATAACAAGAAAATCAGTGCAAATTAATAAACCAAGCATATAATAACAGTATTCAGTACAATAATAGTCATATATAATACCAGTAATTGACAGTTTATTCGAGCATGCTTATGAATGCCTTTGTAATGCAATTTCAGTTTAACAGTAAAGATTAAGGTCCTACTCCACCGCTACACTCCACAATAAGAGTTCCCCAGAACTCTTATATCCGGACACTCCAGTTTGTGGATGAACCATTAGTGTTATAGGTTAATACGTTGCTAGTACTTGTGAATACATAACGGGTTTGCAGATAAAAGCTGCCAGTAATAGTTGTGGATAAACCACCAATGTTTGCAGGTTAATACACTGCCAGTAGGTTGTGAATGCACAATAGGTTTGCAAATAAAAGCTGCCAGTAAGTTTGTGGACAAACCACCAGTGTTTGTAGATAAATTACCAATACTTCCTCATAACAAAGTGTCCCTACCCCATGCAATGCAGTATGACATGCGAGTATCAATACAATACATAAGTAGTAGACATGTTCAACATGTATTTAGATCAACAGTAGTAGTAGACATGTTTTTCATGTATTCGATTTATCAGTACAGTAAGCATGTTGTTCATGTAATCAGTAATTCAGTTATATGAGTAAAAGTAACAATTTATCAGTAATTCAGTCATAAAAGGCATGTACTAGTCACATATCATGCACATATAGTAATAATCTAATCAATCTAGTCATGGATTCACATTATTCACAATATCAAAGACCTAATTGAAAGAGTTAAAATACTAGAATTAGTTCAAGGATCAAGCAAGGACTAAATTAAATAGTTTACAAAAATTCAAGGCAAAATTGCAAAACATGGACACATGGTCGAATGCAATGCCTTAAGTTGTGTAGAGGGGTTACACGGCCGTATAACAGACTGAAACCATGTGAAAATTGCAAAATCGAGGTACAGGGAAGACACGACAGTATCACGGGCCGTGTTGAGGGTCCTAGGCTGTGTGAGAATCAAGTATCCTAGGGTTTCAAGGGGGACATGTCCGTGTAGCCATATTCTGAGGCACGATTTGCCTCGATTCGCTTGTAAAAGAATACACACCTTTCACCAGGGGATTGAGTGACGCCCTTTTTGTTTAAATCTGATCCGAGGTACCTAAAATGGGTCTTTCAAATGACATTTACACAGGAATTAATGATAGATTTCAAGATTCGTCAATATTATTAAAGATTCATCAAGAATTGAGAAAGATTGTGAAATTAGTTTGCAAGACTAACAGGGATGGAAGTTCTACTTGTAAAACCCTATACTGTAATACCCCTAACCTGTATCCATCACTTGAATAGGGTTACAGAGCGTTATCGTAAAAACGTAACTTAAAACATACATATCATACATCAACATAAACATAGCATAAGTCAATCATATACATGTATATCGTCCCTTAATCGAGCCTTCGAGGCCTTAAAAACGCTTTAGAAACAATTTGGGACTAAATTGAAATCAATAAGAAATTTCAGGAACAAGTTAGAAATTTTGAACTACAGGGGTCACACAGCTGAGACACACGTCCGTGTCTCAGGCCGTGTAACAATTGAAATAGGGACACACGACCGTGTCCCAGCCTGTGTCCGTGCCCAAGTAACTTTCGAAGTTGGGTCACATGGCCAAGGCACGCGCCCGTGTGCTAGGCCGTGTAACAGCCTGACTTGCAAACCTTAAAACTTACAGGGGACACACGACTGTGTCGCATGGCCGTGTGTCACACATGGCTGAGTCACACGCCTGTTTCTCAGGTCCTGTGGACATAAAATTGGCCAAATTCAAGCCATTTCCATCACCCAATTCAATCATGTACCTACAAGCCATTTGCACCCTTGACCAATGCATCAAAGCATACCAAAACATACATAAAATAACCAATTCAAATGATCAAATTTCATTAAACCGATATGCCATTTAGGCACCTTAATTGTATTCAACCAAATCTTACCTAATCATGGACACCTTACCATATTTTATACATACATATCAAGTCTAATACCATTTCAAAACTTACATTATCTTGACCACATTAAAGCTATTCCATCACATAACATATAACCATTGAAACATGCATTAAAATTTTCCATATTGACACATACTAGTAAGGCATCTATATGTACCAAAATGACACTAATCAATTTAGCAACATCAAATGGTACCAAAACTAATTATACCTACCAATATCATCAACTAGCATTCAATTAGATACCAACACAAGTCCACCTATAAATGCCATTATAACCTTGACCAATACATCGAAACTACCGATATAATCACTAGATAGTGTGATAGATCTCCAACGTGCTTCCAAAATGATCAAGCTTCAGATAATCTGTAAAGTAAAGGAAAGTAATTACGTAAGCAATGAATGCTTAATAAGCTCGTAGAAACTTTAAATATACTTCCATTTTAATAATAAACTTTATAGGGTAAATATAAACCTTTACCAATTCCACAAGATTTACTAGGCTATATAACCATCAACTCACAAATGAGTAAGTCCATCAACATCACATATATTTTTCATTCCTAATATAATAGGATTTATAAGACATATTACACAATCATTAACTTTTTCATAAGACTATGAACCACTTTACTTACATACTTGTTTTTCCATTTACTTACTTTCTATCCATTTATTTAACATAAGTTTAAATAACATTATTAATTCACGAATTAGTGTATTTATTCATGACATGAGTAAATTCATCCATAACATAACTATATTTTTCACATATAAATACGTCATTTAACTCATCAATCCTTTTAGTTCATCATATTACATTCCAATAATGAACTTACTGTTTCATTACCTTTTCTTACCTATATCATTAGCATAATGCAAGTCATAAGTATAAACATCAACCAATTACACAAGCTTGACACAAGTCTAAGCGCTAACAACAACACATGTTAGCATATTCAAACATAATCCACATGAGTTTAACATAGGTAAGCCATTACACATGAACATAATTCATTTGAATTCATCATTTTCCTTAACATATCATACTTTTAATGAAACTTACCATTTCAATCCTTTTCATAAATACATGATATAGTTCCTTCTGAAAACTTACCATTCCTTTCCTTTTCATGCGCGTTGAACCATTTAGAATATCATTGGATACACGGGATAGCTCACACAAAGTGTGCTAACATATAAGTTTAACCTTTCCTTTCCTTTACATCATTGCTCACACGAGCTGTGGGTCGGAATGTAAGCTACACGATGCTAATGTAACACCCCTAACCCGTATCCGTTGCCGGACTAGGGTCACGAGGTATTACTGAACATAAGCACAGTTCCGAACATTCTCATGCTAACATAGGTCATATTCTTATATACATGTAGAGCATATAACTAATTAAATATTAAACATACAGTATAAAATCATATTGCATATACAGATCACAAGTTCATCACTTAATTGATAAGCGAATACCAAAATAAAAATAATACATTTTATTTCTTAATTCTATACATGCGCATATTTAACCAATTAAATAATATCACAAGGCATTTTATTCCTTAGCATATATGGCATTATCAACTTCACAAATGATCAAAAATATTTCATTAAACATTAAAGTCATATAAATTCCACCATTCAATCTTAAACTAGAAGTTTACCAATTACATACCCGAATACAAATATATATATACTTGTTACCTATTAAATATGCAGTTTACTAACAAAACATACCTAACACCTACTCAATATTTATCTTCATCAATTGTACCTATTTTACCAATCACAAAAGCATAATATATGCATATACATTTCCATTACAAACTGAATCATAATGACAAGCATCATTCGATTACACACACATACACATGTACATGTATATATGATCAACATATTGCTCCATTGTTAAGCCAAATTACTGGACCATTCACAAGACAAAACATATCATAATAAACCCTTACCATATTAGAACATAATTATATATCATTTAATGTCCATTCACCTATTAACACATATATCAAACATAACAACCCATTTCATATATTTTTTTATCTATACATAACCATAGTAGAATCATCTAACCATACTTATGAAAATTTATATACACCATGACCGACTCATCAACCACAACTAAGTTCACCAACCATTATCAAGCCACTTCCAAAACATATAACACCTATCATATATACCATTTATTCATAGCATATAACATTATAACTAAAACAAATTAAACCATAACCAAACATAACCAAATTCAAGCTTAGTAGTTAAGCCATTTTTGTATGGCTTAAATTATACATAACCAAAATCCAACATTTCCAAAGGTATAATCCAGCCTATACATGCCATAGATTCAAAAATTCACTTATAAAGATACCGAAGGCAGTCAATAGTGTGATAGGCTTTACTGACGATCCCCGAGCTCGTAACTTAACTCCAAAATCTATAAAACAGAGGCAAACACAAACACATACAGTAAGCTAACATAGCTTAGTAAGTCATAAGCAAATAAATAACCTAATGATATAATCAACTCATTTTAAACTAAACCAAATTACATTATCATTACCATGCTTAGTCTGAAACTTACAAATTTCATAAATAATACATTTTCATCCACAATTTCTACTTTGGTCGAATGCTTACAAAACCAAATTAACCAATTATCATTCAACTTTCAAAGTCAAAATGTCGTTATATAACCTAATATACTTATATACACAAGCTCAAGAACCATAATATAACATCATGTACATATACAACTTATTTAGCCGAATATACATGGTCATATTTACACATATCCAAGAAACAATTCTATAATATTCATAACATTTAATCGTAAGGCTGAATACTCTTACCATATTCAAATACATTCCTCCATTACTCCATACAAGACTTACCACAAATATCAAGTAACTTACTTACCTTATTTCAAGTAGGAAGTAAACTAATTCATACCTGATCATTTTAACTTAATTTAGACATTCGATCACACTTATCATTGCCCATGAACCATTCAGAATTGGATAGGACACTCGGATAATTACACACATATCGTACAATACCAACGTCCTAGACGTGGTCTTACACGTAATCACATATCGATGCCACTGTCCCAGATAGGCTCTTACTCGCACACATATATCGGAGTCACATATCGATGCCATGGTATTACTCGCACATCACATATCAGAATCTGATATCATGACATATGTATCCTAGCTATTCCTAAGGTTCATACCGGGCTTTCGAATGTCGTAACTCAGTCGAAACGGATTCAGAAATAAAGTAGCCAAGCTTGTATACATTCGACTATTATAAATATAAATTCACATATTTCATTTCAGCATATATAATTTGCATTTAAATAAAATTAAGTACGTCTATTTGCTTATAAACTTACCTCGGACGATGTAAAATGGAACGGGATGACTAGTCGACAACTTTCATTTTCCTCTGATCCAAATCTGATTTCTTTAGTTCTTGATCTAAACATATTCAAATTAAACTCATTCAAACATATTTTCATTCAATTTAGTCCAAAAATAGATAAATGGGAAAATTACCATTTTACCCCTGGCATTTTACACTTTTTACAATTTAGTCCCTATTGCACAAAACACAAAATATGCAAAATCTCAACATACCCATGTTAGGCCGAATGTTCCTAGTGTTCATAAAAGTTCATATATTTCACATTTTAGTCCCTCAAATTATTATTTTTACAATTTAGTCCTAATTACTCAAAATCATCAAAAATTCCAATACAAAACATGTTAACCCAAAACATTTCTTTCATATTTCATCATCAAACAACAAAAACCACAAGCTTTCAACAATGGCATAACTCAAAATATTCACCAAAATAAAAAATTCAAGCATGGGTCTTGAAGATAACTTAGCAACGATCTCAAAAACGTAAAAATTATAAAAAATCGAGCTAGAACTTACCTTGAATCAAACTTGTCTATGGCCGAACCCTAGCTTCTTTTCTTTTTATTTCTTATTTTTTTTATTCAGTCATCAAAAGATTAATGAACAAATGGTTTTAATTATGTTATAATATATCAAATTATAACATATTATTTAATTTACATTTTTAACCTTTATAATATAATATAAAACCATTATAAACCTTGGCCATTAGCGTCCACTCAATATGTCAATGGTTTAATTGCAACATAAAACCTCCATATTAAAAGAACAACCGCTATTCGGCCTCTTTTACAATTAACCACCAAATTTTTATTTTACGCGATTAAGTCCTTTTATTTAATCGGGCACTCAAACGATAAAATTAAATCAAGAAAATTTCACAGATATAAATTCACACATAATAAACATAGAAAATAATTTTAAAATATTTTTTGACTCAGATTCATGGTCTCAAAACCACCGTTCTGACTAGGGTCTAAATCGGGCTGTTATAGTTGCTCACACGAGCTGTGGAGTATCTGCAACAAATGCAAAACCTCAACCATCAGTAGGATATTCAAGACCAGCACCCAAAACATGAAAACCCTAATGACATGTCATGTAACAGCCCATTTTCGGTGAGATCGAAATAGTGGTTTCAGGACTACAAACCCGAGCCAAAAATAAAAAAATAGTTTATTTTATTTTATGATTGGCGCCATGATAGGAAAGTCACGTGAAAATTTTGGTACGAAAATTTTACCGATTGTGTCTTCAATTAGGGAAAGGACTAAATTGCATAAAATGCAAAAGTTGGGTTCTAGTAGCTATAGGTATCAAATAGCTATGGAATTCAAAACTTAAGGTCGTTATATGGTAATTAGATCATTGAAGAGTATTTAGTAGATATTTTAATGACTCATCCATGGAAAAATTAAAAAAGGGTAGGGACTAAATTGGAAATCAATAAATTATTGGATGATAATTAACTAAAAAGAAAAAAAAATCATCTAATTTGATATCATCTTCCCCAATTTTTCTATGGAAACCCTAGGAGAGAGAAAGAAAACTTTTCAAGCTTAATAAGGTATGAAATCAAGTCCAGTTTTTAGTAATTTCTATATTTTTGGAATTGGGATAGTCTAATCTTTCTATTTAGGGGATTTATTTGAAAAGTTATCAAGGTATGAAATTTGGGTCATGGATAAATATGCTGAAAATTAGAAATTTATGGTAGAAAATGAAAAGTTATTCATAGATAAACAACTTTTACAAAGCAATTTTTTATGAAAACTTGATTTAGGGACTAAAATGAAAAAGTGGTAAAACCTATGAAAAATTTTGAAATTTGTGAAATGTATGTGCTGTAATTGTAATATATAAATTTTTTCTAGGCTTGGAAAGAGGGTTAAATTTCATGAATTTTATTTTCCGAGCCTAGGGACGAAATTGAAATTTTTGAAAAAGATAGGGGAAAAATGATAATTTTTCCTAAGATATAATAGGATGCAAATGTATATGAAATGTGATAGATTAATAGCTAAATTTACCCATATAGATCCGGAAAGACCAACCACAGAACTAGATCGAGGAAAGTAAAAGGTTTCAGATTAGTTGAAATTCAAATACGAACCGTTTTCAAGGTAAGTTCGTGTAACTTAAAAATGTATGTTTGCAACAGCCAATTTTTGAGTTAAATCAGAACAGTGGTTTCGGGACCACAAATTGAAGTCAAAATATTTATTTTATTATTTTATTAAAGTTTATAGCATGATAGAATTATTGTGTGAAAGTTTCATAAAGAAATTTTACCGTTTCAATTTGTAAAAAAGGACTAAATCGCATAAAATGTAAAATGCATGTTCTATTAGTTAAAGGTGTTAAATAGCTTTGGCTTTTAATTATGATGGCCTTAAGTGGTAATTAGACCATTTTAATAGTAAGTGGACAACAATGGACATGAAATGGATGATATAAATGTTCTATCATTAAGGTTAGTTTGGCAATTCATGAAATAATGGTTAATTTGTAAAGCAAAAACAAAATTTGGTTCATTCATCTTTCTTATTGCCAAAAATAGAAGAAGGAAATATTCATGAAATCTTGCTAGGGTTCGGTCACTTGGATGCTTAATTGGTGAGTAAATTTTGTCCCCTTTTTAATAATTTCTATGTTTTTGAGATCATTGTAGCTAGTACTAGCTAACCCAGGGACTAATTTGTAAAACTGTTAAAGATTTTGAATGATTTCATTGATGAATAAGCATGTGTTTTGAAGTTTCTTGATAGATTATGAATGTTTGTTAATAGATATACAAGTTTTGTTAAGTGATTTTTAGTGAAAATGTAAAATAGGGATGGAATTGAGAAATGTGTAAAGTTAGCGGTTAAAATATGAAATAAATAAAAAATATGGGCTACTAGTGGCATATTAGTAATTCGGCTAGCATGAGTATATTTTAAATTTCACTAATTTGTGATTTTATGAAATAAGGACTAAATTGTGAAACATGTGAAATATGTGGAGCAAAAGTGTAAATGTGTTTTAAAGTGTGTTTTGGATTAAATTGAATGAATTTGAATATATTTAGATCAAGAAAAGCGAAATAGGGACCTGGATTGGGGAAAATATAAAGTTATCGACTAATTGACTTATTTCGTAGTTTACACGTCTGAGGTAAGTTCGTATCTATTAAGCACTGTAATAATTATGCCTTTAGTGCTTTGATATTGCATAAATTGTATATATGGGACTACATTTATGTTCGATGAAAAATCGACTATTTGTGGCACTTAGTGTGAGATTCTACATAGCTTCTGCTATATATGGCACTTAGTGTGCGATTCGACATAGCTTCGGCTATATATGGCACTTAGTGTGCGATTTGAGATAGCTTCAGCTATGTACAACACTTAGGGTGTGAGATATCGAGTATGGCACTTAGTGTACGAGACATTGAATATTCAACGGTATTCCGTGTATGTATGAACTTGTTAAGGATTGGTACAGGTATGTACATGTAAATTATGAGTTTAAAATCGAAGAAGTTACAAAGTTTGTATATAAGCTTATGAATAAGAAGGTGAAAGGTTTGTTAGTAATCATAAAGTACATGATAATATGTTTGGATTGATGAATGTTGTATTTGTGATTAGTTAAGTTTATATCATACGAGCTTACTAAGATTATTAGCTTACTTTGTATATTTTCCCGTGTTTTATAGTGATATCGAAGCTAGCTCAGACTCGGGATCGTCGGAGACTACATCACACTATTCAACCATCACTTTGGTACTTTTGAGCTCTTAGTTTGGTCATATGGCATGTATAGAATTATGGTCATTTTGGTTATGTTTTGGTAGTGAATTTTGCCATTTGAGAAGGCTTGTGAATGGTTATGTTTTGTTTGTATATATAGCCATGAGATTTGGCTTAACTTGGTTAGTTTGGTTGTATATATAAGTGTGTTTATGGTTTATATTATGAGATTTGTGGAATTGGTGTTATGCTTGTGGATTGGAACAATGATGTATGTTTGGTATATGTTATTAGATATGTTAATGCCATTTTTATAATGTGTTTAATGATATTTGAAAATGGTATGAATTTGCCTTGATTGTGACTGAATTAAGTAATATTTATGTTATGACTTGGAACCATTTGGGTTGTTTAGGTATATGCATATATAGGGTGGCAAAATGACTTAGTAAATAGCCTATTTTTGTCCAAACGGGCAAGGACACGGGCGTGTGTCTCAGCCGTGTGTGACACATGGTCATGTTACACGGTCGTGTGTCCCCTGGTGTTGAAATTGAAATGAAGTCAGTAAACTCCACACGGTCTCACACATGGGCGTGTGATCGGCCGTGTGGTACAAGTTAGTATACCCCTATTTTGCACACGGCCTAGCACACGGGCATGTGACTTAGCTGTGTTGCATAAGTCAGTATACCCTACAGGTTTGGCACGGCCTAGGACGCGGCCTGACACACGGACTAGACACACGGGCTTGTGGTTGGCCGTGTGACCCAAGTCAGTATGTACCCCTTGTTTTCACACGGCTTATGGCACAGGCGTGTCTGGTAGTCGTGTAAGACACACAGCCTTCCAACATGGGCATGTGTCCTCTGTTTTGAGAAAAAATTCAAAGTTTTGTGAAAGTTTTATAAGTTATTGGTTTAGTCCCAAACCACTCTTAAAGCATGTTTAAGGCCTCGTAGGCTATTATAAGGGACCAATTAATTGGGAATGAATGATGATTATATGAATTGATTGAATGTATGAGAAAAGTACATATATATGTGTTATAAGTTTGGTAATGCTCCGTAACCCCATTCCCGCATTGAATACGGGTGAAGGTTGTTACATTTATTGGTATCAGAGCTACAGTTTAGTCAATTCTAGGACTAACGTAGCGTATGTGAGTCTAGCTATACTTGCCATATATATAAACTGAGATAGTGTGATGACTCCTGATGTTTGAAAATGTATTTTCATATAGAAATGGATCCCAATCGAGTTATAGCTGATGAGGTTGAGAGCAATGCGCCTGCTCCCGCGCAAGGGACAGTGCCATTTGATTCTAGACCCGTAACGGGTAGCTAGAAAGGAGAGGCTAAAGAAGCCTTCTTCCAAATGATGAATGAATGTTTCACTCAATATATTTGTACAAATCTGGCTACTTAACACAGGGCTAAAGAATTTAGAGCTAATGTTGATGATGATCCTAAGAGAGCCGACTTTTGGCTTGAAAAATATGATCTGAGTGTTTAATAAACTTTCATTCACGCCAGTTGAATGTTTAAAGTGTGCCGTTTCACTGTTTAGAGACACAACATATCAATGGTGGAATACCTTGGTGTCTGTAGTACCGAGAGAGCGAGTGACTTGGGAATTCTTTCAGATGAAGTTCCGAAAGAAATATATAAGTCAGTAATTTCTCGATCAAAAGCATAAAGAGTTTCAAGAGTTGACATAGGGCTGAATGACCGTGACAGAGTATGAAAGAGAATTTGTATAGTTGAGCAAGTATGCTTGGGAATGTAACACCCTTACCAGTACCCGAGATCGGGACCAGGTACGAGGCATTACCAGACACATACTCGGACATTTCCAGAAAATACGGATTATTAAATTTTGCTCCAAATTAAAACCAATCGAACAATATCTTAGTGTCCCTATTATGGGCCTACGAGGCCCTAAACATACATTAAGAAAGGTTCAGGACTAAATCGGGAACCTAAGAGAATTTTAGGAAAATTTTCTTGGTTAAGCCTCACACGCTCGTATGGAGACAACGCACACGCCTGTGTGCTTTGAGACACGCTCGTGTCCTTGACCGGTATGGAATTAATTGAATTTATCTCTTATTTCAAACCTACAAGGATTTTTACACGGCCAAACACATGCCTGTGTCCTTTACACGGCCTAAACAATCCCGTGTGGTCGCCCGTGTGGTCACCCATGTCCAAAGACTTGAACATTCTATTTATGACATTAGCATGCATTTAGGGGCACACGGCCAAGACACACGCCCGTGTGCTAGGCCGTGCCCTCCATACGGTTGAGACACATGGCCTTGCCTCTATCCATGTGTTTAGTACCATGCATTCTGACTTAAAAATTTTAGGTGTAGGGGACACACGGCCATACCACACGCCCATGGGGCTGTCCGTGTGTCACACACAGCCTAGACACATGCCTGTGTGTCTACCCGTGTGGACCCTTATTAGGTTATAATTTCAAGCCAATGGTCACCCTTATCATTTCCTCACATATAAGAACCCCAATTGCATTTAACATGACATAAATATACTTAAGGACTATGATCAATGATCCATTGCATGTTAACCTCATCTCATCAGTTATGTACATGCTCAATTATCCTCTTTGTTATTAAGGATTTCCATCCCATTGAAACACATTTAGGCTTGGCTCATTATTATAATTCATCGCCAATTATGTCCTAACTATCTTCAAATGTCTTGGCCATATTACTGATACCTATTTATGATATACCACATTTAATCATCACAAGAACATTTTTAACATAAACATGTATGGTTGGTAGGTCATAACCTACATTAAAATGAGCCAATTCCCCATGACCATATACAGATGAATATGTATATCATTATAAGCCTTCATATTGGCTAATCAAATGACACATATAGCAAAATAAACAAAAGCCCTATACATGCCATTGAACAAAATAAAAATATCTATATACCAAAGCTGGACAAGATGATAATGTATTGATTCTCCTACCGTTTTCCAATCTTTACGAGTCCTCGAGCTTTGTAAGACAGGGAACAGAGAGGGTAAGCATTTACATGCTTAGTAAACCTAAATAACGGGAAAGTAAACTTACCAATTAATTAGCATACAACCATATTAGGCAATAGAACCAATAAGTATGAAATGGTTTCCCTATCTCATGCACTCAAACAACAAGTTAGTCTCATTACAATACATCATGTAATTTGTCTTAGATGAGCTCATCATCCAACATTTTCATTTTTATATCCCATGCTAATCCTGTTGAGTTTCTCGAAAATCTCGATGGATTATCCATTTACCATCAAGTCATAAGAGTGATGATCTCATGTACACACTCCCGCAAACCTCACATCTTACGGTGGGATTACCAGTCCAGGCTAAATCCCCAGTAATATAGACTCATAGGATGATGTCGAGATTACCAGTGCAGGCTAAATCCCTTGTAGCAACAAACGCCTTTAATGAGCTCGGATCTGAATTACTAGTCCAGTCTAAACTCAGACCCTAGTCGAATTACCCGTCCAGGCTAAATCCATAATGCACACATATTCTTCTAGAGGCTCGATCACTCAAAGAACACCCGTCCGGGCTAGATCCTTTCTATATTTGAGATCAATGGATTACCCGTCCGGGCTAAATCCGTTTTTGCAACACATGCAAGATCTCAAGTCATGTAAGCCATGGTTTATCCATCGAATTTCCTTTTAAACTTCAACCGGGACATTTATCATCTTGTCATTATTACTAACACATTTCATGGATTTTCATGCCATCAGTATATATATAATTATCATACATTCATAAAACATACATTTAAACATATTATGATTTAAATTTAAGTTATTCGAACCTACTTGGTATTCGCTTCGATTTCGCGTTTCGATTATTCCGAAACCTTTTGTTTTCCTCGGTCAACCTCTAAAATTTGTTCTTCGGGGTCTATAAAAATAAAAATAAATTATCAATATCTCACATTATTCTTTTTGAACCTAAATTTCACTCTCGAACAAAATGACCTTTTTGCCCCTAACCTTTCACATTATTTACGATTTAGTCCCTAGGCTCGTATAATGAAATGCATGAAATTTCTTGGTTACCTAAGCCTAGCCTAATGTTTTTCCCTCTTATGGCAGCCTACATTTTCCATTATTTCTCATCTTTCTACCAATTTTTACAACTTTTACAAAATGGTCCCTAAAGTCATTTCTATGAAAAATCACCAAGTAAAATTTGTTTACCATCCTTTAAACTCTTATATTCCTCCACAACACATCAAAATATAAGCATCTCATGAATGGGTAAATTTCTAAACTTGAACCCTAGCATGAAATATGGGTAGAAATAGGGAGAAAATGTTACAAGGATCTCAAAAATACGAAGAACATTAAAAAGGGGCTAGGAAGCACTTACTATTGAGCTTGAAATTGTTGAAAACCCTAGCTATGGAGACCCTTCAAATTTTGACAGCCATAGAGAAGAAATGGCTGAATTTTGATTCCTTTTTCCCATTTGGTTTGATTAATTAACCAAATGACCAAAATGCCCTTCCTTACTAACCTTTCCAAATTTTCCATGCATGCCCATTTTTGTCCAAAAACTTAGAAATTGGGAAAATTGCTCTTTAAGGACTTCTAATTAATAATCTAAAGCAATTTCATGCAAATTACTTCTAGAATCCAAGTTTTGCAATTCATTCAATTCGATCATTATTTTCCAATTGGGCACCTTACTCATAGAATTTCTTCATGAAATTTAACACATGCATATTTTCAACTTCTAGACCTTATAATAATCATAAAAAAATATTTCAACGTCGAATTTGTGGTCCCGAAACCACTGTTCTGACTAGGCCCTATTTCGGGATATTACAGGGAATATGTTTCCACTAAAGAAATCATATGCAAGCGATTTATAGATGGGTTGAATGAAGACATTAAATTCTCGTTGGAATTTTAGAACTAAGGGAATTGTTTTTTAGTAGACAGAGCTTGCAAAGCCGAAGAACTTAGCAAAGAAAAGAGAAAGGTTGATTCAGAAGCAAGAGATTCAAGGAAGAGAACAATGAGTAAACCTTATCATACCTCGTCGAAGAAACCCAGAGATTATTTTAACCAAAAGATCAGTTTAATGATATATTCCAATAAAGATTGCAAAAAGTAATACACCAGTCCTAAAGCTCAAGCTACATCGGTATCGAGTGTTGGAAATGTGAAAGATGTTAAACCCGAATGTCAACAGTGTGGAAGACGGCATTTTGGATATTGTTGGATGAAAAATAATAATAGAGCTTGTTACAGTTTTGGTTCGTGAGATCATTTTATCCGAGATTGTCCTGAATTAAATGAAAAAGATAAATCTAAGCATGCAAGATCGAGCAATACGACAACGAGAGGGAGACCACCAAGAAATATGGGAAATACATCCAGTGGTAGAGGTGTGATGAGAGATTTTGCTATGAGATCTGAAGCACGAGCACCTGCCCGAGCTTATGATATTTGTGCACAGGAGGAGACATCATTGCCAAACGATATTACTGGTACTTTTTCTCTTTTCGATACTAGTATAGTTGCGTTGATAGATCCTGGATCAACCCATTCATATATCTGTATGAATTTAGTATTTAAAAAGAGTTTCATGTCGAGTTTATAGAATCTGTAATTAAAGTATTGAACCCCTTAGGCAAGTCTGTTTTAGTTGATAAAATTTGTAAGAATTGTCCTTTGATGACTCGGGGTTACTGTTTTCTGGTTGACTTGATGCTTTTACCATTCGATGAGTTTGACATGATTCTGGGTATGGACTGGCTGACTATGCATGATGCAATTGTGAATCGTAGACGAAAGATGATCAAAGTGAAATGTCAGAATAATGAGACTATTAGAATTGAATCTGATGATCTCAATAATTTGCCAGTTGTGATATCGTCTATGTTAGCTCAGAGATTTTTGAGAAAGGGGCGTGAAGCTTATCTTGCTTATGTACTTGATAAAAAAGTGACAGAAACAAAGATTGAATTAGTACCAGTTGTGTGTGAGTATCCAGATGTATTTCCCGAAGAGTTACTGAGTTTACCACCTATTAGAGAGGTTGAGTTTGGTATTGAATTAGTATCGAGAACAACACCGATATCGATAGCTCTGTACAGAATGGCTTCGACAGAGTTAAAAGAATTGAAAGCTCAGTTGCAAGAATTGATAGATAGAGGTTTTCCTAGACCGAGTTTCTCTCCCTGGGGTGTACCGGTGTTATTTGTGAAAAAGAAAGATGGCACAATGAGAATGTGTATATACTATCGACATCTCAGCAAAGTGATAATCAAGAATAAATACCCTTTGCCACGAATAGATGATTTGTTTGATCAGTTAAAAGGAGCAATATTGTTTTCAAAAATTAATTTGAGATCGGGATATTACCAGTTGCGAGTTAAAGACTTAGATGTGCCAAAGGCTACATTTAGAACAAGGTACGGACACTATGAATTTCTTCTTATGCCTTTTGGACTAAAAAATGCACCTGCTATTTTTATAAACTTGAGGAACCAAAATTTCAGGCCATATTTAGACTGATTCGTAGTTGTGTTTGTTGATGACATTTTGATTTACTCTCATGATGAATCTGAGCATGCCAAGCATTTTAGAATTGTGTTACAAACCTTGAGAGATAAATAGTTTTTTGCAAAGTTTAGCAAATGTGAGTTTTGGCTACGAGAGATTGGTTTTCTGGGACATATAGTTTCAGTCGCGGGTATTCGAGTTGACCCGAACAAAATTTCTATGATTATAGATTGGAAGCCTCCAAGAAATGTATTCGAAGCCTGTAGTTTTCTGGGACTGCCAGTTATTATAGACAATTTGTGAAAGGCTGCTCGATGATTGCGACTCCGATGGCACAATTACTTTAAAAAGATGTTAAATTTGAGTGGTCAGAAAAGTGTCAGCAGAGCTTCAAGCAGTTGAAAGCATTATTGACAGAGGCACCAGGGTTAGTTCAGCTTGAGTCGGGTAAAGAATTCGTAGTTTTCAGTGATGCATTGTTAAATGGCCTATGTTGTGTTTTAATGCAGGAAGGCAAAGTTGTAGCTTATGCCTTGAAACAATTGAAGCTGCATGAAAAGAATTATTCGACGCATAATCTAGAGTTAGCCGCGATAGTATTCGTATTGAAAATTTGGCGTCATTACTTGTTTAGTGAGAAATGCCATATTTATACCGACCGCAAAAGCTTGAAATATCTGATGACTCAGAAAGATTTGAATTTGCAACAACAGAGATGGTTAGAATTGCTAAAAGACTATGAATTAGTGATTGACCATCATCCGGGGAAAGCGAACGCTGTTGCTGATGCTTTGAGTTAAAAGTCTTTATTTGATTTACGTGCTTTGAACATACAATTAGCTCTGTCTGATGACGGTTCGATAGTAGAAAATTTGAAAGTAAGACCATTATTTCTACAGAAGATTTGTGAGGCTAAAAAATTTGATAATGAATTGCAAGCAAAACGAGCTCAGTGTGAGTCGACTTCTGATTCAGATTTTCAAATAGGGTCTAATGACTGTTGGATGTTTCATGATAGAATATGTGTACCAAGAAATTTTGAGCTCATTCGAAAGATTTTAAACGAAGCACACAGTAGTTGTTTATCAGTACATCCAGGAAGCACGAAAATGTATAACGATTTGAAACAGTTTTACTGGTGGCAAGGCATGAAACGAGATATCTCAGAGTTTGTTTCTAAATGTTTGATTTGTCAGCAAGTCAAACCTGAACATCAAGTACCATCTAGTTTTCTGTAGCCTGTGATGATTCCTAAGTGAAAATGGGATAGAGTTACAATGGACTTTGTGTCGAGATTGCCTCTAACTCCGAAAAAGAAAGATGCTATCTGGGTTGTCATTGATCGACTAACGAAATCTAGTCATTTCATACCGGTACGTACATATTACTCACTTGATAGACTAGCTGAAATGTATATTTCTGAGATTGTTCGATTGCACGGGGTGCCATTATCTATTATTTCAGATAGAGATCCAAGATTTACTTTGTGATTTTGGAAGAAATTGCAAGAAGCTTTGGGTTCAAAGCTAGATTTTAGCACTGCATTTCACCCGCAAACAGATGGTCAATCTGAACAAGTTATTCAGATACTTGAGTATATGTTGCATTGTTGCATTCTTGAGTTTGAAGGTAGCTAGGAGAAATATCTACCGCTGTTTGAATTTGCTTACAATAATAATTTTCAATCGAGTATAAAGATGGCACCATACGAAGCTCTATATGGTCGTAAATGTTGAACACCGTTGTACTGGAGTGAGCTCAGCGAAAATAAGATTCACGGGGTTGATCTAACCAGAGAGACTGAAGAAAAAGTAAAAGTAATTCGTGATAGTTTAAAAGCAGCTTCGAATCAACAAAAATCGTATGCAGACTTGAAATGGAAAGATATTGAGTTCTAAATCAAGGATAAAGTGTTTTTGAAAGTGTTTCTGTGGAAAAAGATATTGTGGTTTGGTCGGAAAGGGAAATTGAGTTTGCGATTTATCGGACCGTATGAGATTTCTGAGCGATTTGGGCCAGTGGCATATCAGCTATCCTTACCTTCTGAATTAGAAAAGATACATAATGTGTTTCACGTATCAATGCTACGAAGATATCGATTAGATCCTTCGCACGTTATTTCTCCAACTGAGGTTGAGGTACATTCAGATTTAGCATACAGTGAAGAACCGATTCAAATTTTAGCTTATGAGATCAAAGAGCTGAGAAATAAGATAATCGCATTAGTGAAAATATTATGGCATCGACACGGGGTTGAAGAAGCTACATGGGAACTCGAGGATGCTATGAGAAAACAATACCTGAACCTATTCACTGGTCAGATTTTCGGGGATGATAATCCCTAAAGGGGGAGAGTTGTAACAACTCGTTTTTGAGTTAAATCAGAACAGTGGTTTTAGGACCACAAATCCGAAGTAAAAATATTTATTTTATTATTTTATTAAAGTTTACAGCATGATAAAATTATTGTGTGAAAGTTTTGTAAAGAAATTTTACTGTTTAAATGCTCAATTTGTAAAAAAGGACTAAATCGCTTAAAATGTAAAATGCATATTCTATTAGTTAAAGGTGTAAAATAGCTTTGGCTTTTAATTATGATGACCTTAAGCGGTAATTAGACCATTTCAATAGTAAGTGGACATGAATGGACATGAAATGGATGATATAAATGTTTTATCATTAAGGTTAGTTCGGTAATTTATGAAATAATGGTTAATTAGTAAAACAAAAGCAAAATTTGGTTTATTCATCTTTCTTATTGCTGAAAATAAAAGAAGGAAATATTCATGAGAGCTTGCTAGGTTTCGATCACTTGGATGCTTAATTGGTGAGTAAATTTTGTCCCATTTTTAATGATTTCTATGTTTTTGAGATCGTTGCAGCTAGTATCAGCTAACCTAGGGACTAATTTGTAAAACTGTTAAAGATTTTGAATGATGCCATTTGAGAAGGCTTGTGAATGGTTATGTTTTGTTTGTATATATAGCCATGAGATTTGGCTTAACTTGGTTAGTTTGGTTGTATATATAAGTGTGTTTATGGTTTATATTATAAGATTTGTGGAATTGGTGTTATGCTTGTGGATTGGAACAATGATATATGTTTGGTATATGTTATTACATATGTTAATGCCATTTTATAATGTGTTTAATGATATTTGAAAATGGTATGAATTTGCCTTGATTGTGACTGAACTAAGTAATATTTATGTTATGACTTGGAACCATTTGGGTTGTTTAGGTATATGCATATATAGGGTGGCAAAATGGCTTGGTAAATAGCCTATTTTTGTCCAAACGGGCAAGGACAAGGGCGTGTGTCTCAGCCGTGTGTGACACATGGTCATGTTACACGGTCGTGTGTCCCCTAGTGTTGAAATTGAAATGAAGTCAGTAAACTCCACACGGTCTCACACATGGGCGTGTGATCGGCCGTGTGGTACAAGTTAGAATACCCCCTATTTTGCATACGGCCTAGCACACGGGCGTGTGACTTAGCTATGTTGCATAAGTCAATATACCATACAGCTTTGGCATGACCTAGTACAAGCCTTGAAACACGGGCATGTGTGGCCACTTCGAAGGGCACACGGTTGGCCGTTTGACCCAAGTCAGTATGTACCCCCTATTTTCACATGGCTTGTGACATGGGCGTGTCTAGGGTCGTGTGAGACACACGGCCTGCCCACATGAGAGTGTGTCCTCTGTTTTGATAAAAAAAATCAAAGTTTTGTGAAAGTTTTATAAGTTATTGGTTTTGTGCTGAACCACTCTTAAATCATGTTTAAGGCCGTCTAGGCTATTATAAGGGACCAATTGATTGAGAATGAATGATGATTGTATGAATTGATTGAATGTATGAGAAAAGTACAGAGATATGTGTTATAAGTTCGGTAATGCTCTATAACCCTATTCCGATATTGAATACGGGTGAGAGGTGTTACAATGTTAATATGCTTGAATGGAATTGTATGATTGTGTTGATATGTATGAGATGATATACATAATGAAATAGTCATAAGTTGTGAAGAAAATAGACAAATTGTCAGGTTCCGGTTGAATGTTGAATTTCGATGGGTTAAGAATAATAGTGCATATGTTGCAGATAGAGTTTAGCTCGGACAAGTAATTCTAATGTAAGCCCTCTTGAGCTTAGGTCATAAATTGGATTTAGCCCAGACGGGTAATCCATATAATGTTCTTTAGAGCATATGCTACGGATAGGATTTAGCCTAGACTGGTAATCCTACTATAAAATGTACGGCTCAAGAGTGTGCCTTTTATTTTGTATCCAAATAGGTACTTTTGCACATGTGTATATTACCCGAACGTCCATCGAGATTTCAATAGTTCGACGGAAAAGACTCCTGAAGTGTGGAAATGTGAAATGAATTGAAGCTTGTAATATGATGAGTTCATCTATGTTTACTTGATATTCGTATGAGATTATGTGACTAACTTGTTGAATAAGTGTATGTGTTTAAGTAACTTACCCAAAATCGATGGAATGTAAATTTATGTATGCTTGTATTAGTAAATATGACTGGTAAGTTTATTTTGTAGTGCTTGAAGCTTGCGAAGGTTGGAAGTCAGTCGGAGCAGTCATCACACTATCCACTATCTCAATTTGGTATAAATAGAAATCTCATTTTGGTATAATGGCATGTATAAGCTTATTTGGCTAATGATGGCTTGTAATTTTTGTTTTGTAATCTAGCCATTGGAGTAGCTAGTGATGGTCTAAGTTTGGCTATTTTTGAAGTAATATTTTGGGTAATCACATAAGTGCTTATTATGTGTTAGTTTGTTAGAATTATGTTAGCATATAAGTTTATGTTAAGAGTAAGTTTATTTCTTTTGATCCATGAGATAATGTCACATGATTGATGGCTAAATTTATGTGAATATGATGTTGGATTGGCAGATATATGCTTGTGAGCTTTGGTGTAGGAAAATGGTATGTTTTGGGTGACAAATAAGGCTAGGAAATGGATTTATTTTGTCCACACGGGCAGACACACGGGCGTGTGTCTTGGCCGTGTGTGACACAAGGCCTATCCCATGGGTATGTGGTCCGGCCGTGTGTCCCTACATCTTAAAAATGAGAAACAAAATGCTCAGAATTGGGTACACGCACAGAGACACGGGCGTGTGTCTCAGCCGTGTGGTTGACACGGCCTTGAACACGGGCGTGTTACACAGCCCTGTGAAAATTGCACCTAAATTTTGAAAATAAAATTCACCACAAGGCCTAGCACACGGGCGTGTGACTTGGCTGTATGACTTCAATTTCTTTATGCCTTTAAAGTCAAAGAGTTACACGGGTTAGGGACACTAGCGTGTGTAGTACACGGCCTGACCACACGGGTGTGTCCCTAGACCACTGGGCGTGTGAGCCTTGCAACCTTGGAAAATTTTTGAAATGTCGCGAAAAATTTTGTGAGTTTCTGATTAAGTTCTGACTTGATTCTAATGCTCGTATTGGTCCTCGAGGGTCCAATTAAGGGATGTTTTGAATGATCTCGGTAATTGAATAGTAATTTATGTAAATAAATTGTAAAGTGTTCTGAACATTTTGGTAATATTCCAAAACCCTATTCCGATGATGGATACGGGTTAGGGGAGTTACATGTCATTTGTATCATACGAATTACTAAGGTTCAAACGGGGCTTGATAATCATCGTGACTTCGTTGGATTTCCTTAATTTCTTTATATGATAAATTGCATAATAACATATATATATTGATTCATTAACATTAGACCAACACATTAAACATTCAATTTAATCAGCATTTAAGTGATTATAGTTCATACATTTAAGTGATTATAGTTCATATGAACTTACCTGACTAAATTGCAGCAATGACTATTTGGTAATTTTCTCTTCTCCTAGATTTTCCACTCGTTCTTAGTCTAAATTAATAATTTTATTCAATTCATTAATTTATATAGTAAAACCAATTCATTTTATGCAATTTTGTCATTTTTTAAAGTTTTACAAAATTACCCTCAACTTTTTATTTTTATTTAATTTAGTCCCTATGTCCTAATCATGCAAAATAAAGAAATTTTATTGAAAATTCATACCATACAAATGTGAATAGCATCCATCACAGCCAACTTTTGTAATAATTTCACACCAAGTCCTTGTATTTTTACTATTTCAACAATGTAATCTCTAATCGTTAAATTCATCAAAATCACTTAACAAAATACTTATAAATAACAAGTAATACCTCAAATTCATCATTTAACATCTAAAATCACAAAGATTCATCAATGGAAACATTCAAAATCTTTAATAGTTTCAAAAACGAAGGTACAAGCTAGCTAGACCTAGTTGCAACGATCTCAAAAACCTAAAATTTATTAGAAACGGGTGAAAAATGGCTTACCATGCAAAGATATAATCTTGAACAAACCTTGAGTATGTTTCCATGGAATTTCGATGATGAACAACACAGATGAAGAAGAAAACATCATGTTTTCTTATTTTTTTTAACTTTTTTATTTTATTTTAATAATAAAAAACAACATATAAACATATAAAATTAAAAGAATTTAAAGCTTAAGCCGTCCACCATTATAAGAATGGATAATTTATCCATTAAGGCCATTCAATTATGTTTATTTATTCAATTAACACCTTTAGACAAATATCGATTGACTTTTTCAACTATTACGATTTAGTCCTTTTTGTTTAATTGACTAACTAAACATAAACAATTTCTTAACGAAACTTTAATACAAACTTAATAACATTTTGTAAATATTTATAAAAATATTTACGGCTCGGTTTATAGAAATGAGGTCTTGATAACTCATTTTCTAAAACCACTTGGCTTTAGGGTCTTACAACTTGAACCTAATTGTTCATTCGAATAGCACGAATTGTCAATTAAAAATTTATTTTAATACCATATTTAACTCATAAATATTAAACAATAATATTTACGAACTTACTCATCGAATTTGTTGTCCCAGAACCATTGTTTCCGACATCTCTGAAAAATGGGCTGTTACATATACTCGGTCCGATTACCCAGTCCGAGCTATAAGATATTGCAACTATAAAACTTTAGCATCATTCACAATTTAATTAAAAATAACCAAATAATTCATTTTCTTCATTTCCATGCCAACGTGATCAAATACGAGCTTACAAAACATTTAAAACAAACCGGGAACAATTCTAGATTAAAATGAAACTTCTACAAAATTTTGAGTAAAAAGTGAAAACAGGGTTCACGCGGTCGTGTGACACAGCTTAGCCCGTGTGGCTTAAGAACATGGTCTTGTGGCCAAACTGTGTAACTCAAGGTCACACGATTGTTTAACTTGCTCAGGCTATGTGGACGAGCCTGCACCAAAAATCAAAGAGGCCACATGGCCGTGTTGTGCAATCGTGTGGGACACACGGCTGTGTGGCAGACTGTGTGTGCCAAAATACCTTTAAACATAATTCAATTCACTTACAATTTCTTAGACACCAAGCCATGCATTTACCACCACATTAACCTATTAAAAAAATGTACCAAAATATACTAATTCACATTCAACCTATGTACCTAACCAATATGCCCTCATTGACTCCATATTTCAATATAAATAATAACCAACAAATTAAATTTATTTAATCATCAAATAAATTCTACATAACATATGCCACAATCAACCATTTATACCAAACTTTCTAATGCTAATATGTTCTAATCAAAGTACCAAAAGACTACTAAAACAAAATAACCATTTTAACAACAAATCTTCAAGGAAGACATCAAATGACAAATTACCCTTTCAAGACACCAACTACCAAAATCAAGTTTACCAATCAAATGACACAAATCATTATCTCACAAAATAGAATCAATATGATATACCTAATTAGTTTTACTACATTCATCACAAGTTGATCTTGAAACATGAAACTTAACATTATATTCCAACTTTAGCGACAATACAAAACTAACTAGAACTTTAAATTCATCAACTTCAAAAACCTATATACATTCCACAAAAATTGAAATAACAAACCAGAATCTACTGAGACAAAAGCTTGATAGTATGAACCTTGAAGTTGATCCGTCTGTCAAGTTCCGCAAAACTTTAACTACATAAAACCAAGAATAAACAAAGTAAGTTTATATAGCTTAGCAAGTCCATAGCTAAATCTAAACCAACTTACCTTAATTGATTAGTTGAAATTAAAATAATTTAGATTATAATAACCTGACAATCAATTTACAAAAACATGTAAGCTTTACCCAAAATCAAATCATCAATTTTCACATTTCCTTCAATAGATTAAACAAAATCATTTAGATAGGCATACCATTGCATACATTTTCAAACATTCTTGCATTTACATTCAATAATATGTTTCTTTTGATAAAATCACATACCATGGCAAATTATATAAAGATTCTCAAGTTTTATTAGCCTGATGAACTATAGTAACATAACTCGGATACACGGGTAACACCATTACACTAGAGAACATCAAATGCTATATAGAGACACCGTAGTGCAATTAGAGATACCGAAGTGTACACAGAAGCACCGAAGTGCAAAAAGAGGCACTGAAGTGCACATAGAGGCACTAAAGTGCACAGAGAGGCACCAAAGTGCAAACTCATACAAGCGCGTGTTCAAACCCTATTGGCATGCAAATTGTATCCTAATCATTTACTACGTTCAAACGAGAATTTTAATAAAGTTAACCACATTTAATAAAACCACATTTAATAATTTAGAGACACTTTTAGAAATACATTCATACACATATTTTGAAACAATTAAATTCATTTCAAAATCCAAAAATCATATATCCCAAATGTTCAACAACTACCAAATATTCACTTTCTCACCTGTACATAATTGAAACAATTTAAAATTTCAACTTATTATCAAAACTAACCTCAAATACCATTGAATTTAATCATAATAGCATAAGTTTAAAATATATATATCTATACTCTAAACTTACCTAATACATTCAGCTATTGAGTAGATTTGTAGATACTAATCTCGATTTTCCCTTTTTCTCGATTATCCATTGTACAGTTTAATTCTTGATCTATGATTAAATTCAATTTACCAAATTTAGATACATTATCAAATTCATTTTTATGCAAATGATTTATAAAATTTATTTTACAAACTTTCCCTAAACTTTTACACTTCGTTAAATTTAGTCCCTAAAATTGAAACTATTTAAATTTTCACATTTAGCCCCAAATACTCAAAATCGATTTTAACAACACCCCTAATCAACCTTTAAACATTTTAAATTTCACAAATTTACATGCTAAATTCAAGAATAACAAAAATTCAAGAACAAGTTAAATTCATTAATGGCAAGTCATAAAATCTTTAGCAGTTTTACAAAATAGTCTTTGAAATAGCTAGATTAAGCTACAACGATCTCAAAAATATAAAATTTATGAGCAATGAGTAGGAAAATTACTTACATGCATAAGCTTTACCTTGACCGAACCTCAAGCTTCTCTAATGGAGTTTTTTATTCTAATTTTGGTGGAAGAAATGTTAAAGAAGATTATGTTGTTTTATTATTATTATATTATTATTACCTTAATATTAATTAACTTATAAATTAACATATAAAATATATAATTAAATGCCTTAATCATCCACCAACATTGCAATTTGGCCTAATTACTTCATAAGTCATTGCACATTCACTAATTAAGCCATTTAATCAATAAAATTCAATAGCGATTAAGTTTTATGTCTTTCACGATTTAGTCCCTTTCCCTTAATTAACTAGCTGAACATTAAAATTCCTGAACCGAGCTTCAATATACCTATATAGTAACTCCATAAATATTTAATAAAATTATTTAAGAACTTGATTTACAAAAACGAGGATCCATTACCTCATTTTCCACATCCACTTGACTTTCGGGGCAAACCATTTGAACTTAACTATACGTTCAATTAACAAAAATTATTAAATCCAACATTCAATATAAAATTATGTTTGACTTGTATAAATTAAATATTACTAATTACGGACTCATTGATCGAACACTATTTTCAACACCAATGAAAATAGGCTGTTACACTACCGAAATTCGAGATTAAGCATTGAGTTTGAGATGTACTTACCGCTCTTGGATGGAAAGAAATTAGTATTAAAAATGGTGGAAACGATGATGGTAGGAAAACAAGTTGTTTAGGTTTTGATTTGAAAAGTAAAATTATTCAATAGCAAAATTATGTGAAATATGATGAAAAGAAGAAGGGGAAGAAAGAAAAGATAAAGATATAGAGAATAGGGGGAGAAATTCTATTTGGGATGAAAAATAAAACAAAATCCTAATGTAACTAGGAAAGGAAGAGCTATTTACCTAGGGTTTTTTAAACCCTTGGGGGTGACATGTAATTTTCCTCTTTAGTGGCCGAAAATAAAAATGCTCCTTGAGGAACTGTGGCTTGGACTTGGTTTCTTCAGGGGGGAATGGATGTTTAACCATTTGGCCGTTTACCCATTTCTTGTTAAGCTTTTACTCTAATCAATATTTTTTTAAGAGTATTTTCATCCTAATTTGTTGAAAATGAAAGGAAAAGAAATGAGAGCGGAGTGGATAGAACTTTGGACATCTAAAGAGTACACTGACTACTTAACCATCAAGCCTAGTGATAAACCATAATATATACATATTTTTACCCAATGCTTGGCATATTTATGGATGATTTTTCCTTGGTTTCATTCAATTTGATGCTCCTAATCCTTTAATTTTAGGAGAGCTTAGGATGGCGAAAAGAGCAAGAAACGGGTCAAAAATAGACCAAATGGGCCTAATTTAGTGTGGCACATGGTCTAGGCACTTCCACACGGGTGATCCACATGCCCGTGTGTGACACATGGGTAGATCGCACACCCGTGTGTCATGGCCGTGTCGACATTAAACCAAGTTAAAATTGCACACGGCCTGAACACTTTCACATAGGCGTTGCACACGATTGTGTCCCTGTCGAGCCTAAGTTGAATTCTACTCGAAAAAGGCCACTTTTGAGGGTTTTGAAGCATTCTAAAGCCTATATAAACACTATAGAAGAAGACTAAGGGGGACACATAGAGTAGAAGGTAGAAAACACTCAAGGATAGCCATCGGAATCAGCTCAGAAGCAGGATTTACTTCAAGACTGAAGATCTCCATTCAATTTCCTCAGAAGTCCTTTGGGTTTCTTTATGTTTTGTTGTTTTCCCAATTTTGAGATGTTTTCCATTATTATGAACTAAACTCCCTAAATACCTAAGGGAGATAAAACCTAAGATGGATCTTATTACTATTTGAATTATATTATAAATACTTGTTCTTATTCTTAATTGTGAGTTTAACCCTTGTTTTAATATTCCAAGATATTAATTCAGGTTTTTGATGTGCTTATTCACTGGAGGAAAAGTCCCTGTTTAAGAGTAGATAATTCATAATTAAGCGGAGTTGCATGCAATCCTAGAGATAGGATGACATAAATCTGCCAGATTAGAGTCAAATCTAATAAGGGAATCCATAGATCGAGTTAATGTGACAATAGGGGTTTTAATTAGAAAGAGATTTCGATTAATCAACCTAGAGTCAGTTGTTTTTAGTCTCGAGAGGGATATTAACATAAATCAGGGATTTCTACGGATTAAATCAAGTGAATAAATCATCTAACTCAAAAGTAGTAAGTGAAGTCTAGGTGGATTCTTCCTTGGGCATTATCTTCTCCATTGGTTTTCCAAAAGTATTTTCTAACTTCAATCTCTGTCATAATTTTAGTTAATAGATAATTAGTTTTAGAGAAAAACACCATTAAATTCTTAGGCTAGATAATAAAAAGATAGTAATTACTAGTACTTTTAGTCCTCGTGGATACGATATTTCTGGTCTTACCATAACTATACTACTGTTCGATAGGTGTGCTTGCCTTAGTTGAGTTTTTAGTTAGTTTAGTGACCATCAAGTTTTTGGCGCTATTGCTGGGGACTAAGATATTAGGAACACTTAATTTTTATTACTTTAGCCATTTTTACTTTAATTTTTAGTTTAAATTTTCTTTACTAACTTTTCTTTTCTTTACTTCTGGCAGGTTTTTATAGTTTATGTCTAAAAGAAACCCGTCAGGACCTTTGCTTTTTGACAGTGAGATTGAGAGCACAGCTCGTAGAAATCGAAGAGAAATAAGGCGAAGCCTACAGAAAATGGAGGAAAGGCAAGAGGACGATATCCATACTACAACCGAGGAGATGGCAGAAAATCAGAATAATCCGCTACCTCTTGTTGTTGCTACAAATCCAGTCGAACAGAATCCTGCTCCTCGTACTATGTATGATTATGCTAAGCCTACTTTAATAGGAACTGGATCGAGTATAGTCAGACCTGCTGTTGCTGCAAATAATTTTGAACTGAAACCTAACACGATTCAAATGATACAACAGTTTGTTCAATTTGATGGTTTGCAAGACGAGGATCCAAGCACTCATTTAGCAAACTTTCTGGAATTCTGCGATAGTTTTAAGATCAATGGTGTTTCTGACGATGCCATTTGGCTTCAGTTATTTCCATTTTTATTGATGAATAAGGCTAAATAGTGGTTTACTTGTGAACAAATGACCGAAATTTTTTTACTTAAATATTTTCCACCGGCGAAAATGGCTAAATTGAGGAATGATATCTCTTCTTTTGTGCAGATGGATCTAGAAACTCTTTATGATGCATGGGAGAGGTACAAGGACTTATCGAGAAGGTTCCCTCACCATGGGTTACCTCTATGGCTGCAGGTTCAGACTTTCTACAACGGTGTGAACCCTTTAACAAGGCAATTGATCGAAGTAGCCACCAGTGGAACTTTAAACAACAGAACACCTGAAGAGGCTTAGAAATTTATTGAAGAGATGTCACTGAATAACTATCAGTAGCAAGTCATGAGAACAAAGCCGACAAAAGCAGCCGGTGTTTTCAACTTCGACGCGGTCACTATGCTATCTACCAGGTAGAACTCTTAAATAAAAAGATTGATGGTTTGTATGGTTCTACTCAGGTACATCCAGTGATGAGGTGTGACTCAAATGGAGGAGGAGCACACAAAACAGATTACCCATCCTTCAACCCTAGCACCGAGGAGGAGCAAGTCCACTATATGGGTAATAATTCTAGACCTTAAAATAACCCGTATAGAAAAACTTATAATACAGGTTGGAGGAACCATCCCAATTTCTCGTGGGGTGGTCAAGGAAATCAAAGACCACAATATCCTCCATATTTTCAACAACCACCTTAAAAATAAGAGAAGAAACCGAACCTTGAAGAGATGCTCACAAAATTCATCTCGGTGTTAGAAACTCATTTTTAGAATGCCGAAACAGTGCTTAAGAATCAACAAGTGTTGATTCAAGGGCTCAAAACTCAAATAGGACAACTTGCTAAGTTGATCTCTGAACGACCACAAGGTGGCCTACCAAGTAACACTGAAACTAACCCCAGGGAGCAACTTCATGCCATTACTGTGCACAATGATGAAGGGTTAGTTCAAGCTAAATCGAAACCAAGGTAAGACAATGTGGAAGATAAAGGTAATGTTGATGTAAGCAATAATACATAGAAACTGGTAAGAAAGGAGTATAAACCTCGTGTACTATACCCTAAAGCGACAAGGAAAGACCACATGGACGAACAATTCAGTAACTTCCCTAAATTATTAAAAAAGTTGCATATTAACTTACCATTTATTGAAGCCCTTTCGCAGATGCCAAATGCATATAAATTTTTAAAGGAGCTCTTGGCTAATAAACGAAAGTTAGATGATGTGTCGCACATGGAATTAAATGCAGTTTGCTCAACCATTTTACAGAATAAGCTACCCAACAAGTTGAAAGATCTAGGGAGTTTTACGATTCCTTGCTTAATTGGTAGTTTAAATATTAATAATGTGTTAGCTGATCTAGGGGTGAGCATTAATGTCATGCCTTATAAAATGTTTAAACAACTTCGTCTTGGGAAACCCAAACAAACTAGGATGAACATTCAATTAGCAGACAAAACAATTAGATTTCCTAGAGGTATTATTGAAGACGTGCTCGTCAAAATTGATAAATTTATATTCCCAGTTGACTTCGTTGTTCTAGACATGGATGAGGATAGTGATGTACCTCTAGCTTTAGGAAGGCCTTTTTTAGCAACTGCTAGGACTATCATTGATGTTGGCACAGGTGAATTGATACTCCGTGTAGGAGATGACACGATTACACTTCAAGCTCGTGATTCTGATAATATATCTAGTAATCAAGATGATTGTTTAAGTTCTGTTAACTTGAGTAACATTATGGCTCAAACTTCTTTTCAGGGAACCCTTAAGAAGGATGTGATGGAGCTATATTCTAGCCCATGTGACGAAAACAGAATGAGTCATGAGGAACGAAAAATACAAATTGATGAACTAGATGAATGGCAGACACATGTCAAGGAGAAGCCAAAAGTATGCTAGGAATCAAAGCAACGCCATGATGAGCGTAGGGATGAAACAAAGCAATTTAAGGTCGGGGATAAGGTATTGTTAGATGAAAAGGACCCTCGAATTACTACTTCAGAGCTCACTACAAACGGAGCGACTCTGTTTACGGTACTTAATGTTTTCCCATAGGGCACAGTTGAGGTACATCATTCTAAATTCGACAATTTCAAGGTAAATATTACTCGACTTAGACTGTATATGGAAAATAGACTTGACAGTGAGAAAGAGGGGTCTCAACTCCTCGAACCACCATGACCGTGCAAAAATGAGGTGAGTTGAGCTTAGACTATAAATAAGCGCTTCTTGGGAGGCAACTCGAGCATTAACACCACAAACTAGTTTATTTTAGCTATTTTTAGTGTTTTTCATGCAGGAACAGTGACCCACATGGCCTAGACACACGGGCGTGTCCTTGGCCGTGTGGAAACAGGGCTAAAAATCCCCAAGTATCAGCCACACTGCCGTAAATTTGATCCACACAGCCGTTCGACACGGCCATTTGAAGCACACGGCAAGGACACACGGGCGTGTCCCAGGGCGTGTGAAAACTGAAGCTAAATTTTTAAATTTTAAAGAAGTCAGAGAGTTACACGAGTATGGAACACGATCATATGTTCAGACACACGGGTGTGTGGTATACCATACGGGCGTGGGAGAAGCGAACAACAAAGAACACAACCGTGCGACACGGCCGTGTGAACCACATGGCCTAGACACATGGGCGTGTCCCCAGGCAGTGTGACAAATGGTCATTAAATTTTTGCAACAAACACGGGAAAAACTCGAGCCACACGAGCATGTGACACGACCGTGTGGCCCAACACGGGCCTCACACGATCGTGTCTTTTTTTTAAACCCCAATCCCTAATTTTTTGTACTTTACTTTTGTCTTGTTCTTCTTCATAACCCTCAAATTCCCAAACCTAGCCGCTGACTGTTAGCAACCAGCCACCACCGCTCACCCCCTTTTCCCCCTCCCTCACCCTAAAGCCATTCCCTCACCCTCACGCCTCACGCACACATCTCACCAACCTCCCATAGACTAGTCCCAACACAACCCCTCACACCCGCACCTAGGCTTGGACCCATTTACACAAACGATCCACTGTCGTCCATACCTCCGGTCACCACTGTTCACCATGACAAACACACAAGGCAAGAATACTACCGTCCTCACTTTGAAAAAGCAGAAGGGTTCTGGCACAACCTCCTCGAGCGCCTCGACCGAAGCTCGTCACCCTTTGCTTTGATTCTCCTCTAGCCCACAGGACGACTTGTTTCAGCTTTTGCGCGTACGACCACTAGGTGTGGGCTGGTGTATTGACTGGGCCGCTTTGGAGCAGGTCCAACTTGCTCACCTTGTTCGATTCCATCTCGATACTGCCCCGTGGGATCAGTTCTTTGCAATTATCGAGCCTACCTATTCAAAGCTGACATTGGAGTTTTGCACTACTTTCCATCTATAGCATGTCATGAATACAAATGACGAGGCTGGTACTATCATTTTTAGACTTGGTGGACTCGTCAGGCACATGAGTGTACCTGAGTTTGGAGTTGCTTTGGGCCTTTACACGGAGGAGTTTGTGGCTTCCGAGAATTTTTTACAGCTTCATGGTCACATACACTACTCGCCCTCTTGCTGTTGGACTGACCTTATAGAGAGTACGGTTCCCTATAACGCAAGCCGCTCAAAGGCGATTTCTTTCCTCCAGCATTACATTACATCCATGCCATCTTTACTCACACCTTGACTGGGAGGAGAGAGAGCACCAGCGTCGTTAGCACCACCCACGCGTATTTCATACGGAGCATGGCAGCTGGCCATGTATTTGATTTGGCATATTTTATTGCCCTTACTTTTTGCCACCAGACAAATCGCCATAGGACGGGTCCCATCTGCCTTGGCCCCTACGTGACTCACCTCGCTCGACACTTTGGCCTCTTAGACACTCCAGAGATGTCATTTACACTCACACTAGTCGGCCAGATGTCTCCTCAAGGAATTTCCAGCATGATCCCTATGAGGATGATAGAGCGACGCCGTGGAGTCGACCCTCCTCAGTACAGACTCTTCCATTCTCATGACCAGGATAACCCAGAGCACATTACTGATGATGTCCCTCCCCCTCACGAGGACCCACACCCACATCCACCACCACCACCGAGTCACCACCCTCCTACTGCCACTTTGACAGATATATCTAAGCGACTCACTTGCTTTGAGCAGCAGTGTTTCGAGCAATTCGACAGCATTGAAGCCACTCTCCGACAGATTTGCCACCACCTCCATATCACTTCTCCAGCGCCACCGGATCACGACTCTGGTGATGAGGATCTTTGAGTCTATTTATTTTATTATTATTACTATTTTTATTTTTAATTTTATTTTTCTATTATTTATTTTTGAAGACTTATGTTTTATGTTTATCTTTATGGTTATTATCGAGTGATCCCTTAATTCTCTTCCACAGTTGTGTTTATTTTCTTATTAGTAACTCAGAATCATTCCTTTCATTCGGCTTTCTCTACAATTCTTGTTTTTGCTCTTCCAAGGATTTCATCCAAAAATTTAGGGCAGTTTCGCTTCTCTCTCTCTTTTCTGATATTATGCTTCTATTGCTATTATTTATCTTTCTACATTGAGGACAATGTACATCTTAAGTGTGGGGAGATTATTTATATGATTATCAGAAAATCCCTGAATTTTTATCTTTTTTTCAATTAATTTTCTCATATCATTATTAGAGTGAATTAGGATTGATTTATGATTTTGATTGATATGTTTTGAATTAAATCATAGGTAACTGTCCATTGATTGTTTAAACTTTAAGACATTAGAGGATCAAGCATGATAAGTTGAATTTTGAGAATTAAAATTGCTATGTTGTTTCCCTAAATTGAGGTATTATCTTGAAGTTTTGAATTTACAGGATTGACATCAAATACCCATAATTTTCATTAGATTTAGAGCCTTTTAGAGCATATATCCTTCTTGCTCACTTATTTTATTGGTTGAGTGTGTCAACATTGATTTGTTATTCTAGAACTTGCTTCGATTATACATGTCGAGACCACACCTTCGATTTGATATACTAAAATGATAAAGGCACTTAGGTTTTAACCTATTTACCCTATAAAAAGCCTACCCACATAATTGACCCTTAGTGAACCCATTTTGAGCTTAACTATTATTTCTTGTTTTCCCCTTAATATTAACCCACAACTTAGCCCTTTTTGATTCATTAAGAATTTCTCCCTTCTCATTGAATCCTTTTTATTGAGATTTGATTTGATTAGTTACCTAACTATGTTCGTTCATTCCAGTTGCTGAATTAATTCTTATTATGTACTTTCCATTATTGTTCTTATTCTTAAAAAAAAGTATATTGATATTCATTCAAATTACATATTATTCTAAAGAGCTTGGATAAGTTAAAGTTGTTTTATTGAGAAAAAGCTAACATCATTAGTTTCGGATAGTTCAAATTTTGGCACTTTTTTTGGAATCCAGCAATTAGCTTTATTCTTTCTAAGTTTTGTAATTTATTAAATTAATCTCGATTCTAACCCTCTTTTTCAGCCTTTATCCACACCTTTAACCCAAGCCTCATTACAACCCAATTAAAGATCTTTTAATTTGTGTATCATCTCATTTATAGTGGTGAAGATTTGATTTTCATGCAGGCCTATGGTAATAACTTTTCATGCTTGACTATTGGGTGCTTAATTATTGAAACTTAACACTTTGAGTGATTTGAGTGAATCATTAGTGAGGATGTCAACCTTGTCAATTTGAAATTAAAGGTGATTACTTAGATAAAGAGGGATACCTATGATTTTATGATTAAAATGCTTAATTTGGATTGTTTGAAACTTCAATGTTCTTTTAGTTAAGCTGTTAACGTATGATTACTTGTGAATTATTTTGAACATTATTGATGAGAATTATAAGTTGAGAAGAATTTATTTTAATTGTGAGTTGAGGATTTTGCTTGAGGACAAGCAAATGCTTAAGTGTGGGGATATTTGATAAACCTTAATATATACATATTTTTACCCTATGCTTAGCATATTTATGGATGATTTTTCATTGGTTTCATTCAATTTGATGCTCCTAATCCTTTAATTTCATGTTTTATACTCAGTAGAGCTTAGGATGGCGAAAAGAGCAAGAAACGGGCCAAAAAATAGACCAAATGGGCCTAATTTAGTGTGGCACACGGTCTAGGCATTTCCACACGGGTGATCCACACGCCCGTGTGTGACACACGGGTAGACCACACACCCGTGGGTCATGGCTGTGTCAACATTAAACCAAGTCAGAATTGCACATGGCCTGAGCACTTTCATATGGGCGTGGCACATGACCGTGTCCCTGTCGAGCCCAAGTCTAATTCTACTCGGAAAAGGCCACTTTTGAGAGTTTTGAAGCATTCTAAAGCCTATATAAACACTCTAGAAGAAGACTAAGGGGGACACACACAGTAGAAGGCAGAAAACAATCAAGGACAACTATCAGAATCAGCTCGGAAGCAGGATCTACTTCAAGACTAAAGATCTCCATTCAATTTCCTCAGAAGTTCTTTAGGTTTCTTTATGTTTTTTTGTTTTCCCAATTTTGAGATGTTTTCCATTATTATGAACTAAAATCCTTAAATACCTAAGGGAGATAAAACCTAAGACGGATCTTATTACTATTTGAATTATATGATAAATACTTGTTCTTATTCTTAATTGTGAGTTTAACCCTTGGTTTAATATTCCAATATATTAATTCAGGTTTTTGATGTGCTTATTCAGTGGAGGAAAAGTCCCTGTTTAAGAGTAGATCATTCATATTTAAGCGGAGTTGCATGTAATCCTAGAGATAGGACGACATAAATTTGCCGGATTAGAGTCAAATCTAATAAGGGAATCCATAGATCGAGTTAATGCGACTATAGGGGTTTTAATTAGAAAGAGATTTCGATTAATCAACCTAGAGTCAGTTGCTTCTAGTCTCGAAAGGGATATTAACATAAATCAGGGATTTCCACGGATTAAGTCAAGTGAATAAATCATCTAACTTAAAAGTAGTAAGTGAAGTATAGGTGAATTCTTCCTTAGGTATTTTCTTCTCCATCGATTTTCCAAAAGTATTTTCCAACTTAAATCTCTGTCATAATTTTAGTTAATAGATAATTAGTTTTAGAGAAAAACACCCTTAAATTCTTAGGCTAGATAATAAAAAGATAGTAATTATTAGTACTTTTAGTCCTCGTGGATACGATATTTTCGGTCTCACCATAACTATACTACTGTTCGATAGAAGCGCTTGCCTTAGTCGAACTTTTAGTTAGTTTAGCGACCATCACCTAGGTCAATTTTTGATTAATTATTTCATCTAACCCTATATATTTTGGGTTGTGACAATATTTATTTTCACAGTTTGGAATTTAAACTTTTTTGACCTGTACAGATGCTTAAAAGTATACTTTTTATATGGTTTTTATTTTTTAACACCATTTTAAAAAAATGTGTTTGTTTTAGGTAGTCTAGCTAATGAATGCACACATTGTGGCATTCTTTTAGCATATATATAACTAGTTTTTTTTACTCAATCACTTAGTGTATAAATTAGTTCTAAACTTAAGAGTTATGAAAATTTGTAAAAAACTAAATCTAATAATAAGTAAATTTAAATAATTTAAAATTAAAAAGGTGTTTATTTTAGGGACCATCTTTCACAAGTCTAGTAGTTCTTTCTTGGTTAATATGACCAAGTCCTAAGTGCCATAAGTATCCCTTATTGGAGTGAGAAGTTTTAAGCTTTTTATTCACTATTTCAGTTTGAAACATCGAGTAGTTATTTGGTTTGATAAAGTAGAGATTGTTTTCCATCCACCCATTATAGATTAAAGAACAATTTCTGTTAATAGCAATCCCTTTATTAAATGTCGTGGTATAACTGTCATAAAATAAATATACTACATAAATTAAATTCGTCTTCAAATGAGGTCTATAAAACACGTTCTTTAAAATAATCTTCCTAAAAATTATCAAAGTGTAAAATAACTTCTCCCACTACTTCAGCTGAAACATAGCTCCCATCTTTGGTTTGCAACGAGAGGCTCTTGTCACGTAGACTTCTTGTTTCGTTGAACCCCTGTAAAGAAACACATACATGGTTAGTGACTCCAGAATCAATAACCCAATTGTCAATTGATTCTTCCACTAAGTAAGCTTCATCCACAAAGAGTTTCATACCTTTGCCCTTTTTGGCTAGGTAATCCAAATACTCATTATAGTTTGATTTGAAAAGCCCTTTCCTATTGTAGGAGAAACATTTGATCTTTTTAAGATATTTTGACTTCATAGCCTTCTTCCTATCCATATGAGGTGGAACCAAAAACTTAGTTGGTTTCTTCTTTCCCTTATCTTTCTGCTTCCCTTTAGAGGACAAGGGGCCCACAGCTAAATTTGATTTAGGTTTCTCTTAAATTGACTTAACACCCTTCAACATTAACTCATAGGATTATAATTCCTTTATAAGATGAGTCAAGGTAAACGCCTTATTCCCCAAGTTGTAAGCCGCCCTACCAACAAACTCTTTGGTACACTATTTCAATCTGAGTGATCACGTTTAGTTCAACCCTATTTTCCTTTGCTTCTACAAAGAATCTCATAAGCTTAAGCATATGTTCTTTGACTGGAGTGTCAATTTTTTGTTGAGAATTCATCAAATTTGTAGTAGAGGATTGTCGAGCCAATACGACTTGGCCTTCGAGCAAATCCTCCAAATTTGTCATGATCTATTTGGCAGTACAGAAATTCTCGTGTTGCTTTTGCAACACGCTACTCATACTTGCTAACATATAACATCGAGTAATCGAGTCAAAATCTCTTTAGCTATTTCTTGCTTTGGGCTAAGCTTCAGGAGGGCACGTTTCGTCAAGAACAAATTTGTATTTCTCATAGTTAAGAACTATTAGCAAGTTTCATTTCCATTCTTGAAAGTTATCCCCAGTTAATTTATTCTCAGTAAGAATGTTAATAAGTGGAGTAGGAGACATATTTGAACTGAAAAAATAAAGATTCACTAATTACTATCTTTGTATTAAGCAAATATTTTCATTTCAGCAACATATCAAGAATGTGGTATGATGCATGGGTCTTGTATTAAAACCTTGAATTTTTTTTCATTGCTACGGTTTTTCTTACACCCATCAACCATGTCGCCTTGGGGTCCCATGATTAACTAGCAAGAACATGGATTACATCCAATCAATTCCTCAAGACTCTGCAAGAACTAACGGTAGTTTAATGTTTGACCATCATCTCTAGCTTAAATATCATTTCTTGGGAAACTATTTAATAAGAGATGATCTTGAGTGTGTAACCATTGACTCAACACCCATCATGAATATGCTCTCATTTGTGAGTCATGTTGGGACAATCCCTGTGAAAGTCATGCATAAGATCTAAAGAATGCCACTTTTTATGTAATCAAATCATTCAAAAAGAAGAGAAATTTATTTTGATTATCTGTTTATACTTATAGATAGAACACAACCTGGCTCATGATACCAATTGTTGGAAAAAACTGGTTTGGAAAATGCAACGGAAAATAAATTTAGGGAAAACCAAAGTTTTAAAAAAAAATCTAAAACAAGATCTTGGTTGTGATATCTAAAGAAATAATACACTTAATCAAAATTGTACCTTTTTGATTGTATAGGATGAACACTTCGACCGAGTAGTCTTCTTTCCTATCCTCAAGCTCATGTCTGCCAATTGTGGGCTCGCTTCGAATAAAAAAAATTCACAAAAATTACCAGTGGGGTAATTCACAATTTCTCTAAACTTTTGGGTCAAGTTGTAAATAAAAAAAATATCTCTAGAAATTTTCTGAAATAATCTCTTCAGATAATTTTCTCTCAACAACTTTCTATTGAATTCAAGTTTGTGTAAAATAATGACTCAAGAATCTCTTTATATAGGGAGAGTTTAGGGTGTTTAACTATGATTAAACTTAATCACTTTAATATTAAATTAATATAATATTTATCAAGAGAAATATTAGATTAAATATTAGATTATATCTTATTAAAATAATAGAATGTTTATCTACCAGATAAACATTAAATTAAATTTAATATTAAAGTAATCATTTTAATATTAAATTAATAAAATACTATTAAGATAAATATTAAATTAAATTTAATATTAAACTATTAAAATAATATTATTTTTAGAATAGTTAATATGAAATCAAATTCTCTGGTAGAGTCCGAGTAGGACTGTAATTCTTCCACTACTCAACCACCGAAGACCAACCATTGTCTCCTACTGGATGTAACAGCTCGTTTTTAGTCAAATCGAAATAGTGGTTTTGGAACCACAAAATTGAGGTCAAAATAATTATTTTATCATTATTTTAATGTCCACAGCATGATAATATTTTTGTGTGAAACTTTCGTTAAGAAATTTTATCATTTGGATGGTTAATTTGATAAAAGGACTAAATCGCGTAAAGTGTAAAACTTGAGTTCTATTAGCTAAAGGTGTCTAATAAGTATATAAATTTATAACGGAGGTCCTTATGTTGTAATTAGACCATTATATTGGTGAGTGGACATATTTAGACATATTAGTAAGTGTTTTAATCGTTATTAGTCAAGGTTAAATAAGTAATTATGTAAATAAACTTAAAATAAATAAAACAAAAGCCATTATAATCATAATATTTTTCATCCAACTGATTTTATCAAAGAAAATAACCATTTTTTTAGGATTTGAAATTTGGAAATTTCAATCTTGGATATTTGGTATGTATTTTGTCTCATTTTTAATGATTTCTATGTTTTTGAGATCGTTGCAACTAGGACTAGCTAGCCGAGGGACGAATTTGCAAAACTGTTAAAGATTTTGAATGTTTCCATTGATGAATAAGCATGTATTTTTAAGTTTCTTGATAGATTATGAATGTTGGTGGTGAATTATACAAGTTTTGTTAAGTGATTTTTAGTGTAAAAGAAAAATAGGGATTAAATTGTGAAATGTGGAAAATTTGTGGTTAAAATGTGCAATAAATAAAAAAATGTGTAAAAATGAAGAAATATTAGGGGAAAAAGTGTAAATGTGCTTTAAAGAGTGTTTTGGACTAAATTGAATAGAGGGATAATTAAATGAGTTGAATTTGATATTATATAGATCAAGAAAAGCAGAATTTGAAATTAGATCGGGGAAAAGACAAAGTACTTGATTAATCAACCAATTTATTTATTTTTGAACCTGAGGTAACTTCGTATATTATAAGTTTTAATACAAATGTGTTCCATAGGCTTTGATATTGCATAAATTGTGAATACAAGACTATGGGTATGTTTGATAGTGATTCGATGACGATTCGACATTCGAAATCCTGGTTGAACCTTAGAAATAGTTTAAGATACTAGTGACATGTCATTAGGAGATATATTAAGTTGGCTTTGGGCCATGATATTAGCATTTTAGGTGCGAGTTATACCGATTGAGCTTCAGGCTATGAATATCAACTGATTTGGCTTTGGGCTATGATATCGATACTTCGAATATAAGCTACCTTGATTTGGCTTCGGGCCATGGTATAGGTACTTAGTGTGCAAGACTTTTGAGTATCCGAATTTTATTTCGAATGGTTCAACGGGTAAACGAAAGATGTGATTGAGTATGAGAATGATAGGAGATGGTACAGGTACGTACATGACATGTATAAGATTGGGTTCGAAGAAACTTGTGAAGAATGTGATTGATATCATAATTGTGTATATGAAAGGTTTGTTAGCTAATGTATGCTAAATGTTAATATATTTAAATTGTTGAATTATAATCTTGAGACTGAATTAAGTTTATTTTATACGAGCTTATCAAGCTTTATAGCTTACTTTGTTTATTTTCCAATGTTTTATAGTGTTATAAAGCTAGGTTGGATTTGGGGATTGTCGGAGATCGCTTTGCACTATCCACCTATCACTTGGTACCTATGAACTTTGGTATTTTAAGTATATGACATGTATAGAGACTTGGTCTTTTAGGTATATATTGTAACACCCCTAACCCGTATCCATCGCCGCAATAAGTTTACGAGGCATTACCAATCAAAGCACAACATATAATATACATTTCCCATACATGATTCAATTTCACATAAATATCAATCTAACATAATCATATTGTCCATTATACGGTTCAACGAGACCTTAAAACATGCTTAAATGAGATTCGGGACTAAACCGATAACATTTGCAAACTTTGAGAAATTTATAAAATTTTCAAGCATTCAGGGTCACACACCCGTGTGAACAGGCCGTGTGCCTCACACGGCCACAAGACACGCCGTGTCATAGACCGTTTGAAAACAGGGCATACATACTGACTAACACCACACAGCCGAGGACACGCCTGTGTGCTATAGCTGTGGGAAAACTGGAGGGGTTACTGAATTGGGTCACACAGCGGGCCACACGCCCATGTGCCAGCCCGTGTTTTACACACGGCCAATAGACACGCCTGTGTGTCTAGACCGTGTCAAACCTGCAGGGTATACTGGCTTAAATTCGAAGGGTACCCCAGGGGACACACGACCGTCTAGCATGATCGTGTGTCACACACGATTGAGACACACGCTCGTGTCTCTGCTTGTGTGGACAAAAATAGGCTATTTGCATAACCATTTTTGCCACCCTATTTTCACAAGCATACACAAGTAAAATTTGCATCAATAATTCAACCTAATTGGCAGCCACTTCATAACCATTCATACACATATCATACCATTTAGAAACAATTCTCTTAACTACTCAAATACATGACCAAAACATACCAAATCAATAAGTTAAAATCATCAAATTTGCATAGCTTCTAAATGCATTTCTTCATCATTTCAATTGCTAATTCTTGTCACAAAAATACCATTTCATCATCTCAGAATCAAGCCACAACATGCTATCTTCCAAACATTAATACACTAATTATCAACTAGCTACACAATCAAACATATATCCATCACAAAATATGCCAAAACATAAGGCCATATATATACACCACATATATCACTTATCAAACACATAATTCAAGCCAACATAAATAGCCATATACACCACCATTTACAAGCCAAATCTAATGGCTAAATTCATAACTCAAAACATATCAAGATGACACTAACCTATACATGCCATATACCATATATACAAAGCTTCAAAAGTACCAACAAGTTGATCGATAGTGTGATGACATTTCCCGACGATCCCCGAGTCCGAGCTAGCTTTGATTATCTATAAAACAAGGAAAGAACATTCAAAGTAAGCTTTAAATGCTTAAGCCATATACAAATAAATTATCACATGAATCAATATCATTTCCATCAATAGGCAACCATGAATAAACATTTATAAGATCACAAACCTTTCTCATTGTACACATATTCAATATCATAATTGAATTCATCAAATACTTCCCTTTCATTACTTGTATGAATTTCATATGTACCTGAGCCATTTAACTCATTCACACATTCTTTCTCGACTTGAATTTTCCCGTTAAACCATTCAGAATTGTTAAGGATACTCGAAAATTACATAAAGCTTATACAATGCCATATCCCAGATATTGTCTTACATATTATCACATATCGATGCCACTGTCCCAGACAGGGTCTTACACGAAATTGAATAACGATGCCAATGTCTTAGACATGGTCTTACACATAATCACAATACAATGTCAATGTCCAAGACATGGTTTTATATGTAATCACATCTCAGTAACCTAGTGTCATGACATTTGTATCCTATACTATTTCTAAGGTTCGTATAGGACTTTCAAAAGTCGTAACTCTATCGATACTTGCTCGTATTTGCTCGTTCAACATTCATAATAATTCAATGATAATTAAACGTGTATAATTCAATTTAAAGACATTTATTTGCATATGAACTTACGTCGATCGTAGAAACAACGAAACTAGCCGATTAATTAAGTACTTTGTTCTTGTCTCAATCTAAGTCCGATTTCTTTCGTTCTTGATCTATATGCATTCAAAATTAACTCTTTTATTCCTAAATTCATTCAATTTCATCCAAATCACACAATTTGGATCATTTTTCACATTAACCCCTATAACTTCACATTTTCTCAATTTAGTCCCTATTTCATAAAAACACGAAAATTCATGAAATTCAATTTAACCCATGCTTGACTGAATTTCATAGGGATGTCTAGCAGCCCAAAACTTTCATTCATTTTACATTTCAACCACTCAATTTACAAATTTCTCAATTTAATCCCTTTTTGACATTTTTGTCAAAAATCATTTTACAAAACATTTAAATCTATCAACAAATAATCATTTTCCATTATCAAAAATTTAAAAGCTTAAACATTCATCAATGGCACTTCACAAAATCATCAAAAAACTCGTACATTAGGGCACGAGCTAGCTAGAATATGAAGCAACGATCTCAAAAACATAAAAATCATCAAAAGTCTAGCAAAGAACATACCTTAATTAATCCCACAAAGTGCCAAGCCCTAAATAGGCATGGAAGCTTTATTTTCTCTTCAGTAATCGGTTATAGATGAAGAAATAAAGATGATTTTGTTTTTTGTTTTATTTAATCTAACTTAATTAATTAAATTACATATTTAACCTTAATAAAACCATTATTAAATCACCTAATATAGGCCATTTATGTCAAATTCCACTATCGATGGTTTAATAACATCATAAGGACCTTCCATTTAATAAACCATAGCAATGAAACACTTTAAACAAGTAGAATGCACATTTTGCATTTTACGCAATTAAGTCTTTTTATCAGTGAATAGGTTTGGGTATTGTTCTCTCATAGCATCTTCGAGTGCCCATGTAGCTTCTTCAACCCCGTGTCAATGCAATAAGACTTTCACTAATGTAATTTTCTTATTTCTCAGCTCTTTGATCTCACTAGCTAAAATTCGAATCAGTTCTTCACTATATGACAAATCTGACTAAATTTCAACTTCAGAAGGAGAAATAATATGTGAGGGGTCAGACTAGTATCGTCTAAGCATCGATACATGAAAAACGTTATGAATCTTTTCTAACTCGCTCGGCAAAGCTAACCAATATGCCACTGGACCTATTCTTTCGGTGATCTCATACGGCCTGATGAATCTCGGACTCAATTGCCTCTACGACTGAATCAAAATATTTTCTTCCATGGAGATACTATTAAAAACACTTTATCCCTGATCTGAAACTCAATATCTTTCTGTTTCATGTTTGCGTATGATTTCTGATGATCTGGTGCTACTTTCAGACTATCAGGAATTACTTTCACTTTCTGTTCGGTCTTTTTAATCAAATCGACCCCAAAAATCTTATTCTCGCATAACTCAATCTAGTACAATGATGTTCGACACTTCTGACCGTATGAAGCTTCGTACGCTGCCATTTTTATACTTGATTGAAAACTGTTGTTATATGCAAATTCAATCAACGGCAAATACTTTTCCCCTGTACCTTTGAACTGAAGAATGCAACATCTTAACATATCCTCGAGTATTTGTATAACTCGCTTGGATTGACCATCCGTTTGTGGCTGAAATGCGGTACTAAAATGTAGTTTTGAACACAGTGCATCTAGCAGTTTCTTCCAAAACCTCGATCTGAACCTCAAATCTCTATCTGAAACAATCAAAACAGGTACTCCGTGTAATCTCACAACCTCGAAGATATACAACGCAGCTAACTTTTTAAGTGAATAGTTCATTCATACCGAAATGAAATGAATCGATTTTGTCAATCTGTCGACTATAACCCAGATCGCATCTTTCTTTCTCGGAGATAGGGGCAATCCCAACACAAAATCCATAGTTACTCTATCCCATTTCCACTTGGGAATCATAATAGGCTGTAATAAACCAGACGGTACGTGATGCTTAACTTTAACTTGCTGACAAATCAAACATTTAGAAATGAACTCTAAGATATTACGTTTCATACCAAACCACCAATAAAGCTGTTTTAAATTATTATACATTTTTGTGCTTCCAGGATGAACCGATAAATGACTACTATGTGCTTCGTTCAAAATCATTGGAATCAACTCTGAATTTCTGAGAACACATATTCGGCCTATGAATCTTAAACAATCATCAGCGTCAACTTGAAATTATGAATCAAGGTTCGAATCACATTGAGCTCGTTTTGCTAACATCTTATTATCAACTTTCTGAGCTTCGCAAATCTGTTATAAAAATAATGGTCTCGCTTTCATCTTGACCACAATCGAACCATCATTACACAAAGCTATTGAGTGTTCATCACAAGTAGAGCGAACAAATATTTCTGACTTAATGCATCAACAACAACATATGCTTTTCCCGGATGGTAATCAATCACTAGCTCATAATCTTTTAGCAATTCTAACCATCTCCGCTGTCGTAAATTCAAATCTTTTTGAGTCATCAGATATTTCAAACTCTTGTGATCTGAATAAACACGGAATTTCTCACCGAACAGATAATGGCACCAAATCTTCAATGCAAACACAATAGCTGCTAACTCAAAATCGTGTGTCGGGTAATTCTTTTTAGGCGACTTCAACTGTCTCGAGGCATAAGTTATGACTTTACCTTCCTGCATCAAAACACAACCCAGACCATTCAAAGATGCATCGCTATAGATTAGAAATTCTTTACCCGATTTTGGCTGTACTAACACTGGTGCTTCAGTTAAAAGAGGTTTCAGCTAATCAAAACTTTTCTGACATTTCTCAGACCATTCAAACTTTACATCTTTCTGAAGCAATCTTGTCAACGGAGTTGAAATCATTAAAAAGCCTTTCACAAATCGTCTATAATAGCCAGTTAGTCCCAGAAAACTGGAAAATTCAAATACATTTCTCGGAGGCTTCCAATCTATAATCGTAGATATCTTGCTCGAATCAACTCGAATACCTGATGCTGACACAATATGCCCTAAAAAACCAACTTCGCACAACCAGAATTCACAATTGCTGAACTTTGCAAATAAGTACTTATCCCGCAGAGTCTACAATACAATTCTCAAATGTTCGACATGCTCGGATTCATTTTGTGAGTATATCAATATGTCGTCAATAAATACGACAACAAATCGATCTAAGTACGGTCTGAAAATTTGGTTCATTAAATCTATAAAGATAGCAGGTGCATTTGTTAGTTCGAAAGGCATAACTAAAAATTCATAATGTCCGTACCTCATTCGGAAAGCTGTCTTTAGCACATCAGAGTCTATAACTCACAACTGGTAATAACCCGATCTCAAATCTATCTTTGAAAACACTGTAGCCCCTTTTAATTGATCAAACAAATCATCTATTCTGGGCAGGGGATATTTATTCTTAATCGTCACTTTGTTAAGCTGTCAGTGGCCTATACACATTCTCATCGTGCTGTCTTTCTTTTTCACAAATAAAATGGGAGCACCCCAAGGTGAAAAACTTGGTCTTGCAAACCCTCTGTCGGTTAATTCTTGCAACTGAGATTTCAATTCTTTTAACTCTGTCGGGGCCATTCGATATGGAGCTATAGATATCAGTTTTGTTCCCGAAACTAACTCAATATCAAACTTAACTTAACGGATCATTGGTAAACTCAATAACTCTTCAGGAAACACATTTGGATATTCACACACAATTGGCAATGATTCAATTTTCTTTTCAGTCACTTTCGTATCAAGCACATAAGCAAAGTAAGCTTCACAACCCTTTCTCACATATTTCTGAGCTAACATTGAAGAAATCACTACTAGTAAACCATTCAAATCATCTGACTCAATTCAGATAATTTCATTATCTAACATCTCAGATTAATCATCTTTCTTTTACAATTCACTATAGCATCATGTAGCATTAGCCAATGCATACCCAGAATTTTATCAAATTCATTAAATGGTAACAACATCAGATCAGTAGAAAAACAGAAATCTTGAATGATCAACGGACAATGCTTGCACACTTTATCAACCAACACACACTTGCCTCAGGGGTTTGATACTATAATTACAAATTCAGTAGACTCTACAGGAAAAGTCTTACTGGATACTAAATTTTCACAAATATACGAACGAGTTGATCTTGGATCTATCAATGTAATAACTGTAGTAGCATAGAGAGTAAAAGCACCGGTAATAACATCTAGAGATGACGCTTCTTCGCGAGCGCGAATAGCGTAGGCTCATGTAGGTGCTCTGGCTTTAGACCTTACAGCAGAGTCTTTAGTCGTTCTCTGACTACCACTCATATTAACATCATTTCTAGGTGGTCTACCTCTAGCTGCAGTGTTACTCGGCCTCGTGTTCTATACTGTATCTTGCTCAACCAACTCAGGCAGTTACGAATGAAATGATCTAATGATCCACATCTAAAACAGGCCTGATCATTTAATCTACAATCACCGAAATGCCACTTTTCGCAATGTCTACACTCGAATCGATTTTGTCTCACACTACCAGCAACAGTAATAGATGTAACTTGAGCTTTAGAACTCATAGGTTGCTTTTCACGATCCCTAATTAAATGTCTTTCTGAAGCATTAGAACGATTATATAATAGTCTGGTTTTAGCTAAATCGAAATAGTAGTTTTCGAACCATAAATCTGAAGTCATAAAATTATTTTAATATTATTTTTTATGTTTATAGCATGTGATTATATATGTATGAAAATTTAGAGAGATAATTTTAGCGTTTGAGTGCTCAATTTGATAAAAGGACTTAATCACGTAAAATGCAAAAGTTGTACGCTATTAGTTAAAGGTGTCAAATTACCTTGGGTTTTAAATATGATGGCCTTAAATGATAATTAAACCATTTTAAATGATAGTGGACTATTATGGACAACCATTACATGTTTTTAATTTTTATTCATTAAAGGTAAATAAGTAATTTTGTAATTATGGTAATTAAAATACAACAAAACATGAAATTTTGTCCATATTTCTTCTTGTTGGCCAAATATTGAAGTAGAAAAGAATTCATTTTGTTCCTTTAGGGTTCGGCATACACATAGCTTGATTGAGGTATGTTGTGAGCTCAGTTATTGATGATTTCTACGTTTTTGTGATCATTGTATCGAGTACTAGCTAGCCCAGGGACTAATTTGCAAAAATGCTTAATTTTTTAAAAGCTTCCATTGATGAATTCATGTGTTTTTGAATGATTGATGATGAATTATGAAAGCTTAGTGATAGATATCTATGTTTTGTAAAGTGATTTTGACTAAAAATGCATATTAGGGATTAAATTGTGAAAAGATTAAAATATGGGATTAAAAGTGTGAATAAATGTGAAATATGGGCTGCTAGGGGTACTATAGTAATTCGAAACACATGGGTTTGAATTGAATTGGTGTAATTTTGTATTTTTATGAAATAGGGACTAAATTGAAAAAATGTGAAACTATAGGGGTTAATATGTAAAATACCCCAAATTGTGTGTTTTGGATGAAATTGAATGAATTGATGAATAAAAGAGTTAATTTTGAATGTATATAGATCAAGAAAGAAAGAAATCTGATTTAGATCGGGGAAAATCGATGGTTATCGAATAGTCGATTCAGTCATTCTATTTCGACTACGAAGGAATTTCATACGCAAATAAATGTTTTTGAATTGAATTATATATATTTCATTATCATTGAATTGCTATGAATGTTGAATGAGCAAATTTGAGCAAGAATCGATGAAGTTCCGATATACGAAAGTCCAGTACGAACCTAAGGAATAGTATAGGGTACGAATGTCATGACATTAGGTTATCGAGATGTGATTACATGTAAGACCATATTTGGGACATTAGAATTGTATTGTGATTACGTGTAGGACCATGTATTGGACATTGGCATCATTATTCGATTTTGTGTAAGACCCTGTTTGGGACAGTGGAATCGATATATGATAACATGTAAGACCATATCTGGGATATGGCATTGTACGAGATTTATGTGATTTCCAAGTATCCTTAACAATTCTGAATGGTTCAACGGGGAAAGTCAAGTAAAAAAAGAATGTGTGAATGAGTTAAGTGGCTTAAGCACGTACGAGATTCATACGAGTAATGAAAGGGAAGTATTTGATGAATTCAATTATGATATTGAATATGTGTACAATGAGAAAGGTTTGCGAACCTGAATGCGTTTAGCTATGCTTAGCATATTTGAATTGATATGTAGATATTCATATGATGACTTTATTTATATATGGCTTACTAAGCTTTTAATGCTTACCATGATTATTTTTTTCACTATTTTATAGATTATTGAAGCTAGCTTAGACTCAAGAAATCGTCGAGGAACGTCATCACACTATCGATCATCTTTTTGGTACTTTTGAAGCTTTGTATATATGGTATACGACATGTATAGGCTAGTGTCATCTTGATATGTTTTGTGTTATGATTTAGCCATGTGAGTTGGCTTGTAAATGGTGCGTATGTTGGCCATTTGAGTTGGTTAGATGTATGAACTTGGTAACTGATATGTGATGTATATATTGCCTTGTGTTTTGGCATTTTTGGTATGGTTTCTCAATTAGTAAATTGTCAGTTGGTGTAATATTGTTTGAAAAATGGCATGTTGTGAATTGGTTTGATTTTGAGATGAAGAAATGGTATGTTTTGAAGCATGAAATAGATGTTAAGATGATGTGGAAATGCATTTAGAAGTTATGTAAGTTTGATGATTTTGGCATATTGATTTGGTATGTTTTGGCTATAAAGTGGTTAAGAGGATGGTTTATAAATGGCATGAATTGTGTATGAATTGGCATGTTTTGGATGCCTATAAATGTATTGAAATGGTACCATTTTGGCTGTTAGGTGTGCATGAGGAATGGGTGGCAAATTGGCTTTGCAAATAGCCTATTTTTGTAACACCCCACACCCGTACCCTACCCTAGATTGGCATACGAGGCGTTACTAAACTTTAACGCATGCACACAATCATTTTTGAGTCACCAAGACTTAATCAAATTTAAAAACTTTTTCGAACATTATTTAAGCCCCTTAATACGAGCCTACAAGGCCTCAAACAATCTTTTGAAGCCACTTGGGTGGTTAAACCAACTTAATAAAAATGACCCTTGAAACAGGGTATACACGTCCGTGTGGAAAGGCAACACGCCCGTGGGGCTTTTGTAACAAGGCTGTACTGATGGCCCGTGTGACACACATGACCTAAGCACCTAAGGACACGCTCGTGTCCCATACCCGTGTGAATTAAGTTCCAAATTCAAACCTACAGGGGTTTTATCACAGCCTGACACACGCCTATGTCTATGGCCCGTGTCCCTCACATGGCCATGACACGCCCTTGTCCTAGCCCGTTTCTAAAAACCTTGACATTCTGTTCCTAACATCAACATCTAATTTAAGGCACACGGCCAAGGCACACGCTTGTGGCCAGAGGCCGTGTCCTCCACACGACTGAGACACACGGTTGTGTCTCTGCCCATGTGTTTACTACCATGCATTCTGACTTACAAATTTTATGTGCAAGGGACACACGACCGGACAACATGCCCATTGGGCTGGTAGTGTGTCACACACGGCCTAGAAACATGCCCGTGTGCCTACCCATGTGGACAATATAAGGCTATCTACCAAGCCCTTTGCCACTTTAAAACACAATATAACAACATCCATTCAAAAATATAAGGTATAATCAGCCATACAAGGCATTATCTTATTCATGAAAGTATCATCATTTACATATATCATTAATGAACGTTAGCCATTATTTCGAGGCTTAATACAAAATGAAGGGATTTGTCCCAAGCCAACACATCTGGCCAAATTAACATGACACAAACTTCAAAAGTGTAAGCCCTATACATGCCATATTCAAAATAATAAAACCAACTATACCGAGTGCTTCGGTTGATAGTGTGATCGATGCCTTCAACGTCCGATGATCCTCGAGCTAATTAGGCGGCACTATAACAAAATGGAAAGGAGAGGGAGTAAGCATAAAACTTAGTAAGTCGCATGCAAATAAATATGACAACAACTTTACCATTCATCATCATACTCATAATACAAAAGTAGGCATAAGCACAGCTTACTCATCACTATCCAATACAATTCACATAGCATACATTGAGCTCATATCTCATACATTTCAAATGGGCACCTGTACCACTTACAACATGGTTGTATTTTTCTCGTTTAACTTAAACTGTGACTCTCACTGTTGAACCATTCGAAACACTAATGGATATTCAATATGCCTCAAACGTGGGGTAGAATGCCAATGTAATGTCCCAGACATGGTCTTACACTAGCTCATGTCTCAAGTCGATGCCATGTCCCAGACATGGTCTTACACTAGCTCATGTCTCAAATCGATGCCATGTCCCAGACATGTTCTTACACTAGCTCTCACATATTCATGCCGATGCCATGTCCAAAACATGGTCTTACACTGACACATCTTGTAGTTGATGCATGTCCCAGACATGTCTTACACTGGCTTACATCTCGAGGCCGATGCATGTCCCAGACATGTCTTACACTAGCTCACAATAACCCATATGTTATGGCATGAATATCCGATTTATTTGCTAGGTTCAATCGGGGACTCTACTATCTCTCTTATCATCATACTTTCTCAATTCCAAAATCAAGCATTTCATGACATATTAATTCAAATATAATCAACACATACATTAGCGATGTATTTGTATTATTTACATACAACTTACTTCGGGTTACAAAATGTAGCGACTAGATGGTTTAGTCAATTTGCTTGGCTTTCCCCCGGTCTAGGTTTGGATTTGATATTTCTTGATCTATAAAATAAAAAATGCACTTATTTAGTCACTTTATCAACCTAGGCACTCAACAATTCATAATTGGGCAAAATGACCATTTTGCCCCAAGACTTTTGCAAAATGATCATTTTACCCCTTGGCCCAAAAATCGCTTTTCATCGAATTTCTTTGTATTTTAAGCTTAGCTGAACTCTTTTTACTCTTATAGTACCTCTAAAATCCCACTATTTCACATATTTAACATCTATTTTACAACTTATACAAAATAGTCCTTTTAGGTGTTTTCATGCTAACGCCTTTCACTAAAGTTGTTTATAACACAACCAATACTTATTTTCTTCCATAAAAACTTAGTAAACATCACAAATCCTTTCATGGCACAACCCTAAACTCTTAATCATTTTGCAAAATAGCACCCTCATTTGAAAGATCATGCTTTAGGAGTACAAAAAGTACAAAAATATTCAAGAAAAGCCATTAAAATAACTTACTTGTGAAGGCTTAAAGTTGCTGAAATTTCAAGCTCTTAAAACCTTTTTATTTACTTGCTGAAAATTTCGGTCAAGAAGAAAGGATGGAGAAAAAAGATGATAACTAGTCTTTTCGGGCATTATTTTAATACATCTTATGTCATCAACATTACCTAATGTTGACTTTTCAACATTTCCATATCTCATGGCCGGCCAAGCTATCACAATAGTGTCTAATTTTCTTTTAAAGACCCCCAATTTAATTCTCTAGCTATTTGACACCTTTTGCTATTAAAATAGGACTTTTGCACTATATGCGATTTAGTCCTTTTTCGCAATCGGGCTCACAAACGCTAAAATTATGTCACCAATTTTTTTTCATGCACTAATATAAACTCATTATAAGTCTAAAAAATTAAGAAAATATTTTCTTTAACCTCGGATTGGTGGTCCTGAAACCACTGTTCTGACTACCCCAAAATTGGGCTATTACAATTTTTGTCCACACGGGCATGTGTCTCACCCGTGTGCTACTCACGGTCATGCTACATGGCCATGTGTCCCCTGGGGTAGCCCTTCGAATTTAAGTCAGTATAACCTACAATTTTGGCATGGCCTAGACACACGGGCGTGTCTACTAGCTGTGTGTGACACACGGGCTGGCACATGGGCATGTGGTCGGCTGTGTGACCCAAGTCAGTAACCCCTCTAGTTTTCATACGGTCTGGCACATGGCGTGTCCTCGGCTGTTTGGTGTAAGTCAGTATGTATGCCCTATTTTCACACTACCTAGACATACGGGCCTGTCTGAGGTTGTGTAAGGCACATGATATGTTCACATGGGTGTGTGTCCTCTGTAATTTTAAAAAAAATTTAAGTTTTCAAAAATTTCTTCACGAGATTGGTTTAGTCCCGAACCTTCTCTAAATCATATTTTAGGTTATGTAGACCTATGTACGAGATATTATGTATGTGAATAAATGTTATTCGATAATGAATGTTTATTGAGTTGTGGTTAGTTAAATGTTGTGTTTGATCGATAATACCTCTTAATCCTAATCTGGTGACGGACAAAGGTTAGGGGTGTTACATTTTATTGGCATAAAAGCTACGGTTTAGTCAATTCTAGGACTAACATAGCATATGAGAGTCTAGCTATACATGCCATATATATGAATTGCGATAGTGTGATGATTTCAGATAGCTTAAAGTGTGTTTTTTTTATATAGCAAATGGATCCTGATCGAGCTCTAGCTGATGATGTAGAGACTTAATCCCGCTGAACGGGTAGCACCATCTGATTCTAGGCCGATTTCTTGTTGTCAAGAGGGAGAGGCTAAGCGAGCCTTCTTCCAAATGATGTGTGAGTGGTTCACGGAGTTTGTTCGAACAAATCTGGATACTCAACAACCTCTACCCCCGCCTATTCCTCAACAAATCCCAGCTGTGCCACAAGTGATAGATCTAATTCGATTGAGTAAGCTGCCAGTAGATAAGATTTGGAAATGCGGGGTTGAGGAGTTCTGGGCTACCGTTGATGATGATGCTGAGAAAGCTGAGTTTTGGCTCGAGAACATGATCCTAGTATTCGATGAATTTTCTTGTACTCTTGATGAGTGTATCAAATGTGTGGTGTCTTTATTTAGAGATAATGCGTATCATTGTTTGGAAACATTGATATTCGTGGTTCCTAGAGAACGGGTTACTTGGGAGTTCTTTCAATTTGAGTTCCAAAAGAAGTATATAATTTAGCGATTTCTTGATCAGAAGCATAAAGAGTTTCTAGAATTGAAACAAGGCTAGATGACTATTACCGAGTACGAAAGAGAATTCGTACATTTAAGCAAGTATGCTCGTGAATTTGTTTCTACTAAGGAGATCATGTTTAAAAGGTTCGTTGATGGACTGAATGAGGATATAAAATTGTTAGTCAGGATTCTAGAAATCAAAGAATTTGTTGTTCTAGTTGAAAGAGCCTATAAAGCTGAAGATTTTAGTAAAGAAAAGAGAAAAGCTAATTTTGAAGCAAGAGATTCGTGAAAGAGATTAACTAGTAAATCTTATCAGTCTGCATCAAAGAAAATTTGAGACTTATTTAATTGTTCTATTGCATCAGTGGGACATTCAATTAGGGATCGTGAAAAGCAACCTGTGAGTTCTAAAGCTTAAGCTACATCTATTGCCTATGTTGGCAGTGTGAGACAAAACCGACTTGAATGTAGACATTGTGGAAAATAGCATATCGGTGATTGTAGATTGAATGATCAAGCCTGTTTTAATTGTGGATCATTGGATCATTTCATTCGTAATTTCGCTGAGTTGGCTGAGCAAGATACAGTACAAAACACGAGGTCGAGTAACACTGCAGTTAGAGGTAGACTACTCAAAAATGCTATTAATGTGAGTGGTAGTCATAGAACGACCGAAGACACTGTTGTGAGGTCTGAAGCCAGAGCACCTGTACGAGCCTTCGCTATTTGTGCTCGCGAAGAAGCGTCATCTCCAGATATTATCACTGGTACTTTTACTCTCTATGATACTAAAGTTATTGCATTGATAGATCTAGGATCAACCTATTCATATGTATGTGTGAATTTATCATCCAATAAGACTTTACCTATAGAGTCTACTGAATTTGTGAGTAGAGTATCGAAACCCTTAGACAAGTGTGTGTGGATTGATAAAGTGTGCAAGAACTGTCAGTTGATGATTTGAGATTTTTGTTTTCTGGCTGATCTGAAGTTGTTACCATTTGATGAATTTGATATAATTCTGGGTATGGATTGGCTAATACTACATGATGCTATAGTGAGCTGTAAACGAAAGACGATTGATTTGAGATGTCAAAATAATGAGATTATCCGGATTGAGTCAGATGATCTGAATGGTTTACCAGTAGTGATTTCTTCAACATTAGCTCAAAAATATGTGAGAAAAGGTTGCGAAGCTTATTTTGCTTATGTGCTTGATAAAAAAGTGACTGAGAAGAAAATAGAATCAGTGCCAGTTGTGTGTGAATATCTAGATGTGTTTCCTGAAGGGTTACAGGGTTTACCACCAATCCGAGAGGTTGAGTTTGGCATTGAGTTAGTTCCGGGAACAATGTTGATATCCATAGCTCCATACAGAATGGATCCGACAGAATTGAAAGAATTGAAAGCTCAGTTGCAAGAATTAACCGACAAATGGTTTGCAAGACTGTGAGAATGTGTATAGACTACTGACAGCTTAACAAAGTGACGATCAAGAATAAATATCCTCTGCCCGGAATAAATGATTTTTTGATTAGTCGAAAGGGGCTACAATGTTTTGAAAGATAGATTTGAGATTGGGTTATTATCAGTTGCGAGTTAGAGACTCTGATGTGCCAAAGACTGCTTTTAGAACTAGGTATGGTCATCATGAGTTTTTGGTTATGCCTTTCAGACTAACGAATGCAGCTGCTGCCTTTATAGATTTAATGAACTGGATTTTCAAACCATACTGAGATCGATTTGTTATCGTGTTTATTAATGACATATTAATATATTCACGAGATGAATCTGAGCATACCGAGTATATTAGAATTGTATTGTAAACTCTGCATGATAAGCAATTATATGCAAAGTTTAGTAAATGTGAATTTTGGTTGCGTGAGGTTGGTTTTTTGGGTGATATAGTGTCAGCCGCGGGTATCTAAGTCAATTCGAGTAAGGTTTTTGCAATAATAGATTGGAAACCTCCAAGAAATGTATCCAAAGTCCTTAGTTTTTTGGGACTAGCTAGCTATTATAGACGATTTGTGAAAGGCTTTCGATGATTGCGACTCCGTTGATGAGATTTCTTCAGAAAGATGTAAAGTTTGAATGGTCTGAGAAATGTCAGAAAAGTTTTAATCAGTTGAAATTGTTTTGACTGAAGCTCTAGTGTTAGTACAGCCAGAATCGGGTAAAGAGTTTGTGATCTATAGTGATGCATCGTTGAATAGTCTGGGTTACATTTTGATGCAGGAAGGCAAAGTCATAGCTTATACCTCAAGACAATTGAAGCCACATGAAAAGAATTACCTGACACATGATTTGGAGTTAGCAGCTATTGTGTTTACGTTGAATATTTGGCGCCATTATCTGTTCGGTGAGAAATTTCATGTTTATTCAGATCACAAGAGTTTGAAATAACTGAATACTTAGAAAGACCTAAATTTGCGATAATGGAGGTGGCTTGAATTACTAAAAGATTACAAGTTAGTGACTGACTATCATCCGGGAATAGCAAATGTTGTTGCTGATGCATTAAGTTAGAATTATTTATTTGCTTTACGTGTAATGAATACTCAGTTGGCTCTATCTGACAACGACTCGATTGTAGCTGAGTTGAAAGCGAGACTGTTTTTTGACAGCAGATTTGTGATGCTCAGAAAGTTGATAATGAAATGTTAGCAAAACGAGCTCAATGTGATTCGAACCTTGATTCAGAGTTTCAAGTTGATTCTGATGACTGTTTGAGATTCAGAGGCCGAATATGTGTTCTAAGAAATTCAGAGTTGATTCAGATGATTTTGAATGAAGCACATAGTAGTCATTTATCTGTTCATCCGGGAAGTACGAAAACGTATAATGACTTGAAACAACTTTATTGGTGGCATGGCATGAAATGAGATATCCCAGAATTTGTTTCAAAATGTTTAATTTGTCAGCAAGTTAAAGATAAACATCAAGTGCCGTCAGGTTTATTACAGCCTATCATGATTCTCGACTAGAAATGGGATAGAGTGACTATGGATTTTGTGTCGGGATTGCCCTTATCTTCGAGAAAGAAAGATACGATCTTGGTTATATTTGACAGATTGACAAAATCGGCTCATTTCATTTTGGTACAAATAAACTATTCGCTTGAAAAGTTAGCTGAGTTGTATATCTACGAGGTTGTGAGATTACACGGAGTACCTATTTCTATTGTTTTGGATAGAGATCTGAGATTCACATCGAGGTTTTGGAAGAAATTGCAAGATGCACTAGGTTCAAAACTGCATTTTAGTGTAGCATTTCACCCACAGACGGATGGTCAATCCGAAAGAGTTATACAGATACTCGAGGATATGTTGAAATGTTGCACTCTTGAGTTAGAAGGTATGTGGAAAAAGTATTTGTTGTTGATTGAATTTGCGTGTAACAATAGTTTTCAATCAAGAATTAAAAAGGCACTGTACGAAGCTTTATATGGTTAGAAGTGTCAAACACCATTGTACTGGACTGATCTTAGTGAGAATAAGATTTTTGGGGTTGACTTGAGTAAAGAGACCGAACAAAAAGTGAAAGTAATTCGTGATAGTCTGAAAGTAGCGTCAGATCGTCAAAAATCATATGCAGACTTGAAACGAAAAGATATTGAATTTCAGATTAGGGATAAAGTTTTTTTAAAAGTATCTCCGTGGAATAAAATACTTCGATTTGGTTGTAAAGGCAAATTGAGTCCGAGATTCATCGGGCCGTTTGAGATCATTAAAAGAATAGGTCTAGTGGCATATCGGTTAGCTTTGTCAAGCGAGTTAGAGAAGATTCACAATGTTTTTCATATATCGATTCTTCGACAATACCAATCTGACCCTTCACATGTTTTTTCTCCTTCAGGGGTTGAAATTCAATCAGATTTGTCGTACAGTGAAGAACATATTTGAATTTTAGCTCATGAGATCAAAGAGCTGAGAAATAAAAAAATTGTATTAGTGAAATTCTTATGGCATCGAAACGGGGTTGAAGAAGCTACATGGGAACCTGAGGATGCTATGAGAAATCAATACGCTAACCTATTCACTGGTAAGATTTTCGGGGACGAAAATCCCTAAGGGGGAGAGTTGTAACATCCCCATTTTAGCTAAATCAGAACAGTGATTTTGAAACAACAAATCTGAGGTCATAAAATTATTTTAATATTATTTTTGGTGTTCACAACATGTGATTATATATGTGTGAAAATTTTGTGAGATAATCTTAGCGTTTGAGTGCTCAATTTGATAAAAGAACTTAATCGCATAAAATGTAAAAGTTGTATGCTATTAGTTAAAGGTGTCAAATTGCCTTGGATTTTAAATATGATGGCCTTAAATGGTAATTAAACCATTTTAAATGATAGTGGACTTTTATGGACAACCATTACATGTTTTTAATGTTTGTTCATTAAGGGTAAATAAGTAATTTTGTAATTATGTTAATTAAAATACAACAAAACATGAAATTTTGTCCATGTTTCTTCTTGTTGGCCTAATATTGAAGTAGAAAAGAAGTCATTCTGTTCCTTTAGGGTTCGACACACACATAGCTTGATTAATGTATGTTTTGATTTCAGTTTTTGATGATTTCAACGTTTTTGTGATCGTTGTATCGAGTACTAACTACCCCAGGGACTAATTTGTGAAACTGCTTAATTTTTTGAAAGTTTCCATTGATGAATTCATGTTTTTTTGAATAATTGATAATGAATTATGAAAGCTTAGTGACAGGTATCTATGTTTTGTCAAGTGATTTTGAGTAAAAATGCATATTAGGGATTAAATTGTGAAAAGATGAAAATGTGGGATTAAAAGTGTGAATAAATGTGATATATGGGCTGCTAGGGGTACTGTAGTAATTTGACACACATGGATTTGAATTGAATTGGTGTAAATTTTTATTTTTATGAAATAGTGACTAAATTTAGAAAATGTGAAACTATAGGGATTAATGTGTAAAATGCCCCAAATTGTCTGTTTTGGATGAAATTGGATGAATTGATGAATAAAAGAGTTAATTTTGAATGTATATAGATGAAGAAAGAAAGAAATCGGATTTAGATCGGGGAAAATCAAAGGTTATCGAATAGTCGATTCAGTCCTTCTATTCCGACTACAAGGTAAGTTCATATGCAAATAAATGTTTTTGAATTGAATTATATATGTTTCATTATCATTGAATTGCTATGAATGTTGAATGAGCAAATACGAGCAAGAATAGATGAATTTACGATATCTGAAAGTCTCGTACGAACCTTAGGAATACTATAGGATACGAATGTCATGACATTAGGTTATCAAGATGTGATTACATGTAAGACCGTGTCTGGGACATTGTCATTGTATTATGATTACGTGTAAGACAATGTCTGGGACATTGGCATCATTATTCGATTTCATGTAAGACCTTGTCTGGGACAGTGGAATCGATATGTGATAACATGTAAGACCATACCTGGGATATGGCATTGTACGAGCTTTATGTGATTTCCAAGTATCCTTAACAATTCTGAATGGTTCAACGAGCAAAGTCAAGTCAAAAAAAGAATGTGTGAATGAGTTAAATGGCTCAGGTATGTACGAGATTCATACGAGTAATGAAAGGGAAGTATTTGATGAATTCAATTATGTTTTTGAATATATGTACAATGAGAAAGGTTTGTGAACTTGAATGTGTTTAGCTATGCTTAGCATATTTGAATTGATATGCAGATATTCATATGATGACTTTATTTGTAACATCCCTTACCCCTGTCCGACTCTAGGACAGGATACGAGGTATTACCGGACTTAAACACATGCAAACATACTCAATCGGCCAACTCCATTCAAAATAAATTCATTCATACATATGCAAATTGTCCCTTATACGGCCTACTAGGCCCAAAACATACATCGGGAGTAGTTCGGGACTAATCCAAGAACTTTAGAAAAGCTTAGAAAAATTTTCATGAAATTGGGTCATACGCCAGGCTGTGTGGTCACTCACGCCCGTATGGCTTGGAACACGCCTGTGTGGCTTAGAACACGCCTGTGTCCTCAACCCGTGTAACTCTCTGTTTATGACATCATCAACACAAATATGGTCACACGGCAAAGTCACACGCTTGTGTGTTCAGGCCGTGTGGCAAATTAAATTCCCAAATCAGGTGCAGACTTCACACGACCTGGGCACATGCCCATGTCTTAAGGCCGTGCCCTTCACACAGTAGAGACACACGCCTGTGTCTCTGCTCGTGTGTTTACTACTGGGCATTCTGTTTTGTATTAATTAGGGTGTAGAGGGTGCAGGGGACACTCCACCAGAGCACATGGCCATAGGGCAGACCATGTGTCACTCACGGCCTAGACACATGCCCGTGTGTCTACCCGTGTGGACTACTTTGAGGATATTTCCCAAGCCTTTTGTCACCTTCAAATGCTCACTCACTCATACATTTTTTATAGCATGCAACATAGTATAATTAGTCACTCAAACACTCATAAACATGATTAATCCATGACTTTGCATTGTTAACATATCACCTATCCAAATCATCATGCTTTCATATGGCATTCTACACCAATTTCATTTTTATTCATCATGATAAACCTACTTTCAATTTACTCAATTATACCATAACTGTGGTTATACTTATTAGCCACAATTCATTCATTTAGCACATATGCCATTTATCACACATATCATCCACAAGCAATCACATCAAGCATAACACATTGCATGCAAGCATAATTAATTAGGGTTACAACCCAAATAATCAACATGAACCATATCACATGGTCATATACAAAATAAATCAAATATTACCATAAGCCAACACATTTGGCTAGACCAATATGACATATAACAAAAAGACCAAGTCCCTATACATGCCATACTCAAAATGTTGAGACTAACTATACCCAAATGTCCAATTGATAGTGTGATCAAGTCTCCGATGTCCTTTAATCCCTGAGCTAGCTTGGCGATACTATAAGAAAATGGAAATGAGAGGAAAGTTAGCATAAAGCTTAGTAAGTTCATATGCAAATAAATAGCAACATAATCATATATATATGCATATAAATACCATTGACATAACATAGTTTACATATGTGTCATCATAAATTCATAGGCATAACTTAAATTTGTAGCCATAACTTACACATTTTCAATATTACCGAAAGGTCATTACATACTGAGTTCATTCACAAGATTCTTTCGTACATACTTGTACCAATTCGTAATATATTCTCATTTTTCCTCATCAATGACTTACTTGTCGAATAACTCACTGATTTACTCGTTAAACACTCGGAATACTATCAGATACATGAAAGACTTGCACATAGTGCTTCAAACATAGCCACATGCCACCTCTTATCACAATCACACATTGCTTGCTCTTGAGCTAATCACGGGCTTGCTCGGGACGTAACTACTTGGGCTGCTCACACAAGTTGACAGGTACCCGCAACACATGCTGGACTATCCAGCCACTGATAGGATGTACATGACTAGCATCTGGACTCACATAGTCACATATACACATAATATCATGAGCTCATAATCACATAGTTCCTAGTGACATGTCAAATTGTATCCTAAATTATTCCTAAGGTTCAAACGAGATTTTTCTCGATATCACATATTCTTCAAACTCGTTCCCAATGTCATTCTCAATGACCATAATATCGTTCATACACTCATTATAAAAATCAAACATAAAAATTAATACATTAATAAAGTATTAAAACATGATACAATATTACATTATTTACACATGAACTTACCTCGGTAAAAAAATATGGGCAATTAATTCGATTTAGTCCAAAATCTTGCTCTTTCCCTAGTCTAGGTCCGGACTTTGTTTTTCATGATCTATAATAGCAAATTCAGCTCATTTAATCATCACATTATTCAAATCAGTCCAAAAACTATATTTAGGCAAAATTATGATTTTGCCCCTAAACTTTCACATATTTGTAAATTAGTCCCTAGGCTTGTAAAATGAAATGTATTCATTTTCTTTGTTACCCAAGCCTACCCGAACTTATAACTTACTCATAGAAGCATAAATTTCTCATTAAATCATACATCTTACTACCCATTTTACAAATTTTACATATAAGTCCTTTTTAACCATTTTCAGTAGAAATCACTTGGTAAAAGATGCTTATCACTCATGAGACATTCATATTCCTCCATTAAACATTAAAACACATGCATGTCATACATGGGTCAAATTTCAAACATGAACCCTACTAAAAAATATGGCTAGAAATAGGTAAATCGGGTTACGAGGGTTTCAAAAATGTAAAAAACATTAAAAACGGGGCTATGATACACTTATTATTGAGCTTGAAAGTTGAAGAAACCCTAGCTATGGAACCCTTGAGATTTTTGGCCAAGGTGGGAGAAGATGGACAAAATTTTGACTTATTTTTCCCTTTTTATTCTTTTATTAACCAAATGACAAAAATGCCCTTAAGGCCTTTCTTTCAAAATTTTCCTATTCATGCCCATTTTTGTCCATAAAAATAGAAATTGGGAAAATTGCTATTTAAAGACCTCTAATTAATAATCCATGGAAATTTCATGCCTAAGTATTCTAGAACTCACATTTTGCAACTTTTACAATTTGGTCCTAAATGTCAAATTGGACACTATATCAAAGAAATTTCTTCATGAAATTTTCACAAAAGCATGCAATCATATCATAGACCTCCTAATAATCATAAAATAATTATTTCTACTTCGGATTTGTGGTCTCAAAACCACTATTTCGACTAGGCCCTAATTCGAGATGTTACATTATTTGTATATGTCTTACTAAGCATTTAAAGCTGACCATGTTTATTTTTTTCACTATGTTATAGATTATTGAAGCTAGCTCAGACTCGAGAAATCGTCGAGGAACGTCATCACACTATCAATTATCTTGTTGGTACTTTTGAAGCTTTGTATATATGGTATATGGCATGTATAGCTAGTGTCATCTTGATATGTTTTGAGTTATGATTTAGCCATGTGAGTTGGCTTGTAAATGGTGTGTATGTTGGCCATTTGAGTTGGCTAGATGTATGAACTTGGTAAGTGATATGTGATGTACATATTGCCTTGTGTTTTGTCATTTTTGGTATGGTTGCTCAATTACTAAATTGCCAGTTGGTGTAATATTGTTTGAAAAATGGCATGTTGTGAATTGGCTTGATTTTGAGATGATGAAATGGTATGTTTTGAAGCATGAAATAGATGTTAAGATGATGAGGAAATGCATTTAGAATTTATGTAAGTTTGATGATTTTGGCATATTGATTTGTTATGTTTTGGCTATGAACTTGAGTGGTTAAGAGGATTGTTTATAAATGGCATGAATTGTGTATGAATTGACATGTTTTGGATGCCTATAAATGTATTGAAATGGTACCATTTTGGTTGTTAGGTGTACATGAGGAAAGGGTGGCAAATTGACTTTGCAAAAAGCCTATTTTTGTCCACACGGGCAGAGACTCGGGCGTGTGTTTCAGCCGTGTGCAACACATGGTCATGCTACATGGCTGTGTGTCCCCTAGGGTAGCCCTTCAAATTTAAGTCAGTATACCCTATAGTTTTGGCATAGCCTAGACACACGGGCGTGTCTACTACCCGTGTGTGGCACACGGGCTGACACATGGGGATGTGGTTGGCCGTGTGACCCAAGTTTGTAACCCCTCTAGTTTTCACATGGCTTGGCACACGGGCGTGTCCTCGGTCGTGTGGTGCAAATCAGTATGTATGCCCTGTTTTCACATGACCTAGACACACGGGTGTGTCTGAGGCCGTGTGAGGTACACGGTCTGTTCACACGGACATGTGAACTCTATAACTTAGAAAAAATTTTAAGTTTCTAAAAATTTCTTTACGAGATCAGTTTAGTCCCGAACCTTCTCTAAAGTATGTTTTAGGTCATGTAGACCTATTTACGGGACATTGTATATGTGAATGAATGTTATTCGATAATGAATGTTTATTGAGTTGTGAAATGTTAGTTAAATGTTGTGTTTGATCGGTAATACCTCTTAATCCTAATCCAGCGACGGACAAAGGTTAGGGGTGTTACAGATTAAATGAGTCTCAAAATTTCTTCGATGAAGATTGATACGACTTACTCATTGATCTCTTTCTCGAGTCTCTAGCTTTTGAGTCTACTTTTCTCTTTTCTTTGTTAAGATCATCGGCTTTACAAGACCTTTCAACCAAAAGGATGAATTCTTTGATTTCTAGAATCCCAACTAGAAGTTTTATATCTTCATTCAATCCATCAATGAACCGCTTACACATAATCTCTTCAGTAGAAACATATTCCCGAGCATATTTGCTCAATTGTACAAATTCTCTTTTGTACTCAGTCACAGTCATTCGACCATGTTTCAATTCTAAAAACTCTTTATGCTTTTGATCAAGAAATCTTTGACTTATATACTTCTTTCGGAACTCAGATTGGAAGAACTCCCAGGTAACCTGTTCTCTTAGAACCACTGATATCAATGTTTTCCACCAATGGCACACATTATCTCTAAGTAAAGATACCTCACATTTGATACACTCATTAGGATTACAAGATAATTCATCAAATACTCGGATCGTGTTCTCGAGCCAAAACTCAGCCCTCTCAGCATCATCTTCAACGGTAGCCCAGAACTCCTCAGCCCCATGTTTACGAATCTTATCAACAGGTGGTTTATTTAACGGCAAAAGATCAATACCTTGAGGAACTACAGGGGTTTATTGAGGAATAGGTGGTAGTGAATGTTGTTGAGCAAACGGATTCATTCGAACGAACTCTGTGAACCACTCACTCATCATTTGGAAGAAGGCTTGCTTAGCCTTTTCCCCTTGACTACTTGAAATCAGCCTAGAATCAGTTGGTGCTGCCCCTTGAACGGGAGCAGGCACATTACTTTCTACATCGTAAGCTAGAGCTCGATCGGGATCCATTCGCTATATGAAAACACACTTTAAGCTGACAGGAGTCATTACACTATCACAGTTTATATATATGGCATGTATAGCTTGACTCTCACATGCTACGTTAGTCCTAGAATTGAATAAACCGTAGCTCTAATACCATTAAAATGTAACACCCCTAACCTGTATCCATTGCTGGAATAGGGTTACGAGGCATTACCAATCAAAGCACAACAAATAATATACATTACCAATACATGATCCAATTTCACATAAATATCTATCTAACATAATCATATTGTCCCTTATAAGGTTCTACGAGACCTTAAAACATGTTTAAACGAGGTTTGAGACTAAACTGATAACATTTGTAAACTTTGAGAAATTTATAAAATTTTCAAGCATTTAGGGGTCACACGCCCGTGTGAACAGGCCGTGTGCCTCACACGGCTACAAGACACGGTCGTGTCATAGACTGTGTGAAAATAGGGCATACATACTAACTTGTACCACACAACTGAGGACAGGCCTGTGTGCCATAGTCGTGGGAAAACTGGAGGGGTTACTGACCTGGGTCACACGGCGGGCCACATGCCCATGTGCTAGCCCATGTTTCACACATGACCAATAGACATGCCCGTGTGTCTAGACTGTGTCAAACCTATAGGGTATATTGACTTAAATTTGAAGGGTACCCTAGGGGACACACGGTTGTGTAGCATGACCGTGTGTCACACACGGCTGAGACACACGCCGTGTCTCTGCCCGTGTGGCCAAAAATAGGCTATTTGCATAACCATTTTTGCCATCTTATTTTCACAAGCATACACAAGTATAATTTGCATCAATAATTAAACCCAATTGGCAGCCACTTCATAATCATTCATACACATATCATACCATTTAGAAACCATTCTCCTAACTACTCAAATACATGGCCAAAACATATCAAATCAATAAATCAAAATCATCAAATTTGCATAACTTCTAAATGCATTTCTTCATCATTTAAATTACTAATTCTTGTAAAAAAATATACCATTTCATCATCTCAAAATCAAGCCACAAAATGCTATCTTCCAAACATTAATACACCAATTATCAACTAGCTACACAATCAAACATATAACCATCACAAAATATGCCAAAACATAAGGCCATATATGTACACCACATATATCACTTATCAAACACATAATTGAAGCCAACTTAAATAGCCATATACACCACCATTTACAAGGCAAATCTCATGGTTAATGTCATAACTCAAAACATATCAAGATGACACTAGCCTATACATGCCATATACCATATATACAAAGCTTCAAAAGTACCAACAAGTTGATATATAGTGTGATGACGTTTCCCGACGATCCCCGAGTTTGAGTTACCTTTGATTATCTATCAAACAAGGAAAAAACATACAAAGTAAGCTTCAAAAGCTTAGTAAGCCATATATAAATAAATTTTCACATGAATCAATATTATTTCCATCAATAGGCAACCATGAATAAACATTTATAAGATCACAAACCTTTCTCATTGTACACATATTCAATATCATAATTGAATTCATCAAATACTTCCCTTTCATTACTTGTATGAATCTCGTACGTACCTAAGCCATTTAACTCATTCACACATTCTTTCTTGACTTGAATTTTCCCGTTGCACCATTTAGAATCTTTAAGGATACTCGAAAATCACATAAAACTTGTACAATGCCATATCCTAGATATGGTCTTACATGTTATCACATATCGATGCCACTTTCCCAAACAGGGTCTTACATGAAATCGAATAACGATGCCAATGTCCCAGACATGGTTTTACACGAAATCACAATACAATGCCAATATCCTAGACATGGTCTTACATGTAATCACATCTCGGTAATCTAATGTCATTACATTTGTATCCTATACAATTCCTAAGGTTTGTACGAGACTTTCAGATGTCGTAACTCTATCAATTCTTGCTCCTATTTTCTTGTTCAGCATTCATAATAATTCAATGATAATTAAACGTGTATAATTCAATTTAAAAAAAATTTATTTGCATATGAACTTACCTCGATCGTAAAAACAACGAAACTAACCGATTAATCAAGTACTTTGTTCTTGCCTTGATCTAAGTCTGATTTCTTTCGTTCTTGATCTATATACATTCAAAATAAACTCTTTTATCCCTCAATTCATTCAATTTCATCCAAAACACACAATTTGGGGCATTTTTCACATCAACCCCTATAATTTCATATTTTTTCAATTTAGTCCCTATTTCATAAAAATAAAAAAATTCATGAAATTCAATTTAACCCATGCTTGACCGAATTTCATAGGGACATATAGCAGCCCAAAACTTTCATTTATTTCACATTTTAACCACTCAATTTACAATTTTCTCAATTTAATTCTTTTTGACATTTTTGTCAAAAATCACTTTACAAAGCATTTAAATCTATCAACAAATAATCATTTTTCATTATCAAACATTTAAAAGCTTAAACATTCATCAATGGCACTTCATAAAATCATCAACAAACTCAAAAATTAGGGCACGAGCTAGCTAGAATACGAAGCAACGATTTCAAAAACGTAAAAATCATCAAAAATCGAGCAAAGAACATACCTTAATTAATCCCTCAAAGTGTCGAACCCTAAATAGACATGGAAGATTTATTTTCTCTTCAATAGTCGGTTATAGATGAATAAATAAAGATGATTTTTGTTTTTGTTTTATTTAATCTAACTTAATTAATTAAATTACATATTTAACCTTAATGAAACCATTATTAAATCACCTAATATATGCCCATTTATGTTAAATTCCACTATCAATGGTTTAATAACATCATAAGGACCTTTAATTTAATAAACCATAGCAATTAAACACTTTAAACAAGTAGAATGCAACTTTTGCATTTTACGCGATTAAGTCCTTTTATCAAATTGAGCACTCAAACGCTAAAATTAGCTCACGAAATTTTCACACATATGTAATTACATGATATAAAAAACAAAAATAATATTAAAATAATTTTATGACCTCATAGTTATGGTTTCAAAACCTCTGTTCTGATTTAGCTAAAATCGAGTTGTTACATATGTATTTTGGCCATTTGTGTTGGCTTGTAGATATTAAGTTTGGTTTTGTGTTTAACCATGAGAGTTGGCATATTTTGTCTAAGATGGTGATGTATATATATATATACTTGTGTTAATACTATTTATTGCTGAGTTCATGATTGCTTGTGATAGGTAATATGGTTGCTAAATAGTTGATATTAGATATGAATTGTACTTGTGAATTGGTGCAAAATGATGTATGCTTGGGAAAGGTTAGTTAGTTGATTTGTATATGTGTTTTTGGTAAGTGTTGAATGAGTAAAGCATGAGTTTATAAGCATGTTGGTTGCTAGTGTTGGAAATGGTATGATTTAGCCTTGATAGTGGTTAAGTTAGATGTTCATTTATGCTATGAATTTGTACCATTTGGGTTGTGTAGGTACATGCAAATTTGGTGGCAAATTGGCTTGGTAAATAGCCTATTTTTTCTCAAACGGGCAGAGACACGGGCATGTGTCTCAGCCGTGTGTGACACACGGTTATGTTGCATAGTCATGTGTCCCCTAGTGTGGATTTAGAAACCAAGTCAATATGCTCCACATGGTCTAACATACGGGCGTGTGAATCGCCGTGTGGCACAAGTCAGTATACCTTCCAGTTTTTGCACGACCTAGCACACAGCCTGACACATGGGCGTGTGTGGCCATTTCAAGTAGTACACGGGCTAGACATATGGGTGTGTGGTCTGGCCATGTGAGGTATTCAGAGAGTTACACGGAGTCAGACATGGGTTGGGACACGGCTATGTGATTTCATTTTGAATGTCCACACGGCCTATGACACAGACGTGTCTCTTGGCCATTTGAGAGACATGGCCAGGGCACACAGGCATGTGACCCCTACAGCTTGGAAAATTTTTTAAGTTTCATAAAAATTTCTTGAGCTATCGGTTTAGTCCCGAACCACTTCCAAAGTATGTTTAGGGCCTCGTAGGCTTGTAATAGGGACAATGTGATTGTATTTGATTGGAATTACATTTGGTTGATGATTTTTTATTTGAATTGGATGGTTGTTTAAGTTGTAAGTCCGGTAATACTCCATAACCATATTTCGGTGATGAATACGGGAAAGGGGTGTTACACCGAAAGACTATCATCACAGCTGCCGACAGTACTGTGTTTGATGATGTCGGTGCAACACCTTTATGGCACCTCGAGCTGGTTTGGTTCTTCTGATTTGGTCCAGGGTAGTGATGATCCAACTAGTCCAGGTTAGTGATGACTCGACCAGTCCGGTCTTGCCACCGGTTGGACCGTTGGCTCAGTTTTACGGACCAAGCCTGGTTCGACTAGATTTTGGGACTTTGTCTCAGTTATTGGGCTCCTGGACCTAATTTATGATCTCAGGTCCAATTTTCAAGTTCAATTACCCATTGGACCAATTGTTACTTGAAAATTAATTTCCAAAAATATCATATTAATTTTAATTAATTTGATTAATTTAATTTTACTTGATCAAAATTAATTTTTCCAAAAATTACTTAGATTTTCCAAATTAATTTTTCAAGAAAATTCTTTAATCAAATTCTCTAGTTGAACAATTCTCACGACCACCGAATTTAATTTCGCATCAAATAAATTGACTAATTAAATTATTTCCAAAGTCATATAATTTTCTTATGATTCAAATGCAGCCCAATCGAGCTTTTGCTGAACTAGCGAAAGGACCAATCGGACATATACAGTTAGGCTCTAGTAATTGCAATTATGTCTAAAAGCATTGTTTTGATAATTCAAAATTACTTAATCATGGATTCAATCTACAAGAAGTACCATGATTAAAAACTCCTTATTGTATACTCTTTACGAAAGCAATTCATCCAACTACTTTTTCCAATGGCCTCGTCATGTGTGTGTTACCCTAATATGATATCCTTGATTCCTTTGAGTTAAATCTGTTCACTCAATACAATTCTATTTTATCTCATTTTCACCATTATGTCTTTGCAATGATTAATATGATCACTGTCAACAAATGAAAGTCATAAATTGCTCGTTTGAGAACAAGCAACCAGTGGCCATGTTCTATATTTATCAATCCACACAATACCAATGAGAGGATACCATTAACTCTTTAATTGAGCTATGAATTCTACTATTTCTAGTAAAACCATGTCATACACAAGTCATGTACCCAATATACCGGCTATTGGCTCAATCATCTTTAAAGCATAAGCCCCACTTATATGAAAGTACATGAGTTGCATACGAATGGTCAATGACTAACTTAGGATTTAGGTAAATCACACCATGAACGTCACAAGTGAATTAATTAAAAAATGGATTTAGAATTAATTAATCTTGGGACGAGTTCGATGTATCATTCTACCAATGAATACATCTATGTCTCTACTCGTGAAGTCAAATGCTCCGATAGCCAAGACTAGCCATCTCCCCAATTGGAGTTGTAGACGACATAATAATCCTTCTCAGTATTTGAATCAAATGCTCACTTTGATTCTTTTATAGGATTATGATCTCATTTAGATTATCTACTAAAGTAAGTTGTCTTTCTCGCAATGTAAACGTTCTTACAATGCCACTTATCTTCAGTTTGAACTTAGACAATCGATTAGCTAATATTTGCTTGTCACAATTTCACTATACATGCAAAATATAAAAGACAGAAATACAAAAGACATAATAGTGAAATGTGAAATTAACTTTATTTATTTATTCATCGTTTAAATAAATAGAAAACAGTTACATATTTACTACAATATGATCACATTTCCCAACACAACCATGTTACATATCATGAGAACTCCCAAGCTTGGCGGACAACTTAAACTCTAGATAACTATTATACATTGTGTGAAAATACGCAAATTTGGTAGATACCATAGAATTTAAATAACTTTCATACATAATGTAGACAAACTCAAGTCTGGTAAACACTTAGACTATCCATAATTAGAAATATGTTAAGTTCTCTGTACTTGTAACACCCCAAACCTAGTCGAGTTGGTTCGAACCAAATTTGGTGAGCTACATTAGCCAACGAAGTGACTCTCCATTAAATCCCAACCTAACCTCCAACACAACACCGAATTAAAGCACCTAAATCGTGCTAAGGTATCACACAACAATAGAGTGTCATAAAGGCATACATAAAATGTAAGACATGCGAGCTTGAAACAAACAAAGGTAGGGTTCGCATTTTGTCTAAATTGTAAAACTTAAAGGTTTCCATGAAAGAAATAAATAAAGTATTTTGAAGATACACATACTCAACCATAAATACAAGTACATAGAAGTTATTATTAAGGTTTGCATACATCATACAACATAGGTTTGCATAACAAAGTAACATATGAGTTCACATTATAACATACAGCATGAGTTCGCACAAAAAGCACGAGTTCACAAAATATCAGAGGTTCGCATACAAAATAGGCTTCGCAACAAAGGAGTCATTTATACAAGTGTTCTCACACTTTTATAGGGTTTGCTAAATAGTAAGGTTGTCACTATTAAGGATTTACATGCATACTGGGTGTCGCAACATAAAAGGGTCGCATGAAACAATATTACGCAATATAATTGATGGAATTAATACATGCTTTGGAAAAATTAAAAGAATACAGGATGGCACACGTACAAGGAGGAAATGAGACAAACTTTATTCATATCGAAAGGAAGAAATTAACAGCAATGGTTTAAATTCAAGGTTTCGTAAAATAAGACAAACTCTAACTTAAGGAAATTGTTTCAATAGCAATAGCAACTATAATAAAACTAAGCCCACACAATTAACCCCATCATATTTTTCCATGGGTTCGCTGGTATTTGTTCAGGGTCTAGCCTTGCCCAAGTCATCTACCTCACCACTACCATTCGTGACCTACTTACCTGCAAAGTAAGAGATGAGTGGTTAAGTTTATTGAGAACACTGTCACACCGTCAACCTGATCAAATTGGCTAGATTCGAATCTTGGGTATGACCAATCTAATACAAACAAAAACTAAATCTACTTTTACAAGTTAAATAATTACAAAGTTTTGAAACTAAGGCACATGATTATATATACAACTTCAACATGTATAAAAGGTCACGTCGATTATAAAAATTTTAATCCATTATAGAAGCCCCAAAGTAGGGATTTCCTAGTGACACCTCAAACCTTAGACACGCCATCAAACTTGCTTTGTAGGCATAATAAATTGATATGCCACTTCTTGGCGTACTCTTGGCATCGTCCCTCCTTACACAGACCCACATTATCTCGCCTGTAACATAACACACACATATATAAGTTCATAAGAACTTAGTGAGGAAAACTTCATTAACCTGAGTTGTATTGGCACATTGAAACTAATCATTTAAATATATGATCCCATCATTCTTAACCTTCGACCTTGTCTCTGTTGAATTCTCTCTCAAGTTCTTTCTTTTACACTTGACTGTTACTATATTTTACTTTGAAACTATTTATTTCCTTTCAGTGTCACCGATACATCATGCACATCCTTCAGACCCTAAACCATTACTTCATCACAATTCAAGAAGAACTCATACTCGAATGACATCTTCTTCTTTCAAACATTAAAATATTATATCTTTTTGCAGAACAAATTTTCAGTGCTAAACCTTTACTTCTTTATAACTATTTAATTTATTATTTCCATTCAATTTACACTATCATAATGTACTTCACTGTGTAATTCTTAGAGAGTTTATACCATACTAATTACTCTTAAGAACCATACTATTTATGTCAGCTAACTTAGTACAGAACTCGCTACAACAAATATTTCATTAAGGTACTCCATGACAAGCATCTCTAACACGGTTTGCCATAGAAACCATTACTTCAAAATGGGCCACAAAAGCTATTCCTTCAAAGTCGCCATAAAGGCTTATCTTTCATGTTTCGCCTCAAACGCTACTCTTTCATATTCGCCACAAAGGGTAATCTTTCATATTCTCCACAAAAGGCTACTCTTTCATATTTTGCCACAAAGGCTATTCTTTCATATTTCACCGCAATGGCTACTTTTCATATTTTGCCACAAAGGCTACCTTTCATATTTCTCCATAGAAGCTAATTGTAACGCTCCAAACTCAATCTGATAATCCAGACCTAAATATTGGGTATCACACCTTAGTGCGAATGTAACATAACTATGTACTTAAATAAAAAGTTTCTATTCATGAACATTTACATAGTTATGAGAGCTTCAAATTGAATTACCTAAGAATATATATACAATGCATGATTACAAGTACGACATATGGTAGTTAAATTTCAGTGTCGCCTATGATTAACTACCAAATCAAACCGAATTACTATAAGACGCTGATGTACAACCATGTATTTAGGTTTTCACATGCCACTTCTTTGGCGTAGTCCTACTAGTGTCCCTTCAAGCATTAACCCAATCCAGCTCCCTTGAAATATAAAGCACTGAAACAAGTTCATGTAATCTTAGGGAAGCAAACATCAATAACCTAAATTGCGTTCGACACTTCCTTTATCAACCTGCTTATACTTATTCTTTAACTAAACTTTGGCGTATATCATTCTTGGTTTTTCCTTCTTCATACCGTGGTGTTGTGCCTTATCCTGACATCATACCTTAGATCTATTTCTTTCCTTATGCAATACTTATTGATAAACCGTAATTTATACATATTTTTATCCCGTGTTTAGCACATTTATGGATGAATTCTCTTTAGATATGGTGAATTTGATGCTCCTAATCCATTAATTTCATGTTTTATACTTAGGTGAGCATAGAAGAGTAAAAAGAGCGAGAAACGAGCCGAAAACAGAGAAAATGGGCCAACGTGGGAAATCAACACGGCCTGGACTTCCTCACACGGGTAGACCACATGCCCGTGCCCTTTTAGCAGAATTGAGCATGACTTACATGGGTAGACCACACGGCCGTGTATATTCAATAGATTCTAACACGGTTTGGAGCAATCGAACACGGGCGTGTCCCTATCGAGCCCAAGTTGAGTTCTATTCGGAAAAGGCCACTCTTGAGGGTTCTAAGGCATTCTAAAGCCTATTTAAACACCAGAGAGGAGGATGAAAAGTGAGACACAGAGTGGGAAGCAGGAATTTACTCGAAGAAAGCCGATTGATCCATCTTAGAAGCCGGATTCTCCTTCAAGACTAAAGATCTCTCTTCAATTTCCCTTCAGGAGTTTTGGGTTTCTTTATGTTTTGTATTCAATATTCTTCTGAGATGTTGTCTTTTATAATTATGAACTAAACCTCCTAAATACCTAAGAGGAATGAAACCCAAGACAAATCTTGTTATTATTTTTTGAATTGTATGATAAATATTTGACTTGTTCTTAATTATGTGTTCTTAATTCTTCCTTCAATATTTCAGGATATTGATTCAAGTGGATGCACTTATTCAGATGAGCAAAAGTTCCTGTCTAAGAGTAAATTTGTCATAATTAAGTGGAGTTGATTGAACGCTTAGAGATAGGGTGCCAAGATTTTGCCGGATTAGGGTGAAACCTAATAAGGGAATCCATAGATCGAGTTAATGCAACACTAGGAGTGTTAATTAGAAAAATATTTCAATTAATCAACCTAGGGTTAGACGTTGTTAGTCTCGAGAGAGATAATAATACAATTTAGGGATTTCTACAGAACAAGTCAAATGAATAAATCGTCTGATTTAGAGTCAAATAACAAGTGAAGTCTAGGTTGATTTTCCCTTGGGTATTGTGTTAATCAATCGAATTTCCCAAAAGTATTTTTCCCAATTTCTTTTCTGTGAATTGTTAGTTAGTTAATTAGTTTAGATAAAACAAACCCCTTTATTTTTAGGCTAGATAATAAGAAAAGAGTAAATACTAGTACTTTTAGTTCCTTTGGGTTCGACATCCCGGTCTTGCTAAAACTATACTACTGTTCGATAGGTACACTTGCCTTCGTCGTGATAATAGTTAGTCTTCAAGAACGGTCAAATATAAATTTATTAAAACTTATCACGAATCAACACGATCAAGTTTTTGGCACCGTTGCCGGGGAGCTAAGATATTAGAAATGCTTGATTTTTATTACTTAGCCATTTTTACTTTTATTGCAATTTACTTCTTATTTTAGCCTAGCTTATCTTTATGACTTCTTCTTTTTCTTTATTTTTGGCAGGGTTTTATAGTTTATGACTAAAAGGAACCCGCCAAGACCATTACTTTTTGATAGTGAGATCGATCGCACAGTTCACAGAAACCGAAGAGAAATAAGGCGAAGCCTAAGATACACAGAGGAAGAGCAAGAGGATGACATTCACACCACAACCAAGGAGATGGCTAAAAATCAAGAAAATCCGCTACCTCCTGCGATTGCTGCTGATCCAGTAAATCAGAATCCTGCTCCACACACTATGTATGATTATGCTAAACCTAATTTAACAGGAACTGAGTCAAGTATAGTTAGACCTGCTATTGCTGCAAATAATTTTGAACTGAAACCTAACACAATTCAAATGATACAACAATTTGTTTTGTTTGATGGTTTGCAGGATGAGGTTCCAAACAATCACTTGGCAATTTTTTTGGAGTTTTGCGATACTTTTAGAATCAATGGCGTTTCTAACGTCGCCATACGCCTTCGGTTGTTTCCCTTTTCATTGAGGAATAAAGCTAAACAGTGGTTGAACTCATTACCACGGGGGTTAATCACTACTTGGGAACAAATGATCGAAAAGTTTTTACTTAAATATTTTTCGCCGGTTAAAATGGCTAAGTTGAGGAATGACATCTCTTCTTTTGTGCAGATGGATCTAGAAACACTCTATGATACATGAGAGAGATACAAGGATCTTTTGAGAAGGTGCCCTCACCATGGGTTACCACTTTGGCTACAGGTTCAGACATTTTACAAAGGTGTGAACCCCTCAACGAGACAACTCATCGACCCAGTCGTCGGTGGAACTTTGAATAACAAAACACTTGAAGCGGCTTACAAAACACTTTGAATAACAAAGCCGACGAAAGCAGCCGGTGTTTTCAACCTCGATACGGTTACTATGCTCTTTAACCAAGTAAAACTTTTAAATAAAAAGATTGATGGTTTATATGGTTCTAATCAGGTACATCCAGTGATGAGGTGTGATTCAAGTGGAGGAGGAGTACACGCAGATTATCTATGCCATGATGAACCCAATGCTTCACCAAATCAACTTAAGGTTGGAGACAAGGTACTACTAGATGCCGCAGACCCTCGCATTACCACCTCTGAACCTAATGGAGAAACCTCTCTTACTGTACTTAGCATTTTCCCATACGGCACAGTCGAGGTAATTCATCCCAAATTCAGTGCGTTCAAGGTAAATAGTACTCATCTCAAACTTTATTTTGATAAAATTGATAGCATGAATGAGGAGTGTAAACTCCTCGAACCACTATGACCACGCAATAGAGAGGTAAGTCGAGCTTAGACTATAAATAAGCGCTTCTCGGGAGGTAGCCCGAGCACTAACAGTGTTAACTTCTTTAAATTTTAGTTTGTAACATTTAATTCACTAACTGAGTCATTGAACACAGGTTTTCCAGAACCACACGGGCAGGCACACGGGCGTGCCTTAGGCCATTCCCATACCATGGAAGGCAACACGACCGTGCGAAACGGCCGTGGAAAAACAGGCAAAAAAATTTTCCCCAACACGGGAGTCGATAAGTTGCCACGGCCATGTGACATGGGCGTGGATGAATCTATCAAAACAACAAGGGCGTACAACACGCCCGTGTCTAGAGGCCATGGTTGAAACTGAGAAAACAACACGGCGTACGACATGCCCGTGCTCACTCCCCATGGTCAAGATTGACAAAATAACACGGGTGTGGACTTACATACACGTATGTGGGAGAAGTGAGCCAAGCAGGACAAGGACGTGCGACACGGTCGTGTGCATCAACACGCCCAAAGAATACGGGCGTGGGTTAAATTTCAGACGCACCCAAATTTGAAAATCACGATATAGAGGGGCTAAAATTAGGGCACACGGGCGTGGCCCACGGCCGTGTGCCCCAAAATCTATATAAACCCTACTATTTATCATCCTCTTTCCCAAAACATCAGACCCTAGCCGCTGGAACCCTTTCACACGCCCTCCCTGCCACGCCCGTGCGCCGACCACAGCACCAACCTCGACGACCCAAGCTATTCCTTCTTGTGTTTGTTTACCTTTTTCTCTCTAATCTCTTCAAATATTTTACTTAGTTTATGATTTTTTATTGTTCTATTTGACTATTTTGAGTAATATTCATGGTTATAATAATAGTAATACTTATGCTCTTTGATAGAAATTTGCCATTTTAGTCAATACATTATGTTACATTTATCCATTTTTCTTGTTTTCTTGGATTTCATGCTTACCCACACCATATTTCATATTCTCAAGCCCACATGCATTCATTCACTAGGTATTCCATTTAGCACTATTCTAATGTTCCTATTGTTTATAATGACTTCCATAAGAATTTAGTTACTTTTTGGTACATCTCACCTTTTGCCTATGATGCCCATGAAGTATTCTTCTTTAATTTGAACATAATTGCATACTTCTCCATGCTATTCTTGGAAGTATTGTTTTAACTTGGAATTCTCATTACAGGTATACCATGTCAACTTCACGTGGCAAGAAGATCGCCGTCCCCGCTTCAAAAAAATGGAAGGGACTAGGAGTCACATCGGCAAGCACATCAGCTGAAGTGCGCCACCCCTTTTTCTAGTTTCGCTTGGGACCCCAGGAGGAACTTTTTCAGATACTTCGGGCCCGACCCCTAAGTGTGGGCCACTGCATTGATTGGGCAGCACTTGAACAAATCCAACTGGCTGACGCGATCTGATCCCTTCTGACGACTGACCTATGGGGTCTCTTTTTCGAGATCATCGAGCCAATGTACATCGAGCCCACACTCGAACTCTGCTCAACCTTGCACCTTCAAGTCGTCATGACACAGTTCAATGATCTTGGAATGGTCCAGTTTCGTCTTGGTGGCTTAGTGCGCCAGTTGAGCGTACCGGAGTTCAGAATTTCACTAGAACTGTACACGGAGGAGTTCATGGATGACAACAAACTCGATACCCTCTATCACCACATCCACTACTTTTCTTCAAAGTGTTGGAAGGCCCTCGTCCCTGCCTCGGCCACCTACGACCCTAGCCGCTCCAAGGCATCGGCTCTCGCCCCATCCCTGAGGTACATACACACCATCTTGGCCCACACTCTGACAGGACGGCGAGAGAGCACCAGTGTCGTCAACACTTACGACACCTACTTTTTATGGTGTATGGAACATGGGCATGTCTTCGACCTTGCCTATTTCATCGCCCTCACCATTCGCCATCAGATGGAGCGACATAGGAAGGGAGTCATCTTTATTGGTCCCTATGTGACTCGCCTGGCGCACTACTTCGGCTTCCTCAACACAACGGCACAATCATCCTCCTTCACTCTCATTGGCTAGATGTCCTCATAGGGCATCTCGAGTATGCTGCATATGAGGATGATCGAGAAACGATGTGGAAGCAACCCTCCCCAGTACCGCCTGGTCCAGTCCGCCGAGGAGGAGGACCCAGAGGACATTATTAATGATGTCCCTCCATGTCATGAGGACCCACTGTCTCAGCCACCACCCATCCATCGTCCAGTTCATGCGGCAGCTTCATACTCTGACATCTCTAAGCGACTTATTCGATTTGAGCAGCAATGTTTTCAGCACTTTGATCACATTGATGCTACTTTACATCAGATTTGTCAACACCTTAGCATCTCATCGCCACCACCACCTCGCGAACCATCCGACGGTGACGATGTTTAAAGACTTTTTATTTATTATTTTTATTTCACTTTTATCTTTATTATATTCTGAAAGTACTTTTTATTTTATTTTCTTTAATACTATTTCATTCTTAGGTTTTATAATTTTTATTGAACAATTTATAGTTTCGGCTATTTCATTACGAGTAATTATACGTCCTTATATTTCCTAAAAGAGTTCTTGATTTTATCACAGTTAGAAAGAGCTCCAAAGCTCACCTTCACTTAGGAACTTGCAACTCCATTAGAAAAGGCTCTTCATGACTGCCATGTCCTACCCGACCACCACGATAACCTCTTCACTGGACACTATGGTTGTGGAACCCAACCTTACCACCACAGGAGTATCCTCCTCCAATATCATCATTGCCTTGGCTGATTATTCTCCATTCAGGAAGTTTCACCTCTCTCTTTATCTTATGATTTTATATTTTTTCATATATCTATCATTGTACATTGAGGACAATGTACATCTTAAGTGTGGGGGGATTATCTATATCATTATTAGAAAAATCCCTAAATTTTGTCTTATTCTCATGTGATCTTCTCATATCATTATTAGAATGAATTTTAATTAATTTATGATTTTTATTGATATGTCTTGAATTAAAACAGAGGCATTAATGCATTAATTGTTTAAACTTTAAGGAATTAGAGAATCAAGCATGATAAGTTGACTTTTGAGAATTAAAAAAAAATTTAGGTTGTTTCCCCAAGTTTAGGTATTATCTTGAGTTAAAATTCACAAGGTTTAAACATTAAAAAGCCATAATTTTTGTGAGATCTTGAGCCTTTAAGAGTATCTATTATTTCTTTCATGCTCACTTTTATTGTTGCTTTAAGTGCGTCATTCTTGATTTATTATTCTAGAACTTGCTTGATTATGCATGTCAAGTCCAGACCATTTGATTTGATATGTCAAGATGATAAAGACACGTAGTTTTAACCCATTCATAATTAACCCTTAGTAAACCCTCTTGAGCCTAATAACCCATTCATTGATTTACCCTCCATATTAACCCATAACCCATTATTGTTGAAATCCCCTAAATTAATTTGATCCCTATTTTTGTCGAGATTTGATTTGAGTAAATTACTTAGCTAAGTTTTATCTTTGATAGTTAGTCTATGTTATTTGAATTATTCTTAAAAAAAATTCAAAATACACGTATTTATATTAGTAGTAATTTTTTGTTTTTGAGCTTAAGTGTTTAAGTCCATATTCTGAGAAGAAGCTCACATGTATTCAATTGATAATTAGTTGTTTTTCTAGTTAGGTAATTTTTTAATTCAATCTCGATTCTAACCTTTTCTTTCAGCTTGTGACCACACCCCCTAACCAAAGTCACGTTACAACCCTTTAAAGACCTTTTGATTGATGTATCATCTAAATATATAGTGGTGGAGATTTAATTTTTATGCAACCCTATGGTAATAACTTTTCATATTGACTATTGAGTGCTTTAACTTGTTGTCCTTAAAACACCTCGAGTGATTTGAGTGAATCTCTAGTGAGGATGTGAAACTCTATGATATTTTGAATCAATGGTAATTACCTAGATGAGGGGAGACACTTATGTGTTCGTGATAAAATACGCAACTTGGAATGTTTGAAACTTTGATGTTCTTTTAGTTGAATTCTCAATGTATTATTACTTATAGATTATTTTGAGATATCATTAATAAGAATTATAAGTTGAGAAGAATTTATTTTGATTGTGAGTTTAGAATTTTGCTTGAGGACAAGCAAACGCTTAAGTGTGGGGGTATTTGATAAACCGTAATTTATACATATTTTTATCTTGTGTTTAGCACATTTATGGATGAATTCTCTTTAGATATGGTGAATTTGATGCTCCTAATCCTTTAATTTCATGTTTTATACTTTGGTGAGAATAGGAGAGTAAAAAGAGCGAGAGACAGGCCGAAAACAAAGAAAATGGGACAACATGGGAAATCAACACGGCCTGGACTTCCTCACATGGGTAGATCACAGGCCCGTGCCCTTTTAGCAGAATTGAGCATGACTTACACAGGTAGACCACAGGGCCATGTCTATTCAACAGACTCTAACACGGTTTGGAGCAATCGAACACGGGTGTGTCCTTGTCAAGCCTAAGTTGAGTTCTATTCGAAAAAGGCCACTCTTGAGGGTTCTAAGGCATTCTAAAGCCTAATTAAACACCAGAGAGGAGGATGAAAAGTGACACTCAGAGTGGGAAGCAGGAATTTACTCGAAGAAAGCCAATTGCTCCATCTCAGAAGCCGGATTCTCCTTCAAGACTAAAGATCTCCCTTCAATTTCCCTTCAGGAGTCTTGGGTTTTCTTTGTGTTTTGTATTCAATATTCTTCTGAGATGTTGTCTTTTATAATTATGAACTAAACCCTCTAAATACCTAAGGGGAATGAAACCTAAGACGAACCTTGTTATTATTTTCTGAATTGTATGATAAATATTTGACTTGTTCTTAATTATGTGTTCTTAATTCTTGCTTCAGTATTTCAGGATATTGATTCAAGTGGATGCGCTTATTTAGAGGAGCAAAAGTGTAACACCCCAAACCTGGCCCAGACGTTATGGCCGAATCTGACGTGTCTTATTGAATTTTTAAAAACCCATGATTCATTTTAGTGTTTAAAAAGATCGTCTTTTGCTAAGTTAACAAAGTGAATGGAAGCTGTGCACCAGGTAGGTATCCGAAACAGAGGAGGTGAGCCATGAAGGCTGCTTAAGTACCAAGCTTTCGATTGGATCCAATCCTAGACATGCCCACAACCATTGCCACACTTTGATAAACGAGTTGAACTTCATTCAAGTAGATTTTTTGATAAACTGATTAATTGTATCGTTACATTATTTTGAAAATGAGTATCATTTTGAAAACGTGCCCTAAGTCTAACCTATTTTGATTTATTACCAGAAAAATATAGAGTTATTAAAAATAAAAATAATCCCAAAATAATAGTTAAAATGGCCTTATTACAACCCAAAACAAATAATGTTAACAGTTAAGATAATACAATAATATAAAACCGTTTACTGATTTCAAAGTTCAAAAGCGATCATCATGGCCACTCTGAATCCCTTCCGGCTCCAAGTTTCCTCATTAAGGCTCACCTGCAAGGTTAAAGAAATGGGGGGTGAGTTTGGAAACTCAGTGTGCAACAAGCCCCTTTCAAAGCCCAAATCAACACAAGCATACTGGGCCGAAGCCTTCTCATTAATCATGTTACTAGGCCGAAGCCTTTCGTTTAACGGTTACTGGGCCTTAGCCCTTGTTCATAAATAAACTCACTGGGCCGACGCCTTTTCATAATTCATATCACTGGGCCGAAGCCTTATTCTGTAAACGGTATGGCCCACTGGCCCATCTTCATAACAATCAAATATGTAAATCTCAATGCATGTATGCAAACCCATATCCATATGTAGGGAAACTATCAACCCACCTAACCGCTACTCTCCACCCGTACCAACCAAGCTCTCCATGTGGGGAATAACTCAACCCATCCAACCAATACTCTCCACTCGGCAAAGATAGCCGCTTTATCATATAACTGAGGCCTAGCCTCTTTTAATAATCGGGCAAAGCCTTTTTTGATGGCTCGGGCAAAGCCCTTTTAGCACTTCCTCCGTTCATATAAAACCCAACCCATGCATATATGATTATATCATGGCATATCATGTGCATATCATGGCATATCATGTACAAAAACAGTATCACATGCATCTTAATTATAACATACGCCTAGGGGTATAATGGTCATTTCCACCTAGGGGCAAAATGGTCATTTTCATATTATAAGGGTAATTTCATTATTTTATCAATTAGTAGGGTTTTCCATGCTCATTATCAATTATCAACAATTTCAAGTGTTTAAACAGCGATTCTAGCCCATTCTAGCAAAAACGAATTATTGGGCCAAAAACCCCTAATAGGCCCTACATAGCCGATTTAGTCATCTAGGCCCATTTAGCCTATATTCCATAACGGTATTAACTGTCTTAATGTGCAATTTATCTGGATTCCATTTCCTACCAAACTTACCCAAATGGGCTCGAAAGCCTATTGGGCCCGATTTCAGCCCCTCGAGGCCCAACTTACCGTGATGCAGGAAATCGTGCCCTTACCTGTTCCGACGATCTCGATCATCAAACTTAGCGTATCTAACAAACTTATGAGCATTCACATGCTCGCCAGTCCTCGAAATGCTGAAATTTTTGACATTTTGGCTTTTCGAAAAATATCGAGTTAAGCTACGAAAGAGGGATCGTTACACACCTGATTTGCGACTACCACCACGAGATCGTCTATGCAATAATTCCTACAATCCACCACTTAACCGATTAAATTATGAATCCATGAAACCAATGCAAGAACTCTCTTACCATACTCGGCCAATACCTTAATGGCCATGAAACCTTACCTTTGTCGACTTAGATGCACTAGATCTAAATCTAGCTGCGCCCACGCCTTTAATCCAACGCTCCTCATTGATCACCTCCTTTGTAAACTAACACACACATACGAACCAATCCAAAGTTATAATCAATCTAGACAAGTCGACAGCCTCCCTATGCCTTCAGAGATTTCGGCTTCTAAATCCCGAAATAGTGAATAAAACAAAAGTTTTGAGTACTTACCAGATGAAGGGATCGATCACCACAAATAAAGAGAACAGGAAAGAGCATGGTCTAAAAGGAAATGACACAACCAAACTTCAAACGTTTCAGTTCTTGTGACTATTCGGCAAAGGTGATGAAAAGAAAGGAAGTATTATTTGGTTTTGGCAATAAAAAGAAAAAGAAAACTGGATGAAGAGAGTGGTGATTTCGGCTAGAGAAGAAAAAAAGGAAGAAAATAATAACCCTATGATGTTTAAACAAAAGAAAAACGGCACAACTAAGTCCCTAAATGCCGAAATACTAGCCAAATACTCCTCTGCCGAAATCCCCTCTCCAATTCCCACTATTCGACCAACTTTTAGCTTCTCTCCAAATCCCCAAAATCTCTCCCCTTATCACTCCTTAATCTATGCGTTTGACTGATTCAAACTTTCTCCAACAGAGTTTCATTCAACTTCCAACTCCTGCCTGCTCAAGACACAAAAAGAACACCACAATTGCTAACTTAGAGAATCGAACCTTGGCTCTCCTCAACCACTTACACGCCACTTTTTTAGCTCCTTAGTGGCGTCACTTAGCCACCTTGCCAAAGGCTCTTTTGTGTTACATTTTACCCTCGTCTTTTAATAAGGCCACCTATCAAACGCCCCTAACTCCTTAAGTCCAAAATTCAAAAATTCTTCCGGGTTTTGGCCAGTACGTGGGCCATCCATTGGCCCATTTACATATTCCAACTAAGAATTTTCACTACCAAATACCAAATTTTTAAAACTTACCAAATTCTCAAAAATTACAAAAACCTGAAAATCAGGATGTTATAACTCTACCCCCTTAAAGAAATTTCGGCCTCGAAATTTTACCTGAGCCAAACAATTGAGGATATTGTTGACGCAACGCCTCTTCGGACTCCTAAGTAGTCTCTTCTTTGCCATGGTTCCTCCAAAGTACCTTCACCAATGGGACTAACTTTCTTCTCAACACCTTGACATCACGGTCAAGTATCTGTACAGGTTCTTCCTCGAAAGTCAAGTCCGGCTGTACCTCGATTTTTGTAACTGGCACGATATGTGTAGGGTCAAAATGATATCGCCTTAGCATGGACACATGAAAGACGTCGTGAATACGATCCAACTCTGGAGGTAACTCTAGCTGATAAGCCACCGGCCCTATCTGCTTATGGATCCGATAAGGCCCAATGAACCGTGGACTCAACTTGCCCTTCTTACCAAACCTCAATATCTTCTTCCAAGGTGAAACCTTCAAAAAGACCATGTCCCCTATAGCATATTCCATATCCTTACGCTTCAGATCAGCATAAGACTTTTGTCGATCCGCTGCTCCCTTAACCAATTCCTGATCACCTTAACTTTGTCTTCAGTATTCGCTACTAACTCCGGTCCAAGTACTTGCCTTTCCCCCAACTCAGCCCAACAAGTAGGCGAACGACACCTTCGCCCATACAGTGCCTCGTAAGGAGCCATCTGAATACTTGCTTGGTAACTATTGTTATACGCGAATTCCGCCAACGGCAAGTAATCCTCCCAACTGCCCCTAAAGTCGATAACACAACCCCTCAACATATCTTTTAGAATCTGGATAACCCTCTTTGACTGCCCATCCGACTAAGGGTGAAAAGCAGTATTGAAATCCAATCGTGTACCCAACGCTTCGTGTAACTTCTGCCAAAATCGAGATGTAAACCTTGGGTCTCGGTCAGAAATTATTGATACTGGCACTCCATGCAACTGCACTATCTCTGCCACATACAACTTGGCCAACTTCTGAAGTGAGTAATTGGTTCGGACAGGTATGAAATGGGCAGATTTTGTCAGCCTATCCACAATCACCCAAACTGAGTCCTTCTTGGAAGGTGTCAATGGCAGACCACTCACAAAATCCATGGTTACCCTTTCCCATTTCCAAAGTGGTATCTTCACCGTGGTAAGAATAATCTCAAGGCGATTGATGCTTGGCTTTTACTTGTTGACACGTCAAACATTTTCCCACAAATTCAGTCACTTCTCGCTTGAGCACAGGCCACCAATATAGCTATCGCAAGTCTCGATACAACTTACTCCCTCTTGGATGCATAGCACAAGGTCCACCATGTGCCTCCCTCCAAAATCATCAATCTCAAGTCAGAGTCCTTCGATGCACAAATTCTTCCTCAAAAACAAAGAACCCCATCACCATTTAATCCAAAGTATGGATTCTCCCCCTTCTCAACTTGCTAAAACCGAGAAACCAACGACTCATCCACCAACTGCTGCTTCTTAATCTGCTCCACCCAAGTCGGCCTCACTTGTAATTCTGCTAATAAGCTTCCATCGTCATACAAGCTTAAGCGAGCAAACATTGCCTTCAATTCTGCCACAGTCCTTCGACTCAACGCATCAGCCACATTTGCCTTACCTGGATGGTACTCAATCGAACAGTCATAGTCCTTTAACAACTCTATCCACCTTCGTTGTCTAAGATTCAGCTCTTTTTGAGTCAGCAAGTACTTAAGACTCTTATGATCCATATAGATAATGCATCTCTCCCCATACAAGTAGTGCCTCCATATCTTAAGTGCAAAGATCACCGCTGCCAACTCCAAGTCATGAGTAGGATAGTTTACCTCATGAGGCTTAAGCTGTCGTGAAGCATAAGCGATCACTTTACCCTCTTGCATCAACACACAGCCCAAACCTACATGTGACGCATCACCAGCATGCGGTGAAATCCTTACCGGACTCTGGGCCGAATCAATCACCGGTGCCTCGATCGAACCTTCTTTAACTTTTCAAAAGCCTCTTGCTGCTTACTTGTCCAAACAAACGGTGCTCCCTTCCTTATAAGTTTCGTTAACGGCGCTGCCAACACGAAAAATCCTTCCACAAATCTTCGATAATAACCTGCCAACCCCAGAAAACTTCGAATTTCTGTTACTGACTTTGGTGGCTTCCATTCCAGAATTGCCTCAATCTTCCAAGGGTCTACCTTGATCCCCTCAGCAGACACAACATGCCCCAAGAATGTTACTTCACTCAACCAAAACTCACACTTACTAAACTTTGCATAGAGTTGCTTTTCCTTTTGCACTTGCAGTGCAATACGAAGATGCTCATCATGTTTCTCTTCCGTTTTCGAGTACACTAAGATATCATTGATAAAAATGACTACAAACAGATCCAAGTACGGCTGAAATACCTGATTCATCAAATCCATGAATGCCGCCGGTGCATTAGTCAAACCAAAGGGCATAACCAGAAACTCATAGTGACCATATCGAGTTTTGAATGTCGTCTTATGAATATCCTCTTCTTTGACTCTCAACTGATGATATCCTGACCGAAGGTCAATCTTAGAAAATATCGAGGCTCCTTTCAGTTGGTCGAACAGATTGTCGATTCTTGGCAAAGTATACTTGTTCTTGATCGTCAGTTTGTTCAACTGCCGATAATCAATACACATCCGCATGGTCCCATCTTTCTTCTTTACGAACAACACTGGTACACCCCACGGAGAAACACTTGGTCTTATAAACCCTCTATCTAACAGTTCTTGAATCTGAGCCTTAAGTTCCACCAACTCCTTTGGTGCCATCCTATAAGGTGCAATGGACACTGGAGCTGTTCCAGGTAACAAGTCGATTCCGAACTCAACTTCTCTATTCGGAGGCAGTCCAGGAAGTTTTTCCGGAAATACATCTTGAAATTCTTTGATGGTCCTAACTGACTCCACAGTCATCCCCTCAGGTTCAGCTTGACTCACGAATGCTAAAAACGCCTCATAACCTTTTCGAATCAACTTCTCAGCCCTTAAAGTTAAGATAACATTGGACAAATAGTTCCTTCGCTCCCCTATGACCACTATCTCTTCATCCTTGGCAGTTCTTAGCACCATTCCCTTAATAGCACAATCCAATGTCGCCCTATGCTTAGTTAGCCAGTCCATTCCCAAAATAAGATCAAATTCCCCAAATGGCAGCTCCATTAAATCTCCTACAAATATCCTACCTTGTGTCTCTAAAGGCACCTCCCTAAAGAGTTTATCCACCTTAACCGAGTGTCCTAAAGGGCTTATCATTGATACCCCACTCACAGTCTCCTCAGGAAGCACACCCAATACCCCAGATACATCACAAGCAATATAGGAGTGAGTGGAACCCACATCAATCAAAACAGTGTAAGGCTTGCTAGGAATGAGGAACGTACCGGTTATAACATCAGGAGCATCACCCTCCTCACGACGCCATGCAGCATAAACCAACACCGGCTGTCGAGCTTCAGCGTGTCCAGCACCCCTGCCAGGTGCCCCACGTCCTCGTCCATTACCATTGCCACCTCTACCTTGCCCACGGCCTCTCTGTGGTGGTGGTCCTCCTCGCTGCGGTTGAACACCTCTTTGCTCCGAAACTTGATCCTGAGCTGCTCTCCGAGGACACTCTCTAAACTTATGTTCCTTTGACCTACATCGAAAACACGCCCCAGTTCATTTCCAACACTCCTCCATATGCGCCCTGCCACAGTCCTTGCAAACCTGAGGTCTAAAAGTATTAACCGGAGCTGGTCGAACTGGTTCCTCCATTCTAGCTCTTTTGACATTTCTATTTGCAGCACCCGAGGGTCCGGAATCCCTCCTAAATTTGGGTCGATCCCTCTCACGATTCTGTCGTTCAGTTCGTTTTACTTCCTCGGCTATCTTAGTCTTCTCCACTAATGCAGCGAAATCATGCTCCCTCTGTGGAGCTATCAACACCCTAAGCTCATCGCGGAGGCCATCCTCGAATCGAACACTGCGCTAATATTCGGTCGCAACTATCCCGCTAGCATATCGACTCAACCTCAAGAATTCTGCCTCATACTCCGCAACAGTCTTATTGCCCTGAGCCAGATTCAAAAATTCCTTTCGACGAGCATCCACATAACTAGCTCCAACATACCTTCCCTTAAAAGCACTTTTGAATAGTTCACAGGTTACTCGTTCGATCAGGGTACTCTCCCTTACAGTGATCCACCACTAGTATGCCTCATCTCGTAGCAACGACACGGCCCCCTTTAGCTTTTGCTCTACAGAGCAATCTAGGTCATCCATAATCCGCTCTGTTGCCTCTAGCCAATATTCAGCCACATTTGGGGCTACTCCAGATACGCCCTTAAAAACTTCTGCTCCATTAGCCCGGAGTTGCTCAGAGATGGATCCCCTATTCACTGTCCCGGTGCTAGCTCCAGCAACCCTTTCCAAGACCCTTAACATCGTTTGGGACAAAGCATCATCCCCCGCAGCCCAATCATGTGACCCAGCCTCAGTTGCTTGTGGCAGAGATGCCTCCTCAGCTGGCCTATGCCCTGAGGATGAAGATTCAGCTTGCACCCTTCCGCGACCACGTCCGCAGCCTCGTCCACGAGTTTCTCTTGTACTCAAATCGAATTATCTGTTTAAAAATTTTATGACATTAGTTTAAAATTTCAGTTTTTTATTACGAGATATCTTATGGACATATAGCAGTTCAGGGATTGTTTTCGCAATGTCGTAGCCTAGCACAGTCTCAATCCTACTATTTTATAGCTCTACCCTATCTAAAGTATCATAGTAGGGTCTCAGTTCTATCTATAGCATCATATAAATATCACACGGTGTAAAAGGAAGTACACTTATAGACTTGATGCCGGGGATTCAGTGTGTCACATCTTTCTCCAAACCATTTAAAACAAAAATATGTATTTGGTCACAGAGAATAGAAATTCTTAAAAAAAAATTGATTTAAAATACCCTTATTTTGAAATTCTTGATTTTAAACCCGTTTAGAAACCCACAGCCGAGTTGTTGTAATCGGGATCTGATACCACTAAATGTAACAGCCCAAACTCAGCCCAGATATTATGGCCGAATCTGACGTGTCCCATTGAAGTTTTAAAAACCCATGATTCATTTTAGTGTTTAAAAAGATCGTCTTTTGCTAAGTTAACAAAGTGAATGGAAGCTGTGCACCAGGTAGGTATCCGAAACAGAGGAGGTGAGCCATGAAGGCTGCTTAAGTACCAAGCTCTCAATTGGATCCAATCCTAGACATGCCCACAACCATCGCCACACTTTGATAAATGAGTTGAAGTTCATTCAAGTAGATATTTTTGATAAACCAATTAATTGTATCGTTACATTATTTTGAAAACGAGTATCATTTTCAAAACGCGCCCTAAGTCTAACCTATTTTGATTTATTACCAGAAAAATATAGAGTTATTAAAAATAAAAATAATCCCAGAAGAATAGTTAAAATGGCCTTATTACAACCCAAAAACAAATAATGTTAACAGTTAAGATAATATTACATATATAAAACCGTTTACTGATTTCAAAGTTCAAAAGCGATCATCATGGCCACTCTAAATCCCCTCCGGCTTCAAGTTTCCTCATCAAGGCTCACCTGCAAGGTTAAAAAAATAAGGGGTGAGTTTGGAAACTCAGTGTGCAACAAGCCCCTTTCAGAGCCCAAATCAACACAAGCATACTGGGCCGAAGCCTTCTCATTAATCATGTTACTGGGCCGAAGCCTTTCGTTTAACGGTTACTGGGCCTTAGCCCTTGTTCATATATAAACTCACTGGGCCGACGCCTTTTCATAATTCATATCACTGGGCCGAAGCCTTATTCTGTAAACTGTATGGCCCACTGGCCCATCTTCATAACAATCAAATATGTAAATCTCAATGCATGTATGCAAACCCATATCCATATGTAGGGAAACTATCAACCCACCCAACCGCTACTCTCTACCCGTACCAACCAAGCTCTCCATGTGGGGAATAACTCAACCCATCCAACCAATACTCTCCACTGGCAGCATAGCTGCTTTATCATATAACTGGAGGCCTAGCATCTTTTAATAACTGGGGCAAAGCCCTTTTCGGTAAATTGGGGCAAAGCCCTTTTAGCACTTCCTCCGTTTATATAAAACCCAACCCATGCATATATGATTATATCATGGCATATCATGTGCATATCATGGCATATCATGTGCAAAAACAATATCACATGCATCTTAATTATAACATACGCCTAGGGGTATAATGGTCATTTCCACCTATGGGCAAAATGGTCATTTTCATATTATAAGGGTAATTTCATTATTTTATCAATTATTAAGGTTTTCCATGCTCATTATCAATTATCAACAATTTCAAGTGTTTAAACAGCGATTCTAGCCCATTCTAGCAAAACCGAATTATTAGGCCAAAAACCCCTAATAGGCCCTACATAGCCGATTTAGTCATCTAGGCCCATTTAGCCTATATTCCATAACGGTATTAACTATCTTAATGTGAAATTTATCTAGATTCCATTTCCTACCAAACTTACCCAAATGGGCCTGAAAGCCCATTGGGCCCGATTTCAGCCCCTCGAGGCCCAACTTACCGTGATGCAGGAAATCGTGCCCTTACTTGTTCCGACGATCCCGATCATCAGACTTAGCGTATCTAACAAACCTATGAGCATTCACATGCTCGTGAGTCCTCGAAATGCCAGAATTTTTGACATTTTGGCTTTTCGGCAAATATCGAGTTAAGCTACGAAAGAGGGATAGTTACACACCTGATTTGCGACTACCACCACGAGATCGTCTATGCAATGATTCCTACAATCCACCACTTAACCGATTAAATTATGAATCCATGAAACCAATGCAAGAACTCTCTTACCATACTCGGCCAATACCTTAATGGCCATGAAACCTTACCTTTGTCGACTTAGATGCACTAGATCTAAATCTTGCTGCGCCCACACTTTTAATCCAACGCTCCTCGTTGATCACCTCTTTTGTAAACTAACACACACATATGAACCAATCCAAAGTTATAATCAATCTAGACAAGTCGACAACCTCCCTATGCCTTCAGAGATTTCGGCTTCTAAATCCCGAAATAATGAATAAAACGAAAGTTTTGAGTACTTACCAGATGAAGGGATCGGTCACCACAAATAAAGAGAACAGGAAAGATGCTGGTCTAAAAGCAAACGGCACAACAAATCTTCAAAGGTTTCGGTTCTTGTGACTATTCGGAAAAGGTGATGAAAAGAAAGGAAGTATTGTTTAGTTTTGACAATAAAAAGAAAAAGAAAACTGGATGAAGAGAGTGGTGATTTCGGCTAGAGAAGAAAAAAGGGAAGAAAAGAATAACTCTATGATGTTTACACAAAAGAAAAACGACACAACTAAGTCCCTAAATCCCGAAATACTAGCCAAATACTCCTCTGCTGAAATCCCCTCTCCAATTCCCACTATTTGGCCAACTCTTAGCTTCTCTCCAAATCCCTAAAATCTCTCCCCTTATCACTCCTTTATCCATGCGTTTGACTGATTCAAACTTTCTCCAACAGAGTTTCATTCAACTTCCAACTCCTGCCTGCTCAAGACACAAAAAGAACACCACAATTGCCAGCTTAGAGAATCGAACCTTGGCTCTCCTTAACCACTTACACGCCACTTTTTTAGCTCCTTAGTGGCGTCACTTAGCCACCTTGCCAAGGGCTCTTTTGTGTTACATTTTACCCTCGTCTTTTAATAAGGCCACCTATCCAACGCCCCTAGCTCCTTAAGTCCAAAATTCAAAAATTCTTCCAGGCTTTGGCCAGCACGTGGGCCTTCCATAGGCCCATTTACATATTCCAACTAAGAATTTTCACTACCAAATATCGAATTTTAAAAACTTACCAAATTCTCGGGAATTACGAAAACCCAAAAATCAGGATGTTACAAAAAGTCCCTGTCTAAGAGTAAATTTGTCATAATTAAGCGGAGTTGATTGTACGCCTAGAGATAGGGTGACAAGATTTTGCCGAATTAGGGTGAAACCTAATAACGGAATCCATAGATCGAGTTAATGTAACACTAGGGGTGTTAATTAGAAAGAGATTTCAATTAATCAACATAGGGTTAGACATTGTTAGTCTCTCAAGAGATAATAAAACAATTTAGGGATTTCTACGAAATAAGTCGAATGAATAAATTGCCTGATTCAGAGACAAATAACAAGTGAAGTCTAGGTGGATTTTCCCTTGGGTATTGTCTTAATCAATCGAATTTCCCAAAAGTATTTTCCCTAATTTCCTTTCTATGAATTCTTAGTTAGTTAATTAGTTTAGGTAAAACAAACCCTTTTATTTTTAAGCTAGGTAATAAGAAAAGAGTTAATACTAGTACTTTTAGTTCCTTTGGGTTCGACGTCCCGGTCTTGCTAAAACTATACTATTGTTCGATAGGTACACTTGCCTTCATCCTGATAATAGTTAGTCTTCAAGAACGGTCAAATATAAATTTATTAAAACTTATCACGAATTAACACAATCATTCATGTTCGTCACTTAACCTTCTCGTGTCTTTCCTTAACCAAACTCACTTCAGAAATCCATTTAGGTACAATACTATTGTTTTTATCTCCCTATTCTAAAACACCTTTTCCTTAACTATTCATGTAGTTCATAGTGACTCATAGATTTTTCATTCCTTACCTTGCCAAACATCACCCTTACTCGATTTAGTCCTTCAAGCTTAAATGACTCATTCTTTTGTGTTTGCCACATACTCTGGAGACTAGTCACCTAATTACTCTGTTTATTCCTTGTTAGAGATCTATTCGTCCAAAATGTTGGCATTTCAGCATTCATCAACCCTTAGTTGTCGTCTGATCAGAACCTTTAACGGTTACCCGTAGTTAATCAATACTCATTCAAATTACACGATTTAAATTCCTTTATTGAAATTAGCTTCCATAAGTTAGCTTATAACTTCTCTATAATATTTCAATTCATTATCCTTATCAGAACAATCTAGTATTCTACTTTACCGAAGTGCATTAATTCTAAATCATTTATTTTATGGCTCACTACAAGATTTAACCCTTAAGACTTCACCATACCTACAAATTCTCTCGAGTTTGCCATAGAAGATTTGCTTTCATACTACGTCATAAAAATTTCTCTTTTTATGATATGCCACAGAGGCTTTCCTTTCACATTATGCCTTAAAGGCATTTCTTTTTAGAATTGCCACCAAGGCTTCCCTTTTAGACTGTGCCACGAGGGCATTTCCTATCATAAATCACCACATAGGCTTTTCATTCCAGAGGTTGTCGCGAGGCTTCTTTGATCAGAAGTTGCCACAAGGGCTTTCTTTAAAGAGGTTTGCCACAACAACTTTTTCCTTTACAAAGATTTTCCATAAAGTTTTTTTGTACAAAGGTTCTCTACTAAGGCTTTCCTTTTAGAGGCTCGCCACAAAGGCTTTTCTGTTTCATAGGCTTGCTAGAAAGGCTTTTCCTTTACAAAAGTTTTCCACAAAGGCTTTGCTTTACAGATACACCACAAAAGCTTCTATTTCATAGGTTCACCACAAAGGCTTTCCATTTTCTAATGTTTATGCCATAGGGATTTGCCTAAACTCACATTCATGGGTTTATCCCCTCATTACTAGGGGTCATGTAGAGAGCCCCCTTTTGGGTAATAACCTTCATTTATTTCTTTCCAAATGATGTCGTAGCCTAGTCATGTTCTTACACAATATGGTGCCATAGAGTTTTCCTCTCAAGGAATCATGTTTAAAATCCCGATAGACTCCTTTAGATGACTATATGGAGACAAACATAGACTCATCACACATACTGACTCATTCATAACAAACTCATTCCATAGCATGTTTTCAAGACACATATGCACATACATTTCAATCATTCATAAAAAATCGTCCTTTAGCCTCAAAATCCATATCACATACTTTGACCAGTCAGATCTCATACTATCCATATATACAAGGTCTATCAAGCACTCCTTTTACATCAAAATTGTCATACCATAATCATTTAGTTTCTAATTCATGTTTCAGTATCTTTTCCTAGAAATTTCTAGAACACATAACATACATGCAAGAGTCGGCTTAGGGACTCACCAAATAACTTTGAAGGGAAACTTAAACTCTAGATCCTGCACTCAGTAAGAGATTGCAGCAAACACTACCTTGTACGGTAGAAGTTTACCATTAATACCCATCCAAGTAGCTTTTATAATCATTTCAAACCTAAATAACCAATAAACAAAGCCTTACTTCACTAGACATTCATGCAGATCTACTTTTCTGGAGCCATAAAACTCACCTAGACATGGAGAAAGATCACTTAGTAAATCCCAAAATTTCAGATCCTGCTTAAACAAGAAAAGTACTTCTTGTTTCCTCCAGCTCTAGATCTTAATACCTTAGAGGAAAGAAGGAAGAAGATAACTCCTCTTAACAAAACTAGAGTACTCTTTTAACTTAACCCAAGTCTGTATTGGAACTTGGTGAACGTCACATCCATACTTAGTAATCTTATCCAAATTTGCCACTATTATTTTCTTAACTTTTAACTTTTCTTAGTTTATGTTCGGTTAGTTCCTAACTAGCATACCTTTTAACTTAACTAGCCCAGAACTATAATTATTATAAGGTGTACTATACCAATGGAGTAAACTCATACCCTAAAAATCATTTTTCTCAGCAATAAATCTTATTCTAAAACTTATTAAAATCTGGCATGGAACTCTTTTTCTTTTATCTTCATACTAGGGTCCACCCACTTTATATGTCGAAAAGGGCTTTTGGGCGAATATTACTTTGCTAATCATATTTCTTTATGAACTATGTGCCCAATCCTGTGTCCGCCAGAACTAGGGTGTTATAGGCACACTTGAAGAGTTCTTACATCCTAACGTCAAATGCTCAGAAGTCACTCCATAGGTCTTATTTCTATAAAAAACACTCAAACATCCAAGGCTTCACCGAGTGGGATGCTACACTACTATTTCATATTTCACCATAAAGGCTACTCTTTCATATTTCACCACAAAGGCTACTGTTTCATATTTCACCACAAAGGCATTCCCTTTATAATGAGTCACAAAGGCGTTCCTTTCATATTGCGCCACAAATGCATTTCTTTTATATTACGCCACAAAGGTGTTCCTTTCAGGGTTCGCCGCAAGGGCATTTTCTTTTCTGACGTGTTTGCGATATACATTTGCCTAGTCTCACATTTCGTGAGGTTTGCCCATCAACGTCTTAGAACATACAAAAATCCATATTCGGTAATAAACATCCTTTAGTCCCTCAAAGAGAGTTCCATGGCCACGGGCTTTTCCTTTCAAATTTCCTTTTTAAAGTCCTAATATACCCTTTTTGACAATACCACGGGGACAAAGATAGACTCGTAACAAAGCATACTACATAGCATACATTTGAGACACACATACACGATCATACTTCCCATCACATTACTTGAATTCATCAGATCTATACCATATGTATCTATTATCCTCAACAAACAAACACACAACCACAAATATCCATAAATAATATCTTATATAGTCACATACGTATCATACTATAACTAGTTAAATTCATACAAACTATATATGTAAACCCCAACAAACGTTCAAACTATATTTTCTTCTGGTTTTTGTTTCATAGTTCGGTTAATTACTATGAAAATGCCTCGTAATGAATAGTCTATATGCATGAATTAGTTGAAGACTCACCTGACATCCACAATTAGCAGTTTGAACTTCAAATCCAATAAGAAATTGCAACAACCATTACTTCTAAAATAGAATAACACCATTAAAACCCATTTGTAAAGCTGTTACCATCATTTGAAACCCAAATAACCCTCATGTAAAGCCTTACTTCTTCATCTTACTGTTCATGCACTCTTACAGACCTAATATTTCATAACATAATAAGAAAAGCCATAAAACTTTCCTTGACATGGAGTAACATGAAAAGCCATACTTTAGGTTTCTTAAGATTTAGATAGAAGTACTTCTTGAAGAAGGAAGTAGTAAAACTCCCCCTTCAATATAACCTTAGTCCTTACTGGAACTTGACATGTGCCACCGACTTCAAGGTCTGCCTTTATAAATGGTTTACAAATATTAAAACCCAATAAGATATGTTTCTGGTTCATCTGTCCAATTAGCTTCTAACCAAATAATCTAAAACATAACTAGCATAATAACTCAATGAACTGAGCGTACATTAACTTAGGCTTTAACCCCTACTTACAAGGGCCTCAACACTCTTACCAATCCCTTCTTTTTTATAACTTAATGCATAATGAGTACAATGCTTATTTAATATTCCAATACTTGCTATACGTCCAATCTATATGCCAAAACAATAATTGGGCGGATAGGCAACGTCTCACAGATTACTCTCTGTCTACTCATTAGAACTTAGAACCTACTAAAACTGGGTGTTACAAACACATTGAATAGAAAGGAAACATCAAAGCATGTCTTACGAAATAGGGTGTTTCAAAGAGAAAGAACTGAGTCTGAAAATCGTTGCACATGCTGGGTTTGCCGTCAAGGTACGAGATTGAGTTCGCGAAACCTACTTGTCAGAAAACATATATGTTTGTAAAAAAAATTTCAAATGTGCTTGTTGGAACTCATACTTAAAAACTTTGGCTTGTTCTCGTTCATATACCGTTCTTTTAAAGCATGAAACATGCTCTTATATCTTACCACCTCGTAGGGCCATTACCTTGCAATGTTTCTTACCCAAATTTCTTAGATTTTTTATATTGCTCGGCAAGTTTTTCAGTTTTCTTACCCAAATTTTCTTACTTTTGATTTTCTTACCCAAATTTCTTGGTTACGAAGCACCATAGTTAACTAACCCATTTGGTTCTCCAAGTTTTTCAGTTTTGCTGCTTGGCTTTGGATTAAGATGTCATTTTTCGCTATATACTCTTTCGACAAGTTCTCCAAACTGTTGGATGACTTAGCTTGTTATGGTTTTGGAGCTTGATGATTGAACCCTTAGGATTGGTTGGGTCTGTGCTGCATGTAAGTGTTGTTTGGTCCATTTCCTTGGTCACTCCAAGAAAAGTTTGGATGGTTACGTCATTAAAGATTTTGCTTATCGTCTTATGTTGTTGCCTGAGCTTGAGCGAATTCATGATGTATTTCATGTTTCCATGCTATGAAAGTATAGATCAGATCCTTCTATGTTTTTCTTGTTGAGGAGATTGAGGTTCGATCAGACCTTTCGTATGAGGAGGAATCGGTTGCAGTCCTAGACTGTGAGGTCAAGGTGCTACGTAATAAGACGATTCCATTGGTGAAAGTTTTGTGGCTCAACCACAAGACTGAGGAAGGCTCTTGGTAGTCGGAAGATATCATGAAGTGTTAGTATCCGTACCTGTTCGATTTAGGTAAATTTCAACGATGAAATTTCTTTTAAGTGGGGGAGAGTTGTAAGGCCCCAAAAATAGGTCTAGTAGTTTTGGGTAAGTTTACCAGGTTAATTAGCGATTTATATTCTTAATTAGGCAGCTTAATTTCATCTAAAAATCGATAAATAATATTTCAAAAAATAAAAATATTTTTAGAAAATTTAATTTTATGGTTTTAAAAAATATTTGGGTAAAAATAAATATTTTGGGTTAAATTGGAATTTAAAAATAATTTAAAATGGGGGTTTAAATGGGTGATTTAAAATATTAATTAAATGGGACTAGTTTGAAAAATAAGAGAAATGTGTAAGAGGTTTTATAGGAAATAAACCATATTTTCAGAATTTTGTAGGGAAATGAGCAAAATGTAAAACAAGGGAAAATGGGTAGTAGGCTGATGGCAAATTCCCCAAATTTTGAAAATCATGTGGGGGTTTTCAATTTTAAAAACTCTGCAACTACCTCACATTTCACTCATTTTTCACCCGAATTGAGAGCTTTTTCACTCATTTTTTTGCTTGTTTTCATAAACCAAATATCAAGGAATAGATCTAAACCTTTTCTCTCCCAAAATTCTCTCTAAAATCTCTCGAAATAATTTTCAAAGTTAGGCAAAAATCATCCGAATTTTTTCAAGCATTTTGATTCAAACTTCCAAACCAATGATTTGAGTTCAATTGAAGGTAATCCTCATCTCTAAACTTGTTTTTAAGTTGATTTCAATAATTATTTGTTAATTAAAGTGATTATAATGGATTTTCAACTTTAATTTCTTCTTTCTTGAACTTGAGGATCAACAATAATGGATCTTTAATTTTGAGTTGGAATCCAAATATTAATGGATGTCTAAGCTCAAAATAGGTCTAATAAGAGGTTTTTAATCTTAAATCAAACGATCAAACACATTTTATGGATCAATTTTGGGAAATTCAAATTTGACCAATAACATGGATGATTTTTCCGGAAAAATTTGAAATGGATTAAATGATGAAATTAACACTTAGAATATATTTCATTGGACTAGGAATGAAGATTAGAAGTTTTTTCGAGATGCTGAAAAGGGAGTTTAGTTTAGAAATTCCATATTTCAGCTTAGTTGTACAACATCGATAAGATAGTTTAGAGTAATGATTTAGATTCGTATACTTTATTAAATTTCATGTTTCTTGTTGTTATTTTTAGTTTGTAGTGTATACTTTGTCTCTGTTAAAGCTCCACATCAAGAGGAGGAACGTGCAAATTAGAATTGAAGCTCAAACTTGCTTGTTTGAACACTTTTTTGCTTAAAGAGCTAAGTGTGGAGGTGATGATATTAAGAGGAATTTGGTAAATTGGCCTGATTATGTTTTAAATTAAAGGTTTAATTGGTGTTATTAATGACTTAATTACATATTGGATGGTTGGATTTGCAAAAATAGGTTTTATTTTATAAAAGAGCAAAATGGCAATTGGTTTGAAAAGTTGTGTATTATGCTTTTAGCATGATTAAAGTTGTGACTTTAGCTTGCTCAATTCAGGGGACTATATTTGATTTGTGGGAGTTCAGAGATCCAATTTTCCAATGTATGATCACACGTTTACTTATTACCATGGATGTATTATGCAAATATAATTGATTGGTTGTGCCAATATAATTGAATATTTATGTGTTAAAAGATGATTTTACATGCCATGGAAAAATTGATTCTTAATTCTTGAAATACCATGAGTTGTTATGGTGAAATGTTTACATGTTGTGGCTTAAAATTTAATGCTTAATTGCTTTGATTTATGCATGATTAGGTGCAAATTACTTGATGTTTTTACTATCATTCACTGAGTTTTTAAGCTCACACCCTCACATTTCATACAGAGAATTTACGGGCGTAATGAGTCGAGAAGCGAGTGCAAGGGTGATTCAAGAATAAGGCTCAATAGTGGCTTAAGAAATTTATTTTAGAGACTATATAGGGGCATTGTGATGCTTTGTGGACTAGTGTTATTTTACTTGTAATGGACATTGGACATTAAATTTTGGACTTTAATTTTGGTGATTTATAATTTCTTTAATACATGATTTTATGTTTAATTAATGTTTAATATATGATATGTTGATGATTGTTCGTATGGTGGTTGATAACATGGTGTATGAAGCATGTATTTTATACTAACAATGTTTAATTGAAGCTTACCATGGAGTGGATTTCTTGCAACTAAGGTATATAGCTTGTGTGAATTAATTGGTGTTTGCTAAGCATGTAGTTCGGTGTTAAATTTTGATTAATTGTTGCATATTTGTTGTAAATAAATTAAATTGGAGATGTGTGGATGTTTATGGTAATTAATTGTTGCTATTTCAAGTTTAATGGGTAAGTAAAATATGTAAAATCCGGTAATGAAAACGAATTTTTTGACAAAATAGGTGCGGTGGTTTCCACACGGACATGTCTCTTTTCACATTGGAGTGTAGGTGTAACATCCCAAAAATCGGGGGTTAGTAGAATCGGGTTTGGGAATAGAGAGAGAGTGGTCATGCCCTAATTTTTGAGATTATCTATGAATTTTTAGGAATAAATGAGGTATTGGTTTGATGGTTAAGTGTTAGTGAAACGTTCCTTGAAACCCAAGTTCAAATCTCTTCTTTCTCACTATTTTTATTATTTTGCAAATTTTGCCTTAAACCCTAGTTTGTGACATATCTTATTTTTTAAAATAGATATTTCAAAATTATATCAAGAATGAGTTATTGGTTTGATGATTAAACATTAGTGAATTTATCCTTGAGGTCTTAACTTCAATTTCATTCCCATGCAAATAATTTAATTTTTTGACAAAAACCTTTTGTTTTAATGTGTGGGCCATTCAAGCCTAGTTAATCTAGGTATAAATATTAATTTTTCACTAATAATCAGTATTTAATCCTCCTCCTAATTGCCTTAGTTGTTCCTCTCCTCCTTTCCTTCTCTTTGATTTTAATTTTTTTTCATTTCCTCCATTGTTGTTGTCGCCTGCACCTAGTTTTACAATCTCTTTCTTTTTCTTTTTCTTTTTAAATTTTTAAATTTTTTTATTTTTTCCACAAGATTTTTTAACATATTCTCCACCATATTTCTATAATTTTCATTCATTAAAATCAGCCCCAAATTTGAAATCTTGAACTCCAAGATTGATCCCGAACATTGCCAAGAAAGTGTCATTGCCGTTTCTCTCAACTAGCTTGGGTAAGGTCTCTTTTCTCTTCAATTTCTTAATTAATTTTGTCAATTAAAAACCAAAATTTCAAGATTTATGGGATTTTAAATTATTTCAAAGGTATTTTTCCAGATTTTAATGAGATCTCAAACCGTTTTAAAATTCAGCTCCAATTTTGGCCATCATGGGTGGTGGTGTGTGCGCTTATGTGCAAGAAAGGGTGTTGTTTTGTTTCTTGGTTCTTGCTTATATTTTTCCAGCCTTAATTTGAGTTCTTGAACCATCCTAATCAGCTTTTAAATCCATTTCAATTAGGGAAAAACGCTCTTGATTGATTGGCCATTCAAAACCCAGAAATCATAAAGCGTAAATGCAATTAAAGGTAACAAGTTTGTTATTTTGGCATAGTTGTTGGGTAAATGTTACGAATTGATTAAATGAAGAAATTTAAACATTAATTAGGCACTAATTTTACAGTATGTTATTGAATTATGTGCTGACCCAAACGCCTCAAATCATCCGTAAAGGCGAAGAACGATTGTATGTATGGTTTGCATCGATACAGTGTAAGGAATCTAACTAGTTTAGATTCATAAAATAGTTATAATTTCAACGATTGGTTTGAACTAATAAATGGGTGTTTGAGGGCTGGTTTAATGGTAAATTTATTTAATTGATACTGAATTTTGGTTTAGGTTTGTTTAAGGAATTATTAAGGAAAATTGGAAGATTCATTAATATGCTACGAGGAAGCAAAAAAAATAAGGTATGAGTCCTAAACTCATAAAATTGTTTGAAAATGTTAAATATCGTGTTATATTTGATAAATTAGCTTATTGATTGGATTGGATTAATAGCCAAATTATTGATTTTGTGAGTAGTCAAACTAGATATGTTTCAAGCCTTAAAATATTGGCATGTTGGCAAAATTGCTAGTTTGGTAGTATGAATGTTCGATTGAGTTTGTAATTCCAGATTTGATTTATGAGATATGAGAATGTTTGGCTGAATGATATAATGTGTTGAGATGTTAAGCTTATGTATAATTTAAATGCATGAGATATTTGTTATATTGTGTACTGAAAAAAGGTGCTATTTATGCACAATGAAAATCTGTAAAGTGTGTGAAATTGAACGATATTAATTAATATCAACACAATGGTAATTTGATAGATTAGAACACTGTTTCCATCTATTGGAAGTATGTGTTTAATGAGAACATGCTGAGCATGTCAAAGTATTGAGATATGATTATGTATGAGATTGTGTGACATTTTGCATATGCATTGGGTTAGGATTGTTTTGGTTGACGGAGGAGTTCTGTGGAGTACCGGCAATATATTAAGTCTGCATTATTAGTAGTCAATGCACTAACCAATGGAAATGGCGATTTATCACATTTTTACTGGCATAATTTTTCATATATTGTTATCAGTGGTTTTAACCACAGCAGGCTGAAGCCCATAATGTTTTGGAGTTCAGATGACGGGTTCTGGGGAACTTGTGGTGTGTAGCGGATGATATGGGTAGGAACCTTTTTGCACTGCATCATGTGCACGGCATATCCAAATGTTATTGATTTATGCTCTGTATTGTGTTTTGTTGTATTGAATGGTGTCGAAATTAATGATTGTTACCCGAATGAATGATGACCCATGCTCATACACCATTTGACATCAATATTAATAATGGTTATGTAATGATATGAAGTTTCGGTGATGGTTTTGTGTTCTTCTCTTAATTCTTATATGTTTCATTGTATTTGATGTTTTTGTTTGTTTATATAATTGTTCGGCTCACATTGATCTTTTCACAAGCTTACCCCCAAATAGTGTTTAACTTTTCAGGTAAACCTCGAAATTAGGACCAACCTTGGCATTCAGAGAATCACTTTGGACCTCGAGTTATTTTTTTATGAGTATTAATCCGTCTCTATTGGTTTTGATTTGTAATTTTTAATAACTTCTGGTCTGAGGCTTGTTAAATTACCTTGTGGGATTTTTCCATGCATGGATTACACAAGCATAATAACCAGATAATGCATGATATCGAGCTTAAGTAAAATTTGATATTGTTCCCTAGTTTTCGCTGCATTGCAAAGGAACCATTTTTGAAAAACAAATCGATAAGGCAACTAAGTTTCCAAAATGACTTGAAAAATGGTTTTTCCACTGCATTAGTTTAAATTGTGTTTTCTTTTAAAGAAGAGCGACAAACAAACAATTTTTTCTAAAACAACGTTATCAACAATAAAATGAATCTTAAGTATACACGACCTAATGAATGAATGTTTTTAAGCTAACTCAAAATACAACTACAGTTTTCTCTAAAATGAGTTTATTTAAGGTCTTCAAAACTAACGTAAGTTACCTTAGCAATTTTGGTGGCTAATGTAGCCTTCACAATCTAGCCATAACATCTAGTCCGGGTTTGGGAGGTTATAGTGGGTTTTAGGGGGTTTGATTTTTGGTTTTTGTAATCTAGTATTCTAATTTGCTTAATTTTTAATTTAGTCCTAAAACTTGATTAGATTAATTAAAGCCTTTCATGATAGGGAAACTTAGTAATATTTTAGGATTAGACTTGTAACTATTAATGTTTGGTAGAAACACTCTTAATTTTTAATTTGGAAAATGTACTAACAGTTTTCAAAAGTTACAATTTAGTCCTTAATAATAAAACTTGAATTAAACATTGTAAATGAACTCAAATTAAGCTAAAATTTTAAGAAGGTCAAAAACTATTTGGAAATAAAATTAGAATAGTTTAACCTTAGGTGGTAATATGACCAAAATACCCTTAGGTTTAAATACTTAGAAAAAGTTTAAAAATGGTTCACAAATTGCTTCCGCATTAATAAATGATAGTTAATTAGTCATAAATGAGGTGCTATAAGGTTAGAGTATGCATCGGGTGGTCATTAGCTAGAGAAACTTCGATAGCTAATGTAACTCTTCGAATTCAAGCTAGTCCATCCTAATCGGGTTTGGGGTGTCACAGTATACGCATGAAACAACATTAAACTGACTTGGTGACTGAGATGCAAAATTATTCAAACCATTAGCGTTAAACTACCTCAACATTGAAGAAATAGAAGATAACTAAGCTGAGAGTGATGTAAGTGCACTTCGTGCACTCTAGTTACTCGTATTCCTGAAGTTGCTCAATTTGTTGGCCATTGATAGTTGTTACTACCGATCCTATCAATGATCTCGTAAGCCTCATTGTAAAACTTCGACAAGAGAGCACCATTCGCAGAAGCATCTACCATCAACCTTGTGTGTGGGTTAAGACCGTTATAAAACATCTCCAACTAGATGCAATGTGGAATCTCATGATGAGGACACCTATAAAGTAATTCCTTGAATCTTTCTCATGCCTCATACAAGGACTCATCATCCAATTGTGAAAAAGTAGTTATCTCATTTCACAACTTAGCATTTTTGCTAGGTGGAAAATACTTAACCAAAAATCTTTTTGCTATTTCTTGCCATGCAGATATTGAACTAGGTGGAAACGAATTAATCCATGCTCGTGCTTCATCTCGTAACGAGTATGAAAATAACTTCAACCTCAATGCATCTTTAGTAACACTGGCTATTTTAAATGAATCACTCACCTCCATGAATAATCGAAGGTGAAGGTGTGGATCTTTCGTGGGCATTCCATTAAACTAGCCCACCGTTCGGGGCATTTGAAACATCATTGGTTTCAATTCAAATTGCAATGTCTCAATCTCAGATCTCCTAATTTCAAGATTTAATCCATTGAAAAGTGGCACAATGTATTGTCTTATGGCGTAGTCCTTTTCAGCAGCAAAAAGGATTGGATTGTACACATGATTGACTCCATTTCCTTGTCCATCATTTTGATTTCCAAGGTCCATCTCAACTTGTCTTTGAGCTGATCTTTCGTGTCTTCTTTTTCTAAATGTCTACTCGATCTCAGGGTCTACAGGTAATAAATTGATAATTCGATCTATGCTCATAAACACTTGAAAAATAAAAAAATAAAGAATAAAGAATAAATTAGTAAAGTTAGGAGTTAAATAAAAATGAAATAAAAACCAAATTAAAAAGAATGATTTCAATAAAATAATTATGGCAACAGTCCCTGGCAACAGCGCCAACAACTTATAACGCTTGGTTTGTGCAATTGTACATAGTCATTATCAAGTAATAAGTAAGTAAAATAGTTATTGTCTCCACAGGGGCTGTGTATGTTAATCAATTAATTGTAAAATTTGAATTAACAATCTAGTGATAAAAACACAATATTTTGAGTGATGATGATTAAGCTAAGTTAAATTATCTAAATGCAAGATGATCCCTAATGCAATTTAATCTAAATGCCAAGAATGAAATGAATTTAGCAGCAAAGAAACAAAATTCAACAATAAATAACATGAATAAGCTAGGATAATTACATCTTTCAACTTAGTTTATTTTTCTCATGTTTAACAGTGTTCGAAAAATATTCTATGGCAACTTGATCTTTCATAAGTTTTGAAACCAAATTATGTCCTTTCATAATCTTTTACTTAGTAAAAAATGCATTTTACTGATCATATTAAACTAAGGGTTTCTTAAAATTCTTGTGAAGTAACAGGTGTGGGTCAGGTTTGAAAATGTTTAATCACATAAACCTAAAAATTATGAAAGATAATAGAGCTCGTTAAAGTTATTATGAACCTTCACTTTAGTCAGGCCAGGATCTAAATTAAGCATGCACATTTCAATTATTGCATTCATCATCTGGTCAGGATAGCTCAGCTAATTCTAATGCATCCAATCATGTATGAATAAAATACATACTTGAGTTTAATTGAAAACATGATCGAATAAGGCAAAAACACTATAAATATGATTTAAACAAACTTCATTGAATCAATGCAATCATCCTAGCTAAATAGATTTAAGCTACCATTTTTTATGACAAGATAATAAAGCACATTGCAAACATGATTAAAATCAAAATAACAAAGTAAAGGAAGAATAAAATATGTCAAATTAGCAGTCTCGTGAACTCTGATTGAAGATGTTCTCCTCTGATCCTTGTGTTGTTATTTTGCTAATGGCTCCTCAAGGCGGCTAGCCAAGAGATGATTTTCTCAAGGTTTTTCTAGCTAAGGGAAATGGGATGTTATGCCTAGGAATGAAGAGAGGAAATCATAGAATAATTGAATGAGGGATGTAGGGATTGAGTGGGGGTATTTATACTTGAAGTAGATGGTAGAGTTTACTAAACATAGGGATTGAAATCCCTCTATTTTCTCCATTGCTTGGCTGACCATATATAGTGGAAGCAGGTGGATGGTGGTTGCTTGATTTGAGCATAGAATCATGCTAAATTTAGTCATGGGTTGGATAGGTTCAAGGGCAATCTTTGTATGTCGATTTCCAATGATTCTCTAAATGTAGGGACCTCCAAATAATTATCCCAAAAGAGATTTCTGGGCAGCCAACATGCTTGTGTCGAATTTGGGCTTGACTCCCCCTTGTTGGATGGTTTCATGACCCACTATGTTGTTCAGACTTTTCCATCATGTATCATCTTTTTTACTAGGTCAAAGTAACACCTTGATGACCCATTTAGCATGGTTTTGTCATCCAACATATGAAATAAATAGCTCATGTTCATGCAACATTATAATAAGCTCCATATTATATCACATGGTTCCCTACATAATAAAATATAACACATTAATAATTAACATGAAATAATTTAAATTATACACAAAATTAATACAATAAAGCTTATATTTGCATTTTTTATAAATTCATGCCCGTCAGCAAAATATAAATAAAATCCACTTAATTAATTAACAAATACTTGGGATTAGTATTATTATTAAGTAAAAAGGTGGTAAATATGACTAAAAAGTCCCTATATAATTTAAAGTTTACATAAACCTGACATCATCCCTCCTGGCGTAGACCACATCAACTCACCTACAACATAACATGAACAAATATATTCATAAGAACTTATTGAGGAGAACATCATTTACCTGATTCATATTTGCACTTTACAACTGGTAATTTATATAAATGATCTCATCGTTCTTGTCCTTCAACTTTGTTTCTGGCAGATACTTCCTCAAGTTATATTCCTTCATACTTGTTCGATACTATACCTCATTCTGAAATTATTTCCTTTTTCTTAACAAATTTATTCGATGCATCACTTTCATCCTTTATTCTTGTAACACCCCTAACCTGTATCCGTCACCAGAAAGGGTTTACACGGTATTACCAAACTAAACACAACTTTCGGATAATCATAGATACACATAGAAACTAAACATCTTAAAATATCACAACTGAATATATACTAAATCAAACCACTTATTACAGGTTACACATAAATTAAATAACATACAACCATAATCATTATTAAATGGCCGGATATAAGCATATGGATATAAACATCTCATTATTCATTACATAAAATCAAACATACATGCAGACTTAATATAATTTAAATCAAAACCAACTTAATTATTAAAAACTGAAATTACTATTCATATGGTCATTTGCTAAATCTTTAATCGAATATATATATAACATGCAAACACATATTCCTTATTTGTTGTCTACTTCTACTATGCTAAATCACTTTACAATTATGAAACATTTTCAATAACCAAACTGAATATTCAAACCTATTATTTTACCCTTCACACCAACATATCAATTATATATAAATATATAATACATATTAGCTATTCATCCGGCATATATAGCATACCAACTCAAATTTGTTTTAACATGATACTATCATATATCAATTAAATTAACAAAAGTCATACTTTAAACCAATTTGATAGCCACATATTCGGCTAAATCTATATATAAATCCCTATAGCCAAAGCAATCAAATTTTATCATCAAATAAATAACACCTCAATTATTTTACATCCACCGAAAATTTATTCACCTTGTTTGCTAATCTAAACATAGTCATTTCACAAACTATTCATTATGCTTAACATTTCATTTATAAACAATGAAAAAAGGTAATAAACTTATATCTATATCTATTGCATTCCACAAACGAATATTCCACAAACGAATATCCACACTTCAAATCATGGTCATTTACATATACTTAGACATAACCTTATCACCATTACCACATATATCAATCAAGATTTACATATATATAAACTTTTCACCTTTTTAATCATATCAACCCACATGACTATATCATCATCAATATACCAAATATATCATACGCATATAGCATGTTTGATATTTTCAAAATAGACTTAAACCATAACCATAATTATATAACCATTAACATATATATCAAACACCTCACTCATATATATATACCAAAACCAAAATTTGCTTTAACTTAAACATTGTACTTAGACATATTCGCATGGCTTTATATACATACTCAATCAAAATAAACTAACACAAAGGCTAGCCTATACATGCCATAAGTTCGAATTCCACTTATAAAGTACCAGAAATAGTTTATAGTGTGATAAACTTTGCTGACGATCCCCGAGCTTGTAACTTGACTCCAAAATCTATAAAATAGAAGCAAACATGTACACACAAGTCACAAGCAAATAAATAACTCAATATCAACTCATTTTAATCAAACTAGTTTATATTATCATGATTGCATTTATTTTTGAGCTCCAAAAATTCATATATAATATATACCTCCATATAAAACTTTACCTTGGCCGAATATACATGTAACTATTTTTCAAGTATCATTAAATTTCAAAACCATGGTACAATTGTATAATCTAACTTACATAAATTCATATACATATATTCATAAGATCGAATGAAATCATATATAGGTTTGCATATAAATCACCATTATAATATCACTATACAAACCTTTGGTCGAATATACATTTCATATATAATCATACCTTATTTGCATCACAAATCAAGTAACCAACTTACCTTATTTCAAATAAGGAATAGGTTATTACATACCTGATTACCCTTACTCATTTTACACATTCAATCACAACCTATCGTTGCCCATTGAACCATTCAAAATTGAATAGGATACTCAGATAATCACATATATCAAACAATGTCAACATCCTAGACGTGGTCTTACATGCTATCTTATATCGATGCCACTGTCCCAGACAAGGTCTTACATGAATCAAATACGATGCCGATGTCCCAGACATGGTCTTACATGTAACCATATACATCGATGCCAACGTCCCAAACGTGGTCTTACACGAAAACACATATCGGATCCTATGTCATGACATATGTATCCTAGCTATTCCTAAGGTTCGTACAGGGCTTTTGGGCGTCGTAACTTGATTGAATCGAACTCATACACATAGCTATCAAGCATATTCAATCTGGCTATCATATACATATTTTTATATTATACATTTTAGAATATATAAATCGTATTTAATCAAATAAATAACATCTATTTGCTTATAAACTTACCTCGGACGATGAAAATCAGAACGGGATGACTATTCGACAACTTTAGTTTTCCCCCGATCCAAATCTGATTTCTTTGGTTCTTGATCTAAACATATTCAAATTAAACTCATTCAAACATATTTTCACTCAATTTATTCCAAAAACACATAAATGGGCAAATTACCATTTTACCTCTGACAGTTTACACTTTTTACAATTTAGTCCAAATTGCACAAAACAAAAAACATGCAAAATTTGAGTACACCATGCTTAGGCCGAATCTTCCTTGTGTTCATACAAGTCCATATATTTCATTTATTTCACATTTTAGTCCCTAAATTTATTATTTTTGCAATTTAGTCCTAATTACTCAAAATCATAAAAAATTCGAATACAAAACATATCAATCCAAAACATATCTTTCATATTTCATCAACTAACATCACAAAGCTCAAATATTCATCAATGGCATAACTCAAAATATTCATAAAAATAAAAAATTCAAGCATGGGCTTTGTAGATAACATAGCAACGATCTCAAAAACGTAAAAATTATAAAAAAAAACCGAGCTAGTTACATACCTAGATTAAGCTATCAAAAATGCCTGAACCTATGGAAGCTTTATTTATTTTTCTTTTCTTTATATTTGGTCATGCAAGAATATGAACACTTATGGCTTTTAATTTATGTTATAATATATCATATATATTATTTACTATTTTACATATTTAACCTTTAAAATTTAATTAGAAAACCATATAAAACATTTCCAAAACTATCCACTCCTATATTCAATGGCCTAATTGCATTATAAATGCTTCATATTAATAAGACAAGTTCAATTCGGCCCCTACATATTTAACCACCAAATTTTCATTTTACGCGATTAAGCCCTTTTATTAAATCGGACACTCAAATGACAAAATTAAATCACAAAAATTTCACACATATAAATTCACACATAATAAACATAGAAAATAATTTTTAAATATTTTTTTGACTCGGATTCATGGTCCCAAAACAACCATTTTGAATAGGGTCTAAATCGGGCTGTTATAATTCTCTTAATCATCACCTCATGACGATTCCAAAGGAAACACATACGCAGATCATAGATACTTCCTTTGATCATACTAGTTCATGCCCTTAACCGGGATACATTTTCAATGCTAAAACATTACATCTCTATGTCTCTTCAATTCATTATTTCTGACCAAGTCTTAGCCTTATATATAACCTTGCCATGTAGTCCATAGATACACCTTGCCCTTAATGACTCCACTGATTACGCTTAAGAGCCATACCTAACATGCAAAAATGATTTAATATAGAATCCGCCATAAGAACATTCTTTTCGATACGCTACTGAAAACTTTATTTTGACACGCCATAAAGAAACTCCCTCAAACTCTTTACTTAGAGTCCTATTAAGACACGTCATAGGGTAGTCTCTCTGGAGTATGCCATAAAAGCTATCCTTGCAAAGTTCACCGTAAAGACTACTCTTTTATATTTTGCCACAGAGGCATTCCTTTCATATTGCACCACAAAGGCATTCCTTTCATATTGCGCCACAAATAAGTCCTTTAGGGTTTGTCACGAGAGCATTTTCTTTCCTAATGTGTTTGCGATACAGATTTTCCTAGACTCACACTTCGTGAGCTTTTCCTATAAGCACCCTAGAACACGCAAAAATCCCCATTGAGTAATAACCATTCTTTAGTCACTTACAAAGGGTGCCATGATAATGGACTTTTCCTTTCAGATTTCGTGTTTAAAGTCTCGATAGACCCCTTTGGAGAACTGCAAAGATAGTCACAAACTCACTTCATAGACCTTTCATGCATGGACACATTCCACATTCTTCTTTAGAACCACAACTTACTCTTAACAGAACAGACCCATAGCATATATCTAGGACACACTTATACGACCAAAGCTAATCTTCTTAGATTCCATACCATAACATGCATTCTATCCTCAAAACTCTTTCATTAGTTGCATGACCATCATACTATACTTCTCTAGTTTTGGTTTCATTGTTCTGTCAATTTCTTATAGATATACTTCGATATGAATAATATACATATAAGAATCAGCTTATGGACTCACCTGACAACCTCAAATAGCAGCTCAAACTTCAAATCCAACAAAAAAACTACGACAACCACTGCTTTTAAAACATAAGAACACCATTAAAACCCATTTGTATACCTTTTACAATTATCTAAAACCAAAATAACCCTCATATAAAGACTTACTTCTTCACCTTACTGTTCATTCACTCTTACAGACCTATTCTTTCATAACATAACATGTACAACCATGAAACTTACCTTGACATGAAGTAACCACTGGTGGAGATCTAGATATACAACTCTAACTAAAGGGAGAAAGATATACTTTAGGATCCTTAATATTTAGGCAGAAGTACTTATTGAAGAAGGAAGAAAAACTCCCCATTTTTATCTTGAATATCTATTAATATAACTTGAGTCCTTATTGGAACCCGACACGTGTCATTGACTTCAAGAACTACCTTTATAAATGGTTTACAACTATTAAAACCTTATATTTTATGTTTCTAGTTTAATTTTCCACTTAGCTTCTAGCCAAATCATCTACAACTTAACTAGCATAGTAAATTAATGAACTGGGCATACATTACCTTCAACAATAACCCTTACTTACACTGTTATCAACACTCTTACCAATATCTTCTTCTATAGGACTTAATACATTCTAAGAATAATCCTTGCTTAATATTCCAATATCTTCTATGCGCTCGATTTATACTCTAGAACAACAATTGGGCAGATCGACAACACCACATAGATTACTCTCAGTCTATTCGCCAGAACTTAGAACCTATTAAAATTGTGTGTCACATCTATGGCATGCCATTATATCTAACATATAAGCTCACATAAGGAGCTCAAATAAAAGAACTTGTTCATATAGAGCTCGTACAAAAGCTCGTAAAAACACAGTTTATAAAACTGTATTTTAAAACATATATTAAAACATAGGCACACATAGGAGTAAACATAAAGCATAACTTAAAAATAGATTCTTAGAAATTTGAAAAAAAAAATTAATAGAAAAGCTTACTCTTGGAACTTAGTTTTAAAAACCTTAAGTTCTTTGAAGAAAAATAATAGTACGCACACAAGTAACGAACCATGAACACTTATTGAAAAGTTGAGAATTTTTAAACAAGTTTTCCTTTGCCGTTATCCTTACTGGTAGATGGTTCGACTAGTTCGCAACAAACATATATGAATATACACAAATTACTAAACAAACAAAACATAATCAAATATACGAGTGAACATAGCTTTTTGGACAATCAACCCTAATAGGACAGACACTTACCTTATGTAACATCTCAAATTAGGGCCTAGTCAGAATAGTGGTCTCAAGACCACAAATTCTAGATAGAAACAATTATTTTATGATTTTTATGATGTCCATGATAGGTATGAATGCTTGTGTGAAAATTTCATGGAGAAATTCTATGCATAAAATGTCCAATTGAACCTTAAGGACCAAATTGAATAAGATGCAAAACTTGTATTCTAGAAGCATCAAGCATGAAATTGCTTTAGAATATAAATTAGAAGGTTCTAATTAGCAATTTGACCATTATCTAAAATTTTGAACAAAAAGGGACATGCATAGGAAAAATTTGAAAGAAAGGCCTTAAGAGTATTTTGGTCAATTAGTAATTAAAAGAATAAAAAGGGAAAATTAAAGAAAAAATTGGTTCATCTTCTTCATGTCGCTGCCGAAATTCCTAAGCTCTCCATAGCTAGAGTTTTTGACATTTTCAAGCTCAATAGTAAGTGTTATCTAGCCGTTTTTATTGTTCTTTACATTTTTTAAGATCTCGTAGCTTGATTTACCTATTTCCACCCTTAATTTGAAGTAGGGTTTATGTTTACAAAATTTAACCATGTGTGACATGCATGTTCTTTGGTGTTTAATGGAGAAATATGATAGCTTGGTGTGTGTTTAACATCTTTTACTAAGTGATTTGGCATGAAAACACCTAAAAAGGACTAAATTGAAAAAGGTGTGAAATTGAGTGATAAATATCTATTTTTGATGAGTAACGTGGGCTACTATGAGTACAAGAAATATTCAGCTAGGCTTGGGTACTAAAGGAAATGAGTATAGTTCATTATATGAGCTTAGAGACTAATTAGTAATTTTGTAAAAGTTTCGGGGCAAAACTATAATTTTGTCAAATTGTGATTTATAGACTGATTTGGGCAACGTGATAATTAAACAAGTGGAATTTGCTATTATAGATCAAGAAAAATAGAGTCCAGACCTAAATCGAGGGAAAAGCAAGATTTTAGAATAAAACGTAAAGTTAGCAATATTTTGGCACCGAGGTAAGTTGTGTGTAAGTAATTCAACAATTTCATTATTGTGTATTTAATGCTTGATGTTATATGAAATGTGTGTATATGCCCTTATGGAATTTGACTTGAGATGATTCAATAACAATTTAATGATAACTTTGTATCTCAAAAATCCCGGGTGACCCTAAGGAATACTTAGGATTTGAATCTCATGACACCATGATCGATGAGATTCCATGTAAGACCATGTCTAGGACATGGCATCGACATCGATACAAGATTCCGTTTAAGACCATATCAGGGATATGGCTTCCGCATCAATAAGTGATTTCGTATAAGACCATGTTTGGGACATGGCATCGATATGAGGTTCCGTATAAAACCATGTCTAGGAGATGGTGTTGGTACCGATTCGAGACTTCGTATAAGACCATATCCGATGTGTGGTCCCATGTAAGACCATGTCTGGGACATGGCTTTGGCACCCTATTTGGTGTATGATAATCCCGAACGTCCTTCCGTATTCCAAGTGGTTCAACGGGTCAATCAAGATCAAAGTTAAGAGATGGAGAAATACGAATAAACTATGAGTAGTACAGGTATGTACGTAAACCTCATGAGTATGGAATTTGATTCATGATGGAAAGTTTAGCATGAGTATGAAAGAGTAAGATAAGTTGTGAAGTTCAATGACATTAATGTCAATTCTTATTTTGTCCATTGTGTGTAAATTGATAATGTGGTGGTAATTAGTAGCATGTTTAACTCATGAAATTGTATGATCTATGTTGTTTATGAGTTACATACAACTTACTAAGCTTTATGTTTACCCCCTCTCTCTTTTCCCTTTTTCTTAGCATCGCCAAGCTAGCTCGGGGATTGTGGACGTTGGAGCTCAAGTCACACTATCAACCAATCTTATGGGGTATATTTGGTTTAATACATTTATGTATGGCATGTATAGGGGACTTATTATTTTGTTATACGTGTCATATTAGTTGCCCAAAGTGATGACCCATATTGGTATACTAATTCATTTTGTATATGGACATGAAGTATGGCTCATATTGATTATTGGGTTGTAATCCTAGATATTGATGCATGCATGAGATGTGTTGATACCCTTGAGGTGTGTGATGAGTTGGTTGTTGACAATGAATGATAAAATATTGAATCTATGCTTGTTGGATGATTGATGTCACGTGGTTAGGTTATAGTATGGTTTAAACTAAGGAAATGTTTTGAATGATCCTAGTAAGTTATGAAGTCCCAAATATGTATACTTTGGCATGTAATTGTTATTCATGAGTTAAACTATGGATGTTTAAGTAACCTATTTATGCCATGATATTCAGCATTGGCATATGAGAGTATGCATGTGTTAGTGAGGGTGACGAAAGGGCTTGGAATATAGCCTCAAAGTTGTCCACACGGGTAGACACACGGGCATGTGTCTAGGCCGTGTGTGACACACGATCAGCCTCATGGGCATGTTATCCAGCCATGTGTCCTTTGCACCCTAGTTTTGCAAGTTAGTATGCATGGTAGTAAACACACAGGCCGAGACACGGCCGTGTGTCTCAACTGTGTGGAAAATACGGCCTCATGACATGGGCGTGTGCCTAGGCCGTGTGAAGTCTGCACCTTAAATGTGAAAATTAAATTCACCACACGGGTTAGCATACGAGCATGTGACTTGGCTGTGTGACCTTTAATTAATGCTGACATCGTAAACAGAAAGTTACACGGGTTGAGGACACGGGAGTGTCCTAGCCATATGGGCATGTGAAAACCACACGGCCTACCCATATGGGCGTGTGACTCTCCAAACTTGGGGAATTTTTCCAAGTATTGTAAAATTTTTAGAAGTTCTGAGTTTAGTCCCAAACCACCCTTGTAGCATGATAAGGGCCATGTTGGCCCTTAGTAAGGACACTCTGTTTATGTTTGAATGTCTTTCAGATCAGATGAAATTTGTATGCTTGGTTTGTGTAAAGTGTATGTCAAAGACCAATAATGCCATGTACGTTGTCCCGGTGTAAGATACGGGTAAGGGGTGTTACATTTATTAGTATCAGAGTACGGTTTAGTCAGTTCTAGGACTACGTAGCCAGTGTAAGAGTCTAGCTATACATGCCATACGTATATTATGATAGTGTGACAACTCCTGACAATTCAAATTGTGTTTTATATACACTAAATGGATCCCGAACGAGCGGTTGCTGACGATGTGGAGAATAACACGCCGACTCCCTCTTAAGAAGCAGCGCCCTCCGATAGCAGACCCGAGACTGTTAGTCTGAGAGGAGAAGCTAAAGAAGCCTTCCTAAAGATGATGAATGACTGGTATACTGAGTTTGTTTAGATGAACCTTGGTGTTCAATCTCCCCCACCCCTGCATATTCCTCAGCCTACCCCTGTAGCTCCCCAAGTTGTTGAGATGGTGAGAAGGGAAAGGCCTCCGGTTGATTGAATTAGAAAGCAAGGAGTCAAAGAGTTCCAAGCTAATATAGATGATGATCCGAAAAGAGCGGAGTTTTGGCTCGAGAATACCATTCATGTCTTTGATTAGCTGTCACACACACTGGAAGAGTGTATGAAGTGCGTTGTATCGCTTTTAAGAGACTCAGCCTATCAGCAGTGGAAAACCTTCGTGTCAGTTGTGCTGAGGGAAAAAGTGACTTGGGAGTTTTTCCAAGAAGAATTTCACAAGAAGTACATCAGTCAAAGGTTTATAGACCAAAAGAGAAAGGAGTTCCTCGAGTTGAAGCAGGGTAAGATGATTGTTAATGAATATGAGCGTGAGTTTGTAAGGCTTAGCAAATACGCTCGGGAATGTGTATCTATTGAGGCCATCATGTGTAAAAGATTTAAAGATAGATTAAACAAAGATATCCAATTTTTGGTTGGTATCCTTGAGCTAAAGGAGTTTGTGGTGCTGGTTAAGTGAGCATGCAAGGCCGAAGAATTGGCTAAAAAAAATGGAAAGCCGATTTGGAGTCCCGAGACTTGAGGAAGAGGCAACTGGATAAATCTTTTCAATCTTCATCCAAAAAGTTGAGAGAGTTCACTACTTGATCTAATGCTTCTGTTGGGTATTCAAACAAGAATCAGGGTAAACAGTATATAGCTTCGAAAGCTCAGACACTTCAATAGCTAGTGCTGGGAATGCCCGACCTAATAGACTGAAATGTCCCCAGTGCGGGAGACGTCACCCCAGCGAGTGCCGAGGGAGTGATAGGACTTGTTTTAAGTGCAGTTCCCCTGACCACTTTATTAGGGATTGTCCCGAGAGGGCAGAAAGAGGAAATTTTCAATGAACAAGATCAGATAGCACTGCTAATAAGGGGAGACCTCAGAAGAATCTGGGTAGTGGAATGAGTAGTAAGGGTGCACCTAGGGAGTCTACTGTGAGACCCGAGGGCAGGGCACCTGCAAGGACCTACGCCATTCGCGCTCGCGAAGAAGCCTCATCTCTTGATGTGATTACGAGTACATTTTCTACATATGATACTATTGTTGTTGCTTTGATTGATCTGGGGTCTACCCATTCGTATGTTTACATGAAATTGGTGTCTGATACGAACTTGCTTGTTGAATCTACTGAATTCGTGATAAAAGTGTCAAACCTATTAGGCATGTAACATCCCAAAATAGGACCTAGTCGGAATAGTGGTTCCAGAACCACAAATTCGACATGAGAAAATTCATTTTATTATAATTATATGGTCTACAATTTCACAGAATGATTTCGTGAAAATCTTGTTCGAAAATTTTGACGTTTGGTCACTCAATTTAGTCAAAAGGACTAAATTGTAAAAAAGTGCAAAAGTTGAGTTCTACATGTTAGAGGTGTCCAACTGTTATGAGTTTTTAAATTGGAGGTCCTTAAATGGTGATTAGACCATTGGTTAATTGTTGGACAAAAATAGACATGAAATGGGTGAAATAGAATATTTTTAAGTTAGGGGCATTTTGGTAATCTAATAATTAAAAGAAATAAAAAGGAAAAATAAGCCAAATTTGTCCATCTTCTTCTTGTCTAGCCGAATCTACCATGGAAGCCATGGCTAGGGTTTGGTTCAAGCTTCCAAGCTCATTTGTAAGTGATCCTGAGCCCCGTTTTTAATGTTCTTTACATTTTTGAAGTCCTGATAACTCGATTTACCTATTTCTACCATTATTTTGAGCTAGGTTTCATGTTTAAAAATTTACCCATGAGCGATATGCATGTGTTTTGATGTCTAATGGTAGAAAATGAAGGTTGGTTGTTAAATAAACGACTTTTGCTAAGTGATTTTCGGTGAAAATGCTTAAAAGTATCATTTTGTAAAAGTTATAAAATTTGTCATAAAAGTGAGATTTAGTGGAAATTGGGGGCTGCTATGGTTATGAAAATGATTTGGCTAGGCTTAAAATGCAAGGAAATTGAATAAAAATCATTTTACAACCTAGGGGCCAAAGTGTAAATAAGTGAAAGTTTAGGGGAAAAAATGAAAATTTGTAAAAGTATGATTTACGGGTCAATTTGAATAATGTGAATAATAAATGAGCTATAGTTGAAATGTTAGATCAAGAAAATCGAGATTCGGGCTTAAATCGGGAAAGTTCGAGATTATGGACTAAATTGGAATAGTTAGTCGTAATTGCTTTTGAGGTAAGTTCGTGTGATAATAATAATGAAATGTTATACTTGAAATGTAATGCTTGATATTACATGAATTGTAAGTTGTGCGTAAGTAATTCAATAACTCCAATACTACGTATTTAATATTTGACATTATATGATACATGTATGTATGCTTAAATGAAATTGACTTGTGATAATCCAATGGAAGTTTAGTGATAGCCTCGTGTCTCGTAAGACCGGATGACCCAAAGGAATACTTAGGACTTGGATATGGTGACACCGTGCTAAATGAGATTCCGTGTAAGACCATGTCTGGGACATGGCATCAACATCTGATATATATGTGCCTATGTAAGACCATGTCTGGGACATGGCATCGGCGAAGATATATGTGCCCGTGTAAGACCATGTCTGGGACATGGCACCAGCGATGATATATGTGCCTGTGTAAGACCATGTCTGGGACACGGCATCAGCGACGATATGTGGATTCATGTAAGACCATGTCGGGGACATGGCATTGGTGCTTTATTTGGTGTATGATAATCTGAGTGTCCTTTAGTATTCCGGTGGTTCAACGAGCCATTCAAGATGTTAGGATAAAAAGTGGAATAAAATGGGTAAGAATGTATGGTACATGTATGTCTAATAAGCTTATGGTTATTAAGACTTTGAAATGTCGAGATATCAGTGAGCTAAGATGCATGAATTATGATTATGAATTTTGTTGCAATATCATGTTAACTTATATTGCGTATTTGAACATGGAATTCATGAAATGGTGAGTTCACGATTAGTTGGAAGTGAACTTATGATAGTTATCATTATATTGCACTAAAACAGTTTTGGGATAGCAACAATAGTCCAAATTTGCAAATCCACCAAAAATTGTGAAAATTGAATTAGTGACTGAAAAAGATATAAAATTAAAGCTTATTGAGTCTAGTTTCATATAGAGGAAATTTTATAGCAAAAGAATTTTATATTGTGAGATATTTAAGTTTTTGTGAGACAGGGTCAGAGTGATTCTAGGCTCCCCTATCTTCACTTTGGAAAATCATTAAAAATTGTATGAAAATATTTATGAATTAGAATTCATATGACTAAATTCGTAATGAGTATAATTTCAAGAGAAATAGACGAAAACATTATCCAAATCCTGTACTAAGAGATAATTAATTTTTAGTAAAGAAAGGTCGAAACTGTCAAACAACAGAACATGGGTAACTTTGAAGAATAAATTGTACTTATTGGCTAACCCATAAATTCTAAAAATTTTATGGTAGAAAGATATATGAGTCTAGTTTCAAATTCTTTTAATGGATCTTAATTTAGAATTCTTTAGCTCAAGATATTAATAATTTAGTGACTATGGTGTGAGTAAATAGCTTGACATGAGCATAAGAAAAAAGTGCAATTATTATTGTTTTACCTTGAGATCATGATGTGAGAATTGGTAGAATCGTGTTAATAAATTGCTTATTATTTTCATACGGACTTACTAAGCTATATAGCTTATCCCCTCCTTTTCATTTCTTTAGTGTTGCCAAGTTAGCTCAGGTTGGAGATCGTCGATGACAGCATCACACTATCAAATTATCAATTTTGGGGTATTGATAAACCTTAAGTGTTTTCAAGTGAGTGGCATGTATAGAGACTTAGTCTTTTGTGCTATGTGTTTAATGGTTTGTCCAAATGTATTGGCTTATAATGATTCAAGTGTATATAGCGATGAGATGTGGCTTATATTGGTTATGGGTTTGTAAACCTATTTATCTATGTGGAATGTGCTAACACCTTGAAATGTGATCATATGCTTATATGTACCAAGATCTTGTGTGATGTGGTTATACTTATTTGCTATAATGAAGTTGAAGTTAATTAGTATGATGATAACCGTGGTATAAAAGTATAAGTGGTATTATAATAGACAAGGTCAAATGAGTATGAAAAACACAAGTATGATGACATGCAAGTGTTATATTTGTAACTTAATTGAGAATGTTTAATCTTTAATTGGATTCCATGTTCTATGCCTTTGATGTTGTATAAGTGTGGGAGGGATTAAGGTTGACCAAGGCTTGGAAAATAGCCTAAGTGTTGGCCACACAGACAGAGACACGGCCGTGTGTCTCAGCCGTGTGGAAGACACAGCCTAGCACACGGGCATGTGTCTTGGATGTGTGACCTTAAAATATTCCTAATGTCATAAATAGAGAGTTACACGGGCTGAGGACATGGGCGTGTCCAAGCCACATGGGCATGTGTGACCATACGGCCTACCCATACAGGCGTGTGACTCTCCAAAAGTAGAAAATTTTCTAAGTGTTGTAAAAAGTTTGTAAGTTCTCGGTTTAGTCCCGAACCACCCCCAATGTATGTTTTGGGCCTCGTCAGCCCATATAAGGGTCGTTATGAATATTAATGAATGTTTTTAATTTGAATAAATTTTTTTATGGTCCGATTTTACATAGTTGTGTACGTTTAAGTCTGGTAATGCCTCATACCCTGTCCAGGCCTCAGACTTGGGTAAGGGGTGCTACATTTTGTGGTATCGAAGCTATGTTTTAGTCGATTCTCAGACTAACCTAGCATAATGTGAGAGCCTATCTATACATGCCAAATAAGATGTGATAGTGTGATGTCTCCCGATGCGGATGGGATCTATCTCGCTTATATAGAGATACTCTCCAACCGAGCTACATCTAACCATGTTTATATTGATACTAAAGTATCTGAGTAAAGTAAAATTATGATGAATTGAGGCTTATAAAGGTATTAATAAAGGTTTATAATGTGTATGCGATGATGTACGAGATGAAAGTTTATGTTATGATCAACTCATCCATGTTTGTTTACTATTCATATGATGCCATGTGCCTGACTTGTTTGATTACGTGAATATAAATAGTAAAGTTACTAAAAAATTGACGAAATGTGTATTTATGTACACTTGTTTGAATAAATGCAATCGGTAAGTTTGAGTAACATAAATACGTATGTTAATTTACCTGAAGTGAATGATATACATGTGAAAATGTTACCATAATGATGAAATAGTGTTATATGTATATGTGTATGAGAGACGAATCAAGGATCTTACGACCACACCCCTTTACCAGAGTGGTGTTTATAAAGGATTTCATGCGATTTGTGATGAAATAAGCTCAGAGTATCAGACCAAAAGAGTTTAGCGATAGTGTGACACCCCTAACTCGTGTCTGTCGACAGAATAGAGTTAAGAGGTGTTACCAATCATATTACAATTCATACATATATGAATTATATATTAAAGTGCAAGAGTTTAATCACATCAGTGTTTAAAACTAAATCGATTATCAAATTGTAAAAATTATATCATTCACAACATAGTATAAATAAAACAAAAATCCAGAATATTTCAAAATAATTTATACTTATACAAGATATATAAATTATCACTATCTTCATAATTGATTATTAGACCAAATCTTAGGTAAGCTAAGACCACACATATGTTATACATTAAATTAAATTAAATTTCATTTTTAACTCTTTCATTTATACTTGCCGCACCAATATATATATTAGTCTAAATAAAATTCACATTTCATGTATTAATATAATTTAAAGCCTTCATTTGAATATAGATATACATAAATAAATGCATCTAAGCATATTTGAAATAAGCATCATATCAAATAATATTTTCGGTTTAGTAATTAACTAACATCTAAGAGATGTAATATATTACACTAAGCTCAAATACTTTACATCACTTTAATTTAAACCATTTTCGGACATAATAACAACTTCTGCGTAAACTAATAATAAAACCAATTGAGATCTTATTACAAAATTTATCAAGCTATCACCCATACAACTTAATACAATATAACATGACCGAATGTACTATTTAAGCTTATCATCATAGTATACACTTACCCTAAAATTCAAGGCCACACTTAATATTTACGTTCATAAGAAACAATTGACTTAAACAATTATGAAACATTTTTCTTATTTATTACTTTACTTAGTCGAATCATATGGTTTTAAACCTTATACACAACCCAAAATTCCCATTACCGAATTAACAAACTAAATTCCTTAAACATTATAACTAAAAACATATTAGATCAAAACTAAGTATAATAGGCAAATTCTCATATAAACTATACCTAGTATAAAACATATCCAAACCAAACAATCATATCTATAGTTGATCCATTCATGCCACCTCCAAAGTTATTAACCAACTTTAATACTCAAATTCATGTCACTACCCAACCATTTCTAAAACATATATCATCAATCACACAAGCCAATCATTCACAACATATAGCATCGTCACGAAAATAGTTTAAACCATAATCGAACATAATTAAAACCAAACTTGGAAATAAAGCCATTTTCGCATGGCTTTAGTTATACATAACTAAAGTTAAACATTTCATACAAAAACACAATTCAGCCTATACATGCCATACTTCAAGTTTGATTATTTAAATACCGAAGCTGTAGATAGTGTGGTGAACTTTGCTGGTGATCCCCGAGCTCGTAACTTGAATCCAAAATCTATAAAACAGAGTAAACGAAAACACACAGAGTAAGCTAACTTAGCTTAGTAAGCCTTAAGCAAATTAAACAATTAATGCATAATAACATCTCAATACTAAATCATTTCAATCAAATAAATCAACTTATGCATTTGTAATCACATTTAATTTCAAACTTTTAATTCCATACATATATAACATTTACTTTCATAGAACAATTTCTCCTTGGCCGAATATACATGTATACATCATCAATATATTCTCAAATTTCAAAAACATATTGTCTTATATAATCGAATATACATATATATTCATAGACATATATTCATCACCTAAACTTTAACATTACATCCATATACAACTATAAGGCCAAGTATATTTTTAATATTAACACATATATTACAACCACTTCATGTATCCTTTTTCATCACATATCAAGAAATCAATTCACCCTATTTTCAAATAGGTAACCAACTATCACGTACCTGATCGTTTTAGCTCGTTTAACGTATTCAATTACCACATCAGCATAAATTCTTTTAGGCATAAACTTATAATAATTCACCGGCATAAAGCTTGCTAGGCCTAAACCTGTATCACACACCGACACAAGGCCTGCTAAACTCAAAGTTTGATTTTATACACCAGTAATAAGCCTGCTAGGCATAAAGCCCGCTAGGCATAAAGCTTGATTTAATTTACCAGCACAAGGCTTGCTAGGCTCAAAGCCCGAATATCACTATTATAAAGTTGTCTCATAAACAATTCATATATCGAAAATTCTAAATATTCCACACAGTTCATACGGACTTTCAAATGTTATAACTCAGTCGAATTAAACTCAAATACATTATTTTCATGCTTAATCATATTCGGCTAACTCTACTATAAATCTATAAATTCCAAATCAGCATATTAAACTAATTTACATTCAAAATAAACGATGTTTAATTGCTTAAAGACTTACCTCGGATATTGACGAACAGTATTAATTTATTATTCGACTATTTTGGTCTTCCCCTAATCCATATCCGATTTTCTCTTTTCTTGATCTAAATTTATATAAATTAAACTTATTTAATCAAATTTTCAATCAAATTCATTCAAAAACACATAAATGGACAAATTACACTTTTACCCCAGACATTTTACACTTTTAGCAATTTAATCCAAAATTCACAGAACACAAAACAAGCATAATTTGCCCATGCCATGCTTAGGCCAAATACTCCCCATACACATACAAGTCCTCACATTTCATTTATTTCACAATTTAGTCCCTTAATTAAACACTTTGCAATTTAACCCTATTTATTGAATTTCATCAAAATTTCAATACAAAAACTGGTTAATCCATCACATAACTTTTATTTAACATCATCAAACATAAAATTCACCAAGCTATAAACAATGGTAAAATTGAAAATATACATCAAAATCAGAAATTCAAGCATGGGTCGAATAGTACTCGAAGCAACGATATCAAAAACGTAAAAATTATCAAAATCTAAAGTAAAAACATACCTTGATTTAGCTTGAGAAGTAGCTGAATGCCTAACTCTTTTCTTTTCTTTTTATTTTTGGTATTTTCGGTTCTTAAAGATGAATACTAATATGGTTTCTTTATTATATGTTTTATAATATATTGACTAAATAATTACTTTACCAATTTAACCTTACAAATAAAATATACAACCATTATCATGCATGGTTATAATCGTCCACCCTTATTTCATTTGGCTAAATTGCAACATAAAATCTCCACTTTAAAAAGACATAGCAATTAGGCATTTTACAAAGTAGCATGCTTAATTTTCTTTTGATGCAATTAAATCCTTTTTAATAATCGAGCACTCAAACATCAAATTTAAAACACAAAAATTTTACGAATATCAATTCACACATAATAAACATAGAAAATAATGTTAAAATATTTTTTTGACTTGGATTCGTGTCCCGAAACCACCGTTCTGATTAGGGTCTGAATCAGACTGTTACAGGTAGAATGATTGCAAATATGGTCAGAGTTTGAGAATGAGTTGATAAGTAAAGACAGAACTAGAAAGGTATTAGGTTGATTCAAAGATTATTCGGTTTACGGAATATCGTAATTAGAGAAGAAATTAACTTTGGTCAACCGACTAATTCAGACACGACGTCGAAACAATGTAGTAATCGAAATTCCTTATTAACTTACTTTCTTCAGTGAAAGGAATAATACAGGATTAGTGATGATAGAAATAGTTGAAGGAATAATATTTGAAAGGTAAGACATTGAGTGTGACAGTTATGGCTAAACAGATTTTGACAGTCTCTTTTGAGGTATTCTTTATGTGTAATTGTTCTTGAGATTGTTCCTATGGCTTTTACTCTTCTGATAAAACCTCTTTTTTTATAGAAATGTTTTCTAATCATGATGTATAGATGAAAGTATTGGTAGTCTGACTGGTATATATAATCGATATTGCTCCATTCCCCTCTGACATTCTGTTGCGTTTCATCTATTGAAACTTTATGAAAAAGTGCACATAATGATATAACTTTGTTTCTTCTAATTGATGTTCTATTTGATATGTATATATATGGGAAGGTATATCATTCTTGTTGCATTTACTTCTAGTGGGTTGGAAGGATGTATTCTTTCGGACTTCATTTCTCTGAGGAATTATCGAGATCCTTCATATTTTTCTTATGAGCTTTGTTCTGGATCTTTCATTTTGACAATGTATCTTGGATTTCTAAATCATGGAATTTTTTTATCTTGGATTTCTCTGTCTTGGACTTCTTTATTTGGTTTTCTTGTCATTTTTATTCCGTAAATTATTAATCATAACTTATATCTAAAGTGAGTTCTTTGGCCTGATGATTATGTCAATTATAACTATGATTCCGGTTTGATTATAGCAACATGATGATTCCAGTATCTAGATTTCTTTTCTCAAGTAAGTTAATCAAGTTAATGCTTTTAATTGGGATATTCTTGTTATTATGAGTTAATACAATTGAAATGGACTTTGATTGGCATGATAAGTGAATTTTGAATGATTACTTGTTGAATCATTTTACCGACTAGAATAGAAGATTTCTTGAAAAGTCATTTATTGATGATTAAGACTGACTTGGTTGTTCAATCGGAATTAGTTATTATTTGAAAGATTAAATGGGATATAGATGTCTGAGAATAAGATTTTATTTTTTTTCGGGTAAAAGACAGATAGTCTGAATGAAGAGTGTATAAATCTTAGAAGATTTCGATATGATTTAAAGCTGCTTGGAATGATAAAATTTTCATCTTGTGAAAGTTGAAAGGCCTATTACATGTTAATAAAGATTTGAATAGACAAGAACATTGTTAACCGAAGCCTTTGAACTAGTTTAGTCTACATTGGGCAAAGACTCCTTGACCTTCTGTGATGTGTTGTTGAATGACTTGTGATGTGCTATAAGACTATAAGGCACTATGATAGCTTAAAGTATCCGATGTTAAAGACAGATCTAAATTTGTGATAGCGTAGATTACTTAAGTCAGTTATTGTATGATCTTTGAAAAAGAAAAATGTGGTTACAAATGCTTGGGTAGAAAATCCAGAGCTTATACAGAGACTTTGCAAGAAAACTCACAAGAGTGATGTATTGGTGCTCAAGTTTGAAACTTGACATTTCTGATCTTTGTATTTAGATACATGAATTATTATCACGATTATTCTTATCTTTGAAAGAGAAAGATGTTTTGTGGCTTGTTGTTAAATGTTTGATGAAATCTGCAAATCATTTCAGTATGTGTTGAATTTTAGCTTAACTGATCAATGGAATCATGTATCTCTGAGATTGTCAGATTTCTTAGCATGCTAATTCTCTTTAAGCGGATTGAGATCAAGATTCAGTTGATATGGGGTATAACAAAGAATTAGTCATGACTTTAGTATGAGAAATTAAAGAGCTAAGGATTAAGCAAAGCCCGAGTAAAAGTTTTTTAGCAATGATTATGAGATAGTGAAGTTTATGTGAAAACCAAACCACTCTTCTGGTAAGATTTTCGAGGACGAAAATCCCTAAAGAGGGGAGAGTTGTAACATCCCGAAATAGGGCCTAGTCAGAATACTAATTTTGAGACCACAAATCTGACGTGAGAAAATTCATTTTTATTATAACTATATATTCTACAATTTCACGGAATGATTTTGTGAAAATTTCGTTCGAAAATTTTGACGTTTGGGCACTCAATTTAGTCAAAAGGACTAAATTGTAAAAAGTGAAAAAGTTGAGTTCTACATGTTAGAGGTGTCCAACTGTTATGAGTTTTTAAATTTGAGGTCCTTAAATGGTAATTAGACCATTGGTTAATTGTTGGACAAAAATAGACATGAAATGGTTTATTTCTAAGTTAGGGGCATTTTGGTAATCTAATAATAAAAAGAATTAAAAAGGGAAAACAAGCCAAATTTGTCCATCTTCTTCTTGTCCAGCCGAATCTACCATGGAAGCCATGGCTAGGGTTTGGTTCAAGCTTCCAAGCTCATTTGTAAGTGATCTCGAGCCCTGTTTTTAATGTTCTTTACATTTTTGAAGTCCCGCTAACTCGATTTACCTATTTCTACCATTATTTTGAGCTAGGGTTCATGTTTAAAAATTTACCCATGAGAGATATGCATGTTTTTTGATGTCTAATGGTAGAAAATGAAGGTTGGGTGTTAAATAAACGACTTTTGCTAAGTGATTTTCGGTGAAAATGCTTAAAAGGACCGTTTTGTAAAAGTTATAAAATTTGTCATAAAAGTGTAATTTAGTTGAAATTGGGGGCTGCTATAGTCATGAAAATGATTCGGCTAGGCTTAAAATGCAAGGAAATTGAATAAAACTCATTTTACGAGCCTAGGGGCCAAAGTGTAAATAAGTGAAAGTTTGGGGGTAAAAATGAAAATTTGTAAAAGTATGATTTATGGGTCAATTTGAATAATGTGAATAATAAATGAGCGACATTTGAAATGTTAGATCAAGAAAACCGATATTCGAGCTTAAATCGGGAAAGTTCGAGATTATGGACTATATTGGAATAGTTGGCCGTAATTGCTTTTGAGGTAAGTTCGTGTGATAATAGTAATGAAATGTTATACTTGAAACGTTAATGCTTGATATTACATGAATTGTAAGTTATGCGTAAGTAATTCAATAACTCTAATGTTACGTATTTAATATTTGACATTATATGATACATGTATGTATGCTTAAATGAAATTGACTTGTGATGATCCAATGGAAGTTTAGTGATATCATCGTGTCTCAGAAGCCCGGGTGACCCAAAGGAATACTTAGGACTTGGATGTCATGTCACCGTGCTAAATGAGATTCCATGTAAGACCTATCTGGGACATGGCATCGACGATGATATATGTGCCCATGTAAGACCATGGCTGGGACATGGCATCAGCGATGATTTATGTGCCTGTGTAAGACCATGTCTAAGACATGGCATTTGCGATGATATGTGTGCCAGTGTAAGACCATGTATGGGACATGGCATCGACAATGATATGTGGATTCATGTAAGATCATGTCAGGGACATGACATTGGTGTTTTATTTGGTGTACGATAATCCTGAGTGTCCTTTAGTATTTCGGTGGAATAAAATGGTAAGAATGTTTGGTACAGGTATGTACACTAAGCTTATGGTTATTGAGACTTTGAAATGTCGAGATATCGGTGAGCTAAGATATATGAATTATGATTATTAACTTTTGTTGCAATATCATGTTAACTTATATTGCGTATTCGAACATAGAATTCATGAAATGGTGAGTTCATGATTAGTTGAAAGTGAAATTATGATAGTTATCATTATATTGCAGTAAAACAGTTTTGGGACAGCAGCAGTAGTTCAAATTTGCAAATCCACCAAAAATTGCGAAAATCGAATTGGAGACTGAATAAGATATGAAATTAAAGCTTATTGAGTCTAGTTTCACATAGAGGAAACGTTGTAAGCAAAAGAATTTCATACTGTGATATATTTATGTTTTTGTGAGACAGGGTTAGAGTGATTCCGGGCTCCTCTGTTCTCACTTTGGAAAATCATTAAAAATTTTATGAAAATAATTATGGATTTGAATTCATATTACTAAATCAGTAATGAATATAATTTCAAGAGAAATAGACAGAAACATTATCCAAATCCTATACTAAGATATAATTAATTTTTAGTAAAGAAAGGTTGAAGCTATTAAATAGCAGAACAGAGGTAACTTTGAAGAATAAACTGTACTTATTGGCTAACCCATAAATTCTGAAAATTTTATAGTAGAAAGATATATGAGTATAGTTTCAAATTATTTTAAAGGATCTTAATTTAGAATTATTTAGCTTAAGATATTAATAATTTAGTGACTATGACGCTAGTAAACAGCTTGACATGAGCATAAGCAAAAAGTGCAATTATGATTGTTTTACCTTGAGATCATGATGTGAGAATTGGTAGAAGCATGTTAATAAATTGCTTATTAATTTCATATGGACTTACTAAGCTATATAGCTTATCCCCTCCTTTTCATTTCTTTAGTGTTGTCAGGTTAGCTCGGGGTTGGAGATCGTCGGAGGCAGCATCACACTATCAAATTATCAATTTTAGGGTATCAATAAACCTTAAGTGTTTTCAAGTGAGTGGCATGTATAGAGACTTAGTCCTTTGTGCTATGTGTTTAATGGTTTGGCCAAATGTATTAGCTTATAATGATTCAAGTGTATATAGCCATGAGATGTGGCTTATATTGGTTATGGGTTTGTAAACCTATTTATCCATGTGCAATGTGCTAACACCTTGAAATGTGATCATGTGCTTATATGTACCGAGATCTTGTGTGATGTGGTTATACTTGTTTGCTATAATGAAGTTGAAGTTAATTAGTATGATGATAACCGTGGTATAAAAGTATAAGTGGTATTATAATAGACAATGTCAAATGAGTATGAGAAACACAAGTATGATGACATGCAAATATTATGTTTGTAACTTAATTGAGGATGTTTAATCTTTAATTAGATACCATGTTCTATGCCTTTAATGTTGTATAAGTGTGTAAGGGATTAAGGTTGACCAAGGCTTGGAAAATAGACTAAGTGTTGGCCACATGGACAGAGACACGTCCGTGTGTTTCAGCCGTGTAGAAGACACGGCCTAGCACACCGGCGTGTGTCTTGGCCGTGTGACCTTAAAATATTGCTGACGTCATAAACAGAGAGTTACACGGGCTGAGGACACGGGTGTGTCCAAGCCACACAAGCGTGTGTGACCACATGGCTTACCCACACAGGCGTGTGTGACCACATGGCTTACCCACACAGGCGTGTGACTCTCCAAAAGTAGAAAAATTTCTAAGTGTTGTAAAAAGTTCGTAAGTTCTCGATTTAGTCCCGAACCACCCCCAATGTATGTTTTGGGCCTTGTAAGCCCGTATAAGGGACATTATGAATCTGAATGAGTGTTTTTAAATTGAACAAATTTTTTTATGGCCCGATTTTACATAGTTGTGTACGTTTAAGTCCAGTAATGCCTTGTACCTTGTCCCGGCCTCGGACTCAGGTAAGGGGTGTTACAAGGTAAGTATGTGTTTGTGTTAGTTGATAAAGTCTGTAAGAATTGCCCTTTGATGATTAGGGGTCATTATTTTCTGGCTAATCTCATGCTATTACCGTTTGATGAATTTGATGTAATTCTTGGTGTGGATTGGTTGACCGCTCATTATGTGGTAGTGAATTGTGGAAGAAAATTTGTCGAACTAAAATGTGAAAATAGTAATGTTCTTCGGGTTGAATTAGGTTAACTAAATCACATGCCTATAGTGATTTCTTCCATGTCTGCTCGGAGATGTATAAGGAAGGGTTATGAAGCTTACCTTGTCTTTGTATTGAACACTAAAGAGTCTAAATTAAAGATTGAGTCAGTACCGATAGTTTTGGAGTATCTAGATGTGTTTCCGGAGGAATTGCCTGGGTTACCTCCTATTAGGGAAGTAGAGTTTGGAATTGATTTGCTTCCTGGCACTGCACCTATTTCAATTGCTCCGTTCTTAAGGAAGTAGAGTTTGGCATTGATTTGCTTCTCGGCACTGCACCTATTTCAATTGCTCCGTATAGGATGGCCCCAATGGAATTAAAAGAGTTGAAAGTTCATTTACAGGAGTTGCCTGACAAGGGTTTTACAAGACTGAGCTTTTCACCTTGGGGTGCTCCCGTGTTATTTGTGAAGAAGAAAGATGGTTCGATGAGGTTATGTATAGATTACCGTTAGATCAATAAGGTGATGATAAAGATCAAGTATCTATTGCCAAGGATTGATGATCTATTTGACCAGTTGAAGGGAGCCACGGTATTTTCAAAGATAGACCTAAGGGCCGATTACTATCAGTTGCGGGTCAAGGAGTTAGATGTAACAAAAACTGCATTTCGGACGAGGTATGGTCATTATAAGTTCCTTGTCATGCCTTTTGGGTTAACCAATGCTCCCGTCGTATTTATGGATTTAATGAATAGAATATTTCGGCCTTGTCTGGATAATTTTGTTGTGGTGTTTATTGATGACATATTAATTTATTCTCATGATGAAATCGAACATGCTGAGCATTTAAGGACGGTTTTGAAAACTTTGAGAGATAAGCAGATATATGTTAAGTTTAGTAAAAGTGAATTTTGGCTTCGTAAAGTTGGGTTTTTAGGACATATTGTTTTAAGAGACGGTATTAGAGTTTACCCGAGTAAGATTTCAGCTATTGTTGATTGGAAACCGTCGAGGAATGTGACAAAGGCCGGAAGCTTTTTAGGCTTGGCCAGTTATTATAGACGGTTTGTCAAAGGGTTTTCAATGATTGCTACTCCAATGACGAGGCTATTATAAAAAGATGTTAAGTTTGAGTGGACAGAGAAGTGCAAACAGAGTTTTGAGAAACTGAAAGCGTTGTTAACTGAGGCTCCAGTGTTAGTTCAACCTAAGCCGAGAAAGGAATTTGTGATTTTTAGTGATGCATCCTTGAATGAATTAGGGTGTGTATTTATACAAGAAGGTAAAGTGATAGTCTATGCATCTAGACAACTGAAACCGCATAAGAAAAATTACTCGACACATGACTTGGAACTATCCGCCATTGTGTTTGCATTAAAGATTTGGAGACACCATTTGTATGATATGACATGCCGAGTATTCACCGATCACAAGAGTTTGAAATACCTGATGACTCAAAGAGACTTAAATCTAAGGCAACGAAGATGGTTAGAGTTGATAAAAGATTATCTGTAACGTCAAATTCATCAAATGGCAACAACATCAAGTCAGCTAGAAAGTAATGACCCTAAATCATTAAAGGACATTTCTTGCATACTTTATCAACTATCACACATTTGCCAAATGGATTCGACACTCTAATCATAAATTCTGTGCACTCAACAGGTATATTCATACTAGACACCAATTTCATGCACACATATGAATGAGTAGAACCGGGATCAATCAAAGCATTAACATTAACATCATAAAGAGAAAATATACCAGTAATCACATCGGGTGATGAAGCATCTTCACGTGCCTTTATGGTATAAGTTCTAGCTGGAGCCCTTGCTTCAACTCAAGAAAATCTTTACGCTTTTGATCAACAAATCTTTCACTGATGTATTTCTTCTGAAATTCTTCTTGAAAGAATTCCCAAGTCACCTTCTCTTTCGGTACCACTGAAATCAATGTCTTCCACCAATGATAGGCTGAATCCCTCAACGGTGATATAGTACATTTCAAGCATTCCTCAGATGTACACGACAATTCATCAAATACTCGAATAGAATTCTCGAGCCAAAACTCTACTTTCTCGGCATCATCATCAACATTTGCCCTGAATTCTTCGGCCCCTTGCTTGCGGATTCTATCAACTAGAGTTCTGGGAAATTTCATCAGATCCATACCTTGAGGCATCGGGGGCACAGGTTGAGGAATCGGGGGAGGTGGGGGAGGTTGTGCATTCGGGTTCGTACGAACGAACTCAGTATACCAGGCACTCATCATCTGGAGAAAGGCTTCTCGAGCCCCTTCTCCTCCTCTTTGACCAAAAGTAGGAGGTGGATTTTCAGTTGGCACCGCCCCTTCAGTCGGAGCTGGTGCATTACTCTCTACATCATCAGCCACAGCTGTATCGGGATCCATTTACTATAAAAAAATCATTTAAAAGGTCAGAAGTCGTCACACTATCACAATATATATATATGGCATGTATAGCAAAACCCGTACATACAACTCATTAGTCTGAGAACCAACTAAACCTACTCTGATACCACCAAATGTAATGCCCCCGTACCCGAGACTGTCGCCGGAGTCGAGCACGAGGTGTTAACGGGCTTAATTCATTAATTAAACAACTCAAACAATTTATTTTAGAAATTCCAGACAAGCTGGCTAACTGCATCATAGTCAGTTAAAAATTCATATCTCGAGTTAAAAAACTCGAAATTAAGATCCGTAAATTTTCCTTGAAACTAGACTCATGTATCTATCTACTAATATTTTTATATAATTTTTGGTCAGGTAAATTAGCACATTTTATTAGTTAAATTCTCCTCTATTTTAGGGTTCGACTGCTCTGACCTCTGTGTATTACGAATCATATATCTCTCTGTAAAAAAATTCAATGACTATGACGTTTGTTTCTCTTAAAATATTTTTATAGATTTTTTGATCAGGCCAATTAGTACATTTTATTAGTTAAAGTCTCCCCTGTTTCAGGGTTCGACTGCTCTGACCTCTGTGTATTACGAATCCGATATCTCTCTGTACAAAATTTCAATGACTATGACGTTTGTTTCTATTAAAACTAGACTAAATAATAAATCTTTACATATAAATCATGACTTCTAATTATTTTTATACAATTTATTGTAAATTTCCAAAATCAGAATAGGGGATCCAGAAATCACTCTAGCCCTATTTCACAAAAATTCAAATGTCTCATAAACTATAATTCATACACCTATTTTGCTTAATCCATATGAAAATAGACTCATTAAGCTTCAATTTCATAACTTACTCATCACTTAATTCCATTTTTACTATTTTTAGTGATTTTTCAAATTTACATCACTGCTATTGTCAGATTCTGTTTTATGGCAAATTTCACTTTACTAAGGATTTTCATGGACTAAATATCATTTTAAACATACATAACATCAAATATGACTTAGATTGGCCATTCCAATGGCTAATCATTCACAAACTCTTTTCTTGCCAAAGCATAATCATATCATAAGATCATTTACACAAAGTGAGTATTTTGCCATACATGCCACATTCAAGATACACAAGACATTTTACCAATTTAGGCCTTCGGATAGTGTGAACGAGTGTTCGACCTATCCCGATTCTCAAGCCAGTTTGTCAAAACTACAATGAAGGAAAAGGAAGGAGTAAGCATAAATGCTTAGTAAGTTCACATGCAAATAGTAAGTAACATAATCATGCAATTCCATATAAAAACATCATTTGCATAAACAACACCAAGACATTCATGTTACATTTGCATTTAATATCATGTAACCCGCCCATAAGCGAACTTGGACTCAACTCAACGAGCTCGGGCGTTCGCATCCATAAGATAACTCAGACTCAACTCAACGAGCTCGGATGCCTAGTTACATCTCACGAACTCGGACTCAACTCAACGAGTTCGGACATTTGCATCCATAAGTGAACTCGGACTCAACTCAACGAGTTCGGATGCCCAACCATCCTAGTGACATGTCACTTGTATTCTAATCTATTCCCAAGGTTCAAACGGGCTTTTTCCTCGATTACACATCTTTGTCGTCTTCCACGGAACATCGAAACCGATACTCGGTAGCAATTTATAATTTACATATTATTCAATAATAACCATAAAGCATAATATTTCATGATATTAATCATCATATCACATAAATAACATTAAATTACTTAAAATGACGATTATGTTACTACATTTACACATGAACTTACCTCTGTATAAAATTATTAGCAATAGAGCCTATTCTTCGTAAACTTTGTTTTTCCCTCGATCACGACTTGAATCTCATTTCTCTTGATCAATAATGCCAAATTAATCTTATTTAATACATACATTCATCAAAACAGCCCTAAATACGAACTTTGGAAAAATTACCGTTTTGCCCATAAACTTTTGCAAAATTACACTTTTGCCCCTAGGCTCGGGAATTAAACTTCATCCCATTTTCTTATGTTTTATGACATCCTGATCATTTTTACCTTCTATGGCAACGTCGAATTCTCATTCTAACATGTAGTTATGAATATTAGGTATTTTTACCGATTAAGCCCTTTTTTCTCGTTTTCACTTAAAACCGAGTAGCACAAGTTGTCTAGCATAATTTAAAACCTCATATTCTATCATAAAACACCAAAATACACAAATTTTACCTATGGGTATTTTTCCAAATATGAACCCTAGGTTGAATTATTGCTAGCATAAGCTAAATCGAGCTACAGGGATTCCAAAAACGTAAAGAACATTAAAAACGGGGCTTGGAATCACTTACTATGGAGCTTGGAAGCTTGAAACAAACCCTAGCTATGGAGAACCCTTTAATTTTTGTCCTAATGAAGAAGATGAACATATTTTTCCATCTTTTTCCTTTTTTTACTCTTTTAATTACCAAATGACCAAAATACCCTTAATTCCTTTCTTTGAAAAATTTCATGTACAAGCCCATTTTTGTCCAAAATTTTAGAAATTGGTCAAATTGCTATTTAAGACCTCCTCATTAATATTCCAAAGTAATTTCATACTAAAAACTTCTAGAATGCAATTTTTGCAACTTATTCGATTTAGTCCCAAATTTCAACTTAAGCCCATTATGCATAGAATTTCGTCACGAAATCTTCACACAATCATGCAATCATATCATAAACATCAAAATGATTATAAAATAATTATTTCTATCTTGGATTTGTGGTCACAAAACTACTATTCCGATTAGGCCCTAATTCGGGATATTACAACTCTCCCCCCTTTTAAGGATTTTCGTCCTCAAAAATCTTACCGATAAATAGGTGTAGGCATTGATTTCTCATAGTTTCCTTAAGTTCCCATGTAGTCTCTTCTACCCCGTTCTTTTGCCATAATACTTACACGAGAGCGATACTTTTATTACTTAGTTTCTTGACCTCTCGAGCTATAATCTTAATCGGTTCTTCTTCGTAAGTCATATCCGGTCGTAGCTTAATTTCTGTTGGTGAAATTATATGTGAAGGATCCGAACGATACCGATGTAACATAGATACGTGGAAGACATCATGAATCTTCTCTAATTCAGGTGGTAATGCTAGCCGATATGCTACCGGTCCAACTTTTTCAACTATTTCATACGGCCCAATAAAACGTGGACTTAACTTGCCCTTCCGTCCAAATCTAAGAACTTTCTTCCATGGAGACACTTTCAAAAATATCTTATCACCAACCTAAAACTCGATTTCTTTTATTAGATCAACTCCATAAATCTGATTTTCCTTAAGTTCAGTCCAATACAATGGCGTCCGACATTTACGACCATACAATGCTTCATAAGGTGCCATCTTCAAACTCGTCTGATAACTATTATTATAAGCAAATTCTACCAACGGTAAGTACCTTTCCCAACTACCTTGAAATTCCAATACACAACATCTGAGCATGTCTTCAAGAATTTGAATTACTCTCTCTGATTGTCCATCAGTTTGTGGATGAAAGGCAGTGTTAAAATTTAACTTTGTACCTAATGCCTCTTGCAACTTTTGCCAAAACCGTGAAGTAAATCTCGGATCTCTATCCGAAATGATTGACAAAGGTATTCCATGAAGTCTAACAATCTCACTGATATACAATTCAGCCAACTTATTAAGAGAATAATCCGTACGTACCGGAATAAAATGAGCCGATTTAGTCAGTCTGTCAACTATTACCAAGATGGCATTTTTCTTCCCCGGAGTTAACGGCAACCCTAATATAAAATCTATAGTAATCCGATCCCATTTCCATTCAGGAACCATGATAGGCTGGAGTAATCCCGAAGGTACTTGGTGTTCAACTTTCACTTGTTGACAAACTAAGCACTTTGATACAAACTCGGAAATATCTCTTTTCATTCCACTCCACCAGTACATTTTTTTCAAGTCATTATACATTTTCGTACTGCCCGGATGAACCGTCAAACAACCATTATGTGCTTCATGCAAAATATTTTGAATCAACTCATCATTTTTTGGTACAAAAATTTGATTTTTAAACATCAAGCAACCATCAGAATCGATTTTGAAATCTGACCCCGTATCAGCTTCATACTGTTTTCTCTTGGCTTGCAAATCTACATAGCTTTTCTGAGCTTCACAAAGCTCTTGTAAAAACATCGGTCTTGCTCTTAACTCTACTAAAATCGAACCATCATCTGATACCTTTAACTGAGTATTCATAGCTCTCAAAGAAAATAGCAACTTTCTGCTCAAAGCATCGGCAACCACATTCGCTTTTCCCGGATGGTAATCAATAACAAGCTCGTAATCTTTCAATAACTCCAACCATCTTCGCTATCTCAAATTCAAGTATATTTGTGACATCAAGTACTTAAGACTTTTGTCGTCGGTATATACTCGACACTTTTCACCATACAAATAATGTCGCCATATCTTCAAAGCAAACACTATAGCAGCTAATTCCAAATCATGAGTCGGATAATTTCTTTCGTGAGATTTTAACTGCCTCGAAGCATAAGCCACCACTTTTCCTTCTTGCATAAGTACACATCCTAAGCCATTTTGAGAAGCATCACTATACACCACAAATTCTTTACCTGATTCGGGTTGTACCAACACTGGTGCTTCAGTTAATAACTTTTTCAATTCTTTAAAACTCTGTTGACATTCTTCCGTCCACTCAAACTTAACATCCTTTCGGAGTAATCTAGTCATAGGAGCAGCAATTATGGAAAATCCATTTACAAACCGCCGATAATACCCAGCTAGCCCCAAGAAACTTCTAACCTCGGTTACATTTTTCGGTGGTTTCTAATCAACAATGGCTGAAATTTTACTAGGATCAACCCGTATACCATCACCTAAAACAATGTGACCCAAAAATCCAACTTCTTGGAGCCAAAATTCACTTTTACTAAACTTAGCATACAACTGCTTATCTCTTAAAGTTTGTAAAACTATCCTCAAATGCTCAGCATGCTCTGTCTCATTTTTGAATAAATTAAAATATCATCTATAAACACCACAACAAATTTGTCCAAGTATGGTCGAAATATGCGATTCATTAAATTCATAAACTCATCAGGAGCATTTGTTAATCCGAATGGCATGACCAAAAATTCATAATGACCGTACCTTGTTCTAAAAGCAGTTTTAGGCACATCCGGCTCTTTTACTCACAGCTGGTAGTACCCAGATCTCAAATCAATCTTTGAAAACCATGTCGCTCCTTTCACCGATCAAACAAATCATCAATTCTCGGCAACGGATACTTGTTCTTGATTGTCACCTTGTTTAATTGCCAATAGTCAACACACAATCTCATAGAACCATCCTTCTTTTTCACAAATAATACAGGAGCACCCCAAGGTGAAAAACTCGGTCTCACAAAGCCTTTGTCAGTCAACTCTTGCAACTGCGACTTTAATTCTTTCAATTCTGCTGGTGCCATTCTATATGGAGCAATCGAGATCGGAGCTGTTCCCCGTATCAAATCAATACCAAATTCTACTTCCCTGATTGGAGGCAAACCCAGCAATTCTTCTGGAAATACGTTCGCAAATTCACACACAACCGGCATTGATTCAACTTTATTTTCAACTTCTTTTGTATTAATTACATACGCCAAATAAGCTTCATAACCCTTCCTCAAATATCTCTGAGCCGACATCGAAGAAATCACACTAGATAGTGCCTCTGATTTGCCTGGTTCAACCCGTAGAATTTCACCACTTTCACACTGTAATTCTATAACCTTTTCTTTGCAATTTACTATAGCATCATGCAATGTCAACCAATCCATACCCAAAATAACATCAAATTCAACAAACGGCAACAACATCAAGTCGGCTGGAAAGTAATGACCCCGAATCATTAAAGGACATTTCTTGCATACTTTATCAACTATCACACATTTGCCAAATGGATTCGACACTCTAATCATAAATTCTGTGCACACAACAGGTATATTCATACTAGACACCAATTTCATGCACATATATGAATGAGTAGAACCGGGATCAATCAAAGCATTAACATTAACATCATAAAGAGAAAATATACCAGTAATCACATCGGGTGATGAAAAATCTTCACGTGCATTTATGGTATAAGTTCTAGCTGGAGCCCTTGCTTCAACTCAAGAAAATCTTTACACTTTTGATCAACAAATCTTTCACTGATGTATTTCTTCTGAAATTCTTCTTGAAAGAATTCCCAAGTCACCTTCTCTTTCGGTACCACTAAAATCAATGTCTTCCACCAATGATAGGCTAAATCCCTCAACGATGATATAGCACATTTCAAGCATTCCTCAGATGTACATGACAATTCATCAAATACTCGAATAGAATTCTCGAGCCAAAACTCTGCTTTCTCGGCATCATCATCAACATTTACCTTGAATTCTTCGGCCCCTTGCTTGCGGATTATATCAACTAGAGTTCTGGGAAATTTCATCAGATCCATACCTTGAGGCATCGGGGGTACAGGTTGAGGAATCGGGGGAGGTGGGGGAGGTTGTGCATTCGGGTTCGTACGAACGAACTCAGTTACCAGGCACTCATCATCTGGAGAAAGGCTTCTCGAGCCCCTTCTCCTCTTCCTTGACCAACAGTAGGAGGTGGATATTCAGTTGGCACCACTCCTTCAGCCGGAGCTGGTGCATTACTCTCTACATCATCAGCCACAGCTATATCGGGATCCATTTACTATAAAAAATCATTTAAAAGGTCAGAAGTCGTCACACTATCACAATATATATATGGCATGTATAGCAAAACCCATACATACAACTCATTAGTCTGGGAACCGACTAAACCTACTCTGATACCACCAAATGTAATGCCCCCGTACCCGAGACTATCGCCGGAGTCGAGCACGAGGTGTTAACGGGCTTAATTCATTAATTAAACAACTCAAACAATTTATTTTAGAAATTCTAGACAAGCTGGCTAACTGCATCATAGTCGGTTAAAAATTCATATCTCGAGTTAAAAAACTCGAAATTAAAATAAGTAAATTTTCCTTGAAACTATACTCATATATATATATCTACTAATATTTTATAGATTTTTTGATCAGGCCAATTAGTACATTTTATTAGTTAAAGTCTCCCCTGTTTCAGGGTTCGACTGCTCTGACCTCTGTGTATTACGAATCCGATATCTCTCTGTACAAAATTTCAATGACTATGACGTTTGCTTCTATTAAAACTAGACTAAGTAATAAATCTTTACATATAAATCATGACTTCTAATTATTTTTATACAATTTATGGTAAATTTCCAAAATCAGAACAGGGGATCCAGAAATCACTCTAGCCCTATTTCACAAAAATTCAAATGTCTCATAAACTATAATTCATACACCTATTTTGCTCAATCCATATGAAAATAGACTTATTAAGCTTCAATTTCATAACTTACTCATCACTTAATTCCATTTCTACTATTTTTAGTGATTTTTCAAATTTACATCACTGCTGTTGTCAGATTCTGTTTTATGGCAAATTTCACTTTACTAAGGATTTTCATGGACTAAATATCATTTTAAACATACATAACATCAAATATGACTTAGATTGGCCATTCCAATGGCTAATCATTCACAAACTCTTTTCTTGCCAAAGCATAATCATATCATAAGATCATTTACACAAAGTGAGTATTTTGCCATACATGCCACATTCAAGATACACAAGACATTTTACCAATTTAGGCCTTCGGATAGTGTGAACGAGTGTTCGACCTATCCCGATTCTCAAGCCGGTTTGTCAAAACTACAATGAAGGAAAAGGAAGGAGTAAGCATAAATGCTTAGTAAGTTCACATGCAAATAGTAAGTAACATAATCATGCAATTCCATATAAAAACATCATTTGCATAAACAACACCAAGACATTCATGTTACATTTGCATTTAATATCATGCTACGATTTCATCATACCAAGTTCTCAACCCGAAGATTTAAGCACGTACCTGTCAAATTTTCTCATTTACCACACTTACCAACATGTCACCTTCGTTTTAGGCATTCTCCTTATTCTCTTAAGATTCACTCGTTTAACACATCGGAATATAATTCGAATACACGGAAAGTTTGTACATAAGTGCCACATATGTAGCCAAGCTACCATGTAACCTGCCCATAAACGAACTCGGACTCAACTCAATGAGCTCGGGCGTTCGCATCCATAAGTGAACTCGGACTCAACTCAACGAGCTCGGATGCCTAGTTACATCTCACGAACTCAGACTCAACTCAACGAGTTCGGACATTTGCATCCATAAGTGAACTCAGACTCAACTCAACGAGTTCAGATGCCCAACCATCCTAGGGACATGTCACTTGTATTCTAATCTATTCCCAAGGTTCAAACGGGCTTTTTCCTCTTTTACACATCTTTGTCGTCTTCCACGGGACATCGAAACCGATACTCGGTAGCAATTTATAATTTACATATTATTCAATAATAATCATAAAGCATAATATTTCATGATATTAATCATCATATCACATAAATAACATTAAATTACTTAAAATGACGATTATGTTACTACATTTACACATGAACTTACCTCTGTATAAAATTATTAGCAATCGAGCCTATTCTTCGTAAACTTTGTTTTTCCCTCGATCACGACTTAAATCTCGTTTCTCTTGATCTATAATGCCAAATTAATCTTATTTAATACATACATTCATCAAAACAGCCCCAAATACGAACTTTGGAAAAATTACCATTTTGCACTTAAACTTTTGCAAAATTACACTTTTGCCCCTAGGCTCGGGAATTAAACTTCATCCCATTTTCTTATGTTTTATGACATGCTGGTCATTTTTCCCTTCTATGGCAACATCAAATTCTCATTCTAACATGTACGTATGAATAGTAGGTATTTTTACCGATTAAGCCTTTTTTCTCGTTTTCACTTAAAACCGAGTAGCAAAAGTTGTCTAACATAATTTAAAACCTCATATTCTATCATAAAACACCAAAATACACAAATTTCACCTATGGGTATTTTTCCAAATATGAACCCTAGGTTGAATTATTGCTAGCATAAGCTAAATCGAGCTACCGAGATTCCAAAAATGTAAAGAACATTAAAAACGGGGCTTGTAATCATTTACTACGGAGCTTGGAAGCTTGAAACAAACCCTAGCTATGGAGAACCCTTTAATTTTCGTCCTAATGAAAAAGATGAACATATTTTGCCATATTTTTCCTTTTTTTACTCTTTTAATTACCAAATGACCAAAATACCCTTAATTCCTTTCTTTGAAAAATTTCATGTACAAGCCCATTTTTGTCCAAAATTTTAGAAATTGGTCAAATTGCTATTTAAGACCTCCTCATTAATATTCCAAAGTAATTTCATAGTAAAAACTTCTAGAAAGCAAGATTTGCAACTTATTCGATTTAGTCCCTAATTTCAACTTAAGCACTTTATGCATAGAATTTCATCACGAAATTTTCACACAATCATGCAATCATATCATAAACATCAAAATAATTATAAAATAATTATTTCTATCTCAGATTTGTGGTCACAAAACCACTATTCCGATTAGGCCCTAATTCGGGATATTACATTATGAGTTAGTAATCAACTATCATCTGAGAAAGGCGAATGTGGTCGCCGATGCCCTAAGTAAAAAATCCTTATTTGCTTTGAGAACCATGGGTGCGCAGTTAGCTTTATCAAATGATGATGTGGTTTTAGCAGAGTTGAGAGTTAGGCCGATGTTTCTCTAAGAGATTCGTGAAACTCAGAATAGTGATGAGGATTTACAAGCTAAGAGAGCCCAGTGAGAGTTAGGCATTGGATTTGATTTTCGGATTGGTTTCGATGGTTGCTTGATGTTCCTTCATAAGATTTTGCATGAGGCACACAATGGTCGTCTATCAGTACACCCTGGTAGTACTAAAATGTATAAAGACTTGAAGAAAATGTATTGGTGGAATGGTATGAAAAGGGATATTTTTGAGTTTGTTGCGAGATGCCTGATTTGTCAACAACTGAAAGATGAGCATCAGGTACCTTCAGGATTGCTACAGCCTATTATGGTTCTCGAATGGAAATGGGACCAAATTACCATGGATTTTGTAACGGGTTTACCCTTGATGCCGAGTAAGAAAGATGTTGTGTGGGCCGTTGTTGATCGATTGACGAAGTCCACTCATTTTATCTTGGTACGTACCGGCTACTCGTTAGATAGATTAGCTGAGTTGTAAATTTCTGAAATTGTGAAACTTCATGGAGTTCCCTTACCGATTATATCGAATAGAGATTCGAGGTTTACCTTGCAATTTTGGAGAAAACTGCAAGAAGCTTTGGGCACAAGACTAAATTTCAGTATTGCCTTTCACCCACAGACTGACGGCCAATCTGAGAGAGTGATTCAAACATTGGAAGACATGTTGAGATGTTGTGTTTTAGAATTCCAGGGTAGTTGGGAAAAGTACTTACCTTTGGTTGAGTTTGCCTATAACAATAGTTTCCAGACGAGTTCAAAATGGCACCTTATGAGGCATTGTATGGCCAGAAGTGTCGAACTCCCTTATATTGGACAGAGCTCAAGGAAAATTAGATTCACTAGGTTGACTTAGTCAAAGAAACCGAAGATAAGGTAAAAGTAATTAGAGATTGTTTGAGGGCGCCAACGGATAGGCAAAGGTCTTACATAGATTTAAAAAGAAATTAAATCGAGTATCAAGTGGGCGATAAGGTATTTTTGAAAGTATTCCCATGGAAAAAGGTTCTGAGATTCGGCAAGAAAGGCAAGTTGAGTACTCGTTTCATAGGACCTTATGAAATAACCGAAGGGATAGGACTGGTAGCTTATCTGTTGGCTTTGCCGTCTGAATTGGAGAAGATCCATGATGTATTCCATGTATCTATATTGCACCGTTATAGATCGGACCCCTCACATGTGATTTCACCGACAGAGTTTGAGATCTAATCGGATATGACTTATGGTGAAGAGCCGGTCAAGATTTTGGCTCGAGAAGTCAAATAGTTGAGAAACAATAATATTGCCTTAGTGAAAGTGTTTTGGCATAGACATGGGTTAAAAGAGGCTACATGGGAGCCCGAAGAGGCCATGAGAAACCAATACCCGCACTTGATCACTGGTATGATTTTCAAGTATGAAAATCCCTAAAGGGGGAGAATTGTAACATCCCAAATTAGGGCCTAGTCGGAATAGTGGTCTCGAGAACACAAATCTGAGATAGAAATAATTGTTTTATGATTTTTATATGGTCCATGATAGGTATGCATGCTTGTGTGAAAATTTCATGGAGAAATTCTATGCATAAAATGTTCAGTTGAACCTTAAGGACCAAATTGAATAAGATGCAAAACTTGTGTTCTAGAAGCTTCAAGCATGAAATTGCTTTAGATTATAAATTAGAAGGTCCTAATTAGCAATTTGACCAATTTCTAAAATTTTAGACAAAAATAGACATGCATAGGAAAAATTTAAAAGAAAGGCCTTAAGGGCATTTTGGTCAATTAGTAATTAAAAGAATATAAAGGGACAATTAAAGAAAAATTTGGCTCACCTTCTTCATGTGGCTGTCGAAATTCCTAAGCTCTCTATAGTTAGGGTTTTTGACATTTTCAAGCTCAATCGTAAGTGTTCCCTACCCCATTTTTAATGTTCTTTACATTTTTTAAGATCACGTAGCTTGATTTACCTATTTCCACCCTTATTTTGAAGTAGGGTTTATGTTTAAAAATTCACCCATGTGTGACATACATGTTCTTTAGTGTTTAATGGAGGAATATGGTAGCTTGATGTGTGTTTAACATCTTTTACTAAGTGATTTTGCATGAAAACACCTAAAAAGTACTAAATTGAAAAAGGTGTGAAATTGAGTGATAAAAATCTATTTTTGATGAGTAATGTGGGCTACTATGAGTACAAGAAATATTCGGCTAGGCTTGGGTAGTAAAGGAAATGAGCATATTTCATTATACGAGCTTAGGGACTAATTTGTAATTTTGTGCAAGTTTTGGGGCAAAACTATAATTTTGTCAAATTGCGATTTATGAACTGATTTGGGCAATTTGATAATTAAACAAGTGAAATTTTCTATTATAGATCAAGAAAAACGGAGTCCGGACCTAAACCGAGGGAAAAGCAAGGTTTTGGACTAAAAAGTTAGCAATATTTTGGGACCGAGGTAAGTTGTGTGTAAGTAATTCAACAATTCATTATTGTGTATTTAATGCTTGATGTTATATGAAATGTGTGTATATTCCCTTATGGAATTTGAATTGAGATGATTCAATAACAATTTAATGATAGCTATGTATATCGGAAATCCCGGGTGACCCTAAGGAATACTTAGGATTTGGATGTCATGACACCATGATTGAAGAGATCCCGTGTAAGACCATGCTTGGGACATGACATCAATATTGATACGAGATCCCGTGTAAGACCATATCAGGGATATGGCTTCGGCATCGATAAGTGATTTCGTATAAGACCATGTCTGGGACATGGCATCGATACGAGGTTTCGTATAGGACCATGCCTGGGACATGGCTTCGGCACTGATTAGAGACTTCGTATAAGACCATATTTAGGATATGGCATCGATGTGTGGTCCCATGTAAGACCATGTCTGGGACATGGCTTTGGCACCCTATTTGGTGTATGATAATCCCGAACGTCCTTCCGTATTAGAAGTGGTTCAACGGGCCATTCAAGATAAAGGTTAAGAGATGGAGAAATATGAATAAACTATGAGTAGTGCAGGTATGTACATAAACCTCATGAGTATGGAATTTGATTCATGATGGAAAGTTTAGCATGAGTATGAAAGAGTAAGATAAGTTATGAAGTTCAATGACATTAATGCCAATTCTTATTTTGTCCATTCTGTGTAAATTGATAATGTGGTGGTAATTAGTAGAATGTTTGAGTCATGAAATTGTATGATCTATGTTGTTTATTAGTTACAACCAACTTACTAAGCTTTATGCTTACCCCTTCTCTCTTTTTCCTCTTTTTTAGCATCACCAAGCTAACTCGGGGATCGTGGACGTCAGAGCTCAAGTCACACTATCAACATATCTTTTGGTGTATATTTGGTTTAATACATTTAAGTATGGAATGTATAGGGGACTTATTATTTTGTTATACATGTCATATTGGTTAGCGAAAGTAACGGGGCCCATATTGGAATACTAATTCATTTTGTATATGGCCATGAAGTAAGGCTCGTATTGATTATTGGGTTGTAATCTTAGATATTGATGCATGCATGAGATGTGTTGATACCCTTGAGGTGTGTGATGAGTTGGTTGTTGACAATGAATGATAAAATATGGAATCTATGTTTGATGGATGATTGTTGTCACTTGGTTAGGTTATAGCATGGTTTAAAGTAAGGAAATGTTTTGAATGATCTTGGTAAGTTATGGAGTCCCAAATATGTATACTTTGGCATGTAATTGTTATGCATGAGTTAAACTATGGATGTTTAAGTAACCCATTTATGCCATGAAATTTAGCATTGGCATATGAGAGTGTGCATGTGTCTAGGCCGTGTGTGATACACGATCAGCATGTTGTCCAACCGTGTGCCCAAGCCGTGTGAAGTCTACACCTTAAATGCGAAAATTAAATTCGCCACACAGCCTAGCACACGGGCGTGTGACTTGGTCTTATAACCTTTTGTTAATGCTGACATCATAAACAGAGAGTTACACGAGTTGAGGACACGGGCGTGTCCTAGCCACACGGGCGTGTGAAAACCACACGGCCTACCCACACGGGCGTGTGACTCTCCAAACTTGGGGAATTTTTCTAAGTATTGCAAAATTTTTAGAAGTTCTCAGTTTAGTCCTAAACTGCCCTTGTAGCATGATAAGGGCGATGTGGGCCTGTAGTAGGGACACTGTGTTTATGTTTGAATGTCTTTAAGATCGGATGAAATTTGTATGGCTCAGTTTGTGTTAAAGTGTATGTCAAAGACCGGTAATGCCTCGTACCTTGTCCTTGTGTGGGATACGGGAAAGCGGTGTTACACCTTAGTCTCTACGAACTTGGTTCTGAACAGAGACTTGACAACAAAGTAATTGATGAGAGAATTTTCATGGGAAAAAGAGCTTATTTATAAGCACTAAGTGTCTTAGTATTCTTAGGATGCCCTACTTGACTTAATAATCCTAGTCGATTTAGAAAAAGGTTATGTACACGAAAAGAATCATAGATACACAATATCTTAATTACCTAATTTAAGTCTGACTCGATTTTGAATGGTTAACTCCAGTTTTCCAAACCAACTGGCGAACCCCAGCTCGCCAAACCAACTGGCCAACACAACTTGCAATTACCCTGGCGATCCCCTTACCATATCTTCTGGTGTACACTGCTTTGCTATATTTTTGGCGAACTCTTTACTAATATTATTCTGGCAAACCCCTAGTTCACCGAAACATTGGCAAACTCTCACTTGTGAGGCCAAAAAGTTCAAACCTTATATCAGGATGTTAAGTTCTGATTAGCTACTACTGTAGATTCACTCTTCAAAAGCACAACTGAGAACCCTTTCAAGAAATACTCCTAGGGCAATTTCAAATTTCACAACAAGTCTATCAAAACAGGGATATCTTCAAACTTACAAAGGTCTCTGTTGTAGAGTCAGCTAGTAGACAAGTCTTAAAGCTTAACTAGATCTCGCCACAAAGGCAGTTAACCCAATTTTGCCTTAAGGGCATTACAGAATTCGCCACAAAGGCATCATAGAATACGGCACAAAGGAATCACATAATAGATCTTATCGTATTGATTTTCCAAAAACTGCCTTTGCCATGGTCTTTCCATATATCTGTCATATTGGCCTCTTTTCGTGCTTACTGTCCCAGCAAACCTCGTGTTTTCGGTCCTGACAGACCACATTCTCGCCATAATGACCTTCATTTTTACTATCCCAGTAGACTTTGTCAAATACCACTATGGTGTCCATTATCACATCACGTATTTTCTTGACACTTCATGAAACACCTTATTCTCTAACAAACTAGTCATACATTTCTCATTTAACATAGAACACACTTACCTAGACTTTATTCATACTCCTGAGAAATTCATACTCTCTAATACCTAACTTCACATGCATACATAGCACACACCACCTTATTCATGCAACATATCATATATCTTATTTGTAAACATGCGAAAATTTTATAGTACTTCACACACACATACACTCATCAGTTATCTGAGAATACATCAACATAGGAATAACCATTGTAAATTAACATACATGAGTCAGGTTAAAGACTCATATGAAACTCACCTTTACTTCAGCTCAGAGTTCCTATTCCGATAGTCCTACCCAAAACAAGAACAACAATTGCTTAAAAGATCATCGAACTTCCATTAAAACTCCATTTACAGATAGTTTACTAACATATCAATTTTATGAGACCCCTATGCAAGGCCTCCCACTCACACTCTACTCTTCTTAAGCCTTATAACATTTATATCCTTTAGAAATCTCAACATGCAGAGTTATAGAAATTACCAGGAGATTGAAACATCCACTGATGAAACCAAAAATCCTAGCTTCCAATCTTAAAGAAGAAGGGATTGTTTAGGTTTAGGAAGAAGAACCAGAACATAGAGTAGAAGGAAAGAAGAGACCCTCTGAAATGTTCCCTTCTTACTATATATACTGAGTTTCCCCTTTAGTGGATCTTGACAAGTGTCAAATGCATACTGAAATTTTTCGTTAAATGCCCTACCAATCCCATTCAGTTGACTCTTAGTGGGTGTCTCATGCTCAGCCAAAAATTTGAGGCATATTCTTCGATTGACGTACTCTTTCTTCGATTGAAGAATACTTCGAGATGAAATCTATAGATATTTCCATGGGTGAATACTTTATTCGCCAAACTAGTTTGCTAGAAGTTTGTAAAATGGCGAACTATGCTACAATAGTGTGACAAAACAGGTAACATCCATGCCTACTTGTCCTTTTTCTTGGATTCGCCAATGTTGGGGTGCGACAAAGGGAATACTCTCTAATCAATGCGGGATTACAATTAACTTTTTAATGAAAATAATGAAAGTGAGCAATGAGACTATTCTCTAAGTAATGTGAGATTAAAATTAACTACTTAATGAAAATAATGAAGAAATTGTCACTTATTGAGATATGATAGTATTTTTCACTCAATGTGGGAGTAAAATTAACTTTTTAAGAAATATAAAAGTATTTATCTTTTTATCGTAAATGGTAGTTCTAAGTTATTTTTCATACCAATATAAATCTTTCATATAAATATATTATATATAAATATAAATATAAAATAATTTTACACTATAAGCTCTTTCTCATAAATTTCATCAAAGTAAAAAACTCTAGAGATGTTACAAAAATAGTGAAGAAATTTACACTTATTTATAGTGTATGTGTGAGTTGAGAGTGTTCTCTATTTGATGTTGGATTAAAAATTGGTTGTACAAAAAATTGTCACATGTCAACAAAATGAGTATGCCATGGTGTGAAATACATAAAAATGTCAATATTTTTAAAAAAAATTCCAATTTTTAAAAAAATTACGAAATTAGACTGAAAAAACAAAAACACTTCCATCTAGAAGTATTTTTAGTGGATTGGTAGAAAAGCTGGAAGCGTTTTTTCCATAACGATTACCCCACCCCAACGGCTATTTAAATAGCTATTTGACACCCCCAGTAACAACTATTTTTTTTTCTCTATATAAACCCCTAATTCAATTAATTTTTCAATTCAATCTTAGCTCACCTCTCTCTCACATTCTCAAATTTCTCTCCAATTTATCTTAATTCACTTTTAATTTCTCACTCAATTTGTATTCCTCTCCCAACTCTCTTTTTTTTATTAAAATTTTATTAAGGTTTTTCAAATTAATTTTTGTATTACAATTTATTTTGTATTTATTGAAATTAGTAATGGCAAAATCTCTAATTCGTTTGGATGTCAAGCACATTTCGGTCGATCAATTGCAAATGATAAGAATTTTTGTTATTTAATTTAATTTAAATATTTTCTTGTAATACTGAAATTTAATATTTTGTATTTTTTATATATAGTAGAATGATCGGATTTTGGAGATGTATATTTGTAATCTACTTGCTCCTCCATCATCTTTAATCGAACCATGCTTGAGAGATGCGAGAGTTTTGCACATGGCCTGTATGAGTAGGGTGTTTAAATTGGACCACCCACACTTGTAAGCACGTTACTAGAAAAGTGGAGACTCAAGAGCAAACATTTCATCTGCTATGCAGTGATGTACTATCACACTTAAGGACGTGTAGTTATAGCTCAAGTTACTCGTGGATGGGCCGGTAGTGACTGAGTCAGTTGTTACAGCTGATTGGAGATATGTATGCGAGCAACTTTTAGGGAGGGTTCCAAACACGATTTATAGAGCCCAGATATATATGAATTGGTTGAAAGGAAATTTTAGTGGGCTTGATGCGGAACTGAGTGAAGTCCAAAGATAACAACACACTCAAACGTACATCCTTATGATCATCAGGGGTCTCCTAATGCCCGATAAATCACGAAATCTTGTCCATTTAAGGTGGTTGCTAAAGCTTGTGGACTTTAGAGAAGCAAATGAACTTAGTTAAGGGTTAGCCTTGTTGGCGACATTGTACCGGGGGATGTGTCAAGCGATGAAACCATAGAAATTTAAATCGGTGGTTGCATTCTACTATTACAATCATGGGCGTTGTACCGACTATCATTTTTACATCCTCGAGTAGAGTACACATTCTCACTCATAACAAGGTAAAATTAATTAGATAATATATTTACCATAATAAAGTTATTTAAACTTTAAATTATTGTTTTAACATATTATCTCAATAGGTGGAACCATGGACCGAGTTACATGGGACCACCAGAGGAGCTTCAAGATATACAGTTTCTGTTAGATAAATGATCGAAATAGATGTATGTATTTTTTAAATTTAAATTATATAATATTAATGCTGTTGATTTTAAAATTAATAGTACATACATAGTTAAAAATTTTATTATTTTAATATAGTTTGAATGAACGTCATACTCTAATCCGAGAATTCAAGAATGCATCCCATTCGAATTCTTGGTGAATCCCAAAATCTAGCACATGAAATTGCCATTGGTAGTGTACGATATGGTGGAGATGAACGAACCAGATAGAGTTATGTGGTAGTTCGGGTTTAGGAAAACGATTTCACTGGCACCCCAAGACATCGAAGATTTGCACCATATAAACTTGAGGGGGAGGACTGATGAAAATTGGCCTACATTTCACGCATAATACATCAACTTTTGGAACAATAGGTATGACTATTTACCTACTCGTGAACCCATTATTGCTTGTGAGTTAGTCTACGATCCGAAGTACATGCCATGGTTTAGACACCATGGCAAGCCATATCTACTAGTGAAGGAGGCAAGGGGTAAGCTACGACATATGAGTAGGCCACGACGGGCACCAAGGCATCCAAGGTCTGGAGTAGCTACTGAGGCAGGTTCATCACCTACACCAATGCAAGAACAGACACCAATAGTCGTACCACCCTCCGGTCAGTATAGCTCGACTTATTCTAGTGCTTCCACTAACCCCGTTTTTTTTACACAAGCACCATATCTTGCACCACATTTGTCTATTTCTATATCAACACCAAGTATTATTTTTAAACCACTACCTCTATCCCCAACATATAACACGTTGATGCCATGACGTTTCAGATGATGATGGTTCTGACGATGACATATAGGTCGCCTATGGGGCATTGACCGGAAGTCTAATTATTCTACCATCGGTGTATGAGACACAATATGATTATACACCTATGCTGATGGTGTCACAAACGCCTCTGGGATCATTTTTCTACCAAGGTAGAGCATCTTTGCAACTACTTGTTCCTAGAATGGAGGATACATTATGGCAATAAAGGAGCACCCCAAAACCAACCACAGATGAAAGTGAAGAAGATGAGAGGCCGTGACCAAAACCTTTACCCGAGGGTAGACATAATGATGAAGGCGAGGAGGCCAATATATAGCTTGAACGAAGAAGAAATCTGGCTCGCAACTGATGACCACCCTGTTGGGGTACACATTTTGATTGAGGATATGAATGATTTTTTTTGAACTTTTCATGTAAATTTTAATTGTTTAGCTAAGTTATAGTTGATAAGATTGTACCGATATTGGATATGAAATGTTTTTAAATAATATCATTTTAGAATCAAAATTGGTTGTCGTTATCATTTTATATTATTAAATCAAGTCTACACGAGAAAAATGGAACAAAGTTGTATTTATAAATGTGTATTTACAAATTACAAAAAAATTTGAGTATGAATGAAAAACTTAACAAATAGATTTCGATTAAAAATTAATAAATCAATTAAAAATTAAAAAATAGTTTAATTAGGTGTTGCCTTTATAGTATTCCATTGGTGTGGACATGATGACATTGTATGCCTTGGGTTCCTACAAAACCTGCATAACCTCAATTGGTTTGTCTTCTCCCAGATATCCATGTTGTTGTGTATCCGAGTAGATATCGATCGACCTTTTGGTTTGCGACACAATGACCTATTAACTAATAGTTTGAATGGAGTGCTCGATATCGGGGATCATTGGTCTGCCATGAAATACACTATTATTTATATCTCTTTTACATATAACTTTAGCTTGTTTGATAGTTAAATCAAAGCATCTTAGAATATGTTTAGGTTCTCATACTTAAAGTAGTAATTTATGCTTTCTAGTAGTTTTTATTACATTTTATATATCTAAATAAGGTTACATGGTCTTGTAGGTCAAGTTGGGAGCTAAAGATGCTTATTCGGGCAAAAACTGATACCTATGTCGCGACATCAAGACACTGTTGTCTCAACATTGAAAACAAAAGCCAAAAACAAGTTCTGGAGTGATACTGCCCTCGATGTCGCAACATGGCCCTCCTATGTTGCGACATACTCTCAAGGTTGGTTGCAACATTGTAGGTCTGTGTTGCAACCAAGCCCCTGAGTAGCCCAAAAACTCCTACATGTTTTAATTATGTTTTAAAGGGAAATTAAGAGTATTTGTCCTATTCGAACTCTAAGGACTTCAATAATATTTTAGGCAATTAATGTTTTGAGTTTAGCCTATATAATGGCCATTATAATGAGTTTGAACACAAATTTTAGGGAGACAGAAATTATTCTTAGGTTTTTATTTCATTCTTAGTTTTCACTTAGGGTATTTTATGTTCTTATAATTGGAGGATCCTATTCCGAAGTGAGACTTTCGAGAGGGGAGATTGTTCAGGAGTCACAGGTTCACCGATAAATCCATAAGCATCTTTTTTCCTTTATTATATTCTTTATATCTATTTCTTTAACATCGTTTAATTGATTGTTTATGTAAAGATTAGAATCAATTTATCCTTTATACATATCTCACATGTTTCAACTATTTTAATCTATTAATTGATTGAAGGATAGAGTTTCTTAGCGGATCAACTATTTGGGAGTGGAAGAACTTAAACCTTAGGCTTTACGACCCTGCAAAGTCATTTTGGTGGGAATTAACCCAAAATTGGTATGTCCTATCCATAAACACCTTATCCCCGAACTGGTCTGGACTGTGAGGTCAAAAGATAAATAGTTCTTGCCGACTCATTAGGTTAGTTGAACGCTGAGAGGAGCAACTAGGTTGATGACTACTTGTTTGAATAGAACCTTACATCAATAATTAATTTGGTAAAATAATTGGATCTAGGCTAAAGGAACTCACGTAGTTGAAACAAGGGATAGGAGAAGCTGATACATGAACTTCGGAGTAGATTTAGATTTATTTCAATTTACTTAGTTTATTATTAGTATTATCTTAGTTTATTATTAGTATTATCATCCTACTTCTTGTTTAACATTATTAATTCGTGACTCGAATAGATTAGTAATTATTTTTGGTAATTGGCTTAATAGTAATTTTCTCCAAATTGCAATCCCTTAAGTATGATCCTTGGAATACTTACTAAGTGTTTCGTTGTAAACAAACTATATTACAACCTGACCTGTACACTTACAGACACCGCCTCAATTCCATATATATTGTAGCAATATTCACACTCTAGACATTAGTACGCCCGAAGGTGGTAAAGTTGTTTGGGGGACACATACTTTCATCTGGGACCAGTGGGAATACATTTCTCCACATGTTATACATGTGTTCTATTTTGTACACTTCATCCACAAAGCTCATGTGATCCAAACACATGGAGGAACATGCTGCAATTTCATGAGTACATGAAAAATGAAGTGCGTCAAACTCATACAGTCGCAGGTTTATTGACTTAGGTTTACACGGTATGCTCCCCCAATAATACCTAGATCGGGTCTATCGAACTTCGTAACCCAAAACAATAGGTGTTCGCGCGAGTGACAAACTGAATGCATATAGTTTGCTCGTGCTATAGCCTCCCTAATTTCTTTCATAATGTCCTCGGACGAAACGTGACTGCCTTCATCTGTTCAATAGTGCACTAAAAACACATCCTACGTGGAGTGTTTTCTCACTACCACTTTAAACTCCTACAATTTCCCACTCACCCATCAAATATCCTGGGATTCTCGGGATAATATTTTTTAAAAAATTCTGACCGAAACTCAACTACATTCGAAAAAATAAAAAAATTACAAACTAATAGTTAATCGAATCGAGTAGTTCAAGTTTCGATTTTCAATCAAATTAAATTTTACAATTCGAATAATTCGAATATACAATTGGTGTAAATATGATTGTTGTAAATACCCTTTTGGTAGCTGTCTTTTATGAAAATTACACCAAATTGGGCTATAAATAATTTCAAAATTTTAAATATAATATTAATTTTATAACTCAAAAAATTATAAAAAGTCTAAAGGTTATATAAAAAACTTAAAAAAAATTAAAAACACAAAACCCTAAACCACTAAAACCTAAAAAACCCTAACCCTATCTCAACAAAAAATAAAAACCCTAACCCTAAAATAAAATAACCCTACCAGAAGGAAAACTCTTCTAGCTGGAAGCGTATTTTTCATTTTTCATTTTTTCAGCCTAATCCCATAATTTTTTCGAAAATTGGCCTAATTCGGTCATTTAAAAAAAACAATATATATGAGAATTTTACTCTATGCCATGTGTCAAAAAATTTAGGTTGCCTACATTAGTTGAGAGCCTAAGACCTTTTAATATAATATATATATATATATATATATGATATATGGTTTCTTTTATCAAATGTATATACATTTTTATAAATAAAATATAAATTTTAAATAATAATAATAGAAAAAATAATATCCATAAAAAAGTATATGAAACTCTAAATTTATATACTAAAAATATAAAGATATGAAATATATATAATTTGAAATTTATAAAAATAGAAAAATATATAAAATCCATAAATATATAAAAATTAAAATAGAAAAAATAGAAAGAAAAATATAAAATACATAAATATAAAAATCTAAATATATATTTCAATAAAAATGTATAAATTTAATTAAAATAATAAAATATAAAAATGAAAATATTAAACATATGAAAATAAAAGAAATATATAAATATGTAGAAAATAATATATAAAATCTTCAAATATATAAAAAAATTTGAAATTTTTTATCAAACAAATATATATATTTTAGAAAAAAAACCATTATAGAAATAGAAAAAATATATAAAATATCCATAAATGTATAGAAATTCAAAATTTTATAAAAATAGATAAAAATATATGAATATATATATGTCTTGACTTGTATGGAATGGTGATTAAGGTTTTTGTCAGACACCCGTTTGGCACAGGTTCAAATCGTGTTATCCATAGCCCCTATCCCAATATTGTATATATGGGGAAAAATCCACTTACATAGTGTAAAAATTATAGTTTTACACAATTTCGTAACTATTTATATGACTAATATTTTAATTATTCAATCTTTATATTTCATAGTCTATTCATGTAGATCATGCATGCCAAATTTGATATAATTTATTTTATGTAAAAAAAATTCAACCGTTGAATATATATATATTACATCAGTATGATAGATATATTAGATTAGTTCAAAAATTTATATGTATAACATGTACAATTATATTGATAAATTAAACGGTTGAATTATTAAAATATTAAATATATAAATAATTAGGAAACCATATAAAACTGATATAATTTTTATACTGTGTAAATAGATCAATCCCATAAGAAGGAACTATGCGACTGAGTAGACCAGTGTCCATGACGATGACAACCTGGGGAAAGGGATTTGCGTGAGCGGCTAGATAGATAGGGCAAACGATTGGTTGATTGCCCAACTGGGGTTGTGGTGGAGTGACAAACAAACGAACAGTGTGTTGCGATGCTGGAAAAGTAGGCCCAACTGGGGTTGTGGTGGAGTGACAAGCGAACGAACAGTGTGTTGCGATGTTGGAAAAGTGGGACGATCGATATGCGACAGTATTAGATAGATGGGGTGCATCAACGAGATGGCTTATTCACAGAATAATTTGAATATTTATACTTTTTTGAATAAATATATTTTTTAAATTATTAGTACTTTTTATATTTTTAAATGAGATGAGGGAGAGTGAAAAAGAATTTCAAAAAATAATTAAGGAAACCATTTTAAAATTTGAATTTTTATACATATGTTAAAAAAGATATTATTTTTAAATTGTTAGAATTTTAGAAAGGAATTTTAACCAAAAACATTTAATAAATCCACTTTAACAATAATCTGTTTATTAAATCAAAATAATTTGTATATATTTTTAAAAAACTCCATTAAAACATATAATTTTTTTATTTTTTTATAATTTTTCTTGATTTTTATTTATTTATTTATATTTATAATTTTTAAGATTTATATATATGATTAACAAATGCCATGTGATGTATTTTTATTAGCTAAAAAATATCAAACAGTATTAAAAAATAGGATCGAAAATAAAAATGGAGGAATACTTTCGTTACCAAGTGCTAAAAGAAAGTTTAAATATCAAGGTGAGAAAACGAATATACTTCAACACTCGGTCTAGCTGATATATTGGTCGTATAGGTTTTTAACCGCATATGTAGGATTAAAAAAGTTGAAATACATTCCATTTGTTCATTCTTTAGATACTAATTAAAAATATGCGATAATTTTTTTTTTAATTTCAACCATAGAATTAAAAAAATTATACCCCAATGACTAAGCTTTGTAGAAAGCAGATGGAGAGAGTTCGACGAAGCTGTTGTTATATAAATGGCATTGACGTTGGTTCAGAAGGTACTAGAGGAGGATTGTATTTGGCATGGCGAAATGATACTAATATCACGCTCCAAATTTTTTTCTAGAAGACATATTGACGTGATAGTAGATGAGAAGGAAACTGATGTTAAATGGCACTTTACAGGTTTTTATGGATCCCCATACGCTCAAGATAGAGAAGACTCATGGGCTATTTTGAAAAATCTTTACAACGATGAAGATATCCCTTGGTTTGTATGTGGGACTTTAATGAAATTATGTATAACTTTTAAAAAAAGGGAGGGCTACCTAGAGATGAAAGAAGAATGGAAAAGTTTCGAAAAACACTAGAGGAATGTCAATTAAATGATGTGGGGTTCACTGGTAATTGGTTTACTTGGGAGAGAGGAAATTTTCCAGAGACAAACATTCAAGATCGACTTGATAGGGGAGTGGCTAATGAAAAATGGTTGTTAATGTTTCCCGAGGCAAAAATTCAACATCTGGTGCATTCTTTTTTAGATCATTGTCCTCTTTTAGTTGCCACAAAAAGGGAGGAAGAAAGACAGAAAGGAAATAGCTTTAAGTATTGCCAGAACTGATAGAAGCTGAAAGGGATGATACGAATCTAGTTGAGATGATTTATACGAAGATTCAATTAAATTTTGAGATAGAAAAGGATGAATATTATTGGGAACAAAGAGCTAGATTAAATTGGCTGGAATTTGAAGATAGAAATACAACTTATTTTCATAGTCAAGCTACTCAGAGGAGACGGAGAAATCAGATTATCAAACTGCAAAATGAAGAGGGAAGGGACACAGAAGATGTGAAGGAAATGAAGGGTATTGCTAGAGCTTATTTTCAGAACTTATTCACAGCTGGGAATATGGCTATATATGAACAGTTAATCATGGGTATTGATCGTTGTGTTTATGAGGAAGATAATAGAAAGCTCATAGCATCGTACACTGGAGAGGAAGAGAGGGAAGCATTATTTGGAATGGGATCAACAAAGGCTCCAGGGGAGGATGGATTCCCAGCCCTTTTCTATCAGAAATGTTGGAATATCATTGGAGAAGATGTTGTTTCTTTTTGCTTAAGGCTTTTGAACGGAGATATGGAGGTTAGTCAAATAAATTCAACACATATTGTCCTTATTCCCAAGATCACCAACCCCTCTAATTTGACACATTTCTGACTCATTAGCTTATGTAATGTTGTTTATAAAATATCGGAAAAAATTATAGCTAACAGGTTTAGGGGAGTTATTGATAAATGCATTGACGAAGCCCAAAGTGCTTTTGTGCCAGGGAGGCTAATATCGGATAATGTTCTACTAGCCTATGAAATTTTACACTCGTTGAAACAGAAGAGATTGGGGAAGAAGGGTTTCATGAAGGTTAAACTAGACATGAGCAAGGCTTACGATAGAGTTGAATGGAATTTCGTTAGGCTGATAATGAGTCGATTGGGATTTGATCAGAAGTGGATTGATGCTATAATGAAATGTATTTCTACAGTGTCATATTCTATTATGGTTAATGGAAATATCGAAGAAATTTTCTACCCAATTAGGGGACATCGACAAGGTGATCCTTTGAGCCCGTTTTTATTTTTAATATATGGAGAAGGATTATCAAGCCTAATGAGATCAGCAATAAGAGAGGGATTATTAAAAGGTATCAAGGTGAGTAGAAGCGGTCCACAGGTATCTCATTTATTATTTGCAGATGATTGCATCTTATTTGGGGAGGTAACAAGAAGAGTAGCTTTGGCAATCAAGGAAATCTTACGTGAGGAAAAAAAAGTTCAGGTCAGTGTGTTAATTTTGACAAATCAACTGTCTTTTTCAGTAAAAACACATCAGAGGAAGACAGACAAGCCGTTGTTAATCAATTAGGAGTTCGTAGCTCAAGCGATCTGGAAAGGTACTTAGGTTTGAAGAGTATAGTTGAAAAAAAGAAAAAAAAAATCTTTCCAAGTTTTAAAAGATCGAATAAAACAGCGCATCAATAATTAGAGCAACAGATATTTGTTTCAGAGTGGAAATGAAGCTTTTATAAAAGCTGTTTTACAGGCTATACCGACATATTCAATGGCTTGTTTTTTATTACCAAAATCTTTATGTGATGAACTGGAAGGTATTATTGCTAAGTATTTGTGGCAAAAGGGGCATGGGAAAAAAGGTATTCACTGGTGCTCATGGAAAATATTTGTTTTTTAAAAGAGAATGAAGGTTTGGGTTTTCAGAGTTTTAGCCAATTCAATATTGTGTTATTAGCCAAACAGGGTTGGCGTATTTTTAACTACCCAAACTCTTTACTGGCCAGAGTTCTTAAAGCAAAATATTTTTTGAATTCGAATTTTCTAAGTGCAGAATTGGGAAATCTACTTCTTTTACCTGGAAGAGCATCTGGGCAGCAAAGAGTCTCCTCCGAAGCAGGTTGTGCTGGAGAATTGGCAGAGGGAATAAGATCTCTATATGGAATGATTGATGGATCCCAAGGAGTGAAGAAGTTGGTTGGCAAACCAGCGAAGAAAATAATGAGCTACAATTAGTTTCAGATCTAATTGATAGTGAAAATAAGACATGGAAAGCAGAGTTAATCAATAATACCTTTCAAATAGAAGTAACCCAAAAGATATTGCAGATCCCTCTTCCAAAAATAGACTTCAAAGATTTCAAAGCATGGAAAGGAGAACCTTCTGGAGATTTTTCAGTCTGAAACGCTTATAAACTATTACAATATGCTAGCTTGGATCATACTAGTTATTTATTACAGGCCGAAACTAAATAAATTTATAGAAAACTATGGGACTTACAGCTACCATAAAAAATTACATTAACCATTTGGAGGATCTCTTGGAATTACATCCCCACACTAGTTAATCTTAGACATAAACGTGTGGTTACAAATGACACATGTCCCCGTTGCAGCTCCGGAGTAGAGGACAGCTTCCATGTTTTTAGATAGTGTTCGACAACAAATGAGTTATGGAAAGAGTTAGATCTCTCTTGGGTTACATCGCATACAAGCCACAACATCTGGGAGTGGCTGACCTAGGCTTTCAGAAAATGCACTAATGAATAGTGTGGTTTCTTTTGTTATGCCTTATGGTTCATTTGGGGCTCAAGAAATCAGTTTATACATGAAAGAAAACACATTACAGTCAGAGATATGTCACAAAAAACCAAAAGATATGTTGCAGGACTTGAAGGGGTGCTCGATAAAAAGCTTACCTTTACTACAGTGAACACATATCAACCACCAAGGATGACAATGAGCACTATGGTACAGTTTGATGCTGCCTTTGATAGGAGATGTTTTAGATCGGCTTTAGGTTTAGTGGTTTGGGACCAGATGGGTGAGTTTAAAGCCTCAAAGACGATTCTCCATAGCAATATCTCATCCCTGTTTGTAACAGAAGCTCGGGCAAGATTAGAAGCCATCAAGTTAGTATTATCAATGGGTCTAAACTCAGCAATAATAATGGGAGATTCAAAAACAGTCATAAAAAATGTCAATCGACAGCAGTGGATAAATTAGTACTAGGAGCAATCATCAAAGCTATTCAGAATAAAAGATCGGGGCTCCCAGAGATTACTTTTCAATTCATTCACAGATTTGAAAACTCTTACACTCACAGAATAGCAATAGAAGCACTAAAAAGAAAGGAGGAAACATACCTGGAGGAGGATACGCTGAACCATAGTGAGATCACTCCAGAAGGAAGGTGGAGAAGAAATCCAGATTGAATCTGGTGGTGAAGGAGGAAGTGAGAAGACAAATTAGCAGGTAAAGTAAAAAGATTTTTGGGAAGATGAATCTGCTGAAAAGGCACGGCTGATGGCGTGAAAAGAGGGGAAAAGTAAATGGTGGCCAGACTGTTAAGATGTGACTGGGGATAGGGATAGATTTCCTTTTGTTATTTCCTTTGTGTTTGTCTATTTCAATTTATTATCGTTTTTTGTTTTGTTCAATTATAACAACGGGCTTCACATTTGGAAGTGGGTGCCCACGTCCGTTTTATTTGTTTTCTAAGAAAGACTGAGCCCAATATGTGTTGGGGAGTTTTGGTAGATGTTTCTTTTATTATTTATTTATCAAATAATAGCCCTGTCATTTTATTTCAAAAAAAAAAATTATACCCCAATACATCAAGTAGTTATCCTAGCACATACTTATATATGTATATAATTATAATTAATAATAATATAAAAACACGAGTTTAGAGAAATTTTTGAACTGATTAATAAATCATTTATCTTTGATTATAATATTAAATTTATCATTTTAATTTTTTATTATTTATAAGATTTATCAAAATTATAAATAAGAATTTTAACTTTACTAAAATATTTGATTAAATAAATTTACTCATACGAAAATAAGGATTTTTATTTTATTAAATGAATTTATAAAATATATAATAAAGTTAAATTTTATGATTATGTTACCATTAACAAAAAAAAGGAAAAAGAACATGTTACTTTAATTCTAAATAGGAAGTTTTATTTATTTAAATAATAAATTTGAAAAATAATATATTTATAAGATCAAATATATGGTCATATTATTCTTGATAAAAAAATTGCAATTGCAAACTGAAGAGTTTAATTTACAATTGATCATATATGTTATATTTTGTACAAATACTTTAATGATGATAAATGATTTCTTTTGTTAGCATTGTATTTGAATTCTTGCAACACCTCACATTTGGCCAAGTAGGTTTGACTTGAATCTGGCGACCTACATTAGCTACCGAAGTGACTCTCCGATAACTCCCAATCTAACCTCCAAGCAGATAATGTGTTAAGTTAATACACATTAGCAGAAATAATTCACTCACAGCGGAAAACATGTGAGTTTACAAAACCACAAAGGTAGATTCACATGTCATCTATGAACAAGTTAAGGTTCGCACACATGATAACAAAATCGCAAGACAATATAGATTCGCAAATAAAAACTTAAACTAGGTTCGCTCGTAGAAGCTCACAATACAGGTTAAATCATTCGTTCATTTAAAACTTAAATCTACGTAACAGCCTGTTTTAGTGAAATCAAAACAGTGGTTTTGGGACCACAAATCTGAAGTCAAAAAATTTATTTTATTATTATTTTATTCCTTAAAGTATGATAGTAGTACCACATAAAAATTTTGTTAAAAAATTTTACTTTTTATATGCTCAATTTGATAAAAAGGACTAAATTGCGTAAAGTGCAAAAGTTGAGATCTAATAGCTAAAGGGATTTAATAGCAATAATATTAAATGGTTAGAAGGTTTATGTTTTAATTATACCATGATTATAATGAGTGGATAATTATGAACATTATATATGTTGATTTTAAAGGTTAATAAAAAGGTTAATTGTGTAATTTAGTAAATAACGTTAATTAAACTAAAGAAAAGACGAAATATCATATTTTATGTTCATCTTCCACCGAAGTAAGCTAGGAAAAACACCATTTTTGATGCTTTGAAGTTTCAGCTAGCTTGGTCCATGCATGTGTTCATTTTTGAGGTTAGTTTTTAATGATTTTTATGTTTTCGGGATCGCTGTAGTTTAATTCATCTAGCCCAAAGACTAATTTGTGAAATTGTTAAACTATTAAGGTTTTTCCATTGTTGATTATACATGATTTTTGATGTTTGATGATAGAAAATGGATAGTTGTTGTTAGATAAACAACTTTTGTAAAGAGATTTTTGGTGAAATTGTCAATTAGGGATTAAATTGAAAAATAGGAAATTTTATATGGTGAAATTGTGAAATAAATGAAATATAAGACAACTAGGGACCTAATTGATATTTGGCTATAGTGAATTATGGTGGAATTTCATGAATTTTCATTTTTATTAGCTAGGGACTAAATTGTAAAAAAATTAAAAGTATAGAGGCAAATGGTAATTTTTCCAAAATATGTTTTTGGGCTAAATTGAATAAATGATATATTAAATTGAGTTAAATTTATCCGTATAGATCAAGACAGACCTCGTACGACTTTAGATCGTGGCAAAGACAAAGTCTCGGATTAATCGCCTCTGTATCTACAAATACTCGTCCAAGTAAGTTCGTGTGATTAAATTGTGTTTATATGTTTTATATTAAATTAGTTATGAATTGTGAATTGTTATAAATTCACATGGTTGCATATCCAACGAATTTTGGCAAATCTAGAGTCTCGTTTGAACCTTAGGAATCCGTAGGGTACAAATGACATGTCATTAGGCTTACATGTAACAGCTTGATTTTGGGTCTAGTCGGAACAGTGGTTTCGGGGAAACAAATCCGACGTAAGAAAATTTATTTTTATTATATTTTTATGGTCTACAATTTTCACAGAATGATTTCGTGAAAACTTCGTTCGAAAATTTTGACGTTTGGGTGCTCAATTTAGTCAAGAGGACTAAATCGTAAAGAGTGCAAAACTTGAGTTCTAGAAGCTAGAGGTGTCCTATTGTTATGAAATTTTAAATTGGAGTTCTTATATGGTAATTAGACAATTGAATAATTTTTTGGACAAAAATGGACATGAAATAGGTGAAATAGAATATTTTTAAATTAGGGGCATTTTGGTCATTTAGTAATTAAATGACTTAATAAACAAAATAAAAGCCAAAATTTCTTGTCCATCTTTTTCCTTGGCTGAATTTTGTATGAAGAAACCATGGCTAGGGTTTTCCAAGCTTACAAGCTCGATTGTTCTAGCCCCGTTTTAAATGATTTTTACGCTTTTTAAATCCTCGCAACAAGATCTATCTATTCCTACCATTAATTTGAGTTATGGTTAAAGTCTAAGGTTTTTACCCATGATGAAAATGTGTGTATTTTTATGATTAATGGTATAAAATGCATGTTTATGGTTAGAGATATGACTTTTACTTAGTGATTTTTAATAAAAATGCCTAAAAGGACTAATTTGTAAAAGTTATAAAATGTGTCATAAAAGTGTATTTTAATGGAAATTATGGGCTATTATAGTTATGAAAATGGTTTGGCTAGGCTTAAAGTACAAAGAAATTGAATGGAAATCATTTTACGGGCTTAGGGGCAAAAGTGTAAATATGATAAAGTTTAGGGGAAAATTGTAATTTTTGCCAAATATGATTTTTTGGCTGAATTGATTAGTATAATGATTAAATAAGTTAAATGTGATGTTTTAGATCAAGAAAAATGAAGTTCGGGCCTAGAACGAGGGAAAACAAGCAATTGACGGTTAAGTCCCTCTTTGCCATTTTGGTGTCAAGGTAAGTTCGTATGTAAATAATACTATGTTATGTTTGTATTTTAAATGTTCCAAATGATTTGATAATGTATGAAATAAATGATTGGTTCTATGGTTGTATTTGATGGAATTCGAATAAGTGAGAAAAATCCCGTTTGAACATTAGGAATAGAATAGGATACGAGTGACATATGTGTGATTATGTGATCCGAGTACTGGTATCGTACGTCTACCAGTGGCTGGGTAGTCAGGCATGTGTTGCGAATACCTAACAGTTTGTGCGAGCAGCACTGTGTAGTTATGTCTTGACCGTCAGCTTGTGTGAGTAGGCCTGAGATTTGGTCAAGAGCGAGCATTCATGTGATATGAGATATGAGGTAGCTTTAGCTACATATGTGGCACTTATGTATAAAGACTTCCCGTGTATCCATTTAGTATTCCAAGTGTTCAACGGGTATGCCAAAGATGAGAAAGTAAGTGGTTATGTTACGAGATGGTACAGGTATATACGTTAAGATTTTAAGTATTGACTTCATGTTATTGTGAGTTATGATCACTATGAAAGTGACTTTGAGATAGCCTTATGATTGTTGATTTATGGTCATGATGTATAAATGTATGGAAACACGATTGATGACTATATGTTAGGCCTTGGAGGCCCAATTGATTGGTGAGATAGTAAATGTTGTTCATTTGAATTGTGATTTATCAGTTATGAGTGAAAGGAAATATTGGCCTAATTGCCTATTAAAACGGTTAAGGAAGTATGAAAAGAAATAGTTATTACAATTTGAAATATGTTAAGCTATATGCATGAAAACATGAATATACATAAATAACATGTAATTTTACTAAGATGTTTAAAATGATTTGCTAATTATGAAATATGCTACAATGGAGAAATTATGGCTGCTAGACTGAAAGTTGAGTAATGTTAAATTATTTTGATAAATCAAAAGAGAGTAAACATGTGAATAGGTTATATTACAACCTTGAGATTTATAGCTATTTTTATATTAACTTGTGCTTATATTGTCAAACATAGTATATGACTAGCATGAGTTGATCATTATTTTCATATGGACTTACTAAGCTATATAGCTTACCCCCTTCCTTTCCCATGTTTTATTGGTTAAATTAGCTAGCTCGGGTTGGAGACTGCCGAAGATGCCATCACACTATCAAGCTATCATTTGGGTATAAGTGAACACAAGTATTTTAAGTTTATGGCTTGTATAGGGACTTCTTTTTTTTATTAATTATGTCATTATTAATTTGGCCAAGTGTGTTGGCTTATAGTGATTTGGTGATTCATTTTGTATATGACCATGAGATATGGTTCATATTGATTATTTGGTTGTAAACCTATTCATATATGCATGCATGTGCCAAGGTCATGCATGATGTGGTTAAAATTGTTTGGCACGGATGAATTGTGGAAGTGACTATGGATGTTTGATGATGGAATTGTGAGTGATGGCATGATAATAACTAAGACATGAGTATGTTAAATGGAAATAAAATTCAACTTTTAGTGCATGCAAATTTATAAATTCGGCTTGACAAAGTATGAATTTTTATGCATGTATTAGTAAAGATGGAATGATCATGATCATGTCTTGTTTGTATATGTTTTAAGTGCTCAATTTTGCCATGTTAAGTGCCCTTGAAGTCATGTATGTGTTTTTGCAAATAAGGGTGGCAATTGGCTTGGAAAATAGCCTTATATTTGTCCACAAGGGTCGACACAGGGGCATGTGTCTAGGCCGTGTGTGACACACGGTCGGCCCCATGGGCATGTGATCCGTCCGTGTGTCCCCTACACCATAATTTGGTAAAATAGAATGCCCAGTAGTAAACACACGGGCAGAGACACGGCCGTATGTCTCAACCATGTGAAGGACACAGCCTTGGCACATGGGTGTGTGACTTGGCCGTGTGCCCCTATTTTGCTGATGACGTCATAAATAGAGAGTTACATGGGCTGAGGACGGGCGTGTGTGACCACATGGCCTACCCACACGGGTGTGTAACTCCCCAAATTCAGAAAATTTTCTAAGTGTTGTAAAAGTTCTGAAAGTTCTCAGTTTAGTCCCAAACCACACCCAATGTATGTTTTGGGCCTCGAGGGCCCATATAAGGGACGATATACATGTGAAAGAAAAATTTTTAAATTGGATAGAAATTCATGTCTTGATTTTGTATGATTGCGTGAGTTTATGTCCGATAACACTTCGTTCCCTGTTCCGACGTTGAATACGGGTAAGGGGTGTTACATTACATGATTTGGTTGAGGTCCTACATGTGTTGTGGTACTCCACAGTTTGTGAGAGCATACCTATTTATAGCTCATGAGAGCATACCGATTTATAGCTTATGAGAGCATACTGATCTATAGCTCAAGTGAGCATATCATTTGTAACACCCCACACTCGAGCCCTATGCTAGGACAGAATACGAGGCGTTACCACACTTAAACACATGCATACGATCTATTTTGAGTTATAAGAATTAGGTCTAATTTAAAACTTTTCCATTTTGATCTAAAAGCTCTTAATACGGGCCTATGAGACCCAAACCTCGCTTTGGAAATATCCTGGGATTAATCCCAATATCTTTGAAAACTTATGAAAAATACCACCTGAAGCAGGGCACAAGCCCGTGTGGAAGGTTAACACGTCCGTGCGGCCATTATTACATCGCCGTGCTAATAGCCTGTATGGCATACAAGGCCTAGGCACCAGGGGACATGCCTGTGCCCCGAGCCCGTGTGAATTAAATTCTAAATTTAAACCTACAGGGGTTTTCACACAGTGTGACAGACGCCCATGTCCATAGCCTGTGTCCCTCACACGTCCATGACACGCCCGTGTCCTAACCCGTGTCTAAAAACCTTTATATTCTATTTCTGATGTCAGCATCCAATTTAAGGTACACGGCTGAGGAACACGCCCGTGGCCATAGGCCCTATCCTCCACACGGCTGAGACACACGACCGTGTCTCCGCCCGTGTGTTTACTACCATGCATTCTGACTTGAAATTTTTACGTGCAGGGGACACATGGCTGGAAAACATGCCCATGGGGCACATGGCCTAGACACACACCCGTGTGCCTACCCGTGTGGACAATATAGGGCTATCTACCAAGCCCTTTGCCACCCTGAAACACAAATTAACAACATCCATCATACTAAAGATCATCGTAATATGATTCCTCAATCCAACAACCACATCTAAGGCCTTAACACATTTCATACTTACTAAAACAACCGTAAATAACCCATTCATGAAATAACTTCTTGTATTCATATAACAACCTTCAACTTTAACCATTCCCGTGGCCTTACACAAAATGAACCAAAATGATAAAATAAGCCAACACATTTGGCCAATTAACAATGATACCAAAATTCTAAAGTCAGGGTCCTATACATGCCATAATCAAAATAAATGGATCTAACTATACCAAGTGCTTCGATTGATAGTGTGATCGATGCCTCCGACGTCAGTTGATCCACGAGCTAATTAGGCAGCACTATAAGAAAATGGAATGAAACGGGTAAGCATAAGGCTTAGTAAGTTGCATGAAAATAAACAATAACTACTTATCATAAGACAATATGCTCATAACCTTTCATAGCTTATTCATGAACACTAAGTAAACGTACATACAACTTACTTATCACCATCCAATACAACTTGTATTACATACATTGAGCCCATATCTCATACATTTCAATTAAGTACCTGTACCACTCATCATATGATCGTAACTTTTCTCATTTCGACATAAATCATAAACCTTTTGTTGAACCGTTTGGAATACTACTGGATACTCGATGGCCCTAACATGGGTTAAGTGTAACACTCCTAACCCGGAGCTATCGTCGAAATAGGTTAAAAGGCATTACCGGACTCACAACTCAAATCAGAACTACCACACATCAATAATTATCTCCTTAATAAAAGAAGTCATTCATTCACATTCAATATTCACATATAACTAAGTATACAATGCCCAAACATGCATTCAGGACCAAATCGATAACATACTAAAGTTTCAGGACTTAGAAAAGTTTTTCAATTCTGTTGATGTCACACGCCCGTGTGACCAGGCCGTGTGCCTCACATGGGCACCAGACACGCCCATGTGATCCAACCATGCCAAAATAGAATATATATACTGACTTTCACCCATGGCTAACAGACATGCTCGTGTGTTATGCCCGTGTGATACTTAGCTAGCTACTAACTTGAGTCCACGGCCATATGACACGCCCAAGTGTCTTAATCGTGTAATCTTAAAAGGTTACTGCTTTTCATATACGGCCACAAGGCACGCCCGTGGTCCCTGATTGTGTGGCACAATGCAGGCTTGGTTTAAGCCAATTTGCCACCCCTTTTTGGGTCATCCTACAAGCAATAGAAACAAGCATATATGCTTTACTAATTCAACCAATTTTTATGCCAAAATACACATCATTCCAACCATAACAATATCAACCATTTACCTACTCATAAACCTTACCAATATTCACCATTACTTTTGTCCAACTAAAATATATCACAATTGCACATTAATATCACATACCATAATTCATTATCAACTATAAGTTTAAAACACTAACTAGCCAAATCACATGGCTAAATATATACATCACAAAACATAATCCCACAACTACTAGCCTATACATGCCACACTTCAAAATATACATTTTCAAAGTACCAAAATGAGGCTCGATAGTGTGGTGATGATCCTTGACGATCCCCAAGCTCATAGTAGCTTCGATATCTATAAAACAATGCAAACACACACAAAGTAAGCTTTCAATAGCTAGTAAGCTCGTACTGAAAATCATAAACATTATATAAAATGTGAATCATCAACACATAAGTATTTATAAATTCTCAAATCATCTATCAATTCAATGCCAACACAATTCATATGTTCAAACCAATTCAATGAACTTCACATAAATAATATCATCTACCACATAGGTATCGTACATACCTGAACCTTCTCGTACTTATTAATTTTCATTCTCACCTTCTGTTTGGATATTTTAAGACTCTCTGAAGATCACCAATGCTTTAAACATCAGCACACTTAGTACTTTAAAGATTAGCTGAGACTAAAATGATTCTACACACTTAGTGTCATTATAATTAACCGAAACTAAGTCAGTAACACACACTTAGTGCGTTATATAGCCGAAGCTATTCCAACTCGCACACCTAGTGCCATTTGTAGCCGAAGCTATATTAAACTGCACACTTAGTGCCAAACATAGTCGAATATCATCATACTCAAACTGTAATCAAATATCTGTACAATTCATATATTACCATCACATTAAAACATAACTTTAACATGATTTATCAGGTACAAACTTACCTCGTACTCAGAATTGTCGATTTGAATTGTTTACTCGATAACCTTCGACTTCCCTCGATATAAATCCGAATTCCTCCTTTCTTGATCTCTATGTATTCAAGATTAAACCTTTTTATTCACTAATTAATTCAACTCAATCCATAAACACATATTTAAGGCATTTTGCAAACTAGCCCTCACACACATTTCAACTCTTTAATCCCTATTTCACAAAATCACAAAATACACAAAATTTGCATATACACAATCTTATCCAAATTCTCCTATTACTCATACTAGTCCACACATTTCATTTATTTCACATTTTAGTCCCTCAAACTAACATTTTTACAATTTAGCCCAAATTGTTCAAATTCATCAAAAATCCAAAGTTAAAACATGTAAACCCAACATCAAGCTTTCATATTTCACCATTTAACAACACAAAACTCATGAATTCATCCATGGCATATTTCAAATTCATCATCAAAATCAGAAATTGAGGCATGGGCTTGATAGTAGACAAAGCAACGATTACAAATACGTAGAAATTATCAAAAACCAAAACAAAAACATACCTTAATCAAGTCAAACCATAGTCGAACCCTAGCAAGCTTTTATCCTTTATTTTTCCTTTGATTTTCGGCAATGGTGGTGAATATAACACCAAATTTATGTTTTTGTTTTATTATTATAACATTTATACTCATTTTACCATTTTAGCCTTGTTATTTTCATTAGAATTCCACTATGTAATGTCCAACTATGTCCATACATTAATTCAATGATCTATTTACAACATAAGGACCTCACATTTAATGAGACACATCAAATAAGCACTTTAACAAACAACAGGCATCCTTTATATTTTACGCGATTAGGTCCTTTTATCAAATTAAGCACACAAAAAATTAAATTTTTAGACGAAACTTTCACACATGCTAATTCACATATCATAATCACGAAAAATAATATTTAAACATTTTTTGAATCGAATTTATGGTCTCGAAACCACTGTTCCGTCTAGGGTCAAAACCAGACTGTTACAATTCTCTCCCTTTAGGGATTTTCGTCCCCGAAAATCTTACCGTTAAATAGATTTGGATACTGCTATTTCATTGAATCTTCAGGCTCCCACGTAGCCTCTTCAACACCGTGTTGATGTCTAATCACTTTAACTAATGGAATTTTCTTATTTCGTAACTCTTTAACTTCACGAGTTAAGATAAGGATCGGTTTTTCTTCGTAAGTCATATCAGGCTGAATTTCAATCTCTGATGGAGGAATTACATGCAAAGGATCGGATCTGTATCGTCGAAGCATCGATACGTGAAACACATTATGAATCTTTTCTAATTTTGGTAGCAACAACAATCTATATGCTACTGGCCCAATACGTTCAATAATCTCATACGGCCCGATGAATTTCAGACTCAATTTACCTTTTCTACCAAACCGAAGCACTTTCTTCCACTAAGATACTTTCAAAAATACTTTGTCGCCAATCTCAAATTCAATATCTTTTCTTTTCAAATCTGCATATGATTTCTGACGATCAGAAGCTGCTTTCAAACTATCTCGAATCATTTTCACTTTCTGCTTCGTTTCTTTTATCAAATCAACCCCGTGAATCTTATTTTCGCTGAGCTCCGTCCAATACAAAGGTGTATGACATTTGCATCCACATAAAGCTTCATATGGTGCCATTTTAATGCTCGACTAAAAACTGTTATTATACGCAAATTCAATCAAAGGTAAATATTGTTCCCACGTACCTTCAAACTAAAGAATGCAACATCTCAACATATCCTTGAGTATCTGAATAATCCACTCAGATTGGTCATCCGTTTGCGGATGAAAAGCAGTACTAAAGTGTAATTTAGTACCTAATGCATCTTGCAACTTCTTCCAAAATCATGATGTAGATCTCGGGTCTCTATCTGATACTATCGACAATGGCACACCATGCAATTTCACAATATCAGAAATGTATAACTCAACTAATTTAGCAAGTGAGTAATCGGATCGAATCGAAATAAAATGAACTGATTTCGTCAATCGATCAACTACAATTCAAATTGTGTCTTTCTTTCTCGGATATAGAGGCAAACCCGAAACAAAGTCCATAGTCACTCGATCCCATTTCCACTCTGGAACCATAATCGATTGTAGCAAACCTAATGACACCTGATGTTCAGCTTTAACTTGCTGAAATATCTAACATTTAGAAACAAAATCAGAGATATCTCTTATCATTCCAAACCACCAATAACGCTGTTTCAAATCATTATACATTTTCGTACTACTCGAATGCACAGATTAATGACTATTGTGAGCTTCACTCAGAATCATTTGAATTAACTTTGGATTTCTTGGAATACAAATTCGATCTCAAAATCTTAAACAATTATCTTTATCAACTCTGAATTCTGAATCAGAGTCTTAAACAATTATCTTTATCAACTCTGAATTCTGAATCAGACTCTACATCACACTGAGCTCATTTAGCTAAAATCTCATTATCAATCTTCTGAGCTTCAATATTCTGCTGTAAGAACAAGGGTCTTGCTTTTAATTCAGCTAAAACTGAACCATCATCAGATAAAACCAAATGAGCATTCATCGCATGTAAAACAAACAACAATTTTCGACTCAGGGCATCAGCAACAACATTTGCTTTACCCAAATGATAATCTATCACAAGTTCATAGTCCTTTAGTAGTTCAAGCCATCTTCTTTGTCGTAGATTCAGATCTTTCTGAGTCATCAAATACTTCAAACTTTTATGATTAGAGTATACATGACACTTTTCACCGAACAAGTAATGGCGCCAAATCTTTAGAGCAAACACAATCACAACTAATTTAAGATCATGCGTCGGATAGTTCTTTTCGTAAAGCTTCAACTGTCTCAAAGCATAACCAATGACTTTTCCTTCTTGTATTAGAACACATCCCAAACCAATTAATAAAGCATCACTATAAATCACAAATTCTTTACCCGATTCAGGTTGTACTAATACCGGAGCTTTAGTCGACAAAGCTTTCAACTGATCAAAGCTGTTCTAACACTTTTAAGACCACTCAAACTTCACATCTTTCTGAAGCAGTTTTGTTAACGGAGTTGTGATCATCGAAAAACCTTTCACGAATCTTCTATAATAACCCTCAAGTCACAAAAAACTACGGACTTCAGATACATTCCTCGGAGGTTTCCAATCCAAAATAGCGAAAATTTTATTCGGATCAACTCGAATACCAGAGGTTGATACAATATGACCTAGGAAACCAACTTCTCGCAACCAGAACTCACATTTACTGAATTTTGCATACAACTGTTTATCTCTCAAAATCTATAATACTAACCTCTGATGCTCGGCATGTTCAGATTCATCACATGAATAAATCAATATGTCATCAATGAATACCACAACAAATTGATCTAAATACGGTCTGAAAATTCTATTCATCAAATCCATGAAAATAGCTAGCGCGTTAGTCAATCTGAAAGGCATAACTAAGAATTCATAGTGACCGTACCTTGTTCTAAAAGCAATTTTCGGAATATCTGAGTCTTTCACTCGCAACCGATAATAGCTTGATCTTAAATCTATTTTCGAAAACACAGCAGCTCCTTTCAACTGATCAAACAAATCATCAATTCGGGGCAGGGGATTTTTATTCTTGATAGTCACTTTATTCAACTGACGATAGTCAATACACATTCTCATTGCACCGTCTTTCTTTTTCACAAATAAAATTGGAGCACCCCAAGGTGAGAAACTCGGTCTAGCAAATTCTCGATCGATCAACTCTTGCAATTGAGACTTTAATTCTTTCAGTTTAGTCGGGGCCATTCTATATGGAGCTATTGAAATTGGAGAAGTACCAAGTACCAATTCAATGCCAAACTCTATCTCTCTAACCGGAGGTAATCCCGGAAGTTCTTCAGGAAACACATCAGGGAACTCACAAACAACCCTTTTTTGATACTCTCGAATCAATCACATATGCAAAATAAGCTTCACAACCCTTTCTCACAATACTTAAAGCTTTCATCGAAGATATCACCGTAGATAATCCATTCAAATCACTAGACTCAATTCTAACTATTTCATCATTCTTGCATCTCAAATCAATAATTTTCCATTTGCAATTCACCACAGCATAATGCAAAGTTAACCAATCCATACCCGGGATTATATCAAACTCATTAAAAGGCAATAACATCAGATCAGCCGAAAAACAATTATCTCGAAACATTAACGGACAATTCTCGCAGTCTTTATCAACGAAAACGCATTTGCCTAGGGGGTTCAAAACTCTAATTACAAATTCAGTAGACTTTATAGGCAAAGTCTTACTGTTCACTAAGTTCATGCATATATATTAATGTGTCGGTCCAGGATCTATCAAAGCAATCACAGAAGTATCATAGAGAGTAAATGTACCCATAATCATATCTGGCGATGAAGCTTCCTCGCGAGCTCTAATAGCATAAGCTCTGGCAAATGCACGAGCCTCAGATCTTACAGCTATGTCTTTCGTTCCTCTCTGACTATCGCTCACATTTCTCAAATTTCTGGGAGGTCTACCTCGAGAAACATTACCATTCTACCCTGGATTCTGAACATTATCTTTTCAGCTAAATCTGGGCAATCTTTTATAAAATGATTTCTTGAACCACAACTATAACAAGCTCGGTTAATACTTTTTCCCTAGTATTCACCAAAATGTCGTCTTCCACACTGATCACACTCAGGCTTTTCATTCTTTAAATTATCCACATTGGCAATAGATGTAGCTGAAGACTTGAAATTCAATTGCGATCTAATACGATCTCTGATCGAAGGTCCCATACTAATCTTTGAACGACTGTTATCATCTCTAAACTTCTTGGATCTAGATTGAAATGATTTTCCCAATGATCTCTTTCGTACCTCTCTAGCTTCAAAATCAACCTTTCTTTTCTCTTTCCTAAGATCTTCAGCTTTACATGCTCGTTCATCAAGCACTACCAATTCTTTGATTTCCAGGATCCCAACTAGCAAACGAATATATTCATTCAAGCCATCTTCAAATCTCTTACACATTATTGCTTCTGTAGATATGCATTCACGAGCATATTAACTCAGCCTTACAAATTCCCGCTCGTATTCCGTGATAGACATTCGACCCTGTTTAAGCTCAAGAAACCCTTTGCGTTTCTGATCAATGAATCTCTGACTAATATATTTCTTCTGAAATTCAGCTTGGAAGAAATCTTAGGTAACTCGTTGACTTGGAACCACGGATGTCAAATTTTTCCACCAATGATACGCCATATCTCTCAAAAGAGAAACAACACATTTTATGCATTCCTCAGGATTCAAAGACAACTCATCAAACACTCTTATTATATTCTCTAACCAGAACTCGACTTTTAAGCATCATCCGTTGTTGTAGCTTTGCACTCTTCAGCCCCATGTTTTCTAATCTTATCAACTGGTGGTTTACTCAACTGTATCGGGTTTATTGGTGGCATAACAGGAGTTTGAGGAGAATTAACCGGGGGTGGAGGTTGTTGTATAGCCAGATTAGTTCTAATATATTGGGTGAACCAATCATTCATCATCTGATAGAAGGCTTGTTTAGCCTCACTATCACGGCTACTCGTAGCCGGTCGAGAATCAGCTTGCACTATCCCTTGTGGGAGCAGGTGCATTACTTTCAACATCATCTGCTACAGCTCTTTCAGGATCCATTGCTATATAAAAGCACATTTCAATGTCAAGATTCATCACACTATTGCAGTTCATAAATATGGCATGTATAGCTAGACTCATATACGCTATGGTAGTCCTAGAACCGATTAAACCATAGCTCTGATACCAATAAAATGTAACATTCTTAACCCGAAACCGTTGCCAGAATAGGTTAAAAGGCATTACCAGACACACAACTCAAATCAGAACCACCACACATCAATAATTATCTCATTACTAAAAGAAGTCATTCATTCACATTCAATATTCACATATAACTAAGGATACAATACTTAAACATGCATTCAGGACCAAATCGATAACATACCAAAGTTTCAGGACTTAGAAAAGTTTTTCAATTCTATTGAGGTCACACGTCCGTATGACCAGGTTGTGTGCCTCACATGGGCACCAGACACGCCCATATGATCCAACTGTGCCAAAACAGAGTATATATACTGACTTTCACCCACGGCTAACAGACACGCCCGTGTGCTATGGCTGTGTGATACTTAGCTAGCTACTGACTTGAGCTCAAGGCCATATGACACGCCCAAGTGTCTTAACTGTGTGATCTTAAGAGGTTACTGCTTTTCATACACAGCCACAAGGCACGCCCGTGGTCCCTGACCGTGTAGCACAATGCAGGCTTGGTTTAAGCCAATTTGCCACCCCTTTTTGGGTCATCCTACAAGCAATAGAAACAAGCATATATGCTTTACGAATTCAACCAATTTTTATGCCAAAATACACATCATTCCAACCATAACAATATCAACCATTTACCTACTCATAAACCTTACCAATATTCACCATTACTTTTGTCCAACTAAAACATATCACAATTGCACATTAATATCACATACCATAATTCATTATCAACTATAAGTTTAAAACACCAACTAGCCAAATCACATGGCTAAATATATACATCACAAAACATAATCCCATCTATACATGCCACACTTCAAAATATACATTTTCAAAGTACCAAAATGAGGTTCGATAGTGTGGTAACGATCTTTGATGATCCCCGAGCTCGCAGGAGCTTCGATATTTATAAAATAATGCAAAGACATACAAAGTAAGCTTTCAATAGCTAGTAAGCTCGTACTGAAAATCATAAACATTATATAAAATGTGAAACATCAACACATAAGTATTTATAAATTCTCAAATCATCTATCAATTCAATGCCAACACAATTCATATGTTCAAACCAATTCAATGAACTTCACATAAATAATATCATCTACCACATAGGTATCGTACATACCTGAACCTTCCCGTACTTATTAATTTTCATTCTCACCTTCTGTTCGGATATTTTATGACTCTCTGAAGATCATCAATGCTTTAAACATCAACACACTTGGTGTTTTAAAGATTAACCGAGACTAAAATGATTCCGCACACTTAGTGCCATTATAATTAATCGAAACTAAGTCAGTAACGCACACTTAGTGCCTTATATAGCCGAAGCTGCTCCAACTCACACACCTAGTGCCATTTGTAGCCGAAGCTATATTAAACTGCACACTTAGTGCCAAACATAGTCGAATATCATCATACTCAAACCGTAATCAAATATCTATACAATTTATATATTACCATCATATTAAAACATAATTTTAACATCATTTATCATCTATGAACTTACCTCGTACTCGAAATTGTCGATTTGAATTGTTTACCCGATAGCCTTCGACTTCCCTCGAACTAAATCTGAATTCCTTCTCTCTTAATCTATATGTATTCAAAATTAACCCTTTTTATTCACCAATTAATTCAATTTAATCCATAAACACATATTTAGGGAATTTTGCAAACTAGTCCTCATATTTTCACATTTCGACACCTTAATTCCTATTTCACAAAATCACAAAATACACATAATTTGCATATACACAATCTTAGCCGAATTCTCCTATTACTCATACTAGTCTACACATTTCATTTATTTCACATTTTAGTCCCTCAAAATAACATTTTTACAATTTAGCCCAAATTGCTCAAATTCATCAAAAATTCGAAGTCAAAACATGTAAACCCAACATCAAGCTTTCATATTTCACCATTTAACAACACAAAACTCATGAATTCATCCATGGCATATTTCAAATTCATCATCAAAATCAGAAATTGAGGCATGGGCTTGATAGTAGATGAAGCAACGATTACAAATACGTAGAAATTATCAAAAACCGAAACAAAAACATACCTTAATCAAGTCAAAACATAGCTGAACCCTAGCAAGCTTTTATCCTTTATTTTTCCTTTGATTTTTTGCAATGGTGGTGAATATAACACCAAATTTATGTTTTTTTTTATTATTATAACATTTATACTCATTTTACCATTTTAGCCTTGTTATTTTCATTAGAATTCCACTATCTAATGTCCAACTATGTCCATACCTTAATTCAGTGGTCTATTTACAACATAAGGACCTCACATTTAATAAGACACATCAAATAAGCACTTTAACAAACAACGCAATTAGGTCCTTTTATCAAATTAAGCATACAAAATTAAATTTTTAGACGAAACTTTCACACATGCTAATTCACATATCATAATCACGAAAAATAATATTTAAACATTTTTGTGACTCGAATTTGTGGTCCCAAAACCACTGTTCCTACTAGGGTCAAAATTGGACTGTTACATTAAGACGCCGACGCCATGTCCCAAACATGGTCTTACACTGGCTTTCATATAGCGAGGCCGATGCCATGTCCCAGACAAGTTTTACACTGGCTCGTATCTATCAGTGTTGATGCCATGTCCCAGATAGGTCTATCGTCTTACATGTTATGATATATCGATGCCACTGTCCCAAACAGGGTCTTACAAGAAATTACAATACGATGCCAATGTCCTAGACATGATATTACACGTAATCATAATACAATGCCAATGTCCCAGACATGGTCTTACATGTAATCACATCTCGATAACCTAATGTCATGACATTTGTATCTTATACTATTCCTAAGGTTCGTACGGGACTTTCGGATGTCGTAACTCTGTCGATTCGTGCTCGTATTTGCTTGTTCAACATTCATAATAATTCAATGACAATTAAACATGTATAATTCAATTTAAAGACATTTATTTGCATATGAACTTACCTAGTATTGAGAATAAACGGACTGGATCGACTATTCGACAACTTTCGATATCCCCCGATCTAAATCCGATTTCTATCTTTTAGGATCTATATGAATTCAAAATTAACTTATTTATTCATCAATTCATTCAATTTCATCCAAAACACACAATTTGGGGCATTTTACACATTAACCCCTATAATTTCACATTTCTTATAATTTAGCCCTTATTTCAATAAACAAAAAATTTCCAATTCAATTTAAGCCTATGTGTGTCGAATTACTATAGTGCTCCTAGCAGCCCATATCTTTCATTTATTTACACTTTTAACCCACATTTTCATCTTTTCACAAATTAATCCCTAATATGCATTTTTACTTAAAATAACTTTACAAAACATAGATATCTATCACTAAGCTTTCATAATTCATCATCAATAATTAAAAAAACACATGAATTCATTAATGGAAACTTTCAAAACATTAAGCAGTTTTACAAATTAGTCCCTGGGCTAGCTAGTACTAGATGCAACGATCACAAAAACGTAGAAATCATCAAAAACGAAATAAAAATGGACCTTCAATTGAGCATCAACATGGCTGAACCTTCAAAGCTTCCAAAACCCTTATTTTATTTCTCATTTCAATTGGGGAAGATGACCATTTAGCATAAAATTGTTTTTATTTTATTTAATATAACTTAATTCACAAATTACCATTTTATCCTTTAGTTAAAACATTGAAAATAACATAATTCAAGGCCATTTATGTCCATCTCCACTATCAATGGTTTAATAACATTATAAGGACCTTTGGTTTAATAAATCATAGCAAATAAACACTCTTAACTTATAGCACGCTACTTTTGTATTTTACGTGATTTAGTCCTTTCGTCAAATTAAGCACTCAAACGCTAAAATTATTTCACGAAACTTTCACACATACCAAATAACATGCTATAAAAACCAAAAATAATATTAAAATAATTTTACAACCTCAGATTTGTGGTTCCAAAACCACTGTACCGATTTAGCTAAAATCGAGTTGTTACAGAACCCAATGGCTCAACGACCTCCAACCCCACCGCACCCAACCTATCCCCATAGTTCCTCAAGGTTTGGAACAATCATGTACAAGCAAACTTTCAGTTGATAAAATTCAAAATTATGGGGCTAAAGAGTTTCGTGGTATAGCGGAAAATGATCCAGAAAAGGTCGAGTTCTAGTTGGACAATACAATTAGAGTTTTTGAGGAATTATCATGTACACTGATTGAAAATCTAAAATGTGTTGTTTCTCTACTGAAAGTGTAATAGCCCATTTTCAGTGAAATTGGAATAGTGGTTTCGAGACCATAAATCCGAGCCAAAAATAAAATTTATTTTAATTTTATTGCATGGCCCGTATTATGATAGAGATATCATGTAAGAATTCTGGTAAGAAAATTTTACCGATTATGTGTTTAATTATGGGAAGGACTAAATCGCATAAAATGTAAAAGTTGAATTCTAGTAGCTAGAAGGATTAAATAGCTATGGAATTCAAAAAATTGAGGTCCTTATATTGTAATAAGACCATTAATCAAAAGTTAGTAGATATTTTTAATGATTCATCCATAGAATTTTATAAAAAGGCAAGGATTAAATTGGAAATATAAATAATAAAAAGATGATAAATAATTAAAAAAGAAATTAACATCTTATTTTATGTCACCTTCTTCCCCAAAATACATGGAAACCATAGGAAAGAGAAAACAATCTTTCTTAGCTTAATTGGGTAAGTTTTCTTGTCCCGTTTTTAGTAATTTTGATATTTTTGAAACCTAGATAGTTTAATCTATCTATTTAGGGGATCAATTTGAAAAGTTATCAAAGTATAGAAATTATGTCAATGATGAATATGCTGAAAATTAGAAATTTATGGTAGAAAATGAAAGGTTGTTGATAGATAAACAACTGTTACAAAGTGATTTTTTATGAAAATATGATTTAAGGACTAATTTGTAAATTTGTGAAAATTAAAATTTTTTTTGAAATTTATAGAAAATATGTGTTGTAAATTTTCTATTGAAATTTTGGTTAGGCTTGGAAAAAGGAGTAAATTGCATGCATTTTATTTTCCGAGCTTAGGGACGAAATTAAAATTTATGGAAAGTTTAGGGGAAAAATGGTAATTTTGCCTAGGATGTCAATTGAGTCCAAATAAATATGAAATGTTATAAATGGATGATTAAATTCATTTATATAGATTCGGATAACACAAATTTGAGGCTAGATCGAGGAAAAGAAAAAGTTTTGGATTAGTAGATTTAAATACGCGAACAAGTGTCGAGGTAAGTTCATGTAACTTAATCGAGCTTGTAAATATGTTCAATTGAATGTTGTGTTTGCATGAAATGTGTTTTATATTTATGTGAATTAAATTGAATCTCATAATAAAGAAATGAATAAATGTTTGAAATGGTTTAAAAGGGTTAAGTTCCGTTTGAATATTGGATTTCAATGGATAAATGTGATTTCCCTTATTGAATGAGGTCCTGCATCTGTTGCTGATGGGATTTAGCTCGGATGAGTAATCCTACTGACCTCATTACAGATAGGATTTAGCCCAGACAGGTAATCCTGTTATAATCCCCCTCGAACATATGTTATAATTAGGATTTAGCCTGGATTGGTAATCCTAATTGAGCTCTTTTGAGCACATGTTACAGAAAGGATTTAGCTTGGACTGGTAATCTTAATATATGATATGTGGCTTGAGAGTGTGCTTTCTGATTAAGTACCCTAATGGTTACTCTTGAGTACAAATTGACAAGTTATTGAATTGTACACCTTGAGTGTACTACCTGAGTATTCATCGGAATTTCAATGATTCAATGGATAAAATACTTGACATGATATGAGAGTTATGAGATGAAATGAATAATGTTTTGAAAGAATATAGTATGATAAGCTCATCTATGTTTCCTTGATGTATTTGAGAATTATGTGACTAACATGTTTGATTGAATGCATGTGTTTAGGAAATTTTGCCAAGTTGCTGGAAAACATGTTATTGTATGCATAAATCTAATAAATGAGATTGATAAGTTTAATTCCTGTTATACGAACTTACTAAGCAATAATGCTTACTAGGTTTTTATTTTCTCTGTTTTATAGTGTTCGGTAGCTCACGAAGGTTGGTGATTGGTTGGAGCATCATCACACTATCCACAAGCTTATTTGGTATAAATAGTAACCTTATTTTGGTATTTATAAAGTATAATGTTAAGATAAACACCTATGTGTTAAATAGTAATGATCAATTGATGTTTTATGTTTATGTTAAACCAATGTAAGACTTTAAACATGTATGTATGCAATGTCATTTTATATTAGATGTTAAAATTGGCTTGAATTCAATGCTTGGATTGGTTGGTATTTGGATGTAAGTTTGGTGCAGGGTATTGGTAAATTTTTTTAGTAAGAAATGAAACTAGAAATGGCTTTATTCGTCCACACGGGTAGACACATGGGCATGTGTCTAAACTGTGTGTGACACACGGCCTGGTACATGGGCATGTGGTTAGACCGTGTGTCCCCTGCATCTTAAATTTGAGAAATAGAATGCTCAGAATTGAGCACACAAGCAGAGACACTGGTGTGTGTCTCAACTGTGTGTGCTACACAGCCTAGAACACGGGCGTGTGTCTTGGCTGAGTGAACCCTGCACCTAATTTTTGAAAATTAACTTGATCACATAGCCTACTCATACGTGCGTGTGGCTGGCCCTATGGCACAAGTCAGAGAGTTACACGGGATTGAACACGGCCTATAGCACAGGTGTGTTCTAGGGTCCCACAGGCGTGTCCCATGGACCACACAGGCGTGTGAGCCCTGTAACTTGGAAAATTTTCAAAATTTTGCAAAAAAATTTATAGAGTTTTTGATTAAGTCCAGACTCGATTCTAATACTCAATTTGGGCCTCGAGGGTCCATTTAAAGGATATTATGAATAATTTTGGTAAATGAACAGTAATTAATGTGAATTATTTGTAAGTGCTTTAAAAGTTTCGGTAATACTCTGTAACCCTGTTCCGGCAAAGGATACGGGTTAGGGGTGTTACATTTATTTGTATCAAAGCTACAGTTTAGTCAATTCTAAAACTAACGTAGCAAGTATGATTTTAGCTATACATGCCATTATATAAATTTTGATAGTGTGATATCTCCTAACCATTTTAAATGTGTTTTCATATAGTAATGTCATCCAACCAAGCTAGAGCTGAATCCGAGGAAGCTGAGAGCAATGCTTTAGCTTCAATTCAAAGAGCTGTAACTAGTAGTGAAAGGCCTATATCTGAGGGACGAAGTGAGGAGGCAAAACAAGCCTTCTTTCAAATGATGAATGACTGGTTCACTCAGTATATAAGAACAAATCTTGTTGTACAACAACCTCCCCCACCTACTCCTCAACCGGTTCCTGAAATACCACAAGGTGCTGAACCCGCTAGAACTGGTAAGCCTCTGGTAGATAAAATCCGTAAAAATGAGGTAGAAGAATTTAGATATACTGTAGATGATGATCTAGAACGGGTCGAGTTTTGGCTGGAAAATACTATTCGAGTTTTTGATGAATTGTAGTGTACACCCGCTGAATGTCTGAAATGTGCAATATCCTTACTGAAAGACACAGCTTATCATTGGTGGAATACTATAACTTTTGTTGTACCAAGAGAAAATGTTGCATAGGAGTTTTTCCAGACTGAATTCAGAAAGAAGTATGTTAGCCAGAGATTTATGGATAAAAAAAGAAGGAATTTTTATAATTTAAACAAGAAAGCATGACTGTATTTGAGTATGAACGAGAATTCGTTCGGTTGAGCAAGTATGCCAAAGAATGGGTTCCAAACAAGGCTGATATGTGCAAATGGTTTGAAGTGGGTTTAAATGAAGACATTAAGCTATTGATTGGTATTCTTGAATTAAGGGAATTTGCGGTACTAGTTGATCGAGCTCATAAAGCTGAAGAATTGAGTAAAGAAAAGAAACAAGCTAAAAGAGAAGCTTGAGTTTCTGGTAAAAGAATTATGAGTAAGTCACAATCACCTGCTTCTAAAAAATTAAAGAAATATTATGATCGTGTTACCACCTCTACGGGATATTCTGGAAAAGAGCAAGGCTCTCAATGCTCTAACCCGAGGTCTTCATCTCCATCTGTAACCAGTGTTGGTAGTGTTGGTAATACCAAACTGAAATGTAAACACTGTAATAAGTTTCATTTTGAAGAATGTCGTTTGAGAAACGGGACTTGTTATGGATGTGGTTCCCTTGACCATTTTCTCAAAGATTGTCCAGAAAGGGTTGAAAAAGAAATGGAGCAAGCTCCAAAGATGAGTAATCTTGTTTCAAGAGGCAGACCACCCACGAATAATCCTGTTTCGAGAGGCAGACCACCTTATCACCCCGGCAATGTCAGTAGTAGTCGAGGTACTACAAGGGATACAATAGTTAAATCTAAGGCACGAGCACCGACAAGGACATATGCAATTCGTGCCAGAGAAGATGCCTCTGCACTAGACATTATTACTAGTACATTTTCTCTACTTGATACTGATATTACTACTTTGATTTATCCTAGTTCCACACATTCATATATATGCACAAATTTAGTGTCTGTTAAAAATTTACCTGTCGATTTCCCTAAATTTGTGGTTAAAGTCTCAAACCCCCAGAGCTAGTATGTTATGGAGGATAAAGTTTGTAAAAATTGTCCATTGATGGTAAAGGGTTATTTCTTTTCGGCTAACTTGATGTTATTTCCATTTGATGAATTTGATGTGATTTTGGGAATGGACTGGTTAACCCAACATGATGCAGTGGTGAATTGTAAACAAAAATATATTGTATTGAAATGTCAGAATGGTGAGTTACTTCATGTTGAATCTGATAAATTAGATGGGTTGTCTAATGTGATTTAAGCAATATCAACATAGAAATATGTCAGAAAGGGTTATGAAGCTTATTTTGCTTATGTGTTGGACACTAAAGTATCTGAGTCAAAAATTCAGTCAGTGCCGGTTGTATGTGAATTTCTTGATGTATTTCCAGAGGAATTACCTGGTTTACCATCGGTTAGAGAAGTGGAGTTCTCTATAGATATTGTCCCGAGAACAACACCTATATCTATAGCACCATATATAATTGCTCCTACCGAATTAAAGGAGTTGAAAGCACAGTTGCAAGAGTTGATTGACAGAGGCTTTGCTTGACCTAGTTTTTCACCTTGGGGTGCGTCGATCCTATTTGTAAAGAAAAAGGACGGATCGTTAAGACTATGCATTCATTACAGACAGCTCAACAAAGTTACAATAAAGAACAAGTATCCATTTCCTTGCATTGATGATTTGTTTGATCAATTGAAGGGGGCCACTGTATTTTCAAAGATTGATCTTCATTCTGATTACTATCAGTTACGGGTTAAAGATTTAGATGTGCCAAAGACAACTTTTAGAGCCAGGTATGGACACTATGAGTTTCTTATGATGCCATTCAGTTTGACAAATGATCCGGCAGTATTTATGGATTGATGAATAGAATTTTCAAACCTTATTTAGACAGGTTTGTGGTGGTATTTATTGATCATATTTTAGTTTACTCTCGAGATGAAAATGTACATGCTGATCATTTAAGAAATCTATTGCAAACTCTATGTGAGAAGTAATTGTATGCCAAATTTTGTAAATATGAATTTTTGCTACGAGAACTTGGTTTTCTTGGACATATTGTATTTGTAGAGGGTATTCGTGTAACAACCCATTTTTAGTGAAATTAGAACAGTAGTTTTGGGACCACAAATCCGATCCGAAAATAAAAATTTATTTTTATTTTATTATATGATCCATATTATATTAGAAACTTCATGTGAAAATTTTGATAAAATTTTTTTACCGATTATGTGCTTAATTATGAGAAGGACTAAATCGCATAAAATGCAAAAGTTGAATTCTAGTAGCTATAAGGATTAAATAGCTATGAAATTCAAAAATTGAGGTCCTTATATGGTAATTAGACCATTAATAAAAAATTAGTAGATATTTTTGGATGATTCATCCATGGAAAACTAGAAAAAGGCTAAGGACTAAATTGGAAATCAAAATTATTAAAGATGCTAAATTAATTAAATAGAAATAAAAATAATTTTTATCATCCTCTTCCCCAAAATATTCCATGGAAACCCTAGGAGAGACAAAAGAAACTTTCTTGGCCAAATTGGGTAAGTTTTCTTGTCCCGTTTTTAGTAATTTTGATATTTTTGAAATTGGGATAGTTTAATCTATTTATTTGGGGGATCAATTTGAAGAGTTATCAAAGTATGGAAATTAGGTGATGGATGTATATGCTGAAATTTTGAAATTTATGGTAGAAAATGAAAGGTTGTTGATAGATAAACAACTTTTACAAAGTGATTTTTTATGAAAACATGATTTAGGGACTAAAATGTAAAGTTGTAAAATTTGATGAAAAATTTTGAATTTTTATGAATACATGTGCTGTGAATTTTGTGATTGAATTTTGGTTAGGCTTGGAATAGGGAGTAAATTGCACAAATTTCATTTTTCGAGCCTAGGGACGAAATGAGAATTTATGGAAAAGTTAAGGGCAAAATGGTAATTTTGCCTAGGATGAAAATTGAGTGCACTTAAATATGAAATATGATAAATTGTTGTAAAATTTACTCGTACAGATCTGGATAAACCAAATTCAGAACTAGAACGAGAAAAAGAGGAAAATATCGGATTATTAGATGTTATGTACACGAACATTTGTCGAGGTAAGTTCATGTAACTAAATTGTGTTTATTTACATGCTTGCATTGATTGTGTTTATGTAAATTGTATAAATATTATAAATATGTGAAATGATTACATATCAGATCAAGCTCGATAAATAAAAATGTTTAAATTAAATGATAATGCCTGATAGATGACAAAGGATAAACGATGAAAATGTTACTTATATCCTTGAACTGAATGTGGAATGTGTTTACTTGAATCATATGAATGTTATGGATGTATGAATTAATCACAAGCCCAATAATGCTTGAAAAATGTTTAAATTCCAATTGAATAAATGGAAAATCGATGGATACGTGATTTCCCAAAATGAATGAGGTCTTGCATTTATTGCTACGAGATTTAGCTCAGACGAGTAATCCTATTGACCTCATTACAGAAAGGATTTAGCCCGAACGGGTAATCCTAATATAAGCCCTCTTGAGCATGTGTTATGGATTGGATTTAGCTTGGACGGGTAATCCAGATCAAGCTCTTTAGAGCATATGTCATAAAAAGGATTTAGCCTGGACTGGTAATCCTGACTAAGCTCTATTGATTACAAATATTATAAACAGGATTTAGCCTGGACTGGTAATCCTGTTGTATACATGTGTGGCTCAAGATTGTACTTTCTGAAATAGTACCTTATGGGTACTATTGAATATGAATTAATGGATCCTGATTTGTACTACTTGTGTTACCATCGATATTTCAGATAAATTCAATGAGTAAAAATCTTGATATGAGAATATATGAATAAGAAATCAGTTATTACACATATCCGTCTGAAATACAAGAAAATGATGATACATGACAAATGTTATATGAAAACATGAGATGATGATATTTGTACATGGACTTTATTTGATGAATATATGTTCATTCTTGATTATAGGCTTGTACACCTTGAGTGTACTAATCATGACCTTGATATTCTGAGTAATATGAGTAAAGTTCTTATATAAATTGATCTGAACTTGAAATGAACTATTATGAAATTATACTTGTAATAATGAGATAAATTATGCATGTTGAATGAATACATGTTGTGGAAAGCATATATGCTTGGAAACTTGATTGTTGTTGATCCCATATATGTTTTGATGTTATTATGGAATATATGACTAACAAGGGCAATGAGGATGTGTGTAGGGCTTGAGGTCAAATTGATTGAATATGCCTTACATAGTTACCTCAAAATAGAATGAATGGTAAGTTAAGTACCATGTTATACGAACTTACTAAGAATTTTATGCTTACTTAGTTTTATTTCCCTGTTTTAGAGTAAATCAGAAGCTCGTTGGATTGGAAACTTGGCGGAGATCACTCACACTATCCATCGGCCCATGTCGGTACAATATGGTAAAGCAATTATGGTTACAGTGGCATGTATAGGTTATATTGGTCATATTGGCATGTAAACGTAAATGATTATTGTAATCTGGCCTTTGGAATGGCTAGTGATGATTATGTTTTGGTACATGTAAATATATATATGTGTTTATGTTTACTTTATGGAGATGACATAAGTGTTTCTTATTGATTGATTGAGAATGGTAAGATTTAAGCATGAATGCATGTAACAATATATCATGTTAGATGTTATAAATTGTTTGAAATCAATGCTTGGGCTGGTTGTTTTTTGGATGTAAGTTTGGTGCAGGAATTTGGTATGATTTTGGGTGAGAAATGAAGCTAGGAATGGCTTTATTTTGTCCACTCGGGTAGACACACGGGCGTGTGTCTAGACTGTGTGTGACACGCGGCTTGGTATATGGGCATGTAGTTAGGCCATGTGTCCCCTGCATCATAAATTTGAGAAAACAAAATGCTCAGAATTGAGCACAAGGGCAAGAACACGGGTGTGTCTCAATTGTGTATGCTACACAGCCTAGAACACGAGCGTGTGTCTTGGAAATGGGAAACCTGCACCTAATTTCGAGAGAATTTAATTAACAACACGGCCTAGCACAAGGGCGTGTGCCATGGCCGTGTGCACAAGTCAGTGAGTAACAGGGGTCGAACATAACCTGTAGCACGAGTGTGTCCTAGGGTCACAGGGGCGTGTCCCTTGGACCACACGGGCGTGTGTGCCTGTGACTTGGAAAATTTTTAAAATTCCATGAAAAATTCTTAGAGTCTCCGATTAAGTCTCGATTCAATTCTAAAGCTCATATTGGGCCTCGAGGGTCCATTTAAGGGACATTACGAATAATTTTGAAAAGTGAATAGTAATTGTTGTAAATTATCTGAAATTGTTCTAAAAGTTTTGGTAATGCTCAGTAACCCTGTTCCGGCGATAGATACAGGTTAGAGGTGTTACAATTCGAGTAGATCCAAGTAAAACTTTAACTATTATCAATTGGAAGCCACCAAAGAATGTATCTGAAGTCTAATGTTTCCTAGGACTTGCTGGTTATTATCGAAGGTTTGTAAAATATTTTTCAATGATAGCTTCTCCGATGACTCGATTGTTGAATAAAGATGTAAAGTTTGACTGGTCCGATAAGTGTCAACAGAGTTTTGATAGATTGAAAGCCTTATTGACAGAAGCACCTGTGTTAGTTCAGCCTAAATTGGGTAAGGAATTTATAATTTACAGTGATGCATCATTAAATGGTTTAGGCTGTGTTTTGATGCAAGAAGGTAAAGTAATAGCCTATGCTTCAAGACAGCTAAAACCACATGAAAGAAATTACCCAATACAAGATCTTGAATTGGCAGCAATTATGTTTGCATTGAAAATATGGCGACAATATCTGTTTGGTGAAAAATGTCACATATTCATTGATAATAAAAGTTTGAAGTATTTGATGTCACAGAAAATTTTGAATTTGAGACAGTGCAAGTGGCTTGAATTATTGAAAGATTATAATCTGGTTATTGATTACCATCCAAGAAAAGCCAATGTAGTTGTTGATACTCTGAGTAGAAAATCCATGTTTGCCTTGTGAGCTATGAATACTCGATTGATGTTATTAGATGATGGTTCAATTTTGAATGAAGCTAATAATGGTAACATGTCTATTCATCCTGGTAGTAATAAAATGTACAATGATTTAAAAAAGATGTACTGGTGGCCGGGAATGAAACAAGATATTTTTTTAATTTGTATCTAAATGTTTAATATGTCAACAAGTAAAAGTTGAACATCAGTTGCCTTTGAGATTATTACAGCCAGATATAATACCAGAATGGAAATGGAAAAGAATTACCATGGACTTTGTATCGAGATTACCCTTATATCCAAAGAAGAAAGATGCCATTTGGGTAATTGTCGATTAATTGACAAAGTCTGTAGACTTTATTCCAGAACATATAGATTTTTCTTTAGATAAATTTGCTGAAATATATGTCTCTGAGATTGTTAGATTGTATGGAGTGCCTGTCTTCATTATTTCAGATAGAGATCCTCGATTTACATCCCGATTCTAGATCAAATTACAAGAAGCTCTGGCTACACAGTTACATTTCAGTACGGCATTTCATCCCCAGACTAATGGTCAATCTGAACGTGTAATACAGATTTTGGAAGATATGCTTCGATGTTGTGTACTTGAATTTGAAGGTAACTGGGAAAAGTATTTACCTTTGGTTGAATTTGCTTATAATAACAGTTATTAGTCCAGTATCAAAGTGGCATCGTATGAAGCTCTATATGGTCGCAAATGTAGAACTCCATTGTTTGGATAGAACTTAGTGAGAAAAAGTTACATGGAGTTGATTTAGTCCGTGAAACCAAAGAAAAGGTGAAAAAAATTCGGGACAATTTGAAAGCAGCTTCTGATTGTCAAAAGTCCTATGCTGATCTTAAATGGAAAAGAAATAGAATTTCAGGTTAGTGACAAGGTATTCTTGAAACTAGCACCTTGGGAGAAAGTTCTCCAGTTTGGTCATAAAGGAAAATTGAGTCCATGGTTTATTGGACCATATGAAATTACAGAAAGAATTGGACCTGTTGCATATCGGTTAGCTTTACCACCAGAACTTGATCGGATTCATAATCGTTTTCATGTGTCTATGCTACGACTGTATCGATTAGATCCTTCACATGTTATTTCTCCAACACAGGTGGATATTCAGCCTAATATGACATACAGTGAAGAACCGATCAAAATCTTAGCTCGAGAAACAAAAAAGTTAAGAAATAAAAAAGTGGCATTAGTAAAAGTTCTCTAGCAGAGACATTGTATTGAAGAAGCAACTTGGGAACCGGAGGATACCACGAGAAAGCAATATCCAAACCTCTTTACTGGTAAGATTCTCAAGGACGAAAATCTTCAAGGGTGGAGAGTTATAACAACCCATTTTTAGTGAAATCGGAATATTTGTTTCAGGACAACAAACCCGAGCCAAAAATAAAATTTATTTTAATTTTATTGTATGGTCCATATTATGATAAAGATTTCATGTGAGACTTCTGATAAGAAAATTTTACCGATTATGTGTTTAATTACGGGAAGGACTAAATCGCATAAAATGTAAAAGTTGAATTCTAGTAGCTAGAAGGATTAGATAGCTATGGAATTCAAAACTTGAGGACCTTATATCGTAATTAGACCATTAATCAAAAAGTTAGTAGATATTTTTGATGATTCATCAATGGAAATTCAGAAAAAGGTAAGGATTAAATTGGAAATATAAATAATTAAAAGATGATAAATAATGAAAAAAGAAATTAACATCTTATTTTATGTCATCTTCTTCCCCAAAATACATGGAAACCTTAGGAAATAGAAAACAATCTTTCTTGGCTTAATTGGGTAAGTTTTCTTGTCCCGTTTTTAATAATTTTGATATTTTTGAAACCTGGATAGTTTAATCTATCTATGTAAGGGATTAATTTGAAAAGTTATCAAAGTATAAAAATTATGTCAAGGATGAATATGCTTAAAATTAGAAATTTATGGTAGAAAATGAAAGGTTGTTGGTAGATAAACAACTTTTACAAAGTGATTTTTATGAAAATATGATTTAGGGACTAATTTGTAAAGTTGTGAAAATTGAAGAAAAATTCTAAAATTTATAGAAAATATTTGTTGCAAATTTTATATTTCAATTTTGGTTAGGCTTGGAAAAAAGAGTAAATTACATAAATTTCATTTTCCGAGCCTAGAGATGAAATAGGAATTTATGGAAAGTTTAGGGGCAAAATGGTAATTTTACCTAGAATGTAAATTGAGTCCAAATAAATATAAGCTGTGATAAAAGGATGATTAAATTCATTTATATAGATTCGGATAACACAAATTCAAGGTTAGATCGAGGAAAAGAAAGAAGTTTCAAATTAGTAGATTTAAATACGCGAACAAGTGTCGAGGTAAGTTCGTGTAACTTAATTGAGCTTGTAAATATGTTAAAATGAATGTTGTGTTTGTATGGAATATGTTTTATATTTATGTGAATTAATTTGAATGTTATAATAAAGAAATGAATACATGTTTGAAATGGTTTAAAAGGGCTAAGTTCCGTTTGATTATTGAATTTCGATGGATAAATGTGATTTCCCTTATTGAATGAGGTCCTGCATCTGTTGCTGACGGGATTTAGCTCAGACGAGTAATCCTATTGACCTCATTACAGATAGGATTTAGCCCAGACGGGTAATCCTGTTATAATCCCCCTCGAACATATATTATAATTAGGATTTAGCCTGGACTGGTAATCCTAATTGAGCTCTTTTGAGCACATGTTACAGAAAAGATTTAGCCTGGACTGGTAATCCTGATATATGATATGTGGCTCGAGAGTGTGCTCCCTAATTAAGTACCCTAATGGGTACTCCTGAGTATAAATTGTCAGGTTACTGAATTTTACACCTTGAGTGTACTACTTGAGTATCCATCGGAATTTCAATGATTCAACGGATAAAATACTTGACATGATATGAGAGTTATTAGATGAAATAAATAATGTTTTGAAAGAATATAGTATGATAAGCTCATCTATATTTACTTGATGTATTTGAGAATTATGTGACTAACATGTTTGATTGAATGCATGTGTTTAGGCAATTTTGCCAATTTGATGGAAAACATGTTATTGTATGCATAGATTTAATAAATGAGATTGGTAAGTTTAACTACTATTATACAAACTTAGTAAGCATATAATGCTTACTAGGTTTTTATTTTCTCTGTTTTATAGTGCTCGGTAGCTAGCGAAGTTTGGTGATCAGTTGGAGCATCATCACACTATCCACAAGCTTATTTGGTATATATAGTAACCTTATTTTGGTATAATGGCATGTATAGGCTAACTTGGCCATAGATGGCTTGAATATGTTATTTGTAATCTAGCCATTGGAATGGCTAATAATTGTATGTTTTGGTATTTATAAAGTATAATGTTAAGATAAACGCCTATGTGCTAAATAGGAATGATCAAATGATGTTTTATGTTTATGTTAAACCAAGGTAAGACTTTAAACATATATATATGCAATGTCATACTATATTAGATGTTAAAATTTGCTTGAATTCAATGCTTGGATTGGTTGGTATTTGGATGTAAGTTTGGTGCAAGTTATTGATAAAATTTTTTGGTGAAAAATGAAGCTAGAAATGACTTTATTTTGCCCACATGGGCAGACATATGGGCATGTGTCTAGACCGTATGCGACACACGGCCTGGTACATGGGTATGTGGTTAGGCCGTGTGTCCCCTACATCTTAAATTTGAGAAACAGAATGCTCAAAATTGAGCACACCGGTAGAGATACGGGAGTGTGTCTCAGCCGTGTGTGCTACACAGCCTAGAACACGGGCGTGTGTCTTGGCCATGTGAACCCTGCACCTAATTTTTGAAAATAAAATTGATCACACGGCCTACTCACACGAGTGTGTGACTGGCCGTGTGGCACAAGTTAGAGGGTTAAAATTTTCAAAATTTCACGAAAAATTTATAGAGTTTCTAATTAAGTCCTGACTTGATTCTAATACTCAATTTAAGCCTCGAGGGTCCATTTAAGGGGCATTATGAATAATTTCGGTAACTGAACAATAATTAACGTGAATTATTTGGAAATGTTTTGAAAGTTTTAGTAATGCTCCGTAACCCTGTTCCGGCAAAGGATACGGTTTAGGGGTGTTACAAAAAGACTCAGCTTATCAGTGGTGGAACACTTTGATTGCGGTAGTATCGAAAGACCGTGTTGATAAGAAACGCAAAGAGTTTCTTGAATTAAAATAGGGCCGAATGAAAGTTGTCGAGTATGAGAGAGAATTTGTATGACTCAAAAAATATGCTCAAAAGTGTATACCATCAGAAGCGGTCATGTGTACACGGTTCAAACATGGTTTAAATGAAGATATTAAGTTGTTAGTTGGGATACTTGAGCTGAAAGAATTTGTAGTTTTTGTCGATAGAGCACACAAGGCCGAGGAACTCAGTAAAGCAAAAAGAAAAGTAGATTCTGAAGCACGTCATACGAGAAAATGACCTATGGGAAAATCATTCTTGTCTCCATCGAAGAAATCAAAGGAATTCCACAGTCATTTATCAACTTCGGTGAGTTATTCTAGAAGAGACAAAGGAAAGCATCATTCGAGCTTGAAACCTCAAGCTACATCTGTAGCGAGTGTGGATAGTGTCAAGAACAACAAGCCTAAATGTCAGCAATGTAATAGACAATACTTCAGAGAATGCAAATTGAAAGATGAGTCGTGTTTTAAATGTGGTTCCTACGATCATTTTCTCAGAGATTGCCCAGAAAGGACTGGTAAAGAAAAGGCTCAAAATACTCGTTCGAGTAATACAGCTGGGAGAGGAAGACCACCCTAGAACAATGGAAATGCGGGTAACAATTGAGGTGGAACAAAAGATTCAACTGTTAGATTTAAGGCACGGGTAGCAGTTAGGGCTTATGCAATTCGTGCTCAAGAGCAAGCTTCAGCACCTGGTGTGATCACCAATACACTTTCTATCTTTGATGCTAATGTTAATGCTTTGACTGACCTAGGGTCAACACATTCATATGCATGCACAATCTTAGTGTCAAATAAGAAAATATCTTTTGAGTCTACTGAATTTGTGGTTAAAGTAACGAACCCTCTAGGTCAGTATGTATTATTTTATAAAGTTTGTAAAAACTGTACGATGATTCGGGGTTGCAACTTTTCAGATGATTTGATGTTATTACCCTTTGATGAGTTTGACATGATTTTGGGTATGGACTAGTTAACACTGTATGATGTTATTGTGAACTGTAGACGAAAGCATATCGTGTTGAAATCTTAGAATGGTGAAAGGATTCAAATTGAATCAGATAGATTGGATGGTACATCTAATGTTATTTTAGTTATGATGACACAAAAATATGTTAAAAAGGGTTGTGAAGCGTATCTCGCTTATATATATTTGATTCTAGGGTTTCAAAATTAAAGTTAGAATCAGTTCTGATTGTATGTGAGTTTACAAATGTATTTGCAAAAGAATTACCAAGATTACCGCCGATTAGAGAGGTTGAGTTTGCTATTGAATTAATGTTGGGAACATCCCCGATATCGATAGTGCCATATAGAATGACACCTACAAAATTAAAAGAGTTTAAAGCACAATTGCAAGAATTGACAGATATGGGCTTTGCTTGACCCAACTTTTCTCCGTGGGGTGCTCCTGTGTTGTTTATTAAGAAAAAGGATCGGTCTATGCGATTATGTATCGACTATCGATAGCTTAACAAAGTCACGATCAAGAACAAATATCCTTCTGTAACACCCTGAATTTTGGGCCTAGATGAATTGGGCTTTGGGCGTTGGGTCTCATAATTTTTTTTAAGTGAGCAAGAAAATGACAAATGACATGTTGGCTACAAGGGTTTAAGGAATTTGGAGTGTCTAGGTATGCTGGAAAAGTTCTGGGTTCGAGTTTTGTGGTGGAGGAATTTTAATTTAATTATTAAAAGGACCTTGTTGGCAAGTAGTTGGGCTTTTAAATAAAGATAGGGAAAATGGCATCAAAAAGCCTTGTGAAGGAGTGGCTAAGTGACGCCACTTAGGGTGTAGGGAGGTGGTGTAAGTGGTTAGCAAGGAGATCCAAGGTTCGAATCTTAGCTTAGTATTTTTAGAAGTTTAATTTTGGCCTCTAAAAGGTTGGAAGTGGTGTGAAGATGGACTCTAAGGGTAGTGTTCATAAGAGAAAATTTAGGAAATAGATTGGGGAGTTATCAGGGAGAAAAACAAGGAGATAAGAAGGGGGAAGTGATGGAGCTAAATTAGGAATTAACGGTCAGGCAATTTGGCTAGAGGCTATAAATATGTGCCGAGTTTGGGATCCTAGGCTAATTCCAAATTTTTCATTTTCTTTTCTTTAGTGCCAGTTGGCTTTTCCATCTTTGCTAACTAATTCTTTTGCCATTCTTTCTCTCCTCAGATCTCTTTTTATTTACCCTTTCGGTTAGCCAATTCCTTTTGCTACTTTTCTTCTTTTTTTTGTGCCAAATAAACCTTATTCACCATATTAGTTTGAAAGCCGAAAAGCAAAATCTCCCTTGGGCCGATTACTCTTTTAGTGTAAGTATCTTACCTCTTTTCGGCTAGTATTGTTAATACCAAGTACTTCCTTCCCTAACTATTTCTAATCAACTCTAGTAGGGAATCAGTATCGAATCTCGGATTGTAGCTCTTTGCCGGAAATTGCTCCTAAGGTATTTTGCGATTTTGGTAAGTATTCCTCTCTTGTTGGCTAAGATTGGCCGAATGGTCTTAAGTGAGATAATGGGATGAATGATGGTGGATGTGAGTCCCCTAGTATTTGGTTTCAATGAGTAAGATTAATCCAGATCTAGGGAGTATGTGATCAAGGAAAAGCTATTAGGGATTGGTGTTCAAAGTAAGGTTAAGGTGAGGTTTCAGTTTTGGGTAAAATATGTATTAAGCATACGATTAATTGAAGGGTGATATTTTTTGTAGGTTTGCGGCTAAGGGAATTGCAACACGCTCTATTACTAGGTGTGTACATACATTGCACACACACAATGAGTTGGCAAAAGCCGAAATGCCGAAATACCAAAATGTTGAAAAGCTAAAAGTTTAGCTATGGCAGACTTGCGAGTGTGCAAACACTCGTAAGGGGGAAACCGATAGGTTGTCTAAGGCCCCATGGGTGATTCCATGGGCTTGGGCTGTGAGCTGGCCAACCGGGCCAAAATAGGCTTAGTGGGCTTGATGGGCTGTTGGGCCCATAATAGGAAAAATTGATATTTGATGTTATGTGATGGAAAATTCGTATGTGAGCATGTATATAAATGTGATTTGGGCCTAATGGGCCATAGGAATATGATTGGGCCTAGTGGGCCATATACAGGCATGTGAATTTGACTGGGCTTTGTAAGGGGTTTTGGGCCTAGTATATGATGACTACATAAAACTTAATTAATTAATTGCGACCGTGGACAAGTCAAAGGGTTAAGGTGTGGCAACAGGTATATGCATGTCTAGGATTGGATCTAGGGAGAGCTTGGTATTTAAGTGATCTTAATGACTCACCTCTTCTTCTCTGGAATCCTACCCAGTGTATAGTATTCATTCATCTTAACTCACGGGATTTGTTAACGGCCCAAGGTAAGTGAAAATCGTAAAGAAAAAAATTACCAAAATGCCCCTAAGGGCGAAAATGACCGAAATATCCCTAGGTGTGGAAGGTAAGTTTTATGGATGTGACATGCATACATATGATATTCTACTTAGGCTGCATATGGATTGGGAATTTTGGAACGGAGGAAGTATATGAGGATCGCATGGTTGCTTGACGACCGTGGATCCACCGAAGGGTTTTTAAGCCCATTATATGATTAGTAGCTTGCTGCAATGAAGGTAGTTCCGCAACCAGGCTACTATTGAAGTGTATCGGTTGCGTGGGTTGATATTTATATCCCCATATGAAGTGTACCGGGGGATGGAGCTGAAGTGTAGCAGATGGATTATTGGGGTGGGTTGCATTGCACTGTATTGCATGTGTGATTTTATGATGATTGATGAATGCTTGCTGTCGACGAGGGTCTACACACTGAGTTTATGAAAACTCACCCCTCTCTTTTATTTTTCTCAGGTAATGCTCAATAAGAGGTTCAATGTTAGAAGAGACTCTGGGTGGCCAGCTAGCAAGACAGCTTGGATTTCTTTTAAAAGAATATAAGTTCCTAGTTTATTAAGTAATTTTTAGTCCGGATTGTAATAAGGCCTTTCCCTTTTTGTTATTATTTGGATTATTATTCTAATCCATTGTAATTGTGAGAAGTTGAACAAGGATTTTCTAAAGCATAGTTTTTATATACTACATTTTTGCAACCAAACTTTAATTGATAAACTTTCTTAAATCAAATTTTCTAAACAAAGCTTTCGCAACTGAAAAGAGTGTTTTCATAATTTAACTAAGGTTTCATATCTCAAGGAAGGGTTTTCAATGAGAACAAGGTTTTCGCTAAAACACTTCAATGTGATGCGCCAGATCCGGCCATAATGTTTGGGCTGGGTTTGGGGTGTTACACCTTCACCACGTATATATGATTTGTTTGATCAGTTTAAAGGTGTGATGGTGTTTTCAAAAATTGATATCCATTCTGGATATTATCAATTACGAGTTAAAGACTCGAATATGCCAAAAACTACTTTCAAAACCAAATATAGACATTATGAATTTCTTGTTATGCCATTTGGTTTGACCAATGCACCTGCTGTGTTTATGGACTTGATGATCAAAATATTCAAACCGTGCTTAGACAGATTTGTTATTGTGTTCATTAATGACATTTTGATCTATTCCCGAAATGAGACAGAGCATGCCCAGCATTTGAGAGTTCTGTTGTAGACTTTACATGAAAAATAGTTGTTTGTTAAGTTTGGAAAATGGGAGTTCTAGCTCCGAGAAGTTGGATTTTTGGGACCTGTAATGTCGCCAAATGGTACTAGAGTTGATCCAAGTAAAATCTTAGCTATAGTAAACTGGAAACCTCTGAGAAATGTGTCAAGAGTCAGAAGTTTTCTAGGTTTAGTCGGATATTATAGAAGATTTTTCAAGGTATTTTCGATGATTGCTACGCCGTCGACGAAACTACTTCAAAAAGATGTCAAGTTCGAATGGTCTGAGAAGTGTTAGTAAAGTGTTAGCCAGTTGAAAGTGTTGTTAACCGAGGCGCATGTCTTGGTTTAGCCAGAGTCCAATAAAGAATTTATAGTTTATAGTGATGCTTCATTGAGTGGTTTAGGCTGTGTTTTGATGCAAGAAGGTAAAGTGGTAGCATATGCTTCTCGACAGTTGAAACCACAAGAAAAGAATTATCCGACTCACGATTAGAGCTTGTAGCTATTGTATTTTCTTGAAATATTTGGCAACATCATTTGTATGGGGGAAAATGTCATATCTTCACGGATCACAAAAGCCTAAAGTATTTGATGTCACAGAAAGATCTGAATTTAAGACATTGTAGATGGCTTGAATTGCTAAAAGATTACGACATGATCATTGACTATCATCCAGGAAAGGCTAATGTCGTTGTTGATGCTCTAAGTAGAAAATATTTATTTTCTTTGCGAGCTTTGAACACACAGTTAACGTTGATTGATGATGGTTCAATTTTAGCTAAATTGAAAGCTAGACCGACGTTTTTACAATAAATTTGTGAGGCTCAGAAAAGTGATGATAAATTGATCGCTAAACAGGAAAAGATTGGATCGACACCTAATTCAGATTTTCATGTTGGTTCTGATGATAGCTTGTATTTTAGTAATAGAATTTGTGTTTCGTGAAATTCTAAACTTGTTCAAAAGGTTTTATAGGAAGCTCATAGAAGTACCTTATCGATACATCTTGGAAGCAATAAAATATACGGTGAGTTTAAATAGATGTATTGGTGGCTAGGAATGAAACAAGAGAATTCATAGTTCGTATCAAAATGCTTAATCTATCAGCTAGTTAAAGCCAGACATCAGGTACTTTCTGGTTTATTACAGCCTGTGATGACTCCAGAGTGGAAATCGGAACATGTTACAATAGATTTTGTATCGGGGTTGCCTTTATCTTTGAGAAAGAAAGATGCTGATTGGGTCATTGTAGATCGTTTGATGAAATTTGTGCATTTCATTCTAATACGTACAGATTATTCACTTGAAAAATCAGCAGAATTGTACGTTTTTGAAATTGTCAGATTACACAGTGTGCCGGTTCTATTATCTTTGATAGAGATCCACGGTTTACGTCTCGATTCTAAAGTAAGTTACATGAAGATTTAGGTACTCGATTGCATTTTAGTACAGCATTTCATCCCTAGACCGATGGTCAGTTTGAGTGAGTCATTAAGGTACTCAAAGATATGTTCTGATGTTCTGTTTTGGAGTTTAAAAGTAACTGGGAGAAATTTCTACTGTTGGTTGAATTGGAATACAATAACAGTTATTAGGCGAGCATTAGAATGGCATTGTACAAAGCCTTTTATGGTCGAAAATGTCAAACTTTTATACTGGACTTAGCTAAGTGAGAAAAAGTTATTCAATTTTGATTTGATTCAAGAAATCGAATAAAAAGTCAAAGTGATACGTGATAGTTTGAAAGAAGCTTTGGATCAACAAAAATCTTATGTATATTTGAAAAGAAAAGACATAGAGTTTCAAGTTGGAAACAAGGTATTTCTAAAAGTATTGCCATGGAGGAAAGTTGTAACAGCCCGTTTTCAGTGAAATCGAAACAATGATTTCGGGACCACAAATCTGACGATTAAATTATTATTGTACTATTATTTTAATTTCTATGGGACATTGATAAGGTTGTATTAAAATTTTGTTAAGAAATTTTGACGTTTGCATGATTAATTAAGTGAAAAGGACTAAATCGTAAAAAGTACAAAAGTAGAGTTCTATTAGTTAAATGGGTCAAATAGCTATGAAACTTTAAAGTGAGGGGATCTAGATGATAATTAGACCATTTCTATAATTAGTGGATATTCATGGCAAGGTTTTATTCAAATTTTGAATGTTTTTAAAGGGTAAAATGATAAATAAAAAAAGGTAAATAAAGATAAAAACAAATAAGTAAAAAGTTTTCATCTTTCTCTCATTTGCTTTCTTCTCAACCGATTTATCAAGGAAACCATAGCTAGGGTTCAGCCACTTCTTGCTTGCATGGTATGTTTTACAATCCTGTTTTTAATAATTTTTATGTTTTCAATATCATTTTAGCTTAACCTAGTTAGCCCGGGGATCAATTTGTAAAATTGTTAAAGATTTAGGGTTATGCCATGAATGCTATTGGTTTATTCATGATGTTTAATGAAATATTATGAGTCCTTGTTGATAATTTTTATGAAAATGGCATTTAGGGACTTATTTGTAAAAGTAGTAAAAGTTCATGTTAAATTTGTGAAATGTTTATTTTTATAAGCTAATATAGGTCCCTAATGAAGCCAATTAGCATGAGAAGAAGGTTAAAATGATTAGATTTCAATTTATGAGCTTAAAGATTAAATTGTGAAAAGTTAAAATGTTAGGGTAAAATAGTAATTTTGCAAAAATATGAAATGTGGACTAAATTGAATGCTAGAGATGTTAAAAAATTTGTTTGTTTAGATCAAGATAGACCACGTACGGATCTAGATCGGGAAAAAGCTACAGCCTCAGATTAATAGACTTTATTTTTACACTCTAATCATCGAGGAAGTTCATATGTAGGGATTATTATGTTTATGTTGTTTAATTATATGTTAATATGTATTTAAAATGCTATTGAACAATGTATATCCAAAATCATGCTATGACGATTAATGAGGCTCGGTTGAACCTTAGGAATTAGTAGGATACAAATGACGTGTCATTAGAGATTTCATGTTTTGGGTGTTGGTCTTGAGTATCCTGTCGATGGCTAAGGTCCTGCATTTGCTGCGGATACTCCATAGTACGTGTGAGCAGCATCGTATAACTTACGTTCCAACCTACAACTCATGTGACCAGGCCCATTTCACAGCTCATGTGAGCAACGATGTAAAAGAAAGGTTACAGTTATATGTTTAAGCACACTTCATGTGAGTTTTCCCAAGTATCTAATGATATTCTAAGAGGTTCAACGAGCATAAAAAGGAAAGGAATGGTAAGTGTTCAAATGAACTATATTATGTATTCATGGAAAGGAAATGATGAATTCAAATGAAGTATGTTCATGTACAAATGGCTTACCTTATGTTTAATTCAAGTGAATTATGTTTGAATGCACTAACTTGTGTTGGTGATGGTGCTTAGGCTTGTGCCAAGCTTGTGGTTGGATTACATTATGCTTATACTTATGTTATTTAGATGAAATGGTAAGTTACGTTTCATGTTTTACGAACTTTCTAAGCATTATGTGCTTACGTAGTTTTCTTTCCTATATTTTACAGATAATCGAAAGCTTGATCAGTTTGGAAGCTCGTCAGAGATCTATCACACTATCCAGCACAAATACCGGTAGTACTTTATGTTTTGGCCAAGGTTATAATGGCATGTATAGGTGGACTTGTATTGGTATCTAGTTGAATGTTAGTTGATGATTTTGGCTTGTATATGTTGTTTTGGTACCATTTGATGTTGGTTGGACTGTGTCATTTTGGTAATTGTGATGCATGAAGGGTATGGCTCAAATGGTAAGTTTATGTTCAAGTGTTAATGGTTATAATTGTGGTATGGTTTGTTAGAAGTTGAATTATGTTTGATGGTGGAAATGTGATCAAATGTGCAAGTTTAGGTAAGCTTTGATGTTTCCTTGTGAGGTGCCTTGTATGGCATATTGGTTGAATGATCTTGGACTATTGAATTGGTCATTTCATGTAGGATTTGGTCATGTTTATATACCTTGCTTATGTGTACTAAAGGCCTTTAGGTGTATGCATGATTTGGTGTTGGAAATAGCTTGAATTTGGGTAAATTCATTTCCACATGGCCTGAGACACGAGCATGTGACTTAGCCGTATGTTACACACGGCCTGACGACACGGCCGTGTGTCCCCTATAGGTTCTATTGCATTCAAGTTAGGCTGTTACAGGGCCTGGCACACGGGCATGTGACATGGCTGTGTGACCTTATCCAGAGAGTTACCCGGGTGACGACGCGGGCTGGGACATAGTCGTGTGTCCCTATTTTGAATGTTACATTACTTGAGACACAGACATGTGTCTCAGTCGTGTAACAGCTCTATTTTGGGCCTAGTCAGAATAGTGATTTTGGGGCCACAAATCTGACAAGGAAAAATTTATTTTTATTATATTTTTATGGTCTACAATTTCACAAAATGATTTCTTGAAAATTTCATTCGAAAATTTCGACGTTTGGGAACTCAATTTAGTCAAAAGGACTAAATTATAAAAAGTGAAAAAGTTGAGTTCTAAATGTTAGAGGTGTCCAATTGTTATGAAATTTTAAATTGGAGGTTCTTAAATGGTAATTAGACCATTGGTTAATTTTTTGGACAAAAATGGACATGAAATAGGCGAAATAGAATATTTTTAAGTTAGGGGCATTTTGGTTATTTAGTAATTAAAATGAATTAAAAACAAAATTAAAAGCCAATTTTTGTCCATCTTCAACCCCATGGCCGAATTTCACAAGGGGAAACCATGGCTAGCTTTTTTCAAGCCCAAGCTCGATTGTAAGTCCGTTCTTGCCCTATTTTTAATGATTTTTACGTTTTTGAAATCCTCGTAATAAGATCTACCTATTTCTACCATTTATTTGAGTTATGATGAAGGTATAGGGTTTGAACCATGTTATAAATTTGTTCATTTTGATGTTTAATGGTAGATTATGCATGTTTATGGTTGGAGAAACAACTTTTGCTAAGTCATTTTCGGTGAAAATGCTTAAAAGGACTAAATTGCAAAAGTTATAAAATATGTAGTAAAAGTGTGTTCTAGTGGAAATTGTAGGCTGTTATAGTTATGAAAATGGTTCGGCTAAGCTTAAAGTACAAAGAAATTGAATAAATTTCATTTTACGAGCCTAGGGGCAAAAATGTAAATATGATAAAGTTTAGGGGCAAAAACATAAATTTTCCAAAGTATGATTTTTGGACCTATTTTAATAATATGAGTAATAAATAAGTTATATTTTCAATTTTAGATCAAGAAAACGAGATTCGGGCTTAGATCGGGAAAGAACGAGGTTATAGACTAAATTAGATAAATTGTCATTTTTGCACCCGAGGTAAGTTTGTGTGATAATAATGATGCAATGTCATTGTTGTTTATGCTTGAAACCTAAATTGGTAGTTAAATTCGATTATGTTGAATTAAATGTTTATGATGCTATATACGTGATAATGATGTACTCCATGAAATATTCGATAGTCCAAATGTCGATAACGTGTTATGTGATAATTGAATATATTGGAAATGAAATGGAAGTTTATATGTGATGTTATGGCATGTCCTATTGCTTAACATCATGTGAATTTTAGTTCTTTATTACTATTATGAGTATGCTTTGATTATTCCATGAGTATATGATTGGTGCTATGGATATTGAAATCGACGTTACGAGCAAGTTCGACCAAAATGTGGTATTGAAGAATCCCGTTTGAACCTTAGGAATTGTTTAGGATACAAGTGACATGTCACTAGGAACAATGAAATCTGAACTCATTGAGTTGTGGTCTGAGTTCATGATATATGTGACATCTGAACTCATTGAGTTGTGGTTTGAGTTCATGATGTATGTGACACATGTTTTGGCGTTCCGGGTACTAGTCTCGTATATGCTATTGATGGCGAGGTAGTTCGGCATGTGTTACGGATATCTGACAGCCTGTGTGAGCAGACCCGTGAGATGCTCGAAAGCGAGCAACATGTGATATGTGATATGAGGTAGCATTGGCTACATATGAGGCACTTAGGTGCGAGATTTCGATGTATCCAATAGTATTCCGAGTGTTCAACGGGTAGTTCTAAAGAGAAGTTCAATGAGAAATCTTGATGAATACGTCAAAGACGAGAAGGTAAGTTATTATGTACAAGTGGGCACAGGTACGTACATTGAACTCATGAGAATGACATGAGAAATGACCTTTGTATGCGATGAATATGTGGTAAGAATGTTTACAAGGAAGTTATGCTGACGAGAATGATTTCTATAATGACCATGTGAGTATAGTTTTATATTCATGAGGTATAAATATGTGATGAATCTGATTGTTGAACATGTGTAAGACTTTTTAGATCAATGTGACTTGAGACACAATGTGTTTAATCTTTAAGGTTTGTGATTCGTTGAATGATGTCTAGCTATATGACTTTAGGAACATGAATACACATAAGTAATATGCATTTGTAGCACATATGTTGAGATGTATACTCATGAAGGGATTATGATTGCTTGACCAAAACCTAAGCACGATAAGTTATGATTATGGTTTTAAAAGAATGAGCTTTATAATCGAAAAATTAGTAATTACGAGATCATGTCGATGAAGTTGATAAATGCATGTAAATGAAATGGTTATTATTTTCATACGACTTACTAAGCTATATAACTTACCCCCTTTTTTTCCCACCTCTCATAGGTTTATTCAGCTGGCTCGGGTTGGAGATCGTCGAAGATTCTATCACACTATCAAGCTATCATTTGTGGTATAAGTGAATGTAATAGTATGTTAAGTCTATGGCATGTATAGGGACTTAGTCATTTTGTGCATGTGTCATTATGATATAGCCAAATGTATTGGCTTGTAATGAATAAGGATTTGATTTGGTATGTAGCCATATAAATTGGCTTATATTGGCTAATGGGTTGCAAGCATATTAATTACTCATATGCCTATGCCAATGTCATTGTGTGATGTGGTTTATAGTGGTATGCTAATGAAAGTTAGTATACGGGAATCATGAAAGAGTAAAATTAGCATTAAAATAGTTTTGTACAGCAGCAGTAGTACAACTTTGAAAAATCACCAAAAATTGTGAAAATATAATTAGAGGTTTAATAAAATATGAAATTAAATCTTGTTGAGTTTAGTTTTTCATAGAGGAAAATATGTAAGAAAAAGAATTTCATTTTATGAGATATTTGAATTTTTGTGCGACAAGGTCAGAATGATTTCAGGTTCCCCTGTTTTGAATTTGGAAAATCATTAAAAATTTTATAAAAATACTTGGAGGTTTAAATTTATATTTTTTATTTCTTAAAGAGTCTAATTTCAAGAGAAACAAACGAGAACATCATTTGAATCTCGTACTAAGAGATAATTAATCATTAATGGAGAAAGGTTGAAACTGTCAAACAGCAGAACAGGGATGAATTTGAAGAATTAACTGTACTTGTTGGCTAAACCATCAATTCTGAAAATTTTATGGTAGGAAGATATTTGAGTCTAGTTTTGGAAAAATCAAGCGGATTTTAATTTAGAGTTCTGTATCTCAAGATATAAATAACTTAATAACTATGACTCAATTGGACAATTTTGTTGTGAACAGTAAATAATTGTTTTGATATGTTTAAGCCTTGATTATGATTGTGTTGGTAGCTTAATTGTGCCATGTTAAGTTACATTGAAAGTGTGTATGTGAGTGTGCAAATGAGGGTGGCAAATGGCTTGGTAAATAGCCATTTCCTTGGCCACATGGGTAGAGACACGACCGTGTGTCTCAGCCTGTGAAGGACACGGCCACGAGAGACGGGCGTGTGACTTGGCTGTGTGAACCCAAATTGTGCATGACGTCATAAACAGAGAATTACACGGGCTGAGGATACGGGCGTGTCCCAAGCCACACGAGCGTGTGTATGACCACACGGCCTACCCACACAGGCGTGTGACTCTCCAAAGTTTGAAAATTTTCTAAGTGCAGTAAAAGTTCCAAAAGTTTTTGGTTTAGTCCCGAACCACTCCCAACGTATGTTTTGGGCCTCGTGGACCCGTATAAGGGACGATACGCATGTGATTGGATGAATTTGATTTGGTCCAAATTTTATGGCCCGATTTTGTATGAATGTTTATGTTTAAGTCCGGTAATGCCTCGAACCCTATCCTGGCGTCGAATACGGGTAAGAGGTGTTACAAGTCGTGTAAGGCACATGACGGTGTGATCCCTACAGTCAAATTTTTCTAAATTTTTCTTATACTTTCCAATGTTTCCAATTTGGTCCCGAATTGTTTCTAATGTATTTTTAAGGCCTCGAGGGCTCGATTTAGGGGCGATATGTATATGAATGAATGATTTATATCATGTTTATGTCAATGAATGAAATGTATGTTTAATGTTCAGTTTGTATGGTAATGCTCTGTAACCCTATTTCAGTGATGGATACTGGTTAGGAGTGTTACAAAAGTTCTCCAATTTGGCCGTAATGGAAAGTTTAGTCTGCGGTTCATCTGGTCGTTTGAAATCATGGAGAGAATTAGGCCAGTGGCTTATCGATTAGCTTTGCCATCAAAATTAAAGAAGATTCATAATGTATTTCATGTGTCGATGTTACAATGGTATTGATAAAATCCTTCACACGTGATTTCACCTGTAAATGTTGAAATTTAGCCAGATATGACGTACAATGAAGAACCGATCATAATTCTAGCTCGAGAAGTTAAAGAATTGAGAAACAAAAGTATAGCTTTAGTTAAAGTTCTCTAACAACAAAACAGAATCGAAGAGGCTACCTGGAAACCAGAAGAAGCTATAAAAGTGCAATACCCAAATCTATTCTCTAGTAAGATTTTCGAGGAAGAAAATTCCTTTAGGGGGGAGAGTTTTAACAACCCATTTTCAATGATTTCAGAATAGTGGTTTCAGGACCACAATTTGGACGAGTAAATTATTATTTTTTATTATTTTAATGTTTACAGGATTTTATTAAGGTCGTATTAAAATTTTGTTAAGAAATTATAATGTTTAAATGGTTAATTAAATGAAAATGACTAAATCGTAAAAATGGTAAAAGTTGAGTCCTATTAGTTAAAAGGGTCAAACGGCTATTAAACCTTAAAATAAAAGAATTGAATGGTAAATAGACCAACTGAGGTGATAGTGGATGCTTATGGCATGGTTTTGATGAAATATTAAAGTTTTTAAAGGTTAAAATTGTAATTAGGTAAATTAAAATTAAACTAAATGAAACAAAATTCTCATCTTCACCCACCACCAAAAAGTAAAGGAGAAAACAACATTGTTATATTTTGAAGGATCGATCAAGCTTATTTCTTTGCATGATCAAGATAAACCACGTACAGATCTAGATCGAGGCAAAGCTAAAGCTTCGAAATAGCTCGATTTAACTTCTATGCCGTAGTCGTCAAGGTAAGTATGTATGAATGGTTATCATATTCATGTTATTAATTGAATGATATTAGGTTATTTATAATGAAAATGATTGATACATAAACCTATCAATACTATGAAGAAATGATGGATATCTTGTAGCAGCCGGATTTTAGGCCTAGTCGGAACAGTGATTTCGGAACCACTATTCCAGGGATAGAGAAATTATTTTTAATGTTATTTTATGTGTTATAGCATGATTATATGAGTACATGAAAATTTTGGTGAAATAATTTTAGCAATTGCTAGCTTAATTGAGAAAAATGACTAAATCGCATAAAGGGCAAAAGTTTTGTTTTGCTAGATAAATATGTTAAATAGCTAGAGAACCAAAATTTGGGGTCTTTAAAGAGAAAATGGACCCTTAAGAAAGGCTTGGCCGGCCATAGAGAGAAAGAAAGTAGAAAAGTTAAAATTAGGTATGGTTGGTAACTTAATTTTGACTAGAAATAGAATAAAATAAAACAAAAGGTATCATCTTTTCATCTTTCTTCTTCCCCACCGAAAATGTCAGCAAACAAGGGGGTTTTAAGAGCCTAAACTTTCAGCCACATAGTTCTCTTGCAAGTAAGTGATTTTTATGACTTTTCTTGATGATTTTTACATTTTTGGGACCTCTAAAGCTTAATCTAGATATTGAGGGGACTATTTTGCAAAATGGTTGAGAATCTAGGGTTTTTCCATGAAATCATATGTGTTGTTAACTAAAATTTTATGGAAGAATATGAGTTATGGTTGTGAAATAAACAACTTTTGTAAAGTGATTTTCATGGAAAACACCTAAAAAGGGCTATTTTGTAAAGTTGTAAAATAAGTTGTAAATATGTGAAATAATTGAAATTGTGAGCTGCTATAGTTATAAAAAGAATTCGGCTAGGCTTGGTAAAGGAGGAAATTTGACAAAAATCGATTTACGAGCCTAAGGGCAAAATCATAATTTTTGTAAAGTCTAAGGGCAAAATGGTCATTTTGCACAATTGTGAATTATAGAATGTTTTAATTAATGTAATAATTAAATGAGTGAATTTCATCATGTTAGATCGAGAAAATCGAGATTTGGGCTTAAATCGAAAAGTACGAGGTTATTGACTAAAATGGAGTAATTAGCTGGAATTGCATTCAAGGTAAGTCCATGTGACTAAATAAACATGTTATTCATGTTATTGTTAATATACTTGAAATCTATCTTGCTATGATGGTATTGAATTTTATGTTGATGATATTGTATATGAGAAAGTGATGCCAAATGTTAATAACATTTATGTGATGATTGAATGCTTGAAAATTTGATGGAATATGATATTCCATTAAAACGAGTAAGTTGGGTGTAAATAATGCAACTACATGGTTATTATGTGTGATTAAATTGATATAACATAAATTGTTTGATTGTGAATATGAGTATGCATGATGAGACTTAACGTGATAAACTCTCGGTTAAACATTTGGAATAGATTTGGATATTCATGCCATGACATTGGATGATATGTGTGCTAGTGTAAGACATGTCTGGGACATGCATTGGCTGTATTATCAAAGTCATTGTAAGACATGTTTGGGACATGCATCGGCTTTGAGACGAGAGCTAGGGTAAGACATGTTTGAGACATGCATCAGCCTCGAGATATACAAGCTAGTGTAAGACCCTCGATATATGAAAGTCATTGTAAGACCTGTCTGGGACATGGCATTGACTTTGATGTGTTAGCCAGCGTAAGACCATGTCTGGGACATGGCGTCGGCATCTTATCCCATGTTTAGGGATAGTGAATATCCTGTCGTATTCCAAATGGTTCAACGAAAGATTTGTGGTATATATTGAAATGATAGAGCTTATGGTTATATTGTGAGTGGTACAAGTACTTACCTGAAATTTATGAGATGTGAACTCAATTCATGTTGTATGATTAGTAAGGAATGGATATGAGCATGTTGAGTAACACAGGTATGTATGCCAGGCTCATGAGAAATGATTTTGGTTTATGATGCACATTTGGTGAAGATGTAAATAGGTAAATCATACCTATGAGAATGATTTTGTGATGACCATGCGATTATAGGTCTATACCTATGATGTATAAACATGTATTTTTACCTATATGGTGAAAATGAATCAAAAAGGTGTGATAACCTTAGTATCATTAATTTATACCAAAATAATTTTGGTCAGCAGCAATAGTCCGACTTTGAAAATCCACCTAAAATTGTGGAAATTGAGTTAGAGGCTGAATAAAATATGAAATTAAATCTTAATGAGTCTAGTTTCACATAGAGGAAATAGTGTAAGCAAAGAAGTTTCATAATATGAAATATTTAAATTGTTGTGAGACTGAGTTAGAATGATTTCGAAATCCCCTGTCTCGATTTGGAAAAATCATTATAAATTGTACAAAAATAATTATAGGATATAATTTATATGATTAGAATTATTAATGAGTTTATATTCAATATAAATAGGCAGGAATATCATCTGAGTCCCGTATTATGTGATACTTAATTTTTAGTGAAGAGGGGTCGAAACTATCGGGCAGCAAAAAATGGGTAACTTTAAGGAATAAAATATACTTATTGGATGGACCAAAAATTCTAAAAATTTTATGGCAAGAATATATGTGAGTCTAGTTTTAGGAAAAATTAGAAGATCTTAATTTGGAGTTCTGTAGCTCCAGATATAAATAATTCAGTAACTATGACTCGAGAAAATAGCTTGACTAAAACATGAGTAAAAATGCAAATAGGGTTGTACTATCTTGAGAAGCAAGTTGATAAATTGCTTATTATTTTCAAGCGGTCTTACTAAGCTATAAAGCTTACTCTCTTCATTTCCTTTTCTTTAGTGTTGGCAGGTTAGCTCGGGGTTGGTGATCGTCAAAGGCAGCATCACACTATCAAGCCATCGCCTTTGAAGTATTGACCCATATGTGTTAAGCGTTTTTCTGTGAGTGACATGTATAGGGACTTAGTTTTTATGTTAGTCGTTCTTATGATTAGCCAAAGGTATTGGCTTATATTGAGTTACTTATATATGGCCATGATATGTGGCTCATAGTGATTATGGTTTGTAAATCTATCTATCCATGCTAAGTTCTAGTGCTTGTGACGTGATTATGGTTGTAAGGTTTGCATAATTGGTATTAAGACATATGTGCATGATAAATGTTTTATGACCAAATCTAGACAGTCATGGCCATGAATTAATTGTGTAATATGGAAATAAAGATGTGAAGGGTTAAGGGTAACTTAAAGGCTTAGAAAATAGCCTAAGTGTTGGCCACACGGGCTGAGACATGGCAGTGGGTCTCAACCGTGTAGGGGACACGTCCTTAGCACACGGGCGTGTGGCTTGGCTGTGTAGTTCAATTTATTCGCTAACGTCATAGTCAGAGAGTTAGATGGTCTGAGGACATGGACATGTTGAAGGCACACGGGCGTGTCCTTGTGTCCACACGATCGTGTGACTTTGTGTCATGGAAAAGTTTTCTAAGTTTTCCCAAAACTCTCTAAGGTTCTCAATTTAGTCCCCAACTAATTTTAGTACATGTTTTGGGCTTTGTAGGCCTATGTATGGGACATTATGCATGTGTATGAAAATTTTTGATACGATTGAAATTTTGTAGCCTGATTTTTGCATGAATGTGTATGTTTAAGTCTGGTAATGCCTAGTACCTTGTCCCGGCATCGGACACGGGTAAGGGGTGTTACATATCTAGTCTCAGTTGAACCTTAGGAATTCTTAGGATACAAATGACATTTCATTAGGGATTTCATGTTTCGAGTGTTGGTCTTGAATTTCTTACCAATGGCTGAGGTCCTACATTTGTTGCGGATACTATACAGCTCGTGTGAGCAACATCGTGTAGCTTACATTTTGAACCAGAGCTCGTGTGAGCAGGCCCATTTCATAGTTCGTGTGAGCAATAATGTAAAGGAAACATTATAGTTTTATGTAAAGGAACACTCCGTGTGAGCTTTCCCGACTATCCGATGAAATTCTAGATCATTCAACGGGTAAGAAAAGGGATTGAAATGGTAAGTATTCTAATGGAATCAAGCATGATCTTATGGAAAGAATGCATGAACTAATTGATGTATTCCATATGGAAAATGAGTTATATTATGGTTGGTTCATTTGATTTATGTGCAAGTGTGCTAACTTGTGTATTGATGATTATGTATAGGCTTATGTCAAGCTTATGATTTGGGTTACAATATGTTTATGCTTTATATTATGCAAATGAAATGGTAAGTTATATTTTAATTTATATGAGATTACTAAGAATTAATTGCTTACGTAGTTTCTTTCCTATGTTTTATAGATTATTAGAAGCTCGATCGGTTTGGAAGCTCGCTGGAGATCTATCACACTATCCAGCATATATATCTGTAGTTTTTGAATTTTTTGGTCAAGGTTATAATGGCATGTACAAGGTGAATCGTAATGGCATTTTGTTGAATGTTTAGTTGGTGATTTGGTATATATAAGTTGTGGAAGTTAACTTGGTTGGTACCCTTTGATGCCTTGCTAGATGGTGTCATTTTGGTTATCTTATGATGCATTTTTTGAATGACTCCTATGGTATGTTTTGAATTGGTATTATTATGGTTAAGTTATGGCATGCTTTGGAAATTATTTAACCAATAATTGATGATTGAAATGTGGTAAAATTGACATGTTTGTATAAGTATTTTTGAATGCATTTGAGGTGCCTTGAATAGCATATTGGTTAGTTCAATTAGGGTCTTAGAATGACATACGGATATGTATGTTTTGGTAGGGTTTTGGTGCCTTGAAAGTGTGCATAAATGATCCAAAGATTTATGCATGAATTGGTGTTGTAAATGCCTTGATTTTAGGTGAATTTGGGTCCACACGGCCCGAGACACTGGCATGTGACTCAGCTGTGTGAGACATACAGCCGTGTGTCATTTGGTGCATTCCTTAGGTTTCAAGTTAGTGAGTTACACGTCCCAACACACAGGCGTATGGGGTAACTCAAAGAGTTACACGGCCTAGGACACAGGCATGTGACCCTACTCAGAGAGTTACATGGGTGAGGACATGGGCTTGGTCACAACTGTGTGTCCCTAGTTCATACTCTAATCTGAGAATTCAAGAATACATCCCATCCGAATTCTTGGCGAATCCCAAAATCTAGCACATGAAATTGCCATTGGTAGTGTACGATATGGTGGAGATGAACGAATCAGATAGAGTTATGTGGCAGTTCTGGTTTAGGAAAACGATTTTACTGGCACCCCAAGACATCGAAGATTTGCACCATATCAACTTGAGGGGGAGGACTGATGAAAATTGGCCTACATTTCACACATAATACATCAACCTTTGGAACAATAGGTATGACTCTTTACCTACTCGCGAACCAATTATTGTTTGTGAGTTAGTCTACGAACCGAAGTACATGCCATGGTTTAGACACCATGGCAAGCCATATCTAATAGTGAAGGAGGCAAGGGGTATGCTACGACATATGAGGAGGCCACGATGGGCACCAAGGCATCCAAGGTCTGGAGTAGCTACTGAAGCAGGTTCATCATCTAATCAATGAAAGAACAGACACCAATAGTCATACCACCCCCGGTTAGTATGGCTTGACTTATTCTAGTGCTTCCACTACCCCGTTTTTTTTACACAAGCACCATATCTTGAACCACATTTGTCTATTTCTACACCAAGTATTATTTTTAGACCACTACCTCTGTCCCCAACATATTACACGTTGATGCCATTGACGATTCAGATGATGACGGTTTCGACGGTGACATATAGGCCGCCTATGGGGAATTGACTAGAAGTCTGATTATTCTACCATCGGTGTATGGGACACAATATAATTATACACCAATGCCGATGGTGTCACAAACGCCTCTGGGATCATTGTTCTACCAAGGTAGAGCATCTTTGCAACTACCTGTTCCTTGAATGGAGGATACATTATGGCAATAAAGGAGCACTCCACAACCAACCACAGATGAAAAAAAGGAGATGAGAGGCTGTGACCACAACCTTTACCCGAGGGTAGACATAATGAAGAAGGTGAGGAGGCCAATATATAGCTTGAACAGAGAAGAAATCTGGCTCGCAACTGATGACCACCCTGTTGGGGTACACATTTTGATTGAGGATATGAATGATTTTTTTTGAACTTTTCATGTAAATTTTAATTGTTTAGCTAAGTTATAGTTGATAATATTGTACCGATATTGGATAAAAAATGTTTTTAAATAATATCATTTTAGAATCAAAATTGGTTGTCGTTGTCATTTTATATTGTTAAATCAAGTCTACACGAGAAAAATGGAACAAAGTTGTATTTACAAATGTGTATTTACAAATTACAAAAAAATTAAGTATGAATGAAAAACTTAATAAATAGATTTCGATTAAAAAATTAATAAATCAGTTAAAAAAGTAATAAATTGTTTAATTAGGTGTTGCCTTTATACTATCCCATTGGTGTGGACATGATGACATTGTATGCCTTGGGTTCCTACAAAACCCGCATAACCTCAATTGGTTTGTCTTCTCCTAAATATCCATGTTGTTGTGTATCCGAGTAGATATCAATCGACCTTTTGGTTTGCGACACAATGACCTATTAACTAATAATTTGAATGGAGTGCTCGATATCGGGGATCACTGGTCTGCCATGAAATACACTATTATTTATATCTCTTTTAAACATAACTTTAGCTTGTTTGATAGTTAAATCAAAGCATCTTAGAATATGTTTAGGTTCTCATACTTAAAGTAGTAATTTATGCTTTCTAGTAGTTTTTATTACATTTTATATATCTAAATAAGGTTACATGGTCTTGTAGGTCAAGTTGGGAGCTAAAGATGCTTATTCGGGCGAAAACTGATACCTATGTCGCGACATCAAGACACTGATGTCTCAACATTGAAGACAGAAGCCAAAAACAAGTTCTGGAGTGATACTGCCCTCGATGTCGCAACATGGCCCTCCTATGTTGTGACATACTCTCGAGGTTGGTTGCAACATTGCAGGTCTGTGTTGCAACCAAGCCCCTGAGCGGCCCAAAAACTCCTACACGTTTTAATTATGTTTATAAGGGAAATTAAGAGTATTTGTCCTATTCGAACTCTAAGGAATTCAAGAATATTTTAGGCAGTTTAATGTTCTGAGTTTAGCCTATATAATGGCCATTGTAATCAGTTTGAACACAAATTTTAGGGAGATAGAAATTATTCTTAGGTTTTTATTTCATTCTTAGTTTTCACTTAGGGTATTTTATGTTCTTGTAATTGGAAGATCCTATTTCGAAGTGAGACTTTCGCGAGGGGAGATTGTTCAGGAGCCACACTTTCACTGATAAATCCATAAACATCTCTTTTCATTTATTATATTCTTTATATCTATTTCTTTAACATCGTTTAATTGATTGTTTATGTAAAGATTAGAATCAATTTATCATTTATACATATCTCACATGTTTCAACTATTTTAATCTTATTAATTGATTGAAGGATAGAGTTTCTTAACAGATCAACTATTTGGGATTGGAAGAACTTAAACCCTAGGCTTTACACCCTACAAAGTCATTTTGGTGGGAATTAACCCAAAATTGGTATGACCTATCCGTAAACACCTTAGCCTCGATCTGGTCTGGACTGTGAGGTCAAAAGATAAATAGTACTTGCTGACTCATTAGGTTAGTTGAACGCTGAGAGGAGCAACTAGGTTGATGACTACCTATTTGAATAGAACCTTACATCAATAATTAATTTGGTAAAATAATTGGATCTAGGCTAAAGAAACTCACGTAGTTGAAATAAGGGATAGGAGAAGCCGATACATGAACTTCGGAGTAGATTTAGATTTATTTCAATTTACTTAGTTTATTATTAGTATTATCATCCTACTTCTTGGTTAACATTATTAATTCGTGACTCGAATAGATTAGTAATTATTTTTGGTAATTGGCTTAATAGTAATTTTCTCCAAATTGCAATCCTTTAGGCATGATCCTTGGAATACTTACTAAGTGTTTCGTTGTAAACAAACTATATTACAACCTGACCCGTACACTTACAGACACCGCCTCAATTCCATATATTTTGTAGCAATATTCACACTCTAGACATTAGTATGTCCGAAGGTGGTCAAGTTGTTGGGGGAGACATACTTTCATCTGGGACCAGTGAGAATACATTTCTCCACATGTTATACATGTGTTCTATTTTGTACACTTCATCCACAAAACTCATGTGATCCAAACGCATAGAGGAACATGCTGCAGTTTCATGAATACATGAAAAATGAAGTGCGTCAAACTCATACAGTCGTAGGTTTATTGACTTAGGTTTACACGGTATGCTCCCCCAATAATACCTTGATCGGGTCTATCGAACTTCGTAACCGAAAACAATAGCTGTTCGCGCGAGTGACAAACTGAATGCATATAGTTTGCTCGTGCTATAGCCTCCCTAATTTATTTCATAATGTCCTCGGACGAAACGTGACTGCCTTCATCTGTTCAATAGTGCACTAAAAACACGTCCTACGTGGAGTGTTTTCTCACTATGACTTTAAACTCCTACAATTTCCCACTCACCCATCAGATATCCTGGGATTCTCGGTATAATATTTTTAAAAAAATTCTGATCGAAACTCAGCTACATTCGAAAAAAAATACAAACTAATAGTTAATCGAATCAAGTAGTTCAAGTTTCGATTTTCAATTAAATTAAAATTTACAATTCGAATAATTCGAATATACAATTGGTGTAAATATGATTGTTGTAAATACCCTTTTGGTAGCTGCCTTTTATGAAAATTACACCAAATTGGGCTATAAATAATTTCAAAATTTTAAATATAATATTAATTTTATAACTCAGAAAATTATAAAAAGTCTAAAGGTTATATAAAAAACTTAAAAAAAAATTAAAAACACTAAACCCTAAACCCTAAACCATTAAAACCTAAAAAACCCTAACCCTATCTCAACAAAAAATAAAAACCTTAACCCTAAAATAAAATAACCCTACCAGAAGGAAAACTCTTCTAGCTGGAAGCGTTTTTTTATTTTTCATTTTTTCAGCCTAATCCCATAATTTTTTCGAAAATCGGCCTAATTCGGTCATTTTTAAAAAAAAATCAATATATATGAGAATTTTACTCTAACCATGTGTCAAAAAAATTAGGTTACCTACATTAGTTGACAGCCTAAGACCTTTTAATATAATATATATATATATATATATATATATATATATATGATATATGATTTCTTTTATCAAATGTATATACATTTTTATAAATAAAATATAAAATTTAAATAATAATAATAGAAAAAACAATATCCATAAAAAAGTATATGAAACTCTAAATTTATATACTAAAAATATAAAGATATGAAATATATATAATTTGAAATTTATAAAAATAGAAAAATATATAAAATCCATAAATATATAAAAATTAAAAAGAAAAAATAGAAAGAAAAATATAAAAATACATAAATATAAAAATCTAAATATATATTTCAATAAAAATATATAAATTTAATTAAAATAATAAATATAAAAAATGAAAATATTAAACATATGAAAATAAAATAAATATATAAAGATGTAGAAAATAATATATAAAATCTTCAAATATATAAAAAAATTTGAAATTTTTTATCAAACAAATATATATTTTAGAAAAAAACCATTATAGAAATAGAAAAAATATATAAAATATCCATAAATGTATAGAAATTCAAAATTTTATAAAAATAGATAAAAATATATGAATATATATATGTCTTGACTTGTATGGAATGGTGATTAAGGTTTTTGTCAGACACCCGTTTGGCACAGGTTCAAATCGTGTTATCCATAGCCCCTATCCCAATATTGTATATATGGGGAAAAATCCACTTACATAGTGTAAAAATTAAAGTAGTTTTACACACTTTCGTAACTATTTGTATAATTAATATTTTAATGATTCAAGTTTTATATTTCATAGTCTATTCATGTAGATCATGCATGCCAAATTTGATCTAAATTTATTTTATGTAAAAAAAATTCAACCGTTGAATATATATATTACATCAGTATGATAGATATATTAGATTAGTTCAAAATTTTATATGTATAACATGTACAATTATATTGATAAATTAAACAGTTGAATTATTAAAATATTAAATATATAAATAATTAGGAAACCATATAAAATTGATTTAATTTTTATACTATGTAAATAGATCAATCCCATAAGAAGGAACCATGGGACTAAGTAGACTGGAATCCACAACGATGACAACCTAGGGAAAGGGATTTGCGCAAACGGCTAGATAGATAGGGCAAACGATTGGTTGATTGCCCAACTGGGGTTGTGGTGGAGTGACAAACAAGCGAACAGTGTGTTGCGATGCTGGAAAAGTGGGACGATCGATATGCAACAGTATTAGATAGATGGGGTACATCAACGAGATGGCTTATTCACACAATAATTTGAATATTTATACTTTTTTGAATAAATATATTTTTAAAATTATTAGTAATTTTTAAGTTTTTAAATGAGATGAGGGAGAGTGAAAAAGAATTTCAAAAAATAATTAAGGAAACCATTTTAAATTTTGAATTTTTATACATATGTTAAAAAAGATATTATTTTTAAATTGTTAGAATTTTAAAAAGGAATTTTAACCAAAAACATTTAATAAATCCACTTTAACAATAATCTGTTTATTAAATCAAAATATTTTGTATATATTTTTAAAAGAACTCCATTAATTTCTCTTTTTTAACATATATATATTTTTATTTTTTTTATAATTTTTCTTGATTTTTATTTATTTATTTATATTTATAATTTTTAAGATTTATATATATGATTAATAAATGCCATGTGATGTATTTTTATTGGCTAAAAAACTATTAAAAAATAGGACCGAAAATAAAAATGGAGGAATACTTTCGGTACCAAGTGCTAAAAGAAAATTTAAATATCAAAGTGAGAAAACGAGTATACTTCAACACTCGGTCTAACTGATATATTGGTCGTATAGGTTTTTAACCGCATATGTAGGATTAAAAAAGTTGAAATACATTCCATTTGTTCATTTTTTAGATACTAATTAAAAATATGCGATAATTTTTTTTTAATTTCAACCATAGAATTAAAAAAATTATACCCCAATGACTAAGCTTTGTAGAAAGCAGATGGAGAGAGTTCGACGGAGCTGTGGTTATATAAATGGCATTGACGTTGGTTCAGAAGGTACTAGAGGAGGATTGTGTTTGGCATAGCGAAATGATACTAATATCACGCTCTAAAATTTTTTCTAGAAGACATATTGACGTGATAGTAGATGAGAAGGAAATTGATGTTAAATGGCGCTTTGCAGGTTTTTATGGATCGCTGTACGCTCAAGATAGAGAAGACTCATGGGCTGTTTTGAAAAATCTTTACAACGATGAAGACATCCCTTGGTTTGTATGTGGGACTTTAATGAAATTATGAATAGCTTTGAAAAAAAGGGAGGGCTACCTCGAGATGAAAGAAGAATGGAAAAGTTTCGAAAACCACTAGAGGAATGTCAATTAAATGATGTAGGGTTCACTGGTAATTGGTTTACTTGGGAGAGAGGAAATTTGCTAGAGACAAACATTCAAGATCGACTTGATAGGGGAGTGGCTAATGAAAAATGGTTGTTAATGTTTTTCGAGTCAAAAATTCAACATCTGGTGCATTCTTTTTTAGATCATTGTCCTCTTTTAGTTGTCACAAGAAGGGAGGAAGAAAGAAAGAAAAGAAATAGCGTCAAGTATTGTCAGAACTGATGGAAGCTGAAAGGGATGATACGAATCTAGCTGAGATGATTTATACGAAGATTCAATTAAATTTTGAAATAGAAAAAGATGAATATTATTGGGAACAATAGCTAGATTAAATTGGCTGAAATTTGGAGATAGAAATACAGCTTATTTTCATAGTCAAGCTACTCAGAGGAGACGGAGAAATCAGATTATCAAGCTGCAAAATGAAGAGGGAAGGGACACAGAAGACGTGAAGGAAATGGAGGGTATTGCTAGAGCTTATTTTCAGAACTTATTCACAGTTGGGAATATGGCTATATATGAACAGTTAATCATGGGTATTGATCGTTGTGTTTATGAGGTAGATAATAGAAAGCTCATAGCTTCGTACACTAGAGAGGAAGTGAGGGAAGCATTATTTGGAATGGGATCAACAAAGGCTCCAGGGGAGGATGGATTCCCAGCCCTTTTCTATCAGAAATGTTGGAATATCATTGGAGAAGATGTTGTTTCTTTTTGCTTAAGGCTTTTGAACGGAGATATGGAGGTTAGTCAAATAAATTCAACACATATTGTGCTTATTCCCAAGATCACCAACCCCTCTAATTTGACACATTTTCGACCCATTAGCTTATGTAATGTTGTTTATAAAATACTGGCAAAAACTATAGCTAACAAGTTTAGGGGAGTTATTGATAAATGCATTGACGAAGCCCAAAGTGCTTTTGTGCCAGGGAGGCTAATATCGGATAATGTTCTACTAGCCTATGAAATTTTACACTTGTTGACACAAAAGAGATTGGGGAAGAAGGGTTTCATAGCGGTTAAACTAGACATGAGCAAGGCTTATGATAGAGTTGAATGGAATTTCGTTAGGGTGATAATGAGTTGAATGGGATTTGATCAGAAGTGGATTGATGTCATAATGAAATGTATTTCTACAGTGTCATATTCTGTTATGGTTAATGGAAATATCGGAGAAATTTTTTACCCAACAAGGGGATTTCGACAAGGTGATCCTTTGAGCCCGTTTTTATTTTTAATATATGGAGAAGGATTATCAAGACTAATGAGATCAGCAACAAGAGAGAGATTATTAAAAGGTATCAAGGTGAGTAGAAGCGGTCCACTAGTATCTCATTTATTATTTACAGATGATTGCATCTTATTTGGGGAGGCAACAAGAAGGGTAGCTTTGGAAATCAAGGAAATCTTGTGTGAGTACAAAAAAAGTTCAAGTCAGTGTGCTAATTTTGACAAATCAACCGTCTTTTTTAGTAAAAACACATCAGAGGAAGACAGACAAGCCGTTGTTAATCAATTAGGAGTTCGTAGCTTAAGCGATCCGGAAAGGTACTTAGGTTTGCCGAGTATAGTTGAAAAAAATAAAAAAAGAATCTTTCTAAGTTTTAAAAGATCGAATAAAACAGCGCATCGATAATTGGAGCAACAAATATTTGTTTCAGGGTGGAAATGAAGCTTTTATAAAAGCTGTTTTACAGGCTATACCGACATATTCAATGACTTGTTTTTTATTACCAAAATCTTTATGTGATGAACTGGAAGGTATTATTGCTAAGTATTCGTGGCAAAAGGGGCATGGGAAAAAAGGTATTCACTGGTGCTCATGGAAAAATATTTTTTTTAAAAGAGAATGGAGGTTTGGGTTTTCGGAGTTTTAGCCAATTCAATATTGAGTTATTAGCCAAACAGGGTTGGCGTATTTTTAACTACCCAAATTCTTTACTGGCTAGAGTTCTTAAAGCAAAATATTTTCCAAATTCGAATTTTCTAAGTGCAGAATTGGGAAATCTATCTTCTTTTACCTAGAAGAGCATCTGGGCAGCAAAGAGTCTCCTCCGAAGCGGATTGTGCTGGAGAATTGGTAGAGGGAATAAGATCTCTATATGGAATGATTGCTGGATCCCAAGGAGTGAAGAAGTTGGTTGGCAAACCAGCGGAGAAAATAATGAGTGAAAATGAGACATGGAAAGCAGAGTTAATCAATAATACGTTCCAAATAGAAGTAGCCAAAAGATATTACAGATCCCTCTTCCAAAGCAGACTTCAAAGATTTCCAAGCATGGAAAGGAAAACCTACTGGAGATTTTTCAGTCTGAAGTGGTTATAAACTATTACAATATGCTAGCTTGGATCATACTAGTTATTTATTACAGACAGAAACTAAAGAATTTTACAGATAACTATGGGACTTACAGCTACCATAAAAAAATCACATTAACCATTTGGAGGATCTCTTGGAATTACATCCTTACACTAGTTAATCTTAGACATAAATATGTGGTTACAAATGACACATGTCCCCGTTGTAGCTCCGGAGTAGAGGATACTTCCATGTTTTCAGACAGTGTTCGGCAACAAATGAGTTATGGCAAGAGTTAGATCTCTCTTGGGTTACATCGCATACAAGCCACAACATCTGGGAGTGGCTGACCTAGGCTTTCAGAAAAGGCACTAATGAATAGTGCGGTTTATTTTGTTACGCCTTATGGTTCATATGGGGCTCAAGAAATCAGTTTATACATGAAAGAAAACACATTACAGTCAGAGATATGTCACAAAAAATAAAAAGATATGTTGCAGGACTTGAAGGGGTGCTCGATAAAAAGCTTACCTTTACTATAGTGAACATACATCAGCCACCAAGGATGACAACGAGCACTATGGTACAGTTTGATGCTACCTTTGACAGGAGATGTTTTAGATCGGCTTCAGGTTTAGTGGTTCAGGACCAGATGGGTGAGTTTAAAGCCTCAAAGATGATTCTCCATAGCAATATCTCATCCCTGTTTGTAACAGAAGCTCAAGCAAGATTAGAAGCCATCAAGTTAGTATTATCAATGGGTCTAAACTCAGCAATAATAATGGGAGATTCAAAAACAGTCATAAAAAAATGTTAATCGACAGCAGTGGATAAATCAGTACTAGGAGCAATCATCAAAGATATTCAGAATAAAAGATCGGGGCTCCCAGAGATTACTTTTCAGTTCATTCACAGGTTTGAAAACTCTCACACTCACAGAATAGCAACAAAAGCACTAAAACGAAGGGAGGAAACATACCTGGAGGAGGATGCGCTGAACCATAGTGAGATCGCTCCAGAAGGAAGGTGGAAAAGAAATCCAGATTGAATCTGGTGGTGAAGGAGGAAGTGAGAAGAAAAATTAGCAGGTAAAGTAAAAAGATTTTTGGGAAGATGAATCTGCTGAAAAGGCACGGCTGATGGCGTGAAAAGAGGGGAAAAGTAAATGGTGGCCAGGCTGTTAAGATGTGACTGGGGATAGGGATAGATTTCCTTTTATTATTTCCTTTGTGTTTGTCTATTTCAAATTTATTGTCGTTTTTTATTTTGTTCAATTATAGCAACGAGCTTCTCATTTAGAAGTAGGTGACCAGGTCCGTTTTATTTGTTTTCTAAGAAAGACTGAGCCCAATATGTGTTGGGGAGTTTTGGTAGATTTTTTTTATTTATTTATCAAATAATAGCCCTGTCATTTTATTTCAAAAAAAAAATTATACCCCAATACATCAAGTAGTTATCCTAGCACATACATATATATGTATATAATTATAATTAATAATAATATAAAAACACGAGTTTAGAGAAATTTTTGAACTGATTAATAAATCCTTTATCTTTGATTATAATATTAAATTTATCATTTTAAATTTTTATCATTTATAAGATTTATCAAAATTATAAATAAGAATTTTAACTTTACTAAAATATTTGATTAAATAAATTTACTCATATGAAAATAAGGATTTTTATTTTATTAAATGAATTTATAAAATATATAATAAAGTTAAATTTTATGATTATGTTACCATTAACAATAAAAAGGAAAAAAAACATATTACTTTAATTCTAAATAGGAAGTTTTATTTATTTAAATAATAAATTTGAAAAATAATATATTTATAAGATCAAATATATGGTGGTCATATTATTCTTGATAAAAAAATTGCAATTGCAAACTGAAGAGTTTAATTTACAATTGATCATATATGTTATATTTTGTACAAATACTTTAATGATGATAAATGATTTCTTTTGTTAGCATTGTATTTGAATTTTTGCAACACCCCACATTTGGCCCAGTAGGTTTGACTTGAATCTGGCGAGCTACATTAGCTACTGAAGTGACTCTCCGATAACTCCCAACCTAACCTCCAAGCAGATAATGTGTTAAGTTAATACACATTAGCAGAAATAATTCACTCACTGCGGAAAACATGTGAGTTTACAAAACCACAAAGGTAGATTCACATGTCATCTATGAACAAGTTAAGGTTCGCACACATGATAACAAGTTCGCAAGACAATATAGATTCACAAATAAAAACTTAAACTAGGTTCGCTCGTACAAGCTCACAATACAAGTTAAATCATTCGTTCATTTAAAACTTAAGTCTATGTAACAGCCTGTTTCAGTGAAATCAAAACAGTGGTTTTGGGACCACAAATATGAAGTCAAAAAATTTATTTTATTATTATTTTATTCCTTAAAGTATGATAGTAGTATCACATAAAAATTTTGTTAAGAAATTTTACTTTTTATATGCTTAATTTGATAAAAAGGACTAAATCGCATAAAGTGTAAAAGTTGAGATCTAATAGCTAAAGGGATTTAATAGCTATAATATTAAATGGTTAGAAGGTTTATGTTTTAATTATACCATGATTATAATGAGTGGACAATTATGGACATTATATATGTTGATTTTAAAGGTTAATAAAAAGGTTAATTGTGTAATTTAGTAAATAATGTTAATTAAACTAAAGAAAAGACGAAATATCATATTTTATGTTCATCTTCCACCGAAGTAAGCTAGGGAAAACACCATTTTTGATGCTTTGAAGTTTCGGCTAGCTTGGTCCATGCATGTGTTCATTTTTTAGGTTAGTTTTAAATGATTTTTATGTTTTCGGGATCGCTGTAGTTTAATTTATCTAGCCAAAGACTAATTTGTGAAATTGTTAAACTATTATGGTTTTTCCATTGTTGATTATACATGATTTTTGATGTTTGATGATAGAAAATGGATAGTTGTTGTTGGATAAACAACTTTTGTAAAGAGATTTTTGGTGAAATTGTCAATTAGGGATTAAATTAAAAAATAAAAAATTTTACATGGTGAAATTGTGAAATAAATGAAATATAAGACATGCTAGGGACCTAATTGATATTTTACTATAGTGGATTGTGGTGGAATTTCATGAATTTTCATTTTTATTAGCTAGGGACTAAATTGTAAAAAAATTAAAAGTATAGAGGCAAATGGTAATTTTTCCAAAATATGTTTTTGGGCTAAATTGAATAAATGATATATTAAATTGAGTTAAATTTATCTGTATAGATCAAGACAGACCTCGTACGACTTTAGATTGGGGCAAAGACAAAGTCTCGGATTAATCACCTCTATATCTACAAATACTCGTCCAAGTAAGTTCGTGTGATTAAATTGTGTTTATATGTTTTATATTAAATTAGTTATGAATTGGGAATTGTTATAAATTCATATGGTTGCATATCCAACGAAGTTTGGCAAATCTAGAGTCTCGTTTGAACCTTAGGAATCCGTAGGGTACAAATGACATGTCATTAGGGTTACATGTAACAGCCTGATTTTGGGTCTCGTCGGAACAGTGGTTTCGGGGCCTCAAATACGACGTAAGAAAATTTATTTTTATTATATTTTTATGGTCTACAATTTCACAGAATGATTTCGTGAAAATTTTGTTCGAAAATTTTGACGTTTGGGTGCTCAATTTAGTCAAGAGGACTAAATCGTAAAGAGTGCAAAACTTGAGTTCTAGAAGCTAGAGGTGTCTATGAAATTTTAAATTGGAGTCCTTAAATGGTAACTAGACCATTGAATAATTTTTTGGACAAAAATGGACATGAAATAGGTGAAATAGAATATTTTTAAATTAGGGGCATTTTGGTCATTTAGTAATTAAATGACTTAATAAACAAAATAAAAGCCAAAATTTCTTGTCCATCTTCTTCCTTGGCCGAATTTTATATGAAGAAACCATGGCTAGGGTTTTCCAGGCTTCCAAGCTCGATTGTTCTAACCCCGTTTTTAATGATTTTTACGTTTTTTAAATCCTCGTAACAAGATCTATCTATTTCTACCATTAATTTGAGTTATGGTTAAAGTCTAAGGTTTTGAACCATGATGAACATGTGTGTATTTTGATGATTAATGGTGGAAAATGCATGTATATGGTTAGAGAAATGACTTTTACTAAGTGATTTTTAGTAAAAATGCCTAAAAGGACTAATTTGTAAAAGTTATAAAATGTGTCATAAAAGTGTATTTTAATGGAAATTGTGGGCTATTATAGTTATGAAAATGGTTTGGCTAGGCTTAAAGTACAAAGAAATTGAATGGAAATCATTTTACGAGCTTAGGGGAAAAAGTGTAAATATGATAAAGTTTAGGGGAAATTTTTAATTTTTACCAAATATGATTTTTGGGCTGAATTGATTAGTATAATGATTAAATAAGTTAAATGTGATGTTTTAGATTAAGAAAAATGAAGTTCGGGCCTAGAACGGAGGAAAATAAGTAATTGACGGTTAGGTCCCTCTTTGCCATTTTGGTGTCAAGGTAAGTTCGTATGTAAATAATACTATGTTATGTTTGTATTTTAAATATTCCAAATGCTTTGATAATGTATGAAATAAATGATTGGTGCTATGGTTATATTTCATGAAATTCAAATAAGTGAGAAAAATCCCGTTTGAACATTAGGAATAGAATAGGATACGAGCGACATGTCACTAAGGATATTTGTGATATATGTGTGATTATGTGATCCGGGTACTGGTCTCGTACGTCTACCAGTGGCTGGGTAGTCTGGCATGTGTTGCGAATACCTAACACTTTGTGTGAGCAGCACTGTGTAGTTATGTCTTGACCGTCAGCTTGTGTGAGCAGGCCTGAGATTTACACAAGAACGAGCATTCATGTGATATGAGATATGAGGTAGATTTAGCTACATATGTGGCACTTATGTGTAAATACTTCCTGTGTATCCATTTAGTATTCCAAGTGTTCAACGGGTATGCCAAAGATGAAAAAGTAAGTGGTTATGTTATGAGATGGTACAGGTATATACGTAAAGATTTTAAGTATTAACTTCATGTAATTGTGAATTATGATCACTATGAAAGTGACTTTGAGATAGCCCTATGATTGTTGATTTATGGTCATGATGTATAAATGTATGGAAACACGATTGATGACTATATGTTAGGCCTTGGAGGCGCAATTGATTGGTGAGATAGTAAATGTTGTTCATTTGAATTTTGATATATCAGTTATGAGTGAAAGGAAATATTGGCCTAATTCCCTATTAAAACGGTTAAGGAAGTATGAAAAGAAATAGTTATTACAATTTGAAATATGTTAAGCTATATGCATGAAAACATGAATATACATAAGTAACGTGTAATTTTACTAAGATGTTTAAAATGATTTGCTAATTATGAAATATGCTACAATGGAGAAATTATGGCTGCTAGACTGAAAGTTGTGTAATGTTAAATTATTTTGATAAATCAAAAGAGAGTAAACATGTGAATAGGTTATATTACAACCTTGAGATTTATAGCTATTTTTATATTAACTTGTGCTTATATTGTCAAGCATAGTATATGACTAGCATGAGTTGATCATTATTTTCATATGGACTTACTAAGCTATATAGCTTACCCCCTTCCTTTCCCATGTCTTATAGGTTAAATTAGCTAGCTCGGGTTGGAGACTGCCGGAGATGCCATCACACTATCAAGCTATCATTTGGGTATAAGTGAACACAAGTATTTTAAGTTTATGGCCTGTATAGGGACTTCGTTTTTTGATTAATTATGTCATTATTAATTTGGCCAAGTGTGTTGGCTTATTGTGATTTGGTGATTCATTTTGTATATGACCATGAGATATGGTTCATATTGATTATTTGGTTGTAAACCTATTCATATATGCATGCATGTGCCAAGGTCATGCATGATATGGTTAAAATTGTTTGGCATGGATGAATTGTGGAAGTGACTATGGATGTTTGATGATGGAATTGTGAGTGAGTGTCATGATAATAACTAAGACATGAGTATGTTAAATGGAAATGAACTTCAACTTTTAGTGCATGCAAATTTATAAATTTGGCTTGACAAAGTATGAATTTTTATGCATGTATTAGTAAAGATGGAATGATCATGATCATGTCTTGTTTGTATATGTTTTAAGTGCTCAATTTTTCCATGTTAAGTGCCCTTGAAGTCATGTATGTGCTTGTGCAAATAAGGGTGGCAATTGGCTTGGAAAATAGCCTTATATTTATCCACACGGGTAGACACACGGGCATGTGTCTAGGCCGTGTGTGACACACGGTCAGCCCCATAGGCATGTGATCCGGCCGTGTGTCCCCTACACCGTAATTAGGTAAAATAGAATGCCTAGTAGTAAACACACGGGCAGAGACACAACCGTGTGTCTCAACCATGTGAAGGACACGGCCTTAGCACATAGGTGTGTGACTTGGCCGTGTGCCCCTATTTTGCTGATGACGTCATAAACAGAGAGTTACACGGGCTGAGGACACGGGCGTGTCCCAAGCCACACGGGCGTGTGTGACCACACGGCCTACCCACACGGGTGAGTAACTCCCCAAAATAAGAAAATTTTCTAAGTGTTGTAAAAGTTCTGAAAGTTCTCAGTTTAGTCCTGAACCACACCCAATGTATGTTTTGGGCCTCGAGGGCCCATATAAGGGATGATATACATGTGAATGAAAATTTTTAAATTGGACAGAAATTCATTTCTCGATTTTGTATGGTTATGTGAGTTTATGTCCAGTAACGCCTCGTACCCTGTTCCGACGTTGAGTACGAGTAAGGGGTATTACATTACATGATTTGGTTGAGGTCCTACATGTGTTGTGGATACTCCACAGTTTGTGAGAGCATACCTATTTATAGCTCATGAGAGCATACCGATTTATAGCTTATGAGAGCATACTAATCTATAGCTCAAGTAAGCATATCAATTGTAACACCCCACACTCGAGCCCTATGCTAGGACGAAATACGAGGCGTTACCACACTTAAACACATGCATACGACCTATTTCTAGTTATAAGAATTAGGTCCAATTTAAAACTTTTCCATTTTGATCTAAAATCTCCTAATACGGGCCTATGAGTCCCAAACCTCGCTTTGGAAATATCCTGGGATTAATCCCAACATCTTTGAAAAATTTTGAAAAATACCACCTGAAGCAGGGCACACACCCATGTGGAAGGTTAACACGTCCGTGTGGCTATCATGACATGGCCGTGCTGATGGCCAGTGTGGCATACACGGCCTAGGCACCAGGGGACACGCCCGTGCCCCGAGCCCGTGTGAATTAAATTCTAAATTCGAACCTACAGGGGTTTTAACACTGTCTGACACACGCCCGTGTCCATGGCATGTGTCCCTCACACGGCCATGACACGCCCGTGTCCTAACCCGTGTCTAAAAACCTTGACATTCTATTTTTATCTCAAAGATCCAATTTAAGGCACACACGAGGCAGGCACACGCTTTGTGGCCATAGGCCCTGTCCTCCACACGGCTGAGATACACGACCGTGTCTTTGCCCGTGTGTTTACTACCATGCATTATGACTTGAAATTTTTACGTGTAGGGGACACACGGCTGGAAAACATGCCCATGGGGCACAATGCCTAGACACACACCCGTGTGCCTACCCTTGTGGACAATATAAGGCTATCTACCAAGCCCTTTGCCACCCTGAAACACAAATTAACAACATCCATCATACTAAAGATCATCGTAATATGATTCCTCAATTCAACAACCACATCTAAGGCCTTAATACATTTCATACTTACTAAAACAACCACAAATTACCCATTCATGAAATAACTTCTTGTATTCATATAACAACCTTCAACATTAACCATTCCCGTGGCCTTATACAAAATGAACCAAAATGATAAAATAAGCCAACACATTTGGCCAATTAACAATGACACCAAAATTCTAAAGTCAGGGTCCTATACATGCCATAATCAAAATAAATGGATTTAACTGTACCAAGTGCTTTGATTGATAGTGTGATCGATGCCTCCGATGTCAGTTGATCCATGAGCTAATTAGGCAGCACTATAAGAAAATGGAAAGAAACGGGGTAAGCATAAGGCTTAGTAAGTTGCATGAAAATAAACAATAACTACTTATCATAAGACAATATGCTCATAACCTTTCATAGCTTATTCATGAACACTAAGTAAACGTACATACAACTTACTTATCACCATCCAATACAACTTGTATTACATACATTGATCCCATATCTCATACATTTCAATTAGGTACCTATACCACTCATCATATGATCGTAACTTTTCTCATTTTGACATAAATCATAAACCTTTTGTTGAACCATTTAGAATACTACTGGATACTCGATGGCCCTAACATGGGTTAAGTGTAACACTCCTAACTTGAAACCGTCGCCGAAATAGGTTAAAGGCATTACCGGACTCACAACACAAATCAGAACCACCACACATCAATAATTATCTCATTACTAAAGGAAGTCATTCATTCACATTCAATATTCACATATAACTAAGTATACAATGCCTAAACATGCATTCAGGACCAAATCGATAACATACTAAAGTTTCAGGACTTAGAAAAGTTTTTCAATTCTGTTGAGGTCACACGCCTGTGTGACCAGGCCGTGTTCCTCACATGGGCACCAGACACGCCCATGTGATCCAATCGTGTCAAAACAGAGTATATATACTGACTTTCACCCACGGCTAACAGACACGCCCGTGTGTTATGGTCGTGTGATACTTAGTTAGCTACTGACTTGAGCCCAAGGCCATATGACACGCCCAAGTGTCTTAACCGTGTGATCTTAAGAGGTTACTGCTTTTCATGCATGGCCACAAGGCACCCCCGTGGTCCCTGACCGTGTGGCACAATGTAGGCTTGGTTTAAGCCAATTTGCCACCCCTTTTTGGGTCATCCTACAAGCAATAGAAACAAGCATATATGCTTTACGCATTCAACCAATTTTTATGCCAAAATTCACATCATTCCAACCATAACAATATCAACCATTTACCTACTCATAAACCTTACAAATATTCACCATTACTTTTGTCCAACTAAAACATATCACAATTGCACATTAATATCACATACCATAATTCATTATCAACTATAAGTTTAAAACACCAACTAGCCAAATCACATGGCTAAATATATACATCACAAAACATAATCCCACAACTACTAGCCTATAGATGCCACACTTCAAAATATACATTTTCAAAGTACCAAAATGAGGTTCGATAGTGTGGTGACGATCATTGACGATCCCCGAGCTCACAGTAGCTTCGACATCTATAAAATAATGCAAACACACACAAAGTAAGCTTTCAATAGCTAGTAAGCTCGTACTAAAAATCATAAACATTATATAAAATGTGAAACATCAACACATAAGTATTTATAAATTCTCAAATCATCTATCAATTCAATGCCAACACAATTCATATGTTCATACCAATTCAATGAACTTCACATAAATAATGTAATCTACCACATAGGTATCGTACATACCTAAATCTTCTCGTACTTATTAATTTTTATTCTCACATTTTGTTTGGATATTTTAAGACTCTCTGAAGATCACCAATGCTTTAAACATCAGCACACTTAGTGCTTTAAAGATTAGCCGAGACTAAAATGATTTTGCACACTTAGTGCCATTATAATTAACCGAAACTAAGTCGGTAATGCATACTTAGTGCCTTATATAGCCGAAGCTATTCCAACTCGCACACCTAGTGCCATTTGTAGCTGAAGCTATATTAAACTGCACACTTAGTGCCAAACATAGTCAAATATCATCATACTCAAACCGTAATCAAATATCTATACAATTTATATATTACCATCATATTAAAACATAACTTTAACATCATTTATCATGTACGAACTTTCCTCGTACTCGAAATTGTCGATTTGAATTGTTTACTCGATAGCCTTTGACTTCCCTTGATCTAAATCCGAATTCCTCCTTTCTTGATCTATATGTATTCAAAATTAACCATTTTTATTCACCAATTAATTCAATTAAATCTATAAACACATATTTAGGGCATTTTGCAAACTAGCCCTCACATTTTCACATTTTGACACTTTAATTCCTATTCCAAAAAATCTCAAAATACACATAATTTGCATATACACAATCTTAGCCAAATTCTACTATTACTCATACTAGTCCACACATTTCATTTATTTCACATTTTAGTCCATCAAAATTACATTTTAACAATTTAGCCCAAATTGCTCAAATTCATCAAAAATCCAAAGTCAAAACATGTAAACCCAACATCAAGCTTTCATATTTCACCATTTAACAACACAAAACTCATGAATTCATCCATGGCATATGTCAAATTCATCATCAAAATCAAAAATTAAGGCATGGGCTTGATAGTAGACGAAGCAACGATTACAAATACGTAGAAATTACCAAAAACCGAAACAAAAACATACCTTAATCAGGTCAAACCATAGCTGAAACCTAGCAAGCTTTTATCCTTTATTTTTCCTTTGATTTTTGGCAATGGTGGTGAATATAACACCAAATTTATGTTTTTGTTTTATTATTATAACATTTATACTCATTTTACCATTTTAGCCTTGTTATTTTCATTAGAATTCCACTATCTAATGTCCAACTATGTCCATACATTAATTCAATGGTCTATTTACAACATAAGGACCTCACATTTAATGAGACACATCAAATAAGCACTTTAGCAAACAGCGCGATTAGGTCCTTTTATCAAATTAAGCATACAAACAATTAAATTTTTAGACGAAACTTTCACACATGCTAATTCACATATCATAATCACGAAAAATAATATTTAAACATTTTTGTTACTCGGATTTGTGGTCCCGAAACCACTGTTTCGACTAGGGTCAAAATTGGACTGTTACATTAAGACGCCGACGCCATGTTCCAGACATGGTCTTACACTGGCTTTCATATAGCGAGGCCAATGCCATGTCCCAGACAAGTCTTACACTGGCTCTTATCTATCGGTGTCGATGCCATGTCCCAGATAGGTCTATGGTCTTACATGTTATGACATATCGATGCCACTGTCCTAGACAGGGTCTTACACGAAATTACAATACGATGCCAATGTCCTAGACATGGTCTTACACTTAATCATAATACAATGCCAATGTCCCAGACATGGTCTTGCATGTAATCACATCTTGATAACCTAATGTCATGACATTTGTATCTTATACTATTCCTAAGGTTTGTACGGGACTTTCGGATGTCGTAACTCTGTCGATTGTTGCTCTTATTTGCTCGTTCAACATTCATAATAATTCAATGACAATTAAACATGTATAATTCAATTTAAAGACATTTATTTGCATATGAACTTACCTAGTATTGAGAATAAACGGACTGAATCGATTATTTGACAACTTTCGATATCCCCCAATCTAGATCCGATTTCTTTCTTTTAGGATCTATATGAATTCAAAATTAACTTATTTATTCATCAATTCATTCAATTTCATCCAAAACACACAATTTGGGGCATTTTACACATTAACCTCTATAATTTCATATTTCTTACAATTTAGCCCTTATTTCAATAAACAAAAAATTACCAATTCAATTTAAACCCATGTGTGTCGAATTACTATAGTGCCCCTAGCAGCCCATATCTTTCTTTTATTTACACTTTTAACCCCACATTTTCATCTTTTCACAAATTAATCCCTAATATGCATTTTTACTCTAAATCACTTTACAAAACATAAATATCTATCACTAAGCTTTCATAATTCATCATCAATAATTAAAAAACACATGAATTCATCAATGGAAACTTTCAAAACATTAAGTAATTTTGCAAATTAGTCCTTGGGCTAGCTAGTACTCGATGCAACGATCACAAAAATGTAGAAATCATAAAAAAAAAAACAAAAACGGACCTTCAATTCAGCATCAACATGGCTGAACCTTCAAAGCTTCCAAAACCCTTATTTTCTTTCTCATTTCAGTTGGGGAAGATGATTGTTTAGCATAAAATTGTTTTTATTTTATTTAATATAACTTAATTCATAAATTACCATTTTATCCTTTAGTTAAAACATTGAAAATCACATAATTCATGGCCATTTATGTCCATCTCCACTATCAATGGTTTAATAACATTATAAGGACCTTTTGATACGAACTGCCTCGGGATGAGTCGAGTCGTATGTGAAGTGTCCGATCGTCTACGAAGAAGTATCGTTAACTTAGTTTAATAAGTTAGACAGAAGTCGGGTTTGAGAAGAAATGTGTTTGGAGGAAATGGTATAAATGGAATGGCACGAGAATGGTTGGATTTGGTACGTTTTGGGTAAAGAAAGAAATGGGATCAAACAAAGAATGCAAACAAGAACCAATACCGATTTGGTATCGACCCGTTATTTATATGCACTTTTTAGTTTGGTTTGGGTTTGGTAAAGGGAACCTCGACCCACTATCTAACAAGATAGGAACCTCGGTTTAGTTTGGAGCGCCACACTACAAGTAGTGATAAGTTCGAAATCGACAAAGAACACGGTTGACACAACTAGAGCACTAGGAACGCCAATCGAATCTTTGAACGAAATATAAGAAAAGTTTGCCTCTGTTGACAAAAGTTTCAAAAGTCCCTTTACATGGAAAATTAACAAGTATTTATAGGCCTAAAATCTAGGTAGCCGATTGGCCTTTCATACTTACAAATTAATTAAAAGAAAATTCTAGAAAAATTAACCCTTAATGTGCATGACTAGATTCGGCTATGGGGATGGTGGATGAATAAACCTTCATGCTTAAGAAAAACAAAATGAATGCATGTTGTCCATTCGTCACTTGTAGGGTTCGGCCAACCTTGTTAAATGAAGCAATGTTTGGCCAAAAAAATTAGGAATTAATTAGGATACTCCAAGGGCTAACATATGTGTGAAAACTGAATGTTGAAGAGTCTTCCAATGTGAACAAGGTGAACCGAAAAGCCTTGCCATGTGAACATAGGTGTGAAACGAATTAAGGAGATTCATAGGGAAGCTAATCGGCCAAGCTATCTTCATGCATGTGTGGGTATCCTTTGGCCGAATGGTCACCTTGAAAAATGAAGAGATAGCACACCATACATGAATGGAAACATTCATGAACCTTGAAGACATTGAATGTGGTCATACATGCACTTAGTCAAACATGCACCTAGGAGATTCAAGCCCCCCCAAACCGTCCATGCACCTTTCAAAATTCATGTTTCCTTTTAATCTCCATATGTCCATTGTGTTCCTACAAGAAATATGAACAGAATTAATTCAAGCTAATGTGAACACAAATATCAACATTAAATTCGGTTATGACAAATTTAATTATCATCAATAAACTCTTTTAAGACATATTTAATAAAACTAATGTGAACTAAATTTAATATTATTGAACTTATTAAATAAAAAGACAATAGTAGTCAAATGCAGTCATGGTGAACTCCACGGGCTGATGTTTAATTCATGAGCTAAACCTGAGCTGGGCTTAGACTCGTGAGCTGATAATGAGCTGGTTTCGAGCTGTGGAACTGGGAATGAGCTGAATCCGAGCTATTGAGCTGGTGTGGAGCAACATGGGAGCTAACTTGAGCTGGAGGTGAGCTCGGTGAGCTGAACTGAATTTGTAGAAGAATTCGGCATGGATTCCTAAAGTTGCCACCAGCTAGTTCGGTAGGTCTAGCATTGACTTCATCCCACATTTGCTAAACTAAAGCTATAACAGCTTCTTTAAATTTTTTTGCACGAGCCCTTGTGATCGGCCCTTGAGGTAGCACCATCGGGTCTCGGCTCGGACCTGACTTATGGGAAAGCGGGATTGTATCACCTTTGGTTTAATAAATCATAGCAAATAAAGACTCTTAACTTATAGCATGCTACTTTTGCATTTTACGTGATTTAGTCCTTTCGTCAAATTAAGCACTCAAACGCTAAAATTATTTCATGGAACTTTCACACATATCAAATAACATGCTATAAAAACCAAAAATAATATTAAAATAATTTTACAACCTCAGATTTGTGGTTCCGAAACCACTGTACCGATTTAGCTAAAATTGAGATGTTACAGAACCCAATGGCTCAACAACCTCCAACCCCACCGCACCCCAACCTGTCCCCGTAGTTCTGTAGGGTTTGGAACAAACACGTACAAGCAAACCTTCAGTTGATAAAATTCAAAACTATGGGGCTAAAGAGTTTCGTGGTATAGCAGAAGATGATCCAGAAAAGGCCGAGTTCTAGTTGGAAAATACAATTAGAGTTTTTGAGGAATTATCATGTACACCGATTGAATATCTAAAATGTGTTGTTTCTCTACTGAAAGTGTAATAGCCCATTTTCAGTAAAATTGGAATAGTGGTTTCAAGACCACAAATCCGAGCCAAAAATAAAATTTATTTTAATTTTATTGTATGGTCTGTATTATGATAGAGATATCATGCAAGAATTCTGATAAGAAAATTTTACCGATTATGTGTTTAATTACGGGAAGGACTAAATCGCATAAAATGCAAAAGTTGAATTCTAGTAGCTAGAAGGATTAAATAGCTGTGGAATTCAAAACTTGAGGTCCTTATATTGTAATAAGACCATTAATCAAAAGTTAGTATATATTTTTAATGATTCATCCATAGAAATTTAAAAAAAGGGAAGGATTAAATTGGAAATATAAATAATAAAAAGATGATAAATAATTAAAAAAGAAATTAACATCTTATTTTATGTCATCTTCTTCCCCAAAATACATGGAAACCTTAGGAAAGAGAAAATAATCTTTCTTGGCTTAATTGGGTAAGTTTTCTTGTCCCGTTTTTAGTAATTTTGATATTTTTGAAACCTAGATAGTTTAATCTATCTATTTAGGGGATCAATTTGAAAAGTTATCAAAGTATAGAAATTATGTCAATGATGAATATGCTAAAAATTAGAAATTTATGGTCGAAAATGAAAGGTTGTTGATAGATAAACAACTTTTACAAATTGATTTTTTATGAAAATATGATTTAAGGACTAATTTGTAAATTTGTGAAAATTGAAAAGAATTCTGAAATTTATAGAAAATATGTGTTGTAAATTTTCTATTAAATTTTTTGTTAGGCTTGGAAAAAGGAGTAAATTGCATGCATTTCATTTTCCGAGCTTAGGGACAAATTTAGAATTTATGGAAAGTTTAGGGGCAAAATGGTAATTTTGCCTAGGATGTAAATTGAGTCCAAATAAATATGAAATGTTATAAATGGATGATTAAATTCATTTTTATAGATCCGGAGAACACAAATTCGAGGCTAGATCGAGGAAAAGAAAAAGTTTCGAATTCGTAGATTTAAATACGCGAACAAGTGTCGAGGTAAGTTCATGTAACTTAATCGAGCTTATAAAAATGTTAAATTGAATGTTGTGTTTGTATGAAATGTGTTTTATATTTATGTGAATTAATTTGAATGTCATAATAAAGAAATGAATACATGTTTGAAATGGTTTAAAAAGGTTAAGTTCAGTTTGAATATTGGATTTCGATGGATAAATGTGATTTCCCTTATTGAATGAGGTCCTGCATCTGTTGTTGACGGGATTTAGCTCAGACGAGTAATCCTATTGACCTCATTACAGATAGGATTTAGCCCAGACGGGTAATCCTGTTATAATTCCCCTCGAACATATGTTATAATTAGGATTTAGCCTGGACTGCTAATCCTAATTGAGCTCTTTTGAGCACATGTTACAGAAAGGATTTAGCTTGGATTGGTAATCTTGATATATGATATACGGCTTGAGAGTGTGCTCTCTGGTTAAGTACCCTAATGGGTTCTCCTGAGTATAAATTGACAGGTTATTGAATTGTACACCTTGAGTGTACTACCTGAGTATTCATCGGAATTTCAATGATTCAACGAATAAAATACTTGACATGATACGAGAGTTATGAGATGAAATGAATAATGTTTAGAAAGAATATAGTATGATAAGCTCATCTATGTTTCCTTGATGTATTTGAGAATTATGTGACTAACATGTTTGATTGAATGCATGTGTTTAGGCAATTTTGCCAAGTTGATGGAAAACATGTTATTGTATGCATAGATTTAATAAATAAGATTGGTAAGTTTAATTCCTGTTATACGAACTTACTAAGCATATAATGCTTACTAGGTTTTTATTTTCTCTGTTTTATAGTGCTCGGTAGCTCACAAAGGTTGGTGATTGGTTGGAGCATCATCACACTATCCACAAGCTTATTTGGTATAAATAGTAACCTTATTTTGGTATAATGGCATGTATAGGCTAACTTGGCCATAGATGACATATGTTATTTGTAATCTAGCCATTGGAATGGCTAGTAATGGTATTTTTTGGTATTTATAAAGTATAATGTTAAGATAAACACCTATGTGTTAAATAGGAATGATCAATTGATGTTTTATGTTTATGTTAAACCAAGGTACGACTTTAAACATGTATGTATGCAATGTCATATTATATTAGATGTTAAAATTTGCTTGAATTCAATGCTTGGATTGGTTGGTATTTGGATGTAAGTTTGGTGCAGGTTATTGGTAAATTTTTTTTAGTAAGAAATGAAGTTAGAAATGGCTTTATTTGTCCACACGGCCAGACACACGGGCGTGTGTCTAAACTGTGTGTGACACACGACCTAGTACATGGGCATGTGGTTATGCTGTGTATCCCCTGCATTTTAAATTTGAGAAATAGAATGCTCAAAATTGAGCACACAGGCAGAGCCACGGGTGTGTGTCTCAACCATGTGTGCTAGTGTGTCTTGGCCAAGTGAACCCTGTACCTAATTTTTAAAAATTAAATTGATCACATAGCCTACTCACACATGCGTGTAGCTGGCCCTATGGCACAAGTCAGAGAGTTACACGAGATCGAACACGGCCTATAGCACGGGCATGTTCCATGGACCACACAGGTGTGTGAGCCCTGTAACTTGGAAAATTTTCAAAATTTTACAAAAAAATTTATAGAGTTTCTGATTAAGTCCCGACTCGATTCTATTACTCAATTTGGGCCTCGAGGGTCCATTTAAGGGATATTATGAATAATTTTGGTAAATGAATAGTAATTAACGTGAATTATTTGTAAGTGCTTTGAAAGTTTCGGTAATACTTTATAACCCTTTTCCAGTAAAGGATACGGGTTAGGGGTGTTGCATTTATTTGTATCAAAGCTACAATTTAGTCAATTCTTGAACTAACGTAGCAAGTATGAGTTTAGCTATACATGCCATTATATAATTTGTGATAGTGTGATATCTCCTAACCATTTTAAATGTGTTTTCATATAGTAATGTCATCCAACCAAGCTAGAGCTGAATTCGAGGAAGCTGAGAGCAATGCTTTAGCTTCAATTCAAAGAGCTGCAACTAGTAGTAAAAGGCCTATATCTGAGGGCCGAAGTGAGGAGGCAAAACAAGCCTTCTTTCAAATGATGAGTGAGTGGTTCACTCAGTATATAAGAACAAATCTTGTTGTACAATAACCTCTCCCACCTACTCCTCAACCAGTTTTTGAAATACCACAAGGTGCTGAACCCTCTAGAACTGGTAAGCCTCTGGTAGATAAAATTTGTAAATATGAGGTAGAATAATTTAGAGATACTGTAGATGATGATCTAGAACGGGCCAAGTTTTGGCTAGAAAATACTAATCAGGTTTTTGATGAATTGTAGTGTACACCCGCTGAATGTCTAAAATGTGCAGTATCTTTACTGAAAGACACAGCTTATCATTGGTGGAATACTATAACTTCTGTTGTACCGAGAGAAAACGTTACATAGAAGTTTTTCCAGACTGAATTCAGAAAGAAGTATGTTAGCCAGAGATTTATGGATCAAAAAAAGAAGGAATTTTTATAATTCAAACAAGAAAGCATGATTGTGTTTGAGTATGAATGGGAATTCGTTCGGTTGAGCAAGTATGCCAAAGAATGGGTTCCAAACAAGGCTGATATGTGAAAATGGTTTGAAGTGGGTTTAAATGAAGACATTAAGCTGTTGATTGGTATTATTGAATAAGAGAATTTACTGTACTCGTTGATCGAGCTCATAAAGTTGAAGAATTGAGTAAAGAAAAGAAACAAGTTGAAAGAGAAGCTCGAGTTTTTGGTAAAAGAATTATGAATAAGTCACAATCATCTGCTTCTAAGAAATTAAAGAAGTATTATGATCGTGTTACCACCTCTACGGGATATTCTAGAAAAGAGCAAGGCTCTCAATGCTCTAACCCGATGTCTTCATCTCCATCTGTAACCAGTGTTGGTAGTGTTGGTAATACCAAAATGAAATGTAAACACTGTAATAAGTTTCATTTTGGAGAATGTCGTTTGAGAAACGGGGCTTGTTATGGATGTGGTTCCCTTGACCATTTTCTCAGAGATTGTCCAGAAAGGGTTAAAAAAGAAATTGAGCAGGCTCCAAAGATGAGTAATCCTATTTCGAGAGGTAGACCACCTACAAGTAATCCTGTTTCGAGAGGCAGACCACCCTATCATCCAGTAATGTTAGAAGTAGTCGAGGTACTATAAGGGATACAATAGTTAAATCTAAGGCATGAGCACCGGCAAGGACATATGCTATTCGTGCCAGAGAAGATGTCTCTGCACTAGACATTATTACTAGTACATTTTCTCTACTTGATACTAATATTACTGCTTTGATTGATCCTAGTTTCACACATTCATATATATGCACAAATGTAGTGTCTGTTAAAAATTTACCCGTTGATTTCACTAAATTTGTGGTTAAAGTCTCAAACCCCCTAAGTCAGTATGTTATGGTGGATAAAGTTTGTAAAAATTGTCCATTGATGGTAAAGGGTTATTTCTTTTCGGCTAACTTGATGTTATTTCCATTTTGATGAATTTGATGTGATTTTGGGAATGGACTAGTTAACCCAACATGATGTAGTGGTGAATTGTAAACAAAAATATATTGTATTGAAATGTCAGAATGGTGAGTTACTCAATGTTAAATCTGATAAATTAGATGGGTTGTCTGATGTGATATAAGCAATATCAACACAGAAATATGTCAGAAAAGGTTATGAAGCTTATTTTGCTTATGTGTTGGACACTAAAGTATCTGAGTCAAAAATTCAGTCGGTGCTAGTTGTATGTGAATTTCCTGATGTATTTCCAGAGGAATTACCTGGTTTACCATCGATTAGAGAAGTGGAGTTCTCTATAGATATTGTCCCGAGAACAACACCTATATCCATAGCACCTTATAGAATGGCTCCTATCGAATTAAAGGAGTTGAAAGCACATTTGCAAGAGTTGATTAACAGAGGCTTTGCTTGACCTATTTTTTCACCTTGGGGTGCGTCGGTCCTGTTTGTAAAGAAAAAGGATGGATCGTTAAGACTGTGCATTCATTACAGACAACTCAACAAAGTTATAATAAAGAACAAATATCCATTACCTCACATTGATGATTTTTTTGATCAATTGAAGGGGGCCACTATATTTTCAAAGATTGATCTTCATTCTGGTTACAATCAGTTACGGGTAAAAGATTCAGATGTGCCAAAGACAAATTTTAGAACCAGGTATGGACACTATGAGTTTCTTGTGATGCCATTCGGTTTGACAAATGCACCGGTAGTATTTATGGATCTGATGAACAGAATTTTCAGACCTTATTTAGACAGGTTTGTGGTGGTATTTATTGATCATATTTTAGTTTACTTTCGAGATGAAAATGTACATGTTGATCATTTAAGAAATTTGTTGCAAACTCTGTGTGAGAAGCAACTATATGCCAAATTCCGTAAATATGAATTTTGGCTACGTGAACTTGGTTTTCTTGGACATATTGTATCTGCAGAGGGTATTCGTGTAACAACCCATTTTTAATGAAATCAGAACAATGGTTTTGGGACCACAAATCCGATCCGAAAATAAAAATTTATTTTTATTTTATTATATGATCCATATTATATTAGAAACTTCATGTGAATATTTTGATAAAAAAAATTTGCCGATGATGTGCTTAATTACGAGAAGGACTAAATCGCATAAAATGCTAAAGTTGAATTCTAGTAGCTATAAGGATTAAATAGCTATGAAATTCAAAAATTGATGTCCTTATATGGTAATTAGACCATTAATAAAAAGTTAGTAGATATTTTTGGATGATTCATCCATGGAAAACTAGAAAAAGGCTAATGACTAAATTGGAAATCAAAATTATTAAAGATGCTAAATTAATTAAATAGAAATAAAAATCATTTTTATCATCTTCTTCCCCAAAATATTCTATGGAAACCCTAGGAGAGACAAAAGAAACTTTCTTGGCCAAATTGGGTAAGTTTTCTTGTCCCGTTTTTAGTAATTTTGATATTTTTGAAATTGGGATAGTTTAATCTATCTATTTGGGGGATCAATTTGAAGAGTTATCAAAGCATAGAAATTAGGTCATGGATGTATATGCTAAAATTTTGAAATTTATGGTAGAAAATGAAAGGTTGTTGATAGATAAACAACTTTTACAAAGTGATTTTTTTATGAAAACATGATTTAGGGACTAAAATGTAAAGTTATGAAATTTGATGAAAAATTTTGAATTTTTATGAATACATGTGCTGTAAATTTTGTGATTGAATTTTGGTTAGGCTTGGAATAGGGAGTAAATTGCACAAATTTCATTTTCCGAGCCTAGGGACGAAATGGGAATTTATGGAAAAGTTGGAGGCAAAATGGTAATTTTGCCTAGGATGAAAATTGAGTGCACTTAAATATGAAATATGATAAATTGATGTAAAATTTACTCGTATAGATCCGGATAGATCAAATTCGAAGCTAGAACGAGGAAAAGAGGAAAATGTCAGATTATTAGATGTTATGTACACGAACATTTGTCGAGGTAAGTTCATGTAACTAAATTGTGTTTATTTACATGCTTGCATCAATTGCGTTTATGTAAATTGTATAAATGTTATAAATATGTGAAATGATTACATATCCGATCAAGCCCGATAAATTAAAATGTTTAAATTAAATGATAATACTCGATAGATGACAAAGGATAAACGATGAAAATGTTACTTATATGCTTGAACTGAATGTGGAATGTGTTTACTTGAATCATATGAATGTTATGGATGTATGAAATAATCACAAGCCCGAAAATGCTTGAAAAATGTTAAAATTCCAGTTGAATAAATGGAAAATCGATGGATACGTGTGTAATATCCCGAATTAGGGCCTAATCGGAATAGTGGTTTCGTGACCACAAATTCGAGATAAAAATAATTATTTTATAATTATTTTGAGGTTTATGATATGATTGCATGATTGTGTGAAAATTTTGTGAGGAAACTCTATGCATAAAATGCTTAATTTGAAGTTAGGGACTAAATCGAATAAGTTGCAAAACTTGCATTCTAGAAGTTTTTAGTTTGAAATTGCTTTGAAATATTAATTAGGAGGTCTTAAATAGCAATTTGACCAATTTCTAAAATTTTGGACAAAAATGGGCTTGTATATGAAAATTTTCAAAGAAAGGTATTAAGGGCATTTTGGTCATTTGGATAATTAATGAAATAAAATGGGAAAAATGACACAAAATAGTCATCTTCCCCATTTAGTTCCTTCCGAATGCTCTATCTCACCATAGCTAGGGTTTCTTCAACTTTCAAGCTTCATAGTAAGTGATTCTAAGCCCCGCTTTTAATGATTTTTACGTTTTGAGATCCCTGTGAGCTCGATTAAACTTATGTTAGCAATAATTTAACCTAGGGTTTATATTTGGAAAAATACCCATAGGTGAAATTTGTGTATTTTGATATTTTATGATAGAATATGAGGTTTTAAATTATGTTAGACAACTTGCACTACTCGATTTTAAGCAAAAAGCGAGTAAAGGGCTTAATCGGTAAAAATACCTAATAGTCACAAGTACATGTTAGAGTGAGAATTTGATGTTGCCATAGAAGGGAAAAGTGATCAGCATGTTGTAAAACATAAGAATAAGGAATAAAGTTTAATCCAGAGAGCCTAGGGGCAAAAATGTAAATATGCAAAAGTTTAGGGGTAAAATTGTAATTTTGCCAAAATTTGAATTAAGGATTAATTTGATAATGTGAGTATTAAATAAGCTAAATGTGTTATTTTAGATCAAGAAAGACGTGGAAACGACCCCAATCGAGGAAAAGAAAAGATTGTGGACTAAATTGCAAAATCTTTGTATTTTGGTACCAAGGTAAGTTCATGTGTAAATAATGTAGCATAATTGTTATTTTTAAGTCATTGATGTCAATTATGTGATATGCTGATTTTTTTATCATGAAATATATGCTTTGTGGTTAATTTCGAATAAAATGCAAATTATGTGAATTACTTATTAAACATAATTGTTAATGAGTAGTATTGGTTCCAGATTCTACGGAGGATGGCAAGGATATGTGTTCGAGGAAAATCCCGTTTGAACCTTAGGAATAGATTAGGATACAAGTGACATGTCACTAGGATGGTTGAGCATCCGAACTCGCTGTTGAGTTTGAGTCCGAGTTCACTTATGGATGCAAATGTCCGAACTCGTTGAGTTGAGTCCGAGTTCGTGAGATGTAACTAGGCATCCGAGCTCGTTGAGTTGAGTCCGAGTTCACTTATGGATGCGAACGCCCGAGCTCGTTGAGTTGAGTCCGAGTTCGCTTATGGGCGGGTTACATAGTAGCTTGGCTACATATGTGGCACTCATGTGCAAAGTTTCCATGTATCCGAATTATATTCCGATGTGTTCAACGGGTAAAGTTTTACTCAAATGGAGGAATACTCGAGATGTAAAGAGACGTATTCGTAAGTGATGAGAAATGGATATTCTGTACAGGTATGTATTTAACCCTCAGGTTGAGTATTGATACAACCACGATAAGGTAATAAGATGATGAAAAATGATTAGAAATGTGATATGTGTTTTGGTGATGCATGCTAATGTTGATTGGTATGATTGTTTGTTATGTTACTTATTATTTGCATATGAACTTACTAAGCATTTATGCTTACTCCTTCCTTCTTACTCATTGTAGTTTTGGACAAGCCAGCTCGTGAGTCGGGATAGGTCGAAGGATCACCACACTATCCTAAAGAACTTTTCGTAAATGGCTTGTAAATTTAAGTATGGCATGTATAGCAATATACCTATTTTGTGTAAATGATCTTATGATATGGTGATGGAATGGTTGAGGAAATGCTTGATAATGATAAATTATGGAAATGGTTAGTTTAGATTATGTTTGATGTTATGGAAAATTAATAAGTTATCTAATTCATGAAAACTCATAAAAAGTATGAAATTGCCATAAACAGAATATTGCAGCAACACTAATGTGAGTTTGAAAATTTACTAAAAATCATAGGAATTGAAGGTGATGGATTAAATATCAAATTCAAGATTATTATGTCTAGTTTTACATGAAACAAATGAAACAGGTAAAGGAATTATATGTTAGAAGATATTTGAATTTTAGTGAAACAGGGTCAGAGCAGTTTCTGGATCCCCTGTTTCAACTTTAAAAATTCACCATAAATTGTACAGATATAATTAGGTGGTGTATTTTATATTCACAGAATCCTTATTGAGTCTAGTTTCAGGAGAAACAAATCTCATAGTAATATTAATTTTATACAGAGAGAAATGTGGTTCGTAGTAAACAGAGGTTAGTCCATTCAAGTCCTGTAACAGGGGTAACTTTAACTAATAAACTGTACTAATTGGCCCAACCAAAAATTCTATAAAAAAATTAGTAGATAGGTATATGAGTCTAGATTCAGGGAAAATTTACAGATCTTAATTTCAAGTTTTGTAACTTGAGATATGATTTTTCTTGTGACTGTGATGCAAGTAGCTTGAATGCTGTGAATGTAGAAACAAATAATCCAAAGTTCTAAAAATGTTAAATTAAGCTTAGTAACACCTCATACTCGACTCCGGCGACGGTCTCGGGCGTGGGGCGTTACAACGTGACTTCCCGAAATGAATGAGGTCCTGCATTTATTGCTACGAGATTTAGCTTGAACGAGTAATCCTATTGACCTCATTATAGAAAGGATTTAGCCCGAACGGTTAATCTTAATATAAGCCCTCTCGAGCATGTGTTATGGATTGGATTTAGCCTGGACGGGTAGTCCAAATCAAGCTCTTTAGAGCATATGTCATAAAAAGGATTTAGCCTGGACTGGTAATCCTGACTAAGCTCTATTGATTACAAATATTATAGACAGGATTTAGCCTGGACTGGTAATCCTGTTGTATACATGTGTGGCTCGAGAGTGTACTCTCTGAAATAGTACCTTATGGGTACTATTGAATATGAATTAATGGATCCTGATTTGTACTACTTGTGTTGCCATTGATATTTCAGATAAATTCAACGGGTAAAAATCTTGATATGAGAATATATGAATAAGAAATCAGTTATTACAGATACCCGTCTAAAATACAAGAAAATGATGATACATGACAAATGATATATAAAAACATGAGATGATGATATTTGTACATAGACTTTATTTGATGAATATATGTTCATTCTTGATTATAGGCTTGTATACCTTGAGTGTACTAATTATGACCTTGATATTCTGAGTAATATGAGCAAATTTCTTATATAAATTGATCTAAACTCGAAATGAACTATTATGAAATTATACTTGTAATAATAAGATGAATTATGCATGTTGAATGAATACATGTTGTGGAAAGCATATGTGCTTGGAAACTTGATTATTGTTGAGCCCATATATGTTTTGATGTTATTATGAAATATATGACTAACAAGGGCAATGAGGATGTGTGCAGGGCTTGAGGTCAAATTGATTGAGTATGCCTTACATAGTTACCTCAAAATAGAATGAATGGTAAGTTAAGTACCATGTTATATGAACTTACTAAGAATTTTATGCTTACTTAGTTTTATTTCCCTATTTTAGAGTAAATCAAAAGCTCGTTGGATTGGAAACTTGGCGGAGATCACTGACACTATCCATCGGCCCATGTCGATACATTATGGTAAAGCAATTATGGTTACAATGGCATGTATAGGTTTTATTGGTCATATTGGCATGTAAACGTAAATGATTTTTGTAATCTAGCCATTGGTATGGCTAGTGATGATTATGTTTTAGTACATGTATATATATATGTGTTTAAGTTTACTTTATGGAGATGACATAAGTGTTTCTTATTGATTGATTGAGAAAGGTAAGATTTAAGCATGAATGCATGTAACAATATATCATGTTAGATGTTATAAATTGCTTGAAATCAATGCTTGGGCTGGTTGTTTTTTGGATGTAAGTTTGGTGCAGGAATTTGGTATGATTTTGGGTGAGAAATGAAGCTAGGAATGGCTTTATTTTGTCCACCCGGATAGACACACGGGCGTGTGTCTAGACTGTGTGTGACACACGACCTGGTATATGGGCATGTGGTTAGGCCATGTGTCCCCTGCAGCATAAATTCGAGAAAACAAAATGCTCAGAATTGAGCACAAGGGCAAGGACACAGGTGTGTGTCTCAACTGTGGGTGCTACACAATCTAGAACACGGGTGTGTGTCTTGGCCATGTGAAACCTGCACCTAATTTTGAGAGAATTAAATTAACACGACCTAGCACAAGGGTGTGTGCCATGGCTGTGTGCACAAGTCAATGAGTAACAGGGGTCGAACACGACCTGTAGCACGGGCGTGTCCCAGGGTCACATGGGCGAGTCCCTTGGACCACATGGGCTTTTGTGCCTTTAAAATTTCGCAAAAAATTCTTAGAGTCTCCGATTAAGTCCCGATTCAACTCTAAAGCTCATATTGGGCCTCAAGGGTCCATTTAAGGGACGTTACGAATAATTTTGGAAAGTGAATAGTAATTGTTGTAAATTATCTAAAAATGTTCTAAAAGTTCCGGTAATGCTCAGTAACCCTGTTTCGGCGATAGATATGGGTTAGAGGTGTTACAATTCGAGTAGATCCAAGTAAAATTTTAGCTATTATCAATTGGAAGCCACCAAAGAATGTATCTGAAGTCCAATGTTTCCTAGGACTTGCTGGATATTATCGGAGGTTTGTAAAAGGTTTTTCAATGATAGCTTCTCCGATGACTCGATTGTTGAATAAAGATGTGAAGTTTGAGTGGTCCGATAAGTGTCAACAGAGTTTTGATAGATTGAAAGCCTTATTGACAGAAGCACCTGTGTTAGTTCAGCCTGAATCAGGTAAGGAATTTATAATTTACAGTGATGCATCGTTAAATGGTTTAGGCTATGTTTTGATGCAAGAAGGTAAAGTAATAGCCTATGCTTCAGGACAGCTAAAACCACATGAAATAAATTACCCAATACATGATCTTGAATTGGCAGCAATTGTGTTTGCATTGAAAATATGGCGACAATATCTGTTTGGTGAAAAATGTCACATATTCACTGATCATAAAAGTTTGAAGTATTTGATGTCATAGAAAAATTATAATCTGGTTATTGATTACCATCCAAGAAAAGCCAATGTGGTTGCTGATGCTCTAAGTAGAAAATCCATGTTTGCCTTGTGAGCTATGAATACTCGATTGATGTTATCAGATGATGGTTCAATTTTGAATGAAGCTCATAATGGTAACATATTTATTCATCCTGGTAGTAATAAAATGTACAATGATTTAAAAAAGATGTACTGGTGGCCGGGAATGAAACGTGATATTTTTTTATTTGTATCTAAATGTTTAATATGTCAACAAGTAAAAGATGAACATCAGTTGCCTTTGGGATTATTATAGCCAGTTATAATACCAGAATGGAAATGGAAAATAATTACCATGGACTTTGTATCGGGATTACCCTTATCTCCAAAGAAGAAAGATGTCATTTGGGTAATTGTCGATTAATTGACAAAGTCTGTAGACTTCATTTCGGTACATATAGATTTTTATTTAGATAAATTTGCCGAAATATATGTCTCTGAGATTGTTAGATTGCATGGAGTACCTGTCTCCATTATTTCAGATAGAGATCCTCGATTTACATCCCGATTCTGGATCAAATTACAAGAAGCTTTGGCTACACATTTACATTTCAGTACTGCATTTCATCCCTAGACTAATGGTCAATCTGAACGTGTAATACAGATTTTGGAAGATATGCTTCGATGTTGTGTACTTGAATTTGAAGGTAACTGGGAAAAGTATTTACCTTTGGTTGAATTTGCTTATAATAACAGTTATTAGTCCAGTATCAAAATGGCATCGTATAAAGCTCTATATGGTCGCAAATGTTGAACTGCATTGTTTGGATATAACTTAGTGAGAAAAATTTACATGGAGTTGATTTAGTCCGTGAAACCGAAGAAAATGTGAAAAAAATTTGGGACAATTTGAAAGCAGCTTCTGATTGTCAAAAGTCCTATGCTGATTTTAAATAGAAAGAAATAGAATTTCAGGTTGGTGACAAGGTATTCTTGAAACTAGCACCTTGGGAGAAAGTTCTCCAGTTTGGTCATAAAGGAAAATTGAGTCCACGGTTTATTGGACCATATGAAATTACAGAAAGAATTGGACCTGTTGCATATTGGTTAGCTTTACCACCAGAACTTGATCGGATTCATAATAGTTTTCATGTGTCTATGTTACGATGGTATCGATCATATCCTTCACATGTTATTTCTCCAACATAGGTAGAGATTCAGCCTGATATGACATACAGTGAAGTACCGATCAAAATTTTAGCTCAAGAAACAAAAAAGTTAAGAAATAAAAAAGTGGCATTAGTAAAAGTTCTCTAGTAGAGAGATTGTATTGAAGAAGCAACTTGGGAACCGGAGGATACCATGAGAAAGCAATATCCAAACCTCTTTATTGGTAAGATTCTCAAGGACGAAAATCCTCAAGGGTGTAGAGTTGTAACAGCCCATTTTTAGTGAAATCAGAATATTAGTTTCAGAACCACAAACTTGAGCCGAAAATAAAATTTATTTTAATTTTATTGTATGGTCCATATTATGATAAAGATTTCATGTGAGACTCCTGATAAGAAAATTTTACCGATTATGTGTTTAATTACGGGAAGGACTAAATCGCATAAAATGCAAAAGTTGAATTCTAGCAGCTAGAAGGATTAGATAGCTATGGAATTCAAAACTTGAGGCCCTTATATGGTAATTAGACCATTAATAAAAAATTTAGTAGATATTTTTGATGATTCATCAATGGAAGTTTAGAAAAAGGTAAGGATTAAATTGGAAATATAAATAATTAAAAGATGATAAATAATGAAAAAAGATATTAACATCTTATTTTATGTCATCTTCTTCCCCAAAATACATGGAAACCTTAGGAAATAGAAAACAGTCTTTCTTGGCTTAATTGGGTAAGTTTTATTGTCCCGTTTTTAGTAATTTTGATATTTTTGAAACTTGGATAGTTGAATCTATCTATTTAAGGGATTAATTTGAAAAGTTATCAAAGTATAAAAATTATGTCAAGGATGAATATGCTAAAAATTAGAAATTTATGGTAGAAAATGAAAGGTTGTTGATAGATAAACAACTTTTACAAAGTGATTTTTTATGAAAATATGATTTAGGGACTAATTTGTAAAGTTGTGAAAATTGAAGAAAAATTCTAAAATTTATAGAAAATATGTGGTGCAAATTTTATATTGAAATTTTGGTTAGGCTTGGAAAAAGGAGTAAATTACAAAAATTTCATTTTTCGAGCCTAGGGACAAAATTGGAATTTATGGAAAGTTTAGGGGCAGAATGGTAATTTTACCTAGGATGTAAATTGAGTCCAAATAAATATGAAATGTGATAAAAGGATGATTAAATTCATTTATATAGATCCGGATAACACAAATTCAAAGTTAAATCGAGGAAAAGAAAAAGTTTCGAATTAGTAGATTTAAATACGCGAACAAGTGTCGAGGTAAGTTCGTGTAACTTAATCGAGCTTGTAAATATGTTAAATTGAATGTTGTGTTTGTATGAAATGTGTTTTATATTTATGTGAATTAATTTCAATGTTATAATAAAGAAATGAATACATGTTTGAAATGGTTTAAAAGGGTTAAGTTCTATTTGAATATTGGATTTCGATGGATAAATGTGATTTCCCTTATTGAATAAGGTCCTGCATCTATTGCTAACGGGATTTAGCTCGGATTAGTAATCCTATTGACCTCATTACAAATAGGATTTAACCTGGACGGGTAATCCTATTATAATCCCCCTCGAGCATATGTTATAATTAGGATTTAGCCTAGACTGGTAATCCTAATTGAGCTCTTTTGAGCACATGTTACATAAAAGATTTAGCCTGGACTAGTAATGTTGATATATGAATGTGGCTCGAGAGTGTGCTCTCTAATTAAGTACCCTAACGGGTACTCCTGAGTATAAATTGTCAGGTTATTGAATTGTACACCTTGAGTGTACTACCTGAGTATTCATCGGAATTTCAATGATTCAACGGATAAAATACTTGACATGATATGAGAGTTATGAGATGAAATGAATAATGTTTTGAAAGAATATAGTATGATAAGCTCATCTATGTTTGCTTGATGTATTTGAGAATTATGTGACTAACATGTTTGATTGAATGCATGTGTTTAGGCAATTTTGCCAAGTTGATGGAAAACATGTTATTGTATGCATAGATTTAATAAATGAGATTGGTAAGTTTAATTCCTGTTATACAAACTTACTAAGCATATAATGCTTACTAGGTTTTTATTTTCTCTGTTTTATAGTGCTCGGTAGCTCACAAAGGTTGGTGATTGGTTGGAGCATCATCACACTATCCACAAGCTTATTTGGTATAAATAGTAACCTTATTTTGGTATAATGGCATGTACAAGCTAACTTGGCCATAGATGGCTTGAATATGTTATTTGTAATCTAGCCATTGGAATGGCTAATAATGGTATGTTTGGTATTTATAAAGTATAATTTTAAGATAAACACCTATGTGCTAAAAATGAATGATCAAATGATGTTTTATGTTTATGTTAAACCAAGGTAAGACTTTAAACATGTATATATGCAATGTCATATTATATTAGATGTTAAAATTTGCTTGAATTCAATGCTTGGATTGGTTGGTATTTGGATGTAAGTTTGGTGCAAGTTATTGGTAAAATTTTTGGGTGAAAAATGAAGCTAGAATTGACTTTATTTTGTCTACACGGGCAAACATACGAGCGTGTGTCTAGACCGTGTGCGACAAACGGCCTGGTACATGGGTATGTGGTTAGGCCGTGTGTCCCCTGCATCTTAAATTTGAGAAATAGAATGCTCAAAATTGAGCACACGAGTAGAGATACGGGCGTGTGTCTCAGCCGTGTAGAACATGGGCGTGTGTTTTGGCCATGTGAACCCTGCACCTAATTTTTGAAAATTAAATTGATCACACGGCCTACTCACACGAGCGTGTGGCTGGCCGTGTGGCACAAGTTAGAGGGTTAAACGTGATCAAACACGTCCTACAGCACAGGGGTGTTATAGGGTCACATAGGCGTGTCCCATGGACCACACAAGCGTGTGAGCCCTATAACTTGGAAAATTTTCAAAATTTCGCGAAAAATTTATACAGCTTCCAATTAAGTCTTGACTTGATTCTAATACTCGATTAAAGCCTCGAGGGTCCATTTAAGGGACATTATGAATAATTTCGGTAAATGAACAATAATTAACGTGAATTATTTGGAAGTGTTTTGAAAGTTTTAGTAATGCTCTGTAACCTTGTTCCGGTAAAGGATACGGGTTAGGGGTGTTACAAAAAGACTCAGTTTATCGGTGGTGGAACACTTTGATTGCGGTAGTATCGAAAGACCGTGTTGATAAGAAACGCAAAGAGTTTCTTGAATTGAAACAGGGTCGAATGAAAGTTGTCGAGTATGAGAGAGAATTTGTATGACTAAAAAAATATGCTCGAAAGTGTATACCATCAGAAGCGGTCATGTGTACACGGTTCAAACATGGTTTAAATCAAGATATTAAACTGTTAGTTGGGATACTTGAGCTGAAAGAATTTGTAGTTTTTGTCAATAGAGCACACAAGGCCGAGGAACTCAGTAAAGTAAAAAGAAAAGTAGATTCTGAAGCACATCATATGAGAAAATGTCCTATGGGAAAATCATTGCACATCATATGAGAAAATGTCCTATGGGAAAATCATTCTTATGAAATGTTGATTTTTATGAGCTAATATAGGTCCCTAATAAAGCCAATTAGCATGAGAAGAGGGTTAAAATGATTAGATTTCAATTTATGAGCTTAAAGATTAAATTGTGAAAAGTTAAAATGTTAGGGGTAAAATAGTAATTTTGCAAAAACATGAAATGTGGACTAAATTGAATGCTAGAGATGTTAAATGAATTAATTTGTTTATTTAGATCAAGATAGACCACATACGAATCTAGATCGAGAAAAAGCTATAGCCTCAGATTAATAGACTTTATTTTTACGCTCTAATCATCGAGGTAAGTTCGTATGTAGGGATTATTCTGTTTATGTTGTTTAATTATATGTTAATATGTATTTAAAATGCTATTGAACAATGTATATCCAAAATCATGCTATGACAATTAATGAGTCTCGGTTGAACCTTAGGAATTAGTAGGATACAAATGAGGTGTCATTAGAGATTTCATGTTCTGGGTGTTGGTCTTGAATATCCTACCGATGGCTAAGGTCCTGCATTTGCTATGAATACTCCACAGTACGTGTGAGCAGCATCGTATAACTTACATTCCAACCCACAACTTAAGTGAGCAGGCCCATTTCACAGCTCATGTGAGCAACGATGTAAAAGAAAGGTTACGGTTATATGTTTAAGCACACTTCGTGTGAGCTTTCCCAAGTATCTGATGATATTCTAAGAGGTTCAACAGGCATAAAAAGGAAAGGAATGGTAAGTGTTCAAATGAACTATATTATGTATTCATGGAAAGAAAATGATGAATTCAAATGAAGTATGTTCATGTACAAATGGCTTACCTTATGTTTAATTCAAGTGAATTATGTTTGAATGCAATAACTTGTATTGGTGATGGTGCTTAGGCTTGTGCCAAGCTTGTGGTTGGATTACATTATGCTTATACTTATGTTATTTAGATGAAATGGTAAGTTACGTTTCATGTTTTACGAACTTACTAAGCATTATGTGCTTACGTAGTTTTCTTTCCTATATTTTATAGATAATCGAAAGCTCGATCGATTTGGAAGCTCGTCAGAGATCAATCACACTATCCAGCACAAATATCGGTAGTTCTTTATGTTTTGTCCAAGGTTATAATGGCATGTATAGGTGGACTTGTATTGGTATCTAGGTGAATGTTAGTTGTTGATTTTGGCTTGTATATGTTGTTTTGGTACCATTTGATGTTGGTTGGACTGTGTCATTTTGGTAATTGTGATGCATGAAGGGTATGGCTTAAATGGTAAGTTTATGTTCAAGTGTTAATGGTTATAATTGTGGTATGGTTTGTTAGAATTTGAATTATGTTTGATGGTGGAAATGTGATCAAATGTGCAAGTTTAGGTAAGCTTTGATGTTTTCTTGTGAGGTGCCTTGTATGGCATATTGGTTGAATGATCTTGGACTATTGAATTGGTCATTTCATGTAGGATTTGGTCATGTTTATATACCTTGCTTATGTGTAATAAAGGCCTTTAGGTGTACGCATGATTTGGTGTTGAAAATAGCTTGAATTTGGGTAAATTCATTTCCACATAGCTTGAGGCACGAGCATGTGACTTAGCTGTATGTTACACACGGCCTGACAACACGGCCGTGTGTCCCCTATAGGTTCTATTGCATTCAAGTTAGGCTGTTACACGGCCTGGCACACGGGCGTGTGACATGGCCGTGTGACCTTATTCAAAAAGTTACATGGGTGAGGATGGGGGCTGGGACACAGTCGTGTGTCCCTATTTTGAATGTTATATTACTTGAGAGACAGACGTGTCTCAGTCGTGTAACAGCTCCATTTTGGGCCTAGTCGGAATAATGATTTTGGGGCCACAAATCTGACAAGAAAAAATTTATTTTTATTATATTTTCATGGTCTACAATTTCACGGAATGATTTCTTGAAAATTTCATTCGAAAATTTTGACGTTTGGGCACTCAATTTAGTCAAAAGGATTAAATTGTAAAAAGTGCAAAAGTTGAGTTCTAAATATTAGAGATGTCCAATTGTTATGAAATTTTAAATTGGAGGTTGTTAAATGGTAATTAGACCATTGGTTTTGGACAAAAATGGACATGAAATAGGTGAAATAGAATATTTTTAAGTTAGGGGCATTTTGGTCATTTAGTAATTAAAATGAATTAAAAACAAAATTAAAAGCCAATTTTTGTCCATCTTCAACCCCATGGCCGAATTTCACAAGGGGAAACCATGGCTAGTATTTTTCAAGCCCAAGCTCGATTATAAGTCCGTTCTTGCCCTATTTTTAATGATTTTTACGTTTTTGAAATCCTTGTAACAAGATCTACCTATTTCTACCATTTATTTGAGTTATGATGAAGGTCTAGGGTTTGACCCATGTTAGAAATTTGTGCATTTTGATGTTTAATGGTAGACTATGAATGTTTATGGTTGGAGAAATAACTTTTGCTAAGTGATTTTCGGTGAAAATGCTTAAAAGGACTAAATTGCAAAAGTTATAAAATATGTAGTAAAAGTGTGTTCTAGTGGAAATTTTGGGCTGTTATAGTTATGAAAATGGTTCGGCTAGGCTTAAAGTACAAGGAAATTGAATAAATTTCATTTTACGATCCTAGGGGCAAAAATATAAATATGATAAAGTTTAGGGGCAAAAACATAAATTTTCCAAAGTATGATTTTTGGACCTATTTGAATAATATGAGTAATAAATAAGTTATATTTGAAATTTTAGATCAAGAAAACGAGATTCAGGCTTAGATCGGGAAAGAACAAGGTTATGGACTAAATTAGATAAATTGTCATTTTTGCACCCGAGGTAAGTTTGTGTGATAATAATCATGCAATGCCATTGTTGTTTATGCTTGAAACCTAAATTGGTATTTAAATTTGATTATGTTGAATCAAATGTTTATGATGCTATATACGTGATAATGACGTACTCCATGAAATATTTGATAGTCTAAATGTCGATAACGTGTTATGTGATAATTGAATATATTGGAAATGAAATGGAAGTTTATATGTGATGTTATGTCATGTCCTATTGCTTAATATCATGTGAATTTTAGTGCTTTATTACTATTATGATTATGCTTTGATTATTCCATGAGTATGTGATTGATGCTATGGATATTGAAATCGACGTTACGAGCAAGTTCGACCAAAATGTGGGATTGAAGAATCCCGTTTGAACCTTAGGAATAGTTTAGGATACAAGTGACATGTCACTAGGAACAATGAAATCTGAACTCATTGAGTTGTGGTCTGAGTTCATGATGTATGTGACACATGTTTTGGCGTTCCGGGTACTAGTCTCGTATTTGCTATTGATGGCGAGGTAGTTCGGCATGTGTTGCGGATATATAACAGCCTGTGTGAGCAGACCCGTGAGAAGCTCGAAAGCGAGCAACATGTGATATGTGATATGAGGTAGCATTGGCTACATATGAGGCACTTAGGTGCGAGATTTCGATGTATCCGATAGTATTCCGAGTGTTCAACGGGTAGTTCTAAAGAGAATTTCAATGAGAAATCTTGATGAATACGTCAAAGACAAGAAGGTAAGTTATTATGTACAAGTGGGCACAGGTATGTACATTGAACTCATGAGAATGACATGAGAAATGAGCTTTGTATGTGATGAATATGTGGTAAGAATGTTTACAAGGAAGTTATGCTTACGAGAATGATTTCTATAATGACCATGTGAGTATAGTTTTATATTCATGAGGTATAAATATGTGATGAATCCAATTGTTGAACATGTGTAAGACTTTTTAGATCAATGTGACTTGAGACACGATGTGTTTAATCTTTAAGGTTTGTAATTCGTTGAATGATGTCTAGCTATATGACTTTAGGAACATGAATACACATAAGTAATATGCATTTGTAGCACATATGTTGAAATGTATACTCATGAAGGGATTATGATTGCTTGACCAAAACGTAAGCACAATAAGTTATGATTATGGTTTTGAAAGAACGAGCTTTGTAATAAAAAATATTAGTAATTACGAGATCATGTCGATGATGTTGATAAATGCATGTAAATGAAATGCTTATTATTTTCATACGACTTACTAAGCTATATAACTTACCCCCTTTTCTTTCCCACCTCTCATAGGTTTATTCAGCTGGCTCGAGTTGGAGATCGTCGGAGATTCTATCACACTATCAAGCTATCATTTGGGGTATAAGTGAATGTAATAGTATGTTAAGTCTATGGCATGTATAGGGACTTAGTAATTTTGTGTATGTGTCATTATGATATGGCCAAATGTATTGGCTTGTAATGAATAAGGATTTGATTTGGTATGTAGCCATATAAATTGGCTTATATTGGCTAATGGGTTGCAATCATATTAATTACTCATATGCCTATGCCAATGTCATTGTATGATGTGGTTTATAGTGGCATGTTAATGAAAGTTAGTTTAAGGGAATCATGAAAGAGTAAACTTAGCAATAAACAGTTTTAGACAGTAGCAGTAGTACAACTTTGAAAAATCACCAAAAATTTTGGAAATCTAATTAGAGGTTTAATAAAATATGAAATTAAATCTTATTAAGTCTAGTTTTTCATAGAGGAAACTATGTAAGAAAAAGAATTTCATTTTATGAGATATTTGAATTTTTGTGCGACAAGGTCAGAATGATTTTGGGTTCCCCTGTTCTGAATTTGGAAAATCATTAAAAATTTTATAAAAATAATTGGAAGTTTAAATTTATATTTTTTATTTATTAAAGAATCTAATTTCAAGAGAAACAAACAGGAACATCATTTGAATCTCATACTAAGAGATAATTAACATTTAACGGAGAAATGTTGAAACTATCAAACAGCAGAACAGGGATGAATTTGAAAAATTAACTGTACTTATTGGCTAAACCATAAAATCTAAAAATTTTATGGTAATTTAGAGTTCTATATCTCAAGATATAAATAACTTAGTGACTATGACTCAATTGGACAGTTTTGTTATGAACAGTAAATAATTGTTTTGATATGTTTAAGCCTTGATTATGGTTGTGTTGGTAGCTTAATTGTGCCATGTTAAGTTCCATTGAAAGTGTGTATGTGAGTGTGCAAATGAGGGTGGCAAATGGCTTGGTAAATAGCCATTTCCTTGGCCACATGGGTAGAGACACGGACGTGTGTCTCAGCCTCTGAAGGACAAGACCATGAGAGACGGGCGTGTGACTTGGCCGTGTGAACCAAAATTGTGCATGACGTCATAAACAGAGAGTTACACGGGCTGAGGATAAGGGAGTGTCCTAAGCCACACGGACGTGTGTATGACCACACAGCCTACCCACACCGGCGTGTGACTCTCCAAAGTATGAAAATTTTCTAAGTGTAGTAAAAGTTCCAAAAGTTTTTGGTTTAGTCCCGAACCATTCCCCACGTATGTTTTGGGCCTCGTGGGCCCGTATAAGGGACGATATGTATGTGATCGGATGAATTTGATTTGGTCCAAATTTTATGACCTGATTTTATATGAATGTTTATGTTTAAGTTCGGTAACGCCTCAAACCCTATCCCAGCGTCGGATACGGGTAAGGGGTGTTACAAGTCATGTAAGGCACACGACGGTGTGATCCCTACAGTCAAATTTTTCTAAATTTTTCTTATACTTTCCAATTGTTTCCAATTTGGTCCCGAATTGTTTCTAATGTATTTCTAAGGCCTCGAGGGCTCAATTTAGGGACGATATGTATATGAATGAATGATTTATATCATGTTTATGTCAATGAATGAAATGTATGTTTAATGTTCAGTTTGTACGGTAATGCTCTATAACCCTATTCTAGTGATGGATACTGGTTAGGGGTGTTACAAAAGTTCTCCAATTTGGCCGTAATGGAAAGTTTAGTCCGCGATTTATCGGGTCGTATGAAATCATTGAGAGAATTGGGCCAGTGGCTTATCGATTAGCTTTGCCATCAAAATTAAAGAAGATTCATAATGTATTTTATGTGTCGATGTTACAATGGTATTGATCAAATCATTCACACGTGATTTCACCTGTAAATGTTGAAATTTAGCCAGATATGACGTACAATGAAGAACCGATCATAATTTTAGCTCGAGAAGTTAAAGAATTGAGAAACAAAACTATAGCTTTAGTTAAAGTTCTCTAACAATGACACAGAAAAGAAGAGGCTATAGAATCGAAGAGGCTACCTGGAAACCAGAAGAAGCTATAAAAGTGCAATACCCAAATCTATTCTCTGGTAAGATTTTCAGGGAAGAAAATTCTTTTAGGGGGGAGAGTTTTAACAGCCCATTTTCAATGATTTCAGAATAGTGGTTTTAGGACCACAATTTGGACGAGTAAATTATTATTATTTATTATTTTAATGTTTACAAGATTTTATTAAGGTCATATTAAAATTTTGTTAAGAAATTATAATGGTTAAATGGTTAATTAAATGAAAATGACTAAATCGTAAAAATGGTAAAAGTTGAGTTCTATTAGTTAAAAGGGTCAAATGGCTATGAAACCTTAAAATAAAAGAATTGAATGGTAAATAGACCAATTGAGGTGATAGTGGATGCTTATGGCATGGTTTTGATGAAATGTTAAAGTTTTTAAAGGTTAAAATTGTAATTAGGTAAATTAAAATTAAACTAAATGAAACAAAAATTGCTTCATCTTTCTCATTTTCACCCACCACCAAAAATTAAAGGAGAAAACACCATTGTTAGATTTTTTAAGGATCAATCAAGCTTATTTCTTTGCATGATCAAGATAAACCACGTACAGATCTAGATCGAGGCAAAGCTAAAGCTTCGAAATAGCTCAATTTAACTTCTACGCCCTAGTCGTCAAGGTAAGTTTGTATGAATGGTTATTATATTCATGTTGTTAATTGAATGATATGAGGTTATTTATAATGCAAATGATTGACACATAAACCTATCAATACTATGAAGAAATGATGGATATCTTGTAACAGCCCGATTTTGGGCCTAGTCGGAATAGTGATTTCGAACCACTATTTTGGGGCCAGAGGAATTATTTTTAATGTTATTTTATGTGTTATAGCATGATTATATGATTACATAAAAATTTTGGTGAAATAATTTTAGCGATTGCTTGCTTAATTGAGAAAAATGACTAAATCGCATAAAGGGCAGAAGTTTTGTTTTGCTAGATAAATATGTTAAATAGCTAGAGAACCAAAATTTGGGGTCTTTAAAGAGAAAATGGACCCTTAAGAAAGGCTTGGCCGGCCATAGAGAGAAAGAAAGTAGAAAAGTCAAAATTAGGTGTGGTTGGTAACTTAATTTTGACTAGAAATAGAATAAAATAAAACAAAAGGTATCATCTTTTCATCTTTGTTCTTCCCCATCGAAAATGGCAGCAAACAAGGGGGTTTTAAGAGCCTAAAATTCCAGCCACATAGTTTCTTGCAAGTAAGTGATTTTGATGACTTTTCTTGATGATTTTTACATTTTTGGGACCTCTAAAGCTTAATCTAGGTATTGAGGGGACTATTTTGCAAAATGGTTGAGAATCTAGGGTTTTTCCATGAAATCATATGTGTTGTTAACTAAAATTTTATTGAATAATATGAGTTATGGTTGTGAAACAAACAACTTTTGTAAAGTGATTTTCATGGAAAACACCTAAAAAGGGCTATTTTGTAAAGTTGTAAAATAAGTTGTAAATGTGTGAAATAATTAAAATTGTGAGTTGCTATAGTTATCAAAATAATTCGGCTAGGCTTGGTAAAGGAGGAAATTTGACAAAAATTGATTTACGAGCCTAAGGGTAAAATCGTAATTTTTGTAAAGTCTAAGGGCAAAATAGTCATTTTTCAAAATTGTGAATTATAGAATGTTTTAATTAATGTAATAATTAAATGAGTCAATTTCATCATGTTAGATCGATAAAATCAAGATTTGGGCTTAAATCGAAAAATACGAGGTTGTTGACTAAAATGGAGTAATTAGCCGGAATTGCATTCGAGGTAAGTCCGTGTGACTAAATAAACATGTTATTCATGTAATTGTTAATATACTTGAAATCTATCTTAATATGATGGTATTGTATATGAGAAAGTGATGCCAAATGTTAAGAACATTTATGTGATGATTGAATGCTTGGAAATTTGATGGAATATGATATTCCATTGAAACGAGTAAGTTGGGTGTAAATAATCCAACTACATGGTTATTATGTGTGATTAAATTGATATAACATAAATTTTTTGATTGTGAATATGATTATGCATGATGAGACTTAACGTGATAAACTCCCGATTGAACATTTGGAATAGATTTGGATATTCATGCCATGACATTGGATGATATGTGTGCTAGTGTAAGACATGTCTAGGATATGCATTGGCCGCATTATCAAAGCCAGTGTAAGACATGTCTGGGACATGCATCGGCTTTGAGATGAGAGCTAGTGTGAGACATGTTTGAGACATGCATCAGCCTCGAGATATACAAGCTAGTGTAAGACCTGTCTGGGACACAGCATTGGCCTCGATAAATGAAAGTCATTGTAAGACTTGTCTGGGACATGGCATTGACTTTGATGTGCTAGCCAGTGTAAGACCATGTCTGGGACATGGCGTCGGCATCTTATCTCATGTTTAGGGCTAGTGAATATCCTGTCATTTTCCAAATGGTTCAACGGGAAATTTATGGTATTGATTGAAATGATAGAGCTTATGGTTATATTGTGAGTGGTACAAGTACTTACCTGGAATTGATGAGATGTGAACTCAATTCATGTTGTATAATTAGTAAGGAATGAATATGAGCATGTTGTGTAACACAGGTATGTATGCCAGGCTCATGAGAAATGATTTTGGTTTATGATGCACATTTGGTGAAGATGTAAATAGGTAAATCATGCCTATGAGAATGATTTTGTGATGACCATGTGATTATAAGTGTATACCTATGATGTATAAACATGTATTTTTACCTATATGGTGAAAATGAATAAAAAAGGTGTGATAACCTTAGTATCATTAATTTATACCAAAATAGTTTTGGTCAGCAGCAATAGTCTGGCTTTGAAAATCCACCAAAAATTGTGGAAATTGAGTTAGAGGCTCAATAAAATATGAAATTAAAGCCCAATAAGTCTAGTTTCACATAAAAGAAACAGTGTAAGCAAATGAGTTTCATATTATGAAATATTTAAATTATTGTGAGACTAAGTCAGAATGATTTTTAAATCCTTTGTCTCGATTTGGGAAAATAATTATAAATTGTACAAAAATAATTATAGGGTATAATTTATATGATTAGAATTATTAATGAGTTTATTTTCAATATAAATAGGCAGGAACATCATCTGAGTCCCGTATTATGTGATAATTAATTTTTAGTGAAGAGGGGTTGAAACTATCAGGCAGCAAAAAAAAGGGTAACTTTAAGGAATAAAATGTACTTATTGAATAGACAAAAAATTCTTAAAATTTTATGGTAAGAAGATATGTGAGTCTAGTTTCAGGAAAAATTAGTAGAGCTTAATTCGAAGTTCTATAGCTCTAAATATAAATAATTTAGTAACTATGACTCGAGAAAACAGCTTGACTGGAACATGAGTAAAAATGCAAATAGGGTTGTACTATCTTGAGAAGCAAGTTGATAAATTGCTTATTATTTTCATGCGGTCTTGCTAAGCTATAAAGCTTACTCTCTTCATTTCTTTTTCTTTAGTGTTGGCAGGTTAGCTCGGGGTTGGAGATCGTTAGAGGCAGCATCACACTATCAAGCCATCGCCTTTGAAGTATTGACCCATATGTGTTAAGCGTTTTTGTGTGAGTGGCATGTATAGGGACTTAGTTTTTATGTTAGCCATTCTTATGATTAGCCAAAGGTATTGGCTTACATTGAGTTACTTATATATGGCCATGAGATGTGGCTCATAGTGATTATGGTTTGTAAATCTATCTATCCATGCTAAGTTCTAGTGCTTGTGACGTGATTATGGTTGTAAGTTTTGCATGATTGGTATTAAGACATATGTGCATGATGAATGTTTTATGACCAAATCTAGACAGTCATGGCCATGAATTAATTGTGTAATATGGAAATAAAGATGTGAAGGATTAAGGGTAACTTAAAGGCTTGGAAAATAGCCTAAGTGTTGGCCACAAGGGCTGAGACATGGCCGTGGGTCTCAACCGTGTGGGGGACACGTCCTTAGCACACGGGCGTGCGGCTTGGCCATGTGGTTTAATTTATTCGCTGACGTCATAGTCAGAGAGTTACACGGCCTGAGGACACGGGCGTGTTGAAGGCACACGGACGTGTCCCTATGTCCACACGGGCGTGTGACTTTGTGTCATGGAAAAATTTTCTAAGTTTTCCCAAAACTCTCTAAGGTTGTCGGTTTAGTCCCCAACTAATTTCAGTACATGTTTTGGGCTTCGTAGGCCCGTGTATGGGACATTATGCATGTGTATGAAAAGTTTTTATACGATTGAAATTTTGTAGCCCGATTTTTGCATGAATGTGTATGTTTAAGTCCGGTAATGCCTAGTACCTTGTCCCAGCATCAGACACGGGTAAGGGGTGTTACATATCTATTCTTGGTTGAGCCTTAGGAATTCTTAGGATATGAATAACATGTCATTAGGGATTTCATGTTTCGAGTGTTGGTCTTGAATGTCCTACCAAAGGCTGAGGTCCTACATTTGTTGCGGATACTATACAGCTCGTGTGAGCAACATCGTGTAGCTTACATTTCAAACCAGAGCTCGTGTGAGCAATAATGTAAAGGAAATGTTACAGTTTTATGTAAAGGCACACTCTGTGTGAGCTTTCCCGACTATCCGATGAAATTCTAGATCATTCAAATGGAATCGAGCATGATCTTATGGAAAAAATGCATGAACTAATTGATGTATTCCATATGGAAAATGACTTATATTATGGTTGGTTCATTTGATTTATGTGCAAGTGTGCTAACTTGTGTATTGATGATGATGTATAGGCTTATGCCAAGCTTATGGTTTGGGTTACAATATGTTTATACTTTATATTATGAAAATAAAATGGTAAGTTATGTTTTAATTTATATGAGATTACTAAGCATTAATTGCTTACGTAGTTTCTTTCCTATGTTTTATACATTATTGGAAGCTCGATCAGTTTGGAAGCTCGCTGGAGATCTATCACACTATCCAACATATATATATCTGTAGTTTTTGAATGTTTTGGTCAAGGTTATAATGGCATGTACAAGGTGAATCGTAATGGCATTTTGTTGAATGTTTAGTTGGTGATTTGGTATATATAAGTTGTGGAAGTTAACTTGGTTGGTACCCTTTGATGCCTTGCTAGATGGTGTCATTTTATCTTATGATGCATGTTTTGAATGACTCCTATGGTATGTTTTGAATTGGTATTATTATGGTTAAGTTATGGCATGCTTTGGAAAGTATTTAACTAATAATTGATGATTGAAATGTGGTAAAACTGACTTGTTTGTATAAGTATTTTTGAATGCATTTAAGGTGCCTTGAATAGCATATTGGTTAGTTCAATTAGGGTCTTAGAATGACATATGCATATGTATGTTTTGGTAGGGTTTTGGTGCCTTGAAAGTGTGTATAAATGATCCAAAAATTTATGCATGAATTGGTGTTGTAAATGCCTTGATAAGACACAGCCATGTGACTCAGCTGTGTGAGACATACAGTCGTGTGTCATCTGGTGCATTCCTCAGGTTTCAAGTTAGTGAGTTACACGTCCCAACACACGAGCATATGGGGTAACTTAAAGAGTTACGCAGCCTAGGACACAAGCGTGTGACCCTACTCAGAGAGTTACATGGGTGAGAACACGAGCTTGGTCACGACTGTGTGTCCCTAGTTCATACTGTAATCCGAGAATTCAAGAATGCATCGCATCCAAATTCTTGGTGAATCCCAAAATCTAGCACATGAAATTGCCATTGGTAGTGTACGATATGGTGGAGATGAACGAATCAGATAGAGTTATGTGGCAATTCGGGTTTAGGAAAACGATTTTACTAGCACCCCAAGACATCGAAGATTTGCACCATATCAACTTGAGGGGGAGGACTGATGGAAATTGGCCTACATTTCACGCATAATACATCAACCTTTGGAACAATAGGTATGACTCTTTACCTACTAGCAAACCCATTATTGCTTGTGAGTTAGTCTATGATCCGAAGTACATGCCATGGTTTAGACACCATGGCAAGCCATATCTACTAGTGAAGGAGGCAAGGGGTAAGCTACGACATATGAGGAGGCCACGATGGGCACCAAGGCATCCAAGGTCTGGAGTAGCTACTGAGGTAGGTTCATCATCTACACCAATGCAAGAACAAACACCAATAGTCGTACCATCCCTCGGTCAGTATGGTTCGACTTATTCTAATGCTTCCACTAACCCCCTTTTTTTTACACAAGCACCATATCTTGCACCACATTTGTCTATTTCTACATCGACACCAAGTATTATTTTTAGACCACTACCTTTGTCCCCAACATATTACACGTTGATGCCATCGACATTTCAGATGATGACGATTCCGACGATGACATATAGGCTGCCTATGGGGCATTGATCGGAAGTCTGATTATTCTACCATCGGTGTATGGGACACAATATGATTATACACCTATGTCGATGGTGTCACAAACGCCTCTGGGATCATTGTTCTACCAAGGTAGAGCATCTTTGCAACTACCTATTCCTAGAATAGAGGATACATTATGGCAATGAAGGAGCACTCCACAACCAACCACAGATGAAAGTGAAGAAGATGAGAGGCTGTGACCATAACCTTTACCTGAGGGTAGACATAATGATGAAGGTAAGGAGGCCAATATATAGTTTGAACGGAGAAGAAATCCGGCTCGGAACTGATGACCACCCTGTTGGGGTACACATTTTGATTTAGGATATGAATGATTTTTTTTGAACTTTTCATGTAAATTTTAATTGTTTAGCTAAGTTATAGTTGATAAGATTGTACCGATATTGGATATGAAATGTTTTTAAATAATATCATTTTAGAATCAAAATTGGTTGTCGTTGTCATTTTATATTGTTAAATCAAGTCTACACGAGAAAAATGGAACAAAGTTGTATTTACAAATGTGTATTTACAAATTACAAAAAAAAAAATTGAGTATGAATGAAAAACTTAACAAATAGATTTCAATTAAAAATTAATAAATAGTTTAATTTGGTGTTGCCTTTATAGTATCCCATTAGTGTGGACATGATGACATTGTATGCCTTGGGTTCCTACAAAACCCGCATAACCTTAATTGGTTTGTCTTCTCCCGAATATCGATGTTGTTGTGTATCCGAGTAGATATCGATCGACCTTTTGGTTTGCGACACAATGACCTATTAACTAATAGTTTGAATGGAGTGCCTGATATCAGGGATCACTGGTCTGCCATGAAATACACTATTATTTATATCTCTTTTACACATAACTTTAGCTTGTTTGATAGTTAAATCAAAGCATCTTAGAATATGTTTAGGTTCTCATACTTAAAGTATTAATTTATGCTTTCTAGTAGTTTTTATTACATTTTATATATCTAAATAAGGTTACATGGTCTTGTAGGTCAAGTTGGGAGCTAAAGATGCTTATTCGGGTGAAAACTGATACCTATGTCGCCACATCAAGACACTGATGTCTCAACATTGAAGACATAAGCCAAAAACAAGTACTGGAGTGATACTGCCCTTGATGTCGCAACATGGCCCTCCTATGTTGCGACATACTCTCGAGGTTGGTTGCAACATTGCAGGTTTGTGTTGCAGCCAAGCCCCTGAGCAGCCCAAAAACTCCTACACGTTTTAATTATGTTTTTAAGGGAAATTAAGAGTATTTTTCCTATTCAAATTCTAAGGACTTCAAGAATATTTTAGGCAATTTAATGTTCTAGGTTTAGCCTATATAATGGCCATTATAATCAGTTTGAACACAAATTTTAGGCAGACAGAAATTATTCTTAGGTTTTTATTTCATTCTTAATTTTCACTTAGGGTATTTTATGTTCTTGTAATTGGAAGATCCTATTCCGAAGTGAGACTTCCGCGAGGGGAGATTGTTCAGGAGCCACACTTTCACCGATAAATCCATAAGAATCTCTTTTCCTTTATTATATTATTTATTTCTATTTCTTTAACGTCGTTTAATTGATTTTTTATGTAAAGATTAGAATCAATTTAACCTTTATACATATCTCACATGTTTCAACTATTTTAATCTTATTAATTTATTGAAGGATAGAGTTTCTTAGCGGATCAACTATTTGGGAGTGGAAGAACTTAAACCCTAGGCTTTATGACCCTGCAATGTCATTTTGGTGGGAATTAACCCAAAATTGGTATGACCTATCCATAAACACCTTAGCCCCAACTGGTCTGGACTGTGAGGTCAAAAGATAAATAGTTCTTACCGACTCATTAGGTTAGTTGAACACTGAGAGGAGCAACTAGGTTGATGACTACCTGTTTGAATAAAACCTTACATCAATAATTAATTTGGTAAAATAATTGGATCTAGGCTAAAGGAACTCACGTAGTTGAAACAAGGGATAGGAGAAGCCAATACATGAACTTCAGAGTAGATTTAGATTTATTTCAATTTACTTAGTTTATTATTAGTATTATCATCCTACTTCTTGGTTAACATTATTAATTCGTGACTCGAATAGATTAGTTATTATTTTTGGTAATTGGCTTAATAGTAATTTTCTCCAAATTGCAATCCCTTAGGTATGATCCTTGGAATACTTACTAAGTGTTTCGTTGTAAACAAACTATATTACAACCTGACCCGTACACTTACAGACACCGCTTCAATTCCATATATTTTGTAGCAATATTCACACTCTAGACATTAGTATGTCCGAAGGCGGTCAAGTTGTTGGGGGCCACATACTTTCATCTGGGACCAGTGGGAATACATTTCTCCACATGTTATACATGTGTTCTATTTTGTACACTTCATCCACAAAGCTCATGTGATCAAAACGCATGGAGGAACATGCTGCAATTTCATGAGTACATGAAAAATGAAGTGCGTCAAACTCATATAGTCGCAGGTTTATTGACTTAGGTTTACATGGTATGCTCCCCCAATAATACCTTGATCGGGTCTATCGAACTTCATAACCCAAAACAATAGGTGTTCGTGCGAGTGACAAACTGAATGCATATAGTTTGCTCGTGCTATAGCCTCCCTAATTTCTTTCATAATGTCCTCGGACGAAACGTGACTGCCTTCATCTGTTCAATAGTGCATTAAAAACACGTTCTACGTGGAGTGTTTTCTCACTACCACTTTAAACTCCTACAAGTTCCCACTCACCCATCAGATATCCTAAGATTCTCGGGATAATATTTTTTTAAAAATTCTGATCGAAACTCAGCTACATTCGAAAAAATAAAAAAAATTACAAAATAATAGTTAATCGAATCGAGTAGTTCAAGTTTCGATTTTCAATCAAATTAAATTTTACAATTCGAATAATTTGAATATACAATTGGTGTAAATATGATTGTTGTAAATACCCTTTTGGTAGCTGTCTTTTATGAAAATTACACCAAATTGGGCTATAAATAATTTCAAATTTTTAAATATAATATTAATTTTATAACTCAAAAAATTATAAAAAGTCTAAAGGTTATATAAAAAACTTAAAAAAACTTTAAAACACTAAACCCTAAACCACTAAAACCTAAAAAACCCTAACCCTATCTCAACAAAAAATAAAAAAACCCTAACCCTAAAATAAAATAACCCTACCAAAAGAAAAACTCTTCTAACTGGAAGCGTTTTTTTATTTTTCATTTTTTCAGCCTAATCCCATAATTTTTTCGAAAATCGACCTAATTCGGTCATTTAAAAAAAAATCAATATATATGAGAATTTTACTCTATGCCATGTGTCAAAAAAATTAGGTTGCCTACATTAGTTGAGAGCCTAAGACCTTTTAATATAATATAATATAATATAATATATATATATATATATATTATATGGTTTCTTTTATCAAATGTATATACATTTTTATAAATAAAATATAAATTTTAAATAATAATAATAGAAAAAACAATATCCATAAAAAAGTATATGAAACTCTAAATTTATATACTAAAAATATAAAGATATGAAATATATATAATTTGAAATTTATAAAAATAGAAAAATATATAAAATCCATAAATATATAAAAATTAAAAAGAAAAATAGAAAGAAAAATATAAAAAATACATAAATATAAAAATCTAAATATATATTTCAATAAAAATATACAAATTTAATTAAATTAATAAAATATTAAACATATGAAAATATTAAACATATGAAAATAAAGGAAATATATAAAGATGTAGAAAATAATATATAAAATCTTCAAATATATAAAAAATTTGAAATTTTTTATCAAACAGATATATATTTTAGAAAAAAAACCATTATAGAAATAGAAAAAAATATAAAATATCCATAAATGTATAGAAATTCAAAATTTTATAAAAATAGATAAAAATATATGAATATATATGTCTTGACTTGTATGGAATGGTGATTAAGGTTTTTGTCAGACACCCGTTTGACACAGGTTCAAATCGTGTTATCAATCCCAATATTGTATATATGGGGAAAAATCCACTTACATAGTGTAAAAATTAAAGTAGTTTTACACACTTTCGTAACTATTTATATGATTAATATTTTAATGATTCAATCTTTATATTTCATAGTCTATTCATGTAGATCATGCATGCCAAATTTGATCTAAATTTATTTTATGTAAAAAAATTCAATCATTGAATATATATATTACATCAGTATGATAGATATATTAGATTAGTTCAAAAATTTATATGTATAACATGTACAATTATATTGATAAATTAAACGGTTGAATTATTAAAATATTAAATATATAAATAATTAGGAAACCATATAAAATTGATTTAATTTTTATACTGTGTAAATAGATCAATCCCATAAGAAGGAACCGTGCGATTGAATAGACCGGCGTCCACGACGATGACACCTAGGGAAAGGGATTTGCGCGAACGGCTAGATAGATAGGGCAAACGATTGGTTGATTGCCCAACTGGGGTTGTGGTGGAGTGACAAACAAACGAACAGTGTGTTGCGATGCTGGAAAAGTGAGCCCAACTGGGGTTGTGGTGGAGTGACAAGCGAACGAACAATGTGTTGCGATGCTGGAAAAGTGGGACGATCGATATGCGACAGTATTAGATAGATGGGGTGCATCAACAAGATGGCTTATTCACACAATAATTTGAATATTTATACTTTTTTGAATAAATATATTTATTAAATTATTAGTAATTTTTAGATTTTTAAATGAGATGAGGGAGAGTGAAAAAGAATTTCAAAAAATAATTAAGGAAACCATTTTAAATTTTGAATTTTTATACATATGTTAAAAAAGATATTATTTTTAAATTGTTATAATTTTAAAAAGGAATTTTAACCAAAAACATTTAATAAATCCACTTTAACAATAATTTGTTTATTAAATCAAAATAATTTGTATATATTTTTAAAAAAACTCCATTAATTTCTCTTTTTTAACATATAATTTTTTTTATAATTTTTCTTGATTTTTATTTATTTATTTATATTTATAATTTTTTAAGATTTATATATATGATTAACAAATGCCATGTGATGTATTTTTATTGGCTAAAAAACTATCAAACAATATTAAAAAATAGGACCGAAAATAAAAATGGAGGAATACTTTTGATACCAAGTGCTAAAAGAAAGTTTAAATATCAAAGTGAGGAAACGAGTATATTTCAACACTTGGTCTAATTAATATATTGGTCGTATAGGTTTTTAACCGCATATGTAGGATTAAAAAAGTTGAAATACGTTCCATTTGTTCATTTTTTAGATACTAATTAAAAATATGCGATAATTTTTTTTTTTAATTTCAACCATAGAATTAAAAAAATTATACCCTAATGACTAAGCTTTGTAGAATGCAGATGGAGAGAGTTCGACGGAGCTGTGGTTATATAAATGGCATTAATGTTGGTTCAGAAGGTACTAGAGGAGGATTGTGTTTGGCATGGCGAAATGATACTAATATCACGCTCCAAAATTTTTTCTAGAAGACATATTGATGTGATAGTATATTAGAAGGAAATTGATGTTAAATGACGCTTTACAGGTTTTTATGGATCCCCGTACGCTGAAGATAGAGAAGACTCATGGGCTGTTTTGAAAAATCTTTACAATGATGAAGATAACCCTTGGTTTGTATGTGGGACTTTAATGAAATTATGTATAGCTTTGAAAAAAAGCGAGGGCTACCTAGAGATGAAAGAAGAATGGAAAAGTTTTCAAAAACACTAGAGGAATGTCAATTAAATGATGTGGGGTTCACTGGTAATTGGTTTACTTGGGAGAGCAGAAATTTGCTAGAGACAAACATTCAAGATCGACTTGATAGGGGAGTGGCTAATGAAAAATGGTTGTTAATGTTTCCCGAGGCAAAAATTCAACATCTGGTGCATTCCTTTTTAGATCATTGTCCTCTTTTAGTTGTCACAAGAAGAGAGGAAGAAAGACAGAAAGGAAATAGCTTTAAGTATTGTCAGAACTGATGGAAGCTGAAGAGGATGATACGAATCTAGCTGAGATGATTTATACGAAGATTCAATTAACTTTTGAGATAGAAAAGGATGAATATTATTGGGAACAAAGAGCTAGATTAAATTGGATGAAATTTGGAGATAGAAATACAGCTTATTTTCATAGTCATGCTACTCAGAGGAGACGGAGAAATCAGATTATCAAGCTGCAAAATGAAGAGGGAAGGGACACAGAAGACGTGAAGGAAATGGAGGGTATTGCTAGAGCTTATTTTCAGAACTTATTCACAGTTAGGAATATGGCTATATATGAACAGTTAATCATGGGTATTGATTGTTGTGTTTATGAGGAAGATAATAGAAAGCTCATAGCATCATACACTGCAGAGGAAATGAGGGAAGCATTATTTGGAATGGGATCAACAAAGGCTCCAGGGGAGGATGGATTCCCAGCCCTTTTCTATCAGAAATGTTGGGATATCATTGGAGAAGATGTTGTTTCTTTTTGCTTAAGGCTTTTGAACGGAAATATGGAGGTTAGTCAAATAAATTCAACACATATTGTGCTTATTCCCAAGATCACCAACCCCTCTAATTTGACACATTTCAGACCCATTAGCTTATGTAATGTTGTTTATAAAATATTGGCAAAAACTATAGCTAACAGCTTTAGGGGAGTTATTGATAAATGTATTAACGAAGCCCAAAGTGCTTTTGTACCAGGGAGGATAATATCTGATAATGTTCTACTAGCCTATGAAATTTTACACTCGTTGACACAGAAGAGATTGTGGAAGAAGGGTTTCATGGCGGTTAAACTAGACATGAGCAAGGCTTACGATAGAGTTGAATGGAATTTCGTTAGGGTGATAATGAGTCGAATTGCATTTGATCAGAAGTGGATTGATGCTATAATGAAATGTATTTCTACAGTGTCATATTCTGTGATGGTTAATGGAAATATCAGAGAAATTTTCTACCCAACTAGAGGACTTCGACAAGGTGATCCTTTGAGCCCGTTTTTATTTTTAATATATGGAGAAGGATTATCAAGACTAATGAGATCAGCAACAAGAGAGGGATTATTAAAAGGTATCAAGGTGAGTAGAAGTGGTCCACAGGTATCTCATTTATTATTCGCAGATGATTGCATCTTATTTAGGGAGGCAATAAGAATGATAGCTTTGGCAATCAAGGAAATCTTGCGTGAGTACAAAAAAAGTTTAGGTCAGTGTGTTAATTTTGACAAATCAACCGTCTTTTTCAGTAAAAACACATCAGAGGAAGACAGACAAGTCGTTGTTAATCAATTAGGAGTTCGTAGCTCAAGCGATCCGGAAAGGTACTTAGGTTTGTCGAGTATAGTTGAAAAAAATAAAAAAGAATCTTTCCAAGTTTTAAAAGATCGAATAAAACAGTGCATCGATAATTGGAGCAACAGATATTTGTTTCAGGGTGGAAATAAAGCTTTTATAAAAGCTGTTTTACAAGCCATACCGACATATTCAATGGCTTGTTTTTTATTACCAAAATCTTTATGTGATGAACTGGAAGGTATTATTGCTAAGTATTGGTTGCAAAAGGGGCATGGGAAAAAAAGTATTCACTGGTGCTCATGGAAAAATATTTATTTTTTAAAAGAGAATGGAGGTTTGGGTTTTCGGAGTTCTAGCCAATTCAATATTGCGTTATTAGCCAAACAGGGTTGGTATATTTTTAACTACCCAAATTCTTTACTGGCCAGAGTTCTTAAAGCAAAATATTTTTCGAATTCGAATTTTCTAAGTGTAGAATTGGGAAATCTACCTTCTTTTACCTGGAAGAGCATCTGGGCAGCAAAGAGTCTCCTCCGAAGCGGGTTGTGCTGGAGAATTGGCAGAGGGAATAAGATCTCTATATGGAATGATTGCTGGATCCCAGGGAGTGAAGAAGTTGGTTGGCAAACCAGCGAAGAAAATAATGAGCTACAGTTAGTTTCAGATCTAATTGATAGTGAAAATAAGACATGGAAAGCAGAGGTAATCAATAATACCTTTCAAATAGAAGTAGCCCAAAAGATATTGCAGATCCCTCTTCCAAAAGCAGACTTCAAAGATTTCCAAGCATGGAAATGAGAACCTTCTGGAGATTTTTCAGTCCGAAGCACTTATAAACTATTACAATATGCTAGCTTTGATCATACTAGTTATTTATTACAGGCCGAAACTAAAGAATTTTATAGAAAACTATGAGACTTACAGCTACCATAAAAAATTACATTAACCATTTGGAGGATCTCTTGGAATTACATGCCCACACTAGTTAATCTTAGACATAAACGTGTGGTTACAAATGACACATGTCCCCGTTGTAGCTCCGAAGTAAAGGATAGCTTCCATGTTTTCAGATAGTGTTTGGCAACAAATGAGCTATGGCAAGAGTTAGATCTCTCTTGGGTTACATCGCATACAAGCCACAACATCTGGGAGTGGTTGACCTAGGCTTTTAGAAAAGGCACTAATGAATAGTGCAATTTCTTTTGTTACGCCTTATGGTTCATTTGGGGCTCAAGAAATCAGTTTATACATGAAAGAAAACACATTACAGTTAGAGATATGTCACAAAAAATCAAAAGATATGTTGCAGGACTTGAAGGGGTGCTCGATAAAAAGCTTACCTTTACTACAGTGAACACACATCAGCCACTAAGGATGACAACGAGCACTATGGTACAGTTTGATGCTACCTTTGACAGGAGATGTTTTAGATCGGCTTCAGGTTTAGTGGTTCGGGACCAGATGGGTGAGTTTAAAGCCTCAAAGACGATTCTTCATAGCAATATCTTATCCCTATTTGTAACAGAAGCTCGGGCAAGATTAGAAGCCATCAAGTTAGTATTATCAATGGGTCTAAACTCAGCAATAATAATGGGAGACTAAAAAACAGTCATAAAAAAATGTCAATCGACAGCATTGGATAAATCAGTACTAGGAGCAATCATCAAAGATATTCAGAATAAAAGATCGGGGCTCCCAGAGATTACTTTTCAGTTCATTCACAGATTTGAAAACTCTCACGCTCACAGAATAGCAACAAAAGCACTAAAACGAAGGAAGAAAACATACCTGGAGGAGGATGCGCTGAACCATAGTGAGATCGCTCCAGAAGGAAGGTGGAGAAGAAATCCAGATTGAATCTGGTGGTGAAGGAGGAAGTGAGAAGACAAATTAGCAGGTAAAGTAAAATGATTTTTGGGAAGATGAATCTGCTGAAAAGGCACGAATGATGGCGTGAAAAGAGGGGAAAAGTAAATGGTGGCCAGGCTGTTAAGATGTGACTGGGGATAGGGATAGATTTCCTTTTATTATTTCCTTTGTGTTTGTCTATTTCAAATTTATTGTCGTTTTCTGTTTTGTTCAATTATAGCAACGGGCTTCTCATTTAGAAGTGGGTGACCAGGTCCATTTTATTTGTTTTCTAAGAAAGACTGAGCCCAATATGTGTTGGGGAGTTTTGGTAGATTTTTTTTATTTATTTATCAAATAATAGCCCTGTCATTTTATTCCAAAAAAAAAATTATACCCCAATACATCAAGTAGTTATCCTAGCACATACATATATATGTATATAATTATAATTAATAATAATATAAAAACACGAGTTTAGAGAAATTTTTGAACTGATTAATAAATCATTTATCTTTGATTATAATATTAAATTTATCATTTTAAATTTTTATTATTTATAAGATTTATCAAAATTATAAATAAGAATTTTAACTTTACTCAAATATTTGATTAAATAAATTTACTCATATGAAAATAAGGATTTTTATTTTATTAAATGAATTTATAAAATATATAATAAAGTTAAATTTTATGATTATGTTGCCATTAACAATAAAAAGGAAAAAAAACATATTACTTTAATTCTAAATAGGAAGTTTTATTTATTTAAATAATAAATTTGAAAAATAATATATTTATAAGATCAAATATATGGTGGTCATATTATTCTTGATAAAAAAATTGCAATTGCAAACTGAAGACTTTAATTTAAAATTGATCATATATGTTATATTTTGTACAAATACTTTAATGATGATAAATGATTTCTTTTGTTAGCATTGTATTTGAATTCTTGCAACACCCCACATTTGGCCCAGTAGGTTTGACTTGAATCTGGCGAGCTACATTAGCTACCGAAGTGACTCTCCGATAACTCCCAACCTAACCTCCAAGCAGATAATGTGTTAAGTTAATACACATTCGCAGAAATAATTCACTCACTGCGGAAAACATGTGAGTTTACAAAACCACAAAGGTAGATTCACATGTCATCTATGAACAAGTTAAGGTTCGCACACATGATAACAAGTTATCAAGACAATATAGATTCGCAAATAAAAACTTAAACTAGGTTCGCTCGTACAAGCTCACAATACAAGTTAAATCATTCGTTCATTTAAAACTTAAGTCTATGTAAAAGCCTGTTTCAGTGAAATCAAAACAGTGGTTTCGGGACCACAAATATGAAGTCAAAAAATTTATTTTATTATTATTTTATTCCTTAAAGTATGATAGTAGTACCACATAAAAATTTTGTTAAGAAATTTTACTTTTTATATGCTCAATTTGATAAAAAGGACTAAATCACGTAAAGTACAAAAGTTGAGATCTAATAGCTAAAGGGATTTAATAGCTATAATATTAAATGGTTAGAAGGTTTTGTTTTAATTATACCATGATTATAATGAGTGGACAATTATGGACATTATATAATTTTAAAGGTTAATAAAAAGGTTAATTGTGTAATTTAGTAAATAATGTTAATTAAACTAAAGAAAAGACGAAATATCATATTTTATTTTCATATTCCACCGAAGTAAGCTAGGGAAAACACCATTTTTGATGCTTTGAAGTTTCAGCTAGCTTGGTCCATGCATGTGTTCATTTTTTAGGTTAGTTTTTAATGATTTTTATGTTTTCGGGATCGCTGTAGTTTAATTTATCTAGCCCAAAGACTAATTTGTGAAATTGTTAAACTATTATGGTTTTTCCATTTTTGATTATACGTGATTTTTGATGTTTGATGATAGAAAATGGATGGTTGTTGTTAGATAAACAACTTTTGTAAAGAGATTTTTGGTGAAATTGTCAATTAGGGATTAAATTAAAAAATAAGAAATTTTACATGGTGAAATTGTGAAATAAATGAAATATAAGACATGCTAGGGACCTAATTGATATTTTACTATAGTGGATTGTGGTGGAATTTCATGAATTTTCATTTTTATTAGCTAGGGACTAAATTGTAAAAAACTAAAAGTATAGAGGCAAATGGTAATTTTTCCAAAATATGTTTTTGGGCTAAATTGAATAAATGATATATTAAATTGAGTTAAATTTATCCGTATAGATCAAGATAGACCTCGTACGACTTTAGATCGGGGCAAAGACAAAGTCTCGGATTAATCGCCTCTGTTTTTACAAATACTCGTCCAAGTAAGTTCTTGTGATTAAATTGTGTTTATATGTTTTATATTAAATTAGTTATGAATTGTGAATTGTTATAAATTCACATGGTTGCATATCCAACGAAGTTTGGCAAATCTAGAGTCTCATTTGAACCTTAGGAATCCGTAGGGTACAAATGACATGTCATTAGGGTTACATGTAATAGCCTGATTTTGGGTCTAGTCAGAACAGTGGTTTCGAAGCCTCAAATACGACGTAATAAAATTTATTTTTATTATATTTTTATGGTCTACAATTTCACAGAATGATTTCGTGAAAATTTTGTTCGAAAATTTTGACGTTTGGGTGCTCAATTTAGTTAAGAGGACTAAATCGTAAAGAGTGCAAAACTTGAGTTCTAGAAGCTAGAGGTGTCTATGAAATTTTAAATTGGAGTCCTTAAATGTTAATTAGACCATTGAATAATTTTTTGGACAAAAATGGACATGAAATAGGTGAAATAGAATATTTTTAAATTAGGGGTATTTTGGTCATTTAGTAATTAAATGACTTAATAAACAAAATAAAAGCCAAAATTTCTTGTCCATCTTCTTCCTTGGCCGAATTTTATATGAAGAAACCATGGCTAGGATTTTCCAAGCTTCCAAGCTCGATTGTTCTAGCCCCGTTTTTAATGATTTTTACGTTTTTTAAATCCTCGTAACAAGATCTATCTATTTCTACCATTAATTTGAGTTATGGTTAAAGTCTAGGGTTTTGAACCATGATGAACATATGTGTATTTTGATGATTAATGGTAGAAAATGCATGTTTATGGTTAGAGAAATGACTTTTACTAAGTGATTTTTAGTAAAAATGCCTAAAAGGACTAATTTGTAAAAGTTATAAAATGTGTCATAAAAGTGTATTTTAATGGAAATTGTGGGCTATTATAGTTATGAAAATGGTTTGGCTAGGCTTAAAGTACAAAGAAATTGAATGGAAATCATTTTACGAGCTTAGGGGCAAAAGTGTAAATATGATAAAGTTTAGGGGAAAATTTTAATTTTTACCAAATATGATTTTTGGGCTGAATTGATTAGTATAATGATTAAATAAGTTAAATGTGATGTTTTAGATCAAGAAAAATGAAGTTCGGGCCTACATGGGTTTTAACACTGTTTGACACTTGCCCGTGTCCATGGCATGTGTCCCTCACACGGCCATGACACGCCCGTGTCCTAACCCGTGTCTAAAAACCTTGACATTCTATTTTTTATCTCAGCATCCAATTTAAGGCACACGGCCGAGGCACACGCCTGTGGCCATAGGCCCTGTCCTCCACACAGCTGAGATACACGACCGTGTCTTTGCCCGTGTGTTTACTACCATGCATTCTGACTTGAAATTTTTACGTGTAGGGGACACATGGCTGGAAAACATGCCCATGGGGCACACGGCCTAGGCACACGCCCGTGTGCCTACCCTTGTGGACAATATAAGGCTATCTACCAAGCCCTTTGCCACCCTGAAACACAAATTAACAACATCCATCATACTAAAGATCATCGTAATATGATTCCTCAATTCAACAACCACATCTAAGGCCTTAACACATTTCATACTTACTAAAACAACCACAAATTACCCATTCATGAAATAACTTCTTGTATTCATATAACAACCTTCAACTTTAACCATTCCCGTGGCCTTATACAAAATGAACCAAAATGATAAAATAAGCCAACACATTTGGCCAATTAACAATGACACCAAAATTCTAAAGTCAGGGTCCTATACATGCCATATTCAAAATAAATGGATCTAACTATACCAAGTGCTTCGATTAATAGTGTGATCGATGCCTCTGACGTCAGTTGATCCATGAGCTAATTAGGCAGCACTATAAGAAAATGGAAAGAAACGGGGTAAGCATAAGGCTTAGTAAGTTGCATGAAAATAAACAATAACTACTTATCATAAGACAATATGCTCATAACCTTTCATAGCTTATTCATGAACACTAAGTAAACGTACATACAACTTACTTATCACCATCCAATACAACTTGTATTACATACATTGAGCCCATATCTCATACATTTCAATTAGGTACCTGTACCACTCATCATATGATCGTAACTTTTCTCATTTCGACATAAATCACAAACCTTTTGTTGAACCATTTGGAATACTACTGGATACTCGATGACCCTAACATGGGTTAAGTGTAACACTCCTAACCCAAAACCATCGTCGGAATAGGTTAAAAGGCATTACTGGACTCACAACTCAAATCAGAACCACCACACATCAATAATTATCTCATTACTAAAAGAAGTCATTCATTCACATTCAATATTCACATACAACTAAGTATACAATGCCTAAACATGCATTCAAGACCAAATCGATAACATACTAAAGTTTTAGGACTTAGAAAAGTTTTTCAATTTTGTTAAGGTCACACGTCCATATGACCAGGCCGTGTGCCTCACATGGGCACCAGACACACCCATGTGATCCAACCGTGCCAAAATAGAGTATATATACTGACGTTCACCCACGGCTAACTGACACGCCCGAGTGCTATGGCCGTGTGATACTTAGCTAGCTACTGACTTGAGCCCACGGCTATATGACACGCCCAAGTGTCTTAACCGTGTGATCTTAAGAGGTTACTGCGTTGCATACATGGCCACAAGGTACACTCGTGGTCCCTGACCGTGTGGCACAATGCAGGCTTTGTTTAAGCCAATTTGCCACCCCTTTTTGGGTCATCCTACAAGCAATAGAAACAAGCATATATGCTTTACGTATTCAATCAATTTTTATGCCAAAATACACATCATTCCAACCATAACAATATCAACCATTTACCTACTCATAAACCTTACCAATATTCACCATTACTTTTGTCCAACTAAAACATATCACAATTGCACATTAATATCACATACCATAATTCATTATCAACTATAAGTTCAAAACACCAACTAGCCAAATCACATGGCTAAATATATACATCACAAAACATAATCCCACAACTACTAGCCTATACGTGCCACACTTCAAAATATACAATTTCAAAATACCAAAATGAGGTTCGATAGTGTGGTGACGATCCTTGACGATCCCCGAGCTCACAGTAGCTTCAATATCTATAAAACAATGCAAACACACACAAAGTAAGCTTTCAATAGCTAGTAAGCTCGTATTGAAAATCATAAACATTATATAAAATGTGAAACATCAACACATAAGTATTTATAAATTCTCAAATCATCTATCAATTTAATGTCAACACAATTCATATGTTCATACCAATTCAATGAACTTCACATAAATAATATCATCTACCACATAGGTATCGTACATACCTGAACCTTCCCGTACTTATTAATTTTCATTCTCACCTTCTGTTCGGATATTTTAAAACTCTTTGAAGATCACCAATGCTTTAAACATCAGCACACTTAGTGCTTTAAAGATTAGCCGAGACTAAAATGATTCTGCACACTTAGTGCCATTATAATTAACCGAAACTAAGTCGGTAACACACACTTAGTGCCTTATATAGCCGAAGCTATTCCAACTCGCACACCTAGTGCCATTTGTAGTCGAAGCTATATTAAACTGCACACTTAGCGCCAAACATAGTCGAATATCATCATACTCAAGCCGTAATCAAATATCTATACAATTTATATATTACCATCACATTAAAACATAACTTTAACATCATTTATATATTACTATCGACAATGGCACACCATGCAATTTCACAATATCAGAAATGTATAACTCAGCTAATTTAGCAAGTGAGTAATCGGATTGAATCGGAATAACTGATTTCGTCAATCGATCAACTACAATCCAAATTGTGTCTTTCTTTCTCGGAGATAGGGGCAAACCCGAAACAAATTCCATAGTCACTCGATCCCATTTCCACTCTAGAACCATAATCGATTGTAGCAAACCTGATGACATCTGATGTTCATCTTTAACTTGCTGACATATCAAACATTTAGAAACAAAATCAGAGATATCTCTTTTCATTCCAGACCATCAATAACGCTGTTTCAAATCATTATACATTTTCGTACTGCTCGGATGCACAGATAAACAACTATTGTGAGCTTCACTTAGAATCATTTGAATTAACTCTGGATTTCTCGAAATACAAATTTGATCTCGAAATCTTAAACAATCATCTTTATCAACTCTGAATTCTGAATTAGACTCTATATCACACTAAGCTCGTTTAGCTAAAATCTCATTATCAATCTTCTGAGCTTCAATAATCTACTATAAGAACAAGGGCCTTGCTTTTAATTCAGCTAAAACTGAACCATCATCAAATAGAACCAAATGAGCATTCATCGCATGTAAAACAAACAACAATTTTTGACTCAGGGCATCAGCAACAACATTTGCTTTACCCAGATGATAATCTATCACAAGTTCATAGTCTTTTATTAGTTCAAGTCATCTTCCTTGTCGCAGATTCAGATCTTTCTGAGTCATCAAATACTTCAAACCTTTATGATTAGAGTATACATGACAATTTTCACCGAACAAGTAATGGCACCAAATCTTTAGAGCAAACATAATCGCAGCAAATTTAAGATCATGTATCAGATAGTTCTTTTCGTGCGGCTTCAACTGTCTCGAAGCATAAGCAATGACTTTTCCTTCTTGCATTAGAACACATCCCAAACCAATTAATGAAGCATCACTATAAATCACAAATTCTTTACCTGATTCAGGTTGTACTACCGAAGCTTCAGTCAACAAAGCTTTCAACTGATCAAAGCTATTCTGACACTTTTTAGACCACTCAAACTTCACATCTTTCAGAAGCAGTTTTGTTAACGGAGTTGTGATCATCGAAAAACCTTTCACGAATCTTCTATAATAACCCATAAGTCCCAGAAAACTACGGACTTCAGATACATTCCTCGGAGGTTTCCAATCCAAAATAGCGAAAATTTTATTCGGATCAACTTGAATACTAGAGGTTGATACAATATGACCCAGGAAACCAACTTCTCGCAACCAGAACTCACATTTATTGAATTTTGCATACAACTGTTTATCTCTCAAAATCTGTAATACTAACCTCTGATGCTCGGTATGTTCAGATTCATCACGTGAATAAATCATTATGTCATCAATGAATACCACAACAAATTGATCTAAATACGGTCTGAAAATTCTATTCGTCAAATCCATGAAAATAGCTGGCGTGTTAGTCAATCTGAAAGGCATAACTAAGAATTCATAGTGACCATACCTTGTTCTGAAAGAAGTTTTTAGAATATCTGAGTCTTTCACTCGCAACTGATAATAGCCTGATCTTAAATCTATTTTCGAAAACACAACAGCTCCTTTCATCTGATCAAACAAATCATCAATTCGGGGCAGGGATATTTATTCTTGATAGTCACTTTATTCAACTGACGATAGTCAATACACATTCTCATTGTACCGTCTTTCTGTTTCACAAATAAAACCAGAGCACCCCAAGGTGAGAAACTCGGTCTAGCAAATCCTCGATCGATCAACTCTTGCAATTGAGACTTTAATTCTTTCAGTTTAGTCGAGGCCATTCTATATGGAGCTATTGAAATTGGAGTAGTAGCAGGTACTAATTCAATGCCAAACTCTACCTCTCTAACCGGAGGTAATCCCAGAAGTTCTTCATGAAACACATCAGGGAACTCACAAATAACAGGAATAGATTCAACCTTCTTTTCTGATACTCTCGAATCAATCACATATGCAAAATAAGCTTCACAAACCTTTCTCACAATACTTAAAGCTGTCATCGAAGATATCATAGTAGATAATCCATTCAAATCACTAGATTCAATTCTAACTATTTCATCATTCTTGCATCTCAAATCAATAGTTTTCCGTTTGCAATTCACCAAAGCATCATGCAAAGTTAACCAATCCATACCCAGAATTATATCAAACTCATTAAATGGCAATAATATCAGATCAGCCAGAAAATAATTATCTCAAAACATTAATGAACAATTCTCGCAGACTTTATCAGCCAAAACACATTTTCCTAGGGGGTTCGAAACTCTAATTACAAATTCAGTAGACTTTACAGGAAAAGTCTTACTGTTCACTAAGTTCATGCATATATATGAATGTGTCAATCCAGGATCTATCAAAGCAATCATAGAAGTATCATAGAGAGTAAATGTACCCGTAATCACATCTAGCGATGAAGCTTCCTTGCCAGTTCTGATAGCATAGACTCTGGCAGATGCACGAGGCTCAGATCTTATAGCTGTGTCTTTCATTCCTCTCTGACTATCGCTCACATTTCCCAAATTTCTGGAAGGTCTACCTTGAGAAACATTACCACTCTACCTTGGATTCTGAACATTATCTTTTCAGCTAAATCTGGGCAATCTTTTATAAAACGATTTCTTGAACCACAATTATAACAAGCTCGGTTAATACTTTTTCCCCAGCATTCACCAAAATGTCGTCTTCCACACTGATCACACTCAAACTTTTCATTCTTTACATTATCTACATTGGCAACAGATGTAGTTGAAGACTTGAAACTCGATTACGATCTAACACGATCTCTGATCGAAGGTCCCATACTAATCTTTGAACGACTGCTATCATCTCTAAACTTCTTGGATCCAAATTGAAATGATTTGCCCAATGATCTCTTTCGTACCTCTCTAGCTTCAAAATCAGCCTTTCTTTTCTCTTTCCCAAGATCTTCAGCTTTACATGCTCGTTCATCAAGCACTACCAATTCTTTGATTTTTAGGATTCCAACTAGCAAACGAATATAATCATTCAAGTCGTCTTCAAATCTCTTACACATTATTGCTTCCGTAGATATGCATTCACGAGCATATTGACTCAGCCTTACAAATTCTCGCTCGTATTCTGTGACAGACATTCGGCCTTGTTTAAGCTCAAGAAACCCTTTGCATTTTTTATCAGTAAATCTCTGACTGATATATTTCTTCCGGAATTCAGCTTGGAAGAAACCCCAGGTAACTCGTTGACTTGGAACCACGGATGTCAAATTTTTCCACCAATGATACGTTGTATCTCTCAAAAGAGAAACAACACATTTTATGCATTCCTCAGGATTCAAAGACAACTCATCAAACACTCTTATTATGTCCTCTAACCAGAACTCGACTTTTTCAGCATCATCCTTTGTTGTAGCTCGAAACTCTTCAGCCCCATGTTTTCTAATCTTATCAACTGGTGGTTTACTCAACTGTATAGGGTTTACTGGTGGCATAACAGGAGTTCGAGGAGAATTAATCGTGGGTGGAGGTTGTTGTACAGCCGGATTGGTTCCAATATATTGGGTGAACCAATCATTCATCATCTGATAAAAGGCTTGTTTAGCCTCACTATCACAGCTACTCATAGCCGGTCGAGAATCAGCTTGCACCGTCCCTTGCGTGGGAGCAGGTGTATTATTTTAAACATCATCTGCTACAGTTCTTTCGGCATCCATTGCTATATAAAAGCACATTTCAGTGTCAAGATTCATCACACTATTGTAGTTCATAAATATGGCATGTATAGCTAGACTCACATACGCTATGGTAGTCCTAGAATCGATTAAATTATATCTCTGATACCAAAAAAATGTAACACCCTTAACCCAAAATGTAACACCCCTAACCCAAAACCATCGCCGGAATAGGTTAAAAGGCATTACCGGACTCACAACTCAAATTAGAACCACCACAAATCAATAATTATCTCATTACTAAAAAAAGTCATTCATTCACATTCAATATTCACATATAACTAAGGATACAATGCTTAAACATGCATTCAGGACCAAATCGATAACATACCAAAGTTTCAAGACTTAGAAAAGTTTTTCAATTTTGTTAAGGTCACACGTCTATATGACCAGGTAGTGTGCCTCACATGGGCACCAGACACACCCATGTGATCCAACCGTGCCAAAATAGAGTAATATACTGACTTTCACCCGCGACTAACAGACACGCCGGTGTGCTATGGCCGTGTGATACTTAGCTAGCTACTGACTTGAGCCCACGGCCATATGACACGCCCAAATGTCTTAATCGTGTGATCTTAAGAGGTTACTGCTTTTCATACACGGCCACAAGGCACGCCCGTGGTCCCTGACCGTGTGGCACAATGCAGGCTTTGTTTAAGCCAATTTGCCACCCTTTTTGGGTCATCCTACAAGCAATAGAAACAAGCATATATGCTTTACGAATTCAACCAATTTTTATGCCAAAATACACATCATTCCAACCATAACAATATCAACCATTTACCTACTCATAAACCTTACCAATATTCACCATTACTTTTGTCCAACTAAAACATATCACAATTGCACATTAATATCACATACCATAATTCATTATCAACTATAAGTTCAAAACACCAACTAGCCAAATCACATGGCTAAACATATACATCACAAAACATAATCCCACAACTACTAGCCTATACATGCCACACTTCAAAGTATACAATTTCAAAATACCAAAATGAGGTTTGATAGTGTGGTGACGATCCTTGACGATCCCCGAGCTCACAATAGCTTCAATATCTATAAAACAATGCAAACACACACAAAGTAAGCTTTCAATAGCTAGTAAGCTCGTACTGAAAATCATAAACATTATATAAAATGTTAAACATCAACACATAAGTATTTATAAATTCTCAAATCATCTATCAATTCAATGCCAACACAATTCATATGTTCATACCAATTCAATGAACTTCACATAAATAATATCATCTACCACATAGGTACCGTACATACCTGAACCTTCTCGTACTTATTAATTTTCATTCTCACCTTCTGTTCGGATATTTTAAAACTCTTTGAAGATCACCAATGCTTTAAACATCAGCACACTTAGTGCTTTAAAGATTAGCCGAGACTAAAATGATTCCGCACACTTAGTGCCATTATAATTAACTGAAAATAAGTCGGTAACACACACTTAGTGCCTTATATAGCCGAAGCTATTCCAACTCGCACACCTAGTGCCATTTGTAGCCGAAGCTATATTAAACTGCACACTTAGTGCCAAACATAGTCGAATATCATCATACTCAAACCGTAATCAAATATCTATACAATTTATATATTACTATCACATTAAAACATAACTTTAACATCATTTATCATATATGAACTTACCTCGTACTCGAAATTGTCGATTTGAATTGTTTACTCGATAACCTTCGACTTACCTCGATATAAATCTGAATTCCTCCTTTCTGGATCTATATGTATTCAAAATTAAACCTTTTTATTCACCAATTAAGTCAATTCAATCCATAAACACATATTTAGGGCATTTTGCAAACTAGCCCTCCCATTTTCACATTTCGACACTTTAATTCTTATTTCACAAAATCACAAAATACACATAATTTGCATATACACAATCTTAGTCAAATTCTCCTATTACTCATACTAGTCCACACATTTCATTTATTTTACATTTTAGTCCCTCAAATTAACATTTTTACAATTTAGCCCAAATTGCTCAAATTCATCAAAAATCCAAAGTCAAAACATGTAAACCCAACATCAAGCTTTCATATTTCACCATTTAACAACACAAAACTCATGAATTCATCCATGGCATATTTCAAATTCATCATCAAAATCAGAAATTGAGACAAGGGCTTGATAGTAGACGAAGCAACGATTACAAATACGTAGAAATTATCAAAAATCAAAACAAAAACATACCTTAATCAAGTCAAACCATAGCCGAACCCTAGCAAGCTTTTATCCTTTATTTTTCCTTTGATTTTCGGCAATGGTGGTGAATATAACACCAAATTTATGTTTTTGTTTTATTATTATAACATTTATACTCATTTTTACCATTTTAGCCTTGTTGTTTTCATTAGAATTCCACTAACTAAAGTCCAACTATGTCCATACATTAATTCAATGGTCTATTTACAACATAAGGACCTCACATTTAATGAGACACATCAAATAAGCACTTTAACAAATAGCGCGATTAGGTCCTTTTATCAAATTAAGCACACAAACAATTAAATTTTTAGACGAAACTTTCACACATGCTATTTCACATATCATAATCATGAAAGATAATATTTAAAAATTTTTGTGACTCGGATTTGTGGTCCTAAAACCACTGTTCCGACTAGGGTCAGAATTGGACTGTTACATTAAGACGCCGACGTCATGTCCCAGACATGGTCTTACACTAGCTTTCATATAGCGAGGCCGATGCCATGTCCCAGAAAAGTCTTACACTGGCTCTTATCTATCGGTGTCGATGCCATATCCCAGACAGGTCTATGGCCTTACATGTTATGACATATCGATGCCACTGTCCCAGATAGGGTCTTACACGAAATTACAATATGATGCCAATGTCCTAGACATGGTCTTACACGTAATCATAATACAATGCCAATGTCCCAGACATGGTCTTACATGTAACCGCATCTCGATAACTTGATGTCATGACATTTGTATCTTATACTATTCCTAAGGTTCGTACGGGACTTTCGGATCTCGTAACTCTGTCGATTCTTACTCGTATTTGCTCGTTCAACATTCATAATAATTCAATGACAATTAAACATGTATAATTCAATTTAAAGACATTTATTTGCATATGAACTTACCTAGTATTGAGAATAAACGGACTGGATCGACTATTCGACAATTTTTGATATCCCCCGATCTAAATCCGATTTCTTTCTTTTAAGATCTATATGAATTCAAAATTAACTTATTTATTCATCAATTCATTCAATTTCATCCAAAACACACAATGTGGGGCATTTTACACATTAACCCCTATAATTTTACATTTCTTACAATTTAGCCCTTATTTCAATAAAAAAATATTCAATTCAATTTAAACCCATATGTGTCGAATTACTATAGTGCCCCTTGGAGCCCATATCTTTCATTTATTTACACTTTTAACTCCACATTTTCATCTTTTCACAAATTAATCCCTAATATGCATTTTTACTCAAAATCACTTTACAAAACATAGATATCTATCACTAAGCTTTCATAATTCATCACCAATAATTCAAAAACACATGAATTCATCAATAGAAACTTTCAAAACATTAAGAAAATTTTCAAATTAGTCCCTGGGCTAGCAAGTACTCGAAGCAACGATCACAAAAATATAGAAATCATCAAAAACGAAACAAAAACGGACCTTCAATTGAGCATCAACATGGCTGAACCTTCAATGCTTCCAAAACCTTTATTTTCTTTCTCATTTCAGTTGGGAAAGACGACCATTTAGTATAAAATTGTTTTTATTTTATTTAATATAACTTAATTCACAAATTACCATTTTATCCTTTAGTTAAAACATTGAAAATCACATAATTCAAGGCCATTTATGTCCATTTCCACTATCAATGACATTATAAGGACCTTTGGTTTAATAAATCATAGCAAATAAACACTCTTAACTTATAGCATGCTACTTTTGCATTTTACATGATTTAGTCCTTTCGCCAAATTAAGCACTCAAACGCTAAAATTATTTCACGGAACTTTCACACATATCAAATAACATGCTATAAAAACCAAAAATAATTTTAAAATAATTTTAAAACCTCAGATTTTTGGTTCCAAAACCACTGTACCGATTTAGCTAAAACTGAGCTATTACAGAACCCAATGGCTCAACAACCTCCAACCCCACTGCACCCCAACCTGTCCCCGTAGTTTCTTAGGGTTTGGAACAAACACATACAAGCAAACCTTCAGTTGATAAAATTCAAAACTATGGGGCTAAAGAGTTTCGTGGTATAGCGGACGATGATCCAGAAAAGGTCGAGTTCTAGTTGGGGCTAAAGAGTTGTTTCTTTACTGAAAGTGTAATAGCCCATTTTCAGTGAAATTGGAATAGTGCTTTCGAGACCACAAATCCGAGCCAAAAATAAAATTTATTTTAATTTTATTGTATGATCCGTATTATGATAGAGATATCATGTAAGAATTCTGATAAGAAAATTTTACCGATTATGTGTTTAATTACAGGAAGGACTAAATCGCATAAAATGCAAAAGTTGAATTCTAGTAGTTAGAAGGATTAAATAGCTATGGAATTCAAAACTTGAGGTCCTTATATTGTAATAAGACCATTAATCAAAAGTTAGTAGATATTTTTAATGATTCATCCATAGAAATTTAGAAAAAGGCAAGAATTAAATTGGAAATATAAATAATAAAAATATGATAAATAATTAAAAAAGAAATTAACATCTTATTTTATGTCATATTCTTTCCCAAAATACATGGAAACCCTAGGAAAGAGAAAACAATCTTTCTTGGCTTAATTGGGTAAGTTTTCTTGTCCCATTTTTAGTAATTTTGATATTTTTGAAACCTAGATAGTTTAATCTATCTATTTAGGGGATCAATTAGAAAAGTTATCAAAGTATAGAAATTATTTCAATGATGAATATGCTAAAAATTAGAAATTTATGGTAGAAAATAAAAGGTCGTTGATAGATAATCAACTTTTACAAAGTGATTTTTTATGAAAATATGATATAAGGACTAATTTGTAAATTTGTGAAAATTGAAAAAAATTCTGAAATTTATAGAAAATATGTGTTGTAAACTTTCTATTGAAATTTTGGTTAGGCTTGGAAAAAGGAGTAAATTGCATGCATTTCATTTTTCGAGCTTAGGGATGAAATTGGAATTTATGGAAAGTTTATGGGCAAAATGATAATTTTGCCTAGGATGTAAATTGAGTCTAAATAAATATGAAATGTTATAAATGGATGATTAAATTTATTTATATAGATCCGGATAACACAAATTCGAGGCTAGATCGAGGAAAAGAAAATGTTTCAGATTAGTAGATTTAAATACGCGAACAAGTGTCGAGGTAAGTTCATGTAACTTAATCGAGCTTGTAAATATGTTAAATTGAATGTTGTGTTTGTATGAAATGTGTTTTATATTTATGTGAATTAATTTGAATGTCATAATAAAGAAATGAATACATGTTTGAAATGGTTTAAAAGGGTTAAGTTCCGTTTGAATATTGGATTTCGATGGATAAATGTGATTTCCCTTATTGAATCAGGTCTTGCATCTGTTGCTGACGGGATTTAACTCGGACGAGTAATTCTATTGACCTCATTACAGATAGTATTTAGCCCAGACGGGTAATCCTGTTATAATCCCCCTCGAACATATGTTATAATTAGGATTTAGCCTGGACTGGTAATCCTAATTGAGCTCTTTTGAGCACATGTTATAGAAAGGATTTAGCTTGGACTGGTAATATTAATATATGATATGTGTCTTGAGAGTGTGCTCTCTGATTAAGTACCCTAATGGGTACTCCTGAGTATAAATTGATAGGTTATTGAATTGTACACCTTGAGTGTACTACCTGAGTATTCATCAGAATTTCAATGATTCAACGGATAAAATACTTGACATGATATGAAAGTTATGAGATGAAATGAATAATGTTTTGAAATAATATAGTATGATAAACTCATCTATGTTTCCTTGATGTATTTGAGAATTATGTGACTAACATGTTTGATTGAATGCATGTGTTTAGGCAATTTTGCCAAGTTGATGGAAAACATGTTATTGTATGCATAGATTTAATAAATGAGATTGGTAAGTTTAATTCCTGTTATACGAACTTACTAAGCATATAATGATTACTAGGTTTTTATTTTCTCCATTTTATAGCGCTCGGTAGCTCACAAAGGTTGGTGATTGGTTGGAGCATCGTCACACTATCCACAAGCTTATTTGGTATAAATAGTAACCTTATTTTGGTATAATGGCATGTATAGGCTAACTTGGCCATAGATGACATATGTTATTCGTAATCTAGTCATTGGAATGGCTAGTAATTGTATGTTTTGGTATTTATAAAGTATAATGTTAAGATAAACACCTATGTGTTAAATAGTAATGATCAATTGATGTTTTATGTTTATGTTAAACCAAGGTAAGACTTTAAACATGTATGTATGCAATGTCATATTATATTAGATGTTGAAATTTGCTTAAATTCAATGCTTGGATTGGTTGGTATTTGGATGTAATTTTGGTGCAGGTTATTGGTAATTTTTTTTAGTAAGAAATGAAGCTAGAAATGGCTTTATTTGTCCACACGGGCGTGTGTCTAAACTGTGTGTGACACACGGCCTGGTACATGGGCGTGTGATTAGGCCGTGTGTCCCCTGCATCTTAAATTTGAAAAATAGAATGCTCAGAATTGAGCACACGGGCAGAGATATGGGTGTGTGTCTAAACCGTGTGTGCTACACAACCTAGAACACGGACATGTGTCTTGGCCGAGTGAACCCTGTACCTAATTTTTGAAAATTAAATTGATCACATAACCTACTCACACGTGCGTGTGGCTGGCCCTATGGTACAAGTTAGAGAGTTACACGGGATCGAACACGGCCTATAGCACGGGCATGTTCTAGGGTCCCACAAGCGTGTCCCATGGACCACACAAGCGTGTGAGCCCTGTAACTTGGAAAATTTTCAAAATTTTGCAAAAAAATTTATAGAGTTTCTGATTAAGTCCCGACTCAATTCTAATACTCAATTTGGGCCTCGAGGGTCCAATTAAGGGATATTATGAATAATTTTGGTAAATGAACAGTAAATAACGTGAATTATTTGTAAGTGCTTTGAAAGTTTCAGTAATACTCTGTAACCCTATTCCGGCAAAGGATACGGGTCAGGGGTGTTACATTTATTTGTATCAAAGCTACAGTTTAGTCAATTCTCGAGCTAACGTAACAAGTATAAGTTTAGCTATACATTCCATTATATAATTTTTGATAGTGTGATATCTCCTAACCATTTTAAATGTGTCTTCATATAGTAATGTCATCCAACCAAGCTAGAGCTGAATCCGAGGAAGCTGAGAGCAATGCTTCAGCTTCAATTCAAAGAGCTGCAACTAATAGTGAAAGGCCTATATCTGAGGACCAAAGTGAGGAGGAAAAACAAGCCTTCTTTCAAATGATGAATGAGTGGTTCACTCAGTATATAAGAACAAATCTTGTTGTACAACAACCTGCCCCACCTATTCCTCAATCGGCTCCTGAAATACCACAAGGTGCTGAACCCGCTAGAACTGGTAAGCCTCTGGTAGATAAAATCTGTAAATATGAGGTAGAAGAATTTAGAGATACTGTAGATGATGATCTAGAACGGGCCGAGTTTTGGCTGGAAAATACTATTCGGGTTTTTGATGAATTGTAGTGTACACCAGCTGAATGTCTGAAATGTGCAGTATCCTTACTGAAAGACACAGCTTATCATTGGTGGAATACTATAACTTCTGTTGTACCAAGAGAAAACGTTACATAGGAGTTTTTCCAGACTAAATTCAGAAAGAAGTATGTTAGCCAGTGATTTATGGATCAAAAAAAGAAGGAATTTTTATAATTCAAACAAGAAAGCATGACTGTATTTGAGTATGAATGGGAATCCGTTCGGTTGAGCAAGTATGCCAAAGAATGGGTTCCAAACAAGGCTGATATGTGCAAATGGTTTGAAGTGGGTTTAAATGAAGACATTAAGTTGTTGATTGGTATTCTTGAATTAAGGGAATTTGCGATACTCGTTGATCGAGCTTATAAAGCTGAAGAATTGAGTAAAGAAAAGAAACAAGCTAAAAGAGAAGCTCGAGTTTCTGGTAAAAGAATTATGAGTAAGTCACAATCATCTACTTCTAAGAAATTAAAGAAGTATTATGATCGTGTTACCACCTCTACGGGATATTCTGGAAAAGAGCAAGGCTCTCAATGCTCTAACCCGAGGTCTTCATCTCCATCTGTAACCAGTGTTGGTAGTGTTGGTAATACCAAATTGAAATGTAAACACTGTAATAAGTTTCATTTTGGAGAATGTCGTTTGAGAAAAGGGGCTTGTTATGGATGTGGTTCCCTTGACCATTTTCTCAGAGATTTTCCAGAAAGGGTTGAAAAAGAAATTGAGCAGGCTCCAAAGATGAGTAATCTTGTTTCGAGAGGCAGACCACCCACGAGTAATCCTGTTTCGAGAGGCAGACCACCCACGAGTAATCCTGTTTCGAGAGGTAGACCACCTTATCGCCCCAGCAATGTCAGTAGTAGTCGAGGTACTATAAGGGATACAATAGATAAATCTAAGGCACAAGCACCGAAAAGGACATATGCTATTTGTGCCAGAGAAGATGCCTCTGCACTAGACATTATTACTAGTACATTTTCTCTACTTGATACTGATATTATTGCTTTGATTGATCCTAGCTCCACACATTCATATATATGCACAAATTTAGTGTCTGTTAAAAATTTACCCATTGATTTCACTAAATTTGTGGTTAAAGTCTCAAACCCCTTGAGCCAGTATGTTATGGTGGATAAAGTTTGTAAAAATTGTCCATTGATGGTAAAGGGTTATTTCTTTTCGGCTAACTTGATGTTATTGCCATTTGATGAATTTGATGTGATTTTGGGAATGGACTAGTTAACCTAACATAATGCAGTGGTGAATTGTAAACAAAAATATATTGTATTGAAATGTTAGAATGGTGCGTTACTCCATGTTGAATCTGATAAATTAGATGGGTTGTCTAATGTGATTTAAGCAATATCAACACATAAATATGACAAAAAGGGTTATGAAGCTTATTTTGCTTATGTGTTGGACAATAAAGTATCTGAGTAAAAAATTCAATTAGTGCCGGTTGTATGTGAATTTCCTGATGTATTTCCAGAGGAATTACCTGGTTTACCATCGGTTAGAGAAGTGGAGTTCTCTATAGATATTGTCCCGAGAACAACACCTATATCCATAGCCCCTTATAGAATGGATCCTACCGAATTAAAGGAGTTGAAAGCACAGTTGCAAGCACAGTTGCAAGAGTTGATTGATAGAGGCTTTGCTTGACCTAGTTTTTCACCTTGGGGTGCGTCGGTCCTATTTGTAAAGAAAAAGGATGGATCGTTGAGACTGTGCATTCATTACAGACAGCTCAACAAAGTTACAATAAAGAACAAGTATCTATTACCTTGCATTGATGATTTGTTTGATCAATTGAAGGGGGCCACTGTATTTTCAAAGATTGATCTTCATTCTGGTTACTATCAGTTACGGGTAAAAGATTCAAATGTGTCAAAGACAACTTTTAGAACCAGGTATGGACACTATGAGTTTCTTGTGATGCCATTTGGTTTGACAAATGCACCGGCAGTATTTATGGATCTGATGAACAGAATTTTCAGACCTTATTTAGACAGGTTTGTGGTGGTATTTATTGATCATATTTTAGTTTACTCTCGAGATGAAAATGTACATGCTGATCACTTAAGAAATTTGTTGCAAACTATGCATGAGAAGCAACTATATGCCAAATTTCGTAAATATGAATTTTGGCTACGAGAACTTGGTTTTCTTGGACATATTGTATCTGCAGAGGGTATTCATGTAACAACCAATTTTTAGTGAAATCAGAACAGTAGTTTTGGGACCACAATTCCGATCCGAAAAATAAAAATTTATTTTTATTTTATTATATGATCCATATTATATTAGAAACTTCATGTGAATATTTTGATAAAAAAATTTACCGATTATGTGCTTAATTACAAGAAGGACTAAATCGCTTAAAATGTAAAAGTTGAATTCTAGTAGCTATAAGGATTAAATAGCTATAGAATTCAATACTTGAGGTCCTTATATGGTAATTAGACCATTAATAAAAAGTTAGTAGATATTTTTGGATGATTCATCCATGGAAAACTAGAAAAAGGCTAAGGACTAAATCAGAAATCAAAATTATTAAAGATGCTAAATTAATTAAATAGAAATAAAAATCATTTTTATCATCTTCTTCCCCAAAATATTCCATGGAAACCCTAGGAGAGACAAAAGAAACTTTCTTGGCCAAATTGGGTAAGTTTTCTTGTCCTGTTTTTAGTAATTTTGATATTTTTGAACTTGGGATAGTTTAATCTATCTATTTGGGGGATCAATTTGAAGAGTTATCAAAGTATGGAAATTTGGTCATGGATGTATATGCTGAAATTTTGAAATTTATGGTAGAAAATGAAAGGTTGTTGATAGATAAACAACTTTTACAAAGTGATTTTTTTATGAAAACATGATTTAGGGACTAAAATGTAAAGTTGTGAAATTTGATGAAAATTTTTGAATTTTTATGAATACATGTGCTGTAAATTTTGTGATTGAATTTTTTTTAGGCTTGGAATAAGGAGTAAATTGCACAAATTTCATTTTTCGAGCCTAGGGACGAAATGGGAATTTATGGAAAAGGGGCAAAATGGTAATTTTGCCTAGGATGAAAATTGAGTGCACTTAAATATGAAATATGATAAATTGATGTAAAATTTACTTGTATAGATCCAGATAAACTAAATTCGGAGCTAGAATGAGGAAAAGAGGAAAATGTCGGATTATTAGATGTTATGTACATGAACATTTGTCGAAGTAAGTTCATGTAACTAAATTGTGTTTATTTACATGCTTGCATTGATTGTGTTTATGTAAATCGTATAAATGTTATAAATATGTGAAATGATTACATATCCGATAAAAGCCCGATAAATAAAAATGTTTAAATTAAATGATAATGCCCGATAGATGACAAAGGATAAACGATGAAAATGTTACTTATATGCTTGAACTGAATGTGGAATGTGTTTACTTGAATCATATGAATGTTATGGATGTATGAAATAATCACAAGCCCGATAATGCTTGCTTGAACTGAATGTGGAATGTGTTTACTTGAATCATATGAATGTTATGGATGTATGAAATAATCACAAGCCTGATAATGCTTGAAAAATATTTAAATTCCAGTTGAATAAATGGAAAATCGATGGATACGTGACTTCTCGAAATGAGTGAGGTCCTACATTTATTGCTACTAGATTTAGCTTGGACGAGTAATCCTATTGACCTCATTACAGAAAAGATTTAGCCCGAACGGGTAATCCTAATATAAGCCCTCTTGAGCATGTGTTATGGATTGGATTTAGCCTAGACGGGTGATCCAGATCAAGCTCTTTAGAGCATATGTCATAAAAAGGATTTAGCCTGGACTAGTAATCCTGACTAAGCTCTATTGATTACAAGTATTATAGACAGGATTTACCCTGGACTGGTAATCCTGTTGTATACATGTGTGGCTCAAGAGTGTACTCTCTGAAATAGTACCTTATGGGTACTATTGAATATGAATTAATGGATCCTGATTTGTACTACTTGTGTTACCATCGATATTTCAGATAAATTCAACGGGTAAAAATCTTGATATGAGAATATATGAATAAGAAATCAGTTATTATACATATTCGTCTGAAATACAAGAAAATGATGATACATGACAAATGATATATGAAAACATGAGATGATGATATTTGTACATGGACTTTATTTGATGAATATATGTTCATTCTTGATTATAGGCTTGTACACCTTGAGTGTACTAATCATGACCTTGATATTTTGAGTAATATGAGTAAAGTTCTTATATAAATTGATCTGAACTCGAAATGAACTATTATGAAATTATACTTGTAATAATGAGATGAATTATGCATGTTAAATGAATACATGTTGTGGAAAGCATATGTGCTTGGAAACTTGATTGTTGTTGAGCCCATATATGTTTTGATGTTATTATGGAATATATGACTAACAAGGGCAATAAGGATGTATGTAGGGCTTGAGGTCAAATTGATTGAATATGCCTTACATAGTTACCTCAAAATAGAATGAATGGTAAGTTAAGTACCATGTTATACGAACTTACTAAGCATTTTATGCTTACTTAGTTTTATTTCCCTGTTTTAGAGTAAATTAGTTTTATTTCCCTGTTTTAGAGTAAATCGGAAGCTCGTTGGATTGGAAACTTGGCCGAGATCACTCACACTATCCATCGGCCCATGTCGGTACAATATGGTAAAGCAATTATGGTTACAATGGCATGTATAGGTTATATTGGTCATATTGGCATGTAAACGTAAATGATTATTGTAATCTAGCCATTGGAATGGCTAGTGATGATTATGTTTTGGTACATGTATATATATATGTGTTTAAGTTTACTTTATGGATATGACATAAGTGTTTCTTATTGATTGATTGAGAAAGGTAAGATTTAAGCATGAATGCATGTAACAATATATCATGTTAGATGTTATAAATTGCTTGAAATCAATGCTTGGGCTGGTTGTTATTTGGATGTAAGTTTGGTGCAGGAATTTGGTATGATTTTGGGTGAGAAATAAAGCTAGGAATGGCTTTATTTTGTCCACTCGGGTAGACACACGGGCTTGTGTCTAGACTGTGTGTGACACACGGCCTAGTATATGGGCATGTGGTTAGGTCGTGTGTCCCCTGCATCATAAATTTGAGAAAACAAAATGCTCAGAATTGAGCACAAGGGCAAGGACACGGGTGTGTGTCTCAGCTGTGTGTGCTACACAGCCTAGAACACGAGCGTGTGTCTTGGCCATGTGAAACCTGCACCTAATTTCGAGAGAATTTAATTAAGAACACGGCCTAGCACAAGGTTGTGTGCCATGGCCGTGTGCACAAGTCAGTGAGTAACAGGGATCGAACATGACCTGTAGCACGGGCGTGTCCCAGGGTCACACAGGCATGTCCCTTGGACCACACGGGCGTGTGTGCCTGTAACTTGGAAAATTTTTAAAATTCCGCAAAAAATTCTTAGAGTCTCCGATTAAGTCCTGATTCAATTCTAAAGCTCATATTGGGCTTTGAGGGTCCATTTAAGGGACGTTACGAATAATTTTGGAAAGTGAATAGTAATTGTTATAAATTATCTGAAAATGTTCTAAAAGTTTCAGTAATGCTCAATTACCTTGTTCTAGCGACGGATACGAGTTAGAGGTGTTACAATTCGAGTAGATCCAAGTAAAATTTTAGCTATTATCAATTGGAAGCCACCAAAGAATGTATCTGAAGTCCAATGTTTCCTAGGACTTGTTGGATATTATCAAAGGTTTGTAAAAGGTTTTTCAATTATAGCTTCTCCGATGGCTCGATTGTTGAATAAAGATGTGAAGTTTGAGTGGTTCGATAAGTGTCAACAGAGTTTTGATAGATTGAAAGCCTTATTGACAGAAGCACCTGTGTTAGTTCAGCCTGAATCGGGTAAGGAATTTATAATTTACAGTGATGCATCGTTAAATGGTTTAGGCTGTGTTTTGATGCAAGAAGGTAAAGTAATAGCCTATGCTTCAAGACAGCTAAAACCACATGAAATAAATTACCCAATACATGATCTTGAATTGGCAGCAATTGTGTTTGCATTGAAAATATGGCGACAATATCTGTTTGGTGAAAAATGTCACATATTCACTGATCATAAAAGTTTGAAGTATTTGATGTCACAGAAAAATTTGAAATTGAGACAGTGCAAGTGGCTTGAATTATTGAAAGATTATAATCAGTTATTGATTACCATCCAAGAAAAGCCAATGTGGTTGCTGATGGTCTAAGTAGAAAATCCATGTTTGCCTTGTGAGCTATGAATACTCGATTGATGTTATCAGATGATGGTTTAATTTTGAATGAAGCTCATAATGGTAACATGTCTATTCATCCTGGTAGTAATAAAATGTACAGTGATTTAAAAAAGATGTACTGGTGGCTGTGTAACACCCCTTACCCGTGTTCGACTCCGGAACAGGGTACGAGGCATTACCAAACTTAATCACTAATCATCGTATAAAAATCGATTCATAATTTCACTCTAATTTAAAAACTTTTTCAAACAAATTCAAGCTGTCCCTTAAAAAGAGCTTACAAGGCCCATATCATGCTTTAATTCAACCACACACATAGGCAAGCATGCACATTCATAAATTGCATCATTTAATTAATAACATAATCAAGACTATCTACATTAAATGACTTTATACAATAGAGACCTTCGAATAACATAGGTCAGTATTTTAGGCCAATTCCTAGCAGCTTAGTAACAACTAAATGAGTCTCCATACATACTAAAGACTTAAAAATACTTTAAAACCTTTATATATCGGTCAATAGTTTGATAGTGTGATTTAACCTCCGGCGACCTCCAACTCGAGCTAACATTTGAGACACTATAGGAAAAAGGAAAGGAAGGGAGTAAGCATTATAGCTTAGTAAGTAAGTATGTAAATATTAATAAACAATACATTATCATACTTTAAATGAAGTCACAATATATTCCCGGAATATTACCATCACAAACACACACACACTTTCACTATTACAATCATAAACAGGTTCAAAATAAGCTGTCTAGCAGAGTACTAGTAGCTAAATTATTTTTTTATGGAGCTACAGAACTCCAAATTACAAACTGTTAATTTTTATTGAAACTAGATTCAGGTATATTCTTACCACAAAATTTTCAGAATTTTTGGTCCAGCCAATTAGTACAGTTTATTCATTGAAGTTACCCCTGTTTCACTGCTCAACTGTTCTAACCACTCTTCACTACAAATCAATTTTCTCCTCATACAGAATTTAAAGGATGTTCTCATTTTGTTTCATTTGAAACTAGAATCATTAAGGATTTCAAGCATATAAATTATATCCCCTAATTATTTTTGTACAATTTTTAATGATTTTTCAAAGTCAGAACAGGGGATCACGTAGTCATTCTAAACCAGTCTCTCAAAAACTTAAATATCTCATAATATAGAATTCCTTTGCTTGCTATGTTTCTGTTATATGAAAATAGACTCATTAAGATTTAATTTGATATCTCATTTAGTCTCTGATTCAATTTCTACTATTTTTGGTAAATTTTAAGATTCACGTCACTGCAACTATCCATAACAGTTTTATTGTCAATTTTGATCTTTAACACTTCAATTGTATTCATCACTTACCCATAACAATCTTTCCAATTTCCAATCACATATCAAGCATATTGCTCATAAGTTACACACGTATATACTTACACTTATCATCACAAAGTCATACGCAATTTCATTTAACTAATTTCCCAGTTGAACGCTTCAGAATAATAACAAATACGCGATGGTATCGCACACAGCCCACCTTTAAAATCGAAGCTCTCTTGTACACATAGTGGCCTTCACTTAGCACCACTCATGTGACCTAGCTCGATTGTACACATAACTTTGGCTCTCTTGTACACATGGTGAACACTTAGTACCACCCATGTGACCTAGCCAGTTTATCTCATAGCTCTCTTGTCTGCATGGTGTCCTTCACTTGGAACCACGCATGCGACCTAGCTACATATATCTCGTAGCTCTCTTGTCTACATGGTGTACACATAGTATCACTCATGTGACCTAGCTACATCATAATGTCTCGTAACTCTCTTGTACACATGATGTGCACTCAGCACCATACATGTGACCTAGCTACATACCATCTGTATCATCCAATTTTTCGAAGGTTCAACTGGGATTTCTCTCTCTTTCTAATACTTGATTCCATACTTCCAATAGTCAATTATGATTCAAAAATCAGGTACAATACATAAAATATGCTGAAATATAAAAACATAATAAGGATAATGTATTATTTACATACAAACTTACATACTTTCTCATTTTCATGTCGAATTAATATTGAACATTTAAATCATCATAATTATACTTACTTTCAACACCTCAGAAATCATAGTAAATATATCAATTTTACGTTGAAACATGCATAAATTAATGCTTATTATACATATGAACTTACCTCGATACTAAAACGGCCATTTTACCAACTTTCCCGATTTTCGATTTTTCTCCCATTCTAGGTTCAAATCTCATTTTTTGGGATCTAAAACATCATATTTTACTTATTTAATTAATGTAATATTCAAAACATTCCTTAACTCAAATTTTGGAAAAATTTCAATTTTGCCCTAAACTTTTGCATATTTACACTTTTGCCCCTAGGCTCAGGAATTAAACTTCATCCCTTATTATTATGTTTTATGACAGGCTGATCATTTTTCGCTTCTATGGCAACATCAAATTCTCACTCTAACACATAGTTATGAACAATAACAACTTTTACTGATTAAGCCGTTTTACTCATTTTTGCTTAAAACCGCTTAGCAAAAGTTGTTTAACATAATTTCAGCCTTCATATTCTACCATAAAACATCAAAATAAACACATTTTACCTATGGGTATTTTTCCAAATATGAATCCTAGCTTAAATTATTGCTAGAATAAGCTTAATCAAGTTACCGGGATTCCAAAAACGTAAAGAACTTGAAAAACGGGGTAGAACAGACTTACTATTGAGCTTGGAAAGCTTGAAAACCCTAGCCATGGCTTCCCCCATGCTAATTTTGACCTCCATGAAAAAGATGAGTCAATTTTGGCTTTATTTTTCCTTTTTATTTCTTTTAATTACCAAATGACTAAAATGCCCTTAAGGCCTTTCTTTAAAATTTTGTCCTATTCATGCCCATTTTTGTCCAAACGAAATATAATGGTCTAATTACCATTTAAGGACCTCCTCTTTAAACCCCCATTTCAATCAAGTACTTATGAATTAGAACACATATTTTGCAACTTTTGCAATTTAGTCCTAAAAGTCCAATTAAGCACTTTATCAGTAAAATTACTTAATGATATTTTTACACAATATTTTAATCAATAAATAAACCTTAAAACTTAATCAGAATAAATTTTTTGACTTCGAATTCGTGGTTCTAAAACCATCGTTCCGTTTAGGCCCCTGAATCGGTACATTCTGACAACTTCGCAAATAAGCCTAATAGGCAAATTAAACATGCAATCTATAAAATTTCTTATCAATACTCTAACACATGCATCTAATCACTCGGTAAATCGTAAAAATTAATCGAAATAAACTTCTCTATCTCAGATTTGTGGTTTCGCAACCACTATTCCATTTAGGCCCTATTTCGAGATGTTATAGGCTGGGAATGAAACGGGATATTTTTTAATTTGTATCTAAATGTTTAATATGTCAACAAGTAAAAGTTGAACATCAGTTGCCTTCGGGATTATTACAGCCAGTTATAATTCCAGAATGGAAATAGAAAAGGAAAAGAATTACCATGGACTTTGTATCGGGATTACCCTTATCTCCAAAGAAGAAAGATGTCATTTGGGTAATTGTCGATTAATTGACAAAGTTTGTAGACTTTATTTCGGTACATATAGATTTTTCTTTAGATAAATTTGATGAAATATATGCCTCTGAGATTGTTAGATTGCATGGAGTACCTGTCTCCATTATTTCAGATAGAGATCCTCGATTTACATCCCAATTCTGGATCAAATTACAAGAAGCTCTAGCTACACAATTACATTTCAGTACTGCATTTCATCCCCAGACTAATGGTTAATCTGAACGTGTAATACAGATTTTGGAAGATATGCTTTGATGTTGTGTACTTGAATTTGAAGGTAACTGGGAAAAGTATTTACCTTTGGTTGAATTTGCTTATAATAACAATTATTAGTCCAATATCAAAATGGCATCATATGAAGCTCTATATGGTCATAAATGTAGAACTCCATTGTTTGGATAGAACTTACTGAGAAAAAGTTACATGGAGTTGATTTAGTCCGTGAAACCGAAGAAAAGGTGAAAAAAATTTGGGACAATTTGAAAGCAGCTTCTGATTGTCAAAAGTCCTATGCTGATCATAAATGGAAAGAAATAGAATTTCAGGTTGGTGACAAGGTATTCTTGAAACTAGCACCTTGGGAGAAAGTTTTCCAATTTGGTCGTAAAGGAAAATTGAGTCCACGGTTTATTAGACCATATGAAATTACAGAAAGAATTGGACCTGTTGAATATCGGTTAGCTTTACCACAAGAACTTGATCGGATTCATAATGGTTTTCATATGTCTATGCTACGACGGTATCGATCAGATCCTTCACATGTTATTTCTTCAACACAGGTAGAGATTCAGCCTGATATGACATACAGTGAAAAACCGATCAAAATCTTAGCTCGAGAAACAAAAAAGTTAAGAAATAAAAAAGTGGCATTAGTAAAAGTTCTCTAGCAGAGACATGGTATTGAAGAAGCAACTTGGGAACCAGAGGATACCATGAGAAAGCAATATCCAAACCTCTTTACTGGTAAGATTCTCAAAGACGAAAATCCTCTAGGGTGGAGAGTTGTAACAGCCCATTTTTAGTGAAATCAGAATATTAGTTTCAGGACCACAAACCCGAGCCGAAAATAAAATTTATTTTAATTTTATTGTATGGTCCATATTATGATAGAGATTTCATGTGAGACTTCTGATAAGAAAATTTTACCGATTATGTGTTTAATTACGGGAAGGACTAAATCACATAAAATGCAAAAGTTGAATTCTAGCAGCTAGAAGGATTAGATAGCTATGGAATTCAAAACTTGAGGCCCTTATATGGTAATTAGACCATTAATCAAAAAGTTAGTAGATATTTTTGATGGTTCATCAATGGAAATTTAGAAAAAGGTAAGGATTAAATTGGAAATATAAATAATTAAAAGATGATAAATAATGAAAAAAGAAATTAACATCTTATTTTATGTCATCTTCTTCCCCAAAATACATGGAAACCTTAGGAAATAGAAAACAATCTTTCTTGGCTTAATTGGGTAAGTTTTCTTGTCCCGTTTTTAGTAATTTTGATATTTTTGAAACCTGGATAGTTTAATCTATCTATTTAAGGGATTAATTTGAAAAGTTATCAAAGTATAAAAATTATGTCAAGGATGAATATGCTGAAAATTAGAAATTTATGGTAGAAAATGAAAGGTTGTTGATAGATAAACAACTTTTACAATGTGATTTTTTATGAAAATATGATTTAGGGACTAATTTGTAAAGTTGTGAAAATTGAAGAAAAATTCTAAAATTTATAGAAAATATGTGTTGCAAATTTTATATTGAAATTTTGGTTAGGCTTGGAAAAAGGAGTAAATTACATAAATTTTATTTTCCGAGCCTAGGGACGAAATTGGAATTTATGGAAAGTTTAGGGGCAAAATGGTAATTTTACCTAGGATGTAAATTGAGTCCAAATAAATATGAAATGTGATAAAAGGATGATTAAATTCATTTATATAGATCCGGATAACATAAATTCAAGGTTAGATCTAGGAAAAGAAAAAGTTTCGAATTAGTAGATTTAAATACGCGAACAAGTGTCGAGGTAAGTTCGTGTAACTTAATCAAGCTTGTAATATGTTAAATTGAATGTTGTGTTTGTTTGAAAGGTGTTTTATATTTATGTAAATTAAATGTTATAATAAAGAAATGAATACATGTTTGAAATGGTTTAAAAGGGTTAAGTTCTGTTTGAATATTGGATTTCGATGGATAAATGTGATTTCCCTTATTGAATGAGGTCCTGCATCTGTTGCTGACAGGATTTAGCTCGGATGAGTAATCCTGTTGACCTCATTACAAATAGGATTTAACTTTGACGGGTAATCCTATTATAATCCCCCTTGAGCATATGTTATAATTAGGATTTAGCCTGGACTGGTAATCCTAATTGAGCTCTTTTGAGCACATGTTACAGAAAAGATTTAGCCTGGACTAGTAATCCTGATATATGATATGTGGCTCGAGAGTGTGCTCTCTAATTAAGTACCCTAATGGGTACTCCTGAGTATAAATTGTCAGGTTATTGAATTATACACCTTGAGTGTACTACTTGAGTATCAATCAGAATTTCAATAATTCAACAGATAAAATACTTGACATGATATGAGAATTATTAGATGAAATAAATAATGTTTTGAAAGAATATAGTATGATAAGCTCATCTATATTTACTTGATGTATTTGAGAATTATGTGACTAACATGTTTGATTGAATGCATGTGTTTAGGCAATTTTTCCAAGTTGATGGAAAACATGTTATTGCATGCATAGATTTAATAAATGAGATTGGTAAGTTTAACTACTGCTATACGAATTTACTAAGCATATAATGCTTACTAGGTTTTTATTTTCTCTGTTTTATAGTGCTCGGTAGCTAGCGAAGTTTGGTGATTGGTTGGAGCATCATCACACTATCCACAAGCTTATTTGGTATAAATAGTAACCTTATTTTGGTATAATGGCATGTATAGGCTACCTTGACCATAAATGGCTTGAATATGTTTTTTGTAATCTAGCCATTGGAATGGCTAATAATGGTATGTTTTGGTATTTATAAAGTATAATGTTAAGATAAACACCTATGTGCTAAATAGGAATGATCAAATGATGTTTTATGTTTATGTTAAACCAAGGTAAGACTTTAAACATGTATATATGTAATGTCATATTATATTAGATGTTAAAATTTGCTTGAATTCAATGCTTGGATTGGTTGGTATTTGGATGTAAGTTTGGTGCAAGTTATTGGTAAAATTTTGGGTGAAAAATGAAGCTAGAAATGACTTTTTGTTGTCCACACGGGCAGACTGTGTGCAGCACATGGCCTGGTACATGGGTATGTGGTTAGGCTGTGTGTCCCCTACATCTTAAATTTGAGAAACAGAATGCTCAGAATTGAGCATACGGGTAGAGATACGGGCGTGTGTCTTAGCCGTGTGTGCTACACGGCCTAGAACACAGGCGTGTGTCTTGGCTATGTGAACCCTGCACCTAATTTTTTATAATTAAATTGATCACACGGCCTACTCACACGAGCGTGTGGCTGGCCGTGTGGCACAAGTTAGAGGGTTAAATGTGATCAAACACGTCCTGCAGCATGGGCGTGTTATAGGGTCACACAGGCGTGTCCCATGGACCACACAAGCGTGGGAGCCCTGTAACTTGGAAAATTTTCAAAATTTCGCGAAAAATTTATAGAGTTTCCAATTAAGTCCTGACTTGATTCTAATACTCGATTTAAGCCTCGAGGGTCCATTTAAGGGACATTATGAATAATTTCGGTAAATGAACAATAATTAACGTGAATTATTTGGAAGTGTTTTGAAAGTTTTAGTAATGCTTCGTAACCCTGTTCCGGCAAAGGATACGGGTTAGGGGTGTTACAAAAAGACTTAGCTTATCAGTGGTGGAACACTTTGATTGCGGTAGTATCGAAAGACCATATTGATAAGAAATGCAAAGAGTTTCTTGAATTGAAACAAGGCTGAATGAAAGTTGTCGAGTATGAGAGAGAATTTGTACGACTCAAAAAATATGCTCAAAAGTGTATACCATCAAAAGCGGTCATGTGTACACGGTTTAAACATGGTTTAAATGAAGATATTAAGCTGTTAGTTGGGATACTTGAGCTGAAAGAATTTGTAGTTTTTGTCGATAGAGCACACAAGCCCGAGGAACTAAGTAAAGCAAAAATTAAAGTAGATTCTGAAGCACGTCATACAAGAAAATGACCTATGGGAAAATCATTCTTGTCTCCATCGAAGAAATCAAAGGAATTCCACAGTCATTTATCAACTTCAGTGAGTTATTCTAGAAGAGACAAAGGAAAGCATCATTCGAGTTTGAAACCTCAAGCTACATCTGTAGCGAGTGTGGATAGTGTCAGGAACAACAAGCCTGAATGTCAGCAATGTAATAGACAATACTTCAGAGAATGCAAATTGAAAGATGAGACGTGTTTTAAATGTGGTTCCTACGATCATTTTCTCAGAGATTGCCTAGAAAGGACTGATAAAGAAAAGGCTCAAAACACTCGTTCGAGTAATACAGCTGGGAGAGGGAGACCACCCTAGAATAATGGAAATGCGGTAACAGTTGAGGTGGAACAAAAGATTAAACTGTTAGATTTAAGGCACGGGTAGCAGCTAGGGCTTATGCAATTCGTGCTCAAGAGCAAGCTTCAGCACCTGATGTGATCACCAATACACTTTCTATCTTTGATGCTAATGTTAATGCTTTGACTGACCTGAGGTCAACACACTCATATGCATGCACAATCTTAGTGTCAAATAAGAAAATATCTTTTGAGTCTACTGAATTTGTCGTTAAAGTAACGAACCCTCTAGGTCAGTATGTATTATTTTATAAAGTTTGTAAAAACTGTCCGATGATTCAGGGTTGCAACTTTTCGGATGATTTGATGTTATTACCCTTTGATGAGTTTGACATGATTTTGGGTATGGACTGGTTACCATTGCATGATGTTATTGTGAACTATAGACGAAATCATATCGTGTTGAAATCTTAGAATGGTGAAAGGATTCGAATTGAATCAGACAGATTGGATGGTACATCTAATGTTATTTTAGTTATGATGACACAAAAATATGTTAAAAAGGGTTGTGAAGCATATCTCGCTTATATATTTGATTCTAGGGTTTCAAAATTAAAGTTAGAATCAGTTCTGATTATATGTGAGTTCACAAATGTATTTGCAAAAGAATTACCAGGATTACCGCCGATTAGAGAGGTTGAGTTTGCTATTGAATTAGTGTTGGGAACATCTCCGATATCAATAGCACCATATAGAATGGCACCTACAAAATTAAAAAAGTTTAAAGCACAATTGCAAGAATTGACATATATGGGCTTTGCTCGACCCAACTTTTCTCCGTGGGGTGCTCCTGTGTTGTTTATTAAGAAAAAGGATCAGTCTATGCGATTATGTATCGACTATCAATTGCTTAATAAAGTCACAATCAAGAACAAATATCCTTCTGTAACGCCCCGAATTTTGGGCCTAGATGAATTGGGCTTTGGGCGTTGGGTCTCATAATTTTTTTTAAGTGAGCAAGAAAATGACAAATGACATGTCGGCTACAAGGGTTTAAGGAATTTGAAGTGTCTAGGTATGTTGGAAAAGTTCTGGGTTCGAGTTCTATAGTGGAGTAATTTTAATTTAATTATTAAAAGGACCTTGTTGGCAAGTAGTTGGGCATTTAAATAAACATAGGGAAAATGGCATCAAAAAGTCTTGTGGAGGAGTGGCTAAGTGATGTCACTTAGGGTGTAGGGAGGTGGCGTTAGTGGTTTGCAAGAAGATCTAAGGTTTTAATCCTAGCTTAGTATTTTTAAAAGTTTAATTTTGGCATTCTAGAAGGTTGGAAGTGGCGTGAAGATGGACTCTAAGGGGAGTGTTCAGAAGAGAAAATTTAGGAAATAGATTGGGGAGTTATCAGGGAGAAAAACTAGGAGATGAGAAGGGGGAAGTGATGGAGCTGAATTGGGAATTGACGGTCAGGTAATTTGGCTAGAGGCTATAAATATGTGCCGAGTTTGGGATCCTAGGCTAATGCCAAATTTTTCAATTTCTTTTCTTTAGTGTCGATTGGCTTTTCCATCTTTGTATCACCCCTTACCCGTATCCAAGGCTGGAATAGGGTACGAGGCATTACCAGACTTAACCATACACAAAGACAAAAACCGGGCCATAAATTTTCATTTAATTCAAAACTTCTCAAACACATGCATATCGTCCCTTAAACATCCATGTCCAAGGCAACATCACTCATCTCCGTATTACACATTTAATTCAAAATCTATAGGCATGCATTCAACTTACAAGATATATTACTAATCATGCATAACAAACAAACCTAACTATATCATCACATCACAAACATAAGACATAACATGTTTAATTAAATTTACAACCCATAATAAATAAAGGTCATATCTCATGAACATATATGATAGCTCAATGCAGACCAATACGGTTGGCCGAAGTCATAATAATAATACATATCACAAACTAACTTCCTATACATGCCACTCACTTGATATTTCAAATATTGAATTAATTCTCCCAAAAGTGATAGCTTGATAGTGTGATTCTGCCTCCGACTATCTCCAACCTCGAGCCAACCTACCAAAACTGAAGAAGTGGAGAGGAAGGGGTAAGCTTTACGCTTAGTAAGTTCATATGAAATTAATAAGCAATTACCATCATGCTTTTCTATGATAAAACACCAAAATTGTACAATTTACACATGTTCAGGTTAAGTTGTTTTATCGAATTATAGTTACTAAATCATTTATATCTGGAGCTACGAAACTCCAAATTAAGTTCCGTTAAATTTCCTTGAAACTAGACTCATATAGCTTTCTCCCATAAAATTTCTAGAATTTTTGGTTTAGCCAATTGGTACAGTTATTCATTAAAGTTTTCCCTGTTTTAGTTTTCAGCTACTCTGACCTCTGTTCACTACGAATCAATTTTATCTCTGTATAGAATTCAAAGGGCTATGCCGTTTATTTCTCTTAAAAATAGACTCAATAATAAATCTATACATGAAAAGTATAACTTCTAATTATGTTTTTACAATTTTTAGTGAATTTCTCAAATAGGAATAGGGGATCTCGAAGTCATTCAGACTCTGTCACACAACAATTTAAATATCTCATAACATAAAGTTCAATTGCATGTACCATTTTCTCTATGTGAAACTAGACTCATTTAGCTTTAATCTCATATTTTATTCAGCCCATAACTCAATTTTCACAATTTATGGTGAATTTCAAAAGTTGCACCACTGCAGTAACCCAAAACTATCAAGGTTGAATTTACTCATTCACCACTATTATTCACCAAATCCATACAATATCATTTCATCCATGATGGTAAGAACACATAATTATGCTTCATAAGCATGGACTCATAATCACAAGGTCATCACAAAAGCATTCTCATGAACATTCTTACCACACAATTACAACATATCGAGTTCTCTACTCGAGAGTTTACGCACATACCTATTCATCGTACTCATTTCACAACACTTACCAACATGTCGCTTTCATCTGGAGTATTTCACTTCATTCACTTGAGATTTACCCGTTGAACACATCGAAATATAATTCAGATACACGAAATCAAGCTACCATAATTTCACCCATAATGAACTCGGAACGCAACTCAACGAGCTCGGGTGTTCGCATCCATAATGAACTCGGAACAAAACTCAATGAGTTCGGATGCTTGCATCCATAAGTGAACTTGGAAGCAACTCAACGATCTCGGATGCCTCATAATTCTCACAAACTCGGAACGCAACTCAACGAGTTCGAATCCCAATTTCCTAGTGACATGTCACTTGTATCCTAATCTATTCCTAATGTTCAAACGGGATTTTCCTCAATCATACGCCTTTGCCATCTTTCTCGTGATGTCAATATCGATACTCCGGTGGCAACTCATATTTTTCAAGTATTCCACATAATTTGTATAATAATTCAACAATAATCATAGAATACAACAATTCGTAAACAATAATCATCATACCATTATAAAGACATCAACAACATATAGTAATGTTACATCATTTATATAATATCAAATTATTCACATATATGTATACTTACAATTCATATAATATCATAACATTAACATTAAAATACACATTGCATTATTAAAATCATATGAACTTACCTCATATGCAAAAATGGTCATTTTTACCATTTTGTCCACAACTTGGTATTTTGCCGATTTTAGCCCGAATTTCAATTTTCCTTGCTCTATCATTTCAAATATAGCCTAATTAGGACTCATATTATTAAAATCAACCCAAAATCATATTTTGGAAAAATTATAATTTTGCCCCTAAACTTTCACATATTTACACTTTTTCCCCAAATCTCGTAAATTAAACTTCATCCTATTTTTTTATGTTTTATGACACGCTGATAATTTTTCCCTTCTATAGCAACATCCAATTCTCACTCTAACATGTACTTATGAACATTAGGTATTTTTACCGATTATGTCATTTTACTCGTTTTCACGTAAAATCGCTTAGCAAAAGTCGTTTATCTAACATCTAACCTTCATTTTCTATCATTATACATAAAAATAAATGCATATTATTATGGGTAAATTTTTAGACATGAACCTTAGCTCAAATTAATGGTAGAAATAAGTAGAACAAGTTATCGGGATTTCAAAAATGTAAAGAACTTTAAAAACGGGGTTAGGGAGCACTTACAATCGAGCTTGGGAGTTTGAACAAACCCTAACCATGGCTGCTGCTGGTAGAAACGGTTGAATGAAGAAGATGATAGCTAATTTGGCTTATTTCCCTTTTTAATTCTTTTAATTATTAGTTTACCAAAATACCCCTAACTTAAAAATATTTTATTACACCCATTTCATGTCCATTTTTGTCCAAAAATTAACCAATGGTCTAATTACCATTTAAGGACCATTAATTTAAAAACTCATAACAATTTGACACTTCTAACATGTAGAACTCAACTTTTGCACTTTTTACGATTTAGTCCTTTTAACTAAATTAAGTGCCCGAACGTCAAAATTTTCGAACGAAATTTTCACAAAATTATTCTGTAAACTCGTAGACCATAAAAATATAATAAAAATAAAATTTTCATCGTCGGATTTGTGGTCCCGAAACCACTGTTCCGACTTGGCCCAAAATCAGGGTGTTACAATCTTTGCTAGCTGATTCTTTTGCCATTCTTTCTCTCCTCAGATCTCTTTTGATTTACCCTTTGGGTTAGTCGATTCTTTTTGCTACTTTTCTTCTTTTTTTGTGCCAAATAAACCTTATTCACCATATTAGTTTGAAAGCCGAAAAGCCGAATCTCCCTTGGGCCGATTACTCTTTTGGTGTAAGTATCTTACCTCTTTTCTGCTAGTATTGTTAATACTAAGTACTTCCTTCCCTCACTCTTTCTAATCAACTCTGGTAGGGAATCAGTATCGGATCTCAAATTGTAGCTCTTTGCCGAATTGCTCCTAAGGTTTTTTGCAGTTTTGGTAAGTATTCCTCTCTTGTTGGCTAAGATTGGCTGAATGGTCTTAAGTGAGATAAGGGGCTGAATGATGTTGGATGCGAGTCCCCTAGTATTTGGTTTTAATGAGTAAGATTAATATAGATCTAGAGAGTACGTGATCAAGGAAAAGCTATTAGGGATTGGTGTTCAAGGTAAGGTTAAGGTGAGGTTTCGGTTTTGGGTAAAATATGTATTAAGCATACGATTAATTGAAGGATGATATTGTTTGTAGGTTTGCGGCTAAGGGAATCACAGCACGCTCTATTACCAGGTGTGTACATACACTGCACACACATAATGAGTCAGCAAAAGCCGAAATACTGAAATACCGAAATGCCAAAAAGCTGAAAGTTTGGCTACGACAGACTTACGAGTGCGTGAACACTCGTAAAGGGAAAACTGATAGGTTGTCTGAGGCCCCATGGGCAATTCCATGGGCTTGGGCTGTGAGCTGGCCAATCGGGCCAGAATAGGCTTAATTGGCCTGATGGGCTATTAGGCCCATAATAGGCGAAATTGATATTTGATGCTATATGATAGAAAATTCATATGTGAGCATGTATATAAATGTGATTTGGGCCTAATGGGCCATATAAATGTAATTTGGGCCTAATGGGCCATATACAGGTGATTTGGGCCTAATGGGCCATAAGAATATGATTGGGCCTAGTGGGCCATATACAGGTATGTGAATTTGACTGGGCTTTGTAAGGGGTTTTGGGCCTATTATATGATGACTACATAAAACTTAATTAATTAATTGCGACTGTGGACAAGTTAAAGGGTTAAGGTGTGGCAACGGGTATATGCATGTCTAGGATTGGATCTAGGGAGAGCTTGGTATTTAAGTAGTCTTAATAACTTTCCTCCTCTTCTCTGGAATCCTACCTGGTGCATAGTATTCATTCATCTTAGCTCACGGGATTTGTTAACGGGCCAAGGTAAGTGAAAACCGTAAAGAAAGGGAAAATTACCAAAATGCCCCTAAGGGCGAAAATGACCAAAATACCCCTAGGTGTGGAAGGTAAGTTTTATGGATGTGACATGCATACATATGATATTCTGCTTAGGTTGCATATGGGTTGGGAATTTTGGAACGGAGGAAGTATATGAGGATCGCATGGTTGCTTGACGATCGTGGATCCATCGAAGGCTTTTTAAGCCTATTATATGATTAGCAGCTTGCTGCAATGAAGGTAGTTCCGCAACCGGGCTACCATTGAAGTGTATCGGTTGCGTGGGTCGATATTTATATCCCCATATGAAGTGTACCGGGTGATGGAGCTGAAGTGTAGCGGATGGATTATTGGGGTGGGTTGCATTGCACTGTATTACATGTGTGATTTTATGATGATTGATGAATGCTTGCTGCTCGACGAGGGTGTACACACTGAGTTTGCTAAAACTCACCCCTCTCTTTTATTTTTCTCAGGTAATGCTCAATAGGAGGTTCGATGTCTGGAGGGACTCTGGGTGGCCAGCTAGCAAGATAACTTAGATTTGTTTTAAAAGCATATAAGTTCCTAGTTTATTAAGTAATTTTTAGTCCGGACTGTAATAAAGCCTTTCCCTTTTTGTTATTATTTGGATTATTATTCTTATGCATTGTAATTGCGAGAAGTTGAATAGGGATTTTCTAAACCATAGTTTTTATATACTACGTTTCTGCAACCAAACTTTAATTGATAAACTTTCTTAAATCAAATGTTTTAAACAAAGCTTTCGCAACTAAAAAAAGTGTTTTCATAAGTTAACTAAGGTTTCATATCTTAAGGAAGGGTTTTCAATGAAAACAAGGTTTTCACTAAAACACTTCAGTGTGATGCACCAGATCTGGCCATAATGTCTGGGCCGGGTTTGGGGTGTTACACCTTCACCATGTATATATAATTTGTTTGATCAGTTGAAAGGTGTGATGGTGTTTTCAAAGATTGATCTCCATTCTGGATATTATCAATTATGAGTTAAAGACTCGAATATACTAAAGACTACTTTCAGAACCAAATATGGACATTATGAATTTCTTGTTATGCCATTTGGTTTGACCAATGCACCTGCTGTGTTTATGGACTTGATGATCAAAATATTCATAGCGTACTTAGACAGATTTGTTATTGTGTTCATTAATGACATTTTGATCTATTCCCGAAATGAGACAAAGCATGCCCAGCATTTGAGAATTCTGTTGCAGACTTTACATGAAAAATAGTTGTTTGCCAAGTTTAGAAAATGGGAGTTCTAGCTACGAGAAGTTGGATTTTTGGGACCTGTAGTGTCGCCAGATGGTACTAGAGTTGATCCAAGTAAAATCTCAGCTATAGTGAACTGGAAACCTCTAAGAAATGTGTCAAGAGTCAGAAGTTTTCTGGGTTTAGCCGGATATTATAGAAGATTTGTCAAGGTATTTTTGATAATTGCTATGCCGTTGACAAAAGTGCTTCAAAAAGATGTCAAGTTCGAATGGTCTGAGAGGTGTTAGTAAAGTGTTAGCCAGTTGAAAGTGTTGTTAACCGAGGCGCATGTCTTTGTTTAGCCAGAGTCCAATAAAGAATTTATAGTTTATAGTGATGCTTCATTGAGTGGTTTAGGCTGTGTTTTGATGCATGAAGGAAAAGTGGTAGCGTATGCTTCTCGACAGTTGAAACCACAAGAAAAGAATTATCCGACTCACGATTTAGAGCTTGCAGCTATTGTATTTTCTTGAATATTTGGCAATATCATTTGTATGGGGGAAAATGTCATATCTTCACGGATCACAAAAGCCTGAAGTATTTGATGTCACAGAAAGATCTAAAATTAAGACAATGTAGATGGCTTGAATTGCTAAAAGATTACGACTTGATCATTGACTATCACCCAAGAAAGGTTAATGTCGTTGTTGATGCTCTAAGTAGAAAATATTTATTTACTTTGCGAGCTTTGAACACACAGTTAACGTTGATTGATGATGGTTCAATTTTAGCTAAATTGAAAGCTAAACCGACATTTTTACAATAAATTTGTGAGGCTCAGAAAAATGATGATAAATTGATCGCTAAATAGGAAAAGATTGGATCGACACCTAATTCAGATTTACATGTTGGCTCTGACAATAGCTTGTATTTTAGAAATAGAATTTGTGTTCCGTGAAATTCTAAACTTGTTCAAAAGGTTTTATAGGAAGCTCATAGAAGTACCTTATCGATACATCTTGAGAGCAATAAAATATTCGGTGAGTTGAAACAGATGTACTGGTGGCTAGGAATGAAACAAGAGAATTCATAGTTCGTATCAAAATACATAATCTATCAGCTAGTTAAAGCCAAACATCGGGTACTTTCTGGTTTATTACAGCCTGTGATGACTCCAGAGTGGAAATCGGAACATGTTTCAATGGATTTTGTATCGGGGTTGTCTTTATCTTTGAGAAAGAAAGATGTTGATTGGGTCATTGTAGATCGTTTGATGAAATTTGTGCATTTCATTCCAATACGTACAGATTATTCACTTGAGAAATCAGCAGAATTGTACATTTTTGAAATTGTCAGATTACACAATGTGCCGATTCTATTATCTCTGATAGAGATCCACGGTTTACTTCTCGATTCTAGAGTAAGTTACATGAAGCTTTAGGTACTCGATTGCATTTTAGTACAACATTTCATCCATAGACCGATGGTCAGTTTGAGTGAGTAATTAAGGTACTCAAAGATATGCTCTAATGTTGTGTTTTGGAGTTTAAAAGTAACTGGGAAAAATTTCTACCGTTGGTTGAATTGGAATACAATAACAGTTATTAGGCCAGCATTAGAATGGCACTATACAAAGCTTTGTATGGTCGAAAATGTCAAACTTTTATACTGGACTTAGCTAAGCGAGAAAAAGTTATTCGGTGTCAATTTGATTCAAGAAATCGAATAAGAAGTTAAAGTGATACGTGACAGTTTGAAAGAAGTTTTGGATCAACAAAAATCTTATATAGATTTGAAAAAAAAAAAGACATAGAGTTTCAAGTTGGAAACAAGGTATTTCAAAAAGTATCGCCATGGAGGAAAGTTGTAACAACCCGTTTTCAGTGAAATTGAAACAATGATTTCGAGACCACAATTCTGACGATCAAATTATTATTGCACTATTATTTTAATGTCTATGGGACATTGATAAGGTTGTATTAAAATTTTGTTAAGAAATTTTGACGTTTGCATGATTAATTAAGTGAAAAGGACTAAATCGTAAAAAGTACAAAAGTAGAGTTCTATTAGTTAAAGGGGTCAAATAGCTACGAAACTTTAAAGTGAGGGGACCTAGATGATAATTAGACCATTTCTATAGTTAGTGGATATTCATGGCAAGGTTTTATTCAAATTTTGAATGTTTTTAAAGGGTAAAATGATTAAAAAAAGTAAATAAAGATAAAAACAAATAAGTAAAAAGTTTTCATCTTTCTCCCATTTGCTTTCTTCTCAACCGATTCATCAACGAAACCATAGCTAGGGTTCAGCCACTTCTTGCTTGCATGGTATGTTTTACAATCCTATTTTTAATAATTTTTATGTTTTCAAGATCATTGTAGCTTAACCTAGTTAGCCCGGGGATCAATTTGTAAAATTGTTAAAGATTTAGGGTTATGCCATGAATGCTATTGGTTTATTCATGATGTTTAATGAAAGATTATGAGTCCTTGTTGATAATTTTTATGAAAATGGCATTTAGGGACTTATTTATAAAAGTAGTAAAAGTTCATGTTAAATTTGTGAAATGTTGATTTTTATGAGCTAATATAGGTCCCTAATGAAGCCAATTAGCATGAGAAGAGGGTTAAAATGATTAGATTTCAATTTATGAGCTTAAAGATTAAATTGTGAAAAGTTAAAATGTTAGGGGTAAAATAGTAATTTTGTAAAAATATGAAATGTGAACTAAATTGAATGCTAGAGATGCTAAATGAATTAATTTGTTTATTTAGATCAAGATAGACCACGTACAGATATAGATCGGGAAAAAGCTACAGCCTCAGATTAATAGACTTCATTTTTACGCTCTAATCATCAAGGTAAGTTCGTATGTAGGGATTATTATGTTTATGTTGTTTAATTATATGTTAATATGTATTTAAAATGCTATTGAACAATGTATATCCAAAATCATGCTATGACGATTAATGAGTCTCGGTTGAACCTTAGGAATTAGTAGGATACAAATGACGTGTCATTAGAGATTTTTGGGTGTTGGTCTTGAATATCCTACCGATGGCTAAGGTCTTGTATTTGCTACGGATACTCCACAGTACGTATGAGCAGCATCGTATAACTTACATTCCAACCCACAACTGATGTGAGCAGGCCCATTTCACAGCTCATATGAGCAACGATGTAAAAGAAAGGTTACGGTTATATGTTTAAACACACTTCGTGTGAGCTTTCCCAAGTATCTGATGATATTCTAAGAGGTTCAACGGGGTATAAAAAAGAAAGGAATGGTAAGTGTTCAAATGAACTATATTATGTATTCATGGAAAGGAAATGATGAATTCAAATGAAGTATGTTCATGTACAAATGGCTTACCTTATGTTTAATTCAAGTGAATTATGTTTAAATGCACCAACTTGTGTTGGTGATGGTGCTTAGGCTTGTGCCAAGCTTGTGGTTGGATTACATTATGCTTATACTTATGTTATTTAGATGAAATGGTAAGTTACGTTTCATGTTTTACGAACTTACTAAGCATTATGTGCTTACGTAGTTTTCTTTCCTATATTTTATAGATAATCGAAAGCTCGATCGGTTTGGAAGCTCGTTAGAGATCTATCACACTATCCAGCACAAATATCGATAGTTCTTTATGTTTTGGCCAAGGTGATAATGGCATGTATAGGTGGACTTGTATTGGTATCTAAGTGAATGTTAGTTGATGATTTTGGCTTGTATATGTTGTTTTGGTACCATTTGATGTTGGTTGGACTGTGTCATTTTGGTAATTGTGATGCATGAAGGGTATGGCTCAAATGGTAAGTTTATGTTCAAGTGTTAATGGTTATAATTGTGGTATGGTTTGTTAGAAGTTGAATTACGTTTGATGGTGGAAATGTGATCAAATGTGCAAGTTTAGGTAAGCTTTGATTTTTTCTTGTGAGGTGCCTTGTATGGCATATTGGTTGAATGATCTTGGACTATTGAATTGGTCATTTCATGTAGGATTTGGTCATGTTTATATACCTTGCTTATGTGTACTAAAGGCCTTTAGGTGTATGCATGATTTGGTGTTGGAAATAGCTTGAATTTGGGTAAATTCATTTCCACATGGCCTGAGACACGAGCATGTGACTTAGTCGTATGTTACACACGGCCTGACGACACGGCCGTGTGTCCCCTATAGGTTCTATTGCATTCAAGTTAGGCTGTTACACGGCTTGGCACATGGGCATGTGACATGGCTATTTGACCTTATTTAGAGAGTTACATGGGTGAGGACCCGGGCTGGGACACAGTCGTGTGTTCCTATTTTGAATGTTACATTACCTGAGTCACAGACGTGTCTCAGTCGTGTAACAACTCCATTTTAGGCCTAGTCAGAATAGTGATTTTGGGGCCACAAATCTGATAAGGAAAAATTTATTTTTATTATATTTTTATGGTCTACAATTTCACAGAATGATTTCTTGAAAATTTCATTCGAAAATTTTGACGTTTGGGCACTCAATTTAGTCAAAAGGACTAAATTGTAAAAAGTGCAAAAGTTGAGTTCTAAATGTTAGAGGTGTCCAATTGTTATGAAATTTTAAATTGGAGGTTCTTAAATGGTAATTAGACCATTGGTTAATTTTTTAGACAAATGGACATGAAATAGGTGAAATAGAATATTTTTAAGTTAGGGGCATTTTGGTCATTTAGTAATTAAAATGAATTAAAAACAAATTTAAAAGTCAATTTTTGTCCATCTTCAACCCCATGGTCGAATTTCACAAGAGGAAACCATGGCTAGCGTGTTTCAAGCCCAAGCTCGATTGTAAGTCCATTATTGCCCTATTTTTAATGATTTTTACGTTTTTGAAATCCTCGTAACAAGATCTACCTATTTCTACAATTTATTTGAGTTATGATGAAGGTATATGGTTTGAACCATGTTATAAATTTGTGCATTTTGATGTTTAATGGTAGATTATGCATGTTTATGGTTGGAGAAACAACTTTTGCTAAGTGATTTTCGGTGAAAATGCTTAAAAGGACTAAATTGCAAATGTTATAAAATATGTAGTAAAAGTGTGTTCTAGTGGAAATTTTAGGCTGTTATAGTTATGAAAATGGTTCGGCTAAGCTTAAAGTACAAAGAAATTGAATAAATTTCATTTTACAAGCCTAGGGGCAAAAATGTAAATATGATAAAGTTTAGGGGCAAAAACATAAATTTTCCAAAGTATGATTTTTGGACCTATTTTAATAATATGTGTAATAAGTAAGTTATATTTTCAATTTTAGATCAAGAAAACGAGATTCGAGCTTAGATCGGGAAAGAACAAAGTTATGGACTAAATTAGATAAATTGTCATTTTTGCACCCGAGGTAAGTTTGTGTGATAATAATGATGCAATGTCATTGTTGTTTATGCTTGAAACCTAAATTGGTATTTAAATTCGATTATGTTGAATTAAATGTTTATGATGCTATATACGTGATAATGATGTACTCCATCAAATATTCGATAGTCCAAATGTCGATAACGTGTTATGTGATAATTGAATATATTGGAAATGAAATGGAAGTTTATATGTGATGTTATGTCATGTCCTATTGCTTAATATCATGTGAATTTTAGTGCTTTATTACTATTATGAGTATGCTTTGATTATTCCATGAGTATGTGATTGGTGCTATGGATATTGAAATCGACATTATGAGCAAGTTCGACCAAAATGTGGTATTGAAGAATCCTGTTTGAACCTTAGGAAAAGTTTAGGATACAAGTGACATGTCACTAGGAATAATGAAATCTGAACTCATTGAGTTGTGGTCTGAGTTCATGATGTATGTGACACATGTTTTGGCGTTCCAGGTACTAGTCTCGTATATGCTATTGATGGCGAGGTAGTTCGGCATGTGTTGCAGATACCTGATAGCCTGTGTAAGCAGACCCGTGAGAAGCTCGAAAGCGAGCAACATGTGATATGTGATATGAGGTAGCATTGGCTACATATGAGGTACTTAGGTGCGAGATTTCGATGTATCCGATAGTATTCCGAGTGTTCAACGGGTAGTTCTAAAGAGAAGTTCAATGAGAAATCTTGATGAATATGTCAAAGACGAGAAGGTAAGTTATTATGTACAAGTGGGCACAGGTACGTACATTGAACTCATGATAATGACATGATAAATGAGCTTTGTATGTGATGAATATGTGGTAAGAATGTTTACAAGGAAGTTATGCTTACGAGAATGATTTCTATAATGACCATGTGAGTATAGTTTTATATTCATGAGGTATAAATATGTAATGAATCCAATTGTTGAACATGTGTAAGAATTTTAGATCAATGTGACTTGAGACATGGTGTGTTTAATCTTTAAGGTTTGTGATTCGTTGAATGATGTCTAGCTATATGACTTTAGGAACATTGATACACATAAGTAATATGCATTTGTAGCACATATGTTGCGATGTATACTCATGAAGGGATTATGATTGGTTAACCAAAACCTAAGCACAATAAGTTATGATTATGGTTTTGAAAGAACGAGCTTTATAATCAAAAAATTAGTAATTACGAGATCATGTTGATGAAGTTGATAAATGCATGTAAATGAAATGCTTATTATTTTCATACGACTTACTAAGCTATATAACTTACCCCTTTTTCTTTCCCACCTCTCATAGGTTTATTCAGCTGGCTCGGGTTGGAGATCGTCGGAGATTCTATCACACTATCAAGCTATCATTTGGGGTATAAGTGCATGTAATAGTATGTTAAGTCTATGGCATGTATAGGGACTTAGTCATTTTGTGTATGTGTCATTATGATATGGCCAAATGTATTGGCTTGAGGCTACCTGGAAACCAGAAGAAGCTATAAAAATGCAATACCCAAATCTATTCTCTGGTAAGATTTTCGGGGAAGAAAATTCCTTTAGGGGGGAGAGTTTTAACAGCCCATTTTCAGTGATTTCAAAATAGTGGTTTCAGGACCACAATTTGGACGAGTAAATTATTATTTTTTATTATTTTAATGTTTACAAGATTTTATTAAGGTCGTATTAAAATTTTGTTAAAAAATTATAATGTTTAAATAGTTAATTAAATGAAAATGACTAAATCGTAAAAATGGTAAAAGTTGAGTTCTATTAGTTAAAATGGTCAAATGGCTATGAAACCTTAAGATAAAAGAATTGAATGGTAAATAGACCAACTGAGGTGATATTGGATGCTTATGGCATGGTTTTGATGAAATATTAAAGTTTTTAAAGGTTAAAATTGTAATTAGGTAAGTTAAAATTAAACTAAATGAAACAAAAATTGCTTCATCTTTCTCATTTTCACCCACTACCAAAAATTAAAGGAGAAAACAACATTGTTAGATTTTGAAGGATCGATCAAGCTTATTACTTTGCATGATCAAGATAAACCACATACAGATCTAGATCGAGGCAAAGCTAAAGCTTCAAAATAGCTCGATTTAACTTCTACGCCCTAGTCATCAAGATAAGTCTATATGAATGGTTATTATATTCATGTTATTAATTGAATGATATTAGGTTATTTATAATGCAAATGATTGATACATAAACCTATCAATACTATGAAGAAATGATGGATATCTTGTAACAACCCGATTTTGGGCCTAGTTGGAACAGTGATTTTGAAACCACTATTCTAGGGCTAGAGAAATTATTTTTAATGTTATTTTATGTGTTATAGCATGATTATATGAGTACATGAAAATTTTGGTGAAATAATTTTAGCGATTGCTAGCTTAATTGAGAAAAATGACTAAATTGCATAAAGGGAAAAAGTTTTGTTTTGCTAGATAAATATGTTAAATAGCTAGAGAACCAAAATTTGGGGTCTTTAAAGAGAAAATGGACCCTTAAGAAAGTCTTGGCCGGCCATAGAGAGAAAGAAAGTAAAAAAGTCAAAATTAGGTGTGGTTGGCAACTTAATTTTGACTAGAAATAGAATAAAATAAAACAAAAGGTATCATATTTTCATCTTTTTTCTTCCCCACCAAAAATGGTAGCAAACAAGGGGGTTTTAAGAGCCTAAACTTTCAGCCACATAGTTCTCTTGCAAGTATTTTGATGACTTTTCTTGATGATTTTTACATTTTTGGGACCTCTAAAGCTTAATCTAGATATTGAGGGGACTATTTTGCAAAATGGCTGAGAATCTAGGGTTTTTCCATGAAAGCATATGTGTTGTTAACTAAAATTTTATGGAAGAATATGAGTTATTGTAACGCCCCAAATTTTCTAAAATCCAAAAATCCTGAAATCCTGAATTTTTTTTATTTTTGATTTTGATGAAAATTGTGTTTAATATTCTTATCCAAGCGATAATTTTAGTAGGTCTTAGCTAAGGTTGAGTTCGAATTAAGGGGTAGAAGAAATTATAATTTAATTATTAAAAGAATCAGGGTTGGCTAGTAGTTGGGCTTTTGAATAAATGAAGAAACAATTGGACACAAAAACAGCCTGTGGTGGAGTGGCTAAGTGACGCCACATAAGGTGTAGTGAGGTGGTGTTAGTAGCTAGCAAGAGGGTCCAAGGTTCGAATCCTAGCTTAGTATTTTTAGAATTTAATTTTGGCCTTCTAGAAGGATGGAAGTGGCGTGAAGATGGACTCCAAGGGGAGTGTTCAAAAGAGAAAATTAAGGAAAGGATCAAGGGCTTATCAGGGAGAAAAACGAGGAGATGAGAAGTGACGAGTAAGTGGAGCTGAATTGGGAACTTGGGCTTGAAGAATTCGGCTATAGGGCTATAAATAGGTGCCGAATGGGAGGGTTGAAAAGTTAATGACGAATTTCCCTTAACTTTGTGCCAGAAACCCTTTTCTCTTCAAGATCCAAAAAGCCGAAAACCCTCTATTTTACTTTCTTTTCTTTCTGCCGATTTCTTCTACTACTCTTCTTCTTTAATCTGTACCAAATAAACCTTATTCACGATACTTAGTTTGAAAAGCTGAAAAATTGAATCTTTTAAGGGCCGAATACTTTTTAACCGAACTAGTGTAAGTGTTGCTCTTCCAATCATTTTTCTTTGTTTAGTATCGATTATTGTCCCTCACTCTTTCTAATCAACTTTGGTAGGGAACTAGTATCGGATATTGGTTTTTAGCTCTCTGCCGAATTGCTCTTTAAGGTGTTGCAGTTTTGGTAAGTAATCTTCACCCATTGGCTAAGGTGGTCGAATGGTCATAGTTATGGTAAGGAGACCTGTGTTGGATACAATTCACCTATTATTCGGGTTTTAATAGTTAAGATTTGTGCAGATCTAGGAAATACGTGATCAAGGAAAAAGCGATTAAGGATTGGGCTCAAGGTAAGGTTAAGGTGAGGTTTCAGTTTTTGAGTAAATAAGTATTAAGCTTGTGATTAATTGAAGGGTGATATCGATTATAGGTTTGGGCTAAGGATATCGCATTACGCTTGCTTACTAGGTGTGTACATACACTGCACACACACAATGAATCGGCAAAAGCCGAAAAGCCAAAAAGTCAAAAAGCCGAAATACCGAAAAGTCAAAAGTTTGGCTACAGTAGTCTTGCGAGTGCGCGAACACTCGTAAAGGGGAAACCAATAGGTTACTTGAGGCCCACGGGCGATTCTTTGGACTTGGGTTGTAACTTGGCCATGTGGGCCAGAATAGGCTAAATGGGCCCAATGGGCTGTTGGGCCCATAATAGGCAAAAACTGAGTATTGATGCTTTTGTGATAGGAATTTGTATGTAAGCATGAATATGAATGTGACTGGGCCTAACGGGACATATAAATGTGATTTGGGCCTAATGGGCCATATACAGGTGATTTGGGCCAAATGGGCCATATGAATATGATTGGGCTTAATGGTTCAGATACAGGTACGTGAAATTGTTTAGGCTTTATAAGGGGTTTTGGGTCTAGCATATGATATCCACATAAAACTTAATTAATATATTACGACCGTGGACAAGTCAAAGGGTTAAGGTGTGGCAACGGGTATATGCATGTCTAGGATTGGATCTAGGGAGAGCTTGGTACTTAAGCGGTCTTAATGACCCACCTCCTCTTCTCTGAAATCCTATCTGGTGCATAGTATTCATTCATCTTAGCTCACGGGACTTGTTAACGGGCCAAGATAAGTGAAAACCCTAATTAAGGGAAAATTACGGAAATGCCCCTAAGGGCGAAAATGACCAAAATACCCGTAGGTGTTGAATGTAAGTTTTCTGGATGTGACATGCATACATATGATATTCTGCTTAGGTTGCATATGGGTTGGGAATTATGGAACGGAGAAAGTATATGAGGATCGCATGGTTGCTTGACAATCGTGGATCCACCGACGGCTTTTAAAGCCCAATATGTAAATGAAGGTAGTTCTGCAACTGAGCTACCATGGTGTGTGGGTTGGGTGGGTTGATATTTATATCCCCACATGGTGTGACGGGGGACGGAGCCGGTGTGTAGCGGATGGATAATTTGGATGGGATTGCATTGCATGATTGATGAATGATGTTTCTTTTTTTTTTTGAATGCTTGTTTTTGTCGAGGGTTGTACACACTGAGTTTGCGAAAACTCACCCCCTCTTTTATTTTATTTTCAGGTGATGCTTAGTAGAAGGTTCGATATTTGGAAGGACTCTGGGTGGCCAACTAGCGAGATGATTTAGACTTGGGTTTTTTTTTCAAGCATTTAAGTTTTTACTTCTTTTTAAGTATGTTCCAGACCAGATTGTAATAAGGTTTTTATTTTGTTATTATTACATGAATTATTATTTTCAATGTAATTACAAGAAGTTGAACATGGGTTTTCTAAATTATAGTATGTTTTCTACGTTTCCGCAATTAAATTTTTAAATGATAAGTTTTCTTAAATCAAATGTTCCAACAAGGTTTTTTTAACTGAAAGGGTGTGTTTTTTTTTTTAATTTAATTAAGGTTTCTTCTATTTTAAGAAGGATTTTCAATGAAAACACGATTTTTGCTAAAACACTTCAATGTGACACACCAAATTCAGCCATAACGTCTGGGTCGGGTTTGGGGTGTTACATTTAGTGGTATCAGAGTCAAGCTATAAAACTCAGGCTGTGAATTGGGCCTTATTATTATTTTTTGGTTTCTTTTCTACTTATTATTTGGATTTAAAAAAATATATTTTAGATCGCAATGCTTTGGAAAAAGAGAAATCTTGCTGAGCGGCACACCGAGTCTCCAACATCGAACCAAGTAAGTAGTTTATTTAAGTTTGTTTAAATTATTATGCAGTAGATAGTTAGAGAGCTACTTTAGATGATGGTTAGAATGGAACTAAAGCCTGTAGGATCTGGAAACTGTAGAGAATTTTCAAAAACGATGTTCTCTTTAAATATTCTCATAAAACATCGGCATAATTATTAAACTAACTAAAACTTCATAAAATTTTAATCTAGATAATACGTGAATCGACGATGAGTGCTAGAAGAGGTGCAAGAGGCCGCAGAAGTATTAGGGCTGAATCGTCGGCATCGGGCCATATGCCCGATGTTAGAGTAGAAGAGGCTCCGGCCTCACCTGTGGCTGGGAATAGACAGTATGATCGGACTGCGGGAGAAGATGCATTGTCGCAGGCAATGCTGAGGATTTTGGAAAGGGTCACTGGGCCCAATAATGGCAACAGAAATCGGGGGTCTATTCCAGAACGACTTCGATTGAACGGGGCTGAGATCTTTAAGGGCGTGGCTGGCTAGCTCCTAATGTGGCAGAATATTGGTTAGAGGTCACTGAAAGGATAATGGAGGATTTGGACTGCTCACCTGAGCAAAAGTTGAAAGGGGCGGTGTCATTGCTTAGGGAGGAAGTCTACCAGTGGTGGCTGACAGTGAAAGAGGGCACCCAACCGGAGCGGGTCACCTGGGAGTTTTTCAAAGCTGCATTCCAAGGAAAGTATATGGGTGCAAGCTATGTGGATGCTAGGAGGAAGGAGTTCCTGAACTTGACTCAAGGTAATAAATCGGTGGCGGAGTATGAGGTAGAGTTTCTACGCCTTAGTAGGTATGCAAGGGTAATGGTGGCAATGGAGTATGAGCGTTATGTTAGGTTTGAGGATAGGCTTAGAGATAGCCTCAGGGTGCTGATAGCTCCACAAAGGGAACGAGTTTTGTCAGAGTTGGTGGAGAAAGCAAAGATAACGGAGGAGGTAAAGCGCACTGAGCGCCTAAACCGAGAGAAGGAAAGGGGTAAGAATAAGAAGGAGGCTGAGACTCCAGGTGTTGGGCAAAGGCCTAGGACTAGGGCCAGAAATAATAGGCCAATTAGAGCAGGGCCCCCTACTGCTAATCCAGGGGTGCCACCTTGTGCTGATTGTGGGAGAAGGCATGGAGGCGAGTGTTGGAAGAGAATGGGAGCTTTTTTAGCTTGTGGGTCTATGGAGCATAGGATCAAGGATTTCCCCCGAATGCTAGGTCGAGAGCCAGTAGTGGGCCAAGCTGGTGCTCAGCTACCAAGAGGTAGTCAGCTACCGCCAAGGGGCCGTGAGCAAGCTAGGGGTGGTAACGACAATGGACGTGGACGCGGAGCACCAGGCAAAAATACGAGCCAAGCTGAGGCGAGACAGCTAGCTTTGGTTTATGCTACTCATCATCGAGAAGACGGGGATGCCCCAAATGTGATAGTGGGTATGTTCTTTATATATGAGTTATCTTACACAACCTTGATTGATATTGGATCGACACATTCATATGTTGCATGCAATAAGACTGAGTCTTTAGGTGATATGTTTGAGATTATTGCAAATGAGATGACTGTGATAATTCCGTTAGGGCAGTCGGTAGGAGTGAATAAGATGTTTAGAGAGGTACCCTTAGTAGTTCAAGGGGTTACCTTTTTAGCAGATTTGATGGAACTATTGTTTAGCGAATTTGACTTAATCTTAGGTATGGATTGGCTGGTGAAGCACCGAGCCACTTTAGATTACGCTGCAAAGAGAATGGTATTAAGAATGGCAAAGGATAAGGAAGTAGTAGTGATTGGTGAACGCCAAAACTATCTGTCGAACGTGATTTTGGCATTAAGGGCCAAGAAGTTAGTACGAAAAGGATGCGAAGCCTTTTTGGCTTATATTAGTGATACGGAGGCTAAGAGCCTTATTGTTAAGGAGTTGAGAACGGTTAGAGAATTTCCAGATGTCTTTCCCTAGGAGCTGTCTGGGTTGCTACCCAGCGGAGAAGTGGAATTTGGAATCGAGTTGTTACCTGGGACGGCTCCGATGTTTATCGCTCCTTAACGAATGGCACCAAAAGAGTTGGTGGAACTTAAGGCACAGATTTAAGAATTGTTGGATCGAGGGTTCATCCGACCAAGTGGGTCTCCATGGGGAGCACCGGTGTTATTCGTGAAGAAGAAGGATGGAACTTTACGAATGTGCATTAATTATCGATAGTTAAACAAGTTAACTGTTAAGACCAAGTAACCTCTACCGAGAATTGATGATCTTTTTGAGCAGTTTAGGAGAGCTTCGGTGTTTTCGAAGATTGACCTACGTTCGGGATATCACCAACTAAGGGTTAAGGAGGCCGATGTTCATAAGACAGCTTTCAGAACCCGTTATAGGCACTACGAGTTCTTGGTGATGCCATTCAGCCTGACGAACGCGCCTACCACTTTCATGGATCTCACGAATCAGGTTTTCCAACCCTACTTGGATCGGTTCGTGGTAGTCTTTATAGATGACATTTTGGTATACTCAAAAGATGAGGATGAGCATGATGCACAGTTAAGGATTGTGTTGCAGACTTTAAGACAGAAGCAGTTGTATGCCAAATACAGTAAGTGTGAATTTTGGCTAAGGGAGGTTACTTTTCTAGGACATGTGGTGTCAGCCGAGGGGATCAAGGTGGATTCTCGAAAAATTGAAGCGGTGTTAGACTGGAAAACACCCAAGACGGTATCGAAAATCTGAAGTTTTCTGGGCTTGGCAGGATACTATAGGTGGTTTGTTGAGGGCTTTTCCGTAATTGCTGCACCCTTAACTAAGTTGTTGAGGAAAGGGGTATCGTTTGTTTGGACGGACAAGCAGTAAGAGAGTTTTGGAAAACTTAAGAAAGTTTTAACTGAGTCCCCTGTGTTGAGTCAGCCAGTGCCTGGGAAAGAGTTTACGGTTTATAGTGATGCATCGCATTTCGGCTTAGGTTGCGTATTGATGCAAGAAGGAAAGGTGGTTGCGAATGCGTCACGACAACTTAAGACTCACGAGGTGAATTACACAACCCATGATTTAGAGCTAGTTACGGTGGTGTTCATGCTTAAAATATGGAGGCATTACTTATATGGGGAGAAGTGCATAATCTATTCAGACCACAAGAGTTTCAGGTACTTCCTTACCCAAAAGGAGCTAAACCTTAGGCAACGTAGGTAGGTGGAGTTATTGAAGGATTATGATTGTACGATTGAATACCACCCTGGCAAAGTGAATGTGGTAGCCGATGCATTGAGTCGTAGGGCTAAGTTAGACTTGAGAGCTATGCTCACCCGTTTAAGCTTGTTGGATGATGGTAGCTTGTTAGTTGAGCCTCAAGTAAGGCCAGTATGGGTCGAGCAGATAAGGAGTAAGCAATTAGTGGATGAGACTTTGAGTGCTTGCTTTAAACAAGTGGAAAGTGGGGAGACATCAGACTTTAGGATAAATGGTGAAGGAGTATTATGTTTCCGTGGGAGAATGTGTATACCAAAGGACGATGATCTAAGGTAGTCTATTCTACAGGAAGCACATAGCGGTCTCTACGCAATGCATCCTGGCAGAAACAAGATGTATCGAAATTTGCGTGAGCTTTATTGGTGGCCTGGACTTAAGCACGAGGTTATGGAGTTCATAGGTAAATGCTTGGTTTGTCAAAAGGTGAAAGCGGAACATCTTTGCCTTCAGGATTGCTTCAGCCAGTGAAGATTCTACTCTGGAAGTGTGAAAGGATCACTATAGACTTTGTTAGTGGGCTACCCTTGATGCCTGCTAAGAAAGACTCGATATGGGTTATAGTGGATCGGTTAACCAAGTCTGCCCATTTTGTACCGGTTCACATCGATTACTCGTTGCAAAAGCTGGCTAGGCTGTATGTGGCAGAGATTGTAAGATTGCATGGAGTGCCAGTATCCATAATATCTTATAGGGACCCCTGTTTCACTTCGTGATTTTGGAAGAAGCTACATGAGGCGTTGGGTACTGGGTTGAATTTCAGTACGGCTTTCCACCCTCAAACTGATGGACAGTCAAAAAGAGTGATCCAAGTATTGGAGGATATGTTGAGGGAATACGTGATTGAGTTCCGAGGAAATTGGGAGGACTATTTACAGTTAGCCGAATTCGTGTACAATAATAACTACCAAGCAAGCATTGGGATGGCTCTGTATGAAGCACTGTATGGGCGAAGGTGTCGAACTCCAACATGTTGGACGGAGTTGGGCGAACGGAGAGTTTTGGGCCCTGAGTTAGTAGCCGATACTGAGGATAAGGTAAAATTGATTCGGGATCGTTTGAAGGAGGCCTCGGATAGACAAAAGTCATATGCTGACCTTAAGTGTTGAGAAATAGAGTATGCAGTAGGAGACTTAGTTTTTCTGAAGGTCTCTCCGTGGAAGAAAGTGTTAAAGTTTGGACGGCAGGGGAAGCTAAGCCTAAGGTTCATTGGGCCATATCAGGTGGTGAGACGGATTGGGCCAGTCACTTATCAGCTGGAGTTTCCTCCTAAACTAAGCTAGATCCACGATGTGTTTCATGTTTCCATGCTAAGGCAGTATCGCTCAGATCCTTCACATGTCGTGTTGGTAGAAGAAATTGAGGTTAGGCCAGACCTGACTTTCGAGGAAGAGCCTATACAAATAATTGGTCGAGATGTCAAAGTACTGAGAAGGAAGTCCGTTCCATTGGTCAAAGTACTTTGGCGTAATCACAAGGCTGAGGAGGCTACTTGGGAACCTGAAGAAGTGATTCGACGCAATATCCTCAACTGTTTAAACAAGGTAAATTTCGAGGACGAAATTTCTTTTAGGGGGTAGAGTTGTAACGCCCCAAAAATCCCGAAATCCAAAAATCCTGTAATCTTAAATTTTCTTTATTTCCAATTTTGATGAAAATTGTGTTTAATGTTCTTATCCAAGCGATAATTTTAGTAGGTCTTAGCTAAGGTTGAGTTCGGATTAAGGGGTAGAAGAAATTATAATTTAATTATTAAAAGAATCAGGGTTGGCTAGTAGTTAGGCTTTTGAATAAATGAAGAAACAATTGGACACAAAAACAGCCTGTGGTGGAGTGGCTAAGTGACGCCACATAAGGTGTAGTGAGGTGGCGTTAGTACCTAGCAAGGGGGTACAAGGTTCGAATCCTAGCTTAGTATTTTTAGAATTTAATTTTGGCCTTCTAGAAGGATGGAAGTGGCGTAAAGATGGACTCCAAGGGGTGTGTTCAAAAGAGAAAATTAAGGAAAGGATCAATGGATTATCAGAGAGAAAAACGAGGAGATGAGAAGTGAGGAGTAAGTGGAGCTGAATTGGGAACTTGGGCTCGAAGAATTCGACTATAGGGCTATAAATAGGTGCCGAATGGGAGGGTTGAAAAGTTAATGACGAATTTCCCTTCACTTTGTGCCAGAAACCCTTTTCTCTTCAAGATCCAAAAAGCCGAAAACCCTTTATTTTACTTTCTTTTCTTTCCATCGATTTCTATTCTCCTCTACACAATCTTCTTTGCCGATTACTTCTACTACTCTTCTTCTTTAATCTATACCAAATAAACCTTATTCACGATACTTAGTTTGAAAAGCTGAAAAACTGAATCTTCTAAGGGCCGAATACTTTTTGACCAAATATAGTGTAAGTGTTGCTCTTCCAATCGGTTTTCTTTGTTTAGTATCGATTATTGTCCCTTACTCTTTCTAATCAACTTTGGTAGGGAATTAGTATCGGATCTTGGTTTTTAGCTCTTTGCCAAATTGCTCCTTAAGGTGTTGCGGTTTTGGTAAGTAATATTCTCCCATTGGCTAAGGTGGCCAAATGGTCATAGTTATGGTAAGGAGACTTGTGTTGGATACGATTCACCTATTATTCGGGTTTTAATAGTTAAGATTTGTGCAGATCTAGGAAATACGTGATCAAGGAAAAAACGATTAAGGATTGGGCCGAAGGTAAGGTTAAGGTGAGGTTTCGGTTTTTGAGTAAATAAGTATTAAGCATGCAATTAATTGAAGGGTGATATCAATTGTAGGTTTGGGCTAAGGAGATCACATCACACTTGCTTACCAGGTGTGTACATACACTGCACACACACAATGAATCGACAAAAGCCGAAAAGTCGAAAAGCTGAAATGCTGAAAAGCCTAAAGTTTGGCTACGGTAGTCTTGTGAGTGCGCGAACACTCGTAAAGGGGAAACCGATAGGTTTCCTGAGGCCCACGGGCGATTCCGTGGACTTGGGTTGTGACTTGGCCATGTAGGCCAGAATAGGCTAAATGGGCCCCACAGGCTGTTGGGCCCATAATAGGCAAAAACTAAGTATTGATGCTTTGTGATAGGAATTTGTATGTGAGCATGAATATGAATGTGACTGGGCCTAACGGGCCATATAAATGTGATTTGGGCCTAATGGGCCATATACAAGTGATTTTGGCCTAATGGGCCATATAGAAGTGATTTTGGCCTAATGGGCCATATGAATATGATTGGGCTTAATGGGCCAGATACAGGTATGTGAAATTGTTTGGGATTTGTAAGGGGTTTTGGCCTAGTATATGATATCCACATAAGACTTAATTAATATATTGCGACCGTGGACAAGTTAAAGGGTTAAGGTGTGGCAACGGGTATATGCATGTCTAGGATTGGATCTAGGGAGAGCTTGGTACTTAAGCGGTCTTAATGACCCACCTCCCCTTCTCTGGAATCCTATCTGGTGCATAGTATTCATTCATCTTAGCTCACGGGACTTGTTAACGGGCCAAGATAAGTGAAAACCCTAATTAAGGGAAAATTACCGAAATGCCCCTAAGGGCGAAAATGACCAAAATACCCATAGGTGTTGAATGTAAGTTTTGTGGATGCGACATGCATACATATGATATTCTGCTTAGGTTGCATATGGGTTGGGAATTATGGAACGGAGGAAGTATATGAGGATCACATGGTTGCTTGACAATCGTGGATCCATTGACGGTTTTTAAAGCCCAATATGTAAATGAAGGTAGTTCCGCAACCTGGCTACCATGGTGTGTGGGTTGGGTGGGTCGATATTTATATCTCCACATAGTGTGACGGGGGACAGACCCGGTGTGTAGCGGATGGATAATTTGGATGGGATTGCATTACATGATTGATGAATGATGTTTCTTTTTTTTGAGTGCTTGTTTTTGTTGAGGGTTGTACACACTGAGTTTGTGAAAACTCACCCCCTCTTTTATTTTATTTTCATGTGATGCTCAGTAGAAGGTTCAATGTTTGGAAGGACTTTGGGTGGCCAGCTAGCAAGATGATTTGGACTTGGGTATTTTTTTCAAGCATTTTACTTCTTTTTAAGTATGTTCCAGACCAGATTGTAATAAGGTTTTCATTGTGTTATTATTACTTGAATTATTATTTTCAATGTAATTACAAGAAGTTGAACATGGGTTTTCTAAATTATAGTATGCTTTCTACGTTTCCGCAATTAAATTTTTAAATGATAAGTTTCCTTAAATCAAATGTTCCAACAAGGTTTTTGTAACTGAAAGGGTGCGTTTTTTTAAGTTAATTAAGGTTTCTTTTATTTTAAGGAGGGTTTTCAATGAAAACATGGTTTTCGCTAAAACACTTCAATATGACACACCAGATTCAGCCATAACATCTGGGCCGGGTTTGGGGTGTTATAGTCTTGGTTGTGAAATAAACAACTTTTGGAAAGTGATTTTCATGGAAAACACCTAAAAAGGGCTATTTTGTAAAGTTGTAAAATAAGTTGTAAATGTGTGAAATAATTTAAATTGTGAGTTGCTATAGTTATAAAAAGAATTCGGCTAGGCTTGGTAAAGGAGGAAATTTGACAAAAATCGATTTATGAGCCTAAGGACAAAATCATAATTTTTGTAAAGTCTAAAGGCAAAACTGTCATTTTGCAAAATTGTGAATTATAGAATGTTTTAATTAATGTAATAATTAAATGAGTGAATTTCATCATGTTAGATCGAGAAAATCGAGATTCGGGCTTAAATCGAAAAGTACGAGGTTATTGACTAAAATGGAGTAATTAGCCGGAATTGCATTCGAGGTAAGCCCGTGTGACTAAATAAACATGTTATTCATGTTATTGTTAATATACTTGAAATCTATCTTGCTATGATGGTATTGAATTTCATGTTGATGATATTGTATATGAGAAAGTGATGTCAAATGTTAATAACATTTATGTGATGATTGAATGCTTGAAAATTTGATGGAATATGATATTCCATTGAAACGAGTAAGTTGGGTGTAAATAATGCAACTACATGGTTATTATGTGTGATTAAATTGATATAACATAAATTGTTTGATTGTGAATATGAGTATGCATGATGACACTTAACGTGATAAACTCCCGGTTGAACATTTGGAATAGATTTGGATATTCATGCAATGACATTGGATGATATGTGTGCTAGTGTAAGACATGTCTGGGACATGCATTGGCCGCATTATCAAAGCCAATGTAAGACATGTCAGGGACATGCATCGGCTTTGAGACGAGAGCTAGTGTAAGACATGTTTGAGACATGCATCAGCCTCGAGATATACAAGCTAGTGTAAGACCTGTCTGGGACATGGCATCGGCCTCGATATATGAAAGTCATTGTAAGACCTGTCTGGGACATGGCATCGACTTTGATGTCCTAGCTAGTGTAAGACCATGTTTGGGACATGGCGTCTGCATCTTATCCCATGTTTAGGGCTAGTGAATATCCTGTCGTATTCCAAATGGTTCAACAGGAGATTTATGGTATATATTGAAATGATAGAGCTTATGGTTATATTGTGAGTGGTACAGGTACTTACCTGAAATTGGTGAGATGTGAACTCAATTCATGTTGTATGGTTAGTAAGGAATGAATATGAGCATGTTGAGTAACACAGATATGTATGCCAGGCTCATGAGAAATGATTTTGGTTTATGATGCACATTTGGTGAAGATGTAAATAGGTAAATCATACCTGTGAGAATGATTTTGTGATGATCATGTGATTATAGGTCTATACCTATGATGTATAAACATGTATTTTTACCTATATGGTGAAAATGAATCAAAAAGGTGTGATAACCTTAGTATCATTAATTTATACCAAAATAGTTTTGGTCAGCAGCAATAGTTCGACTTTTAAAATTCACCAAAAATTGTGGAAATTGAGTTAGAGGCTGAATAAAATATGAAATTAAAGCTTAATGAGTCTAGTTTCACATAGAAGAATAGTGTAAGCAAAAGAGTTTCATATTATGAAATATTTAAATTGTTTTGAGACTGAGTTAGAATGATTTCGAAATCCCCTGTCTCGATTTGGGAAAATTATTATAAATTGTACAAAAATAATTATAGGGTATAATTTATATGATTAGTATAAATAGGCAAGAACATCATCTGAGTCTCGTATTATGTGATAATTAATTTTTAGTGAAGAGGGGTCGAAACTATTAGACAGCAAAAAAGGGGTAACTTTAAGGAATAAAATGTACTTATTGGATAGACCAAAAATTCTTAAAATTTTATGGTAATAAGATATGTGAGTCTAGTTTCAGGGAAAATTAGTAGATCTTAATTTGGAGTTCTGTAGCTCTAGATATAAATAATTTAGTAACTATGACTCGAGAAAATAGCTTGACTAGAACATGAGTAAAAATGCAAATAGGGTTGTACTATCTTGAGAAGTAAGTTGATAAATTGCTTATTATTTTCATGCGGTCTTACTAAGCTATAAAGCTTACTCTCTTCATTTCCTTTTCTTTAGTGTTGGCAGGTTAGCTCAGGGTTGGAGATCGTCAGAGGCAGCATCACACTATCAAGCCATCGCCTTTGAAGTATTGACCCATATGTGTTAAGCGTTTTTGTGTGATTGACATGTATAGGGACTTAGTTTTTATGTTAGCCATTCTTATGATTAGCCAAAGGTATTGGCTTACATTGAGTTACTTATATATGGCCATGAGATATGGCTCATAGTGATTATGGTTTGTAAATCTATCTATCCATGCTAAGTTCTAGTGCTTGTGACGTGATTACGGTTGTAAGGTTTGCATGATTGGTATTAAGACATATGTGCATGATGAATGTTTTATGACCAAATCTGGATAGTCATTGTAACGCCCCATACCCGAGACCGTTGCCGGAGTCGAACACGAGGTGTTAACAGACTTAATTCATTGCTTAAACAGCTCAAACAATTTAATTTTAGAAATTCCAGACAAGCTGGCTAACTGCGTCACAGTCGCTTAAAAATTCATATCTCGAGTTCTGAAACTCAAAATAAAGATCCGTAAATTTTCTATGAAACTAGACTCGTATATCTATTTAATAATTTTTTTCTAGAATTTTTGACTAGGCCAATTAGTACATTTTATTAGTTAAAATCTCCCCTGTTTCAGGGTTCAACTGCTCTGACCTCTGTGTATTACGAATCAGATATATCTCTGTACAGAATTTCAATTACTATGAAGTTTGTTTCTCTTAAAACTAGACTCAATAAGAAATCTGTACATATAAATTATTACTTCTAATTATTTTTATATAATTTATGGTGAATTTCCAAAGTCAGAACAGGGGATCCAGCAATCGCTCTGGCCCTGTTTCACAAAAATTTAAACATCTCAAAAAATATAACTCATATACCTGTTTCGTTTCTTCCATATGAAAATAGACTCATAATTATTCAATTCCATATTTTATTCATCATCTAATTATATCTCTACTATTTTTAATGATTTTTCAAATTCACATCACTACTGCTGTCTGAATCTATTTTATGGTAAATTTTACCTATTTCATGGTTTCCATGGATTAACTAGCAATTTGACATACATAACACCAAATATGATCATAATTAGCCATTCCAATGGCTAATCATTACCAAGCATTTTTATACTACTCAATAACCATATCATAAGACCATATATAAAACATGATTATAGTGCTATACATGCCATACTCAAAATATACAAGCCATTATGCCAAGATGGTATACGAATAGTGTGAGCGTGCCTCCGACCGTTCCCGATTTCCGAGCTGGCTTGTCAACACTACAAGGAATGAAAAGGAGGGAGTAAGCATAAATGCTTAGTAAGTTCACATGCAAATAGCAAGTAACATAACCATATAAGAAAACATAAAACATCATTTGCATAATCATCACCAAGACATTCATATCATATTTTCATTTATCATCTTACCATATTGTTGTTATATTGATTTTTCAACCCGAGGGTTAAGTACATACCTATTCAAAGTATCCATTTCACAACACTTACCAATACGTCCCTTTCATCTTGAGTATTCCTCCATTTGAGTAGAACTTTACCCGTTGAACACATCAGAATATAATTCGGATAGATGGAAAGTTTGCACATAAGTGCCACATATGTAGCCAAGCTACTATGTAACCCGCCCATAAGCGAACTCGGACTCAACTCAACGAGCTCGGATGCCTAGTTACATCTCACGAACTCGGACTCAACTCAACGAGTTCGGACATTCGCATCCATAAGTGAACTCGGACTCAACTCAACGAGTTCGGATGCCCAAATATCCCAGTGACATGTCACTTGTATCCTAATCTATTCCTAAGGTTCAAACGGTATTTTCCTCAAACATATATCCTTGCCGTCTTTCGTAGAATACCGAAACCAATACTCGGTAACAATTTATATTTAACAAGTAGCTCACATAATTTACATTTTATTCGAAAATAACCACAAAGCATATATTTCATGATAAAAATCAGCATATCATATAATTAACATTAAATTACTTAAAATGACAATTATGTTACTACATTTACACATGAACTTACCTCGTATGCGAAAATGGCTACTTTTACCATTTCGTCCACAACTTGGTATTTTCCTCATTTTAGCCCGAATTTCAGTTTTCCTTGCTCTATCATTTAAAATATAATCTAATTAGGACTCACATTATTCAAATTGACCCAAAATCATATTTTGGAAAATTACAATTTTGCCCCTAAACTTTTGCATATTTACACTTTTGCCCCAAAGCTCGTAAATTAAAATTCAGCCTATTTTCTTATGTTTTATGACATGCTGATCATTTTTCCCTTCTATGGCAACATCAAATTCTCACTCTAACATGTACTTATGACTATTAGGTATTTTTACCGATTAAGCCCTTTTGCTCGTTTTCACTTAAAATCGAGTAGCACAAGTTGTCTAACATAATTTAAAACCTCATATTCTATCATAAAACACCAAAATACACAAATTTCACCTATGGGTATTTTTCCAAATATGAACCCTAGGTTGAATTATTGCTAGCATAAGCTTAATCGAGCTACCGGGACTCCAAAAACGTAAAGAACTTGAAAAACGAGGCTAGAATGGACTTACAATCGAGCTTGGAAGCTTGAAAAACCCTAGCCATGGTTTCTCCTTGCTATATTCGGCCATGGGGTTGAAGATGAGCAAAATTGGCTTTTAATTTTGTATTTTAATTCATTTTACCCCTAAATGACCAAAATGCCCTTACTACTAAACTTTCTAAAAATTCCATCCATGTCCAATTTTTGTCCATAAACTTAGAAATTGGTAAAATTGATATTTAAGACCTCCTAATTAATATTTCAAAACAATTTCATACTAGGAACTTCTAGAATGCAAGTTTTGCAAATTATTCGATTTAGTCCCTAATTTCAATTTAAGCACTTTAGGCATAGGATTTCATCACGAAAATTTCACACAATCATGCAATCATATCATAAACATCAAAATAATTATAAAATAATTATTTCTATCTCAGATTTTGTGGTCACGAAACCACTATTCCGATTAGGCCCTAATTCGGGGTTGTATCATGGCCATGAATTAATTGTGTAATATGGAAATAAATATGTGAAGGATTAAGGGTAACTTAAAGGCTTGGAAAATAGCCTAAGTGTTGGCCACACGGGCTGAGACATGGCCGTGGGTCTCAACCGTGTGGGGGACACGTCCTTAGCACACGGGCGTGTGGCTTGGCCGTGTGGTTCAATTTATTCACTGACGTCATAGTCAGAGAGTTAAACGGCCTGAGGACACGGGCGTGTTGAAGGTACACGGGCGTGTCCCTGTGTCTACACGGGCGTGTGACTTTGTGTCATGGTAAAATTTTCTAAGTTTTCCCAAAACTCTCTAAGGTTCTCGGTTTAGTCCCCAAATAATTTCAGTACATGTTTTGGGCTTCGTAGGCCCATGTATGGGACATTATGCATGTGTATGAAAAGTTTTGATACGATTGAAATTTTGTAGCCCGATTTTTGCATGAATGTGTATGTTTAAGTCCGATAATGCCTAGTACCTTGTCTTGGCATCGGACACGGGTAAGGGGTGTTACATATCTAGTCTCGGTTGAACCTTATGAATTCTTATGATACGAATGACATGTCATTAGGGATTTCATGTTTCGAATATTGGTTTTGAATGTCCTACCAATGGCTGAGGCCCTACATTTGTTGCGGATACTATACAGCTTGTGTGAGCACATCGTGTAGCTTACATTTCGAACCAGAGCTCGTGTGAGCAGGCCCATTTCATAGTTCGTGTGAGCAATAATGTAAAGGAAACGTTACATTTTTATGTAAAGGCACACTCCGTGTGAGCTTTCCCAACTATTCGATGAAATTCTAGATCATTCAACGAGCAAGAAAGGGATTGAAATGGTAAGTATTCAAATGGAATCGAGCATGATCTTATGGAAAGAATGCATGAACTAATTGATGTATTCCATATGGAAAATGACTTATATTATGGTTGGTTCATTTGATTTATGTGCAAGTGTGCTAACTTGTGTATTGATGATGATGTATAGGCTTATGTCAAGCTTATGGTTTGGGTTACAATATGTTTATGCTTTATATTATGCAAATGAAATGGTAAGTTATGTTTTAATTTATATGAGATAACTAAGCATTAATTGCTTATGTAGTTTATTTCCTATGTTTTATAGATTATTGGAAGCTCGATCAGTTTGGAAGCTCACTGGAGATCTATCACACTATCCAGCATATATATCTGTAGTTTTTGAATGTTTTGGTCAAGGTTATAATGGCATGTACAAGGTGAATCGTAATGGCATTTTGTTGAATGTTTAGTTGGTGATTTGGTATATATAAGTTGTGGAAGTTAACTTCGTTGGTACCCTTTGATGCCTTGTTAGATGGTGTCATTTTGGTTATCTTATGATGTATGTTTTGAATGACTCCTATGGTATGTTTTGAATTGGTATTATTATGGTTAAGTTATGGCATGCTTTGGAAAGTATTTAACTAATAATTGAGGATTGAAATGTGGTAAAATTGACATGTTTGTATAAGTATTTTTGAATGCATTTAAGGTGCCTTGAATAGCATATTGGTTAGTTGAATTAGGGTCTTAGAATGAGATATGCATATGTACGTTTTGGTAGAGTTTTGGTGCCTTGAAAGTGTGCATAAATGATCCAAAGATTTATGCATGAATTGGTGTTGTAAATGCCTTGATTTTAGGTAATTTTGGGTCCACACGGCCTGAGGCACAGGCATGTGACTCAGCTGTCTGAGACATACAGCCGTGTTTCATCTGGTGCATTCCTTAGGTTTCAAGTTAGTGGGTTACACGTCCCAACACACGGGTGTATGGGGTAACTCAAAGAGTTACACGGCCTAGGACACAGGCGTGTGACCCTACGTAGAGAGTTACATGGGTGAGGACACGGGCTTGGTCACGACTGTGTGTCCCTAGTTCAAAGGTTACGCGGCCTGAGACACAAGCGTGTGTCTCAACTGTGTGAGGCACACAACCGTTTGACCCCTGTCTCCAAATTTTTGTGACTTTATCCTATACTTTCCAAATGATTTCAAATTGGTCCCGAATCATTTCTAAGGTATTTCTAGGGCCTCGAGGGCTCGATTTAGGGATGGTATATATGTATACGATTGGTTTATGGTATGTTTATGTTATTGAATATAATTAAGTTTAAATGTTTTGATTGTATGATAATGCTCTATAACCGTAATCTAGCGACAAATACGGATTATGGGTGTTACATTAACAATTTATCAATCATCATTGTCCATTTGCAACAACAATTTAGCCCAATGAGCTATAAATAACATATACGAATACGCAGGTATCTACCTAAAACACGCATGATTGCTCAAAAGAGTTTTACCAACCAAGAACATGCCTGGGCACTGAGTGCCAAGCCTGTAGGCTAAACATCCCTCCAAAAAAACGCTTAAGCACTAAGTGCCAAGCCTGCAGGCTAAATATCCTCCCCTAGAAACACGCCTAAATCACTGTGGATATAACTTGGTGATCTGAAACAAATTTTTGATTCTAGTACAATCAGTGAATATATATACTTCATACGTCAACATCTCATCTCATATAAAAATCGTATAGCGTGCAAATAACCCTATTGGCATGTCAATTGTATCTTATCTTATGTTCATCCAGGCCGTATGACTCACACAGCTGAGACACACGCCTGTGTCTTAGGATATGTGGGAATTCGAAGTAAGGACACATGACCGTGTCCCAGCCCATGCTCATGCCCGTATAACTCTCTGAATTAGGTTACATGGCCAAACCACATGCCCGTGTGTTAGGCCATGTAACTGCCTAACTTGCAACCCTTTGAAAGCTACAGGGGACACACAGCCATGTTGCATGGCTGTGTGTCACACACGGCCGAGACACACGCCCATGTCCCTAGTTGTATGGACGAACAATAGGCCATTTCCAAGCCATTTTTCTCACCCAATCATGCACACACCTACAAACAATTTTTCGCAAGTAACAAGCATTCAAAATGCACCAAATAATGCATCCACAAGCTAAACCAATAAGGTATATGTTCATACAACCAATATGCCCAAAAGGTACCTCAATCAAAATAATTAAACATGTATAACCATATGCATAGTTTAGCCAAAAGTTCAATCAAATTACAACTAAGTTTATGCCAAAACTTACCACTTTATTTACCTATCAAATTCACTCCAAAAATACCAAATTGGCCATTTGACATTTAACACCATTAGCCATGTATGTCCACTACATTCCAAATACCAAAATGACCATATTCAACCATGTCAAAGAACATTCCATTACACACACTTTAAATACCATTTCAACTTCCATCATTTAAGCATCATAAAGACTATAAAATCAACCATCATAAGGTCACATATATATACCATAATTACAAGCCAAAACATAATGGCTATAACATCAACCAAAACACCTATACATGAGCATATTTAACCAATTATCACTTAACTTGTTTCCATGCCAAAACATAACATAATTGATACATAACAACCATATCAATTTTGGTCATTTCAAAACATACACCAATTTGACCATATTAACCACAACCAACAAGCTATCAACAGTACCTTAAGTACCTCAAATCCAAGACAACATTTCATGCCATAATCAATAACCAAAATGATATATATATGCCAAACTCATCAATTAAACATTAGACATATTCCACCTATACATGCCATTATAATTGCGACTAAAGTATACTACCGATAAAATCGATGGATAGTGTGATGGATCTCCAACTAGCTTCTAACCCGTTCGAGCTTTCGATAATCTAAAAGTAAGAGAAAGATAAATACGTAAGCAATGAATGGTTAGTAAGCTCGTATAAACCATGAGCATAAAATTCCATTTTGATAATAAACTTTATAAAATAGACATAAACCTATGTTAGTGTCATAAAATTCATAAATATATATGATCATCAACTCATAAATTAGTAAATTTATTAATGTCACATATATTTGTAATTCATAACATGAAAGGATCTTATGGGACAAAATGTATAACCATTATCCTTTCTATAAGATTTTACGCCTTTCAATTTGCTTACTTTCCATTTTGTTCCCAATACTTATCATAAGCCCAAACGACATTATCAATTCCCGAATTAGTGTATTTATCCATAACATTCATAATATATGTAAAATTTCTTACATATAAATACATCATTTATCATATTAAACCTTTTAAAACATCATAATACATCCCAGTTATGTACTTACTGTTTCGTTCTCTTTTTTGATCCATTTCATATGCATAGTACAAACATAATCATAAACATCAATTATATCCACAAGCTTGGCATGAGTCTAAGCACATCAACAACACATGTTAATTCATTTAAACATGATTCATATGAATTTGACATAGATATCCATTATACTTGAGCATAATTCAATTGGATTTATCATCCATCTCATAACATATCATGTTTTCCATGTATCACCATTTCAATGAGTTTCAAGTATACATATCTTAATTCATATTGAACACTTACCATTTCATTTCCATAACACATAAAACATAAACATAGCATTAACCATAATCACAAATTAGTGATTAAACACATAGCTTAGCTATATCATCACTTGGTAAGATATAGTACATAAACATAGCATCACTTAAATCATACTTTTCATAATCATTAATGTTCATACTTTGATCATCGATACATCATACCTTTTTATAATTTTCGTAGTGAAATAAATCGGAACCCTTACCGGTTCATCCCTTTTCATGTCCGTTGAATTACTTAGAATAATATCATAAACACGGGAAGCTCACACAAAGTGTGCTACCATATAGTCGTTGCTCACACGAGCTGTAAAATGGGCCTGTTACACAAGTTATCAGTCGGAATGTAAGCTACACGATGCTGCTCACACAAGCTAACGAGTATCCACAACTAATGTTAGACCTCAGCCATCGGTAGAACATTCAAGACCAACACTCGAAACATGGTAACCTGGGTCTGCTCACACAAGCTCTCGATCAGAACATAGCTACACGGTGCTGTTCACACAAGCTGTCAGGTATCCGAACGCATTCTGAAACTCAGCCACCAGTAGGACATTCAGGACCAGCACTAGAAACATAGTAATCATAATGACATGTCATTTGTATCCTAGTATTCCTAAGATTCAAACAGGGCTTGATAATCGTCGTACGTCGTTGAATTTCCATCATTTCTTGACACGATAAATTACATATTAACATATATATAATGTTTCAATCACAATAGAATCACATAATACATTCAATTTAATCAACATTATACAGAATTCAGTTCATACGAACTTACTTGGCCAATATTACAGAAATGACAAAGTACAGGGGCATTTTGGTAATTTTTCATTTTCCTTGATTTTCCACTTGATCTAAATTTATAATTTCATTCAATCTATTAATTTAGACAGTAAAATAATGTATTTTATGTAATTTAGTCATTGAGCTTAAAACATGCAAATTAACCATTTTTATCTAAATTTAAGCTCAATTGAATGTTCATGGCACCCAAAACAGCCCACATTTGTATTAATTTCACATAAAATCCTTTTACTTTTACTATTTTAAAAAATTTAGTCCCTAATCAAAAAATTCATCAAAAATCACTTAATAAAATACTTTTAAATAACAACTAATATCTCAATTTCATCATTTAAAATCTAAAATCACAAGGTTCGTCAATGGCAACATTCAAAATCTTTAATAGTTTCAAAATCGAAGGTACAGGCTAGTTGGACCTAGTTGCAACGATCTCAAAAACATAAAAATTATAAGAAACGGGGCTAAAATCACATACCAATTTAGCTTGTGAAGTTGTCGAAACCTCCAAGCAAAAAAAATTGCTTCTTCCCCCATTTACAATCAATGATGAAGCTTTGAAAAAGATGATAAAACTTTTGTTTTATTTATTTTAATATAATTATCAAATTACTATATTAACCTTAATTAATAATTAAATAAAACATCAAATCCATGTCCATTATTGTCCACTAACACTTTGAATGGTCTAATTACCATTTAAGTCTCGTTCATTTATTCAACTAACCATTTAATCACTCAAATCAAATAGTGATCAAATTTTACATCTTTTATGATTTAGTCCTTTTTAATTAATTAACTATCGAAATGTTAAAATTTTTTAACAAAACTTTAATACCACCTTAATGACACTCTGTAAATATTTATAAAAATATTTATGGCTCAGTTTATAGAAACGAGGTCCCGATACCTCATTTTCTAAAACCACTTGAACTTAATAACTCGCTTATATAACATAAATTATCAAATCAAAAACCTTTTTAAAACCATATTTGACTCATAAATATTTATTTAATATTTACGAACTTACTCGTTGGATTTGGTGGCCTTGAAACCATTGTTTCTAACACTATTGAAAAACGGGCTGTTACATTTATGATTTAGTTCTTATACCATTAATCACTGTAATTTTTGAGACAAAATTTAATTCACCTATATGATAGCTTAGTAAATATTTAATGGAAATATTTACAAGCTCGGCTTACAAAAACGAGGTCTCAATACCTTATTTTCCAAAACCACTGACTTAAGGACCAAACCACTTGTACTTTAATTAACTACCCAATTAGCACAATCTATCAAATCAAAATTCACTATAACACTGTATTTGATTTTTAAATGTTAAATAATAATATTTACGGACTCATTCGTTAAAATTGTGGTCCCGAAACTACTACTTCTGACACCACTGAAAAATAAGCTATTACAGTCGTGAACGCAAGAGGACTCTCAAACGAACAGTGGTTGTTACGGTGGAGTAAAAGTGATGCTCCTTTTGGGGTAACAATGGTTGTCATTATTAAACAACTCATTAATAACTACAATTGTTGTCGAACCGACCCAAGTTTGACCTCTACTCCACCAAAACATTTGTTTTTTGCCTAAGATTCCTCTTGTGTCCACCTCAGTGTCATCCTTCGAATAAGAATGAAAAGTTAAAGATCCTGGTTGCCTGGAAATAGAGAAAAAAATTATGTTGATTACACTGGAAAGCCCTTCATTTTTTTCCCTATGATTATGACATTAATCTTATGTATGGTATATATAAGGCATCATTTTCGGGTATCCAAAAAGCTTGAACTTGTGACTTCATAATGACTTTTAACTGGCCCCTAGTTATACTCAAACCCATGACTACATAACAGTCGTCGACTGGGACCTTTACTTAGACTTCAACTCATGACTGTATCAAGCACTGTCACCCCCGAACCCAACTTCCATAGGATGGGTTTCTGAGGTAATGGCCTTATCCCTGCATAACATATAAAATGCATGTGTTCTGAGACACGTTATCTCATCCCCAACCCCTCAAATTTACCTATAAACTTTCACGGTGTCACCATCAAAACCCTAAATACATAAACCCCAAAAAAACCCTAACCCAAAAAACTTTGGTGGTTGAGGAGAGATTGTGCGAAAGAGAGTCTAATTAGGCACACTTTCACACTCTCTCTCCAAAAATATACTCTTTCCCTAAATTTTCAAAAAATCAGCTTATATGGCCAATTAACAAACTAAAACAGTATATATGGTTAATTTAGCCGATGAATCCTTATTAGTCCTTGTGTCTCCAAATTTATTTACTTTATACTTTAGTCCTCATATTTTCAAAGTTTTTCAATGTAGCTCATTATCCACATTCCATATAAAAAAATTTAGTCGTTAATTTCCTATCATAAATCATTATATTTCCTCTAAAAATTCCCTTTATTTGCCTTATTTTCAAATTTCCTCTTAATCTCACCGTAGCGAATCTTAGAATAGTGTAATTTACAATATAAAAAATTTTAAAGTATTACATCAAATCAATTTAATATAAACCCAATCAATAAAATTACTTAAAAACCATTTTCAAATAAAGATGTTTTGAGTGTGTGTTTTACTACTTTGATATAAATTGTTTAAATAATTAAAAATCTAAGGATTAAGCCCACAATTGAAATGAGTTTAGTCATTAATTCTTTGCAACTCGTTTTATGCACGTCTTTAGTGTGATCTAATCTAATCGAATTTTATTAACGTATAAATCTTCAAGCATTTAAAATGAAACAATTACCTTAGCCACAATGTCATTTGAGGCCGATTTGGTCGCAAAAGAGAGAGAAAAAATAGCATTGGCTACCATGATTTTCATTTATTGTTTCAGTTAGAAAACCTATCAAGACTGGAATCATATCATCCTTCCTTTTCTCATATTTGTGGATAAAATCTTTGAGCTTTCGTAGTGCATAATCAACTATCATTTAATAGGTTTCATTATAAGATTGTTTTTATATTTTTTACAATTAATATTTTAACAATTCAATTATTATATATTTTTTATTTATATAAATCAAAAGTAATATAAATAGTATTTTAAATTGATATGATAAAGATATTTTATCAATTCAAAGTTTACATGCATAAAAAATAAAATTATATTGATAAATTCAATACTTGGATTGTTGAAGTATTAATTGTAAAAAAAAGTTATCCAAGTATGTAAAACCATTTTAATTTTACACTGAGCTATTTAAAGATCGAGTTATCCACACAAACCTAAAATTCATCCGGAATATGAAAGGGATACGAAATTTGAAAATAAACTTGACAAAAATTTAAATCCATTTTTTATTCAAAACGAGCTTTAAATCCAACCCTAACCCAAATATATATTATATTTAAACATAATATTTATATTTACAAAATTTATATATAATCTAATTCTAACCCAATTCTTAATAAATAAAGCCTAAACCCAAACTAACTCTCAAACCTAATTTCTAAAAAAAAAACTATTCCACCCTTTCTTTTGTTGTTGTCAAACATTTCCTTCCTCCATTTTCTGCCAATTTCTTTTGTTCTCATTATATTTTGACTTTAATTGCCTACTTCAATTTTGGCAATATATTGAATGAAAACTAAATTGTATCTTTCTTAAAATGGTAGCTTTTCAAATTATATAAAAAAAAAAATAACTATTACAATTTAATTGCATTTTAATTGAAAAAATTTGTTTAGACTTCGATTATCCTATTTTATTTAGATCAAACTTGAATACAATATCAAACTTATATTTTAAGTCAGGCTTAGATCTCTATCTAAATACTCATTGTTTAGGCTCGACCAAGCCTAGCCTACGGACAATTTTACCACTCTATTTTTTGCTACAATTGCAAATATATTTTTTTAAAATTTTGTTAAATCTAAATGTACAAACATAACATACTTTTTTATATTTACATTATATTACAATATATTTAATTTTTCACACGGTATAATCTACATATATATAATAAATGTTTAATGACAAATTTGGTCACTAACATTTACATGTTTAGTCAAAATGACCCTAATTGTATTTTTAAGTCTTTTTTTTGCCATCAACCTTTTTTTTTCTTCAATTGCTTTTTTTAACAGATTTGATGAAAAGTACGTTAAAAAAGTTAACTAGATGATGTAGAATTTCATATGCGGAATATTTTTAATGCGATGTAATTTGTTAGTTAGATAACCCAATAAAATAATTACATGTGAAAAATAATAAAATAAATAAATAATTCATGAAGTTAAAAAAATAAGTCTTAATATAAAGAAAATAAATTAATTATCTAAAAAAAAATTTCAAAATGAATGCACGCATTCAGTATTATCGATTTGATTTGTTAATTATCTTTTTGAAACTTCTCAATAAACAAATGTATACATTCATTTTAAAACCTTTTTTTTTAGATAATTATGTTTATTTTCTTTAAATTAAGATTTTTTTTTAATTTCATGTATGATTTATTTATTTTATTATTTTTCACATGTAATTATCTTATTGGGATATTTAAGTAATAAATAACATCTCATTAAAAATTTTCCACATATGAAATTTCACATCATCTTGTTAACTTTTTTTAACAGTACTTTCATCAAATTTGTTAAAAGAAACAATTTGAAAAAAAGAATAAAAGTTGATGGCCAAAAAAAGCTCAAAAATACAATTAGGGTCATTTTGACAAAAAATGTAATTTTAATGGTCAACTTTGTCATTAAACCTAAAATAAAAAAAGTATATTGGGTTGAACTAGGCCCAAACTTTAATTATTGAAACCCGAATTTGACTTATATTTTAAAAGAGTTTAATTTATCCAAATTTATTTTTAGAATTGTTTTTATCTAAATCTTCTCAACTTTAGGCAGATCTTCCTACTTGAACTATGGCCTTACCTTTCAACAAATCTAACAAGAGTCAAAAGCGAATTAAAGGGTGCTGGCATGAGCTCCATCCCCCTTAAAATGAAAATTTATTATTTAGGATATCTAATTTTTTTTATTTTAAATTAGTAAAAGTAAAATTATACTTAGGCTTCCTTAAAATTATAAAAATTTGATTTAATCTTTTAAAATTATAAAAATATAGACTATAAAAAATTAAAATTTCATTCAAAACTCTTAAAAAATTGTTTTTGACTTTGACCATGAGTTAGTTATATCATGCCTTGCATTAAGTTTTAGCAGTGGCAATAAAGACCCGTAAAGGTACAACAATTTCGATTTCCGTTTTGCCGATCATCAGAATAAATGCCATTTGAAATTTCCGTTTCTGATAAGAAAAAAATCACAATAGGTTATGCATCATATTTATATTATATATATATAAAATAATATTGAAAACTTGAAAATGAAGGTCATTGTAGTATAGTGGTGAGTAGTCTCACCCATCACGCGGGTGACTCGGTTTCGATCCTCGGCAATGGCGACTTTATCTTTTTCAGTAATTTTCTTCCAAAATGAGTGGAAAGAAACAAGCAACCCATTTGGAAATTTCAATTCCCGCCATAATTATATAAAACTTAATTATTTTTAAAAAATATTTAAAGTTATTACTTTTTTAAAGGAAAAATATTTAACACTATTATTCCTATTAATAAAAAATTAAATATTTCAAATAATATTTATAATCACTTATGTATTGCTTAAATTACGTTCTAGTCACCAGTAGCAGAGCCAGAAAAATTTTTTTTAGGGGCGGAATTAAACTGTATATTTATTTGATAGTAAAAATGTAATATTAGCATTTTAATAGTCTATATCTTTAGAACTTTTTAAGGATTAAATCAAATTTTTATTATTTTTAGGGGGCAAAGTGTAATTTTACTATTACTAATTTAAAATTTTATAAATTATAAAGGGTCTAAATGAAAAATTTTCTATTTTAAGGGGTTGGGGCCCTTGCTAGCCCCCTGGCTCCGTCACTGTTTGTCACTGAACTTTAATTCATTATGAAATGGATACTAAAATTATCGATTTGTAACATTTTAATTACTAAGCCATTAATTACCGTTAACAAAGTAAGATAAAACTGACGTAGCAGATAAATAATCATATCAAACAAAAAATTTAAGTTCAACAGCACAACTAATCCTTATATATTATGTTACCTAAGAATTTTAAAATAAAAATGATATAAAATTAAAAAAAATAAATTATATATGAAAGAGTTAATATTATATAAATAAAAAAAGATCTTGAGCAATTCTACTTTCAAATCCGATCTTTTGCTTGAATTTCCAAAAAAAAAAAAAAAAAATTAGAAATCCCTAAAATTTAAACTAAAGTTTTGGCTTTCCACAAATGGGTTTTGGCCTCTTTTCTTTCCTTTGTTTCTTCTCAATTTCTTCCTGTTTCTTATTGCTAATGATGAATCTTTTATTTAGATTTTTCTCTTTCGAAATAGCCATCGAATGGTGGTAAAGGGGAACCGGAAGTTGATGGTTTAGTTTGGTTGGGTAGCTAAGACATTGAAGGGTTAATTGATAACAAAGTTTACTAAGGTGGGAAAGCTTAAAACATGTTAAAATTGATGAAGCCTTTCTAATTTGCAGCAAACTCACAAGCCTAAGAAAAAAAGATGATGTTTGGTTTCTTAGAAAGTGCCAGTGACATCTAGATGAGGTAACAATTAAAATTTTAATTAATTTCCATTATCCAATTAAATGCTAAAAAATTGTGGGTGTTTATTATAAAAATTGACATATTAAATTTATTCATTTATGAGATTGAAACTGTTATGAGTCAAACAGTTAAATAGAAGAAAACGGTGCGTTTTGGCTATAAATGAAACGGAGCACTTGGGAGTTTAATCAAACGAAACGTTTTTGTATGAGTCAGCAATTGTAATATAACTAACTCTAAGAATTGTTATTTTGTTTGTTTCTTTTTGTCCTTTAAAACCAAGGTCTGTACACAGCTAAGTTAGATTTGGATTATTATGGATTTATTTTCTCTTCATCTATTCTCTCGTTCTCTCTAATTTCTCTCTCTTTTATTCTCTTCTCTTTTTTCTATTTCAATATCGAGGGTCTATAAAAGGTATCAGAGCTACCGTTCCTATGGCTGGAGATAGTGTTACTATAAGGCTATAGAAGAATGTCACTTTTTTGCAATAAGTGTAACATCCCTTACCCATACCCGAGACCGGGACCGGATACGAGGCGTTACCAAACATGTACACGAACATTTTCAGAAAATACGGATTATAAAATTTTATTCAAGTATAAAATAGATCAAATTGCATTATAGTGTCCCTATTATGGGCCTACGATGCCGTAAACATACATTGAGAATGATCCGGGACTAAACCGATAACTTACGAAAGTTCATAGAAATTTTCTAGGTAAAGCCTCACACGCCCATGTGGAGGCAATCCACACACTCGTGTGCTTTGTGACACGCTCGTGTTCCCTACCCGTGTTGAATTTATGAAAATTATTTTTCATTTTGAACCTACAGGGGTTTTCACATGCCGAGCACTACGCCCATGTCTCTGGCCCGTGTCCTTCACACGGCCTAGACATGCCCGTGTCCAAAAACTCGAGCATTTTGTTTATGACGTTAGCATGTGTAACAATCCAATTTAGACCCTAATCAGAATGGTGGTTTCGGAACCACGAATTTGAATAAGAAAAATATTTAAATATTATTTTTCGTGTTTATTATATATGATTTTGCATGTGTGAAATTTTCGTATGAAAATTTAATTGTTTGTGTGCTTATTTAAATAAAAAGGGCTTAATCGCATAAAATGAAAACTTGATAGTTTAATTCATAAATGTTGATTTCTTAGTGGCTTTTTAATATGAGGTGTTTATGTTGCAAATTTCCCATGATAATATACATTGGACGGTTGTAGCCTTATTAAACTATGGTTTATTATTTTATTATAAAGGTTATTAAAGTAAATTATGAAATATTATGAATTATAATAAAACAAAATTTAAAAGACATGCATTATATACATGTTTCTGGCCGAACCTTAAGAAAAGAAAAGAAGTTAAAAGCTTTTGAAGTTTCGGCACTTTGGAGGCTTAATTCAAGGTTAGTTTTTGTTCGATTTTTGATAATTTTTACATTTTTGAGATCGTTTCTTCGAATATTACCTGACCCATGCTTGAATTTTTTATTTCGGTGAATATTTTGAGTTAGTCCATTGATGAATATTTGTGTTTTGTGATATTTGATGATGAAATATCAAAAATATGTTTTAGATTAACATGTTTTGTATTGGAGTTTTTCATGATTTTGATTTATTAGGACTAAATTGCAAAAATAATAAATTGAAGGATTAAAATGAAAAATAAATGAAATATATGGATTAGTATAGGCATAAGGAAGATTCGGCCGAACTATGATATGGTGAGATTTTGAGTATTTCGTGTTTTATGCATTTAGGACTAAATTGTAAAATTATGAAATATCAGGGGTAAAATGGTAATTTGCCCATTTATGTGTTGTTGGATTAAATTGAATGAAATTGTGTTTAAATGAGGTTAATTTGAAATTATATAGACCAAGAACAAAGGAAATCAGACTTGGAACGGGAAAAAACAAAAATAGTCGAATAGCTGATTTGTAACGTCCGTCGATATCTGAGGTAAGTCTTTAAGTAATTAAACATGGTTTATTTTGAACATAGAATGTTTTACTGTGATGATTCAAAATTTTATAATCTATTAGTAAAATAGCCGAATCTGATATATCATTGAATTATTGTGGTTGAGTTTTATTCGACTGATTTAAAACCTCTGAAAGTGTGTACGTGTTACATGGAATAGTGTACGATTCGATATATGAAATTTTGTGGAACGATTCTATAATTGTGATATTCGGGCTTTGAGCCTAGCAAGCCTTGTGCTGGTGACTTTGATCGGGCTTTGTGCCTAGCAAGCTTAGTGCCGGTGAATAAATATCAGACCTTGGGTCTAGTAGTCGGTGTGTGATTCAGGCTTATGCCTAGCAGGTTTTATGCCGGTGATTTATTTCAAGTCTATATCTATAAGAGTTTACATCTATGTGGAAATTGAGCAAGTAAGTTGATTTAAATGACTTTTATATTCGGTCACATAGGTAAGTACATGTGAGCTTATATTGAACTTGTATACTCGACTACATGTGAGGTTATATTGAACTTGAGTATTCGATTACATGTGAGCTTATATTGAACTTGCATATTCGGTTATATATATGATGTTATCTTAAATGTGCATATTCAGCCATATGTGATGTTCTATTGAATTCGAACTTTAGGTTACATGTGATGTTTTATTTAACTTTTATAATCGGCTACATGTGATGATATATTGAACCTTGTGTATTCGGCCATACATGTAAGTGTCTATTTAGTGATATATATATGTTTGATATTGAACATTCAGCCAAGGTAACTCATTGTGTTAAAGTATAACATTATTGATATAATTCGGTTTGTTTGAATATTTTGATTATTTATTGAATTGTTTAATTTGCTTAAGGCTTACTAAGCTAAGTTAGCTTACTCTGTATGTTTTTGCTACTTTGTTTTATAGATTTTGGTTGTAAGTTACGAGCTCGGGGATCGTTATCGAAGTCATCCACACTATCGTTAACTTTCGGTACTTTTAAAAGTCTATTTTCGAACTTATGGCATGTATAGGCTAATACATATTTTGTTCGACCTTGAATATGTATAACTTTAGCCATGCGAAAATGGCTTAATTTCCATGATAAATTTGCTCATATTTTGGTTAGGGTTTGAGCTCACTTTTAGTTGATATGTTATATATATTATATATGAATGATATATGTGATATATGTTGTATGTTTGAAAATGGTTTAATGATGTTAGTAAATTTGGAAGTGGTTGATGTAATGATCATCATATATATAAAAATTTCATGGTATAATTAATTGTTTCGGTTAAGATTTTTGCTTAGGTAAAATATATTTGAATGATGTGTTTAGAAAATGTAACTTATAGGATGTTTATACATGTTTTCATGTGCAGATGTATATTTGTTGTGATGAAATAAAGTTGAAAGGAGAATGACGATAGGTATGTGCCTATTCTGTTAATGAGATGAAAATTGACCAAATGAATAGTGATTTGTGTAATAATATACTATGAAAATTATATGAATTTTAGTAAGATGATAATTTTATGTATATATATATACATGTACATATTTGTGTGTTCGAATGATGCTTGCCATAATGGTTTGGTTTATAATGAAAGTATATGCGTATGTTTATAATTGTTAATGAAAATGTGATTATTTGAATGGTATAGATTCGGTTAAATTTTGAGGTATGATTCGTAAATGCAATATGATTAATAATGTATGTTTAATATTTAATTAGCCATGTGCTTAATATATATATGAGTAAGACTTGTATGAATATGTGAATGTTTGGAATTTTGTTTTTGTTCTGTAATGCCTCGTAACCCTAGTCCGGCGACGGATATGAGTTAGAGGTGTTACAGCATGCATTTAGGGGCACACGGCCAAGACACACGCTCGTGTGTCCAGCCCGTGCTCGACACTGACTTAAAATTTTAGGTGCAAGGGACGCACGACCGTACCACACGCCCATAGGGGCGATCTATGTGTCACACATGACCTAGACACACGCCCGTATGTCTACTCTTGTGGATCTTATTAGGCTATTTTTCAAGCCTTTGGTCACCCTCTATCAACCAATCACACTTATAGGTTACCTTAATGCATAATAAGGCCAAATTATACCCTTAGATATAACCTTGATAAACCTCATTGCATGTAAACCTCATATCATCGATTTTATACATGCTAGGTTAATTCTCTTTTTGTATTAAGGGTTTTCATGTCTCGTTGACACATTTAAGATTGGCTTATTATTGTAACTCATTGCCATTTTCGGTCAAGCCATCTCATGTAAACATAAGCATGCATAAATTTGTAGGTTATAGCCTACTTCAAAATGAGCCAATTCTCATGGCCATATACAAAATGATAGATATATCTTTACATGCCTTCATTTTGGAAAATCAAATGACACATATAACAAAATACACCACAAGCCCTATACATGCCATTGCACAAAATAAAAGTGTCCATATACCAAAGCTGGACTAGTTGATATTGTGTTGATTCTCCAATCATCTTCCAATCTTTACAAGTCCTCGAGCTCTGAAAAACAAGAAAAAGAGAGGGGTAAGCATTTACATGCTTAGTAAGCCCGAATAACTGGAAAGTAAACTTACCGAGTAATTAGCATACAACCATATTAAGCAATAAAACCAACAAGCATGGAATGGTTTCCCTATCACATGCACTCAATCAACAGGTTAGTCACATAATAATGCACAATGTAATTTATCTTAGATAAGCTCATCATTCATCATTTCATTGATATACATCATATTAATCCCGTTGAGTTTCTAGGAAATCTCGATGGATTATCTATTTACCGTCAATTCATAAGAGCGATCATCTCATGTATGCACTCCCGCGAACCTCACATCTAACGGTAGGATTACCAGTCCAGGCTAAATCTCCCAAAACATAAACTCATAAGGTGATGTCAGGATTACCAGTCCAGGCTAAATCCATTATAGTGACAAACACCATTAATGAGCTCGGATCTGAATTACCAGTCGAGGCTAAATTCAGACCTTAATTGGATTACCCGTCCTGGCTAAATCCACAATGCACACATATTCTTCGAGAGGCTCGATCATTCAAGGAACACCCGTCTAGGTTAGATCCTTTCTATATTTGAGATCAACGGATTACCCGTCCAAGCTAAATCCTTTCTGCAACACATGCAGGATCTCAAGTAACATGTAACTCATGGTTTATCCATCGAACTTCTTTTTTAACCTCAACCAGGACATTTATTAACATGTCATTATTAAAGATACATTTCATGTATTTTCATGCCATCGTCAAATGCAATCATCATACATTCATAAATCATGCAATTAGGTATATTATGAGTTTACTTCAAGTTATCCGAACTTACTTGGTATTCGTCTCAGTATCGTGTTTCGGTTATTTCGAAACCTTTCGTTTTCTTTGATCGACCTCCGAAATCTGTTCCTCGGGGTCTATAACAATAAAAATAAATTATTAACACCTCACATTGTACTTTTTGAGTCTAAATTTCACCCCTGGTCCAAATGACCGTTTTGCCCCTAACCTTTCACATTTTTACGATTTAGTCCCTAGGCTCGTATAATGAGATGCATGCAATTCCTATCTTACCCAAGCCTAGCCGAATGTTTTTCCCTCATATGACAACCCACATTTTTCCATTATTTCTCATTTCTACCACACATTTTACACCTTTTGTAAAAAAGTCCTTTTAGGGGTTTTTCAGGAAAATCACCTAGGAAAAGATGTTTAACACACGTCCAACTTTCATATTCCTCCATAAAACATCAAAATACAAGTAACTCATTCATGGGTAAATTTTTAAACATAAACCCTAGCATGAAATATGGGTAGAAATAGAGAGAGTAAGCTATCGGGATTTTAAAAATACGAAGAACATTAAAAACGGGGCCTGGGAGCACTTACTATTGAGCTTGAAAATATTGAAAACCCTAGCTATAGAGAACCCCGAATTTTCGGCAGCAACATGAAGAATATGAGCTGATTTTTGGCTTGTTTTCCCATTTTATTTCATTAAAATGCCAAATGACCAAAATGCCCTTAAGCCATTTCTTTGAAATTTCATCCATACAAGCCCATTTTTGTCCAAAAACTTAGAAATTGGGAAAATTTCTATTTAAGACCTTATAATTTATAATCTAAAGAAATTTCATACAAATTACTTCTAGAATCCAAGTTTTACAATTTATTCAATTTGGTCCATATTTTCTAACTTCATGAAACTTTAACACATGTATATTCTTATATTCTAGACCTCATAATAATCATAAAATAAATATTTCAACATCAAGTTTGTGGTACCGAAACTACTATTTCAAATAGGCCCTATTTCGGGATGTTACAATAAGAGTTTCAGAAAATGCAACGAGAGATCTCAGATGGATGAAAAGATAGATGCAAGGTTGGAAACCCATTTCCAAGGCTTCAAGAATTACTTTAAGGGTGAAATCAAGTCTGAACTTCAAACTCTTAGATCTGAACTTCATGGGTTATTCGAACAGTATTTTGGCAGCCTCATTGTGCCTAGCAGTGTTGCTGCACAAGACCGAGGGAAGGAAGTAATAGAGAGCAGACCACCACCACCCAGATTTCCTCTAAAAAGTCCCACAATACTTCCAAACCCTTTGTTATAATGAGTTTTCCTAACTCATCAAACCAAGACAAAGTTGTTAGATGGGGTTGCCCACGTTTGAATGGGACTAGATTTTGAGCTTGGTGGTCCAAACCTGAACAATATTTTTAAGCCAAGGGGATCCCTGATAGCAGCAAGGTTCAAACCGTAATGCTAAACTTGGATGGAAAAGCTTTAGACTGGCATTATTTTTATTCTCAAAAGCATGGGGGTTTACAAGTACTGGGCTAGACCACTTATGCTACTAGCCTGAAAGAATGATTTGGTTCAAGCATATTTACAAAACCAATGTCAGAGTTGGTCACTCAAACAACATGGTTTAGTGGAAAAATGCCATGAAGAATTTGTAAGTCTCTTGAATCAAATAAGTTTGCCTGAGTCACATGCTTTATGCATTTTCACTAGTAATTTACAACTTGAAATCAACTAGTATATGGATTTATTTAGTCCACAAACCTTGGGTGAAGCTTTTCATCTTGCTAAAAAGGTTAAGTGCTTACTAACTACTTTCCATAAGAAGGGTTATTTGCCTGGTTCGAACTCTGTGGCTCGATATGTATCACTCACAAAAATAACCATAACAGGCCTGTTCCATTTTCACAGACTGGGGTACATAATACCACTAACTCTTCCAACACAACCAAGGGTCCTGCTAAAGGGATTAGTCATGCTTTGATGAATGAGAGAAAGAAAAAAGGGTTGTGTTTCTGGTGTGGGGCAAAGTTTCACGTTGGGCACAAGTGTGTTAAAGGGAAGCTTTATCAACTCCTACTTTACACCCAATCTAATGGGGAAGGTGAGGAGTTCTAGGAATGCCTTAAACAATTGGAGGACCCTCCCACTGATGAAAAACCTCAAGACCTTGTGGCATCTCTACATGTCATTAAAGGCTTGCAAAGCCCTTATAGAATGAGACTTGAGGCCATAGTAGGTACTGTCAAAGCTACTGTACTAGTGGATTCGGGTAGTACTCACAACTTCTTGGGCCTCAAACTGACAAATAAACTTTCATTGCCTGTCGGTCATCAGGAGAAATTTAATGTAATATTGGCTGATGGTAGAGACTTGATGACTAAAGGGACTTGCAGAAATGTTACTTAGAAAACACAAGGTTTCGAATTTATTGTAGACTCTATGTTGTTGCAACTAAATGGGTGTGATATGGTTATGGGAATACAGTGGTTACTCTCTTTAAGATCTATCACCTAGAATTTCAACTCTCTAACAATGCAGTTTGCTCAAAGAGAAGACTTGTACACTCTAAGAGGGATTCAACCTAGCAGTATATAGGTTATGACAGCCAATAATAAGGGTTTTCCATTATCTAGCCAACTACTTTGACCTTGTACCATGCTTATGATCCCCACAACTCAGCTTTCAGTAGCCACCTCCTCTCTTTCCCTCCCCAAGGACCTGCAAAAGCTCTTAAAGAGTTTGATGACATTTTCAGTACCCTTACTGGTTTACCACCACCAATGCCTCAAAACCATAGAATCCCTCTACAATATGAAGGTGTGGTGGTCAAAATCAAGCCTTGTAGGTACCTAATTGTCTAGAAGAATGAAATAGAGAAGATCATCAAAGAGTTGCTGCACACAGGGGTGATTAGAGATAGTACCAGTTCTTTTGCTTCCCTAATAGTGATGGGGAATAAGAAGGATAGAAGTTTGAGGCTTTGTGTAGATTATAGACAACTTAATTAGCTGACTAACAAAGACAAGTTTCCCATTCCCATTGTTGAAGAGCTATTTGATGAATTCGGCCATGCAAGAATCTTCTCAAAATTGGACCTTTGATCAAGGTATAACCAAGTAAGAATGCATGAAGATGACTTTCATAAAACTACATTCAAAACTCATAAGGGAAATTATGAGTTTTTAGTAATGCCTTTTGGCCTCACTAATGCCCCCATTAACATTTCAAGCCCTCATGAATGCTATCTTTAAGCACCTCTTGAGGAAGACAGTTTTAGTCTTCTTTGATGATATCCTGGTATTCTTAGCTAATTTGAATGAGCATTTAGAGCATCTCAATGCAGTCTTTATGATATTGAGGCAACACCAGCTTTATGTCAAGCAAAGCAAATGCTCTTCCGGTACTGAGCAAGTAAAATACTTGAGACACGTAATAACTAAAGGTATGGTGGCCATAGATAAAGGAAAAGTGGAGTGTGTGGCAAACTGGCTAGTACCTACTGGCATCAAGGAATTGAGGGGTTTCTTGGGACTCACTAGCTACTACAGATGTTTCATCAGAAACTATGGACTCCTAGTCAGACCACTTACCAATCTCCTAAAAAGGGATGCATGGAATTGGGATGATCAAGCCACCATAGCTTTCCAGAAGCTAAAAAAAGCCCTTTGCGCAGCCCCTATACTTTTTTTTGCGAAATTTTCAAGTGGAAATTCATGGTGGATGCAGATACTTTAGGATTTGGGGTGGGTGTTGTGCTGCAACAACAAAGCAAGCCCATAGCTTTCTTCAGTAAAGGGTTAGGGATAAGACACCAGGCTTTATCAATCTATGAAAAGGAAATGTTGGCTGTGTTATTGGCAGTCCGTAAATGGCATGTTTACCTAGTGGGGAGACACTTTAAAATCAGAACAGATCATCAAAGTTTGAAGTTCTTGACCGATCAGTAAGCTATCACCCCTTTTCAATAGAAATGGGTAGTAAAAATGCTAGGATATGACTATGAAATTATCTATAGAAAGGGGTCAAGCAATGATGCAGTTGATGCACTCTCGAGGGTTAAATCTGCAATGGTTGGCCAGGTTTGGCAGATGATTAGAGTTATGTGGCCTCTGAGATGTTAAATAAGGTTCAAGATCTTTACACATCTGATCCTAAACTACACAAATAGCACGAAGACGTCCAAAGCAAAGCTTCCTCACACCTTAAGTATACATGGGATGGGAAGTTCTTAAGGAGAAAAGGAAAGATAGTGATTGGAAATGATGAGGAAACTAGGAGAGCCATATTTCAACACCTTCATGCCAGTGCTATTGGAGGTCATTTTGGAGTTGTTGCTTCTAAAAATCAAACGGCCTCCCTTTTATATTAGAAGAGGATGTCCAACGATGTTAATACATAAGTGAGAGAATGCCCCACATGCCAAAAGTGCAAATATGAAACTATACCAAAACCAAGGCTGCTACAACCACTGCCAATACCAAAAAGGGTTTGGTCCTCTATTAGCATGGATTTTATAGAAGGGCTCCCCAAATCGAAAGGAAAATCTGTGATCCTAGTAGTGGTTGAACGACTCACTAAATTTGGACATTTTATAGCTCTGTCCCACCCCTACACAGCCATGACTATAGCCTAAAAGTATTTGAATCATTTTGTTAAGTTGCATGGTCTTCCTGATTCCATAATTTCTGACAGAGATAGAATATTTGTCAGCAATTTTTGGCAAGATTTTTTCAAAAGGGTGGGGACTAAGTTGCACCTTTCTACTGCTTACCACCCTAAAACAGATACGCAAACAGAGGTGTTAAATAGGTGCTTAGAGGGATATCTAAGGTGCATATCTAGAGAAAGGCTGGGGGACTGACTCTTTTTGGCAAAATGGTGGTACAACTCCACTCAGCACTCAGCCATTTTAACCACCCCATATAGAGCACTGTATAGAAAACCACCCCCACATCATATGCCATGCCTGTTAGGAGCTTCCCCAGTACTTATGTGGACAAGACTTTATAGCAAAAGGAAGCTGCTAAGAAGGTAATACAATTTCATTTGAAGAAGGCTCAAGATAGGATGAAACAATAGGCTGAGAAACATAGAACCAAAAGACATTTTGGGGAAGGAGATCTAGTCCACCTAAGATTACAACTATACAGGCAACATTCAATCAAGAAGAGGTGGAATCAGAAGCTCTCACCTAAGTATTTTAGTCATTTTTCAGTAATAGCTCGAGTTGGGGAAGTTTCTTATAGGTTACTTCTTCCTCCTGGTTCTAAAGTGCACCCCACTTTTCATGTTTCACAACTTAGAAAGACATGTGGGATCAACCCCTACGCAAAATGTGTTGCCTGTGATAGATATGAGTGGGGCATGGGTCAAGGAACCAACTAAAATCTTAGATCATTGCATAATACGCAAAGGAAATCAAACAGTGACTGAGGTGCTGATAGAGTGGGTCAACACATTCCTATAAGATGCTACATTGGAACCCTTTAAGCAAATTAGAACCAAGTTTCATTAGTTTGATCCTTGAGGATAAGGACGTTTTTAGGGGAGGAGTAATTGTTATGAGCCAAAAAGTTAAATAGAAGAAAATGGTGCTTTTTGGCTGTAAATGAAATAGAGCACTTAGGAATTTAATCAAATGGAGCATTTTTGTATGAGTCAGCAGTTGTAATAACCAACTCTAAGAACCGTTATTTTGTTTTTTTCTCTTTTTCCTTCAAAACCAAGGCCTGTACACAGCTAAGGTAGATCTGGATTATTATGGATTTATTTTCTCTTCATCTATTCTCTAGTTCTCTCTAATTTCTCTCCCCCTAATTCTCTTATCTTTTTTCTAGTTCAATATCAAGGGCCTATTAGAAACGTATTATTTAATTAGTTTAGGTGTTGATTTTGGTAATTGGTTGAAAGAGAGGAGAAATGGTGATGACCGACGATTGTTGAAGTTCATGGTGGCTGTAGAAGGTAGTGGCGAAACGATGGATTGAAGGTTAAAGGTGGTATAACTTTAAGAGTATATGACGAAGGTTGAAGGCTATAAATCATGAATCATAAATGAGGGAAATGAGCTAAGATGATGGCAAAGATCATTAGGAACATGTTCATTTTCTAGGTTCATCTTTGTCAGTTAAAGGCTTTAAATTGATATTTTTAAAATTTTAGTTTATATATTTTGAATTCTAAATATTTTTATTTTATCTATTAAATTGCTCAAAAAGATAAAAAATAAGTTTAGGGATTAGATGTGCAATTTGACCGAAAATTTTTGTTTGAGTTGATATTTTTAACGTGCTATGTCAATTCACTGTTACACCATTAACAATAGCTAACGACTCAATGACCAAAATTTTACAAATCAATAACATTAGTGAACATTTTGTAAAAAGTTAAATTTTAGCGACCAAAGAGGATTCTTAAATTGCATTTTTTAATATCATTTAAAATCAGGTCATTACAACTTAAATAGAAAAACTAGTCATTTGTTTTAACTAGAAGAATGGAGCGACACTCTCTAGTTAAATACACTAGGGATGTCACCCCTCATATTATATGTAATATGAGGGGAGTTTGAGTCTTCCGTGTATTAGATCTAATTACATGTACTTCCTAAATTTTTAACCCAACATTTTATAATTGAATCCAACCCAATACATGTTTTTCCATTTCCTAAAATAAATATTATTTATAAATTAATTTATTCCAATTAAACATTTTTCTCAAACTAATTTTAATACCGTTACAGTCATGAAAACTTTACCGTAAAAAATCTATGAGAAAATATATTTAAATTTCATATTTAATGGATTCACAATGACTAATTAATTTTATTTTATGTTCGAACTTCAATTATTTAATTAAATGATAATTTAAAAAACTTAAATTAATTATCAAGTCATTTTTATGCTTCAGGAGAAAACACATTCATTTGGGAATGTGACTCATTTCTCTAACTTTATCATTCCTATCCATTTATGTTCATCTGATTCTAAATGCAATTCATTTTTGGTTTCAACGAGCTAGCGGAGGGACCGATTAGACATATGTAATCAGAGCTCAAATAATTTATAATTAAGTTTTAGTTTTTCGCCTAATAATTATAAACTAATTTAGTCACAAAGTCATTCCAATCGTGAATGAGCTCTCCTTTATTGCATACCATTACGAAATCTACTTACTCAATGCTCGTCCAATAACCTTGTCATAAGTGTGATACTGTAACACCCCTAACCCGTATCCATCGTCGGAACAGGGTTATGGAGCATTACCAGAGTTTACAGAACAAATAGATAGAAATTTCAAACAATTTACGTCATATAATATTCATGTCATAAACCAATCGAACTTAAACATATTGTCCATTATATGAGCCCTCGAGGCCCAAAAAACACATTAAAAACAAGTTGGGACTAAATCAGATGCTCAAAGAATTTTTCAAAAAACATTAAAATTATTCAAAGTTGTAGGGTTCACACAGCCAAGAGACACGCCTGTGTTTTAGGCCTTGTGGACATTCAAAATAGGGACACATAGCTGTGTCCCAGCCCGTGTCCACACCGGTGTAACTCTTTGACTTGGGTCACACAGCCAAGCTAGATGCCTGTGTGTTAGGCCGTGTGAGCATACTGACTTGCACAACTAAAAAGATACAGGGGACACACGACCATGTCACCTAGCCATGTGTCCCACACGGCTGAGAGACACGCTCGTGTTGCTACTCGTGTGGACAAAAATAGGTCATTTTTCAAATCACATTTCTCACCCAATATGACATCAACCTAACTCAACATTTTTGCACATCAACAAGTCATAACAAGGCATTCAAATCAATCCAAAGTCAAGTCTTAAACATGAAATATCACCACATACAACTAATATGCCCTTAGGCACCTTAATTGACAACTTAAAGACATGTCAACAAGTATCTAAATTTACCTAAATGACCAAATACATGTATGCATATTTGAACCACATTTTACTTTCTTTCATTCTACCAAATCAAACATATAATAAATATGATAAAGCCACTTATATACACATCAAAGTATACCAAACACAGGTCATCAAATGGCTAGTCTCAACAAAACATCTATATGCCAACATTTGGCCAAAATAACTTATACATGCCATTATAATCGGAATTAATTTACTGAAAGTACCAAAAGAGCTGATGGATAGTGTGAAATAGCTCCGAACAGCTTCCAACCCGAATGAGCTTCCGAGTTATTATAAAACATCGAAAATAACACAGAGTAAGCATTTAAACTTAATAAGTTCGTATAATACAGAATTTAACTTACCATATTTCCACAAAATAGGTAAGTAAACATAGCATAACTCAATCAATTTGGCCAAAGCCTAAACACATGATCATCATCATATTAGCAATGAAAATCACATATAAAATCCAACGCACATGGTTGAATTCATCAAATAACCATATTTCATGTATATGCCGATAATAGTTCATATCAAGCTCATATGATTTCATAACAGAACTGTTCCCGTTGAACCATTTAAAATATCGTTGGATACACAGGTAGTACACACGAGGTGTACTGAACTGTAATCAATCAATGAATATTCATGTATGCTTATACGAGCTATAAACAGTAAGCTCTTTCAAGCTGTAAACAGTAAGCTCTTCTTAGCTGAATAACAGGAAGCTTATGCGAGATGAATAACGAGAAGCTCATGTAAGCTGAATATCGGGAAGCTCAGAAGAGCTATGGTGTGTCAGCAACACATGCAAGACCCCAACCAAATCGGTAACCCTAATGACATGTCATTTGCATCCTACAAATTTCATAAGGTTCAAACGGGACTTAGAAATTACCGAATATACAACAGGTATTTATTAATGGCAATTGTAAAATTCACAAACAATAATCCAATTTAACAATTTTAATGTACAATTTATTTACACGAAATTACCTTGACGAGTTTATGTAGATACGAAGGCGACTAATCTGATATTTTTCCTTTGCCTCGATCTAACTCCGTACTTGGTGTAGCCGAATCTATACGAATAAATTTAACTCAATTTAATATAATTCATATTCAATTTAGTCCAACACACATTTTTGGCAAAATTGCTATTTTTCCCTTTACTTTTAATTTATTACAATTTAGTCTCTAGGCTCGGAAAATGACTTTCATGCAATTTAATCCTTACTCAAGCCTACCCAATTTTTATACATATTAATAGCAGCCCACATAATTCACAGCTTCACAATTTTACCATAAATTAATCATCTTTTTTCAATTTAATTCCTAATTGATAATCTCATCAAAGTTCTCTTTACAAAAGTTATTTATCTAACAACAACCTTTCATTTTCTATCATAAAGCTTCAAAATTCAAGCATACTCATAAATGAAAAAACTTTAATACTTTAACAGCTTTGCAAATTAATCCCCGAGCTAGCTAGATTAAGCTACTACAATCTCGAAAACACAAAAATCATTAAAAACGGGACAAGAATACATACCTAATTGAGCAAAACAAGCTTTCTAACATTTCAAGCTTCCATGGCTAGGTTTCTTTCTTTCTTTCTTTCTTTTTTTGGTGGATGATGATGATAATAGATTATTTTATTTTATTTATTTTAACTTAAATCACTAATTTCAAAAATTACCCTTAATAATTCATTAAATTTCCAATGTTGACTATTCATACTTATCCACTAACCATTTTAATGGTCTATTTACAATATAAAGACCTCCAATTTAATATTCTATAACTATTTAATACTTTTAGCTATTAGAACTCAACTATTACACTTAATACAATTTAGCCCTTTTCATCAAATTAGGTATGTAAACGGTAAAATTTCTTAACGAAATTTTTACACTGTATTTCTATCATACAGTAGAACATAAAATAATAATAATAATTTTTTGACTTCAGAGTTGTGGTCCCGAAACCATTGTTCCGATTTCACTAAAAACAGGTTGTTACAACTCTCGTCCTAAAGAAATTTTCGTCCTCGAAAATCTTACCAATAAAGAGGTTCGGATATTGCTTTCTCATAATTTCCTCGGGTTCCCAGGTAGCTTCTTCTATTCCATGTCGCTACCAAATAACTTTTACTAAAGCTACATTTTTATTTCTCAATTCTTTCACCTCTCATGATAGAATTCTAATCAGTTATTCACTGTATGTCATGTCAGGTTGTATCTCGACATCCGTCGGAGAGATAACATGTGAAGGGTCAGATCGGTACCATCGTAACATAGACACATGAAAGACGTTGTGAATCTTTTCTAGTTTTGACGGTGAAGCTAATCAATATGCAACAGGGCTGATTCTCTTAGTAATCTCATAAGGCCCGATAAATCGCGGACTCAGCTTTCCTTTACGACCAAACCAAAGAACTTTCTTCCAGGGTGAAACTTTCAAAAATACTTTGTCACCAACTTGAAACTCTATATCTTTACGTTTAATATTCGCATAAGATTTTTGACGATCTGAAGCTGCTTTTAAGCTATCTCGGGTCACTTTCACTTTTTCCTCATTCTTGCGAATCAAATCAACCCCATGTATCTTTTTCTCAATGAGCTCAGTCGAATATAACTGAGTTCGGCATTTGTGACCATACAAAGACTCATACGGTGCCATCTTTATGCTTGACTAAAATCTATTATTATATGCGAATTCGACTAACGGCAAATATTTCTCCAGATTGCCTTTGAACTCTAAAACACAACACCGAAGCATATCTTCAAGAATCTAGATCACATGCTCGAACTGACCATCAATCTAAGGGTGAAATGAGGTGCTAAAATGCAATCGTGTACCTAGAGCTTCCTGTAACTTTTTCCAGAATCATGATATAAACCGCAGATCTCTATCCGAAATAATGGAGACTGGAACTCCGTGTAGTCTGACAATCTCTGAAAAATATAACTTAGTTAATCTGTCAAGTGAGAAATCCATACGTACTAGAATAAAATGTGTAAACTTCATCAAACGATCAATGATAACCCAAATGGCATCTTTCTTTTTCAAAGATCAGGGTATACAAAATCCATAGTAACTCTATCCTATTTCTACTCTAGTATCATTATTGGCTGTAACAGTCCTGAAGGTACCTTATGTTCTGCTTTAACTTGTTGACATGTCAAACATCTAGATACAAAATCAGAAATATCACGTGTTACAACCCGTTTTTTGGGTCAAATCGGAACAGTGGTTTCAGGACCACAAATCTGAGCTCAAAATATTTATTTTATTATTTTATTAAATTTTACAGCATGATAGAATTATTATGTGCTAGTGATAGAATTATTATGTGATAGTTTCGTAAAGAAATTTTACCGTTTAAATGCTTAATTCGGTAAAAAGGACTAAATCGCGTAACGCGTAAAAGTTGAGTTCTATTGTTTAAATGTATTAAATAGCTATAGAATTAAAATGTATGAGTACTTGGTTTGAAATTAGACCACTAATAACATGAGTGGACTGTAATGGACTTAAATTGCATGATTTTTATGTTTATTATTAAGGGTAAATAGGTAAAATAGTTATTATTATAAGATAAATAAAATAAAAACAAATAAAGGCTCCATATTCATCTTGGTTAGCCAAAATTTCAAGGAAGAAGAAGCCATAGAAATTATTTTAGGTTTCAACCTTATGATAGCTTGATTGGTAAGTCATTTTGACTCGATTTTTAATGATTTTTACATTTTTGAGATCGTTGCTTAGTATTCTAGCTAGCCCGTACGCTAGATTTTTAAATGTTTTAGGATTTAACATGTTACCATTGTTGAATACTTGAGTAAATTGATGTTTAATGATAGATTATGAAAGCTTGATAATAGTTTTACATGTTTTGTAAAGTGATTTTTGACAAAAATGTCAAATAGGGATTAAATTAAGAAAATGTAAAATTATGTGGTTAAAAGTGTGAAACAATGAAAGATATGGGCTACTAGTAGTATATAGTAAATTCGGCTACTGTGTGTTATGGCCTAATTGTGTAATTTTGCTAGTAGTATATACTAAATGGCAAAGTAGTCAAAAGTTTAGGGGTAAAATTGTAATTTAGCCAAAATGAATGTTTTAGGCTAAATTGAATTGAATGAAAGTCTGAATGCGTTAATTTGATATTATATAGATCAAGATAAGCAAATATAGGAACTAGATCGGGGAAAACAAAAAGTGGACGAATAGCTGATAGTTTTATCTGAAGATACGAGGTAAGTTTGTATAATTAGAATCAAACTTTTATATTCTTTAATTATTGAAATGAATGTGTATAATTGATATACTAGAGATATGAATGCCTTATCGATATAATCTATTGGTTACCGAGCCCCAGTTGAACTGTATGAATTCATTAGATACGAGTGACAAGTCACTAGTGTTACCGTTTTGGTCGAGCTCCTACATTTTTTGTGGACTCACCACAGCTTGTATGAGCTTATCGATATATCAGCTCGTAAGAGCTTACTGTTTTCGGCATACTGGAGCTTACCATTTTAGCTCGTATGAGCTTACTAGTCAACTCAATAGAGCTTACCATTTCAGCTCAATAGAGCTTACTGTTCATCAGCTCAAGATGAGCTTACCGATCATGGCTCAAAAGAGCATAAATGATAATGAATTGACGGATTACTGATGTTTATCACCCAAGTATCCTTTAAAGTTCTAATAGGTTCAACGGGCATAAATTCTGTTTGTACAGATGAGAATTATTATTGAATGGATTATTGGTTTTATGATTAAGAATGAAATGTTGAATACTAGTTATATTGATTATTGAATTGTAAAAATGGATGATTATATGTATTAATATGTCTAAACTATGGATGAATTCTCGTGATAGGCATTTGGAAATTGTATGGAGTTTATTTTAGTTATTTTCCTTGATTATGTATAAATGGTAACTTTAATTCTAAATTATACAGGCTTCTAAGCTATAAAGTTTACTCTGTTCCTTTTTCTATGTTTTATAAAAGCTCGTTAGCTCGCTCGTTTCGGACAAGTCGGAGTTGCACATCTCACTATCCAATTTCCGATTGGTACTTTTGAACTTGTGGATATTGTAAATATGGCATGTATAGGCTAGTTTAAAAGATGTTAGTTATGTTACTTGATATCATGATTTTGGTATGTTTTGTGAATGAGTTAAGCCATGTGATTTGGCTTATTTTGGTACCATGTTTTTGTTGTGTATAAGTGTGTAATTATGGTATGTTTTGGGCAAGGAATTGATGGAATGAAAATGTACAAATGATGTCTTGATATGTATTTGGCATATGAATGAATTATGCATGATATTAATTAGGTAATTGAGTACCAAGTTGAATTGATATATTATGTATATGAACTGTTATAGAGTGATTGCCAATTGGGTTATGAAATATGGCCATTTATGCTTGTGTATGGTTGTGAGAATAGGGTGGCAAAATGACTTTGCAAATAGCCTATTATTGTCCACACGGGTAGAGACACGGGCATGTGTCTCAGCCATTTGTGACACACGGTTAAGTACATGGCCGTGTGTGACACATGGTTAAGTACACGGCTATGTGTTCCCTGGTGTTGAAATGGAATTGAGGTTAGTCTACTTCACACGGTCTCACACACGGGCGCATGGTTGGCCGTGTGACCCAAGCCAGTATACTCTTCAGTTTTCACATGGCCTGGCATACAGGCGTGTCCTTTACCGTGTGACACAAGTCAGTATGTATACCCTGTTTCCACACGGTCTAAGGCACGCGTGCGTCTATTAGCCGTGTGAAGCCCACGGCCTGTTCACATGGGCGTATGACATTTGAAATATTGAAATTTTTCTAAGTTTCCAAGACATCAATATGTTACTGATTTAGTCCCGAATGCATGATTTAAGCTTTATATATTCGATTTAAGTACATATTTATTTTGAATGAATGATATTTACTGAAATGAGATGATATTTGATAAATGATTGTTCTGAACTGAGTTACTAGTCCGGTAATGCCTTTTAACCTATTCAGGCGACAGTTACAGATTAGGGGTGTTACATTTTTTGGTATTAGAGCTACAATTTAGTCGATTGTAGGACTAACGTAGCGTATGTGAGTCTAGCTATACATGCCATATATAAAACTGTGATAGTTTGATGACTCCTGACGTTTTTAAATGTGTTTTTATATAGTAATGGATCCTGAACGAGCTGTAGTGGATGACGTAGAAGGTAATGCGCTAGCTCCCACCTAAGGGACATTGCCTACTAAATCTAGACCCATGACAAGTAGTCATGGGGGTGAGGCTAAAGAAGCCTTCTTTCAAATATTGAATGAGTGGTTCACACAGTACATTCGTACAAACCCAACTGTTCAACAACCTCCACCCCCACCTGCTCCCCAACTGATCCCTATAGTTCCTCAAGGTATTGATCCTCTGCTATAAAATAAACCACATGTTGATAAGATACGAAAACACAGAGCTGAGAAATTCAGAGCTACTGTTAATGATGATCCTAAGAGAGCTGAGTTTTGGCTTGAGAACATGATTTGGGTATTTGACGAATTATCCTGCACACCTGAAGAATGTTAAAAAGGTGTAGTATCACTGTTGAGAGACACTGCATATTAGTGGTGGAATACCTTGATATCTGTAGTTCCGCAAGAAAGAGTCACTTAGGATTTATTTCAAGTTGAATTTAGAAAGAAATACATCAGCCAAAGATTCATCGATCAAAAAAGAAAAGAATTCTTTGAATTGAAGCAGGGTCGTATGTCAGTCACAGAATATGAAAGGGATTTTGTATGACTCAGCAAATATGCTCGCGAATGCATCTCTTCTGAAGCTATAATGTGTAAAAGATTCGAGGATGGATTGAATGAAGAAATCAGAGTGTTAGTCAGAATTCTTGAGCTGAAAGAGTTTGTTGTTTTGTTTGACCAAGCTTGTAAAGCCGAAAAACTTTGCAAAGATAAAAGAAAAGTCGATTCTGAAGCTAGAGATTCTAGAAAGAGATTTGCGAGCAAATCACATCAGTCAACATCAAAGAAATTTAGAGAATATCAACCTCATTCTATAGCTTCTATGGGAATTTTGATTAGAGACAGAGATGTGAGACATCTCAGTTCTAAACCTCAGGTGACATCAGTTGCCAGTGTGGATAGTGTTAGAAATGCTGGACCCGAATGTCAACACTGCAATAAGAAGCATTATGGTGAATGTAGATTAGTTAGAAGAGCTTACTTTAAATGTGGATCGCTTAATCATTATCTCTGAGACTGTTTAAAAAATTTTACAACTGAAAGAGAACAACCGGCGAAAGTAAATAACACAGCTACCAGAGGGAGACCACCCCAAAATACTAGAAATATGAGTGGTAATCGAGGTGCTACAAGAGATTCAACTGTGAGATCTAAGGCATGAGCACCTGCCAGAGCTTATGCTATTTGTGCATGGGAAGGGGCATCATCGCCAGATGTTATTATCGATACTTTTTCTCCTTTTGATACTGATATAGTTGTATTGATAGATCTTGGATCAACCCATTCATATATTTGTATGAATTTAGTATTTAAAAAGAGTTTACATGTTGAGTCTACAGAATTTGTAATTAAAGTATCGAACCCCTTAGGCAAGTCTATTCTAGTTGATAAAATTTGTAAGAATTGTCCTCTAATGACTCGGGGTTACTATTTTTGGGCTGACTTAATGCTTCTACCATTTGATGAGTTTGATGTGATTCTGGGTATGGCTTGGCTGACTATGCATGATGCGGTTGTGAATTATAGATAAAAGACTATTCAATTGAAATGTCAAAATGGTGAGATTCTTCAGATTAAATGTAACACCCCAAACTCGGCCTGGACGTTATGGCCGAATCTAGTGCATCACATTGAAATGTTTTAGCGAAAAACCTTGTTTTCATTGAAAACCCTTCCTTAAAATATGAGACCTTGATAAACTTATAAAAACACTTTTTTCAATCGCAAAGCTTGTTTAAAACATATGATTTATGAAAACCTGTCATTTGAAAATTTAGTTGCAGAAACGTTGAAAAACATACTATGATTTAGGAAACTCATGTTTAACTTCTCGTAATTACAACTCATAAAAATAATAATCCAAATAATAACAAAAAGGGAAGGCCTTATTACAATCCGGTCTGAAAATTTCTTAATAAACTAAAAACTTATATGCTTTTAAAAGGAAAACAAGTCCAAGTTATCCTGCTAGCTAGCCACCTAGAGTCCCTCCAAACATCGAACCTTCTATTGAGCATCACCTGAGAAAAATAAAAGAGGGGGTGAGTTTTTGCAAACTCAGTGTGTACTACCCTCAACAAACATAAAGCAAACATCAACCACTGTAAAATTATACATGCAATGCAGTGCAGTGCAATCCCACCCCAATAATCCAACCACTACACATCAACTCCGTCCCCTGATACATATCATGTGAAGATATAAATATCGACCTACCCAATCGATACACATCAATGGTAGCCTGGTTGCGGAACTACCTTTATTTATATATTGGGCTTAAAAGCCGTCGGTGGATCCACGATTGTCAAGCAACCATGCGATCCTCATATACTTCCTCCGTTCCATAATTCCTAACTCAGATGCAACCTAAGCAGAATATTATATGTATGCAGCAGATATACATGTAACATCTATAAAACTTATATTCAACACATAGGGGTATTTTGGTCATTTTTACCCTTAGAGGCATTTCGGTAATTTTTCCTTTATTGCGGGTTTTTACTTACCTTGGCCCGTTAACAAATCTCGTGAGCTAAGATGAACGAATACTATGCACCAGGTAGGATTCCAGAGAAGAGGAGGTGAGTCATTAAGACCGCTTAAGTACCAAGCTCTCCCTAGATCCAAACCTAGACATGCATATACCCGTTACCACACCTTAACCGTATGACTTGTCCATGGTCTCATTTAATTAATTAAGTTTTATTAGGCCCAAAACCCCTTACAAAGCCTAGACAAATCTACATGCTTGTATATGACCCACTAGGCCCAATCATATTTATATGGCCCATTAGGCCCAAATCACATTTATATGGCCCATTAGGCCCAAATCAAATTCATATGGTCCATTAGGCCCAAATCACATTTATAGTCATGCTCACATTCAAACTTTCCATTACATAGCATCAATTATCAATTTTCGCTTATTATAGCCCAGCAGCCCATCGGGCCCATTAAGCCCATTCTGGCCCGATTGGCCAATTCACAGCCCAAGTCCATGGAATCGCCCATAGGGCCTCAGATAACCTATTGGTTTCCCCTCATGAGTGTTCACGCACTCGCAAGTTTGTTGTAGCCAAAATTTTAGCTTTTTGACTTTTCAGCATTTCGGTATTTTGACATTTCAGGACTTGCCGATTTATTGTGTGTGTGCAGTGTATGTACACACCTGGTAAGAAAGCGTGCTGTGATCTTCCTAGCCACAAACCTACAATCGATATCACTTAAGAATTAATCTCACATACTTATCGAATACTTTACCAAAAGCCGAAATCTCACCTTAACCTTACCTGAAATGCCAACCCTTAATAGCTTTCCCTTGATCACTAACCACGAGTACTTTTCAGATCTACATTAACCTTTATCGTTAAAAACATAATGGGTGACTTGTATCCAACATATGTCACCCTTTTCTACTAAATCCTATTCGGCCAACCCTTACTAAGTAAAGGACACTTACGAAAGTCTCACACCTGAGGAGCAAATCAGCAGGGATCCACAAAACTGGGATTCGATACTAATCTTACCAAAACTGATTAGAAGAAGTGAGGAACAGAGTAATTGATACTTAGCAAAATCGATTGGAAGAACAAAACACTTACACCAAGACTGAACAATTAGAAATAGTAGTGGCGACACCAATGGTATTTGGCCCTTACGATTTGTATGGCAAAAAGAGGGTTATTCGGCTCCAAGGGAAAGAAAAGAAGAAGTCGGCTAGACTAAAAGTGAATCAAAAATATTTGAGTAAAGGAAGAATGGAAAATTGGCACAAGAATACAAAATAAGAACAAGGGATTTTCGGCTTTTGGATCTTGGAGAGAAAAAGAAGAAAAAAATTAGTTTCTGGCAACAAGGTGAAGGAGAATTCAGCATTAGCCTAGAAAACCTACATTCGGCACCTATATATAGCTTCTATAGCCAAAATTCCCATGCCCAAATTCCCAATTTGGCTTCACCTCTTCTTCACTCCTCATCTTCTAGTTTTTCTCCCTGATAACCCCTCAATCCCCTCCTCAAATTTCTCCTCTTATCACTCTCTACAGAGTTCATTCCAACGCCACCTCTGTCCAACTCTTAAGCAAAAATAAATCCCTCTTTTGTGCAAGGTGGGATTCGAACCCCATACCCCCTTGCCTTGCCTTGCATGTGACGCCACTTGCCACTCCACCACAAGACTTCATTGTGTCCAATTCTTCCTTCATTTATTCAAAAGCCCACCTACTTGCCATCAAGGTTCTTTTAATTATTAACCCATAATTTCTTTTACCTCTAGGTTTGACTCAAACTTTAACCAAGACCTACTATCACATAATTAACACTTAACCGGGAATACTAAGCACACTTTTTATCAGAACCTAAGAAAAAAAAGAAAATTCAGGATTTCAGGATTTTTGGGGCGTTACATTAAGTTTGATGATTCGAATGAATTACCTATTGTGATATCGTCTATGTGAGCTAAAAAATATTTGAAAAAGGGCTATGATGCATATCTTGAATATGTACTAGATATAAAGATGTCTGAATCAAAGATTGAATCTGTACCTGTTGTTTGTGAGTTTTCAAATGTATTTCTAGAAGAATTATCGGGTTTGCCTCCATCAAAGAAGTTGAATTTGGTATTGAATTAGTACCCTAAATAACACTGCTATCGATAGCTCCAACCAAAATGGCTCCAAAAAAATTAAAAGAGTTGAAAGCTCAGTTGCAAGAATTAATAGATAGAGGTTTTGTACAACCGAGTTATTCTCCATGGGGTGCACCGGTATTGTTTATGAAAAAGAAAGATGGCACGATGAGAATGTGTATCGACTACAGAAAGTTGAATAAAGTGACTATAAAGAACAAATACCCTCTACCGCAGATTGATGATTTATTTGATCAGTTGAAAGGGGCTACAGTGTTTTCAAAGATTGATTTGAGATTAGGTTACTATCAGTTACGAGTCAAAGAATCGAATGTGCTGAAAACTGCATTCAGAACGAGGTATGGATATTATGGATTCCTTTTTATGCCTTTCAGTTTAACTAATGCTCCTACCATTTTTATGGACTTAATGAACCGAATATTCAGACCGTATTTAGATAGATTTGTTGTTGTATTCATTGATGACATTCTGATCTATTCACAAGATGAATCTGAGCATACCGAACACTTGAGAATTGTGTTACAAACTCTACGTGATAAGCAGTTATTTGCAAAGTTCAGTAAATGTGAATGTTGGCTCAAAGAGGTTGGATTTCTGGGGCACATTGTTTCAACTGACGATGTTAGAGTTGATCCGAGTAAGATTCCTACTATTGTTGATTGGAAACCTCCGAGAAATGTATCTGAAGTCCGTAGTTTTTTGGGCTTAGCGGGTTATTACCAAAGATTCGTGAAAGGATTCTCGATGATTGTGACACCGATGACACGACTGCTTCAAAAAGATGTGAAGTTTGAATGGTCAGAAAAATGTCAGCAGAGTTTTGAACAGTTGAAAGTAATGTTAATTGAAGCATCGATTTTAGTAAAACCTGAATTAGGTAAAGAGTTCGTGATTTATAGTAATGCTTCGTTAAACAGTCTGGGTTGTGTTTTGATGCAAGATGGAAAAGTTATAGCTTATGCTTCCCAACAGTTGAAACCGCACAAAAAGAATTATCCGACACATGATTTAGAGCTGGCTGCAATTGTATTCGCATTGAAGATTTGGCGACACTACTTATACGGTGAAAAATGCCATATTTATACGGATCACAAGAGCTTAAAATATCTGATGTCATAGAAAAATTTAAATTTACGACAACGAAGATGGCTCAAGTTATTGAAAGATTATGACTTTGTGATTGATTATCACCCAGGAAAAGCCAATGTTGTTGCTGATGCTCTGAGTTGAAAATCTTTGTTTACATTACGAGCAATGAACACCCAATTCATGATTTGTTACGATGTATCGATATTAGCTGAATTAAGAGCTAAACCGGTATTTCTTCAACAAATCTGTGAAGTTTAGAAAGTTGACCACGAATTGCAAGCTAAATGAATTCATTGTGAATCTATTTCTGATTCAAAATTTCAAATTGGAACTGATAATTGTTTAATGTTTCGAAATAGAATTTGTTTACCGAAAAATATAGAGCTTGTTTAGAAAATCCTACATGAAGCACACAGTAGTCACTTCTCTATTCATCTGGGTAGTACTAGGATGTATAACGATCTGAAACAGATGTACTGGTAGTCAGGTATGAAATGGGATATCTTAGAGTTTGTATCGAAATGTTTAATATGTCAGCAAGTCAAAGCTGACCATCAAGTACCATCAGGTTTACTACAGTCTATAATGATTCCTGAGTGGAAATGGGATAGAGTTACAATGGATTTTGTGTCGGGATTGCCTCTAACTCCCAAAAAGAAAGATGTTATCTAGGTTGTCGTTGATCGACTAACGAAATCTATTCATTTCATACTGATACATACAGATTACTCACTTGGTAGATTAACTAAATTGTACATTTATGAGATTGTTCGGTTACATGGAGTGACACTATCTATTATTTCTACTGGAGATCCAAGATGTACATAGCGATTTTGAAAAAAACTGTAAGAAGTTCTGGGAACTAAGGTGAATTTCATTATCGCTTTTCATCCTCAGACTGATTGTTAGACCGAGAGAGTTATTCAGACTCTCAAAGACATGTTGAGATGTTACATTTTAGAGTATGAGGGTAGTTGGGAAAAATATTTACCGCTGATTGAATTCGCATACAATAACAGTTTCCAAACGAGTATAAAGATGGCACCGTACGAAGCTTTATATGGCCGCAAATGTCAAACTTCGTTATACTAGATTGAATTGAGCGAGAAAAAGATTCACAGAGTTGAATTAATCAGAGAATTTGAAAAAAAAGTGAAAACGATTTGCGACAGTTTAAAAGTAGCTTCAGATCGACACCTACGCAGATTTGAAACGTAGAGAAATTGAATTTTAAGTCGGGGACCGAGTATTTCTAATGGTGTCACCGTGGAAAAAGGTTCTTCGATTCGGTCGTAAAGGAATGTTAAGTCCGCAATTCATCGGGGCCGTATGAGATCGTTGAAAGAATAGAGCCTATAGCATATCGATTATCGTTACTGTCTAAACTTGAAAAGATACATAATGAATTTCATGTTTCGATGCTATGTCATTACAGATCCAATCCGTCACATGTGATCCCTCTGGTAGATGTTGAAATTCAACCCGATATGTCGTATAATGAAGAACCGATCAGGATTTTGGCTCGTGAAATCAAAGAGTTGAGAAATAAACGCATAGCCCTAGTAAAAGTTCTCAGGAATAAACACGGGATAGAGGAAGCTACGTGGAAACCCGAAGAAACTATGTGAAAATAGTACCCTAACCTTTTCACTGGTAAGATTTTCAGGAACAAAAATCCCTAAGGGGGAAGAGTTGTAACAGCCCGTTTTTGGGTCAAATCAGAATAGTGGTTTCGAGACCATAAATTTGAGCTTAAAATATTTATTTTATTATTTTATTAATTTTTACAGCATGATAGAATTATTATGTGATAGTTTCGTAAAGAAATTTTACCATTTAAATGCTTAATTCGGTAAAAATGACTAAATCGCGTAACGCGTAAAAGTTTAGTTCTATTGTTTAAATGTATTAAATAGATATAGAATTAAAATGTATGAGTACTTGGTTTGAAATTAGCCCACTAATAACATGAGTGGACAGTAATGGACTTAAATTGCATGATATTTATGTTTATTATTAAAGGGAAAATAGGTAAAATAGTTATTATTATAAGATAAATAAAATAAAAACAAATAACGGCTCCATATTCATCTTGGTTAGCCAACATTTAAAGGAAGAAGAAGCCATAGAAATTATTTTAGGGTTTGGCCTTATGGTAGCTTGATTGGTAAGTCATTTTGACTCGATTTTTAATTATTTTTACGTTTTTGAGATCGTTGTTTAGTATTCTAGCTAGCCCGTACCCTAGATTTTTAAATGGTTGAGGATTTAACATGTTTCCATTGTTGAATAATTGAGTAAATTGATGTTTAATGATAGATTATGGAAGCTTGATGATAGTTTTTCATGTTTTATATAGTGATTTTTGACAAAAATGTCAAATAGGGATTAAATTAAGAAAATGTAAAATTACGTGGTTAAAAGTGTGAAATAATGAAATATATGGGCTGCTAGTAGTGCATAGTAAATGCAGCTACTATGGGTTATGGCCTAATTGTGCAATTTTGCATTTTTATGTATTAAGGACTAAATTGCAAAGTAGTCAAAAGTCTAGGGGAAAATTGTAATTTAGCCAAAATGTATGTTTTAGGCTAAATTGAATTGAATGAAAGTTTGAATGAGTTAATTTGATATTATATAGATCAAGATAAGCAAATACAGGAACTAGATTTGGGAAAATGGAAAGTGGACGAATAGCCTATAGTTTTATTCGAAGATACGAGGTAAGTTCGTATAATTAGAATCGAACTTTTATATACTTGTAATTATTGAAATAAATGTGTATAATTGATATACTTGAGATATGAATGCCTTATCGATATAATCTATTAGTTACCGAGCCTCGGTTGAACTGTATGAATTCATAGGATACGAGTGACATTTCGCTAGTGTTACCGTTTTAGTCAAACTCCTGCATTTGTTGCGAACTCACCACAGCTCGTATGAGCTTACCGATATATCAGCTCATAAGAGCTTACTGTTTTAGCTCGTATCAGCTTACTGTTTAGCTCGATAGAGCTTACCATTTTAGCTCAATAAAGCTTATTGTTCATCAACTCAAGAGGAGCTTACCGATCATGGCTCAAAAGAGCATAAATGATAATGAATTGATGGATTACTGATGTTTATCACCCGAGTATCCTTTGAAGTTCTAATAGGTTCAACGGGCATAAATTCTGTTTATACGGATGGGAATTATTATTGAATGGATTATTGATTTTATGATTAAGAATGAAATGTTGAATACTAGTTATATTGATTATTGAATTGTGAAAATGGATGATTACATGTATTAATATGTCTAAACTATAGATGAATTCTTGTGATAGGCATTTGGAAATTGTATGAAGTTTATTTTAGTTATTTGCCTTGATTATGTATAAATGGTAAATTTAATTCTAAATTGTATGGGCTTACTAAGCTATAAAGCTTATTCTGTTCCTTTTTCTATGTTTTATAGAGGCTCGTTAGCTCACTTGTTTCAGACAAGTTGGAGTTGCACATCACACTATCCAATTTCCGATTGGTACTTTTGAACTTATGGATATTGTAAATATGGCATGTATAGGCTAGTTTAAAATATGTTAGTTATGTTACTTGATATCATAATTTTGGTATGTTTTGTGAATGAGTTAAGCCATGTGATTTGGCTTATCTTGGTACCGTGATTTGGCTTATTTTGTTACCATGTTTTGGTTGTGTATAAGTGTGTAATTATGGTATGTTTTGGGCAAGGAATTGATTGAATGAAAATGTACAAATGATGTATTGATATGTATTTGGCATATGAATCGATTATGCATGATATTAATTAGGTAATTGAGTACCAAGTTGAATTGATATATTATGTATATGAAATGTTATGGAATGATTGCCAATTGGTTATGAAATGTGGCCATTTATGCTTGTGTATGGTTGTCAAAATAGGGTGGCAAAATGGCTTTGCAAATAGCCTATTTTTGTCCACACGGGCAGAGACATGAGTGTGTGTCTTAGTTGTGTGTGACACACGGTTAAGTACATGGCCGTGTGTCCCCTGGTGTTGAAATGGAATTGAAGTCAGTACGCTTCACACAGTCTCACAAACGGGCGTGTGGTTGGCCGTGTGACCCAAGTCAGTATACTCTTCAATTTTCACACGGCCTAGCACACGAGCGTGTCCTCGACCGTGTGACACAAGTCAGTATGTATGCAATGTTTCCACACGGTCTAAGACACGGGCATGTGATACTTGAAATGTTGAAATTTTTCTAAGTTACCAAAACTTTAATATGTTATTTAGTCTCGAATGGATGATTTAAGCTTTATATGTTTGATTTAAGTACATATTGATTGTGAATGAATGATATTTTCTTAAATGAGATGATATTTGATAAATGACTGTTTTGAACTGAGTTACTAGTTTGGTAATGCCTCTTAACCTATTCCGGCGACGGTTACGGGTTAGGGGTGTTACATCACATTTCATTCCCGGCCACCAATACATCTGTCTCAAATCGTTGTACATTTTATTACTACCTGGATGAACAGACAAGCTACCATTATGAGCTTCGTGCAAAATTTTATGTATAAGCTCTGGATTCTTTGGTACACAAACTCTACCTCTGAATAACAAACAATCGTCGGGTCCTATCAGAAATTCTGAATCAGAAGTAGACTCACACTGTACTCGTTTAGCTCGCAACTTATTATCACATTTTTGAACTTCACAGATCTGTTGTAAAAACATAGATCTTGCTTTAACTCAGCTAAGATCGAGCCATCATCAGGCAAGTCAATCGTGTATTCATCGCTCGCAAAGTAAACAAATATTTTATACTCAAAGTATCAGCCACTACGTTTTCTTTTCCCGGATGATAATCAATAACTAACTCATAATCTTTTAATAGTTTGAGCCATCTACACTGTCTCAAATTCAGATCTTTCTGCGGCGTTAGATACTTTAAACTCTTGTGATCAATAAATACTTGACATTTTTCATCGAACAAATGGTGTCGCCAAATTTTCAATGCAAAGACAATAGCTGCCAACTCTAAGTCATGTGTCAGATAGTTTTTTTCATGTGGCTTTAATTGTCTAGAAGCATAAGCTATTACTTTACCTTCTTGCATCAAAACACAACCTAATCCATTCAATGACACATCACTAAAAATCACAAATTCCTTATCCGATTCAGACTGAATCAGAACTGGTGCTTCTGTCAACAGGGATTTCAACTGGTTAAAACTTTGCTGACATTTATTAGACCATTCAAACTTCACATCTTTCTATAATAACCATGTCATCGGTGTAGCTATCATCAAGAATCCTTTTACAAATCTCCAATAATAACCAGCTAATCCCAGAAAACTTCAGACTTCAAATACATTTCTCGATGGTTTCTAGTTAACAAATGCTGAAATTTTATTCGGATCAACTCTAAGGTGAAAAACTAGGTTGAGCAAAACCCCTATCAGTCAACTCTTGCAATTGTGTTTTCAACTCTTTTAACTCTATAAAATTCATTCTGTATGGTGTTATCAATATTGGTTTTTTTCCCGGTACAAGTTCTATAACAAATTCAACTTCTTTGACCGGTGGTAATTCAGGTAACTCCTTTGGAAACACATTAGGATACTCACAAACTACTAGCACTGATTCAAGCTTCGATTCAGACACTTTAGTATCCAATACATAAGCAAGGTAAGCATTACAACATTTTCTCACATATTTCTATGCTGACGTAGCTGATATCACAATAGGCAACCCATTCGATTTATCTGATTCAATATGAAGCATCTGACCATTCAAACATTTCAATATGATAAGCTTTGGTTTACAGTTTTACCACAGCATCATGCAGAGTTAGTTAATCCATGCCCAAAATCACATCAAATTCATCAAACAGTAATAGCATCAAATCAACCGAAAAATAGTAACCCTAAATCATTAACGAACAGTTCTTGCAAACCTTATTAACTAACACATACTGACCTAGAGTGTTCGATACTTTAACCACGAATTCAATGGACTCAACAAGTAATTTTTTAAATTCGTGCAAACATATGAATGAGTTTATCCAGGATCAATTAAAGCAGTTACATCAGTATCAATAAGAGAGAAAGTGCCGGTAATAACATCTGGTGCAGAAGCATATTCGTGTGCATGACTAGCATAAGCTCTAGTTGGTGTTTGTGGCTCAGACCTTACACTAGAGTCTTTCGTTACACCACGGCTACCACTTACATTTTCAGGATTACGAGGTGGTCTACTTATCGCAGCTGTGTTGCTTGGCCTCGAAGTTTGCATACTATCTTTTTCAGATTTCTCTGGGCAATCTCTAAGATAGTGGTCAAATGAACCACATCTGAAACAAGCTCCACTCTTCATTCGACACTCATCAAAATATAGCTTGTTACAGTACTTGCACTTGGATCTAGTGTTTCTAGTATTACCCACACTCGCTACAGATGTAGCCTAAGATTTAGGACTAGAGCGTCGGGTACCTCTGTCTCTACCAGAGTATCCTGTAGAAGTAACAGAATGGTCGTGATATTTTTTTGATTTCTTCGATGCTGACTGGTATGAATTTCCCGTCAATCTCTTACTTGAATCTTTAGCTTCAGTATCGGCTTGTCTTTTCTCTTTGTTCAGCTCTTTAGCTTTATATGCTCGACCAACTAGTACAACAAATTATTTCAATTCGAGGATCCCAGCTAATAGTTTTATATCTTCATTTAAATCATCTTCAAACCACTTACACATTGCAATCTCAATCGGAATACATTCTCTAGCATATTTGCTTAATCAAACAAATTCCCATTCATATTCGAACACTGGTCAAGAATTCTTTACATTTCTGGTCGAGAAACCTCTGACTGATGTATTTTTTTTGAAACTCGATTTGAAAGAATTCCCAAGTAATACTCTCTCTCGACTCTACAGAAGTTAATGTAATCCACCACTAGTAAGCTAAATATTTTAATAGAGATACCACACACTTAAGACATTCATCCTGTATAAAAGAAAATTCATCAAGAACTCTGATAGTATTTTCTAACCAAAACTCAGCTCTCTCGGGATCATCCTCAGCTGTAGCTAGAAATTCTTCAGCACCATACTTACGGATCTTATCAGCAGGAGGCTTAATAATTCTAATAGGTTATGTACTTTGAGAAATAACGAGAGCCGAGTGAGGAACAAAAGGGGGAAAAGGTTGTTGTGCAACCGGGTTCGTTCATACAAACTCGGTGAACCATTCATTCATCATCTAGAAAAAGGCTTCTTTAGCCTCTCCTCTCTAGCCCTCAGATATGGGCCTCGTACCACTTGAAGCTACTCCTTGAATGAAGGCTTGAGCATTACTGTCTACTTTATCGGAATCAGCTCGGTTGGATGTCATTGCTATATGAAAACATGTTTTAAAATGGTTAGGAGATATCACACTATCACAGGTTATATAATGGCATGTATAGCTAGACTCGTATACGCTACATTCAGTCTAAGAGTTGACTAAATTGTAGCTCTAATACCATTAAATGTAAAATCCCTAACCCTATCCATTGTCAGAACAAGGTTATAGAGCATTACCAGAGTTTACAGAACAAATAGACAAAAATTTTAAACATTTTACATCATATAATATTCATGTCATAAATGTAACACTCCTAACTTGTAACTATCGTTGGAAGAAGGTTATAAAGCATTACTGGAGTTTATAGAACAAATATAGATAATTCGTATAATTTACTATTCATATCTGAAAATAATTATACTGTCCCTTGAATGGACCCTCGAGGCCCAATTTAAACATTAGAATCAGGTTGGGACTAAATCAGAATCTTAGAGAATTTTTTACGAAATTAAAAAAATTATTTAATATAGAGGTCTCACGCCCGTGTGAGTAGACAGTGTGGCTCACACGGCCAAGTGACATGCCCATGTCTCAAGCCATATGGGCATTTGATGTGAGGCACACGGCCGTGTCCCAGCCCGTGTCCTTACCCGTGTAACTCTCTAACTTGTACCATACAGCCTACCACACACGGCCTGCCACACGCCTGTGTGCTAGGCCTTGTGGTCAATTTAATTTTCACAAATTAGGTGCAGGTTTCACACGGTCAAGACACACGCCCATGTTCTAGGCTATGTATCTCACACGGCTGAGACACGCACCCGTGTCCCCGCCCGTGTGCCTAATTTTGAGCATACTATTTCTAAATTTTAGGCCGTGTGTCACACACGGTCAAGACACACACTCGTGTGTCTACTCGTGTGGACAAAATAAGGTCATTTCTTAGCCTTATTTCTCACCCAAATTTAACCTTCAACCTATAATAACATTTGCATACATTTGCCAACCAATTCAAGTCATAAATGAAACATCATTAACATGTATGAAATAGTATCACATATTCATAAGATCAAACTTACCTTCTTGTAATGATTTATATTTTACCCTAATCCAATTTAACCAAACCACAAACATATAAGCTAAACATGATATATATATAGCCTTATAATAACATACCAAAACAATCCATTTTTAGCCATTCCAATGGCTAAGTTACAAACAACTATTTACATGCCAACATAGACCAATTAACCTATACATGTCATTATATCAAAATAAGGTTACTTTTTATACCAAAACAAGCTGGAGGATAGTGTGATGATACTCCGACCGATCTCTAACCTTCACGAGCTTTCGAGCACTATAAAACAAAGAAAAGAAAACCTAGTAAGCATTTAATGCTTAGTAAGTTTGTATAATAGGAATTTAGCTTACCATATATTTACATTTAAGATAAGCATACAATAATGCACCTAAGCAATTTGTTTTATAGCCTAAAAACACAACTTCACCAATCATGTTAGTCAAGTAATTCACATAATACCAAGAACATAGATGAACTCATCATTTAATGTCTTTCATATGCATATGCTTTCCATAACATTTTTCCATATTACATGTACACTTTAATGAAAAATCATTTCAAATTCAGTTTAGCCATGTCAAAACTTTACTCGTTGAATTTATTTGAAATATCGATGGATACACTCATATAGTACACTTTATTGTACACTACTATAATTTGTCAATTCATTTCTAGGGGTACCTAATTAGGGCACATAATCGGGAAGCACACTTTCGAGCCATATAACGGGAAGCTAACATAGAGCCATTTCGAGAAGCTCATAAAAAGCCTATCGAGAAACTTATCCGGGCTATATAACGAAAATCTTATAAGAGCCATAATCAGGAAGTTCACAAAGAACTTTATCAAGAAGTTCACAAAAAACCGTATCGGGAAGCTTCAGATAGCCAATATCAGGAAGTCAAGCAAGCATTATCAGGAAGCTCATAAAGAGCCAATTTAACGGGAAGGTCACAAAGCGCCTTTAATCGGGATGCTCAAAAGAGCTAAGGTGTGTCCACAACAAATGTAGGATCACAATCTATCGGGACACTCCGAAGAGCTATAATAGGAAGCTTGTTGAACCATATAACAGGTAGCTCAAGAGGGCTAATAATGGGATGCTCTTTCAAGCTATGGTGTGTCTGCAACATATGCAGGACCACAACCAATACGGGAAATCCTGTATCCATCGAACTTCATTTATTCAATCGGGACTTAATGTTTATCGGGCATTGTCAGATATAAGATTAATTTCATATACATAGCAACATTACAATCACATACATACAATTTAATTATCACATATGAATCCTCCATTTAGTTACACGAACTTAACTCGATACTTGTTCGTATACGAATTCTACTAATCCGAAACTTTTTGTTTTCCTCGATCCAATTCCGTATTTAGTCTTTCCAAATCTATATAAATGAATTTAATCATCAATTTAATACAATTCATATTCAATTGAATTCAATTTACACTCTAGGCAAAAATTACCATTTTTCCCCTATACTTTTCATGTAATTTAATTCTTATTCCAAGCCAAACTGAAATTTTCATATAACATTTACAACACTTGTATTCCACAAAATTCAGAATTTTTCCTTGGGTTTTACCACTTTTCAATTTAGACACTAAATCATGATTTCATCAAAATTCTCTTTGTAAAAGTTATTTATCTATCTACAACCTTTCATTTTCTACCATAAATTTCAAATTTTCAGCATATTCATCCATGGAAAAATTCCTATACTTTGATATCTTTTCAAATCAATCCCCAAAATAGATAGATTTAACTATCCCGATCTCAAAAATATAAAAATTACTAAAAACGGGATAAGACAACATACCTAATTAAGCTTGATTAGTTTCCTTTCTCTCTCCTAGGGTTTCCATGCAAATTTTAGGGAAGATAATGAAAAATAAGATGATATTTTCTATTATCATCTTTTAATTATTTTGATTTCCAATTTAGTTCTTAGCCTTTTCTAATTTTTCCATGGGTGAATCACTAAAAATATTTATATAAAGACCTCTTATTTGAATTCCATAGCTATTTGATCCTTCTAGCTGCTAGAATTCAACTTTTGTATTTTATGCAATTTGGTCCTTTCCATAATTAAACACATAATAGATAAAATTTTCTTATCAAAATTTTCATATGACATTCCTATCATAATGCAGACCATGCAATAATATTAAAATAAATTTTCTTTCTGGCTCAAATTTGTGGTCCCGAAACCACTATTTTGATTTCACTGAAACAAGGTTGTTACAATAAACTAATCGAAATCAAACATATTATCCCTTATATGAGCCCTCGAGGCCCAAAATACACATTAGAAAAAAGTCGGGACTAAATTAGATGCTTAAATAATTTTTCGAAAAACATTAAAATTTTTCCAAGCTACAGGGGTCACATAGCCATGTGACTCACACGGCCAAGAGACACGCCCATGTCTTAGGCTGTGTGGACATTTGAAATAGGGACACACGACCGTGACCTAGCCCTTATCCATGCCCATATAACTCTCTGACTTGGGTTACACGGCCAAGCCACACGCTCGTATGTTAGGCTGTGTGAGCATATTGACTTGCGCAATTAAAAAGATACAAGGGACACACGGCCGTGGCACCTGGTAGTGTGTCACAAATAGCTGAGACACATGCCCGTGTCTTTGCCCGTGTGGAAAAAAAAGGTTATTTTCCAAACCACATTTCTCACCCAATTTGACATCAACCTAACTCAACATTTTTGCACATTAACAAGTCATAACAAGGCATTTATATCAATCCAAAATCAAGTCTTAAACATGAAATATCACCACATACAGCCAATATTCCCTTAGGCACCTCAATTAACAATTTAAAGACGTGTAAACAAGTATCTCAATTTACCTAAATGACCAAATACATGTATACATATTCAAACCACATTTTACTTTCTTTCATTCTACCATATCAAAAACATAATAAATATGATAAGGTCACTTATATACATATCAAAATATACCAAACACAAGCCATTCAAATGGCTAGTCTCAACAAAACATCTATATGCCAACATTTGGCAAAATAACCTATACATGCCACTATAACCGAAATTAATTTACTGAAAGTACCAAAAGAGCTGACAGATAGTGTGAAATAGCTCCGACCAGCTTCCAACCTGAATGAGCTTCTGAATTACTATAAAACATGGAAAATAACAACAGAGTAAGCATTTAAGCTTAGTAAGTTCGTATAATACAAAATTTACCTTACCATAATTCCAAAAAATAGGTAAGTAAACATAGCATATCTCAATCAATTTGACCAAAAGCCTAAATACATGATCACTAACATATTATCCATGAAAATCACATATAAAATCCAACACACATGGTTGAATTCATCAAATAATCATATTTCATGTATTTCATGTATATACTGGTAATAGTTCATATCAAACTCATATGATTTCATAACAGAACTGTGTCAGTTGAACCATTTAAAATATCATTGGATACACGGGTAGTACATACGAGGTGTACTGAACTGTAATTCATCAATTCATACTCATGTATGCTCATATGAGCTGTAAATAGTAAGCTCTTTAGAGTTGAATAACAGGAAGCTCATGGAGCTAAATAATGGGAAGCTCATACGAGCTGAGTATCAAGAACCTCATAAGAGCTGTGGTGTGTCTGCAACACATGCAGGACCCCAACCAAATCAATAACCCGAATGACATGTCATTTTTATCCTACGAATTTCATAAGGTTCAAAAGGGACTCGGTAATCGTTGAATATACAACCAGTATTTATTCATGGCAATTGTACAATTCACAAACAAAAATTTAATTTGACATATTAATGTACAATTTAATTACATGAACTTATCTCGACGAGTTTATGTAGATACAAAGGCGACTAATCCAATAGTTTTCTTTTGTCTCGATCTAACTCCGTACTAGGTCTGGCCGGATCTATATGAATGAATTAACTCAATTCAATATAATTCATATTCAATTTAGTCCAACACATCTTTTGTAAAATCACTATTTTCCCCTATACTTTTAATTTATTACAATTTAGTTCCTAGGCTCGGAAAATGATTTTCATGCAATTTAATCCTTACTCAAGCCTAGTCAATTTTTATACATATTAACAGCAACCCATATAATTCACAAATTCACAATTTCACAATTTTACCATAAATTTATTATCTTTTTCAATTTAATCTCTAACTGATAATTTTATCAAAATTCTCTTTACAAAAGTTGTTTATCTAACAACAACCTTTCATTTTCTATCATAAAGCTTCAAAATTCAAGCATACTCATCAATGGCAATAACGGTTTTGTAAATTAATCCCCAAGCTAGCTAGATTAAGCTACTACGATCTCAGAAACATAGAAATCATTAAAAATGGGACAAGAATACATATCTAATTGAGCAAAACAAGCTTGCTAACATTTTAAACTTCCATGGCTAGGTTTCTTTCTTCTTCTTTTTTTGGTGGATGATGATGAGAATAGGTTATTTTATTTTATTTATTTTAACTTAAACCACTAATTTCTAAAATTACCCTTAATAATTCATTAAATTTCCAATGATGACTATTCATACTTATCCACTAAGCATTTTAATGGTCTATTTACAATATAATGACCTCAAATTTAAAATTCTATAAATATTTCATACTTTTAGTGTAACACCCCACACCCATACCCTACCCCAGGGCGGCATACGAGGCGTTACTAAACTTTAACGCATGCACAAGATCATTTCCGAGTCACCAAGACTTAATTAAATTTAAAAACTTTTTCGAACTTTGTTTAAGCCCCTTAATAGGAGCCTACGAGGCCCCAATCAATCATGGCAGACCACTCGGGTGGTTAAACCGGCTTAATAAAAATGACATTTGAAACAGGACATACATGGCTATTTGGAAAGGTAACACACCCGTGGGGCTCTTGTGACATGGCCATGCTGATGGCCCATGTGACACATACGGCCTAAGCATCTAGGGACACGGGCGTGTCCCATACCCGTGTGAATTAAATTCCAAATTTGAACCTACAGGGGTTTTCACATGACCTGACACATGCCTGTGTCTACGGCCATGTCCCTCACACGGCCATGACACGCCCGTGTCCTAGCCCTTGTCTAAAAACCTTGACATTTTGTTTCTGACATCAGCATCCAATTTAAGGCACACGGCCAAGGCACACGCCCGTGTCCAGAGGCCGTGTCCTCCACATGACTGAGACTCATGGCCGTGTCTCTGCCCGTATGTTTACTACCATGCATTCATACTTGCAAATTTTACGTGCAGAGGACCCACGACCGGACAACATGCCCATAGGGCTGACACACGGCCTAGACACACACCCGTGTGTCTACCCGTGTGGACAATATAGGGCTATCTACCAAGCCTCGTGCCACCCTAAAAACACAATATAGCAACATCCATACAAAAATACAAGGTATAATCAGCCACACAAGGCATTATCTCATTCATGAAAATATCATCATTTGCATATATCATTAATGAACATTAGCCATTATTTCGAGGCTCAATACAAAATGAAGGGATTCGTCCCAAGCCAACACATCTGGCCAAATTAACATGACACAAACTTCAAAAGTCTAACCCCTATACATGCCATATTCAAAATAATAAAACCAACTATACCGAGTGCTTCGGTTGATAGTGTGATTGATGCCTCTAACGTCCAATGATCTTCGAGCTAATTAGGAGGCACTATAAGAAAATGGAAAGGAGAGGGAGTAAGCATAAAGCTTAGTAAGTCGCATGCAAATAAATATGACAACAACTTTACCATTCATCATCATACTCATAATACGAAAGTAGGCATAAGCACAAGTTACTCATCACTATCCAATACAATTCACATAGTATACATTGAGCTCATATCTCATACATTTCAAATGGGCACCTGTACCACTCACAACATGGTTATACTTTTCTCGTATAACTTAAACTGTAACTCTCACCATTGAACCATTTGAAACACTACCGGATATTCACTAAGCCTCGAACGTGGGGTAGAATACCGATGCCATGTCCCAGACATGGTCTTATACTGACTATCAAAATCGAGGCTGACACCATGTCCCAGACATGGTCTTACACTAGCTCTCACATATATGTGCCGATGCCATGTCCCAGACATGGTCTTACACTAACATATCTCATAGCCGATGCATATCCCAGACATGTCTTACACTAGCTCACAATAACCCATATGTCATGGTATGAATATCCGATTTGTTTCCTAGGTTCAAACGGGAACTCTACTATCTCTATTATCATAATACTTTCTCAATTCCAAAATCAAGTATTTCACGCCATATTAATTCAAATATAATTCAACACCTACATTAGCAATGTAGTTGTATTATTTACATACAATTTACCTTGGGTTACAAAATGTAGCAACTAGACGGTTTAGTTGATTTGCTTGGCTTTCCCCCGGTCTAGGTTTGGGTTCGGTATTTCTTGAACTATAAAATAAAAAATGCACTTATTTAGTCACTTTATCAACCTAGGCACTCAACAATTCATAATTGGGCAAAATGACCATTTTGCTCCTAGACTTTTGTAAAATGACCATTTTACCCCTCGGCCCGAAAATCGATTTTTATTGAATTTCTTTGTATCTTAAGTCTAGTCACACCCCTTTTTTCTCTCATAGTAACCCCAAATTCCCACTATTTCACACATTTGTCATCTATTCTATAACTTATGCAAAAGGGTCTTTTTAGGTGTTTTCATTTTAACACCTTTCACAAAAGTTGTTTATAACACAACCAAGACTCATTTTCTTCCATAAAATTTCAGAAAACTACATGTATGCTTTCATGGAAATATCATAAACTCTCAACCATTTTGCAAGATAGTCCCCTTAATAGAAAGCTTAGGCTTCAAGGGGTCCAAAAATGCAAAAATCATCAACAAAAAGTATATATATCACTTACTTGTAAGAGGAATAAGTTGCTGAAATTTTTGAAGCTCAAAACCCTCAAAAATGGCTGAATTCTCGATCAAGAAGAAAGAATAGATGAAAAAAATGAAGGCTAGGCATTGAGGGTATTATTTTATCACATATTATGACATCACATACCTAATGTTGACTTTTCAACAATTTTGTCTCCTATGGCCGGCCAAGCTCTTATAAAAAGGCCTAATTTCCCTTTAAAGACCCCCAATTTAAGATTCATAGCAATTTGGCACCCTTAGCTACCAATTTAAAACTTTTGCACTTTATGCAATTTAGTCCCTTTTTCGCAAAACGTTAAAAATTAGTTCACCAAATTTTTCCTGCACTATTATAAACATGCTATGACTCCAAAATAATAATAAAATAATTTCTCTAACTTCGAATTTGTGGTCCCGAGACCACTATTTCGACTAGGCCCTAAATCGGGCTGTTACATTTAGATATTAGAATTCAACTTTTGCACTTAATGCAATTTAGTCCTTTTCATCAAATTAGGTATGTAAATGGTAAAATTTATTAACGAAATTTTTATATTGTATTTCTATCATACTGTAGAACATAAAATAATAATATTAATTTTTTTGTCTTCGGATTTGTGGTCCCAAAATCACTATTCTGATTTCACTGAAAACGGGCTGTTTCAACTCCCACATAGGATATCCTTGCTGGAAAATTTTAGTTGAAAAATGGTTTTCTTGTATAGTGGAAAATTAAAATTAAAAGTTGACCTAGTTTGCTATTTTAGCAATAAACCCTAGACTAAATTTGTACCTGTGTTTTCAGATAGGCAGATCCTTTTTGTTCTTGACTTTTAACAAACGATCTTCTCTACTATTCTCGTACCAGGAACTGCTTCGAGTGTGGGCTCAAACAAATCGAGTCAAAGGTAGAACCACAAATATTTTCTTTACTTTTAGTGAGAAGTAAATCTCTCTTAAATAGAAATGGGTAGAATTGCAATTATCAAAAAATAGAATTTATTCTTAAAATAAATTCACTACTTCCTGTCAAAATAGCAATATTGTAAACTTCAGAGAAACTTGTATTTTTCTCTTAAATCCTACTAATGTCATCTATTTATAGTGAGAGTTGGTAGTGTAACACCCCTCACCCGGCCCGGTCATTGAACCTGGGTTACAGGATGCTACTACAGTTACCAGAGCATTTCATAATTAAATTGCAATAGTAATTCATTCCAATCATAACTGATTAAATTAATGCATGCACAACACATAATACAAGCAAAATCGAAACCCAATCAAGTTTATGAAAGCTCCAAAGTTGACCCGAGCATGAATAAGGACCAAACTGTAAACTTTCAAAGTTTGAGCATAGGTACCGATACCCAGGTCAGGTACCAACACCATCTATAGCTTCAATGTTTCAAAAATAAATTTAAAATACACAAGTATTGATACCAAATTAAGTTTCGATACTATTTTGGCATTCTACCAATTTCAAATTTGAAAAAGGAGCCAATTTTTATCGATACCTTTGAAAAGTATGGTTCCTTGGAAAATCGATACTTATATAAGTATCGCTAACAAATTGGTATTCTGTCATTTTAAAACACTATTCATTTGGTAAAGCAACAGTACTTCAATTCAAAGTACCGATACTTTTTGCCTAGAGGTAAAAAACAACACATTTTGATACTATATCATGCTCAAATCAACCACATAATTAAATAGTGTCTATAAACACCCAACAAACTTGTAAATAAGCAACTTTGAAGCATGCTACTTGTAACACCCCAAATTTGGGCCTAGAAGTATTGGGCCTTGAGTATGGGTTTGTAAGGAGGTTGTATATAAGTATTTAATTGTGCAAGGAAATGACACAATTTAATGTCTCCTTTGGTGGTTAATGGCTCTGAGATATGTTGGAGAAATCTTGGATTCAAACCTGGGCTTTAATAAAAATTTTGGTATTAAGTGAATAAAACCCTAGATGCTTGGATGATGGCCTTTTAAATTATTGTGTTAAATAAATGACACAAGGAAGAATGTGGTGTAACACCCCTATAACCCGTATCCGTCGCCGGAGTGGGTTATGAAGAGTTACCAATCCAAAACACTACATTTGTACATTCACATTTACATAAGTTCATTAGCAATTATATGCATAGCCAAACAAAATCAAAGATTGAAATTCAGACTTATACCGTCATTCAAAATTTACCATATTCACATGGCTTATATACAACAACATCTCAAAATATCATTCACTTAAGTCTATTCTATACATGCCATACGAATTCCAAAACATAATAGTACCAAAACGATAGATAGTGTGACGAGTTGCTGACGATCCCCGAGCAAGTGGTTGGAGTCAACGATCTAAAAACAGAGAAACATAACAAACAGAGTAAGCTTCCATAAGCTTAGTAAGTTTTAAGCAATGCAAACAATTAAATTCAATTATAAATCGATTAATCAAATTCTCAAGTGACATTTCTTAGGTATATTGCCATTTGGCTGAATATATATACAAACATTTAACGCATATTTAGCATATTAACTTCACTTGAATCTGAATTCATATAACATAAGTAAATCAAATATTTTCACATAACTTCACACTTTGGCTGAATGTATCATGATCATAGATATAGTTATAACACTTATTCACATATGCGTCACATTATACACTTATGATTCAATTCAAATCAAACTCATATATAAGTACATGATACGTACCTGGCCAACTTAATATATTGAATGTATTCAATTGTCGTTCTAACACGAAGTATTATAGTCATAGACTTTTATCAAATCACCAACATTAAGCTGCTAGGTTTTAAACTTGAATTCATCACCGGCACGAAGCCTGCTGGACTTTAAGTCTGAATTCATTCACCGACATTTTGCCTGCTAGGCTCAAAGCCCGATATTATTTCACCGGCATTATAGCCTGCTAGGCTCAAGGCCTGAATTCATCGTACGATAACCAATTCACCAAGTTTCATGCATATCAAATCATATGTTACTTGATTTCACATAGCACAAACGCACTAATAATTTATTTCCTTCATTTGAATAAATGCATATATCACACTCCTTATCATCATGTCATAATTCTTCTATTATACATTTTTCATATTACATTCAATTATAAACTATGTTTGATTACTCAGAACTTACTTCGAATATTTTCAACAGTCGCGGATCGGCTATTCAGTTACTTTAGCTTTTCCCTTATCCAAATTTGCCCCTCTATGCTCTTGATCTAAAATCAACAAATTTAACTTCTCAATCAAACACATACGTACGGCAACCATATGCATTTCAAAAGCTAATTCATTCGCATCATTTGTCCACTTAAATCTATCACCATTTCATTTTCAATTTCATGTACTCCACAATCGGTCAATTAATTATACAATTAACCATAGCCGAATACCAATCAAGTAGATATTTGTTCACATTTCTTTAACACATATTTATCAACTAGTCTATGTATTAGCTTTTAGCATATTCGGTCATGAGAGCAACCTATTTAATTTTCATGCATTCTTTTCTAAGGTTACCTAGAACATCCTATGATTAAATATATACATCATCCTTCATAATACACGAAATTCATATTAAAACTCTCATACATATACATTTCATGCCAGCACATAACACCATGACCGAATGCTCTCATCTTATATTTATTCAATTAAACCATTCCTTGACCAAATATTACATTCGACCATGGAATAAGCTAATTTAACAAATAAACACATACTTCCAACAATTAACAAGAATTTTTACAACTTAACACCAATACCCGAATAACATTTTAAACACTTATTCAATTCATTGACTATTTGATCATTCGGCAATTATATCTCCCATTCAAGCCTTATTTTAAGCTACCATGTACAATTCTTGCATTATACTCTAATAGCCGATTACCATCTATCTATCTAACCACAACTATCCTTATTCATCAAGCTCAACTCATCTATCATCACATTTAGTACCAAAAACATCAAACACTTTCAAAGACATTCAAACAACCCATCGCCGAATGCATCACTTCAAACCAATAACAAAAATTGAGTCATGGGCTATGAATGGAGCTTAGCAATTAACTCAATTTCACATAAATTATCAAGAAATAAAATCAAACATACCTCCAATTAGATTCACCAAGGTCGAATATTAAAGAGCCTTTTATTTTACCTTGTTCTTTAGATTACGACAAATGAAAGAAAGAATGGATGAAAACTTTGTTTTCATCACCTATTTACTTTTATTAATTTATATATTTCCTCTTATAAAATCATTAAATATTATAATACTAATATGGAATGCATATAATATCCATTAAGTTATTATTTTACTAATACAAAATACATATATTACTATCATCTATCATCATTGCCGTCCACTAATTTAATAGTGGTCCATTTGACATGCAAGTCCTCCTTGTAATATACCATGCATTATTCGGCCCTCTAAATTCTACCTATCACATTTTTAAGTTTTATCACATAAGTCCTTTTTAACAATTCCACATCCAAATGACAAAATCAAAGTATGAAATTTTCACACATGCAATTTCACATATAATAGACATATAATATAACATTTAATTATTTTTGTGACTCGATTTTATGGTCCCGAAACCACTTTTCAATTAGGGTCAAATTAGGGCTGTCACATGTGTTCTAGTGGTTGTGGCGTCATTAAGGTTGCAAGGGAGCCTGGGTTCAAGTCTTGGCTCTTACAATTCATTTTGGTTTTTCTCTTAAGTGAATCTGGACGCTGGCACATATGTCTTAAAGTTAATTATGGACGTTTTTATCACAGAAAGAGCCTATAGTGGAGTGGCAAGGTGGCGTGTTGTGCAACTGTGAGGTCTGAGGTTCAAGTCCTCGGATGCGCAGTGGAGTATTTATTTTGCTATTTGAGCTGTGTAGGAGGTGGAGTTGGACTGGAACTCTGTGGTTGAAGTGGTCATAAGAATGAGGAATTTTCCTAATGGTTGAAAGTAATCCCACATCGGGAAGCTAACATGAGAATTGGTGAGAAGCTAGCTTTAAATAGAGCGAACCAGATAAGTTGGTGAGGAAAACTCAATGCAGGATGTGCCAAGGTTGGTGATCGTGGACTTCGACGCGTTCTCATAAATAGGTGTGTATTCGTCCCCTTCTTTGTTGAAAGTCGGCAAAAGCCGAAAAGCCAAAACTTCGACATTTGAGGTTTCATGAGCGTGCAATCACTCGTGTGGTAAATCGAGCCCACAGATCAGGTACGATTAACTGTAGAGGCTGCCCTGAGCGTTCTCGTGTACTAGGGCTGTTTTAGGCCTCGATGGGCCGAATGGGCTCAATGGGCCCGCTGGTGTAAATCTAACTGTTAGGTGGAAAGTAGTTGGGCTTGTCATGTAACACCCCTTACCCGTGTTCGACGTCAGAATAGGGTACGAGGCATTACCGGACTTAATCACTAATCATCGTATAAAAACCGATTCATAATTTCACTCTAATTTAAAACTTTTTCAAACACATTCAAGCTGTCCCTCAAAAAGAGCTTACAAGGCCCATATCAAGCTTTAATTCAACCACACACATAGGCAAGCATGCACATTCATAAATTGCATCATTTAATTAATAACATAATCAAGACTATCTACATTAAATGACTTTATACAATAGAGACCTTCAAATAACATAGGTCAGTATTTTAGGCCAATTCCTAGCAACTTAGTAACAATTAAACGAGTCTCCATACATGCCAAAGACTTAAAAATACTTTAAAACCTTTATATATCGATCAATAGTTTGATAGTGTGATTTAACCTCCGGCGACCTCCAACTCGAGCTGACATCTGAGACACTATTAGAAAAAGGAAAGGAAGGGAGTAAGCATTATAGCTTAGTAAGTAAGTATGTAAATCTTAATAAAAAATATATTATTATACTTTAAATGAAGTCACAATATGTTCCCGGAATATTACCATCACAAACACACACATACTTTCACTATTACAATCATAAACAGGTTCAAAATAAGTTGTCTAGCAGAGTACCAGCAGCTAAATTATTTATTTCTGGAGGTACAGAACTCCAAATTACAAACTGTTAATTTTTCTTGAAACTAGATTCACATATATTCTTACCATAAAATTTTCAGAATTTTTGACCTAGCCAATTAGTACAGTTTATTCATTGAAGTTACCCCTATTTCACTGCTCAACTGTTCTGACCACTGTTCACTACGAATCAATTTTCTCCTCGTACATAATTCAAAGGATGTTCTCGTTTATTTAATTTGAAACTATACTCATTAAGTATTTCAAGTATATAAATTATATCCCCTAATTATTTTTGTACAATTTTTAATGATTTTTCCAAGTCAGAATAGGGGATCACATATTCATTCTGAACCAGTCTCTCAAAAACTTAAATATCTCATAATATAGAATTTCTTTGCTTGCTCTATTTCTGTTATATGAAAATAGACTCATTAATATTTAATTTGATATCTCATTCAGTCTCTGATTCAATTTTTACTATTTTTGGTAAATTTTTAGATTCACGTCACTGGAACTATCCATAACAGTTTTATTGTCAATTTTGATCTTTTACACTTCAATTGTATTCATCACTTACCCATAACAATCTTTCCAATTTCCAATCACATATCGAGCATATTGCTCATAAGTTACACACGTATATACTTACACTGATCATCACAAAGTCATACACAATTTCATTTAATCAATTACCCAGTTGAACGCTTCGGAATAATAACAGATACGTGATGGTATCGCACACAGCCCACCTTTAAAATCGAAGCTCTCTTGTACACATAGTGGCCTTCACTTAGCACCACTCATGTGACCTAGCTCGATTGTACACATAATTCTGGCTCTCTTGTACACATGGTGAACACTTAGTACCACCCATGTGACCTAGCCAATTTATCTCGTAGCTCTCTTGTCTATATGGTGTCCTTCACCTGGAACCACGCATGCAACCTAGCTACATATATCTCGTAGCTCTCTTTTCTACATGGTGTCCTTCACCTGGAACCACGCATGCGACCTAGCTACATATATCCCATAGCTCTCTTGTCTACATACCATCTGTATCATCCAATCTTTCCGAAGGCTCAACCGGGATTTCTCTCTCTTTCTAATACTTGATTCCATACTTCCAATAGTCAATTATGATTCAAAAATCAGCTACAATACATAAAATATGCTGAAATATAAAAACATAATAAAGATAATGTATTATTTACATACAAACTTACATACTTTCTCATTTCCGTGTCGAATTAATATTGAACATTTAAATCATCATAATTATACTTAATTTCAACACCTCAACAATTATAGTAAATATATCAATTTTACATTGAAACATGCATAAATTAATGCTTATTATACATATGAACTTACCTCGATACTAAAACGGCCATTTTACCAACTTTCTCGATTTTCGATTTTTCTCCCATTCTAGGTTCAAATCTCATTTTTTGGGATCTAAAACAAAATATTTTACTTATTTAATTAATGTACTATTCAAAACAGTCCTTAACTCAAACTTTTGCAAAATTACAATTTTGCCCCTAAACTTTTGCATATTTACACTTTTGCCCCTAGGCTCGGGAATTAAACTTCATCCCTTATTCTTATGTTTTATGACATGCTGATCATTTTTCCCTTCTATGGCAACATCAAATTCTCACTCTAACACATAGTTATGAATAATAACAACTTTTACCGATTAAGTCGTTTTACTCATTTTTGCTTAAAACCGCTTAGCAAAAGTTGTTTAACATAATTTCAGCCTTCATATTCTACCATAAAACATCAAAATAAACACATTTCACCTATGGGTATTTTTTCCAAATATGAACCCTAGCTTAAATTATTGCTAGAATAAGCTTAATCAAGTTACCGGGATTCCAAAAACGTAAAGAACTTGAAAAACGGGGCTAGAACGGACTTATTATTGAGCTTGGAAAGCTTGAAAACCCTAGCCATGGCTTCCCCCATGCTAATTTCAGCCTCCATGAAAAAGATGAGTCAATTTTGGCTTTATTTTCCCTTTTTATTTCTTTTAATTACCAAATGACTAAAATGCCCTTAACTTCTTTAAAATTTTGTCCTATTCATGCCCATTTTTGTCCAAACGAAATATAATGGTCTAATTACCATTTAAGGACCTCCTCTTTAAACCCCCATTTCAATCAAGTACTTATGAATTAGAACACATATTTTGCAACTTTTGCAATTTAGTCCTAAAAGTCCAATTAAGCACTTTATCAGTAAAATTACTTAACAATATTTTTACACAATATTTTAATCAATAAATAAACCTTAAAACTTAATCGAAATAAATTTTTTGACTTTGAACTTGTGGTTCTAAAACCATCATTCTGTTTAGGCCCTAAATCGGGCTGTTACAGCAACTTCTGCAAATAAGCCCTAATAGGCAAATTAAACATGCAATCTATAAAATTTCTTATCAATACTCTTAACACATGCATCTAATCACTCGATAAATGATAAAAATTAATCGAAATAAACTTTTCTATCTCAGATTTGTGGTTTCGCAACCATTATTCCATTTAGGCCCTATTTCGAGATGTTACATGTCATGTCGTGTGCATGGTACAGGCCGTTAAGGGCTTCGTTGGGCTAAATGGGCCACACAAGTGTGTGGGCCCACTTGGGCTGAATATGGGTCTTAGGCCCATTTACACTGTTATGTCTATTTAGGTTATTTAAGTCGCTCGAGGCGACGATGGACTTTCTGTTGGGTCATTAAGACCCTGAATTGTAAAATTACCGAAATATCCCCGATTTGTAAAATTACTAAAAATATCCCTAGATTGTAAAATTACCGAAATACCCTCGATTTGTAAAATTATCGAAATACCCCCAGTTTGTAAAATTATCGAAATACCCTCAATTTGTAAAATTATCGAAATACCCTCATATTGTAAAATTATCGAAATACCCTCAGAATGTAAAATTACCAAAATACCCTCAGTTTGTAAAATTATCGAAATACCCCCAATTGGTAAAATTACCAAAATACCCTTGTAGGGTAAAATGACTATTTTGCCCTTGTAGGTAAATGAATGTTTTGCCCTTATGGGTAAATGACTGACTTGGACTATGAATTTGACTGATTGGACTATGATTGTATGATTGTGATTTAACTGGCTTGACTGTAGTTGTAAAACTAATATGCTTTTAATATATGTTTAAATGAATGTTACTGAGCATGGCCATTCTGCATACACGTGTGATGATTGAGCATGACATACAAGACATATTACATAGGGTTGGGACATTGACATGGAGGAAGTACTGTTCTGATAAGATCACACGGGTCGCATGAGACGACTGTGGATCCAATATTGATCTATTAAGGTCACACGAGACGACTGTGGACCGATAGACGGTTTAGTGCCGCTTAATTTGTTTATGGCTCTGTGCTAGCCTAAATAGGGCTCTATACTATCTTGATTATGGCTTTGTGCCAATCGTATTTACCTATGGCTATGTGCCCATCATATTTATTGATGACTCTGTGTCGATTATATTTACCCATGGCTGTGTGCCGATTATATTACCGTTGTTGATGGCTATGTGCCGAACTTATTACAGTTACCAATGGCTTTGTGTCGATTATTATACCACTACTGAAGGCTTAAAGCCATATATATACTAGCTGTTAAAGGGCTCTAGCCCAGACTGTTTTTATTTCTGTATACTAATTGTTACTCTAGAAAGGGGATTACACACTGAGTTTTTGTAAACTCACCCCATTTTTATCTGTGCAGGTAATCCCTAGCATTAGGTGGTTCAGTGCTGCGAGGGACTCGGAGATGGCCACACACTGCTTATGTTTTCAGATTTGTTTATTTACTGTTGCGTATTTCTTTTTAATTGGGTTGTAATAAGGCCTCTCTTAATTTTGGTTTTTATTTTACATTGGGATTTTATGTACTATATTTTATAATGGTTAGAAGTATATCGCGGTTTTCCAAAACAAAAATTATTTTCAAAACACTACGTTTTCGCAACTTAACTTTTAAACATCATGTTTTTGTAAATCAGTTACTTTTAGAATTAGCTTCCACAAAGTAAAAAGGAATTTTGGAAATAAAATTAAGAAGTTTTCAATGTACTACATTTTAAATAAGAAGGGTTTCTATTGAAAACATGGTTTTCGAAAAATACTTCAATGTGACATGCCAGATTTGGGTCTAACTTCTAGGCCGGGTTTGGGGTGTTACATTTAGTGGTATCAGAGCCAAGTTATCAAACTCAGCTGTGGAATGAGTTTTAAAATTAGATTTCTGAAAGAATTGTTTCAAAAAGGTTCAAAAAGATTTGAAGTATTTGAAATGTTTTTCTTAATATTTTCCTGAAAGTGTGGTTACCGAGTCTCCAGTGCCGAATCCGTAAGTTTTCTGTTAGACTGTACTTAAAGTTAGATTTTGTATTTATTCAATGTATATTCTGGAAATCAGATTTTTTTTTAAGTTAGCAATAGTACTATGATGGATTCCGAAGGCAAGAAAGGTCGCGAAGAGTTGTCCGTCTCCCCGAAACATGAGATGGTTCAGGAAACTATAGTCAAGGTAAGTCCGCCAACTTTGGGTAACAATAACCTAGAGCTTGGTACGGAGGCACTGACCCAGTTGGTAAGGGAAGTACTGGAAGAAGTATTCGAGGCAAGAGTTAAGGCGTATGGTGAAACACTTTAGGCTAGGCGTTTGGAGTGCAGCAGGAAGAGGGATCACAGTTCTCTGAAGTAGGAGCCCTGTTCTGTGAAATGCGTTAAGATGCGTCTGAACTTTCCGGCTTGCGAGCGTTGCAAAAGGCGCCATACGGGCGAATGCTGGAGGAAGTCAGGAGCGTGTCTTAGATGTGGGTCTAAGGAGCATCAGGTTCGGGATTGCAAAGTTCCTTTTAAGTCAGGTGTGTTTTGTTTGGATGTGATGTTTGAATATAAAAATTATATGCATGTGTGGTAAATATCTGTTTGCTTCTATGGTTAGATGTTTGGTTGGGTGTGAGAGGTTTTGAGATTAAGTTAAAAGTGTATTATTGTAGTTTGGAACTAGAGTGCGCAGCGGGAGCGTAGTGGTGTAGGTTGAGCTAAGCGCCTGTTCAGATAGTTGGAAATTTTGAGGACGAAATTTTTTTAAGGGGGTAGAATTGTAACACCCTAAATTTGGCCCTAGAAGTATTGGGCCTTGAGTATGGGTCCGTAAGGAGGTTGTATATAAGTATTTAATTGTGCAAGGAAATGACACAATTAAATGTCTCATTTGGTGGTTAAAGGCCTTGAGAAGTGTTGGAGAAATCTTAGGTTCAAACCTGGGCTTTAGCAAAAATTTTGGTATTAAGTGAATAAAACCTTGGATGCTTGGATGGTGGTCATTTAAATTATTGTGTTAAATAAATGACACAAGGAAGCATGTGGTCTAGTGGTTGTGGCGTCATTAAGGTTGCAAGGGAGCTTGAGTTCAAGTCTTGGCTCTTACAATTCATTTTGGTTTTTCTCTTAAGTGAATCTAGATGCTGGCACATATGTCTTAAAGTTAATTATGGACGTTTTTATCACAGAAAGAGCCTGTGGTGGAGTGGCAAGGTGGCGTGTTATGCAACTGTGAGGTCTGAGATTCAAGTCTTGGAATACGCAGTAGAGTATTTATTTTGCTATTTGAGCTGTGTAGGAGGTGGAGTTGGACTGGAACTCTATGGTTGAAGTGGTCATAAGAATGAGAAATTTTCCTAATGGTTGAAAGTAATCCCACATCAGGAAGCTAACATGAGAATTGGTGAGAAGCTGGATTTAAATAGAGCAAACCAGATGAATTGGTGAGGAAGACTCAATGCAGGATGTGCCAAGGTTGGTCATCAAGTGTATATTCGCGCCCTTCTTTGTTGGAAGTCAGCAAAAGTCGAAAAGCCGAAACTTTGGCATTTGAGGCTTCATGAGTGTGCGATCGCTCGTGTGGTAAATTGAACCCACGATCGTGGGCGATTGATCAGAGAGCCGCCATACGAGCGCTCTCGTGTCTTGAAATTTGCTTCGGGCCTCGATGGGCCGAATGGGCTCAATGGGCCCGCTGGTGTAAATCTAACTGTTAGGTGGAAAGTAGTTGGGCTTGTCATGTCATGTGCATGGTATAGGTCGTTAAGTGCTTCGTTGGGCTAAATGGGCCACATAAGCATGTGGGCCCACTTGGGCCGAATATGGGTCTTAGGCCCATTTACACCATTATGTCTGTTTAGGTTATTTAAGTTGCTCGAGGCGACGATGGACTTTGTGTTGGGTCTTTAAGACCCTGGATTGTAAAATTACTGAAATACTCCCGATTTGTAAAATTACTGAAATACCTCTGGATTATAAAATTATCGAAATACCCCCAATTTGTAAAATTACCGAAATACCCTCAAATTGTAAAATTACTGAAATACCCCCAGTTTGTAAAATTATTGAAATACCCCCAGTTTATAAAAATTACCGAAATACCCCTAGTTTGTAAAATTATTGAAATACCCCCGATTGGTAAAATTACCAAAATACCCTTGTAGGGTAAAATGACTGTTTTGCCCTTGTGGGTAAATGACTGACTTGGACTATGAATTTGACTGATTTTACTGTAATTGTATGACTGTGATTTAACTAACTTGACTGTGGTTGTAAAAATGATATGCTTTTAATATATGTTTAAATGATTGTTACTGAGCACGGCCATTCTGCATACACGTGTGATGATTGAGCATGACATACACGACATATTACATAGGGTTGGGACATTGATATGGAGGAAGTACTGTTTTGATAGGATCGCACGGGTCGTATGAGACGACTGTGGATCCAGTATTGATCTATTAAGGTCGCACGAGACGACTGTGGACTGATGGACAGCATAGTGCCGCTTAATCTGTTTATGGCTTTGTGCCAGCCTAAATAGGGCTCTGTACTATCTTGATTTTGGCTTTGTGCCAATTGTATTTACCTGTGGCTATGTGCCCATCATATTTATTGATGACTCTGTGTCGATATATTTACCTATGGCTGTGTGCCGATTATATTGCCTTCGCTGATGGCTATGTGCTGAACTTATTACAGTTCCCAATGGCTTTGTGCCGATTATTATATAACTACTGAAGGCTTAAAGTCGTATATATACTAGCAGCTTTGCTGCGATTTTAGTTAGTGTTGCAACCGGTGCTAACATTGTAAGCGTAGGGATGGCGTGGGTGAGTTATTCCCCACAGGTAATGCAGGGTTGCACGGAGACAAGTGCAGGGTTGGATGGGATAGCATGCATCCATGCATTCACACATTCTGTTTTGTAACTGAGATGGGCTAGACCCAATTGATTCTGTTATGGGCTGTGACCCAAATGATATTGTAATGGGCTTTAGCCCACGTATGCTCTGAATCGGATCTGTCATTATTCTTCATTAAAGGGCTCTAGCCTGCATCGCTTCTGCTTTACAGTATACTAATCATTACTCTAGAAAGGGGATTACACACTGAGTTTTCGTAAACTCACCCCATTTTTATCTGTGCAGGTAATCCCCAGCGTTAGGTGGTTCGGTGCTACGAGGGACTCGGAGATGGCCACACACTGCTTATATTTTCAGATTTGTTTATTTACTGTTGCGTATTTCTCTTTAATTGGGTTGTAATAAGGCCTCTCTTGATTCTGGTTTTTATTTTACTTTGGGATTTTATGTACTATGTTTTATAATGGTTAGAAGTAGATCGCAGTTTTCCAAAGCAACAACTATTTTCAAAACACTACGTTTTCACAACTTAACTTTTAAACATCTTGTTTACGTAAATCGGTTACTTTTAGAATTAGCTTCCGCAAAGTAAAAAGGAATTTTGGAAATAAAATTAAGGAGTTTTCAATGTACTACGTTTTATATAAGAAGGGTTTTTAGTGAAAACATGGTTTTCGAAAAACACTTAAATGTGACACGCCAGATTCAGGTCTTACTTCTAGGCCGGGTTTGTGGTGTTACACTACTAGACACAATTTAACTATTCATCAATCCTCAAATCTATCATGTCACAGTTGGCCTTCAAACATAACATCTATACATGTATAATTGGAAACCATCCCATATGTAACATTCAGACTCATCCATTTTTCAATCAACAATTCATCATATTCCAATTGGAAACCAACATATATTTATCCTTATCATCCATACTAAAGGAACCATGATCAATTCATCATATATCAATTTCCATTTATCAACAAATAATTCAATTAACCATTCACATGATTAACTAAGTCCATTTAGCAGAATTAACACTTGTAAGCATCATACATATAACCAGTCAAGTTCATCATCGTTTAGATCCAAAACCATTATCATTCAAGATAAACCCTTGAGATAAACATATCCTATATACATGTTACATGATCGGGTCAGAACGATAAAAAGACAACCAAATCAAAGGCTTGATAGTGTGAACTCTGAAGTGATTCGATCCCCTATTCCTCAAATGATAACTACAAATAGAGAAAACACAACAGAGTAAGCATTACGTATGCTTAGTAAATTCATAGGTTTTAACACAGTAAACTCACCTCAATTCATAATTAACAAAACGTGTAACACCCCAAACCCGGCCCAGACATTATGGCCAAGTCTGGTGTGTCACATTGAAGTGTTTTTCGAAAACCAAGTTTTCATTGAAAACCCTTCTTGATGTTTAGAAACTTTTACCGTTTAAACTTGTAAACCTTTGTAGTGGCAGAAGCATGTTATTTTAAAAATAGTTAAGTATCGAAAAATCGAACCTTCTTTGTTATGGCTTAGAGTGAATGGATACTACGCACCAGGTAGGATTCAAGAAAAGAGGAGGTGAGTCAATTAGACTGCTTAAGTACCTAGCTCTTCCATGATTCAATCCTAGACATGCACACATCCATTTCACACTTTAAGCTTATTACTTGTCCTCGAACGTCAAATTAAGTTTAAGTCTATTTAAAATATTTATTTCCTTTGAAAATATTTACGTTGCGGAAGCTTTGCTCGGTTATCATGATATTTTGAAAATAAGTAACTTTTATAAAACGCGCCCTAGATCTAACCAATTTTAAGGAATCAATTTAAGTGATGTGAATCTCAAGTTGAAAACAATTTAAGTAATTTAAAAACCCAAAATAAAAATAATAGAGCGGCCTTATTACAACTTTAACCAAAATAGAAATAATCAAAAATAAATGTGAAATTTAAAAGGAAGCTAATTGAAACTTATTTAAAACCAGGAATTTAATCTTCGTAGCCACTCTGAATCCCGCCCAGCTCCAAGTCCACCAACTAGGGCTCACCTGCAAGGATGGATGAGAAAGGGGGTGAGTTTGGAAACTCAGTGTGCAACAAGCCCCTTTCAGAGCCCAAACTAATACCAAAGATATTTGGGCCAAGCCTTTCGCTTAACGGTTCTTCGGATCGAAGCCTTTTCATAAATCATATCATCGGGCCAAGCCTTTATCAGAATCGGTATGGCCCATAGGCCCATTTCAATATCACATATAATACCAATGAATGTATGCAAGCCCATTTGGGGAGACTACTCAACCCACCATCCGCTACTCTCCACCCATACCAACCAAGCTCTCCATGTGGGGAATAACTCAACCCACCCAACCAAACTCTCCACCGGCAAAGATAGTCGCTTTATCATATAACTAGAGGCCTAGCCTCTTTTAATAATCGGGCAAAGCCCTTTTTGATAAATCGGGCAAAGCCCTTTTGATGTGAAATCAAAGCCCTTTTGCACTTCCTCCATTTATATCAAACCCAACCCATGCATATAATGAGTATATCATGTGCATCTCATAACATATCATGTGCATATCATGTCATATCATGTATATCAAAATCTCATGCATCATATTCATAATTAAACCCTAGGGGTATAATGATCATTTTTACCTAGGGCACAACAGTCATTTTCCATATTTTAGGGGTAATTTCGTAAATTTACCAAATATTATGGGTTTTCCATGATCATTAACAATTATCAACATTCTCAAGTGTTTAAACAGTGATTTTAATGCACTTTGTCAAATTAGGGCTTTTGGGCCCAAAACCCCTAATGGGTTCTACGAATGCTGATTTAGCCCATTAAGCCCACATAATCCACATTTTACAACAATACTAACCGCGTTAACATGCAATCTTTCCAAATTCCATTTTCTACCAATTTTACCCAAATGAAAGCCCATTGGGCCCAATTTTAGCCCATTGAGGCCCAACTTACCGTCGTGCACAGAATTGCGCTCTTACCTGTTCCATCGATCCAAACACCGATCATATCTTTTTTATCGCATCTAAAATCGCATGCAAAATCTCAAGTTCCCGAAATGTCAGAATTTTGGCATTTCGGCTTTTCTGCGAATATTAGCCTAAGCTACTACGAGGGTTGTTACACACCTGTTTTGTGACGACTGCCACTGAGATCCCTTATGATGTCCTACAATTGATTACCACAATTTTTAGATTGCAAACCACAATAACCAATCCCAATATTCACCTACCATATTCGAACCATGCCCCTAAAGCCTTTAGAATCTTACCTTTTTGCCGAAAACTGATGACTAGATCTAAGTCTAGTTGTTCCAAAGATCCAAGCCTTCGATCCAACCTCTAGAAGACACTAAATACCAAAAGAAATCGTTGGTTAAAGACCCTTAAAGCCCTATGCCCAAATCGACAGCCTCCCTAAATTTTAGGGATTTCAGCTTTTTCTAAATTGTAAAATAAGAATAGATCTGAGGTGATGAGCAGTTACCACCTATTCCTCTTTGATTTCTATGTAGATCTGATGTAGATCTATCCTCTAAACGATAGTAGAACTCGAATCCAGGAGATCTGAAGTTTCGGCTATAAGTCCCTAAATCTATGGTACTTCGGCTTTTTAAGTGATAAAGAAGATGACGATTTGAGGCTATAACTTTAAAGTAATGTTGCCGACAGATACTAAGGGTTTAGAGAAGATGAAAGTTAATCAAAAGGAACAAAAATAATTGAAGGATTTTGGTTTGGAGAAATCGGCAGAAGAAGTGAGTTTTCGGGATTTCGACTTTTATGGCGATCGGCTATGAAGGTTTTGTGGAGGATGGGATTGATAGAGGAGGTGAATAAGGTGATGAGAAGGTTTCGGCTAGAAGAAAAAGCAACAAGGAAGAAAGAAAATGGAGGAAAAAGAGAGGAAGAAGAACTCGGCACCAAGGAGAAGGAATTTGCATTTTCGACTTTTGTGAGAACTCAGAAAGGATGAATGACAGTGAAAGCTTTCAGGTGGCTAACCCTAATTCTCCAATACAAAAAAAGAAAAGAACCTAACCCTAATATCAACTAAAACAATCGGCCCAACCTCCCTAAGGCCCTTGCCGAAATTCACTTAAGTTATCACATGCCCGACACATGCCTAAAATTAAAAAGTAACAGTATGCCTACCTTGCAACTTGAACCCTGGACCTTTAATTCCTTCCCAGGCGCCATTTTTTTAGAAACTTAGTGGCGCCACCTTTCCACTTTACCAAGGCCTTATTTTTGTCATAATTTACCACCTCAATTTTAAAAGCCCATATCGTCAGAACCCTCTTTCTCCAAAATTAAAAATTCAGGAATTGCCTCGAATTAAATTTACTCTTGGGCCTTTTTCCCACACCATAACCCTTCGTAACTTATTTAATTACATACTAAATAATAATAATTAAAACATCCAAATTGTTCGGGCCGTCTTCTACCCGAACCTAGACTCAAGGCCCATTACTCCTAGGCCCAAAAATTGGGGCATTACAAAACGAAATAGCTAACTATATGATTTTCCTGTCATCACATTTCACATCAATAAGGTGAGTTCATCAATTACAAGTCTTATAGAATTTCAATCTATACGGTACAAATTAACTCAATTCAATGTCATTTATTTAGTATCATTACATGTATATGCTTTTGTTACATTATTCAATTACCGTATAACAAATCAATTTCGAATACATATCACAATTTCAGTCATTCGGTCCTTTATTTCCATTTCCATCATAATACATACTAGTATTCATTGATTTACTTGTTATAATCGTTTAGCCTGATGAACTATAATAAATAGATATAGATACGCGGGTAACCACCAAAACACACCAGATTGCTCATTTGAGCCATAACTCCAAAACACACCTGAACATTGAAGTGCTAAGCCCGTAGACATCAAATGTCATAAGACATTACATCCCTCTAGAACACAACAAGGTCTTCATAGAGACAATCAGTAACAATGGTCTCTGTAGAGACAAATCTCCATAATCCACAACAAATGTTGGATTCTGATTTAAACAGTGAATTCTTCGTACATCGGTATCATCTCATAACATATCCCATACAATGTGCAATAACCCTATTGGCATGTCAATTTTATCCTATCATTTCATACGTTCTTCCGGGCACTTTTAACACATTAGTTCCATTATTTCCAATTCAATCCATTTATCACCTTTTTGTATCATTTTGTAAACTATCAATATATCTTCACATAATATAACTTTATAAATCAAACACATACATTTCACTTACATACGTAACTATACCATATGAACTTACCTACAAAAACTACTAAGGAGTTGAAGTGTAGGGACTAATCATCAATACTGGTTGATTCAAATCTTGATCTATACGGTAATTCATTTCAATTTATCAGTTTCAAATACCTTATAATTATTTATTTCATGCATATTATAGTCCAATTTCATTTTATAGAGATTTCCTAAAATTTTTCATTTTATTCAATTTAATCCCTAAAATCGAAACAATCACAACTTTCACATTTAAGCCCTATTTTTCAATCCTATATTTCAATCACATCCTTTTACACCCTTTAATATTAATAATTACAAAAACCTCTTGTCAAATTTTAAAATATTTACATTTTAGTCTTTATACTCAAAACTAACAAATTTCACTTTATAAAATAGTCTTTTATCACATATAAAATTACAATCAAACGATTTAACTCCAAAAGCCTCAAAAATAATCAATAGAAATATTTTGAAAATTTAACAGTTTTGAAAAAATAACACTTAAAATAGCTAAATTGAGTTACAACGATCTCAGAAACATGAAATTCATGAAAATGGATTGGTTTAAGCTTACCATGCAATGGCCAAACTTTCAAAAGTTTTTGAAGCTTTCAATCTTCCTGTCAATGGTGGAAACAGTGGATAAAGCTTGAGAAAGATGATACATTATAACGACTCAAAATTCAATGGTGTAAAAAAAATCCAGTTTTGCGACCCCGTTTTCATAAATCGAATCCGTAAATATTTTTATTAAATATTAATAGAGTTATTTTAGAAGTGAATTAAATTTTGGGTAGATATTTTTTATCGAATTAGAGACTAATTCAGGTCCAGGAACTAAATAGTTAAAATAGTAAAACTGTAATTATTAAGAAATCACCATTAAAACTTAAAGTGGAGGTCCTAAATGGGAATTGTACCATTCTGGATCTGATATGGAAATATATACATGTGTGTATGTTATAAAATTTAGATAAAATTATAATAATTAATAAATAAAAATGAAATCATAAGCAATAAAAGATGATAGTGGATTGGGAGTGAAAAACAATTCTCTTTTCATCCTTGCATGTCGAGAGTAGGAGAAGAAGAACAAGGGTGAATTAGCCTAGGGTTCTTGATTTTCAAGCTTTAAATTGGTTAGTTCAATTTAGTTTGTTTCTCGTAATTTCTATATTTTTAGAGTCTTGGGAGCTGAAGCTAACTGACTTTTATATCATTTTTCAAAACTGTTAAAGATTTAGGAAGTTCCCTGTAACGCCCCCTTACCCGAGACCATCGCCGGAGTCGAGTATGAGACATTACTAAACTTATTTTAGCATTTAAACAAGTTCAAACAATTCTCATAGTAAACTGTCCATCTGCGTTACAGTCGCTAAAAAAATCATATCTCGAGTTACAAAACTCAAAATCAAATTCTATAATTTTTTCCTGAAACTAGACTCATATATCTACTTACTAGTTTTTTTCTAGAATTTTTGGCTGGGCCAATTAGTACAGTTTATTAGTTAAAGTCTCCTCTATTTCAGGGTTTAGCTACTCTGACCCCTGTGTATTACGAATCAGATATCTCCTTGTACAGAGTTTCAATGACTATGCAGTTTGTTTCTCATAAAACTAGACTCAATAAGAATTTCATGCATGTAAGGTAAAATTCCTAATTGTTTTTTTTTACAATTTATGGTGAATTTATAAATTCAGAACAAGGGATTCAGAGATCGCTCTGACCCTATTCCACCAAAACTTAAATCTCTCATAAAATATAACTCATTTACCTGTTTTGTTTCTTCCATATGAAAATAGACTCATCAAGCTTCGATTCCACAATTTATTCATCATTTAATTACATTTCTAATATTTTTAGTGATTTTTCAAATTCACATCACTACTGCTGACTGATTCTGTTTTGTGGTCAATTTTACCTTTCCAACGATTTTCATGGTTTAGTTAAGACATAAAGCATACATGTTATCATATATAATCTTGATTAGCCACTCCAATAGCTAATCATTCTCAAACATTTCCATTCCATCCGTGGGCCATATCGTAAGATATACACACAAAATGATTGGAATGCTATACATGCCATATTTCCAAAAATTACAAGTCATTATACCACAATTGTCCAAAGGTGATAGTGTGAGCGTTCCTCCCGACCATCCCGATCTCCAAATTGACTTTTCAAAACATATTATTGTTTTCGTATCAAGTCTCAACTCGAGGGTTAAGTACATACCTTTCCAAAGTGCCCATTCCACAACACTTACCAATACGTCACTTGCATCTTGAGTATTCTTCCACTTTACTAGAATTTTTTTCCCGTTGAACACATCGGAATATAATTCAGATAGATGGAAAGTTTGCACATAAGTGCCACATATGTAGCCAAGCTACCATGTAACCCGCCCATAAGCGAACTCGGACTCAACTCAACGAGTTCGAACATTTTCATCCATAAGTGAACTCGAACTCAACTCAACGAGCTCGGATGCCCAAGTATCCTAACCTATTCCTAAGGTTCAATGGTACTTTCCTCGTTCGTACTCCTTTACCATTCTCTTTGGAATTCCAATGACAATACTTCGATAATCTTTCACATTTTTCACATAATTTATAAAATTTTTGCATGTTATCCAACAATTACCACAAAGCATAGAATCACATGATAACAATTAAAATATCGTATAAATAGCATTAAATGATTTAAAATAACTGTTATATTACAATATTTACATATGAACTTACCTCGGTACAATATGTTAGAAATCAAGCCTATTCTTCGAAAACTTTATTTTTCCTTCGATCACGACTCGAATCTCGTTTCTCTTGATCTATAATAACAAATTTAGCTTATTTAATACTCACACTTATTAAAATAGTCCTTGACTCAAACTTTGGCAAGATTACATTTTTGCCCCTAAACTTTTGCATATTTACACTTTTCCCCAAAGCTCGGAAATTAAACGTCATCCTATTTTCTTATGTTTTATGACATGTTGATCATTTTCCCTTCTATAGCAACGTCAAATTCATACTCTATCATGTATTTATGAACATTAGGTATTTTTACCGATTTTGTCGTTTTACTCGTTTTCACGTAAAATCGCTTAGCAAAAGTTGTTTAACACAATTTCAAGCTTCATATTCTACCATAAAACATCAAAATAAACATATTTCACCTATGGGTATTTTTCCAAATATAAACCCTAGGTTAAATTATTGCTAGAATAAGCTAAATCAAGTTACTGGGACTCCAAAAACGTAAAGAACATTAAAAACAGGGCTTGGAATCACTTACTATGGAGCTTGGAAGCTTGAAACAAACCCTAGCTATGGAGACCCCTTGAAATTTCGTCCTAATGAAGAAGATGGACATATTTTGCCATCTTTTTCCTTTTTTTAATCTTTTAATTACCAAATGACTAAAAGACCCTTCATTACTAAACTTTCAAAATTTCCATCCATGTCCAATTTTTGTCCAAACTTAGAAATTGGTCAAATTGCTATTTAAGACCTCCTAGTTAATATTCCAAAGCAATTTCATACTAAAAACTTCTAGAATGCAAGTTTTGCAACTTATTCAATTTAGTCCCTAATTTCAAATTAGTCACTTTATGCATAGAATTTTTTCACAAAATTTTCACACAATCATGCAATCATATCATAGACCTCAAAATAATCATAAAATAATTATTTCTCTCTCGGATTTGTGGTCCTGAAACCACTATTTCGATTAGGCCCTAATTCGGGATATCACAACTCTCCCCCCTTTTTGGATTTTCGTCCCCGAAAATCTTACATGTAAACAAGTGTGGGTATTGATTCCTCATAGTTTCCTCGGGCTCCCATGTAGCCTCTTCTACCCCATGTTTTTGCCACAATACTTTCACGAGAGCGATACTTTTGTTTCTTAGTTGTCTGACCTCCCGAGCTAAAATTTTAACCGGTTCTTCATTGTAAGTCATATCCAGTTGTAACTCGATTTCCGTTGGTGAAATCACATATGAAGGATCCGAACGATACCGACGTAACATAGATACATGGAACACATCATGAATCTTCTCTAATTCCGGTGGTAGTGCTAGTTGATATGCTACCGGTCTAATTCTTTCAATTATCTCATAAGGTCCAATGAAACGTGGACTCAATTTACCTTTCCGACTGAATCTGAGAACCTTCTTCCATGGAGACACTTTTAAAAACACTTTATCACCAATTTGGAACTCAATCTCTTTTCGTTTCAAATCCGCATTGGATCTCTGTCTGTCCGAAGTAGCTTTCAAACAATCTCGAATCACTTTCACCTTTCTTTTTTGGTTTCCTTAATTAGATCAACTTCGTAGATTTGATTTTCTTTAAGTTCGGTCCAATATAGTGGCGTCCGACACTTGCGACCGTACAATGCTTCACAAGGTGCCATTTTCAAACTTGTTTGATAACTGTTATTGTAAGCAAATTCTACCAGCGGTAAGTACCTTTCCCAACTACCTTAAAATTTTAATATACAACATCTGAGCATGTCTTCAAGAATTTGAATTACTCTCTCTGATTGTCCATCAGTCTGTGGATGGAAAGAAGTGCTGAAATTTAACTTCGTACCTAATGCTTCTTGTAATTTTTGCCAAAATTACGGAGTAAACCTCGGATCTCTATCCGAAATAATCGACAACGGTACTCCGTGAAGTCTAACAATCTCACTGATATATAATTCAGCCAACTTATCAAGAGAATAATCAGTGCGTACCGGAACAAAATGAGCCGATTTAGCCAATCTGTCGACTATTACCCAGATGGCATCTTTCTTCTTCGGAGTTAATGGCAATCCCGATACAAAATCCATAGTAATTTGATCCCATTTCCATTCGGGAATCATGATAGGCTGAAGTAGACCAGAAGACACCTGATGTTCAGCTTTTACTTACTGACAAATCATACATTTCGATACAAACTCGAAAATATCTCTTTTCATTTCGTTCCACCAATACATTTTCTTCAAATCATTGTACATTTTTGCACTGCCCGGATGCATTGACAAACAACTACTGTGTGCTTCGTGCAAGATTTTCTGAATCAACTTATCAATCTTTGGTACACAAATCCGATCTTTAAACATCAAGTAACCATCAGAACCGATTCTAAAATATGATCCCGTATCAGTTTCACATTGATTTCTCTTGGCTTGCAAATCTTGATCATTTTTCTGAGCTTCACAAATCTCTTGTAAAAACATCGATCTTGCTCTCAACTCTGCTCGAATCAAACCATCATCAGAGATTGTCAATTGAGTATTCATATCTCTCAAAGTAAATAATGACTTTCTACTCAAGGCAGCGGCAACCACATTCGCTTTCCCTGGATGATAATCAATCACAAGCTCGTAATATTTCAATAATTCTAACCATCTCCGCTGTCTCAAATTAAAATCTTTTTGTGACATCAAGTACTTGAGACTTTTGTGGTCGGTATATATTCGGCACTTTTCACCATACAAATAATGTCGCCAAATCTTCAAAGCAAACACTACAACAGCCAGTTCCAAATCATGAGTCGGATAATTCCTTTCATGAGGTTTTAACTACCTCAAGCATAAGCCACAATCTTTCCTTTTGCATAAGTACACATCCCAAGCCGTTTAAAGAGGCATCACTATACACCACAAATTCTTTACGACTCGAGAGTTGTACCAACACCGGTGCTTGATCAAGAACTTTTCAATTTCTCAAAACTCTGTTGACATTCTTCCGTCCACTCGAATTTAACATCCTTTTGGAGCAGTCTAGTCATAGGAGTAGCAATCATAGAAAATCCATTCACAAATCGTCGATAATAACCAGCTAGACCCAAGAAACTTCTAACCTCAGTCACATTCTTCGGTGATTTCCAATCAACAATAGCCGAAATTTTTCTGGGATCAACCCGTATACCATCACCCGAAAAAATATGACCCAAGAATCCGACTTCTCAAAGCCAAAACTCACTTTTACTAAACTTGGCATACAATTGTTTATCTCTCAAAGTTTGCAAAACTATTCTCAAGTGCTCAGCATGCTCTGTCTCATCCTTCGAATAGATCAAGATATCATCAATAAATACCACAACAAACTTGTCCAAGTATGGCCAAAATATGCGGTTCATTAAATCCATAAACACAACAAGAGCATTTGTCAAACCAAATGGCATAACTAAAAATTCATAATGGCCGTACCTTATTCTAAAAGCAATTTTAGACACATCTGACTCTTTTACTCGCAAATGGTAGTACCCAGACCTCAAGCCATTCTTTGAGAACCATGCCGCTCCTTTCAACTGATCGAATAAATCATCAATTCTCAGTAATGGATACTTGTTCTTGACTGTCACCTTATTCAACTGCCGGTAGTCCACACATAATCTCATAGAACCACCCTTCTTTTTCATAAATAATACGGGAGCACCCCAAGGCGAAAACCTCGGTCTCACAAAACCTTTGTCAGTCAACTCTTGCAACTGTGACTTCAATTCTTTCAACTCTGTTGGTGCCATTCTATACGGAGCAATTGAGATTGGTGTTGTTCCCGGTATCAACTCAATACCAAATTCTATTTCTCTGACAGGAGGCAAACCCGACAACTCTTCTGGAAATACATTCGTGAATTCACACATGATCGGCACTGATTCCATTTTTTCTCAGATTCTTTTGTATTCAACACATACGCCAAATAAGCTTCATAACCCTTTTTCAAATATCTCCGAGTGACATCGAAGTAATCACACTAGGCAATGCCTCTGATTCGTCGATTCAACCCGCAAAGTTTCACCATTTTCACATTTCAATTCAATAACTTTCTGTCTACAATTCACTATAGCATCATGCAATGTTAACCAATCCATACCCAAAATGACATCGAATTCATCAAACGGCAACAACATCAAGTCGGCTGGAAACTAATGACCCCTAATCATCAAAGGACATTTCTTGCATACTTTATCAACTATGACACATTTGCCTAACGGGTTCGACACTTTAACCATAAATTCCGTAGACTTAATAGGTATGTTCATATTAGACACTAATTTCATGCACACATACGAATGAGTAGAATCAGTGGTCGATCAAAGCAATAACATTAATATCATAAAGAGAGAAAGTACCGAGAATCACGTCGGAGACGAAGCATCTTCACGCGCTCTTATGGCATAAGCTCTAGCCGAGCTCTAGCTTCGATTTAATCGATGAATCTCGACTACATTCTTGTTGCTTGCCTCATTCCCAACTCTTCTCAAGATCTTCCTCTCGAAACTGCACTATTAGGTTTTACACTCAAAATTTTCTTTCTCATTCATCTTGGGACAATCTTTAATGAAATGATTTGGAGAACCACACCGTAATGTGGATCTATCATTAATTCTACATCGACCAAAATGACTTCTACCACATCCTTGCACTCGGGTCCAACAAGTCTAGAATTTCCCAAGTCACTTTCTCTTTCGACACCACCAAATAAATGTCTTCCACCAATAATAAGCCGAATCTCTCAACAAGGATATGGTACATTTCAAGCACTCTTCAGGTGTACAAGACAACTCATCAAATACCCAAATAGAATTCTCGAGCCAAAATTTTGTTTTCTCAGCATCATCATCAACATTTGCCCTGAATTCTTCGACCCCTTGCTTGCGAATTCTGTCAACTGGGTTCTATGAAATTTTATCAGATCTATACATTAAGGCATCGGGGGTATAGGTTGAGGAATCAGGAGAGGTGGGGGAGGTTGAGCATTCGGGTTCGTACGAACGAACTCGGTGTACCAAGCATTCATCATCTGGAGAAAGGCTTCCCGAGCCCCTTCTCCTCCTCCTTGACAAATAGTAGGAGGTCGACTTTCAGTTGACACCGTCTGTAATGCCCCCACGCCCGAGACCATCACCGGAGTCGAGTATGAGGTGTTACTAAACTTAATTTAACATTTTTAGAACTTTGAATTATTTGTTTCTACATTCACAGCTTTCAAGCTACTTGCATCACAGTCACAAGAAAAATCATATCTCAAGTTACGAAACTCAAAATCAAGATCTGTAAATTTTTCCTGAATCTAGACTCATATACCCATCTACTAATTTTTTTCTAGAATTTTTGGTTTGGCCAATTAGTACAGTTTATTAGTTAAAGTTACCCCTGTTACAGGACTTGACTGGACTGACCTCTGTTTACTACAAACCACATTTCTCTCTGTAAAAAATTCATATTATTATGAGGTTTATTTCTACTGAAACTAGACTAAATAAGAATTCTGAGAATATAAAATAAACCACCTAATTATATCTTTACAATTTATGGTGAATTTTTAAAGTTGGAACAGGGGATCCAGAAATCACTCTGGCCCTGTTTCACTAAAATTCAAATATCTTCTAACATATAATTCCTTTACCTGTTTCATTTGTTTTATGTGAAACTAGACATATTAAGATTCAATGTCATATTTAATCCATCACCTAATTCGATTTCTATGATTTTTAGTAAATTTTCAAATTCACGTCAGTGTTGCTGCAATGTTCTGTTTATGGCAAATTTCATCCCTTTTTATGAGTTTTCATGCACTAAGTATCTTAATAACTTTCCATAACATCAAACATAATCTAAACTAACCATTTCCATAACTTATCATTATCAAACATTTTCTCAACCATTCCATCACCATATCATAAGATCATTTACACAAAATAAGTATATTGCTATACATGCCATACTTAAATTTACAAGCCATTTACCAAAAAGTCTTCCGGATAGTGTGACTGAGCCTTCGACCTATCCCGATTCCTGAGCTGGCTTTTCCAAAACTACAATGAGTAAGAAGGAGGGAGTAAGCATAAATGCTTAGTAAGTTCATATGCAAATAATAAGTAACATAACAAACAATCAAACCAATCAACACTAGCATATATCACCAAAACACATATCACATTTCTAATCATTTTTCATCATCTCATTACCTTATCGTGGTTGTATCAATACTCAACCCGAGGGTTAAATACATACCTGTCCAAAATATCCATTTCACATCACTTACCAATACATCTCTTTACATCTCGAGTTTTCCTCCATTTGAGTAGAACTTTACCCGTTGAACACATCGGAATATAATTCGGATACATGGATAACTTGCACATAAGTGCCACATATGCAATCAAGCAATCATGTAACCCGCCCATAAGCGAACTCGGACTCAACTCAACGAGCTTGGGCATTCGCATCCACAAGTGAACTCGGACTCAACTCAACGAGTTCTGACATTCGCATCCATAAGTGAACTCGGACTCAACTCAACGAGTTCGGATGCTTAACCATCCTAGTGACATGTCACTTGTATCCTAATCTATTCCTAAGGTTCAAACGGGATTTTCCTTGAATACATATCCTTGCCGTCTTCCGTAGAATGCCGAAATCAATACTCGGTAATAATTATATTTAGCAAGTAGCACACATGATTTGCATTTTGTTTGAAAATAACCACAAAGCATATATTTCATGATAAAAATCAGCATATCACATAATTGACATCAATGACTTAAAAATAACATTTATGCTACATTATTTACACATGAACTTACCTTGGTACCAAAATACAAAGATTTTGCAATTTAGTCCACAATCTTTTCTTTTCCTCAATTGGGGCCGATTCCACGTCTTTCTTGATCTAAAATAACACATTTAGCTTATTTAATACTCACATTATCAAATTAATCCTTAATTCAAATTTTGGCAAAATTACAATTTTACCCCTAAACTTTTGCATATTTACACTTTTGCCCCTAGGCTCGGGATTAAATTTTATTCCTTATTCTTATGTTTTATAACATGCTGATCACTTTTCTCTTCTATGGCAACATCAAATTCTCACTCTAACATGTACTTGTGACTATTAGGTATTTTTACCGATTAAGCCCTTTTACTCGTTTTTGCTTAAAATCGAGTAGTACAAGTTGTCTAACATAATTTAAAACCTCATATTCTATCATAAAACATCAAAATACACAAATTTCACCTATGAGTATTTTCCAAATATAAACCCTAGGTTAAATTATTGCTAACATAAGCTTTATCGAGTTACTAGGATCTCAAAAACGTAAAAATCATTAAAAACGGAGCTTAGAATCACTTACTATGAAGCTTAAAAGTTGAAGAAACCCTAGCTATGGTGAGAGTGAATTTCAGCAGCAACTAAATGAGGAAGATGACTATTTTGTGTTATTTTTCCCATTTTATTTCATTAAATATCCAAATGACCAAAATGCCCTTAATACCTTTCTTTGAAAATTTTCATGTACAAGCCCATTTTTGTCCAAAATTTTAGAAATTGGTCAAATTGCTATTTAAGACCTCCTAATTAATATTTCAAAGCAATTTCATACTAAAAACTTCTAGAATGCAAGTTTTGCAACTTATTCGATTTAGTCCCTGACTTCAAATTAAGCATTTTATGCATAGAGTTTCTTCACAAAATTTTCACACAATCATGCAATCATATCATAAACCTCAAAATAATTATAAAATAATTATTTCTATCTCGGATTTGTGGTCACGAAACCACTATTTCGATTAGGCCCTAATTCGGGATATTACAACTCTCCCCCCTTTAAGGATTTTCGTCCTCGAAAATCTTACCGGTAAACAGATGTGGGTATTGATTTCTCATATTTTCTTCGGATTCCCATGTAGCTTCTTCTACTCCATGCTTTTGCCACAACACTTTCACAAGTGCAACACTTTTGTTCCTTAGTTGTTTGACCTCTCGAGCTAAAATCTTAATCGGTTCTTCTTCATAGGTCATATCTGGTTGTAGTTCAATTTCTGTCGGTGAAACTACATGTGAAGGAATTGAACGATACCGGCAGAATAGATATGTGGAACACATCATGAATCTTCTCTAATTCGTGGTAATGATAGCCGATATGCTACCGGGTCAACTTTTTCAATTATTTCATACGCCCAATAAAACGCGGACTTAATTTGCCCTTCCGTCCAAATCTGAGAATTTTTTTCCACGGAGACACCTTTAAAAATAATTTATCACCAACTTGAAATTCAATGTCTTTTCATTTCAAATCTGTATAAGACTTCTGTCTATCTGAAGCAGCTTTCAAACAATTTCGAATTACCTTCACTTTTTCTTCGGTTTCTTTTATTAGATCAACTCCATAAATCTGATTTTCCTTGAGTTCAGTCTAATACAAAGGCGTTCGACACTTACGACCATACAATGCTTCATAAGGTGCCATTTTCAAGCTCGTCTGATAACTATTATTGTAAGCAAATTCTACCAACGGTAAATATTTTTCTCAACTTCCTTGAAATTCCAATACACAACATCTGAGCATATCTTCAAGAATCTGAATTACTCTCTCTGATTGTCCATCAGTTTGTGGATGAAAAGCAGTACTGAAATTTAACTTTGTACCTAACGGGTCTTGCAACTTTTGCCAAAACCACGAGTAAAACCTTGGATCTCTATCTGAAATAATCGACAATGGTATTCCATGTAGTCTAACAATTTCTCTAATATACAGTTCAGCCAATTTGTTAAGAGAATAATCCGTACGTACCGGGATAAAATGAGCCAACTTAGTTAATCTGTCAACTATTACCCAGATGGCATCTTTCTTTCCTGGAGTCAATGGCAATCCTGATACAAAATCCATAGTAATCCGATCCCATTTCCATTCAGAACCATAATAGGTCAAGTAATCTCGAAGGCACTTGGTGTTCAGCTTTTTACTGTTGACAAATTAAGCATTTGGACACAAACTCTGATATATCTTTTTTCATACCATTCCACCAATACATTTTCTTCAAGTCATTAAACATTTTTGTACTACCCGGATGAATTGAGAAACAACCACTATGTGCTTCCTGTAGGATCTTCTGAATCAATTCCTCATTCTTCGGTACACAAATCCGATCTTTAAACATTAAGCACCCATCAGAACTGATTCTGAAATCTGACTCTGTATCAACTTCACACTGCTTTCTTTTGGCTTGCAAATCTTGATCATCTTTCTGAGCTTCAGAAATCTCTTGTAAAAACATCGGTTTTGCTCTTAACTCTGCTAGAATCGAACCATCATCTGACATTTTCAACTGAGTGTTCATAACTCTCAATGCAAACAACAACTTTCCGCTCAAAGCATCGATAACTACATTCGCTTTTCCCGGATGATAATCAATAACAAGCTCGTAATCTTTCAATAACTCCAACCATCTTCGCTGTCTTAAATTCAAGTCTTTTTGTGACATCAAGTACTTAAGACTTTTATGGTCGGTATATACCCGGCACTTTTCACCATACAAATAATGTCGCCAAATTTTTAAAGAAAACACCACTGCAGCCAATTCCAAATCGTGAGTAGGATAATTCCTCTCATGAGGTTTTAACTGCCTCGAAGCATAGGCCACCACTTTTCCTTCTTGCATAAGCACACACCCCAAACCATTTAGAGAAGCATCACTATACACCACAAATTCTTTACCTGATTCGGGCTGTACTAACACTGGTGCCTCTATTAATAACTTTTTCAATTCTTCAAAACTCAGTTGACATTCTTCCGTCCATTCAAATTTAACATCCTTTCGGAGTAGTCTAGTTATAGGAGCAGTAATTATAGAAAATCCATTTACAAACCGCCGATAATACCCAGCTAGCCCCAAGAAACTTCTAACTTCGCTATATTTTTTTGGTGGTTTCCAATCAACAATGGCTGAAATTTTACTAGGATCAACCCATATACCATCACCAAACAATATGACCCAAAAATCCAACTTCCTGAGCCAAAATTCACTTTTACTAAACTTAGCATATAGTCGCTTATCTCTCAAAGTTTGCAAAACTATCCTCAAATGCTCAAAGATGCTCTGTCTCATCTTTTAAATAAATTAAAATATCATCTATAAACACCACAACAAATTTGTCCAAGTATGGTCGAATATGCGATTCATTAAATTCATAAACACAAAGAGGAGCATTTGTCAACCCGAATGGCATAACTAAAAATTCATAATGACCATACCTTGTTCTAAAAGCGCTTTTAGGCACATCCGACTCTTTTACCCGCAGCTGATAATACCTGGATCTCAAGTCAATCTTTGAAAACCATGTCGCTCCTTTTAGCTGATCAAACAAATCATCAATTCTTGGCAACGGATACTTGTTCTTGATTGTTACCTTGTTTAATTGCCGATAATCAACACACAACCTCATAGAACCATCCTTCTTTTTCACAAATAACACGGGAGCACCCCAAGGTGAAAAACTTCGGTCTCACAAAGCCTTTATCACCAACTCTTGCAATCATGCGACTTTAATTCTTTCAACTCTGCTGGTGCCATTCTATACGGAGCAATCGAGATCGGAGTTGTTCCCGGTATCAAATCAATACCAAATTCTACTTCCCTGACTGGAGGCAAACCCGTCAATTCTTCTGGAAATACGTCTGCAAATTCACACACAACCGGCACTGATTCAACTTTCTTTTCAACTTCTTTTGTATTAATTACATACGCCAAATAAGCTTCATAACCCTTTCTCAGATATCTTTGAGCCAACATTGAAGAAATCACACTAGGTAATGCCTCTGATTTATCTGATTCAACCCGCAGAGTTTCACCATTTTCACACTTTAATTCTATAACCTTTTCTTTGCAATTTATTTTAGCATCATGCAATGTCAACCAATCCATACCCAAAATAACATCAAACTCATCAAACGGTAACAACATCAAGTCGGCCGGAAAGTAATGATCCCGAATCATTAAAGGACATTTCTTACATACTTTATCAACAATCACACATTTGCCTAACAGATTCGACACTCTAATCATAAATTATGTGTTCTCAATAGGTATATTCATACTAGACACCAATTTCATACACACATATGAGTGAGTAGAACCGGGATCAATCAAAGCAATAACATTAACATTATAGAGAGAAAATGTACCGGTAATCACATCAGGTGAGGAAGCATCTTCGCGCGCTTTAATAGTATAAGTCCTAGCCGAAGCCCTTCCTTCAGGTCTAATTGGTGCATCCCTGGCTACATTCTTACTGCTTGCTTCGCTCCCAGCTTTTCTTGGATATCTTCCTCTCGAATCTGCCCCACTTGTTTTTGTATTCTGAAATTTTTCTTTTTCAGCTTTCTCTGGGCAATCTCTAATAAAATGATCCGGAGAACCACATCGAAAACATTCATTTGCTCTGCACGGACCAAAATGATTCCTACCACACCGCTGGCACTTAGGTTTAACAAATCTCGAATTCGCTACACTGGCTGCCGAAGTAGTCTGGGACTTAGGACCCACATTTTGCTTCTTATAATTCCCATATGATTGCCCAGCTGAAGCTTGGGAACGAGGATTCATATTTCTTGACTTTCCAGGTTGCTATGAAAATGAACTGCTCGTAGGTCTTTTCTTCCAATTTCTAGTCTCAACCTCTACCTTTTTCTTCTCTTTAAGTAGTTGTTCAGCCTTGCAAGCTCGATCCACCAGCACTACCATTTCTTTTAATTCAAGAATTCCTACAAATACCTTAATGTCTTCGTTGAGCCCGTCTTCAAATCGTCGGCACATCTTGGCCTCTGTAGGAACATACTCTCTGGCATACTTGCTTAATCGAACAAACTCTCTTTCATATTCTCAGAATCATCATATTACCTTGCTTCAACTCAAGAAATTCTTTACGCTTCGATCAATAAATCTTTCACTAATATATTTCTTCCAAACTCTTCTTGAAAGAATTCCCAAGTTACTCTCTCTTTCGGTACCACCAAATCAAAGTCTTCCACCAATTATAGGCTGAATCCTCAACAAAGATATAGCGCATTTCAAACATTCTTGGTGTACAAGATAATTCATCAAACACCCGGATAGAATTTTCAAGCCGAACTCTCGCTTTCTCGGCATCATCATCAATATTTGCTTTAAATTCTTCTACCCTTGCTTGCGGATTCTATCAACTGGAGTTCTATGAAATTTCATCGATCCATACCTTGAGGCATCGAGTGCAGGTTGAGGAATTGGGGAGGTGGGGAGGTTGTACATTTGGGTTCGTACGAACAAACTCAGTGTACCATGCCCTCATCATTTGGAGAAAGGCTTCCCAACCCCTTTCTCCTCCTCCTTGACCAACAGTAGGAGGTGGATTTTCAGTCGGCGCTGCTCCTTCAGCCGGAGCTGGCGCGTTACTCTCTACTTCATCTGCCACAGCTGGATCGAGATCCATTTACTATAAAAAAATCATTTAAAAAGGTCAGAAGTCGTCACACTATCACAATTTATACATATGGCATGTATAGCAAAATCCGTACATACAACACGTAGTCTGAGAACTGACTAAACCTGCTCTGATACCACTAAATGTAACGGCCCCACGCCGGAGACCATCGCCGGAGTCGAGTATGAGGTGTTACTAAACTTAATTTAACATTTTTAGAACTTTGAATTATTTGTTTCTACATTCACAGCTTTCAAGCTACTTGCATCACAGTCACAAGAAAAATCATATCTCGAGTTACGAAACTCAAAATCAAGATCCGTAAATTTTTCCTGAATCTAGACTCATATACGCATCTACTAATTTTTTTCTAGAATTTTTGGTTGGGAAAATTAGTACAGTTTATTAGTTAAAGTTACCCCTATTACAGGACTTGACAGGACTGACCTCTGTTTACTACAAACCACATTTCTCTCTGTAAAAAATTCATATTATTATGAGGTTTATTTCTACTGAAACTAGACTAAATAAGAATTCTGAGAATATAAAATAAACCACCTAATTATATCTTTACAATTTATGGTGAATTTTTAAAGTTGGAACAGGGGATCCAGAAATCACTCTGGCCCTGTTTCACTAAAATTCAAATATCTTCTAACATATAATTCCTTTACCTGTTTCATTTGTTTTATGTGAAACTAGACATATTAAGATTCAATTTCATATTTAATCCATTACCTAATTCGATTTCTATGATTTTTAGTAAATTTTCAAATTCACGTCAGTGTTGCTGCAATGTTCTGTTTATGGCAAATTTCATCCCTTTTTATGAGTTTTCATGCACTAAGTATCTTAATAACTTTCCATAACATCAAACATAATCTAAACTAACCATTTCCATAACTTATCATTATCAAACATTTTCTCAACCATTCCATCACCATATCATAAGATCATTTACACAAAATAAGTATATTGCTATACATGCCATACTTAAATTTACAAGCCATTTACCAAAAAGTCTTCCTGATAGTGTGGACTGAGCCTTCTTCCTACCTATCCCGATTCTGAGCTGGCTTTTCCAAAACTACAATGAGTAAGAAGGAGGGAGTAAGCATAAATGCTTAGTAAGTTCATATGCAAATAATAAGTAACATAACAAACAATCAAACCAATCAACACTAGCATATATCACCAAAACACATATCACATTTCTAATCATTTTTCATCATCTCATTACCTTATCGTGGTTGTATCAATACTCAACCCGAGGGTTAAATACATACCTGTCCAAAATATCCATTTCACATCACTTACCAATACATCTCTTTACATCTCGAGTTTTCCTCCATTTGAGTAGAACTTTACCCGTTGAACACATCGAATATAATTCGGATACATGGATAACTTGCACATAAGTGCCACATATGCAATCAAGCAATCATGTAACCCGCCCATAAGCGAACTCGGACTCAACTCAACGAGCTTGGGCATTCGCATCCACAAGTGAACTCGGACTCAACTCAACGAGTTCGGACATTCGCATCCATAAGTGAACTCGGACTCAACTCAACGAGTTCGGATGCTTAACCATCCTAGTGACATGTCACTTGTATCCTAATCTATTCCTAAGGTTCAAACGGGATTTTCCTTGAATACATATCCTTGCCGTCTTCCGTAGAATGCCGAAATCAATACTCGGTAATAATTATATTTAGCAAGTAGCACACATGATTTGCATTTTGTTTGAAAATAACCACAAAGCATATATTTCATGATAAAAATCAGCATATCACATAATTGACATCAATGACTTAAAAATAACATTTATGCTACATTATTTACACATGAACTTACCTTGGTACCAAAATACAAAGATTTTGCAATTTAGTCCACAATCTTTTCTTTTCCTCAATTGGGGCCGATTCCACGTCTTTCTTGATCTAAAATAACACATTTAGCTTATTTAATACTCACATTATCAAATTAATCTTTAATTCAAATTTTGGCAAAATTACAATTTTACCCCTAAACTTTTGCATATTTACACTTTTGCCCCTAGGCTCGGGATTAAATTTTATTCCTTATTCTTATGTTTTATAACATGCTGATCACTTTTCTCTTCTATGGAAACATCAAATTCTCACTCTAACATGTACTTGTGACTATTAGGTATTTTTACCGATTAAGCCCTTTTACTCGTTTTTGCTTAAAATCGAGTAGTACAAGTTGTCTAACATAATTTAAAACCTCATATTCTATCATAAAACATCAAAATACACAAATTTCACCTATGAGTATTTTTCCAAATATAAACCCTAGGTTAAATTATTGCTAACATAAGCTTTATCGAGTTACCGGGATCTCAAAAACGTAAAAATCATTAAAAACGGGGCTTAGAATCACTTACTATGAAGCTTAAAAGTTGAAGAAACCCTAGCTATGGTGAGAGTGAATTTCGGCAGCAACTAAATGAGGAAGATGACTATTTTGTGTTATTTTTCCCATTTTATTTCATTAAATATCCAAATGATCAAAATGCCCTTAATACCTTTCTTTGAAACTTTTCATGTACAAGCCCATTTTTGTCCAAAATTTTAGAAATTGGTCAAATTGCTATTTAAGACCTCCTAATTAATATTTCAAAGCAATTTCATACTAAAAACTTCTAGAATGCAAGTTTTGCAACTTATTCGATTTAGTCCCTAACTTCAAATTAAACATTTTATGCATAGAGTTTCTTCACAAAATTTTCACACAATCATGCAATCATATCATAAACCTCAAAATAATTATAAAATAATTATTTCTATCTCGGATTTGTGTTCACAAAACCACTATTCCGATTAGGCCCTAATTCGGGATATTACACCGTCCCTTCATCAGGAGCTGGCGCATTGCTCTCTACATCATCAACCACAGTTGGATCGAGATCCATTTACTAAAAAAACTCATTTAAAAAAATCAGGAGTCGTCACACTATCACAATATATAAATATGGCATGTATAGCAAAATCCGTACTTACACCACGTTAGTCTGAGAACCGACTAAACCTGTTCTGATACCACCAAATGTAACACCCCCTTACCCGAGACCATTGCCGGAGTCGAGTATGAGACATTACTAAACTTATTTTAGCATTTAAACAAGTTCAAACAATTCTCATAGTAAACTGTCCATCTGCGTTACAGTCGCTAAAAAAATCATATCTCGAGTTACAAAACTCAAAATCAAATTCTATAATTTTTTCCTGAAACTAGACTCATATATCTACTTACTAGTTTTTTTCTAGAATTTTTGGCTGGGCCAATTAGTACAGTTTATTAGTTAAAGTCTCCTCTATTTCAGGGTTCAGCTACTCTGACCCCTGTGTATTACGAATCAGATATCTCCTTGTACAGAGTTTCAATGACTATGCAGTTTGTTTCTCATAAAACTAGACTCAATAAGAATTTCATGCATGTAAGGTAAAATTCCTAATTGTTTTTTTTACAATTTATGGTGAATTTATAAATTCAGAACAAGGGATTCAGAGATCGCTCTGACCCTATTCCACCAAAACTTAAATCTCTCATAAAATATAACTCATTTACCTGTTTTGTTTCTTCCATATGAAAATAGACTCATCAAGCTTCGATTCCACAATTTATTCATCATTTAATTACATTTCTAATATTTTTAGTGATTTTTCAAATTCACATCACTACTGCTGACTGATTCTGTTTTGTGGTCAATTTTACCTTTCCAACGATTTTCATGGTTTAGTTAAGACATAAAGCATACATGTTATCATATATAATCTTGATTAGCCACTCCAATAGCTAATCATTCTCAAACATTTCCATTCCATCCGTGGGCCATATCGTAAGATATACACACAAAATGATTGGAATGCTATACATGCCATATTTCCAAAAATTACAAGTCATTATACCACAATTGTCCAGTGATAGTGTGAGCGTTCCTCCGACCATCCCGATCTCCAAATTGACTTTTCAAAACATATTATTGTTTTCGTATCAAGTCTCAACTCGAGGGTTAAGTACATACCTTTCCAAAGTGCCCATTCCACAACACTTACCAATACGTCACTTGCATCTTGAGTATTCTTCCACTTTACTAGAATTTTTTTCCCGTTGAACACATCGGAATATAATTCAGATAGATGGAAAGTTTGCACATAAGTGCCACATATGTAGCCAAGCTACCATGTAACCCGCCCATAAGCGAACTCGGACTCAACTCAACGAGTTCGAACATTTTCATCCATAAGTGAACTCGAACTCAACTCAACGAGCTCGGATGCCCAAGTATCCTAACCTATTCCTAAGGTTCAACGGTACTTTCCTCGTTCGTACTCCTTTACCATTCTCTTTGGAATTCCAATGACAATACTTGATAATCTTTCACATTTTTCACATAATTTATAAAATTTTTGCATGTTATCCAACAATTACCACAAAGCATAGAATCACATGATAACAATTAAAATATCGTATAAATAGCATTAAATGATTTAAAATAACTGTTATATTACAATATTTACATATGAACTTACCTCGGTACAATATGTTAGAAATCAAGCCTATTCTTCGAAAACTTTATTTTTCCTTCGATCACGACTCGAATCTCGTTTCTCTTGATCTATAATAACAAATTTAGCTTATTTAATACTCACACTTATTAAAATAGTCCTTGACTCAAACTTTGGCAAGATTACATTTTTGCCCCTAAACTTTTGCATATTTACACTTTTCCCCAAAGCTCGGAAATTAAACGTCATCCTATTTTCTTATGTTTTATGACATGTTGATCATTTTCCTTCTATAGCAACGTCAAATTCATACTCTATCATGTATTTATGAACATTAGGTATTTTTACCGATTTTGTCGTTTTACTCGTTTTCACGTAAAATCGCTTAGCAAAAGTTGTTTAACACAATTTCAAGCTTCATATTCTACCATAAAACATCAAAATAAACATATTTCACCTATGGGTATTTTTCCAAATATAAACCCTAGGTTAAATTATTGCTAGAATAAGCTAAATCAAGTTCTTTGGGACTCCAAAACGTAAAGAACATTAAAAAGGGGCTTGGAATCACTTACTATGGAGCTTGGAAGCTTGAAACAAACCCTAGCTATGGAGACCCCTTGAAATTTCGTCCTAATGAAGAAGATGGACATATTTTGCCATCTTTTCCTTTTTTAATCTTTTAATTACCAAATGACTAAAAGACCCTTCATTACTAAACTTTCAAAATTTCCATCCATGTCCAATTTTTGTCCAAACTTAGAAATTGGTCAAATTGCTATTTAAGACCTCCTAGTTAATATTCCAAAGCAATTTCATACTAAAAACTTCTAGAATGCAAGTTTTGCAACTTATTCAATTTAGTCCCTAATTTCAAATTAGTCACTTTATGCATAGAATTTTTTCACAAAATTTTCACACAATCATGCAATCATATCATAGACCTCAAAATAATCATAAAATAATTATTTCTCTCTCGGATTTGTGGTCCTGAAACCACTATTTCGATTAGGCCCTAATTCGGGATATCACAACTCTCCCCCCTTTTTGGATTTTCGTCCCCGAAAATCTTACATGTAAACAAGTGTGGGTATTGATTCCTCATAGTTTCCTCGGGCTCCCATGTAGCCTCTTCTACCCCATGTTTTTGCCACAATACTTTCACGAGAGCGATACTTTTGTTTCTTAGTTGTCTGACCTCCCGAGCTAAAATTTTAACCGGTTCTTCATTGTAAGTCATATCCAGTTGTAACTCAATTTCCGTTGGTGAAATCACATATGAAGGATCCGAACGATACCGACGTAACATAGATACATGGAACACATCATGAATCTTCTCTAATTCCGGTGGTAGTGCTAGCTGATATGCTACCGGTCTAATTCTTTCAATTATCTCATAAGGTCCAATGAAACGTGGACTCAATTTACCTTTCCGACTGAATCTGAGAACCTTCTTCCATGGAGACACTTTTAAAAACACTTTATCACCAATTTGGAACTCAATCTCTTTTCGTTTCAAATCCGCATTGGATCTCTGTCTGTCCGAAGTAGCTTTCAAACAATCTCGAATCACTTTCACCTTTCTTTTTTGGTTTCCTTAATTAGATCAACCGTGAGATTTGATTTTCTTTAAGTTCGGTCCAATATAGTGGCGTCCGACACTTGCGACCGTACAATGCTTCACAAGGTGCCATTTTCAAACTTGTTTGATAACAGTTATTGTAAGCAAATTCTACCAGCGGTAAGTACCTTTCCCAACTACCTTAAAATTTTAATATACAACATCTGAGCATGTCTTCAAGAATTTGAATTACTCTCTCTGATTGTCCATCAGTCTGTGGATGGAAAGAAGTGCTGAAATTTAACTTCGTACCTAATGCTTCTTGTAATTTTTGCCAAAATTGCGGAGTAAACCTCGGATCTCTATCCGAAATAATCGACAACGGTACTCCGTGAAGTCTAACAATCTCACTGATATATAATTCAGCCAACTTATCAAGAGAATAATCAGTGCGTACCGGAACAAAATGAGCCGATTTAGCCAATCTGTCGACTATTACCCAGATGGCATCTTTCTTCTTCGGAGTTAATGGCAATCCTGATACAAAATCCATAGTAATTTGATCCCATTTCCATTCGGGAATCATGATAGGCTGAAGTAGACCCGAAGACACCTGATGTTCAGCTTTTACTTACTGACAAATCATACATTTCGATACAAACTCGAAAATATCTCTTTTCATTTCGTTCCACCAATACATTTTCTTCAAATCATTGTACATTTTTGCACTGCCCGGATGCATTGACAAACAACTACTGTGTGCTTCGTGCAAGATTTTCTGAATCAACTTATCAATCTTTGGTACACAAATCCGATCTTTAAACATCAAGTAACCATCAGAACCGATTCTAAAATATGATCCCGTATCAGTTTCACATTGATTTCTCTTGGCTTGCAAATCTTGATCATTTTTCTGAGCTTCACAAATCTCTTGTAAAAACATCGATCTTGCTCTCAACTCTGCTCGAATCAAACCATCATCAGAGATTGTCAATTGAGTATTCATATCTCTCAAAGTAAATAATGACTTTCTACTCAAGGCAGCGGCAACCACATTCGCTTTCCCTGGATGATAATCAATCACAAGCTCGTAATATTTCAATAATTCTAACCATCTCCGCTGTCTCAAATTAAAATCTTTTTGTGACATCAAGTACTTGAGACTTTTGTGGTCGGTATATATTCGGCACTTTTCACCATACAAATAATGTCGCCAAATCTTCAAAGCAAACACTACAGCAGCCAGTTCCAAATCATGAGTCGATAATTCCTTTCATGAGGTTTTAACTACCTCGAAGCATAAGCCACAATCTTTCCCTTTTGCATAAGTACACATCCCAAGCCGTTTAAAGAGGCATCACTATACACCACAAATTCTTTACCTGACTCGAGTTGTACCAACACTGGTGCTTCAGTCAGTAACTTTTTCAATTTCTCAAAACTCTGTTGACATTCTTCCGTCCACTCGAATTTAACATCCTTTTGGAGCAGTCTAGTCATAGGAGTAGCAATCATAGAAAATCCATTCACAAATCGTCGATAATAACCAGCTAGACCCAAGAAACTTCTAACCTCAGTCACATTCTTCGGTGATTTCCAATCAACAATAGCCGAAATTTTTCTGGGATCAACCCGTATACCATCACCCGAAAAAATATGACCCAAGAATCCGACTTCTCAAAGCTAAAACTCACTTTTACTAAACTTGGCATACAATTGTTTATCTCTCAAAGTTTGCAAAACTATTCTCAAGTGCTCAGCATGCTCTGTCTCATCCTTCGAATAGATCAAGATATCATCAATAAATACCACAACAAACTTGTCCAAGTATGGCCAAAATATGCGGTTCATTAAATCCATAAACACAGCAAGAGCATTTGTCAAACCAAATGGCATAACTAAAAATTCATAATGGCCGTACCTTATTCTAAAAGCAATTTTAGACACATCTGACTCTTTTACTCGCAAATGGTAGTACCCAGACCTCAAGCCAATCTTTGAGAACCATGCCGCTCCTTTCAACTGAACGAATAAATCATCAATTCTCAGTAATGGATACTTGTTCTTGACTGTCACCTTATTCAACTGCCGGTAGTCCACACATAATCTCATAGAACCACCCTTCTTTTTCATAAATAATACGGGAGCACCCCAAGGCGAAAACCTCGGTCTCACAAAACCTTTGTCAGTCAACTCTTGCAACTGTGACTTCAATTCTTTCAACTCTGTTGGTGCCATTCTATACGGAGCAATTGAGATTGGTGTTGTTCCTGGTATCAACTCAATACCAAATTCTATTTCTCTGACAGGAGGCAAACCCGACAACTCTTCTGGAAATACATTCGTGAATTCACACATGATCGGCACTGATTCCATTTTTTCTCAGATTCTTTTGTATTCAACACATACGCCAAATAAGCTTCATAACCCTTTTTCAAATATCTCTGAGCTGACATCGAAGTAATCACACTAGGCAATGCCTCTGATTCGTCCAGTTCAACCCGCAAAGTTTCACCATTTTCACATTTCAATTCAATAACTTTCTGTCTACAATTCACTATAGCATCATGCAATGTTAACCAATCCATACCCAAAATGACATCGAATTCATCAAACGGCAACAACATCAAGTCGGCTGGAAACTAATGACCCCTAATCATCAAAGGACATTTCTTGCATACTTTATCAACTATGACACATTTGCCTAACGGGTTCGACACTTTAACCATAAATTCCGTAGACTTAATAGGTATGTTCATATTAGACACTAATTTCATGCACACATACGAATGAGTAGAATCAGGGTCGATCAAAGCAATAACATTAATATCATAAAGAGAGAAAGTACCAGTAATCACGTCGGGAGACGAAGCATCTTCACGCGCCCTTATGGCATAAGCTCTAGCCGGAGCTCTAGCTTCAGATTTAATCGATGAATCTCTGACTACATTCTTGTTGCTTGCCTCATTCCCAACTCTTCTCGAAGATCTTCCTCTCGAAACTGCACTATTAGGTTTTACACTCTGAAATTTTTCTTTCTCATTCATCTTGGACAATCTTTAATGAAATGATTTGGAGAACCACACCGGTAACAGGATCTATCATTAATTCTACATCGACCAAAATGACTTCTACCACATCCTTGGCACTCGGGTCCAACAAGTCTAGAATTTCCCAAGTCACTTTCTCTTTCGACACCACTGAAATAAATGTCTTCCACCAATAATAAGCCGAATCTCTCAACAAGGATATGGTACATTTCAAGCACTCTTCAGGTGTACAAGACAACTCATCAAATACCCAAATAGAATTCTCGAGCCAAAATTTTGTTTTCTCAGCATCATCATCAACATTTGCCCTGAATTCTTCGACCCCTTGCTTGCGAATTCTGTCAACTGGGTTCTATGAAATTTTATCAGATCTATACATTAAGGCATCGGGGTATAGGTTGAGGAATCAGGAGAGGTGGGGGAGGTTGAGCATTCGGGTTCGTACGAACGAACTCGGTGTACCAAGCATTCATCATCTGGAGAAAGGCTTCCCGAGCCCCTTCTCCTCCTCCTTGACAAATAGTAGGAGGTCGACTTTCAGTCGACACCGTCTGTAATGCCCCCACGCCCGAGACCATCACCGGAGTCGAGTATGAGGTGTTACTAAACTTAATTTAACATTTTTAGAACTTTGAATTATTTGTTTCTACATTCACAGCTTTCAAGCTACTTGCATCACAGTCACAAGAAAAATCATATCTCAAGTTACGAAACTCAAAATCAAGATCTGTAAATTTTTCCTGAATCTAGACTCATATACCCATCTACTAATTTTTTTCTAGAATTTTTGGTTGGGCCAATTAGTACAGTTTATTAGTTAAAGTTACCCCTGTTACAGGACTTGACTGGACTGACCTCTGTTTACTACAAACCACATTTCTCTCTGTAAAAAATTCATATTATTATGAGGTTTATTTCTACTGAAACTAGACTAAATAAGAATTCTGAGAATATAAAATAAACCACCTAATTATATCTTTACAATTTATGGTGAATTTTTAAAGTTGGAACAGGGGATCCAGAAATCACTCTGGCCCTGTTTCACTAAAATTCAAATATCTTCTAACATATAATTCCTTTACCTGTTTCATTTGTTTTATGTGAAACTAGACATATTAAGATTCAATTTCATATTTAATCCATCACCTAATTCGATTTCTATGATTTTTAGTAAATTTTCAAATTCACGTCAGTGTTGCTGCAATGTTCTGTTTATGGCAAATTTCATCCCTTTTTATGAGTTTTCATGCACTAAGTATCTTAATAACTTTCCATAACATCAAACATAATCTAAACTAACCATTTCCATAACTTATCATTATCAAACATTTTCTCAACCATTCCATCACCATATCATAAGATCATTTACACAAAATAAGTATATTGATATACATGCCATACTTAAATTTACAAGCCATTTACCAAAAAGTCTTCCTGATAGTGTGGTGAGCCTTCGACCTATCCCGATTCCTGAGCTGGCTTTTCCAAAACTACAATGAGTAAGAAGGAGGGAGTAAGCATAAATGCTTAGTAAGTTCATATGCAAATAATAAGTAACATAACAAACAATCAAACCAATCAACACTAGCATATATCACCAAAACACATATCACATTTCTAATCATTTTTCATCATCTCATTACCTTATCGTGGTTGTATCAATACTCAACCCGAGGGTTAAATACATACCTGTCCAAAATATCCATTTCACATCACTTACCAATACATCTCTTTACATCTCGAGTTTTCCTCCATTTGAGTAGAACTTTGCCCGTTGAACACATCGGAATATAATTCGGATACATGGATAACTTGCACATAAGTGCCACATATGCAATCAAGCAATCATGTAACCCGCCCATAAGCGAACTCGGACTCAACTCAACGAGCTTGGGCATTCGCATCCACAAGTGAACTCGGACTCAACTCAACGAGTTCGGACATTCGCATCCATAAGTGAACTCGGACTCAACTCAACGAGTTCGGATGCTTAACCATCCTAGTGACATGTCACTTGTATCCTAATCTATTCCTAAGGTTCAAACGGGATTTTCCTTGAATACATATCCTTGCCGTCTTCCGTAGAATGCCGAAATCAATACTCGGTAATAATTATATTTAGCAAGTAGCACACATGATTTGCATTTTGTTTGAAAATAACCACAAAGCATATATTTCATGATAAAAATCAGCATATCACATAATTGACATCAATGACTTAAAAATAACATTTATGCTACATTATTTACACATGAACTTACCTTGGTACCAAAATACAAAGATTTTGCAATTTAGTCCACAATCTTTTCTTTTCCTCAATTGGGGCCGATTCCACGTCTTTCTTGATCTAAAATAACACATTTAGCTTATTTAATACTCACATTATCAAATTAATCCTTAATTCAAATTTTGGCAAAATTACAATTTTACCCCTAAACTTTTGCATATTTACACTTTTGCCCCTAGGCTCGGGATTAAATTTTATTCCTTATTCTTATGTTTTATAACATGCTGATCACTTTTCTCTTCTATGGCAACATCAAATTCTCACTCTAACATGTACTTGTGACTATTAGGTATTTTTACTGAGTTAAGCCCTTTTACTCGTTTTTGCTTAAAATCGAGTAGTACAAGTTGTCTAACATAATTTAAAACCTCATATTCTATCATAAAACATCAAAATACACAAATTTCACCTATGAGTATTTTCCAAATATAAACCCTAGGTTAAATTATTGCTAACATAAGCTTTATCGAGTTCTTGGGATCTCAAAAACGTAAAAATCATTAAAAACGGAGCTTAGAATCACTTACTATGAAGCTTAAAAGTTGAAGAAACCCTAGCTATGGTGAGAGTGAATTTCGGCAGCAACTAAATGAGGAAGATGACTATTTTGTGTTATTTTTCCCATTTTATTTCATTAAATATCCAAATGACCAAAATGCCCTTAATACCTTTCTTTGAAAATTTTCATGTACAAGCCCATTTTGTCCAAAATTTTAGAAATTGGTCAAATTGCTATTTAAGACCTCCTAATTAATATTTCAAAGCAATTTCATACTAAAAACTTCTAGAATGCAAGTTTTGCAACTTATTCGATTTAGTCCTCGACTTCAAATTAAGCATTTTATGCATAGAGTTTCTTCACAAAATTTTCACACAATCATGCAATCATATCATAAACCTCAAAATAATTATAAAATAATTATTTCTATCTCGGATTTGTGGTCACGAAACCACTATTTCGATTAGGCCCTAATTCGGGATATTACAACTCTCCCCCCTTTAAGGATTTTCGTCCTCGAAAATCTTACCGGTAAACAGATGTGGGTATTGATTTCTCATATTTTCTTCGGATTCCCATGTAGCTTCTTCTACTCCATGCTTTTGCCACAACACTTTCACAAGTGCAACACTTTTGTTCCTTAGTTGTTTGACCTCTCGAGCTAAAATCTTAATCGGTTCTTCTTCATAGGTCATATCTGGTTGTAGTTCAATTTCTGTCGGTGAAACTACATGTGAAGGAATTGAACGATACCGGCGTAACATAGATATGTGGAACACATCATGAATCTTCTCTAATTCAGGTGGTAATGATAGCCGATATGCTACCGGTCCAACTTTTTCAATTATTTCATACGGCCCAATAAAACGTGGACTTAATTTGCCCTTCCGTCCAAATCTGAGAATTTTTTTCCACGGAGACACCTTTAAAAATAATTTATCACCAACTTGAAATTCAATGTCTTTTCATTTCAAATCTGTATAAGATTTCTGTCTATCTGAAGCAGCTTTCAAACAATTTCGAATTACCTTCACTTTTTCTTCGGTTTCTTTTATTAGATCAACTCCATAAATCTGATTTTCCTTGAGTTCAGTCTAATACAAAGGCGTTCGACACTTACGACCATACAATGCTTCATAAGGTGCCATTTTCAAGCTCGTCTGATAACTATTATTGTAAGCAAATTCTACCAACGGTAAATATTTTTCTCAACTTCCTTGAAATTCCAATACACAACATCCGAGCATATCTTCAAGAATCAAATTACTCTCTCGATTGTCCATCGGTTTGTGGATGAAAAGCGATCTTCGAAATTTAACTTTGTACCTAACGGGTCTTGCAACTTTTGCCAAAACCACGAGTAAAACCTTGGATCTCTATCTGAAATAATCGACAATGGTATTCCATGTAGTCTAACAATTTCTCTAATATACAGTTCAGCCAATTTGTTAAGAGAATAATCCGTACGTACCGGGATAAAATGAGCCAACTTAGTTAATCTGTCAACTATTACCCAGATGGCATCTTTCTTTCCTGGAGTCAATGGCAATCCTGATACAAAATCCATAGTAATCCGATCCCATTTCCATTCAGGAACCATAATAGGCTGAAGTAATCTCGAAGGCACTTGGTGTTCAGCTTTTACCTGTTGACAAATTAAGCATTTGGACACAAACTCTGATATATCTTTTTTCATACCATTCCACCAATACATTTTCTTCAAGTCATTAAACATTTTTGTACTACCCGGATGAATTGAGAAACAACCACTATGTGCTTCCCAGTAGGATCTTACAATCAATTCCTCATTCTTGGTACACAAATCCGATCTTTAAACATTAAGCACCCATCGAATCGATTACAAATCGACTCAGTATCAACTTCACACACGCTTTCTTTTGGCTTGCAAATCTTGATCATCTTTCTAAGCTTCAGAAATCTCTTGTAAAAACATCGGTTTTGCTCTTAACTCTGCTAGAATCGAACCATCATCTGACATTTTCAACTGAGTGTTCATAACTCTCAATGCAAACAACAACTTTCCGCTCAAAGCATCGGTAACTACATTCGCTTTTCCCGGATGATAATCAATAACAAGCTCGTAATCTTTCAATAACTCCAACCATCTTCGCTGTCTTAAATTCAAGTCTTTTGTGACATCAAGTACTTAAGACTTTTATGGTCGGTATATACCCTGACTTTTCACCATACAAATAATGTCGCCAAATTTTTAAAGAAAACACCACTGCAGCCAATTCCAAATCGTGAGTAGGATAATTCCTCTCATGAGGTTTTAACTGCCTCGAAGCATAGGCCACCACTTTTCCTTCTTGCATAAGCACACACCCCAAACCATTTAGAGAAGCATCACTATACACCACAAATTCTTTACCTGATTCGGGCTGTACTAACACTGGTGCCTCTATTAATAACTTTTTCAATTCTTCAAAACTCAGTTGACATTCTTCCGTCCATTCAAATTTAACATCCTTTCGGAGTAGTCTAGTTATAGGAGCAGTAATTATAGAAAATCCATTTACAAACCGCCGATAATACCCAGCTAGCCCCAAGAAACTTCTAACTTCAGTTATATTTTTCGGTGGTTTCCAATCAACAATGGCTGAAATTTTACTAGGATCAACCCATATACCATCACCTGAAACAATATGACCCAAAAATCCAACTTCCCGGAGCCAAAATTCACTTTTACTAAACTTAGCATATAGCTGCTTATCTCTCAAAGTTTGCAAAACTATCCTCAAATGCTCAGCATGCTCTGTCTCATCTTTTAAATAAATTAAAATATCATCTATAAACACCACAACAAATTTGTCCAAGTATGGTCGGAATATGCGATTCATTAAATTCATAAACACAGCAGGAGCATTTGTCAACCCGAATGGCATAACTAAAAATTCATAATGACCATACCTTGTTCTAAAAGCAGTTTTAGGCACATCCGACTCTTTTACCCGCAGTTGATAATACCCAGATCTCAAGTCAATCTTTGAAAACCATGTCGCTCCTTTTAGCTGATCAAACAAATCATCAATTCTTGGCAACGGATACTTGTTCTTGATTGTTACCTTGTTTAATTGCCGATAATCAACACACAACCTCATAGAACCATCCTTCTTTTTCACAAATAACACGGGAGCACCCCAAGGTGAAAAACTCGGTCTCACAAAGCCTTTATCACCAACTCTTGCAATCTGCGACTTTAATTCTTTCAACTCTGCTGGTGCCATTCTATACGAGCAATCGAGATCGGAGTTGTTCCTGTATCAAATCAATACCAAATTCTACTTCCTGACATGAGGCAAACCCGTCAATTCTTACGGAAATACGTGCGCAAATTCACACACAACAAGACACTGATTCAACTTTCTTTTCAACTTCTTTTGTATTAATTACATACGCCAAATAAGCTTCATAACCCTTTCTCGGATATCTTTGAGCCAACATTGAAGAAATCACACTAGGTAATGCCTCGATTTATCCGATTCAACCCATGAGTTTCACCATTTTCACACTTTAATTCTATAACCTTTTCTTTGCAATTTATTTTAGCATCATGCAATGTCAACCAATCCATACCCAAAATAACATCAAACTCATCAAACGGTAACAACATCAAGTCGGCCGGAAAGTAATGATCCCGAATCATTAAAGGACATTTCTTACATACTTTATCAACAATCACACATTTGCCTAACGGATTCGACACTCTAATCATAAATTATGTGTTCTCAATAGGTATATTCATACTAGACACCAATTTCATACACACATATGAGTGAGTAGAACCGGGATCAATCAAAGCAATAACATTAACATTATAGAGAGAAAATGTACCGGTAATCACATCAGGTGAGGAAGCATCTTCGCGCGCTTTAATAGTATAAGTCCTAGCCAAGCCCTTTCCTTCAGTCTAATTGGTGCATCCTCGGCTACATTCTTACTGCTTGCTTCGCTCCCACTTTTCTTGGATATCTTCCTCTCGAATCACCCCACTTGTTTTTGTATTACAAATTTTTCTTTTTCACTTTCTCTCTGGGCAATCTCTAATAAAATGATCCGGAGAACCACATCGAAAACATTCATTTGCTCACACTGACCAAAATGATTCCTACCACACCGCGGCACTTAGGTTTAACAAATCTCGAATTCGCTACACGTCGCCAAAGTAGTCCGGGACTTAGGACCCACATTTTGCTTCTTATAATTCCCATATGATTGCCCAGTGAAGCTTGGGAACGAGGATTCATATTTCTTGACTTTCCAGTTGCTATGAAAATGAACCGCTCGTAGGTCTTTTCTTCCAATTTCTAGTCTCAACCTCTACCTTTTCTTCTCTTTAAGTAGTTCTTCACCCTGCAAGCTCGATCCACCAGCACTACCATTTCTTTTAATTCAAGAATTCCTACAAATACCTTAATGTCTTCGTTGAGCCCGTCTTCAAATCGTCGGCACATCTTGGCCTCTGTGGAACATACTCTCAGCATACTTACTTAATCGAACAAACTCTCTTTCATATTCTCAGAATCGTCATATTACCTTGCTTCAACTCAAGAAATTCTTTACGCTTCGATCAATAAATCTTTCACTAATATATTTCTTCCAAACTCTTCTTGAAAGAATTCCCAAGTTACTCTCTCTTCTGGTACCACCAAATCAAAGTCTTCCACCAATTATAGGCTGAATCCTCAACAAAGATATAGCGCATTTCAAACATTCTTGGTGTACAAGATAATTCATCAAACACCGGATAGAATTTTCAAGCCGAACTCTGCTTTCTCGGCATCATCATCAATATTTGCTTTAAATTCTTGGCCCCTTGCTTGCTTATGGATTCTATCAACTGGAGTTCTATGAAATTTCATCGAGATCCATACCTTGAGGCATCGAGTGCAGGTTGAGGAATTGGGGAGGTGGGGAGGTTGTACATTTGGGTTCGTGCATTTAACAAACTCGAGTGTACCATGCCCTCATCATTTGGAGAAAGGCTTCCCAACCCCTTTCTCCTCCTCCTTGACCAACAAAGTAGGAGGTGGATTTTCGATCGTATTGCTCCTTCAGCCGGAGTGGCGCGTTACTCTCTACTTCATCTGCCACACCTTGATCGAGATCCATTTACTATAAAAAATCATTTAAAAGGTCGAAAGTCGTCACACTATCACAATTTATACATATGGCATGTATAGCAAAATCCGTACATACAACACGTAGTCTGAGAACTGACTAAACCTGCTCTGATACCACTAAATGTAACGGCCCCACGCCGGAGACCATCGCCGGAGTCGAGTATGAGGTGTTACTAAACTTAATTTAACATTTTTAGAACTTTGAATTATTTGTTTCTACATTCACAGCTTTCAAGCTACTTGCATCACAGTCACAAGAAAAATCATATCTCGAGTTACGAAACTCAAAATCAAGATCCGTAAATTTTTCCTGAATCTAGACTCATATACGCATCTACTAATTTTTTTCTAGAATTTTTGGTTGGGAAAATTAGTACAGTTTATTAGTTAAAGCTACCCCTATTACAGGACTTGACAGGACTGACCTCTGTTTACTACAAACCACATTTCTCTCTGTAAAAAATTCATATTATTATGAGGTTTATTTCTACTGAAACTAGACTAAATAAGAATTCTGAGAATATAAAATAAACCACCTAATTATATCTTTACAATTTATGGTGAATTTTTAAAGTTGGAACAGGGGATCCAGAAATCACTCTGGCCCTGTTTCACTAAAATTCAAATATCTTCTAACATATAATTCCTTTACCTGTTTCATTTGTTTTATGTGAAACTAGACATATTAAGATTCAATTTCATATTTAATCCATCACCTAATTCGATTTCTATGATTTTTAGTAAATTTTCAAATTCACGTCAGTGTTGCTGCAATGTTCTGTTTATGGCAAATTTCATCCCTTTTATGAGTTTTCATGCACTAAGTATCTTAATAACTTTCCATAACATCAAACATAATCTAAACTAACCATTTCCATAACTTATCATTATCAAACATTTTCTCAACCATTCCATCACCATATCATAAGATCATTTACACAAAATAAGTATATTGCTATACATGCCATACTTAAATTTACAGCCATTTACCAAAAAGTCTTCCTGATAGTGTGGTGAGCCTTGACCTATCCCGATTCTGAGCTGGCTTTTTCCAAAACTACAATGAGTAAGAAGGAGGGAGTAAGCATAAATGCTTAGTAAGTTCATATGCAAATAATAAGTAACATAACAAACAATCAAACCAATCAACACTAGCATATATCACCAAAACACATATCACATTTCTAATCATTTTTCATCATCTCATTACCTTATCGTGGTTGTATCAATACTCAACCCGAGGGTTAAATACATACCTGTCCAAAATATCCATTTCACATCACTTACCAATACATCTCTTTACATCTCGAGTTTTCCTCCATTTGAGTAGAACTTTACCCGTTGAACACATCGGAATATAATTCGGATACATGGATAACTTGCACATAAGTGCCACATATGCAATCAAGCAATCATGTAACCCGCCCATAAGCGAACTCGGACTCAACTCAACGAGCTTGGGCATTCGCATCCACAAGTGAACTCGGACTCAACTCAACGAGTTCGGACATTCGCATCCATAAGTGAACTCGGACTCAACTCAACGAGTTCGGATGCTTAACCATCCTAGTGACATGTCACTTGTATCCTAATCTATTCCTAAGGTTCAAACGGGATTTTCCTTGAATACATATCCTTGCCGTCTTCCGTAGAATGCCGAAATCAATACTCGGTAATAATTATATTTAGCAAGTAGCACACATGATTTGCATTTTGTTTGAAAATAACCACAAAGCATATATTTCATGATAAAAATCAGCATATCACATAATTGACATCAATGACTTAAAAATAACATTTATGCTACATTATTTACACATGAACTTACCTTGGTACCAAAATACAAAGATTTTGCAATTTAGTCCACAATCTTTTCTTTTCCTCAATTGGGGCCGATTCCACGTCTTTCTTGATCTAAAATAACACATTTAGCTTATTTAATACTCACATTATCAAATTAATCCTTAATTCAAATTTTGGCAAAATTACAATTTTACCCCTAAACTTTTGCATATTTACACTTTTGCCCCTAGGCTCAAGGATTAAATTTTATTCCTTATTCTTATGTTTTATAACATGCTGATCACTTTTCTCTTCTATGGAAACATCAAATTCTCACTCTAACATGTACTTGTGACTATTAGGTATTTTTACTGAGATTAAGCCCTTTACTCGTTTTTGCTTAAAATCGAGTAGTACAAGTTGTCTAACATAATTTAAAACCTCATATTCTATCATAAAACATCAAAATACACAAATTTCACCTATGAGTATTTTTCCAAATATAAACCCTAGGTTAAATTATTGCTAACATAAGCTTTATCGAGTTCTGGGATCTCAAAAACGTAAAAATCATTAAAAACGGGGCTTAGAATCACTTACTATGAAGCTTAAAAGTTGAAGAAACCCTAGCTATGGTGAGAGTGGATTTCGGCAGCAACTAAATGAGGAAGATGACTATTTTGTGTTATTTTTCCCATTTTATTTCATTAAATATCCAAATGATCAAAATGCCCTTAATACCTTTCTTTGAAACTTTTCATGTACAAGCCCATTTTTGTCCAAAATTTTAGAAATTGGTCAAATTGCTATTTAAGACCTCCTAATTAATATTTCAAAGCAATTTCATACTAAAAACTTCTAGAATGCAAGTTTTGCAACTTATTCGATTTAGTCCCTAACTTCAAATTAAACATTTTATGCATAGAGTTTCTTCACAAAATTTTCACACAATCATGCAATCATATCATAAACCTCAAAATAATTATAAAATAATTATTTCTATCTCGGATTTGTGTTCACAAAACCACTATTCGATTAGGCCCTAATTCGGGATATTACACCGCCCCTTCATCGTGAGTGGCGCATTGCTCTCTACATCATCAACCACGCTTGGATCGAGATCCATTTACTAAAAAAACTCATTTAAAAAAATCGAGTCGTCACACTATCACAATATATAAATATGGCATGTATAGCAAAATCCGTACTTACACCACGTTAGTCTGAGAACCGACTAAACCTGTTCTGATACCACCAAATGTAACACCCCCTTACCCGAGACCATTGCCGGAGTCGAGTATGAGACATTACTAAACTTATTTTAGCATTTAAACAAGTTCAAACAATTCTCATAGTAAACTGTCCATCTGCGTTACAGTCGCTAAAAAAATCATATCTTGAGTTACAAAACTCGAAATCAAATTTTATCAATTTTTCCTGAAACTAGACTCATATATCTACTTACTAGTTTTTTTCTAGAATTTTTCGCTAGGCCAATTAGTACAGTTTATTAGTTAAATTCTCCTCTGTTTCAGGGTTCAGCTACTCTGACCCCTCTGTATTACGAATCAGATATCTCCTTGTACAGAGTTTCAATGACTATGCAGTTTGTTTCTCATAAAACTGGACTCAATAAGAATTTCATGCATGTAAGGTAAAACTCCTAATTGTTTTTTGTACAATTTATGGTGAATTTATAAATTCAGAACAAGGGATTCAGAGATCGCTCTGACCCTATTCCACCAAAACTTAAATCTCCCATAAAATATAACTCATTTACCTATTTTGTTTCTTCCATATGAAAATAGACTCATCAAGCTTCGATTCCACAATTTATTCATCATTTAATTACATTTCTAATATTTTTAGTGATTTTTCAAATTCACGTCACTGCTGCTGACTGATTCCGTTTTGTGGTCAGTTTTACCTTTCCAAGGATTTTCATGGTTTAGTTAAGACATAAAGCATACATGTTATCATATATAAACTTGATTAGCCATTCCAATAGCTAATCATTCTCAAACATTTCCATTCCATTCGTGGGTCATATCGTAAGACTATACACACAAAATGATTGGAATGTTATACATGCCATATTTCCAAAAATTACAAGTCATTATACCACAATTGTCCAATGATAGTGTGAGCGTTCCTCCGACCATCCTGATCTCCAAATTGAATTTTCAAAACATATTATTGTTGCCGTATCAAGTCTCAACTCGCGGGTTAAGTACATACCTGTCCAAAGTGCCCATTCCACAACACTTACCAATACGTCACTTGCATCTTGAGTATTCTTCCATTTTACTAGAATTTTTTTCCCGTTGAACACATCGGAATATAACTCAGATACATGAAAAGTTTGCACATAAGTGCCACATATGTAGCCAAGCTACCATGTAACCCGCCCATAAGCGAACTCAGTCTCAACACAACGAGCTCGGGCGTTCGCATCCATAAGTGAACTCGGACTCAACTCAACGAGCTCAGATGCCTAGTTACATCTCACGAACTCGGACTCAACTCAACGAGTTCAGACATTTGCATCCATAAGTGAACTCGGACTCAACTCAACGAGCTCAGATGCCCAAGTATCCTAACCTATTCCTAAGGTTCAACGGGACTTTCCTCGTTCGTACTCCTTTACCATTCTCTTCGGAATTCCAATGGCAATACTTTGCTAATCTTTCACATTTTTCACATAATTCATAAAATTTTTGCATGTTATCCAAAAATTACCACAAAGCATAGAATCACATGATAACAATCATAATATCGTATAAATAGCATTAAATGATTTAAAATTACTGTTATATTACAATATTTACATATGAACTTACCTCGGTACAATATGTTAGAAATCAAGCCTATTCTTCGGAAACTTTATTTTTCCCTCGATCACGACTTGAATCTTTTTTCTCTTGATCTATAATAACAAATTTAGCTTATTTAATACTCACATTTATTAAAACAATCCTTGACTCAAACTTTGGCAAGATTACATTTTTGCCCCTAAACTTTTGCATATTTACACTTTTCCCCAAAGCTCGGAAATTAAACTTCATCCTATTTTCTTATGTTTTATGACATGTTTATCATTTTTCCCTTCTATAGCAACATCAAATTCACACTCTATCATGTATTTATGAACATTAGGTATTTTTACCGATTTTGTCATTTTACTCGTTTTCACGTAAAATCGTTTAGCAAAAGTTGTTTAACACAATTTAAAGCTTCATATTCTACCATAAAACATCAAAATAAACGTATTTCACCTATGGGTATTTTTCCAAATATAAACCCTAGGTTAAATTATTGCTAGAATAAGCTAAATCAAGTTAACGGGACTCCAAAAACGTAAAGAACATTAAAAACGGGGCTTGGAATCACTTACTATGGAGCTTGGAAGCTTGAAACAAACCCTAGCTATGGAGACCCCTTGAAATTTCGTCCTAATGAAGAAGATGGACATATTTTGCCATCTTTTTCCTTTTTTTAATCTTTTAATTACCAAATGACTAAAATACCCTTCATTACTAAACTTTCAAAATTTCCATCCATGTCCAATTTTTGTCCAAAACTTAGAAATTGGTCAAATTTCTATTTAAGACCTCCTAATTAATATTCCAAAGCAATTTCATACTAAAAAATTCTAGAATTCAAGTTTTGCAACTTATTCAATTTAGTCCCTAATTTCAAATTAATCACTTTATGCATAGAATTTTTTCACGAATTTTTCACACAATCATGCAATCATATCATAGACCTCAAAATAATCATAAAATAATTATTTCTCTCTCAGATTTGTGGTCCCGAAACCACTATTCTGATTAGGCCCTAATTCGGGATATCACATTCCCATTGATGAATCTTGGAAGGTTTAGGTACTAATTTGATATATTTTAAGCTTAAAGTTGAAAAAGGACAAAATTATGAAGTGAATATAGTTTTTTTCAATAGGGACTAAAATGCACAAATTTTAAAATTTGTTGTATAATTGAGAAATAGGAAGTTCTAATTGAACTTATTTCAACATATGCAAATTAATGATGTCACGATGCGGGCGATGTGGTTTTCGAAGGAGTGATGCAAGGAAAATTGGTTATTCTTCGTAGGTGAACTATTATTTTTATTCATATTAGGGAATTAGGCAATGTGGTAGAACTATTTTGGGTCATCAATTTTCAACCATTTTGATTTGGTTTCTAAAAATATCATGTTATTACTATTACTTAGGATTGTAGACATTGACGTTGGCATGATGATATTTGTTCAGACTCGTTTTTGGTAATTTCTACTATTGATTAAGCTGTATGAATGGTTATTTAACTTAGTGGCCAATGCATTGTAACACCCCTTACCCATGTCCGATGGCGGGACAGGATACGAGGCATTACCGAACTTAAACATGCACATACATGTAAAACTAGGCCATAAAACTTCAATCATATCAGAATCATTCGATTACATGCAAAATGTCATATACACGAGCCTTTGAGGCTCTAAACATGCATTAAAAGTGGTTTGGGACTAAACCGAGAACTCACGAACATTTTTACAACACTTAGAAAATTTTCACGTTTGGAGAGTCACACGCCCGTGTGGATAGGCCGAGTGGTCTCACATGCCCGTGTGCTATGGCCGTGTCCTCCACACGGCTGAGACACACGGCTGTGTCTCTGCCCGTGTGGTCAACACTTAGGCTATTTTCCAAGCCTTTTTGTTGCCTTAATCTTTCACATACTTAAATACTTTAAAGACACATATCATAACATCATTTTAATGATTTAGCATGTCTTACTAAAGCACATTTTTAACAATCAACCATAACATATTACCCAATAATTAATCTCTACTTATTCAACAAATGCCCATGTTCAATCATTATCAACTTAATGCTTACGCATTTATTCTATAGCCATGACCACCCTGAATGGTCTTAGGGCATTCTCGTGCACATATGTTATTTACTATTCATTCAAGGTAGACAATTATAATCATATCACAAAGCATCAACACATGGCAAGGATAATTAGGCTTACAAGCCAAAACATTATAAGCCATATCTCATGGCTCTATAAAATGAATCAATATAAGCCAATACATTTGGCTAAATCATAAGGACACATATCAATAACTAAGCTCCTATACATGCCACTCACTTGAAGATGCTTAAGACTTATCGATATCCCCTATTGATAGCTCGATAGTGTGATATTGCCTCTGACGATCTCCAATCCCGAGCTAACCTGAAAACACTAAAGAAATGAAAAAAAGGGGGTAAGCTATATAGCTAAATAAGTCCATATGAAAATAATAAGCAATTTATCAACATGATTCCATCAATTCTTAAAACATAATTCCAAGGTAAAATAATCATAATTGCACTTTTACTTATGTTCAAGTTAAGCTGTTTACTCGAGTCATAGTCACTCAGTTACTTATAACTTGAGCTACGGATCTCCAAATCAAGATCCGTTAATTTTTCCTGAAACTAGACTCACGTATCTGCTTATCATAAATTTTCAGAATTATTGGATTATCCAATAAGTACATTTTATTCTTTAAAGTCTCCCTTATTTTGTTGTCTGACAATTCCGACCCTTCTACATTAAAAATTAATTATCTCTTCGTACAAGATTTGGATAATGTTCCCGTTTGTTTTTTTTTTTCAAAAATAGACTCATTAAGGATTTTAAGCATATAAATTATAACCCATAATTATATTTGTACAATTTTTAATGATTTTTCCAAATCAGAATAGGGGATTCCAAAATCATTCTGACCTTGTCTCACAAAAATTCAAATATCACAAAATACAATTTTTTTTTTTTTGCTTTCACCGTTTCTTTTATGTGAAAATAGACTCAATAAGATTTTATTTCATATCTTATTAAACTTCTAATTTTATTTTCACCATTTTTGGTGATTTTTCAAAGTCACACAACTGCTGCTGTCCAAAACTATTTTATTACAAATTTCACTCTTACATAATCGCACTTATTCCATTCCATCTTACCGAAAGTTCGCTCAACTATCGAGCACAGTACTCATAAATTTTCACACACATATACCTGCACTTAGTCATCACATAGTCATATTCAATTACACTAGTCATTACATGATCACATGTATTTTCACTTAGTCAATTTCCCATTGAACTCATTGGAATAATAACAGATACACGGTGGCTTGCACATATTACCACCCTTGTAACCGAAGCTATTTGGTGCACATAGTAGCCTGCACTTAGTACTACATCTGTGACCAAAACTGTCTCTTACACATAGTGGCCTGTACTTAGTACCACGCATGTGATCGAAGCTATCGGGTACGCATAGTAGCCTGCAATTAGAACTACACATGCGACCTAACCATTTGGTACACGTAGTAGCCTACACTTAGTACTACACACGTGACCTAAAACCATCTTAAACACATAGTAGCCTCCACATAGTACTACACATGCACGGGAAATTCCTCACTTTTCAATATTTTACCAATTCATCCATAATCAACTTCAATTCATAATTTACATCAAGTGATCATTCAATATAAAACCACATCTCATATAATAACAAAATATTATAACATAAGTAAAAACGATATATTATTTACATACAAACTTACTCGTTTCAAAGAAATATCATGTTCCATCAAATTTCCATTATATTCAATCATCCCATCACATGTTATCGACATTTGAGCTATCGATTACTTCATAGGTACATAACGTTCCCATACACAATATCATTAACATATAAATCAATACAACCATAGCAAAATAGATTTCAAGTGTAACAACAATAACATGAATGTCATGCTTATTTAATCACATGAACTTACCTTAAATGCAATTACGGTCAACTATTCCAATTTAGTCCATAATCTCGAACTTTCCCAATTTAGGCCCGAATATCGGTTTTCTTAATCTAAAATTTCAAATATAGCTTATTTATTATTCACATTATTCAAATTGACTCAAAAATCATACTTTTACAAAGTTTCATTTTTACCCTTAAACTTTGTCATATTTACACTTTTTCCCTTAGGCTCGTAAAATGGTTTTCATTCAATTTTTTTGCGCTTTAAGCCTAGCTGAATACTTTTCATAACTATAGCAGCCCACAATTTCTACTAAATCACACTTTTATGACAAATTTTATAACTTTTACAATTTAGTCCTTTTTAGCGTTTTCATTGAAAACTACTTAGTAAAAATCGTTTCTCCAACCATAAACATGAATAATCTACCATTAAACATCAAAATGCACAAATTTATGAATGGTTAAAACCCTATACCTTCATCATAACTCAAATAAATGGTAGAAATAGGTAGATCTTGTTACGAGGATTTCAAAAACGTAAAAATCATTAAAAACGGGGCTAGAATGGACTTACAATCAAGCTTGGAAGCTTGAAAAACCATAGCTATGTCTTCTCCATGCAAGTTTTGACCATGGGGTTGAAGATGGACAAAAATTGACTTTTAATTTTGCTTTTAATTCATTTTAATTACTAAATGACCAAAATGCTCCTAACTTAAAAATATTCTATTTCACCCATTTCATATCCATTTTTGTCCAAAAAATTAACCAATGGTATAATTACCATTTAAGGACCTCCAGTTTAAAATTTCATAACAATTGGACACCTCTAGCATGTGGAACTCAACTTTTGCACTTTTTACGATTTAGACCTTTTGACTAAATTGAGTGCCCAAACGTCAAAATTTTCGGATGAAATTTTCACAAAACAATTCCATAGAATTGTAGACCATAAAAATATAATAAAAATGAATTTTCTTACGTTGGATTCGTGGTCTCAAAACCACTGTTCCGACTAGGTCCTAATTCGAGATGTTACATGCATGTTGGTTTGAATCACATTTGGAGCGGCTTAGTTCACTTATATGCTGAAATTTCAGGTCCAAGGGCAAAATTATCGATATTACGCTTTAAAAATGATACCTCTGTGTATTAAAACAAACAGGAAAACATAATAGCAATTTGGTACCGATACCTTATCTCGAGTATCAATACTCGGGGCTAAAGTATTGATATTTCGTAACTGGTACCATTAATTTTCGATATTTCAAGATTTTGGTCGAGAAGTAGTATGCTATTCTAGTATCATTTTTTCAAGTGGTATCGATACCACTCAAGGAAATATCAATACTTGGATGTCTATATTGATACCTACGGACATTTTTATGAAATTTTGCTAATTAGCCCTCATGCATGATTATGGTTGTATGTATGATCAATTAACAAATGATTTGCATGTAAAAATGTTAATTAACTATTTGGACGACTTTACACTTGTACGGGTTAGCAAAAGATGATTGTTTTGCTTGAATCTAGCTTCTTATTCGATGTACATGAGACGAGATGGTGGTGTAGCATCCCGTATCTGGGCTTGGCGACCGAGCCGAGTATGGCGTGTTACAAATCATTTCTAATCTATCAACACAAAACCTAAGCTTCAATTTCATCAAACAAATCGTTTCATAATTTTCCTGAAAATCAACTCATGTTCTTAGCTAAAAATGGATTTGTCAAAATTGATCAATCAAACGATTTTTGTAACACCCCTCACCCGTATCCATTGCCAGAATAGGGTTATGGAGTATTGTCAGACTTATTACATAATCGAACATACATTTCTCAAACGATTATCAAATTCAAATACAAGTCATTCACAATCATTCATCAAGTCCCTAATACAAGCCTACAAGGCCCAAAACATGCTTAAGAAGTAGTTCGAGACTAAAACGATAACTCAGGAAATTTTCAAAAAACTTAGAAAATTTTTCAAAATACAAGGGACACACGCCCGTGTGGCTCGAGCGTGTATATCACACGACCAAAGACACGCCCGTGTCACAGGCCATGTGGACATTCGAAATGGGATCACATAGTTGTGTCCCAGCCCGTGTCTAACCCCATGTAACTCCCTGACTTGGGTCACATGGCCAACCATATACTTGTGTGACCAGCCCATGTGCCCTTCGAAATAGCCTCACACGCCCATGTGCCAGGCCATGTGCTAGGCCGTGCCAAACCTGTAGGGTATACTAACTTATGCCACATGGCCAAGTCACACGACCGTGTGCTGGGTCGTGTGGAGCATACTGACTTGGTTTCTACTTAAACACCAGGGGACACATGGCCATGTCACTTGACCGTGTGTCACACACAACTGAGACACACGCCTGTGTCTCTCTCGTGTGGACAAAAATAGGCTATTTACTAAGCTATTTTTCTCACCCAATTCTTATTCACCTACATCAACCAAATTTGCATATAACCACAACTTCAAATGGCATTTAAACTTATCCAAACCAAGTTCAATTCATGCTATATCAATACCAACAACTATAAGGCACACAAGTACCACAATATGCTATTCAATTTCATACCAAACTCATATTTTCAAATCACCAAAATGGTCACTTTCAAATTATGCACTAAATGGCCTAAATCACAAGTATATCTATCTCAAATTTTCAACCAAATGGTACTCAAAATGCCAATTCTCAAACAACTATTCGCCACAAGCAATTACATAGCAATTACCAAATACACAACAAAGGTCATTTGCATATATATATATATATATATATATATATATATCACCAAATATATCAAAATAAGCCAACTCTCATGGCTATACACAAAACCAAACACTTAAAATTTACAAGCCAACTCAAATGGCTAAATCCATTACCAAACTATATACCAAAATGACCATAAGTCCTATACATGCCGTATAACCAAATACATAAGTTTAAAAGTACCAAAGTGCTTGATAGTGTGATAAGATCTTCGACGATTCCAAAATACGAGCTAGCTTCGATATTCACTATAAAACACAGAAAAGTAAACAGAGTAAGCTGTAAAGCTTAGTAAATTCATATAGTAATAAACTCAATTGTCATAAATACACAATTCACACAATTGAATATATCAATACACAACTCATATTAATCCACAAACCTATCACATAATCATTCACAAGGTTAGATGTGAAATTCACAAGTTTCTTCAATTCAAAACTTATACGGTTAATGTACATACCTGTATCATCTCGTACCAATCTCATACACATCTATATATTTGACATACCCATTGAACCATTTTGAATAATATCGGATACCTAGGAATCTCACACCCTAAGTGCCAAATATATAGCAGAAGCTATCTCGATCTCATATCTCATATAATGCTCACTCTCGAGCTATCAACAGGTCTACTCACACAAGCTAACGGTCATGACGTAGCTACATGGTACTGCTCGCACAAGCTAAAGAGAATCCAAAACACATGCCAAGTAACTTAGCCACCGGTAAGACGTACGGACAAGCACCCAAATCACATAACCCTTAATGACATGCCTGTAACATCTTGATTTTAGGCCTAGTCGGAACAGTGGTTTTGAGACCAAAAATCCGATGAGGAAAATTTAATTTTTCTTATATTTTTATGATCTACGATTTCACAAAATGATTTTGTGAAAATTTTGTTCGAAAATTTCGACGTTTAGGCACTCAATTTGGTCAAAAGGACTAAATTGTAAAAAGTCCAAAAGTTGAGTTCTACATGTTAGATGTGTCTAATTGTTATGAGTTTTTAAATTAAAGGTCCTTAAATGGTAATTAGACCATTTTAAAGTTTTTGGACAAAAATGGACTTGGTATGATAGGTTTTTAAAAGTTTTTCATTAAGGGCATTTTAGTAAATTGGTAATTAAATGAATTAAAAAGCCAAAAATAAGCCAAATTTGCTTATCTTCTTCCTCATGGCCGAATGTCTCATAAAAACACCATGGATAGGGTTTTGAAGCTTTCCAAGCTCATTTGTAAGTGATCCCGAACCCCGTTTTTAATGTTCTTTACATTTTTGAAGTCCCGGTAACATGATCTACTCATTTCTACCATTATTTTGAGCTAGTATTTATGTTTAAAAAATTACCCATGAGTAATATGCATGCATTTTGATGTATAATGGTAGAAAATGAGTGTTGGGTGTTAGATAAAAAACTTTTGCTAAGCGGTTTTACGTGAAAACGAGTAAAACGTCATAATCGGTAAAAATACCTAATGTTCATAAGTACATGTTAGAGTGAGAATTTGATGTTTCCATAGAATGGGAAAATGATTAGCATGTCATAAAACATAAGAAAATAGGATGAAGTTTAATTTCCGAGCCTTGGGCAAAAAGTGCAAATATGCAAAAGTTTAAGGGTCAAAATAAAAATTTGTAAAAATATGAATTTTAGGCCCATATGAATAGTGTGACTAATTAGTAGGCTAAATGTGATATTATAGATCAAGTAAATCGAGATTCGGGCTTAAATCGAGAAAATACAAGATTATGGGCTAAAATGGTAAATTATTATTTTTGGATCTGAGGTAAGTTCGTGTGTTAATAATAATGCAATACCATGCATGAATTGTAATTCTCTATTGATATGGCATAAATTGTATGATTTAATATGTTGAAGAGAACTTGATGGATGGTGTGTATGATATGGAAAAATGTAATGCTTGTTGTGTTATGTGAAATTAAATGGCAAATTATTGTTACATAAATTGGGTGTTAAATTACTATTACATGGGTTGTATGAATTGCTACACGGTTGTACTTGACGAGATTTCGACAAGTAAGTTCGGATAACTTAAAGTAAACTCATAATATGCCTAATTGCATGATTTAAGAATGTATGATAATTGCATTTGTTAATGGCATGAAAACACATGAAATGCATTTTTAACAATGACATGTTGAAAAATGTCCCTGTTGAGGTTGGAAAGGAAATTCGATGGATGAACCATGTTGCATGTGATATTGAGATCCTGCATGTGTTGCATAAAGGATTTAGCCTGAACAGGTAATCCGTTGATCTCAAATATAGAAAGGATCTAGCCCGGACGGGTGTTCCTTGAATGATCGAGCCTCCCGAAGAATATATGTGCATTAAGGATTTAGCCCGGACGGGTAATCTGATTAGGGTCTAAATTTAGCCTGGACTGGTAATTCAGATCCAAACTCAGTAAGGGTGTTTGTCACTATAAGGGTTTAGCCTAGACTAGTAATCCCGACATCACCATACGAGTTTATGTTATGGGGATTTAGCCTGGACTGGTAATCTCGCCGTAAAACGTGAGGTTTACGGGAGTGCACACCTGAAATGATCATTCTTATAAATTGACAGTAAATGGATAATCCATCGAGATTTCCTAGAAGCTCAACGGGATTAACATGAGATATATGTACAAGTGAAAGGATGTATGATGAGCTCTTCTAAGAAAAATTTACATGGTGCATTGTTATGAGACTAATTTGATGATTGAGTGCATGTGATAGGGAATTATCCTATACTTGGAATGTATGACTAAGTGTGCCCATGAGGAATAATAACTTTTATATTGAGCTCCATTGTGAAAAATGAGTAAGGAATCCATGAAATGGTAAGTTCATGATAGTTGGAAATGATCTTATGATAGTGATTATTATATTGTACCAAACTAGATTTGGACAGCAGCATTGGTCCGAATTTTAAAATCTACTAAAAGTAGTGGAAATTGAGTTAGAAGCTTAATAAAATATAAAATTAAAGCTTAATGAGTCTAGTTTCACATAAAGGAAACTGTGAAAGCAAAAGAATTATGTATCATGAGATATTTGAATACTTGTGAGATAGAGTCGGAGTGATTCCAGACTCCACTATCTCAAATTTGGAAAATCACTAGAAATTGTACAAAAATAATCATAAGCTAAAATTAATATTACTGAAATCCTTAATGAGTCTACTTTTAGGAAAAAGAGAGACAAAAACATTATCTGAGTCTCGTACTAGGAGATAAATAAATTTTAGTGAAGGAAGGTCAAAGTTGTCAAGCAGCAAAACAAGGGGAATTTGAATAATAAATTGTACTTATTGGCTGGACCAAACATTATAAAAATTTTATGATAAGAAGATATATTATTCTAGTTTCTAGGAAAATTAACAGATCTTAATTTGGAGTTTCGTAGCTCTAGATATAAATAATTTAATGACTGTGACTCGGGAAAATAACTTAGTTGGAAATTTAAATAAATAGAAAGAATATGAATATAGCATGTTATCGCATTGCTTACTATTTTCATGCAAGCTTACTAAGCGTAAAGCGTACTCCCTCCTTTTCATTTCTTTTAGTTTTGTCAGGTCTGCTCAGGGTTGGAGATCGTCAGAGGTAGCATCACACTTTCGAGCCATTATCCTTACAGTATTGGCATGTGTATGTTAAATGTTTTCATGTGAGTGGCATGTATAGGGACTTAGTTTTTTTATGATGACTATTGTTGTGATTAGCCAAAGTTATTGGCTTATTTTAATTGTTGATTATAGCCATGAGATGTGGCTTGTAATGATTTTGGCTTGTAAGCCTATTTATTCATGATATGTGTTAATGTCTTACGATGTAGCTAGACTAGTTTATCATTAGTAGGTGGAACTAATGCATAATAATGAGCTAATGATGAATGCCATTGAAATCGTGTATGGGTATGCATGTAAAGATGACAAAAAGGCTTGGAAAGTAGCCTAAGTCTTAATCACACGGGTAGAGACACGGCCGTGTGTCTTAGCCTTGTGAAGGACACAGCCTCTAGCCACGGGCGTGTGCCTTGGCCGTGTGCCCTTAAACGGCTGACGTCATAAACAGAGAGTTACATAGGTTGAGGACACAGACGTGTCCCAAGCCACACGGGCGTGTTACTCTCTAAAGTTAGAAAATTGTTAAGTCGCCCAAAGATTATCAAATGTTTTCGATTTTGTCCCAAACTGCCCTAATGTATGTTTTAGGCCTCGAAGGTCTGTATAAGGGACGATATGCATGTGATTGAAAAGTTTTAATTTTGGGCAAAATTTGGTGACCCGGTTTTGTATGTTTGTGAATGTTTAAGTTTGGTAACGCCTCGAACCCTGTCCCAGTGTTGGATACGGGTGAGGGGTGTTACATTTAGTGGTATCAGAGCTATGATTTAGTCAGTTCTCAGATTAACCTAGCATATGTATGAGAGTTCAGCTATACATGCCACCAATCCGTGATAGTGTGATGTCTCTCGACGTGTATGAGAGCCATTTTGTTTACATAAAGGTACTCTCCAACCGAGCTACACTGACCATGTTGAATGTGATGCTAAAATATTCGAGTAAAGTATAGTCATGACGAACTAAAACTTGGAAAGGTACGAATCAGGATTCATGAAATGTGTACATGGTGAAATAAGCTTATCCATGATTAATAGATAATTCTATAATATAAATGGTCGATTTGCTTGAGTGAATGCATGCGTTTAGATAACTTACCAAAGATATAGATGGAATGAATATTCACGTACGCTTATATGAAAAATCATGGTTGATAAGCTTGTATAGCTTAAGTAAATGTGTTAAATTGCTTGGACTGATTCATATGATTGTAACGATATGTCTAAATGATAGTGTACGAGGTAAAAGTATAGATTGTGATAAGCTTATCTATGTTTGTTGGCCCATGTATGATATCATGTGCATGACTTATATGATTAAATGAATAGATAGGTAAAGTTATCTAGAAAACATGGAATGCATGCATAATTATACTTGACTAAATGAGATAACTGGAAAGTGGTCGTTAAATCAATATGAATGTTAGTTACTCGAAATGAATGACATGATTCAGATATAATTGCTATGATGAAAACTGTGTTACATGTATATGTATATGAGAGTTAAGTCAGAGGCCCTATGACCCCTCCCCCTTACCAAAGTGGTGTTTTATAATGGAAATTCCTGAGATTTATGTTAAATGAGTTTCCAGGTGAGAAACTAAGGAGTTCAATGATGGAATGGTTATAAGAATGATTATAGATTGAGAATGGGTTGATAAGTACAGACATGAGCTAGAAAGATATCGGATTGACCGAAAGATTGTTTAATTTTCGCAATATTACAGTTAGTGAAAAAGGTTAATTTTGGTAAAACAATCTATCCTGGTATGATGTCGAGAAATGTATTGATTGAAATTCCCTCATAAACTGGTTTTCTTAGTAAAGGGAATATTATGGAATTTGGGACAGCAGAAATAGTTAAAGGAATAATGTTCGAAATATGAAATGTCCAAGCATGGTAATTATAGTGAACAGTTTGTGATTGTCTTTATTGAGATATGGTATGAGATTATCTGACATCGGAAATATTATTGGGGCTATCTAATCCCTGATGAATTCTTATATTATGAAAATGTTCCCTAATCTTAATGTTAGACGAAAGTGTTGTTAGTCTGATTGGATTATGATCTGTATGGTTCTGTTTTTCTCTGGTATTTTGTTATATTCCGCCTGTTGGGAATCAATGAGAAATTGTGTATGGTGCCATGATTCTATTTCTACCGATCATTGCTCTGATTGATTTTATATATATATGAGAAGCATATAGTTCCGGCCGTATTTGTTGTCAGTGGTTTGGAAAGATGTTATTCTAGATTTCTTTTCTTTGAAAAACCATTGGGGTCTTTCATATTTTTATGAGTCTAGTTCTCGGTCTTCTAATGCAATGCTGTAAATTGGATTTCATTATCATGGATTTCTTTATCTTGGATTTCCTTATTCTGGTTTTCTCTATTTCAGATTTCTCTATCTTGGGTTTTCTGGATATTTTATCTTGTAACTTGTTGATCATGGCTTGCATTTAGAGCATGACCTCCAGCTTATGATTGATGTATATAAAGAACAAGTATGACTATACCTCTGAATTAATCCTGATAATGTGGTGAAATTTCAAGTCCCAATGTGTATGTTGGATTTCCTTTCTCAAGTAAGTTAATCAGAGTTAATGTATTCAGTTGAGATATCAGTATTGCTTATGCTAATGCATTTGTTATGGTCTTCGATTGGCATGATGAGTGAATTAGAATGATGCATGTTGAATCGTTCTGTTGACTAGAAGAGAGAATTTCTTGAAATATCAATTACAGATGAATAAGGTCGACTTGATTGTTCAATCTGTATGGAATATATGTTTAGAATTTAATGAGATGTTCATGCTTGAGAATAAGATTTTACTTCTTCACGGGTAAAAAGACGAATAGTCTAATTAAGAAGTGTATGTTTCCTAGAAGAATCGAATGCGATAAGAAGATCTGATATTGATAATGTGAAGATAATCTAGGTATTTAAAAATGTTGAAACGATCATTGTTTATCTTTGAGTACAAATTCTTGAAATGTTGAAAGTTTAAAGATGTATAGCAAGAATCATCAGAATTATTTTTGTCGTTTGGGAATTAGAATGGAAATAGAAAAGGTTAATATGGATTTTCTTGTCTGGATCGTTCCTGTCCTTGAAAGAGGAAAGTAATATGTAGTGTTGTTAAATGTTATGAGATGTGCAAATTATGCTAGTATACCAAATGTTTACTCACCAGATTCATAGGATTTTGTGTCTTTATGAATGTTGGATATCATGGAATTTTAATATCCACTAATCGGATTGAGATCCGGGATTCATAACATGATTTCTTGGGAAAGCCAGAGGAGGATTTGAAATGAAAGGTAACTAAGAGTTGAATTGGACAGTGTGGAATTATAAAGAGTATGAGGCCGAGATGAACTGACTAGTGTCACTATTTGAATCTGAAAACATTCAGGTGCGAATGTATATGTAACATGATGGTATGGATCAGACTTTTGAGTACATGAGCTTTCTGGTACAGATTAAGTTTCGGTGAAAGTATTGTAAAGTGAATACCACTTATAATTTTTGTATGTGGAATTTAAAGAGATAGGTAGTAAAAGCTCAGCTTGAGTGAAAGTTCTTTGACATCGATTATAGGATTGAGGAATCCAAGTGAAAAACCAAAACCACTTTCCTGGTAAGATTTTCGGGGACGAAAATCCCTAAATGGGGGAGAAATGTAACATCCTAATTTTGAGCCTAGTCAGAACAGTAATTTCGGGACCACAAATCCAATGAAAAATTTTCATTTTTCTTATATTTTTATGGTCTACGATTTCACGAAATGATTTCTTGAAAATTTCGTTCGAAAATTTCGACGTTTGGGCACTTAATTTGGTCAAAAGGACTAAATTGTAAAAAGTCCAAAAGTTAAGTTCTACATGTTAGAAGTGTCTAATTGTTATGAGTTTTTAAATTAAAGGTCCTTAAATGGTAATTAGACCATTTTGAAGTTTGTGGACAAAAATGGACATGGTATGATAGGTTTTTAAAAGTTTTTCATTAAGGGCATTTTAGTAAATTGGTAATTAAATGAATTAAAAAGCTAAAAATAAGCCAAATTTGCTCATATTCTACCTCATGTCCGAATGTATCATGAAAAAAACCATGGCTAGGGCTTTCAAGCTTTCCAAGCTCATTTGTAAGTGATCCCGAACCTCATTTTTAATGTTCTTTACATTTTTGAAGTCCCGGTAACATGATCTACTCATTTCTACCATTATTTTGAGCTAGGATTTATGTTTAAAAATTTTCCCATGAGTAATATGCATGTATTTTGATATCTAATGGTAGAAAATAAGAGTTGGGTGTTAGATAAACAACTTTTGCTAAGCGATTTTACGTGAAAACGAGTAAAACGTCATATCGGTAAAAATACCTAATGTTCATAAGTACATGTTAGAGTGAGAATTTAATATTTCCATAGAAGGTAAAAATGATCAGCATGTCATAAAACATAAGAAAATAGGATGAAGTTTAATTTCTGGGCCTTGGGGTAAAAGTGCAAATATGCAAAAGTGTAGGGGTCAAAATGAAAATTTGTAAAAATATGATTTTTAGACCCATATGAATAGCATGACTAATTATTAGACTAAATGTGATATTATAGATCAAGGAAATAGAGATTCGAGCTTAAATCGGGAAAATACAAGGTTATGGACTAAAATGGTAAATTGTTGTTTCTGGATCTGAGGTAAGTTCGTGTGTTAATAATAATGCAATACCATGCATGAATTGTAATTCTCTATTGATATGGCATGAATTGTATGATTTAATATGTTGAAGAGAACTTGATGGATGGTGTGTATGATATGGAAAAATGTAATGCTTGTTGTGTTATGTGAAATTAAATGGCAAATTATTGTTACATGAATTGGGTGTTAAATTACTATTACATGGGTTGTATGAATTGCTACACGGTTGTACTTGACGAGATTTCGACAATTAAGTTTAGATAACTTAAAGTAAACTCATAATATGCCTAATTGCATGATTTAAGAATATATGATAATTGCATTTGTTAATGGCGTGAAAACTCATGAAATGCATTTTTAACAATGACATGTTGAAAAATGTCCCGATTGAGGTTGGAAAGGAAATTCGATGGATGAACCATGTTGCATGTGATATTGAGATCCTGCATGTGTTTCAGAAAGGATTTAGCCCGAACGGGTAATCCGTTGATCTCAAATATAGAAAGGATCTAGCTCGGACGGGTGTTCCTTGAATGATCGAGCCTCACGAAGAATATATGTGCATTAAGGATTTAGCCCGGACGGGTAATCCAATTAGGGTCAAAATTTAGCCTGGACTGGCAATTCAGATCCAAACTCAGAAAGGGTGTTTGTCACTATAAGGGATTTAGCCTGGACTGGTAATCCCGACATCACCATATGAGTTTATTTTATGGGGGATTTAGCCTGGACTGGTAATCCCGCCGTAAAACGTGAGGTTTACGGGAGTGCACACCTGAAATGATCATTCTTATGAATTGAGGGTAAATGGATAATCGATCGAGATTTCCTAGAAGCTCAACGAGATTAACCTGAGATATATGTAAAAGTGAAAGGATGTATGATGAGCTCTTTTATGACAAATTTACATGGTGCATTGTTATGAGACTAATTTGATGATTGAGTGCATTTGATAGGGAATTATCCTATACTTGGAATGTATGACTAAGTGTGCCCGTGAGAAATAATAACTTTTATATTGAGCTCCATTGTGAAAAATGAGTAAGGGATCCATGAATTGGTAAGTTCATAATAGTTGGAAATGATCCTATGTTAGTGATTATTATATTGTACCAAACCAGATTTGGACAACAGCATTGGTCTAAATTTGAAAATCCACTAAAAATAGTGGAAATTGATTTAGAATCTTAATACAATATGAAATTAAAGCTTAATTAGTCTAGTTTCACATAAAAGAAACTGTGAAAACAAAAGAATTCTGTATCATGAGATATTTGATTTCTTGTGAGACAAAGTCGAAGTGATTCCAGACTCCCCTGTCTCAAATTTGGAAAATCACTAGAAATTGTAAAAAAATAATTATGATCTAAAATTCATATTACTAAAATCCTTAATGAGTCTACTTTTATGATAAAGAGACAAGAATGTTATCTGAGTCTCGTACTAGGAGATAAATAAATTTTAGTGAAGAAAGGTTGAAGTTGTCAAACAAAGAAATAGGGGGAATTTGAATAATAAACTGTAGTTGTTGGCTGGACCAAAAATTATAAAAATTTTATGATAATAAGATATATGATTCTAGTTTTTGTGAAAATTAACAGATCTTAATTTGGAGTTCCGTAGCTTCGGATATAAATAATTTAATGACTGTGACTCGGGAAAATAGCTTAGCTAGAAATTTGAATAAATAGAAAGAATATGAAAATAGCATGTTATCGCATTGCTTATTATTTTCATGCGAGCTTACTAAGCGTAATGCTTACTCTCTCCTTTCCATTTCTTTTAGTTTTGTCAGATCTACTTGGGGTTGGAGATAGTCGAAGGCAGCATCGCACTATCGAGCCATTATCCTTGGAGTATTGGCATGTGTATGTTAAATGTTTTCATGTGAGTGGCATGTATAGGGACTTAGTTTTTCTATGATGACTAATGTTGTAATTAGCCAAAGGCATTGGCTTATATTAATTGTTGATTATAGCCATGAGATGTGGCTTATAATGATTTTGGCTTGTAAGCATATTTATTCATGATATGTGTTAATGTCTTGCGATGTAGCTAGACTAGTTTATCATGAATAGGTGGAACTAATGCATAATAATGAGCTAATGATGAATGCCATTGAAATCGTGTATGTGTATGTATGTAAAGATGACAAAAAGGCTTGGAAATTAGCCTAAGTCTTGACCACACGGGTAGAGACACGGCCGTGTGTCTCAGCCGTGTGAAGGACACGGCCTCTGGCCACGGGCATGTGCCTTGGCCGTGTGCCCTTAAACGGTTGCTAACGTCATAAATAGAGAGTTGCATAGGCTGAGGACACGGGCGTGTCCCAAGCCACATGGGCGTGTTACTCTCCTAAGCTAGAAAATTGTTAAGTTGCCCAAAGATTATCGAATGTTTTCAGTTTTGTCCCGAACAGCCTTAATGATTGTTTTAGGCCTCGAAGGCCTGTATAAGGGACGATATGCATGTGATTGAAAAGTTTTAATTTTGGACGAAATTTGGTGACCCGATTTTGTATGTTTGTGAATGTTTCAGTTTGGTAACGCCTCGAACCCTGTCCCGGTGTTGGATATGGGTGAGGGGTGTTACAATACCATTCTTATCCTAGTCTATTCTTAAGGTTCAACCGGAATTTCACATTTGCCAAATAGTATTCAAACATATCCGCAAGGTCATATTCACAAATCATTTAATAATAAAGCATTTAAAACACAATTATATTAATGCTTATTAATATTTGAACTTACTTCGATCATAAAAACAGCGAAACGGATCGACTTGTCCGATACTTTGTTTTTCCCCCAATCTAAATCCGAACTTCGCTTTTCTTGATCTATATGTAATCAAATTTAGCTTATTTAATTATTAATCTATTCAATTTAGCCCAAAAATGAACATTATAGCAACTTTACACTTTTCCCCCTAATATTTCAACATTTTTATAATTTTGTCCTCATCTCATAAAAATACAAATTCATGCAATTAGGTCCCTATCGATCTAGCTGAATTTCATATAGACCCATAGTATCCCATATTTTTCATTTATTTCATAATTTAACCACAAAATTTACATATTTCACAATTTAATCGCTAATTAGAAGTTTTACTAAAAATCACTTTACAAATGTTGTTTATCTAACAACAAGCATATATTTTCTATCATCAAACATCAAAATACACATGTACTCATCAATGGTAAAACCCTAAACCTTTAACAATTTTGCGAATTAGTCTCTAGGCTTGCTAGATTGAGCTGCAACAATCTCAAAAACATAGAAATCATTAAAAACGGGACAAAAACCATACCTAAATGAGCAATAGAAACTTGGCTGAATGAAAAATCCTAAGAATGGCTACTCCTCTTGTTAAAATTGGCTAAAGGAAGAATATGAATCTAAAATATGATTTTGTTTTATATATTTTAGTTTTAATTACTAAATACCAAAATTAACCTTTAAAAACATCACAAATTTCAAAATTACCAAGCCACTATCATTCACTATCATGTTATTCAGCTATTTACCACATAAGGACCTTCACTTTAAAGTTCTATAACTATTAGACACCTTTAGCTATTAGAACACCACTTTTGCACTTTACGCAATTTAGTCATTTTTATCAAATTAAGCACTCAAACGATACTATCATGCTGTAGACATTAAAATAATAATAAAATAATTATTTTGAGTTCGAATTTGTGGTCCCGAAACCACTATTCTGATTTGACTAAAAACGGGCTGTTACAATTTTAATCTTTTGTTTTCTACTTAAAAACATTTTAATAAAAATTATTTGAGCTTAGATATCTATTTAAACTTGGATTCTAACTCAAAACCATGAATTCACTATTGATGAATTTTATGTTCAAGAGAGAAGAGATCAAGATTTGAAAAACCATTTTAAATGATTTAACTAAAAAATAATGATTAAAAACAACTTTAAAATTAATTTAGAGTTGAGAAATTACCTTCAATAAATCTAGATTCATCAATATTGAAGATTGGATCAAGATCTTTGAAGAACTCGGATGAGTTTTTTCCCAACTTTGAAAATCTTTTCTGAAGAATTTTGATAAAATTTGGAGAAAATAAAAGATGAGATCTAATATTTGATATGTGGAATTTGAAAATGAAAAAGAAAAATGAGAGAAAATGCTTAGAAATCGACTGAAAATTGTGTGTGAAGTGAGGGGGTTGCAATGTTTTTAAGCTAAAGAACACCCACTTGATTTTCAAAATTTGGGGAAATTGCCATCGGGCCACTCCCACAATTCCTTTGTTTTACAAAGTAATCATTTCCTTCCAAAATTTTGAAAATATGGGTAATTTGCCATAAAACCACTCAAACATTTCCCTTATTTTGCAAAATAGTCCTATGTAATTAATATTTTAAATTATCTTAACTAAACCCCCATTTTAATTTATTTTTAAATTCTAATTTGACCCAAAATATTTATTTTACCCAAAAATATTTAAAACTATAAAATTAATTTTTCTAAAAATATTTTTATTTTCTGAAATGTTATTTCCCGATTTTTTTAAATGAAATTAAGCTAACTAAACTAAGAGAAAAATTACTGATAACCCCGATTAACTCTTAATTTTTCACTTGAAACCCGGTGAACTTACCCAAAACTACTAGACCTATTTTTAGGGCCTTAAAAATGGTGATATTGCAATAGTAGTGGGTGATGTTGCTCAACAAAAACAAGTAGAACTAGTTGATGAACCAAGACATGTCGGATCCGATCAATGAGTCAGAACCACCTGATTATCCAGACATGTCGGATCCGATCAATGAGCCAGAACCAACCTATCTTGACTTTGCAACACCGACTGAACATGTTAATCCCGGATGTATCGATCTGACACCTACTTTCCCATCATCTAGCACTACTGCACAGTTAGATCAATTCGTAATTATGGACATGTTGCAACACATGCATTGACAGGAGCAAGCTTATTGGAGATATGTGAAAATCCGAAACGACTCAATAAGGGGTGCATTTAATAAACTCTTATGTAACCCTTTTAACTTTGTGCCTGAATTTTCAGATTTTGTCTTCAACCTTTGGACTCCGTCTTCATATACTAGGCGAGATGATTCTACCACAACGAATAAAGGAATCAAGTGGAAGTAGAAACAAAATTGAATAGCGAGGATTCTACCAAATTAAAAAGAGCGGTTTCTTTTATTTTCCTTAGTATTTTAGGGTATCTTTAATTAATTTTTATTTTTCCTTTTTCGTACAATAAAATTAAATGGAACTTATGAATAAAAATTTCAAATTATAGTATGTTCATTATAAAATAAGAAATGTGGTAATGAGAATGTGCATGTCTAGGATTGGCTCTGTCAAGGAAAAGTTTGTTATTTAAGCAGTCAAATTAAACTCACCTCCCTTTTTTGGGAACCTACCTACTGCACAATTCACATTCACTTCTTTCTTTTTACCTTTTTGATTTATACTTTTAAACAATGAGGACATTGTTTCTCTTTAGTGGGGGGCATATTGTAATCTGAGATAATTAGTTTTTTCATGAAGGTATGTTTTAAGTGAAAATTGCTCAAAATTTAATTTCTTTTGCACAATAATGCTAGCTCTAGTGGATGCATAAATCCTTATTATTTCAAGTATTTTTATGTTACTTAAGTCATGATATGTATGTTGATCTTAGTGATTGTGTATAAGGACTGCCATGAAAATTTTTAATTCCTTAAAAAAACTAAAAACACATGAAAGTTGAAGTCTTTAAAATTGACTTAGTAATTTCCTTAAGGCAAAATCTTAGGAGGCGTGGTAATTTAAAAATGATTTAGGCAAAATTTTGTTTGGACCATTTGAGCTATACAAACCAACCTTAGTAAACATTTATCCCTTGAAACCCTACTTTGAGCTATATGGCCTAATTTTTTACTCTAAACCCTATACTAATGAGTCATTTCTTTTTTAATGTTTATCTATATTTGTCCCAATCTTTAGACTCAATCCATCTTGAAAATTTTTGTGTTTAAGCTTGGGTGTAACATTCTAATTTAGGGTCTCATTGGAACAGTGGTTTTGAGACCACAAATTTGACGTAATAAAATTTATTTTTATTATATTTTTATGGTCTACAATTTCACGAGATGATTTCGTGAAAATCTCGTTCGAAGTCAAAAGGACTAAATTGTAAAAAGCGCAAAAGTTGAGTTCTACATGTTAGAGGTGTCTAATTGTTATGAAATTTTAAATTGGAGGTCCTTAAATGGTAATTAGACCATTGGATAATTTTTGGACAAAAATGGACATGAAATGGGTGAAATTTGAAAGAAAAGCCTTAAGGGCATTTTGGTCATTTGGTAATTAAAATGAATTAAAACCAAAATAAAAGTTAAAACTTCTTGTCCATCTTTTTCCTTGGCCGAATATTACATGAAGAAATCATGGCTAGGGTTTTCCAAGCTTCCAAGCTCGATTGTAAGCCCGTTCTTGCCTTGTTTATAATGATTTTTACGTTTTTAAAATCCTCGTAACAAGATCTACCTATTTCTACCATTTATTTGAGTTATGATGAAGGTATAGGGTTTGACCCATGTTAGAAATTTGTTCATTTTGATGTTTAATGGTAGATTATGCATGTTTATGGTTGGAGAAACAACTTTTGCTATGTGATTTTCAGTGAAAATGCTTAAAAGGACTAAATCGTAAAAGTTATAAAATATGTAGTAAAAGTTTGTTCTAGTGGAAATTGTGGGCTGTTATAGTTATGAAAATGATTCGGCTAGGCTTTAAGTGTAAAGAAATTGAATAAAAATCATTTTACGAGCTTAAGGGTAAAAGTGTAAATATGACAAAATTTAGGGGAAAAACATAATTTTTCCATAGTGTGATTTTTGGATCACATTGACTAATGTGACTAATAAATAGAGTAAATGTGATATTATAGATCAAAGAAAATAAGGTTCGGACCTTGAACGGGGGAAAAACGAGAAATTGACGGTTAGGTCCCTTTTTGCCATTTTTGGTATTGAGGTAAGTTCGTGTGATAATAATAATGCAATGTTATACTTGAATGTTAACGCTTGATATCATATGAATTGTAAGTACATGTGTAAATAATGTGACATTATAACACGTTTTGATGTGTTAATATTTTGTGATAAATACTCCATTATTATATAAATGTTATGCCTAATAGTAGTTATAAAAGTATGATTGGTATTATGTTTGTTATCCACGACATCATGAGCAAGTGCGATAAAGATGTTACGTGCATGCGAGAAAGAATCCTGTTTGAACCTTAGGAATAGTTTAGGATACAAGTGACATGTTACTAGGAATTAAGAAATCTGAACTCATTGAGTGGTTTGGGTTCGTGATATATGTAACATTTGAGCTCATTGAGTGGTCTGAGTTCATGATGTACAAGATACATGTAATTTGGTTTCGAGTGATGGTCTTATGTGTTCTACCAGTGGCTAGGTAGTTCTTAGTGGTTCGGATACCTAACAGCTTGTGTGAGCAGCCCGTGTAGTTACACCTTAATTGATAGCTTATGCTAGCATGCTCGTGAGTAGCTCCATTACGAGCGTTACATGATATGAGGTAGCTTTGGCTACATATGTATATGTGGGACTTATGTGCAAGTTATTCCGAGTGTTCAACGGGTGGTTCAAAGAATGATTTGATGATAGCCCCAAAAGGGTATGTCAAAGACAAGAATAAATATGTGAAAAATGTTGAAATTGTACAGGTATGTACACTAAGCTTATGGTTATTGAGACTTTGTAATGTCCAGACCTTGGTGAGTTAAGATGTATGAATTATGATTATGAATTTTGTTGCAATATCATGCTAACTTACATTGTGTAATTGAACACGGAATCCATAAAATGGTGAGTTCATGATTAGTTGAAAATGAACTTATGATAGTTATCATTATATTGCATTAAAATAGTTTTGGACAGCAGCGGTAGTTTGACTTTGAAAATCCACCTAAAATTTTAGAAATATAATTAAAGACTGAATAAAATATTAAATTAAAGCTTATTGAGTCTAGTTTCACATAGAGGAAACGGTGTAAGCAAAAGAATTTCATATTATGAGATATTTGAATTTTTGTGAGACAGGGTTAGAGTGATTTTGGGCTCCCTTATCTTAACTTTGGAAAATCACTAAAAATTTTACAAAAATAATTATGGGTTATAATTTATATGACTAAATTCTAAATGAGTCTATTTTCAATATAAATATACGGGAACATCATCCGAATTATGTATTAAGAGGTAATTAATTTTTAAAAAAGAAGGGTCAAAGTTGTCAAACAGCAGAATAGGGGTAAATTTGAAGAATAAATTGTACTTATTGGCTAATCCATAAATTTTTAAAATTTTATGGTAAAAATATATATGAGTCTAGTTTTAAATTATTTTAACGGATCTTAATTTAGAATTTTGTAGCTCAAGTTATAAGTAATTGAGTGACTATGACTCGAGTAAACAACTTGACTTGAACATAAGCAAAAGTGCAATTATGATTGTATTACCTTGAAATCATGTTGTAAGAATTGATAGAAACATGTTGATAAATTGCTTATTATTTTCATATGGACTTACTAAGCTATAAAGCTTACCCCCTCCTTTCAATTTTTTTAATGTTGTCAGGTTAGCTCAGGGTTGGAGATCGTTGGAGGCAGTATCACACTATCAAATAATCAATTTGGGGTATTAATAAACCTTAAGTATTTTCAAGTGAATGGCATGTATAGAGACTTAGTCTTTTGATATATGTGTTTCATGATTTGGCCAAATGTATTGGCTTATAATGATTCAATTGTATATAGCCATGAGACGTGGCTTATATTGATTATTGGGTCGTAACCCTATTATAGTGCATGCACAAGCTTAAAAGTTTCATGTGATGTGAGTATGTAACTTGATATGGTGCGCAATGTCTTAGGCAAGCATGTTATTCTACGCATGTGAAATATATTGGTATTTTATAAAGTTATGAGCTAGCCTTGAATATGAATGTTTAATGATTAAGTTGAAATCTTTTGGTATGATGGTAACCATGATATAAAAGTATAAGTGATATCATAATAGACAAGGCCAAATGAGTGTGTAAAACACATGAATCATGACATGCAAATGCTATGTTTGTAGCCTAAATGAAGATGTTTAATCATTAAATAGAGGCCATGTTATATGTCCTTGATGTTGTATAAATGTGTGATGGTTTATGGTTAACCAAGGCTTGGAAAATAGCCTAAGTGTTGGCCATACGGGCAGAGACAAGGCCATGTGTCTCAGTCGTGTGGGAAACACGGCCTTAGCACACGAGCGTGTGACTTGGTCGTGTGATCCCATTTCATTGCTGACGTCATAAACAGAGAGTTACACGGGCATGTCCCAAGCCACACAGGCGTGTGTGACCACACGGCCTAATCCACACGGTCGTGTGACTCTTTAAACATGGAAAATTTCCTAACTCTCTAAACACGAAAAATTTCCTAAGTGTTGTAAAATTTTCGGAAGTTCTCGGTTTAGTCCCAAACCACTCCCGATGTATGTTTTGGGCCTCGTAGGCCCGTATAAGGAACGATATGCATGTGTTTGAATATTTTTGAATTGCTTGAAATTTTATGGCCCGATTTTACATGTATGTGAATGTTTAAGTTCGGTAATGCCTCGTATCCTGTCCCGGTGTCAAACACGGGTAAGGGGTGTTACATTGGGGGAGTTAGAGAGAAATATTGGATGCTCAATACAAGTACAAAATGTTGAGATACATAGAGAGGTATGCTCAAGAAGGTATCTGTTGTTGTTAAAAAAATCCTGTTGTTGAGAAAAGATGTACAGAAAGCATATGTACTCAAATCGAAACGTAGGTGTTTTAGGGGATAATTGCATTTCGAAGGTCCAAGGTAAGCTGAGTCTAAGGTTTTAGCCTAAAAATTATTTATCTTTTTCCTACCTTGACCCAAGCCACATTATAACCATATTAAAGACCTATTGATTTAGATTTATATGCCTACTACATTAATGGAGAGGAATTATTGAGTTCAACATATGAAGGCATAATTTAAACTTTAGGATTGTTTGCTTAGCATTATTCGAAGGAAACAAAAATTGATTAGAGGAAACTTAGTGCACACTCATAAGTAGAAAACATTCAATTCATAATTTTTTATAGCCCTCTAATGCTTAAGGAAATTTGGAAGATGTATAAACTTGAGTTATGTATTTGCAAAATTTAAAATGAGTATAATTTCACTTAGACATGACTAGATGAAGAATTAATTATGCTTAGTATATTGCAATTATGTGTTTTTTTCCTTTATAAAGTGTCATTACTTGGGATGAGCAATGAATTAAGTTTGGGGGGAGTGATAACTCTAGTAAATAGAGTTATCTTTGACATTTTTAAACTAGTAATGCATGCCAATTTTGAGTTTTGATAACAAATTTGGGAGTTTTTATCATAATTTAGTCTTGGTAAATTATACCAAGATAAATTTGCCAATTTGATCCTTTTATACACTAAAACACATAATTTTTGCAGTTTTTGAGTCAGTTGATGTATTGGAGGAAAAGGTAGTCTTGGAGCTCGCCTTTTGATGCTCAATGTTGTAACATTTCTACAACGTTAGCCATGTAGAAGAGGGTTGATTTATGGTCAGCTTTGGACACCCAATTAAAGGATTATTGGACCTTGAAAATTCATTTGACCTAGCCCAAGAATTGGGATAGCAAAATTGATAGCCTGTTAAGGAGATATGAGGCCAAACTGTCCACTAAGTAGGAGAAGGCCTAACTATCCATAGAGGTACCCAAATCAGCCACCCAAGACTTGGTAAAACATTAAAAATTGGCCACAAAATTCCCACATATGATCCTATTGTATTAACCAATCTGTTCAAAAAAATTACAAGTTTACGAACGAATATACTATACTCAAGGAACTAGATCCAACAATCCTTAGTCTCTTTGGGATAAATCCGTTCTTCCAATATGATCCTATTCTATCTCATGGTAACCATTACATCTTCCTTCATGAAAACTAAATTACTATCAAATAGTAATTAAGTCATTTATTATAAAGACAAATGACCCATGACCACATTTATTTTTCATCTATCATGTAATACCAATGAGAGGATATCATTACCCATTTCTTTGGTTATGAATTCCACTATTATGAATAATGCTACATAGTGCAGAAGTCATATACCCAACACACCAATTTTTTGTTCTTTATCTATTTGAACTCAGGCTTTTACTTACTTCAAAGTATACGAGTCACGCATACATAGTCCATCATCCACTCAGTATTAAGATATGTCACACTATGAACCTTACAAGTGAATAAAATAGCAAAACATCCAAACACTAAAGCTAAAATAGCAAAACAGAGGAGGCCTGTCTCTAAACCTAGTCTCGAGACATGAATTTCAATGCCTCGAGACATGCTAACATTGAAACTAAATTTTAAAAATAAAATGTGGCATTTCTCGAGACATGAAGATCCCTATCTTGAGACATCATGCTGAATATTGTTAAAAGATTTTGGATTTGAATCCTAAGCTCGTACTTAACCTTGCTAGATCCTTAATTGAGCGTTCATGTTTTAAAATGTAATCGTATAATTTATTTATATGAAATTATGTGTATGTCAATAAAAGTTACTTCGTTAACGTAATGTGACGTCACACATTCGAACCTAACGATCGAGGCGAGAATGGAGTGTCACGCTCTTAATCAATCCAAATTAAATTTGATATATTTTTGTTCAAAATATAATATATTAAAATAAATTTATATTAAAAAAATCTCATATTGACAAAATACAAAAACAATAAATTAAGTCTTGAAATTTTCAGATAGTGCATTTTGAACAAAAAATTTACAGGGTATTTTGAAAAAAAATTACACGGTATATTAAAATTTAATTCGAAACGGTTTATAGTTTGTTCCATTATTTAATTCAACTAATTTATATGTAAATAATTGTTAATCAATTATTTACCATTCATGGATTAAATATATTTTAAATAATTTCAATCGATTTAGAGTTTGTATTATTATTTAAAAATTATTTTATATTAATATTTAATATATTTTATAATTAAATTTATATAAAAATATTTATATATATAATTAATTTGATTGAAAATAATAATAATAACTTGTTCAAATTTAATTTATTATGGACCAAATGAATAACTCAAAATTTGGAGAGACCTTATTAACATTCATGAAGTAAATTAATAAAGTTGTTCATGCGCTGGACAACCCATCCGACCCCATTTGGGTCGGGCTTGGACAAGATTTTTAATATCCTAAGTCGGGTTAGGCTGATCTAAACTCAATTTAGATCATGAAAATTAAATTTAAAATTAAATTTAACTTTAAAATATAAAGATATTTTTTAATGCTTTTATTAATTTTTGTACTGTGACATGAACTTTTTGAGTGGTCAAACTGAAAAGGGGCCTATACTTAAAATTTTTTGGACTCAAGCCACAACCCGAAACATGGAAAGGTAAAAAAAAATTATTCTTCAAATTTTTATATTTTTCAAATTTTTTAAGCATTTAAAGTTATTTTTATTTTTTAAAAAAATTTTAAAGAGTTTTAATTTTTCACATTTTTTATGTTTTAATATTTTATTGAAAATAAAAAATTAAATTTTTAAAACATTTTTTGGTAATTATTTATGTGCATTTAAAAAATAAGGACCAAATTGACACAAAACTATAAATAATGAGGGCTAATAGAGTTATTTTACCTTTTTATAATAGTCAAATCAACCATCCTAATGGCAAAATTAATAGAGGGACCAAAATTTTCAAAATAAAAAAAGTATAGGGACTCAATGTCTCAAGGTTATAGTATAAGGACTTAATTTTAAATTTTAAAGAATGCAGGGACCTTTGGCATATTTAAACCTTAATAAAAAAATTTTAACAATGTTAACAAATAAACTTGAATTTTGAAATTTATTAAATAGAAAGATTAAATTTCTAAAAATAAAAATACAAAAACTAAATTTCAAATTTATAAAAAAATATATATGATTATAGCATATTAAATAATATGCATTGCCACTTGCATTTAAAAACTCTACTAGCATTTACCAAAAAAAAAAAAACACACTATTAGCAATGTATAACATATTGAACAATTACCCTTATTTTTTTATATAATAAGATAATTACCGTTATGTACACTATCGGTATTTAAAAAATATACCAAATAACCTTAATTTATATAGAAAAAATAAAATTTATTGTAAGTGCTCAAATTAAGACTCAACATTTTAGATGTTGCTCATATAAAAGTTAAATTTTTCAAAATGATCAAATAAAGACCTAATTTTTATAAAAGTGCTCAGATAAGGTTTTTCAAGTACTTCAGCCCATTTTGTAAAAAAAAAAAAAGGATAAATGTTGATGTGTTTAGAATTAAAAACATAATACTTGAATCAGATATTGCTTGAAAATAAAAGAAAGTAATCGGAACATAATTTGGAACTATATATAAAATATTTGAGGATCCCTTATTTGAACACTTTCAAAAATATTAACTCTTATTTAAATATTTTAAAATATTTAATTTTTATTTAAATGTTTTTATAAAGATTAAATCATTCCCATTTTAAATGTTTAATCCTTAAATAAACAACTTCAAATATTATATAAAATGGTTGATTTTATTTTTTTTTTACTTTTATTATAAATATTATATAATTAAAATTTTGGATTCAAAATAAATCCCAACTGATCTCATTTTTGCTTTCTAAATCCATATTTGGAAAATTCATGTTTGATTGAAGTAAATTCGAGTAATTAAAAAATAAATTCAACCAATACAAAATATATATAAAAGAAATTGGACAAAACTTATCATTGGCAAAATATATGTTCCAACACATTGTAATCGCTTGTTGTTTAATGTAATTCAAAATAATTAATTATTTAGTTTAATGTTGTAAATTCAACTATAAAAAATTTTACTATTTCATTTTTATATTTTATAAATTTAAAAATAATGGATTAATTTAATTTCCGGTTATTATTCTTACATTTTAGTCCTGAACACGTGGCCTTACCTGATGAAGGGGGCAGGGTTTTAAGATTGCAATGCAAGTGGTAATAATAATAAAAAAGATGACGAGAACCAGCGGGGGGCCGGCCTTTATTAGCAAAAATGTAATGTATGATCAAAATAATGAGAGATTCAAATTCAAAATCAAATCCCATGCCTTACTGTATTAAAACTAAAACAATTGCTGTTGAACAACAACCCAACGCATGAAATATAGGGGGAAAATGTCTCAAAAGGTCAAAGGAAAAACAAATAAATGATGGTAATTGATAACAAAGGTACTGCTCAATCAAAATGCTTTTTTACTTTTTAGAAGTGGCGTTGGGTAAAGAAGTCATTGCAGGCTTTTCTCCAGGAGAATTGACCATATTCCAAGCTTCAATCCAAGTAACCATGGCATCAGCTAGCTTTATGAAGTAAGGATCCACTTCACCAAGCTTAGACTTCACCTCGCCCGCAAGTGCAAGGTAACATTTTTCAACACTGCTGCACTCCTTTGGAAGTGAAACTGATTGGAAGAATGGGATTGCTTTTTCTTGCCAGAATATGCCTTTGTACTCCTTTTTAAGGTTCACAAATGGGTTGCTTGCTTTGCTGTGCCATATGTATGGTAGCCCAGTCTTCACCCCCAATCCCAAATGGTCACATATAACCTACAATACAACAACAAGTTCGCATTATATGTGATTAAGGGTGTGTTTATCATTGCTAAACTAACCCAATATACTCCCTGAGATGATGGGGAACAAAGATTTGCTTCAGAAGAGAGTACCTTCATGCACCAGCCAGCCCACATATCGTCATATCGACCAATCGGTTGTCCGTCACCCATGAGTCCGAAATACATTGCCGGTCCGATGAGTTCCCGATTGAATGCCAGATTCATACCACACATAGGGAAAAGAGTTCCCTTTGGAACTGTCATCACTGCATCAACATACCTTTAACAAAAGAAAACCACTAATGAATATAACTCATTAACATACAATACAAGACCAATTTTTTGCAAATCAAGTCCAAACCAACATTATGCATATGTAAATGTATATGCACCTAGTATTTCTCTCAAGAGGCTTGACAAGTTGGGTTGGGGCATCATAGTCAGGGATGTTGAGCCACAGGCCATGGGAAACAGCAGTGGGGGCACCTTCTCGGAGACTGAAAGGGTAACCACGAACAAAGTCCGCACCTTCCCTGTATGGATCATAGAGTGTGTTAAAGAAATGGGTTGTGGATGGTGTTAACAGGTTCTTAATGTGCTGCTCAAGCGCATTGATTTCCTTCCCAGATGGGTCTTTGGCAACCTAAACATAAAAAAACCAAAATAAAAATAAAAAGAATCAAAGACTGAAACTGTTATAATTTCATAGGCAGAGAAAAACATGAAAAGGGACATACAAAACAATCATCATCAATGGTGAAGATGTATTTTTTCTTGGAAACAAGGTAACCAAAGCATCTGCAAGCAGAGTCCTTGAAGGAAATGCAAGAAGCCTTGGGACCCAAGATCCGGTTAACGTCGTTCCTGTTATAAAGTTGGTAATCAAAGCCATCGGGAACCCTGATTTTCTTGGATGGATCACCATCTTGAACGATAATCAAATGGTATTGCTCGAAAAAGGGTCTCCACATCTCCAAGAAATCGAGGTTTCGAATGGTGGGGATCACTATATCGAGCTCATCTTTCAAGAGCGGTGTGAGTTTGGCTGAAGGAGCTGTTGCCATGGAAGAAGAAAGCCAGAGACGGGAAACAAAGAGTTTGAAGGAGTTTCAAGTTTTCAATGCCTCAACAGGAGATTATTCTCTCTATATATAATGGATAAAATGATGGGAAAATATTACATGGATCCTCAAGGTTTTGATTATTGTGAATTGGGACCTTTCCTTTTTCTTTTTTCTTTCCATATAGGGATTCTCCACTCCAACCCCGTTATTTTAGTTAGTGTCAAGTGAGCTAAAATTCAATCTTACACTGATTAGATTATCCTTATTTTATAAATAAATTATATTATTTTAAAAGAATTTTTGTTATTTTATATTTTTTATATAAAAATATAAAAATATATATAATAGGATTTGAGCTCAAACTTTTATAGTTTTCAACATATGTAATTTACCATCCAACCAACCTCATTTGTTATTTATATTATTTTTTTTATAAATATCATTTCATAACCACAATTTCGATTCATAATTTAGTTGTTATATATTTTTTGAAACATAGTTTAGCTGTTATATTAAATGTATTAATTGGTAGATATTTTAAAAAATTTTAATGTAATTATTTGATATACAGTTATAAGGTTGAAAATACAATTGGTTCAAAAAAAAAAGTTGAAAATATGGCAACTAATTTTTTTTTTAAATTACTCTATTTATGAGATTCATGTTATCTGTTTGTAAAATCTAAAACAATTATGATACAAAAGAAGTGAGATAGATACTTTTTTTCCACTATATATGCTTGTGCAGTTAATATATATATATATATATGTTGTGCTAAACATTTTTCTTAAAAACATTCTTTTCAACTCACAATGCTAAACTAAAAATTTTCGAAATCTATGCTTTTTTTTATATAAAAAAATTTAAATTAATATTTTTTAGTTAAAAAATTAGTATATTAACTTGAATAATTAATTTTTTAAACTATTTAACTATAAGAATTAAATTATGTATGATTAGGGATTCTCAAATTTCAACATAGTGAAGCATCAAAACCATAATTTGAGCAATTATAAATAAATTGTTTTTGACATCAATATTATTGATAGTGTAGGAGAACATGGGTTTGAACATGTTCAAGTACATTTTATCCTCCTATTTAAGGGTTTGGAAAAAATTATAGATAATTATACGTATTGTATAAAACAAAAGATAAACCGTTGTTAATCAAATGTAGGTGTCAATTAACCGAACTTAATTGAATTTCTTTACAAATATAAATAAATATATAGTTTGTAACGATTAACCATATCATCAAGGAATCATGAAAAAAAAAAGATATTATAAAGGATTTGGACAAATGGATGAATAAGGCTCCCAACTAGAGGTGTTCATGGGCCGGGTTCAACTAAAATTCAGGCCCATTTGCTAGGTTCGGGCCCGACCAGACCTAAATAAAAATGTTAAAACCCGAGCCTGACTGGCCCGCCCGTATAAATTTTTATATTATTTTTTATATAATTTTTAAATATATATAATACATAAAAAATATTAAAAATGTAACACCCTTACCCATGTCCGATGCTGGGATAAGGTACGAGGCATTATCGGCCTTAAATATAAGCAAACATACAAAACCGGGCCACAGAATTTCGTTCAAATTAATTTCATTCATACATATGCAAATTATCCCTTATATGGGCCTACGAGGCCCAAAACATACATCAAGTATGGTTGGGACTAAACCGAAAACTTTAGAAAACTTTGGGAAAACTTAAAAAAATTTCATGAAACAAGGTCACACGCCCGTGTGGCTTGGGACACGTCCGTGTCCTCAGCCTGTGTAACTCTCTACTTATGACGTCATCACCACAATTAGGGTCACACGCCGGTGTGCTTAGGCCATGTGGCAAATTAAATTCCAAAAATTAAGTGCAGACTTTACACGGCCTAGGCACACCCCATGTCCGGAGGCCATGCCTTCACACAGTTGAGACACACGGTCGTGTCTCTGCCCGTGTGTTTACTACTAGGCATTCTGTTTTATCTAATTAAGGTGCAGGGGACACACGGCCGGATCACACGCCCATGGGGCAGACCGTGAGTCACACACGGTCTAGACACATGCCCGTGTGCCTACTCGTGTGGACAACTTTGAGGCTATTTTCCAAGCCTTTTGTCACCCTCAATAACACATGCACACTATTATATATATCTCAATGACGTCCTACATGGCATAAATGAACACTTACACATTCATAAATATGGCTCATACATAATAACTTCTTATCAATTTATACTTGATTAAGACTTCATATTTTATTTTGACTAAGCTTACCAAATCACATGCAATATGAAACATCAATTTAATTCCCTTTCATATATCTATGCCGTAGTTGTTATTATGTCATTTACTCACAATTCCATCATCAAGCATTCATGATCATATCCACAATTCATCCATGCCAAATGAATTTAACCACAACATGAGTGAACATAACACATGTATGCATGTATGAATAAGATTACACCCCTATAATTAATATGGGTCATATCTCATGGCCAAATACAAAATGAATCATCAAATCATTATAAGTCAAAACATTTGGCTACACAAAAATGACATATAATAAAAAGACCAAGTCCCTATACATGCCATACTCAAAATACTTAAATTCACTATACCCAAAAGATTAGTTTGATAGTGTGAATCGAGCTCTGACTTCCTTCGATCCCCGAGCTAGCTTGGCGACACTATAAGGAAATGGAAAAGGAAAAGGAGTAAGCATAAAGCTTAGTAAGCTTGCATGTAAATAATTAACAACATTAACCATGCAATATTATACGCATAACACAATAATATATTTATCACAATGTCATCAAGTATCATAGATACATTTTAAGTCATGCCATTTACATAATGTACAATAAAACTCGTGATCATAGTTCATTCATTCACCTCTTTTGAGGTTTCATCGATTCATAATCTCAATGTTTATGAGCTTTGTGTATGTACTTGTACCCTTTCAACATAATCATACCTTGTCATCTCTTTGACATAGCCGTTGGATTACCCGTTGAACTACTTGGAATACTAAAGGATACTCAAGAACTCTCTTACACATGGTAGGATGCCAATACCATATCCCGGATATGGTCTTACATGGGATCACATATCGATGCCAATGCCATATCCCAAACATGGTCTTACATGGGATCATAGGTCAATGCCAATGCCATGTCCCAAACATGGTCTTACATGGGATCACAGATCGATGCCGATAGCCCAGCTATGGTCTTACACGATATTACATATCGATGCCAAAGCCATGTCCCAGACATGGTCTTACATGGGATCGTACATAACCCTAATGTCATGACATTTGTATCCTAATTATTCCTAAAGTTCAACCGGGATTTTGAGGTATCGAACTTATCGAATCGTCATCAAGTCATCATTAATTAAATCCATAAAGACAATTATACAATTCATGCAATATTAAAGCATTAAATACATAATAATTTAATGTTGTATTATTTACACATAAACTTACCTCGGTATCCAAAATATGGCTACTATCCGATTTAGTCCACAACCTTGTTCTTTCTTCGGTTTAGGTCCGGACTCTGTTTTTCTTGATCTATAATAGCAAATTTCGCTTATTTAATTATCACATTGTTCAAAATAGTCCATAAGTCATACTTTGGCAAAATTAAAATTTTACCCCTAAACTTTCACATAATTACAACTTAGCCCTTAGGCTCGTAAAATGAAATGTGTTCATTTTCTTTGATTCTCAAGCCTAGCCAAACTTATATCATACTCATATCAGCCCACATTTTCTTTCAAATTAGATTTTTAACCACCCATTTTACAACTTTTACTAAAATGTCTTTTTTAGGTGTTTTCATAAAAAACCACTTAGTAAAAGATGTTTATCATACATCAAAATTTCATATTCCTCCATTAAACACCAAAATACATGCATGTCACATATGGGTAAGTTTTTGAACATGAACAATAGCTCAAAATAATGGTAGAAATAGCTAGATCATGCTTTAAGGATCTCAAAAACATAAAGAACATTAAAAACGGGGCTAAGGTGTACTTACAATCGAGCTTGAAAGGATGAACAAAACCCTAGCTATGGCTCCTTGAGAATTTCAGCTAAGGAGGGAGGAAGATGGACATAATTTTGACTTATTTTTCCCTTTTTATTCTTTTATTAACCAAATGACAAAAATGTTAGTCTTTCTTTCAAATTTTTCCTATCCATGCCCATTGTCCATTAAAAAAGAAATTGGGAAAATTTCTAATTAAGGACCTCTAATTAACAATCCATGGCAATTTCATGCTTAAAGCTTCTAGAACTCACATTTTGTAACTTTTGCAATTTAGTCCTAGATATCAAATTGGACACTTTATCAATAGAATTTCTTCATGAAACTTTCACACAAGCATGCAATTATATCATAGACCTCACAAGAATCATAATATAATTATTTCTACTTCGAATTTGTGGTCTCGAAACCACTGTTCCGACTAGACCCTAATTCGGGATGTTACAAGAAACATCAAAATAAATATTTCTCAACAAAATTAACAAAATAATAACAAGTAAATGCATCTAAAATAATAACAAAATTAACAAATACCTTTACAATAATAACAAAATTAACAATAAAGTAAGTTTTATACTATATTCAAACAATAACAATAAAATAGTAACAACATAATAATAAAATGGTAGCAAAATAAAGAGAAAATAACAAGAAAATAACATTAAAAAAATAGATTTTTTTTTCCTTTAGTGAATTCAGGCCAAATAGATCTGGGCTAAAAATACCTTACCCAAGGCTTGGCCTGTTTTTTAAACGGATCTTATATTTTTTGTCCAAGCCCATTTTTCGAGCCTATATTTTTTTCAAACCCTCCCACATTTTAAGCGGACCTACAGGCCGAGCCAGGCCGAGTAAACCAACCCATAAACAGATCTACTCCAAACTTGATAATCATAATCCCAACATGTCACATGTTTTATACTTTGTGAGAGAGGAAAATGTAAGAAATATTTTGAATGAAAAATGATTGTATTGCTTTGATAGAACGCGGTTTGCAGCCAAATGAAGGTCATGGATCCATGCATTTTCCACGTTCATACTCACTGTTAAACAGTTCTAATGATATACACATACATTATGACATGTTGAGCCCTCCTCCTCTTAAAACGTTTTTGCTTCACATGCTGCTTGTTTGCTTTGCTTTTTAGCTGATAGAGTTATACGGTACTTTATTAAAAGATAATTACATGAAATCCGGCTTTTCTCGTTCGAAAACAAGAAAAAATAATGCCTAATTAAATAAGATTCATGCATGGTAGTTTGATATCCTAATATGCAGTCCCTTTGGTGCTTCAACTCTTGGGAATTGATGGATTTCATTTCTACCAACTTCCTCCCACCTGCATATTTTCAAAGCCCATTTAATAAGCTAATTTAACTTATGATCAATATGAAAAATGAAAATGAAAATCCAGTTGTGGGCTAATGTAGCAGCAACCTGTAACTGGTAACAAAATAGTGAAGGAATATAGAAACTTGGAGCAAGCCCAATTCCTTTCCGGGGCAAAGCCTGCTGCCTCCTCCAAATATGAAACAGTAATTGTGTGACTCCAAGTTCTTATCCTGCAAGTTCAGTTATTGAGGCTTTATAAGCTTGTAACAAAATAAGCAATGGCTCTGGATAAAGGAATGTATCATAGTTTATGGTTACTCACTAGCCATCTCCATGGATTAAAGGTTAATGGCTCTGGATAAAGGAATGGATCATAGTTTATTTCCCTCGTATAAACATATATTTTCCACCCTTTGGGAATGGTAAACCCTGACAAGGCAATAGACCTATGAAAATATGAAAATGTAGGCAGTTTTTGAAGCTCAGGGTCAGGGATCCCTTCAACATACCATTCAATACCATATCTTCTGTTGTCTTCCTCAGTAACCCATTAACAACTGTGGCTAACCTTGAGGTTTCAAATATTACCTGTGCATAAAAAGGGATTAGATTAGTTGTTTAATTGCAAGGGGAAGCAGGTGGCAAGTCTCACAAATTGCTTACAGCACGAGTGAAGCTCATAGACTTGCAATCATCCCAATGAACTGCCTCTCCTGGTTTCTTCTTTTTTCGGATTTCCAAATGTTCTTCCTAGGCATGCAACAGCATATATAATAAGATCAAATCATCAAAAGAATTCCATAAATTAAGAAACCGAGCGGTCGAAATCGTGGCTCACTCTTAGTTCTTCAAGTGCTTTAGGATGATCATGGAGGTACTTGACGGCCATCATCGAAGTCGTCGACACGGTTTCATAACCTGAGTACAGTATAGTAATAATCTGATCAATTATCTCCTCATCACTGAGATTGTACTTTGAGTCCTTGCTATGGAGGAGGCAATACAGCATGTCATCATAGGCTATTGAAGAAGCTCTTCTTTGTTCCATAATCTGTTTCAACATCTTCACAATTCTTTTCCTTCCCTGATAGAATCAAAAATGGAAAACATTAATGCAATTTGTATGGGTATCATATAGAAATGTTCACAGGGTGTTCAACATTATACCTGGAAACCATGATGGTAACTTGTCCCTGGCATGTTTATAGGCAGTGAAATTGTTCCTATTAATAATTTATCAAACTCTGGTTTGAAAATCTCATATAGTGAACTTGGTGCCTTTTCAACAATTTGCTTGAATGATATCAACAATGCCATCTGACAAAAGTAATTCCAAAGGGGGGAAAAAAGTTAATTTACCCTTATTTTTTGTTTTAAAAAAATGTTAATCTTATAGCAGATTAGCAGTCTCCCTGTGGTTAAGCATATAGCAGACCCGACCTCATTGGTTGTTTCTTGGATGTCAATGGTTTTTCCATTCCAGTTTTCAAGGAAAGATGTCATGAAGTTGCCAATCTTTGGCAGCAGTTCATCTTTGATCACATGAGGGCCAATAAGAGACAGCAATGAGCCTCTGATACGCTTGTGAGCGGCACCATGCACGGCTGCAATGTTGCGTTTCCCTAGTATATCAAGCATGGATTGAGGGTAGCCAGGAACCAGCCCTTTACCTTCATTCATGAGGATGTACCTGTTGAGCTCAGGGTCCATGGAAACAACAGTGGGACACCCCAGTATGTGTGTCTTGAATAAACTCCCATACCTGTTTCAAAACAAATCATGTAATGTGTTTCATGACACTTCTGTAAGGGAATAACTTTTAGCAGTTAATCTAAAATCCATTCAAGGCACATTGGTCACTTTCTCTGCTAAAGGAATAACCTTTTCTTTTTATGACTGTTTCCATGCAGATATACTGCATGCATCAAAATGGAAAGATCCTTTAACCATGCATGCCGTGCTTCTTGTTAATTTCCCCATTAAGGTGAAAAGATCAAAAGGAAAAAAAAATAGTGGAAAATGAGTGGAAAAAGCTTACTTTGCTCTCTGCTTTTTCATGAAACTTGGTCCATGCTTTAGAAACTCAGTGGTCTCACCCAAAACTGGCCAACCCATGGTCCCTGGTGGCAACCCTTTTCTTCTACTATATCTTATCTCGTTCCATTTCAACAGAGCCAAGCAGATGCAAAACCCCAAGCAAGCCACTATTACCACCACCAAGACTGCCATTGATGCTCCCAAGAAATAAAAGAAAAAAAATCCCCTCAAGAGGAATGGCTTGTTCAGGCTTTTAAAGAAAGCATAAAGAGAGGAGTGCTGCGAATGGTATGTGTGCCTTTGACAACTACAACAAAGCTGGGCCAAGAAAGAGATTAAGCCAGCCAACCATGCACTTACCTATTAAGCCCCTACTATTATCATTACCTTAGTGTAGTAATAAATGTGACAATAAAGAGATTTAAACAGAGAGTTACTGCAGTCTTAATTGCAGGATCTTTTGCCTGAAATTTAGTCAAAGAGATTAAGTGAGTACTGTTGGACTCACCTTTCATCTCTTTAAGTTCGATCGTTACATATAAAACTGCAACTTAAGCATCGTTGCCATTGAAATGACCTTATGCCAAACCACCAAATAGGGAGTTTAGGAGGAAGTGTTGAATGCATGTTGACTGCTACTGTGCATTACAAATATAACAGTGGAAATGGATCCTTGGAATTGTGAGAGAGTGAAAGATAGTTCTGGTAGCCACTTTTCAACTCTGGTTTTCTGCCAAGTCTGAAATGCTATGTGTCCTTGGGGGGTCATTTTTGAAATGTGCTAAAAGGAATATCATGAACTGGCAAAAAGGGAGAGTTCATAGAAATGGGTGCCAAGAAATTTAGTTGGAAACTATCTATTTTTGCAAATTGTACTTACTTTTTGGCGTTTTGGACTATATACCCTTTGATCAACTAAAAAACATCAAACCAGACTAGTTCCCTCAACGAGCTGGGGAACTAAGATGTCATTAACAACCCATGAAACCTTTTAAAACCTTCATTAAATTCATGAAAAAACAAACGACATATTGAGTACATGTATTACACATACTCGTATCAAACGCACAACTGTATACTCGAGTCCAACTATCACAAGGTAAGTCATATAGGATTGCTTAATTTATATCTCTTGAGATTGGTAGCATGTGAAAGATACATCCTAATAGAGTCATAGCAGTTCAGAGTTTTAGTTGAATTTTTGAGAGTCCTTTAATTATTCTGTTGTTTTTTTTCCTTATGGAATGTCTGGCACAGCATTGAAAACCCTGCATATCCCATTAGTCAAAACTCGAAATATTAAAACTCAGAATTGAATTTGGTTCAAATTCTCGAGCCCTTGAATCAAAAAAGATAATGCTATTCTAGGAGTCTATAGCTTTAGCTAACTGTAAATACTCATGTGATTGACTGCCAAACCGGTTCTCAACAATTGTCTAAACCAGGGGACCATTTCGAAACTTATACAAACGAGTTATTAAATTACATAAATACATCAAATTTATCAAAATTTATATAAATACATAAAATTGGGAATACTACTATTATGACACGAAAAATGAACTATGGGAACTACAGTTTTGTGTAAGTGCAAGAGATCTGTCGGTGAAATATGCACCATATAAAAGTCAAACTGAGACAAAGTTAGCCCACTGGTTCCCTGCTGTCCCATACCATGTATCAACCGTACTAACTTCACGGCACGTAAGCTTTATTAGTAGTTTGGTTAGTACTGCTGTTTTAAAATTTGAATTATGAATAAAAAATTATAATCTAACTTCTATCAGTCCAAAATAATTTCTTAGCTTCATCCTTAACTCTTTACTTCGTTATTATTAGAAAGAATAATGTCTGCTCCTGGTAGCACGTTCTCTGTCTATTCTTGGTAGCACGTTTTATGTATTCCTGTTTTCTTGAGTATTTTTCTAGTCTATTAGAGTGTTTTTGCAAGAATTAAGAGAGAAGTATTAATGTTTTTGCTTCATTAAGGGAGTGAGATTTGTCTTTGGAACGACTATCGGTATCAATGTTGAGTGAAAATGGAGAAAGAAATGGTAGATCTGAATCTAAGAGATGAGGAAGATAAGATGATGAAACTACCGATTGTTCTGGGGTTGCAAAAATCTGCCTATGAGCTCTATTTGGTTGGATGTTTTTTAATTGCCAATGTGATCCATTTCCCAGCAATGAAGAACACACTGGCTAATTTATGGCATCCTTTAAGGGGTGTTTAGATCTCGAAGTTGGGAGCGAGGAGATATATTTTTAAATTCTTCCATGAGATGGATATTATGCAGGTGCTTGATGGTGCCCCTTGGACTTTTAATAGTCATTTATTGATTATTCATCGGATTGCAAATAATGAAGATCCTATGCATATTCCTTTAGTATTTTCTCCTTTTTGGGTTCAAGTTTTTTACTTATCTCCTGGGTTTTTTTTTTTTTTGGAAATGGTTGCAAAACAATTAGGGAATTTTATTGGAAGTTTTTTGGAGTACGATATGAAATCTCAAAACCATGGGACTAAAAGCTACTTGAGGATTAAGGTGAATCTGGATGTTAGAAGTGTAAAACCTTTAACCTGTCTCTGTAGTCAGATTAGGGTTACGAAGCATTACCGTACAATCAGAAACATTTAAACATCATATCATTCAACAATTTAAAATTTTCATAAATCATTCATTCTCATGTATATTGTCTCTAAATCGAGCCCTCGAGACCCTAAAAATAGCTTTGGAACAATTCGAGACTAATATAAAAAAAATTGGAAATTTTAGGAAAAAGTTGCAAAATCTGGAAACAAGGGTCATATGAGGTCGTGTAACGTTCGAACAGGGGACACACGGCCATGTCCCAGCCTGTGTCCTCACCCGTGTAACTTACTGAATAGGGTCACATGGCCGTGTGCCAGGCAGTGTAACTCTTTGAGTTGCCCCACACGTGCCGTGTGCCAAACCGTATGTTAAGCCATGTAACTCACTGAGTTGAACCTTAAGAAAATCATCAGATGACACACGGTCGTGTTGCTAGGCCGTGTGCCTTATACAGCTAAGTCACACACCCGTGTCTCAAGCCATGTGAACCCAAAATTTACCTAAAATCAAACCAATTCAAAACCATTTTATACATAAATATTCAATCCAATTGTGCACACTTCCAAAAGACCAAAACATCTTTCAAGCACACATATATTTTCCAATTCAAACAACTTAATTCATATAACCAATATGCCATTCAATGGCACCTCAAATGCATTCAAACAACACCCACCTAAACATGTCAGTATTGCTACATTTCATGCATATAAATCTAACTCAAATAGGTACTAAAACATTCACAAATGACCATTCTTAAACCATTCAAACATACCATAAAGAACTTTACTTACAAGTATTATCAAGTGACCAAAATGACATAATTTGGTAAGGTACCAAAATTTGGTAAGGTACCAAAGTGCAACAAACTAACACAACTTCAATAGCTAAATATACCAAAACATACATCATAAAGATCTTATACATGCCATCAATAACCTTGGCTAAAATGCATAAAAACTACCAAAATGATCGATGGGTAGTGTGATAGGTCTCCGACGAGCTTCCAACCAAATCGAGCTTCCGACAATCTATAAAACAATAAAAGGAAACTACATAAGCAACGTGTGCTTAATAAGTTCGTATAAACATAACTTACAATTTCCATAATACAATACATAGATTAAATACTATAACAACCCATTTTCAGTAAAATTGGAACAGTGGTTTCAGGACCACAAATTCGAGCTGAAAATAAAATTTATTTTAATATTATTGTATGGTCAGTATTATGATAGGAATGTTATATGAAAATTCTGGTAAGAAAATTTTACCGATTATGTGCTTAATTACGGAAAGGACTAACTTGTATAAAATGAAAAAGTTGAACTCTAGTAGCTAGAAGGATTAAATAGCTATGGAATTCAAAACTTAAGGCCCTTATATGATAATTAGACCATTAAAGAAAAGTTAGTAGATATTTTTGATGATTCATCCATGGAAATTTAAAAAAGGGCAAGGACTAAATTGGAAATGAGAAAAATTAATGGATGATAAATAACTAATAAGAAATAAAAATCGTTTTATATCATCTTCTTCCCCAAACATTCCATGGAAACCCTAGGAAAGAGAAAACAAGCTTTCTTGGCTTAATTGGGTAAGTATTCAAGCCTCATTTTTAGTAATTTTTATATTTTTGAGATCATGATAGTCTAATCTATCCATTTTAATGATTAATTTGAAAATTTAACAAAGTATAGAAATTTTTTTCATGGATAAATATGCTGGAAATTTGAAATTTATGGTAGAATATGAAAGGTTGTTGATAGATAAACAACTTTTTACAATGTGAATTTTGATGAAAACGTGATTTAGGGACTCAATTGAAAAGTTGTAAAAGTTGTAGAAAAATTTTAAATTTTGTGAAATACATGTGCTGTAAAAGTTATACTAAAATTTTGGTTAGGCTTAGAATAAGGATTAAATTGCATGAATTTCATTTTCCGAGCTTAGGGATGAAATTGGAATTTATGAAAAGTTTAGGGGCAAAATGGTAATTTTGACTAGAGTGTAAATTGAATATAATTGAATATGAATTGTATTAAATTTATGATTAAATTCATTTATATAGATCCAGATAACTCAAATTCGAAGCTAGATCTAGGAAAAGAGAAAATTTCGGATTAATAGATTTTCTTATACGAACTATTATCGAGGTAAGTTCGTGTAACTTAATTATGCATATTAATATGTTTCCATTGAATGTTGAATAGGAATAGAATATGGTATATGTTCATATTTATAAATACATGAAACGATTACATGATTGGAAATGTATTTAAAATGTTAAGTTTTGTTGGAATAATGAAAATCGATGGATACGTATGATTTCCTGTATGTGAATGTGATTTTGCATACGTTGCAGATAGGATTTAGCTCGGACGAGTAATCTTGATATAGCCCTCTCGAGCATCCTGATGTATAGTTCCTACGAGCATCCTGATCGGTAGTGATTTAGCATGTGTTGCGCACTATCGCAGCTCTTTGTGAGTTTCCTGATATAGGCTCTTATGAGCTTCCTGACATGGCTTACTTAACTTCCTGTTATCTTATCCGGTGCTCCTTAATATTATCTCTTCGGAGATATTTGATAAGCTTTATAAAACTTTTATGAGTTTACCGATTAGCTCGGATAAGTGTCCTGTTACATGATTACATGGCTCATTGAGCATCCTGATATGTGACTTGAGAGTGTGCTTCCTGAATAAGTACCCTACTGGGTACCCCTGATTATGAATTGACGAATTACAGATTTGTACACCTTGAGTGTACTATTTGAGTATCCATCGATATTTCAATAATTCAATGGATAAAACTCTCGACATGAGAAAAATGATGAGATAAATAGAAATATGTCTTGAATACTTTTGAATTATTTGATGAAAGGTTATATGATGAGTTCATCTATACTTATTTGATTTACAAATGTTTTATATGACTAACTTGCTTGATTGAGTATATGTGTTTAGGTAAACTTGTCAAATTGATGAAAAGCATGTTAATTTTTTGCTTAACATTAATAAATGTAATTGGTAAGTTTTAACTCCTGTTATACGAACTTACGAAGCATTAAATGCTTACTAGGTTTTATTTTTTCTGTTTTATAGTGCTCGGAAGCTTGCGAAGGTTGGAGATCAGTTGAAGCATCATCACACTATCTACTAGCTTATTTTAATATAAATAGTAAACTTATTTTGGTATAATAGCATGTATAGGTAACTTGGCCATTGTTAGTAAATAAATGTGGTTTGTAAACTAGCCATTGGAATGGCTAGTAATGATTTATTTTGATATATTTATAAGGTTATATTATGAAAAATACCTACGTATTAAGTATATTAAATGTGGTTGATCAAGTTATGCTTAACATATAAGTTAAACAAGGGTGAGAATATAAACATGAATGCATATGATAAAATATCATGTTAGATGTTAGAACTGGCTTGGATTTAATGCTTGAATTGGCTGGTATATACTTGTAAGTTTTGGTGTAGGTTATTGGCAAATTTGGGTGAGAAATAAAGCTAGGAAATGGTTTTACTTTCTCCACATAGGTAGACACATGGTCGTGTGTCTTGACCGTGTGTGACACATGGCCTGACACATAGGCATGTGGTTCGGCCGTGTGTCCCCTGTAACTTAAATTTGAGAAATAGAATGCTCAGAATTGAGTACATGGGCAAAGACACGAGCGTGTGTCTTAGCCGTGTGTGCTACACGGCCCAGAACACGGGCGTGTGTCTTGGCCATGTGAAACTTGCATTTAATTTTGGAAAAATTAAACTAACCACATGGCCTAGCACATGGGCGTGTGGCTGGCCGTGTGACACAAGTCAAAGAGTTACACGGGGTCGAACACGGCCTACAGCATGGGCATGTCCTATGGTCACATGGGCGTGTCCCTTTACCACACGGGCGTGTGTGCCCTGCATCTAGGAAAAATTTTGGAAATTTCGCGAAAAATTCTTTGAGTTCCCGATTTAGTCCCAACTCATTTATAATACTTGTACTGGGCCTCGAGGGTCCATTTAAGGGACGTTATGAATAATTTCGAAAAATGTATAGTAATTGACATGAATTATCTGTAAATGTTCTGAAAACTCCAGTAATGCTCTGTAACCCTGTTTTGGCGACGGACACGGGTTCGGGGTGTTACAAATACAATTCAACACCAATGTCACAAGCTTAGCAAAGCCTAATCAACATCACCAACTCACAAGTCAGTATGTTTATCCATAACATAAATGAAATCAATCATAATACATGTAAATTTCCATATGTACAACATCATTAGCTCATCAATCCTTTCATTTAATCATGATTCAATCCATTTACATGCTTACCATTTTGTTCCCTTTTCTTGCCCGTTGAACCATTTAGAATTACATCGGATACTCGGGAAAGCTCACACGAAGTGTACCTTTACATATAACCGTAACATTTCCTTTACATCATTACTCACACGAGCTGTGAAATGGGCCTCCTCACACAAGCTGTGGGTTGGAATGTAAGCTACACGATGCTACTCACACAAACTGTGGAGAATCCACAACAAATGCAAGACTTCAGCCATTAGTAGGACATTCAAGACCAACACCCAAAACATGAAATCCCTAATGACATGTCATTTGTATACTAAGAATTTCGAAGGTTCAACCGGGACTCAATACCCGTCAATTCTTCAGAGCATTGATACATTAATATATCGATCCATTTACATTAAAAATAACATATTAAACATTCAAGTTAAATAATATTAATACGATAACCGTTCATACAAACTTACCTCGATGACTAATGGCATAAAAGTTAGATCGAACTAATCCGAAGCTTTAGGTTTTCCTCGATCTAAGTCAGAACATGGTTTATCTTGATCTAAATAGAAAATTTCAATCAATTAAATACTCTTAGTATTCAATTTAATCCACATTTCATATTTATGCAAAATTACCAATTTACCCCTAACATTTTTACTTTTATGATTTAGTCCTTAAGCTCATAAATTGAAATCTAACCATTTTAACCCTCCATTCATGCTAGCTAAAATTCTTAGGGACTTATACTAACCCAATTAGACCATCATTTCATAAATTTAACATGAAATTTTACTATTTTCACAAATATATCCCTAAATGCAATTTCATCAAAAATCACTTAACAAAACTTATTTATTTCTTAACAAAGATTCATAATCTATCAATTAATATAAAAAACCATTCAAGAACATTCATTGCATAACCCTCAACCTCTAATAGTTTTACAAATTAACCCTCGATCTAGCTAGATTAAGCTAAAACGATCTCAAAAGCATAGAAATTATTAAAAACGGGGTTGAAATCACATACCATGCAAACATTGAACTAGTCGAACCTTCAAAGCACAAAAATGGAGGTTTCTTTCCATAATTTCAGTGGAGAAAAACATTAAAGAAGATGATACTAAATTTTACCTTATTTTAATTTAACTTAATTTATTAAATTACCTTTTTAACCTCACTTATTAACTTCAAAATCAACCAAATCATGCCCATATTTGTCCATTAACCTTATGAATGGTATAATTATCATTTAAGTCCATTTACTTTCATTTTCATAGTCCCTTTTTAACTAACAGAACTCCAGTTTTACACTTTTTACGATTTAGTCCTTTTTACTTAATGAATTACTTAAACATCATAATTTCTTAACGAAATTTTAATACAATCTTAATATATTCTCGTAGACATTAAATAAATAATAAAATAATAATTTACTTGTTGAAATTGTGGTCTCGAAACCACTATTTTTAATATCACGAAAAATGGGTTGTTACAAGAAGGCCCTTAAGAAGAAAAATGAAAATTATGATATCCTCTACAAAATCCCTTTATGTTAATTTTCGTTATGAAAAATTAACTCTATGCTGCTTTTTATGTGGCTGCTTGGGACATAATGATAAGTTATGTCTAGTTCGTTTAAACAATGGTGGAGATATGGTGGAGCTTGGTTGGAATTTGGATCTGAAGGCTCAATCAAGACAAGCAATGGTAGCAAACAGTGTTTGGCTTCGTGAGGAAGGGGAAGAAGAATTTTTGAAAACTAATCTGTCGAAACATGATGGGGGAGTAATTTACGGAATGCTGAAATGAGGAATTCTTGGAGGAATTTAAATCTAATTTTAGGATTTAATTTGGAGGGGTTTCCTATTCGAGGAAAGACAAATATGTTTGAATCATCAAGTGGGCTAGGTCTAGAGGTGTTCATGGGCCGGGCCGGGCCGGATTCGGGTCAGGCTCAACTAAAAAATCATGCCCATTTATTGGGCTCGGGTCGAGCCTAAAAAATGGGCCTAAAATTTTGCCCAAGCCCGACCCGGATAAAAATACTAAAACCAGGGCCCTACCCGGCCAATTTCATTCAGATTAATTTTATATTATTTTATTATTATTTTTAAATATATATAATACATCAAAAATACTAAAAATATCAAAATAAATATTTCCCAATAAATTGAAAATAAATTTTGAAAAATATGTAGACTTAAATAACACTAAGATAAATGCAACTTAACAAGCAATTGCTTTTAAAATAATAAAAAAATAAACAAATGCCTTTAAAATAATTAGAAAATTAACAATAAAATAAATTTTATACAATATCCAAACAATAACAACAAAATAATAGCAACATAATAGTAAAATGGTAGCAAAATATGGAGAAAACAACAAGAAAATAACATTCAAAAAAAATATATATACAGATTTTTTTGTCCTTTAGTGAATTCGGGCCGGGCTCGGGCTAAAAATATCTTACCCGAGGCCCAGCCTATTTTTTAAATGGGCCTTATTTTTTTGTCCAAGCCCATTTTTCGGGCCTATATTTTTGCCCAAACCCTCCCACATTTTAGGCGGGCCTTCGGAACCATGCACACCTCTAGCTAGGTCCCACTATGATTTGAATCATCAAGTGAGCTTGGTCCCACTATGATGGAGCATGATTTTGAGGAATTCCCGATTGAATGTGTAGATGGAAAGAAAAGACCCAGAGTTGTACTATCAGATTCTAACGTTTCTAGATTTGTCGGTTCATTGAGGGCTACAGACAGATAGGTCAGTGTTTAACAAAACAAGATATCGGCAACTGCCAGGAAGCAAGCTGACCGAACACAATGAAGATCTTGTGCTGGAATGTTCGTGGATTAGGGAATAAGCAGGCTATTTGAAGACTTCGACACATGCTGAAGTTCTATAATCCCCAAATTATCTTCTTAATAGAAACCAAATTAACTGAGAGTCATATGGAAAGAGTAAGGAAAATATGTAGTTTTAATAATGGATTATATTTTTACACTTAAGGAACGAGAGGGGGATTGAGTTTAGCTTGGAATAGGAATGATTTAGTTCAACTTCACAGCTATTCAAAGAATCATATTAATGTGGATGTTGGGATGAATAGAGGAGATATTAAATGGAGATTTACTGATTTTTATGGTGCCCCAAATTCGTGATATAGGGAGGAATGTTGGGATTTACTTAGGAGTCTTGGGAGTGATCAAAGTCTTCCTTGATTAGTTTTTGGGGATTTCAATTAAATTTTGTACTCTTTTGAAAAAGCTGGTGGTTTGCCATGTGATGAACATAAGATGGAGTGCTTTCGAAAGACTTTCGAAGATTGTCGTTTAGCTGATGTGGGTTATTTTGGATCTCCTTACACTTATGAGAGAAGGAATCTTCTGGAAACAAATATCCATGAGAAGTTTGATAAAAGGGTGGAAAATGTTGAATGGTTGAGTTTGTTCTCTGATTTTTCAATATGTCATCTTCCATATTCCATTTTTATCACTATCCTGTTCTAATCAAGACTGACCAGGATGTTTTTAGGAGAGTTTAAAAGACTTTTAGGTTTGAATCGTGGGTGGCTAATGGAAGAGTAATGTAAAAGGGAGGTAAAATGTATTTGGGAATCAAATCCATGTACAGTTTTGGAGAAATTGGAAGTTGTAAAATCCAGATTGAGAATGTGGGAAAAGGGGATTAAAAAAAAGGGGGGCAAAATCTTCTAAGCATTTACATAAAGAGTTGGAAAGATTGGTGGATCTTGATAGGGTTAGTGAGAATTTGGCTGAGTTAATCGATGTTAAGCTTTACCTAAATTTGGAAATTGACAAAAAAGAAGCTTATTGGGAACAATGAGCTCAGACAAATTAGTTGAGGCTGGTAGATAGAAACACCAAATATTTTCATAGTTTTACTTCTCAAAGAAAGTGGAAAAACAATATTCAAAAGTTGATGACTGAAGATGGTCGTTGGGCTACAAATGAGAGTGAGGTTGAGGAAATGGTACGTAAATATTTTGCTAACATTTTTTCTTTAAAAGGTGTTGGATGTATGGAGCATGTCTTGTCAGGAGTGGAAAAATGTATCACTGATGATATGAATCAGATGCTTCTGTCCAAGTACACACATAAAGAGGTATTTGTTACTTTAAAAGGTATGAGCCTAACAAAATCTACTGGTTGTGATGGCTTTCCAGTGACATTTTTTTAGAAATTCTGGAGTATCATGAGGGATGAAGTGTTTTCTGCCTTAAAATTTTGAATGGGGGTTTGTCTGTGGAACCTCTAAATGTCACCAATTTAGTGCTTATTCTAAAAATTACTCAAGCCTTGAAAGTGGAAAATTTTAAACCTATTAGTCTATGCACGGTCTTATATAAAATGATTTTTAAATCTGTTACCCGTTTTCAATAAGTTTTAGATTATTGCATCGATGAAGCCTAGAGTGCATTTATTCTGAGGTGTATGATTACAGATAATGTTCTTTTTTCTTTTGAAGTTCTCTATACTTTCAAGCAAAAGAGAACAAGGGAAAAAGGTTTATTGGCACTAAAATTAGACATGAGCAAAGCTTACGATCGAGTTGAATGTGTGTTTTTACAAAAAAAAAATGATGTTGAAGATGGGTTTTGGCTCAACTAGGGTAGATCTTATCATGCAGTGTATTAGCATTGTCTCGTGCTCTATTGTGATAAATGGAATAGAGGGTCAAAGATTTAAACCTACTAGAGGTTTAAGACGAGGGGACCCTTTAAGCCCTTATTTGTTTCTTATCTACAATGAAGGTCTCTCTTCTTTGGTAAGATTGGCTACTTGTGAAGGTGTTTTGGGAGAAGCCAAAGTTAGTCAGCAGGGACCAAAGATTTCTCATTTATTGTTTGTAGATGATTGTATCATATTTTGGGAAGCTTTTGAAATGGATGTCAATGTTCTGAAAGGTATCCTAAAGGAATATGAAGAAGTTTCGAGCCAATGCATGAATTAAGAAAAATCAATGGCTTTTTATAGATCTAATACTTCTGATCAGTCTAGAGAGATTATTTCATAGATTCTAAGTGTTTGTAATTCAAAAAATCCTAAAAAATATTTAGGCCTTCCTAACATGGTGGGAAGGGGAAAAAATGAGGCGTTTCAATTACTTAAAGATCGGCTAAAAAGTAAGGTCGATTATTGGAAAACAAGATTTTTATCTTAAGGAGGTAAATATTTTTTTATAAAATCAGTCTTACAAGCTATTCCGACCTATACTATGGCTTGTTTTTTACTTCCAAATTCTCTTTGCAAAGAAATGGAGAGTATTCTTATGAAGTATTGGTGGCAAAAAGGACACGAGAAAAGAGGTATCCATTGGTGTGAATGGATGAAACTATGTTGTTTAAAGGAGAATGAGAGTATTGGCTTTCATTGCTTAGCAAAATTCAATTTATCTTTATTAGCAAACCAAGGATGTCGATTAATTTGTTATCCGAATTCTTTGCTTGAGCATACATTGAAAGCTAAATAATATCTCGCAACAGGTTTTTTAAATGCAAGATTAATCAGTCTACTTTCTTATACCTGGAAAAGCATTTGAGCTACCAATAGGATTCTTCATGATGGGATGTGCTGAAAAGTCTAGAATAGGGAAAGAATTCCAATCAGAGATGTTACTTGGGTGCCTAGGTTTGAGAATCACAAAATTTACAATGTTGGAAGCATTCTAGATTCAATGATGGTAGCTGATATTATTGAAAAGGAATCTAGACTATGGAATGAAGCACTCATCAGATGTACTTTTAGTATGACAGATGCAGAGCGAATCTTAAGAATTCTATTGGCACATATTCTTCATAATGATTGTTTGGTGTGGAAAATGGAGGCTTCTGGTGAATACTCTGTGCGCAGTGCTTACAAAATGCTATTACATCTATCGGGTGATCTTAATCAGTTACAACAACAAACTAAATGCATGCATTTCTATAATAAATTATGGGGGCTAAACCTACCTTCTAAATTGAATATTACAATTTGGAAATGCTGTTGATGTGTGTTTTCACGTTATTAACTAAAAATACGACAAAGGCAAGTGCACCTATCGATAAATAGTATAGCTATAGTGAGTAAAGATATCAGATCCATGAAGGCTAAAAGTAATTCCTATTATTTAGCCGAAAAAAATGATTGATTGGTTTAAACTAAGATTTACAAAATTAATTTAACTAAAGAACTCAACAGAAAATAAATCAGGAAAATAACCGAATGATAACCAATGAGAGAGACAATACCAAAGAAAGAATCCACCTAGGCTTCATTTATTATTATGAATCTGATTTAAACGATTTATTTACTTGGTACCTTGATCTGTAGAAATCCTTAAATTATGCTAATATCTCTTTCGAAAGTAAGAGCAACTAACTTTAGGATGATTAATTGAAATTTCTTTCTAGTTAAAACCCCTATTGTCGCATTAACTCGATCCATGGATTACCCTATTAGATTTGACTCTAATCTAGTAGATTTATGTCGTCCTATTTCTAGAATTAACCCGTTTTATGTACATTCAAGGCCCATAGAATATGTTAAGAACAAACCAGAACCCAATCAAAATCTTATAAACTTTTTCGTAAAATTTCTAAGATTTCTCTTAATGAACAGTACCACATACCCGTGTGGTTTAGAGACACGCTCGTGTGTCTCTATGACACACTCGTGTCATCACCCTGTGTGACTCACACGGCTAGGACACGCCCGTGTCCTCTACTCGTGTACTTCTCTGACTTGTTGCTCATGAACAAACTAGTTTTACACGGCCAAGACACAGACCTGTGTGCTTAGCTCGTGTGGATTTATTTTCAATTAGAACCTAGTGCAGTTTTCACACAGCCAAGCACATATCCGTGTACTGTGGCCGTGTACTTCACACGGCTGAGACACACGCTCGTGTCTCTGCGTGTGTGGCCATACTTGAGCATTCTGTTTACCAAATTTTTAAATGTAGGGGACACACAGCCTACTCACATGCCCGTGTAAGGGCAGTGTGTCTTACACGGTCTGATCACACGCCCGTGTGTCAGGCCGTGTGGACTCAAAATGAACCTTATAGTTCAAGTTTACCAACCCTGCAAACTTCGATAACAAGAAACTTAAAATTCAATCTTTCAACCAACCCAAAACATGACTAAATACATCCATTTCACATTAAAATCATCAATGTTACGATCTAACTTGAGTGTATTAGTAAGTGTTTAACATAAGAACTTCCAAATAGTATACTTTGATACCATTCATAATCAAATCAAATAAGCTACGTAAAAGACCATTTTATAAGACTTAAGTCTACATATAAAAGTTAAACTATGCCATCATTTACACTATTAACATTGACATTCAAAATGACTTTCAAAAGATAACCTAGGTACATGCCATTTCTCAAAATAAAATGCATCACCAATTTTTTGAGTTCGGGCTTGTCTTGAATGCTGAGTTTTTAGTCACTTTCGTACCTAACCTGCGTATGGAAACAAACCGTACGCTGAGTATTCACTCAGTGGTATTTTTATAAACTAACACTTAAACAATTATTATCACAAAATGCATTTAAGCTACTAATTTCAAATCTAATAGCACTAATTATATTCAAGTTATTTCTAAATGAAACATTCAGTTCGATTATACGTCAATCAATAACAGTCGATTTTCAGTACAGTAGCACAATCATTCAATAATCCAGTATGGTAATTTACCCTTATTAACATAACTCGGACCTTAGTGGATACACAGATCCAACCAACACACCAGTATAGCACAAGGTGCCTCATCGGCTTTGCTGAAGTAAATAGTAGTAGTACGGTACATAGTACCTCATCGGATTAAACCGAAGTAACAGAAATAGTACGACACAAGAAGTGCCTCATCAACACAAAGTCGAAGTAACAGTACGACACTATTAGTGCCTCATCGACTCAAGGTCGAAGTATCCTTGTACACTTCCAATCTTATGGCATGCCAATTATATCCAACCTAGCCCGACACTGTTCATAGGGTATGTATTTCACTTAAATTTTTAGATAACAGTCAATATACATTGCAATTCAAATAATCACAACTCAATTTGATTCAATACAATGATAGTAATACTTACATCTATCTAATAAATGCAAATATAATTTTTAAGTTTGGTTTATAAAAATACAAACCGTAATTTTTTTTTTTGGATTACTCCTGATCCACCTTCTCTTTTCCTTTCTTTGTTGATGTCTCCGGTACTACGTTAGCTACAGAAATTAAACAATTCGTACTATTAATATAATAACAATTCACAATGAATAATTGAATTTTTATTTAATCCATACCTAAATTTTCAATTTAACATTTGTTTTTATCACTTAATTTCATACTTCATTTCTGTTTAATTTCTTATCATATTCTCCTTAAATATTGAATATTCATGGCAAAGCCCTAATCTCAAGTTTCTTTCAATTTAGTCCCTCAAACATAAAACTTATAGCTTCTTTTACAATTTAATCCCTTAATCAATTCTAACTTGAAATTTACTCAATTAAATATCTAATTCAACAATTTGTTCAACATAACCCATGTCCAAAAATCTATTAACTTTCAAAATTTCCACTTACATCAAGTAATATTGTCTCTAGGACTCTAAAAACATCAAAATTATAAAGAAATGGACTTAATTGACTTATCAAATTAAACTTCAAGCTTCAAAACCCTAAATTTCCCTTTTCTTTTTCTTTCCTTTTTCTTCCTTCCCACTTTTGAATTGCTTCTGTCTCTTTTTCTTGTTTTTCTTTCTTTTCTTTCTTTTATTATTATTATTATTATTATTATTATTATTATTATTATTATTATTATTATTATTATTATTTTATGCTTTATTATTATATTATATTTTAGTAATAATTATTATTTACTTAAATAATAAGTAAATACATACATATATTACAAATGTATGTATTATACTTTTTACACTTGTATTTAATTTTTACCATATACTTGGCACCTATGGTTTAATTGCTAATTTAGTCCCTTCACTTTTATTTAGTCTATAATTAAAGTTTTGTACTATATTCAATCTAGTCCTTTCACTAAATTAACCTTAATTCAAGCTAATTCACCTAACCAAAATCTAATTAATGACTCAACTAACATTCGTAAATATTTCTAATAAATATTTACGAACCCAATTTTCTGAAATAGTAAGCCAGAAACTCGATTTTCGATACTCATAAATTTTAGGTCATTACATTTCTCCCCGCTTAATAAATTTCGTCCTCGAAATTTACCTGAAAAGAGATGGGGGTATTGGGATCTCATCGTATTCTCTGGTTCCCATGTTGCTTCTTCAATGTTATGAGTTTTCCATAGTACTTTCACTAAGGGAACCCATTTATTACGCAATTCTTTTACCTCTCGGGCTAGTATTTTAACCGGTTCCTCTTCATACGACAAATTAGGTCGAATTTCAATTTCCTCCGTAAAAATAATATGAGAAGGATCTGATCGATATCTTCAGAGCATAGAGACATGAAAAACATCATGAATCTTTTGTAATTCTGAAGGTAAAGCCAATCGATAGGCAACCGGTCCAATTCTTTCGACAATTCATATGGTCCCCGACTTAATTTACCTTTCTGACCAAATCTCAGAATCTTCTTCCAATGAGAGACTTTAAGAAATACTTTGTCCCCAACTGAATACTCAATGTCCCGACGTTTTAGATCTGCATACGATTTCAGTCTTTCTCGAATCTTCTTGACAGTACCCTCTGTTTCTTGAATCAATTCTGGTCTAATCACTTTCTTCTCATTCAATTCTGTCCAACACACTGGTGACCGACATCTCCAACCATATAAAGCCTTATACGGTGCCATTTGAATTCTTGATTGGAAACTATTATTATATACAAATTCAGCTAACGGTAGATATCATTCCCAACCTGATTCAAAATCAATGGTACAAGCTTGGAGCATATCTTCTAAAATCTGGATAACTCTTTCTAACTGTCCATCGGTCTGTGAATGAAAAGCTGTACTAAAATGAAGTTGAGTACCAAGAGACTCATGTAACTGTTTCCAAAACCTGGATGTAAATCGTGGATCTCGGATGTATGTTTCTGCAATCTCACAATTTCCCGGATGTATGTTTCTGTAAGTTTCTGAAGTGACCAATCCATTCTGACTGCTACAAAATGAGCTGATTTTGTAAGCCGATCAACAAACACCCAAATAGCATTTTTCTTACTTGATGACAATGGTAACCCTATTACAAAATCCATTGTGATACAGTCCCATTTCCATTCAGGAATATTAATAGGTTAAAGTAAACCAGTCGAAACCTGATGCTCGGCTTTAACTCGCTAACATGTCAAACATTTGGCCACAAATTCCACTATATCCCTTTTCATACCCGGCCACCAATACAGTTGCTGTAAATCTCGATACATTTTTGTTCCTCCAGGATGTAATGCGAATGGACTGTCATGTGCTTCTCAAAGTATTAACTTCTTCAATTTTGAAACATTCGGAACACAAATCCGATTATGAAATCTCAGACAATCACGTTCATCAATGCTGAAATTCTCTACTACACCACTCTGAACCATTTCTTTTCTCTTCATTAGCTTGTCATCTTTTAACTGGGCTGACTTGATTTGTTCGAACATTACTGGTTTAATTTTTAATTCAGCCATTAAACCTCCATCATCACTAATATTAAACTGTGCAAACATCGCCCGCAATTCGATTGCAGCTTTTCTACTCAATGCGTCAGCTACCACGTGAGCTTTACCTGGATGATAGTCAATAACACAATCATAATCTTTTAGAAGTTTTATCTACTGACGTTATCTCAAATTCAACTCTTTCTATGATAGAAGATACATGAGACTTTTATGATTAGTGTAGATGTAGCATTTCTCACCGTACATATAATGTCTCTAGATCTTTAAAGCAAAAATCACAGCTGCTAGTTCCAAATCATGAGTCGGATAATTACGTTCATGCAGTTTCAATTGTCGAGAAGCATAAGCTATCACTTTTCCACTTTGCATTAGTACATACCCAAGACCATTTAAGGAATCATCACTATACACAACAAAATCTTTTTCCGATTCTGGTAAAGTCAAAATAGGTGCCTCCGTTAACATCTGCTTTAATGTTTCAAAACTTTTCTGACACAGCTCATTCCAAACAAATGGAACATTCGTTTGTAATAACTTTGTTATTGGTAAAGCTATTTTTAAAAATACATTCATGAACCTTCGATAATACCCAGCCAATTCAAGAAAACTACGTACCTTTGACACATTTTTAGGAGTTTTCCACTCTACAATTGCTTTAATTTTCTTTGGGTCCACTCTAATTCCATTTGTTGATACCACATAACCAAGAAATACTACCTCTGACAGCCAAAATTCGTATTTACTTAATTTCCCATATAATTGTTTCTCCCATAATATTTGTAATACAATTTGAAGATGTTGATCATGTTCAAATTCAAACTTTGAATATACCAAAATATCATCAATAAAGACTACTACAAATTGGTCCAAGTACAGCTGAAAAATCCAGTTCATAAGATCCATAAAAGCAGTTGGAGCATTTGTTAACCTAAATGGCATCACCAAGAATTCATAATGCCCATACCGTGTTCGAAATGTTGTCTTTGGTACGTCACTTTCTTTCACCTTTAACTGATAATAGCCCGATCTTAAATCAATCTTCGAAAACACAAAAACTCCTTTCAATTAATCAAATAAATCATCAATGTGAGGTAACATGTATTTATTCTTGACAGTCACCTTGTTCAACTATCAGTAGTCAATATATAACTGCATCGAACCATCTTTCTTCTTAACAAATGACACTGGAGCTCCCCACGGTGATGTACTAGGTCGTATAAAACCTCGATCCATAAATCTTGCAGTTGTACCTTTAACTCCTTTAGCTCAGTTGGTGACATACGATATGGAGGTATCCATACTAGATTTGTACCCGAGTACACTTCAATCACAAATTCAACTTCCCGATCAGGAGGTAATCTAGGTAGCTCTTCAGGGAATATATCAGGAAATTCACATACAGTTTAGATTTTACTACATTTACTTTCCACTGAATCCAAATTAATAACATATGCTAAGAAAGCAGCACAACCATGATAAAGAAGCTTACTAGCTTTGATTGCCGAAATAATACGAACTGTTCCACTGGTCCGCATACCATTTACTTCAATCTGATCACCGCTTTCATTCTGAACAGTGAACTTCTTTTTATAACAGTCTAAAATTACTCCATGTTCTGATAGCCAGTCTATACCCAGTATAATGTCAAAGTCGCCAAATGGCATAAATAATAGATCAACAGGAAAAGTTCTATCTTGAATCATTAATGGACTTCTTCGACATATTCGATTCACTAAATTTTTTTGCCCCAGAGGACCAGACACCTCCACTGTTGCTCTAGACTGTTCAGGTTTTAATTTTCCCATCTCAGCTAGTTTTGTATTAAAATAAGAATGTGACGACCCCGGATCTATTAAAGCATAAACGGGTTCTGAATGTAATAGAAATATACTTGTCACCACATCGTGTACATCTCCTTCTTCTCGAGTTCTTACAACATATGCTCAGGCTGGAGCTCTAGCTTCCGATTGTTGAGTGGTAACTTCACTTGTTCTTCTAGCACCTACTCTACTAACTGAACCACCTCTGCCTGACCCTCGACCTCTAGAAGCAAATTCAGATCTTTGTGATACTATTGGTGCTATTTTATCAATCTTTGGACAGTCTTTTACAAAATGATTAGTAGATCCACATCGAAAACAACCTCCCGTTAATCTCCAACACTCACCCCGATGTTTATTTCCACAGTGTTGACATTCCAGAATTTCAGTATTCCTAGATGGCCCTCTGATGCTACTAGTGGAAACTGTCGTTTGTCTACCACGATTTCTGTCACTTTTATCTGATCTAAAACCAAATCTTCCACTGCTTCGAAATTCCTTTGATCTCTTAGGTTATGGATTAGAGCTTGTAGTTCCGGGACGTTTCCAAAGTGAACGAGAAATTTCAGGTTTTTTGTCTAACCCCAACACTTGTTCAACCATTTTGGCTCTCTCAATTAAATCTACAAATTAAGTAATCCGTAGAGACACTAATTGTAATCGTAATTCATCACGTAGTCCTCTTAAAAACTGTTTACATTTGTCAGCTTTAGTCGGTACAAATTTAGTTGCATATCTACTCAATCTCAAAAACTCCCGTTCATAATCTACTACGGACATTTCACCTTGTTTCAGCATCAAGAACTCCTGTTTTCTGTCTTCTATAAATAATTATCCCAAATATTTCTTTTGAAACTCTCTTAGAAAGAATTCCCAACTTATTTATTCCTCTGGTACATGTTGAGTTACCGATTCCCAGCATACGTACGCTTCTCCTTGTAATAAAGAAACGGCACACAATAAACTTTCCTGTGGGGTACATTCAAGTTGCTTCAGGATTCTCTTTGTAGTCTCTATCTAGTTTTCAGCTACAGACGGGTCAACTCCTTTTGATCCTAGAAATTCAATAGCACCATATTTTCACAACTCTTTAATAGGAGCTCGTCGAGTTGAAGGGGTAGGAGTTATAGTAGGTATAGTTCCTACTGCTCTTTGAAGAGCATCAACTATCACTCGGAGTATTTTTGTATTATCTCTTTCTCTAATATCACTCTTTTCAACATTTGGCGGTTGATTACCTACCGGATTTACACTGGGTGTTGCAGATTCTGATTCATTCATATCATATGGTTTAATCTCTTCACTATACATTTCTTGATCAGTTTCTTCTATATTTTCACCAGACATCTTTAACTATAAAACAAAGATAACAATAATTCAGTATATATATATCAGCATCCAATCCCGACTCAAATTTAACTCAGTAATGGCATGTACCTCTAGACTCATTTCTGTACTCAATTTGATCCTAGAATCGACTAAACCTGAATAGCTCTGTTACCACTAAATGTAACACCCCCAACCCTTTTTCGGCATTGGAATAGGATTATGGAGCATTACCAGTCACTACAGTTTATAACGTTAAGCATATAAAATTAATCATTGTATAATTTAGTAATGCATCTTATTAACCCATTTTATGTACATTCAAGGCCCATGGAATATGTTAAGAACAAACCGGAATCCAATCAGAAACTTATAAACTTTTTCACAAAATTTCCAAGATTTCTCTTAATGAATAGTACCATACGCCCGTGTGGTTTAGAGACACGCCCATATGTCTCTATGACACACCTGTGTTATCACCCCGTCTGTAAAGCCCCCACACCCGAGACCGTTGCCGGAGTCGATTTTGAGGTGTTACCAAACATAATTTATCAAATTAAGAACTTCAAATCATTTGTTTCTACATTCACAGCTTTCTAGCTACCTGCGTCATAGTTACAAGAAAAATCATATCTCGAGTTAAGAAGCTTTAAATCAAGATCCGTAAATTTTCCCTAAATCTAGACTCATATATATATTCACTAATTTTTTTCTAGAATTTTTGGTTGGGCCAATTCGTACATTTTATTAGTTAAAGTTACCCCTGTTTTAGGACTTGACTGGACTGCCCTCTGTTTACTACGAACCATATTTCTCTCTGAAAAAAATTTATATGACTATGTTGTTTGTTTATCATGAAACTAGACTCAATAAGGATTCCAATAATATAAAATACACCACATAATTATTTTTGTACAATTTATGGTGAATTTCTAAAGTTGGAACAGGGGATCCAGCAATCGCTCTGACCCTATTTCACTAAAATTCAAATATCTTCTAACATATAATTCCTTTACCTATTTCGTTTGTTTTATGTGAAACTAGACATATTAGGCTTCAATTTCATATTTAATCCATCACAAAATTCGATTTCTATGATTTTTAGCAAATTTTCAAACTGACATCAGTGTTGCTGCAATGTTCTGTTTAAGGCAAATTTTATCTTTTCATGAGTTCTTATGGACTAGATGACCTATTAACCTTCCATGACATCAAACATGATCTAAATTAGCCATTTCCATGACTTATCATTATCAAGCATTTTCTCAACCAAATCACCGCCATATTACAAAATTATTTACACAAAGTAGGTATATTGCTATACATGCCATACTTAAGTTTTACAAGCCATTTACAAAAATAAAAATCCTTCGGATAGTGTGATCGAACCTTCGACCTGTCTCGATTCCCGAGCCGGCTTGTTCAAAACTACAGTGAATAAAAAGGAGGGAGTAAGCATAAATGCTTAGTAAGTTCATATGCAAATAACAAGTAACATAACAATACAATTATACCAAACAACCTTAGCATGGTATCACCAAAACATATATCACATTTCTAAACATCATTCATCATCTTACCACCTTATCGTTGTAGTATCTATTTTCAACCCGAGGGTTTAGTACATACCTGTCCAAACTGTCCATTTCACAACACTTACCAAAACGTCACTTGCATTTTAAGTGTTCTTCCATTTCACAAAAAATTTTACCCGTTGAACACATCGGAATATAACTCGGATACATGGATAATTTGCACATAAGTGCCACATATGTAATCAAGCAATCATGTAACCCGCCCTTAAGTGAACTCGGACTCAACTCAACGAGCTCGGGTGTTCGCATCCATAAGTGAACTCGGACTCAACTCAACGAGTTCGGATGCCTAGTTACATCTCACGAACTCAGACTCAACTCAACGAGTTCGAACATTCGCATCCATAAGTGAACTCGGACTCAACTCAACGAGTTCGGATGCTCAACCATCCTAGTGACATGTCACTTGTATCCTAATCTATTCCTAAGGTTCAAACGAGATTTTCCTCGGACACATATCCTTGCCATCTTCCGTAAAATACTGAAACCAATACTCGGTAGCACTTTATATTTAACAAATAATACACATAATTTGCATTTTATTCGAAAATAACCACAAAGCATATATTTCATGATAAAAATCAGCATATCATAAAATTAACATCAATAACTTAAAAATAAAAATTATACTACATTATTTACACATGAGCTTACCTTGATACCAAAATATAAAGATTTTGCAATTTAGTCCACAATCTTTTCCTTTCCTCGATTGGGGTCGATTCCACCTCTTTCTTGATCTAAAATAATACATTTAGCTTATTTAATACTCACATTATCAAATTAGTCTTTAATTCAAATTTTATAAAAATTACAATTTTACCCCTAAACTTTTGCATATTTACACTTTTGCCCCTAATCTCGGGATTAAACTTAATTCCTTATTCTTATGTTTCATAACATGCTGATCACTTTTCCCTTCTATGGCAACATCAAATTCTCACTCTAACATGTACTTATGACTATTAGGTATTTTTACCGATTAAACCCTTTTACTCGTTTTCGCTTAAAACCGAGTAGTACAAGTTGTCTAGCATAATTTAAAACCTCATATTCTATCATAAAACATCAAAATTCATAAATTTCACCTATGGGTATTTTTCCAAATATGAACTCTAACTCAAAATATTACTATCATAAGCTATACCGAGTTACCGGGATTTCAAAAACGTAAAAGTCATTAAAAACGGGGCTTGGAATCACTTACTATGAAGCTTGAAATTTGAAGAAACCCTAGCTATGGAGAGAGTGAGCATTCGGCAGCAACTAAGGAAGATGATAACCAATTTTGTGTTATTTTTTCCTTTTTATTTCATTTAATATCCAAATGACCAAATTGCCCCTCCTTACTAAACTTTCAAAAATTCCTTTCATGTCCTAATTTTGTCCATGAACTTAAAATTGGTCAAAGTACCATTTAAGACCTCCTAATTAATATTTTAAAGCAATTTCATACTAAAAACTTCTAGAATGCAAGTTTTGCAACTTATTCGATTTAATCCCTAACTTTAAATTAAACTCGTTATGCCAAAAATTTCTTCACGAAATCTTCACACAATTATGCAATCATATCATAAACCTCAAAATATTTATAAAATAATTATTTATATCTCGAATTTATGGTTACGAAACCACTATTCCGATTAGGCCTTAATTCGGGATATTACAACTCTCCCCCCTTTAAAGATTTTCATCCTCGAAAATCTTACCAGTGCATGAGATGTGGTATTGATTCTTCATAGTTTCTTCGGGTTCCCATGTAGCTTCTTCTACTCCATGCTTTTGCCACAACACTTTCACAAGTGCAATACTTTCTTTCCTTAGTTGTTTGACCTCTCGAGCTAAAATCTTAATCGGTTCTTCTTCATAGGTCATGTCTAGTTATAGTTCAATTTCTGTCAGTGAAACCACATGTGAAGGATCCGAACGATACCGACGTAACATCGACACATCGAATACATTATGAATCTTCTTCAATTGAGATGGCAATGCTAACCGATAGGCTATCGGTCCAACTCTTTCAATTATTTCATACGGCCCGATAAAACGTGGACTTAATTTGCCTTTCCGTCCAAATCTGAGAACTTTCTTCCACGGAGACACTTTTAAAAATACTTTATCACCAACTTGAAATTCAATGTCTTTTCGTTTTAAATCTGTATAAGATTTCTGTCTATCTGAAGCAGCTTTCAAACAATCTCGAATTACCTTCACTTTTTCTTCGGTTTCTTTTATTAGATCAATTCCATAGATCAAATTTTCCTTGAGTTCAGTCCAATACAAAGGCGTTCGACACTTACGACCATACAATGATTCATAAGGTGCCATTTTCAAGCTCGTCTGATAACTATTATTGTAAGCAAATTCTACCAACGGTAAATATCTTTCCCAACTTCCTTGAAATTCCAATACACAACATCTAAGCATATCTTCAAGAATCTGAATTATTCTCTCTGATTGCCCATCAGTTTGTGGATGAAAAGCAGTACTGAAATTTAACTTCGTACCTAACGCCTCTTGCAACTTTTGCCAAAACCGTGAAGTAAATCTCGGATCTCTATCCGAAATAATCGACAATGGTATTCCGTGTAGTCTAACAATTTCTCTAACATACAATTCAGCCAACTTGTTAAGAGAATAATCCATACGTACCGGGATAAAATGAGCCGACATAGTTAATCTGTCAACTATTACCTAGATGACATCTTTCTTTCCTGGAGTCAATGGCAACCCTAAAATAAAATCCATAGTAATCCGATCCCATTTCCATTTAGGAACCATAATAGGTGAAGTAATCCCAAGGCACTTGGTGTTCAAATTTTTCACTGTTGACAAATTAAACACTTTGATACAAACTCGAAATATCTCTTTTCATTCCACTCCACCAAGTACATTTTCTTCAAGTCATTATACATTTTCAGATCGCCTTCTCTCCTCTCTCTCCTTCCTCTTCTCTCTCTCCTCCTCTCTCTCCTCTCTCTCCTCCTCTCTCCTCCTCTCCTCTCCTCCTCTGATGAACTGCCAAACAGTCATTATGTGCTTCATGCAAAATCTTTTGAATCAACTCCTCATTTTTCGATACACAAATCCGATTTTTAAACATCAAGCAACCATTAGAACCGATTCTGAAATCTAATCCCGTATCAGCTTCACACTGTTTTCTCTTGGCTAGCAAATCTTGATCATTTTTCTGAGCTTCAGAAATCTCTTGTAAAAACATCGGTCTTGCTCTTAACTCTGCTAGAATCGAACCATCATCTGACATTTTCAACTGAGTGTTCATAACTCTCAAAGCAAAGAACAACTTTCTGCTTAAAGCATCGACAACCACATTCGTTTTTCCCGGATGATAATCAATAACAAGCTCGTAATCTTTCAATAACTCCAACCATCTTCGCTGTATCAAATTCAAGTCTTTTTGTGACATCAAGTACTTAAGACTTTTGTGGTTGGTATATACCCGACACTTTTCACCATACAAATAATGTCGCCAAATCTTCAAAGCAAACACCACCGCAACCAATTCTAAATCGTGAGTAGGATAATTCCTCTCATGAGGTTTTAACTGCCTCGAGGCATAAGCCACCACTTTTCCTTCTTGCATGAGTACACACCCCAAACCATTTAGAGAAGCATCACTATACACCACAAATTCTTTACCCGATTAAATTGTGTACTAACATCGGTGCCTCTGTTAATAACTTTTTCAATTCTTCAAAACTCTGTTGACATTCTTCCGTCCATTCAAATTTAACATTCTTTCGGAGTAGTCTAGTCATAGGAGCAGCAATTATAGAAAATCCATTTACAAATCGCCGATAATACCCAACTAGCCCCAAGAAACTTCTTGGTGGTTTCCAATCAACAATGGCTGAAATTTTACTAGGATCAACCCGTATACCATCACCTGAAACAATATGACCCAAAAATCCAACTTCCCAGAGCCAAAATTCACTTTTACTAAACTTAGCATACAGTTGCTTATTTTTCAAAGTTTGCAAAACTATCCTCAAATGCTCAGCATGCTCTATCTCATCTTTTGAATAAATTAAAATATCATCTATAAACACCATAACAAATTTGTCCAAGTATGATCGAAATATGCAATTCATTAAATCCATAAACACAGCAAGAGCATTTGTCAACCCGAATGGCTTAACTAAAAATTCATAATGACCGTACCTTGTTCTAAAAGCAGTTTTAGGCACATCCGACTCTTTTACTCACAGCTGGTAATACCCAGATCTCAAGTCAGTCTTTGAAAACCATGTCGCTCCTTTTAGCTGATCAAACAAATCATCAATTCTTGGCGACGGATACTTGTTCTTGATTGTCACCTTGTTTAATTGCCAATAGTCAATACACAATCTTATAGAACCATCCTTCTTTTTCACAAATAACACAGGAGCGCCGCAAGGTGAAAAACTCGGTTTCACAAAGCCTTTATCAGTCAACTCTTGCAACTGCAACTTTAATTCTTTCAACTCTGTTGGTGCCATTCTATATGGAGCAATCGAGATCGGAGTTGTTCCCGGTATCAAATCAATACCAAATTCTACTTCCCTGACTGGAGGCAAACTCGACAATTCTTCATGAAATATATCCGCGAACTCACACACAACCGGCACTTATTCAACTTTCTTTTGAACTTCTTTTGTATTAATTACATACGCCAAATAAGCTTCATAACCCTTTCTTAAATATCTCTGAGCCGACATTGAAGAAATCATACTAGATAATGCCTCTGATTTATCTGATTCAACCCGCAGAGTTTCACCATTTACACACTTTAATTCTATAACCTTTTCTTTGCAATTTATTATAACATCATGCAATGTCAACCAATCCATACCCAAAATAACATCAAACTCATCAAACGGCAACAACATCAAGTCGGCCGGAAAGTAATGACCCCGAATCATTAAAGGACATTTCTTGCATACTTTATCAACTATCACACATTTGCCTAACGGATTCGACACTCTAATCATGAATTCTGTGTTCTCAACAGGTATATTCATACTAGACACCAGTTTCATGCACACATATGAATGAGTAGAACTGGGATCAATCAAAGCAATAATATTAACATCATAAAGAGAAAATATATCAGTAATCACGTCGGGTGATGAAGCATCTTCACGCGCTTTAATAGCATAAGTTCTAGCCGGAGCCCTTCCTTCAGGTCTAACTGCTGCATCTCTGGCTACATTCTTACTGCTTGCTTCACTCTCAGCTTTTCTTGGATACCTTCCTCTCGAATCCGCACCACTTGCTTTTGTATACTGAAATTTTTCTTTCTCAGCTCTCTCTGGGCAGTCTCTAATAAAATGATCTGGAGAACCACATTGAAAACATTCATTTGCTCTGCACGGACCAAAATGATTTCTACCACACCGCTGGCACTCGGGTTTAACAAATCTCAAGTTCCCTACACTGGCTGCTGAAGTAGTTTAGGACTTAGGACCCACATTTTGCTTCTTAGAATTCCCATATGATTGCCCAGCTGAAACTTGGGAACGAGGATTTATATTTCTTGACTTTCCGGGTTGCTGTGAGGGTGCATTACTCATTGGTCTTTTCTTCCAATTTCGTGTCTTAGATTCTACCTTTTTCTTTTCCTTAAGTAGTTCTTCAGCCTTGCAAGCTCGATTGACAAGTACCACCATTTCATTTAGTTCAAGGATCCCAACAAATACCTTGATGTCTTCGTTGAGCCCATCTTCAAATCGTCGGCACATCTTGGCCTCTATAGGAACATATTCTCTGGCATACTTACTCAATCGAATAAACTCTCTTTCATATCCTGTGACTGTCATATTACCTTGCTTCAGCTCAAGAAACTCTTTACGTTTCTGATCAATAAATCTTTTACTAATATATTTCTTCCGAAACTCTTCTTGAAAGAATTCCCAGGTTACCCTCTCTTTCGGTACCACCGAAATTAAAGTCTTCCACCAATTATAGGTTGAATCCCTCAACAAAGATATAGTACATTTCAAACATTCTTCAGGTGTACAAGATAATTCATTAAATACCCAGATAGAATTATCAAACCAGAACTCTGCTTTCTTGGCATCATCATCAATATTTGCCCTAAATTCTTCGGCGCCTTGTTTACGAATTCTGTCAACTGGAGTTCTGTGAAATTTTATCATATCCACACCCTGAGGCATCGGGGGTATAGGTTGAGAAATTGGGGGAGGTGGGGGAGGTCATACATTTGGGTTCGTACGAACGAACTCAATGTACCATGCACTCATCATTTGGAGAAAGGCTTCCCGATCCCTTTCTCCTCCTCCCTGACCAATAGTAGGAGGTAGATTTTCAGTCGGCGCTGCCCCTTCAGCTGGAGCTGGCGCATTACTCTCTACTTCATCTGCCACAGCTGGATCGGGATCCATTTACTATATAAAAAATCATTTAAAAAGGTCAGAAGTCGTCACACTATCACAATTTATACATATGGCATGTATAGCAAAATTCATACATACAACACGTAGTCCGAGAACCGACTAAACCTGCTCTGATACCACTAAATGTAACGCCCCCACGCCCGAGACCGTCGCCGGAGTCGAGTTTGAGGTGTTACCGAACATAATTTATCAAATTAAGAACTTCGAATCATTTGTTTCTACATTCATAGCTTTCTAGCTACATGCGTCATAGTTACAAGAAAAATCATATCTCGAGTTATGAAACTCGAAATCAAGGTCCGTAAATTTTCCCTAAATCTAGAATTATATATATATTCACTATATTTTTTCTAGAATTTTTGGTTTGGCCAATTAGTACAATTTATTAGTTAAAGTTACCCCTATTTCAGGACTTGACTGGACTGCCCTCTGTTTACTACGAACCATATTTCTCTCTGTGAAAAATATATATGACTATGCCATTTGTTTATCCTGAAACTAGACTCAATAAGGATTCCAAGAATATAAAATACACCACCTAATTATTTTTGTACAATTTATGGTGAATTTCTAAAGTTGGAACAGGGGATCCAGCAATCGCTCTGGCCCTGTTTCACTAAAATTCAAATATCTTCTAACATATAATTTCTTTACCTATTTAGTTTGTTTTATGTGAAACTAGACATATTAGGATTCAATTTCATATTTAATCCATCACAAAATTTGATTTCTATGATTTTTAGTAAATTTTCAAACTCACATCTGTGTTGCTACAATGTTCTATTTAAGGCAAATTTTATCTTTTCATGAGTTCTTATGGACTAGATGACCTATTAACCTTCCATGACATCAAACATGATCTAAATTAGCCATTTCCATGACTTATCATTATCAAGCATTTTCTCAACCACATCACCGCCATATCACAAAATTATTTACACAAAGTAGGTATATTGCTATACATGCCATACTTAAGTTTTACAAGCCACTTACCAAAATAAAAGTCCTTCGGATAGTGTGATCGAACCTTCGACCTGTCCCGATTCCCGAGCCAGCTTGTTCAAAACTATAGTGAATAAAAAGGAGGGAGTAAGCATAAATGCTTAGTAAGTTCATATGCAAATAACAAGTAACATAACAATACAATTATACTAAACAACCTTAGCATGGTATCACCAAAACATATATCACATTTCGAAACATCATTCATCATCTTACCACCTTATCGTTGTAGTATCTATTTTCAACCCGAGGGTTAAGTACATACCTGTCCAAACTGTCCATTTCACAACACTTACCAAAACGTCACTTGCATTTTAAGTGTTCTTCCATTTCACTAGAAATTTTACCCGTTGAACACATCGGAATATAACTCGGATACATGGATAATTTGCACATAAGTGCCACATATGTAATCAAGCAATCATGTAATCCGCCCCTAAGTGAACTTGGACTCAAATCAACGAGCTTAGGCGTTCGCATCCATAAGTGAACTCGGACTCAACTCAACGAGTTCGGATGCCTAGTTACATCTCACGAACTCGGACTCAACTCAACGAGTTTGGACATTCGCATCCATAAGTGAACTCGGACTCAACTCAACAAGTTCGGATGCTCAACCATCCTAGTGACATGTCACTTGTATCCTAATCTATTCCTAAGGTTCAAGCGAGATTTTCCTCGGACACATATCCTTGTCGTCTTCCGTAAAATACTGAAACCAATACTCGGTAGCACTTTATATTTAACAAATAATACACATAATTTGCATTTTATTCGAAAATAACCACAAAGCATATATTTCATGATAAAAATCAGCATATCATAAAATTAACATCAATAACTTAAAAATAACAATTATGCTACATTATTTACACATGAACTTACCTTGGTACCAAAATATAAAGATTTTGCAATTTAGTCCACAATCTTTTCTTTTCCTCGATTGGGGTCGATTCCACGTCTTTCTTGATCTAAAATAACACATTTAGCTTATTTAATACTCACATTATCAAATTAGTCTTTAATTCAAATTTTAGCAAAATTATAATTTTACCCCTAAACTTTTGCATATTTACACTTTTGCCCCTAATCTCGGGATTAAACTTAATTCCTTATTCTTATGTTTTATAGCATGCTAATCACTTTTCCCTTCTATGGCAACATCAAATTCTCACTCTAACATGTACTTATGACTATTAGGTATTTTTACCGATTAAGCCCTTTTACTCGTGTTCGCTTAAAACCGAGTAGTACAAGTTGTCTAGCATAATTTAAAACCTCATATTCTATCATAAAACATCAAAATTCACAAATTTCACCTATGGGTATTTTTTCCAAATATGAACTCTAACTCAAAATATTACTATCATAAGCTATACCGAGTTACCGGGATTTCAAAAACGTAAAAATCATTAAAAACGGGGCTTGGAATCACTTACTGTGAAGCTTGAAAGTTGAAGAAACCCTAGCTATAGAGAGAGAGAGCATTCGGCAGCAACTAAGGAAGATGATAACCAATTTTGTGTTATTTTTCCCTTTTTATTTAATTTAATATCCAAATGACCAAATTGCCCCTCCTTACTAAACTTTCAAAAACTCCTTCCATGTCTTAATTTGGCCATGAACTTAAAATTGGTCAAAGTACCATTTAAGACCTCCTAATTAATATTTCAAAGCAATTTCATACTAAAAACTTCTAGAATGCAAGTTTTGCAACTTATTCGATTTAATCCCTAACTGTAAATTAAACTCGTTATGCCAAAAATTTCTTCTTGAAATCTTCACACAATTATGCAATCATATCATAAACCTCAAAATAACTATAAAATAATTATTTCTATCTCGGATTTGTGGTCACGAAACCACTATTCCGATTAAGCCTTAATTCGGGATATTACACCGTCTGACTCACACGGCTAAGACACGTCCGTGTCCTCTACCAGTGTGCTTCTCTGACTTGTTGCTCATAAACAAACTAGTTTTACACGGCCAAGACACACGCCCGTGTGCTTAGCCCGTGTCAATTTATTTTCAATTCGAACCTAGTGCAGTTTTCACACGGCCAGGCACATGTCCGTGTACTGTAGCCGTGTACTTCACACGACTGAGACACATGCCCGTGTCTCTACCCGTGTGGCCACACCTGAGCATTCTCTTTACTGAATTTTTAAATGCAGGGGACACACTGTCTACTCACATGCCCGTGTAAGGGTCGCATGTCTCACACAGTCTGATCACACGCCCGTGTGTCAGGCCATGTGGACTCAAAATGAACCTTATAGTTCAAGTTTACCAACCCTGCAAACTTCGATAACAAGCAACTTAAAATTCAATCTTTCAACCAATCCAAAACATGACTAAATACATCCATTTCACATTAAAATTATCAATGTTATGATCTAACTCGAGTGTATTAGTAAGTGTTTAACATAAGAACTTCCAAATAGTATACTTTGATACCATTCATAATCAAATCAAATAAACTATGTAAAAGACCATTTTATAAGACTTAAGTTTACATATAAAAGTTAACCCATGTCATCATTTACACTATTAACATTGACATTCAAAATGACTTCCAAAAGACAACTTAGGTACATGCCATTTCTCAAAATAAAATGCATCACCAAGTATTTGAGTTTGGGCTTGTCTTGAATGCTGAGTTGTTAGTCGCTTTCGTACCTAACCTGCGCACGGAAACAAACCGTACACTGAGTACTCACTCAGTAGTATTTCAATAAACCAACACTAAAACAATTATTATCATAAAATGCATTTAAGCTACTACTTTCAAATCTAATAGCACTAATTATATTCAAGGTCTTTCTCAATGAAACATTCAGTTCGATTATACATCAATCAATAACAGTCAATTTTCAGTATAGTAGCACAGTCATTCAATAATCCAGTACGGTAATTGACCCCTATTAACATAACTCGGACCTTGGTGGATACACGGATCCAACCAACACACCAATACGGCACAATGTGCCTAATCGACTTTGTACATAGTACCTCATTGGATTAAACCGAAGTAACTAAAACAGTACAACACATGAAGTGCCTCATCAACACAAAGTCGAAGTAACAGTACGGCACTATTAGTGCCTCATCGACTCAAGGTCGAAGTATCCCTATACACTTCCAATCCTATGGCATGCCAATTATATCCAACCTAGCCCGACACTGTTAATAGGGTATTTATTTCACTTAAATTTTCAGATAATAGTCAATATACATTGCAATTCAAATAATCACAACTCAATTTGATTCAATACAATGATAGTAATACTTACCTCTATTTAATAAATACAAATATAATTTTAAGTTTGATTTATAGAAATACAAACCGTAATTTTTTTTCGGATTACTCCTGATCCACCTTTTTCTTTTTCTTTCTTTGTTGATGTTTCCGGTACTACGTTAGCTACGGAAATTAAACAATTCGTACTATTAATATAATAACAATTCACAATGAATAATTGAATTTTTATTTAATCCATACCTAAATTTTCTATTTAATGCTAATTAACACATTTTTTTATCACTCAATTTCATACTTCATTTCTGTTCAATTTCCTATCATATTCTCCTTAAACATTGAATATTCATAGTAAAACCCTAATCTCAAGTTTCTTTCAATTTAGTCGCTCAAACACAAAACTTATAGCTTCTTTTACAATTTAATCCCTTAATCAATTCTAACTTGAAATTTAGTCAATTAAATCCCTAATTCAACAATTTGTTCATCATAACCCATGTTTAAAAATCTATTAACTTTCAAAATTTTCACTTACATCAAGTAATATTTGTCCCTAGGACTCCAAATCAAAATTATAAAGAAAGGGACTTAATTGACTTACCAAATTAAACTTCAAGCTTCAAAACCTTAAATTTCCCTTTTCTTTTTCTTTCCTTTTTCTTCCTTCCCACTTTCGAATTGCTTCTGTTTTTTTTTCTTGTTTTTCTTTCTTTTGTTTCTTTTATTATTATTATTTTATGCTTTATTATTATATTATATTTTAGTAATAATTATTATTTACTTAAATAATAAGTAAGTACATACATATATTACAAATGTATGTATTATACTTTTTACCATTGTATTTAATTTTTACCATACACTTGGCACCTATGGTTTAATTGCTAATTTAGTCCCTTCACTTTTATTTAGTTTATAATTAAAGTTTTGTACTATATTCAATCTAGTACTTTCACTAAATTAACCTTAATTTAAGCTAATTCACCTAACCAAAATCTATTTGATCACTCAACTAACATTCGTCAATATTTCTAATAAATATTTATAAACCCAATTTTCTGAAATAGTAAACCAGAAACTCGATTTCTGATACCCATAAATTTCAGGTCATTATAACTCCACTCAATTATGCTAGATCCACTCTTAAACAGAGATTTTTCCTTTGATTTAAGCACATTAAACATGAATTAATATCCCAAAAATATTAAAACAAGAGATAAGAACACATAACTGAGAACAAGAATCAAGTATTTATCACGTAAAACAGAAATCAAATAATAGAATTTATCATAAGGTTTATCTTCTTTAGGTATCTAGGGAATTAGTTTATAATTGTGAATAAAAACATCTCAAAGTCAGAATAATCACAAGAAATAAAGAAACTCATAAAAAAATTCAAAAGAAATTAAAAGGAGATCTTCAATCTTGATGGAAATCTGCTTTAGAATTGGCTCTATTGGTGTCATTCAAGTTGTTTTCTTCAATATTCTCTGATCGCCCTTTATTCTCTTTTACTATTTGGTATTTATAGACTTTAGAATGCTCAGAAAGCTTAAAAATTGCGTTTTCCCACGTGTTTAGAATGTGATTGGTAAAATCAACACGGTCTGGCACATGGTCGTGTGTTCAGCCCATGTGACTCCTAAAATCTGCTCTATTTATCTAATTTTTGCTCATTTTGCTCCTAAATGCTCTCCTAAGTATAGAAACATGAATTCAAAGGATATGATCATAAAATTTACTAATTTTCATAAATAATCTTCCAAAAACACATTAAGAACGAGATTAAAATATGTTACTTTTATCATTTATCACCTGTAAGAATTACATTATTTGTAACAACCCATTTTTTATAAAATCAGAACAGTAGTTTTAGGACCACATATCTGACTCCGAAAAGAAAAATTATTTTAATACTATTTATGGTCTACAATATGATAATAATATTGTGTGAAAATTTCGTAAAGAAATTTTATTGGTTACATGTTTAATTTGATAAAGGAACAAATTGCACAAAATGCAAAAGTTGAGTTCTAATAGCTAAGGGGATTAAATAGCTATATAACATTAAATTGGAGGTCCTTATATGGTAATTATACCATTAATAAAAGTTAGTAGATATTTTTGGATGATTCATCCATGGAAAATTAGAAAAAGGCTAAGGACTAAATTAGAAATCAAAATAATTAAAGATGATAAATTAATTAAATAAAAAAATATCATCATTTATCATCATATTTCCCAAATATTTTGCATGAAAACCCTAGGAAAGAGAAAGCAAGCTTTCTTGGACAAATTAGGTAAGTATTCAACTCTTGTTTTTAGTAATTTTTATATTTTCGAGATCGAGATAACTTAATCTATCTATTTTAGGGGTTAATTTGTAAAGTTATAAAAGAATAAAAAATTTTCCATGGATGAATGTGCTGAAATTTTTAAATTTATGGTAGAATATGAAAGGTTGTTGATAGATAAACAACTTTTACAAAGTGAGTTTTGATGAAAACATGATTTAGGGACTAAATTGAAAAGTTGTAAAATTCATGAAAAAATTCTAAATTTTATGAAATACATGGGCTGTAAATGTTATGTGTAAAAATTGGCTGGCTTGGAACAAGGATTAAATTGCGTGAATTTCATTTTCCAAGCCTAAGGACAAAATCGTCATTAATTAAAAGTTTAAGGGGCAAAATGGTAATTTTGCCTAAGATGTGAATTGGACTGAATTGAGTTTAAATTGTATTAAATTGATGTTAAATTTACTCGTATAGATTTAGATAGACCAAATTTGGAGTTAGAACGAGGAAAATAAAAAAATGTCAAATTAGTAGATATTACGTACATGAACATTTGTCAAGGTAAGTTCGTGTAACTAAATTGTGTATATTTATATGCTTGAATTAAATATAGTGTATGTGTATTGTATAAATATTATATATATATGACATTGAAAACATATCCGATAAAACCCAGTAAATGATATTGTCTGATAAATGATAAATGATAAAAAAACTGTTACTTTTACGTTTGAAATGAATGTGGAATGTGTTTATTTGAATTATATGAATATTGCAAATGTATGAAATAATTACATGCCTGATAATGCTTTAAAAATATTAAATCCCATTTGAATAAATGAAAGTCGATGGATACGTGATTTCCCCTATTAAATGAGGTTCTGCATTTGTTGATGACGTGATTTAGCTCGGACGAGTAATCCTATTGACCACATTACAGAAAGGATTTTTCCTGGACTGGTAATCCTGATATAAACCCTCTTGAGCATATGTTATAGATAGGATGTGGCCTGGACGGATAATCCTGATTAAACTCTTATGAGCATATGTTGGAAACAGAATTTAGCTTGGACAAGTAATCTTGTTATATGATATGTGGCTCGAGAGTGTGCTCCCTGGTTATATACCCTATCGGGTACCCCTGAATAAGGATTAATGGGTCCTGATTTGTACACCTCGAGTGTACTACCTGTGTATCCATCGATATTTCAGATAAATTCGATGGGTAAAAACCCTGACATGAGAAGATATGAATAAGAAATGAGTTATTACACATATCTGCTTGAAATACATGAAAATGATGATACATGATAATTGATATATGGAAATATGATATGATGATATTTGTACATGGAATTTATTTGATGAATATGTTCATCACTGATTATAGATTTGTACACCTTGTGTACTATTTGTCTGAGATTGATATTTCGAATGATTTAATGGGTAAAGTCCCGACATGAAATAATCTGAACTCGAGATAAATTATTATGAATATGTACTTGAAATACAAATTTACGATTTATACATGTTATATGAATACGTGATATGAAATATATATATATTTGGAAATCTGATTGTTGTTGAGACCATATATGTTTCTTGATGATATTGTGGAATGTATGACTAACAAGGGCAATGATGATATATGTAGGGCTTGAGATCAAATTGGTTGAATATGCCTTACATGTTTATCTTGAAATAGAATGTATGGTAAGTTAAGTACCATGTTATATGAACTTACTAAGCATTATATGCTTACTTAGTTTTATTTCCCTATTTTATAGTAAATCGGAAGCTTGTTGGGTTGGAAACTTGGCGGAGATCACTCACACTATCCATCGGCCCAGGCCCATTTCGATACATATGGTAAATCAATTATGGTTATAATGGCATGTATAGGTTAATTAGCCATATCGGCATGTAAATGTAAATGGTTGATTGTAATCTAGCCATTGGAATGGCTAGTAAAGATTTGTTTTGGTAAAATTATAAGGTTATACCATGATGAATATCCATGTGTTTAGTGTAGTTGATTAAATTATGTTAACATGTATGTTCACAAAAGGGTAAGATTATAAACATGAATGCATGTAATGATGTACTATGTTAGATTTTAGAATTAACTTAGTTATGATGCTTGAATTGGTTGGTATATGAATGAAAAATTTGGTGTAGGTCATTGGCAAAGTTTAGGTGAGAAATAAAGCTAGAAAATGGATTTATTTTGTCTACATGGGTAGACACACGAGCGTGTGTCATAACCGTGTGTGACACACGGCCTGGCACATGGGCGTGTGGTTTGGCCGTGTGTCCCCTGCATATTAAATTCTAGAAATAGAATGCTCAGAATTGAGCACACGGGCAAAGACACGAGCGTGTGTCTCAGCCGTGTGTGCTACACTGCCTAGAACACGGGCGTGTGTCTTGGCCGTGTGAAACCTGCACCTTAATGTTTTGCAAGTTAAAGAGTTACACGAGCTGGGGACACGGTAGTGTGACCTATTTCATACACCACACGGCTTAGGACATGGGTGTGTCACTTGACCGTGTGAGCCACACGGCCTATCCACATGGGCGTGTGAACCCTGTATATGAAAGAAATTGTGAAATTTTGTGAAAAATTTCTTGAGTTCCCGAATTAGTCTCGACTTGATTCCAACATTTATAATAGGCCTCGAGGGTCTATTCAAGGGACAATATGACTAGTTTCGAAAATAAGCAGTATTTAACATGAATTATCTGTAATTATTCTGTAAACTACAGTAATACTCTGTAACCCTATTCCGGCTACGGATATGGGTTAGGGGTGTTACATTATTACTTTATGTAATCTACATTACAAGAGGCTGGCAAATATGGTTGTGTGTCCATAGTGTATAGTTGCAGTGGAGACTTGCGAACATGTGTTTAGGGAGTGTCCTATAACAAGGAATACATGGAGGCATTTAAATGTATTTTGGTTTAAGTTAAGGGGAGAAATGAGCTTTATAGATTGGATTACCTATTTTTTTGCAAACAATACCATTCAATAGTGTAGAATCTTTGCATGTGCAATTTCGGTATTGTGGACGGAGATGAACAAATAGATTCATGAATGGAAAAAAAGACTTGGTTCAAAAATTGCTACTTTTGTAAAAAAATTACATTACAGAATTAGATAGGCTGGAAAAAGTTTTACTTGTAAATACTATCGGGAATGAGACCTGGAAGCCACCGAGCAGTCCGTTTGTCAGAATTAACTTTGATGTGGCCTTCAACAAAGACGACATTATTCTTGTTCAAGACTTGTGGTAAGAGATTCTAATAGGAGGGTTTTAAGAGTAATATCTGTTCTAAATGATAACATACCTTCTACATTTGTAGTAGAGGCTCTTACTTGTGTCTAAGGACTCCAACTGGGTGTGGACTTGGGATTGAGGGAAGTGGAAGTAGAAGGAGATGCGAGATACGAGATGCGAGATGCGAGATTTGTAATAAAAAAATATTGAGCAAGTGCGAAGACAAGTCAAAATCCAAGCTTACATCAAAGATTCTAAAAATTTGAGTAAGAATTTTCAAACTTGTAATTTTTTGTTTGGGCACCATTCGAAAAATGAGGTTGCTCATATGCTTGCAATAGAAGGTCTGAGTAGGGGAACAATGGAATTTAAGCAATGGGGTACCTGATTTTACAAGAATTGCAGTAAAGAGAGATCATCAAAGGTGTTCATCTAAACGAGATGGGATGGGTACTCAAGAAAACCAAAGAAATCAGGGGATGTGAGAGGAGAGGGGGCAGCGTAGAAGTCGTCTGATGCATTGAAAAGGAAAGGTATTATGTTTTGCTATTTTCTAAGTGTATCAGGAGTTGTGTTTAATTAATGATTTTGCTGATGTTGCAAAGATGCTTCTAGAGCAACTCTTGAATTTAGTAGGGTTGAGCCATGCTTTCTTGGTCCATCTTTTTATTTTCATTTTATTGTATTGGGCTTTTTTTTTCCTTTAATAAAAACCCATCAATTTTACTCAAAAAAATTTGATCAATGATGAAATCTGTTAAATTATCAATTCTCAGTCAATAAATTTAATTGATTGGGTCTTCAATTCAATTGTTTGAAAATTAAAAAACTATAAACACAAATAAATAACAATAATAATAAACATTAATTAAACACTATAAAGTCTATGAATCAAAATCCAATGTCTTCCCAATAAAAAAATAAAATAGACTAAAAAACACTTTTTTGAGTTTTCCTCTTTCCCTTCCTAATATATTTAGTCATTTAAGGTTTTTTTTTTATCATAAGTTTATTTTAGGACTTACTGGTTTGAGCTAAAAAAAAGTATGTTATTTGAGATAGAATTTAATCAATAACCCAATAAATATAACAGAACTCGTATTTGATAGGTTTTTTTTTATCAGTTCAACCTAATTTTTGGTTCACTAATGATTCAAAGCGATTCACCCAAAATTTGATTCTATGTCCTTGTCCAAATGAATAAACCTTGTAGTTTTCAATTTAACCAGTTAGATTATTCAACCCGAACCGCTTTTAACAACATTGGTTAGCATCATATTATTACAATTTCTTTGGAACTTGTGAGTTTGAGTGAATTTAAGCTACCAATAACGTTAGGTTTTCCTACTACTAATCTTGTGAATTCACTTCACATTAATAACGTATGCTTATATTGCTTTTTCTTTTTTTTTTCTTATTGGAAGTAATATAGATTAAATAAAAGTCAAATGTCTAAAAGTAACCTCTCCCTATAGCATTCGACAAAATAAAATGCTTAATACAAAGTGGAGGTTCCATGCATTCCACAAAAAGATAAAAATCAAATACCTTTGCAATCCTAGGTTAAAAATAACAATTGCCCATTTTGGCCAAACTATTCGCATATTGATTTCCATGTGCTTCACAATATTGTGTTGGAATCACTAAGGAGAGTCTTGCAATCCATATCAAAATAGAAAACAAACAATTGGTTATAAATCTCATCATCTTGAATAAATCCAATAACAGGAGTGATGTTCAATTAAATTTCAAGACAATCAATATGAAAATAGCTAGAAAGGAGTAGAGCATCCCTAAATGCCCAAAGCTCAACCTCAACGCTAATTGCTCTTGAATGTGCCTTACCGAGCCTCTAATCTAATGACCATCATGATCATGAATAATGCTTCTTGCTCCCTCCTTACTCGAATTCCCTAATGAAGAGCCATCTTTATTAAGTTTAAACCATCCCCTCAAGGGTGGTTTCCAGGTGACCTATTGTAACGCCCTATACCTAACCCGATTTATCGAATCCGAGTATAAAACGTCACAATCGATTTATCGAATCTGAGTATAAAACGTCACAATACTTACTTACTTAGCTAAAATTTTCAATCCGCTAAGAACTTTGTTGAATATATCTCTTATTTATTTAAATTCCTTTCTAAGACAATAGGCTTGAATAATACATTTTTTGTTTGTCACAAACTTTCAAAAGTAAAATAAAACTTTACAAAAAATTGCTTAAATAGGCAGACATATTTGTAGTAGCTATTACTATTTATCATTTGAAAAACATGTTTCCATAATGTCCCTCTGTATACATAATATTGCCCTCAGTCTACCGCCATGGTGCATTCTTGGCTTGGTCCCTCCTAGTGTATAGTTTCAACTTACAAACTTGTAAACCAAATTATGCATATAAGTTTCCAAGGAACTTAATGAGTCTCACTCATATTTACCTTTTTATAGAAACGTAGATTCTTTCGACTCAAGGGTTTTAGTTCCCTCTCAGACATTGGTGAATACTTTTCTAATTCTTGGTTGGCAGATAACCATACGTCAATCACTACACTTAATTGTCTTATACTCATCTCACCCGGCTGACAAATCTCAAACTTTACACTATACTTCAAAACTCATTACACAATCTCTTTGCAATTTGTAGTTATATATTATTCTCAGAACGATACTCAACGGTTACTACTCTTGACGGATTCCTTTATAGAACCTAATGATTATCAGAACACTAGTTATATCGTATTTTCAAATCGATTTAGATAAACATACCTACTTAGAAGAATACCATGTTGTAATTCAAGCAATAAAATCTCAAATGGCTTCAATACAAAATCGAAGAAATTCCAAGTTTGGTGGACACTTGCACCACCAACATGTTGAATGTCCAAAGTTCTCTGTCATGGCAGATCACTAAGGCAAATTCATCAGTTGGTTACTCTATTGAGAATTCTATCGAAAAATGCCTCACAAGCATACCCAGATCTCACTCAAGACAGACTAGCATCTCACCACTTAATCATTACAGAATTCACTCTATGGATTTCCCAGATAACACGCCACAAAGGCTTTCCAGAGAATTCACTACAAAAGCTTTCCATGAAATTCGTGTTTCATGTCCCGACGAACTATCTCTATGGATGCCATGGGGCTTCCCCCACATAGTCTTATACATTCACGCCCTCTTGGCTTATTATCATATGATGTTATGACCATGGACTTTCCATAGATTTATTTCGTAATCTGTCAGTCCAATTAGCATTATTGTTGCCCCACCAAAGGCTACACAATAAATATCCATTTTCATAGTGATTTGTCTGTCCGGCTAGTAATGTACCTGCCCTACCAAAGGCAATACAAATTAGTCTCTTTCTCACCTTTTTACATAACCTATAGTTATTAGTTATTGGAATTATATAACAGGAAAATATTAGGCAATAATTATACACAACAACATCTTATATCACACGATGTCATATCATGTCGCACATTGTTCACCTCATTTACATATTTATAGATGCCTATTAAACACATATATATACATAATTTCACAACATGTATGAGTTAGTTTTAAAGACTCACCATAGACTCAATTTTAGAGACTCACCATAGACTCACCTTTACCTCGGCCAATAGCTTCTATTTCGACAGTCTTTCCTGATCCAACAACAACAATTGCTTAAACGATCATAAAATTTTCATTAAAATTCTCATTACAGACATTTTACTAACATTACAACTACATGCAATCCCCATACAGGGCCTTATTGTACATTCTTTCCTTCTATAATTGTAACATGAAAAGCTGTAATACTTACCATAATGCAGAATCATTTACTGATTAAACTAAATATTTGTTCGATCTTAACGGAGAAGAAGAAGAAAATGTTAAGGTTAGAAAAAAGAACTTGAACATTAAGTAGAAAGAAAAACCATCTAAAATGATCCCCTCTTATAAATATACTCCCAGACTCCCTGATTTCCCTACCAAATCCAGGGTAGATAAAAGAAAATTTGGCAAAGATTAACCTCACTACTGACCAGTCATGGGCAGGGTCAAATCAATCCACTTAACTTTTGTTGAGAAGTGGTCAACCATGCTGCTTGAAATGAGTTGTTTAGTTGGCTTGTTTTAGTGTACAAGTAACCCTTCATATATCTAGCTGCTCTGCTCTTTAATTTGATCTTTATTTCTGTTACTGTAGAATCCAAACAACTCCTAACCAAACTCGATAGAAAATCCAATTGAATCGTACTTATGCAAATCAGGTGTACTATATCTTGGCGGTAACTCATGTTTAGCGAGGTCTTAGAGACAATTAAGTCTCCTAAAACTACTTCATATACTTGATAGACTCTTAGTGTTCAAACAAAACTTTAGGGCATAGCCTCCCTTCATAAGTTCGCACTTCATTGGGCGTAATCTTTCTTCTCCTAGAAACATCCTACGATCAATTTCTTAGATACTGCCAATGAGCAGATGCTTTAACGCTGGTATACGCCAATACTCTAACTCATTATCAAGCCAATAAGGTGGTAGATTATGTTAACATAGCGTAACCAATAGCGTACATACCCACTTTATTCACCTTTTTGGATCCGCAAATTTTTAAGGTGTGACACCTACATACTAGACAAACATGGTTTCCTCTTGATTGAATTTGTAAAGGAAAAACAAACTCACTACATTTGCCAATATTAATATTAGTGATATTAGTGGCCTCATTATTCTAAAAAAGTACTCTTATTTCTATTAATCCAAAAATGCCATAAAGCAAAGCAGAAGACAATAACCTAAGAGATTCTATGAGGAGAGAAAATTTATTTTGAACTGATGTTTAAGATCAACCAATCCTTCTAACAGTTGCCACTACTAGTAATAGATTTGGGAGGGGGTTTAATTTCAAGACACCAATTAAAAATGCATGGACAATAGCAGAGCATGTATTTGACATTCTCTCTATCGTTGTTTACAAAGGGACAAACATCAACAACATCCAAACCTCTTTTAGTTAGGAATTTTTAGTTTGGATAGCTTTTTGAAAGTATTTCCAAACGAAAAATTTAATTTTGGGTGGGATTCTTAATTTCTATATGAGTTCCTAATAGGTATTACTAGCATTAACCCGCGACAAGATCAAATGCACTAGACAAAGTGGATTGACCATTGCTAGAGTTACCTCAAACAAAGAGTCAGTTCCCTCACCAAATAAGGAAATAAGCATTCTAACAAAAGTTTCCTTAATGTCACGAGGTATTCATATATTGAAAGGGTTCCCTTTAATAAACATCAATTTTTTCCTAACCTGTTCAAAGGTGAGATCCTCCTCACCTAAGTTTAAAGGTCAATACATCTACTCCTAATAGTGCTCATACCCCTCAATTATCATCCCAAAAGTTAACCCCCTCTAATTGTGAATCCTTTTTCAATAAGGGGACTAACTTTCCTTAAAGTTCTTGAAATAGTGGAAACGTTAGCTTCCTTTCTGATAGGCCTTTGATTGTTAACATACTTAGCCAGGAGAACTTTAGTCTAGAGCTTATCACTCTCATTCATTATTCTTTATCAAGTTTTATGATAAAAGCCTTGTTATAAACATTGGTCACTTTAATACCAAAACCATCAAGTTTTTTTTCCTTAGTCACAATGTCCCAATGAACTCGGTGCATTTTCTTTCTTACTACCATCACCTTCTAAATAAAATCCCTATTAATACGATCAAGTTACTTATTTATGTTGTTAGGGATGAGGTTACACTGTATAAACCACTAAGAGGCTTATGAAGGCCTCTTTGTCGAGCTTATTCATAGTGAACTCCAAGCAATTAATAGCCTTGCAAAATGAGGCACTTAATAAGTTATCGTTAATACCATATAATTTTAGTACCTCATTAGAGAAAGGGCAATCTTGTATAGCATGTAAGATATCCTTTTTCGACTTAAGATATCCTTTTTCGACTTATCACATCTCTTACACCAAGGGTCTTTGTGCAAAGAAAAAGAAGCATATTTAATAGTCGTAGGAAGAATTTCATTTTTATATGGATGATTTGATTTGCAAGGACCAAGTCTCCACCTAAACATCTTGATCTTGCATAATGCTTTCAATTCCCAAATTTCCTTCCAACATACATGATGTGGCCTATAGCCCAAAAAGTGGAGAAGTAGCCCATTGTATCTTGACCTAGTGGAATAAACCCAATTAGGAGCATGACCCTACACCGAAACATCATCTACCTCATTATTGCAAGTAGGTAGAGCCAAAATATTATTCGCATAGTCTTTAGCAAAGTATGATTGAACCAAAATCTCATTCCACTTTTACTGTTCTCCAACAAAAGGATGATTGAACCAAAATCTCATTCCAGTTTTACTGTTCTCCAACAAAAGGCTAGAAATAGTGACATTGTTGGGGAGAGTTCCATTATACTCAAAATCCTTCCTATCGGACAAATCATGCCCCATCTATTAGTTCACACCTTTGCCTTGTGTCCATTACTAATGCGCTAGATGAAATTTGTATATGAAGACTCAAGTAGTCACAAATCCTTTCCAAACATAAAAGGATTTTTCAACATCTTTTATAAATATATATATATATATCACTTGATGGAAAGTATTTAGCTGAGAAAATCTTAAAGAATAAGGTCACATTATGGTGTATTAAGTGCCAAATTTGCTTGCTCAAAAGTGCAATGTTGAAGAGCTTGGTATCTTGAAAATTGAATCCCCATCGCTTTAGGCTTCCACATAGTTTCTCATGCTAACATTGCCCACCCTTTGTTTGTTCCATTTGAGCCCACCAATATTTACGAATAACGCGAGTAATATCATCAATTAACACAATTAGGCAAAAGGCAGCTACTCATTAAAGAAATATTTAGAACTTATTAAATTATTTTTATATATTTTTTATTAATACGTAATCTTAACTTAATTTAAATCTTTTATAATATATTAATCGAGTTAGCGCGGGACCAACTTATGACAGGCATATTTCCCTTTGTACTTATGGTGTTTTCATTGTTGTTATATATTAAATATTTGTCAATTTTAATTAATTATTATAATTTTACTTTTCTTCTATAGTCCTATTATAAATCAAATAAAATCTGATCTAATATATATATATACACACACGAAGAAATAGATAAACTGAAAATTTTATTTTACTAAAAAATAGAAAATTATTCGAAATAATGATTTTTTACGACGGGCCACAGCGGAGGCGGCCGTTTCAAGAAAGGTTGGTGGTGGCGAGCCCATCCTTCATTCGCTGCTGCTCTTTCTTTCAATACCTAACTAAGCGGGTTTAATTCTTCTCTTCGTCCTTATGTTCTTTGAACTTTTTCAATTTAGTGTATCTATTTTATTTCCATAAATTTAATCCTCTACTTGTTAAATATAAAAATTAAAATATTTGGAATAAAAAATTTAGGGCTAGCCATGACATAGTTTTTGTTGAAATTAGGCCTCATGTTTAAATCTGGACAACCCACTTATTTGTTCGGTTAAAATATATTCAGAAATAAAGCAAAAAACTGTAAATTGATAAATAAATAAATAAATAAACCTTGAAACCAAGACAAAAAAAAAAAAAAAAAAAAAAAGACAAGTCTATCTGTACAACTAATTATGGTTTTTCTAAAATTTTCATTTAATTATATTACTGAACTGGTTAAACCCAACAACAAGTAAATTGTTTCAACATTGCCAAGTACTAAATTTCAAAAGTCCTACAAGTGCAGAGACTGAAGGCAAATTAAACCTTCAAGGAGTGCCCGTCACGCTCCGATTATTCTATAACTAGGCATCCTAATTCGGAGACAGGCGCCAAAGGAATCTGAAAAAAGAAAAAACAGTGACAAAAAGGGTCAAAGCCATGCCGACCCTTACAAAGCTTTATACCATGCAAGAAGCCTCTCAGCACAATACCAAAGATGATTGCTGGATCGTTATAGACGGCAAGGTTCTCTTTCACTTCCCTCGTTCTATTGGGTCTTTATGTATTTACAATTAGATTTGTTTTGTTCATAATTTCTAGTATAGCAGCCACTTCTTTATGGCTCGTCTAAAATGCAAGATACTGGTTAGGGTGCCATTTTGTGCAAAGTTTTAGGTTTTTTTTTAGATAAAATTTGCAAAACCCAAGTTTTCGGGGTTTTGCTTGAAGATGATGGTGTTATGCTTGTTGGATTTTTTTTTTTTTTTTGTATTTTACAAGAAATGACAACCTGTTCTTGCTTTGGGGATGTTGAAAATGGCATAATTTATTTTATAATTTCCTCTATTTTAGGTGTTATTTGTTTTAGAAACCGAACAGTTTACATAATCATGCGTTGCCTTTGTATGATTCTCATGTTGAGGACATGGCTTTATATCCTTTTTCCAGAAGAGTAATAGAGAACATTATATTTGCAATATGCTCATTTGTGATGCTACTAGCTTGTTTTACTTGGTATTTAAAGCATTTCAAGAATTTGCTTTCAATATGCTCATCAGGATGTCAAGTTTGATAGAGAAGTTTTATGTAATGAAACCATGTCTTGTTTCACCCATTAGTACCTATGTCCTGTTCTACTTGGTTTCCTGCTTATGGCACCCGAAGAAGGTAGCTCCACCTGAATGAAATTGGACTCTTAATCGATCACTGTTCAACTAGCTTCAAGGGTTTATGTACTAGTTTTAACGGCTAGGAAATGCAGGATGCAACTTAACATCCTGTGCTGAGCTATGCATTCATTGCTATGGATGTTTGTAGTGAATCCAATAGTTCGGATCAGTTTGGTTTTATCCATACTAAATTACAATTTGCACATGATTGATTACGCCTAACACCTTGTATTTCCTTCAAAGCACCTGAAAATCCTATACCAAATGGTCTTATGCAAGTGAAATGACCTCCATTCCCTTCATTTATCTCTTGATACAAAACGAAGTGTCTTCATCCTTTACAGATATATGATGTTACTTCTTATTTGGATGAGCATCCAGGAGGTGATGATGTAGTGCTCGAGTCGACAGGTAATATTCTTGCACTTCTTTACTTTTTTTATCATACATAGGAGCTGAGAGTGTCCGGATATAAAATAATGAATCCCCTAAATGGCCTGCTGCCAATGATCTCCTTGAAGGGAAAGATGCAACCGATGATTTTGAAGATGCTGGACACAGCAAAAGTGCAAAGGAGCTCCTGCAAAGCTTTTGCATTGGTGAACTTGACACGTCCTCCCCTATCATCTCAGAACTTGAAATTTCCTCTAAGAAGGAAGCCGTTAAGTATTCTGAGAAGCTCATGGACTTGACAAAGCAATATTGGACCATCCCTATGGCAATTGTTGGCATCTCTGTGGTGGTTGGTTTCTTATACCTGCATAAGAAGTAAACCAGTATGATGTTTCCCCCTCTTGGCTGCTGAAAGGAAATTGTTACCCCAATTTTTGAATAATTAAATTGATAATGATTAAGAACAGTTACCAAAAGTTCTCTTCTTCTTCTTCTTTTTTTTTATAAATTTGAAGGCAGTGTTTGATCATTAATCATATATATATATGTTTACAGGGGAAAAAAAAAGAAACATTTATGAGAAAGCTCATGAGCGCTTGAGTACACAACTGGTTAAATAAATTCGTGATCTATTAAACAGATGGAATTTACTGAAGAGCTCTTGTTTTCTTTAAGTTAAATATATGTTTTAGCTTTAATTTTTTATAGCATTGTTGTGGGGTTAGTGTGATAAAATCTAATGTAAAATATGCTGCCAGCATCAACTACAGTCTCTTTCTTGAAAGAGATAAAGATTAGACAAATTTATTTACTTTCTATTATTTAATTCTTGATGATTAAGAGTAGGTAAAGAAGATCTCTCCATTTCAACTGTTGTCAAGAGCCGGATTAAGTATTTAAGTATTTTATTTCCAATCATCATCCACGCAATTATTAGTTGAAGGCTTGAAGCTATCCAACTGATCAAAGGGTATAATTTTTTTAATCTCATCTCAGATCATTGTAAATCATGAAACTTTCATAACCTATCTTCAGTTATTATTCTTAAGAAAACAAAAAACTGAAAAGTGTATTTAGAAAATCGTTTTCTGAATAAAGGAGACGTGTATTTATCATTGAATCAAATGTTGGAATGGTACCAACACATAAAAGACTTTGTAAGGAGATGGTACCTTAACCAATGAAAATATGTGCAGGTGGGAAGTCTTATATGTTTCAGTCAAAATGCTATCAGATAACCAGTGAATGAGAGGTTTTTATTTGCTATCTTTTGAACAGTTAGAAGGATCACATGGAAATCTGTACTTGATTATTATCAAGGTCCCTCTAATTTGTCAACAAAAGTAGGGCATGCAAGCAATTAGACTGCATTCAATCTTCATATTCACATGTAAATGGAACCTGAACCAGGAAAAGCTTTTCCATTAAGACCCCAACTTTTATTTTCCTCTCCTTACAGAAAAAAGGATTCAACTTTGCCATCTCAAAAAGGTAAAGAGAGGAAGAAAAAAACAAAATAAAATGGTGAAGTTATAAGAAAATAAAAAGGGATAAAAGAAGTAGGAACTAATCGAGGACGAAGGTCGACGGGGTTTGAAAAACCTCCACTACATACAAACATACACTTTGGCAAAAGAAATAAATTCAACCCTACTCTGAAAATTGAAGATCGTCCAGTTTCGATGCAGCTGGCTTGTCCAAAAACCATACTAACTTCCCTTTTGTTGGTTGGACTAACCGTGCAGGCAGTGACGGGCAGTTGGGTTCGACGTTGTCAATTGCTAAATGCACAGCCTCTGCTTTGCTCTCTCCTGTTACGACTATTGCAACGTTGGATGCTGAATTGATGACGGGCAAAGTGAATGTTATCCTCTCAGGTGGAGGTTTAGGGGAATCAGTGATGAAAGTTACCCATTCCTCTGTCTCGTCAAGCACTGCATGATTAGGGAATAGCGAGGCAATGTGACCATCAGGGCCCATGCCAAGAAGGATAAGGTCAAACTTGGGGCAGTCACTTATGTCGGAAACACTGACCATCCTTGTTTTAACTAGCTGCCGAATAACAAACATGTATTCGTCAGCAGCCTCCTCTGCTGAAACCGAATCATTGATAGAATGAACATGGCTGGGAACAATCGGCACCTGCAGCAAATACCAGGCATAAGCCATACGAGCGTGTATGTTATATGGCAGAAACTCAACCAAAACAAGCTGAAGCATAACTTTTCAATCAAACTATCTACCAATGAAAATATCGGTGATACATGACAGCAAACGCAAAAGGAAGCCCTTTTGACACTAATGTTTATGCTGCGGCTCAATACAATAGTTTTTCCATCACAATCCAAAAATTTTGGTGAAACAAACAAATAAAGTAGTCGAACTTTTACCATATTCAAATTTAGTTCAAAGCTAATCAACTCATTTGGCAGACTAGCTATGCAAATGGATGCAAACCATGACTAACAAGCTAGTTTTTATATTTAATGTTCGAGGTAACACACCATGAAAAAAGGATACATCAAGTTTTACTTTAATTTACAGTGTAAGATACGAGAAAAAGTTAAGAAAAAGAGAGGGGACAAGGGATAGACAAAGAAACAGTAAAAAGATCAGTAAGTCCTAAGAATCTCAAACTTGTCTGATCCTAAATATCAAGAGAAATTACTTAAGAGGATCCAAACATAAAATCTCTTCCATCTTTGAACAAATGAATCCACAAAAACTGCAAAATGGCAGTTTCACTGTAAGGCCTTAAGCTTTTCAGAACCATCAATCATCTTGATTATTTTGCTAATTTCTGATATTAGGGATATGCATCCCTCACGCTATCTTCAGCAAGGCAATGGAGTACAAGTTCTTCAAATCATGCGAACAATTTACACTTCGATATTGTCTTCACAAAAAGGAAAAAGCACACTTGCATTATGCATTTGTTTTATTATTACTTTTTTATGTAGTGGTGAGTCAAAGATGGCACCGTGAACAAGCGAAAAGAGAACTTAGAGTAGCACCATGCAAATAAAACATGAAGGTGAAATTTTTTTCCCCAGAGATAAGAAGGTTTTTTAGTAAAACCAAACATCTAGTTCAATTTCAGACCTAATGCCTCATACTTTCTAAAGCATATACTCGATTTAATATCCAAAGATAACCACAACACACAGAAGAGGAATTCAACAAGCAAACATGGGAATCTTCAAAACTAGGGAACCCCGAATCCATTACGGAATGATCAGCTAATGCAGCATCGACTAATATACCAGTTAACATAAGTCTGTCCCAAAATCAGAACACAACATAATTGATAAGGAATTCAAGCATAAATACCTTCAAGCAAAGGCTAAAATTTCAAGATCCGAAGTCTGGACCAGTCTAATCACTGAATAACGAACACATCCTACTAACAAGCATCATCTTCTTACCAAAAGTTCCTTCCACTTGGTTCTCGGAAAGCTAAAGGAAACCAAAACATAAAATAAAGTACAAATTCATATACGAACCTTGGAAAGAATGCCATCCTTTGCAAGCTTATAATTGCTGTCTGAGTGGTTTTTCGCAACAACGCGTTCATCTGCCCAAAATATGTACCATTTAGCCCAGTCTACAGTCTTGTTATAAGGTGCTTCACACAGTTTCCTGTTTGCCAACAAAAAGCTTTAATGGAAGAACACCAAAATCACAAAACAAAAAGCATGGAAAAAGGAGTGGATTGATACCCCATTAAGCCAATGAGAGAACCACCAGACAATGCTATGGCAAACACACCTCTCTCCTTCACTGCAGCTTCTGATAACTCAGCAATATAGTCAGCTAAATCAGTCCTTAGCTCATCCAAATTCTCAAGAATCCTCAATTCCCCTCTATCATTTTTAACCCCAGAAAGAGCCATGCTTTTTGAGAATTTTACCGACTCTAAACATGAAAAAAAAGGATCAGAATTAAGAATATTATAGAGCCTATAATAACAAACAAATCTCCATTCAAAGTAATTTATCCACCAAAAAATTCAAGATGAACAATGAAAACAAAATGTAGCCATTAATCCTTGCACCTCAAAGTCATTAAGTTAAAATTAATGAGAAACCAAGACTTCGGATCATGTTAAACAGTCAACAGAACCTATGGTTCAAAAGTTACAAAAAAAAAAAAAAAAACCCAATAACACAGTTTAAGATTCAATAAACAGAACCAGAAACAACCATGTGATAAATTGACAAAAGCCCATCACTTTATGCGTAGAGTTTGAAACTTTAAATTGAAGGAAAAAAGGAAAATCCAGCAAAAGGGTATTGATCATCACAATTAGAGATCAAGCAAAAACCAAAACTTTAAGCTAATTAACATGTCTCAAGTAGATGAATTTCACATTCAAACCAATTAAAACTCAGAACATAAAAAAGGAAAAGGAAAAAAAAGAGAGGCCTGATCAAATAAAAAAAATCTAAAATTTAAGAAAGGGAAAATGCTTACAAAGAAGAACAAGAAAGAAAAGAAAGAAGGGTAGTTGCAGAGATGCAAAAATGGAGATGGTAGATGGGATAATCAACAACAAATGAAATAATAATTATATAATAATTACAACACCAAAAAAAAAAAAAAAAAAAAGAAGAGAAAAGCTGTTACAGAAAAGAAGCTGAGGAGAATTTACCTTCTGGGTTTCCACGTGCAACCAATGATATTTAACAAAAACACACACAAAAAACGAAAATAAATGTTTCTTTCTCTCTTTTCTATTGATTAAAATTGTAATTTATTAAAAAATTAAACAAAACCCAAATTAAAATTTGTTTTCTTTATCTATATCTCTTTGCTTCGGCCCTTTTTTGGTTTTATGAGAGTGAGAGATGAAGCAGAGGAAATCTTTGTTTCCTAAATACTCTGCTATTACATCTCCCTTAATTAATGTTGCCAAATCAATATTAAATTAAAAATTTTATTTAATAATTGAATGGAGGTGCCGTTTTTGGAAAGAAAATGAAGAGCAAAAAAAACAGGGGAGAATTGAGGAAAACAAGCAGAGTTCCATAAGACTAAGCCAAACACTTGTCCAACTAAATTGCTGACAAATGGACCAATGGATCTTTTTGTCTTGTAAGAATAAAACAATGATTTTTTTCCTATTTTTATTTTATTTTCCCTCTATCTATCTCTTTGATTTCTTCTTCTTCTTCTTTTAATTTAAAATAATTGTTAGAAAATAAAAAAAAAAAAATCTGCCACCTTTGCTTTTATTTTATTTTTATTTTTCTTTGCATTTTCTTACTCTCTTTTCTTAAGTTTGCTAGAAAATTCCTTTTTAGTTGTCTCCCCAAAACCAGCTTCTTTACACTTTTATATATATTGGTTTGAGATATTTAAACCCAAGTTGAATGCTTAAATAGAGAGCAAACTCAACATTATCTTTTTATTTATAAAAAAATTTATATAGCAGGCTTTTAATTCTTTATTATTTATTCATAACATATGGTATATATCATTAAATTTATCCCATACATTTCCATACATTCTTAGGGTAAGTTCAAATTTCCCAATGAAACTTTACTCAAGTTTGAGTTTTATTATATATAAATGTGTGGGTTTTACATTAAATTTATTTTTTTAATTAGTTAGAGTTGAGTTAATTTTTCATTTTAGTTTTTATAGTAATTGATTTTATTGGCACATAACTTTAAAAAAAAATTTAAGCCTTATTTTATTGATTTAAAAGTAATAAAATAAAAAATAAAATTTTTATATTAAAATTTATAGGTTTTTATAATCAAATTTAAATAAAATGATGTACTAATTTTATTATTAGAGGAGTTGATTTTGCTTTATATTGTTATTATGTTTATATTTTTATTTGAAAGGTAAAATATCTGTTTTATTCTTCATATCATCAACTTAACTTCACATAAATTCATTATTATTTATTATTAATAATATAGTGTAGGTTTCTTTTAAGGTTAATATCTTTACCAATGAAACCTAACTTGCTTTATTGAACTATGTAGTTCTTTGAGAGCTACTTCTTAGCTTTACCACTACAACATGTGGGGTGCAATGAAATTAGTGTTTAAAGTTGTGCTTTCCCATGTCATTATTTCATTTTACATTTATGTATATACTCAATGATTATACATATAATGATTTTTGGGCTACTTTTTCAATATTAATTTGTAAAATTCAAGGTCTTGAAATTATGCAAACTGAAAATATAATAATGTATAAATAATAGTATATAGGGGATTTAAAATAATATGATATTTTTATAAATAATAAAATTATTTGATGCCAGAATCGGTGATTCGAGTCGACAAAGAAAAAATATTACAATAAATTAATTTTTTATTCTTTTGATTGTTTTTCTTTTGTTATACAAATTTTTAATGATGGAAGTTATAAATTCTTTATTTTGCTTTTTCATGTCTGTAATCTTGATAGATAAACTAAGTATTAATTTATATATAAGTAACTTTAATTGTGTAGTTCATCAAATAATCGAATGAACGGATAAAATTTCATTTGCTATTAAAGTAAATAATTACTTAATACCTTAAATTGGACCACTTAATTTTAGACTTAATTTAGACTAAAATATTATTGTAACTAGTCTTTAGTTAAACCCAAAACACATAAAACTAATTTCTATAATAACATTTCACTGTAAGAAATAAGTTTGTTGAGGAGTTAATTTGTTTTGTTACATTTTAACATTCTATAACATATTTTCAATTATAATAACAACCAAAATGATTTACTAAATTAACTATATAACAGTTTCTTTTCTCATATTTTAAAATAAAGCTATACTAAATTCATATAAGCAAGCATATATATAAATCATTATAAAATCACCATTTTTTCTAAAAAATGTGTTGGAAATTGGTTTTATAAAACATATGTAACGGCAGGCAAGATTAAATGTCTGATACATTTAATATATAATTAAATTGCTAAAAATTTTGTACCTCAAATGTTTAAAATTAATTGTAAGTGAATGAAAAAATACTGACAGATTTTTTATGGTAAAAATTTCTAACTTGAATTACACACTTGTCTTGTTATTTGGATTATGAGCTCATAAAATAAAATATTTTTAGTGTGACCAGTATTTACAATACATGAATTAATGAGTGTCATTCATGAATTATGTTCTTTGGCCATTCATAAAATTAATATATATGCATGAATGTTATCATGCCCATTCATTAGTGTAGTACATTACTGCATTAATAGTATTTATGTATTTTGAATATTATGTTGGACGATTAATTTTAGAGCCTCTAAGCTCTATAATTAGGTGCTTTTAAGGGATGCAAAAAGATAGTTCATAAGACTTTTACAAGTTAGATCATTCAAATAGTTCAGTTTCATAAGTCATTTGTTCTATTATTCTCGATTGCCCTAGAGCTTAGGATTTTATTGTTGAGATAAATTTGAGTATAATTCCACAAGTTCATGGACTTTAGAAAGTTGTGCAAACTCTTTAAAATGGTATTGTTGAAAACTTGAAATTTTACGAGGTAATTGCATGTAAACTATATGCATAAAAAGATGAGTAATTTCATTTTAAAGACAAAGGGTTCAACCATCGGAACAATATATTTTTCTCAATTGTTTAAATCTATTCTTGACAAGTTATTATTTATGAGTATTGAAAAATAATTATTCTGTAAATATGATAGATTAACTTTGCTTAACATTCGTTGTAATGACAATTAAAATGAAAACAAACATTATAAGAAAAATAAGAATAGAAAAGAAGCAATACAATTTATCTTTGTTTACGCGATTCAGACACAACAGTCCTATGTCCTTGGAGCCTTGCTCAGGATAAATCATTATTCAATCATCCAACACGTCAATAATACACTTCTTTCCCTATCGTCTAAAGCTCACAACTCCTTCAAGCAAGTAAGAGACCTAGTGGGGGCATCCCCCCCCTCCCCCCAAGGTCTAAGATTCAATTTCCCCCTTTATATACATACTTTGGCCCTCCCAGATATAGAAGTATGCCCTTGAATATTTTTATAGTATTAAAAATAATATTTAAAAAATTATAAGCAAAATATTCCAAATAATCCGAAATTGCAGAATCTGTCCACAATTTTTTATCATTGTCAAGGATTAGCAGAGACACAGATGTCAAAGGTATATTTTTGTTGGGGATCGACTCATATAAGAAATGAACAAGAACAAAATAGAGAAAAGAAAAATTGGACACACAAATATTTACGTGGAAAAACTCTTCAATAAAGAGGATAAAAAATTACGGGTAAATAAAACTTTACTAAAACTGTAAAAACTGAAAAAAGGAGTACAAGATGGAGAAACAAATAAACCCGAACCTCAAAAAATTCAAAGTTCTCCCAAAATTCCCACAAAGTTCTCTCTTAATTATGTTGTTGAATCAATCTCTCTAGGGTTGCTAAAAGCCCTATTTATAGGCAGAAATTCGTGTGAAAATATGACAAAAACATTCCTAGAATAATCGGAGTTAGACAGGGAAAAGATAACAAAGTTTAACTAGGAGAAGAAACCTAATTTAGTAGGGAACACGTTGCCACATCGTGACGTGGCATATTGCCTCATTAGGATGTCCTTTATCGTGTTGTCGGGACGTGGTGATTCTTCTCACTAGGACATTATTGTCGGTGATGTCGGCTCTTCCTCGTCAAGATGTCAGCTCTGTTTCATCAAAAATGTGAGGCACACTTGTATTTTTTAAATGCCTTTTTTGTCGAGCCCCGTTACAGGCCTAACTTGATTTTTGTCGAATACTTACCAAGTCTAAGTAGTGCTTAAACTTGGAAATTAAAAGAGTTTTTGTCATCATATCGATTGTATTGTTTCCTGTGTCAATTTTGTGAATCTGAACATCTCCTTGAGTGATCACCTCTCGAATAAAGTAGTACCGAATATCTATGTGCTTTGTTCTTTCATGATGCATCTAATCTTTAGTGAGATGTATGACACTTTGACTATCGTAATATACAATAGTCTTGCCATTTTTATCAGTTAGCTCCCTGAATAGACCTCTCAACCAAATGATCTCTTTGATAGCCTCTATGATAGCAATATATTCTACCTCTATAGTTGATAATGTCATAGTGCCCTACAAGATGGCTTTCCAGCTAATTGTGCAACTGCTGAAAGCGAACAAATAACATGTGAGAGATCTTATTTTGTCTAAGTCTCTTGCATAATCCAAGTTTACATAGCCAACTAGACCTTCTAAACATCTTTCGAATTCTGAACAAGTATTGGATGTCCCCTTTAAATATCTAAGGATCCACTTAACAACTTGCTACTGTAATTTTTCGAGTTTGGGCATGTATCTACTTACTACACTAATAGTGGGTGAAATATCGGGACGAGTGCAAACGATTGTATACATTAAATTTCCAACTGCAATAGAGTACAGAACCAATGGCATGTACCTTTCTTTGTCTCTGGTTTGTGGTGATTTTGAAGCCAAAAGTTTGAAGTGTGCAGCTAAGGGAGTACTAATTGGTTTAGAATCTTGCATCCCAAATTGCTCGAGAATTCTTTTGATGTATCTCAAAAATAGCTTCCTAGAGTGGTTATCTCTCAAAATTTCTATCCTTAAGATTTTAAATCGATTTATTTATAATGGATCATTGGCCGCAATTAACATATCATCAATATAAAGCAACAAATAGATAAATGATCCATCATCTAAACGTTGTAGATACACACAACTATCGTACTTACTATGACTGAAACTTATACTTAACATGAAGGTATCGAACTTCTTGTACTACTATCGAGGAGACTACTTTAGGCTGTACAATTTTTTTTGTAGAAGGCATACATGATCTTCCTTGCATTTGATCCTGAAGCCTTCAGGTTGTTGCATGTAAATGTCCTAGTCTAGGTCACCATGAAGGAATGCAGTTTTAACATTTAATTGCTTTAATTCGAAATTGTGTAATGCAAGAAGAGCTAATAATGTCTGGATGGATGTATGCTTTACAAAAAGAGAGAACACATCATGAAAAACAACTTCCTCCACTTGACTATAGCTCTTTGCGACCAACCTTGCTTTATATCATGTCACCTTAACCCGATCTTTCCTTCTTTTTGAACACCCACTTGTAACCAACAATTTTTTTTTGGTGGGTGCTTTAATGAGAGTTGCCAATTCTTTTTATTATTAAGGGAATCCATAGCTTTTTCTATTGTAACAAGCCACTTTCTAGAACTAGAAGCCCAAACTACCTCTGAATAATTTAAAGGGTTAGCTGAATCGATTGTAACAACTTGTTTTTGGGTCAAATCGGAGCAGTGGTTTTAGGACCACAAATCTAAAGTAGAAATATTTATTTTATTATTTCTTTAAGGTCTGTAGCATGATAGAATAATTGTGGGAAAATTTCGCTAAGAAATTTTATTGATTGAGTGCTCAATTTGACTAGAAGGACTAAACTGCAATAGTTGCAAAATTTGATTTCTATAAGTTAAAGGTGTCTAATTGCTATGAAATTTTAAATTGGAGGTCCTTAAATGGTAATTAGACCATTATACTTTAGGATGGACAAAAATAGACATGGTTAGGTGAAATTTTAAAGTTATGTTTTAAGGACATTTTAGTAATTTGGTAAATAAAGACAAAATTAACTAAATATTAGTGTCCATCTTCTCAATTTAGTCCCCTCATAATTGAATTTTACAAGAATCCATAGCTAGGATTTTTTTCCAAGCTTTCAAGCTTGATTTTAAGTCCGTCCTTGTCTCGTTTTTAATGATTTCCATATTTTTGAGACCGTTGTAACTTGCTCTAGCTATTTTAAGGATTAGTTTGAAAGAAAGTTGAAGTCTAAAATTTTACCCATGTTGAATATGTTTGTATTTTGATGTTGGATAATAGAAAATTCATGTTTGTTATTCGATAAACAACATTTGTAAAGTGATTTTCGATAAAAACGTCAAATAGGGACTTATTTGTAAAAGGCCATAAAATGTGTAGAAAAGTGTGAATAATTGTAAAATGTGGGCTGTTATGAGTAAGGGTAAGGTTATTCTAGACTTGATTTGTGATGAAATTGAATGAAATTCATTTTACGAGCCTAAGGACTAAATTGTAAAATGTTGAAATGTTAGGGGCAAAAATGTAATTTTATCATAAAGTGATTTTGGACTGAATTTAATAGCTTGATGATTAAATAAGTTAAATGTGATATTATAGATCAAGAAAAACAAAGTTCGGGTGTAGATCGGGGGAAAAACAAAATAATTGACGAATAGACCCCTTTTGTCGTTTTTGCATCCGAGGTAAGTTCGTATGTAAATAAGCTTTATTATAATTGTATTTTAAATGCTTTAATTTTGTATGAATTTTGTAAAAGAATCTACGAACACATTCGACGATGATATAGCAAGCGAGAAATCCCAATCGAACCTTAGGAATAGATTAGGATACAAGTGACATGTCACTAGGGTTTTATGTTATGTGATCCGGGTGCTAGTCCTCAGACGCGTCCCTCGGTGGTGAGTAGTATACCAAAGATATGTTGCGGTTACTTGACAGCTTGTGTAAGTAGCACCGTGTAGCTACGTCTTGACTGACAGCTTGTGTGAGCAGGCCTGATGATGGCTCGAGAATAAGCATATATGTGTTATGAGATAAAGGTAGCAATGGCTACATAGGTGACACCTTGTGTGCAACGTTTCCCCAAGTATCTGATATTATTGTTCCGAGTGGTTCATTGGGTATGTCAAGGATGAGAATAGGTATGAAACCTGTCACACCCCTAACCCATAGCCGTTGCCGGAATAGGTTAAGAGGCATTACCGGACTAGTAACTCAGTTCAGAACAATCATTTATCAAATATCATCTCATTTCAGTAAATATCATTCATTCACAATCAATATGTACTTAAATCGAAAAGCTTAAATCATGCATTCGGGACTAAATCAATAACATATTAAAGTTTTGGAAACTTAGAAAAATTTTAACATTTCAAGTGTCACGCGCCAGTGTGAACAGGCCGTATGCTTTACACGGCTAATAGACACCCCCGTGTCTTAGACTGTGTGGAAACATGGCATACATACTGACTTGTGTCACACGATCGAGGACATGCCCGTGTGCCAGGCCATGTGAAAACTAGAGAGTATACTGGCTTGGGTCACTCAGCCAACCACACGCCCGTGTGTGAGACCATGTGAAGCATACTGACTTCAATTCCATTTCAACACTAGGGGACACACGGCCATGTACTTAACCGTGTGTCACACACGGCTGAGATACACTCCCGTGTCTCTACCCGTGTGGACAAAAATAGGCTATTTGCAAAGCCATTTTGCCACCCTATTTTCACAACCATACACAAGCATAAATGGCCACATTTCATAACCCAATTGGCAATCATTCCATAACATTTCATATACATAATATATCAATTCAACTTGGTACTCAATTACCTAATTAATATCAAGCATAATCCATTCATATGCCAAATACATATCAAGACATCATTTGTACATTTTCATTCCATCAATTCCTTGCCCAAAACATACCATAATTACACATTTATACACAACCAAAACATGGTACCAAGATAAGCCAAATCACATGGCTTAACTCATTCACAAAACATACCAAAATCATGATATCAAGTAACATAAATAACATCTTTTAAACTAGCCTATACATGCCATATTTACAATATCCACAAGTTCAAAAGTACCAATTGGAAATTGGATAGTGTGATGTGCAACTCCGGCTTGTCTGAAACGGGCGATCTAATGAGCCTCTATAAAACATAGAAAAAGGAACAGAGTAAGCTTTATAGCTTAGTAAGCCCGTATAATTTAGAATTAAACTTACCATTTATACATAATCAAGGTAAATAACTAAAATAAACTCCATATAATTTCCAAATACCTATTTAACAGTCTGATTTTGGGGCTAGTCGGAATAGTGGTTTCAGAACCACTAATCTAAGGCTGGAGAAAATATTTTTAATATTATTTCATGTGTTAAAGCATGATTATATGAGTGCATGAAAATTTTGGTGAACTAATTTTAGCGATTGCTTGTTTAATTTTAAAAAAGGACTAAATCGCATAAAGTGCGAAAGATTTGTTTTACTAGCTAAAAGTGTTAAATGGATATGAAACATTAAATTGGAGGTCCTTAGTGAGTAAATAGACCACAAATTTATTAATGGCTGAACATTGAGCCTTAATTCATGGAATGGTCAAATGTTAGGTGACTTAATTGATAATAAAATATTAACCTAAAAGGCTAGCTATCATCATTTCATTTTCCTTTCTTCTCCACTGAAAATTTCAGTAAAGAGGGGGTTTTGAGAGCTCAAAATTTCAGCAACTTTTATCCCTTGCAAGTAAGTTATTTTGATGGTCATTTTCGTTGATTTTTGTGTTTTTTGAACCCTTATAGCTTAATCTAGCTAATGAGAGGACTATTTTGAAAAATGGTTGAAAGTATAGGGTTTTTCCATGAGAGTATTAATTTTTTTGCTAAATTTTTATAGAAGAAAATGAACTATGGTTGTTAATAAACAACTTTAGTGAAAGGGGTTTTCATGAAAACACCTAAAAGGACCGTTTTGTGAAGTTTATAAAATATGTTGTAAATGTGTGAAATAATTGAAAATTTTGAGTCACTATAAGAGTAATAAAGGTTCAGCTAGGCTTGTTAAAGGAGGAAATTTGATTAAAATCATTTTACGAGTCTAGGGGCAAAATCGTAATTGTGTGCAAGTCTAGGGGCAAAATGGTAATTTTGCCCAAGTATGAATTATAGATTGTCTTGATCAATGTAGTGATTAAATAAGTGAATTTATCATTATAGATCAAGAAAAACGGAGTCCAGACCCAGACTGGGGGAAGACCAAACTAGTAGATTAACTCAATCTAGTCGCCCACTTTTTGTACACCGAGGTAAGTTGTACGTAAATAATACAACTTTATTGTTATTATGTATTAAACAATTAATATGACATAAAGTGTATGATTATTGTTGTGAATATGCATGATGAAAACTGATGTAGTAAAAACTCCCGATTGAACCTTAGGAATAGATTGGATATCCATGCCATGACATTTGGGTGATATGTCTGCTAGTGTAAGACCATGTCTGGGACCTGACATCAACCACATTATGAGAGCTAGTGTAAGACCATGTCTGGGACATGGCATCAGCCATATTATGAGAGCCAGTGTAAGACCATGTCTGAGACATGGCATCGGTGTTGATATGTGTACTAGTGTAAGACCATGTCTGGGACATGGCATCGACATTAAGACGAGAGTTAGTGTAAGACCATGTCTGGGACATGGCATCAGCCTCGACATGTGAACCAGTGTAAGACCATGTCTAGGACATGGCATCAGTAATTTAGCCTCTTATGTGAGGCTTAACGGATATCCTTTAGTATTCCAAATGGTTCCATGAGTTATTTTAAGCTTATGATAAAGATATGAAAGGATATAATCATGTTGTGAGTGGTACAGGTTCTTACTCGAAACTCAAGAGATATGAGCTTAGTTAATTAAGTAAGTTCTATCTATGAGAATGATTTCGGGACGATCTTGAAATCTTTGACTTATACTTGTGATGTGTAAATATGTAGTAAATCTACCGTTGTTAAATCAAGAATGTTGTGCTGGTTTATAATATGCTATGTGTTTAAAGATGCATGGTTGATGTTGTTACTTATTTACATTCAACTTACTAAACTTTATGCTTACTCCCTTTCCTTTCCTTTTTCTTATAGCATCGCCAAGCTAACTCGGGGATCAAAGGACGTCAGAGGCTCAATCAAACTATCAATCAAAATATTTGGTATAATTAGACTTATCATTTTAAGTATGGCATGTAAAGGGACTTGGTCTTTTTGCTAAGCGTCATATTTTTTTAGCCAAATATGTTGACTTGTCATGAAGGGTGATTCATTTTGTATAAGGCTATGGATAGTGGCTAATATTTATTATTGCTAAATGTATTTAATGAGGATTTTCATGGATGTGGTTATTGTATGGTTTATATTAATAATTAAGAGATGTTGTATGTGATAGAAAATAGCTTAGGATCGATGTATGGATGTTTGGTTGTGGCTATTTTGGTTATGTGTTTATGCTTGGATTGGAGATGTTTGATGTTGTGTAGGTTGGTGCAAGTAAGGGTGGCAAAAAGGCTTGGTAGATAGCCTTGTTTTTGTCTACACAGGCAGACACACGGGCGTGTGTCTAGGCCGGGTATGACACACAGTCTGCCCCATGGGCATGTAGTTAGGCCTTGTGTCCCCTGCACCTAAATTTTGGCAAAACAGAATGCCCAGTAGTAGCCACAGAGACACGGCCGTGTATCTCAACCGTGTGGAGGACACGACCATAGTACTGGACATGTGCCAGGTAGTAACCACATGGACTGAGACACGGGCGTGTCATGGCCGTGTGAAGGACACGGGCTATAGATATGGGCGTGTGCTAGGCCGTGTGAAAACCCCTATAAGTTCGAATTGAGAAATAAATCCACACGGGATAGGGACATGGGCGTGTCTCGATAGGTTCAGGCTGTATGAGCTACACGGGCCTTCAACATGGCCATGTTAAGAGGACATTCGGACGTGTCGCACTTCCTCATGGGTGTGTGGCTCTATTTGCATTGAAATATTTCAAAGTTTTCAAAAGTGTTCGGTTTATTCCCGAACCGTTTCCAAAGTGTGTTTTGGGCCTCGTAGGTCTATATTAGGGACGTTAAGAGGAAGTTTGAAAGTTTTAAATTTGAGAGAAATTTTATGACCCGAAAATGTTTGTATGCATGTGTTTAAGTCCAGTAACACCTCGTACCTTGTCCCAGCGTAGGATACGGGTAAGGGGTGTTACACCTATCACAAGAATTCATCCATAGTTTAGACATATTAATACATGTAATCATCCATTTTCACAATTCAATAATCAATATAACTTGTATTCAACATTTCATTCTTAATCATAAAACCAATAATCCATTCAATAATAATTCTCATTCGTATAAATAGAATTTATGCCCGTTGAACCTATTAGAACTTCAAAGGATAATTGGGTGATAAACATCAGCAATCTGTCAATTCATTATCATTTATGCTCTTTCAAGCCCTGATCGGTAAGCTCCTCTTGAGCTGATGAACAGTAAGCTCTATTGAGCTGAAACGGTAAGCTCTATCGAGATGAACAGTAAGCTCATACGAGCTGAAACGGTAAGCTCTAATAAGCTAAAAATAGTAAGATCTTACGATCTGATATATCGGTAAGCTCATATGAGCTGTGGTGAGTCTGCAACAAATGCAGAAGCTCAACCAAAATGGTAACCTTAGTGACATGTCACTCGTATCCTATAAATTCATATAGTTCAATCAAGGCTTAGTAACCAATAGATTATATCGATAAGGCATTCATATCTCAAGTATATCAATTATACACATTCATTTCAATAATTACAAGTATATAAAAGTTTGATTCTAATTATACGAACTTACCTCGTATCTTCAGATAAAACTATCGTCTATTTGTCCATTTTTTGTTTTCCCCGTTCTAGTTCCGGTATTTGCTTATCTTGATCTATATAATATCAAATTAACTCATTCAAACTTTCATTCAATTCAATTTAGCCTAAAATATTCATTTTGGCTAAATTACAATTTTACCCCTAGACTTTTGACTACTTTGCAATTTAGTCCTTAACACATAAAAATGCAAAATTACACAATTAGGCCATAACCCATAGTAGCTGAATTTACTATATACTACTAGCAGCCCATATCTTTCATTATTTCACACTTTTAACCACATAATTTTACATTTTCTCAATTTACAAAAATCACTTTACAAAACATGTAAAACTATCATCAAGCTTCCATAATCTATCATTAAACATCAATTTACTCAAGAATTAAACAATGATAACATGTTAAATCCTCAACCATTTAAAAATCTAGGATACGGGCTAGCAAGAATACTAAGCAACGATATTAAAAACATAAAAATCATTAAAAACTAAGTCAAAATGACTTACCAATCAAGCTACCAAAAGGCCGAACCCTAAAATCATTTCTATGGGTTCTTCTTCTTTGAAATTTTGGCTAACCAAGATGAATATGGAGCCTTTATTTTTTTTATTTTACTTATCTTATAATAATAACTATTTTACCTATTTACCCTTAATAATAAACAAAAAAAATCATGCGATTTAAGTCCATTACCATCCTCTCATGTTATTAGTGGGCTAATTTCAAACCAAGTACTCATACATTTTAATTCTATAGCTATTTAATACATTTAAACAATAGAACTCAACTTTTACGCGTTACACGATTTAGCCCCTTTTACCGAATTAAGCATTTAAACGGTAAAATTTCTTTACAAAACTCACATAATAATTTTATCATGCAGTAAAATTTATAATAAAATAAATATTTTGAGCTCAGATTTGTGGTCACGAAACCACTGTTCTGATTTGACCCAAAAACGGGCTGTTACAAAACCAATACGAGTTGATACAAGTATGTGCATAAAACTTATGATTATTAAATTCTCGAAATGATGAACTCAAGGGAAGTTTGTGATGGAATGAACTATGGTTATGAGATTATGATAAATTACATTGTCTTATATTTATTACTTAAATGTTAAATGTATGGTAAGATTTGCTTAATTATTTCATACTAGCTTACTAAGCTATATAGCTTACTCTGTTTTATTTTCCCATGTTTTATAGTGTCAGCATGCTAGTTCAGATTAGAGATCGTCGGAGATTGCATCACACTATCAAACTGTCATTTTAGGTATCGATGATCTTAAACATTTTGAGTGTATGGCATGTATAGGGAGTTGGTCATTTTGTTATATGTGTCATCATGATTTTGGCCAAATGTATTGGCTTGTAATAGTCAAAGGCTTGATTTGGTATTTGACCATGTAAATTGGCTCATTTTGGTTAAATTGATTATAAGCTTATATATATTTATACATATATGCATGTATGTGCCAATGCCCTTGATGATGTGGTTTATATTAAATTGCTAAATGTTGATTGTGGCTTAATGACTTGTTGTGAAATGGATGAGGTCGGTTCATTTGTATGGTAGAGTATCTTAATAAGATAATGCAAGTTGAAAGTAGTCTTAGTGGTGTTTTTGAATATGAAATTGGTATGTGTGATTAGCATAATGAAATATTATGAGCATGATAGAAGATGGTATTTCTTTGACATGTACTGGTCATGATTGTGGATGTTTTGGTTGCCTAAGTATACCATGAATTGTGCCATTGAATTTGTGTATATGTATGTGTAAATGAGGGTGGAAAATGGCTTGGTAAACAGCTTTTATTTTGTCCACACGGGTAGACACACGGGCGTGTGTTGACACACGGCCTGTCCCATGGGCATGTGTTTTGGCCATGTGTCCCCTACACCTTAATTTTGAGAAACAGAATGCTCAGAATTGAGCACACGGGCAGAGACAAGGGCGTGTGTCTCAGCCGTGTGAGGGACATGACCCTGGACATGGGCGTGTGTCTTGGCCGTGTGAAGTCTGCACCTATTTTATAAAAATTAATTAATCACATGGCCTAGCACACGGGCGTGTGGCTTGGCCGTGTGACTTCAATTTGTTCATGCCTTACAAAATATAGAGTTACACGGGTTAGGGACACGGGCGTGTGTGACCACACGGTCTGCCCACACAGGTGTGTCCCAAACCGCACGGGTGTGTGACCCCTATTTATAGCAAAATTTTCTAAGTTTTGTAAAAATTCCCAGAGTTATCGGTTTAGTTCTGAACCACTTCCAAAGCATGCTTTAGGCCTTGTAGTTTTGCATTAGGGACTTTATGATTGAATATGAATAGTTTTAATTTGGATGCAAATTTATGACTCAGAATTGTATGATTGTTTGCAATGTAAGTTCAGTAATGTCTCGTAACCCTATTTTAGCATCGAATACGGGTTAGGGGTGGTACATTTAGTGGTATCAGAGCTACGGTTTAGTCAATTCTGTAACATCTCGAATTAGGGCCTAGTCAAAGTAATGGTTCCGAGACCACAAATCTGTAATATAAATAATTATTTTATGATTGTTATAAGGTTTATGATATGTGTGTATGACTGTGTGAAAATTTCATGAAGAAATTCTATGTGAAAAGTGCTTAATTTGACTTTAAGGACTAAATTGAATCAATTGTAAAACTTGAGTTCTAGAAGCTTTAAGCATGAAATTGAATTGAATTATGAATTAGAGGTCCTTAAAGAGTAATTTGACCAAGTTCAAAAAAATTGGACAAAAATAGGCTTGGTTAGGTAAAATTTGAAAGAAAGGTACAAAGGGCATTTTAGTCATTTGGTAATTAAAAGATTAAAAAGGGAAAATAAAAGCAAAATTGTGTCCGTCTTCTTCACATGGCCGTGTCAACCTAATGAGACATCATGGCTAGGGTTTTCAAGCTTTCATAAGTGTTCCCAAGCCCCGTTTTTAATTTTTTTTACATTTTTGAAGTCCCTATGACATGATCTATCCATCTCTACCCATATTTTGAAGTAGGGTTCATGATCAAAAATTGAACCATGCATGATTTGCTTGTTTTTTGATGTTTAATGAAATAATATGAAAGATTGAAGTGTGTTTAACAACTTTTGCTAAGTGATGTTTCATGAAAACTCCTAAAAAGGACTAAAATGTAAAAGTTGTAAAATGGGTAGTAGATTTGTGAAATAAAAGATAAATGTGGACTGCCATAGGCATAAAAATGATTCAGCTAGGTTTAAAGTACAAGAAAAATGAGCACATTTCATTTTACGAGCCTAAAGACTAAATTGCAAATATGCAAAAGTTTAAGGGTAAAAATGAAAATTTGCAACAGTATGATTCATGGACTAATTTGAATAATGTGAGCCCTAAATAAGTTGTATTTGAAATGTTAGATCAAGAAAACTGAGATTCGGGCTTAAATTGGGAAAGTACGAGATTATGGACTAAAATGGAATAATTAGCCGTGCTCGGATTTAAGGTAAGTTCGTATGATAATAATAATGCAATGTTATTCTTGGATTTTAATGCTATATTATTATATGAATTTTATGATTTGTCATACGAATGTACTCGATGAGGATTCGACAAGTAAGTTCCTACGATAATGTTTTCGTTGTTGTGATTGAAACCTAAATTGGTATGTTAATTCGATTGTGTTGAATTATACGTTTATGATATTATGTATGTGATAGTGATGTGCTCCATGAAATATCCGATCGTTCAAAGGTTGATAACGAGTTATGTGATGGTTGAATGTATTGGAAATTGATGGAACATGACATTTAAATTGAATTAAGTAAGTTGTGTGTAAGTAATTCAACAATTACATTACTATGTGTTTAATATTTGATATTATAAGATACATGTATGTATGCCCCAATGAAATCGGCTTGTGATGATTCAATGGAAACTTGATGATAGCTTTGTATCTTAGAAGTCCCGGGGGACCTTGAGGAATGATTAGGATTCGGATATCATGACACCATGGTTAATGAGATCCAGTGTAAGACCATGTCTGGGACATGGCATCAGCATTGATATGTGAGCCAGTGTAAGACCATGTTTGGGACATGGCATTGGCATTGATATCTGAGCCAGTGTAAGACCATGTTTGGGACATGACATCGGCATTGATATGTGAGCCAATGTAAGACCATGTCTGGGACATGGCATCGGCATTGATATGTGTGCTAGAGTAAGACCATGTCTGGGACATGGCTTCGGCACTGGCATGAGACTTCGTATAAGACCATATCTAGGATATGGCATTGATATGTAGATTATTTTTGGGACATGGCTTTGGTACTTTATTTGGTGCATGATGATTCCAAACGTCCTTTAGTATTCCAAGTGGTTTAACGAGTAGTTCAATAGATAAGTCGATGTGGATCCAATGAGAATGACAAAGGTGAGAAAATAAGTGTATTTGTAATGAGACGGTACAAGGTACGTACCCAAAACTGGCTCGGTATGTGATATGTAACGTAATAGTGGTAAGAATGCAAATGAATGATTGATGCTTATGAGAATGACTTCTATGATGATCTTGTGATTGTAAATTTCTGTTCATGATGAATAGATGAGTGATGAATTTGATTTATGATTATGTGAAAAGCTTGTGAGCCAAATTGACTTGAAACTCGATATGTTATTCTTCAAGAGTTTGGTCCATTATATGATGTTAGATTATATGATTTGAGAAACATGAATGCACATTATTGATTTGGACCTTTAGCATGTATGCTGAAATGTTTAGCCATGAGTTGAGATGTTTTATTTTGAAAAGAATATGAATGATTGACTAATGTCAAGGCATAGTAATGTATGAATATAGTTTGAAAAGGATGAGCCTTAACATCGACAAATTTGTAATTGTGAGATTATATAGATGAAATTAGTAATGTTTGTTATTTTCATACGAGCTTACTAAGCTTTAAGATTACTCCCTCCTTTCTATTTTTTTAGTGTTGTCAGGTTAGCTCAGGGTTGGAGATCATCGGAGGCAGCATCACACTATCAAGCTATCACCTTTGGGGTATTGATGAGTCTTAAGTGTTTCCGAGTGAGTGGCATGTATAGGGACTTAGTTATTATGATATGTGTTCTTATGATTTGGCCAAATGTTTTGGATTATATTGATTTATTTGTATATGGCCATGAGATGTGGCTTGTGGCTCATAATGATTATGGTTTGTAAGTCTATCTATCCATGCTATGTGTTACTACTTTGAGATGTGATGTGATCATGCTTGTTGCCATGAATGGTTAGTGTTATGACATATGTGCATGATGAATGCTTTATGATCAATTGAAATGGTCATAGCCAAGGAGTAATTGTGAGATATGGTAGTAAGATGATGATGATTGAACATGAGGGCCTGATGTTTAAGTTAGGATTAATTGATAAGTTGATAATCGTGGATTAATGGTAAAGGCGGTTATCAAGATGACAAGGCCAATGAATACGAATTGTTTTGTCTAGATTTGGTATTACATGAGTATGTGAAACATATGAATGATGACATGCTAATGCTAAGAATGTGTCTTACGGAAGGATTCTTAATCATTAAATTGATGTTATGATATGTGTCTTTGATGTGTATAAATGTGTGAGGGATGAAGGATAACAAAAGGCTTGGAAAATAGCCTAAGTGTTGGCACACGGGCAGAGACACGACCGTGTGTCTCAGCCATGTGGAGGACATGGCCTGGAGACATGGGTGTGTGTCCAGGGCGTGTGAAGTCTGCACTTAATTCGCGAGAATTTAATTCGTCACACGGCATAGTACACGGGTGTGTGGCTTGCCCATGTGGTTTATTTTATTTGCTGATGTCATAAACAGAGAGTTACACGGCCTGAGGACACCGGCGTGTTGAAGGCAAACGGACGTGTCCCTGTGTCCATACGGGTGTGTGACCCTGTTTCATGGAAAATTTTCTAAGTTTTCCCAAAACCTTCTAAAGTTCTCGGTTTAGTCCCTAACTACTTTCAATGTATGTTTGGGGCCTCGAAGGCCCGTGTAAGGGACATTATGCATGTGTTTGAATGATTTTGATATGAATGAAATTTTGTAGCTTATTTTTACATGTTGTGTATGATTAAGTCTGGTAATTCCTCGTACCCTATTCCGGCGTCGGACAGGGGTAATGGGTGTTACAGATTCTCAGGCTACCGTCCAGTTTTAGCTAAATTGGAAAAGTGGTTTCAGAACCACAAATCCGAGGTCTTAAAATTATTTTAATATTATTTTTGGTGTTTATAGCATGTGAATATATATGTGTGAAAATTTCGTGAGCTACTTTTATCGTTTAATAGCTCAATTTGAGAAAAAAGGACTAAATCGCGTAAAATGCAAAAGTTGCATTCTACTTGTTTAAAGTGCTTAATTGCCATTGCTTATTAAATGGGATGTCCTTATGATGTGATTAGACCATGGTTAGTGGAATTTGTCATAAATGACCAACTATTATGTGTTTTATTAATGTATTAATAAAGGCTTGTAATTGTAAAATTAAGTTTAATTAAACAAAATCAAAACAAAAGATGATTCATTCATTCATTCATCTTTTCAACCAAAAATAGAAAAAAATAAGGGATAGAAAGCTTTCATGCATTCGACAATTTAATAGCTAGATTAAGGTATTTATTTTGCTCAGTTTTTGATTATTTCTATGTTTTTGTGATCGTTACTTCGTGTTCTAGCCAACCCATGCCTCAATTTTTAAAAGTGTTGATGATTTTGAAAGTTTCCATTTATGAATTCATGTGTTTTTGGATGTTTGATGATGAAATATGAAAGCTTAGTGTTTGATATACATGTTTTGTAAAGTGATTTTGAGTAAAAGTGCATATTAGGGATTAAATTGAGAAAAGTGTAAATTGAGGGGTTAAATTGTGAAATAAATGAAAAATATGGGCTGCTAAGGACTTATAGAGAATTTGGTTAAGCATGGGTCTTATTGAATTTTGTGAATTTGATGTATTTTTTTTGAAATAGGGACTAAATTCTAAGAAATGTGAAAGTTTAGGGCCAAAGTGTAAAGTGGCTTAAATATGTGTTTGTGGATGAAATTGATTGAATTGGTGATTAAATGGATTGATTTTGAATACATCTAGATCAAGAAAGGAGGAATTCATATTTAGATCGGGGAAAAACTAAAGTTATCAACTAAACGATTAGATTCGTCGTTTTAGTATCTGAGGTAAGTTCGTACGTGTTAAACATTGTTACAATTATGTTTTAATGCTTTGTTAATTGAATAAATTATATATATGAGACTACGATTATGTATGACAATAAATCGACTATGTTGGCAGTTAGTGTGCATTTCGAGATAGCTTCGGCTATATATATAGCACTTAGTGTGCGTATCGGAATAACTTTGGTTATATATGGCACCTAGTGTGCGAGACCGAGATAGCTTTGGTTGTGAAAGGCACTTAATGTGCGAGATTATAATAACTTCAGTTATGTTTTGGCACTTAGTGTGTGAGATATCGAGTATTCGACAGTATCACGTAAAGGTATGAGTTTGATATGAATTTGTACTGGTATGTACATAAAAAGCATAAAATCCAAATAGAAGAAGTTTAAAACTTGTTCGTAAACACTTGAGTAAGTATGAGGAAATTTTGTTGGTTACCATGATTTAGACATTAATTAGTTCAAATTGATGATTTGTATATTATGAACTGTTGAGTATATTTAATATGAACTTACTAAGCTTTATAGCTTACTTCGTTTGTTTCTTCTATGTTTTATAATGATTCTAAAGCTAGCTCGGACTTAGGAATCATCGAGAACCGTCATCACACTATCGATCATTTTCTTGGTACTTTTGAAGCTTTGTATATGGTATATGACATGTATAGGCTAATGTCATCTTGGTATGTTTTGAGTTATGATATTAGCCATGAGATTTGGCTTGTAAATGTTGGTATGTATGACCATTTAAGTTGGCTTGAATTGTGTTTGGTAAGTGTTATATATGTGATGTATATAATGCCTTATGTGTTGGCTTGTTTGGTATGGTTATGTGTTGGCTATTATGGATAGTTGTAAGTTGGGGTATTAATGTTTAAGGAATGGTATATTATGGTATGTTTTATAGATAATGAATGTTTTGAGTATGGAATTGAGTAGTTAAATTGGTTGTGGATAGATGGCATGATATATGTATGGAATAGCATATTTTGGGTTGCTTAAATATGTATTGAATTGGTACCATTTTGGTTGCTATGGCGCATGAGAGAAGGGTGGCAAATTGGCTTTACAAATGGCCTATTTTGTCCACACGGGCAGAGACACGGGCGTGTGCCTCAGCTGTGTGCGGTACACGGTCATGCTACACTACCGTGTGTCCCCTGAGGTACCCTTTCGAATTAAGTCAGTATACCCTACAAGTTTGATACGACCTAGACACACGAGCATATCAACTGGTCGTATGTGGCACACGAGCTGACACACGGGCGTGTGGCTGGCTGTGTGACCCAAGCCAGTAACCCCTACAGTTTTCCCATGGCCAAGGCACACGGGCGTGTCTCCGGCCGTGTGGTACAAGTTAGTATTTATGCCCTGTTTTCACACGGCCTGTGACACGGGCGTGTCTAGTGGCCGTGTAAGGCACACGGCCTATTCAAACGGGCGTATGACCCTTAAATGTTGAAAAATTTTATAAGTTTCTCAAAGTTTGCAAATGTTATTGGTTTAGTCTCAAACCACTTCTAAGCATGTTTTAAGGTCTCATAGAGCCTTATAAGGGACAATGTGAATTATTTGAATGGATTTTGATTATGAATGCTTAAATGTATATAAATGAGGTGTATTATCTGCTAATGCCACGTAACCCTATTCCGGCGACAGATACGGGTTAGGGGTGTTACACGTAGTGTGTGTTAGAGTCTAGCTATACATGGCATATATATATATTGTGATAGTGTGATGACTTTTGACAATTTAAAATTGTGCTTTCATATAGTAAATGGATCTCAACTGAGATCTAGCTGATGATATAACACCCCTAATCCATATCCGTCGTCGGACTAGGGTCATGAGACATTACCGGACATATCGGAACATTTCAAAATCAAAAGTCATACATCATCATATATAGTTAAATATCAACATAAAGTCCCTTTCTTAGGTCAACGAGACCTTAAACATGCATTAGGAAGAGGTCGGGGCTAAACCGAATACATACAAAATTTTTTTGAAACTTAACAATTTTTCTAAGTTACAAAGGTCGCTTGCCTGTGTGAACAGACCATGTGCCTCACACGGTTTTAGACATGCACATGTGTCTAAACCATGGAAAACAGGGCATACATATTGACTTATCCACACGGCCACAAGACACGCCCTTGTGCCAGGCCGTGTGAAAATTTGGGAGGCTACTGACTTGGCCACACGGCCGACCACACACTCGTGTGTCTAACCCGTGCTCGAAACTAACTTAAATTTGTAGGGCTACCCTAGGGGACACACGACCGTGTGTCGCACACGGCTGAGACACACGCCTGTGTCTCTACCCGTGTGGATAAAAATAGGCCATTTGCAAAGCCAATTTGCCACCCAATTTTAGGTACTTCCTACAAGTTCAAAACCAAATCATTTTATACCAAATTTTCAAACAATTCATAACCAAAGCATACACCATCCATACCATATCATTATCAACCAATTTCATGCTTATAATCTATACCAAATCATAAGCCAAAGTCATATCAAAATATATGTTTCATAACTTCAATTTACTTCATTCAATCTCATGCCATAATCTTACCAATTTCCCAAATAAGCACATACCAAAATCTTACCAAATTGACCAAATCTCTTGGCCATACATGAACACATCATATTGACAATATTGCATCACATAGTTTATACCCAAAATTCATTCATAAACACAACCAAAACCAAGCCATATCTCATGGCTAGATATTCACAACTCAAAAACATATCCCAATTTAACTAGACTATACATGCCATACTTAAATATTTACACTTTCTAAAGGTACCAAAATAGAGTTCGATAGTGTGGTGATGATCCTCGACGATCCCCGAGCTCTCCTTAGTTTCGATAGCTAAAAACAATTTAAAACACACACAAAGTAAGCTTTCAAAAGCATAGTAAGCCATATACAAATAAACTTATCACATAACACAATTCTAAACCAAATCATTCATGTAATTCATGGCAAAATATATTCACATATCCATAAGTCTCATATAGCTCATTTGATCATAATTCACTTACATATATCATATGTCCACAAATGTACAAATACTTACCTGAATTGGATACACATTCACATAGTTATTCGTTTCTCGATTGCCCGTTGAGTCGTACGGAATCAAATAGGATACGCGGATAGCTCGGAAAGCTCGTACAATGCCAACGTCCTAGACGTGGTCTTACATGTAATCAAATATCGATGCCACTATCCCAGACAGGGTCTTACACAAAATCAAATACAATGCCAATGTATCGGATATGGTCTTACACATAAATTTCAAATCAATGCCAATGTCCCAGACGTGGTCTTACATGAAATCGTATATCGGATTCCTATTGTAACAGCCCGATTTAAACCCTAATTAGAACGGTGGTTTCGGGACCACAAATCTGAGTCAAAAAAATATTTTTAAATTATTTTTCGTGTTTATTTTGTGTGAATTTATGTATGTGAAATTTTTGTGATTTAATTTTGTCGTTTAGGTGTCCGACTAAATAAAAGGACTTAATCGGGTAAATTAAAAATTTGGTAGTTTAATATTAAAGGGCCGAATTGTTAGTGGTTTTCTAAGTTGGGGTGTTTATGTTGCAATTACTCCATTTGCATGTTGTTTGGACGGTAATAACCATATATGTTATGATTTTATTATTATTTCATAAAGGTTAAATTTGTAAATTAAATAACATGTATAATATATCTAATATTAACATAATTAAAAACCATGTTTGATTTTTGTTCACCATTGCTGAAACTTCATAAAAGAAAAAGAAAGAAGACAAACTAGGGTTCAGTTGTATTCAAGCTTGATTAAGGTACGAGTTTAGCTCGATTTTTGATAATTTCTACGTTTTTGAGATCGTTGCTTCGAGTACTACAAAACCCAAGCTTTAATTTTTTATTTTGATGAATATTTTGAATTGTGCCATTTTTGATAGTTTGTGATTTTTGTTATTTGATGATGAAAAATGAAAGATATGTTTTAGATTAACATGTTTTGTATTGGAGTTTTTGATGATTTTGAGTAATTAGGACTAAATTACAAAAATAATAATTTGAGGGACTAAAATGTGAAATTAACAAAATATATGGGCTTGTATAGGCATGGGTACCATTCGACCTAACATGGGTGCTTTGAAATTTTGTGTATTTTGTGTTTTGTGCAATAGGGACTAAATTGTAAAAGTTATAAATGTTAGGGGTAAAATGGTAATTTTACCATTTATGTGTTTTTGGACTAAATTGAATGAGAATATGTTTGAATGAGCTTAATTTGAATATGTATAGATTAAGAACCAAAGAAATCAGATTTGGACCGGGGAAAAACGAAAGTTATCGACTAGCAGTCCCGTCCCGTTTTACGACGTCCGAGGTAAGTTTATAAGCAAATAGACGTGCTTAACTTCAATTAATCATAATATATATATGCTGAATTGAAAAATATGATTTTATATATGTCATAGCCGAATGTGACTAAGCCTGGTTACTATGTTTTCGAATCGGTTTCGACCGATATACGACGTTCGAAAGCCCCGTATGAACTTTAGGAATAGTTAGGATACGTATGTCATGACATAGGATTCCGATATATGTGTATGAGTAAGACCATGGCATCAATATGTGGTTCCGATATGTGTTTATGAGTAAGACCCTGTCGGGACAGTGGCATCGATATGTGGCTACATGTAAGACCACGTTTGGGACGTTGACATTGTACGATTTATGTGATTATTCGAGTGTCCTATCCGATTTTGAATGGTTCATCGGGCAATGATAACCTATGTTTGAATGTGTAAAACGAGCTATGTGGCAGGTATGGACTAATTTGTTACCAAGTCAAGGTAAGGTAAGTAAGTAATTAATATTTGATACAAATGACTTATTAAATAAGTATGGAAGGTGAAATAATATAATAGTAATCGAATTTGATAAGGATATATATGTACTGTAATTGTCTTCAAAATGATATGTAACATGTTTATTAATGGAACCAAGTGTATTTGGCCATTTGGGTAATGTGTACATGATTATATATTACGATGCTTGAATAGAAATTATGAGTATATGTGAATTCGATTGTTTAAATGATATCTTGGCTTTGTAAATGAAATATGAATTACTTATGCTAGTTATATAGGCATTCGGCCAATGTGAGAAATTTTGTATAAAAATGAAATATCATGAATGAATTTGATAGGTCGAGACTAAGTATACTCATTTTAGTATAATTCGGTTTAATTTATTATGAGATAGTTATATTATTAGATTGTTTATTTGCTTATGGCTTACTAAGCTATAATAGCTTATTGTGTGTATTTTTGTTCTGTTTTATAGATTTTGGAAATCAAGTTACAGGCTCGGGGATTGTCTGCGAAGCTCATTACACTATTCACTATTTTGGGTACTTTTATAAGTTAAATTTAAATTATGGCAGGTATAGGCTAAAGTGTGTTTTGGAAATGCTGAATGTTTGGTTGTGTATAAAGCCATACGAAAATGGCTACGCTATTATCTTTAAAAATTTAGCTATGTTAAGTTTGATTATCGTCCATTTTGCTTTATAGTTATGTGTCATCTATGCATGATATTTTTCTCATGTATTGCGTGTGCTAAAAAAATGATTGATGCTATGTCCCCATTCGATTTTACGTATTAGATTAAAAGTTCACTAAGTTCGATTGTTGATAAATAGAATATATGCTTTGTGGACAATTGAGGTGTTTAAATGGCATGTATTTTATGTTAGATAAGGTTTTTGTTTCAGGTAAGATACACATAATATATGTACTTCACTTACAGGTTCGACCTTGGTATATTGTATGGAAATATATAAGATTGCTTATTAGATAAATTAAAATGTTTGCATGCATATATTGAGTTTTTATGATGTTGCCGTGTGAGCTAAATCGAGAATGATAATAGGTGCTTAAAAGCTTAAGATATTTAGATAATATCAATGAATATATGTGGTTGAGTATTCAGTCATGACATATGGATGAACCCTCAAACGTCTTTTCATATATATATTTATAGATGTTTTTATTATGGTTGATTTGCATATGTGCAAATGAGTTGTGATAGCCGAATAGTTATAGAATGGAATGGTTTCTTATATGTACCTGAATGTTCGTCCATAATTTGTATAGTTATGCATAATATGCAAAGTTGATATAAACTTAGGTATAAAAGCCACATAAATGACCTTTTATGGATGTATTAAATGATCGAATAAATTTAAGTAATTTGGTTGTATAAGTGCATTTTTAGTTTATTACATTTTATTATAAATGCTCAAAATGATTCAAATCTTGATAGGGATAATCATGTGTAAAGTTTATATTATTATATGAAATGTCCCTGGCATATTAATGAAATTGATAAAGGCATATAAGCTAATGAATATTTGTATAAGTAATAGCATGTTCGGTAATGCCTCGTAACCCTAGTCTGGCGACGGATACGGGTTAGGGGTGTTACACCTATGTCATGACATATGTATCCTAACTATTCCTAGGGTTCGTACGGGGCTTTCGGACGTCGTCACATTATCGAAACTTTCTCTATTTCACATATTCAGCTTTTATAACCATTCATCACAATTCAATATCATATAAGTATGAATAAATCAATTCAAACACATTTATTTGTATATCGACTTACCTCGTACGAAAATGTACGAAAATGAACGACTATTCAATGACTTTTGACTTTCCCCGATCTAATTTTGTCTTCTTTGGTTTTTTATCTCAATTTTTCAAGATTAGTGCCGAACCCTAAAGACCCATTTTCTTTTCTTTTTCCTTCGTATTTTTGGGAAAGATGAACACAAATGACTAATTTCATGCATTTGTTTTATTAATTATAACCTAATTAATCAATTTCCATTTTTTACCTTATTATTAACATTAATAATCCACTAACTAATGTCCAACCATGTCATTTCATGAATTCAATGGTCCATTTACAACATAAGGACCTCACATTTAAAGAGACACATCAATTCAGCACTTAATCAAATGGCACACAACTTTTACATTTTCTGCAATTTAGTCCTTTTTGCAAATTAAGCACACAAATGATTGAATTTTTTTATACGAAACTTTCATACATGCTTAACCACATACTCTAAACATGGAAAATAATATTAAAATATTCTTCTAACTCAAATTTGTGGTCCCAAAATCACTATTCCGATTAGGGTCTAAACTGGGCTATTACAACTCTCCCCCTTAGGGATTTTCGTCCCCGAAAATCTTACCGTTGAACAGATTCGGATACTGCTATCTCATAGCATCTTCGGGCTCCCACGTAGCCTCTTCAACACTGTGTCGATGCCACATTACTTTTACTAACGAAATTTCCTTATTTCTTAATTTTTTAACCTTGCGAGCCAAGATACGGATCGATTATTCTTCATAGGTCATATCGGACTGAATTTCTATCTCAGATGGGGAAATCACATGCGAAGGATCAGATCTGTATCGTCGAAGCATCGATACGTGAAACATATTGTGAATCTTTTCTAACTCAGGTGGCAATGACAATCTATATGCAATTGGTCTGATACGTTCTATAATCTCATATGACCCAATGAACCTCAAACTTAATTTGAATTTATGGCTGAACCGAAGTACTTTCTTCCATGGACTTTCAGAAAAACTTTATCGCCGATCTCAAATTCAATATCTTTTTGTTTCAAATCTACGTATGATTTCTGACGATTGGAAGCTACTTTCAGACTATCTCGGATTGTTTTTACTTTCTGTTCAGTCTCTTTAATCAAATCAATCCCATGTATCATATTTTCACTGAGCTCTAACCAATACAATGGTGTACGGCATTTTCTACCATATAAGGCTTCGTACGGTGCCATTTTAATGCTCGATTGAAAACTATTATTATAAGCAAATTCAATCAATGACAAATACTGTTCCCAAGTACCTTCAAACTCAAGAATGCAACATCTCAACATATCCTCAAGAATCTGAATAATCCGCTCGGATTGACCATCCGTCTGTGGGTGAAAAGCAGTACTAAAATGCAATTTCGTACCTAAAGCCTCTTGTAGTTTCTTCCAAAACCGCGAAGTGAATATCGGATCTCTATCTGACACAGTAGACAAAGGCACCCCGTGCAATCTCACAATATCGGAAATGTATAATTCAACTAATTTACTAAGCGAGTAATCAGATTGTACTGGAATAAAATGAGTTGATTTCGTCAATCTGTCAACCACAACACTGATCACATCTTTCTTTCTTGGAGATAAGGGAAAACCCGAAACAAAATACATCGTCACTCTATCCTATTTCCATTCAGTAATCATAAGCTGTAACAAACCGGATGGCACTTGATGTTCAGCTTTAACTTGCTGACATATCAAACATTTCAAAACAAAGTCAGAGATATCTCTTTTCATTCTGGACCACCAGTAATGCTGTTTCAAATCATTATACATTTTCATACTACCCGGATGAGAAGATAAATAACTGTGATATGCTTCTTTCAAAATCATCTTTATCAACTCTGGATTTCTCAGAACACAAATCCGATATCGGAATCTCAGACAATCATCATTATCAATTCGATATTCAGAATTAGAATCCAAATCACACTGAGCTCGTTTTACTATAATCTCATTATCAACCTTCTGAGCTTCATAAATCTACTGAATAAGCTTGTATGAAATAAACTCAATTAATCATAAACACACAGTTCAAACAATTAAATATATCATCACATAGTTCATATTAGCTAACAAACCTTCCACATAATCAATCATAAGATTAGCTGTGAAATTCACAAGTTTCATCCATTCAATACTTATACGGTTCTTGTACATACCTGTACCATCTCTTACTAGTCTCATGCTTATCCAAGTATTTGACATACCAGTTGAACCATTTGGAATACTATCGGATACACGGGAAACTCGCACCCTAAGTGCCTCATACATAGCTGAAGCTATCTCAATCTCGTATCACATATAATGCTCACTTTCAAGCTATCAACGGGTCTGCTCACACAAGTTAGCAGTCATGATGAAGCTACACGGTGCTGCTCACACAAGTTGACGAGTATCCGTAACACAAGCCAGATAACTCAGCCACCGGTAGGACATACAGACCACCACCCAAATCAGATAACCCTTAATGACATGTCATTTGTATCCTAATCTATTCCTAAGGTTCAACCGGGATTTCACACTTGCTGAATTGTCATCGAACATGCCCGTAGTGTCGTATTTAAAGTTTATGCAATACCAAAGCATTTAAAACACAAATATAATAATGTTTATCACATACGAACTTACTTCAAATGTAAAAACAACGAAACGAGTCGATTAGTCTAAAATCTTGTTCTTTCCCCGATCTAAATCCGTATTTCACTTCTCTTGATCTAAATGTAATCAAAATATGACTTATTTAATTATCACTTTATTAAATTTAGTCCAAAAATGCACATTAAGTAAAATTTACATTTTTGCCCTAATTTTCAACATTTTTAAAACTTAGTCCTTATTTCATAAAATTACAAATTCATGCATTTCAACTAAAACTCATGCTAGCCAAATTCCAATTAGGTCCCTAATAACCTATATTTTTCATTTATTTCACAATTTAACCACAAAATTTACTCTTTTCACAAATTAATCCCTAATTAGACATTTTACTAAAAATCACTTAACAAATATTGTTTATCTAACAACAAGCATACATTTTCTACCACTAAACATTAAAACACATGCTCATTCATCAATGGAAAAATCCTAGACCTTTAACAGTTTTGCAAATTAGACCCTGGGCTAGCTAGATTAAGCTACAACGATCTCAAAAACATAAAAATCATTAAAAACGGAACAAAAATCACTTACCTAATAGCAAGATGAAGTAGCCGAACCAAGGAACCCTAAAAATGGTTTCTTCTTCCTTCAATTTCGATGGATGAAAGCATGAAAGAAGATGACCACTTTATTTTCTATATTTTAATTAAGTTAATTTATTAATTTACGTATTTAACCTTAGTTATAAACTATTAAAAACACTTGAAAGATGTCCATAAATGTCCACTCAAGAAACCAACGGTCTAATTACCACATAAGGACCTCCACTATTTAATTTCATAGCTATTTAATACCTTTAGCTATTAGAACTCAAGTTTTATACTTTACGTGATTTAGTCCTTTTTATCAAATTGACCATTCAAACAATAAATTTTCTTAAAAAAATTTTCACACGATCATTTAATCATACTGTAAACATTAAAATAATAATAAAATAATTATTTCAACTTTGGATTTGTAGTCCCGAAACCACTGTTCTGACTTTAATAGAAACGGGTTGTTACATACAGGCCCAAAATTGTCCAGATGGAGGCCTAGAACCGTTTACCTGTCATTCATAGGACCATGTCCATTGAACTAACTTGATTCTAACTAATATCCTCTCTGATTTAAACAAATATTTACCCCACTTTTCATAAATCAGGTACGGCATCACCAATAACAAATCAAGGAGATTTCCTTCCCTTGATTCAAGTAACCAATTCAACAAAAATAGTCATCACCTATCCACTTCCCTACTAACACTCAAAAGTCGGACATTCCACTTCCAAAAATAGAAATTAAAACTCCACTCTCCTTTAAGCAAGAAATGAAACTCTTTCCCTAAACCTAAGCCACAACCGTCCATAGTTTTGCTAAAGATAGCAGTTAAAAGCCACCCACTTTCCACTTAGTAAGGGCTGACCACACAAAGGAGGAAATCAAACATGTCCCCTCCTTAAACCAAGAAACCACTCACCCTCCTTCCACAATTCGAGGGACGACTCAACCATGGGGAGAGAATCAAGTATTCCATTGCTAAAAACAACCAGGGATGTTGGGGCTTCAACAACTATAAATAGGGACCTTTATTTATCAATTAAACACATCAGTTTTCAGAGAAAAAAGCATTTAAGTGTCATTTTTTTCCTTATGGTTTGCTATGAATTTTCTCACCACAAATAAGGTAAAACCCTTGTCAAGAGTGGGGCTATTTGGGAAGTATGACTTGAGAGCGTATAGGTGATTTAACATAAAGAAGAAGAGGAGAGCCACCATGAGAAGCCACAAAGAGCAGTTGTAGATAACCCCTTGTAATCCAACTGTTTTCTCTTATTATTGTGCAATGGCCTTGGATAACCCCCTCGACTACTCTTTTTCCCTTTCTTTTTATTGTTAATTATTGATTTTTGTGCTGACGAACATGTTTGCATCTTATCATTATGTTTTCTATTTAATAAAGCATGACTTAATTTTGTTTATTCAGAATGAGTATGAATCATGATTTTAGTTGATTAGTTTTAATATTATGAATTTTCCATGCAAATGATTGTTTCATTCATTTAGGTTTAATTCATGTTAATACTTGACATAGGCATATGCGAAGTGGTAATAGTTTATAGACAATATACCTAAATGGTGCATAGCATGTCGATATCAAAAGATGATTGCTATATGCATAAACTGTTTGAGAAGCCCGAAATGGTGATTTTTAGGTCAATTTGACATAGGCATATGCGAAGTGATTTAGGGACATACTAGGACTTTAAGAGAAGCCTATGCTTAATACAAAATTGGGTTTAATGAATTTTCATATTGCCATGATCTTTTGTGATATTCTTATTATGATTGTCAATAAACTCTTGTTAAGTGAAATACTTATTCTAGTCTATTGATGTTATGTTTATTAAATCTTGTGTTTAATCTTTCTGTTGCCATTATTCTTCTACAATATGTCTTGTTTTATTTTGTGGGTATTTGAAATCTGATTACATTCATATAATTGTTTTTTACTACAACAACATTATTCTTTTACTTGCTTCCAAATTGTTTTATAATTGGCTTTGCAAATAATTTACACATTCATCCCTGTGGAGACGATAACTCTTTACTTACTACTTATTACTTGTAATGACCGTGTACACTTGCATGTAACCTTGGTACACTAATCTCTCCCTCTTTCACCTATTTGATGTTTCCAAGTCCTTAGCTAGCTTCGTGAGGCAAGTTTTTCGAATGTTGAGTTGTTGAACCTGTAACACCCCTATCCCGTATCCGTCGTCGAAATAGGGCTATGAGACATTACCGATCAATTACAGCATACAACATACATTTCTCATACATGAATCCCTTATCACATAAACATTAATTAAACATAATCATATTGTCCCTTATAAGGCTCTACAAGGCCTTAAAACATGCTTGGAAGAGGTTCGGGACTAAACCGATAACATTTGAAAACTTTGGGAAACATAGAAAAATTTTCATGCATATAGGGTTCACACGCCCGTGTGAACAGGTTGTGTGCCACACATGGCTACCAGACACGCTCATGTCATAGGCCGTGTAGAAACAAGGCATACATACTGACTTGTATCACACGGCCGGAGACACGCCTATGTGCCATGACTCTGTGAAATCTGGAGGGTATACTGACTTGGCCACACAGTCGGCCACACGCCTATGTACCAACTCTAACATCCCAATTTTGGGCCTAGTCGAAACAGTGGTTTCGGGGCCACAAATTTGATGAGAAAAATTTTATTTTTATTATATTTTTATGGTCTACAATTTCACAGAATGATTTTGTGAAAATTTCGTTCGAAAATTTTAACATTTGGGCACTCAATTTAGTCAAAAAGACTAAATCGTAAAATGTGCAAAAGCTGAGTTCTACATGCTAGAGGTGTCCAATTGTTATGAAATTTTAAATTGGAGGTCCTTATATGGTAATTAGACCATTGGTTAAGTTGGTGGACAAAAATGGACATGGTTAGGCATGTTTCCAAAGTTTTTCATTAAGGGCATTTTGGTCATTTAGTTATTAAAATGAATTAAAAAAATAAAAGCCAAATTTTGTCCATCTTCAACCTCTTGGCCAACCTCTTGGCCAAAACTTGCATGGAGAGACCATGGCTAGGGTTTTTCAAGCTTCCAAGTTCGATTGTAAGTCCGTTCTAGCCCCGTTTTTAATGATTTTTACGTTTTTGCAATCCTTATAACAAGATCTATCTATTTCTACCATTAATTTGAGCTAGGGTTCATGTTTAAAAATTGACCCATGTGTGAAAGGCATGGACTCTGATGTCTAATGATAGAAAATGAGTGTTGGGTGTTAAATAAATGACTTTTACTAAGCGATTTTCGATGAAAACGTCTGAAAGGACCATTTTGTAAAACTTTATTTTAATGGTATAAAAGGGTGTTTTGATGAGAATTTTAGTTTTCTATAGTTATGAAAATGGTTCGGCTAGGCCTTTAGAGTGAGAAAGTTGAATAAAAATTACTTTACGAGCCTAGAGGCAAAAGTGTAATTTTGACAAAGTTTAGGGGAAAAAACATAATTTTTCCAAAATGTGTTTTTTGGATAACATTAAATAATGTGACTAGTAATTGGACTATATGTGATATTATAGACCAAGGAAAAAGAGGATTGGACCTAGACCGGGTGAAAAACAAAAAATTGACAGTTAGGTTCCTTTTTGCTATTTTGGTGCCGAGGTAAATTCGTGTGTCAGTAATATTGCAATGCTATATTTGAATTGAAAATTATATATTATTATTGCACGAATGGCATGATTTAATATATTGAAAAGTGATGAAAGAACGATATATAAAATTTGTGAGAGCAATGATATATGACTAGTAGCACATGAAATATTTGATGGTTCAATCATTGATGGCTTGCTATATAATAGCTGAATATATTGAGAATTTGATATAACATGATGTTTTATTAAGTTGGATAACTTGTGAAAGAGTGAAAGGGAAGGTAAGTTTGTATGTAAATAATATATCGATTTTTTTTATGTTATTATATTTTGTTATTATATGAGATGTGGCTGCCTATAGAATGATCATTTGATGTAAATTATGAATCGAAATAGACTATGAATGAATTTGTTAAATGTTGAAAAGTGAGGAATTTCCTGGTTGAACCTTCGGAATAGAAATGATACGAATGATCCACAGTGAGAACACATGTGTAGTACTATGTATAGGCTACTATGTGTTTAAGATGGTTTTAGGTCACATGTGTAGTACTAAGTGAAGGCTATTACGTGTACCAAATAGTTAGGTCGCATGTGTAATACTAAGTGCGGGCTACTATGCGTACCCGACAACTTCGATCACATGTGTAGTACTAAGTGCAGGCTACTACGTGTATTAGATGGTTAGGTCACGTGTGTAGTACTAAGTGCAGGCTACTACGTGTACCGGATTGTTGGTCGCATGTGTAGTACTAAGTGCAGGCTACTATGCGTACCAGATAGCTTCGGCTACAAGGGTGGTAATATGTGCAGGCAACCGTGTATCTGTTATTATTTCAATGAGTTCAACGGGAAAATTGACTATGTGAAAATACATGTGATCATCTAATGACTAGTGTAATTGAATATGACTATGTGATGAATAAGTGCAGGTATATGTGTGTAAAAATTTATGAGTAATGTGCTCGATAGTTGAGTGAACTTTCGGTAAGATGGAATGGAGTAAGTGAGATTATGTAAGAGTGAAATTGTAATAAAACAGTTTTGGACAGCAACGGTTGTGTGACTTTGAAAAATAACCAAAAATGGTAGAAATCGAATTAGAGGTTGAATAAGATATGAAATTATTTTTACACAAAAGAAATGGTGAAATCAAAAGAATTTCATATTCTGTGATATTTGACTTTTTGTGAGACAGGGTCAGAATGATTTCAAAATCCCCTGTTTTAACTTGGAAAAATCATTAAAAATTTTAAAAATATAATTATGGGTTATAATTAATATTCTTAAAATATTTTATAAGTATATTTTCAAAATAAACAAACGGGAACATTATCTGAATCTTGTACGAAGAGATAATTAATTTTTAGTGCAGAGGGGTCGGAACTGTCAGACAGCGAAATAGGGGTGACTTTAAAGAATAAACTGTACTTATTGGCTAGAAAAAAAATTCTGAAAATTTTATGGTAAGAATATATGTGAGTATAGTTTCTGGGAAAATTAGTGGTTCTTAATTTTGAGTTCCGTAGTTCCGGATATAAATAATTTAGTGACCATGACTCGAGAAAACAACTTAACTGGACTTTGAATAAATAGAGAGGAATTGAAAAATAGCATGTTAATACATTGCTTATTATTTTTCATGCGAGCTTACTACTCCTTTCCATTTCTTTTAGTGTTGTCAGGTCGGCTCGGGGTTGGAGATCATCGGAGGCAGCATCACACTATCAAGCCAATACATTTGGAGTATTGATACATATGTTAGAAATGTCAAGTGAGTGGCATGTATAAGGACCTAGTTCTATGACATGTGTTATTATGATTTGGCTAAATGTATTGGCCTATATCGAGCTATTGTATATGGCTATGAGAGGTGGCTCATATTGATTATGGTTTGTAAGTCTAGCTAATCATGTTACGTTTTAATGCATATGATGTGATGATATGAATATGTTTGTTTTCCATGCATGGTTGGTAATATGTCATGTGTGTTGAATGCATGTTTTATGACCAATCGAGGTGGTCATTACCATGAATTAAACGTGTAATATGGTAATAAGATGGTAATCCCTTGGACATGGATGTTTGGTATATAATTTAGTAACCATAGTTTAATGGTATAAGTGATTAATGAGATGACAATGTCAAATGAATGTGTAATAATGTGGCTAGACTAGTTAATCATGAGTAGGTGGAACATATGTATAATGACGAGCTAATGTTAAATGTGTCTTAATAAAGGGTGTTTAATCGCTAAAATGATGCCATGAGTTGTGAGTTTAATGTGTACAAGGTTGTAAGTGTTTATGGGAAACATGAAGGCTTGGAAAATAGCCTAAGTGTTAGCCACACGGGCAAAGACATGGCGATGTGTCTCAGCCATGTGGAGGACATAGCCTAGCACACGGGCATCTGGCCTTGCCGTGTGGTTCAAATTGTTTTGCTGATATCACAAATAGAGAGTTACACGGGTTGAGGACACGGGTGTGTCCCAAGCCACAAGGGTGTGTGACTCTCCAAAGTAAGAAATTTGCTAAGTTGTCCAAAGTTTATCGAAAGTTCTCGGTTTAGTCCCGAACCACCCCGATGTATGTTTTAGGCCTCGAAGGCTCGTATAAGGGACGATATACATGTGTTTGAAAAGTTTTAATTTGGACGAAAATTTTATGGCCCGATTTTTGCATGAATGACTGTGTATGTGTTCTGTAATGCCTCGTATCCTATCCCGGTCTTGGTTACAGGTAAGGGGTGTTACACCAGCCCGTGTGCCACACACGACCAGTAGACACGCCTGTGTGTCTGTAACACCCCTAACTTGTATCCGTCACCAGAATAAGGTTAAGAGATATTACCGATCAATATATATCATTCACATACACTTATGCATTTCAATATCAAAATACATTCATCTCAATCATATTGTCCCTTCTAAGGTCCTAAGAGACCTTAAAACATGCTTAGAAATGGTTCGAGACTAAACCAATAACATTCACAAACTTTGAAAAACTTATAAAATTTTCAAACTTTAAAAGGTCACACGCTCGTGTGAACAGGCCGTGTGCCTCAGACGGCTATCTGACATGCCCGTGCCACAGGCCATGTGAAAACAGGGTATACATACTGACTTCTATCACATGGCCGAAGACACGCCCGTATGTCTAGGCCGTTCCAAAACTTTAGGGTATACTAACTTTAATTTGAAGGGTACCCCAAGGGACACACGGCCGTGTAACATGACCGTGTGTCACACACGGCTAAGACACACGCCCGTGTCTCTGCTCGTGTGGACAAAAATAGGCCATTTGCAAAGCCAATTTGCCACCCTTTCTCTTATGCACACCTAACCATCAAAATGATACCATTTTAACACATATATAGGCAACCAAAAACATGCCAATTCAAATACCTATCATGCCATCTAAATTCAACCATTTCAACCACTTAATTTCATATTAAAAAACATACCAAATCAATGTTCCAAAATCATCAATCTCACATAACCTTGAAATGTATTTTCATCACCTTTCTATTATCTAATTCATGTCTCCCAAACATATTAATTCATCTTCTACAAAACATACCATAATATACCATTCCTCAAGCATTAATACACCAACTTACAACTATCCAAAATAGCCAACTCATAATTATACCAAAACAAGCCAACATATAAGGCATTATATACATCAAATATATATATCTTACCAAACACAATTCAAGCCAACTTAAAAGGCCATACACATCAACATTTACAAGCCAAATCACATGGCTAAAATCATAACTCAAAACATAACAAGATGACACTAGCCCATACATGCCATATACCATATATACAAAGCTTCCAAAAAATACCAACGAGATAATCGATAGTGCGATGATGTATTCTCGACGATCCTTGAATCCGAGCTAGCTTCGATAATCTATAAAACATGGAAAGAACACACAAAGTAAGCTTTAAAAGCTTAGTAAGCCATATAGAAATAAAATCCTTACATGAACATTTACATATCAATTCAAGTATGCTTAACAAGGCTAATCTCATTCAAATTCACAAACCTTTCTCATTGAACATTTATTCAACGTCTTAATCGAATTCATCAAATATTTCCCCTTTTTAATACTTGTATGAATTTTGTACGTACCTGAGTCACTAAGCTCATTCACATATTCTTTCTCAACTTCACTTTGCTTGTTGAACCGTTTGGAATCATTAAGGACACTTGGAAATCACATAAGCTAGTACAATGCCATATCCCAAATATGGTCTTACATGTTATCACATATCGATGCCACTGTCCTAGAAAGGGTCTTACACGAAATCGATTAACGATGCCAATGTCCCAGACATGGTCTTACACGTAATCTCAATACAATGCCAATGTCTCAGACATGGTCTTACATGTAATCACATCTCGAAAACATAATGTCATGACATTCATATCCTATGTTATTCCTAAGGTTCGTACGGGACTTTTAGATGTCGTAACTTCGTTGATTCATGCTTGTAATTGTTATTTCGACATTCAAAACAATTCAATGACAAGAAAACATATAATTCAATTTAAAGACATATATTTGCATATGAACTTTGTAACACCCCTTACCCGTGTTCAACACCGAAACAGGGTACGAGGTATTATCGGAACATAACACATACCATTAAACGAAACTGAGATAGAAACATGTCATCCAATTAGATAATGCATCGTTATAACATATGTCTTGAACAATATTAGCCAACTTCAATGGCTTTGTACAAAATGATTGATCAAATACTCTAACCAATATTTTAAACGTAGGCAATTATGACACGTAACAAAATAACTAAGCCTATTATACATGCCATAATTCAAAATGTTTAATTCAAATACCCTAAAGTATTGATAGTGCGGATAGATCTTCACGATCTTCAACTCCTGAGCAAGCTGGACGACACTATAAGACGAAAGAGAGAAAAGAAAGTAAGCTTATAGCTTAGCAAGTAAGTATATAAATAATAATTAAAGAATCTAATATATATATACAATAACTCAAGTATATCTACTTAAAATTTTCTATTCACACCACTTTGATTAAGCTGTCTCTCCTGCGTCATGTTCACTAAATAAATCATAACTCGAGTTACAAAACTCAAAATTAAAATCCGTAATTTTTTCCTGAAACTAGACTCATATTAATTCTTACTAATTTTTTCTGGAATTTTTGGTCCAGCCAATTAGTACAGTTTATTAGTTAAAGTTTCCCCTGTTACACAGCTCGACTGATCTAACCTCTTTTCACTACAAATTAATTTTCTCACAGTACAAAAGTCAAATAGCAACGAAATTTTAATGATTTTTCAAAGTCAGAACAGGGGATCACATAGTCATTCTGAACAAATCACACACAAATATAAATATCTCAAAATATAGAGTTCCTTTACTTGCTCTGTTTCTCTTACATGAGAATAGACTCACTAAGCTTTAATATAATATCTCATTCAGCCTCTAATTAAATTTCTACTATTTTTGGTGATTTTTCAAATTCACGTCATCACATGATCATTCCAAAAATAGTATTATTGCAAATTCACTCTTTTCCACTTTCTTTGTATTAACCTCATTTTAATGTACATGTCACAATTCATTTTTACCACATTTCATACATCACAAGTATAGGTCCATGATTAAAATGTCACTATAAAATCATCCCGTTGAACACTTCGGATCAATTCTCGATATTTGGTGGTTTCAGCACACAGCTCCACCGATCATCATTCATATAATTCGGCTCTCTTGTACACATGGTGAACACTTAGTACCACCCGTGTGACCTAGCCAATTTATCTCGTAGCTCTCTTGTCTACATGGTGTCCTTCACTTGGAATCACCCATGCGACCTAGCTACATTTACCTTTTCCGTAGCTCTCTTGTCTACATGGGATACATCCTGTATCACACATGTGACCTAGCTACTACATAGTATCTCGTAGCTCTCTTGTACACATGATGTGCACTCAGCACCATACATGTGACCTAGCTACGCCCATCTATATTATTAAATCTTTCCAATGTTCAACCGGGATTTCTCTCTCTATTACTTATTTCCATTCTTCTAATGGTCGATTTATGCTTCAAAATCAGCTAATATATATATATATAATAGGCTGAAATATAAAAATGTAAATGAATTTAAGGTATTATCTACATACAAACTTACCTCGGTGCAAAATATGGAAATTTTGCAATTTAGTCCAAAATCTTTTCCTTCCCCCGTTCGAGGTCGATTCCACGCCTTTCTTGATCTATAACAACACATTTAGCTCATTTAACATTCATACTATTTATTTCAATCCAAAAATCACATTATGGAAAAATTACATTTTTTGCCCCCTAACTTTTACAAAATTACGATTTTTCCCCTAGGATCGGAAATTTAATTTCAGCCCTTATTCTTATGTTTTATGACATGCTGATCAATTTTCCCTTCTATGGCAACATCAAATTCTCACTCTAACACATAGTTATGAACAATAGGTATTTTTACCGATTATGCCGTTTTGCTCGTTTTCGCTAAAAATTGCTTAGAAAAGATCGTTCTCCTAACTTCAAACATTCATATTCTACCATCAAACATCAAAATACATGCATATCATTCATGGGTAAATTTTTAAACATAAACCCTAACTTGAAATAATGGTAGAAATAGGTAGACCGAGCTACGAGGATTTCAAAAATGTAAAGAACATTAAAAACGGGGCTTGAATGCACTTACTATTGAGCTTGAAAGCTTGGGAAAAACCCTAGCTATGGAGAACATGCAAGTTTCGGCCAATCTTAATGAAGATGAACACATTTTTGTGTTATTTTTCCCATTTTATTTCATTTAATACACAAATGACCAAAATGCCCTTACCACTAAACTTTCTAAAAATTCCATCCATGTCCAAATTTTGTCCATATAAGGTATAATGGTCTAATTGCCATTTAAGGACCTCTACTTAAAACCCCCATTTCAATCAAGTACTTATGAACTAGAACACACATATTTTTCACCTATTTCAATTTAGTCCTAAACGTCAAATTAAACACTAATCGATAAAATTTACAAAAACGAAATTTTCACACAATTATGCAATCATAATATAAACACTAAAACTTAATCAAAATATTATTATTATTTATTTATTTATTTTTTACCCTCGAATTCGTGGTTTCGAAACCACTATTCCATTTTGGCCCTAAATCGGGCTGTTACAAACTTACCTCATGTTCGGAATAAACGGACGGAATCGACTATTCGTTAACTTTCGATTTTTCCCGATCTAAATTCATTTTCTTTCATTCTTGATCTATATAAACTCAAAATTAACTCTTTTATTCCTAAATTCATTCAATTTCATCCAAAACACACAATTTGGGACATTTTACACATTAACACCTATAATTTCACATTTTTCTCAATTTAGTCCCTATTTCATAAAAACACAATTTACAATAATTTCAACTAAACCCAACCTAGCCGAATATCTATAGGCTCCATAACACTCCATATTTATTAATATTTCACACATTTAACCACATATTTTACACGTTTCACAAATTAGTCCCTTTTATGCAATTTCACTAAAAATCACTTTACAAAACTTAGTAATCTATCAACAAATACTGATTTACCATCATCAAACATTCAAGAGCTCAAACACTCATAAATGGCATTTCACAAAATCATCAAAAATTTCAAAAATTAGGGAACGGGCTAGCTAATACTCAAAGCAACGATCACAAAAACATAGAAATTATTAAAAATCGATAAAAAATGGACTTAAAATTGAGAAATGAAGTAGCCGAATATCATCAACCCTAAAATGGTGTTCTTCTTTACTATACATGATCAAAAAGATGAACAACACTCATCTTTTACTTTTTGTTTTATTAATACTAACTTATTAACCAATTTTACTAATTTAGCCTTTGTTAATAACATGAAAATTAACTAATTCATATCCATAATGGTCCACTCAAGCTATTTATGGTCTAATATCAACATAAGGACCTCCCATTTAATGCCTCATAGCAAATAGACACTTTTAACTTATAGAATGCAACTTTTGCATTTTACGCGATTTAGTCCTTTAGTCAAATTAACCACTTAAACGATAAAATTATCACATGAAACTTTCACACATATATAATCACATACTGTAAACAACAAAAATAATATTAAAATAATTTTACGACCTCGAATTTGTTGTTTCGAAACCACTATTCTGATTTAGCTAAAACCAGGCTGTTATAGTGTCTAAGCCATTTAACTCTCGGACTTGTTTAACTAAGATTCAGGGATCACACGGTCAAGTTATATGCCCGTATGCTCAACTGTGTGGCACTAAAATAGGCTTGATTTAAGCCATTATTCCCACCTATCATTCATGTACCTAAAAGCATTCATTTGGCATCATTTTCACATATAATAGGCAACCAAAAATGACCATTTCATGTACATTTCATACTATTTAAAATCCATCCATTCCACTACTCAAATCCATAACCAAAATATGCCAAAACAATATGCCATAATCTTAACTTCTATATGCATTTTCTCACCATCTTATTAACTATTTCATGTCTCAAAACATATCAATTCATCATTTTAAAACCAATTCACAACATGTCATTTCTCAACCATGACACATCATTGGTAATTAGCCAAATCAATTAACCATCTAGAAAACACATGAATCCAAACTAAACTTGCCAAAACATAAGACATTATATGCATCTTATATTACTTATCAAACTTATGAATTAAGCCAACTTATATGGCCAAATACACACCAATATTTATAAGCCAAATCTCATGGCTAATATCATAACTCAAAACATATCACCATATCACTAGCCTATACATGCCATATACCATATTTACAAAGCATCCAAAAGTACCAACAAGTAGTTGATAGTGTGATGACAGTTCTTGATGATCCCCGATGTTCAAGCTAGCTTCTATAATCTATAAAATAGGGAAATAACACACAAAGTAAGCTTTAAAAGCTTAGTAAGCCATATACAAATAAAATTACACATGAATTAATATCATTTCCATCAACATGAGTAAACACATATAAGCTTACAAACCTTCCCAAATGTATACAAATTCAATTTCATAAGTGAATTCATTAAATACCTCACTTTTAAATACTTGTATGAATCTCATACGTATCTGAGTCACCTAACTCATTTACACATTCTTTCTTGACTTGACTTTGCCCGTTAAACCTATCAAAATCGTTAAGGATACTCAAAAATCACATATAGCTCGTACAATGCCATATCCCAGATATGGTCTTACATGTTATCACATATCGGTGCCAATGTCCCATGCATGGTCTTACATGAAATCATATAACGATGCCAATGTCCCAGACATGGTCTTACATGTAACCACAATACAATGCCGATGTCCCAAACATGGTCTTACATGTAATCATAATACAATGCGAATGTCCCAGACATGGTCTTACATGTAATCACAAGACAATGCCAATGTCCCAAACATGGTCTTACATGTAATCACATCTCGATAATTCTATTGTCATGTCATTTGTATCCTATACTATTCCTAAGGTTCGTATGGGACTTTTGGATATCATAACTTCGTCGATTTTTGCTCGTCGTTCAACATTCATAGCTATTCAATGACCATGAAACATTTATAAATCAATTTAAAGGTATTTATTTGCATATGAACTTGTATATACGATGAACAGATCGGATTGACTACTCGATAACTTTCGATTTCCCCTAATCTAAATTCGATTTCCCCTGATCTGAATTTGATTTCTTTCTTTCTTGATCTATATGAATTCAAATTTAGCTCATTTAATCACCTATTTATTCAGTTTCATCCAAAAATACATATTTGGGAATTTTTACACTTTAACCCTTAAAGTTTCACATTTATTCAATTTAGTCCTTATTTTACAAAAACACAAATTACACCAAATTTGACAAAAATATGCTTGGACGAATTACCATAGTGCCCCTAGTAGCCCATATTTCATATTTTTTTCACATTTCAACCACATAATTTACACTTTTCACAATTTAATCCCTAAAATGCATTTTTAGTCAAAATCACTTAACAAAACATATAAATCTAACATTTATCTTCCATTTTTCATCATAAACCATTCAAAAGCTCAAGCATTCATCAATGGCAATTCAAAAAATCACCAAAAAACTCAAAAATTATGGCACGGGCTAGCTAGTACTCAAAGCAACGATCACAAAAACGTAGAAATCATCAAAAACAGATAAAAAATCGTACCTTAATCAAGCTTAATACGTGCTGAAACCTAAAACACCATCAATGGCTTTCTTCTCCCTTAATATTCAGCCAGGATGAAATAAAGATGGACAAAAATTAAATTTTTTTTATTAATAATAACTTTATTTACCAAATACCAAAATTAACCTTAATGAAACCATTATAAAATCACCTAATACATGCCTATTTATGACCATTCCCACAATTAATGGTCTAATATCATCATAAGGACCTTTGTTTAATGAATCATAGAAATTAAACACTTTTAACAAATAGAATGCAACTTTTGCATTTTTTTCGATTTAGCCTTTTTTTCTCAAATTGAGCTATTAAACGATAAAATTAGCTCACAAAATTTTCACACATACATATTATCATGCTGTAAACACATAAATAATATTAAAATATTTTTTTGACATTGAATTTGTGGTTCCGAAACCACTGTTTCGATTTAACTAAAATCAGGCTATTACAGAATCTCCAAGTTAATGTTGTTGATTTTGGTTCTTAGAAAAACCATCATTCTTGCTTTTTTAGATGCGGTAGCACTTTGAGCTCCACTAGATGCTCTCATTGGAAAAAAGGGTGGAATAAGCTCTCTTGGCCCAAGATCATTTACATGACTTGGTTTAAACAGCTTGTTGGAGATTTTTTGCTCCAAAAACCCAACCAATAACACATCATTCTTCACCTTTATATTCTTTTGAAGCATAAGGTTTGATAAACCAACGTGGGAAACAAGAGAAACTAACCATTAAAAATGGCCTCAACATGTTTCACCACTTGCTTAAAAATGAAATCTCCAAGGTTGAATTAAACCCCCTGACCCACCATATAGAGGAGTCGTGTAACACCCTTAACCTGATCTGATCAATTGGACCTAGATCTTGGATATTACCACACAAATACAGATACAAGCTTAATTTATTTATACAATTTACAGATAAAGACAACTTACTTACTACAAAATCTCAAACTAAAATATATATAATTAAATACAAATGAGCAAATATAGTTACAACATGAGGTAATTAAATTACAATGATATCCAAATTGGAATTCTAATTTATTACAGATGCCCAATTGAATTTCTAAAGAGTACTATAGTATTTGAACACGCTACCAACTTGCTCTGTATGCATAATAGCCTAATACGCCACTCCTTAGGTGTAGCCCTGGCATCGTCCTTATTGGCGTAGAGTCACCTATAACAAAACACACACCTAGATAAGTTCGTAAGAACCTAGTGAGGAAAACATTATTAACCTGTGTCATTTTTACACATCTTAACTGGTAACATATTTAGATGGTCTTATCATTCTAAACCTTCAACTTAACCACTAGGGAATTCTCCTTCATTTTCTATTCTCATTTACATGTCAGATACCATACCTTGCTCAAAACTCATTTCTTACCCATCAACGTCTTTGATACGCCACTCACCTCTTTCAATCTAACCATTCATAAATCTTTACTTGTTTCCTTTATAGAGGTCTATACAACCAAAACACTGTTACTTTTGTAAACGTAATTTGAGGCCATCATTTCACAATTCATGTTTGATCACATATACAAATAACAGATACATTCCTTCTAATGTTCAGTTAGAAAAATCCTTATTCAAAATACAATTCTTTTATGTTTACCCAACACCTTTTCTATATCTCATCATTTGATTATTCACAGTCAAATCATGGTCTTGTAAAACACTTTATCATAACCCATAGAGACATTTTGTCTTTCTGATCTTTCTAAGTACACTTACAAGCCATACTATGCAACGTCCCAAATCTTAAGTGGTTAAATTTGTATGTTATGTTGCATAATTGCTTGCTTTCTCTAATGGTTAAGTGTCCTGAGAAGTGGGGGAAGTCTTGGGTTCAAACTTGGGCTTTAGCAAAAAATTTGTTTTAGTTGAAGAAAACCCTTGCTTCTAGATAGTGGGTTCTTAAATAATTGTGGGAAAATCGAGTCATAAAAGGTTGTTGGTCCAAGGGATAGTGGCGTGTAACTGCTACTAGGAGGCTTGAGTTTGAGTCGTGTTGTGCACAAAGGGTGTTTTATTTTGCATGTTGCCGTGTAAGAGGTTGCGTATCAGTGGAACTCTATGTCTTGGACGATTGAAGTGTTTAAAAGGTGTAGGGGAGTGTGTAGTCGAAATTTAGGAGAAGAAAGGGGGATTTGGATGGTGATCGGTTTGAGGATGTTCTGGAGAGATTTTATGAGAGAGTTATGGGTGGTTGAGGCCTGTGGGAGTAGTTTTCCGATTGTGGGAACTCCACTATGCCAATTCGATCATAGAATCTTGGTGCCAAAAATTGTATGGTTTTGCTCCTCATTTTCGGTAGTTTTTGCTCCTTTTGCTTATTGTCTTTCTTTGCTTTTTTGGTTTTGTTTGGTAGCCGAATTCTAAGTGTGACCATTTGGGAACTTGTCGTTTGGGTTTTGTTCTTCAACAGTACTTTGCAGATCAACCTCCTTTATTTTCTCTACACCTTTTAACAGTCATTCTTACCCTTGTTCATTTTGTTTGGCCGAACACCCTTTCTCAAACTTGTTTGAATTTTAGTTTTGGTTTTGATTGGTTTTTCCTCTCTTCTCCCTTTCTCTCAATAGACTTTCCCTTTAAACCGATTGCACCTTCTTCCTTCTCCTTCTATTTGGATACATGGGCTGACTTCTGCTTAGCTCCCTCTCTAACTGTTTCAGTTTTTGCAGTTTTTCTTTGAACAATCGGTTGGTGCCTAGTTCTTATTTGTTCTCCCACTCTTTTTCTTTTTGTAGTAATATTGTTTCTGACTTCTTCCTTTTCTGCCATTTATGGCTAGAGATGTGTTGGTGCTAGCCTTCCTTCTGTGGTGTGGGTTCTTTTGAGATAGAGGACCGATTATTTTCCTCCATTAGAATCGGTGTTGCGATTTTGGCAAGTGTTATATGTTGGTTCAACTGTTTATGCGAACTTTACTATTAAAGGTTAATAGATTTCGATTTGAGTGCAAATAATCTGTAAGAGCCTATAATCAACCTTTGGTATCGATTGAAGTGTGAGGAGTCTTTTGTTCATTCAAGGCAAGTAATAAATTATAGATTGGTTAAAAGTCATTTTAAGGATTGTTAACCCCATAAATTAAAGGACTAGTATTGTATCGTGTTGATATAGGTTTGGGGAACTCTTGAGCTACACGCACGTTTCGCAAACCGGTGTGTAACCACACTGCTATAAACATAGATTGGCAAAAGCTGAAAAAATATGATTGTAGATGCTACACGAGTGTGCACTCGCTCGTGTGGTAATCCGAACGTGTAAAACGTGGGCGTTTGATCGTAGAGGCCACTATGAGCGATTTCATGGGTTTAGGCTATTTTGGGCCATGATGGGCCGAAATGGGCTGTGTGGGCCACGCGGGCTCGTGAACCCCACACGGGTAAACCACACGATCGTGTGGAGATTAGAGGGTCAGGCTGTGTAGTTTACATGGTCAAGGCCATTTTTAGGCTTTGTGGGCCGTGTTATGGGCTTTGGGCCCATTTTCTTTGTTTGACCGTTAAGGTTACATGGGTCGCCCGAGACGACTGTGGACCTACTGTTGGGTCGGTAAGTACATTTAGACCCTATACTGATGAGATAACTGTTATAACCCTATGATACGTATGATTGTATTTGAGCATGACATTTTTGCATACACTTATGATATTATAACATGACATGTTGCATGGGGGTGGGTTTGAAATATTTGGAGGAAGTGTACTGTACTGGCAACTCTGCTGCAAATACTGTCTAGTGCCGTAACCACTACTACATTTTGGAGTGTAGGGATGGGTGGGTTAATTTTATCCCCACATGGAGTGTAGGGTTGGACGGAGTGGAGTGTAGAGGATGGACGGGTAGGACTTCTTATTGCATTTCTATTTTTGTACTGTAATGGGCTAAGGCCCATACTGATATTGATACTATGATGGGCTATGGCCCTAACTGATACTGGACAGTCACTGAAACGGGCTTAGGCCCGAACTGTATTTGCCTACTATTTGACTAACTATTATTAAGGGATTACACACTGAGTTTACTTAAACTCACCCTTCTGTTTTTCTGTGCAGGTAATCCTTAGACGAATCGGTGTTGCGAGAGACTCGATGGTGGCCACACAACTGTTTTCACTCCTTTTAATCTTTTAATTTATAAGTAATTTAATTTGGGTCTTTGTTTTGTAATAAGGCCTTTTAAAGTTTTTATTTTGGTTTTGGGATTTATTTACTTTGAATCATATCTGCTAGAAGTAGGCCGCGGGTTTTTCCAAAGAGATAAATGCATTTTAAAACACCATGTTATTACAACACATTTAAAAAAACTTCCGCAACAATCATTGTTTTTTTAAAAGTGCAATAACAATCTAATATTATTAACACTGTGCTAAACCAACTAGAGTTTAACAATGAGCAAGTTATTCTAAATTTTTCGTAAAGAGCACAACGAGGTTTTTAGTATAGAACTATGTTTTCAAAATTCACTTCAATGTGACATCGCAGATTCAGCCATAACATCTAGGTCGGGTTTGGGGCGCTACATACTAAATTCACTAAAACAACTTAATACAAAATCTGCCACAAGAAGCATTCTGTTAGGTTACGTCATAGCAAGCCTTATTAGGATATGCCACAAGGGCATTGCGTTTAGATTTTGCCATGTATGTCGTTCTTCCAACTTTCTACCACAAGAGCTAGGGGTGAGCATTCGATCGAATATAATTGAATTGAATGAATTTTTTTTTGAATTAATCGAGTTGACGAATCATATTTTATCATCCTAATTTGATTTGAAGTTTTCTTGAATCGAGTCGAGTGAGATGAAATTCAAATCGAATGGAATTGAATCGAATCGAATCGAATGTATTTGTTCTAGTTAAATTTTAAAAAATAATTTTGGGTCTTTGTAACCACTGTCACCCACTGTAATAAAATTTGTCCACTGTAATCAAATTTTTTATTAACTTTCATCGTCTCATAATTTATTTATTAATCTTTTATATACGGGATAGCTTCTTTGCTTACTTAGTTGTTTCAATTATCTTCAGATTCTTGTCACTATGTATTTTGGAATTAAAAAATATATTAAATGTAAAAATGTGATTTTTTAATAAAAGTTATTTTAAAGATAAAATGTGAAATTGATACCAATATAAAATTTTAACACAAATATTTTATGGCATCATTAATAATTCAATTTTAATATAAATATTCAATATGACTAAACAATTCAATAATATAAATAATATAAAATGTGAAATTTAATTTAATAATATAAATAGTAGATATAAATAAAATTATTACTATTTATGTTTAGGGATTTTTTTTTTGGATAATTTTGATTTTTTTTTGGGGAGTCAAGGGTGAGAAGTAAAAGTTTTAGGGGAAAATAAAAAATTTTGGAGAGTAAACGTTTGAGGGAAAGTAAATAGGGGGAGTAAAATTTTGGAGGGAAAATATTAAAACAAATTGGGGGGGGGGGGATGGGTTTGAGATAGGTGGGAGGTGGTAGGTCGGATAGGAAGGGAGTAAAAATTTTAGGGGAAAGTGGAAGGGAGTAAAAATTTTAGTGGAAAATAAAAAGTTTTGTGGGTTTTTGGGAGTAAAATTTTGAGAAAAAGTAAATGGAAGAGTAAAATTTTGGTGGAAAATGGATTTTGGGTAGATGGGGGGAGGGGTTGGGATGGGAGGGGAGTAAAAGTTTTGGGGAAAAGTGGGAAGGAGTAAAAGCTTTGAAGGAAAAGTAAAAAGGTTTGGGAGTTTGGGTTAAAAATGAAAAATATTATAGTTTGATATTCGAATTATTTGAGTTATTGGAATTCAAAAACTGAACTCGATTTGAACTCAAAATTTAAATTTTTTTCGATTTTTTTGAGTCGAATCGAGTTTTGCTTACCCCTAACAAGAGCTATCACACTAGAATTTGCCACACAGGCTATTAATTCATTTTTTGCCACAAGGGTGATTATTAAGAGTACACCACAAAGGTCTTCCTTACAAAGTTTGCCACGAAGGAATTCCTTTTATTTTCTGCCACAAAGGTTTTTCTTTCATATTACCCCACAAAGGCTTTTCTTTCATATTATGCTACAAAGGCTTTTCTTTGCTGACGTGTTTACAATATGGATTTGCCTAAACTCACATTACGTGAGGTTTACCCATCATCGTCTTGGGACACGCAGGACCCTATTGGGTAATAACCTTCCTTTCAAACCTCTTCAGAGGGTGCCATGGCCATGGGCTTTTCCTTTCAGAGATCGTGTTTAAAGTTCCAACGAACCCCTTTAGACTTCACTACGGGGACAGACACAGATTCTCTTGACAGAACTTTCATGCATTGACACAATTCATATTCATCTTTAACTCCACAACTTAATTTTAACAGAGCATATCCATAGCATACATCTAAGACACACACATACACGACCAAACCTACTTCTCAGATTCCATACCATAACATGCATTCTATCCTTAAGATTCTTCCTTATAGTTGTATGACCATCATACTTATACTTTTCTTATAACAACCCGTTTTCAGTGAAATCAGAATAGTAGTTTCGGGACCACAAATCTGAGTTAGAAAGAAAACTTATTTTAATAATATTGCATGGTTTGCATTATGATAGGAAAGACGTATGAAAATTTCGATAAGATAATTTTACTGATTTCATGTTTAATTATAGAAAGGACCAAATTGCATAAAATAAAAAAAGTTGAGTTCTAGTAGCTATGGGTATCAAATAGCTACAAAATTCAAAATTTGAGATCCTTATATGGTAATTAGACCATTAGGAGAAGTTAGTAGATATTTTTGATGATTCATCCATGGAAATTTAGAAAAAGAAAAGGACTAAATTGGAAATAGAAATAAATAAAGATGATAATAACTTAATATCATATTATTATCATCTTCTTCCCCAAATTTCTATGGAAACCTTAGGAAAGAGAAATAAAATCAAGCAAGCCTAATTGGGTAAATAATCTTGTCCCGCTTTTAGTAATTTTTATATTTTCGAGATCGGAATAACCTAATCTAGCTATTTTGGGGATCAATTTGTAAAGTTATCAAAGTATTAAAATTTTAAAATAGATGAATATGCTAAAATTTTGAAATTTATGGTAGAAAATGAAATATTATTAATAGATAAACAACTTTTGTAAAGGAAACTTTCATGAAATTGTAATTTAGGGACTAAATTGTAAAGATGTAAAATTCATAGAAAATTTTTTATTTTTGTGAAATATATGGGCTGTAAATGTTATATGAAGATTTTGGTTAGGCTTGGAATAAGGGTTACATTTTAAGAATTTCATTTTTCGAGATTAGGGACGAAATTAGAATTAATCAAAAGTATAGGGGCAAAATGATAATTTTGCCTAAGATGTGAATCAGATTGATTTGAATGTGAAATATAATAAATTGATGATCAAATTCATTTATATAGATCCTAAAATACCAAGTAAGGAGTTAGATCGAGAAAAAGAAAAAGTTTCGGATTAGTAGATTTTCATACATGAGCAAGTGTTGAAGTAAGTTCGTGTAACTAATATGTTTGAATTGGATGTTGTATATGTGAATTATGAATTTGTTATGTATATGAAAATAATTATATATTTGACATGCCTAAGAAACGTTAAGTCCCGTTTGAATGTGTAACATCCCTAACTCATACCTGTCACTATTCAGAACATTTTTCAATTAATTCATGCAAGTCATTATTTATTAACCAAGATTATTCATAACATCCCTTAATTGGACCCTCGAGGTCCAAAACGAGCATTAGAATCGAATTGGGACATAATCGAGACCTCTACGAATTTTTCGCAAAATTACAAAATTTTTCCAAGGTGCAGGGATCACACGTCCGTGTGGTCTAAGGGACACGCCCATGCTAGAGGCCGTGTTCGACCTCGTGTAACTCTCTGACTTGCACACACGGCCATGCCACACGCCCGTGTGCTAGGTCGTGTGGTTAATTAATTTAATTCAAATTAGGTGCAGGTTTCACACTGCCAGGACACACGCTCGTGTTCTAGGCCGTGTGGCTCACACGGCTGAGACACACGCCTGTGTCTCTGCCCGTGTGCTCAATTCTAAGCATTCAATTTCTAAAAATTAGGGTGCAAGAGACGCACGACCTTACCACATGGCCGTGTTATCAGGCCATGTGTCACACAGGGTCTAGACACACACCCGTGTGTCTGCCCGTGTGAACAAAATGAAGCCATTTCCTAGCTCCATTTCTCACCCAAAATCACCCAAAAACCTGCACATAAAATACTCAACCAATCCAAGCCAATTCAAGTATTTAAAGTAAGCAATTTTCATCATTTAACAAGACATACCATTTCATGCATACATGATTACCAACTCACTTTATCTTAACTTAGGCATTAATAACATTTAATCACATGAACTTAGCATAACACATGTAGAAATATATGTATATACTATAATAGCTTACTAAGTCATATCCCAAAATGAGCCATCACTAGCCATTCCAATGGCTATGTAACACCCCTAACCCATATCCGTCACCGGAATGGGATTACAAGGTATTACCAGTCATAACACAGTTCAATACAATTATTCAATTCAAAACATGCATGAAAATTATATCAACTTACTTATAATGATTATAATTCTCGATTAGTAACCATCTTTTGAATCATAGAAGTCACAATCTCATACATAAGGATTTTAATTATAGTTTATTTAATCATTTATTCGATCCAGCTAATAAACATCATGCCATAATACCTATGCATTATTACACCAAAAGCCGAACCATATAACCAATAATCAAAACATTCAAATATCTAAATATTAATCAAACATATCTCATATATATATACATTTGTAAGCATCTATCTCATAAGTAAGTTACTAGTTATAACACACATATATACCTAAGCACATTCGCATCTGCCATTATGTCAAGTCACCTTTATGGCATAATATATAATCAAACCTATAAGGTTCACAAACATTTATTTTGATGAGGTCAGACATTATCGCATATTTTACCAAGTTCATGCGTATTTCACCACATCAACATTAACCCTTTTCAGACACAAATAACAATTCATTTCATATTTAATTCACAAGCTAAAAATTACCATATTTAAAATGCAAACACATAACCAAGACACTAAGTAAGCTCTAAACACATGGCATATCCATTTCATATGTTACTTCCCATGTTCGATAATCCATAAACAAAACCATTTATCATATTTCATGAGCATAAATGCCGAATCACATCTAGTTAATATCCATCACTTATATTTGATCACTTAGCCAATTTCGAATATATTTACCCAAATACAAAACTTATATACCAAGTAATAAATATATTGCAATAATCTTTTACCTTGTTCGGACGTATTCAAATACACATTGATGCTAAATCAAATATAACACCTTAATTCAGCATGTCAACCTAATTCACTTACATGTTTATCTATCCATATATTATGACTGAATCACCCAAATGCACACATCCAAAATCACCAACCAACTTCAATGCACAAAATAGATATCACCACATATATCATTCATCCATGACACATAGCATAATAACAAAAAATGAACTTAAGCCATAAACAAACAAAGCTGAATTCAAACATAGAAGTTAGGCCATAAATAAACACATATATCATTCATCCACGATTGATGATGTTCTAGAATAACGTATTTTTATGTATTAATCATGTGTTTATTCTGAGCTTGATCCTACTAATTTGAACTATTTATGTCTTTTTATCTTTTAGGGACTGATTTGGAGGCAAAAGCAAAATTAAGGGACAAAAGTGCAAATTTGGAGACACAATGGGCTGGTATGCGACACAAGAAAAAGATTGTGCCAAAAGTGCAAGCATGGAAGACACAAGGACTAAAAATGCAAGAACAAGAGATTTTATTTTATAAGACTCCATTTTATTTATATTAGGATTATTAATATTAGGATAATTATTAGGATTATTTAAAGTTTAGGATTTTATTTTAATTATCTTTATTTATCTTTAATTAAATGTATTTATCTTTTTAGAATTTATGTTAAATTAGACTATCTCTCTAGCACTATAAATAGTGGGTAAAGTGACTCTATTTGGGGGTTCATCTTTTTCTGTAAACATTCTCCCCCTGAAAGTTTAGGCTTTTGTTTCTTCATAGTTTCTTTCAATAAAAATTCCCTTTTCCATTTTATATTTATTTTCTTTTCCACCATTATCATGAGCCACTAAAACCTATCTAGCCGAAGGTTGTCAATATTCCCCAAAAAGGGTTCTTGAGGCCTAGAATCCGTACTTAGCCTTCTCACCAAGTATTCATCATTTCTCCGCACCACGGGCTGACGCTTCCGTCCATGGCCCTTAAGAAGTAAGCTTTTCAGTATATGCAAAGGCGGTCGCTTTGTATGTCTTGGAAGGATTGCACAGCCGATTCGTTAACTTACTGCGTCAGAAGTTGGCGAGCCAAATAGACAATATGGCGTGGGATTCGCCATTGAAAAGCGTTGATCTAGCATAGATTACTGGCTAGAGTCAGGTTCCCTAAAAATCGTAAGTATAATCTTTGGCGCTCGTGGTCGTAGGCGTCCTCTTCCACTATAATTGGCTTACTTGAGTTGAGAAGGGTTATTTAAAAGTCGAGGATTGAACCCAAGGCAGAATGAGACAATTAGAGGCTGGAATCTTTATTATTTTTATTATTTTTGTAATCACAATTTCAGTCAACTTTAGATTCTGTTTTTTTATTTTTTCCAAATCAAATCTTTAATTCTGTTATTTTATTTTATTTTTGTCACACAGGTTTTCTTGGGCACGATTCTGCCCAGGATTTTGAGAAACAAGCATTCGTATAATCCAGTCCCTGAGGATTCGACCCTACTTCCCCTTTACTATTATTTTTACTATTATTTTTACTATTTTACAAGGAATAGGATATTTTTGGTGCTCTCAACGACACATCAAATTTTGGCGCCGTTGTCGGGGACCGGTAACGTACTAATCTTGTTTTTTGTTTCTTATGACCAGATCTGCTCCAGGAACTCTTGCGTTTGATTTGAAGATTGAAAAGACTGCAAGAGCTAATCGCAAGGAAACAAACCTAAAGAAAAAGCAGTCAGCAGTGGTTAGGACTCAAAGTAATCCACCGCCAGGAATCAGAATAGACGATGAAGTAGAGTCTAGGGTTAACGAAAACCCTACTCGAACTTTTAAAGGGGAAAAAGTAGAAGTCGATTTCTCTGAAGAAGTGCTTAACGCTAGGGTTAACAAAAACCCTAATTTAGCACCTCAACCTATGGCTCAGACAATTCGGCAACTGGCCGAAGCGCCGATAGAACAACCGCCATTATGCATCGCGTATCCTACTATAGATACTGATTTTGAATTAAAGTCAGGCTTGATTCAGCTACTGCCAACTTTTCGTGGGTTACAAAATGAAAACCCCCACAAGCATTTAAAAGAATTCCATATGGTTTGTTTGAGTATGAAACCTCAGGGGGTAACTGAGGATCAAATTAAATTACGTGCTTTCCCTTTTTCCCTAGTAGATTCAGCTAGGGAACGGTTATTTTATTTACCTCCTGAATCCATTACAACTTGGGCTGATCTATCTCGCTTATTTCTTAACAGGTTTTTCCCTGCATCACGAGCGGCTGAGTTAAGAAAGGAGATCGTGGGAATAAGGCAAAAAGGGGCAGAGTCTCTGTACGATTATTGGGAGCGATTTAAGAAGTTGTGTGCGAGTTGCCCACAACATGGTATAACAAAGCAATCTCTCCTCCAATACTTTTATGAAGGCCTGAAACCCATAGAGATGAATATGGTAGACGCCGCTAGTGGAAGAGCATTGGTCAATATGACTCCCCAACAAGCAAGAGACCTGATCTCCACAATGGCGGTAAATTCTCAGCAGTTTCGAGCTAATCTTGAACCCCCTAGAAGGGTTCACCAGCTAAGTAATTCTACCTTTGAGGATAGACTTTATAGACTTACTAATATTGTGAATTCTCTTGTTACAGAAAAAGCAAAACCAGCCCGAGTATGCGGAATATGTGCTACTCCTGAACATACGACTGATGCGTGCCCTAGTCTGTGTGAAGATACTATGGCCCATTTAGATGCTGTGGGAAATTTTCCTAGGCCACCACAAAGGCGATACGACCCTTACCCCAATACCTACTACTCAGGATGGAGGGACCACCCTAACTTTAGTTATAGGGCTAATCTACGATATAACCAGCCATACTAAAATCGGGTCCCACAACAGCCACAAGATTCAGGTAATTCGCTGAAAACTTTGGTCAATAAACTAGCAGCTAATGTCCTTGATTTTCAACAGCAAACTCTTAATTTCCAAAAAGAAACGAAAGCATTTATAAGAGAATTGACCATGTCAATTGAGAAATTGAGTTCCCAAGGGAAGCTGCCGTCGCAAATAGAACCAAACCCGAGACAGAATGCAAATGCAGTAACGTTGCAAAGTGGAAAGGTGCTGGGACCAATTCCTGGCAAGAATCTTGGCCAAGAAATCGCCCAGGAAACTCCAGAAAACGACGAACAGATCCGAGCGAAACCTCTACTTCCGAAAATCCAACCTCCATTTCCAGGACGACTAAACCAGTGTCGGAAAGGTAAAGAAGACAAAGAAATCTTAAAAACATTCAGAAATGTCGAGATCAATCTACCACTGTTGGATGCTATCAGACAAATTCCGTAGTACATCAAGTTCCTCAAAGAGCTTTCCACCAACAAACGAAAACTAACAAGTAATGAAAAGGTAAGTGTTAGTGAGAATGTATTCGCAGTGTTACAGCGAAAAATGCCAGCAAAATGTAAATATAGGGGTATGTTCGCTATACCATGCAAAATAGGCCATTTGGGGATCAAGAAGGCCATGTGTGATTTAGAGGCCTCCATAAATGTTATGCCTTATTCTATCTATGAATCACTTAACGCGGGTTTTCTAATGAAAACAGGTGTTATTATTCAATTGGCGGATAGGTCTATTGTGCATCCCGAAGGAGTCCTCGATGACGTCTTGGTAAAAGTTAATGAACTTATTTTCCCTGTAGATTTCTACGTAATAAAGATAGAGGAGGACAACACTGCTGGATCTTCAGACCTCCTGTTGGGCCGACCCTTCCTTAGTACTGCTAGCACCAAGATCGATGTTCGAAGCGGCACTCTTACGGTGGAATTTGATGGGGAGATCGTGAAATTTAATGTTTACGATGCCATTAGCCATCCAAGCAAAATCTTGAGCATAAATCGTATCGACATGATTGACTCATTAGTAGATGAGATTTTTTAGTCAACTTATGAAAACAAATCTGAATATAGATCTGATGATTATGAATTTGTTAATACATTATTGTCCCCATCAGAAACTAAACTTCTACCTTCTGTTGTGCAGGCTCCAGATTTGAAATTGAAACCACTTCGAGCATCTTAAGTATGCATTTTTAGGAAAAGGTAATACCTTACCCATTATAATTTCAAATAAACTCTCTAAACCCGAGGAAGAAAATTTGATCCAAGTACTAAAGAGTCATAAGGAGGCGATTGGTTGGACCATTGCTGACTTGAAAGCGATAAGCCCTTTGACATGCACCCACAAGATTTACTTAGAGGAGAACACTAAACCAAGGAGAGAGGCATAAAGACGTTTAAACCCGAATATGATGGAGGTAGTAAAAAAGGAAATAATTAAGTTGCTGGATGCTAACATAATCTTCCCCATTTCTGACAGCAGATGGGTAAGTCCGGTACAAGTTGTGCCCAAGAAAACAGGCGTGACAGTAAAAAAAATGTTGAGGGTGACTTAGTATCGGCCCGAGTGCAGAATGGGTGGTATGTCTGCATCGATTACAGGAAGTTGAACGCTTATACTAGAAAAGATCATTTCCATCTTCCTTTTATAGATCAAATGCTTGAATGTTTAGCTGGTAAAACTTATTTTTGTTGTCTTGATGGATATTCAGGTTTCTTCCAAATCCCTGTTGCGCCAGAAGACCAGGAAAAGACCACTTTTACATGCCCTTTCGACATGTTTGCGTATAGAAGGATGCCATTTGGACTTTGCAACGCACCAGCTACCTTCCAGAGATGCATGATGAGTATATTTTTCGAATATGTAGAAAAAATTATTGAAGTTTTTATGGATGATTTTACCGTGTATGGAAACTATTTTACTGAATGCCTTGAAAATCTTACGATAATTTTGAACAGGTGCATAGAATTTAATCTTGTCTTGAACTATGAAAAATGTCATTTTATGGTAGACAAAGGTTTGATTCTAGGCCATATAGTCTCGTCTAAGGGAATTGAGGTTGATAAGACCAAAATTGACATTATAAATTCTTTGCCATGTCTCTCTACTGTTAGAGAGATACGTTCTTTTCTTGGCCATGCAGGATTTTACAGGCGTTTTATTAAGAACTTCTCAAAAATAGCTGAACCATTGTGCAAGTTGTTGCAGAAAGATAAGAAATTTGAGTTCGGTCTAAAATGCAAGGAGGCTTTTGATACACTCAAGCAAAAGTTGGTAACTTCTCCTATAGTACAAGCACCAGACTAGAACTATCCCTTTGAAATTATGTGTGATGCAAGCGAACGTAGCGTGGGAGCCGTATTGGGACAAAAGATAGCCAAAGAGCCTCATGTCATCTGCTATGCCTCAAAAACCCTAGATGCTGCGCAAAACAACTACACGACCATAGAAAAAAAACTTTTAGCTATTGTATTTAAGTTAGATAAATTTCGATCATATTTACTGGGATCTAAGGTGATTATTTTTTTTGGCCATGCAGCTCTTAGGTACTTGATCGCAAAGAAGGAAGCAAAGCCATTAGGTGGATTTTACTGCTCCAAGAATTTGACATCGAGATTCGTGACAAAAAAGGGTGTGAAAACCTGGTGGCCGACCACTTGAGTAGGATAAAAACTCCATTTGATGATGATCCCATAAAGGATGAGTTCCCTGACGAAAGCTTATTCTCAACCTAGGCTCACTATCCGTGGTATGCAGACATAGTTAATCTCTTAACCACAGGATTGTTGCCCACTAAGTTAGCTCGATCCATAAAGAACAAGCTTAGACGGGAAGCTCAATATTACATATGGGATGATCCATACTTGTGGAAACATTGTTCAGATCAGATAATACGATGATGTGTTCCAGAAACCGAGGTAACCTCTATCCTTACTTTTTGTCATACAGAAGCTTGTGGAGGTCACTTTGGCCCTAAGCGGACAGCTCACAAGGTATTGGAGTGTGGGCTATATTGGCCCATAATATTTCGCGACGCATATAACTTTTGTAAGTCCTACGATAAATGCCAGCATACAGGTAATATCACTAAATGAAATCAAATGCCCCTATCCCCGATTCATGTATGTGAGATTTTTTATGTATGGGGCATCGATTTCATGGGCCCTTTATTTCTTCGTTTGGAAACGTATATATACTTCTTGTAGTAGACTATGTTTCTAAGTGGATAGAAGCAAAGCCTACTCGCAATGATAATGCTAAAATTGTTGTGGAGTTTCTAAAACGTACTATTTTTTCTAGGTTTGGCATACCTCGAGCTTTGATCAGTGATCGTGGTACCCACTTTTGCAACAAGGTCATGGAGGCACTATTATCAAAATATGGAGTTCGTCATCTTATAGCAACAGCTTACCACCTCCAAACGAATGGCCTAACAGAGGTTTCGAACAGGGAGATCAAGTCAATTTTGGAAAAAACGGTTCGACCCAACCGTAAAGATTGGAGTCTTCGGCTCAATGACACGCTTTGGGCCTATCGGACTGCGTATAAGGGCCCGATTGGCATAACCCTGTATCGACTTGTTTTTGGCAAAGCGTGTCATCTACCAGTAGAACTGGAACATAAAGCTTATTGGGCTATTCGACAATGTAACATGGAGTTAGAACCCGCAGGGAAGGCAAGGAAATTGGACATTCAAGAATTGAAGGAAATTCGCAATGATGCCTATGAAAATGCTTGAATTTATGAAGACAAAACAAAACTGCTTCATAACAAAAATATAGTTCAGAAGCATTTCTCGGTAGGACAAAGAGTTTTGCTTTATAACTCTGAATTAAAGCTATTCCCAGGTAAGCTTCGATCTCGGTGGCAAGGACCTTTTATTGTGACTGAAGTATTAACGCATGGCGCAGTTGAAATAGAAAGTGAAGAATCAGGAAGGCGGTTCACAGTCAATGGTCAATGGCTGAAGCCACTTTACGAAAATTTTCAGGCCTACACGGTCGAAAAAATTCAGTTAGAACCATCATAAAATTGCTCAAGGCGTCAAGCTAACAACATTAAACAAGCGCTTATTGGGAGGCAACCCAATCTTTAATTTTAAATTTTATTTCTATTTATTATTATTATTATCTATTTATTTTATTATTTTATTTCTTATTTTATTTCTATTTTGTTTTATTTCTAATTATTTTATTATATTAATAAAATTCTCTTCTTTTAAATAGGTGAACCGAGACGGAAGTAGAGTGCAAGAGGAAGAAAAGCCTTAAGCTCAGACCAAACAAATTTCCCACTCCAAATTCAAATCACCATCCCTATTCCAGCCCAGAATGCCTTATTCCTGCCCTAGACTACCCCTAACCTGCAGCCAAACACCACCTTTCAGCAACTAAAAAACCCCTAATCCCTAAAATTTTCCCTCATTTTCTTCCATAGCCGTCGAACCCATCTCCCCAACCCTTCTCACCGTCGATTACCGTCCATCATGGTGTAAACTCGTAGCCGTGCCACCGCTGAACCCTCCTTCACTGTGAACCACCGTCAGCGCCGCTTCTCTACTCCCCAAGCCATCGATTTGAGTGGCGCCACTTCCTCCTCTTCCTCTTCTTCTTTGACGCACGGTGCTTCTCCCTCGCCCTCCGTCTCTCCCACGCCATCGCCAAACCCCGACGAAGCCACGATGTTCCCGACTTCACCGACGCCATCGCCCTCTTCCTCTTCGCCTCACGCACCACCGAGTGATGCCGCACCACCATTTCCTCTACGAGCTGAACACCCCCTTCTCTGCCTACAACCGCCGTCACCCCTTGCTGCCCACGCCACGACGCCACCACTAGGGACGGCACTCGAACCGTTGCACCACTGGCCCCACCATCGTAGGACCACACATCCCTCGGCCCAACCCACGGCCACACATGCTAGGGCCTACTCCAACACCACTACAGACGCCTCTGACCATGCCGTGAGTTCTGCTAGCGCCGAGAGTCACCATGACCAGCAACTGCTACCTACTCGTGGCCGAACCTACCAGACTCGCACATCCGTCTTACCACCCGAGTGCCATTTAAATGGTAACTTACAGTTTGATACTACTACTAGCCAGAACAGGTATGATCATTTACGCCATAAACAACTCGTACCTTGCAAATGCTTGTCATTGCTTGTTTTGGATACTCTGCGGATTGGAACTGAAGTCACTACTTATTTTCATAATATTGGTTGGGTTGGGAATTTTGATATTTCTTATTGTGCATATTATGAACTAGTGCTGGAATTTTATTCTACATTTCACTTTCATCGACACGGTAATATTTTGTTGGATACACCTAACGTTATTCGATTTTGATTACTTGGTACTTTGCATCACTTGTCCATTGCCGATTTTAACATAGCACTATCTTTTGTGACTGAGGACTATTCTATGAGCAGTGATTATGAACACAGCTTATGTACTTTTTCTGTAGATTTTGAGGCTAACGAGGCCTTTGCTTTATTAACTAATAATGCTGAATCCACATATAGCCTGAAAACCTCAAAGGATTTGTGGTTTCGTAACCCTGCCTTATGTTACATACACCGTTATTTGGCCTATAATTTTTCAGGCCGACGAGATGCTCTGGCTACCGTCTCGAAGACGGAATTATTTTTGTTATGGTGTATGTATACCGATCATCCGGTAAACTTGGGCTATTGGTATGCACTTCAATTCGAACATGTTATAAATGCAAAACGGCCTCTAATTTTGGGCTCTTTTATTACACAGCTATTATTTTCCCTACATGGCACTAACGCTCCTATTTCAGAATTACATGTTGCTTGTCAGGCCGATCCTTTGGATGCTCGATGTCTCAACTCGATGGGACTGCTTGTTGGCACTCCATCTTCTTTTCTTTTTGTCCCTACAGGCGTTCGCACCACACCGACTGAACGAGTCTTTCGACGGCAAAATCATGACAATGCATCCACTCAAGCTCAACCATCGATGACCGTAGAACAATACCTTGAGCGTATCGAGGCTTGACTCGACACTTTTGGCCAACAACTAGCGGATCTTATCACCATCATACGCGAATGACAGTGATTACACGGGGAGTTCCTCTTAACTTTTTCTATCTATTTATATATTTCATTCCACATCGAGGACAATGTGCTTTAAGTAGGGGGGAGGAGGTTATTCCTGTCATTTTAGCCGCTGAATTTTTGTTGTTGCTGCTGGTTTGGTTGTTGCTATTGTTGCTGACTCACTCTTTTTTTCGGAATATCTTATCTCTTTTCATGCCCAAGAATTTAACCATGACTTTGCCACTGTTTGACTTTCATGCATGATTCTTGCCTTCTGGGGAAGTTATGATTTTTTCCATAGTTGATGGCATCTCCACTGTTTTATTTTTATTAGGCTAAAAATAACTGTGATTAATGGAGTTAACTCTGTCTTTCTTTTCGTGAAATTGATCAAGTTTAATATAAAGTGAACACTTAAAATGATCGCATGCTTAATTTATGTTCATGGTTATTAGGTGATTATTGAAACTTGTTCTTGACACTTAAATTGTTTTTCCTAAGTTCTCAAAATTTTAATTTCATTTAATTGTTAATAAATTTTTCTGTGATTATGAGTATAGCTTAGAACGTGACTGACTGAGTAACCGGGGTAGGGTAATTGGGTTGTCATTCTACTTCGCGTCAAAAGGTTGTGTGACGTGATAGTTAAAACTCTACTAACCGGAATTAATTCTTAAGAATGCGTTGGGCTGAGTAACCGAGGTTTGGTGCTTGGCTGTCATCACTCTTCGCGTCAAAACGTTCCACATGTTCTTAGGGAAAATAAAAATAAAAAGTATGTTGGGCTGAGTAACCAGGGTTTGGTGCTTGGCTGTCATCACTCTTCGCGTCAAAAGGTTTAACATACATACATACATACACACATAAAAAAAATAGAAGAAAAATATATGTAAATAAATAAAATTTGGGACTAAAGGAAGAAACAAAGAGGGTGTCTTGGTAGGTTTAGTAATTCACCTAATTTCCATGAAATAATTCAAATCGATTTTAAACTCTGTGTGCATTAATTGGAAAACTTTATCTATTTTACTTAAAGCGAGCTTAGGGTTCTCTTTATTTTTCATATGCATTTTTTAACTAATTCTTATAAAACTTTGGAGTGGTATTTCTTTTATGGCAGAATCTAACTTTCACAGTGGATAGGAACCATACTTGAGGGCAAGCATGGACTAACTAGGGGGAATTTGATGATGCTCTAGAACAACGTATTTTTATGTATTAATCATGTGTTTATTCTGAGCTTGATCCTACTAATTTGAGCTATTTATGTCTTTTTATCTTTTAGGGACTGATTTGGAGGCAAAAGCAAAATTAAGGGACAAAAGTGCGAATATGGAGACACAATGGGCTGGTATGCGACACAGGAAAAGATTGTGCCAAAAGTGCAAGCATGGAAGACATAAGGACTAAAAATGCAAAAAAGAAGATATTTTATTTTATAAGACTCCATTTTATTTATATTAGGATTATTAATATTAGGATAATTATTAGGATTATTTAAATTTTAGGATTTTATTTTAATTATTTTTATTTATCTTTAATTAAATGTATTTATCTTTTTAGAATTTAAGTTAAATTAGATTATCTCCCTAGCATTATAAATAGGGGGTGAAGTGACTCTATTTGGGGGTTCATCTTTTTCTGTAAACACTCTCCCCCTGAAAGTCTAGGCTTTTGTTTCTTCATATTTTCTTTCAATAAAAATTCCCTTTTCCATTTTTATATTTATTTTCTTTTCCACCATTATCATGAGCCACTAAAACCTATCTAGCTAAAGGTTGTCAATATTCCCCAAAAAGGGTTCTTGAGGCCTAGAATCCGTACTTGGCCTTCTCACCAAGTATTCATCGTTTCTCCACACCACGGGCTGATGCTTCCGTCCATGGCCCTTAAGAAGTAAGCTTTTCAGTATATGCAAAGGCGGCCACTTTGTATGTCTTGGAAGGATTGCACAGTTGGTTTGTTAACTTACTGCGTTAGAGGTTGGCGAGCCAAAAAGACAAAATGGCGTGGGATTCACCATTGAGAAGCGTTGATCTAGCATAGATTACTGGCTAGAGTCAAGTTCCCTAAAAATCGTAAGTCTAATCTTTGGAGCTGGTGGTCGTAGGCGTCCTCTTCCACTATAACTGGCTTACTTGAGTTGAGAAGGGTTATTTAAAAGCCGAGGATTGAACCCAAGGCGGAATGAGACAATTGGAGGCTGGAATCTACCAATAAGAATTTCTTTCCCTTCAACTCTCTTTATTATTTTTATTATTTTCGTAATCACAATTTCAGTCAACTTTAGATTCTATTTTTTTTATTTTTTCCAAATCAAATCTTTAATTTTGTTATTTTATTTTTTTCTATCACGCAGGTTTTCTTGGGCACGATTCTACCTAAGATTTCGAGAAACAAGCATTCGTATAATCCGGTCCCTGAAGATTCGACCCTACTTCCCCTTCACTATTATCTTTACTATTATTTTTACTATTTTACAGGGAATAGGATATTTTTGGTGCTCTCAACGACACATCAACGATTGTCAAGCAACCATACGATCCTCATATACTTCCTCCGTTCCATAATTCCCAACTCATATGCAACCTAAGCAGAATATCATATGTATGCATGTCGCATCCACAAAACTTACATTCAACACCTAGGGGTATTTTGGTCATTTTTGCCCTTAGGGGCATTTAAGAAAATTTCCCTTAATTATGGTTTTCACTTATCTTGGCCCGTTAACAAGTCCCGTGAGCTAAGATGAACGAATACTATGCACCAGGTAGGATTCCAGAGAAGAGGAGGTGGGTCATTAAGACCGCTTAAGTACCAAGCTCTCCCTAGATCCAATCCTAGACATGCATATACCCGTTGCCACACCTTAACACTTTGACTTGTCCACGGTCGCAATATATTAATTAAGTCTTATGTGGATATCATATACTAGGCCCAAAACCCCTTACAAAGCCAAAACAATTTCACATACCTGTATCTGACCCATTAAGCCCAATCATATTCATATGGCCCATTAGGCCCAAATCACCTGTATATGGCCCATTAGGCCCAAATCACATTTATATGGCCTGTTAGGCCTAGTCACATTCATATTCATGCTCACATACAAATTTCTATCACAAAGCATCAATACTCAGGTTTTGCCTATTATGGGCCCAACAGCCCATTGGGCCCATTTAGCCTATTCCGGCCCACATGGCCAAGTCACAACCCAAGTCCACGGAATCGCCCGTGGGCCTCAGGCAACCTATCGGTTTCCCCCTTAAGAGTGTTTGTGCACTCACAAGACTACCGTAGCCAAACTTTCAGCTTTTCGGTATTTCGACTTTTCGACTTTTCGGCTTTTATCGATTCATTATGTGTGTGCAGTGTATGTACACACCTGGGAAGCAAGCGTGATGCGATCTCCTTAGCCCAAACCTATAATCGATATCACCCTTCAATTAATCGCATGCTTAATACTTATTTACTCAAAAACCGAAACCTCACCTTAACCTTACCTTGAGCCAAATCCTTAATCGCTTTTTCCTTGATCACGTATTTCCTAGATCTGCACAAATCTTAACTATTAAAACCCGAATAATAGGTGACTCGTATCCAACACAAGTCTCTTTACCATAACTATGACCATTCGGCCACCTCAGCCAATGGGAGAAGATTACTTACCAAAACCGCAACACCTTAATGAGCAATTCGGCAGAGAGCTAAAAACTAAGATCCGATACTAATTCCCTACCAAAGTTGATTAGAAAGAGTGAGGGACAATAATCGATACTAAATAAAGAAAATCGATTGGAAGAGCAACACATACACTAGATTCGGTCAAAAAGTATTCGGCCCTTAGAAGATTCAGTTTTTCGGCTTTTGAAACTAAGAATGGTGAATAAGGTTTATTTGGTACAGATTAAAGAAGAAGAGTAGTAGAAGAAATCGGCAAAGAAGTTTGTGTAGAGGAGAATAGAAATCGGCAGAAAGAAAGAAAGTAAAATAGAGGGTTTTCGACTTTTTGGATCTTGAAGAGAAAAGGGTTTCTGGCACAAAGTGAAGGGAAATTCGTCATTAACTTTTCAACCTTCCCATTCGGCACCTATTTATAGCCCTATAGCCAAATTCTTCAAGCCCAAGTTCCCAATTTAGCTCCACTTACTCCTCACTCCTCATCTCTTCGTTTTTCTCCCTGATAACCCCTTGATCCTTTCCTTAATTTTCTCTTTTGAACACTCCCCTTGGAGTCCATCTTCACGCCACTTCCATCCTTCTAGAAGGCCAAAATTAAATTCTAAAAATATTAAGCTAGGATTCGAACTTTGGACCCTCTTGCTAGCTACTAGCGCCACCTCACTACACCTTATGTGACGTCACTTAGCCACTCCACCAGAGGCTCTTTTTGTGTCCAATTGTTTCTTTATTTAATCAAAAGCCCAACTACCAGCCAACCCTGATTCTTTTAATAATTAAATTATCATTTCTTTTACCCCTTAATTCGAACTCAATCCTAGCTAAGACCTACTAAAATCATTGCTTGGATAAGAATATTAAACCCAATTTTCATCAAAATCGAAAATAAAGAAAATTTGGGAATTCGGGATTTTTAGATTTCAAGAATTTTGGATTTCGGGATTTTTGGATTTCGAGATTTTTGGGGCGTTACAACTTACCTTGTTTAAGAAATTTTTGGATAAGAAATTTCGTCCTCGAAATTTACCTTATTTAAACAGTTGAGGATATTGACGTCGCATCACTTCTTTAGGTTCCCAAGTAGCCTCCTCAGCCTTGTGATTTCGCCAAAGTACTTTGACCAATGGAACGGACTTCCTTCTCAGTACTTTGACATCTCGACCAATTATTGGTATGGGCTCTTCCTCGAAAGTCAGGTCTGGCCTAACATCAATTTCTTCTACCACCACGACATGTGAAGGATCTGAGCAATACCGCCTTAGCATGGAAACATGAAACACGTCGTGGATCTGGCTTAGTTCAGGAGGTAACTCCAGCTGATAGCGACTGGCCCAATCCGTCTTACCACCCGATATGGCCCAATGAACCTTGGGCTTAGCTTCCCCTTTCGTCCATACCTTAACATTTTCTTCCACGGATAGCCCTTCAGAAAAACTAAGTCTCCTACTACATACTCTATTTCTCGATGCTTAAGGTCAGCATACGACTTCTGCCTATCCGAGGCCTCCTTCAAACGATCTCGAATCAATTTTACCTTATCCTCAGTATCGACTACTAACTCAGGGCCCAGAACTCTTCGTTCGCCCAACTCCATCAAACATGTTGGAGTTTGACACCTTCGCCCATACAGTGCTTCATACGGAGCCGTCCTAATGCTTGCTTGGTAGCTATTATTGTACGCGAATTCAGCTAACGATAAATAGTCCTCCCAACTACCTCGGAGCTCAATCACGCATCCCCTCAACATTTCCTCCAATACTTGGATCACTTTTTCCGACTGTCCATCAATTTGAGGGTGGAAAGCCGTACTGAAATTCAACCTGGTACCCAACGCCTCATGCAACTTCTTCCAAAATCGCGAAGTGAAACACGGGTCCCTATAAGATATTATGGAAACTGACACTCCATGCAATCTTACAATCTCCGCCACATATAGCCTAGCCAGCTTTTGCAACGAGTAATCGGTGCGAACTGGTACAAAATGGGCAGACTTGGTTAACCGATGCACTCTAACCCATATCGAGTCTTTCTTAGCAGACGTCAAGGGTAGCCCACTAACAAAGTCTATAGTGATCCTTTCCTACTTCCAAAGTGGAATCTTCACTGGCTGAAGCAATCCCGAAGGCAACTGATGTTCTACTTTCACCTTTTGACAAACCAAGCATTTACCTACGAATTCCATAACCTCACGCTTAAGTCCAGACCACCAATAAAGCTCACACAAATTTCAATACATCTTGTTTTCGCCAGGATACATTGCATAGAGACCGTTATGTGCTTCCCGTAGAACAGACTACCTTAGATCTTCGTCATTTGGTATACACATTCTCCCACGGAAACACAATACTCCTTCACCATTTATCACAAAGTCTGATGTCTCCCCACTCTCCACTTGTTTAAAGCGAGCACTCAAAGTCTCATCCACTAATTGCTTACTCCTTATCTGCTCGACCCATACCGGCCTTACTTGAAGCTCAGCTAACAAGCTACCATCATCCAACAAGTTTAATGGGCGAGCATAGCTCTCAAGTCTAACTTAGCCCTACGACTCAACGCATCGGCTACCACATTCGCTTTGCCAGGGTGGTATTCAATCGTACAATCATAATCCTTCAATAACTCCACCCACCTACGTTGCCTAAGGTTTAGCTCCTTTTGGGTAAGGAGGTACCTCAAACTCTTGTGGTCTGAATAGATTATGCACTTCTCCCTGTATAAGTAATGCCTCCATATTTTGAGCACGAACACCACCGCAGCTAGCTCCAAATCATGGGTTGGGTAATTCACCTCGTGAGTCTTAAGTTGTCGTGACGCATACGTAACCACCTTTCCTTCTTGCACCAATATGCAACCTAAGCCTACATGCAATGCATCACTATAAACCGTAAACTCTTTCCCAAGCACTAGCTAAATCAACACAGGGGCCTCAGTTAAAACTTTCTTAAGTTTTCCAAAACTCTCTTGCTGCTTGTCCGTCCAAACAAATGGTACCCATTTCCTCAACAACTTAGTTAAGGGTGCAACAATTACGGAAAAGCCTTCAACAAACCGCCTATAGTATCTTGCCAAGCCCAGAAAACTTTAGATTTTTGATACTGTCTTGGGTGTTTTCCAATCTAACACCGCTTCGATTTTTTGAGGATCCACCTTAATCCCCTCGGCTGACAACACATGTCCTAGAAAAGTAACCTCCCTTAGCCAAAATTCACACTTACTGAATTTGGCATACAGTTGCTTCTTTCTTAAAGTCTGCAACACAATCCTTAAGTGTGCATCATACTCATCCTCATCTTTTGAGTACACCAAAATGCCATCTATAAAGACTACCACGAACCGATCCAAGTAGGGTTGGAAAACCCGATTCATGAGATCTATGAAAGCAGCAGATGCGTTCGTCAGCCCGAATGGCATCACCAAGAACTCGTAGTGCCCATAGGGAGTTCTGAAAGTTGTCTTATGAACATCGGCCTCCTTAACCCTTAGTTGATGATATCACGAACGTAGGTGAATCTTCGAGAACACTGAACCTCCCCTAAACTGATCAAAAAGATCATTGATTCTCGATAGAGGGTACTTGTTCTTAATAGTTAACTTGTTTAACTGTCGATAATTGATGTACATTCATAAAGTTCCATCCTTCTTCTTCACGAATAACACCGGTGCTCCTCATGGAGATACACTTGGTCGGATGAACCCTCGATCCAACAATTCCTGAATCTGTGCCTTAAGTTCCACCAACTCTTTTGGTGCCATTCAATAAGGAGCGATAGACACCGGAGCCGTCCTAGGTAACAACTCGATTCCAAATTCCACTTCTCTGCTGGGCGGCAACCCAGGTAGCTCCTCAGGAAAGACATCCAAAAATTCCCTAACTGTTCTCAACTCCTTAACAGTAAGGCTCTTAGCCTCCGTATCACTAATATAAGCCAAAAGGCTTCGCATCCCTTTCGTACTAACTTCTCGGCCCTTAATGCCGAAATCACGTTCGACAGATAGTTTCGGCATTCACCAATCACCACTACTTTCTTATCCTCCGCTGTTCTTAACACCATTCGCTTTGCAACGTAATCTAAAGTGGCTCAATGCTTCACCAGCCAATCCATACCTAAGATTAAGTCAAATTTGCTAAATGGCAGTTCCATCAAATCCGCTAAAAAGGTAACCCCTTGGACTACTAAGGGTACCTCCCTAAACATCTTTTTCACTGACCTACCGACTGCCCTAACGGACTTATCATAGTTATCTCATTTACAATAGTCTCAAACATATCACCCAAAGACTCAGTCTTACTGCATGCAACATATGAATGCGTTGATCCAATATCAATCAAGGCTATATAAGATAACTCATATGTAAAGAACATACCCGTTATCACATCTACGGCATCCCCGTCTTCTCGACGACGAGCAGCATAAACCAAAGCTGGCTGTCTCGCCTCAGCTTGGCCTATATTTCTGCTTGGTGCTCCGCGTCCAAGTCCATTACCGTTACCACCCCTGGCCTGCTCACGGCCCCTTGGTGGCAGCTGAACACCCCTTGGCAGCTAAGCACCAGCTTGGCCCACTACTGGCTCTCGACCTAGCATTCGGAGGCAATCCTTGATCCTATGCTCCATAGACCCACAAGCTAAACAAGCTCCCATTCTCTTCCAACACTCGCCTCCATGCCTTCTCCCACAATCAGCATAAGGTGGCACCCCTGGATTAGCAGCAGGGGGCCCTGCTCTAATTGGCCCATTATTTCTAACCTAGTCTTAAGCCTTTGCCCAACACCCAGAGTCTCAGTCTCCCTCTTATTCTTACCCCTTTCCTTCTCCCGGTTTAGGCGCTCAGTGCAATTTACCTCCTCCGCTATCTTTGCTTTCTCTACCAACTCTGAGAAAACTCGTTCCCTTTGTGGAGCTATCAGTACCCTAAGGCTATCTCTAAGCTCATCCTCAAACCTAACGCAACGCTCATACTCCGTTGCCACTATTACCCTTGCATACCTACTAAGGCGTAGAAACTCCGCCTCATACTCCGCCACCGATTTATTGCCTTGGGTCAAGTTTAGGAACTCCTTCCTCCTAGCATCCACATAGCTTGCACCCACATACTTCCCTTGGAATGCAGCTTTGAAAAACTCCCAGGTGACCCGCTTCGGTTGGGTGCCCTCTTTCACTGTCAGCCACCACTGGTAGGCTTCCTTCCTAAGCAATAACACCGCCCCTTTCAACTTTTGCTCAGGTGAGCAGTCTAAATACTCAATTATCCTTTCAGTGACCTCCAACCAATATTCCGCCACATTAGGAGCCACGCCAGCCAAGCCCTTAAAGATCTCAGCCCCGCTCGATCGAAGTCGTTCTGGAATGGACCCCCGATTTTCGTTGCCATGATTGGGCCCAGCGACTCTTTTCAAAATCCTCAGCATTACCTGTGACAATGCATCTGCTCCCGCGACCCGATCATACTGTCTATTCCCAGCCACAGGTGAGGCCGGAGCCTTTTCTACTCTAACATTGGGCATATGGCTCGATGCCGACGATTCAGCCCTAACACTTCCGCAGCCTCGGCCACGGCCTCTTGCACCTCTTCTAGCATTCATCGTCGATTCGCGTATTATCTGGATTAAAATTTTATGAAGTTTTAGTTAGTTTAAAAATTACACCGATGTTTTATGAGAATATTTAAAGAGAAGATCGTAATCATCTACAGTTTTCAGATCCTACGGGCTTTAGTTTCATTCTAACCTCATCTAAAGTAGACCTCTAACTATCTACTGCATAACAATTTAAACAAACTTAAATAAAAGTACTTACTTGGTTTGGTGTCAGAGACTCGGTGTGCTGCTCAGCAAGATTTCTCTTTTTCCAAAGCATTGCAATCCAAAATATTTTTTTTTAAATCCAAATAATAAGTAGAAAAGAAACCAAATAATAATAAAAAGACCCAATTCACAGCCCGAGTTTTGTAATTTGGCTCTGATACCACTAAATGTAACACCCCAAACTCGGCCCAGACGTTATGGCCGAATCTGGTGTGTTACATTGAAGTGTTTTAGCGAAAATCGTGTTTTCGTTGAAAACCCATCTTAAAATAAAAGAAACCTTAATTAACTTTAAAAAATACACCCTTTCAGTTATAAAAATCTTGTTGGAACATTTGATTTAAGAAAACTTATCATTTAAAAATTTAATTGCGGAAACGTAGAAAACATACTATAATTTAGAAAACCCATGTTCAACTTCTTGTAATTACATTGAAAATAATAATTCAAGTAATAATAACACAATGAACTTTATTACAATCTGGTCTGGAACATACTTAAAAAGAAGTAAAAACTTAAATGCTTGAAAAAAAAACCCAAGTCCAAATCATCTTGCTAGCTGGCCACCCAGAGTCCTTCCAAACATCGAACCTTCTACTGAGCATCACCTGAAAATAAAATAAAAGAGGGGGTGAGTTTTCGCAAACTCAGTGTGTACAACCCTCGACAAAAACAAGCATTCAAAAAAAAACATCATTCATCAATCATGCAATGCAATCTCATCCAAATTATCCATCCGCTACACACCGGCTCTGTCCCCCGTCACACCATGTGGGGATATAAATATCTACCCACCCAACCCACACACCATGGTAGCCCGGTTGCGGAACTACCTTCATTTACATATTGGGCTTTAAAAGCCGTCGGCGGATCCACGATTGTCAAGCAACCATGTGATCCTCATATACTTCCTTCATTCCATAATTCCCAACCCATATGCAACCTAAGCAGAATATCATATGTATGCATGTCGCATCCACAAAACTTACATTCAACACCTAGGGGTATTTTGGTCATTTTTGCCCTTAGGGGCATTTCAGAAAATTTTCCTTAATTACGGTTTTCACTTATCTTGGCCCGTTAACTAGTCCTGTGAGCTAAGATGAACGAATACTATGCACCAATTAGGATTCCAGAGAAGAGGAGGTGGGTCATTAAGACTGCTTAAGTACCAAGCTCTCCCTAGATCCAATCCTAGACATGCATATACCCGTTGCCACACCTTAACCCTTTGACTTGTCCACGGTCGCAATATATTAATTAAGTATCATGTGGATATCATATACTAGGCCCAAAACCCCTTACAAAGCCCAAACAATTTCACATACCTGTATTTGACCCATTAAGCCCAATCATATTCATATGGCCCATTAGGCCCAAATCACCTGTATATGGCCCATTAGGCCCAAATCACATTTATATGGACCGTTAGGCCCAGTCACATTCATATTCATGCTCATATACAAATTCCTATCACAAAGCATCAATACTCAGTTTTTCCCTATTATGGGCCCAACAGCCCATTGGGACCATTTAGCCTATTCCGGCCCACATGGCCAAGTCACAACCCAAGTTCACAGAACCGTCTGTGGGCCCAGGCAACCTATCGGTTTCCCCCTTACGAGTGTTCGCGCACTTGCAAGACTACCGTAGCCAAACTTTTGGCTTTTTGGTATTTCGGCTTTTTGACTTTTGCCGATTCATTATGTGTGTGCAGTGTGTGTACACACCTGGTAAGCAAGCGTGATGCGATCTCCTTAGCCCAAACCTACAATCAATATCATCCTTCAATTAATCGCATGCTTAATACTTATTTACTCAAAAATCGAAACCTCAACTTAACCTTACCTTGAGCCCAATCCTTAATTGTTTTTTCCTTGATCACGTATTTCCTAGATCTGCACAAATCTTAACTATTAAAACCTAAATAATAGGTGACTCGTATCCAACACAAGTCTCCTTACCATAACTAACCAAAACCGCAACACCTTAATGAGCAATTCAGCAGAGAGCTAAAAACCAAGATCCGATACTAATTCCCTACCAAAGTTGATTAGAAAGAGTGAGGGACAATAATTGATACTAAACAAAGAAAACTGATTGGAAGAGCAACACTTACACTAGATTCGGTCAAAAAGTATTCGGCCCTTAGAAGATTCGATTTTTCGGCTTTTTAAACTAAGTATGGTGAATAAGGTTTATTTGGTACAGATTAAAGAAGAAGAGTAGTAGAAGAAATCGACAAAAAAGATTATGTAGAGGAGAATAGAAATCGACAGAAAGAAAAGAAAGTAAAATAGAGGGTTTTTGGCTTTTTGGATCTTGAAGAGAAAAGGGTTTCTGGCACAAAGTGAAGGGAAATTCATCATTAACTTTTCAACCCTCCCATTCGGCACCTATTTATAGCCCTATAGCCGAATTCTTCAAGCCCAAGTTCCCAATTCAGCTCCACTTCTCACTTCTCATCTCCTCGTTTTTCTCCCTGATAACCCCTTGATCCTTTCCTTAATTTTCTCTTTTGGACACTCCCCTTGGAGTCCATCTTCACTCCACTTCCATCCTTCTAGAAGGCCAAAATTAAATTCTAAAAATACTAAGCTAGGATTCAGACCTTGGACCCCCTTGCTAGCTACTAACGCCACCTCACTACACCTTATGCGGCGTCACTTAGCCACTCCACCACAGGCTCTTTTTGTTTCCAATTGTTTCTTCATTTAATCAAAAGCCCAACTACCAGCCAACCCTTATTCTTTTAATAATTAAATTATAATTTCTTCTACCCCTTAATTCGAACTCAACCTTAGCTAAGACCTACTAAAATTATTGCTTGGATAAGAATATTAAACACAATTTTCATCAAAATCAAAAATAAAAAAATTCGGGATTTCAGGATTTTTGGATTTCGGGATTTTTGGGGCGTTACACCATAGGTTCGAAAATTCAGCTTATAAAATACCGAAGATAGTCAATAGTGTGATAAGCTTCTCTGACAATTCTCGAGCTCGTAACTTGAATCTGAAATCTATAAAATAAAGGTAAACATGAACACATATAGAGTAAGCTTTCATAGCTTAGTAAGTCATAAGCAAGTAAACATCTAAATGACATAATCAAATCGTTTAAACTAAACCAAATTTTACTATCATAATTACTTTAAATCTTAAGCTTACAATTTCATGTATTTTATATATATACTTTCACATGTAAACCATTCATGGCCGAATGAACATATACATATTTAGATAAACTATCATTTGATTTCCAAGCCAAAATATCTTTGTCATAGCTAGTACATATACACCTATGTGCATAAATTCATAAGTCAAAGGATAACAATCACATACATATTTATATTATATGGCTGAATACACACACACATATATATAAGCAAAATATCTTTCAATTTCAAAGCTAAATATCCTTATATGAACACATATACATAAACTCGTGAATCAAAGTATAACATCATATGCATATACATAGCAAAAGCCGAATATACTTCACAAGGCACACATGTTCACATTAGTAACTTACTTACCTTATTTCAAATAGGTAATAAACCAATTCATACTTGATCATTTTAACTCATTCTGCACATTCGATTACAACCTATTGTTGCCCGATGAACTATTTGAAATTGGATAGGACACTCAGATAATCACACATATCGTACAATGTCAACGTCCCAGACGTGGTCTTACATGTAATCACATATCGATGCCACTGTCCCTGACAGGGTCTTACTCGCACACATATATCGGAGTCACTTATCAATGCCAACGTATAAAACGTGGTCTTACTCGCACACAGATATCAGAGTCACATATCGATGCCATGGTCTTACCCGCACATCACATATCGGAATCCTTTGTCATGACATATGTGTCCTAGCCATTCCTAAGGCTCATACGGGGCTTTCGGACGTCGTAACTCGATCGAAACGAATTCGTAAACATAGTTGCTAATCTTGTATACATTTTGCAATTGTACATATTTGTTCACATATTTCATTTCAGCATATATAATTTGCATTTAATTAAAATTGAAAATGTCTACTCGCTTATAAACTTACCTCGAACGATGAAAAATAGAACGAGACGATTAGTCGACAACTTTAGTTTTCCCCCAATCCAAATCCAATTTCTTTGGTTCTTGATCTAAACATATTCAAATTAAACTCATTCAAACATATTTTCATTCAATTTAGTCCAAAAACACATAAATAGGAAAATTATCATTTTACCCCTGCCATTTTACACATTTTATAATTTAGTCCCTATTGCAAAAAACACAAAATATGCAAAATTTCACTACACCCATGTTAGGCCGAATGTTCCTATTCATACAAGTCCATATATTTCATTTATTTCACATTTTAGTCCCTTAATTTATCATTTTTACAATTTAGTCCTAATTACTTAAAATCATCAAAAACTCCAGTACAAAACATGTTAACCCAAAACATATCTTTCATATTTCATCATCAAACAACAAAAATCACAAGCTTTCAACAATGACATAACTCAAAATATTCACCAAAATCAAAATTTGACGCATGGGTCTTGTAGATAACTTAGCAACGACCTCAAAAACGTAAAAATTATAAAAAATCAGGCCAGTTACGTGCCTTAATCAAGATCAACCATGGTCGAAACCTAAGCTTCCTTTTCTTTTCTTTATGTTTTCATATTCGGTCTATAATATCCCGAAAATTTTTACAATAAAATATTATCTGTGATATAGTAAAATAAGGAAATAAAGTGACAAAAAGGGAAATTTTGAGTTATGTCAATATTCAGAAGTATATTATGATATATTAATTCAAGAAAGGACTAAATTGTAAAAGTGAGAAAAGTTTTGTTGCACAAGAGTAAATACTCAAAATTTGAGGGGTTAAAGTGTAAATATGAAAAAGTTGAAGGACCAATAGTGTAAATATTTTAAGGGTGGAATGATCTAGAAATTAAGGAAAATGGATGAATTAGGACCAAATTGAATAGATGAAGAACTATGAGGGACTAAATTACAATTTTACCAAATTAAATGATGACTCAAGGATGGAATTTTAAAAGATAATGAAGGGCAAAATGGTCAATTGGAAGAGAGAGAAATCTAGAAAGCAATGATGATGTTGGAGATATTTTAGATTAAATAAATAAATAATAATAGTTTATTAATATTTTAATTTAATTTTTAAATGATATTTTATTATTTTATTATTATTTTACTTAGTATATATAAGGAAAGAAAGATGAAGAATCATCATATATTTTTCCATGCACCCAACGTATGAAGTGAAAAGGAAGAAAGAAACTTTCTTTTCTTTACAATTTGGTCCTTCCACCAAAAATTCACCATTTTCACCTAGAAATCAAAAGAATTTCCATAGCTACTAAGAGAGAGAAATGCTAAGGAGACCATGGGGAGTTAGAATATCAAGTTGGGTTCAAGAATAGAAGCTGGAGGAGAGAGAAAATCAAGTTAAAGATTAGTATCAATAGAACAAGGTAAGTACATCAAGATTTCAATATGTTTTTAAGTTTGTTATTATTGACAAAGTATGGAAATAATGTTATAGTAGAGTTTTCTTACATAAGGTCTTATGTTCTTGATATGTTAGTGAAGAGAAAATAAGAGAAAGTGATGAGAAATGGTGTAGAAAAAGAAAATAAGGGTGTTATAACATAGTAATTAATATCTTACACCAAAACAGTTTTGGACAGCAGCAGTAGTCTAACTTTTAAAAATCATTAAAAATTTTAGAAATAATTATAGGATGAATAAAGTATGAAATTAAATCTTATTTAGTCTAGTTTCTTATAGAAGAAATTATGTAAGCAATGGAATTGTAAATCATGAGATATAATCAATTTTGTAAGACAAGGTCAGAATGATTTCAGGTTCCCCTGTTCTGACTTTTGAAAATCATCAAAAATTGGATAAAAATAATTATGGAATTAAATTTATATTTTTAGAATATTGAATGAGTCTATTTTCAATAGAAATAAACGGGAACATCATTAAAATTCTGTACGAGGAGATAATTAATTTTTAGTGAAGAAGGGTCAGGACTGTCAGACAGCAGAATAGGGGTAAATTTAAAGAATAAACTGTACTTATTGGCTAAACCAAAAATTCTGAAAATTTTATGGTAAGAAGATATATGAGTCTAGTTTCAGGAAAAATTAGCAGATCTTAATTTGGAGTTCTATAGCTCCAGATATAAATAATTTAGTGACTATGACACAGATGGACAGCTTGAATATTTATAAAAGTAAATAATAAAAAATATAGATAATATTACTTACAAGTGTGTTAAATACATTAAGGATGTGAAATGGAGAGAAGGAGAAGGAAAATATGTATGAATATTCATCTAACATGGCTAATTTGCATGTTTTAGGCTCAGGGACTAAATTGAATAAAAGTAAAACTTTATGGGTAATTTTGTAAAAATGTTAGAAATGACCAAATTGCATGAAATGAACTATTTTATTATTTAAATTACAAAATTGAATGAAATTATTAATTTAGTTCAAGATCGGGGGAAAACATGTTTTAGTGATTAAATTGAAAAGTGTTGAAATTATGGAAAATTCGATATTTTATAGAAATCATGGATCATTATCAATATATATGAGAATAATAGCTGGAAATAAGGATTAAATTGCAAGAATTTTATTTTCCTGACCCTAAGGATGAAATTGTCATTAAATAAAAGTTTAGGGGCAAAATGGTAATTTTGTCTAGAGCATTAATTAAATACATTAGAATATGAAATGAATGAAAATGATGATCAAATTTATTTATAAAGATCTGGACGACTCAAATAAGAGATTTGATCGTGGAAAAGAAAAGATATCGGATTAATAAAATTATAAACACAAACAAGTAATGAGGTAAGTTCATGTAACTTGAATTATATTCTTAAATGCTTGAAATGCATGTTTTTGATATGAATATGATTTGAATGTTCATTATATGAAATTTTATGAAACATTGACATATTTGATAAAAGAGGAAGAAATCCCGGTTGAATGAAAGGAAAATTCGACGGATCTCTGAAAAGGAATTGACGGTAAAAAGGATCAAGCCCGGACGAGTGATCCTATCCTGATATAGCCCTCCCGAAGAATATGTGGAAAATGGATTTAGCCCGGACGGGTAATCCGAATTAGGGTCTGAATTTAACCTGGACTGGTAATTCAGATCCAAGCTCATTAGAGTAATTGTCGTTGCAGAGGATTTAGCCTGGACTGGTAATCCCGACAATACTCTATGAGTTTATATTATAGGGGATTTAGCCTGGACTGGTAATCCCACTGTAAGGATGAGGTTTGTGGGAGTGTGCTCTCTGATATGAAATGTGTAAGACCATGGTTGAAAGATACCATGGCAACCTGATATGAGATGTGTAAGACCATGGTTGAAAGATACCATGTCAACCTGATATGAAATGAATAAGACCATAGTTGAAAGATACCATGACAATGTGATATGAAATGAACAAGACCATGGTTGAAAGATACCATGGCAACATGACAGAAAATGAGTAAGACCATAGTTGAAAGACACTATGGCATCATGTCAAAGACAAATAAGACTGTGGATGGGAGACGCTATGACATCTATTGAATAATTGATATTCAGGTAATATGTATCAGATGACGAATGGTTATATGAAATGGTTGTGTGAAATGTTTACAAGAACTAGTTATATAGAAATATATATACAAAATAGTTGTATGAAATAATTATGAAGATAGATAAACGAAATAAGAATAAGTACATCGAATATAATTTATGTTAAGTTTGATATAAACTTTACCGGAATAAATATACATAAAATATATGGAAATGATGGAGCATGAAATATTGATATAATGAAATGATTGATATACACTTATGAAGAAACGGTAAGAGAATAATATGTTTCATAACATATGCATATATAATTATCTTTGATATGTTGATACAAGGAAATTATGTAAGTAAAGATAATTATTAAACTCAAGTGTGACATGTCGAGAAAATAAGTATATCAATGTTGAATTTAGATGAAATATGTGCAAGTATACTAACAATGATGTTGTTTGACGCTTAGACAAGTGTTAAGCTATTGATTGAATGGTAACATGTTTAATTATAAGGAGCATTGAAATGGTAAGTACTTAGATGAAAATAAAATTTAAGATTTTGCGAATTTTTTTTATAATCCCGATTTAATTCCGGTTGGTTTCTATTGTATGTTTGGGGCTTCGAGGGCCCAATAGAGAGACGTTATGGTTATTTTCAAAATATGAATAATAAATGACTCAGAATTTTCTGAAAATGTTCAGTAAACTCCGGTAATGCCTCATACCCTATTCTAGTAATGGATACGGGTAGGGAGTGTTACACGGTCACTAAGAAAGATAATGAACATGGTCTTTTAATTATGATATAATATATCATATATAAGTTATTAATTATTTTACAAATTTAACCTTTTAAAATTAATTAGAAAACCATATTTAACATGTCCAAAACCGTCCACTTATAAAAACAATGGTATAATTGCATTATAAATACACCACATTAAAAGAACAAAGCAATTAGACACTTCAACAATTAGCATTCAAATTTTGCATTTTACGCGATTGGGTCCTTTTATTTAATTGGACACTTAAACGACAAAATTAAATCATGAAAATTTAACACAATTCACACAAAATAAACAAAGAAAAAAATTAAAATATATTTCTGACTAAAATTCGTGGTCCCGAAACCACCGTTCTGGCTAGGGTCTAAATCGAGCTGTTACAGGTTAGGTTACAAAATGACATTTTAAGCCACTATTGGCCAAGTTTCCCTATACATGCCATTACACCAAAATGATATCACTAAATATACCCAAAATGCTAGGTTGGTAGTGTGACAATGCTCCAATGATCTTCCAACCTTCACGAGCTTTAGAGCATTATAAAACAAGGGAAAAATAAAAGGAGTAAGCATTACGTGCTTAGTAAGTTCATATAACAGAAACTAAACTTACCAATCTTGTTTTAAATCTAGGCATACAAAGTTATGTTTCCATCCATTTGGCTAAATGGCCTAATCACATAGATTTCATCAAACATGTTAGTCACCAATTATTCATATAAATCAAGTAACTTAGATGAGCTCACCAAGTAATATTCTTTCAATTCATTATTATTCCATCTCAAGGTTCTCATGCCATGTCAAGAGTTTTATGTCCGTTGAATCATTGAAATTCCAATGAAGGCTCAAGTAGTACACTCGAGGTGTACGATTTATAAATCCATCAATTCTTATCGAGGGTACCCTTTAGGGCACTTAACCAAGGAACCCACTCACGAGTCACATGTCGTATAATAGTATTACCAGTCTAGGCTAAATCCTTTATATAGTATATGCTCACAAGAGCTCAATTAGGGTTACCAGTCCAGGCTATACCCTAATCATAACGTGTGCTCGAGAAGTATTATATCAGGATTACCCGTCCAGGCTAAATCCTTTTTATAACAAGGTCATTGGGATTACTCGTCCGAGCTAAATCCTGTCCGCAATAAATGTAGGACCTTATTAAATTCAGGAATGTACATGCAATCATCGAAATTCAACATTCAATCGAGACTACCCTTTATCATTATTTCAAGTATGTATAAATTTCCATCATAACATACAAGTATGGCACATTAACATAAATCACATTACATAAAATACAAGATTAAATTTACATAATTACATATCTGATTAAGTTACACGAACTTACCTCGACACTTGTTCGCGTAAAAATCTACTAATCCGAAATCTTTTCCTTTCCTCGATCTAACCTTGAGTTTGTGTTTTGCAGATGTAAATAAATTAATTTAATCATTAATTTCATACATTTCATACTCATACAGACTCAATTTAAGTCCTAGGCAAAATTACTATTTTGCCCAAACTTTTCCAAAAATTTCGATTTTGTCCTTAGGCCCAGAAAATGAAACTTGTACAAATTACTCATTATTCCAAGCCTAACCAAAGCCCCATTACAAATTTTCCAGCACATGTATTCATAAAATTCATAATTTTTCATCAAATTTTACAAGTTTACATTTTAGTCCCTAAATCAAGTATTCATAAAAAATGACCTTGCTAAAGTTGTTTATCTAACAATAATCTTTTATTTTCTACCATAAATTTCTAATTTCCAACATAATACATCCATGACCCATTTTCATACCTTGATAACTTTTCAAACTAATCCCTCAAATAGAGAGATTAAGGTATCACAGTTCCAAAAATACCAAAATTACTAAAAACAGGATAAGGGAACTTACCCAATTAGGCATTGAAAGCTTTTTTTCTCTCTCCTAGGGTTTCCATGTATTTTTAAGGTTGAAGATGGCAAAATAAGGTTATATAATTCTATTCATCTTTTTAATTAATCATGTATTTTGGTATTTCCAATTTAGTCCCTTGTCTTTTTCTATAATTCCATGGATGAGTCACCATAAAAATCTACATACTTTTATTAATAGTCTAATTACCATATAAAGACCTTAAGTTTTGAATTCCATAGCTATTTGATTCTCATAGCTACTAGAATTGAACTTTCGAATTTTATGCAATTTAGTTCTTCTCGTAATTAGGCACTAAATCGATAAATTTTCTTATCAAAATTTTCACACATCATTTCTATAATTTTTCGAGCCATATGGTAAAATAAAAACAAAATTTATTTTGGATTGGATTTGTGGTCTCGAAACCACTGTTCTGATTTCACTGAAAAATGCTCTATTACAACTCTCCCCCCTTTAGGGATTTTCATCCTCAAAAATCTTACTAGTAAAAATATTTGGGTATTTCTTTCTCATTGTATCCTCCTGTTCCCAGGTAGCCTCCTCAATACCATGCCTTTGCCAAAGAACTTTTATGGAAGCTACCTTTTTTATTTCTTAACTCTTTTGTTTCCCGAGCTAAGATTTTGATTAGTTCCTCACCATATGTCATATCAGGCTGGATTTCTACCTCTATCGGAGAGATAACATGTGAAGGATCAGATCGATATCGCTGTAACATAAACATATGAAAAACATTATGAACCCGTTCAAGCTCTGGTGGTAAAGCTAACCGATATGCAACCAATCCAATTCTTTCTGTAATCTCACTTGGTCCAATGAACCGTGGACTCAATTTTCCTTTATGACCAAATCGGAGTACTTTCTTCCAAGGCGACACTTTATAGAATACCTTGTCACCAACCTAAAATTCTATTTCCTTTCTTTTCAAATTAGCATAAGACTTTTGTCGATCAGAGGCTGTTTTCAGGCTGTCTCGAATTACCTTCACTTTTTCTTCCGTCTCTCGGACCAAGTCAACTCCGTGTAACTTTTTCTCACTGAGTTCTGTCCAATACAATAGAGTTCTACATTTTTGACCATACAAGGCTTCACACGGTGCCATTTTAATACTAGACTGATAACTATTATTATAAGCAAATTCAACTAGAGGCAAATACCTTTCTCAGTTACCTTCAAAATCGAGTACACAACACCGAAGCATATCTTCCAAGATCTATATTACCTGTTCAAATTGACCATATGTTTGGGGGTGAAAAGCAGTACTAAAGTGTAGTTGAGTACCCAGGGCTTCTTGTAATTTATTCTAGAATCGAGAAGTAAACTGAGGATCTCTATCTGAAATAATGGAAACAGGCACTCCATGCAATCTGACTATCTCAGAAACATATAACTCAACCAATCTATCTAAGGAAAAATCCATACGTACCGGGATAAAGTGTGTAGACTTTGTCAATCGATCAACAATCACCCAAATGGAATCTTTCTTCTTTAGAGACAGGGGTAGCCCCGTTACAAAACCCATGGTAATTCTTTCCCATTTCTATTCCGGTATCGTAACTAGCTGTAATAGTCCAGAAGGCAACTGATGTTCAACTTTTACTAGCTAACATATCAAGCATTTAGATTCAAACTCAGAAATATCTTGTTTCATTCCTGGCCACCAGTACATCTTTTTCAGATCGTTATACATTTTATTACTACCAGGATGGATAGACATGTTACCATTATGAGCTTCATTCAAGATCTTTTGTACTAGTTCAGCATCTTTCGATACACATACTTTGCCTCTGAATAACAAACAACCATTAGTCCAAATCTAAAATTCTGAATTAGGAGTCAATTCACTCTGTACTTGTCTTGCTTGCAACTTACTATCACTTTTCTGAGCTTTAGAAATTTTTTGTAAAAATTTTGGTCTAGCTCTTAACTCAACTATGATTGTACCATCATTAGACAACGAAAATTTAGTGTTCATTGCTCGTAAAGCATACAGGGATTTTCTGCTCAAAGCATCTGCCACTACATTGGCCTTCCCCGGATGGTAATCAATAACAAGATCATAATCTTTCAACAATTCTAACCATCGATGTTGTCTCAAATTCAAATCTTTCTATGACATAAAATATTTTAGACTTTTATGATCAGTGAATATGTGACATTTTTCACCAAACGAGTAATGCCACCAGATTTTCAATGCAAACACTATGGGTGCCAATTAAAGATCCTGCGTCAGGTAATTCTTTTCATGTGGCTTTAGCTATCGTGAAGCATAGGCTACTATCTTACCATCTTGCATCAAAACACAGCCTAAGCCATTCAATGACGCATCATTGTAAACCGTAAATTCCTTACCCAATTCAGGCTGGACTAACACAGGTGTTCTGTCAATAAAGCCTTTAATCTGTCAAAGATCTGTTGACATTTATTAGTCCACTCAAACTTTACATTTTTCTGTAGCAAACGAGTTATTAGAGAAGCTATCATCGAAAAAATTTTAACAAATGTCTGATAATTCCTAGCTAGTCCAGAAAACTTCGGACTTCAGAGACATTCTTCGGTAGTTTTCAATTTACAATGGCTAAAATTTTATTCAGGTCTATTTAGACACCTTCAGTAGATACTACATGCCCAAGAAAGCTAACTTCCCTCAGCCAAAATTCACATTTACTGAATTTGGCGTACAGTTGTTTCTCTCGCAGAGTTTGCAACACTATTCTCAAATGCTCAGCATGCTCATTTTCATTCCTAAAGTAAACCAAAATATCATCTATAAATACCACCACAAACCTGTCTAGGTACTGGCTGAAAATTTTGTTCAACAAGTCCATAAACACTGCAAGTGCATTTGTCAAACCAAATGGCATCACAAGAAACTCATAATGTCCATACCTCGTTCTAAAAGTTCTCTTTAGCATATTTGATTCCTTTACCCGTAGTTGGTAGTAACCAAATCGGAGATCAATCTTTGAGAATACAGTAGCACACTTTAACTGGCCAAACAAGTCATCGATCCGAGACAATGGATACTTGTTCTTTATTGTAACTTTATTGAGCTATCTATAATCAATGCACAACCTCAACGATCCATCTTTCTTTTTTACAAATAGAACCTGTGCACCCCAAGGCGAGTAACTAGGTTAAACAAAACCTCTGTCAATCAATTCTGGCAACTGTACTTTTAGCTCTTTCAACTCAGTAAGAGCCATTCTATAAGGAGCTGTGGATATTAGTGTCGTTCTCGGAACAAGGTCTATAGAGAATTCCACTTCACTTTTCAGTGGCAAACCAAGTAATTCTTCTGGGAATACTTCAGGAAATTCACTTACTACCGGCACTGATTGAATCTTTGACTCAGATACTTTAGTATCCATCACATATGCAAGATAAGCGTCATACCTCTTTCTGACATATTTCTATGCTGATATTGTTGAAATCACATTAGGTAATCCATCCAGTTTATCAGATTCAAAACTAAGTAATTCACCATTCTAATATTTCAATACAATTTATTTCTACTTATAGTTTACCACTGCATCGTATCGGGTTAACCAATCCATTCCTAAGATCACATCAAATTCATCAGATGGCAATAACATCAAGTCAGTTGAAAAATAATAACTTTTACCACTAACGGACAGTTCTTACAAATTTTGTCTACCATAACACACTGGCCCAGGAAGTTTGAAACTATAACCACAAATTCAGTGAATTCAACAGGTAAATTTTTAACAGACACTAGGTTCATGCATATATATGAATGTGTAGAACCAGGGTCAATCAATGCAGTAATATCAGTATCAAGTAAAGAAAATGTACCAGTAATAACGTCCGGCTCAGAGGCATCTTCTCTAACACGAATAACATATGTTCTTGCAGGTGCTCGTCCTTCAGATCTAGCTGCTTTATCCTTAGTAGTACCTCGACTACCACTAACATTACCAAGATGATGGGGTGGTCTGCCTCTCGCAATAGGATTGCTCAGCTTTGGAGCTAGTTCTATCTCTTTTTCAATTCTTTCGAGACAATCCCTGAGAAAATGGTCAAGTGAAGCACATCCAAAACAAGCTCCACTTCTAGACCAACATTCCCCATGGTGAAACATGTTGCAATGTTTACATTTCAGTTTGGGATTTTCGACACTACCCACATTGGTCACAGGTAGAGTTGAAGACCTCGGGTTAGATTGTTGAGAGCCCTGCTCTCTTCCAAAGTATCCAATAGAAGTGGTCACTCAATCATAATACTTCTTTAATTTCTTAGAAGCAAATGATTGTGACTTACTCATAGCTCTTTTTCCAGAAACCTGAGCCTCTCTTTCAGCTTGCTTCTTTTCTTTACTCAGTTCTTCAGCTTTGTGTACTTGGTCGGCTAATGTCGTAAATTCCCTTATCTCGAGAATCCCAATCAACAACTTGATATCTTCAATCAGGCCCTCTTCAAAACGTTTACACATTTCAGCCTCGGTTAAAAACCACTCCCTGACATACTTACTCAGTCAAACAAATTCCCATTCATATTCAGATACAGTCATGCTTCCCTACTTGAGTTCCAAAAATTCTTTCTTTTTCTAATCTATGAACCTTTGACTAATATATTTCTTTCTAAATTTAATTTGGAAGAATTCCCATGTAATATTCTCTCTCGGTACAATTGATATTATGGTATTCCACTAATGATAAGCTGTATCTTTCAATAGAGACACTGCACATTTTAGGCACTCAGCAGGTGTGTAGAACAGTTCATCAAAAACCCAGATAGTGTTTTCGAGCCAGAACTCGGCCCTTTTCGGATCATCATCTACAGTAGCCCTAAATTCTTTCGCCCCATGTTTGCGGATTTTATTTATTGAAAGCTTACCAATCCTAATAGGTTTTGCACCCTGTGGTACCTTAGGAACCAGTTGAGGAGCAAGTGGGGGAGGTCATTGTACAATGGGGTTCGTTCTCAAGTACTGGGTAAACCATTCATTCATCATTTGAAAGAAGGCTTTTTTTGCCTCCTCACTTCGATCCGCAGACATGGGCCTTTCACTACCAGATGCAGAGGTGACTCTTTGAACTGAAGCTGAAGCATTGCTCTCAACTTCCTCGGATTCAGCTCTAGCTCGGTTAGATTACATTACTATATGAAAAACACATTTAAAAATGATTAGGAGTCATCACACTATCACAATTTCTATAATGGCATGTATAGCTAAACTCGTGTCTGCTACGTCAAATCTGAGAATCGATTAAACCATAGCTCTGATACCACTAAATGTAACACCCCTAACTCGTACCCGTCGCCAGAACAGGGTTTCAAAGCATTTCCAGAATATTTAGAACATTTTTCAATTAATTCATGCAAGTCACTATTCATTAACTGAGATTATTCATAACGTTCCTTAATTGGACCCTCGAGGTCCAAAATGAGCATTAGAATCGAATCGGGACATAATCGGGACCTCTACGAATTTTTTGAAAAATTACAAAATTTTTCCAAGGTGTAGGGCTCACACGCCCGTGTGGTCCAAGAGACACGCCCATGTAACCCTAGGACATGCCCGTGCTAGAGGCCGTGTTCGACCCCGTGTAACTCTCTGACTTGCAACACGGCCATGACACACGCTCGTGTGGTTAATTAATTTAATTCGTATTAGGTGCAGGTTTCACACAGCTAAGACACATGCCCTTGTTCTATACCGTGTCGCTCACACGGCTGAGACATACGCCCGTGTCTCTACCCGTGTGCTCAATTTTGAGTATTCTATTTATCAAACTTAGGGTGTAGGGGACACACGACCTTACCACATGTCCGTGTTACTAGGTCGTGTGACACACATGGTCTAGACACATGCCCATGTGTCTGCCCTTGTGGACAAAATGAAGCCATTTCCTAGCTTCATTTCTCACCCAAAAACCTGCACATAAAACATTTAACCAATCCCAACCAATTAAAGTATTTAAAGTAAGCAATTTTCATCATTTAACAAGACATACCATTTCATGCATACATGATTACCAACTCACCTTATCTTAACTTAGGCATTAATAACATTTTATCACATGAACTTAGCATAACACATGTAGAAATATATGTATATACCATAATACCTTACTAAATCATATCCCAAAATAAGTCATCACCAGCCATTCCAATGGCTAGGTTACAAAATGACATTTCAAGCTACTATTGGCCAAGTTTCCCTATACATGCCATTACACCAAAATGATTTCACTAAATATACCCAAAATGCTAGGTTGATAGTGTGATAATGCTCCAACGATCTTCCAACCTTCACGAGCTTCCGAGCATTATAAAACAAGGGAAAAATAAAAAGAGTAAGCATTACGTGCTTAGTAAGTTCGTATAACAGAAACTAAACTTACCAATCTTGTTTATTAAATCTAGGCATACAAAGTTATGTTTCCATCCATTTGGCTAAATGGTCTAATCACATACATTTCATCAAACATGTTAGTCACCAATTATTCATATAAATCAAGTAATTTAGATGAGCTCACCAAGCAATATTCTTTCAATTTATTATTATTCCATCTCAAGGTTCTCATGCCATGTCCAGAGTTTTATGTCCATTGAATTATTGGAATTTCGATAAAGGTTCAAGTAGTACACTCGATGTGTACGATTCATAAATATGCTAATTCTTATTGAGGGTACCCCTTAGGGCACTTAACTAAGGATCTCACTCACGAGTCACATGTCGTATAATAGGATTACCCGTTCAGGCTAAATTCTTTATATAGCATATGCTCACAAGAGCTCAATTAGGATTACCAATCCAGGGTAAACCCTAATTATAACGTGTGCTGGAGAAGTATTATATCGGGATTACCGGTTCGGGCTAAATCCTTTTTATAAAAAGTTCATTGGGATTACTTGTCCGAGCTAAATCCTAGCTACAACAAATACAGAACCTTATTAATTTCGGGAATGTGCATGCAATCATCGGAATTCAACATTCAATCGGGACTACCCTTTACCTTTATTTCAAGTATGTATAAATTTCCATCATAACATACAAGTATGGCACATTAACATAAATCACATTACATACAATACAAGATTCAATTTGCATAATTACATATCCGATTAAGTTAAACGTACTTACCTCGACACTTGTTCGCGTAAAAATCTACTAATCCAAAATCTTTTCCTTCTCTCGATCTAACCTTGAGTTTGTGTTTTTTGGATCTATATAAATGAATTTAATCATTAATTTCATACATTTCATACTCAGACAGACTCAATTTACATCCTAGACAAAATTACCATTTTACCCCTAACTTTTCCAAAAATTTTGATTTTGTCCCTAAGCCCGGAAAATGAAACTTGTTCAAATTACTCCATATTCCAAGCCTAACCAAAGCCCTATTACAAATTTTCCAGCACATGTATTCATAAAATTTTAGAATTTTTCATCAAATTTTACAAGTTTACATTTTAGTCCCTAAATCAAGTTTTCATCAAAAATCACCTTGCAAAAGTTGTTTATCTAACAATAATCTTTCATTTTCTACCATAAATTTCTAATTTCCAACATAATACATCCATGACCGATTTTCATACCTTTGTAACTTTTCAAACTAATCCCTCAAATAGAGAGATTAAGCTATCTCGGTTCTAAAAATACCAAAATTACTAAAAACGGGATAAGGGAACTTACCCAATTAGGCCTTGAAAGCTTCTTTTCTCTTTCCTAAGGTTTCATGTGCTTTTAAGGTTGAAGATGGCAAAATAAGATGATATAATTCTATTCCATCTTTTTAATTAATCATGTATTTTGGTATTTCCAATTTAGTCCCTAATCTTTTTCTATAATTCTATGGATGAATCACCATAAAAATCTACATGCTTTTATTAATGGTATAATTACCATATAAGGGCCTTAAGCTTTGAATTCCATAGCTATTTGATCGTTTAGCTACTAGAATTCAACTTTCATATTTTATGCAATTTAGTCCTTATAATTAGGCACTATATCGATAAAATTTTCATATTAAAATTTTCAGACATCATTTCTCTCATATTTTGGGCTATATAGTAAAATAAAAATAAAATGTATTTTGGATCAGATTTGTGGTCCCGAAACCACTGTTTCAATTTCACTGAAAATAAACTGTTAAAGAATGAATGAAATTTGATGGATACTAGTTTCCCGATTGTTTGTTCTAGCATATATTGTAGACACACCACAGCTCGAAAGAGCGTTCTGTTATTAGCCCTCTTGAGCTTCTTGTATATGGTTCTTGCGAGCTTCCCGTGAATAGCTCTTCGGAGTGTCCCGATAGGTAGTGATCCTACATTTGTTGTGGATACACCTTAGCTCTTATGAGCATCCCGATTGAAGGCTCTTCGTGAGCTTCCTATTAAATTGGCTCTTTATGAGCTTCCTGATAGTGCTCGCTTGAACTTCCTGATGTATGGCTATCCAGAGTTCCCGTTATATGGCTTTTTGTGAGCTTCCCGATATGGTTCTTTGTGAACTTCCTGATTATAGCTCTTATGAGCTTCTCGTTATATAGCCTGGATAAGCTTCTCGATATGGCTCATTGTGAGCTTCCCGTTATATGGCTCTAGAGAGAGCTTCCCGGTTATGTGCTCTAATGAGCACCCCTGTATATGAATTGATGGATTATTGATAAGTACACCTTGTGTGTACTACACGAGTATCCACCCATATTTCAATGATTCAATAGACAAAACTCCTAATGTGAAAAAAATATTAGAATTAAATGAATTATATCTTGAATATCCCTATAATACCTGGAAATGGTTGTATGATGAGCTCATCTTTGTTTTCTTAATATTCATGTTAATTTCATGACTAACCTGTTTGATGAGAGCATGTGTCTAGGCAATTGGCCATAATGTTTTGGATGCATGCTTGTATGCTTACTTTAAATAAATATTATTGGTAAGTTAAATTATTGTTATACGAACTTACTAAGAATTATATGCTTATTCTATTTATTTTCCTCTACTTTATAGTACTCGAAAGCTCTTAAAGGTTGGAATAGGTCGGAGCAAGATCACATTATCCTTCAGCTCAATTTGGTATAATTAGCAAAACTACTTGGTATAATAGCATGTATAAACAAAGTTACATTAAATGGTGAAAAGTTTTGGTTGTAACTAGCCATTGAAATGGCTAGTGATATTATAGTTAATGTATATGTATGAGGTTATACTATGTTTGATATGTAAGTGTACATGATTGGTATTATAGTTTTAAATATGCTTAAGTAAGGATATGTTCAATTGAGTAAGTTTAACTTTTGAACCAATGTTATGATATATCATGCGTAAGAATTTGGTTTTGGCTTGGTTTAAATGTCTTGGATTGGTTGGTGAATGTGCTTAAATGTAGTTATAGGTGGAAACCAATTGGATGAGAAAAGTGGCCTTGAAAATGACCTATTTTCGTCCACACAGGTAGACACATGGGCTTGTGTCTCAGCCGTGTGTGACACACAGCCTAGAACACAAGTGTGTCACTTGGTTGTGTGAGCCACACGGCCTGGCCACACGGGTGTGTGTCCCCTGCACCTAGGAGAAATTTTTTAAATTTCACAAAAAATTTCTTTGAGTTCCTGATTTAGTCTCGACTTGTTTCTAACTCATAAATTGGGCCTCGAGGGTCCATTTAAGGGACAATATGATTGAATATGTCTGATTTTGGATATGAATAGTAAATGACATGAATTAATTATATTTGTTTTCTAAACTCTAGTAATACTCTATAACCCTATTCCGACGACGGATATGGGTTAGTGGTGTTACATTTCTAGTTTTGGTTTCAATGTTCAATTAGTTTCTATAGAGATATCTCATGTGAATAGTATTCATGCGAGAGTAAATATAGAGACTCACTTGATTCTCACCTATAGTAGCTCAAAACTCCAGATCCAGACTTCCACCACGTAAATCAGCAACAACTACTGCTACAGAATATGAAAACCCATCAAGATTTATTCACATACCCCTTTTGCATCATTTCTATTGTTGGAAATCCCCAAGAAAGACCTTATATCTTTATTTTACTAATTTACCATATCCAACAAACTTACTCTTTCACAATATAATAGGCAGAGTCATAAATTTGACTTTGTCGTAAAGTAATCACTGATGAAAATCCAGATCTACAACTCCAGCTTGAAGGTGAGAGAAATATTGTAAGTTCTTTAAGCTTCAGGTAACAATACTTCTTGAGAAAGGAAGAAAAAAAACTCTCTTTCCTAACCTGAGTATCTATATAAATAACCTAAGCCCTTATTAGAACCTGACACGTGTCTTAAACTTTCAAGACTACATTAAAAAAATGGTTTACAACTGTATATGGAAGTTCAATATTTTATATTTCTGGTCCAACCCTTCGTTCCATCCTAACTAACTTGTTAGTACGAAACTAACTTGATATCCTAATAAATTGAGCATACAATACCTTTGACAATAACCCAATTTACCCAAAAATCCTTATCATTCTTACCAATCTTTTCTTCTTTACAACTTACAACATTTAGGGAACAATCCTTACATAATACTTTAATGTCAACTATGTGCCTGACCTATACATCAAAAGCATTTATTGGGCGGATAGGACTTCACCGCTCAAACTACATTCGGGCTACCCACCTAACTCAAGACCCACCAAAACTAGGTGTTACTAGTCAAACTAATGGCTTGTTGAAAAATGAATTATGAATTGCCGACAACCAATTATGCATGGTTATCTTGTGTAACATAGAGAACTTAACTGTTAGCCTTGCGATTGAAAGAGGTGTGTTTTCGAGTCGAACACACACCACTCCCCTTGTAATAACATCAACAATGTGGTTTTAGTCTTGGTTACATTTATCAGTAATAACCGGATTGCTCAAGAATCAATTAATAATGCCCTGGCTAAAACAAACTTTCATGCACCTTGACTTGTTGGAAATTGGTCAACCCTTCAACATCAATATCATGTAGATTGCAATAAAATTCTTGCACATTTTCGTTAATGTATAGTCTTGCAAACATGATATATTTTAAAAGATTTGTGGTTTCAAAGACCCACATAAAAGTGAAAGTTTTCAAAAGATTATTTAAGAAAACTGTTCTGTATTTTATTAACTAAAAATCGAATTAAATAGAAAAAGAGTCATAACCTGACTGGAAAAATAATTCTCTTGTTCTAATAAACTACTAAAAGATAAAATAAAATATTCCTAAAAACTCAATTTATTATCCTAAGATTTATATACCTAAATAAATTTTAAAAAATCCCTAAAATAGGGTTTCACGTATTTCAACACCCTCCCTCAAGTTGGTGCATATATATCAATCATGCCCAACTTGTTTACAAGAAAATCAGAGCTTGTCTTAGAGAGCCCTTTGGTGAGAATGTCAACAACCTGTTGTTTTGAAAGAATAAACGAGATATGCACACTTAGCCTTCTTCAATCTTCTCCTTGATAAAGTGTCTATCAATCTCAACATGTTTAGTTATGTCATGTTGGACTGGGTTGTGAGCAATACTAATGGTAGTTTTGCTATCACGGTACAACTTTATTGGTGAAGTTATTGGTTTCTTCAGCTCTTCCATAATTCTTTTTAACCACATCATTTCACAAATTTCATGAGTCATTGATCTAAACTCAGCCTCTGCACTACTTCTTGCTATGACACTTTGTGTTTTGCTCTGCCATGTCACAAGGTTTCCCCAAACAAATGTATAGTATCTTGTTATAGATCTTCTATTTTTTATTGAGCCTGACCTGTCTGCATTTGTATAAGCTTTAATTCCACTTTGTTCAGATTTCTTGAAGAATAAGCCCTTGCCAGCTGAACTCTTTAAGTATATCAAATCTGAAACACTACTTCATGTTCCTCCATTGGGAAGTGCATAAATTGACTCACTAAGCTTACTGCAAAAGCTATGTCTAGCCTTATATGTGATAAGTAAATTAACTTACCAAATAATCTCTGGTATTGCCCTTTATCAACTATTCATCCTTCTTTATTTCCAAATTTTACATTTGGATCAATTGGTGTGCCAGATGGGTGGCAACCACTCATCCTAGCCTCTTTTAAAAGATCAATCACATATTTTTTCTAAGAGACCACAAGTCCCTTCTTTGATTGAGCAACTTCTATTCCAAGGAAGTATTTTAGAGGACCGAAGTATTTGATCTCAAACTCCAATGCTAGATGCTCATTGAAACGCCTTATTTCATTCATAACATCTCTTGTAAGAATGATATCATCGACATAAACTATAATAATTGCTATTCTACCTTTTTGTGAGTGTCGATAGAATATTGTGTGATCAATTGCCCTTGTGAGTAACATTATTTTTTAACAACCTGAGTGAATCGTTCGGACCAAGCTTGAGGAGACTACTTTAGACTATACAAAGATTTCTTGAACTTACATACTCAAGTTCCAAATTTTTCTTCAAAACCTAGAGGAGGATCTATGTAAATTTTTTCTTCAAGTTTCTCATTTAGGAAAGCATTCTTCACAGCTAGCTGTTGTAAAGACCAATCAGGATTAACAATAATTGATAAAATAACTCTAATAGAATTTAACTTGGCTACTGGAGCAAATGTTTCAAGATAGTCTATCCTGTATGTTTAAGTGTACCCTTTAGCTATTAGCTGGCTTTGTATCTATCTAAAGATCCATCCAGTTTGAATTCGGTTGTGAACACTCATTTACAGCCCACTGTATTTTCCCTATAGGTAATTCCACTGTTTGCCATGTACCTATTTTTTCAATACTGTGCATCTCCTCGAAAATAACCTCCTTCTATTTAGGAACATGTAAAACATCATCTTTCACATTTTAGGTATTTTCATAGTATCAAGACACAAAAAAATGCTAAGAATGTCAAAGACAAGGCTTTATAGGCTTTATAGGGTATTTTACAACATTTCTAACACTTGTTCTTTTAGCAATTGGAATATCTAGATAAAAAAATTCATTAGCTGGATTATGAGTTTTACCTGGACTTTTTGACAAGATCTTGCAAGTCAGATTCTTGGTGATGAATATGGTGGATTCCACTTTCTTGATTTTAGTTTTTTATTGAGTAAACCAATAACTCCTTTGTTTGTTCTCTATTCTTATGATCAAACTCTACACCTTCATACTCTTTTTTATTTCCAACATTAACATCATTAATTTCTGTGTTGATCTTAAATTCACCTTCCCCATTATTAGAACCCCTATGTTGTATATTTCTAGTGTTTTCTTGATCAATTATTGAATCTTCCTTACAAGAATTCCCTCCCTGAAGCTTAGAATCAAAGTAAGATTGTGTTTTAACAAATGTGACATCCATGGTAACAATAATCTTTTTATCAATTGGATCATAACATTTGTAACCCTTTTTATTAGAAACATATCAAACAAAGACACTTTTTTTTTGCTCTAGGATCTAGTTTACCTTGGTTGTGAAGATAAACAACAACACTACCCCAAAAAACTAAGAGGGGTAAATCTATGATCAATTTAGAGTTAGGAAAGCTATCTTTAAAAAGACTGAAAGTAGTTCTATAGTTTAGAGTTTTACTGGGCATTCTATTAATAAGATATGTAATTGTTACCAAGGCTTTACCCAAAGATAATGTGGTACCTGACTAGTGAACATCAATTCTCTAGTTACTTCCAAAAGATGGGAATTTTTTTCTTTCTGCAATCCCATTCTGTTGTGGTGTATTTGTACAAGAGCTTTGGTGGACTATTCCATGTTTAGTGAAGAAACGCCTAATGGGTCACTAAAAAATTCTCCACCATTGTCAATCGGAAATACTTCTATTTTCACACCAAATTGTGTTTTCACCATAGCATAAAAATTCTAAAACACATTTTTAACTTCAGACTTATCTTTAATAAAAACACCCAACAAATGCGAGTATGATCATCAATAAATGTGACAAAGCAATGTTTTCCTGAAAAAGTTGAGACTCTTGAAGGTCCCTAAACATCACTATGAATTAACGAAAAAGGTTTGGAAGCTTTATATTTGTGAGGTGAAAAGAATGACCGATAATGTTTAGCCAATTCACAAAATTCATAGTGATATGAAGGACTTTTATTTTTAAATAGATCAGGTAACAAATATCTTAAATTGTAAAAATTAAGGTGGCTAAGCCTAAAATGCCAAATCATAACCTTATCAAAACTAGAAACAGAGTTTAAACATAGAGTAGTTGTTGGTTGACTTAGATGGTCGTCATCAAGAAAGTAAATTCCACCAGATTCTTTAGCATTGCCAATCATCCTCCCCAAGACCATGTCCTGAAATTTACATGTAGAGGAGTCAAATATAACATGACAATTCAAGGACTGGGATAATTTACTGACCGATATGAGATTACAAGCTAGATTTGACTCATGTAAAATATCATGTAAAACCAAGAAAGGTGAACTTTTAATAGTGCCTTTCCCGGCTATTGTTGAGAATGACCCATCTGTTACTTTGATCTTTTTGTTTCCCGCACAAGGTGTGTAAGTTGAGAAAAGAAAATGACTATTAATCATGTGATCACTAGCTCTAGAATCAAGGATCCGTGTGTTTGTTTTACAAGGCTTGACACAAAAAAATAGATGCCTGATTGGGCAAAGGAGGAAGAAGGATTATTAGATGAGTTAGGAACAAAAGATTCCATCTGAAGCTGTGGTGATTGAAAAACCTTGTGTCAATGCTCTAATTGTTCCTTAGTGAATGGGACCCTTCCCAAGAACTTTGCTGCTCATGATTTTCATTAGTCATTTGGAAAGCTTTGCTATCCCCTGATTGTGATTCAAGACCGTTGCCACTCTTTTTTTCCCATTCATCGATTTTCCATGGAGCTTCCAACAATTTTCTCGAGTGTGCTAATATTTTTTGCAGTGGTCACACCAATTTTTTTTTTCTTTTTTCACTGTCATCATTATTTTTAATAGTTACAAGAGCAGAATTATCATCATTAGCTTCAAATCTTGGACTTAACATTACTTTTCTCCTTGTCTCTTCTCTTCTAACCTTAGAAAAAATCTCACGGAGTGTTGGAAGCGGTTTTTTTTTCCTAAGATTTGAAATCTCACTTCATCAAATTCTTTTTTCAAGCTAGCCATAAATAAATTAGCTCACTCATTCTCTTCTTTTTTCATAACTTTTACATCATCCCCGGGACACTTCCATTCATTATTATAACACTGATCTAGTTCTTGCCAAAGAGACATCATCGCGTTATAATAAAAAAGTAACTTCTTTTTACCCTTGTCTAGCCTTTCAGAGTTTTATTTTTAACTCAAAGATCTATGAAGCATTTTCTAAATCTGAATAGGCGTCTTTCAAAATGTTCCAAACATCTTTAGCAGTCGGGAGAAAAAGAAAAGGTTTACCTATGGATGCTCCCATGGAATTAATAAGCCACACAATTATCTTAGAATTTTTGGCCTCCACTTGCTCATCTTTGGATCGCCCACCTTTGGTTGCTTAACTTGTAATAGCCCTTTTTTTGGGGGGGGGGGAAATCAAAACAGTGATTTCGGGACCACAAATCTGAAGTCAAAAAAATTATTTTATAATTATTTTATGGTCTACAGTATGATAGAAATACCGTATCAAAATTTTGTTAAGAAATTTTACCGTTTACATACTTAATTTGATAAAAGGGACTAAATTGCGTAAAGTGAAAAAGTTGAGTTCTAACAGTTAAAGGTATTAAATAGCTGTAGAATTTTAAATTGGAGGTCCTTATAAAGTAAATAGGCCATTAAAGTGGTTAGTGGATAAGTGTGAATAGGCATCATTGGAAATTGAATGAAATATTAAGGTTAATTTTGGAAATTGGTGATTAAAGTTATAATAAATTAATAAAATAAATTATTATCATCCATTCTCATCATTTTCCACCAAAAAAAAAAATCTAGCCATGGAAGCTTGAAATTTAGGCAAGCTTATTTTGTTCAATTAGGTATGTATTTTTGTCTTGTTCTTGATGATTTCTATGTTTCTGAGATCATAGTAACTTAATCTAGTTAGCTCAGGGATTAATTTGCAAAACTGTTAAAGTATTAGGGTCTTGCCATTGATGAATATGCTTGAATTTTGAATTTTGATAATAGAAAATGAATGGTTGCTGTTAGATAAACAAGTTTTGTAAAGAGAATTTTGATAGAATTATCAATTAGGGATTAAATTGAAAAAGATAATAAATTTATGGTTAAATTTGTGAATTTTGTGAAATATATGGGCTGCTATTAATATGTATAAAATCGGCTAGGCTTGAGTAAGGATTTAATTGTATGAATTTCATTTTTCGAGCCTAGGGACTAAATTACAAAGGAATTAAAAGTGTAGGGCAAAATGGCAATTTTGTAAAATTCCATGTTGGATTAAATTGAATGAGAATTATATTGAAATGAGCTAAATTTATTCGTATAGATCCTACCAGACCTCGTATAGAGTTAGATCGAGGTAAAGAGAAAATATCGAATTAGTCGCCTCCATGTTTACGTACACTTGTTGAGGTAAGTTCGTGTAATTAAATTGAGAATTCATATGTTTTAATTGAATCATGTGTATTTGATTTGTATAATTGCTATGTATAAATACTGATCGCATATTCGATGATTACCGAGTTCTGTTTGAACCTTTGAAATTCGTAGGCTACAAATGACATGTCATTAGGGTTACTGATTTGGTTTGGGTCTTGCATGTATTGCGGACACACCACAGCTCGTATGAGCTTCTTGATTTACAACTTGTATGAGCTTCTTGATTTCCAGATCGTATGAGCTTCCCGATTCATAGCTCGTGAGAGCATACTGATTCATAGCTCGTATGAGCATACATGAATATGAATTGACAGACTAAAGTCCAGTACACCTCGTGTGTACTACCCGTGTATCCAAAGATATTTTAAATGGTTCAACGGGCACAGTTCTATTACGAGATTATATGAGTTCGATATGAACTATCACTGATATTTACATGAAATACATGAAATATGATTATTTGATGAATTCAACCATGTTTGTTGGATCTTATATGTGATTTTAATGGCTAATGTGTTGGTGATCATGTGTTTAGGCTTTTGGCCAAATTGGTTGAGATATGTTATGATTACTTACCTATTTTATGGATATATGGTAAGTTAAATTCCGTGTTATACAAACTTACTAAGCTTAAATGCTTACTCTGTGTTATTTTCCATATTTTATAGTAATTCAGAAGCTCGTTTGGGTTGGAAGCTAGTCAGAGTTATTTCACACTATCCATCAGCCCTTTTGGTACTTTCAGTAAATTAATTCCAGTTATAATGACATGTATAGGTTAACTTGGCCAATGTTGGCATATAAGTGTTTTGTTGAGATTAATCACTTATTTGGCTTATGTTTGGAATACTTTGATGTATATATATATGTGTGGCCTTATCATATTTGATGTGTGTTTGCTATGGTTGAATGATGGAAAACTTATAGGTATATTGATGACTGGTTTGAAATAGTATATTTGGTACATTTATGCATATATGTATTTGGTTATCTGGGTAAATTTGGATATTTAGTTGACATGTTTTTAAGTTGTCATTTAAGGTGTCTAAGGGCATATTGGTTGTATATTGTGATAATAAATGTTTAAGACTTGATTTTAGCTTGATTTGAATGCCTTGTTATGGCTTACTGATGTGCAAATTGTTATGTTTAGGTTGGTACCACATTAGGTGAGAAATGTGGCTTGAAAAATGCTCTATTTTCATCCATACGGGTAGAGACATGGATGTGTGCCTCAGTCATGTGTGACACACGGCCAGGTTACACGGCTATGTGTCCCTTATATCTTCCTAAGAATGCAAGTCAGTATGCTCACATGGTCTAGCACATGGGCGTGTGACTTGGTCGTGTGACCTAAGTCAAAGAGTTAAATGGGACACGGGCACGAACACAGCTGTGTGTCCCTATTTCAAATGCCCACACGACTTGAGACACGGGCATGTCTCCTGACCGTGTAAGTCACATGGCCTGGCCACACGGTCGTGTGTTGGAGAATTTCATTGTTTTCTAAAAAATTCCTTGAGTATCCGATTTAGACCCGACTTGTTTCTAATCCGCATTTTGGGCCCCGAGGGCTCGTATAAGGGACAATATGTAACATTTTGATTGGTTTTTGACATGAATGCTATATGGATATTAAATGTTTGCATTTTATGTCTGTTTGATTTGTAAAATCCAGTAATGCTCCTTAACCCTGTTCTGGCGATGGATTTGGGTTAGGGGTGTTACATAACTTCTCTACTTAAATGACATAGCTTGCCACGCCTATCAATTGCTAACTTTACTAACTATGATCATTCAAGATAATTCTTGCCATTTAGCTTGTGAGATGTCAATTGAAAAGAGAGGTAAGACGCCTCTGTCCCTTGAGTCATTGCACTCTCGATAGTTGTTTCAACAATAGAACTTTCTACCCCTCTTTGGTTGCTAGATCTCTTATCCCCAATTAAGGCTATTTTAACCATGGTGTTACTGGAGATTTAATCTAGCTCTAATACTATGAAAGTTTTCAAGAGAGTATTTAATAAAATTGTTTTGTATTTGATTAACTAAAAACTGAATTTAAATAGATAAAAGAGTATAACCTAACTGGAAAAATAATTCTCTTATTCTAATAAACTACTAAAAGATAAAATAAAATATTCTTAAAAAAACTCAATTGATTATTCTAAGATTTATCTACCTAAATAACTTTAAACAATATCCCCAAAATATATGGGGTTTCATATATTTCAACAAAGAGAGCATTTCTCAAAGTGTGAAAATAATATGTTTCGTTCTTCAACGACTTTATGATTCGTCACTTTCTCCCATCTTTTTTGAGCAAGAATATCAACAAAGTCAAAAGCTTTTACCTTGACAAATTCTTCATCCTTCTTGGATTGAACCTCTCAAAGAAGTTTGGAGCGAGTGTATGGACAGACCTCTGGTTTGACCATATTTCTTTTCCCTATCGTCTTAACACATGCATGTAACTAAGCTAGAGTTTCACTTGCTTTTTCAATCTGAAAAACTTGATTCTTGGTCTGATGAATCATTGTCTTCTTCTACTTTAGTTCTCTTTATTGGTTCCTTCAAATGTCCATCTTCCTTGTATGCTATCGTCAGTCTCAACAATAGCTGGTGCCTCTTTAGGCACATTGTATGTTTGCTCGATTTGGGAAAAAATGTCATCTATTTCTATAATGGTGGCAACTAATGATGGTGGTAGGTTTTTCAATATTTTAAAACCCTATTTCGATAATGCGACACTTAGGTTTTCTTTGTGTCATTCTTTTCACCCTTGTGACACTCAATTATGGAAGAGAGAAAAATAATAGAAATCAAATACGGAAAAGATGACGATAAGGGCTGGCGACGGCGAGAGGTTAAACCCAAAGATGAGTCCTTTTCTTTTTCTTTAAGAATATGACAAACTTTTTCAAGATAACTTTGAAAATTTTAATTCTCATTTGTATACTGTCCCAAAACAGAGATGTGAAGCGCAACAAACTTTGAAGGAATGGAAATAAATACAATACCTCATATTCGACAAATCCCAATAGACCTTTTTAGGCTTTCAAATTGAGTTATATTCAAGCTCTTTGTAAAAATATCTGTCAACTGCTTCTTTGTTGAAATATACTTTAACTCTGCCCTCTTGTTTTCAAATAATTCTCAAATAAAATGATGACGAATCTCAATATGTTTAGTGCAAGAATGTAACACTGAATTCTTAGAAATATTAATCGCGTTTGTATTGCCGCAATAAACTGCTAGAAAGTATGTTGGAACATTGTAATCTGAAGCATTTGTTTCATCCAAATGAGTTGAGTGCATCAACTTTTGGCTGCTATATATTCGGCCTTAACTATTAAGAGAAAGAGATGGAATTCTGTTTCTTGCTATGCCATGATACTAGATTTGTAACACCCCTAACCCATACCTGACGCCAGAATAGGGTTACAAGGCATTACTAGACAATATAACATTTATCAAACATTCAATATCGCATATCGTTCATTCACATACACAAAGTCCCTTAAATAGGTCTACAAGACCTTAAAACATGCTTAAGAGTGGTTCGGGACTAAACCGATCACATATAAAAATTTTCAAACACTTAGAAAAATTCCATGAAATCATAGGTCACATGCCCGTGTGAACAGGCCGTGTGCCTCACACGACCACCATACACGCCCGTGGCACAGACCGTGTGAAAACAGGGCATACATACTGACTTGTACCACACGGCCTAAGACACGTCCGTGTGCCATGGCCGTGGGAAAACTAAGGAGGTTACTGACTTGGGTCACACGACTAACCACACGCTTGTGTGTCTAACCCGTGTACCTTTCGAAATGGCTACACACGCCCGTGTGTTAGGCCATGTGCCATTTAGGGGGTATACTGACTTATGTCACATGGTTAGTCATACGCCCATATGTGAGTCCATGTAACACACACGACCAGTAGACACGCCCGTGTGTCTTGCCCGTGTCAAACCTATAGGGTATACTAACTTAATTCATAGGGCTACCCCAGGGGACACACGGCTGTGTAACATGACCGTGTGTTGTACACGACTGAGACACATGCCCGTGTCTCTACCTGTGTGGACAAAAATAGGCTATTTGAAAATCTAATTTGCCACCCTATTTTAGAAGCACACATAGATCTCAACATAGCATCATTTTAATACATATTAAGCAACCAAAAACATGCCAATTCATACTGATATCGTGCCATCTATATTTACAATTTTTCAAATATTGATAACTAACCAAATCAACATCCATTTAACTATATCCACAACTATGACAAACTTACCAAAGCAAGTCAACATATAAAGCATTATATGCATCACCTATATCACTTATCAAGCACATAACTTAAGCCAATTTAAAATGACTAAAAACATACCAATATTTACATCAATAACAAGCCAAATCACATGGCTAACATCATATCTCAAAATATACCAAAATGACACTAGCCTATACATGCCATATACCATATATACAAAGATTTCAAAGTACCAACAAAAATGATCGATAGTATAACAATGCTCCTGACGATCTCCGAGTTCAAGCTAGTTTTGAATATCTATAAAACATAGACAAATAACACACATTAAGCTTCATAACTTAGTAAGTTCGTAGTTAAGAAATTCAATTTATCAAAAAATATAGTTCCACCATTTGCGCATTACCAAATCAACATTACATTAACACAAACCTTATTCATGTCTCAAACATAATTAAATACCATTTCATTAAACTTTCTCAATGTAGTACTTGAATAGGTTCCGTACAGACCCGTATCACCTCATACTAACCTCTTTCTCAACCATGGCATTTATTTACCCATTGAATCATTAAGGATAGAAATCGAATTCTCACGAATCATAATTGATAAGTACCTATACCATGGCCCGTATCCAAATCAAGGTAACTTATCCCGAAGTACCTATACCATGGCCCGTAGCCAAATCAAGGTAACTCCTCTCAAAATACTTATACCATGGCCCGTAGCCAAATCAAGGTATTATTCACACCCGAAGTGCCGATTTCTTGGCCTGAAGCCAATGCATTAACTTAATGACATCACATTATCATCATCATTGTACTTAAGGTTTACCCGAAAAGTTTTGATTGTCAATTTCATCGTTGAACACTTCCGTATAGTCGTATTCACCATTCAAACATTATCTGCAATCTCATAAACATATATTATGCAATATCAAAGCATATAATATTCATTTATAACAAAATTAACACCTACGAACTCACCTCGATCATAGAAACAACGAAACTAGCCGATTAATCGAGTACTTTGTTCTTGCCTCGATCTAAGTTCGAGTTCCTCTTTTCTTGATCTATATAATATCAAATTCAACTTGTTTATTCAACTATACATTCAATTTAACCCAAAAATACCTATTTGAGCATTTTTTCACTTTAGCCCTTAAGGTTTCACATTTCTTACAATTTGGTCCTTATTTCACAAAATCACAAATTACACAGTTTCTTTCTAATTTCATGCTAGCCGAATTTTATATAGATTCGTAACAGCCCATAAATTTCATTTATTTCACATTTTAACCCTTCAATTTACACATTTCTTAATTTAATCTCTAATATGCATTTTTACTCAAAATCACTTTACAAAACATGAATATTCAACACCAAACTTTCATATTTCATCATCAAACATCCAAAAACGCATGAATTCATCAATTCCAAATTTCAAAATCATCAACACTTTCAAAAATTGAGGCATGAGCTAGCTAGAACATGAAGCAGTGATCACAAAAACGTAAAAATCATCAAAAATCGAGCTCAAAACATACCTCAATTAAGCCACACAAGTGCTGAACCCTAAATGAACTTCAATCTTTTATTTTATTTTGAATTTCGGTGGAATATGGTGAGAATGAAGCCAAATTTTGGTTTTTTTTATGAATAATAACATTAATAACCAAATTACAAATTTAACCTTAATTAAAACCATTTTAAATCATCAAATATAAGACCATTTATGTCCATTCACACTATCAATGGTCTAGTTACAACATAAGGACTCCCCATTTAATAAGCCATAGCAATTAAACACTTTTAACTTATAGAATGCAACTTTTGCATTTTACGCGATTTAGTCTTTTTTCTCTAATTGAGCTATTAAACGATAAAATTAGCTCACGAAATTTTCACACATATATATTCACATGTTATAAACATCAAAAAATAATATTAAAATAATTTTATAACCTCAGATTTGTGGTTCTAAAACCACTGTTCTGATTTAGCTAAAACTGGATTGTTACAAGATTATTCCCCAAAAAGAAACATCCCTTGGAGGTACTCTTTTTTTATCGTCAACACTGCCAACCAATCCGTAACACTATACCCAACAGGATTTATGTTTGTATCCTTAGTGAACCAAAACCCATAGTTGATAGTACCCTTCATGTATTTAATGATTCATTTCACTACTTTGAGATGCAATTCTTTTGGGTTAGCTTGGAAATGAGCACATATACCCACGTTGTTGGGATCTAGTGCCCTTAGTATAGTATTTTTGTCTAAGTATACTCGTATTTTTTAAACAAATTGGTTTAATAAAGTATCTATTGATTACATTAATAGTCTTTTTAAATTGTAATCAATAGTTTTGCACACAAAGCAAAATGGAAGCAAATATTAGCTCATTAGTTATCTAATGTTTAACTAATACTAAGCGGTATTATGTGGTTAGATCGTAATACGGAAAGAAAACTTATATATTTGGTCAACCTAATATGTTCTTAGTCTACTCAAAAATTATAAAACTAATCTGAAAACTAATATGTCGTCTATTAAGTCCAATTGGGGAAATTTTTTGTTTTGACCATTTGAGCGGATGACTCCCAGAAGATAGATGTGATTGACTAGACTGACAATACATTGGACATGACCCATGTAGAATAAATCTTAAATCCATCTATGGATTTTTTCACTTGTAATGTTCATAATGTCACAGAACTTATCTTGAGTGGATGATGGACTATGTATGTATGACTCATATATGTTGATGTAAGTAAAAGCTTGAGTTCGAATAGATAAGGAATAAAAAATTGATGCATTGGGTATATAACTTCTGCAGTATGCAGCATCATTCACAATAGTGGATTTCATAGCCCAAATAATAGGCAAATGATATCCTCTCATCAATATTACATGATAGATGAAAAGTAAACCTGGTCACAGGTTGTTTGCCTTCGCAATACATGACTTGAAAACTATTTGATAGTAATTAACATTTAATGAATGACGATGTAATAGTTATCATGAAATAAAATAGAATCATATTGGGAGAGCGGATTAATCCCAAAGGGATTAAGGATATCCTATGAGGGTAACACACTTATGACCAAATCATTGGACGAACACTTATTAAGTAGCTTTCATAATGATATGCAATTAGGGAGAGCTCAGTAACGATATTATAGTGGAATGACTTCATGACTAAATAAATATATAATTAATAGGAGAAATATTAGAACTTAATTATAAATTATTTTAGTCTTGATTATATTTGTCCAATCAATCTCTCCGCTAGCTCGTTAAAACCAAAAATGAATTGCATGAAGAAACAAATGAACGGAAATGAATAAAAATGATGAAGCTAGAGAAATGGGTCATATCTGCTTTTTCTCACTAAGTATAGAAATGACTTGAGAATTAATTAAAGGTTTCTGAATCATTATTTAATTAATTATAATTAAATATTGAAGTTTGAAAATGTAATTAAATTATTTAGTCATTATGAATATGTTGAATAAGGAAATTAAATATATTTCCTCATAGATTCTTTTACGGTAAAATTGTCATGACTTTAACAGAATTACAAGTGGGTTGAGAAAATTATTTAATTGGGAAATTAATTCAGTTAATTTAAATAATTAAATAGATAATATTTATTTTGGGAAATAGAAAACAAATATTGGGTTGGACTAAATTATAAAGTGCTGGGTCAAAAATCTAGGAAACACATATAATTGGATCCAATACATGAGAGGCTCAATTCCCCTCATATGAAAATTGAGGGGCGGTGATAAGTCTAGGATATAAAGTGATTTTACTGCTCTAAAGCTTATATTTCTATCAAGATAATAGTGAATTAAAGTGTTTTTGTAGTTAATTTTTGAAGTTTTTATTTTAATAATGCATTTCTTCCAAATGAGATACTAAAAATGTGGATTTGTATCCTTGAAGGTGGCTAGTAGAATATTGGAAATGTGGAGAAAAGAAAATGCTGACTTTTGACAACTGAAGCCCCAATGTTGCAGTAAAATCATAGTATTAAGCTTGATGGGAACAAATTAGAGACCCCACATTTAAAGAATGCCACACCAGCTTTTGGGCTTAACACATTTCTTAATCAATTGTTGATAATGACTAAGAATCCTAAGGAGTAGGGCTCCACAAAAATTGAAAGGCCCAAATACTCCCAAAGAGACAAAAATAGAATAAAAAGGGGAGTTGACCTAGCCCCCACCATCTTTAAGGGATATAAATACCTCTTTTTCAAAACATAAGTGTCACATCCCAAAATTATATTAAATGTTGTTAGTCATTAAAAAAGCATGAGAAGTGGTGTAGTGGTTAAGTAACTTTAGCAACTTCAGTTAAGAGGTGAGAGGTATTGAGCGTGAGAGAATATATAAAATCAAAACTCTGGTTAAGAGCAAATTTTGCTTAAGGAGTTCTAACCCGCGTCCTGTGAAGAGAGCCTAGGATAATAGACAACGACAAAACTCGGTTGCAATTGATACTAGAAACAAGACTCAAGAATGTGCCCACTGTGGGAAACATCATCAAGGGGAATGTTGGAGGAAATTAGGAGCATGTCTGAGATGTGGGCCCTTTAAGCATTAGATTAAGGACTATCCATGTATAAAGGAATAGAGGCAAGCACTGTAACCAAATTTGAATCAGAATCAAAGGGGGTGAGGGAATAACAGAACTGGTAATACGGGGCAAAAAGCATCTAGTCAGGCTGCAAACCATACTGAAGCGAGACAGCCTGCCTTGATTTATGCAGCGAGGCGCAGAGAGGACTGTGATACAACTGATATCATCACAAGTACTTTTACAATTAATAATGTACAATACTTTGCCTTGATAGATATAGGTTCTACTCATTCATACATTGCCTGCTCTATGTCTGATAAACTGGGAATTACAATAGAAGATATCGTTAGTGTTATTTTTATGGTTAGTCCTTTAGGGCAATCTATAGTGGTGAATAAAATCTATAGAAACTGTCCACTAGAGTTCCAAGGTGAAACATTTCTAGCCAATTTGGTGGAATGACTTAATTCTGGGAATAGACTGGTTGGTCGAACATCAAGTCAGTCTAAATTGTGCTTCAAAAAGGGTTTCACTGAAGACGGTTAGTGGGAAGGAAATTGTGTTTGTAGGGGAGCGTAAAGTTTACTTGTTAAATGTAATCTCTGCTATTATTGCTGAGAGAATGGTTAGAAAGGGATGTGAGGCATATCTAGCTTATGTACTAGTGTTAGTAGCTCTGTTTTGAGTAACATTCGCACTGTAAAGGAATTTCTAGATGTTTTTCTGGAGGAATTTTCTAGGATACCTCCCGATCTTGAAGTTGAGCTTGGAATTGAATTGTTTCCTGGTACAACTCCAGTGTCCATTTCTCTTTATTGCATGGCACCAAAAGAGCTTAAAGAACACAAGATTCAGCTTCAAGAGTTTCTAAATCATGGATTCATTTGACCAAGTGTTTTGTCATTAGGAGCACCAATATTGTTTGTTAAGAAGAATGATGGTTCTATAAAGATCTGTATCAATTACAAACACTTAAATAAGTTGACCATCAAGAATAAGTATCCATTGCCTAGAATCGACAATTTGTTCGATCAATTTCGAGAGACAAATGTGTTCTCCAAGATTGACTTAAGGTCGAGTTATTATTAACTCAAAGTCAAGGAATTAGATGTGCCTAAGACTACATTTCAGACTCGATATGGTCATTACGAGTTATTAGTAATGCCTTTCGATTTTATGAATGCTCCGGTGTTTATTCATCCTGAGTCTGGAAAAGATTACGTGGTTTTCAGTGATGCATCACATACTGGTCTTGGATATGTATTAATACAGGAGGGAAAGGTGGTAGCCTATGCTTCGAGACAGCTCAAGCCATATGACTGTAATTATACAACTCAGGACTTGGAGCTAGTAGTAGTGGTTTTTGCGCTCAAGATTTGAAGGCATTACCTCTACGATGAAAAGTGTATTATCTACATGGATCACAAGAGTCTTAAGTATATACTCACCCAAAAAGAGTTGAATATAAGACAACATAGGTAGATTAAATTGCTCAAGGATTATGATTGTACCATTAAGTACCATCCTGGTAAGGCTAATGTGGTAGTTGATGCACTAAGTCGTAAGGTGATGACTGAACTTAAAGCTATGTTCACAAGACTGAGTTTGTCTGAAGATGGTAGTATCTTGGTCGAATTGCGAGTGAATCCTTTGTTGATTGGTGAAATTAAAGAAAAGCAATATTTGGATATTTCTTTTCTACCTTACTTCAAGCAGGTTCAAGATGGTTCGACAACTTATTTTGAGTTTAATTTTGATGGAGTTCTTTACTTCAAAGGAAGATATTGTGTACCGAATGATAAGGAGTTCAGACAGTCTATTCTCCAGGAAGCACATAGTAGTCCTTACGCTATGCATCATGGAAGAGATAAGATGTATCATGATTTGAAACAGTGGTATTAGTGCCCGAGTTTGAAATGTGAGGTGACTAAATTTGTTGCTAAATGTTTGACTTGTCAACAAGTGAAGGCTAAGCATCAACTTCCTTCTGGTTTGTTACAGCCTATTAAGATTCCTCAGTGGAAATGGGAACATATAACTTTGAATTTTGCTAGTGGGTTGCCTTTGACTCCCACTAAGGACTCCATGTAGGTAATTGTGGATAGGTTCACTAAGTCGACCTATTTTCTACCGGTACATACTGATTATTCTCTTTAGAAGCTTGCAAAGCTATATATTTCTGAGATCGTGCAGTTAGACAATGTACCTATGTTAATTATTTTCGATCGGGATCCTCGATTTACATTTTGATTCTAAAAGACATTGCATGAAGCTCTTAGTACTCGTTTGGATTTTAACACTTCTTATCATCCACAGTTTGATGGGAAATCTGAGAGAGTTATTCAAATTCTCGAGGATATGTTGAGAAGTTTTCTTATCGACTATCAAGAAAGTTAGGAAGATCATTTACCATTGACTGAGTTTGCATACAACAACAGTTTCCAAGCTAGCATTCAGATGGCTCCTTATGAAGTTTTCCAAGCTTTTCTATACTGGACTAAATTAGATGAAAGGAAAATTTTAGGACCCGAGCTAGTTCAAAAGACTGAAGGTATAATTAAGTTGATACAAGAAAGATTGTGAGTGACTTTTGATAGGAAGAAATCCTATGTTGATCTTAAAGGAAGGATATCGAATATTGTGTTGGGGATCAAGGAGTACCATTTTGTACCATTTAGAAATAGGCGATTACGTCGTGGCGTTGAAACATTATTTTACTGAAGAGATCAAGTCAGTATGTTGCGTCACGATAAAGAACCCTAGAGTTGCGATGTCAACCAAAGATTTTGAAAACATTACAATTTGGTCTTAATTTGACCTCGGGCTAGCAATAGAGCTTTTGTAAGCTCGTAAAGACCCGAAAATGATTGTATATCATATTATATGCATGTATTGCTTGTAATTAAATGTATAATTGTATAAATTGAATGTATTTAAGCATAGTTGCTCTAACAATGACTGTGGAATCCTGTAGCTTAGACCTGACAATCAGGTCGGGTTGGGGCATTACAGGTTTTGTAGTGGTGATCTATTGTAACAAGGGATGGGAAAAATGATGTTGTTTTCCCTTTAAACTATCTCTACATGGTTTCATAACAACCCCTCAAAGTTTTGGTAATCCTCGAATGGCTTCATTATGTACAACTCTTTAAAGAATTTTGTAGCTTTGATACCATTTGAAAAATAATTAGTCTATAGATATGATAGATCACATTTGCTTATTGTTCATTGTAACGATAATTAGAACGAAAACAAACAACATAAGAAAAATAAGAATAGAAAAGAAGAGACATAACCAATCTTTGCTTTCACAGTTCAGACACAACAATCCTACATTTGTGGAGCCTTGCTCAAGATAAATCTTTATACAATTACCAAACACTTAAAAAGTACAGTTCTTTCCCTATTAACTAAAGCTCACAATTCCTTCAAACAAGTACATGCAGCTCCAATTAAGAACTAATGATCACACATCACACAATATTCACTCAATGATGGTTTGACTAAGTGTTACAAACACTCTAGTCAACGAAACAATCACTCAAAAGAAGAAAGAAATAAACAAGCTAAAAAACAAGATGCTCAAACTTTCGATGGAATATCAATTCTTAAAATCAATACTTTCCAAAAGGAGAATAACGCTAATTTATAGGTTTAGAGAACAACAATATATTCTCATTTAATATAGTTGATTAGTCCTTGAAAAACTCTCTTGAATAAATTGGATATTTATCTCTAAAAAGTAACACTTTAACCACTAAGTGACAATAAAACTTTCATGCTTATCAAACCACCTCAAGATATTTGATTGGGAGACTTTGTATCCAAGTCAACCCACGCTTCTCTTTTGTCAACTGTTTGGTAGTGGAATAGATCAAATCCTAATACCATTTCTAAAAATGAAACAAGGAAATAGATAGGAATCCAAAGATGAAGAGAGAAACAAAGAATATTGCTACAGTGCAAACAAATAGTTTAAGAGTAAGCATTACACAATCTCCAAGAGCATTTTTTGGAAAAAGAAGAGAATAGATTCCCCATTTTTATACCATATATCCTATTTTATTTTAATTTTGACACCAAGAAATAAAGTGATTATAGACCATAAATCGAGATTATGGGACCTTAAATAGGGCCACACAGTCGTGTCACAAGTCATGTCTCAGACCGTGTGAAATCTATACCTAAAACAATAATGACACATTGTCGTGTGGGGTGGCCGTGTACTACCTAGATTACCCCTAAAACAAGCCACTTCCAACCCATTAGCTTAGGTGCCAAGACATACCAAAACAAGTGTTTACAAGGCTTCAAAATGCAATCAAACATACTCAAAAACAATCAACCTATGTGCCTAACCAATTTGCCATCATTGACACCAAAATTCAAACACTTAAACAATTCAAAATTTAAAGCTATGTTGTCATGTCACAAGCATTTATCAAATAATAGCATATAAGCTCATAAACTGCCTTACATTTAAAACAAAACTTACCATTTCTGTACTCATCTATTCACATTCAAATGTACCATAACTTAACCACCTAAATAAGATTTATACCAAGTGACCAAATAGTATAACAACACTATAATCATGCAATGTCTAGAAAATGATCACATTAAACTATTACAAAACATAAACATTATTTTATCAATCTAACCATTACCACATATATGAAACAATCAAAACTTATACAATTTCACCTGTTACATGACAAGTTCCGCACCATATTTGGATTTTCATAGCAAACCATGAACAAGCAAAATATTAACTTAAAGCAAACATTCATCACACAAGTATAAAACATATCACTTGTAGTAAGTACTTAAAACATATATGAGATACTCCTATTACATGCCACATATCCCAGAATAAACATTTCCAAAGACTATCGAAGATAGTTGGATAATGTGATCTTCCACTTGATCTGATTGCCCGGTTTGACAAAACAAAATCTACAAGAAATTAGGAAAAAAACAAAACGAATAAGCTTTTAAGAGCTTAGTAAGTTCACAGGTTGAAACATTATAACTTATCATATAACCACAATTTTATAATTAACAAAATCAATAGCTAACATTAACCCTATCAATCACAGCCATTCAATAGGTGAGTTTCATAAATACAAGTCATTTAATCACCTCATTTATACAATATCAACCGTTAACAAGTCACAATAAAATATCGAAAACCATAACCAAATACCAATTAACTATCATCATTAAACCATTTAACCATTAAAATTCAGCGTGATGAATGGTATAACATATACAGATACGCGGTTATCCACCAAAACACACCAAAATTCTCAAACGAGCTAAACCAACCATGAACACACCTTGATACTAAATGCCTAGCCCATAGGCTAACATCCCTCTAGTAACACACCTCGACACCAAGTACCAAGCCCAAAGGCTTTACATCTGCCACCGGTAACACACTAAAAACACTGTAAATATAACACGATAGTTCGCAACAAATGCTGGACTCTGGTATATTCAGTGAACAAGAATAAATCAAGAATCATCATTTCATCTCAAACCATAGCCATACAGCACGCAATATAAACTATTGACATGCTAATTGTATCCTATCATATATTTTATCTGGGCTCGATATACAAAACCGAATAATAACTTACAATTCAATTACATTTCTCACTTTGAATCACTTTTATAATTATTTCATTAAATATATAATTATTCAATACATCATAAATCACATGTCATTAAAATATTGCAAATTATACTAAATTAAACCGTATAAACTTACCAGTGACCAAACTGCAAGAATGATTGAGGTTTAGGGACTAATTTGCGACCTTTCCTTTTCCAAGGTTATCTATTGAATTTTGATCTATAAAGTAATTTATTTCAATTATTAGCTTCTACTTCATATATTAAAATTAGTACAAATTCCCTCCTATTAACAATTTTTACACAATTTTGCCAATTTTTTATATTTTTTTCAATTTGGTCCTTAGAACCAGACCATGATTATTTTCCAAATTAAACCCTATACCATTAAGACCAAATACTTAAATACTCTAAACCAACCCCATAATTCTGAAATTTTCAAGAAAATATGCATATTTTAACTTATTTTCAATTTAATCCTTAAACAATTTAATCCTTAAACATGAAAATTAATAGAAATTATTTTTCAAATTAGTTCAAAATCATTATCAAGCTTCCAACCAAAGCATAAACAACAAGAAGGCTTCAAAAACAACCATGGCAAGTTTCTTATATTTTGACAGTTTTGTAATTTAGTCCCTACCCTAATTAGATTTCATTATGACGATCTAAAAAACATAAAATTCATGAAAAACTGATATCAAATACACTTACATGCAAAGAAAAATGGTAAGACCGAACCTTCCTTTCTTCCTAACAATGGCGTTCGGCTAGGAGATGGAATAAAGGAAATAATGGATGCCACTTGGTTTTTGTTTCCACTTTTATTCATTTTATTTTATTAAAATTATTTATTAATTTAACATATATATTATAAAAACACTAATGTTTAAACGACCACTTACACTAAAAAATGTATAATTGCCATTTTAAAACCATGAAATATAATTTAATACTTTATTAGCCCATTATAACTAATAGTGATGGACTTTTGCACATTTTATAATTTAATCCTTTTTTCTTTAATTAACTATCTAAACATTAAAATTTCTAGACCAAAATTAAATACACCTATATAACAACTCCGTAAACATTTATTAAATATTTATGGGCTCAATTTATAGAAACGAGGTCTCGATACCTCATTTTTCGAAACCACTTAACTTTAAAGACAACCCACTTGCACTTAATTATTCTTTCAAATTGAAAAAATTATCAGATCATAATTTTATATAATACTATATTTTACTAGTAAATATTAAATAATAATAATATTTACAGATTCACATGTCAGATTTGTGGTCCTGAAACCACAGTTTTCAACACCACTGAAAAGCAGGTTGTTACAAAAATACTCTAATTGTTTATTTAATAAAGTATAATTACACCTTTAAAAAAAGTTTTTTTTTAAAGAAAGTTTGAAAGTCATTATGGCTAATTATCGTTATAATTACCCTAATTCTCATAAAAAATTAAGCAAAACACTCAATTCGTTGAAATCCACTAATTACAAAAGTTATCCAAACATACTGTACATGTGGAATTAAAAATATTACATCCAAAAACTAGTGAAGAAAATGGAAATTTCTCCAAATACCGATGGTGGCAGAAAATTTTTGGAGGCTAACAGTAGTGAAGGTTTTCAAGATTATATGGATCGAAATACTAAGAAGGTTCGATTTAAAGAGGCCAACAAGGATGTGGACACAAATATGTTGGTTGACCCAAGTCTGATTCCAACTTTGTCTTGGAAGGATAAACTGCTGAGGAACAGAATCGGTAGTTTTGGGAAGAATACATTATGGACTCTGGTGTGGGGGTGATGGTGATCTTGAATTTTTGGAAGGAGATATCAATAGATCTATAGTTAATGGGATTTCTGCTATCAATTTCTCAAATAGGATTCAACGAATACTTTTCAAGGAAATGGAAACTATAGTGGTTCTGAAATTGTCGGGGAAGAGTATTGGATATGTGGCACTGAATAATCAGATCAATAGCCTTTGGAGACCTATAAAGCCATTCCATCTCATGGATATAGAAAATAGGTATTTCTTGGCCAAGTTATAGTGTACCAAAGATTTCGAGAAAGTTTTATCGCAAGGACTTTGGCTAATCTACAGTCAGTACTTGACTATCCAACCTTGGACCAAAGATTTTAATCCCCTGCAGCCATATCCAAGCATGGTGATGACATGGATCTAGCTGCTGGGACTCCTAGGTTTCTTGTATAAGAGGAGGGTTCTTGAAGAAATAGGTGGGACTATAGGGAAGGTGGCAAAAATGGATTTCAATACAGATAGCAGAACTAGGGGCCGGTTTGCTCAAATGGCAATTTATATAAATCTAGAAAAGCCTCTTGTGTCACAAGTTCTAGTTAATGGAGTTCTCCAGAGAGTGGAATACGAATCTCTACCAACAATCTGTTTTAAATGCAGGAAGTATGGACACACTAAAAATATTTATGCCTTATAGGGGTAGAGTTCAACGGTGGAGAATGAGTGGACGAAATCTACTTCGAATGAGGCTGTGGGTGGAGGAGATGGTGTAGTTTATGGGTCGTGGATGGTGGTAAAGAAAATATATAGGTGAAACTCAAGGGATATTTAAAATTGGAAAGCTGATTTTTCGAGAAATGAGGGTTCGGTTTCCAGATTTACTGTGCTATTTAGACTACAAATCTCGGAGGGTCTAGAGGTTGATATGACTAATGTAGCACCTAGAGAAGTGGCGGGAAACAAGGAAAAATTAAGGAAAAAAGGGGTTGATTCAAGGGTTGGCAAAATTTTGTAAGGGTTTAATTTAATGAAGTGAAAATTTTCAGCAAATGATAGAAGGAATAGGGAAAACGCGGTGCCCTTAAGCCCAATAGGAAATGAGGCAGCATTATTAAATAATGTGGACCTAGATATTTTTGGACTGATTTTAAAGTCTCTTAGGAAGAAACCAATCATGAATGTTGGGCAATCGATTATAAGTAGTGGGCCAGTTGAAGCATGTAACGCAAATTCAAAATCCATTAAGAAAGTGTGTACCGCAGGCTCTTCATGCACCAAGCCGTTTGTTATAAGGGATGAGATAGAGTCTAAAGATCTGATGATTATTGCTCTAAGTGATAATCAATGAGGTCTTACCATTTTTTAAAATTCCAAATCTGATAATTCCCTGATTGGTTTTGGAATTTTTAATGCAATTTCTAATTATTTTAATTCCTCTTCATTGATTGTTTCTTGTCTTAAACCCATTTTTGAAGGGTTAAAAGAAATGGCGGTAAAGTTGAACAATGCGGTGTTGGATACCAGAAAGCACTCAACAATCACTTTTAAAGAAAATAATGATCAAAATAGGGGAAGTTTAGAAAGTGGTGAAGGTTATACTAATGGTTGCGATAAGACTTTTGCTTCTAAATGACGTGATCCATGAGTCAAAGGTGGCCAAATACACAATGAAAGGAGACTTAATCGGACAATTCGAGACCTTGGGGAACAATTTAAATTAATTAGTAATTACAAGGTTCTATTAGCTAACTCGATGAATTCGATAGTTGAGCCAATTAGTGATCAATTAAACACAGAAGTGGGGAAGGTGTCTGGTAGCCCAAGTGGAACACTTTTGGATAAATCTAGGAATTTCAAGAAGTAAAGGTTAGTTTTCACTCACATCAATTACTTATGAATTTAGCAATTTTTTCTTGGAATTGTCAAGGTTGTATGAGTGTTAAATTTTCGAGGATTTTTCAGAAGTATAACAAGGAATATAAACCAGATATTGTGAGTCTTCTTGAGACAGGGGTCAATGGTGATAAGTCTGATAGAGTTATTGTAAAGTTAGGGTTCCAACATTCTTACCGAGTAGAGGCAATCGATTTTTCTGGTGGTATTTGGATTGGTTGGAATGATTCGATCCAAGTTGAGATTATGTGTAATCATTCACAATTTATTTTACACGTTCTCGAAGGTATAAATTCCCATGTCATTCTCATTGCTTTTGTTTATAGGAGTCCTGATAGACAGAAGAAAAAAAGACTATCTAGGAGGGCCTTAAATTGGTTATGTTGACTAGTTCTATTCTATGGCTTGCAATAGGTGATTTTAATACTGTTCTTTCTCCTAATAAAAAGAAAGGTGGACAACAGGAAGGGAGGGGATATTCATTTTTTGGTAATTTTCTTGAAGAGGTTGATTTGCAAGATCTGGGCTTCAAGGGTCCCTGAATTACCTGGCACGGGGGTATTTTTAAGCGATTGGATAGCGCGATTGGTAATTTTGCTTGGGATAATGGTTTCCCACACTGTTTAGTCACTCATCTTCCTAGATTGAAGTCTGATCACAGACCCTTGTTTCTCTCTCTTAGGCCAAATGTCAATATGCCTAGGGGCGAACCATTCAAGTTTCTGGCCTGTTGGGTAGAGCATCCTAGTTTCTCTAATTTTGTTAGAGATAATTAGAATTTTAATGGTAATATGACTAAGTCTATATCTTGATTTACCATGTCCATCAAAGATTGGAATAAGCCAGTGTATAGGCACTTGGATGTTTGTAAAAGATAGTTGGTGTAGAAACTTTCCAAGACTCAAAAAGCTTTTAAAAAATTAGCATTTGATTATTTGGGCCAATCAAAATTTTAAGTCTAAGAAGAGAATGGAAATGTCCTCCACAGGAAATATAAAGTTAGATGTGATTGGCTACATCTAGGAGATCGCAAAACCAAGTTCTTTCATACACGCACATTGCTAAGAATGAGCATAATCAGATCACGGGTCTAAAAAATAAAAACGGAGAATGGATCTATGATGAGGATGAACTTTAGGTAGAAGCTTTTAATTTTTTTCAGAGATTTTATGGGGAACGATCGAGTTGGATGCCAAAATTACCGACCAATTCATTTTCGAGGCTAGATCATAGTGATATTTTGCTTTGGGGAAATAAGGTATCAAAGGAAGAGATTAAGGCTACATTGTTTGACATGACCCCTTTAAAAGCTCTAGGGAGTGATAGTTTTCATGCACTTTTTATCTAAAATCAGTGGGACTTGGTTGGTGGTGTCGTTTGTGAGTGGGTTCAAAAGGTCTTCACTGGACATGTCATTGATCAGGAGCTGAATAACTCGTTGATTGTCCTTATACCGAAGGTTTCTAATTCTAAAAGTTATGCCCAATTTAAACCTATAAGCTTATGCTCAATTCTTTATAAACTGGTCATAAAAGTCATTACTAACCAGTTCAAGGTGGTATTCCTTAAAATCATCGTGTCGGATCAGACATGGTTCATTGCAAGCAGAAACATAATTGATAGCATCATTGTGGCTCAAGAAGCAATCCATTCCATGAGAAGCAAACAGAAGAATAAAAGGTGGATGACCATTAAAATAGACTTGGAAAAAGCCTATGACTAGGTTGGATGAGACTTTATTGATGCCTCTCTCCATGTAGTAGGTATTCTTAAATTTCTTATAAATATTATTATGCCTGCCATTACGAGTTCCTCTATGCAGATACTGTGGAATGGGGTTCCAACGTAAAAATTCCGTTTGATAAGGGGAGTTAGGCGGAGATGTCCTCTATCACCATACTTGTTTGTATTATGTATGGAATAGCTTGGGTATTGCATTAAGTCTAGTATCAGCTCTGGACAATAGTGCCCTATACGTTTGTAATGATCTGGTCTGACATTTTCACATTTGTTCTTCACAGGTGATCTGGTCATTTTTTGGTCAAGCCAACATGCAACAGGTTAGTTTGATTAGGAAAGTTTTGGATAATTTTTGTGCCTTTTCAGGGTATCGGATTAATGCGTCCAAGACCCATATGGTTTTCTCTAATAGACTGGATGAAGAATATAGAAGGAAATTGTATGCTATTCTCGGATTTTGAATGACACAAAATCTTGAAAGATACCTCAGAGTTCTTCTATTTCATAAAAGGGTAATAAATAATTCCTTGTGGTTTATAATGGACAAGGTTCAGAACAAGTTACAAAGTTAGGATGTAAAGCAATTGTCTATTACCGGTAGGGTTACTCTAGCTCAATCGTCCTCTTATCTATTCTCATTTTTTTATGCAGTCTTTAATGATTCCTCAAGGACTATGCAAGAAGATCGAATGTTCGGTACAACAATTCAATTTTGGGGGTGACTAAGGAAATAGGAAGATTTTTCCGGTTAATTGGCAAGTAAATTTTCAACCAAAGGCTTGTTTTGGGCTTGGGTTTTGCCAGCTAAAAGACCAAAATAATTCTTTTATGCTGAAATTGGGATTCAATGTTGTATCTAGCATTGATTCTTTGTGGGTGCGAGTTTTCAAATCTAAGTATGGGGTTAAAGAAGGCATCCCAGAAGGCATATCTCGCAGTAAGTGTTCTTTCCTTTGGAGGTCTCTTTTTAGAATATGGCCCTTACTTCAAGATAATTTATTTTGATCAGTAGGTAATGGGAAAAGTATTAGGTGCTGGAAGGATAATTGGATACTGATTATTGGCCCTTTGGTTAATCACATTTGTTCCCATGTTAACCTTGATTTAGACTGCCCTCTTAGAAAATTGGTCATTGATGATCAGTCGTGGAATTTTGATATGTTTCGAGTTTGGCTGCCAGATGATACCTTTAAAGACATTGTTAATATAGACATTGTTAATACTCCTCCTTCTCAGCCTTTAACGAGACCAGATAAAATTTCTTGGGTTAGGTATGTATCAGGGGCCTTTTCTATTAAGAGTGCTTATCGAATGCTAAGAGACGAGTTATAGAATTTGAGAGATGATACATAGAATGTAACATCCCTCGCTTGTATCCAACGCCGGAACAGGGTTTGAGGTGCTACCGAACTTAAACTCAACCAATCTTAGGAAATCGGGCCATAAAATTTTGATCAATTTAAAACTTTTTTATTTCATATTCAATTCGTCCCTTAATAGGGCTTACGGGGCACAAAACATACATTCAAGGTGGTTCGGGACCAAACCAAGGGCTCAAGAAAAACTCAGAAAATTTCATGCTCTAAGGCTTCACACGCCCGTGTGGGTATAGGGCACACGCCCGTGTGCTAGGGACACGCTCATGTCCCATACCCTTTTGGCCAATTTAATTCCATAATTTTTCATGAAACAAGTGCAGACACGGCCTGGACACACGCCCATGTCCTTTGCCAGTGTCCTTTCACACGGCCACGACACGCCCGTGGCGCAGCCCGTGTACAAAAACCTGGGTATTCTATTTCTGACGTCAGCATCACACGACCATGGTACACACCCGTGTACTAGGTCCTGCCCCTCCACACGACTGAGACACACGGTCGTGTCTCTGCCCGTGTGACCATCACCTTGCATTCTGACTTGAAATTTCTAAGTGCAGGGGACACACGGCCTTCTTACACGTCCATGGGGCTGACCCAATAATCAAAAATATAAATCCTACTATACCGAGTATTACGGCTGATAGTGTGATCGATATCTCTGACTTCAAGGGATCCTTGAGCTAGTTAAGCGGCACTGAAAGTAAAGGGAAAAGAAATAGAGTAAGCATAAAGCTTAGTAAGTTGCATATAAATAGGTATACAACAACAATTTCACCATTAGTCATCATACTCATATTTCAAAGGTAAGCATAAACTTGACTTACTCATTACCAACTACTCAAGTCCCATTTTCTAATTTGAGCTCATTACTCATGCATACCAACTAGGTACTTGTACCACTCACAACATTATTATCCTTTCCTTGTCAAATCACTTTTATAACCTTTAAAGTTGAACCTTTCGGAATACTACCGGATATTCTATAAGCCTCAAACATAGGATAAGTTGCCGATGCCATGTCCCAGACATGGTCTTACACTGGCTATCATCTTCGAGGCCGATGCCATGTCCCAGACATGGTCTTACACTAGCTATCATCATCGAGGCCGATGCATGTCCCAGACATGTCTTACACTAGCACTCGGCTCAATGCCGTTGCCATGTCCCAGACATGGTCTTACACTGGCTCCCATAATGTGGCCGATGCATGTCCCTGACATGTCTTACATTGGCACACAAATAACCTGAATGTCATGGCATGAATATCCGGTTTATTTTCTAGGGTTCCAACGGGATCTTTCTACTATCTCAATCATTAATATGCATTCTCAGTTCACAATCTAGAAATTCATACAATATCAAATCAGTAACAATTCGAATACATGTATTAACAATATAGTTATATTATTTACATACAACTTACCTCGGTTTACAAAATGTACTCGACTATTCAGTTTAATCGACTTGCTTGGCTTTCCCCCGGTCTAGGTTCGAATTTGGCAAAACTTGATCTATAATAACAAAATACACTTATTTAATCACTAATTATAATTAGGAATTCATAAATTCACTTCTTTGGTAAAATAACCATTTTGCCCCTAGACCTTGGCAAAATAACCATTTTACCTCTATGCTCGAAATTCAATTTTTTTATTGAATTTATTCGTATCTTAGGACTAGCTGACCCCTTTTTACTCTTATAGAATCACCCAAATCCCACTATTTCACACACTTATCACCTATTTTGCAACTTATGCAAAATAGTCCCTTTAGGTGTTTTCATGCTAACACCCTTCACAAAAGTTGTTTAGAACTCTTCTAAGACTCATATTCTTCCATAAATTTTCAGAAAATGACATGAACATTTACATGGTGAAACCCTAGACTTATCACCATTTTGCAAGGTAGTCCTCTCAATTAAAAGCCTATGCTTCAAGGTGTCCAAAAATGTAAAAATCATTAAGAGAAACTTTCAAAATCACTTAATTGAGAGGCTTTATGTTGCTGAAATTTTTGAAGCTTCCAAAACCCCATTCTTTGCTAAAAATTTCGGTGGAGGAAGAAGATGGAAAGGGATGATATCATCCTTCTTTCATCTATTTCTATTTTAGTCAAAATAGGTCACCTAACCCACCAAATTCTAAAATTTGTCTCCTCTTGACCCTATGGCCGGCTATGCTTTTATAAAAGGGTCTAATTACCCTTTAAAAGCCCTCAATTTTAGTTCTCTAGCTATTTAACACATTTGGGTACTAAAATGCAACTTTTGCCTTTTATGCGATTTAGTCCTTTTTCGCAATCGGGCTCACAAACATTAAAGTTAACTCTCCAAATTTTTCATACACTAATATAATCATACTAAAACCTCATAATAATAATAATAATAATAATTTTTCCAACTTCGGATTTGTGGTCCAGAGACCACTGTTCCGACTAGGCCCTAAATTAGGCTGTTACATAGAAGATGGTGTGGAAATTCCAAAGACCACAGAGGGTTCGATTGTTCCTTTGGTTCATATTTAAAAAAAGGTTACTCACACAAGTGGAGCAGGTAAGGCGAGGTTTAGGGGATGAGGAGTGTTGCACAGTGTGTGGGAATGCACTAGAAGATGTCATTCATGCCATTAAAGATTATTCTGTGGCTAAAGGAGTGCAGTCTCAACTTATACCAATGGAAAAGCAAGACAAGTTCTATTCAGAGAATCTACAGGAATGACTTGAGTCCAATTTGGGGAACCATTATAGTTTTTGCTTAAGAGATGTGGATTGGCAGTGTTTCTTTGGCATAATGGTGTGGCGTATTTGGAAGAACCGAAATATTTTCATATTTTAAGGAAATCAGTGGAGTAGAGATGAAATGATTAAAGGTTCGTAGAGTTGGGCTTTGCACTATAGCTCTTCCCATAAGTCATCTAATTTCGTGAGACAAAATATAGGGATATCAGCCACTAGGGAAGGTACTTAGGTTTGTTTGAATTCTGATGGCGCTGTGAAGTTAGATACCGGGTTGGTTGCTGCTGAAAGGGTATTGAGGAATCATTATGGGGGTTGGATTCTTGGGTTTAACAAGAGCTTGGGTCATTATTCGGCCTTCAATGCGGAATTATGGGGTGTTCTTAATGGTTTGATGATTTTAAAAAGTTAGAAGTATGATGGAGTGTTGATTAGAATAGATAGTCAGGAGGCTCTTTAGGCTATTCAGGAGTCTTCTCAAAGACATCTTCTTGAACTCTTATCCAGCATATTCAACAACACTTGATAGACATCGATCAATGAAAGCTTGAGTATATACCTCGCAAAAGGAACTTAGAAGTCGATTGTATTGCTAAGATGACTTTTAATAGAAATGAGGATCTTCATTTAGTCGAAGATATTTCTTTAGACTAGGTTAAATTTATGTAATCATTCTGATTGTCTTTATCACAAAAAAAAAAAACATCAAAATACAGTTACAATAAGTGATTTTTCAGAGACACTTACAATTAATATTAAGTTAAATAACAATGGATCATATAAATAAATAAATAATATAATATAAAATGAAGCCTAAATATAGTAAATTTGGATGAAGATTTGAATGCTTCCCAACACCCAAACATTGCTCATAAAATTATGCTTGAACTGATACGTGCTACATTCCCCCTTCACTCTTTCTTTTATTGCTAAATTATTGGTTCCAATTTTAAAAACACATAATTATACATGCAAATTATTGATGTTTGCTAAAGCAAAAACATTTAATACAATTCAAATATTATATTCTTTCACCTATGCTATGTTAATTATTGGAAACAAGGCCAAGCTAATTTGGTGCAATATCTTTTTCAACCATATAAACATCTTAATGTGTTTTTCAACAAAATAATTATAGTTTGCTTTGCTGATGACCAAAAATGGTTCTTCAAAATGTATCATTTTACGTCTTTATCTTGTGTTGGGTTGATTATTGCACGGCTCCTATCTATCATTGAAAAACTTTGTCTCTTGTTCAAATTTGTATTATTTTTTATGTATCACAATTAAAATAAATAAATAATGAAATTGTCTTCATTATATATAAAATAATTCTCAAAGAAATGAATTTGAAACCAACAAACCAGAAATTACAGCTGGAAAAAGAAATTACTGGAAAGACTTCATAGCGTGCAGGGTTCTAATTTGGACAAATTCTTCCTTTCTTTTTATTTTTTTTTAATTTCAAATCTGATTCAAATTAATCCAACAAAACGAATAACTTTGAATTTTGGATACTTCTATACGTAATTCAACTGGGAATTTTAGATTTCACAACTTGTAATATTTTATAGATTCGGCATATAAGTTTGTTCTTACAGTAGTCTGTGGTACTGGTAGGGTATTGAAATAATTTTAAATATTGGATTTTGAATAAACTTATTTCATTACAAGTTAAGACAGGTTTTTTTTTTCTTTTGAAAAACAAGTGTAGAGCAATAGTAATTATTCGTTTCTCACCGATATCTTAAAATTATAATTATTATTTTATTTTGTTATATTTAATTTTTTAAAATAATATTATGTATTTATAAGTGAAGAATTTCTTCCATAATATCTATATGTCCCTAATGGGTGTTGAAATTATTAAAAAGAATCCAATGCTTATTAAAAATAATTAATAAACATCAATTTAGATTAAATAAAATATGTATAAAAACAAAACCAAACATACCAACAATAAAATAATAATCCACCCAAGTCTCACATTACGAAAAAGTTTCCATCAACAAATTTTGTTTTATGAAACTCAAGGCTTTAGGCTGAAAAGAACAGTGGGGAAAAATGATGTCAGCAAACAAGCAAAGTAGTCTTATAAAATATTATCTTGTCTTCCAAATTTGTGTCATTACATCACTTTGATATTTTTCACTCATTTATGGTTTTAAACTATGGTTATTATTTGTTGAATTAAAAATGCCAGACCCCATTATTTTTTTCGTCATCAACAACCATTAATCAGAAAACTTTAGAGGAAATTAATTATAACCAGTAAAACTATTTGATATTTTAACAAGTTATACATTTTAATATTATGAAAAATTCATAATTATCAATAATATTAATAATTAATTTTTATCAAATTGACTCTAAAATCTGACTAAGATAAACATTTCCATCAAATTGTATTTAATAAATTAAATAACTTCACAATTATAAAAATTCAAACCTAATTATCAAATGGACTTGAATACTAAAAAATTACTGTTAAATACCAAAATATATTTTTATGCGATATAAATATTGTGGTTGATATTTCTAAAACTTTATGATGACGTAACCAAAGTTATATGCATTCAAATAAACCTAATCTTTGCATTTGTCAATTAATGCATAAAATGTCTGAATCACATGAGAGGAGAAAAAAAGAAAGGACAATACCCTCGCAAAGTGTGTGGTCCACTTATCTATCTTGATGGTAGATTAGGAGCCTGCCCAAAAGATTGATGTATTCTCTCAACTAACATGCTTCTTTAGTTAGATATATGTAATCTTTTCATTATTCATCATATCCACATGGTGCTACTCGGACTCGGACTTGAATACCAACGTCGAATACAAAATCTATGTCCGGCAGAAGTATACAGTTTTTTTTTTTCCAAGTCTTTCATGTGCTAAGTGATCTTTAAAGAATCATACCCGTGTATCTCTATATCTGTGTCTAAACATACGTCAAACGTGGTCACAGGCATAGATACTCAAAGAAAAAGGAAAATCCAATATAGTGCATACCCAGAGTATGTTTATCAATCTTGGTGGTTTTTAACCTCCTCTATAAGACTGCAACAGGTTTCTTTTCTCTGCTTGAAGAAGTGATTAAGTAACCAAGTAACATGTAAATCTTACAAATGTTATGAGGCTTAGAACATTTAAGGTTCATGATAATTGCTCCAAAACAATAAATCTCGGTTTAATGATAATCTTCAAAAGAATACAAGCCTATCAGCTACTCCAAGAGACCACTTTAAAATTGGGAACAAAGAAAGTGATCCAATGTAATTGCTGATAGTTACCGGTAAGATACAATATAAGCTTGCAAAGGTTCTATGTGGAAGATACCGAAATTACCAAAACTGTCGTTTTACATATAGAAACCTTACTAAGAAGACTGCCAAGGAAGTCTTCATACCTTCAAAGTTGTCGTCTGTTGTTTGTTTAGTATTCGAGGTACAGCATGATCATCTTATGCTTGTCAAAGGGCAGTTTTAATCTCCAATCCTTTTGTTTACGGCTAAATGGTCTACCCTTGCTGTTGGGGTCCCTGTTCTCCTTCACCTCTGCCAACTTCCATACACAGTTCTCTTCCTCGACCGAATCTAGTAAGAAGACTCCACTCTTTTCAGTATAATTAGACCCAGCGTCTTCAATATAACAAACTCTCATAGCCATATCTTTGAACCGATCTAAATCATCTGGTACCTTTACTATTCTCTCTGCACCAGGAGATGATACCTTCAAAACAAAACATGGTTTTAGGATACAGAATATAGACATATCTGAGACTCAGCACAAAAGAACTAGCTACTTATTACCTGAAGAGCCAAATCATCTGGTATTTCTCTTCGTTCTCCAGCTTCATCTAATCTTTTCTTATATTCTTGACTATAACTCTGCAGTTCCTCCATGCTGGGACAACCATATCTGATGAAAGGAACATTGGTCTTTTAATATTATAAACCCCAGAGATTCAACTTTCAAGTGCCAAGCTACATCACAAGATGACTGCATAATTCCTCTGCAAGTTTTCTACTTTTCAAGAGAAAAAAAAGGGGGTACAATTCAACCTTTTTCTAAGTGTGTTCCCATTTTTCCTTCTTTCTTCATCAGATACCAAATGAGTTGGGTCAAGCACAATAAATTAGACTACTAGGTTACTTCATTTGCTACTTACATTCTGCTTCCAAAAACAAATGGTAAAAAGCAATGAATTAAAGGAAATCTTAATTACTGAAATCGAACAAATTATTAAAATGAAACACTGCAGATGTAGCCACATTTGGAGTGGCAAGGTTGTTGTACATTGGCACCATAGGAGTTCAAGCCTTGTGCAACTTATCCCCTCCCAAAGTTTGTAAACGTAAAGCTATGTATTTCATTCTCACAAAGATATATATTCTTCAAATCATTCACTACCAGAGATGCTGTTTGCCTTTCATTTCCAGAACAAATACAAGAGATAAAAGCAACAATCAAATGACAGCTATTAGTTAGGTTCTTGAAAGAAGCTTCAGTTTCTCCAGCTTTTTAGCGATCCATAAGGAAGAATACTTACTCATCTGACAATTTGTCAAGTCTGACATAAATGTATCCACGAGGTGTAGTCTTGAAAGCATAAAGTTTAATGTCATCGCTAAACAGTTTTAGTGCATCATGGGCTATAGAGAGAGCAGATTCACCCCAAGGAACACCTTGCAATACAATTCCACCACCATCCCCTCCATCACCAACCTACATTCATAAAATAAAATAAAATAAAAAGACCCGTCATCAAAAGCAACGAAAGAAATCCAATAAGATAGAAACAATGCATACCTTGGGCTCGACGGTTTCATCCTCTTCTTCCCACTCATCTGTGAATTCTCCATCATCTTCAGCAGTTCCATCTGCTCAAACCAAGAAGTTCAAAATAATCGGTTACTGACACAGAACTTTGATCAAACACTTGGTATGCACGCAGAAGAAAGGAAAAAAAGACAAACAGAAATGCAGTTCTTCTTCTTCCTGTTGGTGGTTCTCGTTTTTGTTGTGAACGGAGGCTGTGTTGTGGAATAGACGGCGAGTGAAGGAAGAAGTGAAAGAGGAAATGGATTTTAGTTCAAAAGGAGGAGGAGGGTTAAGGGCAGTGGGGAGAGGTAAAGGAGAGAACCTTGCAGAAGACAAGGATGAAGGGGCGAAGCCCAAGGAAGGCCTTCGAGAGCTTCGTAACACAGACCGAAATATAATTCTACTATTGCTCATTCTTCTGTTTTACCCTCTCCCTCTTCAGCTGCCTTACACTTAATAACACCCAACATAACCCCTCTTACATAATCTTCAAGCCTTAACATTTGTTTCTATTATTAAAACAGGTATAAGAATTTTTGTTAACGAAGAGATGTATTGGAGTGTATTAAAATATATTATTTTCGAATAGTAATAAATATTTATATTGTAATCAACCTTAATTATAAAAAAAAAATAATAATAACTTTTTATACATCAGTCTTACACATTTGAACTTTCTTGTTAAATATATTGAATATTAATAGACTAAATTCTTGTTGTAAGGTCTATGACTCAAGTGTAGAGGTGTTCATGGATTGATTGATTGATTTGATTAGCTTAATTAATTCAATGCATTTTGAGAGACGCTTGAGTTTGTATTTTTTAATTTTGAGTTGACTCCTTTTAAGATTTATAAATAACAAAAAAAATATAAAAGTAATTTTATATTAATATTTATATATTTTATAATTAAATTTAATAATTTTTATCATTTTTCAAACAGTAAAATGGGCCATGTGATCAGGCCTAGATGGTTAAGCTTGGACCTGAAAATATTTTAGATTTGGGTCTCAGCCCATTAACCCTTCTACTTATAAAACTCAACTTCATATATTGAATTGTTATTTTTGAGCCTATTCAGGTTGAAGCCCAATTTGCTTTTCTAGTAGATTAAGAAATCAGCCCACTATTAATTGGTTAAGATTGGCCCTAAAACGTGTACAATTTTGCAATATTATTTTCTGATTATTGCATTACCAAAATTGAAAAGTTAGTGTATCTATTTTTTTTATTTTTTTATTATATGCATGAAATTAATATTTAAAAATTTATATGTAATAAAATAGTAAAAATTAATAATTCAAGTTAATGTGTTTACTAATAACTAAATAAACTTTTGATCGTCATATAGTAGAACCAAATTTTTATAAATTGTATATTAAAGGGATGAAAGTTATAATGAAAACATAATTTTGTTTAGAGAAGAGAAGAAGAAGAACACCACGTAATTGGGAAATAAACATCTTCATCCCCAGTGAGCCCATCCGGCCCATTAGGCGTGAACAATATTTTTAGATAGGGTTTTGGGCAAAGATCTTTAAGCATAGAAAAGACGGCTCTTTTTCCTCTTTCTTTTTAAATAAAAACCTAAACATTTCACTTTTCTCAAATAAAGTTCTTATATTTTGGTTTTTTTTTTATTTAGATAAAACTCTTATCCTTTGATTTTACTAATTTTTTTTATTTGAAATAAGTAAGCGTTAACGTTTAGTTAGATAGAAATTAAAAGTTTGGAACTTATTTTTAGTTAAATTTAAATATATATTTTTAAAAAATATTATAGAAAAAAGAAATGTTGGGAAATGCTTCTAGTTCAAAGAAAAGGGAAGTAAAGTTGAATACATGATATAACATTGCTATGCAAAGATTTAATTTGTTTTTTTAGCAAAGTCCCTATCCAATTTCTTGAATAAAAAGTTTTAAAAGGTAATGGTATCGAAACATTAAAGGTATACCAATACACATATTATTGGGGATCGATTTGTGTAAACAATGAGATAGTAAAAGCGGAGAAGAACGAATACAAATATTTTACATGAAAAGCCATCACTAAGAGATAAAAAACCACGAACAAAAGAGGTTTCGGCTTTTCACTAATCAACAAACAAGGAGTATAATGATCGAGAGTATTCAACTCGAATACAATAAACAAATCCCAAAAGAAAACCAAATATCCCAAATACAAAAGCTCTCTCAAAAACTCTCCCTAAAAACTCTTTAACAAATCTCACATAAGAGATATTTAAAGCAAATCTGTTTTTCTAAATCTGATCAATCTAAATAGGGTTCCAAAGGCCCTTTAAATAAGCTTGGAACGTGGGTCCAATATGGCTGAAATAACCATGTAGGAATTAGAGTTCAACTGGGAGAAGAAATCCTATTGAGAGTAAAAAATTGTGGTTCTAGTGCAAAAATCATCGCCTTATCGTGACGTCACCTACTTACTTGTCATGACGCTGCAACCTGTTTGGTTGACAAAGACGTCATGCGGCTTTCTACTTCCCTTTGGTTTTTCATCGATTCTCGTCTTAATTGCCCGTAATGCATCCGATAAATGTGAGGCACAACTCACAAATCTCCACCTTGACTCGTATTTATCATGCTTCCTTTGCCAGAGCCCGCCATGAGCCTATCTTGAACTTCGCAGGATTCTAACAAAGTTCAAGCTTTTGAAATCGAATGACTTCTAGTCTTTGTCTTGTGTACTGCCAAATCAAAATTGACTCGAGTTTTATTCCCATGAATGTCGTGCTCTGTTTTTCCAACTCCTGCACACGAAAGAGAACCTTTCTTGTCCAAAACGGTCATATATTTTTCGCTTGTATGACCAGGTCATTTATGCCTCAACTAAGTCGAATATGACTCTTTAACAAACGAGGAGCTTCCAATTTTATCCTTTACCGTTGATCATTGCAGAACATAAAGATTGTTTGTCTTTCGACCTCTCATTAAAACAAAAGCACCATGAGACACCTTAATGCAGTTTGACTCGATGTTGATTCTACAACCCTTCGAGTCCAAATTTCCTAAGAAAATGAGGTTTTTCTTTAAATCAGTCACATGTTTAACATCTGAAAAAGTTTTAATAATTCTATCGTGCATTCTGATCTGAATGGTGCCCATACCAATTATTTCGAGCTCTCATCGAAACTAAAGCACCATGAGCATCTTAATGTCGTTTGACTCGATGTTGATTCTACAACCCTTTGAGTCTAAATTTCCTAGGAAGATGATGTTTTTCTTTAAATCAATCACATGTCTGACATCTGACAATGTTTTAATAATTCTGCCATGCATTCTAATCTAAACGGTGCCCATACCAATTATCTTACAGGGTGAAGAATTCCCTATAAACATAACTTTATCTTTAACTGAACTGTATGTGGAGAACAAGCCCTTGTTTGGACACATGTGGAAGGAACACATTGAATCCAAGACCTCCTCGGACAAAAGTTTCGACAATTCGGTCGTATATACCAACAACCAATTATCTTCATTTTCTTCGACCATACTAGTATTGGCAACTTCAACCTTCTACTATTCATCCCCATTGCTCTTAGCAACCCTCCTATTTTTACTTTTCAATCTATAACATTCTGCTGTTATGTGACCCAACTTTTTGCAGTAGTTGTAACTTTTGTCACGGTTCCTCAATTTGGACCTTGACCTAGATTGTTGCCTGCCTCTAGTAACTAAAACCAAGGCTCTTCCATTAGATTTGCTACTTGAGCCTAATTCATTGTCGAGTTTTTCCTTACTTAACAAATTTCCCTTCACATCCTCAAATAAGAGTTTATTTTTGCTATAAATCAGTGTCTCTCTGAAAGTTTTATACGAAGGGGGTAAAGAGCACAATAATAACATAGCCTAATCTTCGTCATCTATCTTAACCTTGACATTCTTTAGGTCATTCAAAAGTGTAATAAACTCACTAATGTGAGCCCTAATAGACATTCTTTCATCCCTATGAAACGTGTACAAGCGCTATTTTAATACCAATTGATTGGCCAACGATTTTTTCATATAAAGGGTTTTTAATTTCTTCCATAAAGCACTCATTGTTTTCTCTTTAAATACTTTCTGTAGTACATTATCCGTGAGGCATAATTGAATCGTAGATAGAGCTTTTTCATCAAGCTCTTTTCATTCTGATTTTTCCATACCTTTGAACTTTTTCCTTGTAATAACCTTCTTTATGTCATTCTGAACTAGAAGTGTTGTCATCCGAACCTACCACAAACTAAAGTTTGTAATCCCATCAAACTTCTCAATGTTGAATCTCATTATTGTCATCCTGAGCGAGTTGATTTGTGGAAGCGTAACTTGGACTCCGGTACCAATTTGTTGAGGATTGACTCGTATAAACATTGAGATAGTAAAAGTAAAAAAGAATGAATGTAAATATTTTATGTGGAAAACCCTCACTGAGGAATAAAAAATCACGGAAAAAGGAGGATTCGACTTTTCACTAATCAACAAACAAAAAGTACAACAATGGAGAGTATTCAACCCGAATACAAAGAGAAAATCCCCAAAGAAACCCAAATATACTAAATACAAAAGCTCTCTAAAAAACTCTCCCTGAAAACTCTTTAACAAATCTCACACAAGAGATATCTAAAGTAAATCTGATTCTCTAAATCTGATCAATCTAAATAGGGCTCCAAAGGCCCTATAAATAGGCTTGAGAGATGGGTCCAATAACACTTTTACTTGTCACTTTATTACTTGTTGCGATTGTGTACACTTGCACATTTCCATCGTTCCAATACCCCACATATATCTATAATCTATAATGTAACACCCCTAACCCATATCCGACGTCAGAACAGGGTTTCGAAGCATTACTAGAACTTTCAGAACATTTTACTATAATTTTTATAAATTTACTATTCATTTACTGAGATCATTCAAAATGTCCCTTAATTGGACCCTCGAGGTCCAATACGAGAATTAGAATCGAGTCGGGACTTAATCGAAAACTCATAAAATTTTTCGCGAAAATTCAAAAATTTCCAAAGTTGTAGGGCTCACACGCCCATGTGGTCTAGGGACACATCCGTGTGGTTTGGCCGTGTACTACACACGCCTGTGTCCCTAACCCGTGTAACTTTTTGACTTTTAAGGCAAGGAGAAATTGAAGTCACACGCCCGTGTGCTAGGCCGTGTGGTGAATTTAATTTTCAAAATTTAAGTGCAGTTTTCACACGGCCATGTAACACGCCTGTGTCCAAGGCCGTGTCAACCACACGGCTAAGACACAAGCCCATGTGTCCAATTCTGAACATTTTATTTCTCAAAATTAAGGTGTAGGGGACACACGGCCTAACCACATGCCCATGTTACCAGGTCGTGTGTCACACACGGTCTAGACACACTATTGTGTGTCTGCCCATGTGGACAAAAAGAAGCCATTTCTAGCTTCATTTCTCACCCAAAATTTCACCCAAGACCTGCACTTGAAACACACAACCAATACCAACCATTTCCAACATTCAATTTAGGCAATTTCCATCATTCAACATAGCATACCATTACATGCGTGTGTGTTTACAATCTTACCTTGAATTAACTAGGCAATAACATTCTTTGTTCACATATACTTAACATACCGCATGTATATATATATCATGATAGTCTACTTAGTAATACCAAAATGAACCATTACTAGCCATTCCAATGGCTAGGTTACAAAACATTATTATCAAGCTTCTAATGGTCAAGTTGTCCTATACATGTCATTATACCAAAATGATTTTACTAAGTATACCCAAAATAACAAGTTGATAGTGTGATGATGCTCTAGTGATCTCTAACCCTCGCAAGCTCCTGAGCACAATAAAATAGGGAAAAAATAAAATAGAGTAAGCATCACATGCTTAGTAAGTTCGTATAACAAAAACTAAACTTACCAATCCCATTTATTAAATCTAAGCATACAATATTATGTTTTCCATCCATTTGGCTAATTTGTCTAAACACATACATTCAATCCAACATGTTAGTCACAAAGTTTACATATACATCAAGTAAGAATAGATGAGCTCATCATGTAACACTCTTTCAAGACATTATTATTTTATCTCATAATTTTCATGTCATGTCTAGAGTTATAAGTCCATTGAATCATTAAAATTTTGATGGATGCTCAAGTAGTACACTCGAGGTGTACGATTCCATAATCCGTCAATTCTTATTCGATGGTACCCATTAGGGTCTTAAATCAAGGAACACACTCTCGAGCCACATATCGTATAACAGGATTACCAGTCCAAGCTAAATCCTTTATATAACGTATGCTTAAAGAGTTAAATTAGGATTACCAGTCCAGGCTAAACCCTAATGGTAACATATACTCGAGAGGTATTACATCAAGATTACCCGTCCGGGCTAAATTCTTTCTAAACAAGGTTGACAGGATTACTCGTCTGAGCTAAATCTCATCCGTAACAAATACAAGACCTTATTCGTTTTGGGAAAGCACATATAATCATCGGAATCTAATATTCAATCGAGACTTAACCCTTTTTCACAATTTCAAGCATGTATTGAATTTCTCATGATAGTATTCAAGTAATGTACATCAATATAAATCACATTCCATACAACACAACATTCAATTAAACATATTTACATGTCGGATTAAGTTACATGAACTTACCTCGACACTTGTTCGCTTTAAAAATCTACAAATCCGAAACCTTTTCTTTTCCTTGATCTAACCTCGAATTAGTGTTGTCTGGATCTATATAAATGAGTTTAACAATCAATTTCACACATTTCATATTTAAATGGATCAATTTATGTCCTAGGAAAAATTACCATTTTGCCCCTAACTTTTTCATAAATTTCAATTTCGTCCCTAGGCTCGGAAAATGAAACTTGTGCAAATTACTCCCTATTCCAAGCCTAACCAAAATTCCATTACAAATTTTACAGCACATATATTCATAAGAATTCAAAATTTTTCTTTAATTTCACAAGTTTTCATTTTAGTCCCTAAACCATGTTTCCATCAAAAATCACTTTGTAAAAGTTGTTTATCTATCAACAACCTTTCATTTTCTACCATAAATTTCTAATTTTCAGCATATACATCCTTGACCCATTTTCCATACTTTGATAACTTTTCAAATTAATCCCTCAAATAGATAGTTTAATCTATTCTAGTTTCAAAAATATCAAAATTACTAAAAACGGGACAAGAATACTTACCCAATTAGGCCTTGAAAGTTTTCCCTCTCTCTCCTAGGGTTTCTATAGAATTTTAGGTTGAAGATGACAAAAATAAGATGATATTTTCTTTTCATCTTTTAATTAATTAAGTATTTTGAAATTTCCAATTTAGTCTTTTCCCTTTTTCTATATTTCCATGGATGAGTCATAAAAAAATATACATACTTCTTTAATGGTCTAATTACCATATAAGGACCCCGAGTTTTGAATTCCATAGCTATTTCATCCTTATAGCTACTAGAATTTAACTTTCACATTTTATGCGATTTAGTCCTTCCCGTAATTAAACACTTAATCGATAAAATTTTTGTATCAACATTTTCACACGACATGCCTATTATAATACGGACCATATAATGAAATAAAAATAAACCTTATTTTCGGATCGGATTAGTGGTCCCAAAACCCCTATTTCGATTTTATTGAAAAATGAGCTATTACAACTCTCCCTCCTTAAGGATTTTCATCCTCGAAAATCTTACTAATAAAAAGATTCGGGTATTGATTCCTCATAGTATTCTCCGATTCCCAAGGAGTTTCTTCTATACCGTGCCATTGCCAAAGAACTTTTACTAAAGCTACCTTCTTATTTCTTAACTTTTTTGTTTCCCGGGCTAAGATTTTGATTGGTTCTTCATCATATGTCATATCAGACTGAATCTCTACCTTTTTCGGAGAAATAACATGTGAAGGATCAGATCGATACCACCATAGCATAGACATATGAAAAACATTATGAATCCGATCAACTTCTGGTGGTAAAGCTAACTGATACGCAACCGATCCGATTCTTTCTATAATCTCATATGGTCCAATGAATCGTGGACTCAGTTTTCCTTTGCGTCCAAACCGGAGAACTTTCTTCCAAGGCGATACTTTCAAGAATACTTTGTCACCGACTTGGAATTCCATTTCTTTTTGCTTCAAATCAGCGTAGGACTTTTGGCGATCAGGGGCTACTTTCAAACTGTCCCAAATTACTTTCAATTTTTCCTTGATCTCTTGAACCAGGTCAACTCCATGTAACTTTTTCTCACTGAGTTCTATCCAATACAATGGAGTTCTACATTTGCGACCATACAAGGCTTCATATGACGTCATTTTGATGCTAGATTGATAACTGTTATTATAAGCAAATTCAACTAAAGGCAAATACTTTTCCCAGTTACCTTTAAACTCAAGTATACAACATTGAAGCATATCTTCCAAGATCTGTATTACCCGCTCAGATTGACCATTTGTCTGGGGATGAAATGCAGTGCTAAAGTGTAACTGAGTACCCAGAGCTTCTTGCAATTTGCTCCAGAATCGAGATGTAAATCGAGGGTCTCTATCTGAAATAATGGAGACAGGCACTCCATGTAATCTAAAAATCTTAGAAACATATAATTCAGCCAACCTATCCAAGGAATAATCCATACGTACCGGAATAAAGTGTGCAGACTTTGTCAACTGATCAACAATTACACAAATGGTATCTTTCTTCTTTAGAGACGGGTAATCCCGTTACAAAGTTCATGGTAATTCTTTCCCATTTCCATTCCGGTATCATAACTGGTTGTAATAATCCAGAAGGCAACTGATGTTCAGCTTTTACTTGCTAACATATCAAACATATAGATATAAACTCAGAAATATCTTACTTCATTCCTGGCCACCGGTACATCTTTTTCAGATCATTATATATTTTATTACTACTAGGATGTATAGACATGTTACCATTGTGAGCTTCATTCGAAATCTTCTGTATCAATTATGAACTTTTCGGTACACATAATCTGCCTCTGGATAACAAACAACCATCAGTCTCAATCTGAAATTCTGAGTCAAAAGTCGATTCACTTTGTATCCGTTTTGCTTACAACTTACTATCATTTTTTCGAGCTTCAGAGAACTGTTGTAAAAACATTGGTCTAGCTTTTTACTCAGCCATGATTGAACCATCACCAGACAACGATAATTGAGTATTCATTACTCGCAAAGTATATAGGGATTTTCTGCTCAAAGCATCTGCCACTACATTGGCTTTTCCTGGATGGTAGTCAATAAAAAGATCATAATCTTTCAATAACTCAAGCCATCTGCACTGTTTCAAATTCAAAACTTTCTGTGACATCAAATATTTTAAACTTTTATGATTGGTGAATATGTGACATTTTTCCCCAAACAAGTAATGCCGCCAGATTTTCAATGCAAACACTATGGCTGCCAATTCAAGATTCTGTGTCGGATAGTTCTTTTCATGTGGTTTTAGCTTTCATGAAGCATAGGCTACTACTTTACCATCTTGCATCAAAATATAGCCTAAATTATTCAATGATGCATCACTGTAAACTATAAATTCCTTACTCGATTCTAGCTTAACTAACACTGGTGCTTCTGTCAGTAAAGCTTTTAATCTATTAAAACTCTGTTGGCATTTATCAGTCCACTCAAACTTTACATCTTTCTACAACAAACGGGCCATTGGAGAAGCTATTATTGAAAACTTTTTACAAATCTCCGATAATAACTAGCTAGTCCCAGAAAACTTCGAACTTCAGATACATTCTTCGGTGGCTTCCAATTAACAATTGCTAAAATTTTATTCAGGTCTACTCTGACACCTTCAGCAGATTTTATATTCCCAAGAAAACTAACTTCCCGTAACCAAAATTCACATTTACTGAATTTGGCGTACAGTTGTTTCTCTCATAAAGTTTGCAACAATATTCTCAAGTGCTCAGCATGTTCATTTTCATCTCAGGAATAAACCAAAATATCATCTATAAATACCACCACAAACCTATCCAAATACGGGCTGAAAATTCTGTTCATCAAATCCATAAACACTGCAAGTACATTTGTCAAGCCGAATGGCATCACAAGAAGCTCATAGTGTCCATACCTGATTCTAAAAGCTGTCTTTGATACATCTAATTATTTTACCCGTAGTTGATAGTAACCAGAACGGAGATCAATCTTTGAAAATACAGTGGCACATTTTAACTGGCCAAACAAGTCATTGATTCGAGGCAATGGATACTTGTTCTTTATTGTAACTTTGTTGACATGTCTATAATCAATGCATAGCCTCAACGATCCATCTTTCTTCTTTACAAACAGAATCGCCGCACCCCAATGTGAGAAACTAAGTCGAGCAAAACCTCTGTCAATCAATTCTTGCAACTGTACTTTTAGCTCTTTCAATTCAGTAGGAGCCATTCTGTAAGGTGCTATGGATATTGGTGTCGTTCCTGAAACAAGGTCTGTAGAGAATTTCACTTCTCTATCCGATGGTAAACCAAGTAATTCTTCTGGGAATACATTAAGAAATTCACATGCTACTAGCATTGATTGAATCTTTGACTCAGATACTTTAGTATCCAGCACATATGCAAGGTAAGCATCATAACCCTTTCGGACATATTTCTGTGCTGATATTGCTGAAACCATATTAGGTAATCTATCCAGTTTTATCAAATTCAACATGAAGTAATTCACCACTCTCACATTTCAATATAATATATTTCTATTTACAATTCACCACTGCATCATATTGGGTTAACCAATCCATTCCCAAGATCACATCAAATTCATCAAATGGCAATAACATCAAGTTAGCCAGAAAGCAATAACCTTTTACCATCAACGGATAGTTTTTACAAACTTTATTCACCATAACACACTGGCCCAGGGGGTTTGAAACTTTAACCATAAATTCAGCAAATTCAACAGGTAAATTTTTAACAGACACTGGGTTTGTAACACCCCTTACCTGTACCCAAGGCCGAGACCAGGTACGAGGCATTACCAGACACATACTCAGACATTTTTGGAAAATACGGATTATAAAATTTCATTCCAAGTTAAAACCAATCAAACAATATCTTAGTGTCCCTATTAAGGGCCTACGAAGGCCTAAACATACATTGAGAACGGTCCGAGATTAAACCGAGAACTTAAGAAAGTTTTAAGAAAATTTTTTAGGTTAAGCCTCACACTCCCGTGTGAAGACAATGCACACGCCCGTGTCCCCTACCCGTGTGGAATTAATTGAATTTATTTTTCATTTCGAACCTACAGGGGTTTTCACATGACCAAGCACATGCCTGTGTCCTTCACACGGCCTAGACACGCCTGTGTGGTCGCCCGTATCCAAAAACTCAAGCATTCTGTTCATGACGTCAACATGCATTTAGGGGTACACGGCCAAGACACACGCCCATGTGCTAGGCCGTGTCCACCACACGGTTGAGACACACGGCCATGTCTCTACCCGTGTGTTTACTACCATGCATTCTGACTTAAAAATTTTAAGTGCAGGGGACACACGGCAATACCACACGCCCATAGGGTTATCCGTGTGTCACACACAGCCTAGAAATATACCCGTGTGTCTACCCGTGTGAACCTCATTAGGCTATTTTTCAAGCCTTTGGTCATCTTCTAACATTCATACACACTTATAAGTTTTAATAATATTTAACGTGACCCAATTATACTTTTAAACGACCTCGATAACCTCATTACATGTAAACCTTATCTCATCGGTTTTGCACATGCTAGATTATCCATTTTGTATTAAGGATTTCTATATCTTAAAACACTTTTAAGATTGGCTCATTATTATAACTTATTGCCAATTATGGCCTAGCCATCCCATGTGATTTGGTCACATTACATGTATCTAAATGTAATATACCATATTTCATTCTCACTAGAACAACTGAACATAAACATGCACAAATTTGTAGGTCATAACCTACATCAAAATGAGCCAATTCCCATGGCCATCTACACGTGAATATGTATACCTTTACAAGCCCTCATATTTGCAAATAAAATGACACATATAACAAAATAGCAAAAACCCTATACATGCCATTGAACAAAATAAAAGTATATATATACCAAAGCAGGACAAGATGATAGTGTGTTGACTCTCTAATCGTCTTCCAATCTTTACGAGTCCTCGAGCTCTGTAAGGTAGGGAAAAAAGAGGGATAAGCATTTACATGCTTAGTAAGCTTGAATAACTGGAAAGTAAACTTACCGATTAATTAGCATACAACCATATTAGGCAATATAATCAACAAGCATGAAATGGTTTCCCCATCACATGCACTCAGTCAACAGGTTAGTCTCATAACAATATATTATGAAATTTGTCTTAGATGAGCTCATCATCCAACATTTTCATTTTTATATCTCATGTTAATCCTGTTGAGTTTCTCGAAAATCTCGATGGATTATCCATTTACCGTCAAGTCATAAGAGCGATCATCTCAAGTACGTACTCCCACGAACCTCACATCTTACGACGGGATTACCAGTCCAGGCTAAATCCCCCGTAATGTAAACTCATTGAGTGATGTCAGGATTACCAGTCCAGGCTAAATCCCTTGTAGCGACAAACACTCTTAATGAGCTCGAATCTGAATTACCAGTCCAGGCTAAATCCAGACCCTAATTAGATTACCCGTCTGGGCTAAATCCACAATACACACATATTCTTCGGGAGGTTCGATCACTCAAGGAAAACCTATCCAGGCTAGATCCTTTTTATATTTAAGATCAATGGATTACCCGTCCGGGCTAAATCCTTTTCTGCAACACATGTAGGATCCCAAGTCATGTAAGCCATGGTTTATCCATCGAATTTCCCTTTTGACTTCAACCGGGACATTTATTATCATATCATTATTATTAACACATTTTATGGATTTTCATGCCATCATTATAATCAATTATCATACATTCATAACACATGCAATTAGGCATATTAATAGTTTACTTAAGTTATTCGAACTTACCTGGTACTCATTTCGATTTCGCGTTTCGGTTATTCCGAAACCTTTTATTTTCCTCAATTGACCTCTGAAATTTGTTCCTCGGTGTCTATAACAGTAAAAATAAATTATCAATATCTCACATTATTCTTTTCGAACCTAAATCTCACCCCTAGACAAAATGATCGTTTTGCCCTTAACCTTTTACATTATTTACGATTTAATCACTAGGCTCGTATAATGAAATGTACGCAATTTCGATGTTACCCAAGCCTAGCCGAATGTTTTTCCCTCTTATGGCAGCCCACATTTTCCATTATTTCTCATCTTTCTATCCATTTTTACAACTTTTACAAAATGGTCCCTAAAGCCATTTCCATGAAAAATCACTTAGTAAAAGTTGTTTACCATCCTTTAAACTTTCATATTCCTCCATAAACCATCAAATAATAAACATATCATACATGGGTCACTTTGCATACATGAACCCTAACTCAAAGTATGGGTAGAAATAGAGAGAGTAAGCTATCGAGATTTCAAAAATATGAAGAACATTAAAAACGGAGCTTGAAAGTATTTACTATTGAGCTTTGAAAGCTTGAAAACCCTAGCTATGGAGAACCCCTAATTTTCGGCAGCAACATGAAGAGAATGAGCTGATTTTTGGCTTATTTCCCTTTTTATTTCATTTATTACCAAATGACCAAAATGTCTTTCCTTACTGAACTTTCAAAATTTTCCATACATGCCCATTTTTGTCTAAAAACTTAGAAATTGGACAAATTACTCTTTAAAACCTTCTAATTAATAATCTAAAGCAATTTCATACAAATTTCTTCTAGAATCCAAGTTTTGCAATTTATTCAATTTGGTCTTTATTTTCCAATTGGACACCTTACCTATAGAATTTCTTCATGAAACTTTAACATATGCATATTTTCATATTCTAAACCTCATAATAATCATAAAACAAATATTTAAACATCGAATTTGTGGTCCCAAAACCACTGTTTCGACTTGGCCCTATTTCGGGATGTTACAAGGTTCGTGCATATGTATGAATGTGGGGAACCAATATCTATCAATGCAGTAATATCAGTATCAACTAGAGAAAATGTACCAGTAATGACGTTTGGTGCAGAGGCATCTTCTCTAGCACAAATAACATATGTTCTTGCAGGTGCTCGTGCCTTAGATCTAACTACTATATCCTTGGTAGTACCTCGACTACCACCAACATTGCTGGGATGACAGGGTGGTCTGCCTCTCGAGACAAGACTACTCAGCTTTGGAGCTCGTTCTATTTCTTTTTCAGCTTTTTTGGGATAATCTCTGAGAAAATGGTTAAGTGAACCACATCCAAAACAAGCTCTACTTTTAGACCGACATTCCCCATGATGAATTTGTTACTATGTTTATATTTCAGTTTGAGATTACCAACACTACCCACACTGGTCACAGATGGAGATGAAGACCTCGGGTTAGAACGTTGAGAGCCCCGCTCTCTTCTAGAATATCCCGTAAAAGTGGTAATACGATCATAATACTTCTTTAATTTCTTAGAAGCAAATGATTGTGACTTACTCATAGTTATTTTTCCAGAAACCTGATCCTCTATTTTAGCTTGTTTCTTCTCTTTACTTAGTTCCTCAGCTTTGTGTGCTCAATCGGCTAACACCATAAATTCTCTTATTTCGAGAATTCCAATCAATAACTTGATATCTTTTTTTAAACCCTCTTCAAAACATTTACACATTTTAGCCTCGGTTAGAACTCATTCTCTGAAATATTTGCTCAACTGAACAAATTCTCGTTCATATTTAGACACAGTCATATTCCCTTGTTTGAGCTCTAGAAATTCTTTCTTTTTCTGATCCATAAATCTCTGACTCACATACTTTTTCCTGAATTTAGCTTGGAAGAATTACCATGTAACATTCTCTCTCAGTACCACTGAAGTTATGGTATTCCACCAATGATAAGTTGTATCTTTCAGTAGAGATACCGTATATTTTAGACATTTAGCAGGTGTACAATATAATTCGTCAAAAACCCGGATAGTATTTTCTAACCAAAACTTAGCCTTTTTCGGATCATAATCTGCGGTAGCTCTAAATTCTTCTGCCCCATATTTGCGGAGTTTATCTATCGAAGGCCTACCAATTCTAATAGGTTCAGCACACTGTGGTACCTCAAGAATAGGTTGAGGAACAAGTGGAGGAGGTCGTTGTACAGTGGGGTTTGTTCTCAGATACTGCGTAAACCATTCATTCATAATTTGAAAGAAGGCTTGTTTCATCTCCTCACTTCGGCCCTCAGACACGGGCCTTTCACTACCAGACGCAGATGCAACTCTTTGAACTGAAGCTGAAGCATTCCTTTCAGCTTCCTCTGATTCAGCTATAGCTCGGTTGGATGACATTACTATATAAAAAACACATTTAAAATGATTAGAAGTCATCACACTATCACAAATTATATAATGGCATGTATAGCTAAACTCGTGTTTGCTACGTCAAATTCGAGAATCGACTAAATTGTAGCTCTAATACCACTAAATGTAACACTCTTAACCCCGTATTTAACGTCAAAATAGGGTTTCGAAGCATTACCAGAACTTTCAAAACATTTTACAATAATTCTTACAAATTTACTTTTCATTTACCGAGATCATTCAAAACGTCCCTTAATTAAACCATCGAGGTCCAATATGAGCATTAGAATCGAATCGGGACTTAATCGAAAACTCATAAAATTTTTCGCGACAATTCAAAAATTTTCCAAAGTTGTAGGGCTCACACGTCGGTATGGTCTAGGGACACGCCCATGTGGTCAGGCAGTGTACTACACACGCCCGTGTCCCTAACCCGTGTAACTCTTTGACTTTTAAGGCAAGGAGAAATTAAAGTCACACGCGCGTGTGCTAGGCCGTGTGGCGAATTTAATTTTCGAAATTTAGGTGCAGTTTTCACATGGCCATCTAACACGCTCGTGTCCAAGGCCGTGTCAACCACACGGCTGAGACACATGCCCGTGTCTCTGCTCGTGTGCCCAACTCTGAGCATTCTATTTTTCAAAATTAAGGTGCAGGGGACACACGGCCTAACCACATGCCCATGTTACCAGGCCGTGTGTCACACAAAGTCTAGACACACGCCCGTGTGTCTGTCTGTATGGACAAAAAGAAGCCATTTCTAGCTTCATTTCTCACCCAAAATTTCACCCAAGACCTGCACTTGAAACGCACAACCAATACCAACCATTTCCAACATTCAATTTAGGCAATTTCCATCATTCAACATAATATACCATTACATGCATGTGTGTTTCCAATCTTACATTGAATTAACTAGGCAATAACATCCTTTGTACACATATACTTAACATAACACATGTATATATATATCATGATAACCTACTTAGTAATACCAAAATGAACCATTACTGGCCATTCCAATGGCTAGGTTACAAAATATTATTATCAAGCTACTAATGGTCAAGTTGTCCTATACATGCCACTATACCAAAATGATTTTACTAAGTATACCCAAGATGACTAGTTGGTAGTGTGACGATGCTCCAGTGATCTCCAACCCTCGCGAGCTCCCGAGCACTATAAAATAGGGAAAAAAATAAAACGGAGTAAGCATCACATGCTTTTGTAAGTTTTTATAACGGAAACCAAACTGACTAATCCCATTTATTAAATCTAAGTATACAATATCATGTTTTCCATCCATTTGGCTAATTTGCCTAAACACATACATTCAATCAAATATGTTAGTCACAAAGTTTACATATACATTAAGTAAAAATAAATGAGCTCATCATGCAACACTCTTTTAAGACATTATCATTTCATCTCATAATTCTTGTGCTATGTCTAGAGTTATAAGTCTGTTGAATCATTGAAGTTCCGATGGATGCTCAAGTAGTACACTCGAGGTTTACAATTCCATAATCCATCAATTCTTATTCGATGGTACCTATTAGGGTACTTAAATCAAAGAACACACTCTCGAGCCACATATCGTATAACAAGATTAGCAGTCTAGGTGAAATCCTTTATATAACGTATGCTTAAAGAGTTCAATTAGGATTACCAGTCCAGGCTAAACCCTAATGGTAACGTATACTCGAGAGGTATTATATCAGGATTACCCGTTTGGGCTAAATCCTTTCTAAAACAAGGTCAACAAGATTACTCGTCTGAGCTAAATCCCATCCGCAACAAATGCAAGACCTAATTCTTTTCGGGAAAGCGCATATAATCATCGGAATCCAATATTCAATCGGGACTTAACCTTTTTTCACCATTTCAAGCATGTATTGAATTTCTCATGATAGCATTCAAGTAATGTACATCAATATAAATCACATTCCATACAACACAACATTTAATTAAACATATTTACATGCCGGATTAGGTTACACGAACTTACCTCGACACTTGTTCGTGTTAAAAATCTACAAATCTGAAACCTTTTCTTTTCCTCGATCTAACCTCGAATTAGTGTTGTCCGGATCTATATAAATGAGTTTAACCATCAATTTCACATATTTCATATTTAAATGGACTCAATTTACGTCCTAGACAAAATTACCATTTTGCCCCTAACTTTTCCATAAATTCCAATTTCGTCCCTAGGCTCGAAAAATGAAACTTGTGCAATTTACTCCCTATTATAAGCCTAAACAAAATCCCATTTCAAATTTTACAGCACATATATTCATAAAAATTCAGAATTTCTCTTCAATTTTACAAGTTTTCATTTTAGTCCCTAAACCATGTTTCCATAAAAAATCACTTTGTAAAAGTTGTTTATCTATCAACAACCTTTCATTTTCTACCATAAATTTCTAATTTTCAACATATACATCCTTGACCCATTTTCCATACTTTGATAACTTTTCAAATTAATCCCTCAAATAGATAGTTTAAGCTATCCCGGTTTCAAAATTATCAAAATTACTAAAAACAGGACAAGAAAACTTACCCAATTAGGCCTTGAAAGTTTTCCTTCTCTCTCCTAGGGTTTCCATAGAATTTTAGGTTGAAGATGACAAAAATAAGATGATATTTTCTTTTCATCTTTTAAGTAATTAAGTATTTTTAAATTTCCAATTTAGTCCTTCCCCTTTTTTTATATTTCCATGGATGAGTCATTAAAAAAAATCTACATATTTCTTTAATGGGCTAATTACCATATAAGGACCCCTAGTTTTGAATTTCATAGCTATTTGATCCTTATAGCTACTAGAATTCAACTTTCACATTTTATGCGATTTAGTCCTTCTTGTAATTAAACACTTAATCAATAAAATTTTCGTATCAACATTTTTACACGACATGCCTATTATAATATGAACCATATAATGAAATAAAAATAAACCTTATTTTCTGATTGGATTTGTGGTCCCGAAATCACTGTTCCGATTTCACTGAAAAATAGGTTGTTACATATAATATATATGTGTATATATATATATATATATATATATAAAAGCATGAGTTTAGAAAAACTTTTGAATTGATCAAAATAATTTTTTTATTTTTTTATCATATTATTAAATTAACTTTAAAAATAATTATAATTTAATTGAAAATTATTAGTTGAAATTTATTATAATTATAATTAGTTAAAAATTTTATTGTAAAAAAAGTTGTGCTAATTTTATTTTTTAAAATTAAATTAATTTTATTGATGTAAAATGAAGTTATTACTTGAATAGAACTCTAAGTATAAAATATAAGAAAAAAATGTGATAGTTATAATTATAATTATAATTTACAATTATCAATTAAAAAAATACGTAAAAAAGTTGTTTTAATTTTTTTAACTTGCGTTAAATTTTATTGATGCAAAATAAAGTTATTACTTGAATAGAACAAATTATCACTTAATTAATATCAGAGCTATATATCACTTAAAATTTAAGTTTAGTACAACACCCCTACCCCGTATCCGTCGCTGGACTAGGGTTAAAGGTGTTACCGGACAAATCGGAACATTTAACCTTCATTTCACAATCATCAAAGCATCATAGTTATACAAGAATACAGAGTCCCTCACATAGGTCAACAAGACCTTAAACATGCTTTAGAAAAGGGTCGGGACTAAACCGAACTCATACAAAATTTTTCGAACATTAAACATTTTTCAAAGTTATACAGGTCACACGCCCGTGTCAACTGGCTGTGTACCTCACATGGCTTTAGACACTCACGTGTGTCTAGGCCGTGTCAAAACAGGGCATACATACTGACCTGTCCACATGGCCACAAGACACGCCCGTTTGCCAGGCCATGTGAAAATTAGGGAGGCTACTGACTTGGGTCACACGGCCAGTCACAAGCTCGTGTGTTTAGCCTGCGGTCGAAACTAACTTGGCCACACGGCCTAGCACACGCTCGTGTGTGCAACCGTGTGATCTGCCCAGGCTCATTTCGAAATGGCCCTCAAGCAACACAGCTGAGACACACGCCCGTGTCCCTGCCCGTGTGGGCAAAAATAGGCCATTTGCAAGGCCAATTTGCCACCCATTAAGGGTTCTCCCTACAAGCATCAAATACACTTCAATTGCATAATATTTTCTCCAATTCCAATCATCAAACATCTATCATTCTTGTCATATTACCAACATCCAATTTCATACTTATATTCCATACTAAAACATGCCAAATCTTAAACTAAAAACATACCAAAACCTATGGTTTATAGCCTCAAAACCTTTCATTCAATATTATACCATGAACTTACCAAACTCTTCAAATAAGCACTAACCAAACTTACTAAATTGACCAATTCACTTGGCCATTCAAGAACACATCACACATACCACTATTGCATCACATATCATATACCAAAATCAAACCATAAGTTCAACCATAATTAAGTCAAATCACATGGCTAAATATACACTTTTCAAAACATATTCAACTACCTCTAGCCTATACATTCCATACTTCAAAATATACATTTTCAAAAGGTACCAAAATATAATTCGATAGTGTGGTGACGATCCTCGACAATCCTCAAGCTCCCGATAGCTACGACATCTATAAAACCATGCAAACACACACAAAGTGAGCTTTCAAAAGCTTAGTAAGCCATATACAAATAAACTTATCAATAAAAGCATATAAACATCTTCTAATTACATATACTCCACAGTCACATACTATCATAAACCACATAATTCATATACATTTCTCATATATTTAGTTCAGTTATACATAAGGCATATTTACTCATACTTATATCACATATTATCATTGGCTCATGTACTTACCTTTTGTTCTCAAATATTGAACTACATTTCGTACCTGAATCGAATACACATTCGATATAATCATTGTTTCTCAGAATGCCTGTTGAACCATTCAGAATCATAAGGATACGCGGATAATGCGGAAAGCTCATACCTTACATGTAATCAAATATCGATGCCATTATCCTAGATAAGGTCTTACATGAAATCAAATACGATACCAACGTCCCAGACGTGGTCTTACACATAAATCATAAGTCGAAATGCCATTATCCTAGATAATCATTGTTTCTCGAAATACCCGTTGAACCATTTAGAGTCATAAGGATATGCGGATAATGCGAAAAGCTTGTACAATGCCAACATCTCAGAGGTGGTCTGACATGTAATCAAATATCGATGCCACTGTCCCAAACAGGGTCTTACACGGAATCAAATACAATGCCAATGTCCCATATGTGGTCTTACACGTAAATCATAATTCGATGCCAACTTCCTAGACGTGGTCTTACACGATAACACATATCGGATCCTATGTCATGACATATGTATCCTAACTATTCCTAAGGTTCGTACGGGGATTTTCGGACGTCGGAACTTTGTCGATACTTTCTTAGAGATCTCATATTCAACTCTCATATTATCATCCATCATTTTTCAATAACATATTAGCATAAATAAACCATTTCAAATACATTTGTTTGTATATAGACTTACCTCGTACGGAAATGAACGGAAACGAGCAACTATTCAACGACTTTCGTTTTCCCCCGATCTAATTTCTTTTTCTTTGGTTCTTGATCTAAACATATTCAAATTTAACCATTTTATTCACCAAATCATTCAAATCAATCCATATACACATATTTAAGGCATTTTACAAACTAGCCCTCACATTTTCACATTTTGACACTTTAGCCCTTATTTTACAAAATCACAAAATACACATAATTTCTTTATACATATGTCTAGCCAAATTTTCATATAGCTCATACAAGCCCACATATTTAATTTGTTTCACATTTTAGTCCCTCAATTTACAAATTTCTCAATTTAGTCCAAATTACTCAAATTCATCAAAAATTCAAAGACAAAATATGCTGTCTTTTATTTACCAACAACTAACTTCACAAAGCTTACAATTTCATCAATGGCATATTTCAAAATCATCATCGAATTCATAAATTTAAGCATGAGTTTTATAGAATATCAAACAACGATTACAAAAAAGTAGAAATTATCAAAAATCGAACAAAATCCATACCTTAATCACAAATTCTCTTAGCCGAACCCTAGCTTGAATTTTTATTTTCTTTTCCTTTGTATTTTCAGCAAAGCTAAGCAAAAAATGGCTTTATTTTCATTTTTGTTTTCATTTAATTAACATAATATGCTAAATACCAATTTTTCCCTTTTATTAAACCATTAATAAATCATGATATAATGCCCATTTAAGTCATTTAATGAATGCCATGGTCAAATAACCACATAAGGACCTCATATTTAAAGAGACACATCAAATAGGAACTTTAACAAACAACAGGCAACTTTTACATTTTACGCGATTAGGTTCTTTTTGCAAATTAAGCATACAAGTGATCAAATTTTCGTACGAGACTTTCAGACATATTAATTCACATATCATAAACATAGAAAATAATATTTAAATATTTTTCTGACTCGGATTTATGGTCTCAAAACTACTATTTTGACTCGGTCTAAAGCTGGATCATTATAATTCTCCCCTTTATGAATTTTCGTCCCCGAAAATCTTATCATTGAATAGATTTGGATATTGTTGTCTCATAACATCTTCAGGCTCCCACGTAGCCTCTTCAACACCATGTCGGTGCCACATCACTTTTACTAACGAAATTTTCTTATTTCGTAGTTTTTTAACCTTACGAGCTAATATACGGATCAGTTCTTCTTCGTAGGTCATATTAGACTGAATCTCAATCTCAGACGCATTTAAAAAGTTACATGCAAAGGATCAGATCTGTATCATCGAAGCATTGATATGTGAAATACATTGTGAATTTTTTCTAGCTCAGGTGGCAACAACAGTCTATAAGCAATCGATCCGATAAGCTCAGTAATTTCATACAGCTCAATGAACCTCGAACTCAATTTGCCTTTTCTACTGAACCAAAGTAATTTCTTCCACGGTGATACTTTCAAAAACACTTTGTCATTGATCTTAAATTCAATGTCTTTTCGTTTCAAATTTGCGTAAGATTTCTGACAATCAGAAGCTGTTTTCAAACTATCTTGAATCACTTTTACTTTCTATTCAGTCTCTTTCATCAAATTGACCCCGTGTATCATATTTTCACTGAGCTCAATCCAATACAAAGGTGTATAGCATTTATGACCATATAAAGCTTCTTATGGTGCCAATTTAATGCTCGATTGAAAACTGTTATTATAAGCGAATTCAATCAAAGGCAAATACTGTCCCCACGTACCTTCAAACTCAAGAATGCAACATCTCAACATATCCTCGAGTATCTGAACAATCCACTCGGATTGCCTATCTGTTTGCGGGTGAAAAGCAGTACTAAAATGCAATTTCGTACCTAAAGCCTCTAGCAACTTCTTCCAAAATCGCGAAGTGAATCTCGAATCTCTATTTGACACAATAGACAAAGGTATCCTGCAATCTTACAACATAAAAATGTATAACTCAATTTAAATTCTCAAGCGAGTAATTGGATTGTACTGAGAATAAAATGGGCTGATTTCATCAATCAGTCTATAACGACCTAGATAACATCTTTCTTTCTCGGAAATAGGGACAAACCCGAAACAAAGTCCATTGTCACTCTATCCCATTTCCATTCTAGAATCATAATTGGTTGTAACAAATCAGATGGCACCTGATGTTCAACTTTAACTTGCTGATAGATTAAGCATTTCGCAACAAATTCAAATATCTCATGCTTCATTCCAGACCACCAATAAAGCTGTTTCAGATCATTATACATTTTCGTACTACCTGGATGAACAGATAAACGACTGTTGTGAGCTTTATTCAAAATCATCTAAATTAACTCTGGATTTCTCGAAACGCAAATTCAATCTTGGAATCTCAGACAATCATCTTTATCAACTCTAAATTCTGAATCAGAATCTAAGCCACACTGAGCTCGTTTTGCTATTATCTCATTATCAAGTTTCTGAGCATCAATAATCTGTTGAATGAATAAAGATTTTGCTTTTAATTCTGCTAAAACTGAACCATCATCGGACACAACCAAATGAGCATTCATCGATGCAGAGAGCAAACAATGATTTTCAACTCAAAGCATCAGCAACAACATTTACTTTTCCCGGATGATAATCAATTACAAGATCGTAGTCTTTTAATAGTTCTAACCATCTTCTCTATCGCAAATTCAGATCTTTCTGAGTCATCAGATATTTCAAACTCTTATGATCAGAATAAACGTGACATTTCTCACCAAACAGATAGTGGTGCCAAATTTTTAAAGCAAAAACGATCGTAGCTAACTCAAGGTCGTGCGTCAGATAGTTCTTTTCGTGCGGCTTTAACTATCTCGAAGCATAAGCAATGACTTTGCCTTTCTGCATCAAAACACATCCTAGACCATTCAATGACGCATCACTATAGATCACAAATTCTTTACCCGATTCGGGTTGTACTAACATTGGAGCTTCAGTCAATAAGACTTTCAATTGATCAAAGCTTTTCTGACACTTTTCAGACCATTCAAACTTCACATCTTTTTGAAGCAATTTCGTCAACAGAGTCGCGATCATCGAAAAGCCTTTTATGAACCGTCTATAATAACCAGGAAGTCCTAGAAAACTGCGGACTTTAGAAACATTTCTCGGAGGCTTCCAATCCAGAATAGCCGAAACTTTGCTCGGATCAACTCGAATACCAGATGCTGATACAATATTGCCACGAAAACCAACTTCTCGTAACTAGAATTCACATTTGCTAAACTTCGCACACAATTGCTTATCTCGCAAAGTCTGTAGCACTATTCTTAGATGCTCGGCATGCTCAGATTCATCACATGGATAAATCAATATGTCATCAATTAATACAACAACAAATCGATCTAAATACAATCTAAAAATTATGTTCATCAAATCCATAAAGGCATAACTAGGAATTCATAGTGGACGTACCTCGTTCTGAATGCAGGTTTCAGAATATCTGAGTCTTTTACTCGCAGCTGATAATAACCCGATCTCAAATCTATCTTCGAAAACACAGTAGCTCCTTTCAACTGATCAAAAAAATCATCAATTTGGGGCAAAGGATATTTATTCTTAGTAGTCACCTTGTTCAACTGACAATAATCAATGCACATTCTCATCGTATTGTCTTTCTTTTCCACAAATAGAACTGGTGCACCCCAAGGTGAAAAACTCGGTCTAGCAAACCCTCTATCAGTTAACTCTTACAACTGAGACTTTAATTCTTTTAGTTCGGTCGGAGCCATTCTATACAGATCTATCGAAATCGGGGTAGTTCCTGATACTAATTCAATGCCAAATTCAACTTCTCGTACTGGAGGTAATCCCAGAAGTTTTTCAGGAAACACATCAGGGAATTCACAGATAATAGGTACTGATTCAACTTTCTTTTCTAACACTTTCGAATCGATCACATAAGCAAAGTAAGCTTCACAACCTTTTCTCACAATACTCAAAGCTTTCATTGAAGATATCACAACCGATAACCCATTTAAATAACTGGATTCAATTCAAATTATTTCATCATTCTTGCATCTCAAACCAATAGTTTTCCATTTGAAGTTCACAATAACATCATGCAAAGTTAGCCAATCCATACCAAAAATTATATCAAACTCGTCAAAGGGAAATAACATCAAATCAGCCGAAAAATAAATGTCTTGAAACATTAACGGGCATTTCTTGCAAACTATATCAACCATGACACATCTGCCTAAGGGGTTCAATACTCTAATCACCAATTCAGTAGACTCTATAGGCAAAGTCTTACTGGATACTAAATTCATGCATATATACGAATGTGTTGATCCAGGATCTATCAAAGCAATCACAGAAGTATCATAAAGTGTGAAAATACCCATAATCACATTTGGAGATGAAGCTCCTCACGAGCTCGAATGGCATAGGCTTTGGTAGGTGCACGAGCCTCGGATCTAACAGTAATGTCTTTTGTTCCCCTCTGACTGCCACTCACATTTCCCGTATTTTTGGGAGGTCTACCACGAGTTGAGATGTTACTCGGTCTCGAATTTTGTACAATTTCTTGCTCGACAGATTCGAGGCAATCACAGATGAAATGGTCTAATGATCCACATTTGAAACAAGCCCAATCATATAATCTACAATTGCCAGGATGTCTCTTACCATAATGTTTGCACTCAAGGCGATCAGATCTGACACTTCCAACACTAGCAACGGAAGTAGCTGGAGCCCTGAAGCTCGAATGCGATTTAGCACAATCTCTACTAGAATGTCCCACATTAACCTTTGAATGGCTAGAATCATCTCAGAACTTCTTTGATGCAGATTGAAATGACTTACTTGCAAATCTCTTTTTCATATCTCTAGCTTCAAAGTCAGCTTTTTTTTCTCTTTCCCGATTTCTTCAGCTTCACAGGCTCGTTCAACAAGCACAACAAATTCTTTGATCTCAAGAATCCCGACTAACAATTTGATGTCTTTATTCAAACCATCTTTGAATCTCTTGCAAATAATTGCTTCAGTCGAAATACATTCTCGTGCATACTGGCTTAGTCTCACAAATTCTCACTCGTATTCCGTAACAAACATACGACCTTGTTTAAGCTCAAGAAACTCTTTGCGTTTCTAATCTATGAATCTTTGACTGATGTATTTCTTTCAGAATTTAGCTTGGAAGAAATCTCAAGTAACTCGTTCCCTCAGAACCACTGATATCAAAGTCTTCCACCAGTCATATGTCGTATCTCTTAGAAGTGAAACGGCACATTTTATGCATTCATCGAGATTCAATGACAATTCATCAAATACTCTTATCGTATTTTCTAACCAGAACTCGGCTCTCTCAGCATCATCACTAGAGGTAACTCGAAACTCTTCAACCCCATATTTTCTAATCTTATCAACCGGAGGGTTAAACAACTAATTCAGATTAGCTTGTGACATAGCAAAAACTTGCAGAGGATTAGCCGGGGTTGGGGGTTGTTGAATAGCCGGATTAGTCCTAATGTACTGACTAAACCAATCATTCATCATTTGATAGAAGGCTTGTCTGGCCTCTCCATCATGGCTACTCGTAGCCGATCTAGAGTCGAAAGGCACTGTCCCTTGCGTGGGAGCAGGCGCATTGCTCTCGACATCGTCAGCTATAGCTTGTTCGGGATCCATTTACTATATAGAAACACATTTTCATTGTCAGGATTCATCACACTATCACAGTTCATAAATATGACATGTATAGCTAGACTCACATATGCTATGGTAGTACTAGAACCAATTAAACCATAGCTCTAATACCAACCAAATTTAACACTCCTAACCCGTATCTATCGCCAGACTAGGGTTAAAGGCATTACCAGACAAATTAGAACATTTAACATTCATTTCACAATCATCAAAGCATCATAGTCATACAAGAATACAGAGTCCCTTACATAGGTCAACGAGACCTTGAACATGCTTTAGAAAGGGATAGGGACTAAACCAAACTCATACAAAATTTGTCGAACATTAAACATTTTTCAAAGTTATACAGGTCACACGCCCGTGTGAACAGGTTGTGTGCCTTACACGGCTTTAAACACGTCCATGTGTCTAGGCCATGTCAAAATAAGGCATACATACTGACTTGTCCACACGGCCACAAGACACGCCCGTGTGCCAGGCAATGTGAAAATTAGGAGGCTATTAACTTGGGTCACATGGCGGTCCACACGCTCATGCATCTAGCCATGTTCGAAATTGACTTGGCCACACACTGACCTAGCACAAGCTCGTGTGTGCGACCGTGTGGTCTACCAGGCTCATTTCGAAATAGCCCTCAAGCAACACGGCTGAGACACACGCCCATGTCCCTACCCGTGTAGGCAAAAATAGGCCATTTGCAAGGCCAATTTGCCACCCATTAAGGGTCCTCCCTACAAGCATCAAATACATTTCAATTGCATAATATTTTCTTCAATTCCAATCATCAAACATCCATCATTCATGTCATATTACCAACATCCAATTTCATACTTATATTCCATACTAAAACATGCCAAATCTTAAACTAAAAACATACCAAAACCTATGGTTTATAGCCTCAAAACCTTTCATTCAATATTATACCATGAACTTACCAAGCTCTTCAAATAAGCACTAACCAAACTTACTAAATTGACCAATTCACTTGGCCATTCAAGAACACATCACACTTACCACTATTGCATCACATGTCATATACCAAAATCAAACCATAAGTTCAACCATAATTAAGCCAAATCACATGGCTAAATATACACTTATCAAAACATATTCAACTACCTCTAGCCTATACATGCCATACTTCAAAATATACATTTTTAAAAGGTACCAAAATATAATTCGATAGTGTGGTGATCATTCTCGACGATCTCCAAGCTCCCGATAGCTACGATATCTATAAAACAATGCAAACACACACAAAGTAAGCTTTCAAAAGCTTAGTAAGCCATATACAAATAAACTTATCAATAAAAGCATATAAACATCTTCTAATTACATATACTCCAGAGGCACATACTACCATAAACCACATAATTCATATACATTTCTCATATATTCAATTCACTTACACATAAGGCATATTTACTTATACTTATATCACACATTATCATTGGCTCATGTACTTACCTTTTGTTCTCAAACATTGAACTACATTTCAAACGTACCTGAATCGGATACACATTTCGTATAATCATTGTTTCTCGAAATTCCCGTTGAACCATTTAGAGTCATAAGGATATGCGGATAACGCGAAAAGCTTGTACAATGCCAACATCTCAGAGGTGGTCTTACATGAAATCAAATATCGATGCCACTATCCCAAACAGGGTCTTACACGAAATCAAATACGATGCCAATGTCCCATATGTGGTCTTACATGTAAATCATAATTCGATGCCAACGTCCTAGACGTGGTCTTACACGATAACACATATCGGATCCTATGTCATGACATATGTATCCTAACTATTCCAAAGGTTCGTACGGGGCTTTTCGGATGTCGGAACTTTGTCGATACTTTCTCGGAGATCTCATATTCAACTCTCAAATTATCATTCATCATTGTTCAATAACATATTAGCATAAATAAACCATTTCAAATACATTTTTTTGTATATAGACTTACCTCGTATGAAAATGAACTGAAACGAGCAACTATTCAACGACTTTCGTTTCCCCCCGATCTAATTTTGTTTTCTTTATTTCTTGATCTAAACATATTCAAATTTAGCCATTTTATTCACCAAATCATTCAAATCAATCCATATACACATATTTAGGGAATTTTACAAACTAGCCCTCACATTTTCACATTTTGACACTTTAGTCCCTATTTCACAAAATCACAAAATACACATAATTTCTTTATACATATGTCTAGCCAAATTTTCATATAGCTCATACAAGCCCACATATTTAATTTGTTTCACATTTTAGTCCCTCAATTTACAAATTTCTCAATTTAGTCCAAATTACTCAAATTCATCAAAAATTCAAAGACAAAATATGCTGTCTTTTATTTACCAACAACTAACTTCACAAAGCTTACAATTTCATCAATGGCATATTTCAAAATCATCATCGAATTCATAAATTTAAGCATGAGTTTTATAGAATATCAAACAACGATTACAAAAAAGTAGAAATTATCAAAAATCGAACAAAATCCATACCTTAATCACAAATTCTCTTAGCCGAACCCTAGCTTGAATTTTTATTTTCTTTTCCTTTGTATTTTCAGCAAAGCTAAGCAAAAAATGGCTTTATTTTCATTTTTGTTTTCATTTAATTAACATAATATGCTAAATACCAATTTTTCCCTTTTATTAAACCATTAATAAATCATGATATAATGCCCATTTAAGTCATTTAATGAATGCCATGGTCAAATAACCACATAAGGACCTCATATTTAAAGAGACACATCAAATAGGAACTTTAACAAACAACAGGCAACTTTTACATTTTACGCGATTAGGTTCTTTTTGCAAATTAAGCATACAAGTGATCAAATTTTCGTACGAGACTTTCAGACATATTAATTCACATATCATAAACATAGAAAATAATATTTAAATATTTTTCTGACTCGGATTTATGGTCTCAAAACTACTATTTTGACTCGGGTCTAAACTGGACTGTTATAATTCTCCCCTTTATGAATTTTCGTCCCCGAAAATCTTATCATTGAATAGATTTGGATATTGTTGTCTCATAACATCTTCAGGCTCCCACGTAGCCTCTTCAACACCATGTCGGTGCCACATCACTTTTACTAACGAAATTTTCTTATTTCGTAGTTTTTTAACCTTACGAGCTAATATACGGATCAGTTCTTCTTCGTAGGTCATATTAGACTGAATCTCAATCTCAGACGAAAAAATTACATGCAAAGGATCAGATCTGTATCATCGAAGCATTGATATGTGAAATACATTGTGAATCTTTTCTAGCTCAGGTGGCAACAACAGTCTATAAGCAATCGATCCGATAAGCTCAGTAATTTCATACAGCTCAATGAACCTCGAACTCAATTTGCCTTTTCTACTGAACCAAAGTAATTTCTTCCACGGTGATACTTTCAAAAACACTTTGTCATTGATCTTAAATTCAATGTCTTTTCGTTTCAAATTTGCGTAAGATTTCTGACAATCAGAAGCTGTTTTCAAACTATCTTGAATCACTTTTACTTTCTATTCAGTCTCTTTCATCAAATTGACCCCGTGTATCTTATTTTCACTGAGCTCAATCCAATACAAAGGTGTATAGCATTTATGACCATATAAAGCTTCTTATGGTGCCAATTTAATGCTCGATTGAAAACTGTTATTATAAGCGAATTCAATCAAAGGCAAATACTGTCCCCACGTACCTTCAAACTCAAGAATGCAACATCTCAACATATCCTCGAGTATCTGAACAATCCACTCGGATTGCCTATCTGTTTGCGGGTGAAAAGCAGTACTGAAATGCAATTTCGTACCTAAAGCCTCTAGCAACTTCTTCCAAAATCGCGAAGTGAATCTCGGATCTCTATTTGACACAATAGACAAAGGTATCCCGTGCAATCTTACAACATAAAAAATGTATAACTCAGCTAAATTCTCAAGCGAGTAATTGGATTGTACCAGAATAAAATGGGCTGATTTCATCAATCAGTCTATAACGACCTAGATAACATCTTTCTTTCTCGAAAATAGGGACAAACCCGAAACAAAGTCCATTGTCACTCTATACCATTTCCATTCTAGAATCATAATTGGTTGTAACAAATCAGATGGCACCTGATGTTCAACTTTAACTTGCTGATAGATTAAGCATTTCGCAACAAATTCAAATATCTCATGCTTCATTCCAGACCACCAATAAAGCTGTTTCAGATCATTATACATTTTCGTACTACCCGGCTGAACAGATAAACGACTGTTGTGAGCTTTATTCAAAATCATCTAAATTAACTCTGGATTTCTCGAAACGCAAATTCAATCTTGGAATCTCAGACAATCATCTTTATCAACTCTAAATTCTGAATCAGAATCTAAGCCACACTGAGCTCGTTTTGCTATTATCTCATTATCAAGTTTCTGAGCATCAATAATCTGTTGAATGAATAAAGATTTTGCTTTTAATTCTGCTAAAACCGAACCATCATCGGACACAACCAAATGAGCATTCATCGTACGCAGAGCAAACAATGATTTTCAACTCAAAGCATCAGCAACAACATTTACTTTTCCCGGATGATAATCAATTACAAGATCGTAGTCTTTTAATAGTTCTAACCATCTTCTCTGTCGCAAATTCAGATCTTTCTGAGTCATCAGATATTTCAAACTCTTATGATCAGAATAAACGTGACATTTCTCACCAAACAGATAGTGGTGCCAAATTTTTAAAGCAAAAACGATCGTAGCTAACTTAAGGTCGTGCGTCAGATAGTTCTTTTCGTGCGGCTTTAACTATCTCGAAGCATAAGCAATGACTTTGCCTTTCTGCATCAAAACACATCCTAGACCATTCAATGACGCATCACTATAGATCACAAATTCTTTACCCGATTCGGGTTGTACTAACATTGGAGCTTCAGTCAATAAGACTTTCAATTGATCAAAGCTTTTCTGACACTTTTCAGACCATTCAAACTTCACATCTTTTTGAAGCAATTTCGTCAACAGAGTCACGATCATCGAAAAGCCTTTTATGAACCGTCTATAATAACCAGGAAGTCCTAGAAAACTGCGGACTTTAGAAACATTTCTCGGAGGCTTCCAATCCAGAATAGCCGAAACTTTGCTCGGATCAACTCGAATACCAGATGCTGATGCAATATTGCCACGAAAACCAACTTCTCGTAACTAGAATTCACATTTGCTAAACTTCGCACACAATTGCTTATCTCGCAAAGTCTGTAGCACTATTCTTAGATGCTCGGCATGCTCAGATTCATCACATGGATAAATCAATATGTCATCAATTAATACAACAACAAATCGATCTAAATACAATCTAAAAATTATGTTCATCAAATCCATAAAGGCATAACTAGGAATTCATAGTGGACGTACCTCGCTCAATGCGGGTTTTGAATATCTCGAGTCTTTTACTCATGGTGATAATAACCCGATCTCAAATCTATCTTCGAAAAACACAAGAGCTCCTTTCAACCGATCAAAAAAATCATCAATTTGGGGCAAAGGATATTTATTCTTAGTAGTCACCTTGTTCAACCGACAATAATCAATGCACATTCTCATCGTATTGTCTTTCTTTTCCACAAATAGAACTGGTGCACCCCAAGGTGAAAAACTCGGTCTAGCAAACCTCTATCGCTTAACTCTTACAACCGAGACTTTAATTCTTTTAGTTCGGTCGGAGCCATTCTATACTGAGATCTATCGAAATCGGGTAGTTCCCGATACTAATTCAATGCCAAATTCAACTTCTCATCTGAGGTAATCCCGAAGTTTTTCAGGAAACACATCAGGGAATTCACAGATAATAGGTACTGATTCAACTTTCTTTTCTAACACTTTCGAATCGATCACATAAGCAAAGTAAGCTTCACAACCTTTTCTCACAATACTCAAAGCTTTTATTGAAGATATCACAACCGATAACCCATTTAAATAACTGGATTCAATTCAAATTATTTCATCATTCTTGCATCTCAAACCAATAGTTTTCCATTTGAAGTTCACAATAACATCATGCAAAGTTAGCCAATCCATACCCAAAATTATATCAAACTCGTCAAAGGGAAATAACATCAAATCAGCAGAAAAATAAATGTCTTGAAACATTAACGGGCATTTCTTGCAAACTTTATCAACCATGACACATCTGCCTAAGGGGTTCAATACTCTAATCACCAATTCAGTAGACTCTATAGGCAAAGTCTTACTGGATACTAAATTCATGCATATATACGAATGTGTTGATCCGTGATCTATCAAAGCAATCACGTATATCATAAAGTGTGAAAATACCCATAATCACATTTGGAGATGAAGCTCCTCACGAGCTCGAATGGCATAGGCTTTGGTAGGTGCACGAGCCTCGGATCTAACAGTAATGTCTTTTGTTCCCCTCTAACTGCCACTCACATTTCCCGTATTTTTGGGAGGTCTACCACGAGTTGAGATGTTACTCGGTCTCGAATTTTGTACAATTTCTTGCTCGATGATTCGAGGCAATCACGATGAAATGGTCTAATGATCCACATTTGAAACAAGCCCAATCATATAATCTACAATTGCCAGGATGTCTCTTACCATAATGTTTGCACTCAAGGCGATCAGATCTGACACTTCCAACACTAGCAACGGAAGTAGCTGGAGCCCTGAAGCTCGAATGTGATTTAGCACAATCTCTACTAGAATGTCCCACATTAACCTTTGAATGGCTAAAATCATCTCAGAACTTCTTTGATGTAGATTGAAATGACTTACTTGCAAATCTCTTTTTCATATCTCTAGCTTCAAAGTCAGCTTTTTTTTCTCTTTCCCGATTTCTTCAGCTTCACAGGCTCGTTCAACAAGCACAACAAATTCTTTGATCTCAAGAATCCCGACTAACAATTTGATGTCTTTATTCAAACCATCTTCGAATCTCTTGCAAATAATTGCTTCAGTCGAAACACATTCTCGTGCATACTGGCTTAGTCTCACAAATTCTCACTCGTATTCCGTAACAAACATACGACCTTGTTTAAGCTCAAGAAACTCTTTGCGTTTCTAATCTATGAATCTTTGACTGATGTATTTCTTTCAGAATTTAGCTTGGAAGAAATCTCAAGTAACTCGTTCCCTCAGAACCACTGATATCAAAGTCTTCCACCAGTCATATGTCGTATCTCTTAGAAGTGAAACGGCACATTTTATGCATTCATCGAGATTCAATGACAATTCATCAAATACTCTTATCGTATTTTCTAACCAGAACTCGGCTCTCTCAGCATCATCACTAGAGGTAACTCGAAACTCTTCAACCCCATATTTTCTAATCTTATCAACTGGAGGGTTAAACAACTAATTCAGATTAGCTTGTGACATAGCAAAAACTTGCAGAGGATTAGCCGGGGTTGGGGGTTGTTGAATAGCCGGATTAGTCCTAATGTACTGACTAAACCAATCATTCATCATTTGATAGAAGGCTTGTCTGGCCTCTCCATCATGGCTACTCGTAGCCGATCTAGAGTCGAAGGGCACTGTCCCTTGCGTGGGAGCAGGCGCATTGCTCTCGACATCGTCAGCTATAGCTTGTTCGGGATCCATTTACTATATAGAAACACATTTTCATTGTCAGGATTCATCACACTATCACAGTTCATAAATATGACATGTATAGCTAGACTCACATATGCTATGGTAGTACTAGAACCAATTAAACCATAGCTCTAATACCAACCAAATTTAACACTCCTAACCCGTATCTATCGCCAGACTAGGGTTAAAGGCATTACCAGACAAATTAGAACATTTAACATTCATTTCACAATCATCAAAGCATCATAGTCATACAAGAATACAGAGTCCCTTACATAGGTCAACGAGACCTTGAACATGCTTTAGAAAGGGATAGGGACTAAACCAAACTCATACAAAATTTGTCGAACATTAAACATTTTTCAAAGTTATACAGTCACACACGCCTGCAGGTGAATGAGGTTGTGTGCCTTACACGGCTTTAAACACGTCCATGTGTCTAGGCCATGTCAAAATAAGGCATACATACTGACTTGTCCACACGGCCACAAGACACGCCCGTGTGCCAGGCAATGTGAAAATTAGGGAGGCTATTAACTTGGGTCACATGGCCAGTCACACGCTCATGCATCTAGCCATGTTCGAAATTGACTTGGCCACACAGCCTAGCACAAGCCTGTGTGTGCGACCGTGTGGTCTACCCAGGCTCATTTCGAAATAGCCCTCAAGCAACACGGCTGAGACACACGCCCATGTCCCTACCCGTGTAGGCAAAAATAGGCCATTTGCAAGGCCAATTTGCCACCCATTAAGGGTCCTCCCTACAAGCATCAAATACATTTCAATTGCATAATATTTTCTTCAATTCCAATCATCAAACATCCATCATTCATGTCATATTACCAACATCCAATTTCATACTTATATTCCATACTAAAACATGCCAAATCTTAAACTAAAAACATACCAAAACCTATGGTTTATAGCCTCAAAACCTTTCATTCAATATTATACCATGAACTTACCAAGCTCTTCAAATAAGCACTAACCAAACTTACTAAATTGACCAATTCACTTGGCCATTCAAGAACACATCACACTTACCACTATTGCATCACATGTCATATACCAAAATCAAACCATAAGTTCAACCATAATTAAGCCAAATCACATGGCTAAATATACACTTTTCAAAACATATTCAACTACCTCTAGCCTATACATGCCATACTTCAAAATATACATTTTTAAAAGGTACCAAAATATAATTCGATAGTGTGGTGATCATTCTCGACGATCTCCAAGCTCCCGATAGCTACGATATCTATAAAACAATGCAAACACACACAAAGTAAGCTTTCAAAAGCTTAGTAAGCCATATACAAATAAACTTATCAATAAAAGCATATAAACATCTTCTAATTACATATACTCCAGAGGCACATACTATCATAAACCACATAATTCATATACATTTCTCATATATTCAATTCACTTACACATAAGGCATATTTACTTATACTTATATCACACATTATCATTGGCTCATGTACTTACCTTTTGTTCTCAAACATTGAACTACATTTCAAACGTGCACGAATCGGATACACATTTCAGATAATCATTGTTTCTCGAAATTCCCGTTGAACCATTTAGAGTCATAAGGATATGCGGATAACGCGAAAAGCTTGTACAATGCCAACATCTCGAGAGGTGGTCTTACATGAAATCAAATATCGATGCCACTATCCCAAACGGGGTCTTACACGAAATCAAATACGATGCCAATGTCCCATATGTGGTCTTACATGTAAATCATAATTCGATGCCAACGTCCTAGACGTGGTCTTACACGATAACACATATCGGATCCTATGTCATGACATTTGTATCCTAACTATTCCAAAGGTTCGTACGGGGCTTTTCGGATGTCGGAACTTTGTCGATACTTTCTCGGAGATCTCATATTCAACTCTCAAATTATCATTCATCATTGTTCAATAACATATTAGCATAAATAAACCATTTCAAATACATTTTTTTGTATATAGACTTACCTCGTATGAAAATGAACTGAAACGAGCAACTATTCAACGACTTTCGTTTCCCCCCGATCTAATTTTGTTTTCTTTGTTTCTTGATCTAAACATATTCAAATTTAATCATTTTATTCACCAAATCATTCAAATCAATCCATATACACATATTTAGGGAATTTTACAAACTAGCCCTCACATTTTCACATTTTGACACTTTAGTCCCTATTTCACAAAATCACAAAATACACATAATTTCTTTATACATATGTCTAGCTGAATTTTCATATAGCTTATACAAGCCCACATATTTAATTTGTTTCACATTTTAGTCCCTCAATTTCTAAATTTCTCAATTTAGTCCAAATTACTCAAATTCATCAAAAATTCAAAGACAAAATATGCTAATCCAAAACATATATTTCATTTACCAACAACTAACTTCACAAAACTTACAATTTCATCAATGGAATATTTCAAAATCATCATCAAAATCAGAAATTTAAGCATGAGCTTTATAGAATATAAATAACGATCACAAAAACATAGAAATTATCAAAAACCGAACAAAATCCATACCTTAATCACAAATTCTCTTAGCCAAACCCTAGCTTGAATTTTTTTTTTCTTTTCCTTTGTATTTTCGGCAAAGCTAAGCATAAAATGGCTTTATTTTCATTTTTGTTTTCATTTAATTAACATAATATGCTAAATACCAATTTTGCCTTTTTATTAAACCATTAATAAATCATGATATAATGCCCATTTAAGTCATTTAATGAATGAAATGGTCAAATAACCACATAATGATCTCATATTTAAAGAGACACATCAAATAGACACTTTAACAAATAGCAGGCAATTTTTAAATTTTACACGATTAGGTTCTTTTTGCAAATTAAGCATACAAATGATCAAATTTTCATACGAGACTTTCGCTCATGTTAATTCACATATCATAAACATAGAAAATAATATTTAAATATTTTTTTGACTCAAATTTGTGGTCCCGAAACTACTATTCTGACTCGAGTCTAAACCGGACTGTTACATTTAGCTTTATAAATAGCATTCGGTAGTTACACATATCTAATCAAGTAACATCTAACAAAAATTACCAATAAAAAATGTAAATTATTATCATTAATAAGTTAAAATTATATAAAAAAGAATGAAGCATTAAAGGAATGGTTCGTCAAAGAAGTTAACGCTCTCAAAACTATTTTTTTTATCTATGTATTATTTTTATTTTGTAGGTGAAAAATGTTTTGTGGGTTTGTTTTAAAAATAAAGTAAAATTTCAACCATTATTTTTAATAACTATTACTAAATGTATTTTTTAATTTAATATATAGGTCTTTCCTATTTATCATGAACTATTATAATTGATGTATGTTGTTTTACCTAATTTTTAAATTTTTTTTCAAACTTACATTTAGTTTACTTTCTTCGAAATTTGTATATTATTTAAAAAAGAAAAAGGAGAAATTATCTTTATCAATGATAGGTAACAATAATTAAAAATGCATTCTTTAATAACTAATTAAAAATTAAACATGTAAAATCACAAGCAATGCTTGTAACATTAAATGTAACATCCCAAAAATTAGGGGTTAGAATTCTTAAAATTATTAAGAATTAAAATGTAGCATTATTGGTTAGAAGCCTAGTAGGAAATATTGAGAACTTAGGTTTAAGTCTTATAAATTTGATTTTATCTCTTTAAATTTTTCTGCACATGTAGAGCCTAGGTAATATGGTTTATGTATTTATTTGTGTATGCCTTGAGCATGAATGCGGGCACTAGCCCAATGGTTAAGGCCTTTCCAAATTTTCCCTCATTTCCAAAGTTCTATCCATGTTAGCTTATCTTATTTTTGATGATTTTTATACAAATGGACTACTTGCCTATTAACCCTCAAACTCTCTAAGTCCTTTCTTAATTCTACTAAAAATCGCTATTTGTTATTTTATTAAATTGAAACCCTAACTCTCTCTACTTATATTCTAGTTTTCTCGCAAAAGAAGAAAAGAAACCTCTCTATTACAATTTTATTCTCAAGCCCTCGCCACTAGAAACTTTCTTTCAAATTCTTGAATCTTTGCAATCAAGCCCTCATCAATTGTTCTCCAAATTATTGAATTCTAAGTCGTTAGATCGTTGAGTTTCTATCAAGATCAACCCTTTTAGGTGATTTGATTGAGCTTGAACGTAAGGTAGTCACCTGAGACCTCAAAAAAGTTAGGTGTGTGTTCTTTTACAATAAATCGAGTCAAATTTTAAAAATGCCCAATCATACACAGCCTACCACATGAGCGTGTGGCATGCCCGTGTGGATCACACGACCTCACACATAGCCATGTTCCCCTGTATTCCCTTGCATCTATGTTTTGCACACAGTCTGGAGCCTCGCACCTTACCACCCCTTCATATCACATACAGCCTGGACACATAACTTTGTGGCTTTTACACCTTCACCTTTACCCTTTCGCATCGCACACGGCCTGGGGCGTCACACACAAGCTGCTCACACTGCAATGTGGCCCTTGAAACTTAAAAATTACAATTTTGCCCTGTATTTCATTATTTTACGCAATTCAATCCATGATTAGGTTTTTAAGGGCATCTTGAGAACTAGATTATGCAATTAGGTCCTGAACTAGGATTAAAATGATTGAATATGTGAATGAATGAATGAATGAATGAATGATCTTAATTGCTTTTGATTGAGTGCTTAATCCATGAATGATTTTATATTTATCAATGTTATAAATGTCGAATGAATGTCTTGTATGCCTAAATGATTAAACTATTGATTATTGGATACAATAGTGAATGTCATTATTATGCAATGAAATAGAATGCTGAAAGTATTAATGATTGAGTGAATGAATGCATTAAAGAATTATTGCATTGCATATGCATGGGGGTAGATATGAACGGAGGAAGAATGGCAGCTCATATTGATTGCATAAATGAATAATTGATTGTGTACCCACAGAACGATAGATTCCAACTGCAATCTCATTGTACAGCACGATCCCTCTAATAGCTATTATCTGTGAGTGGTCGTGACTCCGCAGTTAAACGAATATTCGTTGTATATTCACATTCATATCAATTACCAACTGCGACGGTCTTATTGTGTACCCACATTTACAGCAGAACCTAACTACGATGTTTTTGTACTGTGCTCTCACGGTCCCTCCAACAACTTTCTATTAAAAAGGTAGAGGGGGTTCTGGAGAACTCCCTATCTGGAGAGCTAGTGGTCAGGGTAAAATTAATGAATGTTAAATGAAACATTAAATGAATGTTGCATGACATACTATGCATACTCATTGAAAAGGTACATGTTAAAACGACCGAATTAATAAAGGTGCATGTATCTAATGAGAATGGTATTATGACTATATAGTAGAATTGTTCAATTGAATTCAATTAAATGTTAATGTTTTGTTTGTCTAAGTGACAAAAACTAAATTATTGTATTGATCAGATTATTATGTGAATTTGATTAATATAATTGACATGTACATTTGAATATTGTTTTGGTTTATTGTAAATGGACTCACATTAAGCTTCCATAGCTCACTCCCCCTAATTTCCATCTTTTCAGATAATCCAACAAGCTAGGATGCGGACTCGACATGCGGAGGGTCTTGGCTTATTCTTGCCAATGATTTATTATTTATTATTTATTATTTATTATTACGATTATCGTTTTATTTTATTAAAAACTGTGGTATGAGACACTTATTTTAAATCACATCAGTTAGGATGCATGTTATTAATGGGTATTTATATTGACAAAAAAGTTTATACTTATTATTCCACATTGATAATGATTTTAGAATGTTGTTTATTTATTAAGTGTTTTAACCAGGTTGATTTATTTTACAAAGATTATTGATTTATTTTTCGCTGCTAAATTAATCTTAGGTTTAATTGATTAATATGATATATTCACTATTAGAAACCAATTTTAGAATTGAGGATGGATTTGAAAAAAAGATAGGATCATTTCTGATACATGCACGGATGGGGTGAAATTTATTAAATTTCATTCACCGAAGCTGTAAAATTTCAAGTTTGGGAAATCATTAGACTTGCGACAAATTTTTGGATGGGATCTAGACATTTCTTGGTTAGGATGTCTTCATGGCGTTTGAAGCTCTATCTCTTAGCCTCAAAACTCAGTTTGAATCACTCAATTTTGAGTTCGGGAGCTCAAGTTATAAATGTTTTAGTGAAGACTGCGCGAGTAGAATTTATGGATGGGATTATGATGAGAATTACGAGTTTCAGACTTTTAGTTCGAGTTTAAATCATATTGAGTTTGGGTTTTAGACTTAATTTTTATTATATATGAGCCCAATATTGTATTTATCAGCTTTTATTATTTTATTATTCTGAATTTTTAATAATTATTAAGTAGTTTAAGTTATTTAGAAGTTTTATATCAACAAAAAAGTTTAGTTTAAACCTACTTCTTGTTTAGATTAATTAGCGTTCTAGTATACTTAAGAGTTTTATTTAGATTTATTTAGCTAGCCTATATATAGGCCTTTGCATTGTATACAAATCAGATAATTTTTTTCATTAATAAAGTTTTCAACTCTGGGAGTTTGTTTCTTGTGCAAGATTTCTTTCTTGTGATTTTTAGAAGTAATTTTCTTCTCGATTTACTTCAAGGAGTCGTGAGATTCCATTCTTCACCCTTCAACTTGCTAAGATTATTTTTTGGAGGGTTGATTAGAGCTATTAATTGAGTTTGTTGGGATTTATATCTCAAAGGGTTCAATTGGACATTTATCTTTTTATTCATCATAACCATCAGTTTATTCAATCCATCTTCCACATTAAATTTCGTCTATTTATTTATTTTTATATTATTATTTGTTATTTGTTCTCAAATTTCTTCTTTTACTATTTTCGAATTCTTATTACTAAATTTTTTTTATTTCTTCTTCTTTTTTTCAAATCAGATCCAAATCTTTCCTTTTTGAGTCAAACAACTTGAATTCGATCCTTCTTTCGCTTCCTCCGCTCATTCTGTATCAATTTTGATGATTAATGTGGTCTCTTCGACTCGAGTCTACCATCGAGGCCGAATTGAGGTGGTTTCATTAAAAATTAGTTTATATATAAAAACATGAGTATGGATGAATTGATCTAGCAAAATCATATTTTATGGTCAATTATTATTAAATTAACATTTAAATGATAAATTTTAAATAAAACTATAATAATATATTGATCTCTTAATAATTGCAAAATAATATTTTAAATAAAATCATAATAATTAAACAATAACTCTTATATCATAATTAGAAAAATCTGTAGAGAATCAAGTGAATGGATAATAAATAGGATAATAATTAAACAATAACATTTATTAATTTAAATTAATAATTATCAATTACAATTATATATCAATTAAAGCTGAATTTAACACTTTAAATAGATTAACTAGATTCATTAGCATCCAACTTTTTGGAGTAGAATACAAACAAAATCAGAAAGCATATTAATTTTTAGGCTTAAATGCTAAAAAAAACTTTGTAATAATATAAAATATCAATGAAGCTCATAATGGAAATTAAAATCGCACCTTGCAAACCTCTTGCAAACCACTATATGTTTTAATTTGATTAATTAATTTATTATGTATAAATTTATACATTCCACATATCTCATTCTCAATCAGTTGTGAAAAAAGTTGTCAAATCCTCTAATTGTAGTATTTGGTGAATAGAGGTTTGCAAGAGCTCGTTGAACTAAAACCTCCAAAACAAAAAATGCTGGGATTAACAACTTTTTTCACAGCTGATTGAGAATGAGATATGTGGAATGACATATCTGATCATGCTTGCTAAAAAATTACTCCATTTACCACTATGTACAATTATATTGATACACTATTAAAATATATTAATTTTCACAAGGTTAATATTTGCAAATAAGGAATTTAAGAAATTTGTTTATTTAATTTTTTTAAAAAAAATTAGATGTTTTAATTCATTGGCAATAGTGTTTTATTTCAATAATTTCACCCAATAAAGACTAAAGTATTATAAATAAATAAATACTTAACAATAAAATGTGTTTGCTCTTATTTTGTCTCACACGTAACATTAACAGGATTGTAGGAATTTGCTTACAGTTTGGAAGAACTAAAGATGAAGTCATAGGGTATGTTGATGCTGATTTTGTTGGAGACCTTGATAGAAGAAGATCTCTCATAGGTTACCGGAGGTTGTGCAATTAGTTGGAAAGCCACTTTGCAAACTACAGTCGCTTTGTCTACCACTGAAGCTGAGTACATGGCGATTACTGAGGCTTGTAAAGAAGCTATTTGGTTGAAGGGACTATTTAGAGAACTCAATGAAGACCTTCAAATCAGCACAGTATTTTGTGACAGTCAGAGTGCTATATTTCTTACAAAAGATCAAATGTTTCATGAGGGAACAAAACACATTGATGTTCGGTATCATTTTGTTCGTGATATTATTGCTCGTGGTGATATTGTTGTGAGCAAAATTAGTACTCATGAAAATCCTGCAGATATGATGACTAAGTCACTTCCTATAACCAAGTTTGAGCATTGCTTAGACTTGGTTGGTGTTCATTGTTGAAGTTAAACCCTTAAGGGGTTTTATGGAAGAGGTGGAGAACTTGTTTATTGAAAGTTCGCGATGAAGAACTTGTTCATTGAGAATTTGTGTCAAGGTGGAGATTGTTAGAATTAAGTGACCCAAATTCTTATTTAAATAAAATACGATGGAAAATAAAATAAAAGTAAAATCCATATAGAACTAGACTTCTTTTATTTTATTTTAGAATAAGGTTTTTTAAACCTTATTAAACTTCATCTATTTTATATTGATTGGGATAGGGTGTTTCAATCCTACTAGAATATGGCTTTACAAGCCTATAAATAGACATAGTCTATTCCTCTTGTATTGATTCAAATTTTCGACATAGTGAATTTTCTTCTCCTCTGCACGTGGTTTTTTTCCCGAAAAGGTTTCCACATAAAATTTGTGTGTTCTTTATTTTATTTATTTTTTATTCTATTTTATTTTTTTCACAAATTGGTATCCGAGCTTCCGGGTTATTCATCTCGATCACGGTAATAGCGTCTTTGAAGTATGAAATTCCGCTGTTGGATCGCAACACCAGATTTGCGTTGTGGCAAATTAAGATGCAAGCAGTTCTTGCACAGATGGATCTGGAGGATGCCCTACTAGGGATAGATAAGATGCCTTCGACATTAACAGATGAAGAGAAGAAGCGTAAGGATCGAAAGGCATTAACACAATTACATCTGCATTTGTCCAACGAAATTTTGCAGGATGTGATGAAAGAGAAAACTGCCGCTGCATTATGGGAGAGGCTAGAACAAATATGTATGTCGAAAACTCTAACAAGAAAGTTGCATATGAAGCAGTGTCTTTATGCTCATCGTTTGGAGGAAGGTGCGTCTGTACACGAACACTTAACAGTGTTAAAAGAAATTCTCTCAAACTTGGAGGCCATGGAGGTTCAATATGATAAGGAAGACCTAGGGTTGATTCTACTTTGTTCGTTGCCCCCGTCTTATTCAACCTTTATAGACATGATTTTATATAGCCGTGAGTCTCTCACAGTTGATGAGGTTTATGATTCTTTAACCTCGTATGATAAGATGAAGCATCTTGTGGTTAAACCCGACTCTCAGGGAGAGGGTCTCATTGTTCGTGGGAGACAAGATCGGAATGCTGATGATGATCGTGGTAGGACACAAGAACGGAATCCTCGTGGTAAATCTAAGGGTAGATCGAAGGCTTCAAACAGAGGTAAAACTTGTAACTTCTGCAAGAAGAAAGGGCACATTAAATCTGAGTGCTATAAGCTACAAAATAAGATTAAAAGGGAGGTCATGAATCAAAAGGAAAACAACCGAGAAAATTCCGGTGAAGCTGATGTTGTAGAAGACTACAGCGATGGTGAACTTCTAGTCGCTTCACAATGATTCTAAAGTAAGCGAGAGTGGATACTTGATTCAGTGCACCTTCCACATGAGTCCCAATCGGGATTGGTTTACAACTTACGAAACAATGATCTCAAGGTGTTGTTTTGATGGGAAATAATGCTTCGTGTAAAATCGCAGGTGTTGGAACAATTAAAGTTAAGATGTTTGATGGAGTTGTCAGAACACTCAGTGACATGCAGCATGTTCCAGAATTGAAAAGAAATTTAATTTCATTGAGTACTCTTGATTCAAAAGTGCAGATACACAAATTGAAAGTGGGGTTTTAAAGATTTCCAAAGGGTCCCTTGTTGTGATGAAAGGGCAGAGAAAGATTGCCAAGTTATATGTTTTACAGGGTTCTACTGTTACTGGTGATACAGCTGTCACTTTCTCTTCCTTGTCAGATGATGATATTACTAAACTTTGGCATATGCGCCTAGGGCATATGAGTGAGAATGGCATGACAGAATTAAGCAAAAGAGGACTTCTTAATGGGCAAGGAATTTGCAAACTGAATTTCTGTGAGCACTATATTTTTGGGAAGCAAAAGAGAGTTCGATTCACTAGAGGAATCCATAACACGAAGTGAACATTGGAGTATATTCATTCTGATCTATGGGGGCCATCCAGAGTGCCTTCCAGAGGTGGAGCTAATTATATGCTAACCTTTATTGATGATTTTTCCAAAAAAGTTTGGGCGTTCTTCCTAAAGCAGAAAAGTGATGTGTTTTCCGCATTTAAGTCTTGGAAAATTATAATTGAAAAATAGACGGGAAAACAGATAAAATACCTCCGCACAGACAATGACTTAGAGTTCTGTTCTGATGAGTTTAATAGATTGTGCAAGTCAGAAGGAATCATGAGACACTTGACAGTTCGTCATACTCCACAACAAAACGGCGTTGCAAAACGAATGAACAGAACGATCATGGAGAAGGTTCGATGTATATTGTCAAATGCCAACTTACCGAAGTCATTTTAGGCAGAAGCAGCGTCTACTGCATGTTTTTTGATCAACCGATCTCCATCCGTTACCATTGAGAAAAAGACTCCACAAGAGGTATGGTCTGGTAATCCTGCTAATTATTCTGATTTAATGATCTTTGGGTGTCGTGCATATGCTCATGGTGATAATGGAAAATTGGAACCGAGATCCATTAAATGTGTTTTTCTTGGTTATAAAGCTGGTGTAAAAGGGTATAAGTTATGGTGTCCTGAAAATAGAAAAGTTGTGATTAGTAGAGATGTTGTTTTTGATGAAACTGCTATGCTACCTAACTTATCTCTTAAAGACTCTTCCAATAAAGAAAATCAAAACCAGGTAGAGCATCAGATTAATACAGAGTCAACTCCTCAAGCTAGTACAAAAATTGAGAATAGAATTGCTTCTTCACCACAATACTCTATCGCCAAAAACAGAACTAGAAGAGAAATTAAACCTCCAAAGAAGTATCTTTGAGGTGATCTAGTTGCTTATGCTTTAAATGTGGTGAAGATATAGATGCGAATCAAGAGCCATCTAATTATTCAGGCGGTTAGTGTGAAGAAGCTCGAGAAAAGTGGATGTTTGCTATGCAAGAAGAGATGGAATCACTCCACAAAAATAGAACATGGGACCTTGTGAAACTTCCTAAAGGTAAAAAGGCTGTTCGTTGTAAATGGGTGTTTAAAAAGAAAGAAGGGACTCCAGGAGTTGAAGAACCCAGATATAAAGCAAGGCTTGTTGCAAAGGGTTACAGTCAAATTCCAAGAGTGGACTTACTGATGTGTTCTCCCAGGTTGTTAAGCATAGTTCGATTCGAGCTTTGCTTGGTATTGTGGCCATGCATGATTTGGAGCTTGAGCAGTTAGATGTAAAAACTACATTTTTGCATGGAGAACTTGATGAGGATATTTACATGCAACAACCAGAAGGTTTTATAGTTTCAGAAAAAGAGAACTATGTTTGCTTGCTGAAAAAGTCCCTTTACGGTTTGGAACAGTCACCAAGACAGTGGTACAAGAGGTTTGATTCCTTTATGACTTCTCATAATTTCAAAAGAAGTAGTTTTGACAAATGTGTTTACTTTAAGAAAAAGCAGTGATGGTTCTTTTGTGTATCTACTTCTTTATGTTGATGACATGTTGATAGCGACAAAAGATAAAGAAGAGATAAAGAAAGGTCAAAGCCCAACTAAGTAAAGAATTTGAGATGAAAGATTTAGGACCAGCAAAGAAGATACTTGGTATGGAGATTCTCAGAGATAGAAAATCAAGTAAATTGTACCTAAGTCAGAAGGGGTACATTGAGAAAGTTCTTTGCGAGTTCAATATGCAGAGTGCTAAGCTTTGTTAGTACTCCTTTAGCAGCCATTTCGGACTTTCATCGGTTTTGTCTCCACAATCGGATGATGAGATTGAGTACATGTCACATGTTCCATACTCCATCACGATGGGATCTCTCATGTATGCTATAGTTTGTTCACGTCTAGATTTATCATATGCGATCGATGCGATTAGCGAGATACATGGCAAATCCCAGTAAAGAACATTGGAAAGCGATTCGATGGATTTTAAGATACTTACAAGGCACTACGATGTTTGCTTACATTTGGAAGAACTAAAGATGGAGTCATAGGGTATGTTGATGCTAATTTTGCTGGAGACCTTGATAGAAGAAGATCTCTCACAGAGTTACATCTTTACAATCGGAGGTTGTGCAATTAGTTGGAAAGCCACTTTGCAAACTACGATCGCTTTGTCTACCACCAAGCTGAGTACATGGCGATTATCGAGGCTTGTAAAGAAGCTATTTGGTTGAAGGGACTATTTAGTGAACTCAATGAAGACCTTCAAATCAAGACATATATTTTGTAATAGTCGAGTGCTATATTTCTTACAAAAGATCAAATGTTTCATGAGAGAACAAAACACATTGATGTTCGGTATCATTTTGTTCGTGATATTATTGCTCGTGGTGATATTGTTGTGAGCAAAATTAGTACTCATGAAAATCCTGCAGATATGATGACTAAGTCACTTCCTATAACCAAGTTTGAGCATTGCTTAGACTTGGTTGGTGTTCATTGTTGAAGTTAAACCCTTAAGGGGTTTTATGGAAGAGGTGGAGAACTTGTTTATTGAAAGTTCATGATGAAGAACTTGTTCATTGAGAATTTGTGTCAAGGTGGAGATTGTTAGAATTAAGTGACCCAAATTCTTATTTAAATAAAATACGATGGAAAATAAAATAAAAGTAAAATCCATATAGAACTAGACTTCTTTTATTTTATTTTAGAATAAGGTTTTTTAAACCTTATTAAACTTCATCTATTTTATATTGATTAGGATAGGGTGTTTCAATCCTACTAGAATATGGCTTTACAAGCCTATAAATAGACATAGTCTATTCCTCTTGTATTGATTCAAATTTTCGACATAGTGAATTTTCTTCTCCTCTGCCCGTGGTTTTTTCCCGATAGGGTTTCCACGTAAAATTTTGTGTGTTCTTTATTTTATTTATTTTATTCTATTTTATTTTTTTTCACAAATTCAGCCACCAGCTAAGTTTTACCAAATAAAATAAACAATTAATAGAATTAGTTGGTCAAATAGGTTAATAAAATCAACTATCAACCAATTACCAAATAGGGTGATATCTTTTTTAAGTTCTAACACATTATATTTAAAATAAAGTGAAATGTTGTTTTAATTAATTTTATTTTAAAAATAATAATTTTCTCATTAAAGAACATTTATTCAATCAATCATATCAAGCAATTATATTGTAGAAGCTCAATTTTGCCTTAAGCCCAATCAAACAGAAACCAAATCAAAATAATAATAATAATAATAATAATAATAATAATAATAATAATAATAATAATAATAATAATAATAATAATAATAATAACAATCCAAGTCCATTACAATAGTACAACAACCCAAATTACAAGCTTAAACAAAGAAAAAACTCTAATGGCCCAAATGGCACATATCCTAAACAATTTTTAGAAAAAAAAAACAACAAAAACCCTAACCTAGAGCCACCGTCACACCCAAGTGCTTGTCGCCACCAACTGCTCTACCACCGTCATCTTCAACCATCGCTTGCAAGAAAAAGGAAGAAAAGATAGCAAGAAGTAGTACAAAACAGTAAAAAAATGTAACATTTGGCTATAAAAGCCACAAAAAAAATGTATTAAAAAATAACAGGAGAGAACACGGAATGAAAAAATTACAATAGTTTTTTGTAGGTATTATTTTTTTTGCATATATATATTTATTTATTTTTTGAGTATTATATATATATAAAAAATATGAAAGTCCCTACCTTTTTTCGCTGGAGCCTCTTCTAGCCTAGAGGGCTGCCAAACCTTTCGGGTATGCCTGAATCCTCGTCAAGAACTATTGGAAATCGAAAGTTTTTTTTATTTTTTTATTTTTTGCGAATAGAAGGCTTTGTCTATGAGATCAGGGCCAAAAAAAAAAGGATTTTTTTTTATGTTTTTCGGTCACCGAAGATTGCAATCGTTGATGCATGTGACCGATGATCATGGGCGGAGCCATAGCGGCTCAAGGGCGGACCACTCACCCCTTTTTTAGAAAAAAAAAGAGGAAAACAAAGTTTTTTTTTTAAAACTGTTTCAAATGAATTTTTTTTTTGGGTTTTTTTAATTAACTAGGGCACAAAAATGACGCCGTTTCAAGGGGTTCTGAAATGCCCCAAAATGACGCTGTTTTAGGGACCGACCCACCAAACCGACCCACCCGCCTCAGGATCCGCTTTTTTTAAAAAAATTGTTTATTTGCACTTTTGGTCCTTTCACTTTTGTGGCTTGTTTCAATATATTCCTATTTTATTTTTTTTATTTGTGATTTTGCCACTTTATTTTATTTTATTTTCATTTTGGTCCTTGGACCATTTTTAAAGATGGGTACCTAAAACGGCGTCGTTTTGGCCGACCCGATTCGATCTGAACCACCCAACCTAGGATCCATGTGTTTTTTTAAGGGGGACTATTTGCGCCTTTGACCCTTCTGCATTTGCGGCTTCTTTCAATTTAGTCCATTTCCTTTCTTAATTACTTTATTTCTTCCCTATAATTTAAGTTGTTCATAATTTAGTCCCTAGATCAATGTGGACCCGTTTAGGGGATGACACATGTCCCAGGGTTTGGGATAATTGCCCGTTTGGTCCCTGGTTTTTACGTGCATTTTATTTTGATCCATATTTTTTATTAGTTTTTTATTTACAATTTGTACCCCTAAATTTCATTTAAATATTGATTTAGTCCTCTATTTATTTATTCATTTATTTATTTACAGTTTAACCCCTTACTATTTATTTTATCCCGATTTACCCTTTTAATTTTATTTAAGTTACAATTAAATCCTTTTTATTCTTTTATTCATTTATAACTTATTTACTTATTTAATTTCAACTTTTCATTAAAATTTTATTATTTATTTATGTATTTATTATGGTAATTTCAGCCTTTCATGATTTTTTTATTTGCTTATTTATTTATTTATTTATTTATTTATTATTGCCTTGCTCTTTTATTTTAAAATTCACATTGTTCATTTTTGTACATATTTGTCATATCGTCATTATTACTTCATTAATTTTATTTTTGTTTTATTATTTCTTTTACTTTTAGTACTTTCATGTCTTGTCTTTTTAATCATGCATCTTCCATTTACTTTTATTTTAAATAATCTTATCTATTTTATTATTCTGATTACATTATTATTATAGTATTCCTTAATATATTTATATTTTATCATTCTAATATCCTACCCATGTAGCCATTTTATTTTATTTTACCAAACTGCTATATTATTTACTTATACATGTTAATCTATTTTATCCTTGTTATTATCATTTTATGTACTTATATTATTAATATAATAATAACTACGCTGTAATTAGTACCATTATTATAAAATTGGTATTCTCATTATTATTATAGTTGCATTACTATCATTATTTCATATATTATATCACAACATATTCATTCATTTTTATAAAAATATATATATAATTTTTTTTAAAAAAAAGGGGTTATCGTCGTTTTATATAACGTATAAAATGTACAAAACCAAGGTAATGTTCATTATTTTAGAAATAAAAAAGTCATGTTATTAATTTACGAAATATGGCTTCTTTCCAAAACCGAGATAGTCGAATATCTACTTTAAAATAAATAAAAAACAACGTTTTGGCGTTTGTTCTCGTTTTTGAGGATTTAAGGCATTGTGTCCTAACTTACGGGACATGATCCTTTCTTCTCGATTAACTTGAAATAAGCCTTTTTTTTGCGAAAATTACTTTAATTAGGTAATGCCTTAATATAAAAAGGGACTGTGTTTTAAATTCTCTTCAAATTTTCAATTCTCGACACTAAGACATCAAGCAATCAACTAGGTACCAATTTTAAGCGTCACGGGGGGTGCTAATCCTTCCTCGTGCGTCGTTTTCAAAATATAAGTCAATTTCAAAAAAAAAAAAATTTCAATAGCTTAGCGACTCCACTGAGACAAAATGAGAGAGTCAAGCTGCAAGTTGATTACTTTTAGTCTTTCTATCGAAAATTAATAATTTGGTTTAAATTTACGATCCCTTCGTTTCATTTCATCTTTCATTTTTGTGATCTTCATCATTTTGTTACATAATGATATGTTTGCTTTATTGGTTCGAGTCTCTTGGTATATTTTCGCATATTTCATTGCATAATCATTTGATTTTGCCCTTCTTAAGTGGGAGTGAGAAGTTATTCCTTCATGAGGTCTTCACATCCATATAGGATAGTGGATCACTTTTGAGATACATCCATACCTATGTCTTCGTGAGATTTTCATCTCTGTATAGCCATAGGGAAATGTATTCCCTGAACCGAACTCAGTCCATATGAGCCTATAATGGGTGAAGATCAATGAATCTGTTGATCTAGGTACCTTTACTTTAAAACCGAACCGCATATAATGAGCCCTAAGAGCCTACCCTAGATAGAACCATACTGAACCTCGAGTGGTCACCCGATTAGGTGTTCTATTTATTATTTCTTGCTTGGAATTCTAGATTCATATGAAATGTACTGACTTATTTTATTTTGTTTTGGTTGTGATTGCATTACATTTTCATCATAGAAAAGGGTGTTGATTCATGTTCAATGCTAAATAGAGAGTTTATCATGGAAAAAAGATTTCTTGATAAAGTGAAAGATAATGCGGCTATCCGAATATGGTCTGAAAAGACACAACAAGAAAAAGGTGACAGTCTGACGGAGGGATATGTGTCAGAATTGTAGAATTTCACTAGCATTAGTATGACTCAGAATAACCTCTAAGAGTTAAAAGAGGTATGGGACCAATGGGATGACGAAACCAAGTAGTTATTCTACTATAACTATGGTGATTTGCCTTACTCAATGTCAAAGTGGATAAGCACTTATTTTGAGCTTTGGCCCAGTATTGGAATCCTACCTATAGTTGCTTTACTTTTGGAAAGGTAGAATTGGTATCCCCATCATAGAAGAGTACACAACTCTACTCCGTTGCCCGAGAATCTAAGCCGACAAAGCTTATTCTAGAGCAGCCAACATCTCGACTTTCCTAAAAAATCTAATAAGCATCACTGGAATGAGTGAGTAATAGGTCACGGCCCAGATTAAACAAAAGGGAGGTAATAAATGTATCCCTTAGAAAAGTTTGCGAGATTTGATCTTGGCATATCTAGACACGAAGAAAATGGTCGATGTCTTCTCTTTGAGTATTTACGGGTTGGTTATTTTTCCCAAAGCAGTAGGGCACATAGATAAGGCAGTTTCAGATCTATTTGACTAGCTTGACAAAAGGGTCACGCCTGTCTCAATGATTTTGGCTGAATCATTCAGATTTTTGAGTGCATGCCAGAGAGTGGGTGAAGGAAGATTTATCGGATGTGCACAACTCTTGCTAGCTTGGTTTCACAGCCACTTTTGGAAGGTAGAAAATCTCTTTTATCGAGTATTCTTTAAGAACAACTCTCCCTTGAAAGAATTCGTAGCTACTCCAAGGCGAGACAGCATTTTGGAGGAAAAATGGATGACAATTCTCTAGAGTTTCCAAGACAAAGACGTTGAATGGAGGGCTGATTGAATGATCCTTGATGAGATTTTGTATCGATGTGGAAACTTTGACTGGGTCTCTCTACTCGGGATATGGAGAGCTATTGGATATGCCCCTCTACTTGTATTGAGGTAGTATAGATCAAGGTAGTTCATACCAGCAACGCAAGGGTTGACTCAGTACGAGTTTGTGTACAAAGGTGATAATTACAAGATGAAGGTTCATGAAATATCGAATGCTTAGAACCAGACCCATAGAATGAAAAAGATTTCCTACAAATCCCATAACAACCCCCGAATATGATTGGTGGTGGGCCAAAAGAGTTAATGACAATGTCCCTTTGTCAAATAAAAAAAACACTCGGCCGATAGAAGAGCACTTACAAATGATCCCGTCTGAGTTGGAAATCATAAAGAAAGAGTTTGAAAAGAGGAGTTCAGAGTTGGGGAAAAAGATAGAACAGTTGGAAGAGGAAAAGATGCAACTAGGATTAAACGTCGACGTCTAGAAGTTAGAAGCTGAGAAAATGAGAAAAGGAAAGAACAAGGATGAAGAAGACTTAGACAGTCTAAAAATAGATTATAAGAAGTTGCGCTTGTCGATAAGGACTATCGGGTTGGGTAAAACATCGGAGCAATGGTAGTAAGAGATCAAAGAAGAAAATATTAAAGCTGATCAGTGATAAAAGAAATTCCAAGATGCTCGAATTCGAGAAGATGCTCTAGAAAGGGATTTGTTAGAAAGCCAAAATGAAAAGGTTAGATTAAGAGCCTGGGTAGCAGAATTAGAAAGGTCACTGCATCAATATCATAGTAGGAACTTTGCAATTGAGTTGAAAGTAAGCCTAAATAAGATTGAAGAGTTGAAGAGAAGGATAGAAGAGCACTGCAAAATTGTGAACCTTGAGTTGAACTTCTTGAAACGAACAATGAACACTAGAAAAAGTAATTCCAACGCTCTCAAGGTCAAATTAGAGATAGAGATCATATCATGGGTAAAGCTGTGACTCAAGTATGGGAAATAGCTGACCATTTATAAACCCTAGCAGTTCAAGCTGACATGCTAAGCTTAAAATACGAATCAGAATCAGATCGAGGTTGAGAATTGTCTTGGCTTCTTAAAAAAGTCAAGGCTTTGAGTATTAGGGCAAGACCGTATATGTAAAATATATCTGTTTTATGTAAAGAGATTAGTTTTCTAGTAAAGTTATTCTAATGGAATTGAATCAAAATCAATGCCTAATAAATGTCCAAGCCCAACCAGATACATATCCACGAAAGGTACCCGTTACCATAAGACCTCAACAATATCAAGCTGGCACTTCAGCACCGATGAATTACCCAATAGGTTTAGGTTCCAATCTTGGGGATAATCCAACCAACCCAGTTGTTCCTGATTTAGATGACATGGCCGAAATAGATAGAGCAAAAGTAGAACTGCCAAAACAACTAGAAGATTGGTGCAAGTGGTTGAAAGAAAAACTCATAGCTATGGAGAATGTCGATTACCTTTGCGAGGTTGATGCTAAGGATTTAAGCTTAGTCCCTAATCTAGTGCTCCCACTAAAATTCAAAACTCCAGAATTCAAAAAATATAATGGGACTAGTTGTCTTGAAGCCCATATCACAATGTTCTGCCGAAGAATGACGAGATACGTCAATAATGACCAATTGTTAATTCACTACTTTCAGGATAGTGTGATTGGGTCAGTCGCCAAGTGGTACAACCAGCTAAGTCGTGCCAAAATCAATTCATGGAAGACCTAGCACAAGCTTTCATGAAACAATACAGTCATATGACCGACATGACACCCGATAGAATTACACTGCAAAACATAAAGAAGAAGCAAAGTGAAAGCTTTAGGCAGTACGCTTAGACATGGAGAGAGGTGGCAACGCAAGTCCAACCACCTCTTCTGGAGAAGGAGACAACAATGTTTTTCATAAACACTCTATAATCTCCGTCATTAACCATATGTTGAGAAGTGCTATTAAGAGCTTCTTAGATATAGTAATGTCTAGAGAGATGATTGAAAATGTAGTAAGGAGTGGGAAAATAGATGCGAGGGGAAAACACTAAAAGATCAGCCCCGAGAAAGAAGGAAAATAAAGTGAACACCGCGAGTGTGTATAGATATTATATCAGAATCTAACTTAAGAACAAACACAAAAAAACTTAGTTCACACCCATCTCAATGGCATATAGAGAGTTATATTAGAATTTGTTTAATGCGAATGTTGTATCCCCGTTTTACTTAAAACCCATGCAACCTCTTTTCCTAAAATGGCATGATTCGAATGCTCAATGCGATTACCACGCAGGAATAACGGGACACTTGATTGAGAACTGCACTGCATTCAAAAAGCTGACTGAAAGGTTCATCAAAATGGGAATTGTAAGGTTCGATGATCCGTCGGGACCTAATGTGGTAGGAAATCTATTACCCAATCATTCAAATCAAGAGGTAAACATGATAATTGAGAGTGGAGGAAAGATGACTAAAATCAATGTAGCAAAAGTAAAAACCCCACTAAAATGGGTTTGGCAAAAGATGATAGATATAGGATTAATCATTCAAGATTTAGAGGAGGTACCTAAAGGGATGAGGAGCTACTGTGAGTTTCACGTTGAAGAAGGTCATGAGATTCAGGAGTGCACTAAATTCAAAGCTTTAGTGAAAAGTCTAATGGATAATAAGGAGTTAGAATTCTTTGAAGATGTCAAAGGCGTAGGCTCAGAAGGAGGCGACATCTACGCCTCAGAGGAAGGATCAATAGAGAAGGTCTCCAAGGTTAATCACCCAGTGATGATTATTTCACAGTCGAGAAATAATGAAGCAGGAACACAAGTTGTGCTGAGATTCATAATTCAGAAACTCGTGGCTTTTCCTTATAAAGATAGCAAAAGGGTTCCATGGAATTATGACTGCAACGTAATGATCTCAGGAGAGGAGAACTCGGTTAGCACTTCAGAAAAGAGCTAGGATATTAGTTTCTACATGCGTAGTGAGAGGCATTATGACCTTGCAAATATAAAAACCGAGCCCGTTAAAGGAAAAACCCTAGTAGTTGAACATAAGAAAGAAAAGATAGCTAGAATGGAATCACTAGTTAATGAGTCAGTAACTGAGAACAAAGCTAAGGAATTATTGAAATTCTTGATGCATAGTGAGTATAGTGTTGTGGAACAACTACATAAACAACCAAGCCACATATTAGTACTAGCCTTGCTCTTGAGCTCAGAGACACATCGTAGCGTGTTGATGAAGGTGCTGAATGAGACTTATGTTGCTAATGATATCTCTGTGAATAAGCTAGATTGCATGATTAACAATATAAGTGCTGACAATTTCATCATTTTCAATTATGATGAAATACCTCCAGGGAGCATGGGATCCATGAAAGCCCTACATATCACTACCTGCTGCAAAGGATATATATTGTCAGGGGTGTTAATAGACAATAGATCTGCGCTGAACGTGTAACAACCTAATTTAGGGGCTAGTCAGAACAGTGGTCTCGGGACCACAAATCTAAAATTTGGAAAATTAGTTTTATTATTATTATGAGGTTATATTACGATTATAGTAGTGCATGAAAAATATGGGGAGCTAATTTTAATGTTTTTTAGCCTAATTGCGAGAAAGGACTAAATCACATAAAAGGAAAAAGTTGCATTTTAGTACCCAAATGTGTCAATTAGCTAGAGAACTAAAATTTGGGGCTTTTAAAGAGCAATTAGACCCTTTTTAAAGGAGCATCACCGGCCATAGGGTCAAGAGGAGACAAAAATTTTTAAAATTAGGTGGGTTGGGTGACTTATTTTGACTAAAATAGAAATAGATGAAAAGAGGATGATATCATCCCTTTCCATCTTCTTCCTCCACTAAAATTTTCAGCAAAGAATGGGGTTTTGAAAGCTTCAAAAATTTTAGCAACATTAAGCCCTCTCAAGTAAGTGATTTTGAAAGTTTCTCTTAATGATTTTTACATTTTTGGACTCCTTGAAGCATAGGCTTTCTAATGAGAGGTCTATTTTGCAACATGGTTGAAAGTTTAGGGTCTTGCCATAAAAATATTTGTGATGTTTGCTGAGTTTTTATGGAAGAAAACGAGTCTTAGTTGTGTAATAGACTACTTTTGTGAAAGAACTTCTCATGAAAACCCTTATAGGACCATTTTGCAAAGTTTGTGAAATTAGGTGATAAGGGTGTGAAATAGTGAGAATTTGGTGATGCTATAAGAGTAAAAAGGGGCCTAAGATACGAATAAATTCAATAAAAATTAAATTTCGAGCATAGAGGTAAAATGGTCATTTTGCCAAGGTCTCGGTGCAAAATAGTCATTTTACCTGAGATGTGAATTTTAAATTGCCTAATTGTGTTTAGTGACTAAACGAGCACTTTTTTTTATAATAGATCAAGAATTGCCAAATCCGAACCTAGATCGGGAGAAAGCCAAGCAAATCGACTAAACCGACTAGTCGAGTACATTTTGTAACCTGAGGTAAGTTGTATGTAAATAATGCAACTACATTGTGAATGTATGTAGTCGAATTGTTATTGAATTGATATAGTATGAATTACTAGATTGTGAACTGAGAATGCATATTATTGATCGAGATAATAAAAAGATCTAGCGTAGACCTTAGGAAATAAACCGGATATTCATGCCATAACATTCAGATTACCTGTGTGCTAGTGTAAGACATGTCTGAGACATGCATCGGCCACATTATGAGTGCTAGTGTAAGACCATGTATGGGACATGGTATCGACGTAGAGATGAGTGCCAGTGTAAGACATGTCTGGGACATGCATCGGCTAAGAGTGGTGCTAATGTAAGACATGTCTGGGACATACATCAGCATGTATATACAAGAGCTAGTGTAAGACCATGTCTGGGACATGGCATCAGTAACTTATCCCATGTTTGAGGCTTACAGAATATCCAGTTGTATTCCGAAAGGTCTAACTTTAAAGGTTATGAAATTGTTTTAATAAAGAAAAGTATAATAATGTTGTGAGTGATACAGGTACTTATTTGGAAATCATGAGTAATGAGATCAAATTAGAAAATGTGACTTGAGTAGACGGTAATGAGTAAGTTAAGTTTATGCTTACCTTTGAGTTATGAGCATGATGACTAATGGTGAATTTGTTGTTGTATATTTATTTATATGCTACTTACTAAGCTTTATGCTTACTCTCTATCCTTTCCATTTTCTTTCAGTGCCGCTTAATTAGCTCAAGGATCCCTTGAAGTTGGAGATATCGATCACACTATCAATCGAAGCACTTGGTATAGTATAAATCTTCTTTTGAGTATGGCATGTATAGGGCTAGACTAGGATGTTTGATTTAATGAGAAATTGGTTATGTATTTTGGCTTAAGCCAAAACCCCTTCATTTTGTATCAAGCCTAGAATAATGACTATTATTCATTTTGGTAAATGCATATAATGTTCTTTCTATGGATGAATTGGTGTTTATTATGGTGAAATTAGTATATTGAAATGATCTTGTGTAGGTTGTGTAAAATGGGTGACAAAATGGCCTCCTTTTCCCCGCACGGGCAAGGCACACGGGCTTGTGTCTAGGCCGTATGTGACACATGGCTCACTCCCATGGGTGTGTGTTATGGTCGTGCGTCCCCTGCACTTAAAATTTTAAGTCAGTTTAGTACATGAATAGGCCACACAGGCGTGTGTCATGGCCGTGTTTTAAAGTCAGTGTTGTACATGGGCAGGCCACACCAGCGTGTGTCATGGCCGTGTTTTAAAGTCAGTGTTGCACACGGGCTAAGGGCACGGGCATGTCCCAAGCCATGTGGGTGTGTGTGACCACACGGTTTATACCCACACGGGCGTGTGGAGCCTTAAAGCATGAATTTTCCAAGTTTTTCTTAAGTTCTCGGTTTAGTCCCGAACCATCTCTAATTTATGTTTTGGGCCTCGTGAGCTTGTTTAAGGGACAAAATGCATGTGAATGAGAAGTTCTAAGTTAAAAAAATTTTATGGCCTAATTTTATATGTGTATGCTTGAGTTAAGTCCGGTAGCACCTCGAACCCTGTCCCGACATCGAATACGGGTGAGGGGTGGTACAGAACGTCTTGCCTCTATCCACACTGAACAGACTACCAGTGGATAGCTCTCACATGAAGACGTGTCAAAATATAGTGAGAGCATTCGATGGTACAGAAATGAGGGTGATGGGAAGGATTGAAATATCTTTCTTAATTGGTCCGAACACATATGAGATAGATTTTTCTAGTGATAGATATCAAGCCCTCTTATAATTACTTGTTGGCTAGACCTTGGATTCACTCGACTAGGGCAGTGTCGTCGTCACTACACTAAAAATTGAAGTTGGTAACAGAGGGTCGACTGGTGACAATAAACGCTGAAGAGGATATCATTGCATCCGTAACTAGTGACGCACCATACATAAGAGCAGATGATGAGGCAATAGAATGTTCTTTTTGATCACTAGAATTTGTTAATACAACTTTCATTGTTGAAGGAAATAAAATCCAGTGCCCAAAATATTCAAAACTACGAGGATGGGCCTGTAGTTGACGGTTGGGAAAGGAACTTTACTTGGGAAAGAACTCAAAAAATACCTACAATGAAGGGTCAAGGCACCCATACTGATGAAAAAATGAGACTGCTTTGGCTTATGATACAAGCCAAACACGAGACAAAAGAAAAAAAGAGTTGAAGAAGAAGCAAGAAAAGGGAAGAGCATGATTGAGTGGGAAAGAGGTCAAGTGGGAACCAATGACCTTTCCCCATATAACCAAAATGTTCATGTCAGGTGAAACCATTTATCTTGAATAAAAGACGTCAAAAAAAGAAGCTGCAGAAGAAATTTTGGGAAACTTGAGCATTAATGTCATATTCAAAGAAGAAATTAGGGAAAACCTGTCAACCATTCGTCCTTACATTCCCGAAAGTGTTCTGAACAATTGGACCGAAGAAGAAATCTTTGTAATTTTTAGAACTGATTCAGAGTAATGTTCAAAACACTCTTATTACTCTAAGCCTAGGAGTAATAAGAATCCTTTTGTAAAAAAGGCATATGTCTATTATTTTTATTTCAATAAAATGCATCTTTGTGTCTTATTTTGGAAAATATTCTTTTATTCTTTCCATTTCATTCATACTTATACCACACAGATAATTATTCTTAGATTCATTTGTTCTTTGGGTCTTTGTTCATTCTTATAATAGGTCTCCAGATATCAATAATATGAGTGACGCTACTACTGACTCAGAATCTCTTTTCGAGCAAGATATGTGTTTAAAGGAACCTCAGGACTTTGAAGGTGATCGAGATTGTAACCTATCTTCTAAATTTGTTAAGGATGGTAGCACAAAAGGAGAAACATATTCCACATCATAATGAGTCAGTAGAAATTGTGAGCCTAGAAGATGAACAAGAGAAGAAATAGGTGAAGATTGAAGCTTGCATCACCGTAGAGACAAAGCAAGACCTCATTGAGTTACTCAAAGAATTCAAAGATGTCTTCGCATGGTCGTATCAAGACATGTCTAGTCTAAGTACTGATATCGTGGTACACCAACTTCCTATAAGGGAAGAATGCAAGCCGGTTCAATAAAAACTCCGAAGAATGAGGCCCGACGTCTTGCTAAAAATAAAAGAAGAGGTCAAGAAGCAATTTGACGCTGGTTTCTTACAAGTGGTTAAATGCTCGAAGTGGGTAGCTAATATAGTCCCTATCCTTAAGAAAGATAGGAAAGTACGAATGTGTGTAGACTATAGGGATTTAAACAAAGCTAGCCCAAAAGATAATTTTTCGTTGCCTCATATTGACACCTTAGTGGATAACATGACAAGTTATTCACTATTCTCCTTCATGGATGGTTTCTCTGGATACAACTAGATTAAGATGCATTCTAAAGATATGTAAAAGACCATATTCATAACCATGTGGGAAACATTTTGCTATAAAGTGATGCCATTCAGATTGAAAAATGCAGGTGCGACGTATCAAAGAGCCATGGTAACCCTGTTTCATGATATGATGCATAAGAAAATCAAGGTTTATGTCGATGATATGATTGCAAAATCCCAAACAGAAGATGAGCATATACAAGTCCTAAGGAAACTATTCTTGAGGTTTAGAAAATTTCAGCTAAAGCTCAATCCAGCAAAATGTACCTTTGGGGCTAGGTCAGGAAAATTGTAAGGATTCGTAGTCAGTGAAAAGGGGATCGAGATTGACCCAGATAAAGTCAAGGCTATACAAGAGTTGCCTCTGTCGTGCACTCAAAAGAGGTCTGGGGTTTCTTAGGGAGATTAAATTATATCGTTCGGTTCATTTCAAAATTAACAGAGAAATGTAACCCCATATTCTGTCTTCTTAAGAAACACAATCCAGGTGTATGGATGAGGAATGCCAAAAGACTTTCAAAAAAGTCAAACATTACTTGTCCAATGCCCCAATGCTGATGCCACCTAGCCCAGATAAGTCACTGATATCGTACTTGATAGTATTTGGGAATTCCATGGGATGTGTGCTTGGCCAACATGATGAGTTAGGGAGAAAAGTAAGAGCAATATACTATCTCAGTAAGAAGTTAACTGAGATAAGATACTCACCAATTGAGAAGTTGTGTTGCGCTTTAATTTGGACAACCTGATGGCCGAGACAGTTGATGTTGTACCATATGACTTGGCTCATCTAAAAAAATGGACCCTCTAAAGTACATGATGGAGTCGACTGCTATGAATGGAAGGATGACCCAATGTCAAATTTTGCTTTCTGAATTTAATATGGTTTATGTGAACCAAAAGGCAGTAAAGGGGAGTGCAATAATAGATTTTCTAGCTAGTAGAGCTCTAGAAGATTACGAACCTCTAAACTTTGATTTTCCAAATGAAGATTTGATGTATGTTGCAAATATTGAAGAAGGTGCTCAAGAAGAACATCCTTGGAAACAAATTTTTGATGAGGCTTCAAATGCTGTGGGTAACAGAATCGGGGCAGTCTTGGTATCCCCAAATGAAGATCATTATCCCTTTACTAGTAAATTGGATTTTGATTGCACAAACAATATGGCAGAGTACGAAGCATGTATCATGGGTATCCGTGCAGCCATAGAACTCAAGATCAAAGTACTAGAGGTATATGGGGATTCTGCACTAGTAATTATCAACTCAAAGTTGAATGGAAGATAAGAGATCCTAAGTTGATCGAGTATAGAATGCTGGTCCTGAAGTTAATTAAAAAGTTAAATGGCATCACCTTCTACTACCTTCCACGAGATGAAAATCAGATGGCTGATGCCCTAATTGCCTTAGCTTCCATGGTCAAAATGAATAAACAAGAGGATGTAAAACCTATCCAGATGAGTATTTATGAGGCTCCGGCTCATTGTTACAACATCGAGGAAGAGGAAAAGAATGATCACCCTTGGTACCATGATATAATGCGATATGTAAAGAATCGTGAATACCCTGATCAGGCGACCAAGAATGATAAAAGGACGCTAAGAAGATTGGCCAGTGACTATGTCTTAAATGGGGAGATCCTATATAAATGATGAAAGGATCACGTACTACTAAGATGTGTGGATGTCATTGAGACCAAGAAGATTTTAGAAGAAGTCCACTAGGGCGTTTGCGGAACACATGCTAATGGTTTTACAATGGCCAGGCAAATCATGAGATTCGGGTATTATTGGTCCACCATAGAAGGAGATTGTATTAATTATGCCAAGAAATGCCATAAGTGCCAAATTTATGGAGACAAAATTCATGTACCTCCTTCACCTCTTCATGTTATGACTTCTCCATGACCTTTTTCTATGTGGGGGCATGGATGTCATTGGGTTGATCTCGCCAAAAGCTTCCAATGGGCATCGATTCATCTTCGTAATCATTGATTACTTCACCAAGTGGGTAGAGGCCACTTCTTACAATAATGTCACGAATTTGAGAGTCAGCAAATTCTTGAAAAAATAGAACATATGTCGGTATAGGATGCTAGAAGATTATATTTGACAATGCATTAAACTTGAACAACAACACGACAGCAGAGGTCTGTAGTCAATTCAAGATCAAACAGCACAACTCGTCTCCATATCGCCTAAAAATAAATGGTGTAGTGGAGGCAGCCAATAAGAACATTAAGAAGATAGTGGGGAAAATGACTGAGACTTATAAAGATTGGCATAAGAAGTTACCATTTTCCCTTTATGCTTATCCAACATCTGTTAGGACATCCACTGAGGCAACATCTTTCTCATTGGTTTATGAATAGAGGCGGTTTTGCCCATTGAAGTCGAGATCCTTTCTCTCAGAGTTTTGTCAGAGTTGAAGTTGGATGAAGCAGAATGGATCCAATCTTGATATGATCAGCTGAACTTGATTGAAAAGAAGAGGTTGAAAGCTATCCGTCATGGTCAGATTTACCAAAAACGAATGATGTGAGCTTATAAAAAAAGGTTTGCCCTAGAGAATTCCATGAGGGGGACCTGGTATTGAAAAAAATTCTTCCTATACAAAAGGACTTCAGAGGAAAGTGAATGCCAAATTGGGAAGGACCTTATGTGGTAAATAAGGCCTTTTCTAAAGGAGCATTGATTTTGACCGAGATGGATGGAAAAAACCTGCCTAATCCTGTGAATTCGGATTCAGTCAAGAAATAATTCACCTAAAAAAAAGAGAGAGGCTAAGGCAAAAACTTACGTAGGGCACCTTAAGACCAAAAGGGTTTTGAGTTGAAAACCCAAAAAAGGGCAGCTCAAATTTGGATTGAAGATTGAACATGTGATGGTTGGGTCTTCTCAAAAGGAAGAACGTTACATCTTGGGCCATCAACGAAGTACTCTGGATCTCCTAAACACGTATCAGGCTTAAAAGGGTTCTCAAGAAGTTAGTGTTTAAAGCTCATGCTACGATATCTAGGGTTGTATTATAGCAACATTTGTTATTTTGATTAATCTATTCATTTCGAGTTTTATTCCCAATAAATTTCAACCTTGTTCATTGTTACAATCTTTTTCAAGTATTTTTATTGAAATAACGATTAATGAACTAATAATATTCAAGTAAAAAGATTTCTGTATATTGCTCTGAAAGGTTTTCTAAATAGTACAAGAACCTGAAACAGGACCACTAGTCAGAACTGACCAAATATAAGAGTTGGAAATGTTTGGGAACGAATAATTTAAATTGTGGTTACTTCTTTGAGTTTTTTGTCAAAGATATTAGATCTTAACAAGAAGGTATGGTAACACATCAGTGATGGAGTCTTGACGAACAACAAACAATGTCAACCTAAGCATTAAAAGGGGATTATTATCGAAAAATGACATTTTGCATTCATGCAAATATTATTCGCACACATCTAGTTAGGAGAATCTGATTTATTCTAATCATAACATCCTAATCGTTTGGCATAAATATAGGCCCTTGAAGTTGTAGTGGAGTAGATTAAGACTACAAATCTTATCTCCCTGAAGTTGTAGTGGAGCAGATTGAAGATAGTGAATCTTATTTCCCTAAAGTTGCAGTGGAATAGATTAAAGCTGCAAGTCACCAATCTTATAAGATTTTTTATCTTCAATATACTCCAATGCAACCTCAAGGAGATAAGATTTATCTCCCTGAAGTTGTAGTGGAGCAGATTAAAACCATAAATCTTATCTCCATGAAGTTGCAGTGGAGCATATTAAAACTACAAATCTTATTTCCTTGAAGTTGCAATGGACCAGATTGAAGATAGTTAATCTTATCTCTTTGAAGTTGCAGTAAAGCAGATTGAAGCTACAAATTTTATTTCCCTGAAGTTACAGTAGAGCAGATTGAAGATAGCATATCTTATCTCCCTGAAGTTGCAGTAGAGCATATAAAAGCTACAAATTTCATCTCCCTGAGGTTGTAGTGGAGTAGATTGAAATTACAAATCCTATACCTCTGAAGTTGCAGTGGGTTAGAATGAAGCTACTTGAATAAGAGGAGCACTAAAAAAGTCGAGATTCGGTAAGACCAGACAAAATTAGTCTTTCTTAAAGTCTTTGCTTCATTCTCGTTACATGACAACGAGCAAAGAGGGGCATCTATAAAAGCCCAATTTTGCCCTGGGCCCAACCAAATCGAAACCAAACCAAAATAATAATAAAAATAGTCCAAGTCCATTTCAATGGTCCAATAGCCCAAATTACATGCCCAAACAAAGGAAAAACCCTAATGGCCCAAATGACCCATAACCTAAACAATTTTCAGGAAATTAAAAAACAACAAAAACCCTAACCTAGAGCCGTTGCTTCACCCCAGTGCTTGTCACCACCAACTGTTCTACCACCGTCATCTTCAACCAACACCAGCAAGAAAAAGGAAGAAAAGACAACAAGCAGTACAAAACAGTAAAATAAAATAAAAAAATATGTAACATTCAACTATAAAAGCCACAAAAAAACATGTACCAAAAAAATAGAGGAGAGAGTACATAATAAAAAAATTACAATAGTTTTTTGAAGGTATTATTTTTTTTGCATATATATTTATTTATTTTTTGAGTATTATATATATAAATACGAAAGTTCCTACCTTTTATCGCCGGAGCCTCTTCTGGCCTAGAGGGTTGCCAAACCCTCGGGGTATGCCTGAATCCTCATCAAGAACGATTGAAAATCAAATATTTTCTTTTGTTTTTTTTTTATTTTTGTCGAATAGAAGGCTTTGCCTTCGAGATCGGGGCCAAAAAAGAAAAAAAAAGGATTTTTTTTGAGGTTTTTTGGCCACCGGAGAAGGCGATCGCAATCGCCGACGGTCGATGATTGCGGCGAAGCCACGACATCTCCAATGGCCGGACCCAGCCCCTTTTTAGAGAAAAAACAGAGGAAAATAATTTTTTTTTTAAAAAACTGTTTCAAATGAATATTTTTTGGGTTTTTTTTTACTTAAATAGGGTGCCAAAACAACGCCGTTTCAAGGGGTTCTGAAATGCCACGCCGTTTTGGGGCTAACTCGCCAAATCGACCCACCCACCTCAGGATCCGCTTTTTTTTAAAAAATGGTCTATTTGCACCTTTGGTCCTTTCGCTTTTGCTACTTGCTTCAATCTAGTCCTATTTTATTTTTTTATTTGTGATTTTGCCACTTAATTTTATTATATTTTCGTTTTGGTCCTTGGACCATTTTTAGAGATGGGTGTCTAAAACGCCGTCGTTTTGGCTGTCCCGATCTGACTTGAACCACCCAACCAAGGATCCACTCGTTTTTTTTAAAAGGGTCTATTTGTGCCTTTGACCCTTCTGCTTTTGCAGCTTCTTTCAATTTAGTCCCTTTCCTTTCTTAATTACTTTATTTCTTCCCTATAATTTAAGTTGTTCATAATTTAGTCCCTGGATCAATGTGGACCCACTTAGGGGATGACATGTGTCCCAGGGTTTGGGATAATTGCTCGTTTGGTCCATGGTTTTTTTCGCGCATTTTATTTTGATCCTTATTTTTTTATTAGTTTTTTTATTTACAATTTGGACCCTAAATTTCATTTAAATTTTGATTTAGTCCTCTATTTATTTATTCATTTATTTATTTACAGTTTAGCCCCCTTACTATTTATTTTATCCCAATTTACCCTTTTAATTTCATTTAAGTTACAATTAAATCCTTTTTATTCTTTTATTCATTTATAACTTATTTACTTATTTAATTTCAGTTTTCATTAAAATTTTATTATTTATTTATGTATTTATTATGGTAATTTCAGCCCTTCATGATTTTTTTATTTGCTTATTTATTTATTTATTATTGCCTTGCTCTTTTATTTTAAAATTCCCATTGTTCATTTTTTTACATATTTGTCATATTGTCATTATTACTTCATTATTTTTATTTTTGTTTTATTATTTCTTTTATTTTTAGTACTTTCATGTCTTGTCTTTTTAATCATACATCTTCCGTTTATTTTTATTTTAAATAATCTTATCTATTTTATAATTTTGGTTACATTATTATTATAGTATTCCTTAATACATTATTATTTTATCATTCTAATATCCTAACCATGTAGCCATTTTATTTTATTTTACCAAACTATTATATTATTATCCTTATTATTATTATTTTACTTACTTATATTATTAATATAATAATAACTACACTGTGTTTAGTACCATTATTATAAAATCGATATTATTATAAAATTGATATTATTATTATAAAATTGGTATTCTCATTATTATTGTAGTTGCATTACAATCAGCATTTCATATATTATATCACAACATATGCATTCATTTTTGTAAAAACATATATATATATAATTTTTTTTTAAAAAGGGCTTATCTTCATTTTATATAACATATAGAATGTACAAAACTAAGATAATGTTCATTATTTTGGAATTAGAAAAGTTGTGTTCTTAATTTACGGAATATGGCTTATTTCCAAAACTGAGATTGTAACACCCCAAACCCTACCTAGACGTTATGGCCGAATCCGAATGTGTCATAGAGAATAGGTTTTGATAACGAAGTTCATTTGATAAAACCATTTTAGTTTTTCAACTCTTATTTGCTTTTATCCATTGTCAAAAACATTTATCCAGTTAACCAATTTGCCTTAAATCATTTTTATTAATGGAAGCTTACGAAAACCGTTGTATTTCAATAAGGCAGTTCGTATTGTTAGAAAATCTTTATTTTAGTAAAAACCGTGTTTTTAGCAAGTTATCCAAAAAAAAATATTAAACAAAAAACCAAATCCCAAAAATTTAATCAATAGTCCGAAGAGTCCAATTAATACAAACTCCCAGAAATATCCTTTAAGTAAATAAAACCTTTGATTAAATTTAGTTCGTAGACTAGTGGTCACCGCTAAGTCTCCACTGTACCGTTTCACCTAAGTCTGTGGATTACCTCAACAAAATAGACAAACAGATATGACTTTTCCCAAACTCAGTGTGTAACCCAACAAAATTAAGCATGCAAACATACATAAATCTTATATGCAATCAGATATAGATTCGAGCTCATGCCTATCTCAGATACAGTCATTAGAATCAGATATACAAAATCTTACCCCCCATCCACTACACTCCAACTCTGACCATCCCAACATACCATGTGGGGTTAAAAACACCCATCTATCCCTACACACCATATCGTGCCACTGCAACACCAGTCAGATAATGTGTAGCCAAGCTGCCAGAATATAAACGATGATAGCCGTGCAAAACACTTCCTCCTCATATACAAACCTGCCCCAAAATAGATACAGAAAATAGTTATAGAATTAACAGATTAAACATGCTCAACATGCTTATATACAGATGTCAGAGATACATATAACATAATAGGCAGTCATGCATAGTAGTGTCCTACTCAGAGCATACTAACAGGATATCAAATACATAAAACTAGGGTTTGGTTAGCCCTTACTGACCCTATGGCAGGCCCATAGTCGATCGAAAAGACCCATACGACCCTAGGAAATATTTCAGAATTATGGGCCCACATACCTATGTGGCCCACAAGTCCAGATTGGCCTTACCCGTGTGACCCATATGGGCTGGCCCAAGATCCACACGCGCAACCTAGTCTAGCCCATATGCCCCACACGGCCACACTCGAGCCATTACACGGAAGTGTCTCGCATACGGTCATGCCTTCATCGACCACATAGCCGTGTCTCATACACGGCCACCCACATGGCCTGTCACATGCCCGTGTGGCATCGACAGTGGCCATTTTTGGCTTTTGCCAAAACTCATTTTTTCATGTTTCGGGTTCACACCTAGTATGATTTGATGCCATAACACTCCTAAGAACACCAGCACCTAAAATTGACCAAAAAGAATCCGAATTAATTGCTTAAATCGATATTAAACCAAATTCCCTCGAAATAGATAATGGCAAAATTTAGGTATTCAACGCTTACCCGATTCCTCGAATGACTCCAACTACGATTCTACGATAGGAAAGTCCCATTTTTCACGATTTGCTGCCAAAAAGCCCAGAATCATATTAACAGAAGGATCAAATTTGGTAATAATAATTAAGATACTTACCCTCAATTCGAACAAATCTACAACCCTCACTTGCCAAACACAGGAAGAACTTAGAAAATAAAATGCTAAGATTTGAGACAAATATAGAGAATGTAAGAAGTTTTTTTTTGAAGGAAAGAAAATCCAGAAAAAAAAGTCAGAACTTGGAAAGAGGAATTTTTAGGGAAAAAAAACAAAAATAAAGATTAGTAGAAATTTTATCCCACTAACCGCACAATTCTAACCACCCACTACTCAAAATTCTAATTCCACCAAAACTCTCTCACAAAACCGAGCAAAAATTAATACACTTTTGCTAATGCATGAATTCGAACACAGGACCTCCAACACACAAGCCCCCATACCACTCGAACTAGCAGGCTCATTCTAATATAATTTAACAGACAATTTTATAAAACCCACTCAACAAGGATAGGGTTAGAATTAGAAAAATAACAAAATTTGGCAAAAATGAGACTTGAACCCAAGACCTCTCGGACACACCCAGAACACTTAACCACTGAAGCAAATACACACTTGTGTCAGGTTTTTATAGAAACAAGGATAAGTTAATCAGGGCGTTATAACTCTAACCCTCTAAAAGAAAATTCAACCTCAAAATTTACCTGATCATAACAGATGAGGATCTTGCTAATGCAATGAGTCCTTAGGTTCCCACGTGGCTTCCTTAGTGCCATGATTCCGCCACAGAACCTTCACTAACGGTATGGACTTCCTCCTCAGAACCTTAACATCTTGATATAGAATTTGAATTGACTCCTCCTCAAAAGTCAAGTCCAGTCTAATCTCGATCTCCTCAACAGAGACTAGTGAGATGGATCAGACCAATACTGCCTTAGCATCGAAGTAAAAAATACATCGTGGATACGGTCCAACTTTGGAGGTAACTCCAACTGATAAGTAATTGGTTCTACACACTTCAAAATCTGATACGACCCAATAAACCTAAGGCTCAACTTGCCCTTATGACCAAATCTTATAACCTTCTTCCAAAAAGACAAAATCCCCCACATAGTACTCAATGTCACGGTCCCAAGAACCAGCTCAAGATCCAAAACTCGACGTTCACCCAACTCAGTCTAACATAGCAGAGTACAACACTTACAACCATATAAAGCCTCGTAAGGTGCCATCTGGATACTAGCCTGGCAACTGTTATTATAGGCGAACTCAGTTAGCGGTAGATAATTCTCCCAACTATCTTGGAAATCAATTACACAACTCCGAAACATATCCTTCAGCATCTGAATCATCCTCTCAGATTGATCATCAGTCTGAGGATGGAACACAGTACTAAAGTCCAATCTCGAACCTAGAGCCTCGTGCAATTTCTTCCAAAACTAAGATGTGAAACGAGGATCCCTATCAGAAATAATCGACACAGGAACCCCATGCAGTCTTACAATTTTAGAGATATAGAGCTTCGCTAACTTCTGCAGAGTGTAGTCCGTTTGAAATAGAATAAAATGAGCAGACTTGGTCAATCGATCCACGATGACCCAAATAGAATCCTTCTGAGTAAGCATCAAGGGCAGCCCACTAACAAAATCCATCGTCACTCGTTCCATTTCCATAAGGGAATCTTAACGGGTTGGAGCAAACCTGAAGGTAACTGATGCTCAGCCTTAACTTGCTAACACGTTAGACAATGAGCAACGAAATCTGTAACCTCACGCTTCAAACTCGACCACCAATATAACTCACGAAAATCATGATACATCTTATTACCACCGGGATGCATAACATAAGGGCTACTATGCACCTCGCTCAGAATCGACTGCATCAAGTTAGAATCATTCTGCACACAGATCCGGCCTCAAAAACACAGAACCCCATTGCTATTCAGCCCAAAGTTTAAAGTACTGCCACTCTCAATTTGATGAATCCGCATGTAACACCCCTAACCCGTATCTATCGCCGGAATAGGGTTACGAAGCATTACAAAAAATCACACACAATTCACATTCATTCATACATTCATAATCAAAATCTATTCATATCAATTATATTATCCCTTGTAAGGTCCTATGATACCTTAAAACATGATTAGAAGTGGTTCAGGGCTAAATCGATAACATTCACAACCTTTGGGAAAAATAAAAAATTTTCAAAGATATAAGGGTCACACGCTCGTGTGAACAGGCACACGGCAATCAGACACCCCCTTGTCACTAACCGTGTGAAAACAGGGAATACATACTGACTTGCACAACACGGCCGAAGACACGCTCGTGTGCCAGCCGTGGGAAAATTAGGAAGGTTACTGACTTAGGTCACACGGCCGACCACACACCCATGTGCCAGCCCGTGTGCCACACACGATAATAGGCATGCCCGTGTGTTTAGACCGTGTCAAAACTGTAGGGTATACTGACTTTAAATCAAAAGGTACCCTAGGGGACACATGGCCAAACAACATGACCGTGTGTCACACATGGTAGAGACACACACTCGTGTCTCTACCGTGTGGACAAAAATAGGCTATTTGCAAAGCCAATTTTCCACCCTAACCACAATCATACATAGCAACAAAATAGCACCATTTCAATACATCTTTAAGTGACCAAAAACCTACCAATTCAAACACATATCATACTATCTATTCACAACCATTTCCATTACTCAATTCCACAACCAAAACATACCATTTCACTATACCAATAACATCAAACACACATAACTACTAAATGCATTTATCCATCAAGTTATTACCTATTCCATACTTCAACAAATACCATATGGTCATCTCAAATCAAACCAGAATATGCTAGCTTCCAAGCATAAGCACATTAATTAACATCTAATCAAAATAACTAACACATAACCACACCAAATAAGCCAACATATAAGGCATTATATACATCATATAATTAACTTATCAAACACATAACTTAAGCCAACTTAAATGGCCAAATTCACACCAACATTTACAAGTCAAATCACATGGCTAAAATCACAACTCAAAACATATCAAGATGTCTCTAGCCTATACATGTCATATACCATATATACAAAGCTTTCAAAAATACCAACGAGTTGATCAATAATGCGATGACTTTTCCTGACGATCCCAGAGTCTGAATTAACTTTGATGATCTATAAAAACATGGAAAGAACACACAAAGTAAGCTTTAAAAGCTTAATAAGCCATATACAAATAATTATAACACATGAGATAAACTTAAACCAATTCAACCATAGAAAGATCATACAAATCACAATTTCACTTCATAAATCACATCTGGTTCACTTATTCATATTTCACTTGCATATAATTACATTTCATTCTTTTATAATTCACATGTCATCATTTATAACATACTCACCTTTCATTCTTGAATAACATGTACATTTCATACATACCTGAATCAGATACTCATTCACATATTAGTTCCTTTATCGATAATGCCCGTTGAACTGTTTGGAATCGATAAGGATACTTGGATAACTCATAAAACTAGTACATTTCCATATCCCAGATATGGTCTTACATGTTATCAAATATCGATGCCACTATCCAAACAGGATCTTATATGAAATTATATACGATGCCAATGTCCCAGACATGGTCTTACATGTAAATCTCAAATCGATTCTGATGTCCCAGACATGGTTTTACACAATATCACATCTCGGAATACTATGTCATGACATATGTGTCGAAACTATTTTTTTTGGAAGAACGGGGTCGACTTGATTTTGGAAATGAAAACAAAAAAACGGGAGTCGCCACCAATCCTTTTTGTTGAGGCGTGATCGGGTCACCTCGAAAAAATAGTTGTTTAATAAACATATTGATTTACCAAAATAATGATTTTGATCTACGAAAACTAGAAAAACGGGTCCGAGAGCCGGTTATATACGAGGAAGGATTAGCACCCTCGACACGCCCAAAATTGGTACCTAGTTGATTAATTTGTGCCTCAGTGTCAAAATTTTGAAAACTTGAAAGACTTTAAAATACGATCCCTCTTTTTGTAAAAAGAAAAAAAAGAACTCAAATGTTAAAAAACCTTCTCGTCTCGAAGTAATAAAATGTCACATCCAGTAAGTTAGGGTACGTCATTTTGAACCTTTGAGAATGAGCTTGCCTTTTATTTAAAATTCGTGTATTTTAAGTTTTTAAAAGGATATTCGATTATTTAGGGTAAACGATAAAAATCGAAACCTAGTGAGCTAGGGCACGATCTCTCGAACTTCCAAATACCAAATATTACCTTTATTTACAAAAAATCTTATCTCGAGATAACAAGATGTCATATCCGGTAAGTTAGGGCACAACACCTCAAATCTCAGAGAGTAAGCATTTTATTCAAAACTCGCATAGCGATTTTAAAAGAATATTCTGTTATTTAGGTTAAACGAGAAAAGTCAAAATCCAGTAAGTTAGGGCACGACTTTCTCGAATTTCCAAATACGAAACATTGCCTTTATAAAAGAATCAATTTTGAGTCGGGTAAAGGTTAATATAACATAAGTTTGTAATAAAATGAGATAATAAAGTTGCATAAACAAATACAAATTTTGATATTGACAGGCATAACAGAATAAACATAGATGCGAATGCAAATGATAATGATAAGAGCAAAAATAAAATAAATGAATAAAACGAATAAGCTAAAATAAAAAGGAAATAATAAATAAACTAAAAATTTGAAATTAAAAAAAGAACTAGTAATAAATAAATAAATATTATGTAAAACTATTTTAAAAATGACAGTAATAGTAATGTTAATAATATTAATGGTAATAATACAATTAATAAATATTTTAAAGTTTGAAGTGATATAAAAAGATATATAAATAAATAAATAATATATAATGTGAGTGAGGAATAAAAATAAAATGAGTGTATTTAAAAAGTAATAGGTAAATATATATAATAATAACAATATAATAGTGATAATAATAAACAAAAATCCAAATCCCAAAAATTTAATCAACAGTCCGAAGAGTCCAATTAATACAAAAACTCCCAAAAATGTCCTTTTAGTAAATAAAACCTTTAATTAAATTCAGTTCGTAGACAAGTGGTCATCGCTAAGTTTCCGTCACACTGATCTGCCTAAGTCTATGGACTACTAGAACAGAATAGACTAACATATATGAGTTTTCGTAAACTCAGTGCGTAACCCAACAGAATTAAGCATGCAAACATACAGAAATCTTATATGCAATCAGATACAGATTCGGGCTCATGCCCATTTAGATATAGTCATCAGAATCAAATATACAGATTAGAATATACAGAATCCTACCCCCATCCTCTACACACCAACTCCGACCATCCCAGCACACCATGTGGTGTTAAAAACTCCCACCCATCCCTATATACCATATCGTGCCATTACGACACCAGTCAGATAATGTGTAGCCAAGCTGCCATAATATAGACGATGATCGCTGTACAAAACACTTCCTCCTCATATACAAACCCGCCCCAAAACAGATACAGAAAATAGTTATAGAAATAACAGATTAAACATGCTCAACATGTTTATATACAGATGTCAGAGATACATATAACATAATAGGCAGTCATGCATAGTAGTATCCTACTCAGAGCATACTAACAGAATATCAAATCACATAAAACTAGGGTTTGGTTAGCCCTTACCGACCTTATGGCAGGCCCACAGTCGATCAGAACGACCAGTTCGACTCTAAGGAAAATTTCATAATTATGGGCCCACATGCCATATGGCCTACATTCCCAGATTAGCCTTGCCCGTGTGGGTCTCGTGTGACCCACACGGACTGGCTTAAGATCCATAGGCCGGTATGACATGCCCGTGTAGGCCCACACTCCCGGGTAGCCCACATGCCCAACTTGGCCTAACCCGTATAGCCCACACGGCCACACTTGAGCCACCACATGGCCGTGTCTCACACATGGCCACCCATACAGCTGGGCACACACCAGTGTAACGTTGACAGTTGCCATTTTTGGCTTTTGTCGAAACTCAGTTTTTTGCGTTTCGAGTTCACACCTGGTATGATTTGATGCCAAAAACACTCCAGAGAACACTAGCACCTAAAACTGACCAAAATGAACCTAAATTAATCGCTTAAATCGATATTAAATCGAATTCCCTTGAAATAGATAATGGTAAAATTTAGGTATTCAACGCTCACTCGATTCCCTAAACGACTCCAATTATGATTCTACAAGAGAAAAGTCTTGTTCTTCACGATTCGCTGCCAAAAAGCCCAGAATCATATTAACGGAAGGATCAAATTTGGTAATAACAATTAAGATACTTACCCCCAATTCGAAAGAATCCACAATCCTCACTTACCAAACAGACGAAGAACTTAGAAAATAAAATGCTGCAATTTGAGACGAACATAGAGAAGGTAAGAATTTTTTTTTTGAAGGGAAGAAAATCCAAAGAAAAACGTCAGAATTTGGAAAGAAGAATTTTTAGGGAAAAAAAACAAAAATGAAGATTATCAGAAATTTTATCCCACTAACCACACAATCCTAACCACCCACTACTCAGAATTCTAATTCCACCAAAACTCTCTCACAAAACTGAGCAAAAATTAATACACTCTTGCTAACAAAAGGATTTGAACACAAAACCTCCAACACACAAACCCCCTTACCACTCAAACCAGTAGACTCATTCTGATGTGATTTAACAGACAGTTTTATAAAAGCCCACTCAACAAGGATAGTGTTAGAATTAGAAAAATAACAAAATTTGGCAAAAATGAGACTTGAACCCAAGACCTCCCAAACACACCCAGAACACTTAACCACTAAAGCAAATACACACTTGTATTAGATTTTTACAGAGAAAGGGATAAGTTAATCAGGGCATTACAGAGATAGTCGAATATCTACTTTAAAATAAATAAAAAAACAAGGTCTTGACATTTGTTCTCGTTTTCAAAGATTTAAGGCATTATGTCCTAACTTACGGGACATGATCCTTTCTTCTTGATTAACTTGAAATAAACCCTTTTTTGCAAAAAATTACTTTAATTAGTTAATGCCTTAAGATAAAAAGGAATTGTGTTTTAAATTCTCTTCAAATTTTCAATTCTCGACATTAAGACATTAAGTAATCAACTAAGTACCAAATTTGGGTGTTACGAGGGTGCTAATCCTTCCTCGTGCGTAACTGACTCCTGAACCCATTTTTTGAATTTTTGTAGACCAAAAATCGTGATTTTAGTAAATCAAACATTTTATTAAAACGATCGGATTACAAGGTGATCCGATCACACCTTATAAAAAGAATTGGTGACGACTCCCATTTTCGTTTTCAAAATATAAGTGAATTTCAAAAAAAAAAAAATTCTTACATGAACCAATATTCCATAATTTCTACAAAGCTATTAAAAGAAATTTTAATTTATTTATTGCCCTTTTTCATTACTTTATCTACTTTTTGTTCATCATCTTCCTCATCAACCAATGTCTAAAGTTAAACATCATTTATTAGGGATGATTATATGCCACTCAAAAGAAATCCCAACATTCTCTTTACCTATATTTTGGAATCAACCACATTTCATATATATATATATATATATATATAAAAAGACAGAAAAGTTATCATTACGTTTATCATTATGTTATAAGAAAGAAATCCACTTGTTTAGTTCTTTAGTTCTTAAGGAGCACAAAAGAAAGGATAAAAGGGGAGGGGCCGATTGAGAAAAGAAAAGTAGAGAAAATTTACAAGATATGATCTATCTGTATCTAACGTATCAACTCCAAATATTGCAAATAAAAAGCGAAAGTCTTTATTTCGATTTGATATATGAGATGAATCCAGTATTTCGATTTCTTGCTTATTTTGTTACTGAATTAAGTTGAGCGGTTTTACATTTACAGACGCATAAAAAACGATTTTTGTGGACAAAAAAACTGTTTTTTTAATACTACTTATATTTTAATCATGCTAGCTAGTGGTTATAAACATATATTCCAGCCCATTCTTTTTCTGGCATGGCTTAGAAAGAGAACCCTGAAATGATGTAGCAGTAGCATAAGGCTGAATGAAACTTTCGGCAAAAAGATAAATTGGATCCACTTTTGAAACAAAAGGATATGGTTCCCTAGCACATACATACACATATATATATATTGTACGAACTCCAAAGTATATATATTTAAAGTTAACTGAGGGTTTGATGATTATGGTAATTAACAGAAGCTGCAGTTGTTCATATCATCAGATCATGCATCACTTTTCTAATTACATAGTTATTCATATGTCATATATGTTGCTCTAATCATTAGTATAGTAATCATTTGTAAAGCAAGTTGGAAATCAAGAGAATGGTGAATATTGGAGAGGAACGTTTGGCCATGGGAATATTTTTATAGAGATGATGATGAGGATGATGAGAGAATCTATCACTTATAATAAAAGAAAAGCATCTTGCCAACTATAATTGGGTCAAATAATAAAGAGTTTGAGAGTTTGATATATTTTTTAAGTAAAGTCATGACCTCGAATCTTATAGATACAGAAAATAATATTAGGAGAGCTTTGTTCCCGTTTAAGGATCTAATCTGACTAGACTTCAAATTTAATCGGGACCTAATGTAGTTATTGGACATCGTGGATTAATAAAAAAAATAAAAAATAAAAAATATTCTCATTAAAAAATTAAAAAAATCAATTAAACTTTCTTAAAAAAAAATCACCCATGGACAAAAAAAAATAATCAACTAAACCTCTCCATTAACATTAGCCATTACTTTTTGTTGACGTAATAAAGGACAAAATATGAAATAACATATGGCTTACCATGATTAATAGCACCATGTAGCATATTGTGAGCTCAATAAATTCTAAAATTTTATAAAAAAATCATAGAAAATCTATAAAAAAATTTATAAAAAAATATATAAATAATTTAAAATATAAAAAATATTAAAATTTGTAGAAAAACATAAAAACATTAAAAAATTGAAAAATGTTAAAAATGTTAAAAATATAAAAAAATTATAAAAAGTATTTATAATATTGAAAACTTATAGAAAATCATAAAAATATAAAATTTAATAACTTGACAATATGTCATGCCAACATCTATTACATGACATGTTATGGGTCATCATCATTTGTTTTTGTTTATCATGCTAATAAATGTATGGGTCAATAAAGATATTTAATTGATTAATTTATCAATGATAAGGGTTCAATTGGAAAAAAAAATATAAAAGTTTAACTGTTTTTATGAGGGATTTTTTTTTTTTTTTACCTATAGGGAAAAAAAAAGCTACTTGTTTGGCAATATGTAGAAAATTATTAGTTAATTTGGATATCCAATCCAAATCCCAATTGCATCTCTTTTACAAAGAGGAATAACCCCCAAAATTAAAAAAAATAAAATAAAAGGTAGAGAGCTTTTTACAAGCATATCAATAATATCATCCCTCCCTCCCCTCTTGAAAGATTTATATTCTTTTCTTTAATGAATATGAAAATATGCCCTTTCTCAACTGTTAAGGGAGCTTTCAGTTCTTATTCTTCAATCATTTGAAAAAAGTTTGTACTGTAAAGTAGGCTTTTATACCAAACAAAAAAACAAATAAAGTAATGATGAGCTGCTTATAGTATGGTTCCAAATTAGTAGCAAATATTGGCCAATGCAAATTATACCCACTTCTAAGGAATCTCTTTCTTTCTTTTTTTTTTTAAATATATATTATTCGAATGTGAATGTTGAGTATGAGGAAATAATAATATGAATAGGTGAAGATTGTGGATCTAAAATAGTGAAATATTAGTGTAATCCTTCAAAAAATTATAAATTTTTAATTTTTTTGAGTACAAAAATCAAGTTACAAATTAAAAGAGAGAAATTATATCAATGGAGTTTGAACTCTCATCTTAAAATGGTGAAATACTATTTTAGTGCCTCTAAAATTATAAATTTGTAAGTTAATAAAAAATTAATTTGTATTTTAACCAACAAAAAATTTATAATTCAATTATAACCTCAAATAGTGAAAAATTAGTTTAAAGAATCTAAATAATATAATTTAATATTATTTTTGAAAGCGAACTGAGGCTGTAAATCTCCTATATCAACTCAAAGATTTGCATTAACCACTTAGCTTAGAAGAAAAGAGGATATTTTTATTAATGAAATAATTCTTGAATGGTCTGTGTTTCATTCAAATGGATCTTTTAACCATGCTTTGAGAATAATATACACATATGATGAGACAAAATTAAAACACAAACACACTTACAAAAGAAGGAATAAAGGGGAAGGGAAGGGGCACAATGGTTTAGAAGATTTCCAATGAATTTTTAGATTTATTGACCCAAAAAGAAATATTAAATTAAATGAGATTAAGAAAAAGAAGGAAATGACCCAAAAAGAAATATCAACTTTAAAAAAGAGAGAAGGAAATAAAATGTGCCCAGATGAGACTTTCCCATATGTATCGGTTGCTTAATTAAATTTAATTTCGAGTTGGGTAAAATTCTTAAATAAGAGTAAATTTTTTTCAATTTTATTTATAAGATATTATATTGTAAAATTTAGAATATATAGTATTTAATATTAATCGTATTAGTTTAATGCACACTTTAGTCTCTAAAGTGTATATATATATATTCACTTTAGTCCATAAATTTTTTTGGCTCATTTTAGTCCCTAATATTATCAAATGTTCTTAATTTAATCCTTTAGATATTAAAACTAACAATTAAAATATCCAATCAATCATATACTATCATGTGTCATCATAATAATGTCAATCTTCCAAAAAAATCTAAAAAATATTTTAAAATGACAAAAAAAAGAAAAAATTATAGAAAATTACAAAAATTATAAAAATTTACTAAAATTTATAAAAATATTCAAAATTTTAATTTTTTTTTAAATTTTATCAATTGTATTTATTAGAGCTTGAATATGAGATGGTTCTCTTGGCCGGATATCACCTATGATAATTGTTTTATAATTCAATTAATCAAAATTTATAATCAGTTGATCTTTTTAGGTGAAAAGTTTAGAATAACTTTTTTTTTCTAATTATTTGAAAAATAAAAAATAATTTCATTTCAATTAAATAATATTTTTAATTATTTCAAAAAAATACTATCTTAAAAAAAATTATTTGTCTCTAGATCAATATCTTAATTTGTAAATAAAAGTTTTTTAAAAGTGAAGTGGATATCTAGATACTAATACGTGCATCATTGTCCTAAAATATTTGAATCTAAATATTTTTTTAAATCCTTAATATTTATGATAATAAATACAAATCAAATGCTCGCAAGTATTCAGATATGCCATTTTTCTCCCTAAGTTCACCACTGTTGTGGAGTATATGACCATTCTTAAGAATTTTGATACAATTTTTATAAAAATTGATTCTATTTTTATCTATATACTTCATTCCAATATATAACAAATTTTACTATCTTTTTTTAAATTTTTAATATTGTTTTTACAATCTTTTACGATTTCTAATAATTTCTATAATTTCTTTTTAAATATTTATTTTTTTAAATTCTAACATTTCTTAAAATTTTTAAAATTTTTAAAAATTATATATATTTTATATTTTATTGTAATTTTTTATATTATTAAAAGATTTTTCATTTTTTTTAGATGAGATGTGGTAATTTATGATTGGTGACATATTTGAACCAGTTTTTTAATTTTAATGACCAAAGTGCTGAACCCAGAACCTTTGATAATATTAGAGTTTGAAGTGGATAAAAAGAACTTTAAAGGATGAAAATGAAAAGAAAAAAAAAAGAAAGAAAAAAGAATGCTTTAAGCCTATTATATAATATAAAAGTAAAATATTAAATATATCAAAATCTTAGAAAGAGAAGCGATAAAAGCTCGCCTTGGCTCCTCCTTGGTTGGTAAAATTTTTTTATGCCCTTAAAATTTGTAAAATTATAGCTAATAAAATGATGGAATTAGTACAGTTCCATTCTGAGCTTCATCCTTGCCCGAAACTAGAATTCAATGCGTCTTCTTGTCTAAAAATTGTTACGTACCAAAGAAAAAAAAAAAAATTTTATTGTTAATCCTATGTAAACTTTAATACATAATTTATATACATACGCGCATAAAATAACCAAAACTACAACCACCAGAAAGCCATTTATCAGATAAATCTTGAGGTCTTTCCAACTTATTTTTGCATGGCTTGAAACACATGCCTCATTTCCTTTTCCACCATCGAAGCAATGAGTATTTACTATATTTCAAGCAACTATTACATGTAACATGATGAGCTGCATGTAGATTTCTGCTATCCATGGATACCAATTGTAAACATTAAAAAAAGTACATAAATATGCTGTAGATAAGAAGAAATATTAGCTGACAGACTTTGTACAATGCTATATATAAAGATTGTTCCATCATTTTGTCCATAGTTTTCAGTACATAAAGAAAAGCCAACCCCAACCAAGATTCACAAAAGATTAATATGCTCCTTATCTCACACCACTTTTTTCAAGCCCTACTTCATTAAACTTAATTATCATAGCAAAAACTTAAAAACAGAACAGTAAATTCATAGATGCACCCCCAAGGGAGTTTTCAAGCAAACCTAGGCATTGCCTTGCAAACCAGAGGCTTCTTCATTTCCATGGAGAGTTTCAAATGTTCAAGCAGGTCCACATCTTTGTCCTCACAAGGGACCCATTTGAAAGCTTGGAGTAACTGAGCCAACCAGAGATGAACAGTGGCCAAACCCATGGCTTTACCTGGGCAAACCCTCCTACCAGAACCAAAAGGAGCCAATCTAAGATCAGGTCCCATAATGCTCACATCTTCTTCCATGAATCGCTCTGGCTTGAACTTTTCTGGCTCAGCCCATACCTTTTCACTGTGAGTGATTGCCCACATGTTCACCATTGCTGTTGTGCCTGCTGGGATGAAATTGTCACCTATGTGAACATCATGGACGGCTAGGCGAGCCCATGAGAGAAGTGGCCCTGGTGGATGCACCCTAAGGGTCTCCTTCACAATGGCTCGAACATAAGGCAGGTTTTGAATGCCAGAATCTGATACCAACTTTGAGCTCCCAACAACACCATCAATCTCAGCTTGAGCCTTTGCTTGGATTTCAGGGTGTAAAACCATTCTTGCTAGGATCCATTCCAACAAGATTGCTACAGTATCAGTACCCCTAAATATCATTTCCTGAACCAAAAATTAAGGCATAAAACAATAAGAAAACATTAAAAAAAACAGTTTGAACTTAAAAGAATGAATAAATAGCATACCCATAAGACAGCAATCATATCGGAGTCACTAAGTTTCTCATGTTTCTCCAAATCAAGCAACACATCAACAAAGTCCCCAACTTTGGCGTCACCATCATTGAAACCTCCATTAACCCTATTCACCCTATGTTCTTCTATGATCTTCCCAACAAACACATTAACTTTTGAGACCAAATTCCTACATCTTTTCCTTACTCCTTGCAAATCAAGCCAGCGTAGAAGAGGGAAATGGTCACTCCAGTTGAATATCCCCAACAACTCGTAGCCTTCACTAACAAGCTCCTCTAGCTCCAACCCTTCCCCAGGCTTCTCAAAGTCGTACTTTTTACCGAACACAGTGGTCATCACATTGTTCAAAGACCCAAAATGAAGCAGCCTTCGTATAAAAACTTCACCTTTTGCTTCCATTAAACACTTCACCTCTTCCACCATTTTGGTACCGGTCTCACGTCTGAACCCTTCAAAGCCAGCGATTCTCTTGGGACTGAACAAATGGGTGGCTGAGATACGCCTCAAGTTCCTCCAATACTCACCGTAAGGAGCAAACCCCATTGCCCTATGAAACAAAAGCTCATAGGCTGATTCCTTCACTGGCCTATCAGCGAAAGCTAAGTTGTTGAGGATATCCCTCGCGGTTTCAGGGTCACTGGACACGATAAACCGAGTGAACCCCACGGAAAAAGCCATCAACTTCACTGCTTTAACGGTTTCAGCAAGTTTAGCCAGGGCTCGGTGAGGGGTGGCACCGGTGAACACGGTGAGCAACCCAAGTACTGGGGAACCAAGTGGACCAGGGATGGCAACACTTGCCTTGGACCTATAACGAGCCCACGCATGACCCCCTGGTGAAAGCCACAAGGAAACTATTCCAACCAATAGAATAGCCCACAGAAAGGCTTCAAAGCTCAACAAAGGTGATTGAAACAACAGCAAACCATGATCAAGTGACATTTTTGGCACTTCCTCTAAGATGGGTATTAAAAAAAAAAAAACTGATATTAACAAGTGGAGAAGCAGTTTTTTGAGAGCTTTGTCGTAGAGGAGATAAAGAGTTGCTTGGGTAGTGCAAGCCGAGTTGAAGAGGAGGGATTTAAATAGAGGAGGACAGTTACCCACCCAGGTAGAAAACTTATTATCTGAAATTGGTTACCCGTAGAGGTATAAAGGGGTTAAAATTAATTTTTTTAATATTTTTAAAATTTTAAAATTAGGATTAAATTGATGGATTTTATAAAAGTTTAATATCAAATTTATTAAATTTTTTAAAATTAAAAATAAAATAATAAATTTTGTAAACATTAAAAGTTAAATTTATTAGATTTATTATATTTAAGATCAAAACGATAAAATATGTAAACATTAAAGAATTAATTTTATTACCAATAATAATAGTTGAGTAATTATTTTTACAATTTAACTATACTACATCATCATTTACAAATAAAATTTAACTGACAAATTAATTTTTATGTTTCAAAATGTATAAAAATTAATTTATCTAATTTTTTCGATAAAAAACCCAAATATAATCCGTGCATACTTTTGATATATTATAAAAAGGGAGAATTCCATTTTGCTATCAGTCATTATGATTCGAGGCCACGCTCCCTCTCCTTCTCTCTGTACAAAAATATGGTTTTTCGGGGAAAAAAAATGTGAAGCGACGTCTGCATCACTAGGTAAAATTTGGATAGTGATCAAACATGATGGCCGTGTGATGTTGTCGATAAATGATGGGTATGTACCGGAAATTAAAGAGTTGGAATCAGTAGTGTTCTAATAATTAACTTATGAACTTAACTAAATTGGAAACTACAGTTGGAATCAGTTTTAAAATTTCTTTAAAAACGAGCATTAGAGCTAAAGAATTTTGCTTGGGATCACGTGGGTGTGCTTAGTGGGTATATAAATCAGATTTTATGAATGGGATTGAATTGCTAATTACTGGTGAAAATTCTTAGTGATAAGAAATGCCATATCTCATCATCTTACCCATCAAACATTTCTAAATTCTAGTCCACTGGGTTTGTTATTAAATTATTCTTCCCATTAATTAAAAAAAAGTTAAATAAAACAAATTTATTTATAAAATAATTATCATTTATTGTTTAATAAAATTAATATTTTTAAATTTTTACGCTTTTGTAAATTAAAATTTTTGATCGGAGTTAAACTACAAATGAATAAAATATTCTTTATGTCATTTTTTAAAGGTAAATTCATTAATTCATTTAATGAATGGAACCATATAATTCAGAGAAAAAATAGTAAATACTCGTCATAGATGGTGAAGGACAAGCTCTATCAACACAACAAAAGCTTTAGTCTCAGCATCAATAGAACATTATGACACGTTGACAATTGACTTTGTCACAACTTAAACACGATATATCTGGAATGATTGCATGAACTTAATATGATAAGGAGATCAACCCTGAATGGTCCAAAGCAGTGAGCAAAAAGACAAAAGAATAGAGCATTCACCAAACTAGAGAGGACGACAACAAAATCATCTCTAAAATCACTTGTAAAACTAAGATTACATGCATAAGTAAGACTAAAAAAGTGCTACAAGAGCAGACAAAAACTTCTAAAACTGAGGACTTATTAAACAATGAAGAAGCAAACAAAAAAAACACATAAAACTTAAGACAACACGAGTCCAAATTGACACGTGAAACACTTTATTATTCTAAATTACTCTAAAAAAAAGAAACAGATTAAGAAGTTGACGAAGAGCCACTCACTTTCCAAGAAAAACTACTAGTGGCCGGTGGAGTTTAAGGGAATAACAGACACCATCATCTGTCCATCACAACTTGTGAAGACAATAAAAATACCCACAAAATAGATCAGCAAACTGAAAAGAGAGAAAACATATGTAGTGAATGAGAAGAACAAAGAAAGCAAGGGTTGATGGGAGAGGAAAAAGGCAGGCGATAGCTAGCCCGGAGGCTGGCACCGCCGTTGAGCTTTTCATGTCATTTTTAAACATTAACTCTGTAAAAAATTAGCCTTATTTGATTTTCTTAAGTAGTATAGCGACTAAAGTGATCCATTTAATAATAGAATGATTAATTTAATCTGATTCTTATCTATTAGATATTTTTACCTAATTTTTATAGTTAAGAGTATGTTTATCGGCCCTTTTCTTTCATAAACTCAAATATAATTTTGATCCCTTTACTATTTTAATTTTGAGATTTAGTTTATATGTTTTAGTTTAATATAAATTCAATCTATCACGTTATTATTTAATCTAAATAGTAAACATGACTAACTACTCTGATTAAAATACTAATGTTAATATGATGTGTTCGAAGAGATGCAAAGTTAGTATTTTAACAGAATAATTAATAATGTTATTGATTTAAATTAATTAATGATATTATAAAATAAATAAATCATTGTGTATAAAATTTAAGTTTGTAAGCCACCAAGAAAACTGATTTTGAAGGCTGACAAATTTTTATTTTCCAATGGAATACCTGCTTTATCTCGAAGCTATTGTAGAGCTCTTGAACTAAAAAAATCATCCTGAAATAAAGAGTTAGCAATTAGATGTATTCTGATATTTTATTTTATTTTTTATTTAAGTTAATATAAAAATTTAGCAATTAGGGTTAATTTAGTATTTAAACTAAAATTATGTAAAAGTGTAAGATATTTACTCAAGTGATGACATAACATAATTTTATGAAATCAAAATTTAAATATTAAAGTGAACTTAATTATCAATTTCAAATATCAAATTCAATCTAATTAGTAAATTCAAAATTCAAAATTTACATTAACCCTACATAAAGGCTTTAGTAGTACGGAAATTCACTTAGAACAAACAGCAGTAGTGCATAAAATCATAAAACAAACAGTGCTTGTGAATATAGGATCAAAAAATAAGCAGTAATATTCAAAGAATCCTTTATTTCCAATAAAGGGGTACACAAGAATTTTATGTATTGCTTACTTTTCTATTGGATCCAATTCTTTTCTTTTGATGGAATAAAAATTCCTTGACTGCCATTGATGCCTCATGAAACTGTTTATTTTGATGGGTTGGTAATTGGATCTCACATCATGGTCTTACAATGCCATCTCATGGTGATAAGATAGAATGTTCTTCATACGTTAATTGTTTTTTATTCGAAGATGAAGTGTGTGGCAATGATATGTTTGTAAGAAGAGAGTTATGCTATATGAACAACAAAGCCCTAGCTACCTCCTCTCTTATCTCAGGTTGCTTTTTAACTCTTGCCTCTTCAGCGGGCCGACCGTTGCTCCTCCTTCCGTTGCGTCCGTTTTTCATTTTTTCTTTTTTTTGTTTATACTAAATTGTAATTCTAAATATCCTAGATGCAAATGACATGAATATTGTATAATGCATATTGTTTCTTATAAATGTGAATTTTTTTCTTTCAATAATTATAATACTTTAAAAATATTATAATTTATACATTTTAAAATTATATTTTATTATTCTAATATTAATGATGCTCTATTATGATTTTATTTACTTTATAAAAACAAAACAAAAACCCTAATTTTATAAAAAAAAAAAAAAACCTTGAAAACGTGTATATATATATATATGATGATGATATCATACAAATACTATTATACTATATCATGGATAATGGAAATTCAATAGCATCTAAATATTCTCATATAAATTTAATTTTGCATCACTTAAGAAAAAAAGAATATACACTTATAAATATAAAACCTTTATTGTTTATAAAATACCACCAAAAGTGTTGGTAATGCAAAAATCTGACCGTTACAATATGACTGTTGGAATCTGAACGTTACAATGTTGGAATCTAATTGTTGCAATATGATCATTGAATTTTTAGACCACTTTGCCCCTTTGAGAATCCTATAAATAGGAGATCATTTCTCCTTATTTTTTTACAAGCAACAAATACAGAGCTTCTCTCATTCTTCTTGATTCTCTCACCTTTCTTTTCTCTAAAACTTTGGCATCTTACTAAATTTACATTAGAGGAAATTCTGTCTAGGAGATTGGATTTTAAGCGGGACTGTCTGTGACCCCTCCAACCTTTCCTGGAATTGAACCTAGTGTGATTTTTCTGGTCAAGTTTTTCCAACCAACTTTAAACTTTTATTTTTATCTTATTTCCCGATTCCTCAGAGAAGAGCAATACCAATTATGTTCCACCTTCCTTATTCGGGTGTACGAAAATTGAAGTTCTATGTTAACCTTGGGGGCAATGTCCACAACACGATTACATCAATCGAGGCGAATTTTCTCTAAGGCAGTAGCTCTTCGATGACACAATGATTCTTTCTTTTATTTATGCTTGGGTTATTTTCTAGTTAGTGCTAACAATTTTGTTTTGCAATTGTATTTTCCAACAATTTAGAAGCAAATTTACTATTTTTTAAATATGAGAATCGTTTCCATTTCCCACTATTGGAACCAATGAAGGCTCCTATTGGCAACGAGTTAGAGTGTACAGTTGAGAATCGTTGGAGCAAGTGAAGTGTCTTATTGAGGTAATCAGTTTGAGGGCACCTGAGTAGTCAAGAATGTGCCTAAGTAGTATTGGAGCGGTTGCAAGCTCCATTTGTGTTGGCCAGTGGGCCATTACGATTAAGATGGGCTTGGAAGGCCTAGCGAGATTGAGCCAAGATGGATCAGAGGTCCCTTGTAATAGCCCAATTTTGGGTCTAGTCAGAATAATGGTTTCGGGGCCAAAAATCTAACGTAAGAAAATTTATTTTTATTATATTTTTATGGTCTACAATTTCACAGAATGATTTTGTGAAAATTTTGTTCGAAAATTTTGACGTTTGGGCGCTCAATTTAGTTAAAAGGACTAAATCATCAAAAGTGCAAAACTTGAGTTTTAGAAGCTAGAGGTGTCAAATTGTTATGAAATTTTAAATTGGAGGTCCTTAGATGGTAATTAGACCATTTAATAATTTGTTGGAAAAAAATATATGAAATAGATGAAATAAAATATTGTTAAGTTAGGGGCATTTTGGTCATTTAGTAATTAAATGACTTAATAAACAAAATAAAAGCCAAAATTTCTTGTCCATCTTCTTTCTTGGCCTAATTTTACATGAAGAAACTATGGATAGGGTTTTCCAACCTTCCAAGCTCGATTGTAAGTTTATTCTAGCCCCGTTTTTAATAATTTTTACGTTTTTGAAATCTTCGTAACAAGATATATCTATTTCTACCATTAATTTGAGTTATGGTTAAAGTCTAGGGGTTTTGACCCATGATGAACATGTGTGTATTTTGATGATTAATGGTAGAAAATGCATGTTTATGGTTAGAGAAATGCCTTTTACTAAGTGATTTTTGGTAAAAATGCTTAAAAGGACTAATTTGTAAAAGTTATAAAATGTGTCATAAAAGTGTGTTTTAATGGAAATTGTGGGCTTTTATAGTTATGAAAATGGTTCGGCTAGGCTTAAAGTACAAATAAATTGAATAAAAATTATTTTACGAGCTTAAGGGAAAAAGTGTAAATATGACAAAGTTTAGGGGAAAAAATAAATTTTTTGAAAAATATGATTTTTGGGATGAATTGATTATTATAATGATTAAATACATTAAATGTAATGTTTTAGATAAAGAAAAATGAAGTTCGAGCCTAAAATGAGGGAAAATGAGTAATTGATGGTTAGGTCCCTTTTGGCCATTTTGGTGTCAAGGTAAGTTCATATGTAAATAATGCTATGTTATGTTTGTATTTTAAATATTCTAAATGCTTTGATAATGTATGAAATAAATGATTGGTTCTATGATTGTATTTGACGAAATTCAGATAAGTGAGAAAAATCTTGTTTGAACATTAGGAATAGAATAGGATACGAGTGACATGTCACTAAGGATATTTGTGATATATGTGTGATTATGTGATCCAAGTACTAGTCTCGTACATCTACCAGTGGCTGGGTAGTCCGGCATGTGTTGCGGATACCTGACAGCTTGTGTGAGCAGCACTGCGTAGTTACGTCTTGACTGTCAGCTTGTGTGAGCAGGCCCGAGATTTGCTCGAGAGTGAGCATTCATGTGATATGAGATATGAGGTAGATTTAGCTACATATGTGACACTTATGTACAAAGACTTCCCGTGTATCCATTTAGTATTCCAAGTGTTCAGCGGGTATGCCAAAGATGAGAAAGTAAGTGGTTATGTTATGAGATGGTACACGTATGTACGTAAAGATTTTAAGTATTGACTTCATGTTATTGTGAGTTATGATCACTATGAAAGTGACTTTGAGATATCCCTATGATTGTTGATTTATGGTCATGATGTATAAATGCATGAGAACACGATTAATGACTATATGTTAAGCCTTAGAGGCCCAATGGATTGGTGAGATAGTAAATGTTGTTCATTTGAATTGTGATTTATCAGTTATAAGTGAAAGGAAATATTGGCCTAATTTTCTATTAAAACGGTTAAGAAAGTAAGGAAAGAAATAGTTATTACAATTTGAAATATGTTGAGCTATATGCATGAAAACATGAATATACATAAGTAACATGTACTTTTACTAAGATGTTTAAAATGATTTGCTAATTATGAAACATGCTACAATGGAGAAATTATGGCTGCTAGACTGAAAATCGAGTAATGTTAAATTATTTTGATAAATCAAAATAGAGTAAATATGTGAATAGGTTATATTACAACCTTGAGATTTATAGCTATTTTTATATTAACTTGTGCTTATATTGTCAAGCATAGTATATGACTAACATGAGTTGCTCATTATTTTCATATGGACTTACTAAGCTGTATAGCTTACCCCCCTTTCTTTCTTATGTCTTATAGGTTAATTTTGCTAGCTTGGGTTGGAGACAGCCGGAGATGCCATCACACTATCAAGCTATCATTTGGGCATAAGTGAACACAAGTATTTTAAGTTTATGGCATGTATAGGGACTTCGTCTTTTGATTAATTATCTCATTATTAATTTGGCCAAGTGTGTTAGCTTATAGTGATTTGGTGATTCATTTTGTATATGGCCATGAGATATGGTTCATATTGATTATTTGGTTGTAAACCTATTCATTTATGCATGCATGTGCCAAGGTCATACATGATGTGGTTAAAATTGTTTGGATATTAGTGAAACGCCGGCTTCACCTATGACTGAGACTAGGTCTCACGATCGAGCGGTTGGGGACGACGTACTGTCCCAAGCCATGTTGAGGATTGTAGAAAGGATCGCTGTGCCTAATGCTAGAGCTAGAGGCCTAGGGTCGGTTACGGAATGGCTCTGATCTAATGGAGCCGAGATTTCTAGGGGTATTGCTAGAGTTGCCCCTAACGTGGCTGAGTACTGGATTGAGGCCATAGAAAGGATTATGGACAATTTGGACCGCACTCCTGAGCAGAAACTAAAAGGGTGCAGTGTTACTACTAAGAGATGAGGCTTACCAGTGGTGGCTCACTGCTAAGGAGGGCACTCAGCTCGAACAACTATCTTGGGAATATTTTAAGATCACTTTCCATGGAAAGTATGTGGGTGCTAGTTACGTGGATGCCCGTAGGAGAGAGTTCCTGAATTTGACTCAAAGGGATAGATCAGTGGTCGAGTATGAGACCGAATTTCTGTGACTATGCCGCTATGCATGAAGTATGGTGGTGACTAAGTATGAGCGATGTGTTTGCTTCGAGGATGGCTTCAGGGATAATTTGAGGGTTCTGATAGCTCCACAAAGGGAGCGAGACTTTACTGCACTGGTTGATAAGGTGAAGACTTCCAAGGAAGTAAAGCGCGCTAAGCGCCAAAATCAGGAGAGAGGTAAGAGCAAGAGGGATTCAGAGCCCTCGAGTTCCGTTCAGAGGCCTAAGAAAAAGGCCAGAGTTGATGGGTCGAGCAGAGTTGGGGCTCCTATTGCTACTATTAGACAACCGCCGTGTACTGATTGTGGTAGATGTCATCAGGGAGAGTTTTGGAAAAGAACTGGGGCTTGTTTGAGGTGCGGTTCATTAGAGCACTATATTAAAAGAGTGTCCACGGAGGTCCGATCATATGCAAGCTTCTGGCATGGGTATTGCACCACCACCGAGGGTAGTTCAGAAACTACTAAGAGGCTATGGTCAGACCAGAGGTGGGAATGTTTTGGGCCATGGTCAGAGAGCACCAGGCAGAGGTGCTGGGCATACTGAGGTGAGGTAGCCGGCTATGGTTTATGTTGCACGTCGCTGAGAGGATGGAGATGCTCCGGACGTCATTACAGGTATGTTATTTATTTATAATATACCTTACACTGCATTGATAGATATAGAATCCACTTACTCCTATATAGCTTGTACCGTATCTGAAAACTTGGGTATACTGGTTGAGAGCACTACGAGTGAGGTCACTGTACTGAGTCTATTGGGGCAGTCAATAAGGTTAACAAACTGTTTAGAGATGTTCCTCTAGAGGTTTAAGGGGCTATCTTTCTGGCTGATTTGATGGAACTACCTTTTGGAGAGTTTGATCTGATATTGGGAATAGACTGGTTGGTCAAGCATAGAGTGAGCTTAGATTGTGCCACAAAAAGGGTTGTACTGAGAACGGATGAGGACAACGAGGTAGTCGTAATTGGGGAACGTCAGAATTACTAATCAAATGTGATTTCTGCACTGAGGGCAGAAAAGTTGGTTTGTAATGAATACAAGGCGTATTTGGCCTACATCAGTATTTCAGATTCTGGGGATTCTTTAGTTAAAGATATCAGGACGGTTAAGGACTTTCTGGACGTTTTTCCTGAATAGCTATCTAGGTTACCTCCGAATTGTGAATTAGAGTTTGGGATTGAGCTCCTTCCTGGTACAGCTCCGATGTCCATCGCCCCTTATAGAATGGCACCGAAGGAGCTGGTGGAGCTTAAGCCTCAGATTCAAGAGTTACTGGATCGTGGGTTCATTCGCCTTAGTGTGTCTCTGTGGGGAGCACCAATTCTATTCGTGAAAAAGAAGGATGAATCTATGCATATGTGTATTGACTATTGATAATTGAACAAGTTGACGATTAAGAATAAGTATCCCTTACCAAGGATAGATGATCTGTTCGACCAGTTCCGGGGAGCTTCAATTTTTTCTAAGATTGATCTTCGGTCAGGGTATCATCAGTTGAGAGTTAAGGAGGCTGATGTGCATAAGACGACGTTTAGGACTCGTTATGGTTACTACGAGTTCCTAGTAATGCCATTTGGACTGACTAATGCACCGACATCTTTTATGGATCTGATGAACCGTGTAACAGCTCGATTTAGACCCTAGTTGGAACGGTGGTTTTGGGACCATGAATTTGAGTTATAAAAATATTAAAAAATTATCTTCTGTGTTTATTATGTGTGAATTAGCATGTTTGAAATTTTTGTGCTTTAATTTTGTCATTTGAGTGTCTGATTAAATAAAGGACTTAATCGCGTAAAATAAAAATTTGGTGGTTATTTTTAAAAGGGCCAAATAGTGGTTGTTCTTTTAATGTGGAGGGTTTATGTTGCAATTAGCCCATTGATAATTAAAGTGGACGGTAATGGTCATGGTTATGATGGTTTTATAATTTAATAATAAAGGTTAAATAAGTAATTAAGTAAAATGTTATTATATGTTATAATATACCATAATTAAAAACAAGCTTTCATATGTCTTCTTCTTACCGAAATAACAAAATAAGAAAAGAAATAAAAGAAGCTAGGGTTCGGCCATCTCTTAAGCTTAATCAAGGTATGTGTTTAGCTCGGTTTTTGATAATTTTTACGTTTTTGAGATCGTTGTTAAGTTATCTTCAAGACCCATGCTTGAATTTTTTTATTTTGATGAATATTTTGAGTTATGCCATTGTTGAGAGCTTGTGATTTTTGTTGTTTGATGATGAAATATGAAAGATATGTTTTGGATTAACATGTTTTGTATTGGAGTTTTTGATGATTTTGAGTAATTAGGACTAAATTACAAAAATAATAATTTGAGGGACTAAAATGTGAAATAAATGAAATATGTGGACTTGTATGAATATGGGTAACAATCGGCCTAACATGGGTGTAGTGAAATTTTGCATACTTTGTATTTTGTGCAATAGGGACTAAATTGTAACAAGTGTAAAATGTCAGGATAAAGTAGTAATTTGCCCATTTATGTGTTTTTGGACTGAATTGAATGAAAATATATTTGACTGAGTTAATTTGAATATGTTTAGATCAAGAACCAAAGAAATCGGATTTGGATCGGGGGAAAACGAAAGTTGTCGACTAGTCGTCCCGTTTCGTTTTACATCGTCCGAGGTAAGTTTATAAGTAAATAGTCGTACTTAATTTTAATTAAATGCAAATTATATATGCGGAAATGAAATGTGAGAATATAAATATGCAATTACCGAATGTGTATAAGCTTGGCTACCATGTTCATGTATTTGTTTCGACCGAGTTACGACATCTGAAAGCCCCGTATGAACCTTAAGAATAGTTAGGATACATATGTCATGACAAAGGATTCTGATATGTGACGTACAAGTAAGACCATGACATCGATATATATGTGCGAGTAAAACCACGTTTTAAACGTTGGCATCGATATGTGACTCCGATATATGTGTGCGAGTAAGACCACATTTTATATGTTGGCATCGATATGTGACTTTGATATATGTGTGCGAGTAAGACCATGTTTTATACGTTGGCATCAATATATGACTCCGATATATGTGTACGAGTAAGACCCTGTCTGAGACAGTGGCATCGATATGTGATTACATGTAAGACCACGTCTGGGATGTTGGCATTGTATGATATATGTGTGATTATCTGAGTGTCCTATCCAATTTCGAATAGTTTATCAAGCAACGATAAGTTGTGAACGAATATGTAAAATGAGCTGAATGACCAGGTATGAATTAGTTTGTTACCTATTCGAAATAAGGTAAGTAAGTAACTTGACATTTGTTACAAATCATGTGTGATGCAAATGAAGAATATATGTGAATATGGTATGTATATTCGGCCTTGTGAATAAATAATTTAGGTATTATTGAGATGATTCTTAACTATGTGCACAGATGATTAGGTATATTCGGCCACATAACTAGTATAAGTATATGAAGTTATATTTTGATACATGAGCTTATGTACCATAGTGTATATGGACTAGGTTTTATAATGACTATTTGGCTTTGAAAATTGAATGATAATTTGTTAATTTAACTAAATGAGCATTCGGCCAAGGTAACCCTTATGTATGAAAAAGATATTTTGCTTATATATATGTATGTGTATTCGGTCATATAATATAAATGTGTATGTAACTATTATCCTTTGAATTATGAATTTATGTATATATTTGTATATGTATTAGTTATGATAAAGATATTTTGGCTTGGAAATTGAATGGTAGTTTGTTAAAATATGTAAATGTTCATTCGGCCATAGATAATCTATATGTAAAAGTACATATAAAGTACATGAAATTGTAAGCTTAAGATTTAAAGTAACTACGATAGTATAATTTGGTTTAGTTTAAATGATTTGATTATGCCATTTAGCTGTTTATTTGCTTATGACTTACTAAGCTATGAAAGCTTACTCTGTATGTGTTCATGTTTACCTTTGTTTTATAGATTTTGGATTCAAATTACGAGCTCGGGAATCGTCAGAGAAGCTTATCACACTATCAACTGTCTTTGGTATTTTATAAGCTGAATTTTTGAACCTATGGGATGTATAGGTTAGATTATAGAATGAAATGTTGGATTATGGTTCTGTATAATTTAAGCCATGCGAAAATGGCTTAACTTTTATGTTTGGGTTCGGTTTTGGTTTAATTATAGTTAAAGTCTATTTTAGTTATTATGCCGTGTTCTATGGATAATTATAATTTGTGTTATGTGAATGTATAATGAGGTTGGTTGATGAATTCGAATGAGGTATGAATGAATCGGCTATGTTATATTTGTTTAGTTTTGGTTGGAGCTTATATTGAAAGTATATCCAAAATATATGATGTTTGTGAAGTTTGTTATGTGTTTCGGCTATATGGCATTTTAATGGTTGTTAAATGAGCTAAGGTAGATCCAGAATTTGTTAGTTAAAATCAAGACATATGCATGGTACAAATCTGGTGTTCACTTATGGACTATATTAATGATATGTAAGATACTTGATTTATTTGTTGTGGTAAGGTAGATATATTAAGACTTAGATTTATATAAGGAGATTGAATTAATGATAAAGGTTGTGTGTGCATTGGTATTCAATTATGATAAGTTAGTTCAGCTCTATATGTGTCTTTACAAGTATATATATATGCGCTTACATTATGGTTGATATGTATATGTGCATGGCTTTATAGATTCGTTAGTTATTTGTAAGTTTATGAATATGTATAAATGAATTGTGTTAGCCGAGTAGCTAAAGAATGAAATGGGTTTTAATTATAATTGAATGTTTGTTTTCAATTATATGCAAAACAAATGAGTTTCTTTTGGACTAATATATTAATGTCGTATAAATGAATAGAAAGGTTATTAATGAAATTTGTTTCAATTGATGTTTAATTTTGTACATGCGCATGACTTACATAAAATAGGTTAGATATTCAATTAATGAAATTATTGATTTGTTATATGTTTTGTATAAGAATAATTTATTTTGATAAATGTTGGATTATGTTTTAATTAGGCCAGGCTGTGAATGATATGATTTTAAGATGTGATATTTCATTAAGTTATGAGCATTGATGAGATTAAAATCTCGAATTGTAATATGTGATGTATATTTGTATGAACCGTATTATGATCGAAAATGCCTCGTAACCCTAATTCAATGACGGTTATAGGTTAGGGGTGTTACAAACCAAGTGTTCCAGCTTTATCTGGATCGGTTCATGGTGGTATTTATTGACGACATACTGGTATATTCGAAAACCAAAGATGAACATGATGAACATCTCAAAGTGGTTCTACAGATTCTGCGAGAGAAACAACTGTATGCCAAGTTCAGTAAATGTGAGTTCTGGTTACGTGAAGTAACGTTTCTGGGACATGTGGTTTCTGCTGAGGGGATTAGAGTTGATCCTCGAAAGATTGAGGTTGTCTTGGATTGGAAGCAGCTTAAGACTGTATCTGAGATTCGTAGTTTTCTGGGACAAGTAGGGTATTATCGATGATTTGTAGAGGGGTTTTCACTGATTGTAGCACCCTTGACTAAGCTGCTATGTAAGGGTGTACCGTTTAACTGGACGGATGCACAGTAGGAGAGCTTTGAGAAGCTCAGAATTGTATTGACTGAGGCCCCTGTCTTGATACAACTAGAGTCCGAAAAAGAGTTTACTGTTTATAGCGATGCATCTCATGTCAGTTTGGGATGTGTGTTGATGCAAGAGGGTAATATGGTAGCTTATGCATCTCGTCAGGTTAAGACTCATGAGGCGAATTATCCGACACATGACCTAGAGTTAGCAGCGATGGCATTCGCACTGAAAATTCAGAGGCATTATTTGTACGGTGAGAAGTGTATCATCTACACTGATCGAAAGAGCCTCAAGTATCTCCTCACTCAGAAGGAGCTAATTCTTAGGTAGCATAGATGGATTGAGTTGTTTAAGGACTACGACTGTACGATTGAATACCACCCTGGCAAGGCCAATGTGGTGGCTGATGCACTGAGCCGTAGGGCTGTGACAGATCTAAAAGCGATGTTTGCTCGTCTCAGTTTATTTGATGATGGAAGTCTGTTGGCTGAACTTCAAGCTAGACCAACATGGATAGATCAGATTAAGGGCAAACAGTTAGGGGATGAATCTTTGAGTCTTTACTTCCGACAGGTTAAGAGTGGTGATACTATGGATTTTGAACTGAATAGAGAAGGGGTGCTCTATTTTCGTGGGAGAATCTGTGTTCCAAAAGATACTAAATTGAGGCAGTTGATACTAAAAGAGACGTATAGTAGCCCTTATGCTATGCATCCTTGCAGAAACAAGATGTACCGAGACCTTCGTAAGTTATATTGGTGGCCAAGTCTTAAGCGAGAGGTTATCGAATTTGTGGCTAAGTGTCTGACTTGCTAGCAGGTTAAGGCTGAGCATCAGTTACCTTCAGGTTTGTTGCAGCTAGTTAAGATTCCACTTTGGAAGTGGGAGAGAGTGACTATGGACTTCGTTAGTGGGTTGCCTCTCACACCACTAAGAAGGATTTAGTGTGGGTTATAGTAGATCAGTTGACCAAGTCCGCCCACTTCATACCGATTCATACTAACTACTCTCTGTAGAAACTAGCTAAACTGTATGTGTCTGAGATAGTGAGACTACATGGGGTACCGATTTCAATAATATCTGATAGGGATCCTCACTTCACATCTCGGTTTTAGAAGAAGCTACATGAAGCTCTGGGTATAAGATTGGACTTCAGTACTGCGTTTCATCCTCAAACGGACGGTCAGTCAGATAGAGTGATTCAGATACTGGAGAACATGTTAAGGAGTTGCGTAATTAATTTCTGAGGCAGTTGGGAGGATTATTTGCCGCTATCAGAATTTGCTTATAACAACAGTTATCAGTCTAGCATTCAAATGGTACTTTACGAGGCATTATACAGTCGTAGGTGTTGCACGCCTTCATGTTGAACTGAGTTGGGTGAGCGACGTGTTCTGGGCCCTGAACTATTTCTAATACCGAGGACAAAGTTAGATTGATTCGAGATAGGCTGAAAGCAGCACCAGACAAATAAAAGTCCTATGCGGATCTGAAGCATTGAGAGATTGAGTATTCTGAGGGGGACTTTGTATTTCTTAAGTTCTCACCATGTAAGAAGGTACTAGGTTTGGTCGTAAGGGCAAGTTGAGCTCTAGGTTTATTGGGCCTTACCGCATACTAAAAGGAGTGGGACCAGTTGCCTACTAGTTGGAGTTACCTCTAGAGTTGGATCAGATTCATAACGTGTTTCACGTCTCTATATTGAGGCGCTACCGCTCTGATCCCACGCATATTGTTTTGGTTGAGGAGATTGAGGTTAAGCCAGATCTGACCTTTGAAGAAGAGCTTGTTCAGATATTGGAGCGAGATGTAAAGGTTTTAAGAAGGAGATCCATCCCCTAGTTAAGGTTCTTTGGTGTAATCATAGCTCTGAGGAGACCACGTGGGAGCCTGAGGATGCGATGCATAGCAATATCCTCATCTGTTCTGATCAGGTAAAATTTTGAGGCCAAAATTTTGTTTTAGGGGGTAGAGTTGTAACACCCTAAAAATATCTTATATTTATTTAACGTATGTTTGTGACACAAATGTATATCTGCTTTAGTGGTTAATTGTTCTGAGAGTGTCTAAGAAGTCTTGGGTTTAAGCCTTGACTTGGGCAAATTTTGGCATTTTTATGAATAAACCCCTGTCTCTAGTCAGTCGGCTTAAAAATAAATATTGGAAAAATATGTCAGAATAGGCCTGCTGGTCTGGTGGTTAAGTGGTGTGTTGGAGTGCTAGGGGTCTTGAGTTCGAATCTCTGTATGTGCAAGGGGGATTTTTTTTGTACATGTGCCGTGAAGGAGTTTGAAATGTGGTAAAATTCTAAGTATTTGAGGAGTGTAGGGATGTTGTGATCGATTTTTAAGAGGATGTTGAGGGAATTTCGGTTGTTAAGGGAGTTGGGGATTAAAGGGAGTGTTTTGGGGAGATTTGGATGGAAGATCTTGGATAGAACTGAAACTAGTAGTGGCAATTTCAGCTACCCTCTCTCATTCCTCAATTTTCTAATAGTTTTGCCATTTCTGCTTTTGGTTTTTCTCTTTGCTTTCATCTTTTGTTCTTTTTCTTTTCTTCCCAAGCTGAATGATAACTGTTTCTTTTCCCAAATCTTGGTTGCTCCTAATCTTTTGACGTTTTGAATTTATTCTCTTTGCTGCCAAAATTGCTACCGAAAGTTCTATCCCCTCTCACCTATTTTCTTTTCCTATTTGCTTCCTTGTGTTCATTCGTTCCGTGAGTAAGCATACATTTTCATGGTACGGTAAGTTATGTTTCTACTTCTTGATTAACTTTTGTTTGGTTAAGTGGTTTAAGGGGATTTTTTGTTGGTTGGTTATGAGTTGACCAAAGGGCTAGAGGTCTCTGATTGACGTCTTAAGTGGGTGAAACCTCCTTCTTTACTCAATTAAAGGTAATGTTGTTATGAGTTTAGCGCTTGGTCAACTTGTGTGTATTTGATTGACTAAATGTTTAAGTGAATAATTGGTGATTGCTCAGTCAAGTGTAGGTTTCAAAGACTTGGGGCAGTTTTCTCAGCAAATAGAAACTAGGTGTGTAAACACAACTCCGGAATTGGAATTTGACAAAAGCCGGAACAGGTGAATGTCGATGCCACACGGGCGTGCGGTCGCCTGTGTGATAGGCCATGTGATCGAACACGGGCATGTGATCAACAAGGCTGGCCATGTGTAATTCGTGGGCTGGGCCGAATTGGGCCGTGTGGGCCACACAGGCATGTGGGAATATTGGGGGTGTGATCCACACGGCCAATGCCATTTTGGGCCGTGTGGGCCACACGGGCGTGTGGGCCCACATGGGCATGCAACATGGGCCTGTGGGTCTATTTCACTGTTTGACCGCTAAGGTTCCACGGGTCGCCGGAGTCGACTGTGGACCTACTGTAGGGTCAGTAAGCTTACCTAGACCCCTAACTGAGTCAGTAAGCTTACCTAGACCCCTAATTGACTTAAATAACTGTATGACTGTTATGAATAAGTATGATAATGTTTCACTGATTTGATACTGTATGCCCTGATTACATTCATGATATTATGTTATAGCATGTCATATTTGTATATTGAATTGCATTTAGTTGGGGGCTTATATTATTCGGAGGAAGTGTACAGAAAGGCCTCGAGCCTAATTTACTGGCAGGTTAGCTGCAAAATACTATTTAGTGCCGCATTCGGTACTTTTTAGGGTGTAGGGATGGATGGGTTGATTATATCCCCACATGGAGTGTAGGGTTGGACGGAGTTGGAGTGTAGAGGCTGGTTGGGTAGGATTTGATACTGTATATCTATTACTGTACTGAATATTGATACTGCAATGGGCCAAGGCCCAAATGCATGACTGGTTTTTTATGGTAATGGGATAAGGCCCTAACTGAAACTGAAATTGTTACTGAAATGGGCTTAGGCCCAGGCTATGATTGCATTCTGTCTGCTTGTTTATATGGGGATTACACACTGAGTTTTCGTAAACTCACCCTTCTGTTTTATCTGTACAGGTAATCCCTAGACTTAGACAGATCAGAACGACGGAGGACTCAGCGGTGGCTACACGACCCCTTTTTACACTGTTTCATACTTAATTAGATTTTTTTTAAAAGTTTTATTTGGGGTATTTTACTGTAATAATGGCCTCTATGGATTTTTGCTTTAAATTTGGATTTTATTTTGCCTTATATTTTATATATACTAGAGGTAGGTAAAACATTGTGTTTTAGCAAAATACCTACAAGGACACAAACTGTTTTAAAAAGCTTCTGCAACGTAAAATGTTTTGAAAACTAACGACTGAATCAAAACCACGACTTTGGAGATTAATAAAAGGTAATGATGAGTTCTAAACGAAAAATGTTTTAAGCTAAGTTACAGTTTTTCAACACAAGCTATAGATTTCAAACACATTACCATGCGACATCACTAGATTCGGCCATAACATTCAGGCTGGGTTTAGGGTGTTACAGCCACACCCAATGAGGTGACCATGGAGGGGGCTAAGAGGGCCTAACTTAGAGATGAACAATCTGTCTGAATTTCCCATGTTGAGAACTTTTGTGTTGGTGCCGCAAGGGACAGTTGGCATAAATCACGTTTAGAGGGACGCATCCAACGGGATGCCATAAGAATGCAGATGGTGCCAAATCCAAAGGGATATTTTGTAACACCCCTTACCTATATTCAACGTCAGAACAGGGTATGAGGCATTACTAGACTTAAACACGAGCAATCATACAATACCAACACATGAATTTCCACTCAAATTTAAAACTTTTAATAAACATTCATATCATCCCTATTACGAGCCTATGAGTCCCAAAACATACAATAGGAGTGGTTCGGGACTAAACCAAGAACTTTTGAAATTTTTGCAACACTTAGAAAATTCTCAAGCTTTGGAGGGTTACACGCTAGTGTGGGTAGGCCGTGTGGTCACACACGTCCGTGTGGCTTGGAACACGCCCGTGTATTTAGCCCGTATAACTCTTTGTTTATGACGTCATCAACAAAATAGGGTCACACGGCCAAGTCACACCCCATGTGCTAGGCCGTGTGGCGAATTTAATTTTTATGAATTTTCATAAATAAGGTGCAGACTTCACATGGCCAGGGCACATGCCCATGTCCTAAGGTCGTGTCTCTCACACAGCCGAGACACACGACCGTGTCTCGTGCTCGTGTGCTTACTATTGGGCATTCTATTTCTCAAAACTAAGGTGCAGGGGATACACGACCGGATCACACGCCCATGGGGGCAGACCGTGTGTCATACACGGCCTAGACACATGCCCGTATGTCTACCCGTGTGGACAAGCTATTTTCCAAGCCAATTGCCACCCTTATTTGCTCAAACACATATATAATTTCAAAGGCGTTTAACGTGGCATAATTAAGTGCTTAAACATCATCAATTAAGACATGTTTATGGCAACACCATATCAACTTATACATGCTCATGTTACCATACCTTGTTAAGCCAAGTTTACCAAATCACATGCAATATGTAACATCAATTTACTCCATTTTACACATTCATATCTTAGTTGTCATCATGCCATTTACTCACGATTCCATCATCAACATCTATGATCACATTCACAATTCAACCATGCCAAACAATTTTAACCACAACATGCATGACCTTAGCAAATGCATAGATATATGAATAGGTTTACACCCCAATAATCAATATGAACCATATCTCATGGCCATATACAAAATGAATAGTCAAGTCATTATTAGCCAACGCATTGGGCCAAATTAATATGACACATAAACAAAAAGACCATGTCCCCTATACATGTCATATTCAAAATATCAAGACCAATTATACCAAAATGACTAAGTTGATAGTGTGATCGATACTTCGACGACTTCCGGTCCCCGAGCTAGCTTGGCGGCACTAAAAGGACTAAAAAATGAAGGGGGTGAGCTTTAAGCTTAGTAAGTTTGCATGTAAATAATAAACAACATTAAACATGTATTAACATACACATAGCATATTATAAATTTGCATATAATCATCAAATGATCGTAGGCATATCTTACTTGTTTGCATCCTTACCAATAATGCATCATAAACCGAGCTCATATCTCATGAGTTTTGCATATGTATCTGTACCACTTCATAACATAATCATAGCCTTTCACATCTTTGGCAAAAACTTCAAATTACCCGTTAAACCACTTGGAATACTAAAGGATACCTGGGAAAATCTCATACACATAATAAGATGCCAATGCCATATCCCAGATATGGTCTTACATGGGATCACATATATCGATGTCAATAGCCCAGTTATGGTCTTACACGATATCTCGTATCGATGCCATGCCTCATACATGGTTTTACATGAAATCAAATATCGATGCCATATCCCAGATATGGTCTTACACGAAATCACACATAACCCTAAGGTTATGACATTTGTATCCTATCTATTCCTAAGGTTCAACTGGGAATTTTACCGCATTGAATCCTCGTCGATCGTATTCATAACAATAATTAAACAATTCATACAATATCAAAATATTAAATACATAATATAAAGTTGCATTATTTGTACACGAACTTACCTTGGTACAAAATATGGACAACTAATTCGATTTAGTCCAAAATCTTGCTCTTTCCCCTGTTTAGGTCCGGACCCCATTTTTCTTGATCTATAATAGCAAATTTAGCTCATTTAATTATTATATTGTTCAAACCAGTCGAACAACCATATTTTGGCAAAATTATAGTTTTGCCCCTAAACTTCTACATATTAACAAATTAGTCCCTAGGCTCGTAAAATGAAACGTACTCATTTTCTTTGTTACCCAAGCCTAGCCGAACCTATATCATGCTTGTACCAGCCCACATTTTTCAGCAAATCGCATTTCTACTACCCATTTTTACAACTTTTACAAAAGGGTTTTTTTAGGTGTTTTCATAAAAAATCACTTAGTAAAAAATGTTTATCACACATCAAACTTTCATAATCTACCATGAAACATTAAAATGCATGCATGTGACATATGGGTCAAACCCTAGACATCAACCCTAGCTCAAATAAATGGTAGAAATGGCTAGATCGGTTGATAACAACTTCAAAAGTGTAAAGAACATTAAAAACAGGGCTAAGATGCATTTACTATCAAGCTTGGAAAGTGAAGAAACCCTAGCTATGGCTCTTTAGAAGTTTCAGCACTTGATGGAGAAGATGGACAAGATTTTTACTTCATTTTCCCTTTTAATTCTTTTATTAACCAAATGACAAAAAAACCTTTTTTACTAAACTTTCAAATTTTACCTGTTCATGCTCATTTTTGTCCATAAAATTAAGGACCTCTAATTAATAGTCCATAGCTATTTCATGCTTAAAGCTTCTAGAATCACATATTTTGCAACTTTTGCAATTTAATCCTACATGTCAAATTGGACACTTTATCAATAAAATTTTTTCATGAAATGTTCACACAATCATGAAAACATATCATAGACCTCAACACATTCATAAAATAATTATTTCTACTTCAGATTTATGGTCTTCAAACCACAATTCTGACTAGGCTCAAAATCAAGATGTTACATATTTTGTTTGAGTATCAAAGACATGGTTATATTTAGTCGACAAAAGATCATAAAATTAAGGGTTCCTCAAGGTTGTAACCTAACAATGATGTGTTGTGGCATTAAGTTCGAGTGTTTCGAGAAATGGGCATAGACAAGACTACACCAACGATTAAGATGAGATCAAGTTCGAGTCTATGTCCGATGCGCATTGAATTGATCATAAACTTGGGCCTTGAAGGCCTAAGATGAATTTGAGACTAAAATGTCAACTTGATGCAACAAGGCTAAAAGTGTGGCTTCATGTCGATGAGGGCATCGGCATAGTAAGTGGATGAGTGTCATGGTCTACAATTTACTATGCTAGTTATCAACGTTGAGATTTCCTTAAATGGTCTTGAGTGAAATTAAAGTACAATAACTTAGAAGTTGGAATTTTTCTAATACCTTGTAGCCTTAGAGGGATGTTGTGATGCAAACTGGGTAACTGATAAAGTTAGCTTTACAAGCAGGTATGTCTTTACTTTGGGTGAAGCAACTATTTCTTGGAAGTCTGCTAAAAAAAACATGTATTGCTTGTTCCTCGATGGAATTAGAGTTTATAACTCTTGATTGAGTCGTGAAAAGGCCGAGTGACTTAGAAATTTACTTGCAAAGATTCTTTTATATGAGAATGGATTACTTTCTTTGGAGTACGTTAAGTTTGAAAGGGATCTAGATGATGCACTAACCAAAGGGTTAAGTAGGAAAATGATTCTTAATTCATCGAGTAGGATGAGTCTTAAGCCCAGTGGTTGAGGAATTCATGGTGGTTACCCAACTTAGTTCTCTAAGTTCAATGTGGTAAAATGAAACCATGGAAAGACTTATAGTGTACATCTACCTATCCATATGGAGAATGATGTACATGCATAAGATCAAGTTCTCACTCTTAATAAAGTCATATCCTAGGATTTGGGTGGTCCTATTGAGACAGACTTGATGAATTCATCGACATGTGACGTTGAGTTTAATACTGTTAATGAGTTCATATCATAGAGATTGGGTGGTTCTATTGAGATAGACGTGATGGATTCACCAAATTTAAATTTCAGAGGATGAGTTTAATAAATGCTCTTAATGATTTTATAGTCCTAATTATATTGAGATAGACTTGAAGAAATCACCTACATAAGTGTGAAGGACTAGCCACCTTCTATAAAAGACATTGGGCAGTCTTTCTAGTGCACTTACCAACATTCTGGGTGTATTGGCTAAAACTTTTTAATCTATCGCATAACATCAATTGGATCAAAGATTAGTCGTGTTTCATGAGTTAACCTTAATCTTAACAAGTTCAATATTTGTTCACTTGTTAAAAAGAAGAATCACACATTTCGCTATGTACTAGTTCAAATCCACAAGATACTAGTGCTTAAGTGGCTAATTTCGCTGTTGCTCTTCTCGCATTTTATATTTTTTCATGTTTACAAAAATTTCCAATTCTTTTGCATTAGTGGGGAACTGTTGGTAATGCAAAAATCTGATTGTTACAATATGGCTGTTGGAATCTAACCGTTACAATATGGTCGTTAGAATTTAACCGTTAGAATCTGACTATTGCAATATGGGTGTTAAATTTTTTGGACCACTTTTCCCCTTTGAGAATCCTATAAATAGGTCATTTCTCATCAGTTTTTACAAGCAACAAAATCATAGCTTTTCTCATTTTTCTTTATTCTCTCATCTTTCTTTTCTCTAAAACTCTAGCATCTTACTAAAATTACATTAAAGGAAATTCTATCTAGGAGATTGGATTTTAAGCAGGACTACATGTGACCCCTCCAACCTTTCCTAGGAATTGAACCGAGTGTGATTTTTTTGGCCAAGTTTTTCCAACCAATTTTAAAGCTTTATTTTTATCTTATTTCTTAATTCCTCAGAGAAGAGCAATACCAATTGTGTTCCTCCTGCCTTATTCGAGTGTACGAATATTGAAGTTCTATGTTAACCTGGGGGGACAATGTCCACTACACGATTACACTGATCAAGGCGACTTTTCTTCTAAGACATTGGTTCTTCCACAATACAATGATTCTTTCTTTTATTTATGCTTGGTTTATTTTCCAATAAATGGTAACGCTTTTGTTTTGTAGTCCTATTTTTTCCAACATAAAGCCTCTCTATTTTCATCATTCATTCAATTTAGATAACTTCCCCTTTCATGTGAAAAATCTAGAGACATGTCATATTATATGCAAAATGCGGAGAGATAGAACCATAAGAAATATCATTTGCAAGATGCATGTTGTAAATGGTAAGAGAAAGGTCCATAACTTAGATTTTGTCCAAAGTAAGGTGAATACAATGCATTTGGTTGGTAAGAATGAAAACTCTCATATGATGTTCACTACTTTCATTCCCATTTGCAAGTCAAACTACGTGATGATGAACATAAATGAAAAATGAAAGTGTACTCTCATCTTCCCATGTGTTCTATCATCTCGACCTTTTCTATTTTGTGAATTAGTAGAATCATTTATTTTAAACAAACCTTGACATGTCCACTTATGCCTTGGTTTTTATGAAAATGGCTAGAATACTCATGCTTAAGTTCATTTGGGAATGCACCTTCATTATTACCACCAAGATCATCACCATTATAACCGCCATTTCATGTTGATAACTCCTCATTAGATGCCGTACACAACATTTCATCCATATCTACACCTTGAGTTTCTTTATCATGATTTCCATTATTAGTTTTGTTGAGTTAGAAAGAGCATTTTTCGGTAACAGACTAAATTAAGCAAAGCGGTTTAGTTAATTTTGGTTTATACATTTCTTTCTATTGTGGATTCAATTTTGTTAGGTATTTCAATCAGTTATTAATTTTTGAATTTCCAAACCGACTCGACTGCCTAAATTATTTAAGATATATGTATATTTTATAGTATATATAATAAATACACATTAACCAATCTCAATAGCCCAACCAAATAATTAAACCAAGGATAACCCAATTACAAATAACGCAAGTAACTAACTAATTACAAATTAACCCAAATATATAAAATACCCAATTATAAAGATCTAAATAAAGACAAAAATTAAATTAAAAGCTAAAAATTCCTAATTCCATCTAAATTCATAAATTCTAAATCATTTCTTTATTCATTTTTCAAAAAGACCCTAAAGAAAAAAAAATTCTTTTTATTTATTTTGGAAAATGGGTTAAGAAAAATAGTTTTGTTTCATAGCAAAATTTTAAAATTCTTCATAAAACCAAACCTTGGTTGTGACATCTATAATAATAAATTTCACCAAAATTAGAAATTACATTTTCAACTAAGGAGATTCTTTGAATCTTGGATCTAGCATCTAAATCCTTTTTGTTTTCAACCAAATAATCATCTTCGTTACTCTCAAACCCTCAGATGCTTAGATAGTGAGAAATATTTAAAGAACCAAACACACACAAAAAAAAGAAGAGGCTTTCCTATAGGGGAAGTCAACTTTCTCTAAGGGTGTTAGGATCAACCCGATTAAGCAACGAACAAGAAAAATAGCGGAATAAATTAAGAAATTGAACACACAAATTTAATGTGGAAAAACCCCTCCAAAGAGGATAAAAAACCACGGGCAAAGATAATTTTACTATAATGACAAAAGAACAAATAGTACAAAAGATGAAGATAAAAACTAAGCCCTAAAAACTCGAAAACAAAGAACCCTCAAAACGTAAACACAAAATTCTCTAAATGTGTTATGAGTTCTAATATCTAATGCGTGTTTTATATAAGGTTGTAAAAGAGTCTATTTATAGGCTAAGTTCATAGGTAAAATAATAAAATAATCTAAACTAATCAGTGTTTGATTGAAACAAATAAATAGAGTTTAACTGAAAGATTATTTCTCAAATTTGACTGAAAATAAGAGTCATATTTAACAAAGGGAATTCCAAAACTGAAAATATTCGATCTCAAAAATTTGAATTATAATTGTCAGGAAGTTTGCAATTATAATCTCACAAATTTGATTTCTAGTTTCCTTAGTATTAGTTATTGTTGCATTATTATATTAGTTATTGTTGCATTGTTATCACAATAGAATATAATAATTTTTTCCATACTAGGAATTACCTCAAGATCTATTAAGTGTTAGGATTTTTATGCCCTTGCTGCAATAATTTCATCATATTTGATAATTTACTAAAATGACCAAATTGATTATTCATGAAAATAAACAAATGTTATTCATTATCTTTATGTTTTATTATTGTCAATGATTTTTGCAAGAAAAGCAAAACATATGAGCAAATATTGGCTTATTGGTTACCTAAAGTTTAACTGATATAAATTTGTATTATATAGAAGGATTATATTATGAGAAGATAACTTATATTAGTAGCTAATTTAAATTGTCCATATTCAATAGAATTAGATTGAGCAAATGATTCAAATAATAGGGGGCTATTATGTCATCTCTACGTCTAATTGAGGAGATAACTTATCTTAGCCATCAAAGCAAGATTGACTCCCAAAGATAGAGACATACATGTGATTATTTGGACTAACAATACCCAAATTGAATTAATGTTAGATCCATTTATGGATTTGTTCACTTGTGGTGTTCATTGTGTGACTTACCTAAATCCTAAGTAAGTGAATAACCATGTGCGTGTAACTCATGTGCTTTGATATATTAAAAACCTATGCTTTCATGGTAGTAGGGCTAAAATTTGGTATGTTGTGTACATAAATTGTGCATGACATGGAAACACTTACAATAGTGGAATGCATAGCTTGAATCAAGAGTAAATGATAACCTCTCATTGGAATTGTATGAATTATGAAAATGAAACCTAGCTAGGGGTCATTTGTCTAAGATAAATGATTTTACCATTACTAGTATGAGTAATGATCATTTTCATTGCGAAAGATACATGATGATCATAAGATAAAATAAATTGAATTAGTTGAACGAATTTAACCTAAAGGAATCATTGATATCTTATGAGGGCAACATACATATGACAATGTCATTAGACTAAAGCTTGAAATTTGTAGTTTTTGTAATGATATATAATAGGGAGTTCAATCATGGCACTTTAGTAGAATGACTCTGTGACTAAATAATTTGTGATTAATAGACAAAGAGTCAAAAATTAATTACAAATTATTTAAACCCTAATTATATATGTTTAATTAGTCTCCCCACTAGCTCAAAACAGCTCTTTAATAGATTGCATTTAACATGAATACTTGTATAGACTTGTAAACGATTGAGCAAGGAGAAATGGGTCACTAAATTTGTTCATTGGAGTAATAGTTGTTTTCTCGGTTTAATGATTAGATTGATCTAGGATCAATTTTGTCACTTCAGATATATATTTAATTGGATTAAATGATGAAACAAAAGTGAAGGTAAATTAAGAGATCACGCTATCTAAGTATTTGGAATGGAATAAAATTAAGTAAAATTACACATGAATTTTAATATGATGAAGCTATCATGATTTTAACAAGATTCAAATATGACTTACATAAATTACTAAATGGGTAATTAATATGCACCTTAAAGTGACCCAAGAAGGGACAAGGTGGTTGACCACTTGTGGAAAGAAGCCTTGTTGCCCAAACAAGTAAGGAGATACCATTAGGAGCCCTTTTGGGATTTAGTTTGTTGCTCAGTGCTATTAAAATAATCCAAATAATTAGAACTCTAATAAGCTCTTTATAAATATCTCATATTGGCTGAAGAGACAAGATAGTTGAAAATTTGCAAATTGATTAGAACTAAAATTTCTTAACTATCAATTCACTTATTCGGAAAAAAATGAGTTTGTTTAATAATAATTTTTTCTTTACAGAGTTTCGATCCAATACTTATGTTTGTTTTTGGAACAATTCTCACACATCATGTGATCTATGAGTTAAAGAATCATGTAGAAGAGTCGACTGGTTGAAAGTAAAGAATGAGGTTACATGAGAATCCAAAAACAATCTCATAGGATTCTACAAGATCAAATTTGACTTGACTTTTTGAGACCTTTTAACCACCTTTATGGGCGATTCTTGTAAATCATATATCTTTAAGGGTCGCTTTGTTTACATGTAAAAGGTTTTATGAAAAATGTTTTCTGCATTTTCCTGTGTTTGTTTCATGGAAAACAACTTGGTCAATAGAAAATGACTTACAGGTCAACGTAAAATAAGTCCCTTTTATTGTAAAATGACTTACACTTTTGAAAACCATAAGTCATTTTTCAGAAAAGAGCTCCTCTGTAGGTAATTTTATTTTATATAAAAATTAACTTAAATCAAACTTAATATTATTATATTAACAATAAATTTTATTTTTATTTTAAAATATTTAAAATTACTAATATAAAATATTATATTTTTCAATATTATTAAACATACATATTTAATTATTTATATTTAGTCATATAATAAATTATTAATATAATTAATATAATTTATTATTTTAATAAGTTATTTAATATTTTAATTTTATTTTAATAATAAATTTTAAAAATGATAATTTTAAATAATATTCTTCACATATTATTGAAAATATTCAATATTAATATTTTAATAACAAATATTTATTAAAATTATAAATATATTAATAATAAATATTTTGTAGTATAAAGGTTAAAATATGTCATAAGTCTATATACTCTTCACAAATTTGCAATTTAGTCTCTGTACTTTTATTTTCAAGAATTTAGTCCCTCTACTTTTCAGATTTGAAAATCAGGTCCAATTATTTACATTATCAATTTTTTTTTCAATTTTGTTAATGTCACATTTTTAAATAAAAAAAAACTTACGTGGTAGTTATGTAACTAAAAAATGATGTAATGATTTTGAATTTAACAAAATATATGCAAAAACAACGTAAAATATAAATTTATAGATAAAAAATAAAATCGATTAAACAATGAAAATATAAAAAAAATCTCAAATGTGTGTTTGTTTCATTAAAAACAACTTTTATGAAATATTTTTAAGAAATATGTCAAACAACAGAAAATATTTTACACAGATTCATCCAAACAACAGAAAATATTAACTTTTCCAAGAAAGTAAGACATTTTCCAGAAATCATTTTATGGAAGCCATTTTCAGTAAAACAAACAGACCCTAAGTTCTCTTCAAAACAATTTTTGTATCACCTTATTCGAGGTCTGTAGCCCAAGATATGCTTGTTTCCATAAATGATTGCACTTATTTTATAGGAAGTTCATGTTCAATCACAAATCAACTTCTCCAACTTGTCAAAGCAAATTAGACACAACTAAGTAAAAGATTATTGATGATCTATTGTTCTTAACTATCTGATTTGATCCTAGATGCATGAAAAAATTTAAAATTGTATCGTGTACACCCACCATGTTTTTCTATCATTAAGAACTTTTAAAGCCATACTATTTTTTAGTAGCTTACGAAACAATCAAATATTTGACCTCTATAGTGGAGCCATCAATACAAGTCTGCTTGATACTTTTTCACACTATGGCTCCGCCACTTAGGACAAAAATATAGGTTGATGTTGATTTCCTTGAATCCTTACACCTGTAGAAGTCAACATTTCTATATCCATGGTGTTAGGTGAATACTTTAGTATGTGCTTAATTACTTGTCAATGTCTAGACATGTGCAAAGCATAGCATATGTAAGGCTTCCTACTGCAGATGCGTATGAGACCTTTCTCATATACTTTCTTTCTTTTATCCTTTTAGGATAGTCATATAAAGAAAGATGAAAACCTATTACAAAAGGTTATGCACCTTTGGAATGATGCAATACTTGTGTTTCTATTTGGAACGATGCACACACATTGTGCAATCTATGAGTTAGAGAATAGTGGAGAAAATTTGATCAGTTGAAAGCAAAGGTTGAATTTACGTGAGAATTCGAAACCAATCTCATAGGGTTCTATGAGGTTTAGTTCAGCTTACTTTCTAAGATCTTCTGATAATCTTTTTGGGCGATTCTTGTACCCAAACTGTAGATCTTTGAGTTCTCTTCGAAATAGATTTTGAATCACCTAATTTTGAGGTCTGTGCTTTATACGAGGCAAACTTGAAGTCGATTCCAGTTTTCAATCAAATAACCTTCTCTGCTATCCTCAGATCAGAAGTTGCCTCGAGAGTGAGCTTGAGGAAAACACGAAATAAGTCACAGAATGAAAAAAATTTATTTACTTTGAGTAGGAAAGTAGATTTTCTCTATAATTGGAAACTATGTGTTTTCCCCATAAAATAGAATTTATTCATTAAAATAAATTTTCACTACTTTTTGACAGAATAACGAAGTATGTTAAGTGTTATAAATTGCTTAACACATAGTTTATATTTATAGAGAATAAGTGCAAGATTTATGTTCGAATAAGACTTGATTAAAAAAATTTTAATAGAAAATACTTCTACTCTAAGTAGAAGTGCTAGGGGCTATGACACCCTGATTTAATATACTAGGGTTTTTACCTTTTGTACATCACATGGCCTTATTGAGCCTTTCATGTAACACCCCTTACCTGTGTTCAACGCTGGAACAGGTTACGACGCATTACTGGAACATACACATGCAATCGTACAAAATCGAGACATAATTTTTACATCAAAATTAAACTTTTCAATTTTTATCTCTAAGTTCCTAATATGGATTTACGAGGCGCAAAACATACTATGAAAATGGTTCGAGACTAAACCGAGATCTTTGGAAAACATTAGAATTTTTTTTTTGAAAATAAGGGCATATGCCCATGTCCAAGGCTGTGTCCTTCACACAACCATTCACATGCCACATTTTCCATACTTAGTCATTACACACCCATTCAACCAACTCATGCCTCTCACAAAATGCATCATCATAACATATAATTTAACTAATATTAGCCAACATCGATGGCCTTATACAAAATGAGTTATCAAACATTAAAGGCCAACATTTTAGGCCAAATCAATTATGACATATAACAAAATAACCAAGTCCTATATACATGCCATAATTCAAAATATGAATTTCAAGATACCAAAAGAATGATAATAGTGTGGATGGATCTCCGACGATCTCCGTAGCCCGAGCTAGGTTGGTGACATTAAAAAAACAAGGGAAAAGAGATGGGAGCAAGAATATAGCTTAGTATGTAGGTATGTAAATAATAAACAAATTATTAACATGCTTTTATAAATCCTCAAAATATGTTTTCAAAATAATACAATCATAATTACACATAGATCCACTATTTACTCAAGTTCAAAACAAGTTGTCTGTTCAAGTCACAGTCACTAAATTATTTATATTTGGTGCTATGGAACTCCAAATTAAAATCTGCTAAATTTTTCCAAAAACTAGACTCACATATATTCTTACATAAAATTTTCAAAATTTTTAGTTTAGCCAGTAAGTACAGATAAAGTCACCCTAATTTCGTTGTCCGATATTTCTGACCCCACTTCACTAAAAAATAATTATCTCCTCATACGGGATTTAGATGATGTTCCTAGTTGTTTCTTTTAAAATAGACTCATTAAAGATTTTAAGAATATAAATTATAATCCATAATTATTTTTGTACAATTTTTAACGATTTTCCCAAATCCAAATAGGGGATTCCAAGATCATTTTGATTCTATCTCACAAAAATTCAAATATCTCATAATACAAAATTCTTTTGCTTACACCCATTTCCTTTATATGAAAATAGACTCAATAGGATTTAATTGCATATCTTATTCAACCTCTAATTCGATTTCCACCATTTTTGGTGATTTTTCAAAGTCACACAACTGCTGCTGTCTAAAACTGTTTTATTACTAAATTTCACTCTTTCATGTTTTCTTTGTAGTAACTTTCATTGTAACGCTTACTCCATATCAATCTTGCCAAAGTTCGATTACATATCGAGCACATTGCTCATAAGTTTACATACACATACCTGCACTTATTCATCACATAGTCATATTCAATTGCACCTAGTCATTTCCCGTTAAACACATCGAAATAATAACGGATACCCGGTGGCCTACACATAGTACCACCCTTGTTGTCAAAGCTACCTTCTTCACGAAGTGGCCTTCACATAGTACCACACTTGAGTCACTAGTGGCCTGTCACTTGTATCCTATTATGTTCCTAATGTTCAATCGGGAAATTTCTCACTTTTCGATACTTGTCAATTTCATTCAATATTCAGCCACATTTCATAAAACATAATAAAATGTGATAACGTAAGTAAAAATGATGCATTATTTACATACAAACTTACCTCAGTGCAAAATATGACGAATTTGCAATTTAGTCCACAACCTTTTCTTTTCCCTGATCAAGGTCAATTCCTCGTCTTTCTTGATCTATAATAACACATTTAACCCATTTAATACTCACATTATTCAATTTAGTCCAAAAATTACATTATGACAAATTTACATTTTTCCCCTAAAGTTTCAAATATTTACAATTTTCCCTTAGGCTCGTAAGATGAAAAACACTTATTTTTATCAAATCCTAAGCCTAGACAATTCATATTCCCTCTTATAGCAGCTCACATTTTCACTAAATCACATTTTCTACACATAATTTTACAACTTTTACAAATAGGTACTTTTATGCAATTTCATCAAAAATCACTTAGTAAAAGTTGTTTATCACACCCCAAACTTTCATATTATTCCATAAAACATCAAAACACATGCATTTCATCCATTGGTAAATTTTTAAACACAAACCCTAGCTCAAAATAATGGTGGAAATAGCTAAATCGAGCTACGAGGATCTCAAAAATGTAAAGAACATTAAAAATGGGGCTAAAATGGACTTACAATCAAGCTTGCAAGCTTGAAAAACTCTAGCTATGTCTTACTCATGTGAAATCTGGCCAAGGGGTTGAAGATGGGCAAAAATTGGCTTCTAATTTTGTTTTTAATTCAATTTAATTAACAAATGACCAAATTACCCTTAATGAAAAACTTTAGAAATATACCAAACCATGTCCATTTTTGTTCACCAACTTAACCAATGGTCTAATTACCATTTACAGATCTCCAATTTAAAATTTCATAACAATTGGACACCCCTAACATGTAGAACTCAATTTTTGTATTTTTTACAATTTAGACCTTTTGACTAAATTGAGTGCCCAAACGTCGAAATTTTTGAACGAAATTTTTACGAAATCATTCCGTGAAATTGTAGACTATAAAAATATAATAAAAGTGAACTTTACTACGTCAAATTTGTGGTCTCGAAACCACTGTTCTGACTAGACCCAAAATCAGGCTGTTACATTTCATGTATTCGATCCAATTATAAGTGTTTCTTAGAGTTTTTTTATCCAACACCTATAATTTATCCAACCCAATATTTATTTTTATTTTCCAAAATATTGTTTATTTAATCAATTAATTTAATTAGTTAAATTAACTAGATTAATTTCTCAATTAAATAATTTTCTCAACTCAATTCTAATTCCGTTAAAGTCATAACAACTTTTCCGTAATAGAATCTATGATGAAAATACATTTATTTTTCTTATTCAAAAAATCCATAATGATTAATTAATTTAATTCTATCTTTGAACTTCAATTATTTAATTAATTAAATAATAATTCAAAGAACCTAAATTAATTGTCAAGTAATCTTTTGTACTTAATAAGAAAACACATTCATTGTGAATAAGGAGACATTCAATCCACTTCTCCTAGTTCGTCGTTTTCATTCATTTCATATTTATTGGTTCTACATGCAATTCGTTTATGGTTATCTCAAGCTAGTAGAGGGATCGATTGGACATATATAACTAAGGCTCAAATAGTTTGTAATTAAGTTCAAGCTTTACGTTTATTAATTACAACATTATTTAGTCAGGAAGTTATTCCACTAAAGTATCGTGATTGAGTTCTTCTTTATTATATAACATTACGAAAGCTACTCAATAAGTGCTCGTCCAATGACCTTGTAATAAGTGTGTTACCATCATAAGATATCCTTAATTTCTTTGGGATAAATTCCTTCTTCTAATATGATCATATTTTATCTCTTTGGTGGTTACATTTACTTTTCATCTATCATGTATTGCTGATGAAAAGATGTCATTGACCCTTTATTGGGCTATGAGTTCTACTAATGTGGAATGATGCTACATATTGCGGAAGTCGTATACCCAAAGTACTAGCTTTCAGTTTCTTATCTATTTGAACTCAAGTTTTCATTTATGTCAAAGTATATGAGTCATGCTTACATAGTTTATCATCTAGTCAAGATTAAGATATTCCACACTATGAACACCACAAGTGAATGGATCCATAAACAGATCTAGGATCTATTCTACTTAGGCTCTATCTGATGTACTATTAGTCTAGTCAGTCACATCTATATCTCTATCTTCTGAAAGTCAATCACTCCAATACCCAAGACAAGGTAACTCCCCAATTGGACTTGATTGACGACATATTAGTCTTTCAATCAATTGCTCAATCTCAATCAGAGTAAGTACATGTTTTATATTATCTAGTAATATAAGTCATATTTTTTGTGTTACGATCCGACAATGTAATATTGCTTAGTATTAGTTAAACGTTAGATAATTAGTGAGCTAATATTTTATTTCATTTTGCTTTGCATGCAAAAACTGTTGAGGACAAGATACAAAGATATTAATGAAATTGATGAATATTTTATTAAATCAACTTGTTCGAAAAGTACAAGTCCATATAGATGAAAATACTACACTAAGGGCAATAGATCCCAATAGCACACCCATAACGTTTTTCTAACAATTGGCACCAGAGCCATCTTGATTAGCACACCCATAATGTTTTTCTAACAATTGCCACCAGAGCCATCTTGATTTAGTTATTAACATAGATAATATAATATGAAATTCTCTCTTTTCTATGTATGGATTCAATTGATAGAAGGTGGCATTCTAAGATCTTTTACATTTTACTAAAATATATGTGAATGGATGTTGATGAATTATAAAATTGTTATTATGTAATTTTGGCGAAGTTGTATTTAGGTTTTTTTATATGTTATTAAACTGTGGACTGTCATCTCCACATAGGCTTATTAATTTTTTTCAATTAGAAAATCGTGTGAGTCAGAAACAAACTAAAAATCTTGTAACAAAATCAAAATGGAGCCCTTAGACAAGCCAGAAGCTTAAGTTGTCGTAACTCCCTATATCCTCGAATTTTTGTTTGATGTGATTTTGATAGAATATTCAATATTCATTTGATGTGAAACTTTTTACTTTTCATATAATCAAAGTTTTAAACACTATGGAGGATATGGATTTCAAAAACAAAACCTAGATTATATAAAACTAAAAATTTGACAACTTTTCTAGGGAACATTAGTTTTTGTTTGGTGTGTTTTTTATATATTGTTTGAGGTATGTTGGATGAGAGCCTTTAGATTTCTTATGTGATTGGAGTACACCATCAAAAGTTCAAATTTCAAAAAAAAGATCAAGAACCAAGGGAACTGAAAAATCGACACTTCTCAAATCCCAAAAGTCAGTGGTATGCGTTCTTTTCCCATTTTTTTTCATAAAATTTCGATTTATGATGAAAAACAAGTTATGATGGAGATTGTAACACCTCAAATCCAGCCTAGAAGTTAGACTCGAATCTGGCGTGTCACATTGAAGTGTTTTTTAAAAACCACGTTTTCATTAGAAACCCTTCTTATTTAAAACGTAGGACATTGAAAACTTCTAAATTTTTTTCCAAAATTCCTTTTTACTTTGCGGAAGCTAATTCTAAAAGTAACCAATTTATGAAAACATGATGTTTAAAAGTTAAGTTGCGAAAGCATTTTGAAAATGTTACGGAAACGTAGTGTTTGAAAATAGTTATTATTTTGGAAAACCGTGTCCTACTTCTAATAGATATTAGACAAACTAAATATACTTCCCAAATAAAAAAGTTAAAGAAATAAAGAGGCCTTATTACAACCCAAATCAAAACCAAAGTGCTTAACAAAATAAACGAAATAGAAAAAACATATGCAGTTGTGTGGTCGTCTCCAAGTCCCTCTGCGACACCGATCCACCTAACGCTGAGGATTACCTGCATAGTTAATAAACGGGGTGAGTTTAGAAAAACTCAGTGTGTAATCCCCTTACTAGAGTAACAGTCAGTATACAGAAACAAAAACAGAAACAGTCTGGGCTAGAGCCCGTTAACAGTAACAGTATAGTCCAGTTCAGAGCATACATGGGCCAAAGCCTATTACAATATCATTTGGGTCACAGCCCATAATAGAATCAATTGGGCCCAGCCCAAACTAATAACATAACAAAATGTGTGAATGCATGGATGCATGCTATCCCATCCCAATAATCCAACCGTTACACATCAACTCCGTCCCCCAGTACACATCATGTGGGGATATAAATATCGACCCACCCATCCGATACACATCAATGGTAGCCCGGTTGCGGTACTACCTTCATTACAGCAAAGCTACTAATCATATATTGGGCTTAAAAAGCCTTCAGTAGCGGTATTATAATTGGCACAATGCCATCGGTAACTGTATTATGTTTGGCACATAGCCATCAGCGATGGTAATATAATCGGCACACAGCCTTGGGTAAATATGATCCACACAGAGTCATCCATAAGTATGCTAGGCACATAGCCACAGGTAAATACGTTTGGCACAAAGCCATAGTCAAGATGGCAGAGAGCCATTTTTAGGTTGGCACAAAGCCACAATCAGAATAATTGGCTTTAAGCCATCGGTAGCTGTTTCATGTTAGGCACATAGCCATCAGCAACGGTAATACAGTCAGCACATAGCCTTGGGTAAATATGATTGACACAGAGTCATCAATAATCATATATTGGGCTTAAAAGCTACTGGTGGATCCATGGTCGTCAAGCAACCATGCGATCCTCAATCGGTGGATTCACGATCGTCAAGCAACCATGCGATCCTCAATTTCTTCCTCCATTTCACAATTCCAACCCAATGCAATATGTCGTGTATGTCATGCTCAATATCACTCGTGTATGCAAAATGGCCATGCTCAGTAACAATCATTTAAACATATATTAAAAACATATCAGTTTTACAACCACAATCAAGTTAGTTAAAACACAATCATACAATTACAGTTAATCAGTCAAATTTATAGTCCAAGTCAGTCATTTACCCACAAGGGAAAAACAGTCATTTTACCCTACAGGGGTATTTCAGTAATTTTACACTACAAGGTAATCCGATAATTTTACAAATCGAGGGTATTTCGGTAATTTTACAAATTGGGGGTATTTCGGTAATTTTAAAAATCGAGAGTATTTCAGTAATTTTACAAATTGAGGGTATTTTGATAATTTTACAAATCGAGGATACTTCGATAATTTTACAAATCGGGGGTATTTCAGTAATTTTATAAATCGAGAATATTTTGGTAATTTTACAAATCGGGGATATTTTGGTAATATCACAAATCGAGGGTATTTCAATAATTTTACAAATCAGGGGTATTTCGATAATTTTACAAATCGAGAATATTTTAGTAATTTTACAAATCGGGGGTATTTCGGTAATTTTACAAATTGGGGGTATTTTGATAATTTTACAAATCGAGGGTGTTACGGTAATTTTACAAATTGAGGGTATTTTAGTAATTTTACAAATCGAGGGCATTTCGATAATTTTACAAATCGGGGGTATTTTGGTAATTTTAAAAATCAGGGGTCTTAACGACCTAACAGAAGGTCCACTGTTGCCTCGAGCGACTTAAGTAACCTAAACAGGCCTAACAGTGCAAATGGGCCTACAGCCCATTACTCAGCCCAAGTGGGCCCACACGCTCGTGTGGCCCATTTAACCTAAATTCAGTTACAACTATGTGACCTTCACAGCCCAGTCCAACATTTATCAGTTACCGTGGATTTAATCTATGTGGGGTCCACGGGCCTATTGGGCCCATACGGCCTATGCCATGCACACGACATGACAAGCCCAACTACTTCCCACCTAACAGTTAGATTTACTCAAGCGGGCCTACGATTCCATCGAGGCCTAGAACAGCCCCAGCATACAAGAACGCTCGTGGCAGCCTCTACAGTTTATCGCCCATGATTTGCGGGCTAAATTTACCACTTTAGCAATCGCACGGTCAGAAAGCCTCAAATGTCGAAGTTTCGGCTTTTCGGCTTTTGCCGACTTCTAACAAAGAAGGGCGCGAATACACACCTGTTTATGAGAATGTGCCGAAGTCCATGATCACCAACCTCGGCACATCTTGCATTGAGTCTTCCTCCCCAACTCATTTGGTTCGCTCTATTTAAAGCCAACTTCTCACCAATTCTCATGTTAGCTTCCCGATGTGGGATTGCTTTCAACCATTAGGAAAAATTCCTCATTCTTATGACCACTTCAACCACAGAGTTCCAGTCCAACTCCACCTCCTACATAGATCAAATAGCAAAATAAATACTCCACTATGCATCCCAAGACTTGAACCTTAGACCTCACAGTTACACAACACGCCACCTTGCCACTCCACCACAGGCTCTTTTTGTGATAAAATGTCCATAATTAACTTTAAGACATATGTGCCAGTGTCCAGATTCACTTAAGAGAAAAACCAAAATGAATTGTAAGAGCCAAGACTTGAACCCAGGCTCCCTTGCAACCTTAATGACGCCACAACCTCTAGACCACATGCTTCCTTGTGTCATTTATTTAACACAATAATTTAAAAGGCCGTCATTCAAGCATCCAGGGTTTTATTCACTTAATACCAAAATTTTTGCTAAAGCCCAGGTTTGAACCCAAGATTTCTCCAACACTTCTTAGGGCCATTAACCACCAAAATAGACATTTAATTGTGTCATTTCCTTGCACAATTAAATGCTTATATACCACCTCCTTACGGACCCATACTCAAGGCCCAATACTTCTAGGCCCAAATTCGAGGTGTTACAGATATCAAATAAGTATTTACAGATTGATGATGGCATGGTCAACTATAATGCCCCAAATTTTATGTTTCTGATTTTGTGACTAATTGACACAAATCTGTATCTACTTCAGTGGTTAAGTGTTCTAGGTGTGTGTGTGAGGTCCCAAGTTCAAGCCATGCATTTGGAAAATTTTGATTATTTTTGGAATTAAGCCCTATCTTTGTTCAATGGGCTTATATTAAGTTAATTGTAAAAGCATATCAGAATGGCCAGCTGGTTTGGGGGTTAAGTGGTGTGACTGATTACTGAAGGTCTTGTGTTCCAATCTCCGTGCGAGCGTGAGAGTAATCCTTTTTCCTATGGCCGTGTGGCGTCTAGGGAAGTTCGATTAGAATTGAAATTCTGAGAGGTTGTTGTGAGGGGGATAGTGGAGAGAATTAGGGGATACTCTATTAGTCTTGGGGTTTTCTAAAAAATCTTCTTCTCCCTCTGACGTTTTTCTCTATTTTTTCTCTACCAATTTTTCAGCTTTTCATACTATTGTTTCCAGCAATTTTGTCTTCTTGCCGCCATCTTTTTCTATTTCCTTTTTGCTGCTATGATTTTCAGTTCTGCTATTCGTTGGTAAGGGAAGCATTGTTCTTCTGTAATTTATTTTATTTTATTTTTAGGGGTTGAGGTATCGTTATGCTAAGGGTTTCGTTTGGTGTTAAGAGGTATTCAAGGGGCCAAGGGTCTGGAATCGACGCTCTAAGTGTGTGAAACTCCCTTTGTTCAAGTGAAGGTAACAATTTCCATTGGTAGGAGTTGGCCGTGTATTTGTGTTTTCGTTTAAGAATCGTTTTAAATGGCTAAATCGATGAATTATTGGTTAATTATAGGTTTTGGAGGTTTTGGGATTGCAATATCAGTGAAATCGAACCAGGTGTGTAACCGAAAACATAGAAAACGAGAAATGGCAAAAGCCAAAAAACGAATCTGTAGATGCCACACGGGAGTGTAGTCACCCTTGTAGTAGGCTGTGTGATAGTACATGGGCGTGTGATCGACGAGCTAGGCCGTGCGCACACGACACGAGCGCATGACATGGCCATGTGATGGTCGGTGAGGTTGTGTGCGACATACGGGCTCAACCTATTGGGCCGTGTGGGCCACACAGGTACGTGGGCCTACACGGGTGAACCACACGGGCGTATGGGATTTTGGGCCAGGCCGTGTGATCGACACGGCCAAGGCCAATTTAGGCCATGTGGGCCACACGGATTTGTGGACCCACACGGGCAGGCCATATGGGCGTGTGAGCCCATTTTTCTGAAATGGTCTGTAAGGTTGCATGGGTCGCCCAAGTCGACTGTGGACCTACCGTAGGGTCAGTAAGCTCTACTTAGACCCCTTATTGAGTATTTTGACTGTTTGATTTATGTATTGAGCATGAACTGAGATATTTGAACTGAATGTAAGATCTGATAAATTGCATACTAGAATGTCATTTTTGTATGTTGCATTGCATCGAGATTGGGATGATGTTATTGGGAGGAAGTATTCTTAAAGGCTCTTAAGGCTGATATTGGCAGCTCAGCTACAATTATCTGATTATGTGCCGCATCTCGGTACAGCATGGTGTGTAGGAATGGGTGGGTCGATTTTATCCCCACATGGTGTGCAGGGTTAGACGGAGATGGTGTGTAGAGGATGGTGGGTAGGATTTTGATATTCTATCTGCATACTGTATCTGACATGGGCTAAGGCCCTAAGTTGTATCTGATTCTGTACCTGATGGTCTAAGGCTCTAACTGATTCTGTAAAGGGCTCTGGCCCTTGACTATTAATTTATGGCATCTGATGTGTATTCTATATGTATGATTTCTATTGGGATTACACATTGAGTTTGCAAAAACTCACCCTTTCTATTTAATCTACTCAGGTAATCCCCAGACTTGACGGATTGGAGCAGCGGAGCACTCTACGGTGGCTACATGTAAAATCTTAGACTATTTTTCGTGAATTTTTAGATTTATTACTTGTTTGGGTTTTTGATGTAATCCTGAACTTGGACTGTTTGGTTTTTATTTCTGAACTTTATATTGTTTTATGGTTATTTAAATTGCACCTCAACAAAACACAGTTTTTCTAAAACTAAAGAATTCTTAAACAAAAGTGATTTTTCCTAAATTAATTGATTACAACAGTTTCCGCTTAAAAAGTACAAGTTTTGAAACAAAGCATCTAGTGCGTGATTCCTTCAAATTAATTAAAGGTTACTTAACCAGAATGATTTTAACTTAAAGAGTTGGATTTCAAAATTCATTCCATGTGACATTGCCAGATTCGGCCATAACGTCTAGGCCGGGTTTGGGGTGTTACATCAACTATCTAGAAAAGTTCAAGACCCAACGTATGCTTTGGGGAAAACATTGTAATCTATTTGCAATTTTTTCTTAGGATGGAACCATGGAAACCTTTGGCTATTTAGAGTCAATTTTATTTGCAAGTGTTAGATAGATATTGATGACATATTATATGATTGAATGATAACACGTCATTTAGACTAGGGATATTTTTACTCGGATATATTTGCACTTGAGTTGGATTAGGTTATCATGTGGGTTCAATGGATAAGATTTCCTTTAAGAGGAAAACTAGTATATATGATTTTCATTGAGATTATCCCATGATGACTCATATCAAGAACATATTTATCATGGGTATTGAGTTAATAGTTATACACTCAAGATTATTTTAATTAAAAAACTTCTCATGAAGCTCTATTTAAGTTAAAATAATGACCTCTTGTGATTTAGATTCACATATTAATTAGATGGAATCTATATTCTTACTAGATGAATTATGATTGCCCTTACATAATTTAATAGGTGTGAGAATTATCATTAAATAAGCATCATGTTAAAGCATCTTTTAAGTTGCCAAACAACAAGTTGCTAAAAATAAGTGATTGTTTTATTTTGATGATCAGTTTGATATGGCACCAACTACTCTTATTACTTGTTAACCGAAATCAAACTGGTAACAACTTTGATAGACTAGAAAATGAAACATATTGTTCTTAACTGTGTGAAACTAGAATTTTCAGTTGATTTGTAACACCTCTTGCCCGACCTAGCGCCGAGTCTGAGTTACAAGATAGTTGTAACAACTCGGTTTTTAGTGGTACCAAAAATGGTGGTTTTGCAAACCCGTTATTCAATGATTGAGCCAGTAAATATTAATAATATTTACTGGTCTATCATTGTGTTATTGAATTTTGGTCAAAAAATTTAGTGATTTGATAGTTAGTTAAAGTACAAGTGGTTTGATCCTAATGCCAATGGTTTTGGAAAATAAAGTATCGAGACCTTATTTCTATAAACCGAGCCCGTAAATATTTTTAGTAAATGTTTACAAAATTGTTATATAGGTGAATTGAAGTTTGGATAGGTAATTTTGCCAAATTAATGATTAATTAAGGTGCCAAGACTAAATCGTAAAAACCATAAAAATTAATCGCATTTGATTTTTAATAGTTAAAAAGCTTAATTAGTGATTATTTAAGGGTTTAAATGGAAAATTACCTATTTTTAATTATAATGGATGGTTGGTGCATGACCTTTAATAAATTATATGTTAAAATTTAGTTATAATAAAAATGTAAAAATTAATAAAACATAAAATAAGAAAGAAAAACATCATCATCTTCTTTTCTTTCTTTCAAAACTAAAACCACCATTGAAGAAGGCTTGGTGAATTCAACCAAACTTCTCCTTTGCATGTAAGTCTTATCTAGGCCCGTTTTTTGAAAATTTTATGTTTTTGAGGTCATTATAGCTTAATCTAACTAACCCTGGTACTAAATCGTAAAACTGTCGAAGTTTTGAAATGTTGCCAATAATGGTTTTTTATTTTTTATTTTGTTAAATGTCTTGGTCGTAAGCTTAGAATTGATTAAAGAATAATTTGTAAAGTGAATTTTGTTAGTTTTGAGCCTAAGGACTAAAATGAAAATATTTTGGAACTGACATGATTTTTCTAATATTGAATTTAGATGGTTGTACAGGAATGAAATTGGTATCAGGTTGAAAAATAAAGCTTAAAATTGAAAGATATATCAATTTCAATTTTAAGGGTTAAATTGAATGGGAAATTGTGTAAAATGAAATTAAGTTGTCGTATGCATTGAATAGGATGTTACAAGGTAATTGGAACTGATAATTGACAATAAAATATTATAGATCGGGATTTCTATCAATTAGATGATAATTGAGAAATAAGATAAATTGCATATTAGTCCTCAACTTCTCGTTGGTTGCTAGTTTTGACAGGTAAGTTCATATGGAGCTTACTCTATTAATTTTAAATTTGTTTTTATTATACCACTTTGTTTTTAGTTAGTAATGGTAAGTATAAAATGTTTTGGCATTAATCAGACTAAATTGTAAAATAAGAAATATAAATGATAATAGTGAATAGATGTGTAGTATTGACTGATTGAAGTTGTGATATGGTTGAATAATGTGTACATGATGAAAAATCATCGTGACTGTATGTGAATTGTTATCAGAAATAAAAAAAGCGAGTATACAATTACAAAGATTGAAAATAGAACGAATATGAAATTGAAGCCCGTGTGAATGTAGTGAATGGTTAGGATACAAATGACTTGTCATTAGGGTCTAAAAAGCAGAAGGTACTCTGTATGGATGTCTAAAAAGTATCAAGTACCTTGTACCGATGTTGGATACCTTAGTGATGGCTGAGATCCTACATGTGTTGCGAATTCTCAATAGCTTGTGTGATCAACATCTAGTAAAGGTTAATGTCCTAATTTACAGCTCCTGTGAGCAATTTTTATCCCGAGTATCTGATGTAAAACCCTTTACCCGACCCGTTCACTAGGTTCGGATACCCAATGTCACAATTAACCTGAATGATTAAATATAAATTCTAAACTGATTTATTTACAGACTTAGACAATGCTAAATTATAAACTCATAATTACCAATCGAATTTATTCCATTCCTTGGATAACAACAAGTTTCAAAATTTACTTTTCAGTTAAATTCTATATTATACAAGTGTTAAGTTCTTACAATCATTTTGCCATACTAGGCCCGTATATCAACACTTACTAAGACATTAGAATTAATTTGGTATAATACACTTACCCAGCCCTGAGGTGTAGCCTCTATGGGTGCCCCTTTATATACATGATACAATTATGACACCACTTGCGTCAGCCTGGAGGTGTCTGGCTTGGTCCCTCTACACGAACCTCAAGTCATTCATTTACCCTGCATACAAGGCAATACATTTGTAAATTCAGATGAACTTAGTGAGAGTCTATGCAACAGTAATCATAAAAGGCTCTAAATTTTCAGGTAAATACGAATAGGAGCACATAACTAAAACTCCCTTAGTTTCTTAGGAGATTCCGCAATTTGGTTGGCGTAGCCGATGCCCTTGAAATCAAAAAAATAATCATTGGCAGACACGCTAACTAATTTAGTTGTAAATATACTTTTCCAAACAACTCTTTTCTAGTAATTGACCTTGTCTAGCTTCATCTCATACATCCATTTTACTCTTCTAACTTGACTCCTCACAAGATAACCATATACGCAACTATGCAGATTGGTGTCAACTATTGGCAGACATGTAAATATCTCGCCACAAGGCCTATTTCTCCTTGGTTCTTTCATTCCATATCAATCACAATATAGACATACCATATTATCCCAAAAATTTCCCTTTAATGACTTAGTCTATGCGAATACCCATCCTTTAGGAAGATTCATGTACTACTATCCTTATTTGTTGCCTTTGAATATGAGGTTTGGGTGATAGTTAAGCTCCCCCTCCTTTTTACCTTGCAGACTTGCACTAGTAAGTAGTCCTATTGGACTCTACCCCCTTCAGACCATCGACGAGACATTCCTATCAACCTCTAGTCTTTAGCAGACTATCCTATCCTTAGAAAGTCTTTGGGGATTTTCACTTTAGATAATCTTGAGTGGACTTCTTTGTCTTGTTAATCCCTGACAGACTTTATCGATCAATCAGTTACTGGCAAAAATTCTCTTCAAATTGGTCCTTGGCAAACTTCCCACTTTTTGCTGACCTCTTTATTAATAAACAATTATAATTTAAAGCTTGAAGAATTATTTCATTACTTTATAGTCAATGATGGTTCATACGTCAACACTTGCGGACTTTCAATGGCGGATACTATTTTTACAAATACCTTAAAGGAAATTCCCTTTCCTTACACATATGCCTACGTTTAAGATGCTTCTACCAGTTCCTCTCAACTTCACATTTTTATGGATCCTTTTGCTAGCATGCTTGCTCGGGTTCTTAGACACTCTATGATCATCATGTTAGACTGCTCGCCACGAAAGTCATATAGTGACTTCTTTTTTAATTTTGTGACAAGCTTTCCTATTCACTGTCCTGGTGGACTTAATTTTTTTCATAAAGTGTACTTGTTCACCATTGGATGATGCCATGGCTAACCATGAACTTTTGATTCCGAAGAATTAGTAAACCACTTTCGAGGTGTTGCCTTGTAGGACCTATATTCTGTTACCATGATGTTGCCTCAAAGGACTTGTACACCTTTTATATGGTGTCATCTCGAAGGACTTGTATACCATATATACAATGTTTCCCTAAAGGATCAGTAGATAACCATTCCATGATGCCACAAATCTCCCTTGAATCCCCTATCAATTCACCCATTCCTCCATTAATAAAAAATTTCCTATCTTCAACTAACCCGTAATAGTAACTCTCTCTGTACTTTGCATTTTATAAACATACTTTTCATACATAACAATTCACTTATTACTACAACATATAGTATGCCATATAACAATACATTAATACACAACCACATCTTGCATTCAAAGAGCATACTCGCAATCATTCATATATTTCCATAGCATTATGTATGTATAGCTTACTCATTTATCGCAGTCATAGAACCATGGAATTTAGACTGAACTTAGAGTAGACAGACGACCAAAACATTCCAACAATACAACAACAAGCCAACACCCAAAGTGGTGTGTAGAAACTCACCTTAAATCTTTCATCCTTCCCAACTTAGCTTGTCCAAATGCTAGAGCCTCTTTCGTCCTGGTAGTTAGGAAAAAAAACCCATACACTAATTAAACTGAAGGAATTTAACTTAGTAACCAAAATTTAGTCTCATATAAGAGCTTTTTCAAATATTTCAGAAATCCTTAAATCTCTTTTTTGAATTTCATGAATACAGAAAGATAGAAAGGCTTACCAGTTTCTCAGATTCTCTACTTCCTTGTCTTAAACCTTACGACCAAGGCCCCATACTAGGCTTTCTTCATATTCCTCTCATTTGGAGACACTGAAGAAGATGATGCAAAAGGGTAGAAAATATAAACTAAACTGAGAAGAATTTGCTCTACTAAATAAGGCTTTTCACATACATATATAACCCTTATCGCATGATCACTAAAGCTCCAATTAAGCCATTTAACGATAATCATTTTGTCTCCCACCAAGGAACTAGCTGGTTCCAACTTAACCGAACCAAAGTTGAAATCCAATTGTCCACCATTCAACCACTAAAGTTTCTAGATTTCTTAATAGGGTCCACAGATCCCAAAATTCTTTTTAGTTCTTAGGGTCCACAGATCCCAAAATTCTTTTTAGTTCTTCTTAAATTCTGACTTTATTGGAAACTCGATGTGACATACGAGGTTAATTTTCTATATTTCTCCGAGAAAAAATAATAATTAAATAAATATGAAATGAATAGAATGATTAAATGTGATATGAATAAGAGCTGAAGTATATACGTTTATAAATCAATCATGAATAGGATATCTTATGTTATGCTCTATTGAATTGTTATACATGTATATGTGAATTGCCTTATAAAGACTTGATGTATGAGCAAACTAACAATTTGATTATTTCATGGAAATGTATATGAAAGTAACAAGATGCCAAAAGATTCCATACTTAGCTACATTATGTTTTCATTGCTTAAATGTTGATTTATCAAGGTAAGTTAAGTGAATTTCATATGGAATTACTAAGAATTCATAATGTCTATCTTGTTTGATTTTTTGTCTCTGTATAAGTTCTTGCGTGGAATACGTCAGTTGATCAACTCGAAGCTTACACTATCCAACCTCTGATTTAGTAGTCTTTTCACTATTCTAGACTCGATTATGTGGCATGTAAATAGGGTTGGATTTGTATTTATGTTGTCTTAAATGATTATAAGTTTGGTTTAATGATGATATTGGTTTTGGATGATTTGGTAAGTTGTGCAATTGTGTGAGTAAATTGACATTGTGGTAAGCCATGTTTGAGACAAGTGAATGGCTAAGTTCTAGTATTCCATAGGCTGATATAACATGTTTGGATTGATAGGTTTGTTTGGCTTTGAATGTGATTTGGTAGTATAAGTTTTGGTCGATGGAAATGATACTAAAATGGTGTAAAATGGTAAGTTTAGGTATATTGCTTGAATGGTATAATATTGAACCATTTTGGAATGTTTGAATGGCTTATGTTGATCAAGGTAATCTTGATTTTTGTTGGTGCCTATTGGCATATTGGTTAGAGGTTTAAGTGAAGGAAATATAACATGTTTGTATTTTGTATTTGAGATGTTAGAATTGTTGGATTGGTTGGAAGTTCATAGTGTATAATGTTATGTTTTAATACCAAATTGATGTGGAATGGTTGATTTTGTTGAGTTCATGAATGAATGACCCTATTATGCATGTTTTGGATGGTTCAAGTGCTAGTGTTATAATACAATTATGCACCAATGTGTATTAAGTGATGTTGTTTTGAAAAGGTTTCAAAGTAGCAAAATTTGACACCACACGGGTAGCCACACAACCGTGTGAGATACACAGGCCAGAGGCCCAACCATGTGCTTATTTGTAAAATTGTTACTTTTCTTTCACATGATTCCTGAATGTTACACGAGTTGGTCACACAGTTGAGTGACAGACATGGTCTAGTGACACGGCCGTGTGACTACTAGAGGACATGGTCCTTTTTGTGCCATACAGACGCAGTGAGTTACACGGCTTGGGCACACAATCGTGTGTTCCTTATTTTTCATTAATGCCCTTTATCTTTTGAAAATGTTTCAATTTGATCCGCTCGGGTCAACTTTAAAGCTTTTGTAAGCTTAATTAAGACTCAAATTTAATTGTATATTATGATATTTGAATGTTTGTGATATGATTGATTATTTAAAGGATTTATTTATGATATAATTGATATATAATTTTGGACATGTTGCAAATTAGTGCTAGTTGAATTCTAGGTTGATACTAGAGCACATGTAATCTCGTATAAAGCCCAATAAAATTTATATTTGGTGATTATGCATTGAATTGATTATGATTGTATGATTCATTTTTAATTTGAATGTTAATTGTGTAGTTATGAAGTAATTCCATGTTTATTTGAAATAATTGATGTGAATTGAATGCGTTCTATTCTAGCATTGACTGTACCACTCTTTAGCTCAAGTTTAGCGACCGAGACTGTTAAGAAGTGTTAGAACACTACATTCATTGTTGAAGCAAACATAGAAAATTACACACCATTTGTAATAGTCTGGTTTAGACCCTAGTCGGAATAGTGGTTTCAGGACCATAAATCTGAGTCAGAAAAATATTTTAATATTATTTTACGTGCTTATTATATGTGAACTAGTATGTGTGAAAATTCTGTATGAAAATTTGATTGTTTGTATGCTTAATTTGATAAAAGGACCTAATCGCATAAAATGTAAAAGTTGCTTGCCATATATTAAAAGTGCCTATTTGCTATGTCTTTTTAAATGAAAGGTCCGTATGTTGTTATTATGCCATTGATAAGGTTAATGGACATAAATGACCATCCATTATATGTTTATTTTATGTTTAAACAAAGGTTAAATAAGTAAATGATGAAATAAATCTATTATAATTAAAATAAAGTATGAAATTAGGCCATTTTTATGTTGTGTTTGCCGAAAATCAAAGGAAATAGAAAAGATAAAAGCTTGCTAGGGTTCGGCTAAGATTTTGCTTGATTTAGGTATGTGTTTCGATCGGTTTTTGATAATTTCTACGTTTTTGTGATCGCTGCTTAGTAATCTATCAAGCCTATGTCTCAATTTTTTATTTGGTTGATGATTTTGAGTTATGCCATTGTTGATAATGTGAGCTTTATGAAATTTTATGGTAGTAAATGAAATATATGTGTTAGATTACTAAATTTTATCTTTGAATTTTTGATGAATTTGGGTAATTTGGACTAAATTATAAAAAGAAGATTTTGAGGGACTAAAATGTGAAATAAATGAAATATATGGGCTTATATGAATATTATGAGAATTCAGCTTAACATGGGTATATAGAAATTTTGTGTATTTTGTGATTTTGTGAATTAAGGACTAAAGTGTCAAAATGTGAAAATGTGAGGGCTATTTTGTAAAAAACCCTAAATATGTGTTTTTGGATTGAATTGAATGATTTGGTGAATAAAAGGATTAAATTTGAATGTGTTTAGATCAAGAACCAAAGAAAGTGGAATTAGATCGGGAGAAAACAAAAGTCGTTGAATAGTTGTTGGTTTCCGTTCATTTCTGTATGAGGTAAGTCAATATACAAATAGACGTGTTTTGAATTGAATTATTACCATTAATATGATTTTGAACATTGATGAATGGTTATATGAGTTGAGCATGAGATATCCGAGAAAGTATCGACAAAGTTTCAACGTCCGAAAAGCCCCGTACGAACCATAGGAATAGTTAGGATACATATGTCATGACATATGATCTGATATGTGTTTTCCTGTAAGACCACGTTTGGGATGTTGGCATCAAATTATGATTTACATGTAAGACCATGTTTGGGACATCGACATCATATTTGATTTCGTGTAAGACCCTGTCAGGGATAGTGGCATCGATATTTGAATACATTTAAGACCACGTTTGGGACGTTGGAATTGTACGAGCTTTTTAAGCTATCCGCATATCCTTATGATTCTGAACGGTTCAACAGGCATTCTGAGAGACGAATGATTATATGAAATATGTATCTGATTCAGGTATGTTTGAAATTGTATGTCATATTTGATGTTGAAAGGTAAATATATGAATCTTTGTGATCAAATGATTATATGTGACAAAGGTATTAGAAAATAAGCTATATGTGCAAATGATTGGGGAATATATGAAATGTATTTGAGCTATGTGGTTTATGATAGCATTTGGCTAAGGAGTATATGTATATTTTGGTGCTTATATGTTTATATTGTTAAGTTTATTTGTATACGACTTACTAACCTTTTGAAAGCTTACTTTGTGAGTCTTTCAACTGTTTTATAGATATCAAAGCTACTGAGAGCTTGGGGATTGTCAAGGATTATCACCACACTATCGACTCTATTTTGGTACCTTTCGAAAGTGTAAATATTGAAGTATGGCATGTATAGACTAGAAGTACTTGTATATGTTTTGTAATGTGTATATCTAGCCATGTGATATGGCTTGATTTTGATTGTGTATAAGAATGAATTATGATTTTAACTTTGTGATGCAAATATGCTAATATGATGTCTTCATGGTTGGTCAAAGTGAATTGGTTAATTTGATAAGTTTTGGTATGTGTTAAATTGAGGAATTTGGTAAGTTCATGATATGAGATTGAATGAGGTATAATGAGATTAGGAAACATGTGTTTTTGGTTTATGATTTTGCATGTTTTGGTTTGAATAATGAGCATGAATTTGGTTGATGAATATATGATATGAATGATGTATGATTTGGGTTTGAAATTGGTTGAAAATATGATGTTTTAGATGCCTATTTGATGCTTATAGTGAGGAAACTTAATGGGTGGTAATTTGGCCTTGCAAATAGCCTATTTTTGCCCATATGGGAAGGGACATGGGCATGTGTCTTAGTCGTGTTGCTCGAGGGCCATTTCGAAATGAGCCTGGGCAGACCACATGGTCGCACACACGGATGTGTGCTAGGCCGTGTGGCCAGGTCAGTTTCGACCACGGGCTAGACACACGGGCGTGACACTGGCCGTGTGACCAAGTCAGTAGCCTCCTTAATTTTCACACAGCCTGGCACACGAGCGTGTCTTGTGGCCGTGTGGACAAGTCAATATGTATGCCCTATTTTTTCACAACCTAGACACACAGGTGTGTCTAATGCCGTGTGAGGCAAATGGCCTATTCACACGGGCGTGTGACCTGTATAACTTTGAAAAATGTTTAAGTTTTTGAAAAAAATTATATGAGATTAATTTAGTCCCGACTCCTTTCTAATGCATGCTTAAGGTCTCGATGACCTATATAAGGGACTCTATGGTAATATTTGTCTATGATTGTGGATGATGTATATGAATTGCTCGTAAAATGTTCTGATTTTTCTGGTAATGCCTTTAACCCTAGTCCAGTGACGAATACGGGTTAGGGGTGTTTCACCATTTGATTGTTTAAACATGTAAATAAGTATCATTCACATACATAATATGTTAGAAAATGATTTCAGGGTCAATTATATAATTTCTCAAGTCCTTTTATCAACTTAGCTATTCCAATGATCTTACTTGGATTATTTAACATAACAAGCCATACAAATTAAGGTTATTACACATACTAGCTTCATACAAGATCAAACCGTGCATCAATTAGATCAAATACCAACATATTGCACAAGTTCAACCATTATCACATTACCACATAACCATTAATTCCAAATTGACCATTTGCGCAAAAAAGGACCTTATATACATGGCTCAATATCTAGACTAAAAAATAAATATAATTCTACCGTCTCTTGATAGTGTATGCTTCGAGCTGATCCAACTCGGCAAGTTCCATAAGGTTGTGATCTACAAGGTAAAGAACCAACTAGAGAAAGCATTTAGAATGCTTAGTAAGTTCAAATGGAAATACCATGCTTACCTTGTTCATATATAAGTACAATAGCAAAATGTTAGCTAAAACATCGCATTCAAAACATTAACAATGTGAGCATATGTTTATATCCATGATCATTATATAATACAAGTAATTTAAACATACCAAGTCATATTACCTTCAAAGAACCTATCACAATAACACATTCAATCAACACATCACAAGGTTATACCAAGTATTCATGATTCATATCAATCACATTTCTATCATCAATGCATAAAGATGAATCATTTACAATTAAGTCTTTTTAATGACATTTCAGATTGATGTCCAAGTCCATTTCATCAAATTTTCAAGTTTCGAATTTCGTTTATACCATTTTTCCTGATGAAATCGTACTAAAATGGATTCAGATACATGGGTGAACTACACAAAACCAAGTTGCTCGTTCAAGCTGAATGTGTATATATTAGGTTACCCGTTCAGGCTAAACCTATTTCATAACACATTAGGTTACTTGTCTAGACTAAACCTATGCAACATAATACTTCGAAATTCACAACGAATGTTGGATCTCACTAAAAGCTATAATAATCCCTGTACAAGCACACATAAGACCCTATTGGCATGCCAATCATATTCTAACATTTTACTAAGTTCACATGGGAATCATTTACACATATAAGGATTACAAATCCCTGTAATTATCCATATTTCATATTTTAATCTGTACATGATCACATATTTCATTTACAAACCTGTAACAAATCAAACTTTTGCATTTGTACCCTATACTATTACAAAATGGCCAAGTATCACATAACATTTCAATTCAGTCCACTTCTAGCCATACATGCCAATTTCACTAGTGTTATATTAAAACATATATACATACATATATATGAATTCAAACATAAAATTACACATAGCAATAAAGTAAGATGGATTCAAAATGTGAAAAGAATGGATACTTCAAGGACTAATCCACAATTTTAGCTTTTCCTCTAGTAGCTCCACTTTGGTCCAAATCTTGATCTATATGATTATTTTATATAAAAAAATCAATACCAATTACTTTTAAACAATGTTATGATATGCATGAACTTATATAAATCTATTTCTGATTTTTCCTCAAATTTTACATTTTATTCAATTTAGTCCCTAAACTTTGAATAAGAATAACTTATGATTCCTAGCTTCGGATTAAAATCTAATTTCAAATATTTTTATTAGGGACCTTGTAATTTATATTTCCAGTATCATTTCATAAAAAAAATTATTTTTATTCAATTTAGTCATAATGTAACAAAGTTGACAAATAAGCTATATAATAGCCTAATTTTCAATTATGTCAGAAGCGACAGTATTAGAACCCCATTACCATAAATCAAGTCCGTATAATATTAATATTTAGTATTTATGAGGCTAGTATTAAAGTTTATTAAAGATTAGTCTAGTAATTTTGCTGAATTGATAGTTAATTAAGGTATAAAGATTGAATTGAAAAAGCTTATCACTATAGATTTTTAATTGATCAAGGTTGGGCACTAAAATGGCAATTAGAAAAAGGTAGAAAACTGAAAGTGAACCATTTTGGGAATAAGACTAGTGGGTGGTAATGATTGTATCACTTAATAAGTTTAATGAATTGTTATTTGTTAATTTTGTTATATAAGCATGAGTTAGTGGATGTTCTTTCTTCTTATCATCTTCTTCATCAAAAACACTTAGCAAAACCTAAAGAAAACCATGTTGAAGCTCAATACATTTGGCCTTTGATTAATAGGTAATTGTAAGTCCTTTTCATGTAATTTTTATGTTTTTGAGGTCATGAGAGCTTCATTTAGCTAGACCAAGTACCAATTTGTAGAATCGTTAAATTTTTGAAAGTTTCCGTTGATGATTTCTTGAAGAAATTGGTGTTAAATCGATAAATTTTGAGCTTAGATGTGAAACAAAACTAGATTGTAAATTTTAATTGGTAGTTTTGTTTAAAAGGACCAAAGTGAATCAATTATATAATTAATGTGAAATTTTTATAATAATAGATAATAAAGGGTCCTAGAAGGATGTGATTGAGATCAGTTTTGAAACCAAATCTCAAAATTGAAAGTTCTGGCTATTTGAGTTTTAGGGACTAAATTGAATAAAATAAAAAATTTAAGGGGAATTAAAAATATGAAATTGAATAGATTCATGTGCATCATGGAATGTTACAAAATGTTTGGTATTGATAAATTGAATTGAATAATTGTTGTAACAGCCCAATTTTAACTAAAATCAGAATAGTGGTTTCGGGACCACAAATTCAAGGTCATAAAATTGTTTTAATATTATTTTTGGTGTTTACAGCATGTGATTATATATGTGTGAAAGTTTCATGTGCTAATTTTATCGTTTAAGTGATTAATTTGACTAAAGGACTAAATCGCGTAAAACGCAAAAGTTGCATACTACTTGTTAAAGTGCTTTAATTACTATGAATTTAAATGTGTAAGTCCTTATGTGGTTATTTGACCTTTGGTTAAATGGATGGACAAATGTAGTCATCCATTAAGTGATTTATAATGTTTAATTAAAGGTTATTATAGTAATTTGCATATTAATGGCTAATCAAATAAAACAAATGATAAAAATTAGTGGAGTTTGTCATCTTTCTCACCAAAATTCAAAGGAAGAAGAAGCCATTGTTGAGTTTAAGGGTTCGGCAATTGCATAAACAAATTGGTATGTGATTTTTGTTCGATTTTTGATGATTTTTACGTTTTTGTGATCGTTGCTTTGAGTACTAACTAACTCGTACCTTAATTTTTGAGTTTGTTAGTGATTTTGAAAAATTCCATTGATGAATTCATGAGTTTTATGATGTTGATGATGAATTATGCAAGCTTGGTGTTTGATATACATGTTTTGTAAAGTGATTTTTTGACAAAAATGTCAATTAGGGATTAATTTGTAAAAAGATAAAAATGTGGAGTTAAAAGTGTAAATAAATGTGAAATATGGGCTGCTAGGGGTATTATGGTAATCCGGATAAGCATGAATTAAATTGAATTTTTTGAATTTAATGTATTTGAGAAATAGGGACTAAATTGATTAAATGTGAAAGTTTAGGGACAAAGTGCAAATTGGCCAAAATTATGTGTTTGTGGATTAAATTGAATGAATTGGTGATTAAATGGGTTAATTTTGAATACATATAGATCAAGAAAGAAAGAACTCGGATTTAGATCGGGGGAAATCGAAGGTTATTAAGGAATCGATCTGATTCGTCAATTTCAAGTACGAGGTAAGTTCGTACGCGATAGACATTGTTACAATTATGCTTTTAATGCTTTAATATTGCATAAATTATATAAATGAGACAATGGTTATGTACGAAGATGAATTGATTATGTTTGGCACTTAATGTGCGTTTCGAGATAGCTTCGGCTATATATAGCACTTAGTGTGCGAATTGGAATAGTTTTGGTTATATGTGGCACTAAGTGTACGATACTGAGATAAATTCGGTTTAATATGATGGCACTAAGTGTACGATATCGTTATAGCTTCGACTAATCATTTATGCACTAAGTGTGCGAGTTCCTTGAGTATTGAAAGATATCCGGATGGATTAATGTATTGAACAAAGAGGTGAAAATGAAATAAATAAATACAGAAGAGTACAGGTACATACGATACCTATGTGGTAGATGATACTATGTGAAATAAGCTTGATAGATTTGTATATATATGATAAATGGTCACTGGTTAGAATTGAGCGATAATATGAGACTTATTAAGTGTTTATTAATTGATGATTTGAATATTATGAATTGTCGAGTTTATTTAGTACGAACTTACTAAGCTATGAAGCTTACTGTGTGTTATTTGTTTGTGTTTTATAGAGTATCAAAGCTAATTCAGACTGGGGGATCGTCGGGAAATGTCATCACACTATCGATCAACTCATTGGTACTTTTGAAGCTTTGTATATATGGTATATGGCATGTATAGGCTAGTGTCATTTTAGTATGTTTTGAATTATGATTATAGCCATGAGACTTGGCTTGTAAATGTTGGAATATGGCCATTTAAGTTGGCTTGAATTATATGTTTGATGAATGATATATGTGATGTATATAATGTCCTAAGTGTTGGCTTGCTTGAAATGGTTGTATGGATTCTCTTTTAGTTAGTTGTTAGTTGATTTATTAATGCTTGAGGAGTGGTAAATTTTGGTATGAATTGTGGATGATGAATTGGTATGTTTGAGAAGCCCAAAATTGGGTCTAGTCGGAACAGTGGTTTCGGGACCACAAACCCGATGAGAAAAAAATTTTATTTTTATTATATTTTTATAGTTTATAAATTTATGGAAACATTTCGTAAAAATTTCATTCGAAAATTTTGACGTTTGGGCACTCAATTTAGTCAAAAGGACTAAATTGTAAAAAGTGCAAAAGTTGAGTTCTTTATATTTGAGGTGCCTAATTGTTATGAGTTTTAAATTGAAAGTCCTTATGTGATAATTAGTCCTTTAATAAGTTAGTGGATGGATATTTGTTTGGTATTTTTGAAATTTGGTTGAAATAAAAAGGGTAATTTTGTAAATTAACTAAAATGACCTAATAAGACAAAAATGATAAAAGCTATCATTTTTTTTATTCTTTCTTCTTCAACCGTGGGAAAGAACCAAAAATGGCAGCCATGGATGAGCTCCATTCGGCCAAGCTTCTATGGCTTATATAGGTACGGTCTTTGTCCCGTTTTTAATGATTTTCGTATTTTTGAGATCCCCGAAGCTTAAATTTTCTATTTCTACCAATTGATTGAAGATAAATTAGAGTTTAAAAATTTACCCATTCATGATATGGTTGTGTTTTGATGATTTATAGTAGATAATGAATGAGGTGTTAAATACGAGTTTTATTCAATGAATTTCGGTAAAAATGTCAAAAAGGGGTTAAATTGTAAAAGTTATAAATTGGTCATAAGTGTGTGAATTAGTGAAAATTTGGAGTTGTCATAGAAGAGAAAAATGTTTAGCATGTCTTAAACCTTATAGAAATTGAATAAAAAAATTATTTTACGAGCCTAGGGGTAAAAGCATAATTTTTGAAAAGTTAGGGGGCATAATTGTAAATTTTCCAAAATTTGATATATGAATTGAAATGGTTAGTGTGTTGATAAAATGTGTTAAATAAGTGTTATTTGACATGTTAGATCAAGAAAACGTGAAATTTTGGATTAAGATCGGGGAAGAACAAAGTTGTGTGCTAAGTCGGAAAGTTAGCCGCTTTAGATTTGAGGTAAGTTGGTATGATAATAATACTGCAATAATGTTGTAATTTATATTTGAAAGTTAAATTTAGTGAATTAATTGAATTATGTTAAATTAAATGTTTATGGCGCCAAGTTTATGAATTGATTTAAAAATATGTCTATGGTACATGAAGTGCGTTGAATTATCATACATAAATGTGATTTCTATGATTATGGATATTATGAGAAATTGTAAGTTCATATGATTTTTAATAATGCAATGTGTAATTTAATGTTATTGCCTTGATATTAAATGAGATGTAAGTTTATATGTAAGTAATACATCAAATTTACTTGTATTATGATATTTTATAATAATATTGGAAATATGTTTGTTGATAATTACTTGATTGGTGAAATTGTTGGAAAAGAGAGAGAAATCCCGTTGAACCTTGTAAAGATTGGATGATACAGATGGTATGTAGCTAGGTCACATGTATGGTGCTGAGTGCACATCATGTGTACAAGAGAGCTACAAGACATTATGATGTAGCTAGGTCGCATGGGTGATACTATGTGTACACCATGTAGACAAGAGAGCTACGGGATATATGTAGCTAGGTCGCATGCGTGGTTCCAGGTGAAGGGCACCATGTAGATAAGAGAGCTACGAGATAAACTGGCTAGGTCACATGGGTGGTACTAAGTGTTCACCATGTGTACAAGAGAGCCGAACTATATGATGGGTGGAGCTATGTGCTAAAACCACCAAGTATCGAGGATTGATCCGAAGTGTTCAACGAGAGACTTACTATGTACTGCTTTGTGAGTTTTGTGATGAATAAGTGCAGGAACTTTGTTATGTGAATGATGTGTTCATTAAGTGACCGGGATATGGTAATGTTATAAACAAGTAAGTTATACATGAGGATGATTTTATGGTGACTTTGTAATCATGGGCCTATACTTGTGATGTATGAAATATGGTGAAAATGATTTGTGATATGTATGTTAAAATGAGGTTAATACAAAGAAAGTGTGAAAGAGTGAATTAGCAATAAAACTGTTTTGGACAGTAGCAGTGACGTGACTTTGAAAAATCACCAAAAATAGTAGGAATTTAATTAGAGGCTGAATGAGATATAAAATTAAATCTTAATGAGTCTATTTTCATATGAAACAGAGTAAGCAAAGGAATTCTATATTTTGAGATATTTATATTTTTGTGAGACTGGTTCAGAATGATTACGTGATCCCCTATTCTGATTTGGTAAAATCATCATAAATTGTACAAAAATAATTATGGGGCATGGTTTATATGCTTAGAAACCTTAATGAGTCTATTTTTTATTGGAATAATCAAAAACATTATTTGAATTCTTTAAAATGAGATAACTAAGTTTTTATATAGAGAGGTCAGAATTGTCAGACAGTGAAATAGAGGAAACTTTAAGAAAAATCTGGTATTGATTGGCAAAACCAAAAATTCTTAAAATTTTATGGTAGAAATTTATATGAGTATAGTTTCAAGGAAAATTTATGAAACTTAATTTTGAGTTCTGTAGCTTAAGAAATAATTAAATTAGTGACTATGATTCAGGAAAACAACCTTAGCTGATCTTGTGTAAAAAGATGAAATCATGTGATTAATGATTCTATTTTCTTGAGCATATTTATTGAGGAATGGGATAATATTGTTAATTAAATTGCTTATTATTATTAATATGCCAACTTACTAAGCTTTTAAGCTTACACCATTTTCCCATTTCTCTTAGTATTGTCAGGTTGGCTCGGGGTTGGAGATCGTCGGAAGTATCATCACACTATTAGTTTATCAAATTAGAATAATGGTAATTCTTATTTATTGTCAAATAAGTGGCATGTATAGATAATTAGTTATTGATATTAAGTAATATTATGATTTAGCCAAATGTATAGGCTCCTTTTGCTTCATTGTATATAGGCATAAGATTTGGCTCATAATGGTTAAAGTTATGTAAACCTATTTTATGTATGCATAGATAAAAGTCTTGGTGTGGCTAAGTTAAGAACATAAAAAAGGGCTTGGAAAATAGCATAATGTGATACACATGGGCTTGAGACACGGCCGTGTGTCTCAGCCGTGTGAAGAACACGGCCACTACATAGGTGTGTGGTCTAGCCGTGTGAGCAAGTCAGTAGCTAGCTAATTTTTGCACGGGGTCCAGACATGGGCGTGTGAAGACCACATGGTCTACTCACACGGTCGTGTCACATACCACACGGGCGTGTGACCCTGCTTTGGTGAAAAAAAATTCTAAGTGTCTGAAAGATTTCAGTTTGTTCCTGAACCAATTTCAATGATTGTTTTGGGCCTCGTAGGCATTTTTAAGGGACAAATTATATATGTTTGAAAAGTTTAAAATTTGATGAAATTTTATGTCTCGGTTTTAAATAATTACAAGTACTCAAGTTCGGTAATACCTCGTACCCTGTTCCGGCGTCAGATACGGGTAAGGGGTGTTACAATTTGGTTGATAGAAAGGTGAGAAAATTCATTTAGGAGTTATGTGGGTTTGATGATTGTGGCATGTTGATTTAGTATGTTTTGTATATGAAAATTAATAGTTGAATTGTTTGATGATAGATGGCATGAAATGTGTGTGAATTTACATGTTTTGGTTGCCTATATATGTGTTGAAATGATACCATTTTGATGGCTAGGTGAGCATGAGATAATGGTGGCAAATTGGCTTTACAAATAGTCTATTTTTGTCCACACGGGCAGAGACATGGGCGTATTTCTCAGCCGTGTGCGACACACGGTCATGTTACATGGCCGTGTGTCCATTGGGGTACCCCTTCGAATTAAAGTCAGTATACCCTACAGGTTTGGCACGGCTTAGACACACGGGCGTGTCTATTGGCCGTGTCTGGCATACGGGTTGGGACATGGGCGTGTGGTCGGCCGTGTGACCCAAGTCAATAACCTCCCTAGTTTTTTGACGGCCATGGCACACGGGCATGTCCTCGGCCGTGTGATGCAAGTCAGTATGTATGCCCTGTTTTCACACGGTCTATGACACGGGCGTGTCTAGTAACCGTGTGAGGCACACAGCCTATTCACACAGGTGTGTGACCTTTAAAAGTTTGAAAATTTTCCAAGTTTCTCAAAGATTACAAATGTTATTAGTTTAATCCCAAACCACTTCTAAGCATGTTTTAAGGTCTCGTAAGACCTTATAAGGGACAAAGTGATTGGGATGAATGGGTTTTTAATGATGATTGTAGAAATGTATGATTTATGTTGTGATTGATCGATAATGCCTCGTAACCCTAATCCGACGACGGATACGGGTTAAGGAGTTACATGTAATTGGTATCAGAGCTATTGTGTAATAGTTCGATTTTAGCTAAATCAGAACAATGGTTTCAGAACCCTAAATCCAAGGTCAAAAAATTATTTTAATATTATTTTTAATGTTTAAAGTATGTGATTATATATGTGTGAAAATTTTGTATGCTAATTTTATCGTTTAAATGGTTAATTTGAGAAAAAGGACTTAATCGCGTAAAATGTAAAAGTTGCATTCTATTTTATAAAGGTGTCTATTTACTATGGCTTATTAAATGTGAAGCCCTTATGTTGTAAATAGACCATTGATAGTTGGAATGGACATAAATGGTCTTATATTTGATGTTTTAAAATGGTTTTAAGTAAGGTTAAATTGGTAATTTGGTTATTAATGTTATTATTAGTAAAAGAAAACCAAAATTTGGCTTCATTATCATTATATTCCACCGAAAATCAAAAGAAAAGAAAAGAAAAGATTGAAGCTCATTTAGGGTTCGACACTTGTCTGGCTTAATTGAGGTATGTTTTGAGCTCGGTTTTTGATGATTTTTATGTTTTTGTGATTGTTGCTTCGTATTTTAGCTAGCCTATGCTCTAATTTTTGAATTGGTTGATGATTTTGGAAGTTTCCATTGATAAATTTATGTGAGTTATGATGTTTGATGATGAATTATGAAAGCTTGGTGCTTGATATACATGTTCTGTAAAGTGATTTTGAGTAAAAATGTTAATTAGGGATTAAATTGAGAAAATGTGAAATGTTGTGGTTAAATGTGTGAAAAATTGATAAATATGGGCTGCTAGGTAGCTATAGAGAATTCGGCTAAGCATGGGCCATATTGAATTTTGTGAATTTTGTGTACTTATGAAATAGGGACTAAATTGTAAAAAATATGAAAGTTTAGGGCTAAAGTGTAAATTGGCTCAAAATATATGTCTATAGATGAAATTGAAAGATTATGTGATTAAATGAGTTGAATTGTTATAATATAGATCAAGAAAAGAGGAACCCGGACTTAGATCGAAGCAAGAACAAAGTACTCGACTAATTGACTAGTTTAGCCCTTTTTACGTCCGAGGTAAGTTCGTACGTGATAAACATTGTTACAATTACGTCTTTAATGCTTTAATATTGCATAAATTGTATATATGCGACAATGGTTGTGTATGAAAATGAATCGAATATGTTTGGCACTTAGTGTGCGATTGGAGATAGCTTCGGCTATATAAATCACTTAGTGTTCGAATTGAAATAACTTCGACTATATGTGGCACTAAGTGTGCGATACCGAGATAGTTTCGGTTTAATGTGATGGCACTAAGTGTGCGATATCATTATAGCTTCGGTTAATCATTTATGCACTAAGTGTGCGAGTTCTTTGAGTATGGAAATATTTTTAGATGGTTTAACGTATTGAGCAATGAGGTGAAAATGAAATAAATAAATATGAGAAAGTATAGGTATGTACGATACCTATGTGGCAGTTGATACTATGTGTATGAAGCTTAATGGATTTGTATATATATGATAAATGGTCATGGATTAGAATCGATTGATGATATGAGACTTATTAAGTGTTTATTAATTGATGATGTAACACCCCTTACCCGTACCCGAGACTGGGACTGGATACGAGGCGTCACCAGACATGAACTTGAACATTTTCAAGAAATATGGGTTATAAATTTTCATTCCAATATAAAATAGATCAAATTGCATCATAATGTTCCTATTATGGGCCTACGTGGCCCTAAACATACATTGAGAATGATCCGGGACTAAACTGAGAACTTACGAAAGTTCATAAAAATTTTCCTAGGTAAAGCCTCACACGCCCGTTTGGAGGCAATGCACACACCCATGTGCTTTGGGACACGCTCGTGTCCCCAACCCGTGTTGAATTTATAAAAATTATTTTTCATTTCGAACCTACAGGAGTTTTCGCACAGCCGAGCACACGCCCGTGTCCCTGACCCGTGTCTTTCACACGGCCTAGACACGCTTGTGTCCAAAAACTCAAGCATTCTGTTTATGACGTCAGCATGCATTTAGGGGCACACGGCCAAGACACGCGCTCGTGTGATATGGGACACGCCCGTGTCTTTCACCCGTGTGTTTACTACCATGCATTTTAACTTAAAATTTAGGTGCAGGAGACACACGACCATACCACACGCCTATAGGGGCAATCCGTGTGTCACACACGGCCTAGACACACGCCCATGTGACTACCCGTGTGGACTTTATTAGGCTATTTTCCAAGCCTTTGGTCACCCTCTACATTACTTATATTTAAAGGTTACCAAAATACAAGGCAAGACATGATTGTACACTTACAAATAACCTTAATAAACCTTATTGCATGTAAACCTCGTATCATCGGTTTAACACATGCTAGGTTATTTCCTTAGTTTTAAGGATTTCCATGTCTCGTTAACACTTTTAAAATTGGCTCATTATTATAACTCATTGCCAATTATGGTCAAGCCATCCCATACAAACATAAGCATGCATAAATTTGTAGGTCATAGCCTACTTCAAAATGAGCCAATTTCCATGCCCATATACAAAAAGATAGGTATATCTTTACCTGCCTTCATTTTGGCGAATCAAATGACACGTATAACAAAATAAACCAAGAGCCCTATACTTGCCATTGAACCCAATAAAAGTGTCTTTATACCAAAACTGGACTAGTTGATAGTGTGTCGACTCTCCAACCGTCTTCCAATCTTTACGAGTCTTCGAGCTCTGTAAGACAGGGAAAAGAGAGGGGTAAGCATTACATGCTTAGTAAGGCCAAATAACTGGAAAGTAAACTTACCAATTAATTAGAATACATCCATATTAAGCAATAGAACGAACAAGAATGAAATGGTTTCCCTATCACACGCACTCAATCAACAAGTTAGTCACAATAATAATGTACCATGTAATTTGTCTTAGATGAGCTCATCATTCATCATTTCATTTATATACACCATATTAATCCCGTTGAGTTTCTAGGAAATCTCGATGAATTATCCATTTACCGTCAGTTCATAAGAATGATCATTTCAGGTATGCACTCCCGCGAACCTCACATTTTACGGTGAGATTACTAGTCCAGGCTAAATCCCACGTATCGTAAACTCATAAGGTGATGTCGGGATTACCAGTCCAGGCTAAATCCCTTATAGCGACAAACACCCTTAATGAGCTCGGGTCTGAATTACCAGTCCAGGCTAAATTCAGACCCTAATCGAATTACCCTTCCAAGCTAAATCCACAATGCACACATATTCTTGGGAGGCTCAATCACTCAAGGAACACCCATCCAGGCTAGATCCTTTTTATATTTGAGATCAATGGATTACCCGTTCGGGCTAAATCCTTCTACAACACATGCAGGATTTCAAGTAACATGTAAATCATGGTTTATCCATCGAACTTCCTTTTTAACCTACATTTCATGTATTTTCATGCCACCATCAAATGCAATTAAACATACATTAATAAATCATGCAATTAGGCATATTATGAGTTTACTATTAGTTATCCGAACTTACCTGGTACTCGTCTCAGTATCGTGTTTCGGTTACTCCGAAACCTATCGTTTTCCTTGATCGACCTCCGAAATTTGTTCCTCAGGGTCTATAACAATAAAAATAAATCATTAACAACTCACATTATACTTTTCAAGTCTAAATTTCACCCCCGGTCCAAATGACCGTTTTGCCTCTAACCTTTCATATTTTTACGATTTAGTCCCTAGGCTTGTATAATGAAATGCATGAAATTTCTACATTACCCAAGCCTAGCCAAATGTTCTTTCCTCTTATGGCAGCCCACATTTTCCATTATTTCACATTTCTACCTCACATTTTACACCTTTTGCAAAAAAGGTCCTTTTAGGGGTTTTTCATGAAAATCACCTAAAAAAAGATGTTTAACACACATCCAAATTCCATATTTCTCCATAAACCATCAAAATACAAGTAAATCATGCATGGATAAATCTCTAAACATGAACCCTAGCATGAAATATGGGTATAAATAGAGAGAGTAAGCTATCGGGATTTTAAAAACACGAAGAACATTAAAAACGAGGCTCAGAGCACTTACTATTGAGCTTGAAAATGTTGAAAACCCTAGCTATGGAGACTTGAGAGTTTTGGCTGGACAAGGATGAATAATGGCTGATTTTTTCCTTTTTTTTCCCATTTTATTTCATTAAATTGCCAAATAACCAAAATGCCCTTAAGCCCTTTCTTTAAGATTTCATCCATACAAGCCCATTTTTGTCCAAAAACTTAGAAATTGGGAAAATTTATCTTCAAAACCTTCTAACTTATAATCTAAAGCAATTTTATACAAATTTCTTCTAGAATCCAAGTTTTGAATTTTATTCAATTTGGTCATTATTTTCCAATTAGACACCTTACTCATAGAATTCCTTCATGAAACTTTATCACATGCATATTATCATATTCTAGGCCTCATAATAATCATAAAATAAATATTTTGATGTTGGATTTGTGGTCTCAAAACCACTATTTCGACTAGGCCCTATTTTAGGATGTTATAGATGATTTTGTATATTATAAACTGTTGAATATATATTTAGTACGAACTTACTAAGGATGAAGCTTTTTGTGTATTATTTGTCTTTGTTTTATAGAGTATTGAAGCTAGCTCAGATATCGGGGATCATCGGGAATCATCATCACATTATCGACTACTTGTTAATATTTTTGGATGCTTGTAAATATGGTATATGGCATGGAAAGGCTAGTGAGTTGATGATATGTTTTGAATTATGATTTAAGCGATGAGATTTGGCTTAATTTTTGTTGAAAATTTTGGTATGTATTTGGTCATTTAAGTTGGCCTAAGCGATGTGCATAATGCCTTATATATATTGGCTTGATTTGGGTATGTTGGCATTAGTTGTTGATAAAGTTTAATGATGTGTTTTGAGATATGGATTAGATGATAATATGATGAATTAATTTATATGGAACTTATGCAAGTTGTGATGATTTTGGCAAAATGATTTGGTAGGTTTTGAATATGGAATTGAGTAGTTGCAATGGTTGATGTTAGATGGTATGATATGTGTTTGAATTGGTATGTTTTGGTTGCCTATAAGTGTGTGGAAATGGTATCATTTTGGTTGCTAGGTGTTTTTGGGAGAATGGTGGCAAATTGGCTTTACAAATGGCCTATTTTGTCCACACGGGCAGAGACACGGACGTGTGTCTCAGTCGTGTGTGACACACGGTCATGTTACATGGCCATGTGTCCCCTGGGGTACCTTTTCGAATTAAGGCAGTATACCCTACAGTTTTTACACAGCCTAGACACACGTAGGTGTGTCTATTGGCCGTGTGAGTTACACGGGCTGGCACATGGGCGTGTGGCCGGCCATGTAACCCAAGTCAGTAACCTCCCTAGTTTTCCCACGGCCATGGCACACGGGCGTGTCTCCGGCCGTGTGGTACAAGTTAATATGTATGCCCTGTTTTCACAGGCCTATTCCACGGGCGTGTCTAGTGACCATGTGAGGCACACGGCCTGTTCACACGGGTGTGTGACCGTTAAATCAAAGAAAATTTTCTAAGATTCCCCAAGTTTGCAAATGTTATCGGTTTAGTCTTGAACCACTTCTAAGCATGTTTTAAGGTCTCGTAGAACCTTATAAGGGACAATATGAGTGTATTGAATGGACTTTGATTATGAATTCTTAAATGTATATAAATGAGATGTTTTATCCAGTAATGCCTCGTAACCCTATTCCGGCGTCGGATAAGGGTTAGGGGTGTTACATAGGTTTTGTCGATTTTAGGACTAAGGTAGCATGTGAGAGTCTAGCTATACATGCCATATATATAAACTGTGATAGTGAGATGATTCTTAACAGTTAAAATATGTTTTTATATAGCAAATGGATCACAATCAAGCTCCCGCTCAAGGGGCAGCACCGGCCGATTCAAGGCTCATTTCAAGTAGCCAAGGGGGAGAAGCTAAACAAGCCTTCTTCCAAATGATGAGTGAGGGGTTCACGGAGTTCGTTTGAATGAATTTGGCTGCTCAACAACCTCCACCCCACTTGTTCTTCAGAAAATTCCAGTTGTGCTACAAGTGATAGATCCGATTCGAATGAGTAAGCCACCAGTGGATAAGATTTGTAAACACGAGGCTGAAGAGTTTCGGGCTACGATTGATGATCATGCTAAGAGAGTTGAGTTTTGGCTTAAGAATACAATCTAAGTATTCAAGGAATTATCTTGTACTCCTGAAGAATGTATCAAATGTGTGGTATCTTTACTCAGGGATAATGCATACCATTAGTGGAAAATGTTAACATTGGAAGTTCCTAGAGAACGAGTTACCTGGGAGTTCTTCCAATTCAAGTTTCGAAAGCAGTACATAATCCAAAGATTTCTCAATCAGAAACATAAAGAGTTTCTATAATTGAAATAGGGCCGAATGACTGTCATTGAGTACGGAAGAGAATTCGTATGGTTAAGCAAATATGGCCAAGAATATGTTTCCAATGAGGGGATCATGTGCAAAAGGTTCGTTGATGGATTGAACGATGATATAAAATTATTAGTCTGGATTCTTGAATTGAAGAAATTTGTAGTACTAGTTGAGAGGGCTTGAAAAGCCGATGATCTCAGTAAAAAAAAAAAAGAAAGGTTGATTCAGAGGCAAGAGATTCGAAGAAGAGATCGATGAATAAATCGTATCATTTCTCGTCGAAGAAATCTAGAGACTATTTTAACTGATCGATAGCTTCAGTAGGATATTAGGATAGAGATCGTGGAAAGCAATACACAAACCCTAAAACTCAAGCCACATCGGTATCGAGTGTTGGTAATGTAAAAGATGTTAAACCTGAGTGTCAACAGTGTGGAAGACAGCATTTTGGAAATTGTTGAGTGAAAAATAATAGTAGAACTTATTATAGTTGTGGTTTATGAGATCATATTATTAACGATTGCCTAGAGTTAGCTGTAAAAGATAATGCTCAGAACACGAGGCTGAGTAACACTGCAGTTAGAGGTAGACCACCTAGAAACACGGGAATTGTGAGTGGTGGTAGAGGTGTGACACGAGACACTGCTGTGAGATTTGATGCTAGAGCACCGGCATGAGCCTACACTATTCGCGCTCGCGAAAAAGCGTCATCTCTAGATGTTATTACTGGTACTTTTACTCTCTATGATACTAAAGTTATTGCATTGATAGATCCAGGATCAACTTATTCGTATATATGTGTAAATTTAGTATCTAATAAGACTTTGCCTATAGAGTTTACTAAGTTTGTAATTAGAGTATCAAACCCCTTAGGCAAGTTTGTTTTAGTTGATAAAGTGTGCAAGAACTGCCCATTGATGATTCGAGATTGCTATTTTCTGGCTGATCTGATGTTGTTGCCATTTGACGAATTTGATATAATTCTAGGTATGGATTGGCTAACGTTGCATGATACTGTTGTGAATTGCAAACGAAAAATGATAGATTCGAGATGTCAGAATAATGATATTATCCGAATTGAGTCAGATGATTTGAATGGCTTACTAGTAGTGATTTCTCGATGTTGGCTTAGAAATATATCATAAAGGGTTGCGAAGCTTATTTTACTTACGTGCTTGATAGGAAAGTGACTGAAAAGAAGATTGAATCAGTGCCAGCTGTGTGTGAGTATCTAGATGTGTTTCCTGAAGAGTTACCGGGATTACCATCGATCTGAGAGGTTGAATTTGGCATTGAGTTAATGCCGGGTACAACACCGATATCGATAGCTCCATACAAAATGGCTCTGATAGAGTTAAAAGAATTAAAAGCTCAGTTGCAAAAATTAACCGACAGAGGATTTGCACGACTGATTTTCTCACCCTGGGGTGCTCCCGTGTTGTTTATGAAAACGAAAGATGGCACGATGAGAATGTGTATAAATTACTGACAGTTGAATAAAGTGACGATCAAGAACAAATACCCTCTACTGTGAATAGATGATTTATTTGATCAATTAAAAGAGGCTACATTATTTTCAAAGATAGATTTGAAATCAGGTTATTAGCAATTGCGAGTTAAAGACTATGATGTGCCAAAGACTGCATTTAGAATGAGGTACGGTCACTATGAATTTTTGATTATGCCCTTTGGACTAACGAATGCACCTGCTGTCTTTATGGACTTGATGAATCAAATTTTCAGACTGTACCTAGATCGATTTGGTCTTGTGTTCATAGATAATATTTTGATCTATTCGAGAGATGAAACTGAGCATGTCAAGCATTTGAGAATTGTATTGCAGACGCTGCGTGATAAGCAATTATATGCTAAGTTCAGTAAATGTGAATTCTGGTTGAGCGAGGTTAGTTTTCTGGGACGCATTGTGTCAACATCGGTTATTCAAGTTGATTTGAGTAAGATTTCTGCAATAATGGACTGGAAGCCTCCGAGAAATGTATTTGAAGTCTACAGTTTTTTGGGACTCGCCGGTTATTATAGACAATTTGTGAAAGGCTTTTTTATGATTGCGACCCCGTTGATGAGATTGCTTCAAAAAGATATAAAGTTTGAATGGTCTGAAAAATGTTAGAAAAGTTTTGATCAGCTAAAAATTCTTTTGACAGAAGCTCCAGTGTTAGTACAGCCAGAATCGGGTAAAGAATTTGTGATTTATAGTGGTGCATCTTTGAATGGTTTGGGCTGTGTTTTGATGCAGGAAGGTAAAGTCATAGCTTATGCCTCGAGACAGTTGAAGCCGCATGAAAAGAATTACCTAACGCACTATTTAAAGTTAGCAGCTATTGTGTTCTCATTGAAGATTTGGCGCCATTATTTGTTCGGTGAGAAATGTCATGTTTATTCAGATCATAAGAGTTTGAAATATCTGATGACTCAGAAAGATTTGAATTTGAGACAGTGGAGATGGTTAGAATTGCTAAAAGATTATGATCTAGTGATTGATTATCATCCGGGAAAAGTAAATGTTGTTGCTGATGCATTAAGCCAAAAATCTTTGTATGCTCTACGTGCAATAAATACTTAGTTGGCTCTATCTGATGACGGCTCGATTGTAGCAGAGTTGAAAGCAAGACCATTGTTTTTACAGCAGATTAACGAAGTTGTGAAAATTGATAATGAAATGTTAGCAAAATGAACTCAATGTGATTCGAACCTTGATTCAGATTTTCAAGTTGATTCAGATGACTGTTTAAGATTTAGAGGTCGAATATGTGTTTCGAGGAATTTAGAGTTGATTCAGATGATTTTGAATGAAGCTTATAGTAGTCATTTATCTGTTCATTCGTGAAGCACGAAAATCTATAATGACTTGAAACAGCTTTATTGGTAGCATGGCATGAAACGTGATATTTTAGAATTTGTTTCGAAATATTTGATTTGTCAGCAAGTTAAAGCTGAGCATCAGGTACCGTCTGGTTTATTGAAGCCGATTATGATTCTTAAGTGGAAATGGGATAGAGTAACTATGGATTTTGTTTCGGGTTTGCCCCTATCTCTGAGAAAGAAAGATGCAATTTGAGTTGTTTTTGACTGGTTGAAAAAATTAGCTCATTTCATTCCGATACGAATAGACTATTCATTAGAAAAGTTAGCTGAGTTGTATATCTCTGAGGTTGTGAGATTACACAAAGTACCTGTTTCTATTGTTTCAGATAGAGATCTGAGATTCACATCGAGGTTTTTGAAGAAACTACAAGATGCACTGGGTACAAAATTACATTTTAGTACTGCATTTCACTCGCAAATAGATGGTCAATCCGAGCGAGTTATACAAATATTCGAGGATATGTTGAGATGTTGTATTCTTGAGTTTGAAGGTACGTGGGAAAAGTATTTGCCATTGATTGAATTTGCATATAAAAATAGTTTTTAGTCGAGTATTAAAATGGCACCGTACGAAGCTTTATCTGGTCGAAAATGCCGAACCCCATTGTACTGGATTGAACTTAGAGAGAATAAGATTCATGGGGTTAATCTGATTAGAGAGACTGAAGAAAAACTAAAAATAATTCATGGTAGTTTGAAAGCAGCGTCAGATCGACAGAAATCTTATGCAGACTTGAAATGGAAAGATATTGAATTTCAGATAAAGGATAAAGTATTTTTGAAAGTATCTCCGTGGAAGAAAATACTCAGATTTGGCAGAAAGGGAAAGTTGAGTCCAAGATACATCAGAACGTATAAGATTATCGAGCAAGTTGGACCAGTTGCTTATCGGCTAGCATTGCCGTTTGAGTTAGAAAAGATTCATAATGTATTCCACGTATCGATGCTACGAAGATACAGATCTGATCCTTCGTATGTTATTTCTCCGACCGAAGTTGAGATTCAGTTAGTAAGAGAATAGAGTTAGTAAAAGTATTATGGCATCGACATGGGGTAGAGGAAGCTACGTGGGAACCCGAGGATGCTATGAGAAAGCAATATCCAAACCTATTCACTGGTAAGATTTTCGAGGACAAAAATTCCTAAAGGGGGAGAGTTGTAACAGCCCGATTTTAGCTTAAATTGAAATAGTGGTTTTGGGACCACAAATCCGAGTTCATAAAATTATTTTAATATTATTTTTGGTGTTTACAACATGTGATTATATATGTGTGAAAGTTTCGTGTGCTAATTTTATTGTTTAAGTGATTAATTTGACTAAAGGACTAAATCGCGTAAAATGCAAAAGTTGCATTCTACTTGTTAAAGTGCTTTAATTGCTATGAATTTAAACTTGTAAGTCTTTATGTGGTTATTTGACCTTTGGTTAAATGGATAGACAAATATAGTCATCCATTAAGTAATTTATATTGTTTAATTAAAGGTTATTATAGTAATTTGCATATTAATGGCTAATCAAATAAAACAAATGATAAAGATTAGTGGAGTTTGTCATCTTTCTAACTGAAATTTAAAGGAAGAAGAAGCCATTGTTGAGTTTAAGGGTTCGACAATTGCATGAACAAATTGGTATGTGATTTTTGTTCGATTTTTAATGATTTTTACGTTTCTGTGATCGTTGCTTTGAGTACTAGCTAACCTGTACCTTAATTTTTGAGTTTGTTAGTGATTTTAAAAAATTCTATTGATGAATTCATGAGTTTTATGATGTTGATGATGAATTATGCAAGCTTGGTGTTTGATATACATGATTTGTAAAGTGATTTTTTGACAAAAATGTCAATTAGGGATTAATTTGTAAAAGAATGAAAATGTGGAGTTAAAAGTGTTAATAGATGCGAAATATGGGCTACTAGGAGTATTATGGTAATTCGGCTAAACATGGATTAAATTGAATTGTGTGAATTTAATGTATTTGAGAAATAGGGGCTAAACTGATTAAATATGAAAGTTTAGGGCCAAAGTGAAAATTGGCTAAAATTATGTGTTTGTGGATTAAATTAAATGAATTGGTGATTAAATGGGTTAATTTTGAATACATATAGATCAAGAAAGAAAGAAATCAAATTTAGATCGGGGAAAAGCGAAGGTTATTGAGTAATCGATTCGATTCGTCAATTTCGAGTACAAGGTAAGTTCGTATGCGATAGACATTGTTACAATTATGCTTTTAATGCTTTAATATTGCATAAATTATATAAATGAGACGATGGTTATGTATGATGACGAATCAATTATGTTTGGCACTTAGTGTGCGTTTCGAGATAGCTTCGACTATATATAGCACTTAGTGTACGAATTGGAATAGCTTTGGTTATATATGGCACTAAGTGTACGATACTAAGATAACTTCGGTTTAATGTGATGGAACTAAATGTGCGATATCATTATAGCTTTGGCTAATCATTTATGCACTAAGTGTGCGAGTTCCTTGAGTATTGAAAGATATCCGTATGGATTAACGTATTGAACAAAGTGGTGAAAATGTAATAAATAAATATGGAAGAGTACAGGTACGTACGATACCTATGTGGTAGTTGATACTATGTGAATTAAGCTTGATAGATTTGTATATATATGATAAATGGTCATTGGTTAGAATTGAGTGATGATATGAGACTTATTAAGTGTTTATTAATTGATGATTTGAATTTTATGAACTATCGAGTTTATTTAGTACGAACTTACTAAGCTATGAAGCTTACTGTGTGTCATTTGTTTGTGTTTTATAGAGTATCAAAGCTAATTCAGACTGGGAGATCGTCAGGAAATGTCATCACACTATCAATCAACTTGTTGGTACTTTTAAAGCTTTGTATATATGGTGTATGGCATGTATAGGCTAGTGCCATTTTAGTATGTTTTGAATTATGGTTATAGCCATGAGATTTGACTTGTAAATGTTGGAATATGGCCATTTAGGTTGGCTTGAATTATATGTTTGATGAATGATATATGTGATGTATATAATGTCCTAAGTGTTGGCTTGCTTGAAATGGTTGTATGGATGCTCTTTTGGTTAGTTGATAGTTGATGTATTAATGTTTGAGGAGTGGTAAATTTTGGTATGAATTGTGCATGATGAATTGGTATGTTTGAGAAGCATGATTTGGTTGATAGAAAGGTGAGAAAATTCATTTAGGAGTTATGCGAGTTTGATGATTGTGGCATGTTGATTTGGTATGTTTTGAATATGGAATTTAGTAGTTAAATTGTTTGATGATAGATGGCATGATATATGTGTGAATTGACATGTTTTGGCTGCCTATATATGTGTTGAAATGATATCATTTTGATGGCTAGGTGAGCATGAGATAAGGGTGGCAAATTGGCTTTACAAATAGTCTACGTTTGTCCATACGGCCAGAGACATGGGCGTGTGCCTCAGCTGTGTGCAAAACACGGTCATGTTACATGGCCATGTGTCCCCTAGGGTACCTTTTCGAATTAAAGTCAGTATACCCTATAGGTTTGGCACGGCCTAGACACATGGGTGTGTCTACTAGCCGTGTGTGGCACTCGGGTTGGCACATGGGCGTGTGGTCGGCCGTGTGACCCAAGTCAGTAACCTCCCTAGTTTTTCCACAACCATGGCACTCGGGCGTGTCCTCGGCCATGTGGTGCAAGTCAGTATGTATGCCCTATTTTCACACAGTTTATGACATGGGTGTGTCTAATAACCGTGTGAGGCACACGGCCTGTTGACACGGGCATGTGACCATTAAAAGTTTACAAATATTCTAAGTTTCTTAAAGTTTGCAAATGTTATCGTTTTAGTCCTGACCCACTTCTACTCATGTTTTAAGGTCTCATAGGACCTTATAAGGGACAAAGTGATTGGGATGAATGGGTTTTTAATGATGATTGTAAAAATGTATGATTTATGATATGGTTGATCGATAATCCTCGTAACCCTATTCTGGTGACGGATACAGGTTAGGGGGTTACAATTGTATAGACTGTAAATTGAACCAAATCAGGGATAATCAGGGAAAAGGTAAGCTGTGGAATAATCCTTGAAGATTTAGTTTGCTCGTCCTTTTTACCAAGTAAGTTCATATGATATGAATTTATTTATATTGTTATGTATTTGAATTGAGTTTGTATGTTTGATTGTGGATTGAATTGTGGCAAATTGGCATAAAATTTGAGATTTGAACTAAATTGGAAAGAAATGTTTATATGTGTATTTGGTGCCTGTGTGAACTTATAAAGGTTAGGCTAGAATTGACATGCCAATAGGGTTATATGTGCGCTTGTACGAGATATGAGTTTGTGACGCCCTAAACCCGATTCAATTCGTTGGATCCCCATCTCCAGTGTTACACTGTCCATTTCAGACTTATAAAATTTTACAACTCAATTGAAAAATCTTCTAATTGAATTTGCATTTGAGGCACAATCTATAATGACATTGACCTTGATGGGCTTTACATGAGGATAGTATGTGTAACACCTCTTACCCGTATCCTAGGCCAGGACGGAACACGAGGTGTTACCTAACTTACACTCATACTTGTAACCATTTCTGAGTCTCCAAGACTAGGATCAAATTCAAAACTTTTTCAACTTATCAACACATCCTTAATACGGGCCTATGAGGCCCAAAACACACATTGGAAATCATTCGGGACCAACTCGAGTCCTTTAGCCAACTTTACAAATATAACACTTGACATAGGGGTACACACCCGTGTAAGAAGGGCAACACGCCCGTGTGACCATTTCAACATGGCCGTGCAGGGACATGCCTGTGTCCTTCACCTGTGTGGAATTAATTCTAAATGCACACCTACAGGGGTTTTCACACAGCCTGACACATGCCTATGTCCTTCACACGGCCATGACACGCCCATGTCCTAGCCCGTGTGCAAAAACTTGGACATTCTGTTTCTGAAGTCAGCAATTCTTAAGGGCCACACGGCCGAGGCACACACCCGTGTACTAGGTCGTGCCCTTCACACGGCTAAGACACCCGGTCGTGTCTCTGCTCCTGTGTTTACTACAATGCATACTGATTTGCAAATTTTATGTGTAGGGGACACACGGTCGGATCACACGCTCGTAGGGCAGACTGTGTGTCACACACGGCCTAAACACACGCCCGTGTGTCTACTCGTGTGGACAATATAAGGCTATTTACCAAATCTTCTTGCCACCCTTAATCATACAACCTACATAAAAGTAACCAATCCCAATATAAGGCTACCCTATGTAAGCAATTTTGCCACAATAGACAACACTCCATTTATGCAATTTATTCATCTATAAAGATAACACCATTTGTATATAACAAAATGAATAATATTAGCCATTATTTAATATTTAATACAAAATGAGGGATTTATCCCAAGCCAACACATTTGGCCAAGTTACAAATACACAAAACACAAGTCTAATCCCCTATACATGCCATATTCAAAAATATAAATCAAACTATACCGAATGCTTCGATTGATAGTGTGATCGATAACTCTGACTTCCGTTGATCCTTGAGCTAGATAGGTGGCACTATAAGAAAATGGAAAAGGAGAGGGAGTAAGCATAAAGCTTAGTAAGTTGCACATAAATAAATATACAACATAACTTTACCATTCATCAACAAGTATCATAATACATAAGTGGGCATGAGAAAACATACTCATCAGTATTTAATACACATCATATAGCTTATATCGAGCTCATGTCTCATACATACTAAATAGGAACCTGTATCACTCACAGCACGGTTATACCTTCCTCATTAACTAGAAAACATAACTATCACCGTTGAACCATTTGGAACATTATCAGATATTCCATATGCCTCAAAAAAGGGGTAAGGTGCTGATGCCATGTCCCAGATATGGTCTTACACTGAAACATTTCATAGCCGATGCATGTCCCAGACATGTCTTACACAAGCACTCGTCTCAATACCGATGCCATGTCCCAGACATGGTCTTACACTGGCCCTCAAAATATGGCTAAGGAATGTCCCAGACATGTCTTACACTAGCCCACAATAATACATATGTCATGGCATGAATATCCGATTTATTTCCTAAGTTTAAATGTGAACTCTACTATCTTCATTATCACCAATCTTTCACAATTTCCAAAATCAAGCAATTCATGCTATACTAGTTCAAATGTAATTCAACACATGCATTGGCAATGTAGTTGTGCTATTTACATACAACTTACCTTAGATTACAAAATGTAGCGACTAGACCGTTTAGTCGATTTGCTTGGCTTTCCCCCAGTCTAGGCTTGGATTTAGTCTTTCTTGATCTATAATAACAAAATGCACTTATTTAGTCACTTTATCAACCTAGGCACTCAACAATTTCACAATTGGGAAAAATGACCATTTTGCCCTTAGACTTTTGCAAAATGACCATTTTACCCCTCGACCCGAAAATCAATTTTTATCGAATTTCTTAGAATCCTAAGTCTAGACAATCCCTTTTTTCTCTCTTATAGTAACCCCAAATTCCCACTATTTCACACATTTACCAGCTATTTTACAACTTGTGTAAAATAGTCATTTTAGGTGTTTTCATGCTAACACCTTTCACAAAAGTTGTTTATAAGACACCCAAGACTCCTTTTCTTCCTTAAAAACTCAGAAAACCTCATAATTATTTTCATGGAAAAACCCTAAACTCTTCATTATTTTGCAAAATATTACCCTCATTTGATAGCTCATGCTTCAAGGGTCTCAAAAGTACAAAAATATTCAAGAAAGCCATAAAAATCACTTACTTGTGAAAGGTTAAAGTTGTTGAAATTTTGAAGCTCAAAACCCCTACAATGGCTGGAAAAACCGGTACGAGTGAAGAGAAAAATGAAAGAAAAAAAATATGATAACTAGGCTTAGGTATTATAATATTTTACCTTATGTCATCAACATTACCTAATGTTGACTTTTCAACATTTCCAACACCTATGGCCGGCCAAGCTATCGCAATAGGGTCTAATTGACCTTTAAAGACCCCTAATTTAAGATTCATAGAAATTTGGTACCCTTAGCAATCAATTTAAGACTTTTGCACTTTATGCAATTTTGTCCCTTTTTGGCAATTGGGCTCACGAACGTTAAAATTACTTCACCAAAATTTTCACACACTCTTAAAAATATGCTATAACAACTAAATAATAGTAAAATAATTTTCCTGACATCGAATTTGTGGTCCCGAGACCACTACTCCGACTAAGCCCTAAATCGGGCTGTTACATTTCTCCCCCTGAGGGATTTTCGTCCTCGAAAATCTTACCGGTGAATAAGTTCAGGTATTGATCTCTGATAGTCTCCTCGGGTTCCCATGTGGCTTCCTCTACTCCATGTCTATGCCACAAAAGTTTCACAAGTGCTATACCCTTATTCCTCAACCGTTTGACTTCTCTAGCCAAAATCTTGACCGGCTCTTCGCCATAAGTCATGTCCGGAAGTATCTCAACCTCAGTTGGCACAATCACATGCGAAGGGTCTGACCTATATCAACATAGCATGGAAACATGAAACACTTCGTGAATCTTTTCCAATTCTGGTGGCAAAGCCAATTGATAGGCATCCGGCCCTACTCTTTCAATAACCTCATAAGGTCCAATGAAACGAGGACTCAACTTGGCTCTTCTACCAAATCTGAGAACTTTTCTCCATGGGGATACTTTCAAAAATACTCGATCACCAACTTGAAATTTGATCTCTTTCTGTTTCAAATCTGCATAGGATTTCTGCCTATATGAGGCATCCTTTAAACAGTCGCGAATCACCTTATCTTTCTCTTTAGTCTCTTTGACTAAATCGACCCCGTGAATCTGAATTTCTCTTAGCTAAGTCAAATATAAAGGCGTTCGACACTTTTGCCCATATAACGCCTCATAAGGTGCCATCTTCAAACTTAATTGATAGCTATTGTTGTAGGCAAATTCAACCAATGGTAAGTACCTTTCCCAACTCCCATGAAACTCGAGAACACAACACCGCAACATGTCCTCTAAGATCTGAATCACTCTTTCTGACTAACCGTCAGTTTACGGGGGAAATGCCGTGCTAAAACTTAAATTTGTTCCCAATGCCTCTTGTAACTTTTTCCAAAACCTCGAGGTAAATCTTGGGTCCCTATCTGAAACAATCGACAAGGGCACCCCGTGTAGTCTCACAATCTCAGAAACGTAGAAGTCAGCTAATTTCTCAAGGGAGTAGTCGGTACACACTGGTATAAAATGTGCCGACTTTAGTCTATCCACAACAACCCAAACAACATCCTTTCTCTTTAGGGTTAATGAAAAACCCGTCATAAAATCCATAGTAATTCGATTCCACTTCCACTCGGGGACCATGATAGGCTAAAGTAAACCTGAAGGTACTTGGCGTTCAGCCTTTACTTGCTGACACAATAGACACTTAGAAATGAACTCTGAAATGTCTCTTTTCATTCCCGACCACCAGTACATTTTCTTAAGGTCATTGTACATTTTCACACTACCTGAGTGGACAGACAAACAACCACTATGCGCCTCTTGTAAAATCTTCCGAATAAGCTCACTGTCCTTGGGTACACAAACTCTATCTTTAAACATTAAACACCCGTTGGTACTAATACAAAAGTCTGATTCAGTTCCTGACTCACATAATGTTCTCTTGGTTTGCAAATCTTTTTTATTACTTTGAGCTTCCCAAATATCTTGTAGAAACATTGGTCTGGCTCTCAACTCTGCTATAACTGAACCATCATCAGGTAAAGCCAAATTGGCGTTCATTGCTCTCAACGGAAACAATAATTTCTTGCTCAAAGCATCGACTACTATATTTGCCTTTCCTGGGTGGTAGTCGATAATCAACTCATAATCCTTTATTAGCTCTAACCATTGTTGTTGCCTTAGGTTCAACTCCATTTGAGTTATCAAGTACTTAAGGATCTTGTGATCGGTGAACACTCGACACTTCTCGCCATACAGATGGTGTCTCTAAATTTTCAACGTGAATAAAGTGGCAGCCAATTCTAAATCATGCGTCGGGTAGTTTTTCTCATGCGGCTTTAACTGTCTCAAAGTGTAAGCTATGACCTTACCTTCTTGTATAAGCACACACCCCCAAACCATTTAAGGAGGCGTTGCTATATATCACAAACTCCTTGTCCGACTCTGGTTGCACTAACACTAGGGCTTCGGTCAATAGAGCCTTTAATTTCTCGAAACTCTGTTGGCACTTTTCTGTCCATTCAAACTTGACATCCTTTTGCAGTAGCCTTGTCATCGGCGTAGCTATCATAGATAATCCATTTACAAACTGTCTATAATATCCGGCCAAACCCAAAAAGCTTCGAACCTCAGTTACATTCCTCGGTGGTTTCCACTCAATAATAGCCGAGATCTTGCATGGGTCAACTCTGATCCCGTCACCCGACACAATGTGCCCTAGAAAGCTGACCTCTTTAAGCCAAAGTTTTCTCTTTCTAAACTTGGCGTAAAGCTATTTATCTCTCAAATTTTGTAAAACTGTTCTCAAATGTTCCACGTGCTCAACCTTATCACGCGAGTAAATCATTATATCGTCAATAAAGACCACTACGAACTTATCCAAATACAGCTAAAAAATGTGATTCATTAAGTCCATAAACACTGCCGGGGCATTATTCAAACCAAAGGGCATGACGAGGAACTTATAATGCCCGTATCTCGTCCGAAACGCAGTCTTTCGTACATCTTGCTCCTTAACTTTTAACTGGAAATATCTTGTCCTCAGGTCAATCTTAGAAAACATGGTGGCTCCCTTTAACTGATCAAACAGGTCATCGATCCTTGGTAAAGGGTACTTGTTCTTTACTATTACCTTGTTGAGTTGTCTATAGTCAATACATAACCTTATTGACCCGTCTTTCTTTTTCACAAAAAGTACTTGAGCACCCCATGGGGAAAAACTTGGTCTCACAAATCCCTTATCCATTAACTCTTGCAACTGTACCTCCAATTCTTTCAATTTCGTCGGAGCCATCCTATACGGAGCAATGGAAATAGGTGCCGTGCTCGGTATTAACTCGATTCCAAACTCAAATTTCCTCACTAGATGTAATCTGGGTAATTCCTCCAGGAACACATCTATAAACTCACAAATCACTGGTACCGATTCAATCTTCAACTCAGATGCTTGAGTATTTAGCACAAAAGCTAAGTAACCCTTATATCTTTTTCTCAAATATTTCTTAGCAGTCAAAAACGATACTATTACCGGCAAATTATTCGACTCATCTAGTCCAGTTCAAAGAACATTTCTGTCTTCACATTTTAGTTCGATAACTTTTCTCCCACAATCCACTACAACACTATGAGAGGTCAACCAATCCATCCTAAGGATTACATCAAATTCATTAAACGGCAATAACATCAAGTTAGCTTGAAAACAATGACCCCTAATTGTCAAAGGACAATTTCTACACACTTGATCAACTAACACATGCCAGCCTAAAGGGTTGGACACTTTTATCACAAAATCAGTGGACTCTACTATCATGTTCATACGAGGTATGAAATCCATACAAATATAAGAGTGGGTAGACCCCAGATCAATTAAAGCAACAACAGATATATCACGGATAGAAAAGGTACCAATGATCACGTCGAGAGACTCTGCTTCTTCACGTGCACAAATAGCATAAGTCCTTGCTGGCGCTCTACCCTTAGTCCTCACTGCAGCATCTCTTAGCGTGCCTCTACTGGTAGCCCCGCTTCCAGGTTTTTTTGTGGTCTACCTTTCAAAGGAGCACTATTTACCTTCCCTTCTTACTATTTCTCTCTCTTCCATCTCGGGACAATCTCAGATGAAATGTTCTAACGATCCACACTTGAAACAGCCCCTTTCATTCCCTTGGCACTCACCGAAATGACGCCTACCACATTGTAAACATTCTGGCCTATTTGGCCGAGTACTACCGACACGCATGACCGAAGCGGTCTGGGCTCTAAATACCTGTTCTGTTTGTTCTTGTTTCTATTCGAGAACCCTACCGAAGCATTCAATCAGGTTGTGAACTCTCTTGATCTTTTTGATAAGGACTGATGTGATTTCCCCATTTATATTTTCTTTAAATCTCGCGACTCAATAGCTGCTTTCCTCCTCTCTCTTACTAGCTCTTCAGCCTTACATGCTCTCTCATCGAGCACCACAAACTCTCTTAGCTCTAAAATACCAACGAATACTCGGATATCCTCATTTAGACCATCCTCAAACCTTTGCACATGACGGCTTCTAAAGACACATACTCCCATGCGTATTTACTGAGTTTTACAAACTTTGGTTCATATTCCGTCACAGTCCTATTACCTTGTTTCAACTCTAGAAATTCATTCCTTTTCTAGTCTATTAAACTTTGGCTAATATACTTCTTTCAAAACTCTTCTTGGAAGAATTCCCATGTTATTTTCTCTCTCGGTACCACAGACACGATTTTGTTCCACCACTGGTAAGCCGAATCCCACAAGAGCGATACGGCATACTTCGCACACTCCTCAAGCGTGCACGACAGTTCATCAAATACCCTGATGGTATTCTCTAACCAAAACTCTGCTTTCTCTGGGTCATCATCTATGTTAGCCCGAAATTCCTCAGCCTTTTACTTCCAAATCTTGTCTACTGGAGGCTTCTCTCTCCTAATCATGTCCGCACCTTGCGGAGCTACCAGGGCATACTGAGGAATTGGAGGAGGTGGGGGAGGTGGAGTGCTTGGATTTGAACGGATGAAATCCATGTACCAAGTATCCATCATTCGAAGATAGGCTTTTCTAGCCCTTCTGCCTTGGCCTATAGTTATGGGCTCACTCTCTATTGGCGCGGTCCCTTCAGCGGGAGCCAGTGTGTTGCTTTCCATGTCATCCGTTGTGGCTCTATCAGGATCCATTTACTATATAAAAACATAATTTATAATCGTCAAGAGTCGTCACACTATCAATATCTATATATAACATGTATAATTAGACTAGTACTCTCGCTAGGTTAGTCTTAAAACCGACTAAACTATAGCTCTGATACCACTAAATGTAATACCCCTTACCCGTATTCCAGGTTGGGACGAAATACGAGGTATTACCTAACTTACACTCGTACTTGTAACCATTTTCGAGTCTCCAAGACTGGGATAAAATTTAAAACTTTCTCAACTTATCAACACATCCTTAATATGGGCCTACGAGGCCCAAAACACACATTGGAAAACATTCGGGACCAACTCGAGTCCTTTAGACAACTTTAGAAATATAACACTTGACATAGGGGCACACGCTCATGTAGGAGGGGCAATACACCCGTGTGACCATTTCGACATGGCCGTGCTGTTGGCCCGTGTGGTTCATGTAATATCCCGAATTAGGGCCTAATCGGAATAGTGGTTTCGTGACCACAAAATTCGAGATAGAAATAATTATTTTATGATAATTTTGAGGTCTATGATATGATTGCATGATTGTGTGAAATTTTCGTGAAGAAATTTTATGCATAAAGTGCTTAAATTGAAATTAGGGACTAAATCGAATAATTTGCAAAACTTGCATTCTAGAAGTTTCTAGTATGAAATTGTTTTGAAATATTAATTAGGAGGTCTTAAATAGCAATTTTACCAATTTCTAAGTGTATGGACAAAAATTGGACATGGATGAAATTTTTGGAAAGTTTAGTAGTAAGGGCATTTTGGTCATTTAGGGGTAAGTAAAATACAAAATTAAAAGCCAATTTTGCTCATCTTCAACCCCATGGCCGAATATAGCAAGGAGAAACCATGGCTAGGGTTTTTTAAGCTTCCAAGCTCGATTGTAAGTCCATTCTAGCCCCGTTTTTCAAGTTCTTTACGTTTTTGGAGTCCCAGTAGCTCGATTTAGCTTATGTTAGCAATAATTTAACCTAGGGTTCATATTTGGAAAAATACCCATAGGTGAAATTTGTGTATTTTGGTGTTTTATGATAGAATATGAGGTTTTAAATTATGTTAGACAACTTGTGCTACTCGGTTTTAAGTGGAAACGAGCAAAAGGGCTTAATCGGTAAAAATACCTAATAGTCATAAGTACATGTTAGAGTGAGAATTTGATTTTGCCATAGAAGGGAAAAATGATCAGCATGTCATAAAACATAAGAAAATAGGCTGAAGTTTAATTTACGAGCTTTGGGGCAAAAGTGTAAATATGCAAAAGTTTAGGGGAAAAATTGTAATTTTTCCAAAATATGATTTTGGGTCAATTTGAATTATGTGAGTCCTAATTAGACTATATTTTAAATGATAGAGCAAGGAAAATTGAAATTTAGGCTAAAATGGGGAAAATACCAAGTTGTGGACGAAATGGTAAAAGTAGCCATTTTCGCATACTAGGTAAGTTCATGTGTAAATAATGTAGCATAATTGTTATTTTTAAGTTATTGATGTCAATTATATGATATGCTGATTTTTATCATGAAATATATGCTTTGTGGTTATTTTCGAATAAAATGTAAACTATGTGAGCTACTTGTTAAATATAAATTGTTACCGAGTATTGGTTTCGGTATTCTACGGAAGACGGCAAGGATATGTGTTCGAGGAAAATCCCGTTTGAACCTTAGGAATAGATTAGGATACAAGTGACATGTCACTTTGGGATATTTGGGCATCCGAACTTGTTGAGTTGAGTCCGGAGTTCACTTATGGATGCGAATGTCCGAACTCGTTGAGTTGAGTCCGAGTTCGTGAGATGTAACTAGGCATCCGAGCTCGTTGAGTTGAGTCCGAGTTCACTTATGGATGCAAACACCGAGCTCATTGAGTTGAGTCCGAGTTCGCTTATGGCGGGTTACATAGTAGCTTGGCTACATATGTGGCACTTATGTGCAAACTTTCCATGTATCCGAATTATATTCCGATGTGTTCAACGGGTAAAGTTCTACTCAAATGGAGGAATACTCAAGATGAAAGGAACGTATTGGTAAGTGTTGTGAAATGGATACTTTGAACAGGTATGTACTTAACCCTCGGGTTGAAAAATCGATATAACAACAATATGGTAAGATGATAAATGAAAATATGATATGAATGTCTTGGTGATGATTATGCAAATGATGTTTTATGTTTGCTTATATGGTTATGTTACTTGCTATTTGCATGTGAACTTACTAAGTATTTATGCTTACTCCCTCCTTTTCATTCCTTGTAGTGTTGACAAGTCAGCTCGGAAATCGGGAACGGTCGGAGGCACGCTCACACTATCCGTATACCATCTTGGCATAATGGCTTGTATATTTTGAGTATGGCATGTATAACATTATAATCATTTTGTATATATGATATTATGATATGGTTATTGAGTAGTATAAAAATGCTTCGTAATGATTAGTCATTGGAATGGCTAATTATGATCGTATTTGGTGTTATGTATGTCAAATTGCTAGTTAATCCATGGAAACCATGAAATAGGTAAAATTTACCATAAAATAGATTCAGACAGTAGTAGTGACGTGAATTTGAAAAATCGTTAAAAATAGTAGAGATATAATTAGATGATGAATAAGATATGGAATTGAATAATTATGAGTCTATTTTCATATGGAAGAAACGAAACAGGTATATGAGTTATATTTTATGAGATGTTGAAATTTTTGTGAAATAGGGCCAGAGCAATTTCTGGATCCCCTGTTTTAAATTTGGAAATTCACCATAAATTGTATAAAAATAATTAGAAGTCATAATTTATATGTACAGATTTATTGTTGATTCTAGTTTTAATAGAAACAAACTTCATAGTCATTGAAATTCTGTACAGAGAGATATCTGATTCGTAATACACAGAGGTCAGAGCAGTCGAACCCTAAGATAGGGGAGAATTTAACTAATAAATTGTACTAATTGGCCTAGCCAAAAATTCTAGAAAAAAATTAGTAAATATATATTTTAGTCTAGTTTTAGGGAAAATTTACGGATCTTGATTTCGAGTTTCTGAACTCAAGATATGAATTTTTAAGCGACTGTGACGCAGTTAGCCAGCTTGTCTAGAATTTTTAAAATTAAATTGTTTGAGCTGTTTAAGTAATGAATTAAGTCTGTTAACACCTCGTGTTCGACTCCGGCAACAGTCTCGGGTACGGGGCGTTACATTTGGTGGTATCAGAGTAGGTTTAGTCGATTCTCAGACTAACCTAGCATGTGTAAAAGTTTAGCTATACATGCCACTGATCTGTGATAGTGTGATGTCTTCCGACGCGTATGAGTACCGTCTTATTTAGACAGGGTACTCTCCAACCGAGCAGCGTCGACCATGTTCAATGTTATGTGAAGGTATTTGAGTAAAATTATGATTATGATAAGTATCGGTTCAGAAAAGTATGAATAAAGGTTTATGATACATATGTGATAAATATTCATATTTGCTTAATGCTCATATGATGTAGTGTATATGGCTTACTTGAAAGATGAGCGGAATAAATAGAAAGTCGTAGAGGCATGAATAAAAGTCATAATATTATGATACGAATGAAAATGTCCTTGTTTTGATTTGGACGTCGAATGTTGATGAATGCTAATGATATATAATTTTTATGAGATAAAGGATTATAATGAAATGAACTTATCTGTGTTAAATTGTTGGACTGAATTATATGATTGTAATGATATGTACATGATGATGCACGAAATGAAAGTTATGATTGTGGTGCAAATATCTATGTTTGTTTGGCCTTATATGATGTCATGAGCATGACTTAATTTAATTAAATGAATGGATAAGTAAAGCTATCTAGAAAACATAGAATGTATGCATAAGTATATTGTCTAAATGGGACAATAGGAAAATTGGTGTAAGCCAACATGAATGAATGACATGATTTTGATGATGTTGCTATGATGATGGAAGTTGTGTCATATGTGTATGTATAAGAAAGTCGAGTCGAGGTCCTACAACCCCCCCCTTACCAAAATGGTACTTATAATGGAATTTCATGAGATTGTATTGAATAAGTTTCCTGGTTGAGAACCCAAAGAGTTCGATGATAGAATAATTATAAGTATGATCGAGAGATTGAAAATGAGCTGATAAGTAAAGTCAGAGCTAGTAAAGTATCGGATTGACGTAAAGATTATTGGAATTATGCACTGTTCCAGTTAGAAAAGGAATTCTCCTTAGTAAACCGAATTACTCAGGTGCAAGGTTGAGAAAAGTGTAAATCGAAATTTATTCGAGCCGGCCTTCTTTAGTGAATGGTTTAATATGAAATTTGTGATGGCGAGAACTAGTTGGGGAAATGATATTTGAAATGTGAACTATCTAAGTGTGATAGTTATGACTGGACAGATTTAGCGATCTCTTTTGAGATGTTTTATGTGTTTACCTGTTCTCGAAAATATTTCTATGGCTATTGATCTTCAAGAAATTCTTGTTATATGGGAATGTCTTTTAATCCACGGTGTTGGATGAAAGCATTGGTAGTCTGATTGGTTTATAATTTATATTGCTCTATTTCATCGGGTATTCTATTTCATTTCGTCTGATAAGAATTGATGAGAGAATATATATGATATTATGATTCTGCTTTCTTCTACTTGATGCTTCATCCGATATATATGTATGGGAAGATATATTGTTCTTGTTATATCTGATTCGATTGTGGGATTAAATGATATTTTCTTTTGGACTTTCTTTCTTTGAAGAATTATCGGGGTATTCCGTATTTTCTCTATGAGTTTGGTTTTCGATTCTCCGGCTTGGTTTTCGATTCTCCAAAGATAGTATCGTATCTTGGATTTCTTTATTCTGGATTTCTTTATTCGGATTTCTCTATTTTGGATTTCTTTATTCGGTTTTCTTGTTATCTTTGTTCCATAATTTGTCAATTATGACTCGTGTTCAAGTGCGTTCTTCACTCGTGATAATCATGTCAAATATGACTATACTTCTAATTTGATCTTGGTAATGTAGTGATTTTAGTATTGGGGTTTTTTTTCTAATTTACGTGTAAGGATTTGACATCGATAAAGGCATAAGTGATAAAAGCGCGAGTTTCAATCGGTATGGTGAATTATCTATTTGAAAGATTTCATGCGACAATTATTTCGGGATTATTTTTCCCAAGTCGATAATAGAATTTCATTTTGTAATGGATAAAAGAGTAAATAGTCTGAACGAGAAGTGTATATTTATTAGAAAGAGTTTGATATTAGTTAAAGTCACTACGAATGATAAGGTTTTCGTTTTGTGAAAGCTGAAAAGTTTATTACATGTTGATAAAGTTCGGATAGATGAGAATATTGGTAACCGAAGCATCTGAACTAGACTAGTCTACATTGAGTAAAGACTTCCTGACTTTCAGTAATATACTGTTGTATGAATTGTGATGTGTTTCAAGACGGTGAGGTAATGTGATAGTTTAGAGCATTCGATGTTACATAAAATCGGAGTTGTTAAAGGGGTTAAAGCCGAGCATTGGGATCTATCAAAATTATCCTTGTCAGTGTTGATATTGGGATGGAAATGGGAAGGATTATTCTTGAGGCCATATCAGAATTATTTCCATGGCAGAAAGAGAAAAATGTGATGTATCCTATTGTTAAATGTTTGGCGAGATCTATAAATCATATTTGTATTGAATGAATTCTTGCTCATCAGATTCATGGAAATTCAGGTCTCTTTGATTGTTGGATTTCTTGGAATTCCGGTCTCCATTAATCAAGTTAAGATCCGGGTTTTATGTCATGATATCATGGGAAACTGAGAAGGGTTGAAAATTTAAGAACAGTTAAGAGTTGAGATGTAAGCTTTCAGATCATATGAGAAATTAAAGAGATGTGTTGGAGGTACAGTCTAAGTGAAAGTTCTTCGGCACCGAAAGTGAGATTAAAAGTGAAGACCACTTTTCTGGTAAGATTTTCGGGGACGAAAATCTTTAAAGGGGGGAGAGTTGTAATATCCCGAATTAGGGCCTAATCGGAATAGTGGTTTCGTGACCACAAAATCTGAGATAGAAATAATTATTTTATGATTATTTTGAGGTCTATGATATGATTGCATGATTGTGTGAAATTTTCGTGAAGAAATTTTATGCATAAAGTGCTTAAATTGAAATTAGGGACTAAATCGAATAATTTGCAAAACTTGCATTCTAGAAGTTTCTAGTATGAAATTGTTTTGAAATATTAATTAGGAGGTCTTAAATAGCAATTTTACCAATTTCTAAGTGTATGGACAAAAATTGGACATGGATGGAATTTTTGGAAAGTTTAGTAGTAAGGGCATTTTGGTCATTTAGGGGTAAGTAAAATACAAAATTAAAAGCCAATTTTGCTCATCTTCAACCCCATGGCCGAATATAGCAAGGAGAATCCATGTCTAGGGTTTTTCAAGCTTCCAAGCTCGATTGTAAGTCCATTCTAGCCCCGTTTTCAAGTTCTTTACGTTTTTGGAGTCCCTGCTCGATTTAGCTTATGCTAGCAATAATTTAACCTAGGGTTCATATTTGGAAAAATACCCATAGGTGAAATTTGTGTATTTTGGTGTTTTATGATAGAATATGAGGTTTTAAATTATGTTAGACAACTTGTGCTACTCGGTTTTAAGTGGAAACGAGCAAAAAGGGCTTAATCGGTAAAAATACCTAATAGTCATAAGTACATGTTAGAGTGAGAATTTGATGTTGCCATAGAAGGAAAAATGATCAGCATGTCATAAAACATAAGAAAATAGGCTGAAGTTTAATTTACGAGCTTTGGGGCAAAAGTGTAAATATGCAAAAGTTTAGGGGAAAAATTGTAATTTTTCCAAAATATGATTTTGGGTCAATTTGAATTATGTGAGTCCTAATTAGACTATATTTTAAATGATAGAGCAAGGAAAACTGAAATTCAGGCTAAAATGGGGAAAATACCAAGTTGTGGACGAAATGGTAAAAGTAGCCATTTTCGCATACTAGGTAAGTTCATGTGTAAATAATGTAGCATAATTGTTATTTTTAAGTTATTGATGTCAATTATATGATATGCTGATTTTTATCATGAAATATATGCTTTGTGGTTATTTTCGAATAAAATGTAAACTATGTGAGCTACTTGTTAAATATAAATTGTTACCGAGTATTGGTTTCGGTATTCTACGGAAGACGGCAAGGATATGTGTTCGAGGAAAATCCCGTTTGAACCTTAGGAATAGATTAGGATACAAGTGACATGTCACTGGGATATTTGGGCATCCGAACTTGTTGAGTTGAGTCCGAGTTCACTTATGGATGCGAATGTCTGAACTCGTTGAGTTGAGTCCGAGTTCGTGAGATGTAACTAGGCATCCGAGCTCGTTGAGTTGAGTCCGAGTTCACTTATGGATGCGAACACCCGAGCTCATTGAGTTGAGTCCGAGTTCGCTTATGGGCGGGTTACATAGTAGCTTGGCTACATATGTGGCACTTATGTGCAAACTTTCCATGTATCCGAATTATATTCCGATGTGTTCAACGGGTAAAGTTCTACTCAAATGGAGGAATACTCAAGATGAAAGGAACGTATTGGTAAGTGTTGTGAAATGGATACTTTGAACAGGTATGTACTTAACCCTCGGGTTGAAAAATCGATATAACAACAATATGGTAAGATGATAAATGAAAATATGATATGAATGTCTTGGTGATGATTATGCAAATGATGTTTTATGTTTGCTTATATGGTTATGTTACTTGCTATTTGCATGTGAACTTACTAAGTATTTATGCTTACTCCCTCCTTTTCATTCCTTGTAGTGTTGACAAGTCAGCTCGGAAATCGGGAACGGTCGGAGGCACGCTCACACTATCCGTATACCATCTTGGCATAATGGCTTGTATATTTTGAGTATGGCATGTATAACATTATAATCATTTTGTATATATGATATTATGATATGGTTATTGAGTAGTATAAAAATGCTTCGTAATGATTAGTCATTGGAATGGCTAATTATGATCGTATTTGGTGTTATGTATGTCAAATTGCTAGTTAATCCATGGAAACCATGAAATAGGTAAAATTTACCATAAAATAGATTCGAGATAGTAGTAGTGACGTGAATTTGAAAAATCGTTAAAAATAGTAGAGATATAATTAGATGATGAATAAGATATGGAATTGAATAATTATGAGTCTATTTTTATATGGAAGAAACGAAACAGGTATATGAGTTATATTTTATGAGATGTTGAAATTTTTGTGAAATAGGGCCAGAGCGATTTCTGGATCCCCTGTTTTAAATTTGGAAATTCACCATAAATTGTATAAAAATAATTAGAAGTCATAATTTATATGTACAGATTTATTGTTGATTCTAGTTGTAATAGAAACAAACTTCATAGTCATTGAAATTCTGTACAGAGAGATATCTGATTCGTAATACACAGAGGTCAGAGCAGTCGAACCCTAAGACAGGGGAGAATTTAACTAATAAACTGTACTAATTGGCCTAGCCAAAAATTCTAGAAAAAAATTAGTAAATATATATTTTAGTCTAGTTTTATGGAAAATTTACGGATCTTGATTTCGAGTTTCTGAACTCAAGATATGAATTTTTAAGCGACTGTGACGCAGTTAGCCAGCTTGTCTGGAACTTTTAAAATTAAATTGTTTGAGCTGTTTAAGTAATGAATTAAGTCTGTTAACACCTCGTGTTCGACTCCGGCAATGGTCTCGGGTACGGGGCGTTACAGTTCACACGACTCAAGTAATATAGAGACATGCCTGTGTCCTTCACCCATGTGAAATTAATTCTAAATACACACCTACGGGGGTTTTCACACGGCCATGACACGCCCGTGTCCTATCCCATATGCAAAAACTTGGACATTCTATTTCTGACGTCAGCAATTCTTAAGGGCCACACGGCCAAGGCACATGCCCGTGTACTAGGCCGTGCCCTTCACACGGCTAAGACACACGGTCGTGTCTTTGCCCGTTTGTTTACTACCATGCATACTGATTTGCAAATTTTACATGCAGGGGACACACGGCCGGATCACACGCCCGTAGGGCAGACCGTGTGTCACACTCGGCCTAGACACACTCCCGTGTGTCTACCTGTGTGGACAATATAATGATATTTTCCAAGCCTTTTTGTCACCATTAATTCACAACCTACAAAAAAGTAACCAATACCAATATAAGGCTACCCCATGTAACCAATTCAGCCACAATAGACAACATTCCATTTATGCAATTTATTCATCTATGAAGATAACCCCATTTGTATATAACAAAATGAATATTAGCCATCATTCAAGATTTAATAAAAAATGAGGGATTTATCCCAAGCCAACACATTTGGCCAAGTTACAAATACACAAAACACAAGTCTAATCCCTTATACATGCTATATTCAAAAATATAAATCAAACTATACTGAATGCTTCGAATGATAGTGTGATTGATATCTCTGACTTCCATTGACCCTTGAGCTAGATAGGCGGTACTATAAGAAAATGGAAAAAGGACAGGGAGTAAGCATAAAGCTTAGTAAGTTACATATAAATAAATATACAACATAACTTTACCATTCATCAACAAGTACCATAATACACAAGTGGGCATGAGGAAACTTACTCATCAGTATTTAATACACATCATATAGCTTATATCGAGCTCATGTCTCATACATACTAAATAGAAACCTGTATCACTCACAACACGGTTATACCTTCCTCATTAACTAGAAAACATAACTATCACCGTTGAACCATTTGGAACATTATCAGATATTCCATATGCCTAAACAAAGGGTAAGGTGCCGATGCCATGTCCTAGACATGGTCTTATGTTAACACATTTCATAGCCGATCCATGTCTCAGACATGTCTTACACTAGCTTACATCTCGAGGCCAATGCATGTCCCAGACATGTCTTGCACTAGCACTTGTCTCAATGCTGATGTCATGTCCCAGACATGGTCTTGCACTGGCCCTCAAAATGTGGCCGATGCATGTCCCAAACATGTCTTACACTAGCCCACAATAATACATATGTCATGGCATGAATATCCGATTTATTTTCTAAGTTTAAACGTGAACTCTACTATCTTCATTATCACCAAGCTTTCACAATTTCCAAAATTAAGCAATTCATGCTATATTAGTTCAAATGTAATTCAACACATATATTTGCAATGTAGTTTAACTATTTACATACAACTTACCTCGGATTACAAAATGTAGCGACTAGACCGTTTAGTCGATTTGCTTGGCTTTCCCCCAGTCTAGGCTCGGATTCGGTATTTCTTGATCAATAATAACAAAATGCACTTATTTAGTCACTTTATCAACCTAGGAACTCAACTATTTCACAATTGGGCAAAATGACCATTTTTCCCTTAGACTTTTGTAAAATGACCATTTTACCCCTCGACCCGAAAATCAGTTTTTATCGAATTTCTTAGAATCCTAAGTCTAGACAATCCCTTTTTTCTCTCTTATAGTAACCCCAAATTCCCACTATTTCACACATTTACCATCTATTTTACAACTTGTGTAAAATAGTCATTTTAGGTGTTTTCATGCTAACACCTTTCACAAAAGTTGTTTATAAGACACCCAAGACTCCTTTTCTTCCTTAAAAACTCATCAAACCTCATAATTATTTTCATGGAAAAACCCTAAACTCTTCATTATTTTGCAAAATATTACCCTCAATTGAAAGCTCATGCTTCAGGGGTCTCAAAAGTACAAAAATATTCAAGAAAGCCATTAAAATCACTTACTTGTGAAGGGTTAAAGTTGTTGAAATTTGGAAGCTCAAAACCCTCACAACGGCTGGAAAAATCGATGCGAGTGAAGAGAAAAATGAAAGAAAAAAAAAAGATGATAGCTAGGCTTAGGTATTATAATATTTTACCTTATGTCATCAACATTACCTAATGTTGACTTTTCAACATTTCCAACACCTATGGCCGGCCAAGCTATCACAATAGGGTCTAATTGCCCTTTAAAGACCCCTAATTTAAGATTCATAGCAATTTGGCACCCTTAGCTATCAATTAAGACTTTTGCACTTTATGCGATTTAGTTCCTTTTTCACAATTGGGCTCACAAACGTTAAAATTACTTCACCAAAATTTTCACGCACTCTTAAAAACATGCTATAACATCTAAATAATAGTAAAACAATTTTTCTGACATCGAATTTGGGGTCCCGAGACCACTACTCCAACTAAGCCCTAAATCTGGCTGTTACATTTCTCCTCCTTAAGGATTTTCTTCCTTGAAAATCTTACCGGTGAATAAGTTTGGGTACTGATCTCTCATAGTCTCCTCGAGTTCCCATGTGGCTTCCTCGACTCCATGTCTATGCCACAAAACTTTCACAAGTGCTATACCCTTATTCCTCAACTGTTTGACTTCTCGAGCCAAAATCTTGACTGGCTCTTCGCCATAAATCATGTCCGGAAGAATCTCAACCTCAGTTAGCGTAATCACATGCGAAGGGTTTGACCTATATCAACGTAGCATGGACACATGAAACACTTTGTGAATCTTTTCCAATTTCGGAGGCAAAGCCAATCAATAGGCAACCGGCCCTACTCTTTCAGTAACCTCATAAGGTCCTATGAAACGAGGACTTAACTTGCCTCTTCTACCAAATCTGAGAACTTTTCTCCTTGGGGATTCTTTCAAAAATACTCGATCACCAACTTGAAATTTGATCTCTTTTCGTCTCAAATCCGTATAGGATTTTTGCCTATCCAAGGCAGCCTTTAAACAATCACGAATCACCTTAACTTTCTCTTCAGTCTCTTTGACTAAATCGATCCCGCGAATCTGACTTTCTCTTAACTCAGTCCAATATAAAGGCATTCGACACTTTCGCCCATATAACGCCTCATAAGATGCCATCTTCAAACTTGACTAATCGCTATTGTTGCAGGCCAATTCAACCAATGGTAAGTACCTTTCCCAACTCCCCTGAAACTCAAGAACACAACACCGTAACATGTCCTCTAAGATCTGATTCACTCTTTTTGACTGATCCTCGGTTTACGGGTGAAATGCCGTGCTAAAACTCAACTTTGGTCCCAATGCCTCTTGTAAAATTTTCCAAAACCTCAAGGTAAATCTCGGGTCCCTATCTGAAACAATCGACAAGGGAACCCCATGTAGTCTCACAATCTCAGAAACGTAGAAGTCATCTAATTTCTCAAGGGAGTAGTCGGTACGCACTGGTATAAAATGTGCCGACTTAGTTAGTCTATCCACAACAACCCAAACAACATCCTTTCTCTTTAGGGTTAATGGAAGACCCGTCACAAAATCCATAGTAATTAATTCCTACTTCCACTCAGGGACCATGATAGGCTGAAGTAGACCAGAAGGTACTTGGTGTTCAGCCTTCAGTTGTTGACACACTAGATACTTAGAAACGAACTCTGAAATGTCTCTTTTCATTCCCGACCACCAGTACATTTTCTTAATGTCATTGTACATTTTCCCACTACCCAAGTGGACAGACAAACAACCACTATGCTCCTCTTGTAGAATCTTTCGAATAAGCACGTTGTCCTTGGGTACACAAACTCTATCTTTAAACATTAAACACCCATTGGTACTAATACAAAAGTCTGATTCGGTTCCCGACTCACATAAAATTCTCTTGGTTTGCAAATCTTTGTCATTACTCTTAGCTTCTCGAATCTATTGTAGAAATATTGGTCTGGGTCTCAACTCTGCTATAATCGAACCATCATCAGGTAAAGCCAAATTGACATTTATTGCTCTCAATGCAAACAATGATTTTCTGCTCAAAGCATCGGCTACTACACTTGCCTTTCCTGGGTGGTAGTCGATAATCAAATCATAATCCTTTATTAACTTTAACCATCGTTGTTGCCTTAGGTTCAACTCCTTTTGAGTCGTCAAGTACTTAAGGCTCTTGTAATCGATGAACACCCGACACTTCTCGCCATACAGATGGTGTCTCCAAATTTTTAACATGAATACGATGGTAGCCAATTCTAAATCATGTAACGGGTAGTTTTTCTCATATGGCTTTAACTGTCTCGAAGCGTAAGCTATAACCTTACCTTCTTACATAAGCAGGCACCCTAAACCATTTAAGGAGGCATTGCTATATATCACGAACTCCTTGTCCAACTCTGGTTGCACTAACACAGGGGCTTCGGTCAACAGAGCATTTAATTTCTCAAAACTTTGTTGGCACTTTTCTGTCCATTCAAACTTGACATCCTTTTGCAGCAGCCTTGTCATCGGCGTAGCTATTATAGAGAATCCATTTACAAACGGTCTATAATATCTGGCCAAAACCAAAAAGCTTCGAACCTTAGTTACATTCCTCGGCGGTTTTCACTCAACAATAGCTGAGATCTTGCATGGGTCAACTTTGATCCCGTCACCCGACACAATGTGCCCTAGAAATCTGACCTCTTTAAGTCAAAATTCGCTTTTACTGAACTTGGCGTAAAGCTGTTTATCTCTCAAAGTTTGTAAAACTGTTCTCAAATGTTCCGCGTGCTCACCCTCAAAGCTAGTTAAGCCTCATATCTTTTTCTCAAATATTTCTTAGCAGTAAAAAATGATACAATTACAGGAAAATTATTCGACTCATCTAGTCCAGCCCGAAGAACATTTCTGTCTTCACATTTCAGTTCGATCACCTTTCTCCCACAGTCCATTACAACACTATGAGAGGTCAACCAATCCATCCCAAGGATTACATCGAATTCATTAAATGGTAATAACATTAGGTTAGTTGGAAAACAATGACCCCTAATTGTCAAAGGACAATTTCTACACACTTGATCAACAAGCACATGCCTGCCTAAAGGGTTGGACACTTTTATCACAAACTCAGTGGACTCTACTATCATGTTCATACGAGGTATCAAATCCATACAAATATAAGAGTGGGTAGACCCCGGATCAATTTAAGCAACAACAGATATATCATGGATAGAAAAGGTACCTGTGATCATGACGGGAGACTCTACTTCTTCAAGTGCATGAATAGTGTAAGTCCTTGCAAGCGCTTTACCCTCAGACCTCACTGCAGCATCTCTCGGCATGCCTCTATTGGTAGCCCCGCTTCCAGGGTTCTTTTGTGGTGTACCCTTCAAAGGAGCACTACTTGCCTTCCCTTCTTGCTGTTTCTCTCTCTCTTCCATCTCGGGACAATCTCGGATGAAATGTTCTAATGATCCACACTTGAAAGAAGCCATTTCATTCCCCCGATACTCACCGAAACAACGCCTACCACATTGTAAACATTCTGGCTTATTTGGACGAGTACTACCGACACACACGACCGAAGCGGTCTAGGCTCTAAGTACCGTGTTCTGCTTGTTCTTGTTTCTATTCAAGAACCTTACCGAAGTATTTGGTCGGGTCGTGAACTCTCTTGATCTTTTTTTTGAGGACTGATGTGATTTCCCCATCTATCTTTTCTTTGAATCTCGCGACTCAATAGCCGCTTTCCTCCTCTCTCTTACTAGCTCTTCGGCCTTACATGCTCTCTCAATGAGCACCACAAATTCTCTTAGCTCTAAAATACCAACGAATACTCAGATATCCTCATTTAGACCATCCTCAAACCTTTTGCACATGGCGGCTTCTGAGGACACGCACTCCCGCACGTATTTATTGAGTTTTACAAACTCTCGTTCATATTCCGTCACAGTCCTATTACCTTGTTTAAACTCTAAAAATTCCTTCCTTTTCTAGTCTATGAACCTTTGGCTAATATACTTCTTTTGAAACTCTTCTTGAAAGAATTCCCATGTAATTCTCTCTCTCGGTACCACAGACACGAGTTTGTTCCACCACTAGTTTCAGCCTTATGCTCTGGCCACTTAGCATAGAAGTTTCTAGAAGGCATGCAAAGCATGTAAGAGTCAGTTTAGAGACTCATCTAATACCCATGTACAACAACTTGATCTCTAGGTTCGCACATTCATTCACAAACTCTTAGGAATCACTACCCATGAGACATAAGAATATTGCCAGAACTTCATTTGTATAGCTTTTATGTAGTCTGGAACCTAATCAACCTCCATGCCAGTCTTTACTACTATATCTTTTAATTTACAAACATAAGTAAGCTTACTCTCGCATAAAACCACATGTGAGTCTAGAATACTTACCTCGAGTGAGGAAACCATCCTATACATTAACTCTAATCCTTAGTTTTAGCTTAGCAAGAAATTCCTGATTAGCTTCTAGAGTTAGACATCAATGGTTGTTATCAAATAGAAGGGAGAAGATAATTTATTTCCTTCTAAACTAAGTTACAATACTTTATAGAGAAAACTCGTGCTCTACTAATAGAACTTTACACGTGTCATTAACTTTCAAGGCTAGACTTATTAGTTACTTATAGCTATAGAGAAGCATATTCTAGAATCCAAAATCTTTTCATATCTTTGATTTGACCCATCGTCCCATCCTAACTATCTTGTTAGCACGTAAATTATACCTTAATTAGGCAAGCTGGGCGTACCTTAACTTGGCGTCGTCTTCTTATAACTCAAAAATCCTTAATATATTTACCACTCTTTCCTTTTACACAATCATACACTTTTCAGAGATCATTCCTTTCCTTACATCCTATCATTACATATGCGCCCTACTAGTGCGCCAGAAACGTCATCTTGGCAGATAGGACCGCGCCCAACAGCTTTTCTTTGGGGCACTAGTCCAAAATCAAGACTCATCAAATTTGGGTGTTATAGAGATTGTACAAAATATGCAATTGTTTGGAGATCATTATAGTGTATATTAGGATCTCGTATTTGTTGCGAATCACTGAGTATTATATGTCTCTACGAGGGATGTATTATTATACGATTATTCATATGATTGCCTATGGGCTTTGCACTTCAATGTCTCGGTGTCTGTCTCCAAACGTGTGAAAGTTTAGAGTTAAAATCGTGAAAATAAAAAAAATATATAAATTAAGTGCAGTATCTACAAGTGTACAAGTCAAATTGTATTATTGATTTGTGTTATAATAGAACATCAGTAAGTATTCCGAGGGTCGTACCCAAATGACTGTTGTAACACCCCAAACTCGGCCTAGACGTTATGGCCGGATCTGGCGATGTCACATGAAGAGTGTTTAACAATGAGTTTTTAAATAAAAACCGTTCCAGTTATTACCATTTTATTTAGTCCAAGAAAAACGTGTACCACTTGGTTTGCCTTAAACATATCTTTTATGTGTGAGCTTTTGAAACCAGAGCACTTACGAAAAACCGATACCATCTTCGAGAACCTTAGTTTTTAGGGCATACTAAGTTTTGATCATGCTTGTCAAAAATAAATCATCGACAGTTCTAAAGCCAAATTAAACCAAAAAGTCCAAGTGTAAAAATTACATCATAAACCTCAAATAGATAACCAAATTAGAAAAACCGCGAAAATCAATCCAAAATTTTTGTGTGGCCACTGTTGAGTCCTCCACTGCACCGATCCCTCAAGTCTGGGGATTTCCTACATAGGTTAAATAGAAAAGGAGTGATTTTTCACAAACTCAGTGTAATCCCCACAGTAATCACACATATAAAAGACACATCAAGTGTCATAAATAAACAATCTAGGCCGGAGCCCTTTACAGAATCAATTAGGGCCTTAGCCCATCAAATACAGAATCAGATACAACTTAGGGCCTTAGCCAATGTCAGATACAGTATGAAGACAGAATATCAGAATCCTACCTACCATCCTCTACACACTATCTTCGTCCAACCCTACACACCATGTGGGGATAAAATCGACCCACCCATCCATACACACAATGCTGTACCAAAATGCGACACATAATTAGATAATTGCAGCTGAGCTGCCAGATAACAGGCTTAAAAGTCTTTCAGAATACTTCCACCATATAACATTATCCCAACCTCGATGCAATGCAACATACAAAAATGATATGCTAATATGCAATTTATCAGATCAAACATTTAATTCAGATATTATAGTTCATGCTCGTTACAGAAATTAGACAGTCAGAATACTCAATGAGGGGTCTAAGTAGCGCTTACCGACCCTATGGTAGGTCCACAGTCGACTTGGGTGACCCATGCAACCTTACATATCATTTCAAAAAAATGGGCTCACATGCCTATGTGGCCTGCTCATGTGGGCCCACACACCCCGTGTGGCCTACACGGCCCAAATTGGCCTTGACCGTGAATCCCACACCCTTGTGTGGCCTACACGACCCAAAAGGTCAAGCTTGTGTGTTGCACACGGCCTTGGTCGGCCATCACATAGCCGTGCCACTTGCGCACAGCCTGGCTCGTCGATCACATGGCTGTGTACTGTGACACAGCCTACATCACAAGCGACCATACGCCCATGTGGCGTCGACAGTTTCATTTTTTGACTTTCGCCGATTCTCGTTTCCTGTGTTTTCGGGTACACACCTGTTATGATTTTGCTACAAAACCACTTCTAAGGCTCAAAAACCTAATAAAGAAGCATCCAAAACTGATTTAGCAGTCTTATCAACAAACATTCGACAATAGCTTATCAGCAGTAACTTGACTTACCGCTGACAAAACCCTCTGTTGACACCGTTAAAAAGAAATACGGGATTCACTGCTCGGAGCCCCCTCCTACGCCAGTAATTGAAGAAGAACACATTACTAATCAATTAATAAGAATTCCATGACAAAAAAGAAGAGAGAGAAACTTACCGAACCCGCGCGTGTGCTAATCAGTGTTGCAAAAACAAAGGGAACAAATGGATTAGGAAAAACAAAGAAGAAGGAGATGAGGAACTCAAAGAATTTTTAGCAAAGGGGAAAGGACGAAGAGTAGATGACAGAATTTGGAAAAGAAAAGCCAAAATTTGAAAATGGGAAAAAATAAAATGTTTGATAACTCCCTACAAATTCACATCCTAATCACCCACTCTTAGTTTTTCAGTACAATCGAAACTCTTCCATTCAAACGAACCAAAAATATAAAACACCCACTTGCTAACGTAAGGATTCGAACATAGGACCTCCATCTCACCAACACTCCACTTATCCACCAGACCAACAGGCCCATTCTGATATGAACTTATCAATAATTAAACATAAGCCTATTGAGCAAGGCTAAGGCTTTATTCAGAAAAACCCCAAAATTCAAATCAAGTAAGACTTGAACTTGGGACCTCTCACACACACCTAGAACACTTAACCACCGAAGCAAATACAAATTTGTGTCACAAACTAACAAAACATAAATAAGTAAGTTTTGGGGTGTTACAACTGTAGATCGGACAGATTATTATTAAATTAATTATAGAAAGTAATTGCTACTCTAATCAAGTCCCGAATTAGTAGTGTGAAGCCAAATTAAAGTATTGATCAAACTAATTAAATTAATAAACCTAAATTATCCTAATGAAATTTCCCATTCCTAGTGTCAACAATGCGAGCCTCTAGCCTATGATCGACTAAATCCCTAATTAATAAATAGAAGATTAACTAATTTCAGAATTCAGGTTTTAATATGAATTAACTATTAATTAACTAGTATTACCTAACGACCTTTACAAATTAATTAATTGAAAAATACTCGCTTATCTCCCGACCTCACTGTCTCCACTAATATAAATTATGATTTACTCAGAAATCTTGTCTCCCGACCTCGTTTAACCTTTGATTACCTCCTAGGGTTGTCAGGCCTAGGGTTTAGGAATACATAATTTATACCAACAAATTCTATGATGAACGCTTATTCTTTTGTTAATTAGTCAACTTAATTAATTAATCAGTTCAATAAACAAATTATGCAAGATAAGAAAAAAGTGAGAGAAATCATTCTAATATTCACACACCAGTTAATTAATCAAATTAACTAGGTATAAATAAAAGAATGAAATGGAAGAGTAGAGAGAATGCTCATGAATAATATATTGAAGTGAGGTGCTAAAGCAATCTCTGCTCGCAATTGTCTTCACATTGGAATAGGATCTTTTGACTAAGTAAGGATAAAACAAAAGAAAACTAGAAACTGAATGAAACCATCTTCGTCTAAAACTATGTACTAATTTGCGTACATAAGCCTCCTATTTACAAGCTAAAATGTGTGCACTTTATGCTTGTTGTGCCTCTGATAGTAATAAATGCGAGATATCAAATGATATTTTAAAATCTTGTCAAACAAGACCTTTAACGCCATCATTACTTGTGACCCATGTTCAGGCTATGACTCAACACAAGATTTGTGTCTTGCCATAGTAATAATTTTGTGTGCTTGGAAGTTCCTGTCTTGCTTTCGTGGCTCAAAAAGCTTGTGCAACACTTGTCCCAAGTTGTTATATAAATGGGGCCTAAAATTAAGCATTCTACACACTTAAATACACAAATTAAACCTACCTAAGGTCTGTGTCAGCCTAATAGGTCACTAACACCAAAAAATGTGTCAAAAAAACTTATTTTATTAACTTTTACTACTTAGCTACTAATTTTTCATAATTCGGTGTAGCAAATTAAACTAGTTTTCGCATTTGAGGAGCTTGAATACAATCATTTTTATTATGTTTTAGTTTTGTTTTTAGGATTTCATTTACATTCAACAAAAAGTGTAATTTGAGTCTTTTATTGTCCTTAGGGGCCAAATGAGGCCTAAGGGTGAGCTAATATAGTTTGTGAGTGTGCAAGAGACCATTAGAGGGCATACCAAATCAATACTTGTCACTGTGTTGCGACACGGGGAGTTTGATGTTACAAGATTGGGAGCAGAGTACAAGAATTCCAAGACTGCCTTCAGTGTCACGACCCAACCAAGAGATGTTGTGACACACCCCTAAAGCTACCTTGAGTACGAGCATAGTACCTTCGATGTCGTGACACATGCACTAGGGTGTCGCGACAGTAGTCTTATATGAGAAATACTTACGAGCTAGGGGAATTTTGGTCTGTACAATCAAATGTTTAATACGAGAGCGTCAACTAAACTAGGTTTGAGGACAAAAACAACCTTAAATCTATAAATAGGCTCATGAAACACTTGTTATGGAAAACTTTGATACTTTATAATTTTCTTTGTTATTTTATTTTTCAGTTTTTCCTTTTTCTTAAGTGTAGGTTATTTTTGGTTTTGCTATTTGCAATTATCGAGAGATCTGGTTTGTGGAACTTTATTAACTCTTTATGGGTTTAGTGCTTCAATAAAAACAATTCATGATTCTCTGAACCATTCATCTTTTGATTTGTTATCCATGAGAAACTAATCTTCTTAAGGGGGATTAGCCAGCGGAGGTATGATTAATTGATTGATGTTCAAGGTTTTCTTAGCAGATCATCTGTTAGGGATTGGGAGAAATTAAACCCTAGGCTTGACGACCCTAAAAAGTCATCTAGGCATGAATTAACCCAAAATTAGTATGGCCTATCTGTAAACACCTTAGCCCCAAACTGACCTAGACTGTGAGGTCGAAAGATGAATAGTTCCTACTACTTGTTATTCTAGTTAAAGATTGAGAGATCCTGGTAGGGTAATGACTAGATGATTGAACAAGGAACCCAAATCAATAGTTAGTTATCATTACTAAAGCAAGCTAATCAACCATACTCAGATCTGATTCAATTTCTATATCAAATTTCTCAATGTCTTTCCCTTTATATTATTTTATTCTTTATTTATAAAAATACCTAAAATCTTTCTTTATGTTTATTCATAATATAATTTATTTAAAGTACTAATTAGCTCTACTTGTGCTTAGGTTAGGATTATTTTAGTGCTCGCCTGCCTTGGGTATGATCCTTGAAGTACTTACCTACTTCGTTGTAACTATATTATAACCTGACCCGTATACTTATAAACACCGCCTATTTGATATATTTTTTGTAGCATTCTTACTCTGGACATTGCTATGTTTGGAGGTGCTCAAGTTGATGGCGTTGTTGCTGGGGAGGCAACGCCAGTAGATTGATTTTTAATTGTTGCATTCTAATAGAACAATTTGGAACATTTTAAATTATAGATACTATTTTATTTTCTTATTGTTGCTAACATCTTTTAGTTTCTTGTTTGGTTTAGTGTATGACTCATAGTAGGGGAACACTTATAGAGCCAACCACTAATTCAGAAAGAATAATTTGTAGGAATTGTCGACAACAATAACAATAATAGCGAATGCAAAACCCACCACCTACTACAAGAAATCTACCTTACGACAACCTGCTGTTTGACGAGGCTAACAATAATAACTCGCAAGATTTACCACTGCTATAGCTACCTGTAAACATACTATAGCGCGCAATGAGAGAACTCTAAGAGAGTATGTGCTACCGAATCTGGATATGGTTTAGGGAAGTATAACGAGGCCAACCATTACGACCAATAATGATAAGATTAAACCAGCTATGATCTAGATGATCCAAAACAATTTGCAATTTAGAGGCAAGATGACGGAATACCCAAATCACTATTTAAAATGGTTCCTCTAGCTTTGTGACACGTTTAAGTATAACAGGGTCATTGATGACGCTATTCATCTTCAGTTATTCCCCTTCTCCTTAATAGATAATGCTTTCTCTTGGTTAGATTCACAGGCACCAGGATCCATTACGACATGGGGTTAGCTAGCAGAAAATTTCCTACAAATGTTCTTTCCTATCAACAAGACGATCCAACTAAGGAGGGAGATCGCAATATTTAAGTAGTTAGAAGGAGAAAGTTTTCACGAGGCATGGAAGCGCTTGAAAATGCTAATCCAAAAATATCCACTTCACGGATTACCTGAGTTGTTAAGATCGCAAATTTTTTACAATGGGTTGGATGCACTTGTATCATCAGTTCCAGATGGAGCCACAAGAGGAGCTTTAATGAACAGAACGTACGAGGATTCATATGAATTGATAGAGAATGTAATATCCCGAATTAGGGCCTAATCTGAATAGTGGTTTCATGACCACAAATACGAGATAGAAATAATTATTTTATAATTATTTTGAGGTTTATGATATGATTGCATGATTGTGTGAAAATTTTATGAAGAAATTCTATGCATAAAATACTTAATTTGAAGTTAGGGACTAAATCGAATAAGTTGCAAAACTTGCATTTTAGAAGTTTTTAGTATGAAATTGCTTTGAAATATTAATTAGGAGGTCTTAAATAGCAATTTGACCAATTTCTAAAATTTTGGACAAAAATGGGCTTGTATATGAAAATTTTCAAAGAAAGGTATTAAGGGCATTTTGGTCATTTGGATAATTAATGAAATAAAATGGGAAAAATGACACAAAATAGTCATATTCCCCATTTTAGTTGCTGCCGAAACTTCACTCTCACCATAGCTAGGGTTTCTTCAACTTTCAAGCTTCATAGTAAGTCCATTCTAGCCCCGTTTTTCAAGTTCTTTACGTTTTTGAGATCCCGATAACTCGATTAAGCTTATGTTAGCAATAATTTAACCTAGGGTTTATATTTGGAAAAATAACCATAGGTGAAATTTGTGTATTTTGATGTTTTATGATAGAATATGAAATTTTAAATTATGTTAGACAACTTGTACTACTCGATTTTAAGCAAAAACGAGTAAAAGGGCTTAATCGGTAAAAATACCTAATAGTCACAAGTACATGTTAGAGTGAGAATTTGATGTTGCTATAGAAGGGAAAAGTGATCAGCATGTTGTAAAACATAAGAATAAGGAATAAAGTTTAATCCCGAGCCTAGGGGCAAAAATGTAAATATGCAAAAGTTTAGGGGTAAAATTGTAATTTTGCCAAAATTTGAATTAAGGATTAATTTGATAATGTGAGTATTAAATAAGCTAAATGTGTTATTTTAGATCAAGAAAGACGTGGAAACGACCCCAATCGAGGAAAAGAAAAGATTGTGGACTAAATTGCAAAATCTTTGTATTTTGGTACCAAGGTAAGTTCATGTGTAAATAATGTAGCATAATTGTTATTTTTAAGTTATTGATGTTAATTATATGTTATGCTGAATTTTTATTATGAAATGTATGCTTTGTGGTTAATTTCAAATAAAATGCAAATTATGTGAATTACTTGTTAAACATAATTGTTAATGAGAGTATTGGTTCCATTCTACGGAAGACGGCAAGGATATGTGTTCGAGGAAAATCCCGTTTGAACCTTAGGAATAGATTAGGATACAAGTGACATGTCACTAGGATGGTTGAGCATCCGAACTCGTTGAGTTGAGTCTGAGTTCACTTATGGATGCGAATGTCCGAACTCGTTGAGTTGAGTCCGAGTTCGTGAAATGTAACTAGGCATCCGAGCTCGTTGAGTTGAGTCCGAGTTCACTTATGGATGCGAACGCCCAAGCTCGTTGAGTTGAGTCCGAGTTCGCTTATGGGCGGGTTACATAGTAGCTTGGCTACATATGTGGCACTTATGTGCGAAGTTTCCATGTATCCGAATTATATTCCGATGTGTTCAACGGGTAAAGTTCTACTCAAATGGAGGAATATTCGAGATGTAAAGAGACGTATTGGTAAGTGATGTGAAATGAATATTTTGGACAGGTATGTATTTAACCCTCGGGTTGAGTATTGATACAATCACGATAAGGTAACAAGATGATGAAAAATGGTTAGAAATGTGATATGTGTTTTGGTGATGCATGCTAACTTATTATTTGCATATGAACTTATTAAGCATTTATGCTTACTCCCTCCTTCTTACTCATTGTAGTTTTGGACAAGCCAGCTCAGGAGTCGGGATAGGTCAAAGGATCAGTCACACTATCCGGAGGAACTTTTCGGTAAATGGCTTGTAAATTTAAGTATGGCATGTATAGCAATACACCTATTTTGTGTAAATGATCTTATGATATGGTGATGGAATGGTTGAGAAAATGCTTGATAATGATAAATTATGGAAATGGTTAGTTTAGATTATGTTTGATGTTGTGGAAAGCTATTAGGATATCCAATTCATGAAAACCCATAAAAAGGGGTGAAATTTGCCATAAATAGAATATTGCAGCAACACTGATGTGAGTTTGAAAATTTACTAAAAATCATAGAAATTGAATTTGGGGATGGATTAAATATCAAATAGAAGCTTATTATGTCTAGTTTCACATGAAACAAATTAAACAGGTAAAGGAATTATATGTTAGAAGATATTTGAATTTTAGTGAAACAGGGTCAGAGCAGTTTCTGGATCCCCTGTTTAAACTTTAAAAATTCACCATAAATTGTACAGATATAATTAGGTGGTTTATTTTATATTCTCAGAATCCTTGTTTAGTCTAGTTTCAGGAGAAACAAACTCATAGTCATATGAATTTTATACAGAGAGAAATGTGGTTTGTAGTAAACAGAGGTCAGACCAGTCAAGCCCTGAAACAGGGGTAACTTTAACTAATAAACTGTACTAATTGGCTAAACCAAAAATTCTAGAAAAAAATTAATAGATAGTTATATGAGTCTAGATTCAGGGAAAATTTACGGATCTTGATTTCAAGTTTCGTAACTCGAGATATGATTTTTATTGTGACTGTGACGCAAGTAGCTTAAAAGCTGTGAATGTAAAAACAAATAATCCAAAGTTCTAAAAATGTTAAATTAAGCTTAGTAACACCTCATACTCGACTCCGGCGACGGTCTCGGGCGTGGGGGCGTTACAGAGAACATGACAATGAACTTTTTCCAATGGCCTACTGAATGCATTACATACGGATAGAAACCATCTACAGTAAAAGTTGTCCATAAAGATGATAGATACCAACAAATAATGGACAGACTCAATCGTTAAGTGTATCGTCTATATACGGAGGAGACAAACCACTCTTCCATTATGTTAATAACCCAACCCTGATTCAAATACTTTGAATACCAGATGAGAGATCACCCGAACTTGAGATGGGGCGAAAATCAAGGAGGTGGTAATAATTCTAACTATGTAAAAAATGCTAATCATCAACCTCCTTATTTGTAGAAGACTCAGGAAAGGGACAACTCAAATGACCATACTGTATGTGGTCAACGTTTGGATCGGGTTAAGGGGAAAATGCAGCTAATAAGGACAAAAGTGAAACTGGTGCAATTTGAGTGCACCAATTCTATGAAAACCTTGACTAGATTAGAAGATCATATGAGCCAACTAATGAATATAATGTGACACATTAAAAGAAAAATTGGCACTGGTATTCCTAGCAATACTGGTGTAAAACCCCAAACCCGGCCTAGACGTTATGGTCGAATCTGGCGATGTCACACTGAAGTGTTTTTCGCAAAATAAAATTTCGTTGAAAAACCCCATTCTATACTAAACCTCTTTGTGATCTTAACGAATGTTTAGGTTGTCTTGTTCATTGTTAAAACTCTAGTTGTTAGCCAAAATATTAATCATATTAAATCATAGTTACTTTTTAAAACATTGTTTATTGCGATAGTATTTTTGAAATGCGTTGCGTAAACGTGGTGTTTTGAAAAAAAAAACCATTTATCTTTTGAAAACTCGCGTCCTACCACTAGCAAATAGAAATCAAAATTAAAACCCAAATTAAAGGATAAAACTTTAAGAGGCCTTATTATATAAAAATACCCAAATTAAAATAGTATAAATTAAAATCTAATAACGAAGTCTATGCGGTTGTGTGGCTACCTTTGAGTCCCTCGCAGCACCGACCCGCCTAAGACTGGGGATTACCTGCGCAAATAACAGAAGGGTGAGTTTATGAAAATTCAGTGTGTAATCCCTTAATAAACATACAGTCAATCATGCAGTAGGCAAATACAGTCTGGGCCTAAGCCCGTATCAGTAACAGTTCAATTTTCAGTTAGGGCCTTAGCCCATTACAGTATTAGTATCACTGTGGGTCTTCCCCCAATACAGTAACAGTATCAGTACAGAATGCAAATAGAAATCTTACCCATCCAACCTCTACACTCCACTCCCTCCAGCCCTACACTCCATGTGGGGATAAAATCGACCCAGCCATCCCTACACTCCAAAATATAGCACCGGTTGTAGCACTAAACAGTATTTGCAGCAGAGTTGCCAGTACAGTACACTTCCTCCAATCATAATAACCCATCCCCATGCAATATGTCATGCGTAATGTCATAATATCATACGTGTATGCACAAATGTCATGCTCGATTACAGTCATACATATCATAGGGGCATATCAGTCATTTTACCTCATAGAGGCAAAATAGTCATTTCATTAAATTGGGGTCTAGGTAGACTTATCGACCCAACAATAGGTTCACAGTCGTCTCAGACGACCTGTGCAACCTTAACAGTCAAACTGTAAAAAAAAAAACCCAAGGCCACTAATATGGGCCCACAAAGCCCAAAAATGGCCCTGGCCGTGTGAACTACACATCCTGGCCCAATACTCTCCACACATCCGTGTGGTTAACCCGTGTATGATCATACTGCCTTTAATGTCGTGACAGAGAAACTAAGGTGTCGTGACATCGGTCCTGTACATGAAATACTTACGAGTCAGGGGCATTTTGGTTTGCACAATCAAATGTTTAATACAAGAGTATCAACTAACCTAGGGTTGAGGAAGAAACAAACCCTAAATCTATAAATAGACTCATTAAAAACTTGTTATGGATGTCATTGATACTTTATAATTTTCTTTATAATTTTAATTTTCAGTTTTTCCTTTTTCTTAGGTTAGGTTTTTTTTTTGGTTTTGCAATTCGCATTTGTCAGTAGATCTGATTTGTGAAACATGATCAACTCTTTGTGGATTTAGTGCTTTAATAAATACAATTCAGGATTCTCTTAAACCTTCATCTCTTTATTTTTTTTATTAATTTTTATCTTTTCCATCAAGTTTATTATGTTTTTTAGATCCATGAGAAACTAATCCTCTTATGCGGGATTGGCAAGTGGAGGTATGATTAATTGATTATTGTGCAGAGTTTTCTTAGAAGAGCAGTTGTTCAGGAGAGGAAAAAACTAAACCCTAGGCTTGATGACCCTAGGAAGTCATCTAGGTGGGAATTAACCCAAAATTGGTATAGCCTATCCGTGAACATCTTAGCCCTGAATCAGTTTGGACTATGAGGTCAAGAGATAAGTAGTACTTATCAACCCATTATTCTAGTGGAAGATCGAGAGATCCTACTAGGGTAATGACTAGTTGATTGAACAAGGAACCTGAAGCAACATTTAGTTGTGATTACTGAAGTGAGCTAATCACCCATGCTTAGATCTGATTCAATTTCTATATAAAATTTCCCAAAGTCTTTCCCTTTATATTATTTTATTCTTTATTTATAAAAATACCAAAAATCTTTCTTTATGTTCATTCATAAAATAATTTATTTAAAGTACTAATTAGATCTATTTGTGCTTAGGTTAGGATTAACTTAGTGCTCGTTTCCCTTGGGTACGATCCTCGGAGTATTCACCTACTCCGATGTAACTATATTACAACCTGACCCGTATACTTGCGGACATCGCCTATTTGATATATTTTGTGCATGTATAACTGGTGTGTTTCAAGAATATTTGATATATGTAAATATTTGGCATTTTGATAGTTGCTTGACATGTATGCCATGGTATTGAAATGATCTGTTTAATGGTTGAATAGATTATATAAATTGATTTGAAGCACATTATGGTTGTTTGTATTTGAATGGTATGTATTTGAAGTGTTTTGGTGAAGGTGAAGTTAGTCAATTGTAACTAATGAGTGAGTTTGGTATGAAATCTTGAAATAGGTATCAAATGGCTCAAATTTTACCAAAAACAAAGTCCATGTCCCAATGTGCAACTTAGGTCGTCGCAACGTCGGCAAAAACAGTGAGTCTCATCATGATGTCGAGTGGCCTAAGGTTACTACGTGTCATACTATTTTGACCTCGTCACAATGTGGAGAAAGTGATGTAACATCGTCGACCCTGAAGTTTTAAAACTTTGCAATTTGGTCCTATTTCATGCTCAAGTACTCAAAAGAGCTTTCATATGCTTGATTGAGACTCGGAATTGACTGTTTTTCTTCTTAATTTAAAGTAAATTTACTCGTATTAGAATATGTATATGATTTTTTACTGTGAATTTGATGGTAGTTTCTTCGACAATAAATATGACATCTTGTAACTCGAACGCGACGACTAGGTTGGGCTTGGGGCATTACAAGCTAAACTAAGTTTACAATCTAGTCCTTTCCATAATCTAAGCTCAAACTATATCTGTTTCAAGCATAATTATTCATGAAATCAACAAAGAAATCTTTCTAAAACTTTAATAGTTTTACAAATCGGTACATGGGCTAGCTAAATCAAGCTCCTATGACCTCAAATATATAAAAATTACAAGAAAAAGACTTGAATTTCTTATCTAATTGAATGGTCGAATGGTTTAGCTTGAAAATGGTTTTTTCTTCTTCTATTTCTAGATTGAAACTGGTAGGAAAAATGAAGAAGATGATTATTTCTCTTTCTTTCCACTTATTTAGTTATATACAACTTAATGAAAAGCTTAATTAACTTGAAATAATCATGTTTAATTTAATTTAACTAATAATTAAAATTAAATAATGAACATGCCATCATCATCTAGTATCACTTAATTAAAATTTGGTTTAATTACCGTTTTGAACCTTCGGTTAATTGTTATTCTAGTCTCCAAGCCTTTAGTAAATTAAAAATCTATAGTTATTGGAATTTATAATTTAGTCCCTAAGCCTTAATCAACTATTAATTCAAAAAAATTACTTAACCAATCTTTAATATATTTTTATATTAACTTCATATATATTCATATGTAATATTTACGGACTCAATTTATGAGAGTGGGGTTCTAAAATCATATTTTTCGATACCACTGAAAATCGAGCCATTACAATTCTCCCCCTTTAAGAAATTCTGTCCTCGAAACTAACCTGAGAAAAATGGAGGTATTGAGATCTCATAGCTTCTTCCGGCTCCTATGTAGCTTCTTCTTCGCCATGATGGTGCCACAACACTTCCACTAACGTCACACATTTGTTTCTTCATTCTTTCATTTCTTGAGCTAATAGCTTAAAAGGTTATTCACTATAAGACAGATTAGGTTTGTAACTAGATTTCTTCAAGAGTTAAAACATTAGAAGGATGGGATATATATCTCCTCAACATTGACACATGGAAGACATTGTGGATTTTATCGAATTCTGGAGGTAGAGCTAGTCAGTATGCTACATGCCCAATTTTTTTGTGAAATTGGTAAGGCCCAATAAACATCAAACTGAGTTTCTCTTTTCTACTGAATTGTAGAACTTTCTCCCAAGGTATGACTTTTAGGAAGAATTTATCACCAATATCAAACTCGATGTCTTTTCTTTTCAAATAGGTGTTTGAATTTTGTCTATCAGAAGCGACTTTTAAGAAATCTCGAATAGCCATACTTTATCTTTTGTCTTACATACCATGTTCGTTCCGTTGATTTTTCTTTCGCTCAACTCCTATTTGCACAGAGGAGTTCAACATATTTGGCCATATAAAGTTTCTTAATGTGTCATTTTAATTCTTGATTGATAGTTATTATTATATAAAAACTTGACCAATGGTAGAAAATTTTCCCAACTTCCCTCGAAATCATTTATACAACAACGTAACATATCTTCAAGTATTTGGATTACTAGATCCAGTAGACCATTGACTTGGGTGTGAAATTTCGTACTAAAGTTCAACCTAGTGGCCAAAGCTTCATGCAATTTACTCCAAAATCTAGAGTAAATCTTGGACCTTGATCTAAAATAATAGATAACGACACACCATGCATTCTCACAGTATTTGAAATGTATAGTTTAGCCAGTTTCTCAAGTGAATAATCAACTCTCATCGAAATAAAATGAGTGGACTTTGTTAATTTATATGCTATCACCCAAATGGAATCTTTGTTTTTCAATGATAATAACAAACTTGTCACAAAATCCATGGTGACTCACTCCCACTTCCATTTAGGAATCATTATAAGTTGCAATAGACTTGAAGGAACTTGATATTCTACCGTTACTTGTTCACATGCCAAACACTTGGCTATATATTCAATTATTTCCCTTTTCATGCCCGGCTAATAATACATTAGTCTCAAGTCATTATACATTTTGTTGCCACTTGAATGCATCACATAGGTATTATTGTGAGCTCTATGGAGAATATCTCACTTCAACCCTGAATTATGTGGCACACAAAATAGGTTTTGGCAACATAAACTCTCATTGCTACCTATGCTGAATTCACTAGTTTGCTAATTTTCGATCAGCTTCCATTTACCTTTCTACTCGTTATAACTTTTTTTTTTTGCAATTCTCGAATCCTTTAAAAAAATATGAGTTCAGCACTCAATTCAGAAAAAAATAGATCCATCTCATTCTAAATTAAAATTTGCATTCATCGCTTTAAGGCGAACAGAAACTTCTAACTTAGAGCGTCAACCACAACATTGGTTTTCCTCGGCTAATAATCAATGAATAAATCATAGTCTTTAAGCAATTTGAGCTACCTGTACTGTCCCAAATTCAATTCTTTTTGCACCAAAAAATTCTTCAGACTCTTTTGATTGGTAAAGACGTACATTTTTCTTTGTACAGATAGTGTCTTCAAATCTTCAACGCAAAAACTATAGTTGCAAGTTCCAAGTCGTGAGTAGGATAATTTGTCTCGTACGACTTAAGCTGTCAGGAAGCATATGCAATTACTTCCCCCTCTTTTACCAATACACACCCTAAACCACTGAGGGACGTGTCACTAAATACGAAAAAAATCTTTTTCTGACTCAAGCTAAGTTAAAACTGGGGCTTCAGTCAACATGGCTTTAAACTTTTCAAAACTCTGCTGGCAGATCTTAGACCTTTTGAAACTAACATTCTTTTGTAGCAGTCTAGTTCGGAATGGCTATCATTGAGAATCCATTTATGAATAGTCGGTAGTATCCTTCTAAGCCTAGAAAGTTTCTCACTTCGGTAACATTCTTTGGAGCCTTCCATTCTAAATGACTAAGATTTTATTCGGATCAACTTGATTACTTTCATCTGATATCACATGCCCCAGAAACCTCACTTCTACAGTCGAACTTCGTATTTTCTAAACTTGGCATACAATTATTTTCTTGTAGAATCTATAACATGGCCCTCAGATGCTGATCATGAACCTTTTTCATTTTTCTAATAGATTAAAATGTCATCAATAAACACAATAACAAACTGGTCTACGTATAGAAGTTCATCAAAATTGTAAAGATGATTGGGACATGGGTAAGGCCAAACAACTTTACCAATAACTCATAATATTCGTAATAAGTTTGGAAAGCAGCCTTCGGTACATTTGAATCTTCAACTCCGAGCTAATAATATCTCGATTGAAGATCAATGTTTGAGAACAAACTTTCTCCCTTGATTTGAACAAACAAAGTATCAATTCGGAAAGGGGATATTTGATCTTTATCATTACATTATTCAATTATTAGTAATTGATACACAATATCAAGGTCCATCCTTTTTCTTTACAAATAGAATTAGAGCTCCCCACGGTGATACACTTGGACAGACAAATCCGTAATCTAAAAGTTCTTGCAACTGAGCTTTCAACTCTTTCAATTCAGCTGGAGCCATTCTATACGATCCAATAGAAATCGAAAAACTTTTGGGTACTTCCTTAATAGCAAATTCAACTTCTCTTTTAGGTGGAAAGCCTAGCAATTCCTTGGGAAATATATCTAAGAATTCTTGAATTGTAGGAGCTTGATCCAATTGAGATCACGAAACTAGCATATCCATAATATAGGGTAGATATGCCTCAACCCCTTTTCTGATTAACTCTTGAGCCGATATTATCGAAATTATATTGGTTGCACATTATAATTTTTCAACTACTACAATTATCATTTTGCCTCCTACACATTTCAACGATATTCTTTTTGGCTTACAATTGAATACAACTATAACATCCCGATTTAGGGTCTAGTTAGAACACTGGTTTTGAGACCACAATTCTGACATAAGAAAATTTATTTTTATTATATTTTTATGGTCTACAATTTTATGAATTGATTTTTTGAAAATTTTGTTTGAAAATTTTGACGTTTGGGTGGTCAATTTAGTCAAAAGGACTAAATCGTAAAAAGTAAAAAAGTTGAGTTCTACATGCTAGAGGTGTCCAATTGTTATGAAATTTTAAACTGGAGGTACTAATACGGTAATTATACCATTGGTTAAGTTGGGGGACAAAAATGGACATGGTTAGGCATGTTTCCAAAGTTTTTCATTAAGGGCATTTTGGTCATTTAGTTATTAAAATGAATTAAAAACAAAATTAAAAGCCAATTTTTGTCCATCTTCAACCTCTTTGTCGAAAATTGCATGGAGAAACCATGGATAGGGTTTTTCAAGCTTCCAAGCTCGATTATAAGTCTGTTCTAGCCCCGTTTTTAATGATTTTTACGTTTTTGTAATCCCTATAACAAGATCTATCTATTTCTACCATTTATTTGAGCTAGGGTTGATGTTTAAAAATTTACCATGTGCTACATGTGTGTATTTTGATGTTTAAGGGAGAAATATGAATGTTTTTTTGTGTGTTAAACGACTTTTACTAAGTAGTTTTCGGTGAAAACGCTAAAAAAGACTAATTTGTAAAAGTTATAAAATTTGTCATAAAAGTGTGATTTAGTGGAAATTGTGGACTGCTGTAGTTATGAAAATGATTCGACTAGGCTTAAAGTGCAAAGAAATTGAATAAAATCATTTTACGAGCCTAGAGGCAAAAGTGTAAATATGATAAAGTTTCGGGGTAAAAATGTAATTTTTCCATAGTATGAATGATTTTTGGATCACATTGACTAATGTGACAAATAAATAGACTAAATTTGATATTATAGATCAAAGAAAATGAGGTTCGAACCTAGAACGAAACGAGAAATTGACGGTTAGGTCGCTTTTGCCATTTTGGTGTCGAGGTAAGTTCATGCGTAAATAATGCAACCTTATGTTATGTATTTAATATTTTGATATTGCATGAATTGTATACATTTGTTTTTATGAAATGGATTAATGACAATTTTGACGAGGTTTCGAGAAATAAGAAATCTCGATTTAACCTCAAGGGTAGAATACAAATGTCATGATATTAGAGCTACTAAGATTCTGTATCAGACCATATCTGGGATATGGCATCTGTGTGTGATTTTGTATAAGACCATGTCAGGGACATTGCATCGATATGATATTTCATGTAAGACCATATTTGGGATATGGCATTAATATGGTACTAAGAGTATGAGATCCCCGAGGATACTTAATATTCCGATGTGTTCAATTGGTAAATTAAAGATGAGTATAAGAATGAAATTACTACGAGTAAACAAGTATTTATGTAAGCCTATAATTGTAAATTCATGATTATTTTGGAAATAATTGTTTGTTTCCCATAGTGATTGATAATGCATATCCTCGTGATGTTGGATATATGATGAATATGAATGATGATTATGTGTTAGGCTGATTGGCCAAATTGAGATGTGACCTAAAATGTTTTTATGCATGAATTGTATTTCAACGGGTATGCTAAGAACGAGAAAGTATGTGACTATATTACGACTGGTACAAGTATGTACATGGAACTCATGTGAAGTGAATTTGATATACGATGAATTCTTGGTAAGAATGTACATGAACAAGTTATGCTTGTGAAACATTGATAACCTTGCATCAAATGGTCTACATTTATGATGAATGAATGCATGATAAGATTTGATAATGATCATGTGATAGGCTTAGGAGCCTAATTGATTGTGATATATTACGGTTCATTTATTAAAATTGTGTTTCATTGGATATGAGGAAAGGAAAGACAAGCATAATTGCCGAATAAAGAAATTATGAGAGTATAGTAAGATATGAGCTTAGACAAGTGAAATGTGATTAAACTATATGTTGAAATTATGATTACTCACAAATAATGTGCATATGATTAAGAGGATGGAAATAACTTGTTAGTTAATGTGATATGTTATAATAGGAAAACTATAGTGGCTAGGCTAATGTCAAAGCATGTAAATGGTGTTTATAAATTAAAGGAGTATTCACTTTGAATGAATAAGTAGAAATCTTAAAATCTAATGCTAATTGAAAGTATAGTATTCTTATGGATGGATAAAGTAAATGAATGCTAATAGTTGTTATTATTTTCATATGAACTTACTAAGCTATATTATATAGCTTACCTCCTCCTTTCCCATGTCTTATAGGTTAAATTAGCTAGCTTGGGTTGGAGACCGCTAGAGATGTCATCACACTATCAAGCTATCATCGTGGGTAAAAATAAATACAAACCTCTTAAGTTTATGGCACGTATAGGGACTTAGTCAATTATGAATATGTCATTACGATTTAGCCAAAGGTATTGGCTTGTAATGGTTAAGGGTTTGATGTAATGTGAAGCCATGTAAATTAGCTTATATTGATATTTGATTCATTTTGTATAAGGCCATGAGATGTGGCTCATATTTATTATTGGGCTGTAAGCCTATTTATTTAAGTATACATGTGCCCATGCAATGGTAATGTGGTTGGTGGTTGTGTGAATGTGATGAGATGTGTTGTGGTTATGAATGCTTAATGATTTAATTGGGATTTGTTTAGTAATATGATAAACATGGCTTAAATTAGAATTCATGGCTTAAATTAGAATTGGTAAGTTGGGCTTGACAAAGTATGAAGTCTTATGCATGTATAAGTAAAGATGAAATGATCACGGTCATGCCTTGTTTGTGTATGTTTAAGTGCTCACTTATGCCATGCTAAATGCCTTTGAAGTCATGTATGTGTATGTGCAAATAAGGGTGGCAACTGGCTTAGAAAATAGCCTCAAAATTGTCCACACGAGTAGGCACACGGGCATGTGTCTAGACTGTGTATGACACACGGTCTACCCCCATGGGTATGTAATTCGGCCGTATGTCCCCTGTACCCTAATTTTGTAAAAGAATGCTTAGTAGTAAACACACGGGCAGAGATACAGCCGTGTGTCTCAGTCGTGTGGAGGCTATGGCCTAAGCACAGGGGCGTGTGACTTGGCCGTGTGACCTTAATTTAGTTGATGATGTTATAAATAGAGAGTTATACGGGCTGAGGACATGGGCATGTCCCAAGCCACACGGGCGTGTGACCTTCTAAAATAGGAAAATTTTCTAAGTATTGTATAAGTTTCGAGAGTTCTCGATTTAGCCCCGAACCACACCCAATGTATGTTTTGGGCCATGAAGGCCCATATAAGGGACGATATGCATGTGAATGAAAGTTTTAAATTTGGGCAAAATTTTATGGCTCGATTTTGTATGATTGTGTGAGTGTATGTTCGATAACGCCTCATACCATGTTCCGACGTCAAATATGGGTAAGGGGTGATACAATAACATCATGGTGAGTCAACCAATCCATACCAGGGATTACATTGAATTCACCAAATGGTAATAACATCAGGTTGGTTGCAAATTCACGGCCCTAGATTTTAAGTGGACAATTTTTACATTTTTTATTGGAAAAGACACTTTGGCCTAATGGATTGGTTAGCCGTGCATCAAACTCTTTCATTTCTATTGGTATATTTCTCTCTACTACTAATAATGTGTAGATGCATGACTGAGTCGACCCAAGGTCAACAAATGCATGCAAAAATATATGAAAATAAGAAAATGTACCTGCAATAACATCAGGAGTTGTAGCCTCCTCTTTAGTCTATATAGGATAAGCTTTGGCAGGTGCATAAGTCTCAAATCTCAATGATGTATCCCTAGCTCTTCCTTGGTTGTTACCAGTACAACCTCTGATTCCTAGTGTTCTATCTCTCAATGGGTTCGACATTGACTTTGTGGCATGATTATGGCTAGAATCTGCCTTTTTAAGGAATTCTTGCATGAAATAATCAGTGGAGCCACATCTGAAGCAGACTCCCTATTTCATCCTACACTCACTAACTGCCTCTCTCCCAATAAATAAGAGAGAGATATGAGATCGACACTTGTGAACTAAAATAAGATATAAAAACTGTGGCTTTAATGCAAACGTGACATGTATGTTGTAATATTTGTAGTGTTATAATGTAACACTAGAGTATTACAAGGATTGAACCCACGAGAATTGTGGATTGAACAATTTCTAAATAATGTGCGTGTAAAATAAAGAGTCTAATAAACTAATCGCAAAAAAGCTATATTACGACAGATCATAAAATTAAGATGAATTAATCTACTTTACTATCTAACTTGCAAGGACTAAATTGTAAAACATGCAAAGTTACAAAAATTAACAATTAAATAAAATTTTCGGTTGGTTGACATTTATGTGTTTAGTAATCTTGGTCTCTACTTTACCAAGTTAGACAAATTAATCTAGATAATCTCTTGGTCACACCAGTGAACCCGGGACTAATGAATTGGTGCCTAATAAGATCTCCTCTAGGTCTCACTTGCCTAAATTTTCCCTTAGGGTCGTCAATCCTAAATTTTAAGTTCATTCAAATTAGTCCAGCCCTTTATCCAAAAATCAGTTTACCATTGCTCCATCAACCAACCCCTTAAAATTTTAGCTACTCATGCTGAAAATAAAACTAACAACTACGGAAATGAAAAACAAAGAAGCCATTAAAGTAAAACTTAAGAAAAATATAAAAGTTGAGATTTTTGTGCAAGAGACATGTAAAGAAAAGTATTCAATAAGTAAATAAAAAACAATAAACATAAAAGGAAAAAAACTTTAACAAATACAAAGTAAAAGAAAATGAAATACATTAAATTAAATATCAAAATGTCTTACAACCAAGGTACAGGGACTTAAGGTGCAAATAACCTAAGCTATAGTAATAACTAACTTAACTAATGCTAAGAACAACTAAAATAAGAAGAAAAGTTGCTGGGAAATGTAAAATCTATAGCTAAGGAAATGAAACTAAAAAACCCTGGAAGAACAAAAAAAGCTAAAAGAAAACCTAAAGAAAACTAAGCTTAAACTAAGGTAATGTGGCCTCTCTGTAAAGACTAGAAAGTTAGTGGTGTCAAAAAGTGTAGGTCTAAGACCCCATTTTCATAAATTGGACTCGTAATTATTATCATTAAATATTTAAGGAGTCATATTAGAAGTGAATTGAATTTTAGTCGGGTAATTTTCTTGAATTAGTGCTTAATTGTGGTACAGAGGCTTAATCATAAAAGTGTCAAAAGTTGAATCCTTAGTGAATATTTATGTAGCACTTAGCTAAGAGACTTATGAGGCAATTAAAATATTGACATAATGATAGTGGACGACAACATGGGTTTGAAATGGTTAAAAATGTTATAAAGTTATAATAAAAATAAAATAAGTATAATAAAACATTAGTAATAAAAAACAAAGTAATGGAAAGAAAGAGAAAGTGTTCTTTCTCATTTCATCCAACCAAATATTCCAAGAAGGAGAAGAGAAGGATTTGACTAAGGGTTTTGAGCTTTCACGTTTCGATTAGTTAGTCAATTTAGTCCATTTTCATGTAATTTTTATGTTTTCAGAATCCCCGTAGCTTAAGCTAGCTGACCCATCTAACATTTTTCGATACTGTTAAAGATTAAGAATGTTGCCATTGACGAATAGTTTAAGGTTTAGGGATTAATTTGATAGATTTTAAGTTTAGAGTTGAAAAAAGACTAAATTGTAAGTTTAAATGATAATTTTGTTCAATAGGGACAAAAATGCATTAATTTTGAAATTTATGGTAGAAATGAGAAAAGGTAATCCAATTAGGACTAGAATGAAATCAAAATGAATGACTGAAGCTAGATTTGAAAGTTATGTTAGTCCCGATTTTAGTGGTTAAATTAAATAAAATGTAAAAGTTACATAAATTAGCAATTGAATGTGAAAATGATTGTGTATTGATGATGTGGTGTAATAATGTTAATTCATAGCTAACGTTGACCTGAATTCCTCAATGGAAAGGAAAAGATAATGTAATCAACAAATAACTTGGAGTTTACAATTTGTATTTCTATAAGTCGAACCTTTTCAATTGTTGCATTTACGAATTGTGTTGCATGGTAATAACTTGAGGTAAGTTGGAAATGATAGAATGAGTAAACTGAATCGGTTTGAATTAGTTATTTATGATAAAGACTAAATTGATTAGTTTTAAAAGTATGATATATTGTTATAATTATGCAATTGAATACAATTGTGATGAGTTATACTGTCACATATGTGAATTGATGATTGGTTGGTGAAATTATGTTGACAAATTGGGAAATTGATTATTATAAATTGAGATGAAAAAGGATATTAAAGCTTGATGATTCAATGAAAAAAGATATGCAATGCTTCATATTAGTACTTTTGTTAGATTGGTTAAAAGAAGCTATGAAGAAGTGGAAATTTACATGTTAAATTTGCATATCATCCATTACTTCTAATTCATTCATTTGATTATACTGTATTATGTTTTAACATACAGATTATAGAAATACCACTGAGTTTACTCAGCGTACGATTTTGTTTTCTATTCCCAGGTTAAGTACCTTATGTTTTGATCATTGAGTCAGTATCCAATGAAAATCTCAGACTCAAGAGTTGGTGATAGTTTAATCAGGGTCATGGCATGTACCTAAGAAGTCCTATGGTTGTATGATGTTCATTTTAGGTTATAATGGTATTTTGAGAATCATATGCAATTATCTAGGTATGTGATTACAATGAACATGAATATGGTATTTTGATAAATGGTTGGAGTGCATGTTATTTGCATATAAGGTAATTAGGTGATGTTTCATGAAATTGATATGGGAAGATGATGCTTATGCCTATGCATAGGCCATGCTTGGAATGATTTTGTAGTTCTCGTGCCTAAGTTGTAACACTTAGTTTTAGAGGGTTTTAAGTTTGGTGAGTAAACCAAATGTAATTTGAGTGTTGTAGTGTCATCCAACCAATTGATACTTTTGGCATATATATTAGACATATAGTAGACGTTAGAATATTTTAAGAATTGTTCCCAACATGTGTTGGGTCATTATGAAGAGGGGATTGGTAAGAGCATTGAGGACTTTTGGTTATCTTGGGTTGTCGCCAAAGGTATTATGCGCCAGGTTTGATTAGTTACAATGCTAGTTACGTTTTAATGAGGTTGTTAGGAATGAAATGAAGGGTTGAACTAAAATTGTATAAAAATGTTGGATTCTCGTATACATTTCTCTTTATCTACAAACCATTTATAAAGCAGATTGGAAAGATTATTACATGTGTCAAGTTCCACTATGAGAACATGTGTTTTATATATATACACATATTGATTTGGGTTCAAAGAGAAGAGAGTTTTTTCTTCTTTCTTCCATTCAAAATGCCATGATTGATTTCCATGGAGTTGAGAATAGATCTCTCTTGTTAAGCTGAAACTAAGGATCTGAGTTCGTGAAAAAGGTTATTTCCTATCTTGGGTAAGTACTATAGTCTTGCATTGACTTCTGAAAGAGTAAGTCTATTTTTTGTGTGACCAGTAAGATGAAGAAGTAAGGCTTTGCATGTAGGTTATTTGAAATTCAGTTGATGATAAAAGTTACTCGAATGAGTTTTACTAGTTTCTTGCATGTGCACTATTCATACAAAGAGATCTGTGGGATACTAAATGAAATATGAAACGAAAATCATGGAAGGTATGGTATGTTATGTATATGGCCATAAGAGCAACTACCAAAGGGTATATATGAATGCATGATTGTTTTTCAACAATAGTATGTATATTTGAAATGGGAATTGATAGGTTCAATTATATGATGAATGATGTATAAATAATGTGATATTGAAGTTTGGTTATGTATGTATGCTTGGAATGTATATGCTAAGTGCATGAAAGGTCTACAATGTGAGTCCAAAACGTCAGCGCATGGAGAGATTGTAAAGTGGGTCTGTGTCTATTCTCCACGGAGTCATCAAAAGGGGTCTATAAGGGCTTTAAACACAAAATTTGAAATGGAAAGTCCATGGCCATGGCTCTTTCTAAAGAATGGTTATTACCCAATGGGGTTCCTTACGTGTCCTAAGACGATGATAAGCAACCCTCACGTGACGTGAGCTTAGGTAAATCTATATCGTAAACATGCCATGAAAGAAAAGCCTTTGTGGTGAATTTTGAAAGAAAATCCTTTCTAGTGTATTATGAAAGAAAAACCTTTGTGATGAGCTATGAAAGAAAATAATTTTGTAGCGAATTATGAAATAAAAGCCTTTGTGGTGAATTATAAAAGGATCACCTTGGTGGCGTGCTCTATATGATAATTGGTATGATGTATTCTACTAAGTCTATATGGCGTGAACTGTTAGGAATATCTAGTAAGCCATGAATATTAACGTATGTCCCAATGGTAAAAATATGAGTAAGTTCTAGTAGTTTTGTGACAAGTATAACTAAGACAAGCTATTGATATACTCTGGAATAAGAGTTGAATAAAGGCTTACGGGCTCTCCATGAAAAAGATATGCATATTTGTATAACAAGGAGTGTTTTTGTTATGATGATCTGTAAGTATGAAAAGTAAGGGGTATCGTATCTTCTTCAAAATTTATTCTGAATCCGGGTCTATGCTAAATTGAGCTATGAGATTCTTATATAGCATGATATGGATTCCATTTGGATGCTATTTGAAGCGAATTATCAGTATAGGTTTGTGAATGGAATTGAATCAAGGTATGTATAAGTGGGAACAATCATATAAAGAATTGTATAAGTATTCGCCATATGTATGTATCTGCCCAAGACAATGTCAGTAAGAGATTGTTTGAAGGAAGAACACAAGTTAAGTTATGTAACACCCCTTACCCATGTACGACGCCGGGACAGGATACGAGGCATTACCAGACTTAAATGCAATCAATAATGGAAACTGGGCCATAAAATCATTCATATTTTGAAACATTCAATCGCACACACATAGTCCCTTATTCGAGTCTACAAAGCCCAAAACAAACTTCAGGGGTGGTTTGGGACTAAACCGTAAACTTCAAAAGGTTTTACAATACTTAAGAATTTTTTTTCATATTTTGGAGAGTCACAAGCCCGTGTGGCTCTGGACAAGCCCATGTCCTCAGCCTGTGTAACTCTCTGTTTATGACGTCAACAACCATTTAAGGGCACACGGCTAAGGCACATGCCCATGGCCAGAGGCCATACCCTCTACACGGCTAGGACACACAGCCGTATCTCTACCCGTGTGGCCAAAACTTAGGCTATTTTCCACACCTTTTTGTCATCCTTACATGCACACACACATACATGATTCCAATGGCATTCAACATCCTCAATTATGAAACAAACATAACATTTACAAATCATCATACCTGTATTACCCCTTTCTCACATTAAACCAAGTCTAGAAATACCATACCTTATTCATTTGGCTTTGCCAAATACCTTACCACTTATACTTTTATACCATAGTTATCATCATGCTAATTAATTCTAACTTATCATTAAGCATACATGTTCTAGCCAAGTTATGTCTTTATAGAGTACCGACATTTCACATACATAGAATAATATACTTTATACCATTATACCATGGTTACCAACTTATCCATTTAACATCCATGTTCAAGGAATTATCATCTTATTACCATATTATACATTTAATTCATGATCATGACCACCTCGACTGATCACAAAGCATGCATTCAACACACGTAACGTTTTACCAACCATGCATGGCAAACAAACATATTCACATCATAATTATTAGACATAACATGAATGGCTAGATTTACTAGTCATAATCAATATGAGGCACACCTTATGGCCATATACAATAGCTCAATATAGGCTAATACATTTGGCCAAATTATGATAACACATGTTGTAATGCCCCAAAAATCCTAAAATCCTAAAATCCTAAAATCCTAAAAAGTGTGCTTAGTATTCTCAGTTAAGTGTTAATTATGTGATAGTAGGTCTCGGTTAAGGTTTGAGTCAAACCTAGGGGTAAATGAAATTATGGGTTAATAATTAAAAGAACCTTAATGGCAAGTAGGTGGGCTTTTGAATAAATGGAGGAAGAATTGGACACAAGGAAGCCTTGTGGTGGAGTGGCAAGTGGCGTCACATGCAAGGCAAGGCAAGGGGGTATGGGGTTCGAATCCCACCTTGCGCAAAAGAGGGATTTATTTTTGCTTAAGAGTTGGACAGATGTGGCGTTGGAATGAACTCTGTAGAGAGTGATAAGAGGAGAAATTTGAGGAGGGGGTTAAGGGGTTATCAGGGAAAAAAACTAGGAGATGAGGAGTGAAGAAGAGGTGGAGCCAAACTGGGAATTTGGACATGGAAAATTCAGCTATAGAGGCTATATATAGGTGCCGAATGTAGGGTTTCCAGGCTAATGCCGAATTCTCTTTCACCTTGTTGCCAGAAACCTTTTTTTTTTCTTTTTCTCTCCAAGATCCAAAAGCCGAAAATCCCTTGTTCTTCTTTTGTGTTCTTGTGCCGATTTTCCATTCTTCCTTAACTCAAATCTTTTTTATTCACTTTCAGTCTAGCCAACTTCTTCTTTTCTTTTCCCTTGAAGCCGAATAACCCTCTTTTTGCCATACAAATCACAAGGGTCGAATACCCTTGGTGCCGCCACTACTATTTCTAATCGGTCAGTCCTGGTGTAAGTGCTTTGTTCTTCCAATCGGTTTTGCTAAGTATCAATTACTCTGTTCCTCACTTCTTCTAATCGATTTTGGTAGGATTAGTATCGAATCCCAGTCTTTTGGATCCCTACCGATTTGCTCCTCAGGTGTGAGACTTTGGTAAGTGTTGTTCACTTAGTAAGGGTTGACCGAATAGGCTTTAGTAGAAAAGGGTGACATATGTTGGATACAAGTCACCCATTATGTTTTTAACGATAAAGGTTAATGCAGATATGAAAAGTACTCGTGGTTAGTGATCAAGGGAAAGCTATTAAGGTTTGGCATTTCAGGTAAGGTTAAGGTGAGATTTTGGCTTTTGTAAAGTATTTGATAAGTATGTGAGATTAATTCTTGAGTGATATCGATTGTAGGTTCGTGGCTAGGATGATCGCAGCACGCTTTCTTACCAAGTGTGTACATACACTGCATACACACAATAAATCGGCAAATGCCAAAATGTCGAAAAGCCAAAAAGCCGAAAGTTTGGCTACAACAGACTTGCGAGTACGCGAACACTTGTGAGGGGGAAACCAATAGGTTATCTGAGGCCCCATGGGCGATTCCATGGGCTTGGGTTGTGAATTGGCCAACTGGGCCAGATGGGCCATAATAGGCGAAAATTGATAATTGATGCTATATGATGGAAAATTCGTATGTGAGCATGACTATAAATGTGATTTGGGCCTCATGGGCCATATGAATGTGATTTGGGCCTAATGGGCCATATAAATGTGATTTGGGCCTAATGGACCATATAAATATGATTGGGCCTAGTGGGCCATATACAGGTATGTGGATTTATCTGGGCTTTGTAAAGGGTTTTGGGCCTAGTTTATGATGACTGCATAAAACTTAATTAATTAAATGAGACCGTGAAAAAGTCATTGGGTTAAGGTGTGGCAACGGGTATATGCATGTCTAGGATTGGATTTAGGGAGAGCTTGGTACTTAAGCGGTCTTAATGACTCACCTCCTCTTCTCTGGAATCCTACCTGGTGCATAGTATTCGTTCATCTTAGCTCACGAGATTTGTTAACGGGCCAAGGTAAGTAAAAACCCGCAGTAAAGGAAAAATTACCAAAATACCCTTAAGGGAAAAAATGACCAAAATACCCCTATGTGTTGAATATAAGTTTTATGGATGTTACATGTCTATCTGCTGCATACATACGATAGTCTGCTTAGGTTGCATCTGGGTTGGGAATTATGGAACGGAGGAAGTATATGAGGATCGCATGGTTGCTTGACAATCGTGGATCCACCGACGGCTTTTGAGCCCAATATATGAATGAAGGTAGTTCTGCAACTGGGCTACCATGGATGTATATCGGTTGGGTGGGTCGATATTTATATCCCCACATGATGTGTATCGTGGGACGGAGTTGATGTGTAGCGGTTGGATTATTGGGGTGGGATTGTGACAGCCCTAATTTGACCCTAGTCGGAAAGTGGTTTCGGGACCACTGAACCGAATCATAAAAATAATTAACCGTTATATTCTATGCTTATTGTAAGTGTACATGCATGTGTGAAAGTTTCATGCTTTAATTTTGTCAGTTGTATGTGAAATTATTAAATAGGACTTAGGTGAGACAATTGGGAAAGATGATAGGTAAAATTAAAAGCGGCCTATTAATGCATGTCATAAAAAAATTGGATTTGCATGTCAAATACCCATTTTTTGTTGATGGTGGCCGGCCATAATGATGGTGTTGGGATAATATATGTTTATTTAAGTATTATAATATGATATGGAATTATTTTGCAATAAAAATAATTAGTAAAATAAGGTAAAGATAATAAAAATAAGGGAGGCTCATCTTTCTTTCCTCATTGCCGAAATTGAGAAAGAAAATCTTGAAGGAGAAACCACCAAGGCATTCGGCCATGGCTATCCTAATTTAAAGGTATGTATAGTGATTTTTATTTTAATTAATTATGAGATTAAATTGATAAGGGCTTAGTATAGTTAACCCATGGTTTAAATTCATGAATCTTGATCATATAGCCATTCGGCAAGTAGATAAATTTGTGTTAATTTGATAAGTTTTTTTTTAGAAGATGTGGTTTATATGTTAAAGTAGCTTAAATGAATAAGTTGAATTCATGGTTGGGAGGTGTGACTTGAAGTTGCCGTATGTATATAGATATATGCATTTTAGAAAGAAAATTTTGTGTTATTTGAAAACTTTTATATATGTGCATTCGGTCATTGGGGGTAATTAGATGAATTTAAAATGTTGTTGTTGTTTATAAGATTCGTTGAAATTTTTGTGGTCCTTGCCGAATACATGTTTAGTTAAGGAAAAATTTCTAAAGTGTTTAGGTAATTAGTAAATTAATGGTGTGTGTGCACAAATTATGTGAATTATAAAGGTTGTATGAATACTTAAAAGATGTACATGAATTTGGTTTAATTGATCCAATTATGTTAGGGTCGAATGTGGCATATAATATATTAAGGCATGCTATAAATATATATGTGTGTTTACGTGGTTGTGCATAAAATGAGTAATCGATTAAATTGTGTTAGTCACATATAGGTATATATATGCCTTATGTAAGTACCTTGTGACATAGAGACATTCGGTTATATATATATATATATTATATATAGTTAAATTGTGATTATGGTAACCATGACTAGTTAGTGCTGAATGTTTTTAATTAGAAGAAGGTTATAAGTTAAGCTAATGTTAAAAGAAAATTTTGAAAAGATGCATAGTGCCGAATGTGTTCGAATGTAACTTAGAAAGTACATAAATTTGAAAATGAAATGGTGATAGACTTAAAGTGGACAAATGATACAAATAAATTGGTTTTTGAAATGTATATGGTTGTCGTATGTATATGTTTGATTGAGAATAAATTTGTTTGATTTAGCTCAAGAGCTTAGAGGACCAAAGTTGGATAGGGGAAAGGAGAAAGTAACCGAATAGCTGTTGAAATCGATCGACAACATCTGAGGTAAGTTTTAAGTAGTTTCCTTTAGTATATAATTGACGATGCCTTTATAAGAGTATAGTAGGTGAATTGCGATCTTTGGCTTGCACTTGAATAAAGTTGTATATTAGATAATGCATGTATATGACTTATAATCTGATGGTCACTTTGAGTTTAAGATTAAATGGTGAAAAGAATGAGTGATATGAGATATAACTCCTGAGCTGAAATGTGAATGATGATGTGCATATTGAGTTTATGTTCGAATGTAATATATGACTATTAAGTGATAAGATGACTGAGATGTGTTAAAATATGACCAAATATATATGAGATTGGAAATAAATCCAGACATGAGGTCCGCAGGCTATATGCTGGAAATATATCCGGACATGAGGTCCGCAGGCTATATGCTAGAAATATATTCGGACTTGAGGTCCGCAGGCTACGTGCTGGAAAAATATCTGGGTTAAAGACTCGCAGGCTTACGCTAGTAATGTATTCTGAGCTCTAAGACTTGACAGAACCGATGCCAGTAAGTTAAGTAAAAATTACGACTTCGAATGTCCGTGGTAAACATCGTTGTGTAAGTATTATATATTTTACATGTTAAGGTTCGTGTTATGTGCTCATATTTGAATTGATTTCTAAGTGATTTATTAGTATCAAAGAACGATATATATATGTGTGTGAATGAATTCGGTGTTTAAGGATAAGACAATGATATAATTGGTCAATGTAAGTCATCATATGAAAGTATGTGACTAAAAGTATAGTATAAGCTATGTAGATAGTGAAATATGTGCTAGAAGTTTTCTTGTGTATACATACATACGTAATCGGCCAATAGGTTTTATAACTACTGTACTGGTGTATATTTGGCCAAGTGAATTACAATTAGAATACGAGTTTTGTGATACTCAATGTTCAATTTTAATGACAAGCTTTAATAGTATGAATTGCTTAAAACTTACTAAGCCTCAAAAGCTTACTCTGTTTCTTATTTATCTGTTTTATAGATTGTTGATTTTGGCCACCGTCTCGGGGATCGTCAGCAGTTCTTCATACTATCAATCTTTTTGGTACAGTTATATTTTGGACTCGATATGGCATGTATAGGTTAGGCTGTTGACAAAATATGTTTTGTAATTGTAAATATTTTGGCCATATGAAAATGGCATATTTATAACTTAAGGTTCGGTATGTTTTGATTTTATTGCTAAATTTTGTGAATGAAAAATTAAATGTTTAGCTCGGTAATACCTTATAGCCTAAATCGGCGATCGGACTCTGGCTAGGGGTGTTACAGGGATTGCACTGCACTGCATTGCATTGCATGTATGATTTTACGGTGGTTGATGTTTGGTTTATGTTTGTTGAAGGTAGTACACACTGAGTTTCCGAAAACTCACCCCCCTCATTTATTTTTCTCAGGTGATGCTCAGTAGAAGGTTCGATGTTTGGAGGGACTCTGGGTGGCCAGCTAGCAAGACAACTTGGATTTGTTTTTAAAGCATATAAGTTATTACTTTATTAAGTAATTTTTAGTCTGGATTGTAATAAGGCCTCCCCTTTTTGTTATTATTTGGATTAATATTTTTATGCATTGTAATTACAAGAAGTTGAACATGAGTTTCCAAAATCATAGTATGTTTTTTTACGTTTCCGCAACTAAATTTTCAACTGACAGGTTTTCATAAATCATATGTTTTAAACAAGCTTTTGCAATTGAAATGAGAGTTTTTATAAGTTTATCAATGTCTCATATCTTAAGGAAGGGTTTTCAATGAAAACAAGGTTTTTCACTAAAGCATTTCAATGTGACGCGCCAGATTCGGCCATAACGTCCGGGCCAGGTTTGGGGTGTTACACATGTTATAAAACTAGGTTCGTATACATGCCGCTCACTTTATATTTCTAACATATGTACCAATATTCCAAGGGTATTGGCTTGATAGTGTGATACTGCCTCCGACGATCTCCAACCCCGAGCTAACTTGAAAATAATAAAGGAAATGGAATGGAGGGAGTAAGCTTAAAACTTAGTAAGCTGGCATGAAAAATAATAAGCAATGTATTAACACACTATTTTCAAATTCTCTCTATTTATTCAAAGTTCAGTCAAGTTATTTTCTCGAGTCACAGTCACTAAATTATTTATATCTAGAACTACGGAACTCCAAATTAAGATCCACTAATTTTTTCTGAAACTAGACTCACATATATTTTTATCATAAAATTTTAAGAATTTTTGATTTAGCCAATAAATACAGTTTATTCTTTAAAGTCACCACTGATTTGCTGTTTGACAGTTCAGACTTCTCTTCACTAAGAATTAATTATCTCATGGTATGGAACTTAGATAATATTCTTGTCTATTTTTCTTGAAAATAGACTCATTAAGGATTTTATGAATATAAATTATAACCCATAATTATATTTGTACAATTTTTAATGATTTTTTCAAATCAGAATAGGGGATTCCAAAATCATTTTGACCTTTTTTTACAAAAATTCAAATATCACAAAATATGAAATTCTTTTGCTTTCACCATTTCTTTTATGTGAAAGCAGACTCATTAAGATTTAATTTCAAATCTTTTTCAACCTCTAATTTGATTTCCACCATTTTTGGTGATTTTTCAAAGCCATACAACTACTGTTGTCCAAAACCATTTTATTACAAATTTCACTCTTACATAATCTCACTTAGTCTATGAATTTGATTGATTTGACGGTGATTGTATGGCTATGATTTGACCGACTTGACTGTGATGGTATTATGGGCATGACATCCTGCATACAAGACATATTGCATGGGGTTGGGATTTTGTACGGAGGAAGATCTGTTCTGTTAGGGTCGTACGGGTCATTGAGATGATTGTGGATTCACCGAAGGCTTTAAGCCGAACATTCATATTGTTCTGTTAAGGTCACACAGGTCTCACGAGATGACTGTGGACCGAACGATGGCTGAGTGTCGATCATTTTACCGATGGCTTTGTTTCGTATATACTATCTATGGCTTAGTGTAGTCCATCCATCGAAGGCTTTGTGCCAATTATATTACCATGATTGATGACTTTGTGCCGATTATAGACTCGTTATCAATGGCTTAGTGTTGTCCTTCTTACTGATGGCTTTGTGCCACGCGTATTATCGAAGACTTAGTGCCATTCTTATTACCGAAAGCTCGTACACGTTGCTAAAGGCTTTGTGCCGAATTGAAGGCTTTGTGCCATATTTATGGCTTTGTACCATTCTGATTATGGCTCTGTGCCATCTTGTTATGGTTTATAACCATTCTGATTATGACTCTGTGTCGTTCTGTCTATGGCTTTGAGCTGTTCTGTTGACTTAGTGTCGCAACTGGTGCTTGGGTCGATTTTATCCCCATAGTAAGTGTAGGGTTAGTCGGAGGCAAGTGCAGGGTTGGATGGGATCGCATGCATCATTCATACATTATACATATTGTACACCTAATTTTGTTACTGATTCTGTAATGGGCTAAAACCCACCTGACACTGTTTACTGATATGGGGTAGGCCCAATTGGTTCCGTTATGGGCTGAGACCCAAGTGATCTGTATTGAGCTTTGGCCACCTATACTCTGAATTAAATTGTACTGTTTCTGTTAAAGGGCTCAAGCCTAGACTGTTTCTGATACTATTTACTGACTGTTACTCTAGTAAGGGGATTACACACTAAGTTTTCGTAAACACACCCCGTTTATTAATTGTGCAGGTAATCCCTAGCGTTAGGTGGATCGGTGTCGCAGAGGGACTTGGAGACAACCACACAACTGCACATGTTTTTCTATTTTGTTTATTTAGTTAGGCACTTTGGTTTTTGATTGGGGTTGTAACAAGGCCTCTTTATTTCCTTAACTTTTTATTTGGGAAGTTTATTTAGTATGTTTAATATCTGTTAGAAGTAGGACACGGTTTTCTAAAACAATAACTATTTTCAAACACTATATTTTCGCAACATTTTCAAAATGCTTTCGCAACTGAACTTTTTAACATCAAGTTTTTAGTAATTAATTTAAAACTAGCTTCTGCAACTAAAAGAGATTTTGGGAATAAAATTAATAAGTTTTCAATGTACTACGTTTTAAATAAGAAAGGTTTCTAATGAAAACATGGTTTTCAAAAAACACTTCAATGTGAAATGCCAGATTTGGGCCTAACTTCTGGGCTGGGTTTGGGGTGTTACATTTAGTGGTATCAGAGCCAAGTTACAAAACTCGACTCTGGAATGGGTTTGAAAATTTGATTTTTGAAAGAATTGTTTCAAAAGGGTTTGAAAAGATTTGAAGTATTTGAAATGTTTTCCTAAATATTTTCCTGAAAGTGTTGTTACCGAGTCTCCGGCACCAAATCCGTAAGTTTTCTATTAGACTGTACTTAAAGTTAGATTTTGTATTTATTTAGTGTATATTCTGGAAATCAGATTTTTTTCTTAAGCAAGCACCAATATCGTAATGGATTTAGAAGGCAAGTAAGGTCGCGAGGAGCTGGCCGTTTTCCTGAAACATGAGATTGTCCAGGAGACGGAGGTCAAGATAGGTTCGCCAACTTCGGGTTGTAATAACTCAGAGCTTGGTACAGAGGCACTGACCCGGTTGTTAAGGGAAGTGCTGGAAGAAGTGTTTGAGGCAAGAGTTAAGGCGAATGGTGAAACACTTTAGGCTAGGTGCTTGGATTATAACAAGAAAAGAGATCGCAGTCCGTTGAAGCAAGAGCCTCATTCTGTGAAACGTGTTAAGACGCGTCTGAACTTTTTGACTTGCGAGCATTGTAAAAGGTGTCATCCGGGTGAATATAGGAAGAAGACAGGAGCGTGTCTCAGATGCAGATCTAAGGAGCATCGGGTTCGGGATTGCACAATTCCTTTTAAGTCAGGTGTGTTTTGTTTGGATGTGATGTTTGGATATAGAAATTGTATGCATGTGTGATAAATATATGTTTGCTTCTGTGGTTAGATGTTTGGTTAGGTGTGAGAGGTTTCGAGATTAAGTTAAAAGTGTATTAGTGTTATTTGTATGAGAGTGTGCAGCGGTAGCGTAATGGTGTAGTTGTTACACAACTACCCTGTTAGTTGGAGATTTCGGGGATAAAATTTCTTTAAGGAGGGGTGAATTGTAACACACCAAATTTCTGGGCCTAAAAGCATTGGGCCTTGGGCGTGGGAGCCGCTAGGAGACTACACATAAAAGTTTATGTGTGGCAGAAATTTCACAATTAGATGTCTGCTTTGGTGGTTAATGGCCCTGAGAAGTGTTGGAGAAATCTTGCATTCAAACCTAGGCTTTAGCAAAAATTTATGTTTTCCTCTTAAGGGAGCCTTGATGTTAGTGGGTAGGCTTTAAGAATATTTTTGATAAATTTACAACATAGAAAGGGACTGTGGTGGAGTGGCAAGGTGACGTGTTGTGTAACTGTGAGGTCTGAGGTTCAAGTCTTGTGATGCGCAATGGAGTATTTATTTTGCTGTTTGAGCTGTGTAGGAGGTGGAGTTGGACTGGAACTCTGTGGTTGAAGTGGTCATAAGAATGTGGAAAAATCCTAATGGTTGAAAGTAACCCCACATCGGGAAGCTAACATGAGAATAGGCAAGAAGCTGACTTTAAATAGAGCGAACCAGATGAGTTGGGGAGAATGAAAGTGATTAAGATTCAATGCAGGATGTGCCAAGGATTGGTGATCACTATTTCATACTTGCTTAACCAAGGTTGGTGATCGTGGACTTCGACGCGTTCTCATAAATAGGTGTGTATTCACGCCCTTCTTTGTTGGAAATCGACAAAAGCTGAAAAGCCGAAACTTCAGCATTTGAGGCTTCATGAGCGTGTGATCACTCGTGTGGTAAATTGAGCCCACAGATCAGGGGCGATAGACTGTAGAGGCCACCACGAGGGTTCTCGTGCACTAGGGCTATTCTGAGCCTCGATAGGTCAGAATGGGCCGTGTAGGCCTAATGGGCTCATGGGCCCACACGGATAAAATCTATGGTAGGAAATAAATAATGAACTGGGCTATGGTGTTCGCATAGCCGTGACTGAAATTGGGCTAAATGGGCCACACGAGCGTGTGAGGCTACTTGGGCTGAGTAATGGGCCTTAGGCCCATTTGCACTGTTATGTCTGTTTAGGTTATTTAAGTCGCTCGAGGTGACGGTGGACTTTCTGTTGGGTCATTAATACCCCCAGTTTGTAAAATTACCGAAATACCCTTGTAGTACAAAATTACCAAAATACCATTGTAGTGCAAAATTACCGAAATACCTTTGTAGTGTAAAATTATTGAAATACCCCTGTAAGGATAAATGACTATTTTGCCCTTGTGGGTAAATGACTGACTTGGTCTATGAATTTGACTGATTTTACGTTGATTGTATGGCTATGATTTGACTGACTTGACTGACTTGACTATGATGGTGTTATGGGCATGACATCCTGCATACATGACATATTGCATGGGGTTGGGATTTTGTACGGAGGAAGATCTGTTCTATTAGGGTCACATGGGTCGCTGAGACAACTGTGGATCCGTCGAAGGCTTTAATCCGAACATTCATATTGATCTGTTAAGGCCACAAGGGTCGTAAGAGTCGACTGTGGACCAAACTATGGCTGAGTATCGATCATTTTACCGATGGCTTTGTGTTGTATATACTATCGATGGCTTAGTGCAGTCCATCCACCGAAGGCTTTGTGTCAATTATATTACCGTGATTGATGGCTTTGTGCCGATTATAAACTCGCTATCGATGGCTTAATGCTGTCCTTCTTACTGATGGCTTTGTGCCACATGTATTATCGAAGGCTTAGTGCCATTCTTATTACTGAAAGCTCGTACCTGTTGCTAAAGGATTTATGTCAAATTGAAGGCTTTGTGCCATATTTATGGCTCTGTACCATTCTGATTATGGCTCTGTGTCATCCTGTTATGGTTTATAACCATTCTGATTATGGCTCTGTGCCGTTCTGTCTATGGATTTGAGCCGTTCTGTTGACTTAGTGCCACAACCGGTGCTAAGCTTGGTGTGTTGGATGGGTGGGTTGATTTTATCCCCACAGTAAGTGCAGGGTTGGACGGAGGCAAGTGCAGGGTTAGATGGGATCGCATGCATCATTCATACATTATACATACTGTACACCTAATTCCATTACTAATTCTGTAATGGGCTAAGGCCCACCTGACACTATTTACTGATATGGGCTAGGCCCAATTGGTTCAGTTATGGGCTGAGACCCAAGTGATCTGTATTGAGCTTTAGCCATCTATACTCTGAATTAAATTGTACTATTTCTGTTAAAGGGCTCAAGCCTAGACTGTTTCTGATACTTTTTACTGACTGTTACTCTAGTAAGGGGATTACACACTAAGTTTTCGTAAACACACCCCGTTTATTAACTGTGCAGGTAATCCCTGGCGTTAGGTGGATCGGTGTCGCAGAGGGACTCGGAGACAACCACACAACTGCACATGTTTTTCTATTTTGTTTATTTAGTTAAGCACTTTGGTTTTTGATTGGGGTTGTAACAAGGCCTCTTTATTTCCTTAACTTTTTATTTGGGAAGTTGATTTAGTATGTTTAATATATGTTAGAAGTAGGGCACGGTTTTCCAAAACAATAATTGTTTTCAAACACTACGTTTCTGCAACATTTTCAAAATGCTTTCGCAACTTAACTTTTTAACATCAAGTTTTTAGTAATTAATTTAAAACTAGATTCTGCAACTAAAAGAAATTTTGGGAATAAAATTAATAAGTTTTCAATGTACTACGTTTTAAATAAGAAGGGTTTCTAATGAAAACATGGTTTTCGAAAAACACTTCAATGTGACCCTCCAGATTCGGGCCTAACTTCTAGGCTGGGTTTGAGGTGTTATATTATCATCTTATTACTATATTACACATTTAATTCATGATCATGACCACCTCAACTGATCACAAAGCATGCATTCAACACACGTAACATTTTACCAACCATGCATGGGAAACAAACATATTCACATCATAATTATTAGGCATAACATGAATAGCTAGATTCACTAGTCATAATCAATATGAGCCAGACCTCATGGCCATATACGATAGCTCAATATAGGCCAATACATTTGGCCAAATTATGATAACACATGTTATAAAACTAAGTTCCTGTACATGCCACTCAATTTATATTTTTAACATATGTATCAATATTCCAAGGGTATTGGCTTGATAGTGTGATATTGCCTCCGGTGATCTCCAACCCCGAGCTAACCTGATAATAATAAAGGAAATGGAAAGGAGGGAGTAAGTTTAAAGCTTAGTAAGCTCGCATGAAAAATAATAAGCAATGCATTAACATGCTATTTTCAAATTCTATCTATTTATTCAAAGTCTAGCAAGCTATTTTCTCGAGTCATAGTCACTAAATTATTTATATCTAGAGCCATGGAACTCCAAATTAAGATCCGCTAATTTTTTTCCAGAAACTAGATTCACATATATTTTTATCATAAAGTTTTACGAATTTTTGGTTTAGCCAATAAATACAGTTTATTCTTTAAATTCAACCCTATTTTGCTATCCGACAGTTCTGACCTCTCTTCACTAAGTATTAATTATCTCATGGTACGGAACTCAAATAATGTTTTTGTCTATTTCTCTTGAAAATATACTCATTAAGAATTTTAATAATATAAATTATAACCCATAATTATATTTTTAAAATTTTTAATTATTTTTACAAGTCAGAACAGGGGATTCCAAAATCATTCTAACCTTGTCTCACAAAAATTCAAATATCACAAAATATGAAATTCTTTTTCTTTCATCATTTCTTTTATGTGAAAGTAGACTCATTAAGCTTTAATTTCATATCTTTCTCAACCTCTAATTCAATTTCCACCATTTTTGGTGAATTTTCAAAGTCACACAATTGCTGCTGTCCAAAACTATTTTATTACAAATTTCACTCTTACATAATCTCACTTGCTCCATTTCATCTTACCGAAAGTTCGATCAAATATCGAGCACATTGCCCATAAATTTTCACACACATATACCTGCACTTATTCATCACATATTCATATTCATTTACACTTAATCATTACATGATCACATGTATTTTCACTTAGTCAATTTCCCGTTGAACTCATTGGAATAATAATAGATACGCTGTGGCCTGCACATATTACCACCCTTGTAACCAAAGCTCTCTGGTGCATATAGTAGCCTGCACTTAGTACTACATTTGTGACTAAAATCCTTTTCTTACACATAGTGGCCTGCACTTAGTACCACACATGTGATCGAAGCTATCAGGTACGCACAGTAGCCTACACTTAGTACTACACATGCGACCTAACCATCTGGTACACGTAGTAGCCTGCACATAGTACTCTGCATGTGTTCTCACAACGGATCATTCGTATCTTTTCTATTCTGAAGGTCCTACTGGGAAATTCCTCACTTTTCAACATTTTACCAATTCATCCATAATCAATTTCAATTCATAATTTACATCAAGTGATCATTCAATATACAACCACATCTCATATAATAACAAAATATTATATCATAAGTAAAAAAGATATATTATTTGAATACAAACTTACTTATTTCATTTAAATGTCATTTTCCATTTAATTTCCATTAACATCAAATCAATACAATCATAGCAAGATATATTTCATGTATAACAATAATAACATGAATAACATGCTTATTAAATCACACGAACTTACCTCGACACCAAAATAGAAAAATGGGATCTAACCATCGGTTTCCCAATTTTCATCCATTCTAGATTCAAACCTCGTTCCTCAATCTATAATATCACATTTAGTCTAATTATTAGTCACATTATTTAATGTGATCAAAAAATCATATTTTGGCAAAATTACACTTTTGTCCCTAGGCTCGTAAACTGATTTTTATTCAATTTCCTCACTCTTTAAGCCTAGCTGAACCATTTTCATAACTATAGTAAACTACAATTCTCATCAAAACACACTTTTATGACAAATTTTATAACTTTTACAATTTAGTCCTTTTGACTAAATTTAGTGCCTAAACGTCAAAATTTTCGAACGAGATTTTCACGAAATTATTTCATGAAAATTTAGACCATAAAAATATAATAAAAAGGAATTTTCTTACGACAAATTCATTGTCTCAAAACCACTGTTCCGACTAGGCCCTAATTTGGGATGTTACAAGTTATGGATTGTTGCAAAAGTATTATGGGGCAAGAGAATTATGTAATAATAGAAAAAGTCTGCTAGTTAATTATGTATGAAAAATTAAGTATAATAGGGGTATGATAATTGGCATATACGAGAGTGATACGATCGTATGGTATCAACTATTGTAAATGATGAGTGTAGAAGTTGACTCATGGAAAGTCTTAGAATATTACTAAGTACTTTTGTACTTACAAGATTATTATTTATTTTTTAGAATTGTTGAGAAGAGGCTTCACATAGAGGGATTATAACAACCCGTTTTCAGTGAAATCAAAACAGTGGTTTCAGGACCAAAAATTTGATGTGGAAATATTTATTTTATTATTATTTTAATGTCTACATCATGTTAGTAGTATCGTATAAAAAATTCATTACGAAATTTTACCGTTTGCATGCTTAATTCGATAAAAATGACTAAACTGCAAATGGTGCAAAACTTGAGTTCTATAAGCTAAAGGGATCTAATGGTTATGACATTAAATGGTTGGGGGTTTTATGTGGTAAATAGAACATTATTATGTTTAGTGGACTTTTATGGACATCTTTAAATGATTATGAAAGGTTAATAATAAGGTTATTTATGTAAATTAGTAAAAAAATAAGTAAAATTAAAGAAAAACAAATTGTCATCATTAACCCAAATTAACTCCACCAAAAATTAAAGCTTAGAAACTCCATGGGAGGATCTTGAGAATCAGCCAACATTCATTTGCTTGCATTTGAGTATTTTTCATCATGTTTTTAATGATTTCTATGTTTTTGAAGTCGTAGCTTAACCTAGCTAGCCTAGGGACTAATTTACAAAACTGTTAAAAGATTAAAGTTTTTCCATGAATGAATTCATGTTGTTTGTGAAGTTTGATGGTAGAAAATGAATCTTTTATGTTAGATAAACAATTTTTGTAAAGTAATTTTTACTGAAAATGTCAATTAGGGATTTATTTGTAAATTTTGTAAAATACAAGGTGAAATTGTGAAAATAATGAAATGTACGGGCTACATGAGCCTATATGAAATTCTGTTAGACTTAGGTAGGGATGAAATTGCATGAATTTTATTTTTCGAGCTTAAGGACTAAACTATAAAGAAATCAAAATATTATGGGCGAAAACATAATTTTTGTAAAAATATCAATTTGGATTAAATTGAATAGAATAGCTATTGAATGAATTGAATTTATTCATTTCGATCAAGAAAGACCTCTTACATCTTTAGATTGGGGCAAAGATAAAGTTTCAGACTAATTGACTAGTATCTACAGTTTATCGTGAAAGTAAGTTCCTATATTTAAATAGCATTTTAAATTTATGTTTTAAATGCTATCATGTTATATTATCAGATTATGTTTCGGTGGAAAAATCTAATGGCATATCGACAATCATCGATCAATGAAAATGGATGGTATAGTTTCGACTATCAACTATGAAAAAGGATGGTGACGACCATCAGCTATGAAAAGGGATAGTGACAACCATCGACTATGAAAAGGGATAGTTTCGACTATCAACTATGAAAAGAGATAGTTTCGACCATCAACTATGAAAAGGGATGGTGATGACCATCGACTATGAAAAGGGATAGTTTCTACTATCGATTATGAAAAGGGATAGTTTCGACTATCAGCTATGAAAAGGGATGGTGATGACCATCAACTATGAAAAGGGATGATGACGACCATCGATTAATGAAAAGGGATGGTTTCAACCATCATTTGCACACTTCATGTGAGCTTCAGTAAGGGATTTCGATAAAATTTACTTGTTATTTGGAAAGGTAGAAAGTATGTGTATTCATAATTATGGATATTATGAGTTCATATGATTTATACTTATAAAAAATTAATCTTCCCATGTGTTGATTTTGAAGTTATGTGATTAAGCACTAATTTGGGATGTTAGTGATGCTTCGTCTTATACCAAGCTTGTGTTGGATTGATCCATATTTATTTTAAGCTTATACATTATATTGGTAAGCATTGTTTATGAATTACGAACTTACTAAGCATTATGTGCTTACTTTGTGTTCTTTTTCTATGTTTTATAGTTAATCAGAACCTCGTTCAGGTTAGAAAATCATTGGAGGCCTATCACACTATCCATCAGCTATATCAGTAGATTTTGATGTTTCTAAGTCATGGTTATAATGGTATGTATAGGTGTTTTGTTTTTTTATGAAAGGGCCAATATATTTGGTTTGTAATTAAAGTACTTTGGTTAATGATATTTTGGTGCTTGTTGGCTAATGTTGAAATGGTTATAAATGTTATGTACAGAATGACTCTTGTGGTATGCTTGAGTATGATCTTGGTATATGGTCACTATGGTAGAATTGGTATGTAAATTTGGTTGCAATTGTTGAGTTGTTGAATGGCTAGGTTATGCTTGTGTTGAGTATACTCGGTGTCTTGTGAATTGAGATGCCTTGTGGCATATTGGTTGAATGAATATGTACCATATTGATCTAGCTTGATTATGCATATTTTAGGTACAGTTTGGATGCTTGAAATGGGTACAAAAGGGTTGTAGGTGTATGCATAATTTGGCTGAAGGGAATGACTTGAAAATGACTTGAAAATGACCTATTTATTAACCACACGGCCTAAGACACGAACGTGTGTCTCAGTCGTGTGTGACACACGGCCATGCGGCTTGGTCGTGTGTCCCCTGTAGGTTTCAAAAGGTTGCAAGTCAGGCAGTTACACGGCCTAGCACACAACCTGGAACACGGGCGTGTGAGGCCATTTCGAGAGTTATACAGTCTAGCACACGGGCATGTGGCTTGGCCGTGTGACCCAAGTTAGAGAGTTACATGGGCACGGACACGAGCTAGGACACGGCCGTGTGTCCCTACTTCGAATGCCCATACGGCCTGAGACACGGGCGTGTGTCTTATCCATGTGACCCTTGAAGTGTGAAAATTTTCAACTTTTTTCCTAAAAATTCTATATGTTTTTTATTTAGTTTTGAATCGTTTCTAAAATGTTTTTAAGGCCTTGAGGGCTCGAATAAGGGACAATATGCATGTGTTTGAATGGAATATGACATGATTCATGAAATGTTTAGAAATGAATGTTTTGAATTTTAAATTTTACAGTAATGTTTTGTAACCCTACTCCGACAACGAATATGGGTTAAGGATGTTACATTTAGTGGTATCAGAGCTACGATTTAGTCAATTCTTATAATAGCCCAATTTCGGTGAAATCAGAACAGTGCTCTCAAGACCACAAATTCGAGCCGAAAAATAATTTTTATTTTTATTTTATTATATAGTCCGTATTATGATAGACATATTATGTGAAAATTTTGATGAGAAAATATTATCGATTAAGTGCTTAATTACGGGAAGGACCAAATCACATAAAATACAAAAATTAGATTCTAGTAGCTAGAAGGATCAAATAGTTATGGAATTCAAAACTTAAGGTCCTTATATGGTAATTAGACCATTAATAATGTAACACCCCTTACTCGTATCCAACACCAGGACAAGGTTCGAGGCATTACCGAACTTAAACATACACATTCATACAAAATCGGGCCATAAAATTTTTGTTAAAGTCAAATTCATCCATACATGCGCAAACTGTCCCTTATATGAGCTAACGAGGCCCAAAACATACATCGAGGGCGGTTCGGGACTAAACTGAGAACTTTGAAAATAATAGGAAGACTTGTAAATTTTCTTGATTTGTAGTCACACACCCGTGTAGGTAGGCTGTGTGGTCACACATGCCTATATGGCTTGGGACATGCCCATGTCCTCATCTTGTTTAACTCTCTATTTATGACGTCATCAGCCAAATAAGGTCACACGGCCAAGTCACACGCCCGTGTGCTTAGGCCATGTGGCGAATTAAATTTCAAAAATTAAGTGCAAACTTCACACGGCCTGGGCACACGCCCATGTCCTAAGGCTGTGTCCTTCACATGGCTGAGACACACGGCCGTGTCTCTGCCCGTGTGTTTACTACTAGGCATTCTATTTTGCATAATTAGGGTGCAGGAGACACACAGCCAAATCACACGCCCATGGGGCAGACCATGTGTCACACACGGCCAAGACACATTGCCGTGTGTCTAACTGTGTGGACAATTTCTAGGCTATTTTCCAAGCTATTTGCCATCATTAAGCATTCACATACTTACACTCACTTCATGGTATGCAACATGGCACATTTGATTACTCAAGCATTCACATTCATGGTTAAATTATGACTTGGTAATGTCAACATATCACCTAATCAAACTATCATGCTTTCATATGGCATTCCACACCAATTTCATATTTGTCTATCATCTTTACTAACCTACTTTCAAGTTACACACTTGCATCACCTTTATTGTCATACACATTAATCATATTTCATATACCAAACATACATGCCATCCATCACACTCATTAGCCATAAGCAACTATAACCACATTAAAACATAAACACATTTGCATTATGCACCAATAATTAGGGTTACAAACCAAATAATCAATATGAGCCACCTCTCATGACCATATACAAAATAATCACAATACTTTCACGAGCCAACTCATTTGGCTAATCAATATGACACATAACAAAAAGAGCAAGTCCCTATACATGCCATACTCAAAATGATGAGACTAACTATACCTAAATATTCAATTGATAGTGTGATCGAGCCTCCAATGTCTTTTGATCCCCGAGCTAGCTTGGAGACACTATAAGAGATGAAAAAGAAAGGGGGTAAGCATTAAAGCTTAGTAAGTTCAAATGCAAATAAAATGCAACTTAAACTAGCATTAATCATAAATTTAACATAATGAACATAATCTTGCATTTTATCAAATCTCTTAAACTTATTCTTCATATATATACATATTCTTACCACAAGTTCATCATATCTCATGTCATTCTCATGAGTTCGATGTACATACCTGTGCCACTTGCACATAGTAACTTACTTTCTCGTCTTTGACATAATCATCAAGATTATCCATTAACTTCTCTTAAAACTACCCGTTGAACACTCTGAATACTATTAGATATATCAGAATCTCACACCTAAGTGCCTCATATGTAGCCAACGCTACCTCATATCTTATATCACAAGTTGCTCGCTTTCGAGCTACTCATAGGTCTACTCACACAGGCTGTTAGGTATCTGCAACACATGCCGAACTACCCCGCCATTGGTAATATATACGAGACTAGTACCCGGAATGCCAAAACATGTGTCACATATGTCATGAACTCAAACTACAACTCAATGAGTTTAGATGTCGCATATGTCATGAACTCAGACCACAACTCAATGAGTTCAAATCACATAATTCCTAGTGACATGTCACTTGTATCCTAAACTATTCCTAAGGTTCAAACGGGATTCTTCGGTACCACATTTCTAATGAACGTGCTCGTAATTTTTATTTCAATTCTCATAGCACCAATCACATATTCATGGAATAATCAAAACATAATTCATGATAAAATTTAGGCAATAAACATATGATACAACATCATATTAAATATGTGTATGTACTTACCATACATGCAATATTAAAGCATTTAAAGTATGGTACATGTTACATTATTTGCAAATGAACTTATATCGGTACAAAATGATAGAAACGAGCTTAATCCTCGTAAACCTTGTTTTTTCCCCAATCAAGACCCGAATCACGTTTTTCTTGATCTTTGAGCTTGAAAGATGAACAAAACCCTAGCTATGGCTCCTTGAAATTTTTAGCACACTAGGAGGAAGATGGACAAGATTTTTTACTTATTTTTCCCTTTCAATTCTTTTATTAACCAAATGACCAAAATGCCCTTAAGGCCTTTCTTTTAAAATTTTCCTATTCATGCCTATTTTTGTCTAAAATTTTAGAACTTGGTAAAATTTCTATTTAAGGACCTCTAATTAATAACCCAATGCAATTTCATACTTGAAGCTTCTAAAACAAAAGTTTTACAACTTATTCAATTTAGTCCCTAAAGTCAAATTGGACACCTTAGGCATAAAATTTCTTCATGAAAATTTCACACAAACATGCAATCATATCATGGATCATCAAATAATCATAAATAATTATTTCTATTTTGGATTTGTGGTCTCGAAACCATTGTTCTGACTAGACCCTAATTCGTGATGTTACAAATAAGAAGTACGTAGATATTTTAGTGACTCATCCATGTAAATTTAGAAAAAGGGTAAGGACTAAATTGGAAAGTGAAAATATTTAATTATTTAGAAGATGATAAAAAAGAATTATCATTTTATTTAATCATCTTCTTCCCCAAAAATACACGAAAACCCTAGGAGAGAGAGAAGAAACTTTTATGGCCAAATTTGGTAAGTTTCCTTGGCTCGTTTTTAGTAATTTTGATATTTTTTGAAATCGGGATGGTCTAATCTATCTATTTGGGGGATTAATTTGAAAAGTTATCAATGTATGAAATTTGGGTCATGGATGAATATGCTAAAAATTAGAAATTTATGGTAGAAAATGAAAGGTTGTTGATAGATAAACAACTCTTACAAAGTGATTTTTGATGAAAACATATTTAGGGACTAAAATGTAAAGTTGTGAAATTGAAGAAAAATGTTGAATTTTTATGAATATATGTGCTAAAAATTTTGTAATGGGATTTTGGTTAGGCTTGGAATAGGGAGTAAATTGCACAAATTTTATTTTCCAAGCCTAGGGACGAAATGAGAATTTATGGAAAAGTTAGGGGCAAAATGGTAATTTTTCCTAGGATAAAAATTGAGTCTACTTGAATATAAAATATGATAAATTGATGTTAAATTTACTCGTATAGATCCAGATAGACCGAATTCGGAGCAAGAATAAGGAAAGGAGGAAAATGTCGGATTAGTAGATTTATGTACACGAACATTTGTCGAGGTAAGTTTGTGTAACTAAATTGTATATGTTTTTATGCTTGAATTTAATGTTGTGTTTGTGAATTGTATAAATACCATAAATATGTGAAATGATCACATAATCGTTATAGCCCGATAAATGAAAGTGCCCGATCAATAATAATGCCCGATAAATGGTAAATGATAAAAATGTTACTTATATGCTTGAAATGAATGTGGAATGTGTCTATTTGGATTATATGTATGATTTAGATGTATGAAATAATCACATGCTTGTTAATGCTTTTTAAATGTTAAATCTCATTTGAATAAAGGAAGAATCGATGGATAAATGTAATTTCTCGAAATGAATGAGGTCCTGCATTTGTTGCTGACGGGATTTAACTCAGACGAGTAATCCTATTGACTTCATTTCTGAAAGGATTTAGCCCGGACTGGTAATCCTAATATAAGTTCTCTCGAGCATATGTTATGTATTGGATTTAGCCCGGACGGGTAATTTAGATCAAGCTCTTTAGAGCATATGTCATAAAAAGGATTTAGCCTGGACTGATAATCCTGTTGTTTATATATATATGGCTTGGGAGTGCACTCTCTGAAATAGTTCCCTATGGGTACCATTGAATATGAATTGATGGATCCTAATTTGTACACCACGAGTGTACCACCTGTGTATCCATCAATATTTCAAATAAATTCAACGGGTAAAGTTTCTTGACATGAGAAGATATGAATAAGAAATGAGTTATTACACATATCGGCTTGAAATACATGAAAATGACGATACATGATAATTGATATATGGAAATATGAAATGATGATATTGTACATGGAATTTATTTGATGAGTATGTACATATTTGATTATAGACTTGTACACCTAGAGTGTACTAATCATGACCTTGATATTCCGAGTACTATGAGTAAAGTTCTGACATGAAATAATCTGAATGAACTATTATGAAATTTTACTTGTAATAAAAAGAGATGATTTATACATGTTAAATGAATATATGTTGTGAAAGGCATATGTGCACAGAAACTTGATTGTTATTGAGGCCATATATTTTGATGATATTATGGAATATATGACTAACAAGGGCAATGAGGATATGTGTAGGGCTTGAGGTCAAATTGATTGAATATACCTTACATTGTTACCTCAAAATAGAATGAATGGTAAGTCAAGTACCACGTTATACGAACTTACTAAGCATTTTATCTTACACCCCTTACCCATGTCTGATGCTGGGATAGGGTATGAGGCATTACCGAGCTTAAGCACAAGAAAACATACATTATGAGTTGTAAACTTGGTACCAAATTAAAAACTTTTAACAATCAATCACATCGTCCCTAGCACGAGCCTATGAGGCTCAAAACATGCATTGGAGGCAGTTCGGGACTAAACCAAGAACTTTAGAAATTTCTACAACACTTAGAAATTTTTTTCCAAAACAGGGATCACACGCCCGTGTGGCTTAGGACACGCCTATATGGGCAGTGTAACACCCCCAAACCTGGCCTAGACGTTATGGCCAAATTTGGTGATGTCACACGAAGGTGTTTTTGAAAACTGAGTCGTAGGTTAACCATTTCCTCGTTTAAAATTTTTTTGCTATCTTATATTATCTCTAAATCAAGTTATTTGTTTCCAAAACATTATCCGTTTATCTACAAGTCGTTAAAATTTGCAGAAGCTTTTAAAATGGGTTGTCTAGTGGTGAATGATTTGAAGAAAGCATTTATAACTTTTGAAAACTGATGTTTCCCTACCACTAACGAATATAAATCATAAGCAACAATAAACAAATCCCAAATTAAGGTAAAAATCCATAAATGCCTTATTATAGAAAATAAAATACCCCAAATAATAATACTTAATATCGTAATCAAGTACGAAAATAATTACGGTCGTGTGGCCGCCTCAAAGTCTCTCGCTGTACCGATCCACCTATGTCTGGGGATTACCTGCACAGTAAAATAGAAAGGGTGAGTTTACAAAAAATTAACGTGTAATTCCTCAAGCAGTCATACATTCAAAATGAAAATAGTAACAGACTGGGCCTAAGCCCTTCACAGTAATAGTATCAATTTGGGCCTTAACCCATCACAGTCTCAGTAAACAGTAGGGCTACAGCCCTTCACAGAATCAGTATGCACTAGCAATAATATGGTGTACAATAAGTAAGTCCTACCCAACCAACCGCTATACACCATCTCCTGTCCAACCCTGCACTCCTATGGGGATTACATCCCCCACCCATCCCTAAACTTACAAATTATCACCGGCTGCGGCATTAAACAGTATTTGAAGTAGAGCTACAAGAATAATAGGCTTAGAGTCATCAGTGATTTGCTACAGAGCTGCCAATACAGTACACTTCCTCCAATCATATTATCCCATACCCATGCAATGCATCATACAATCATGACATGCCATCTCATGGAAACATGCATATAATCAAAACAGTATAAATATTATGCTTAGTATATAGTCATACATATTCTCATGTCACACAGTCAGTTAGGGATGTAAGTAAAGCTTAGCGACTCTACAGTAGGTCCACAGTCGACTCGGGGGACTCGTGCAACCTTAGCAGCCAAATAGTGAAAATAGGCCTATAAGCCCATGTAAATTGCCCATGGGGGCCCACCTGTCTGTGTGGCCTACAAAGCCCAAAATGGCCTTAGATGGTGGATCACACGGCCTGGCCCAATAATCCCACACGCCCATGTGGTTCACCCGTATGGGGCCCACACGGCCCAATTCGTCCTGGCCCATTAATCGCACATGGCCTACCTCGTCAGTCACACGTCCATGTCCGATCACACAGCCTACCACATGGGCAGCCGCACGCCCGTCTGGCGTCGACAATTCCCACCTTTTGGCTTGTTGTCGATTTCAGTTTGTAGAGTTGTGTTTACCCACTTGTCACAAAGTCGATGTCAAACACTCCCTAGGCCCGAATACCTAACAAAAGTCATTCAGAATCAATTAGCAATTTAATTCGCAGGTCTCGATAATCGTTAATAGTATTAGCTTAACCTACCGTCGAAGAAGACCCTTCGCTAACATCGTTAAACCGAGAACCACGAGCACCCTAGAGCCTTCCTTTAGCCAAAATAATGCCACATAGTCACTTAAAGCTACGCGCTAAACTCACAACCGTTACCTTTATATGCACCAATGGGGTTTCGCACACTTCGCGCTAATCAGAGATCACCAGTCCGCTGAATAATTCCTACCAACAACAAAACTCCTCTTAAAAGATATTACATAAAGAGAAAACAGAATTAGCACTACCGAAACTTACTGAACCAACAAAATTAGGAGTTGAGCGCAAGAGAAAGAAAGAATCGGCCAAAAGATATGAAAAGGAAAAATGGAAAAAAGAAAGAAGGTTTGGCCAAAGAAAGCAAGAAGAGGACGTTTGCTTGAGGAGTAGAAGAATAAGAGAAAATCGGTAAGCAAGGGGGAGGAACGATTGCCGTAGGGAAGAACAAAGTCAAAATAGAAGAAAAACAAAGAAACTCGTAGGATCCTTTAGCAATATTCTGCCTTCAAGAATAGAAAACAATCGACAGAAATCAAAATTAGGAGAAAACCAAACCCCAACCAAAAATTATGAGAGAGCAAAAATGAATTTAATTTGGCACTAACTTCCTCTTCACATCCCTAAAATCTCTTATTAACATCCTCCCTATGATCTCACCATAATCCTCTCAACAACCGAAACCAACCCTCAGTCAAACTCTTCAATATTTCGGCTAGACTAAAATTCCAACACGGCACAAGTAATAAAATAAGTTTCTCCTTGTTTGTGCAAAGACTCGAACCCCAGACCTCCTGCCCATAAGCTCTCCATTTAACCGCCAGACCAGGAGGTCTACTCTGCCATATTTTACCCATATTTATTTATAAGCCTACTAACTAGAGACAGGGGTTTAATCATTTCAAACAAAAATTTTGCATAAGCCAAAGCTTGAACCCAAGACTTCTCAGACACTCCCAGAACACATAACCACTAAAGTAGATACACAGTTGTGTCACAAACATAAATAAATAAATATTAAGTATTTTTGGAGTGTTACAACTCTACCCCCTTAAAGAAAATTTTTGCCTCGAAATTTTACCTGATCAGAACAGATGAAGATAATATTGTCACATCGCATCCTCAGGCTCCCACGTGGCCTCCTCAAAGCTATGATTACACCAAAGAACCTTAACCAGTGGGATAGATTTCCTTCTTAGAACCTTTACATCACGATCTAATATCTAAACCGTTCCTCTTCGAAAGTCAGATCTGGCCTAACCTCAATCTCCTCAACTGAAATAATATGCGTAAGATCAGAGCGATAGCGCCTCAACATGGAAACGTGGAACACGTCGTGAATCTGATCTAACTCTGGAGGTAACTTCAACTGGTAGGCAACCAGCCCCACTCATTTTAGTATGCGGTAAGGCCCAATAAACCTAGGGCTCAACTTGCCCTTATGTCCAAACCTCAATATCTTTTTCCATGGCAAGACCTTGAGAAACACGAAGTCCCCCATAGAATACTCTATCTCTTGATGTTTCAGATTTGCATATGACTTTTTCATGTCTGATACAGCTTTCAATCGGTCTCAAATTAATTTAACTTTATCCTCAGTATCAGAGACTAGATCAGGGCCCAGGATACGTTACTCGCCTAACTCCATCCAACATAAAGGTGTGCGACACCTACGACCATATAATGCCTCGTAAGGTGCCATCTGAATGCTAGACTGATAGTTGTTGTTATAAGCAAACTCTGCGAGCGATAGGTAATCCTCCCAAATGCCTCAAAAATCAATCACGCAACTCCTTAACATATTCTCTAGCATCTGAATCACCCTCTTCGATTGACCATCAGTCTGAGGATGGAACGCAGTACTAAAATCCAACCTTGTACCCAGAGCTTCATGTAGCTTCTTCTAGAGCCGAGACGTAAAATGAGGATCCCTGTCAGATATTATCAAAACTGGTACCCCATACAGTCTCACTATCTCAGACACATAGTTTAGCCAACTTCTATAGAGAGTAGTCAGTACGAACTGCATGAAATGGGCAGACTTGGTCAATCATTCCATGATAACACACACTGAATCCTTCTTAGTAGGTGTTAGGGGTAACCCACTAATGAAGTCCATAGTCACTCTCTCCCATTTCCAAAGTGGAATCTTAACTGCCTGAAGCAACCCTGAAGGTAACTAATATTCAGCCTTAACCTGCTAGCATGTCAGACATTTATTCACGAAATCGGTAACTTCACGCTTAAGACTCGGCCACCAATATAACTCACGAAGGTCTCAATACATCTTATTTCCACCAGGATGCATAGCATAAGGGCTACTATGTGCCTCTTGCAGTATGGACTACCTTAAATCAGTATCCTTCGGTACGTAGATTCTCTCACAGAAACAGAGCACCCCTTCGCTATTCAGTCTTCCATCTGTCAGAAATGAAGACCCAACGACTCGTCTTCCATCAATTTACCCTTAATCTGGTCTATCCACGTCGGTTTAACTTGAAGCTCAGCCAACAAACTACCATCATCAAATAACTTGAGGCGAGTAAACATTGCCCTCAGATCAGTCATAGCTCTACGGTTCAGTGCATCGCCCATCACTTTGGCCTTACTAGGATGGTATTCAATCATATAGTCATAGTCTTTAAGCAGCTCAATCCATCTACGCTACCTAAGATTTAGCTCATTTTAAGTGAGGAGATACTTGAGGCTCTTGTGATCAGTGTAGATGATACATTTCTCACTGTACAAATAATGCCTCCAAATTTTCAGTGCGAATACCACCACAGCCAACTCCAAGTCATGCATCAAATAATTCACCTCATGAATCTGAAGCTGATGAGACGTATATGCTACTACCTTCCCTCTTGCATCAACACACTTCCCAAACCAACATGTGATGCATTGTTGTAGACAGTGAACTCTTTCCCTGACTTTGGCTGTATCAAGATAGGGGCCTCAGTTAGTACCTTCTTGAGCCTCTCAAAGCTCTCTTACTACGCATCAGTCCAATTAAACGGCACACCTTACGTAGTAGCTTAGTCAATGGTGCTGCAATCAGTGAAAACCCCTCTACAAATCGTCAATAATACCTTGCCAGTCCTAGAAAACTGTGGATCTCAAATATAGTCTTAGGTTGCTTCCAATCCAAAACAACTTCAATCTTTCGAGGATCAACCCTAATCCAAAACAACTTAGGCCCATTTACACTGCTAAAATCGTTAGGGTTTCACGAGTCACTCGAGGCGACTATAGACCTTCTGATAGGCCGTAAAGAGTGCCTAGACCCTAAGGCAGGTAAATGACCAAAATACCCCCTATAGGATAAAATGACTATTTTACCCCTCGAGGGTAAATGGTTGATTTGTGCTATAATTTGACTGTACTGAGCATTACATTCTACATACATGTATGATTTATGACATGAAATTCTGCATGGGATTGGGATACAGTTATGGAGGTTGTGTACTATACTGGTGGCCTTGCCACATATACTGTTATTAGTAATTTTGCTGCGATATTATTACTGGCAGCTTTACTGTGATATTATTACTAGCAGCTTTGCTGTGATATTGGTGTGTTGGCTGGGTGGGTCGACTTTGTCCCCACATGGTGTGTTGGCAGTATGGAGTGGCGTGTTGGTTGGATTAGGATGGGTTGCATTATTGTACTATATTGTTACTGCATTGGGCTAGGGCCCACTCTGTACTATTTCTGAGTAGGGCCTAGACCCAGACTATTACTGTATGCTGTATATTGTTCGAATGATAGGGGATTACACACTGGGTTTTCATAAACTCACCCCACTGTTTAACTGCGTAGGTAATTCCCAGCGTTAGGCAGATCGGAGCTGCGAGGGACTCGGAGATGGCCACACTACTGCTCCTGTTTTCTTTTATTTGACATTTGTTTGCTATTAGATTTCGTTTTGGATTTTAAAGTGTGTAATAAGGCCTCTCTAATTTTCTAGCTTTTAATTTGGGATTTTAGTTTATTATGATTTATATCTGTTAAAAGTAGAATGTGATTTTCCAAAAGGATAACTGTTTTCAGAACACTACGTTTCCGCAACACTTTTGAGACGCTTCCGTAACAAACCAAGTTTTAAAAGTAATGACAATTTAAAATGAATAACAAATGGCTAGAATGATTTGAGATCTAAAAAAGAGGCTTTAGTTTTCTGAACGAGTTTTCATTAACAAGAGCAAGTTTTTTCTGAAAGGCACTCCAGTGTGACACCACCATATTTGGCCATAATGTCTAGGCCGGGTTTGGGGTGTTACATTTAGTGCTATTAGAGCCAAGTTGCAAAAACTCGACTGTGGAATGGGTTTTTAATTTTTGGAATTTCTGAAACTTATTTTCAAATGATTTGAAGACTTGGAAATGTTTTATTGAAAGTGCCTGGTACACCGAGTCTCCGGCGCTGATCTTGTAAGTCATTCTAACGCTGTTGCTTGTTGCACTGAAATCCAGTAAATAGGAATATTGTGACTTCTTTTAAGTATTAGACTATATTGAAACACTCTAGTTAGAGTAAACTGAAACACTAGAATTTAGATTTGGTATTTATTCTGTGTGTTCTGGAAATGTAGATTTCTAAGTTAGCGATAGTACTGATATGGATTTCGAAGGTAAGCAAGGTCGTAAGGGGTCGCCTATTTCACTAGATCATGAGACTGTTTAGGTGACGGAGGTTAGGGTAAGTTCGCCAACTTTGGGTAGTGATAACCCGGAGCTTTGTACTGAGGCACTGACTCGGTTAGTAAGGGAGGTGCTAGAGGAAGTGTTTGAGGCTAGAGTTAAGGAGATTGGTGAAACGCTTCAGGTTGGGTGCTTGGATTGTAAGAAGAAGAGAGATCGTAGTTCTCTGAGGCTGGAGCCTCGTTCTGTGAAACAGGTTAGAACTCGTCTGAACCTACCGGCTTGCTAGCATTGTAAAAGGTATCATTCGGGTGAATGCCGGAGAAAGTCAGGAACATGTCTCAAATGCGGTTCTAAGGAGCATTGGGTTCGAGATTGCCAAGTCACTTTTAAGTCAGGTATGTTCTATATGGGTGTGATGATTGGGATATAGAAGTTGTATGCGGGTGATATCTATCTGCTCCAATGGTTAGATGTTTTGGGTGTGTGTAAGAGGTTTCAAGTTCAACTTAAAAGTGTGTAAGTGTTATTAGGATCAGAGTGCGCAGTGAGAACGTAGTGGTGTAGTCTGGGTTGTGCAATTGTTTTGATAGTTGGAAATTTCGAGGACGAAATTTCTTTAAAGAGGGGTGAATTGTAACGCCTCAAATTTGGGCCTAGAAGGAATAAGCCTTGAGCATGGGAACAGTTAGGAGACTGCACATAAGTATTTTGTTGTGCAAGAAAATGGCACAAATACATGTCTGCTTCAGTGGCTAAGTGTTCTGAGTGTTCTGGGAAGTGTTTGAGAAGTCCCGGGTTCAAACATGGGCTTTAGCAAAAATTTTAATTTTAAGTGAATAGGGCCCTTGGTTTTAGATAGTAGGCTACTTTAATTAAATTAGTATCATATGATACAAAGAAAGTTGTGGTGTAGTGGTAGTGGCGTGTTGTGCTTCTAAGAAGGTTGAAGGTTCGAGTCACTCCATGCACAAAAGAGTATTTATTTTGCTTCTTTGCTGCATGAGAAGTGGAGTCTGACTAGAACTCTGCATGTTGGAATTGGAATGGGTCATAGAGAGAATTGTGGAGGGATAAAAGGAGAAATATTTGGAGAAAGTTAAGGAGCTTGAGTGAGAAGAGGAGTGGGGAGTTGTCTGCTGAAAATGGGATTCTCTTTGTGCCAAATTCGATCATAGGCACTAAGTGCCAAATGGGTGTAGTTCTTGCTCTTTATCGATCACTTTTCTTTCTTTTGCTTCTCTCTCGCTATTATTTGTGTGAAAGCCAAAATTTGTTTGTGACCTTTCGGGTACGTGTCGGGATAACCTACCTTGGTGTTATCCTACAGTAAGGTACTTCTGTTGATAAAATTTTTCTCTCTTCTCCTTTTCTTCTTCTCAATCAATCCCTCCTAACCAATTGCGCTTTCCCTCCTACAGTAAGATACTTGAGGCTGATTTTTTCTTACTCTTCTCTGGTTGTAGCCGACTCATTTCTTCCTCTCCTTTCAATCGTGTTATTTTTCTACTGCTAAAACTGAATATCTCTTTTGTTACTCGGGCATCTAGATTGGAGTCTAGGCCGACTATTGGTTAGTCTTTTCTCTTATCATGTTGTAATCTATTTTTCTTCAAGGGGCCGAATGTATCCTACTCATTCACCCTTATTTCACCTTAATGACTGTCACTTAACTCAGTGGTTGCCGAATGTTGCTAAGGGCATGATCTCCATGATTAAGGGAGCTAGGCCGATTGTCCTTTCACAATAAAAAATCTAGTCAGTCGTGGTAAATGCTTTAGTTATTATTTATATTTACAAGGGATTATAATTTCTGATGAATCGATTAACTGTTTCAGATAAAGGTTAAAGTTTTGGAGAGAGTTTGTGTGGTGTGAGCAAAAGGGTTCTGCGATTGGTGGTTTGGTAAGTAGTAACGAATCAGTTAGAGTGATTTCAATACTTTGGTTTTATATTTACCACAAAAGAGAATAATGATGGATCGTTGTGAATCATAGGTGCTTTGATCTCGGAGGTATTGCGACAACAGATTCATTACAGGTGTGTATATACACACTGAATAAACTGTAGAATAGCAACAACCGAAAAATTAAAAATCTGAAAAGCTGAAAGAATGGCCTTTTGGCCACATGGGTGTGCGAACATACATGTGGTAAACTAAGCCCACGAATCATGGGTGTAAGAGTGTAGAGGCCACCATGGGCGTCCTCATGGACTTGGGCTGTTTTGGGCCTCACTGGGCTGACATGGGCTGTGTGGGCCCAATGGGCTTGTGGGCTCCACATGGATGAATTCCACAATATGTGGTAATTATTGGACTGGGTTGTGTAGTTCGCATGGTCGTGGTAATTTTTGGCCTTGATTGGCCACACGGGCGTGTGGACCTACTTAGGCCCATTTACACTGCTAGAATCGTTAAGGTTTCATGAGTCGGTCGAGGCGACTGTAGACCTTTTAAAGGGTCGGGAAGAGTACCTAGACCCCAAGATAGGTAAAATAACCAAAATACCCCTATATGGTAAAATGACTATTTTACCCTTTGGGGGTAAATAACTGATTTTTGCTATAATTTGACTGTATTGAGCATGACATACTGCATACACGTATGATTTATGACATGACATTCTACATGGGGTTGGGATACTATTATGGAGGAAGTGTACTATACTGATGGCCTTGCCACATATACTGTTACTGGTGGCTTTGCCACATATACTGTTACTGGTGGCTTTGCCACATATATTGATACTAGCAGCTTTGCTGCGATATTATTACTGGCAACTTTGCTGCGATATTATTACTGTCAGCTTTGCTGCGATATTGGTGTGTTGGCTGGGTGGGTCGACTTTGTCCCCACATGGTGTGTTGGTAGTACGGAGTGGTGTGTTGGTTGGATTGGGATTGGATGAGTTGCATTATTGTACTGTATTGTTACTGTATTGGGCTATGGCCCACTCTGTACTATTTCTAAGTAGGGCTTAGGCCCAGATTGTTACTGTATGTTGTATATTGTTCGACTGATAGGGGATTACACACTGAGTTTTCGTAAACTCACCCCACTGTTTAACTGCGCAGGTAATTCCTAGCGTTAGGCAGATCGAAGCTGCGAGGGACTTGGAGATGGCCACACTACTGCTCCTGTTTTCTTTTATTTGACATTTGTTTGCTATTAGATTTCATTTTAGATTTTAAAGCGTGTAATAAGGCCTCTCTAATTTTCTAGCTTTTAATTTGGGATTTTAGTTTATTATGATTTATATCTGTTAAAAGTAGAACGCAATTTTCCAAAAGGATAACTGTTTACATTTTCGCAACACTTTTGAGATGCTTCCGTAACAAACCGAGTTTTAAAAGTAATGACAACTTAAAATGAATAAAAAATGGCTAGAATGATTTGAGTTCTAACAAAGAGGGTTTCATTTTTCGAATGGGTTTTCATCAACAAGAGCAAGTTTTTTTTGAAAGGCACTCCAGTGTGACACCGTCAGATTTGGCCATAATGTCTAGGTTGGGTTTGGGGTGTTACATGATCTGAGGGCAATGCTTGCTCGCCCCAGTTTATTTGATGATGGTAGCTTATTGGCTGAGCTCCAAGTTAAACCGATGTGGATTGAGCAGATTAAGGGTAAATAGATGGAGGATGAGTCACTGGGTCCTCGATTTCGATAGATTGAGCGTGGTGAAACAATAGATTTTATGCTGAATAGCAAAGGGGTACTTTGTTTTCGTGGGAGAATCTGTGTACCGAAGGGTATTGATCTAAGGCTGTCTATACTACAAGAGGGGCATAGTAATCCTTATGCTATGCATCGTGGTGGGAATAAAATGTACCGAGACCTTCGTGAGCTATATTGGTGGCCAGGTCTTAAGCATGAAGTTACAGACTTTGTGAGTAAATGTCTTATTTGCCAGTAGGTTAAGGCTGAACATAGGTTACCTTCAGGGTTGCTTCAGCCAGTTAAGATTTCGCTTTGAAAATGTGAAAGAGTAACCATGGACTTCATTAGTGGGCTACCCCTAACACCTTCTAAAAAGGACTCAGTATGGGTCATCATGGACTGATTGACCAAATCTGCCCATTTCATACCAGTTTGTACTGATTATTCGTTGCAGAAGCTAGCTAAGCTATATGTGGCTAAGATAGTGAGACTTCATGGGGTACCGGTTTCCATAATTTCTGATAGGGATCCTCGCTTCATGTCTCGATTTTGGAAGAAGCTATATGAAGTACTAGGTACAAGGTTAGACTTTAGTACTGCGTTCCATCCTCAGACAGACGGTTAGTTAGAGAGGGTGATTCAGATACTGGAGGACATGTTAAGGAGCTGTGTGATAGATTTTCGAGGTAGTTGGGTGGATTACTTGTAGTTAGTAGAGTTTTCCTATAACAATAGCTATCAGTCTGGCATACAGATGGCACCCTATGAGGCGTTATATGGTCGTAGGTGTCATACTCCCTCATGTTGGATTGAGTTGGGCAAGCGGCGAGTTCTAGGCCCTGAATTAGTTTTTGATACCGAAGATAAAGTTAAACTGATTCAGGATCGACTAAAGGCGGCCTCATACAGACAGAAGTCATATGCTGATCTGAAACGTAAAGAGATTGAGTATTCTGTAGGGGACTTCGTTTTTCTTAAAGTCTCGCCATGGAAGAAGATACTGAGTTTTAGACAGAAGGGCAAGCTAAGCCCTAGGTTCATTGGGCCTTACTGCATACTGAAACGTGTGGGACTGGTAGCCTATCAGCTTGACTTACCTCCAAATTTGGACTAAATTCAAGATGTGTTCCACGTTTCCATGCTGAGCCATTATCGTTCTGATCCAGTGCATATTATCTCGACTGAGGAGATTGAGGTTAGACAGGATCTTACATTCGAGGAGAATTCGATTCAAATTTTAGATTGTGATGTGAAAGTTTTGAGGAAAAAGTCTATCCCACTGGTTAAAGTACTTTGGCGTAATCACAGTTCTGAGGAGGCCACATGGGAAACTAATGAGGCGATGCGACAATAATACCCTCATCTATTTTGACAGGTAAATTTGAAGGCCGAAATTTTCTTTTAGGGGGTAGAGTTGTAACGCCCCAAATCTTTAGTAATTATTTTTGTGTGTTGTGTTACACAACTGTGTATCTGTTTCAGTGGTTAAGTGTCTTGGGAAGTGCTTGAGAAGTCTTAGGTTCAAGCCCGGGAATTTGCAAAAAAATTGTTTTAATTGAATAAGCCATTAGCTTTAGACAACTAGGCTTTTAAATAAAATTGGGCAAAACTTGACATAAAAATCCTGCTAGTCTAAGGGTAAGTGGCGTGTGGAGTGTTCCAGGGGGTTTGAGGTTCGAGTCTTGGATTTCACAGTGGAATTTATTTTGCTACAAGTGCCGGGGAAATGTCCTAGGTTGACTGAAATTGAAGTGTTTGAATGGAGTTTGAATAGGTGGTTGAGAAGAGTATGTTGGAGAGAGTTTTAGTCAGATTGGGTGAGTGTTTTGAGGAGTAAGGTGAAGAGAAAAACTAGGAGATTTTGAGGGGATTTGGATGATGATCAGGTTGAGTGATGTGAGGAGGGATTTTAGGAAAAATTATAGAGAGTTGGGGAGAGAGGTGGTAGTGTGCCGATTTGGGTTTGTGGCACTCAGCAGTTCGGCTAAGGTGTTGTTTCTCTCAAATTGTCAGTTTTGATTGCTTTTGGCTATTTTATTTTTGGTTGGTGGCTAAATAGTATTGGGGTTCCTCTCGAGTTTTGTGAATTTGCATATTTGATTTTTACCATCAGTTCTTTCCCTTGTGATTAATCTACTAACCTCTTTGGCTGAACCCTGAATCTTTCCCTCTTAACACTTTCAGGATTTGACAAATTTTGTCTCTCGATTTTTCTTCTTGATCGACTACTCTACCTTCTCCCTCCCTCTTCTACACTTCTTCCCTCTCCAATTGCTCCTCTTATCATCTCCTCTCCTTTTGATCACTTGTCGAATACCCTTTCTCTTCTCTTCTCTTCTTGTCATCCTTCCACCATTAATACTTTGACCGTTATTGCATTTCTCTCTCCCTACTTTTGTTTTCGGCTTTTACAATTGATCCTTGAACAATTTGTGGGTGGTGGAATTCTTCTCTGTTCTCTCATTTTTCTCTGTGTAGTAATTTTCCTTCTAACACTTTCTTTGCTACCATTAATGGCTAGGGTCATGTGGGTGCTGAACCTTGCGTCTTTTGTGTTGGATTCTCATTTTGGGAATAGGCCGACTATTTTTTTCCCCACAATCGATTTTACGTTCTCGGTGAGTGCTATATGTTGGTTCAACTTATTTACACGATCAATATCGATTAAGGTTAATGGAATTTGGTTGTATGCAGTTTTTAGTCAAGGAGTTTGTAATCAACTTTCGTCAGTGATTTAAGCGGGCTAAACCACACTTGCTCAATCAAGGCAGGTATCAATATTAATTAGGGTTAAGTGTTTAGAAGGGATGTTTTACCCTATTGAATAAAAGACTAATCGAACGTCGTGATTGTATATAGGTTAGAGTGCTCGTGGGCTAGGCGCGCACTTTCACAATCAGGTGTGTAAACACTGTCCAAACTGTAAATCGACAAAAGCCAAAAAATACGACTATTGATGCTACACGGGATCTCGCTCGTGTAGTAAACATAACACGTAAAACATGGGCGTTTGATAGTAAAGGCCACCATGAGCAATTTCATGGGCTTAGGTCGTTTTGGGCCACGTTGGGCTGAAATGGGTCCTGTGGGTCTCACTGGCTCGTCGGCCCCACACGGGTAAACCACGCGGATGTGTGGAGATTATTGGGCCAGGCTGTGTAGTTCACATAGCCAAGGCCATTTTTGGCTTTGTGGGCCACACAGGCATGTGGGCCCACATTGGCCTACATTATCGGCCTTGGGTCCATTTTCACTATTTGACTGATAAGGTTGCACGGGTCACCCAAGATGACTATGGACCTACCGTTGTGTCAGTGAGTATACCTAGACTCCAATTTGATGAAATGACTGTTATGCCCCTATGAGGTAAAATAACTAATATGCCCTTACGATATATAACTGCAATCGAGCATGACATTGTGCATTCACGTATGATATTATGACATGACGCATGACATGTTGCATGGGGATGGGTTATTATGATTGGAGGAAATGTACTGTACTGGCAACTTTGCTGCAAATAGTGTTTAGTGCCTCAACCGGTGCTATATTTTGGAGTGTAGGGATGGGTGGGTCTAGGTGGGTAGGATTTCTTTTTGCATTCTATATTGATACTGTTACTGAATTGTGCTAAGGCCCACACTAATACTGCTACTGAAATGGGCTTAGGCCCAGACTGTATTTGCATAATGCATGACCGGCTGATTATATTTAAGGGATTGCACATTGTGTTTTTGTAAACTCACCCCCTGTTTATCTGCGCAGGAAATCCACAGTCTTAAGCGGGTCGATGCTGCGAGGGACTCAAAGGTGGCCACACAACTGCATAGATTCTTATTAGAATTTTAATTTATAAGCAATTTAAATTTGGGTATTTTGTGTAATAAGGCCACTTTAAAGTTTTAACTTTTAATTTGGGTTTTAAATTTTGATTTTTATCTGCTAGTAGTAGGACGCGAGTTTTCAAAAGATAAATGTTTTTTTCTTTCAAAACACCACGGTTACGCAACAAGTTTTATTAGCTTCCACAAGAAAGAACGTTTTCAAATTAATAACAATTTAATATGCTTAACAATTTTCTAACAACTTGAGTTTTATCAATGAACAAGACAACCTAAAAACTCGTTAAGGTTACAAAGAGGCTTAATGTAAAACGAGCTTTCAACGATAAACTTTATTTTATGAAAAACACTTTCATGTGACATCGCCAGATTCGGCCATAACGTCTAGGCCGGGTGTGGGGTGTTATAGTGATTTACACCAACTAGTCCTACTGACAAACCCTTAAACCTCCATTAATCACTTCCCCATCCATTCGCTTATCTCCCTTAAGAGAATTACCTACTCATGGTATTCATAATCTCAAACTCAATTGATGTAGACATGTAAATAACACAAATAAACTGAAAGATAAAATAGATTTCAAATAATCCTAATTTGTATTGATTAAGAGCGGAATAGAAAATCTCTCGATTGAGATAACGAACCTTGTCACTTGCAAAGGAAAATAAATTGAAATGCTTCTATTGCATAGGAGAAATGTTGGATCGAAGTGTTAGAAGCCTGAATTAGGTCTTCAACATGTCATATGTTTTTGTATAAGTTTGGTTTTGTGGATGAAAATATCCTTCAAATGCTTGGGCTCCATGTTGATCCATACACAAGTTATGTTGGGACACGACATGTAATTTTTAGGCTTGGAAGTCCTCGTATGCTTTTGTGGCTCACAAAGCTTGTGCCATACTCGTCCCAGGTTCCTACGTCTATTGGGTCCTAATATCAATATCCTACACACTCAAATTAACAGATTAAATCTACCTAAGGCCAGTGCCAACTTAATAGGTCACTAACACTCACAAAATGTGTTAAAGACACTTATTTTATTAATTTTTACTAACTAACTACTAACTACTAAAAATGCAATAAAAAATATAAAAGAATTAGAAAAAAAGCTCCTTAAGTGCAAAAATATACTAAAATGACTAGGTCATTGGACGAGCACTAATCGAGTTACTTTCGTAATGGTATGTCGTTAGGGAAAGCTTAGTCACGATACTATAGTGAAATGACTTCATGACTAAATGAGTTTATAATTAATAGGCGAAAAGTAGAAATTTAATTATAATTCATTTGAGCCTCAATTGCATATGTCCAATTAGTCCCTCAGCTAGCTCGTTAAAATTAGAAATGAATTGCATGTTGAATCAAATGAGCATAAATGAATAGAAATAAAGAAGTAGAAAACATTTGGAAATGCTTAAAGCTTTCTCCTAAATGAAAATGAAATGGAGAAATGACATCATTTGGAAATGAATGTAGTTTTCTCCAAAATGAAAATAACTTGATAAATGAATTTATGTTTTTAAAATTAAATGAAGTTCAAAAATGGAAATAAATCATTTGATCATGGTGAACCATTGAATGCGGAGATATTAAATATATTTTCTCATAAATTCTTTTATTGTAAATTCTTTATGATTTTAACAGAATTAGAAATTTGGTTGAGAAAATTATTTAATTGGAAATATATTTAATGTTATCTTTGGGAAATAGAAAAACAAATATTGGGTTGGATCAAATTATAAATTATTGAGTTAAAATCTCAAAAAGTAGTTTTAATTGGACCCGATATTGAAGAGGCCCAAAAGCCGCTTCTGTAATAAGCAGGGACAAAAAACTCTAGTATAATTAACTAGGGTTGTCGCCCCCTACATCCTTGTTGAACTAGGATTTTATTTGTCTAGTTGAAATAAACCTTTCTAATTCAACAAGGGTTCTATCTTTTCTCCCTATAAATAGATAGCACCAGTAGGGCTATTTACACACAACTTTTAGATATCCGTATTCTGCCCGAAAATAGAGAGACTTTTATTCTCAAAGAATTAAATTTATTTTTCAAGATAAAGATTCTGTCAGTTTCTATTTTGAAAAGAGAATTTTTGTTTTCAACCAAAAGAAAAGAAAATTATTTCTAGTATCTGTGTTTGAATCAATTTGTTAAAGCCAACACTCAAAGCAATTTCTGGTATGAGAATAGCAACGAAGATCATTTGGTTGAAAGTCGAGAATGACAAGGATTCGTCTATTCAAAAAAATAGGTATGATTTTAGTCAAAGGTTTATTGCTATAAATATCACAAACCGAGTCAGTCTTCAAAATTTTTATTTTCCACTGTACAAGAAGAAAGCCATTTTCAAATTGGATTTTTCCAACACACACAACCCGCACTAATAGCTTGAGATCATGGATTACTCTACCTTGCTATTTCTCTTATCGAGATCCTTGTAGGAGTGGAGGAATGGATTTGGAAATCCCTTTACTTTTTGGCTGGAAGTTTTAGGAATGATTTAGCCATACTACATTTGTTGAAGTCTCAAATCTTAGATTTAGCTTGTTTATTTTCATTCTGCATATCTTCCATTTTTTAGCTCGTTTTGAATTAAACAAAAAATTATTTCAACTCTAGAGCTCTCACTAGCATACGAATAATGTAGCAACCTAAATTTTTGGTTTTAAATTTGTAGAACTATGTCAAGTAATAGGTTTAACCCAAAGGTTAAAAGCTTTCTTCTTTCTAGTGAGAACCCGAGTTCGATTTCCCTTGCTTGCACAAAATCTATTTTGTTTTTTATAATTAAGGATTTTAGCTTCCCTCCCTTAGGTGTGTCATCCATACCTAGTGGGAACCCTGGTTTTAAATACCAAATTTTAGTCAGAAAACAACTTTTATGCATCCTTACTCTTTTCTCATTGCTACCCAAGCGCTCCCTCTCTGGTTTTCTCTATTTTTATTTTCCTTCTTTTCTAGTTACTCACCTTTTCCACTGTTATCACCACCCCTATATTTTGTTTCATTGTTCCTTTATTTGACTGTCGTCAAGGAATTGAATCGGGTAAGGTAAGTAAGCCAATATAGATTTGATTTACAATTTCTTTCTTTCCTTCTTCCATCATTATTTTTCTATGCAAAAAGGTTGTGGTTACGTGAATTAATATGGGTGAAGGTTCAGATTTGAATCCCTCAAATCTATAGTGAAGTGTGTGGTTGGAAACATGGAAATTTACGCTTTTTTACATACCATTTTTAACTTAAAATCATACAGTTTCGATAAAATTCTTGTCGAAAAACAATTAATTTTTATAAAATAATTAAAGTGCACTTAAAACATGAACATGTTGAATTTTAGTTAATTTTATAATTAATTTTGATGAATTTTGGTTATTTTCGACAGACTTGCACAAAAGGTGAAAAATGGCTCGGCAGACACTACTAGAAGCACAAAATCGAGAAGCAATTTGAAGTATCGAGGTGAACTAAATTTTAGCCTAAGACAGTTCAATTATATGTATTAATTCATAATATAATTAATTTTAATTTATATCCAATTTAATTTAGGTTAATAAAATATAATTAATTAATTATGAAAAAGTGGTCCAATTAAACCGAACCAAGTGAACCGAACTGCTCAAGAAACGGACAGCCCAAAATCATCCCAAGAGCTGACCTAAATCAGCTTATTAGCTGATTATTTAAGCATGCAAAGAGGCCCTTGAAGACTTGTTCAAGTTGCATTCAAACCCCTCCACAATTGGTGGCTTTGTAGATTTGCCCCAAGCCAAATTTAGCAAGGTTGAAACCATCAACCTTGCCACATGTGTGGCTGGCCAAGGGATGGCTCTTTGGCTACTATTTTTAGCTAATTTTAGAAGTCATCTTTAGCTATAAAAACCCTCCTTGGCTGATCATTCAACACACCTCAATTTATTCACATCTTTTCTTTCTTCTCTCCATTTTCACTCTTCTTTGCCATTCTAAACTCTCTTGCTCACTTGCCGATTTCTTCCCTTGGAAAAGGGGTGTACATCAGAAATTTTGGAGCAACATTGAAGTGTTCGTAGTAGCTTTGATCAACGAGGACAACAGAAAATGAACAACGGAGCAAGCTAGCCAAGCCATGGAGAAACACCGAATTTGATTATTGTTCCCTATCTTTTTAAGTTTTTGTTGCTGTTATGATGAACATATCTATGAATATTTATGTTGTTGGAATGGTTAATTTAGTCAATTTAGCTTGAATTTAATTCGTGTTAGGTTGATTGCATTTTGCCTGCTTAAATTGTTAAAATTGTGTTTATGTTGTTATAGGGCTTAGTAAAATGCTTGATTAAGTAAAATCATGACTAAGTTATTCTTAGATTACAATTGTTAGGTAACTAATGAATTAATTATTTCAACAGATTGAAATTGTAATTAATGGACACAGTACTTAATCAGTGCATGTTTAATCATCTAAGGTAGCTGAGGTAATTAGCAACGGTATCTAACGATACAATTGCCTTGCATAACTTGCAAGATTATTGTGATTAAACTGTTTCAAGGTGAGGATACTTTGTTACCTCACATAAACTTTTATGTGCTTATTAAATCGAGTTAATTGTTTGAATTGACATAGGAATATGTTTAAGAGATTATTTCAATTTAATAAGTATGTATGCGCTATAACATATTTGCCTATTAAGATTTGTTTAATCGATTGAATTGACATAGGGAGATGTCCAAGAGATGAATGGATTTTTTTAGGTGAGTATGTTCATAAGCTAGCAAATTACCAAGTTGCTGTGAATTTATTCGTAACAATGTAAACATGAGTTTAATAATTCTAAGTTAAGAAATGTAATTAATCTAACACAATTATATCATCTTGATTAAAATCGTATTCTGAAATCGTGCAATTGAGATTTATTTATTTAGTTTACTTAGTTTAAAATCTTAGTTTTTAATCACCCTCTTCAAACAAAATATTTGTCTTCCCCAAAATGTTTTAAATAGCATTCATAAATAATTCTTTTCACAGTCTCTGTGGGTATGATAGCTCGACATTTACTTGTCACTTTATTACTTGTTGCAATTTTGTACACTTGTACATTTCCATCGTTCCAGTGGTCATCCACATTAGGAAATCAATCTGTGATGGTGTAAGTGTTCTAAGTCTTCATTCCTCTGGTTTAATCGAAATTTGTAGAATACCTTTGGGAATTGTTGTTAAATGTTTGATTTCGATTTTAGGCACATACATGATCTAAATCTAGTCAGATTTCGATTGAGGAAGCTACGGATTTACGATCTAGCCTTGGAGAATGATTTTTAGGTGCGTTCTAGCTAAAAGTTAGCAAATCGAGTGGGGGGTTAGGTGCACACAACCACCGCACATGGGCTATTGACATAGCCTAATGATGTCACGACATACCTTTGAAGATGGGCATACTGCCCTCAATGTCGTGACACAGGACCTAGTGTGTTGCGACATTGCATCTGTACATGAAAGTAATATGAGCAAGGGGCATTTTGGTCAGCACAATCCAACTTTAAGCTCAGGAACATCAGCTGGACTAGGGTTAAGGATGACAGCCATTCTAAGTCTATAAATAGGCTCAATTAACACATGTTATGGACACTTTTTACTTTGTATAATATTCTCTTTAGATCTAGACTTTTTATTTTCTCTTTTCTTAGGTTTTAGGTTTTCGTTCTTGTATTTTCCACTAGAAAGAAATCATATTCTAAAATTATTCTCGAACTTTGTGAGGATTCTATGCTTAATTGAACAATAAAGCCCAAGATGACAGTTGATTATTATCACCAAAGCAAGCTAATTACCCATGCCCAGATTTGATACATATTTCCTTATTTTATTTCTTCTCTTTCATTTGTTTAATTTCATTTTATGTTTTTAGCATAGTTTATTAAACTCGTCTTTTTTATCTTTTCTACTATAATTTGATTAAAGTATTAATTAGATCTATTTATTTTTAAATTAGAATTAATTTAGTTCTCGCATCCCCTGGGTACGATCCTTGGAGTACTTACCTGCTCCGTTGTAACTATATTTCAACCTAACCCATATACTTGCAGATACCATTTGTTCACATTTTTTGTGCTGGATTTTTACTCTAGACGTTGGTACGTCTGAAGGCAGTCAACGACTCAAGGAAGGTTACAAGTCCTGGCACACAACTATAGTGAGTTACACGGCCTAGCCACACGATCGTGTACCTCAGTAAAATGGTCTATACCCCCTCAAGCGGCCACCGCACATGACCTAGTGACCATTATTTCACTGTTTTATGATATTGCTTGTATGTAAGCATGCTTTGATTGGTATTGTTTGTAACAGCCCAGTTTAGACCCTATTCAAAACGGTGGTTTCGGGACCACGAATCTGAGTCAGAAAAATATTTTAAAATTATTTTCTATGTTTATTATGTGTGAATTTATATCTGTGAAATTTTCGTGTTTAAATTTTATCGTTTGAGTTCTGATTTAATAAAAAAAGCTTAATCGCGTAAAATGAAAATTTGATGGTTAATTGTGAAAGGGCCGAATTGATGTTGTCTTTGTTGCATGAGGTACTTATGTTTCAATTAGGCCATTGACTATATGAATGGACGGTAATAGAATGCAATATATAATTTTGTTATTAAATCATTAAGGTTAAATATGTAAATTGATTAATAAGTTAGTATATGTTATAATAAAACATAATTAAAAGCCATTATGTTCATCTTTTGGTGTTGACTGAATATCAAAATAAATAAAGAAAAGCAAAACCTTTAAGGGTTCGACCGAAGCTAAGCTTGATTAAGGTATGTAACTAGCTCGGTTTTTGATAATTTTTACGTTTTTGATATCAGTGCAGTGTAATGTACAAAGCGCATGCTTGGATTTCTGATTTTGATGAATATTTTGAGTTATGCCATTGATGAATAATTGAGTTTTGTGATGTTATTTGATGAATTATGAAAGATATGTTTTGGATTAATATGTTTTGTATTGGAATTTTTGATGATTTTGAGTAATTAGGGATAAATTGCAAAAATAATAAATTGAGGGACTAAAATGTGAAATAAATGAAAAGTATGGACTTGTATGGACATGGGTAGTATTCAGCCTAAGCATGGTGTGTGCAAATTTTTCATGTTTTGTGTTTTCTGCAATTTGGACTAAATTGTAAAAAAGTGTGAAATGTTAGGGGTAAAATTAGAATTACCCCATTTATGTGTTTTTGGATTAAATTGAGTGAAAATATCTTTGAATGAGTTTAATTTGAATATGTTTAGATCAAGAACCACAGAAATCGAATTTGGACAGGGAGAAAACCAAAGTTGTTGATTAGTCGTCCTGTTCCAATTATTGTTCTGAGGTAAGTTTATAAGTAAATAGATGTTATTTATTTGATTAAATACGAACTATATATGCTGAAATATACAATGTGATAGTATATATATGTTAAATCTGAATATGTATAAGCTTGGAATCTATGTGACCGAGTTCGATTCGACCGAGTTACGACGTCCGAAAGCCACGTACGAACCTTAGGAATGTCTAGGATACATATGTCATGACATAGGATTTCTGATATGTGTTCTCGTGTAAGACTAGGTCTAGGACATTGGCATTGATATGTGATTACGTGTAAGACCATGTCTGGGACATTGGCATCGTATTTGATTCGTGTAAGACCCTGTCTAGGACAGTGGCATCGATATGAGATGGCATGTAAGACCACGTCTGGGACGTTGGCATTGTACTATATATGTGATTATCTGAGTATCCTATTCAATTCTGAATGGTTCAACGGGCAATAATAAGTTAAGACCGAATGAAAAATCAAGTTAAAAGGCTCAAGTATGTATTCATACTAAGTTATGAAATTATGGTAAGTTGGATGTTTGAATTGATGATATAAATGTTACATGTTAATGTGAAGTATATGTATGCATATGTGAAAGTATACATTCAGTCAAATGATGTATTCATGATGCAAATGAAAGTACATGCGTATATGAAAATCTATAATGGGCCAATTGATAAGTATAGGTGACCTTGTAATTGTAATTTATGTGTATTCATTTATGAATGAATATATTCGGCCAAGGATATATATGTGATCTTAGAAGTGAAAAATAATTACATTATTAATTACATGTGTATTCCATCTATTTAAATTTTGATGCATAATTATATGTTTAATAAATACATTTTTTGCAAGTTGGAAAATGTATATGAATATGATAGCATGATTCGATTTTGATGTATTGAATTATAAATGTTATTGAGTTGTTAATTTGCTTATAACTTACTAAGCTAAGATAGCTTACTGTGTCTGTATGTTTACCTCTGTTTTATAGATTTTGGAGTCAAGTTACGAGCTCGGGGATCATCGGCAAAGTCTATCACACTATCAACTATTTTCGGTATTTTATAAGCCAAACTTCGAACCTATGGCATGTATAGGCTAGATAAAACTTGGAAATGTTGGATTTTGGTTTGTGTGTATATATATATATAAGCCATGTAAAAATGGCTTGTTTATTTTGTTAAGTTCGGTTTCAAGTTTGAAAAAATTATGGATATATTTGGGTGTGGTTTTGATGTTCCGACCATTATATGTTTATATGTGAATCATGGTTAATATATTTGCCAATTTTGATGAAGTTATGCCAAAGTAGATGTGTATGGTAAATAGGTATGTTTTGTGTTTTGGTGATATATTTGGTTTTGGTTATTTTGTAAGATAAATGGTAAATTGTTTAAGGTATGATTATATTAGGTTGTACCTAGTCAAAATAAAGGTATATGTTTATGACATGTTTAATTGTGGATTGGTTATATAGGTACGGTTGGTGATGATAAAGAATGAATGTGATTTATTTGTTAATTGGTTTGATCTTTGGAAGTTGTATTGATAATCGAATAGATATAGTTAAATGGCTAGGTATAAGTAGTTTGGATTGGTTTGAGCATGCAAATTTGGTAATGTAACACCCCTAACCCGAATCCTTCGCCGGAAGGGTTACGAGGCATTACCGGAAATACACATATATTCATATCAATCATAAGTAATCATTTTCTTAAACTCTTAAATCAATCAAAGATCTCATTAATGAATCTTATAAAAACATACATAATCGAATATGCATCATCTTTATCTAACCCTATTCGGCACATGAACATTACTACTTGAAATATCCAAAACATCAAAACCACAAACAACATATCAAGCATAGTCCAGACTTATAATATACTTTGGTTGATTCCTCAACATGTGTAACCTCATTTAATCAAAGTACTAAACAAATTTGACATAATAAACAAGCCATTTTTGCATGGCTTATATGTGTACAAATCAAAATGAATCGTATCGAAACTAGCCTATACATGCCATATAACCAATTCTCAAAACACTTATTTACCGAAACGAAAACTGGATAGTGTGAAGACGTCTCCCAGACTTCCAACCCGAGCAAATCTCCGAAGCTCTATAGACATAGGAAAAACACACAGAGTAAGCTTTGAAAGCTTAGTAAGCCATAAGCAAATAAATAATTTCAATGATAATTATAATTCCATAACACTAAACTGAATTTAAACAATCTCAATCACATGTACATCCATTGTACTCTTAAGTTCATATAACCTCATTAAATAGCTTTACTTATTTTATTTATCAATAACATGTAACTATGCTTTTAAATTCGAATAATAATGTAACACCCCAGACCTGGCCTGGACGTTATGGTCAGATCTGACGTGTCACATGGATTTACGACTTAATATGCATTCGTTGGTTTAAGTGATTAGGGTGGTCTTTGAAAACAATAGCAATTGAATGAAAAGCCGATTTATCAATCTTTAGGCTATCCATTTGTCGTGCTTGTTGAGTCTTGAAAACGTTCATTAATTTTGAAAACCCGCGCAGCCTAACACTAGCAGTTTCGACATAGTATAAATATAATTAGAAAATAAAAACCATAGCGGAAAGAGAAATTTATATAGTGGCCTTATTACAACTTAAAACCCAAAATTAAATCAGAATATAAAAATAATAAAAATAAACTAACTTAGAAAAACCAACTTTGTAGATGATGTGGCCACTCCGTATCCCTCACAGCTCTAAGCCCACTATGGTTGGGGATTTCCTGCAGAGATGAAAATAAAGGGTGAGTTTGGTAAACTCGGTGTGTAACATAACCCAACCATAGCCCAAAACAGATCAAACCTCAGAGTCAGACTTATCTGGGCCTTGGCCCAAAGATAGAAATCGAGAATGAAACTCATAGGCCCATAGCAGATACAGAACAAATATATCATGAATGCAGAAATCCCAACCTAGAGCCATCCATAACACCCCCGTACTAGCCTTACACCATGTGGGGAGACTACTCGACCCAACCAACCGCTACACACCACAGAAATTGCAGCGAGGCTGCCAGATATTGTGACGAAGTCACGAGATACAGATATTGTGGCGAGGCCACCAGAACAGATATATATGTGGCAAAGCCACCAGATTGCAGCTAGGCTGCCAGATATTGTGAGAAAGTCACCAGAACAGATATATATGTGGCGAGGCCACCACATTGCAGCGAGGCTGCCAGGACGCTTCCTCTATCAATATAAACCCATGTCCCATGCAACAGAATAATATGTCATGGCATACGTACACAGAAACAGAACATCATGCTTTTCAGATAACATAAAATATCCCTAGGGGTAAAATCATAATTTTTCATGTATAAGGGTATTTCAATAATTATTACCTATTGCTAGGGTTTCATGCTCATTCTAACGTTTACCAAGTAATCAGAAGTACTTACCTCGTCTTTTTACCAAAGTGGGCCTGTTGGCCCAGTGGCCCGTTTTCGGCCCATTAAGCCCAAATATACCGTTGTGCACGAAAATGCACACTCTACACTCTAATCATCCAAATGCACCATATTCATTAACAACTGTCTCACGAGCGCTCGCACACTCACGAGTTCACAAAATACCAACGTTTCAGTATTTCGGCTTTTACCGATTCAGTCTAAGGGAGTGTGTCGTTTACACACCTGGTTGATGACGATTGATGACGATATCTCCCACGCGATAATCCTACGATCGATCACTAACACATTAGACTTACAAATTAACAATAACTACCATAAATCCACGTCAACTAACCCAATCATCACACAAGTTAGTCATTTATGCACGAGAGGAAAAATAGTCATTGTACCATCTAGGGGTAAATCAGTAGTCCTACCCTACAGGGGTATTTTAGTAATTCTACAACTTATCCACTTGGGCCTACGGACCCATTGGGACTACATGGCCCATTTCATCCCATCACGGCCCGAAATAGCCGTCCTACTACTAGAGTAATGAGAAATACACACCTGTTAGGAGACTGCAGTCAATCCGCACTCCCACACTCTTAGCTGACGCCCAATCTAAACGAGCACGCCACCAAGCGAAAGGGATCAGCCTAGAAGGGTATGCCAACTCTCCTCATGGTTTGCTCTATTTAAAGCCAGCTCTCCATCTACTCTTATGTTAGCTTCCCGATGTGGGATCCCTCCATCATCAGAGTTTAAAACCAACACCAACTCTTGCCGTCCCAACATAGCAAAATAATCAACCTTTCCGTGCAAAGGGATTTCAACCAAAGTCCTCTCACATGTCAAATCATGCCACCACCACTAAGCCATCAACTCATCTGTGTCATAAGTCCAACACATTAAACTTTAAAGTGCACCTACTTGCTTCTAGATTTATTGAAAAGAAAAACCAAAATAAATTGCAAGAGCCAAGACTTGAACCTTGGACCCCTTGCTTCCTCTATGGCGTCACTTCCTTGTCCCCTAAGTGGCGCTACCTTGCCACTACACCACACTCCTTTTTGTGTCATCTTTTACCCCTTTACTCTTAAAAGCCCAAACGCCAAATACATCACTTGTTCTTAAAATCAAAATTCCGAAGACTACCACGGATTTAACTTAAGTTTGGGCCTTCCAAAGGCCCACTAACCTACTAAAAAATATTTTAACCAACCAGAACACACCCAAATTTTAAAAAACACAGAAACACAAAAAACCCGAAAATTGGGCGTTACAAATAACCGTTAGCTCAATTATATAAATCAAACTTGTACATATTCATTACGTAACCAACCAAACCATTGTCATTGCTTCACTAACTGATTTATAAATATAAAAACCATGCATCATAATATCACCATCTTAATATCCATTTCATGTCCAGATTTCAAATTAAGACCTAGTCATATCTCAAAACCATTTTTCTTATTTCATATTTCCCATGTTCAAATCATGGAACCACAAGGCCATATAGCAAGCACATATATCATATATTCATTTGTGTACCTTTCTTTCATTCATGGTAACATGTTTCACATATCATTATTAAATACATAATCACTTTACATTTCTGAGTTTTAAAGATAATTCACATGTACCAGAATCATATATTTACGAGCATGGTTACCATATCACGTTTCCTATATAATTTATATGATTATAGTCATTTGCCATTAATCACATCTCATTTTCACATAGACCATATATTATCGGATCATAATCATATCCACTTCCAAACCAAATAATCATAATCATCATACATACATTTATCCATATAAACAAATCCAAAATTCATAGTATAATATCACTTATATGTACACATAGCCTACATGATCGATGATATCAAATCATGTAAATGTCATTATACATTCAACTATAATTTCACTCATTTATGCAAGCTCACAAGACAAGATTTAACTTCATATACAAGCATCACTTAATTGGCCAAAAAATACCATTGGGAACATACTTTATCTTAGCTAAGTGATCTTGGCTGAATCTACTTAGTTAATTTCAACATCACATGATTTCTTACTCATAAGATCAAATGTATAAAATTCACTACATTGTTTATATCCCGAAATGATGAATAGGAATACATGTACGAATTCAATATATCATCACATGACATTTAATAATTCATTTCAATAGATTATTTCACAAGGCCGAATATACAAACCTTGTATAATCTCATGTGTATATATATACAATCGAATATGTCACTTCATTATAAGTTCATACCTAATCACATATGCCAAATCACTTTAAAATCACATATAACCAATTATACCAAATGTTCATTGACAATCGAATTCGTATACATACTTATTTCACAAATATACACATATTGACAATAAATATCGAAACACATACATACCTTATTTCAGATAATTAATAATCCAATTTCTCCAAACCTTTAGGGCTCGTTTACCACATTTGATCTCACATCGGTATATAGCCTTCTAGACTTATAACTTAATACAATTCACTGGCTCAAGGCTTGCTAGGCACGGAGCCCGATTTTATTCACTGGCACGAAGCCCGCTAGGATTATAACCTGAAATCTTACACCGGCACTAGGCCTGATAGACCCAAGATCTGATATTTAATCACCGGCAATAGGCCTGCTAGGCATAAAGCCCGAATAAAATTAACAACACAAGACTTGCTAGGCTTTTAGCCTGAATGAATCCATCGGTACAAGGCCTACTAGGCTCGGAGCCTGAATATCTCAATCACATGTCTTACGCTACCGATCATTAACAGAACACTATCAAAGTCTTTGAATTATCATTTCCAACTCAAAATCACATCGGGCCATCACATTTAACTCATCACAATATTATTCACCCTTATAAATCACATTCGGCATTCACATTGAAACATAACAAATATCCTTCATATCATAAGATACATTCGACTTTCACATTGAAACATAGCATATATATTAATCACATTATAAATCATATTTGACTACCTCGATATACATCCATTAAAACCATTCATCACTTTAGATCACCTTCGGCATTCACTTTTACACCATAATAATATCATTCACCTTACAAAATCATTCGGTAGTGGTATAACAATTTCTAACAATTCAATTCAACACTTATATTTAACATTTATTTAAATTTAGTACATAACATAGCTTAAGGACTTACTAAACTAATTTTTTTAGCATGAAATTAATTTGCTCCCTTAATGCTCAATAACTGATTTCGCACACTTAGTGCTCAGAAATTAATTCACACACATAGTGCTTAAATCCAACTCGCACACTTAGTGCCCAGTATCAAATTCACACACTTAGTGCATCCCTCAAACTTATTACACATTTATACATATACATAATAAGCTTAAACATCAACCATATATTAACTTATTCATCTCTGTATTCAATATCTCATTCGGATATATTAAACTCACATATATATATATATATATGTATACATCTCAATTGGCTATATCAAACTACACCTAGATACACATTCAGTTATATCCAATCACACATATATAGACATTCAACTTTATCCAACTACACATATATACGCACTTAGTTATGTCAAACATATATATATATATCATATTCAACTATATCAATCTATGTATCTATCACATTCGATTATAAGACATTCACCTAAATATCACATTCAGCTATAATAATAGCCTTTATATATATACTTTCAATAAATTCATAAACCTCATTAACGATAAATTCAATTTGACTTAATTGCTTAAAAACTTACCTCGGGTATTAGCTTTTGATAAAAATGATTACTCGACTAGCTTTGACTTCCCCCGATCCAAATCAGCTCTCTTTTGATCTTGAGCTAGTTAAAAGAAATTTAAACTTATTTAATTAATTAACCATTTTATTTTCACTCAAAAACCATATAATATAATAATTTAAATAATACCCCTTTCAAAATTAGGCTTTGACGTTTCGACTCAAACATCCTTAATACATCAAAATAATTAAATTCTTCCCATGGCACACTAAAACCGAATATGTCTTATTCAAATATCAATTCTCATATTTCATTTATTTAACTATTTAACTCTCCTATTAAATAATTTTCACAAATTAATCATAAACTCAAAATCACATAAAATCGTAACACAAAAGGCATTCATTTAACACTTGATTTCTAATTTCTAACATCAAACTCAAATTTCTTAGCTTATCAACTCATGGTTGAACATCAATTATTCACCAAAACAAAAATTAACTCATGGGTTTTAGAGAAAATTAAGCAAGGAATTCAATGATACTAAAAATTAACAAAAACAACATGAATTTTACCTTGAATTTTTGCTTTCAAATGACCGAAACTTCAAAACCACAAATTTTATTTTCTTTCTCCTTTGTTCGGCCTCCAAGATGAACTACATGCATGTTCTCTTTTTTTTTATGCTTTATTTTATTAAAACTTCACTTAATAATAATTTACTAGTTTAACCTTTGAAAAAAAATAACATAGCTTTATTTTTTTATGTCCCATACCATCCATATCAATTGTCTAAGGTTAAAAATAATCACAAATACTCCAACTTACAAAAACAACTTCAATTCAGCCCTAAAGATACAAACATGCATGGCTTTCCATTTTATGTTTTATAATACTTATAAAAATAATTATCTCACAAATAACTTTAAAATAAACATATAAAGACATCATGCATTAAGCCATAACCGTCCATATATTTATTAATGATATAATTGCCATTCAAAACCTCAATATTCTACAGACATAACACTTTAACATTTTCATGATAGCATGCTTATTAATCAATTGATGCAATTTAATCCTTTTTAATAATCAAGCATTCAAATCATCGAATCTAAACACAAAAATATAGCACACCTAAATTCATACATTCAAAACATAGAAAATGATATTTAAATATTTTTCTGACTCTGATTCGTGGTCCCAAAACCACCGTTTTGATTAGGGTGAAATTCGGGCTATTACAAGTAAACTATGAATTGTCTTTTAAGTTCAAAAATGGTATATTTAATATTTAGTTAAAGACATGAAATTATATTAAAGAATGTTTTAATGTAGGGTGGGTATATGAGTTAAATTTTGTTTAATTATAATTAGGAGTTCGAATGCTATAAAATTTTGGTCTTATAGTTCAAATATGGGAATTATGATATAGTAAACATGGTTTTGAAGTATGTTAGTTTGGTTTGGAATTTTAAATATTATGAGATGTTGATTAGGTTATATTATTAAACATGTTACGCATATGTGGAAGAAATGTACAAGCATGATTTAAATTTATTGGTTATAAATTTCATATGTGTTTAGTTAAATGCTTGTTTTTTTTAAATGTGCCTTATATATGTGGATTATGAATTCGGTATATGACATGAAATATACTTGTTAAAAGTTAAGCATATGATTGCTATGATTCATTGATTATAATGATTGAATATTAATATGGAAACTGTATGAATTATAGAATCAAAGCATGTTTAAATTAGTTTAAAAATTTTACTAGATGATTTGTATTGACATGATTATATTATCCGGTGTATAAAATTGAAATGAATGTCTGTTCTGAGTTGTATTTTGATCGGTAATGCCTTGTAACCTCATTCTGGTGACGGATACGGGTTAGGGGTGTTACACTGTTAATATTGATTTCATGAAATCCATGTCTCTGAAAATTGTTAAACCAAAGCATGTTGAGCATGCAATTGATATTGTTATTGTTATTGTTACTGTACTAATTAGCATCATATGCTACATGATTGGTATGCCATTTTGCACTACATGTGGTTGGGTTTATTGGACGACAGAGGTGTTTTGTGGAGTACCGGTGGCATTTAAAGTCTACATTATAGTTTTCAATGTACTGCATCAGAGTACTGAGGAGATTAGGTGATTTAATAGCATTAGTGACAGTATATTAACCTGCATTATTGGTGGATTGAAGGCAACATTGGAAGCACTATCTGCACTTCTACTAGTAGTTTATCTGCATTACTGTTACTGGTGGATCATCCACATCGAGCTTAGCTCACACTATTTGGAGTTCGACAGAGTGTTCTAGGGAACTCGTGGTGTGTAGTGGTTGGATAGGTAGGATTATTGCACTATTTCACTAAGCATGCCATATACATAAATTATTGTGCCATGGTAAATTGTATGTATTGTATACTATGACTTTTTTATTCTGATTGTCTGCATGTCTACTTTTGCTTAGACTCACTGTAACACCCCAAACCCGGCCCAGACATTATGGTCAGATCCGACGTGTCACATTGAAGTTTTTAAGAAAACCCATGATTCATTTTAGTGTTTAAAAATGAACCCCTTTTTTGTTATTTATTATTATTTTTTGTTAAGTTAACAAAGTGAATGGAAGCTGTGCACAAGGTAGGTATCTGAAACAGAGGAGGTGAGCCATGAAGGCTGCTTAAGTACCAAGCTCTTTAGTGGATCCAATCCTAGACATGCCCACAACCATTGCTACACTTTGATAATTGAGTGGAAATTCATTTGAGTAGTTATTTTTGATAAACCGATTAGTTGTATCGTTGCGTTATTTTGAAAATGAGTATCACTTTGAAAACGCGCCCTAAGACTAGCTCATTTTGAATTATTATCAAAAAATTTTAGAGTTATTAAAAAATAAAATAAAATAATCCCAGAAAAATAGTTAAAATGGCCTTATTACAATCCAAAAACAAATAATATTAATAGCTAAGGTAAAACTTAAAAAGAAACCGGTTACTCATTGCAAAGTTCAAAAGCGATCACCATGGCCACTATGAATTCCCTCCAGCTCCAAGTCTCCATATCAAGGCTCACCTGTAAGGTTAAGGAAGGGGGTGAGTTTGGAAACTCAGTGCGCAACAAGCCCCTTTCAGAGCCCAAACCAATATCAGCATACTGGGCCTAAGCCCAAATTCAGTCTCAACATATACTGGGCAAAGCCTTTAGTGTAATCTGATTCATCGGGCCAAGCCTTTTCATAATTCAAAGCACTGGGCCGAAGCCTTTACTATATACGGTATGGCCCATAGGCCCATTTTAATAACACATGTAATATCAATGAACATATGCAAGCCCATTTGGGGAGACTACTCAACCCACCAACCGTTACTTTCCACCCGTACCAACCAAGCTCTCCATGTGGGGAACATCTCAACCCACCCAACCAAACTCTCCACTGGCAGCATAGCTGCTTTATCATATAACTGGAGGCCTAGCCTCTTTAATTAACTAGGGCAAAGCCCTTTTTGATAGACTGGGGCAAAGCCCTTTTGCACTTCATCCATTCAAATAAAACCCAACCCATGCATATATGAATATATCATGGCATATCATGTGCATATCATAGCATATCATGTACAAAACAATATCGCATGCATCCTAATTATACATATCCCTAGGGGTATAATGGTCATTTTCACCTAGGGGCAAAATGGTCATTTTTCATATTATAAGGGTAAGTTTATTATTATATCATTTATTAGGGTTTCCCATGATCATTATCAGTTATCAACAATTTCAAGTGTTTAAACAGCGATTCTAGCCCATTTTAGCAAAACCGAGTCACTGGGCCAAAAAACCCCTTATGGACCCCACTTAGCTGATTTCGTCATCTAAGCCCATTTAGTCTATATTCCATAACGGTATTAACTGTCTTAACGTGCAATTTATCTGGATTCCATTTTCTACCAAATTTACCCAAATGGGCCCAGAAGCCCATTGGGCCCGATTATAGCCCCTCGAGGCCCAACTTATTGTGATGCCGAAAAATCGTCCTCTTACTTGTTCCAACGATCCCGATCATCAAATTTAGCGAATCTACCTAACCTATGAGCGTTCGCATGCTCACAAGTCCTCGAAATGCCGAAATTTTAGCATTTCAGCTTTTCGGTATATATTGATTTAAGCTATGAAAGAGGGTTCGTTACACACCTGTTTTGTGACGTTCACCAATGAAGTCTCCCACGGAAACCTACAATTATTCACCACCATTCTTAGTCTACAATTCATGCCACTCATCCCACATCTTGCCTTACCAAAATCGGCCAAAGAACCCCTAATGGCCATAGTTCACTTACCTTCACAGGGTCTGACAATATGGCTCAAGCTTATCCAACACTGACACTCCAAGCCTTGCTGCACCTCCAAAGTTATCTATTCTGCTATACAAAACATAATCAAATGAAGAAGCCCAATAAGGCCTATATCTCAAATCGACAACCTCCCTAAGCTATGAAGTTTCGGCTTTTGTCAACAATTATACTACTGAATCGATTGGAGTATGAATACTTACCACTGTCTTCCTTCTTAAACCGCTTAAAGCTTAGCAGATGGAGGAATTGGCCACCAAAAAGTGAAGGGAAAAGAAGGTTACTAGTCAATAAGAAGTCGGCACCACCAAGTTTCACAGGTTTCGGCTTTTGTGGCTTTTCGGCAAAAGTGGAGATAAGAAAGGGAGTAGTAGATAGGAAAAAAGGAATAGTAGACTGGTTTTGGAGAAGAAAAGAAAGAAAGATGAATGGGAAGGGTGGCAGTTTCGGTTAGAGAAAAAAATAAAAAGAAAAGAATGGTTCTATGGTGCTCAAACAGAGGAAAATCGGCACAACTATAGCCTAATGTCGAAATACTACCCTCAAAATCCCCTAGCCGATTTCTCCTCCCTAATCCCCTCTATTCGACCAACTCTAATCTCTCTTTCAAATCCCTAAAATCTCTCTCCTTATCGCTCCTTAATTCAAGCATTCAACTATTCAAACTCTCTGCAACAGAGTTCCATTCGGTTTCAAACTTCTGCATGCACAAGGCATAAAAAATATAACATCACATTTGCCATCACAGAGAATCGAACCCAGGCTTCCCCCCAACCACTTACACGCCACCTTTTTAGCTCCTTAGTGGCGTCACTTAGCCACTTTGCCAGGGGCTCCTTTTTGTGATACATTTTACCCATAACTTTTAATAAAGCCATCTACCCAAAGCCCCTAACTTCTTAAGTCCAATGTTCAAAAATTCTTCCGGGTTTTGGTCATTACATGGGCCTTCCATAAGCCCATTTACATATTCCAACTATGAATTTTCACTACCCAATACCGAATTTTAAAAACTTTACCAAATTCTCGAAATTATGAGAAACCCAAAAATCAGGATGTTACACTCACACTGAGCTTTCTTAAGCTCACCCATTTAGTTTATTACTTCTCAAGTAATGTTCAAAAATAGGATCAAACTCAGCGTGCAGATGACTCTCGGACATCATTTTGTTTTTAAATAAATAAAATTTTTTATACTTTTTAATGGGTTTTTGGATTGTAATTCATTAGACAGGATTGTGGCTTGGTAATTTTTTTGGGGAAACATTTTATTCATGCATCATATGTTCGTGTAGTTCAGCCTTAATAATCAATAAATGCATGCTATTTGGACTAAGTAAAATCTAGCATAGTTTATTTTCGTTGTAGAATGTGTGTTCATGGTTTTTATGAAACAAGATGACGACTATATGGTTTTTCTATAACATCAACATTAGCAATATAATGAATTCTAAAGATGGAATGACATATTAGATGAATGTTTTAACCTAACTTAAGGAGCAACTATGTTTTTCCAAAAATTAGACGAGTTAAGGGTTTTCTTGAAAAAAGTGTTTCGAGTTTGATAGCCATTTCGATGGCTAATGTAAACTCTATGATTTGGCCATAATGTTAGGCTAGGTTGGGGAGGTTACAAATACCATCGTTCAATCCCCTCCCAAAATGGGTACACATCTCTACTTTGGTAGACATGAGCTCCTTAGCATATTTACTGAGGCAAACAAACTTGTGTTCATATTCAGCTACTGTTATCTGTCCCTATCTCAACTCCATGAATTCTCTTTTCTTCTTTTCTACATATGATGTATTTTTTTTAACTTAGTCTAAAAGACTCCAAATTTACCCGATCTCTCGGGGTTATGTATTCCATATTTATGCACCACTGATATGTTTCTTAAAATTTTGGGGATGTGCTTAAAGGCTAAGCTATGCTAGCTTGACATATCTTGTATCAATATATTATGTGATTTATAAAGATGAAGGTAGGGATTATAGTGAAAGATCAATGCTAACGCTTATTTAGTTTTTCACTAAGCTTGCCAAATATGGGTTAAGATTTTACTGTAATATCCAAATCTAAAAGATATTTGATACTTTGTCTATGAAGTTTGTGATCTTATGGAAAACCTTAGGAATGAATAATTGAATTTATAAAAGATTTTTAAATCTTATAAGTTGAAATTAAAATATGTTTTTACTATTTAGTCCAAAGGAGAATATTTTAAATTTAGGAGTTGTTATATCTTCGCAAAAGTCGAAAAGAATAAGCAAGTTAATGTAATATAAAAGAAGTAGGATTCTAAATCTTTGGTTTTGCCACAATAGAATGATGTGACGACTAAGAAAACAAATGTTTCTACTATGATTATAAAGGTTATGTCAAGTCAAATTGTAATAAGTACCTAATTGTCGAGACGGATAAAGTCATTTACATAATAACTTGATCAGTAGGACGTTCAAATACAATTCATTCATTAATTTTTGAATCGCTAATCACAATTGAGTTTCATGATAAAGGTTCTAGGAAATGAAAAGTCTACAAGTTAGGAGCTTTTCTTTATGAACCAATTATTAGAATATAATGATTGCTAGAGCAGTGGGAGAAGTGCATATTTACCTTGATAAAATTAGGATTACTGTTTTTAAGATTGTTTAATATAACACATTCATTTTAAGGAAGATAAAAATACAACATAAAATAAATGGATTGTTACATTGGAACAACAAATCTTACATTTCTATCAAAGGAAGGAAAAACAATATGTAATTTTATCAAACCAAAGCAGTACACTTTTCTTGACATAGAATTGTGAATAATGAAAGCTTAAATGCGTCTCACTTTAAAGAGATGTGTCTTTAGCATGTAAGACTTTCTCATATTAACCTAGAAAGGATTATGAGATTGGTAAAAGACATTCTTTAAGAAATGCTTCAGGAGATAAAAATACTTAATAAGATGAGTCTTTCTTAATGTAAATCCTTACCAAAAGTTAAACTAACTTGGAGTTCTTTTGGAACTTGTGTACACTATTGTATGTGGCCTCACAAACATTAGCTAGGAAGAATACATCATAACCATCTTAAATAATTATTCGGATTCGGATTTGGACTTGGACTTGTGCACCTAACACACTGTAAGGTGAAAAAAGTAGTTAGGTTTATCCATGCAAGTATTTTTATTTAATTAAAGTAGAAAATACTTATTGGATGAATTTCTAAGACTAACCTTTTAGAGGATAGGATTCTAACTATCCTAGATTGTAACACCCCTAACCCATAAATGACGCCAGAATAGGGTTATGAGGCATTACTGAATAACACATCCCATTCACATACATTTATACATTCATTATCAAAAACCATTCGCAAACATTCACATTCTCTCTTATAAGGTTCTACGAGACCTTAAAACATGCTTAAGAGTGGTTTAGGACTAAACCGATCACATATAAAAAAATTTTGAACACTTAGAAAAAATTTACATTCATAGGTCACACGCCTATGTAAGCAGGCCGTGTGCCTCACACGACTATTGGACACGCCCGTGTCCTAGACCGTATGAAAACAGAGTATACATACTGACCTGCACCACACGGCCGGAGACACGCCCATGTGCCTTGGCCTTGGGAAAACTGGAGGGGTTATTGACTTGGGTCACACAGCCAACCACACGCCCGTGTGTCTAGCCCGTGTACCCTTCGAAATGGCCACACACGCCCACATGCCAAGGCTGTGTGCCTCACACGGTCGTTAGACACGCCCGTGTGTCTAAGCCATGCTCGAGACTGACTTAAATTCGTAGGGCTACCCCAGTGGACACACGGTGGTGTAACATGACCATGTGTCACAGACGGCTGAGACACACGCCCGTGTCTCTGCCCGTGTGGACAAAAATAGGCCATTAGTAAAGCCAATTTGCCACCCTACTCTCAAGTACACAAAGCAACCAAATTGATACCATTTCAACACATATATAGGCAGCCAAAACATGCAAAATCAAACATATATTAAGTCATATATCAACCACCAATTTAACTACTAAATTCCATATACAAAACATACTAAATTCGCATCTATTTCATATCACAAACCACACCATACTATCATCTCAAAATCAAACCTCAAAATGTCATACTTTAAGCAACAATACAACAACTTACAACTATCCAAAATAGCCAACACATAACCATACCGAACACATGATTTAAGCCAAATAAAATGGCCAAATACATACCAACATTTTCAACAAAAGCAAGCCAAATCTCATGGCTATATCAATCTCAAAACATATAATCAACTCACTAGCTTATACATGTCATATAACATATATACAAAGCTTCAAAAGTTCCAACGAGTTGATTTGATAGTGTGATGATAGTTCTCGATGATCCCCGATGTCTGAGCTAGCTTCGATACTCTATAAAACAAAGACAAATATCATACAGTAAGCTTCATAGCTTAGTAAGTTCATACCAAATATACTCAACAACTTATATAATATAAAACATCAATTAATAAACACTTAGTAATTCTTATATCATCATTCAGTTTTAATCCATCACCATTTAACATGTATATACAAATTCATCAAGCTTCATAAACATAGTATCAACTACCACATACGTATCGTACATAAATGAACTTTCCCGTATTTATTTATTTCATTCTCACCTCTTTGTGCAAGATATTAATTAGTTCTGAAGTCTTTCTATGCTCTAAGAATTCACACACTTAGTACATCAGTGATTAGCCGAAGTTATAATGATCTCGTACACTTAGTGCCATCACATTAAACTGAAGCTATCTAGGTATCGCGCATTAAGTGCCAAACATAGTCGATTTATCGTCGTATGCAATCGTAGTCACATATATACAATTTGTGCATTATTAAAGCATTAAAAACATAATTGTAACATCACTTATCACGTACGAACTTACCTCGTACTCGAAATTGACGAATTGGATCAATTACTCGATAACCTTCGATTTTCCCCGATCTAAATCCGAGTTCTTTCTTTCTTGATCTATATGTATTCAAAATTAACTCATTTAATCACCAATTCATTCAATTTAATCCATAAACACATAAATGGGAATTTTGCACATTAGCCCCCTAATTTTTCACATTTCTTCAATTTAGTCATTATTTCAAAACAACTCAAAATACACAAAATTTCAACATGCTCATGTTAGACTGAATTTTCCTTTGGTCCTTAGCAGCCCATTAATTCCATTTATTTCACATTTAGACCCCCTATATTTTCAAATTTCACAATTTAGTCCACAATAACCATTTTTATTAAAAATCACTTAATTAAACATGTATATCAAACACCAAGCTTGCATAATTAATCATCAAACATCATAAAGCTCAAGCATTCAGCAATGGCAACTTTGAAAATCATCAACACTTTCAAAAATTGAAGCATGGGCTAGCTAGAACTCAAAGCAACGATCCCAAAAACATAGAAATCATCAAAAACTGAGCAAAATACATACCTCAATCAAGCCAAGTGTGTGTCGAATATCAAAATCCATAAATGACTATCTTCTTCTTCTTATTTTAGGCTAGGATTAACTAAAATGATGATAATTTCATTTGTTTTTATCTAATATATTATTAATAATCTAATTACCATTTTATACTTATTTAAACCATTTAAAACACATAATATAAGGCCATTAATGTTAACTAACCTTATCAATGGCATAATAACATCATAAGGACCTCCCAATTAACAAGCCATGGCAATTAAGCACTTTTAACAAGTGGAATGCAACTTTTGCATTTTACGCGATTAAGTCCTTTTCTCAAATTAAGCATCCAAATGATAAAATTAGCATACGAATTTTTCACACATATATATTCACATACTGTAAACACCAAAAATAATATTAAAATAATTTTACGACCTCAAATTTGTGATTCTGAAATTACTATTCCGATTTCACTAAAATCGGGCTGTTACATAGATAATTGAAATAGAAACTCTACATCAAGAGCAGTGTTGTTGAGAGAAGGAATGGAACCTTACTACACATGATATAATCTATGCACAGTTATTCATAGTCACCATAATCCTTCTATTGATATATACTAAAAATGGTTTGTTATATTCTTATTTGTCCCAACTAGGGTTTTACCTAGGAGTCTATAAGTGTTGTGAAAAGGAAAAGAAACAAAACCTTAATTATTTAAAGATATTGGGATGCTTAACACAAATATTGTGTAAGAATGCAAAGGAGTTGGAGACATTGTTAGAATTTTGCATATTTGTAGAACATTCAAAAGGAAAATTGGGTGGACTATTTTATAATCCAAAGGATCAAAATGGTCATTAATTTTGTTTGTACAACATTTAATAAGGAAAGTTGCTTAAATGAATTCAAGCCTTGAAGAAAATTTGATGAGCTTTTTGGAAATAAAATAACCCTAAAGGTTTTGGTCTTGGATCTTACTCCAAGTGATAAACTTGTGAATTACCAATAACATAAGGAGGTTTCACATAGTGGAAAAGTCTCATTTATACATAACTTCTTAATGAATAAAGTTGTGGAAAACCTTATGTACGCAATACTTTGCAAACATCCAAATATTTTTTATTTAGTTGAATTTATAGTTGATTTTAGGAGAATTACAAAAGTCAAGAACCAAAAGGATGTGAGGCATAAAATAAACAATGTTTAAGGAACAATGTATATGCAAGTGTATTCCAAAGGGACATAACACCAATAGAATATACAAGTTGACTTATGAACTTGTAGTAATTTGAGGAAATCATTGTCAGATAAGGAATTTGTGGAGGAATATCAATTAGCTTTTTACTATTCGATTTCATAAATTTAAATTTAGTAAGCAGATAGAGAAATTACAAAAAGAAATAATGATTAAATATATATGTTAATGGAATAGTTGATAATATTAGAATAAAATATTATGTAATATATATATCTGAAATGGCACCTGTAAGAATGATGATGAATGGATATTTTGCATCTGAGGACAACGTGATGCCTACCTTTACTAAGTTCTAGTGGCTAGAAAATTTGGTAAAGTATGTCAGATGATAAATTTTATGAAATATGATTCACTTACACTACTAGCGCAAGTGGGAGAATGTTAGGACTTTTGTGACTTTAGTGCGGTAATTTCATCATATTTAATAAATTACTAATATCACCAAGCTGATTATTCATGAAAATAAACAAATGTTATTCATTATCTTTATATTGTGTTGTTCTCAATACTTTTTCCAAGTAAAGCAAAATGTATAAAAAAATATTGGCTAATCGATTACCTAAGTTTTAACCAATATAAAGTTTCATATGGACGAATGATAACGTGAGAACACAACTTATATTAGTAGGTAATGTAAATTTCACATAATCCATAGAAATAGATTGACCAAATGGTTCAAATAATAGGCGATTATTATATCATCTATAAGTCCAATTAAGAAGATAGTTTGTATTGATTGTCAGAGCAAGATTGACTCCCAGAGGAGAGACAGAGATAAAATTATCTAGACTAACAATACATTAGACAAGGCCCAAGGTTAATTAATACTAGATCTATTTATGGGTTTGTTCACTTATGACATTCATGGTGTGACTTAACTAAATATTGAGTAAGTGAATGACCATGTATGTGTAACTCATGTGTTTTGATATATTGAAAGCCTATGCTTTCAGGGTAGTAGCGGCCAAAGTTGGTATGTTGGGAACATGACTTGTGTGTGACATAGATTGGAAATTTTGGTATAGAAAACATGTTCGTTTGCATAGTAGAAATTAAAAAATATATTTTTTCTAAAACTAGAGCCTTTGTGTTATTTATAGCAATGAGTTTTACCAAATTATAACTTGTGTTTTCAACTTTAGTAGTCTTGGTTGTTTCCCAACCTTCAAGCAATACGATCTTCTCTATTATTCTCGAATCCTCAGTTTGCTAATAGAGTGGGCTCTAATTCAAAAACTCATATCAAACTATAATTAAAAAAAAATTCTAGTGGGGAAAATTAAATCTTTTTATTACTAAAAACATAACTCGAGTTCTCACAAAAATAGAATTTATTTGGGAATAATAAATCTTATTACTTTTTAGTAAATTAACTACTTGTGGTATATTTTTTCCCAGATCATAACCTCTATTTTTAGGGAAATTTCATTACTTTTTATTGAAAATATATGAGATGGACCTCTGATTTCTAAATCCGAATCCTAACCTCACTAGTTATCTATAAGAATGTAAAATAAAGAGGGTGAGCTTGAAAAGATCGGTGTGAATCTTAATAGAGCAAACAGTAGAGTTGCAAATAATTAAACAATCACAATAGAGAACATAGTAACAATATCAATATCAATATTTGATCAAGACAGTTCAGTAATCACTGCATATGCATTCGCATTTTTGAATACAAAATATTGCAAAGGTCCTACCCATTCACCACTACACACCACGAGTTCCCCAGAACCCATCATCTGAACTTTGAAACAATAAAAGACGAAGCTCAATGTGGATAAAGCACCAGTAACAGTATGCATTAAAACTGCTAATAGGTTGCAGACAAGCTACTAGTAAGTTGCAATAAGTCGTCAGTAAATTGCAAACAAGCTGCTAGTAGGTTGCAATAAGTTGCTAGTGAATTGCAGACAAGCTGCCAGTAAATTGTGATATGTTAGCAGTAAGTTGTAGACAAGATCCAACAATAATCCAAGGTTGCAGATAAATTGACAATACAATAATGTTGAGAAACCGCCAATACTCCATGGAACTCCTCCATCACCATCAAATCCCAAAACCAAGCAATGCAATATGTCATGTAACCATGTAGCACATCATGCTTTATCGAAAACAATTTCAGTATGGTGGCATGTAATACATGCATTCAATGAGTCAATGACAGTGGTATGCTTTGCCTACATCCAGTAAATAGTATTTGTAACATGCTTTTCATGCATTAGATATATACAGTAAAATAGTGGCATCCTTTTACATAAAAACAATAAATAGTATCAACCAATCAATTTCCAAAAACCATTCAATCAACTTACAATTAAAGCACTTACACAATCAATCAATCATGTTACAAGCCCTAGAACATTTGACCAATACTATTTGGGCACGTATTTCATTCGGTCAAATACCAAAGTAACTCATACACAAGTTTTTAGTTGTCATAAACATAAAAAATTAGGGGCCACACTTGATTACCATAAATTCAGTGCACCAATGCAAATCTAAAACTATTACGACTTCAATCTAGAAAACAGTCAATCAAATCTAAACACAAAACATACAAACATAATTTAGAATCGGTCTTTGACACCCTTATAGGGTTCAACTAAAACAGTGACTAGCATAAACTAATCAATTTTGGTTTTTGAACGTTACTTACTCTTCCAACAATTAAACAGGAGATGTGGATTATCCTTTGATGCTACTACTAGTCCAAGGTGCTCAGATTAGGCCTTTCAAAGAAAATTAGACAACAAAATTCAACATGCAAAATTCGACCATTACTCTAGCATTATTCGGCCACTGTAGAAAATAGAGGAGGAGAAAAACAACTATGGAATTGTATGAAAACAGTATTTACACTACTCATTTTAGACCTGTGACGAAAGAAGTTCAGAACCAACAGTAAATAAAAAAGAAAATAGGTGCGAATGGGAAGCTTCAACGGTAGCAATGATGAAAAGAATAGTAGCCAAGGTGGACGACAATGTTTTAAAATGACAGCAATGGTGGCTATTCACTTGGACGGCAACAACGATGGAAAAATAAAGAAAAATATGGTAGGAAATTAGGCTTAGGGGAAGAAATGAAAAGAAAATTGAGAAAGATGAGAGAAAAAAGAAGAGGGGGACAACAGATAAAGTAAACAAATGAGAAAATAAGGCTAAGTTGAATAAAAAAGTACAATATATACCTAAGATTTCTAGGTAGGGAGGACACAACTATGGTTTTGGAAAAAAATATAGTAAATAAAAATTATACAAGAAAGGGGAATTGAACTCAAGTCCCAAGGGAAGCTCTTTTACTTCCTAACCACTAGGACAAAACAAATTCTTATCCAAACTGCTACGACATTTACTTTTAAAATAGGGCGTGACACTTACTAGGGTTTGAAGCAAAATTACATGAAATAAAAATAATACGAGGGAAGGGATTCAAACTTGGGTTTCAGGGAAAAATTCACTATCAATTAACAATAGACCAGTAACTCATTTTTTTAACAAACGCATAAAGACAACCTTGAAAATAGAGGTGTGACCACTCTTGGTTCACAAACCCGATTCTACTAACCCAATTTTTAGGATTTGACATTTGATATATGATTAAGGCTCAAATAATTTGTAATTAAATTAAAACTCTTCCTCCATTAATTATAGCATTACTTAGTCATGCAGTCACTCCACTAAAAGTACCATGACTAGACTTTCCCTTAATATATATATCATTACGAAAGCAACTTGCAATTATGCTTGCCCAATGACCTTATCATTAGTGCATTACATTCAAGGGATATAATATAGCTTAAATTCATTCATCTAATTGTTGAGACCACTGATACGCTCCGTGGCATAGCAGAAAGAAATATTTCGGTGATCCACAACCATGGATCCATGTAGAGGAACGGAACAGGTTGAAATAAGGTTGAAGATATACCTTTTTAACCGAAAAAGATAAAAGGATATTGCTAATTCGATGTCGATTCTAAGCCACAATGAAAACCTTCCAACCTCTACATATTCCACCCAGTATTAAAATGAATGACAAAACTCTCTTGGAACTATTCTAGATAATAATCTTCCAAAATGGCTACTAGACCTTTTTTTTCTCAATTTTCTTTGATAACACACTTACCCTAATTTAGGATTTTGGTATGCATATGTTGAAAACTGAATCAATCCTATAAAGAACATATAAAAAGCATTAAACACGTTATATTCTTTCCAAAAAGAATTATAACTACCATTTTTCAATGTTTGACCAAAATCATAATTATAATCATTTATTATAATAATTTTGGTAAACTATATTCTATTAAAATTTTATATGATTCAAATTCCTATATTAATTTTAACTATGTTCTCTATTTGTGTACAACAAGCTTGTACATTTAATTCCTTTAATTTTTACCTGTCAAATTAAATTAATTCAATAATTAAATTATCTCATGTGATAGCTAAACACAATACCAACTGTGTTTAAATTTTGTTTAATTTAACCATAGGGTGTGACTTTGTAGGTTTCTATAATGTTAGTAGTAATACTAGAACATTTCTAATAATACAACTAATGAGTGGCATCTAGCAATGCATCATTGCTACCTAAGTTACAATAACTCGTAATTCGATATAACCTTTCTGTGATAGACCTTTCATGTATTACATCCTTTTGTCCTTTATATTGGACACAAGTCTTGGAACAGTCACACTTGCATAATCTAATCTCAAGTTTCTTCATACCTCGAGTAGACTACAATAAACAAATAAGTATGATATCTGATATCAATTTATCCAAGCATGGCCATGCATTTCTAGTCTCACTTAATCAAGTTGCCTAAGATATTGCTCCTGTAAAAGTCTAGTTTTAGCTAAATCAAAACAGTGGTTTTAGAACCACAAATTAGAGATCAAAAAATTATTTTACTATTACTTTTGGTGATTACATCATGTGATTATATATGTGTGGAAGTTTCGTGTGATAATTTTATAATTTAAGTGGTTAATTTGATAAAAGGACCTAATCGAGTAAAATGCAAAAGTTGCATTCTACTTGAAAAAATGCTTAATTGCCATGGTTGATTAAATGTGAAGCCCTTATGATGTAATTAGACCATAACTTAAGTAAATGGACATGGATGGACATATTTTAGTGGATTTTTAAATGTATTAATAAAGGTTAATATAGTAATTTGTGAAATAAGTTAATAATAATAAAACAAATTTAAAACTCAAGCTTTTAATATCATCTTTTAACCAAAAATAAAATGGAGAAGAAAACATTAGGGTTTGTGAAATTCGAAACCTTTGAAGCTTGATTTAGGTATGTTCTTTGTTCGATTTTTGATAATTTTTACGTTTTTGTGATCGTTGCTTCGAATACTAGCTAGCCCATGCTTGAATTTTTGAATTGGTTATGGATTTTGTGATTTTCCATTGTTGATAGATTGATATTTTTGTGGTTTGATGATGAAAAATAAATCTTTTTTCATAATTAAGTGATTTTTGACAAAAATGTCAATTAGAGATTAATTTGTGAAAATGTGTGGTTAAATGTGTGAATAAATGATAAATATGGGCTGCTAGGGGTACTTTGGTAATTCGGCTAAGGATGGATTAAATTGAATTGTGTGAATTTGATGTGTTTGTGAAAATAGACTAAATTGAATAAATGTGGAACTTTAGGGGCTAAAATGTAAAAATGCCCAAATTGTGTGTTTTTGATAAAAATTTTTGATTTGGTGATTAAATAGATAAATTTTGAATACATATAGATCTTGAAAGAAAGAAAACAGATCTAGACCGAGGAAAATCGAAAGTTGACGAATAGTAGATCCAGTTCCTCTATTTCGATTACAAGGTAAGTACATATGCAAATAAATGTTTTTGAATTGATTTATTCATGCTTATATGATATTAATATGTAATGAATGGCCATGGAAGATGAATATGAGAAATTGAGAAAGCATCGAAAGTGTTACAATGTCTGAAAGTCCCGTACGAACCATAAGAATAGAATAGGATACATATGTCATGACATAGGATTCCGAGATGTGATATCATGTAAGACCATGTCTGGGACATGGCCACTAATTTGAGATTTACGTGTAAGACCATGTTTGGGACATTGGCATCGTATATAATTTCATATAAAACCCTGTCTAGGATAGTGGCATCGATATTTGATAACATGTAAGACCATATCTGGGATATGGCAATGTACCAATTTTACGAGTTATCTGAGTATCCTTATCAATTCCAAACAGTTCAACGGGTATTATCAAGAAAGGAACTAATATGTGAATGAGTATTCGATTCAAGTACGTATGAAATGTACATGTTATTCAAGAATGAAAGGTGAGTATGTTATAAATGATGACATATGAATTATAAGAGAATGAAATGTGATTATATGCAACTGAAATATGAATAAGTGAACTAGATGTGATTTATGAAATGAAATTGTGATTTATATGATCTTTCTATGGATGAATTGGTTTAAATTTATCTCAAGTGTTATGATTATTAGTAAATGGCTTACTAAGCTTTTAAAGCTTACTTTATGTGTTCTTTTCATTTTTTTATAGATCATCAAAGCTAGTTAGGACTCTGGGATCGTCAAGAAAAGTCATTGCACTATCGATCAACTTGTTGGTATTTTTGGAAGCTTTGTATATATGGTATATGGCATATATAGGCTAGAGTCATCTTGAGATGTTTTGTGTTGTGATTTTAGCCATGTGATTTGGCTTGTAAATGTTGGTGTGAATTTGGCCATTTAAGTTGGCTTAAGTTATGTGTTTGATAAGTTAATTATATGATGTATATAATGCCTTATATGTTGGCTTATTTGGTGTGATTATGTGTTGGTTATTTTGATTAGATATTAATTGATGTGCTTATGCTTGGAGGCTAGCATATTGTGGTTTGATTTGAGATGACCATATGGTATTAGTTGAAGTATGGAATAGGTAATAAGTTGATGGATAAATGCATTTAGTGGTTATGTACGTTTGATGTTTTTGGTATAGTGAAATTGTATGTTTTGGTTGTGGAATTAAGTAGTGGAAATGGTTGTGAATAGATGGTATGATATGTGTTTAAATTGGTAGGTTTTTGGTCAGTTAAAGATGTATTGAAATGTTGCTATTTGGTTACTATGTATGATTGTGGTTAGGGTTGCAAATTGGTCAGTTAGAGACACGGGCATGTGTCTCCACTGTGTGCGACACACGGTCATGTTGCAACGTCGTGTGCCTCCAGGGGTACCCTTCGAATTAAAGTTAGTATACCCTAAAGTTTTGACATGGCCTAGACACATGGGCATGTCTATTGGCCGTGTGTGGTACATGGGCTGGCACATGGGCGTGTGGTCGGCCGCATAACCAAGTCAGTAACCCCCTCAAATTTCACACGGCTTGGCACATGGGCGTGTCCTGGGCCGTGTGGTGCAAGTCATTATGTATGCCCTGTTTTCACACGGTCTGTGACACGGGCATGTCTGGTTGTCGTGTGAGGCACACGGCCTGTTCACATGGGCATGTGACCCTTATATCTTTCAAAATTTTCTCTATTTCTCAAAGTTTGTAAATGTTATTGGTTTAGTCCCGAACCACTTCTAAGCATGTTTTAAGGTCTCGTAGGACTTTACAAGGGACAATGTGATTGATATGAATGGATTTTTATTATGAATGTATGAATGAATGTGAATTGTGTGTGATTTTTGGTAATGCCTCGTAACCCTATTTCAACGACAGATACGGGATAGGGTTGTTAGAGCTCCCATTATGTAGGAGGGACAAATCCTATACTGATCAACCATATCCCACTACATAGATTGCAGCATATCCAACATTAGTCTTGTTAGTACAACCTGTTATGGAAGACGTTTGAATGTATCAAAATATATGACTCACGATGTTGGGATGATGATGATCTCAAGTTTGAGAATCGTATACATAGTTATCACTATTAGTAATTTTGTGACGATTACATATTAATCCAAGAAACATACTAATAGCGGGTTAGTCCAATATGTTGTTCTCTAGCACATACTCATGTACTGATTTTGACATCTTTATGTCAATGACAACATTTTGTCATCAATCAACTACACATTAGTCTCAATGCATTATTGTTATCCAAGCCCACAATAATACTTTACTAAGGACCTTTTAAGAATAATCATGTTTTCTTAGGACTTTATTACAATTCATTTTATTTATATACATAGAAAAAGAGACTGAAATAATAATAACAATGCCTTATATTAATAAACAAGGTAAAACAATTATGTAAGTACAATCATCTCATGATTAGTCTTTGAGCATACTATAACACTAATATGATCTTATTTTATCTCATGGTAACCATTACATCTTCCTTCATGAAAAAATCTATTACGAAGACATAGTAATAAAATCATTAATCCAAACAAATGACCCATGGCCAAGTTTCTTTCTTATCAACCCTGGATGAGAGGATATCATTTACTCTTTATCAGTCTATGAATTTCACTATTTAAGCTATGTCATACATAAGTCGTACACACAACGTACATGCTTTCAACTCTATTACTAATTAAACTCTGGATTTTAATATATCAAAGCATACAAGTTACATATACATAGCCAGTTACTAAATATTGATGTAAGTCACATCATGAATGTTACAAGTGAATAAATTCATAAACGAATCTAAGATAAATTAATCTTTGGTCATGTCCAATGTATTGAAAATCCAGATAATCACACCAATTTCTTTATCTTTCTTGAAGTTATCCACTCTGTTACCCAAGACAAGATACCTTCCCAATTAGACTTGATAGATAACATAATAATCTCTTAAAATTAATTTTCTCAATTTTTGTTCTTCAGACTACAAACCATCTATATTACCTACTAATATAAGTTCTCTTCTTGCATCATCATCCAATCGCATGAAGCAACTTTTAACACCCTATACCTGACTTGATGGCCAGGTTCGGGTACCAAATGTCACAAACAACCCAAGTTACTTAACAACAATTCTAACTTGATTTATTTACAACTTAAATAATGCCAGAATTAATCCATATTGACCACATAAATTTACTCTAATCTCCTTAATTATCAACAGGTTTCAAAATATAACTACCAATAAACTTTCTACAATTTCTAAATTTCTTACACTCAATTCGCCTTATTGAGCATGTATATAAATATATATATGTATGATTGTACTAGAAAGAACATATGTTTTCTCCCTACTTATTGGTTAATTTGTTCCCATTTAGTTATCTTTAGCACATATTTTTGTATTTTTAGTTCAGTAATTTACATTTTATGTGAATCTTAGCTTATTTACCCTTAATTTTGTCATATTTTGGTACTAATGTTGTTGTATGAGTAATTTCAGATTGCGCCCAGAATTGTCACTGCACCTGACAGCTATTTGGATAGGAACAAAAATGCGTGAGCTGTCTAGTCTACTAGAACTAACTTGTAAGTACAAAGGCAACATAACTCTGATGAAAGGACACCTGGGGTATTTGAGAAAAATATAAATATTCACATGAAAAGAAAAAAAAAAAGAGAGCTTTTGGATTATCATCTTCTTCAACCTATCCTTTGAAGCTTTCGGGTATGGAGGCTTAAGCTCAAATGGGTGAACCGATGTGAAAGGGATGTAGACCAGCTTTTGACGAGGAGGCCTGAGTGTGACACAAGAGGGAATAGAGAGATTCAAATCGATTTGTCTAGGAATAGTATTCTCTACTTGTTTCTTTTATTTTTCTTTTCTAAACGCTAGTGATTACTTTCTATTTCATTTAGTATGGAAGTACACACGATTTCTAGATTAAATGTTATTTTATTCAATCTTTCTTCTACTGTTTAATCTTTGGGTTTGAATGTCTTTAGCACGAAAGTGTTATTGTTGTCACTGACACTAGTAGGTGCAGTTACAGTTCAAGCTAACAAGCATGACAATGGAAGTTGCTTAAGGATTAGAGGAATTTAAGGATTAGAGGAATTTAATCCACTTGTTCTTAATAGTATCCATTGCCAGCATCAGAAAGTGGGATTAATATGCATGTTTAAGTCTTTAATTAAATATAGAAGTTAAGTTTGGTAAGATATTCATTGCAATTTAATGCATTGACAATCACCTATCCTTTTATACCTTGTGAGCACTTAGTACTCTATTGAATATTCACATTGGCCCAATTTATCATCATATTTTATCTTGTTGTTTTCATGTTATTGCTTCGACACCTACTTTCACAATTTATTTCATTTTATCTATTTATTACACTGACATTGATAGACAAAAGACACCTATCCTCGTAGGATTGATATCTGACAGACTGATATCTGTCTACTATACTTGCATTGATAGTGTACGATTGCACATTAGTGCTGTGAAGTTAAACAGCCGACCAAGTTTTGGCGTTGTTGCCGGGGATGGCGTTTGTTTGATGTTTCTTTTTGTTTGTTTTTATTTCATACTATTTAGTTGTTACTAAGTTGTTTTCTTTTTGCCATTATTTCCACATTTTATTTTAGGTGTTGTATGACCCGAAGCAATTCGAAGTTTATTGTCAGATTTGATCTAGAAATTAAAAGAATCGTTTAGAAAAGACTTCAAGAACAAAGGAATATGGCTTTGCCATGAAATAATGTAGTTATATTGCCGATGCAGAACCAAAATGCTAATGGCCCACCGTTGTAGCAAGACAATCAAATAAAAACAGGATTATATGAGATTTTTTAGTACCTATCTCGGATGACTTACAACCGAGAGTTGTTAGGCCAGCAATCCAAGCTGGAAATTTTGAACTCAAGCCAGTAATGTTCCAAATGCTGAATTCTAAAGGGTAATATACTAGACTTCCACATGAAGATGCACAATAGCATCTAAAATATTTTTTTTTATTTGTGCTTCCTTTAACCAACAAGGCATTCTTGATGACGCTTTAAAGATGCAATTATTTCCTTATTCTTTGCACGGAAGAGCTCGTACATGGTTCTTTGGGTTACCTGCCAGATCAATTACTTCTTAAAATGCACTAGCAACATAGTTTGTTTTGTGATTTAACCCTTCGGCAATGAATGCCCGTCTGTGAAATAATATTACAGCTTACCATCAACTGGATGATGAAAATCTTCACACCATATGGGAACGTTATAAATCTTTGCTTCAACGTTGTCCTATACACGGCATTCAACAGGAAACACAAATTGAGATTTTCTATAATGTGCTAAATTCACACACGAGGAATCTTTTCGACGCATCAGCTAGTGGTCCTTTGCTGGATTGTACTTATACTAATGCTATTGAAATTCTGGAAAGAATTGCTCAAAATGATTATCAGTATCCTATCTCTAGAGCTACACACGCAAAAGCTACTCTGGGAGTTATTGAATTGGATGCAATATCTGCACTTAGTGTTCAAGTTTTTTCTCTTGCAAATATCATAAAAAATATGTAAGGGACTAGTGATGTTACACCTATACGAGTTGATGTTCCTACTTTTTGTTGTGAGCTTTGTCGTGACAACCACAACTATGAAGATTGTCCATAACATGTAGAAAATGCCTTTTATGTCAGTAACATCCACAACAATTATTATGGCACCTCTTATAATAATTCTACATGCAATCAACAATCTTAGGGAACTCAGAATGTTGGACAAAATTCTGCGCCATTCAGATATGAGAATATATTTACTCAAGGTAATTATAGTTCAAGACAAGGGAATTACAATCAACAATAACAGAACTACAAACAGCACAATCAGATGCATCCACAACAAGGCCCGATGTATCCACACCAAACCTAGACGCAACCACAACATTCTTTAATACCGAATAAGCATGGTCCAGAACATCAATGACAAGAGTACATGCAAGCTTCTCTTTCTGACCCGTTAGCTGCTCTTGAGGCTTTAATTCGGGAGCAGATGACTCATACAGAAGCTATTGTACAAGGGAATTGATCTTCTATTTGGGAGTTGAAGGCACAATTAAGACAACATGCTTCAAATTTGAATACTCGACCACTAGGCATACTACCTAGTGACACGAAAATTCCTATTCTAAGAAGGAAAAAACACTGTAAGGCTATCACTCTTAGGAGTGGTAAACAAACTAGTGAGCTGACTACAGAATTTGTTGTAGCACCTCAAGATACTGGAGAAGTGATCCCTGGTAAGAAGGTTGAATCTGAAGAGCCTGTCGATGTACCAAACAAAGAAGTTCCACAAACTGTCACTCATATGCCTCATGCCCAACCCTTGAAATTGTTGACGCAATCAAGGGTGTTGATGCAATCAGGTGTATATCTACCTTTACCTTTCCCACAAAGATTCAAAGAGAATGAACATGAAAGTAGTACCGATAGTTCCTGAACACACTGAAGAAACTTTAGGTCAATATTCCTTTAGTAGACACTCTTATGCAAATTTTGAATTATGAGAAATTTATGAATGAGCTCTTATCCAAGGAAAAGAAGCTCAATGATATGGAAACTATTGCACTCGCAGAGGGATGTAGTGTTGTTTTGACAAATAAGTTGCCCCCCAAAATGAAAGATCCTGGGAGCATTCCTATCCCATGTTCTATTGGCAACCATTATTTGGGCAAGGCCTTAAGCGCCTTAGGAGCTAGCATCAACTTAATGCTAATATCTACTTTTAGAAAGTTGGGAATTGGTCACATGAAACCTTCTACAATGACATTGCAACTAGATGATTGATCTTTGGCTCAACATGAAGGGAAAATTAAAGATATATTAGTTCATGTGGATAAATTTATTTTTTCGGTTGATTTTATCATACTTGACTGCGAGGCAGACAAGGAGGTTCCCATAATCTTGGGACGATCATTTTTAGCCACCGAACGAATTCTTATTGATGTTTACAAACATGAAATAACCATGCAACTTAACGATGAGCACAATACCTTTAGTGTTTTTGAATCTATTCAATGCAAGGACAAAGAAGAATGCCATACTGTCGATGAGCTAGATGATTTAATTGCGGAAGAATTCAACAACCAAATCACAATACTTTCTGAAGAGTTTGCAGTGATATCTATTGATGAATTTGTAGATGATTGTGACAACATGGTTGAAGCTAATAATATTGAACTCAAGCATGGATGGTAGATCAAATCCTTACACTTAGCCAACAGCACAGCTCTATTTTTCAAACCATCCATTGATGAAGCTCTTACTCTGGAATTGAAATCGTTACCTACTCATCTTAAATACATTTTTCTTGGTGATAACAATACTCTCCCCGTTATTGTCTCCACAACATTGGATGTAACTCAAGAAGAGAAATTGGTTCATATTCTTAAGCAACATAAACGAGCTATTACTTGGAGTATTGTCAATATTCGAGGCATCAATCTATCTTTTTGCATGCACGATATCAATTTGGAAGATGAAGGCAAGTAACTAGTTGAGCAACAAAGAAGATTAAACGAAAAGATGAAGGAAGTTATTAAGAAAGAAATTATAAAATGCTTGATGTTGGAATTATTTACCCTATTTCTAATAGCAATTGGGTAAGTCTAGTGGAATGCATTCCTAAAAAAAAGTGGCATCACTATGGTTAGCAATGACAAAGACGAATTAATTCCTACATGCATTCGTACGGGGTGGCGAGTTTGTATGGATTATCACAAACTTAATGCTTCCATAAGGAAGGACCACTTCCTACTTCCTTTCATTGACCAAATGTTAGATAAGCTTGCTGGAAAAGCCTATTACTACTTCTTAGATGTCTACTTTGGATACAATCAGATTGCTATTACACCAGAGGATTAAGAAAAAACTACTTTCACTTGTCCCTTTGGTACTTTTGCTTTTCTCTGAATGTCTTTCAGTCTTTGTAACGCACTAGCCACATTCCAAAGGTGCATGATGGCAATATTCTTGGATATCATTGAAGACTCTTTAGAGGTATTTATGGATGATTTCTCAATTTATGGGAATAATTTTAATCATTGTGCTGAAAATTTTGTAAAGTATTGCAGCAATGTGACGACACACATCTTGCTCTAAATTAGGAAAAATGCCATTTAATGGAAACTGAAGGCATTGTGTAAGGCCATTGTATCTCTTTTCAAGGAATGGAATTCGACAAAGCTAAAGTGGAAATCATTGAGAAATAACTTCTATCGAAAAATGTGAAAGTTGTTCGCAATTTTCTTGGGCATGTGGGTTTTTACCAAAGATTTGTTAGAGATTTCTCAAAAATTGAAAGGCCCTTATGCTCATTGATGGAATAGATTTGAAAATTCCTCTTTGACGATACATGTTTGGAGGCATTCATTCAATTGAAGACACAGCTAGTAAATGCACCCATTTTCATAGCACCCAATTGGTTTCAACCTTTTGAAGTTATGTACGATGCAAGCGAATTTGCTGTGGGTGCTTTTCTAGGACAATGTAGGGGAAAAATATTTCACACCATCTATTATGCTAGCAAAACTCTTACAGAGACTCAAATCAACAATACCACTACAGAGAAAATTTTGGTTGTTTTAGCCTTTGCTTTTGACAAGTTTCGTTCTTATATTGTAGGCACAAAGGTTACCATATTTACCGATCACTCGGGATTGAGATATCGTTTTGCCAAGAAGGATGCAAAATTGAAATTGATACGCTGGATCTTACTGTTGCAAGAATTCAACATCGAGATAAAAGACCGCAAAGGTTTAGAGAATCAAGTTGCAGATCATCTGTCTCGATTGAAAGTTGGCAACGAAGATGGAAACATGCTTTAAATTGTCGACGTATTCCCAGATGAAAAGTTCTTTACTGTAGATGCAACCCTTCCCTATGCAAATTTGGTTAATTATCTAGTGTGTGGAAAACTCCTATTGGGTGTCACTGGCCATAAAAAAGAAAGATTTCTTCGTGAAATGCCGAAGTATCATTGGAACGAAACGTATTTATTCAAGGTATACAATGATGACATTATTTGGCTTTGTGTTTCAGAAGAGGAGATGCTTTCAATCCTGAAGCACTGTCATGATGCTTCTTATGGAGGTCATTTCGGTGGCATGCAAACTGCTGCTAATGTAATATCCTGATTTTGGGTCTAGTCAGAACAGTGGTTTCAGGACCACAAATTCGACATAGAAAAATTTATTTTTATTATATTTTTATGGTCTACAATTTTATGGAATGATTTCGTGAAGATTTTGTTCAAAAGTTTTAACGTTTGGGCACTCAATTTAGTCAAAAGGACTAAATTGTAAAAAGTGTAAAAGTTGAGTTCTACATGCTAGAGGTGTCTAATTTCTATGAAATTTTTAGTTAGAGGTCCTTAAATGGTAATTAGACCATTGGTTAATTTTTTGGATAAAAATGGACATGGTTAGGTATGTTTCTAAAGTTTTTCATTAAGGGCATTTTAGTAATTTGGTAACTAAATCAATTAAAAAGCCAAATTAAAAGCTAATTTTTGTCCATCTTCCTCCCATGGCTGAATTTTACAAGAAGAAACCATGGATATTGTTTTTCAAGCTTTCAAGCTCGATTGTAAGTCCGTTCTAGCCCCGTTTTTAATGATTTTTATGTTTTTGAAATACTTGTAACATGATCTATCTATTCCAACCACTAATTTAAGATATAATCAAATTCTAAAATTTTACCCATGATGGATATTTGTATATTTTGATGTTTAATAGTAGAAAATGCATGTTAGTTGTTTGATAAACGACTTTTGCTAAGTGATTTTCGATGAAAATGCTAAAAAGGACCTATTTGTAAAAAGTTGTAAAATGGGTGTTAAAATGCAAATAAAAGAAAATTTTGGGCTTCTATAAGCATGTATAAGGTTCGGCTAGGCATGGGTATTAAAGATATTGAGTACATTTCATTTTACGAGCCTAGGGGCTAAATTATAAAAATGTCAAACTTGAAGGGCAAAAATGTAATTTTTGTCATAATGTGATTTTGGGCAAATTTGAATAGGGTAATGATTAAGTAAGTCAAATTTGATATTATAGATCAATGAAAAATGGGGTTCGAAATTAGAACGGGGGAAAACGAGTATTTGATGGTTAGGTCCTATTCGCCATTTTTTATGCTGAGGTAAGTTCGTATGTTTAATAAGCATTAAATTATATATGTATAAATGCTTAATTGATATAATTGTGGTAAATGCCATATTGTTGAAATGAAATGTGAATGTTATTAAGTACGATATTACGGATATGATCGACAGAGATTCGATACAGAGAAAGTCCTGGTTAAACCTTAGGAATAGACAGGATACAAATGTCAGGACATTAAGGTTACTAAGATTATGTGTAAGACCATATCTGGGATATGGCATCAATATGAGACTTCGTGTAAGACCATAGCTGGGCAATTGGCATCGATACGAGATTTCATGTAAGACCATATCTGAGATATGACATTGGTATGGTACTATGAGTACAAGATTCTCGTGTATCCTTTAGTATTCCAAGTGGTTCAACAGGAAATTTAATGGGTATGTCAAAGGAGAGAAAGAGCATGTAAGTATTATGAATTAGTACATGTATGTACATAAAGTTTATAAGCATTGACTTCATGATATTGTGAATTCATGGTTTCCATGATAATGTTTTTGTGAAAGCCTTGTGATTATTGGTCTATATTTGTGATGTATGAAATACATGGTAAATTCAGTTGGCGATTGTGTAATTGTTTTTCGGGCCAAATTGGGTTATGATATAGCATGTTTTATTCACACAAATTGTGATCTATCGGACATGAGAAAAAGGAAAGATTGGCATAATTGCCTATTAAAATGATTATGGAAGTATGAGAAGATATGAACTTGGAACAATTGAAAGATGTTAAAATATATGCCTGAAATGTGAATACTCATAACTAACGGGCATGTTATTACGATTTTTGAAATAATTGGTTTCATTATGGTAATTAATTATAATGGAGAGATTACGGTTGTTAGGCTAAAGTCAAGAGATGTTAAATTATGTTTGCAAATTGATATAGCAAACAATGTGACTGAATAAGTTATAACTATGAGGTTTATTGCAAATTTTTATTTTGTGTTTATATTGTTGGACTTGGTAAATGATTGGTAGGAGTTGCTTATTATGTCCATACGGACTTACTAAGCTATATAGTTTACCCCTTCCTTTCCCATGTTTTATAGTGTCGTCAAGCTGTCTCGGGTTGGAGACCGCCGGAGATCCTATCACACTATCAAGCTATCATTTTGGGTATTGATAAAGTTAAGTATTTTGAGTAATGGCATGTATACGGACTTGGTCCTTTTGTTATATGCGTCATATGATTTTAGCCAATGTAATGGCTTGTAATCATCAAAGGCTTTTTGTGCTATTTGGCCATGTAAGTTGGCTTATATTGGCAACATGGTTGTAAGCCTAAGTATATTCATATATGTGCTTATGTCTTTGATGATATGGTCATGGTATGCTTGTTAAATGATGGAATGTGATTTATAGTACGATTGTGAAATGTTTAGAAATGTGATTCATTGATGAGACGATAGATTAGTGTACAATTAGGTATCTTGAAAGGAAATAAATGAAGCTTAATAAATGTGAAATTGGCATGATTAAGTTAGGGCATAATAAATGTTATCAGTATGATACATGTTGATATTACTTTGGCATTTGTTGAACATTGTTGTGTATGTTTTTGGTTGCCTAAATATAATATGTTTTGTGACATTGAATTGATGTAAGTGTTTGTGCAAATTAGGGTGGCAAATGGCTTGGTAAATACCCTTGTTTTTGTCCACACGGGTAGACACATAAGTGTGTGTCTAGGCCGTATGTGACACACGGTCAGCCCCATGGGCATGTGATCCGACCGTGTGTCCCCTGAACCTAATTTTTTGCAAAACAGAATGTTCAGTATCGAGCACACGGGCATGAGACACGGCCGTGTGTCTCAGTCGTGTGAAGGACACGGCCTTGGGACACGGGCGTGTGTCTTGGCAATGTCACTTCAATTTGTTCTTGGGTGACAAACAAAGAGTTATACGGGTTAGGGGCAAGGGCGTGTGTGACCACACAGCCTTCCTACACAGGCGTGTCCCATGCCACACGGGCGGTGACCCCTATTTTAGCAAAAATTCTTTAAGTGTCATAAAATTTTTAAATTTTTCGGTTTAGTCTTGAACTACTTCCAAAGTATGTTTTGGGCCTCGTAGGCTCGTTTTAGGGACGATATGCTTGTATATGAAATGTTTTAAATTTGGATGGAAATTTAGTCTCGATTTTGTATGATTGCTTGTGTATAAGTCGGATATGCCTTGTACCCTAGTCCGGCGTTGGATAGGGGTAAGGAGTGTTACTGCTAAGGTTCAAAGACGCCCACAATTTTGTGAATCAATACGACAGCTATCAGTACATAGGTCTATATCTTGATGTAATTAAATGTTGTAGTAGCCAATTATGAAGGTTGAATTGTTTGTTGTTTGTGGTATGTATTTTATGGGACCATTTCCAAGCTCATTTTGAAATCTTTATATATTAGTAGTTGTTGACTACGTCTCGAAGTGGGTTGAAGCTGTTGTAGTCCAAAAGGATGATGCAAAAACAGTGCTTAAATTTTTCACAAGCATATACTCACTTGCTTTGGCACACCAAGGGCATTGATTAGTGATCAAGGCACACACTTTCATTGCAACTAAGTGGCAGCCGCACTGAAAGATATGGATTCAAGCATAGAATGGCTACTACTTATCATTTGCAAACTAATGGGTAAGCCGAAGTGTCAAATCGACAAATTAAAACCATACTTGAGAAGGTTGTGAACCCTTCGAGGAAAGATTGGTCTTCTAGACTGGATGACGCCTTATGGGCATTGCGGACAGCATATAAAACTCCATTAGGGATGTCGCCGTATCAATTGGTTTTTTGGAAAGCATGTCACTTGCCAGTTGAAATGGGACACAAAGCAATATGGGCAATTAAGCAAGTGAACATGGACTATGAAGCTGCTGGAAAGAAAAGGCTATTGGATATCACTGAACTGGAGGAGATTAGGCAAAATGCCTATGAAAACATTGCAATTTACAAGGAAAAGACCAAATGATGGAATGACAGAATTATTTTGTAGTGACAATTTATAGCGGTTCAGCAAGTTTTATTATTCAATTCTAAACTGAAACTGCACCCAGGTAAATTGTGCTCACGTTGGTCTGGACCTTTCAAAGTTATCGAAGTATTTCCTCATAGCGTAGTCACAATCAGAGATTTAAATGATAGACACCAATTCAAAGTGAATAGTCAATGATTGAAACATTATGTTGGAAATATTGATCAAAAGAAGGCAAAGACCATTAAATTGTTGAACAATTTTAATTTGAAGTTTTTTTCTTTGCAATTTAATACTAGGTAATTTTATTTTATTTTTGCTTCTATTCAAGATTGTTTTATTATTTTTATTTTTATTTTTGCAGAACAATTAGCTACCATTATCGACGCACTTGGAATTTATTGTCAACGCAATTAGCACTATTCTATTGTCGCTTCTGACTCAGCAAGAACAAGGACAACTCAGGAAATTCAGATCCCACCATTTGATCAAAAGTCACCTACCCGTCTGATCTGTCTAAGAGAGCGCAATTCTCATTGGACGTAATTCTTCCCATCAACTTTATTTCCTTACAAAAAATCACGTCTTTCCATCTTCTTTTTTGACTCGTTATAAACCACTCTTCACTATGCCGACTGTAAAACACCCAAGCAACCATTTTTGTTCACTTTCTCTTCCCCAAGTTCATACCTTTACACTTTCAAATCATGTTCACTCCACAAAACAAGCAAATATATGGCAAGAACAAGAGGATCAGTCAAGAAAGCCACCAAGCCTGCTGAAGAACACTCATCCTCTGCAACTGTAGTTCATGAGTTGAAATCATCTAGGCCAACGGAGAAAAATGAGTCGGTGATCTTTCTAACGAAAGCAGACAAAGACTAATATCAAAACAACATCTTAAGGTGAAAATTCCACCCAAAACAGGGCATTCTTCTTTCACAACAGCAAGACTTGGGCAAACAAGTTTCCAAAACCATCTCTAAGTCGAAGTGGGAAACTTTTTGCACGCATCCTAGAAGCTATTCTCCTTCATTGGTACGTGTTTTTTATGCTAACCTTTATGACCATGAGTTGGAGTTTATTTTTTTCGAGAAGGTTTAATCCTATGGGATGCTACAAAAATCAATGAGTTGTACAACACTAAGGTGGATGTCGGTGAACACTTCAAGTTTCTTAAGGATATCACAGACAACAAAAGGGACCTATTGGTGACAGATTTATGTGTTGAATAAGCATTCTGGATGGGTTCACATCAAAAGAATTATACAATGCACCGCTGCTTCCTAACACTGAAAAGTCAAATCTGGTTTCATTTTGTCAACTACAGGTTACTACCATCCACTCACAGCACCACAGTCAACCTCGATAGAATATGCCTCCTACATTCTATTGTCAAAGGTAGAAAGATTGATGTCAGCGCAATACTTCACCAGGAAATTGCTGACTGCGCCATAAGGCATAATGGAATTTTGGTTTTCTCGGCGTTGGTGATGCTACTGTACCAGCAGAAAGGGATCGTGCCCGGTGATGATGAAGAGATCTTGAAAAATAATGGCCTGACCACTGAACCATCCATTGACAGAATGACTCGTGGCAAAGATTCACCGACAATGAAGGAGGTAGAGACTAGAAATACAAGGAAGGGCAAAACCAAAGCAGAAAGCAAGGGAACAAACTTGACTGTCGAGACATCATTGCTACGTAAAATAAAGGATATCAAGAAGTTGGCCAATTCCATCAGCAATAAACAAATTAGTCTTCTCACTATAATAGAGGATATAGACAGATCACAAAATTTGTTATATGCTTATACCAGGGCCTGTAACAACTCTATTGTCACCACATTACGTCAGTTAAGCCTAACCCCACTCCCAGAATTTCTAGTGTTCCCACCGATTATCCGAGAGTATGAACCCTCCTCCGAGAAAGATGACCTAGGTGGCCGAGACAGATCGGTGGAATACCCTCCCATTGTACACATCTCTGATGTTGACAAAGAAGAAGACTCAAGGGACATTGAGGAGTGCATGCGACAAATTGATAACCTGGTCGAGGGTGACTTTATTACTGGTCAAGAGGTGTCTGCTATTAAGAAGGAAGTTGTTGTAGAAGAGGAAAATGCCCGTGTTGAAGTTGTGAACAAGATGACCGAGGAAGAAAATATTGAGACAGAAGCTACTAAGAAAGAATCTTTTGAGGATATTGTCAATGCATCTGAGTTTGTGGGTGGAACTACTGACAATCTAGAGTAAGATGGAGCTAGAAAGGCGGAAGCTGCAGAGGTAACAATTGAGCAGCACCACAATTCATTAGCTATAGTGGTCTGTACCAGACAACTCAAGGGTGACCCCTCCTACACAAGAAGTAGCCGACGATGCTGAGGCAGAACCGAAACATGAGGAGCGATCCGAGGACTGTGCAAAGCCCAAAGAAAAGAAGATAAAGTGCTCCAAAGACAAAAAGCACAAGAATGAGGAGAAAAAGAGGAGGAGGAAGAAATATCGTGCAGCCATATTGATAGCCGAGGAAAACTGAGTTAGTTATCTTTAGAACATTTTTTAGTATTTTCAGTTCAGTAATTTACATTTTATGACTCAATTCATCTTAATTTATCTACCATTAATTTGGTCATGTTTTGGTACTGATGTCACTGCATGAGTAATTTCAAATTGCACCCAGAATTGTCACCGCACTTGACAGCTATCTGGATAGGAACAAAAATGTGTGAGCTATCCAGTCTGGTACAACTAACTTGTACGTACAAAGGCAACATGACTCTGATGAAAGGACACCTGGGATATTTGGGAAAAATATAAATATTCACATAAAAAGAAAAAAAAGAGCTTTTGGATTATCATCTTCTTCAACCTATCCTTTGAAGCTTTCAACTATGGCGACGTAAGCTCCGACGTGTGAACTGACATGAAACGGATGTAGGCCAACTTCTGACGAGGAGCCCTGAGTGCTACATAAGAGAGAATAGAGAGATTCAAGCTGAGTTGTTTAGGAATAGTATTCTCCACTTTTTTTCTTTTAATTTTCTTTTCTAAAGGCTGGTGGTTACTTTCTATTTCATGTTAGTATGGATGTACACATGATTTCTAGATTAATTGTTATTCTAGTGTAGTGACCGTGCAAAGTCGGAAGTGTTATTGTGGTCACTGACACTGGAAGGTGCAGTGACAGTTGAAGCTAACAAGCATGACAACGGAAGTTGTTTAAGGATTAGAAAAATTTAATCCACTTGTTCGTAGTAGTGTCCCATTGCCAGTATCGGAAGGTGGGGTTAATGTGCATGTTTAAGTCTTTAATTAAATATAGAAGTTAAGTTTGGTAAGATATTCATTAAAATTTAATGCACCAATAGTCACCTATCCTTTTCTACCTTGTGAGCACTTAGTATTTTGTTGAATAATCACATTGGGGATCCTAGTTTATCATTATCATATTTATCTTGTTGTTTTCAAGTTATTGCTTTGACATCTACTATCACAATTTATCTCATTTTATCTATTTATTACACCTACCTCGTGGGACCGATATCTAACAGACTCATATTTGTCTACTATACTTGCATCAACAGTGTACGCTTACACATTAGTGCTATGACGTTAAATAACCGACCAATCTACATTGACTTGGAACTTAAATTTTAGTAAAACTTCACTTGTTTGAACCTCGAGGAATAGCCTCTAAGGGTACCCCTCTACATGCATGATACAGCTATGATGCCACTTGCGTGGGCTTGGAGGTGTTTGGCTTGATCCTTCCACACAATCCTCGAGTTATTCTTGACCCTACTTGTGACAACCCGAATTAGGGCCTAATCGGAATAGTGGTTTCGTGACCACAAATCCGAGATAGAAATAATTATTTTATAATTATTTTGGGGTTTATGATATGATTGCATGATTGTGTGAAAATTTCGTGATGAAATTCTATGCCTAAAGTGCTTAAATTGAAAATAGGGATTAAATCGAATAAGTTGCAAAATTTACATTTTAGAAGTTTTTAGTATGAAATTGCTTTAAAATATAAATTAGGAGGTCTTAAATAGCAATTTGACCAATTTTAAGTTCATGGACAAAATTAGGACATGGAAGGAATTTTTGAAAGTTTAGTAAGGAGGGGCATTTTGGTCATTTGAATATTAAATGAAATAAAATGGGAAAAATAACACAAAATTGGTTATCATCTTCATTAGTTGCTGCCGAAAATTGCTCTCCTCCATAGCTAGGGTTTCTTCAACTTTGAAGCTCCATAATCAAGAAAGGCGTGGAATTGACCTCGAACGAGGGAAGGAAAAAGTTTTGGACTAAATCGCAAAATTTCCACATTTTGCACCGAGGTAAGTTTGTATGTAAATATTATATTATTTTCATTTACATTTCTATATACTTCACCTATTATATGAATATACTAGCTGATGTTAAAATATAAATCGACTATTGGAAGAATAGAAATAAATAATAGAGAGGATCCCGATTGAACATTCGAAGAGATCGAATAAAATAGAGGGAGCGTAGCTAGGTCACATGTATGATGCTGAGTGCACATCATGTGTACAAGAAAGCTACGAAATACAATGTAGTAGCTAGGTCACATGTGTGATACGGGATGTATCCCATGTAGACAAGAGAGCTACGTAAGAGATAAATGTAGCTAGGTCGCATGCGTGATTCCAAGTGAAGGACACCATGTAGACAAGAAAGCTACGAGACAAATCGGCTAGGTCGCATGAGTGATATTAAGTGTTCACCATGTGTACAAGAGAGCCGAACTAAATGAAGTATGATGGTGGAGCTGTGTGCTAAAACCATTAAATATCGAGGATTGATCCGAATTGTTCAACGGGATGGTTTTGTGGTGACATTGTGGTTATGGACCTATATTTGTGATGAATGAATTGTGGTGAAAATGATTTGTGGCATATCTATATATGTAAGATAAAATGAGGTTAGCATAAAGAATGTGTGAAAGAGTGAAATTAGCATTAAAACTGTTTTGGACGGTAGCAGTGACGTGATTTTGAAAAATCACCAAAAATAGCAGGAACATAATTAGAGGTTGAATGAGATGTGCAATTAAAGTTTAATGAGTCTACTTTCATATAAAAGAATCAGAACAAGCAAAGGAATTTTATATTTTGAGATATTTACAATTGTGTGTGACTTGCTCAGGATAAATGTGTGATCCCCTGTTTCAACTTTGAAAAATCATTAAAAATTGTACAAATAAAATTAAGAAATATAGTTTACATGCCTAAATTCCTCATTAAGTTTAGTTTTAAATGAAACAAATTTCAGGGTCATCTGAATTGTGTACTGAGAGAAATTCAATTCGTAGTGAACAGAGGTCAGACTAGTCGAGCTGTGTAACAGGGGAAGCTTTAACTAATAAACTGTACTAATAGGCTGAACCAAAAATTCTAGAAAAAAATTAGCAAAAATATTTATGAGTCTAGATTTAGGGAAATTTTACGGATTTGAATTTCGAGTTTTTCAACTCGAGTTATGATTTATTTAGTGAACATGACGCAGGGAGGACAGCTTGATCAAATTGGGATAAACAATAAAAGTTAAAAATATTATATAATTGAGTTATGTTGTAAACATGTTAGATTTCTTATTTGTTATTTATATACTTACTAAGCTATATGCTTATCTTCTTTTCTTTTTTTTTCTTGTCTTATAGAGTTACTAAGCCAGATCGGGAATTGAAGATCGTCGGAGACCCATCCACACTATCAATACTTTTTGGTACATTGTAAACACTATTTTGAAATATGGCATGTATAGCAGACTTGGTTATTTTGTTACGTGTCATAAATGTCTAGGTTTAAATTACTACTTATAGTATCAAGCTAATCATTTTGTATGAAACCTTTGGAATTAGTTTGTATTGTTAATAGCAGATGTTATAATGATCAAATTGCACGCTATATTTTTGTTGGGTTTTATTTAATAGTATTTACTATGATTTGTTAATACCTTGTACCTGTGCTCCGCTACTGGATACGGGTAAGGGTGTTACATTTAGTGGTATCGAGCTATGGTTTAGTCGGTTCTCGGACTAATAAAGTGTGTGTAAAAGTCTAGCTATACATGCCATAAAAATATTGTGATAGTGTGGTGACTCCGACTATTCTAAATTGTGTTTTGTTTTAATATAGTAATGGATCCCAAGGAACTGCGATGATGATGCCGCTAGTAATGCGCCGGCTCCCGCACAAGGGACCGTGACTGTGGAAAAGTAGACCGAGACGTTGAGACAGGAGATGAGGCTTGGGATGCCTTTCTCCAAAGGATGAACAATTGGTATACTGAATTTATTCGAGCAAATCCAAATACTCAACCTCCTCTACCCCCTCCTATACCTCAGATGATTCCTGTAGCTGCTCAAGACGTAAATTTGGTAAGGATGAACAAGCCTCCAGTTGACAAGATTCGAAAACAAGGGGCCGAAGAGTTTAGAGCAAAGATCGGTGATGATCCCGAGAAAGCGGAATTCGGCTTGAGAATTCTACCCGTGTATTTGATGAGCTTTCATGTACACCAAGAATGCTTAAAGTGTGTTTGTATCACTTTTGAGAGATTCGCCTACCATTGGTGGAAGACTTTGGTATCGGTGGTGCCAAAAGAAAAAGTTACTTGGGATTTCTTCCAGAAGAATTTAGAAAGAAATACATAAGTCAACGATATATGGATCAAAAACGGAAGGAGTTCCTTGAATTGAAGCAAGGCAAGATGTCCGTGGCGTAATATGAACGCGAATTTGTGAGACTTAGCAAGTATGCCCGTGAATGTGTGTCAACCGAGGCCATTATGTGCGTAAGGTTTGAAGATGGGCTGAATGAGGACATTAAAGTGCTTGTAGGAATTTTGGAATTGAAAGAATTTGTTGTATTGGTTGATCGAGCTCTTAAAGTCAAGAATTGAACAAAGAAAAAAGAAAAGCTGCTATTGAGGCTCGAGATGCCAGAAAAAGGCCGATAAGCAAGCCATTTCAATCTCAATCAAAGAGGTCCAAAGAGGCAAACCCTCGAATGACAGTTTCAATTGGGGAGTCACACAGAGATCGTGGTAGAGCGTATTCGGGGTCTAAAGCTCAAGCTACTTCGGTGGCAAGTGTGGGTAATGTGCGACCTAGAAAGCCCGAGTGTCAACAATGTGGCCGGCAACATTATGGTGAGTGTTGGGGAACTGAGCGAGCTTGTTTCAAAGCGTTTTCTTGCGAGCATTTTATTAGAGATTGTCCGGAGAAAGTTAAAGAAGAAAGATTTCAGAGTGCTAGGATGAATACCACCGCTAGTAGAGGTAGACCACCGAGAAATACTAGAGGTGGGACTAGCAATAAAAAGCTGCGATGAAAGACTCAGATGGCAAGATCGAAGCTAGAGCACTGCTAGAGCTTATGCTATACGTGCCCGAGAAGATGCATCATCTCCGATGTCATTCTTGGTACATTTTCTCTCTATGATACTATTGTTATTGCATTGATTGATCCCGGTCCACTCATTCCTATATTTGCATGAATTTAGTATCTAATAAAAAGTTGCTCACGAGTTTCATGAGAGTTTACGATTAAAGTGTCAAACCCTTAGGCCAATATGTGCTAGTTGACAAGGTTTGCAAGAATTGCCCATTAATGATTCAAGGTCACTGTTTTCCGGCCAATTTGATGCTGTTACCATTTGATGAGTTTGACGTTATCTTGGGAATGGACTGGTTGACATTATATGATGCTAAGGTAGATTGTAAACAAAAGACACTAGAGTTGAAATGTGAAAATGGAGAAATTTTGTGGGTTGAAACAGATTTAATCAAATAAATTGCCTATGGTGATTTCGCATATGTCCGCATTGTAAATACATGAGGAAAGGGTGTGAAGCTTATCTGGCTTATGTAATGAATACTGAGTTGCCTCAACTGAAGTTTGAATCAGTACCGATAGTTTGTGAGTTTCCAGATGTATTTCCAGAGGAATTGCCTGGGTTGCCTCCGAACAGAGAGATAGAGTTTGCCATTGATTTGTTGCCGGCATCGCACCGATCTCGATTGCTCCATATAGAATGGCTCAGATCGAATTAAAAGAATTGAAGGCTCGATTCACAGAATTAACAGATAAGGGATTTATGAGACCGAGTTTCTCTCCCCGGTGCTCTCAGATATTATTCGTAAAGAAGAAGGATGGTTCAATGAGACTTTGCATTGATTATCGTCACTCAATAAGGTGACTATAAAGAACAAGTACCCATTGCCGAGGATTGATGATTTATTCGATCGCTTAAAAGGGGCTACAATGTTTTTTCAAAGATTGATTTAAGGTCCGGTTACTACCAGGTTGAGAGTTAAGGAATCGGATGTGCCGAAAACCACCTTTAGGACAAGGTATGGACATTATGAGTTTCTTGTAATGCCTTTCGGCTTAACAAATGCTCCAAATATATTTATGGACTTAATGAATCGGATCTTTCGGCTATATTTGGATAAGTTTGTAGTAGTATTCATAGATGACATTCTAATTTATTCTCGGGATGAGTTTGAACATGCCGAACACTTGAGAACCATATTGCAGATCTTGAGAGAAAAGAAATTGTTCGCCAAGTTTAGTAAAAGTGAGTTACGCCTTCGTGAAGTCGATTTTTGGGACATATAGTCTCGTGTGATGGTATTCGGGTGGATCCAAGCAAGATTTCTGCGATCGTTGATTGGAAACCGCCAAAGAATGTATTTGAGGTTAGAAGCTTTTTAGGCTTAGCCGGATATTATAGACGCTTTGTTGAGGATTTTCGATGATTGCCTCTCCTATGACTAAGTTGCTGCAAAAGAATGTTAAGTTTGAATGGATGAAGAATGTCACAGAGTTTTGAAAAGTTGAAAGCATGATTGATCAAGCACCAATTTTAGTACAAACCAGAGCCAGAAAAGAGTTCGTAATTTATAGTGATGCATCGTTGATGTGCCTTGGATGTGTGTTGATGCAAGAGGGTAAAGTGGTAGCTTATGCTTCGAGACGCTTAAAACCGCATGAAAAGAATTATCCTACACATGATTTGGAATTGGCCGCTATTGTCTTTGCTTTGAAGATTTGGCGACATTATTTGTACGGTGAAAATGCCGAATTTTTACTGATCACAAAAGTTTGAAGTATTTGATGAATCAAAAGGATCTGATCTGCGACAGCGAAGATGGCTTGAATTATTAAAGGATTATGATCTAGTGATTGATTATCTTCCGAAAAAGCAAATATAGTTGCTGATGCCTTGAGCAGAAAAATTTCTTTTTACTTTGAGAACCATGAATACGGGATTAGCATTGTCTGATGATGGGTCAATCTTAGCAGAGATGAGAGCTAAACCATTATTTCTCCAGTTGATTTGAATGATAATGAGTTGCGGACCAAAAGAACTCAATGCGAATCAAAGTTACGACTTCATTTTCGAGTTGGACCGGATGATTGTTTAATGTTTCGAGAGCGAATATGTGTGCCAAAAAATAATGAATTGATTCGAAAAATATTACATGAGGCGCACAATGGTGTTTTATCGATTCACCCTAGTAGCACAAAAATGTATAAAGATTTAAAGAAGTTGTATTGGTGGCCGTATGAAAAGGGACATTTCTGAATTTGTAACCAAGTGTTTGATCCACAACAAGTAAAAGCCGAACATCAAGTGCCTTCGGGACTACTTCACCCAGTAATGGTGCCCGAGTGGAAATGGGACAAGATTACCATGGATTTTGTAACCGGTTTACCTTTGACTCCTAAAAAGAAGGATGCTGTCTGGGTAGTGGTTGATAGATTAACAAAATCAGCCCACTTTATACCAGTACGTACCGATTACTCACTTGATAAATTAGCCGAATTATATATTGCTGAAATTGTGAGGTTGCACGGGGTACCTATGTCTATAATATCAGATAGAGATCCGAGATTTACCTCGAGATTTTGGAAAAAGTTACAAGAAGCTTTGGGTACAAAATTGAACTTTAGTACCGCGCCCATCCACAAACAGATGGTCAATCGGAAAGAGTAATCCAGTACTCGAAGATATGCTTAGATGTCTGTGTTTTAGAATTTGGAGGTAGTTGGGAGAAATATCTATCTTTAATTGAGTTTGCCTACAATAATGCTTATCACTCAAGTATACAAATGGCACCGCATTTAAGCCTTGTATGGTCGTAAGTGTCGGACTCCTTTATATTGGATGAACTCGGTGAGAAACAGATTCACGGAGTTGATCTAGATCTAGTTAAAGAAACCAAGAGAAAATAAAAGTAATTCGGGATTGCTTGAAAGTCGCTTGGATCGACAAAAGTCATATGCAGACTTGAAAAGAAAAGAGATTGAATTTCAAGTGGGTGATAAAGTGTTCTTAAAGGTGTCACCATGGAAAAGATTCGAGATTTAGTCGAAAAGGCAAGTTGAGTCCGCGCTTTATTGGGCCGCATGCACGAGATTACCGAGAGAATTGGACCAAGATGGCATACCGGTTGGCCTTACCGCAGAGTTAGAAAGAAAGATTCATAACGTGTTTCACGTATCAATGTTACGACGTTATCGTTCGATCCTTCACATGTGATCTCCCAACGTAAATTGAGATTCGATCGGATATGACCTATGAGGAGGAACCAATAAAGATTTTGGCTCGAGAAATTAAACAGTTAAGAAATAAAAGTATAGCCTTAGTGAAAGTATTGTGGCACAGATATGGAATAGAGGAAGCTACGTGGGAACCCGAGGAAGCTATGAGGAAACAATGACCCAAACCTCTTTACGGTGTAAGATATTCGGGACGAAAATCTCTAAAGGGGAGAATTGTGACAACCCGAATTAGGGCCTAATCGTAATAGTGGTTTCGTGACCACAAATCCGAGATAGAAATAATTGTTTTATAATTATTTTGGGGTTTATGATATGATTGCATGATTGTGTGAAAATTTCGTGATGAAATTCTATGCCTAAAGTGCTTAAATTGAAAATAGGGATTAAATCGAATAAGTTGCAAAATTTACATTTTAGAAGTTTTTAGTATGAAATTGCTTTAAAATATAAATTAGGAGGTCTTAAATAGCAATTTGACCAATTTTAAATTCATGGACAAAATTAGGACATGGAAGGAATTTTTGAAAGTTTAGTAAGGAGGGGCATTTTGGTCATTTGTATATTAAATGAAATAAAATGGGAAAAATAACACAAAATTGGTTATCATCTTCATTAGTTGCTGCCGAAAATTGCTCTCCTCCATAGCTAGGGTTTCTTCAACTTTGAAGCTCCATAATCAAGAAAGGCGTGGAATTGACCTCGAACGAGGGAAGGAAAAAGTTTTGGACTAAATCGCAAAATTTCCACATTTTGCACCGAGGTAAGTTTGTATGTAAATATTATATTATTTTCATTTACATTTCTATATACTTCAGCCTATTATATGAATATACTAGCTGATGTTAAAATATAAATCGACTATTGGAAGAATAGAAATAAATAATAGAGAGGGATCCCGATTGAACATTCGAAGAGATCGAATAAAATAGAGGGAGCGTAGCTAGGTCACATGTATGATGCTGAGTGCACATCATGTGTACAAGAAAGCTACGAAATACAATGTAGTAGCTAGGTCACATGTGTGATACGGGATGTATCCCATGTAGACAAGAGAGCTACGTAAGAGATAAATGTAGCTAGGTCGCATGCGTGATTCCAAGTGAAGGACACCATGTAGACAAGAAAGCTACGAGACAAATCGGCTAGGTCGCATGAGTGATATTAAGTGTTCACCATGTGTACAAGAGAGCCGAACTAAATGAAGTATGATGGTGGAGCTGTGTGCTAAAACCATTAAATATCGAGGATTGATCCGAATTGTTCAACAGGATGGTTTTGTGGTGACGTTGTGGTTATGGACCTATATTTGTGATGAATGAATTGTGGTGAAAATGATTTGTGGCATATCTATATATGTAAGATAAAATGAGGTTAGCATAAAGAATGTGTGAAAGAGTGAAATTAGCATTAAAACTGTTTTGAACGATAGCAGTGACGTGATTTTGAAAAATCACCAAAAATAGGAGGAACATAATTAGAGGTTGAATGAGATGTGAAATTAAAGTTTAATGAGTCTACTTTCATATAAAAGAATCAGAACAAGCAAAGGAATTTTATATTTTGAGATATTTACAATTGTGTGTGACTTGCTCAGGATGAATGTGTGATCCACTGTTTCAACTTTGAAAAATCATTAAAAATTTTACAAAGAAAATTAAGAAATATAGTTTACATGCCTAAATTCCTCATTAAGTCTAATTTTAAATGAAACAAATTTCAGGGTCATCTGAATTGTGTACTGAGAGAAATTCAATTCGTAGTGAACAGAGGTCAGACTAGTCGAGCTGTGTAACAGGGGAAGCTTTAACTAATAAACTGTACTAATCGGCTGAACCAAAAAATTCTAGAAAAAAATTAGCAAAAATATTTATGAGTCTAGATTCAGGGAAATTTTACGGATTTGAATTTCGAGTTCTTCAACTTGAGTTATGATTTATTGAGTGAACATGATGCAGGGAGGACAGCTTGATCAAATTGGGATAAACAATAAAAGTTAAAAATATTATATAATTGAGTTATGTTGTAAACATGTTAGATTTCTTATTTGTTATTTATATACTTACTTACTAAGCTATATGCTTATCTTCTTTTCTTTTTTTTTCTTGTCTTATAGAGTTACTAAGCCAGATCGGGAATTGAAGATCGTCGGAGACCCATCCACACTATCAATACTTTTTGGTACATTGTAAACACTATTTTGAAATATGGCATGTATAGCAGACTTGGTTATTTTGTTACGTGTCATAAATGTCTAGGTTTAAATTACTACTTATAGTATCAAGCTAATCATTTTGTATGAAACCTTTGGAATTAGTTTGTATTGTTAATAGCAGATGTTACAATGATCAAATTGCACGCTATATTTTTGTTGGGTTTTATTTAATAGTATTTACTATGATTTGTTAATACCTTGTACCCTGTTCCGGCTACGGATACGGGTTAGCTGTGTAACAGGGGAAGCTTTAACTAATAAACTGTACTAATCGGCTGAACTAAAAATTCTAGAAAAAAATTAGCAAAAAGATTTATGAGTCTAGATTCAGGGAAATTTTACGGATTTGAATTTCGAGTTTTTCAACTCGAGTTATGATTTATTTAGTGAACATGACGTAGGGAGGACAGCTTGATCAAATTGGGATAAACAATAAAAGTTAAAAATATTATATAATTGAGTTATGTTGTAAACATGTTAGATTTCTTATTTGTTATTTATATACTTACTTACTAAGCTATATGCTTATCTTCTTTTCTTTTCTTTTTCTTGTCTTATAGAGTTACTAAGCCAGATCGAGAATTGAAGATCGTCGGAGACCCATCCACACTATCAATACTTTTTGGTACATTGTAAACACTATTTTGAAATATGGCATGTATAGTGGACTTGGTTATTTTGTTACGTGTCATAAATGTCTAGGTTTAAATTACTACTTATAGTATCAAGCTAATCATTTTGTATGAAACCTTTGGAATTAGTTTGTATTGTTAATAGCAGATGTTATAATGATCAAATTGCACGCTATATTTTTGTTGGGTTTTATTTAATAGTATTTACTATGATTTGTTAATACCTTGTACCCTGTTTCGGCTACGGATACGGGTAAGGGGTGTTACATTTAGTGGTATCAGAGCTATGGTTTAGTCGGTTCTCGGACTAATAAAGTGTGTGTAAAAGTCTAGCTATACATGCCATAAAAATATTGTGATAGTGTGGTGACTCCTGACTATTCTAAATTGTGTTTTGTTTTAATATAGTAATGGATCCTGAAGGAACTGCGGCTGATGATGCTGCTAGTAATGCGCCGGCTCCCGCACAAGGGACCGTACCTGTGGAAAATACTAAAATTTAGTTTCGTATGGAAAGCCGCTAGCAACTTTTTCCAAAATTGTGATGTAAACCTCGAGTCTCTATTTGAAATGATCGACAAAGGTACACCATGAAGTCTAATAATCTCCAAGATGTACAAATCAGCCAGCTTGTCAAGAGAAAAGTCAAAGCATACCGGTATAAAATGAGACGACTTAGTCAATCTGTCGACTATTATCAAAATAACGTCTTTTTTCTTCAGAGTCACTGGTAATCCAGTCACGAAATCCATAGTAACTCGATCCCATTTCTACTCTGAGATCATAATAGGATAAAGCAATCCAGAAGGCACTTGATGTTCTGCTTTGACTTGTTGACAAATCAGACAACTTGATACAAATTCAGATATGTCTCTTTTCATGCCATTCCACCAATAATTTTCCTACAAGTCGTTGTACATCTTTGTACTCCCCAGGTGAATTGACATACGACTATCATGTGCTTCTTGCGAAATACTCTAAATTAGCTTAGCATCTTTAGGAACACAAATTCTACCTCTTAATCTCAAACATCCATCGGAATCGACCTGGGAATCAGATTCACTGGAGGACTCGCACAGAATTTTCTTAGCTTGTAATTCTTTATCAACTTTCTGAGCCTCACAGATCTGTTGAAGAAGTGTTGGACTAGCTCTCAATTCTACCAAAATAGAACCACCATCACATAAAATCATCTGAGCGTTAATAGCCCTCAAAGCGAACAAAGACTTTTTACTGAAAGCGTCAACAACCATGTTCGCCTTTCCCAAATGGTAATCAATCACGAGTTCATAATCTTTCAACAATTCTAGCCATCTCTGTTGTCTTAAATTCAAGTCCTTCTAAGTCATCAAATACTAAAGACTTTTATGGTCGGTGTAGACATGGCATTTCTCACCGAACAAGTAATGACGCCAAATCTTCAAAGCAAACACAATCACGACTAACTCTAGATCGTGCGTAGGATAATTCTTCTCGTGAGGCTTTAACTGCCTTGAAGCATAGGCCACAACTTTTCCCTCTTGCATAAGGTCACAACCTAGTCCATTCAAGGACGCATCATTGAAAATTGCAAATTTCTTCCCTCATTCAGGTTGTACTAGCACTAGTGCCTCCGTCAATAACATCTTCAACTTCTCAAAATTTTGTTGACACTTTTTCGTCCACTCGAACTTAACATCTTTTTGCAGTAGTTTCATCATAGAAGTGGCTATAATAGAAAATCCTCTTACGAATCGTTGGTATTAACCAGCAAATCCTAAAAAGCTCTTAACTTCGGTTACATTCTTTGGAGGCTTTCATTCAACAATGGCAGAAATCTTACTGGGATCAACCCGAATACCATCACCGGAAATGATATGGCCTAGGAATCCAACTTCCCAAATCCAAAACTCACTCTTACTAAACTTAGCATACAATTGCTTGTCCCTCAAAATCTGCAAAACAATCTTCAAGTGCTTAGCGTGCTCTGCTTCATCTCCCAAATAGATTAAAATATCATCAATAAACACTATGAAAAATTTATCCAAATAAGACCGAAAAATTCTATTCATTAAGTCCATAAAAACGGTTGGGGCATTTGTTAATCCAAATGGCATAACTAGAAATTCATAGTGATCGTACCTAGTCTTAAAAGTAGCTTAGGCACGTCTATTTCCTTGACTCGAAGTTGATAATAGCCGGACCTTAGATCAATAATGGAAAACCATGTTGCTCCTTTTAACTAATCAAACAAATCGTCAATTCTTGGGAGAGGATACTTGTTCTTGATCGTTACCTTATTTAGTTGTCGATAATTGATGCATAATCTCATGGAACCATCCTTTTTCTTAACATACAACACGGGAGCACCCCATGGTGAAAAGCTTGGTCTTACAAATCCCTTATCAGCTAGTTCTTGAAGTTGAGACTTTAACTATTTCAGTTCTGTTAGAGCCATTCTATATGGAGCAATCAAAGCAGGTGCAGTCCCTGGCAATCAACTTAATACCAAATTCAACCTCTCTAACTGGGAGCAAACCTGGCAATTCCTCTGGAAACACATCCGCAAAGTCGCATACGATAGGTACTGATTCAACCTTCAACTCAAATTCCTTTGAATCCATCACATATGCCAAATAAGCTTCATCTGCAAAGTCACATTTCTGGCCATCCATTGAAGAAATTACAATCGGTGACCCATTAGACTCATTGGACTCTATCCGAAGGATCTCACCACTTCCATGTCTTAATTCAATAACTTTCCGTCTACAGTCCACTATAGCACCGTGAAATGTCAACCAGTCCATACCCAAAATAACATCAAATTCGACAAACGAAAACAACATCAAATCGACCGAAAAGCAAAGACCTCTAATCATCAAAGGACATTTCTTGCATATCTTATTTACTAAGTCATGTTTGCCTAATAGATTTGATACCCTAATCACAAATTCTGTAGACTCTATAAGTAAATTGAAGCTAGATGCCAATGTCATGCATATATACGAATGGGTAGAGCCTGAATCTATTAAAGCAATAACATCTTTATCATAGAAAGAAAATGTACCGGTGATCACATCTGGCGAAGATGCTTCCTCTCAAGCACGTATGGCATAGGCTCTAACTGGGGTCCTAGCCTCAAATCGCACAACAGTCTCTCGAGTCATATTCCTGCTGCTAGTTTCACCACCGGTATTCTTCAAGGGCCTCCTTCTAAGAGCTGAACCACTCTGTCTCTCGGTTTTAAGTTTCTTGCCCATTTCAGGGTAATCCTTAATGAAATGATCTGGAGAACCACATCCAAAACACGTCCCCTCATTCCTTCTACATGGACCCGAGTGACGTTTCTCGCAGTGTTGGCACTCGAATTGGTGAGGCTTAGCATCATCTACACTAGCCATAGATGTAGCTTGAGTCTTAAAACTCGAGCCTTGCTTCTTACGGTTTCCATAGGAGCATCTTGTCAATGCATAAGAACGAGAAGGTACATCTCTTGATTTCTTGGATTCTGTCGGAGTCTATTTACTCATCATTCTCTTCCTAACATCTCTAGCCTCTAACTTGGCTTTCTTTTTTTCTTTCGTTAATTCTTCAGCCTTACATGCCCGTTCAACGAGTACAACTAATTCTTTAAGTTCAAGGATGCCTACTAACACTTCAATGTCCTCATTGAGTCCATCTTCGAAACTACGGCACATATTGGCCTCAGTGGGCACACACTCTCAAGCATACTTACTTAATCGAACAAATTCCTGCTTGTATTCTATTACTGACATACGTCCTTGTTTAAGCTCGAGAAATTTCTTTCGTTTCTAATCAATAAACCTTTCGCTAATATACTTCTTTCAAAATTCCTCCTGAATGAATTCCTAAGTGACAGCCTCCTTAGGCACTACTGAGATCAAAGTCTTCCACCAATGATAAGCATCATCCCTCAATAAATATATGGCACACTTAAGGCACTCCTCGGGTGTGCAAGATAGCTCCTCAAATACTCCGATCGAATTTTTGAGCCAAAACTCAGCTCTCTCAGCATCGTCATCGGTATTTGCTCTAAATTCCTTGACTCCTTATTTTCAAATCTTATCTACGGGTCATAAGTCCATATTCCGAGGCATCATAGGCACAGGTTGAGGGCTCAAAGTGGGTGGAGGAGGTGGGGCTTGAGCATTAGGGTTCGCTCTCATAAACTCGGTATACCAATTATTCATCATTTGGAGGAAAGCCTCCCTAGCCTCCCCTCCTTGGCTAACTGTAACGGGTCTATTCCCCTCTGGCACCATCACTTGAGCGGGGGTTAGTGCATTACTCTCAAAATAATCAACTACAGCTCGATCGGGATCCATACTATACGAAAAATACAATTATATCGTCAGGAGTCGTCACACTATCACAATTTTACTCATGGCATGTATAGTTAGACTCAAACACATGCTACGTAGTCCAAGAATCGACTAAACCGTAGCTCTGATACTAATATATGTAACACCCCTTACCCGTACCAGAGACTGGGATAAGGTACAGGCATTATCGGACAAACATACGAACATTCGACTAAAATGCAAGCGATAAAATTTCATTTCAAACCAATTCCATCATTTTATCCCTTATATGGGCTTACGAGGCCCTAAGCATACCTTTGAAGTGGTCTGAGACTGAACCGAAAACATATGAAGAACTTCAGAAGATTTTTACGTTTGGCCTCACATGCCCGTGTGGAGGCACACCATATGCCTGTGTGCTTGGGACACGCCCGTGTCCCTAGCCCGTGTAGAATTCTGAATTTTTATTATTTTCCATTTCAAGGTGTTGTGGTTTTTACATGGCCTAAACATACGCTCGTGTCCTTAACACGGCCTAGACACGACCGTGCTGTCCACCGTGTTCGAAAACCTGGACATTCTGTTTATGACATCATCATTCATTTAGGGGCACACGGCCAAAGCGCACGTGTAACGCCCAATTTTTGGGTTTTCTATGTTTCTATGTTTTTTTAAAAAAATTTGTGTGTGTTCTGTTTGGTTATATATATATTTTAGTAGGTTAGTGGGCCTTTGGAAGGCCCAAACTTAATTTAAATTCGTGGTAGTCTTCAAAATTTTGATTTTAAGAACAAGTGATGCAATTGGCGTTTGGGCTTTTAAGAGTAAAGGGGTAAAAGATGACACAAAAAGGAGTGTGGTGTAGTGGCAAGGTAGCGCCACTTAGGGGACAAAGAAGTGACACCATAAAGGAAGTAAGAGGTCCAAGGTTCAAGTCTTCGCTCTTGCAATTTATTTTGGTTTTTCTTTTCAATAAATCTGGAAGCAAGTAGGTGCGCTTTAAAGTTTAAGTGTTGGACTTATGACACAAATGAGTTGATGGCCTAGTGGTGGTGGCGTAGTTTAGCCTGTGAGAGGACTTTGGTTCGAATCTCTTGGCACGCAAAGGTTAATTATTTTGCTATGTTGGGACGGCAAGAGTTGGTGTTGGTTTTAAACTCTGTTGATGGAGGGATCTCACATCGGGAAGCTAACATAAGAGTAGATGGAGAGCTGGCTTTATATAGAGCAAACCATGAGCAGAGTTGGCATACCCTTCTTGGTTGATCCCTTTCACTTGGTGGTGTGCACATTTAGGTTGGGCATCAGCTAAGAGTGTGGGAGCACAGATTAACTGCAGTCTCCTACCAAGTGTGTATTTCTCACTACTCTAGTAGTAGGACGGCTATTTAGGGCCGCGATGGGCTGAAATGGGCCATGTAGTCCCAATGGGTCCACAGGCCCAAGTGGATAATTTGTAGAATTACTAAAATACCCTTGTAGGATAGGACTACCGATTTACCCCTGAAGGGTAAAACAACTATTTTGCCCCTCGTGCGTAAATGACTAACTTGTGTGATGATTGGGTTAGTTGACGTGGATTTATCGTAGTTATTGTTAATTCGTAAGTATAATGTGTTAGTGATCGATTGTAGGATTATCGCGTGGGAGATATCGTCATCAATCGTCATCAACCAGGTGTGTAAACGACACCCTCCCTTAGACTGAATCGGTAAAAGCCGAAATACCGAAACATTGGTATTTTGTGAACTCGCGAGCGTGCGAGTGTTCATGAGATAGTTGTTAATGAATATGGTGTATTTGGATGATTAGAGTGCAGAGTGCACATTTTCGTGCACAACGGTATTTTTAGGCTTAATGGGCCGAAAACGGGCCAATAGGCCAACAGGCCCACTTTGGTAAAAAGACGAGGTAAGTACTTCTGATTACTTGGTAAATGTTAGAATGAGCTTGAAACCCTAGCAATAGGTAATAATTACTGAAATACCCTTAGGCATGCAAAATTACGATTTTACCCCTAGGGATATTGTATTTTATCTTAAAAGCATAATGTTCTGTTTCTGTGTTCGTATGCCATGACATATTATTCTGTTGCATGGGACATGGGTTTATATTGATGGAGGAAGCGTGCTGGCAGCCTCGTTGCAATCTGGTGGCCTCGCCACATATATCTGATCGTGACTTCACAACAATATCCGCACCTCATTGCAATCCGTGTAACCGCCACATATGTAAATATATATATATTTGTTCTAGTGGCCTCACCACAATATTCAGATCTGGTGACTTCGTCACAATATCCGCAACCTCACCGCACTTTTTAGTGGTGTGTAGCGGTTGGGTGGGTCGAGTAGTCTCCCACATGGTGTAAGGCTGATGCGGGGTGTTATGGATAGCTCGGGTTGGGATTTCTGCATTCATGATATATTTGTTCAGAATCGCTATGGGCCGATGAGTTTCATTCGATTTACAGACTAGGCCAAGGCCCGATAAGTCGACTGAGGTTTGATCTATTTTGGGCTATGGTTGGGTTATGTTACACACTGAGTTTACCAAACTCACCCTTTACTTTCATCTCTGCAGGAAATCTCCAACCATAGTGGGCTTGGAGCTGTGAAGGATTCGGAGTGGCCACATCATCTGCAAAGTTGGTTTTTCTAAGTTAGTTTATTTTTATTATTTTTTTATATTCTGATTTAATTTTGGGTTTTAAGTTGTCATAAGGCCGCTATATAAATTTTTCTTTCCGCTATGGTTTTTATTTTCTGATTATATTTATACTATGTCGAAACTGCTAGTGTTAGGCTGCGTGGGTTTTCAAAATTAATGAACGTTTGCAAGACTCAACAAGTACGACAAATGAATAGCCTAAAGATTGATAAACTGACTTTTCATTCAATTGTTGTTTTTACAAAGACCACCCTAATCACTTAAACCAACGAATGCATACTAAGTCGTAAGTCCATGTGACACGTCAGATCTGGCCATAACGCCTAGGCCGGGTCTGGGGTGTTACATTTAGTGGTATCAGAGCCAAGTTGCAACAACTTGGCTGTGGAATGGGTCTAAAAATGGGAGTTTTAAAGAAACATTGAATAAAGGTTTTCGAAAATCGTTTTTTAGGAACTTGATTATAAATTATTTTCGAGAATGTTTCCAATATTTTCTCTTTACAAATAGACGATTTTAAAGATTAAAATCAGTTTTATAAAAATTTGTTTTTTTAGAAGGTGGCACACTGAATCTCCAGCCAAAGTCTGTAAGTTTTCTGAGCCTCTCTGATTGTTTCTAAAGTATCTGTTATATGCTTGTCCAAAACCTTATCATGGTACTTTAGTTAGGGTAACACTGGAACTATAGAAACTCTGATAAGTAGATTGAGACTATAGCTAGGCTACCGCAAAAGAAAACAAACTCAAACTCTGAATTACTGTTATTCATAAGACATTTGTAATAAACACTGAAATATTAAACTGATTCATAAAATTCTTAATCAGATAATACAAAATGAGTATACGAGCAGCTTGTGGAAGAAGCCGTGGACGTGGCCGAGGTAATGCTCAAGCTGAATCTTCGTCTTCAAGACATGTACCGGCAGCAGATGCACCGGTACCATCGGCAATAGAGGTAGAGTCTCATGATCGAGGTGTCGGGGACGATGCTCTGTCCCAGGTGATGCTCTGAGTTTTGGAAAGAGTTGCTGGGGTAAGTACGGGAAACGAAATTCGGGAGTCTCTTTTTGAGCAGCTCCGGGCCAATAGAGCAGAGATATTTAGGGGCGTATCTGGTGTAGCTCCGAATGTGGCTGAGTATTGGTTAGAAGCCACAGAGCGGATTATGGATGATTTGGACTGCTCTGTGGAGCAGAAGCTGAAGGGAGCCATATCGTTACTCAGGGATGAGGCTTATCAGTGGTGGCTCACGGTGAGAGATGGAACTCCTACTGATAGTGTGACCTTGGAGCTATTTAAGATAGCCTTCAAAGGAAAGTATGTTGGGGCTAGCTACGTGGACGCTCGTCGGAAAGAATTTATGAACTTGGTTCAAGGGAGTAAGTCAGTGGCTGAGTATGAGTCTGAGTTTCTGAGACTGAGCTGGTATACTTCTAGGATTGTCGCTACAGAGTATGAGCGTAGCGTACACTTCGAGGATGGTCTGAGAGATGAACTTAGGGTGTTGATTGCTCCGTAGAGAGAGCGTAACTTCGTTGCTTTAGTGGAGAAAGCTAAGATAGCTGAGGAAGTGAAGTGTACAGAAAGACAGAATCGTGAGAAAGATCGAAACCATTTTAGGAGAGATTGAGGACTTTCAGGTGGTATGAACAGGAATGTTAAGAGAGCAAGGGTAATGGAGCCAGTTCGAGCAATACCGATGAATGTTGTTAGACCCCAAGGTTGTAGGAGTTGTGGAAAGATACATATGGGTGAGTGTCGGAAATGTTCTGGTGCTTGTTTTCAATGCGGATCTATGGAGCATAGGGTTAAGGACTGTCCCCAGGAACCAGATCAGGTTCAAGTTTTAGAGCAGAGGGTCGCTCAACCAGTGAGGGGTGGACCACAGTTTCCGAGAGGACGTGAGTAAGACAGAGGTGGTAATGGAAATGGTCAAGGAAGAGGAGCGCTGGCGAGTCTTTGGATTTGCTTTGGCTCGTCGATCGGCGTTGGTGTATCACAACTAGTCGGCCGAGAGGAGGTGATGCACCGACGTCATAATCGCGAGTACGTTTCGATTTCTAGTATGCCATATACTGCGTTGATAGATGTTGGATCTACCCATTCGTATGTTGCATGTGCTATATCTGAGTCGCTGGGTGTGCGCTCTGAGGTGACCGTGAGTGGGGTATTTGTACTAAGTCATTTGGGTCACTCGGTTAGGGTAGATAAACTGTATAGAGATGTGCCTATAGAAACTCAAGGAAAAGTTTTCTCTGGAGATTTGATGGAGATACCTTTCGGAGAATTCGATCTCATTTTGAGAATGGATTGGCTTGTTAAGCATAGGGCTACATTGGATTGTGCTGCTAAACGAATGATGTTAAAGACCACAAAGGATGAGGAGGTTTTGGTGATAGGAGAGCGTAAGGATTATCTGTCTAATGTGGTGTCGGCATTGAGAGCCGAGAAGTGGATTCGAAAGAGATATGGGCTTATTTGGCATTTGTAAGCCAATCAGAAACTGAGGGTCTGACGGTGGATAAAGTTAGAACCGTCAAGGATTTTCAAGATATTTTTCCAGAGGAGCTTCCGGGTTTGCCCCCAAACCGAGAGGTTGAGTTTGGAATCGACTTGATGCCTGGAACGGCACCGGTGTCCATTGCACCTTATAAGATGGCACCGAAGGAGTTGGTGGAGTTGAAAGCCCAAATTCAAGAGTTATTGGATAGAGGCTTCATTAAACCAAGTGTGTCTCCATGGGGAGCACCAGTGTTGTTCGTTAAGAAGAAAGATGGGTCAATGCAGATGTGCATCGATTATCGGTAGTTGAACAAACTGACGATTAAGAACAAGTACCCACTGTCGAGAATTGATGATTTATTCGACCAACTTAGAGGAGCTTCAGTATTTTCCAATATTGACCTTCGATCTGGGTATCATCATTTGAGGGTTAAGGAGGTGGATAATCACAAGACGGCATTCAGAACTCGGTATGGTCACTATGAGTTCTTGGTTATGCCATTTGGGTTGACGGACACACCTGCGGCATTTATGGATCCGATGAATCGAGTGTTCCAGCCATACTTGGATCGATTCGTGGTTGTCTTTATCGACGATATTCTAGTTTATTCTAAAATTGAGGAGAAGCATGATGAGCATCTTCGTATTGTGCTGCAAGTGCTGAGGGAGAAAGAGCCTTATGCGAAATTCAGTAAGTGTGAGTTCTGGTTGAGAGAGGTAACTTTCTTGGGGCATGTTGTCTCTGCTGAAGGAATCAAGGTGGACCCTCGAAAGATTGAAGCGATTCTGGAATGGAAGCCACCGAGGTCAGTGTTGAAAATTTGAAGTTTTCTGGGTTTAGCTGGGTACTATAGAAGGTTTGTGGAAGGACTTTCTGTGATGGCAGCGCCTTTGACAAAGCTTATAAGGAAAGGAGTACCATTTGTTTGGACTAAAAAACAACAGGAATCTTTTGAGAAGCTGAAGAAAGTTCTGACCGAGGCACTGTCTTCGATTCAAATGAGATCCGAAAAGATTTTACCGTATGCAGTGATGCATCACATGTAGGGTTGGGCTGTGTGCTGATGCAAGAGGGTAAAGTGGTTGCTTATGCATCGTGACATGAAGTTAACTATCCTACTCATGATCTAAAGTTGGCAGCGGTAATCATTGTGCTTAAGATTTGGAGACATTACTTGTACGGAGAAAGGTGTATTATATACACAGATCATAAGAGTCTTAAGTACTTGCTGGCTCAGAAGGAGCTGAACCTTAGGCAGTGGAGATGGATAGAGTTGCTTAAGGATTATGACTGCGCAATTGAGTATCACCCAGGCAAAGCTAATGTGGTGGATGATTCCCTAAGTCGTAGAACTGTATCTAATCTGAGAGCCATGTTTGCTCGTTTGAGTCTGTATGATGACGATAGTTTGTTAGCAGAACTACAAGTTAGGCCGACCTGGGTGGATGAGATTAAGGAAAAACAGTCAAGGGATGAGTCCCTGGTTTCTCGATTCTTACAGGTTAAGAATGGGGATACTTCTGACTTTGGACTGAACAGTGAGGGAGTTCTGTGTTACCGAGGTAGAGTTTGTATTCCAAAGAACTCTGACTTGAGGCAAGCAATTCAGAAAGAAGCTCATGGAGGTTTGTGTGCTATGCATCCTGGAGGGAATCGCGACTTAAAGGAGTTGTATTGGTGGCCTGGATTGAAGCGAGAGGTAACGGAATTTGTGGGAAAATGTCTGACTTGTCAGCAAGTGAAAGCTGAACATCAATTACCTTCCGGACTTTTGGAGCCAGTGAAAGTACCACTTTGGAAGTAGGAGAGGGTAACCATGGATTTTGTGAGTGGGTTACCCTTGACACCGTCGAAGAAGGACTCGATTTGGGTAATTGTGGATAGGTTGACCAAATCTGCTCATTTTATACCTGTCTGCATTGATTATTCACTTCAGAAGTTAGCCAAATTGTATGTGGCGGAAATAGTGCGACTTCACGGAGTGCCAGTGTCGATTATCTTTGATCGAGATCCTAGACTCACATCTCGGTTTTGGCAAAAGTTGCATGAGGCGTTGGGTACGCGGTTGAACTTTAGTACAGCCTTTCATCCTCAAACTGATGGTCAGTCGAAAAGGGTTATTCAGATTCTGAAAGATATGTTGAGGGGATGCGTTATCGACTTTCGAGGCAGTTGGGAGGATTACTTACCGTTAGCAGAGTTTGCATACAATAACAGTTATCAGGCAAGTATTCGAATGGCTCCTTATGAGCCACTGTATGGGCAAAGATGTCGTACACCTAGTTGTTGGACCGAGTTGGGTGAATGACAGGTTCTTGGACCTGAATTAGTGGCAGATACTGAGGATAAGGTCAAGTTGATTAGAGACCGGTTGAAGAAAGCATCTGATAGACAGAAGTCATATGTAGATTTGAAGCGCAAGGGAATTGAGTACTCTTTGGGTGATATGGTTTTCTTGAAGGTTTCACCTTGGAAGAAAATATTAAGGTTTGGGAGGAAAGGCAAGTTAAGTCTGCGGTTCATTGGACCTTATCGAATTCTTAAGCGAGTGGGTCCAGTGGCTTATCAGTTGGAGCTACCTCCAGAGTTGGATAGGATTCATGATGTCTTTCACGTCTCCATGTTAAGGCGGTATCGTTCTGACCCTACTCATGTTGTGCCGGTTGTAGAGATCGAGGTCTAAACAGACTTGACTTTTGAGGAGGAGCCTGTGCAGATTTTGGAACGAGATGTTAAGATTTTGAGGAGGAAATCAGCTCCGCTAGTAAAGGTGCTGTGGCGTAATCATGGCAGAGAGGAAGCTACTTGGGAGCCAGAAGTGGCGATGCGTCAACAATATCCTCATCTGTTTGATACAAGTAAAATTTCGAGGACGAAATTTCTTTAAGGAGGGTAGAGTTGTAACGCCCAATTTTCGAGTTTTCTGTGTTTCTGTGTTTTTTTTTTTTAAATTTGTGTTTGTTCTGGTTGGTTATATATATATTTTAGTAGGTTAGTGGGCCTTTGGAAGGACCAAACTTAATTTAAATTCGTGGTAGTCTTCAGAATTTTGATTTTAAGAACAAGTGATGCAATTGGCGTTTGGGCTTTTAAGAGTAAAGGGGTAAAAGATGACACAAAAAGGAGTGTGGTGTAGTGGCAAGGTAGCGCCACTTAGGGGACAAGGAAGTGACGCCATAAAGGAAGCAAGGGGTCCAAGGTTCAAGTCTTGGCTCTTGCAATTTATTTTGGTTTTTCTTTTCAATAAATCTGGAAGCAAGTAGGTGCGCTTTAAAGTTTAATGTGTTGGACTTATGACACAAATGAGTTGATGGCCTAGTGGTGGTGGCGTGATTTAGCATGTGAGAAGATTTTGGTTCGAATCCTTTGGCACGCAAAGGTTGATTATTTTGCTATGTTGGGACGGCAAGAGTTGGTGTTGGTTTTAAACTCTGATGATGGAGGGATCCCACATCGGGAAGCTAACATAAGAGTAGATGGAGAGCTGGCTTTAAATAGAGCAAACCATGAGGAGAGTTGGCATACCCTTCTTGGTTGATCCCTTTCGCTTGGTGGCGTGCTCGTTTGGGTTGGGCGTCAGCTAAGAGTGTGGGAGTACGGATTAACTGCAGTCTCCTACCAGGTGTGTATTTCTCACTACTCTAGCAGTAGGACGGCTATTTCGGGCTGCGATGGGCTGAAATGGGCCATGTAGTCCCAATGGGTCCGTAGGCCCAAATGGATAAGTTGTAGAATTACTAAAATACCCCTGTAGGGTAGGACTACCGATTTACCCTTGGAGGGTAAAATAACTATTTTGCCCCTCGTGCGTAAATGACTAACTTGTGTAATGATTGGGTTAGTTGACATGGATTTATGGTAGTTATCATTAATTCATAAGTCTAATCTGTTAGTGATCGATCGTAGGATTATCGCGTGGGAGATATCGTCATCAATCGTCATCAACCAGGTGTGTAAACGACACCCTCCCTTAGACTGAATCGGTAAAAGCCGAAATATCGAAACGTTGGTATTTTGTGAACTCGCGAGCGTGCGAGTGCTCATGAGACAGTTGTTAATGAATATGGTGCATTTGGATGATTAGAGTGCAGAGTGCGTATTTTCGTGCAAAACGGTATTTTTAGGCTTAATGGACCGAAAACGGGCCAATAGGCCAACAGACCCACTTTGGTAAAAAGACGAGGTAAGTACTTCTGATTATTTGGTAAACGTTAGAATGAGCATGAAACCCTAGCAATAGGTAATAATTAATGAAATACCCTTATGCATGCAAAATTACGATTTTACCCCTAGGGATATTTTATTTTATCTGAAAAGCATAATGTTCTGTTTCTGTGTTCGTATGCCATGACATATTATTCTGTTGCATGGGACATGGGTTTTCATGGAGGAAGCGTTCTGGCAGCCTCGCTGCAATCTGGTGGCCTCGCCACATATATCTGTTCTGATGACTTTGTCACAATATCCGCACCTCGCTGCAATCCGGTGGCCATACATATATATATATATATATATATATATCTGCTCGTGGCCTCGCCACAATATTCATATCTGGTGACTTCGTCACAATATCCGCACCTCACCGCAATTTCGTGGTGTGTAGCGGTTGGGTGGGTCGAGTAGTCTCGCCACATGGTGTAAGGCTGATGCGGGGTGTTATGGATGGCTCTGCAGGTTGGGATTTCATTCATGATATATTTGTTCAGATCTGCTATGGGCCGATGAGTTTCATTCGATTTACATGATCGGGCTAAGGCCCAGATAAGTCTGACTCTGAGGTTTGATCTATTTTGGGCTATGGTTGGGTTATTTTACACACTGAGTTTACCAAACTCACCCTTTACTTTCATCTCTGCAGGAAATCCCCAACCGTAGTGAGCTTGGAGCTGTGAGGGATTCGGAGTGGCCACATCATCTGCAAAGTTGGTTTTTCTAAGTTAGTTTATTTTTATTATTTTTTTATATTCTAATTTAATTTTGGGTTTTAAGTTGTAATAAGGTCGCTATATAAATTTCTCTTTCCGCTATGATTTTTATTTTCTGATTATATTTATACTATGTCGAAACTGCTAGTGTTAGGCTGTGCGGATTTTCAAAATTAATGAACGTTTTCAAGACTCAACAAGCATGACAAATGAATAGCCTAAAGATTGAGAAATCGGCTTTCCATTCAATTGCTGTTTTTACAAAGACCACCTTAATCACTTAAACCAACGAATGCATACTAAGTCGTAAGTCCATGTGACACGTCAGATCTGGCCATAACGTCTGGGTCAGGTCTAGGATGTTACAGCACGCCCATGTGTAGGATACTTAATGAGCTTTATCACAAAATTACCTTGGAGGATACTTAATTTTCTTGTAATCACTTCTATGCGACAACCTTACTTCTGAACCATTTGATTCGGGAAGCTACCATTACAGTTTTATTCACAGATGTACGCCAGCTATCATACTCTTAACATACCAATTATACTTATCTGGCTACTGAAGATTCTTTAATACATTTCTTTAGTTTCTTTGTTGCTTATGTACTTCTCAATAGAACATAACTTCAGAATCAGTTTAATGTGGACCAGAGTCTAATATTTAATTTCTATTCACATCGATAGTTCCCAGACATAGTTCTTAGGTAGATACATCATATTTAATGAAGAATTGCTTAACAACAAACTATTAACCAAATCATTCCTTAATTGAATATTGTGCAAATCCACATTTATGATATGCTACATAGACAAATAACTCATTCTTTGCTAACAAACACACATAAGATACCATTAAAAATCGGGGAATGAAATAATCCAGTTTCCTAACAACTTACCCAGTACGAAAATGATACTTATGTTGATTATTTACGGGTCTATTATATGGAATAAAATCTAATACTGAAACTTGAAGGTTTGCTTTATTTCTCAATAGTTCCTCTAGTAACAATCTACATCGAGGTTTATATCCATGTAACTTTCCTCTAGGAAATTTGCATATGTTGACACTTTGACTATGTGGTCCTCCAGATTATAAAATGATCCACTTTTTATTCAATTTAGACATCCTACAAACATGCAGAATTTCATCTGTGAGTCCAACTTCTTTGCATCATTATTCTGTAACAACCCAATTTTAGTGAAATCGAAACAGTAGTTTCGGGACCACAAATTCGAGCCTAAAATAAAATTTATTTTAATTTTATTACATGGTCCGTATTATGTTTGAAATGTCATGTGAAAATTTTGACAAGAAAATTTTACCGATTATGTGTTTAATTACGGGAAGGACCAAATCGCATAAAATGAAAATGTTAAAGTCTAGTAGCTAGAAGAATTAAATAGCTATGGAATTCAAAACTTGAGGTTCTTATATGGTAATTAGACCATTAAAGAAAAGTATGTAGATATTTTTGGTGACTCATCCATGGAAATTTAGAAAAAAGGCAAGGACTAAATTAGAAATTGTATTAATTTTATTACATAAAAGATGATAAAAGAAATATCGTCTTATTTTATGTTATCTTCATCCCTAAAAATACATGCTAACCCTAGGAGAGAGAGAGAGAGAAGAAACTTTCTTGGCTTAATTGGGTAAGTTTTCTTGTCCAGTTTTTAGTAAATTTGATATATTTGAAATCAGGATAGCTTAATCTATCTATTTGAGGGATCAATCTGAAAAGTTATCAAAGTATGGAAATTATGTCATGGATGAATATGCTGAAAATTTGAAATTTATGGTAGAAAATGAAAGGTTGTTGATAGATAAATAACTTTTACAAGGTGATATTTGATGAAAACATGATTTAGGGACTAAAATGTAATGTTGTGAAAATTGAAGAAAATTCTGAATTTTATAAAATGTATGTGCTGTAAATTTTGTAGTGAAATTTTGGTTAGACTTGGAATAGGGAGTAAATTGCATAAATTTCATTTTCCGAGCCTAGGGATGAAATCAAAATTTATGGAAAAGTAAGGGACAAAATAGTAATTTTGCCTAGGATGTAAATTGAGTCCACTTGAATGTGAAATGTGATAAATTGATGAATAAATTAATTTCTATAGATCTGGATAACACAAATTCGAAGCTATATCGAGGAAAAGAGAAAGTTTTGGATTAGTAGATTTATATACGCGAACAAGTGTCGAGGTAAATTCGTGTAACTTAATTGAGCTTGTAAATATGATAAATTGAATGTTGTTTTGTATAGAATGTGTTTTCTATTTATGTGAGTTAATTTGAATGTTATAACATAAGAAATGATTATATGCTTGATGTAACACCCCAAACTCGGCCTAGACACTATGGTTGAATCTGGTGATGTCACATGAAATGAGTTTTGAAAAAGAAGTCGTCTTGCCAAAACATTGACATTCTATAATTTCCAAGTTTATCGAAAACAGCGTTTAATTAGCTCATTTATCATTACTTGTTACAACAGAAGCTTTAATCATTCATGTTTGAAAAGGCAATCGTGTTTTTAAAAAAATCATTGTTTGCATAAAATCGTTGTTTTTAGCAAAATGTTTTATCAAAGCAATTACATCAAAAATAACCAGTTAAAGATTTAACAGTCTAGAGAGTCCCCAAAATTACAACTCTCAAATGGAAAACAAAATTAGCAATAAAGCATATAATAATTTAAAGCAGTTTTTACAGAAGAGTAATCACCGCTGAATCCCAGTTGCACCGATCCGCCTAAGACTGAGGATTACCTAACAGAAAAACAAACAGATGTGAGTTTACAAAAACTCAGTGTGTAACCCAACAGAATTAAGCATGCAGGTGTACAATCATCATATACGTAATCAAAAATTTTAACACCCTTAGCCGTACCCGTCACCGGATTAGGCTATAAGACATTACATTATAATACCATAAACATATTCAGACACAATTAATAACTTAAATACATGCATATGATAAAACCGATTATATCTTATTACTTAACTTAACTAACAATCTCATATGCAACTTAACATGACCGAGCTTGCTATTGAGGTATATATACAAATATACATAACATGTACTTACTCTAAATTCAATGCCACGTTTAACATTGAAATTCATACCAAAAAAATTGGCAAAAATCATCATGTAACATTTTATTTTCTTAATACTTTGCATGGCGGAATCTTATTACTTAAAAACCACATTCACATCCAAAATTCCCACCACCAAATTGCTAAGACTAAACTTCTTAAACATTATATCTAAGAAAATATCAAAACAAGTCTAAGCATAATAAGTAAATTTCGCATACACCTTGTCTTAATATAAAACATATCCCAAATCAACCATTTAATACTATATGACCAAATCACATAACAAGCTTCACAACATCATACAATTTGGATACATTCTTGATATAAACTCAGGCTAAGATCAAACATATATAACATAACCATTTCATCCATACCACCTCCAAATACGAGCACATAACACAACTTATAATCAACCATGACACACGGCATGATAATCAAAATAGACTTAAACTACAGTTTAACCAACACCGAACTCAAGCATAGAAATTAAGCCATTTTTGCATGGCTCCCATTATACACAACCCAAAATACAATATTCCAAAACATAACCTAGCCTATACATGCCATAGGTTCGAAAGTTCGCTTATTAAAAATACCGAAGACAGTCGATAGTGTGATAGACTTGGTTGATGATCCCCGAGCTCGTAACTCGAATCCAAAATCTATAAAATAGAATCACAAATATACACAAAGTAAGATTTTATAACTTAGTAAGTCATAAGCAAATATCAACTCAATAATATATTCAACTTCTTAAAAAAATCTAAAATAAACTAATTTATTATATCAATGTCATATTTATTTTCAACTTAATCAATCCATAACCACACATGTTCAACATAACTATCACTTTGGCCGAATACTTATAAGGTTAATATTTTACAAATTTTTGTTCAACTTTCAAAGCCAAATGCCATTATATATTCAAATATACTCCCACACATTTACACAAACACAAAAAACAAAGACTAACTTCATAACCAACATCATTCATTTGGCTGAATATACAAGATCAAATATAAGATCACATAAGTACTTACCTATATGGTCGAATGTAAAAAATCCAATATAACATCATATATGTACATACCTATGTGGTCGAATATAAAAGATCCAATATAACATAACATATGTATATACCTATGTGGCTGAATATACAAATACAAATATAACATCACATATGTAAATACCTATGTGGTTGAATATACAAGTACAAATATAACATCACATATTTACATACCTATGTGGCCGAATATACAAGTTCATTTAGCTCAGTTTACTTGCTCAATTATTACATCAACATGAAGTCTTATAGGCATAGGCTTGAAAATAAATCACCGGCATAAAACCTACTAGGCATAAGCCTGAATCATACACCGGCACAAGGCCTGCTAGACTCAAAGTCTGATTTTTATTCACCAGTAATAAGCCTGCTAGGCATAAAGCCCGATTACATTCACCAGCATAAAGCTTGCTAGGCTCAAAGCCCGAATATCACTATTATAAAGTTGTCTCGTACATAATTCATATAACAAAAGCTCCAGTTATTTCATATAGATCATATGGGATTTCAAATGATATAACTGAGTCGAATTAAACTCAAATACAGTATTTCTACGCTTAAACACATTTGGCTAACTCTTTTATGAATCTATAGATTTCAAAATAGCATATTAAACTAAGTTACATTCAAGATAAATGATGTTTAATTGCTTAAAGACGTACCTCGGATATCGACGAACGTTATAAATCGGCTATTCGACTATTTTTGCTTTTCCCCGATCCAAGTCTGATTTCTTTTGTTCTTTATCTATACAATTTAAAATTAACCTCATTTAAACACAATTTCATTCAATTTAATCCAAAAACACATAAATGGGGCAAATTACCGTTTTACCCCTGATATTTCATACTTCTACAAATTAGTCCTAATTACATAAAACACAAAATACACAAAATCTCCATTCAACATGCTTAAGCTGAATGTTCATCTAGCACATATAAATACACACATTTCATTTATTTTTCATTTTAGTCCCTCAATTTATTATTTTTGCAATTTAGTCCTAATTACTTAAAATCATCAAAAACTCCAATACAAAACATGTTAATCTAAAACATATCTTCCATATTTCATCATCAAACAAAAAAATCACAAGCTCTCATCAATGACATAACTCAAAATATTCATCAAAATCAAAAATTCAAGCATGGGTCGGATAGTACTCGAAGCAACGATCTCAAAAACATAAAAATTATCAAAAATCGAAACCAAACTAACCTTGAATCAAGCTTGAGAATAGCCAAACAACCTAGGCTTTGTTTTATTTCTTATTCTTTAACATTCGAAAAAAGAAAAGATTATGAAACCATGTTTTATTTTTTTATGTTTTATTATTACATTATTATTACATAATTTACATATTTAACCTTATGATAAAAATATAAAACCATTTTAAATGCATGGTCAAAACCGTCCATGACATTTAACTAAGGTCAAATTAAATTTTAAATACCTCCACTTACAAAGACATATTCATTTTAGCCCTTTTACAATTAATCATCAAATTTTCATTTTAAGCGATTAAGCCCTTTTATTTAATTAAGCACACAAACAATCAAATTTTCATACGAAACTTTCACACATGAAAATTCACATATAATAAACGCGGAAAATAATATTTAAATATTTTTATAACTCAGATTCGTGGTCCCAAAACCACCGTTCCGATTAGGGTCTAAATCGAGCTGTTCTAAAAAATAGATACAAATACGGACTTGTGTCCTTTTCAGATATAGCAACAGAATCAGATACAGGTACAAATATACAAAATCCTACCCCCATCCTCTACATACCATCTCTAACCATCCCATCACACCATGTAGGGTTAAAAACACCCACCCAACCCTACACACCACGTCGTGTCATTAAGACACATATTAGATAATAAATCCAGTCAAGCTACCAGAATAAAGGCATTTAACACCATTCAGAATACTTCCTCCTCATATACAAGTCCCACCCCAAATCAGATACAGAGCATACATACAGAATTAACAGGTAGAACATGCTTAACAAGCTTATATAAACAGATAATAGATATACATGGCAAACACATGCTCGGAATAGTACTTCAGTCTAACAAAACACATAGTTTTAGGGTTTAGTAAGCCTTTACCGACCCTACAGTAGGTCCACAGTTGATCAGGATGACCTATGCGACCCTACAAAAATTACAGTAAAATGGACCTACAAGCCCGTGCGGTTTGCCCGTCTGGGCCCACACGCCTAGATTGGCCTTGCCCGTGCGGTCCACACGACCTGGCCCAACAATGCACATGCCCGTGTGAAACACCGTATGGGCCCACATGCCCAACTTGGCCTAGCCTGTGTGGCCCACACGGCCACCCTAAAGCCACCACACGATCGTGTGCTGCGTACGGCCCTGCCTTTATTGACCACACGGTTGTGTACTCGCACACGGCCTACCACACGGGTGACAACACACCCGTGTGGCATCAATAGTGCAATCTTTCAGCTTTCACCGAATTACATTTTTTACGTTTTGGGTACACACCTGCTATCGATTCGAAGTAAAAACACTCCCGAGACCACCAGAACCTAACAAGACACTGATTTAGTCGTTAAAAACCAAACTAAAATCGAACCGAAAACGAGTTATTCATACAATAAGCCACAAAACCTTAGCTTCAATCGAATAACGATAATTCCTATGAGGCTAAGTCCCCAATAATCGATTTCGAGCCCCTGAATATACCCCTAATTAGCATAACGACAACCATTAATACCGATTTATAACAAGCGAAATAGAATTTCCTTACCCAAACTCATTGAAATAGATCACGAACGGTATTGAACAAAAAAGAGTCACAAAAACCACGAAACTCACCGATTAATTGGAAATATGGTTCGAAAACAAAAACAAAGAGGTAGACGAAGGAAAGAAAAATAAACCACAGAGAATAGCAACAGAGAAAAAAAAGTCAGTTTTTGGGAAATTTCGGGAAAAAGAATTCAAACCGTACAGAACTCCTAACCTCCCTCATTTTGCTCTTACTAACCTACTAAGTTACAACCACCTCAGTATTTCGGCTACACCAAAACTCTACCAGACAACTGAGCAAAAATGATTCTCGCGCTCACGTAGGGATTCAAGCACAGCACCTTGAGGCATTCTAACACTCACACAACCACCAGACCAACAGACCCATTCCGATATAAAATCACAGGCAAATTAATATAAGCCCACTGAAAAGAGATAGGGCTTAACTCCAAAAATAACCAAAATTTGCTAAAGCTAAGGCTTGAACTTGGGACCTCTAACACACACCCAGAACACTTAACCACTGAAGCAGATACGAATTTGTGTCAAATATTTACAGAAGAAAAAAATTTATTTAGGGCGTTACACTTGAGATTGTTTGAAAAGGGTTAAATTTTGTTTGAGTTTTGGATTTCGATGGATAAACGAAATTTCCTTACTGAATCAGGTCCTGCATTGTTACTGACGAGTTGTAATATCTCGAATTAGGGCCTAATCGGAATAGTGGTTTCGTGACCACAAATTCGAGATAGAAATAATTATTTTATAATTATCTTGAGGTTTATGATATGATTGCATGATTGTGTGAAAATTTTGTGAAGAAATTTTATGCATAAAGTGCTTAAATTGAAATTAGGGACTAAATCAAAAAAGTTGCAAAACTTGCTTTCTAGAAGTTTTTAGTATGAAATTGCTTTGAAATATTAATTAGGAGGTCTTAAATAGCAATTTGACCAATTTCTAAAATTTTGGACAAAAATGGGCTTGTACATGAAAATTTTCAAAGAAAGGTATTAAGGGCATTTTGGTCATTTGGATATTAAATGAAATAAAATGGGAAAAATAACACAAAATAGTCATCTTCCCCATTTAGTTGCTGCCGAAACTTCACTCTCACCATAGCTAGGGTTTCTTCAACTTTCAAGCTTCATAATCAAGAAAGACGTGGAATCGACCCCAATCGAGGAAAAGAAAAGATTATGGACTAAATTGCAAAATCTTTGTATTTTGGTACCAAGGTAAGTTCATGTGTAAATAATGTAGCATAATTGTTGTTTATAAGTCATTGATGTTAATTATATGATATGCTGATTTTTATCATGAAATATATGTTTTGTGGTTAATTTCGAATAAAATGCAAATTATGTAAGCTATTTGTTGAATATAAATTGTTACCGAGTATTGGTTTCGGCATTCTACGGAAGGCGGCAATGATATGTGTTTGAGGAAAATCCCGTTTGAACCTTAGGAATAGATTAGGATACAAGTGACATGTCACTAGGATGGTTGACCATCCGAACTCGTTGAGTTGAGTCCGAGTTCACTTATGGATGCGAATGTCCGAACTCGTTGAGTTGAGTCCGAGTCCGTGAGATGTAACTAGGCATCCGAACTCGTTGAGTTGAGTCCGAGTTCACTTATGGATGCGAACGCCCGAGCTCGTTGAGTTGAGTCCGAGTTCGCTTATGGGCGGGTTACATAGTAGCTTGGCTACATATGTGGCACTTATGTGCAAAGTTTCCATGTATCCGAATTATATTCCGATGTGTTCAACGGGTAAAGTTTTACTCAAATGGAGGAATACTCGAGATGTAAAGAGACGTATTGGTAAGCGATGAGAAATGGATATTTTGTACAGGTATGTATTTAACCCTCGGGTTGAGTATTGATACAACCACGATAAGGTAATAAGATGATGAAAAATGATTAGAAATGTGATATGTGTTTTGGTGATGCATGCTAATGTTGATTGGTATGATTGTTTGTTATGTTACTTATTATTTGCATATGAACTTACTAAGCATTTATGCTTACTCCCTCCTTCTTACTCATTGTAGTTTTGGACAAGCCAGCTCAGGAGTCGGGATAGGTCGAAGGCTCAGTCACACTATCCAGAAGACTTTTTGGTAAATGGCTTGTAAATTTAAGTATGGCATGTACAGCAATATACCTATTTTGTGTATATGATCTTATGATATGGTGATGGAATGGTTGAGAAAATGTTTGGTAATGATAAGTTATGGAAATGGTTAGTTTAGATTAAGTTTGATGTTATGGAAAGTTATTAAGATACTTAGCGCATGAAAACTCATAAAAAGGGATGAAATTTGCCATAAACAGAACATTGCAGCAACACTAACGTGAGTTTGAAAATTTACTAAAAATCATAAAAACCGAATTTGGTGATGGATTAAATATCAAATTGAAGCTAATTATGTCTAGTTTCATATTAAACAAACTAAACAGGTAAATAAATTATATGTTATAAGATATTTGAATTTTAGTGAAACAGGGCCAGAGTGATTTCTGGATCCCCTGTTCCAACTTTAATAATTCACCATAAATTTTACAGATATAATTAGGTGTTGTATTTTATATTCTCAGAATTCTTATTGAGTCTAGTTTCAGGAGAAACAAATCTCATAGTTATACGAATTTTTTACAGAGAGAAATATGGTTCGTAGTAAACAGAGGTCAGTTCAGTCAAGTCCTGTAACAGGGGTAAATTTAACTAATAAACTGTACTAATTGGACCAACCAAAAATTCTAGAAAAAAAATTAGTGGATAGGTATATGAGTCTAGATTCAGGGAAATTTTACGGATCTTGATTTCGAGTTTCGCAAATCGAGATATGATTTTTCTTGTGACTGTGACGCAAGTAGCTTGAAAGCTGTGAATGTAGAAATAAATAATTCAAAGTTCTTAAAATGTTAAATTAAGCTTACTAACACCTCATACTCGACTCCGGCGATGGTCTCGGGCGTGGGGACGTTACACGGGATTTAGCCTGGACTGGTAATCCTGATATAGTCCCTCTCAAGCATATGTTACGATTAGGACTTAGCCTAGACTAGTAATCCTAATTGAGCTCTTCTGAGCATATATTACAAAAAGGATTTAGCCTGGACTGGTAATCCTGTTATATGTTATGAGGCTCGAGAGTGTTCTTTCCAATTAAGTGTTGTAATGGGTACTCCTGAATAGGAATTGGCAAGTTATTAAATTGTACACCTTGAGTGTACCGTTTGAATATCCATCAGAATTTCAATGATTCAACGGATAAAATACTTGACATGATATGAGAATTATGATACCAAATGAATGATGTCTTGAAAGAATATAGTATGATGTGCTCATCTATGCTTACTTGATCCATATGTGAACATTTATGTAACTAACTTGTTTGATTGAGTGTATGTGTATAGGTAAAATTGCCAAATTGATGAAAAAACACGTAATTGAATGCTTAATGTTAATAAATGTAAATTGGTAAGTTTTAATTCCTGTTATGTGAACTTACTAAGCACGTAATGCTTATTTAGATTTATTTTCCCTGTTTTATAGTGCTCAGAAGCTCGCGAAGGTTGGAGATCAATTGGGGCATCATCACACTATCCACAAACTTATTTTGGTATAAATAGTACACTTATTTTGGTGTAATGGCATGTATAGGCTAACTTGGCCATAGATGGCTTAAATATGTTATTTGTAATCTAACCATTAGAATGGCTAGTAATGGTATGTTTTGGTATTTATAAAGCATAATGTCATGATAAACACTTACGTGTTAAGTATAAATGACTAAATGATGTTCAATGTTTAGGATAAACAAAGGTATGAATTTAAGCATGCATGGATGCTATGTTTATCATATTAGATGTTAAAATTTGTTTAAAATCAATTCTTGGATTAGTTGGTATTTGGATGTAAGTTTGGTGTAGGATCATGGTAAAATTTTGGGTGAGAAATAAAGCTAGAAATGGCTTTATTTTGTCCACACGGGCAAACACACGGGAGTGTGCCTAGACCGTATGTGACACACGACTTAATACATGGGCGTGTAGTTAGGTCGTGTGTCCTCTGCATCTTAAATTCAAGAAACAGAATGCTCAAAATTAAGCACACGGGTAGAGAAACGAGCGTGTGTCTCAACCGTGTGTGCTAGATGGCTTGTGACACGGGCGTGTGTCTTGGTCGTGTGAAACCTGCACCTAATTTTGAAAATTTTAATTAACCACACGGCCTAGCACACGGGTGTGTGGCTGGCTGTGTGGCACAAGTTGAACACGGCCTACAGCACAAGCGTGTCCTAGGGTCACAAGGGCATGTCCCTTAGACCACACGGGTATATAAACCCTGTAAATTGGAAAAAATTTTGAAATTTCATGAAAAATTTTTAGAGTTTTTGATTAAGTCCCGATTCGATTCTAAAGCTCATATTGGGCTCGAGGGTCCATTTAAGGGGCGCTGTGAATAATCTCAGAAAATGAACAATAATTGGCATTATTATCTTTAAATGTCCTGAAAACTCTGGTAACGCTCCGCAATCCTGTCTACATATGATAGGCATATCTATATCCTAAAATGGTTTAGGTTCAAATTCTTGACACGTCACATTTCGTATAAAGTCCCAGGTGCTAACTTAGTTGGCACATCATTCAAAATATAACAAGTGATTTTTAGTGTAATCCCCGAAAAGATACTAGAAATTGTGAATACCTTAACATGGAGTAAACCAAGTCTAGCAAAGTTCTATTCCTTCTCTTTGTCATGCCATTCTGTTCTGAATTTTCCACATAGCTAATTGGGATAGAATCCCATTATCTATGTGATGCGAGTCTCAAAACCCAATTTCAGACTCATGCATGTGATAGGCTTACACTACCTCAAGAACCAACAACAATGTTAAAGGCCAAGAAAATCAAACCACGATTTGATCAAAAACAATATGTAACGATGAATCTTTCCTAGGAAATGATGAATGATACATGCACAGAATAGGTGAAATTTATTAAAGTCAAATCAACCAAGCTGCCAATTTTCAAACTGAAAAGATTAGTCAACTTGTGAAATTTATTTGGATGGGATTCAGTCATTTATGGGCTTATATATATGCATATAGTTTTAATATCTATCTAGTATCTTCGAAACACACTTTGAATCACTCGATTTTGAGTTCGGGAGCTCCAATTATGACTGTTTTAGTGAAGACTGTGCAAGTAGAATTTCTAGATGGAATTATGACAAAATTTATAAATTTCAGGCTTTTAATTCGAGTTTAAATCATATTGGGTTTGAATTTTAGGCTTAATTTTTATTATATATGAGTCCAATATTAAATTTATTAGGTTTTATTATTTTCTTATTTATTTATTCTGAACTTTGGATCTTTTTAAGAATTTAAGTTGTTTAGGAGTTTTATGTTTCTTAGTTAAATAAGAAAGTTTAGTTTAAACTTAGTTCTTATTTAGATAAATTAGAGTTTCATTATACTTTATAGTTTTATTTGAATGTCCTTAGCTAGCTTATATAAAGGCTTCTTCATTGTTCATTAAAGATATACAATTGTTTTCATTCATAAAGTTTTCACCATGCTATTTGTCAAGGATTATTTCTTGGAGGGTTGATTAAAGCCATTAATTAAGTTTGTTGGGATTTATATCTCAAAGTGTTCGATCGGCCACTTATCCTTCTATCCATCATATTCATCGGTTTACTCGGTTCATCTTCCATTTTGTTTTAATCTATCTTGTCTTTATTAAGTTATTATTTTGAATATTTGTTCTTAGTTCTTAAATTTATTCCTTTCGTGTTTTCGTTTCCTTTTTCTAATTTCTAATTTTTTTTATTTCTTCTTTTTAGATCAAATCTAAATCTTTCTTTTTCGAGTCAAACAACTTGAATATGATCCTAACTCACTTCCTCTGCTCAGTTATCTATCACTATTGGGTATCCTAAGAACTCAATTAATAAATATTCTCCATCTCAATCAGATCAAATGAATTAATTGATAAACCTAGTTTCTTTTCCACTTCTGCACGAAACTCTTGAAATTTTCCAAAAATTTCACTCTTATGGTGCATTAGGTAAACATATCCAAATATGAAATAATCATCTATGAATGTTATGTAATAATCATAAACTCCTCGTGCATTAATGTTTATGAGCTTGCATACATTAGTATGCACAAGCTCTATGAGTTGAGTGGCCCTTGTGTATTTGAGGAAAATCATACATAGATATAATAAATTAATTATAGAATTTTATTTATTCAATCTATTAGAAATTAACAATTAGAATGACAAAATCACTGCACTAGGGACTTAAAGTCCTAACACTTTCTTCATTTCTTTTCTTCTATCCAACTTATTTCATGGTGTCACTCTTTATTTCTTTTACCCCTGCAAAATTGATCCTTCTTCACCAATGGTTTGAGGCTCTTTCCTTCTTCACCAATGGTTTGAGGCTCTTTCTTCTTCACCGTTGGGCATTTAATTTTAATCTAGCCTCTCTTTAACCTTTGCTTCAAGATCTAGCCTCCTTCTCTTTCATCACTTTCTCAAAAACAAAGGTAAATTTTATTTTCATTCTTATTTATATGTATATAGTTTTTTTCAATTTTGATTTTTTTTTCAATCATGGTTTGTGCTATTGGTACTTTTAAAATGAGAAATATGTGATGTAATCAATAAAGGTACATTTGGGTTCTTGGAGCTTCTAAACTAATAGCTAAAAAATTGCAATATATTAGAGTACTTAATTTTCTAAGTGTCAAACGAGTGAGTTGCACGTTGAATAAAGAAAAGTAAAATGAAATGAGTTGCACGTTGAAAATCTTAATATATCAAGGCATATAAAAATTCTTGTGTGAATATATTGTTTTAAGGCATAAAATTGTAAAATACTTGAATGTTGGACCTCAATTCAAAGATAAAATTGTATGACTTTTACAACTCTTTTTGTATATAAGAATTGGACATTCTAACATGTTTTTTTATGGCTTAACTAAAACCCTTTAATTTTTTAAGACTTAACTATGACCCTCCCAATTTACAATTATTAAAAGAAAAGTAAACAAATAAACCTCTAAAAGGCATGTGTTTATAAGAATTAAGTTCACTAGAACTATGTACAAGAGAATAAAAAATAAAGAATTAAAGGCTATTGACTTGATTTAGATGATTAGATATTGTTCTCTTATGTCTTGTAGTGTTGTTGATGAGTATATATGTAACACCCTCACTCAAAATGAGTAACACCCAATTTTGGCGGGTATTGAGTTAGACAGGTAACCTAAAAGTAGTTTGAGTGGCTAAGTCCTATTCACCCAATAAATGCTTTTAATGTATAGGTCAAGCGCGTAGTTTACGTTAGAGTATTATGCAAGGATTGTTCTCTGAATGTGGTAAGTTGTAAAGAAGAAGAGATTGCTAAGAATGATGAGGATTTTTGGGTAAATTGAGTTATAGATAAAGGTATTATACACCCAGTTCATTAGGATATCAAGTTAGTTACGTACTAACAAGGTAGTTAGGAGGGAACAAAGGGTTGGACCAAAAATAAAAAACTATTAAATTTCCATATACAGATGTAAACCATTTTTATTAAGGCAGACTTGGAAGTTTAAGACACGTGTTAGGTTCCAATAAGGGCTTAGATTATTTATAGAGATACTTAGGTTAGAAAAGAGGGAGTTTTTCTTCTTCCTTTCTCAAGAAGTACTGTTACCAGAATTTTAAAGAAATTACAATATTTCTCTATCTTTCAAGCTAGAGTTATAGATCTAGATCTTCATCAGTGATTACTCCATGACAAGGTAAGATTTATGACTGTCTATTATATTGTGAAAGAGTAAGTTTGTTGGATCTGGTAAATCAATAAGAAAAAGATATAAGGTCTTTCTTGGGGATTTCCAACATTAGAAATGATGGGAAAATGGGTACATGAATAGATCTTGATGAGTTTCATGTGCTGTAGCAATAGTTACTATTGATTTGTGTGGTGAAAGTCTAGATCTGGAGTTTTGACCTATTGTAGGTGAGAATCAGGTGAGTCTCTATGCAGAATCTTGTATGTGTTTTGTGCATTCGAGATGTTTCTATAGAAAGTGATTAAACTACAAATCTGAAACTAGGAAAGTACGATATGATGATTATGTTGTGATATGAATGTTTGATGAGCTTTCATGAATAGCTAGTGTGAAATCTAACAAGTTTCAGAAAGTGATATGAATCTTGAAGTTAAAGTATGGTTGTATAGGTATGTCTGGAAACATGAGCTAAGACATGTGTGTTCATCGGGTTATAAGGAGGAAACAAAGTAATGAGTCAAAAAATGTGTTGAAGCATGAAAAGCCTATCAAGTGAGTTTGTGTCTATTCACTATAATGGAGTCTAAAGTGGTCTGTTGGGACTGAAAACATAATCTACAACAGGTGCGTGATTGATTTTTTCTGCTGTTGAGTTTCCTGGTGTTTTCTTTGGGTGAGTATGAGGATAGTTTCTTGGAATATTAGGGGTTTGGGTACAGAGGTCAAAATTGCTATGGTGAGAAGATTAGTGAGTAAGCACAGGGTAGATGTGTGTTTTTTATAGGAGTCAAAACTAGAAATAGTTTTTAGATATTTAATTAGAAAAATTTGGGGAGATAACAATTTCAATTTTAGATACGTCGCTGCTTTAGGAAGGTCGGGAGGTTAATCATAATTTGGGATAAATCAATTTTTTTGTTGAAAAAAGAATACTGTGGTAATCGATTTATTATGTTAAAAGAAAACTGGTTGTCTGAAGGGTGGGATGGTGTTTTAATTAATGTCTATGTGCCAAACTTGTTGTCTGAACAAAGGAGTTTTTGGGAGGAGTTGTTGATGTTTCAAAACCAGTTCTCCAAACATTGGATTATAGGGGTGATTTTAATGCGATTAGGAATAAGGATGAAAGGATTAATTGTGTAGGGCTGTTAAAGCGCTCAAGGGATTTTGGGATGTTTATTGATAACTGCAAATTGGTTGATTTACCTTTGATAGGGAAAAAGTTTACATGGTATGGCCATGACAAGAAGAAAAGTAGATTGGATAGATTCCTAGTAGAAGAAGAATGGTTGGAACTTTTCGATGATATTCAACAGCAGGGGCTTAAAAGAACTATTTTGGATCATATTCTAATTTTCTTAACTAAAGGATCTGTGGATTGGGGGCAAAAAACCATTTAAGTTCTTCAATGCGTGGTTTAGCAACAAAGAGTGTCTGAACTTAATTAGGAAGGAATGGGATGAAATGGGTGGTAGAAAGGGTAGAATTTTGGGGAAATTGAGGAAATTAAAAGGTGCACTTAGGAAATGGAATGGGGAGAATAGTAATGTGTTGGAAAAAAGGATAAAAGAGATTGAAGAGAGGATTCAGATTCTGGATATTAGAAGCGACAATCGAGAGTTAATAGAGTTGGAATTGGAAGAGTTGAGAAGATTGAAACTTGATCTTGGGGAATCTTTGAAGTTTAAGGAATCAATTTGGAGGAAGAAATCAAGAATGTCTTGGCTAAAAGAGGGTGACTCTAATACGGCTTTTTTTCATAGGGTGGTGAAATTTAAAGCAAAAAGGAAAATAGTGAATAGAATGAAAATTGGAAACTCTTGGTAATGTGATCCTAAGGTGTTGAAGGAAAAGATGGTTAATTATTTCAGTGATCATTTTAGTTGCCCTTTGAAGAAATGGAAAATGGATTTTGTCTTGAATTTCAAGAGGTTGAATGAATCAAAAGCTAGGAATCTTGAACTGCCTTATTCCATGGAGGAAATTAAGGAAGCGGTGTGAAGTTGTGATGTGGACAAAGCTCCGAGCCCAGATGGTTTTAATTTTTTTTTTTTAGAAAATGTTGGGGTGTCGTACAAAATGACTTGTTTGAGATAATGCGGGAATTCTATATAACCGAAAAGTTGGAGAGAAGCATTAATTCGTCTTTTATTGCACTTATTCAAAAATGAAAATCCGATTGAAATCTCTAAATTCAGACCAATATGTTTGGTGAGTTCATTATATAAAATTGTTGCAAAAGTTTTATCAAGGAGATTATGTGAAGTTTTGGGGGAGTGGTAAGTGATACACAATGTGATTTTATCCATGGCAGACAAATTTTCGATGGTATTCTAATTGCAAATGAGGTTATTCATTCGATATAGAAAAAGGCTATTGTGGGGGGTTCTTTGATATTTAAACTAGATTTTTCTAAGGCCTATGACTGTGTGCGATGGGACTTCTTGGAGTTGGTTCTGTTGAATATGGGTTTTGGTGTGAGGTGGACTGGACGGATGCTTGAGTGTGTATCTATAACACCCCTTACCTGTGTCCGACACCGGGACAGGATACTAGGCATTAACGAACTTTAACACCAACAAACATACACAACCAGCCATAAAACTTCGTTCAATTTAAAACCATTCATACACATGCAAATTGTACCTTATATGGGCCTACGATGCCCAAAACATACATCAGGAGTAGTTTGGGAGTAATCCGAGAATTAGAAAAACTTTCATGAAACAAGGTCACACGCCCGTGTGGGTAGGCCGTATGGTCACACACGCCCATGTAGCTTGGGACACACCCGTGTCCTCAGCCCGTGTAACTCTCTGTTTATGGCGTCATCAACACAATTAGGGCCACAAGGTCGAGTCATACGCCCGTGTGCTCAGACCATCTGGCAAATTAAATTCCAAAATCAGGTGCAAACTTCACACGGTCTGGGCGCACGCCTATGTCCTAAGGTCGTGCCCTTCACACAGCAGAGACACACGCCCGTGTCTCTACCCATGTGTTTACTACTAGGCATTCTGTTTTGCATTAATTAGGGTGCGGGGGGCACACGATTGAATCACACGCCTATGGGGCAAACCTTATGTCACACACGGCCTAGGCATACGCCCGTGTGTCTACCCGTGTGGACAACTTTAAGGCTAATTTTCCAAGCCATTTTTCACCCTTAAATGCTCATTCACTTATACATATTTGATGGCATGCAACATAGTATATTTAGCCGCTCAAATACTCATAATCTTGATTAATCCATGACTTTGTAATGTCAACATATCACCTATCCAAACCATCATGCTTTCATGTAGCATTCCACACCAATTTCATATTTATTCATCATGGTAAACCTACTTCCAATTTACTCAATTATACCATAGCTTTGGTCATACTTATCATCCAAGATTCATTCATTTAGCACATACGCCATTCATCACACATATCATCCACAAGCAACCACATCAGGCATAACACATTGCATGCATGCATAATTAATTAGGGTTACAACCCAAATAATCAATATGAACCATATTACATGGCCATATACAAAATGAATCAAATATTACCATAAGCCAACACATTTGGCTAGACCAATATGACATATAACAAAAAAAACCAAGTCCCTATACATGCCATACTCAAAATGTTGAGACTAACTATACCCAAATGTCTAGTTGAGAGCGTGATCGAGTCTCCGACGTCCTTCGATCCCCGAGCTGGCTTGGCGGTACTATAAAAAAATGGAAAAGATAGGGGAGTAAGCATAAAACTTTATAAGTTCATGTAACATCACGATTTTGGGCCTAGTCAGAACAATGGTTTTGGGACAACAAATTTGAGGTCATAAAATTTCTTTTAGAGTTATTTTGAGGTCTACAACATGATAATATGATTATGTAATAATTTTGTTAAAAAACTTTATCGTTTGAATGCTTAATTTGTGAAAAAAGGACTAAATTAGGTAAAGTGCTAAAGTTGTGTTCTATTAGCTAAATGTGTTAAATAACTATAGAACTTAAAAGTTGAGGTCCTTAATGAATAAATAGGTCATTATATGTGTGAATGGATGTACATGGAGAAGAAAAGTCAAAAAGTCAAAGTTAGTAGGGTTGGTATTTTGATGACAAAAGCTAAATGAATAAAATAAAAACAAATGATCATCTTTTCCCACTGAATTTTTAAGGAGAAAAACCCCCATGGAAGCTTGGAATTTTCAGCACAATAAACCCTCTACATGCAAGTCATTTTGGTGTTAGTTTTTGATGTTTTTGAGATCCTTGAAGCATAATATAGCTATTTCTACTATTATTTTGAGCTAGGGTTTATGTTAAAAAAATTTCCCATGTGTGTCATGCATGTATTTTGATGATTAATGGAGGAATATCGAATTTTGGTGATAGCTGAACATCTTTTTTCTAAGTGATTTTTTCATGAAAACACCTAAAAGTGCTTGTTTGTAAAACATGTAAAAATAGGTGTTAAAAATGTAATTTGATAAAAATTGTGGGTTGTTATAAGAGGGAATATAAATTGCCTAGGCTTGGGTAACAAAGAAATTGTTCGCATTTCATTTTACGAGCCTAGGGGCTAAATTGTAATTATGTAAAAGTTTAGGGGCAAAATTGTAATTTTACCAAAATATAATTTATGGGTTGTTTTGAATAATGTGGTAATTAAATAAGTGAAATTTGCTATTATAGATCAAGAAAAATGGAGTCTGGGCCTAGACCGGGGAAAAGTAAGATCTTGGACTAAATCGAATAAATTGACCATATTTTTGTACCAAGGTAAGTTTGTGTATAATTGATACAAAATTTTACTATGCATTTAGCATTTAATGTTGCATGAATTGTATAATTGTCTTTGTAAATGTTATTGATGTTGTTCGACAAAGAATTGAGGTGATGAAAGCCGGTTGAACCTTAGGAATACTTAAGGTGCCAAAATCAGGACATTTGGGTTGATGAGATCCCATATAAGACCATATCTGGGATATGGCATTGATATGAGATTTCGTGTATGACCACGTCTAGGATATGGCATCGAAATGAGATTTTCCTATAAGATCATATCTAGGATATGGCATCGATGTGAGATCCCATGTAAGACCACGTCTGGGACATGACATTGGCATCTTATTGTTTCTATGATAATCTTGAATATCCTTAGTATTCGAAGTGGTTCCACGGGTAATCCAAGGATTTGTCAAAGAAATGACGACGTATGATCATGTTGAAATGGTATAGGTATGTACGCCAAGCTCGTAGTTATTAAGATCACGAAATAATAAGACTTTGGTAGATGTGAAAGAGGGAATTATCATTTTAAGTTCTATTGAACATTATGTGAATTGAATGAGGTAGGGTAGGGCTACAATGATTATTGAGAATGAGATGAGTCAAGCTATGTTATGTATGTGTATGAAAATGCATGTTTTTATTGCTTATTAATTACATGCAAGCTTACTAAGCTTTATGCTTACCCCCTCTCTTTTCCATTTTCTTATAGTATCGCCAAATTAGCCCAGGGATCAAAGTACGTCGAAGGCACGTTCACACTATCGATTGGATTATTTGGGTATAGTTAGTCTCAACATTTTGAGTATGGCATGTATTGGGACTTGGTCTTTTTGTTATATGTCATATTGGTATAGCCAAATGTGTGGGCTTATAATGATAGTTGATTCATTTTGTGTATGGCCATAAGATATGACTCATAATAATTATTGGGTTGTAAACTTATTCATTTATGTACTTATGTGCCAATTCCATTATGATATGACTTATAGTCATTGATGATTGAATGTTGATGAATGTCATGTGTGTGTATAAGATGGTATGAAAATGCATGCATACAAGACTAAGAAATACTGCTTGTTTGTATATGTGTGTTGGAAGATTTGATCTGTCATAATAGGGAGTCTTAAACAAGTATAATGTGGAGAGAAGTTATCACTCATAAGTTATGTTTATGAGTGTTTAAGTATCATTGAAGCCATATATGCGTTTGAAGAAATAAGGGTGGCAATTGGCTTGGAAAATAGCCTTAAAGTTGCCCATACGGGTTGACACACCGGCGTGTGTCTAGACCGTGTGTGACATACAGTCTATCCCATGGGCGTGTGGTCAGGCCGTGTGCCCCCTGCACCCTAATTAATACAAAACAGAATGCTCAATAGCAAACACATAGGCAGAGACACGGCCGTGTGTTTCAGTCGTGTGAAGGACACGGCCTCAGGACATGGGCATGTACCCAGGGCGTGTGAAGTCTGCACCTGATTTTGGATTTTAATTTCACCACACGGTCTAAGGACATAGGTGTGTGCCTTGGCCATGTGACCGCATTTTATGCATGACATCATAAGCAAAAACTTACACGGGCGTGTCCCAAGCCACACGGGTGTGTGTGAACACACGGCTTGCCTACACGGGCGTGTGACCTTCCAAAATGAGAAAAATTTTCTAAGTGTTGAAAAAGTTCTAAAGTTCTTAGTTTAGTCCCGAACCACTCTCAATATATGTATTGGGCCTCGTAGGCCCATATATAAGGGACGGGCTGCACATGTGTGGGTGAATTTGTTTTAAATGAAAATTTTATGGCCCAGTTTTTGTTTGAATGTGTATGTTTAAGTTCGGTAACGCCTCGAACCCTGTCCCGGTGTTGGATATGGGTAAGGGGTGTTACAGTTCACATGCAAATAATTAGAAACATAATCATATATATATAAATATCATTGACATAACATAGTTTACTTATGTGCCATCATAAATTCATAGGCATAAATTAAATTTGTAGACATAACTTACACATTTTCAATTTTACCAAAAGTTCACCACATACCGAGCTCATTCATATGAGCTTTTCGTACATACCTGTACCAACTCGTAACACATTTTCATATTTCCTCATCATTGACTTACTTGTCGAATAACTCACAGGTTTACCCATTGAACACTTAGAATACTATCAAATACACAGAAGACTTGCACATAGTGCTTCTGTAACACCCCAAACCCGGCCTAGAAGTTAGGCCCGAATCTAGCGTGTCACATTGAAGTGTTTTTTGAAAACCATGTTCTCATCGAAAACCCTTATTACTATTTAAAACCTCTGGCCATTTTAAAACTTGTGAAAACCTCATTTTACGTTGGTTTATTAAAAGTCTTTCTCTTGCAAAACATTATTACCTTTAAAACTTTACTTGTCGCGAAAGCTTAATTTAAACAGTTACGAAAATGTGATATTTTGAAAAAACAGTTATTGTTTTGGAAAAACCGTGTCTTACTCCAGTAGTTACAAAACAAAATTTAAAATTCCAAATTTAGAACCAGAAATTAAAAGAGGCCTTATTACAACCCAGATCCAATATAAATACTTGTAAATAGATAACTTAAAAGAAAATCGAAAACAATAGCAGTTGTATGGCCACCTCCAAGTCCCTTACAGCACCGATCCTCCTACTGCTGGGGATTACCTGCACAGTTAATAAACGGGGTGAGTTTATGAAAAATTAGTGTGTAATCCCCTCCTAAACTAAAATAGTTAGTAAACTGATAGAATTTAGAATCGGTCTGGGCCAAAACCCATCACAGTAACAACGTGTGTGGGACAAAGCCCAGTACAATTTTACTTGGGTCTCAGCCCTCATCAAAATTAATTTGGCCTAGCCCATTCTCAAAATTAGTAACAGTTGGGCCTAGCCCATTAACAGAATCACGTGGGCCTAAGCCCCGTATAGAATCAGTATCAGATGTAGATATGTAGACAAATACCCAGCCCAGTCCAACCAACACATCACCCGTACCAACCAACACACCATGTGGGGATGAAATGGACCCACCCAGCCAACACACCAAGCTTAGCACCGGTTGCGGCACTAAGTCAACAGAATGGCTCAACGCGGTAGACAGAATGGCTCAAGGCCATATATATCGCAGCAACGCTGCCAGCTAATAGAATGGCTAAAAGCCATAAGCAAAAAGGTAGTAAGCCTTGAACAGAACGACTACAAGCCATACACTTCCTCCGTCAATAATCACCCATCCCCATGCAGAATGTCATGTCATAACATCATATGTGAATGCAGAATGTCATGCTCAATCATAGTCATATATAAATCGTATAGCAAACCAGTCATACATAATATAAAAGCATAACAGACATTTTACCCTATAGGGGTATCACAATCATTTCACCCTACGGGGGTAATTCGGTCATTTTACCCTACGGGGTAATTCGGTCATTCTGCCCTACGGGGGTATTACGATCATTCTACCCTATAGGGGTATTATGGTCAATAGTACCTATTAGGGGTAAAATAGTCATTTTACCAATTAGGGGTATTTCGGTCATTTTTCCTAACTAAGGTCTCATTATATTTAGCGACCTCTTAGAACGTCTACAGCCGCCTCGAGCGACACAGGTAACCTAAAAGGTGAAAATGGTGTAAGTGGGCCCAAGCCCCTATGTCGGCCCACACACTCGTGCCCATCAGGCCCAAGTCCACGAGAGCGCTCGTGGCCCATCGGGCCCAAGTCCACGAGAGCGCTCGTGGCCCATCGGGCCCAAGTCCACGAGAGCGCTAGTGGCGGCCTCTACAGCCTATTGCCCATGGTTTGTGGGCTTAGTTTACCTCACGAGTGATCACACGCTCGTGAGGCCTCAAATGCCGAAGTTTCGGCTTTTGCCAATTTCCAACAAAGAAGGGCTTGAATACACACTTGTTTATGAGAATGCATCGAAGTCCACGATCACCAACCTTGGCACATCCTGCATTGAGTCTTAATCACTTTTCCCATCACCAACTCATCTGGTTCACTCTATTTAAAGCCAGCTTCTCACCAATTCTCATGTTAGCTTCCCGATGTGGGATTGCTTTCAACCATTAGGAAAATTCCTCATTCTTATGACCACTTCAACCACAGAGTTCCAGTCCAACTCTACCTCCTACACAACTCAAATAGCAAAATAAATACTCCACTGCGCATCCCAAGACTTGAACCTCAGACCTCACAGTTACACAACACACCACCTTGCCACTCCACCACAGGCTCTTTCTGTATCATATTTTATCCTCAATTAATTATAAGGTCTATAGGCCAAAGTCCAGGTTCCTTTAAAAGAAAATCCAAAATAAATTGCAAGAGCCAAGACTTGAACCCAGGCTCCCTTGCAACCTTAATGACGCCACAACCACTAGACCACAAGCTTCCTTGTGTCATTTACTTAACACAATAATTTAAAAGGCCATCATCCAAGCATCTAGGGTTTTATTCACTTAAAACCAAAATTTTTGCTAAAGCCCAAGTTTGAACCCAAGACTTTTCCAACTCCTCTCAGGATCCTTAACCACTTAAGCAGACATTTAATTGTGTCATTTCCTTGCATAATTAAATACTTATACACAACCCCCTTACCGACCCATACTCAAGGCCCAATATTTCTAGGCCCAAATTCGGGGAGTTATAGCTTCAAAAGTAGCCACATGCTACCTCATATCACAATCACACATTGCTCACTCTCGAGCTAATCACGGGCCTACTCACACAAGCTGATAGTCAAGACGTAACTACTCGAGCTGCTCACACAAGCTGGCAGGTACCCACAACACATGTCGGGCTACCCAACCACCGGTAGAACGTACAAGACTAGCACCTGGATTCACATAGTCACATATACACATAATCTCAGGAGCTCATAATCACATAATTCCTAGTGACATGTTACATTCTATCCTAAATTATTTCTAAGGTTCAACAGGATTTTTCTCGATATCACATATTCGTTGAACTCGTTCACAATGTCATGCTCATAGACTATAACATCATTCATACACTTGTCATAATAATTAATCATAGTGACTCATACATTAATAAAATATTAAAACATGATATATCATTGCATTATTTACACATGAACTTACCTTGGTACAAAATATGGACAATTAATTCGATTTAGTCTAAATTCTTGTTCTTTCCCTAGTCTAGGTTCGGACTCCATTTTTCTCAATCTATAATAGAAAGTTCAGCTTATTTAATCATCACATTATTCAAATCAGTCCAAAAGCTATATTTATTCAAAATTATAGTTTTTCCCCTAAACTTTTACATATTTACAAATTAGTCCCTAGGCTCGTAAAATGAAATGTGTCCATTTTCTTTGTTACCCAAGCCTAGCTAAACTTAACCCATACTCATCTCAGCCCACATTTCCCATTAAAACACACATCTTACTACTCATTTTAGACCTTTTACAAAAAGGTCCTTTTTAGGTGTTTTCATGAAAAAACACTTAGTAAAAGATGTTTATCATACATCAAACTTTTATATTCCTCCATTAAACATCAAAATACATGCATGTCACAAATGGGTCACTTTTTAAACATGATCCCTAACTCAAAATAAGGCTAGAAATAGGTAGATTGTGCTTCAAGGATCTCAAAAACATAAAGAACATTAAAAACGGGGCTAGGGAGTAGTTACAATCGAGCTTGAAAGTTGAAGGAAAAACCCTAGATATGGCTCTTCAAATTTTTGGCACACACATGAAGAAGATGAACACAATTTTGACTTATTTTTCCTTTTTTATTCTTTTATTAACCAAATGACAAAAATGCCCTTAAGCCCTTTCTTTCAATTTTTTTCTATTCATGCCCATTTTTTGTCCATAAAAATAGAAATTGGGTAAATTGTTACTTAAGGACCTCTAATTAATAATCCATGGCAATTTCATGCTTAAGGCTTCTAGAACTCATATTTTCCAACTTTTGCAATTTAATCATAAATACGAAATTGGACACTTTATCAATGAATTTCTTCATGAAATTTTCACATAAGCATGCAATCATATTATAGACCTCCTGATAATCATAAAATAATTATTTCTACTTCATATTTGTGGTTTTGAAACCATTGTTCCGACTAAGCCCTAATTCGGGATGTTACAGTATCAACAGCAAGAGCTGCTATTTTGATTAATGGGGCGGTCATAAATGAATTCAGCTTCTCTAGAGGTCTTAGACAAGGAGACGCACTATCTCCTTTTCTATTCATTATGGTGACGGAAGTTTTGCACTTATTGTTGGAGGAAGCGGAGACGTTGGGGAATATAGAGGGGATAAAAAATCTTATTCCTGGACTGTCTATTTCACATTTACAATTCGTGGATGATACAACCTTCTTTTTAAGGGCGGATGAGGACGCGGTGAGAAGTTCTAAATACATTCTCCGAGGCTTTGAAATCTTCTCAAGACTAAGTATTAATTTTGGTAAGTCTTTCATTGTGGGCTTTGATATTGAAGAAGAGTTTTTGTATCGAATGGCGGCTGTTTGCAGGTGTAAGATTGTAACAGCCCGTTTTGGGGTCAGATCGGAACAGTGGTTTCAAGACCACAAATACGAAGTCAAAAATATTTATTTTATTATTTTAATTAGGTTTAAAATATGATATAATGTTCATGTGAAAATTTTTTAAAGAAATTTTACCGTTTGAGTGGTTAATTCGGTAAAAAGGACTAAATCGCGTAAAGCATAAAAGTTGAATTCTATAAGTTAAAGGTATCAAATGGCTATGGAATTAAATATAGAAGGTTCTTATGTGGTAAATAGCCCATTTATGAGATAGTGGAGGTTAGTGGAGTGGCATTTGGTGTATTTAGTAATATTTTTAATGGGTAAAAAGGTGAATAGGTAATTAAAGTTAATAATAAATAAAATAAAAGCCAAAACCATATTATATTTCTTCATCTTCCACCGGATATAGAGAAAAGAAACAGCCATTGTTGTGTTTTAGGTTTCGGCATCTTCATGGCTCAATTTGTAAGTGTTTTGAGCTCGATTTTTGATGATTTTTATGTTTTTGTGATCGTTGCTTCGTGTTCTAGCTAGCCCGTACCCTAATTTCTAAATTTTTTGATGAATTTTTGCATTTCCATTGATTATAGCTTGATGTTTTTGAGTGTTGATGATGGAAAATAAATCATTGTTGTTAGATTAACAAGTTTTATAAAGTGATTTTGAGTAAAAATGTCAATTTTGGACCAAATTATATAACTTAGAAATTTAGTGGTTAAAATGAGAAATAAATTGAAAATATGAGCTGATAGTAATATATGGAAAATTCGCTAGCTTCGGTTTGTGTTTAATTTCATGAAATTGTGATTTTAAGTGATAAGAACTAAATTGCAAAAATGTGAAATAATAGGGGAAAAATATAATTTTGCCAAAATATATAAATTGTGTTAAATTTAATGAAATTTTGATTAAATAAGTAAATTTTGATATTATATAGATTGAGATAATCGAGAATTGGATCTAGAATGGGGAAAAATAAAGTACCGAACTAATTGATCTGTTCTATCATTTTAACGATTGAGATAAGTTTGTATGTAATAAGCATTGTTAAATTTATACTTTTAATACTTTGATATTATATAAATTCTGTTTACGTGACTATGGTTATGTTAAACGACATATCGGCTAAAAAAAATGGCACTTAGTGTGCGGTACGAAATAGCTTCGGCTAAATGTGGCACTTGGTGTGTGATTGAAGATAGCTTCGGCTATATATGTATATGGCACTTAGTGTGCAAAACATTAAGAATGGCACTTGATGTGTGAGATATTGATTATGACACTTAGTCTGTGAGACATCGAAGATGCAATGGCATTACGTTTATGTATGAAATGGTAAGGATCGGTATAGGTACGTACATGAGTTATGATGCATCTTTGTAACGAGGTAAATAAGTTAGTCATGTTTATGAGAATGCTTTTGTGATAGCCTTATGATTATGGGTCCATGCTTATGTTGTATAAATATGTATTTATACTATGATAGTTGAAATGATTGGTGAAGGTGTGATGAGCTTAGTTATCATTATTTTTGTACTAAAACTGTTTTGGACAGTAGCTGTAGCCAACTTTGAAAATTCACCAAAAATTATGAAAATCAAGTTACAGGATGAATAAAATATGAAATTAGAGATTATTGAGTCTATTTTTAAATAGAAGAGACAGTGTACGAAAAAGAATTTCAGATTATGAGATATTTGAATTTTCGTGAGATAGGGTCAGAATGATCTTAAAATCCCCTGTTCTGATTTTGGAAAATCAGTAAAAATTGTTCAAAAATAATTAGAGGTTATAGTTTATATTCTTATAATATGAGTCTATTTAAAAAAAACAAACGGGAACATCGTTCGAATTCTGTATGAGGATATAATTAATTTTTAGTGAAGAGTGGTCGGAACTGTCAGACAGCAAAAAAGGGATAACTTTGAAGAATAAACTATACTTATTAGCTAAACCAAATATTATGTAAATTTTATGGTAAGAAGATATTTGAGTCTAGTTTCAGGTAAAATTAACGAATCTTAATTTGGAGCTCCATAGCTCGAGAAATAAATAATTTAGAGACTATGACTCGAGTAGACAACTTGACTGAAATTTGAACAAATAGTGGAATAATATGCAATTATAATTGTGATACCTTGAGAACATGTTGTAAGAATTTGGAAAAAGCATATTAATAAATTGATTATTATTTTCATATGAACTTACTAAGCTTTATAGCTTACCCCCTTCCTTTTCATCTCTTATAGGTTTATATAGCTAGCTCGAGTTGGAGATCACCGGAGATTTAATCACACTATCAAGCTATCATTTGGGGTATAAGTATTCAAATACTTAACTCTATGGTATGTATAGGGGCTCTATCTTTGTAATTATGTCAATGCTAATGTGGCCAAATGTGTTGGCCTATAATGGTTATAGTCTAATTTATATATAGCCATGAATGATGACTTATGCTAATCATATGATTATTCATGTGTATTTGCCAATGTTTTATGGTGTGATCATGTTGTTTGATATGGATGAATGTGTGCATACGACTTAAGTACTCGATGATTGATTTTGGCATAATTGGCATATGGATAGATTATAGCATAAGTGTGAAATGTGAAAATGTATTAATGATAATCTCGGTATGAAAGTTGTTACGATTAATCTTGATAAAGTATGATGCCTTGTGTATGCATAAGTTGTTATGAGAATGTCATGCATAAGCCATATTTGCGATTATTAAGTGTTCATTTATGCCATGTTGGATACCATTGATATATGTGAGTGTGCATGTGTTGTGAGGGTGGCAAAATGGCTTGGAAAATAGCCTAGCATTTGTCCACACAGGTAGACACAAACGTGTACTTTGGCCTATGCCCCTACTTTGGTGATGATGTCATAAATAGAGAGTTACACGGGCTGAGGGCATGGGCGTGTCTCAAGCCACACGGGCGTGTGACCCTGTTTCATGATGAAATTTTCTAAGTTATCCCAAAAGTTTTCAAAGTTTTCGGTTTAGCCTCGAATCATCTTCGATGCGTGTTTAAGGCCTCGTAAGCCCGTTTAAGGGACGTTATACATATTTATGAATGTTTTTTATTTGAATGAAATTTTATGGCCTGGTTTTATGTGATTATGTATGTTTAAGTTTGGTAATGTCTCGTATCCTGTCCCAGCCTCGGACATGGGTAAGGGGTGTTACATTTAGTGGTATCAGAGCTATGCTTTAGTCAATTTTCGGACGAACCTAGCATATGTGAGTCTAGCTATACATGCCATATTACTACTCTTGATAGTGTGACATCTCCTGGCTCTAACGAAATTGTTTTGTAAGACAGAGATAAACTCCAACCGAGCTATTTTTTGATAATGCTGAAAATGATATTGAGATGATTGAAATGTGCCTATGATGTGTCGAAATTTAGAAAGGTATGAATGGAAGTTCATGATATGTATGTGTTAATATACAAAATGAGATAACAATAAGTTGAGAAATATGGAAACGTGGAATGAAATGGAAGTTTATGTTGTGATAAGCTTATCCGTATGTGTTGGTATTCATATGATGTTATGTACCCAACCTATCTGATTAAGTGAATATGATAAGCTAATTTACTCAAGTTGACAGAATGTGTGTTTATGTACACTTATCGAATAATGTATAATCAGTATGTTCATATGGTTGACTCTTATGTTTAAATTGCTAAATTAAAGGTATTATAATGTTATGCTTTATGGTTTTGATATGGAATCATAAATAATATGATAATATGAAATTGAGTTGGAAGATCAAATTGAGTAGAACGTAGGAAATGAGTACGATCGTTCGATGATGAACTGACGAATAAGACCATGGTTGGACCATGGCAATACATGTGGTACGTATAAGACCATAGCTGGGCTATGGCATCGTAACAGCGTGTAAGAGCATAGTTGGGCTATGGCATTGTGATACGTGTAAGACCATAGCTGGGCTATGGCATTGTGATACGTGTAAGATCATAGCTTGGCTATGGCATCGTGATCCGTGTAAGACCATAGCTGGGCTATGGTATTGTGATACGTGTAAGACCATAGCTTGGCAATGGCATCGTGATACGTGTAAGACCATAGCTGGGCTATGGCATTGTGATACGTGTAAGACCATATCTGGGATATGACATCAGCATCGATATGAAATCATGTGTAAGACCATATTTGGGATATGGCATCAGCATCTATATGAGATCATGTGTAAGACCATATCTGGGATATGGCATCAGCATCGATATGAGATTACGTGTAAGACCATATCTGGGATATGGCTTTGGTATGACATTTTGTGTAAGACCGTGTCTAGGATGCGGCATCGATATGTGATTTCGTATAAGACCATGTCTGGGACATGGCATCAAAGTGAGACTTTGTGTAAGATCATAGTTGGACTATGGCATCAAGTAAACGACGTATTCAGACCCATAAGACGTTCTCTAATTTTACAAATGTTTGTAAGTAAAATTGAAGTTAAATGTTGAAATTTAATTAGATACTAATATTGGGCTCAAGTAAGTAAATTTGCTATTTGAAATTGTGGATGACAGAAACAATTGTAAAATAAATAAGTATGTTAATTTGCTTGGAGTGAATTATGTGATTATGATGATATTATATTGACGAAGAATGTTGAGTCATATGTGTGTATTTATGAGAGTCAAGTTAGAGGCTTTACAACTCCCCATTACCAGTGTTGCTTTTGTGACGAAAAATTTACGAGAATTATGTCGAATAAGTTCATAAGTGTGAAAACTAAAGTGTTCGGCTGTGAAATAATTGGTAATGCTTATATAGATGAGAATAGTTTTGAAAGCAAAAATAGTTTGGGTAAAAGATTAGAATGTTTTAAGGATTATACAGATTATGTAATGTTATGGTTAATGAAGAAAAATAGTCTCGGCTATTTGACTCAATTGGGTATGGGGTCTAAAGATATGTTTGCTGAAATTTCCTCCGAATTGGTTTTCATTAATTACTGGAATACTACGGTGTTACATTTTTATCTGTGATGATTATGTTTATTTTGATGGTATTTTGGGATTGGTGTTAGGAATGTGGAAAATTCTAGTATCTAGATTTCTCTGATTTTCAGTGTAAAGAATTATCATTGGCAAAGGCATAAATGATGGAAACCCAAGCTTGAAATGTGTAGTGGTTTTCTTTTCTCAGGTAAGTTTGACTAAGGTTAGTGAGTTTAATTAGAATATCTCTGTTTCCTTGAGCTAATATGGTTGTGAGATCTTTGATTTGCACAATAAGAGAATTATGAATGAGTGCATGTACTTGGGTTGTAGTAGCAGAATGAAAAAAAAAACCTTGATATGTTATTATTTGATAGTGGAAATCAACTCAGTTGTTTATATCGGCATGAACTGATTTGTTGATATGTGAATTGAGTTATGTGTATTTAAAGGATTCTCTGGTATGGTAATGAATTTTTGTGCAATCATGAGTATATAGATAGACGGATAATCTAAATAAAGAAATTATATTTTCGATAGTATGATACGGAACTATGCTTATTGGATTGTTATAATCGAATGATGTTGTTATGATTTAAAGTTGTTCTAGTTAATGAGATTATCATGTTCGTGAAAGTTGAATGATCGATGCAAGTTAGCAAAGTTGGATACAGTTGAAAGTATTATTAATTGAAGCTTTAGTGCTGAGTTTAGTTTGGATTAAGTAAAGAATTTATGATTTTTAGTAATGTACTATTGAACTGATTGGAATATGTTTCATTACGAGAATGTAAAGAAGTAGTTTGTACTTCTAGATGGTTAAAGTCACAATAAAAGAGAACTGTTCGATTAGCAATTTAAAGACGACCACTTTTATATATGTGTTGTGAATTCGATGATATCATGTGTTCGACCAAAAATGTCATATGCTTCCTGAATCTTAATGGGTTAAAGTATCTAATGTTACTGAAAAAGATTTGGAATTAAGACAGTATCAATGATTTGAGATATTGAAAGACTCTAAATAGTTGTTGATTAATCTCTGAGAAAACAGATATAGTTACAGATGTCGAATGGAAAGATCTTTGCTTATTTTGTGCGAGTGATTACTCGATTGATCTTATTTGATGATGATTTGATGTTAGCTAAATAAAAAGCTAAAGTGATGTTTTCCTTGAGAGTTTGAAAAACTCAGAAACATGTTAGTGAATTGCAAGCTAAACGGGTACAATGTGAAATGACTTTCGATTCCAAATTTCAGAAGTTTTTGTATGAGGCTCAGTAGTAGCACGCCAGTTTATCCGAGAGTAACAAAATGTATGGTTATATGAAGTAAATGTTTTGGTGTATGGGTATGAAACCCAATATTTCTAATTATGTGCTCAGATGTTGAACTGTCAACAGGTTTAATCTGAAGATTAAATGTATTCAGGTCTAATACAGTCAGTGATGGTAAGGGTGTGATAAAGAGATAGGTCACTATAGACTTCGTCTTGGGGTTGTCATTATCATCAATAAAAGAGATTTCATTTGTATTATGGTTGATCGTTTGGCCAAAAAATCCGCATGATTGATTTAGTATATACAGAGATCCTATTTGACAGATCAACTGAGCTATGTGTTCTAAGTGAGTAATTCAAAATTTTAACAATATGCTCCGGCATTGTGTATTAGAGTTCAAAGGCTATGGGAAAAAGGTATGCGAGGCTGAAATCGATTTGTGACCCTGAGAAATTAGTGAAAGTGATTCATAAGATTTGGATGCAACTTCTTCTAGTAAGATTTTCGGGGACGAAAATCCCTAAAGGGAGAGTTGTAACAGCTATTTTTGGGTCAGATCGGAACAGTGGTTTCGGGACCACAAATTTGAAGTCAAAAATATTTATTTTATTATTTTAATAAGTTTTATAGTAGGATATAATGTTCGTCTGAAAATTTTTTAAAGAAATTTTACCGTTTGAGTGGTTAATTCAGTAAAAAGGACTAAATCGTGTAAAGCGTAAAAGTTGAATTCTATAAGTTAAAGGGATTAAATGGCTATGAAATTAAATAGATGAGGTCTTTATGTGGTAAATAGTCCATTTATGAGATAGTAGAGGGTAGTGGAGTGGCATTTGGTGTATTTAGTAATATTTTTAAAAGGTAAAAAGGTAAATAGGTAATTAAAGTTAATAATAAATAAAATAAAAGCCAAAACCATATTATATTTCTTCATCTTCCACCGAATATAGAGAAAATAAATAGCCATGGTTGTGTTTTAGGGTTCGGCATCTTCATGGCTCAATTTGTAAGTGTTCTGAGCTCGATTTTTGATGATTTTTATGTTTTTGTGATCGTTGCTTCGTGTTCTAGCTAGCCCGTACCCTAATTTCTAAATTTGTTGATGAATTTGTGAGTTGTCATTGATGATAGCTTGATGTTTTTGAGTGTTGATGATGGAAAATAAATCATTGTTGTTAGCTTAACAAGTTTTATAAAGTGATTTTGAGTAAAAATGTCAATTTTGGACCAAATTATATAAGCTGGAAATTTAGTGGTTAAAATGTGAAATAAATTGAAAATATGAGCTGATAGTAATATATATGGAAAATTCGGCTAGCTTGGGTTTGTGTTTAATTTCATGAAATTGTGATTTTAAGTGATAAGGACTAAATTGCAAAAATGTGAAATAATAGGGGCAAAAATATAATTTTGCCAAAATATATAAATTGTTTTAAATTTAATGAAATGTTGATTAAATAAGTAAATTTTGATATAATATAGATTGAGATAATCAAGAATTGGATCTAGAACGGGGGGAAAACAAAGTACCGGACTAATTGATCTGTTACGTCGTTTTAACGATCGAGGTAAGTTTGTATGTAATAAGTATTGTTAAATTTATGCTTTTAATACTTTGATATTATATAAATTGTATATACGTGACTATTGTTATGTTTAAAGACATATCGGCTGAAAAAAATGGCACTTAGTCTGCGGTTCGAAATAGCTTCGGTTATATATGTATATGGCACTTAGTGTGCAAAACATTAAGAATGGCACTTGGTGTGCGAGATATTGAGTATGACACTTAGTGTGCGAGACATCGAAGATGCAATGGCATTACGTGTATATATGAAATGGTAAGGATCGGTACAGGTATGTACATGAGTTATGACTCATCTTTGTAACGAAGTAAATAAGTAAGTCATGTTTATGAGAATGATTTTGTGATAACCTTGTGATTTTGGGTTCATGCTTATGTTGTATAAATATGTATTTATACCATTATGGTTGAAATTATTGGTGAAGGTGTGATGAGCTTAGTTATCATCATTTTTGTACTAAAACTGTTTTGGACAGTAGCTGTAGCCAACTTTAAAAATTCACCAAAAATTGTGCAAATCGAGTTAGAGGATGAATAAAATATGAAATTATAGATTATTGAGTCCATTTTTAATAGAAAAGACAGTGTATGCAAAAGAATTTTAGATTATGTGATATTTGAATTTTCGTGAGACAGGATTAGAATGATCTCAGAATCCCCTATTCTGATTTTGGAAAATCATTAAAAATTGTAAAAAAATAATTAGGGGTTATAGTTTATATGCTTAGAATATTTTATGAGCTTTTTTTATAAATAAATAAACTAGAACATCATTTGAATTCTGTATAAGGATATAATTAAATTTTAGTGAAGAGGGGTCGGAACTGTTAGACAGTGAAAAAGGGATAACTTTGAGAAATAAACTGTACTTATTAGCTAAACCAAAAATTATATAAATTTTATGGTAAGAATATATGTAAGTCTAGTTTCAGGTAAAATTAACGGATCTTAATTTGGAGCTCCATTGCTCCTGAAATAAATAATTTAGCGACAATGACTCGAGTAGACAGCTTGACTGGAATTTGAACAAATAGTGGAATAATATGCAATTATAATTGTGATACCTTGAGAACATGTTGTAAGAATTTGGAAAAAGCATATTAATAAATTGATTATTAATTTCATATGAACTTATTAAGCTTTATAGCTTACCCCCTCCCTTTTCATCTCTTATAGGTTTATATAGCTAGCCCAGGTTGGAGATCACTGGAGATTCAATCACACTATCAAGCTATCATTTGGGGTATAAGTATTCAAATACTTAACTCTATGGCATGTATAGGGTCTCTATCTTTGTAGTTATTTCAATGCTAATGTGCCCAAATGTGTTGGCCTATAATGGTTATAATCTAATTTATATATAGCCATGAATGATGGCTTATGCTAATCATATGATTATTCCTGTGTATTTGCCAATGTTTTATGGTGTGATCATGTTGTTTGATATGGATGAATGTGTGCATACGAATTAAGTACTCGATGATTGATTTTGGCAAAATTGGCATATGGATAGATTATAGCATAAGTGTGAAATGTGAAAATGTATTAATGATAATCTCGGTATGAAAGTTGTTACGATTAATCTTGATAAAGTATGATGCCTTGTGTATGCATAAGTTGTTATGAGAATGTCATGCATAAGCCATATTTGCGATTATTAAGTGTTCATTTATGCCATGTTGTATTCCATTGAGATATGTGAGTGTGCATGTGTTGTGGGGGTGGCAAAATGGCTTGGAAAATAGACTAGCATTTGTCCACACGGGTAGACACGGGCGTGTACTTTGGCCTGTGCCCCTACTTTGGTAATGACTTCATAAACAGAGAGTTACACAGGCTGAGGGCATGGGCGTGCCTCAAGCCACACGGGTGTGTGACCCTGTTTTATAATGAAATTTTCTAAGTTTTCAAAGTTTTTGATTTAGTCCCGAATCATCTTCGATACGTGTTTAGGGCCTCGTAATCCCGTTTAGGGGACGTTATACATATGAATGAATGTTTTTTATTTGAATGAAATTTTATTGCCCGATTTTATGTGATTGTGTATGTTTATGTCTGGTAATGCCTCGTATCCTGTCCCGGCCTCGAACATGGGTAAGGGGTGTTACAAAGATTGGGGAATTACTGTTCAATTACTTGGGAATTCCTCTTGGGGCTAATCCGAGGAAGATTTCTTTGTGGAATGAGATAACTGGTAGAGTAGAGAGGAAACTATCGGGCTGGAAGTGTCACTCTCTTTCTTGGGGGTCGTATTATGCTTATTAACGCAGCGTTATCATCGCTGCCCATTTATTTCATGTCAATTTTCCAAAGTCCTGCTATTGTGGTCAATAAAATTTATAACATTAGAAGGAATTTTTTATGGGGAAGCATTAGAGGCAGTAGTAAAATGGCGAGAATAAAGTGGAATCTGATTTGTTTGCCTAAAAACAAGAGAGGAGTGGGGGTGGTTACTATCAAGATTAAAAATAAGTCTCTTCTAGCCAAATGGAGTTGGAGATTTACGTTAGAAAGGGATGCTTTATGGAGAAAGATATTGCAGTAAAGTATGGTGCTCCTGTGCTTCAGTGGAGATTTAGAACGAGCAGCACAAGAGATATGTCAGTGGTTTGGAAGGGCATCATGGAAAACACAAAAGATTCGTTAGTGGCAAAATTGATGGGGAATGATTCTTTTCGTTGGGAGATTAGGAAAGGGAACAAGTGTTTGTTTTAGGAGGACATTTGGTGTGGGGTCCAATCTTTGAGAGTGGATTTTCCAAGGCTATTTTGGTTAGCAAAAATTAAGAACGAAGTGGTGAAATATTATTCATTCCTAAATGGTTTTAAGGAGGTTAACTAGTTGGAAAGGGAGCTAATTTTGCTTAATCGGTTAAAGGAAATTGTTTGCAATAAGGTGTTGGTGCAAAATGTGGTGGGTAATTTGATATGGTTCCATGATAATAAGGGGGAGTTCTCGATGAAAAAATTATCGAAATTATTACTAGAGGAGGGAGTGGAAGACTTAAGTTTTGATTTTGACAAGATTTGGAAGTTGAAAGTGCCTCCTAGAGTGAGAAGCTTTATTTGGATGATCTCAATTGATAGACTTCCTACTAAGGATTTCTTAAGTAGAAGAGGGCTGCAATTTAGTAATTTGGGGAGGAGTTGCCCTTGGTGCAATAGTGAACCGGAGAAAGTGGAGCACCTTTTTTTTTTCTGATACAAGTTCATGAAAGGGTTTTGGAGAAAAAATTTTGAATAGTGGGACACTAAGAGGTTCCCTAGGGAAGGGTTTTTCGATTTTTTCTCTTTATGCAACAATGTTTCTTATTCAGGAGTGGGCAAAATTTTATGGTTGATTTCAGTGACTGTGGCATGTTGGTTTGTTTGGCTAGCCGGGAACGAGCTAGTGTGTGATAGCAAATGTCTTTCAATGAATGGCTTGGTGTTTCAATCCAAGTTGCGAGCACTGATGTGGGTTAGGGCTATTCAAGAAGAACTAAGCGTGGAGGAAAGGCTTTAGTGGATTTGTCTGATTAGAAGTTGGAATAAGGTTATAAAAGCTGGGAAAGGTGGCAGATTATGGTGTCCTCCGAGAAAGGGTTGGGTTAAATTTAACTTATGTGGGGTTGCGAATGACGACGAAGTGGGGTGTGGTGAGGTTTTAAGAGAGTTGGATGGGGTGGCAAGGGCAGTTTTTTCAGGTCCAGTGGTCGCTAAAGACTCCTTAGTTGCTGAGGTGGGTGCGATTATAATTGCATTGGACATGTTTTCAGCTTTGGGGTGGAATAGTAAATGGTCTTTAATTATTGAACTTGGTTCTAAAGAGGTATGTTGCTGGATAGAGAGCAATGGGTGGAGACCGTGGGTGCTACTTCCTTTCTTCAGTGAAATTGATTCAAGGTTGGCCAGAATAGGAAATGTCTATTTTGCGATCACTGATAAGGATGGAAATGATTTGGCGTTCACTCTGGCAGTTGCAAGTATTAAAAGGCCTAATATGTACAAGGCTTGGTGGTGAGTTTCTTTTTGGGTTTTGGTTGTTGTCTTTGTCACAGTAGTTTTGGTCTTACTGGTTTCTACAGTTTGGTTGGTCTTTTGATGCTGGTTTTCTATGTTTTGTACTCTATTTTTTGTGGGTAGAGTAACTGTGAGAGTGTGATGGCCTTAGTGGTGTACAATTGTCTTTGTTTTTTTAGTTTGGGTTTTATTTTAGGTGTTGGTTTTTCATGGGGTGGTCGGTCTTTTTTGTTTGTATCTTTCTTCGTTTTTTGGCTACTGTGTATGATCTTTGATCAAGCGAAAAAAAATATTGAAGGAAAAGCCCATGGTCATGGCACCTTCCAAAAGGAACTAAAAGACAGTGATTACCCAATGGGGTTCTCTGCATGTTTCAAGACGATGATGGGAAAACCTCACATAATGTGATTTTAGGAAAATCCATATCATAAACACATCAAGAAAAGAACACCTGTATGGTGCAATATGAAAGGAACGCCTTTGTGGCGAATCATAAAGGGACAGCCTCTGTGGCAAACCTTGCAATGAAAGTCTTTGTGGCTAAACATGAATGGAATGCCTTTGTTGCAAACTCCGTAATGAAGCCTTCGTGGCACACTCTTAAGAATCGCCCTTATGGCGAGCAATGAATGAATAGCTTGTATGGCAAATTCTGACGTGATAGCCTTTGTGGCGAAAACTTGTAAAAAGAAGGGCGTACATGGTGAAATCTGAAAGTAGTGTCTTTGTAACGTATCCTAGTAAAGCTCTCAATGGCGTAACCTAAATGAATGATTCTTGGTGGATTCTATATTAAACTATTTTGTCTCGTTTAGCATGGCTTGTAAGTACGATTAGAAAGATTAGTAAGGCACAGTGTCTCTATGGGCTACGATAAAATGTTATAAAATACCTTAATTTGACTATGAATAATAAAGTGATAAGATATAGAAGAAATGATGGGTAAACACAAAAGAAGCATATTCTGAGTAAGGATTTTTCTAACTGTATATCAGGAGGAATGTACCAATTATGCATAGGTGATCAAACATAGATTTTGGAACAACGGCTTAAAGTGCGTATACAAGAGTGATGGTAATTCTATCGTATGGATCTTTGTAAAGGAAACAAGTAAAGATTTATGAAAGATCATATTAAAAGAGGTAAGTGATGTATCAAAGATGTTGATGGGTAAGATATGAGCTCTGAACAAGTTACAATATTTGACTTGTAAATGAGAATAGAAATTGAGCGAGTATTCACTAGTGACTAAGTTGAAGGTTCAAAATGATATGATCATCTAAATAAGTTACCAGTTGAGATATGTATAAATGAAACAGGTAAACCATGTTTTCCTTACTAAGTTCTTTTGAACTTATATGTGTGTGTTATGTTGCAGTTGTGATGTTGTCGATCTACGCCAGGAGGGACGATGCCATGACTACGCTAAGAAGCAGTGTATCGGGTTATTATGCGTATAGAGCAAGCTTGGTGGCAAGTCAAAAGATTGAAATACTCCTTAGAAATCAATACTTGGGGTGTTTGTAATAATTTAGGGTTTCAATTTGGATATCATTGTCATTTAATTACCTCATTTTGTATTTGTATTTGCTTATGTATTTTGGTTTGAAATTTGTAATTATGTTGTCATTATCTGTAAACCACATTAGTAAATCAAGCTTGTGTCTTTATTTTTGTAGTAATACCCAAGATTCGGATCCGATCAATCGGATCGGGTTGAGGGTGTTACAGAATGAACCTATACACCACAAAGCAAGGGATGTCACATTTGGACACTAGGACTACTTTAACTCGAAAATCAATTTCAAAACTTTGCTTTAACAAAAATTGAGTCATTTGAAGCTACTCAAGTCAATTCTAGGCTTCCTTTAAAGTTTGATTACAAATGAGGACCATTTGAGGATTTTTTCTGACCAAAACAGTGGTCAATAAGGTCAATGTCACGACACTGGGAAATAGGTGTTGCAACACTAAAGGTAGAATGCTCCAATGTCATGGCGATAGCATTGGTGTCGCAACATTGAGGACAGATTGCTCAAATCATGTTTGAAACATCTAAAACTAAGTCTAAACTATTATAAGTCATTTCATAACACTTCTAAACATTATAAAACATAAAAATAAAAAAATATCACGTAATTCAACATATAACTCAATCAAAATTTAACATATCTTGTAAGGTTAACAAAATGATCAAGATTCATCAAGTATTTTCACTAGAAATCTTGTACACATGCTTTGTTTTAACTTATGTACATGCCATAAGTTATTTCCAAAATATCAAAACCATACTGTCTTTCAAGCTTTGGGATGTGATGAGTTAAGATGGTATCTTCAATTTAGAGCTTCAACTCGAGTCTCTATCTACGCCTTGAAAAATAACGCACTAAGCTTATAAAAGCTTAGAAGTACATCAAGAATTAAACTTATCATTGGAAGCAAACAAATTTTAACATTTAAATACCTGATTAATAATATACAATGAAATTAAATAGAAAGTAGAGATATAAAGGTCCTTTAGGGCAACTCGAGTTGAAGCTTTAAACTGAAGATACCATCTCAACTCATCACATCTCAAAGCTTGGAAGAGAGTATGGTTTTGATATTTTGGGAATAGATTATGGCATGTACATAAGTTAAAAAAAAAGCTTGTGTACAAGATTTCTAGTGAAAATACTTGATGAATCTTGATCATTTTGTTAACCTTATGAAATTTGTTAAATTCTAATTGAGTTATATGTTGAATTACATGATATTTTAATGAAGTTTTATGTTTTATAATGTTTAGAAGTGTTATGGAATGACTTATAATAGTTTAGACTTGGTTTTAGATGTTTCAGACATGACTTGAGTAATTTGTCCTCAATGTTGCAACATCAAATGCCATCACCAAGACATTGGAGCAATTTGCATTCAATGTTGCAACACATATTTCCCAATGTCACGAAATTGACGATGTTTACCCTATTTTGACCCTAAAAAAGCCCCAAATGGTCCTCGTTTATAATCAAACTTTAAAGAAAGCCTATAAATGACTTAAATAGCTTTAAATGACTCTATTTATGTTAAATTAAAGTTTTGAAATTGATGTTCGAGTTAAAGTAGTCATAGAGTCTAGATGTGACATCTCTTACTTGTGATGTATAGGTTCATTCCAAGTAAGGGTGTTACTGTAACAGCCTGTTTTCAATGAAATTGGAACAATGGTTTCGGGACCACAAATTCGAGTCAAAAAGAAAATTTATTTTAATAATATTTCATGGCCTATATTATGATAGGAAAGACGTATGAAAATTTCGATAAAAAAATTTTACTGATTTCATGTTTAATTGTGGAAAGGACCAAATTGCATAAAATGCAATAGTTGAGTTCTAATAGCTATAAGTATCAAATAGCTATGGAAATCAAAAATTGAGGTCTTTATATGGTAATTAGACCATTAAGAAAAGTTAGTAGATATTTTTGGTGAATCATTCACGGAAAATTAGAAAAAAAAAGAACTGAATTGGAAATAAAAATAAATAAAAGATGATAAATTAAATAAATATTTAATATCATCATTTTATATCATCTTCATCCCCAAATTCTATGGAAACCCTAGGAAAAAGAAAGAAAATCAAGCAAGCCTAATTGGGTAAGTAATCTTGTCCCGTTTTTAGTAATCTTTATATCTTTTAGATCGAAATAACCTAATCTATTTATTTTGGGGATCAATTTGTAAAGTTATCAAAGGAATTTTTCCATGGATGTAAATGCTGAAATTTTGAAATTTATGGTAGAAAATGAAAGGTTGTTGATAGATAAACAACTTTTACAAAGAGAATTTTGATGAAATTATGATTTAGGGACTAAATTGAAAAGTGGTAAAACCCATGGAAAAATTTTGATTTTTTTGAAATTCATGGGCTGTTTTTGTAACATGTAAAATTTGGTTAGGCTTGAAATAAGGACTAAATTGCATGAATTTCATTTTCCGAGCCTAAGGACAAATTTGTCATTTATGAAAAGTATAGGGGCAAAATAATAATTTTGCCTATCAAGTGAATTGAGTTCAATTGAGTATGAAATGGATTAAATTGATGTTAAATTCATTTATTTAGATCCGAAAAACACAAATACGAAGTTAGATCAAGGAAAAAAAGTGTCGGCTTAGTAGATTTTTGTATTCGAGCAAGTATCGAGGTAAGTTCGTGTAACTAAATCGTGTTTATTTATATGCTTAAATTGAATGTTGTATGTATAAATTGTGTAAATGCTATTGATGTGAAAATGAATACATGATCGATAAAGCTGGAAAAATGTTAAGTCCCGTATGAATCATGAAATTCGATGGATACAGTATTTTCTCGTATTGATTAAAGTCCTGCATATGTTGCGGACAAACTATAGCTCGAATGAGCAATCCTGTTATAAGCCCTCTAAAGCATCCTGTTATATAGTTCTTGCGAGCATCCTGATTGGAAGTGATCTTGCATGTGTTGCACACTACCACAGCTCTTTGTGAGCGTCCTGTTACATGATTCGATCGGTTGTGATCCAGCATTTATTGCAGACACAAACATAGCTCTTCATGAGCGTCCTAATATATGCTCTTATGAGCTTCCTAACATGGCTCGCTTGAAATCCCAGTTATGCTATCCATAGCTCCCTATTAATAACTCTTCGAAGTTACGTGTTAAGCTGAATGAGCTTCCTGTTCTAAACTCTTAGGAGTTTCCTGTTTATCCCGGATAAGCATCCTATTACATGGCTCATTTGAGCATCCTAATATATGGCTCCAGAGTGTGCTTCCTGATTATGTGCCCTAATTGGGTATCCCTGGATATGAATTGACGAATTCAAGTTTTGCACACTTTAAGTGTACTACATGAGTGTATCCATTGATATTTCAAATAAATTCAACAGGTAAAGTTCTAACATGGCTAAACTGAATTTGAAATGATTTGTTATGGAAATGTACATGTAATATGGAATAATGATATGAAAAATATATATATATGAAAATCATTAAATGATGAGCTCATCCATGTTCTTGGTATTATATGAATTACTTGACTAACATGACTGCTGAAGTTGCGTGTTTTAGGCTATTAGCCAAATTGCTTGGATGCATTTTTGTGTGCTTATCTTTATTGAAAATATATGGTAAGTTAAATTCCTGTTATAATAACTTACTAAGCATTTAAAATGCTTACTCGGTTTTTTTTCCTTTGTTTTATAATACTCGGAAGCTCGTAAAGGTTGGAGATCATTAAATGATGAGCTCATCCATGTTCTTGGTATTATGTGAATTACTTGACTAACATGACTGCTGAAGTTGCGTGTTTTAGGCTATTAGCCAAATTGCTTGGATGCATTTTTGTGTGCTTATCTTTATTGAAAATATATGGTAAGTTAAATTCCTGTTATAATAACTTACTAAGCATTTAAAATGCTTACTCGGTTTTCTTTCCTTTGTTTTATAATACTCGAAAGCTCGTAAAGGTTGGAGATCGGTCAAAGTATCATCACACTATCCTCCAGCTCGTTTTGGTAAAAATAGGAAACTTACTTTGGTATAACGGCATGTATAGGCTAATGGTGATATAACAACCCGATTTTAGGCCTAGTCAGAACAGTGGTTTCGGGACCACGAATATAACGTAGAAAAACTTGTTTTTATTACATTTTCATGGTCTACAGTTTTACGGAATGATTTTGTGAAAATCACGTTCGAAAATTTTGACGTTTGAGCACTCAATTTAGCAAAAAGGACTAAATTGTAAAGAGTACAAAAGTTGAGTTCTACATGCTAGAGGTGTCTAATTGTTATGAAATTTTAAATTGAAGGTCCTTAGATGGTAATTAGACCATTTTAATTTAAGTTGGACAAAAATACACATGAGGTAAGAGAATTTTAGTGTTTTGAGAAAAAGGGCATTTTGGTCATTTGGAAATTAAATGGATTAAAAACCAAAAATCGAGCCAAAATTTAGTCCATCTTCTTCATGCTTGGCTGAAACTTGCAAGGGAGACATAGCTAGGGTTTTTCCACTTTTCAAGCTCAATTGTAAGTCCGTTCTTATCCCGTTTTTCATGCCCTTTACATTTTTGAAGTCGTTGTCACCCAATCTATCTATTTCTACCATTAATTTGAGAGATGATTGATGTCTAGGGTTTGACCCATGTTACATATTTGTTTATTTTGATGTCTAATGGTAGATTATGCAAGTTTAATGTTAGATAAACAACTTTTGCTAGGTGATTTTTGATGAAAATGTCAAAAGGACCTATTTGTAAAAAAAATCAAAATGTGTATAAAAGTGTGATTAAATGGAAAAAGTGAGCTAATATAAGCATGAAAGAGGTTCGGCTAGGCTTGGGTCTTGATGAAATTGAATAGATTTCATTTTATGAGCCTAGGGACTAAAATGTAAATATGTTAAAGTTTAGGGGGAAAATGTAATTTTGCCATAATGTAAGTTTTGGACTGAATTGAGTAATATGATTAATAAATGAGTTAAATTTGCTATTATAAATCAAGAGAAACAAGGTTCAGACCTAGATCGGGGGAAAAACAAAGTATTTAACGATTAGGTCAATTTCCTACTATTTTTGTACCAAGGTAAGTTCGTATGTAAATAATGCATGGTTATTTATGCTTTAATTGCTTTAATATTGTATGAATTGTGATTTTCTCTTGAACGTGATCGACATAGTTTGATAAGTGAGAAATCTCGGTTGAACCTTAAGAATAGATAGGATACAAATGTCATGACATTAGGGTTATTTGAGATTACATGTAAGACCATATTTGGGATATGGCATCGATATGGGGATTCGTGTAAGACCATAGTTGGGCTATTGGCATTGATACGAGATCAACATGTAAGACCATATCTAGGATATGGCATTGGTATGATACTATGTGTGTTAGAGTCCCAAGTATCCTTTAGTATTCCAAGTGGTTCAACGGGAAATGCAACAAGAATGGCAAAGTTGTGAAAGACTATGGTATGTTGTAAATTGGTACAGGTATGACATAAAACTCATGCTTAATGAGCTCAATATGTGATGAATCCCTCGATAAGGTTATGATTGAGAAAGTTTGATTATGTGATTTATAATGATATTTATGTTAATTTACTTCAAGTTAATTGTATGTTAAATGTGGGTTTATAATGCTTATTATTTGCATGGGAACTTACTAAGCTTTATAGCTTACTCTCCTTTCTTTTCCCTTGTCTTATAGTGTCACCAAGCCAGCTTGGGGATCGGAGATTGTCAGCGATCCAGTCACACTATCAACTTAATATTTTCGGTACCAATGATTTCAATATTTTGAGTTATGGCATGTATAGGGACTTGCTCATTTTGTTATGTGTCATAATTGATTTCGCCAAATGTGTTAGCTTATGTTGATTGATAATTCATTTTGTAAATGGCCATTGAATTTGGATAATATTGGTTTAAGTATATATATGCATATGATGAAGTTTTCATGGATCTGGAAAATTGCTTGGTTTGAGTTGAGATATATGTGATGTTTGTGTATGATCAATGCTAGCATGTGAATGAGGTATTGATGCCTTGGTTATGGCTAATTTGGTTGAATGTATATACTTGGAATGGTGATATATTTTGTTGTGTAGGTTTTTGCATGGAAGGGTGACAATATGGCTTGGTAAATAGCCTTATTTTTGTCCACACGGGTAGACACATGAGCGTGTGTTTGGGCTATGTGTGACACACGGCTTGCCCCATAAGCATGTGATCCAGTTGTGTGTCCCCTGCACCTTAATTGTTTCAAAACAGAATGCTCAGTATTGAGCACACGGGCAGAGACACAAGCGTGTGTCTTAGTCGTGTGGATGACACGGCCTCAGGCATGGGCGTGTGCCCTGGGCGAGTGAAGTCTACACCTATTTTATGAAAAATTATGAAAATTAAATCGACCACACAACCTAAGCACACGGGCGTGTGCCTTGGCCGTGTGACTTCAATTTGTTTATAGGTGATAAACAGATAGTTATACGGGTTAGGGACACGAGCATGTGTGACCACACGGCCTGCCCACACAGGGGTGTCCCAAACCACACGGGCGTGTGGCTCTTAAAATATGTAAAATTTTCGAAGTGTTGTGAAATTTTCCAAAGTTCTCAGTTTAGTCCTAAACCGCTTTCAATGCAAGTTTTGGGCCTCGTAGGTTCGTTATAGGGACGATATGAATGTTTATGAAAAGTTTTAAATTTGAATGGAAGTGTACGTCTCGGTTTTGTATGTTTGCATGTGTATAAGTTCGATAATGCCTCGTACCCTGTTCCGGCGTCAAATACGGGTAAGGGGTGTTACAGGTGACAAGTAAGGGTATGTAAATGTTTTGGTTGTAATTAGCCATTGGAATGGCTAGTGATAAAATATTTAATATATTTATGCATGAAGTTATATCATGTTTGGTATGTGAGTATGCTTGGATTAGTAACTTAGATATAATCACACTTGGGTAAATATATGATTAGAAAATGGTAAGATGAATACTTAGAAGTGTGAGCAACATGTCATAGATAAAACTTAAATATTAGTTTGATTTATATACCTTGAATTGATTGTTGAATATATTGAAGTGCTCAAGTAGGTGCAAGGTAAAAAGGGTAAAAAATAAGGCTTGGAAAATGGCCTTATTTTGTCCACACGGGCAGACACACAGGCGTGTGTCTCAACCGTGTGTGACACACAGCCATGTGCACCGGCGTGTGGTTTGGCCGTGTGTCCCGTGCATATTAAAAATTGAGAAATAGAATGTTCAAAATTGAGCACACGAGGTAGAGACATGGGCGTGTGTTTGAGCCATGTGAGACACATGGCCCAGCACATGAGCATGTGTCTGGTCGTGTAACCCCTGCACCTAATTTTCAAAACTTAATTTGTCCACATGGTCTACCACACAGGCATGCTGCTGGCCGTGTAGCCCAAGTGAGAGAGTTAACGGGTAAGGACACGGGCTGGAACACGACCGTGTGCCTCACATCGAATGCCCACATGGCCTGGGACACGGGCGTGCTGCTCACACGGCTTGGCCACATAGGCGTATGTCCCCTACACCTAAAAAAAATTTTGAGATTTTGCGAAAAATTTTATGTGATTCCGATTTAGTCTCGACTCGATTCTAATATGTATTTTGGGCCTCGAGGACCCATATGAGGGACATTATGATTAATTGTGATTGATTTTCGAAAATAAATAGTAAATGACATGAATTAACTATAATTAAATTGTAAAGTCCGGTAATACTCCATAACCCTGTTTCAATGACGGATACGGGTTAGGGGTGTTACAGTTACATTTATTGGTATCAGAGCTATGGTTTAGCCGATTCTCAAACTAACGTAGCAAGTATGAGTTTAACTATACATGTCATTATATAAACTGTGATAGTGTGATATCTCCTGACCATTTTAAACATGTTTTTCATATAGTAATATGATCCAACCAAGCTATAACTGAATCCAAGAAAGTTGAGAGCAGTGCTCAAACTTCTATACACAGAGCTGCATCTAGTAGTAGTAGAAGACCCGTATCTGAGGGACGAGGTGAGAAGGCAAAAGAAGTCTTCTTTCGAATGATGAACGAGTGGTTCACAGAATTCATAAGAACAAATCCTGCTGTACAGCAACCTCCCATTCCTGCTTCTCAATTGGTTCTTGACATGCCACAAGGTATTGAACTAGTTAGAACTAGTAAGCCTCCGATAAATAAAATTCAAAAATATGGGGTAGAAGAATTTAGGGCTACTACCAAAGATGACCCGAAAAGGGCTAAATTTTGGTTGGAAACTACGATCAGGGTCTTAGATGAATTATCATGTACACCAGCTGAGTGTCTGAAATGTGTCGTATCATTGTTAAAAGATTCGGCTTATCAGTGGTGGAATACTTTGATTTTTGTTGTGCCAAGGGAAAATGTTACATGGGAGTTTTTCCAAACAGAATTCAGAAATAAGTATATTAGCTAAAGATTTCTGGATCAAAAAAAGAAGGAACTTTTAGAGCTCAAATAGGGACATATGACAGTATCTGAGTATGAACGAGAATTTGTTAGATTAAGCAAGTATGCCAGAAAATGGGTTCCGACTGAAGTTGATATGTGTAAAGGTTTTGAAGAAAGATTAAATGAAGACATCAAGCTACTGATAGGAATTCTTGAATTAAGGGAATTTGTAGTACTAGCAGATCGAGCACACAAAGCCGAGGAATTAAGTAAAGAAAAGAAACAAGTAGAGAGAGAAGCCTAGATTTCTGGTAAAAGATTTATAGGCAAGTCACAATCATCTACTTCAAAGAAATCAAAGAAATATCATGATAGTTTTACCACATCTGTGGGATATTCCAGAAAAAACGAGGCTCTCATTGCTCTAATTCGAGATCTTTATCTCTATCTATAATGAGTGTTAGAAGTGTTGGTAACCACAAACCTAGATGCAAACATTGCAACAAATTTCATTTTGGGGAGTGTCGTATGAGAAGCGGAGCTTGCTATAAATGTAGTTCTCTTGACCATTATCTTAAAGATTGTCCAGAAAGAATTGAAAGAGATATTAATTAGACTTAAAAGTTGAGTAACCCCACCTTGAGAGGTAGACCACCTCGACACCCTGGCAATCTTAGTGGTAGCTGAAGTGCTACGAAAGATTCAATAGTTAAATCTGAAACAAGAGCACCGGCAAGGACATATGCTATACGTACAAGAGAGGATGCCTCTACACCAAACGTCATTATTGGTACATTTTCTCTTCATATACTGATATTACTGCTTTGATCGATCCTAGTTCAACACATTCATATATATGCACAAATTTAGTATCTATTAAAATTTTAACTATTGAGTTCACTGAATTTACGGTTAAAGTTTCGAACCCCCTAGGCCAGTATGCTATGGTGGATAAAATTTGTAAAAACTGTCCGTTGATGGTAAAGGGTTATTATTTCTCGGCTGATTCGATGCTACTACCTTTTGATGAATTTGATGTAATTTTGGGAATGGACTGGCTAACCCAACATGATGCGGTGGTGAATTGTAAACAAAAATACATTATGTTGAAGTGTCAGAATGGTGAATTACTTCATATTGAATCTGATAAACTGGATGGGTTATCTAATGTAATCTCAGCTATATCAACACAAAAATATGTCAGAAAAGGGTATGATGCCTATCTTGCATATGTGTTGGACATTAAAGTATCCGAATCGAAGATTAAGTCAATGCCAGTTGTTTGTGAGATTTATGATGTGTTTCCAAAAGAATTACCCAGATTACCGCCAGTCAGAGAGGTGGAATTTTCTATAGATCTTATTCCGATAACAACTTCTATATCTATAGCACCTTATAGAATGGCCCCAACGGAGTTAAAAGAGTTGAAAGCACAGTTGCAAGAATTGATAGATAGGGGCTTTTCTCGACCTACACATTCACCTTGGGGTGCACCGATTCTGTTTGTAAAGAAGAAATATGAATCATTGAGGCTGTGTATTGATTACAGGTAGCTCAACAAGGTTACAATCAAGAACAAGTATCCATTGCCTCGAATTGATGACCTGTTTGATCAGCTAAAAGGTGCCACATGTTCTCTAAAATAGATCTCCGTTCTGGATACTATCAGTTGCGAGTGAAAGACTCAGATGTACCGAAGACAGCTTTCAGAACCAGGTATGGACACTATGAGTTCCTTATAATGCCATTCAGTTTGACAAATGCACCTGCGATATTTATGGATTTGATGAATAGAATTTTCAGACTATATTTAGACAGATTTGTGGTGATGTTTATTAACGATATTCTGGTATACTCCCGAGATGAAAATAAACATGCTGATCATCTGAGAATTGTGTTGCAAACTCTACGTGAGAAACATTTATATGCCAAATTCAGTAAATGTGAATTTCGGCTATAGGAATTCAGTTTTCTTGGTCATATAGTATCTGCTAAAATCATCAGAGTGGATCCGAATAAAATTTCAGCAATCGTTAATTGGAAACCACCTAAAAATGTGTCTAAAGTCAGAAGTTTTCTGGGACTAGCTGGTTATTATCGGAGGTTTGTAAAAGGGTTCTTAATGATAGCTTCTCCAATGACTCATCTATTGCAAAAAGATGTGAAATTCGAGTGGTCTGATAAATGTCAGCAAAGCTTTGATAGATTAAAAGCCTTGTTGACTGAAGCACCTGTGTTATTTCAACCTGAATCGGGTAAAGAATTTGAAATTTACAGTAATGCATCATTGAATGGTTTAGGCTGTATATTAATGCAAGAATGTAAAGTAATAGCTTAAGCTTCTAGACAACTAAAACCACATGAAAGAAATTACCCGATACATGATTTGGAGTTAGCAGCTATCGTATTTGCATTGAAAATCTGACAGCATTACTTGTTTGGTGAAAAATGCCACATATTTAAGGATCACAAGAGCTTGAAGTATTTGATGACGCAGAAGGATTTGAACTTGAGACAACGTCGATGGCTTGAACTATTAAAAGATTATAATTTGGTTATTGATTATCATCTTGGAAAGGCCAATATGGTTGCTGATGCTTTGAGTAGGAAATCTCTATTTGCTTTGCGAGCGATTAATACCCAGTTATCTTTGTCTAATGATGGTTCAGTCATCGCTAAGTTAAAAGCTAGACCAATATTCCTGCAACAGATCTGTGAAGCTCAGAAGAATGATGATAAATTACAAGCTAAACGGGTACAATTTGAGTCAACTTCTGATTTTGAATTTTAGATTAGTTTTGATGATTGTTTGTTATTCAGAGACCGTGTAACACCACCTAACCCCAAACCATCGCCAGAACAGGGTTACGGAGCATTACCAGACCTATCAAATAATTTATATTTAATTCAAAATAAATGACATACATATCTTGTTTTAATTATAAAGTCCCTATAATGGACCCTCGAGGTCCAAATCACATGTTATAATTGAATCAGAATTTGTTCGGGTACTCCGATTTTTTTTTTGTGCGAACTCAATGTAACCCCTTTATAAATATCTAACCTTCCCTACAAATTCAAATCGAGTCCAATCCAAACAAATCAATTCATGAATTTATACATCTCTAATTATAACAAACTAATAATATAAAGTTCTAACATTTTTATGTTTATAACAATCTAACATAAGATGTCTAATTGATTCATTTAAATTATCATTCAACAAAATTTCCCAAAGCTATGATAAACTATGTTTAAGACATATGTAATTGTATGGAACAATTATTACCATCATTTATCGTTAACATTTATGTATCAAAATAACAACAAATTACAACCTAGGTACATGCCATTTTCAAAAGAGAAAAGTACATCACCACGTATTTGAGTTCGGGATTGACTTGGATACTAGTGGTTAGTCACTTTTGTACCTAACATGTGCACGGAAACAAACCGTACGCTGAGTATGCACTCAGTGGTATTTCTATAAACCAACAGTTAAATAATTATAAAATACATATATAACACTACTCAAATTCAATAACTATTCAAATATTCACCTTTCAATTCAGTGTTCTATTTTATTTCAAACTTAGTATCAATCATTATTTTTCAATAACAATTATTTGTTAATTGTTATTCAATAACAATCAGTTATTCAGTCCAGTAATACAATCATTCAGTTATTCAATGCAATAGTTTCCCCTATTAACATAACTCGGACATTGACGGATACACGGATCCAACCAACACACCAGTACGGCACTCAGTGCCTCATCAGCTTTGTCGAAGTAAACAGTAACAGTACGGTACTTAGTACCTCATCAGATTAAACTGAAGTAACAGTAACAGTACGACACGCAAGGTGCCTCATCGACTCAAAGTTGAAGTAACAATACGACACTTATAGTGCCTCATTGACTCAAGATCAAAGTATCCCTGAACACTTCCAATCCTATGGCATGCCAATTATATCCGACTCAGTCCGATACAGTTAATAGGGTATTCAATTCATTTCTCAATTCACAGTAATTAATCATTTCAATATCCATTTCACAATAATCACAAATTTCACATACGTTCAATTCAATATCAAACCACTAATACTTAATATCTTTCCATACACATATAATAATAAAAACAACAATTTAAATGTTAAGTTCGGTTTATAGAAATACAAACTGTAATTCTCGAATTACTCTTTGTCAACTTTCTCCTTTCCTTTCTTTGTCGAGGTCTCTGGTATTACGTTAGCTACGGAAATTAAAATAATGATACCATTAATTACAGCATTAATTTATAATAATAATTGAATTTCTATCCAATTTATATTTTAGTTCCAATTTAGTCCTAACTAGATTTATCTACTTTTCTAATTTAATTCACACCCTATTTCTATTCAAATTTCATTTAAACTCAAATTTAACTACTAAATTTTCAGCATATTTCACTAATTTCAAATTTTCCTCAATTTAGTCCCTACAACATAAAACTTATAGCTTACTTCACACTTTAATCCCTTTATTAATTCTAACTAGAAATTCTTTCAATTAAATCCCTAATTCATCTTTTTGTCCAATATAAATTATACTTGAAAACCTATAAACTTCTAAACTATCAACTTAATTTTATCAAAACCTTGTTTTAAGACTTCTAAAACATCAAATTTAAGATAAAAGAACTTAATTAAGCTTAACAATTAAACTCCGAGCTTCAAATTTCCTATTTCCCCTTTTTCTTTCTTTTCTTCTTTCTTTCTTCTTTCCCTGCTATATTTCGAAAGCTTCTCTGTTCTTTTACCCTTTTGTTTCTTTTGTCTTTCTTTTTATTCTTTTATTATTTCATTTGTTTTATTTATTTTATTAACTTAATATATTATAATTTAATTATTATAAATATCTATCATATAATTAATAATGTAATACAAATGTATACATTTACTTTTCTACATTTGTACATGATCAATACCATACATTTGTCATGATTTTATCTAATTATTTCATAAAAATCTTATAAATAATTATTTAATTAATAACTATCTTTTTAATTTAATAAAAATAATAAATATCTATTTACTTTGATATTAAGTAAATACATATATAAATTACAAATGTATATATTTTATTTAGTACACTTGGATTCATCATCACCTTACACTTGTGACCATTTATTTTATTTTTCATGTAAAAAAATCTTATAATATTATATGATTATAATAAATATCTATTTAAATAATTATAAATAATAATAAATATCTATTTACTTTAATAAAAAGTAATTAAATAAATATGTTACAATTGTGTATATATATTATTATTACATTTGTATATTTTTATCACCATCCATTTGTCAAAATCATATTTTATTTCATAATAATATTAATAATAATAATATAATTCAATTTAATAACAATAATATAATAAGATATGCTAATACATAAAATCTTGGATTTTTATTACTTATATGCCGCCTCGTTCCTCTTTAATGGCTTAATTTCCATTTTGGTCCTCATTATTTTCTTTTAATCTATTATTAAACTTTTACCATTTATTCAATTTAGTCCTTTTTCCTAATTACTCTAAATTAAGCTAAATTCACTTAATTAAAACCTAATTAAACAAACCACTAGACTCATAAATATTTTTAATAATTATTTACAAACCCATTTTGTTAAGACGGAGGCCTGATAATGCACATTTCCGATGCCCGTGAATTATGGGTCATTACAAACCGAATGTGTGTACCAAAAAATTTGGAGCTGATACAGAAGATTTTGCATTAAGCAATGGTACTATGTCTATTTATCCGGGAAGTAACAAAATGTACAATAACTTGAAAAAGATATACTGGTGGCTTGGAATGAAATGAGATATTTCTAAATTTGTATCTATATGTTTGATATGTCAGCAAGTAAAAGCTGAACATCAGGTGCCTTCAGGATTATTACAGCCAGTTACAATACCAGAATGGAAATGGTAAAGAGTTACAATGGATTTTGTGTTGTGATTACCCTTATCTCCGAAAAAAAAAGATGTTATCTGGATAATTGTTGACAGTTTAACAAAGTCTACACACTTTATTTCAGTACGTATGGATTTTTCCTTGGATAGATTAGCTAAATTATATGTTTCTGAGATTATCAGACTGCATGGAGTACCAGTCTCCATTATCTCCGATAGAGATCCCCAGTTTACATCTCGATTCTGGAATAAATTGCAAGAATCTCTGGGTACGCAGTTACATTTCAGTACTGTATTTCATCCTCAGGCTGATGGCCAATCTGAATGTGTAATACAGATTTTAGAAGATATGCTTCGGTGTTGTGTGTTAGAATTTGAAGGTAATTGGGAAAAGTATTTGCCTTTGCTTGAATTTTCATACAATAATAGTTATTAATCGAGCATTAAAATGGCACCGTATGAGGCTCTGTATGGTCGTAAATGTAGAACTCCACTATATTGGACAGAGCTTAGTGAGATAAAGATACACGGAGTTGACTTAGTCTATGAAATTGAAGAAAATGTAAAGGTGATTCAGGATAGCTTGAAAGCAGCCTCTAATCATCAAAATTCTAATGTTGATCTTAAATGAAAAGAGATAGAATTTTAGGTCGGTGATAAGGTATTCTTAAAAGTATCACCTTAGAAGAAAGTTCTCTGATTTGGCTGTAAAGGAAAATTGAGTCTACGATTCATTAGACCTTATGAGATTACAGAAGGAATGGGACCTGTTACATATCGACTGGCATTACCACCAGAGCTTGACAGAATTCATAATGTTTTTCATGTGTCCCTGTTACGACAGTATCAATCAGATCCTTCACATGTTATATCTTCAACAAAAGTGGAAATTCAGCTTGACATGACTTATAGTGAAGAACCGATTAAAATCCTTGCACAATAGACAAAAGAATTAAGAAATAAAAAGGTAGCTTTAGTAAAAATTATTTGGCAACGACATGGGATTGAAGAAGCTACCTGGGAACCATAGGATACCGTGAGAAAGCAATATCCGAACTTTTTGCTGGTAAGATTTTTAAGGACGAAAATTTTTAAGGGGGAAGAGTTGTAACAGCCCGTTTTAGTGAAATCGGAATAGTGGTTTCGGGACCACAAAATTCGAGTTAGAAAGAAAACTTATTTTAATAATATTTCATGGTCTATATTATGATAGGAAAGACATATGAAAATTTTGATAAGAAAATTTTACTGATTTCATGTTTAATTGTGGAAAGGATCAAATTGCATAAAATGCAATAGTTGAGTTCTAGTAGCTATAAGTATCAAATAGCTATGGAATTCAAAACTTGAGGTCCTTATATGGTAATTAGGCCATTAAGAAAAGTTAGTAGATATTTTTGGTGAATCATCCATGGAAAATTAGAAAAAGAAAAGGACTAAATTGGAAATGGAAATAAATAAAAGATGATAAACTAAATAAATGTTTAATATCATCATTTTATATCATCTTCATCCCTAAATTCTATGGAAACCCTAGGAAAGAGAAAGAAAATCAAGCAAGCCTAATTGGGTAAGTAATCTTGTCCCGTTTTTAGTAATTTTTATATTTTTGAGATCGAAATTACCTAATCTAGCTATTTTAGGGATCAATTTGTAAAGTTATCAAAGTATTGAAATTTTTCCATGGATGTAAATGCTAAAATTTTGACATTTACAGTAGAAAATGTGTAATAACCATAACCCGTATCTGTCGTCGGAACAAGGCTACAGAGTGTTACCAGAGTTTTCAGTACATTTACAAATAATTCATATCAAATTATATTCATTTTTTGAATATTATTCGTATCGTCCCTTAAATAGATCCTCGAGGCCCAAAATGAGAATTAGAATCAAATCGGGACTAAATCGGGAACTCAGAGAATTTTCACGAAATATCTAAAATTTTCCATGATACAGGGCACACACGCCCGTATGGTCCAAGGGACACGCCCATGTGCCCTTAGGACACACCCGTACTGCAGGTCGTGTTCAACCCCGTGTAACTCTCTGACTTGTGCCACACGGCCGGCCACATGCCTTTGTCTCTGCCCGTGTGCTCAATTCTGAGCACTCTGTTTCTCAAATTTAAAGTGCAGGGGACACACAGCCTAACCACACGCCCATGTACCAGGCCGTGTGTCACACACGGTCAAGACACACGCTCGTGTGGACAAAATAAAGCCATTTTCTAGCTTTATTTCTCACCCAAACTTTTCCAATGACCTACACCAAACTTTCATTTATATACCAACCAATTCAAGCATTATAATCAAGTTAATTTTAACATCTAACATGGTACATCATTACATGCATTCATGTTTATAATCTTACCCTTTTGTGAACATACATGTTAACATAATTTAATCAACCACACTAAACACATGGATATTCATCGTGGTATAACCTTATAATTTTACCAAAACAAATCTTTACTAGCCATGCCAAATGGCTAGATTACAATCAACCCTTTTACATGTCAATATGGCCAATTAACCTATACATGCCATTATAACCATAACTAATTTACCATATGTACCAAAATGAGCTGATGGATAGTGTGTGTGATCTCTGTCAAGCTTCCAATCCAACGTGTAACGCCCCCTTACCCGTGACCATCGCCGGAGTCGAGTATGAGGAGTTACTAGACTTAATTTAACATTTTAAGAACTTTGGATCATTTGTTTCTACATTCACAACTTTCTAGTTACTTGCGTCACAGTTACAAGAAAGATAATATCTCGAGTTAAGAAACTCAAAATCAAGATCTATAAATTTTCCCTTAACCTAGACTCATATACCTACTTATTAATTTTTTTCTAGAATTTTTGGTTGGGCCAATTAGTACAGTTTATTAGTTAAAGTTACCCCTGTTTTAGGACTTGACTGGACTGACCTCTGTTTACTACAAAACATATTTCACTCTGTACAAAATTCATATGACTATGAGGTTTGTTTCTCCTGAAACTAGACTCAATAAGTATTCCGTGAATATAAAGTACACCACATAATTATATATGTAGAATTTATGGTGAATTTCTAAATTTGGAATAGGGGATCCAGAAATCGCTCTGGCCCTGTTTCAATAAAATTCAAATATCTTCTAACATATAATTCCTTTACCTATTTAGTTTGTTTTATGTGAAACTAGACATAATAAAATTCGATTTAATATTTAATCTATCAACTAATTCGATTTATATGATTTTTAGTAAATTTTCAAACTCACATCAGTGTTGCTGCAATGTTCTATTTATGGCAAATTTCATCCTTTTATGAGTTTTCATGAACTAGGTATCCTATTAACCTTCCATGACATCAAACATAATCTAAACTAACCATTTCTATAACTTATCATTATCAAGCATTTACACAAAATAGGTATATTGTTATACATGCCATACTTAAATTTTTACAAGCCATTTACCAAAAAGTCCTCCAGATAGTGTGATCGAACCTTTGACCTATCCCGATTCCTGAGCTGGCTTGTCCAAAACTACAATGAATAATAAGGAGGGAGTAAGCATAAATGCTTAGTAAGTTCATATGAAAATAACAAGTAACATAACAAAGCAATTATACCAAACAACATTAGCATGGTATCATCAAAACATATATCACATTTCTAATCATTATTCATCATCTTACTACCTTATCGTTGTTGTATCAATACTCAACCCGAGGGTTAAGTACATACCTGTCCAAAGTATCCATTTCACAACACTTACTAATACGTCTCTTTTCATCTCGAGTATTCCTCCATTTGAGTAGAACTTTACCCGTTGAACACATCGGAATATAATTCGGATACATGGATAATTTGCACATAAGTGCCACATATGAAATCAAGCAATCATGTAACCCGCCCCTAAGTGAACTCGGACTCAACTCAACGAGCTCGAGCGTTCGCATCCATAAGTGAACTCGGACTCAACTCAACGAGCTCGGATGCCTAGTTACATCTCACGAACTCAGACTCAACTCAACGAGTTCGGACATTTGCATCCATAAGTGAACTCGGACTCAACTCAACGAGTTCGGATGCCCAACCATCCTAGTGACATGTCACTTGTATTCTAATCTATTCCCAAGGTTCAAACGGGCTTTTTCCTCGATTACACATCTTTGTCGTCTTCCACAGAACATTGAAACCGATACTCGGTAGCAATTCATAATTTACATATTATTCAATAATAACCATAAAGCATACTATTTCATGATATTAATCATCATATCACAAAAATAACATTAAATTACTTAAAATGACACTTATGTTACTACAATTACACATGAACTTACCTCGATACAAAATATTAGCAATCAAGCCTATTCCTCGTAAACTTTGTTTTTCCCTCGATCACGACTTGAATCTCGTTTCTCTTGATCTATAATGCCAAATTAATCTTATTTAATACATACATTCATCAAAACAGCCCAAATACGAACTTTGGCAAAATTACCATTTTGCCCCTAAACTTTTGCAAAATTACACTTTTGCCCCTAGGCTCGGGAATTAAACTTTATTCCTTATTCTTATGTTTTATAACATTATGATCACTTTTCTCTTCTATTGCAACATCAAATTCTTACTCTAACATGTACTTATGACTATTAGGTATTTTTGCCGATTAAGTCCTTTTACTCGTTTTCACTCAAAACCGAGTAGCGCAAGTTGTCTAACATAATTTAAAACCTCATATTCTATCATAAAACATAAAAATACACAAATTTCACCTATGGGTATTTTTCCAAATATGAGAACCCTAGGTTAAATTATTGCTAGCATAAGCTAAATCGAGCTACCAGGATCTCAAAAACGTAAAAATCATTAAAAACGGGGCTTGGAATCACTTACTATGAAGCTTGAAAGTTGAAGAAACCCTAACTATGGAGAGAGTAAAATTCAACAGCAACCATATGAAGAAGATGACCATTTTGTATTATTTTTCCCATTTTATTTCATTTAATATCCAAATGACCAAAATGCCCCTCCTTACTAAACTTTCAAAAATTCCTTCCATGTCCTAATTTTGTCCATGAACTTAAAATTGGTCAAATTGCTATTTAAGACCTCCTAATTAATATTTCAAAGCAATTTCATACTAAAACTTCTAGAATGCAAGTTTTGCAGCTTATTCGATTTAGTCCCTAACTTTAAATTAAACTCGTTATCCCAAAAATTTCTTCACGAAATCTTCACACAATTATGCAATCATATCATAAACCTCAAAATAATTATAAAATAATTATTTCTATCTCGGATTTGTGGTCACGAAACCACTATTCTGATTAGGCCCTAATTCGGGATATTACACAACGAGCTTCCGATTTACTATAAAATAGGAAAATAAAACTAAGTAAGCATATAATGCTTAGTAAGTTCATATAACATGGTACTTAACTTACCATTTATTCTATTTCAAGAGAAACATATAAGGCATATTCAATCAATTTGATCTCAAGCCCTACACATATCCTCATTGTCCTTGTTAGTAATATATTCCATAATAACACCAAGAAACATATATGGGCTCAACAATAATCAGGTTTCCAGGCACATATGCTTTCCACATCACTTATTCATTTAACATATATAAATCATATCTTTATATTACAAGCATATTTTTATAATAATTAATCTCAAGTTCAGATTATTTCATGTCAGAACTTTACTCATATAATTCAAAATATCAATGCCACACGAGTAGCACACTCAAGGTATACAAATCTATAATCAAGGATGAACATATTCATCAAATAAATTCTATATACAAATATCATCATCTCATTTTTCCATGTATCCATTATCATATATCATCATTTTCATGTATTATAGGCAGATACATGAATAACTGATTTCTTATTCATATCTTCTCATATCGAGATTTTTACCCGTTGAATTTATTCGAAATATCGATGGATACAGATCCAGTACACTCGAGGTGTACAAATCAGGATCCGTCAATTCATATTCAGGGGTACCCGTTAGGGAACTTAATCAGAAAGCACACTCTTGAGCCACATATCATATAACAGGATTACTTGTCCAAGCTAAATCCTATTTCCAACTTATAGTCTCAAGGGTTTAATTAGGATTACCTGTCTAGGTTAAATCATATCTGTACATATGCTCAAGAGGGCTTATATCAGGATTATCAGTCCAGGTTAAATCCTTTCTGTAATGAGGTCAATAGGATTACTCGTCCGAGCTAAATCCTGCCAGCAACAAATACAGGACCTCATTCAATAAGGGAAATCACATATATCCATCGATTTTCATTTATTCAAATGGGGTTTAACATTTTTCAAGCCTTATCAGGCATGTGATTGTTTCATACATCTATAACATTCATATAATTCAAATAAACACATTCCACATTCATTTCCTGCATAAAAGTAACATTTTTATCATTTATCATTTATCGGATATTATCATTGATCGGGCTTTGTCAGATATGTTTTCAATGTCATATAGATATGATATTTATATAATTCACATACACAAAAATCTAATTCAAGCATTTTAATATACAATTTAGTTACACGAACTTACCTCGACAAATGTTCATGTACGTAAAATCTACTAATCCAACATTTTTCTCTTTTCCTCTTTCTAGCTCCGAATTTAGTCTATCTAGATCTATACGAGTAAATTTGACATCAATTTAATAAAATTTAAACTCAATTCAATCCAATTTACATCTTAGGCAAAATTACCATTTTACCCCTAAACTTTTAATTAATGACAATTTCGTCCCTATGCTCGAAAAATGAAATTCATGCAATTTATTCCTTATTGCAAGCCTAACCAAAATTTCAATATAAAATTTACAGCACATGTATTCTATAAATTTATAATTTTTCTTCAATTTACGCAAGTTTACAATTTAGTCCCTAAATCATGTTTTCATCAAAAATCACTTTGTAAAAGTTATTTATCTATCATCAACCTTTCATAATCTACCATAAATTTCAAATTTTCAGCATATTCATCCATGACATAATTTCTATACTTTGATAACTTTTCAAATTAATCCCCCAAATAGATAGATTAGACTATCCCAGTTTCAAAAATATAAAAATTACAAAAAACGAGGCTTGAATACTTACCTAATTTGGCCAAGAAAGCTTTTTTTCTCTTTCCTATGGTTTCCATGGAATATTTAGGGAAGAATATGATATAAAAATATTTTTATTTCTATCTAATTATTTATCATCTTTTAATTTTATCACTATTCAATTTAGTCCTTAGCCTTTTTCTAATTTTCCATGGATGAATCATCCAAAAATATCTACTAACTTTTCATTAATGTTCTAATTACCATATAAGGACCTCCAATTTAAATTTCTATAACTATTTAATCCCTTTAGCTATTAGAACATAACTTTCGCACTTTACACGATTTAGTCCTTTATCAAATTAAACATGTAATCGATAAAATTTCTTTACGAAATTTTCACACTATATTATTATCATACTGTAGATCATAAAATAGTATTAAAATAAATTTTATTTCTGGGCTCGGATCTGTGGTCCCGAAACCATTATTCTGATTTTATCAAAAATTGGGTTATTACAAAATGAAAGGTTGTTGATAGATAAACAACTTTTACAAAGAGAATTTTGATGAAATTATGATTTAGGGACTAAATTCGAAAGTGGTAAAACCCATGGAAAAATTCTGATTTTTTGTGAATTTTATGGGTTGTTTTTGTAACATGCAAAATTCGGTTAGGCTTGAAATAAGGATTAAATTGCATGAATTTCATTTCCCAAGCCTTGAGACAAAATTGTCATTTATGAAAAGTATTGGGCCAAAGTAGTAATTTTTCCTAGGAATTGAATTGAGTTCAATTGAGTATGAAATGGATTAAATTGATGTTAAATTCATTTATTTAGATTCGAAAAACTCATACGAAGTTAGATCGAGGAAAAAGAAAAAGTTGTCGGATTAGTAGATTTCTGTATACGAACAAGTATCGAAAGTTCGTGTAACTAAATCGTGTTTATTTATATGCTTAAACTGATTGTTGTATGTATAAATTGTGTAAATACTATTGATGTGAAAATGAATACATGATCGATAAAGCTGGAAAAATGTTAAGTCCCGTATGAATAAGGAAATTCGATGGATATAGTATTTATTGCTTAAAGTCCTACATATGTTACGGATAGACTATAGCTCGGACGAGCAATCCTGTTATAAGCCCGCTCGAGCATCCTGTTATATAGTTCTTGCGAGCATCCTGATCGGTAGTGATCTTGCATGAGTTGCACACTACCACAGCTCTTTGTGAGCGCCCTGTTACATGATTCAATTGGTTGTGATCCAGTATTTATTGCGAACACAAACGCAGCTCTTCATGAGCGTCTTGATATAGGCTCTTATGAGCTTCTTGACATGGCTCGCTTAAACTTCCTGTTATGCTCTCTAGAGCTCCCTATTAATAACTCTTCAGAGTTACCTGTTAAGCTTAATGAGCTTCCTGTTCTAAACTTTTAGGAGTTTCCTATTTAGCCCGAATAAGCATCCTATTACATGACTCATCTGAGCATCCTGATATATGACTTGAGAGTATGCTTCCTGATTATGTGCTCTAATTGGGTACTCTTAGATATGAATTGACGGATTTTAGTTTTGTACACTTTAAGTGTAATACATGAGCGTATCCATCGATATTTCAAACAAATTCAACAGGTACAGTTCTGACATGGCTAAACTGAATTTGAAATGATTTGTCATGGAAATGTACATGTAATATGGAATAATGATATGGAAAATATATATATGAAAATCATTATATGATGAGCTCATCCTTGTTCTTGGTATTATGTGAATTACTTGACTAACATGATTGGTGAAGTTGTGTGTTTTAGGCTATTAGCCAAATTACTTGGATCCATTTGTGTGCTTATCTTTAATGAAAATATTTGGTAAGTTAAATTCCTGTTATACGAGCTTACTAAGCATTTGAAATGCTTACTAAGCTTTCTTTCCTCTATTTTATAGCACTTGGAAGCTCATAAAGGTTGGAGATCGGTCAGAGTATCATCACACTATCCTCCAGCTCGTTTTGGTAAAAATTGGAAACTTACTTTGGTATAATGGCATATATAGGCTAATGGTGACAAGTAAGGGTATGTAAATGTTTTGGTTGTAATTAGCCATTGGAATGGCTAGTGATAAAATATTTAATATAGTTATGCATGAAGTTATATCATGTTTGTTATATGAGTATGCTTGGGTTAATAACTTAGATATAATCATACTTGGGTAAATATATGATTAAAAAAAGGTAAGATGAATACTTGAAAGTGTGAGCAGCATGTCATGGATAAAACTTAAATATTAGTTTGATTTATATGCCTTGAATTGATTGTTGAATATATTGAAGTGCTCATGTAAGTGCAAGGTAAAATGGGTAAAAAAATAAGGTTTGGAAAATGACCTTGTTTTGTCCACACGGGCATGTGTCTCAACCGTGTATGACACACGAGCATATGACTTGGCTGTGTGTCCCCTACATCTTAAAAATCAATAATAGAATGCTCAAAATTGAGCACACAGGCAGAGACACAACGACTGAGACACACGCCTCAGTACATGGGCGTGTGTCCTGGTTGTGTAACCCCTGCACCTAATTTTTGAAAATTAATTTGTCCACACGGTCTAGCACACGGGCGTGTGGTTGGCCGTGTGGCCTAAGTAAGAGAGTTACATGGGTAAGGACACGGGCTGGGACACGACCGTGTGCCTCACATAGAATGCCCACATGGCTTGGGACATAGACGTGCCATTGGCCGTGTGAGCCATACGGCCTGGCCACACGGGAGTGTGTCCCCTGCACCTAAGAAAAATTTTAAAATTTTACAAAAAAAAAATTTGTGATTCTGGTTTAGTCCCAACTCGATTCTAATATGTATTTTGGGCCTCGATGACCCATATGAGGGACATTATTATTGATTGTGATTGATTTTTGAAAATGAATAGTAAATGACACAAATTAACTGTAATTGAACTGTAAACTACGGTAATACTCTATAACCCTGTTCTGGCGACAAATACGAGTTAGGGGTGTTATAGTTACATATATACTCATCAATAACACTACAAGACATAAGAGAACGATATCTAATCATCTAAATCAAGTGAATAGCCTTTAATTCTTTATTTTCTATTCTCTTTTACATAGTTCTAGTGAGCTTAATTCTTGTATACACATGCCTTTTAATGGTTTTATTTGTTTACTTTTTTTTACTAATATAAATTGGGAAGGTTATAATTAAGTCTTAAAAAAATTAAAGGGTTTTAGTTAAGCCATAAAAAACATCTAATCAATCTTAACCTTAAAAAAGACAATGATTGTAAAGGTTATGCCTTTTTCCTTGAAAGGTACAATTCCTAATCATGAATTGGAAAAATGCTTCGTTAAGGTATACTAAGGTAATAGAGGAGATGTAAGAAGAAGCTGAGACCTTTATCATGGTGGTATGGAATTTTTCCAAGAAAATACAACTTTTTAATAACCTCACAATCATAATGATTGGGCACCCTATCTCGCATGGAAATTTCCCCTTTAAAATAAGGATTCACTTATTCATAAGATTCAAAAGCATTTTTTAAATTATGGGTTACATTTAACATAAAAAGGTTAAATTCAAAAAAAGTGCTAACATCCATACAAAACAAACTAGTAATTTGAATTTTCATCTCAACAACACAATCTTTAAATTTTGGCTAACCTAGAGAGCAATAGTTTAACATATTTGACTACACCTCTGGCACGAGCCACAAAATCATTAAACTTCTTCAAACCATTAGTAATAGTAAGGTTTACTATCTGTGCCATACACTTTATATGCATATACTTGCCTCTTGGTATACTAGTTCTTATATGTGCAAACTTTTTCTTCAAATATGGCATGTCAATAGAACTAGCATTATCAACAGTAATAGTGAAAACCTTATTAATCACCCATTCATGACAACATTTCTTAATAGCCTTACCAATAGCATCGCCTTTATGACAAGACACAAGATAAATATTCAAATTTGATTTTTTTCAATTTCCAATTCTTATATTCAAAATAAGTTGTAAGAGTCATATAGTTTTATTTTACACTTTTATGCCTAAAACCATTATATTCACACACATTTTTTTGTAAGCCTTGATATATTACTTTTTTTTCAATGTACAACTCATTTCATTTTACTTTTCTTTATTCAACGTGCAATTCACTCATTTGACGATGTTTGGTAGCAAGCTGTTTGTAGAGTTGACACATGTCAAAGAAGTTAAAAATTAATGTTCTTAAAAATAGAACCAATGGTTGAACTAGTGATGAAATAGCCCGATTTAGACCCTATTCAGAACGGTGGTTTTGGGACCATGAATCCGAGTCAAAAAAATATTTTAAAATTATTTTCTGTGTTTATTATGTGTGAATTTGTGTGTGTGAAATTTTCATGCTTTAATTTTGTTGTTTGAGTGCCCGATTAAATAAAATGACTTAATCGTGTAAAATGAAAATTAGATGGTTATTTTTAAAAGGGTTGAATTGATGTTGTCTTTATTTCATAAAGTACTTATGTTGTAATAATACCATTAGAATTAGTGATGAATAGTTGTATCCTTGATATATATGTTTTAGTTATTAAATTATAAAGGATATTAATGTAAAATGGTAAATAATACATGATATATATAAAACATAATTAAAATAAGCTTTCATATATTCTTGTTCTTGCTGAAATAACAAAATAAGAAAAGAAAACAAATGGTTTAAAGGTTCGGCCATTAGCAAGCTCAACCAAGGTATGTAACTAACTCAGTTTTTTATAATTTTTATGTTTTTGAGATCGTTGCAGTGTAATGTACAAAGCCCATGCTTGAATTTCTGATTTTGGTGAATATTTTGAGTTATTCCATTGATGAATATTTGAGTTTTGTGATGTTAGTTGATGAAATATGAAAGATATGTTTTGGATTGATATGTTTTGTATTGGAATTTTTGATGATTTTGAGTAATCAGGACTAAATTGTAAAAATAATAAATTAAGGGACTAAAATGTAAAATAAAAGAAATATATGGACTTGTATGAACACAATGAAGATTCGGCCTAAGCATGGTGTACTCAAATTTTGCATGTTTTGTGTTTTATGCAATTTGGACTAAATTGTAAAAAGTGTAAAATATTAGGGGTAAAATGGTAATTTTCCCATTTATGTGTTTTTGGACTAAATTGAGTGAAAATATGTTTGAATGAGTTTAATTTGAATATTTTTAGATCAAGAACTAAAGAAATCGGATTTGGATAGGGGAAAACTAACGTTGTTGATTAGCCGTCCCATTCCGATTTTCATCGTCCGAGGTAAGTTTATAAGCAAATAGATGTTATTTATTTGATTAAATATGAGTTATATATGTTGAAATGTATAATATAAAAATATGTATGTGATATATGAATTGAATATGCTTGATAGCTATGTGTACGAGTTCGATTCAATCGAGTTATGACGTTCGAAAGCCATGTACGAACCTTAGGAATAGCTAGGATACATATGTCATGACATAGGATCCGATATGTGTTTTCGTGTAAGACCACATCTGGGACGTTGGCATCGATATATGTGGTTACGTGTAAGACCATGTCTGGGACATCGGCATCGTATTTGATTCGTGTAAAACCCTGTTTGGGACAGTGGCATCGATATAAGATAGCATGTAAGACCACGTCTGGGACGTTGGCATTGTCTGATATATGTGATTATCCGAGTATCCTATTCAATTCCGAATGGTTCAACGGGCAATGATAAGTTGTGATCGAATATGTAAAATGAGCTAAAATGATCAGGTATGAATTAGTTAATTACCTATTTGAAAATAGGGTAAGTTGGTTATTTGATATGAAATACAAGTATACAAGTATACAAGTATACAAGTTACTAAAGTAAACATATGAGCATGGTATAATATATTTGGGCATATGATAAATGTATGTATATGATGTTATATTTTGATTCATGAGCTTGTGTATATGAATGTAAGTATACTTGGTTATATAATGACATTTTGGTTTCAAGAGTTGAATGATATTTTGTTAATGTTTATATATGAACATTCGGCCAAGGTAACATTTATGTATGAAAGTATATGTTATATATATAATTATATGTTTGAGACTAAATGTGATAATGATATTATAATTTGGTTTAGTTTAAATGAGTTGATTATACCATTGAGTTGTTTATTTGCTTATGACTTACTAAGCTATAATAGCTATAGCTTATTGTGTGTGTATGTTTGTCTTTGTTTTATAGATTTTGAAATCAAGTTACGAGCTCGGGGATCATCAGTACAGTCCATCACACTATCTACTATTTTGGTACTTTATAAGTTGAACTCGAACTTATGGCATGTATAGGCTAGCCTTGGGTTAATTTATTTTGAATGTGTATGTATTTAAAGCCATGCAAAAATGGCTTGATCTTAATGCTAATCTTGTAATGTTTAAGTAATTTTGATCATGATATATATATGTGTGCGAGTTAAACTTGACATATGAATTATGAATGTGTTTCGGTTGTGGCTTATTATTGATTTATTTAAGATGTGTAATTTGTCTTGTGAATTGGCTTGGAGGTAGTAAAAGATGTGTCTTTATATTCAGTTAGTGATGGGTAAAACATATACATATGTCTATGATATGTTGTTTGTGGTTTTGTATTTAAAGGTCAAGTTGCTAGTGAAATGATTGATTACTATATGAGCTATATATATAAATATATATTTTTTGGTAGTAAATTTTGGCTTTAGTATGTGGTTCATTTTGGTAAGCATGTGATTTGATAATGGTGTGACCAATTGAGGTTTGATTTTATACCCGAATAAAGTATTAGTTAATAGGTTGAAATATGAAGTTCAAGCTTATTATTATTAAATGCGAATTAGGTATACATTGATATGTTAATTGTGTTCAAAAGTTTAAATGTGGTTATAGTGAATTGCGCATAATTTGATAAAGAGGTAAAATGATGAATATATGCTTGATTGTGTATTGGCTAATTTGATACGGTTTGTTATGGCAAGAAAGAAATATGTTTCATGAATAAATGGTTGGTTACTTGGTCTAGCATAATGTGTATAATATTTAAGGTTAAATAATTATGAAATGGAATAATTAGTCAAGGTATTATTACGTGTGGTATGATCTTATGTGATTAATTCAATAGCTGAATAGATGTGAAGTGAATTGGTTGTGTATTTGTAATCTAGAATAATGTTTAAATATAATTCTTAGCTTGTGAATTTGATATGAAATGAATTGTTATTTGTGTTCGAAAATGGTTAATAATGATACGATGAAATGTGCTTGAACTTGGAAAATTTTGTTTGTGCCTTTTATATATATTTGGTTGTATATTAAACCGTGAATGTGATTTGCCATAATGCTTTAGTTAAATGTGCTTAAGTATATATATATATATATATATATATATATATATATATATATATATCCAAATAGATGTTTTAATTTGCATTAATGTACATAACATGTAAATTTCATATTGACTATTATATCAATGCTGCATAAATAAATGAAAAGTTTAGTATTGAGATTTGTTTAGTTTGATGTGTAATTTGTTTTGATATGTGTTGGATTATGTTTTATTTATGCAATGTTGTGAACAATATGATTTTAAGACTCGATAATTTGATTAAGTTACGAGCATTGATGTGATTAAATTTTAAATTGTGAAATGTAATAAATATTTGTATGAACTGTGATGATCAGTAATGCCTCATAACCCAAATCTGGCAACAGATACGGGTTAGGCGTGTTACAAGTGAAACTATGGGTTCTTGATTCAACCAATTTTAATTAAATAAATTGTTAAAATGTATATAAATTAAAAAAAATAAGAAAACCGATTCAATCACTGATTCAATCTTTTATTCAGATCGATATACCAATGGTTTTTAGTCCAATAGGGCGGTCTAGTTTGATCCCAACAACCATGTTGAAAATGCTATGTGTCACTTTCCATGAAATCGTCACTTAACATGTCTATTTCTTTCTTCATGATAAATTTTTTAGAGAGTGACATGTGGCATCTTTGGGTTTTTTTTCAAAATAAATGATTAGTGTCGTCACCACAATGAACCAACCACTTGACATGACATTTTTCTCTCCAACTCTTCAAAATTTTTCAAATTTTTAAAATTATTTAAAAACTAGCTTAGATTTCTAAATAAATTTAACTATTTGGTATGTTTAAAAAAACCCATTTTTTAAGATAAATGACAAAACATTTATAAATTTTCAAATTCATATTCTTTTCTACAAAATTATTTTCTTTTACGCAACGTCGAGTAATTTGGCGAACCTCAACTTTTTACTATTCTCTTTCTCTTATAGGCTTGAGATTCTTTACTTGTAACACCTAGCTTGGCAGGTCCTGAGTTTGACAAGTAAATTGAAAATAACTCTGATTGGCGCAGTCCTATTCGGCTAATGGATACTATTGGTGAGTACATCAGGCACATAGTCAATATTAGAGCACTAGGTAAAGATGTTTATATGGACGAATAGGGATGCAAATAAAAAGAAAATTGGTAAGAATATTGAGGGTTTTTGAATGATAGGTATCGCCAAAGGTATAGTATATCAAGTTTACCTAGTTGCTGAGCTAGTTAAATTCTAACGAAATAGTTAGGAATGAACGAAGTGATGAATTAAATATATATATATAATAAAAAGATGGATTCTCACATAAGTTTTTATCCTATAGATGTTAACCATTTATAGGGCAAGTTAAAAAAGATTATGACACGTGTGTGGTTTTCTTATGAGGATGTGAGATATTTATTGATGAGGGCTTGAGAAAATAGGGGAGTTATCTTCTTCCTTCTATTTGAAAACACCATTGTTGATTTGCTTTGGAGTTGATCAAGGATCTTTATTGCTGAGCTAAAACTAAGTATCATAGTTCATGCAAAAAGTTGTTTCATCTTCTGGGTAAGTATTATGGACTTGCATGTTGACTTCTAAAAGAGTAATTCTATTTTATGTGTGTAAATAGTAAGTTGAGGAAGTAAGATGTTGCATGGTGGTTATTTGTGTAAGAGCCCGATTTTGGGTCTAGTCGGAACAGTGGTTTCGAGGCCACAAATCTAATGTAAGAAAAATTATTTTTTCTTATATTTTTATGGTAAGAAAAATTATTTTTTATTATATTTTTATGGTCTACAATTTCACGGAATGATTTCATGAAAATTTCGTTCGAAAAATTTCAACGTTTGGGCACTCAATTTAGTCAAAAGGACTAAATATTAAAGAGTGCAAAACTTGAGTTCTAGAAGCCAGAGGTGTCCAATTGTTATGAAATTTTAAATTGGAGGTCCTTGAATGGTAATTAGACCATTGAATAATTTGTTGGACAAAAATGGATATGAAATAGGTGAAATAGAATATTTTTAAGTTAGGGGCATTTTGGTCATTTAGTAATTAAATGACTTAATAAAAAAAATAAGAGCCAAAACTTCTTGTCCATCTTCTTCCTTGGCCGAATTTTACATGAAGAAACCATGGCTAGGGTTTTTCAAGCTTCCAAGCTCAATTGTAAGTCAGTTCTAGCCCCGTTTTTAATGATTTTTACATTTTTGAAATCCTCGTAACAAGATCTACCTATTTCTACCCTTTATTTGAGTTATGATGAAGGTCTAGGGTTTGACCCACATTAGAAATTTGTGCATTTTGATGTTTAATGATAGATTATGCATGTTTATGGTTAGAGAAACAACTTTTGCTAAGTGATTTTCGGTGAAAATGCCTAAAAGGACTAAATTGTAAAAGTTATAAAATATGTAATAAAAGTGTGTTTTAATGGAAATTGTGGGTTACTATAGTTATAAAAAGGGTTTGGCTAGGCTTAAAGTATGAAGAAATTGAATGAAAATCATTTTACGAGCCTAGGGGAAAAAGTGTAAATATGACAAAGTTTAGGGGCAAAAATGCAATTTTTCCATAGTATGATTTTTGGGTCACAATGAATAATGTGACTAATAAGTAGGCTAAATGTGATGCTGTAGATAATAATAATAAAAAAGAGGTTCAGACCTAGAACGGGTGAAAAACGAGTAATTGATTGTTAGGTCCCACTTTGCTATTTTTGGTATCGAGGTAAGTTCATATGTAAATAATGCTATGTTATGTTTGTATTTTAAATATTCTAAATGCTTTGATAATGTATGAAATAAATGATTGATTCTATGGTTGTAATTGATGAAATTCAGAAAAGTGAGAAAAATCTCGTTTGAACATTAGGAATAGAATAGGATACGAGTGACATGTCACTAAGGATATTAGTGAAATATGTGTGATTATGTGATCCGGGTACTGGTCTCGTACATCTACCAGTGGCTGGGTAGTCCGGCATGTGTTGCGAATACCTGACAGCTTGTGTGAGCAGCAGTGCGTAGCTACATCTTGACCGTCAGCTTGTGTGAGTAGGCCCGAGATTTGCTCGAGAGAGAGAATTCATGTGATATGAGATATGAGGTAGCTTTAGCTACATATGTGGCACTTATATGCAAAGACTTCCCGTATATCCATTTAGTATTCCAAGTGTTCAACGGGTATGCCAAAGATAAGAAAGTTAGTGGTTATGTTACGAGATGGTACAAGTATGTACGTAAAGATTTTAAGTATTGACTTCATGTTATTTTGAGTTATGATCACTATGAAAGTGACTTTGAGATAGCCCTATGGTTGTGGATTTATGGTCATGATGCATAAATGCATGGAAACATGGTTGATGACTATATGTTAGGCCTTAGAGGCCCAATTGATAGGTGAGATAGTAAATGTTGTTCATTTGAATTGTGATTTATCGGTTATGAGTGAAAGGAAATATTGTCCTAATTTCCTATTAAAATGGTTAAGAAAGTATGGAAAGAAAGAGTTATTACAATTTGAAATATGTTGAGCTATATGCATGAAACCATGAATATACATAAGTAACGTGTACTTTTACTAAGATGTTTAAAATAATTTGCTAATTATGAAACATGCTACAATGGAGAAATTATGGCTGCTAGACTGAAAGTCGAGTAATGTTAAATTATTTGATAAACCAAAAAAGAGTAAACATGTGAGTAGGTGATATTACAACCTTGAGATTTATAGCGATTTTTATATTAACTTGTGCTTATATTGTCAAGCATAGTATATAACTAGCATGAGCCGCTCAATATTTTCATATGGACTTACTAAGCTATATAGCTTACCCCCCTTCCATTCCCATGTCTTATAGGTTAATTTAGCTAGCTCGAGTGGAGACCGCCGGAGATGTCATCACACTATCAAGCTATCAATTGGGTATAAGTGAACACAAGTATTTTTAAGTTTATGGAATGTATAGGGACTTCGTCTTTTGATTAATTATGTCATTATTAATTTTACCAAGTGTGTTGGCTTATAGTGATTTGGTGATTCATTTTGTATATGGCCATGAGATATGGTTCATATTGATCATTTGGTTGTAAACCTATTCATGTATGCATGCATGTGCCAAGGTCATACGTGATGTGGTTAAAATTGTTTGGCACGGATGAATTGTGGATGTGACAATTGATGTTTGATGATGGAATTATGAGTGAGTGGCATGATAATAACTAAGACAGGAGTATGTTAAATGGAAGTAAACTTCAACTCTTAATGCATGCAAATTTATAAATTTGGCTTGACAAAGTATGAAGTTTTATGCATGTATTAGTAAAGATGGAATGATCATGATCATGTCTTGTTTGTGTATGTTTTAAGTGCTTAATTATGTCATGCTAAGTGCCCTTGAAGTCATGTATGTGTTTGTGCAAATAAGGGTGGCAATTGGCTTGGAAAATAGCCTTGTATTTGTCCACACGGGTAGACACACGGGCACGTGTCTAAGCCGTGTGTGACACACGGTCAGCCCCATGGGCGTGTGATCCGGTTGTGTGTCCTCTACACCCTAATTAGGTAAAATAGAATTCCCAGTAGTAAACACATAGGCAGAGACACGGTCGTGTGTCTCAGCCGTGTGAAGGCCAAGGCCTTATCACACGGGCGTATGACTTGGCCGTGTGCCCCTATTTTGCTGATGACGTCATAAACAGAGAGTTACATGGGTTAGGGACACAGGCGTGTGTGACCACACAGCCTGCCCACACGGGCATGTCCCAAGCCACACGGGCGTGTGACCCATGTTTTGATGAAAAATTTTCTAAGTTCCCCGAAAATTTTTAAAGTTCTCGGTTTAGTCCCAAACCACCCCCGATGTATGTTTTGAGCCTCGTAGGCTCATATAAGGGACGATATGAATGTGTGTGAAATTTTTTTAATTTGGACGCAAAATTTATGACTCTAAAATGTATGTTTGCTCATGTTTAAGTCCGGTAATGCCTCTTACCTTGTTTCGGCATCGAATACGGGTAAGGGGCGTTACAATTTGGGTTCCAAATGTTGATAAAAGTCATATGAATGAGTTTTAATGATATACCTATGTTTTATAAGCAGTGGTTGCTGAGATTTCTCAATGGATGTTTGGACCTGGGGATGAAGTTGTTGTTTTAGGGTTGTTAGGTGAGTCTCTAAACTAACTCATGTTTATAAATTCTTTATTCTAGATGCTTCCATGAATAACCATATGAACTACAAACTAAAACTAGAAAAGGATGGTATAAAGAATATGTTGATGTGTGAATATTAGTTAAGGGTTGCATGTATGACTTGTATGAATCTTACAAGTATAGAGTATGTGATAAATAATTTGAAGTTGAAGCTTGACTATATGGGCATGCTTTGAATGTATGAAGTGTAACATCCCGAAATAGGCCTAGTCGGAACAGTGGTTTTGTGACCACAAATTCGACATCAAAATATTTATTTTATGATTATTATGAGACCTAGAATATGAGATTATGCATGTGTTAAAGTTTCATGAAGAAATTCCTTGAGTAAGGTGTCCGATTGGAAATTAGGGACTAAATTGAATAAATTGTAAAACTTGGATTCTAGAAGCAATTTGTATGAAATTGCTTTAGATTATAAATTAGAAGGTCTTGGGAAGCAATTTGCCTAATTCTTAAGTTTCTAGACAAAAATGGACTTGCATGGATGAAATTTTAAAGAAATGACTTAAGGGCATTTTGGTCATTTGGCATTTTAATGAAATAAAATGGGAAAAATAAGCCAAAATCAGCCATTTTCTTCTCCATGGCTGCCAAAATTTGAAGAGTCTCCATAGCTAAGGTTTCCAAGCTTTCCAAGCTCAATAGTAAGTGCTCCCAAGCCCCGTTTTTAATGTTCTTCGTATTTTTGAAATCCCAGTAGCTTAATCTTTCCATTTCTACCCATATTTCATGCTAGGGTTCATGTTTAAAAATTTACCCATGCATGAGTTGCTTGTATTTTGGGGGATTATGGAGGGGTGTGAAAGTTGAAGGTGTGTTAAACATCTTTTCTTAGGTGATTTTCATGAAAAACCCCTAAAGGGACCTTTTTGCAATAGTTGTTAAATATGTGGTGGAAATGAGAAAATAATGGAAAATGTGGGCTACCATAAGAGAGAAAAATGTTTGGTTAGGCTTGGGTAAGATATAAATTCCATGTGTTTCATTATACGAGCTTAAGGACTAAATAGTAAAAATGTCAAAGGTTAGGGGCAAAACGGTCATTTGGACTGGGGGTAGAAATTAAACTTGAAAAGTGTAATGTAGTGGATTAATGATATAATTTTATTGTTATAGACCCCGAGGAACAAATTTCGGATGTCGATCGAGGTAAACACAAGGTTTCGGAATAACCGAAACACAGCTTCGAAACGAATACCAGGTAAGTTTGGATAACTCGAAGTAAACCTATAACATGCATATTTGTATGTTTTGTGAATGTATGATAATTGCATTGTTGATGGCATGGAAATGCATGAATTGCATATTTAATAATGAATTGTTGGATAATGTCTCGGTTGAGGTTAGAAAGGGAATTCGATGGATAAACCATAATTTACACGAGACTTGAGATCCTGCATGTGTTGCAGAAAAGGATTTAGCCTGGACTGGTAATCCGAAGATCTCAAGTATAAAAAGGATCTAGCCTGGACTGGTGTTCCTTGAATGATCGAGCCTCCCGAAGAATATGTGTGCATTGTGGATTTAGCCCAGACGGGTAATCTGATTAGGGTCTGAATTTAGCCTGGACTGGTAATTCAGATCCGAGCTCATTAAGGGTGTTTGTCGCGTAAGGGATTTAGCCTGGACTGGTAATCCCGACATCACCTTATGAGTTTATATTGCGGGGGATTTAGCCTAGACTGGTAATCCCGCCGTAAGATGTGAGGTTCATGGGAGTGCATACTGAAATGATCATTCGTACGAATTGAAGGTAAATGGATGATCCATCGAGATTTCCCTAGAAACTCAACGGGACTATCACAAGGTATATGTACAAATGACATGTAAAATAATGAGCTCATCTAAGATAAAAATGTTCATGGTATTTGTTATGTGACTAATTCATTGCTTGAGTGCATGTGATAAGGAAACCATTTTCATGTCCACTGGTTTCATTATCTATTATGGATGTATGCTAAACAATCGGTAAGTTTATTTTCCAGTTATTCAGGCTTACTAAGCATATAAATTCTTACCCCTCTCTTTTCCCTACTTTTCAGAGCTCAAAGACTCATAAGGATTGGAAGACAATTGGAGAGTCAACACACTATCAACTAGACAAGCTTTGGTATAAAGACATTTCTACTTTGTCCAATGGCATGTATAGGATTTTTGAGTATTTTGTTATATATGTCATTTGGTTTGCTTAGTGAAGGCATGTAAAAATATGTTTATCTTTTTTTTTTTTGTATATGGCCATGGGAATTGGCTCATTTTGAAGTAGGCTATGCCCTACAAATCTATGCATGTTTATATTCATATACGATGGCTTAGTTATAATTGGCAATGAGTTATAATAACGAGCCAATCTTAATATGTCAAGCAGACATTAAAATCATTAAATGCAAGATAAGAATTGACTTAGCATCTATGAAACCAATTATATGAGTTTCACATGCAATGAGGTTAATTAAAGTTTCATACTTACAAATGGATAATTTGGTCCAAATATGCACTATAGTAATTTATAAGTGTAATTAGCTAGTAGAGGGTGACTTAAGGCTTGGAAAATAGCCTAACAAGGTCCACATGGGTAGACACACGGGCGTGTGTCTAGGCCGTGTGTGACACACGGACTACTCCTATAGGTGTGTGCTATGACTGTGTGTCCCCTACACCTGAAATTTTAAGTCAGCATAGAGCACGGGCTAAGCACACGGGTGTGTGCCTTGGCCATGTTTATTTAACAGAATGGTGAGGTTGAAGTCAGTGTAGCCCACGGGCTAAGCCCACGGGCGTGTGCCTTGGCCGTGTTGCATACTGGAAAAAGGACACGGGCGTGTTCTAAGCCCCACGGGCGTGTTCAACTTCAACTAAGGGAAAATTTCCTAAAGTGCCCCAAATCTATCGAAAAATTTTGGTTTTGTTTCGTACTACCCCTAGGAGTGTTTTTAGGCCTCGGAGGCCTGTATAAAAGACAAAGTGCATACATTTGAAAAGTGTTATATCACGAGTGGAATTCAGTAACCTAATTGGGTAAGTTTGTAAAGGTGAATTACCGGTAACGCCTCGAACCCTATCCCAACGTCGGATATGGGCGAGGGGTGTTACATGAAGTGAATAGTGTGTTAAGTTTAAATAGTGTCAATGCATGAAAGGTTTGCTAGTGAGTCTATGTTTGTCTACGCGGAGTCGTCTAAAGGGGTCCATCGAGACTTTAACATGACCTCTAAAAAGAAAAGTCCATGGCCATGACTCCATATTGTGTAAAACCATAGCTACGCTACGACATCATATGGAAAGACCATATCGCGTAAGACCATAGTTGGTGGGCTTTAACATTATGTGGAAAGAACTAAAAGAAGGTTATTACCTAATGGGGTTCTCTGCGTGACCCAAGATGAGGGAAAAACCTCACGAAATGTGAGTCTAGGTGAATTCTTACCAGAACACGCTAGAGAATTGGAAGTCTTTGTGGCAATTTATGAAAATGGAAACCTTTGTGGTGATTTATGAAAAATGAATGCCTTTGAGGTGCACTCTAAAGAATGACCCTTGTGGCAATCATCTGAAGGAAATGCCTCTACGGCAACCCTAAATAGAAGAAATGGAATTATTGGCAAACTCTGAAGAAACGGTTGGTAAGGCGATCTCTAAAATCAAAGTCTTGGTAGTAGCGTATAAAGGAAATGCCCTTGTGGCGGATTATAAAGGAGCAACCTCTATGGTGAATCTTATAAAGAAAACTTTTATGGCATACACAGGATAGGCTACTCTTGTGGCTTGTTCTAAAAAAACTCCCAAGGATAAACCATGAAGGACCCTCTTGTGGTGGACTCTGTATTAGTAATCGACATATTTCTTGTTGTCTCTAAAAGCAAATAGTGAGATCAGTAAGTATAAAACGTATTTATAGGTAATATGGCAAGGTATTTGACTGAGGTAATGAAAATATAGTCTTAAAATGAAGTAAACATGATATGCTTGAAAGGAAGTATCGATCATCTGGAAATGGGTCTCTTCCTAAAATTCGAGGAAGTTATAACTTAGTGAATGGAGAATGCGAGTAAGGTCTCAAAGGCATTGAAGATAAGGAAATGGTCTCAGAGTAAGTCATGGTAACGAACATATGTAAAAAAATGAAATTGAGGAACTTTTCAACTAAGACAAGCTGAAAGATAAGAGTAACAAATAACCATTGAAACATTTGATGTGACATGCGAAAATGATTCAGGTAATTGATGTTTGCCTCACTAGGTTCTCTCGAACTTACTTCAGTGTTATGTTTCAGGTGAGCTTTTAAAAGTCTTCGCTTGGAGGGACGACCTCATGACTACGCTGAATGAGTGATGTAGTAGGCTATTATGCATATAAAGCGAGCTTGATGGTAGGATCGAGTCTGTGCTAATAAATATAGAATTTTCCACCCGGGATAACTATATAGGCCAAGGCATTAGTCTAGTCCTAGTTGTAATTAAATTTTCTATGTATACCATTTGAATTTCCTAATTGTTTACATTTATGTATTTTACTAAGAAGTTTGAAACTTAACCGTCGTAATCGATGGAAATTTGAATAAGTAGGTTTAAATACATTGATTTGAGTGGTAACACCCTAGATTCGAAACTGGTTCATCGGATCGGGTTTGAGACGTTACATTACCAGTTGATGGATTGAAATTCAAATGCTAATTTAATATATAAGATCTTTTTCGAGCTTTTATTTAATGGCATGGACTGTTTAGCACTTTGGAAAGCTCGAAATAATTAAATTTTCAAAGGAACAAGAGAAGATCCTATCATATTGCATTTTGGTTTTTTTACTCAAAAAATGAGTAAATTAATCACTGTATACTAGATTAAAGAGAAAATTGGTCTTTTTATTTAAAAACTCATCCATTTTTAGTTTTGAAAACTAGTTCTTGTACATTAGCATGAGGTAAATGTGGCACCCCAAGCGTCACTATCTAATTATTCTATCAACTACGCTAGTTTTTAACTGTACGAAAAATCTAATGTATAGAAAATAATTTAACCTTTTTTTAATAGAAAAATAAAATATAATCGAACTCCTAATAGAATAGGCTCTAATACTTTTATAAAAACAAATTATAATTGAATTCGGATCGATTTAAAAAATAATGGTGTTTTTAGAAAATATTTAAGCTTTTGGGCCGATTTTTGAGATATTAAGGGAAATATGTCTATTTTTTGGAGTGAGAAACAAAAAATGTACCCTATAGGACTCGCATTCTGACTTTTTAACATATTAGCTCATTTGGTCAGATAGTTAATTGTTAGATTTTGTCTTCGAGTCTTGGGTTTGATTCATCTTCTACTCACATTTGTATTTTTATTTCATTTGTTTCAAGCTTTACTTTTATTTTTAATTACTATTTTTAACATATTACTTCTTTTGGTTAGATAGTTAATTAATAGTGATTTTATCCTTGAGTCCTAGGTTTAATTCCTCTTCTAAGCATATTTTTATTTTTTATTTCATGTTGTTTCAAGCTTTTTTTTTATTTTTAATTAATAAATATATTGTTTTCAAGTTTTTTTATTTTTAATTCATATTTTAAGTTAATAATTTTTTTATTTATAAAATCAAATAATTATTTCCAAATATCATTATTTTTAGTAAATATAATTTTTATACGTAATATTTATTTTCAATCCATATCATGTGTAGTAAATTTTAAATTGTATATTTCGTATGTGTAATTGAAATATTTCACATATAAAAATATTTAAAATGTCATACCCACAATGTAGATGAAAAAAATAATGATATTTGAAATATTTTACATATAAAAATAATAATTATTTTTAAATAATTATTTGATTTATAATTTTAGAAATCACCATACCCACAATATAGGTATAGAAAATAAATATTTGACATATAAATATTATATATAAATAAAAATATATCAAAAAAATTAGTTTATATTTTTAAAAAATAAAATATATTTAACATAATGATAAATATCAATTTTATCAAAAAATATATTTTTTTACAAATAAAAGAGTTATTAATTAAAAAGATGAATTGAAAAAATTGACAATATATTTATTAATTAAAAATAAAAAATTTTGAAACAATATGAAATAAAAAATACAAATTAGAGAATGAATCAAACTTGAGACTTAAAGATAAAATCATTATTAATTAACTATGTAATCAAAAAAACTAATGTATTAAAAAAAGTAATTAAAAATAAAAGTAAAACATAAAAAAAATAGAATACCAAATAAATTAAACTTGCGACTTAAAATAAAATTATTAACATTTAATCATTGGATAAAAAAATTGAAATATCAAAAAGTTAAATAAGGCAATACATAAGACGGGTTTTCACATCTTTCTTTAAAATCAATTTAATTTTTTAAATATTTCAAAAATCAATCTAAAATCTTAATTTTTTTTTTATCAAATTCGGCCTTGAATTCCTACCCTCTTAAAGTTTCTTCACACATCGCCAAGCAGACCTTTAGAATCTTTTTATCTCCCCATTAAAAACACCATGCATGGTGATTATTGTTTAAAGGGAATTTGCCCTTTTGGAAAGATTTATACGAAAAAACTATAGTGATCACGTGAATAACAGGCACAGTAGTTGGTAAAAGAAAATCTTTTACGTGAAGACTCCCCGATTGAAAACATACAGGGCATGGCAGTGTTGGGAGGTGGAGCAATGGGGTTTAGCCAGCCAACTCCCCATTTGCAGGCAGACAAAACCTAAATCCCCAAAAAAACACAACAGTCGTAATCCGTCGTTCAAATAATTTACAGGCGCCGCCCCTATGTTGCTTTCTCTCTCACTTGTTTAATTATTATTATCTGCATCTGCTGCACCATTAATTATAGTATTTGTTCTGTTTTTTCTCCTTTCCTTTTTGCGAAGCAGCTATCTCTGGCTATGGCATATAACACGTCATTACTTTTGCTTTCATGTCCATGTCTCTGTCTTTGATTCTGCCATTGGGATAAAGATGGTCGATCTAGCCATTTGGCATCAATCTGAAGGCTGCTCTAAAATAGATTTTTCATTTGCCACATCCTCTTTATTTTAATTTTTTTTTTTTGAGTTATTTTAGTGTTTTCAAGTTTAAATCATTTTATAATTCATGATTTTATGTTAAGGTTGGATAGGTTTGAAAATGTTGACATTTTATGGTTAAATTAAGATAGTTTAGGGTTGAATTCAAATTAATAGGATCCAGTTTTTTGGGTGGTGCTATTTTGATTGAGTGGTTTTTAGATTTTAGTTATTTATGGTTTCGGTTATTTTCCAATTTGAATTCATGAATTTAAATTATTGATATTTTATAATTAAATTAATTTAAATTAGTTCAAATTTAAATTTAGATTAATCAGATGTGTTAAAATTCATAAAATAATTAAGGGTTTATACTTCTATAAGTGTATTTTTTTTTGTTTCCTAATGTATTCATTGAAGTAAATTTAGTGATTAATCATGTACATTTTATAGGCTTATTAAGCGGTAAATATTAATAAAAAGTTTTAAAGTTAATCTATATTCAAAAAAAAATTGAACATTTGATCATTGGTTAAGGTAGGAGAGATGCTTGCCCACACATCTAATCTTATAATTATATAGGTGTATATTTTAATAACACTAGAATTATCCTCTCTTTAGTCTGAGATTTTCAGTTTATATAATTTTTTATTTAATTAATTATAATTTTTTAATAAAACATGAAAAAAAATTATAAATTAAACTGCTATGATAAATTATATAAAACATTTAATAAGATGAAACACAACACGTAAAAGTTATGAAATTTTCTATAAATTAAATCATAATAACAAATTATCCAAAACATAATATGAATTAGTATATAACATAAAAATAATATTAAAAACTACTATATATTATCCAAAAAAAATTTAAAAACCACTCATAAATTAAACCAAATTTTCAACCATAATAGGTCGTAAAAAACCATGCCTTTATGGATTGTATTATTTGTATATAGATAATTGATATGTTTACCAAAATTAGATTAAACATTAAAACCATGTTTAGTTAGGGGAATGGAGAAATATTTCCTCATTATTCATTAATTAAACGTAATACTCATTCAATGAAATGACAATTACTTCTTTATTACTTATCTTCCTGTAATAATTATTCTTTAGTATCACCAACCAATGACTATTCCATTACAACCTTGAATAACAAAGTAAAATTGATTTTCAAGTTAGTCTTTTAAAACTTGAACTCAGAAAATATAAAAATAAAATATTGAAACATTTTAATATAATTTAATATATAATATTTTATTTCAAAATATAATTTAAAATAAAATATTTTAATATAATTTAATATAAAAATAATTATATTAAAAATATTATTAAATTATATTATTTTTATTAAATTATATCTAATAATAATTATATTAAAATATGATTAAATAATTTACTATTTTTTATTAAATTATATTTAATAACAATCCTATTAAAATTTAATAATAATAACACTAATCATCTATTAAAAAAATTTCTACTAAGGGTACTCTGGTCATTTCATTTTTTTCCTTATGCTATTACAACATCTATTCCATTCAACTAAATATAAGAATACTATTGCAGTTCTATTCCATTCAGTTCAACCAAACAATTGAATTACTAACTACAATTCTATTCCATTACAACTCTTTTCCATTACAACCCTATTCAATTCTAGTGAATCAAACATGTCGTAAAGGTTAAAAAGGTTAATGTAAACAATTAGGTTTGACTGTTAAAAGTGTTGCGTGGTTAACGACAAGCACTAATAGATATCATGTGACATGCCACATAGAAGGATACTAGCGTGGCATACTACATCGACAATTTTTTTAAAATACTTTTGAAAAATTTTAAAATAATTAATAAAAATTACATCTGAAATGAACCTAGACATATGATTGTCTAGGTTCATATAATCTAGACAACTATGTGTCCAAATTCATTCTAGATGGTTCAAGACTATAAAAAGGTTTAGAAATTATAAAAAAATATTACTAATTATTTAAAATGTCTAAAAATTTTAAAATTTTAAAAATTAATTCTTTTATATATTTAATTTTTACTAATAATTTAAATATATTTAAATTTTAAAAAGTTCAAATTGAAATTTTGAATTAGTAATTTATATACTCAAATTTTGTATATATAAATTCGAATAATTTTGTATATAAATTTTTTATACTAGAAATCCTATCACTCGCGTATGCGTGTAAAAACCACAAAATTAAAACACAAATGTCTGTTCTAAAATAACATACGATAAATAATAAAATGTCTAGTTTAAGATAATAAATAATAATACATGAAATATGTACATTATTAAAATGAAAAAATTATATTAAAATTTTTATCATGGTGTTGTCATCAATTTTGAGTCGGTGTCAAGTTAACTTGATACGACAACATAGGAATCAGTGGAAGAAGATCGTATTCAAGTTGTTCAACTCAAGAAATAAATATTTGGATCTGACTTGAAAAAAAGAAACCAAACAAATTTAGGAAAAAATAAAAAAATATAAAATTAAAGAACAAAGAATAAATATTCAAAACAATAAATAAATAAATAAATAAACGATAGATTAAAAAGTGGAAGATGGATCTGTAACATCCCAAAAAATTTTGAAGTATTAAACAGTGATAAATATACAATAAATTTGTCGAAATTTTGAGAAAAATCAAATTGAAAATTTAAAGAGTTATGAGACATAAAAGATAGGTGCATAAGATATTTGGAAAATTATAAATATTAATATAAATTTATCTGGCGAAACGATTAAATTAATGGAAAATATTGGGACAATGTGAGAAAATTGGGTGTTGAATGATTAAATTAAATTGATGAAAAATGAGGAGGGGTTAGAGGTGAAAATAGACCAAAGGAAATAGGACACATGGATATTATTATAGAAAAAGTGAAAGGGTAAAATAGTAAAAGAATTAAAAAGATAATTATCAAAAAGTAATAGCTTAATTGTAATTAAGTGGAAAAGGCAAGATGGTAAATAACATAAAAAGATATTTTTGTGTAGATAAATTGATGGAAGAAACTAGTGAAATGGAGAAAATAAAGGATGAAATGGCTATAAAAAGCCATCAGCCATAGTGTTTCACGTCAGCCACCATTTTTACACCACTTCAACTTTTATTTTTTTCAATTTAGTCTCTCTCACCAAATACAAATCAATTAAGCTAGTTTCTTCCAAATTTCTTCAAGACTAGTGAGTAAAATTAGTAGAGAAGTGTAGTAACTACCCAACTGTTGAAAGAAATGTATCCATACTTGTCTCGAAGGAGAGAGAAAATAACAATTAGTGTTGAATACAAGTGATTAAGGTAAGAAAGTTAAACTTCTCTTCAAATACACATTGGTTTTATTTGAAAAACATGAAATATGATATGTGAATATGATTTTAATGTATAAATATTGTGCATTTTGATATGGAAAAATGAAGAAAAAGTGAAGGGAAGTGAGAAACAAGTAGAGAAATAAAGCAAGGAGGATTTAAAGGAGGAAGAAGAGAAAGAAAGCTTGATTCCATATTTTGAGTTGTAAGTACAACTCAAGTTTTGTTTATTTTAAATATGTGATGAATTATTAAGTAAAATTTGTTGAGGATAAATCTAGATAGAGTGTTTAATTAGAAATTTACATGTTATATAATTTAAGAATAAAATGTGATAATGATTGGAGTATATTGGAATGATGAATTGACTAAGTAAAATGTAATAAAAAAATAAAAGAAAAGTAAGGAAAAGATTAGAAGTGTATACAAAGGACTAATTCATAAGAGGTACAAAAGTTAATAGAACTATAATTTTTATAAATAATAAAATGAGTGTATGAGATTATATATATAATTGATGAGTAGATTGATGTGGTAATGTTATGGGATTATATAAAAAAAAATATGAGAAAGAAAGAGATTACATTGTAAAGTGTGTAAAAGTGATATATAAAAATATATATAATAAGAATTAATAGTAAATTATGGAAGATTAATAAATATGAGATATGATACATGTATTATTGTTAGTGGAAAATAATGTTAAATAAACTATCGTTACAGGGACTAAAATTTGTTAAAATGTAAAAGTAGTATAAGGTAGATAAGATATGAATAAATGATGAATTATGGAAATTTTATTAAATAGCGAAATATGCTACATGTATTAAAAAGATACGAAAGTTCTATTTAGCGAATTGATGACCTAAGGACTAAGAATAATATATAAATATGATAATAAGAATTCATGGTGAAATATGGAAATTAAACTAAGAAATGAAATATGTTATATATGTTATTAAAAGAAAAAGATATCGTTACATGAAATGTCATGATGAGGTCTAAATCTTAGAGTAAAAGTGATAGGTGAAATTTATAATAAGAATTATTAATGAAATTATGGAAGATTATTAAATAGTGAGACAAGTTACATGTGTTAATGAAAGAGGAAGATATAATTGTATGAAGTATTGTTAAAAGTGTTAAATGGTAAAAAGTGTAAAAGTGGCGCGTTTATACTATGAGTTGCCCAAGTAGACGAGATAAGAACTATTGAGATATTAGTGGCATGCCATTAAGGAACCTTAGCGCGCTCTCTAATTATTAGCACGTTGGTGCTCTCTGATTATTAGCACGTTGGTGTTATCTGATTATTAGCACGTTAGTGCTGATCAATTAGCACATTTCTGCTCTTTGTTCATTTGTTTCGGTGGTGTTCTATTCTGTTCCGTATATCTTGTGTGTTCTATTAAGTCTATTGGGACTCTGAAAAAGGTACAAAACTATTTTAGTGATTATTGAATCATATAGATTATATGTGTTGAAAAGTTATGAAATTGAGAAAAAAATAAGAAATATATGGTTGAAATAAGTAAAGTAAATTATCAGAAATTTTAGCTAAATGGAGTAAATGAGAATTTAAAATAAATCATGTGATTCTAGTATTATATAGATGATAATTAAATCAATATGTTTAGTAGGTATTTAATGAGTAAATAATAAATCTGGACCTAATTGTAAAAGATAAGTGAATTGATTGGTAAATTATGTATGATAAATATAAGCAGGTCGTTTAAATAATTCTGTGTAGTGATAATAAATAAGTAATAATTTATAATACAAATTATGATCTAAATAATAGTTGTACTTACTAAGCTAGAAATAGCTTAACGCGTGTTTATACGCATAGGTTAAAAGTAGAAGAAAAGGATCTTTGAAGATTGAAGGCACCTCATCTCATCACATTAGTGGATTCGAGAAAGGGGTATTGTAACACCCGATTCAGGGCCTAGTCAGAACAATGATTTTGAAACCACATATTCGAACTAGAAAGAATTATTTCATGATTATTATAAGGTCTAGGATGAGAATGTATGCTTGTGTAAAAATTTCATGGAGAAATTCTATGCCTAAGATGCTCAAGTTGACATTAGGGACCAAATTGCAAAATATTCAAAACTTGAGTTCTAGAAGCATTTAGCATGAAATTGAGTTGGATTATAAATTAGAGGTCCTAAAATAGTAATTTGACTAAGTTCTAAAAATTTGGACAAAAATGGGTGGGTAAAATTTTAAAGAAATGCCTTAAGGGCATTTATGTCTTTTGGTAAATAAAAGAAATAAAAGGGAAAAGAAGTGAAAATCTTGTCCATCTTCTTCAAGGTAGTGCCGAAAAATTCTAAAGACCATAGCTAGGGTTTTTCTTCAACTTTCAAGCTTGATAGTAAGTGCTCCCTAGCCCCGTTTTTGATGTTATTTATATTTTTGAGATCCTTGAATCATGTTCTAGCCATTTCTACCCTTATTTTAAGCTAGGGTTCATGTTCAAAAACTTTTAAGCTAGGGTTTATGTTCAAAAACTTACCCATGTGTGATATATTTATATTTTGGTGTTTAATAGAGGAATATGAAAGTTTGATGTATGATAAACATCTTTTGTCAAGTGGTTTTCCATGAAAACATCTAAAAAAGGACCAAGTTGTAAAAGATGTAAAAGTGGGTAGTAGAAAAGTGAAATAAAAGACAATGTGGGCTGTTATAAGCTAGAATGTAATTCGGCTAGGCTTGGGAAAATAAGGCAATGCATGTATTTCATTATACGAGCCTAGGGACTAAAATGTAAAAAGTACAAAGTTAGGGGTAAAAAGGTAATTTTGCCATAGAGTAAGTCTTCGGGCAAAAATTGAAGAATGTGATGAATTAATAATTTAATTTGTTTATATAGACTTGGAAAGACCAATTTCGAAAGTAGACCGTGAAAAACAAAAGGTTTTGGAATAGTCAGAATTTAAACCCGAGACATCGTACAGGTAAGTTCGTGTAACCTAATTAGATGTTTATGCATGTTGATTTTAATTGTTTTGTTGAATTGAATGTGAAATGCATAAATAATGAATTGTATGAAAATGCCCATAATTCCAAAATTGATTAAAAATGGGTTAAAATTCGTTTGAATATGGAATTTCGATGGATAGGTCACTTCTCACGAGAATGGGATCCTGCATGTGTTGCAGAAAGGATTTAGCTCGGATGGGTAATCCATTGATCTCATTATGGAAAGGATTTAGCACGGATGGGTAATCTATTGATCTCATTATGGAAAGGATTTAGCCCAGACGGGTAATCCTGAAACGAGCCTATCGAGCATACGTTTCAATTGGGATTTAGCCTGGACTGGTAATCCTAGTTGACTGGATTTAGCCTGGACTGGTAATCCAGATTAGACTCTATAGGGAATTCTTTATCATATAGAGGATTTAGCCTGGACTAGTAATCCGACAAAGCCCTTAAAGTACATGGTACAGCTAGAATTTAGCCTGGACTGGTAATTCTACTATAAGATATATGGCTCGAGAGTGTACCGGGTAGGGTACTACTGGATATAAATCGACGATTAATAAAATAGTACACCTAGAGCGTACTAAGTGATGAAATATCCATCGGGAATTTAATGATTCACCGAATAAAATATTTGTAAATGACATGAGAAACATGAATTTGAATATGTATATGATGCGATGAGCTCATCTATGGATCTTGAAAATTATGTGACTAACTTGTTCATTGAGTGCATGTGTTTAGGGAAAATTATTTATAATTGATGGATAATATGGCTTATTGTGATTATGTGTTTAAAATGACCGGTAAGTTTACTCTCTGTTATGCGAACTTACTAAGCAAGTAATGCTTACCCATTTTTACTTTTCCCTGTCTTATAGAGCTTTCGGACTCGTAAAGGTTGGAGGATGGTTGGAGTTTTGATCACACTATCAACAAGCTTGTTTTGGGTATAAAAGAAACATTCATTTTGATATAATGGCATGTATAGGGTAACTTACCCTTTTGTCATATGTGTCATTTAATTTGGCCAAGTGTGGTGGCTTTTGATGATGGATAAATTCATTTTGTATGTGGCCATGAGATGTGGCTCATATTTATTATTGGGTTGTAACCCTTATTAATCATGTATGCATGCAATGTGTTCATGTTTATGTGGTTGCTTGTGAATGATAGATGTAAGGTATGGCATGTTTATTTGGTGAATGATCCATGATCAATGAGTATGGTCACAACAATGTTATAAATGTGTAAAGTTGGAAAGAAGGATATAAAAACCTAGAGGTTATGAATTGGTATGAAAAGATTAAGAGATGCATGTAAAAATTGAGATAGTGTATGGAGGCATTAGGGGTATAATTTAATCATGGATATAGATATTGGAGTAATTAAATGTGTTTTGTTGTATGCTGAGAACATATATAAATGAGTGAGCCTTTAAAGGTAGCAAAAAGGCTTGGAAAATAGCCTAGAATTTGTTCACACAGGTAGACACATGGGCATGTGTTTAGGCCATGTGTGACACATGGTCTGCCCCACGGGTGTGTTGTTCGGCCGTGTGTCCCCTGTACCTTAATTTTACAAGTTGGAATGCCCAGTAGTAAACACACGGGCTAAGACACGAGTGTGTGTCTTGGCCGTGTAAGAGACACGGCCTAACCACATGGGCATGTACTCTGGCTGTCTGAAGTCTGCACCATTTTATGAAAATTTATTTAATTTTATTTGGCCACATGTCCTGGCCACACGGGCGTGTGACACGGCCGTGTGACCTTATTTTGGTGCTGACGTCATAGTCAGAGAGTTACACAGCCTGAGGACACGGTCGTGTCAAAAGCACACGGACGTGTCCCCTTTCTCACACGGGTTGTGACTCTGTATTAAAGAAAATTTCCCAAGTTTTTTTAAAGTTTCCGGTTTGGTCCCGAACTATTTCCAATGTATGTTTTGGACCTCGTAGGTCTATACAAGGGACGTTTCGCATATATTTGAATGAGTTTTAAATTGAAAAAAATTTTATAGCCCGATTTTGCATGAACATTTGTATGTATGTCCGGTAATTCCTCATACCCTATCCTGGCCTCGGGTACGGGTAAGGTGTGTTACAGGTAATGTATTAATTTCTTTCGTTTCAGTAAATGGCATGTATCTAGGTGGGTGTATTAAGGTTGAATGTGATGGGACTCAAATGTGAAACTCAATTTTTGCTTAACTCATGTGAAATAGTTTAAATGTTAATTAAGTGATATAAGAAAATTAGATTTTAGAATGCTTAATTACGATTTACAATTGAATTAAATTGGCTTAAAATTTTGAGATTTGAATAAAGGTTAAATTAGGTAAACTCTAGGAATTAATTTGGCAAATTGTCCCTTGAATTTCAAACTTAAACACAGTTCTTGAAATCTACAAAGCCGTGTTCCCCATTTTTCACAATGGCCCTTATTTCACTTTAGTAAATTGTTTTAAATGCAAGAATGGTTAGAAAATTTTATTTCAGCTTATCCCAAATATCAGTAAAAATATATATGTACTGAAATAACGGAACTAATATGTACAAATTATAATTTTATCTTATTTAGATATTATTATTATAGTTTCTGAAAACCAGTGTAGCCCTTTTATACTTAATCTGGTAATCGGGCTGGGTATAAGGGTGTTATAGGATCGAATAAATCGGTGGATATAATGGATAGATGGATATGTGTTCAATTGAACCATTTGAGATGTAAACCCCAACAAATTCAGTTAATGGCTCTAACCAACCCTCCAAGAAATAATTTTTGGCAAATTGAAGGATGAATAATGAATTCCCAAGACTAATTGAAGAAAATGGAGAAGAAAATTACTTCTAAAAATTCACAATGAAGCAATCTTGCACAAAAGAAACTAACTCCTAAAGTTGAAATTTTACTAATGTAAAACAATTATGTCTCTAATAAACAATGAACAGGTATTTATATAGGATAGGTAATTACATCCAAGTAAAACTCTCAAGTATACTGAAATTTTAATTAATCTAAATAAGTAGTTTTAAACTAAATTTGTTGTTGACTATGAAACATAAAACTCCTAAATAACTTAAAATACTTACAAATATATCCAAAATTAGGAATAAATGTCACATCCTAAAAATTGAGTTAGAAGAAGCGGGTTTGTGAAATCGAGAGTGGTCATGCCTTGGTTTATAAGGTTATCATTGTGAATTTGTTAAATAAATGAGTTATTAGACTAATGGTTAAGTGTTAGTGAAGCCACCCTAGAGTGTCAAGTTCAAGCCCCTTCCCTTTCATATTTTATTTTTTTTGGTAATCCAGTTGTCACACCCCGAAATATATATGTATGATTTAGTGTTTAAATTATGCATGAAATGAGTTATAGACTCAATGGTTAAAGTGCTAGAGCTCTTTCTTAGAGATCCTAGGTTCAAGCCTCTCATTTCCCTTTTAATTTTGTGATTTCGGCAAATACGCCCCAAAATATATATGATTAAATGTCTAAAATAAGCAAGAAATAAGATGTAGGCTGAACGGCTAAGTGTTCTTGCATCTTCCTTAGAAGCCAGAGTTCAAGCCCCCTCCTTCCCCTTCATTTTTTCAATTTCGACAAGGCTAAGGGAAATTTGCATGTATAGTCCATAGAATTTAACCAATTCATATATTGCTCTTTCTAAAAATTCCAATAGAATTAGAATTTCACCATCTTTTTCTCTTCTTTTCCAAATTATATTTCCATATTTCCCATTTTCAAATCCTAATAGGATTCACTCTCTATCTTTTATTTCTTTTTGTTTTCTCCTCTTTTCTTAATTTATTAATAATAGTGCGAACAGTAATCAGTTGAATAGTTTGGTGAATCCACAAACTAAATTACACGAATAATGAAATAAGCTAAACTAGAATTACAATTAAAAAGAAACCTAAATTTCAAATAGAAAATAAAAATAAACAAGCAACGAAAAATGAAACTAAGTGAAAAATTGTTCATAAACTAAGCAAAGCAATCTTTTTTATAGGCCTACGGTTGGCTGTCAGACCTTGACCTAATTTGGATGGCTATTTCTCGTTAAAAGTTGTTGTGCAGACAAAAACACCCTTGGCTCATTAGTTGGTCTCGTCATGTCGGTGTCTCGACACCCTATATCTTGTGTCGTGACACCTACTAGCTGTGTCGCAACAACGAAGGTAGTCTGCTCCTTCTTAGTATTTTGTTCATTGTGTTGCGACATCGAAGCTCCATGTTCCAACATTACAGGCATTTTATTATCTTCGTGCCTCTAAATAATGTCCTACATGTAACAGCCCGATTTTAGGTCTAGTCGGAACAGTGTTTCAGGACCACAAATCTAACGAGGAAAAAATTTTATTTTTTTTATATTTTTATGGTCTACGATTTCACATAATGATTTTGTGAAAATTTCATTCGAAAATTTCGACGTTTGGGCACTCAATTTAGTCAAAAGGACTAAATTGTAAAAAGTGCAAAATTTGAGTTCTACATGTTAGAGGTGTCCAATTGTTATGAAAATTTAAATTGGAGGTCATTAAATGGTAATTAGACCATTGGTTAATTTTTTGGACAAAAATGGACATGAAATAGGTGAAATAGAATATTTTTAAGTTAGGGGCATTTTGGTCCTTTAGTAATTAAAATGAATTAAAAACAAAATTAAAAGCTAATTTTTGTCCATCTTCAACCCCATGGCTGAATTTCACAAGGGGAAACCATGGCTAGGTTTTTTAAGCTTCCAAGCTCGATTGTAAGTCCGTTCTAGCCCTATTTTAATGATTTTACATTTTTGAGATCCTCGTAACTCGGTTTAGTTACTTCTACCATTATTTTGAGCTAGGGTTTGTGTTTAAAATTTACCCATGGATGAAATACATGTGTTTTGATGTTTTATGGAAGAATATGAAAGTTTGGAGTGTGATAAACAACTTTTACTAAGTGATTTTTGATGAAATTTCATAAAAGGACCTATTTGTAAAAGTTGTAAAATATGTGTAGGAAATGTGATTTAGTGAAAAATGTGGGCTGCTATAAGAGGGAATATGAATCGACTAGGCTTGGGTATTGAGAAAAATGGATACATTTCATTTTACGAGCCTAGGGGCAAATTTATAAATATGTGAAACTTTAGGGGAAAATGTAATTTTGCCATAATATGATTTTTGGACTGCTTTGAATAGTATAATAATTTAATAAGTCGAATGTGATATTATAGATCAAGAAAAACGAAGTTCAGACTTAGAACGGGGGAAAAGAGTATTGGACAATTTGGTCCTTTTCGTTATTTTAGATCGAGGTAAGTTCGTATGTTAATAAACGTTATTGATTTGTGTTAATTATGCAAGATTATTATATATTTGATTAAATTGTGAAAATTAAAGTAAACGTTCGAGTTGACTAAAAACGCAAGATCGATCACGATCGTTGCGTAGTGAAATATGAATTGACGGTAAAAGACCATGGTTAGACCATGGCAATGTGCTAAATGAAATAAGTGATTCGCATGTAAGACCATATCTAGGATATGACATTGTGCTAAGTGAAATAAGACCATGACATCTAAGTGAAATAAGTCCATGGCAATGTGCTAAGTGAAATAAGTCCATGGCATCTAAGTGAAATAAGTCCATGATATTATGCTAAGTGAGAAATTTCCCGATTGAACCTTCGGAATAAAATAGCTTTGGACACAAGTGTGGTACTATGTGAAGGCCACTTTGTGAATAAAATAGCTTTGGCTACAAGGGTGGTACTATGTGAAGGCCACCGGATATCCGTTATTATTTCGATGTGTTCAACGGAAAATGACTAAGTGTAAACGAGTATGACTATGTGATGATTAAATGTGAAAGAATTATGAACCAATAATATTATTTGATGTTGAATTGAAATAATGTGTTTTCATTGAGGTTTAAGTGTATCAACTGACATAGCTAAGATAAAAAAAATGAAAGTATAACTGATTTAAGCGATACAGGTACGTACGAAATCTATGTGAATGTTGAATGAAAGTTAATACAAAGAAAATGTGAGAGAGTAAAATTAGAAATAAAACAGTTTTGGACAATAACAGTTGTGTGAATTTGAAAAGTTATCAAAAATGGTGGAAATTGAATTAGAGATTGAATAAGATATTAAATTAAAGCATATTGAGTCTATTTTCACATAAAAGAAACGATGTAAGCAAAAGAATTTCATGTTATGAGATATTTGAATTTTTGTGAGATAGGGTCAGAATTATTTCGAAATCCCCTATTCTGAATTTGGAAAATCATTAAAAATTGTATAAAAATAATTATTGGTTAGAGTTTATATTTTTAAAATTCTTATTGAGTCTATTTTCAATACAAACAAACAGGAACATCATCTGAATCTCATACGATGAGATAATTAATTTTTAGTGAAGAAGGGTTGAAACTGTCAAATAGTAGAACAGAGGTGACTTTAAAGAATAAACTGTACTTATTGGCTAGACTAAAAATTCTAAAAATTTTATGGTAAGAATATATGTGAGTCTAGTTTTAGGGAAAATTTGCGGATCTTAATTTGAAGTTCCGTAGCTCAAGATGTAAATAATTTAGTGACTGTGAGTATATAGCTTGAGATGAACAAGAGTAAATAGTGGAACTACATGTAATTATGATTGTATTATCTTGAGAACATATTGTGAGAATTGGTAAAAGCATGTTAATAAATTTATTATTATTTACATACCAACTTACTAAGCTATATAGCTTACTCCATTTAGTTTCTGTGTTTATAATGTCCTCAGGTTAGCTAGGGTTGGAAGTCGCCGGAGAACCTATCACACTATCAAACTAACAAATTGGGTATTGATAATTCTTATACTTAAGGTCATGGCATGTATAGAGGACTTGGTTATTTATGTATGTGTCATAATTGTTTTGGCCTAAAATGTTGGTCTATGCTATTTGAAAGTTCATTGTTGTGTAAGGCCATTTGATGTTGGTATATTGGCTATATTATAAGTCCATGATGATGCATTTCAAGGATGTGTATGCTTACATATGTGGATGAATGAGTGGTGATATCTATGTGTGACGTAAATTTGTTCGCAACGGCAAGTCAGATTAGTGCACGGGCTAGAGGCATGGCCATGCGAGCCTACGGCCGTGTCCTAAAATCACACGGGAGTGTGCCCCATGTTTTTCATGAAATTTTTCAAAGTTTTCTAAAGTTCTCGTTTGGTCCCGAACCGTTTCCAAAGCATGATTTGGGCTTCGTAGGCCCATATTAGGGACTTTAAGATGAAATGTGAAAAGTTTTAAATTTGAACGCAATTTCATGACTTGATTTTATACGATTGCATGTGTTTATGTCCGATAATGCCTCATACCCTGTTTCGGTGTCGAACACGAGTAAGGGGTGTTACATTACACCCTAATTAAATAGGTTAGTCTACCTTTAGATCTCTCTTAGCCCATACAATGATATAAATAGTCAAAATTGCTCATTTTATTATCCATGAACTAAAAATGAAAACTAAACAAAAATATAACTAAATTGCTTTCCTACGAGCTAATTAAGTATGGAAAATAGTTTAATCTACTTCAACAAATTGTAGCAGATCAAGGTACATTAACAAAATGAAATATTAGTGAAACTGGAAAAATATATGCAAGAATGATATGCAAATATATACATGAATATATGGAAACTTGTGAAAAGATAGGCCAATATACCTTAAAGGTGGTATGATCTTTTAGTATATTAATACGAAAATAATTGATGTTGAGATACCAAGTGATATTGGAATATGTAAGTTGCTTCCTAACATGTGAAAAGATGATGTTATGCTTCAAAATTACACACATGTTTATTGTTTACTTCATTTTGTATTGAATTTGAATTATTTTAGCATCATTGAGTAATCAATACTCATCGTACGAATTTTTCCATTCGCGGGTTATTATAGGTTTTGATAGATTAAAAGACCCATTAAGCACCCAGGACTCAACAACTTAACTCAAACCAAGGTTGCATTTTTTTGCTTACAAATGGTTAAAGGCATATACCAAGGTTGAGTCACATGATTTAATGTCATTTTGGGTCCTTTTGATATGCTTTGTTGTATATTGGACTTATAGTTATCCTAAATATGAATCTTGATGCTTGGTTAGATAGCTAAATGCATGCTTTTGCTTGCCTTATTATCTACCTTTTCAAGTGAAAATATGATGCTTTAAATGTCATGTTTTCAAGAACTGTGAATGTATTTGATAAGTTAATCATGTGTGAAATGATATGGTACGATGTTATAAAAAGTTAGGTAATATTTGGATATGAATCTTATTTTTGAAGTGTTGCATTTTAGATAATTTGATATCCTGGTCTCGAGACACTATGGTCAAGTCTCGAGACAACAAGAACAAAAATAACCATTTCGTTCATTTTTCAATTTAGGTCTCAAGACATTTTGATTATGTCTTAAGACACATAATGCTATGTCTTGAGACAAATAGCCCATTGTCTCAAGACTAATAAACATCGAACCTAGATTTGTTTTTCCTTGTTCTAGGTTTCAAGACAAGAACCGCTTATCTTGAGACATTCAAACATCGAAGCTAAATTAAGAAAACATGGGAAATATGTCTCGAGACATGAACGACCTAGTCTCGAGACATGTAACCCAATGTCTCGAGATCTATCAACTTCATAGCAAAAATATTAAGCAAAGGATGTAGGTCTCACTGTCTTGAGACATATTGTTGAATTTCGGCACTTTAAGTTGGATCCATATCCTAACTCAGAAATTGAAACCGTATAACCTCGAGACTTGATAATTAAGGATATGACATTTATAATGCATGTATATGGATGTATATGGATATGAATGATGATGGATTTGATATGTATGATATTTATAAGTTAAATTTGTGGAAATGTATTGAGCTAGTCTAAGTTGCTTCAGCAACATAATGTGATATCTTACATTCGGATTTGACAATAAGGTCAAGTGTAGGATGTTACAAACAGAGCATAGGAGCTAAAATTGAAATTTGATCATTATCTTATAATGTAAAAAAAGAAGAAGAAGCAAAGACGAACTCAAAAGAAATAGGAAATCACTTGTCAGTCTCTAAAACTCTTAAAATATTCAAATTATATATAATGTAATATGTTAATAACAAATTTAACAATATTAACTATTTGGACTAGTTAATAATATTATAAAAATATAGGATCAAATTATGTTATAAATTAAAGTATAGAGATAAAATCACAAAATTAAACATGATAGAGAGACCAAAATTAAAATTTAATCACTAATATATAATGTAAAAAAAAAAAAAAGAACATCATAAGGTGCCATGTGTCAATTTTGAACTTTCTTTTATATATAGTTTATAGGTAATATAGTTATAGCTAGGGTTGAATAAGAAAAATTGAAAATCAATCCAAATTAATGTGTTTTAATAGTTTGTGGAATGCAAGTTTTAAAAATTGAATCGATTTTTATTTTTTATTTAATGCTTAATTAATTTTAATTTTTATGATATAAAAATAAATATTTTATATTTAAAATAGTGGAAATAATTTAAAAGTTTTAAAAGTTATTCTTTTTAGAAATATTTATGAAAAAGAATTTGAGATTTTAACAAATAATATTTAAAAATCATAAAACAAAATTTATTTTGTCAAAATTAGTTTAAATGTTAAAAATAAAGAATTAATATAAAAATATTGAAAATAGAGTAAAATTATGATAGACGATTTAAAAATTCTAAAAAAAACTGAGGGAATTGAAATTGATACCGAAATATACGCTCCAAATTCTAGGGAAAAAGAAAAAACGTTGTATACATCCCAACACTTAGATCGGGTATCATAAGCCGTCCCCAATAAGAGATATTTGCTCTTCACAAATGTTCATCGGATGATAAGAGCGGAAGGTGAAAAGCATACCTATATAGAAAAAGCAAAGTACTTTCCACTTTCCTTATGCTAACACATAATACACACATCATTTTCTTTTCTTTTCTTTTATTTTTCATTTTATAAAAATGATTAATTTCCAATTTTAGTTTATTTTATATTTAAATTTAAAACTTAATGTGTATATTTTAATTTCTAACATAATTTAGTTTTTATATTTTTATAATATTATTCATTAATTCAATATTTTTATAATGTTATTAATTAATGTAAATAATTAATATCCTTAATTTTTAATTAAAATGTTACATGGATATATATAATTTAAAAGTGAAATTTTAAATCTAAAATATAAAAGGATTAATTTCTTAAAAATAAAAATAGGAGAACTAAATTCTAAATGTATAAAGTGTAGAGACTTAAGGTCATGAATCAAATTGAGAATCTACTAGGATACCGATTTAGAGGGAGAAATCAGACCAGTTTGATCCACGAACTTATATAAAACAATTGAACCATGTTAAAAAATCAATTAAACTAGTTTTTCATTTTTTAAATATATTTTATATTTTTATAATTTTTAATAATTTATTTAATTCAACTGTACTAATCAATAATTGATCAGTTTTTGATTACCGACTCAATTCTAAAAATATAAATTATTTTTTTATTTTTTATTATTTATTTTATAATTTAACACAAATAAATTATCATTCTAACCCAAAAGCATGGGTCAACCATACTTATAATATAACACATAGGGAAAAAAAACCGTGCATCATTGAATTCATAGAGTAACCATGTTTTCTCTTTTTACGTATGTTATTATTATAGATATTCAGTAAACATAATATTTGTATTAGTTATATCCGTATAACTTATAAGATATGTGTATTATGCTAATTTTTAAGAAATTTATTTTTTTAATTTTAAGAAAATAAATTTAAAATTAAAATGAAATAGTATGAAAATTATATAAAATATAGGATAAATTTAGACAAGATACAAACACGACTAGAGAAAAGGTATTTATACATGACATGATGCAAAAATAATACATATGCTATTAGACTTTGTACTTTGTGCAAATCGTGTATTAAACATTTTTATTTTAATTTGATTAATTTTAGTTCCTATACTATTTAAATTTTTAAATTTTAATCTAGACCCAATGATAACAATTAAATATGTTTGATTAAATTATGTTGTTATCTTTGTATTATGCGTAAAGTTAAAGATTTAATCCACGTTCACTAATTGGATTATTCTTAGTGGTTATATTTTTAAAATTTCAAAATCTTAATCTTAATGTAAACAGTCGTTAAATCCAAAAATTGATTTTTTGTGAGTAATATGTGAAAATAACAAACAGACATAATATTACATATGTGATAATATGTTCGACTCGACTTAATCATGAATCAGGCAACTCGCCCAGGCCCAAAGGCCTGCTTGAAAAGTGAGTGGATTTGGGCAAAAATAAATAGGCTCGGACAAAAAATAAGACCTGTTCTCCAAATGGATTGAGCATCGAGTAGATTTTTTGACCTGGGCCAAGTCCAACCCAAATAAGCCTAAACTTTTTCCTCTTTTTTTTTGTTGTTGTTGTTATGTTATTGTTTTGTTACTATTTCTCTATTATATTGTTACTATTTTATTATTATTATTTGGATATTATATAATTCTTATTTTATTATTAATTTTTCTACTATTTTAGAGGCATTTACTGGTTAATTTGTAACTATTTTAATGTTTTTTAAATATAAAGATTTTTTTAATTTATTTTCAATTTGTTAAAAAAATTTAATATTTTTAGTGTATTTGATGTGTTATATTATTTTTAAAAATTTGTTTCTATATTAAAAAATAATCTAAAAATATTAATATGAACAGGCTAGGTCGAGCTCAGATTTAATATTTTTAATCTGAACTAAACTTGAGCAAAATTTTATGCCTATTTTTTAAATCTGGCCAAGCCCAAGCTTAAAAAACAAGCTTAAAATTTTATTTTGACCCAAACTATGATCAAATCTATGTTTGACACATTAAATTTTAAAATTAACAAATTTTAACTTAATGAATTACAAGGACTAAAAATGATGAAATTAAAATATAAATACTAAATTCACAATTTATATAAAATACAGAACAGAATTTGACCAAAATAATACCAACGATTACTCGCTAAAGATTTTTTTTTTTTTTGAATTTTTCGCATATATAGCCCAAAACGGGTTTGACAGAACGGGCTTAAGTAATTCAATATTGAATTAGCCCTACCCAACTCATTTTACGATTCATATAATAAATATATTATATTTAAATAAAATTATTATTTAAATAGCTAAACCAGGTCAAGCTCAAGCCCGAACATAATGAAGTTTTTGGAATAGAATCTCAACCCAATTCAGTCCATTAAGACTGACTTCTTCAATAATGAAAGGTTGAGAGCGCTTAAAAGAAAAGAGTGAGCCAAATTGAATAAAAGAGTGGGTAGAGTAAGGAAAAACGACATAACTATGCATAACATGAAAAATATAACAATGTTCTTTTTAACCCAGCTCTGCAGAATTAGATGTTTGTGCACCTAATCTGGAGAACTCATTTGATTGAATCAACAAAACAACCACCACAAGACCTGCAATATTACACCACAAGAGACAGGCATGTTTTCATTGCTTCTATGTTCAAAGATTACAAGAACAGCATTTCATCCACAGCTTTACTGCTTCCCCCAAATCAACAAACAATACTCTCCCTTATCAAAGATGTTATTAATGCACAATCTCATTTACTACCTCCAGGTCCACCAAATAGGTAGTCCAGAGAAGATCCGCCTCCAGGAGCAGAATGAACCTTGGTGGAAGGTCGATCCTGCATTCATGGAAAGACAACTAGTTAGAAAGTATACGATTTCAGCGACAAGTAACCATTCTATAAATTAAAAACCTTAAAGCAAAATCATTAAGGGGGCTATACCGTAAGGAAATTGCCAGTATTCTGACCATCAGCACGCATGTAATTGTTTGCGGAAATACTGTTAATACCAGCAGGAACTTGCTTGGAAATATCTACTGGTTCAGGAGCAGAGGCAGGTTTGGAGACAGCTGGTGCTTCAGCGGGAGCAGCTTGGGAGTTGTTTGTCCCTGGTTTAGGAGCTTCTCCGCTACCAAACAAATAACCTAATGAGCTCTGCCCACCACCACTGCTAACTCCACGACCCATCTTTTTCAACTTACCAAGAAAAGGGAGGAAACAAATAGCTCAAAGTAAGAATCTAGAAGCAACAGGCGCAGACGAAAATGGTTTGAGTATAAATAAATTGACATTATACAACTAGAGAAGATTTAAACTACGTCGTTCATGACAAGCAAAAGACAGGAAGCAAAACAAGCATATTGAGAGAACCCTCATCAATGTTCTAGAATGCAATGATAGCCTGCTAAGCTTTTAATAACACTTTCAAACAAGATTCTTTCTATCCAGTGAAACCCCCATCCCCACCCAAAAATAAAAGAGTAAAGCTCGATGAAATTCCCTAATGCTTAGCCATAAAGGATAGCACAACACATTGTGAGGTCACATAAACATTTGTTCCATCATAACATACTGGCTCTTCGTTGTTTTTAAATTGTCACCTTTTCTTTCACAGTTCAATTTCGAGTTTTAGCACATCCCACTCAAATCAAGAAGATCCAGTACATGATATTGCAACCTACATCATACGTCCTAGCTACTTAAAAGTAGCTCAACAAATCCCAATACAAAAGTTAAAATCCTAAACATTTGTCAGGCATGTTCCAAATGTGCAATAAAAATAAAGGATTATAGTATATAATACCCCAATCAAATCAAAGAACACTCTTTTTTTATTCCATTAACCATGGAATCCCCTTTTCATTTTCAACTACAGAAATGAAGATTTATCTACTGTGATCATAAAACAAATGCTCATTAATAAAATAAAGAAAAACTCTATTACCAGATATCGCTATCTCCCTAGTGATTTTTTAATTGGTAAGCACATACTCAATTTGGGAGCACTAGCGATCCAATTCAGTAAAACTAACAATCCTAATAAATATGGTTTATTATAAATTTGTTGAGCAAAACAAACAATTCACAAATTTCAAAATTAATTTATTTAGAACTATAAGTATTTGTGAACACAAGAACTATATATATATAGGTTTCCTAAAACACCGTTCCAATAAATCATTTGTCGTTACAACAAAGCAAATCAGAAAAGACTACCCCTATCAAATTAGGTGTTTAGAAACATCGACTTGCTTTCTTGTTTTTGTTCCTTGTACCAGACCTATCCTCGTTCCAGGTATCATTTCAATGAAACAAAAGCACTAGCCGGTAAGCACATATCTCATAATTTCATAGAATTTACAATATAATAAGTATTAAATAGAACATAAACGCAAAAAAGAAAACCTAATCATTTCCAGCTTAAAAACAATCGAATAATAAGCTTACAACATCGACACAGTCAACGAATCAGAAGAAAACAAACGTCACAATCCAAAACCTTTTGACATCCTACTTCACATCCAAAACGACAAAAATTAAACAAATCAAATGAAGCATAAAAACGAACAGCGGCCAAAGCGAAAAAAATAAACATCAAACCAGATATAGTGAAAAAAAATGGTTTAAATCAATAAATTGACGGCCGAACTCAGTGAACACAACACAAAATCTTATAGACGCAGAGAAGAATAAAGATTTAGGGCTAGGGTTTTGAAATTACCTGAAAATTCCCTTTTGCGATTCAGATCTGGAAGAGAGGAAGTGGAAACAACAGTTGGAGAGTTAGGAGAGTAACAGCAGCTGCCTACTGAAAAAGGAAAACGAAATGCGAGCGTTTCTTATATAGAAAATGATTCAAAATTACTTTTTTTAAAAATTAAAATTATTATGTTTTTTTGAAATTTTAAACGAAATGTTTCACTGCTAAGTTTTACTCATTCCACGATTTCAAATTTTCAAATCTGGTTTTAAACGGTTAAATTTCAGCTTTAGTCCCTTTACTATATTCAGTTATTTTTAATTTAATATAAATTGATCTTCTATTTTATAATGTCATTATCTAACGCTAGCAATTTTCCTTTTTATATTTTTATGTAAATTTTTCAAATTTATTTTATAAAAAATTTATGTTAATTTTTATTTTACATTTTTAAATAAATAACAGTAAAAAACATAAAAATAAAAAAAAAGTTTTCAACTTTATTTCTTTATAAAATAAAAAAATTTATGTTAATTTTTATTTTAAATTTTGAAATGAAATTTTCAAAATTTATATTTTAATAATAGTAAAAACCATAACAAATTTAATATTATTGCAAAAAAAAACATAAAAAATAAAGAAAATGTCTTTACAATAGGGGTATCCCCTGGGTGATATGCGACTCCCTTTTTATTAAAATATCATTTTTATTTATTTTATTACAATTTTTTAATAATTGTATAATCCATTAAGTTAATTTTTATAAAAAAATATTATTTTTATAATTAATTTTTAACTCATGCTATTTTCATAAATTTTTATTATTTTTGTGTTATTTACATAAAAACCCAAAAAAACCATGTTAGCATAATGAGTTAAAGAGTGTATTTAAGAAAAATCCACAAGTACTTTAACATAAATACTCGATTGTATTAGCTATTTAAATTAATTGGTGACATTATAAAAATAAAAAAGTTAAATTATGCTCAAATAGTTAATGAGATATTGGCTTAATTATTCAATTAATGATGATAAATATTTATAGTCGTAAGCTGTAATTTAAAAAAGACTAGATATTAAAATTAAATATAATAGAAGGAGGAAAATGATAATTTGATGGCTTGAAAAATGGGAAGTGCTGGGGAGTATGAAATTGTTTACAGTGGAATGAGCCAAAAATGGGTGGGAGTGGAAGTCGTAGCTTAGATTATAAGCGAAGGGTCAGGGGTGGGGTCCTTATCCGGGCATTAGATGTGCAACCGCATTTGATTATGAAAACGGTGCCGTTCTCTTTCCTTCTAATATTACTTTTTGTGTGGTTGATGGATGGAACAGTTTTTTGTTAATGTTCTTTTTGGCATTTTTCTAACATCCAGTTGATTTTAACATATATTAAATATTCATTTGTTTAAAAATAATAATTTTAGAAGAGTTTTGCTTTATGTTTAAGAATTTGACTCTCATCTCTGAATTTAATTGTGAAAAGTATTTTTCAAGAAAAGTACTATACCAAATATACAAACGTTACGATTATCCTTTTAATAATATAAATATCACCAAACAATGATAATGCGTCTTAAGCTAGTGAAATTCCAACAATTTTATAATTCATTATAAAATGAAAGCAATTTCGATCCAAAAATCTATGTGATACTTGTGTGTGTGTTTTTTTTTTCCTAATTTGATATTTGTATTTGACAAAAATTTTATATTTTAGTATCTAAAGGTAATAATGTTAATTTTTTAGTGTTTAGTTCAAGTTTTAGGATTGTTATTATCATATTTGAGTTTTTCATGATTTTATTAACATAATAAATTTATTGTTAATTGTAAATTTACTTAATTTTACATTTAATTCGTTAAATACAATCTAATGGATGTAATCTTTTAATTCGAGTTTTAAGGTTTATTTGATGAAAACTCATAATTAATTAATATTAGCATTTAACTTTCATTAAATCAATTCTAAAACTCGAATTTAATACTAAAAAATTAATATTATTACATTTAAGTATTAAAATGCATCAAATATAAGTAGATTAAAAAAAATATCACGAGTACCATTTTAAAAAAAACGTGTCAGGTAGTAAACCAAAAATAAATAATAATGAAAGGAATAGAATTTTATGTTTGTTAACCACTACAATTAGATGCTGGTTGTTGTGATACTTTTAATATATATATATATATATAATATTTTTAACTAGTAAAATATATTTAAATACAAGATGTTTCCAAAAGAGTATTTGATAATTCTTAATAAAGACCTGTATAAATAAATTTATTAGTTGGTAGGGTAGGTGTGTTGGTCCTATCAATATTCGGAAATCATATATATACAGTTATAAATAAAAATCATATATATAAAGTTACAAATAAAGGTGAATTGAGTTTTAGCTCGAATAATATTAATATTGTTGTCAGTTTAAGAGGATGTGGATTTAAATGTATTGAAGCATATTATCCTCTTATTTAAGAGTTAGGGAGAATATAAAAAAAATATCATAAGAACCTATAATGAGATTAATGTTAAAAAAATTACAAATAATAAATATAAACTTATTTGACATAATTATATATCTGATTGGGAGCTTAGTTTAACAAAACATGTAAATTTTAATTAAGGTTAAAAAATCAAACCAAAAGTGGGTTTTCGTCTACTACTTTCTAGCACGGGTTTTCGTCTATCCTCGTTGACATGCTTGCTTTTTTCTTTAATTTATGGCAGTTTTGGTTAGGTTTTCTGAGTGGGTTTTCTGGAACACCATGGAGGATGATTTGGCGAATCTGCATCTTGATGATGAGGACGAAGATGCTTTCCAGAAAGATCCTAAGGAGACCGACCATCACTTGCAATTTTGTCTCGTGGGAACTTGTCTAACGAGTAGTGTTCTCCACTTTCCGTCACTCCGAAACACAATGGAATTGCTATGATAGATTTGGGTGAAAAACGATACCTGTTTAAATTCTTTTGTGCGATTGATATAAAAAGAGTGTTGGATGGAAGGTTGTGGTTTTTAATAATCATATTCTTAGCTAGATTTTATTCTTAATGGAAACAAAAATAAGTACGAGGAAAATGGAAGGTATTTGTAGAAAATATGGCTTTCATAACGGTATAGAGGTTGGTGCTGAGAGTTCGAAAGGTGGATTGTACCTAGGGTGGACGCAACAGAATGTCGTTACTCTTTGGAGTTTCTCCCACAATCACATTGATGTTGAAATTCAAGATGAACATGATGGCTTGTGTTGGAGGTTTATTGGATTTTATGGTAATCCGGATGAATGGCTTAAAGGACTATTTTAGGATCCTCTCTGTTGATTATGTAATAATGTAACAGTCCAGTTTTGACCCTAGTCAGAATAGTAGTTTCGGGACCACATATCCGAGTTAAAAAATATTTAAATATTATTTTCTGTGCTTATGATGTGTGAATTAGCATGTGCGAAAATCTCGTATAAAAAATTGAATGTTTGTGTGCTTAATTTGCAAAAAAGGGACTTAATCGCGTAAAATGTAAAAGCTATGTGCTAGATGTTAAAAGTGCCTTTTTGACTTGGCTTTATAATTGTAAAGTCCTTATGTTGCAATTGGACCATTAACATGGTTAATGAACATTAATGACCTTAAAATATGTGTTTTGATAATGTTTTTATTAAGGTTAAAAATGGAAATTTATAATTCATGTTAATATTAACTTAATGTACATGAAAATGGCCATTATCATCCTTGTTCTTGCCGAAAATACAAAAAAAATAAAAGATAAAGAAGCTTTAAGGGTTCGGCTAGGTTAAAGCTTAATTGAGGTATGATTTTTGATCGATTTTTGATAATTTCTCGTTTTTGTAATCGTTGTTTCGTATACTATCGAACCCATGCCTCAATTTCTAATTTTGGTGATGATTTTAAAATGTACCATTGATGAAACTATGAGTTTTGAGATGTTAGTAGATGAATTATAGAAGCTTGATGTTGGGTTTAAATGATTTGTCTTTGGATTTTTGATGAAATTGAGTAATTTGGACTAAATTGTAAAGATGTTATTTTTGAGGGAGTAAAATATGAAATAAATGAAATTTTTGGACTTGTATGAAAGCTAGGAGAATTCGGCTAAGCTTGTGTATATGCAAATTATGTGTATTTTGTGATTTTGTGAAATAGGGACTAAAGTGTCGAAATGTGAAAATGTGAGGGCTAGTTTGCAAAATGCCCTAAATATGTGTTTATGGATTGAATTGAATTAATTGGTGAATAAAAAGGGTTAATTTTGAATACATATAGATCAAGAAAGGAGGAATTCAGATTTAGAACGAGGGAAGTCGAAGACTATCGAGTAAACAATTCAAATCGACAATTCTGAGTACGAGGTGAAGTTCGCACGTGATAAATGATGTTAAAGTTATGTTTTAATGTGATTACAATGCATAAATTGTATAGATATTTGATTACTGTTTGAGTACGATGATATTCGACTATGCTTAGCACTAAGTGTGTGGTTTAATACATATAGCTTTGGCTCTAAATGGCACTAAGTGTGTGAGTTGGAATAGCTTCGGCTATATAAGGCACTAAGTGTGCGATACTGACTTAGCTTCGGTTAATTGAAATGGCACCAAGTGTGTGGAATTATTTTAACTTCGGCTAATCTTTACAACACTAAGTGTGTGGATGTTAAAGTATGAATAATTTATAGAGGGTCTTGAAATACTCAAGCAAGAGGTGAGAATGAAAGTGAATAAGTATGAAGACCCAAGTATGTATGATACCTAGTGGTAGATGATATTATCTAAGTGAAGTTCATTGAATGGTTATGAACATATAGATTGGGTTGGTATAGATTTGATAGATGATTTGAGAATTTGTAAATACTTATGTGTTGATGTTTTATGTTTTATAGATTGTTAATGATTATAGTATGAGCTTACTAAGCTTTTGGAAGCTTACTTTGTGTGTGTTTGCATTGTTTTATAGATATCGAAGCTACTACAAGCTCGGAGACCGTCAAGGATCGTCACCACACTATCGAACCTTAATTTGGTACATTTGAAAGTGTAAATATTTTTCAGTATGGCATGTATATGCTAGAATGTATATATATATTTAAGCTTTGTTATGTATATATATGTTATGCCATGTGAGTTGGCTAGCAAATGGTATATTTGTCCTTAGTTTTGGTAAATGGTTTGTGATGCCAAATTGAGTATGCTTATAATGGTTATATGGCCTTGTATGTGGTGGTTATTTTGAAATATGCCAAGTTGAAGAAGTGGTAAGTTTAAGCATGAGTTAGAAGGTGCTATAAGTGAGCTATGAAATAAGTATTTTGGCATGTTGTTGTACTAATATTTTTAATGTGTTTTGGTATGGATTTGAATAGGTCATTGAATAATGATGATTTAGTTATAATGAAGCATGTTTTGGGCATGGAATTGGCTGGAAGTTTTGGTATAAATGTTGTTTAATATTGCTTGTAGGAATGACGCATAAAGGGGTGGCATGTTGGCTTAAACCAAGCCTGTATTGTGCCATACGGTCAAGGACCACGGGCGTGCCTTGTGGCTGTGTATGCAAAGCAGTAACCTCTTAAGATCACACGGTTAAGACACATGGGCGTGTCATATGACTGTTGGCTCAAGACAGTAGCTAGTTAAGTATCACACGGCCATAACACACGAGTGTGTCTGTTGGCCGTGGGTGAAAGTTGGTATATATACTCTGTTTTGGCACGGTTGGATCACATGGGCGTGTCTGGTGCCCATGTGAGGCACACGGCCTAGTCACACTGGCGTGTGACCTCAACAGAATTGAAATTTTTTTTTAGTTTTGAAATTTATGAATGGGTTCGATTTAGTCCCGATCTTTTCTAAAAGTATGTCTTAGGTCTTGGAGACCTCCATAAGGTATGAATTATTGATGATTGCTTATGTATTAATGTTATGTGATATCTGTGTTTATGAATCGGTTTGAAATGTTCTGTTCTGTTCTGTTTGGTAATGACCCTTACTTATTCCAACGACGGTTACAGGATAGGGGTGTTACAAATAATCAAAGTCTTCATTGGTTAGTTGTTGGCGATTTTAATGAAATTGCCTCTTCTTTTGAGAAAAATGAAGGTCGTATAAGGGCAGAGAAAAATATGGTGGCTTTTTGTTCAACTTTATCTAATTGTGATCTTATGGACTTGGGGTTTTTTGAAATGTGGTACACTTAGAAAAGAGAAAAATTTGTCGACACAAATAAACGTGAAAGAATTGATCGAGGAGTTGCTAATTAGGCCTAGTGGGATTTGTTCATTGACTTCTCAGTAACTCATTTATGTCATTAAATTTCTGATCATTGTCCTCTATTAGTAAATACAAGAGGATAGAAGCCTTCATCTCATAGAATTGGTAGAAGGTAGTTTCGGTTTAATACAGTTTGGTGTTTTGAAGGTGATTGTAAGAAAATAATTAGGGATTATTGAGAGGCTACTTCGAACAATCTCCCTACGAAACTTGAAGGTTTGGGTAAGAAGCTTCTTGTTTGGAATTCATCAATACAGAGGAATAGGAAGGCACACAAGTGGAAGTTAGTCGATAGAATGAAGGAATTACATGTTGTTGAACAGACAGATGACGCCCTTGTGAAATTGACTGAAATCTATTTAGGTTTAAATTTCAAGGCTAGAAATGAGGAAATATTTTGGGAACAAAGGGCTCGATCAAACTGGCTCACTTATGGAGACTTCAATACTACATTCTTTCATAAGGTGGCTACGGGGCGGAGGAAACAAAATGCTATCAAAGAACTTGAAGACGAAAATGGGAGATGGGTCTCTGATCAAGATGGAATTCTGAAAATAGCATCTGGGTACTTTAATAAACTGTTATCCGCTTCCAGATAATAGATGAAATGAATGAAATATTACTACAAGCGTTTTTTGAAAAAGTGGTTTGGATTGTAGTCAAGGATATGGGGCCATAGGCTCCTGGGATTGATGGATTTCCAGCTTTATTTTTCCAGAGATATTGGCACAAACTAGGACCGAAGGTTACTTCTTATTGCCTTGAAATACTGCGATGCAATATTGCGGTTGAGGATATTAATGCAACGCAGATTGTTTTGATTCCCAAGGTTAGTAAACCTCGTACTATTATATAGTTTAGACCTATTAGCCTCTGTAATGTCATTTATAAAATCATTGCTAAGGTCATTGCTAATAGAATGAGGGTTGCTAGACTATTGTATCCATGAGACACAATGGGCATTCATACCAAGCAGACAAATTTCAGATAATGTTTTGGTTGCCTATGAGTTCTTTCAAACTTTAAAAAACGAGAAATGGGAAAAAAAGAATAAGGTAATTTTGCACTCAAGCTCGATATGAGTAAGACCTATGACAAGGTAGAGTGGGATTTCTTGGCCATGATGATGTTAAGATTAGGATTTCATGAAGATTAGATGACATTGATCATGAGATGTGTAGCGTCGGTCACATACACAGTAGGAATCAATTGTGGATGGAATTCCAGTTTTATGCCATCTAAGGGTTTGAGGCAAGGAGATCCCCTTAGTCTTTTTTTTTGCTCTATGCTGAAGGTCTATCAACTCTTCTAATCGAGGCTTAACAGAAAAATTTGATATGGGGGTTTATCTAGAAAGAGGGCGTATGTCCATTAATCATCTATTTTTTGTGGATGATAGTATCCTCTTTGGGAAGGCTACGAAAGAAGGAGTGGAGAATGTCCATTGGGTGATAATGGAATATGAGAAAGCTTCTAGTCAAGTAATTAATTAGGATAAATCTTTGATTTATTTCGGGGCAAATGTAGATGAAAGTGGCAGAAACATGGTAAGTAGTCTATTAAGGGTTCGTGTATCATTAAACCCTGAAAAAATACTTAGGATTGCCTATAATGGTGGGAAGGAATAGAAAGTGAGCTTTTGATACCTATGTGGATAGAATTCGTAGTAGATTGAAAAATTAGAATTTGCGATTTTTGTCTATGGGTGGAAAAGAAACTCTAATTAATGCAGTCTTGCAAGCTCTTCCAGTTTATGCGATGCAATGTTTCCTTTTTCCAAAAACATTGTCTTTAAAAATTAAAAACGTGCTTAATAATTTCTGTTAGAGAAATTCAAAATCTTTAAAGGGCAGTCATTGGAGTGCTTGAAAGTATTTATGCTTTCTTAAGTCTGTCAGGGGCTTAGGTTTTCAAGATTTAGCCATGTTTAATGTTTCATTACTAGTAAAACAGTGCTGGCGTATTTGGTCTCAGCCAAATATTTGTTGACTTGAGTTTTAAAAGCATGTTACTATCCGCATACGGAGTTCTTATCTACGGGGTTAAGATCTTACCCTTTCCTTACCTGGAGAGGCATCAAGGGTACTCGCAGCCTATTGGAGAAAGACATGGGTTAGTGTATTGGTGATGAGAAGTTTGTCAACATTCGGAATGATTCTTGGATTCTGGAACCTGCAGATAGTTGACTGTGTTGTCAGCAAATTGACATATGATATACGATGGTATCACATTTAATTAATCAGGAAGAAGGTACCTAGAATAAAGTAGCCATTCGTGAAATTACTGATGAGGATCAAGTGTAAGCCATAATGTCTATCCCTCTTGCACAAACAAAATTATGTGATTCTCAGATATAAAGGCTGGAGGGATCGGGGATGTATACGGTGAAGAGTGGATACAAGTTACTGCCTTGAGGAAATTCTAAATTACAAACATACTCTCCAACTCTTAGGTCTAATTCTGTGCAAAATGTCTTCTCGATTTTATGGGCATTACAACTCCTAAAGAAGATAAAAATCACAATGTGGAAAGTATACATCAACTTTATGCCTATATATGAAAACCTTAACAAAAGACACATTCCTAATCATGTTTTTTGTCCTGTGTCAATCTGATTTGGAATCTGTTGACCATCTGTTACGATATTGTCCAGTAAGAAAATAGATTTGGGTTTCTTTGAGTATCAATGTGCCCCTTATGTCAAAATATCCAAACTATGGATCATGGTTGGTAGAGGCTTTTCAGGCAACAGACGGCAGAAACATAAAACATATGACCTTGTTTGTTTGGTCCATTTGGTTTGCTCGAAACAAACTAATCCATAATGGTACAAGATAAAATGTGAATGATATAGCATGTTTCAGTTTATGCTACTTATCTAAAATTTAAGCACTACAATCGTTGAAATAGCCTAGACGATCCACTACAAAGACTCACTGGAGGCCACCAAATCTAGACATTATCAAAGTTAATTTTGACTCATCTTTTAATGTACAGAAGAAAACATCTATCTCTGGAATTCTTGCAAGAAATGACAGAGTGTTGATTATGAGAGCTTGTACTTACCTCCATGCTGACATTGCTGATGCCTTTGTTGTAGAAGCCCGAGCGTGCGAACATGCGATCCATTTTGCACAGAAGGTAGGTTTCCGTCGCATCCAAATTGAGGGAGACTCATTGACAGTTATCCAGAAATTACATGCAAATACGAATGATCGATAAGTTCTGAAGCCGATTTTAGCATATATCAAACAAAAGATGGGTTTCTTTGAACATATTACTTTTCATCATATTAAAATAGAAGCGAATAATGCGGATCATGCCTTGGCAAATGAGGGGTGCAAATATTTCGAGGGATACTTTTGGATCGAAGAAGCACTAGAGACAGTAGAGTGTGTTACAGAGATTGACAGGTCTAATTGTTCGTTCCTATTTTAGGTTTTCTGGCTTTAGTTCATCGGAAGTATCAATTTTTCACTCTGATGTGGATACTAAAGTTTCTACTCTCGTCTAGGTTTGTTGTTGGATCTTTACAGCTTCTTCTTACTAAAGTTTAGAGAGTTTAGCTAGTTCTAATTAGTTTTTTTTTGGGAAAATTGTTTCTGACGTTTGGGTTTTGCTGTTGTTTTTTCTTTATTTCTTTCTAGTTTTTGTTTTCATTTCCTTTGGTTTGCACTTGTCCTTATGTTTGTTGAGTCCTGATGTGTGTATGGGATACTTTTTGTTGTAACGACCTGATAGTCGAAGGTGTCAGAAAACGTATTTTTGGGACTCTATTTTCGTAAACTGGATTTGTAAATATTTGATTAAATATTTATAAAGTTAGTTGGGTAGCTAATTAATTTTTGGATTAGTGAATTTTGTGAAATTAGGAGTTATTAAGGTATAGGGACTAAATCGCGTAAGGAATAAAAGTTGAATTAAAAATGAAAATAAACTAAAGCAGCTAAAATAGCAATTAAACCATTTAATAAATGGTTGTGTATAGGTGGCCGAATATGGCTAAGTAAAATGCATGTATATATATTATATATATGTGTTAACATTAATGCATATAGATTATAATAATTAAAATTAAAGTTATAATAAAAGAAATAGAAAGAAGGTGGAAAGAAAGATGAAACAATTGCATGCAAATTAAAGAAAAGAAAAGAAAGAAAGAAACAAAGTGGCCGACGGCACCAAGGGCTCCAAACTTTCAAATTTTAATTAATTAGTCAATTTAGTCCCTTTTTCTTGTAATTTTTATATTTTGGAATCCTGGTAAACCATATTGTAATTTTTAGTATTGTTCAAGATTTTAGATGTTGACATTGTTGAATAGTGAGTATTAGGGATTAAATAGATAGATTTTAAGTTAAAAATGGAAAAGGGCTAAATTGTGGAATTAATTATTGATTTTGAGAAATAGGGACTAAATTATGAAAAATTCAAAATTAAAGGGTCGAATTGGAAAAGAGGAAGCTAAATGTGGTCTAGAGTGAAATTAGTATTAAAATACGAAGTTAAATGTGATGATTAAAATTAGTCTCAATTTAGGGACTAAATTGAAGAATAAGCAAAATATAGTGTGAAAATTGAAATTTAACGTGAAATTGAAATATATGATATTAATGTGATTTAATTGCTTTATCACGTAGCTAACGTTGTAACGGAATCCTCGAGTAAAAAAGGGAAGGATAGAATCGACGTCGAATAGCTCGGAAATCACGGTTTGTGTTTTTATAATCCGAATTAAATAGTAGATTATTGCATCTGGTAAGCATTTGAGGTGAGTGCTTTGGTACTTGAGAATTGAATTAAATTCGTAATTGAAATGAAATGGATTGATTTTGTATATTATGAAATGTATTGATTATGAATATATGTGTATTGAGAAAAATGTGATTATTATCAAATTGAATATATGCTTATATGTGATGATATATATTCATGAAATTGGATATTGGTTGTATTTGAAAAGTGAAATGAAACTCTATTAACTGTATTAGGCTGAGTCGAATATAAATGGCATGCTATAAGATAGAAAGAGTTCAGGGATTACTTCGACCTCAAGTCTATGATGCACTAGGTGCCACTTTGCTTCAATTTAACCCATGAGACACTCGGTGTCAATTTATATAGCGCTGAGCGTAGTTATTACTTCGGATTTATCCGATGAGGTATTGGGTGCCAAATTGGTGTGTTAGTTGGATCCGTGTATCCGTCCGAGTCCGTGTCGTGTTAATAGGGAAAAGTAAAACAATAATTTATGTGATTGATATTGAAATGGCAAAGATGAGAAATGAATATGAGATGAGAAAATATTGAAATGGCAAATATGAGAAATGATTAATATTGAAATGGAAAATATGAGAAATGATTATGAGATGAGAAATGAAATATGAATTGATGAATTGAGATGTGAAACTTAAATGAATTCAAGTATTGATAAAATATATGAATCATGTCATTGCATGAGATTATGTATTCAAATGTTAAATGAAATGTCATTGATGTATACTTATATATTTGAACATGTGAAAATCTTAGTAGATGTGAATAAGGAATGAGAAAAAATTATACTATTAAATTGAAACACATGAACATAGCTTACTTGTTGCATTTTGCATTTTAAAAACTTATATCAAGTTTATGTTATTCGGATTATAGAAGTACCACTGAGTTTTACTCAGCGTGCGATTTTATTTTTCATGTGCAGGCTAGATACTGTTCAAATTATTGCTGACTCAACATCAAATCACAAATCCCGAGCTCAAGTGTGGTGATATTTCATTTTGTAATGGCATGTACCTAGGGAGTCTTTTGTTGATATTGTTTATAAGATGTTGTTAACTTAGTTGCTAGTGAAATGATGGTTAAATGTGTATATGATTGTGGTTGAGGCTATGTTGGTACGCTAGCCTGGTTTATATTTTGATATGTGATAGTTTAAAGTTTGGTAGCTTAGCATAATGCGTGGTAAGTTCTTAGCTTCATATTTGGTAACTTTAAAAGTTTGAAAGTTAGTTCAAAAATGGTAAGTGAGATATGAATGAAAGTCTTGAATGTTTGATGTGTTGTTGATGTATTTAAACATATAAAGTGTGGTACCAATGAGGGTACTTTGTTTAGGCATATTAGGTGATGAATTTGGTGTATTTTGGGCATGTTTAATCGTGTTTTGAATAGGTTAACGATTGGTAATTGAGTTGCTTAGTGTCCAGGTAAAAAGGAAATGATAAACTTGAGTTTTAAGGTACTTTTGGGTGCACACGGCCTGGCCACACAGGCGTGTGTCACACACGGGCAACACACATGGGCGTGTGACCCAAGTCAGAGAGTTACACGGCCCGAGACATTGGTGTGTGTCTCAGCCATGTGAGGCACACAGCCTGGCCACAACGGGTGTGTGACCCCTAAAATCAAAATTTTTGTAATTATTTCCTAAACTTTCAGAATTATTTCAAATTAGTCCCTGCCTATTTTTAAACTACTTTTAGGGTCCTGTAGACTCGTAATAAGGGTTGTAAGAGTAACTTTTACTCTAAATTAGAATGGATTAGCAAACCTATATTAGGTGCATTCTACTAACATTATCGAAGATAAATTAAAAAGATAATCATAGAAGAAGTATAGACCAATACTTTGATGCTAATAATTGGCATAGTCTTGTATGTATCCAAATTCTTACATTTTAGAAGGAATAAACAGTGATAAAAGTGTAGACAGTGGAAGACCAAGTTTAGCATTGCATAGCATGAATCATTATTCGATTGTATAATATTCTATTATGATATGATTTGATTGTTTGTGACCTGACCCTGTATATTATATTGTTAATGGCTAGTATATATATGTGTAATTATGATTGATTAATTGTATGAAGTGTTAATAATACCCGTGACCCTAATCTGACGACGGAGGGGGGTTAGAGGTGTTACATTTGTAACCTAGGACATGCTTGTTTCTTTTTCTTCCTTGTTTTAATGCCAGCTATTATTCGTTTAAAAAAAATCAAACCAAAAGTTAAACGGTGTAAAGTTGTTGCCAAAATTTATACAATTTTTGCAAAATAAGTGGCAATGTATTTTAAGTGTGAATTTAATCAAAAGTTAACTGTACATATTTTTTCACTAAAAGGTAATATATCAAAATAAATAATTAGCATGTATTTTAAATATCAAGTATTTCCCCTATTATCGATTAAGTTAACACTCTTTAAAATCTTTGATAAATACTAATTTTTTATATAATGCCAAAATCATACATTACTTAACTATTAGAAATAAAAATAAAAATAATAAAATATTTACATAACTAAACTTTTCCATATTTCTTGGAAAAAAACTTTTTCATCTAACACATTTTAAATAAATATAAGTAATAAAAAACCTTACATTTTTATTACTAATTTTCAACATTAACACTGATTTCCATATTAGTTCCAGATTCTACTTATGACCTTAAATATTTTACCTTTTTTGATTTAATTTTTCCCTTAATTAACACTAATTTCTCACATTAATCTATTAATTATTACATTTGCACACCTACCATAAGTATTAGATATTTTTCAAAAAAAGCCATATTAATATTATTATGTTTCCTCAAACTTTATAAACTCCATAACCAAACTCATCAGTTCGCAAATTGACACTGAGGCTGAAAAGGGGAATTTGCACCGTGATGGAAAAAAGTCATGAAGGAGGTTGCTAGTCAGTAATTGTGGTTAGTTTTCTTCCCCTCTTTATTTTATTATTATATGAGTTTATCTTTTTTTTTTTTGGAACTGTCAAAGGTGTGATAGTTGTAAGTTTTGTATATTTTTCGTGAATATAATTGGGAGTATAAACTGGATGTTGTTGGACTGCTAGAAATAAGAGTTAGTGGTGAAAAAGATGATTCAGTTATCGTTAATCTTGGTTTTCATTTCTCTCATCGGGTAGAAGCAATTGGTTATTCTGGTGGAATTTGGATTGAGTGGAAGAAGTCGCTTCGGGTTGAAATTCTCTGTAGTCACCATCAATTTGTTTTGACTCGTGTTGTTGTCAGTCCTTCCCAACAACTTATCTTTGTCGTGTTTGTTTATAGAGGCCCTAACAGTCGTAAACGGAGATGGTTGTAGAGTGCTTTGAAGATGACTATTCCGGGTAATGACTCTCCTTGGGTGGCAATTGGTTACTTTAACGCAATTTCAGCTTCTGCCAAAAAGAAAGGTGGGCGAGTTAGTGGAAAAAATGTTTTTACTTTGAGGACTTTATGGATATGACTAGGGTTCATGATTTGGATTTCAGTGGGGCTCCCTTCACGTGGTATAGGGATGGAGTCTATGAACAGCTAGATAGAGCTATCGAAAATGATACGTGGCTTGGGTCTTTTCCAAATTTCATGTGACTCACCTCCCTAGATTTAAATCCGATCATAGGCCTTTATTTTTGTCTCTTTAACCTATACTTCATTCTGCCATGGGATGTCTTATTTGTTTTTTGGCGAGATGGACTGAACATTCAAAGTTTCCTGACTTTATTAAGAAGAATTGGAATTTTAATGGTTCAATGTTCAGTACAGTGGCTAACTTCACAAACCAACTTAAGGAGTGGAATAAAGTGTATGGTCACATTGGGTGTCGTAAAAGAAAGTCGCTTCAGAAACTTGATTATATTCAGCGAGATATGGACTATTGTTAGTCAGATTATCTTTTTCAGCTAGACTTGAAAGTTAGGGAGGAGCTGGAACAGGTCCTATACCACGAAAAACTTCTCTAGAAATAGAAGGCGAGATGTGAGTGGCTCTCTTTGGGTGGCAGAAATACTAAATTCTTCCACAAGCGTGCTCTTAAAAAAAGAAAGCAGAATCATATTATGGCTTTGAAAAATAAGGGATGGGAATGGGTTTTTTTATGAGGAAGAATTATGCCAATAGGCGATTCATTTTTTCAAAAATCTCTATGGTGAAGAACCGGGGTCGATGATGGGACTTCCTAGTAGTTCTTTTCCTCAGCTTGAAGATAGTTGTAACAGTCCGATTTTGGGTCTAGTCGGAACAGTAGTTTCGAGACCACAAATCTGACGTACAAAAATTTATTTTTATTATATTTTTATGGTATACAATTTTATGAAATGATTTCGTGAAAATTTTGTTCGAAAATTTTGATGTTTGGGCACCCTAGTCAAAAGGACTAAATTGTCATGAAATTTTAAATTGGAGGTCCTTAAATGGCAATTAGACCATTGGTTTAAATGGAAATTAGACCATTGGTTAAGTTGGTGGACAAAAATGGACATGGTTAGGTATGTTTCTAAAGTTTTTCATTAAGGGGATTTTAGTAATTTGGTAATTAAATGAATTAAAAAGCCAAATTAAAAGCCAATTTTTGCTCATCTTTTACCCTATGGCCGAATGTACCAGGAAGAAACCATGGCTAGGGTTTTTCAAGCTTCCAAGCTCGATTGTAAGTCCGTTCTAGCCCCGTTTTTAATGATTTTTATGTTTTTGAAATCCTCGTACCATGATCTATTTATTTCTACCACTAATTTAAGAAATAATCAAGGTCTAAAATTTTAACCATGATGGATATTTGTGTATTTTGGTGTTTAATGGTAGAAAATGCATGTTAGTTGTTTGATAAATGACTTTTGCTAAGTGATTTTCGATGAAAATACCTAAAAGGACCTATTTGTGAAAAGGTTGTAAAATGGGTGTTAAAATGTGAATAAAAGAAAAATGTGGCTGCTATAAACATGTATAAGGTTTGACTAAGCATGAGTATTGAAGAAATTGAGTACATTTCATTTTACGAGCCTAGGGACTAAATTGTAAAAAAGTGAAACTTTATGGGCAAAAATATATTTTTTTGCCATAATTTGGTTTTGGGATGATTTAAATAGTATAATGATTAAATAAGTTAAATGTTATATTATAGATCAAGAAAAAGGAGGTTCGAAGTTAGAACGGGGGAAAAACGAGTATTTGATGGTTAAGTCCTTTTCGCCATTTTTATGTCTAGGTAAGTTCGTATGTTTAATAAGCATTAAATTATATATGTATAATTGCTTAATTGATATAATTATGGTAAATGCTATATTATTGAAATGAAATGTGAATGCTATTGAGTACGATACTACGTAAATGACTGACAGAGATTAGATATAGCGAAAGTCCCAATTGAACCTTAGGAATAGATAGGATACAAATGTCATGACATTAGAGTTACTGAGATTACGCGTAATACCATATCTGGGGTATGGCATCGATATGAGACTTCGTGTAAGACCATAGCTGGGCTATTAACATCGATACAAGATTACATGTAAGACCATATCTGGGATATGGCATTGGTACGGTACTGTGTGTATGAGATTCCCGAGTATCCTTTAGTATTTCAAGTGGTTTAACAGGTAATTTAATGGGTATGTCAAAGAAGAGAAAGAGCATGTAAGTATTACGAATTTGTACAGGTATGTATATAAAGTTTATAAGCATTGACTTCATGATATGGTGAGTTCATGGTTTCCATGAGAATGTTTTTGCGAAAGCCTTATGATTTTTGATCTATACTTGTGATGTACAAAATATATGGTAAATTCGGTTGGCGATCGTGTAATTGGCTTTCAGGCCAAATTGAGTTATGGTCTAGCATGTTTGATTCACACAAATTGTGATTTATCGGATATGAGAAAAAAGGAAAGATTGATATAATTGCCTATTAAAATGATTATGAGAAGATATGGTCTTGAAACAATTGAAAGATGTTAGAATATATGCTTGAAAAGTGAACGCTCATAATTAATATGCATGTTTATTATGAGGTTTGAAATGATTGGTTGATTGTGGTAAACGGTTATAATAGAGAGATTTCAGCTATTAGGCTAATGTCAAGACATGTTAAATTATGCTTGCAAATTGATAGAAAAAACAATGTGACTGAATAAGTTATAACTGTGAGTTTTAATACAATTTATATTATCTAGCGTTTATATCATTGGATTTGGTAAATGATTGGTAAGAGTTTCTTTTTATGTTCATACGGACATACTAAGCTATATAGCTTACCCCTTTCATTTCCCATGTTTTATAGTGCCGTCAAGCTAGCTCGGGTTGGAGATCGCAGGAGATCCTATCACACTATCAAGCTATCATTTTGGGTATTGATGAATTCAAGTATTTTGAGTTTATGGCATGTATAGGGACTTAGTCTTTTGGTCATATGTGTTGGCTAATAATGATTCATGGTTCATTCTGTATATAGCCTTGGAAGTTGGTTAATGTTGGTTATGAGTATATTTATATTAATGTCATTTGTGAGTGTGGAAACTTGCATAATTTGATGTGGAAAAGTTAATGTTTTAAGCATGATTAATAATGGTATGAGAATGACATGTTATAGTCTTGGTTGTAGTTGTTTGGTTGCTCTTACATGCTTGAATTTGTGCCACATGATGTTGTGTAGATGTGTGCAAGTGAGGGTGGCAAAATAGCTTGGTAAATGACCTTGTTTTTGTCCACACGGGTAGACGTACGGGCGTGTGTCTAGGCCGTGTGTAACACACAGTCAGCCCCATAAGCGTGGGATCCGGCCGTGTGTCCCCTGCACCTAAATTGTTGCAAAACAGAATGCTCATCATCGAGCACACGGATATGAGACACGACTGTGTGTCTCATCCGTGTGAAGGACACAACCTCGAGACACGGGCGTGTGCCATGACCATATGACTTTATTCTGCTATTGGGTGACAAACAGAGAGTTACATGAGTTAGGGACACGAGCGTCTGTGACCACACGGCCTACCCACACGGGCGTGCCCTAGGCCACATGGGCATGTGACCCCTGTTTAGGCAAAAATTTTCTAAGTGTTATAGAATTTTTTAAAGTTTTCGATTTAGTCCCGAAGCACTTCCAAAGTATTTTTTGGGCCTCGTAGGCTCGCGTTAGGGACTTTATGCTCAATTTCAAAAAGTTTTAATTTGGACAAAAATTTATGACTCGAAAATGTATGTTTGCTTGTGTTTAAGTCCGGTAATGTTTCGTACCCTATTCTGGCGTCAAACACGGGTAAGGGGTGTTACAGTGAGGTCCAATTTCTAATTAAGTCTATTACTGATAAGGAGATAAAAATGCTTTGTTTGATATGAGACCCCTAAAGGCTCCACGAAGTGGTGGTTTCCATGTTCTTTTCTTCTAGAGTTAGTAGGATCATCTTAGGGGTTCGGTTTGTGCTTGGGTCAAACGTGTTTTTGCTGAGGGAAAAATAGACCCAACGTTTAAAAACACTTTAATTATCCTCATTCCAAAGGTTCCGAATCCAGTATGTTTTCCTCAGTTCTGTTCTATCAACCTTTATTTAGTTTTCTATAAGTTAATAATAAAGATCATTGCTAATCGGTTCAAGCTGGTCTTCCCAAGAATTATTGGCCAAGAGCAGATTGGTTTTATTGTGGAAAGGAGCACTACTAACAATATTATTATTTCTCAAGAAGTGTTTCACTCCATAAGAATGAAGCGAAAGTTTAATAAATGGTTTGCAATTTAAGATTGATCTAAAAAAGGCCTATGATCATTTGCGATGGGAGTTTATTGAAGCTTCTCTCCAAGTTGTACGTATTCTAAACTTTTTAAATAATGTTACTATGTCTGCTATTAAAATGTCCACTATGCATATTCTTTAGAATGGCACACCTACCCAGAAAATTCGATTAGTTAGAGCAGTTCGTCAAGGATGTCCACTGTCACCTTACCTTTTCGTCCTTTGTATGGAATGGCTCGGCCACAATATCTACTCGAGTGTTAATTCTAGGTGTTGGAGGCCTATTCGCTTATCTCGGTTAGCTCCTCCTCTCTCCCCCCTTTTTTTTTGCTAATGGTTTGATTTTGTTTGGCCAAGTAGAAACAAATCAAGTCATAGTCATGAAGAGAATTCTAGATAGTTTCTGTGATTTTTTTGAATGCAAGAGTAATATCTATAAAACTAATATTTACTTCTCAAATGGAGTAAGTGAGAATTTAAGAGATAGATTCTACAGTCTTCTCTGCTTCTGAAAAGTCCACAATCTTGGGAAGTATTTGGGTTGCCATTGTTTCACGAAAGAGTCACAACTAACACATTGTGGTTTGTTGTTGACAAGGTTCAGAACAAATTACAATATTGGGATGCAAAGTCATTGTCTCTAGCTGGTAGGGTCACTTTGGTGCAATCGTTCTTATTAACAATTCTCAGTTATTTCATGCAGTCAATGATGATACATAAAGGTCTTTGTGAGGAAATTAAACATATGGTGCATCAATTTGTTTGGGATCTTCGACTAGTAGAAGGAAAATGGCTTTGGTCAGTTGGGAATATGCCTGTCAGCCTAAATATCATGGAGGTCTTGGTTTTCAGAAGCTTCAGGACCATAACACGTCTTTTATAATGAAGTTGAGTTACGAACTTATGACAAATTCTAAAGCTCTTTGGGTCTAGGTCCTCTGAGCCAAATATTGGGTTGCAAAAGGTTTGCTTGATTCTCTATTGCGCAGCAGATGCTCTGTCTTGTGGAAAGCCCTTACTAAGGTTTTGCCACTTATTCGAGAAAATCTACTTTGGTTAGTGGGTGATGGGAAAAGTGTTAAATGTTGGAGTATCCGCGGGTACCAGTTGTGGGGCTTCTTGTTAGTATGATACCTGGTCATCCGAACCTTGATTTGAACTGCATTCTGAGTGAATGGTTCTTGGGAACTGTTTTTGGAATCTTGATCTATTCCGATTTTGGTTGCTTTAGGGGATAGTTCATAAGATTTCATGGGTCCCTCACCAAATTTGGCAGCTGGTGTTGATAGAATTATATAGGGAGGCATTTCCACAAGTTTTTTTTCTATTAAAAATGCTTATGGAAAACTTTAGAAGATGTCTTTGAATCTAAAGGAGGTTGTGTGGTAGATTCCTTAGAAGTTTTAAGGACCCAAAAGGGTTATATTCTTCATTTGGCTTGCATTCAAACAGAGGTTGTTGACTAACGTGGAAAGAGTTCGTTAGGGTCTTGGGCATAGTTCAATGCGTGGGGTATGTGGTAATTTCTCGAAAGATATGTTGCATGCTATTAGGGACTACACTTCAATAAGAAACATTTGGAATATTTTAATCCCAGTGATCGACAGGACAGATTCTTTTCTAGCAACCTACAGGATTGGCTCCCCTTAAACTTACAGAATTGTTATAATTTGCGTTTTGTTAAGGTTGATTGGCAATACTTATTTGGGATTATTATTTGGTGTCTATGGAAGAATCATAATCTATTCATATTCCAAGCTATTTTTTGGAGTAATGATGATACTATTAAGGTCTCGTATAGTTGGACCAAACTTTATGCTTCATCTAGTAGTTCCCTAACATGTTCAAATCAAATTTTAAGTCATTGCACACATTTGTTAGGGAATTGGGCATGTTTGAGTATTGATGGATCTGTCATATATAGGAATGGTTCTGCTACTGTTGGGGATTTTGTAAGAAATCGTAATGGAGAGTGAATTATTGGTTTTAATAGATTCTTGAAGAGTTTTTCAATGTTTGAAGCTGAACTTTAGGGTATCTTGGATGGTTTAGGCATTTTAATTAATCAAGGCTATGATCAAGTGAGAACCCAGACCGATAGCCTTGAGGCTACTAAGGTTATTCAGAAGAGTTATATGAAAGGATCTAACTCGACCTTGATAAGGAGAATTTTTTAATTATTTTCACAATTTGGTCATTGGAGTATTTCACATATTTTTAGAGGGGATAATCAGGAGACTAATAGCCTGGTCAAGCTAGCACATGGGGGAAGCCATGAATTACAAATTTATGAAGTATCCCCACTTGGGGGAGCAGAGTATCTTTTTTAATCTGTGTTTAAATTAATTTTCATTATCACAAATACTTTTATATGTTCTTATTATATTTTATTGACAAAAAATTCTTTCAATTTTAATTGCTTATTTGAGCTTCATCCTTCAATGTTTATGTTAATTAAATTTCCAACTCTTATATTACATTCATGTGTTTTTGCCCTTTATTAAGATTTATTATTTTCAAATTTCTTCTTAATTTATCCCCCATCAACATATCCACCTAACTTTCAAAATATTTATACTATATATTTCTTTCATAATATATATTTTTTATTATTAATTTGTCTTACCAATTCTCACTATATTTTGTATGAAAATTTTATATTTTTTGAATTTTATATTACTTTAACACATATTTTCCTGACTTAATTTTGGTTCACCTTTTTTGATCTCCCTAAATCAAATTCCATCCCATACATTACTTACTTTCATTGTTTACGTACCTATTATATATTGCTTTTAAAAATATAATTATTTTTTCTATTATCTTTCAACCATTGTCAACAGAAGGTAAAATCTTTATCTATATGCAAATTTTTTCTCTCTTGTTTCACTTTATTATTTTCACATGTCTAACTTTTTTCCTATAAAGTTTATTGAAAATGATTTTTTAAGGAAATTGAATTATTTATTTGCATAAATTGAACGAAATAAACAAATTTGTCCAAACAGTAAAAAAAAACTAAGCCAAAATAATTAAAACAAAACCAAACGTAATAATCAAGACTAAACCAGCTTTCTTTTCAACAGAAAATTCTCAAACATCATCATTTCCAAGCTTATCCATTTTCCTTTTCCTTTGGTATTCAGCAACCAAGGAACCTCAAATGACAGTTTCTCTACCCTCGATTTCATCAAACCATTTCCTCTCATTTGGATCGCCTGTGACTCCTAAATTTTGAAACCTCATCTGTCACCATTTCCAAGAAAACCAGTAGTCAACCCTCTTACGCCATAACTCAACAATGTCAAATCCTACCCTCTTCCACTATCCCTTAAGACCACCTTAGAAAACCCTCCAAAACTCCCACAAACCCTTCTGCCCCCACCCCCTCGAAACTAGTCGTCAGAGAAGACCCCCACAAACCCTCATTCTCCATCCACCAACAGGGCTAGCGAATCCCTCTCCACCTCCATCTCAGCAAAGTCCGGCACACCCCTATTCAAGTAAGTGCTCCCACCCCTCCCCAAACCTTCTTTTGCTAGTAAGCGAGCCATTTTATTCCCATCTCTGGGCACATACCCAAACAAAAATTGTCTAAAACCCTTAGCTTTCGATTTTGTATCATGGATGTAAGCACCTATAATCGATTCATCTTACCTGAAGTAATTAAGCTTTCAAATCACCTTCAGGGTATTACCTTCCAAGAACACCTCCTATAGCCTAAGATCCAACCCCAAGCTTACTACCTGGAGACATGTAAGGGCCTCCGCAGCAAACCCTGAAGGTATGTGCCAATTTAGCATTGCTTGTGAACCAATAACATGACCTTAACATTAACAATATTTGCCTACTACCCCTATGCAGGACCTCCTAGACTGTTCATGAAAGACTACATCAAAATTTATTTTTAAAAAATATTCATCTAGGGGCCTCCATCTCTCAACCCTAATCTGTTGAACAAGTAATTTTTCTTGCACCGCATCCAATTCTTTGAGATAGGACTACACCTTGTGCACTATATTCTAGATTGAGAAAATTATGCCATCATGAACCCTCTTATTTCTCGCATTCCATATAAATCATATTGAGCACACTACTTTCCTGCATATGTTTATAGGAGACACCACAAAAATATGCATTAACCAATCTTGCAAAGATACATATAAGAATTCATTATGTTATGTCATGGTCTAATTACATAAGCTCAATTAAAAAATGTTAAATACGAATATACTTTTGATGTATAAGAATATAAACTTTTAACATCAAATCAAATTATTATTTTTACATAATATTTTAGTGGATCCAATAAAAAATTAATGTTCTGCAATTATACCTACATTTTGATTTAATTCATTTTGCTAATCTATAATATTTTGACATTATTTTTAATCTAATGTTTATGTACTTCAATACACCCTATTAATGGTGTTTCTGTTGATGCTACATAATTGCCTTTATTGTTCGTTTTGTACAGCAAATATATAAATGCATTTTTCTACTTTTGGAAAAAAACCATTTTTGATGATCCAAATAAGATCTCTAAAATAGAAAGGAAAAATGTTGGAAAAATTGTAATTTTTGGAAACTTTGAGGCATATTCTTGATTCGTAAAGGTGAAGAGTTGAATCATAAAATTATGGTTTTATATTATACTCTATGAGACCTTTACAACGGTATATCATGTGCTTAAAATGGTTGAGTGATGAATGAGAAATTGATGTTCAAAATAAGCTACTTGTAAATATTTGTTGAGGAAAAGAAAAGCTTAAATCTTACATTGGTTAAATGCCAAGTATGAGATATGTATATATATGAAAACCCACTTGAAGGGTTATTGAATGACTAAGCTTGAAACCCTGCCTCGCGTGCAAGGCTGGTATAGATCCAAACCCATCGAGGTTGGGGTGCACCCGCACAACGTGGGTAATAAGAAATGTCCAAACCGATCGGGCCAAAGAAGGGCCTGCGAATATTTTAAGCCCAACACGAAATTTATTTTTCTCAATAAATATTATACAAAATCTGTTTTAAAAGGACATATATCTTGATTTGATTTGATTCCAATCAATTTGATTTAATTTTATTCAAATTGATTTAAAGGCCCCTTTAATGTAGATTTGTATATTTATTCATGTAAATTTCCAAAATTCCACCATATTGAATGTCTATAAAAGCCTAAAGAATTCTACAGGATTTTTTGACATACAGCCACAACAAATTTATTTCACTCTCAAAATTCTTTTCTCTTTTCTGTCTATATTTTTCAACATTTTTGTGATAGAAGAAGGTAAGGTTTGCTCGTTGATCACTGCAAAGGTACTATTGTCGCGATCATTTTGTTGTTGTATCCTAGGTGACAGTCGACCAACGTTTCTCCAAGTACTATAGGAGCGGCCGAATCTATCTTAAGAAAACTATGAAAACAAGCCTCAACATCTGTAAAACTCGATTTCCTTATTTTGTTTCTGGTTTTTCAAAATTCTTGTTTACTTAATTGTTTTCAAATCTAAAGTTTTTAAATAACTATAAATATTTATTTAATTTGTTTTGTTTTAAATCCAGTGTTTTATTTTAAATCTGGTGTTTTACATAAATATAAATATTTTTATATTATTTTATTCCAAATCTTGTATTTAATATTTATATTTATATTTATATTTGTTCGCTAACGTGTTTTATCCAACAATCTTAAGACAGATTTATTATTTTACAATTCTCTAATCCGAGACGAACGAGAAACCAAGGCGAAAAAAATTGCATTTTATTTGAGAATAAAAATTAAAATTGAATAAAATTTGTTTCAAGATTTATTCCTATCATTCAACAGATTTTATTCCATTTTTATTTTGTTTCCAAACGAGAATTAATTGGATAATTCTATTTCGGGATTTATTCCCACCGTTTAACAGATTTTATTCGATTTTGAATTTGTTTCTAAACAGATTTAATCAAATAATTTTTTTCAAGATTTAATCCTGCAATTCAGCAGAATTGATTTTGATTTTGTTTCAGAATTTTAATTCTGTCGTTTAACAAAATCAAAGGGTAATATAAACTGGAAATCAAATCTTCTGTTTATTGTGGCCTTAATTGTGGCTTTAAATTGTGAAAGCTTAAATTGTAGCTTCAAAATTGTGACAGCAAAGAAAAAGAAATTTATCAATGGTGAATTAAAAAGACAATATGAGAATACATGTCTAGGATTAGTTCTTTGAAAGACTTGGTATTTAAGCGTGACAAGTGCACCACCTCTCTTTCAATGTTACCTATCTGGTGCATTGTTTTATTGTGTTTTTCAATTAGACTGTGTAAACTTTTGTTCCGGGTTTTCTTAAATTCCTACCGTCTAACAAAAGTTGATAATTTTCTAATTTTGGTTTCGTTTCTAAAATCTAAATAGAAAATGAAAACTCCCACTAATGATATGGAAGATATGGACTTATGTGTTGTGATTTCTGAAATCAACATGGTTGACTCAAATCCAAGAGAATATTGGCTTGCTACTGGTGCCACACATTATATCTGCTGCGACAAAGACTCCTTTTCTGAGTTGGAGCCTTGTGAAAATGGGGAGAAGCTCTATATGGGCAATGCTACGACTTACAAGATCAAGGGGAAGGGTACTATGGTCTTGAAGATGACTTATGGCAAAGAACTTAAGTTTCAAAATGTGTTGTATGTGCCTGATATATACAAGAACCTTGTTTCTGGGACACTCCTTAGTGTACACGGCTTTAAGATGGTGTTTGAATCCTAGAAGCTAGTTTTGTCTAAAGGGGAATGTTTGTGGAAAGGGGATATGTATTAAATGATATGTGGAAACTTAATGCAATCTCTGTAAAAGCAAAAACTATGAATAAGAATGTTGATTCTTCTTCTGTTTATATGCTTAAGTCATTTAATTTATGGCATGGTAGGTTCGGACATGTTAATTATGATACTTTATGCATATTCTTTCATTTTACATTTATTATAAACATAAATGTGAAACTTGTGTTGAGGAAAAATTAACAAAGTCTTCATTTCAAACTGTTGAAAGAAGCACAAAACCACTTGATCTAATACATAGTGATGTTTGTGACTTAAAGTTTGTTCAAACAAGAGGAGGGAATAAATATTTTATTACATTTATTGATGATAGCACAAAATATTGCTACGTATATTTGCTTAAGAGCAAAGACAAAGCTTTAGAGAAATTTATTCTCTATAAACAGGAAGTTGAAGACCAACTTAATAAAAAGATTAAGATGGTAAGAAGTGATCATGGTGGTGAATATGTTGAACCAATTAGTGAATACTATGCACAACATGGTATTATTCATGAGGTGACACCACCATACTCTCCTCAATCAAATGGAGTAGCCAAGCGAAAAAATTGAACTCTAAAGGAAATGATGAACGCATTGCTATAAAGCTCTGGGTTATCATAGAACATTTGGGGGGAAGCTATTTTAATTACCTTTTAAATAAGGTTCCTCACAAGAAAAGGGACAAAACACCACATGATTTATGGAATGGTAGAAAACCTTCCTACAACTACTTGAAAGTGTGTGGATGTCTTGCAAAGGTGATGGCTCCGTTACCAAAGCAAATGAAAATAAGTCATAAAATGGTAGATTGTATTTTCATTAGCTATGAAGATCATAGCAATGCATATAGATTTCTTGTGTATGAATCAAATATTCCTAAGATTCACAAGAATACTATATTGGAATCAAAGAATGTTCATTCTTTGAAAATATCTTCCTTTGTAAAGTTAGGGAAGTTGATTCAAGTCTAACTAAATGAACTTCTGAGAATAGATGAAAATAGTCAAGACGAGGTTGAAATTGAGATAGAGCCAATGAGTAAACGAGCAAGGGTAGAAAAATCTTTTAGATCGGATTTTCTAACCTTTATGCTAGAGGCCAAACCTCAAACATATAATGATGCTATACAGTCATCCGAAAGCACATCATAGAAAGATGCTATTAAAAGTGAAATTGACTCCATCATGCAAAATCATACATGGGAATTAGTAGATCTTCCTCTAGGAATTAAATCACTAAATTCTAAGTGGATTTTCAAACGAAAATTGAAAGTAGATGGAACAATTGATAAGTTTAAGACCAGATTGGTTATAAAAGGTTATAGACAAAAGAAAGGCCTTGACTACTTTGATACTTTTTCTCTAGTATCCAAGATAACTTCTATAAGGATGATACTTGCAATTGCCACCTTGCAGAATCTAAAAGTACATCAAATGGATGTTAAAATAGCCTTCCTAAGTAGAGATCTTGATGAAAAAATTTACATGGAACAACCTGAGCGTCATATAGTTCCAAGACAATGGACTTAAGTAAGCACCAAAATAATGGCATGAAAAGTTTGATAATGTCATGTTGACAAATGACTTTAAGATTAATGAGTTTGAAAAATGTGCGTATGTCAAAACTATCGATATTGGAAATATAATCCTAAGCTTATATGTTGATGACATACTCATTGTTAGAAGTAACAATGAAATGGTAAAACGTACCAAAGACATGTTAAATTCAAGGTTTAACATGAAATATATGGGACTAGCTGATGTGATCATAGGCATCCAAATCAAGATATCATCTGAAGGTCTCATATTGACTCAGTCACACTATGTAGACAAGACTCTTGAGAAATTTAGGAAAGATTATTTTTATATAGCCAAAACTCTAATAGATACGAGCCAACATCTATCCAAAAACAAAGGTGAAAGTGTTGACCAAGTGGAATATGCAAGGGTAATAGGTAGTCTAATGTACCTTATGAACTATACTAGACCAGATATTGGTTTCACCATAAGCAGTTTAAGCAAATTCATAAGCAATCTAGGGGAAAACCATTGGAAAGAAATTGTGAGGATACAGAGATATCTCGTATATACTAGAGACTATGGGTTGCATTATTCCAAAAATCCTGCTGTTTTAGAAGGATTTTCTGATGCCAGTTGGATATCTGATATTCAATATACCAAAGGCATAAGTGGATATGTTTTTACATTAGGAGGAGAAGTTTTGTCATGGAAATCCTCAAGACAAACGATTATAACTAGATCCACAATGGAATCTGGTTTTGTAGCTCTAGACAAATCTAGAGAAGAGGTCGAATGGCTTTGAAACTTTTTGGAGGATATTCCTGACTGGCCAAAGCTTGTGCCCACAATATGCATACAATGTGATAACCAAGAAACAATTGGCAGAGTACAAAATGTAATGTATAATGGTAAGTCGAGACATATGCGTCGTCGACACAATATCGTTAGAGAACTGATCTCAAATGGAGTTATCTCTATTGATTTTGTAAAATCAAAAGATAACATTGCATATTCGCTAACTAAAGGCTTAAACTGAGATCAAGTTGATAAAAATCGAAAGGAATGAGACTAAATCCCATGAAAATTAAAGGCGCTATATAAAGGAAAACTCAACCTAGTTGACTGGATATCTCAGGATCTAGGTTCAAAGGGACAACCTAATTGTATAAACCTTGTGAGGTCACTGTGGGGTTTCTTATCCCAAGTCTGTTCCTATGATATAAACAATGATTTAAAGTGAGATAGGTTAAGCAAAGCATTTAATGACCATTGTGTGTTTCAGTGAGCCGAGCGACATAAGTCAGCTATGTGAAAGTGAAGTGGGGTCGCTTCGAGGATACTATTTGGGCATAGTTCTCTCAAATTCTTGTAGAACTAAGAAGATGTTCACGGCCATATGAACATACCCATGAGAACTAAAAACCTTACCGGGGAGGTAGTTATGTGAGGTATATTATCGTTTACACAAACGGTAGAACAGTTCAAGGACATCGCGTCTACTGGTCAGTTAGTAAAGTAAATATACTTTCACAAAGGAAGGTTCAAGGGTAGATGCCTACCTATCCTATACAACTATCGATCGTAGATTCTATCACCACATCGAGTCAATATTTTTTTGTTAAAACTATCAATTTTCATTCATGTGGGGGATTGTTGGAAAAATTGTAATTTTTTGAAACTTTGAGGCATATTCTTGATTGGTAAAGGTGGAGAGTTGAATCATAAAATTATGATTTTATATTTTTCTCCATGAGACCTTTACAACAGTATATCATATGCTCAAAATGATTGAGTGATTAATGAGAAATTGATGCTCAAAGTAAACTACTTGTGAATTTTTGTTGAGGAAAAGGAAAGCTTAGATCCCACATTAGTTAAATATCATGTGTGAGATATGTATATATATGATAACACACTTAAAGGGTTATTGAATGATTAAGCTTGAAACCCTGCATTGCGTACAGGGGTGCAGATCCAAACCCATCGGGGTTGGGGCGCACCCGCATGACGTGGGTGATGCGAAATGTCCGGATCGGTCAGGCCCAAGAAGGGCCTGAAGATATTTTAAGCCCAACACAACTTATTTTTCTCAACAAATATTATACAGAATCTATTTTAAAAGGACATATATTTTGATTTTATTTGATTCCAATCAATTTGATTTAAAGGCTCCTTTAATGCATACTTGTATATTTATTCATGGAAATTTGTAAAATTCCACCATATTGAATGCCTATAAAAGACTAAAGAATTCTATAGGATTTTTTGACACATAGGCACAACGAATTTATTTCACTCTCAAAATTCTTTTCTCTCCAAATTTTTTAACATTTCGGTGATAGAAAAAGGCAAGGTTTGTTCGTTGATCACTGCAAAGGTACTACTACTGCGATCATTTTGTTGTTGTATCCTGAGAGATAGTCGACTAGCGTTTCTCCCACTACTATAGGAGAGATCGAATCTGTCTTAAAGAAACTATGAAAACAGGCCTCAACATTTGTAAAACTCAATTCCTTTATTCCATTTCTGGTTTTTCAAAATTCTTGTTTATTTAATTGTTTTCAAATATTAAGTTTTTAAATAAATATAAATATTTATTTAATTTTTTTTGTTTTAAATCTGGTGTTTTACATACATATAAATATTTTTTTATATTATTTTATTTCAGATCTTGTATTTAATATTTATATTTATATTTATATTTATATTTGTTCACTAACGTGTTTTGTCTAACAAAAAAATCCCAAATCTATAAAAAGAATGCACCCAAATAAATACAATATCACTTTGCGCAATAGAATCAATTCCCTATGCCATCCAACTCGAATTATAGTATTTCGGCTACGGACCATCATTATATAGGCTAAATTTCAAATGATATACTAAGGGATAAAAAATGAAATCCAAAAAATCATCAAACCTATATAATTTCGAAAGATATATTTTACGAAAGATATGAAATTGAAACTTAAACCATTTTTTTTAATGTAAAAAAAAAAAAACCTAACTAAACAAACATCCTAAAGCTAACTAGTAATTATTCTATTATTCTCATAATTTCCTAATAACATCTTCGAGTCTAAGTTTCATCCATTAATCTTGTCCCAACTATGTATCAAATTGTATTGCGTTGCCTAACTTACTGATAAGTTAATTGTTTCTAAACTTATGCCATTTTAATTATGTTTTGGTTGTATTTTTTATTATATATTTAAATATTTAATAAAAATAATATATCTAATTAATATATGAGTATAATGTGATTAAGCATTGATTAATGAAATATATATAATAATTAATAAAATACGTTTTGCATTTTAATAAAAAAGATTTTTTAAAATAATAATTAATTAATACAGAGACTTTCCAATTTCAGAGGAAAAAGTTGATATATGATAAGTTATAAGATTATTCCTTTATTAGATTCATTTGCTAATGTCAACTTTTATTAACTCATTTCCATAGCTCTATGATTAGTGTTCCTTGTAAAAATGGTTTCTAATAAGAGAAATGGAATCATCTTGCCCACACATCTAATGCTCAACATACTTTTTGGGTTTTTATTTATTTATTTAACACATGATAAATTTAATATTTAGCATGTGACAATCATTATATCATTATGATGTTATTATTCAAAAATTAAAAAACTATATAAAAATATAAATATAAATATTTTAAAAAATTATAGGAACTAAATTTTTTTTATAATGTATGATTAAAATCTAAAAGAAAAAAAATTAATTCAATTTTTATTATAAATTTCATAATGTTTTGTAAAAAGAGTAACTTCTTATAAAAATTTAAATAATACTATAAGAATAAAATGTTGTTGTTTTTTTTTATATAACTTTATAATAATTAATTGAAAATCATAAAAAAGACCATTAGATCACCTAAATTTTTTATAAAAAAATATATAATTTTTTACATAAAATGTTTTAATAATTTTTTTAATGAAAAGACTGGTATTATTAACACATGACTCAAAGTGCCAGATGGTTATAGCAAAATAAAGCAGAAATGACAACAAAACCCACTGAAACAAGTAAAACCATAAAAGAAATAGACCAAACGTCCCAAAAACCATAAATGCGCACACAGAAACAAGCAAAAAACCACAAACACAAAATAATAAAACCCACCCTGGCCTTCAAACCAAAACAGATCACTTACAAATACCAGCCAAACTAGCTTCCTTCTCCTTGTAAAAGACGATTTAGCTTTGAAAGGAAAACCCAAGTGCTTTGAAACCAACCATAGAGATTCAGAGAACCTTCTCCACTAAACAAAGCAACCTATGACAACCTTTGAGTCCTTTGCATCCAGCTCCTCCAATCCCTTTCCACAGACAGCGTTACTGAAGCCGAAAATCCATCAACCCAAAGACCAGATCTTTGTCTTCTTCGCCCTTCCGTTGCCAGATTATGGGCTACTTCATTAACATAACGAAGAACAAAAAGGTAACCTACATTTTCAAAGTAACATTCTAAAACTCAAATATGATAGATAATAGGTCTCAGGATCTATTTATCTCCTACCATTGCTTGCAATTTTTTGATGATTGTCAAATAATCCCCTTTCACGACCAAGTACCGAAAACCCATCTTTAGCGCGAACAGCAGCGACCTTTCACATGCCCTTGCTTCAGCCACGAACGCATTAGCAACGTCCTCAATCAGATAAGTTTCAGCTCCTTTAATTTCTCCTTTAGAATCTCTGGCTAAAACTGCTATTGTAGAAGTTCTAGAGTCTCTTTGAAAGGTAACGTCAAAGTTAATCTTGATACAACCCAAATCTAGAGGCCTCTAATACCCTGTTTTCAGAAAACTAACAGAACCACCTAGTTTCTCTTTGCATAGATTTACTTCTTGAACATAAACTCGACTTATTACAAAGAAAATTTAACACCTTCATGAATCAACTGATTTCTCCTATACCACATAGCTTAAATAGAAATTACAATAAGTTGTTTCCTTTGATTATCTACTGCAATAAAAGTATTGACAAAATGAATTTTGTAATTGGAGGTGCTATCAACTAGAGCAGTTTTAATTTGAAGGGAAGCCCATACACTCCGAAGAAGACTACAAAACCACACCAGATGATTTGCGTCTTCTGGTGCTTCCTTGCAAAGAGGGCAAATAAATTCATTCTGTAACTTTCTTAACAATAAATTACTATAATGAGGCTGATAATTGTTAAGCAATCTTCAGATATGTATTTTAATTTTCTCCAAGATGTTAATAGGCCAAAAAGACTTGTAAAAATCCTAGTAGATCTCAGTAGTAGAATTGATGTAGCTAATGTTCTGTAGATAGCTTGTAACAAGAACTTGATAACCACTTTACATTAACACTGTTGCCGAGTCTCCACAAAACTCCATCAGCAATCAAATCACGAGCGCTGCAAATGCTCCGCCAGGTAAACGAAAGGTAAAAACCTATCTTGGCTGATAAAATATCTGAATGAGGATAATAACGGGCTTTAAGAACTTTGGCTAAAAGACAGTTGGGCTGGGATAAAAGACGCCACACTTGCTTTGCTAATAACGCTTTATTAAACAAATGCATATTTTTGAAACCCAGCCTACCAACACTCTTTGGTTTACACAAAGCATCCCAATTGCTCCAATGAATACCCTTTAGAGATTTATTATTAGCCCACTAAAATTTATTCATAATTCCTTCAAGTTTCCTACATAAGAATTTCGGCAACTCAAAACATTACACAGCGTAAACCAGAATAGATTGTAGGACCGATTTAACGAAGACTTCTTTTCCCCCATCGATAAGTAGCGTAAAATCCAGCCTTCTATGCGTCTTCTAAACCGGTCAATAAAATTGGCAAAAGCCCAACTCTTCTTACGACCAACCATCATAGGCAACCCTAAGTATTTCTTTGGGTTTGAAGCAACCCTCACACCCAAAGCATTAATGATGGTGTCCTTGATATTTACATTAACATTAGCCCCAAAGTAGATCAGAGATTTTTCAAAATTCACCCTTTGCCCCAAAATCGTCTCATACTCCTTAATAACATCACCTACCACCTTAGCCCCTTCATCAGATGCATCTCCAAACAATATACAGTCATCTACGAAGAATAAATGGTTTATCGAAAATCTTCCCCTTCCAATAGAAACTCCCCTCATCAGCCTTATTTGCTCTGCTTCTTTAATAAGAGTAAGAATCCCTCAGCACAAATAAGAAAGAGATAGGGACAAAGAGGATCACCCTGTCTTAAGCCTCTCAAAGGTGAAAACCATTCACTACTCAACCTATTAAGATTCAACGAATAAGAAACCAAACAAACACATCTCATGACAAGAATGATCCAATCAGCATGAAACCTTAAATGAGTCATCATTCTAGCTAAAAAATCTCATTCAACGCGATCATACACGTTACTCATATCGAGTTTTAGCGCGAAATTCCCCTTTTTCCTTTCTTCTTCATTTTCAAAGAATGAAGCACCTCATAAGCAATAAGAACATTATCCGAAATGTCTTCTTGGGAGAAAAGCCCCTTGAGCTTCATTAATACAACTTCCCAAAATAGTACTCATATGATTCACTAAGACTTTCGTGATAATTTTGTAAACAACGTTTCAAAGGCTTATGGGTCTAAATTGAGAGAGATTTTTCGGTTTATCAACTTTAGAATTAAAACAATACGGGTTCTATTAATGGTACCTATCTGTTTCACCATTCAAAATAGATAACAATAATTAGAAATTTTAGGACCAGTAATCTGCCAATACCTTTGAAAGAAAATTGCTGGAAATCCATCATTGCTGGGGGCTTTCAATGGCTCCATCATCTTAACAGCCTATGCAATTTCCTCCTTCGTAAATTGTTGAAGTAGAAATTCATTCATGTCATCAATAATTCGTTTCTCCACCAACTCAAAAACACGTTCATCTGGTCCCATATCTGATGTCGAGAATAAATCTTCAAAAAAATTCGAAGCTAGCTTTAACATTTCCTCTGTTGTGTGAACCCTTGAACTATTCATCCCTTTCAATTTATTGATTCGACCACGAATCTGACGTTGTACAACCATCTTATGAAAAAAGCTGGCAATTCTATCTTTATTTTTCAGCCAGTTGACTCGAGCTCATTGCTCCCAAAATATTTCTTCCTGATCTGCATGTAAATTAAGGCCCACTGGTACATTTGTAATTTCAGCAAGAACCACATCAGTTGGCTCCCAATCATAAAGACAATTTAAAATTTCCTCTAGTTCCAAACGGCTTCTCTTATGTTCACTAGATCTGAGTCTGCTCCACTTCCAAAGATTTTGTCCAAGACTCCTGAGCTTGTCCGGGACACTTCTAGCAGTTCCACCTCAATTTCTTTGAATTTCTCCCTCCAAAGAATTATCTAAGCACCAATTAGCTTCAAATTGAATTAAGTTAACTTCTGAAAACAGTTTGTTCCTTTGATTTCCAAAAGTATCCAGAAAAATCAGACAATGGTCTGAGAATGAATGGTTTAAATGTTCTACTTGGTAATTAGGACAAATATTAGTCCAATTCAAGGTCGCAACACCTCAGTCCAGCCTCTCTTTTATATTTGTTGAGGAAAATCTTCCTCTCTCCCACGTAAACTAATGTATCCAAGGTCAGTAAGCCCACAATCTTCCAAAGCCATTCTAAAATCATTCATTTGATGATCAGCTCGTAAACGTCCTCCCTTTTTTTCAAAAGAGCTCACAATTTCATCAAAATCCCCCAAAATAGCCCAAGGGGTCATTTGATCTTGCCCCAGACGTCTAAGCAACTCTCAAGACACTTCTATTTCTTTCTTCCAAACTCCCGTAAAAACCCATTAAACGCCAAATAGCATCACACTCAACTCTTGAGCATCGACATCAATATGAAACGAAGAAAAAGACTTGAGACGAATCAAGGAATTCTCCTTCCACCCTAGAGATAAACCACATTTTGATCCCACTTCCCCAATATCAATTCCATTCTGAAATCCGCATTTCAATCTCACCGAATCCATCTTTTTAGCACTTAATTTTGTTTTTATTAAAAACAAAATTTGAAGATTAATGGCTCTTAATTTATTCTTGAGCCTCTTAACTATTCGTGATCTCCTCAAACCACGAACTTTCCATCTAATAATTTTCATCGCATTCGACTGCTCTGATCACTAGAGCTAGCCATTACATCAGAATGACTTGCATCCCCATTCTTCCCCATGATAATTAATGAATCCTCCACAATCCTTTGTTGTTTCTTTCCTTCCACATTAAGTAATGGATCATTTTCCTCTTCCAACATTAAATTTGTGGCCCCATTTCCAAAACTATTACCATTAATAGTGTCACAGCCTAATTTGCGCCAGCTGTCAAATTCTTTATATAAAATCTACTGACTAGAGTCCAATGGGATTAAATTTGGATTTGAATATTGCTGCCACAATTCCTTCCTATAATTATTCCCAATATCATTCGGCCATTTACTACTTTGATTGCTACCTTCCATATCCATATTGTTCCATTGCGAACCATCAGACTGACAGAGCCACCTACTTACAGCCTTATCGCGCCACCGTGTCTCAGCACGCAATGATAAATCGCATCCAAAAATAATATTATTTAGCTCAATCAGAAGCCGAAGAGGGAAGTAACTCTCACCATGTCCCAGTTTGCCACAAATGAAGCAGAAAAGACTCAATTTCTCATATTGAAAATGGGCATAAACTGTCTTGTCTTTTCCAATCTGGATCATTTTCTTCTTTTTCAATGAAGAAGTAATATCCAACTGGACACAAATACACATAAAACGTTTAAAACCTGAAGCCAGAATAGCAATGTCATATTTTAAAAATTTTCCCAAAAGCTCACCAAATTGTCTTGCCATATGTTCGGTCATCAGGCCTAGAGGCAAATCGTGAATTTGGACCCAAAATTCAATGAAATTTAACAGAATACCTGATGGATTTTCTCATTGCTGAATTGTTTGCAGAATGAGTAAATGGTTGTTAAAAAACTAAGGTGTACCAAAGAGCACCCTTTGCATATCAATCTCATGGAAAAACTGAAAAATATACATTTTATCACCTAGATTCGAAATACATATCCCTCCAATTGGATGCCATAAATAAGCTATAGTGTTGCGTAGAGAAGGGAAATAGACAACACTATCAGTAAGACAGCGTCCCACCAAACAAATCTGATAGTTTTGATCCCCTACCGTCGCTTCCTCCTAGAGCGCCTCCTCTTCCTCATCCCGAAGTCTCAAATTGGCTAGATCATCCTCCATACCAAGATCACACACAAGATAACAAAAATACACCAAATAAGACAATGAAAATTAAAAAAAAAAACTTTTTATATTGAAAGAGCGTGTCAAACGATAGACAGAAATCTCATGTCAAACGACAGACTAGTGTGAATTTTTTTACATACTTAAATTTTTTTTAGAATGATTGTAATTTCTATAATTATTTCTTTTAATTGTTGTTTTGTATGTTCTTGAGCTAATTTTTTAATAATTTTAACTCACCATTATCATTAAAAACAAAAAGTTTCCATAAATGAACAAATGTTACCCAAACAAACTGGTTATATAAGATCATCACCATACCATTAATTTTTTTATATGTAACCACTGATTCATATGATGTTTGCTCATTATGCATGACACCCCAAAACACTAATCTTAATAGGGAACTCTCTACTCAATGAACTTTCTACCTTTTTGTATTATGGCTTTGTGTCTAGGACAAAATGGAACCTTCATACATGATGTTGCTGCTAATCGGTCTTTCTCTAAAAGCAACATCAACTTTGTCAAATAAAATTAGGCTTGGTGTACGAATTGTATTTTACAACAAACATTTATCCTCTCCAACTTACATCTAGTATAACTCTACACCACTGATTCAGAAATTATGAATAGACCAGCACACTATACTGTCTTTAAACAAGCATGAAAATGAAGTAGTGAGGCAAAAAAGCAAAATGTTAACATATCATACATACTAAAATAAAATCTCAACTCCGCAGGCAAGTACCAAGTTCTTTGTGGAAGCATCCGCTATCTCTGAGATTTTACCCATGTCTGACAACGAAGCTGTTTATTGCTACCATAAGGCTTTCTATACTCACATAGGTCTATTAGGAGACAAGGTGCTGTTTGATAAATTGAAAGTACTGAATTTATATTAGAAAGTTGTGTAGTATATTAATAAATTTAAGTACTAAACTTAATTATGTTGTTCGATAAAATTAAATCTTTTTTTTAAAAAACTATTTATCTCTTAATTATGTTGGCATATTAGGAGCTTCCACATCAGCTCCAGCATATCCATTGGAAGATGCAGCTACAACTTGTTAGTCAACTTACTATTTGTTAAGGCATACAAAACACCATAATTAATAGTGAATGGTATATCCTTGTTTTTCATGAAATCTTTTCTTTTGAAATCAACAAGGATTCCAATAGAATTATCTAACCTATGAGTGGTTAATGAAATACCAAAAGCCAAACATACCTTAAAACTTACCACACCATAACCAAGATCACCTTCAATCTGGCCAAGGATAGAATCTCTCGGATTTGTGATACGGTTGTCGATAACCTGTATCGCAATTGGCGTCTTGCATCCTTCTTGGAAACATGCCTTAATTACAATTTGTAAAACTCCTAAATGGAGCATTGTAATCTTAGATCTATCGTCTTCTTTTATCTTTTTTAATCTTTTAGCAACTGAATCAATCGTTACTAAAGGTGCTTGACACTTGAAACAAGCATCTTCAATCTTTACGGGTACTTCACCAGTGTGCAGTCCGTAGTAGATAAAATTATTTCTACATAGTAGATTTTTTATTGGATCTAGGATTTTATCCTTTTGATTAGTTAGAATTCCTTCATTTTTATTTATATTTATCTTTCCTTTATCTCTTATCTTGTTTATCAATTTTCTATCTATTAGAACATCACAAAGATATTCTTCATTATCTTCTTTAAAAGAAACAATATTATTATCTGTTTCTATTTCCATCTGTACGAGGCGTTGTTATACCTAGGGAAAATCCAACTAATCCTTACAGTGAGGACTTAGGCAACCCATTAGGTTTCCAGCCGATATACAGCATCTTTTCTTTTTCAAAATTTGTTTTTAATCTTATCTCTCTATTCAAAATATCCATTACCCAATTTATCTGAGATATACCTGTCAAGCCTATCCTGTGGGTTCTGCAACGGCGGCGCCTTCCTCTTCACAACTGTGCCTTCAACGCTATACCCATTTAGACAATTTTTAAGCCTCCAGACTCGGTCATCTCTCGCTGGTTGATCTTTGAAATAAAGATAAAGATAAAAAAATCTATTTTGAAATTATCTTCGTGAGGAAGATATCTATTTTCTATTTCTTTTTTATCTCAAAAGAGATCTTTAATTTTCTTACAAGATGAGGGAGAGAGTACTCTTAACCTTGTAGAAACTTGACTCCACAATGTGTTTTCTCACTATTGTGTTTCTCCCCGATTACTTCGATATGCCATCTATTTATAGATCATAGAGGCTCTCGATTACAATTATTTAAGGCGACGTGGCCTTATTTACATCTTTCTTTTTTATCGTGGTGAGGTCCACCTCTCGACAGCTATTACATTTTGTCCATTAGCGACATGAATTCCTCATGAAGGTCTTCTGTGCTTTCTGACAAAGCTTCATTGCTGTCTTCCTTTATTAAAGGCATTTCTTTGTCACTGCTGACACCTTTGCCTTTGTCGTTTTGTGCCGATGTTTTTTTGCAGTAGCTACATTGGTGGATTTCCCACTTTCTTAGCTGTCTGCAGATTTTTACTTGAATTTCTTTAGGATAGCTGTTGTGGTTATTATTTAGCTTATCCCTAAATTCAGTAATAATTTTTACATCTCTTGGCATTGGAGTGCCATATAATAATATTAAACAGTTTGTACTTTGGTATAGTACTCGCTGTTTATTTTCTTTCAATTCTCTGGAAATCCATTTAACCAATCCTCCATAAGCATATGGTATTGCTTGGTGACTGGGTGTTGTATCTATTGTTTCTGCTGCTAGGTCGAAACGGTTGATTCTAATCGCGAATGAAACGCGTTTTGTATCACCCCCCTGAAAAGAAAGTTGGATACTTGAATCGGTCATAAAAAATTCAAGCTTCTCGCCTGGATTAGTCTTGAATTTATTTTTATAAGTTATAAACTTATTAATTACTTCCTTTATTTTTTGTGGAAATAAGGAAAATATTTCTCCAGTGGTAAAATGGAACTTTGTGACAAGTCCTTCTACCCATAATCTGTATGTTTTTTCTGGCGATGCACCATCAACGATGACCACCTTAGGTCCATGTCCTCCTTTATAGAATGGATATAGCCTATGTTTTTCGATTTCCAGCGATGTTATGTTACAAATCGCCGTTATATCTTGCATCATTTGTTCCAGAGAAATAGTTTTGATTTGCTCTGGTTCTTTTGCAAACCTGTGAAGGTTTATCATTTTTGTCAGAGGGGATGCTTGGGCAATCCTTGCAAACGTCTCAGATTTCTTTAAGGCCTCTTGGGCTTCTTTTCTGGTGTTATACCCTTTATAGGTATATTGGGTATTTTCCACCATGGGCTTTACTTTCCACCAGTCCTCGTAGATTCCTCTTCTTGGACCTGTAAAAATGACATAAAAACATCCTCTTTCATCATCATTTTTATGAGTAACCGATTTTAAGGATACTAAGCAGGGTAAAAACGATGATGAAAGAGGACATTTTTATGTCATTTTTACAGGTCCAAGAAGAGAAATCTACGAGGACTGGTGGAAAGTAAAGCCCATGGTGGAAAATACCCAATATACCTATAAAGGGTATAACACCAGAAAAGAAGCCCAAGAGGCCTTAAAGAAATCTGAGACGTTTTCAAGGATTGCCCAAGCATCCCCTCAGACAAAAATGATAAGCCTTAACAGGTTTGTAGAAGAACCAGAGCAAATCAAAACTATTTCTTTGGAACAAATGATGCAAGATATAACGGCGATTTGTAACATAACATCGCTGGAAATAAAAAAACATAGGCTATATTCATTCTATAAAGGACATGGACCTAAGGTGGTCATCGTTGATGGTGCATCGCCAGAAAAAACATACAAATTATGGGTAGGACTTGTCACAAAGTTCCATTTTACCACTGGAAAAATATTTTCCTTATTTCCACCAAAAATAAGGGAAGTAATTAATAAGTTTATAACTTATAAAAATAAATTCAAGACTAATCCAGGCGAAAGCTTGAATTTTTATGACCAGTTCAAGTATCCAGCTTTTCTTTCAAGGGGGGAGGTGATACAAAACGCGTTTCATTTCTGCTAGTTAGGAATCAACCGTTTCAACCTAGCAGCAGAAACAACAGATACAACACCCAGTCACCAAGCAATACCATATGCTTATGGAGGATTGGTTAAATGGATTTCCGGAGAATTAGAAGAAAATAAACAGCGAGTACTATACCAAAGTACAAACTGTTTAATATTATCATATGGCACTCCAAAGCCAAGAGATGTAAAAATTATTACTGAATTTAGGGATAAGCTAAATAATAACCACAACAGCTATCCTAAAGAAATTCAAGTAAAAATCTGCAGACAGCTAAGAAAGTGGGAAATCCACCAATGTAGCTACTGCAAAAAAGCGTCGGCAACGTCGACACAAAACGACAAAGGCAAAGGCGTCAGCAGTGACGAAGAAATGCCTTTAATAAAGGAAGACAGCAATAAAGCTTTGTCAGAAAGCACGGAAGACCCTCATGAGGAATTCATGTCACTAATGGACAAAATGTAATAGCTGTCGAGAGGTGGACCTCATCACGATAAAAAGGAAAGATGTAAATAAGGCCACGTCGCCTTAAATAATTGTAATCGAGAGCCTCTATGATCTATAAATAGATGGCATATCGAAGTAATCGGGGAGAAACACAATAGTGAGAAAACACATTGTGGAGTCAAGTTCCTACAAGGTTAAGAGTACTCTCTCCCTCGTCTTGTAAGAAAATTAAAGATCTCTTTTGAGATCGAAAAGAAATAGAAAATAGATATCTTCCTCACGAAGATAATTTCAAAATAGATTTGTTTATCTTTATCTTTATTTCAAAGATCAACCAGCGAGAGATGACCGAGTCTGGAGGCTTAAAAATTGTCCAATCGGGTATAGCATTGAAGGCACAGCCGTGAAGAGGAAGGCGCCACCGTTGCAGAACCCACAGGATAGGCTTGACAGGTATATCTCAGATAAACTGGGTAATGGATATTTTGAATAGAGAGATAAGATTAAAAACAAATTTTGAAAAAGATAAGAAAAGATGCTGTATATCGTCTGGAAACCTAATGGGTTGCCTAAGTCCTCACTGTAAGGATTAATTGGATCTTCCCTAAGTATAACAACGCCTCGTACAGATAGAAATAGAAACAGATAATAATATTGTTTCTTTTAAAGAAGATAATGAAAAATATCTTTGTGATGTTCTAATAGATAGAAAATTGATAAACAAGATAAGAGATAAAAGAAAGATAAATATAAATAAAAATGAAGGAATTCTAACTAATCAAAAGGATAAAATCCTAGATCCAATAAAAAATCTACTATGTAGAAATAATATTATCTACTACGGACTGCACACTGGTGAAGTACCCGTAAAGATTGAAGATGCTTGTTTCAAGTGTCAAGCACCTTTAGTAACGATTGATTCAGTTGCTAAAAGATTAAAAAAGATAAAAGAAAACGATAGATCTAAGATTACAATGTTCCATTTAGGAGTTTTACAAATTATAATTAAGGCATGTTTCCAAGAAGGACGCAAGACGCCAATTGAGATACAGGTTATCGACAACCGTATCACAAATCCGAGAGATTCTATCCTTGGCCAGATCGAAGGTGATCTTGGTTATGGTGTGGTAAGTTTTAAGGTATGTTTGTCTTTTGGTATTCCATTAACCACTCATAGGTTAGATAATTCTATTGGAATCCTTGTTGATTTCAAAAGAAAAGATTTCATGAAAAACAAGGATATACCATTCACTATTAATTATGGTGTTTCGTATGCCTTGACAAATAGTAATTTGAGTATTCTTTTTGAAAACTCAAATAAAATATATACGGATAAGATATTTGCTAATACTAGTACAAGTATTAAGCCAATACCATCCGAAAGATTTACTGCTTGTCAAAAGATAGAAGTTTTAAAAGCTAAGTTAGTATCCTTAGAAGAGGAAAACGCCAGGCTAAAAAATGAGATTTTACAGTTAGAAGAGTCGGGAATTAGGGAAACCAGCCGACTAATACAACAGCTAAATGACAAACTGGATGAGTCAGATAGCTAGTATGGACGATCTTAAAAATAAGATTAATGATATAGATCGTAAGGTAAATCAGTTAATTCTGATTAAAGAAACCTTAGAAAAGATTAAACCTGAGGTAGAACAGACTAGAAGTCTAGTTGGAACCCTAGGAACGCATGTCAGCGAATTAGTATGACTAGAAGTCTAGTTGGAACCCTAGGAACGTATGTCAGCGAATTAGTATGATCTATGGATAAGATCGTAGAAAAATGCCAAAAGGAATCATTTAAGTACCAGTTACTTATTGATATCCTTAAGGAAAAAGGATTAGGAACGTCTTAAGTAACAGATGAGATGGTTCAAGAATTAGATTCTATTTTAAAGGGATTAGAAGATATATGTATAGCATATATGTATAGCATATATCGATGATATCTCGAGGGATTAGAAGATATATGTATAGCATATATGTAGAAGATATATGTATAGCATATATGTATAGCATATATTGATGATATCTCGAGGGATTAGATTCTATTCAAAAATTTATGAATAATAATCTCGAGGGATTAGAAGATATATGTATAGCATATATCGATGATATCTTAGTTTTTACTAAGGGTAGTAAGAAAAAACACTTTGAAGATATTTCTAGGGTGTTAGAAAGATTAAAGCAAAAAGGAGTAATCCTTAGCAAAGAAAAGGCAAAGATTTGTCTAAAAGAAATAGATTTTCTAGGATTAAAAATCCTTGAAAATGGATTTTTAGAACTTCAACCTCATATTCTTGAAAAAATTAATAGTTTTCCAAATAGGCTAGAAGATAGAAAATAGATTCAGAGATTTTTAGGATGTCTAAATTACATCTCTGATAAAGGATTTTTGAAGAACCTAACTAAATACAAAGTTAGTCTTCAAAAGAAAATTAGTGATAAAGTCCCATGGAAATGGACTAAAGAAGATTCTAAATCTGTTAGATTATTGAAAGGTCTTTGTGATAATTTACCAAGACTCTATAATCCTACAGAAAAAAGATTTAATTGTGGTGAACACTGATGCTTCTGGCGAAGTATGGAGTGGAGTACTACAAGTTGTCAAAAATGAGTATTTTAATTTCAGGCAAATATTTGCTGAAGAATTAAAAGAAAGATCAAAGGGAGCCATAAACTCCTACGAAATAGATTTCATCAAAGATAATGAAAGTTATCTTATGATAGCCCTTGGATCCCCTAAAAAGGAACCTAAAGGTGTTAATGCTACGAGTTTAGGTATTCAAACATATCTAAATTCTAAAAATATAATCCTATCAAAATATGTTTCAGGTACTTTTTCGAGTGCTGAAATGAATTATACAGTCCATGAAAAAGAAACATTAGCTTTTGTTAATGTATTAAAAAGATGGAAAATATGGCTACTTCCACAAGCCTTTATATTACAAACTGATTCTACATTTGTTAAAGATTTTCACAAGTTGAAAATTAAGGTTGACAGACGCCAAGGACGTTTGGTAAGATGGCGGCAAGAGATTAACCAATATGTTTTCCTTGCAGGTCATATAGAAGGAGCAAAAAACTCCATCGCAGATACATTAACCAGAGAATGGAGCAGGTGAAAGCCACCATTCTTCAACAGATTGAAGCTCTTGTTGAAAAATAAGACAATTAAAAAGGATGCAGCCAAACAAGTTGAGGAACTTGAAAGGCAAATTGCAGGCCTTAAAGAATGTCTACGGACTCTAGGTCTTGAGCCCAAAAAAGAGTGTTAATGCTACGAGTTTAGGTATTCAAACATATCTAAATTCTAAAAATATAATCCTATCAAAATGTGTTTCAAGTACTTTTTCGAGTGCTGAAATGAATTATACAGTCCATGAAAAAGAAACATTAGCTTTTGTTAATGTATTAAAAAGATGGAAAATATGGCTACTTCCACAAGCCTTTATATTACAAACTGATTCTACGTTTGTTAAAGATTTTCACAGGTTGAAAATTAAGGTTGACAGACGCCAAGGACGTTTGGTAAGATGGCAGCAAGAGATTAACCAATATGTTTTCCTTGCAGGTCATATAGAAGGAGCAAAAAACTCCATCGCAGATACATTAACCAGAGAATGGAGCAGATTTTGGGCATCTATTCGCATAGTGTCCATTATCATGACAGAGCCAACATCTGCATTGAGCTCCTTTTCCTTTAGGGCATTTCATCTTAATGTCCTTCTGTCTAAAGTAGCGGTTACACTTATTTCTATTATTGGTCCATTTTGAAGGCCTATCTACCTTCTTGGGCTTTTTCTTAAAACCTTTTTGGGTTTTTCTAATCTTATAATAGTCTAGCTGGGCTGGGTTAGCCTTAGCTTCTATTTCGGCCTTGGTTTTATCCTTATAGCCTCTGAATCTCTTTCTTTCTTTTGGGTTACACCCCTATTTTTGGCCCAAATCTCTTAGACCTCTTTCACAGCCAACTTCTTCCATTCGTTTGGCTATCTTATGCCTATCTGTCTGTCTAACTAGATCCGCTCTCTAGTCTATACAGAAAGATCTTTTGACCTAGAGAAATACTTCTCCAAGTAATTTCAGAAATATTTCCGATATTCTAATAGTTACAAATGTTTCATGCATTTAAAGTGTCTAATTGATCATGGCAAGCAAATCAACACACATAAGGAACAAAAGGCAAATCCAGTCTTACCTTGAGAATTTGAAACCTTTCTTCTTCATTAGGTGTGGTAACTTCAACTTCATCATCAAAACGCTCTGACCTTCTTCATTAGGCATCCAGCCTTGATGCACAAAAATACAGGTTAGCGACAATTTACAGCGTTTAACCTAAAATGTTTGAACCCACTGCAACTAGCTTTCTATGAGTGAACCACTAGACAATCAATTAAGACATTAAGAAAAAAAATTACAATAAGGAGATAATTAAATGTACAAAATTTATAAGCCCAGTGCATTTAAATTTATAAAGATAGCATCATAGCCCACAAATAATGGAAGGATGCAAATCCTTAGTAAGGCACTTGGAGAAATGCTTAGAAAGTAGCTGAAACTGTGAAGCAGCAAGTAATCCATTACTATTAGGTTCTAACATAAGCATAAGACAAGAAATGTGAATGACATGCGAATCATCATATAAAATCTCCAGAAGCTTAACACTAAGTTCCTTATAAACGAGGCTGACTATGACACATATAAAGAATGAAGCTTTGTAACTTGAATTAGAGAAACCAACCTATTAGTTGATGCAACCCACAACAACTCGTGGTACAAAAGTTACTGAGGGTTTCCATTAGTGTAATGAGTTGAGAAGCTAGCCTAACATCCTGCTCACATCTGCAATTGAAGCATAGTTAGTTTACTGAAGTGTGCTTCGAAAAACAATCACTTGGTTACATGCAAAATGAAATGCGCATATACACTATATATCCTCAATTTTTTTCAAAATATGATTCCTTTTTTTAGCCAAGTGAACCATTGATAGCAACCTCTAGAGCAATGTAGATGAAGGAAACAACATTAGAAATTTAGTGATAAATTTTGATCCGTACAATAACCAATTATAAGTGATCAACTATCATGCAAAGTTACATCTTGAATTCCATGAATTCTCAACTTGTTTGTCAATCACATTCAAATACAAATACCATTTTAAAAAAAAATGAGGCAATTTGAAGATGAGCAATTTTCTCAGAAAACAACCCATTGTTGCTCCCACTTCTTACAATACCTTGAATTGTGTCGAGGGCATAGTGTATCTATTTCATCAATGAAAATAATTGAAGGTTTGCCTGAACTTGCATGAGATATCACCTCTGAAAACACATCTCGCTAAATTCTCACTTTCTGCAGCATGTGCTCTGTAATCAAAACGAGGGCTGCAAAATAACTAAAAGTCATAAAAGTTACAGAAACTCGAAAAAGACAAAACAACTATTCAAACATTCAAAATTTGTACCATACATAAGCAATTTGATATCATAAAAAGATCAATCCAAATAATGCAATACCTAAGAACTATTAAATGGGCATAGGATTCCCGAACTATTGCACGTACCAAGCTTGTCTACCATTGCAAAGAAAACCAAATTACTTCAACAGATATATAAAAGGATCATATATCTCCCTATCAGCTATAGATAGAAATTCACCCATTTTAGAAGAATGATTAATAATATATATTAGCTTTTTTGGGTATTCAAATTTCAATAAACTGATGATAAAATTGAAGAAGAAAGAAAGAAAAGCATATGGATAAAGCAATAAGTTACCTTCCTAGTGCTTGGGGGACCATATAGGAGCAAACCACAAGGTCACTGGAAGAAAACCCAAAAATAATTAACTCAAAGTCAAAGCTACAACTTAAGGTTTTAAAAAATTATATATATAAAAAATGGGTAAAAGCTGGATACTTTGAGACCAAGTTTCTGGGCTTCACGAGAGTGGAGAAGAGGGGAAACGATAAGTTCTCTCAAGGCTTGGAGAGCCCTGGTGTTCCGACCAATTGCTTCCTTCACTTTCCATTGACCATCGATTACGCTACTTATCCCGCCGTTAATGATGGTGCTGTTGCTATTGCTACTACTAACAGTAGCCATTTAAGCAACTTTGAATAAAGGAAGTGAACATAAGGTGGGGGATTTTTGAGGTTTTCGTGGAAAGTAAATTACTCTTAAGGTTAGGGGCATTATTGTTAATTTGGTCCGACTGGATTCGTTTAGAGTTCCAGTATAAGAATACTTACATTTTCCTCTATCTGTGTTTGTTTTTGGGGGAACTTAATGGTATGATAAACTCAATTAAGCCTTTCAAGCTAGGAGTAAGTATTTAATTGAGTCGAGTTAAAAATTTGAGTTAGTCGATTTGACGAATCATATTTTAGCAACCGAATTCAATTTGAATTTTTTTCGAATCGAATCGAGTGAAAAAATTTCTAGTTAAGCCAAGTCGAGTTAACGAATCATATTATTTATACTCAATATTGCATTTACAGAGACCGATTATTTAACTAGTAGATGAATTACAAGATTATTTAACTACAGAAATAATATAATTATTTTACATTTTAACTTAATGAGTAAATATTTATCAAAACATCAAAATTTTGCCTTTTAACTTAATAGTTTTGACTTTTAACTTTAGAAAAGGTAAACATTTATCAAAACGATGTAGTTTTGCCTTTTCTTATTTGGATTTTTGGATAACTCGAATTGTGTAATTCATATTCGAGTTAAACAAAAAAAAACTTAATTTTTTATTCGAGTTGATCCGAATAACTTGATTAACTCAAATAACTCGAACTATTTAATTCAAAATTTAAATTTTTTATCAAATTTTTTGAATTGAATCGAGTTTTGCTCACTCCTATTTCAAACATTTTATACTCAATTCAGCTTTTGAACTAATGAAATTAGTCAAATTGACTCTTTAACCGATATTAATCGTTAATATCTACCATATTTATTGACATTATTGGTAACAACACTAAACCATTAATATATAATGCATTTGGCACTGCCAGATCTGTAATAGCACATTTTCAGTGAAATCAGAACAGTGATTTTGGGACCACAAATCCGAGTTAGAAAGAAAATTTATTTTAATATTATTGCATGGTTTGCATTGTGATAGGAATGTTATATGAAAATTTCAATAAGAAAATTTTATCGATTATGTGTTTAATTATGGAAAGGACCAAATTGAATAAAATGCTAAACTTGAGTTCTATTAGTTAAAAGGATCATATAGCTCTGGAATTCAATATGAGAGGTCCTTATATGGTAATTAGACCATTAATAAAAGTTAGTAGTTATTTTTGGTGATTCATCCATGGAAAATTAGAAAAAAGGATGAAATTGGAAAATTGAAAAATTAAAGATGATAAATAAAATAAATATCAAATAACATCATTTTATATCATCTTTTTCCCCAAAATTTACATGGAAACCCTAGGAAAGAGAAAGGAAACTAATCAACCTTAATTAGGTATGAATTATTGTCCCGTTTTTAGTATTTTTTATATTTTTTGTGATCAGAATAGTTTAATCTATCTATTTGGGGATTAATTTTTACAGTTATCAAAGTATAAAAGTTTTTCCATGGATAAATATGCTGAAATTTTGAAATTTATGGTAGAAAATAAAAGGTTATTGATAGATAAACAACTTTTACAAAGAGAATTTTGATAAAATTATGATTTAGGGACTAAATTGTAAAGATGTAAAAGTCATGAAATTTTTTTGAATTTTGTGAAATATTTGTGCTGTAAATGTTATATGAAAATTTCGGTTAGGCTTGGAATAAGGATTAAATTGCATGAATTTCATTTTCAGAGCCTAGGGACGAAATTGAAATTAATAAAAAGTATAAGGTCAAAATGATAATTTTGCCTAGGATTTGAATTGAATGTAAATGAGTATGAAATGGATTAAATTGATGTTAAATTCATTTATATAGATTCGGATAACTCAAATTTGAAGCTAGATCGAGGAAAAGAAAAGGTGTCGAATTAGTAGACTTTTAAATACGAACAAGTGTCGAGGTAAGTTCATGTAACTTAATTATGTATATTTATATGTTTGAATTGAATGTTGTAATTGAATGTTGTACTTATGAGAATTGTATAAATGATTAATGTATAAAAATAATTAAATGCCCGAAATTTCTTGATAAATAATAAGTTCTGTTTGAATAATGAAATGCAATGGATACAGTATTTTCTCGTACTGATTATAGTCCTGCATATGTTGCGGACATTATAGCTCAGATGAGCAACCTGTTTAAAGCCTTCCTGAGTGTCCTGTTATATAGTTCCTGCGATCATTCTGATCGGTAGTGATTCTGCATGTGTTGCACACTACAGCAGCTCTTTGTGAGCGTCTTGTTACATGATTTGATCGGTTGTGATCCAGTATTTTTTGCAGACACAAACGCAGCTCTATGTGAGCGTCCTGATATAGGCTCTTATGAGCTTCCTGATATGGCTCGCTTGAACTCCCTATTAAATTGCTATATGGTGTTCCCTGATAATAACTCTTCGGAGTTACCTGTTAAGTTATATATGCTCCCTGATTAAAACTCTTATTAGTTTCCTGTTTAGCTCGAATAAGCGTCCTATTACATGGCTCATCTAAGCATCTTGATATGTGTCTCGAGGATGTGCTTATTGATTATGTTCCCTAACAGGTACCCCTAAATATGAATTGACGGATCACTAATTTGTATACCTTGTGTATACTACTTGAGTACCCATCGATATTTCAATAATTCAATGGGTAAAACTCCTGACATGAGAAATTACGAGATTAAAAGAATTATGTCTCGAATACTTCTGAAATACCTGAAAGTTTGTAGTATGATGAGCTCATCCATGTTTATTTTATGTACATGTGAAATATGTGACTAACTTGCTTAATTGAATATATGTGATTAGGCAAACTTGTCAATTTGTTGGGAAGCATGTTATTTTTATGCTTATTTAAATGAATATGATTGGTAAGTTTAACTCCTGTTATACGAAGTTACTAAGCATTAAATGCTTACTAGATTTTCTTTTCTCTGTTTTATAGTGTTCGGAAGCTCGCAAAGGTTAGAGATTGGTCAGAGCATCATCACACTATCCACCAACTTGTTTTGGTATAAATAGTAAACATATTTTAGTATAATGGCATGTATAGGTTAACATGGCCAATTGTTGGCTTGTAAATGGTTGTTTGTAATCTAGCCATTGGAATGGCTAGAGATGGTTTGATTTGGTATATTTATAAGGCTATATCATGGTAATTACATGTGTTTAGTATGGTTTGATTGAGTTATATTAAACAAGTATGTCTATAAAAGGTAAGATTATAAACATGAATGCATGTAAAGATATAACATGTTAGATGTTAGTGTTGGCTTGGTTATAATGCTTGAATTGGTTGGTATATGTTTTCAAGTACTAGTGTAGGTTGTTGGAAAAATTTGGGTGAGAAATAAAGCTAAGAAATGACTTTATTTTGTCCACACGGGTAGACACACGAGGGTGTGTCTTGACCGTGTGTGACACACAGCCTGGCACATGGGCATGTAGTTTGGTTGTGTGTTCTTTGCATCTTAAAATTTAGAAACAGAACGCTCAGAATTAGGCACATGGGTAGAGACATGGGCGTGTGTCTTAGTCGTGTATGACACATGGCCTAGAACACGGGCTTGTATCTTGGCCGTGTGAATCCTACACTTAATTTTCGAAAATTAAATTGACTCTACGGCCTAGTACACAGGCGTGTGGTTGGCCGTGTGATCCAAGTCAGAGAGTTACACGAGTAAGGACACGAGCTAGGACACGGCCGTGTGCCTCACATTGAATGCCCACATGGCCTGAGCCACACGGCCTACTCACACGGGCGTGTGATCTCGTATATAAGAAAAATTTTAAAATTTTACGAAAAATTCTCTGAGATTCTGATTTAGTCCCTACTTGTTTCTAATGCTTAAATTGGGTCTCGAGGGTTCATTCAAGGGATGATATGATTAGTTTTGGATATGAATAGTAAATGATATGAATTATCTGTATTTGTTCTGTAAACTCCGGTAATACTCCATAACCTTGTTCCAGCAACAGTTACGGGTTAGGGGTGTTACAAGATCAACCTACCATATAAGTAGAAAATTAAAACTATTTCCCTTCACCAATTGTTCCATCCCAATCCTTAGGATGACATGGAAAAAGAAAGAACATGGAAAATGGAAAAAGAAAGGGAAAATAGGAAAAAAATAAAAAGAAAAAATGAGAATGAATTTTTTATCCATGGTAGTGCCGAGTCAGCGTTATTAATGGTCACGTCATTATTTTTGTTAGAAATTAACGATCAACTTCAGTTAAAGAGCCGATTATAGGGTTCCAATTATTTGTTTGGAATAATTCAGAGGTTTATTTTCATGGAGTGGTTGAATTCAGAGATGGCAATGGTTAGGAAAAATTATCCTCCATTCTGTTACGACGCCTTGCCTTCACAATTTTCATGGTTGAAAATGTTCGTTCGATTGTTGTGGTAGACACGAAAAGAGTTAGCATTTAACACAACAATTGATACATTATATATCCTTAAAAGTGTATGTATACTATTTTTATAATATAATATGTACTAAAGATAATTATGTCACGTTATAAACTAAATTCATATTATAATTATATAAATATTAGTTAACTTTTATTAATTAATTTAAAAAAGTAAATAATTTAATTGATAAAATAATAAAAAGGGAATCTTTAATCTATAACTATATTTAATTTTAATATATATGTTGTATTGTAGATGTTTGATCTTAAAATCTTTGACATATAGCTTTTTTTCTTCTTTTTTTTTTTGGTGGGGTTGTTGGGCATGATGGTGATTGGGAAAAGAAAGCAAATGAATATAAAGAAGATAAGAGAGAAGATATAGAAGGAAAATGACTAAATGGAGAGAGAGAGAGAGAGAAAATGTGTATTCTACGTATATTTATATTTTGTTGTTTCAATTTATGATTTATATTTGAGGTTGGTGACTATTCCTCTCAACAATATTTTCGTGCACCAACACTTATTAATTATATTTTCATATATTTACACTTTATTTTATATGTTTTAATATTATTCATATTCATTTTATTTCATATACAATATAAAATTTATTTAAATAATTTGTCATGGTAAAAATCATATTATTAATAAATATAATATATTTTAAGCATGCAAATTAATTTAGAATTTACAATAGACTAAATATAAAATTTTAAATAATGTATGTTATTTAAAATTATATATTTAAAAGGCACAAATATGATTTTTTTCACAGACTTGCTTCCCGTCAGAACTGGCTTAAGTTAATAGACCAGCTCGAGGAGCAGAATAGGTGGACTGTTGTGGGTGATGAGGGGATCGAGCGGATAGCTTGTCAATATTTTTCCGAGCTATTTACAACACAAGGTAAGGGGATATGAGTCGAATCTTTTCGGGTATCCCAAGTCAGGTTACTAATAGCATGAATGACTTTTTGCGATCTAGATTTAGAAAGGAGGAGGTTGTAGCAGCCCTCCATAGTATGAGCCCTACTAAGGCATCGGGTGAAGATGGTATGTCTGCTCTTTTTTATCAAAAATATTGGCATATTGTTGGTGATGAGGTTATTAAATTCTGCCTAGACATACTGAATGATGGGTTACCTATGTCTGATATAAATCACATTAACATTGTAGTCATACCAAAACAAGCTAGCCCTTGTAATATGACTCATTCTTGGCCAATTAGCTTATGTTATGTTCTGTTTAAAGTTATTTCCAAAACCATTGTAAACATACTGCAGGTGATTATGCCCCATTGTATAGATGAGGCATAGAGTGTTTTTATGCCTGGAAGGTTGATAACAGATAATGTTGTGGTGGCTTTTGAGTTACTGAACTCTTTTAAGAAGAAGATAGGTGGTCGAAAGGGCTCATTTGCATTGAATCTTGACATATGACTATGCTGAATGGCACTTGGTAGAGGTGATTATGTTGAAGATGGGTTTTGTAGTAGAGTGGGTGGAATTAGTGATGAGATGTGTTTGTTTAGTTAGTTACTCGGTGGTGTTGAATGAAAATACGAGAGGACATATTTCCCCATTAATAGGGCTTCAGTAAGGGAACCCATTGAGTCAGTTTCCTTTTCTTTTTTGTAGTGAGGATCTATCGTCATTACTGCAATTGGCGAGTTGAAAAGGTATGGTGAAAGAGGCTAAGGCATCTTGATCAGGCCTAGTAGTGTCCTATTTGTTTTTTGCTAATGATAGCTTGATTTTTGGAGAGGTAACATCATTCGGGGTAGAGAAAGTGAAGAATATTTTGAAGGAGTATGAGAAATATTAGGGGAAAATGGTGAATTTTAATAAATCCCTTATTTGCTTTAGCTCAAACATGGAAGAGAAAACTCAAGAGATGATGGTAGGGACATTAGAGGTGCAAAGCTCAGTGGATTAGAGAAATATTTGAGGATGCAGATTGTGGTAGAACGAAACAAGAAGATAGCCTTCTGAAGTATAAAGGACCAAGTTCGAGAAAGGATTAATGATTGGTGTAACCGATGTTTATTATAACAGCCTATTTTTAGTGAAATCAGAATAGTTGTTTCGGGACCACAAATCTGAAGTTAGAAAAAAAATTTATTTTATTATTATTTTATGGTCTATAGTATGATAAAAATACCGTATAAAAATAAAAATTTTACCGTTTACATAATTTGATAAAAGGGACTAAATTACGTAAAGTGTAAAAGTTGAGTTCTAATAGGTAAAGGTATTAAATAGCTATAGAATTTTAAATTGGAAGTCCTTATATAGTAATTAACCATTAAAGTTGTTAGTGGATAAGCATGAATAGTCATCATTGGAAATTGAATGAAATATTAAGATTAATTTTAGAAATTAGTAATTAAAGTTATAATAAATTAAATAAAATAAACTATTATCATCCATTCTCATCATCTTCCACCAAAATTGAAAAAAAAAAACCTAGCCATGCAAGCTTGAAATTTAGGCAAGCTTATTTTGCTCAATTAGGTATGAATTTTGTCTCATTTTTAATGATTTCTATGTTTTTGAGATCGTAGTAGCTTAATTTAGCTAGCTCGGGGATTAATTTGCAAAACTGTTAAAGTATTAGGGTTTTTCCATTAATGAATATGCTTGAATTTTGAAGTTTGATAGTAGAAAATGAATAGTTGTTGTTAGATAAATAACTTTTGTAAAGTGAATTTTGATGAAATTATCAATTAGGGGTTAAATTGAAAAAGGTGATAAATTTATGGTAAAATTTGTGAATTTTGTGAAATATATGGGCTGCTACTAATATGTATAAAAATCAGCTAGGCTTGAGTAAGGATTAAATTGTATGAAATTCACTTTTTGAGCCTAGGGACTAAATTAAAAAGGAATTAAAAGTATAGGGTAAAATGGTAATTTTTCCAAAATTCCATGTTGGATTAAATTGAATGAGAATTATATTGAAATGACTTAAATTTTTCGTATAGATCCTATCAGACCTCATATAGAGTTAGATCGAAGTAAAGAGAAAATATAGGATTAGTCACCTCCGTGTTTACGTACACTCGACGAGGTAAGTTCGTGTAATTAAATTGAGTATTTATATGTTTTAATTGAATCATATGTATGTGATTTTGCATAATTGCTATGAATAAATACCGAACACATATCCGACAATTACTGAGTCCCGTTTGAACCTTAGGAATTCGTAGGATACAAATGACATGTCATTAGGGTTACTGATTTGGTTGGGGTCCTACATGTGTTGTGGACACACCACAGCTCGTATGAGCTTCTCGATTTGTAGCTCGTATGAGCTTACCGGTTCACAGCTCATGAGAGCATACCGATTCATAGCTCACATGAGCATACATGTACACAGAGGCGAAGCCAGGGGGCTGGCATGGGCCCCGGCCTCCCCTAAAATGTAAAATTGATTTTTAGGCCCTTAAATTTTTTTAAAAATTTTAAATTAGTGAAGGTAAAATTACACTTTGGCCCCCCTAAAATTATAAAAATTCAATTTAATCCTTTACAAATTATAAAGATATAAACTATAAAAAATTAAAATTTCATCTGCCCCCTAAAAGTTTTTCTGGCTTTGCCCCTGCATGTACATGAATTGACGGATTACAATTCAGTGTATCCAAAGATATTTTAAATGGTTTAACGAGTACAATTTTGTTACGAGATTATATGAGTTCGATATGAACTATTACTGGTATTTACATGAAATAGATGAAATGTGATTATTTGATGAATTCAACCATGTGTGTTGGTGATAATGTGTTTAGGCTTTTGGCCAAATTGATTTGGATATGTTTTTGCATGCTTACCATTTGGATATGTTTTTGCATGCTTACCTTGAATGTGATTAAATGGTAAGTTAATTTTCTTGTTATACGAACTTGCTAAGCTTAAATGCTTATTTCGTGTTATTTTTCGTATTTTATAGTAATTCAGAAGCTCGTTCAGGTTGGAAGCTCGTTGGAGCTATTTCACACTATCCATAGGCTCTTCTGATACTTACAGTAAATTAATTTCGGTTATAATGGCATGTATAGGTTAATTTAGCCAATGTTGGCATATAAGTGTTTTGTTAAGATTAACCACTTAAATGGCTTATGTTTGGTATATTTTAATGTAAATATATATGTGGTATTATCATATTTATGTTTGTTAGAATGGTATATTTGGTACCATTTGGGATTATGCATATATGTATTTGGTTATTTAGGTAAGTTTGGATACTTGGTTGACATGTTTTTTTTTAAGTTGTCATTTGAGGTGCCTAAGGGCATATTGGTTGTATATGGTGATATTTTATGTTTAAGACTTGATTTTGGCTTGTTTTGAATGCCTTGTTATGGCTTGTTTATGTGCAAAAAATGTTGAGTTAGGTTGGTGTCAAATTCGGTGAGAAATGTGACTTGGAAATTAGTCTATTTTCATCCATATAAGCAAAGACATAGGTCTGTGTCTCAGCCGTGAGTGATACATGACCAGGTGACACGGCCTTGTGTCCCCTATATCTTCTAAAGAATACAAGCCGGTATGCTTACACGGTCTAGCACACGAGCGTGTGGCTTGGCCGTGTGACCTAAGTCAAAGAGTTACATGGGTACGGACACGGGCTGAGACACGGCCATATGTCCCTAGTTCGAATGTAACAACCAATTTCTCAATGAAATTGGAACAGTAGTTTCAGGACCACAAATCTCATCCGAAAATAAAATTTATTTTTATTTTATTACAAGGTCCGTAATATGTTAGGAATGTAATGTGAAAATTTTGATAATAAAATTTTATCGACTTAATGCTTAATTATGAGATGGACTAAATCGCATAAAATGTAAAAGTTGTATTCTAGTAGCTAGAAGGATTAAATAGCTATGGAAATCAAAACTTGAGGTCCTTATATGAAAATTAGACCATTAAAGAAAAGTATGTAGATATTTTGGTGACTCATCCATGGAAATTTAGAAAAAAGGAAAGGACTAAATTAGAATTTGAAATAATTAAATTAATTAAAAGATGATAAAAGATATCATCTTATTTTTATGTCATTTTCAACCTAAAATACATGGAAACCTTAAGAGAGAGAGAGAAGAAACTTTCATCTTATTACCTGTTGAATTCACTGAATTTGTGGTTAAAGTTTCAAACCTCCTAGGCCAGTGTGTTATGGTGGATAAAGTCTGTAAAAACTGTCCGTTGATGGTAAATGGTTATTGTTTTTTAGTTGACTTGATGTTATTGCCATTTGATGAATTTGATGTGATTTTGGGAATGGATTGGTTAACCCAATATGATGCAGTGGTGAATTGTAAACAAAAATATATTGTATTGAAATGTTAGAGTGGTGAATTACTTCATGTTGAATATGAAAAATTGGATGGATTACCTGATGTGATTTCAGCAATATCAGCGTAGAAATATGTCAAATAGGGTTATAATGCTTATCTCGCATATGTGTTGGATACTAAAGTATCTGAGTCAAGGATTCAGTCAGTGCCGATTGTATGTGAATTTCCTGATGTATTTCCAGAAGAATTACCTGGTTTACCATCGGATAGAGAAGTGGAGTTCTCTATAGACCTTGTTCCAGGTACAACACCGATATCCATAGCACCTTACAGAATGGCTCCTACTGAATTGAAAGAGCTGAAAGTACAGTTGCAAGAATTGATTGACAAAGGTTTTGCTCGACCTAGTTTCACACCTTAGGGTGTGACAGCTCTGTTTGTAAAGAAGAAAGACAGATCGTTGAGGCTGTGCATTGATTACAGACAGCTCAACAAAGTTACAATAAAGAACAAGTATCCATTGCCTTGTATTGATGACTTGTTTGACCAGCTAAAATGTGCCACTGTATTTTCAAAGATTGATCTCCGTTTTGGTTACTATCAACTACGGGTAAAAGGTTTAAATGTCCTAAAGACAACTTTTAGAATTAGATATGAACACTATGAGTTTCTCGTGATGCCATTCGAATTGACAAATGTACCTGCAGTGTTTATGGATCTGATGAACGGAATTTTCAACCCACATTTTGACAAATTTGTGGTGGTATTTATAGATGATATTTTGGTTTACTCCCGAGATGAAAATGAACATGCGGAGCATTTGAGAATAGTGTTGCAAACTTTGCGAGAGAAACAATTGTATGTCAAATTTAGTAAGTGTAAATTTTGGCTACGAGAAGTTAGTTTCCTTGGGTATATAGTATTTGCTAAATATGACAAGGTGGACCTAAATAAAATTTCAGCTATTGTTAACTGGAAGCCACCGAAGAATGTGTCTGAAGTCTGAAGTTTTCTGGGACTAGCTGGTTATTATCGGAGGTGTGTAAAAGGTTTTTCAATGATAGCTTCTCCGATGACCCGTCTATTGCAAAAAGATGTGAACTTTCAGTGGACTGATAAATGCCAACAGAGTTGTGACAGATTAAAATCTTTATTGGTAGAAGCTCTAGTGTTAGTTTAGGCAGAATCGGGTAAGGAATTTATAGTTTACAACGATGCGTCATTGAATGGTTTAGGTTGTGTTTTGATGTAAGAAGGTAAAGTAGTAGTGTAACAGCCTAATTTTTAGTGGTGTCGGAACAGTGATTCGAGATCACTAAATCTGACAAATGAGTAGGAAATATTATTAATTTAGTAATTATAAGTTAAATGTGAAGTTAGGAAAATTTTTGAAATAGTGAATAGTGTACTAAAAATAAATACTAAAATAATTAGAATCGAAAACAAGGTATCGAGACTTCGGGAATTTTAAATCGAGCCATAAATATTTTTATAAATATTTATGGAGTGTTAATAAGTTAGTATTAAAGTTTCGTCAAGAAATTTTAAAGTTCTGATAGTTAATTGAACAAAAAGGACTAAATTGTATCAAATGTAAAATTTTGGGAAATGATTAAATAGCTTAAATGATAAAAGAAAGAGGGTTTAAAAGGAAAATAGACCCAAGGTCTATTTGGGATGGACGGCAAGGGCATGAAATCAGCAAGAAAATAAGGAGAATTAAGGGCAAAATTGGAAAATTGCAAAATTTACTTGATAAAGTTAGGACTAAAGTGGAATTATCTAGATTTCTCTTTATTTTTCTGCATTCTCATCAGAAAAAATGCCATGGAAGTTGGTTTTTCATATTTTTACTTCAAGTAAGTTCAATTCTTGATTATTTCTTAAAATTTTTGTGTTTTTGTGACTTTTACAACTAGGTCCACTTGTTGAATTCATTAGTTTTTGATTCTATGAAAGAAATTGAAAGTTTCTATGAATATGTGCTGGAATTATATGATGATTTAGCATGGAATTAGAGCTTTAAATTGTTTATATGTTGATTTTATTGGAAGAATTGAATAGAAAGTGAATGTTTGGGACCTAAGCGTAAAAGAGTTTGAAGTTAGAGTTTTATATGGAAATTCTGAATTTCAATAGTTATGAAATAACTTATAATGTCTACTAAAAGTATTAATTTAGAAAATTATCTTAATTTAGGGGTTAATTGAGCAAGGACTGAATTGAATGAATTGTGAAATTTGGGGCAAAATGGAAATCAACATTTTGCACTACAACTGTTTTGGACAGCAACAGTAGTCTAACTTTGAAAAATCACCAAAAATTGTAAAAATAGAATTAGAGGATGAATAAAATATGAAATTAAATCTTCTTGAGTCTAGTTTCTTATAGAAGAAATGATGTAAGCAATGGAATTGTAAATCATGAGATATGATAAATTTTGTGAGACAAGGTCAGAATGATTTCGGGTTCCCCTGTTCTAACTTTGTAAAATCATCAAAAATTGGACAAAAATAATTATGGAATTAAATTTATATGTTTAGAATCCTGAATGAGTCTATTTTCAAGAGAAACAAACAGGAACATCATTCGAATTCTGTACGAGGATATAATTAATTTTTAGTGAAGAAGGGTCGGAACTATCAAACAGCAGAACAAGGGAGACTTCAATGAATAAACTGTATTAATTGGCCCGACCAAAAATTATGAAATTTTTATGGTAAGAATATATGTGAGTCTAGTTTCAGGGAAAATTAGCAGACCTTAATTTGGAGTTCCGTAGCTTTAGATATAAATAATTTAGTGACTATGACACGGGTGGATAGCTTGAATATTCACATAAGTAATTAGTGAAAATTATGGATAAGGTTACTTACAAGTGTGTTATTTATACCAAGGATGTGGATGGAGAGGAGGAGGAGGAAAAATATATGAATGACTCGTGTATAAATTGATCACATGCCCGATTATAATCGACAAGTGTTGGATTAAAAATGATATAATGTTTTATTTGGAATATTTATTATGAAATTATGATTATCGTTATAATAGAAAAATTGAACTTGTGAGTTTATATGGCTAAATTTTAGTGATTATTTGTTAATTTTATGAATTTCATGATGTGTTATTTCATATGTATTGATGATAAAACCGTGAATAATGTAAAAGCATGAAAATTGAACAAATGATCAAATTGAGCATTTCAGTTTAGTGACAAGATGAATTGAAGGAAAAGACCATGGTTGGACCATGGCAACAAGTGATAAGTGATAGCTTCGCTACACTTATCCGATCAAGACAAGTGAAAGTGATAAGTGATAGCTTCGCTACACTTATCCGATCAATGACAAATGAAAAGTGAAAAGTGGTAGTTTCGGCTACCGATCGCTGAAAAGTGGTAGCTTCGCTGCACCGATCGATGAAAAGTGGTAGCTCCGGCTACCTGATCAATGAAAAATGGTAGCTCTGGCTACCTGATCAGTGAATAGTGGTAGCTTCGGCTACAAGTGACAAGTGACAAGTGATTTCCGTATAAGACCATATCTGGGATATGGCATCGGTGTGATATATGCTACTATATAAGACCATATCTGGGATATGGCATCAGTGAGATATGTGATTCGTGTAAGACCATAGCTGAGCTATGGCATCGATATGTGATATGTGATTATGTGTAAGACCATAGCTGGGCTATGGCATCGATATATGAATATGTGTAAGACCATAGCTGGGCTATGGCATCATTATGTGAAGATGTGTAAGACCATAGTTGAACTATGGCATCGAGAAAACGAAGTACTCAATTCCGTAAGATGTTCACTAATTTGAAGAAGTTTGGTAAGTATTACATGGAATTATGTGATATAAGGAAATATGAGTTGATGAGACATGAGCATAAAACTTGGTTGATGAATGAGTTCATTTGTGATTATATATTTCTACGCCTTGAGTGTATTATCCGTATGAATTGGTATTCTAAATGAGTTAATGAGAAAACTTCTAGTATGAAATAATCTGAGTTCGAAACAAAATATCATGAAAACGTACTTGAAATACATTGGTATGTCTTGTATATGCTATTTGAATTCATAAATGTGGAAAGTAAATGTATGTGGAAATATGAGATGATGATATCTGTACATGGAATTCATTGATGAATACGTACATCCAAATTTATATGATAGATTTTAGTGAACATTGAAATTGCGCTCAATAAGTGATTTGGCAATTTAAAATCGTGATTGGTAGGAAGAGTTAATGAATTGCATATTTATGAATTGTTACACGTATTTGTCTGAAATACGAGGAAGTGATGGTAATTGATACATGGAAATATAAAACTATGATATATATAAAAACATGGAATATGTTTGATAAATGTGTTCATTCATAATTATGGAATTTATGTACCTCATGTGTGCTATTTGCATAAAGATGATATCTTAAATACTTTGGTGCAAAAAGCTTAAATATGAAATAGTATGAAATCGAAACAAATTGTTATGAAAATGTATTTAAATTATCTGTAAGTGTTTCGTGCTTCTCGATAATGCCTCGTACTCTATTCTTACGACGGATATGGGTAGGGGGTGTTACATTTATTGGTATTAGAGCTTCGGTTTAGTCGATTCTCGGAACGAATGAGATGTGTAAAGTGTCTAGAAATTCATGCCATATAAATCTGTGATAGTGTGATGTGTATGATCCGGTCTAATCTTTGTTTTACATATAGACAGAAATACTTTTCAATTGAGCTATTTCATAAAGTGTTGAAAGTGACACTGAGGTGTTTGAGTAAGAATGTGTTTATGATGAGTCAAAACTTGGAAAGGTATGAAGAAGAGTTCATGATATGGATGTGATGAGGTACGAAATGAAATAGTCATAAATCAAGAAATATGGGAAAAGTGAAATGAAATGGAAGTTTATCTTTTGATGAGCGCATCTATGTTTGTGTGACATTCATAGGATATTATGTACCTGACTTGTTTGATTAAGTAAATGCTATGAGTAAACTTACTCAAAATTAATGGAATGTATGTTTAAGAACACTTGTTTGAAAAGGATAATTGAAAAGTTCGTGTAACATAATTATGTATGTTAATTTACTTGAAGTGAATTATGTAATTGTAAGGATATGATGTTGATGATAAATGCTAAGTCATATGTGTGTATTTATGAGAGTCCAGTTAGAGGCTTTACGACCTCACCCCCTTATCAATATGGTATTTTATAACTAAAATTCACGAGAATTATGTTGAATAATTCACAAGTGTGAAACTAAAGAGTATAGAAGTGGAATAATTAATAATGCAGACGGAGTTAAAAATAGTTTGACAAGTGAATACAGTTTTGAAAAAAGATATCAGATTATTTTAAAGATCATTCAGATTACGTAATGTCACGGTTAAAGAAAAAGTTAACCTCGGCTAATCGACTTATTCAGATATGATGTCTAAAGTATGTGTTTGCTGAAGTTTTTCCCGAATTGGTTTTCGTTAGTGAATGAAATGATGCTGTGACAGCCCTAATTTGACCTTAGTCGGAAAGTGGTTTCGGGACCACAAAATCGAGTCATAAAAATAATTAACTGTTATATTCTATGCTTATTGTATGTGTACATGCATGTGTGAAAGTTTCATGCTTTAATTTTTTCATTTGTATGTGAAATTTATTAAATAGAACTTATATGAGAAAATTTTGAAATGTGATAGGTAAATTTAAAAGTGGTCTATTAATGCATGTTATAAAAAGGTCAGACTTGCATGTCAAATATTCATTTTGTTTATAGTGGCTGGCCATGATGATACTTTTATATTAAAAATATGTATTAATTATTAGTTAAATGGCTTTATACTTAATAATATAGATGAATAAAATAAAAGAATGGATGTTCATCTTCTTTCTTCATTTTGCCGAATTTTAGAAAGAAAATTATTGAAGAAGAAGCCAAGGCATTCGGCCATGGTTATCTCCATTTAAAGGTATGTAATGTAAATTTGCTTTGAAATTGATTTTGAAATTAAATTGATAAATACATAGCATAGCTAACCCATGGTTTAAATTCATGAATCAATGAACAAGTGTCCATTCGGCAAGTGCTAAATTTGTGTTATTTTGATAAGTTTTTGGGAAGATGTTAGCTATATGTTAAGTAGCTTAAATGATGGTTGAATAAGTTGATCTTATTAAAAGTATGAATTGTTAATGCTCATATGTGTAATAGCCGAACATGGGGTTGCTTAATGTCTTGAACAAATGCCGTTTAGGTGTTTTGAATTGAGTAAATTAAATGTTTGAACATTTAAGGGTTCGGCATTGTTCATGATTCTTTTAGAGTATGATTTGAATAATTTGAGTATTGGAATGTGAGTAATGTTATGCATAGGTAAGATTATTATGTTCGGTTTTGATAGTATATATGTATAATCAATCCATTTTGCTAATTATATATATATACGGTGGTTAAAAATAAGGTTTTGATGACTAGATATTTAATGGATATTCGGCAAAAAGGAGTTAAAGGTTAAGTCATAAGAAAATTTGAGTGATATACATATTTGGACATTAGGGTTATATGAACTTTGGCTATGTGAGTTATGTGTTATGTGAGCTATTTATTTGATATGCATATTCGGTCATTGTTTGGCAAGGATGAAACCGGTGTGCAATTTGCTACATTTGCTCATGAAATGGAAATGGTACATGAAAGCTAAGTTTGAATGATTATGACCGAATGGAGTATATAAGATATTAAAACATGTAATTATATATAGGTGTATACGTGGTTGTGCATGAACAAGTAATCGATTAAATTGTTATAGTCACACATAGGTATAAATATATATACCTTCTGTATGCACCTTGTAACATAGAGACATTCGGATATATATATATATTATATATAGTTGAATTCGTGTATAGGAAAGCATGGTAAGTTATGTGAATCTTTGTTGTGTATGTGAATTAGATATTGTTATAAAAAGCATGAAATCGAGTCATGGCATATTTTATAAAACATAATATGCATTGAAGTTATATGCTTGCCAAATGTGATTATTAAAGAATCAAAGTTGAGTAAGTAATTAAACAAATTCATTTGTTTAAATTTAAAGCTCAAGAGTAAAGAGGAACTAAATCAGATAGGGGAAAGGAGAAAGCAATCGAGTAACCTATCCGCAACTGTTCAAAACATCCAAGGTAAGTCTTTTGAGTAATGGAACGTAGCTTATGATTTGATAAAATCATGATATATAAGCATAATATATATATTGTAACCTAATGGTTCTACTTGAATTAAGTAGTGAGATAAATAATTTGTGCATATGACTTGTAGCCGAATAGTTATAGAAATCATGTTGGATAGCGAAACGAAATCGTGTACTTTGTATGTAACTATTGAACCGAAAGTGGAATTATTGATAAGCATGTTGTGCTTGTGTTATAGTAAGGTAAATGAAATGTTAATGTATTATGATATATATATATATATATGTGTGCACGATAATTGAGGATTTAACCGGGCTAAGACCTGCAGGCCTTGTGTAGGATTTATATCCGGGCTAAGTCTCGAAGGCATTCGTGCTGATGTTATATCCGGGCTAAGTCCCGAAGGCATTCGTGCTGATGTTATATCCGAGCTAAGTCCCGAAGGCATTCGTGCTGGTGTTATATCCGGGTTAAGTCCCGAAGGCATTCGTGCTGGTGTTATATCAGGGCTAAGTCCCGAAGGTATTTGTGTTGGAAATGTGTGATTTTGTTGTAATAATTCAAATTAATGGGCTCACAACCCTAAGATGGTTAGGTATGTACCGTATATATGTTGTAAAATTTGATTTGGTTTAAATTGTGATTATTCATTTGAATAGTGCTCTTCCGGCCATTGCTTATGGTTGTATGAAGTCTATAACTTATTCAGGATACATAAATTTTGATTCAAGTGAAAATATGTTAAGATTGGCTCTGAGCATGTGAGTATATTGGTTGAAGGGTGAAGTAACATGAATATGTGAATATGCGTATATGTATTTATTTAGCCTTGAAATTGAATTAGAGGTATTCGGCCAAATAATGAAGTTGGTTGAATAAAAAGAAGTTATCTTCGTAATATGAATTGGTGTTTAAGGAATAATTTAAAATGACATACATGAACAATAGTAGTATATTTAGTCATGGTTATATTCGGTCAAGGAAAAGATGATAAGCATTATGAATGCTATGCTTTAATTTTAAATGATTTCATTACTTAAAACTTACTATGCGTAGAAATGCTAACTCTGTTGCCCTTAATCCTCTGTTTTATAGATCTCGTTCGTTAGCTACGGTCTCGGGGATCTTAAAGTCGAAGTTGTCCACACTATCTAAGCCCATTCGGTACTCTAGTAGTTCAACTTTGATAATGGCATGTATAGGCTTGACTTTTTGTTGTTAAATATGTATCTTTTTGATGATGTATATATGTATAGCCATGCGAAAATGGCTTGTTAAGTTACTATATGTATTCCACATAGTTAATGTGAATGTGTGGTTGATATTCGATTAATGTTTTCAATGCTTTGATGTGAATTGAACTTAAGAATAAATCAATATACTCATTATCTCGAGATGATTCTTTTATAGGTGTGCCAACGGAAGTTATTCAAATAAAGTAACTGGAATTTTGTGCTTGTATGGTAATACTCTTTAACCCTCCGGCGACGGGTACGGGTTAGGGGTGTTATAGATGCAGGGTTCATGATGATAGAATTAGTCAGAGAAATGATAATTGAGTAGTAAAGATGTCTGTGTGTGTGACAGCTATAGTTGAAACGAATATGATGATCTTTTTTGGGTATTATATATATTCTTTTATCCTCAGATATATGTGTGTGGTTGTTCAGTTTTGAGGAGTTCTTATGTTGTGAGAATGCTAGCTAACTATGATGTTAGACGAAAGCCCCGTTGGTCCAATTCGGTTTATGATCGATTTTCTTCATCTCTTTAGAATTTTATTCTAATATGTTGCAATGAAGTCAATGGTAAAAATTTATATGAGACTACTCTTACGTTTCTACTGATTATGATTTTATTTTATACATGCGGGAAATATATTATCTTTGTTATGATAAAGTCTAGAGTCGGTAAGCAGTGTTTTTCTTTTGGCTTTCTCTGAGGAATTATCAGGATCTTTATTATCTTCTTGTGTGTTAGATGTGCTAGTGATTGCAAAAGCGTTATATAATATTTTTTAGTTCAAGTTCAGATGTCTATTTGTTAGCAAGTAAGCCGAACATCAAGAGCATTTAGGATTATTGCAGTAAGTGATAATACTAGTGTGATATGAGATAGAATGGCTATAGATTTCGAATTGGGATTGTCATTAACATCAGAAAAGAAAATGTTATTTAGTTTATGGTTAATCACTTGACAAAGAAATATCTGTATGATCATTTCAGTAGGTACAGAATTTTTATTTGACAGATCAGCTAAGTATATGTGTTCCTAAGAGGGTAATTTAGAATTTTGACAATAAGTTCCAACAATTATTCTAGAATTCAAAGGTGACTGGAAAAATAAATAAATAAATAAATAATATTCAAGGTTAAACCGAATTGTGATTCTGAGAAGTTAGTAAAAATGCTTCATGAGTGTTGAAAGCAACTTCTTCTGATAAGATTTTCGGGGACGAAAATCTCTAAAGGGGGGAGAGTTGTAACAGCCTAATTTTTAGTGGTGTCGGAACAGTGATTCGAGATCACTAAATCCGACAAATGAGTAAGAAATATTATTAATTTAGTAATTATAAGTTAAATGTGAAGTTAGAAATTTTTTTGAAATAGTGAATAGTGTACTAAAAATAAATACGAAAATAATTAGAATCGAAAACGAGGTATCGAGACTTCGGGAATTTTAAATCGAGCCATAAATATTTTTATAAATATTTATGGAGTGCTAATAAGTTAGTATTAAAGTTTCGTCAAGAAATTTTAAAGTTCTGATAGTTAATTGAACAAAAAGGACTAAATTGTATCAAATGCAAAATTTTAGGAAATGATTAAATAGCTTAAATGATAAAAGAAAGAGGGTTTAAAAGGAAAATAGACCCAAGTTCTATTTGGGATGGATGGCAAGGGCATGAAATCAGCAAGAAAATAAGGAGAATTAAGGGCAAAATTGGAAAATTGCAAAATTTACTTGATAAAGTTAGGACTAAAGTGGAATTATCTAGATTTCTCTTTATTTTTCTGCATTCTCATCAGCAAAAACGCCATGGAAGTTGGTTTTTCATATTTTTACTTCAAGTAAGTTCAATTCTTGATTATTTCTTAAAATTTTTGTGTTTTTGTGACTTTTACAACTAGGTCCACTTGTTGAATTCATTAGTTTTTGATTCTATGAAAGAAATTGAAAGTTTCTATGAATATGTGCTGGAATTATATGATGATTTAGCATGGAATTAGAGTTTTAAATTGTTTATATGTTGATTTTATTGGAAGAATTGAATAGAAAGTGAATGTTTGGGACCTAAGCGTAAAAGAGTTTGAAGTTAGAGTTTTATGTGGAAATTCTGAATTTCAATAGTTATGAAATAACTTATAATGTCTAGTAAAAGTATTAATTTAGAAAGTTATCTTAATTTAGGGGTTAATTGAGCAAGGACTGAATTGAATGAATTGTGAAATTTGGGGCAAAATGGAAATCAACATTTTGCACTACAACTGTTTTGGACAGCAGCAGTAGTCTAACTTTGAAAAATCACCAAAAATTGTAAAAATAGAATTAGAGGATGAATAAAATATGAAATTAAATCTTCTTGAGTCTAGTTTCTTATAGAAGAAATGATGTAAGCAATGGAATTGTAAATCATGAGATATGATAAATTTTGTGAGACAAGGTCAGAATGATTTCGGGTTCCCCTGTTCTAACTTTGTAAAATCATCAAAAATTGGACAAAAATAATTATGGGATTAAATTTATATGTTTAGAATCCTGAATGAGTCTATTTTCAATAGAAACAAACGGGAACATCATTCAAATCCTGTACGAGGAGATAATTAATTTTTAGTGAAGAAGGGTCGGAACTGTCAGACAGCAGAACAAGGGAGACTTCAATGAATAAACTGTATTAATTGGCCCGACCAAAAATTATGAAATTTTTATGGTAAGAATATATGTGAGTCTAGTTTCAGGGAAAATTAGCAAACCTTAATTTGGAGTTCCGTAGCTTTAGATATAAATAATTTAGTGACTATGACACGGATGGGTAGCTTGAATATTCACATAAGTAATTAGTGAAAATTATGGATAAGGTTACTTACAAGTGTGTTATTTATACCAAGGATGTGGATGGAGAGGAGGAGGAGGAAAAATATATGAATGACTCGTGTATAAATTGATCACATGCCCGATTATAATCGATAAGTGTTGGATTAAAAATGATATAATGTTTTATTTGGAATATTTATTATGAAATTATGATTATCGTTATAATAGAAAAATTGAACTTGTGAGTTTATATGGCTAAATTTTAGTGATTATTTGTTAATTTTATGAATTTCATGATGTGTTATTTCATATGTATTGATGATAAAACCGTGAATAATGTAAAAGCATGAAAATTGAATAAATGATCAAATTGAGCATTTCGATTCGAAGACAAGATGAATTGAAGGAAAAGACCATGGTTGGACCATGGCAACAAGTGATAAGTGATAGCTTCGCTACACTTATCCGATCAAGGACAAGTGAAAGTGATAAGTGATAGCTTCGCTACACTTATCTGATCAATGACAAATGAAAAGTGAAAAGTGGTAGTTTCGGCTACCTGATCAGTGAAAAGTGGTAGCTTCTGCTGCACGATCGAGTGAAAAGTGGTAGCTCCGGCTACCTGATCAGTGAAAAAATGGTAGCTCACGGCTGCCTGATCGATGAATAGTGGTAGCTTCGCTACAAGTGACAAGTGACAAGTGATTTCAGTATAAGACCATATCTGGGATATGGCATCGGTGTGATATATGCTACTGTATAAGACCATATCTGGGATATGGCATCAGTGAGATATGTGATTCGTGTAAGACCATAGCTGGGCTATGGCATCGATATGTGATATGTGATTATGTGTAAGACCATAGCTGGGCTATGGCATCGATATATGAATATGTGTAAGACCATAGCTGGGCTATGGCATCATTATGTGAAGATGTGTAAGACCATAGTTGAACTATGGCATCGAGAAAACGAAGTACTCAATTCCGTAAGATGTTCACTAATTTGAAGAAGTTTGGTAAGAATTACATGGAATTATGTGATATAAGGAAATACGAGTTGATGAGACATGAGCACAAAACTTGGTTGATGAATGAGTTCATTTGTGATTATATATTTCTACGCCTTGAGTGTATTATCCGTATGAATTGGTATTCCAAATGAGTTAATGAGAAAACTTCTAGTATGAAATAATCTGAGTTCGAAACAAAATATCATGAAAATGTACTTGAAATACATTGGTATGTCTTGTACATGCTATTTGAATTCATAAATGTGGAAAGTAAATGTATGTGGAAATATGAGATGATGATATCTGTACATGGAATTTATTGATGAATACGCACATCCAAATTTATATGATAGATTTTAGTGAACATTGAAATTGCGCTCAATAAGTGATTTGGCAATTTAAAATCGTGATTGGTAGGAAGAGTTAATGAATTGCATATTTATGAATTGTTACATGTATTTGTCTGAAATACGAGGAAGTGATGGTAATTGATACATGGAAATATGAAACTATGATATATATAAAAACATGGAATGTGTTTGATAAATGTGTTCATTCATAATTATGGAATTTATGTACCTCATGTGTGCTGTTTACATAAAGATGATATCTTAAATACTTTGGTGCAAAAAGCTTAAATATGAAATAGTACGAAATCGAAACAAATTGTTATGAAAATGTATTTAAATTATCTGTAAGTGTTTCGTGCTTCTCGATAATGCCTCATACTCTATTCCGGCGACGGATACGGGTAGGGGGTATTACAAGTAGCCTATGCTTCAAAACAGCTAAAACCACATGAAAAAAATTACCCAAGACATGATCTTGAATTGACAGCCATAGTGTTTGCATTGAAAATATGGCGACATTATTTGTTTGGTGAAAAATGTCATATATTCACTGATCATAAAAGTCTGAAGTACTTGATGACATAGAAAGATTTAAATTTGAGACAATTCAAGTGGCTTGAATTACTGAAAGATTATGATCTTGTTATTGACTACCATCCTGGAAAAGCCAATGTGGTTGCAGATGCTTTGAGCAGAAAGTCCTTCTATACTTTGCGAGCAATGAATACCCGATTGTCATTATCTTGTAATGGTTCAATTATAGCTGAGTTAAAAGCTAGACCAACGTTTTTGCAACAGATCTCTGAAGCTTAGAAAAATGATAGTAAGTTGTAAGCAAAACGAATACAATGTGAATCGACTCCTGACTCAAAATTTCAGATTGGGACCAATGATTGTCTGTTATTCAGAGATAGAGTATGTGTACCGAAAAGTTAAGAACTAGTACAGAAGATTTTGAATGAAGCTCATAATGGTAACATGTATATTCATCCTGGTAGTAATAAAATGTATAATGATCTGAAAAAGATGTACTGGTGGCCAGGAATGAAATGAGATATTTCTGAGTTTGTGTCTAAATATTTGATATGTCAGCAAGTAAAAGCTGAACATCAATTGCCTTCAAGACTATTATAGTCAATTACGATACCGAAATAGAAATGGGAAAGAATTACTACGGACTTTGTATCGGGATTACCCCTGTCTCCAAAGAAGAAAGATGTCATTTGGATGATTGTTGATCAGTTGACAAAGTCTGCACACTTTATTCCGGTACGTATGGATTATTCTTTGGATAGATTGGCTGAATTATATGTCTCTGAGACTGTCAAATTACATGGAGTGCCTGCCTCCATTATTTCAGATAGAGACCCTCGATTTACATCTCGGTTCTGGAGCAAATTGCAAAAAGCTCTGGGTATTCAGTTACACTTTAGCACTGCATTTCATCCACATAGAGATGGTCAATCTAAACGTGTTATACAGATCTTGGAGGATATGCTTCGGTGTTGTATACTTGAGTTTGAAGGTAATTGGGAAAAGTATTTACCTTTAGTTGAATCTGCTTACAATAATAGTTATCAGTCCAGCATCCAAATGGCACCGTATGAAGCTTTGTAAGGTCACAAATGTAGAACTCCATTGTATTGGATAGAACTCAGCGAGAAAAAGTTACACGGAGTTGACTTAGTCCGTAAATTCGAAGAAAAAGTGAAAGTAATTCGGGATAGTTTGAAAGCAGCCTCTGATCATCAAAAATCTTATGCTGATCTGGAACGAAAAGAAATAGAATTTCAAGTCAATGACAAGGTATTCTTGAAAGTGTCGTACAGGAAGAAAGTTCTCTGGTTTGTTCATAAAGGAAAACTGAGTCCACGGTTCATTGGACCATATGAGATTACAGAAAGAATCGGATCGGTTGCATATCGTTTAACTTTACCACCAGAACTTGATCAGATTCATAATATTTTTCATGTGTCTATGCTACGGTGGTATCGATCCGATCCTTCACATGTTATCTCTCCGACAGAGGTAGAGATTCAGCCTAATATGACATATAGTTAAAAATCGATCAAAATCTTAGCTCGAGAAACGAAAGAGTTAAGAAATTAAAAGGTAGCATTAGTAAGAGTTCTTTGGCAACGACGCAGTATAAAAGAGGCTACCTGGGAATCGGAGGATACTATGAGGAAGCAATACCCAAATCTTTTTACAGGTAAGATTTTTGAGGATGAAAATGTAAGAGTATGCCCAAAGATCAATCATGAGATGGTTGTAATAACATACTTGGTTTATCATGTTTATTAATATAAGGCGTTGCCATTATTATTCCAGTTTCTTTTCTTTGTGCATAAATAAACTATTTTATAATAATGTCTTGAGAATAATATGATTATTCTCAAAAGATCCTTAGTCAAGTATTGTTATTGGCTAGGACAATAATAATGCATCAAGACTAACATGTAGTTGATTGATGATAAAGAGTTGTCATTGATATGGAGTGTCAGAATCAATGCATGAATATGTGTGTTAGGGAACAACATATTGGACTGACCCGCTATGAGTATGTTTCTTGGATTATTATGTAATTGTCACAACATTACTCATAGTGATTAATATGTATATGATCCTCATACTTGAGATCATCTTTATCCTAACATCGTGAGTTGTATATTTTGATACAATCAAACAAACACTGTAACTGGTTGTTCTATAAAGACTGATGTTGGATATACCACAATCTATGTTGAGGGATATAGTTGATCAATATAGGATAAGTCCCTCCTACATAATGGGAGTAATATCTCAGGCCACTTGATTTAGTGAGGCTAGAAATGCATGGCCATGCTCAAATAAGTTGATATGAGATGTCATACTTATTTGTGTATCATAGTCTACTCGAGGTATCAAGAAACATGGGATGGACTATGCAAGTGTGACTATTCCATGACTTGTGTCCATTCCAAAGATATAGGACTTAAGGATGAATGCATGAAAGGTTAATCACAAAAGGTTATGTCGAATCATGACTTCTTGTAACTTAGGTAGCATTGATGCATTGCTAGATGCCACTCGTTGTTTGTAACATTAGAATCGTTCTAATGTTACTGCTAACGTTACAAGAACCTATAGGGTCACACCCTATGGTTGAAATGAACGAGGTAAAACATAGTTGGTATATTGCTTGGTTGTCACATGACAATCAAATTGTTGAACATACTATTTATGTACAAGGATGTTGTACACATAATCAGAACATAGTTTTATTGATATATGAATTTAGTTCGTATATAAGTTTAAATAAATATAGTTTACCGAAATCTTTATTATAATTAATGTAATTATAATTTTTCGGTTAAACATTATTATATTTATTTGAATGATAATTATTATGTTTGGATTAATTTTAATGAATTAAATTCGTTATAAATATATACCAATTAAGAGGGAGTTATATATAGAAAGGGTAAAAAAAACCCTAAAAAGTGATATATATAACTAGCCCGAAAATATGAAAGTGGTCTAGCAGCCGTTTTAGCAAAATACTCTCTGAAAATAGTTTTCTGGGATTTCTATCGTTCATTGTCAATCGGGTGGACTACGTAGAGGCCGACATCGGAAAAGGTTGCGGCTTGGTTCGATAGTGGTTCAGCATTCCTGTTGCCTAGGCGTCGCTGTCTACTCAGATTGAAGTTTTGGTAAATTCGAAACCTTTTTATCACCCCGATTTGTTCCTTACACATGGATCCTTGGTTTAGATCGTCGGGTTTTAATTTTTCGCTGCGCCTTGGTAGCACCGGTGTTCCAACAGTGGTATCAGAGCCACTTGTGTAATACGAACTCGGGCTTAAATACTTGGATGATGCAATTGTATGAGATGCATGTTTCAATTTTATTATGTTATTCCTGTTTAAATCGTTTAAATAAAATCTGATAATTGTTCCTTTCGATAAGTGATTAAATGTTAATCATGATGTTATGGCCTATTCGGTTTTATGTTTTTTTACTGTTAACATTAAGAAATCTGTGATGAAGCAGGGGTGGCATTTACAATTTCCATGAATGACATCGCCGATGGAACAAGGGTTGTTCCGATATGAAACCTCAAGGATTAAAATCCTAAAAACACGATTCTGCTGATAGAAGTTATCAAATCGTGAGGTTTCATTTGACCGGGTTCATGATTGCGACTGCGCGGGCTCCGCCCCGCACCCCTGGTCCATACCGCGGGTGGGCCATAAAAGGTTGAAAGGATATTTTATAATTCACTTAGTAAAACGTTGTATAAAGTATACTATTTTTGAAATGCACGGTGTTTGAAATGCATAGTTATAGCCCGATGACCCTTTTGATAAAATGTTGTAATTTTATAAATACGGCTTGCATGTCGTGCCTTACTACTATTCTTTTGTATTTCTCTTCTCATCTTACTCCTCGTATGTAAAAAACGAGTTTCAATTTTGTAATTGGTAAAAGTTGCTGTGGACTAGACGAGAAGTAAGATGGGCCGACTAGTGTGGATCGACATCTTGTGAAACGGCTTACACCTTTAGGTTCCCTTTTGGTTCTCCCATTGGCTTGGGTTGAACCACCATAGTTTATGGGCTATAACTATTGCATTTATTTATTACTTTACTTATTCATGTATGAGATGCTATGGATGTCTAAAGCATGCAAATTTGGAAATAATAAACCCCATTAATTGATGAGATCAATTAAAAGATTAAATGGACTAAAGTAGACCATAATTGGTGAGATGTAACACTCTAATAAAATCCCTCTATTAAAATATTAAGTTAACATGGCCTTCCAATTTATGCCCTCGTTAAGGCCTCGATCAATACTATGTAGGTTTTGCCAAAGTGAAGTACTAGTATTTATCTTGGTTAAACGCGAAGAATAAACAAGTGATATTCGCCGGTTAAAAATTGGTTAATGACTTAACTAGATTACTCTAATAGGATTAGAAACCTAGAGGCAAATTATTTGGATAAATCATAAGATGATTAGAACAAGAGTTGTTCACCAAATTGTAGGAGTTACATATGATGTAATTAGCAAGTGTTGCTTACCTAAATAACCATAATCTTGAGAGTAAAGCCAAAGCTGACTTAAGAGGAGGTGAAATATGGATCCTTAACCCACTAGAAATACTTTCATGAAAGTATTTCCAAAATTAATATATGGGGGTTATTAATTTTGAAATAAAATAGTAGGAACATCTTTTAATAAAGTCCTTTTAATGATTTATATAAACTTGGTAAATTTTATTCACACGCATATTTTATTGTTGTAGATATATTATGGCTGCAAACACTAATACACTCTCATTACGATCGGTCCTTGAGAAGGACAAATTGAATGGCTTGAATTTTCTTGATCGGTTCCAGTAACTTGAGGATTGTCCTCAAACAAGAACGGAAATTATATGTCATTAAAAACCACTTCTGATGAACCACCTGGCTAATGCCTCGAGGGTGATAAAGATGCTTACAAGAAGCATCTCGATGAAATGGTAGACGTTGGATGTCTTATGCTTGCCACTATGAATCCACGAGCTTCAAAAGCAACATGAGGATATGGTTGCTTATGATATGATCGAGCACCTAAAAGAACTATATCAAGGGCAAGCAAGGCAAGAGAGGTTCGATATCTCTAAGGCCCTATTCCAATGTAAGTTGGGTGAAGGAAGCCCAGAGGGGACCTCATGTTCTTAAGATGATTGGTTATATTGAAAGCCTATCTAAGCTTGGGTTTCCATTGAGCCAAGAGTTGGCCACCGATGTTATTCTCGCAATCGTTGCGGATAGTTACAGCCCAGTTTGTCCTCAATTTCAATATGAATGAAATTGACAAGACTCTGCCACGCTTGCTTAGTATGTTACTTAATCTGCTGAAGGCAACATGAAAAAGGTTGGACCCAAGCCCATACCGATGGTCCGTAAACAACAAGGGCAAGGAAAGGCTAAAGTCCCGACAAAGCCCAAAGGCAAAGGTAAGCCCAATCTTGGAAAGGGAAAGGCTACAATGAAACCTAAAGGTGGGGTGTCTAAGGAAGGAAATTGTTTTCATTGTGGTGTGACTGGACATTGGAAGCGGAACGGCCCTATCTATCTTGAGGAAATCAAGAAGGTCAAAGCAAGCGAGCGCCCGCTTGGTATTTATGTTATTGATATTAATTTATCAACTACTACTTCTTGGGTATTAGATACTGGTTGTGGTTCTCATATTTGTACTTCATGCGGGGACTACAAAGGAGTAGGACTTTGGCTAGAGGAGATGTGGACTGCGAGTTGGAAATGGAGCAAGAGTTGCTGCATTAGTGTGGGGAACATATACTTTATCTTTGCCTAGTGGACTTGGTTTAATTTTAGAGAGATTGTTATTTTGTGCCCAGCTTGACTAAAAACATTATTTCAATTTCTTGTTTAGACAAAATTGGTTTTGAGATAATAATTAAGAATAATTGTTGTTCCTTTTATCTTAATAATGTTTTCTATGGTTCGGCACAATTGATTAATGGCCTCTATATTTTAGATCAAATGAATCCCATTTACAACATAAATACTAAAAGATCTAAAATAAATGACTCAAATCAAACTTATCTTTGGCATTGTCGTTTGGGCCACATAAGTGAGAAACGCATATCCAAACTCCATAAAGATGGTCTCTTGGATTCATTTGTTTTTGAACAATTTGAAGTATGTGAATCTTGCTTATTAGGAAAATGACTAAATCTCCTTTTCTTGGTAAAGTGAACGAGCTAGTGATTTATTGGGCTTAATACATTCAGATGTATGTGGACCAATAAATACACAAGCCAGAGGTGGATTTCACTACTTCATTACTTTCACTGATGATTTCAGTAGATATGGGTATGTTTATCTCATGCGCCATAAATTTGAGGCCCTTGAAAAGTTCAAGGAATTCAAAAATGAAGTACAAAATCAACTAGGCAAAACTATTAAGATACTTCGATCTGATCGAGGTGGAGAGTATTTGAGCCTAGAGTTTGATGATCTTTTGAAGGAATGTGAGATTGTCTCACAACTTACTCCTCCTGGTACTCCTCAATGGAATGGAGTTTCTGAGAGAAGAAATCGAACTTTATTAGACATGGTTCGATCCATGATGAGTCATGCTGATCTACCGACTTCCTTTTAGGGACATGCACTTGAAACAGCTATTTTCACACTAAATCGTGTTCCATCTAAATCGGTTCAAAAGACGCCATATAAGATGTGGACTGAGAAACGTCCCAGTATGTCTTTTATGAAAATTTAGGGTTGCGAAGCTTATGTTAAACGTCAGACGTCTACTAAGCTTGAACCCAAATCTGAAAGGTGTATCTTTGTGGGGTATCCGAAAGAAACCAAAGGATATTATTTCTTTAATCCCACTGAGAACAAAGTGTTTGTTGCTCGGACTGGTGTCTTCCTAGAGAGAGAATTTGTTTCTAGAAAAGGAAGTGGGAGAAAGATTGAACTTGAAGAAATTCGAGAATCACAAGATGCCACTAAACTGTAGATAGAACAACGACAAATTCCACAAGAAATTGAGGAACAAGTAATCATTTGTAGAAACACAACCACCGCGTAGATCTTTAAGAGAACGCCATGCACCTGAGAGATATGGATTTCTCATTACAACGCATGGGGACATTCTTCTTATAGATCAAGATGAGCCTAGGACTTATCAAGAAGCGTTGGCGAGCCCAGACTCTGAGAAATGGCTTGAGGCCATGAGATCTGAGATGGATTCCATGTATGAAAACCAAGTTTGGACATTGGTTGACCCACCCGAAGGGGTTAAACCTATAGGGTGCAAATGGGTTTTCAAAAAGAAAATCGACATGGATGGTAATGTACAAACATACAAGGGGCGATTAGTCGCTAAAGGTTTTCGCCAAATTCATGGTGTTGACTATGACGAAACCTTTTCTCCTGTAGCTATGTTTAAATCCATCAGGATCTTGCTCGCCATAGCTGCATTTCATGATTATGAAATCTGGCAGATGGATGTCAAAACAGCTTTCCTTAATGGGAAACTTGAAGAGGATGTGTATATGACACAACCTGAAGGTTTTGTCGATCCAAAGGATGTTGGAAAGATATGCAAGTTACAAAGATCCATTTATGGATTAAAGCAAGCTTTTCGAAGTTGGAATCTTCGTTTTAACGATGCAATCAAAGAGTTTGGTTTTATCAAAAATGAAGATGAGCCATGTGTTTACAAGAAAGTTAATGGGAACACAATCACATTCTTGGTACTGTATGTGGATGACATACTTATCATGGGCAATGACATACCTACCTTACAGTCTATTAAGACTTGGTTAGGAAGTTGTTTTTCTATGAAGGACTTGGGCGAAGCCACTTACATCTTAGGAGTCAAGATCTATAGAGATAGATCAAGACGACTACTAGGTCTAAGTCAAGGTACATATATAGATAAAGTATTGAAAAAGTTCAATATGGAAGAATCTAAGAGAGGATTCCTACCTATGAGACATGGTATTTCACTCTCGAAGGAAATGTGTCCTTCAACTCCACAAGAGAGAGAACGCATGAGTAAAATTCCATATGCTTCTGCTATTGGATCTATCATGTATGCCATGTTGTGTACCCGTCCCCGATATGTCTCATATGCCTTAAGTATGACGGCGGTACCAAGTAGATCCCGGTGAAGGTCACTGGACCACGATCAAGAATATCCTTAAGTACTTAAGAAGAACTAAGGATACGTTCCTAATATATGGAGGTGAGGAAGAGTTAAGTGTAAAGGTTACACTGATGCCACTTCTAAACCGACAAGGATGATTCTCGATCGCAATCGAGTTTTGTGTTTTGCCTTAATGGTGGTGCTTTGTGAGTGGAAGAGTTCAAAGCAAAGTCTGATGAGCCGATTCTACAACAGAGGCTGAGTATATTGCAACTAGTGAGGCAAAAAAAGAAGCGGTTTGGATCAAGAAGTTCATTATTGAACTAGGGGTTGTGCCTAGCATATCAGATGCTATAGAACTCCGATGTGATAACAATGGAGCCATTGCACAAGTAAAAGAACCCAGATCTCACCAACGATCCAAACATATACTTAGGCGCTACCATCTTATTCGAGAGATTATCGATCGAGGGGATGTAGAGATATGCAGAGTACCTACGGATGATAACATTGTTGATCCTCGACCAAGCCTCCGACACTGCCAGGCATGATCGTCACACTAAGTCACTTGGTATTAGATATATAAGTGATTGGTCTTAGTGCTAATGGGAGATTGTAAGAGTATGCCCAAAGATCAATCATGAGATGGTTGTAATAACATACTTGGTTTATCATATTTATTAATATAAGCGCGTTGCCATTATTATTCCAGCTTTTCTTTGTGCATAAATAAACTATTTTATAATAATGTCCCGAGAATAATATGATTATTCTCAAAAGATCCTTAGTCAAGTATTGTTATTGGCTAGGACAATAATAATGCATCAAGACTAACATGTAGTTGATTGATGATAAAGAGTTGTCATTGATATGGAGTGTCGAAATCAATGCATGAATATGTGTGTTAGGGAACAACATATTGGGTGACCCGCTATGAGTATGTTTCTTGGATTATTATGTAATTGTCACAACATTACTCATAATGATTAATATGTATATGATCCTCATACTTGAGATAATCTTTATCCCAACATCGTGAGTTGTATATTTTGATACTGATCAAACAAACATCAGAATCGTTGTTCTATAAAGACTGATGTTGGATATACCACAATCTATGTTGAGGGATATAGTTGATCAATATAGGATAAGTCCCTCCTACATAATGGGAGTAATATCTCAGGCCATTTGATTTAGTGAGGCTAGAAATGCATGGCCATGCTCAAATAAGTTGATATGAGATGTCATACTTATTTGTGTATCATAGTCTACTCGAGGTATCAAGAAACATGGGATGGACTATGTAAGTGTGACTATTCCATGACTTGTGTCCATTCCAAAGATATAGGACTTAAGGATGAATGCATGAAAGGTTAATCACAAAAGGTTATGTCGAATCATGACTTCTTGTAACTTAGGTAGCATTGATGCATTGCTAGATGCCACTTTCGTTGTTTGTAACATTAGAATCGTTCTAATGTTCTTGCTAACGTTACAAGAACCTATAGGGTCACACCCTATGGTTGAAATGAACGAGGTAAAACATAGTTGGTATATTGCTTGGTTGTCACATGAATTAAATTAATTATAGAATTAATTTAATTGGGCAATCAAATTGTTGAACATACTATTTATGTACAAGGATGTTGTACACATAATCGAAACATAATTTTATTGATATATGAATTTAGTTCAGATATAAGTTTAAATAAATATAGTTTATCAAATCTTTATTATAATTAATGTAATTATAATTTTTCGGTTAAACATTATTATATTTATTTGAATGATAATTATTATGTTCGGATTAATTTTAATGAATTAAATTCGTTATAAATATATACCAATTTAGAGGGAGTTATATATAGAAAGGGTAAAAAAAAACCCCTAAAAAGTGATATATATAACTAGCCCGAAAATATGAAAGTGGTCTAGCAGCCGTTTTAGCAAAATACTCTCTGAAAATAGTTTTCTGGGATTTCTACCATTCATTGTCAATCGGGTGGACTACGTAGAGGCCGACATCGGAAAAGGTTGCGGTTTGGTTCGATAGTGGTTCAGCATTCCTGTTGCCTAGGCGTCGCTGTCTACTCAGATTGAAGTTTCGGTAAATCTGAAACCTTTTTATCACCCCGATTCGTTCCTTACACATGGATCCTTGGTTTGGATCGTCGGGTTTTAATTTTTCGCTGCGCCTTGGTGGCACCGGTGTTCCAATAGAAAATCCTTAAAAGGGGAGAATTGTAAGAACCCATTTTTTAGTGAAATCGAAACAGTGGTTTCGGGGCCAGAAATTCGATCCGAATTAAAATTTATTTTTATTTTATTACATGGTCCATAATATGTTAGGAATGTCATGTGAAAATTTTGATAATAAAATTTTATTGATTTAGTGCTTAATTACGAGATGGACTGAATCGCATAAAATGTAAAAATTGTATTCTAGTAGCTAGAAGGATTAAATAGCTATGGAATTCAAAACTTGAGGTCCTTATATGGAAATTAGACCATTAAAGAAAAGTATGTAGATATTTTGGTGACTTATCCATGAAAATTTAGAAAAAGGGCAATGGCTAAAATGAAATTTGAAATAATTAAGTTAATTAATAGATGATAAAAGATATCATCTTATTTTTATGTCATCTTTAACCTAAAATACATGGAAACCTTAGGAGAGAGAGAAGAAACTTTCATGGCTTAATTGGATAAGTTTCTTTGTCCCATTTTTAGTAATTTTGAAAATTTTGAAATCAGGATAGCTTAATCTATCTATTTGGGGGATCAAATCAAAATATAAAATTTGGGTCATGTATGAATATGCTGAAAATTAGAAATTTATGGTAGAAAATGAAAGGTTGTTGATAGGTAAACAACTTTTTCAAAGTGATTTTTGATGAAAACATGATTTAGGGACTAAAATGCAAAGTTGTGAAATTTGATGAAAAATTCTGAATACATGTGCTATAAATTTTGTGATGAGATTTTTGTTAGGCTTGTAATATGGAGTAAATTGCACAAATTTTATTTTCCGAGCCTAGAGACGAAATTGGAATTTATGGAAAAGTTAGGGGGAAAATGGTAATTTTGCCTAGGACGAAAATTGAGTCCAAATGAATATGAAATGTGTGAATTGATGGTTAAATTCATTTATATAGATCCGAACAACACAAATTCGAGGTTAGATCGAGGAAAAGAAAAAGTTTCAGATTAGTAGATTATATACGTGAACAAGCGACGAGGTAAGTTCGTGTAACTTAATCGAGCATGTAAATATATTAACTTGAATGTTATGATTGTATACAATAAGAATTATATTTATATGAATGTTATAAATATGTGAAAAGATTACATGTTCGGAAATGTTGGAAAAAGGGTAATGTCTTGTTTGAATATTGAATTTTAATGGATAAATATGCTTTCTTAAAATGAATGAGGTCCTGCATTTGTTCTTGACAGGATTTAGCTCGGACGGGTAATTCTGATATAATCTCTCTCGAGCATATGTTACAATTAGGGTTTATCCTAGACTAGTAATCTTAATTTAGCTCTTTTAAGCATACGTTACATAATGGATTTAGCCTGGACTGGTAATCCTGGAATACGATATTGACTCAAGAGTGTGTTCTTTGATTAAATGCCCTAAAGGGGTACTCTTGAATAAGAATTGAAGGGTTATTGATTGTACACCTTGAGTGTACTACTTGAGTGTACTCTTTGATTAAACTCTTCGCATGATGAGAGAATTACGAGATGAAATGATAATGTCTTGAAAATAATATTGCATGATGAGCTCAACTATGTTTACTTGATGTATATGTAAATTTTGTGACTAGCATGTTTGATTGAATGCATGTGTTTAGGCAATTTTGCCAAATGGATGGAAAACATGATATTGTATGATTAGATTTAATAAACGGGATTGGTAAGTTTAGTTTCCGTTATACGAACTTACTAAGCATGTAATGCTTACTTTATTTTATTTTCCCTGTTTTATATTGCTCGGAAGCTCGAGAAGGTTGGAGATCATTGGAGCATCATCACACTATCTACTAGCTTATTTTGGGCATATATAGTAAAATCATTTTGGTATAATGGCATATATACGCTAACTTGGCCATAGATGGCTTAAGTATGTGGTTTGTAATCTAGCTATTGGAATGACCAGTAATGGTTGTTTTGATATACTTGTAATGTCATACTATGGTAGTTATATACATGTTAAAAGGTTGTTCAAATTATGCCTATCATATGGAATATACCAAGATAAGATTATAAACATGTATGCATGTAATGATATGCCACGTTGAATGATAAAGTTTGCTTAATTTGAATGCTTGGCATTTGGATGTGAGTTTAAGTGCAGGTCATTGGTGTGATTTTGGGTGAGAAATGATGCTAGAAATGGCTTTATTTTGTCCACACGGGCAGACACATGGGCTGGTATATATGTGTGTGGTTAGGCTATGTGTCCCCTACACCTTATATTTGAGAAATAGAGTGCTCAGAATTGAGCAAACTAGCAGAGACACAGGCGTGAGTCTAAGCCGTGTGTGCTGCACAGCCTAGAACACGAGCGTGTGTCTTGGTCGTGTGAAACCTGCACCTAATTTCAAAAGAATTTAATTAACCATACGACCTAGTACATAGACGTGTGGCATGGCCGTGTGCATAATTTAGAGAGTTACATGGGGTCAAACATGACCTGCAGCACGGGTGTGTCCCAGGGTCACACGAGCGTGTCCCTTGGACCACACAAGCATGTGAGCCCTGCACCTTGGAAAATTTTTAAAATGTCGCGAAAAATTCTTGGAGTTTTCGATTAAGTCCCGATTCAATTTTAATGCTTATATTCGGCCTTAAGGGTCTATTTAAGGGATATTTTGAATAATCTCGGAAAATGAACAGTGATTGACATGATTTATCTGTAAATGTTCTGAAAGTTTCAGTAATGCTCTATAACTCTATTTCGGCGATGGATACAGGTTAGGGGTGTTACATTGAATGCCACACGACCTAAGACATGGGCATGTCTCCTGACCGTATGAGTCATACGGCCTGGCCACACGGCCGTGTGACCCCTGCAGCTTTGAAAATTTTCAATGTTTTCTGAAAAATTCTTTGAGTATTTGATCTAGTCTCGACTTGTTTCTAACACGTATTTTGAGCCCCAATGGCTCGTATAAGGGACAATATGTTTAATTTCGATTGGTTTTTGACATGAACATATATGATATGAAATGTTTGTTTAGTTGATCTATAAACTTTGGCAATGCTCCGTAATCCTGTTCCGGCGATGGATACAAGTTAGGGGTGTTACATTTATCACAATGTGGGAAAGCGGTTTTCATTAAGTCAATTTTGCAAGCTATTCATATATATATATAATGTCATGTTTTTTGTTACTGAGCTCATTTTTCAAGGAATTAGAATTGATTATGTGCAGATATTGGTGGCAGAAATCTCAATTGTAGTGTGGTATTCATTGGTGTTATTGGGGGATCTTTGCGATTTAAAAGAGGTGGGGGCATGGAATTTCACAATTTGGCAAAATTTAACGTATGCTTTTGGCCAAGCAGATATCACAATTAGTATGTAATATGTCTTTGTTGGTGGCACGAGTACTAAAAGAAAATTACTATGTGAACAATGATTTCTTAGAAGCTAAGTTAGGGAGTTAACCTTCAATAGTATAGAGGAGAATATGGGTAGCGAAGGGACTTTTGATGGAGGGATATAGCTGGCTGGTAGATGACGAGAGTTCAATTTTAGTGTGGGATATGTCTGGCAAAGTGAATTCACCCCGGGTTAATAGAATATAAAGGTGGCAGATTTAATTGAAGAATAGAGTCGAACATAGAAGGAAGATATGGTGTTATCAATGTTTGATTACCAAGAGGCAAGAAAAATCCTCAGTATACAACTAGTGTAGTAATGAGTTATGGACAAACTAAGATAGTGTCCTGAGAGCTTCGGTGAGTACACTATACGAAGTGGGTATAGAATCCTGCTCAGAGGATTTCCTAAGATTGAGGAGGACAGTTATAGTTCCATCGACCAAGAGACCATGAGTTTGTATAGACAGTTACAACAGATACAATCACCGGAAATGATGAAAATTACAATATGGAAATTTATAAATAATTTTGTGCCAACAACTTCCAATTATCACCAAAGAAGAATACGAATGAATGAAGCTTGCCCCAGATATGTTGAGGACTCTGAAACCAATATACATGCAAGCCGTGATTGTCCATTTGCCTTGCAGGTTTGGCAAGAGCTTGGAATTAATTGGATAGTGAATCAAACAAAGGCTTTATGGCTAATTGGGTTGAACGATTATTTTCTAAGGGCAATAACCAGCAAAAATTAACAGCTATAATCGTAATCTGAGCAATTTGGCTTTCAAAAAATAAACTACTGCGTGAAGGAAAGTAAAAATCTAAGATTGAAATTGTTACTTTCATTTTGGAATACATTTGTGAGTTGGAACTATTGATTGAGGAAAGAGTTGAACGAGCAGCAAAGGAGATGGTGGTGTGGCGGTCTCCCTTGGAGTCTTTTTCCTTAGTAAATTTGGATACAGGTTTCTACAAGGAGTTGGAGACGATGAGTACGGGGATTATCCTTAGAAATAGCACTAGTCCGATAATGGGAGCAGCTTGCCTATGGAATATCTATGTATCAAATGCATTGGCGGCGGAGGCGTTAACTAGTACCCAAGCTTTCAAATTCGCATAGGAGTTGGTATTTTGGGTAGTAGAGGTTTAAGGGGATTCGTTATTAGTTATAACAAAGCTTTGAGTGGCATGTATTGAACGATCGAAAATCAGTAATCACATATGGGATGCGAAACAGGTTGTGCTGGGTTTTGAGAGATGTAATTTTTAGAATACCAAGAGAAGGGATAATTAGGTTGCTCACCTATTGGCCAAAGAGGGGTTTCGCTAGAAACGTGATGTCTAGTGGGTGGAGGACAGCCCGACGATAATTCAAGGACTAGTGGAGGAAGAGGGACAATCCACTTTTTAGGTCAATTCAGGTCCATTGATATAGTGACAGCGGATGCCAGAAGATTCAATTATAACTAGCAAGGTCAGATTGCTTCAAATCGGAGCAATTTAAATTCGTTTTTGGGCATTTGAAGAGATATATGGCATATGGCGTAAGTTGTGAGAGGAAAGAAAGGTTGTTTAGTTCTTGTTTATATAGATGACCGAGGGTCACAATTATTTTTGTTGTCTAACAACTTTTTTAGTAATAAATGCATGTCTTTACAGTAAAAAGAAATGTTAAATATCACATATTTAAGATTTGCACTTGATTTACTTGCAAATATTTTGTCTATTTTTAAATAATATATTATATATTTAAAGTGAGTTGAGTAATAGTGTTATTTTTAAATAATATATTTAAAACGACTGCATTAGGTGTTAATTTATCTATTAATTTAAAATATGTATACATTCTTAAATAAAATAAACTTAATATTTATAATTAACAAAATTTTAAGTAATTATGATTTATTAAAATTTATTTCAAAATTAAGTTTTAATATTAATTAAATGAATTTATAATAAAATTTAAAAACCTCAACTTAGCCGGGAGACAATACTAATATTTGTAAAATATACAAATTTTTATTGATCTTAAGTGTTAGAGTTGTGTGACCCAAATTCTAAGATATTGCTTGTAAGTCAAGTTAAACAAAATATATTTTCTTTCTAGAAGATTTATTATTTATTAGTATAATATATTTAGCATTTATTAGCATAATATATATGACATTTATTAGAATTAGGTTTTTTCAATCTATAAATAGATGTAGTCGAAACTCCTCTTGTATCATTCAAATTCGACATTAGTGAATTTTTTCTCCTCTGTCCGTGATTTTTTTCCCAAAAGGGTTTCTACTAAAATCTGTGTATTCTATTGTCTTTTTTTTTCTTTGTGATCTTTTTTACATTGTCATTATCAACGTTTAGTTTTTAATAAATTAGTATCAGAGCTTTCTCGAGTTGTTTGTTTCGATCATAGTAATGGTGACAATAAAGTATGATATTTTGTTGTTGGATCACAAAATTATATTCTTGTTGTGGCAGATAAAGATGCAGACAGTTCTTACGTAGATGAATTTGGAGGATGTCTAGTTAGGGGTAGATAAGATGCCTTCGACATTAACGAAGGAAGAGAAGAAATGTAAAGATCGAAAGGCTTTAACGCAATTACATCTGCATCTATCGAATGAAATTCTACAGGACATGATAAAGTAAAATATGGGCAAAGCTACAACAGCTATGCATGTCGAAAACCCTAACTAGCAAGTTACATATGAAGCAGAGCCTTTATGCTCATCGTTTGGAGGAAGATGCGTTTATGCACGAACACTTAACTGTGTTTAAAGAAATTCTCTCAGACCAGAAGTCATGGAGGTTTAATACGATAAAGAAGATTTAGGGTTAATTTTACTTTGTTTGTTGTCATCATCTTATTCAACTTTTAGAGCTACAATTTTGTATAGCAGCAAATCTCTCACAATTGATGAAGTTTATGCTTCCTTAACATCATATTACAAGATGAAGCATCTTATTTTTGGATCTAACTCTTAGGAGAAGGTCTTGTTGTTCGTGGGAGACAAGAACGAAATACTGATGATAATCGTGAGAAGACATATGAATGAAATCCTCACTATAAATCTAAGGGTGGATAGAGATATTCAAATAGATGTAAAACCATTAACTTCTACAAGAAGAAAGGGCACATTAAGTCTGAGTGCTATAAGTTGTAGAATAAGATCAAAAGGGAGGCTGCGAACCAAAAGGGAAAATAACCAGAACAATCTGGTGAAGCTGATGTTGTAGAAGACTACAGTGATGGTGAAATCCTAATTGCTTTTGCCAACAACCCTAAAGTGAGTAAGGAGTGAATCCTTAATTCTGGTTGTACCTTTCATATGAGTCCCAATTGGGATTGGTTTACAACATATGAAACATTGTCTGAAGGTTTTGTTTTGATAGGAAATAGTGCTTTATGTAAAATCGCAGGTATTGGTATTATTAAAATTAATATATTTGATGGAGTCGTCAGAACATTTATTGATGTATGATATGTACTGGAATTGAAGAGGAATTTGATTTCGTTGAGTATCCTTGATTCAAAGGGGCACAAGTACACAACTGAAAGTGGGGTTTTGAAGATTAGCAAGGGTTCCCTTATTGTGATGAAAGGGCAGAAAAAGACTGCTAAGTTAGATATTTTTCATGGTTCAACTGTTACTGATGATGCAATCGTCACTTTCTCTTCCTTGTTAGATGATGATGCTACTAGACTTTGGCATATGCGTCTAGGGCATATGAATGAGAATGACATGGCGGAATTGAGCAAAAGAGGACTTCTTGATGGATAAGGCATTAGCAAACTAAAGTTCTGTGAGCACTGCTTTTTTAGGAAGCAAAAAAAATTTTGATTCGCAAGAGGAATCTATAACACAAAGGGAATACTAGATTATATTCATTCTGATCTTTAGGGACCATCTAGAGTGCCTTTGAGGGGTGACACTAATTATATGCTGATAATCATTAATGATTTTTCAAGAAAGGTTTGGGCATTCTTCCTGAAGTAGAAAAGTGATGTGTTTTCCACATTTAAGACTTGGAAAACTATGATCGAGTAGCAGAAAGAAAAACAGATTAAATACCTCCGCACAGATAATGACTTGGAATTCTATTCTGATGAATTTAATGAATTGTACAAATCAGAAGGGATAGTGAGACACTTGACAGTTCGTCATACGTCACAACAAAACGGCTTCGCAGAATGGATGAATAGAATAATCATGGAAAATGTTCGATGTATGTTGTCGAATGCTTGTTTACTGAAGTCATTTTGGGCTGAAGCAGCCTCTACCGCATTTTTTTTATTAACCAATCTCCGTCCATTACCATTAAGAAAAAGACTCCACAAGAGGTATGGTCCGGTAGTTCTGCTAATTATTCTAATTTAAAGATTTTTGGGTGTCCTGCATATACTCATGTTGATAATGGGAGATTGGAACCTAGATCCGTTAAATGTGTTTTTCTTGGTTATAAGACTGGTGTTAAAGGATATAAGTTTATGGTGTCCTGAATACGAAAGTTGTGATTAGCAGAGATGATATTTTTGTTGAAACTATTATGTTGTCTAACTTACCTCTTAAAGACTCATCTAATAAAAACCAGCAAAGTCCAAGCATACTTGTAAAGCATGTGGAACTACAGATTGATCCAGAATTTATAACAGTCTATGTTAGCACAGAAACTCAAGGGTAGAGTTATTGCTTCAAGATAATATCCTATTGCCGAGAATAGACCTAAAAGAGAAATTAAACCTCCAAAGAGGTACGCCGAGGCTGATCTAGTTGCTTATGTTTTAAACGTGGCTGTAGATATAGATGCAAATTAAAAGCATCTACTTATTATGAGGTAGTTAGCTATGAAGATTCAGGAAAGTGGATGTTTGCTATGCAAGAAGAGATGAAATTACTCCATAAGAGCAGAACATAGAATCTAGTAAAGCTTCTTAAGAGTAAAAAGGTTGTTCGTTGTAAATAGGTGTTCAAGAAGAAAGAAGAGACCTTAGGAATTGAAAAATCCATATATAAAGTAAGGCTAGTTGCAAAAGGTTATAGTCAAATTTCAGGTGTAGACTTCACAGAAGTGTTTTCTCCTGTTGTGAAGCATAGTTCGATTCAAGCCTTTCTTAGTATTGTGGCCATGTATAATTTGAAGCTTAAACAATTAGATGTAATAACAACGTTCTTACATGGAGAACTTAAGGAAGATATTTACATGTAACAACCAAAAGGTTTTATAGCCTCAGAAAAGAATGACTATGTTTGATTGTTGAAAAAGTCCCTTTATAGCATGAAACAGTCACGAAGGTAGCGATACAAGAGATTTGATTCTTTTATGACTATCATGATTTCAAAAGAAGCAGTTTTGACAATTGTGTTTATTTTAAGAAAAACAATTTATGGTTCTTTTATGTATCTACTCATTTATGTTGATGACATGTTGATAGCAGCCAAAGATGAAGAAGAGATAAGAAAGGTCAAAGCCCAACTTAGTAAAGAATTTGAGATGAAAGATCTGGGAGTAGCAAAAAAGATACTTGGGACAGAGATTCTCAGAGATATAAAAACATATAAATTGTACCTAAGTTAGAAATGGTACATTGAGAAAGTTCTTCGCAGGTTCAATAAACAGAATGCCAAGCCTGTTAGTACTCCATTAGCAGCCTACTTCAAACTTTCATCGGCTTTGTCTCCATATTTAGATGATGAGATTAACTACATGACACGCGTTCCATATTCTAGTGCAATGGGATTTCTCATGTATGCTATGGTTTGCTCACGTCCAGATTTATCATATGCAATTAGTGTAGTTATTAGATACATGGTGAATCCTGGTAACGAACACTGGAAAGTAGTTTAGTGGATTTTCAGATACTTACAAGGTACTACTAATGTTTGCTTATAGTTTGGAATAACTAGAGATGGAGTCATTAGGTATGTTGATTCTGATTTTGCTGGAGACCTTGATAAAAGAAGATCTCTCACCGAGTATGTCTTTACTATTGGAGGTTGCGCAATCAGTTGGAAAACTACTTTGCAAACTACAATTGCATTGTCTACTACTGAAGCTAAGTACATGGCAATTACCAAAGCTTGTAAAGAAGCTGTTTAGTTAAATGGACTTTTTGGTGAACTCAGTAAAGACTTTTAGATCAGTACATTGTTTTGTGATAGTCAGAGTGTCTAACACCCTTAACCTGTATCCGTCGTCGAAACAGGGTTTCAGAGTATTACCGAAATATTCAAAACATTTTTTAGATAATTCTTGTAAATTACTATTCATCTACCGGGATAATTCAAAACTTCCCTTAATTGGACCCTCGAGGCCCAATACGAGCAATAGAATCAAGTCAGGACTTAATTGAAAACTTATAAAATTTTTTACGACATTTCAAGAATTTTCCAAGGTGCAGGGCTCACACGCCCGTGTGATCTAGGGACACGCCCGTGTGGTCGGGCCGTGTACTACACACGCCCGTGTCCTTAACCCGTATAACTCTCTGACTTTTAAGGCATGAAGAAATTGAAGTCACACGGCCAAGTCACACGCCTGTGTGCTAGGTCGTGTGGCAAATTTTATTTTCGAAATTTAGGTGCAGTTTTCACACGGCCATGTAGCACGCCTATGTTCAAGGCCGTGTCAACCACACGGCTGAGACACACGCCCATGTCTCTACCCATGTGCCTAATTCTGAGCATTCTATTCTCATTTTTAAGATGCAAGGGATATACGGCCTAACCACATGCCTATGTTACACACGATCTAGACACACGCCCGTGTGGACAAAATGAAGTCATTTCTAGCTTCATTTTTCACCCAAAATTTCACCCAATACCTGCACTTAAAACACACATCCAATACCAACCATTCCAAGCATTCAAATTAAACAATTCCATCATTCATCATGGCATACCATTACATGCATATGTGTTTATAAACTTACCTTGGATTAACTTAGGCATTAACATCATTTGATCACATATACTTGACATATCACATATGAATATATCATAATAACCTACTTAATCATACCAAAATAAGCCATTACTAGCCATTCCAATGGCTAGGTTACAAAACACCATTTTCATGCCACTAATGACCAAGTTGCCCTATACATGCCATTATACCAAAATGATTTTCCTATGTATACCCAAAATAAGCTAGTCGATAGTGTGACGATGCTCCAATGATCTTCCAACCTTCGCGAGCTTTCGAGCACTATAAAACAGGAAAAATAAAACAGAGTAAGCATTACATGCTTAGTAAGTTCGTATAACAGAAACTAAACTTACCAATCCTGTTATTTAAATCTAAGCATACAATATCATGTTTTTCATGTAACTCCCCGTACCCGAGACCGTTGCCGGAGACGAACACGAGGTGTTAACAGACTTAATTCGTTACTTAAACAGCTCAAACAATTTAATTTTAAAATTTCTAGTCCAGCTAGCAATCTGCGTCATAGTCGCTTAAAAATTCATATCTCGAGTTTCGAAACTCAAAATCCTATTCCGTAAATTTTCCCTGAAACTAGACTCATATATCTATTTACTAATTTTTTTCTAGAATTTTTGGCTGGGCCAATTAGTACACTTTATTAGTTAAAGTCTCCCCTGTTTCAGGGTCTGACTTCTCTAACCTCTGTGTATTACTAATTAGATATCTCTCTGTACAGAATTTCAATGACTATGAGGTTTGTTTCTCTTAAAACTAGACTCAATAAGGATTCTAACCATGTACATTACACCACCTAATTATTTTTATAAAATTTATGGTGAATTTATAAAGTTGAAATAGGAGATCTAGAAATCGCTCTGGCCCTATTTCACTAAAACTCAGATATCTTATAAAATACAAAACCTTTACCTGCTTTGCTTATTCCATATGAAAAAAAAGCAATGAGATTTAATTTCATATATTATTCACTATCAAACCATGTCTCTACAAATTTTTGTGATTTTTCAAAATCACATTATTTCTGATACTTGAATCCGTTTTTAAGTTACTTTCACATTTTTCATAATTTTCATGTGATAGTTACTATTTAATCATACATACTATTAAACATGTATATCATCAGCCATTCTATTAGCTAATCACTAGAAAATATTTACACATCATTCATTGATCATATCATATCAAAAGAAACGAAGTTCCTATACATGCCATACACAAAACGCGAACGCCTAACTATACCAATGTAATTTCTTCGATAGTGTGATCGGGTCTCCGACGTTTCCTTCGATCCCCGAGTGGCTTGATAAAAACTATAAGAAAAAGAAAATAAGAGAGTAAGCACTAGGCTTAGTAAGCTTACAAGCAAATAAATTACAACATTCAACATAATGAATAAATATACATCAAGTCACCTAGCCACATAAACTTTCTTTACTTCTAATTTTCTACCTTCTTCTTTACTCACTTACCTTCTTTCTTACCTGACCTTTCACTATTCATAAATATAATCTACCTTCCCTTTTGCTGATAATTCACTATGATTTAACATATACAATGACCCGTTGAACCACTCGGAATACTAAGGATACTAGGGTCGCTCTGCTCTATCAATATCTCGCCAATGCCATGTCTTCGACATGGACTTACATGAATTATTCCTGTCTCCAATGCCATATTTATATATATAATATGGGCTTACATGGCTCATTCCTGTCTCCAAATCCATATATCTGATATGGACTTACATGGCTCATTTCTATCATGTCCTGTCAACCCCAATATCCTAATATTCCTAAGGTTCAAACGAGGCTTCCTAATGCTTTTTCTCTGCTTACTTACTTTAAATATTCTCAAAAAAATAAGTATATAAATGCTGAAATTTACAATAATAATGTAAAATATAAGAATATTGCATTTATTTCATCAGAAACTTACCTCGATACAAAATGTGACTAAACTTTACAATTTAGTCCTTTACTTTTCTTTTCCTCGATCTACTCCTTGAATTTCGTTCTTCTTGATCTATAATAGAAAATTTAACTTATTTAATATTCACATTTATCAAAACAGTCCTTTACTCAAACTTTGGAAAAATTACATTTTTACCCCTAAACTTTTGCATATTTACACTTTTACCCCAAATCTCGTAAATTAAACTTCAGCCTATTTTCTTATGTTTTATGACATTCTGATCATTTTCCCCTTCTATGGAAACATCAAATTCTCACTCTAACATGTACTTATGACTATTAGGTATTTTTACCGATTAAGCCCTTTCGCTGCTTTCACTTTAAAACCGAGTAGCACAAGTCGTCTAACATAATCTAAGACCTCATATTCTGTCATAAAACATCAAAATAAACACTTTTCACCTATGGGTATTTTTCCAAATATGAACCCTAACTTAAATTATTGCTAGCATAAGCTTTATCGAGCTACCAGGACTCCGAAAACGTAAAGAACTTGAAAAACGGGGCTAGAATGGACTTACAATCGAGCTTGGAAGCTTGAAAAACCCTAGCCATGGTTTCTCCTTGCTATATTCGGCCATGGTGAAGAAGATGAGCAAAATTGGCTTTTAATTTTGTATTTTAATTCATTTTACCCCTAAATGACCAAAATGCCCCTCCTTACTAAACTTTCAAAAATTCCTTCCATGTCCTAATTTTTTCCATGAACTTAAAATTGGTAAAATTTCTATTTAAGACCTCCTCATTAATATTCCAAAACAATTTCATACTAGAAACTTCTAGAATGCAAGTTTTGCAACTTATTCGATTTAGTCCCTAACTTCAAATTAAGCATTTTATGCATAGAATTTCATCACGAAATTTTCGCACAATCATGTAATCATATCATGAACCTCAAAATAATAATAAAATAAATTTTTCTACCTCAAATTTGTGGTTTCGTAACCACTGTTCTGTTTAGGCCCTATTTCGGGATGTTACATTTCTCCCCCCTTTAGGGATTTTCGTCCCTGAAAATCTTACCTGTGAAGAGAGATTTGGGTCTTGTTTTATAGCCTCTTCGGGTTCCCATGTAGCCTCATCTACCCCATGTCTATTCCATAGTACTTTCACAAGTGCAATACTTTTTTTCCTTAATTGCTTTACCTCTCGAGCTAGAATCTTTACTGGTTCTTCACCGTAAGTCATGTTTGGCTGAATCTCAACCTCTGTCTGAGAAATCACATGTGACGGATCTGAACGATAACGACGTAGCATAGACACATGAAATACATTATGAATCTTCTCTAACTCAATCGGCAAAGCTAACCGATATGCTAATGGTCCGACTCTCTCAATCACTTCAAACGGTCCAATAAAACGTGGACTTAGTTTGCCTTTCTTGCCAAATCTAAGAACTTTCTTCAACGGGGATGCTTTCAAAAAAAAACTTTGTCACCAACTTGATATTCAATCTCTTTTCTCTTCAAATCTGCATACGACTTTTGTCTGTCTGAAGCTGCTTTCAAGCAATCTCTGATGATTTTTACTTTCTCTTCTGTTTCCTTAACTAGATCAATCCCGTAAATCTGATCTTCCTTAAACTCTGTCCAATACAAAGGTGTGCGACATTTACGTCCATACAAAGCTTCATAAGGTGCCATCTTCAAACTCGACTAATAACTATTATTATAGGCAAACTCTACTAATGGTAAATATTTTTCCCAATCGCCTTGAAATTCCAAAGACACAAAGATCTAAGCATATCTTCAAGTACACGAATAACTCTCTCTCGATCGACCGTCGGTTTGAGGATGGAAAGTCAGTACTAAAGCTCAACTTTTGCCCAAAGCCTTCGTAATTTCTTCCAAAACCGTGAAGTAAATCTTGGATCTCTGTCAAAATGATCGATAATGGTACCCGTGTAGTCGATTATCTCTGAAATATACAACTCGCCAACTTGTCAAGTGAATAATCCATACTGAACAGGATAAAATGAGCCGACTTCGTTAATTTATCAATCACAACCCATACTGCATCTTTCTTTCTCGGTGTAAACGGCAATCCTGTCACAAAATCCATAGTAATTTGATCCCATTTCCACTTAGGGACTAGCACGGGCTGCAATAAACTTGAAGGTACCTGATGTTCGGCCTTTACCATTGATGATCAAGCGTCTAGAAACAAACTCTGAAATGTCCCTTTTCATTCCTACCCACCAATACATTTTCTTCAAATCATTATACATCTTTGTACTACCTGGAAGAATAGACAAAGAACTACTATGTGCTTCCTGTAAGATCTTTCGAATAAGCTCATCATTCTTTGGTACGTATACCCTGTCTCTGAACATCAAACAACCGTCAGAACTGATCTGAAAATCTGACTCTATATCCGACTCACACTGATCTCTTTTGGCTAATAACTCACTGTCATTTTTTTGAGCTTCACAAATTTCTTCAAGAAACATCGGTTTGGCTCTCAAATCAGCTAAGATAAAACCATCATCTGATAAGGCTAGACTAGTGTTCAAAGCTCTTAATGCAAACAAAGATTTCCTACTCAAAGCATCAGCAACAACGTTTACCTTACCTGGGTGATAATCGATCACTAGCTCATAATCTTTAATCAACTCTAACCATCTTCTTTGTCTCAAATTCAAATCTTTTTGAGTCATCAAATATTTCAAACTTTTGTGATCAGTAAATATGTGGAACTTCTCACCGTACAAATGATGTCTCCAAATTTTCAGCGCAAAAACAATGGCAGCTAGCTCTAAATCATGTGTCGAATAGTTCTTCTCATGTGGCTTTAGCCGTCTAGAGGCATAGCGATTACCTTCCCTTCCCGCATAAGTACACAACCAAGTCCATCCATGGACGCATCATCAGAAATCACAAACTCCTTACCTGTTCGGTTGTACTAAAACAGGAGCTTTAGTCAATAATGCTTTTAACTTATCAAAACTCATGACACTTCTCGATCCATTCAAACTTGACATCCTTTCGCAGCAATCTTGTCGTGGGGTAGCTATCATAGAAAATCCCTCTACAAATCGTCTATAATATCCGGCAAGACCAAGAAAACTTCTAACTTCTGATACATTTCTAGGAGGCTTCCAATCAACAATGGTTGAAATCTTGCTCGAATCAACCTTAGTACCTTCACCTGAAACAATATGTCCAAGAAAACCAACTTCTCGTAACCCGAACTCACTTTTGCTGAACTTGTCATACAACTGATTATCTCTCAGAATCTGTAAAACTGTTCTCAAATGCTCTGCATGCTCAGTCTCATCATGAGAATAAATCAAAATATCATCAATGAACACAACTACAAACTTATCCAGGTACGGTTTGAAAATTCGGTTCATTAAGTCCATGAAAATGGCAGGAGCATTAGTCAAGCCAAATGGCATCACAAGGAACTCATAATGACCATACCTAGTCCTGGCGGTCTTGGGACATCCGACTCTTTAACTCGCAATCGATAGTATCCGGATCTCAAATCTATCTTGGAAAACACAAGAGCTCCTTCAATTGATCAAACAGATCATCAATTCTAGGCAATGGATACTTGTTCTGCATCATACCTTGTTAAGTTGCCGATAATCTATGCACAATCTCATCGATCCGTCTTTCTTTTTCACAAATAGCACTCGGTGCACCCCATGGTGAACTCTTGGTCTTACACAAAGCCTTTATCTGTTAATTCTGCAATTGAGCTTTCAATTCTTTCAATTCCAACGGAGCCATTCTATAAGGAGCAATAGAAATGGGCATAGTACCTGGAATCAACTCAATACCAAACTCAACTTCTCTAACAGGAGGCAAACTAAGTAGTTCTTCCTGAAACACATCGGGAAACTCACATACCACAGTCTTGATTCAATTTTCAATTCGGATCTTTAGTGTTCAACACAAAAGCAAGATAAGCTTCATACCCTTTTCTCAAACATTTACGAAAGCGGATATAACGAAATTATGGAAAATGAACTCTCTCGACTCTTCTGAATTAACCCGAATAATTTCACCATTTTCACACTTCAACTCAATGAATTTCTTCCCACAATTCACTATCACATCATGTGTAGTCAACCAATCCATACCAAGAATCACATCAAACTCATCAAATGGCAATAGCATGAGATCGTAGCTGAAAAAACAATAGCCTTTAATCATTAAAGAACAATTTCTACATACTTTATCTACTAATACATGCTTGCCTAATGGATTCGATACTTTAATCACAAATTCTGTAGATTCTATAGGCATACTTATACTAGGCATCAATTTCTTGCAAACATATGAATGAGTTGAACCTGGATCAATCAAAGCAATGACATTAATATTATGTAGAGAAAATGTACCTGTAATCACATCGGGGAAGGATGCCTCTTCGCGTGTACGAATAGCATAAGTTCTTGCAGGGGCTCTAGCATCTGGTCTCACAGCTGAATCTCTTGAGGTACCTCTGTTACTTGCTCCTACTCCCGGTTGCCTCAATAATCTGCCTCTAGTAAGAGCATTTCCGGATCTAGCACTCTGTGTTATCTCTCGATTAGCTACCTCTGGACATTCTCGTACAAAATGATCTAGAGCACCGCATTTATAACAAACATTTTCGCCTACCCGACAAGGACCATAATGAAGTCTACCACACCGTGGACACCCTAATCTACCCTGTCCCACATTACCTACACTCGCAGTCGAGGTGATCTGAGCCTTCGAATCCTTAAATCTGCTGCCTCTATTCTGACTAGAATACCTGGCTGAGAAACTAGATCTGGTAGAAAACTCCTTTGGCCTTTTGGATGTAGCTTGGAATGACCTGCTCATCTGTCTCTTCTTTGTATCTTGTGTCTCTATCTCAACTTTGCCTTTTCTTTTTAACAGCTCATCTGCCTTACAGGCTCTCTCAACTAAAATAACGAACTCTTTTATTTCTAGAACACCCACTGACAGTCGGATATCATCATTTAACCCATCCTCAAACCTTTTACACATGATAGCCTCTGTGGACATACATTCTCTAGCATATTTACTAAGCCTGACAAATTCGCGCTCATAATCGGTAACCGTCACATTACCTTATTTCAATTCTAGGAATTCTTTTCTCTTCTGATCAATAAACCTCTGACTTATGTACTTTTTACGAAATTTCTCCTGAAAGAAATCCCAAGTGACCCTCTCTTTTGGTACAATTGATACAAGTGTTTGCCACCAGTGGTAGGCTGAGTCTCTAAGAAGTGATACTACACATTTCATACATCCCTCGGGTGTACAAGATAATTCGTCAAAAACTCGATAGTATTTTCTAACCAAAATTCTGCTCTTTCGCATCATCATCCTTTGTTGCTCTGGAACTTCTTACCCATTGTTTCCGATTCTATCAATCGGTGGCTTTTCTCTTATCACCGTACATGTATCGGGAAGCTTGAGCTGCATGGGTAGCCCGAGAATCATGAGGGGGTGGAGGTCTAATCGCCGGATTCGTGCGAACGAACTTCTCGGCAAACAAATCATTCAAAGCTTGGAAGAGAGCTTCTCGAGTCACTCCTCCCCGATTAATCATTCATCGCCTATTCTCGGATGGCGCTGCTTCTTCATGGGAGCAGTGTGCATTACTTTCTACATCATCATCACCAGCTTGCTCGGGATCCATTACTATAAAACAAAATATTTAAAAATCGTCAGGAGCCGTCACACTATCAAAATACAGGTATGGCATGTATAGCTAGACTTTAACTCACACTAACTGTTCCAAGAACTGACTAAACCTGCTCTGATACCAATAAATGTAATACCCCGTACCCGAGACCATTTTCGGAGTCGAACACGAGGTGTTAACAGACTTAATTCGTTACTTAAACAGCTCAAACAATTTAATTTTAAAATTTCCAGTCCAGCTAGCAATCTGCGTCACAGTCGCTTAAAAATTCATATCTCGAGTTTCGAAACTCAAAATCCTATTCTGTAAATTTTCCCTGAAACTAAACTCATATATATATTTACTAATTTTTTTCTAAAATTTTTTGCTAGGCCAATTAGTATAGTTTATTAGTTAAAGTATCCCCTGTTTCAGGGTTTGACTTCTCTGACCTCTGTGTATTACGAATTAGATATCTCTCTGTACAGAATTTAAATGACTATGAGATTTGTTTCTATTAAAACTATACTCAATAAGGATTCTAACCATATAAATTACACCACCTAATTATTTTTATAAAATTTATGGTGAATTTCTAAAATTGAAACAGGGGATCCAGAAATCGCTCTGGCCCTATTTCACTAAAACTCAGATATCTTATAAAATACAAAACCTTTACCTGCTTTGCTTATTCCATATGAAAATAGACCCAATGATCTTTAATTTCATATATTATTCACAATCAAACCATGTCTCTACAAATTTTTGTGATTTTTCAAAATCATGTTTCTGATACTTGAATCCGTTTTTAAGTTACTTTCACATTTTTCATAATTTTCATGTGATAGTTACTATTTAATCATACATACTATTAAACATGTATATCATCAGCCATTCTATTGGCTAATCACTAGCAAATATTTACACATCATTCATTGATCATATCATATCAAAAGAAACCAAGTTCCTATACATGCCATACACAAAACGAAACGTCTAACTATACCAATGTAATTTATTCGATAGTGTGATCGGGGTCTCCGACGTTTCCTTCGATCCCCGAGTGGCTTGATAAAAACTATAAGAAAAAGAAAATAAGAGAGTAAGCACTAGGCTTAGTAAGCTTACAAGCAAATAAATTACAACATTTAACATAATGAATAAATATACATCAAGTCACCTAGCCTCATAAACTTTCTTTACTTCTCATTTTCTACCTTCTTCTTTACTCACTTACCTTCTTTCTTACCTGACCTTTCACTATTCATAAATATAATCTACCTTCCCTTTTTGCTGATAATTCACTATGATTTAACATATACAATGACCCGTTGAACCACTCGGAATACTAAGGATACTAGGGTCGTTCCTGTCTATCAATATCCTGCCAATGCCATGTCTTCGACATGGACTTACATGAATTATTCCTGTCTCCAATGCCATATTTATATATATAATATGGGCTTACATGGCTCATTCCTGTCTCCAAAGCCATATATCTGATATGGACTTACATGGCTCATTTCTATCATGTCGTGTCAACCCCAATATCCTAATATTCTTAAGGTTCAAACGAGGCTTCCTAATGCTTTTTCTCTGCTACTTCGCCTTTAAATATTCTCAAAAAAATAAGTATGTAAATGCTGGAAATTTAAAATAATAATGTAAAAATATAAGAATATTGCATTTATTTCTTCAGAAACTTACCTCGATACAAAATGTGACTAAACTTTACAATTTAGTCCTTTACTTTTCTTTTCCCGATCTACTCTCGAATTTCGTTCTTCTTGATCTATAATAGCAAATTTAACTTATTTAATATTCAAATTTATCAAAACAGTCCTTTACTCAAACTTTGGAAAAATTATATTTTTACCCCTAAACTTTTGCATATTTACACTTTTACCCTAAATCTCGTAAATTAAACTTTAGCCTATTTTCTTATGTTTTATGACATGCTGATCATTTTTTCCTTCTATGGAAACATCAAATTCTCACTCTAACATGTACTTATGACTATTAGGTATTTTTACCGATTAAGCCCTTTTGCTCGTTTTCACTTAAAACCGAGTAGCACAAGCTGTCTAACATAATCTAAGACCTCATATTCTGTCATAAAACATCAAAATAAACACTTTTCACCTATGGATATTTTTCCAAATATGAACCCTAACTTAAATTATTGCTAGCATAAGCTTTATCGAGCTACCGGGACTCCGAAAACGTAAAGAACTTGAAAAACGGGGCTAGAATGGACTTACAATCGAGCTTGGAAGCTTGAAAAACCCTAGCCATGGTTTCTCCTTGCTATATTCGGCCATGGTGAAGAAGATGAGCAAAATTGGCTTTTAATTTTGTATTTTAATTTATTTTACCCCTAAATGACCAAAATGCCCTTCCTTACTAAACTTTCAAAAATTCCTTCCATGTCCTAATTTTTTCCATGAACTTAAAATTGGTAAAATTTCTATTTAAGACCTCCTCATTAATATTCCAAAACAATTTCATACTAGAAACTTCTAGAATGCAAGTTTTGCAACTTTTTCGATTTAGTCCCTAACTTCAAATTAAGCATTTTATGCATAGAATTTCATCACGAAATTTTTGCACAATCATGTAATCATATCATGAACCTCAAAATAATAATAAAATAAATTTTTTTACCTCGAATTTGGGGTTTCGTAACCACTGTTCCGTTTAGGCCCTGTTTCAGGATGTTACATTTCATCCATTAGCAAAATTGCCTAAACACATGCAATCAATCAAACATGTTAGTCACCAAAATATTCTTATCAATCAGGTAAACATAGATGAGCTCATCATGCAATATTCTTTCAAGTCATTATCATTTCATCTCATAATTCTCATGCCATGTCAAGAGTTTTATGTTAGTTGAATTATTGAAATTCCGATGGATGCTCAAGTAGTACACTCGAGGTGTACGATTCAATAATCTGTTAATTCTTATTCGAGGGTACCTATTAGGGCACTTAATCAAGGAACACACTCTCGAGCCACATATCGTATAACAGGATTACCAGTCCAGGCTAAATCCTTTATATAACGTAAACTCAAAAGAGCTTAATTTGGATTACCAGTCCAGGCTAAACCCTAATCGGAACGTATACTCGAGAGGTATTATATCAGGATTACCCATTCAGGCTAAATCCTTTCTATAACAACGTCAATAGGATTACTCTTCCGAGATAAATCCCATTCGCAACAAATGCAGGACCTTATTCGTTTCAGGAAAGCGCATATATTCATCAGAATTCAATATTCAATTGGGACTTAACCCTTTTTCACCATATCAAGCATGTATTAAATTTCTCATTATAGCATTCAAGTAATGTGCATCAATATAAGTCACATTCCATACAATACAACATTGAATTAAACATATTTACATGCCCGATTAAGTTACACGAACTTACCTCGACACTTGTTCGCGTATAAAATCTACTAATCCGAAACTTTTTCTTTTCCTCAGTCTAACCTTGAATTTGTGTTGCCCTGATCTATGTAAATAGCTTTAATCATCAATTTCACATATTTCATATTTATTTGGACTCAATTTACGTCCTAGGCAAAATTATCATTTTGCCCCTAACTTTTCCATAAATTCCAATTTCGTCCCTAGGCTCAAAAAATGAAACTTGTGCAATTTACTCCCTATTCCAAGCCTAATCAAAATCCCATTACAAAATTTACAGCACATGTATTCATAAAAATTCAGAATTTTTCTTCAATTTCACAAGTTTACATTTTAGTCCCTAAATAATGTTTTCATCAAAAATCACTTTGTAAAAGTTGTTTATCTATCAACAACTTTTAAATTTCTACCATAAATTTCTAATTTTCAGCATATGCATCCATGAACCAAATTTCATACCTTGATAACTTTTCAAATTAATCCCCAAAATAGATAGATTAGACTATTCTTGTTTCAAAAATATCAAAATTACTAAAAATGAGACAAGGAAACTTACCCAATTAAGCCTTGAAAGTTTCTTCTCTCTCTCCTAGGGTTTCCATAAAATTTTGGGGTTCAAGATGAAAAAATAAGACGATATTTCTTTTTATCATCTTTTTAATTAATTAATTATTTCAATTTCTAATTTATTTCATACTCTTTTCTAATTTTTCCATGGATAAGTCCCCAAAAATCTACATACTTATTCTTTAATGGTCTAATTACCATATAAGGACCTTTAGTTCTGAATTTCATAACTATTTAATCCTTATAGCTACTAGAATTCAACTTTCACATTTTATGCAATTTAGTCTTTCTCGTAATTAAACACTTAATCAATAAAATTTTCGTATCAAAATTTTCACACGACATGTCTATCATAATACAAACCATATAATAAAATAAAAATAAACTTTATTATCGGGTCAAATTTTTGGTCCCGAAACCACTGTTCTGATTTTACTGAAAAATGAGCTGTTACAGAGTGTCATCTTTCTTACGAAGGATCAAATGTTTCATGAGAGAATAAAGCACAATGATGTTTGATAGCATTTTGTGTGTGATATTTTTGCTCGTGGTGATATTGTTGTAAGCAAAGTTAATACTCATGATAATCTTATAGATATGATGACCAAGTCACTTCCTATAACCAAGTTCGAGTATTGCTTGGACTTGGTTGGTGTTCATTGTTGAAGAATACCCTTAAGGGGTTTTGTGGAAGAGGTAGAGAACTTGTTCGTTGAGAATTCATGTCAATGTGGAAATTGTTAGGGTTATATGACCCAAGTTCTAAGAGATTACTTGCAAGTTAAGTTAAACAAAATATATTTTCTTTTTAGAAGATTTAGTATTTATTAATATAATATATTTAGCATTTATTAGCATAATATATTTGACATTGATTAAAATTATGTTTTTTCAACCTATAAATAGATGTAGTCGAAACTCTTCTTGTATCATTCGAATTCGACATTAGTGAATTTTCTTCTTCTCTGCCCGTAGTTTTTTCCCAAAAGAGTTTCTACGTAAAATCTGTGTGTTCTATTTTTATTTGCGATCTTTCAACATTGTCATTATCGACATTCAATTTTTAACATCGAGTTTAATTTTAAATATTTATTTTATTTTAAACAGTGAATTTAGTTATTTTATTTAAAAATTTTATATAAAAATTATATATCACTTTAAAAAATAATTTTTAAGTCGATCAATTCGTGACACAAACTCAATTAAAAGTTTTATAATAGGATAGATTAAGGGATGAGGTGATGCAATTCCTTATAAAAATAATAATTTTTAATATATTTTTTAATTTAGTTGGTATTCAATTAACTTGTAACACCCACCCAACTCTTATTTGATAAGTTGTTGAAAAAAATAAATTAATATAATTTTAAAAAATAATTTTTGAAAAATGAAGATACGTGAAACATATGCCATTTTTGTTTTCATTTGCATGGCAAATGGAAAACATTGAAAAAATATGTTTTATTGAAAATCATAAAAATAATTTTTAGCAAATAAAAATACGTGAAAAATTAAAAAACAATAAAAATTATTTTCATTGTTTTCAGTTTTCGCTAAAAATACTTTGTAAAATTAAAAATGGTGAAAAATTTTAACTTTTAATTAAATTGATTCTGATTCAAATTCATATAAACATAAAAATATTTTTTAATATTTTTTTAAATATTAAATATGTTACCATGGTTTGAATACATTTAAATGTAAACTTTTTTTTATTTTATTTCATATGTTTCTATTATAGAAAACTAGTTACCTAACATATTTTCATTATTGAAAACAAATTTTTATTTCTATTTATTAAATGCTTTTTAAAAAATATATATAAACTATTTTCTAAAAAACTGAAAATAAAAAATATTTTTAGAAACCAAACCAACACCCAATATTCCAATAATTTAATTTTTCAAACACCTTTAATAATCTATAATAAAAACCACTTGATAAAATTGTTTCCATAAAAGTGTGACAATTTATCAATAGATGAACAACTACTTATTAATTAAAGGAGAATAATTTTAATTTTTTTAACATCATATATATTACAAGGTATAAAAGTAACTGTTGAGATTATCTTTTAAATATTTGTGAAACGTTATGAAATAAAAATAATATTTTTTATAAAACAAAAATAAGTTATTGTTTTTATATATTATCTAAAATTGATTAATTTGTGACACTAATTCAATTAAAAAAGTTACAAAAATATTCTTCTGTAATTAAAATAAGTTATATTGTTTGAGGGAACTTTAATCTTTTTATATTTTTAAAAAGGCCAAAATAAATTTTATTTGTGGTAAGATTTGAAGTCATGTCAATTGCATTAGTAAAACATTAAATTTACGACTCAATCAAATATTTTTTTTATAATTTTAATTTTATTATTCATACTTTATTATCTCCATCAACTATATATATATATATATATATATATATATATATAATATTGTTGATTTAGTTGATGTCACAAATTAACTCGAACCCAACTCAAGATTGATGACAACAGTGTGATAAAAAATTGTAGTGCATTTATTATTATTATTAATATGATATATTTACGTGTTTAAATTTTATTTTACTCACAATTTAATCTATTCTTTATTTTAATATTATACATATTTCATATGTTATTATTAATTAGTTTTAAACTATATATTTCATTATTTATTGGATGTTATTTTTAAACTAACATCTACATTTTAAATGCATAGTTGCAATATGTATATGCGTGCGATGAAATTTCTAGAATTAGCAATGTTGTTGACTGAATTGTTGTCACAAATTTTTATTTGATATTATTTCTAAACACATCTTTGTACTCTAAATACATGATTTTCACACACATATTATCTTTTATCATCTTTTAAAATGGAAAGTATCCCAAAAAAATAATAAAATATATTATTTTTGAAAAAGGAAATAATCCAGGAGATAAAATAAAATAGACAAGTTAAGAAATTTAAAATAAATAAATATTGTTTTGATTCCTAAGTCCTAACTATATATTTTTAAGTAGGCACAGTTGTATTTTTATACAATCACTTTTACTTGTATCTATTTTGGGAGGGGACCAATTAGTTTTGTAGTTATTGGTAGCCAATTTTGGTATTCTTATTATTAAATATCTTATCAAAATTTAAAGCATTTTTTTTTCTAACTATTAAGTATTTTTAATACAAAAAAATAACCCGGAATAAATAAATAAATAACTAGTTATATTATATTTTTATAGATTTTACGTTCAAAATTTTGATTTTGTTTAAAATAATTTGAAATGTTAAAAAATATGGGTAAAATGAAAAAATAAAAAAAAAATCATATACTAAATAATCCAATTATATTACATAATTAATTTGAAGTCATATTTTATAACTTAAATAAATTGTTGTTGTATAGAATCTTGGAGTTTTTCTGACACCAGTTAAATTATTTAATATCAAAACCATAAATAAAAATTGCCTCCGTAGCATAGTGGTAGTGCGTTCGCTTCGTAAGCGAAAGGTCGCGAGTTCGATCCTCGCCGGGGGCTGTTTTTAATTGTTTTACCTTTGTGGGACAAGGGTTCAATCAGCGCCGAGCACTTATCTCTTTCTTTTTACTATATTTACCAATTACTTTCGAGTCTTCCACATTCAGCCTTTAAAATAAAATTGAATAGGTTTAATTATGATTTTGGTCCCCATATCGTTAATTAAGCTTGAGATTTAGTCTCTTTAATTAAATTTTGACAAATTTTTGTTCTATTGTGATTAGTTAATGGTGAAAAATGAGATTTTTCGGCTCATGAATTATTTAAGTTCAGCTTTTAAAAAAATTGAAATTATTGATGTAATGTTGAAAAATATCGTTGATACATACATATAACTTTAATTTTGATTTAATTGTGTATATTTAAAGAAAATAAATATATACATTTATTTTTATATTAAAATAATATAATTAATGTATAATTTTAATATTTATTACAATTTAATTAATTATTGTTGAGTGGAGTTTAAGCTACCGATTAGCAAAGTTCAAGTAATTAAATATCATACTTTATAGATCATGAGCTTGATTAAACTTTTTATTTATATTGCCTTCTTTGTTTTAATCAAAATGCGACCATTGATATTTTTAAATTTTGATTTTAATTATTTAATCAATTAAATTTTATAGAAAAAATATATTTTAAAATTACTCATTCAAATTTTTTTCTTGACAATGTATATCTTTTTTAAAATCTTAATTCATAATTCTTCTTTTATTAGAAATAACTTATAAAAATAGATTGATTTTCTGATGTTGGAATAATTTTTTATAAAATGATTTTCGTTATTTGGTAAATTTTCTTGAAATCATTTTTTAACAACATAAATATATTTGTTACAAGTATTTCTTTTGACAATCAAAAATTATTTTATAATAATAAATATCATATATAAATTAATAATAAACAATGTGTAATTAAAGCTTAATTTAAATCACATATATGATAGTGAATAGTAACATATTATAATTGAAAAAGATAAATGAAGCTAATAATGATATAAACGATTACTCTTATTTCTATAATTGAAATAATCATTTTTATGCTATAAAACATTTATTATTAAATATTTATAATATGTAATAATATAATTATTTTTAAATAATATATTAAGAAAATTATCTAAAACTCCAATTTATAATTGTTAAATTTTATTATTAAAATAAATTTATAAAATTAAATAATTAATTATATTATTAAATATAATTAATTAAACATGTATGCTTAGTAATATTCAACATTATATTATTTGATATTAATATTTTAATATTTTTAAAAATTAAAATAAAAAATTATTAATATAATAATATTAAGTTTGATTTGAGTTAATTTTCATATAAATAGGAGTGAACAATCAATCGGTTCAACCGGTTCGATTTAAATAATTTAAAAATCGACTTAACTGAATTCATATTTTTCTAGAAATAAAAACCAACCTTATGAATAAAACCAAATAAATCAAGCCGACTTTTGTCGATTGATTTAGTCAGTTAACCGATTTAATTGACATTACCATGTTTCTTTAGTATTGGGTTTAATTTTCAGTTGGGTTTGGTGTGTAGATAATATATTTAGGCATATTGAATTTATTTTAGGTTTGGGTAATCTATTTGACTGATTAAACCATTTTAATTGACCTTTACAACCAACCTAAAATCACAACTAAATAAATTGACCCGACAAAATTAAAATCGATTGACCCAATTTTTACACACCCCTATATAAAAATAAAGTTACTCATAAAGGAGTTTTTTTTTCATAAAATGACTTATGATTTTTGTGAAAATAAAATAAAATAAAATAAAGAATACACAGATTTTACGTGGAAACCCTTTCGGGAAAAAAACCACGGGCAGAGGAGAAGAAAATTCACTATGTCGAATTCGAATTAATTACAAGAGGAATAGACTATGTCTATTTATAGGCTTGTAAAGTCATATTCTAGTAAGACTGAAACACCTTATTCTAATCAAATAAAATAGATGGAGTTTAATAAGGTTTAAAAAACATTATTCTAAAATAAAATAAAAGAAGTGTAGTTCTGTATGGATTTTACTTTTATTTTATTTAAATAAGGATTTGGGTCATTTAATTCTAACAATCTCCACCTTGACACGAATTCTCAAGGAACAAGTTCTTCATCGCGAATTCTCAACGAACAAGTTCTCCACCTCTTCCATAAAACCCCTTAAGGGTTTAACTTCAACAATAAACACCAACCAAGTCTAAGCAATGCTCAAACTTAGTTATAGGAAGTGACTTAGTCATCATATTAGCAAGATTTTTATGTGTACTAATTTTGCTTACAACAATATCACCACGAGCAATAATATCACGAACATTAATGTGTTTTGTTCTCTCATGAAACATTTGATCTTTTGTAAGGAAGATTACACTCTGACTGTCACAAAATATTGTACTGATTTGAAGGTCTTCATTGAGTTCATTAAAGAGTCCCTTCAACCAAATAGCTTCTTTACAAACCTTAGTAATCGTCATGTACTCAGCTTCAGTGGTAGACAAAGCGACTGTAGTTTACAAAGTGGCTTTCCAACTGATTGCACAACCTCTGATTGTAAAGATAAAACCTGTGAGAGATCTTTTTCTATCAAGGTCTCCAGCAAAATCAGCATCAACATACCCAATGACTCTATCTCTAGTTTTTCCAAACTGTAAGCAAACATCAGTAGTACCTCGTAAGTATATTAAAATCCACTGAACTGCTTTCCAGTGTTCTTTACCAGGATTCGCCATGTATCTGCTAACTGCACTGACTGCATATGATAAATCTGGACGTGAACAAACCAAAGCATACATAAGAGATCCCACTGTACTGGAGCATGGAACATGTGACATGTACTCAATCTCATCATCTGATTGTGGAGACAAAACCAATGTGAGTCTGAAATGGGCTGCTAAAGGAGTACTAATAGGCTTAGCACTCTGCATATTGAACCTGCAAAGAACTTTCTCAATGTACCCCTTCTGACTTAAGGACTTAGGTACAATTTACTTACTTTTCTATCTCTGAGAATCTCTATTCCAAGTATCTTTTTTGCTGGTCCTAAATCTTTCATCTCAAATTCTTCACTTAGTTGGGCTTTGACCTTTCTTATCTCTCCTTTATCTTTTGCTGCTATTAACATGTCATTAACATAAAGAAGCAGATACACGAAAGAACCATCACTGTTTTTCTTAAAGTAAACACAACTGTTAAAACTACTTCTTTTGAAATTATGAGAAGTCATAAAAGAATCAAACCTCTTGTACCACTGTCTTGGTGACTGTTTCAAATCGTAAAAAGACTTTTTTAGCAAGCAAACATAATCCTCTTTTTCTGAGACTATAAAACCTTCTGGTTGTTGCATGTAAATGTCCTCCTCAAGTTCTCCATACAAAAATGCAGTTTTTACATCTAACTGCTCAAGCGCCAAATCATGCATGGACACAATACCAAGCAAAGCTCGAATCGAACTATACTTCACAACTGGGGAGAACACATCTTTAAAGTCCACTCCTGGAATTTGACTGTAACCCTTTGCAACAAGCCTTCCTTTATATCTCGGTTCTTCAACTCTTAGAGTCCCTTCTTTCTTTTTAAATAACCATTTACAATAAACAACTTTTTTACCTTTAGGAAGTTTCACAAGATCCCATGTTCTATTTTTGTGGAGTGATTCTATCTCCTCTTGCATAGCAAACATTCACTTTTTTGAGTCTTCACAGGTAACCGCCTCAGAATAATTAAATGGCTCTTGGTTTACATCTATATCTTCAGCCACATTTAAAGCATAAGCAACTAGATCAGCATAATTCTTTAGAGGTTTAATTTCTCTTTTAGTTCTATTTTTGGCGATAGAGTATTATGGTGAAGAAGCAACTCTATTCTCAATTTTTGTACTGGCTTGAGGAGTCGACTTTGTATTAATCTGATGCTCCACCTGCTTTTGATTTTCTTTATTAGAAGAGTCTTTAAGAGATAAGTTGACATTTGACAACATACATTTAACCTTCTCCATGATCGTTCTGTTCATTCATTCTAAAATGCCATTTTGCTGTAGAGTATGACAAACTATCAAGTGTCTCACGATCCCTTCTGACTTGCACAGTCTATTAAACTCATCAGAACAGAACTCTAAGCCATTGTCTGTGTAGAGGTATTTTATTTGTTTTCCTGTCTGTTTTTCAATCATAATTTTCCAAGACTTAAATGTGGAAAACACATCACTTTTCTGCTTCAGGAAGAATGCCCAAACTTTTTTGGAAAAATCATCAATAAATGTTAGCATATAATTAGCTCCACCTCTTGAAGGCACTCTGAATGGACCTACAGATCAGAATGAATATACTCCAACATTTCTTTCATGTTATGGATTCTCTGGTGAATCGAAATCTCTTTTGCTTCCCAAAAACACAGTGCTCACAGAAATTCAGTTTGCAAATTCCTTGCCCATCATGAAGTCCTCTTCTGCTCAATTCTGCCATTCCATTCTCACTCATACGCCCTAAACGCATATGCCAAAGTTTAGTAATATCATCATCCGACAAGGAAGAGGAAGTGACAGCTGCATCACTAGTAACAGTAGAACCCTGTAAAACATATAATTTGGTAGTCTTTCTCTACCCTTTCACCACAACAAGGGAATCTTTGGAAATCTTTAAAACTCCACTTTCAGCTGTGTATCTGTACCCTTTTGAATTAAGAGTACTCAACGAAATTAAATTTCTATTCAATTCTGGAACATGTCGTACGTCACTAAGTGTTCTGAAAACTCCATCAAACATCTTAACTTTAATTGTTCCAACACCTGCGATTTTACAAGAAGCATTATTTCCCATCAAAACAACACATTCAGACACTGTTTCGTAAGTTGTAAACCAATCCCGACTGGGACTCATGTGGAAGGTGCAGCCTTAATCAAGTATCCACTCCTCGTTCACGTTAGAATTGTTGACAGAAGCGACTAGAAGTTCACAATCGCTGTAGTCTTCTATAACATCAGCTTCACCAGAATTTTCTGGTTGTTTTCCCTTTTGATTCACAGTCTCTCTTGTTCTGTAGCTTATAGCACTTAGATTTAATGTGCACTTTCTTCTTGCAGAAGTTACAAGTTTTACCTCTGTTTGAAGACTTCAATCTACCCTTAAATTTACCGCGAGGATTTCGTTCATGTGTCCTTCTACGATCATCATCAGCATTCTGATCTTGTCTCCTATGAACAATAAGACCCTCTCCCTGAGAGTCGGGTTTAACCACAAGATGCTTCATCTTATCATACGAGGTTAAAGAATCATAAACCTCATCAACTGTGAGAAACTCTCGGCTATATAAAATAGTGTCTCTAAAAGTTGAATAAAACGGGGGCAACGAACAAAGTAGAATCAACCCTAGATCTTCCTTATCATACTGAACCTCCATGGCCTCCAAGTTTGAGAGAATTTCTTTAAACACTGTTAAGTGTTAGTGTATAGACGCACCTTCCTCCAAACGATGAGCATAAAGACGCTGCTTCATATGCAACTTGCTTGTTAGAGTTTTTGACATGCATATTTGTTCCAGCCTCTTCCATAATGCAGCGGCGGTCTTCTCCTTCATCACATCCTGCAAAATTTCATTGGACAAATGCAAATGTAATTGTGTTAACGTCTTTCGATCCTTACGCTTCTTCTCTTCATCTATTAATGTCGAAGGCATCTTATCCATCCCTAGCAGGGCATCCTCTAGATCCATCTGTGCAAGAACTGTTTACATCTTAATCTGCTACAATGCAAATCTGGTGTTGCGATCCAACAGTGAAATTTCATACTTCAAAGACGCCATTACCATGATCGAGATGAATTACCCAGAAGCTCAGATACCAATTTGTGAAAATAAAATAAAATAAAATAAAATAAAAAATAAAGAACACACAAATTTTACATGGAAACCCTTTCGGGAAAAAAATCATGGGCAGAGCAAAAGAAAATTCACTATGTCGAATTCGAATTAATTACAAGAGGAATAGACTATGTCTATTTATAGGCTTGTAAAGCCATATTCTAGTAAGACTGAAACACTTTATTCTAATCAATATAAAACAGATGGAGTTTAATCAGGTTTAAAAAATCTTATTTTAAAATAAAATAAAAGAAGTGTAGTTCTATATGGATTTTACTTTTATTTTATTTTACCACTGTATTTTATTTAAATAATGATTCAGGTAATTTAATTCTAACAATTTTCAAATGGGCAAGTCAATTTATAGGAAAATGAGCTTATTTTCTATTGATATGCAAGTTATTTTTAATTGATTAAATTATTTTTAATAAAATAAACATAGAAAAATGTAAAAAGTATAAATATTTTTCATAAAATAAAGGCATTTTAAAAATCAAAATATAAAAAAGTTAATGGGACGGAGAAAATATATAAGTTCAATATTTTTAATATAAATATACGATTTTATCCTCTTCATATATATAATAAAAACCCTTTCACCCATTTCAGAAACTCACCTCCTCTCTCACTCATTATCATTTAAATCAAACAAGTTTTTGTTAATTTCAGTTTCACCCACATCAGTAGTGTAATATAAAATTATATAAAAATAAATATTAACTTGTTTTTTACCCATGCATCTTAAAAATTGGAGTGTTTTTCTATAAATTAATTAATGCTGAAGTAAATGTAAAACAAAATAGAATTATGTTAACAAATTTTAATTGTTTATATAAGGACAAAACATGGAATCAAAATATAACAGATAAAGTATATTAAACAATATCAATATATTGAGTACTAACAATTGAGTGTTATTAATAAAAATGTTTTTTTAACATTAATTTCATTATTGGTTCTTATCATATCTTCTCTTTTTGATACAATATTTAGAATTATCTATAATCCCTCTCCAACCCTTAAATAGGAGGATAATGCGCTTTAGCGCACTCAAACTCACGTCTTCCTACACTGATAACAATACCAATGTTGTCACATCCCATGTTTTTAATTATTTTCTTGCTAAAATAAAAATAAGGAGTAATGTGGTAAAGTGGTTAAGAGCTTTAATTAAATCTTATAAGTCTTGAGTTTAAGTTTCCTCATCACTACGTTTTTAATTAAATTTTCTTGTGAATTTTCCATGTGCTAAATACCCCTTGTTGTCCAACCATTCTTACCATACTAAGGGAAGATTCTTTCCTTTCTTTTTAGTCAACATACCATACATATGAGGACATGATCCCCTTTTCATTCCCTTGTCCCCCTAACTTGGCATTCTCTTCACCATTACTATGGGTGATGTTCATTGAACCTAGAAATGTTTGACAATACCCCTTTTCATCCATCTTTTTGTTCTCCCCCTCTCGTTGTTGCACCTCCCTAAAAACTACTCCCCATTCTCTCATTTTCTCTCTTTTGTTTAGCCATCAACCACCCATCTTTTCTCTATTTCATCCTCTTATTCACTGTTCCTTAGTTTGAACCATCATCACCACCACTGAACCTCCTTTGTACAGCCATTTTTCTTTCTCTTTTTGTTTCACCACCGCAACAACCACCGCGTGCCATCGCAAATCATCATTTATTTTTCTTTATTTTTTCTCTTTTAGTTCCTTCTTCTTTTATAAAGTGGCCGAAACCCTTCTTATTTCTTCCTCCTCCGTTGGAACACCACCTCCGTCGTTAGACCACCACTGTCGTCACTGTAGTACCATCGCTGATGATTATCGTTCAATTTTCCCGAATCAAAATCAAGACGAACCATCAACCCTTCCATTTCAACAAAGATAGTGACCGATCGACATCAACCTGGGAAATCTTTAAACTTGGAAAAGGAATCTCGATTCTTAACATTCACAAGGGTAATCCATTAGTTAGATCCAAGTATAAACGTTCTTAGAGAAGTTGTAACACATAAGATCTACAACCAGGTGTGGGTTTAACATAAAATAAAAATATGAAAATATGTTTCATGTTGATTAAAATTTATTAGTATTAGTATTAAAACTGTTCTTATTAATAATACTCTATGTATTTGAAAAGAGAAGTAAAAACCCCTCGAAATGAAATATCCAAGTAAGTAGATCTAAACCGTTGTGGTTGTGACATGTATGATGCATGATATTGATGATTATTATTGACTGAAACAAAGTGTATGATAGTCTCATTCTCATGTTATGCGATGCTATGGCATATGTGAATTTCGCATGAATTATAAAATGAGAAATATTGATATAATAAGTACATATGTGATTTGCATGTTAAGTATGCCTATTTAATTTTAAGTGATAAGTGACATAATGAGCATGTCTCACATGCCAAAGTGAAAAATTGATTTTAAAGTGAAAAAGTTATTTTTGTGGCCATATCACATGCATGGGGTGGGATATGTGAAAGGTGGAAGAGGTGGAAGAAGTGACAATTTATCTGCAAAAGTGGTGGCTTGTCCACAATATTTTTAAGTGATAATTTATCTGCATTACTGTGACACTGTTCACAAATTGGAGTGTTTGGATGGACGAGTTTTGGGAAACTCGATTGTATTATATAATGGTGATGGGTAGGATGTTTTAAATATATCTGCATAAATGTTTCATAGAAACTGCATTGCCATGTGATAAACCATAATATATACATATTTTTATCCCATGTTTGGCATATTTATAGATGATTTATCATTAGTTTTATTGAATTCGATGCTCCTAATCCTTTAATTTCATGTTTTATATTCAGATGAGCATAGGAAAGCGAAAAGTGCAAGAAAAAGGGCCAAAAATGGACAAAATGAGTTTATTTCAGTACACAGCCTAGACACTTCCACACGGGTAATCCATACGCCCGTGTGAGACACACGGGTAGGCCACATGCCTGTATGTAATGGCTGTGTCGAATTAAAACCATGTTAGAATTACACACGGTCTGAGCACCATCACACGGGCGTGCCATACGGCCGTGTCCCTATCGAGCCCAAGTCTAATTCTATTCGAAAAAGGCTAATTTTGGGCTATTTTGGGCATTCTAAAGTTTATATAAACACCCTAGAAGAGGATCAAAAGGGGACATGCAGAGTAGAAGGTAGAAAATACTCGAAGACAGCCATTGGAATCAGCTCGGAAGTAGGATTTACTTCAAGACTAAAGATCTTCATTCAATTTCTGCTGAAGTTTTTGGGTTTCTTTATGTTTTGTTGTTTTCCCAATTTTGAGATGTTTTGCCCTATCGTTATGAACTAAATTCCCTAAATATCAAGGGAAGATGAAACCTAAGATGAATCATATTATCTTTTGAATTATATGATAAATACTTATTCTTATTCTTAATTATGAGTTTTAATCCTTACTTTAATATTTCAGGATATTAATTCAGGTTTTCATGTGCTTATTCAGTGGAGCAAAAGTCCCTGTTTAAGAGTGGATCTTCTATAATTAAGCGGATTTGATTGCAATCCTAGAGATAAGACTACATAAATCTATCGGATTAGAGTAAAATCTAATAAGGGAATCCATAGATCGAGTTAATGCGACAATAGGGTTTTAATTAGAACGAGATTTCAATTAATCAACCTAGAGTCAGTTGTTTTTAGTCTCGAGAGAGATATTAACATAAGCTAGGGATTTCTATGGATTAAGTCAAGTAAATAAATCGTCTAATTCAGAAGTAACAAGTGAAGTCTAGGTGGATTCTTCCTTGGGTATTGTCTTCTCCATCGGTTTTCCAAAAGTATTTTCCAACTTTTATCTCTGTCGTGTTCTTAGTTAATTAAATAGTTAATCTTAGTTTAAAAACATCCCTTTAATTCTTGGGCTAGATAATAAAAAGATAGTAATTACTAGTACTTTTAGTCATTATGGATACAATATTTTCGGCCTCACCACAACTATACTACTGTCCGATAGGTGCGATTGCCTTAGTCGAATTTTTAGTTAGTTTAGCGACCATCAAGTTTTTGGCACCATTGCCAGGGACTAAGATATTAGGAACACTTAATTTTTATTACTTTAGCCATTCTTTTTCTTTTTATTATTGCAATTTATTTCTTCTTCTAATCTACTAAATTTTCTTTTTGCTTCTGGCAGGTTTTTGTAGTTTATGACTAGAAGAAACCCGTCAGGGCCTCTACTTTTTACAGTGAAATTGAAAGTACAGCTTGCAGAAATCATAAAGAAATAAGGCGGAGTCTACAATATATAGAGGAAGAGCACGAGGACGATACCAATACTACCGAGGAGATGGCTGAAAATCAGAATAATCCGCTACCTCTTGTGGTTACCGTGAATCCAGTAAATCAGAATCCTGCTCCTCGTACTATGTATGAATATGCTAAGCCTACTTTAACATGAGCTACATCGAGTATTGTTTGACCTATCGTCGCTGCAAACAATTTTGAACTGAAGTCGAACACAATTTAAATGATCCAGCAGTTTATTCAGTTTGATGGTTTACAAGATGAGGATCCAAATACTCATTTGGCCAACTTTCTGGAATATTGCGACATTTTCAAGATCAACGATGTTTCTGATGATGCCATTCGCCTAAGGCTATTTTCCTTCTCATTAAGAAATAAGGCTAAGTAGTGGTTGAACTCCTTACCATGAGGTTCAATAACTACTTGGGAACAGATGACCGAGAAGTTTCTACTAAAGTATTTTCCACCAGGTAAGATAGCCAAATTGAGGAACGACATCTCTTCCTTTGTGTAGATAGATTTAGAGATTTTATACGACGCCTGTGAGAGGTATAAGGACTTACTAAGAAGGTGCCCTCACCATGGGTTACCTTTATGGCTACAGGTTCAAACTTTTCACAATGACTTGTACCCCTCAACTAGGCAAATGGTCGATACAGCTGTCGGTGGAACCATAAATAATAAAACACCTGAAGAGGCTTATGAGTTTATAGAGGAGATGTCACTGAATAACTATTAGTGGCAAGTCATGAGAATAAAGCCAACGAAATCAGCCGGTGTTTTCAACTTAGATGTAGTCACCATGCTATCAAACCAGGTAGAACTTTTGAATAAAAAGATTGACGGTCTATGTAGTTCTACGCAAGTACATCTGATGATGCAGTACGATACAAATAGAGGTGGAACAAGTAATCTAGATTTCATACCTTACAGTCCCAGCATGGAAAACGAACAGATAAATTATATGGGTAATAATCATCGACCTCAAAATAATCTTTACAGTAACACTTACAATGCAGGTTGGGGGAACCACCCAAATTTCTCATGGAGGAGGCCAAGGAAATCAGAGACCACCACCCCCTCCAGGCTTCCAACAATAACCTTACTAGCAAAAGAAAAAGTCGAACCTTGAAGAGATGATGACGAAGTTTATTTCAATAGCGTAAACCCGTTTCTAAAATACAGAAACTGCACTTAAGAATCAACAAGCATCAATTCAAGGGCTCGAAAATCAAATAGGACAGCTGGCTAAGATGAATTCAAAGAGACCACAAAGGGAGCTTGCCTAGTAACACCGAACCCAACCCAAAAGAGCATGTAAAAGCAGTTACCTTAAAGAGTGGGAAAGTGTTAACTGAATCTGAAAAGAAGCTACCACAAGAAGCTAATAGGAAAGAGGATAAGGAGATAAAACCCGAAATTAATAAAAAATGGTGTTGAGGGAATATAAACCACCAATCCCATATTCAACAAAGTTAAAGAAAGACCGTATGAATGCACAATTCGAAAAATTTCTTAAACTTTTTAAACAGTTGCATGTTAACTTACCTTTTGTTGAAGCTATCTCGCAGGTGTCTACATATGCAAAATTTTTGAAAGAGTTTCTAACAAATAAAAGGAAGTTTAAAGAGTTGTCTACAGTAGAACTCAACAGGAGTGCTCAGCCATACTCCAAAATAAACTGCCAACCAAATTGAAAGATCTAGGAAGTTTTACTATTCCCTGCTTAATTGGTAGTTTAAATATTGAGAAGACACTAGCTGATTTAGGCGCTAGCATTAATTTGATGCCTTACAAAATGTTCAAGCAACTTGGCCTTGGGGAACCAAAACCTACTAGGATGAGTATTCAACTAGCTAATAGATCTATTAAATATACTAGGGGTATTATTGAAGATGTACTAGTAAAAGTAGATAAATTTATATTTCCTATTGATTTTGTTGTGCTTGACATGGATGAGGATGTTGAGATGCCTTTAATTTTAGGTCGCCCATTTTAGCCACTGCTAGGGCTGTTATTGATGTGGGTGACGGTAAACTTATGCTTAGGATAGGTGACGAAGAGATCATTTTTAAAATTTATGATGCCATGAGATTTTCTAGAAAACAAGATGACTTCTGCTATTTTATTGATTCTATTGATCATGCTATTAAAGATTCTCCATAGGAAATCGTTCATAAGGACACGTTGGAACTGTGTCTTAGCCAATGAGAGGAGGTAAATGATGATGATACTGCGTTAGGTAAGACAAAAGCTGAATTAAATTCTAATGAATCTTCACTGAGATAGAAGAGCTATGAGGTATTGAGGTAAACAATGAATTAAAACTAAAACCCTCTGTCGAAGAACTTCCTAAATTGGAATTGAAGTAATTACCAAATCACTTAGACTATGCGTTTCTTAGAAATAATTCCATATTACCAGTGATTATTGCTTCAGATTTACAGCCAACAGAAAAGGACGAGTTACTTTAAGTGTTGAAGGAACATAAAAGAGCCATAGCTTGGAAGATTTCTGACATAAGAGGGATTAGTCCTTCTTTTTGCACACATAAAATTTTAATAGAAGATGAATATAAACCTTGTGTGCAAGCTCAAAGACGACTGAATCCTAACATGAAAGAAGTAGTAAAAGCTGAGGTAATTAAACTTCTAGATGTTGGAGTTAGTTGTCCTATTTCTGACAGTTCTTGGGTGAGTCCTGTATAGGTTGTCCCTAAGAAAGGAGGCATGACTGTTGTGGCTAATGAGAAGAATAAATTAATCCCAACAAGAATAGTCACAGGTTGGAGAGTCTACATTGATTATAGGAAGTTGAATGATGCCACGAGAAAAGACCACTTTCCCTTGCCATTCATTGACCAAATGTTGGAAAGGTTATCAGGGCATATGTACTACTGCTTCCTAGACAGACTCTCTGGTTACTTCCAAATCCCAATAGCTCCTGAAGATCAAGAAAGGGCGACATTTACATGTCCATATGGTAAGTTTGCTTATCGACGAATGCCTTTTGGATTATGTAATGCTTCTGCTACTTTTCAGAGATGCATGTTGGCCATTTTTGATGAACTCATAGAAAACATTATGGAGGAATTTGACTTGGAAATTCAGGATAAGAAAGGAGCTGAAAATATCGCAGCTGATGATCTTTCCAGACTTGAAAATTCAAGTACCAAATGGCTTGATGAAGTTGAAATAAATGACTCTTTCCCTGAAGAACAAATCTTCGCTATATCTGACTCTGAGGTACCTTGGTTTGCAGACATTGTGAATTATTTAGCTGCTAACGTTACACCAAAAGGCTTGACACATCAGTAAAAGAAGCGATTCTTTACTAATGTTAAAAGCTACTTTTGGGAAGATCCTTTTCTTTTTCGTATATGTACAGATCAAGTCATTAGAAGATGCGTTACAAAGTCAGAAGCAATTAAAATCTTGGAACATTGCCACTCAGGACCGATAGGAGGACATTATAGTGGGACTAAGACTGCACATAAAACACTCGAATTAGGTTTTTATTGGCCCACACTATTCAAAAACACCAACAGGTATGTTACTTCTTATAATAAATGCCAACGAACAGGTAATATCTCCAAACATGACGAAATACCTCAAATGTATATGCTTTCATGTGAAATATTTGATGTATGGGGTATTGATTTTATGGGTCCATTTCCTAGCTCATTTGGAAATAAATACATCTTAGTAGCCGTTGATTATATGTCCAAATGGGTGGAAGCCCAAGCTTTACCTACTAATGATTCTAGAGTGGTGGTTAGGTTCCTTAAGAAACTCTTCTCTCGATTTGGAACACCTAGAGCAATTATCAATGATAGGGGTACTCATTTTTGTAATGCACAATTTGATAAAACCCTTAAGAAATATGAAGTTTACCACAGAACAACTACCCCTTACCATCCTCAAACTAGTGGACAAGTCGAAGTAGCAAACCGAGAGCTTAAACGTATCCTAGAAAAGACTGTAGAGTCAAATAGGAAAGATTGAGCAATGAAAGTAGATGATGCTTTATGGGCTTATAGAACTAATTTTAAGTCCCCCACAGGAACATCTCCTTACATACTTGTTTATGGGAAAAGTTGTCATTTACCGTTTGAACTAGAACACAAGGCATTCTGGGCTGTAAAGTTTCTAAACTTTGATCTCAAACTTGTAGGTGAGAAAATCTTGATGCAGTTGAACGAGCTAAATGAGTGGCGAGCTAATGGATATGAGAATTCACGATTATACAAGGAAGCAATGAAGTGCCACCATGATGCTCGTTTAAAGCAACATAAGCAATTTAAAGCTGGAGATCTTGTCCTGCTATACAACTCAAGGCTCAAATTATTTCTCGGGAAGCTAAAATCACGATGGTCAGGTCCATTCGTAGTCCAGGCCATTTTTCCATATGGCATAGTAGAGGTAAGTCATCCAACCCACGACACTTTCAAAGTAAACGGACATCATCTTAAACTTTAAAACGGTGAGGATTTTAAAGATAACAAAGAGGAGCTACGGCTCCGCGAACCTGCCTAAATATGCCCACAAGGTAAAGTCGAGCTTAGACTTTAAATAAGCGCTTCTCGGGAGGCATCCCGAGCACTAACCCCACTAAATAAGTTTATTTTTCTTTCATTTTTCATAGTTTAATTGCAGGTATTTTTTACACATACGGCCTGACACATGGCGTGTCCCAAACCGTGTGCTCACCATGGGTTGGAGACATGGGCATGCTTTGAGCCGTGTAAACCCTTAAAGCCTTAGTGTTGACATTCAACAGTAGCGAACACGACCTGGAAACAAGGGCGTGCCCATGGCCGTGTTAAAATAGGACACACATTTTCACAAGTCAAAGTGACACACGGGCTGCGATAACTAGCCATGGTCGTGCGATATGGCCGTGCGAACCACACGACTAAAGGACACGAGCGTGTCTCAGACCATGGTGAAACTGCACTTCAATTTCTCAAAAATCAGCAGAGGCACAGGTTACGTTAAATCACCACGATCGTGCGATGAGACTTTGTAACCCACACGGCCATAAAACACGGGCGTACCTGAGGCCGTGTGGAAACTTGAGCACACACTATGAAATTTTCAGCAAGTCAGAATGGAAGATGGGCATATCCCACGGCCGTGCTCAAAAGTCGTGGGCAATCTTGACTACAAAACACGAGCGTATTGGAACTTACACGGGCATGGGAAAAGCAAAAAAAGAGCACACGGTCGTGCGATACGGCCATGTGTGCCATACGGCCTTGGTACACGGGCGTGTCCACAGGCCGTGGGCGACACTGACTTAAATCATTAGACCACAAACACAAATTGAGACATGGGCGTGTTGGAACTCACACGGGCATGGGATAAGCGAAAGAAAGAGCACACGACCGTGCGATACGACCGTGTGGCACGGGAGTGTCTTAAGGCCGTGTGCAATACTGACTTAAAATTTCAATATAAAACACGGGCTAGGAGTGAGACGCACGAGCATGGGCCACGATCGTGTGGTCTAAAACGGGGCCTGCACGACCATGACCCCCTTTTTTACTTGAAACCCTAACCCTAAAATATTCCCATTCCTATTTAACCCAACTTTTCACACCCCCTCTTTTCATTATTCACCCCCTTACCACCGCTACCTAACCCCCACATCTCCGGCCACCACGCCTCCTTTTACTTTTCCTTCCATTCCTCTCTCCCTCGTCACACGACTCCCCCTCATTCCACTTCTTTTCTTTTCTTTTCTTTTCTTTTCTTTTATTTTTCTTTTCTTCCCCACCTTGCCCCACCGACACTACCCCCTCTTTCACTGTCGCACCCGCACGACCCTCACCCACGAACTCCGTCTTCCCAAACCACCGTCGTACGACCAACCCTCCGACCACCACTAATCATCGGTTCCCATGTTCTTTAACTCCTTTATGCTCTATTTTTTTTAATTTTGATTATTATTCTGCTAACTTTAGTTTTTAGCATTCATTCTTATTGGAAATTTATGACTATTGTTATTGCATTCATTTTAATCATAGTATAGGATATTTGATTTTTCTTTTATTATTTTGATTCTTGATTTCACTCATTGATTCTAAATAATATGTTCTTTCGAAAGTTTTCGATTTGGTTAGTAGTTAAATATGATAGGATTCTCTTGCTTATTCATCACTATTAGGTGCATTGGATGGTTTGAAATCGTTTGGTATACACTGAGTCCCGATTCACATACTGTGAGTTTTTGCACTTGTGAACATTAGTGCAATAGGAATAAATGTTACACGATTTACTTTTACCTTTCTTGATGCGTTTATTGGATATTGTGTTTGTTTCTACTGAAATATTTTATCTTTCAGACTCATTATGACAAATACACGCGGAAAGACCAAAGCCGCAGTCCCCACTTCTAAAAAGCGGAAGGGTCCAAGAGCGACATCCTCAAGTACGACCACTGAGATATGCCATACCTTTCTACAGTTCCCACCAGGACCACAGGAGGACCTTTTCCAGATTCTATACAAAACCCCTTAGCATGGGTCGGTGCATCAACTGGGCTGCATTGGAACAAGTCCATCTTGCTGACTCAGTTCGGGCCCTCCTCACTACTGCTCCTTGGGAGCGTTTCTTCAACATTATTGAGCCGACATACTTGGAGTTCACTTTGGAACTTTGTTCGACATTTCAGTTACAAACGGTTATGTCAGAGTTCGATGACCCAGGCACAGTCCAGTTCTGTCTTGGCAGTCTAGTACGTCAATTGAGTGTCCCAGAATTTGGAGTTGCCTTGGGACTTCATACAGAAGAATTTATGAAGGCCAAAAATTTTCCCCATCTCCACCGTCACATTTATTACGCACCTTCCTCATGTTGGGCAGCCCTCATTCCTGCTACGGACATCTACGACCCCAGCCGCTCCAAAGCATCGGCTCTCTCTCTAGCATTACGATATCTTCACGCCCTTTTAGCTTACACCTTAACAGGGCAACGAAAGAGCACTGGCATCGTTAATACTCACGATGCATACTTCTTATAGAGCATGAGGCAAGGGCATGTTTTTGATCTCGCATACTTCGTCGCCCTCGCCTTTCGCCATCAGACTGAACGACACAGAAAGGGAGTCATCAGTGTCGGCCCTTACGTGACTCGTATCGCTCGATACTTTGGGCTCTTGAACACATTGGCATAATCCTTATCTCTCACACTCATCGGTCAGATGTCCCCACAGGGCATCTCAAGTATGCTCCACCTGAAAATGATAGAGCGTCGTCGTGGGTTCGATCCTCCTCAATACCGATTAGCATAAGCCAACGATCAGGATGACCTCGAGGATATTACTAATGATATTCCTTCCTTTCATGAGAACCCACCTTCTCAGCCACCGCCGAGATACAGACCAATTCATGTGACTGCTTCATTGACAGAAATTTCTGACCACCTGACTTGATTCGAGCAATATTGCACTCAGCAGTTCAACAGCTCTGCTCAGCGATTCGACAGTATAGAGGCGACTTTGCAGTAGATTTTCCACATTTTGCCTCTAACACCACCACCTCAAGATGCAGCTGCCGATGAGGACTTTTGAGTCCATTTATTTTCACTTTGTTTTTCTTTTCCTTTTCTTTTTCTTTTTATTTTTATTTACTATGTGCTAAAAGACTTTTATTCGTATATTTTAAACCCTTATTTATATGGTTGTTCCTTTATGAGTAATCATGACAACCTCATCTGATGATATCGCAGTTTTAAAAGGTTCAGCCGATTGGTGATACTCAAGAATATACAAACAATCCTCTGGGGAAAGACAATCCACAATTGCCATGTCCTGCTCGACTGCGACCATAACCACCACGACACCGACCACCACAATAACCTCTTCACTTGGCACTATGATTGTAGAACCCAACCTCTACCACCACCGGAGTATCCTTCCCCACCTTCACCTCTGCCTAGTTACGCATGTACTTCATTTCCAATGTCTATAAATCCGCTTACACTATTTCAAGGATTACATCCAAATTCAAGACAGTTTCGCTTCTCTCCCTCTTTTATGATATTATGCTTATATTATTATTAATTAACTTTGTACATTGAGGACAATGTACATCTTAAGTGTGGGGAGGTTATTTATATGATTATCAGAAAATCCTTGAATTATATCTTATTCTCAAATAATTTTCCCATATTACTATTAGAATAAATTTTGATTGATTTATGATTTTTATTGATATGTTTTGGATTAAAACATAGGTAATTGTGCATTGATTAATTAAACTTTAGGAAAATAGAGAATCAAGCATGATAAGTTGAATTTTTGAGAATTAAAATTTGTAGGTTGTTTCCTTGAAATGAGGTATTATCTTGAAGTTTTAAATTTATAGGATTGACATCAAAAACCCATAATTTTTGTGAGATTTTAAACCTTTTAGAGCATATATCTTTCTTGCTTACTTTTATTGATAGTTATGAGTGAGTCAATACTGATTTGTTATTCTAGACTTGTATCGATTATATATGTCGAGAACACACCTTTGATATGATATACTGAGATGATGAATGCACTTAGGTTTTAACCCACTCACCTCATAAAAAGCCTACCTACATAATTAACCCTTAGTTAACCCCTTTGAGCCTTAAACACCATTTCTTGATATTTTCCCATTAAATGTTAACCCACAACTTAAACCTTTTTGATTCGTTAAGAACTTCTCCCTTTTTATTGACTCCCTTTTTATCGAGATTTGATTTGATTAATTACCTAACTATTTTCGTTCATTTTAGTTGCTGAATTATTTCTTATTATGTACTTTCTACTTGTTCTTATTATTTAAAAAATCGTATTTTTATATTCATATAACTACATATTGTTATAAAGAGCTTGGATAAGTTAAAGATATTATATTGAGAAAAAGTTCACTTCATTAGTTATGGATAGTTTTAATTCTGGCACTTGTTTATAATTCAATAATTAGCTTTATTTTTCTAAGTTTGGTAATTTATTAAATTAATCTCGATTCTAACCCTCTTTATCAGCCTTTATCAACACCTTCAACCCAAGCCCCATTACAACTCTGTTAAAGACCTTTTGATTTGTGTATCATCTCATTTATAGCGGTGGAGATTTGATTTTCATGCAAGCCTATGGTAATAACTTTTCATGTTTGACTATTGAGTGCTTAATTATTGAACCTTAAACACTTTGAGTGATTTGAGTGAATCTTTAGGAAGGATGTCAACCCTTGTCGATTTGGAATAAAAGGTAATTACTTGGATTGTTTGAAACTTTAATTCTCTTTTATTTGAATTCTCAATGTATGATCAGTTGTGGATTACTTCGAAATATTTTTTTGATGAGAATTATAAGTTGAGAAGAATTTATTTTAATTGTGAGATGAAGATTTTGCTTGAGGACAAGCAAATGCTTCAGTGTGGGGATATTTGATAAACCATAATATGTACATATTTTTATCCCATGTTTGACATATTTATGGATGATTTATCATTAGTTTTAATGAATTCGATCCTCCTAATCCTTTAATTTCATGTTTTATATTCAGATGAGCATAGGAAAGCGAAAAGTGCAAGAAAAAGGGCCAAAAATAGACAAAATGGGTTTATTTCAGTACTACACACGACTTAGACACTTCCACACGGGTAATCCACACGCCCGTGTGAGACACACGGGTAGGCCATACGCCCGTATGTCATGACCGTGTTGACTTAAAACCATGTCAAAATTACACATGGCCTGAGCACCATCACACGGGCATGCCACACGGCCGTGTCCCTGTCGAGCCCAAGTCTAATTCTATTCGGAAAAGGCTAATTTTGGGCATTCCAAAGTCTATATAAACACCATAGAAGAGGATAAAAAGTGGACACGCAAAGTAGAAGGTAGAAAATACTCAAAGACAGCCATTGGAATCAGCTCGGAAGTAGGATTTACTTCACGACTGAAGATCTCCATTCAATTTCTACCGAAGATTTTGGGTTTCTTTATGTTTTTTTGTTTTCCCAATTTTGAGATGTTTTCCCCCATCGTTATGAACTAAATTCCCTACATATCTAGGGAAGATGAAACCTAAGACGAATCTTATTATCTTTTGAATTATATGATAAATACTTGTTCTTATTCTTAATTATGAGTTTTAATCGTTGCTTTAATATTTTAGGATATTAATTCAGGTTTTGATGTGCTTATTCAGTGGAGCAAAAGTCCCTGTTTAAGAGTAGATCTTCCATAATTAAGCGGAGTTGATTGCAATCCCAGAGATAGGACGGTATAAATTTGCAGGATTAGAGTCAAATCTAATAAGGGAATCCATAAATCGAGTTAATGCGACAATAGGGGTTTTAATTAGAAAAAGATTTCAATTAATCAACTTAGAGCCAGTTTTTTTTAGTCTCGAGAGAGATATTAACATAAGCTAGAGATTTCTACGGATTAAGTCAAGTGAATAAATCGTCTAATTCAGAAGTAATAAGTGAAGTCTAGGTGGATTCTTCCTTGGGTATTGTCTTCTCCATCAGTTTTCCAAAAGTATTTTCCAACTTTTATCTCTGTCGTGTTCTTAGTTAATTAAATAGTTAATCTTAGTTTAAAAACATCCCTTTAATTCTTGGCTAGATAATAAAAAGATAGTAATTACTAGTACTTTTAGTCCTTGTGGATACGATATTTTCGGTCTCACCACAACTATACTACTGTTCGATAGGTGCGTTTGCCTTAGTCGAATTTTTAGTTAGTTTAGCGACCATTACCATGATCATGTGCATAAAATGAAATATTTATCTGATTGATGACTATGTCTTTATTTACAATTATTTGTTAAAAAACCCACACTAGGCTTATAAAACTCACCCCGTTAATGTTATAATTGTTTAGGTAATACTCAGACATAGGACTTGGATTCAACATTCAGTGGAGCCTCTAGGATGGATTAATCTTATGGGTTTTTAACAATGAATTTTAAAATTATTTGGATTTTGTTGTGGACTTTGGGGTTTGGACATTTCTTTTTATCTTGGGTTGTGGTTTATTTTATAAATTTTTTACTATCATACATGAATGCAAAATTTATGATATTTCAAGTATTTTAAAATATGAAGTTTATTTAAACTATTTACGATTTTACTTAGTTTTAAACAAAATTTTAACTCGTAATTTTCTAAGTAGTTTTATGAAAATCTGCTATGAAATATTTTTACCCAAGACTTTTTAATAAATAATTATAATGTAAATTCTTTTATTTTTCAAACATCTTAAAATGACATTACAATATAATGTAGCCATTTTCTTTTAAATGATTACATTTTTTTATAAGTATTTCTCAAAGAATCAAAATCATTAAATATTCAATTTTTTTTTAAGTTTTCACAAAACAACACAAACATAGTTATTTTCAATAAGTAAATAATTTCGAACATTGTTAATGTAACTTCTGAGATTCGACTATAACGTCTAGGCCAGATTTGAGGTGTTAGAAATGTCAATCAAACTAAAGGTTCGTTTGTTTACATGTAAAAGGTTTTACAGAAAATATTTTTTTACATTTTCCTGTGTTTGTTTAACATAAAACAGTTTGGTCAAGAGAAAATGACCTATAGTTCAACGTAAAATAAGCCATTTTTCTTATAAAATAACTTACCATTCTGACAAGCGTAAGTCAATAACACACATAATCACTTTCGTCACCAAATTAGGATTATGGTGTATCACCGTACATTTCAAAACATTCAGTAACAATAACATCCAGTTCACTAGAATAATTAACAATTTCTTTTTACAAATAATTCAGATCGAAGTAAACATATACTTATGGACCCTAAATCGGGCTTACGAGGCTTTAAAAATAGTTTAAGAACAATCAGAGACCATTTAGAAGCAAATCAGAAAGCTTGGGGAAAAACTATAATTTTTTAGAAAAAACAAGGATCACAAGACTGTGTGACTCAGCCCAGGTCGTGTGGTGTAGGGGCATGCCTGTGTGGCCAACCATGTGGTAGACCGTGTACCTTTCGAAATAATTCTTTTCGAAATAATTCCACATGGTCGTGTCCCAAGCCTTGTGCTATCCCATGTAACATTCGAAATATCCTTACACAGCCATGTTTCAGACCGTGTATACACTGCACTTGAACACACTCAAGGTACACACCCATATAGATTTCCCGCATCTGACACATGGTCATGTGACAGCCTATGTTTACCTAAAATTGACCCAAATCATGTTCTTTTCTTCACCCATATGCATAAGTACCAAAACATATTCAAACATGCCATTTACAAGCCATCAATGTAACACCCATTACCCGTATTCATTGCTGGAATAGGGTTATAGAGCATTATCGAACTTATAACTCAATTAAATAAACATTTCTCATACATTTTCCATTTCAAATATAAAACATACACATACATTCATAATGTCCCTAATACGAGCCTAAGAGGCCCAAAATATGCATTCGGGGTGGTTTGGGACTAAACCTATAACTTAGGAAAATTTCAGAAAACTTAGAAAATTTTTATAAAATACAGGGGACACATGCCCGTGTGGCCCGGCCGTGTGTCTCACACGGACAAGACATGCCCATATCAGAGGCCGTGTAGACATTCGAAATGGGATCACATGGCTGTGTCCCAGCCTGTGTTCGACACCGTGTAAATCTCTGACTTGGGTCACACGGCCAACCACATGCCCATGTGACCAGCCCATGTGCCCTTCGAAATGGCCACACATGCCCGTGTGCCAGGCCATGTGCTAGGCCGTGCCAAACCTATAGAGTATACTAACTTATGCCACAAGGCCAAGTTACACACCTGTGTGATGGGCTGTGTGGAGCATACTGACTTGATTTCTAATTCAACACCAGGGGACACACGGCCGTGTAAATTGATCGTGTGTCACACACAACTGAGACACACGCCCGTGTAGACAAAAATAGGCTATTTACCAAGCCAACTTGCCACCCAAATTTGCATACACTTACACCAAACCGAATGACACACAAATTGGCAAAAATAGGCATTCATCCAATCTTAAATAAGCTTAATTCATGCCATAACAATACCAAAAATGTAACACCCCTTACCCGTATTCGATGCCGGGACAGGGTACGAGGCATTACCGAACTTAAACGTACACAAACATGCAAAACCAAGCCATAAAATTTCATCCAAATTAAAAATTTTTAAACACATGCATATCGTCCCTTATACAGGCCTTCGAGGCCTAAAACATATATCGGGGTGGTTCGGGACAAAACCGAGGACTTAAGAAAAAAATTATAAAATTTCCCCTGCTAAACCTTACACGCCCGTGTGGAGGTATTGCACACGCCCGTGTCCAATACCCATGTGGAATTATTTTTCAGTTCGAACCTACATGAGTTTTCACACGGTCGAGCACACGCCCATGTCACTGGCTCGTGTCCCACACACGGCCTCGACACGCCCGTGTGATCGCCCGTGTCCAAAAACCTGGACATTCTGTTTATGACATCATCATTCATTTTGAGGCACACGGCCAGGGCACACGCCCATGTACTAGGCCGTGTCCTCCATACGGTCAAAACACGTGGTCGTGTCTCTTCCCATGTGTTTACTACCATACAGACTGACTTAGAAAATTTGGGTGCAGGGGACACACGACTATTCAACACGCCCATGTTGCAAATTGTGTGTCACCCACGGTTTAGACACATACCTGTGTGTTTACCCGTGTGGACTGTTTTAAGGCTATTTTCCAAGCCATTAGTCACCCTCATTCATTCATACACTTAGACATAAGTCATAACATGCATCATGGCATATTTAATCACTTAAATATTTAATTTCATGGCACTTCCATACCAACGTAATGTCATCTTATGTCCCATACATTTATTTATATTACTTAGAATCATTCCACGCCAATTTCATGCGTTATTATACTTGTTACCCAAAACTTCAATGTCATCCATCCATGACTATAGTCATTTTAAAATATCAAGTCATCCCTTATCTCTAAGCACTTAACTAACACTTCATCAAGCATCCATCAAGCAATGACATATCATATCATCGAGGCATTATCACATGCACACATGGGCAATTAGATTTCAACCCAAGGATCAAATATAAGCCATATCACTTGGCCATTACAAAATGAATAATCATCATTATAGGCCTTCACAATTTGGCCAACTAGCATGTCACACATCACAAAATAACCAAGTCTCCTATACATGCCATACTCAAAATAATATATTTATTATACCAAATAATCTTTTGATAGTGTGATCGAATGCTCCGACAACGTCCGATCCCCAAGCTAGTTTGGCAGAACTACAAGGAAGAAAATGAGAGGGGAGTAAGCATTTAAGCTTAGTAAGTCCACATGCAAATAATATGCAATAGTAACATGCACCATCATGCAAAATCATAGGAACATATTTACAATTTCTCATCATTTAAACCTTTTTGGCTTATTTATTTGGTAATCACATATACACATACGAATTCACTTTCTTGTCACATGTCATCCTTTAGCAAGGCATTACATATGAGAACAATGTACGTACCTGTACATACTCGTAGCATCTTAAATAACTTTACCTGGCCCACCTCAGGGCTTTCATCATATCGTTCTTGATATCAATTGCCAAACTTCTTATTGGATTTCCTATTGATTTACCCGTTGAACTCTTGGAATACCATGGGATACACGGAAACTTGCACCTGAGTGCCATATAAACATAGGTAAAACACAATAACATGTGTCGCATCCATTTTGAACTTGGACTGCTCAACGAGCTCGAATGCTCGCATCTATAATGAACTCGGACCACTCAACGAGCTCAGATGCTACATATCTCACGAACTTGGACCGCTCAACAAGTTTGAATTAACCACATGTTTCACGAACTCGAATCGCTCAATGAGCTCAGATATCATATACGTCACGAACTTGGACGCTCAACAAGTGCAGACTACGTAATCTCCTAGTGACATGTCACTTGTATCCTAAACTATTCCTAAGGTTCAAATGGGATTCTTTCACTCATGAACGTAACTTCTTCGTCATACTTGCTCGTGGTGTCAAAATAACATCCATAACTTTTCTCATGCTTGCAATGTCATCAATAAACATAACATATACAATAATCACATAATGGTAATCATGCAATATCAATGCGTTAAAACATATCATATTGTCACATTATTTACATATGTACTTACCTCGGTACAAAATGATAATAATCGAGTCTAATCGTCGTATACTTTATTCTTCCCTCGATCGAGATCCGGTTCACGTCTTTCTTGATCTATAATGCCAAATTTAACTCATTTATTAACCACATTCTTCAAATCAATCCATAACTTATGCTTTGGTACAATTACCCTTTTACCCTTAACTTTTCACTTATTTATGATTTAGTCTTCAGGCTCGTAAAAATGAAATGCATACATTTTCCTTGTTATCCAAGCCTAGCCGAACTCATAACATGCTCATAGCAGCCCATATTTCCCATTATATCATACATCTCTCTACCCATTTTACAAACTTTACAAGTTAGTCCATTTTTAGCCATTTTCACTAAAAATCACTTAGCAAAAGATGTTTACCATGTCTTAAACATTCATATTCCTCCATTAATCAACAAAACACATGCATATTACACATGGGTAATTTTTCAAACATAAAACCTAGCTTAAAATATAGCTAGAAATGGATAGATCATGTTACCGGGACTTCAAAAATACAAAGAACATTAAAAACGGGCTAGGGAAACACTTACTATTAAGCTTGGAAATGTTGAACAAAACCCTAGCTATGGAGTCTTGGTATTTTCGGCAGCTAAAGAGGAAGATGGACAACATTTTCACTTGATTTTTCCCTTTTTATTCTTTTTATTACCAAATGACCAAAATGTCCTTAGGGTTTTTCTTTTCAATTTTTTATGCATGCCCATTTTTGTCCAAAATTATAGAAATTGGTCAAATTGCTAATTAGGACCCTCTAATTCATAATCTAAAGCAATTTCATGCTTAAAGCTTCTAGAATGCAAGTTTTGCCTTTTACTCAATTTGGTCCCTAAAATGCAATTAGACATTTTATGCATAGAATTTTTTCATGAAACTTTCACACAAGCATGCATTCATAACATAAACCTCATAAAAATTATAAAATAATTATTTCTATCTCGAGTCTGTGGTTTCGAAATCACTGTTCTGACTAGGCCCTAATTCGGGATGTCACAAACAATACAAAGTACAAAAATACCACAATATGCCATTCAATTTCATACCAAAACTCATAATCTCGAATCATCAATAAGACCACACTCATTTAAGCATCATCTTACCTAAAATCACATACATACCAAACTCAACTTATCAAACATATGATACACAATTTACCAATTCACAAACTACCTTTCATCACAAGCATTTATAATACAATTACCATATGCATAACAAAGGGCATTTGCATATATATATACACAACCAAATCAACCAAAGTAAGACAACTCTTATAGATATATACCAAACCAAACATTAAACATTCACAAGCCAATCCAAATGGCTAAATTCATTACTCATATATATATATATACCAAAATGACCAAAGTTCCTATACATGCCATATATCCCAAAAACATAGATTCAAAAGTATCAAAATGATAGCTTGATAGTGTGATGAGGACTCCGACAATTTTCAAATCTAAGCTAGCTTTGATATCACTATAAAACACAGAGAAATAAATAATGTAAGCTGTAAAGCGTAGTAAGCTCGTATAAAAATAATAAGCAAAGCTCACCATTCAATTACCATTCATAATATGAACATAACATACTATAAAACATTTAACCACGATGTTACAAATATTCCATCACATAATTAACCACAAACTCATAACTTCAATGGATTCAATGCTTACATAGTTTTCGTACATACCTGTACTGATACTTGTCTATTTCTCACCATTTTATATCTTCGATATACCTATTGAACCATTCGGAATACTATCAGATACCTGGAGAACTCATACCCTAAGTGCCACATATATAGCCGAAGCTATATCAATCTCATATCACATATAACGCTCACTCTCAAGCTATCAACGAGTCTGCTTACACAAGCTGACGGTCAAGACGTAGCTACACAGTGCTACTCATACAAGCTGACGAGAATCTGCAACACATGCCAGATAACTCAGCCACCGGTAGGACGTACGGACCAGCACCCAAATCGCATAACCCCTAATGACATGTCATTCATATCCTAATCTATTCCTAAGGTTCAACCGGGATTTCTCAAAGTCGAATCTTCATCGATTATATCCGCAAGGTCGTAGACACAAATAATCCAATAATAAAGCATTTAAAACATAATTATACAAATGCTTGTTAACATACGAACTTACCTCGATTGCTAAAACGACGAAACGGATCGACTAGTCTAAAACCTTGTTTTTCCCCCGATCTAAATCCGAATTTCACTTTTCCTGATCTAAATGTAATCAAAATTAACTTATTTAATTATCATTCTATTCAGTTTAGTCTAAAATACACATTAACGCAACTTTACACTTTTTCCCATACTATTTTAACATTTTTACAATTTAGTCATTATTTCATAAAAACACAAATTCATGAAATTCAACTTATACCCATTCTAGCCGAATTTCAATTAAGTCCCTAGTAGCCCAAAATTTTTATTATTTCACACATTTCACTATTAATTTTACACATTTCTCAATTAAATCCCTAATTGACAATTTTATCAAAAATCACTTAATAAAGGTTGTTTATCTAACAACAACCATGCATTTTCTATCATCAAACATCAAAATACACATGCATTCATCAATGGAAAAACCCTAAACCTTTAAAAAATTTGAAAATTAGTCCCTGGGCTAGTTAGATTAAGCAGCAACGATTTCAAAAATATAGAAATCATTAAAAACGGGATGAAAAACTACTCACATGCATGAAGAATAGCTTGGCCGAATATCAAGCTTCTCCAATAGCTATTTTATGTTGAAAATTCGGTGGGTGAAAACACTAAGGAAGATGACACATTTGTTTTTCTATATTTTACTTAATTTAATTCTTTAAATTACAATTTTAACCTTACTTAATAACATTTAAAACACTTAATAATATGTCCAAATATGTCCACTCACATTATAAATGGTTTAATTGCTACATAAGGACCTCCAGTATTTAATTTCATACCTATTAGCCACCTTTAACTAATAGAACTCCACTTTTACGCTTTACGCGATTTAGTCTTTTTTTTATCAAATTAAGCACTCAAACAATAAAATTTCTTAACGAAATTTTTACACAATCATTTTATCATGATATAAACTTTAAAATAATAATAAAATAATTATTTTGACTTTAGATTTGTGGTCCCAAAACCACTGTTTCGATTTGACTAAAAACGAGCTGTTACAATCAAACATCTTCAATAAAATTCAAAACATGCAAACACAATCAATCTAAATGTCTGACCAATGTGCCATCATTGCCAGCACAATGTATTTCATAACATTTCACTTTGCATATACAAGACACAATTTACACATCAAAATATACATCCATTTCATTTCATACCATAACTCAACTTAGATAAAAACATGCATATTTCCATAGTTATTCAAACACAACAACATAAGCTATAAGTGTAAACTTGCACCAAACTAAGTATCAATACAACATATCTTAAAGGGTCTTATTACATGTCGTATATACCAAACCAAATCAAAGTTTACCAAAGATTCTTGAATAATGTGGTTTCTTTGTGCTGATCCGATCTCCCGATCCACAAACAAATCTACAATAAATAAGACAATTGATATAAGTAAGCTTTCGCAAAGCTTAGTAAGTTCGTCAATTGAATAGTAAAGCATATCAAATAAAACATAAATAATAATTCAAATAAAAATTAGTAAACATGGTTCCTGTTAATCACAACTTTCAATGGATGAATAATGATTATAACATTATTTCGGTATTTATTTTCAAACCATCAGTCCAATGAGTCCTCATTTCACGTAACCAGTGGATATGGCTTGTTTGAGCATGCATTCAGTATAATCATTGGATATCGCTCATTTGAGCAAACATTCGGTATAATCAGTGGGTATCGCTCATTTGAGCAAACATTCAGTATAATCAATGGATATTGCTCATTTGAGCAACTATTTAGTAGGACCAATAGATATTGCTCGTTTGAGCACTTCAGTAGAATCAGTAAACAGTGCCCATTTGAGCAACTATTCAGTACAACCAATAGATATTGCTTGTTTGAGCACTTCAGTAGAATCAGTAAACATTGTTCATTTAAGCAACTATTCAGTAGAACCAATAGATATTACTCGTTTGAGCACTTCAGTAGAATCAATAAACATTGCTCATTTGAGCACATTCAGTAGGATTAGTAGTTATTGATTGTTGATCACTTTCAGTAAGATCAATCGATATTGCTCGTTTGAGCACTTCAATAGAACCAATAGACATTGCTCGTTTAAGCACATTTAGTAGGATCAATAGATATTGCTCGTTGAGCACTTTCAGTAGAATTAGTAGATATTGCTCGTTTGAGAACTTTCAATAGAATTAGCAGACATTGCTCATTTGAGCACATTCTGAAGGATCAGTAGATATTGCTCATTGAGCATTTTCAGTAGAACCAATAGATATTGCTTGTTGAGCACTTTAGTAGAATCAACAGACATTTCTCGTTTGAGCTCATTCAGTAGGATCAGAAAATATTGCTCGTTGAGCATTTTAGTAGAATTAGTAGATATTGCTTGTTTGAGCACTTTCAGTAGAATCAGTAGACATTACTCGTTTGAGCACATTCAGTAGGATCAGTAGATATTGCTCGTTAAGCACTTTCAGTAGAACCAGTAGATATTGCTCATTGAGCACTTTCAGTAGAATCGGTAGACATTGCTCGTTTAAGCACATTCTATAGGATCAATAGATATTGCTCGTTGAGCATTTCCGGTAGTATCAGTAGATATTGTTCGTTTGAGAACTTTCAGTAGAATCAATAGACATTGCTCGTTTGAGCACATTCAGTAGGATCAGTAGATATTGCTCGTTGAGCACTTTCAGTAGTATCAGTAGATATTGCTCATTGAGCACTTCAGTAGAATCAATATTCCATTTTTTTTTCAAGATCATACCATTATACAATATAGCATTTAAGAAAATTATATTAACAAAGAATATAAAAATCATTAGAAGTATAAATAAACGTACGAACTTACAGGATTGATTTGCAGAAATGGCTCAGAGTATCTCAGCCAGTGATTGACATTATTTCAATTGATTATTTCCATTTCAATTACACATATCAATAAAATTCAACATTATGCAATTAGATTTATTTAATACATTTATAAATGTACTAAAATTAAACCGAATGAACTTACCTAACTAAATTGCAACAATGACAAAGGTACATAGGCTATTTAGTAATTTTCTCTTTTCCTCGGTTTTCCACTCGTTCTTGATCTAAAATAATATTTTCATTCAATTAACTAATTCCAATAGTAAAATAACTCATTTTATGAAATTAATTCCTTTTTGATATTTTTATGAAATTACCTCCAATATTTCATTTTTATGCAGTTTAATCTCTAGGTCCAAATCATGCAATTTAACCATTTTCTATTAAATCTAAGCTTAGATGATCTACTAACCCCTTCATAACAGCCCATACTTGCTGCTATTTTGCATCAAGTCCTTCTACTTTTACTATTTTCACATTTTAGTCCTTGAACATTAAAATCAACAAAAACTATTTTACAAAATAGTCTTATCTAGGAACCAAGCTTAATATTCTACCATAAAACTTCAAGAACAACTCAATTTCATCAATGGCATAATCCAAAACATTTAACAATATTATAAATTGGTCTCTGGTGTTAGCAAGATAAAGCTAATAAAAGCTCAAAAACATAAAAATTACTAAAAATGGCCAATAATTACCTACTAAATAAGGAACCCTAGCTTGGCCGAAGCTTGCAAAGTCCTCCCATGGTGTATTCTGTAACACCCCTAACACGTACCCGTCATCGGAATAGGGTTACAAGGCATTACAGCACTTATACACTAGCATTTGTACAAAACTGAGTCATAAATTTACATTCCAAATCAAAACTCTTCATATTTCAACACAAATTCCCTAATATAGGCCTACGGGGACCAATACTTGCTTTAGAAGTGATTCGAGAATAAACCAAAAACTTTAGAAACTTTACTTTGAAGAGAGGGGCACACGCCCCTGTGGCCCGGGACATGGCCGTGTGGCCAGCCCGTGGGGTTCCCATGGCCTTGTGGCCAGCCCGTGTGGAATTCTGACTTGCAATTTCTTAAGCATCAGAGGAGCACACGGCCTGGGCACACTTCCATGTGGCTAGGCCCTTTGGTACACTGATTTTTCACCATTTTTAAGCCGTTTTCACACAATTTTGACACACGACTATGCTTAAAACCTGTGTCCTTCCCACGACCAAACACACGGCTATGTCTTTTACCCGTGTACTATCCTGACTTTATTTTTAAGGATACAGCAGACACACGGTCATTTCACACGCCCGTGGGCTGTCTGTGTGTCACACACTGCCTAGACACAAGTCTGTGTGTCTTACCCATGTGGACGAAATAAGGCAATTTCCTAGCCCTATTTCTCACCCAAACTTAACCATTTTCCTGCATGAAAACTTACAAGTATATACTATCCATTTCAACCAATTTCCATCATTCATTCTAACATTTCCAACTCTTAACCATACCTTGAAGCTTACCTTTACATTGGTTTGTAAATCATGTTTTATGAAAGGTGGTTTGCATCTTGTTGAACATGAACATACCATATTACCTCAAAATACATATTACTAGCCATTCCAATGGCTAGTTTGTAAGCAAACATGTTACTTCATCATTCGGCTTCATTAGCCTATACATGCTATTATATCAAAATGAGTTTGTCGTTTATACCAAAAATTAAGGAGTTGATAGTGTGATGATAGCTCCAACCCAATCCAACCTTCATGAGCTTCGAGCACTATAAAATAGGGAAAAATAAACCTAGTAAGCATTATATGCTTAGTAAGTTCATATAACCAAACTACAATTACCATTCATATATAACAAGTAAATCATATATAAGGCAATTTATCCATCAATTTAGCAAACTAGCAAATATGGTCTATACACAATCCTTCAACCAAATTGGTTAGTACAAAAACATTAATATGCATAGATGAGTTCATCATGTCATTTCTTCTTATTTCACTTGTTACTTCATTTTCGTTGAATATTTGAATTTCTGATGGACCTTTCCTTTTCTAGCTGTACACCCGAGGTGCACATTCCCTTTTCAAATTGTACACACGAAGTGTACATACCCTTTTCAATTTGTACACACAAAGTGCACAAAACCTTTTCAAGTTTACACACATAGTATACCTTTCCCTTTCAAGTGGTATACACAAAGTATACCTTTCATTTTCATATGGTATACATAAAGTATACATTTCCTTTTCATATTGAGATCAAAATATTATCCTTTCAGAACAACCTTCACTGCAACATATGCAGGATCTCATATACACGGTAATCACCTGTCCAATCAAAAATCAATATTCAACCGGATTTCATGTAATATTTCATCATTTACATGTAATTCACAAATCAACATTGGTTTATTACATGTACATACCAATTGCAAATCATGATGCACATAATTCAACAATCAATTCAACATATTTACATACTTAATTTAGTTATACGAACTTACCTTGACAAATGATCGTATCTACTAATCCGAGATTTTTTCTTTCCCTCGATCTTTTTCTTTGTTCGACACTTTCGGATCTATATAAATAAATTTGATCATCAATTCTATGATTTTTACATTCAATCAAGCCCATTTCACATTTTAGGCAAAAGTACCATTTTGCCCCTAAACTTTTAATTAATTCCAATTTCGTCCCTAAGCTCGGAAATTGAAATTCATGCAATTTACTCCTTATTCCAAGCTTATTCAAAATTCCAATATAACTTTTACAGCACATGTCCTTCATAAATTTTAGAATTTTTCCAAGAATTTCACTATTTTACAATTTAGTCCCTACACATGCTTTCACTAAAAATCACTTTGTAAAAGTGGTTTATCTATCAGTAACCTTTCATTTTCTATCAAAAGCTTTCAATTTACAACATATTCATCCATGGGTAATTTTCTAAACTTTGATTTTCTTTCAATATAATCACCCAAATAAAGAAATTAAGTTTTCCCGATCTCAAAAATATAAAAATTACTAAAAACGGGACATAGAACTTACCAATTCAAGCTTGAGAAATTTTCTTTCTCTCTCCTAGGGTTTCCATGGAATTTTTGGGGAAGAAGAAGATAAAACGATATCTTTTTCATTTGATTTAATTAATATCATTTAACTTTTCCACTTTTCCAATTTAGTCCTTTACCTTTTTTCCATTTTTCCATGGATGAATCACTAAAAATATCTACATGTTTTTCTTCAATGGTTTAATTGCCATATAAGGACCTCACATTTTAAATTCTCTAGCTATATAATCCCTATAGCTTTTAGTATACACAACTTTAACATTTTATTCAATTTAATCCTTTTTGCAATTAGACACATATTTGATAAATTTTTTCGATAAAAATTTTCATGCAATATTCCTATCATAATACCTATCATTTTATGAAATTTAAATAATTTCATTTTTCGGACTCGGATTTGTGGTCCCGAAACCACTATTCCGATTTCACTAAAATTGGGCTATTACAACTCTCCCCCCTTAAAGATTTTCATCCTCGAAAATCTTACCAGTGAAGAGATTCGGGTACTGCCTTTTTCATTATATCTTCAAGTTCCCAAGTAGCTTCTTCAATTCCATGTTTCTGCCAAAGAACTTTTACTAATGCTATCTTTTTATTTCTCAACTCTTTTGTTTCCCGTGCTAAAATTTTAATTGGTTCCTCACTATATGTCATGTCAGGCTGAATTTCCACTTCTGTTGGAGAAATAACATGTGATGGATCCGATCGATACCGTCTTAACATTGACAGATGAAAAACATTGTGAATTCTTTCAAGTTCTAGCGGTAATGCTAACCGATAAGCTACCGGTCCAATTCTTTCAATGACCTCATATAGTCCAATAAACCGAGGACTTAATTTTCCTTTACGGCGAAACTGGGGAATTTTCTTCCAAGGTGACACTTTCAAGAATACCTTATCACCAATCTCAAACTCAATTTCTTTTCTTTTAAGATCAGCATAAGACTTTGCATGTCTGAAGCTGCTTTCAAGCTGTCTTGTATCACCTTTACTTTTTCCTTAGTTTTTCACATTAGATCAATCCCATGAATCTTCTTTTCACTAAGCTCTGTCCAATACAATGGAGTTCTACATTTTCGACCATACAGAGCTTCATATGGTGCCATTTAATACTGGATTGGTAGCTATTATTATAGGCAAATTCAATCAGAGGTAAGTACCTTTCCCAATTACCTTCAAACTCAAGTACACAACACCGTAACATGCCTTCTAAAATCTGGATCACCCGTTCTGACTAACCATCAGTTTGGGGATGAAATGAAGTACTAAAATGCAACTGTGTCCCTAGTGCTTCTTGCAATTTATACCAAAATCGGGATGTAAACCGAGGATCTCTATCAGAGATAATAGAAACCGGTACACCATGCAATCTAACAATTTCAGAGACATACAATTCGGCTAATTTATCTAATGAAAAGTCCATATGTACCGGTATGAAATGTGCATACTTTGTTAACCAGTCAACAACTACCCAAATGGCATCTTTCTTTCTTAGTGACATAGACAAACCCATTACAAAGTTCATGGTAATCCTTTTCCATTTCCACTTGGATATATTGATTGGATATAATAACTCTGAAGGCACCTAATACTCAACTTTTACTTGTTGACATATTAAGCATTTGGCTACAAATTTAGAAATATCTTTTTTCATTCTCAGCCACTAATACATCTTTTTCAGATCATTATACATTTTATTACTATTGAGATGAGCTGACATTGTACCATTATGAGCTTCATACAAAATCTTTTGTACCAGTTCTGAGTTCTTCGGAACACATATTCTGTTTTTCAACAACAAACAATCATCAGACCCAATTTGAAACTCTGAATTAGAATTCTTTTGACATTGTTCCCGTTTAGCTTGCAACTCATTGTCACTCTTCTGTGCTTCATAGATTTGTTGTATAAATTTTGGTTTAGCTTTCAATTCAATACAATCGAACCATCATCTAACAAAGATAACCGAGCGTTCATTGCTCTTAAAGTAAACAAAGATTTCCTACTCAGTGCATCCACCACAACATTGGCCTTTCTCGGATGATAGTCAATAATCAAATCATAATCCTTTATTAACTCAAGCCACCTGTGTTGCCTCAAATTCAAGTCTTTCTGTGTCATTAAATACTTTAGACTTTTATGTTCAGTGTAAATATGAAATTTTTCACCATATAAATAATGCCGCCATATTTTCAATGCAAACACTATGACTGCCAGTTCAAGATCATGTATCGGGTAATTTCTTTCATGTGGTTTAAGTTGTCTTGAAGCATAGGCAACCACTTTACCTTCTTGCATCTAAACACAACCTAAACCATTTAAAGATGCATCACTATAAATTATAAATTCCTTACCCGATTCAGGTTGTACCAATATAGGTGCTTTAGTCAACAAAGTCTTCAGTCTATCAAAACTCTGCTGACATTTATCATTCCAATCAAATTTTAAATCTTTTTGCAACAAACGAGTTATCGGGGAAGCAATCATTGAAAATCCTTTAACAAACCTCCGATAATATCCTGCTAAGCCCAGAAAACTTCTGACCTCTGACACGTTCTTTGGCGGATTCCAATTAATAATTGCTGAAATTTTGCTCGGGTCAACCCTGATGCCTTCAGCAGATACGATGTGACAAAGAAAGCTAACTTCTCGTAGTAAAAATTCACATTTACTAAACTTGGCATACAATTGTTTTTCACGTAAAGTTTTCAACGCAATCATAAAATGTTCAGCATGCTCATTTTCACTTTGAGAATAAACTAAAATATCATCTATGAATACCACGACAAACTTGTCTAGGTACGGTCTGAAAATCCTATTCATTAAATTCATATTTGTTAATCCAAATGGCATCACCAAGGATTTGTAATGGCCATATCTAGTTCTGAAAGTTGTCTTTGGAACATCTGAATCATTCACTCGGAGTTGGTAATAACTCGAACGAAGATCAATCTTTGAAAATACAGTAGCTCCCTTCAACTGATCAAACAAGTCATCAATTCGAGGCAGTAGATATTTATTCTTTATAATGACTTTGTTAAGTTACCGGTAATCAATACACAACCTCAAAGATCTGTCTTTCTTCTTTACAAATAACACCAGAGCACCCCATGGTGAGAAACTAGGTCGAGTAAAACCCCTATCAATTAATTCCTGTAACTGCACCTTCAACTCTTTCAACTCGGCAGGAGCCATTTGATAAGGTGTTATCGATATTGGTGTTGTTCCCGGAACTAGATCTATAGAGAATTCCATTTCTCTGGCAGGTGGTAAGCCAGGCAATTCTTCTACCAAGCTCACATACAATTGGCACATATTGAATCTTTGACTCGGTTACCTTAGTATCCAACACATAAGCAAGATAAGCATCATATCCCTTCCTCATACATTTTAGTGCCGCTATTGCTGAAATCATATTAAATAATCCATCTAGCTTGTCACATTCAACATGAAGTAACTCACCGTCTTGACATTTCAACATAATATACTTCTGTTTACAATTAACCACTGCATCATGTTGGGTTAACCAATCCATCAAAAGGCAATAGCATTAAATCAGCCAAGAAACATTTACCCTTTACCATAAGTGGACAGTTTTTACAAACTTTATCCACCTTTACACATTGACCCAAAGGATTTGAAACTTCCACCACAAATTCAATGAATTCAACAGGTAAATTTTTAACATTTACTAAATTTGTGCATATATACGAGTGTGTGGAACCAGGACCAATTAATGCAGTATTATCAGTATCTAATAAAGAAAAAGTATCAATAATGACATCTGGCGCTGAAGTATCTTCTCGGGCTCGTATGGCATACGTTCTTACAGGAGCTCAAGCCTCAGATTTGGCATTTGAATCTTTTGTAGCACTTCGGCTACCACTAACATTTTCGGGATGTCTAGTTGGTTTGCCCCCTGAAGCAGTGCTACCTGGTTTTGAAGTCTATTCAGCATCTTTTTCCACTATTTTCGGACAATCTCTCAAAAAGTGATCATATGAACCACATTTGTAACATGCACTGGTTTTCATTCGGCATTCCCCATGATGAAATTTGTTACAGTATTTACATTTTGGCTTCGTGGTTCCCACATTTCCAACACTAGTCACTGAAGGTGACAAAGACTTGAGATTAAAGCGTTGAGAACCACGCTCTTTACCGGAATACCCAGCTGAAGTAGTAGATCCTTCTTGGTACCTCTTTGATTTCTTTGAAGAAAATGATTGAGACCTACTAATAGGTCTTTTCCAAGAGGATTGGGATTCTCTGCTTACCTTCTTCTTTTCTTTACTTAGCTTTTCAGCTTTCTTTGCACGATCAGCAAGTGCTGCAAACTCTCTTATTTCCAAAATACCAATCAATAACTTTATGTTTTCATTTAATCCTTCCTCGAAAAGTTTACACATTTCTAACTCTGTTTGGACCCACTCACTAGCATATTGGCTTAACCGTACAAACTCCCTTTCATATTCCGCAACGGTCTTGTTCCCCTATTTTAATTCTAAAAATTCTTTCCTTTTCTGATCTAGGTATCTCTGACTAATATATTTTTTTCTAAATTCAGATTGAAAGAATTCTCAAGTAATATTTTCTTTTGGAACCACTAAACTTACTGTTTTCCACCAGTGATAAGCCATGTCCTTCAACAAAAATACAGCACATTTTAAGCATTCAACTGGAGTACATGGTAATTCGTCCAACACTCGAGTAGTATTTTCCAGCCAGAATTCAATTTTTTTCGAACCATCATTAATTATATCTCTAAATTCCTCAGCCCTATATTTTCTGAGTTTATCCACTAGAGCCTTACCAATTCTAACAGTTTCAGTACTCGATGGTCTCTCAAGAACAGTCTGAGTATTTAATGGGGGAGGTTGTGGTTGGAAATCAGTAGAATTTCTTCTTAAATATTCAGGAAACCATTTACCGAACATTTCAAAGAAAACCTCTTTAGCATATTCACTTCGGCCCTCTAATTCGGACCTTCTACTACTATTACCATTTATAGCTCGTCATATGGAAGCTTGAGAAGTACTCTCAGCTTCCTCAGATTCTTCTCTTGCTCGGTTGGAGACATTTACTATATGAAAAACACATTTAAAATGGTCAGGAGATATCACACTATCATCAATTATATAATGGCATGTATAGCTAAATCCAGACTTCCTACGTTAGTCTGAGAATCGACTAAACCGTTGCTCTGATACCAATAAATGTAACACCCTTAACCCGTACCCGTCACTGAAATAGGGTTACGAGGCATTACCGAACTTATACACTAGTATTGGTACAAAATTGAGTCATAAATTTACATTCCAAATTAAAAATTTTCATATTTCACCATAAAGTCCCTAATATACGCCTATGGGGACCAATACTTGCTTTAGAAGTGATTCGGGACTAAACCGACAATTTTGGAAACTTTACTTTGAAGATAGGGGCGCACGCCCGTGTGGCCTGGGACATGGCCGTGTGGCCAGCCCGTGGGGTTTTGATGGCCGTGTGGCTAGCCCGTGTGGAATTCTGACCTGCAATTTCTTAAGCATTAGAGGGGCACACGGCCTGGGCACACGGCCTGGGCAAACGTCCATGTGGTTAGGCCGTGTGGTACATTGATTTTTCACCATTTTTAAGCCGTTTTCACACAGTTTTGACACACGACCATACTTATAACCCGTATCCTTCACACGACCAAACACATGTCCTTGTCTTTTACCCGTGTACTATCCTGACTTCACTTTTATGGATACAGGGGACACACTGTCATTTCACACGTCTGTGGGTTGTCCGTGTATCACACACGGCCTAGACACATGCCCGTGTGTCTTACCCGTGTGGACGAAATAATGCCATTTCCTAACCCTGTTTCTCACCCAAACTTAACCATTTTCATGCATGAAAACTTACAAGTATATACCATCCATTTCAACCAATTTCCAACATTCAATCTAACATTTCCAACTCTTAACCACACCTTGAAGCTTACCTTTACATTATTTTGTAAATCATGTTTTATGAAATGTGGTTTGTCTCTTGTTGAACATGAACATACCATATTACCTCAAAATACATATTACTAGCCATTCCAATGGCTAGTTTGTAAGCAAACATGTAACAGCCTGATTTTGGGCCTAGTCGGAACAGTGGTTTCGGAACCACCATTTCGAGGCCGGAGAAAATTATTTTGATATTATTTTATGTGATATAGCATGTTTATTAATGTGCATAAAAATTTTGGTATATTAATTTTAGCGATTTCTAGTCCAATTTTGAAAAATGACTAAATCGCGTAAAAAGTAAAAGTTGTGTTTTAATACCTAAAGGTGTTAAATTTACTTGTATCTTAAAATGGGGGTTTTTAATGTGAAATTAGGCCATTCAAATAGTGATGGCCGGCAATGAGACAAGGAATTAAAAGGTCAAATAGGTTAGGTAAGTGTTGGGTGACTTATTTGACAAATAAGTAATAAAATAAAGAAAAGAAAATATCATCTTTTCTTTATCTTCTCTCCACCAATTTTTCCAGCCAAGAAAAGGGTTTTGATTCTGGAAAATTTCAGCAAAGAAACTCCCATGCTAGTAAGTGATTTTTAATGTCTTTCTTGATGATTTTTACATTTTTGGAAAGCATGAGCTTTCAAAAGAGGGGACTATTTTGCAAAATGATTAAAAGTCTAGGGTTTTGCCATGAAAGCATATGTGTTGTTTACTGAGTTTTTGTGGAAGAATATGAATCTTAGATGAGTTATAAACAACTTTTATGAAGGAAATTTGCTTGAAAACACCTAAAAAGGGTTATTTTGCAAAGTCGTAAAACAAGTTGTAAATTTGTGAAATAGTTGAAATTTTGAGTTGCTATAGTTATGAAAAATGGTTCATCTAGGCTTAAGGAGTAAGAAAATGTGATAAAAATCATTTTACGAGCCCAGGGGCAATTTGGTAATTTTGGCAAAGTATAGGGGAAAAATAAAAAAAATTTCCAAAATGTGTCATTGGACTAATTTGATTAGTATATTGTGTTAATAAGTTCAATGTCATGTTATAGATGATGAAAAACGAGATTCGAGCTTAGAACGAGGAAAAACGAGAAATTGATGTTTAGGCCTCTTTTACTAACTTGACGTCGAGGTAAGTTCGTATGACTAAATAAGCATGTTATCCATGTTATTGCTAATATACTTGAATCTATCTTGCCTCGGTTGTATTGAATTATATGTTGATGATATTGAGTATGATGAAAGTGATGCCAAAAGTTAATAACATTCACGTGATGGTAGAATACATTAGAAATTCAATGGAATATGATATCCCATAGAAATGAGTAAGTCGTATGTAAATAATATAACTACATAGTTATTATACGTATTTGGATTGATATAGCATAAATTTCTTGATTGTGGAAATGATTATGTATGATGAGAATTGATGTAGAGGAACCTCCCGACTGAACCTTAAGAATAAACAGATATTCATGCCATGACATTTGGGCGATATGTGTGTGCTAGTGTATGACATGACTGGGACATGCATCAGCCACATTATGAGAGCTAGTGTAAGATCATGTCTGGGACATGGCATCGACATTGAGATGAGAGCTAGTGTAAGACATGTCTAGGACATGCATCGGCCTCGAAATGTAAGCCAGTGTAAGACATGTCTGGGACATGCATCGGCTAAGAGATGTGTCTGTGTAAGACCATGTCTGGGACATCGGCACGGATGTGTGAGAGCTAGTGTAAGACCATGTGTGGGACATGGCATCGGCATTATACCCTACGTTTGAGGCTTAGTGAATAGCTTTCCGAATGGTTCAATGGTGAGAGTTACGGTTTAAGCTAAATGAGAAAGGTTATGACCATATTGTGAGTGGTACAGGTACTTACATGAAATTGATGCGATGTGAATTCAATTCATGTTATATGATTAGTAAGGAATGAAAATGAGCATGTTAAGTAACACAGGTATGTCTGTCAAGCTCAAGAGAAATTATTTCAGTTTATGATGCACATTTGATGAAGATGTAAATAGGTAATTCATGCCTATGAGAATGATTTTGTGATGACCTTGTGATTATAGGTCTATACTTATGATGTATGAATATGTGACCTTACAAATGTGGTGGAAATGAATTAATATGGTGTGATAAACTTAGTATCGTTAATTTACACTAAAATAGTTTTGGACAGCAGCCATAGTCCGACTTTGAAAATACACTAAAAATAGTGGAAAATGAGTTAGAGGCCGAATAAATTATGGAATTAAATCTTATTGAGTCTAGTTTCTTATCAAAGAAACCGTGTAAGCAAAAGAATTTCCTATATTGAGATACTTGAAGTTGTATGAGACAGAGTCAGAATAATTTTGAAATCCCTTATTCTGATTTTATAAAATCATTATAAATCGTAAAAAAATATTTATGAGTTATAATTTATATGTCTTGAATCCTTAATGAGTTTATTTTCAAGAGAAATAGACGAGAACATTATTCGAGTTCTGTGCTATGAGGTAATTGAACTTTAGTGCAGAAGGGTTGAAACTATTAGACAGTGAATCAGGGGTAACTTTGAGAAATAAACTGTACTATTAGGCTAAACCAAAAATTCTGGAAATTTTATGGTAGAAAGGTACGTAAGTCTAGTTTCAAGTAAAATTAATGGAACTTAATTTGGAGTTTTGTAGCTCCAGATATAAATATTTTATTGATTGTTATACAAGAAGACAGCTTATCATGAACTTGAGAATATGTTGGGAACATTGATAAAAGCATGTTAATGAGTTGCTTACTGTTTTCATATGAGCTTACTAAGCATAAAGCTTACCCCCCTTCCTTTCCCATGTTCTCTAGTGTTGCCAGGTTAGCTCGGGTTGGAGTTCGTCGGAGATATTATCACACTGTCAAGCTATCGCTATTGGTGTAAGTGATTTCAAGTACTTTGAGTCTATGGCATGTATAGGAGTTTAAATGTTTGAGTATGTGAAATTGCTTTAGCCAAATGTATTGGCTTATTTTGATTATGGGGTTGGTAAACTTATTTATTTATGAAAAGTCTTTAATGGCTTGGTATGAATGGTATGTGGATGTGATTATGAATGCTTAGTGATGAAATTAAGGTTTGATGACATGTTGATAGCTATAGCATTAATGTCGTAAAGATGAAGGTAAAATCTATGATATTGGTTGCATGTGAAATTGCCATGGTCATGACATCTTAGGAATGTTTAAGTGCCTAATTTTTCTATGTTGTATGTTATTGTTTAAGTATGCGTGCATGTGTTGTGAGGGTGACAAAATGGCTTGGAAAATAGCCTTGTATTTGTCCATACGGGTAGACACACGGGAGTGTGTCTAGGCCGTATGTGACACACGGTCCGCCCCCATGGGCGTGTTGTCCAGCTGTGTGTCCCCTGCACCTAAGTTTTTTAATTCAGTATGTATGGTAGTGAGTACACGGGCAAGAGACACGGCCATGTTTCTCAGCCGCGTGAAGGACACGGCCATAAGACACTGGGGTGTGCCTTGGCCGTGTGGCTTCAATTTGTTCATGACCAAATTGGATGAATGTCTAGGTTTTTAGACACGGGTTAGGGACACGGGCGTGTCCCTAGCACACGGGCGTGTGCCCTATACCCAAATGGGCGTGTGGAGCCTTAAAGCATAAGATTTTTTTCCAAGTTTTTCTTAAGTTCTCGGTTTAGTCTCGAACCGTCTCTAATACATGTTTTGGGCCTCGTGAGCCCGTTTAAAGGACAAAATGTATGTGAAATGAAAAGTTTTAAATTGATCAAAATTTTACAGCCCGATTTTATATGGTTAGTTGAGTTTAAGTTCGGTAGCACCTCGAACCCTATCCCGGTGTTGGATACGGGCGAGGGGTGTTACATTTAGTGGTATCAGAGCATGGTTTAGTCAGTTCTCAGACTAACATAGCGTAAGTGAGTCTAGCTATACATGTCATAGTACTACTCGTGATAGTGTGATATCTCCCGGCGCTAACGAAAGTATTTGCTAAGACAAGAAAGACTTCCAACCGAGCAAATCTTGTTACTAATAGAAGTAATATTGAGATGATTGAAACGTGCTTGTGATATGTTGAAATTTGGGAAGGTATGAAAGGAAATTCATGGTTTTTACATGAATTGATACTCAATATGTGATAATCATAAGTTAAAGAATGTGGAATCGTGGAATGAAATGAAACTTAAGTTGTGATAAGCTCTTTCATGCATGTTAGTATTCATACGATGTTATGTGCCTAACTCTTTTGGCCAAGTGATTATGAATAGAAAAATTTACTTGAAATGATAGAATGCATGTATAAGTGCTTCTGTTGAATAATATGTAATCAGTATGTACATGTGATTGCCATAATGTTATGTTTTATGATTTGGTTATGGAATCATAAATGTTATAATAGCATGAAAGTTGAAATGAAAGATCAAATTGAGTAGAACGTTGGAATTGAGTACGATCGTACGATTATGAATTGACAGATAAGACCATAGTTGGACTATGGCATTAATTGAATGATGTACTCAAAACCGTAAGACGTTCTTTAATTTGGTAAATATTGGTAAGTAAAATAAGGCTAAGTGTTGAAACTTGATTTGACATTAATGATGATTCAAGTAAAAGAAATGAAAATTTGTATTGCGATAGATTCACTGATGTTTGGCTAGTATTCATATGAAATAAAGTTGCATGTGTTACTAAGATATGTGAAAGTGTGTTCATAACAAGTTGGAAATTTGAAATTTTTGAATCGATGTGCATGATACTACGTTGTTGTTAAATGTGTATATGTGTGAGAATCGAAAGTTTAGAGGCTTTACAATCTTCACCCCCTTACCAGAATAGAGTTATATGAAGAAATTCACGAGAGATATATTGTACAAACTTACAAATAGGAAACTAAAGAGTGCAATAATGGAGTATCATGGGATTAGTGATGACAGAAATAATCAGAGGAATGATGTCGAATTCACAAAGATGTTTGAGCATGACGGATCCAATTAAGTAAGATTTTAGTTATCTCTCTCTTTTGAGTATTCTGTATTTTCCTCTATCCTTGGGAATATATATGGTTGTTCATTTCCAGTGAAATTCTTAGTGTATAAGGATGCTAGCGGCTGTGATATTAGACGAAAGCTTTGTTGATCCGGTTAATTATGATCAACATTTCTTTGTCTTTTTGGAATTCTATTCTGATATGTCAAAATGAAATAGACGGTAAAAAAATTCATGTGAGACCATTCTGATGTTCCTATTGACTATGGTTTTATATATACGCAGAAAATGTGTTATCTCCGTTATGATGAAATTCGAGAGTGTATAAACGGTAGTTTTTTTTCTGGTTTTCTCTGAAGGGATGTTCAGATCTTCTTTATTATTTTCTTCTAGGTTATATTCTCGAATTTCTAGTATAGTGTTATGTCTTGAAATTCTTTATCATGATTTTTCCTATCATTCTTATTTCGAGAATTATCAGTTTGGCTCGTCTTTAAGGGTATTCTTTGACTTGCGATAACAATGCCTATTATGATTATACTACTGGTTCAATTATGGAAGTGTGGGAATTCTAGTATTTGGATTTCTCTAATCTTCGTGTAAAGGATTATTATCAGCAAAGGTAAATTAAGCCATGTGCATTAAGTTTATTCTCTGGTTCGGGAATAATGTTGTGCAATTACGAGTAAGTAAACATGCAGTCTAAAATGAAGAAATTGTATTCTTGAAAGTATGATATGGAAACATATTAGTTGGATTTCTCTTGTTCGAGAGATGTTGTTATAAGTATAGTTGTCCTGATTAATAAAGAGACCACATCTATGAAGTTGGAATCATTTGATTCATGTTAGTAAAGTTTCTAAACAGTTGATGACCAGAGTATAGAAATGTGGCTATAAGCGGTAAATTAAACAAGTACAGCATGATTTGACTTTTAATTTGGAATTGCAGGGAGGATTTGATTTCTGGTTTCTGTTACTATTATTTCAGAGTAAGATTTGAGTACTGAGAAACTCTGGGTTATACAGAGAATTGAGTACAGAGTTCACAGCAGTATCTTATCTATTCTTCCAAAGGATATTGAATTGTCTACAGGGTAAAGCCAAATATTAAATGTATTCGAGATTATTATTGTCAGTGATGACAGTGGGAAGAAAAATGAGAAAGGACTGTTATTAATTTTGTATCAGGATATCTCTCATCCCCGAGAAAAAGGAGGGATGCAAGTTGAATTGTGATAGATTGATGATGGAAGTCCGCATGATTATTTAAGTATGTACAGATATATTATTCAACAGATTTGGCCGAGCTATGTATCTGAGTTAATAATTCTTAGAATGTTTGTAATATCCCGAATTAGGGCCTAATCGAAATAGTGGTTTCGTGACCACAAAATCCGAGATAGAAATAATTATTTTATGATTATTTTGAGGTCTATGATATGATTGCATGATTGTGTGAAATTTTCATGAAGAAATTTTATGCATAAAGTGCTTAAATTGAAATTAGGGACTAAATCGAATAATTTACAAAACTTGCATTCTAGAAGTTTCTTGTAATATCCCGAATTAGGGCCTAATCGGAATAGTGGTTTCGTGACCACAAATCTGAGATAGAAATAATTATTTTATAATTATTTTTAGGTTTATGATATGATTGCATGATTGTGTGAAAATTTCGTGACGAAATTCTATGCATAAAGTGCTTAATTTGAAATTAGGGACTAAATCGAATAATTTGCAAAATTTGCATTCTAGAAGTTTCTAGTATGAAATTGTTTTGAAATATTAATTAGGAGGTCTTAAATAGAATTTTACCAATTTCTAAGTTTATGGACAAAAATTGGACATGGATGGAATTTTGGGAAAGTTTAGTAGTAAGGGCATTTTGGTCATTTAGGGGTAAAATGAATTAAAATACAAAATTAAAAGCCAATTTTGCTCATCTTCAACCCCATGGCCGAATATAGCAAGGAGAAACCATGGCTAGGGTTTTTCAAGCTTCCAAGCTCGATTGTAAGTCCATTCTAGCCCCGTTTTTCAAGTTCTTTACGTTTTTGGAGTCCCGATAGCTTGATTTAGCTTATGCTAGCAATAATTTAACCTAGGGTTTATATTTGGAAAAATACCCATAGGTGAAATTTGTGTATTTTGGTGTTTTATGATAGAATATGAGGTTTTAAATTATGTTAGACAACTTGTGCTACTCGGTTTTAAGTGAAAACGAGCAAAAGGGCTTAATCGGTAAAAATACTTAATAGTCATAAGTACATGTTAGAGTGGGAATTTGATGTTGCCATAGAAGGGAAAAATGATCATCATGCCATAAAACATAAGAAAATAGGCTGAAGTTTAATTTACGAGCTTTGGGGCAAAAGCATAAATATGCAAAAGTTTAGGGGCGAAATTCTAATTTTTCCAAAATATGATTTTGGGTCAATTTGAATAATGTGAGTCCTAATTAGGCTAAAATGGGGAAAATACCAAGTTGTGGACGAAATGGTAAAAGTAGCCATTTTCGCATACGAGGTAAGTTCATATGTAAATGTTGGTAACATAGTTATTATTTTAAATGTTTTTATGTTATTTAAATGATATGATAATTATTATGAAATATTATACTCGTGATAATTGTTTGATAATATGTCAAATTATGTGATATACTTGGAAAATGTGAAATACTACCGAGTATCGGTATCGGTATTCCGTAGAAGATGGTTGAGACACATGATTGGGAAAAAGGTCCCGTTGAACCTTAGGAATGGATTAGGATACAAGTGACATGTCACTGGGATATTTGGGCATCCGAACTCGTTGAGTTGAGTCCGAGTTCGTGAAATGTAACTAGGCATCCGAGCTCTTTGAGTTGAGTCCGAGTTCACTTATGGATGCGAACGCCGGAGCTCGTTGAGTTGAGTCCGAGTTCGCTTATGGGCGGGTTACATAGTAGCTTGGCTATATATGTGGCACTTATGTGCAAACTTTCCATGTATCCGAATTATATTCCGATGTGTTCAACGGGTAAAGTTCTACTCAAATGGAGGAATACTCAAGATGAAAGGGACGTATTGGTAAGTGTTGTGAAATGGATACTTTGAACAGGTATGTACTTAACCCTCGAGTTGAAAAATCGATATAACAACAATATGGTAAGATGATAAATGAAAATATGATATGAATGTCTTGGTGATGATTATGCAAATGATGTTTTATGTTTGCTTATATGGTTATGTTACTTGCTATTTGCATGTGAACTTACTAAGCATTTATGCTTACTCCCTCCTTTTCATTCCTTGTAGTGTTGACAAGCCAGCTCGAAAATCGGGAACGGTCAGAGGCACGCTCACACTATCCGTATACCATCTTGGCATAATGGCTTGTATATTTTGAGTATGGCATGTATAACATTATAATCATTTTTTATATATGGTCTTATGATATGGTTATTGAGTAGTATAAAAATGCTTGGTAATGATTAGCCATTGGAATGGCTAATTATGATCATATTTGGTGTTATGTATGTCAAATTGCTAGTTAATCCATGGAAACCATGAAATAGGCAAAATTTACCATAAAATAGATTCAGACAGCAGTAGTGACGTGAATTTGAAAAATCATTAAAAATAGTAGAGATATAATTAGATGATGAATAAAACATGGAATTGAAGAATTATGAGTCTATTTTCATATGGAAGAAACGAAACAGGTATGTGAGTTATATTTTATGAGATGTTTTAATTTTTGTGAAACAGGGCCAGAGCAATTTCTAGATCCCCTGTTCTGACTTTGGAAATTCACCATAAATTGTGTAAAAATAATTAGAAGTCATAATTTATATGTACAGATTTCTTATTGAGTCTAGTTTTAAGAGAAACAAACTTCATAGTCGTTGAAATTCTGTACAGAGAGATATCTGATTTGTAATACACAGAGGTCAGAGCAGTCGAACCCTGAAACAGGGAGACTTTAACTAATAAACTGTACTAATTGGCCTGACCAAAAATTCTAGAAAAAATTAGTAGATAGATATATGAGCCTAGTTTCAGAGAAAATTTACGGAATTGGATTTTGAGTTTCAGAACTCGAGATATGAATTTTTAAGCGACTGTGACGCAGTTAACCAGCTTGTCTAGAATTTCTAAAATTAAATTGTTTGAGCTGTTTAAGCAATGAATTAAGTCTGTTAACACCTCGTGTTCGACTCTGGCAACGGTCTCGGGTACGGGGCGTTACAATGTTAGTCTCTAGTATTTCGAATTGAGCTTCGAGGTTTATACCTCAATTGTGGAAAAGCTACAGGAAATCTTGAGCATGAGACTGAGTTGAACTGTAAGTTGTGAGGAAAAGGTGAAAGTGACTCATGAAAGTGAAAGCAACTTCTTCTGGTAAGATTTTCGGGGACGAAAATCCCTAAAGGGGGGAAGAAATGTAACATCCCGATTTTGGGCCTAGTCGGAACAGTGGTTTCGAAACCACTATTTTGAGGCTGGAGAAAATTATTTGATGTTATTTTATGTGATATAGCATGTTTATAAAGATGCATAAAAATTTTGGTATATTAATTTTAGCGATTTTTAGTCCAATTTCGAAAAATGACTAAATCGCGTAAAAAGTAAAAGTTGTGTTTTAATACCTAAAGGTGTTAAATTTCCTTGTATCTTAAATTGTGGGTTTTTAATGTGAAATTAGGCCATTGAAAGAGTGATGGATAGCCATGAGATAAGGAATTAAAAGGTCAAATAGGTTAGGTAAGTGTTGGGTGACTTATTTGACAAATAAGTAATAAAATAAAAAAGAGAAAATATCATCTTTTCTTCATCTTCTCTCCACCGATTTTTCCAGCCAATAAAAGATTTTTGAAGCTAGAAAATTTCAGAAAAAAAACTCCCATCCTAGTTAGTGATTTCTAATGTCATTCTTGATGATTTTTACATTTTTGGAACCCCTAAAGCATGAGTTTTCAAAAGAGGGGACTATTTTGCAAAATGATTAAGAGTCTAAGGTTTTTCCATGAAAGCATATATGTTGTTTTCTGAGTTTTTTGTGGAAGAATATGAATCTTAAATGAGTTATAAACAACTTTTATGAAGGAAATTTTCTTGAAAACACCTAAAAAGGGTTATTTTGCAAAGTTGTAAAACAAGTTGTAAATGTATGAAATAGTTTAAATTTTGAGTTGCTATAGTTATGAAAATGGTTCATATAAGCTTAAGGAGTAAGAAAATGTGATAAAAATCATTTTACGAGAAGGAGTAAGAAAATGTGATAAAAATCATTTTACGAGCTCAGGGGCAATTTGGTAATTTTGGCAAAGTATAGGAGCAAAATAAAAAATTTTGTCAAAATGTGTCATTGGACTAATTTGATTAGTATATTGTGTTAATAAGTTCAATGTGATGTTATAGATGATGAAAAACGAGATTCGGGCTTAGAACGAGGAAAAACGAGAAATTGATGTTTAGGCCTCTTTTACCAATTTGGTGTCGAGGTAAGTTCGTATGACTAAATAAGCATGTTATCCATGTTATTGCTAATATACTTGAATCTATCTTGCCTCGGTTGTATTGAATTATTGTTGATGATATTGAGTATGATGAAAGTGATGCCAAAAGTTAATAACATGCACGTGATGGTAGAATACATTAGAAGTTCAATGGAATATAATATCCCATAGAAACGAGTAAGTCGTATGTAAATAATATAACTACGTAGTTATTATACATATTTGGATTGATATAGCATAAATTGCTTGATTGTGGAAATGATTATGTATGATGAGAATTGATGTAGAGGAACCTCTTAGTTAAACCTTAGGAATAAACGAATATTCATGCCATGAGATTTGGTTGATATGTGTGTGCTAGTGTAAGACATGTCTGGGACATGCATCGGCCACATTATGAGAGCTAGTGTAAGACCATGTCTGGGACATGGCATCGGCATTGAGACAAGAGCTAGTGTAAGACATGTCTGGGACATGCATCAGCCTCGAGATGTAAGCTAGTGTAAGACATGTCTGGGACATGCATCGGCTAAGAGATGTGTCTGTGTAAGACCATGTCTAGGACATGGCATCGGCATTATACCCTAAGTTTGAGGCTTAGTGAATAACTGATAGCTTTCCAAATGGTTCAACAGTGAGAGTAACGGTTTAAGCTAAATGAGAAAGGTTATGACCATATTGTGAGTGGTACAGGTACTTGCATGAAATTGATGACATGTGAATTCAATTCATGTTATATGATTAGTAAGGAATGAAAATTAACAGAACTTAATTTAGAGTTTCGTAGCTCCAGATATAAATATTTTATTGACTGTTATACAAGAAGACAGCTTATCATAAACTTGAGAATATGTTGGGAACATTGATAAAAGCATGTTAATGAGTTGCTTATTGTTTTCATATGAACTTACTAAGCATAAAGCTTACCCCCCTTCCTTTCCCATGTTCTCCAGTGTTGCCAGGTTAGCTCGGGTTGGAGTTCGTTGGAGATATTATCATACTGTCAAGCTATCGCTATTGGTGTAAGTGATTTCAAGTACTTTGAGTCTATGGCATGTATAGAAATTTAAATGTTTGAGTGTGTGATATTGCTTTAGCCAATGTATTGGCTTATTTTGATTATGGGGTTGGTAAACTTATTTATTTATGAAAAGTCTTTAATGGCTTGGTATGAATGGTATGTGGATGTGATTATGAATGCTTAGTGATGAAATTAAGGTTTGATGACATGTTGATAGCTATAGCATTAATGTGGTAAAGATGAAGGTAAAATATATGATATTGGTTGCATGTGAAATTGACATGGTCATGACATGTTAGGGATGTTTAAGTGCCTAATTTTTCCATGTTGTATGCTATTGTTTAAGTATGTGTGCATGTGTTGTGAGGGTGACAAAATGGCTTGGAAAATAGCCTTGTATTTGTCCACACAGGTAGACACACGGGAGTGTGTCTAGGCTGTGTGTGATACACGGTCCGCCCCTATGGGCATGTTGTCTAGCCGTGTGTCCCATGCACCTAAGTTTTTGAAGTCAATATGTATGGTAATGAGTACACGGGTAAGAGATCCGGCCATGTGTCTCAGCCGCGTGAAGGACACGGCCATAGGACACGGGCGTGTGCCTTGGCCGTGTGGCTTCAATTTGTTCATGACCAAATTGGCAGAATGTCTAGGTTTTTAGACACGGGTTAGGGACACAGGCGTGTCCCTAGCACACGGGCGTGTGCCCTATACCCACACGGACGTGTGGAGCCTTAAAGTATAAGATTTTTTTTCCAAGTTTTTCTTAAGTTCTCGGTTTAGTCTCGAACCATATCTAATACATATTTTGGGCCTCGTGAGCCCGTTTAAGGGACAAAATGTATGTGAAATGAAAAGTTTTGAATTGATCAAATTTTTACGGCCCGATTTTATATAGTTGGTTGAGTTTAAGACCGGTAGCACCTCGAACCCTATCCCAACGTTGGATATGGGTGAGGGGTGGTAGAAAACATGTTACTTCATCATTTGGCCTCATTAGCCTATACATGCCATTATATAAAAATGATTTTGCCGCTTATACCGAAAATTAAAGAGTTGATAGTGTGATGATAGCTCCGACCCAATCCAACCTTCACGAGCTTCGAGCACTATAAAATAGGGAAAAATAAACCTAGTAAGCATTATATGCTTAGTAAGTTCATATAACCAAACTACACTTACCATTCATATATAACAAGTAAATCACATATAAGGCAATTTATCCATCAATTTAGCAAACTAGCAAATATGGCCTATACACAATACTTCGACCAAATTGGTTAGTACAAAAACATTAATATGCATAGATGAGCTCATCATGTCATTTCTTCTTATTTCACTTGTTAATACATTTTCGTTGAATCTTTGAATTTTCGATGGACCTTTCCTTTTCTAGCTGTACACTCGAGGTGTGCATTCCCTTTTCAAATGGTACAAACGAAGTGTACATGCCCTTTTCAATTTATACAACTAAAGTGCACAAAACCTTTTCAAGTGTACACACAGTGTACCTTTCCTTTTCATGTGGTATACACAATGTATACCTTTCCTTTTCATATGGTATACACAAAGTATACCTTTCCTTTTCATATTGAGATCAAAAGATTATCCTTTCGGAACAACCTTCACTGCAACATATGCAGGATCTCATATACACGATAATCACTTGTCCAATCGGAAATCAATATTCAAACGGATTCATGTAATATTTCATCATTTACATGTAATTCACAAATCAACATTGGTTTATTACATGTATATACCAATTTCAAATCATGATGCACATAATTCAACAATCAATTCAACATATTTACATACTTAATTTAGTTATACGAACTTACCTTGACAAATGATCGTATCTACTAATCCGAAACTTTTTTTTTCTCTCGATCTTTTTCTTTGTTCGACACTTTCGGATCTATATAAATAAATTTAATCATCAATTCTATGATTTTTACATTCAATCAAAAGCCCATTTCATATTTTAGGCAAAAGTACCATTTTGCCCCTAAACTTTTAATTAATTCTAATTTTGTCCCTAAGCTCAGAAATTGAAATTCATGCAATTTACTCCTTATTCCAAGCTTATTCGAAATTTCAATATAACTTTTACAGAACATGTCCTTCATAAATTTTAGAATTTTTCCAATAATTTCACTACTTTACAATTTAGTCCCTACACATGCTTTCACTAAAAATCACTTTGTAAAAGTAGTTTATCTGTCAATAACCTTTCATTTTCTATCAAAATCTTTCAATTTACAGCATATTCATCCATGGGTAATTTTCTAAACTTTGATTTTCTTTCAATCTAATCACCCAAATAAAGAAATTAAACTTTCCCGATCTCAAAAATATAAAAATTACTAAAAACGGGACATAGAACTTACCAATTCAAGCTTGATAAATTTTCTTTCTTTCTCCTAGGGTTTCCATGGAATTTTTGGGGAAGAATATGATAAAATGATATCTTTTTTCATTTAATTTAATCAATATCATTTAACTTTTTCACTTTCCAATTTAGTCCTTTACCTTTTTCCATTTTTCCATGGATGAATCACTAAAAATATCTACATGTTTTTCTTCAATGGTCTAATTGCCATATAGGGACCTTACATTTTAAATTCTCTAGCTATAAAATCCCTATAGCTTTTAGTATACAACTTTAACATTTTATTCAATTTAATCCTTTTTGCAATTAGACACATAATTGACAAAATTTTTCGATAAAAATTTTCTTGCAATATTCCTATCATAATACCTATCATTTTATGAAATTTAAACAATTTCATTTTTGGGACTTGGATTTGTGGTCCCGAAACCACTATTCCGATTCACTGAAATTGGGCTGTTGCATATTCTGTTATCCCCCATGAAGAAGAAAGAAAAAATGATGATAATATAACTTGTAGAACTATTAAATCATGTCCATAATATAAGTATATGGTATAATTACCAACCAAGGAAGGTTTAATTTCACAATTGGCCCTTCAGTTATTTTAAAATTTAACTAAAAAAGTTTAATTTCAATTTAATCCTAAACTAATTAGGACTAAATGAGTAAATAACCCAAAGGTTAGTGGATTTAATAATGCCACCACCGCTTGGACTTTTTTACCATGGTTAATTACCATTTCGGTCCTTCTACTACTTTAAATCTATAACAATTGACTTTTACATCTTTTATAATTTAATTGTTTTACCGTAATTAAGCAATAAATCATCAAAATTACCAGACTAAACTTCAATTCACATATAATGTGACTCTGTAAATATTTAATAAAAATATTTACGGCCTTAAATTATGGAAACAAGGTCTTAATACTTCGTTTTTAATAACCACTTGACTTTTGAACCAAATCGCTCAGACTAACTTTTAATTCAATTGGTTAAAATTCCTCAAATCAGAATTCAATAAAAATTATTATTAACTCGTATAATTTAAATACTAATTATTTGAACTCACTCGTTGGATTTGTGATCCCGAAACCACTAAAAATCGGGTTGTTACAAAGTCATTTTCCAGAAAAGAACTCATTTATAAGTATTTTTATTTTTATATAAAATTAACTTAAATCAAGCTTAATATTATTACATTGATAATAAATATTTATTTTTTATTTTTAAAAATATTTAAAATATTAATATAAAATATTATATTTTTTATATTATTAAACATACATATTTAATTATGTATATTTAATCATATAATAATTTTTTTATTATTTTAATAAATTATTTAATATTTCAATTCTATTTTAATAATAAAAATTTTAAATAATATTCTTCATATATTATTGAAAATATTCAATATTAATATTTTAATAACAAATATTTATTAAAATTATAAATATGTTAATAATAAATGTTTTGTAGTATAAAGGTTAAAATATATCATAAGTCTATGTACTCTTCACAAATTTGCAAATTAGTATTTGTACTTTTATTTTCAAGAATTTAGTCCCTCTACTTTTAAATTTGAAAATTAAGCTCAATTGTTGACATTGTTAATTTTTTTATCAGTTTTGTTGATGTCACATTTTTAAATAAAAAATACGCACTTGGCAGTCATGTAACTAAAAAATGACGTTGTAATGAACCTAAATTTAACAAAATATTTTTAATATATGCAAAAATGCAAAAACAATGTAAAATATAAATTAGTAGATATAAAATAAACTCAATTAAACAATAAAAAGATAAGAAAATCTCGAATGTATATTTTTTTCATTGAAAATAGCTTTTTAAAAATCTGTCAAACAATAAAAAATATTTTATACAAATTCATCTAAACAACAAAAAATATTAACTTTTTCAGAAAAATAAATTATTTTTTAAAAATTATTTTTTAAAAATCATTTTCAATGAAACAAACAAACTCTAAAAAAACTCAATCCTCAAAAAATAGTATATTCCTCCGTTGGATCTCCTGATCTGCAAAAACTCATGTAAGGTATTCTTGTGATAAACGTACATAAAAATTAATATTAAAAATTATGGTAAGCGATTTTAATATAATGTACTTGTGTAAGCAGATTTAAAAGGGTGAATAAATGTACACACTTGTGATGGAAGAAGATCTGATAAAGAGCTGTTTAAGTTTTACGCAATCTGTAAAAAAGGTTAAATATGAAAAAATGTCAATAAAATAATGCAATATAACATGGGTTTTTATTATTTAAATTTTTTTAGTTAAAGTGGCTAAATATAATATGCATAATAATAAACATATTAGGAAGATATTTTAATTTATGGCTATATTTTAATAAAAAGTGAGGTTACATAATTTAAAATTTAATAGATAGATAAAATTAGACTTGATTATAAGTTGATTATCTGTTCAGATTTAAAGATTTGTTATAAAAATAGAAAGTTTTGAATAAAATATCCATACAAAAAATGAGTTTAGAAATAAGATGGCTCATTTCAAAATGGGCTAAGCCTTGGTAGATTTTTTTATCTTGGATTGTCTTGAATTAGCCTAAATTTCCTCTTTTTTTTGTTGTTGTTATTTTGTTTAAATTTCGTTGTCATTTTATTGTTATATTATTACTATTTTGTTGTCATTATTTATATATTGTATAACTCTTATTTTATTATTAATTTTACTATTATTTTAAAGACATTTGCTTGTTAAATTACTAACTATCTTAATAGTATTTAAGTATAAGACTTTTTTTAATATATTTTTAATTTTAAAAAAAAAAACATTTATTTCAATATTTTTAGTGTATTTGATTATTTTACTTTTTAAATTTATTTTATATAAAAAAATAATATAAATTTTTTTACTACGAACAGGCCAAATCGGACTCGAATTTAACATTTTTAATCTATGTCAAACTTGGACAAAATTTAAATTTATTTTTGATCCAAATCTAACAAACATATCTAAAATTTTGTATCCATCTAATCCCAACCTCACGCCACTTATGATGAGTTGCAAGTAAAACTAAGCATTGATGGAAACGATTTTATGTTGGCTTGAATTGTGTTGTATTAAGATGTATGGTGTTGTAGTTGTAGAACTCATAGCTAAATGTATATATGGGAAAAGAAATTTAAGTTAGAAATATTTCATACCAATAATTTAATTAAAATGGATATTGAAAATAAAAATATTGCCAGTAGAAATATAAAACGAAAGTATTATACAAAGTAAGAAATAATTGAGAGAAAAAACAGAAGAAGAGCATTTCCTAGTTAGATAAAAAAGTAGAAATACATAAAAATATATAGTTTACTCGGCAACAGAACATTCTAGATAGATATTAAACTGGTTTAGAAATTGTATTTGAGTGGTGCAGTAGAGAAGAGGGATATAGGAAGGAAGTGATGAATACGCTTTTTTTTCCCCTAAATGTTTAAGGGGCAACCATTCAAATATAAAAGAAAAAAAAAAGTAAATGATAAGTAACTTTATGTTACAAAATTTCAAAAAATTATTAAATAATTATTAAATTATTTAAAAAATTTTATTTAAATTATTAAATTATTTAAAAGTTTTTATTCAGATCACTGGATGGTTAAGTTTTTTTTTTTTCAAAGTATGGATAAAGAGCTTCAAGTGACGATTCAATGATCGATATGGTGGATCATTACCTATTGACAAGTAGAACAACATAACTTAGATCTAAGTAAATTTGACAATCAATATTGGATATTAGAGAAGAAAATTGTTTGAATTTTAGTTTGTCGATTCGTGACGTTTAAAGCGTTTCATGAAAAAAAATTGAATTGTTGAAGAGAAGATGAATTAGAGTTTTCAATTGCTGCAGGCGATGCAAACAAAGAAAGTTGTATGGTAGCGATTTTAACAGCTCAGTGATTTAAATGAAAACTTTTGAATAGTTCAATTGTAATACCTCTCGCCCGATCCGGTCACCGGACCCAAGCCATAAGGTGTTACGAATAATTAACACACAATAACAAACAATTTACAATTCAAAATCATGAACAGATATTAAATAATTACATACGAGCATATATATGATCATGATTCAATCTAATTCAAATAAATATTAAGTATTCGGAGCCTAAAAACAATTTGATAATGAACAAGAATTAAATTGAATAAAAAATAAAATGTAAGAGAAACCTGCATATAGGGAACACACGGTCATGTCTCCTGACCGTATGTTCCTGGAAAATGCATTTCAAAACAAAGCTACTAGCTATCATTTAAAACAAATTTAACATATTTAAAAGTAATCACTTCAAGTCAAACTCATCATTTTAAACAACCATCCTAAGTGCCTAACCAATATGTCAAATTGGCAACTCATTCAACAATTCGAAACTAGCCATGACCACACTCATTCTTACAAATATACCTTCAATGGTATCTCAAGTATTCAAGCCACACATGTATACATTCAATCATTCAACCATCACATATTTAAGTATTAAACTTACCAAAACATTTCTTACTTATAATCTAAGCATATCATCTATCAAACCAAAATCAAGCATCGACCAACTAAATTGCCTAGCATAATATTTTTCTCAACTAAGAAAACATTAAGCATACTACCAAAGCAACCTATCAAATTATCAACCACATGACCATTTCAATCACACTTATATATTTTTACATAATCTCAAAAAGGCTAATTAAATATAAAATAACCATTTAATCATTAAACACCTTAGGTACATGCCAAGACCAAAATGAACAATTCACCAATATTTGAGTTCAGGATTGTTACTGGATGCTGAGTCGACAATCAAATCAATAGGTACATAACCTGGGCACGGGAAAATAATTCATACGTTGAGTATAACTCAATGATATTTTATAATCCGAACATTAAAAGCAAAATACAATACATTAAATTGCTCAAGTTAAAACTAGATAATGCTATACTAATGTCATATCGAACATGCAAGTTAAAATATGTATTAATTTATCAAACACATTTTACTAATAATAATACATGACAAATTCAATTAACATATAATATTGTATTCAAGCCTAATTCCATGTATACCATAATCACATCAACCATAATTCATTTCATTTCATACATAAATCAACACCATTCCTTATTCACATAGTCATTCACTATTTTAATTTCCAATTTACATTTCATTTCATTTCGAAACATTTGCTATTTTATTAGCATTGTCATTTCAATGTCATTTTCCATATCAGAATAATTATTTTGATTTTATCATTTTCTTCCCCTATTAACACGATTCGGACTCGAACGGATACACGGATCCAACCAACACATCCATTTGGCACCCAGTGCCTGATCAGATAAATCCAAAGTAAATAGTTGCGCCCAGCACTATAAATAATTTGACACTCAATGCCTCATCGGTTAAACCGAAGCAAATTGGCACCCAGTGCCTCATCGACTCATAGTCAAAGAATCCCTGAACTTTTCCTATCCTATGGCATGCCAACTATATCTGACTTTACCTGAATAGTTAATAAGTTTCCATTTCATTATTCAATATCAACCAATGTCTCAATTCACATTTGTTTATATTAAGTAAACATTGATTCAACAAATATAGCAACCACAATTATTCCAAATCATGTTCAATTTTCACATTTATAAAGAATACACACATTTTTCAAATATACTAAATTTAATCCTCATAATAATCAATCGATTCAAATAATTACAAATGAACAAATAATCTCACCTTATAATCTTACCATGAATAAATAAAGCAATATGCAACATTTTATAAGTTAGTTTGAATTATAGAAACACAAACTGTAAACTCCGAGCTATTCGTCAACAACTTTGTTTTTCCTTTTTTTTTCAAGGAATCCGAGTCGACGTTAGCTACAGATTAAAACAACCATAATAAATTATCAAGATATCACCAAAAGCTTCAGCTATCTAACAATGATAACTTTATCAAACTTTAACCGTATAAAAAATTCTAACATGGGTCAGCTAGGTTGAATTATAAGGGCTCTAAAAACATAAAAATTATAAGAAACGGATAAAATTACACTAACCTAATTAAGCTTCAACCTTAGAAAACCCAAACGTCTTTCTCTAATTTTTTTTTTGCTTCCCCTGCGTCGATGGTCTGTAGGATGAAGAAACAAATATGTTTCTTTTCACTCGCTCCCACTTTTTAATACATTTCTATTGTAAATATATTAAATGGATGTCTATAACCTTTAAACATTTATAAAGGTAATGAGTTAAACCCCCTAATCATTATTAAAGATGCTTAATGTATGAGTTAATGAAGCAGTTAAATAAGCTTCATTTATTTATATTAATGTCAATGGCTTATACATAGAACTCTTTGTAAATGAAAAGAAGATACGAGAAAATTCTCTGTTTACTTTAAGTGTTCTTTTATTTGATTGTTATCAGTATGAGCTTCTACAAGTTCATATTGAAGTTCACGTCATTTTGACTTTATATAATTTGCCTGCGCTAAACGATATATGGTATACGTATTTTCATAATTCTTTTATTTTACTTTCTAGATGAAATATTTGCCTTGGGTAACATTTGCACATTTATTTTTACAACTCAAATCTAATAATGATAATTATATATACATTTTTTTTATTAAAAGAAATTTCAATTAATGTAATTTGTGTTAAGTTATTATTATAATTATTCCTCTCTATGCCAATATTTGACATACATATTATTATTTAGCAAATTTAGTATATATAATTGAATTATTTTACGATTGAAAATGCTTATTATTTTACTACTATTTTTTTTGTTTGATTCAAGTGATTATAATGTCAAATCTTGCCAAACTTGAATTTACAGCCTTAGACATCTTAGGCAAGAATTATTTGTCATGGGTGTTAGATGCTGAAATTCACCTAGATGTTAAAGGTCTAGGAAATACTATATTAGCATATAAAGAAGCATCTAATCAAGACAAAGAAAAAACAATGATTCCATCCGTCATCATCTACATGAAGGATTAAAAGTGGAATATCTCACTATGAAAAACCCTCTTGAGTTGTGGAAAAATTTGAAAGAACAATTTGACCATCAGAAAACGGTGATACTCCCTAAAGCTCGTCATGATTGGATGCACTTACGGTTGCAAGATTTTAAAATTGTAAGTGAATACAATTCAAAACTTTTTCAAAATTAGTTCTTAACTAAAATTATGAGAAAACATAATTGATGAGGACTTGTTAGAGAAAACATTTTCAACCTTTCATGCTACTAATGTGCTCCTGCAACAGCAATACCGTGAAAAAAGTTTTAAAAGGTATTTTGAATTAATTTAATGCATTTTGGTGACTGAACAAAATAATGAGCTATTGATGAAAAATCATGAAATTCGTCTCACCGATTCTGCACCATTCCCTGAAGTGAATGTAGCAGTACACAATAATTATCAAAATATAAAATATAGAGGTCATGGACGAGGGTCGTGGACGTTGTGGAGGACGTGGTCGAGAACTTGCTAAAAATTGTTATCATGGTGATCATAACAATGATACTTTTAACCACTAAAAAAATAATAACAATGAAAGATAAGAAAAAAGTGGTCAAAATAGTCCTTCAAAGATTGTTGAGAATATATGCTACCGATGTAGTATGAAGGGGATTTCGTCATGTACCTGTCGTACGTCTAAGCATTTAGTGAAACTTTATCAAGCATCCATTAAAAGAAAGGGAAAGCATATAGAGACAAATTTTATATCCCAAAATGATGAAATGGAGGCAAAAGATGAAGATATTCACTATAATACTAAAATGATCATGCCTACGAGGGTGATAAATTTAATGACCTTAATAATATAACTCACCTAGATGTGACAGATTTCTTTGAGAATCATTAGAAAAATTGATATTATTTTGACATTTTTATGTTGTTTTAAGTATGCTTTATTTTCTTACATAAAGAATAATTTATTTATTTAATAAATATTTGCAATGTTTCTCATATTATATTTTGTTTGTTTTTATGAGGAATATGAATATTCAACAAAATTTCAGTGGACCCAAAATCAATGGAGACATGTATCTTGTAGATAATGTTACAACACATATGATACTCAAAGATAAAAAATATTTTTCTCATTTGACAATAAGTAATGTCAATGTTAATACAATATCGGGTAGTTCAAAGCTTATTGAAGGCTCTAGAAGAGCTATTATATTATTACCTAAAGATACAAAATTTTTCATTGATGATGCTTTATATTCCACTAAGTCTCAAAGAAATTTATTGAGTTTTAAAGATATTCATCTTAATGGATATCATATTGAGACTATGAATGCGAAAAATATTAAATATCTATATATTACAAATGTTGAATGTGGAAAGAAATATGTTTTGGAAAGGTTACCTACTTTTTCATCAGGTTTATATTATACACATATTAGTGTAATTAAGTCACATGTTACTACAAACCAGAAGTTTGTAGAACCACATACTTTTACTATTTGGCATGACTGGTTAGGCCATCCTGAATCTATTATGATGTAAAAAAAATCATTGAGAATTCGATTGGACACCCATTAAAGAAACAAAAAATTCTTGAATTTGTTGTGTTGCTTGTTCTCAAGGAAATTTGATTATTAGACCATCACCAGCTAAAGTTGGGATTGAATCTCCCTCATTTCTAAAATGTATTCAAGGTAATATATGTGGCCCCACTCATCCACCATGTGGACCATTTAGATATTTTATGGTATTGATAGATGCATCTAATAGGTGGTCATATGTGTGTTTATTATCGACTCGTAACTTGACATTTGCGAGACTACTTGCTCAAATAATTCAATTAAGAGCACAATTTCCAGATTATACAATTAAAACTATTCGTTTTGATAATACTGGTGAGTTTACAACCCAAGCTTTTAATGATTATTATATGTCAATTGGGATAAAAGTTGAACATCCTGTAGCAAATGTTCACACACAAAATGATTTAGCTGAATCGTTTATCAAATGCCTCTAACTAATAGCTCGGTCATTGCTTATAAGAACAAAACTCCCTATTATAGCTTGGGGATATGCTATTTTGCATGCAGCAGCACTTGTGCCCTTAAGGCCAACAAGTTATAATAAGTACTCCCCATTACAATTGACTTTTGGTTAAGAGCCAAATATTTTCCATCTTAGAATTTTTGGATGTGTAGTATATATTCCAGTTGCTCCACTATAACGCACAAAGATGGGTTATCAAAGGAGGTTGGGAATATATGTTGGTTATGAATCTCCTTCTATAATTAAATAAGTTAAACCATTAACTAGAGATTTATTTACTGCACGATTAATTAATTGTCATTTTGATGAAACAACATTCCCAACATTAGGGGGAGAGAAAATAAAACTGGTAAAAGAAATTACATGGAATGGATCATTATTATCTCAATTAGATCATCGCACAAGTCAATGTGAACAAGAAGTTTAAAGGATCGTACATTTGCAAAACATCGCCAATCAACTGCTATATTCACTTACTGACCTAAAGAGAATTACAAAATCTCACATACTAGCTGAAAATGCTCCAATACGATTTGATATCTCAATAGGGCAAATTGCTAGTGCAAAAAAAAAGTAATCCACGCCTGAAGCGTGAAGGGCCAATCGGTTCCAAAAATAAAAATCCTCGTAAAAGGAAATGAGCAATTATTCAAGATAGTAATATTGTGAAGGCAAGTGCCCAAGAAGAGGCCAAAGATATAACTAATCAAAAACCCCCAAAAGAGGTTCAAGTACCTAAAAATGGTGATAACGAAGAGATCTCAATAAGTTATGTTACTTCAGGAAAAAGATGGAACCGAAAAAATATAGTTGTCGATAACAATTTTGCTTATAATTTTGTTATTGAAATACAAAAAAAAAATGAGGATCCTAAGGCTAAATCTATTGAGGAATGTAGAAATAGAAAAGATTGGCCAAAATGGAAAGACACAATTCAAGCATAATTAAATTCACTTTCTAAACTTGAGGTTTTTGGACCTATAGTCCAAACACCTAAATATGTAAAGCCGATAGGATATAAATGGATATTTGTGCAAAAATGAAATGAGAAAAATAAAGTCGTAACATATAAAGCACAACTTGTAGCACAAGGATTTTCGTAAAGGCCTAACATTGATTATGAAGAAACATATTCTCCTATGGTGGATACAATTACGTTTAGATACCTTATTAGTCTGGCAGTACATGAAAAACTTGACATGCATCTAATGGATGTTGTTATAGCTTATTTGTATGGTACACTTGACAGTGAATGTAACACCCCTAACCCGTATCTATTGCCGAACTAGGGTTAAAGGTGTTACCGGACAAATCGGAACATTTAACATTCATTTCACAATCATCATAGCATCATATTCATACATCAATGCAGAGTCCCTTACATAGGTCAACGAGACCTTAAACATGTTTTAGAAAAGGGCCGAGACTAAATCGAGCTCATACAATTTTTTTTTGAAAATTTAACAACTTTTTAAGTTACAAAGATCACATGCCCGTGTGAACAGGCCGTGTGCCTCACACGGCATTAGACACGCCCGTGTGTCTAGACGTTGGCAAAATAAGGCATACATACTGACTTATCCACATGGCCATAAGACACACCCGTGTGTCTAGCCCGTGGTCGAAACTGACTTGGCCACACAGCCTGGCACACGTCCATATGTGTGCGTACGTGTGGTCTACCCAGGCTCATTTTGAAATGGTCCTCGAGCAACAAGGCAGAGACACACGCCCGTGCCCCCACCTGTGTGGGCAAAAATAGGCCATTTATAAGGTCAATATGCCACCCATTTGGGTCTTCCTTACAAGCATCATTCAAGCATCAATATACCATATTTTCAGCCAATTTCAATCTCAAAACATACACCATTCAAGTCATGTAATCATCAATTTATTTCATGCTCAATATCTATACCAAAACATACCAAAATCATAAGCCAAATTCATTCAACCATACATTACGAACATCTCAATTTCTTATTCATTTTCATGTCGAACTTATATCAAATTTAACAATTAAGCACATACCAAATTGACCATTTCATTTAGTCATTCATATGCATCAAATCATACCATTTTCTCATCACATAAACCATAACAAAACCAAATCATATTCACATTCATTGTCAGGCCATATCACTTGGCAAAACATATATTTACATCTCCAAACGTATTCACATACTTCTAGCCTATACATGCCACATAACCAAAACTCAAAACAATATTTACAAAATGATAACCGGATAGTGTGATGACGTCTCCAGCGACTTCCAACCTGAGCAGATCTTTGAAAATCTATAAACATAGGAAAAACACACAGAATAAGCTTCGAGAGCTTAGTAAGCCACAAGAAAATAAATCTTCACAAGATCATGAATATAATTCAACTTGAATAAGTCAAATTTAGTTAACTTCATACACATATTCAATCACTTATCTTATATAATCCAATATCACCATATTAAGTAACTTCATTAAGCTTGTTTATCGGTGAACATACAAACTATGCTTTCAATTTCAAATAACGACCATTAGATCATTCATATAAATTAAGCTTGCACAATTTCATTACATAACCAACCGAAACATGGTCATTTATTACATTTCACGCATAGAAATATATCAATTTCTTTTTATGCATTTCAAAACCTAAATAACCATAAAAAATCACACATCCAAACCATGTTCTATTTTTCATAATTCTCATGTTTGAAACATAAGACCACAATTTCATATAATGAGCATATATTGTAACATCTCGATTTTGGGCCTAGTCGGAACAGTGGTTTTGGGACCACAAATCCAACGAAGAAAATTTTAATTTTATTATATTTTTATGGTCTACAATTTCATATAATAAATTCGTGAAAATTTCGTTCGAAAATTTCGACGTTTGGGCACTCAATTTGGTCAAAAGGACTAAATTATAAAAAGTACAAAAGTTGAGTTCTACATGTTAGGGGTGTCTAATTGTTATGAAATTTTAAATGGGAGGTCCTTAAATGGTAATAAGACCATTTTTTAATTTTTGGATAAAAATAGACATGAAATGGGTGTAATAAAATATTTTTAAGTTAGGGGCATTTTGGTAAACTAATAATTAAAAGAATTAAAAAGGGAAATAAGCCAAATTAGCTATCATCTTCTTCATTCAACCGTTTCTACCTGAAGCAGCCATGGTTAGGGTTTGTTAAAACTCCCAAACTCGATTGTAAGTGATCCCTAGCCCCGTTTTTAAAGTTCTTTACATTTTTGAAATCTCGGTAACTTGATTAAGCTTATTCTAGCAATAATTTAACCTAGGGTTTATATTTGGAAAAATACCCATAGGTGAAATATGTTTATTTTGATGTTTTATGGTAGAATATGAAGCTTGAAATTGTGTTAAACTACTTTTGCTAAGCGATTTTACGTGAAAACGTGTAAAATAACGTAATCGGTAAAAATACCTAATGTTCATAAGTACATATTAGAGTGCGTATTTGATCTTTCTATAGAAGGGGTAAATGATCAGCATGTCATAGAACATAAGAAAATAGGATGAAGTTTAATTTACGAGCCTAGGGGCAAAAATGTAATTTTGACAAAGTTTAGGGGCAAAATTGTAATTTTTCCAAAATATGATTTTGGGTCAATTTGAATAATGCGAATCCTAATTAGGCTATATTTGTAATCATAGAGCAAGGAAAATTGAAACTTGGGCTAAAATCGGGAAAATACCAAGTTGTGGACTAGAATGGTAAATTGCTGTTTTTGGATCCGAGGTAAGTTCGTGTGATTTAATAAGTCTATTATTCATGTTATTTTTGTTGTACATGAAATATATCTTGCAATTATTGCATTGAATATAATATTTTAAATGAAATGAGTAAATTTGTATTTCTATAACTAAATTTAATTTGTATTTGTCTTGATAATTATCTAAAGTACATGATAAATGAAAATGAAGATAAGTGTTATTATTATTGTATGAATATTGATTTGAAATGTACATTGATTGTTATTTGAAAAGTGAAACGTAATTGAATACCCTATTAATAATGTCGGGCTAGTCGGATATAATTGGCATGCCATAGGATTGGAAGTGTTCAGGGATATTTCGACTTTGTGTTGATGAGACACTATAAGTGTCAACCACTGTGACTATTCTGGATTCGTTCTGAAGAGGTACTCCGTACCTTACTGTTACTGTTACTGTTTCAGATTTGTTCCGATGAGGTACTCTGTGTACCGCTACTATTACTGTTACTGTTACCGATACGGTGTATTCTGACTTCGGCTGATAAAACACTGTATGCTATCCTAGTGTGTGGGTTGGATCCGTGTATCCGTCCAGGTTCGAGTCATGTTAATAGGGGTAAATAAAGGTATTGAATAATTGATCATTCTCGCAAGACCGATCATTATTCTTGAACAATTAACCGTTATTGAATAATCGATGGATACTGAAAAATATTGGCTGATATTGGGCTTGGAATATAATGGATTAATGAATGAAATGTGATAGTTGAATGATATTTACGAGAAATGAACTAAAAGCTCTTACCATGATAGACTTGATTATGTATATATGATACTAATATGATGCATATGATTCTCATGTTTGAATGAGCAGTTGTGCTAAGAGATAGCACAGGTAAGTATTCGAAACCCATGAACATGTATTTAACATGTGGAATCAAATAGACTTGTGATGAGAATGTAAATGAATGATTGATGCTTATGAGAATAATTTTTATGACAATCCTATGGTGATTATGATTATATTGCATTGGAACAGTTTGGACAGTCGCAGTAGTCCAAATTTAAAAATACATAAAAAATTGTGGAAATTGAATTAAAGACTGAATAAAATATGGAATTAAATTGAGTGTAGTTTCTCATAAAAGAAATGGTATAAGCAAAAGATTTCTATATTGTGAGATATTTAAATGTTTGTGAGATAGCGACAGAATGATTTCAGAAATCCCCTATTCTGAGTTAGGAAAATCATTAGAAATTTAAAAAAAATAATTATGAGTTATAATTTATATGAATAGAATCCTAAATGAGTAAACTTTTAGAAGGAATGGACAGGAACATCATCCAAGTCCCGAACTATGAGATAAATAATTTTTAGTGAAGAGAGGTAAGAACTGTTAGACAGCGAAACAGGGGAAACTTTAATGAATAAACTGTACTAATTGGCTAAACCAAAAATTCTGGAAATTTTATGGAAGAAAGGTATATGAGTCTAGTTTCAAGGAAAATTAAAGAAACTAAATTTTTAGTTTCATAGCTCCAGATATAAATGATTTAGTAACTATAACTTGATAAAATAACTTAACCTGAACATGAGTAATTGTACAATTATAGTGTTTTATCTTGAAAAGCATGTTAGTAATTGCTTATTAATTTCATATGGACTTACTAAGCATAAAACTTACCCCTCCTCTCCATTTCTTTAGTATTGGTAGATCGGCTCGGGGTTGGAGATCGTCGGACGCAGAATTACACTATCAAGCTATCACTTTTGGGAGAATTAATTCAAATATTTGAAATATCGAGTGAGTGGCATGTATAGGAAGTTCGTTTCATGTCATGTATTATTATTATGATTTGGCTAAATGTATTGGCCTACATCAAGCTATTGTATATGGCCATGAGATGTGGCCTTTATTCATTATGATTTATAAGTTTAATTTTTTTCATGTCATGTTCTATGTTTTTGATGTGATGATGTAGTTAGGCTTGTTTGCTATATATGATGGTAGGCAAATAATATTTTGGTATTAAAATATAAGGTTCATTTCAAGTCCACATGGTTTGTCACACGAGCGTGTGACCAAGCCGTGTGAGACACACAGCTTGCACATGGGCGTGTTGTTAGGCCGTGTGCCCCCTGCACCTAAATAGTTACCACCAAGTTAGTCCACGGGCGTGTGCCTAGGTTGCCACAACTGTGTCTTAAAGTTAGTTTAATACACGGGCAGGCTACACGGGCGTAGGTTATGGCCGTGTTTAAAAGTCAATGTTGCACACAAGCTAAGCTACACGGGCGTGTTAAGTTAGCCACACGAGCGTGTGGTACTATTCAAAAGAAGAAATTTTATAATTGCACGAAAAATTTTTCGAGCTTCCAATCGAGCCTCAGTTTGTTTTAATTATACTTAATAAGTACCGTGGGTCCATTAAAGATATGATTAGCTATTTAGTGTTGCATTTAATTATGTTTTAGTGTAAATGTATTGAAATGACTGGTAATACTCTGTGATCCTGTTCCAGCAACGGGACGGGGTTAGGGGTGTTACATATATAATACATTATTCATTGTCATATATTTCACATATCGTCATTTGAATCATACTCACCTTTCATATTAGAATTTCATATACAAATCACATGTATCTGAATCATATATGGTAAAACACAATTATAATTCCACATTTCTCATATAATTCATTTGATCATAGTTCACTTGCTAGTATCCACATCTCATTTTCACATAGTTCACATATCAACTAATCATAATCATACTCACTTTCATTGCTTAATTTCATATATCTCGCAACATATCTGATTCGGATGCACATTTATATACTCATTTATTTCTCGGAATGCCCGTTAAACCGTTCGAAATCAATAAAGATACTCGGGTAGCACATAAGCTCGTACAATACCAACGTCCCAGATGTGGTCTTACATGTAATCAAATATCGATGCCATTGTCCCAGACAGGGTCTTACATGAAATCATATACGATACCAATGTCCCAGACATGGTCTTACACTTAAGTCACAAATCGACGCCAACGTCCCAGACGTGGTCTTACACGATAACACATATCGGAATCCTATCTCATGACATATGTATCCTAACTATTCCTAAGGTTTGTACGGGGCTTTTGAACGTCGTAACTCGATCGATTCAAGCTCGTAAATTTGCTCACATGCTTAATTCAGTTCGGCATATACATATACACAAGTAATAATTCAATTCGGCACTATAATGCACATACATTTCAATTTAACAACATTTATTTACTTATGAACTTACCTCGTACTAACACGAACGGACCGGAATGACTATTCAATAATTTTTTACTTTCCCCGATCCAAATTTGATTTTCTCATTTCTTGATCTTAATTAAGATGAATAATAGCCGAACCCTAGTTGAATGAAAAAGCTTTCTTTTCTTTTGTATTTTCGGCAATATGGTGAAAGAAAGAAAACAAAATTCATTTCGTTTTATTTAACATACATTAATAAACATTTTACCATTTTTACCCTTAATGAACTTTAACAATTTCAAAAATACCAAGCCAACAACTTCCACTATTTCATTAATTGGCTAATTGATATGCAAGTACTCCCATATTAATAAATCATTTCTAATTAATACATTCACTCAATAGAATTCAACTTTTACGCACTACGCGATTTAGTCCTTTTTCACAAATCGGACATGCAAACGATAAAATTTTTATACGAAAATTTCACACATAATAATTCACATATTATAAGCACAGAAATAATATTAAAATATTTTTTTGACTCAGATTTGTGGTCCCGAAACCACTGTTCCGACTAGGGTCTAAACTGGGTTGTTACAGTGAAATTTATATGAAAATTCCAGAAGGATTTAAAATCCCTAAAGGATATAGAGTTTCCTGGGAAAATTGCTCAATTAGATTAAAGAGTAGTTTATATGGATTAAAGAGTAGTTTATATGGATTAAAACAATTTGGACGTATGTGGTACAATCGTTTTAGTGAATATTTGTTAAAAGAAGGTTATAAAAACGATCCAATATGCCCATGTGTTTTTATAAAAAGGTATGGATCAAACTTTGTGATAATTACTATTGATGTTGATGATATAAATATTATTGGAACTCTTGAAGAGCTTCAAAATACAGTAAATTATTTAAAGAAAGAATTTGATATGAAAGATCTTCAAAAAAAAAGTTTTGTCTTGGCCTATAGATCGAGCATTTAAAAGATGAAATTCATGTCCATCGGTCAACTTATATGAAAAAGATCTTAAAAAAATATGGATAAAGCACATCCATTGAGTACCCCTATGGTTGTACAATCGTTAAATGTGAATAAAGATAAATTTCGTCCTTGCGAGAATGATGAAGAGTTTCTTGGTCCTGAAGCACCATATCTAAGTGTCATAGGAGTATTGATGTATCTTGCAAACAGCACAAGACCTAATACAGCTTTTGTTGTAAACTTGTTAGCAAGATTTAGTTCTTTTCCAACACATAGATAGTGGAATGGAATTAAACATGTATTTAGATACCTCAGATGGACTATTGATATGAGGTTATTTTATTCAAATGATTCGAAATCCCTATTAGTTGGCTATGCTGATGCTAGATATTTACCGATCCATATAAATGTCGATCTCAAACGAGATATTTATTTACATGTGAAAGTACTACCATATCATGGTGTTCGACAAAACAGACATTAGTTGCTGCCTCTTCAAATCATGCTGAAATAATTGCAATGTATGAGGCAAGTCGAGAGTGTGTTTGGCTAAGGTTATTAACCTAATATATCCAGAAGATATATAATTTGCGTTTACAGGAAAAGATGTCAACTATCTTATACGAAGATAATGTAGCATGTATAGCTCAATTAAAGAGTGGTTATATCAAAGGTGACAGAACGAAACATATTTCACCAAAATTATTCTTCACTCATGATCTTGAGTAGAAATGTGATATAGAAGTTCAACAAATTTGTTCTGGTGATAATTTAGCAGATCTTTTTACCAAGGCATTGCCAACTTCAACGTTTGAAAGAATACTACACAAGATTGGAATGCGTCAACTGAAATATGTAATGTGATATTGCCATTAGGGGAAGTAAAAAACACGTTGCACTCTTTTCCTTTAACCAATGTTTTATTCCACTAGGTTTTCTTTGTAAAGGTTTTTAACGAGGCAACTTATAATAAGAGATTGCGTACTCTTTTTCCTTCATTAGGTTTTTATCCCACAGGGTTTTTCTTAATAAAGGTTTTAATAAGATACATTTTTATTTAAAAGACATCTAAGGGGGAGTGTTGTAAATACACTAAATGGATGTCTATAACCTTTAAACATTTATAAAAGTAATGTGTTAAACCCCCCATTCATTATTAAAGATGCTTAATGTACGTGTTAATGAAGCAGTTAAATAAGCTTCATTTTCTATGTTGTATTGAATGTCAATGGCTTATATATAGAACTCTTTGGTAAATGAAAATAAGATACGAGAAAATTCTCTATTTACTTTATATGTTCTTTTATTTGATTATTTTATAATAATTTCATTTTTTTCTTTTATTATTATTATTAACATATATTATAACAAACAATTACACACCTAAACAGCACTAACCCATTTAATGGTTAATTGTTAGCCCTTCCTATTTATTTCAAATTACAATTCTTTTATAAATTGTACTTTTATCAATTATGCAATTTAGTCCTCGTACTTAAATTAAGCACCACATAAATGAAATTACCTATTTGAAATTCAATTAGCCTACAGATTACGGGTCCAGTTTATAGCAATGGACTCTCAAAAACACACTTTCTAACACCACTGATTTTTGGGTCATTACATCAATGACCGTTTAGTAACATTTTGAATTTTAGTGACCAAAATGTAGACTTACTAATAATTTAGTAACCTTAGGTGTAGTTTACCTAGAGAAAAACTTTTGGTATGCTAAGAGCATTTTTTTTGCTGTAAAGTGATTAAATTATGAATAATTATTTGATAAATGACAGTGGAAATTTTTAACTCCATAAGTAGAGTTGAGATTTTGTCATATGTCTTTAAGTTGTCAATCGCATCCCAACGTGCGTACGCCAAAACTATGAATCAACACATATATAATTAGAAATATAGTAGTGTGTTACAAGTGTGACAAGTCAGTTGTAATATTTATAACTATTACAATGGAACACTTCGAGTATTCCAAGGATCGAACCCAATGGATTGCAAAATTGGTAAATGCGTTTATCAAGTTAAGCAATTATTAATCTACCTAGTTGGATATTATTAGTGCAAATTCAAATATATAAACTAAATTTAAACTAGAAATTAAACAAATTAAGCTAAACTTTTTCCTATTGTTTTAGACAATGTAAATGATTAAAACAGTGGTCGATTGATTCATTAATTGCTAACTAAGGTAATAAGCTTATACTGATAATATTGTTTACCACTCTTAGTTAGAAATCTCCTCTCGATCTTATCTTAGACTAAAATATACCATCTAAGCTCTCCTCTCAGTCTCACCTAGGCATATAGATATCCTCTTAGCCTCATTATTCGACACAATTATATTGAACTATTTAACAATAAACTCTCCGTTCGGTCTTATTTATCTAGATTTTTCACTAGAGATGTCAATTCTATCGTGTTAAACATTTCGATATAAAAGAACAACCAAACAATCAAGCATAGACATTAACTTAATTTAACAATCAAATCATCAATTAACTAACAAAAAATATAAACACATGATAAAGCTTAACACCCAAATAGACATTTAATCGAATAGTTGATATGCATAATATAAAGGTAAGGGAGAGAAATGCTCATTTAGATGTGGAACCAATGAAACCCAAAAACTTGATTCATCTTCATTTACAAAAGTATTTAATAAGAAGAAGAAATAAAAGAACAAAAATAAAAGGAAAAATCTAACCTAAAAATGAAAAAAAGAAGAAGAAAATAAACCTAACTTAAAAATATGAAAACTAAAGAAAGATGTCCAACCACAAAAAACTGGTCTCAAAAGCTTATAAGATAGTGTTTATAGTCTACTAACATTTAATCTAATATTGACAATTAAGCCCTTACATAAAAAATGACTTAAGCTTGTTTGGATATAAAATTGCCTAAACAGTTTTTCACCCGTTAGACTTCAGTGTTGCAACATCCGTGGCAGTGGGCACGATCTTAGCTTGTAGGGGTTTTTGATGTCGCGACACACTCGATAGTGCCCTTGGCTCCTTCACTTTAACCATCAGCAGTGGTATTGCGACTTCAAGCTTGGTACCGCGACACAACACATCTAGTGTCGCAACATCCTCGGTTGACTGCTCCAAGTTGGTTTCTCATTGAAGTCCTGCTCCCTTGAGGTGATGGAGGCTCGTTATTACGACATCCTGACATCAATGTCGCGACACCCATAACAGTCGAGGCCTTCCTTCATGTTTGACCTTAATCATCTCCCTACATAAGCTCAAATCAATCATTAGACTCTCATACATAGTTTTGTCAATTTGGGTCTCAAAAGAGGTAAAATATAAGAAAATCTATCATTGATACTAAAATTTAAGAATTGATAAAAAAAATAAAAAATACTTGTAAACAACTTGAAAATAAGCTAATTAAGTACTCGAAAGAGCCTAATTTAACATCTCAAATTACGGCAGATCAATTGTATTTTAAAAACTTAAAAACAAATAAATAGAACATGTGAAGAAAAGTCAACCTGCTTGTGGAATTAAAAATTTCCGTCATGTACCAAATAATTAACCATAAATTATACTAGAATTTGTATTACACATGTATGCATGTGAAAACCACAAATATGAATGAAAATGTGTGTTTAAAAATAACATATAACAAATAATAAAATGTAAAGCTTGAAACTAATTAATAATAACACATAAAATTTATAAGATACTAAAATTTTTAAAAAAATACATTGTTTATCATTGTACTGTTATCAATCTTCAGTTGGTGTCGAGATAACTTATGACACCAACTCAATCGAATACATTATTAATATGTAACATCTCTCTATATAAATGATAAAAGTAATAAAGTGTGTATGATAAAATTAAAATGTATTAAAAATATCAAAATAAAGTTTTAACTAAGTGAGAAATTAAATGTTTTACTAATGCATTGATTGATTTGGGTTCAAATCCATCACATGCATATATGTATTGATTTTTTTTTTTAAATAAAAAAATAAAATACCCTTGAATAATGTAACTTATTTTAATTATAAAATGAAATTTCCGTAATTTTTTAAATTGAACTAATGAGTTAATTGAGAATGATACCAACTCAATAAAATAAGAGTACAATATATTATCATTATATATTGCAGTATATTGAGGAAATACTAGATTAGATTAATCCTAATGCCGCGGTAATGTAATAATGTAAAGATATTAATTTACAGATAGGGAAACACATATTTGAACTAAAGTTAAAATGGATTTGAAGTCAAAACGTGATTCTTTGTATAATATAAATAAAAGTAATATATTATAATAGTCACAATATATGGAAAAATATGAGGAGATTTTTAAGAGAATATTACCGTAAGTAGGGTTATTTAGGTTTAGGGTTGCCAATTTTAATTTTATTAAAAAATATTTGGTTTGTAGCAATTAATTTATATGATACTTGATAACGTAGAGAATTCGAGAGAGAGAGAAGATAGCGAGAAAGACAGAATTTCAGAATTTCATTGTCCAAAAAACATAACCACCCTAGTACTGATAGGTGGCTAAAATAGGAAGGTAACGGTCTTACAGCTGTCTAACAAACTATACGCACCGTTTTACTTACTAAGCTAAACGTACCTTGTAGCCTCCCCCAACCCAATGAATTAAACGCCCCGTTTTATTAAAAGTAATTAAAACCTAATTTTTCACTCTTAAACAAAAAGGAAACAGAAAATGAAAAATAAAGTTGACCCGATAGTTGACTTTAGTTTGTTCCATATGAATAATATATAAATTCCATTTCAAAATTATTGCCATAATTTGCATATAATTACTAACGTGAGGTTTATTTCTTTAGTTGATGGTGTCATTTATTTTTAGTTATGAAATGATTTTTTTAAACTGTATTGATTTTGATATATTGCATCTGAATTTGTTAGTTTAGTTTTCATTGCGGTTAAATTTATAATGATGTTGACTCCATCTACAATGGAATAAATCAGCACAATAACATAGTAAAAGTTTGTTCTAACAATTTACTTTTTAAAAATTGTGACTTCAAACACATAATGGGTCAAAATTAGGGTATTCATTGTTGGTAGTGATGATAAATATTTTTGTTGTGAGTGCTTTTTAAAGAAGTAAACGGTTGATAATGAAATGTGTTCTATTCTCATGGACAAGGATCAAACCCTCGACCTCATGGTTTTTTTTTTTTTTTGAAAGGTAAATTCATTAATTCATTTAATGAATGGAACTATACAATTCAGAGAAAAATAATAGCAAACACTTGTCGTAGATGGTGAAGAACAAGCTCTATCAACACAACAAAGGCTTTAACCTCAGCATCAATAGATCATTATAACACGTTGACAATTGGCTTTGTCACAACTCAAGCACGACATATCTAAAGTGATTGCAAGCACTTAATATGATAAGGAAATCAGCCTTGGATGGTCCAAAGTAGCAAACAAAAATCGACAAAAGAATCGAGCATTCTCCAAACTAGAGAAGACGACAACAAAATCATCCTTAAAATCACTTAAAAAACTAAGATTACATGTATAAGCAAGACCAAAAAAAGTGCTAAAAGAGCAAACAAAAACTTCTAAAATTGAAAACTTAATAAATAATAGAAAAACAAACAAAAAACATATAAAACTTAAGACAACACGGGTCGAAATCGACATGTGAAATCATTTATTATTCTAAAATACTTTCAAAACTAATACGACCTTAGCTTGGGATGTCTTTACCGAATCCATTGAGTTGCCACAAGGGCCAATTACTAGGTCACGAGCTAAGAAATTTAAAGACACATTGGCAAGCTACGTGAAACGAGTTTGGGAAGAACAAGAAGTCGAACCCATTAATCATGCATGGACGAACCCCATAGGCATTACTTGCAATTTATTGCAAGTGTCCCTTCATCTTACAACCGTTACATTTCAAGGCTGTTACAACTTAATGGAAGTGACTTTTCAAGTGTTTTCTTTTTCGGTTACAAAGGAAGGAGCTGTTACAAGAGAGGTTTCATACATCAATTAAGGAGTTTTAAGGAGCATTTTAACACCCTTTTAAATTCGGCAGCAACCCCTTCACCTACCAGCTGATTTTGTTCTTTCAAATATTAAAACAAGCATTCAAAGCACCATTAAGTAGCTGGTGTCTTTTCGGCTAGCCAAGGAACATCTCAAGAGACATTTTTCAAGCAATCAAGGATATATATGTAGCTGAATTAAAGTGAATTCAAGGATGGAGTTAATTGTTACAAGAATACCAAGAGACTTGAGTTTAATTTCAGTTTTAACTAGCACATTAAGATGTGACTATTCAGCTAGTTTTTCTATACCTATAAATATGTGTAACTAGCCATTTTGAAGGACAGCTTGGACATTTTAATGAAACTCCGCTCATTTGGTGAGAAATACTTTTCTCCAATTTTGTTCAAAGACTTGTTGGCTTATCTACAAAGCTAGTGGCATCAACTCGTTCTTTGTCTTTCCCGAACTTATCACTTTTGCAAGTGTGGCGTTCGAACCCTATACCGAGGTTCCTATCTTTCTTGATAATAGGTTGAGGTCTTGACCGAATATACAAACTTTTTCCAAAAGCATATAAGTATTGGGTCAACACTAATTAGTTTTGGTTCTTGCTTGCTTCTTGAGCCGTTTCTTTCTATTCTTTAACCATATCCAAAATATAATCAATTTTTACTACCTATTTGATAACCAAATATTTTCCTTTTCTAATTAGCCATTTTATTTTTGATCATTTAATCCCAGTTGAGCCTATTTCATTGATTTAGTTAGATATCCATCTAATTGAACCATACTATCTCGTAGACAATCGGGTAACGTAAATACGACTCGACTCATCATTTGAGGCGAATCGTATAAAAAAATACAAAAACAGATTAAGAAGTTGACGAAGCGCCACTCACTTTCTAAGAAAAATTATTGGTGGCCAATGAAGTTTTAACGAATGACAGCACCGTCATCTGTCTATCACAACTTATGAAGACAACAAAGATACCCACAAAATAGATCTGTAAACTGAAAAGAGAGAAGACATGTATAGTGGATAACAAGAAGGAAGAAACGAAAGTTGGTACCGCCACTAAGCAAAACAAAAGATAAGAAACAAAAAACTTGGAGAAAAAAAGAGATTTTTTTTACTTTAACTGCTGACCTCATACTTAAAAGATAAAGTGAACAACCATCACGTCATACTTTATAATTTTATTTCTGTAATATCCCGAATTAGGGCCTAATCGGAATAGTGGTTTTGTGACCATAAATTTGAGATAGAAATAATTATTTTATAATTATTTTGAGGTTTATGATATGATTGCATGATTGTGTGAAAATTTCGTGACGAAATTCTATGCATAAAGTGCTTAATTTGAAATTAGGGACTAAATTGAAAAAGTTGCAAAACTTGCATTCTAGAAGTTTTTAGTATGAAATTACTTTGGAATATTAATGAGGAGGTCTTAAATAGCAATTTGACCAATTTCTTAAATTTTGGACAAAAATGGGCTTGTACATGAAAATTTTTAAAGAAAGGTATTAAGGGTATTTTGGTCATTTGGTAATTAAAAGAGTAAAAAAAGGAAAAATATGGCAAAATATGTTCATCTTCTTCATTAGGACGAAAATTAAAGGGTTCTCCACAGCTAGGGTTTGTTTCAAGCTTCCAAGCTCCATAGTAAGTGATTCCAAGCCCCGTTTTTAATGTTCTTTACGTTTTTGGAGTCCTAGTAACTTGATTTAGCTTATGCTAGCAATAATTCAACCTAGGGTTCATATTTGGAAAAATACTCATAGGTGAAATTTGTGTATTTTTATGTTTTATGATAGAATATGAGGTTTTAAATTATGTTATACAACTTGTGCTACTCGGTTTTAAGCGAAAACGAGTAAAAGGGCTTAATCGGTAAAAATACCTAATAGTCATAAGTACATGTTAGAGTGTGAAATTGATGCTGCTATAGAAGGGAAAAATGATCAGCATGTCATAAAACATGAGAATAAGGGATGAATTTTAATTCCCGAGCCTAGGGGCAAAAGTGTAATTTTGTAAAAGTTTAGGGGCAAAATGGTAATTTTGCCAAAGTTCGTATTTGGGGCTGTTTTGATGAATGTATGTATTAAATAAGATTAATTTGGCATTATAGATCAAGAGAAACGAGATTCAAGTCGCGATCGATGGAAAAACAAAGTTTACGAAGAATAGGCTCGATTACTAATATTTTGTATCGAGGTAAGTTCATGTGTAAATGTAGTAACATAATTGTGATTTTAAGTAGTTTAATGTTATTTATGTGATATGATGATTAATATCATGAAATATTATGCTTTATGATTACTATTGAATAATATGTAAATTATGAATTGCTACCGAGTATCGGTTTCGATGTTTCGTGGAAGACGGCAAAGATGTGTAATCGAGGAAAATGCCCGTTTGAACCTTGGGAATAGATTAGAATACAAGTGACATGTCACTAGGATGGTTGGGCATCCGAACTCGTTGAGTTGAGTCCGAGTTCACTTATGGATGCAAATGTCCGAACTCGTTGAGTTGAGTCCGAGTTCGTGAGATGTAACTAGGCATCCGAGCTCGTTGAGTTTAGTCAGAGTTCACTTATGGATGCGAACGCCCGAGCTCGTTGAGTTGAGTCCGAGTTCGCTTATGGGCGGGTTACATGGTAGCTTGGCTACATATGTGGCACTTATGTACAAACTTTCCGTGTATTCGAATTATATTTCGATGTGTTCAACGGGTGAATCTTAAGAGAATAAGGAGAATGCCTAAAACGAAGGTGACATGTTGGTAAGTGTGGTAAATGAGAAAATTTAGCAGGTATGTGCTTAAATCTTCGGGTTGAGAACTTGGTATGATGAAATCGTAGCATGATATTAAATGCAAATGTAACATGAATGTCTTGGCATTGTTTATGCAAATGATGTTTTTATGTGGAATTGCATGATTATGTTACTTACTATTTGCATGTGAACTTACTAAGCATTTATGCTTACTCCCTCCTTTTCTTTCATTGTAGTTTTGACAAGCCGGCTTGAGAATCGGGATAGGTCGAAGACTCGTTCGCACTATCCGAAGGCTTAAATCGGTAAAATGGCTTGTATATTATGAATGTGGCATGTATGGCAAAATACTCACTTTGTGTAATTGATCTTATGATATGGCTATGGTTTGGCAAGAAAAGGGTTTGTAAATGATTAGCCATTGGAATGGCCAATCTAAGTCATATTTGATGTTATGTATGTTTAAAATGATATTTAGTCCATGAAAATCCTTAGTAAAGTGAAATTTGCCATAAAACAGAATCTGACAGCAGCAGTGATGTAAATTTGAAAAATCACTAAAAATAGTAGAAATGGAATTAAATGATGAGTAAGTTATGAAATTGAAGCTTAATGAGTCTATTTTCATATGGATTGAACAAAACAGGTGTATGAATTATAATTTATGAGACATTTGAATTTTTGTGAAACAGGGCCAGAGTGATTTCTGGATCCCCTGTTCTAACTTTGGAAATTCACCATAAATTGTATAAAAATAATTAGAAGTCATAATTTATATGTACAGATTTCTTATTGAGTCTAGTTTTAAGAGAAATAAATTTCATAGTCATTGAAATTCTGTAAAGAGAGATATCTTATTCGTAATACACAGAGGTTAGAGCAGTCAAACCCTGAAACAGGGGAGACTTTAACTAATAAACTGTACTAATTGGCCTAGCAAAAAATTTTATAAAAAAATTAGTAAATAGATATATGAGTCTAGTTTCAGGAAAAATTTATGGAATTGAATTTTGAGTTTTGGAACTCGAGATATGAATTTTTAAGCGACTGTGACGCAGATTGCTAGCTTGACTGAAAATTTTAAAATTAAATTATTTGAGCTGTTTAAGTAATGAATTAAGTCTGTTAACACCTCGTGTTCGACTCCGGAAACGGTCTCGGGTACGAGGCATTACATTTGGTGGTATCAGAGCAGGTTTAGTCGGTTCTCGGGCTAATGTGTTGTATGTACGGGTTTTGCTATACATGCCATATATATTGTGATAGTGTGACGACTTCTGACCTTTTAAATGATTTTTTTTATAGTAAATAGATCCCGATCCAGTTGTGGCTGATGATGTAGAGAGTAATGCACCAGTTCCGGTTGAAGGGGTGGTGCCGACTAAAAATCCACCTCCTACTGTTGGTCAAGGAGGAAGAGAAGGGGCTCGGGAAGCCTTTCTCCAGATGATGAGTGCCTGGTATACTGAGTTCGTTCGTACGAACCCGAATGTACAACCTCCCCCACCTCCCCCGATTCCTCAACCTGTACCCCCGATGCCTCAAGGTGTGGATTTGATGAAATTTCATAGAACTCCAGTTGACAGAATCCGCAAGCAAGGGGCCGAAGAATTCAAGGCTAATATTGATGATGATGCCGAAAAAGTAGAGTTTTGGCTCGAGAATTTTATTCGAGTATTTGATGAATTGTCGTGTACACCTGAGGAATGCTTGAAATGTGTTATATCATTGTTGAGGGATTCAGCTTATCATTGGTGGAAGACATTGACTTTAGTAGTACCGAAAGAGAAAGTAACTTGGGAGTTCTTTCAAGAAGAATTTCGGAAGAAATATATTAGTGAAAGATTTATTGATCAGAAGCATAAAGAGTTTCTTAAATTAAAACAGGGGAACATGACAGTTACTGAATACGAAAGAGAGTTCGTCAGGTTGAGTAAGTATGCTAGAGAATACATTCCTGCAGAAGCTAAAATGTGCAGACGATTTGAAGACGGACTTAATGAAGACATCAAAGTATTTGTTGGGATTCTTGAATTAAAAGAAATGATAGTATTGGTTGATCGAGCTTGCAAGGCTGAAGAACTACTTAAAGAGAAGAAAAAGGTAGAGGCTGAGACTAGAAATTGGAAGAAAAGACCAACGAGCAGTTCATTTTCACAGCAATCTAGAAAATCTAGAAATATGAATCCTCGTTCACAGGTTTCGGCTGGACAATCATATGGAAATGTTAAGAAGCAAAATGTGGGTCCTAAATCTCAGACTACTTCTGCGGCTAGTGTGGGAAATACGAGATTTGTTAAGCCTGAGTGCTAGCGGTGTGGCAGAAATCATTTTGGCCCATGTAGAGCGAATGAATGTTTTCGGTGTGGTTCTCTGGATCATTTTATTAGAAACTGCCCAGAGAGAGTTGAGAAAAAAAAATTTCAGAATGTAAAAGCTAGTGGTGCAGACTCGAGAGGAAGATATTCGAGAAAAGCTGGAAATGAAGCAAGCAGCAAAAATGTAGCCAGAGATTTAGCAGCTAAATCTGAAGCAAGAGTTCCAGCTAGAACTTATGCTATAAAGGCAAGTGAAGATGCTTCATCACCCGACGTGATTACTGGTATATTTTCTCTTTATGATGTTAATGTTACTGCTTTGATTGATCTCGGTTCTACTCATTCATATGTGTGCATGAAATTGGTGTCTAGTATGAATATGCCTGTTGAGTACACAGAATTTATAATTAGAGTGTCGAATCCGTTAGGCAAATGTGTGATAGTTGATAAAGTATGCAAGAAATGCCCTTTAATGATTCGGGGTTATTACTTTCCGACCGACTTGATGTTGTTTCCGTTTGATGAATTTGATGTTATTTTGGGTATGGATTGGTTGACATTGCATGATGCTATAGTAAATTGCAAAGAAAAGGTTATAGAATTAAAGTGTGAAAGTGGTGAAATTCTACGGGTTGAACCAGGCAAATCAGAGGCACTATCTAGTGTGATTTCTTCAATGTCGGCTCAGAGATATTTGAGAAAGGGTTATGAAGCTTATTTGGCGTATGTAATTAATACAAAAGAAGTTGAAAAGAAAGTTGAATCAGTGCCGGTTGTGTGTGAATTTGCGGACGTATTTCCAGAAGAATTGCCGGGTTTGTCTCTAGCCAGGGAAGTAGAATTTGGTATTGATTTGATACCGGGAACAACTCCGATCTCGATCGCTCCATATAGAATGGCACCAGCAGAGTTGAAAGAATTAAAGTCGCAGTTGCAAGATTTAACTGACAAAGGCTTTGTGAGACCGAGTTTTTCACCTTGGGGTGCTCCCGTGTTATTTGTGAAAAAGAAGGACGGTTCTATGAGATTGTGTGTTGACTATCGGCAGTTAACCAAGGTGACAATCAAGAACAAGTATCCGTTGCCAAGAATTGATGATTTATTTGATCAGCTAAAAGGAGCAACATGGTTTTCAAAGATTGACTTGAGATCTATGGATTACCAGCTGCGAGTAAAAGAGTCGGATGTGCCTAAAACTGCTATTAGAACAAAGTACGATCATTATGAATTTTTAGTTATGCCATTCGGGTTAACAAATGCTCCTGCTATGTTTATGGATTTAATGAATCGCATATTTCGGCCATACTTGGACAAATTTGTTGTGGTGTTTATTGATGATATCTTAATTTATTCAAAAGATGAGACAGAGCATACTGAGCATTTGAGGATAGTTTTGCAAACTTTGAGAGATAAGCAGCTGTATGCTAAGTTTAGTAAAAGTGAATTTTGGCTCCAGGAAGTTGGATTTTTAGGTCATATTGTTTCAGGTGATGGTATACGGGTTGATCCTAGTAAAATTTCAGCCATTATTGATTGGAAACCACCGAAAAATGTAATTGAGGTTAGAAGTTTCTTGGGGCTAGCTGGGTATTATTAGTGGTTTGTAAATGGATTTTCTATAATTGCTGCTCCTATGACTAGATTACTCTGAAAGAATATTTGAATGGATGGAAGAATGTCAACAGAGTTTTGAAGGATTGAAAAAGTTATTAACTAAAGCACCAGTGTTGGTACAACCCGAATCAGGTAAAGAATTTGTGGTGTATAGTGATGCTTCTCGAAATGGTTTAGGATGTGTACTTATGCAAGAAGGAAAAGTGGTGGCTTATGCTTCGAGGCAGTTAAAATCTCACGAAAGAAATTATCTGACTCATGATTTGGAATTAGCTGCTATAGTGTTTAATTTGAAGATTTGGTGACATTATTTGTATGGTGAAAAGTGTCGAGTATATACTGACCACAAAAGTCTTAAGTACTTGATGTCACAAAAAGACTTGAATTTGAGACAGTGAAGATGGTTGGAGTTATTGAAAGATTACGAGCTTGTTATTGATTACCATCCGGGAAAAGCGAATGTGGTTGCCGATGCTTTGAGCAGAAAGTTGCTATTTTCTTTGAGAGCTATGAATACTCAGTTAAAGGTATCATATGATGGTTCGATTTTAGCAGAGTTAAGAGCAAGATCGATGTTTTTACAAGAGATTTGTGAAGCTCAGAAAAGCGATGAAGATTTGTAAGCCAAGAGAAAACAGTGTGAAGCTGATACGGGGTCAGATTTCAAAATCGATTCTGATGGTTGCTTCATGTTTAAAAAATGGATTTGTATACCGAAAAATGATGAGTTGATTCAAAAGATTTTGCATGAAGCACATAATGGTTATTTGGCGGTTCACCCTGGCAGTACGAAAATGTATAATGACTTGAAGAAAATGTATTGGTGGAATGGAATGAAAAGAGATATCTCCGAATTTGTATCAAAGTGCTTAGTTTGTCAACAAGTGAAAGCTGAACACCAAGTACCTTCGGGACTACTCCAGCCTATCATGGTTCCTGGATGGAAATGGGATCGAATTACTATGGATTTTGTATCAGGGTTGCTGTTAACTCCGAGGAAGAAAAATGCCATCTGGGTAATAGTTGACAGACTGACTAAATCAGCTCATTTTATTCCGGTACGTACGGATTATTCTCTTAATAAGTTGGCTAAATTGTATATCCGTGAGATTGTTAGACTTCATGGGGTACCTTTGTCGATTATTTCGGATAGAAATCCAAGATTTACTTCGCGATTTTGGCAAAAATTGCAAGAGGCATTAGGTGCAAAGTTAAATTTCAGCACTGCTTTTCATCCACAAACTAATGGACAGTCAGAGAGAGTGATTCAGATTCTTGAAGACATGCTCAGATGTTGCGTATTGGAATTTCAAGGTAGTTGGGAAAGGTATTTACCGTTAGTAGAATTTGCTTATAATAATAGTTACCAGACGAGTTTGAAGATGGCACCTTAGGAAGCATTGTATGGTCGTAAATGTCGGACACCATTGTATTGGACTGAACTCAAGGAAAATCAAATTTATGGAGTTGATCTAATAAAAGAAACCGAAGAAAAGGTGAAAGTGATTCGAGATTGCTTGAAAGCTACTTCGGATAGACATAAATCTTATGCGGATTTGAAACGAAAGGAAATCGAGTTTCAAGTTGGTGATAAGGTATTTTTAAAAGTGTCTCCATGGAAGAAAGTTCTTAGATTTGGACGGAAGGGCAAGTTAAGTCCGTGTTTTATTGGGCCGTATGAAATAATTGAAAGAGTTGGACCAGTAGCTTATCGGTTAGCATTGCCATCTGAATTACAGAAGATGCATGATGTGTTCCACGTATCTATGTTACGTCGGTATCATTCGGATCCTTCACATATAATTTCACCGACAGAAATCGAGCTACGACCAGATATGACTTACGAAGAAGAACCAATTAAGATTTTAGCTCGAGAGGTCAAGCAACTAAGAAATAAAAGTGTTGCTCTCGTGAAAGTATTGTGGCAAAAGCACGGGGTAGAAGAGACTACATGGGAACCTGAGGAAACTATGAGAAATCAATACCCACACTTGTTTATCGGTAAGATTTTCGAGGACGAAAATCCTTAAAGGGGGGAGAGTTGTAATATCCTGAATTAGGGCCTAATCAGAATAGTGGTTTCGTGACCATAAAGTCGAGATAGAAATAATTATTTTATAATTATTTTAAGGTTTATGATATGATTGCATGATTGTGTGAAAATTTCGTGACGAAATTCTATGCATAAAGTGCTTAATTTGAAATTAGGGACTAAATCGAATAAGTTGCAAAACTTGCATTCTAGAAGTTTTTATTATGAAATTACTTTGGAATATTAATGAGGAGGTCTTAAATATAAGTTTGACCAATTTCTTAAATTTTGGACAAAAATGGGCTTGTACATGAAAATTTTTAAAGAAAGGTATTAAGGGTATTTTGGTCATTTGGTAATTAAAAGAGTAAAAAAAGGAAAAAGACGGCAAAATATGTTCATCTTCTTCATTAGGACGAAAATTAAAGGGTTCTCCATAGCTAGGGTTTGTTTCCAGCTTCCAAGCTCCATAGTAAGTGATTCCAAGCCCCGTTTTTAATGTTCTTTACGTTTTTGGAGTCCTGGTAACTTGATTTAGCTTATGCTAGCAATAATTCAACCTAGGGTTCATATTTGGAAAAATACCCATAGGTGAAATTTGTGTATTTTTGTGTTTTATGATAGAATATGAGGTTTTAAATTATGTTAGACAACTTGTGCTACTCGGTTTTAAGCGAAAACGAGTAAAAGGGCTTAATCGGTAAAAATACCTAATAGTCATAAGTACATGTTAGAGTGTGAAATTGATGCTGCTATAGAAGGAAAAAAATGATCAGCATGTCATAAAACATGAGAATAAGGGATGAAGTTTAATTCTCGAGCCTAGGGGCAAAAGTGTAATTTTGTAAAAGTTTAAGGGCAAAATGGTAATTTTTCCAAAGTTCGTATTTGGGGCTGTTTTGATGAATGTATGTATTAAATAAGATTAATTTGGCATTATAGATTAAGAGAAACAAGATTCAAGTCGCGATCGATGGAAAAACAAAGTTTACGAAGAATAGGCTCGATTGCTAATATTTTTTATCGAGGTAAGTTCATGTGTAAATGTAGTAACATAATTGTGATTTTAAGTAGTTTAATGTTATTTATGTGATATGATGATTAATATCATGAAATATTATGCTTTATGGTTATTATTGAATAATATGTAAATTATGAATTGCTACCGAGTATCGGTTTCGATGTTCCGTGGAAGACGGCAAAGATGTGTAATCGAGGAAAATGCCCGTTTGAACCTTGGGAATAGATTATAATACAAGTGACATGTCACTAGGATGGTTGGGCATCCGAACTCGTTGAGTTGAGTCCGAGTTCACTTATGGATGCAAATGTCCGAACTCGTTGAGTTGAGTCCGAGTTCGTGAGATGTAACTAGGCATCCGAGCTCGTTGAGTTGAGTCGGAGTTCACTTATGGATGCGAACGCCCGAGCTCATTGAGTTGAGTCCGAGTTCGCTTATGGGCGGGTTACATGGTAGCTTGGCTACATATGTGGCACTTATGTACAAACTTTCCGTGTATTCGAATTATATTTCGATGTGTTCAACGGGTGAATCTTAAGAGAATAAGGAGAATGCCTAAAACGAAGGTGACATGTTGGTAAGTGTGGTAAATGAGAAAATTTAACAGGTATGTGCTTAAATCTTCGGGTTGAGAACTTGGTATGATGAAATCGTAGCATGATATTAAATGCAAATGTAACATGAATGTCTTGGCATTGTTTATGCAAATGATGTTTTTATGTGGAATTGCATGATTATGTTACTTACTATTTGCATGTGAACTTACTAAGCATTTATGCTTACTCCCTCCTTTTCTTTCATTGTAGTTTTGACAAGCCGGCTTGAGAATCGGGATAGGTCGAAGACTCGTTCGCACTATCCGAAGGCTTAAATCGGTAAAATGGCTTGTATATTATGAATGTGGCATGTATGGCAAAATACTCACTTTGTGTAATTGATCTTATGATATGGCTATGGTTTGGCAAGAAAAGGGTTTGTAAATGATTAGCCATTGGAATGGCCAATCTAAGTCATATTTGATGTTATGTATGTTTAAAATGATATTTAGTCCATGAAAATCCTTAGTAAAGTGAAATTTGCCATAAAACAGAATCTGATAGCAGCAGTGATGTAAATTTGAAAAATCACTAAAAATAGTAGAAATGGATTTAAATGATGAGTAAGTTATGAAATTGAAGCTTAATGAGTCTATTTTCATATGGATTGAACAAAACAGGTGTATGAATTATAATTTATGAGACATTTGAATTTTTGTGAAACAGGGTCAGAGTGATTTCTGGATCCCCTGTTCTGATTTTGGAAATTCACCATAAATTGTATAAAAATAATTAGAAGTCATAATTTATATGTACAGATTTCTTATTGAGTCTAGTTTTAAGAGAAATAAATTTCATAGTCATTGAAATTTTGTAAAGAGAGATATCTTATCTGTAATACACAGAGGTCAGAGCAGTCAAACCCTAAAACAGGGGAGACTTTAACTAATAAACTGTACTAATTGGCCTAGCAAAAAATTTTAGAAAAAAATTAGTAAATAGATATATGAGTCTAGTTTCAGGAAAAATTTATGGAATTGGATTTTGAGTTTTGGAACTCGAGATATGAATTTTTAAGCGACTGTGACGCAGATTGCTAGCTTGACTGAAAATTTTAAAATTAAATTGTTTGAGCTGTTTAAGTAATGAATTAAGTCTGTTAACACCTTGTGTTCGACTCTGACAACGGTCTCGGGTACGGGGCGTTACAATTTCATTTTTAATCAAACTTGAATTCTCTATACATATTAATTTCATTAATTAATACTGTACAGGCCCAAATTTTCTCGGGCCCAAACCAGACAAACAAACAAAACCAAAATAACAACCAAAACCCAATGTCCACAGTCTAATTACAAAAAAATAAACTACCAGCCCAAACTTAAAAATCCTGATGGCCCAAATGGCCCAAAACACTTAACATTTTTAGAAAAAAAAAAGGGCAGAAGCCCTAGCCTCTTCGCGCTATCACTTTCACATGCCGTCTGACACCTTTTTGCCATCGTTACCTGCAAGGAAGAATAGACACGCAAAGTAGCAGCAACAAAGCAAAAAAACAAGAAACAATGAAAATAGTAGCAATGAAGAGTGTAAAAAATTTGGCTATAAAGCCACAATCAAAAGCCGATTGTAAAAAGGAGGAAAAAAGAAAAGAAAAGAAAAAATCGAATACCAAATAAAGAGAAATCAGAAATCAAATGTTCAAAAGAAAATGTGTCTTTTTATTCTTTTATTTTTCTGCTTTTTTATTTTTTTTCTTACTTGCGTTTCAAAAAGAAAATAAATATAAAATAAAAAAGGGAGAAGCCGAATCTTACCTTTCCCTGTGTTTACGTCGTCGTGGGGCAAGGCCGAGGTCGTTATCTCCAATGAAAGACGACATTTTTGGGATCGGGAGTCAAAAATGCCAAAAATGGCCAATTTTATGATCTCCAGCCACCGTGGACGGCGGCACCGTCGCCGGCGACTGGAGCTATGCCCTAGGGGGAGAGCTGAGAGAGAGTTTCTGAATTTTTTTTTAAAAGGAGGAGGAAATGATTTTTTTTGAAAGATTTTTTAACTTATATAGAGTGCTAAACGGCGCCATTTTAGAGGGGTTCAGAAAGCCCCAAAACGACGTCGTTTTGGGGCTGAACCAAACCGACCCGACCCATAGGCGGAGGATTTGCGTGTTTTTGCCAAAAGGGGCTATTTGTACGCTGGCCCCTTCTGCTTTTAAGGTCTGTTGCGATTTAGTCCTATTTCTTTTTTTTTTTATTTTGCCTCTGTAATTTTATTTTTATTTTATTTTGGTCCTCTGCAGTACGACGTGTTTATAAGGCCTGTGATAATTTCCAAATTGGTCCCCTCTCTTTTTGCGCGTATTTAATTTTAGTCCTTTTTCAATTTTATTAATTAATTTATTAAAATTTGTACCTAAAACTCTGTTTAAATTTCAATTTAATCCATCTTTTGATTAATTTCACTATTTATATGTATTTATTTATTATTATGCCTAGGTTCAATATTATTTATATTCTTTTACCTTTAAAATATTAAATCTAGTATTATATATTTATTTATTCATTCATTCACGTATTTATTTATCTATCAATTTATTATTCATTTCTTATCCTTAAAAATTCGTTTGTTTATAATTTATTAACCACATAAAATTTATCATCATCATCATTATATTACTCTTTTATTTTTATTTTTATTTTTTTCTTGTTACTTTATTATTATTATTATTATTATTATTATTATTATTATTATTATTATTATTTTATACTTTCATGTTTTCTTTATCATATATTCCACATTTTATTTGTTTATTTATTTCTTTTACTTAATTAATATTAGATTTTATTAGTTGATGCCATTGCTTATTTATTGTTTTTGATATGTCATCGCTTCGTTTATATATACCATCATTTTATTATTGTTACGTATTACATCATGAGTCGTTTTAATTGTATCCATGCTTTTCTATTATGCCCCGAATAAATTAAATATTTACCATTTTAAATATTACATTAACTTTTACATGATACATAAAAAAGAAAAATTTTTAAACCAAGGCAAATGTTCGTTATTTCAAATTTAGAAAAATCATGTTCTAAGTTACGGAATATGGTTTCCTTCTAAAACTGAGATAATTGAATATATTTTAAAATAAATAATTTTTTTTAGCATTTGTTCTCGTTTTCGGGATTTAAGGCATGGTGTCCTAACTTACGGGACGTGATCCTTTTCCTTGACTAATTTGAAATAAATCCATTTTTGTGAAAACAAAATTAAGTAACATTGTAACGAAGGATCGTATTTTAAAATCTCTTCAAATTCTCAATTTTTGACACTAAGACATTAATTAATCAATTAGGTACCAATTTTGGGTATTACGAGGGTGCTAATCCTTCCTTGTACATAACCGACTCCCGAACCCAATTCCTGGATTTTTGTAGTTTTAGTAAATCAAATCTTTTATTAGAACGATCAAATTACGAGTTGATCCGATCACACCTCATAAAAGGATCGGTGGTGCCTTTCATTTTCGTTTTTAAAATAAAAAGTCAACCTTCAAAAAAAAAGGTTTCAACAAATACATTTTAATGGATGATATATTTCCTCATTATTCAATGCTTTGTTTGAGTTTTTGTAAATTAAAAAAGAAAAAAATTCAAAACTCAAAGAAATAACTCTCTTTTTATCATAAATTATCGTGAAATTTTTGTTATGTAGGCGTTTTTATATTCCAAGAAAATATGCATAATAAAGAAGGGATTGTATGAAACTGTGATTCTACGTCATCCTTATCACTTTCCAATAGGAAAATGACAAATCTGATTTTTTCTTATGATTTTTAGTATTTTTTAGTTAGATTTAAATTTGTTAAAAAAAAAAGCTGAATATCAAGAGAAAAAAATTTAATTTATCATTCTCTTATTAACAAGTGATAGGGATTGATATAAAATGTTACAATCATTTCTCCTTATCATACTTACATCCATGGGTTAAAATACGAAAATTGTAAACATTTAAACCTTTGAATTGGGATTATAACTGCATAAATTCAAGTATAAAAAATAAATTCAAATAGTTACTTACTCACCATGTAACAAATATCATACGTTTAATTTATTTAGAAGTTATAATTAGTTTATATTTTCATGCGATGCTTTATAATATATTTTACAACATATTTCTCAAAGAAATTGAAAAAACAATGTAATTTAAAGTATTTTAAAAGTTCATTTCGAGTTATTTTAATATTATTTAATCTTAAAAATATTTAATATTAAAACAGTACAAAAATCATCATAATTTGAATATTAATATTAATTTAAATAATATTATTTGTGATTTTTTAAAGGCTATTTATTTCACATATATTGTTAAATTATTTAGTTTTAATATTAAAATTGTTAATATTCATTTTTTATGGTATTATATCTATCTTTGACTTCCTTTAGATAATGAATGTAACTTAAGTAAATATTACAGAATAAAATCTTAAAGCATATGTGTAATCGCTAATTATCTTGAGCAGATTTTTTTCTATTTTTTAGCATTTATTTTAATAAATATTGAAATATTTAATTATCTTTGAATCTTAAAATTTGTACTTATGGTAACCTATAATATTTTTTTTAAAGAAATCTATTAACTACAGTTCTCATCATATTTTATCATTTATTTTAATAAATATTATAATATTATATTTGGCTGAATTTTTCTGTTTCAATATGAAAATCTGTACTTATAATTTTTTATGGACCCTATTAACTATAATTGTCATCATATTAATGTGACAATTTACTATATATATATATATAAAAACTATATCACATAAGCTTTATTATTATTATTTTTTTTGAAAATATACTGGCGAACCCCACATGGTTTTCAACGCAAAACCTCAATTTGAAGTCAAACAACACTTTTAATTGGACCATAATCTCATCTTAGCTATAATGGAGTGGCGGTCTACTTTCGTGTCACCAAATAATTCGCCCTTCATTGATCAAAACCTAATGCTAGCCTGGATTTTAGGCATTTTATCCACAATACATATAATTAAAAACTAATAGCCACCGCAGTCTCCTGATGCGTTTAAAATAGTCATTTTTTATGTTAGTACCTGTACTATGATAAAGTTTGAGATTTAAAAATTTTACTTAATATGACATAATGTAATCCTTCTCTTTTTATAATGTTAATAATAGTCCAAATTCACAATATTATTAATTGTTGTTGATAAAAGGATGACAAGATATTTTTCAAAATAACCTTAAACGTTTGTAAATTTATAATAGATTGTAGTTTCACATTGCTCTACAAATGTGACATAATAACAGTAAATAAAAAAAGTTGCACATAATCACTTTAGTACTAAATAATTAACGATGTCATCGATTTAAATTTTGTAATAATATTATAGAAATAGAGGAACTGATTAATTTCAGATACTAAAATCAAAATTAAACCAAGTTTAAATTCTCAAATTTGTCTCACCTCCTATAGAAGCCAGTTTCCAACTTCAGTTTCGCATTCCATCTATATAATCAATCATAATTCGATCACGACCGCCAATCAAATCAGTTGGTCCACAAATTCATCGACGAGACCAAAAGTAAACATCTCTAATTTTTTTTAAATAAATTTTAAAAAAAAAAAATCCTGTAAGGATTCGAGAATTTCACCCTATATCTCTCTCTCTCTCTCTCTCTCAAATAATAAGGTGAAATTTAGGTTACTTCCTTTTTTTTTTTTTTTTTCACCTTTCGATTCTCCACGGTGCCGCCAGGCACTGTTTTCTCTTTTCTAGGTAATCCGATTTTTCTTTTCTATTTTATATGATTTTTGATGGCATAATTTAATGAAATTAACTGTTTTCCGATCTGGGTTTAACATCAATCGGTATAATGTTGTCGCTGTTATTGATTTCTGTTGGTTTTGTTTCTTGGAATTATAATCATAGCCTGAATTATGAAAAGTTTTTCCCTATGACCCGATATAGTAATAGTGGATTATCCATTATTAAATTGTTGAATAGATCTTATTTTTTAGTTACAATGCAGATTTATTTCTGATAAATAATGAACCAGTTTTCTTTAACCAATTGGATTCATACTAGTATAATGGTTTAACTTACCTGAAAAAGGCATCGTCATTAGGGTTTTCGCAGTTTTGATTTGTTTTTTTCTCAATGGTATAACGTAAATATTTTGGATATTGTTCTCTGCTTTTCAAATTTCACTGGGAAGTATTTCCTTAAACTTTTACATATGTTGGGTTCTTACATGTTTTTGTGCTTATAACAACTTATCGTTAAGTGTTTTATTGTTTGTAGATGACAATGCAATCGGATCCATCGGCTTCCGATCCACAAGGGATTGGGAATGCCTTTGTCAAACAGTACTACACTGTTCTTCACAATGACCCTTCACATGCTTATAAATTTTATCTTGACTTGAGCGTGTTAAGCCGCCCCGGTACCGATGGTGTGATGAAGTCCGTGACTACCCTGAAAGTAAGTTTCTCTTTTGCAGACAATGCAATGGGAATGATTGAATTTTATTTTGTTCGTGTTATGGCAATTTACAATGTTTTCTGTAATGCTCGTAACAGGAGATAAATGAGTTGATTCTCTCATTGGACTACCAGAGTTATAAGGCCGAGATTTCTTTTGCTGATGCCCAGTTCTCATTAGCAAATGGTGTGATTGTTTTGGTTACTGGCTCTTTGATCGGAAAAGATGATGTGAGGAGGAAGTTTACACAGTCATTCTTTCTTGCTCCACAAGAGGGTGGATATTATGTCTTGAATGATGTTTTTAGGTATGTTGATGACAAAGAGCCAGTGGACGTGGCATATAATGATATTGATGAGAGCAGTCAAGCTGATTTGTCTCAAGATACTGGTGAGTTTTATGGTTTGTGCATATGTTTACTTACCGATTTTCATTCTTTTAGGGGAGAATGTTTAATTTAAAATGCTTGATTGCAGAGGTAACTCCTGTGCCGAAGAATGCTGTGGCAAATCACACTACTTTTCCTTCGGACAACGATGATAACAATGTTAAAGAAGTCAGTCCTCCATTGGACAATGGAAAGCATACTGTTCCGGAGAATGGGGTTGTTTCCGAGCAGCTACCGCCTCCAACCGAGAAAAGTCAGAAAGATTCTCATCCTGTGAGCCAGACTTCGGCCCCTGTAATTCAGGATGATGCTCCGAAGAAGTCATATCTATCAGTTGTGAGTTCATATATCCTTAACCAGCATTTAGAAAACCACTTATTTTAAATGGGAAAAATAATGCTTTTCCTTTTTAAATACTTGTTTCAGGTACATGCATTGACAAAGAATTCTGCTCCATTTATTGTGAGAGCTCCGGCTCCGAAACCTAAACCTGTGGAGCAGTCTCGCAAAGCTGCAATACCTGAAGAATCTGCTCCTAAAAGCTACAATACCTCAGAAAAGAGCAATGAATCTTCAGGTTTTTGTTTATTGCTTTTCAAATTCATTAGTATCCAGTGCTTCAAAAATGTTAATGTTGCATAATTTTTTCATCCATACTCCTCATTTCAACTTGTTTCAGGTAAGAATACTTCGATATTTGTCGCTAACTTGCCTATGAGCGCAACTGAGGAAATGCTGGAGGAGGTTTTCCAAAAATTTGGACCAATTAAACCCAATGGCATCCAAGTCAGAAGCTTTAAGGTTTGTTCTTTACGTCTATTTTGGAATTGATCAATGTTTCAAATGCTTGTTTGCACAACATTTACAACCTTCACTTGGTTCATGTCTTCAGGACAACAAAAACTGCTTTGGGTTTGTAGAGTTCGAGTCTGCTACTTCAGTGCAAAGTGCTGTTACGGTAGTGCCAGTCCTCCTCTCGTAGTTTTTATTTCATAAATTTCTCGCATCTCACATTTATAATTAGATTGATGTTGATTTCGTGTTCCATGATGGCACGATGTTATGTCTGTCTAAAATTTTCAATTCCCATCAATGCAGGCTTCTCCTATTACAATTGGCAACAGGCAGGCCAATATCGAAGAAAAGCGAGGCACGTTAACATATCTTCTTCAACTTATATGTTGATGTTCTCTTCATGGCATGAAGGGCAAATGTTGTTATCATAAAGTTGTTTATAGCATAGCATAAGAGGCAAGGGGAAAGTGCATAAATTATGTTTGTTTTAAATAATTTGCAGGACCCAGCAGTGGTGGGAAACCAGGGTATGGTGGTTATAGAGACGAAAATGGCTACCGAAATGACAACTTCAGAGGCCGTGGGAACTTCAATGGCAGCCGTAACTTTAGAAGAAACGAACGGAATGAGTTCTCAGGTCAAGCTCGGGGCAACGTGGGGCGAAATGGAGAAGCTAACAGGAAAGTTTATCAAAATGGGGGACAAAGAGTTGCTGCTGCTCGCTATGATGAAGGTGAAAGTTAAGGGTTTTGAAGATTAGTTTCTTGCTTTTTATCACCAAAAAAGTAGGGGGGAACAAGAGAGTAATTTTTTTTTTTTTTTTTTTTTTTTTTCTTTTCAAATTTCTACTTTTGAAGTCTAAATTTTCGTCATTTTCAGTTTTGAGTTTATTAAAAAACTTAAATTAGGTAGGCAGATGGCTGGGAGGCTTTGGAGAATAATCTGTGGAATTATTATTCTTTTTGCTTTATATTATTTAATCTTTGATGAGATTTTTGGATAAAAAATGGGTTTTTCTTATGCTGCTAGTGAGTTGGGAATGGGTAGAGAAGAGGGTTTAGTATAAAGGCTTAGCAGTTATGGCATCGTAATCTGTGATGAGCAAGCAAGATGTTGTGAATTGGCTGTGGTGGGTGGTGACAGAAATTAATCTGCAAATGTCAATTGAGAATCTATTATTGTGTCCAAACTGCCGATGTTGCCGTTGAAACTCGACACCCAATTCCCAAATTCATCCTTCCATTTGCCACCCTTGCCCTTGCTGTGGTGAATACCATTTCATCTGCCTTATGGTTCTAAGCGCCCAACTTTTCCCTTCCCATTATTTACAAGTTTTATATAATTCAACATTTTTATACAAGTTTTTAATTTCTTGATTTTTTTAAACAAAATATTTTTATAAAATTTAAAGATTATTTTGATGATTTTGTATATGGTTCGAGAGTGATTATTTCGCTTGTTTTCTTGATTTATTCAAGGGTTATAAGTTATATTTCATTTTGACTCAAATTGATTCAATTAACTTAGTTTGATTAACCAAACTTTTTTTTTTTTGACAATGGCTCCTATACTTAATAAATATTCCAACTTTAATTTCGTTTATCAATGTGCTACTTATCATGGATGACTTCAGTTGCTCATTTGCAAACTCTTTCGAACCAAGCTTTTTCGGCGTGGGCTATCTCAATCTCTGCAATTATCTTCTTTGTCGTGCTTGTTTAGCCTTTCGGCCTGGGTTTTCTCTGCCATTCAAATTAAGCCTGTTTGCTTCACTCTTCTCATGAATGTCACTTGACCCTATCAATAGCTTTAAGTGAGTCCTACATTTCTTATTTGAGTTCTGCCAGTGGTTGATGATGGTAGAAGCTGAAGTTCAAGAACCTTAGTTGAATTCAAGGCCTGAAATTGAGGTTGAACTCCTCAAACATGAAAATGGAAGATGAACGAGGCATGAAATTGGTGTTTCCTTTCATAAAATGGAAGATCAATTAGGGAATTTTGGGGATGAAGATGTTAAAAGATATTGAAATTGAAGTTGAGATGAACAAGAAGATGGAATTTCGGTTTCAAAACTTGAAAGTTGAAATTTTTTGGTTTTTAATGTTTTATCTTTTTGGATTAAATTTTTTGAGTTATTTAACTTGAGTTCTCTCTCATATTTTGAAATAAAAAATAATTTTTTTGATAAAAAGTAGCAAGTTGCACCTTACAATTGGGAAATGTGTCTTAATAAGTCAAAATTTAACACTATTAGACATGTTTTATTGCAGTCAATTTCATTCCAATACTGCTCATAGTGGTTGAAACGCTCTGTTTCAATAGTAAATCAAAACAATAAACTTTAGGTTAAGTTTTGGTGTAAATTTCTTATACTAGTCGATTTTATCAATATTGATTGAAATATGGTGTATCGGTTGGTACGAAAGAAAATGAAAGCGTAGATACTAATATAATTATTTTCAAAATAGATGTACCATATTAAAAGATTTGTTCTGGTAGTAAATAATAAGTCAAAATTTAACACTATTAGACATGTTTCATTGTAGTCAATTTCATTCTGATACCGCTCATATTGGTTGTAACACTCCTAACCCGTATCCGTCGCCGGATTAGGGTTACGAGGCATTACTGAACAAAAATAAAAATTCCAAACATTCAGATATTCAATCAAGTCATACTCATAAATATATTAAGCACATGGCTAATTAAATATTAAACATACTTTATTTATCATATTGCATTTACAAATCATACCTCAAAATTCAACCGAATCTAAACCTTTCAAATAATCACATTTTCATTAACAATAGAAACATATGCATATACTTTCATTATATACCCAAACCATCATTCAAATTAACAATCAAAGTATATGTATATACGTACACATAATTATTAATTTTGCAAAAATGCATATAATGCTCATGGTGTACTATTACATAAAATCACTATTTAAATGGTCATTTATCAATGTCTCACTTACAAGCATTATTAAACAATATAATCTCAATAATTTACCATTAATAAACTTATAACTAATTATAGTACTTATACATTTTTCCATGCAAATCGAACTAAACTAATCTTTGCATATTCGAATATAGGCATGCCTCATATCATGCATTTCTAATATACATAAAACATGCTAACACTTGAGCTCATGTTTATAAATGAATAAACATACATCAAAATTAAATCATTAAACCATATTTATTTATATTTATACATATCAAAACCGAGTGACCAACCACAGCCAATTCCACCTATCATCATTTTCCTTTCAATTTTAATTCATCACAAACAAATATACATTTGCACATGAAAACATGTATAAACATCTTATAAGTTACATTTTCTAAACTCATTATCCAAATATATTTTACCCAAACCAAAAACCTAATCTGAAACAAATAATTATATCATAAAATATATATATATATATGATAATCATTACATCAATCCACTTTCAAATTTATTAACATCAACGAACCATTATCAAACATACCACATATATCACATACTTCATTCACTTATAATTTGTAAAACATCAACTAAAAGTAAGCTCAAACCATATCCAAGTACAAACGAATCTATCATGGAAATTAAGCCATTTTCGCATGGCTAAAGTTATACATATTCAAGGTCGAACAAAATACGTATTAGCCTATACATGCCAAAAGTTTGAAAATAAACTTTTAAAAGTACCGAAAGTTGACGATAGTGTGGATGACTTCGATAACGATCCCCGAGCTCGTAACTTACAACCAAAATCTATAAAACAGAGTAACAAAAAACACACAGAGTAAGCTAACTTAGCTTAGTAAGCCTTAAGCAAATTAAACAACTCAATGAATAATCAAAACATTTAAACTAAACAAATTGTATCAATAATATTATACTTTTACACAATAAGATACCTTGGCTAAATGTTCAATATCAAATACATATCACCACATAATTATTTCCTATATAACCGATTATACAACATCAAATATATTATCACATAGATACTTACATGTATGGCCGAATATAGAAGTTAAATAAAATATCACATGTAACCTATAATTCAACTTCAATAGAACATCACAATGGCCAAATATGCACATTCAAAATAACTTCACATAAAACCGAATATATAAGTTCAATATAATTCACATGTAATCGAATAATCAAGTTCAATATAAGCTTACATATACTTACCTATGTGGCCGAACATATACAATGTCATTTAACTCAATTACACTTGCTCAATATCCATAATAACTTGAACTCTTATAATCATGGACTTGAAAGTAAATCACTGGTATAATACCTGCTAGGTATAAACGTGAATTTCACACCGGCACAAGGCCTGTTAGACTCAAAGTCTGATATTTATTCACCGGCACTAAGCCTGCTAGGCACAAAGCCCGATCAAAATCACCATCACAAGGCTTGCTAGGCTCAATGCCTGAATATCACAAACCTAAAATCATTCCATAACATTTCATATACTGAATCATATAATATTCCATGTAACACATACACACTTTCAGAAATTTTGATATCATTCAAATACAACTCAATCACATTAATTCATTGAAAATTCTCATCCGGCTAACATACTAATACATTATAAAATTTGAATCATCATAGTAAATCATTCTATGTTCAAAATAAACCATGTTTAATTACTTAAAAACTTACCTCGGATATCGACGGACGTTACGAATCGGCTATTCGACTATTTTTGTTTTTCCCCGATCCAAGTCCGATTTCCTTTGTTCTTGATCTATATAATTTCAAATTAACCTCATTTAAGTATAATTTCATTCAATTTAATCCAACAACACATAAATGAGAAAATTACCATTTTACCCCTAATATTTCATACTTTTACAATTTAGTCCTAATTGCACAAAACACAAAATACACCAAATCTCACAACAACATAGTTGAGCCGAATTTTCAACATACTCATACTAGTCCATATATTTCATTTATTTTGCATTTTAGCCCTTCAATTTATTATTTTTGTAATTTAGTCCTATTAACTCAAAATCATCAAAAACTCCAATACAAAACATGTTAATCTAAAACATATTTTTCATATTTCATCATCAAACAACAAAAATCACAAGTTCTTATTAATGGCATAACTCAAAATATTCATCAAAATAAAAAATTTAAGTATGGGTCGGATAGTACTCAAAGCAACGATCTCAAAAACGTAAAAATTATCAAAAACCGAAACCTTGAATTTGGATCAACAATGGCCGAATATCATGTGCTTTCTCTTTTTCTTTTCTTTTACTAGTTTCGGTCAAATAAAATGAATACATGCATGTTTTCTTTTTATGTTTTATTATATTATAACATATTATTCCATTTAAAATTTTTTTAACCTTTTAATTTTAATATAAAATCATTATAATCTAAAGCCATTACCATCCACTACTCATAACTTTGGTCTAATTGCATTATAAATGCCTCCACTTATAAAGACAACAACAATTAAGCACTTTCACATTTAACTACCAACTTTTCCTTTTACGCGATTAAGTCCTTTTATTTAATCGGACACTCAAAAAATAAAATTAAATCACGAAAATTTCACAGATATTAATTCACACATAATGAACACAGAAAATAATTTTTAAATATTTTTTTGACTCGAACTCGTGGTCCCGAAACCACCATTTCGATTAGGGTCTAAATTGGGCTGTTACATTGGTTGGAACGCTCTGTTTTGATAGTAAATCGAAACAATAAACTTTAGGTTCAGTTTTGGTGTAAAATTCGATTGGTACCGTTCATACTAGTCGATTTTATCAATATTAATTGAAATATGGTGTATCGGTTGGTATCAAAGAAATTGAAAGCGTAGATACTAATATAATTATTTTCAAAATAGATGTACCATATTAAAAGATTTGTTCTGGTAGTAATTTAGAACAACAAACTTTAGGTTCAATTTTGGTGTAAATTTCAATCGGTACCGTTCATACCAGTTGATTTTGCCAGTATTGATTGAAATATGGTCTATTGATTGGTACCAAAGAAATTGAAAGTGTAGATACTAATATAACCATTTTCAAAATAGAAGTACCATATTAAGAGATTTCATAACAGATGAAAGATAAATATACCATTATCCTAAATTTTCTCAACTCTTTTAAATCCTTTACATGCAAATCCCCTTACTATAATTCCAATCCCCCTTCTTCCCATATTGTTTGTTTTTCATCTTTGAAACCATCTTTCGAAAGTAAATTGGAATGGACAACACTTAAAGATTGTAGCTAGACAAAAAACAATGATTTAGATCCTCCCTCTTATGAAGATGAGTGCACGCAACATCTTGTGGAAATGAAAATTTATCTGTTAAACAATATAGTGGAAGAAAAAAAGGATCAGTGATTTTCTTTGACCAAAATCTCTCACTTAGTAGAATTGGAGTCTTTGTTTAATTGCCATAATTCATGATTTTTAGGTATAAGAGAGTTTGAAAAGTTCATATTAGGTGTGGTATAATTTGACATTTTAGAAACAATTGTCCAAATGATGAAGTGGAAGTTGAAGATATCCTTAAAGATGAAAAGGAGAATATCAAAAAATAAATTGAAACCTCTTTTGATTCTAATCAAATTCTTCTTAGGGGGCCCATAAGAATAGCTTGAGTAGAGGACCGAGAGGATCTACATATGTGGACCTCAGGCCAGAGGTAGCCATATGCAACAACAACTTGTGCCCTTTTTAAGGAAACCAATATTAACTTGGTGTAGGGGATAGAGGGATTGACAGTGATGATTTATCTATGGAATCTGATATGTCGATGGGAAGTCAAAGGAATGTTTTTGAAGATTGAACACTTTTTGAGAAAAGAGAAGGTGACCAAACACAAGATGGTTGAAACTTGAAAAAAGATAACTATAGAATGGAGGGCAATGATGATTAGAATAAAGCTGAATACAATGAGAGGCAAAAGGGGGAGGGGTAATGTTATAAACTAAATAGAGTTAGATTTTGATCAAAGATCAAAGAAAGACAAACCTTTTTATGGACCCAACACCTTAGTATAAGAAAGTACAATCAGATGACTTAAAAGGATATTAATGACTATTTTCCACCTCCAAGCACTCAGGTAAGGCAAGAGGCACATGAAAGGTTGTTAAAAAGATAGTAAGAGCAAATTGATAAGTTGTTAAATGAACTCTCAAGTATGTGGATACTAAGGAGCCAACACTTACAATTAGATGCGTTCAAAGAAGTTAGAATATAGCTAATAAACAATGTTTCGAGATCCATTAGGCTACCTAATTTAGATATTTTTTTTACTAATGAAAGATTTGACTTAAATGCAAAAGGAAATATTACTGAATCTAGTAGAATGGAGGCCGAGAGAGGTGTAGCAAGAAGGACTATAAGTGATGATTTGAGGTATACAAATTCAATTAAAATAATTATTATTGGTGGTGAAATTATGCAAGAGGAGTCTTTTGATTTTGTTATTTATACTAAGATAAAAAAAAACTAATAATGTTCCTAATTTGATTAATGTGGATATTGCTACGACTACTAATAGTAAGGATATTGTGATTCTTGATAGGATTAATAAAGTGCCTTTGTTATAACCTAAAGATGTTCGTGACTTTGGTAATAGTTTAAGGAGAAATGCACCGAAAGATCTAGCTAGGATGGACCATGGGAAGAACAAGCCTCTGACGACTCATACAATCAATGTGGAATTAAAAGGCATGAGAAGATAGCGGAAGAGTCTAGTACAAATGAAAAATAACTTGTTGAAAGAAGGTTGCAATTATTGAATGTTTTAGAAGGAGGAGGTAACTTAGATGAATATCATGAACAAATCAGTAAGGATTGAGATGAGTAAACCCTAAAGGTGCATAACCCTACTATATGAGAGATTCATGAAGTGATCACAAATGCTAGAGAGGGAACAAAATATGATGTTGTCCAATATAATATAGAAAATGTGGAGAAAGAAAATTGAAGTGAAAAAAAGGGGTGGAAGATAACTGATAGAGTTGATTCCTAAATCTCTGACAAGGAGGAGGATGCAACTAGTGGTTGATGGTGATAATTTATGTATGATAGCTAGTGGTTGTAAGGAAAAAAATATTCAAGGTCAAGTTTCTCCCATAATTGATAACAATGCTGTGAATATTATGCCTAACTCTGAGTTTAGAATCATAGAAAAGAGTAACCTTTTTATTAATAATGTTTGTAACTCCATTATTGTTGCTAATATAGAGGTTGAGTTTGGGGAGGGTACTCCTGGGAATAATTTCAATATGTTTTTAACTTATGGAAATGCTGGGGGGTAAGGAAACTATTAATCATTGATGATTGTGATACTCTAGGGGATTCAAGTAGGCAATCTTTAGGGATGACAATTCTGATTACAGATTTGGATATCTGTAGATATTCAATTTGAGTTTTGCAAATCCATATTGCTAATTCAAATAACAAATTCAGATAGATATCTGAATTCACAATTTTAATACAGATTAAAATTCGAATAATTTGAATCCAAACCTACTGGTTACAAATAGTTTGAACCTCAAATTTCTTATATATAAAGCTAAGTTTTAACCATCAATACTGCTATTGAACTTTAATTATTATTTATAAAAATTAATATATAATGTATAAAAACATAAGAAAAATATTTTCCAAAAATGAATATAATAACTATAATAAAATTAAAGAATTACTTAAATATGTTAAAAAAATTGTAAAAAAAATATCTTCTTTAACATCTCTTAAATCTCATGTAACTTCTTTTAAATCTTATTCTTTTGTATTTGTAAATTTAACTGGACAATAGAATGAGATCATCAAAAGCCTTAAATTTGTCATTATCCCTTCTATTATTTGACCAACTCAATTAGTGAAATTACTTTAAACAAAAATTTAATTAATATTTATATAATTAAAATAAATTATAATACCAATTTATTTTATAACGCAACATAATTATAGTTACTACATATTATATTATAAAAAAATGACCGCATGTGCATGTGTGTAGAAAATAAACAATTTAAAAGCATGATTTTAACTATAAGCGTACAGTGTCAAGTTGTAATATTTGTATGTGTTACAATGGAAAACACAGAGTATTCCAAGGATCAAACCCAAAAAATTGTCAAATTGGTAAATGTGTTTGTCAAATAAATTACGAGCTAAGCAATTACTAATCTAATCGAGTCAGAAATTATTAGTGCAACCAAATAAAATAAGATTTGAGTTATATCTAAATTAACAAATAAAAAAATACCAAATTAACTTTATTCATTTTTACTAGAAACAATGTAAATGGGTTGAAATGATGGTTGAATGAGTCATGGATTAGTAACTAAGCTAATAAATCTATGATGATTATATTGTTTGCCACTCTTGGTTAGGAATCTCCTTTTGGTCTTATCCTAAACTAAAATATACCACCTAGGCTCTCCTTTTGGTCTCACTTAGCTATATAGATTTCCTCACGGTCTCACCATTCAACGCAAGTGTAACAAAGTTTTACACGATAGAGTCTCCTTTTGGTTTCGTCTATCTAAATCTTTCACTAGAGACGTCAATTCTAGTGCAATATGTAATTTAATACACTTGAAAAAATAACTAATCAAGGCGTAGATAATAACTTAGTTAAGTAACCCAATCAACCAATAAAACAGTTCAACAAATGATTAAACATAAATTCCACACAAACATTTTAACAAACATATGGTAGGCATAAAATATAAAAGATAAAAGTTGAGAAAATTCTCATTAATAGATAAAAATTTGATGAAGCGCAAGCGTTTAATCCACCTCCATCCACAAGATTCCAACAAAAATGAAGAAAAAAAAATACTACAATAAAAACAAAAACAAAAGAACAAATAAAGAAGAGAAAAGAAAAAAAAAATGAATGCCTAAGATAAGAAAAGAAGAGTAATTGTTTTACACTATCTTATCCACCTCCAAATAGTTGATATAAGGTGGTATTTATAGGCAAAAGTATTTGACCCAATATTGGAAATTATGCCTTTTAAATAATAAGTGACTAAAGCTTATGTAGGCATAAAATTGCCCTGTAGTTTTTCACTCGTCAGGCTTCAGTGTTGTGACACCTAGACTTCGGTGTCACAACACCTTTGATAGTGGTGCACTCGTGGTTTTAGGGGTTCTCGGTGTTGCGGCATCACTTTTTGTGACCACAATTTCTTCACTTCAACATCATCAGGGATATCACGACCTCAAAGGCTCAATACCGTGACTTCGGGCTTGGTGTCATGACTCTCTTAATAGTAGGCTACAAATTGATTTCTTGTTGTAGTGTTGCATCTTTGAGCGTGTCACGACACCTTTGATAGTGGTGCACTCGTGGTTTTGGGGTTTCTCGATGTCGTAACATCACTTGTGGTGACTACAATTTCTTCACTTGAACACCATCAGGGATATCACGACCTCAGAGGCTCAATATTGAGACTTCGGGCTTGGTGTCACGACTTTCTCGATAGTAGGCTACAAGTTGATTTCTCATTGTAGTGTTGCATCTTTGAGCGGTGTCACGACACCTTTGATAGTGGTGCACTCGTGGTTTTGGGGGGTTCTCAGTGTCGCGACATCACTTGTGGTGACCACAATTTCTTTACTTCAACACTATTAGGAATATCACGACCTCAGAGGCTCAATATCGCGACTTCAGGCTTGGTGTCACGACTCTTTCGATAGTAGGCTACAAGTTGATTTCTCGTTGTAGTGTTGCATCTTTGAGGCAAAGGGACTCGGTGTCGCAACTTCCATAGCATCAGTGTTACGACACCCACATTAAATGATGTTTTCCTCAAGGTTAGGCCATTGTCGTCTCCCTACACCAACTCAAACACCTTGTTAGGTTTGCCATGACACTATTTTTCCAATTTGGGTCTCAAAAGGAACAAAACTAAACAAAAAAAATATTAATTGTGAAAGCTAAATATCAACAAAAATATAGAAAAGACACCTAAATTGTATGAGAATAAGCTCCTAGAGTGTTTTGGAGAGCCTAATTTGGCATATCAAATTACAACAAATCAATATACATACAATGTTGGAAAAAATTTGATTTGAAAACGATTTTATAGCATAACAGAAAAATCAAAATTTGAAAACTAAGCCAGTTTGTGATATTTATAATAATAATTTTTTTCCCAAAATTGCACTCGTGTCTTGGATTAGGCAGATCCTTTCGTTCCCGACTTTTAATCTAATGGCCTTCTCCGCTATTCTCGTACAACAAACTACTTCAAGTGTGTGCTCGAACAAAATTGAATCAAATATAAAACCATAACTTATTTACTTACTTTTAATAGGAAAGTAAATCTCTCTTTTATAGAAATTGGTAGAATTGCTATTTTTGGAAAATAAAATTTATACTTAGAAATAAATTCTCACTATTTTAAGGTAGAATAACAATATTTCAAAGTTGTATTTAACTTATTTTGTTTATATCCCTACCGATTCCATCTATTTATAGGGAGAGGAAGTGAATCCCTTATTGAATTAGTAGAAGCATTTAATGACTATGTAATAGAAAAATAATCTCCTAGTTGAACTAGAAGAGAGAGGGGTGACAACCTTAGTTAAACATACTAGGGTTTGTCATCCCTTGTATTCAATATGAGAAACTTTTGGGCCTCTCCTGTATCGAGTCTAATTATAAGTGCTTCATGTACTTTTAAGCCAACACTTGATAATTCAATCCAACACAATACATATTTTTCTATTTTCCAAAATAAACATCATATATTAATTAAAAAAATTAATTTTCGAATTAAATAATTTTCTCAACCCAATTCTAATTTTGTTAAAATCATGACAACTTTACTGCAGAAGAATCTATGATAAAATATATTTAATTTCTACATTCAACAAATTTCGTAATGGCCAATTAATTTAATTCCATTTCGAGCTTCAATTAATTAATAATTTGAAAAACTATAAATTAATTCTCAGGTCATTTCCATACTTAGTGAGAAAACCACATTCATTTTCGAATGTTTCTCGTTTCTCTAACTTTATCATTTTTATTAATTTCTATTCATTTGACTCAACATGCTATTCATTTCTAGTTTCAACGAGCTAGCGGAGGGATCAATTGGACATATGTGATTAGGGCTATACATGTGTTATACTCATAGAATATCTTTAATTTCTTTGGGATAAATCTGCTCTCCCAATATGATCCTATTTTATCTCATGGTAACCATTACGTATTCCTTCATAACAAGCCAATTACTATCAAATAGTAATTAAGTCATTCATCATAAAGGCGAATGACCCGTGACCGCATTCACTTTTCATCTATTATGTAAAGCCAATGAGAGGAAATCATTTACCCATATCTTAGGCCATGAATTAAACTTTTGTGAACGATGCTATATACTATAGAAGTCGTATACTCAATGCACCAGCTTTCAGTTTCTTATCTATTTGAACTCAGGCTTTTACTTATATTAAAGTAGGCAAGTCACAGATACATAATCCATCATCTAACCAGGATTAAGGTTGTCGCACTATGAATGTCACAAGTGAATAAATCTATAAACGGATTAGGATCTATTTAGCTTGGGTTTAATATGATGTACTATCAGCCCAGTTAGTTACATCTATGTCTATATCTTCTAGGAGTCATCTGCTTCGATGCCGAATATAAAGCAGCTCCCAATTGGACTTGATAGACTACATATTATTCTTTCAATCAATTTTCTCATTTTCGATTAGACTAAAGACATGTTTAGGTTCGCCTACTAATATAAGTTGTCTTTTCATATTATGATTTGACCTCATAATATCATTTAGTATTAGTTAAACACTAGATAACCAATGAGTTAATAGACAACCAGTGAGATAAGCATGGTGATAATTATATGACTGTAAATGTATGTTCATGCATATATGAGATAAGCATGCCACATAGATTAGAGAGAATGCCACATGTAATTGTTATGTATATATTGATAATTTATTATTGAAACTGAACATTAAAAACCTTGAATGTTTTTGAAATATTGAGTGAGAGAAGGTCCCTAAATAAGACATATGACCTCTATCAATGGTCTCTTGTAATGGCATGGTAATTTAACTACCCCACGGTAGGATTTTCATGTGGATCTCACTAAGGAGATTTCCTAAAAGTAAGTTGAACTCTCTTGTGATGGTATAATAGTTGGATTGGCCTTCGTAGGTACTGTCATACAATATTTCAAGAAGTTTTGTCTTCAAAGAGGACAACTAGTCACAACATGCTACTCGGTGAGATTATCCCACGATGACTCATTTGTGGTCATGATGCAATGGGTGTTGAGTTGATGATTATACACTCAAGATCATTTAGTTAAGTAACTCTCCACGGAGCTTAACTTAAGTTAGAAAGATGGTCAAATGTTACACGATTATTAGTGCATATGAATCCCTAAGAATTAGGTTCATGTGCTAATTGGATGGAAATCCATGTTCTTGCTAGTTGATCATGACCACTTCATGATGACTTGATTCAATAGGTGTAGAAATTATCGTTGCAACGACTTACAAATATTTTCAAGGTTTAATGTAAGACGCATGCATCATCCTAATGCATATCATAATGTTGTAAAACATTTTCAAACATTTTCTTAATGCAAATATATTAATAAATGAATGTTTTATTTTTAGTTCGAAAATGGAACCAACTCTCTTATTGAACATACTCACTAAAAAAAAGTGAACAAAAATAACTATAAGGAATGAAAAAATAACTTGATAATTTTCCTGATTTTGAGAAACTTAAATCAATTTTTGATAATAAGTGCCCTTTGGCCACTCAAGCTAAGACTAGAAAATGCTAGGAGTATTTTGATTAGATAACTCATTGTAATATGCTGGCAAGCGTGACCAACACCCTATATAAGCAATTGGAGAGCTGTAAGACTGCCAAAGCGATTCTGGATAAGCTAGAAGTCAGGAGGTCAAACTACCTTGGCTCGATAGTATACTATAACTAATTTGATGAATGCTTAGAAAAATCCCAGTACTCCGGTCAAAGACCATATGATAACTCTTATGAGATACTTTGTCGAGGCTACAGACAATGAGGCCAATTTGGAGTAGAACACTTAGATTGAGGTGATGTTAAAGAGCTTGTCCAAGAATTTTGTTGGCTTTTAAGCTGTACATAACTTTGGCAACAAAACTTGGCATTTACACAACTCATGAAAGAGTTACAGTCCTATGAGTTGATGTTGAATGGCGGCTAGCTAATCTGACAAGTAGAAGCAAATATAAATGTCGTTTTTTCTCAAAAGAAAAAAAAATGCGCTAAGAAAGATAAGGCTAAGGTCTCTGGGCCACCATAAGTGGAAAGAAAGAGAACCAAAAAGCCTAAAGACTTATCTAATTCTAAATGCTTCTCTTACAGTAATAAAGGGCACTTCAAGGTGAACTGTAAAGAGTGGAAGGAATACCTGGCCAACCAAGGCAAAGGTATGAAACTTTTTATGTTAGAAGCTTGTTTAGTGGAAGATTTAATAGACTGCTGGGTAATTGATTTAGTAGCCACTAATCATGTTTGTGTTTCTCTATAGGGGTTTGAGAAGACGAAAGATCTTAGAGATAAGAATCTATCATTGTGGATCAAAATCGAGACAACTGTGGTTACTAAAATAGTAGGGGATGTACATGTTTATTTTGATAATTTTAGGAAGATTATTTTAAAGACATTTTCTATATACCAAGTTTCAAAATAATCTTAATTTCAGTTGCATGTTTATATAAAGACGACTTGACCATGACTTTTAATAATGGAATTGCAATATTTAGAAATCGCAATCTTATTTGTAATGGATGGATGTCAAATAATCTCTATTTTATCAAACCAAAGATGTACACACTACTTGAGATTAAAATATCAAATAAGAAACTTAAAACTTCTCACTGTAATGAGGCATACCTTTGGCATTTGAGACTTGGTCATCTTAACCAAGTAAGAATCACTATATTTTTGAAACATGTCATCTTAAGTTTGCTTAAAGAAATTTATCTTTCATAATGTGAATCTTTCTTGAAAAGTTAGATGACCAAGTGATCTTTTAATGCAAAAGGAACGAGGGCTGTAAAACCCTTAGAACTTGTGCACACTGATGTATGTGGCCCCATGAGCATTAATACAAGAGGTGATTATGAGTATTATGTAACCTTCATTGATGATTTTTTCAAATATGGGTATGTGTACCTTATGCATTGTAAGAGTGAAAACTTTGATAAATTCAAAGATTTTTGTGCGGAAGTAAAGAAACAACTAGGTTTACCATAAAGATTGTAACACCCCTCACTTGGTCCAGTCGTCGGACACGAGTTGTGGGATGCTACAGTATAATACTGGAACATCCACATGCAAAGGTTAGCAAGCAAATTTGTTTTAACCTTATTAAAATTTTTCTAAATTCTCACATATTAGAAGTTGTAAATATAAAGGAACCTCAAGTTTCAAAACAATCATCAATACATTTAAGGATGCTTAAGAGAGTAAAAAATTTTAAAATAAAACACGCTGAGTTTATTTACCAAAAAACTACCTGCCAACTGGCTATCCGCTAATAGGACGCTAAAATAGTCTGCATAACCCTAGTTTATACTCCGCAAGCCCTGGCCACTAGCTTTTAGACATATCTGCCATGTTGGTCTGCTATTAGGCGATACGTTAAATTACCTGAGTTCACGTAGTTCGCATATCATTTCCCACTTAGATTGTCAGCCATGAGCTCTCATACAAATACTATCCACAATTTTTATTATATCATTATTATTATCCACTAGACAATCCTCATTCATAAGTTTGTCAAGCAATCAAAGCTAACTCCTTCAAGACATGCAATCATTTCCATTCCAACAACTAGTTATCTATGCCATACACATGAACAAGCATCATTGGTGCATATCTGCACTTATGAATATCCTCATCTATTCACATTTACCTTTCAAAATAGACTGATATATCATTCAACCTATATACATGCCACTTGGTCAAGTGTAGAATTTAAAATAATTCTACCGAAATAAGAGTTGGATAATGTGAGTTGTGGATTGATCTTCCTATCGAGTTCCACTAATTTCTCTATAGGGAAGGGAAAATTAAACGAGGTAAGAATTAAATATAATTATTAATTTCATAGGCTTAAAACATTAAACTCAAGTCACAAAACATTCATACATATATATAGCTTAACTAAATTCTTTATCCTTCCAACACATACCATATGTACATGGTGAGTACATCGCATTCAAACATATAATGCATCCCAAATATTTCATAAGTCATTCATATCTTATTTCAATTCATATAAGTTATATAGTCAACATTTCTATTTCAAAAACATTTAGCCTGATGACTCAACATGAGCAGAGAGGAATATGCGAGTAACCATCTGATAACATGCCAATTTGCTCATAAGAGTTATTCCAATCGATAATACGCTAGATGCACATAATGCAAAGCCCGTAGGCTAAATATTCTCCCCTGATAACATGTTAAATTACTCATAAGAGCTTTGCAATCGATAACACGCCAGATGCACATAGTGCAAAGCTCGTAGGCTAAATATTCTCCCCTGATAACACCTCATATTGCTCATAAGAGCTTTCCAACCGATAACATGCCATAATCTCTGAAGAGATTAAATTGAAAATTCGCAACAAATGCGGAATTCTAGAAAACTTTAGTAAACTTCCATCTTCTTCTTCACATCTCCCTTCTTCCCATATAGTGCACAAATACTCTTATTAGCATGCCAACTGTATCCTTTGTTCATTTAGGAAACACACATGTAACTAGACTTTCTTTTTACCATTTAACACATTTTCTCACCTTATCATACCAGTTTAGTAATATTTTCTTTATACATTCCCATTCAAATATTTCATAATTAAACCTAGTAACACCATATGAACTTACCTGGTACAGTTGCAGAGATTGAACATAAAATGATCAATCCATCATCTTTCCTTTTCCTTTGTTATCTACTAGTTGATTTTGTTCTTGATCTATACATTAATACATTCAATTCATCAATGACAACATTTCAAACTTTAATAGTTTTGAAATTAGAAATGTAGGTTAGCTAAATCGAGATATAATAATCTAAAAAAAATGAAAATCATGAAGAACATGCTTTGAAAACACTTACATGCAAAGTTGACTAATCGAGAAAGTTTAGAGCTTTTTTTTCTTCTACAGAGAATAATGTTTTTGGTGGAGGAAGATGAGAATGAGACTCTCTTTCCCTCCACTTCAGCCCATAACCTTTAACATATTAATTTCATCGTTAAATGAAAATTAACAAGTTTTTCCACTAAACATTGACAAAATTGGCATTACTATGCAAGAGTGGTTATTTACCACTTCGAACCTTGAACAATTTTATTGAACTCATTCAACTAGCTATTTGCTAATTCTTACAGTTTAGTCTATACACTTTTATTTCTAACTTGCTATCCGAATTTACCAATTCAAACACCAATAAAATAATATAATGAACTGGTAAATACTATTAAATAATATTTACTAACTCTATTGTCAGAATTACGGTCCCTGAACCATTGTTTCCAACACAATAGAAAATCAAGTTGTTACAAAGACACTTCGGTTTGATCAAGGTGGAGAATATTTATCTGGTGTGTTTTTAGGGTACTTTATAGAGAATGAGATTCTATCCCAATTAACCAAATCGGGCACTCCACAACAGAATGGCGTGGCAGAGAGAAGGAATTGAACGTTGTTAAACATGGTATGTTCGATGTCAAGTTATTTGAAGTAGCCAATCTCTTTCTAGGATATGTTGTAAAAATGACTTGTTATTTTTTGAATGATATGCCAACTAAGGTAATGTCGAAAACTCCATATGAATTGTTGCACGGCAAGAAGCCATACTTTAATCATTTAAGGATTTGGGGATGTAACAGCTCGATTTTAGGGCTAGTTAGAATAGCAGTTTTAGGACCACCAATCCAAATTCAGAGAAAATATTTTATTAATGTTTTAGCCTTATAATAAGTTTATATTAGTGCATGAAAAATTTGGTAAGTTGATTTTGACGTTTATGAGGCCAATTGCGAAAAAGGACTAAATCGCATAAAGCGTAAAAGTCTTAAATTGATAGCTAAGGGTGTTAGTTTGTTATGGGTCTTAACTTGGGGGTCTTTAAAATAAAATTAGACCCTATTGAGATAGCTTAACCGACCATGAGGGATAAAAATGTTGAAAAGTCAACATTTGGTAATTGATGACATCATGTATATTATAATAATACCCTTAGCCTAACTATCATCTTTTTCTTTCATTCTTTCTTCAGTACCACCGAAATTTTTAGCAAAGAAATGAGGTTCTAAGAGCTTGAAATTTCAGCAACTTTAAGCCTTCACAAGTAAGTGACTTTAATGGCTTTTCTTGAATATTTTTGTATTCTTTAGACCCTTAAAGCGTGAACTTTCAAATGAGGGTGCTATTTTGCAAAATGATTAAGAGTTTAGGATTTTTACATGAAAGTAATTGTGATCTTTTCTGATTTTTTATGGAAGAAAATAAGTCTTGGGTGTGTTATAAACAACTTTTGTGAAATGTGTTAGCATGAAAACACCTAAAAGGACTATTTTGCATAAGTTGTAAAATAGCTGTTAAATATGTGCAATAGTGAGATTTTGGAGTTTCTATAAGAGTAAAAAGGGCTTGGCTAAGTTTAAAATATGAATAAATTCGATAAAAAGTGATTTTCAGGCCGAGGGGTAAAATGGTCATTTTACGAAAGTCTAGGGGCAAAATGGTCATTTAGCCCAATTATGAATTGTTGAGTGCCTAGGTTGATAAAGTGACTGAATAAGTGCATTTTTTATTTTATAGATCAAGAAATACCGAATCTAAACCTAGACTGGGGGAAAGCCAAGCAAATCGACTAAACCGTCTAGTCGCTACATTTTGTAATCCGAGGTAAGTTGTATGTAAATAATACAAATACATTGCTAATTTATGTGTTGAATTATATTTGGATTAATATGGCATGAAATGCTTGATTTTGGAATTTAGAAAGTATGATGAAAATAGAGATAGTAGAGTTCCCGTTTGAACCTAGGAAATAAATTGGATATTCATGCCATGACACATGGGTTATTGTGAGCTAGTGTAAGACATGTCTGGGACATGCATCAGCCATATTATGAGAGCCAGTGTAAGACCGTGTCTAGGACATGGCATCGACATTGTGACGAATGCTAGTGTAAGACATGTCTGGGACATACATCGTCCTCGAGACATAAGCCAGTGTAAGACATGTTTGGGACATGCATCAGCTACGAAATGATAGTCAGAGTAAGACCATGTCTGGGACGTGGCATTGACTTGAGATATGAGCCAGTGTAAGACCATGTCTGGGGCATGGCATCGACATTCTACCCCATGTTTGAGGTTTATTGAATATCCGATAAAGTTCTGAACGGTTCAACGGTGAAAAATACAGTTTAAGCTAACAAGTAAGGTATAACCGTGTTACGAGTGGTACAGGTACCTAATTGAAATGTATGAGATACGAGTCCGATACATGCTACGAGATTTGTATGGATAGTGATGAGTAAGTTATGCTTATACCCACTTTTGTGTTATGAGCATGTTGATGTATGGTAAAATTGTTGTTGTATATTTATTTATGTACAATTTACTAAGGTTTATGCTTACTCCCTCTCCTTTCCATTTTCTTATAGTGCCGCCTAACTAGCTTGAGGATCATCGGAAGTTGGAGGCAACGATCAAACTATCAGTCGAAGCACTCGGTATAGTTAGACTATTTATTTTTGAGAATGGCATGTATAGGGCTAGACTTTGATGTTTTGAGTCTTTGAAAAAAATTGGCCAAATGTATTGGCATGGGTGGCTCCCCTTCATTTTGTATGAAGCCTCCAATGATGGTTTATATTCATTTTGATATATGTTAATGATGTTATTTTCATGGATGAGTAAAATGCACAATTGAAATGTTGTCCATTGTGGCTAATTTTGTTGCATGAAATAGTCTTGTATTGGCTTTGGTTGTTATTGTGTAGGTTGAGTAAGTAAGGGTGGCAAGGAGGCTTGGTAAATAGCCTTATATTGTCCACACGGTCTGCCCCATAGGCGTGTGGACCGGCCGTGTGTCCCATGCACGTAAGATTTGCAAGTCAGTATATATGATAGTAAACGCATGGGTGGAGACACGGCCGTGTGTATCAGCCGTGTGAAGGGCACGGCCTAGCACAAGGACGTGTGCCTTGGCCGTGTGACCCTTAAAAATTGCTGAAGTTAGAAACAGAATGCCCAGGTTTTTGCACACGGGCTAGGACACAGGAGTGTCATAGTCGTGTGAGGGACACGGGCGTGTGCCAGACCGTGTGAAAACCCCTGTATGTTCGAATTAGAAATTAATTCCACACATGGACGTGTGAGAGCACACGATTTACCCACATGGGCGTGTGCCCTGTTGCAAAGGTAAATTTTCTAAAGTTGGTTGGGGGACTCGAGTTGGTCCCAAATGATTTCCAAAGGATGTCTAGGACCTCATAGCCCCGTATTAAAGACTTTTTGGTAAAGATGGAAAAAGTTTTAAACTTGTCTAAGTCTTGGAGACTCGAAATTGATCGTAAGCACGAGTTAAGTTAGGTAACACCTCGTATTCCATCTCGACGTAAGATACGGGTATCGGATGTTACATTTAATGGTATCAAACCCATGTATTGGATAAAGATTGGACACACATACAAATTTGTTTATGTTTGTAGGATATCCAAAAGGAACTAAGTTGGTTATTTTATAACTCGAAAGAGAAAACTGTTATAGTGTCAACTCATGCAACTTGAAAAAAGTTACATGAATGACTTCAAACCTCAGAGTAAAGAGGTACTCGAGAAACTTTTGGAAAATATACAAAACTCTACAGAAACAATTCCAGAACCAACTCTTAATTGTAGACCAACAAATGCTGTCACGTATGATGAAGTGATGCAGAGTGCTGACTCTAAACTTTGAGAAATAGTTATGAAAGCTGAGATGGATTCTATAGACTCCGACTTAGTGTAGGAACTTGTAATGTCCCATAAGTCATGGGTGCCGAGAAATATACTTCTGGGACCTCGCCTTCACGAATCGGGCTAAAAAATATTATTATTATATTTTTGGGAGTTACTTTAGAAATGAATTGAACATTAATTAGATAATTTTAGTTAAAAGGGGACTAAATTAAATAAGGGATAAAAGTAGGAGTTACTATTGAATTTTAAGATGGAACTAGCTTAAGGGACTTATTAAATAAATAAACCCATATTTATAAGGGAAAGATGATAGTGGACGGGTTTTAATTAATTTTATAGTGTTATATGTATTAAGTTAGTATAATAATAAGTAAATGAATTATAAAGTATTAAAATAATGAAAATAAATTAAATAAAACATCAAAAGAGAGCACTAACAAAAAATTCGATTAATTTTCTTCTTCTTGCTGAAAATAAAGAAAAGTAAGGGGGAAAGGAAGCTATTGATAAAGCTTATGTTTTCGGTTTGAAGGTCTTGCATGTAAGTATTATTCAATTTGATTTTTTATGTTAATCATATTTTTGTGTTGGAAATGGTTTAATTTAGATAATTCATGAGCTAAAGTATAAATTGTTTGGATGTAGTGGACTATGCCATTGTTGATGTTTTAAGGTTTTGAAACCTAGTGATGAACTTTTGAGCATGGGTATTATAACAGCCCGATTTAGACCTTAATCAGAACGGTGGTTTTGGGACCATGAATCCGAGTCAAAAAATATTTAAAAATTATTTTCTGTGTTTATTTTGTGTGAATTTATACCTGTGAAATTTTCGTGTTTTAATTTTGTCGTTTAGGTGTCCAATTAAATAAAAGGACTTAATCGCGTAAATTCAAAATTTGATGGTTTTAAGTATAAGGGTCAAATTGATGTTGGCTTATTGAATGGGAGGCTTTAAGTTGTAAATAGGCTATTATTAAAATGGGTGGATGGTAATGGACAATTATAAGTGAAAATAAAATATTTTAAACTAAGGTTAAAAAGGTAAAATAATGTTAAGTTATTATATAACATATAACATAAAAATATATTAAGTTATGTTCATATATTATCATCCTGTAATACCCTGAAAATATTTACAGTAAGATATTATCCTTGATATAGTAAAATAAGGAAATAAAGTGAAAAAAAAAAGGAAATTTTGAGATATGTCAATATTGAGAAGTATATTATGATATATTAATTCAAGAAAGGACTAAATTGTAGAAGTGAGAAAAGTTTTGTTGCACAAGAGTAAATACTCAAAATTTGAGGGGTTAAAGTGTAAATATGAAAAATTTGAAGGACCAATAGTGTAAATATTTTAAGAGTGGAATAATCTAGAAACTAAGGAAAATGGATGAATTAGGACCAAATTGAATAGATGAAGAAATTATGAGGGACTAAATTGCAATTTTACCAAATTAAATGATGACTTAAGGATGGAATTTTAAAAAGATAATGAAGGGCAAAATGGTCAATTGGAAGAGAGAGAAATCTAGAAAGTAATAATGATGCTAGAGATATTTTGATATTTTATAATTATTTAATTAGATAAATATTATTTTATTAATATTTTAATAAGATATTTTATTATTATTTTATTATTATTTTATTAATATATAAAGAAAGAAAGATGAGAAATTCTCATCCATATTTCCCATGCACTAACGTGAGAGAAAGAGAGGAAGAAAGAAAGTTTTGCTTTCTTTACAATTTGGTCCTTCCTTTTACCAAAAATTCACCATTTTCACCCAAAAATCAAATGAATTTCCATAGCTACCAAGAGAGAAAAATGTTAAGGAGACCATGGGGAGTTAGAATATCAAGTTGGATTCAAGAAATAGAAGCTGGAGGAGAGAAAAATCAAGTTAAAGATTAGTATCAATAGAACAAGGTAAGTATATCAAGATTTCAATATGTTTTTAAGTTTGTTATTATTGACAAAGCATGGAAATAATGTTATAGTAGAGTTTTCTTACATAAGGTCCTATGTTCATGATATGTTAGTGAAGAGAAAATAAGAGAAAGTGATGAGAAATGGTGTAGAAAAAGAAAATAAGGGTGTTATAACATGGTAATTAATATTTTGTACTAAAACAGTTTTGGACAGCAGCAGTAGTCTAACTTTGAAAAATCATCAAAAATTGTAAAAATCTAATTATAGGATGAATAAAATATGAAATTAAAGCTTATTAAGTCTAGTTTCTTATAGAAGAAATTATGTAAGCAATGGAATTGTAAATCATGAGATATGATGAATTTTGTGAGACAAGGTCAGAATGATTTCGAGTTCCCCTGTTCTGACTTTGTAAAATCATAAAAATTTGGATAAAAATAATTATGGGTTTAAATTTATATTTTTATAATCTTGAATGAGTCTATTTTCAATATAAACAAACGGGAACATCATTTGAATTCTGTACAAGGAGATAATTAATTTTTAGTGAAGAAGGGTCAGCACTGTTAGACAGCAGAACAGAGGTAATTTTAAAGAATAAACTGTACTTATTGGATAAACTAAAAATTCTGAAAATTTTATGGTAAGAATACATATGAGTCTAGTTTCAAGGAAAATTAGCGGATCTTAATTTTGAGTTCTATAGCTCCAGATATAAATGATTTAGTGACCATGATGCAGATAGACAGCTTGAATATTCATAAAAGTAAATAATAAAAATTATGGATAATGTTACTTACAAGTGTATTACCTACATTAAGGATGTGGAATGGAGAGGAGGAGGAGGAAAAATATGTATGAATATTCATCTAGCATGGCTAATTTGCATATTCTAGGCTCAAGGACTAAATTGAATAAAAGTAAAATTTTATGGGCAATTTTGTAAAAATGTAAAAAAATGATCAAATTGCATGAAATGGATTATTTTATTATTTAAATTACAAAATTGAATGAAATTATTAATTTAGTTCAAGATCGGGGAAAACATGTTTTAGGGATTAAATTGAAAAGTGTTGAAATTATAGAAAATTCGATATTTTATAGAATTCATGGACTCATTATCAATATATATAAGAATAATAGCTGGAAATAAGGATTAAATTGCAAGAATTTTATTTTCCTGTCCCTAAGGATGAAATCGTCATTAATTAAGAGTTCAGGGGCAAAATGTTAAATTTTGCCTAAAGCATTAATTAAATGCATTAGTATATGAAATGAATGAAAATGATGATCAAATTTATTTATAAAGATCCGAACGACTCAAATATGAGACTCGATCGTGAAAAGAAAAGATATCGGATTAATGAAATTATAAACACAAACAAGCAATGAGGTAAGTTTGTGTAACTTGAATTGTATTTTAAATACTTGAAATATGTGGTTATGTGATGAAAATATGATTTGAATATTCAATTCATGATATTTGATGAAATATTGATAATACTCGAAATAAATTGAAAATAAATCTCGGTTGAATGAAAAGGAAAAATTCGATGGATCTCTGAAAAGGAATTGACGGTAAAAGGATCTAGCCGGACGGGTGATCCTATCTGATATAGCCCTCCCAGAAGAATATGTGTAAAATGGATTTAGCTTGGACGGGTAATCCGAATCGTGGTCCAATTTAGCTCGACTGTAATTCGAGATCCAAGCTCATTAGAGTAATTGTCGCTTGCGAGGATTTAGCTCGGGTGGTAATCCCGACAATACTCTATGAGTTTATATTACAGGATTTAGCCCGGACTGGTAATCCCACTTTGTAAGGATGAGGTTCACGGAGTGTGCTCTCGATATGAAACGTGTAAGACCATGGTTGAAAGATACCATGGCAACTTTGATATGAAGCGTGAAAGACCATGGTTGAAAGATACCATGGCAACTTTGATATGAAATGTGTAAGACCATGGTTGAAAGATACCATGGCAACTTTGATATGAAATGTGTAAGAACATGGTTGAAAGATACCATGACAACGTGATATGAAATGAACAAGACCATGGTTGAAAGATATCATGGCAACATGACAGAAAATGAGTAAGACCATAGTTGAAAGATACTATGGCATCATGTCAAAGATGAATAAGACCGTGGATGGGAGATGCTATGACATCTGTTGAACAATTGATATCCAGGTAATATGTATCAGATGACGAATGGTTATATGAAATGGTTGTGTGTAATATTTACAAGAACTGGTCATATGGAAATATATATGTACAAAATAGTTGTATGAAATAATTATGAAGATAGATAAATGAAATAAGTATGAGTACATGGAATATAAATTATGTTAGGTTTGATATAAGCTATTATCGAAATAAATATACATAAAATATATGGAAATGATGGAGTATGAAATATTAATATAATGAAATGAATCATATATGCTTATGAAGAAACGGTAAGAGCATGATATGTTTCATGACATGTACATATATGATTATCTTTGATATGTTGATACAAGAAAATTATGTAAGTTGAGACTATTATTGAACTCAAGTATGATATGTCGAGAAAATAGTTATATCAATGTTGAATTTATATGAGATATGTGCAAGTACACTAACAATATTACTGTTTGATGCTTATACAAGTACTAATCTGTTGATTGAATGGTAATATATTTATTTACATGATGCATTGAATCGGTAAGCATTTAAATTTTTTTAAGTAATCTGCAAATGGTAGTAATGCTCCGAAACCCTGTTCTGGCAACGGATACGGGTTAGGGGTGTTACACATCCACTGAAACCATAAATAAGAAAGAAAAAGAAAAAGAACTAGGGTTCGACCATCTTGCAAGCTAAATTCAAGGTTCGTTTCTTTGTTGGTTTTTGATAATTTCTACGCTTTTGAGATCGTTGCTTAGTAATCTCCAAAACCCAAGCTTTAATTTTTGATTTTGATGAATATTTTGAGTTGTTCCATTATTGATAGCTTGTGATTTTTGTTGTTTGATGATGAAAAATGAAAGATATGTTTTAGATTAACATATTTTGTATTGGAATTTTTTATAATTTTGAGTAATTTGGACTTAATTGCAAAAATAATAATTTGAGAGACTAAAATGTGAAATTAATGAATTATATGGGCTTGTATAGACATGGGTAATATTCGGCCTAGCTTGGGTGTAGAGACATTTGGTGTATTTTGTGTTTTGTGCAATATGGACTAAATTGTAAAAATTGTCAATGTTAGGGGTAAAATGGTAATTTTCCTATTTATGTGTTTTTGGACTAAATTGAATTAAAATATGTTTGAATGAGCTTAATTTGAACTTGTTTAGATCAAGAACCAAAGAAATCAGACTTGGATCGGGGAAAAACAAAAGTTGTTGACTAGCAGCCTGATTCCATTTTACGACGTCTGAGGTAAGTTTATAAGCAAATAGACGTGTTTATTGGTAATTAAATGTTATGTTTACATGCTGTTATGAAATGTTAAAAATTATGTATATTTTGGTCGAATATGATTAAATGTGGTTACTACACTTCCGAGCTCGATTCGACCGAGTTACGACGTCTGAAAGCCCCGTATGAACCTTAAGAATAGCTAGGATACATATGTCATGACATAGGATTCTGATATATGTGTGCGAGTAAGTCTGTGGCATCGATTTGTGATTCTGATATGTGTTTACGAGTAAGACCCTGTCTACGACAGTGGCATCGTTATGTGGTTACATGTAAGACCATGTCTGGGACGTTGGCATTTTACAGTTTATGAGATTATCCGAGTGTCCTTTCCAATTCCGAATGGTTCATCGGGCAAAGGTAAACCGCGTGCAGATTGTATAATGTGAGCTAAATGGTCAGGTATGAGTTAACTTGATAATTACTTAAGACAAGGTAAGAAAGTGTTATAGTTATGTGCTATAAATCATATATAATGCAAATGAGGAGTCCATGTGTATTTGGATAAGTGTATTCGGCTTGTGATGAATAATTTTTGTGGTATTGAAATGTCATTTAATATGTGTATATGCACACTTTGTGAATTCGGCTACTTAGGTATAAACTATACATGGAATGACTTTTGATAATTCTTGATTTGCATAAAAGAGTAAATGAATGTATGGTTATTATGGCTATTGGGCTTGGAAATGGAAGTTGATTTATAGTGTATTATGTGATTATATATGTATTCGGCTTAGGTAGTGAATAATGCTAATGCATTTCGTTTAGTTAATATAAATTTAATATGTTATTAAGTTGTTTACTGCTTATGACTTACTAAGCTATGGTAGCTTACTTTGTGTATTGCGTTACTCTGTTTTATAGATTTTGAAGTCAAGTTACAAGTTCGGGGATCGTCAGTCAAGTTCATCACACTATCTACTGTTTTGGTATCTTTAAACTAAACTTGAATTATGGCATGTATAGGCTATTTTGAAGTTAGCTATATCTAAAATGAATGTATATTAGCCATGCAAAAATGGCTTAATTATTTTGCTTGATTTTGGTTTCGGTTCAATTACGGTTAATACTTTTTGATCTAGGTGTCGTGTGCTATGAACAACTGTGAAATGCGTTACATGACCATATGTTAAGGTAGGTTATAACCTTGTATGGAGCAAGGTAGAATCGGTCATAAGTATGATTAAATGGTTAGATCAATGTTTTGCATAGGTGAAACCTATATGAACTTGATATATTCAGTCATAAAATGGAAATTGAATATGATGGCTAAGTTTGAGTTGTGATTTAATATTGCCATAAATGTATGTATAGGATAGTTTGTTTGATATGTAGGTGCATGGGATTTAATATTGCATGCTTAAGTTGATACTATGATTTTGCTATTAAATAGTCATGATTAGCAATAAACGGACCATAGCTTAAAATGTTTGAGTAGTGACCGTATTGATTTGTTTGTAATAAACGAATTTATTTGAAATGGTTTTGATCAACTTGTGATTTGGCAATTAAATACATAAACAATCATGCATATGGAATTGACTTGATATATAATTTTTCTTAAGGTATATGTGCTTATAAACATAAACTTGTTAACGTCTATTGATGTGTTCGGTTATGCATGAATAGAGGAGAAATATATTCGGCATATGTTTAAATATGCATATTAAATAAGTATCGATTCTTAAGATGGGTGAATAAGGTTAGAAATGAATGATTGATAAGCATGATGGATTATGCATATACATTCGGCTAAATGAAATGAAGAATGGCAAAGTGAATGATAACTTGTACATTAGTAAGCAAATAATAAGTAGTCAGCATGTATGTCTTTTTATTACAGTATAATTTGACATAATAAATATCATATTGAAAAGTCGATCTTGACATGATTATATTGGAATGAATCGATGTACTTGACTTGTAAATTTTATTTACTTGAGACTTTTTCTTTCATTTGAGATATGATTGTATAATTTGTATATTTAAAAGAAAAAAAAAGGGGTTGTATCCATATTACTTTTGGTTAGGTAATATTAATTAATAAACTGACTTTTTATGTTAAGATTGATTAGTTTATAAGTTGGTACAAGTTTATGCATGTGGTTGTTCTAATCTATGTTTTGATTGTTAATATTCCGTAACCCCATTCTGGCAATGGATACGGGTTAGGGGTGTTACAGGTATTTTATAGAAAGATTTGTTAAAAAAGTATGATAAGTTATAAATCTATTTCATTAGTCATTTTGATTAAATTATGTGAAGGTTTAAGTGAAATTAATTGTTAGAGATGTAGCCTATTTCAAAACTAAAATGGCATGGTATTAAGTGATGAGATTTATGAGTAAGAGGATTGTTTTCAAATTATATACATAATTATACATATACATTCAGTGGGTTGAAGAAACTAGTATAAACTTAGGATTGATTTGTTGTATTTATGTCAAGAACCGAATTGAGTAAATATCAAATATTAATGGTTATATGGTTGAGCTTACTTATTGAGTAATTGATTAAATTGAAATTATTAATTCTAGATCGGGATACGAGAGATTCTGTTGCTAGTCGTGGAAAAGAGAAAGCAATGGAATAATTGTCTACAAATGTGGTTTTGGTAAGTTCGTAGTCCCCAAACTCGAACTTTATAATTTGTATCAATTAATTTAGTTATTACTTGATGTTTTGTATCTTATCCTCAATATATTGTTAATTTAAGTGAATGATAGTTTCATTTTGGATTACGGCATATGGTATTAAATTTTTTATTAGAAAATATTTAGAATGGAGGTGTTATTAAACTATGAAATGTGATATCGAGCTGTGAGAAATAATATTATGATTTTGCAAATGAGTGATTCGCATTGTAAATTCGTTCAACTAGCATTGGATGCAAATATTGTTGGTTTATCCAACTAGAGTTGCGCTCACTATTGATTTTGTTAGTGTATCCGACTCGCACCTAGGCACAACCTTTGTCAGCTTGTTTGACTAGTGCTGGGCACACAATCGTTGGTCTAACCAACTAGCGCTGGGCTCAAACATTGTTGGTTTAACCAACTAGAGCTGGGCTCACATTTAACATCGTTGGTTAATCCGAAAAGCACTGGGCGCGAATTCTTTTGTGGTTTATCCGCTAGGCATCGGGTGCCACATAACTAATGGACCACATGGCAAGGTTTTATGACTTATGTGAAAAGAGTGGTATATTGATATTATTAAAGGTTTATGGTAATTTTTTTATGTTGTTGAAACAAAATTCATATGATTTGATTATTCTTGTGGTTTGTTATGTAAATGAAGCCTTTTAAATGTGAATTGGTTTTCATGTTCGCAGGTTAGATAAATAGTAGGTTCGGACTCGGCATCTTTCAAGAATCTGGAATTCAACGTTAGTGATGTTTTTTTTTAAATTTTGGCATGTACCTAGGGTATGATTATGTTTATGAAGTTGAATATTTTGAGTATGTGATTTAAAGTTATGTACATAGATATATGTTTTGTAGCACGTTTTGGTTATGGTTGGATTTTAACCTACATGTTTATGTCATGAGATAATGTTCAATGAAATTAGTCATTTTGAGAAAGTTGGGCATGGGTTATGTTTTTACCATATTCAATTAGGTATTTGTTTGAACTTTATTTGAGGTACCTGTGAATGGTACATTGGATGTGAATGGATAATTTAAATGTGAATGGTACATGCCTTCACTAGGCAAATCAAATGACATATATAACAAAATACTCAAAAATCCTATACATGCCATTGGACAAAATAGAAATGTCTTTATACCAAAGCTTGTCTAGTTGATAGTGTGTTGACTCTCCAATCGTCTTCCAATCCTTATGAGTCCTTGAGCTCTGAAAAGTAGGGAAAAGAGTGGGGTAAGCATTTACATGCTTAGTAAGCCCGTATAACTAGAAAGTAAACTTACCGATTATTTAGCATACAACCATATTAAGCAATGAAACCAACAAGCATGAAATGGTTTCCCTAACACATATACTCAATCATCAAGTTAGTTATAGAACAATGTACCATGTAATTCATCTTAGATGAGCTCATCATTTAACATATCATCTATACATATTCATTGTGATAGTCCCGTTGAGTTTCTGGGAAATCTCGATGGATCATCCATTTACCATCAATTCGTACGAATGATCGTTTCAGTATGCACTCCCGTGAACCTCACATCTTACGGCGGGATTACCAGTCCAGGTTAAATCCCCCGTAATATAAACTCATAAGGTAATATCGAGATTACCAGTCCAGGCTAAATCCCTTAAAACGACAAACACCCTTAATGAGCTCGGATCTGAATTACCAGTCAAGGCTAAATTCAGACCCTAATCAGATTACTCGTTCGGGCTAAATCCACAATGCACACATATTCTTCGAGAGGCTTGATCATTCAAGGAACACCAGTCCAGGCTAGATCCTTTTTATACTTGAGATGTTTGAATTACCAGTCCAGGCTAAATCCTTTTCTGCAACACATGCAGGATCTCAAGTCTCATGTAAATCATGGTTTATCCATCGAATTCCCTTTCCAACCTCAACCAAGACATTATCCAACAATTCATTATTAAAGATGTAATTCATGCATTTTCAAGCCATCAACAATGCAATTATCATACATTCACAAAACATACAATTATGCATGTTATAGGCTTACTTCGAGTTATCCGAACTTACCTGGTATTCGTTTCGGAGCTGTGTTTCGGTTATCCAAAACCTTGCGTTTACCTCGATCGACCTCTGGAATTTGTTCCTTGGAGTCTATAACAACAAAATTATATTATTAATTCATTACATTATATTTTTCAAGTTTAATTTCTACCTCCGGTCCAAATGACCGTTCTGCCCCTAACCTTTGACATTTTTACTATTTAGTCCTTAAGCTCGTATAATGAAACACATGGAATTTCTATCTTACCCAACCCTACCCGAACATTTTTCTCTCTTATGGCAGCCCACATTTTCCATTATTTTCCATTATTTAAAACATTTGCAAAGTGGTCCCTACAAGGGCTTTTCATGAAAATCACTTAGGAAAAGATATTTATCACACCTTCAACTTTCATACCCCTCCATAATCCACCAAAATACAAGCAACTCATGCATAGGTAAATTTTTAAACATGAACCCTAGCATGAAATATGGGTAGAAATGGAGAGAGTAAGCTATCGGGATTCCAAAAATATAAAAAAAATTAAAAACGGGGCTTGGAGCACTTACTATTGAGCTTGAAAAGCTTGAAAACCCTAGCTATGGAGAGCATGAAATTTTCGGCAGCTATAAAGAAGAAGATGGCTGATTTTGGCTGATTTTTCCCATTTTATTTCATTAAAAAGCCAAATGATCAAAATGCCCTTAAGTCCTTTTTTTGAAATTTCATCCATGCAAGCCCATTTTTGTCCAAAAACTTAGAAACTGGGAAAATTGCTCCTCAAGACCTTCTAGTTTATAATCTAAAGCAATTTTATACAAATTGCTTCTAGAATCCAAGTTTTGCAATTTATTCAATTTAGTCCCTAATTTCCAATTAGACACCTTACTCAAGGAATTTCTTCATGAAACTTTAACACATGCATAATCTCATATTCTAGGTCTCATAATAATCATAAAATAAATATTTTGATGTCAGATTTGTGGTCTCGAAACCACTGTCCTGACTAGGCCCTATATCGGGATTTTATATTTCTCCCCCTTTAGGGACTTTCGTTCCCGAAAGTCTTACCAATAAACAGGTTCGGATATTGGTTTCTCATGGTTTCTTCTGGTTCCCATGTAGCTTATTCCACACCATGTCGGTGCCATAGAACCTTTACTAAAGTCACACTTTTATTTCTCAACTGTTTAACCTCTCGGGCCAAAATCTTGACTGGTTCCTCTCCGTAAGTCATGTCTGGTCTAATCTCAATCTGCTCTGGTGAAATCACATGAGAGGGGTCTGATTGATATCATCTTAACATGGATACATGGAACACGTCGTGAATCTTTTCCAATTCGGGTGGCAATGCCAAGCGATAGGCTAATGGTATAATTCTTTCAGTGATCTCGTAAGGTCTGATAAATCGCCGACTCAGTTTACATTTCCGACCAAATCTCAACACCTTTTTCCATGGAGACACATTCAAGAATACTTTGTCTCCAACTTGGAATTCAATCTCTTTTCTTTTCAGATCAGCATAAGACTTTTTCCTATCCGATGCTGCTTTTAAATAGTCTTGTATTACTTTAACATTTTCTTCAGTTTCCCTAATCAGATCCACTCCATGAATCTGATTTTCCTTAAATTCTGTCCAGTATAATGGAGTTCGGCACTTCCTGCCATACAAGGCCTCATAAGGTGCTATTTTCAAACTTGTTTGGAAACTATTGTTGTATGCAAATTCTACCAATGGCAAGTATTTTTCCCAGCTACCCTGAAATTCAAGGATGCAACATCGCAACATATATTCAAGAATCTAAATCGTCCGCTCAGACTAACCATCGGTCTGAGGGTGAAAAGCTGTACTAAAACTCAACTTCGTCCCCAAGGCTTCCTGTAGCTTTTTCTAGAATCTCGAAGTGAACCTTGGGTCTCTGTCTGAAATAATCGATAATGGTACTCCATGCAATCTTAATATCTTAGAAACGTATAAGTCGGCCAGTCTATCAAGGGAATAATCTGTCCTTACCGGAATAAAATGAGCTGACTTGGTCAACTTATCCACTACGACCCATATGACATTTTTCTTTTTCGGAGTCAAAGGCAATCCTGTCACGAAGTCCATGGTAACTCTGTCCTACTTCCATTCGGGAACCATCACAGGTTGTAACAAACCAGAAGGCACTTGATGTTCAGCTTTAACTTGCTGACATACCAGGCATCTTGACACAAACTCAGAAATATCTCTTTTCATACCGTTCCACCAATACATTTTCTTCAAATCGTTGTACATCTTGGTACTTCCCGGATGAATAGACAAACGGCTACTATGTGCTTCTTGCAATATTTTCTGGATAAGTTCATCGTCTTTAGGTACGTATACTCTTTCTCTAAACATCAAACACCCATCAGGACTAATCTAGAAATCTGATTCAGTCCCTGACTCACATTGAGCCCTTTTTTTTTGCAATTCACCATCAATAAACTGAGCATCATGAATTTCCTACAGAAATGTTGGCCTAGCCTTTAGTTCTGCCAAGACCGAACCATCATCAAGCAATGTCAAACGAGTATCCATGGCTTTCAAAGCAGATAAGGATTTTTCGCTCAGAGCGTCAGTGACTACATTCGCCTTTCCCGAATGGTAGTCAATGATCAGATCATAATCCTTAATTAATTCTAACAATCTCCTTTGTCTCAAATTTAATTCTTTCTAAGTCATCAAGTACTTTAGACTCTTGTTGTCTGTAAAGATACGACACGTTTCACCATATAAATAATGCCTCCAAATCTTCAAGGCAAAAACAATCGTAGCAAGCTCTAAGTCATGGGTCAGATAATTCTTCTCGTGAGGCTTCAATTGCCGTGAAGCATAGGCTATCACCTTGCCATCTTGCATAAGCACACAACCCAATCCATTTAAGGATGCATCACTGTAGACCACAAATTCCTTTCCCAGTTCAGGTAGCACTAAAACAGAGCTTGATCGAATGTCTTTAATTTCTCAAAACTTTGCTGACACTTTTCCGTCCATTCAAACTTAACATCCTTCTGTAGCAACCTCATCATCGGAGTCGCTATCATAGAAAATCCTTTTACAAACCTTCGATAGTAACCGGCTAAGCCTAAAAAGCTTCTAACCTCGATTACATTTTTAGACGATTTCCAATAAACAATAGCAGAGATTTTACTTGGATCAACTCGGATGCCTTCACCCGAAACAATATGACCCCAAAATCCAACTTCTTGGAGCCAAAATTCACTCTTGCTAAACTTAGCATACAGTTGTTTTTCTCACAAAGTCTGCAATACAATTCTCAGGTGCTTCGCATGTTCTGTCTCATCTTTGGAATAAATCAAGATGTCGTCAATGAACACAACAACAAACTTATCCAAATATGGCCAAAAGATCCTATTCATTAGATCCATAGATACGGCTAGTGTATTCGTCAGCCTAAACGGCATAACAAGGAATCCGTAATGACCATACCTCATCCTGAAAGCTATCTTTGGCACATCCGATTCTTTGACACGCAACTAATAGTAGCTAGACCTTAAGTCTATCTTAGAGAACACAGTGGCTCTTCTCAACTGATCGAATAAATTATCAATCCTTGGTAACGGATACTTGTTTTTGATGGTTACCTTATTCGGTTGCCGATAATCTATACATAATCTCATTGAACCATCTTTCTTCTTTACAAACAACACGGGGGCACCAATTCAATACGGAGCGATAGAAATAGGAGTTGCCCCTGGCATCAATTCAATACCAAACACAATTTTTCTCTCAGGAGGTAATCTTGGTAATTCCTCCGGGAATACGTCTGAATACTCACATACTATTGGCACAGACTCAATCTTCAACTCTGTTTATTTAGTGTTCAGTACAAATGCAAGATAAGCTTCATACCCTTTCCTCATGTACCTCTGGGAAACCATTGTCGTGATTAAATTCGGCAGCGAACCCAATTCTTTTGATTCGACCCGTAAAGTCTTACCATCCAGACATTTTAACTTAATATTCTTACTACCACAATTCACAGTTACATCATGAAGGGCTAACCAATCCATACCAAGTATTACATCAAATTCATCAGATTGTAGCAACATAAGGTTAGCCGGAAAACAATGACCTTGAATCATCAAAGGACAATCCTTACAGACTTCATCAACTAAAATCGATTTGCCTAATTGGTTCGACACTTTAATAACAAATTTCGTAGGTTCAACGGGTATATTCATACTAGACACCAATCTCATGCAAACGTAAGAATACGTCGACCCCGGGTCAATTAAAGTAGTAATACTCGTATTAAAAAGGGAAAAAGTACCCGTGATAACGTCAGGAGCAGAGGTTTCCTCTCGAGCGCGTATTGCATATGTTTTTGCCGGGGCTCTAGCCTCTGGACTTGCGGTATCTTTAGCTGTGACTCGATTGCCACTAGCACTTCCAGGGTATCTTAGAGGTTTACCTCGTGCCATAAGAGTACTTGACTTTGGGGTTACTTCCACTTCTTTTTCGGCTCGATCTGGGCAGTCTCTGAGAAAGTGGTCAAAAGAGCCACATCTGAAACACGCACCACTTTTTACTCGGTACTCTCCGAAGTGAAATTTGTTGCAGCTCTTACACTTCAAATTTTGATCATCTACACTTCCTACACTAGTCATCATCGGGGAGGAAGACTTTTAACTTCTTCGTCTAGGGCCCTTCACTCTACCCGAATATCCTACTGATGAAGTGGAGTGTTCATGCTGGCCCCTAGCTTTCTTCGTGGAGAATGAGAGTGTTTTAACGCTATTCCTCTTGCTCGCAACTCGAACCTCTCTCTTTGTTTACTTTCTTTCGTTATTAAGCTCCTCAACTTTCTTGGCCCGATCAGCCAAAGCGGCGAACTTCCGTATTTCAAGAATTCCAACCAACAATTTGATGTCCTTATTCAGACCCTCCTCGAAGCGTTTACACATTTCTGATTCAGTTTGGACCCATTCAGTTGCGTACTGGCTTAGCCGTACAAACTCTCTCTCATATTTCGCTACAGTCTTGTTCCCTTGTTTGAGTTCTAAGAACTCCTTTCGCTTCGAGTCTAAAAATTGTTGGCTAATAAATTTATTCCTAAACTCTATTTGGAATAAATTCCATGTAATATTTTTCTTTGGCACTACTGAGGATACGGTCTTCCACCAGTGGTATGCAGTATCCTTCAAGAGGGACACGGCACACTTCAAACACTCATCGAGTGTGCATGACAATTCTTCTAACACCCGTGTAGTATTTTCGAGCTAGAATTTAGCTCTTTCAACGTCATCATCGACTTTTGCTCTGAATTCCTCAGCCCCATACTTTCTAAGCTTATCTACAGGGGCTTTACCGATTCTTACCGGTGCCATACCTCGTGGCACATCCTCATCAGGTTGGTTAAGGGGTGGGGGTGGTCATGGTATGTTGGGGCGATTCCTTAGATAATCCCCAAACCATTCATCCATCATATCAAAGAAGGCGGCTCAGGTATCTTCTCGGCCTTCAGACATAAGTCTCCTACTACTACTAGATACAACTCGTTGTACGGAAGATGGAGCATGGCTCTCGGCTCTCTCGAACTCATCTTGTGCTCGATTGGAAGACATTTACTATATTCAAAACAATTTGAACAATTTAGGAGATGTCACACTATCAAGATTCTAAATATGACATGTATAATGAACTTTAACATCCTCTACGGTAGTCCTAAAACTGACTAAATCATAGCTCTGATACCACTAAATGTAACACCCCTCGCCCGTATCTGACGTCGAGATAGGGTTCGAGGCGTTACCTGTAATTCACCTTTACAAACTTACTCAATCGGGTTACTAAATTTTGCTCGTGATTTAACGCTTTTCAAAAGTGTGCACTTTGTCTCTTATACAGGCCTCCGAGGCCTAAAAACACTCCTAGGGGTAGTATAGAACAAAATCGAAATTGTTCGATAGGCTTGGAGCACTTTAGGAAATTTTCCCTTAGTTGAAGTGTAACACGCCCGTGTCCTTTTTCCAGTATGAAACACAGTCAAGGCACACGCCCGTGGGCTTAGCCCGTGTGCTACACTGACTTCAACCTCACCATTCTGTTAAATAAACATGGCCAATGCACACACTTGTATGCTTGGCCCGTGCTTTATGCTGACTTAAAATTTCAGGTGCAGGGGACACACGGACATAGCACACGCCCATGGGAGTAGCTCGTGTGTCACACACGGCCTAGACACACGTCCGTGTGTCTACCCATGTGGACCTTGTTAGGCTATTTTCCAAGCCTTACGTCACCCTCCACTAGCCAATTACACTTATAGATTACTATAGTGCATATTTGGGCCAAATTATCCATTTGTAAGTATGAAACTTTGATTAACCTCATTGCATGTGAACCTCATGTCATTGGTTTCATACATGCTAAGTTAATTCTTATCTTGCATTTAATGATTTGTATGTCTACTTGACATATTAAGATTGGCTCGTTATTATAACTCATTGCCAATTATAACTAAGTCATCGCATATGAATATAAACATGCATAGATTTGTAGGGCATAGCCTACTTCAAAATGAGCCAATTCCCATGGCCATATACAAAAAAAGATAAACATATTTTTACATGCCTTCACTAGGCAAATCAAATGACATATATAACAAAATACTCAAAAATCCTATACATGCCATTGGACAAAATAGAAATGTCTTTATACCAAAGCTTGTCTAGTTGATAGTGTGTTGACTCTCCAATAGTCTTCCAATCCTTATGAGTCCTTGAGCTCTAAAAAGTAGGGAAAAGAGAGGGGTAAGTATTTACATGCTTAGTAAGCCTGTATAACTAGAAAGTAAACTTACCGATTATTTAGCATACAACCATATTAGGCAATGAAACTGTAACGCCCCTCGCCTATATCCGACGCCGGGATAAGGTTCGAGGCATTACCGGTAATTCACCTTTACAAACTTATTCAATCAGGTTACTAAATTTCGCTCGTGATTTAACACTTTTCAAAGTGTGCACTTTGTCTCTTATACAAGCTTCCGAGGCCTAAAAACACTCCTAGGGGTAGTACGAAACAAAACTAAATTTGTTCGATAGACTTTGGAAACTTTAGAAAATTTTACTCTTAGTTGAAGTGTAACACGCCCGTGGGGTTTAGAACATGCCCATGTTCTTTCTCCAGTATGCAACACGATCAAGGCACACGCCTGTGGGCTTAGCCCGTGTGCTACACTGACTTCAACCTCACCATTCTGTTAAATAAATACCGCCAAGGCACACGCCGTGTGCTTAGTCCGTGCTCTATACTGACGTAAAATTTCAGGTGCAGGGGTCACACGGTCATAGCACACACCAATGGGAGTAGCCCGTGTGTCACACACGGCCTAGACACACGCCCGTGTGTCTACCCATGTGGACCTTGTTAGGCTATTTTCCAAGCTTTAAGTCACCCTCTACTAGCCAATTACACTTATAAATTACTATAGTGCATATTTGGGTCAAATTATCCATTGCCAATATAAAACTTTGATTAACCTCATTGCATGTGAACCTCATGTTATTGGTTTCATACATGCTAAGTTAATTCTTATCTTGCATTTAATGATCTATATGTCTTCTTGACATATTAGGGTTCGCTCGTTATTATAACTCATTGCCAATTATAACTAAGCCATCGCATATGAATATAAACATGCATAGATTTGTAGGGCATAACCTACTTCAAAATGAGCCAATTCCCATGGCCATATATAAAAAGATAAACATAAATTTACATGCCTTCACTAGGCAAATCAAATGACATATATAACAAAATACTCAAAAATCCTATACATGCCATTGGACAAAATTGAAATGTCTTTATACCAAAGCTTGTCTAGTTTATAGTATGTTGACTCTCCAATTGTCTTCCAATCCTTATGAGTCCTTGAGCTCTGAAAAGCAGGGAAAAGAGAGGGGTAAGCATTTACATGCTTAGTAATCCCGAATAACTGGAAAATAAACTTACCGATTGTTTAGCATACATCCATAATAGATAATGAAACCAATGAACATGAAAATGGTTTTCCTATCACAAGCACTCAATCAATGAGTTAGTCACATAACAAATACCATAAACATTTTTATCTTAGATAAGCTCATCATTTTACATGTCATTTGTACATATACCTTGTGATAGTCCCGTTGAGTTTCTAGGAAATCTCGCTGGATTATCCAGTCACCGTCAATTCATACGAATGATCATTTTTAGTATGCACTCTCGTGAACCTCACATCTTACGGCGGGATTACCAGTCCAGGCTAAATCCCCCGCGATATAAACTCATAAGGTGATGTTGGGATTATCAGTCCAGGCTAAATCCCTTACGCGACAAACACCTTTAATGAGCTCGGATCTGAATTACCAGTCCAGGCTAAATTCAGACCCTAATCGGATTACCCGTCCTGGCTAAATCCACAATACACACATATTCTTCGGGAGGCTCGATCACTCAAGGAACACCAGTCCAGGCTAGATCCTTTTATACTTGAGATTTTCTGGATTACACCAAAGCAAATCCTTTTCTGTAACACATGCAGGATCTCAAGTCTCATGTAAATCATGGTTTATCCATCGAATTCCCTTTCTAACCTCAACCAAGACATTATCCAACAATTCATTATTAAAGATGCAATTCATGCATTTTCATGCCATCAACAATGCGATTATCATGCATTCACAAAACATACAAGTATGCATGTTATAGGCTTACTACGAGTTATCCGAACTTACCTAGTATTCGTTTCGGAGCTGTGTTTCGGTTATTTTGAAACCCTGCGTTTACCTCGATCGACCTCCGGAATTTGTTCCTCTGGGTCTATAACAACACAATTATATAATTAATTCACTACATTACACTTTTCAAGTTTAATTTCTACCCTCGATCCAAATGACTGTTTTGCCCCTAACCTTTGACATTTTTACTATTTAGTCCCTAGGCTCGTATAATAAAACATATGCAATTTCTATCTTACCCAAGCCTATCCGAACACTTTTCCCTCATATGGCAGCCCACATTTTCCCATTATTTTCAAATTTCTACCATCTATTTAACAACTTTTGCAAAAAGGTCCCTTTAGGGGTTTTTCATGAAAATCACCTAAGAAAAGATGTTTAACACACCTTCAACTTTCATATCCCTCCATAATCCACCGAAACACAAGCAACTCATGCATGGGTAAATTTTTATACATGAACCCTAGCATGAAATATGGTAGAAATGGAAAGATCAAGCTACCGGAATTTCAAAAATACAAAGAACATTAAAAATGGGGCTTGAGAGCACTTATTATTGAGCTTGAAATGTTTTAAAACCCTAGCTATGGAGACAAGAGAATTTCGGCAGCTATGGGGAAGAAGATGGCTATTTTTGGCTTGATTTTTCCCATTTTATTTCATTAAAAAGCCAAATGACCAAAATGCCCTTATGCTATTTCTTTGAAATTTCATCCATGCAAGCCCATTTTTGTCCAAAAATTTAGAAATTGGGAAAAATTGCTCTTTAAGACATTCTAGTTTATAATCTAAAGCAATTTCATAAAAATTTCTTCTAGAATCCAAGTTTTGCAATTTATTCAATTTAGTCCCTAATTTCCAATTGGACACCTTACTCAAGGAATTTCTTCATAAAACTTTAACACATGCATAATCTCATATTCTAGGTCTCAAAATAATCATAAAATAAATATTTTGATGTCAGATTTGTGATTCCGAAACCTCTGTTCTGACTAGCCCTATTTCGGGATGTTAAAGAAACCAACAAGCATAAAACGGTTTCCTTAACACATATACTCAATCATCAAGTTAGTTACATAACAATGTACTATGTAATTCATCTTAGATGAGCTCATAATTTTACATATCATCTATACATATTCCTTGTGATAGTCCCGTTGAGTTTCTAAGAAATCTCGATGGATCATCCATTTACCATCAATTCGTACGAATGATTGTTTCAGTATGCACTCCCGCGAACCTCACATCTTACGGCAGGATTACTAGTCCAAGCTAAATCCCTTATAAGGACAAACACCCTTAATGAGCTCGAATCTGAATTACCAGTCCAGGCTAAATTCAGACCCTAATCGGATTACCCGTCCGGGCTAAATCCACAATGCACACATATTCTTTGAGAGGCTCGATCACTCAAGGAACACCAGTCCAGGCTAGATCCTTTTTATACTTAAGATCTTCAGATTACCAGTCCAGGCTAAATCCTTTTCTGCAACACATGTAGGATCTCAATTCTCATGTAAATCATGGTTTATCCATCGAATTCCCTTTCCAACCTCAACCGACACATTATCCAACAATTCATTATTAAAGATGTAATTCCTGCATTTTCATGTCATCAACAATGCAATTCTCATACATTCACAAAATATACAATTATGCATGTTATAGGCTTACTTCGAGTTATCCAAACTTACCTAGTATTCGTTTCGGAGCTATGTTTCGGTTAATCCAAAACCTTGCGTTTACCTCGATCGACCTCCGAAATTTGTTTCTCGGGGTCTATAACAACAAAATTATATTACTAATTCATTAAATTACATTTTCAAGTTTAATTTCTACCCCCGATCCAAATGACCGTTTTGCCCCTAACCTTTGACATTTTTACTATTTAGTCCTTAAGCTCGTATAATGAAACACATGGAATTTCTATCTTACCCAACCCTACTCGAACATTTTTCTCTCTTATGGCAGCCCAAATTTTCCATTATTTTCTCATTTCTACCACACATTTTAAAACATTTACAAAGTGGTCCCTACAAGGGCTTTTCATGAAAATCACTTAGGAAAAGATATTTATCACACCATCAACTTTCATACCCCTCCATAATCCACCAAAATACAAGAAACTCATACATGGGTCAATTTTTAAACATGAACCCTATTATGAAATATGGGTAGAAATGGAGAGAGTAAGCTACCGGGATTCCAAAAATACAAAAAACATTAAAAACGGGGCTTGAGAGCACTTACTATTAAGCTTGAAAAGCTTGAAAACCCTAGCTATGGAGAGCATGAAATTTTCGGCAGCTATGGAGAAGAAGATGGCTGATTTTGGCTTATTTTTCCCATTTTATTTTATTAAAAAGCCAAATGACCAAAATGCCCTTAAGTACTTTTTTTGAAATTTCATCCATGCAAGCCCATTTTTGTCCAAAAACTTAGGAATTGGGCAAATTGCTCCCCAAGACCTTCTAATTTATAATCTAAAGAAATTTCATATAAATTGTTTCTAGAATCCAAGTTTTACAATTTATTCAATTTAGTCCCTAATTTCCAATTAGACACCTTACTCAAAGAATTTCTTCATGAAACTTTAAAAAATGCATAATCTCATATTCCAGGTCTCATATTAATAATAAAATAAAAATTTTGATGTCGAATTTGTGGTCCCGAAACCACTATCCCGACTAGGCCCTATTTCGGATGTTACACTTACCAGAAGAGATAGAACCTATTGGGTGTAAGCAGATTTATAAGAGGGAAAAAATACGGATGGAAAAGTGGAAACTTATAAGGCCAAATTTTTAGCATAAGGTTATACTAAAAAAAGAAGGTATCGATTACGAAGAAACCTTATATTCGGTTGCCATTCTCAAGTCAATCTGTATGCTGCTATTCATTACGGAAGCTCGCGATTTGATCAAGTGATCCCTCATGGAACCAATTGGATATATGATGCAAACTGCCAAATATATAGTTAAAGGAAATGAGCATAAAGTTTGCAAACTACTTAGATCCATATATGGACAAAAGTAAGCATCCCTCATGGAATCAAACATTTGATTAAGTGATCAAGATTTTTAGATTTCAGTAAAACATAGATGAATCTTGTGTTTATAAACATTTAGGGGATGGAAAAATGGTCTTTCTCGTTCTATATGTCGATGACATTCTACTCATTAGGAATGATGTAGTGACATTGTCATCGGTTAAACTGTGGTTAATCTAATAGTTTAGCATGAAGGACTTAGGAGAAGCTAATTTTGTTCAGGTATTAGAATCCTAAGGGATTGAAAGAACAAAGTGATAGCATTATCTCAGTCTTCATACATAGACAGGATATTAGAGCTTTATGTAATGACCGTTTGAAGAAGGGAAATCAACCCTCTATATCGAGTTTTCATCTCTCTTTGGAGGATTATCCTAAGACAGCAGAAGAAAGATAGAACATGAGAAATGTTCCTTATGTTTTAGTAGTAGGAAGTCTTATGTATGCCATGTTATGCATAGACCCAAATATCTATTTTACAGTAGGGTTGGCAAGTCGATATTTGGCAAATCTAAGACTAAGACACTAACAAGCAGTTAAATATATACTCAAGTATTTATGGGGAACTAGGGATTATATGCTTGTGTATTCTAGAGGAGATCTTACTCCTATAAGATATATTGACTCTAACTTTCAAACATGTTGAGATTTGAGGAAATCGACATCAGGCTGTGCTTTTGTCTTAGGCGACGAGTCTATTGTGTGGAGAAGTGTAAAGTAGAGCTGCAATGCTAACTTCACGATGGAAGGCTGAATATGAGGTATGGAAAAGCTATGGCACTATAATTATACGGGTATAGATAAAGCTCAAAGGACAAAACATATTAATACAAAGAATCACAAGAGAGATGGTATTGTTTGAGGAATAGTGGATGTAGTCAAAGATCACATTTGAAGACAAACCTTGGGGATCTGTTTTGCTAAGAATATACTAGATAGAGAGATTTTTAAGAAACATATGAAGGGGCACAAGAATGCAAAACATGATTCATCTACTTTAGTAGGGCAAATGAGAGGCTATTGGATTTGGTACCCTAAGTGTAGTATTTTTATCAATGTACACTTGTAATTTTTTTGAAGAGATTAGTTAATAAAATAAATTTATTGATTAAACTAATATACTTTGTATAATTTTCCTATTATGGTTTTGCACGTAAAGCAAAATAAAGCAAATGTTGCTCAATAGTTGTCTAATGTTTAAACTAGTACTAAGTGATATTACATGATTGGATCGTAATACGGAAAGACATCTTATATTAGTAGACAAACCAAAACATGTCCATAGTCTAATCGAAAAGAGCAAACCGGTTGAAAGAATAATATGTCATCTATCAAGTCAATTGGTAAGATGTTTTGTCCTTGGCATAGGAGCAGATAACTCTCAACAGATAGAGACATAGATGTGACTGATTGGACTGATATCACATCAAACTGGACCTAAGAAGAATAGATCATGAAACAATTTGTGGATTTATTCACTTCTGATGTTCATAGTGTGACATACCTAAATCATAAGTGGATGACGGACTACATGTGTGTGACTTGTACACTTTAATGTAAGTAAAAGCCTGAGTTTGAATAGATAAGGGACCGAAAGTTGGTGCATTAGGTGTACAAGTTCTGTAGTATGTAAAGTCATTCACAACAGTGGAATTAGCCTGAGACATGGGTAAATGATATCCTCTCATTGGCATTACATGGTTGATGAAAAGTAAATGTGGCCACGAGTCGTTCTTCTTTGTGATGGATGACTTGATTACTATTTGATAGTAATTGACGTTTAATGAAGAAATATGTAATGGTTATCATGAGATAAAATAGGATCATATTGGAAAAACAAATATTATCCTAAAAAGATTAAAGACATCCTATGAGGGTAACAAACTTATGACAATGTCAGAGTGAAAACTGATCGAGTTGCTTTCGTAATGGTATGTCGTTGGGGAAAGTTCAGTCACAATACTATAGTGGAATATTTAATGACTAAATGAGTTTATAATTAATAGGCGAAAAGCTGAAACTTAATTATAAAACATTTGAGCCTCAATTGCATATGTCCAATCAGTCCTTCTGCTAGCTCGTTGAAATCATAAATGAATTGTATGTTGAATCAAATGAATAGAAATGGTGAAATGGAGAAATAGGAAACATTTGGAACTGATTATCATTTTCTCCAAAATGAAAATGAAAATGGAGAAATGAAATAATTTGGAAATGAATGTGGTTTTCTCCAAAAAGAAAATGAAAATGACCTGAAAATTGAATTTATATTTTTCAAATTAAATGAAGTTAAAAAATGGAAAAAAATCATTTGGTCATAGTGAATCATTGAATGCAAAAATATTAAATATATTCTCATAGATTATTTTATAGTAAAGTCATCATGATTTTAATGGAATTAGAATTGGGTTGAGAACATTATTTAATTAGGAACATATTGAAGTTTACTTTTGGGAAATAGAAAAACAAATATTGGGTTGAATCAAATTATAAAGTATTGGGTTAAAAGCTCGAAAAGTACTTGTAATTTGACATAATATGAAAGAAGCCCAAAAGCCCCCTACATCATACTTGAACTAGGATTTCATTTTTCTAATTAAAATAAACTTCTCTAATTCAATAAGGGTTCTACCTTCTCTCCTTATAAATTCATAGCACCGGCCCAAAAATAGAGAGACCGTTATTCTCTAAGAATTACATATATTTTCTGAAATAATGATTCTACTAGTTTCTATTTTGATGAGAAATTTTCGTTTTCACTCGAAAAGAAGAGAAAACTATTTCTAGTTTCTATGTTTGATTTGTTTTGTTCGAGCCCACACTTGAAGCTATTCGTGGAACGAGAATAGCGAAGAATATCATTTGGTTGAAATTCGAGAACATGAAAGATTTGTCTATTCAAAAACGTAGGTACGATTTTAGTCTAGGATTTATTTCTATAAATATAAAAATTCGGGTCGATTTTCAAAACTTTTATTTTCGCTGTGCAAGAAAAATGTTTTCAAATTGGATTTTTTTCCAACACATGATAGCATATGATTCATTAATGTATAAATTTCTTTATGCAAAATATTGTTAGAATCTACTGGTTGAGTAAATGGAAGCAAAAAGTTTGGATTCATGGATATGGAAAGGTCTGGTTACTAGCAGAGATATTTGTAATAAGGGGAAAGATATTTACATTTGGGTTGGTATTGATAGTTGGGTGCAATAAGGTCAACCAAGTCTTTATATGAATATGGAGAGAATGAATCTTGAACAATTCTAGTACAGTAATGGTGTAAGAATAATAGAAATGGATAAGATTTTTGAAAAGTAGGAATTTGTCTTAATGAGAAGAGCATATAGGTCTTTCTTGATAATGAGGAGCCACAATCGAATAATGTGGGGAAAGGATATTATTGGTAGATTTTCTATGAAATAAGCTTATTCATTGTTGAGGAAAGAAAGTCTTGCCAATCAATTCACTATATAACATTTACGTGCACAATTTGGAAAATCTGAAAATCCAAAAACTAGATAATTCTTAACAATGTACCTTCAAATCAGCTAGGGGCCCTGCACATATTATGTGCACTAACGACATCCATTTTGGATTCCTTTGAAGATCATGAGAAGAAGGATTATTTAGTCTTTAATTGTAATACCCCTCGCCCATCTCCGACATTAGATTAGAATTACGGGATCCTACAACAATTCACCAATCAAGAATATGAAATTTCAACTCAAAATTCAATTTAATAATTCATTAATAGATAAACATTCAATAATCATTTTAATCATACAAAAAAAAGACTTAAATTGAGCCTAGGAAACTCTTGAATCAATTAGAAAAAGCAGGGACTAATTCGAAACAAAATAAAAAAAGTATGATAAAAATAGAAAACAGGGGTCACATGGTTGTGTGACAGCCTGATGTGTGGTGCTATGGGACATGGCCGTGTTGTTCAACCATGTGTGAGGACTAAAACCGTGTGGGTGAAGGTACACAGTCATGTTTCCAAACCATGTAACAGAATATGGTCGTGTGTGCTAATTGATAACTAAATCACACAGACCACACAATCGTGCCATGTACCCATGTATAACATGCAACCATGTGTCAGGCCGTGTTTCAGCCCTGTGAACCTAAATGTGTCTTCAAATACAAGTCATATAATTTCATTTTTACTTAGACCACAAGTATTCTACTAATCAATCATTCAACCTGTTCAAATTACATCAAAAACATACTGAAACATCCCATTTACCTAATTCTAACCAATATGCCATAAGGCACCATCACAAACAACATTCAAGTCTAACATTCAACTTCAATCTATATCAAGTTCAAATTTAACTCAATAAGGCCATATAGAATGACAATGCACCATAATTCATTTATCAAATAACATTACTTGCCAAAATATATGCACTACATATTTAGCTGCCAAAAGAAAACCATCCATATAATAATTCATGGTATTCAAAACAACTCCAACTAAAGTATTATATATACAAACATTACTTATCACATTAAATTCATCTATATGTATTTCATTCATCACACACATATATATTTCATCACATATCAAGCAAATATCACTTTTAAATATCTAAGCCAAGCTATGATTCATCATATCATTTCCCACAAACATACAACTTATACACAAGCACAAAATATACCACTTATAAGAACACTTATAAACAAATACAAGATACCTATTACATTCCACATATCCTAAAAAAAAAACGTTTTCAAGTCTACCAAAAGATAGCTGAATAGTGTGATCTTCCACTTGATCTGATTGCCTGGTTCTGCAAAACAATATCTACAAAAAAACAAGAAAAAAAACAACACAAGTAAGCTTCAAGGAGCTTATTAAGTTCATTAGTTGAAACAATATAACTTACCATATATTCATAGATTAATAATTAACAAGTTCATTAGCTAACATTAATCTTGTCATCCACAACCATTCAATAGGTGAGTTTCGTATACATGAGTCATTTAATCGTCTCATTCTTATGATATCATTCAATACTAAATCATGATATAGTATTGAAAATAATGAAAACATATACAAGTCATCAACAAGGCATTACAACCAAATATCAAATACATATCATCAACATGTCATTTAACCATTGAAAATTTGTTCGATGAACGATATAAACATGACATCCCTCCAGAAACACGCCTGGGCACCAACTGCCAAGCCCATAGGCTTTACATCTGCCCCTAGAAACACACCAGAATCACTGTAAATATAACTCGATAATCCACAAAAAATGTTGAACTCTAGTATACTTAGTATATAATAAGTCAAGAATCATCATCTCATCACAAGTCAATCCTATGCAGCACGCAAAATAACCAATTGACATGTCAATTGTATCACATCCTATGTTTATTTGGGCTCAATACATAAAATTGTATAACACTTTACAATTCAATTACTTTCTTATATTGTACCAATTTGTGAAAATTTAATTATATATGCACATATTCAACGAACTACAATTCACAAGTCAATATAGTATTACAAATTATATTAAACTAAATTGAATGAACTTATCACACTAAATAACAAAAATTGCAATGTCAATGACTAATCAACAATTTTCTGTTTTCCACGATTATCTATTGACTCTTGATATAAACAATACTGTATTTCAAAAATCAGCCTCAATTAGATAACCACATCTAATTTGATGCAAATGACTTCTATTAGCATTTTTCACAATTTCTCTAAAGTTTTGCACTTTGTTCAATTTTTTTCCTAAAATCGAAACAAGCTTATTTTTCATAATTAAGACCAAAACTATTATGTCAAACTCATTATCATCCTAAAATAACCCTCAAATTCTGAAATTTTATAAGAAAACCCAACAAGTTTGAATATTTAATCATTTTAGTCCCTAAACTTAAAACTATTCAAAATCACTTTACAAATTAGTCCAAATTCATTATCAAGCTTCAAACTAAACCATTAACAACTAAAAAACTTCAAAAATATCAATGGAAAGTTTTTAAATCTTTAAAAGTATTTTAAAATAGTCTCCAAGCTAGATACTTCAAGTAACAACAATCTCAATTTTTTTTACGAAAAACTGACTAATAAAATACTTACATGCATAGGTCAAAAAGCTTTAAAAGTTTGAAGCTTATTTTCCTCCTTCAATGGAGATATTTTTGGTGATGGAAAAAAACAAAGATGATGACTTTTCTTTTATTATTTTAATTATCATGGTTAATTAAATTATAACATAAATTTTATAGTATAACTTAATGACTAATCGATCATTAACAAATCTATGGTTAAATTTCCATATAAAACCATTATATTATATCTCGATGCTCAATTAAACCATATAAATTAATAGAGATTAACTTTTGCAGCTTTTACGATTTAGTTATTTTTCGTTAATTAACTAACCAAACGTAAAAAATTTCAGACCAAATTTTAATATGACACTAATGACCTCATAAATATTAATTATTTAATATTTATGGACTCACACGTCAAAATTGTGGTCCCGAACCCACCATTTTCGACACCATTGGAAAAAGGGCTGTTACAACTCTCCCCCTTTAGGAAATTTTGTCCTCGAAATTTGTACCTGAGAATAGGTCCGGATATTACGATTTCATCAATTTCTTAGTTTTTCAAGAAGCTTCCTCGATATCGTGTCAATGCCACATAACTTTTACTTATGGTACCTGTTTATTTCAAAGTTCTTTTACGTCGTAAGCTAAAATCATTATCGGTTCTTCAGAATATGACAGATCAAGTTATAGTTCAATCTCGTTAGGAGAAATCACATGTGAAAGATTTGATATATACAATCTCAACATCGAAACATGGAAAACGTTATGAATCTTTTCGAGGTTAGAAGGTATAGCCAATCTATAAGCTACAGGACTTATTCTTTCAATAATCTCATACGGCCTGATAAGCATTGGACTAGGCTTCTCTTTTCTGTAGAACCGCAACACTTTTTTCCACGGTAAAACTTTTAAAAACACTCGATCACCAACAAAAAATTATATATCTTTTCTTTTCAAGTCAGCGTACGATTTTTGACGATCCGATGCTACTTTCAGACAATCACGAATAACACAAACTTTATCTTCAATTTCACGAATCAAGTCCCAACAACTTTGGTTTCGTTCAATTCTGACCAATATAGCAGTGTTTGACATTTCCATCCGTATAAAGCTTCAAACAGTGCCATTTTAATGCTAGACTAATTGTTGTTATTATAAGCAAATTCAACCAATGATAAATATTTTTTCCAGCTACCTTAAAACTCGAGAATTCAACACCGTAATATGTCTTCTAGAATCTGTATTATCCATTCTAATTGTCTGTTTATTTACAAATGAAATATTGTACTGAAGTTAAGTTAGTACCCAACGTCTCGTTAAGTTTACCTCAAAATCCAAAGGTGAATCTCGTGTCTCTATTAGAAATAATAGACAATGGCACTCCGTATAATCTTAAAATCTCGAATACATATTTTTTCTGACCGGAATAAAATGAGTCAATTTCATCAGTCTATCAACAATAGCCTAGATCGAGTTTTCCTTTCTCAGTGTCACAGGCAATCCAAATATGAAATCCATCATGACTCACTCCAATTTCCATTCAGGAATCATAACAGGCGGTAATAATGCAGACGGAACATGATGCTCGGCTTTCACCTATTGGAAAACCAGACATTTAGCCACAAATGATGAAATTTCACGTTTCATCCCCAGGCACCAACACATCTATTTCAAATCACAAAACATTTTAGTATTACCCGAATGAACTGAGTACATACTGTTGTAGGCTTCTGATAAAATGTATCGTTTCAACTCTAGACCATTCGGAACACACAATCTATTGCGAAAATATAACATACCATCAATACCAACTCTGAATTCCATAGATTGATCACTTTAAATTTGTTATCATTTAGCTATCAATTTCGGGTCATCATTTTGCAACTCCTAAATTATCTGAAGAAACAACGGTCTAGCTTTCAACTTAGCTAAAATAGAATCATTACGATTCAATGTCAACTGAGTGTTCAATGCTCTCAAATCAAATAGTGATTTTTGACTTAACGCGTCAACAATAACGTTAGCTTTTCCAGAGTGATAGTCAATTACCATATCATAATTTTTCAATCACTCAAGCCATCGTCGTTGTCCCAAGTTCAATTCTTTTTAAGTCATTAAATATTTCAGGCTTTTATGATTGGATATATGTGGAAATTTTTACCATACAAGTAATATCACCAAATCTTCAAAGTATCACAACTAGTTCTAAATAGTGAGTCAGGTAATTTCCCTCTGTAGTTTTAGCTGTCAAGAAGCATAACCTATAACCTTTCCGTCTTGCATCATTACATAACCTAACCCACTGAGCAACACATCACTGTAAACAACATATTCTTTTCTGGATTCAAGTTGAGTCAATATAGGGGCTTCTATCAATAAAACTTTCAGTTGAATAAAACTCTGTTGAAATTTATTCGACCAAACAAATTCAACGTTTTTCTGAACCAGCTTCGTCATTGGAAAAAAAATTATCAAGAAATTCTTAACAAATCGACGATACTAACCAGCTAAGCCCAGAAAACTACATACCTCCAAAACATTCTTCGGAGCTTTCCAGTTTACAATAGCAAAAATCTTACTTTGGTCAACACGAATCCCGTCCAAGGAAATCACTTGGCTAAGAAATCCAACTTCTCTGAGCCAAAACTCACATTTATTGTATTTTACGAATAACTATTTCTCGCCTAAACTCTGCAACAAAATTCTCAAATGCTAAGCATGCTCAGATTCTGTTTTAGAAAAGACCAATGATATCATCAATAAACACAACTAGGAATCTATCCAAGTGAGGTTGAAAAACGCGATTCATCAAATCCATAAAAACAACTTGGGCATTATGTTAGCTCGAAAGAGCAACTCGAAATCACTAAGAGGGGTGAATTAGCCTTTAAGAAAATGTTGAAAGCAACGAATAAATGAGCAACAAAGAACATAATGCTTTATAGTGGTTCGATCCCAATTGCTTACTCCACTACCTTAGCTTGCCACAACTAAGGATTTTTTTAAATTTACTAATTTGATAACTTTTGAGGACAAGGTTTAACCTTACAATATCCCTTAAGATTTTTACCCAAATCTTAAGATTGCAACTCCCTTAAGGTTTCTACCCAAACCTTAAGCCTTAATCCTCTCAAAGAGTAAATTCAAATAGCAAACTAAGAAGTAATCCTTACAAGATGAGAATGTTTACCAATTAAGGACAAATAAACAAGAATATACTTAAGTTAAAGAATAACAATGAAAGCTCACAAGTGTGTACAAGAAAATGTATGAAAGAATTAAGCACTAAGGTTGTATTGATTGATCTTTTGTCTTGATGATCTCTCTTATTATTGTAGGACCTCTGGAATGTGACATTTATACCCTCTAAATCATTTTCAATTGTTGTGGTTGCGGGAAACATGAATAGAACCATTGGGGATGAAAATACCAGATCATTAAATTCACTTGTACCAAAATATATCGACACTTTTTCTAAGAATACCGATACTATCAATATTTAATACTTGATTCAGTGACCAGTAAAGTTAGTTTACAACGATACCAAAGAAAATTTATCGATACTTGGTAAAATGTATCGATACTTTTTGAAAAATTATCGATACTTTCTGTAATTTATTGAAAACATATGTAAATTTGGTATCGATTTTAGAATAAGTATCTATATTTTGAAAACTATCGATACTTGGCCAAAAAGCATTGATACTTTTTGGCCAAGAACAATACTAACTTGTTTCAAAATAGTTGTAACTTGATTGAAAATGTTTAACTCAATTGGAACTATTTTTACTTGATTTTATCATTTTACTAATTTTTTTCAACTTTAACTTTTATTCAAAAACATTTTAATTTGTTATATCAAAACATATTATCAAATAAAGCTAGGTACAACACATTAGCTAAACCAAAAGATAATACCAAAAATTCATAGTGGCTATAACAAGTTCGAAAAGTAGTTTTTGGTACGTCAATATCTTTAACTCACAACTGATAATAACCGGATCTAAGGTCTATTTTTGAAAATACTATTGTGTCTTTCAACTGGTCAAACAAATCACCGATACGTGACATAGGATATTTATTCTTTATCGTGACTTTATTCAATAACTGATAATTGATACACAGTCTCATCAACTCATCTTTCTTTTTCACAAACAACACAGCTGCACCCTAGGGAGATGCACTCGGCCAAATAAAACCTTTGTTTGTCAACTCTTGCAACTCTATTTTAAGTTCTTTCAACTTTTGATTTGGTGCAATTGATCTCACATCAGTCTCAAGCATCAAATCAATCACAAATTCAACTTCACACTCAGGTAGTAATCCCAGTAATTCTTCAGGAAATACATCAATAAACTTGCTAACAATGTGTACCTTATCAATTTTTTTATCCTGATTCTCAAGTATCAAGTTTATAAGCCCTGTATTTTTTAGTATCAAATTTTAGTCTATAGTTCACTACAGCATCATGTAACGTCAACCAATCCATTCCCAGAATGATATCAAATTCATGAAATGGTAACAACATCTAATCAGCAAGAAAGTCACAACCCTGTATTCTCAGCGAACACTTTTGACATATTAAGTTAACTATCACACTCTGACCTAGTGGATTTAACTCAAACATCAAATTCGGTTGACTCAATAGGTAAATTATTATCTGTTACTAATGCAGTGCAAAGATACGAGTGAGTTGACCTAGGATCAATCAATGCATACACAGTAATATCAAAGAGATAGATTGTACCAGAAATAACATCAGGTGCTGTAGCTTCCTCCCTGGCTTGGATGGCATATGCTCGAGCAGGCACTCTAGCTTCAGATCTAACAGTTGTGTCTTTGGTCCCACTATGATTAGCTCCACTATTATTGCTCTAACTGGGACGTCTACCTTTTTGAGGCGTAGACAACTACTTTACACTCTACTCATTAGTATCTCTCGCTTTTCTCAGGCAATTATGCATGAAATGGCCCGTTGATCCACATATGAAACAAGCACCTAACTTGGTCCTGTATTCACCAACCTGTAACTTTCCATAATGTTTGTATACAGGCCTTAGAGCATTATGAACATTGCCAGCACTATCAGTAAGTATTACTTAAAATATCAAATTATGCTGCCTCGATTTATTTATACCCAAAAACCTAGATGGTGAAGTGAATCGGCTAAAAGCTTCTTTTGATTTCTTTGATGGTGGAGTAGAAAACGGTCTAAAGGAACTCTGTGTACCAAAATCCTTAGATTTTCGTTCATTCTGTTTCTTATTTTTGTAAATTTGTTCCATCTTTTGTGCCTGATCAAATAACACCACGAACTCTCGCAATTTCATCGTGCCAACTAAAATTTTAATCTCATTATTTAATCCATCTTCAAAATGGATGCATATTTCTTCCTCAGTTAACACAATTTCTAGGGCATATTTACTGAGCTACACAAACTCTCACTCGTACTCAGTTACAGATTTATTTTCCTGCTTCAATTCAAGAAATTCTTTCTTTTTCTGATCCAAGTACCGTTTGCTGACATATTTCTTTCTGAACTCAGATCTGAAGAAATCCCAATTTACTCTATCTCTTGGTACAACTATTGTTAACATGGACCACTAGCTATAAGCCTCATCTTTAAGCAAAGACACATCACATCTAAGATAATCATCGGGAGAACAAGCCATTTCATTAAAAACTCTCTTAATGTTTTCAAGTCAATATTCTGCTCTAGCTCATCTGATTTACCTCTGAATTCTTTGGCACCACACTTTCTAACCTTATCAATCGGGAGCCATCGAATTGTTTCAGTTGTTTGAGGACACGTGAGTTCCACAAAAGGCACAAAAAGGGGTGGAGGTTGTTAAGTCGCGGGATTGGCTCGTATAAATTAGGTAAACCACTGACCGATCATGACGAAAAAGACATTCCTACCATTATTTTCAGACATTTTCGAAACTGGCAGACTATGGCTTACTTCTTATTTAGAAGCCAGAATATTATTGTCTACCTTATCAATGGCAGCTCGATTAGATTTTGCCAACATTCTTTAAATCTATAAGAAAAACAAGGTTAGATCGGATCAAGTAAAATCACACTGTTGCAGGTTTATGTGGCATGTAAATTTTAAACTCTAAACATGCTACATTCAATCTAAGAATCGACTAAATCATAGCTATGATACCACTAAATGTAACACTCTATACCCGATTCGATTGTCCGACCCAAACTATAAGGTACTATAATTTTAAAACTTTAACATCGTTCTCAAATTAATAGAAATAACCAAATAATTCATTCACAATCATTTTTCATGTTATTACATATTCAAGGTTATGGAACATTTAAAACAATCCGGGAGCAATTCTAGATTAAAATAAAACTTTTACAAAATTTTGAGTAAAAAGTGAAAACAAGGGTCACATAGCCGTATGCCCAGGCCGTGTGACAGAGTTTAGCCCGTGTGGCTCAAAAACATGGTCATGTGGCCAAATCGTGTAAAAATCAGTGTTCTTGTAACTCAGGGTCACAGGGTCATGTTGTCAGATCGTGTAACTCTCTAAGGCTGTGAGGAAAAACCTACACCAAAAATCAAAGGGGCCACATGGTTGTGTCATGCAACCGTGTCGGACACATAGCCGTGTAGCAAATCGTGTCATAGACCGTGTATGCCTAAAATACCTTCAAACACAAGCCAATTCACCCACAATTTCTTAGACTCCAAGCCATTCATTTACCATCATAGAAACCTATTCAAAAAGTACCAAAACATGCCAATTCACATTCAACCTATGTGCCTAACCAATATGCCCTCGTTAGCACCACAATTCAAGCAAAAAAAAAAAAACTATCCAAACCAAGACATAATCAACATGTTAATCTCATTCAATCATCAACTAAGTCCCAAATACCATATGCCAAAATCATCCATTTATGCCACTTTCAAATGCAAATCATATTCCATATTAAGTTCATAAGTTACCAAAACCAAAATGTAAAATTTACATCATAAATGTCATTAGTCATAACCAAGATATCGATTATCATAAACATACTGAAACCCTATTTACATGCCATTTATAACCCGGCCAAAATAAACAAATAGCTACCGAAAGAGTTTTCGGATAGTGTAATCTCCAACGATGTTGCAATTGACAGAAAAAGTCTGACAATCTACAAAAAAGAAAAACCAAATAGAGTAATCTTATGTAAAACTTAGTAAGTTCATAAAATTAACATTCTTTTGTCTTGTTCTAACATTCCAACTAAACGAAATGGTTAAGCCTGAATAGTTCATATCACCAATACATAACATGTTAAGAATCGTATACCAAGATATCATCGACCAACTATAATTAATCATACTATCTCATTTCATTTCTATTTCAATAACTCAATAACTAACTGTTTTGCTTGGAGAACAATAGTAAATTGACTTCAGATACGTGAGAGTGTAATGTTCACACAAGTTGACAAAAGGATATTAACCAATACATGATGCTGCTTACACAAGCTCTAGAGAATCAGTAACATATGCAAGATCTCAAGCCATCGGTATGATATCCATCATCGGTACATAGTACCTAGAATTGTAATATTAGCACTAAGTGCCTAAAATTGTAACACCAGTACAAAGTTCCTGATACTGTAATCACTGAATAGTGTCTTAAACACTCTAATGACATGTCATTTGTATCCTAGCTATTCACTAAGTTCACACGGGCTTATCCTGTTTTTCTAATATCATTACATGTTCAAACTTTAAATTTCAATCTATTATCGTTCTAATTTCAATAGATCATAGCATCATTCATATTCATATAACCAAACAGGTAATTAATTAAGACATTTACAAACATAATAAATGTAATACGAAATTACCAAAATACGATAGCAATCAACACTCGACGACGACTACTCGACGTCTTTTCTTTTCCTGTAATTATCAAGCGACTGATTCATTTCTTGAACTAAATATAATAATTATTCAATTAGACAATTAAAATACCATAAAATAATTAAATTCACATATTTGACCCTTAATCAATATTTTACAATTTTATCTTTTATTCAATTTAGTCCTTAAACTCCAAACTTTCAAATCTATCACAATTAAACCAACCTCATGCTAGCTGAATTTTTTCGGTGCAATTACAGCCCATATTTATTAAAATTTCATAATAATTTCATGTCAAGTTTAATATTTTATCAATTTAGTCCTTAAACTTAAAACTAACCAAAATTACTTTACAAAATAGACCTATTTAACAACCAAGCTTGTAGATCTATCATCAAACTTCAAAAATATCACAAATTCATCAATGGCATAAATAAAAACATTTGACAGTTTTATGAATTAGTCATTGGGTTAGCTAGATTAAGATACAACGATCTCAAAAATATAAAAATGACTAAAAAGGGGCTTGAGTTTCATACCATGCAAAGAGATTAAAGCTTGATTGATTCTTTGGTTTCTCAATCTACAGAGTTTTGGTTGGAAGGGTTGAAGATGATGAAAGAAAATAAATGGCTTTTTACTTTTGTTTTTGTTTTATTATAATTAACATTATTTTAATATAAAATAACATATAATTTAATGAAAATTCCTTCAACAATAGTCCATCATATTTGATTAAGGGTAAATTTCTATTTTAACCCCTTGTACTTTAACTTTTCAAGCCATTTAGCTAATGATAATCTATAACGATTGACTTTTGCAGCTTTTACGATTTAGTCATTTTCATTTAATTAACTATTTAAACGTTAAAATTTTCTAATCAAAGTTTAATATGACTCTGTAATAACCTTGTAAATACTAAATAAGTAATAAAATACTGAGTGAGTGGTCAGAAGTCCTGAAACTATTGTTTCTGACACCACTGAAAACGAGTTGTTACACCACTAGAAAACGAACTATTACATTAATAACCGAATAAAAAGAATAAATTATAGCGACTATATTGCAATCGAATGAGAGGGTGGTAGAATGAAACCTTATCTTGGAATTATCATAAGTGAAAAAGCGAATACCTATAGAGGGGCAATGGTGGTTGACAGTACAAGTGGAGAATGCTTAATATTAGCTTTGGTATTCAATCAATATTAAAGCTTCAAGTGAGAATTTTGATTCTTCTTTTTACCTCAATTTTACTAGAAGAACAGGACATCAAGATCTACAGAGTACTTAATAAAAAAAAAACAATGGTTGAATCTCATACTTGGTAGATCAAAGATCAATGGGAAGTTCTTTCGAACTTTTTAAAAACATCCAAGACATGCTCTCTTCTCTCCATCTTGTGCAAGGGTAGGAACACAAGCCATAATGTATTTCTTTATGTAATAAAATGGGGTAAATAATAAAAATAGACGCCCAACTATTGGCATGTTTCTGTTTTGATAACTCAAGTTTAAAATTTTCTATTTTAGTCACTAATGTTATCGAAATTTAATATTTTGGTCACTCCTCTACTAAGTCACTAACGATAGTCTTTTTTTATTTATTGTCATAATAAGAAAAATTTTCCTCTAATGTTTACAAATTATATCAATTTAGTCCCAAGCCTAAAAAGATCAACAAATTTAGCCCTCAACATTACAAATTTTGTCATTTTAATCTTGATTCTTAAAGATTAAAAATAAAAAAATAAAAAATTTATGTAAAAGTTCATTTTTAGATAGAAATACATACAAAATTATAAAATATTTTATAAATAAGTGAATATCCATTTTCTCATTTTCTAATATGAAATTTATTTATTAAAAAAATAATATTATAAATAAAAGAATTTAAAGGGAAAAATAATGAAGAAATTTTATGTAGATTCAACTTTTTCCTTTTTCCAACATTAATGACCACCATGTTCAAGTTGGGTAAAAAACTATAACCTGAGGTTGAAAGGGTGAGAATTAATGGCTTCAAGTTGTTTCCTAGAACGAGTTTGTTGCATTTGAGGTTGTGCTTGAGGGTGAGCATGATTAGGGATATATATGTGATGATGAGGTCTTGGAGACCCCGTAGGTGGAAGGTTGTACTAGCAGCTCCACATCTGATTCTTAATTCAATGACGCGATGATGGAGGATGTGAAAATTGAGGTGTTTGGAGTAAGAGTTATTAGTGTCAGTGCTTATGGGTGAAGGTGGAGTCGAGTGCTCAACAAATTTGACAAGGATTGAGGAGTAAGGCCAGAGTTATAATAAAATTTACTATCTATAAAATAAACTTAAAAAAGGAAATGTTTGAGTTTTGTTTGTAGGTTTTTAAAAAATATATCTTTTATTTATAAAAATATTATTTTAATAAATAAATTTTATGTCAAAAAAAAATACTCATTTTGGTTTTATAATTTTGTATGTACTTTTATAAAATATTATTATTTTATTGAAAAATAAACTTTTAAATATATTTTTTATTTTTGAAGCTTTTTTAATTTTAAATTTTAAATTTTTAACAAGTATAACTAAATTGATAAAATGTGTAAAGTTAATGATTAAATTTATTAAATTTTTTAGAATTAAGATTAAATTAATAAAATTTATAAACATTAAAAAAATTAAATTAATTATTATAACAATATAAAAAAATTGCCAGAATAACCAAAATATTAAATTGCAATAACTAAAAAAAAAAATTAAGGTATTTGAGGAAAAACAAGAATAGGTGGTGACTATTTTCACAAAAAAAGAAAGTGTTGCAAACACCTGATCCATTTAGCCTCGTCACCCTCCGTTTATTAGTCGTATTCGGACATCGCCAATCAAAGTCCCACTTTTTCCCTTTACGCAAACAACACGTGTCCTGTTTTTTATCTGGGAGAATCTTTCTCTACCTCACTGACGTGTTCTCCCTAATCATTCTTCCCTGCCAACAATAATAAATTAAATTAAATTAATGTTGAAATTATGGCCAACGTTAAAATCCTTGCACGTGGCTTTCATCTCTCTTCATTCCTTTCTTGTCAGAACATTGCATTGTGTTGCTACCTTTTCATTGGCTACCAAATGCAATGTCCTTAGGGATGATTTAAGTTTATTCCAACAAAATATGTTTTATATTTTAAATAGTAAAAATAATTTAATATATTTTTCATTAAACCGAAACCTAATAATATAAAACATTGAGAGCCCATCTAAATTATCAAAAATTGTAAAAGATAAAATTATAATTAAAATCAATTATAAAAATTGAAATTTCTATTTACAAACAAAATTATTCACAAATTTCGAAATAAAAAATAATAAGTAATCTTATCAAAGTTGATATTCATTTAAGATAATTTTAAATGAGCGTTGCATTTAGACGTACTTAGTATAAAAATATAGATAACAATAAAATTAGATACTATAAAAATGTCATAACATAAAATAAAAAATAAGCAAAACACATTACATTGTCTATTAAACCACCCTCAAATTTTTTTCTTCTTTACCCTATTGTAACTAGGCAAACCCACGTGGCGATTCCTCAAACACCTAAACCAACTCATACAGTCCTTGCCGGCTTTTCCCAACTAAGTAAAAAAAATCGCCAAAAAGGCAATATACTTCAACACTTTGTCTCTTCAAATTATATTTCGAAACGTGTGTATATTCTTTTATAATATTTGTATTTTCATGGTCAAATTTTGGTTTCATCTCTCTATTATCTTTAATTTTTACACATAATCCTTATACTTTAATTTTACATAACATTATCCCTCTACTCTTATTTAATTCATACTTTAGCAACTAAAATATTAACATTTTAAAAAATATATATATATACATATATACATTCAAACTCATCATATAAACATAGATTTATTTAAGATTGAGCAAGAAAATCAAGAAATAAAAATTCTATCTAAACATAGTATTTTGAACGATTTTGGTTCATAATTTAAAAATTATGATTACTTAAATTAATCAAAGTCTGATTTTAATTTTTTATGATGTAAAATGGTGTAAATAACTTAAATATTATATAAAATTTAGTTTTTTTTAAATATTGATTATTTTTTATTTACTAGAAAATTTAATTTTTAAAAAAAATATTTATGAATTTTTTTTAAATATTACCGAATAATGTTAAGAGTCTATTTATAGAAATAAATTCCAAAAATTCAAAATTCAAAATTAGTATGAAAACCAAGAATGAAATCAAAATTTCATAAATTGTTGAAATAAATAAATAAATAAAAGCGTTACACCAAACTGAACACAACCCTAGAGATTTGTTATGGGATAGATGTTTTTAAAAAAGATTAACATAGCATTTTAATCAAAATGATTAACAATGTGAATTGTTTGAACTAATTATTTTTATTATAAAAATAAAAAAGTTAAATTATGTCATATTAAAATAAAGGGACCAAAGCCAGAAATTGACCAATTTCTTTGATGTGAATAATCCAAGTTTAAGCTTTTATATACATGGGTTAAGGCTAACTTAGATCAAGGGCTGGTTTTTTCTTCTGTTTTTTTTTTTTTTTTCCTTTTTCTGTTTCATAGGCTAAGACAGTAGCTTTATTTATACCAAAAAAAAAAAAAACTCCTTTTGTTGGGTTTTATTTACTTTGTTTAATGTTTCCATCAAAAATGGGATCAGAAGCAAGTGAAAACAGAAGCAAAGAAATGGAGAATCTTTCTTTGCAAACAGAAAATTCCCCAAGAAACCTGTTACAAAGATTCATGTCAAGAGAAACACTAGATTCAACAAGAAGTGAAGGTGAAGATGATGAAGATGAAGAAGAAGTGGAGCTGAATCTTGGGTTATCATTAGGAGGCAGATTTGGTGTTGATAAGCATGCAAGTAAGTTGAAAAGGTCATCATCTATTGCTGGTTCAATACCAATATTTAGAGAAGATGATAGTGCCAATGCTCCACCACCATCTGTTCCTCACCCAACAACTCTCATCAGAGCCTCTTCTTTGCCCACCGTGACTGAGGAAGAGTGGAGGAAGAGAAAAGAGTTGCAGACCCTAAGAAGGATGGAAGCTAAGAGGAGAAGAAGTGAAAAGCAGAGGATTTCAAGAGGGAAAATGGAGGAAAGTAAAGGCCTTCAAGGTACTTTCTGCAGCATTATCTATGGGGGATTTGTATTGTATGTTTACAATTTGTTTCATACATAAGACCATTTGATGTAGATACTGATTTTGACCTAAGTTATTCTTGATGCTCAAGTGTGAGCATGTATTAGATTTTTCTTCTTCTTCATGTATTTGGACTCTAGTGGTCTTCATCTCACTTATAAACAAATTAATATTGCTGCATTTCTTTTTCGCTAAAGCATAAGTAACATTGCTTATCATCACTAATTAGTTTAGACTTGTTTGATGTTCCTAAATATCTGCTAAACTTGTTGATTATTTTGGCACTTGGATGAATAATTTGTTTTGAATTTAAAGCACATGAAGTTCCTTTAATGGATGTTGTTGGGAGAATAATTTCCAGGAAACAAATGGAGATATGTGGATCCAATATAATGCATTTTAAATAGCAATTATGATGGTAATGGGATCTGGATGCAAAAAGATGTGTTATTTCTTGTGAATTATTTGATTCAAAATTGTCAAGACATGGAAAGTTTCAATGTTAAATTTCCATTTATGATAAAAACAGTGATTACTCGCAGCTGGTTTTAATGGTTCTCATGATTACAATCACTGCAGGAGCTAGAAATTCTGGTGAAGCAAGGAGCTCTGGTAGTGCTTCATCCTTGCAAGAACAAGGCGATTCAGAGGCAGCTACCGGTTCTTCAGGGACAAAGACGAGCGGGAGTGAAAGAACTCTGGGACTGATAGGCGAGACAGTCGAAAAAAAAGAGAAAGGAGGGGGAAAGGCGATGGAAGGTATGCCTCATGTGTTCACAAAGGGAGAAGGTCCTAATGGGAAAAGAGTAGATGGGATTTTATACAAGTATGGGAAGGGAGAGGAAGTGAGGATAATGTGTGTATGCCATGGCAATTTTTTTTCTCCAGCAGAGTTTGTAAAGCATGCAGGTGGTGGTGATGTGGATAACCCTCTTAGGCATATAGTTATTAACCCTTCCTCTTCTTCCCTTTTGTAATGTGGAGTATATGGCAACCCCCCACAAAAATGGGGCACTGTAAGTGAAAAGTTTGAAAAAAACAAATTCTTTGCAATGTCTACAATAGTTAATTTACTCTTGCCGATGTTTGACTGCCTATTTTCGGATTCTGCAGTTTCCTAGAAAAAAATATCTTGATACCATCAAAGTAAAAGACCAGCATCTCAATCTATGAGGAAAAGATTATATTGTGATACTAAACCTGCCTCAGTCAACATTAGATATGCAAAGTTTGTTATGATTTGTACACTTTGAGCTGTTCCTTCTAGATCAAGTCATGCACCTAGAAACCATATTATCGAACTGAAGAAGGTTGAATTCGTTTCAACCTTCGGACAACTTGCCTCATGGTTGGTCTGGTCGAGAGGCTATCGACTGTACACGTGACAGCCAAGTGCAGCAGTTCTACCAGATCATGATGAGGACCTGCATTCCATAACCTTAAAGTGAAAACATCCTTTGCTTGACCCTGTTGAAGCAGCATGCAGGCCCAAGAGACAATATTGAAACCATTTGCTTGCGAAGAGAATGAAGGATCCAAAGCTTTCTTATCTGATACCAACTCAAGCAACACGATACCATAGCTGTAAACATCAGCCTTCTCGGATACACGACAGGTCATGGCATACTCGGGTGCAACATATCCGAATGTGCCAGCTACACCGGTTGTTGCATGGGTTTCAGATGTACCCAGAAGCCTTGATAATCCAAAGTCAGACAGATAAGCATTACAATCATTGTCCAACAATATGTTACTCGGCTTGACATCCCGGTGTAGCACCTTCGGGGTGCATTCGTCATGCAGATAAGCAAGTGCATGGGCTATATTGAGAGCAATCTTGTGAATAATTTTCCAATCTACAGCTCTAGTGGATCTTTCCCTAATAAAATTTTCTAAATTACCACCTGGTAAGTAATTATATAAGAGAAACATATCCGTTTCATTGGCATGGTACCCTACAAGAGTTACAAGATTAGGGTGCCTCATTGTCTCAAGGGTCTTTACCTCGGCATGGAATTGCTGGATACCCTGAAATCTTCCAACAGCAAGCCTCTTGACTGCCACTGAGATTCCTGGAGCTATTTCAGCCCTGTAAGTGGCACCAAAACCACCAATTCCTATGCATTTGCCAGCACTGAAATTCCCAGTTGCTTGGACAATAGTTTCATATGTCAATGGAACCCCAATGTCGACAAAAGCTGTAATTTCCCTTGATTCAGAAACCTGAACCCTGGACTTTGGGACCCGTTTCCTGGTGTAAAAGAAGAGGACAGCTAGAACTAGAAGAACTGAAACAATGGCCGAGGCAGATGCTATGGATGCGATCTCAATGGGACCTAAGCTTTTATTGACAGTTCTGTTACCCGAAGAAGAAGCAGCTTCATTTTGTGAATCTTCAGTGTTGATCGTCATATCAGCGGATCGTACAGCTAGTGAATTTGATGAAAGTTCTGACACTTCAAGGGAACGAAACCGTCCAAAGCTAGAAGGAATAGCACCACTCAGGTTGTTACTCCCCAAGGAAAGGTGTTTGAGATTTTTCAACTGATTGAGCCCTTTGGGTACCAGACCTCTAAGTTTGTTTCCACTTAGGTCAAGTAAAACAAGGGACTTCAAGTCCCTGAAACTTTGGGGAACGACTCCTTCAATCTGATTCTTAGAGACATCCAAAAATTTAAGGGATCTGCAAATTGCACCAATTCTTGATGGAATATGACCAGACAATCTGTTATTGCTAACATTGACTATCATCCCATGGAGCTTATTACAGTTTACAAATAAACTTTCTGGAAATGATCCAGTGAGATTGTTTCCACCAGCAAGAAATGCATATTCAATCTGCTTAACCAATCTTGCTGGTGCAATTGGTAGCCATGGGAGTGAACCAGAGAAGTTATTTCTACCAAAATTGTGAATCAACACTGCTTTCGAACCCTGAAATGGCAAAATTGTTTTGAGGCGTGTTTTACATGTAAAGAATGACAGATAAGCAGATGGCGGATCATGGGGTTGGAGAAGTTCAAAACTAGAGGAAAAAATACCAGGGCAGGCACAGTAATTGAACCTGGGGATTGATCCTGACATGAGATTTCCACTGATATCAAAGAGTGTCATACAAGGAACTCGAAGCTGCTCATCAAGCTCCCCAGTTAGCCTGTTCGAGCTTAAATCTAGATGACTTAGTTTCTTGCATCCATTGAACACTCCAAAGACATCCCCAACAAAGTGGTTCTGAGCAAAGTTTATGATTTCTAAGTTCTCGCAACCACCCCAATTTCTTGGCAACTTACCCTCAAGATTCGCTCTGAGCGCCCAAAGAACTTTAAGCTTCGGAAGGGTTGTGATTCCCATTGGAATGGAGCCTTGGAAACTATTATACTCATCGGAATTAGAATGTGGCAGTCTAAATGACAGCTCTTCATTTGAATTCTGCACACTCAGAAAGGGATCGAAAAGATTAGACAGGACAATAATGGACAACCGAACACAATCTCCAAGCTCTGTGGGAATAAAACCGCTAAGATTGTTCCTAGCAACATCAAGAACCTCAAGCTTATGCAGCTGGCCAAGCTCATTAGGAATAACACCATCCAACATGTTGGAAAACAACACAAGAGTCCGTAACTGCTGACAATTCCCCAAACTACCGGGGATATGCCCAACTAGGAAATTGCCAGACAGATCAAGATGCTCTAGATACCGACAATTACTTCCAAAAAAATCAGGAATTGGACCGTTTAGCTGATTATTAGACAAATGAAGTCCTTTCAAATAATAGAAACTACCAAAATAATCACGGATAGACCCCTTCAGCTTATTCCCAGCTAAATTCAAAACCTCCAAATCCACAAATTTTGACAAAGACCCTGGGATCTCCCCTTCTAGTGCATTAAACCCGAGATTCAAAACCCGCAAATTCCTCAGCCCCACAATTTCATCAGGCAACTTCCCAGTAAATGAATTCCCTTCAAAATCAAGTTGTTCTAATTTCTCTAAACCCCATAATTCTAAAGGAATTTCACCACCAATGTCATTAAAAGCAAGAGAGAGAACTCTAAGTTCAGTAAGTTTCCCAATCAAAGGTGACAAGTATCCCACTAATTTCCCCCTTGAACATGCTCTTCTTCTAAATCCAAAACCATAAAATGGAAGAAGCTTTGAAGAAGGAGAACAAGATGGGGTAGAGTTACCTTCACAACAACCACCACCAGCAATATTAATGGAGATGACCTGAGACCTTGAATTGCATGAAACTCCATGCCAAGAGCAGTGGTTTGGGTTCTTCGAAAGGTCCCAGCTTGAAAGTATCCCAGAAGGGTCAAAAACAGAGGTTTTGAACTCCAACAGGATCCTTCTCTCAGGAACCAACAACTCCCCTGAAACTAAGCAGAAGACAAACAAAAACAAGACCAAACCTTTACACAACAAATGACATCTCATATTTGTTTCCCAAGAAAACAAAAACAAACCCAACAAGAACAACAAAAAGAATTCTCTCTGAGCTTCAAAAAGTCCACCAAAAGCCACTCACTCCTTTCACCCCCAAAGGAAAAAAGTATTTTATTTTTCTTAAACAACGGGAGGGAAAAGAAAAGGGGGTCTTTGGAGAAGAAAAACGCGTTTCTTTCTAAAAATTTGTTCTTTATTTTTTTGCTTCTTGTCGATGGAGTCGTGCAAAGTCTGGGTGTTTGAGCTTTGGTCTGTTCCTTTTCTCACTATTTTTGGGTTATTTTCCTCGTAAATGGAGAAACAACGAAGAGGGGGCCACGTAGAGTAAATGGATGATGGGGGTGATAGTGGGGTCCATCAGCGGGTCAATTAATGCATCTGAACTGTCAACACACGGCGGCTCCGGGAAGGACCAGATGGAACTGGTGGGTCCCCTTTCTTGTTTGTTTTTACGTGGAATATCTTTGCCTCTCACTTAGAAGCTTGCGCTGTCGTTTTCCGTCACGTGGAAAAATGGTTAAAGGGTGAAACTGAAAGGTTAAAATCTGTTCTTAATCCCTGCACTTTTACAAATTTTGAGATTTAATCTCTATGTTTTAAAAGTTAAAGGCTTAGTACATAATTTAGTGTATAAGTTTGACACTTCTTTCTAGTGTGGTACCTATATTATTTTTTGGTCCAATTCGGTATTTGTATCTGACAAAAGTTATATATTTTGGCACACAAAGATAATGCTATTAATATTTTAGTGTTTACTTTGACTTCTAGAGTTGATTTGATGAAATGTCATAATTAGCTAATAATATTAACACTTAATTTTCATTGAATCAACTCTAAAACATGAATGAAATCACATCCATCGGATTGTATTTCATAAATTAATCGTAAAATTAAATAAATTCACAATTAATACAAAATTTATTCTATTAACAATATCATAAAAAATCAAAGCTAGTCCTATTAGTAATTAACTTTCATCTAATCAACTCAAATTAAAAACTAACCATTAACATTCTTATCTTTGAATACCAAAATATATAATTTTTGTTAAATACAAATATGAAATTGAATAAAAAATAACAAAGTACCATATTAAAAAATGTCAAACTCGGATATTAAATAATATATTAAGAAAAAGCTAAAAACTAAATCTTCCTACTTTTTTAACTTAAAATCTTTGTCCAATAATTAATACCATTAATAATTTTCGTCAAAATTTATTAATTTTTTTATTAATTATATGCTAGATATATGAGAGAAGCCAAATCATTTGCTAAGTTAGCATTTTAAGTACAGGGATTAAATATTAAAAATTTCAAACTATAGGGACGGAAAACAGATTTCAACCAATCTGAAAACTACAAAGGATGCACGAGGAACTGGACTTTTCGCTGACGCAACCTATCGCCAGCGTTAATTATGTAACAAATTTATTAGTGGCGCTTTATTTTTATAATTGTTTCTGATGAATATTCGTAAATTTTATAATTTGAATAATATGGGGTATAAATATCTCTTTGCATGTTAATTTTAAAAATATCAACTTGTTCTCTCTCAATAAAAATTAAAAAAAAGTTTAAATAATTTTTAAATTTTAAAATATTTATAAAAATTTTAAAATTTATATTTTTAAAAAATTTAAAGAATATATAAATAAAGTTAAAATTTTAAAAAATTTCTAAAAAAAGAATTTTAAGACTTAAAAAGTTAATTAATAATTCAAGTCTATCATAATAAAGTATATATTTTTATTTTGATTTGAAAAAGTTTTCAAATATATATAATTTTAAATTCATGTGCTCTTATATGGAATTAGTCATATCATAACAATATTTTAATTTAACATGTTTATTTTTTTAATTTAACTCGAATAATTTCACTCAATTTAACTCGATTCAAATTTCATTTAACTCAACTCGATTCAAAAAAATTTCAAACCAAATTAGTATGATAAAATAGGATTCGTTAACTCAAAAAATTTTCACTTGATTCGACCGAACGCTCACCCCTAATAGTTAGTCACAAAATAAAGAATAGTTAGTACAAATTTTAATTTAAAATTAGAAATACGAGTAATAACTCTTGTAAAAATAAAATAAAATCTCTTCAAAATAAACAAAAAAACTTTTCATTCTCCTTGCTAAAAATAAGTCATGAGTGTGACTAAATGTTACTAATTAAATTACTTTATTGATAACTTATATACTAGATTTTGTGTAAAAAATAATACTCTTATCAAATGTAACATTAATTCATAACCTATTAATTATATATTTTTAATATCTTTTTTTTACTAATAATCAAATTTTTACTTTTTTATTAAAAGGTAGAAACTTTTTTTTGAATAATCTCATTATAGATTTTGATAATAATTTCAAAAACTGTTTGTTTAATAGTAGAAAAATGTAGGGTAAATTACACTAACGACCACTCAACTTTGAGGTAGTTGATAAAACAGTTACTCATGTTTCAATTCAGTCACTCAACTTTCGAAAAATAACAAAACAGTTATCACTAATCATTTCCCGTTACAGACTTAACAGAAATACTATTTTTCATCCCCCTATCACTGCTCTCCTATCCCTCTCTCTCTTCTCCACCTGACAAACAGTTAATTAAATTTTAATTCAATCACTCAACTTTCGAAAAATAATAAAACAATCACCACTAATTATTTTTCGTTACAGACTTAATAGAAATACCATTTTTGTCCCGTATCACTGCTCTCCTATCCCTCTCCCTCTTCTCCACCATCCCTCCCCCTACTCTAATTCTCTCTCCCTCTCCCCCTCTTCCCCACCACCACTACTATTAGAAGCCTAACCACATTGTCCTTCCATTTCATTCTCTTCCATGGCCATCCATTCTTGCCTTTGCACTTCTCACCATTTCCATCTTCGTTGTAACTTGGTTCATCTTCTTCACTCGTGCTTCCATCATTTCATACGCAAAGAACAAAGTGTAAAATGAGAAGAACCAGTGTATACCATGTCAACAAGAAAGGCTGGTCAAGCTTGTTAATGAGATTCAAGATAATGTTGTTATTAGTTACTACATCAAATTTTGGTCCAGTGAACTGCCCATTGATAAGAAGGATAACCTTCACAACAACAAAAAATCAAAACTTTTTTTTTCTCAGAAACCCAAAAACATACACATAAAAAAGCACATTACTTTCAAAAACCCAAAACACAATTTCAGAATTTGATAGTTTAGAGATCAGAGTAACCTACCAGGGAACTCCAAGAATAGAACGAGTACCATAAGTAACAGTCCAGGTGAAATACAAGCAAGGGTCTTCAGCATTCACCAAAGACACGCCCAAAACAGCCAAAACACCAAAAACTAAATAAGGAATGAAAGATTTCTCCATTTTCCCTTTAATACACTGAAAGCCAACCAATCAAACATTTAAAAAAAAAAAACCTGGCTGAAATTGGTTTATCAGAAGACTATCACCATTACCACCTGAAACAGAAACTCACCTGCTGGTTTGAAACTCCCTGGAAAGTGAACTATTTTCATAACAAAACAGGGAAAATATGTATACTTTAAAGCAAGTTGGAAGCTTGCATTTAAACTAATAATCGGCGCAACGCGTTTCCGCGTTAAGATAATTGCTTCCAGCTTATGTTTATTTTCACTACTTTAAAAAAGCTAAAAGCGATAAAGGATGAATCATGTAATAGATGAGAAGGAAAATAAAGATGGAAATCTGGGTTAGGTTGAAGTAAAAATGGACTCTAACCAATCTGATGTAAACTCATAAGCCACAAATGTTAGAACACCAATCTTATGTAAGGAACAGAGTAGAAACAGCGGCAACGGTGGTAAATTGGTAATGGTGGTTGAGATGATGGTGAAGAAAGAATAGAGGGAAGAGGGGGAGAGAGCAAGGGTGGGGAGGTTTGCAAAAAAGTAAAGGGGCTTGTGACAGGGGGAGGGATGAGGAGGAAGAGGGAGAGGGATGGGAGAGCAGTGCTACAGGATGGAAAATGATATTTCCGTTAAATCTGTAACAAAAAATGTAACTTGTTATAGAGTAAAAGAAAATAGTTATTAGTGACTGTTTTATTATTTTTTAAAAATTCAGTATTATTTTGTCAATTATTTTAAAGTTAAGTGATGATATAATTCACCCAAAAAGGATGAAATTCAGTAATTATTATTTATAATTAAAAGTTTTATTGTTGTTTTTAAATAATGTTGCATTGGCAATAACCATGTGAAAATGGGATGGGCAAATAAATTTGTCGTAATAATTAAAACAAAAGAAATCTCAAAACATTAATATTTGGATTGGTGGAGTAAAAGCTCTCATCTTCATCCTTTTAATTAATTCACTAATCACTTCCACCACTAAACAATGCTTCAATGTTTCTTTTCTTAATTTATTTGAAGGGATATTATTGGTAAAATTTATAGCATGTTTGATTGGTTATAATACCAATATATTACAACTCAATTCAGTGAGCCCATCATTAAGTATTGTTCAGTTGATTCTAATGAACTATTACAATCCTATTCCATACAGACATACTCAAGCTAAAAATATTGTTTACTATCCGGTAGTCTCCTCGTGGAATGATGATTCAGGGAATGGGTGTATAACTTAGGTTAAGCTTTCAATTTTACCCTCACCATAATCATTTCTTTCTCACGTCTAAAACCTTTTCCCTCTTTTTCATGCTTCTTCCTTCTATTGTAATCATTAACAAAATCCCAACTTATCAATTTAAATTTTTTTAATCCCATTTCCTCCCAACCCTATCTCTGACAAACTCTAACAAGGCCTTCAATCTCAGAATTGCTTTTCTAACTCCAAATGCCCTCAGCAAGGCCTTCTCTTGCTTTTGATTGAGGTGGAAACTTGAGAAGAGAAACAACCAAATAGTGGTTCAATGTGAGGCTTCAGCTGTACTTGAGAAGGAGGTCGAAGAGACCTTTAGGGAGAATATTGAGTACCAAGCAGAGGTGGGTTCTTTTGCTTTTCTTGGGTTTTTCTCTTCTGTTTCTACTTTTGGTGGAATATTTAGGGATTTACATGGTGGTGTTGGATTGGGCAATTTGATGTTGGATTCTATTCTGCTTTTCTTGGTGCTGAGAAGGTAACATGCTGTGATCTTAATATAACCTGCATTCTCATCTTCTACTTCATGTATGAAGCCTTTTCGTTCAATAATTTTCAAGCTAATTGGGTTGCTTGTTTATATGTTTCTTGAACAGGCGGTGGTGTTCACAAAGAGTCCAAAATCAGACAAGCAATATTTTGGGAAGTTGTAGCAGACAGTAGCTCCTATGTGAATAGGGAGGAAACTAATCTAGAAAATCTTCTAGTCCGTGGTACACAGATTACACTTTATTTAAGGGTACTGCATTTGTTCATTCTTTTTCCTCTTTTACACCCTATTTGAATGTATTTGCATTTGCATGTTTAAAAATTTAAAGGAAGATAATAAATAGCATTGAGATTTTAATGTAGTGTTTCATGTTACAAATACAATTGCCTTAGAAATTTCTGGTTCTTCAAATGTTCAAGTCTTCTGAGTGTCAAATGTTTAAGATATTGCTCTCCTGCAGTCAGATGACAAGTACGAATTCTCAGATCCCACCAGAATTCAGAATTTGGTGAAGAATTATTCCCAATTTGTTTCTTTCCCAATCTACATTTATGGTAAGATACTAAACCAAACAAGAAATATTAGGTAGAAACACACACACAAAAAAAAAAAAAGGGAAATCCTGAGTAGGGAAGTTGTCAGTTTCTAATTCTATGTGTAATGCTGTTTACTTTTCTCCTTATTTATTGTGTTATCATGTTGCAAAGTTTTTAATTTTATTTGCTTATTTTTAGACCAATATCTTATTTTGTTTTGCTTATAGGTTCCTCCAGCACATTTGAATCCTGAATTCTAATAATATGGGTGCTTTGGTAGACAGTGGAATTTTGTGGCCTGGAAAAGTTGGTTAGATAATTTGCTCCAAATAATGGTTGCAAGCTACTATTTAATGAATTTATTGTTTCTTTGAGTTATATTAAAGATAATTTTTAGCATTTCATTTCTTCTCAATTATATATAATGATATGTAGATATAGGATTTTTAGTTACCTTTGATGTCACAATTGTCGTCATCAACAGATACGAGGTTTATCAATATAATGCTAATGCGCTCAATAAAATATTTCAAAACCCTGCTTGCTTTGCTGACCAATTTCGATTGAACAATCAAGAGTTTCTGAGCAACATTATGAATGCAATTGTTGAAATTTACCGAAGATTAGAAAGCGATTTGAAGTTGGCAAAGACTCGTCAAACATTGGAGGATCAAGTAGAGATAAAGAGATTGCGAGAAACCATCCGAGAAGCCAATCTGTAGTTGGCCAGGTTAAAGAATAAATAACAGCTAGAGTAATTGCTGCTTCTCGTTATTTCATTCAAGTAATAGCTGTCTAAGAATCTTTTAGTGATTAATTGGAATGTTGATGAACTGATAGTAATGTATGCTTTTGTGTGAGGGTTTGCGTTTGAATAAGGAGAATGTTAAGTACTCATGTGATTTGATACTTTTGGTATTTTAAAGTTGTTTTGTGTGGAACTGCAATCTTATTTTTTGTATTTTTCACTTCAGTTTTACTTTCCATATTTGGGGTTAAAATTTTAATACTTCACTAATAGACCATATGATTGTTAAAATTTTTGATAAATGTATGGCTTAGTTGTTTAAACCGAATTAGACAGAATTAGATTGCTCAGTCAAATCAAAAATCGATTGATATATCAATTTGAAAAGACATTGTTTTGAGCCTGAATTTTTTCCCTAAATTTCTTCGCCTAAATTGGGTAAGGAAAATAAAAGTTCAAGCTTATTTCCTAAACTAGTTAGCCCAAATCTAAGAAAATAATAATAATAAATGAGCCCAAGATTCAACCAAGCCCAAACCAAAAAAGGGAAGAAAAAGTTAAACCTAAAGTTTGTTCATGTATTAAAATTTTTAATCAAATTTGTAATGAATAAATGATGTTTATGTATTATTGTTATTTAAATGTTTATAGTTTTTTAATTAATTATTTTTTTAGAATTTTATTTTAAAATATTGAATTGATCTAATTAGTTTAACCATTAGTCCAATACTAAACACCAATATGCATGGCTCCATAGTGGCGAATCAAAGGATATGGAGCAAGGGCGAAGCCAGGGGGTTGGCATGGGCTCTGCCCCCTTAAAATGTAGATCTGCTCTTTTAGTCTTTAAAATTTTTAAAAAAAATTTAAATTAGTAAAGGTAAAATTACACTTTAACCCCCTAAAATTATAAAAATTTGATTTAATCCTTTACAAATTATAAAAATATAAATTATAAAAAATTAAAATTTTATCCGCCCCTAAATATTTATTCTGGCTTCGCCCTTGATATGGAGCAATCAGGTAAGGATGGAAGGTAGTGACAAAAAGTGAAAAAGTAGCAGCAAAACATGGAAAAATAGTAGCAAAAACAACAAATCAACCAAAAATTGCAAATGAAATAAAAACAAACATAAACAACTATGTATCTATAACTTCGACTTTTGTCGATTTTCTCCCTAGGTACATGTAATGAAACTAAAAATAGCTCGATCTGTATATATGTTTGGATGTAAAATATAATTCTCAAGCTATTTATTAGTTCTAACATTTTTCTTTTTAGTTTAGAAGGAAATTAAATTATTTATTTTGCTAATGATATTTTAGCACATTAAATATACATTGCAATTTAAAAATAATAAAGTAGGTTATATATTGTTTTTATAATATTCATATTAAGAATGTTATTAAAGTATATATTATTTTATTAAATTGTTTTTAATAAAAATTATGTTAAAATATGATTAAATTATTTATTATTATTAAATTATATTTTATAATAATCTTATTAAAATTTAATAACAATAATAATCATTAACTTAAAAAAATTCTTTTAATGGTACCTTGTTCATTTAAAATTTTTTTCCTTATACTATTACAACATCTATTCCATTCAACCAAACAGAAGAATACTATTACAGCTCTATTCCATTCAATTCTAACCAAACAACTAAATTATTGATTATAACTCTATTCCACTATAGTCCTATTCCATTCCCTCCAACCAAACGCGCTGTTAAGATTTTCCCATTTCCCGCTTATTATTATTATTATTATTATCAATTCTAACCTTTTGTTTAAATTTTCAATGTTAATTTGGGTTATCAAATAGTCGAATCAACCAATTATTTTGTTTAATTGATTGAATCAAAATACCAATTTAAAATTTTCAACCATGACTATGATGTGATTGAAAATTTGTATGTGATGAAAATTTAAAAGCATAATAATGAATTTAGCTCTTAACATTTACCTATATTGTTATTTTGTTTTATATTTTTATCACTTTAACTTTTGACCTTCAAAGTTTAATCAAATTATTTTGTTTTGAAAAGAAAAAGTTACTAAACTAATAAAATCTTAATAGCACTAAAGTGATAACTTGCATAATAATTCACGTGTATTTCTTTATTGATATAAATAAAATTTTTTAATGAAATATACATGAATTGCAACATGAATTATCACATTACTACTATTAAAATTTTGATAGTTGAGTCAACTTTCCATCTAATAAAATGCAATATAACTAAGGTTTAAAGATTGAGAAACAAAATAAGAAAAATAAGGTTAGGTAAAGCAAGCAGTAAGTGGAAAAAAATATCTAAGGAAGCTAATGTATCAATAAACTAGATGTAAGAATTACAGAGCTATATAGATTCACAATATAACTACCTAAAAATTGGAACCCACCTTCCAAATCATGTAGGGTAAAGATGTTTTTTCCCTTCTCAACCATTGCCTCAAATTTCTGACATAATCATGCATATGAGAAGAGAAATATATATGTGAAAGTTCATGATGAGAGCCTTTTCAGTTACGGAGAAGTCATGATTGATTAAATAACATCAGATCAGAGCAAACATCCTGTAATATAAGCCATAGATTTTCCAAAGGATTTTTTTGTTTTCGGCAAGGAGAGTGCGGGTTGAGAGTATTTTTCAATGTCATTTTCCTTGACAACAATTGTGACAGGAGCGACACCAGTGCCAATGCCATGTGCAGCATTGCCATTGCCGTTGACAACAAGGAAAGCAAGAGCAACAGTTTCCGCAGCAAGATAATTTCGAGGTTGTTGAATATGACAAGGGCTCTTGTTCTTCTTCTCGTCCTTGTCTTTGTTGCTGTTGCTGTTGCTCCCTTTTTTCTTCCATGGAAACAACATTTCTGCCATCCTCAAGACTGCAATGATCCAATATAAATTAAGTTGCAACACCTACAATGTAACTGCATATGACATGCATGAGCACATATGGTATGCACTATGCAGCAAGCAATAACTGCATAAAAAGCTACAAATTTCTATATTATTATACATACATACAAGTAGGCATGTCGAATATCAGGTTCACATTAACAACTACATAGATCCCAGGGAAAGGAATTAAGGCATCTATCTTGTTTTGCATGGAGAAAAAGCTACCAATTCTCTTTCCACAAGGCATATATATAATATAACAAGTGAAGCACTTGATTGTCAAAAGTAGGATTATTGGTGATAGAGAAAGGTGTTAACTTACACTGGAAAGGCAAAGGAATTTACACTGGTTCCAACATCGGAATGGGTGGGTGAGGTCCAGAATCTCGGTGGATATGTTGGCTTTTCCTCATTTGGTTCTTCAGCGCTTGGGTCTGTTTTATCCTTTGCACCATCATTTGATATCAAAGTTCCCTCACTCTTTTCAAATTCAACACTCTTTTTGTCAGTGGATGGGCTTAACGCGAATAACTCCTCATCTGATTTGAAAAATTCTCCGGATTTTGAGTTCAGAAAATTCTCTCTGGAGAAACTGTTGTTCTCTACTTGAATGCTAAATAATGACTCATTAGAAGCAATACTCCAATCTGCAGGTGTTAAGGAATTTCTTCTTTTGAAGACCGAAGAGGAAATCCTATAAGGATCATATCCTCCCTCTTGATCCATCATTTGGAGTGGAGGGGATATTGTCACTGTTGGTCCATGTACAAAACTAGGAACTCGAGATGTAGATGTTGCAGTAGCAGAGACATGATGTTCATCATCACGTTTAGAGGAAGAAGTGAAAGCTATTCCTGATCTGGATTCTGATAACTTTTTATTAGCTTGAAACTGATCATCTGTAGATGAAGTGGATGAGGATGAAGAGGACAGTCTCTGCTGTTTGGCTGAGACGACTTTACTACTTTCGGTTCCATTGAATACATCCTGGTTGAAGTAAAAAGGATCACTTGCAACACCAAGTGCTATATGTTCTTGTGAATGATCACTGGTTCCAGTACTCGTCCCACTCGAATGTGTATAACTTTGGTTTCCAACAAGTTCCGGATGCATCAATGAATGCTTACTGATTCCATTCCCATCACTTTCCTCTGTGACTGTTTCTGAACACTTACTGGCTCTCTTCCCACGGCCAATGTCCATAACTTAAAAAAAGGAACTAGGTGAAATCCAAATTAGGTCGCCATTTCCATGAAGAGTTAAGAGGTTGACATTTCAACAGCTTCAAACATTGCCTAGGAACATAAACCCCTTTTAATACTAAATCCATCCATATCCATACATGAATGAAGCAGGGATAAATGGCAAAAATTGAAGGAATCTATAAGGAAAAACATATATATATATATCTCTATATATATATCCTAAGCAAATGCAGTTCATCATATCTTGACATTTTACCAAACACCATGTTTTGCAACATTAATTCAGGAAAGCTAATGAATACATTCTTCAAATTTCAACTTTTAACATCTTTCTTGAGGACGTTGGGGAAAACATCGTATGCTGTTCTATGTGGATGAAGCAATTATTTTTTAAAATCATATATCTGATAAAGAATAAGATATTGAAGAAATTTTGCAATAAAGTTTGAAATTTGTTAAAGGTCAGACCCTCAACACCTTCAGCATTGACCTTTAATGGGGGGTTTTGTTTCCCAACTCAAGTTTCTAAAACAAAACGAGCATGCATGCCTGAGAAAGTGAACCATTCGTAATTGCGCATGATCATAGATGAACCTACCAATAGCATATAAGGCATTTATGGGTGGAAATGCTAAATAAAGTATGAGTTTGAGTCCAATAATGTATAAAACTTGGGTTTAAGTCTGTTTATACGCAATTTTATATGGCTCTTCTTCTCAAATAACTTAACAAAACGAGCGCGCATGCTTGAGAAAGTGAACCATAAGTAATTGCGCATGATAATAGATGAACCCAATAATGTATAAAACTTGGGTGGAAATGCTAAATAAAGCTCTAGTTTGAGTCCAATAATGTATAAAAGTTGGGTTTAAGTATGTTTATACGCAATTGTGTATGGCTCTTCTTCTCAAATAACTTAACAACCCCCCTCACCAAAACAACATGTTCTGAGGGTTAGACCCTCAAACAAAAACCTTGAATTTTGATAACGTTTTTCTTCGCTAATTCATCGAACAAACAAGTTTGTCTCTGCATTACTTAAAAAAAAAAGTTCAACTCTAAATCATCGACACCATTTTCATCACAAAGAAAAGCTACAATTATCAAATCATTCAACCAATAATCTTCAAAACAGAAAATTTTAAAAAATTAAAGAAAAATCATTGAGAGAGAGAAAAAAGCTTACTTTGGAACATTAAGCACCTGCTGAAATCAAACTCGTCGGAGGCAGCCTCCGACCCTCAACTGCCTTTCTGCGTTCAACAAGTATTTAAAATTCGCATTTACATATTAAATAAAAAAAATTAAAAAATCAGACATTAAAAAAATACAAAAACTTTTAACAGGTATTTGACAAGCAAAATATCAACAAACAAATTTTTTTTTGAGTAATGATTTGTAAGTAAATGTTGTAAAAATAATTAATTAAAATTAAAATTAAAAAAAAGAAAAGAAAATTGTAGGAGACAGATTGTAGTTGAACGGAGTAGCGCTATTTTCTGAATTTCTGTTTTATTTTGTATTTTTTAACTAATTTCACCATATCTGAGTTTCGCGCCATCTTTTATCATTAATTTTTGGGTAAATTCCATTACTACTTACCCAACTATGTTTTTTTTTTCTTTTTTGTCAACCCAATTATGAAAAGTTATAAAATAGCCACTTAACTATTCAATTTTGTCTTTTTTGGTCACTCAACTATGTTGGATTTTTGGGTGTTTCCATTTTTACGTTAGCCAACTCATGACCCAAAAAAACAAAATTGAATAGTTAAGTGGCTATTTTTTAACTTTTCATAATTGGGTGACCAAAAAAGAAATTTACTAATAATTGAGTAACTATTTGTAACTCTTTATAGTGGAGTGGCCAAAAAAGAAAAAAACTATAGTTGGGTGACCTCTACTGTAGTTTAACCTCAATATTTTTTATTAATATTGTGTTTGATACTGTTTGGTTTCAATGTTCAGTTTGGTATTTGATTTTTTTTTTTTTGTTTTAATTTGGCACCTAAGTTTAGCTTCAATGTTCAATTGGTACTAAGACTTTTTCTTCTTTCCCATTTAAGTACTTATGTTTTTTTTTACTAGAGCACAAATGTCAAATATTCATTAGGCCACATGATGTCGATCGATCTAAGTACCAAATTAATCATTGAGGTCAAAATCGAGCATGAAATTAAGACAAAAAAAATCAATTACGAAAATTGTGTAAAATCCCGATACCCGAGTCGATCACCGGATTCAAGCTATAAGGTGCAACATTCGTTGTCGGAGCAACTACAATCAAATTACATTCGATTTAAAACCATTTAACATTCAAGTATAAGTAAAACATGTGCATAATAAGATACATAATCATTTTTGGGTATTATACGAGCTCACGAAAGCTCTATTACTACTCGTGGTCAAATTAGGATTGTAAAGAATTCATAATGTCGGGTTGACATCACAACTTTAGGAGTTCCTCGTTACGACGCAACATACTAACTTGGCTTGTCGTGACATTGAGAGTACGTTGTCATGACGTAACTCTCTGTTTGGTCTCGTCTCTCGCGACGTTGAGAGGATGTTGTTGTGACGTGATTGACTGTTTAAACACTTCAATATCTATAAATTCCAATAACATACCAATTGTATTTATGCCAAAACATACCAAAATGGTAAACCAAGTTAACTTTTAACAACAATTGTTCAAAATGATCATTTGAGATACAAAATACTAAACGAAAGAGAACTTTACAAATATTGTTTAGTCGGGGATTGCCTCTTGGATGCTGGAATTACTTATCGGGACTTTAAGATGTACCTATACCTAAGCACAAAGAAAACAAACCATACATTGAGGGATAAAGCTCAGTGGTATTTTCATGATTCAAGTCAATGCAATAAAAGCTTATATCAATTGTATACATCCAATACAAATTCTATTATCACCTAATTCATATACATTTCATACAAATTCTTATTCAATACAGAAACCAAAAAATGCTACTAAGAATACCTTTACATCTTATAAATCAAACCATGCATAACTTAATTAACCAATCTAATATGCATATCATTTTAACATTCCAATGTCAATAGAGTTCACAATCATATTTAATACCATAACAATATAGATATAAATCATTTCCAAATTGAATTGTTTGATTCGTCAAATTCTGTTTTGGCCTTTCGGGCTCATATTGTAGCATGCTAAAAGTCGCTACAATATGAAAACAGTGAAAAATTGAGATTTTGTCCTCAATAAAGTGAAATAAAGAGAAAAAAATAAGGAAATAAAAGTGATAAAAAAGGGAGAAGTTGAGTTATATCAATTAAAAAAATTCTTGATTAAGAAGTACATTATGATGTATTGATTCAAGTAAGGAATAAATCATAAATGTGAGAAAATTTTTGTGGCCCAAGAGTAAATACTCAAATTTTGAAGGGTTAAAGTATAAATATAAAAAAGTTGAAGGGCCAATAGTATAAATATTTTAAGGATGGAAGGATAAAGAAACTAAGGAAAATGGATGAATTAGGACCAAACTGAATAAGTGGAAAAAAGTATGAGGGGTCAAATCACAATTTTACTAAAATAAGTGATGATTCAATGGAGGAATTTTGAAGGATCATAAGGGGCAGAATGATCATTAGCAAGAAAGATAATTTTGAAGAGTAATGATGATTTTGATGATATTTTTAATTACTTAATTAGATAAATGTTATTTAATTAATATTTTAATTATATTTTTAGTAATATTTTATTATTAAATGATTAATATAAAATGGAGGAAATCGTCCTCTTTCCATGCTTTCAACGTGGTGGGAAAGGAAGAACAGAGAATTTTGCTTTCATCACAAATTGGTTTTTCCAACAAAAATCCATCATTTTGACTTAGAAATCAAAAGAATTTTCATAGCCACAAAGAGAGAAAAATGGTAAGGAGAGCATGAGGAGCTAGAAATATCAAGTTAGATTCAAGAAAATAAAAGTTGGAAGAGAGAAAGTCATGTTAAAGTTTGGTTTCAAGAGAACAATGTATGGATGTTAAGCTTTTATGTTGTTTTTAAGTTTAGTAGTAATAGAAAATATAGAAATGATATTAAATTCAAGATTTCTTAGGGAAAGTATTATGTTTTTGACATGTTGATGAAGGAAGAAGTGAGAAAGTGAATTAAATGATAAAGAAAAGAGAATAACAAGTGATTTCGGATAGATAAGAAGAAAGTACCCATGAAATTTCTTGATATTTAAGGATTATAATGTGAACTTAGTGTGTTAGAGTTGTGTAATGCAAATCCTTGTTAAAGATAATATAGTGGTAAAGCTATGGATCTGTGTACGAACCATGCATCACAAGTAAAATCCATATAGAACTACACTTTTTCTAATTGACATTGACTAGAATAAGGTTTTTCAACCTTTAAATAAATGTAGTTGAAACTCCTCTTGTATCATTAAGTTTTCAACATCAGTGAATTTCTCCTCCTCTGCTCGTGGTTTTTTCCCGAAAGGGTTTTCACGTAAAATTTGTGTGGTTTTTTTTTTACTTTTTTTCTTTGCAATCGTTCTATATTGTCATTATCGACGTTAGTTTTAACATGGTGTGATATTAGTAAGTTAGTGGAACAAGATGTGAAATGATTTAACATAAGAAATAGGAAATTATATTAGAAATATATATAATAGATGTGCTATGTAATAGTGAAAAATACACAAAGTATTGAATAAGTGAAACTATGAAAAAATATGAGGAAACAAGGATTAAATTAAAAGGCTTAAAAATTATATGTGGTAGAAATAATATAAGTGAAATACATAGAAATTGGGTGTGTAAAATAAGATATTGGGATTAATCATGTGAATTACATGAAATAAGAAAGAAAATTTATTTACTATGATTAAATAGTGAATAAAGGACTTTTATGTTAAAAGGTGACTAAATTTAAAAGTTATAAAATTTACAAGAAAATATTGATGAATAAAGAATATGCTGAAAAATAAAAGAATATATGAATATTGTATTCCAAACTACAATTATTTTCTAAGTTGTGGAAATTGGGGGCTATATCGTGAATTTGGAAAAATTTATGTTAGAAACAGTAAAAGTGAAGTGCATACACTTAATATGTGAAAATAGATATTGTGATGAATTATGGAAATATTAAATAGTATTCAGATATGTTATATGTGTTATTGAAAGGGAAAGATATTGTTACATGAAATGTTGTAATGATGACTAAATTATAAAGTATGTAAAAGTTATGTGAAATGTATAATAATAATTATTAGTGAGTTATGAAAGATTATTAAATATGAAGACAAGTTACATGTGTTATTGAGAGTGGAAGACATAATTATACTAAATATTGTTACAATGATTAAATTTTGAAAAAGCGTAAAAGTGATATGAGTGCATTATATGATTTGCCCAAGTAAAGGAGATAAAAAACTATTGGGATACAGACAGCATACAATTAAGGAAATTTCAGCGCGCTTATCGTCTTACGCTTTATCGTTTAGTATTTCGCACTTCAATGCTTATCATTCTGCACTTCGGTGGCTACAATTTTGCACTATGGTGCCTACTATTTTATTATTGCATTTTAGTGTACCTCTGTATTAGTTCCGTATATCCTAAGTATTCTGTTTAGTCTACTAGGCCTCTGTTAAAAAAGCAAGTTATTTTCATTGTAAACAAAAGTATAAAACTGGTTGATGATTGAAATATTGAATCTAAAAAGTGAAAATATAAGTAAATCGAATATGTCCGAGGGAATATGAGGACGATAAGGAAGGGAAGATAAATGTGTAAAAGTATTTTGTAAAAGAAAAGATAATTTTTTGTGATGAAATTATGGAAATTTATACCAAATGTTGAAATATGATGCGTGTATTAAAAGAGTAGGAAGTTCTTATGGGTTGAATTGAGGACTTAAGAACTAAATTGTGAAATAAGTAAAAAGTGACAAATAAATATGATAATAAGAAATTGAGATGTAATAGGATACGTAAACAAAGAAATGAAATATTAAGAATTAATGAATTTAATAGATTTTGAATATCATGGGTATTTACTAAGTCTTCACAGGCTTAACGCATTTATTTTTAACACCTAGGTACAATGGTTTTTGAAGATTCGTAGTTAAGGTCGTGGATATCCATCTCATCACATCTCTAAGTGCCAAGATAGTATGGTTTATATTTTGGAATAGAATGACATGTACTTAGGAAATCAAGTGTGTTCCAAGTAATAGGGACTAAAATATAATTTATGAAAACTTTACTTATTTTGGTGTCTAATGAGCAACTTTATTGATATTTGAATTGAATTATTAAAACCTAAAATCGAATTAGGGCCTAGTCGAAATGGTGGTTTTGAGACCACAAATCCGAGATGGTAATAATTATTTTATGATTATTATAAGATCTATGATATGTCTCTATGCTTGTGTGAAAATTTCATGAGGAAATTTTATGTGAAAAGTGCTTAATTAGACTTTAATGACTAAATCGAATAATTTGTAAAACTTGTGTTCTAGAAGAAATTTGCAAGAAATTGAATTAGATTTTTAATTAGGGGTCCTTAAAGAGTAATTTGACCAAGTTCTAAAGATTTGGACAAAAATGGCCTTGGATGGGAAAAATTTGAAAGAATAGTAAAAAAAACATTTTGGTCATTTAAGGGTAAAATGAACTAAAAGACAAAATAAAAGCCAAATTAGTGTCCATCTTCCTCCCATGGCTGTGTGAATCAAGAGGGGAGCCATGGCTAGGGTTTCCAAGCTTCCAAGCTCAATAGTAAGTGATCCTGAGCCCGTTTTTAACGTTCTATGCATTTTTAAAGTCCCGGTAACATGATCTATTCATTTCTACCATTATTTTGAGCTAAGGTTTATGTTTAAAAATTTACCCATGCATGACATGCTAGTATTTTGATGTTCAATGGTAGAATATGGAAGATTGGAGTGTGTTTAACACCTTTTACTAAGTGATTTTTCATGAAAAAGCCTAAAAAGGACTAAATTGAAAAAGGTGTAAAATAGGTGACTAAAAATCTATTTTAATGAGAAATGTGGGTTGCCATAAGCTTGAATATGGTTCGACTAGGCTTGGGTAATCAAGAAATTGAACACATTTCATTTTATGAGCCTAGGGACTAAATTGCAAATATGTAAAAGTTTAGGGGCAAAATTATAAATTTGCCAAAATATTATTTTTGGGTCACATTAAATAATGTGACTAATAATTAGACTAAATGCGATATTATAGATCAAGGAAAACGAGGATTGAACCTAGATTGGGTGAAAAATAAAAAAATCGAAGGTTAGGTTCCTTTTTGCTATTTTGGGTGTCGAGGTAAGTTCGTATGATAATAATAATGCAATATCATGCTTGAATTGTAATTCTCTATTATTATCGCATAAAGTGTATGATTTAATATATTGGAAGTTTGATGGAATATGATGTTTCATTGAAACGAGTAAGTTTGTATGTAAATAACATATCTTTTTACTTAAGTTATAATATTTTGTTATTATATGAGATGTGGTTGTATATTGAATGATTACTTGATGTAAATTATGAATTGAAGTTGATTATGGATGAATTGGTAAAATGTTGAAAAGTGATGAATTTCCCGGTTGGACCTTCGGAATAGAAAATATACGAATGATCCGTTGTGAGAACACATGTGTAGTACTATGTGCAGGCTACTATGTGTCTAAGATGGTTGTAGGTCACGTGTGTAGTACTAAGTGCAGGCTACTACATGTACCAGATGGTTAGGTCGCATTTGTAGTACAAAGTGCAGGCTACTATGCATACCCGATAGCTTCGATCACATGTGTGGTACTAAGTGCAGACCACTATGTGTAAGAGACAGTTTTGGTCACAGATGTAGTACTAAGTGTAGTCTACTATGTGCACCAAATAGCTTCGGTTACAAGGGTGGTAATATGTGCAGGCCACCGAGTATCTGTTATTATTCCAATGAAATTGACTAAGTGAAAATACATGTGATCATGTAATGAATAGTGTAATTGAATATGATATGACTATATGATGAATAAATGCAGGTATATGTGTGTGAACAGTTTTGGACAATAGTAGTTGTGTGACTTTGAACAATCACCAAAAATGATGGAAATCTAATTCGAAGTTGAATAAGATATGAAATAAAAGCTTATTGAGTTTATTTTCACATAAAAGAAATGATGAAAGCAAAAGAATTTTGTATTCTGTGATATTTAAATTTTTGTGAGACAGAGTCAGAATGATATCAGAATCCCCTATTCTAACTTGAGAAAAATCATTAAAAATTGTATAAAAATAATTATGGGTTATAAATTATATGATTAAAATCTTTAATGAGTCTATTTTCGAAAGAAACAAACGGGAACATTATCCAAATCTTGTATGAAGAGATAATTAATTTTTAGTGTAGAGGGGTTGAAACTGTTAGACAACTTATTGGCTAGACCAAAAATTTTGAAAATTTTATGGTAAGAAGATATGTGAGTCTAGTTTTAGGGAAAATTAATAGTTCTCAATTTGGAGTCTCGTAGCTCTAGATATAAATAATTTAGTGACTATAACTCGAGAAAATAGCTTAATTGGACTTTGAATAAATAGAGAGAAATTGAAACATAGCATGTTAATACATTGCTTATTATTTTTCATGTGAGCTTACTAAGTGTAAAGCTTCCTCCCTCCTTTCCATTTCTTTTAGTGTTGTCAGGTCAGCTCGGGGTTGGAGATCGTCGGAGGCAATCACACTATCAAGCCAATACCTTTGGAATATTGTTACATATGTTAGAATTATCAAGTGAGTGGCATGTATAGGGACATAGTTTTATAACATGTGTTATTATAATTTGGCCAAATGTATTGGCCTATATTAAGCTATTGATTATGGTTTGTAAATTTAGCTATTCATGTTATGTCTGATAATTGTGATGTGAATATGGTTGTTTGCCATGCATGGTCGGTAATATTTCATGTGTGTTTAATGCATGTTTAGAGCCTCGAAGGCTCATGTGTGGGACATTTTACATGTGATCGAATGATTCTGGTATGATTGAAATTTTATGGCTCGGTTTTACGTGTATGTGCATGTTTAAGTCTGGTAATGCCTCGTATCTTTCCCTAGTGTCAGACACAGGTAAGGGGTGTTACACAAGTATTAAAGGTTTAAAAAAAAGACCTATTCGACTTTATGGTAAATGTGAAAAGTCCTATTGAGGTGAATATTGGATATTTTCTGAAGATTCTTTAAGTATGGCTCTAAGAGACATGAAATAAAGGATTGTTCATTAATTGTTGAGAAAACCAAGGAATAGTTTGTAAAGAGTATTAATAAGAGGATAATTTGTTGAACAATTATACTCTGAAAAGACAAAGAATGGTGATTAAAAAAATTTAGGAAAAGAAGTATAGGTGAATAGTAATAAGAAAACATACTATTAGGGGAAAAAGAAGAGGAGAAGTGATGTTAATGTTTGAGGATAGAAAAAGGTTTATAAGGAAAAGAAATTGTGAAGAGTTGGAAGATCCGTGAAAGATATTAAGATCTAATGGTAAATAAGTATAAAGGAAAATAGGTTACAAAGTTGTGAAGAGATAAGCATGTATTTGTAATAAACTAATCTAAAGTATAAACTAGGAGTGAAGGTAAATGTTATTTAATAGTGTATAAAGATTTAATAGACGATTTGTAATCTTTATAGATAAGAATGAGAAGATACATTAAGAATACAATGAGTGTTTTTTAGGAATCTAAAGTTATGGAATAATAATAAGATTTATGATATGACGTGAAGAAATTTGTGGGTTACTAACTAGTCTAGTATATACGCTTGAAAGGTAATTGATAATCTTAGAATCATGAAAGAAGTAAAAGAGGCAAACTTTGGTCGAGACAGTTACCTCGAGGAGACTGTTGGTAGCGGCTGGGCCAATAGATTTCTAAGAGGTTTGGATTTAGAGGATTAACTCTGATCCATAATTGGGATAATCATTGTTTGCCTTGAAAAGAAAAAAAAAAGAAATAAAGTGAAGGAATTTTATGAAAATGAAGATGAGATTTTAAAGCATAAGAAAGTGAAGTCTAAAAAAAATGTTAAAAGAACAGTGTTGTGATTCATATAAGATAGTTATGATAAGAATAAAAAGAAATAAGAAGAATAGAGAGTGAATATAAATGATAAGTTATGTGAATATGTGAGAAAGGAATTATAAAATCATAGAGATGATTTCAGGAAAACTAAATTAAGAAAGGAGTTCTAGTTAAGTGGAAAGAAAAGAAATAGGAGACTAGTTGAGTAAAAAGGGTATATAGGATTTATAAGAATAATTCCAAAGATGATTGACTAAAGGTCATCGATTCTTATGGAAAGCAGAACAATTTAAGAGAAGAATATAATTGCACCAGAAGTGAAAAACAATAGAAGGACTAGAAATGTTTGTCATTGGAATTGGATAGATGAGGATAAAAGTTAAGGAAAAACACAATAATGAAATATCAATATAAGAGAATGATAAGTGGGATCGTGAAAGAAGTTGATTCGGAAGGAAATTCGAAAGGATATAGAAGTAATGAAGTACATAGTCAGAAGAACCAAGGAAATTTCAAGGACGAAGCTTATTTTAAGGGGGAAAGAAATGTAGCACCTCAAAAGTCATTATAGTATGAAAGTAGTGAAAAATCAAGATTTTGTCCTCGATAAAGTGAAATAAAGAAAAAAAATAAGGAAATAAAAGTGATAAAAGGGGGGAGAAATTGAGTTATATCAATTAATAAAAATTGATTAAGAAGTATATTATGATGTATTGATTCAAGTAAGGAATAAATCGTAAATGTGAGAAAAGTTTTGTGGCCCAAGATTAAATACTCAAAATTTGAAGAGTTAAACTGTAAATATGGAAAAGTTGAAAGGCCACTAGTGCAAATATTTTAAGGGTGGAAGGATCTAGAAACTAAAAAAATGGATGAATTAAGACCAAATTGAATAAGTGGAAAAAGTATGAGAGGCCAAATTGTAGTTTTACTTAACAAGTGATGATTCGATGAAGGAATTTTGAAAGATCATAATGGGTAAAATGGTCATTAGTAAGAAAGATAATTTTGAAAAGTAATAATGATGTTGATGATCTTTTGGTGATATTTTTAATTACTTAATTATATAAATGTTATTTAATTAATATTTTATTATTAAATGATTAATATAAAAAGGGAGAAAATCTTCATCTTTCCATGCTTTCAAAGTGAGTGGGAAAGATAAATGATAAAACTAACATATTTTAATCCCATTCTTAATGTACTTTTTGGATGATTATTTATGCAAATTGGTAAATTTGATACTCCTAATCCTTTGAATTCATATTTTATACTTAAGTGAGAATTTGGGAGCAGAAAGAGCTAAAAACGAGCAAAAATCGAAGAAAAAGAATAGATTTCAGGAGCCACACGAGCTGGACACATGCCCATGTGCCAGCCAGTGTCAATTTCACACATTGCTTCCCAAACACGCGGAAAAACACAATTTTTAGGCTTTCTAAGCATTCTAAAGTCTATAAATACCAAATAGAAGAAGAGATATGAGGGCCATAAGAGGAGATCGAAGAAAACACTCAAGGAATACCGTTGGGGCCACTTCGAAAGCAGATCCATCAAGATTAAAAACCTCCTTTTAATTTCTTTTGAAGTTTTTATGAGTTTCTTTGTTTCTGGTGGTTTTTCTGACTTTGAGATGTTTTTATTCAGAATTATGAACTAATTCCCTAAATACCTAGGGAGGATGAAACCTATGACGAATTCTATTATTTAATTTATGTTTTACATGATAAATACTTGATTTTTGTTCTCAATTATGTGTGCTTATTTCTTGTTTTCATATTTCCGGGATATTAATTCATGTTTAATGTGCTTAATTTAGTGGAGTAAAAATCCCTATTTAAGAGTAGATCTAGTATAATTGAGTGGAGTTGCATGCAATTCTAAAAATAGGACGACATAAATCTACCGTATTAGAGTCAAATCTAATAGGGGAATCCATAGATCGAGTTAATGTGACAATAGGGGTTTTAATTAGAAAGAGATTTCAATTAATCAACCTAGAGTCAGTTACTTCTACTCAAAAGAGATATTAGCATAATTTAGGGATTTCTACGGATCAACACACCAAGTGAATAAATTGTTTAAATCAGATTAATAATAATAGATGGAGTTTAGGTGGATTCTTTCCTAGGTATTGTCTCTCTCATTAGTTATCTTTCGATTATTTTCCTGATTCGTTCTTTGTTGTGTTCTTAGTTAAATCAGTTTAGTAATTTTAGATTAAAACTTATCACTCTAAATTGTCGGATAAATAATAAGAAAATGGTAATTACTAATAATTTTAGTCCTCGTGGATAAGATATCTCTACTCACCATAGCTATACTATTGTTTGATAGGTGCGCTTGCCTTAGTCGTATTTTTAGTTAGTATAAAAAACAAATATCAAGTTTTTGGCGCTGTTGCCGGGGACTAAAATATTAGGAACACTTTATTTTTTTAAATTTAGCCATTTTTTAATTTATTATAATTTTTTTAGTTCAATTTTTACATTCTAATTTTCTTTTTTCTACTTCTGGCAGGTTCTTTTAGTTTATAACTAGAAGAAACCCGTCAAGACCATTGATTTACAATAGTGAGATTGAAAGTACTACTCGTAGAAACCATAGAGAAGCAAGGCAGAGTCGATAGAATTTAGTTGATGAACAACAGGACATTATTATTACTGAGGAGATGGACGATAATCAGAATATTCAGCTACCTCCTACAGTTGCTACAGCTCCTGTTCCTCGTACTATGTATGATTATGCCAAGCCCACTTTAACTAGGGCTGAATCGAGTATTGTGCGACCCACCATTGCTGTAAATAACTTTGAATTAAAGCCAAACACTGTTTAGATGGTACAACAATATGTTCAGTTCGATGGTTTGCAAGACGAAGATCCAAATACTCATTTGGCTATTTTCTAGAAATCTGCGACACTTTCAAGATTAATGGAACCACTGACGACGCCATTTGTTTATGGTTGTTCCCATTCTCGTTGAGGAACAAAGCTGAACAATGGTTAAACTTTTTACCACGAGGTTCCATCACTACATGGGCTCAAATGATCGAAATTTTTTTACTGAAGTACTTCCCACCAGATAATATAGCCAAGTTGAGGAATGATATCTCTTCCTTTGTTCAGATTGATTTAGAGACGTTATATAATGCATGAGAGAGATACAAAGACTTATTGAGATGGTGCCCTCACCATGAGTTACCTTTATGGTTACAAGTTCAAACCTTCTACAACGGTTTGAATCCCTCAACTAGGCAGTTAATCGGTGCAACAACTAGTGGAACTCTGAACAATAAGACACTCGAAGCGACTTATGAATTTATTGAGGAGATGACACTAAATAGTTGCCAGTGGCAAGTCATGAGGATAAAGCCGATGAAAGTAGTCGATTTCTTTAATTCAGATGTAGTCACCATGTTATTGAATCAGGTAGAACTATTAAATAAGAAAATTTATGGTTTATATCTTCCTACGCAAGTACATCCGGTGATGCAATGCGAAACAAGTGGAGGTGGAATGAATAATCCAAAATGTTTACCCTTTGGTCCTAGCATAGAGAACGAAAAACTTAATTATATGGGTAACAATTCTAGGCCTCAAAATAACCCTTATAGTAATAACTATAATTCAGGTTGGAGGAACCATCCCAATTTCTCTTGGGTGGTCAAGGAAATCAAAAAGCACAACCATCTCTAGGCTTCCAATAACTTTATCAACAAGAGAAAAAGCTGAACCTTCAGGAGATGTTGACCAAGTTCATCTCAGTGTCAGAAACTCATTTTCAGAACACTGAGGCAGCACTAAAAAATCAGCAAGCGTTGATTCAAGGGCTCAAGAATCAAATAGGACAACTTGTTAAGATAATTTTAGAATGACCACAAGGTAGCTTGCCCAACAATACTGAACCTAACCCTAGGGAGTAGCTTCACGCGATTACTATTCGAGGCGTGGAAGGGTTAGTTGAACCTGAACAAGAACCGAGGCAAGAAGTTGTGGTGAACAATAATAAGGATGAGGAAAAAACGATAGAGCAAAAGCCAACTGTCAAAGAATATACACCTTGAGTGTCATATCCTAATGCGACGAAGAGAGACCATACAAATAAAAAATTTGGTAAATTCCTCAAGCTCTTAAAGAAATTACATATTAACTTACTATTTGTTGAAGCTCTTTCATAGATGCCAAATTATGTTAAATTTATAAAGGAGCTATTGGCAGACAAATGGAAGTTAGACGATTCATTGACTGTGGAGTTCAATGAAGTTTGCTCGGCCATCTTACAAAATAAACTACCCAACAAACTCAAAGATCTAGGGAGTTTTACTATTCCTTGTCTTATTGGTAGTTTAAATATAGGTAATGCTTTGGCTGATATAAGGGCTAGTATTAATGTTATGCCTTATAAAAGGTTTAAACAACTAGGTCTTGGGAAACTCAAACACACTAAGTGTAACACCCCTAACCTGTATCCGTCGCCAGATTAGGGTCACGAGGCATTACCGTAAGACATAGTTTAACGCATTCATTAGACACTTTTTATGCATTAAAAATTTCTATTATAGTAATCAATAAAACAAACCAAATCAATAGATCATCACTAAACATGAGTCACAAATATTACATATTTAAAACATTAACTAATTCAAACATTGAAACGTTCTAATATACTTTAAACAATGTGGTCATTAATTGCACGATATTCGAACACCTAAAATTTGAGTTATAAATATCTATATTTTTAATCACATATATCATGCACATAACAAATCAAATAATGCATTTTACATCTATTAAGAACATTAACATATACGGCCAAAAAGATCAACTTCACAAAAGATTGAAATGTTACTCAATTAATTAAAATTATCTAACAATCGCATCATTTACAACTATTACCAATGCGCGATATGTATATATATAAAAGTAATATTCAAACTCAAAAACAACTCACCCAATTTGCATTAAACCATCATGATACTTTTTAACAATTATTACTATTTATTTGGTTATTTTCTAAAACTTTGACTGAATATAAACATTTTAATTACATGCTTATTCATTATCCACTACTATTTGTACCACTCAAAACATACCATAAGCACATGTTTATGGGACTTAATTCTCATGGAAAATTTTACCGTACCCTTTTAAAACATGTTAAGCACATAAAACCATTCAAGTTCTACTTATGCTGCACATTACTATAATGCATAACATACATACAAGATTTTATTTCTATGCTTCCTCCATTCGGCTAATAACACATCCACAAAAAGATTACATAGCTTCACCACTCCAAATTTACCAAAATTTTTCCATTACAAAGTATATGAAATTTAATGTCCATTTATACAACATTATTAGACAACCAAATATGCAACCATTATTTTACCACCTTACTAAACCAAATCTTAGTCAATTCAAATGCAACCCACACTTTTATCAAATACATCACACATGCATAGCATAATCATAACTTAACTAGTTCAAACATACTTAAAATACAACTTCTTCCATTATTTACTCATTTACCGAAACACTTAATCATGCACTTATATAATAACTTCGAACATTGACAATTTAAATCAAGCCATTAAATCTTTCTCTAAATGTTTCTCACATATATAACAAGCATTTAATCCAATAAAAATATATATCTTGGCCAAAATCAACCAAGTTTAAAACATCATTCAATGTTAAACATACTAAACCTCCAACATTAGTATACCACATTATCTTCACTTTAACTATATGCAAAACTATCTTACTTTAATACCGGATCATATAGTCATATATAATTAAATCACCAAAACCAAAGCCAACATAACCATATCTTGACCAAACTTTGAAACTGAGCTTAATAAATTAAACAAGCCATTTTCGCATGGCTTTTATATACATATCCCAAAATCAAACTTATTATAACTAGCCTATACATGCCATAGGTTCGAGAATTCAGCTCATAAAATACCGAAGACAGTCGATAGTGTGATAAACTCCTCTGACGATTCCCGAACTCATAACTTGAATCCAAAATCTATAAAACAGAGGTAAGCATGAATACACACAGAGTAAGCATTCATAGATTAGTAAGTCATAAGCAAATAAACGAAATAATAACATAATCAAATCATTTAAACCAAATTATACTATCGTAGTTACTTTAAATCTTAAACTTACAAATTCATGTATTTTATATGTACTTACACACGTAGGTTATTCATGGCCGAATGAACATATACACATTTTTACAAACTATCATTCAATTTCCAAGCCAAAATATCTTTATCATAACTAATACATTTACTCTTATATGCATCAATTCATAAGTCAAAGGATAATAATCTCATATATATTTATTTTATAAGGCCGAATACACATACACATATATAAGCAAAATATATCTTTCAATTTCAAAGCTAAATACCATTATATGAATACATATACTTATACTCATGAATCAAAATATAATATCATATGCATATACATAGCAAAGGCCAAATATACTTCACAAGATACACATGTTCACATTAATGACTTACTTACATTGTTTCTAGTAGGTAATAAACCAATTCATACCTGATCATTTTAGCTCATTTTGCATATTCGATCCGAACTTATCGATGCCCAATGAACCATTCAGAATTGGATAGGACACTTGGATAATCACACATATATTGTACAATGCCAACGTCCCTGACGTGGTCTTACATGTAATCACATATCAATGCCACTGCCTCAGACAGGGTCTTACTCGCACGCATATATCAGAGTCACATATTGATGCCATGGTCTTACTCACACATCACATATCAGAATCCTATGTCATGACATATGTATCCTAGCCATTCCTAAGGTTCATACAGGGCTTTCGAACGTTGTAACTCGATCGAAACAAATTCATAAACATTGTTCCCAAGCATAATCACATTCGGCATTCACATATAAAATATCATATAATTTAATTTCAACATATACACTCATAAATAATTAGAATTAACAATCTCTATTTGCTTATAAACTTACCTCGGACGATGTAAAATGGAACGGGACGACTAGTCGACAACTTTCATTTTCCCCCGATCCAAATCCAATTTCTATGGTTCTTGATCTAAACATATTCAAATTAAGCTCATTCAAACATATTTTCATTCAATTTAGTCCAAAAACATATAAATGGGAAAATTACCATTTTACCCCTGACATTTACAATTTAGTCCATTTTGCACAACACACAAAATATGCAAAATTTCAATACACTCATGTTAGGCCGAATCTTACCCATGTTCATACAAGCCCATATATTTCATTTATTTCGCATTGTAGTCCCTCAAATTATTATTTTTGCAATTTAGTCCTAATTACTTAAAATTATCAAAAACTCCAATACAAAATATGTTAATCTAAAACATATCTTTCATGTTTCATCATCAAACAACAAAAATCACAAGCTCCCATCAATGGTATAACTCAAAATATTCATCAAAATAAAAAATTCAAGCATGGGTCTTGTAGATTACTTAGCAACGATCTCAAAAACATAAAAATTATCAAAAACCGAGCTAAACACATACCTTAATCAAGCTTGAGAAATGGTCGAACCTAACTTCTTTTCTTTTTCTTTCTTATTTTCATATTCAGTCATAAGAAGTAAATAATGAACATGGCTTTTAAATTATGTTATAATATAATATATAATAACATATTATTTAATTGACATATAAAACCTTTACTAATTAATTTAAACCATTTTAACACAAGGTGTTTACCGTCCACTACTAATCATCATGGGCAAATTACCTTTTAAATACTTCAACTTACAAAGACAAACACAATTCGACCCTTACACATTAAACCATTAAAATTTTATTTTATGCAATTAAGTCCTTTTATTTAAATGGGTACTCAAACAACAAAATTAAATCACGAAAATTTCACAGATATTAATTCACACATAATAAACACAGAAAATAAATTTTAAATATTTTTTTGACTTGGTTTCGTGGTCCTGAAACCACCGTTTCGACTAGGGTCTAAATCGGGCTATTACACTAAGATGAGTATTCAATTAGCAGATAAAACCATCAGATATCCTAGGTGGTGTTATTGAGGATGTGCTTGTTAAAATAAATAAATTCATATTCCCTGTTGACTTTGTTGTGTTAGACATGGATGAGGGTAGTGAGGTACCTTTAATTTTAGGTTGCCCCTTTTTAGCAACTGCTAGGACTATTATTGATGTTGGTATGGGTGAATTAGTACTTCGTGTAGGTGATGAAATGATTACTCTTCAAGCTCGTGATTCTGTGAGAACATCTAGTGATCGAGATGATTTTAAATGTTTTATTAATATTAGTGACCATGTGGCTCAACCTTCTTTGCAAGAAACCCATCAAGAAAACATAATGGAGCCATGCTACAATTAAGGTGATAGAAATCAAACAACTTATAAAGAATGAATGTTACAAATCGATGAACGAGATGAATGGCGGATGCATGCTAAGGAAAAATCGAAAGAACACGATAAAGAGCCTAACGACACCATGAGAAGCATATGAATGGGACAAACCAATTTAAGGCTGGGGACAAAGTACTTCTGGACAAAATGAATCCATGGATCTCTCCTTCGGAGTTCGAGTCAAACGGATCAAACCCAGTTACAGTACTTAATGTCTTCCTCTACGGTACAGCTGAGGTAACTCATTCTGAGTTCAGCACGTTTAAGGTAAACAGTAGTTGACTCAAACCTTATCTTGGTAGAATAATTGATAACAAGAAAGAGGAGCTTTGGCTCCACGAAGCACCGTAACCACGCGAATACAAGGTAAGTCAAGCTTAGACTATAAATAATCGCTTCTTGGGAGGCAACCCGAGTGTTTAACATATGCTAATTCTTTTAGTTCTATTGTATGCTAATTTAAAATTAAAAAAAAGTTTTTGACCTACATGACCTGGACACATGGGCATGTCCAAGGTCGTGTGCTAAATAGGCGAATCAATAGTAAGTCACATAGCTCAGTGACATCGTCGTGTAACCCACACGGCCTAGACATGTAGACGTGTCCCAGGCCGTGTGCATAAGGAAGTAATTGACAGAGAGTTACACAGTGTAAAAACATGGCCACGTGAGTTACACGGCTTGGACACACAGGCGTGTCCTTGGCCGTGTGAGTCTTAGGACTTAATTTTTCCAAATTTCGAAGATTGCACGGCCAAAACACAGGGGCATGTGCGGGACATGGCCTAACACAAGGGCATGGGAGAAGCGAAAGAGATCACACACAGGCGTGTCTGAGGTCAGGTGAAGGCTGAGCTTGAATTTCAAATTGTAATGCCCCAAAAATCTCGAAACACAAAAATCCCGAAATCCCGAACTTTCTTTGTTTTTGATTTTGATAAAAATTGTGATTTATATTTCTGGCCTAGTGATAATTATAGTAGGTCTTAATTCAAACTTAAGGGTAAATGAAATTATAGTTTAATTATTAAAAGAATCAGGGTTGGCAAGTAGTTGGGCTTTAAATAAAGTTAGGGGAAAATAGCATCAAAAAGCCCTGTGGAGGAGTGGCTAAGTGATGCCACTTAGGGTGTAGGAAGGTGGCGTTAATAGCTTGCATTGAGGTCCAAGGTTCAAATCCTAGCTTAGTGTTTTTAGAAGTTTAATTTTAGCCTTCTAGAAGGATGGATGTGGCGTGAAAGTGGACTCCAAGGGAAGTGTTCAGGAGAGAAAATTAAGGAAGGGATTAAGGGGTTATCAGGGAGAAAAACGAGGAGATGAGAAGGGAGAAGTGATGGAGCCAAATGGGGAATTAGGCAAGGGAAAATTCGGCTATAAGGCTTATAAATAGGTGCCGTATGCTAGGGTATGAAGCTAATGCTGAATTTCCTCCACCCTGTTGCCAGAAACTCTTTTATCTAAAAGTCGAAAACTCTCTACCTTCTTTTCTTTTTCTTCTTCCTTGTGCCAAATTCTATTTCTCCTCTACTCAATATTTTCTATGCTTTAGCCGATTCTTCTTCCTTTCTTCTTTGGTGCCGGGTAATCAATTGTTGCCATTTAAATCTCTAAGAGTCGAATATCCTTTGGCCGAATACCCTTGGTGCCGCCACTGCTCTTTCCACCCAGTCGAATCTAGTGTAAGTGTTCGCTCTCCCAATCGGTTTTTGATAAGTATCGAGTGTTCAATTCCTCACTTCTTTCTAATCAACTTTGGTAGGGAATTAGTGTCAGATCTCGGTTTTGGATTCATACCGATTTGCTCTTTAGATCTAAGAGATATACATGATTAGTGACCAAAGTAGAAGCTAGTAAAGGCTTAGTGTTCAAGTAAGGTTAAGGTGAGATTCTGGCTTTTGGTAAAGTATCCAATAAATATGTGAGATTAATCTTTGAGTGATATCGATTGTAGGTTTGGGCTAAAGAAATCGCAGCACGCCTGCTTACCAGGTGTGTACATATACTGGACACGCAAAATAAATCAGCAAAAGCTGAAAAGTCGAAAGTTTGGCTACGGTAGTCTTGCAAGTGTGCGAACACTCGTAAAGGGGAAACCGATAGGTTGCCTGAGGCCTAAAGGCGATTCTGTGGACTTGGGTTGTGATTTGGCCATATGGGCCGGAATGGACTAAGTGAGCCCGATGGGTTGTTGGGCCCATAATAGGCAAAAACTGAATATTGATGTTTTGTGATAGGAATTTGTATGTGTGCATGAATATGAATGTGACTGGGCCTAACGGGCCATATAAATGTGATTTGGGCCTAATGGGCCATATACAGATGATTTGGAACTAATGGGCCGTATGAATATGATTGGGCTTAATGGGCCAGATACAGGTATGTGAAATTGTTTGGGCTTTGTAAGGGGTTTTGGGCCTAGTATATGATATCCACATAAGACTTGATTAATATATTGCGACCGTGGACAAGTCAAAAGGTTAAGGTGTGGCAACGGGTATATACATGTCTAGAATTGGATCTAGGGAGAGCTTGGTACTTAAGCGGTCTTAATGACCCACCTCCTCTTCTCTGGAATCCTACCTAGTGTATAGTATTCGTTCATCTTAGCTCACGGGGCTTGTTAACGGGCCAAGATAAGTGAAAACCTTAATTAAGGGAAAATTACCAAAATGCCCTTAAGGGCAAAAATGACCAAAATACCTCTGGATGTTGAATGTAAGTTTTATGGATGTGACATGCATACATATGATATTCTGCTTAGGGTGCATATGGGTTGGGAATTATGGATCAGAGGAAGTATATGAGGATCACATGGTTACTTGACAATCGTGGATCCACCGACGGCTTTTAATGCCCAATATGTAAATGAAGGTAGTTCCACAACCGGGCTACCATGGTGTATGGGTTGGGTGGGTTGATATTTATATCCCCACATGGTGTGACGGGGGACAGAGCTGGTGTGTAGCGGATGGATAATTTGGATGGGATTGCATTGCATGAATGATGTTTTTTTTAATGCTTGTTTTTGCCGAGGGTTGTACACACTGAGTTTGCGAAAACTCACCCCTCTCTTTTATTTATTTTCAGGTGAAGCTAAATAGAAGGTTTGATGTTTGGAGGGACTCTAGGTGGCCAGTTAGCAAGATAATTTGGACTTGGTTTTTTTTAAGCATATAAGTTTTTATTTTATTAAGTATGTTTCAGACCAGATTGTAACAAGGTTTCATTATGTTATTATTACTTGAATTATTACTATTATTTTCATTGCAAACAAGAAAAGTTGAACATGAGTTTCCTAAATTATAGTATGTTTTCTACGTTTCCGTAACTAAATTTTAAAATGACACGTCTTTATAAAATCATATGTTTTAAACAAGTGATTGAAAAGATTTTTTTATGTTAATTAAGGTTTCTTTTATTTTATTTTAAGAAGGGTTTTCAATGAAAACACGGTTTTCGCTAAAACACTTCAATATAACATGCTGGATTCGGCCATAATGTCTGGGTCGGGTTTGGGGTGTTACATTTAGTGGTATTAGAGTCAGGTTGCAAAACTCAGGCTGTGAATTGAGCCTGATTATTATTTGGTTTCTTTTTCTACTTATTATTAGTTTTTTTTTAAAAAATAAAAAAAATATTTTGGATAGCGATGCTTTGGAAAAAGAGAAATCTTGCTGAGCGGCACCCCGAATCTCCGACGTCGAACCAAGTAAATACTTTTATTTAAGTTTGTTTAAATTGTTATACAGTAAATAGTTAGAGGGCTACTATAAATGATGGTTAGAATAGAACTAAAGCCTGTAGGATCTGGAAACTATAGAGGATTTTCGAAAATGATCTTCTCTTTAAATATTTTCATAAAACATCAGTGTAATTATTAAACTAACTAAAACTTCATAAAATTTCTAATCTAGATAATAGACAAATCGAAGATGAGTGCTAGAAGAGGTGCAAGAGGTCGTGGCCGAGGTCGCGGAAGTGTTCGGGCTAAATCGTCGGCATCGGGCCATATGCCCGATGTTGGTGTAGAAAAGGCTCCAGCCTCACCTGTGGCTGGGAATGGACCGCATGATCAGGCCGCGGGAGAAGATGCATTGTTGCAGGCAATGCTGAGAATTTTGAAAAGGGTCGCTGGGCCTAATAATGACTTCGATCGAATGGGGCTGAGATCTTTAAAGGCTTGGCTGGCGTGGCTCCTAACATGGTGAAATATTGGTTGGAGGCCACCGAAAGGATAATGGAGGACCTGGACTGCTCACTTGAACAAAAGCTAAAAAGGGCAGTGTCACTACTTAGGGAAGAAGCTTACTAGTGGTGGCTGACGGTGAAAGAGGGCACCCAACCGGAGTGGGTCACTTGAGAGTTTTTCAAAGCTACATTCCAAGGGAAATATGTAGTTGTGAGTTATGTGGATGCTAGAAGGAAGGAGTTCCTGAACTTGACCCAAGGAAAAAAATCGGTGGCGGAGTATGAAGTAGAGTTTCTATGCCTTAGTAGGTATGCAAGAGTAATGGTGGCAACGGGGTATGAGCGTTGTGTTAGGTTTGAGGACGGGCTTAGAGATAGCCTTAGGGTATTGATAGCTCCACAAAGGGAGCAAGTTTTCTCGGAGTTGGTAGAGAATACAAAGATAGCGGAGGAGGTAAATCGCACTGAGTGCCTAAATTGAGAGAAGAAAAGGGGTAAAAATAATAGGGAGGCTGAGACCTCGGGTGTCGATCAGAGGCCTAGGGCTAGGGCCAAAAATAATGGACCTGTTAGAGCAGGGCCCACTGCTGCTAATCCAGGGGTGCCACCTTGTGCTGATTGTGGGAGAAGGCATGGAGGCGAGTGTTAGAAGAAAATGGGAGCTTGTTTCGCTTGTGGGTCTTTGGAGCATAGGATCAAGGATTTCCCTCGAACGCTAGGTCGAGAGCCAAGAGTGGGTTAAGGAGGTGCTCAGCCACCAAGGGGTGGACAGCTGCCGCCAAGGTGTCGTGGACAGGCCAGGGGCGGTAACAGCAATGAACGTGGACGCGGAGTACAAGTCAGAAATGCGGGCTATGCTGAGGTGAGACAACCAGCTTTGGTTTATGCTGCTCATCGCCGAGAAGACGGGGATGCCCCGGATATGATAACAGGTATGTTTCTTATGTATGAGTTACCTTACACAGCCTTGATTGATATTGGATCGATGCATTCATATGTTGCATGCAATAAGACTGAGTCTTTGGGTGATATGTTTGAGATTATTACGAATGAGATGACTGTGATAAGTCCGTTAGGGCAGTCTATAGGAATGAATAAGATGTTTAGGGAGGTACCCTTAGTAGTCCAAGGGGTTACCTTTTTAGCGGATTTGATGGAACTGCCGTTTAGCGAATTCGACTTAATCTTAGGTATAGATTGGCTGGTGAAGCACCGAGCCACCTTGGATTGCTCTGCAAAGTGAATGGTGTTAAGAACGGCGGAGGATAAGGAAGTAGTGGTGATTGGTGAATGCTAGAACTATCTGTCAAATGTGATTTCGGCATTAAGGGCTGAGAAGTTAGTACGAAAGGGATGCGAAGCCTTTTTGGCTTATAATAGTGATACGAATGCTAAGAGCCTTACTGTTAAGGAGTTGAAAACAATTAGGGAATTTCCAGATGTCTTTCTCGAAGAGCTGCCTAGGTTGCCACCCAGCAGAGAAGTGGAATTTGGAAACAAGTTGTTACCTGGGACAGCTCCGATGTCTATCGTTCCTTATCAGATGGCACCAAAGGAGTTGGTAGAACTTAAGGCACAGATTCAGGAATTGTTGGATCGAGGGTTCATCCGACCAAGTGTATTTTCATGGGGAGCACCGGTGTTATTCATGAAGAAAAAGGATGGAACCTTGCGAATGTGCATCGATTATTGACAATTAAACAAGTTAACTGTTAAGAACAAGTACCCTCTATCGAGAATCGATGATCTTTTTGGTCAGTTTAGGGGAGCTTCAGTGTTCTCAAAGATTGAGCTGTGTTCGGGGTATTACCAACTAAGGGTTAAGGAGGCAGATTTTCATAAGACAGCTTTCAGAACTCGTTATGGGCACTACGAGTTCTTAGTGATGCCATTCGGGTTGACGAACGCACCTACCGCTTTCATGAATCTCATGAATCGGGTTTTCCAACCCTACTTGGATCGGATCGTGGTAGTCTTTATAGATGACATTTTGGTGTACATAAAAGATGAGGATGAGCATGATGCACACTTAAGAATTTTGTTGCAAACTTTGAGGGAAAAGCAGCTGTACGCCAACTTCAATAGGTGTGAATTTTGTCTAAGGGAGGTTACGTTTCTAGGACATGTGGTGTTAGCCAAGGGGATTAAGGTGGATCCTTGGAAAATTGAAGTGGTGTTAGACTGGAAAACACCCAAGACGGTATCGAAAATCTGAAGTTTTCTAGGCTTGGTAGGATACTATAGGCGGTTTGTTGAGGGCTTTTCGATAATTGCTACACCCTTAACTAAGTTATTGAGGAAAGGGGTACCGTTTGTTTGGACGGACAAGTAGCAAGGGAGCTTTGGAAAGCTTAAGAAAGTTTTAACTGAGGCCCCTGTGTTGATTCAGCCAGTGCTTGGGAAGGAGTTTACGGTTTATAGTGACGCGTCACATGTAGGCTTAGGATGTGTATTGATGCAAGAAGGAAAGGTGGTTGCGTATGTGTCACGGCAACTTAAGACTCACGAGGTGAATTACCCAACCCATGATTTGGAGCTAGCTGCGGTGGTGTTCGTGCTCAAAATATGGAGGCATTACTTATACGGGGAGATGTGCATAATCTATTCGGACCACAATATTTTGAAGTACCTCCTTACCCAAAAGAAGCTAAACCTTAGGCAACGTAGGTGGGTGGAATTATTGAAGGATTATGATTGTACGATTGAATACCACCCTGGCAAAGCAAATGTGGTAGCCGACACGTTGAGTCATAGGGCTAAGTTAGACTTGAGGGCTATGCTCGCCCGTTTAAGTTTGTTAGATGATGGTAGCTTGTTAGCTGAGCTTCAAGTAAAGCCAGTGTGGGTCGAGCATATAAGGAGTAAGCAATTAGTGGATGAGAATTTGAGTGCTCGCTTTAAACAAGTGGAGAGTTGGGAGACATCGGACTTTGGGATAAATGGTGAAGGAGTATTGTGTTTCTGTGAGAGAATGTGTATACCAAAGGACGATGATCTAAGGCAGTCTATTCTGCGGGAAGCACATAGCAGTCTCTATGCAATGCATCATGGTGGAAACAAGATGTATCGGAATTTGCGTGAGCTTTATTGGTGGCTTAGACTTAAGCTCGAGGTTATGGAGTTCGTAGGCAAATGTTTGGTCTGTCAAAAGGTGAAGGCGGAACATCAGTTGCCTTCGGGATTACTTAAGCCAGTGAAGATTCCACTCTGGAAGTGGTAAAGGATCACTATGGACTTTGTTTGTGGGCTACCCTTGACGCCTACTAAGAAAGACTCGATATAGGTCATAGTGGATCAGTTAACCAAGTCTGCCCATTTTGTACTGATTCGCACTAATTACTCGTTGCAAAAGCTGGCTAGGCTGTATGTGGCAGAGATTGTAATATTGCATTGAGTGCCAGTTTCCATAATACCTGATAGGGACCCACGTTTCACTTCGCGATTTTGGAAGAAGCTGCATGAGGCGTTGGGTACTAGGTTGAATTTCAGTATGGCTTTCCACCCTCAAACTAATGGACAGTCGGAAAGGGTGATCCTAGTGTTGGAAGATATGTTGAGGGGATGCGTGATTGAGTTCCGAGGTAGTTGGGAGGACTATTTACCGTTAGCCGAATTCGCGTACAATAATAGCTACCAAGAAAGCATTGGGATGGCTCCGTATGAAGCACTGTATGGGCGAAGGTGTCGAACTCCAACATGTTGGATGGAGTTGGGCGAAAGGAGAGTTTTGGGCCCTGAGTTAGTAGCCGATACTGAGGATAAGGTAAAATTGATTCGGGATCGTTTGAAGGAGGCCTCGGATAGGCAGAAGTCGTATGCTGACCTTAAACATCGAGAAATAGAGTATGTAGTAGGAGACTTAGTTTTTTTGAAGGTCTCTCCATGGAAGAAAGTGTTAAGGTTTGGACGAAAAGGGAAGCTAAGCCCAAGGTTTATTGGGCCATATCGGGTGGTAAGACGGATTGGGCCAGTCACTTATTAGCTGGAGTTACCTCCTAAATTAAGCCAGATCCACGACGTGTTTCATGTTTCCATGCTAAGGCGGTATCGTTTAGATCCTTCACATGTCGTGGCGGTGGAAGAAATTGAGGTTAGGCCAGACCTGACTTTCGAGGAAGAACCCATACAATAATTGGTCGAGATGTCAAGGTACTGAGAAGGAAGTCCGTTCCATTGGTCAAAGTACTTTGGTGGAATCACAAGGCTGAGGAGGCTACTTGGGAACCTGAGGAAGCGATGCGATGTCAACATCCTCAACTGTTTGAATCAGGTGAATTTCAAGGACGAAATTTCTTTTAGGGGGTAGAGTTGTAACTCCCCAAAAATCTCAAAACCCAAAAATCCCAAAATCCCGAACTTTCTTTGTTTTTGGTTTTGATAAAAATTGTGTTTTATATTTCTATCCTAGTGATAATTATAGTAGGTCTTAATTCAAACTTAGGGGTAAATAAAATTATAGTTTAATTATTAAAAGAATCAGGGTTGGCAAGTAGTTGGGCTTTTAAATAAAGTTAGGGGAAAATAGCATCAAAAAGCCTTGTTGAAGAGTGGCTAAGTGACGCCACTTAGGGTGTAGGGAGGTGGCGTTAATAGCTAGCAAAGAGGGCCAAGGTTCGAATCCTAGCTTAGTGTTTTTAGAATTTTAATTTTAGCCTTCTAGAAGGATAAAAGTGGCATGAAAATGGACTCTAAGGGAACTGTTCAGGAGAGAAAATTAAGGAAGAGATTAAGGGGTTATTAGGGAGAAAAACAAGGAGATGAGAAGGGAGAAGTGATGGAGCTGAATGGGGAATTGGGCATGGGAAAATTTGGCTATAAGGCTTATAAATAGGTGCCAAATGCTAGGGTATAAAGCTAATGCCGAATTTCCTCCACCCTGTTGCCAGAAACTCTTTTCTCTAAAAGCCGAAAACTCTCTGCCTTCTTTTCTTTTTCTTCTTTCTTGTGCCAAATTCTATTTCTCCTCTACTCAATATTTTCTTTGCTTTAGCCGATTCTTCTTCCTCTTTTCTTTGGTGCCGAGTAATCAATTATTTCTATTCAAATCTCTAAGAGCCAAATATCCTTTGGCTGAATACCCTTGGTGCCGCCACTACTCTTTCCACCCAGTCGAATCTAGTGTAAGTGTTCGCTCTCCCAATCGGTTTTTGATAAGTATCGAGTATTCAGTTCCTCACTTCTTTCTAATCAACTTTGGTAGGGAATTAGTGTCAGATCTCAGTTTTGGATTCCTTCCGATTTGCTCTTCAGATCTGAGAGATATACGTGATTAGTTACCAAAGTAGAAGCTAGTAAAGGCTTAGCGTTCAGGTAAGGTTAAGGTGAGATTTCGACTTTTGGTAAAGTATTCGATAAATATGTGAGATTAATCTTTGAGTGATATCAATTGTAGGTTTGGGCAATAGAAATCGCAGCACGCTTGCTTACTAGGTGTGTACATACACTGCACACACAAAATGAATCGGCAAAAGCCGAAAAGCTGAAAAGCCGAAAAGCCAAAATGTCGAAAAGCCAAAAGTTTGGCTACGGTAATCTTGCGAGTGTACGAACACTCGTAAGGGGGAAACCAATAGGTTGCCTGAGGTCCATGAGCGATTCTGTGGACTTGGGTTGTGATTTGGCCATATGGGCCGGAATGGGCTAAGTGGGCCTAATGGGCTGTTGGGCCTATAATAGGCAAAAATTGAATATTGATGCTTTGTGATAGAAATTTGTATGTAAGCATGAATATGAATGTGGCTGGGCCTAACGAGCCTTATAAATGTGATTTGGGCCTAATGGGCCATATACAGGTGATTTGGGCCTAATGGGTCATATGAATATGACTGGGCTTAATGGGCCAGATACAGGTATGTGAAATTGTTTGGGCTTTGTAAGGGGTTTTGGGCCTAGTATATGATATCTACATAAGACTTGATTAATATATTGCGACCGTGGACAAGTCCAAGGGTTAAGGTGTGGCAACGGGTATATGCATGTCTAGGATTGGATCTAGGGAGAGCTTGGTACTTAAGCGGTCTTAATGACCCACCTCCTCTTCTCTAGAATCCTACCTAGTGCATAGTATTTGTTCATCTTAGCTCACGAGACTTGTTAATGGGCCAAGATAAGTGAAAACCGTAATTAAGGGAAAATTATCAAAATGCCCCTATGGGAGAAAATGACCAAAATACCCCTAGATGTTGAATGTTAGTTTTATGGATGTGGCATGCATACATATGATATTCTGATTAGGGTGCATATGGGTTGGGAATTATGGAACGGAGGAAGTATATGAGGATCACATGGTTACTTGACAATCGTGGATCCACCGATGGCTTTTAAAGCCCAATATGCAAATGAAGGTAGTTTCGCAACTGGGATACCATGGTGTGTGGGTTGGGTGGGTCGATATTTATATCCCCACATGGTGTGACGGGGGACGGAGCTGGTGTGTAGCGGATGGATAATTTGGATGGGATTGCATTTCATGAATGATGTTTTTTTTGAATACTTGTTTTTGCCGAGGGTTGTACACACTGAGTTTGCGAAAACTCACCCCCCTCTTTTATTTTATTTTCAGGTGAAGCTCAGTAGAAGGTTCGATGTTTGGAGGGACTCTGGGTGGCCAGCTAGCAAGATAATTTGGACTCGGTTTTTTTTAAGCATATAAGTTTTTATTTTATTAAGTATGTTTCAGACCAGATTGTAATAAGGTTTCATTATGTTATTATTACTTGAATTATTACTATTATTATTATTATTATTATTTTTGTTGTAAACACGAAAAGTTGAACATGAGTTTCCTAAATTATAGTATGTTTTCTATGTTTCCGCAACTAAATTTTAAAATGACATGTTTTCATAAAATCATATGTTTTAAACAAGTGATTGAAAGGAGTTTTTTTTAAGTTAATTAAGGTTTCTTTTATTTTAAGAAGGGTTTTCAATGAAAACACGATTTTCGCTAAAACACTTCAATGTAACATGCCCGATTCGGCCATAACATCTAGGCCGAGTTTGGGGTGTTACACAAATCACACACGGGCTAAAAACACACGGTCGTGTTGTAACACCCTAAACCCGGCCTGAAAGTTTGGCTCGAATCTGGCGTGTCACATTGAAGTGTTTTTCGAAAACCATGTTTCCATTAAAAACCCTTCTTAATAATTAAAAACTTATACCCTTTTTAAACCTTGTTAGAAAACCTCAGCTGAATAACATTCTTAACAACTTTGTAAAAATCTTGGCAGTTGCGGAAGCTTAATTTAAAAACAATTGCGGATATATGATGTTTTGAACAACAGTAGTTGCTTTGGAAATCCGTATTCTAATACTAGCAATTATAAGAACAATAAATATAATTCCAAATTTGAAATCCAGAAAATTACAACGGCTTTACTACAACCCACATAAAAACATTTAAAAGTAATAATCAAAACTGTAACATAAACAGTGTGTGTGGCTTCCTCCGAGCCCCTCGCAGCTCCGATTCGTCTAAGGCTAGAAATTACCTGAAAGGTTAATAAACGGGGTGAGTTTACGAAAACTCAGTGTGAATCCCCTACTATATAAAAGGAACAGTCAGTCATATAAAAGAATTAAAAGTCTAGCCCCAGCCCTACTTACAGTTTTAGTATCAATTGGGCCTTAGCCCATTATAACAGACGATGCAGGATGGGCCTTAGCCCATTCTGAATAAGAAACATTATCGAACTAGAATAAAATGAGAAACGAGAATCGTAATCGGTGACGAGAATCGAATCGAATTAGGTGACGAAATCGAATCGATGTCGGTGTGTAATCGTAATCGTAATCGAATCGAAATTAGGTGACGAATCGAAATCGGTATGTGAATGCAATCCCGACCCATATCCATCCGTATACACCCCGTACCAACCTTACACCATGTGGGGAGACAACTCGACCCACCCATCCGCTACACACCACGTAATTTACAGCATGGTGGCGAGCGAATATTGTGACAGAGTCACGGATACGAATATTGTGGCGAGCCACCGGAAACGTATATTTGTGCCATAGCCACCGTAACGCTTCCTCCATCAATATAACCCAACCCATGCAACATGTCATGTATGCAGAATGTCATGCCCATATTTGAATCAAACAATCACAGTCAAGTCATTCATATCACCAACATGTATTCACAATCAAATCCGTCAACCACGCAGTCAAAGTCAGTCACTTGCCCACAAGGGCAAAACAGTCATTTAACACCCTAGGGGCAAAATGGTAATTTTACACCACAAGGGTATCTCGGTAATTCTACCATACAGGGGTATTTCGGTATTTCTACCCTACAAGGGTATTTCGGTAATTCTACCCTACAGGGGTATTTCAGTAATTCTACCCTACAGAGGTATTTTAGTAATTCTACCCTACAGGGGTATTTCGATATTTCTACCCTATAAGGGTATTTCGGTAATTCTACCCTACAGGGGTATTTCGGTATTTCTACCCTACAAGGGTATTTCGGTAATTCTACCCTATAAGGGTATTTCAGTAATTCTACCCTATAGGGGTATTTCAGTAATTCTACCCTAAAGGGGTATTTCAGTAATTCTACCCTACAGGGGTATTTTAGTAATTCTACCTTACAGGGGTATTTCAGTAATTCTACCCTACAGGGGTATTTCGATAATTCTACCCTACAGGGGTATTTCAGTAATTCTACCCTACAGGGGTATTTCAGTAATTCTACCCTACAGGGATATTTCGGTATTTCTACCCTACAGGGGTATTTCTGTATTTCTACCCTACAGGGGTATTTCAGTATTTCTACCCTATAGGGGTATTTCAGTATTTCTACCCTATAGGGGTATTTCAGTATTTCTACCCTACAGGGGTATTTCGGTAATTCTACCCGATAGGAGTATTTTAGTAATTCTACCTTATAGGGGTATTTCGGTATTTCTACCCTACAGGGGTATTTCGGTATTTCTACCCTACAGGGGTATTTTAGTAAACTAAAGTATTCTAAACAGGGATAACAATACGAATGGGCCTAAAGCCCATTCTCGGCCCAAATGGGCCTACACGCTCATGTGGCCCTTTTAGCCCAAATCTAGCCACAGATATGAGATTCACCTAACCTAGTCCAATATTTAATACACAATCAAACAACTTATCCAATTGGGCCCGTAGGCCCATTGGGCCAACATGGCCCCTTTCAGCCCATCGCGGCCCGAAGTAGCCATCCTACAGCTAGAGTAGTGAGAACTACACACCTGATAGGAGACTGGAGTTAATCCGCGCTCCGAGCACTCTTAGCCGACGCCCAACCCAAATGAGCACGCCATAAAGCGAAAGGGATCAGCCAAGAAAGGTACCTTTACTCTCCTCATGGTTCTCTCTATTTAAAGCCAGCTTCGCATCCACTCTTATGTTAGCTTCTTGATGTGGGATCCCTCAATCATCAGAGTTTAAATTCAACACCAACTCTTGCCGCCCCCTGTTAGCAAAATAAATGCTCTTTGATTGCCATGAGTTTCAAACCCTGGACCTCCTTGCCAACTCTATGACGCCACCTTTCTGCCTCTTATGTGGCGCTACTTTGCCACTAGACAACAAGGCTTTTTGTGGCACAATTTCTCCAACAATATTCTTAAGGCCTACCTACTACACCCAGGGTTTGATTCACCACCTTAAACCAAAATTTCTGCTAGAGTTCAGGTTTGAACCCAGGACTTCTCCAACACTTCTCAGCACGCTTAACCACTAAAACAAGCCTTCATTAATGAAATTTACATGCACAACAAAATATTATAAGCTTCCTTCAACCGCTCCTATGCTCAAAGCCCAAAACTTCTAGGCCCAAATTCAGGGTGTTACACGTGTGGCCCAACACAGGCCTTTACATGGTTGTGCCCCCATTTTAACCCCCAAACCCTAATTTTTTCCTTTTATTTTACTTTGTCTTTTTCCCACCCTACAATTTAAGACGTCGTCGATCCTCCCTCTGCAACTCTGACCACTCACCCCTCTTTGCCCTATCACACTTTCCCCCTTGTTGAAAGCCCCGTCACCCCGTACAGCCCTTATGCTCTCTTTTTTTCTTTTCCCTTTTCTTTTCTCTTTCCCCTTTCTCTTATTGACCCTCCCCCACCTCGCCAAACTGTCACCTTCCCACCTGTAACACCACTAACTCGTATCCATCGCTGGAACAAGGTTACAAAGCCTTACCAGAGTTTACAGATCAAACAGACAGAAATTTCAAATATTTCATAACATATTAATATTCATAATAAAACCAACCAAAATCATAAATACTATCCCTTATATGAGCCCTCAAGGCCTTAAATACGCATTAGAAATAAGTCGGGACTAAAATGGAAACTTAAAGAATTTTTCGAAAAACATTGAAATTTTCAAAGCTACAGGGGTCACATGACCGTGTGACTCACATGGCCAAGAGACACACCCATGTCTTAGGCTGTGTAGGCATTCAAAATAGGGACACACAGTCGTGTCCCAGCCCGTGTCCATGCCCGTGTAGCTCACTGACTTGGGCCACACGGCCAAGTCACACGCCCGTGTGCTAGGCTATGTTCCTTTCGAAGTAACCTCATATGCCCGTGTGCCAAGCCATGTGCTAGGCCGGTAACAACCTAACTTGCAACCCTTTTGAAAACTATAGGGGACATATGACCGTGTCACCTAGCCGTGTGTCACACACGACTGAGGCACATGCCCATGTGGATGAAAATAGGCCATTTTACAAGCCATATTTCTCACCCAATTTGACATGTACCTACACCCAAAATTGTGTATATAAGTGGAAACACGAAAATATACACACTTTTTCATGCCCTTTTTAACTCAAATTCATGCAAGTTAGGTGAAATTCTTGTTGAAAAATATATAATTATTATAAAATAATTATTATGTACTTAAATTATTAACACAATGAATTTTAATTAATTTTATAATTAATTTTGATTAATTTTGATTATTTTCGACAGATTTGCAGAAAGAGATAAAAACGGCTTGGCAGACACTACTAGAAGTGCAAAACTGAGAAACAATTTTGAAGCATCAAGGTGAATTAATTTTTTAGCCTAAGATGGTCCAAATTATGTGTTTAATTCATAATATAATTAATTTTAATTTATATCCAATTTAATTTGGGTTAAATAAATTATTATTAATTAATTATGAAAAGTGGCCAGTTGAGTTGAACCGAGAAAAATCGAACCGACCGATTATTGGGCAGCCCAAAACCGTCCCACATGCTGACCCAATTAGCTTGCTTGGCTAATTAATTAGCTTGCAAATGGCCCTTGAAAACTCAGAGGAAGTTCAATCGAGTGTGGAAATTCCGGTTTCACCAGAACCAAAATCTGCAAAATCCAACAAGGTAACTTTAGAACCAGCTAATTCTGATCAATTAACAACTTCGTTAGATGCAGAATTGCCACAGAAGACAAATCAACCAGTTCCAGTAAAGAAGCCTCCGCCACCCTACCCTCAAAGACTTTAGAAGCAGAAGCAGGAGATTCAATTTAAGAAGTTCTTATACGTACTCAAGTAACTTCATATCAACATCCCGTTGGTTGAAGCACTTGAACAAATGCCGAACTACGTCAAATTCATGAAGGATATCCTGTCAAAAAAATGAAGACTTGGAGAATTTGAGACGGTAGCCCTGACGAAGGAATGCAGTGCGTATCTTCAAGACAAACTACCCCCAAAGTTGAAAGATCCTGGATTTTTACCATACCTTACAACATTGGAGCAGCATATTATGGTAAGGCACTATGTGACTTGGGTGCAAGTATAAAGTTGAAGCCTATGTCAATATTTAGGAAGTTGGAGATAGGTGAAGTTAGACCTACTACGATTACACTTCAATTAGCAGATCGATCCATAGTACATCCAGAAGGAAAAATCAAGGACGTATTGGTACGTGTAGATAAATTTATTTTTCCTGCGGACTTTGTGGTTCTAGACTTTGAAGCAGACAAAGAAGTGTCAATCATCTTAGTGCCAATCATCCTAGGAAGGCCTTTCCTAGCAACCAGAAGGACCCTTATTGATGTGTAGAATGGCGAGCTTACCATGCGTGTTTAGGATGACCAGGTAACATTTAATGTTTTTAAGTCTATGTGATTTCCTGACACAATTGTGATTATTCTGTAGTGTCCGATTTAGAGGATTTAATCGTGGAAAAGGACTTCAACTATATTAAGGACCCATTAAAACAAATTTTGACATCAGACCCTCAAAATGATGAATAGGAGGATGGATCTTAGCTTTGCTAGAAGCTAATCAAGGGGATTTATTTCGCAATCCCGTTTTGAATATTTGGAGTTAGAGAATAGGGATTACGCCTAACCAAAAGCGTCAATCGAGGAGCCACCTAAATTAGAACTCAAGGTACTTCGTTCACATTTAAAATATGTTTATTTAGGTAATGCTTTTACTCTGCCTGTGATTATTTCAGCAAAATTAACTATTGAGCAAGAAGAGAAACTCATCCTAGTATTGAAACAATTCAAGAAGGCTATCGGATGGACCATAGCCGATATTCGTGGTATTAGTCCATCTATATGCATGCATAAGATTATCCTAGAAGATGGTGAAAAAAGGACGATTGATGGACCACGAAGATTGAACCCCATCATGAAGGATGTGGTGAAAAAGGAAATCATTAAGTGGTTAGATGCGGGTATAATTTACCCCATCTCAGACAGTTCATGGGTAAGTCCGGTCCAGTGCATTCCAAAGAAAGGAGGTATTACGGTTGTTGAGAATGAAAATAATGAGTTGATACTGACTAGAACGGTTACTGGATAGAGAATTTGCATTGATTACCGGAAGCTAAATAAGGCGACTAGGAAAGATCACTTTCCTTTTCCGTTTTTGGACAAGATGTTAGATAGACTATTACTGTTTTCTTGATTGATACTCGGGGTATAACCAGATTACAGTAGTACCGGAATATTAACACAAGACAACATTCACCTGCCCGTACGATACATTTGCATTTAGACACATGCCATTTGGTTTATGTAATGCATCTGCTACATTTCAAAGATGTATGATGTCTATTTTTATTGATATGGTTGAGAAATACTTGGAAGTCTTTATCGATGATTTTTCAGTATTTGTAGATACATATGATGATTGCCTAGCCAATCTAGCCAAGGTACTAATGCGATGCAAAGAAACAAGCCTTGTACTCAACTGGGAAAAGTGCCATTTCATGGTACGAGAATGTATTGTTCTAAGGCATCGGATAATGAGACATGGAATCGAGGTAGATAAAGAAAAGGTAGACATTACTGAGAAACTCTCACCTCCAACATCTGTAAAGGGTGTTAGGAGCTTTTTGGGCCATGCCAGTTTCTATGGAAGATTTATCAAGGAATTCTCCGAAACTAATCGACTCTTCAAATCTTTGAAGGCTCTTAAGTGGGTTAAGGCTGAGGCATATTATGATGAAGTTTTTGCAGAAGCATGTGTTCACAAGCTATGGAACCCCAAGAGCCATCATCAGTGATGAAGGGTCCCATTTTGTGAACAAGTGGTTGAAATGGTTACTCGACAAACATGGAGTGAAGCACAAGGTTGCCACAGCTTACCACCCGCAGACAAATAGGCAGGCTGAACTGGCAAATAAAGAGATCAAAGGCATACTTGAGAAGGTAGTTTGCCCGAATCGATGAGATTTGTCCAAAAGACTAGATGATGCTTTATGGGCCAACAAGTCAGCATACAAGACACCTTTAGGGATGTTACCCTATATGTTGGTCTTTGGGAAAGCCTGTCATCTGCTCTTGGAGTTAGAACACAAAGCTTATTGGGCTCTTCAACAACTCAACTTGGATCTTAAGCTCGCTAAAGAGAAACAGATGCTCCAACTCAACGAGTTAGAAGAATTCTGAATGTTCTCATACGAGAATGCAAAATTACTCAAGAAGAGACTTAAGAAATGGCATGACAAGAATATTCATGTAACGTCCCCATGCCCGAGACCGTCGCCGGAGTCGAGTATGAGGAGTTACTAGACTTAATTTAACATTTTTAGAACTTTGGATTATTTGTTTCTACATTCACAGCTTTCTAGCTACTTGCGTCACAGTCACAAGAAAAATTATATCTCGAGTTACAAAACTCAAAATCAAAATCCGTAAATTTTCCCTGAATCTAAACTCATAAATCTATTTGCTAATTTTTTTCCAGAATTTTTGGTTGGGCCAATTAGTACAGTTTATTAGTTAAAGTTACACCTGTTTCAGGACTTGACTGGACTGACCTCTGTTTACTACGAACCACATTTTTCTCTGTACAAAATTCATATAACTATGAGGTTTGTTTCTCCCAAAACTAGACTCAATAAGGATTCTAAGAATATAAAATAAAACGCCTAATTATATCTTTACAATTTATGGTGAATTATTAAAGTTGGAACAGGGGATCTAGAAATCACTCTGGCCCTGTTTCACTAAAATTCCAAATATCTTCTAACATATAATTCCTTTACCTGTTTAGTTTGTTTTATGTGAAACTAGACATAATAAAATTCAATTTTATATTTAATTCATCACCAAATTAAATTTCTATGATTTTTAATAAATTTTCAAACTCACGTCAGTGTTGCTGCAATGTTCTGTTTATGGCAAATTTCATCCTTTTTATGAGTTTTCATGAACTAGATAACTTATTAATTTTCCATAACATCAAACATAATCTAAACTAACCATTTCCATAACTTATCATTATCAAGTATCTCCTCAACCATTCCATCACCATATCATAAGATCATTTACACAAAATAGGTATATTGCTATACATGCCATACTTAAATTTACAAGCCATTTACCAAAAAGTCTTCCGGATAGTGTGACTGAGCCTTCGACCTATCCCGACTCCTGAGCTGGCTTGTCCAAAACTACAATGAGTAAGAAGGAGGGAGTAAGCATAAATGCTTAGTAAGTTCATATGCAAATAATAAGTAACATAACAAACAATCATACCAATCAACATTAGCATGCATCACCAAAACACATATCACATTTCTAATCTTTTTTCATCATCTTATTACCTTATCGTGGTTGTATCAGTACTCAACCCAAGGGTTAAATACATACCTGTCCAAAATATCCATTTCACATCACTTACCAATACGTCTCTTTACATCTCGAGTATTCCTCCATTTGAGTAAAACTTTACCCGTTGAACACATCGGAATATAATTCGGATACATGGATAATTTGCACATAAGTGCCATATATGCAATCAAGCAATCATGTAACCCGCCCATAAGCGAACTCGGACTCAACTCAACGAGCTCGGGCGTTCGCATCCATAAGTGAACTCGGACTCAACTCAACTAGTTCGGATGCCTAGTTACATCTCACGAACTCGGACTCAACTCAACGAGTTCGGACATTCGCATCCATAAGTGAACTCGGACTCAACTCAATGAGTTCGGATGCTCAACCATCCTAGTGACATGTCACTTGTATCCTAATCTATTCCTAAGGTTCAAACGGGATTTTCCTCGAACAAATATCCTTGCTTTGTCTTAGTAGAATTCAAAAACCAAAACTCTCAGAACAATTTATATTCAACAAATAGCTCACACAATTTGCATTTTATTCGAAATTAACTACAAATCATATATTTCATGATAAAAATCAGCATATCATATAATTAGCATCAATGACTTATAAACAACAATTATGCTACATTATTTACACATGAACTTACCTTGGTACCAAAATACAAAGATTTTGCAATTTAGTCCACAATCTTTTCTTTTCCTCGATTGGGGTCGATTCCACGTCTTTCTTGATCTAAAATAACACATTTAGCTTATTTAATACTCACATTATCAATTTAATCCTTAATTTAAATTTTGGGAAAATTACAATTTTACCCCTAAACTTTTGCATATTTACACTTTTGCCCCTAAGCTCGGGATTAAACTTTATTCCTTATTCTTATGTTTTGTAACATGCTGATCACTTTTCCCTTCTATGACAACATCAAATTCTCACTCTAACATGTACTTGTGACTATTAGGTATTTTTACCGTTTAAGCCATTTTACTTGTTTTTGCTTAAAATCGAGTAGTACAAGTTGTCTAACATAATTTAAAACCTCATATTCTATCATAAAACATCAAAATACACAAATTTCACCTATGGGTATTTTTCCAAATATAAACCCTAGGTTAAATTATTGCTAACATAAGCTTTATCGAGTTACCGGGATCTCAAAAACGTAAAAATCATTAAAAACGGGGCTTAGAATCACTTACTATGAAGCTTGAAAGTTGAAGAAACCCTAGCTATGGTGAGAGTGAAATTCGGCAGCAACTAAATGAGGAAGATGACTATTTTGTGTTATTTTTCCCATTTTATTTCATTAAATATCCAAATGACCAAAATGCCCTTAATACCTTTCTTTGAAAATTTTCATGTACAAGCCCATTTTTGTCCAAAATTTTAGAAATTGGTCAAATTGCTATTTAAGACCTCCTAATTAATATTTCAAAGCAATTTCATACTAAAAACTTCTAGAATGCAAGTTTTGCAACTTTTTCGATTTAGTCCCTAACTTCAAATTAAGCATTTTATGCATAAAATTTCTTCACAAAATTTTCACACAATCATGCAATCATATCATAAACCTCAAAATAATTATAAAATAATTATTTCTATCTCGAATTTGTGGTCATGAAACCACTATTCTGATTAGGCCCTAATTCGAGATATTACAACTCTCCCCCCTTTAAGGATTTTCGTCCTCAAAAATCTTACCGGTAAACAGATGTGGGTATTGATTTCTCATAGTTTCTTCGGATTCCCATGTAGCTTCTTCTACTCCATGCCTTTGCCACAACACCTTCACAAGTGCAATATTTTTATTCCTTAGTTGTTTGACCTCTCGAGCTAAAATCTTAATCGGTTCTTCTTCGTAGGTCATATCACGGTTGTAGTTCAATTTACTCGGTGAAACTACATGTGAAGGATCCGAACGATACCGACGTAACATAGATACGTGGAACACATCATGAATCTTCTCTAATTCAGGTGGTAAACTAGCCGATATGCTACCGGTCCAACTTTTTCAATTATTTCATACGGCCCAATAAAACGCGAACTTAATTTGCCCTTCCGTCCAAATCTAAGAACTTTCTTCCACGGAGACACCTTTAAAAATACTTTATCACCAACTTGAAATTCAATGTCCTTTCGTTTTAAATCTACATAAGATTTACTATCTCATCTGACGACTTTCAAACAATCTCGAATTACCTTCACTTTTCTTGATTTCTTTTATTAGATCAGCTCCATAAATCGATTTTCCTTGAGTTCATCCAATACAAAGCGTTGCGACACTTACGACCATACAATGCTTCATATGGTGCCATTTTCAAGCTCGATTGATAACTATTATTGTAAGCAAATTCTACCAACGGTAAATATTTTTCCCAACTTCCTTGAAATTCCAATACACAACATCTGAGCATATCTTCAAGAATCGAATTACTCTCTCTGATTGTCCATCGGTTTGTGGATGAAAAGCATCTTCGAAATTTAACTTTGTACCTAACGCGTCTTGTAACATTTGCCAAAACCGCGAGGTAAACCTTGGATCTCTATCTGAAATAATCGACAATGGTATTCCATGTAGTCTAACAATTTCTCTAATATACTGATTCAGCCAACTTGTTAAGAGAATAATCCGTGCGTCATCGATAAAATGAGCCGACTTAGTTAATCACAACTATTACCCAGATGGCATCTTTCTTTCCTGGAGTCAATGGCAATCCTGATACAAAATCCATAGTAATCCGATCCCATTTCCATTCAGGAACCATAATAGGCTGAAGTAATCCCGAAGGCACTTGGTGTTCAGCTTTCACCTGTTGACAAATTAAGCATTTGGACACAAACTCTGATATATCTTTTTTCATTCCATTCCACCAATACATTTTCTTCAAGTCATTATACATTTTCGTACTACCCAGATGAATCGAGAAACAACTATTATGTGCTTCCTGTAGGATCTTTTGAATCAATTCCTCATTCTTCGGTACACAAATCCGATCTTTAAACATTAAGCACCCATCAGAACCGATTCTGAAATCTGACTCTGTATCAACTTCACACTGCTTTCTCTTGGCTTGCAAATCTTGATCATGTTTCTGAACTTCAGAAATCTCTTGTAAAAACATCGGTTTTGCTCTTAACTCTGCTAGAATCGAACCATCATCTGACATTTTTAACTGAGTGTTCATAACTCTCAATGCAAACAACAACTTTCTGCTTAAAGCATCAGCAACCACATTCGCTTTTCCCAGATGATAATCAATAACAAGCTCGTAATCTTTCAATAACTCCAACCATCTTCGCTGTCTTAAATTCAAGTCTTTTTGTAACATCAAGTACTTAAGACTTTTATGGTCGGTATATACCCGACACTTTTCACCATACAAATAATGTCACCAAATTTTCAAAGCAAACACCACTGCAGCCAATTCCAAATCGTGAGTAGGATAATTCCTCTCATGAGGTTTTAACTGCCTCGAAGCATAAGCCACCACTTTTCCTTCTTGCATGAGCACACACCCCAAACCATTTAGAGAAGCATCACTATACACCACAAATTCTTTACAGATTCGGGCTGTACTAACACTGGTGCCTCTGTTAATAACTTTTTCAATTCTTCAAAACTCTGTTGACACTCTTCCGTCCATTCAAATTTAACATCCTTTCAGAGTAGTCTAGTTATAGGAGCAGCAATTATAGAAAATCCATTTACAAACCGCCGATAATACCCAGCTAGCCCCAAGAAACTTCTAACTTCAGTTACATTTTTCGGTGGTTTCCAATCAACAATGGCTGAAATTTTACTAGGATCAACTCGTATACCATCACCTGAAACAATATGACCCAAAAATCCAACTTCCCGGAGCCAAAATTCACTTTTACTAAACTTAGCATACAACTGCTTATCTCTCAAAGTTTGCAAAACTATCCTCAAATGCTCAGCATGCTCTGTCTCATCTTTTGAATAAATTAAAATATCATCTATAAACACCACAACAAATTTGTCCAAGTATGGACGAAATATGCGATTCATTAAATCCATAAACATAGCAGGAGCATTTGTCAACCTGAATGGCATAACTAAAAATTCATAATGACCGTACCTTGTTCTAAAAGCAATTTTAGGCACATCCGACTCTTTTACCCGTAGTTGATAATACCCAGATCTCAAGTCAATCTTTGAAAACCATGTCGCTCCTTTTAGCTGATCAAACAAATCATCAATTCTTGGCAACAGATACTTGTTTTTGATTGTCACCTTGTTTATCTACCGATAATCAACACACAACCTCATAGAACCATCCTTCTTTTTCACAAATAACACGGGAGCACCCCAAGGTGAAAAACTCGGTCTCACAAAGCCTTTATCATCAATTCTTGCAATTGCAACATTAATTCCTTCAACTCTGCTGGTGCCATTCTATACGGAGCAATCGAGATCGGAGTTGTTCCCGGTATCAAATCAATACCAAATTCTACTTCCCCGATCGAGGCAAACCCGCAATTCTTACGGAAATACGTCCAGTAAATTCACACACAACCGCACTCGATTCAACTTTCTTTTCAACTTCTTTTGTATTAATTACATACGCCAAATAAGCTTCATAACCCTTTCTCAGATATCTTTGAGCCGACATTGAAGAAATCACACTAGATAATGTCTCTGATTTGTCTGGTTCAACCCGCAAAATTTCACCACTTTCACACTTTAATTCTATAACCTTTTCTTTGCAATTTATTTTAGCATCATGCAATGTCAACCAATCCATACCCAAAATAACATCAAACTCTTCAAACGGCAACAACATCAAGTCGGCCGGAAAGTAATGACCCCAAATCATTAAAGGACATTTCTTACATACTTTATCAACAATCACACATTTGCCTAACAGATTTGACACTCTAATCATAAATTCTGTGTTCTCAACAGGTATATTCATACTAGACACCAGCTTCATGCACACATATGAATGAGTAGAACCGGGATCAATCAAAGCAATAACATTAACATTATAGAGAGAAAATGTACCAGTAATCACATCAGGTGAGGAAGCATCTTTGCGCGCTTTAATAGCATAAGTCCTAGCTGGAGCCCTTCCTTCAGGTCTAACTGGTGCATCTCTGGCTACATTCTTACTGCTTGCTTCACTCCCAGCTTTTCTTGGATATCTACCTCTTGAATCTGCACCACTTGTTTTTGTATTTTGATATTTTTCTTTTTCAGCTCTCTCTGGGCAGTCTCTAATAAAATGATCCAGAGAACCACATTGAAAACATTCATTTGCTCTGCACGGACCAAAATGATTCCTACCACACCGCTAGCACTCAGGTTTAACAAATCTCGAGTTCCCTATACTGGCTGCCGAAGTAGTCTGGGACTTAGGACCTACATTTTGCTTCTTATAATTCCCATATGATTGCCCAGTTGAAGCTTGGGAATGAGGATTCATATTCCTTGATTTTCCAGGTTGCTGTGAGAATGAACTGCTTGTCGGTCTTTTCTTCCAGTTTCTAGTCTCAGTCTCTGCCTTTTTCTTCTCTTTAAGTAATTCTTCAGCCTTGCAAGCTCGATCAACCAATACTACCATTTCTTTTAATTCAAGAATTCCAACAAATACCTTGATGTCTTCGTTGAGTCCGTCTTCAAATCGTCGGCACATCTTGGCCTCTGTAGGAACATACTCTCTGGCATACTTACTTAATCGAGCAAACTCTCTTTCATATTCTGTAACCGTCATATTACCTTGCTTCAACTCAAGAAATTCTTTACGCTTCTGATCAATAAATCTTTCACTAATATATTTCTTTCAAAACTCTTTTTGAAAGAATTCCCAAGTTATTCTCTCTTTCGGTACCACCGAAATCAAAGTCTTCCACCAATTATAGGCTGAATCCCTCAACAAAGATATAGCACATTTCAAACATTTTTCAGGTGTACAAGATAATTCATCAAATACCCGGATAGAATTTTCAAGCTAGAACTCTGCTTTCTCGGCATCATCATCAATATTTGCCTTAAATTCTTCAGCCCCTTGCTTGCGGATTCTGTCAACTGGAGTTCTATGAAATTTCATCAGACCCATACCTTGAGGCATCGGAGGTAAAGGTTGAGGAATTGGGAGAGGTGGGGGAGGTCGTACATTTGGGTTCATACGAACGAACTCAGTGTACCATGCACTCATCATTTGGAGAAAGGCTTCCCGATCCCTTTCTCCTCCTCCCTGACCAACAGTAGGAGGTAGATTTTCAGTCGGCGCTGCTCCTTAAGCCGGAGCTGGCGCATTACTTTCTACTTCATCTGCCACAGCTGGACCGGGATCCATTTACTATAAAAAAAAATCATTTAAAAAGGTCAGAAGTCGTCACACTATCACAATTTATACATATGGCATGTATAGCAAAATCCGTACATACAACACGTAGTCCGAGAACTGATTAAACCTGCTCTGATACCACTAAATGTAACACCCCCACGCCCGAGACCGTCGCCGGAGTCGAGTATGAGGAGTTACTAGACTTAATTTAACATTTTTAGAACTTTGGATTATTTGTTTCTACATTCACAACTTTCTAGCTACTTGCATCACAGTCACAAGAAAAATTATATCTCGAGTTACGAAACTCGAAATCAAAATCTGTAAATTTTCCCTGAATATAGACTCATAAATCTATTTGCTAATTGTTTTCCAAAATTTTTGGTTGGGCCAATTAGTACAGTTTATTAGTTAAAGTTACACCTATTTCAGAACATGACTGGACTGACCTCTGTTTACTACAAACCATATTTTTCTCTGTAAAAAATTCATATGACTATGAGATTTGTTTATCATGAAACTAGACTCAATAAGGATTCTTAGAATGTAAAATAAAACACCTAATTATATCTGTACAATTTATGGTGAATTATTAAAGTTGGAACAGGGGATCCAGAAATCACTCTGGCCCTGTTTCACTAAAATTCCAAATATCTTCTAACATATAATTCCTTTACCTGTTTAGTTTGTTTTATGTGAAACTAGACATAATAAATTCAATTTGATATTTAATCTATCACCAAATTCAATTTCTATGATTTTTAATAAATTTTCAAACTCACGTCAGTGTTGCTGCAATGTTCTGTTTATGACAAATTTCATCCTTTTTATGAGTTTTCATGAACTAGATAACTTATTAATTTTCCATAACATCAAACATAATCTAAACTAACCATTTCCATAACTTATCATTATCAAGCATTTCCTCAACCATTCCATCACCATATCATAAGATCATTTACACAAAATAGGTATATTGCTATACATGCCATACTTAAATTTACAAGCCATTTACCAAAAAGTCTTCCTGGATAGTGTGGTCGAGCCTTCGACCTATCCCGACTCTCTGAGCTGGCTTGTCCAAAACTACAATGAGTAAGAAGGAGGAGTAAGCATAAAATGCTTAGTAAGTTCATATGCAAATAATAAGTAACATAACAAACAATCATCATACCAATCAACATTAGCATGCATCACCAAAACACATATCACATTTCTAATCATTTTTCATCATCTTATTACCTTATCGTGGTTGTATCAGTACTCAACCCAAGGGTTAAATACATACCTGTCCAAAATATCCATTTCACATCACTTACCAATACGTCTCTTTACATCTCGAGTATTCCTCCATTTGAGTAAAACTTTACCCGTTGAACACATTGGAATATAATTCGGATACATGGATAATTTGCACATAAGTGCCATATATGCAATCAAGCAATCATGTAACCCGCCCATAAGCGAACTCAGACTCAACTCAACGAGCTCGGGCGTTCGCATCCCTAAGTGAACTCGGACTCAACTCAACAAGTTCGGATGCCTAGTTACATCTCACGAACTCGGACTCAACTCAACGAGTTCAGACATTCGCATCCATAAGTGAACTCGGACTCAACTCAACGAGTTTGGATGCTCAGCCATCCTAGTGACATGTCACTTGTATCCTAATCTATTCCTAAGGTTCAAACGGGATTTTCCTCGAACACATATCCTTGCTGTCTTCCGTAGAATTCCGAAACCAAAACTCGGTAACAATTTATATTCAACAAATAGCTCACACAATTTGCATTTTATTCGAAATTAACTACAAATCATATATTTCATGATAAAAATCAGCATATCATATAATTAACATCAATGACTTATAAACAACAATTATGCTACATTATTTACACATGAACTTACCTTGGTACCAAAATACAAAGATTTTGCAATTTAGTCCACAATCTTTTCTTTTCCTCGATTGGGGTCGATTCCACGTCTTTCTTGATCTAAAATAACACATTTAGCTTATTTAATACTCACATTATCAATTTAATCCTTAATTTAAATTTTGGCAACATTACAAATTTACCCCTAAACTTTTGCATATTTACACTTTTGCCCCTAAGCTCGGGATTAAACTTTATTCCTTATTCTTATGTTTTGTAACATGCTGATCACTTTTCCCTTCTATGACAACATCAAATTCTCACTCTAACATGTACTTGTGACTATTAGGTATTTTTACCGTTTAAGCCCTTTTACTCGTTCTTGCTTAAAATCGAGTAGTACAAGTTGTCTAACATAATTTAAAACCTCATATTCTATCATAAAACTTCAAAATACACAAATTTCACCTATGGGTATTTTTCCAAATATAAACCCTAGGTTAAATTATTGCTAACATAAGATTTATCGAGTTACCGGGATCTCAAAAACGTAAAAATCATTAAAAACGGGGCTTAGAATCACTTACTATGAAGCTTGAAAGTTGAAGAAACCCTAGCTATGGTGAGAGTGAAATTCGGCAGCAACTAAATGAGGAAGATGACTATTTTGTGTTATTTTTCCCATTTTATTTCATTAAATATCCAAATGACCAAAATGCCCTTAATACCTTTCTTTGAAAATTTTCATGTACAAGCCCATTTTTGTCCAAAATTTTAGAAATTGGTCAAATTGCTATTTAAGACCTCCTAATTAATATTTCAAAGCAATTTCATACTAAAAACTTCTAGAATGCAAGTTTTGCAACTTCTTCAATTTAGTCCCTAACTTCAAATTAAGCATTTTATGCATAAAATTTCTTCACAAAATTTTCACACAATCATACAATCATATCATAAACCTCAAAATAATTATAAAATAATTATTTCTATCTCATATTTGTGGTCACGAAACCACTATTCCGATTAGGCCCTAATTCGAGATATTACAATTCGAGTTCGAGAATTTGAAGTAGATCAGCAAGTCTTGTTATTCAATTCCAGATTAAGGTTCTTTCCAGGTAAGTTAAAATCATGTTTTTCCGACCCATTTACGACTCACCGAGTTTATCCATACGGAGTTGTTGAACTTCAAAGTAAGGGAGGTAATTTTTGAGTCAATGCTCAACGCTTAAAACATTACTGGGGGGATAAAATTGAACGAGATCAAGTCTTGTTCATTTTATCGGATATTTAATATTTCTTGTTTTTCTTTTTTAAATAAATGATTTATGGTATATTTCTGAGATTAGTATGTTTAAATAAATTCTGTCTAGGAGATTGGAACTTAAGCGGGACCCCTCCAATCTTTCTTGAGAATTGATTTTAACATAATCTTCCGATAAATTATCCCCTAAATGACAAAATAAATTTTTAGTTTTCAAATAAAATGGTCTGATCCAAGTTTTAAATTGCAACTCAATTTCAAATTTTCCTTAAGTCTAGGTACTTAATTGAATTATTTTCAAATTTTGATTGCTCTTCTTGTAAATATTAAAAATTAGATGCCTCTTTTTGTAAATATTTTCAAAAGGCATCTAGAATAAATGTATTTAATTTAATAAAAAAAGATGATAATCATTAATATATAATTATATCCATTATAATATATATTAATTATTATCAACTTTGCATAGAATTAGGATTAGTTTAAAATTTAATTATTTAATCAGTTTTTATCTTTAATAAATTAATAACAAATAATAATTTAATATACCTTATATTAATTATTAAATGTTGTTAACTTTGTATAGGATTAGAACTTAGAATAATTTAATTATTAAATTGCTCTAAGAATTCTACTTTAATTCCTACTTCCCTCATTATAAATACCACCAACCTTTTCCATCATTCATCACTCAAACTCCATTCTCACCAAATACCGAATCACCTAGTGCCGCAAGCTTCCAACGCTTTCTACTCGGCATCCTCACCCAATTGGCCAGTAGCCCAAACCTAGCGTGCGCACCCAGCAGCTGATCCTTGGTGCCACACCTGTGCTCGTCCAGCTCCAGCGCTCGTTAGGACTGCTTGATACGCCCGCATGGATCCATGCGCCTAGTGCTGCTTGCTCCCACGCACATCCACGCAGCACACCAGCCCCGCACCAATGTCCTTAGCCGATAACCCTCCAACCATCCCTAAACTGGCCTCTTTTGATTTATAATTATTATTTTAGAAGTTCTTGATTTTTATGAAACGGGCGGTAAGACAAAATTTTCTCCTAAATTTTAATTTTATTTAATTATTTGATTTTTCAATTTATTGAATTATTAATAGTTTATATTAATTAAAATTTTGAGAAAATAATTGTTTCAATCTTATGTTCAGGTTAATCATGCCTCGTAAGAGAACTCGTGCCTCTGCCCAAATTGACGAATCACAAAACAAATTCCTTTGTGAAGAAGCCAAAGCGAAATACGAAAGTATTTTTAAGAATCAACAGATGCATCTAGAGAAAGGCTTTACAGTGAATGAAAGTAATTATATTGATTTCATGGCACGCATTTGTCAGGTTGCTGAAACTCTCAATTGGGAGTTGTTTTGTGAGAAAAGACCTAGTGTGGATGAGGAGTTAGTTCGTGAATTTTATGCAAATTTAATCTCAAGCGAGTTGATGGAAGTTTCTGTTCATGGAATCAAGGTACCAATAACCTCAAACGCTATTAATGAATTCTTTGAATTACCTGATTTTGAAAACGATGAATATTCTTCCTTGATGAGCAGTATTGAGTCTGAAAATTTGCAAGAAATTCTCGAGGAACTTACAGTTCCAGATTCTAAGTGGACTTTGTCAAAACAAGGAATTCACGCTTGTCGAAGAGAATATTTGACATCACTCGCGAATGTATGGTTCTATTTCATTCGATTCAGCCACATGCCTATTTCACATGGGACTACAATTTCATTAGAGCGAATGGTCTTATTATACTCAATTTTAACTGGAAAGACCATTGATGTGGGAAAAAGCATCCTGAGAGAAATGCAGAATTGTGCCACTAGACGTTCTAGCCAAGCCTACTTTCTCTTTACGATAACGATTTTGTGCTTGAAAGCTAAAATTCTTACAAACGTAAAGAATACATGTTATAGCTAGGGCACAATCACATATTGGGACATCTATCGAATTACTAGAGACTCCGTTCTACAGCAACAAATTGAAAAAAGTGAGGATCCCAAAGAAGAAGAAGAAGATCCCACAGAGATCGAACTAATGCAATCAGCTGAAATCCTTGATAAGGCAGAATCAATGGAACCAGAAGCCAAACTTGATGTCGCAACTTCAATGTGCAGAACTCAATTGCCTTGCCTAGATCTTCGAGATGAGATGTCAAAGTTGATGGACATAATGCAACATATGCAGTGGCAGTAACAAGCTTACTGGAGATATTAAAAAATAAAGGATGACTCAATGAGAAGCGCTCTTACAAAAATATACAATAACCCGTTTATTTTTATGCCTGAGTTTCCAGATTTCATATTTGAACCATGGAGTCCACTATTGAAGAAGGAGCGAAGTGATTCATGCGAAAACAAAGATGATGGAGCAAAAGATGAGTCAAATTCGGAAGGATCTGTAAATAAATAAAAGGGGGGATCTTGACTTTATTTTATTTCTATTCTTAGGTTATTTTAAGATTAAGTTTAATTAGGAATTTTTATTTTCGCAGAACAAAACAAGAGGTGGAAATCATTAATAAAAATGAACAAATCGCAAAGTATAAAGTGTGCCAATAGATATATACATGTCTAGGATTGGATTTAGAGAGAGCTTGGTACTTAAGCAGTCAAATTGACTCACATCCTCTTTTCTAGAATCCTACCTGGTGTATAGTATCTATTCACTTTTAACAATGAGGACATTGTTCGTCTTAAGTAGGGGGACCGAAAAATTGAAATTATTTCCACTCAGAATAATGTTTTCTTTTAGTTATGATTAGGTTATATTTTGTTCAAAAATTTGAAATTTTGTTAAGTATGCTAATCTTTAGTATGAATAAGGTTCAATTATTTCAAAAATTGTTATGTTAACTAAAATATGACATAAGTGTATTTTTAATAAAGCATGCAAATCGTACCATAAAATTTTTAGTTCCTTAGGAGAGTTAGGCATGTATGAAAGTTTAAGTCTCTAGAATTGACTTAGTAGTTTCTTGAGGCGAAATCCTAGGAAGCATGGAACGTTGAAAATGATTTAGGCAACTTTTGTTTGGACTGTTTGAGCCTTTCAAGCCAACCTTGATGAAATTTTATCCCTTGAAACCCAACTTTGAGACTATATGGCCTAATTTTATTTGAACCCTTACAATATTTAGCCATAACTTCTCTCTTAATTATCTTCAAATTATCCCAAACACTAGACTCAGTACTATTCAGAACATTCTTTGAAAATAAGTTTGGGGGAGTTGAAAAGAAGTATCGAATGCTCCAAATTTGTAGTACATACAACAAAATGCTCGTAAAAAAAATTAAAAAAAAGAGCATGTGTACTTGAAAGAAAATAGATGTACAAAAGAGCATGTGAAAGCAAAGTAAGTTGGTGTATTGAAGGTAATTATTCTGAAGGTCCGAATGAAGTTGAGTCTAGGGTTTTTAGCCTAAATTTATCTATCTTTTACCTACCCCTAGCCTAGCCATGTTGCAACCTTTTTAAAGACCTATTGATTCAAGTTTCTATCCTACCTACATTAGTGGAGAGAAATTGCTATGTTCAACATATGAAGGCATAAGTTAAACTTAATGATTGCAGCTTAATCTTGAATAAGGGAATAAAAACAAATTGGTAGGAGTTTAGCATGTCTTTATTGAGGAAACATTTAGTCTATTTTTGTTATCATGATAATAATTGAGGTTAATTTGAATGATATGTATACATAAGTAGCATAAATATCAAACTTCTTGTTTTTGAGCATAAGTATACTTAAATCATGATTGTTGGGAAGAGTGTTGTTTTGAAGGAATTTTTCAAAGGTGTTTTCGAGAAATTATTTTCAAATTTGTGCATTACTAGAGACGACCAATGAATTAAGTTTGGGGGTGTGGAAACACGAAAATATACACACTTTTCCATGCACTTTTTAACTCAAATTCATGCAAGTTTGGTAAAATTCTTGTCGAAAAATATATAATTATTATAAAATAATTATTTTGTACTTAAATTATTAACATAAATAATTTTAATTAATTTTATAATTGATTTTTATTATTTTCGACAGATTTGCACAAAGGGCGAAAAATAGCTCGGCAGATACTACTAGAAGCGCAAAATCGAGAAACAATTTTGAAGCATCAAGGCGAATTAATTTTTCAGTCTAAGATGGTCCAAATTATGTGTATTAATTCATAATATAGTTAATTTTAATTTATATCCAATTTAATTTGGGTTAAGTAAATTATTATTAATTAATTATGAAAAGTGGCCCAGTTGAGCTGAACCGAGAAAAACTGAATCGACCAAGTACTGGGTAGCCCAAAATTGTCCCACATGCTGACCCAATCAACTTGCTCGGATGATTAATTAGCTTGAAAAAATGGCCCTTGAAGACTTTTTCAAATTGCAAACAAACCCCTCCACTATCTGTGTAACACCCCAAACCTGACCCAGACGTTATGGCTGAATCTGGTGTGTCACATTGAAGTGTTTTAGTGAAAACCGTGTTTTCATTGAAAACCCTTCTTAAAATAAAAGAAACCTTAGTTAACTTTAAAAAAAAACACACCCTTTCAGTTACAAAAACCTTATTGAAACATTTGATTTAAAAAACTTATCATTTAAAAATTTAATTGCGGAAACGTAGAAAACATACTATAATTTAGGAAACCCATGTTCAACTTCTTGTAAATTACAATGAAAATAATAATAATTCAAGTAATAATAACATAATGAAAACCTTATTACAATCTGATCTGAAACATACTTAATTAAATAAAAACATGTATGCTTGGAGAAAAACAAGTTTAAATTATCTTGCTAGCTGGCCACCCAGAGTCCCTCCAAACATCGAACCTTCTACTGAGCATCACCTGAAAATAAAATAAAAGAGGGGGTGAGTTTTCACAAACTCAGTGTGTACAACCCTCGAAGAAAACAAGCATTCAAAAAAAAAAAAAACATCATTCATCATTCATGCAATGCAATCCCATCCAAATTATCCATCCGTTACACACCAGCTCCGTCCCCCGTCACACCATGTGGGGATATAAATATCGACCCACCCAACCCACACACCATGGTAGCCTGATTGCGGTACTACCTTTATTTACATATTGGGCTTTAAAAGCCGTCGATGGATCCACGATTGTCAAGCAACCATGCGATCCTCATATACTTCCTCCGTTCCATAATTCCCAACCCATATGCAACCTAAGCAGAATATCATATGTATGCATGTCGCATCGACAAAAATTACATTCAACATCTAGGGGTATTTTGGTCATTTTCGCCCTTAGGGGCATTTCGGTAATTTTCCCTCAATTACGATTTTCACTTATCTTGGCCCGTTAACAAGTCCCGTGAGCTAAGATGAACGAATACTATGCACCAGGTAGGATTCCAGAGAAGAGGAGGTGGGTCATTAAGACCGCTTAAGTACCGAGCTCTCCCTAGATCCAATCCTAGACATGCATATACCCGTTGCCACACCTTAACCCTTTGACTTGTCCACGATCGCAATATATTAATTAAGTCTTATGTGGATATCATATACTAGGCCCAAAACCCCTTACAAAGCCTAACAATTTCACATACCTGCATCTGGCCCATTAAGCCCAATCATATTCTATGGCCCATTAGGCCCAAATCACCTGTATATGGCCCATTAGGCCCAAATCACATTTATATGACCCGTTAGGCCTAGTCACATTCATACTCATGCTCACATACAAATTCCTATCACAAAGCATCAATATTCAATTTTTGCCTATTATGGGCCCAACAGCCCATCGGGCCATTTAGCCCATCTGGCCCATATGACCAAATCACAACCCAACTCCACGGAATCACCCGTGGGCCTCAGAAAACCTATCAGTTTCCCCCTTACGAGTTTTTATACACTCACAAGACTACCATAGCCAAACTTTTGGCTTTTCGGCATTTCGACTTTTCGGTTTTTCAGCTTTTCGACTTTTGCCGAATCATTGTGTGTGTGCAGTGTATGTACACACCTGGTAAGCAAGCGTGATGTGATCTCCTTAGCCCAAACCTACAATAGATATCACCCTTCAATTAATTGCATGTTTAATACTTATTTACTCAAAAACCGAAACCTTACCTTAACCTTACCTTGAGCCCAATCCTTAATCGCTTTTTCCTTTATCACGCATTTCCTTTAACTATTAAAACCCGAATAATAGGTGACTCGTATCCAACACAAGTCTCCTTACCATAACTATGACCGTTTGGCCACCTTAGCTAATGGGAGAAGATTACTTACCAAAACTGCAACATCTTAAGAAGTAATTTGGTAGAGAGCTAAAAACCAAGATTCGATACTAATTCCCTACCAAAGTTGATTAGAAAGAGTGAGGACAATAATCGATACTAAACAAAGAAAAACCGATTGGAAGAGCAACACTTACACTAGATTCGGTCAAAAAGTATTCAGCCCTTAGAAGATTCGATTTTTCGGCTTTTCAAACTAAGTATGGTGGTTAAGGTTTATTTGGTACAAATTAAAGAAAAAGAGTAGTAGAAGAAATCGACAAAGAAGATTGTGTAGAGGAGAATAGAAATCAGTAGAAAGAAAAGAAAGTAAAATAGAGGGTTTTCGATTTTTTGGATCTTGAAGAGAAAAGGGTTTCTGGCACAAAGTGAAGGGAAATTCGTCATTAACTTCTCAACCCTCCCATTCGGCACCTATTTATAGCCCTATAGCTTAATTCTTCAAGCCCAAGTTCCCAATTCAGCGCCACTTACTCCTCACTTCTCATCTTCTCGTTTTTCTCCTTGATAACCCCTTAATCCTTTCCTTAATTTTCTCTTTTGAACACTCCCCTTGGACTCTATCTTCATGCCACTTCCATCCTTCTAGAAGGCCAAAATTAAATTCTAAAAAATACTAAGCTAGGATTCGAACCTTGGACCCCCTTGCTAGCTACTAACGCCACCTCACTGCACCTTATGTGGCGTCACTTAGCCACTCCACCACAGGCTCTTTTTGTGTCCAATTGTTTCTTCATTTATTCAAAAGCCCAACTACTAGCCAGCCATGATTTTTTTAATAATTAAATTATAATTTCTTCTACCTCTTAATTCAAACTCAACCTTAGCTAAGGCCTACTAAAATTATCACTTGGATAAGAATATTAAACACAATTTTCATCAAAATTGAAAATAAAGAAAATTTAGAATTTCGGGATTTTTGGATTTTTGGATTTTTGAATTTTTGGATTTCGGGATTTTTGGGGCATTACAATCTGTGTCTTTCTAGATTTGCCCCTACCTTTATATAGAAAGTTTGAAAACTTCAAACTTTCCACATGTGTGGCCGGCCATGGGGGGCTCTTTGGCTGCTGATTTTGGCTATTTTTACCAGCCCTCTCAACTTATAGAAACCCCCATTGGCTACTCATTTCAAACTCACCTCAACTTTCTCTTCTCTTTTCTTCTCTCTCAATTTTCTCTCTTCATTTCCCATTCATTTTTCTTTATTCTCTTAATGATTTCACCTCTTGAAAAAGAGTCATTCATCCACCATTTGGAGCAGAATTAAAGTGTTCGTAGCACCCTCGGTTTGACAAAAACAATCAGAGAAGGAAGAGTGGAGCAAACCAGTTAAGGCACAGAGAAACACCAGATTTGATTCTTGTTCTCTATCCTTTTAATTTTTGTTGTTGTTATGATGAACATGTCTATGAATATTTGTGATGTTGAAATGTTTAATTTAATTGATATGGGTTAAATTTTATTCGTGTTAGGTTGATTGCATTTCATCTACTTAATTTATTAAAATTGTGTTTGTATTGTTATAGGCCTCAGTAAGATGTTTGATTAAGTGAAACCATGACTAAATTATTCTTGCATTACAATTGTAAGGTACCCAATGAATTAATTATTTAAACAGATTGAAATTGTAATTAATTGACACGATACTTAATCAGTGCATGTTTAATCATCTATGGTAACTGAGGGTTAAATTAGTAATGGTATCTAGCGATACATTAGCCTTGCATAACTTGCAAGATTATTGTGATTAAACTGTTTCAAGATAGAAATACACTGTTACCTCACGTAATATTTTATGTGCTTATGAGATTGACTTAATTGTTTGAATTGGCATAGAGAAATGTACAAGAGATTATTTTAATTTCATAAGTATGTATGTGCATTAACACATTTGCCTATTAAAATTTGTTTAATCGGTTGAATTGACAAAGAGATATAGTCAAGAGATGAATGGATTTTGGTAGGTGAGTATGTTCATAAGTTAGCAAATTACCGAGTTGCCATGAATTTATTCGTAACAACATAAACAAGAGTTTGATAATTCTAAGTTAATGAATGTAATTAACCTAGCAAAATTATGTCATCTTGATTAAAATCAGCTTTTGAAATCGTGCATTGGAACTTTATTACATTTTAATTGTTTTACTTTGTTAAAATTCTAGTTTTTAATCACCTCTTCAAATCAAAATATTTTTCTTCACCAAAGTGTTCTAAATTGCATTCATAAATAATTCTTTTCACAATCCTTGTGGGTATGATAACTCGACATTTACTTGTCATTTTATTACTTGTTACGATTATGTACACTTGCACATTTCCGCCGTTCCAATAAGCCAACCATAATAAGGTACCAAAACCATGCATTTTCTAACCTTATACAAATGGTATAATCACATACAACCAATATGCCCTTAGGCACCTTAAATGACAATTTATAAATATGTCAACCATGTATTCAAACTTACCTAATTGATTAGCTAACACATATGCATAGTTGTACCAAATCTTTCCATGTAAATTTCTTACCAAAACATAACCATTTGGTAACAAAACACCATTCTAAGACTAGCGTCAAATGACCTTATAAATCATATCCACAGAAGAGTCTATTTACCACAGTTTCATTCTATCACAAAGCACATATACAATATGCACATTCATGCCATAGTTTTCATCTTCCATAATTCAAGCATAGCAATCCAAACATCAACCATTAGAGAGCAAATATTTACATACCATTTACTAAACTCATACTATCATCAAAGTGCCAAAATACAAGCCAAATAAATTGCCAAAATAACAACAAAACATGTAGGCCAACATTAGCCAAAGTAACCTATTCATGCCATTATAACCGAAATTAAATCAACCAAAAGTATGGAAAGAGCCGATGGATAGTGTGATATAGCTCTGACAAGCTTCCAACCCGAACGAGCTTCCGAATCACTATAAAACATAAAAAAAACATAGAGTAAGCATTTAAGGTTAGTAAGTTTGTATAACAAAGAATTTAAATTACCATTTAAGCACATATTAAGTAAGTAAACAATACATATCCCAACACAACTTGACAAAGTGCCTAACACATATTCACCAACATGTTAGCCATGTAAAATCACATATAAACCAAATCATGGATGAACTCAAGAAATAATCAAATTTCTATGTACATGTATCATCCATTTCACTTAACTATATACCATGTAATAACCTTTCCATGTATTTCATGTATATATCTGTAATAGTTCGTATCAAACTCATATCATCTCGTAACAGAACATTGCCAGTTGAACTAATTAGAATATCGTTGGATATTCGGGATAGCTCACACATAGTGTGCTAAACTGTAATCTGTCAATTCCTATACATGTATGCTTATACGAGCTGAGAATCAGTAAGCTCTCATGAGCTAAAATCGGTAAGCACATACGAGCTGTGGTGTGTCCGCAACATATGCAGGACCACAATCAAATTGGTAACCCTAATGACATGTCATTTGTATCCTGCGAATTCCTAAGGTTCAAACGAGGCTCAGTAATCGTCGTACGTCATCAAATATGCAACTAGTATTTATACATAGTAATTATACAATTCACACACATATAATTCAATTAAAACATATAAATACTCAATTTAATTACACGAACTTACTTCGACAAGTATACGTAGATACGAAGGCGATTAATCCGAGATTTTCTCTTTGCCTTGATCTAACTCCATATGAGGTCTGACTGGATCTATACAAATAAATTTGACTCAATTTAATTTTTCATTCAAATTAGTCCAAAACATGTTTTTGGAAAAATTACTATTTTGCCCATGTACATTTAGTTCTTTGCAATTTAGTCCCTGGTTCAATAAAATGGAAATTACACAATTCATCACAACCCACAATGGCCGAATGTTAAATAGGTTCTTAATATGTACTATACTTCAATTATTTCACAATTTCACCATATAATATTTCCTAAATTTCAATTTAATCCCTATTTGACAATTTTACTAAAAATTCATTTACAAAAGTTGTTTATCTAACAACTGCCATTCATTTTCTATCATCAAACTTCAAAACTCAAGCATGTTCATCAATGGTAAAACCCTAATAGTTTAACAGTTTCACAAATTAATCCTCGGGCTAGCCATATTAAGCTATAACAATCTCGGAAACATAAAAATAATTAAAAACGAGACAAAAATGCATACCTAATTGAGCTAGATTAGCTTGGCTGAATGAAGCTTCAACAATGGCTTCTTGTTCTTTAACATTCGGTTAAAAAAATGATAATGGAAGATGATGAAAATTTTGTTTTATTTAATTAACCTTTAATTTCTAATTTCTAAATTTAACCTTAATAATTCACCCAAATTTTAATATTACCATTATCATCCACTAACATACAAATGGTTTAATTACCATATAAGGACATCCGCTTTAAATTTCTATAGTTATTTAATACCTTTAGCTATTAGAACTCAACTTTTGCACTTTAAATGATTTAGTCCTTTTTATCCAATTAAGTAAATGAACGGTAAAATTTCTTAACAAAATTTTTATTTGGTATCAATATCAAGCTATAGACCATAAAATAATAATAAAATAAATTTTTTTAATTCAAATTTTTGGTCCCAAAACCACTATTTCGATTTCACTGAAAACAGGCTGTTACACCACTGCACCCTCTCCCTTTTGTCCCCTTCTTCTTCCCTCACCGATGAGTAAAACCCCCTCGCCTCAAACCCTAATTTTCCCTTTCTCCCCTCACTCAACCACCTCCAATTTCCCCCTTCTTTCTCTTTTCTTTTCACCCTTTCCCTTCATCCCCCGACAAACGCCCTTTTTTCCCCTCCATGTCTTTCCTACTCGTCGACTGCTACGTGAACCTCCGGCCACCGTCCCTTCGTCGGTCCTCCTGTTTACCCTTACTCATTATTTTATTTATTTATTATTATTCTTATTTCTATTCTTATTTATTTTTATTGTATTTATCATGCTTTGTTTTCTTATTATTCTTTCTATTTGTTATTATTATTATGTTTATTACTTTTATTCTTATTATTGCTATGTTATTTAGCTAAGTAGTTATGTTTTGGTTATTTAAATTAGTTTGTTCCTTTTAGTTTTGGTTGTTTTATTATTTTCATTTATTCTTACTTAGACTTATTATTGTTATGCATCATTTTGGTATTTCTGTAGTTATGTTAGTAGTTAATGACTTATTGTTTTATTATATGTAGGTTTTGTTTTGTTTTATTATTATTATTTTATTATTCTTGATGCTTAGTTATGTGTCGGTTGGATTCAAATAATTTTTTAGCTGGGTGTTCGATCTTGCGACTATGGATTTTAGCGCAATTCGAAGTTCTTTTTGTTATTATATGAACTGCTTTATTGTGTCAATTCGTGCTTTTATATTGAATATTGAAATTGTTTTTTTGGTTATATTTTCTTGCAAATTCATCATGATGGACACTAGAAGCATGTCCAAGGTCGACGTCCCTGCTTCGAAAAAGTGCAAGAACCCAGGCACGACCTCTTCTTTGGGTGCTTTTACTGAGGCCCGACATCCATACCTCTGGTTCTCATAGGGTCCTCAAGAGGATATATCTCAACATATTCGACAGAGGCTATTCGGATTAGGCCGTTTCATTGATTGGGCGGCTTTAGAGCAGGTCCAGCTAGCTGATTGAGTTCATGCACTAATTGCCATAGCTTCTTAAGATCAATTTTTCTCTATTGTCGAGCCCACCTACTTGGAGCTTACTCTCGAGTTCAGTTCAACATTCCTATTATAGTAAGTGATGTCGACACACAATGAGCCGAACACTATTACTTTCAGACTCGATGGCACGATGTGTCATATGAGTGTCTTGAAGTTTGGAGTTGCATTAAGACTCTACACTGACAAATTCATGAGTGCCGAGAGCTTTTTCACTTTATACTGGCACATCCACTACTCGCCTTCTTTATGTTGGGTAGACCTTACTATGAGTATGATGCCTTATGATGCAAGTCGATCTAAGGCGACTTCCTTACCTCCACTTTACGTTATATTCATGCCATCGAGGAAGAGCACTGGCGTCGTTGGTAGAACCGATGCTTATTTTCAATAGAGCATGGCCACGAGGTGCACATTTGATATTGCTTATTTCATAGCCCTAATTGTCTGCCATCAGACAGAGCTCAATAGGAAGGATCCTATTTGTTTAGGCCCTTATGTTCTCGTCTCGCACGACACTTCGACATCTTCGACACTTTGGAGCAGTCCTCCTCCTTCACCCTTGTTGGTCAGATGACCCCGCAAAGGTTATCTAGTATGAGTCACATGAGGATGATCGAGCGGCTTCATGGAGTGGATCCTCCTTAATACTGATTATCTCATTCTAATCCTTAGGATGAGCATGTAGACTTTACCGATGATGTCCCATTCCACCACAAGAATTCACTTCATCCTACATCTTAGAGTCACCATCCTCCTACTTCTGCTGCCACCTTAGCAAACCTCTTTGAGCGGTTCACTCATTTCGAGCTACACTATTTTGAGCGGTTCGACAATATTGATGCGATATTGCAATAGATCTATCAGCACCCTTACATCTCCTCTTCAACGTTGGTGCTTCACGGTCACGATGCCTCCGATAATGAAGACCATTGATTTTATTTTTATTTTTGCTTATAGTTGTTTTATTTTTATTTTCTTAGACTTATTTTGTTTCTTATCTTTTGAACTATATTTTTATTTTTATGGTTGTTTCTAATTGAGTTTTTAACCTCTTAATCTTCTTCGTTATTTGTGTTTATTTTCTTATTAGTTTGCTCAGAATCATGCACTACATTCAGAATAGCCTACAATTCTAGTTTTCACCATTTTGGCAATTTCATCCATAATTCAGGGCAGTTTTAGTTTTCTCCCTCTCTTATGATATTCTGCTTATACTGTGCTTATATCTATTTGTACATTGAGGACAATGTAAATCTTAAGTGTGGGGAGATTATTCATATAATTATTAGAAAATCCCTGAATTATATCTTATGTTTAAGTGAATTTCTCATACTTCCATTAGAACGAAGTTTTGTCGATTCGAGATTTTTGTTGATTTGTTTTGGAATAAATTGTAGATATTTGTGCATTAGTTGATTTAAAATCTAAGACGTGAGAGAATCAAGTATGATAAGTTATTTTTCAGAATTAAAATTTTTTTGTTGTTTCCCTAAATTGAGGTATTATCTTGAAGTTTTAAATTTGCAAGTTTGACATCAAAACCATGATTTTTTTTTTGAGATTTTGAGCCTATAGAGCATACATTTTTCATGCTCATTCCATTATTGGTTATGAGTGTGTCAACTTGATTTGTTATTCTAGAACTTGCTTTGATTATTGGAACAATGGAAATGTGCAAGTGTACACAATCACAACAAGTAATAAAGTGACAAGTAAATGTCAAGTTATCGTACCCACAGAGACTGTGTAAGACAATTATTTATGAAATGAAATTGAAACACTTTAGTGAGTAAAAATATTTTGATTTTGAGGAAGTGATTAAAAATTGAAATTTAACTAAGTGAAATAAAAAAAGAAAGTTCCAATGAACGATTTCAAAAGATGATTTTAATCAAGATGACATAATTGTGTTAGATTATTACTAAAACAATGCTCATGTTGTTATGAATAAATTCACGGCAACAAAATAAGCCAATTCAAACAATTAATCAATTTAAATAAGCAAGTAAAAGATTAAGTGAGGTAACAAAATATTCCTACATTGAAACAGTTTAATCACAATAATCTTGCAAGTTATGCAAGGCTAATGTACTGCTTAATACAGTCGCTAATTTAACCCTTAGCTCCTTAGAAGATTAAACATGCACTGATTAAGTATTGTGTCAATTAATTATAATTTCAACATGACTAATAATTAAATCATTAGTTACCTTACAATTGTAATGCAAGAATAACTTAATCATGGTTTTACTTAATCAAACAATTTACCAAGACCTATAACAACACAAACATAATTTTAATAACTTAAGTAGACGAAATGCAATCAACCTATCACAAATTAAATTTAAGCCATATTAATTAAATTTAAAATAACAACAAAAAAAATATTCATAGATGTTAGAATTAATTGACCCGAATCCTTATTTAAATAAAATATAGTGGTAAAATAAAATAAAAGAAGAATCCATATAGAATTACACTTCTTTTATTTTATTTTAGAATAAGGTTTTTTAAACCTTATTAAATTCCATCTATTTGATATTGATTAGAACAAGGTGTTTCTGTAACACCCCTAACCCGTATCCGTTGCCAGAACAGGGTTTCGGAGCATTACTACCATTTGCAGATTACTTAAAAAAAATTTAAATGCTTACCGATTCAATGCATCATGTAAATAAATATATTACCATTCAATCAACAGATTAGTACTTGTATAAGCATCAAACAGTAATATTGTTAGTGTACTTGCACATATCTCATATAAATTCAACATTGATATAACTATTTTCTCGACATATCGTACTTGAGTTCAATAATAGTCTCAACTTACATAATTTTCTTGTATCAACATATCAAAGATAATCATATATGTACATGTCATGAAACATATCATGCTCTTACCATTTCTTCATAAGCATATATGATTCATTTCATTATATTAATATTTCATACTCCATCATTTTCCATATATTTTATGTATATTTATTCCGATAATAGCTTATATCAAACCTAACATAATTTATATTCCACGTACTCATACTTATTTCGTTTATCTATCTTCATAATTATTTCATACAACTATTTTGTACATATATATTTCCATATGACCAGTTCTTGTAAACATTAAACACAACCATTTCATATAACCATTCGTCATCTGATACATATTACCTGGATATCAATTGTTCAACAGATGTCATAGCATCTCCCATCCACGGTCTTATTCATCTTTGACATGATGCCATAGTATCTTTCAACTATGGTCTTACTCATTTTCTGTCATGTTGCCATGATATCTTTCAACCATGGTCTTGTTCATTTCATATCACGTTGCCATGGTATCTTTCAACCATGGTCTTACACATTTCATATCAGTTGCCATGGTATCCTTCAACCATGGTCTTTCACGTTTCATATCAGGTTGCCATGGTATCTTTCAACCATGGTCTTACACGTTTCATATCGAGAGAGCACACTCCCGCGAACCTCATCCTTACAAAGGTGGGATTACCACCCAGTGCTAAATCCTCAGAATATAAACTCATAGAGTATTGTCGGGATTACCACGGTCAGCTAAATCCCCTGCACGCGACAATTACTCTAATGAGCTTGGATCTCGAATTACGATCCAGCTAAATTCGGACCACGATTCGGATTACCGTCCAAGCTAAATCCATTTTACACATATTCTTCGGGAGGGCTATATCGGATAGGATCACCCGTCCGGGCTAGATCTTTTTACCGTCAATTCCTTTTCGAGAGATCCATCGAATTTTTCCTTTTCATTCAACCGAGATTTATTTTCAATTTATTTCGAGTATTATCAATATTTCATCAAATATCATGAATTGAATATTCAAATCATATTTTCATCACATAACCACATATTTCAAGTATTTAAAATACAATTCAAGTTACACAAACTTACCTCATTGCTTGTTTGTGTTTATAATTTCATTAATCCGATATCTTTTCTTTTCACGATCGAGTCTCATATTTGAGTCGTTCGGATCTTTATAAATAAATTTGATCATCATTTTCATTCATTTCATATACTAATGCATTTAATTAATGCTTTAGGCAAAATTTACCATTTTGCCCCTGAACTCTTAATTAATGACGATTTCATCCTTAGGGTCAGGAAAATAAAATTCTTGCAATTTAATCCTTATTTCCAGCTATTATTCTTATATATATTGATAATGATCCATGAATTCTATAAAATATCGTAATTTTCTATAATTTCAACACTTTTCAATTTAATCCCTAAAACATGTTTTCCCATCTTGAACTAAATTAATAATTTCATTCAATTTTGTAATTTAAATAATAAAATAATCCATTTCATGCAATTTGATCATTTTTTTACATTTTTACAAAATTGCCCATAAAATTTTACTTTTATTCAATTTAGTCCTTGAGCCTAGAATATGCAAATTAGCCATGCTAGATGAATATTCATACATATTTTTCCTCCTCCTTCTCTCCATTCCACATCCTTAATGTAGATAATACACTTGTAAGTAACATTATCCATAATTTTTATTATTTACTTTTATGAATATTCAAGCTGTCTATCTGCATCATGGTCACTAAATTATTTATATCTGGAGCTATAGAACTCAAAATTAAGATCCGCTAATTTTCCCTGAAACTAGACTCATATATCTTCTTACCATAAAATTTTCAGAATTTTTAGTTTATCCAATAAGTACAGTTTATTCTTTAAAATTACCCCTGTTCTGCTGTCTAACAGTTCTGACCCTTCTTCACTAAAAATTAATTATCTCCTTGTACAGAATTCAAATGATGTTCCCGTTTGTTTATATTGAAAATAGACTCATTCATGATTCTAAAAATATAAATTTAAACCCCTAATTATTTTTATCCAAATTTTTATGATTTTACAAAGTCAGAACAGGGAAACCCGAAATCATTCTGACCTTGTCTCACAAAATTCATCATATCTCATGATTTACAATTCCATTGCTTACATAATTTCTTCTATAAGAAGATTTAATTTCATATTTTATTCATCTTATAATTAGATTTCTACAATTTTTGATGATTTTTCAAAGTTAGACTACTGCTGCTGTCCAAAACTGTTTTAGTACAAAATATTAATTACCATGTTATAACACCCTTATTTTCTTTTTCTACACCATTTCTCATCACTTTCTCTTATTTTTTCTTCACTAACATATCATGAACATAGGACCTTATGTAAGAAAACTCTACTATAACATTATTTCCATGCTTTGTCAATAATAACAAACTTAAAAACATATTAAAATCTTGCTATACTTACCTTGTTCTATTGATACTAATCTTTAACTTGATTTTCTCTCTCCTCCAGCTTCTATTTCTTGAATCCAACTTGATATTCTAACTCCCCATGGTCTCCTTAACATTTTTCTCTCTTGGTAGCTATGGAAATTCATTTGATTTTTGGGTGAAAATGGTAAATTTTTGGTAAAAAGGACCAAATTGTAAAGAAAGCAAAACTTTCTTTCTTCCTCTCTTTCTCTCACGTTAGTGCATGGGAAATATGGATGAGAATTTCTCATCTTTCTTTCTTTATATACTAATAAAATAATAATAAAATATCTTATTAAAATATTAATAAAATAATATTTATCTAATTAAATAATTATAAAATATCAAAATATCTCTAGCATCATTATTACTTTCTAGATTTCTCTCTCTTCCAATTGACCATTTTGCCCTTCATTATCTTTTAAAATTCCATCCTTAAGTCATCATTTAATTTGGTAAAATTGCAATTTAGTCCCTCATAATTTCTTCATCTATTCAATTTGGTCCTAATTCATCCATTTTCCTTAGTTTCTAGATTATTCCACTCTTAAAATATTTACACTATTGGTCCTTCAAATTTTTCATATTTACACTTTAACCCCTCAAATTTTGAGTATTTACTCTTGTGCAACAAAACTTTTCTCACTTTTACAATTTAGTCCTTTCTTGAATTAATATATCATAATATACTTCTCAATATTGACATATCTCAAAATTTCCTTCTTTTTTTTTTCACTTTATTTCCTTATTTTACTATATCAAGGATAATATCTTACTGTAAATATTTTCAGGGTATTATAGTTTCAGTCTTACTAGAATATGGCTTTACAAGCCTATTAATAGATATAATCTATTCCTCTTGTAATTAATTCGAATTCGACATAGTGAATTTTCTTCTCCTCTGCCTGTGATTTTTTCCCGAAAGGGTTTCCACGTAAAATTTGTGTGCTATTTATTTTATTATTTTTTTACAAATTGGTATCAGAGCTTTCGAGTTGTTCATCTCGATCACAATAATAGTGACTTTGAAGTATGAAATTTCACTATTGGATTGCAACACCAGATTTGCGTTGTGGCAAATTAAGATGCAAGCAATTCTTGCGCAGATGGATCTGTAGGATGCCCTGCTAGGGATAGATAAGATGCCTTCGACATTAACAGATGAAGAGAAGAAGCGTAAGGATCGAAAGACATTAACACAATTACATCTGCATTTGTCCAACAAAATTTTACAGGATGTGATGAAAGAGAAGACCGCCACTGCATTATGGAAGAGGCTAGAACAAATATGTATGTCAAAAACTCTAACAAGCAAGTTGCATATGAAGCTACGTCTTTATGCTCATCGTTTGAAGGAAGGTGCGTCTATACACGAACACTTAACAGTGTTTAAAGAAATTCTCTCAAACTTGGAGGCCATGGAAGTTCAGTATGATACGAAAGATCTAGGGTTGATTCTTCTTTGTTTTTTCCCCTGTCTTATTCAACCTTTTCAAAAGGGAAAACAACCAGAAAATTCTGGTGAAGCTGATGTTGTAGAAGACTACAGCGATGGTAAACTTCTAGTCGCTTCTGTTAATGATTCTAAAGTAAGCGAAGAGTGGATACTTGATTCAGGCTGCACCTTCCACATGAGTCCCAATCGAGATTGGTTTACAACTTACGAAATAGTGTCTAAAGGTGTTGTTTTGATGGGAAATAATGCTTCGTGTAAAATCGCAGGTGTTGAAAAAATTAAAGTTAAGATGTTTGATGAAGTTGTTAGAACATTTAGTAACGTGCGACATGTTCCAGGATTGAAAAGAAATTTAATTTTGTTGAGTACTCTTAATTCAAAAGGGTACAGATACACAGCTGAAAGTGGGGTTTTAAAGATTTCCAAAGGTTCCCTTGTTGTAATGAAAGGGTAGAGAAAGACTGCCAAGTTATATGTTTTAGAGGGTTCTACTGTTACTGGTGATGCAGCTGTCGCTTCTTCTTCCTTATCAGATGATGATATTACTAAACTTTGGCATATGCGCCTAGGGTATATGAGTGAGAATGGCATGGCAAAATTGAGCAAAAGAGGACTTCTTGATGGGCAAGGAATTTGCAAACTGAATTTCTGTGAGCATTGTGTTTTTGGGAAACAAAAAAGAGTTCGATTCACCAGAGGAATCCATAACACGAAGGGAATGTTGGAGTATATTCATTCTAATCTGTAGGGGCCATCTAGAATGCTTTCGAGAGGTGGAGCTAATTATATGCTAATCTTTAATGATGATTTTTCCAGAAAAGTTTGGGCGTTCTTCTTGAAGCAGAAAAGTGATATGTTTTTCGCATTTAAGTCTTGAAAAATTATGATTGAAAAACATATGGGAAAATAAATAAAATGCCTCCACACAAACAATGGCTTAGATTTCTGTTCTGATGAGTTTAATAGATTGTGCAAGTCAAAGGAATCGTGAGACACTTGACAGTTCGCCATACTCCACAGCAAAATGGCGTTACAGAACGAATGAACAGAACGATCATGGAGAAGGTTCGATGTATGTTGTCAAATGCCAACTTACCAAAGTCGTTTTGGGCCGAAGCAGCCTCTACTGCATGTTTTTTGATCAACCGATCCCCATCCGTTGCCATTGAGAAAAAGACTCCACAAGAGGTATGGTTTGGTAATCCTGCTAATTATTCTGATTTAAAGATCTTTGGGTGTCCTGCATATGCTCATGTTGATAATGGAAATTTGGAATAGAGATCCATTAAATGTGTTTTTCTTGGTTATAAAACTGGTGTAAAAGGGTATAAGTTATGCTGTCCTGAAAATAGAAAAGTTGTGATTAGCAGAGATGTTGTTTTTGATGAAATTGCTATGCTACCTAACTTATCTCTTAAAGACTCTTCCAATAAAGAAAATCAAAAACAGGTGGAGCATCAGATTAATACAGAGTCGACTCCTCAAGCCAGTACAAAAATTGAGAATAGAGTTGCTTCTTCACCGCAATACTCTATCGTAAAAAATAGAACTAGAAGAGAAATTAAACCTCCAAAGAAGTATGCCGAGGCTGATCTAGTTACTTATGCTTTAAATGTGACTGAAGATATAGATGCGAATCAAGAGCCATCTAATTTTTCTGAGGCGATTAGCTGTGAAGACTTAGAAAAGTGGATGTTTGCTATGCAAGAGGAGATGGAATCACTCCACAGAAACAGAACATGGGATCTTGTGAAACTTCCTAAAGGTAAAAGGCTGTTCGTTGTAAATGGGTATTTAAAAAGAAAGAAGGGACTCCAGGAGTTGAAGAACCCAGATATAAAGCAAGGCTTGTTGCAAAGGGTTACAGTCAAATTCCAGGAGTAGACTTCACAGATGTGTTCTCCCTAATTGTGAAGCATAGTTTAATTCGAGCTTTGCTTGGTATTGTGGCCATGCATGATTTGGAGCTTGAGCAGTTAGATGTAAAAACTACATTTTTGCATGGAGAACTTGAGGAGGACATTTACATGCAACAACCAGAAGGTTTTATAATCTTAGAAAAAGAGGACTATGTTTGCTTGCTAAAAAGTCCCTTTACGGTTTGAAACAGTCACCTAGACAGTGGTAGAAGAGGTTTGATTCCTTTATGACTTCTCATGATTTCAAAAGAAGTAGTTTTGATAGTTGTGTTTACTTTAAGAAAAATAGTGATGGTTATTTTGTGTATCTACTTCTTTATGTTGATGACATGTTGATAGCAGCAAAAGATAAAGGAGAGATAAGAAAGGTCAAAGCCCAACTAAGTGAAGAATTTGAGATGAAAGATTTAGGACCAGCAAAGAAGATACTTGGTATGAAGATTCTCAGAGATAGAGAAACAAGTAAATTGTACCTAAGTCAAAAGGGGTACATTGAGAAAGTTCTTTGCAGATTCAATATGCAGAGTGCTAAGCCTATTAGTACTCCTTTAGCAGCCCATTTCAGACTTTCATCGGCTTTATCTCCATAATTAGATGATGAGATTGAGTACATGTCACATGTTCCATACTCTAGTGCAGTGGGATCTCTCATGTATGCTATGGTTTGTTCACGTCCAGATTTATCATATGCAGTCAGTGTAGTTAGAAGATATATGACGAATCCTGGAAAAGAACACTGGAAAGCAATTTAGTGGATTTTAAGATACTTACGAGGTACTACTGATGTTTGCTTACAGTTTGGAAGAACTGAAGATGGAGTCATTGGGTATGTTGATGCTGATTTTGCTAGAGACCTTGATAGAAGAAGATCTCTCACAGGTTATGTCTTTACAATCGGAGGTTGTGCAATCAGTTGGAAAGCCACTTTGTAAACTATAGTCGCTTTGTCTACCACTGAAGCTGAGTACGTGGCGATTACTGAGGCTTGTAAAGAAGCTATTTGGTTGAAGGTACTCTTTAATGAACTCAATGAAGACCTTCAAATCAGCACAGTATTTTGTGACAGTCAGAATGTCATCTTTCTTATAAAAGATCAAATGTTTCATGAGAGAAAAAAACACACTGATGTTCGATATCATTTTGTTCATGATATTATTGCTCGTGGTGATATTGTTGTGAGCAAAATTAGTACTCATGAAAATCCTACAGATATGATGACTAAGTCACTTCCTATAACCAAGTTTGAGTATTGCTTAAACTTGGTTGGTGTTCATTGTTGAAGTTAAAACCTTAAGGGGTTTTATGGAAGAGGTGGAGAACTTGTTCGTTGAGAGTTTGCGATGAAGAACTTGTTCATTGAGAATTCGTGTCAAGATGGAGATTGTTAGAATTAAGCGACCCGAATCCTTATTTAAATAAAATACAGTGGTAAAATAAAATAAAAGAAGAATCCATATAGAAATACACTTCTTTTATTTTATTTTAGAATAAGGTTTTTTAAACCTTATTAAATTTAATCTATTTGATATTGATTAGAATAAGGTGTTTCAGTCTTACTAGAATATGACTTTACAAGCCTATAAATAATCATAGTCTATTCCTCTTGTAATTAATTCGAATTCGACATAGTGAATTTTCTTCTCCCCTGCCCGTAGTTTTTTCTCAAAAGGGTTTCCACGTAAAATCTGTGTGTTATTTATTTTATTATTTTTTATTTTTTTTGCAATAGACATGTTCATAACAAAAACAATAAAAATTAAAGGATAGGGAACTAGAATCAAATCCAATGTTTCTCCGAAGCTTGACTAGTTTGCTCTGCTTCTCCTTCTCCATTTGTTCTTGTTGAACTGAGGCTTCTACAAGCACTTGAATGTTGCTACCCAAGGTGGTTGAAGGGCTCTTTTCCAAGAGGGGAAATCGGCAAGGGAATGGAAGGGAAAAATGGAGAACAAAGGAAGGGATTTGAAGAGAGAAAATGAGAGAGAAGTGTGAATAATGAAAGTGTGAGAGGTGTGTTTCAAATGAGCAGCCAAGGGGTATTTATAGGTTGGATAGGCTGCTAAAAATAGCAAAAATCAGCAGCCATTAACTCCCCCATGGCCGGGCACACATGTGGCAAGGTTGAAGCTTTCAAACTTGCTTTATTTAGCTAGGGGTAAATCTACAAAAGCTTGATAAGTGGTGGGGTTTGAATGCAATTTCAAGGAAACTTTAAGGGCTATTTTGCAAGATGAATAATCAGTTAAATAAATTGATTGGGTCAACATGTGAGACAGTTTTGGATAGCCCATTTGCTCGGCTGGATTAGTCTCTCGGTTTAGCACAATTAAGCCTCCTTTCATAATTTAATTAATAATTATTATTTAACCCAAAATAAATTGGATTAAAATTAAAATTAATTAAATTATGAATTAATATTCATAATTTGGACCATCCTAGGCTAAAAAATTAATTCGCCTCGGTGCAGTACATGTACCTCTGAAGTGTCCTCCACTGGGAGCTGTGTGACAATCATATAAAATCTTATGTACTTCATCTTCTGTCATATATCTCCTGATTATTTGATATGCACACTTCTTGAACAATTATGGTTCTTCCCAGAAATAGTACTTCACATCGTGAAGAAACTTTTTCTTTTGTTGATATGACTTATCAAGAGGCATCAAACCACAAGTTGGATAGTTAGCAAAATAAGCAAACCAAGGGATATTATGGACATGATTTACCTTTAGTATGTGTTCATCTGGGAATGTCTCCTGAATGGGTATAATTTGAGAAGTCCCTTCTTGCGGCTCCAATCTGGACAAGTGATCTGCTACTTGGTTTTTTACTCCTTTTCGATCTTAAATTTCTAGATCGAACTCTTGGAGTAGAAGTACCTATCAGATCAATCTCGACTTAGCATCTTTCTTGGCAAGTAAATACTTAATTTTCAAATGATTCGTATATACTATCATTTTGGTACCTACAAGAAAGATCAAAAGTTGTTAAAAGCAAACACAATAGCAAGTAACGCTTTCTCTGTTATCGTATAATTCAATTGACCTCCCGCCAGAGTCCGACTTGCATAGTAGATGGGATGAAAAACTTTGTTTCTTCGCTGGCCTATCACAGCTTCCATCGTGAAGTCACTTGCGTCACACATCAGTTCAAATGGAAAATCCCAGTCCAGTGTGACGATGATTGGTGTTGAAACTAATCGACTCTTCAAATCATTGAAAGCTCTTAAGCACTCCTCATCAAATTTGAACATCGTGTCCTTCTCCATTAATTTGCATAAGGGTTTAGCAATTTTCGAGAAGTCTTTGATAAATCTCTGATAGAAATCGGTGTGTCCCAAAAAGCTCCTAACAACCTTTACAGATGTTGGAGGTGGAAGTTTCTCAATAAGAACTACCACTTCCACCTTTGCTTTATCTACCTTGATCACAAGTCTCGTTATCCGATGCCCTAGAACAATACCTTATCGTACCATGAAATGACACTTTTCTCAGTTAAGTACGAGGTTTGTTTCTTCGCATCGCATTAGTACCTTGGCTAAATTGGCTAAGCAATCATCATATGATCTCCGAATACTGAAAAATCATCCATAAAAACTTCCAAATATTTTTCAACCATGTTAGTAAAAATAGACATCATACAAATTTGAAATGTAGCAGGTGCATTACATAAACCAAATGGCATGCGTCTAAATGCAAATGTACCATATGGGCATGTGAATGTTGTCTTGTGTTGATCTTCTGGTGCTACTATAATCTGATTATACCCCGAGTATCCATTGAGAAAATAGTAATAGTCTCGCCCCATGAGTCTATCCAGCATCTAGTCCAAGAACGACAAAGGAAAATGATCTTTCCTAGTCGTATTGTTCAACTTTCGATAATCTATGCAAATTCTCCATCCTATAACTGTTCTAATCGGTATTAATTTTTTATTCTCATTCTTAACGACCGTAATACCTCTTTTCTTTGGCATGCCTTGGACCAAACTTACCCATGAACTGTCTAAGATGGGGTAAATTATACCCGTATCTAACCACTTAATGATTTCTTTCTTTACCACGTCCTTCATGATGGGGTTTAGTCTTCATTGTCCATCAATCGTCCCTTTCTCGCTATCTTCCAAGATGATCTTGTGCATACATATAGATGGACTGGTGCAAAAAAAATTAACTATGATCCATCTGATAGCTTCTTGAATTATTTTAATACTAGGATGAGTTTCTCTTTTTGCTCTTCAATTAACTTTGTTAAAACAATCACTGGTAAAGTAGAAGCATTACATAAATAAACATATTTTAGATGTAAAAGAAGTACCTTGAGTTCTAATTTAGCTGGCTCCTTAATTGATGCTTTTGGCTGAGTATAATCCCTACTTTTTAACTCCAAAGACTCAAAGTGGGTTTGCATATTAAATCCCCTTTGATTAGCTTCTAGCAAAGCTAAGTATTCCTCCACCTCTTCATCACTTAGAGGGTCTAACATCAAAATTTTCTCCAATGGGTCCTCAACAAAAGTTGACTTCCTTTTCCATGATTAATTCCTCTAACTCGGATACTACAGAACATTCATCAACCGTGTTAGAGAATTGCATAGACTTAAAAAAATTAAATGTTACCTGATTGTCCTGAACACACATAGTAAGCTCGCTCTTATGCACATCAATAAGAGTCTTTCCAATTGCTAAGAAATGCCTTCTTAGGATATGATTGAAAGCTCTTTATCTGCTTCAAAGTCTAAAATAAAAAAGTCAACAGGAAAAATAAATTTATCTACACGTACCAATTCATCCTAAATTTTTCCTTCTGGATGTGCTAAAGATCGATCTGCTAATTGAAATGTAATTGTAGTAAGTCTAACTTTACCTATCCCTAACTTTTTGACTATGGACATGGGCATTAAGTTAATGCTTGCACCCAAATCACATAGTGCTTTACCACAATACGTATCCAATGTTGTAAGGTATGGTAAAACATCTAAGATCTTTCAACTTTAGGGGTAGTTTGTCTTGAAGATATGCACTGCATTACTTCGGTAAGGCTACTGTATCAAATTCTCTAAGTCTTTGTTTCTTCGACAGGATATCCTTCATGAATTTGATGTAATTCGACATTTGTTCAAGTGCTTCTATCAACAGAATGTTGATATGAAGTTGCTTGTGTACCTCTAAGAATTTATTAAACTAGACTTCTTGCTTCTGAAGTCTTTGAGGGTAGGGTGGTAAAGGATTCTTTACTGGAACTTGTTGATTCGTCTTCTGTGGCAATTCTGTATCTAACGAAGTTGTTAGTTTATCAGAATTGATTGGTTTAGAAGTTATCTTATCAGATTTTACGGATTCTGGTTTCGATGAAACTGGAATTTCAATGCTCGGTTGAACTTCCATGGAGTCTTGAGCATCAACTGGCTCTTCTTCAACTTCGACAGTGTTGGGCTCTAATGTCTTTTCGTTCCTCGGTGTCAATGCTTTACAATGCTCTTTCTCTAAATTTCTTAGATTTCTCATATCACTAGGCAGAGTTGGATTTCCCCAGATTTCTTGGATTTCTCATATCACTTTACAATGGTCGGTTCCTAAGTTCAATAGCAAGTTGACCCACTTGATTTTCCAAATTTTGTAAAGTGGCATCATTTTTTTCCATATATGCCTTCAATAGGTTCTCTAAGCTATTGGAGGGTTCATGAGTTGGTTTCTGAACTTGTTGGGTAAAAACAGGTGGCTGGGTCGGTTTAGGTTGGGGGTAAGTGTTACTGGTTCTAGCCCTTTGGTAACTTTATGAAAGGTTAGGGTGGTTTTGCCAAGATGGGTTATAAAAATTAGATTGCAGTCCTTGCCTTCCTTGGTTCTGGTTCAGATTACCCATGTAATACACGAATTTTGGATTTGATGGAAATTCTTCGAACAAATATCTTTCCCCACAATTGGCACAGACTATATTTTCAAATTAGTTGGGTGGCTGAGCTGCAAAATTATTAAACCTATTAGTTGTAAAATTTTTAAGCATTGAGGAAATTGAGGACACCTGAGATGCAAGTGAAGTGAGAGTGTCACCTTCATGTACTCTAACAACTCATCTTCGTGACGTTGTTCAATTGGTTGGCCATTAATAGTTGTTGCTGGCAATCCTTGATGATTTCATAAGCCTTGTTATAAGACTTAGAAAGGAGAGCACCATTAGTAGAAACGTCCACTACCATCCTCGTGTGAACATTGAGACTGTTATAAAACGTCTCAAGTTGGATGCAATACGGGATTCCATAATGATCACACTTTTGTAATTATTCTTTGTACCTCTCCCATGCCTCATACAAGGACTTGTCATCAAGTTGTTGGAAAGTAGTGGTCTTCTTCCTCAACTTAGCATTCTTGCTAGGCAGGAAATACTTCATGAGGAATCTTTTTGCTAACTCTTGCCATGTGGAAATGGAATTTGGTGGCAATGAGTTCAACCAGGCTCAAGCTCTGTCCTTTAGTGAATATGGGAACAGCTTTAATCATAGTGCATCTTTGGGTACTCCGACTAACTTGAAAGAATCGCTCGCCTCCATAAAAAGTCTTAAGTGAAGGTGAGGATCTTCGGTAGGCATTCCACTGAATTGGTCCGCTGTCTGAAGTATCTGAAACATAAACAGCTTTAGCTCAAATTATTGTACCTCGATTTTGGGTCTCCTAATGCTCGGATTAAGATCATGAAACATTAGCACGGCATACTTTCTTAGAGCTCTATCCCTATTATCAACAATAAGGATAGGATTTTGAGTAGGGTTTGCTTCAATTCCATGATTTAGATTTTCGTAGTTCATCTTTTTGGTCCTTCTCTAAACTGCTTGTCTTCTTCATTGTCGAAAAGTTCTTTCAAGTTTAGGATTTACGAGAAGTAAATCGATACCAATAAACACCTGAAACAACACAGAAAAAATTAACTAAGTTAAATTGAACAAAAAAATAAACCAAAATGCAAAATTAACAAATTCACAAATAATGACTTTTAAAACAGTCTTTGGCAACGGTGCAAAAAACTTGGAACGATAGAAATGTGCAAGTGTACAAGTAAATGTCGAGTTATCATACCCATAGGGACTGTGTAAGATAATTATCTTTGAAATGAAATTCAAACACTTTGGTGGTTAAAAATATTTTGATTTTGAGGAAGTGATTAGAAACTGAAATTTAACTAAGTGAAATAAAAAAAATAAAAATAAAAGTTTCAATGCTCGATTTCAAAAGATGATTTTAATCAAGATGACATAATTGTGTTAGATTAATTACATTTCTTAGCTTAATATTACTAAAACAATGTTCATGTTATTACAAATAAATTCATGGCAACTTGGTAAGTTGTTAACTATAGCACATACAAACTTACTAAATTAACAAATCTCTTGAACATATCATTATGCCAATTCAAACAATTAATCAATTTAAATAAGCAAGTAAAAGATTAAGTGAGGTAATAAAATATTCCTACATTGAAATAGTTTAATTACAATAATCTTGCAAGTTATGCAAGGCTAATGTATCATTTAATATCATCGCTAATTTAACCCTCAGCTACCTTAGAAGATTAAACATGCACTAATTAAGTATTGTGTCAATTAATTACAATTTCAACACGATTAATAAATAATTCATTAGTTACCTTACAATTGTAATGCAAGAATAACTTAATCATGGTTTTACTTAATCAAACAATTTACCAAAACCTATAACAACACGAACATAATTTTAATAACTTAAGTAGACAAAATGCAATCAACCTAACACGAATTAAATTTAAGTAATGTTAATTAAATTTATAATAACAATAAAACAAATATTTATAGACATGTTCATAACAAAAACAATGAAAATTAAAGGATAGGAAACTAGAATCAAATCTGGTGTTTCTCTGAAGCTTAACTAGTTTGCTCCGCTCCTCCTTCTCCACTTGTTCTTGTTGAATCAAGGATTCTACAAGTACTTGAATGCTGCTACCCAAGATGGCTGAAGGGATCTTTTCCAAGAGGGGAAATTGGCAAGGGAATGGAAGGGAAGAATGGAGAACAAAGGAAGGGTTTTGAAAAGAGAAAGTGAGAGAGAAGTGTGAAGAATGAAGGTGTGAGAGGTGTGTTTAAAATGAGAAGCCAAGGAGGGTATTTATAGGTTGGATAGGCTACTAAAAATTGCAAAAATAAGCAGCCATTAACTTCCTCCATGGCCGAGCACACATGTGGCAAGTTTGAAGCTTTCAAACTTGCTTTATTTAGCTATGGGCAAATCTACAAAAGCTTGATAAGTGGTGGGGTTTGAATGCAATTTCAAGGAAACTTTAAATACTGTTTTGCAAGATGAATAATCAACTAAATAAGCTGATTGGATCAGCATGTGAGACAGTTTTGGATAGCCCATTTGCTCGGTTGGATCAGTCTCTCGGTTTAGCACAATTGAGCCTCCTTTCATAATTTAGTTAATAATAATTATTTAACCCAAAATAAATTGGATTAAAATTAAAATTAATTAAATTATGAATTAATATTCATACCGTCTTAGGCTGAAAAATTAATTCGTCTCAATGCTTCAAAAATCGCTTCTCGATTTTGCGCTTCAAGTAGTGTCTTCTGAGTCAATTTTTGCCCTTTCTGCGAATTTGTCGAAAATAAATCAAAATTAATAAAAGTTTATTATATTAATAATTTAAGTAAAATTTAATTATTTTATAATTATATTATATTTTTTGACAATAATTACACAGAAACTGAATGAACTTGGGATAAAAAGGGAATGAAAAAAAATATTTTTGTGTTTCCAATTATGCATGTTGAGACCACACATTTGATTTGATATACTGAGATGGTAAAGGCACATAGGTTTTAACCCACTTATCTCATAAAAAGCCTACCTTTTTAATTAACCCTTAGTGAACCTCATTGAGCCTAACACATCGTGTAACAGCCTAAACCCGTCTTAGACGTTATGGCCGAATCTGGCGTCTCACATCGAAGTGTTTTTCGATAATTGATCTTTTCGATAAAATTCCATTACTGAATTTAAATCCTTTTATTATTCTTTTAACAAAATTTCTCGTCCAAACGTTTACCCTATTAACCATCAGTGTTATATTAAATTGATTTAAAAACGCGAAAGCTTTTTAAGTCGATGAAGTTTAAAAGGCGTGTTTTAGAAAACAGTAATTATTTTAAAAACTCGTCTTTACCTATACTAGTAGTTTAAAGATATATAATCCAAAGCCTAATTAAAAATTAAATCCCAAAACGGCCTTATTACAAAATTAAAAAAACCAAAATGCAAGACAAAAGTCATGTGGCCACCTCCAAGTCCTTCGCAGCACCAAATCGCCTAAGGCTGGGGATTACTTGTATAGTTAGAAAGAAAGGGTGAGTTTACGAAAACTCAGTGTGTAGCCCCCTATCAGTCAAATAGTAAACAGTGCATGCAGTAACAGTCTGAGCTTGATCCCTATTCAGTATCAGTATAGCCTGGGCTTTAGCCCTATACAGTAACAGTGTGGGCTTAAGCCCAATACAATATTAGTACAGTGTAATGCAATTATGCATCCCACCCAAATTCAGCCAGCACACCACTTGTACCAACCAACACACCATGTGGGGATATAAATCGACCCACCCAGCCAGCACACCAATATCGCAGCAAAACTACCAGTAATAATAATGTAGCATAGCTGCTAGAAACAGTAAATATGGCAAAGCCACCAATAATAGTGAATGTGACATAGTCACCAGTACAGTACTTCCTCCATATCAAAATCCCAACCCCATGCAGTATGTCATGTCATAAATATTATGTGTATGCAAAGTCATACTCAGTACAATCATATATGTGAATCATAAGCACATTAGTCATACGGAACATAAGGGCATTATCGTCATTTTACCATACAGGGGTATTATGGTCATTTTACTCTATAGGGGCATTACGGTCATTTTACACTACAGGGGTATTACGGTCATTTTACCCTACAGGGGTATTATGGTCATTTTACATACTTTGGGGTTTCAGCTCAGATAACGACCTCTCCAAAGGTCTACAGTCGCCTCAAGCGACACAAATAACCTAAATGATCATAACGATGTAAATGGGCTCAAGGCCCATTACTCGACCCAAGTGGGCCCACACGCTCATGTGGCCCATTTAGCCAAATTCAGTTACGGATATGTGACCTACATAGCCCAGTCCAATATTTATCACTTACCATGGATTTAATCTGTGTGGGGCCCTCGAGCCCATTGGGCCCACACGGCCCTCTTCGGCCCAACGTGGCCCATAATGGCCCAAGTCCACGGAAACGCTCGTGGTGGCCTTTACAATCTATCACTTATGATTTGTGGGCTCGATTTACCCCACGAGCAATCGCATGCTCATGAGGCCTCAAATGTCGAAGTTTCGGCACTTTAGCTTTTGCCGATCTACAGTAAGGAAGGGTGTGGTTACACACCTGATTATGCAACCGTTCCAAGTTCCTCAAGCGCCCAACCTATAGTCAAGTCCACATATAGTTAGTCCTTATCCCCAAATCAGTACTCCCACTTACCTTGACTGAAAGTAGTGTGGCTAAATACTCATAGATCATTGACTAAATTGATCATACGCTTCTCGCCGAATAACTGCATAAACCATAGATCTTATTAAACAGGACTGCTTATAGGTGTGGCTTAAATCGATGATCAACATCTCCAAAACAAGGTATCGTATTACCTTTATAGAATAGTGAGGAAAAAGGGTTTTGATCGCCTCCAAAATACTTGCACTCCACCACTCCTTGTGAGAACCTAGAAACCCAACGATCCATATAAGAAACCAACAATCGGTCGTCAAAGCACAAGGAGAAAGGGGGTATTCAGCTTTAAGAAACAAAGTGAGGGAAAATAGGCTGACCTAACAGAAGACAATAAAACACATACCTTTTTTCAAGAACTTTAATAGAAATTGAATTAATCAACCCTTACTATAGGGTTCAATAATAATCGGCCAAGAATACCCAATAGCAGAGAAAACAAAAAAAAATAGAGAAAGGCAAGGGGACAATCGGCTATTGAAGAAAAACCAAAAAGAAAGAACAGAATCGTGAGGAGGGAGAGAGAGCAGCTTAGAAAAAATTGGCCAAGATGTAGTGGAAATAACGAGAGGGGGAAAAATAAGAAAATGGAGAACAAAAGGGGAGCAATCTCGATAGTGTTTGAGGGATGTATTCGGCCAGTATTGGAAGAGAAGGAAAATGCAGAGATTTGGCCAGTCAGAGTAAAAGAGTGCAAAACTGAAACAACCTCACAGTAAAACACCTTAAAATGAGAAGCTAATTTTGCCTTTAGAGAGAAAAATACCAAAGCAAAGAAAAACTGAAGCCAAGGCCCTAGCAATAAATGGCTACCAAAAACGCAAAAAAAAAACCCCTGATAGCCGAATGTATGAGTGCCCAAAGCCCCCATACGGCACAACTCTTCTTCCCAACCCAAATTCCTTGATTTTCTCCTAATATCTCTCCATGATTCTCTCCACAAATCACTCCAACATCCCATTCAAACTCTATTCAAACTCTCATGACCAATTCAACCATAGAGTCTCAGTCCAACTCCACCACCTTCACAGCTCAAACAACAAAATAATTACTCCATTGCGCAACCTAGGACTCGAACTCAAGTCCCCCAACAGAAGCAACACACCACCTTGCCACTAGACCACACGCTCTCTTTGTGACATGAAACAAGCACTATTATTTATAAGGCCTATATGAAAGTGTCCAGATTCATTTAAGAGCAAAACTAAAAATTCTGCAAAAGTTCAGATGTAACACCCCGAATTTGGGCCTAGAAGTATTGGGCCTTGAGTGCGGGTCCGTAAGGAGGTTGTATATAGGTATTTAATTGTGCAATGAAATGACACAATTAAATGTCTGCTTTGGTGGTTAATGGCCCTAAGAAGTGCTAGAGAAATCTTGGGTTCAAACTTGGGCTTCAGCAAAAATTTTGGTATTAAGTGAAAAAAAAAAAAACCTGGATGCTTGGATGAGGGCTTTTAAATTATTGTGTTAAATAAATGACACAAGGAAGCTTGTAGTCTAGTGGTTGTGGCGTCATTAAGGTTGTATGGGAGCCTGGGTTCAAGCCTTGGCTCTTGCAATTTATTTTGGTTTTTTTAAGGAACTCTGACTTTGGCCTTTAGACCTTATAATTAATTGGGGATAAAACATGACACAAAAAGCCTTGTGGCTTAGTGGCAAGTAGCGTGTGGAGCATCTGAGGGGAGGCATGGGTTCGAATCCCAGGGCAAGCAATGAGCATTTATTTTGCTAACAGGGGGCGACAAGAGTTGGTGTTGAATTTAAACTCTGATGTTGGAGGGATCCCACATCGGGAAGCTAACATAAGAGTGGTTGTGAAGCTGGCTTTAAATAGAGGGAACCATGAGGAGAGTAAAGGTACCTTTCTTGGCTGATCCCTTTCGCTGTATGGCGTGCTCGTTTGGGTTAGGCGTCGGCTAAGAGTGCTCTCTGAGCGTGGATTAACTCCGCCTCCTATCAGGTGTGTATTTTTCACTACTCTAGCTGTAGGATGGCTACTTTGGGCCGCGATGGGCCGAAAGGGGCTATGTGGGCCCAATGGGCCTACGGGCCCAATTGGATAAGTTGTTTGATTGTGTAATAAATATTGGACTAGGCTAGGTGAATCTCATATTCGTGGCTAGATTTGGGCTAAAAGGGTCACACGAGCGTGTGGGCCCATTTGGGCCGAGAATGGGCTTTAGGGCCATTTGTATTGTTATCCCTGTTTAGAATACTTTAGTTTACCAATTATTGAAATGCCCTCGACTTGTAAAATTACCAAAGAACCCTCTATTTATAGAATTATCATTTTACCTTCGATTTACACAATTACCATTTTACCCTCAGTTTACAAAATTATCGTTTTACCCTCGATTGTGAAATTATTGAAATACCCCTGTAGGATAGAATTACCAAAATACCCCTAGTTTGAAAAATTACCAAAATACCCCTAGTTTGTAAAATTACCGAAATACCACTAGTTTGTGAAATTACATAAATACCTTCAATTTGTAAAATTACCAAAATACCCTTGATTTACAAAATTACAAAAATACCCTTGACTTTCTAAAAATTATAGAAATACCATTGGTTTACAAAATTACTGAAATACCCTTGGTTTGTAGATTTACCAAAACACCCTTGTAGGATGAAATGACTAAAATACCCCTAATAGGTAAAAAGACCGTAAAGCCCCTGTAGGGTAAAGTGACCGTAATACCCTTGTATGGTAAAATGACAAATATGCCCTTATGTCCCGTATGACTGATGTGCTTAGGATTTACATATATTGATATTGGATTAGTTAAGTTTGAGTGACAGGTGGTGGTTATCGTAGGTGATTGATTATGGAAACGTTTCAACTTCAACCCATAACAGATGTGTACTAACCCTCGTAGTAGCTTAGATTAATATCTGCTGAGAAGCCGAAATGCTAAAATACCGACATTTCGGGAACTTGTAATGTTGCGTGTGGGTATAGATGTGGTAAATACGATAAGGTCGGTGTTTGGATCGATGGAACGGGTAAGAACTCAATTTTGTGCACGATGGTAAGTTGGGCCTCAATGGGTTGGAATTGGGCCAAATGGGCCCATTTGGGTAAAATTGATAGAAAATGGAATTTGGAAAAGTTGCATGTTAACACGGTTAGTATTATGGTAAAATTTGGGTTAAGCAGGCTTAGTAGGCTAAATCAGCATTCGTAGGGCCCATTAGGGGTTTTGGGCCCAAAAGCCCGAATTTGATAAGTGGGTTAAGGATCATTGTTTAAACACTCAGAAATACTGACAAATGTAATGAACATGGAAAACCCTAATTTTTGGTAAAATTACGAAAATACCCTTATAATATGAAAAATGACTGTTTTGCCCTTGTGGGCAAGTGACTGACTTGGACTGTGTGGTTGATGGATTTGATTGTGAATATATGTTGGTGATATGAATGACTTGACTGTGATTGTTTGATTCAAATATGGGCATGACATTCTGCATACATGACATATTGCATGGGATATGGGTTATATTGATGGAGGAAGTGCTAAAAGGGCTCTGCCCCAGTTTACCGAAAATGGCTTATGCCCCAGTTTACCAAAAAGGGCTTATGCCCCAGTTTACCGAAAAGGGCTTATGCCCCAGTTATTAAAAAGAGGCAAGGCCTCCAGTTATATGATAAAGCAAATCTGGCGCCAAAGGAGAGTTTGGTTGGGTGGGTTGAGTTATTCCCACATGGAGAGCTTGGTTGGTACGGGTGGAGAGTAGCGGATGGTGGGTCGAGTAGTCTCCCAAATGGGCTTGCATACATTCATTGACATTACATGTGATATTGAAATGGGCTTGCATACATTCATTGACATTACATGTGATATTGAAATGGGCCTAAGGGCCATACCGCTTTCTGATAAAGGCTTGCCCGGTGATATGATTTATGAAAAGGCTTCGCCCAAAGATATGTCAAGACTAAATAGGGCTTTGGCCCGCATTGTACTTGGATACCGTGTTATTTATCGTTTGTTTGTTATTGGGATTACACACTGAGTTTTCGTAAACTCACCTCGCTTCTAACTCGCGGTAATAATCCCTAAGCTTAGATGGTTTGGAGTCGCGAGGACTCGGAGATGGCCACACTCATCAAGCTTTCTGCTTTTGTTTCTTTTAATTGCAATAAGTAGTCGATTTATTTCTTTATAAGTTTTATCTTATTAATATTATTATTTGGTTTTGGGTTGTAATAAGGCCGTTTTAATTATTTTTCTAGGATTATTTTATCTTATACCCTATATTTTTCTGATAATAATATGAGTTAGACCTAGGGCGTGTTTCCAAAATGATAATTGTTTTCAAAATAACGTAACGATACAATTAATCGGTTTATCAAAAATATCTACTTAAATGAATTCCAACTCGATTTTCTCAAAACCTAACCTAGCACCAAAGTGTGGCAATGGTTGTAGGCATGTCTAGGATTGGATCCAATCAAGAGCTTGGTACTTAAGTAGCCTTCTAGGCTCACCTCCTCTGTTTCGGATACCTACCTGGTGCACAGCTTCCATTCACTTTATTAACTTAGCAAAGACTATCTTTTAAAACACTAAGAAGGACATTGAAAGAGGCATGAGTTTTCTTAAAAACTTCAATGTGACACGTCAGATCCCGTCATAACTTCTGGGCCGAGTTTAGGGTGTTACATAAGACTTGAACCCAGGCTTCTCAAACACTCCCAAAAACACCCAAATCACTCAGCCAATAAAGCAACCATGCAATTTGTGTCACTTTCTTGCTTAACTAGAATATTTATGAGTAGACTCCTAACCGCTCCCATGCTCAAGGCCCAATACTGCTAGGCCTAATTTCGGGGCGTTACACATCGTTTCTTAATTAAACCATTAATGTTGACCCATAACTCATTTTTTTCATTGTGAATCTTTCCTATTTTATTGACTCCCCTTTTATCGAGATTTGATTTGGTTAGTTGCCTAGCTATGCTATTCTATTTATTTGCTGAATTATTTCTTATTATTCTTGATAAAAACACAAAAAAATGAAAAAAATTATTATTAATTAGTTATTTTTTGATTGAGCTTGAACATTTAAATTCATATTTCGAGAAGAAACTGGTTTTTGTTCTTGAAAACTCTTGATTGATGCACTTGTTTTTAATTCAGCATTTGTTTATTGTTTCTAGTTTGGTAATTTATCAATTCAATCTCGATTATAACCAACTTTTCTTGCCTTTCTCTACACACTTAACCCAAGCCCCATTACAACCTTTTAAAGACCTTTTAATTAGTGTGCCATATCATTTTATAGTGGTGGAGATTTGATTTTCAAGCAAGCTTATGGTAGTGACATTTCTTGTTCAACTATTGAGTGCTTATTCTTGAAACTTTAACACTTTGAGTGATTTGAGTGAATCTTTAGTGAGGATGTCAATTCTTGTCGATTTTGAATTAAAGGTAATTACTTAGATAAGGGAAGATACCTATGTTTTTGTGCTTTCAAAATTTTTGACTTGGATTGTTTGAATCTTTAGTGTTATTTTAGTTGAATTGACAATGCATGATTATTTTCAAATTATTTTGAAACATTATTGATGAAAATTGCAAGTTGAGAAAGATTAATTATAATGTGAGTTGAGGATTTTGCTTGAGAACAAGTAAACGCTTAAGTGTGGGGATATTTGATAAATGATAAAACTAACATATTTTAATCTCATTCTTAATGCATTTTTGGATGATTATTTATGCAAATTGGTGAATTTGATGCTTCTAATCCTTTGAATTCACGTTCTTATACTTAGCTGAGCATTTGAGAGAAGAAGGGGCAAAAAATGAGTGAAAATCGAAGAAAAAGAGCAGATTTCAGGAGCCACACGGGCTAGGCACATGCCCATGTGAGCCACATGGTCTAGACACACGCTCATGTGTTAGCCCGTGTCGATTTTGCACATTGCTTCCCAAACACACGAAAAAACACAATTTTTAGGCTTTCTGAGCATTCTAAAGTCTATAAATACCAAATAAAATAAGAGATATGAGGGTCATCAGTGAAGATCGAAGAAAATACTCAAGGAACACCATTGGAGCCACATCTTAAGCAGATTTCCATCAAGATCGAAGACCTCCTTTTAGTTTCTTCTGAAGTTTTTATGAGTTTCTTTGTTTCTTGTGGTTTTTCTAACTTTAAGATGTTTTTATTCAGAATTATGAACTATTCCCTAGATACCTAGGGAGGATGAAACCTATGATGAATTCTATTATTGAATTTCTATTTTACATGATAAATACTTTATTCTTTTTTTCAATTATGTGTGCTTATTTCTTGTTTTAATATTTCCAGGATATTAATTCATATTTAATGTGCTTAATTCAGTGGAGCAAAAGTCCCTTTTTAAGAGTAGATCTAGCATAATTGAGTGGAGTTGCATGCAATCCTAGAAATAGGACGATATAAATCTACCGGATTAGAGTCAAATGTAAAAATGGAATCCATAGATCGAGTTAATGGGACAATAGGGGTTTTAATTAGAAAGAGATTTTAATTAATCAACTTAGAGTCAGTTGCTTCTACTCTCGAAAGAGATATTAGCATAATATATGGATTTCTACGGATCAAGATACCAAGTGAATAAATCGTTTAAATTAGATTAATAATAATAGAAGGAGTCTATGTGAATTCTTTCCTGTGTATTGTCTCTCTCATTAGTTATCTTTCAATTATTTTCCTGATTTGTTCTCTGTTGCGTTCTTAGTTAAATTAGTTTAGTAAATTTAGATTAAAACTCATTACTCCAATTTGTCAGCTAAGTAATAAGAAAATGGTAATTACTAATAATTTTAGTCCTCGTGGATATGGTATCTCTACTCAGCATAACTATACTATTGTTCGATAGGTGCGCTTACCTTAATCATATTTTTAGTTAGTATAGAAAACACGCATCAAGAGAATTTTGCTTTCATTATAAATTGAACCTTTCAACAAAAATCCATCACTTTCACCTAGAAATCAAAAGAATTTTCACAGCCACCAAGAGAGAAAAATGGTAGAGGAGAATAAAGAAAGCTAGGAATATCAAGTTAGATTCAAGAAACTAGAAGATGGAGGAGAGAGAAAGTCATGTTAAAGTTTGGTTTCAAGAGAACAAGGTATGAATGTTAAGTTTTTACGTTGTTTTCAAGTTAGTAGTAATAGAAAAATATAGAAATGATATTAAAGTCAAGATTTCTTATGAAAAGTATTATGTTTTTGACATGTTGATGAAAGAAGAAGTGAGAAAGTGAATTAAATGATAAAGAGAAGAGAAGAACAAGTGATTTTAGGAAGAACAAGTGATTTTGAATAGAAAAGAGGTAAGTACCTAAGGACTTTCTTGATATTTAAGGATTATAATATAAACTTAGTGAAATATTTAGTAAGTTAATGAAACAAGATGTGAAATGATTTAACATAAGTTAGAGGAAATTATAATAGAAATATATATAATAGATGTGCTATGTAATAGTGAAAAATACACAAAGTATTGAATAAGTGAAACTATTGAAAAATATGAAATTTTATGGAAATAAAGATTAAATTGAAAGACTTAAAAATTATATATGGTGGAAATAATATAAGTGGAATACATATAAATTGGGTGTGTAAAATAAGATATTGTGATTAACCATGTGAATTAAATGAAATAAGAAAGAAAATTTATTTACTATGATTAAATAGTGAATAGGGGACTTTTATGTCAAAAGGTGTCTAAATTGGAAAGTTCTAAAGTTTACAAGAAAATATTGATAAATAAAGAATATGTTGAAAAACAAAAGAATATATGAATATTGTGTTTCAAACTACAATTATTTCTAAGTTGTGGAAGTTAGGGGCAATATCGTGAATTTGAGAAAATTTATGTTAGAAATAGTAAAAGTGAAATGCATAACACTTAATATATGAAAATAGATATCGTGGTGAATTATGGAAATATTAAATAGTATTGAGATATGCTATATATGTTATTGAAAGAGAAAGATATTGTTACATGAAATGTTATGTAAAAGTGTTATGAGAAATGTATAATATGAATTATTAGTGAGTTATGAAAGATTATTAAATATGAAGACAAGTTACATGTGTTATTGAAAGTGGAAGACGTAATTATACTAAATATTGTTACAATGATTAAATTGTGAAAAGTGTAAATGTGATATGAGTGCATTATATGATTTGCCCAAGTAGATCAGATAAAAACTATTGGGATATAAATGATATGCCATTAAGGAAATTTTGGCGCGCTTATCGTCTTGTGATTTAGCACTTACTGTTTTACACTTCGGTGCTTATTGTTTTGCACTTCGGTGCCACTATTCTATTAGTGCATTTTAGTGCACCTCTATATTAGTTTCGTATATCCTAAGTGTTCTGTTTAGTCTACTGGGCCTCTGTTAAAAAAACAAATAATTTTCATTATAAGCAAAAGTATAATAACTTATTGATGATTGAAATATTGAATCTAAAAAGTGAAAATATAAGTAAATTGAATATGTCCTAGGGAATATGAGGATGATAAGGAAGGGAAGATAAATGTGTAAAAGTATTTTGTAAAAGAAAAGATAAATTTTGTGATGAAATTATTGAAATTTATACCAAATGTTGAAATATGATGCGTGTATTAAAAGAGTAGTAAATTCTTATGGGTTGAATTGAGGACTTAAGAACTAAATTATGAAATAAGTAAAAAGTGACAAATAAATATGATAATAAGAAATTGAGATGTAATAGGATAGGTAAACAAAGGAATGAAATATTAAGAATTAATAAATTTAATAGATTTTGAATATCATGGGTACTTACTAAGTCTTCACAGACTTAATACATTTATTTTCATTGCGTAGGTACAGTGGTTTTTGAAGAGTTGTAGTTGAGGTTTTAGACATCCATCTCATCACATCTCCAAGTGCCAAGATAGTATGGTTAATATTTTGGAATAGAATGACATGTACTTAAGAAAATCCAGTGTGTTCCAAGTAATAGGGACTAAAATATAAGTTATGAAAACTTTACTTATTTTGGTGTCTAATGAGCAACTTTAGTTATATTTGAATTGAATTATTAAAATCTAAATGCATGCATGCATCAATGGTTGAATACTTGTTAAATGAGGTTGATTTAGGACTGTTTTGAATTGGTTTTAAACTTTGAAATGGTTTAAAAATAGTGTAGAGAGTTTTTAGCAAGTTTTCCAAGTGTTTTGTCCAAAAATTTACCCAAATTATCGATACCTGGAGCTTGATTTTGAAAAATTTCGAAACAGAATGCATTTTTTGCTTCGATTTTTATGATAATGAAGGAAAAGTAACGATACTTAAGCCAAAAGTCATCATTATCTACAACTTTCATCTTCTCATATTTGTAGCGATTTGAGGAAACTAAAAATTTGTAGAATTGCTTGAACATCGTCCTCCCACAACGAAGAGCTATTTTAACACTATTTATTTTTCCTTTTTTTTCGATCTTTACATTCTTATTAAATATTATCCCAACTTTTTGATGAGTTTCAAATACAACATCAACTACTGTTTGTAAAATTACTCCCTTGAATTTAATGTATATTAGGAATTTGTCATTCATCTTCAATACAATCTCTCTTCTTCTACTAAACACAAATCTTTCTTCTTCTTCTTTTTTTCTCTATTTAACAGATTAAGAAAATTTCAACATAAAACGAAACTGATACAGATTTGGTCGAACTGTTGGGGGCATGTATATTGTGTTTGTAATCAGTGTCGGGTGACAGCTAGGTGGCGCCCAAAACATTTTAGTTTTTTGTAACATCGGTGCTGCTAAATAGTTGGGTGATAGCCAAAAAAATTTTTAACCATTTGACACCGGTCTAGCGGCACCAAAAAATTCCTACCAAATTTCTTTTTTCTTTTCAATCTAACAAAATATATATTTTTTAAATTTCTTTGATGTTGCCTGAGAGATTAGCGGCACCTATTAAATTTTTTTTTCTTTTTTCCCCTCCCTGAATTCCCGTATTTTTTATGAGTATTTTGAAATATACATATTGGTGCCGCTTGTCCAGTTGCGACACCCAAAAAATTATTTCTTGTTAGAATTAAGTGACCCGAATCCTTATTTAAATAAAATATAGTGATAAAATAAAATAAAAGTAAAATCCCTATAGAACTACACTTCTTTTATTTTATTTTAGAATAAGGTTTTTTAAACCTTATTAAACTCCATCTATTTGATATTATTAGAATAAGGTGTTTCAATCTTACTACACTCCTATTAGAATGTGGTTTTACAAGCCTATAAATAGACATAGTCTACTCCTCTTGTAATTATTCGAATTTGACATAGTGAATTTTCTTCTCCTCTGCTCGTGGTTTTTTTCCCAAAAGGGTTTTCACGTAAAAATCTGTGTGCTATTTATTTTTATTTCTCTTTTCTTTGTAATATATTATCATTACCGACATTATATTTTTCACAAATTGGTATCAGAGCTTCCGGTTGTTCATCTCGATTACGGTAATGGCATCTTTGAAGTATGAAATTCTGCTATTGAATCGCAACACCAGATTTACGTTGTGGCAGATTAAGATGCAAGCAGTTTTTGTACAAATGGATCTGGAGGATGCCCTGCTAGGGATAGATAAGATGCCTTCGACATTAACAGATGAAGAGAAGAAGTGTAAGGATTGAAAGGCATTAACACAATTACATCTGCATTTGTCTAATGAAATTTTGCAAGATGTGATGACGGAGAAGACCGCTGCTGCATTATGGAAGGGGCTGGAACAAATATGTATGTCGAAAACTCTAACTAGGAAGTTGCATATGAAGCAACATCTTTATGCTTATCGTTTGGAGGAAGGTGTGCTGTACACGAACACTTAACAATGTTTAAAGAAATTCTCTCAAACTAGGAGGCTATGGAGGTTCAGTATGATAAGCAAGATCTAGGGTTGATTCTATTTTGTTTGTTGCCTCGGTTGTAATAGTCTGGTTTTGACCCTAGTCAGAATAGTGGTTTCGAGACCACATATCCGAGTCAAAAAAATATTTTAATATTATTTTTTGTGCCTATTATAAGTTAATTAACATGTGTGGAAGTCTCGTGTGAAAATTTAATTGTTTGTGTGCTTAATTTGCAAAAAAAGGACCTAATCATGTAAAAGGTAAAAATTGTATGCTAGATGTTAAAAGTACTTATTTGACTTGGCTTTATAATTGAAAGGTCCTTATATGGTTATTATGCCATCTACTTAGCTAATGGACATATATGGCCTTATTTTAAATGATTTTTATATGTATAAATAAAAGGTAAAATAGGTATTTGTTTAATAAGTATTAGTTAAATAAAACAAAGTATAAAATAAAGTTATTATACATTTTCTTGGCCAAAAATAAGAGGAAAAGAAAAGAGAAAAGCTTTGGCTAGGGTTTGGCACTTACAAGCTTTGATTCAGGTATGTTTTTACTTCGATTTTTGATGATTTTTACGTTTTTGTGATCGTTGCTTCGTATACTATCAAGCCCATATCTCAATTTCATATTTTGTTGATGATTTTGAGTTATGCCATTAATGAAACTATAAGTTTTTTGTTGTTAAATGGTAAAATATGGAAACTTGATGTTGGGTTTAAATGGGTTGTCTTTGAATTTTTGATGAATTTGAGCAATTTAGGCTAAATTGTAAAAATGTTATTTTTAGGGACTAAAATATGAAATAAATGAAATGTATGGACTTGTATGAGAGTCATGAAAATTTAGCTAAGCTTGTGTACAAGCAAACTTTGTGTATTTTGTGATTTTGTGAATTAGGGACGAAAGTGTCAAAATGTAAAAATGTGAGGGCTATTTTGTGAAATACCCTAATTGTGTGTTTATGGATTGAATTGAATTATTTGGTGAATAAAAGGGTTAATTTTGAATACATATAGATCAAGAAAAGAGGAATTCGAATTTAGATCAAGGGAAGTCGAAGGTTATCGAGTAGATGATTCAAATCGACAATTTCAAGTACGAGGTAAGTTCGTACATAGAAAATGATATTATAAGTACATGTTACTGTTTTGATTATGCATAGATGTATATATAATTGAGCTGGATGAATATGATGATGAATCAAAAGTATTTGGCACTAAGTGTGCGATTTAAAATAGCTTCAGCTACTTGAGGCACTAAGTGTGTGATACCGACTTAGCTTTGGTTAATTTTTAATGGCACTAAGTATGCAAAATCATTTTAGCTTCGGCTAACCTTTACAGCACCAAGTGTGCGGATGTTAAAGTATGAATAATTTACGAAAAGTCTTGAAATACCCAAACAAGAGGTGAGAATGAAAGTAAATAAGTATGGGAAGATCCAGGTATGTACAATACCTTTGCAGTAGATGATATTATGTAGGTGAAGTTGATTGAATCATTATGAACATATGGATTGGGTTGGTATAGATTTGATTGATGATTTGAGAATTTTTAAATACTTATGTGTTGATGTTTTATGTTTTATATACTATTGATGATTATAGTACGAGCTTACTAAGCTTTTGAAAGCTTACTTTGTGTGTTTGCATTGTTCTATAGATATCAAAGCTACTACAAGCTTGGGGATCATCAAGGATCGTCGCCACACTATCGAACCTTATTTCGGTACTTTTGAAAATGTATATTTTGAAGTATGGCATGTATAGGCTTGTAGTTGTGGAAGTATGTTTTGTGATGTACATACTTAGCCATGTGATTTGGCTAATTTGTGCTTGAACTCATAGTTGAGAATGGTTTATGGTATGTGATGTTAATATGCAATTGTAGTATGTTTTAGATGGACAAAACAAATGGTAAATATTGGTAAGTTTTGGTAGGTTTAGTATGGGTTTGAATGATGTATGGAAGGAAATGTTTTGATATGAATTTACCCATGTTTGACATGAATTGGTAAGGTTTATGAGTATGGAATTGGGTGACTATTTTATGAGATAAATAGCTTAAGATTTGGTGTGAAATTTGGCTAAATTGGTTATATAAAAATGCTTATTTCTTTGCTTGTAGGTTGACCCAATTTGGGGTGGCAAATTGGCTATTTAAATGGTCTATTTTTGTCCACACGGGCAGAGACACGGGCGTGTGTCTCAGCCGTGTACGACACACGACTATGTTGACGGTCGTGTGTGACACACAGCTATGTTGTATGGTCATGTGTCCCCTGGGGCACCCTACAATTGTAAGTCAGGTTCGAACACGGCCAAAGCACACAGGTGTGTGGCTAGCCGTGTGGCCCAAGTCAGATTCAACCATGGCCAAAGTACATGGGCGTGTCTTGTGACCGTGTGGATAAGTCAGTAGCTATGCCCTATTTTTCCACGGCTTTGATACAGAAGCGTGTCTAGACCGTTTGAGGCACACGGCCTGATCACATGGGCGTGTGACCTTTTAAAAGTTAAATTTTTTTTATAAGCCCTAAAACTTTTGGTATGTTATCAATCTAATCCAAATGTATGTTTGAGCATTGTATATTCGATTTTAGGTGAATATTGAATGTGTATGAATGACGTTTATTAGAAATGAGATGATATTTGATGTATGGTGGTTCTGATTTGAGTTATAAGTCCAGTAATGCCTCTTAACCTATTCCGACGATGGTTACGGGTTAGAGGTATTACATTTTATTAGTATCAGAGCTATGGTTTAGTCGGTTCTAGGACTACCATAGCATATGTGAGTCTAGCTATACATGCCATATTTATGAACTACAATAGTGTTATGAATCCTGACATTGAAATGTGCTTTTATATAGCAATGGATCCTGATAGAGCTATAGCAGACGATGTTGAAAGTAATGCGCCTGCTCCTGCGCAAAGGACGGTGCATGCTGATTCTCGACCGGCTACGAGTAGCCGTGATGTTGAGGCTAAACAAGCCTTCTATCAGATGATGAATGACTGGTTCACCCAATACATTAGAACCAATTCGGCTATACAAAAATCTCCACCTCCTGTTAATCCTCCTCAAACTTCTATTATGCCACCAGTGAATCCGATACAGTTGAGTAGACCACGAGTTGATAAGATTAGAAAATATGGGGCTGAAGAGTTCAGAGCTACAACAAGTGATGATACCGAAAAAGCTAAGTTCTGGTTAGAGAATACGATAAGAGTGTTTGATGAGTTGTCTTTGAATCTTGATGAATGGATAAAATGTGTTGTTTCCATATTGACAGATACGGTGTATCATTGGTGAAAACTTTGACGTCTGTGGTTCCGAGTGAACGAGTTACGTGTTATTTCTTTCAAGTTGAATTCCAGAAGAAATATATTAGTTATAGATTCATTGATCAGAAACGTAAAGAGTTTCTCGGGATTAAATAAGACCGTATGTCTGTCGCAGAATACGAGCGGGAATTTGTAAGGTTGAGTCAGTATGCCCGTGAATGTGTATCTTCAGAAGCAATAATGTGCAAGAGATTTGAAGTCGGCTTGAACGAAGATATTCATTTGCTAGTTGGGATCCTGGAAATCAAAGAATCTGTGGTGCTTGTTGAACGAGCATGTAAAGTTGAAGATCTTGGGAAAGAGAAAAGAAAGGTTGATTTTGAAGCTAGAGAGGTACGAAAGAGATCATCGGGCAAATCATTTCAATCTGGATCCAAGAAGTTTAGAGATGATAGCAGTCGTTTAAAGACTAGTGTAGGACATTCGAACAGAGATCATGCTAGTTTGCAATCAAATTTTAAATCTTCAGCCACGTCTGTTGCCAGTGTTGATAATGCAAAGAATGAAAAGCCTGAATGTGATCAATGTGGAAGACGACACTTTGGTAAATGCTGGGGAAAAAGTAATAACCGAGCTTGTTATAGTTGTGGTTCAAGAAATCAGTTTATAAAAGATTGTCCAGATTTAGCTGAAAAAGATAATGTTCAGAATCCAAGGCAGAGTGGTAATGTTTCTCGAGGTAGACCTTCTGGAAATTTGGGAAATGTAAGCGGTAGTCAGAGAGGAACGAAAGACACAGCTATGAGATCTGAGGCTTGTGCACCTCCCAGAGCCTATGCTATTCGAGCTCGCGAGGAAGCTTCATCACCAGATGTGATTACGGGTACATTTACTCTTTATGATACTTCTGTGATTGCTTTGATAGATCTAGGACCGACACATTCGTATATATGCATGAATTTAGAGAACAGTAAGACTTTGCCAGTAGAGTCTACTAAATTTGTAATTAGAGTTTCGAACCCCCTAGGCAAATTGTTCTGGTTGATAAAGTCTGCAGGAATTGTCTGTTAATGTTTGGAGATAATTGTTTTCCGGCTGATCTGATGCTGTTACCTTTTGATGAGTTTGATATAATTCTGGGAATGGATTGGTTAACTTTGCATGATGCTCTGGTGAATTGCAAACGAAAAGCTATTGATTTGAGATGCAAGAATGATGAAATAGTCAGAATTGAATCTAGTGATTTGAATGAATTGCCTGCTGTAATATCTTCGATGAAAGCTTTTAGTATGGTGAGAAAGGGTTATGAAGCTTATTTTGCATATGTGATTGATTCAAGAGTGCCAGAAAAGAAAGTTGAATATGTACCTATTGTCTGTGAGTTCCCTGATGTGTTTCCTGAAAAACTTCCAGGATTACCTCCAGTTAGAAAGGTAGAATTTGGCATAGAATTGGTGCCTGGTACTACACCGATTTTGATAGCTCCGTATCGAATAGCTCCGACCGAACTAAAAGAATTAAAGTCTCAGTTGCAAGACTTGACCAATCGAGGGTATGCTAGACCAAGTTTCTCACCTTAGGGTGCTCCGGTTCTATTTGTGAAAAAGAAAGATGGTACGATGAGAATGTGTATTGACTATCGTCAGTTGAACAAGGTGACTGTCAAGAATAAGTATCCCCTGCCCCGAATTGATGATTTGCTTGATCAGTTGAAAGGAGCTACTGTGTTTTCAAAAATAGATTTGAGATTAGGCTATTATCAGTTGCGAGTGAAAGACTCAGATATTCCGAAGACTGCTTTTAGAACGAGGTATGATCACTATGAATTCTTAGTTATGCCTTTCAGATTGACTAATGCACCTGCTATCTTTATGGATTTGATGAATAGAATTTTCAAACCGTATTTAGATTAATTTGTTGTGGTATTTATTGATGACATATTGATTTATTCACGTGATGAATCTGAACATGCCGAGCATCTGAGAATAGTATTATAGACTTTAAGAGATAAACAGTTGTATGCGAAATTCAGTAAGTGTGAGTTCTGGTTGCGAGAAGTTGGTTTCCTGGGTCATATTGTATCAACCTCTGGTATCCGAGTTGATCCAAGTAAAATTTCAGCTATTTTGGATTGGAAACCTCCGAGAAATGTCTCTGAAGTCCGTAGTTTTCTGGGACTTGCTGGCTATTATAGAAGATTTTTAAAAGGTTTCTCGATGATTACGACTCCGTTGACAAAACTGCTTCAGAAAGATGTGAAGTTTGAGTGGTCTGAAAAGTGTTAGGATAGCTTTGATCAGTTGAAAGCCTTGTTGACTAAAGCTCCGGTATTAGTACAACCTGAACTGGGTAAAGAATTTTTGATCTACAATGATGCTTCATTAATTAGTTTGGGATGTGTTTTAATGCAAGAAGAAAATGTTATTTCTTATGCTTCGAGACAGTTGAAGCCGCACGAAAAGAACTATCTGACACATGATCTTGAATTAACTACGATTGTGTTTGCTCTAAAGATTTGGCGCCATTACTTGTTTGGTGAAAAGTGTCCCGTATACTCTGATCATAAGAGTTTGAAGTATTTGATGACTCAGAAAGATTTGAATTTGCGACAGAGAAGATGGTTAGAACTGTTGAAAGACTATAAAATTGTGATTGATTATCATCCGGGAAAAGCAAATATTGTTATTGATGCCTTAAGTCAAAAATCGTTGTTTGCTTTGCATGCAATGAATGCTCATTTGGTTCTATCTGATGATGGTTCAGTTTTAGCTGAATTAAAAGCGAGACCTTTATTTTTACGGTAGATTATTGAAGCCAGAAGATTGATAATGAGAGTTTAGCTAAACGAGCTCAGTGTGATGTAGAGTCTGATTCAGAATTCAGAGTTGATAAAGATGATTTCTTGAGATTTCGAGATCAAATTTGTATTCTGAGGAATCCATAGTTAATTCAAATGATTCTAAGTGAAGCTCACAGTAGTCGTTTATCTATGCATCTGGGTGGTATAAAAATGTATAATGATTTGAAACAATATTATTGGTGGTCCGAAATGAAAAGGGATATCTCTGATTTTGTTTCTAAATGTTTGATCTATCAGCAAGTTATGCCATCTGGATTGTTACAACCGATTATGGTTCCGGAATGGAAATGGGATCAAGTGACCATGGATTTTGTTATGGGTTTGCCCCTGTCTCCGAGAAAAAAAGATGTAATTTGGGTTATAGTGGATCGTTTGACAAAATCAGCTCATTTAATCCGATTAGATCCGATTACTCGCTTGATAAATTAGCTGAGTTATATATTTATGATATTGTGAGATTGCATGGTGTGCCATTGTCTATAGTGTCAGACAGAGATTCGAGATTCACATCATGATTTTGGAAGAAGTTGCAAGATGCATTAGGTATTAAATTGCATTTAGTACTACTTTTCATCTGCAAATGGATGGTCAACCTGAGCGGATTATTCAGATACTCGAGGATATGTTGAGATGTTGTATTATGGAGTTTGAATGTACGTGGGAGCAATATCTACCTTTGATTGAATTCGCATATAATAACAATTTTCAATCGAGCATTAAAATGGAAACGTACGAAGCTTTATATGGTCGCAAATGTCGTACACCTTTGTATTGGACTGAGCTCAGCAAAAATAAGATTCACGGAGTTGACTTGATAAAAGAAACAGAACAGAAAGTGAAAGTGATTCGAGATAATTTGAAGGCAACTTCTGATTGTCAAAAATCATATGCAGATTTGAAAAGAAAAGACATTTAGTTTAAGATCGGTGACAAAGTATTTTTGAAAGTATTTCCGTGGAAGAAAGTGCTTCGGTTTGGTAGAAAAGGCAAATTGAGTCCGAGGTTCATCGGGCAGTATGAGATTATTGAGCGTATTGGCCCAGTAGCATATAGATTGTTGTTGCAACCAGGGTTAGAAAAGATTCATAATGTTTTTCACGTATCGATGCTTCGACGGTACAGATCTGATCCTTTGCATGTGATTACTCCAGCTAAGATTGAAATCAAGTCTGATATGACTTATGAAGAAAAGTCGATCCGTATCTTAGCTTGTGAGGTTAAAGAATTACGAAATAGGAAAATTCTGTTAGTCAAAGTGATGTGGCATCGACACAGTATTGAAGAGGCCACGTGGGAGCCTGAAGATTCAATGAGACAGCAATATCCAAATCTGTTTAATGGTAAGATTTTCGGGGACGAAAATCCCTAAGGGGGGAGAATTGTAACAATCCAGTTTTGACCTTAGTCGAAATAGTGGTTTCGGGACCACAAATCCGTGTAAGAAAAATATTTTAATATTATTTTTCATGTTTATTATAAGTGAATTTACATGTGTGGAAGTCTCGTGTGAAAATTTAACTGTTTGTGTGCTTAATTTGCAAAAAAAGGACCTAATCGCGTAAAAGATAAAAACTGTGTGCTAGATGTTAAAAGTACTTATTTGACTTGGCTTTAAAATTGAGAGGTCCTTATGTGGTTATTATGCCATCTACTTAGCTAATGGACATATATGGCCTTATTTTAAATGATTTTTATATGTATAAATAAAGGGTAAAATGGGTATTTGTTTAATAAGTATTAGTTAAATAAAAAAAAGCATAAAGTAAAGCTATTATACATGTTCTTGGCCGAAAATAAGAGGAAAAGAAAAGAGAAAAGCTTTGGCTAAGGTTCAGCACTTACAAGCTTTGATTCGGGTATGTTTTTACTTTGGTTTTTGATGATTTTTACGTTTTTGTTGCTTCGTATACTATCAAGCCCATATCTCAATTTCAGATTTTGTTGATGATTTTGAGTTATGCCATTGTTGAAACTATGAGTTTTTTTGTTGTTAAATGGTAAAATATGGAAGCTTGATGTTGGGTTTAAATGGGTTGTCTTTGAATTTTTGATGAATTTGAGCAATTAAGGCTAAATTGTAAAAATGTTATTTTTAGGGACTATAATATGAAATAAATGAAATGTATGGACTTGTATGAGAGTCATGAAAATTCGGCTAAGCTTGTGTACAAGCAAATTTTGTGTATTTTGTAATTTTGTGAATTAGGGACTAAAGTGTCGAAATGTGAAAATATGAGGACTATTTTGTGAAATACCCTAATTGTGTGTTTAAGGATTGAATTGAATTATTTGGTGAATAAAAGGGTTAATTTTGAATACATATAGACCAAGAATAGAGGAATTCAGATTTAGATTGAGGGAAGTCGAAGGTTATCGAGTAGATGATTCAAATCGACAATTTCGAGTACGAGGTAAGTTCGTACATAGAACATGATATTATAAGTACATGCTATTGTTTTGATTATGCATAGATGTATATATAATTGAGCTGGATGAATATGATGATGGGTCGAAAGTATTTGGCACTAAGTGTGCAATTTAAAATAGCTTTAGCTACTTGAGGCACTAAGTGTGCGATACCGACTTAGCTTTGGTTAATTGAAATGGCACTAAGTGTGCGGATGTTAAAGGATGAATAATTTACAAAAAGTCTTGAAATACCCAAACAAGAGGTGAGAACGAAAGTAAATAAGTATGGGAAGATCCAGGTATGTACGATACCTTTGCGGTAGATGATATTATGTAGGTGAAGTTGATTGAATCATTATGAACATATGGATTGGGTTGGTATAGATTTGATAGATGATTTGAGAATTTGTAAATACTTATGTGTTGGTGTTTTTTGTTTTATATACTGTTGATGATTATAGTATGAGCTTACTAAGCTTTTGAAAGCATACTTTGTGTGTTTCCATTGTTTTCTAGATATCGAAGCTACTACAAGCTTGGGAATCGTCAAGGATCATCGCCACACTATCGAACCTCATTTCGGTACTTTTGAAAATGTATATTTTGAAGTATGGCATGTATAGGCTTGTAGTTGTGGAAGTATGTTTTGTGATGTATATACATAGCCATGTGATTTGGCTAATTTGTGCTTGAACTCATAGTTGAGAATGGTTTATGGTATGTGATGTTAATATGCAATTGTAGTATGTTTTAGATGGACAAAAGAAATGGTAAATGTTGGTAAGTTTTGGTAGGTTTAGTATGGGTTTGAATGATGTATGGAAGGAAATGTTTTGATATGAATTTACCCATGTTTGACATGAATTGGTAAGGTTTATGAGTATGGAATTGGGTGACTATTTTATGAGATGAATAGCTTAAAATTTGGTGTGAAATTTGGCTGAATTAGTTATATAAAAATGCTTATTTCTTTGCTTGTAGGTTGACCCAATTTGGGGTGGCAAATTGGCTATTCAAATGGCCTATTTTTGTCCACACGGGTAAAGACACGGGCGTGTGTCTCAGCCATGTGCGACACACAGCTATGTTGTACAGTTGTGTGTCCACTGGGGCACCCTACAATTGTAAGTCAGGTTCGAGCACGGCCAAAGCACATGGGCGTGTGGCTAGCCATGTGGCCCAAGTCAGATTTGACCACGGCCAAAACACACGGGCGTGTCTTGTGAACGTGTGGGTAAGTCAGTAGCTATGCCCTGTTTTGCCACGACTTTAACACACGGGCGTGTCTAAACCATGTGAGGCACACAGCCTGATCACACGGGCATCTGACCTTTTAAAAGTTGAATTTTTTTTATAAGTCCTAAAACTTTTGGTATGTTATCAATCTGGTCCAAATGCATGTTTAAGCATTGTATATTTGATTTTAGGTGAATATTGAATGTGTATGAATGAATTTAATTAGTAATGAGATGATATTTGATGTATGGTGGTTTTGATTTGAGTTATAAGTTCGATAATGCCTTTTAACCTATTCTGGCAACGGCTACAGGTTAGGGGTGTTATGTCCGTCTTATTCAATGTAACATCCTGATTTTGGATCTAGTTGAAACAGTGGTTTCGAGACCACAACTCTGAAGTAGAAATAATTATTTGATGATTATTTTGAGGTCTATGGCATGGTTGCATGATTGTGTAAAAATTTCATGAAGAAATTTTATGCATAAAGTGTTCAATTTGATATTTAGGACTAAATTGAATAAGTTGCAAAGTGTGTGTTTTAGAAGCTTTAAGTATGAAATTGCTATGAATTCTTAATTAGGAGTTCTCAAATAGCAATTTGACCAATTTCTAATTTTTTGGACAAAAATTGTCTTGTTTAGGAAAATTTTCAAAGAAAGGCTTTAGGGGCATTTTGGTCATTTGATTAATAAAAGAATAAAAAGGGAAAATAAAGTCAAAATTTGTTCATCTTTCTTCAACCTTGGTCGAAATTTACAAGGAGATCATAGCCAGGGTTTCTTCAACTTTCAAGCTTGATTGTAAGTACATCCTAGCCCCGTTTTTAATGCTCTTTACATTTTTGAAGTCCTCGTAACCTGATTTACCTGTTTCTACCATTATTTTGAAGTAGGGTTCATGTTTAAAAATTTACCCATGTGTGACATACATGTATTTTGATGTTTGATGGGAGATATTGTATGTTTAAGGTGTGATAAACAACTTTTACTAAGTGATTTTTAGTGAAAAAGCATAAAAATGACTTATTTGTAAAACTTGCAAAAATGGGTAGCAGAAATGTGATTTGATGAAAAATGTGGCTGTTATGAGCATGATTTAGGTTTAGTTAGGCTTGGGTAACAAAGAAAATGGATACATTTCATTTTACGAGCCTAAGGACTAATTTGTAAAAATGTGAAAAGTTAGGGGCAAAACTGTAATTTTATCATAATGTGATTTTTGGACAGCATTGAGTAATGTGATAATTAAATAAGTTAAATTTTCTATTATAGATCAAGAAAAACGAAGTTCGGACTTTGATTAGGGGAAGAACAAGGTTATTAATGATTAGGTCCATTTCTTACAATTTTGTACCGATATAAGTTTTTGTGTAAATAACACAATGTTATATTATGTATTTAATGCTTAATATTGCATAAATTGTACGATTGTTTCTATGGAAATATTCAACGAAGTTTCGACAATGAGAAAATCCTGATTGAACCTTAGGAATAATTTATGATATAAGTGACATGTCACTAGGAAACCATGTATTATGTGATCTATGTGAATCTGAGTGCTGGTCATATATGTCCTACTGGTGGCTGGGTAGTCCGGCATGTACTGCGGATACCTGATAGCTTGTGTAAGCAGCCCGTGTAGCTACGTCTTAACTGACAGCTTGTGTGAGCAGGCCCGTGATTAGCTCGTGCGCAAGCCTTATGTGTTATGAGATATGAGGTAGCATTGGCTACTTATATGGCACTTAAGTGCAAGAATTTTCGTGTATTCAATAGTATTCATAGTGTTCAACGGGTAATTTGAAGAGTATGTCAAAGATGACAAAATATGTGACTATGTTACGAGTTGGTACAAGTATGTATGTAGAACTCGTGAGTATGGATATTAGTATGTGATGAGTCATTGATAAGAATGCTAATGTGTGAGTTATGCCTAGGATATATGATGATATTTATGTCAACTCATGTTGCATAATTATATGATTAATGTATGATTAGTATTGCTTGTTATCTACATGCAAACTTACTAAGCTGTAAAGCTTATTCCCCCTTTTCTTTCCATTCCTTATAGTGTTGCCAAGCTAGCTCGGGGATCGAGGGATTTCTGAGCTCGATTCACACAATCGAACTATTGTTTTGGGTATACCTGGTTTCGATATTTTGAGTATGGCATGTATAAGAACTTGGTCATTTTGTTATGTGTTATATTGGTTTAGCCAAATGTGTTGGCCTTGCAATAGTTAATGATTCATTTTGTATATAGCCATTGGAAGTTGGCTAATATTAATCTTATTGGTCATTGGTATGTTTATGTAATGATGCTTATAATGAAGATGAAATTGGCATGAATGGAAAAAAGAAAGTATGTGATGTTTATGCATAATAGATGTTAGTATGTTCAAATGATGTATTGATATCTTATTTGTGACCGATTTGGTTGTATGTATATGCTTGGATAGGTGTTGCTTGTTGTTGTGTAGGTTGGTGCAAGTAAAGGTGGCAAAATGGCCTAGTAAATAGCCTTATTTTTGTCCACACAGGCAGAGACACGGCCTAGGGACATGGGCATGTGTCCAGGGCATGTGTAGTCTGTACCTATTTTATGAAATTTTTTGAAAATTATATGCGCCACACGACCTAGCACACGGGCGTGTAACTTGGCCGTGTAACTTCTTTTGTTACATGACATCGTAAACAAAGAGCTACACGGGTTAAGGACACGGGCGTGTGTGACCACACGGCCAACCCACACGGGCGTGTCCCAAGCCACACAGGCTTGTGACCCTATTTTGATGAAAAAAATTTTAAGTGTTGTAGAATTTTCTAAAGTTCTCGGTTTAGTCCCGAACCACCTCCAATGCATGTTTTGGGTCTCGTAGGTTTGTTTTAGGGACGACATAATTGAAAATGAAAAGTTTTAAATTTAGATGGAAATTTATGTTTCGGTCTTGTATGTTAGTTTGTATTTAAGTCTGGTGATGCCTCAAACTCGGTTCTAGTATTGGATACGGGTAAGGGGTGTTACATTCAATCTTTAGAGACATGATTTTATATAGCTGCGAGTCTCTCACAGTTGATGAGGTTTATGATTCTTTAACCTCGTATGATAAGATGAAGCATCTTGCGGTTAAAACCGACTCTCAGGGAGAGGGTCTCATTGTTTGTGGGAGACAAGATCAGAATGTTGATGATGATCATGGAAGGACACAGGAACAGAATCCTCGCAGTAAATCTAAGGGTAGATCGAAGTCTTCAAACAGAGGTACTTTTGCGAGAAGAAAGGGCACATTAAATCTGAGTGCTATAAGCTACAAAATAAGATCAAAAGGGAGGCTATGAATCAAAAGAGAAAACAACCAGAAAATTTCGGTGAAGCTGATGCTGTAGAAGACTACAGCGATGGTGAACTTCTAGTCTCTTCTGTCAACAATTCTAAAGTGAGCGAGGAGTGGATCCTTAATTCAGGTTGGCCCTTCCACATGAGTCTCAATCAGGATTGGTTTACAGCTTACGAAGTAGTGTCTGAAGGTGTTGTTTTATGGGAAATAATGTTTCGTGTAAAATCGCATGTGTTGGAACAATTAAAGTTAAAATGTTTAATGGAGTTGTCAGAACACTTAGTAACGTACGACATGTTCCAGAATTGAAGAGAAATTTAATTTCGTTAAGTACTCTTGATTCAAAAGGGTACAAATACATAGCTCAAAATGGGGTTTTGAAGATTTCCAAAGGTTCCCTAGTTGTGATGAAAGGGCAGAGAAAGACTGCCAAGTTATATCTTTTGCAAGGTTCTACTGGTACTGGTGATGCAGCTGTCGCTTCCTCTTCCTTGTCAAATGATGATATTACTAAACTTTGGCATATACTCCTAGGGCATATGAGTGAGAATGGCATGGCAGAATTGAGCAAGAGAGGACCTCTTAATGGGTAAGGAATTTAAAAACTGAAGTTTTATGAGCACTTCGTTTTTGGGAAGCAAAAGAGAGTTCGATTCACTAGAGGAATGTAACATCCCGAAATAGGGCCTAGTCAGAACAGTGGTTTCGGGACCACAAATCTGACATTGAAATATTTGTTTTAAGATTATTTTGAGGTCTAGAATATGAAATTATGCATGTGTTAAAGTTTCGTGAAGAGATTTTATGAGTAAAGTGTCCAATTGGAAAATGAGGACCAAATTGAATAAATTGCAAAACTTGGATTCTAGAAGTAATCTATATGGAATTGCTTTAGATTATTAATTGGAAGGTCTTAAAGAGAAATTTGCCCAACTTCTAAGTTTTTGGACAAAAATGGGCATTTTGCATGGAAAATTTTGGAAGTTTAGTAAGGAGGGGCATTTTGGTCATTTGGTAATAAAATCAATAAAAAGGGAAAATGAAGGAAAAAATCAGCCATTTTCTCCCTTGTACCAGCCGAAATTCTCAAGCCCTTCATAGCTAGGGTTTTCAACATTTTCAAGCTCAATAGTAACAGACTTCTATCCCCATTTTTAATGTTCTTTGTATTTTTGATATCCTTGTAACATGTTCTCTCCATTTCTACCTATATTTTAAGCTTGTGTGACATGATTGTTCTTTGATGTTTTATGGGAGAATATTAAAGTTGAATGTGTGTTAAACATCTTTTCCTAAGTGATTTTGTAACAGCCCGGTTTAGACCTTAGTCGGAATAGTGGTTTCGAAACCACAAATTCGAGTCTGAAAAATATTTTAATATTATTTTCTGTGTCTATGATATGTGAATGTAGATCTACGAAATTTCTGTGATTTAATTTGTTTGTTTCTATGCTTAAATTTGAATAAGGACTTAATCGCGTACAATGTAAAAGTGACCTGCTATATGTTAAGTATGTTTATTTGACATGGCTTTTAAGTATGAGGTCCTTATTATGTTATTTGATCATTGGAATTTTGAATGGACATAAAAGGGCATGTGTTAGGTGAATGAATAATTTTATGACAAAGGGCAAAGTTGTCATTTAGTTAATATGTTAATATTAATAAAATGAAAACATGAAAGTAGTCATTTTTATCATGCATGATAGCTGAAAATCAGCAAAAAGAAGGAGGGTTTGAAGCTTTTATACATTCGGCACTTTGGTAGCTAGATTGAGGTATGAAATTTGTTCGATTTTTGATATTTTTACGTTTCTGTGATCGTTGCTTCGTGTTCTTCAAAACCCATGTCTAAATTTCTGTTTCTATTGAAGATTATGAAATGTGCCATTGAAGATTTTATGAGCTTTGTAATGTTTTTATATGGATTATGAAAGATATATATGAGATTATCATGCTTTGTTCTTGAATTTTGATGGAATAGAGCTATTTGGGCTAATTTGTGAAAATGAGGTTTTGAAGAACTGAATTGTAAATTAAATATGTTATTTGGACTTGTATAGAAGCTATGTATATTCGGCCAAGCTATAGTCTTGGAGAATTTTGCATATTTTGTGATTTTGTGATTTAAGGACTAAATTGTCAAAGTGTGAAAATGTAAGATGTAAGGGCTAAAATGCAAAGTGCCTTAAATATGTGTTCATGGACTATTTTGAATGAAATCAATGATTGAATGGTTGAATTTGAATTGTATTAGATCAAGAACAAAGAAAATCGGACTTAGATCGAGGGAAGTCCAAAATAGTTGAATAGTCAACTCGTTTCTGTCCAAAATCTATACGAGGTAAGTCAAATTACAATTACATGTTAAATTGATTAAATTCTGCGTATATATATTGTAATCTGTATTGGACAGCCTTGAGAGCCTGATGAATAAATTTTGAGTAAACTCTGTTAATATGCTAATATCTAAAAAGCTCTAAAAGAACATTAACAATAATCTGAGATATCGTGTAAGACTGTGTCTGGGACACAGGCCTCGATTCGAGATTTACGTGTAAGATCATGTCTGGGACATCGGCATCGTAACTGGTTTCGTATAAGACCCTGTCTAGGACAAAGGCATCGATATTGAATTACATGTAAGACCACGTCTGGGACGTAGGCATTGTACCCGTTTATGAGTATCTGTATCTTTTCTGAACCGTCTGATGATAAAGTACAAGATATGGTCATGAATAGATGAACTATATAATCTATACAGGTATGTTTGTATCGTACTAAACTTCTGAATATGAAAGACTCTGCTTCTGTGAAATAATGAATACAAAGTACGTATGAAATCATGGAAATGAAACATGACATGTATACAAGCAAATGAGCATGGTTAGGCTCATGAAATACTTTGTGAAATGGTTATGAATTCTTTCTATAGACTTTTATTTTCTATGCTTTAATGGTTAGACCAATTGTATTTGGCTTAGTAAGCTCTTTGTAGCTTACTCTGTGTGGTTTCTTTCTGTTTTACAGTTATTGTAGCTACTGAAGGCTCAGGGATAGTCGAGGATCGTCACCACACTATCGAACCCATTTTGGTACTTTTGTAAGTGTATTTATTTTGAAGTTTGGCATGTATAGGCTAGAATGTCTATGTATTTAAGCTTTGGTATGTATATATGTTATGCCATGAGAGTTGGCTAACAAATGGTATGTTTGTGCTTAGTTTTGGTAAATGGTTGTGATGCCAAATTGTGTATGCATGTAATGGTTATATGACCTTATATGTGGTGATTATTTTAAAATATGCCAAGTTGATGAATTAGTTATAATGAAGGATGTTTTGAGCTTAAAATTGTGGTATAAATGTTGTCTAATATTACTTAGGAATGACCCAAAGGGGTGTCAAGTTGGCTTAAACCAAGCCTGCGTTGTGCCACACGGTCAGGGACCACGGGCGTGCCTTGTGGCCGTATAGGTAAAGCAGTAACCTCTTAAGACCACACGGTTAAGACACATGGGCATGTCATCTGGCCGTGGGCTCAAGCCAGTAGTTAGCTAAGAACCACACGGCCATAGCACATGGGTGTGTGTGCTGGCCGTGGGTGAAAGATAGTATGTATGTCTTGTTTTGGCACGAATGGTTCACATAGGCGTGGTTGGTACCCATGTGTGGCACACGGCCTGGTCACACGGGTGTGTGACCTCAATAGAATTGAAAATTTTTCTAAGTTTTGAAATTTATGAATGTGTTCGGTTTAGTCCCCATTGCCCTTAAAAGTATGTTTTAGGTTTTGTAGACCATCATAAGGGATGATTTATTGATGATTAATTATGTCCTAATGTTATGTGATATCTGTGATTCTGAATCAGACTGAAATGTTCTGTTAATCTGGTAACGTCTGTTACCTATTCTGGCAACGGTTACGGGATAGGGGTGTTACATTTAGTTGGTATCAGAGCTATGGTTTATTTGGTTCTAGGACTACCAAAGTGTATGTGAGTCTAGCTATACATGCCATATATTTGAAACTTCGATAGTGTGATGAATCCTGACATTGAAATGTGCTTTTATATAGCAAATGGATCCCGATAGAGCCGTAGCTGACGATGTAGAAAGCAATGCACCTGCTCCCACGCAAGGGACAGTGCAAGCTGATTCTAGACCAGCTACGAGTAGCTGTGATGGTGAGGCTAAACAAGCCTTCTATCAGATGATGAATGATTGGATCACCCAATATATTAGAACCAATCCGGCTGTACAACAACCTCCACCCCCAGTTAATCGTTCTCAAATTCCTGTTATGTCTTCAATGAATCCTGTTCAGTTAAGTAGACCACCAATTGATAAGATTAGAAAGAATAGGGCTGAAGAGTTCTGAGCTACAAAGAATGATGATGCTAAAAGAGCTTAATTTAGGTTAGAAAATACAATACGAGTATTTGATGAAATGTCTCTGAATCCAGAAGAATGTGTAAAATGTGCCGTTTCACTTCTGAGAGATATGGCGTACCATTGGTGGAAAACTTTAATATCTGTGGTTCCGAGTGAACAGGTTACTTGGGATTTCTTCCAAGCTGAATTTCAGAAGAAATACATTAGTCAGAGATTTATCGATAAGAAACGTAAAGAGTTTTTCGAGCTTAAACAAGGTCGTATGTCTGTTACTGAATACAAACGTGAATTTGTAAGATTGAGCCAGTATGCTCGGGAATGTGTATCAAATGAAACAATAATGTGCAAAAGGTTTGAAGATGGACTAAATGAAGATATCCATCTGTTAGTTGGGATTTTGGAGATTAAAGAAATGGTAGTGCTCATTGAGTGAGCTTGTAAAGCTGAAGAATTAAGTAAAGAGAAAAGAAAGCTGATTCTGAAGCTAGAGATGTTAGAAAGAGATTTCAAGTAGATCATTTCAGTCTGTGTCAAAGAAATTCCAAGATGATTATAGCCATTCAAAGGTTGATGTAAGACATTCGAATCGAGATTGAGTTAGATCGCATTTGAATTTCAGAGCTCCTGTTACTTCTATTGCAAGTGACGGGAATGTCCGATCTAAGAAACCTGAATGTAAACACTGTGGTAAAAGACATCCAAGAAATTGTAGATTGAATGACCGAGCCTGTTTCCGATGTGGATCTCTGGACCATTTTGTAAGAGATTGTTCTGAACCTGTTGAGTAAGAGAAAATACAGAATCTGAGACCTAGCAACACCTTAGCTAGAGGTAGACCTTCCAAAAATACGGGAAATGCAAGTGGTAGTCAAAGAGCTACTAGGGATACTGCTGTTAGATCTGAGGCCAGAGCACCTGCCAGAGCCTATGCTATCCGAGCTCGTGAGGAAGCCTCGTCTCTAGACGTGATTACTGGTACTTTTACTCTTTATGATACTTCTGTGATTGTATTGATAGACCCTGGATCAACGCATTCTCATACTTGTATGAAATTAGTGCACAGTAAGACTTTGCCTGTAGAGTCTACTGGATTCGTAATTAGAGTATCAAACCCCTTAGGCAAAAGTGTCTTTGTTGATAAAGTCTGCAAGAATTGCCCGTTATTGATACGAGATATCTATTTTCTTGCTGATTTGATGCTTTTGCCTTTCGACAAATTTGATATAATTCTGGGAATGGACTGGTTAACTTTGCATGATGGTATTGTGAATTGCAAATGAAAAGTCATTGATTTAATGTGTAAGAATGATGAGATAATTCGAATTGAGTCTAGTGATCTGAATGGACTACCAGCTGTGATATCTGCAATGAAAGCATGAAAATATGTGAAGAAAGGCTGTGAAGCCTACTTAGCTTATGTGTTAGACTCGAAAGTGAATGAAAAGAAAGTTGAATCTGTGTCTGTTGTCTATAAATTCTTTGATGTGTTTCTTGAAGAACTACCGGGTTTGCCTCCGATTCGAAAAGTTGAGTTTGGCATTGAATTAGTTTCTAGTACTACTCCGATTTCGATAGCTCCGTATAGACTGTCTCCGACCTAGTTAAAGGAATTAAAATCTCAATTGCAAGAGTTGACAGATCGAGGATTTGCTAGACCGAGCTTTTCACCATGGGGTGCTCCTATTCTGTTTGTGAAAAAGAAAGATGGCACAATGAGAATGTGTATTGATTACCGTCAGCTTAACAAAGTGACTATAAAGAACAAATATCCTCTACCCAGAATTGATGACTTATTCGATCAGTTGAAAGGTGCTATTGTGTTTTCAAAAATAGATTTGAGATCAGGTTATTATCAACTGCGAGTAAAAGACTCAGATATTCCGAAGACTGCTTTCAGAACAAGGTACGGCCATTATGAATTTTTAGTTATGCCTTTTGGATTAACGAATGCGCCTGCTGTCTTTATGAATTTAATGAATAGAATTTTCAGACCATATTTAGATCAATTTGTTGTGGTATTCATGTAACGCCCCACAAAAAGGAGTGTGGTGTAGTGGCAAGGTAGCGCCACTTAGGGGACAAGGAAGTGACGCCATAGAGGAAGCAAGGGGTCCAAGGTTCAAGTCTTGGCTCTTGCAATTTATTTTGGTTTTTCTTTTCAATAAATCTGGAAGCAAGTAAGTGCGCTTTAAAGTTTAATGTGTTGGACTTATGACACAAATGAGTTGATGGCCTAGTGGTGGTGGCGTGATTTGGCATGTAAGAGGACTTTGGTTCGAATCCCTTAGCACGCAAAGGTTGATTATTTTGCTATGTTGGGACGGCAAGAGTTGGTGTTGGTTTTAAACTCTGATGATGGAGGGATCCCACATCGGGAAGCTAACATAAGAGTAGATGGAGAGCTGGTTTTAAATAGAGCAACCATGAGGAGAGTTAGCATACCCTTCTGGCCTGATCCCTTTCGCTTGGTGGCGTGCTCGTTTGGGTTGGGCGTCAGCTAAGAGTGTGGGAGCGCGGATTAACTGCAGCCTCCTAACAGGTGTGTATTTCTCATTACTCTAGTAGTAGGACGGCTATTTTGGGCCGCGATGGGCTGAAATGGGCCATGTAGTCCCAATGGATTCGTAGGCCCAAGTGGATAAGTTGTAGAATTACAGAAATACCCCTGTAGGGTAGGACTACCGATTTACCCCTGGAGGGTAAAATGACTATTTTGCCCCTCGTGCGTAAATGACTAACTTGTGTGATGATTGGGTTAGTTGACGTGGATTTATGGTAGTTATCATTAATTCGTAAGTCTAATGTGTTAGTGATCGATCGTAGGATTATCGCGTGGGAGATATCGTCATCAATCGTCATCAACCAGGTGTGTAAACGACACCCTCCCTTAGACTGAATCGGTAGAAAGCCAAATACCAAAACATTGGTATTTTAGAACTCATGACGTCATGAGCGCCATGAGAAACGATTGTTAATGAATATGGTGCATTTGGATGATTAGAGTGCAGAGTGTGCATTTTCGTGCACAATGGTATATTTGGGCTTAATGGGCCGAAAACGGCCAATGGGCCAATAGGCCCACCTTGGTAAAAAGACGAGGTAAGTACTTCTGATTACTTGGTAAACGTTAGAATGAGCATGAAACCCTAGCAATAGGTAATAATTACTGAAATACCCTTAGACATGAAAAATTACGATTTTACCCCTAGGGATATTTTATTTTATCTGAAAAGCATGATGTTCTGTTTCTATGCCATGACATATTATTCTGTTGCATGGAACATGGGTTTATATTGATGGAGGAAGCGTTCTGGCAGCCTCGCTGCAATTTGGTGGCCTCGCCACATATATATCTGTTCTGGTGACTTCGTCACAATATCTGGCAGCCTCGCTGCAATCTGGTGGTTTCGTCACATATATAAACATATATATATCTGTTCTGGTGGCCTCGCCATAATATTTGTATTTGGTGACTTCGTCACAATATCTGGTAGCCTCGTTGCAATTTCTATGGTGTGTAGCGGTTGGGTGGGTCGAGTAGTCTCCTCACATGGTGTAAGGCTAGTACGGGGGTGTTATGGATGGCTCTGGGTTGGGATTTCGCGCATTCATGATATATTTGTTCTCATATCACTATGGGCCTATGAGTTTCATTTTGATTTTCTGCATCGGGCCAAGGCCCGATAAGTCTGACTCGAGGTTTGATCTGGTTTTGGGCTATGGTTGGGTTATATTACACACTGAGTTTACCAAACTCACCCTTTATTTTCATCTCTGCAGGAAATCCCCAACCATAGTGGGCTTGGAGCTGTGAGGGATTCGGAGTGGCCACATCATCTGCAAAGTTGGTTTTTCTAAGTTAGTTTATTTTTTTATTATTTTTATATTCTGATTTAATTTTTGGTTTTAAGTTGTAATAAGGCCGCTATATAAATTTCTTTTTCCGCTATGGTTTTTATTTTCTGATTATATTTATACTATGTCGAAACTGCTAGTGTTAGACTGCACGGGTTTTCAAAATTAATGAACGTTTTCAAGACTCAACAAGCACAACAAATGGATAGCCTAAAGATTGATAAACCGACCTTTCATTCAATTGCTGTTTTTACAAAGACCACCCTAATCACTTAAACCAACGAATGCATACTAAGTCGTAAATCCATGTGACACGTCAGATCTGGCCATAACGTCGGGGCCGGGTCTGGGGTGTTACAATTCATTGATGATATATTGATCTATTCACATGATGAATCTGAACATGTCGAGCATTTGAGAATAGTACTACAGACTCTGCGAGATAAACAGTTGTATGCAAAGTTCAGTAAATGTGATTTCTGGTTGAGAGAAGTTGGTTTTCTAGGCCATATTGTGTCAGCATCGGGTATTCGAGTTGATCCGAACAAAATTTCTGCTATTCTGGATTGGAAGCCTCCTAGAAATGTTTCTAAAGTCCATAGTTTTCTGGGACTTGCCGGTTACTACAGACAATTTGTAAAAGATTTTTCATTGATTGCGACTCCGTTGAAAAAATTGCTCCAGAAAGATGTGAAGTTTGAATGGTCTGAAAAGTGTCAGAACAGTTTTGATCGACTAAAAGCTCTGTTAACTGAAGCTCCAGTACCTGTGCAACCTAAATCAGGTAAAGAATTTGTTGTTTACAGTGATGCTTCGTTGAACGGACTAGGCTGTGTTCTGACGCAAGAAGGCAAGACTATAGCTTATGCCTCGAGACAATTAAAGCCGCATGAAAAGAATTACCTGACTCATGATCTGGAATTAGCTGCTATTGTGTCTGCTCTAAAAATCTGACGTCATTATCTGTTTGGTGAGAAATGTGACGTGTTTTCTGATCATGAAAGTTTGAAGTATTTAATGGTGCAAAAAGATTTGAATCTACGACAGAGAAGATGGTTAGAACTGCTAAAAGACTATGAACTTGTGATTGATTATCATCCGGGAAAAGCAAATGTTGTCACTGATGTCTTAAGTCGGAAATCATTGTTTGCTTTGTGTGCAATGAATGCTCAATTGGTTCTGTCTGATGATGGTTTAGTTTTAGCTAAATTAAAAGCGAAACCTTTGTTCTTACAGCAAATTATCGAAGCCTAGAAGGTTGATAATGAATTAATAGCAAAACGAGCTCAGTGTGATTCTGAATTTCGAGTTGATGTTGATAATTGTTTGAGATTCAGAAATAGACTTTGTGTTCTGAGAAATCCGGAGTTAATTCAAACAATTTTGAATGAAGCTCAAAGTAGTTGTTTATCTGTACATCCGGGTAGTACGAAAATGTATAATGATCTGAAGCAGCATTATTGGTGGTTCAGAATAAAAAGAGATATCTCTGATTTTGTTTCTAAGTGTTTAACCTGTCAGCAAGTTAAAGCTGAACATTAGGTGCCATTTGGGTTATTACAACCGATTATGATTCCGAAGTGGAAATGGGATCGAGTGACCATGGATTTTGTTTTGGGTTTGCCCCTGTCTCCGAGAAAGAAAGCCACAATTTTGGTTGTAGTTGATCGTTTGACGAAATCAGCTCATTTTACCACTAGATAATGCCTCTGATTTGCCTGATTCAACCCGCAGAATTTTACCACTTTCACACTTTAATTCTATAACCTTTTCTTTGCAATTTATTATAGCATCATGCAATGTCAACCAATCCATACCCAAAATAACATCAAATTCATCAAACAGCAACAATATCAAGTCGGCTGGAAAGTAATGACCCCGAATCATTAAAGGGCATTTCTTGCATACTTTATTTACTATCAAACATTTGTCAAATGGATTCGACACTCTAATCATAAATTTTGTGTTCTCAATAGGTATATTCATACTAGACACCAATTTCATGCACACATATGAATGAGTAGAACCGAGATCAATCAAAGCACTAACATTAACATCATAAAAAAAATATACCAGTAATTATGTCGGGTGATGAAGCATCTTCACGTGCCTTTATGGCATAAGTTCTAGTTGGAGCTCTTGCTTCATGTTTAACTGCTGAATCTCTAACTACATTCTTGTTGCTTGCTTCATTTTCAGCTTTTCTCGAATATCTTCCCCTCGAGTCTGCACCACTAGCTTTTACACTCTGAAATTTTTCTTTCTCAACTCTCTCTGGGAAGTCTCTAATAAAATGATCTGGAGAACCACACCGAAAGCATTCATTCGCTCTACATGGGCCACCGCTGGCACTCGGGCTTAACAAATCTCGTATTTCCCACACTAGCCGCAGAAGTAGTCTGAGATTTAAGACCTACATTTTGCTTCTTAGAATTTCCATATGATTGTCCAGTAGAAACCTGAGAACGAGGATTTATATTTCTAGATTTTCTAGATCACTGTGAGAATGAACTGCTCGTCAATCTTTTCTTCCAACTTCTAGTCTCAGCCTCTACTTTTTTCTTCTCTTTAAGTAGTTCTTCAGCCTTACAAGCTCGATCAACAAGTACTACCATTTCTTTTAATTCAAGAATCCCAACAAATACTTTGATGTCTTCATTGAGTCCGTCTTCAAATCGTCTGCACATTTTAGCCTCTGTAGGAATGTATTCTCTAGCATACTTACTCAACCTGACGAACTCCCTTTCGTATTCAGTAATTGTCATGTTCCCCTGCTTCAACTCAAGAAACTCTTTACGCTTTTGATCGAAAAATCTTTCATTGATGTATTTCTTCCGAAATTCTTCTTGAAAGAATTCCCAAGTCACCTTCTCTTTCGGTACCACTAAAATCAATGTCTTTTACCAATGATAGGCTGAATCCATCAACAATGATATAGCACATTTCAAGCATTCCTCAGGTGTACAAGACAATTCATCAAATACCCGAATAGAATTCTCAAGCCAAAACTCTGTTTTCTCGGCATCATCATCAACATTTGCCCTGAATTCTTCGGCCCCTTGCTTGCGGGATTCATCAACTAGAGTTCGTGAAATTTCATCGATCTATACCTTGAGGCATCGAGTACAGTTGAGGAATCGGGGAGGTGGGGAGGTTGTACATTCGGGTTTGTACGAACGAACTCAGTATACCAGTCATTCATCATTTGGAGAAAGGCTTCTCGAGCCCCTTCTCCTCCTCCTTGACCAAAAGTAGGAGCCGGATTTTCATCGGCACACCGCCCCTTCAATGGAGCTGGTGCATTACTCTCTACATCATCACCCACAATGGATCGGGATCCATTTACTATAAAAAATCATTTAAAAGGTCAGAAGTCGTCACACTATCACAATATATATATGGCATGGCATGTATAGCAAAACCCGTACATACAACATGTTAGTCCAAGAACTGACTAAAACTGCTCTGATACCATCAAATGTAATGCCCCATACCCGAGACCGTCGTCGGAGTCGAGCACGAGGTGTTACTAAATTTAATTTCATCAATTAAACAGCTTAAACAATTTATTTTTAAAATTCCCAGACAAGCTGGCTAACTGCATCACAGTCGCTTAAAAATTCATATCTCAAGTTCTGAAACTAAAAATCCAATTCCATAATTTTTTTCTGAAACTAGACTCATATATCTATTTACTAATTTGTTTCTAGAATTTTTGGTTTGGCCAATTAGTATAGTTTATTAGTTAAAGTCTCCTTTGTTTTAGGGTATGACTGCTCTAACCTCTGTGTATTATGAATCAGATATATCCCTGTACAGAGTTTTAATGACTATGACGTTTGTTTCTCATAAAACTAGACTCAATAAGGATTTCATACATGTAGAGTACAACTCCTAATTGTTTTTCTACAATTTATGGTGAATTTCTAAAGTCAGAACAGGGGATCCAGAAATCACTCTGGCCCTGTTTCACAAAAATTTAAACATCTCATAGAATATCATTCATATACCTGTTTTGTTCCATTCATATGAAAATAGACTCATTAAGCTTAGATTCTATAACTTATTCATCATTTAAGTCCATTTCTACTATTTTTAATGATTTTTCAAATTCACGTTATTGCTGCAGTAATATTCTGTTTTATAGCAAATTTTACTTTACTATAAATTTTCATGGACTAAATAGCATTTTAAACATACATGGTATCAAATATGATTTAGATTGGCCATTACAATGGCTAATCATTCACAAACTCTTTTCTTGCCAAAGCATAATCATATCATAAGACCATTTACACAAAGTGAGTATTTTGCCATACATGCCACATTCAAGATACACAAGCCATTTTACCAATTTAGGCCTTCGGATAGTGTGAACGAGTCTTCGACCTATCCCGATTCTCAAGCCGGTTTGTCAAAACTACAATGAAGGAAAAGGAAGGAGTAAGCATAAATGCTTAGTAAGTTCACATGCAAATAGTAAGTAACAAATCATGCAATTCCACATAAAAACATCATTTGCATAAACAACACCAAGACATTCATGTTACATGTGCATTTAATATCATGCTACAATTTCATCATACCTGTCAAATTTTCTCATTTACCACACTTACCAACATGTCACCTTCGTTTTAGGCATTCTCCTTATTCTCTTAAGATTCACCCGTTGAAGACATCAGAATATAATTCGAATACACGGAAAGTTTGTACATAAGTGCCACATATGTAGCCAAGCTACCATGTAACCCGCCCATAAGCGAACTCGGACTCAACTCAACGAGCTCGGGCGTTCGCATCCATAAGTGAACTCGGACTCAACTCAATGAGCTCGGATGCCTAGTTACATCTCACGAACTCAGACTCAACTCAACGAGTTCGGACATTTGCATCCATAAGTGAACTCGGACTCAACTCAACGAGTTCGGATGCCCAACCATCCTAGTGACATGTCACTTGTATTCTAATCTATTCCCAAGGTTCAAACAGGCTTTTTCCTCGATTACACGTCTTTGCCGTCTTCCACGGAACATCGAAACTGATACTCGATAGAAATTCATAATTTGCATATTATTCAATAATAACCATAAAGCATAATATTTCATGATATTAATCATCATATCACATAAATAACATTAAATTACTTAAAATGACAATTATGTTATTACATTTACACATGAACTTACCTCGATACAAAATATTAGCAATCAAGCCTATTCCTCGTAAACTTTGTTTTTCCCTCGATCACGACTTGAATCTCGTTTCTCTTGATCTATAATACCAAATTAATTTATTTAATACATACATTCATCAAAACAGCCTTAGTACGAACTTTGGAAAAATTACCATTTTGCCCCTAAACTTTTGTAAAATTACACTTTTGCCCCTAGGCTCGGGAATTAAACTTCATCCCATTTTCTTATGTTTTATGACATGCTGATCATTTTTCCCTTCTATGGCAACATCAAATTCTCATTCTAACATGTACTTATGAATATTAGGTATTTTTACCGATTAAGCCCTTTTTCTCGTTTTCACTTAAAACCAAGTAGCACAAGTTGTCTAGCATAATTTAAAACCTCATATTCTATCATAAAACACCAAAATACACAAATTTCACCTATGGGTATTTTTCCAAATATGAACCCTAGGTTAAATTATTGCTAGCATAAGCTAAATCAAGTTACCGGGACTCTAAAAACGTAAAGAACATTAAAAACGGGGCTTGGAATCACTTACTATGGAGCTTGGAAGCTTGAAACAAACCCTAGCTATGGAGAACCCTTTAGTTTTCGTCCTAATGAAGAAGATGGACATATTTTGCCATCTTTTTTCCTTTTTTTAATCTTTTAATTACCAAATGACCAAAATACCCTTAATACCTTTCTTTGAAAATTTTCATGTACAAGACCATTTTTGTCCAAAATTTTAGAAATTGGTCAAATTTCTATTTAAGACCTCCTCATTAATATTCCAAAGTAATTTCATACTAAAAACTTCTAGAATGCAAGTTTTGCAACTTATTCGATTTAGTCCCTAATTTCAACTTAAGCACTTTATGCATAGAATTTCGTCACGAAATTCTCACACAATCATGCAATCATATCATAAACCTAAAAATAATTATAAAATAATTATTTCTATCTCAAATTTTTGGTCACGAAACCACTATTCTGATTAGGCCCTAATTCGGGATATTACACGTGGTGTGTAGCGGATGGTATGGGTAGGAACCTTTTTGCATTGCATCATGTGCACGACATATTCGAATGTTATTGATTTATGCTATGTATTGTATTTTTTTGTACTGAATGGTGATTGTTACTCGAATGAATGATGTCCCATGTTCATACACCATTTGACATCAATTTAATACTGGCTATGTAATGATATGAAATTCTAATGATGGTTTTGTGTTCTTCTGTTAATGCTAATATGTTTCAGTGTATTCGATATTTATGTTTTTGTCCATTTAAATAATTATTCGACTCACACTGAGCTTTTCATAAGCTCACCCCCAATAGTGTTTAACTTTTCAGGTAAATCTCAAAATTAGGACAGGACTTGGCATTCGGAGAATCACCTTGGACCTCAAACTATTTTTAATAAGTATTAGTCAGTTTCTATTGATTTTGGATTGTAATTTTTAATGACTTCTGGTCTTTGGTTTGCTAACTTTTTTTTCTGGGATTTTTGCATGCATGAATTACTCAAGCATAATAACTGGATAATGCATTACATCAAGCTTAAGTAAAATTTCATATTGTTCCCTAGTTTCCACTACATTGCGAATGAATTGTTTTTGAAAAACAAATCAATAAGGCAACTACTTTTCCAAAATTACTTAAAAAATGGTTTTTCTGCTGCAATAGTTTAACATCGAGTTTTTTTAAAGAAGAGCGACAAGCAAACGATTTTTCTAAAACAACTCTATCAACAATAAAATGAATCCTAAGCATACACGACCTAATGAATGAATACTTTTAAGCTAACTCAAAGTACAACTACAATTATCTCTAAAATGAGTTTATTTAAAGTTTTCAAAAGTAACGTAAGTTAGCTTAGCCATTTCGGTGGCTAATGTAGCCTTCTCAATCTAGCCATAACGTCTAGGTCGGGTTTGGGAGGTTACAGCATTGCTTAGACTTGGTTGGTGTTCATTGTTGAAGTTAAACCTTTAAGGGGTTTTATGGAAGAGGTGGAGAACTTGTTCGTTGAGAGTTCGCGATGAAGAATTTGTTTATTGAGAATTTGTGTCAAGGTAGAGATTGTTAGAATTAAGTGACTTGAATCCTTATTTAAATAAAATACAGTTGTAAAATAAAATAGAAGTAAAATCTTTATAGAACTACACTTCTTTTATTTTATTTTAGAATAAGGTTTTTTAAACTCTATTAAACTCCATCTATTTGATATTGATTAGAATAAGGTGTTTCAATCTTACTACAGTCCTATTAGAATATAGTTTTACAAGTATATAAATAGACATACTCCTCTTGTAATTATTCGAATTCGACATAGTGAATTTTATTCTCCTTTGCCAGTGGTTTTTTTTCCCGAAAGGGTTTTCACGTAAAAATCTGTGTGTTCTTTATTTTTATTTCTCTTTTCTTTGCGATATATTGTCATTACCGACATTCTATTTTTTACACTTTTTTTAAATGCAATGATTGGGTCATTATTGGGGGGAGGTGTAGTCGATGGGTTTGGCAACACTAGCAAGCACTATAAACTTTCTGGTCATTCTCGTACATGATTTTTTATTTAAGTCATTTTTTGTAAATAATTATTTTTTTGAGTCATTTTTGAAAAAAAAAAGCACTTATTTGCAATGTAGTAAAATAATAAGAAAATATTTTGATTTAGAAATAAGGAAATGCATCATCTACCTCACTACAAGAAAACAGACTTTTAGCGGCATTTTTTTAGAGCTCCGCTAAAACTATTTGCGGCGTTTTCACAAGTGTCGCAAAAAATGCCGCTATAGGAAACGCCGCAAAAATTTGCAGCGTTTATCTGGAAAAAAAAAGCCAAAAAAGATCAAGACTTTTAGCAGCGTTTATGGGAAAAGTGCCGCTAAAAGCCAAATAAGAACGCCGCTAAAAGCCATGATTTTTAGCTGTGCTTTTTTTACAAACGCCCTAATTTTGGCACATTTTCAATGTACATTTTTCACCAATATCCAACCCTTCCTGCATTAAATCCAACCAAAAACAGCAAATATACCATGAAATCCAACCAAAAACAGCAAATGTAGCATAAAAAATACAACCTAAAACATTAAATCTAAATGATACTTCAAATTGAACGAAAGATATATGATGTAAATTAATAAATTAAGTATAACTCAAAATATTCTTACAATAATGCTAAATGTGACAATGTTAACTCAAAATATTCTTACAATAATGCTAAATGTGACAATGTTAAAAACATTCTTACAAGGAGAAAACTAACGTCTAAGATGGCGGCTTTTGCGACTGCTAAAACATCTGCATCATTTGCTGAAGCTGTAGCTGGAGCTCATCGTACTTTTTGCTCTGCTCTGCTGCCATCGCTGCTGCCTCTGTCTCCCTCGCTGCTGCTGCTGCCTCCCTCGCTGCTCTACTTTAAGTTGTTGCTGGAGTTCTTCATATTTTCTTTAAACCTCGGCAATTTGCTCAACTGTGCTCGCTTGCATCTAAGCTATCTGGTCTCTTAACCTCTGAACTTTAGCTTGAGCTTGACTCTCGGAAGGCATATATTGCTGGGAGCCGGATCTAAAATATTGGATCGGAGTAACACCAGATCCTTGAAATCGAACCCGACCGTACCTTTCAGGACCCAAAACTTCAGTAATAAATCAATGAAAGAGTTAGAAACGAAATATATAATAAAAAGGAATGCAACATAACTTAACATTATTTAAAACTACTAACGACGAATTAAACCATTATAATTAAACATTATAAATATTTATAATAAATCAAATTTTATTAAGTAAATATACCATAATTTCTCCAGCTTCGGATGTCATAGGAGATCCATCTTTCTTCCTATGCGTAATCTCAAAAAGCTGAAGGCGTTCAACTTTTTGACCAGACGAGACATCCTACAATATAATAGTAAAAATATTATTTAATAGTAGAAATTCATTAATATTTGACAAAATTAATAAATTTATAATACCTCGGCCTCAGCTACAGAAGCAAAACTTCTCGACTCTACTGTGTGCGCGAATTTTTGTTTTTGCCTACTGCTTGTTCCAACCCGCTCACGGTCCTACATAATGAAATTATTATTACGTATATAGTAAACACTATATATAAGAGCTTAGAAGCACGTAATACTTCTCCTTTATTTGAATTTCAGAATCTAACCGCATCTTCCCATTAGTACCTCAGCATTCCCGGCGGGACATTTCGCAATTTTTCTTCGAGGCTTATGTCTTTCTTAAAATACTGTTTTTTCAAAGTGCTTTTATGGTCTCTCCATTTTTTACCCAATGCCTTTTTGATATAGTCATCCGAGACCTCTAAAGCAAATCTCTCCTAAAAAAACACAAGTTTAGAATGTAAATATAAATGAAACTTAAACCAAAGTATTATAAATTACATTCACATTTTGTTACCTTAATATTATCGAGAGCCTGATTTTCGTTGCTATCAGGCATGTGATGCCATGATTCGTAGCTGATAGGCAACATATTGGTATTTCATGCTATAATGCCCAAATAGCCTGCTAAAAGTCGAGCTTCAGATCCAACAGGATGACCATGATTGTTTCTACTTACTTTGACACGCTCGACAGGATTTAAGTCGTATAAATCTTTAAATAGTGTATGTCCTCGACCTCTGCGCGTCCCACCACTTTTAGCTGAAAAATGATATATTATTATATCAAAATTGAAAAATAAATCAATAATAAAAGTCAACACACATGTAAAATAAGCTTAACATTACTTTGAAATTCTGCAAGCTCGTCAAGTGTCTCCAGCACATTTGAAGATCCAACAACTGTCTGCTGTTCACTATTTGCTTCTTCCGAATTTGGAGTATTCTGGACAATACTTAAATCTCGTAATCTTCTTCTACTCATTTTTCCTGCAATGCACATAAAATAGTTGAAATTTTAGTAACAAATTATAACAATAATAGTACATATAAAATAGTTAAATTATATAACATGACCAAGATTAAAATTATAATATTACATATAATTAAAAAATCGTAAAATCTTACTACATCATTATTCGTAAATATCTTCATCCACATCCTGTCGAACCCATTGATGTTGTGTACTAGTACTAAGGATATTTTCATCTAAGTTTTGTTCTGGAAAAGGTAATGTTTCTGATCTTTCGACGATGTCATCTCTACTTCCATTACCCATGTCAAACAAGTCTCTAGGGGTGTTTCGGAGTACAACATACCAACCCTCATCAGTTGGATCTTTCGAATAAAAAACTTGTTTCACTTGAGAAGAAAATACATATGGCTCGTCCATCAACTGTTGTCCAGTGTGAATCAAGCGAGAGAAGTTAACCATTGTAAAACCAAATTGATCTTTTTTAATTCTGCGAGCAGTATTAACATCAGTCCAATCACACAGAAATAAGATAAATTTCCATTTGCCATAGTAATCCAACTCAATAATGTCAGTAAGAAGTCCGTAATACTCCACATTACCCTCAACCGGATTACTGTCCCTAGCACTAGCATAACTTGTAATTGAAGAATTAACAACAATTCCACAATTTTGAGTTCTCCTAATGCTCTCGCGATATTTTGTATGAAATATGTATCCATTGATGAGGAAGGCACTATATCTTTTTATTACTCTGTTCAGACCTTAGGAAAGCCATTTAACTTCGTCATTGACATCTTTCCCACTCCAAACCTATTGAATCGAAAGTAAATTGAGTAATTATAAATGTATCATGTAAAAATATTCTTATTTGATTAACTAGATTTCGCGATTATATGTAACTTATTAACTTCAGTTACATACCATTTGGCTTAACCATTCATGAAAAGATTCTGTGAATAACTTATTAATCTCTCGATGTTGTAATCTTTGGGAGCGTGCACGAGATCTCAAGATTTGTTTGTACTCACTATGTTAAAAACAAGTTTAATTGGTTAGAAGACAAACAAATCAAAACGACGAATATGTGAGGAAATTTTAGAACTTACTTGCGTAACAGTTCAATTGAATCGTGGTGAAAAAGTACATATTGATGTGCTTGTATCCACGATATATCATCTAATTCTGCAATTTCAACTTTGCTGATTGGTTCTCCATAACTTTGGAATAATTAAGTTTCGGCCAAGTTATGATCATTGAGCCCAGCATTTCTACTTGGTCTATTCAATAGTGTTTCAATATCTTCTAAATATCTAGAACAGAAGGTCATGCACTCCTCTGCCAAGTAGCCTTCAGCAATTGATCCTTCTGGATAACGCTTATTGCGACAATAAGACTTCAATTTGCTTAGGAACCTAAACACGATATACAATATTTATCAAAAGCTATAACTAAATGTATAGAGGTGAATGAATGAATACTTGACAAATAAATTAGCACATTTCTATAGGATACATCCATCGATAAAAAATTGGTCCACCAAGTATTGCTTTATGAGAGATATGGATTACCAAGTGCACCATAATAGTGAAGAAGGAAGGTGGAAAGATCTTCTTCAAATTGCATAAAGTCAAAGCGGTTCGATCTTGTACTTTTTGAAGTTCTTCAACATCTAAAACTTTGCCACAAATAGCTTTCATTATATTGGATAGTTCAATTATACAGGACGTTACATTTTTTGACATACAGCATCGTAAAGCAACTGGGAGTAAATCTTGCATCAAGATGTGGTAATCATGTGATTTTAATGAATATAATCTTTGATCTTTAAGACTTACACATCGAGATATATTTGACGCATATGCATCTGGGACCTTTATATCCTTCAACACCATGCAGAACACTTTTTTCTTTTACTTTGACATTGAAAAAATAGAAGGCGACAACTGATATTTCCCATTCGGAAGTACTTGAGGATGAAGATCACACTGAATTCTCATGTCAACTAAATCAAGTCGACTCTGAAGATTGTCTTTTGATTTTCCATCGACATTCAAAATTGTCCCAATTATGTTCTCGCAGACATTCTTCTCAATATGCATGACATCAAGATTGTAGCGTAAAATGTTGTGCTCCCAATAAGGCAACTCAAAAAAAATACTCATTTTTTCCATAAGTTCACCTCATTAGAATCATCCTCTTCATCAAATTCATCATTAGATTCATCCCTCGATCTTCTCTTTGTTTGTGTGTTAGGTGGTTGATTCATCTTTCCATAACTAAAATTGATATCTTTTAACATAAACAAGATTTCAAATCTAATGGTCTGCTCAGGAGCTCCTCTGTACTCTTCAGTACTGTCAAATAGAGTCCTCTGAAATCTAAATTTATGATTTCTATCTAACCACCGACGATGGCCCATGTAAGAGAACTTCTTCCCATTATACAACCACTTCGAACAAGTTTGCGCAGCACAACAAGGACAAGCATAACGTCCTTTAGTACTCCAACCCGATAAATTAGCATAAGTCGGGAAATTATTAATTGTCCACAACAAAGCTGCACGTAAATTAAAGTTCTCCTTTCTCAATACATCATATGTCTCAACACCCGACCATAATTGTTTTAACTCTTCAATAAGTGGCTGCAAATAGATGTCAATATCATTTTTGGGACCTTTCTCTCTAGGGATAATCATTGATAAAATAAATGAAGATTGCTTCATGCAAATCCATGGATGCAAATTGTAAGGAACAAGCACTACAGGCCAAGTACTGTACGAAGTACTCATGATTTTAAAAGGATTAAAGTCGTCAGCTGTTAGCCCAAGCCTTACATTCCGAGGATCGCTTGCAAAGCTTGGAAATTTGTTGTCAAATGATTTCCAAGCTAAAGAATCCATAGAATGTCTTAATAATCCATCATCGGTTCGTTGATCATTATGACGCCTCATAGAATCGGCTATCTTTGATGACATGAAAAGCCTTTGAAGTCTTAGTATTAGGGGAAAATATCACAAAACCTTGACTGGCTTCTTTCTTAACTGTGCCCCACCTTCATCCACATTTACGTCTTCTGTATTCCTATCCATCCAATAAGACTTACCGCAAACATGACAAGACTGTTGGTTTTTCTGATCACCCCATACAACATGCAGTCATTTGGGCAACTATGAATTTTATCTTACCCAAGGCCCAAATCTTTTATTAGTCTCTTCATATCTTGACAAGACTGGGGGATTTTTGCAAATAGAAACATCTCTCTCAAAAACTCTAGCAGCATCGTAAAAGAGTTTTCGGTCCACCCTCCTAAACATTTTAAGTGAAATAGACGAATGCAGAAAGACAATTTCGAATATTTTGATCCCTCGTAAAGTTCTTCGTTCATTTCATTAAGTAAATTGCAAAACTTCACCGCTTCTTCATTTGACTTCTCAACTTGTTCCCGTTTCGCAAAAAACATTTCCACCAATATTACAATCATCGGATGCAATAAAGTCAGGTGGAAACGATTGCTCACCATGACTGTGCATATTAAATGCATCCCGCAACATACCTTTCATGTCATCTTGTCTAACATACTGATGGTAAGCAGTATCAGGATAAGTCGGATTAATCGTTGAAAAGGTTCTACTAGATGTACACTCTCCATGGAAAATCCACTTTTTATACCCCCGAATAAAGCCATCAACAATTAGATGTTCGTAGAAAACTTCACGAAAATGCCAATTGATGTTGCCACACTTCTTACACGGGCAAAGAATCATATTCTCTTGGCTTGCATTTTGAAATGCAAAATTTAGAAAAGTTTCTACTCCATTTCGATAGCCGTTGCTTACCCTTGACAAATTCATCCAACTCTTATCCATTTCGTTGTTCTTGAAGTCTAAAGTTGACAATAAATTACGGTTACTAAAATAGATAATACAAATTAAGTATCAAGTATCTAATGGGTGTAAACTAATTCAGGTAAGTTGCGAGATTTTCAAGTGTATATTTATGTATTACGTAAGTTAAGTAAGTTTTGTAAGTTATGTAAGTTATGTAAGTTATGATATGATATAAATTTATGTAAGGTATGTAAGTTATATAAGTTATGATATGAAATATATTTATGTATTACGTAAGTTATGTAAGTTATTAAATAATATTTAAATAAATTAATCCAAATTATATAATTTAAAATAAGATTGAACCTTGTTTTAATATAGACATGTCTTTTGCTTTTATTTGACAAATCACATGTGCAGTTAAAATATAGATGTACAATAGTCCACACTTAATTTAATTTATGTTTTACAAGTCATCTTTCTTAAGTACATGTTAAAGCATTGTGTGAACATCCGTATTTAGCTTAAAAGCTATGATTTATTTTGAATAAAAAGTTTAACTTAAATGATAAAACGGACTATAATATTTGTGATAAAACGGACAAGAATATTTCAATAATAATTTAAATTTAATTATAAAAACTATAATATATTTTATTAAATATTTGTATAGGAGATGGGACATATTATACTAATAATTAAATTTATTAAAAATTGTGATAGAAATATAGAAATATTAAATCACAAATTACAAAAATAGGGTAGAAAAAATTCACGTGGCAAGCATACATGTATAGAGGTATAATATTATTAAAAGGTTGCAAATTGAGCAAAAATGATCCATTTTACAGTATTAATGCAAGTAAGAACATACGCATTGGAACAACGACAAACAGTTTATCGACAGAATTAACAAATTAAATAGACATACCTCTTTGAAATTGTACTTAGTTTGTACTTAGCTCATGGAAATAAAAGATTAACTAACCTTCTGCTTATCTAGCCTTTCTGTGTATTGCTTTTGTGTATGAAAGCTAACAAATCTGCTAGCTGAGCAAGAATTCCTCCAGCCAAAGTGGAATCATACTAACTTTATGATCTGTCACAATTTATCCAAAGATATGATCAAACTTCTCAGCTTGCTTAATTGGAGATTGAAACTAAACTTAGTAACTAAATAGTATATTAATTGGAGATTGAAACTAAACTTAGTAACTAAATAGTGTGTTTTGAGAAGAATGTAAAGGATCAAACATAAGATTTGATGTCAAAATACAACAGTAAATGATTCTTGTTTTAGAAATGGTTAATAGATTTAAATGCTGGTCAACAACAGTAAGTGTTCTGTATGAGAAATATTACCTATTTTAAAAGGAAAAAACATGCTAAAAAATTCTAACATTTTTCTTGTTTCAAGAATAGTATTACGGTCAAGCATATCGCCATTCACAACAATAAATCTATATGCATCACTATATTCAGCATGCAACCAAAACTCATATTCCTTTTCTTAAGATCGAAAGATATAACCTTTAGACACCCTCACATTTTCATACATTTTAAGTTAGATTTAATAGTTTTTAAAATATAATGTGGCTTATCATTATCATATAAGAAATCTAACACACACAAATGATATGCAAATAATTTTCAAGTATATTTGAATTAACAATTTTATATTTTAACAAATATTTTGATGAATAGGGATATTGCCTTTTTTCAATGGTAGGAAAGAATGTGCAGCAAAAACAGTACAAGTCTAAGAATATAGAAAGTTCCATAGTTTTTTTCCTCATCATCCTATAGCCTTATACAAATCAACAAAAGCTGTAAACAGACGGATAGGGAAAACTCACATCAAAGCTAAGTTCAAGGTACATTCTGTGAACATGAAGAATGCCTTGAACATCAGCACAGGTTTTCTTTGTTTATTTCATTACATGTTTATAGGTCAAAACACCCATAGGGAAATGGACTAATTTGTTAGCAAACTAGTCAAAAACACCTATAGGTACTGGTTTTCCTGTTTTTGAACCCAGAGTACTTGGATATGTTACAGCTTTTACATTTTCATTTTGTATCAAATCCTCCATGAATGTATTGTAATTTTTGTTACCACAATTGTCTGTCATTGCCATATATATATACCCAAACTGGAAAAGGTAACATGAACAAACTGGAAAATAAAGGGAAATGGCCAATCATATAACATGAACAAACTAGAAAACTTAAGTAAATAAAAAAAAACTCGAAGCTTATAAAGTAATAAAATACAACCTAACAAAGTCAATATAAACACAAAGTCAGCTATATCAAAAACAACATCAACAGATGACATGCATTATCCATCTTCAAATAGAGTAAAACTAAATAAAGGGTCTATATAAGTAGTAACAATACCTATAGGACAGGAAATTCCAGCGGCAGCGGTGGTGAGGAGAGGCTGTGACAGACCGAAGAGGATGCGGTGGAGAGAAAAGGGTATTCAGAAATTAGGGATTTTGACCACTTGGGGATTGGAAAGTTGGGAAAATGTGGAAAATAAATTAGGAAAGACGCACTTAGGGAAAATGAGAGAAAAGAAATTGGGTAAGTGGGGGGAATGAAATCGAGTTTAAGTTGGGGAAGATGAAGTTAGGGAATACCAGAGAAGAAGCTGGGAAATTGGGGGAATGAAATCGGGGTGATCTGATTTAGGAGAAAACAAGGGAACTTCAGGCCTAAACAAACGACGCCGTTTAAGTTAATTTAATTGAACCTTGCGGCGTTTATTACAAGCACCACCAAAGAAGCCAAAACGACAACGTTTTGCAAAATGACAATCGATATTCGTGGCGTTTCAAAAAAATGCCACTAAAAGCAGATAGAAACGACAGCATTTTGCATGGTCGTAAAACATTTTGCGGCGTTTTCACAGAAAATGCCACTAAAGGCTATTCATTTGCGGCGTTTTAGTAAAAGCGCCACTAATAGGCAGACAAAAACGACAGCGTATTGCACACTGTTAAAACATTATTCGCGGCATTTAACGAGAAAACACCATTAAAGGCTTATTTTTGCGGCGTTTTCCAAAAAATGCCACTAAAAGTCAGACAAAAACGACAACGTTTTCCATACGCTTAAAATATATTTGCGGCATTTTCTTAAAAACGCCACTAATAGTCAGAAAAAACTACAGCGTTTTGCTCACTTTTAATACATATTTGCTGCGTTTTTTGTGAAAACGCCACTAAAGGCTATCCTTTTGCGACGTTTTAGTCAAAACGCCACTAAAAACAAAGTTTCAAATGGCAACATTTTTCAATCTTTCAATACATATTCGCGGCGTTTGGACCAAGAACGTCACTATTATTCAGCTTTTTGCTAACCATAATTTAAGTGAGATAATTATTAATTTTGAAAAAATAATTTTCATAAACATAAACGTAATCTTCAAATATATGTTGGATTGATATTTCGATATATTAATAGTCTTCCATTTCCCAAATGCATCATTTTGCCATTTCACTTTTTTTTCCCTCTTTTATTGTTTGTTTTTTGCTTTTATATTAATATCTATATACACATTAATATTATATTAAAATTTATTTTTAAGATTTTAGGATTTATGATTTAAGAGTTTAGGGTTTGTAGTTTAGGGTTTGGGATTTAAGGCCTATAGTTTATGGGTTTAGGGGTTAGGAGTTAGGGTTAATGGGTTAGGATTTATGGGTTAGGGTCTAGTGTTTAGAGTTTTAAGGGTTTATGGTTTGAGACTTAGGGTTTCAAGGTTTAGTGATTTAAGGGTTTAGTGTGTTAGGGTTTAGAGAAAGCCATAACATTGATTTTAACAGATTGGTAACTTAAGTTATCAAATTGTAACTTTTCATAATTAAGTAACTAAAATGAAATTAACTTTCCCATAACTAAGTGAATGGTGTAGTTAATTTATATTGTTTATAAAGTCAGTTTCAGATATGATCAAATTAAATAAAATCAAAATCAAAATCAAAATAAGACCTTATTTAATTTGTTATAATTTGGTCCTATCTAAAATAGATAGTTACCTATCCATATCAATCTGTTACTTTTTTATTTATTTTTTAATAAATAATTTGTTATATTTTTAATATATTAAACTTAATATTATCTCTTTTACAACTATATAAGAGATTATTTAATATATAAATTAAAAAATACTAATTAATCTAAACCCTAAACTCCTAATTACAATCTCCAAAACCCTAAATCATAAAACATAAACCATCAATCCTAAACCACAACCCTTAAACCCATAATCCCTAAACCTTAAAATAGTTTAGATTTATAGTGGCGTTTTTCAAAAAGCGCCGCTAATACTCAATCTATTGCGGCGTTTTTGACAAAGCGCCGCTAATGCCACTAAAGCTTTTCTGCTTAATCTTTTAGCAGCGCTTTCTCAAAAACGCCGCAATAGATTGAGTATTAGCTGCGCTTTTTGAAAAACACTGCTAAAGCTCGATCTATTGCAGCGTTTTTGAGAAAGCGCCGCTAATGCCACTGAAGATCGTCTTAATCTTTTAAAAAATGCCGCTAATACTCCATTCGCTTTTTAGTGGCGTTTTCTATTAAAACGCCACTAAAAACCTGTTTTGCTATAGTGCCTCTTTAAGTTGTAGTAAAATAATGAAAATTATTTATTAAAAAAATAAAGTTGTAGTAAAATAATGAAAATTATTTATTAAAAAAATAATATGTAACATTTGCTATTTAAGACTTGGCACTTTTAAATAAAAACATATTGTTGGAAGGATTCAGTTTTAGCTCAATCAGCACATTCACTGTAACAATAATTAGGAATTAGGTTTGAAGGTGCTTAAATATATATTATTATTTTTATTTAAAGATTTGGAGTATAGGTAGTAATAAGAATTGTATTAAATGTATATAATTGGGTTAATACTGTTAGATGTGCCCGAACTATGGCTATTATTTTAGTTTGTTGCCAAACTTTATCATTCTAAGTGATTAAAATATTAGTATTGTATGAATTAAGTGTTTCTGCTAGCCTAGCCATCAATTTAGTTGTTAAATTTTAACTTAGATATGCTTTGAGCATATTTAAAATATTTGAATAAAATTTTAAATATGTTGAGTAACTTAGATCTTCATTAATAATGTTTGTTTTGTTTAACACTTAGATCCGAACTATTATTTAACTATGAAATTAAACTAAGTTGATAACAATATTTGATTGATTCAATATTAATAACTTAAAGGTTAAATTAGAATATCATGAAATATGATAATTTAGTAATCAATGTCTAGTATAATTAACTCTATATAAATTTTAAAAAAAATTATATGGTGCATAAACCCCTTTTTAGAATCAAAATATACAGAATGTCAAAGGTGGTAATAATTTAGGAGCTTAAACTATTAAACCAGAAATGCAAAAGTTTAGAGTGTGGAAAATAGTTTTATTAATATCAAGGAAAGGAAAATCTGTGTTTTAATTTAGATTATGAGGCAAGGGTTGTACTTGGGCAGCTATCAACAGTGCAAGCCAAGATGTCCCTATAGTCCCTGGATAGTGTGAAAGAATCATACACTTTTCCATCACTGCTCTTCTTGTATTCGAATAAGAGGCTCGAATGGTCAAACGCCGTGAGTTTTACTAATCCATAATCGTAGTCTTTGAAGAAACTCCATTTGGTGTTTATGGCTGTAAATTCTGCAAGGCCTGCTCCTCCGCCACCGGCAACCACATGTATCGTCCCGTTCATGGCTCCTTTGTAATGTTGTTTCTCCTTGTTGGTGCATATATTCTGCAGCAGCAATGATCAATCCAATGGTGAGCAATCGAAGAGTTGAAGTTCATATTAGATCACTACTTTAAAGATACTACTTCAGAACGCTCAAGAAGAACATAACGAAGATAACCGCATTCGATGCAGTAAATTAGTGCATGCTTAACAGTTTCATCACCGTGTGAAGAACTTGACGTACCTGGTAAATCGGACATGTACGTTCATAGTGGTGTGCATGGCCATAGATGGCAATGTCAACTTTGTACTTCTGCCAAAGTTTTTGGAGGCTCTCCCTTCCCATTGGTTCCCCAAAAGATCCCGTATCAGCGTAAAAGGTTGCAGAAGAATAACCCAACACTCTATGTGCAAGGAAAATCAGCCACGGTTGCTTTTGTCTATCAACAGATGCAAGGCAGTGCTCGATGAATTGATATTGCTCTGTCCCTTCCCTCCAATCATGTTCCGTGTCAGCTACACAGAACCGGAACATGCCGTAGTCCGTGGAGTACCTGATAGAATTACCAACTTTTAGATCAATTCCCATGCATATCTTCAAACATAATACACAAACAAGTCACAATAGCTTAGAAAGAGGAAAATTGAACATATATGATATTGTAAAAGAAATTCCTATACCAGAACTTTGCTCTGTTTTCAGTAGGGACATAGAACATAGTCTCCGCCAACACGCCACATTCTCCCCCGGAATCCTTGTTCCCGTAGAAGGATCCACTTCCCGGCCAGTCACGCTCATGGTTACCACTGAAAGTAAAAACCACCAATTTCCATTTAAGATGAAGCCGACAATATACCGATATATAAATATATACATATGATCAAACAAGTACACCAGGTATGTTATGGCAGACCTTGCAATCATGAAAGGAACGGTTGAAGCAATGGGCTCAATTTGTGCAGTAAATTGGTCCCATTGTGAAAGGTACCCATTGGCATAACATATGTCTCCAATTAGGAAGGCTATATCGATGTTATTCAAGTCTCTAATAAGCTGCTTTGTAGTGTTTAGAGAGCCATGCTGGAAATCATTGTACTCATTGGAACCATCAGCTTCAGCCTGCAGTGTATCATGGAAATTGTTTATTGGTGGAAAACTTAGGGCTGAAGATACAAATGACCTTTTCTTCTTTTCATTTCTTCGATTAAAATGTTGCAACGTTATGCCATTTCTGAGCATGCAGTGTAAAAAGTTCAAACCTTTCCCATGTCTCCGAAAATGACGACCCGTTGTAAAGAATTTTGACCAGGATAAGGAGATGCTCTAAACTTGTATTCTTGACTCCAAACATATGTTCCATTGGACAAAATATGTCCAAGCTTATAGGTGTACCTGTAAGTTCAATTAGTAAAGTTCAGCAGCACGTATAACACGAGTTGATCATTGGTTTACTCTAGAAATAGTTCATGGAATATAACTGAACTATTGATCCATGGTAATTGAATTTCCAATAGCCATGTGTCATTTATAGCCAGAATCTAGTACATGAAGCTATAAGGAAATGTAACATACAATGTGTTGGGCCACAACTCCTTCAGAAAACTGGTGTGTATAAATCCGGGATCTCGCCATCCCACTGTTCTTGCAGGTTCACCTGAGCACATTAACATGATAACACAAATCAAGTGCCTTTTTAACTTGAGAAACAACTCAGGCAAAGCATTTATGGTTTTCAGCAAATAATCTTAGCTTATTGTGCAAGAACTTCATGAAGAAGCCTTATCGACTAAAAGGATACACAGAAGAAATAGATATCAAATCATTTGTGACATAGCTAAATTCTAGATTATAAGAACGGTCAACTCACTAGCTCTACTTGATAGAACTGGGAAAACATTTAATGCTAACATAAAAATGAACCCAAGCTCCTGGAAGCATCCTTTCTCCTCTTCTTAATGTTGGAAATGTTTTATAGGTTCTCTTTTACCTCATGGTTCTTTTAACCGACTTATGTTTAATGCTCAATGCTGCATGGGAATCACATTCGTTTTAAGATCACATGCATCGCAAAGCAAAATGTGGGTTAATGGGTTACACACCACACATGCTGTTCCTATCAAAAGTAAGCGTTCCAGCTGGTGAACGAATTGGCTGTCCTCCATTTGGACCCCATTCAACAAAAGGTACAGCTTCACCAATCCCATATCCACTGGTCCAAGTAACAGTCATCTGGGAATCAGATTTCAGTTGTATTATCTCCAAAGCAAAATAGTAATATGCAGGATATGTAAAAATTGTTCACAATACTATAGCTAGTCTATAGAAAGGGTGCAATGCAATACAATAATAAGTTTTTATGTCGGAATCCAATACAAGCAGCATAAGAACCTTTATGTCCTATGTTACACATACAAATTGGCCGGAAAGTAGAGAGAAATTAGACTTACTTCATTCCATACTTTTCCTTGAGCTAATCGTGGGTAAACTGGTGCTTTTGGATTTGAGAATGCAACTTTATTCGACACCGCTACCACCTTTGGCTATAATATAATCAAGAAAAAAGGGAACATATAAGCGGTGGATAGGATGATCAAGTTTGAATCCATTATGTAGCCCTAGTACTCATACAGGCTTGATGAGAAAAATTCATGAAAATGAGCACTAGCAGCCAACACAGTACAATCATTGGATTCCCCACTATTTGGTTGGTGTTATAATGAGACAAATTGATCTTCAAATGAATATGCATACTATAGAGAAAAGATGATTAAAAGCATACATTTGACAAACCGCCGGAAAATAGCGCGAAAGAGAAATCAGATCTCTGGTTAATCAACTGAAGCTTCAACGAGCCTTTTCCAGATTCTTTGTACTTTGGAGTACTGTAGTTTGCATACTGATACTGCAAGAGGAGGTGAGAAAGTTAAATTTCACATCATTTACATCTTGCCCCACTTAAAACAAAGAGCAACTATTTTTCATCAAAGTAGAAGACAAAGCAAGCAGTGGATGAACCTTAATAGGAGCTGAATACAACAATGGAGGCTCTACCCATGGATTATCAGCTGGAGCAGGACAGGAAGAAGCGCTGCAAATTTAGAAACAGGTCAGTTTCGAGATTGAACTTCGCATATAGTCACACGAAAACATGGCTGGAAACATATGCTAGAGAGAACTAGGCATGTTATACCTGAAATTGGAAGGAGAAAACACTCCAATCCAATCCTCAACTGATGGATTTGGAGAACTGAACTCCACTGTCACCCAATCTGTATTTTGACCCTGCAATACTCACGAATGTTTTATAAACAGTTTTGCAGTATCTATTTGGTTTTTGTTCCCTTTTAACTTAATGGGTGAAATGTTGACATTAAATCAACTACCATCAAGAATAAACTGAAGTAATCATTTTTCCCCCAAAAGGAAAAGGTGATAACTTGGCAACTACAAAAGCTTTACCTTCAACCCAAGAAGGGTAGGTGAGACTTTTATGTAAGCTTGATGATGGAGAGCAAAAGTTGCCTTCTGAACAGCAATAGTTGAAAGAGGCTGATCTCCATGTGAAGCAACCACTTCAAGTGTTGCAAAAATTAATAGAACAGACAATAAAATCAATCCCAATTCTCTCATCCTACCAAATTTCTGAAACCAATCACCAAAAGAAAAACAAACCACACTACCATTAATTGAAAACTAACCTAGGAGCAAAGATAACATCAAAAGAAGCAGCAGGACATTGGGATTTTGAAAAGAAACTCTGCTGTAAGGAACCAGATCCCTTAAAAGGCATGCATAAAAACAGGTCCAGAAAACCAATAAAATAACAAGTAATGGCCTACTTGCATTATTCTATTGAGTTTTACTAAAGCAAGATGAAGTATATCCACTCGTATAAAAGTTTTAATGGGGTTACCTAAGGAGGCACGACAGAGAAGAAAAGAAGCAAAGATTCGGTTCAAAAGAATGGGACCTTTTAAGGGAGCTTGATGTTTATGAACAATCAAAAAGAGGAAGCAAGTGCAAGAGTAAAAGATATGGAGAAGAGCACACAGGTTGGCGAAACAGGTAAAATAAAAAGAAAGAAGAAACATCGGATCTGTCATGGGAAGATTCGAATGTTAATGATTGAAGCTGTCTCCATGCTCAGAAGTCAGCAGGGGCGGAAATGAAATTAATCTCAATAATTATAATTTTTTTATTAATATATTTAAATAATAATTTAATTTAATTTAATTTTTCAAAAAAAAATACATTCAATATAGAATAGATGAAACTAAAATTTATTAGTTTTTTTTTTAAATAAGGTTAAATTGAAAATTAAATTTATTTTTATTTACTTTACCACTTAAACTTGATAATTAGATATATTTTTATCATTGAACTAGAAAAATATAAAAGTTTGATAATGTGAGAGATTGTGCTACATTATCACTTGAAAATTTTAAAAAATTATATAAATTTTCAAATGATAATATGATACAATTTCAAAATATAATATCAATATTTTAATAACCAGATCGGTGGTTCAATCGGTCAAACTACTAGTTCTTGCTTCAATGTGTTTGATCGGTTCAATCGCTAGACCAAATAATAGTTTATTCATTAAAAAATAATAAAAATATAAAAAAAAAGTTTATTAAACCGATTCAACTTGATCAGCTATTTATTTTTGTTTCAATTTTTGATATTTTTATCAATTTCAAGAAGTTTTATATTAAGTCGGTTCGACCTTTTTGTTCAGACCGTTATACCGATTGATTCTCGATTCAATTTGTTCGATCAATTGATTCAATTATATTTTAATAACACTGATTACATTATCAAATTTTAACGGATTCTAAATTTAAAGACCAAATAAATTTAACTACTAAATTTAATACGAAAGTGGGTGATAAAAAATACATGAACCAAATTCAACTCAAATGCTAAGTTAAAATATTTGTTTTGTCTACGAGTTAGAACTGTACTTTTTCTTTGACTTAATACTTATCTTAGCCATTATACTACAACCAAGTTTTGGTTTGGTATTTTAAAAATAAATTTGTAATTTTGGCAATTGTATTATCATTTTCTCTATCCGTTTCTCCACTTTACATTTCCGTTTTGAAAAAAATTCTCATCAGCCAATTAAAATGTCACGTGTGAAAGGGAAAATGGTTAAAAATCCCAAAAAAAAAATTCAAAAAATCATTAAAAATAAAAAAAAATAAAAAAATAATTTTTTTTTCTAAATTAAAATATAAAATTATTAAAGATGTATGTTTAGAATTTATCTGAGTAAACACATGTCTAGGTTCATCCACCAAAATTAAAGGAATATAAAATTTGAGAATTTACTTGGAATGTTTTTTTTTTTTTAAGAAATGGGTTAGTTTTTAGATTTCACAAGTAGAGTAAGAGAGTTGACAAGTGCGTTATAAAAGTATATTTTAATATTTAAAAATAAATATTTAGAAAAAGACACATGATAAAATTTTTAAAACTGTCTGTGGAATAAAAAAAATTTCATTGCAAGAACAAAACGAACTAATTGATTAAACTTAGAATCGGTGATCCAACTAGCTCAACCAATATTATAAAACTAGAAGAGTAAATTAGTACAAAAGTGATTGAATCAGATAAAAAAACCAATTAAAAATGGTTTGAACCGCATTTAACTAGTTTAAATATTTAATTTTATTATTAATAATTATAAAATGATTGTTTATGTTAATATTTATATTATTATTTATTTATGTTTATTTCTTATTCTTATTTCTTTTTCATGGTTGTCAAAATCGAATTGAGTTGGCTAGTTGAATTGATTGAGCCGAAGAATCATCGGTCCAATCAGTTCAATTGGTACTATAAATGTCACATCTCAAAAATTGGGTTAGTAAATCGAGAGTTAGTGAGTCGAAAATTGAAATTAAGTTAAATTGTTAAAATAAATAGGAACAAATAAAATATTAAAATAATTAGAATTAAAAATTTAGGTTAAGAGATAAAATATAGGTTTTTGGGAATTTTTTTGCTTAAATCGGATTTTTAAAAATAAGATCGGATTTGAAAATAATTTAAAAAATGAGTTTTAATTGAAAACAAAATATAATTTGAAAAAGAAAAGAAATTCGAGGTGGTTAAAAGGGTAATTGCCTAACTTTTAAAAATTGGTTGCCTATTTAACAACCCTTATTGTCCCTTCCCTTTCATTTTTCACCTCATTCAAAAATTTCCCAAACACCAAATTAAAGCTTTTCTCTCAAAATTGATTCATCCTTTTAGAATTTCTAACCTTCCAAACATGAATTTCTCCTTCAATTTAAAGAAAATTAATCTTTTCTCTTGCAATCTCACCATTGTTCTTCAACACATTTTTGGTCGAATTTGATCCTAAACTCGTCGATTACTTCAAATTGAGGTAACATTATGACTTTTTATGCTTAAACTAAGTATGTTGTTAATTCAGTTTGAGTTTTAATTTATTTAATCAAGATTTCAATAGATCTAATGATTTTAAACCAATTTTTGACTTGAAAATGGTAGATCTCATAATACTAAGCTAAGTTATTATTTTAAAGTGATTTTCAACTCATTTTGATCTAATTAAAAGGTTTTCAAACTTAATTTAACAAATCCTCAAAGAATTTTAATGAACCGGACGTTTTCCCCTTTTATGTGTTCTTATAAGCTTGATTTTTCAGGAAAAGTTAGATCCATATAATTAGATGAAATTGGTGATTTAGATATGTAATTAAATGTATTTAGGATTTTTAAAAACTTATTTAATGTTTAGAAACGAAAATCAAGTGATGAAACCTCTTATTTTGATAAATCTAGCTAATTTTCGATATTGTGAATGAGAAGTTGGATTTTTTATTTTACTACTATTTGAATGAATTTGTGGTTGTTCATGATATGTCAAAGTGTCAAATCAATTGGAGCCTCTACAAGAAAGGATAAGGGCAATCAAAAGCTTATTTGGGCGTTGGCTTTGAAGCAAAGCTTGATTAAGGTGAGTGATCTGGTGTGCTATAATTAATGCACAAATCAGTATGTTAAGGGGAGCTTAGGTAGCCTAAACACCTATCCTAAGTTCCAAGAGTAAGTGTTTCTTCCTTGAGTTATAATATTTTGCAAATGATGGTGAATTTTGATAAGATGTGTATGTGATATGTTAAAGAAATGGATGTGAATTTGTCAGAATATGCCTATTGATTGGTTGGTTTAATGCACACATCTGATATGAAAGTGTATGTGGCACAATGAGCAAAGTGATTGCACTTTAAAGTGCATTACTTAAGCATGCGATAAGTGTTTTTTATCATGATAAACATTATAAGTGTAAGTGTGCATAAATCAGAAAATGAATGCGTAATATGGATATATTGGCCTTGTGATCTCATGAAATCATTGGATATAGTTGACATGCCATATGATTTGAGTACTCGTATATAGTTTGATATTGGGACATGTTGGAGGGATAAGGGAATGTAAAGCTAAGCTCCATTCATTGGGACATGTTTGGTGTGTTGGAGAGTGTTAGCTTAATGCTACGCTTACTTGGGACATGTTAGACTCTATGAGTCATTGGAGTAATAGAAATCCGAGTATCCGGTGTGCTGTATTTTTATACATATTTCATAATCACAAGATTCCAATGTATCAACATGGTTATATGATTAATGGTGATAAGTGTTATGTGCTTTCTAGTTTTGTTTTTAAACCTTGATATTATGGCACTCACTGAGCTTGTTTAAGCTCACACTCTCTTGTGTTTATTTTTGCAGAGAAATAGCTTAAGTGAAGTGGTGAAATGAGCAAGCTTGTGATTCCAAGGAAAAGCTACTTGATTGTGTATCTGAGATGGTTTTTTTTGGAAAATAAAGGATGATAATGTGGGATAATTTTAAGGGATTAAACTTTAGTTTTGTTTGGTTTGTAAATGGACATTCCACGTAACATCCCAAAATAGGGCCTAAACGGAACAATGGTTGCAAAACCATGAATCTAAGATAGAAAAGTTTATTCCAATTAATTTTTATAATTTATCGAGTGATTAGATGCATGTGTTAGAGTATCGATGGAAAATTTTATAGATAGCATGTTTAATTTGCCTACTATGGCTTAATTGCAAAAGTTGATAAATCTAAGTTTTAGATGCTAAAGGATTAAATTGAAGAGCATAATTGAAGTAGAGGTCCTTAAATGGTAATTATACCATTAAGTTTTCATGGAAAAAATGTACATACATAGGTAAAAATAACTAAAGTTTTAATGAAGGGTATTTTAGTCATTTGGTAATTAAAAGATTAAAAAAGGGAAAAAGATGGCAAAATGTGTCCATCTTCTTCATTAGGCCGAAATTTCAAGGGTTCTCCATAGCTAGGGTTTTGTCAAGCTTCCAAGCTCCATAGTAAGTGATTCCAAGTCCCGTTTTTAATGTTCTTTATGTTTTTGGAGTCCCGGTAACTTGATTTACCTTATTCTAGCAATAATTTAACCTAGGGTTCATATTTGGAAAAATACCCATAGGTTAAATGTGTTTATTTTGATGTTTTATGGTAGAATATGAAACTTGAAATTATGTTAAACGATTTGAGCTAAGCGATTTTAAGTGAAAATGAGTAAAATTACATAATTGGTAAAAATACCTAATGGTCATAAGTACATGTTAGAGTGAGAATTTGATGTTTTTATAGGTAAATAAATGATCAAAATGTCATAAAACATAAGAATTAGTGATAAAGTTTCATTTCCGAGCTTTGAGGCAAAAGTGTAACGCCCCCACGCCCGAGACCGTCACCGGAGTCGAGTATGAGGTGTTACTAAACTTAATTTAACATTTTAAGAACTTTAGATTATTTGTTTCTACATTCACAGCTTTTTAGCTACTTGCATTACAGTCACAAGAAAAATCATATCTCGAGTTACGAAACTCAAAATCAAGATCCGTAAATTTTCTCTGAATCTAGACTCATATGCCTATCTACTAATTTTTTTCTAGAATTTTTGGTTGGGCCAATTAGTACAGTTTATTAGTTAAAGTTACCCCTGTTTCAGGGCTTGACTGGTCTGACCTCTGTTTACTACGAACCATTTTTCTCTCTGTATAAAATTCATATGAATATGAAGTTTATTTCTCCTGAAACTAGACTCAATAAGGATTCTGAGGATATAAAATAAGCCACCTAATTATATCTGTACAATTTATGGTAAATTTATAAAGTTGGAACAGGGGATTCAGAAACTGCTCTGATCCTGTTTCACTAAAATTCAAATATCTTCTAACATATAATTCTTTTACCAGTTTAGTTTGTTTCATGTGAAACTAGACATAATAAGCTTCAATTTGATATTTAATACATCACCAAATTCAATTTATATGATTTTTAGTAAATTTTCAAACTCACGTCAGTGTTGCTGTAATATTCTGTTTATGGCAAATTTCATCCTTTTTATGAATTTTCATGAACTAGGTAACTTATTAACTTTCCATAACATCAAACATATTCTAAACTAACCATTTCCATAATTTATCATTATCAAGCACTTCCTCAACCATTTCATCACCATACCATAAGATCATTTACACAAAATAAGTATTTTGCTATACATGCCATACTTGAATTTACAAGCCATTTTACCAAAAGTTCTTCCGGATAGTGTGATCGAGCTTCCACCAATCCCGACTCCTAAGCTGGCTTGTCCAAAACTAAAATGAGTAAGAAAGAGGGAGTAAGCATAAATGCTTAGTAAGTTCATATGCAAATAATAAGTAACATAACAAAGCAATCATACCAAACAACATTAGCATGGTATCACCAAAACATAAATCTCATTTATAATCATCTTTCATCATTTTACTACCTTATCGTTATTGTATCAATACTCAACCCGAGGGTTAAGTACATACCTGTCCGAAGTGTCCATGTCACATCACTTACCATTACGTCTCTTTTCATCTCAAGTATTCCTTCATTTGAGTAGAACTTTACCCGCTGAACACATCGAATATAATTCGGATACGTAGGAAGTTTGCACATACGCGCCACATATGTAGCCAAGCTACCATGTAACCCGCCCATAAGCGAACTCGGACTCAACTCAACGAGCTCGGGCGTTCGCATCCATAAGTGAACTCGGACTCAACTCAACGAGCTCGGATGCCTAGTTACATCTCACGAACTCGGACTCAACTCAACGAGTTCGAACATTCGCATCCATAAGTGAACTCGGACTCAACTCAACGAGTTCGGATGCCCAAGTATCCCAGTGACATGTCACTTGTATCCTAATCTATTCCTAAGGTTCAAACGGGATTTTCCTTGAACACATATCCTTGACGCCTTCCGTAAAATGCCGTAACCAATACTCGGTAACAATTTATATTTTATTCAAAATAACCACAAAGCATTTATTTCATAATAAAAAAATTCAGCATATCACATAATTGACATCAATGACTTAAAATAACAGCTTATGCTACATTATTTACATATGAACTTACCTTGGTACCAAAATAAAGGTTTTGCAATTTAATCCACAATCTTTTCTTTTCCTCGATTGGAGTCGTTTTCCACGTCTTTCTTGATCTAAAATAACACATTTAACTTATTTATCACTCACATTATCAAATTAACCCTTAATTCAAATTTTGACAAAATTACAATTTTACCCCTAAACTTTTGCATATTTACATTTTTGCCCCTAAGTTCGGGATTAAACTTTATTCCTTATTCTTATGTTTTACAACATGCTGATCACTTTTCCTTCTATGGCAACATCAAATTCTCACTCTAACATGTACTTGTGACTATTAGGTATTTTTACCGATTTAAGCCCTTTTTACTCGCTTTTGCTTAAAATCGAGTAGTACAAGTTTTCTAACATAATTTAAAACCTCATATTCTATCATAAAACATCAAAATACACAAATTTCACCTATGGGTATTTTTCCAAATATAAACCCTAGGTTAAATTATTGCTAACATAAGCTAAATCGAGCTATCGGGATCTCAAAAACGTAAAGAACTTGAAAAACGGGCTAGAATGGACTTACAATCGAGCTTGGAAGCTTGAAAACCCTAGCCATGGTTTCTCCTTGCTATATTCGGCCATGGGGTTGAAGATGAGCAAAATTGGCTTTTAATTTTGTATTTTAATTCATTTTACCCTAAATGACCAAAATGCCCTTACTACTAAACTTTCAAAAATTCCTTCCATGTCCTAATTTTGTCCATGAACTTCAAATTGGTCAAATTTCTATTTAAGACCTCCTAATTAATATTTCAAAGCAATTTCATACTAAAAACTTCTAGAATGCAAGTTTTGCAAATTATTCGATTTAGTCCCTAACTTCAAATTAAGCACTTTATGCATAAAATTTCTTCACGAAATTTTCACACAATCATGCAATCATATCATAAACCTCAAAATAATTATAAAATAATTATTTCTATCTCAGATTTGTGGTCACGAAACCACTATTCCGATTAGGCCCTAATTCGGGATATTACAACTCTCCCCCCTTTAAGGATTTTCGCCTCGAAAATCTTACCAAAGAAATGTATGTGGGTATTGATTTCTCATAGTTTCTTCTGATTCCCATGTAGCTTCTTCTACTCCATGCTTTTGCCACAACACCTTCACAAGTGCAATATTTTTATTCCTTAGTTGTTTGACCTCTCGAGCTAAAATCTTAATCGGTTCTTCTTCATAGGTCATATCCGGTTGTAGTTCAATTTCTCGCTGAAATCACATGTGAAGGATCCGAACGATACCGACGTAACATAGATACGTGGAACACATCATGAATCTTCTCTAATTCGGTGGTAAAGCTAGCCGATATGCTACCGGGTCCAACTTTTTCAATTACCTCATACGCCCAATAAAACGTGGACTTAATTTGCCCTTCCGTCCAAATCGAGAACCTTTTTCCACGGAGACACCTTTAAAAATACTTTATCACCAACTTGAAATTCAATGTCCTTTCGTTTTCAATCTGCATAAGATTTCTGTCTATCCGAAGTTGCTTTCAAACAATCTCGAATTACCTTCACTTTTTCTTCGATTTCTTTTATTAGATCAACTCCATAAATCTGATTTTCCTTGAGTTCACCCAATACAAAGGCGTTCGACACTTACGACCATACAATGCTTCATAAGGTGCCATTTTCAAGCTCGTCGATAACTATTATTGTAAGCAAATTCTACCAACGGTAAGTATTTTTCCCAACTTCCTTGAAATTCCAATACACAACATCCGAGCTTATCTTCAAGAATCAATTACTCTCTCGATTGTCCATCATCGTGGATGAAAAGCGATCATCGAAATTTAATTTTGTACCTAACGCGTCTTGCAATTTTTGCCAAAACCGCGAGGTAAACCTTGGATCTCTATCTCGAAATGATCGACAATGGTATTCCATGTAGTCTAACAATTTCTCTAACATACAATTCAGCCAACTTGTTAAGAGAATAATCCGTGCGTGCATCGGGATAAAATGAGCCGACTTAGTTAGTCCATCAACTATTACCCGGATGGCATCTTTCTTTCCCGGAGTTAATGGCAATCCCAAACAAAATCCATAGTAATCCGATCCCATTTCCATTCAGAAACCATAATAGGTGAAGTAATCCCGAAGGCACTTGGTGTTCAAATTTCACCGTTGACAAATCAAGCATTTGGACACAAACTCTAATATATCCTTTTTCATTCCATTCCACCAATACATTTTCTTCAAGTCATTATACATTTTCGTACTACCCGGATGAATCGAGAAACAACCACTATGTGCTTCCTGTAGGATCTTTTGAATCAATTCCTCATTCTTTGGTACACAAATCCGATCTTTAAACATTAAGCACCCATCAGAACTGATTCTGAAATCTAACTCTGTATCAACTTCACACTGCTTTCCTTTGGCTTGCAAATCTTGATCATCTTTCTGAGCTTCAGAAATCTATTGTAAAAACATCGATTTTGCTCTTAACATTATAGAGAGAAAATGTACCGATAATCACATCGGGTGAGGAAGCATCTTCGCGCGCTTTAATAGCACAAGTCCTAGCTGGAGCCCTTCCTTCAGGTCTAATTGGTGCATCCCTGGCTACATTCTTACTACTTGTTTCGGTCCCAGCTTTTCTTGGTTATCTTCCTCTCGAATCCGCCCCACTTGTTTTTGTATTCTGAAATTTTTCTTTTTCAGCTCTCTATGGGCAGTCTCTAATAAAATGATCCGGAGAACGACATCGAAAACATTCATTTGCTCTGCACGGGCCAAAATGATTTCTACCACACCACTGGCACTCAGGTTTAACAAATCACGAATTCCCTACACTGGCTGCCGAAGTAGTCTGGGACTTAGGACCCACATTTTGCTTCTTATAGTTTCCATATGATTGCCCAGCTGAAGTTTGAGAACGAGGATTCATATTTCTTGACTTTCCAGGTTGCTGTGAGAATGAACCGCTCATCGGTCTTTTCTTCCACTTTCTAGTCTCGATCTCTTTTTTTTCTTCTCTTTAAGTAATTCTTCACCTTACAAGCTCGATCAACCAATACTACCATTTCTTTTAATTCAAGAATTCCAACAAATACCTTGATGTCTTCGTTGAGCCCGTCTTCAAATCGTCGGCACATCTTGGCCTCTGTAGGAACATACTCTCTGGCATATTTACTTAATCGAACAAACTCTCTTTCATATTCTGTAACCGTCATATTACGTTGCTTCAGTTCAAGAAATTCTTTACGCTTCTGATCCATAAATCTTTCACTAATATATTTCTTCCAAAACTCTTCTTGAAAGAATTCCCATGTTACTCTCTCTCTTTCGGTACCACCAAAATCAAAGTCTTCCACCAATTATAAGCTGAATCCTCAACAAAGATATAGCGCATTTCAAACATTCTTCAGGTGTACAAGATAATTCATCAAATACCCGAATAGAATTTTCAAGCCAAAACTCGCTTTCTCAATCATCATCATCAATATTTGCTTTAAATTCTTCGGCCCCTTGCTTGCGGATTCTATCAACTGGATTTCTATGAAATTTCATCAGATCCATACCTTGAGGTATCGGGGTACAGGTTGAGGAATTGGGGGAGGTGGGGGAGGTTGTACATTTGGGTTCGTCATTTAACGAACTCGGTGTACCATGCACTCATCATTTGGAGAAAGGCTTCGACCCCTTTCTCCTCCTCCCGACCAACAAAGAGGAGGTGGATTTTCAGTCGGCGCTGCTCCTTCAGCCGAGTCTGGCGCATTACTCTCTACTTCATCTGCCACAGCTGAATCGGGATCCATTTACTATAAAAATCATTGAAAAAGGTCAGAAGTCGTCACACTATCACAATTTATACATATGGCATGTATAGCAAAATCCGTACATACAACACGTAGTCCGAGAACCGACTAAACCTGCTCTGATACCACTAAATGTAACGCCCCCACGCCCGAGACCGTCACCGGAGTCGAGTATGAGGTGTTACTAAACTTAATTTAACATTTTAAGAACTTTAGATTATTTGTTTCTACATTCACAGCTTTTTAGCTACTTGCGTTACAGTCACAAGAAAAATCATATCTCGAGTTACGAAACTCAAAATCAAGATCCGTAAATTTTCTCTGAATCTAGACTCATATGCCTATCTACTAATTTTTTTCTAGAATTTTTGGTTGGGCCAATTAGTACAGTTTATTAGTTAAAGTTACCCCTGTTTCAGGGCTTGACTGGTCTGACCTATGTTTACTACGAACCATTTTTCTCTCTGTATAAAATTCATATGAATATGAAGTTTATTTCTCTTGAAACTAGACTCAATAAGGATTCTGAGGATATAAAATAAGCCACCTAATTATATCTGTACAATTTATGGTAAATTTATAAAGTTGGAACAGGGGATTCAGAAACTGCTCTGACCCTGTTTCACTAAAATTCAAATATCTTCTAACATATAATTCTTTTACCAGTTTAGTTTGTTTCATGTGAAACTAGACATAATAAGCTTCAATTTGATAATTAATACATCACCAAATTCAATTTATATGATTTTTAGTAAATTTTCAAACTCACGTCAGTGTTGCTGTAATATTCTGTTTATGGCAAATTTCATCCTTTTTATGAATTTTCATGAACTAGGTAACTTATTAACTTTCCATAACATCAAACATATTCTAAACTAACCATTTCCATAATTTATCATTATCAAGCACTTCCTCAACCATTTCATCACCATACCATAAGATCATTTACACAAAATAAGTATTTTGCTATACATGCCATACTTGAATTTACAAGCCATTTTACCAAAAGTTCTTCCGGATAGTGTGATCGAGCTTCCACCAATCCCGACTCCTAAGCTGGCTTGTCCAAAACTAAAATGAGTAAGAAAGAGGAGTAAGCATAAATGCTTAGTAAGTTCATATGCAAATAATAAGTAACATAACAAAGCAATCATACCAAACAACATTAGCATGGTATCACCAAAACATAAATCTCATTTATAATCATCTTTCATCATTTTACTACCTTATCGTTATTGTATCAATACTCAACCCGAGGGTTAAGTACATACCTGTCCGGTGTCCATGTCACATCACTTACCATTACGTCTCTTTTCATCTCAAGTATTCCTTCATTTGAGTAGAACTTTACCCGTTGAACACATCGGAATATAATTCGGATACGTAGGAAGTTTGCACATACGTGCCACATATGTAGCCAAGCTACCATGTAACCCGCCCATAAGCGAACTCGGACTCAACTCAACGAGCTCGGGCGTTCGATCCATAAGTGAACTCGGACTCAACTCAACGAGCTCGGATGCCTAGTTACATCTCACGAACTCGGACTCAACTCAACGAGTTCGAACATTCGCATCCATAAGTGAACTCGGACTCAACTCAACGAGTTCGGATGCCCAAGTATCCCAAAGACATGTCACTTGTATCCTAATCTATTCCTAAGGTTCAAACGGGATTTTCCTTGAACACATATCCTTGACGTCTTCCGTAAAATGCCGTAACGAATACTCGGTAACAATTTATATTTTATTCAAAATAACCACAAAGCATTTATTTCATAATAAAAAAAAATTCAGCATATCACATAATTGACATCAATGACTTAAAATAACAATTATGCTACATTATTTACATATGAACTTACCTTGGTACCAAAATAAAGGTTTTGCAATTTAATCCACAATCTTTTCTTTTCCTCGATTGGAGTCGTTTCCACGTCTTTCTTGATCTAAAATAACACATTTAACTTATTTATCACTCACATTATCAAATTAACCCTTAATTCAAATTTTGACAAAATTACAATTTTACCCCTAAACTTTTGCATATTTACATTTTTGCCCCTAAGTTCGGGATTAAACTTTATTCCTTATTCTTATGTTTTACAACATGCTGATCACTTTTCCCTTCTATGGCAACATCAAATTCTCACTCTAACATGTACTTGTGACTATTAGGTATTTTTACCGATTAAGCCCTTTTACTCGTTTTTGCTTAAAATCGAGTAGTACAAGTTTTCTAACATAATTTAAAACCTCATATTCTATCATAAAACATCAAAATACACAAATTTCACCTATGGGTATTTTTCCAAATATAAACCCTAGGTTAAATTATTGCTAACATAAGCTAAATCGAGCTACCGGGATCTCAAAAACGTAAAGAACTTGAAAAACGGGGCTAGAATGGACTTACAATCGAGCTTGGAAGCTTGAAAAACCCTAGCCATGGTTTCTCCTTGCTATATTCGGCCATGGGGTTGAAGATGAGCAAAATTGGCTTTTAATTTTGTATTTTAATTCATTTTACCCCTAAATGACCAAAATGCCCTTACTACTAAACTTTCAAAAATTCCTTCCATGTCCTAATTTTGTCCATGAACTTCAAATTGGTCAAATTGCTATTTAAGACCTCCTAATTAATATTTCAAAGCAATTTCATACTAAAAACTTCTAGAATGAAAGTTTTGCAAATTATTCGATTTAGTCCCTAACTTCAAATTAAGCACTTTATGCATAAAATTTCTTCACGAAATTTTCACACAATCATGCAATCATATCATAAACCTCAAAATAATTATAAAATAATTATTTCTATCTCGGATTTGTGGTCACGAAACCACTATTCCGATTAGGCCCTAATTCGGGATATTACAAAAAGTGTAAATATGTAAAAGTTTGGGGGCAAAATTGTAATTTTGCTAAAGTTAGAGTTAAGGATTGTTTTGATAAATGTGAAAATTAAATAAGTTCAATTTTCTATTATAGATCAAGAAGAACGAAATTCGGGGTTAGACCGAGGAAAGAAAAAGGTTGAGGACTAAATCAAAATATTTGATCGTATTTTGTATCGAGGTAAGTTTGCGGTAAATAAATGCAATGTTTTATTATTTATAATTAATGATGTTATTTTTTATCATTTATATATTTATTTTGTAAATTTACTCCTTGATGATTCAAGCAAGAATTGACGGAGAAATGGCACTTAAAAGTCCAGGTTGAACCTTAAGAATGTGTAGGATACAAATGTCATGATATTAGGGTTTAAGGATACCAAGTAAGACCATGCCAAGGCATGACATTGGTAAGTTTTACAAGGCAAGGAAATCATGTAAGATCATGTCAAGACATGGCATTGATAAACTATTATAAGGCAAAGATCCCATGTAAGACCATGCCAAGGCATGGTAATGGTGAGTTCATAAGGCAAGGATACCATGTAAGACCATGTCAAGACATGACAATGGTAAGTTTAAAAAGGAAAGGTACCCGTGTATCCTTAGTATTCCAAGTCGTTCAATGGGATAATTCGAAGAGTGTACCAAAGGAAAGGTAAGATAAGTACATGTCTGAGAGGTTTAGGTAAGAATTCAAGACTTATGCATATTGAGTTTAAAGGTTATAGTGGTTTTGATAAGATAAGAAAGAGATAATTCATTTAGAATGTTATTATTTATTTACATGCAAACTTACTAAGCTTTATGATTACTCCTTTTCTTTTCTCTCTTTTTTTTATAGTATCGCAAAGCTAACTCGGAAAATCGTAAGGACGTCGGAGATCGCCTCACACTATCAACGAGCTATCTCGGTATTTTGTGACTAGAAATACTTTAAGTTATGGCATGTATAGGGACTTGGCTATTTTGTGTGTATGTCCTTATGATATGATTAAAGAAGGGCATGTGAATACTTGATAATGATTAGCTTATGATATAGCTAAAAAAGAACATGTTTTGGTATTATGTATGCCTAAATTAGGTTTGATGTAAAGAAATTATGAAAGAGTAAGAGTTGGCCATGGAACAGTTAGGAAATAGTAGTAGTGATGTGATTTTGAAAAATCACTAAAAATTTTATAAATGGAATTAAATGGTGAATGAGATATATAATTAAATTTTATTGAATCTATTTTCATAGGAAAGAAACATAGCAAGCAAAGGAACTCTATATTCTGAGATATTTAATTTTTTGTAAAATTGGTTCAGAGTGACTTCGTGATCCCCTATTCTAACTTTGGAAAATCACTAGAAATTGTACAAAAAGAATTATAAGTCATAGTTTATATTTCTAGATTCCTTAGTTAGTCTTTTTTCATTAGAAACAAACAGAAATGTTATCTAAATTCTGAATAATGAGATAATTGATTTTTAGTGAAGAGAGGTCAGGTCTACTGAACTGCAAAATAGGGAAATATTTAATGAATAAACTGTACTAAATGGCTGAACCAAAAATTCTGGAAAAATTATGGTAAGAAGATATATGAGCTTAGTTTCAGGAAAAATTTACAGATTTAAAATTTGAGTTTTGTAACTCAAGTTATAATTAATTTAGTGACTATTATGCAGGTGGATAGTTTTATTATGAATAGTGAAATAAATTGTTTTGATTTGTGTAAATAATCGAAAATTTTTTTTATGCCCTGAATAAGTAAGATAAGTCTGGTAACGCCTCGTGCTCGACTCCAGCGACGGTCTCGGGTAAGGGGCGTTACATTCCATGGACTATTTAAGGACTTCTATAATTGGTGTTTGGATTCTTTTATTTCTTGGAGTGTTGCATGACTGATGCTAGATGAGTGGTTAGGTTATATGTTGATTAGCATACATGTGCCTTAGTGAATTGTGGTTATAGATGCTTAAATAATTGGATTGTAACATCACAAAAACCGAGTTAGAAAAAATTGGGTTTTGAAACCAAGTATGGTCATCCTTCGATTTTGGGTTTAGATTTTGGAAATTTTTGACAAGAAAATTGATCTGGTTCATTGGTTAGGTGTTTTGGTCAAGTGTGAGAGGTTTTAGGTTCGAACCTTGTTCATTGAAATTTTTTTATTTTTATCAAACCCTTATTCTTGATCGTCTGGCATAAGTTCTAATTCCGATCAACTAATGATAAGAATGAGCCTACTGATTCAATGGTTAAGCATTTGTATATCCTCTAGTCTTGTGTTCGAGTATCTATGTATGAAATGGGGAAATATTTTGCACCATTTCATAATTTAGTTGTTTTGTTTGATTTTTAAAGAAAACAAGTTAATTAACTCTCGAAGGGGATATTCAGAAGGTTCTCTTATCCTTCTATTTTTTTCTTTATTTTTGCTCCTCTCCGTTCAATATTATTTTTTTCCTTCTTTCTTCTGCTATGTTATTCTGTCGTTGAATCCTTCTGTAATTGTTATGTCAAGTTAATCTTCAATCAAACTGTAAGTGCCCTTTGTCAAGTTTATTTGTTTGAGTTTGATGATGGTCAAAGTTATGTTTAGTTCTTTTCGTTGGAATGGATTCTGATTTGTGTAAGTCTTTGTTAGATGAAGTTCTCAAGAGTAACGTTCTTTCAACATTCTAAGTATGTACTACTGACTTCGTACGAAGGTAAGCCTTAATTTTCGTTTTGAGATTTCGTATCAAAGTTCTTTGACATAACTGTGATTTTGGATTGTTAGTTTTTAGTGATTTAACTATGAATATCATTTTGTTGAGCAATTGTTTGTCATTTAGGGACGAGAATTTATCTTTGTTGCTCTTGTATCGAGTTCGTATCAGGTGGGTGCTGAAACCCCTTTTTTTAGCATTTTCAGTCGTCAAAAAATGGGACTGTGTGAGCCACACGGCCAGGGACATGGGCGTGTCCCTAGGCCGTGTGAGCCACACGGGCCAAGACATGGGCATGTGTCCAGGCTGTGTAACTCACTTTTTATGCTTTAGAACCACACAGCCAGGGACATGGGCATGTTCCCAGGCTGTTTGAGTCATACAAGAAAGGACATGAGCATGTGCCTAGGTCGTATGAGCCACATGGGTAACGACATTGTAACAACCCGATTTTGAGCCTAGTCGAAACAGTGGTTTCGGAACCACTAACCTAAGGTCGGAAGAATTATTTTTGAAATTTTTATATGTTTGATGGCATGATTATATGAGAGTATGAAAATTTTGGTGAATTAATTTTAGCGTTTGTGAGCTCAATCGCGAAAAAAGACTAAATCGCATAAAGTTCAAAAGTCTTAATTTGATAACTAAGGGTATTAAATTTACATGAAACCTAAATTGGGGGTCTTTAAAGGGCAAATAGACCCTTAGAATATAGCTTGGTCGGCCATGAGACAAAGAAATTAAATGGTCAACATGTTAGGTATTTGACGACATAATATGTGATAAAATAATGCCCAAAAAGCCTAGCTATCATCTTTTTCCTCCTCCCTTTTCTTCTTGACCGAAAATATTAGCCATTGGAAGAGTTTTTGAAGCTTGAATTTTCATCCACTTAATCTCTCTTCAAGTAAGTGATCTTGGGGGCTTTTCTTGAATATTTTTGTACTTTTAGAACCCGTATAGCATGAGCTTTCAAATGAAGGGACTATTTTGCAAAATGGTTGAAAGTATAGGGTTTTACCATGAGTGTGTTCATGTGGTTTTCTAAAATTTTATGGAAGAATATGAGTTATGGTAGTGTAATAAACAACTTTTGTGAAGAGATTTCTCATGAAAACCCTAAAAATGACCATTTTGCATAAGTTGTAAAATAAGTGATAAATGTGTGAAATATTGAGAATTTTGGACTGCCTCTAGTATAAAAAGTGATCGGCTAGGATTGGTTAGTGAGAAAATGTTATAAAAATCGATTTCAGACTTAGAGGTAAAATGGTCATTTTGTGAAAGTCTAGGGGCAAAACGATTATTTTGCCCAATTATGAATTTTTGAGTGTCTAGAGAAATATGCTGATGAGATGAATGAACTTATATCATTTTAGATCAAGAATTATGAAATCCGGGGCAAGGCCAGGGAAAAGCGAAGCAAGTGGACTAAGCCGAGATAGTCGTCTACATTTTGTAATCCGAGGTAAGTTGTATGTAAATAATACAACTACATTATTATTATATGTGTTTGAATTGATATAGCATAAATTGCTTGTTTGTGGAAATGATTATGTATGTTGAATATTGAGATAGTAGAATTCCCGTTTGAACCTTAGGAAATAAATCGGATATGCATGCCATGACATTTGGGTTAATTGTGTGCTAGTGTAAGACGTGTCTAAGACATGCATCGGCCACATTATGAGAACCAGTGTAAGACCATGTCTGGCACATGGCATCGGCATTGAGACGAGGGATATTGTAACACATGTCTGGGACATGCATCGGCCTCGAGATGTAAGACAGTGTAAAATATGTCTGGGACATGCATCGGCTACGAGATGTGTCAGTGTAAGACCATGTCTGGGACATGGCATCAGCACGAATATGTAAGAGCTAGTGTAAGACCATGTCTGGGACATGGCATTGGCACGAATATGTGAGAGCTAGCGTAAGACCATGTCTGGGATATGGCATCAGCCTCGATTTTGATAGTTAGTGTAAGACCATGTCTGGAACTTTGCATCAACTTGATGGATGAGCCAGTGTCAGACCATGTCTGGGACATGGCATCGACATTATACCCTATGTTAGAGGCTTAGTGAATATCTGATAACATTCCAAATGGTTCATCGGTGAGACTTACAGTTTAAGTTAAATGGGAAAAGTATAACCCTATTGTGAGTGCTACAGGTACCTATTTGAAATGTATGAGGTGTGAGCTTAATATATTCTACGTGGATTGTAATGGATAGTGATGAGTAAGTTGTGCTTATGCCTACTTTTGTAATATGAGAATAATGATGAATGGTAAGGTTGTTGTTATATTCATTTGCATGCAATTTACTAACCTTTATGCTTACTCGCTTTCCTTTCCATTTTCTTATAGTGCCGCCTAATTAGCTCAAGGATCGTCGGACGTCGGAGACATCGATCACACTATCAACCGAAGCACTTGGTATAGTTGGTTTTATTATTTTGAGTATGGCATGTATAGGGCTTAGACTATTGAGTTTTGTGTCAATGTTAATTTAGCCAAGGTGTTGGCTTGAGATGAATCCCTTCACTTTTGTATAAACCTTTGGATAATGGTTAATGTTCCTTTTTATATATACATATATATACAAATGATGATGTTTTCATGGATGAGTAAATTGCATGAATGAGATAATGCTTTGTGTGGCTAATTAGACCTTGTATTGTTGGGTGGATTTGTCATGTTAGATGTCATGTAGGTTGATGCAAACAAGGGTGACAAACAGGCTTGGTAATTAGCCTTATTTTGTCTACACGGGTAGGCACACGGGCGCACACATGGCCAGCCCCACGGGTGTGTTACCCGACCATGTGTCCCTTGCACGTTAAATTTGCAAGTCAGTATGCATGGTAGTAAACACACGGGCAGAGACACAACCATGTGTCCCAGCCGTGTGAAAGGCACGGCCTAGCACACGGGTGTGTGCCTTGGCTGTGTGACCCTAAAGGACTACTGACGTCAGAAACAGAATGTTAAGGTTTTCAAACACGGGATGAGACACGGGCGTGTCGAGGCTGTGTGAGGGACACGGGCCATAGACACTAGTGTGTGCCAGGCCGTGTGAAAACCAGTGTAGGTTAGAATTGAAAAATAGATCCACACAGGTAAGGGACACAGGTAAGGGACAGAGGCGTGTCCCTAGGTGTTTAGGCCGTGTGTACCACAGGGGCCATCAGCACGAACATGTTCAAATTCCATTCAGACGTGTGCCTTGTTTCAAAGGTTATTGTCCTAAGGTCGGTTAAAGGACCTGAGTTGGTCTCGAACGGTTTCCAATGGATGATTTGGGCCTCGTAGGTCTATATTAATGGAGTTTAGACGAAGTTCGAAAAAGTTTTAAATATGTCCAAGTCTTGGTGACTTGGGGACATTTGTATGTAAGTGCTTAAGCTAGGTAAAGCCTCGTATTCCGTCCCGATGTAGGGTACGAGTGTAAGGTGCTACACTTAGTAGTATCAGAGCATGGTTTAGTCTGTTCTAGGACTAACCTAATGTGAGTACGAGTCTAGCTATACATGCCATAACTGTATATTGATAATGTGACGACTCCTGACGATTATAAATTATGTTTTTCATATAGTAAATGGACCCTGACGTAGCCATGGCGAATGATGTGAAGAGTAATGCGCTGGCTCCCGTTGAAGGGACCGCGCCAATAGATAGTGGGCCCGTGACACTGATTTAGAGCGGAAGGGCTAGAGAAGCTTACCTCCATATGATGGATGCTTGGTACTTGAATTTTATTCATGCGAATCCGAATACTCCACCTCCCCCACCTCCTCTAATTTCTCAACCTGTCCATATAGCTCCTTAAGGAGTCAAGATGGCTTGGAGAGAGAAACCTCCAATAGATAGAATTAGAAAGCAAAGGGTCGAGAAATTTCGGGCAAATATTGATGATGACTTGGAGAGAGGAGAGTTTTGTCTAGAAAATACCATTAGGGTATTTGATGAGTTATCATGCACACTTGAAGAGTGCATGAAGTGTGTTGTGTCACTCCTGCGAGACTCAGCTTATCAATGGTGGAACACCGTTGTGTCAGTTGAATCGAGGGAAAGAATTACATGGGAGTTTTTCCAAGAGGAATTCCGAAAGAAGTATACCAGTCAAAGGTTTATAGATCAGAAGAGGAAGGAATTTCTAGAATTAAAACAATGTCTGATCGTGATTTTGTGACAGGTTTTAAATATTTATAATTAATCGTTCTTGAAACTAACTATTATCATGATGTAGGCAAGTGTACCTATCGAACAGTAGTATAGTTTTAGCAAGACCGGATTGTCAAACCCAAAGGAACTAAAAGTACTAGTAATGACTGTCTTTTTATTATCTAGCCTAAGAATTAGGGGGTTTGTTTTAACTAACTAATTAACTTAACTAAAAATTCAAAGAAAATATAATTGGGGGATTACTTTTGGAAAACGATTGAATTAAGAATACCTCAGGAAGAATCCACCTAGACTTTACTTGTTATTCTGACTCCGAATCGGACGATTTATTCATTTAACTTGTTCCGTAGAGATCCCTAAGTTATGTTATTATCCATATTCAAGACTAATAACGTCTAATCCCTAGATTGAATAACTGAGACTTTTCTCTGATTATCACCCTAGGGTTGCATTAACTCTATCTATAGATCCCCTTATTAAGTTTCACCCTAATCCGGTAAAATCTTGTCACCCTATCTCTAGGTGCGCAATCAACTCCGCTTAATTATGACAATTGTACTCTTAGACAGGGTCTATTCCTCCTCTGAATAAGAGCGTAACTTGAATCAATATCCTAGAATATCAAAACAAGAATTAAAAACACATAATTAAGAATAAGTCAAATATTTATCATACAATTGAGAAAATAATAACAAGATTCGTCTTAGGTTTCATCCCCCTTAGGTATTTAGGGGATTTAGTTCATAACTAAAAAGGAAAACATCTCAGAAGAATAATGAATACAAAACATAAAGAAAACCCAAAACTCCTGAAGGGAAATTGAGGGGAGATCTTTAGTCTTGAGGATGAATTCAGTTTCTGAGATGGATCAATCGGCTTTCTTTGAGTAATTCCTTCCTTCTTCCCTATGCCTCCTCCTTTTCTCCTCTTCTAGGGTGTATTTATAGGTTTTGGAATGCCTAAGAGCCCTCAAAATTAGCCTTTTCCGAATTGGACTCAACTTGGGTTCGGCAGGGACACGCTCGTGTATGATTACTTCAGGCAATGTTCGAGCCTGTTAGAATGGCACAGTCATGTGGTCTGCCCATGTAAGAAAGTCCAGGCCATGTTGATTTCGTACGTTGGCCCATTTTCTCCATTTTTGGCCCATTTCTCATTCCTTTCGCTCTCCTAAGCTCACCTAAGTATAAAACATGAAATTAAGGCAATAGGAGCATCAAATTCACCAATTCTAAGGAAAAATCATCCATAAAATGCGCAAAGCATGGGGTAAAGATATGTATAAATGACGGTTTATCAAATACCCCCACACTTAAGCATTTGCTTGTCCTCAAGAAAAATCCTTATCTCATAATCAAAACAAATTCTTCTCAACTTATAAATTCTGTTGATAATACCTCAAAATACTCCATAGGTAATCAAACATTGAAAATTTGACTAAAAGAATATCAAAGTTTCAAACATTCCAAGTTGAGCATTTTATCATGAAAACATAGGTGTCTCCCCTCATCTAAGTAATTACCTTTGATTCAAAATATCAAAGAGTTTCACATCCTCACTAAAGATTCACTCAAATCACTCGAGGTGTTTAAGGACAATAAATGAAGCACTCAATAATCAATAATGAAAAGTCATTGCCATAGGCTTGCATGAAAATCAAATCCCACCACTATAAATTGAGATGAAACATTAATCAAAAGGTCTTTAGAGGGTTGTAACGTGGCTTTGGTTAAATGGTGTGGTCACAAGCTGGAAGAAAGGGTTAGAATCGAGATTGAATTAAAAAATTGCCTAACTAGAAAAATGACTAGTCATCATTTGCATAAATGTGAGCTTTTTCTCTAATATGGAATTTAACTACTTTAGCTCAAAAGATCACTACTACCTATATGTATACATGTTTTTTTTGTTAAGAACAAGTCAAATAACTGACTATTTAGAATAGGACATAGCTAAGCAATTTATTCAATTCAAATCTCGACAAAAATAGGGATCAATTTAATTGAGGAGATTTCAACAATAATGGGTTAAGGGTTAGTGTTAAGGATAATACAAGAAATGGCTTGTTAGCTCAACGGGGTTTATTAAGGGTTAATTGTGGAGGTAGGCTTTTTATGGCATGAGTGGGTTAATCCTAAGTGCCTCTATCATCTTGACATATCAAATCAAATAGTGTGGTCTTGACATGCATAATCAAGCAAGTTCTAGAATAACAGTTCCATACTAACGCACTCATAATGAAATTGAGCATAAAGGAATTAATAGATGTTCTTGAAGGCTCAAGATCTCACAAAATTATGGCTTTTTGATGTTTAAACTTATGAATTTCAAATCAAGAGAATACCTAGACTTGGGGAAACAACCTAATTTTTTTTTTAAAAATCAACTTATCATGCTTACTTCCCTAATGTCTTAAAGTTTAAATACTCAGTGCATGAATGCCTATGTTTTAATTTAAGATATATCAATAAAAATCATAAATCAATCAAAATTTATCCTAAACATGATATGAGGGCTTTTCAAGAGAACAAGGCAATCATTCAGGGATTTTTCTGATAGTGAAATGAATACCCCCCACACTTAAGATGTACATTGTCCTCAATGTACAAAGATAGATAGGAAAAAGATAAACTTGTAATCATAAGATAGGGAGAGAAGTGAAACTTCCTGAATGATGAATGAATTCCTTGAACTGGAGTTTTGGAGAGTAATCGACGCGAGAGTGGAGGAGGATACTCCAGTGGGGAGTAGAGGTTCGCTAGACCCTAAGTCCTACGGCAAAAGAATATTATATCTAGTGGTAGCTACGGTCGTGGTCGAGCAGGACATGACAGTCGTGGAGAACCTTTCTCGGTGGAGTTTTTAGTTCCTATGCAATGATGAGCTTAGGAGCTCTATATAACTGTGACAGAATTAGGAACTTTTTAGGAGATATAAATAAGAATAATTACTCTTAATTGAATAATCGAAATTGATAATTATAAAATAAAATTCTAAAATCTAATAAAAAAAAGTAGTTTTAATAAAAATTAAAATCATAAAATAATAAATTGTTTTTAAACATCTTCATCGCTGGATGGTTCGCGAGGTGGGACTGGCGATGAGATGTGGAGGTGGTGACAAATTTGTTGTAGAGTAGCATTAATGTTGTCAAATCATTGAAAACACTGCTACTCGAATCGAGTGAGGCACTCAGAGATGTCAGCATATGAAGCTGCCGTATGAACTGGACGAGATGGTAGTGGTGGCTGAGACGGTAGGTCCTCGTGCTGTGGGGGGACATCATCAGGAATGTCCTCGGGGGCCTCCTCCTTGGTAGATTGGGTGAGACGATATTGAGGAGGGTAAGTTCCTTGGCATTTTTCGATCATCCTAATGCTTAGCATGCTCGAGATGCCTTGTGGAGACATCTGGCCAATGAGGGTCAAGGATGATTCTTGGGCTGCAGTGTTGAGGAGCTCGAAGTGTCGTGCCAGTCGTGTCACATAGGGCCCAATGGAGATGACCCCTTTCTGATGTCGCTTTGTTTGGTGGCGAATAGCAAAGGCGATAAAGTAGGCGAGGTCGAAGACGTGCCCGTACGACATACACCATAAGTAGTAGACGTCGTTGGTGGTGACGACGACAATGCTCTTTCTCTTCCCTGTCAAGGTGTGAGATAGAATCGAATGTAAGTACCTCAAGGATAGAGGAAGAGCTGATGCCTTGGAGCGACTAGGGTCGTAGGTGGCCGAATATGGTACGAGTGCACCCCAGCACCATGAGGGAGAATGGTGGATGTGACGGTTGAGAGAATATAAGTCATTTTTCTCCTTGAACTCCTCTGTATGTAAGCCCAATACAGTACCGAATTCTGGGACGCTTAGCTGGCGGACTAATCCGCCTAGGCGAAATTGGGCCATGCTGGGATCATCGTAATTTGTCATTATGGTCTGAAGATGAAACGTTGAGCATAGTTCCATCGTAAGCTCGAGATACGTCGGCTCGATGATCCCAAAGAAAAGCTCCCAAGGGTCGGTGGTTAGGAGGGCCCGAATCGCATCAGCCAACTGAACTTGTTCTATTGCAGCCCAGTCAATGCAGCGGCTCGTAGTTAAAGGTCAGGCCCGGAGTATTTGGTAAAGTTCTTCTTAGGGCCCAATAGGGAACTGCAGAAAAGAGTGGTGAATTTTCGCGGTAGGAACCGAGGAAGATGACGCCCCTTTCCTTCTCTTTGAAGTGGGGACGGCGGTTAACTTTTCTCGTGGAGACGATATTGTACCTGCAATCAAAACCATTAATTCATCTTGTGGAATGGTCAAAGTAAAATGAAGACAAAAATTAAAATAAAATAAAAATCATAATTTCAGCCACAACTACTAAGACTAACAACTTAACCAAAGCAATCAATTTTATGGCATAAGAATGGAAGAGAATTTCATGGAATGCAATCATACTTGACGGATGAAACATGTCAACACAAAATGCATGAGTATGTCTGTTATTCTTACCATGAATAATTACTTTAAACTAGCCAAGTGGGGCAGAGAAATCATGTAATGAGTAAGAATTTCACATGAAAAAGATGATAACTACTCTAGATAATGAATTTTGAGTGATAGAAAGATAAAAATAACATATAAAATGCAGATTGCTATGATAACTAGCATGAAAAATGAGTGCAATTAAAGGGAAAAGAGTAAACAAACGCTAGAAAGGGGAGAATGAGTGTCAAAACCGGGGTTGGAAGTGGCGCACGGGCGTGGCGGGGCGGGCATGTGGACTTGCAACGGCTAGGGTTAGGAATTTTGGGTGAAGAAGACAATGAGTAGTGCAGCCTATTTATATATTTTGGGGCACACGGCCAGGGAACATGCCCGTGTTCCCCAATTTCAGCTCGTGTGATTCTCGAATTTTGAATTTTGGGTGCGTTTGACATTTAGTCCACGCCCGTGTTCCTTGGGCGTGTGGGTGCACACAACCGTGTTGCATGATCGTTTCTAGCTTCGTTCGCTTCTCTCATGCCAGTGTATATAGGCCCATGCCCGTGTTAATTTAATAGGTTTGACCACGGGTGCTAGACACAAGCGTGGCGCACGCCCGTGCTATTTTCTCAGGTTCAACCACAGTTCTGCAACACGAGCGAGGCGAACGCCCGTGTTATTTTGGCAGGTTCGCCCACGGCAATGTCGTACGGCCGTGGCATTTTATCGTAGCCCGTGTTTGGGAAAAATCTCTGCCCTGTTTCCACATGGTCCTCAGCACGCCCGTGTGCCTAGTTGTGTCTGTGTGGAAAACCTGTATTCAAGATCTCTGTTAGTAAGTTAGGTGTTAAATACTAAAATTTAAAGAAATTGATATTGTTAGTACTCGGGTTGCCTCTCGAGAAGCACTTATTATAGTCTAAGCTCGACTTACTTCTCTATTGAATGGTCATAGTGGTTCGAACAGTTTATACTCCTCATTCCTGCTACCCATCTTATCAAAATAAGGTTTTAGATGGGTGTTGTTTACCTTAAAAGTGTCGAACTTGGGATGACTTACCTCGACTGTACCGAATGGGAAAATGCTAAGTACCATAAGAGAGACTTCTTCATTCAATTTGGTAGTGATAATGTGAGGATCTATGGCTTCTAATAAAATTTTATCTCCAACCTTAAGTTGATTTGGAAAGGTATTAAGCTCGTTTTGGCGTAGTTTTGGTTTATCGGGTGTTCTTGGTTTATGCGTTTGCCATTCATCTAGTTCCTCAATTTGTAGCCTTCGATCTTCATGAATAGGTCCTCTACTATTGCTTGGGAATGGCTCATGTACTTCCTTCGAACTCATTTCCTGCAAAGTAGGTTTCACCATATTGTCAGTTTTAGTAGAATGGTTTAGACGATCACCTTCAATTTCTGATGTGTTGCCAGAATTGCGAGCTTGAAGGGTGATTGTTTCATCTCCCACACGAAATGTAAGCTCACCTGTGCCAACATCAATAATCGTTTTAGCAGTTGCTAAAAAGGGCCTTCCTAAAATCAAAGGAGTGTTGCTATCCTCCTCTATGTCTAGAACAATGAAGTCAACGGGAAATATAAATTTATCGATTTTAACTAGCACATCTTCAATAATACCCCTAGGAAATCTTATAGTTTTATCTGCTAATTGTATGCTCATCCTCTTCTGTTTGGGTTTCCCAAGACCTAATTGTTTGAACATTTTGTAGGGCATGACGTTAATACTAGCCCCTAAATCAGCTAATGCATTATTAACATCTAAACTACCAATTAAGCAAGGAATTGTAAAACTCCCTGGATCTTTTAATTTGTTGGGTAGCTTACTCTGTAGAATAGCTGAGCAAACTGCGTTTAGCTCCACATGCGATGCCTCGTCCAACTTCCACTTATTTGCTAAAAGCTCCTTTAAAAATTTCATTGCGTTTGGCATCTGTGATAGAGCTTCAATAAACGGTAAGTTAATGTGTAATTTTTTTAAGTGTTTAAGGAATTTACCAAAATTTTCATCTGAGTGGTCTTTCCTTGTCGCGTTGGGGTATGGCACATGAATTTTATATTCGACATTCACTGATTTGTTTTTATCATGACCTACCTCACCTTGACCTCTGCTCACCACAGTTTCTTGCCTTGGTTCTGGCTTAGGCTCAACGAATCCTTCTTCATCTTGAACATTAATTGCGTTGAGCTGTTCCCTTGGGTTGGGTTCAGTATTACTTGGTAAGCTACCTTGTGGTCGTTCGGATATTAGTTTGGACAACTGGCCTATCTGAGTTTCAAGCCCTTGGATTGACGCTTGTTGATTTTTAAGTGTTGTCTTGGTGTTCTGGAAACGAGTTTCGGACACCGAGATAAATTTAGATAGCATCTATTCAAGGTTCGGTATATTTTCCTGTTGATAGGGTGGTTGTCAAAAACCCGGAAGATTCTGTGGCCTTTGATTCCCTTGACCACCCTAGGAGAAATTTGGGTAGTTCCTCCAACCTGTATTATAAGTATTGCTATAAGGATTATTTTGAGATCGAGGATTATTACCCATGTAATTTAATTGTTCGTTCTCCATGCTGTGGCCATAGGATTGATATTCTGAATTGCTTGGTCCACCTCCATTGATTTCATAGTGCATTACTAGATGAGCCTGCGTAGAACCAAGTAAGCCATCAATCTTTTTATTTAGAAGTTCTACCTGATTTGATAGCATAGTAACCGAATCGACGTTATAAACGCCTGCTGTTTTAGTTGGCTTAGTCCTCATGACTTGGCACTGATAGTTATTCAGTGGCATCTCTTCAATAAATTCGTAAGCCTTTTCAGGTGTTTTGTTATTAATGGTTCCCCCGGCTGCTGCATCAATCATATGTCTTGTCGAGGGGTTCACACCATTGTAGAATGTTTGAACTTGCAACCATAGAGGTAATCCATGGTGAGGACACCTTCGCAGTAGGTCTTTGTATCTCTCCCATGCATCGTAAAGAGTTTCTAAGTCCATCTGCACAAACGAAGAGATATCATTACATAATTTGGCCGTTTTAGCCGACAGAAAATATTTTCATAAAAATTTTTCGGTCATTTGTTCCCAAGTAGTAATTGACCCTCGTGGTAACGAGTTCAAACACTGTTTAGCTTTGTTCCTCAATGAAAAAGGGAATAACCGAAGATGAATGACATCATCAGAAACGTCATTAATTTTAAATGTATCCCAGAATTCCAGGAAATTTGCCAAGTGAGTGTTTGGATCCTCATCCTGCAAACCATCAAACTGAACAAATTGCTGTATCATTTGAATAGTGTTAGGTTTTAGTTCAAAATTATTCACAGCAATAGCAGGTCTAACTATACTTGACTCAGTTCTTGTTAAAGTAGGTTTAGCATAAGCATACATAGTACGAGGGCCAGGATTCTGATTTGCTAGTTCAGCAGGTATCGCAGGAGGTAGCTGATTATCTTGATTTTCAGCCATCTCCTCAGTCGTAGTTGAGATATTGTCCTCTTGCTCTTCCTCTGTGTATCTTAGGCTTCGCCTTATTTCTCTTCAATTTTTACGAACTGTGCGATCGATTTCTTCGTCAAAAAGTAGTGGTCCTAATGGGTTTCTTCTAGTCATAAACTATAAAAAAACCTGCCAAGAGAAAGAAAAAGTAAATTAATAATAATAATAAAATTAACTTGCAAGGAAAATAAATGGCTAAAGTAATAAAAATTGATTGTTCCTAATATCTTAGCTCCCTGGTAACGGCGCCAAAAACTTAATCGTGATTTTGTGACAGGTTTTAAATGTTTATAATTAATCGTTCTTGAAACTAACTATTATCACTATGTAGGCAAGTGTACCTATCGAACAGTAGTATAGTTTTAGCAAGACCGGATTGTCGAACCCAAAGGAACTAAAAGTACTAGTAATGACTGTCTTTTTATTATCTAGCCTAAGAATAAGGGGGCTTGTTTTAACTAACTAATTAACTAAACTAAGAATTCACAAAAAATAGAATTGGGGGATTACTTTTGGAAAATGATTGAATTAGGACAATACTTAAGGAATAATCCACCTAGACTTTACTTGTTATTCTGACTTCGAATCAGACAATTTATTCATTTAACTTGTTCTGTAGAGATCCCTAAGTTATGTTATTATCCCTGTTCAAGACTAATAACGTCTAATACCTAGATTGAATAACTGAGACTTTTCTCTAATTATCATCCTAGGTTGCATTAACTCGATCTATGGATCCCCTTATTAGGTTTCACCCTAATCCGACAAAATCTTGTCACCCTATCTCTAGGCGCACAATTAACTCCACTTAATTATGACAATTGTACTCTTAGACAGGGTCTATTCCTCCTCTGAATAAGAGCATAACTTGAGTTAATATCCTGGAATATCAAAACAAGAATTAAGAACAAGTCAAATATTTATCATACAATTCAGAAAATAATAACAAGATTCGTTTTAGGTTTCATCCCCCTTAGGTATTTAGGGGATTTAGTTCATAACTAAAAAGGAAAATATCCCAGAAGAATAATGAATACAAAACATAAAGAAAACCTAAAACACCTGAAGGGAAACTGAGGGGAGATATTTAGTCTTGAGGATGAATCCAGCTTCTAAGATGGATCAATCGGCTTTCTTTGAGTAATTCCTTCCTTTCTCCTTGTGCCTCCTCCTTTTCTCCTCTTCTAGGGTGTATTTATAGGCTTTGGAATGCCTAAGAGCCCTCAAAATTAGCCTTTTCCGAATTGGACTCAACTTGGGTTCGGTAGGGACACACCCGTGTGACACGCCCGTGTGCGATTACTTCAGGCCGTGTTCAAGCCTGTTAGAATTGCATGGCCATGTGGTCTACCCGTATGAGGAAGTCTAGGCCGTGTTGATTTCATACATTGGCCCATTTTCTCCGTTTTTGGCCTGTTTCTCGTTCTTTTCGCTCTCCTAAGCTCACCTAAGTATAAAACATGAAATTAAGGCATTAGGAGCATCAAATTCACCAATCCTAAGAAAAAATCATCCATAAAATGCACAAAGCATGGGGTAAAAATATGTATAAATGACGATTTATCAAGGTCGAAAGATAGTAACAGAGTATGAGCGTGTGTTCGTGAGGCTCAGCAAATACGTTAGGGAGTGCGTGTCTACCGAAGCCATCATGTGTAAGAGATTTGAGGATAGATTGAATGAAGACATCTGATTGTTAGTTGGTATCTTAGAATTGAGGGAATTCGTGGTGCTCGTTGAGAGAGCATGTAAGACCGAGGAATTGGCCAAAGATAAGAGAAAAGCTGACACTGAGTCCTGAGACTCAAGGAAAAGACAGATGGGGAAATCACAACAGGCATCATCTAAGAGATCGAAAGAGTTTCCTACCCAATCGAACGCTTCAGTGGGGTTCTCAAATAGGAGCAAGAATAAGTAGAACATGGCTTCTAAAGCTCAGACCACTTCTGTCGCGAGTGTTGGTAGTGCTCGGCCAAATAGGCTAGAGTGTTCGTAGTGTGGTAGGCGTTATTTTGGCGAGTGCCGAGGGAATGAGAGAAGTTGTTTCAAATGTGGATCTTTGGACCATTTCATCCGAGACTACCCTGAATTAGATGAGAAGGAGAAAAAGCAAGATGTGAGGACAAGTAGAGCTCTTATAAGGGGTAGACCATAGAAGAAACCCGACAGTGGGGCTAGCGGTAGAGGTGCCCCTAGAGATTCAGCTGTGAGGTCAGAGGGCTGTGCGCCTGCAAGGACTTATGGCATTCACGCTCGCGAAGAGGCATCTTCACCAGGTGTGATTACAGGTACTTTTTCTCTTCACGATATTTCTATTATTGCTTTAATTGATCTGAGGTCTACTCATTCCTATGTATGCTTGAAATTAGTACCCAGTATGAATATGTCTATTGAGTCTACCGAATTCATGATAAAAGTGTCAAAACCGTTAGGCAGGCATGTGATAGTCAATAAAGTGTATATATGTTGTCCTTTGATGATTAGAGGTTATTGTTTTCCGGCCATCCTCATGCTACTACCATTTGATGAATTTGATCTAATTCTTAGCATGGATTGGTTGACTGCTCATGATATGGTAGTGAATTGTGGCAACAAATTCATTGAATTAAAATGTGAGAATGGGGATATAATTCGGGTTGAATCAGGTGAACCGCATAACTCATCAGTACTGATCTCGTATTTGATTGTGGAGAAATATTTGAGAAAAGGGTATGAGTCTTACCTAGCATTTATGTTGAACAACAAAGAGTCTGAGGTGAAAATTGAGACAGTGCCTATGGTATGCGAGTACCCGGATGTATTTTCAGAGGAGTTACCCGGATTGCCTCCAACCAGAGAAGTTGAGTTTGGTATTGAGTTGGCCCCTGGTACGGCGCCAATCTCTATCGCTCTGTATAGGATGCCTTCGACGGAATTGAAAAAGTTGAAGGTACAGTTGCAAGAATTAACTGACAGGGGTTTTGTAAGACCGAGTTATTCACCCTGGGGTGCTCCGATACTTTTCGTGAAAAAGAAAGACGGGTTGATGAGGCTATGTATAAACTACGAATAGCTTAACAAGGTGACAGTGAAAAATAAGTATCCCTTGCCTAGGATTGATGATTTGTTCTATCAGTTGAAGGGAGCCACCGTGTTTTCTAAGATCGACTTAAGGTCGGGCTACTATCAGTTAAGGGTTAAGGAGAAAAATGTACCGAAAACCGCATTAGGATGAGGTATGGGCACTATGAGTTTCTTGTTATGCCTTTTGGTTTAACAAATGCTCCTGCGATGTTTATGGATTTGATGAACCGCATTTTTCGGTTGTATTTAGATAAGTTTGTAGTGGTCTTTATCGACGACATATTGATTTACTCGCATGATGAGAGTGAGCACACGGAGCACCTGAGAATAGTTTTACAAACCTTGAGAGATAGGTAGTTATATGCCAAGTTTAGTAAGAGTAAATTTTGGCTTAAGGAGGTTGGATTCCTAGGACACATCTTGTCGAGAGATGGGATCAGAGTTGACCCAAGCAAGATCTCGACTATTGTTGAGTGGAAACCGCCGAGAAATGTGACAGAGGTTCGAAGCTTTTTGGGTTTAGCTAGGTACTATAGAAGATTCGTGAATGGATTCTCTATGATAGCTACTCCGATGACAAGGTTATTACAAAAAGATGTCAAGTTTGAATGGACAGAGAAGTGTCAGCAGAGTTTCGAGGAACTAAAGGCTTTGTTGACCGAAGCCCTAATTTTAGTACAACTGGAACCGAGAAAAGAGTTTATGGTATATAGTGACGTCTCCTTGAATGGATTGGGGTGCATGCTTATTCAAGAAGGTAAAGTGATAGCCTATGCCTCGAGACAGCTAAAGTCACATGAGAAAAATTACCCGACCCACGATTTGGAGCTAGCAGCTATAGTGTTCGCATTAAAGGTTTGGAGACACCATTTGTATGGTGAGAGATGTCAAGTATTCACCAACCATAAAAGTCTAAAGTATTTGATGACATAGAAGGAGTTGAACTTAAGGCGACAACGATGGTTAGAGTTGATAAAAGACTATGAATTGGTGATTGACTACCACCCTAGAAAGGCTAATGTAGTAGCTGATGCATTGAGTAGGAAATCATTGTTCGCCTTGAGATTTATGAATGCTCGGTTGTTAGTGACTGATGATGGTTCAGTTCTGATAGAGTTGAGAGCTAGATTGATGTTCCTATAAAAGGTTTGCGAAGCTCAAAATAACGACAGTGAATTGCAAGCCAAGAGAACGCAGTGCGAGTTAGATGTCAAATCAGAGTTTAGTATTGGTATAGATGGTTGCATGTTGTACCGAGGTAGAATTTGTGTACCCAAGGATAATGAACTCATTAAAAATATTTTATGAGAGGCACATAGTGGTTGTTTGTCTATCCACCCGAGTAGCATGAAAATGTATAGTGACTTGAAGAAAATGTACTGGTGGTCGGGAATGAAAAGAGACATTTCTAAATTTATCTCTAAGTGTTTAGTTTGTCAACAAGTGAAGGCCAAACATCAAGTACCCTAGGGCTTACTTTAGCCTTTGATGGTTCCCGAGGGAAATGGGACCGAGTAACCATGGATTTTGTGTCAAGTTTGCCTTTGATGCCAAAGAAAAAGGATTCTGTTTGGGTCGTTGTTGATAGACTTACTAAGTTAGCACATTTTATACTGGTGCGTATCAACTGCTCTCTTAAGAAACTGGCTGATTTGTATGTTTCGGAGATAGTAAGACTTAACAGGGTACCCTTGACGATTATGTCAGATAGGGATCCAAGGTTTACCTCAAGGTTTTGGAAGAAGTTGCAAGAAGCTTTGGGACAAAGCTGAATTTCAGCATAGCTTTCCACCCGCAAACCGACGGTCAGCCGGAAAGAGTAATTCAGATATTGGAAGACATGTTGCGGTGTTGTATTCTTGAGTTTCAAAGTAGTTGGGAAAGGTATTTACCCTTGGTCGAATTCGCCTATAACAACAGTTATCAATCAAGTCTGAAAATGGCATCTTATAAGGCTTTATATGGGCGTAAGTGTCGAACACCTTTATATTGGACCGACTTGAGAGAGAGTCAGATTCACGGGGTCGATTTAGTCAGGGAGACTGAAGAAAAGATTAAACTAATTCGCGATTGTATAAAGGCCACATCAGATAGGTAGAAGTCCTACGCGAATTTGAAATGGAAAGAGATCGAGTTTCAAGTCGGGGATAAAGTGTTTTTGAAAGTATCCCTGTGGAAAAAAGTCCTTAGATTCGGTAGAAAAGGAAAGTTGAGTCTGCGGTTTATTGGACCCTATGAGGTGATCGAAAGAATTAGACCGGTAGCATATCGATTAGCCTTGCCTCGTGAGCTAGAGAAAATTCATAATGTATTCCATGTATCGATGTTGCGCTGCTACCAATTTGACCCCTCACACGTGATTTCACTAAAAGAAATTGAAATAAGCCCGGATATGACCTATGGTGATGAACAGATTAGGATTTCAGATTGAGAGGTCAAGAAGTTGAGGAATAAAAGCGTAGCACTTGTAAAGGTTTTGTGGCATAGACACAGAGTCGAGGAAGCCACGTGGGAACCCGAAGAGGCTATGAGAGATCAATACCCAAACTTATTCACTGGTAAGATTTTCGGGGATGAAAATCCCTAAGGGGGAGAATTATAACAGCCCGATTTTGGTGGTTTCGAAACCACTTACCTGAGGTCGGAGGAATTATTTTTGAAATTTTTATATGTTTAATGGCATGATTTTATGAGCGTATGAAAATTTTAGTGAATTAATTATAACGTTTGTGAGCTCAATCGCGAAAAAGGACTAAATCGCATAAAATTCAAAAGCCTTAATTTGATAACTAAGGATATTAAATTGCCATTAAACCTAAATTGGGGGTCTTTAAAGGGTAAATAGACCTTTAGACTTTAGCTTGGCCGGACATGAGACAAAGAAATTAAATGGTCAACATGTTAAGTATTTGATGACATAATATGTGATAAAATCATGCCCAAAAAGCCTAGCTATCATCTCTTTCCTCCACCCTTTTCCTCTTGACTGAAAATATCATCCATTAGAGGAGTTTTTGAAGCTTGAATTTTCAGCCACTTAATCTCTGTACAAGTAAGTGATTTTGGGGGCTTTTCTTGAATATTTTTGTACTTTTAGATCCCTTGTAGCATGAGCTTTCAAATGAGGGGACTATTATGGTTGAAAGTCTAGGGTTTTACCATGAGTGTGTTCATGTGGTTTTCAAAAATTTTATGGAAGAATATGAGTTATGGTAGTGTTATAAACAACTTTTGTGAAGAGATTTCTCATGAAAATCCTAAAAAGGACAATTTTGCATAAGTTGTAAAATAAGTTATAAATGTGTGAAATATTGAGAATTTTGGCCTGCCTCTAGTATAAAAAGTGATCGACTAGGATTGGTTAGTGAGAAAATGTGATAAAAATCGATTTCGGACCAAAGGGTAAAATGGTCATTTTGTGAAAGTCTAGGGGCAAAACGATCATTTTGTCCAATTATGAATTTTTGAGTGTGTAGAGAAATATGCTGATGAGATGAATGAACCTATATCATTTTAGATAAAGAATTACAAAATCTGGGGCTAGACCGGGGAAAAGCGAAGCAAATGGACTAAGCTGAGCTAGTCGTCTACATTTTGTAATCCGAGGTAAGTTGTATGTAAATAATACAACTATATTGTTATTATATGTGTTTGAATTGATATAGCATAAATTTCTTGTTTGTGGAAATGATTATGTATGTTGAATATTGAGATAGTAGAATTCCCGTTTGAACCTTAGGAAATAAATCGGATATTCATGCCATGACATTTGGGTTAATTGTGTGCTAGTGTAAGACATGTTTGGGACATGCATCGGCCACATTATGAGAGCCAGTGTAAGACCATGTCTAGGACATGGCATCGACATTGAGACGAGGGCTAGTGTAAGACATGTCTAGGACATGCATCGGCCTCGAAATGTAACCCATTGTAAGACATGTCTGGGACATGCATCGGCTATGAGATGTGTCAGTGTAAGACCATGTCTGGGACATGGTATCAGCATGAATATGTGAGAGCTACTGTAAGACCATGTCTGGGACACTGCACCGGCACAAATATGTGAGAGCTAGCGTAAGACCATGTCTAGGACATGGCATCAACCTCGACTTCGATAGTCAGTGTAAGACCATGTTTGGGACATGGCATCGACTTGATGGATGAGCCAGTGTAAGACCATGTTTGAGACATGGCATCAGCATTATACCCTATGTTAGAGGCTTAGTGAATATCTGATAGCATTCCAAATGGTTCATCGGTGAGACTTACAGTTTAAGTGAAACGGGAAAAGTATAACCCTGTTGTGAGTGCTATAGGTACCTATTTGAAATGTATGAGGTGTAAGCTCAATATATACTATGTGAATTGTAATGGATAGTGATGAGTAAGTTGTGCTTATGCATACTTTTGTAATATGAGAATAATGATGAATGGTAAGATTTTTGTTATATTCATTTGCATGCAACTTACTAAGCTTTATGCTTACTCCCTTTCCTTTCCATTTTCTTATAGTGCCGTCTAATTAGCCAGAGGATCATTAGACGTCGGAGACATCGATCACACTATCAATCGAAGCACTTGGTATAGTTGGTTTTATTATTTTGAGTATGGCATGTATAGGGCTTAGACTATTGAGTTTTGTGTCAATGTTAATTTAGCCAAGGTGTTGGCTTGAGATGAATCCCTTCACTTTTGTATAAAGCCTTGGATAATGGCTAATGTTCCTTTTTATATATACATATATATACAAATGATGATGTTTTCATGGATGAGTAAATTGCATGAATGAGATAATGCCTTGTGTGGCTGATTAGACCTTGTATTGTTGTGTGGATTTGTCATGTTAGATGTCATGTATGTTGATGCAAATAAAGGTGATAAACAGGCTTGGTAATTAGCCTTATTTTGTCTACATGGGTAGGCACACGGGAATGTGTCTAGGCCGTGTGTGACACACGGCCAGCCACACGGATGTGTTATTCGGCCGTGTGCCCCCTGCACGTTAAATTTGCAAGTCAGTATGCATGGTGGTAAACACACGGGCAGAGACACGACCATGTGTCTCAGTTGTGTGAAAGGCACGGCCTAGCACACGGGTGTGCACCTTGGCCGTGTGACCCTAAAGGATTACTGATGTCAGAAGCAAAATGTTAAGGTTTTTGAACACGGGCTGACACAGGCGTGTCGAGGCCATGTGAGGGGCACAGGCCATAGACACGGGCGTGTGATAGGCTGTGTGAAAACCCCTGTAGGTTAGAATTGAAAATTAAATCCACACGAGTAAGAGATACGGGCGTGTCCCTAGGTGTTTAGGCCATGTGTGCCACACGGGCCATCAGCACGACCATGTTAAAATTCCACACGAGCGTGTGCCCTGTTTCAAAGGTTATTGTCCTAGGGTTGGTTAAAGGACTCGAGGTTGTCCCAAACGGTTTCCAATGGATGATTTGGGCCTCGTAGGTCCATATTAATGAAGTTTAGACGAAGTTCGAAAAATTTTTAAATATGACTAAGTCTTGGTGACTTGGGGACGTTTGTATGTAAGTGCTTATGCTAGGTAACGCCTCGTGTTTCGTCCTGGCGTAGGGTATGGTTGTGGGGTGCTACAGACATGGGCGTGTGCCCAATTCGTAGGAGCCACATGGGCAAGGACATGGGTGTGTGTTCAGGCCGTGTAACTCACTATTTATGATTTAGAACCACACGGGTAGATGGCATGGGCATTGCCCAGGCCGTGTGTCCAGGCCATGTGGCATATGAATAGGATCCAAATATTATTTTCGGGGCCGTGAGTGTTGCCCAACATGAGCAGTGACCTCAAAATGTATTTATGATCTGAATTTGATCGTAAGAGGACTATCTGATGCTCTAAGACTAATATATGGATGATATATGCAATATCTGAACATGTTAGACTGATGATGAACAACTTGTGATATGTATGTATATCTGTTATGTTTGAACCTAAGTGAGTAGGATTCATCAGGACATAATATGCTATTGTCGATGTCTGCGAATTATCAGGTATGATCTGTATTCTGTTAAGTTGTTGTACACCTTAACAGAGCATGTGACTTTATGGAAAATCTAATATGTTATGTTGAGGTTTGATTAGTCTGTTTTACGAAACATGGACTCCCATATTTACTGATTCTGTTATTGAGAGGTAGCATGACTTACATGCTCAGTACTTTAATTCTGCATAAGCATGGCATGACACATTGCATGGGACTTCGGTTGATGTAAAAGGAGGAAGTTTCTACAGTTTAATGATCTATATTATCTGGTGGTTTATCCACACTTCTGTTTTGGCAGTTCGATTGTACTATAGTGGCTTGACCACATATATTTGATTGGCAGTTTAACTGCATATTGATAAGCCATCGTTGTCGGACAACTTGGGGTGGTAGGTCATTGTTGCCGGGCAACCTGGGATGACTTTATTGTTGTGTTTTGGATGGATGAGTTCGTGGGAGAACTCTGTTTTAGTGTGTTACGGAGTTTGGGAATATTGTTTCTAATAAATATGCATTTTGATCTATTTAAAAAATACAGCATTTGCATAAACATATATGCCCTATTCTGCTCTGCTCTATTCTGATCAGTATTGCTCTGCTCTGTTCCATTCTGTTCTGTTCTACTCTATTTAGTTCTATTTTTTTTAATTGTGTTGTTCTATTCTCTTTTGTTTTTCTTTGTTTTGTTGTACTACCTCTATTGAAATCCCTGTGATACCCTAGATTTGTTCCATACTAGTTATGCAACTGTTATCAAATACTTGCGTTACTACAATTTATATATTATGTTCTTTTTATTTGTATTTGAGTTTGGTTATACGCGGTACTTGGAGACTCATCCTTTGTCTTACTTTTATCTGTCAGGAAGACATCTGATTTAGGTTCGGACGGCGTGCAGGAGCTCGAATTGTTTTGCATTGAGATAACTACAATTTAATTATTTGGATTTGTAATCTGTTATGGACTTGTCTTATTTTTCTTTTTATAATCTCGTCAGTATCTGCCAAGTTTAAAATGAAAATACAAAATCTTCTAAATCGACCAAAATGAATTTCTGGTTTTCAAAGTTAAAACTCTAATAAGAAGTGTGTTTTTACTATGTTGGTGTAACTCGTCCAGATTCAGCTTAGACTTTTAGGCCTCGTAACAACCCGATTTTGGATCTAGTCGGAACATTAGTTTTGGGACCACGAATCCGACGCAGAAAATTTTATTTTTATTATATTTTTATAGTCTACAATTTTATAGAATGATTTTGTGAAAATTTCGTTTGAAAATTTTGACGTTTGGGCACTCAATTTAGTCAAAATGACTAAATTGTAAAAAGTACAAAAGTTGAGTTCTACATGCTAGAGGTGTCTAATTGCTATGAAATTTTAAATTGGAGGTCCTTAAATGGTAATTAGACCATTGGTTAAGTTGGTGCACAAAAATGGACATGGTTAGGTATATTTCTAAAGTTTTTCATTAAGGGCATTCTAGTAATTTGGTAATTAAATGAATTAAAAAGCCAATTTTTGTCCATCTTCCTCCCATGGCCGAATTTTAAAAGGAGAAATCATGGCTAGGGTTTTTCAAGCTTCTAAGCTCGATTGTAAGTCCGTTCTAGCCCTGTTTTTAATGATTTTTATGTTTTTGAAATCCTCGTAACATGATCTATCTATTTCTACCACTAATTTAAGAAATAATCAAAGTCTAAAATTTTACCCATGATGGATATTTGTGAATTTTGATGTTTAATGGTATAAAATGTATGTTTGGTGTATGATAAACGACTTTTGCTAAGTGATTTTCGATGAAAATGCCTAATAATGACTCACTTGTAAAAAGTTGTAAAGTAGGTGTTAAAATGAAAATTAAAGAAAAATGTGGGCTGCTATAAGCATGTATAAGGTTCGGCTAGGTATAGGTATTGAAGAAATTTAGTACATTTCATTTTACGAGCCTAGGGACTAAATTGTAAAAATGTAAAACTTTAGGGGCAAAAATATAATTTTTGCCATAATATGATTTTGGGCTGATTTGAATAGTATAATGATCAAATAAGTTAAATGTGATATTATAGATCAATAAAAATGAGGTTCGGAATTAGAACGGGGAAAAAATGAGTATTTGACGTTTAGGTCATTTTCGCCAATTGTATGACGAGGTAAGTTTGTGCGTTTAATAAGCATTAAATTATATATGTATAAATGCTTAATTGATATGATTGTGGTAAATGCTATATTATTGAAATGAAATGTGAATGCTATTGAATACGATATTACGGAAATGACCGACAGAGATTCGATACAGCGAAAATCCCAGTTGAACCTTAAGAATAGATAGGATACAAATGTCATGACATTAGGGATATTGAGATTACGTGTAAGACCATATCTGGGATATGGCATCGATATGAGACTTCGTGTAAGACCATAGCTGGGCTATTGGCGTCGATAAGAGATTACATGTAAGACCATATTTGGGATATGGCATTGGTACAGTACGATGTGTACAAGATTCCCGAGTATCCTTTAGTATTCCAAGTGGTTCAATGGGTAATTTAACGAGTATGTCAAAGAAGAGAAAGAGCATGTACGTTACGAATTTGTACATGTATGTACATAAAGTTTATAAGCATTGACTTCATGATATTATGAGTTCATGGTTTCCATAAGAATGTTTTTGTGAAAGCTTTGTGATTCTTGTTCCATACTTGTGATGTATGAAATACATGGTAAATTAAGTTTGAGAACGCCGGAGATCCTATCACACTATCAAGCTATCATTTTGGGTATTGATGAATTCAAGTATTTTAAGTTTATGGCATGTATAGGGACTCGGTATTTTGGTCATATGTATTAGTTTGTAAAGATTCATGTTTCATTTTGTATATAGCCTTGGAAGTTGGCTAATGTTGGTTACTAGTATATTCATATATTGATGCGGTCGTTGAGAGCACCAAATATATCCTATCCCTACAAAAATAATAAAAAGAATAGTATAAGGGAAGTAGGGTCTTATGAGATCCTGGAGAGAATCGTGCCCAAGAAAACTTACATTCTTAAAAAAAGTAAAAATAAAAACAGAATTTAGAGTTGATTGAAATTGCAAAAATTAAAATAGAGAATATAAAAATAAATAGAGTTTGAGGAAAGAGAGAGTTTCTTATGTGGTGAGATTCTAGCCTCCGGTTGTCTCGATCCTCTTTGGGTTCAATCCTCGGCTTTTAGGTGATCCTTCTCGAATTGAATAAGCCAGTTATAGTGGAAAAGGATGCCTACGACCACCAGCTCCGCTTAGGGTTTAGACTTATAATTTAGAGGAACCTGACTCTAGCCAATTGTCGCTCCTGTGGGACCGTTTGACACTGGATCATTCACTTCCCAATGGCGAATTTCACGCCATTTTGTCTCTTGGGCTCAACAACCACTGACGCTGTGAGCTAACGAACTGACTGTGCAACCTTCCCAAAATATACAAAGCGGCCGTTCCTTGCACAAGTTGAAAAGATCACTTTTGAAGGGACATGGACGGAAGTGTCAGCCCTGTAATTCGGAAAAGTGTTGAATACTCGTTGAGAAGGCTAAGCGCGAATTCTAAGCCTCATGAACCCTTTTTGGAGATTTTTGACAACCTTTGACTAGATGGATTTAATGACTCATGCTTTTGGGAAAATAAATAGACTTAATAAAAAAAATGGAATTTTATTGAATGGAAAGAACAAAGGCTAAGTTTTGGAGAGAGAGTGTTTACAAAAAAGATGATATCAAATTTGAGTCACTCCACCCCCTATTTATAGTACTAGGAAACCTAGTTTAGTCCTACTTAAATTTTAAAAGATAAATACAGATAAATAAAGATACTTAAAGATAAATAAAGATAAATGGAGATAAAAGTTGAAATAAAATTTAAATAATAAAATCTAACAATTATCCTAATATAATTAAAAATAAAATAGAGTCTTTTATTCATAAAATCTCTTGTTTTACACTTTTGCCCTCATGTCTTCCATACTTGCATTTTTGGCACCACCTTTTTCCCTATGTCGCATGTTGGCCCATTTTATTTTCAAATTCGTGCCTTTTGCCTTTAAATTTCCTTTTGCCTCCAATTTAGTCCCTGAAAGATAAAAAGACCATAAATAGCTTAAATTAGTAGGGTCATACTCAAAATAGACATGCAATTAGCACATAAAAATATGTCGTTCTAGAGTATTATCAAATTTCCCCTACTTAGCCCATACTTGCCCTCAAGTATTGTTCCTATCCACTATGAAATTTAGATTTCTGTAATGAAAGAAATACCACTCCAAAGTTTTATAAAAATTAGTCAAAATACATATGAAAATAAAGAGAACCCTTAGCTTGCTTTAAGTAAAATTGAAAAAGTATTCCAATTAACACACACAAAAATTAAGATCGACTTGGATTATTTCATGAAAATTAGGTAATTTACCAAACCTATCAAGACACCCTATTTGTTTCTACCTTTAGTCCCCAAATTTTATTCATACATCTCATTTTTTTTAAATTTATTTATTTATTTATTTTTGCTTAAGAATATATTGAACCTTTTGACGCGAAGAGAGATGACAGCCAAGCGCCCCACCTCGGTTACTCAGCCTAACATACTCCTAATTTATTATATTTTTCTTAAGAATATATCGAACCTTTTGACGCGAAGAAAGATAATAGCCAAACACCTCACCCCGGTTACTCAGCCCAACACATTCTTAAAAATTAATTTTGGTTAGCGGAGTTTTACCTAACACGTCACACAACCTTTTGACGTGAAATAAGATGACAACCCAAGCACCCTACCCCAGTTACTCAGCTAGTCACATCTTAAGCTGCACTCATAACAACGAGAGCATTATTATTAAACAAAATTTTAATTTTGAAGGACTTAGGAAAAACAATCAAGTGTCAAAAATAAGTTTCAGTAACCACCTTAATAGTCATGAACATATTTTAAGCATGCAATTGTATTATTCGTCTACTTTGCATTAAACTTGATCAATTTTATGAAAAGAAAGATAGAGTTAACTCTATTAATCACAATTATTTTTAGCCTAATAGAAATAAAACAGTGGAGACGAAATCAAACTAGCAAAATCATAATTTTCTCAGAAGTCAAGAATCATGCTTGTAGGTCAAACTGTGGGCAGTTCCTGGTAAAAATCTTGGGCATGAAAAGAGACAAAATATTCTAAAAAAACAAATATAGGTAGAATTCAGCAGTGACAACCATATAACAACAAAAATAGCAGATAAAATGACAATAATAAGAAGGAATACCTCCCTTCTACTTAAAACACATTGTCCTCAATGTGGAATAAAATAAACAAATAGGTGGAAAAAGTTTAGAAGAACTCCCCGTGTAATTATTATCGTTCGTCCATAATGGCAATGAGATCGGCTAATTGCAAGCCAAAAGTGTCGAGTCAGGCCTCGATGCGCTCTAAGCGTTACTCAATGGTCATCAAAGGTTGGGATTGAGTGGGTACTTTATTCTGATTTTATTGTCGAAAGACTCGTTCAGTCAGTACAGAGCGAACGCCTGGAGGGATAAAATGGAAGGAAGATGGAGTGCCAAGAAACAGTTTCATCGAGTCGAGGCATCGAGCATCCAAAGGATCGGCCTAACAAGCAACATGCAAAGCTAAAATAGGAGCATTAGAACCATGAAGAGAAAATAACAGTTGTGTAATAAAAGAGCCTAAAATTAGAGGACGCTTTGCATTTATAATATGTTCGAATTGAATCGCATACCAATAGCCCAAATTTATCGGACGACCAGTGTACATACACCTAAAAAATTATAAGCCAAATAACGGTGTATATAACATAAGGCGGGGTTACGAAACCATAAATCCTTTATGTTTTTGGGCTATACATGGATTTGACATTATCAATTAACAAAGCAAAAGCCTCGACGGCCCTAAAGTCTACAAGAAATGTACACAAACTGTTTTCATAAGTAGTGGACATAGTATAGCCCTTAGTCACAAAAGATAATGCAATATTAAAATCAGTGAGGGATAAACTATGCATGGTACCAAGTAACCGAAATTTGAGAACACTAGGTGTATCCAATGAGGTTTGACGGTGTCGCTGAAAATAAAATGTGGAATAAAATTCCAAAACCAACTCATAATAGGCACAGTGAGTGATATCAAAATTTCCAACCCAACCAATATTGCGAAAATAATTAGTAATAGTAGTTTCAATATGCAAAGCATCCAAAATAGGTAATGATAAACATTTGCAAGGCACGAGTTGTTTATGGTGTAAACGATCATACCTGTTTTTCCTGTTAGTAGTATCAAATGCTAAGTTACCGTGTAAATGGCACTTGGGTGGTAAAACATTTGCTCGAGATCGGTAGGTTCGGCCATGAGTGGGCAGTGGTCACTGGTCATCGCGACACTCAGAGGTATTAGAGCGAGTGGGCTGTTCGAGGACGTTGGCATCTGAGTCATGTGAAGAACTCATGAGTGCCTTGATTGCTTAGGCCAAACAGTGTAGTGGCTGACAACGGGGCCGACGTCGGTCCAGGAGCTAAACATGGTGGCAGTGATGGCGCGTGGGACTCTAATGGGGGTGATGAAGGTGAAGGAAGGCAAATGAGAGGTGGTGGGTTGGGTTTGGCATTTGACGGAGAGGAGGTTGTGGTGGCGTCATTTTGCATCGATGGAGGAGAGGGGAATGGAGCGCTGGTTCTGTGCAAAAGAGAAGATGGCGCGTGAAGAGAAGTCAGGAATACCGTGGCTTCATCATGAGGAAGGGGAGAAGAGGGTGAAGCGGCAATGTTTGGCGACGGTGTATGAGAAATGTATGGCGAAGAGGAAGAAGAGGAGGAGGAGGGTTTGTCGGCAACATTATGAGAGCCAGTGTAAGACCATGTCTAGAACATGGCATCAGCATTGATATGTGTGCTAGTGTAAGACCATATCTGGGACATGACATCGGCCACATTATGAGAGCCAGTGTAAGACCATGTCTGGGACATGGCATCGACATTGAGACTTGAGCTAGTGTAAGACCATGTCTTGGACATGGCATCGGCCTCGACATGTGAGCCAATGTAAGACCGTGTAAGAAACATGGCATCGACAATTTACCCTCTTGTGTGGGGCTTATCAGGTATCCTTTAGTATTCCAAACGGTTCCACTGGTTATTTTAAGCTTATGATAAAGATATAAAAGGATATAATCATGTTGTGAGTGGTACAGGTTCTTACTCGAAACTTATGAGATATGAGCTTAGTTATGATGCCTTAATGGTAAGGATGAAATTGAGTAGGTTCTATCTATGAGAATGATTTTGGGGACGATCTTGAAATTTTTGGCTTATACTTGTGATGTGTAAATATGTAGTAAATCTACCATTGTTAAATCAAGAATGTTGTGCTGGTTTATAATATGCTATGTGTTTAAAGATGCATGGTTGATGTTGTTACTTATTTACATACAGCTTACTAAACTTTATGCTTACTCCTTTTCCTTTCCTTTTTCTTATAGCATTGCTAAGCTAACTCGGAGATCAAAGGACATCGAAGGCTCGATCACACTATGAATCAGAATTTTTGGTATAGTTAGATTTATCATTTTGAGTATGGCATGTATAGGAACTTGGTATTTTTGCTAAGTGTCATATTGTTTTAGCCAAATATGTTGGCTTGTCATGAAGGTTGATTCATTTTGTATAAGGCCATGGATGATGGCTAATAATTATTATTGCTAAATGCATTTAATGAGAATTCTCATGGATGTGGTTATTGCATGGTTTGTATTGATAAGTAGGAGATGTTGTATGTGATAGAACGTAGCTTAGAATCGATGTATGAATGTTTGGTTGTGGCTGTTTTAGGTATGTGTTTATGCTTGGATTGGAGATGTTTGATGTTGTGTAGGTTGGTGCAAGTAAGGGTGGCAAAAAGGCTTGGTAGATAGCCTTGTTTTTGTCCACAAAGGTAGACACACGGGTATGTGTCTAGGCCGTGTGTGACACACGGTCTGCCCCATAGGCGTGTAGTCAGGTCATGTGTCCCTTGCACCTAAATTTGGAAAAACAGAATGCCCAGTAGTAACCACATGGGCAGAGACATGGCTGTGTGTCTCAGCTGTGTGGAGGACACGACCATAGTACATGGACGTGTGCCCAGGCAGTGTGAAGTCTGCACCTTAAATATGAAATTAAATTCGCCACATGGTCTAGCACACGGGTGTGTGCCTTGGCCGTGTGCCCCTAAATGGTTGATGACATCAAAAACAAAATGTCAAGGTTTTAGTACACGGGCTGAGACACGGGCGTGTCATGGCCGTGTGAGGGACACGGGCATGTGCCAGGCCGTGTGAAAACCCCTGTAGGTTCAAATTGAGAAACAAATCCATATAGGATAGGGACACGGGCATGTCCCGATAGGTTTAGGCCGTATGAGCTACACGGGCCTTCAATAAGGCCATGTTAAAAGGGCACACGGGCGTGTGCCCCTGTTTGCATTGAATTTTTTTTAAAAGTTTTCAAAAGTGTTCGGTTTATTCCTGAACCATTTCTAAAGCGTGTTTTGGGCCTCGTAGGTCTATATTAGGGACGTTAGGAGGAAGTTTGAAAGTTTTAAATTTGAGCGAAATTTTATGACCCGAAAATGTTTGTATGTATGTGTTTAAGTCCAGTAATGCTTCGAACCTTGTCCTGGCGTAGGATACGGGTAAGGGGTGTTACACGCAATGCCACAATTTAAGAAAAAGTTAATCTCAGCTAATCGACTCATTTAGGTATGATGTCTAAAGTATGTATTTGCTGGAATTTCTTCCGGATTAATTTTCGTTAAGTGAATGGAATAATACGGGACTAGTGATGACAGAATTAGTCAGAGAAATGATATTTGAATTGTAAAGATGACTGAGTGTAACTATTATAATTGAGTAGATTATGATGATCTCTCCTGGGTATTTTATACATCCATTTATCCTTAGAGATATATGTGATTGTTCGTTTTCTGATGAAATTCTTATCGTATGATAATACTAGCTGATTATAATGTTAGATGAAAGCACTGTTATTCTGGATGGTTGATGATCAGCATATCTTATCTCTTTTTAGGGTTCTATTCTATTATGTTTGAAATAAAAGTTGATGGTGAAAATTTATATGAGGCTATTCTTCTATTTCTACTGGATGTTGTTTTGTTTTATATATATATTTTTGGAAAATATATTATCTCTATTACAATTGATTCCAGAGTGTGTAAGCATTATTTTTCTTCTGGTTTTCTCTAAGGAATCATCAAGATCTTTATTATTTTCATATGAGTTATGTTCTCAGACTTCTAGTATGGTATTGCATCTTGGATTTCTTTATCTTGGTTTTCTTATCATCCTTATTTCATAAATTATCAATTATGGCTCATCTTTAAAGTGTGTTCTTTGGCTTGTGATAACTATGTCTATTATGGGTGTATTTCTGGTTCGATCATAGGAACATGGTAATTCTGGTATCAGGATTTCTCTAATTTTCATCAAATGAATTGACATCGGCAAATGTATAGATAGTGGAAGCTCAAGCTCAAATTATATGATGGTTTTTTCTCAAGTATGTTTGATTAAGGTCAATGAGTTCAATCAGGATATTTTTCTTTCTTGAGCTAATGCAGTTGTAAAGATATTTGATTAGCATGTTAAGGGAATTATAAAAGATTGTATGTTTGAGTTGTTTAACAGCATGAAGAAAGATATGTTTTGATATGTTATTATTTGATAGTTGAGATCAACTCAGTTCTTTTTATCTGAATGAGCTGGTCAATTGAAAGGTAATTTGAGTTATATGCATTTAAGTTTATCCTCAGGTAAGAAAATAAAATCTTGTACATCCATGGATGAATAGACGGATAGTTTGAAGGAAGAATTCATATTCTAGAAAGTATGATACAGATGTATACCCATTAGATTTGTTCTAATCGAAAGACGTTGTTATAAGTTAAAGCTGTTCTGATTGATAAAGTTATCACATTTGTGAAAGTTTGAATGGTCTGTTGCATGTTAGCAAAGCTAAAAATAGTTGAAGGTGTTATTAACCGAAGCACTAGTTCTGGGTTCTGTTTGAATTGAGTAAAGAATTTGTGATTTTTCAGTGATGCACTATCAAATGAATTCGAATTTGTTTTAGTACAAGAATGTAAAGTGATAGTTTATGCTTTCAGAAGGTTAAAGTCTCATTAAAAGAATTCTTCGACGAGTGACTTAGAGTCGGCCGCTAGTATGCCTATGTTGAGAAATTGATGACATCGTTTGTTCAACGAAAAAACGTTATGTGCTTCTTGATTCCAAGAGTATAAAGTATCTAGTGTTACAGAAAAATCTAAAATTAAGACAACGTTGATGACTTGAACTATTGACAGATTTTGAATAGTTAACGATTAACCTTTGGGGAAGTAAATATAGTTGTAGATGCTTGAATGGAAAACCTTTGTTCATTTGATGAGTGTTGGTTACATGATTAATCTTATTTGATAGAAGTTCGAATCTAGCTAAATTTAAAAGCTAAGACGATGTTTTCTTTGCAAGATTGAGAACCTCAAGACTGTGATAGTAAGTGGTAAACTAAACAAGTACACTGTGAGACAATTTTTTATTTTGATTTCTATTATTATTACTCCGAGATAGAATTCGTGTAATGAATTATCCAAAGCTTATGCAAAAAATGTTGTGCGAGACTTAGTAATAGCTCGTTTATTCATTCAGGGAGTAATAAATATGTAGTTATTTGAAGAAGGTGTTCTGATGATAAGAAATATAATCTGAGTACGCAGTTGCATCTTAGCAATGTAATTCATCGTTAGATTGATGGTAAACCTAAGAGAGTAATTCAGATCTTTGAAGATATGCTCCGACACTGTGTTTAAGAGTTCAAAGGTGATTGGAAAGAGATATACAAAGTGGAATTGATTTGTGATTCTAAGTAAAAAGGTGAAAGTGATTCATGAAAGTTGAAAGCAACTTCGGACTGACATAAGTAGTATATAGATTTGAAAATTTAAGATATTGGACTCCAGATCAATGATAGAGTGCTTCTGGAAGTATTGCCCTCGAAGAGGACTCTTCGATGAGGTAGAGGAAACTATGAGAACATTATCCTAATCTTTTTTCTGGTAAGATTTTCAGTGACGAAAATCCCTAAAGGGGGGAGAGTTGTAACAACCTGATTTTGGGTCTAGTCAAAACAGTGGTTTCGAGACCACGAATTCGACGTAGAAAAATTTATTTTTATTATATTTTTATGGTCTACAATTTTATGAAATGATTTCTTGAAAATTTTGTTCGAAAAGTTTGACGTTTGGGAACTCAATTTAGTCAAAATGACTAAATTGTAAAAAGTGCAAAAGTTGAGTTCTACATGCTAGAGGTGTCTAATTGCTATGAAATTTTAAATTGGAGGTCCTTAAATGGTAATTAGACCATTGGTTAAGTTGGTGCACAAAAATGGACATGGTTAGGTATAATTATAAAGTTTTTCATTAAGGGCATTTTAGTAATTTGGTAATTAAATGAATTAAAAAGACAAATTAAAAGCCAATTTTTTTCCATCTTCCTCCCATTGCCGAATTTTAGGAGGAGAAACCATGGCTAGGGTTTTTCAAGCTTCCAAGCTCGATTGTAAGTCCGTTCTAGCCCTGTTTTTAATGATTTTTTTGTTTTTGACATCCTCGTAACATGATCTATCTATTTCTACCACTAATTTAAGAAATAATTGAAGTATAAAATTTTACCCATGATGGATATTTGTGTATTTTGATGTCTAATGGTATAAAATGCATGTTTGGTGTATGATAAACAACTTTTGCTAAGTGATTTTCGATGAAAATGCTTAAAAAGGACTTATTTGTAAAAAGTTGTAAAATAGGTGTTAAAATGAGAATTAAAGAAAAATGTAGGCTTCTATAAGCATGTATAAGGTTCAGCTAGGCATGGGTATTGAAGAAATTTAGTACATTTCATTTTACGAGTCTAGGGACTAAATTGTAAAAAAAGTGAAACTTTAAAGCAAAAATGTAATTTTTCCATAATATGATTTTGGGCTGATTTGAATAGTATAATGATTAAATAAGTTAAATGTTATATTATAGATCAAGAAAAATGAGGTTCGAAATTAGAACGGGGGAAAAATGAGTATTTGACGGCTAGGTCCTTTTCGCCATTTTTATGCCGAGGTAAGTTCGTGTGTTTAATAAGCATTAAATTATATATGTATAAATGCTTAATTGATATGAGTGTGGTAAATGCTATATTATTGAAATGAAATGTGAATGCTATTGAGTACGATATTACGGAAATGACCGACAGAGATTCGATATAGCGAAAATCCCAGTTGAACCTTAGGAATAGATAGGATATAAATGTCATGACATTAGGTTTACTGAGATTACGTGTAAGAACATATCTGGGATATGACATCGATATGAGACTTCGTGTAAGACCATAGTTGGGCTATTGCCATCGATACGAGATTACATGTAAGACCATATCTGAGATATGGCATTAGTACGGTACCGTGTGTACGAGATTCCTGAGTATCCTTTAGTATTCCAAGTGGTTCAATGGGTAATTTAACGAGTATGCCAAAGAAGAGAAAGAGCATGTAAGTGTTACGAATTTGTACAAGTATGTACATAAAGTTTATAAGCATTGACTTCATGATATTGTGAGTTCATGGTTTCCATGAGAATGTTTTTGTGAAAGCCTTGTGATTATTGGTTCATACTTGTGATGTATGAAATACATGGTAAATTTGGTTGGAGATCGCCGGAGATCCTATCACACTATCAAGCTATCATTTTGGGTATTGATGAATTCAAGTATTTTAAGTTTATGGCATGTATAAGGACTCGGTCTTTTGGTCATATGTATTGGTTTGTAAAGATTCATGTTTCATTTTGTATATAGCCTTGGAAATTGGCTAATTTTGGTTATGATTATATTGATATATATGTCAATGTCTTTGTTGATATGATCAGGGTATGTTTGGTAATGTGGTCTATTGATGAGATGATAAATTTGTGTGTACAATAAGGTAAGTAAAGAGTAGTTAAATGAAGCCTAATGAAGGTGAAATTAACATGAATGATTTATGGCATGATAAATGTTGTGTGTATGATAGATGTTGATATGGTATTGGTATGTGATGGTTATAATTAAGAATGGTTTGGTTGATCTTACATGCTTGAATTTGTGCCATGTGATGTTGTGTAGATGTGTGCAAGTGAGGGTGGCAAAATGGCTTGGTAAATAGCCTACACAGGTTAGGGGCACGGGCATGTGTGACTACATGGCCTGCCTACACGGGCATGTCCCAAGCCACATGGGCGTGTGACCCCTATTTTTAGCAAAAATTTTCTAAGTGTTGTAAAAATTTCTAAAGTTCTCGGTTTAGTCCCGAACCGCTTCCAAAGTATGTTTTGGGCCTCGTAGGCTTGTAATAGGGATATTGTGATTGAATACAAAAAGTTTTAATTTGAATGCAAATTTATAACCCGAAAGTGTATGTTTGCTTGTGTTTAAGTTCGGTAATGCCTCGTACCCTGTTCCAGCGTCGAATACGGGTAAGGGGTGTTACAGGCATGGTTTAGGGTGTTATATAGATGAATGTTTGGACAAATGAAAAATTACCTGATGGTAAGGTATGGACCTATAATGCATTTAAAATTGTTTTATATGCAAATTTGGTATGTTGAGTAGAGTGAATTGGGACTTTAGCAATGCATGCTAGCATAGATAATTAGATTGAATGTCAAATTATGTTAATGTATTATCTTGTGTATTTGACCATGATTTATATGATCTATGTTGTTATATGATATGTTAGAATAAGGAAATTGGCATGAAAACACGAAATGGTATGTCTAGTTTGGTGTCAAAATGTCATATGCAAGTTGCTGCAATTTTTCTACAAATATTGCAGTCAACGTCGTGACAAGCCATAAAAGACGTTGCGATGAGGGATCATCGTCGAGACACCATTTATCACGTTGTTGGGATGAAATTCCCCTTCCGAGTGCTGTCGTGACGTAAGTAATCGCGTTGTCACAACGTGGTAAACTGTGTGTCTAAGCATATTTTGTTATCCTTGCAATTTAGTCCTAAGTTTTACACAATCAAATTGGAGTTCTTAAATGCTATAAAATGACTTGAAAATTTGCATGATTAAGTGTTATGTGGTAAATTTCATAATTTTACTCTTAATTTTTAAAAATGCTTTTCCTGATATTTTTCTAAATCTTACGATTTAGTCATTTGAACTTCGTTTTAAAATTAAATGAATTTTACTTATCATTTTTAATTGAATTTTTCAAACATAGTATTAAATAAGATGTCTTGACTATAGGTAGGTTTAATTGGATAATTTATGATCTTTTTTACACGATAATTGTAAAATGACGCTTTTACCCCTGTTGTTATTTTGTTGTATTGTGATAGACGAAGATGTTTTAGGATTTTGTGTGTTATATTTCTAGATGAATTGAATACTATGCATGTATTACGTGGTGTGTTTTGGTGGTCGGTAAGGAAAGTCATGTAAGTGGCTAATTTGACGTTCCGAATTTGGGTCAAACCTTCCCGGCCAAGTTTGGGGCACCACAATAAAGTTGGAGGAGGAGTAAACCAATGCAAAACCGATTGAATTGTGTAAAAGATCAGTTTAAAAACTGTTTGGTCGAGATTTAAGTTAGTTTAAATATTTGATTTTGTTGTTATAATTTATAAATGAATGTTTTTGTTTATATAATTAATTAATTATTTATGTTTTTACTTTTTGAGTTTTTATGAATATTTTGAAAATTTAATTTTATAACGATTAAACCGAGAATCAATTGTTTGACTTGTTTGATGACCAATTTGGTTCTTACAACATTTACTTTTTCTATTTTTATTTTTTGAATTTATTATTTTATAACGGTCGAACTAGAGGTTCAACTGTTTGAATAGGACTAAGTGATTTGACCAATTCAATTATTAGTTTGGTTCTTACAACATTGAAAAAATCACATTCAAAATGAATTTGAATAAATATGAGCCCAAATTCAACAAGACTTAGATATTCATTGTTTAGATTCATTGTAGATGTGCATTTTTAGTAATTAACGCATAAAAATTATAAAAAATACATGAAATTCTAAACAAAAGAAAAAAATTTATTTTTGAAATTTAAAAACTTAAAATTAAAATGCATGTTTAGAATGAACATATTAGTTTAGTTCTATCAAAATTCAAACAAAAATCTTATTTTTAAATTATTTTTACAAATTATAAAATTATTTAAAAAAATACATTTAAAATGAATTTGAATAAATACTTATTCAAATTTAGCTGAAAATGAACTTTCATTTATCCAATGCATTTTTACATACATTTTTAATAATATATTATTATAATTTTATTAAAATAATAATATGAAAATTTTGATATTTTAAAAAAAATTCCAGATACTTTTAGAAATTTATATTTGACATATGCACCCATAGCTATTAGTGTTATCTCTCTTTTTGTTTTCTTATTCTTTTTGTCATAATAGATTTGTCATTTAATACCTCCAATACTAGTTTTGGTTTGAATTTTGGATTCCCATGCCCCACTCCAGGTGTACCCTAAGCATATCAAAAACACATAATACAAATAAATTCAGTAAATAAATAAAGAAAGAAAAAGAAATATCATTAAACTAAATGTATGTGCAACAGTGCAAGTTGAATTTGTTGTTTTTATTTAACTAACCATGGCCAAAGAAATTTGTGGTAGTGTTCACACCATCTCGGCAAATGCAAGAGAATGACCTATCTAGACTAGAAATGTAACACTCTTATCCCGTATCCATCGCCGGAACAAGGTTACAAAGCGTTACCAGAGTTTTTCAGAACGTTTACAGATAATTTAAGTCAAATTCTATTCATTTATCGAGATTATTCGCAACGTCCCTTAAATAGACCATCTAGGCCCAAAACGAGTATTATAATCGAATCAGGGCTAAATCAGGAACTCAGAGAATTTTTCGTAAAATTTCTAAAATTTTCCAAGATGCAGGGCTAACACACCCTTGTGGTCCAAAGGACACGCCAGTGTTGTAGGCCGTGTTCGACCCCGTGTAACTCTCTGACTTGTGCCACACGGCCTGCTACACGCTCGTGTGCTAGGCCGTGTAACACACACGGTTGAGACACATGCCCGTGTCTCTACCCATGTGCTCAATTCTGAGCATTCTGTTTCTCAAATTTAAGGTGCGGGGGACACACGGCCAGACCACACACCCATGTGCTAAGCTGTGTGTCACACATGGTCAAGACACACGCCTGTGTGTCTACCCGTGTGGACAAAATAAAGTCATTTCTAGCTTCATTCTCACCCAAAACCTTGCCATAAATTTAGACCAAAACTTGCATTCATAAATCAACCAATCCAAGCATTTTAATCAAGTTAATTCTACCATTTAACACGGTATATCGTTACATGCTTTCATGCTTTTAATCTTACCTTATTAAGCATACTCGTTTAACCTTTCTCAATCAATTAATAATAAATACTTATGTTATCACCATGAAATAATCTTAATATGTATATATATATCAATACACAATCATCACTAGCCATTCCAATGGCTAGATTATAACCTATACATGCCATTATAACCACAATTGTTTTACCATATGTACCGAAATGAGCTGATGGATAGTGTAAGTGATCTCCGCCAAGCTTCCAATCCAACGAGCTTCCAATTTACTATAAAACAGGGAAATAAAACTAAGTAAGCATATAATGCTTAGTAAGTTCGTATAACATGGTACTTAACTTACCATTCCTTGTATTGCAAGATAAACATATAAGACACATTCAATCAATTTGATCTCAAGCCCTACACATATCCTCATTGCCCTTTTTAGTCATATATTCCATAATAACATCAAGAAACATATACGGGCTCAAAACAATCAGATTTATGAATATATATACTTTCCATACAACGTATCCATATAACACATATAAATCATATCTTTATATTAGAAGTATATTTTTATAACAATTCATCTCGAGTTCAGACTATTCCATGTCGGAACTTTACTTCTCTAATTCAAAATATCAATGTCACAAGAGTAGTACACTCGGTGTACAAACCTATAATAAAGGATGAACATACTCATCAAAATAAATTCCACGTACAAATATCATCATCTCATGTTTCCATATATCAATTACCATGTATTATCATTTCATGTATTTCAAGCAGATACGTGTAATAACTCGTTTCTTATTCATATCTTCTCATGTCTGGATTGTTACCCGTTGAATTATTTCAGAATATCAATGGATACACAGGTAGTATACTCAAGGTGTACAAATCAGGATCCATCAATTCATGTCCAATGGTACCCATAATATATTATATCGGAGAGTACACTCTCGAGCCACACATGTATACAATAGGATTACCAGTCCAGGCCAAATCCTTTTTATGACATATGCTCTAAAAAGCTTGATTTGGATTACCCGTCCTGGATAAATCCAATCCATAACATATGCTCGAGAGGACTTATATCAGGATTACCAGTCCAGGCAAAATCCTTTCTGTAATGAGGTCAATAGGATTACTCGTCTGAGCTAAATCTCGTCAGTAACAAATGCAATACCTCATTCAATAAGGGAAATCACACTTATCCATAGATTTTCATTTATTCAAATGGGGTTTAAAATTTTTCAGGCATTAACAGGCATGTAATTATTCCGTACATCTATAACATTCATATAATTCAAATAAACACATTTCGCATTTATTTTAAGCATAAAAGTAACATTTTTATCATTCATCATTTATCGGGCATTATCATTGATCGGGCTTTGTCAGATATGTTTTCAATGTCATATATATATATGATATTTATACAATTCACAAACACAGCATTAAATTCAAGCATATAAATATACACAATTTAGTTACACGAACTTACCTTGACAAATGTTCGTATATGTAAAATCTACTAATCCGACATTTTTCTCTTTTCCTCATTCTAACTCCAAATTTGGTCTATTCGGATCTATACGAGTGAATTTAACATCAATTTAATACAATTTAAAATCAATTCAGTCCAACTCACATCTTAGGCAAAATTACCATTTTCCCCTAAACTTTTAATTAATGATGATTTCGTCCTTAGGCTCGAAAAATGAATACCTGACACACTTTCCGTTTGGATATCATCAATCTGCACAGTCTTTTCCAATCTCCTCCAACTCATCTTTTTGGGATTTTTGGTCTTTTCTGTCGCTACTTCACCCAACCCATTCAGAATCTCATCTTTTCCCCAAAACAACTTATTCCCTGGGTTTGAGACTTGAGTATTAGCTTTTATATATTCAATTTCTATAAAGCAGCGTTGGCTAGATGCCCTAATTTCCTTATAATTACGGAACAATTCTATAAGTCGCAAATCTAACAAAAACTTCGCCTTTTGCAGGATCACCTCCTTATGATGAGTCATTGTCAGAATCTTGCTAAAAGTGATGTCTTTTTGAAATTTGACCCCTGGTGTTTCGACCTCCACAGTCTCCCCAATATATAAGTATTGTTTCATAGATTTTTTTATTGAGAAACTGAACTGCAAACATTCTTTAAACACTAGTGAGTAAGGGAGGTCATCTACCAGCTTCTCTTCCCTTAAAATTGAGATCTCAAAACAATCTTTCACAGCATGACCTATACGGCCACATCCAAAGCAAAAATTTGGTAGGTTTTCACACTTAAAGGGAAGCCATACTTTCTCTTGATTGCCAGTTGTAATAAAAATTCGCCTTTGCAGCGGTTTTTGGACATCCAATTGAACTTTTAAACTACAGACATGGCTTTTTATATCCTATCGCATTACTCTTCCAAAAGTAGAACCTATTGCATGCATCAAATATTTCTTTTCACACTCTAGCAGATAAGGACCAATTGCAAGCCAAAACAGGGAAAAAACCAATTTAATATTTCTCCTTTCTGTAGCCTCCTTCAATCTATCAAAAATAATCAACTGTCTTCTAAATAACCACGGTCTCCCCTCCATGATCATCTCCAAATCATCCTTATCTTCAAATGAAATCTAAAACAAAATTTTCCCTACAACTTGGATATCAAATTTTCTCTTTGTTTTCCATATACTCTTCAATTGTACACGAATACTATCTGTGTTTTACGTTTCCTCGTCCACACTGAGCATAACAATGATAGGTTACCCTTCAGAACTACCAAAGAAGTCTTCACCGTCAACTGAACCAATTCTTTTTCTAAGAGGGAATCTCGTCCCTCGCCATACAGAGAAAAGTCATCACCCTACTCCGACCCAACCATAGCAAGTACTGTTTCTTTGGAACACTAGGAGAGAACACTCTTGACAATTCTAATTATATTTATTACTGTAGATGTGCATTTTTAGTACTTAACGCATAAAAAATATAAAAAATACATGAAATTCTAAACAAAAGAAAAAACAAAATTTTTTATTTTTGAAATTAAAAAACTTAAAATTAAAATGCATGTTTAGAATGAACATACTAGATTGGTTCTATCAAAATTCAAACAAAAATCTTATTTTTAAATTATTTTTACAAATTATAAAATTATTTTAAAAAATACATTTCAAATGAATTTGAATAAATACTTATTCAAATTTAGCTGAACATGAATTTTCGTTTATCTAATGCATTTTTACGTACATTTTTAATAATATATTATTATAATTTTATTAAAATAATAAAATGAAAATTTTGATATTTAAAAAAAAAATTCCATAGAAATTTATATTTGACAGATGCGCCCATAGCTACTAGTGTTATCTCTTTTTCTTTTTTCTTTTTTGTCATAATAGATTTGTAGTGAAATTTTAATTTTGGTCTTTGCCTAAATTTATGATTTAATTTTTATTTAATGTGATTTAGTTCTTATATTTTTTTATAATATGAATCTAAATAGTAAGTAATGTTAATTTTTTATTAAAATATTATGTGATTATATATAGTAGAAATGCTTTAAGAGTTTTAGAGGCTAACACATGATTTTTTAAATCTTTTGAGTTTACCTTGTTTTTTGTTTTTTTTTTTTTTTACATTATAAGATAATGATCAATTTTTAAATTTGACTCATATTCTATATTGAAACTTGAGATTTAATGTATATGTTTTAATTTTTTATATAATTGTGTTCATCTACTTTATAATATCACTAGTTAGTTTAAATAGTTAATATTGTTAATTATTTCAATCAAAATATTAGACATAATTTTTTTAACAACACTAAAAAAATTTATTTTATCATGATAAGTTCAAACATATGTTTTTAAGAAAAAATCCTAATAAATATTTTCAATATTATCTTTATTATTTACATGATTACCAATCGAATATAGCTTCTTTTTTTTTTTTGCAAAATGACACTATAGTAAATTTAATAGAAGAGTTTTAACAACAATAAAAATTGAACTTGAATTTTTAAATTCGAAAATTAGAGAGACTAAATTTCTAAAAATAAAAGTAAGAATTAAAATACAAAAATACAAAATATATAAAGACTTAAAGTATATTTTAACCTTCAAACTTTTACCCTATAATTTTACATAACTAAATAATTCAGAAATGGGAATAGTGGAAATCATACGGGCTTTTATAACTTTCAGTATTCTTTTTGGATTTTTCTCATATTTTTGGATTTTTATGATTTTCTTATTTTTAAGCACATGACATCGTTTTGTTGGTAGAGTTGACATTTTTAAAAAGAAATAGAAAGGTGTAACGGATAGATAGAATGATAATACAAGGACCAAAATGATAAAAAAAATTCTTGAAATGTGAAATGAGAATTTGTGTACAATACATGAGTGAAATAATGTATTAAGCCTTTTTTTTTCTTTTTGTTTTATTTCTAGTTGAAAAATTAGAAAATGTTTTTCCTTTTATTCTCTTAAGGAAGTGGAAAGTCTAAAAAAATACAATTACATTCTTTTATGGTAAGCAAATGTGCATCGCTTTTTCTTCTAGAATTTCATTGCCTACAACTAAGATATTTTAAATATAAAGATAGGTTTTTTTTCCTGATATTTCTAGGGTTCTTCCCCAATTGTTTTATCGTGGAAATTGGTTAGTCTAGTGATGCGAGCACACCCAGCGAACCTCTTCAAACAAGCCTTCCTAGTGATGCGAGCACGCCCAGCGAACCTCTTCGAACAAGCCTCCCTAGTCGAGCTGTGACGTGTTGGCAAGCTAATCCCAGCTCGTTTCCAGCTCCACGAGCTCCATCCAGCTCAAATCCAGCTCATTCAAGTGCAATCTAGTTGCATGAGCTAAACCGAGCTTACTCTTAGCTTATTTTCAACTCACGAGCTAAACCTTAGCTCAACTTCAGCTTAGGAGTTTAACCTCAGCTCAACTTTAGCTCAAGGGCTTAAGCTTAGCTCATTTTAGCTCAAACCCGATTTTTGACTTTAATGGATTAAATAAAATTCGAATATATTTATTTAAGCATTAAATTTGTTTTATATTAATATTTGTTATTAATATGTTATAGATATCACATATCTTAAATGTGTTCACATTGTGCTGAATTTATGTGTGTTCACATGATGTCTTATGAATTATTTTATTTCTTGTAGGTACAATGCTCATGGACGGCACAATGAATGCTTGAAGAAACATCTCTTTTGGACATCCCACATGCATGAATGAACAACATTTAATTAGGTGCATGCATGACCAGATTCAAGGTGTTTACAAGTTCATATATTTGTCAAATACATGAATGTACAAAATACATGAATGTTTGGGTTCAAATGCACATTCGGTTGCATGAATGATGAAGAATCATGCATGAATGTATCTAGAAGATCCAATCCCTTTGAACGACACACATTCATGTATGGAAGGAAATTAATGCAAGTTAGTGTAGGGCTTGGTGCAATGTATGAAGAGGTGCATGTAGAATTGAGGTTCAATGGACGGCATTTAAGAGAGTACATGTATTGGAGACGTTCATGCAAGTAGGGGCTATTTAATGTTCATGTTTTTGAAGGTTCATGGACCGAATTTATGGAGGAACATACATTGAGATGTTTCATGCATGATCCATGCATTTTTCAAGCTAACCATTCAAGTATTCAAGGTGCATTAAAGCTTCACTCGGCCAAGGGGGATGATGGCACATCAAAGGGCTGCACATTCATGGATATTCATGATTTTTCTTCTAGAATTATCTAGGTGTTTATGGCCGAATTTCTTAGCTTCTAAACTTGTCCATTTGGCTACTTGTTTAGGCTATAAATACTTGTTATTTTTCTTTGTAAAAGGGGACTTTTGAAACTTTTGTTAATGTTATGCTGCCAAAATTGTAAGGCAAACTTTTCTTATATTTCGTTCAAAGATTCGTTTGGCGTTTCTAGCGTTCTAGTTGTGTCAACCGTGTTCTTTGTCGATTCCGAACTTATCACTACTCGTAGTGTGGCGTTCAAACATACCGAGGTTCCTATCTTGTTAGATAGTGGGTCGAGGTTTACCTTTACCAACCCAAACCGAACTAAAGAGAGCCTATAAACAACGGATCGATACCAAATCGGTATTGGTTCTTGTTTGCACTTTTTGTTCACCCCCATTTCTTCGTTTACCAAATTGTACCTAAACCGGCCATTCCGTTCGTACCATTTCATAATACCATTTCGTTCTTACCCTTCATACCATTACATCCATTTCTTCAACTTCCCTTATCTAAATCCAAACTTTCCAATTCTTCTTACCTATTCTAATCCGAACCAAAACCAATACCCCTCTTTCTACTTCGGCCATCCCTTCAACTCAACTAAATCTAACGTAACTTCTCGTAGACGATCGGGCAATCTACATACGACTCGACTCTCCCCGAGGCGGATCGTATCATCTAGTTTTAAAATTTTTTAGTATATAACTTACGCGTATAATTTACATTAGTAAAATGGTTGAAGTACTTAAAAAGATGTTCTTATATTATAGGATTTAGATCAAATTAGTTCCCCTATTATCAAATGAACTAATTTAGTTTGTACATTATTAAAAAGAATCAAATAAATTTAAATTGTAGTAAAATTAACATTAATTATATAAAAATTGTCTCAAAATTTATTATTTTTACAATTGTAATTCATTTCTTAACAAAAAAAAAACTCTATTTACATGATAGAAAAACTTTAAAAATGTTAACTCTATTCAATGGTAAATGATATTTTTAAATATTAAATGTTAATTCCTTTTTAATAGTATAAGGATCCCCTCCTGAATAATTCACCTTATCTTAATTACAAAAAAAAAAAAAAAGAAATTGTCTTATTGACCCCAAATTGAATGCCAAGATTGAGGATTGATGTTGAAGGTTGAAGTCCAAAATGGTGGACAGCTTGGCTGGCAGAGCATATGGTACATTAATCTAATGATTTTGTTTTCTCCTTGATGTTAAAAAAAGTAGGAATGTGGATCTTCTAAAGAAGTTGTAAGGTAACATTAGGGTTGTGAAAAACAAAAGTCCAGAAACCCAAAATCCATCCGGTGGTACAAAAACCAACTCAAACCTAGATAAGATACGTAAGTTTAAATAGTTATTGTCAAGGAAAGATTTACTGCATCATTGGATGTTTCTTGTATTTATAGACTAGGATATACATCACTCAATTTTGATCTAATTTGGAGAATCTATATGGATTAATTAAATCATAAAAATTAATGATTTATGCCTGTTAAACCTCAATGACTAATTCAAAAATCCAATCGAATGATTTTTAATCTTAAATGATCCGAATTAAAAATTAACTTAAATTCAAAATTGACACAATTTCCAATTACTCAAAAAAAAAAAGAAAAGGAAAAACCTCAAATTCACCTCATCCAAGTTAACATGACCAAAAACCAACTCGCTCTACCCAATTAACACGGTTACCTATATATGATTTCAACTCTAATTTAGAATTGTTAAGGATTGGGTTACTCTAAGCCTAAAATCTTACTTGAAATTTGGGAAGATTTAGAAAAAAATATTATACTAAAATATATATCATTTTAATTTTATATATTATTATAAATTTTATAACATTGTATATAAATATAAAATTATGCTGAATTTTCTACATTTAACATTTAACAAAATGAAAATATACATATTAAATTATTAAATATTACAATAAAAATAACATAAACCTTTTTTGTATTTTTTTTTAAAAATGAATAGATTTAAAATGAATTTGAGTTAATCATTTACAAACATAGATAAGCTTAAGTAAAATTTAATATCCATAATTTAATTTATATCATATTCAAATAAAAATAAAGTATATTAATATCATACATAACCTTAATATTTTTCTCAAGCTAAATTAATATAATACAAAATCAACCCAAATGCAGTGTCGAGATTGCTGAGTATGGTAGGTCGGTATGTGCCTAATGATAAGACATATGACTTTGTATTCTACATTAAAAAGTTAGACCCTTTCATTATAACTAACATCGTTACATGTATTATATTTTAATTTATGCATTTAATTTTTAATTAATTTTTTTAAAATAATATGTTTTTAATTTTTAAAATAATATGCTTTTAATCACTATAATTAGTTTAAAGTAATATATATTATTCAAATGATTGAATATAATTAAAATATATTATCTTATTTAAAATTTTAAATATTATAATAAAAAAATTCAAATCAGAATTAAAGCATTTTTACTACATTTAATTTTCAATATAATATAGTTAAGTCGTTGTCTGCCTTTTGGCACGTGGTTTTCGTTTTCTTTGTTTTTTATTGGGTTGTTTGTTTTTAGATTAGTTTTTTACGTTTTTGTGCAGTAACAGTAGTTTATTTTCGCTGTGTTCGTCAATGGAAGATGATATTGCAGGCTTGTCCTTTCGTGATGATGAAGATGAAGCAAGGCTAGTGGTCCTTAAGGGTTTTGATGGCGGGTTTGGGTTTGAGTTTTGTCTTGTTGGTTGTTTCCTCACGGCCAGTGTAATCCGTTTCGAAGAAATGCAAATGACAATGGCAAACCTATGGCACCCACTTGGGGTATTACAATTTCTGATTTGGGCAAAAAATGGTTTCTATTTCATTTTTATGCAGAAGTGGATATTGCTTGAGTCCTCCAGGATAGTCCCTGGAATTTTAACAATCATTTGCTTGTGTTTCGTTGTTTGTTGCCGGGGGAGGACCCTCTTCAAGTGCCCTTGTGTTTCGTTGATGTAACAGCCCATTTTTCAGTGAAATCAGAACAGTGGTTTTGGGACCACAAATCCGATGTGAAAATATTTATGTTATTACTATTTTAGAGTCTACAGAATATTAGCAAGGTCATATAAAAATTTTGTTAAAAATTTTTATCGTTTGCATGTTTAATTAGTAAAAAGAACTAAATCGCAAAATGTGCAAAAGTAGAGTTCTAATAGATAAATGTATTAAATAACTATAGAACCTTAAAGTGGGAATACTTAAATGGTAAATAGACCATCATTATAGATAGCAGACATCCATGAGTTGGTTTTGATGTAATTAAGCATATTTTTAAAGGTTAAAAATGTAAATAGGTAAATTAAGGTTAATTTAATTAAAACAAAAGTTTCTCATCTTCTTCAAATATGTTTTTCATCGAAAATTGAAAATAGAAAAGCTTGTTTAGGGTTCTTCCATTCAGCTGCATAAAATCTTTGCATGTAAGTGTGATTTTGTCCCCTTTTTAATGATTTTATGTTTTTGAAGTCGTTCTAGCTTAATCTAGCTAGCCTGGGGACTAACTTGCAAAACTATTAATAGGTTAGCGTTTTACCATGAAAATATTCATGAGATTTTTGATATTTGATGGAAGAAAATGAATCTTTGTTGATAGATAAACAACTTTTGTAAAATGAATTTTGTTGAAATTGTCAAATAGGGATTTATTTGTAAAATACATAAAGTACATGGTGAAAATTGTGAAATAATGAATTGTATGAGTTGATATTGACATATATGAAATTCGCCTAGCTTGGGTAGGGATGAAATTGCATGAATTTTATTTTATGAACTTAAGAACTAAATTGTAAAGAAGTTAAAATGTTAGGGGTAAAATTATAATTACGCAAAAAATGTGTTTTGTGGATCAAATTGAATAATTGAGATTTATTGAAACATTTAATTGAAAATACTTATTTATTTAGATCAAGATATATCTTAGCTGGTTACAAACCGAGAGAAGGTGAAAGTTACGGATTAGCTCGATCGTACTCCTTCGCGATGGTTGTCAATGTAAGTTCATAGTATTTAGAATGTATAATTGAATTTCCATGTATATATATTTTCATCTTATAACCATGTAATAAAATGCTTATGTTAATTATATTGATTGCATATACGTGCCCCTATTTGTACTTCGGTACCCCTGATTACACATATGTGCCCCTGTTTGTACTTCGGTACCCCTAATTACACATACGTGCCCCTGTTTGTACTTCGGTGCCTTGATTACACATACGTGCCCCTGTTTATACTTCAGTAAATTCAATCGAGTAAAATAAAAGTTTGCATTCAATTGATGATAAGTTAAAAGATTTACTATGTTCTTACTAAGCTCTATAAGCTTATATTTTTTTTTTGTATTGTTTTGTAGATCATTATCACTGACTTTTGGACAGATCGAATCTATGGCTCACACTATCCATCGATGTTGGTAGTTCTTGTTCTTTTTAGGGTTGTGGCATGTATATGTGGCTGTATAGGTTGTTTTGGTATAATATGGTGAATTACTAAACTAGGTGATTAGGTACTTGTTTAAGTATGTGAATAGTTATCTTTTGATACAAATAGAATGTTGTGAAAGTAAACATTTATGGATTGTTTTGGTTTGTTGATGAATTAAGTTAATATGTTTGGTTTATAAATATGGTATATTGGTTTGTGTGCTTTTGACACTTTGATGCTATGTGGATTGGTATGGATATGGCCAAGTAAAAGTATGTTTTGAATGACCAATTTGGTATGTTCAATTTGTGGTTAATTAGGAAATGATATGGTTTGAAGATAAACTAGTTGATGAATGGTTAAGTGTGATCATGTTTAGGCATGTTTTATGAATGTGTTTGAGGTGCCTAGATGGCATATTGGTTGTATGGATATTTTTATGCAGGTTTTGAGCATGTTAGAAGTCTTTATCATGTATGCAAAAGTGCCAAAGTTTATGCTTGTGAAGGGTGAAAGAAATGTCTTGATTTTCACACGGCCAAAGACATGGTTGTGTGTCCCTTGTAGGTTACAAAAGGTTGCAAGTCAAGCAGTTACACAGCCTAGCACATGGCCTAGCACACAGACGTGTGAGGCCATTTTGAGAGTTATACGGCCTGGCACACGGGCGTGTGGCTTGGCCGTGCGACCCAAGTCAGAGAGTTACAGGGCATGGACACAGTCTGGGACACGGCTGTGTGTCCCTACTTCGAATGTCCACATGGCCTTGTGACCCTTGCATTGTGAAAATTTCTATCTTTTTCTATGTTCTAAATGTTTCTGATTTAGTCTTGAATCGTTCCTTGATGGCTCGAATAAGGGATGATATGCATGGGTTTGGATGAATTATACTATGATTAATGAAATGTTTGAAAATGAATAATTTAAGTTACGTATTATCGATAATACTCTGTAACCCTATTCTGGCGACGAATATGGGTTAGGGGTGTTACAGTTGATTTTTGGGTGTAGGTTCATCATGTCCCTCTTAGCTACTATTCTGAAGATTTGGCTAGGCAATTTGGGAATAACCTTGGGACATTTTTAGCATTTGATTCTACTAATTTTACTTCTGGATCTCATCATTCCTTACGGGTTCATGTGAAGATGGATGTCCGACTTCCTTTGAGGTGAAAGAAAAGTCTTGTTTTGTCTTCTCAACAAAGGGTCTATGTACAACTTCAGTATGAACGATTGCCACTTTTTTGTTCCCTATGTAGGAAATTGGGACACAGTGAAAGCTTTTTCCCTCTTCGACTGACTATTGGCATTAAAGATGTTCCTTCGGGTTGGGATATTTCTTTGCGTGCATAACCACGTCGTCGACAACCCCAACCCAGTGTTTGGTTGTGTCCTACACTAGAGGAATGGGGATTGAGTTTGGGTGGGGGTTCTAGTGTGCATAGTTCACATATTTCACATGTTTCTACTTCGACCTTTGTGCAAGAAGTTAGCAATAACTTGGGTCTTACCGTAGACAAGTCCCAGCCCAAGGGAATTTTGGTTGGGTCTATGGATGCAGATGATCGGTGTATCGTCATGACTGAATTCGCACAACAACATTCCTCGACTACAATTGGTTTATGTGGGAAGAAACGGGCTTGGTTCTCTTCTACAGTCTCTGTTGTTTCTATAGGTTTGGATTCAACACAAACTCTTTCGACTTTTGATGCGGCTGGTTGATAAGCTATAAAAGTAACATATTTTAGTCCCATTCTTGATGCGTTTTTGAATGATTAATTATACAAATTAATGAATTTGATGCTCCTAATCCTTTAAATTCATGTTTCTATACTTAGGAGAACATTTAGGAGTGAAAAGAGTGAAAAATGAGCCAAAATTAGACAAAAAGAGCTGTTTTTAGAAGCCACACGGCTTGAGCATTTCCACACGGGCTAGACACACGCCCGTGTGCTAGCCAGTGCCAATTTCACACCTTACTTCCCGAACACGCGAAAAAAATAAATTTTTAGGCATTCTGAGCATTCTAAAGTCTATAAATACTTATTAGAAGAAGACATAATGGGGCAACCAGAGAAGATCGAAGAAAACACTCGAAGAACACCATTGGAATCATCTCGGAAGTAGATCTCCATCAAGATCGAAGATCTCCTTTTAATTTCTTTCGAAGTTTTATTGATTTTCTTTATGTTTTGTGGTTATTCTAACTTTGAGATGTTTTCATTCATTATTATGAACTAAATTTCCTAGATACCTAGGGAGGATGAAACCTATAATGAATCTTTTTATTTAATATTTGTTTTTACTCGATAAATACTTTATTCTTGTTCTCAATTATCTATGCTTATTTCTTGTTTTAATATTTTCTGGATATTAATTCATGTTTAATGTGCTTAATTCAGTGGAGAAAAAGTCCATGTTTAAGAGTAAATCTAGCATAATCGAGTGAAGTTGCATGCAATCCTAGAAATAGGACAACATACATCTACCGAATTAGAGTCAAATTTAATAGAGGAATCCATAGATCAAGTTAATGCGATGATAGGGGTTTTAATTAGAAAGAGATTTCAATTAATCAACCTAAAGTTAGTTGTTTTTACTCTCGAAAGAGATATTAACATAATTTAAGGATTTCTACAGATCAAGACATAAGTGAATAAATAATTTAATTCAGATTCATAATAAAAGGTGAAGTCTGGGTGGATTCTTTCCTGGGTATTGTCTATCTCTTTGGTTAATATTCGATTATTTCCTTGATTCATTCTCTGTTGCACTTTTAGTTAAATTAGTTTAGTAAATTTAGATTAAAACACATCACTCCAAATTTTCGGCTAAATAATAGGAAAATAGTAACTACTAATACTTTTAGTCCTCGTGGATATGATATTCTCTACTCACCATAGCTATATTATTGTTCGATAGGTGCGCTTGCCTTTGTCATAATTATAGTTGGTTTAGTGACCATCAAGTCGATGCCGGGGACTAGAATATTATGAATACTTTATTTTTATTAATATAGCCATTTTTATTTTATTTTGTTTTTAGTTTAAGTTTTACATTCTAATTTTTCTTTTATTTGCTTTTGGCAAGTTGCTTTAGTTTATGACTAGAAGAAACCCGTCGGGACCATTACTGTTTGATAGTACAACTCGTAAAAATCGTAGAGAAGTGAGGCAGAGTCGAGAAAATTTAGTAGACGAACAAGAGGACATTGTTATTACTGAGGAGATGGGTAATAACCAGAATAATAAGCTACCTCCTGCAGTTGTTGTAAATCCATATCCTGTTCCTCGTACTATGTACGATTATGCCAAGCCCACTTTAACTAGGGCTGAATCGAGTATTGTGAGACCCACCATTGCTGCAAATAATTTTAAACTAAAGCCAAATACAATTCAAATGATACAACAATTTATTCAGTTCGATGGTTTCTAAAACGAAGATCCAAATACTCATTTGACCAATTTCCTGGAAATATAATATGTGATACTTTCAAAATTAATGGTGCCAATGATGATGCCATTCGCTTGTGATTATTCCCTTTCTAGTTGGGGAACAAAGCAAAATAGTGGTTAAACTCTCTAGCACAAGGTTCCATCACTACATGGGCCCAAATGACAGAAAAGTTCCTCTTGAAGTACTTCCCACCGGCTAAGATAGCCAAGTTGAGGAATGATATCTTCTCCTTTGTGCATATCGATTTAGAGACTTTATATTATGCATGAGAGAGGTACAAGGATTTAGTGAGAAGGTGCCCTCACCATGGGTTACCCTTATGGTTACAAGTTCAAACCTTCTACAAAGGTTTGAATCCTTCAACTAGGTAATTAATCAACGCAGCAGCCGGTGGAACTTTGAATAATAAAACACCTGAAGTGGCTTATGAGTTTATAGAAGAGATGACACTGAATAATTATCAGTGGCAAGCCATGAGGACAAAGCTGATGAAAGCAGTCGATGTTTTCAACTTAGATGCAGTCACCATGTTATCAAATCAAGTAGAACTTTTGAATAAGAAAATTGGTGGTTTATATGTTTCCACGCAGGTACATCCGGTGATGTAATACGATACAAATGGAGGAGGAATGAGTAATCCAAAATGTTTACCTTCGCTCCTAGCACAAAGAACGAACAAATCAATTATATGAGTAATAATTTTAGGCCTCAAAATAACCCTTATAGTAATAACTATAATGCAGGTTGGAGGAACCATCCCAATTTCTCTTGGAGTGGTCAAGGAAATCAAAGAACACAACCCCCTCCAGGCTTTCAACAACAACCTTACTAGCAAGAGAAAAAGTTGAATCTTGAGGAGGTGTTGATGAAGTTTATCTCAGTGTTAGAAATGTGTTTTTAAAACACTGAAGCATCACTTAAAAATCAACAAGCATTGATTCAAGTACTCAAGAATCAAACTGGTCAACTTGCTAAACTAATCTCGAAAAGACCACAAGGTAGTTTGCTTATGTAACCTCTCAAACCCGGCCTAGACATTATGGCTAGATTGAGAAGGCTACGTTAGCCACCGAAATGGCCAAGCTAACTTACATTACTTTTGAAGACCTTAAATAAACTCATTTTAGAGAAAATCGTAGTTATACTTTGAGTTAGCTTAAAAGCATTCATTCATTAAGTCGTGTATACTTAGGATTCATTTTTTTGTTGATAGTGTTGTTTTAGAAAAATCGTTTGCTTGTCACTTTTCTTTAAAAAAAACTCGATGTTGAACTAATGCAGCAGAAAAACCATTTTTCAAGTCATTTTGGAAACTTTATTGCCTTATCGATTTGTTTTTCAAAAACAGTTCCTTTTCAATGCAGTAGAGACTAAGGAACGATATTAAATTTTACTTAAGCCCAATATTATGCCTTATCAGGTTATTATGATTGAGTAATCCATGCATGCAAAAATCCTAGAAGAAAAGTTACCAAGCCACAGGCCATAAGTCATTAAAAATTACAAACCAAAACAAATAGAGACTGATTAATACTTATTAAAAATAGTCCGAGGTCAAAGGCGATTCTCTGAATGCCGAGTCTGATCCTAATTTTGAGGTTTACTTGAAAAGTTAAACATTATTTGGGGGTGAGCTTATGAAAAGCTCAGTGTGAGTCGAACAATTATTAAAACATACAAAAAAATCAAATACAGTGAAACATATTACCATTAACAGAAGAAAACAGAACCATAGTAGGAATTTCATATCATTACATAGCCATTATCAATATCAATGTCAAACGGTGTATGAGCATGGATCATCATTCATTCGAATAACAATCATTAATTTCAATACCATTCAATACAACAAAATACAATATGTAGCATAAATTAATAATATTCAAATATATTGAGCACATGATGCAATGCAAGAAGGTTCCTACCCATTCCATCCGTTACACATCACGTGTTCCCCAGAACTCGTCATCTAAACTCCAAAATATTATGGGTTTAAGCCTATTGTGGTTAAAACCACCGACAAAAAAATGCAAAAAATTCTACCAGTAAAAATGCAAACAAGATGCCAGTAAAAATGTGATAAATTGCCATTCCCCTCGGTACTCTAGGTGCAGTGCACTAACTACGAATAATGCAGGCTTAATATGCCACCAATACTCCACTAAACTCCTATGTCAACCACAAAATCCCAACCCAATGCATATGCAATATGTCACACTATCTCATACATAATCATATCTCAATACTTTTCACATTTATTTGACATGCTCAACATGTCCTCAATAATCACATACTTTTAGTAAACGGTAACAGTGCTCCAATATTTCAAATTACCATTGTGTTGGTATCAATCAATATCGTTCAATTTCACATACTTTATGGATTTTCATTGTGTATAAATAACACCCTTTTCAATACACAATATAATAAATATCTTATGCATTTAAATTATACATAAGCTTATTATCTTAACATATTATATCATTCAGTAAAACATTCTAATATTTCATAACTCAAATATGCAATTATAAACTAAATCAAACATTAATACTATCAAACTAGCAATTTTGCCAATATGTCAATCTTTTAAGGCTTGAAACATCCCTAGTTCGGCCAATCACAAAATCAATAAGTTTGCTATTATGTCAATCCAATCAGAAAGCTAATTTATCAAAATAAACATGATATTTAACATTTTCAAATAATTTTATGAGTTTAAGACCCATACCTTATTTTTCTCTTCCTCGCAGCATACTAACGAATCTTCTAATTTTCCTTAATATTTCCTTAAAAGAACCTAAATAAAAATTCAGTATAAATTAAATCAATCATCTCTTAAGCAGCCCTTAAAATCCCACTTATGGGTTCCAACTAATCATCAAAATTACTACTATTTTACGAATCCAAACTAGTCAGATTTATTACATTATTTTGTTGCGAATCGTGGGCGCGAATGATTTTCAGCTTTACGGTTGATTTGGGGTGTTCCAGTTAGAACCTAACACAATTATATACTGGAAAATCAGTAGCTAATACTGATTTAATCCCTCATTTAATCAATCCATAACCTTTTCCCAACAACTTTGTCGAAACAACAAACTAGTTTACAATTAATCGCACTTACACTTCTCGAATTATGATATCTGAATGGCCAATTGACTAAGAAAGTTTTTCCCTAATTGGCATGTGATTAAATACAAATTAGGATGGTTCAAAAACACAATTTAATGCTGGAAAAATATGGTCAAGACCCAAGAAACAAAACAACCCCCTTTCTCGCACATAGGTGCACGCACCACCACCTATGGTGGCCAAAATTAGGACTGAATTTTAAAATAGTTTGAGATCTCACTAGAATTTTGAAATATACCTTTGAAATAATTTAAAATCCCCCAAATTCCAGATCTAGAAATTTTGGTTTTTAATTGACAAGATTAATCAAGAAATTGAAGAGAAATGAGATCTTACCTAAGCTAGGTCAGAGAAACATCAATGGCACTTTCTTAGCAATGTTTGGGATCGATCTTAGGGTTCAAGATTTTAGATTTGGGGCTGATTTGGATGAGGATAAATGGAATCATTAGAGTAAAGGATATGGTGCACAATCTTGATGCAAAAAGAAGGAGAAAGAGATGGTAAAATAGGAGGTGTATGCGACAACAATAATGGGAGAAAGAAAGAGAATTGGAGAGAAAAGAGGAGAGGAAGAGGGGGACGGCTAGGGTAGGGAAAAATTGAATTAAAAGCTAAAAAATACAATAAAATTTTGTATTTATACTTAGGTTTCAAGGTTATTGATGGTACACACATTAAAAAAACAAGGGACTTTGCAAAATTTAATTATTTCGCAAGAGAAATGATTCGAACTTGGGACCTCATATTTAGTTTCCATGATTTCTCATATTTATTTTAACCATTAGGCTTCTTCCTCATTCTTGAAATAATTTTTCAATATTTATTTTAAAAACAAGGCATGCCACATACTAGGGTTTAAGGCAAAATTTGCAAAATAATAAAAATGTTGCAATAGAAGGGATTCAAACTTGAGTTTCAAGGAACGTTTCACTAACACTTATCCAACAAACAAATACCTCATTTATTTTCTAAAAACAAAAATATAATCTCAAAATTTAGGACATGACTACTCTTTCTCTCGATTCACAAACCCAATTCTAGTAACCCTTGATTTTTGGGATGTTACAGCTTAACAATACCAAAATTAACCCAAGGGTACAGTTTCATGCAATTAATATTCGAGATGAAGAAGGGTTAGTTGAATCTGATCAAGAACCAAGGTAGGAAATTATGGTAAATAATGATAAGGTTGAGGTAAGCTAGAAAGAGAAAAAGCCAGTTGTTAAGGAATATAAACCTTGAGTGCCATATCCTAATGCGACGAAGAGAGACCACACGAACGAACAATTTGGTAAATTTCTTAAACTTGTAAAGAAATTACATATTAACTTACTGTTTGTTGAAGCTCTTTCACAGATACCCAATTATGTCAAATTTTTAAAGAGCTTTTGGAAAACAAAAAGAAGTTAGATGACTCGTCGACCGTGGAGCTATATATAGTTTGCTTGGCCATATTGCAAAATAAACTACCCAACAAACTGAAAGATCCAATGAGTTTTACTATTCTTTGTTTAATTGGTAGTTTAAATATTGATAATGCTTTGGCTGATTTAGGGGCTAGTATTAATGTCATGCCCTACAAAATGTTTAAACAACTAGGTCTTGGGAAAACCAAACAAACTAGGATGAGTATTCAATTAGCGGATAGAACCATTAGATATCCTAAGGGTGTTATTGAGGATGTGCTTGTTAAAATCGATTAAACGTTGTTGTTTAAGACATGGATGAGGACAGTGAGATACCTTTAATTTTAGGACGACCCTTTTTAGTAATTGCTAGAACTATTATTGATGCTGGTACGAGTGAATTAGTCCATCGGGTAGGTGACAAAATGATTACTCTCCAAGCATGTGATTTTGTGAGAGTCTCTAATAATCGAGATGATTTCAAATGTTCTGTTAATGTGAGTAACCATGTGGCTCAACCTAATTTGTAGGAAATCCCATGAAGTGAACATAACAGAGTCATGTTTCAGTCAATGCAATAGAAACATAACTATTTATGGTGAATGAATGTTACAAATTTATGAACTAGATGAATGGCAGACACATGTCAAGAAGAAACCGAAAAAACACGATGAAGAGCCAAAGTGATGGCATGATGAGCTTATGAATGGAACGAACCAATTTAAGGTTGAGGACAATGTACTACTAGACAAAATGGATCCATGAATTGTCCATTTAGAGCTTGATGCAAACGGATCAAACCTATTTATGGTATTGAATGCCCTCCCCTATGGTACAGTCAAGGTAACTCATTTTGAATTGGACACATTTAAGGTAAACAATACTCGACTTAGACCTTATTTTGGTAGAATAATTGATAGCGAGAAAGAGGAGCCTCAGCTCTGTAAACCACCCTGACCATGTGAATACAAGGTAAGTCGAGCTTAGACTCTAAATAAGTACTTCTCGGGAGGCAACTTGAGTGTTAACATTCTGCTAATTCTTTTAATTTTATTTCATGATTTTTTAAAACTAATTAATTTTCAAAATAAAAAAATTGTTTTTGACCCACACGACCTGGACACGCGGGCGTGTCCCAAGCCGTGTGCAAAATAAGGGGGTTCGATAATGAGTAAAAGGGCTTGGCGACATGGCCATGTGACCCACACGGCCTGGACACATGGGTGTATCCTTGGCTGTATGGATCCTAGGACTTAATTTTTCAAAAAAATTCAAAGGTTACACGGCCGTGCGACACGGGCATGCCCTAGGTTGTGTGAGTCCTGGAGCTAATTGTTTTCAATTTTATTCCAAGTCAAAGAGTTACACGGGTAAGAAACATGACTGTGTTCGAGATATGGCTGAGCCACACAGGCATGTGAGATCTTACATGGGCATGGGAGAAGCGAATGAGATCACACACGGCCGTCTGAGCCACATGGCCTGGACACATGTGTGTCTCCATGACGTTGTAAAGACTAGGTTAGATTTTTAATCGCACACGGGTTGAAAATAATCCACATGGGCATGTGGCCCAAAACGAGCCTCTGCACAACCTTGTCACCCTTTAAATCCCTAATTCCTCTTTCCTTTTGTTTTTCTTTTTGTCCTCATTCATCAATACCTAACCCTAGCCACTAGTCTACCTTAACCCACGTCAAATCACCCTCTCTAGCCATAGTCGTTGCACCCCCACTCCGTCGCCCCCATGCTCTCCCTTCCTCGCCTTCACCCTTGTTAAGCGCCCATGAACACGACCCCCTCGACCCCCTTTCCTTCTTCCCCTATTTTTCGCGCTGCATCCCTCCTCTCTCCCTTTGCTTTTTCTTTGTCATCGTTCCCCACCAGCCCATACCCATCCCCCTCTATCAGCCCTTATCCCCTTCACCTAGCCACCGTCCAAATCTACCCTCACCCACCTTCGTTCTACAGCGTCCTCAACCCCAAACCATAATTCTTTTCTGTAACAGCCCATTTTCGAGTCAAATCAGAACAGTGGTTTTGAGACCACAAATTTATGGTCAAAATATTTATTTTATTATTTTATTAAAGTTTACAGCATGATAGAATTATTGTGTGAAAGTTTCGTAAAGAAATTTTACTGTTTGAATGCTTAATTAGGTAAAAAGGACTAAATGCGTAAAGCGTAAAACTTGTGTTCTATTAGCTAAAAATGTCAAATAGCTATATAAAATTAAAGTTAAGGTCCTTAAGTGGTAATTGGACCATTTTAATTGTGAACGGACAAAGATGGACAAGAATTAAGTGATTTTTAAGTTATATTACAAAGGTTAAAATAGTAAAATTGTTATTATTGTTAATTAAATAAAACAAAGCCATTTTTATTCATCTTTCTTCATCTTTGTTGTCGAAAATTTCAAGGAAAATAAAGCTATTCTTTAGGTTTTCATTCGGTCACTTTGAAAGCAAGATTAAGATGAAGATAAGCCAAGATCGAGTTTAGATCGGGGAAAAGGAAAAGTGGATGAATAGTTGATAATTTCTATCCGAGCACTCAAGGTAAGTTCGTATAATTAGAATCACACTTTTAAATACTTGAAATAATTGTAATGAATGTGTATAATTGAGTAGTTGATATATTTGTAATGTGAATGCCTTATCGATATAATTTATTTGTTATCGAGCTCCGTTTGAACCGTAAGAAATCGTAGGATGCTAGTGACATGTCACTAGGGTTACCGTTTTGATTGAGATCCTGCATGTGTTACGAACTCACTTCAGCTCGTATGAGCTTACCGAACGAATTATTGTTATACGATTGAAAGTAAAATGTTACAAATGATGTTCATGATATATGTGAATTTGATAAGAAACAATGTATTGAGTATTTACATTGAGAATATGGATGATTTCACGTATTTAGATAACTAACTTGTGATGAATGTTTGTGTTTATGTAATTGGTAATTAAATTGAACACACTTTAATTATTGCCTTGATTATGTATAAATGGTAAGTTTAGTTCTGAATTATACGGCTTACTAAGCTATAAAGCTTACTCTGTTTCTTTTTCATGTTTTATAGAGGCTTGATAGCTCGCTCGTTTCAAACAAGTCAGAGTTATACATCATACTATCCAATTGTTGATTGGTACTTTTGAACTTCTGGTTATTTGTAAATATGGCATGTATAGGCTAGTTATAATGGTGATAATTATGGTCACTTGAGATTGTGATTTTGGTACATTTTGTATTATAAGTCTAAGACATGTGATTTGGCTAAACTTGTTATTATGTTTTGGTATGTCTTGGTAATTAGTTGATGGAATGGAAATATGTAAATGTGTTTTGTTATATAGTAGGCTTATGAATAGGAAATGTATGATATTAGCTAAGTATTTGAATAATATGAGGAATGATATCATATGTGTATGAAATGTTATGGAATGGATGCCAATTGGGTTGTAAAAATGTTACCATTTATGCTTGTGTATACATGTGAAAATAGGGTGGCATAATGGCTTTGCAAATAGCCTATTTTTGTCCACACGGGCAGATACACGGGCGTTGTCTCAGCCGTGTATGATACACGGTTATGTTACACGGCCGTGTGTCCCCTAATGATGATATTAAATGAAGTCAATATGCTCCGCACTGTCTTACACACGGGTGTGTGACTAGCCATGTGGTACAAGTCAGTATACCCCTATTTTGGCACATGGCCTAGTGTATGGGCATGTGGTTGGCCGTGTGACCCAAGTCAGTATACTCTCCAGTTTTCACAAGGCCTAGCACACGGGTGTGCCTTCGGCCGTGTGATACAAGTCAGTATGTATGCCCTGTTTCCACATGGCCTAAGACATGGGCGTGTCTACTAGCCATGTAAGGCACATGGCTTGTTCACACAGACGTGTGGTCCCTATATGTTTGAAGTTTTTCTAAGATTCTAAAATTTTCATATCTTATCGGTTTAGTCCTGTAACAGCCCGTTTTTAGGGTTAATCAGAACAGTGGCTTTAGGACCACAATCTGAAGTCAAAATATTTATTTTATTATTTTAATAAGGTTTGCGGTATGATAGAACCTTCGTGTGAAAATTTTGAAAAAAAATTTTACCGTTTGAGTGGTTAATTCGGTAAAAAAGACTAAATCACGTAAAGCGTAAAAATGAATTCTATAAGTTAAAGGTATTAAATGGCTATGATATTAAATAGTGGGAGTCCTTAGTGGTAATTATCCCATAAATGTTGATAGTGGAATTCTATGGCTTGGTATTGTTGAAATTTTTGATGTTATTAAAGGTTAATTTTGTAATTTAGTTATTATGTTATAACTAAAATAAAACAAACACAATTTTCCTATTCATTCATCATCTTAGCCGAATTTGAGAAAGAAAAATCAACCATTTTTAGGGTAAAACATTCGGTCACTTGGAAGCTTAATCAAGGTACGATTTTTACTTGATTTTTAATGATTTCTACATTTTTGAGCTCGTTGTAGCTTAATCTAGCTAGCCCGTATCTCTGATTTCGAAACTGTTAAAGATTTTGTGAGATGCCATTAATGAATATTCATGCTTTTTGATGATTGATGATGAAATATGGAAGTTAGATGATAGTTTTACATATTTTAGAAAGTGATTTTGAGTAAAAATGCAAATTATGGACTAATTTGTGAAATTATGAAATTATGTGGTTAAAAGTATGAATAAAGTGAAAATATGGGCTGATATATAATTGGGTAATATTCGGCTTAGCATGGAATTGTTTAAATTTCATGAATTTTATATTTTATGTGTTAAGGACTAAATTCCAAAAATGTGAAATAATAGGGGAAAAAGTGTAATTTTACCAAAGCGTAAATTGTGTTAAATTGAATGAATTAATGATTAAATAAGTAAATTTTGTTATTATATTGATTGAGAAAAATGAGATTCGGATCTAGAACGGGTGAAAACAAAGTATCGAATTAGTCGACCTAATTTGTCGTTACAGTGATCGAGTTAAGTTTGTATGCTAATAAATGTATTTAAATTGTGTTATAAATGCTTATTTATTATTGAATTGAACTGAATGCTGAATGGTTATGATTACACGCTGAAATCGACAGAGTTATGACATCCGAAAGTCTCGTACGAACCTTAGGAATAGTATAGGATACAAATGTCATGACATTAGGATTACCGAGATGAGATTACATATAAGACCATGTCTAAGACATTGGCATTGTATTGTGATTATGTGTAAGACCATGTTTGGGACATTGGCATCATTATGCTATTACGTGTAAGACCATGTCTGGGACATTGGCATCGTTATATGATTTCGTGTAAGACCCTGTGTGGGACAGTGGCATCGATATGTGATAACATGTAAGACCATATTCAGGATATAGCATTGTATGAGCTTATATGATATCTGAGTATCCTTAGCGATTCCGAAGGGTTCAACGGGGATAGTCAAGATGAGAATGAAAGTACAATCGAATTAAGTGATAAAAGTACGTATAGAACCTATTGAGAATCAAGTGAAGGTAATTTGGTAAGTTCTTAGTGTATCATGTATATGAAATAAGAAAGATTATGTATAAGTATGTGTCATGCCAAAAAGTGTTTATTTGGCTATAATGAGGTATGAAAATTGAATGATATGCGAAATATGAGTTATAGTTGTTTTAACTAAATATACATATGGCACATAGTGTGCGAAACATCATTATTTGATGTTATTTCACATAATTCACTTAGCTAAAGAAAATGTGATGAATATTTAATTGAGTAAAGTTTATATATATATTTGCTTATGCATATGGAAATGTGAATGAATTGATAAGAAGCATTCAAACCATACGTGTTTTGAATGAATAAACTCATGAAAATCTTGATTAACTACTGTATGAATTCAAGATAGAATGGTGGAATCATATGAATTTTTATCATGTTTTCAGTAATTGTTTAAAATGAGGTTATTTAATAATATGAGTTTATTATCATACGAGCTTACTAAGCTTTATAGCTTACTTTGTGTTTTTCTTACTATGTTTATAGTTATTCGGAGGCTTGCTTGGGTTGGAAGTCGTCGGAGATCTCATCACACTATCCAGCTATGGTTTGGTACTTATGAGCTTTGTGATTTTGGTTATATGGCATGTATAGGCTGGAGTCTTTTTGATAAAAGGTTTTGGTGATGTATTTGGTCATTTTATATGGAGTATTAATGACTTGTGTTTGATGTGTAATTTGCCTTGTGTAATGGCATTATTAGGTATGGTTGGTGATGGTTCAAGATGATCAAATTGTCATTTGGTATATGATGAGTATTTATTTATGAGTCAAACTTTGTGTGTAATTGATGGTAGTAAAAATACATATTGAAATAGATTGTATTGATGAGTATGATATGTATTTTGGTATATGTTTGAATAGGTGAGTAATGAGAAATGAATCATGCTAGTTTAGTATGTGTTTGAATGTACAAATAGTATCGAATTGAGTATATGAATGCTTGATTATGAAATAGCATTGTTTGGCTGCCTGTTAATGTATTGAAATAGCATGAAATGTAATGCTTTAGGTATGCTCAAGGAGGGTAAGAAATGTGGCTTTAACCAAGCCTATTTTCACTCTACATGGCCGAGCACACGGGTGTGTGACTCGACCTTGTGTTACACATGACCTTGGTACACGGTCGTGTGTCCCCTAGGGTTGCCCTTCGAATTAAGTCAATATACCCTATAGGTTTGACATGGCCTAGACACACGGGCGTGTCTACTAGCTGCGTGTGGCACACAGGCTGGCACATGGGCGTGTGGCCAATTGTGTGACCCAAGTCAGTAACCCCTCCAATTTTCCCATATCTATGGCATACGGACGTGTCCTCGGCCGTGTGGTGCAAGTCAGAATGTATGCCTTGTTTTCACACGGCTTGTGACACGGGTGTGTTTGGTGGTCGTGTGAGGTACACGGCTTGTACACACGAGCGTGTGGCCCATAAATGCATGAAAATTTTCTATGTTTCCCAACATTTGCAAATGTTATCAGTTTAGTCTTAAACCTCTTTTAAGCTTGTTTTAAGGTCTCGTAGGACCTTATAAGGGACAGTGTGAATGATTGAATGGATTTTTTTTTATTATGAATGTATATATTTATATGAATAAGGTGATTCTTTCGGTAACACCTCGTAACCTTTTTTCAGCTTCGGATACGGGTTAGCGTGTGAGAGTCTAGCTATACATGCCATATTTAACCTGTAATGGTGTGATATCTCCTGATTCTGACGAGAATTGTTTTAATTAGACAAATATGCTTTCCAACTGAGCTAATTCTGATAGTACAGAATGTTACACTCAAACGTTTGAGTGAAAATGTGTTGGTGATGAGTTGAAACTCATTAAGGTATGAATTAGAGTGCATGATATTCTACTATTGATAAATGTTATAATTATATGAGTATATGAGTTGTGATGTTTGTTCCATGATTGCTATGTGAATATTTTGATTGTGAATTAATGATTTGATTTAGCGTATGAGCTATGTGTTAAGCACAAAAGTGATCATAAGTAAATAATTGTTAGGTGTTTTGAGAATGTGGAATTAGTAATGAACTGGTCATTTATAATAGTATGTGTGATGTGCATGTTTACGTGAGAGTTAAAATTTTAGGCTTTACAACCCTCACCTCCTCATTCGGTAAAATATTGTAATGAAATCCGTGTTATATAGAATAAATAAGCTTACAAGTGTGGAATTACAGAGTTTCGTGATTGAAGGATTAGTACTGTGATCAGATAAGAGAATGAGTCCGCAAGTGAAGATAGTAACAGAAAAGATATTGGATCGTGTTGAAGGTCATTCGTAATATGCAAAGTCACTTTAAAGAAGACGTTGAATTTGATGAGACGAAAGTATTTAGGTATGATGTATAAAAAACGCATTAACTGGAAGTTCTTCTGAATAGATTTCTACTAGTGATGAGATAATGTGAAATTATTGATGTCAGAAATAGATGGTGGAATAATGTTTGAATTGAAATGATAGCTGAGTGCAGTAGTGATAGTCGGGCAGTTACTATGGTTTCTTCTGGGCATTTTATGTGCACATTTATTCTCATAAGTATATGTGACTGTTTAATTTCATAAGGAATTCTTATCGTATAAGAACGTTAGCTAAACATATTGTTAGACGAAAGCATTATGGTCTATATGGTTTATGATCGACATTGCTCTATTTTTCTTTAGTATTCTATTCTATTATGTTGATAGAAAAGTCAATGGTAAAATCTGTATGATGGCTAGTATTCTGTTTCTACTGGTTATTATTCTGTTGAATTTACATGAAGATTATATTGCTTCTGCCATCGTTGATTTCAGTGTTTATGAGTGTTGTTCTTCCTTCTGAAAATTTTCTGGGATATCATCGGGAACTTTATCATTCTATATGGGTTGTGATTTCCAAAAATTTTGTTTAACTTAACATTTTAAGATTTCGCTACCTCGGTTTTATTATGATTTTATGTGATTGTATGTAAGAGATATTATTTTGATGAAGATGACCATATCTAATATGATTTAAATTTTCTGATTTGATCCTGGGAGTACAATGGTATATTTATCAGATTTATAGAGGTCGTGTTTCTGCATTTGTTGCTACTAAAATCATATTTGAATTTCTCTTGTGTTCAAAATGCATTATTGATAACAGGGACATTATATATCTATACGGTTGAGATGTCAGCCTTATTATGGCACTATGATTTTAATCCATCTGATGGTTGTGGCTTTAGTATGGTTCAAATCTTCATTGATTAACAATTGAAAAGTTATTGCTTGACAGTTGAGATAGATTCAATTGTCTAGTTTGGTTGGATTATGTAACAGCCCGATTTAGACCCTATTCGGAACAGTGGTTTCGGGACCACAAATCCGAGTTAGAAAAATATTTTAAAATTATTTTCTGTGTTTATTATGTGTGAATTTATATCCGTGAAATTTTCGTGCTTTAATTTTATCGTTTGAGTGCTCAATTTAATAAAAGGGCCTAATCGCGTAAAATGGAAATTAGATGTTTTAATATGTAAGGGCTGAATTGAACTTGTCTTATTAATATGAAGCATTTAGAATGCAATTAGACCATAGTTATTTGTAGTGGATGGTAGTGACCTTATGTTAAAATAGTTTTATATTTATGTTTAAAGGTTAAATATGTAAATTGAATAATATGTTATTATATGTTATATTAAAAAATAATTAAAAACCATTTGTTCATTATTTCTCTTATGACCGAATAACAAAAAGAAAAGAAAGAAACAAAGCTTAGGATATTCAGCCAAAGCTAAGCTTAATCAAGGTATGTAACTAGCTCAATTTTTGATAATTTTTGCGTTTTTGAGATCATTGTAGTGTAATATACAAAGCCCATGCTTGAATTTTTTATTTTGATGAATATTTTGAGTTATGCCATTGATGAATATTTGAGTTTTGTGATGTTAGTTGATGAAATATGAAAGATATGTTTTGGATTAACATGTTTTGTATTGGAATTTTTGATGATTTTGAATAATTAGGGCTTAGATGCAAAAATGATAATTTGAGGGACTAAAATATGAAATAAATGAAATGTATGGACTTGTATGAACATAAGGAAGATTCGGCCTAAGCATGGTGTACTCAAATTTTGCATGTTTTGTGTTTTGTGCAATTTGGACTAAATTGTAAAAAGTGTAAAATGTTAGGGGTAAAATGGTAATTTTCCCATTTATGTGTTTTTGGACTAAATTGAGTGAAAATATGTTTGAATGAGTTTAATTTGAATATGTTTATATTAAGAACTAAAGAAATCAGATTTGGATCGGGAGAAAACCAAAGTTGTCGACTACCCTTCCCGTTTCGATTATCATTGTCCGAGGCAAGTTTATAAGCAAATATATGCTGTAAATTTTGAATATATGTGGATGTAAAATGCTGATTTAAATTTTATGAGCTTGTATATATGATAGCCGAATATGCATTTACTTGGGAACTATGTTTACGAGTTCGATTCGACCAAGTTACGACGTTTGAAAGCCCCGTACGAACCTTAGGAATAGCTAGGATACATATGTCATGACATAGGACTTTCGGTATGTGTTCTCATGTAAGACCACGTCTGGGACATTGGCATCGATATGTGATTATGTGGAAGACCATGTCTAGGACATCAACATCGTATTTGATTCGTGTAAGACCCTGTCTGAGACAGTGGCATCGATATGTGATAGCATGTAAGACCACGTCTGGGACGTTGGAATTGTACGATATGTGTCATTATCCGAGTATCCTATTCAATTTCGAATGGTTCAATAGGCAATGATAAGTTGTGATCGAATGTGTAAAACGAGCTAAAACGATCAGGTATGAGTTAATTGACTACCTATTTGAAAATAAGGTAAGTTGGCTATTTGATATGTGATGCAAATCATACAAGTTACTAATGTTAATATATGTGCATTTGTATAGTATATTTGGCCATATGCTATTAATATGTATGTGATTTTATATATATGTACATTCGACCATGATAAAGTTTATATGTGAAAGTATATGTTATGTATGAATTTGTGAGCTTGAAAATAAATGTGATCATGATGGTATAAATTAGTTTGGTTAAATTGAGTTGATATTAATATTGAATTATTTATTTGCTTATGACTTACTAAGCTATGATAGCTTACTGTGTGTGTTTATGTTTACCTCTATTTTATAGATTTTGGGATCTAGTTACGAGCTCGGGGATCGTCAGCAAAGTCCATCACACTATCGACTATGTTTTTGGTACTTTATAAGTTAAATGTTGAACTTATGGCATGTATAAGCTAGATAATACTTGGAAATGTTGGATTTTGGTTTGTATATATATAAGCCATGCAAAAATGGCTTGTTTATCTATGTTAAGTTCGGCTTTAAGTTTGAATATACTATGGATATATATTTGGTTGTGATTTTGATGTTTCGGCCATTATATATGTTTATAGGTGAACCATGGTATATATGTATATATATACATTTGTTAATGTTGATGAAATTATGCCAAATTATATGTGTTTGGTATCATTGGTATGATGTGAAATTGTGGTTGGATATTTTGATGAGTGATATATTTAAAATATAAGTAGAAAGTATATTAGGTAAATGGCTATAATTTGGAATATTGATATTTGGTTATGTGATGAAGTAGGTATGGATAATATTTGTATGTCTTTGTTCATTTGTGGTAAATATGATTTTAAGTGTAATAAAAAGCTTGAGAAACAATCATGTTTAGATTTGGCAAATAGGTGAATTAACTTTCGGTGGATGTTAAATAATTGAGGTGTCATGTATTTGATATTAAAGTTGGATTGTTTTGGCTATATGGATTTATATATATATTTAGCCGAATAAGTGACTATTAAATTAGTTTTGAATATGAATTTTGTTAATTTGATTGGCATGTAATAATAGCATGTTAAAATTTTAGTTGGTATGCTAAAAATGTTGGACGAATAGTTAATATGTGTTATATATATGTATATATATAATTCATGTGTTAGTGTGAAGGATAAAATAATATGTTTGGTTGTTCGATTTAGTTATTGGAAATGTTTCATATGTATAAAGTGATTGAGCATAATAAAAGTCGACATCAAATAAGACATATGTGTTTTGTATGTTATTTATATATTCGGCTAAAGATTTAGCAAATGACCATATGAATTGTAACTTCGGTTTTTAATAAGTAAGTTGGTTTAGATAGAATTATAATAAGGTTGCATGTATGTTTGGTTTTAAGTAATGAATAATGATATGTTTTAATCCATATGCTTATATTCTGCCATTTGATAACGATTATGGTTGTATGTTATTTAATTTATGTGTAACCAGTAATTTTTTATTTGATTTAGTATATCTTCAGTTGTGATGTTTTAATATGACTAATTTCTGTGTGTATCTATGATTATTCGAAAGTTGTGTTTAGTTTGGTAATACCCTGTAAACCCTTTCCGACAACGGATACGGGTTAAGGGTGTTACAGATTAATTTCTTGAAGGATTAATCGAGTTACTTGTATCTGAATCTGTCCAGAGGGTGGAAATAAACTTTGAATGTTCACGGGTAAATAGATGAATATTCTGAATGCATAATTCATATTCTAAAAGATATAATACAGAATTACATCCATCAGAACGGTTTTATTGAGAAATGTTTTTGTAGATCGCGCTTGTGAAGTCTGCATGATATGATATTTATTAATAAACTGGTAAACAGTTGAAGACATTGCTAACTGAAATCAGTTCTGGTTTAGCATGTATCAGGTAAAGAGTTATTCGACACAAGAATTAGAGATGGTTGGCATGGTATTTGTGTTCAATAATTAATGACATTAATTTTTTGGTGAGTAATGTAACCTTTTGAAGACTGCAAGAGTTTAAAATATTTGATGTTTCTAAAAGATATGAATTTGAGACAGTAAAGATGACTTTGTAACATACCAAATTAGGGCCTAGTCAGAACAGTGGTCTCGAGACCACAAATCTGAGATAGAAATAATTATTTTATGATTCTTATAAGGTTTACGTTATGAATGCATGCTTGTGTGAAAGTTTCATGAAGAAATTCTATGCATAAAATGTCTAATTGCATTTTAGGGACCAAATTGAATAAATTGCAAAACTTGCATTCTAGAAGCTTTAAGCATGAAATTGCATTAGATTATGAATTAGAGGGTCTTAATTAGCAATTTGACCAATTTCTAAATTTTGGACAAAAATGAACATGCATAGGAAAAATTGGAAAGAGAAACCCTAAGGGCATTTTGGTCATTAGGTAATTAAAAGAATAAAAAGGGAAAATCAAACCAAAAATGTGTCCATCTTTCTCCTTGGCTACCGAAAATCACACAACACCATAGCTAGGGTTTTGTTAAACATTTCCAAGCTCAATAGTAAGTGTTCCCTAGCCCCGTTTTTAATGTTCTTTGTATTTTTGAAGTCCTGGTAACATGGTCTATCGATTTCTAGCTATATTTTGAGCTAGGGTTCATGTATAAAAATTGAACCATGCATGACATGCTTGTGTTTTGATGATTAATGGAGGAATATGAATGTTTGATGCATGATGAACATCTTTTATTAAGTGATTTTTAGTGAAAACACCTAAATAAGGGACTTGTTTGTAAAAGTGTAAAAGTGTAAAAGTGAGTAGTAATAATGTGAAATAAAAGAAAATATGGGCTGATATGAGCATAGTAAAGGTTCGGCTAAGCTTGGGTAATCAAGAAAATGCATACATTTCATTTTACCAGCCTAGGGGCTAAATCGTAAATATGTGAAAAATTAGGGGTCAAAATGTAAATTTGCAAAAGTATGATTTATGGACCCATTTTGAATAATGTGCATAAAAAAATAAGTTAAATTTGGCATTATAGATCAAGAAAAACATGAATCGGGACTTGATCGAGGGAAGAATAAAGTATATGACGACTAGGTTCGATTATCATCGTTTTGTACCGAGGTAAGTACATATGCAAATAATGTGGTGTTGTAGTATGTTTTAATGCTTTAATATATTGTGATAAATTGTAATTATAAGTTACATGCTTATGGATTGTTATGAAAGCATTAATGTTATCATGGTCGTTAACCACAATAATACGAGCAAGTACGATGGAGATAATATATGTAAGTGAAGAAAATCCCATTTGAACCTTAGGAATAGTTAGGATACAAGTGACATGTCACTAGGAAATAAGAGATCCGAGCTCGTTGAGTTGGTTTGAGTTCGTGAGAAATCCGAACTTGTTGAGTTGGTCCAAGTTTGTAATATATGTGAGGCATCCGAGCTCGTTGAGTTGGTCTGAGTTCACTATGAATGTCTACATGTTATGAGGTAGCTTTGGCTACGTATGTACATGAGACACTTAAGTGCAAGTTTTTCGCGTATCCAATAGTATTCCGATGTGTTCAACAGGTAATGTAATGATTGTAATGAAGTCCCGAGGAGGGCATATGAAATAGGTATGGTTATTGATACTTTACTATGAGTACAAGTACGTATGCTACACTTATGAGTAATGCTTTGATAAAGATCAATTTAAGATGAGCAAGTATGTATGTGTATATGATGAGTAAGCAAAGAGGTTTGAATGAAGAATAATCTTTATGTATATGTTATCATGTTTTTGCATGTTAATTGTTTACCGCAATCGCAAATTATTTGCATGTGGACTTACTAAGCTTTAATGCTTACTCCCCTATCTTTTCCATCCTCTGTAGTTTCGCCTAGCTAGCTTAGGGATCGAAAGCTGTCGGAGTATTCGATCACAGTATCAAAAGACTTTTGGGTATAGTACAATTATTATTTTGAGTATGGCATGTATAGGAACTTGGTCATTTTGTGATATGTGTCATGCTATTTGGCCAAATTGTGAAGGCCTGTGATGAGGATGATTCTTTTTTATAATGGCCATGTGATATGGCTCATATTTGATCTTTTGGGTTGTAATCTAATTACCCATGCATGCATGTGTTAGTGTTTTGATGGTAGGATATGTTATTGCTTGGTGAGTGCATGGTAATGATGTGATATGTTGTTGATTGATGAATGTATGGTAAAGTGTGGATTAAGTGCTAGAGGTTAAAGGATAACCTAATGACTTAAAATGACTATGTCTATGAATACACAATTTGAAGTTATGGTAACAAGTTTAATAATGCATGAAATTGGTATGGAATGTCTCTAAATGGTGTAATAAATTAGTGTGAAATAAGATGACATTATGAAGATGTGAGAGTGCTATGGTGTGGAGTATTTGAGTGCATAAATATGTCATGTTGCATGTTACAAAGTGTGTTTGAATGTATGAGTGATTGAGGGTGACCATTGGTTTCGAAAATAGCTTCCAAAAAGGTCCACACGGGTAGACACACGGGCATGAGTGTAGGCCGTATGTGATACACGATCTGCCCCATGGGTGTGTTGAATGGCTGTGTGTCCCCTGCATTGAAAATTTCCAAGTTAGTATGCATGGTAGTAAACACACGGGCAGAGACACGACTGTGTGTCTCAACCGTGTGAAGGACACGGCCTAGTACACGGGCGTATGCCTTGGCCGTGTGCCCCTAAATGAATGATGACGTCATAAACAGAATGTCTAGGTTTTTGGACACGGGCGTGTTTAGGCCATGTGAGGGACACGGGACAGGGACACAGGCGTGTGCTCGGCCGTGTGAAAACCCATGTAGGTTTGAAATGAAAAATAAATTCAAGAAATTCTACACAGGTTTGGGACACGGGCATGTCTCAAAGCACACGGGCATGTCCCAAAGCACATGGGCCTGTGTATTGCCTCCACATGGGCGTGTGAGGCTTAAATCTAGAAATTTTCTTAGAATTTTCTTAAGCTCTCGGTTTAGTCCCGGATTACTTTTAATGCATGTTTTGGGTCTCGTAGGTCCATGATAAGGATAGTATGAATTTTTTTGATTGGTTTTAATTTGGAGTGAAATTTTATGACCCGTATTTTCCGGAGATGCCCTGTTTATGTACGGTAATGCCTCGTACCTTGTCCCGGTCTCAGGTACAGGTAAGGGGTGTTACAGACTTGAACTGTTGAAAGATTGTGAGTTAGTGATTGATTATCACTTTGGGCAAACGATTATAGTCTCGGATGTTCTGAGTCAGAAATCTTTGTGTGTTTTACGACTGATAAACATGCGATTGATCTTATCAGATGATGAGTAGTTATTGGCTGAGCTAGAAACTAAATTAATGTTTAATCAGCGAATTTGTGAGGTTAAGAAGTGTTTCAGTGAATTACAAGTTAAAAAGGGTACAACGTAAATTGATTTCTGATTCAGAATTTTAGATTGGAAACAACAATTTTTCGTTGTGTTGAGATAGAGTTTGTGTACCGAGAAATCCAGAGATTTTATAATAATTGTGACATCTAGCACAGTGGTAATTATCAGTACATTCGGGGAGTACTAAGATGTACAATAATCTGAGAAAGTTGTATTGGTGAATAAGTATAAAAAGTGATACTTCTAACTTTATATCCAAATGTTTGATTACTCAACATGTTAAAGCTGATTATCAAGTGTTTTCGGAACTGTTACAGTATGTGTTGATATCTGAGTAGAAATGAAATAGAATTTTGATGAATTTTTGTAATGGGATTATTCTTATCACAAAAAAAAAAAAAAGATAGATGTTATTTGAACTATTGTTGAATATTTGAAAAAGTTTGCATATTTTATCTGCAGTGCCAGTTTTCATTGTTCAATTGGAGACACGAGGTTTATATTGTGTTACTGAAGTAAACTATTGTGAGCTTTGGGTATGGGATTGCTTTGTAACACTGTTTGTAACGCCCCGATTTTTGGGTCTGGAAGTATTGGGCCTTGAGTCTAGGTTCGGGTAGAAGACGGCCCGAATAAATGGGATGATTTAATTATTATTATTATTTAGTATGTTTAGTTTAGTAATTAAATAAATTACGAAGGGTTTATGGTGTGGGAAAAAGTCTGGGGCACGGCCCATAGCTTTAGTAAAATTCTTAAATTTTGCCTCTTAAGGAAACTGGGCATAAGGCCTTAAAAATAAGTTGGGCAGAAACTGGGCATAAAGGAACGCCTGGCCCAGTGGTTAGGCACGCTGGACAGCAGGAAGGAAGGCTGGGGTTCGATTCCCAGCTTGCGCAAACATGTTTTTAAGTTAAGGGCTGTCGCAGGCTGGCCTTAAGAGTTGTTGGGGCTAACTCATGTCACAAACAAGCACCTGGCCCAGTGGCTAAGCACGCTAGGAGGGCGTGGGAGGTGTCTGGGTTCAAGGCACGGCGCGTGCAAATGGTTTTTTTTTTAGTATTCAGGTTCCAGTTAAAATAGGGCTTAAGAGGAGTTGCGAGCATAATCTAGCACAAGGAGTGCCTGTGGCGTAGTGGCGCGACATCTTGCGGGCACGCGAGAGAGGCACGAGTTCGAGTCCTTGTGCGGCGAATGCTTTTATTTTTAAAGCGAGCGAAATCAGGCGGTAAAGGGTTATAAATTATTGTGGCAGTATTATATCGAAAACAAGGTTGTCTCACATCGGCAAGCAGTGTAGCTGGGTGTTCTGGAGGTCGCAGGTTCGAGTGGTGTGGAAGGCGAAATTCTCTTTTATTTTTAAGCAGACCGGAGCTTCAGCAGGAATAGATTAAGATACATTGTGACCCTATTATGGTGTAAAGGAAAGCTTGGTGCAGTGGCCAGCAGCAGGACGTGTAGCACAGGGACAGGTGGAGGTCTAGATTTCGAGCTACTGTGCGCGCAAAGGACCAATTTTGCTGCTCACGTGGGGGAGAGTTAGAGTTTGACCGAAACTCTCCTAGCAGTGGCTTGAGTTGGTCAAGCGGTGGACTGCTGCTGATGGTGCAAGGAATTTGGATGGGATTTAAATTGGTGATGGCTAGAATTAAGGAGAAAAACATGGAATTTGAACTTGGGAAGGATTTTATGCCGAAATAGGACTCATGGTAGTACCAGTTCGGCTATAGGCAATTAAATGCTGAAAAAGCTCTTAAAATTTTGGCTTGAATGGGTTGTTTTCTTCTTTGTTTAGTTTTGGGTATTTTTAAGTGTTAGTCGATTTAGGTTAGGGCCATTCACATCTATTATTATTTTTGAGATCGACCTTCATTCTTTTTGTTCATCTTTTCTTCACCAAGCTTAATCTTCTACTCCTACCCATAAGTCCTTTCTCTTTGATTCTGTTCTTATTATTGCTGAATATAGAGACTTTTCTTCGTGCTAAAAAGCCGAATCTCACAACTCTCTTATCCTTCTGCCAACATCTCCCCTCTACTTCACAAACTTCTATTCTCCATCTCATTCCTTCAAAAGTCGAATCACCTAGATCTATTCTCTATTTGTATTTTGGGTTAGATCTACAACAAATCAGGAATAGGAAGGTACTTGGGAACGTTTTTGGCAAGTAAATCTTTGGTAAGTGATCGGAATCCCTTCTCTATCCATTATTTGGTGATTCAAAGAAAAGCCAAAACTCATCCTTTGCTCGTGTTAAGGGTAGGAAAGTATTGGAAATGTTCTTCATCGAATAGATCTCGTGGTAAGTATTAATAACCCTCTTTCCATTCGTATCTTGTGGTTCTGGAAAAAAGCCGAGTAATCCCTAATCGCTTAAAGAGGTTATCATTTTGGACTAAAGGGTTTATTGGGTTTATTTATCATTCTATTATGAGTAAGGTGGAATAAAGGCTGTCGATCAAGGAGCAGTGGGAAGCGAGGACATCAAAACGACTGGACCTAGACTTAGTCATTATTTGCGACAAAGGTAAGCAATCTAAGGCCATTAAGGGTGTTGGTCAATTTTGGTAAGGAGATTAGTACGTATTTTGTTTTTGATATGTAGTCTGACGTATTAGTAACTCGATTGTAGGCAGCTCGTGTGTGGATCTTGCCAACGTATCGTTACAGATCAGGTGTGTAAACGACACCCACTTATAGTTTAGATTGGCAAAAGCTGAAATGCCAAAGAGCCGGCATTATGTGAACTTACGAGTGTGCGAGCACTCGTGAGATAGTTTGTTTGTTAATCCTGGTAATCTCAAGCGGTAAGATTGCAGTGCACTTCGATATATTTGGGCTTAATGGGCCGAAATCGGGTTAATGGGCCAACGGGCCTAATTAGGTAAAAACGTTCGGTAAGTGTTTCTGTTAATACTTTAATGGCTGTAATATGCATGGAAACCCTAAAATAGTAAATTTACTAGAATACCCCTAAGTATGAATATTACCATTATACCCCTTGGGTTAATTCTGTTTGAAACGCATGATATTCTGTTTTTGTGCATATCTGTTGCATGGGATTTGGGTTTTGTTATGGAGGAAGAACCCATTCTGGTGGCTATGCCACAAATATCTATTTCTGGTGGCTATGCCACAAATATCTATTCTGGTGGCTCTACCACAATATCTGTATCTGGTGACTCTGTCACAATATCTATTCTGGCAGCCATGCTGCAAATTTTGTGGTGTGTAGCGGATGGGTGGGTCGAGTTGTCTCCCCACATGGTGTAAGTTTGGTACGGGGGTGTGTACGGATGGATATGGGTTGGGTTTCTGCATACATGCATAATATATGTTCTGTTACTGTAATGGGCTTAAGGGCCACACTAATTTCTGAATAGGGCTGAGGCCCAGTTAATTCTATTTCTAATAGGGCTTAGGCCCAGTAAAGCTTGAACCGATTTAGTCTCTAGTTGGGTTTACTTTACACACTGAGTTTTCCAAACTCACCCCTTAATTTCATCCATGCAGGAAATCCCCAACCATAGTGGACTTGGAGCCGTGAGGGATTCGGAGTGGCCACATGTTCTGCAAATTCGCTTTTCTTCATGTGTTTTGATCAACACTTATTTATTTTAATTGTTTTGGGGTTTTAAGTTGTAACAAGGCCGCTTTATTTATTTTTAGTTGTTCTTAGTATGTTTTGTTAGCCTAGAGATGATATTGTTTTGATTGTTTGGAGTTGAATAGCTCTAGGGCGCGTTTTAAAAAGATTACTTGATTTCAAAATATCGCGTTAACAAAGCAAAGCTTCCGCAACAAAAACGTTTTCAAAATTAACAACCTTTTCAAATAGTTTTAAACGAATTGGTTTTCCCTGAACAATTACTCAGTTAAAGTGTGGCAATGGTTGTGTGCATGTCTAGGATTGGATCCGTGGAGAGCTGGGCACTTAAGCAGTCTAATTGACTCACCTCCTCTTTTCTGGCATCCTACCTGGTGCACAGCTTCTATTCACTTTAATCTATAACGAAGATATTCTTTAACCACTAAGAAAGACTTTAGATAAAACATGACTTTTCTAGTAACGCTACAATGTGACACGCCGGATTCGGTCATAACGTCTGGGCCGGGTTTGGGGTGTTACACTATTTACTATCCTCAATGTGATAGTTAATAAGAGAAGTGATTCTGATTTTCGAAAATATATTTTGCTATTGTGTTCTAGAACTTGAAAGCAACTGAGAAAGAAGTTTACGGTTGGTTAAGTTCACGTATAATAATAGTTATGAGATTATTGAGAGAATAAGGCCTTATGAGATTACCGTCAGAACTTGAGAAGATCCATAATGTGTTTCTTATATATATGATGTGATGATACAGATAAGATCCTTTATCTATAGTATTTTTTTCAGAAGTAGAAACTCAGCTTGTTATGACGTATAACAAAGACCAGATAAAAAATCTTAGCTTGTGAGATTAAAGAGTTGAGAAATCTGTAGCTATGTGAGAAATTGATAAGGCAAATTAAAGGAAATCACCAATCTATTCTCTGATAAGATTTTCGGGGACGAAAATCCCTAAGGGGGAGAGTTGTAGTAGCCTGTTTTTAGGTTAATTGAAATAGTGGTTTTGGGACCACAATCCAAAGTAGAAATATTTATTTTATTATTTTAATAAGGTTTGTAGTATGACAGAATGTTCGTGTGAAAATTTCGTAAAGAAATTTTACCGTTTGAGTGGTTAATACAGTAAATAAATTTTACTGTTTGAGTGGTTAATTCAGTAGACTCTACAGGAAAAGTCTTACTGTTCACTAATTTCATGCATATATTTGAATATGTTGATCCAGGATCTATCAATGCTATCATAGAAGTATCATAGAGAGTAACATCTGGAGATGGCGCTTTTTCACGTGCTCAAATAGCATAGGCTTGTGCAGATGCTCTAGCATCAGATCTAGCTGCAGTGTCTCGCGTCACACCTCTACCACCACTCGCATTTCCTGTGTTTCTTGGTGGTCTACCTCTAGTTGCAGTGTTACCCGGCCTCGTGTTCTGAGCATTATCTTTTTCAACTAGCTCTGGGCAATCTTTTATAAAGTGATCTCGTGAACCACAACTGTTACAAGCTCTATTATTACTTTTTCCCTAGCAATCTCCAAAATTTCATCTTTCACATTGTTGACACTCAGACTTAACATCTTTTACATTTCCAACACTAGATACAGATGTGGCTTGAGTTTAGGATTGGTATATTGCTTCCCACGATCTCTATTTTGATATCCTATAGAAGTTGTCGATTGGTTAAAGTAATCTCTGGATTTCTTTGACGAGGAATGATAAGATTTTTCATCGATCTCTTTCTCGAAACTCTTGCCTCTACATCAACTTTTCTCTTTTCATTGCTGAGGTCCTCAGCTTTACATGCCCTCTCAACCAGTACTACAAATTCTTTCAGCTCAAGTATCCCGACTAACAACTTTATATCTTCGTTCAATCCATCCACAAATCTTTTACACATGATCTCTTCAGTAGACACGTATTCTCGATCATACTTGCTCAAACGTACAAATTCTCTTTCGTATTCTGTTATAGTCATCTGACCCTGTTTTAACTCCAGAAACTTTTTATTTTTCTGATCGAGAAATTTTTTACTTATATTCTTCTTTCGGAACTTGGTCTAAAAGAATTCCCAAGTAACTCGTTTCCTAGGAACCACCAATGTCAGTGTTTTCCACTAGTGATATGCATTATCTCTAAGCAAAGGTACAATGCATTTAATACATTCATCTGGAATAAAGGACACTCATCGAATACTCGGATAGTATTCTAAAGCCAGAACTCAGCCCTTTAGGCATCATCATCAACTATAGCCAGAAACTTTTTCTCCCCGTGTTTATGAATATTATCAACAGGTGGCTTACTCAGTCGAATCAGATCTATTACTTGGGGTACAATCGAGACTTGTTAAGAAACAGGTGGGGGTGGAGGTTGTTGAGTAGCCAAATTTGTTCGTACAAATTCCGTGAGCCACTCAGTCATCATTTGGAAGAAGGTTTGCTTAGCCTCTCCTCCCTAACTACTAGATATCGGCCTAGATTCGGCCGGTGCTGCCTCTTGAGCGGGAGCGGGCGCATTGCTCTCAAGAACATCAGCTACCGCTCGTTCAGAATCCATTAGCTATATGAAAAATACATTTTAACTATCATGAATCATTACACTATCGCAGTTCATATATATGACATGTATAGCTAGACTCGCATACGCTACGTTAGTCCTAGAATCGACTAAACCGTAGCTCTAATACCAATCAAATGTAACACCCCTAACCCGTATCCAATGCCGGACTAGGGTTAAAGGTGTTACCGGACAAATTTGAACATTTTGAATTCATTCTCAATCATCATGGCATCATCGTCACACATCATTACAAAGTCCCTTACTTAGGTCAACAAGACCTTAAACATGTTTTAGAAAGGGGCCGGGACTAAACTGAGCTCTTGCAAAATTTTTCGAAACTTAAACATTTTTCAAAGTTATAAAGGTCACACGTTCGTGTGAACAGGCCTTGTGCCACACACGGCTTTAGGCACACCCCTATGTCTAAACCGTAGCAAAATAGGGCATACATACTGACTTCACCACACAAGCACAAGACACGCTTGTCTGTCTTAGCCGTGGTCAAAACTGACTTAGGTCAGACGGCCGACCACACTCCCGTGTACTCTTCGAAATGTCCACACACGCCCATGTACCAAGACTATATGCTTCACACGGCCACTAGACATGCCCGTGTGTCTAAGCTGTGCTCGAGACTGACTTGAATAGTTAAATTACAATAGACACACAGTCGAGACACACGCCCGTGTGCTCAACCTTGTGGGGTGAAATTAGGCTTGGTTTATCACACCAAAACCACAACATTTTTGCATCATTTATAGGCAACCAAATCAACCATTTCATACATATTGCATAACATCCAAATACCATCCAATTCATTACTCAATTCCACGACCTAAATATACCAAAATCACTAAAACTTACATAAGTTTCAAAAGTATAATCTCATCACCTTATCACCTATTTCATACCACAAAACTTGTCAATTCAACATCCCATACTTAAACCATCACATGAATATTATAAACATCATATAACTTGTTTAGTAAAAATACCATTTAGGCCAAATCAAAAGACCATACATATCATCAACTACAAGCCAAAACTCATGGCTAATATTCACAACACAAAACATACCACAATGATAGTAGCCTATACAAGCCAATACCATATATACAACTCTCAAAATGGTACCAAAATAGATGTCCAATAATGGGATTGATGTCGCTGACGATCCCCAGATTCGAGCTAGCTTTATAACACTGTAAAACAGAGAACATTTCACACAATAAGCTTTAAAGCTTAGTAAGTTCGTACCATAAATAGTAATCAACAGTTTATATAATACGAAGCATCAACTTATAACACTTAATAGTTCAAAATTCACCCATCAATTTTATTCCATCTCATCTAATATGTTTATCTGAATTCATCAAGCTTCATACACATAGTATCATCTACCTCATAGGTATCGAACATACCTAAACTTTCCCGTATTTATTCATTCCATTCTCACCTCTCGTTCAAGTACATTAATTTATTCGAAATTCTTTCTATGCTTTAAGAATTCGTACACTTAGTGCTTTAATGGTTAACCAAAGCTAGAACGATCCCGCACACTTAGTGCCATCTTAAATAACCGAAGCTATCTCAGTATCGCACAGTTAGTGCCTCATATAGCCGAAGCTATTCCATTCCGTTCACTTAGTGCTATTTATAACCAAAACTATTTCAAATCGCGCACTTAGTGCTGAACATAGTTGATTTATCATCTTACTCAAACCATAGTCAAATATATATACAATTTATGCATTATCAAAGCATTAAAACATACTTGTAACTTCATTTATCACGTACGAACTTACCTCGTACTCGGAATTGACGATTTGGATCTTTTACTCGATAATCTTTAATTTTCCTCGATCTAAATCTAAATTCCTCTTTTCTTGATCTATATGTATTCAAAATTAACCCTTTTATTCAAAAAATCATTCAATTCAATCCATATACATATATTTAGGATATTTTACAAATTATCCCTCACATTTTCATATTTTATCACTTTAGTCCCTAATTCATAAAATCACAGAATACACAAATTTTCCTTTTATACATATTAGGCTAAATATTCACTTAGCTCATACAAGCCCACATATTATATTTATTTCACATTTTAGTCCTCAAAAATCTCATTTTCACAAATTAGTCCATAATAAACAAATTCATCAAAAATCACAACACAAAACATGTTTATCTATCACTAAGCTTTCATATTTCACCATTTTACATCACAAAACTCATGAATTCATCAATGGCATCTTTCAAAATCATCAACCAATTCGAAAATTAGTGCATGGGCTTGATAGATTACTAAGCAACGATCTCAAAAACGTAAAAATCATCAAAAACTGAGCTCAAAACATACTTTAATTGAGCTGAATGAGTGCCGAAATTTCAAACCCTATTTTTAGCTTCTTCTTTGCTTCATTCGGCCATTAATGGATGACAATGAAACCACTTTTTATTTTGTTTTTACTTAATATAACATTAATCATCAATTACCAATTTAACATTTAATAAACCATATAAAAATCACATAATATAAGGCCATTAATGTCCACTAACATTATCATTGGTCTAATTACAACTTAAGGACCTCCCATGTACAAAACCATAACACTTAAACACTTTTAACATATAGCTAGCCACTTTTACATTTTACACGATTAAGTCCTTTTTCAAAATTAAGCACACAATCGATCAAATTTTTATACGAAACTTTCACACATGCTTAACCACATACTATAAACACAGAAAATAATATTTAAATATTTTTATGATTCAGATTTGTGGTCCCCAAACCACTATTCCGACTATGGTTTAAACCAAGTTGTTACAACTCTCCCCCCTTAGGGATTTTTGTCCTTGAAAGTCTTACTAGTGAATAGGTTTGGATATTGTTTTCTTTAACTCCTTCTCGATGCCACAACACTTTCACTAATGCTATTCTTTTATTTCTCAACTCTTTGATCTCACGAGCTAAAATTTGTATTGGTTCTTCTTCATACGACATATCAAGCAGAATTTCAACCTTAGTCGGGGAAATGACATGCGTAGGATCTGATCTGTATTTTCATAGCATCGATACGTGAAATACGTTATGTATCTTTTCTAACTCAGACGGCAATGCTAATCGATAAGCTACTGGTCTGGCTCACTTTATGATTTCATACGGTCTGAGGAACCTCAGATTCAGCTTGCCTTTTCTGCCAAATCGAAGTACTTTCTTCCACGGGGACACTTTCAGAAAGACTTCGTCGCCAATCTCAAATTCAATATCTTTTCGTTTTAAGTCTGCATATGATTTTTGACGACCAGAAGCTGCTTTCAATCTATCACGTATTACTTTCACTTTTTCTTTTGTTTCTCTAATCAAATCAACCCCGTGAATCTTATTCTCACTAAGCTCTGTCCAATGCAATAGTGTTCAACATTTGCGACCATACAAAGCTTCGTAAGGAGCCATTTTGATACTTGATTGAAAGCTATTAATATATGCAAATTCAATCAATGACAAGTATCGGTCCCACGTACCTTCAAACTCAAGAATACAATATCTTAACATATCCTCAAGTATCTGAATAATTCACTCAGATTGACCATCTGTCTGTGGGTGAAAAGTAGTGTTGAAGTGTAATTTTGAACCTAATGCATCTTGCAGTTTCTTCCAAAACTGTGATGTGAACCTTAGATCTCTACCCGAAACAATAGAAATAGGTACTCTGTGTAATTTCACAATCTGAGAAATATATAACTCAGCAAGCTTATCAAGTGAATAATTTGTATGAACTGAAATGAAATGAGTCGATTTAGTCAATCTATCAATAAGAACCCAGATTGCATCTTTCTTACTCGGTGACAGAGGTAAACCCGATACAAAATCCATTGTAATTCTATCCCATTTCCACTCTGAAATCATAATCGGTTGTAACAAACCGGATGGTACCTGATGTTCAGCTTTAACTTGCTGACATATCAAACATTTCAAAACAAAGTCAGAGATATCTCTCTTCATTCCAGACCACCAATAATGTTGTTTCAAATCATTATACATTTTTGTACTACCCGGATGTACTGATAACTGACTACTATAAGCTTCGTTCAAAATCATTTGAATTAACTTTGAATTTTTCGGAACACAAATCCGATCTCAAAATCTCAAACAATCGTCATTATCAACTCAAAATTCAGAATCAGAATCAAGATCACATTGGGCTCATTTTGCTATTATCTCATTTTCAACCTTTTGAGCATTAATAATCTGCTGTAAGAACAAAGGTCTCACTTTTAGTTCCACTAAAATTGAACCATCATTAGACAAAGCTAAATGAGTTTTCATGACACGTAATGCAAACAATGATTTCTGACTTAAAGCATCAGCAACAACATTGGCTTTTCCCGGATGGTAGTTAATTACAAGCTCGTATTCTTTTAAAAGTTCTAGCCATCTTCTCTGTCGTAAATTCAAATCTTTCTAAGTCATCAGATATTTTCAGCTTTTGTGATTGAAATAAACGTGACATTTCTCACCAAATAGATAGTGACACCAAATTTTCAAAGCGAACACTATCGCAGCTAACTCAAGGTTATACATTGGGTAGTATTTTTTATACGGCTTTAACTGTCTCGAGGCATAAGCTATAACTTTGCCTTCCTGCATCAAAACGCAGCCCAAACCGTTCAATGAAGCATCACTCTAAATCATGAATTCTGTACCCAATTCTGGCTGTACTAACACCAGAGCTTCAGTCAATAGAGCTTTCAACTGATTAAAGCTTTTTTGACACTTTTCAGACCAATCGAATTTCACAGCTTTCTAAAGCAGTTTTGTCAACGGAGTCACAATCATTGAAAAACCTTTTATGAATCTCCTATAATAACCTGCCAGTCCCAGAAAACTACAGACTTTAGAAACATTTCTCGGAGGCTTCCAATCTAGAATAGCCAAAACTTTGCTTGAATCAACTCGAATACTAGATGCTGATACAATATGGCCAAGAAAACTAACTTCTCATAACCAGAATTCACATTTGCTAAACTTTGCATATAACTGCTTATATCGTAAAGTCTGTAGCACTATTCTCAGATGTTCAGCATGCTCAGTTTCATCACACGAATAAATCAAAATGTCATCAATGAATACGACAACAAATCAATCTAAATATTTTCTAAAAATTTTGTTCATCAAATCCATAAAAACAGCAGGTGCATTCGTTAATCCAAAAGGCATAACTAAAAACTTGTAGTGGTCGTACCTCGTTCGAAAAGCAGTTTTCAGAATATCTGAATCTTTTACTCACGACTGATAATATCTAGATCTGAGATCTATCTTTGAAAACATTGTAGCTCTTTTCAACTTATCAAACAAATCGTCAATTCAGGGCAATGGATATTTGTTCTTGATAGTCACTTTGTTTAATTGACGATAATCAATGCACATTCTCATAGTTTTGTCTTTCTTTTTCACAAATAAAACTGGTACACCCTAGGGAGAATAACTCGGTCGTGCGAAGCCTCTATCTGTCAATTCTTGTAACTGAGCTTTCAACTCTTTTAATTCAATCAGTTTCATTCTGTATGGAGCTACCGAAATCAGAGTAGTCCCTGACATTAATTCAATACCAAATTCAACTTCTCAGATCGGAGGTAAACCCGGTAACTCATCAGGAAACCCAACTGAATATTCACAAACCACTAGTACTGATTCAATCTTCTTTTCAATCACTTTCGTGTCAAGTATATAGGCTAAATAAGCTTCGCAACCCTTTCTCACATATTTCTGAGCTAGTATCACTAAAGTCACTGCCGACAATCCATTCAAACCATTTGATTCCATTCAGATAATCTCATTACTCTGACATCTCAAATCAATCATCTTTCGTTTATAATTCACGACCGTATCATGCAACATTAGCCAATCCATACCCAGAATTATGTCAAACTCGTCAAATGGTAGCAACATCAAATCAGCCAAAAAAAAATTACCCTGAATCATCAATGGACAATTCATGCATAATTTATCAATCAAAAAACACTTGACTAAAGGGTTTGACACTCTAATTACAAATTCAGTAGACTCTACAGGCAAAATCTTACTATTCACTAATTTCATGCATATATATGAATACGTTGATCCAGGATCTATCAATGCAATCACAGAAGTATCATATAGAGTAAAAGTATCGGCAATAACATCAGGAGATGACGCTTCTTCACGTGCTCGAATAGCGTAGGCTCGTGCAGGTGCTCTAGCATCAGATCTAGTTGCAATGTCTCGCGTCACACCTCTACCACCACTCGTATTTCCTATGTTTCTCGGTGGTCTACCTCTAGCTGCAGTGTTACTCAGCCTCGTGTTCTGAGCATTATCATTTTCAACTAGCTCTGGGCAATCTTTTATAAAGTGATATCATGAACCACAACTGTAACAACCTCTGTTATTAATTTTTCTCTAGCAATCTCCAAAATGTCGTCTTCCATATTGTTGACACTCAGGCTTAACATCTTTTACATTGCCAACACTAGATACAGATGTGGCTTGAGCTTTAGGATTGGTATATTGCTTCCCACGATCTCTATTATGATATCCCACAGAAGTTGTCGATTGGTTAAAGTAATCTCTTGATTTCTTTGACGAGGAATGATAAGATTTATTCATCGATCTCTTCCTCAAATCTCTCGCCTCTGCATCAACTTTTCTCTTTTCTTTGCTGAGGTCCTCGACTTTACAAGTCCTCTCAACCAGTACTACAAATTCTTTCAACTCAAGCATCCCAATTAACAGCTTTATGTCTTCGTTCAATCCATTGGAACGGCAAAAATGTGCAAGTGTACACAATCGCAACAAGTAATAAAGTGACAAGTAAATGTCGAGTTATCGTACCCACAGGGACTGTAAAAAGAATTATTTATGAAATTAATTGTAAAACACTTTGGTGAGGTAAAAATAATTCGGTTTTAAAATATGGTAAAAAACTATTTAAAAAAATAAGTAAATAATTAAAATAAAGGAGTTCTAATGCACAATTTCAAATAAGATTTAATCAAGATAACATACTTGTGTTGGATTAATTACAATTCTTTAACTTAGAATTATTAAATTGAAGTTTATATTGCTACGAATAAATTCACGGCAACTTGGTAATTTGCTAACTACTGCTCATACATACTTATTAAATTAATCAACCTCTTGAACATTTTTCAATGTCAATCCAAACGGTTTATCAATCTTCACAAGCATATAAAAGATTAAGTGAGGTAACAGGGTATTTCTACCTTGAAACAGTTTAATCACAAAAATCTTGCAAGTTATGCAAGGCATATGTATCACCGAATACAATGCTAGTTTAAACTTCAACTACCTTAGAAGAATGAATATGCACTGATTAAGCATTGTGTCTATTAAGTATAATTTCAATACGATTTAATAATTAATTCATTAGTTATTTAACAATTATATTGCAAGAATAACTTAGGCATGATTTTACTTAACCAAGCAATTTACCGAGGCCTATAACAGCATAAACATCATTTTAAAAATTCAACCAGGCAGAATATAATCAATCCAACACAAACTTAATTTAAGCTAAATTGATTAAAATAAAAATTTCAATAGCATAAATATTCATAAACATGTTCGTCAAAATAGCTACAAAACTTAAAGAGATAGGGAATAAGAAGCAAATCCGGTGTTTCTCCGTGGCTTGACTAGTTGCTCCGTTCTTTGTTCTTCATTGCCCTCAGCTATCATGGTGGCTTATGAACACCTAATTTCTGCTCCAAAAATGGCTGATGAGAGCCTCTTTCCCAAGAGAAGAAATCGGCACCTGAACAAAAAGGGAAATGGGATGGAAAAAATGGAGAGAAAGTGAGAGAGGAGAAGGGAGAATGAGAGAATGTTGTGGGATTGAGTGATGGTTGAATGATCAGCAAGGGGTGGCTTTTATAGCTCATTGTGGCTGCTAAAAATATAAATTTCCAGCAGCTAAAGAGCCCCCCTATGGCCGGCCATCTACTTGGCAAAAGTTGAGACTTTCAACTTTGTTAAAAATAGCCTGGGGCAAATCTACAAAGTCACAATTAAAGGTGGGGTTTGAATACAATTTGGAAGCCTTTCAAGGGCCTTTTTACAAGCATATTCAATCAGTTAAAATGCTGATTTGAGTCAGCATATGGACGGTTATGGGCTGCCCAATTAGTGGCTGGTTCGGTTCACTCAATTTGGTTCCACCAGTGCGGTTCAAATGGACCATTTCTCTATAATTAATTAAAAATAATTTATTTAACCCAAAATAAATGGGGAATAAATTAAAATTAATTAAATTATGAATTAATACACATTTCTGGACCGTCTTAGGCTGGAAATTAATGTGCCTCGATATTTCAAATTGCTTCTCAGTTTTGTGCTTTCAGCAGTGTCAGCCAAGCCAATTTTCGCCCTTTGCGCGAATCTGTCGAAAATAGTCAAAATTAATAAAAATTAAGTATAAAATTAACTAAAATTCACCATGTTCATATTTTTAACACAATTTAATTATTTTATAATATTTAATTATTTTTCGACAAGAATTTAACCGGTTAAGTAAAAATGGGTATGAAAAATATATAAATTTTTGTGTTTCCACACCCTCCAACTTAATTCATTTCTCGTCCCGACTAATGCACAAATTTTGAAAAGAATTTATTGGAAATACTTTTGAAAAACTCCTTCAGAACAACATTCTTCCTAAAATTATGAATTTGATATACTCATGCACAAAAACAAGAAATATGATAGTTATGCTACTTAAGTATAACGTTCAGATTAGATTCAACAACTTATTATAATAGACAATTTTAGACTAAATGCTTTTGTAATAAAGAAATGTTAACCCTTACCAATTTGATTTTTATTCCTTCATTCAAGACTAAGCTGCAATCATTAGCTTAACTTATGTCTTCATATGTTGATCGTAGCAATTTCTCTCCACTAATGTAGGTAGCATTAGGATTTTGAATCAATAGGTCTTTATCAAGGTTGGAACGTGGCTAGGCTAGGGGTAGGTCAAAGATGGATAAATTTTGGCTTAAAACCCTAGACTCAGCGTCAATTAAACCTTCGAAATTTTTTCCTTCAATACACCAACTTGACTTTCATATGCTCTTTTGTACATCTCTTTCAAATACATGTGCTTCTTTTTTTTATTAAAATAACCCAAGCACTTACTTTGTATACTGCAATTCTCGAGCATTTGATACTTCTTTTCAACTCCCCTAAACTTATTTTCGAAAAAGATTTTGAATAGTACTAAGTCTAGTGTTTGGGACAATTTTAAGATCATTAAGCGAAAAGTAATGGCTGAATATCGCAAGGTTCAAAATAAAATTAGGCCATACAGTCTCAAAGTTGGGTTTCAAAGGATAAAATTTACCATGGTGGACTTGAAAGGCTCAAACTGTCCAAACAATAGTTGTCTAAATCATTTCCAACGTTCCATGCTCCCTAGGATTTCGCCTTAAGAAACTACTAAGTCAATTCTAAAGACTTAAACTTTCATGCATACCTAACTTTCTGAAAGAACTAAAAATTTTATGGTACGAATTTGCATGCTTTATTTAAAAATACATTCATGTCATCATTAAGCTAACATAATAATTTATTGAAATAATAGAACTTTATTCATACTCAAGTTTAGCATACTTAACAAAATTCAATTTTTTAAACAAAATATATCCTAATCATAATTAAAAGAAAATTGTTATTCTGAGTGGAAATTTTGGTCCCCCCAACTTAAAATGAACAATGTTCTCATTGTTTAAAGTGAATAGATACTATACACTAGATAGGATTTTAGAAAAGAGGAGGTGAGTCAATTTGACTGCTTACGTACCAAGCTCTTTCTAAGTCTAATCCTAGACATGTATATACTAATTGCGACACTTTATACTTTGTGACTTGCTCACATTTTATTAATGATTTTCCTCTCTTAATTTATTATGCAGAAATAAAAAAATTTCTAATTAACTTAATCTTAAAATGACCTAAGAACAGAAATAAAATAAAGTCAAGATCCCTCCCTTTATTTATTTGCAAACCCTTCCGAGTTTGACTCGTCTTTTGCTCCATCACTATTGCTTTTGCATGAATCACTTTGCTCCTTCTTCAGTAATGGACTCTATGGTTCAAATATAAAATCTAGAAACTCAGGCACAAAAATAAATAGGTCATTATAAATTTTCTTAAGAGCACTTCTCATCGAATCATCCCTTATTTTTTAATATCTCTAGTAAGCTTGTTGCTGCCATTGCATATGCTGCATTATGTCCATTAACTTTGACAGTTCATCTCGAAGATCTGGGCTAGGTGGTTGAGCTTTAAACATTGAAGTTTCAGCATCAGGTTCAGCTTTTGGCTCCACTGATTCTACCTTGTCAGGGACTTCAAATGATTGCATTGGGGGATCTTCTTCATCAAGGTCCTCAGGTTCCTCACTTCTTTCAACTAGTTGCTATAGAACTGAGTCTCCAGCTACTTGGTAGAGGTCCCAATCTATGATTGTGCCTTGGCTATACCCTGTTTTCCTTACATTTGTAAGAATTTTAGCTTTCAAGCATAGAATTGTTATTGTAAATGGGAAGTGAGAAGGGAGAGCGTTTAACGGCACAATTCCGTATTTTCCTCAAGATGATCTTTCCCACATCAATGGTCTTACCAGTTAAGATCGAGTACAATAAGACCATTTGCTTTAACGAGATTGTAGTCTCATGTGAGCTAGGCATGAGGCTGAATTGGATGAAGTAAAACCATACCTTCGCGAGTGGCGTCAAATATTCTCTTCGACAAGTGTGGATTCCTTGTTTTGACACAGTCCACGTAGAACCCTAAACTGTAAGTTCCTCGAGAATTTCTTGCAAATTCTCAGGCTTGATATTGCTCATTAATGTGGAATATTTATCATTTTCAAAATTAGGTAATTCAAAGAACTCATTAATAGCATTTGAATTTACCAGTACCTTGATTTCGAAAACTGGAACTTCTGTCATCTCACTTGAAATTAAATTTGCATAGAACTCACGAACTAGCTCCTCATCCATACTAGGTCTCTTTTCACAAAATAGTTCCCAATTGAGGGTTTCAGTAACTTGATGAATACGTGCCATAAAGTCTCTATGGTTTCTTTCCTTTAAGGTAAAGCCTTTCTCTGGATGCATCTGTTGATTTTTGAAGATACTTTCTTATCTCACTTTGGCTTCTTCAGAGTGGAACGTGTTTTGTGTTTCATCAATTAGAGTGGAAGCATGAGTTCTCTTACGAGGTATGTTTAAAACTTGTTCTAGATGCATCTGTTGTTTGTGTTTTCAAATGTTTACAAAAAGAGGCATCTAATTTTTATTATTTGCAAAAAGAGCAACCAAATTTTAAAAATAATTCAATTAAGTCCTTAGACTTAATGAAAATTTAAAATTGAGTTGCCATTTAAAACGTGGATCAAAATTGACCCTTTTATTTAAAAAACTAAAAATTTATTTTTCCATTTAGGGAATAATTTCTTAGGAAATTATGTCAAAATAAATTCCCAGGAAAGATTGGAGGAGTCACAAGCGGTCCCGCTTAAGTTCCAATCTCCTAGACAGAATTTATTTAAACATACTAAACCCGAAAATATACCCTAAATCATTTATTCAAAAATAAAAATGAGAAATTAAGTATCCGATAAAATCGATATTTTATCCCGTTCAATTTTATCTCCCCAATAATGTTTCAAGCGCTGAGCATTAGCTCGAAAATTACCTCTCGTACCTTGGAGTTCAACAACTCCATATGGATAGACTTGATGAATCATAAATAGACCGGACCAACGTGATTTTAACTTACCTGGAAAGAACCTTAATTTGGAATTGAACAACAAGACTTGTTGACCTGCTTCAAATTCTAGAACTTGAATGTGTTTGTCATGCCATTTCTTGAGTATTTCTTTAAGTAATTTGGCATTTTCATATGAGAACTGTAACGCCCCAAAAATCCCGAAACCCAAAAATCCTAAAATCCCAAATTTTCTTTTTCGGTTCTGATAAAAAAAATGTGTGCTAGGTATTTTCGATTAAGTAGGTAATAGTAGGTCTTGGCTAAGGTTTGAATTTGAACTTAGGGGAAAAAGAAATTATGCGTTAATAATTATAAAGGAACCCTGATGGAAAGTAGTTGGGCTTTTAAATAAAATAGGGGAAAAATGGCATCAAAAAACCTTGTGGAAGAGTGGCAAAGTGACGCCACTTAGGGAGTAGGGAGGTGGCATTAGCAGCTAGCAAGAAGATCCAAGGTTCGAATCCTAGCTTAGTGTTTTTAGAAGTTTAATTTTGGCCTTCTAGAAGGATGGAAGTGGCGTGAAGATGAACTCCAAGGGGAGTGTTCAAAAGAGAAAATTTAGGAAAAGATCAAGGGGTTATCAGGGAGAAAAACGAGGAGATGAGAAGGGAGAAGTGATGGAGTCGAATTGGGAATTGGGCATGGAAAATTTGGCTATAAGGGCTATAAATAAGGGCCGAATACAAGGTTGCCAGGCTACAGCCGAAATTCTTCTTCACTTTGTTACCAGAAACCCCTTTCTCCAAAAGCGGAAAACCCTTACTCTTTGTGCCAATTTCTTTGTTTCACTCTTGGTTTAGCTGATTCTTCTTCCTCTCTCTCTTGGTGCAGAATAATCAATTGTTTCCATTCACTAGAGCTGAATACCCCTTTGGCCGAATACTCTTAGTGCCGCCACTACCTTTACCACTCAGCCGAACCTAGTGTAAGTGTTCTACAATCGGTTTTCTTTGCTCAGTATCGATTATTGTCCCTCACTCTTTCTAATCAACTTTGGTAGGGAAACAGTATTGGATCTTGGATCTTAGCTCTCTGCCGAATTGCTCTTTAGGTGTTTGCAGTTTTGGTAAGTATTCCTCTCCCATTGGCTAAGGTGGCCGAATGTTCATAGTTAAGGTAAGGGGACTTGTGTTGGATACGAGTCATCTATTATTCTGATTTTAATAGTTAAGATTGGTCCAGATCTAGTAGTTCATCGTGGTTAGTGATTTAAGAAAGGGCTGATCCTGCAAGGTAAGGTTAAGGTGAGGTTTCGATGTTAGTAAAGCTATGTATTAAGCATGCGATTAATTGAAGGGTGATATCGTTTGTAGGTTGGTGACTAAGAGAATTGTAGCACACTTGCTTACCAGGTGTGTACTTCTACCCTATGATAACTTGATATAAAGCCGAAGGTGTGTACATACACTGCACACACAAGTAGATCGACAAAAGACGAAATGCCGAAAAGTCGAAAGTTTGTCTAAGGTAGTCTTGCGAGTGCGTGAACACTCGTAAGGAGGAAATCGATAGGTTGTCTGAGGCCCAATGGGCGACTCCATGGACTTGGGCTGTGATCTGGCCAACCGGTCCAGAATAGGCTTAATGGGCCCGATAGGTTGTTGGGCCCATAATAGGCAAAAATTGATAATTGATGCTATGTGATAGAAAATTTGTATGTGAGCATGAATATGAATGTGACTGGGCCTAACGGGTCATATAAATGTGATTTGGGCCTAATGGGCCATATACAGGTGATTTGGGCCTAATGGGCCATATGAATATGATTGGGCTTAATGGGCCAGATATAGGTATGCGAATCTGATTGGGCTTTGTAAGGGGTTTTGGGACTAATGTATGATAGCTACATAAAAATTAATTAATATATTGCGACCGTGGACAGGTCATAGGGTTAAGGTGTGGCAACGAGTATATACATGTCTAGGATTGGATCTAGGGAGAGCTTGGTACTTAAGCAGTCTTAATGACCCACCTCCTATTCTTTGGAATCCTATCTGGTGCATAGTATTTGTTCATCTTAGCTCACGGGACTTGTTAACGATCAAGGTAAGTGAAAACTGTAATTAAGGGAAAATTACTGAAATGCCCTTAAGGGTGAAAATGATCAAAATACCCCTAGGTGTAGAATGTAAGTTTTATAGATGTGACATGCATACATATGATATCCTGCTCAGGTTGCATACGGGTGGGAATTATGAAACGGAGGAAGTATATGAGGATCGCATGGTTGCTTGACAATCGTGGATCCAACGGCGGCTTTTAAAGCCCAATATGTAAATGAAAGTAGTTCCACAACCGGGCTACCCTTGGTGTGTCGGTTGGATGGGTCGATATTTATATCCCCACATGGTGTGACGGGGATGGAGCTGGTGTGTAGCAGATGGATAAGTTGGATAGGATTGCATTGCATGTTTGATGTATGATGGTTTTTGGAATGCCTTTTTTTTTGTTAAGGTTTGTACACACTGAGTTTGCAAAAAATCACCCCCTCTTTTATTTTATTTTCAGGTGATGCTCAGTAGAAGGTTCGATGTTTGGAGGGACTCTGGGTGGCCAGCTAGCAAGATAATTTGGACTTGGTTTTTTTTAAGCATATAAGTTTTTATTTTATTATGTTTCAGACCAGATTGTAACAAGGTTTCATTATGTTATTATTACTTAAATTATTATTATTTTCATTGTAAATACGAAAAGTTGAATATGGGTTTCCTAAATTATAAATTATAGTATGTTTTCTACATTTTTGCAACTAAATTCTAAAATGACATGTTTTCATAAAATCATACGTTTTAAACAAGTAACTGAAAGGAGTTTTTTTTTAAGTTAATTAAGGTTTCTTTTATTTTAAGAAGGGTTTTCAATGAAAACACGGTTTTCGCTAAAACACTTCAATGTAACAAGCCAGATTCGGCCATAATGTCTGGGCCGAGTTTGGGGTGTTACAAGAACATTCGAAACTCTACTAATTTATTAAGTTGGAACATCCATTTCTCTTTCGCGAGCTTAGGATCCAAATTAAGCTGTTGAAGAGCCCAGTAAGCTTTGTACTTCGCAAAGACCAACCTGTAGGGTGACATCACTAAAGGTGTCTTGTATGCTGTTCTGTAAGCCCACAAAACATCATCCAGCCTTTTGGACCACTCTCGTCAGTTCGGGCAAACTATCTTCTCAAGTATGCCTTTAATCTCCTTATTTGCCAGTTCAGCTTGCCCATTCGTCTGCGGATGGTAAGCTGTTGCAACCTTGTGTTTCACTCCGTGCTGTCTAATAACCATTTTAACCACTTGTTCACAAAGTGGTATCCTTCTCTCTTGGGGTTCCAATCCTTGTGAACATGTGTTTCTACAAGAATTTCAATACAACCTTCGCATCGTTTGTTGGATAAGCTTCAGCCTCGACCCACTTGGACACATAGTCTACTGCTACCAATATATACTTGTGACCAAAAGATGGAGGGAAAGGACCAAGAAAGTCAATACCCCATACATCGAGCAATTCTACCTCAATGATGTTTGTTCGAGGCATCTCATTTCTGTTGGTGACATTTCTGACCCTTTGACATCAGTCACAGCTCTTTACATATGCATATGCATCCTTGAATAGTGTTGGCCAAAAGCATTCGGCTTGCAATACTTTGGCCACTGTACGAGTACCTCTGAAGTACCCCCCACTCCGAGCTGAGTGACAATGGTATAAAATATTTTATACTTCATCTTCTGCCACACATCTCCTAATCATCTGATCTACACACTTTTTAAACAAATATGGCTCTTCCCAAAAATAGTTCTTCACATCGTGAAGAAACTTTCTCCTTTGTTGATACGTCTTATCAATTGGCATCAAACCACAAGCTAAATAGTTAACAATATCAGCAAACTAAGGGGTACCTTCAGTATGTGTTCATCTGGAAATGTTTCCTGAATTAGTATAATAGAAGAATTCCCTTCTTGCGGCTCCAATCTGGACAAGTGATCTGCTACTTGGTTTTCTACTCCCTTTCGATCTTAAATTTTTAGATCGAACTCTTGAAGTAGAAGCACCCACCGGATCAATCTTGGCTTAGCATCTTTCTTGGTAATTAAGTACTGAATTGCTGAGTGGTTCGTATAGACAGTCACTTTGGTACCTACAAGATAAGATGGAAACTTGTCAAAGGCAAATACAATAGCAAGTCACTCTTTTTATGTTACCGTATAGTTTAGTTGAGCTCCTGTAAGAGTCCGGCTTGCATAGTAGATGGGATGATAAACTTTGTTCCTTCGCTGGCCCATGACAGCTCCTATCGCGAAGTCGCTTGCATCACACATCAATTCAAATGGCAAATCCCATTCTGGTGTGACAATTATAGGTACCGTAACTAATCGAACCTTCAAATCCTTGAAAGCTCTTAAGCATTCATCATCGAACTTGAACGTTGTGTCCTTCTTCAATAATTTGCATAAGGGTTTAGTAATTTTGGAGAAGTCTTTGATAAATATTCGATAGAAACTGGAGTGGCCCAAAAAGCTCGAGTGGCCCAAAAAGCTCCTAACACCCTTTACAGATGCTGGTGGTGGAAGCTTCTCAATAACGTCTACCTTCGCTTTATCTACCTCGATTCCATGTCTCGTTATCCGATGCCCTAGAACAATTCCTTCTCGTACCATGAAATGGCACTTCTCCTAGTTAAGTACGAGGTTCGTTTCTTCACATTGCCTTAGTACCTTTGCTAGATTGGCTAAGCAATCAACGTAAGTATCTCTGAATACTGAAAATTCATCCATAAAAACTTCCAAATACTTCTCAACCATGTCAGTAAAAATAGACATCATACATCTTTGAAATGTAGTAGGTGCATTACATAAACCAAATGGCATGCGTCTAAATGCAAATGTATCGTACGGGTAGGTGAACGTTGTCTTGTGTTGATCTTCCAGTGCTACTGTAATCTGATTATACCCCAAGTATCCATCGAGAAAATAGTAATGGTCTTACCCTGTGAGTCTATCTAGCATCTGGTCCAAGAACAGCAAAGGAAAGTGGTCTTTCCTAGTCACCTTGTTCAGCTTCTGGTAATCGATGCAAATCCTTCATCCTGTAACTGTTCAAGTTGGTATCAACTCATTATTCTCGTTTTCTACGACTGTGATACCTCTCTTCTTTGGCACGTACTGGACCGGACTTACCCACGAACTGTCTGAGATGGGATAAATGATACCCGCATCTAACCACTTGATAATCTCCATTTTCACCACGTCCTTCATGATAAGGTTCAGTCTTCATTGTCCATCAATCGTCTCTTTTTCGCAATCTTCCAGGATAATCTTGTGCATGCATACGATGGACTAATACCATGAATATCGGCTATGATCCATCTGGTAGCCTTCTTGAATTATTTCAAGACTAAGATAAGTTTCTCTTCTTGCTCAATAGTCAATTCTGCTGAAACAATCACAGGTAGAGTAGAAACATTACCTAAATAAATGTATTTTAAATGTGAAGGTAATACCTTGAGTTCTAATTTAGGTGGTTCCTCGATTGATGCTTTTGGTTGGGCATACTTCCTCTTCTCTAACTCCAAAGATTCAAAACGGGATTGTAGATTAAATCCCCTTTGATTAGCCTCTAGCAAAGCCAAGTCCTCATCCTCCTCTTCATCATTTAGAGGGTCCGATGTCAAAATTCTTTCCAGTGGATCCTCAACAGAGTTGAGTTCCTTGTCCACTATTAAATCCTCTAAGTCAGATACTGCAGAACAATCATCAATCGCATCAAGACATCGCATAGACTTAAAAATATTAAATGTTACCTGATCATCCTAAACATGCATCGTAAGCTCGCCCTTCTGCACATCAATAAGGGTCCTTCCGATTGCTAAGAATGGTCTTCCTAGGATAATTGGTACTTCTTTGTCTACTTCAAAATCTAGAATCACAAAGTCAGCAGGAAAGATGAATTTATCTACACGTACCAATACATCCCCAATTTTTCCTTCTGGATGTACTAAGGATCGATCTACTAGTAGAACTGTAACCGTAGTAGGTCTAACTTCACCTATCCCCAACTTTCTAAATATTGACATAGGCATCAAGTTTATACTTGCACCCAAGGCATATAGTGCCTTACCATAATATGTTAATCCAATGTTGCAAGGTATGGTAAAACATCCAAGATCCTTCAGCTTTGGGGGTAGTTTGTCTTGAAGATATGTGCTGCATTCCTTCGTCAGAGCTACTATCTCAAATTCTCCAAGTCTTTGCTTCTTGGACGTGATATCTTTCATAAACTTGACGTAGTTCGGCATTTTTTCAAGTGCTTCTACCAACGGGATGTTGATATGAAGTTGCTTAAGTACATCAAGGAACTTTTTGAATTGAATTTCTTGCTTCTGCTTCTGAAGTCTTTGAGGGTAGGGTGGTAAAGGTTTCATTATTGGAACTAGTACTGGTTGATTTGTCTTTGGTGGCACTTTTACATCTAACGCAGTTGTTAGTTGATCAGAATTAACTAGTACTGAGGTTACGTTATTAGATTTTGAAGGTTATGGTTCTGGTGAAACTAAAATTTCAACACTCGGTTAAAATTCTTTTGAATCTTGAGCCTCAGCTGGCTCCTTCTCAACTTCGACAGTGTTGGGCTCTACTATCTTTCCGCTCCTCAATATCAGTGCTTTGCAATGTTCCTTCCCTGGATTCCTCGAATTCTCTATATCACTAGGTAAAGTACATTGTAGTCGATTTCTGAGTTCAGTTGCAAGCTGGCCCATCTAGTTCTCCAAGTTCTTCAATGTAGCTGCTTGACTTTGAATTAAAACATCATTCTTCGCCATGTAAGCCTTCAGTAGATTCTCTAAGCTATTGGATGATTCAGCTTGAACTGGTTTCTAAACTTGTTGGGAAAAACTAGGCAGCTGGGTCGGTCTAGGTTGGGTGTAATTGTTACTAGTTCTAGCCCCTTGTTTACTCCAGGAAAAATTCAGGTGGTTTTGCCACGATGGGTTATAGAAGTTGGATTGCAGTCCTTGCCTTCCTCAATTTTGGTTTTGGTTACCCATGTAATATACGAATTCGGGGTTCGATGGACATTCTTTGAACAAAAGTCCTTCCCCACAATAGACACAGGTTTTATTCTCAAATTGATTCGGTGGCTGAGCTACAAAACTGTTAGACCCATTAGTGGTAAGATTCTTAAGCATTGAGGATATTGAAGATACCTGAGATGCGAGTGAAGTGAGAGCGTCTACTTCATGTATTCCAGTGACTAGTCTTCCTGACACGGCTCGATTAGTTGGCCATTGATAATTGTTACTGGCGATCCTCTCGATGATTTCATAAGCCTCATTGTAAGACTTAGAAAGAATAGCACCATTAGTGGAGGCGTCCACTACCATCCTCGTGTGAGTGTTGAGACCATTATAAAACGTCTCAAGTTGGATGCAATATGGGATTCTATGATGAGGGCATTTTCGTAATAACTCTTTGTACCTTTCCCATGCCTCATACATGGATTCATCATCTATTTGTTGGAAGGCAGTGATCTCGTTCCTCAACTTAGCATTCTTGCTAGGCGAGAAATACTTCATGAGGAATCTTTCTGCTAACTCTTGCCATGTGGAAATTGAGTTTGGTGGCAATAAGTTCAACTAGGCTCAAGCTTTGTCCCTTAGTGAGTACGGGAATAGCTTCAATCATAATGCATCTTCGAGTACTTCGGCTAATTTGACAGAGTCACTCACCTCCATAAATAGTCTTAAATGAAGATGAGGATCTTCAGTAGGCATTCCACTGAATTGGCCCATAGTCTGAAGCATCTAGAACATTATTGGCTTCAGCTCGAATTGTTGTGCCTCGATTTCGGGTCTCCTAATACCTGGATTAAGATCATTAAACACTGGTACAACATATTGTCTTAAGGCTCTATCCGTATCATCAGCAATAAAGATAGGATTTTGAGCAAGGTTTGCTCCATTGGTTAAAATTAATATGCCTCGATACAGTAGACACGTATTCTCAAGCATATAAATTTTTGTGTTTCCATCCATCAATAAATCTTTTACACATGATCTCTTCAGTAGACACGTATTCTCAAGCATACTTGCTCAAACATACAAATTCTTTTTCGTATTCTATTACAGTCATCCGACCCTGTTTTAACTCCAAAAACTCTTTATTTTTCTGATCGAGGAATCTTTGACTTATATACTTCTTCTGGAACTCGGTCTGATAGAATTCCCAGGTAACTCATTCCCTAGGGACCACCGATGTTAGCATTTTCCACCAGTGATATGCATTATCTCTAAGCAAAGATACTATGCACTTAATACATTCATCTGGAGTACAGGATAACTCATTGAATACTCGGATAGTGTTCTCAAGCCAGAACTCAGCCCTTTTGGCATCATCATCAACCGTAGCCTGAAACTTTTCAACCTTGTGTTTACGAATCTTATCAACAGGTGTCTTACTCAGTTGAATCGAATCTATTACTTGTGGCAAAATCGGGACTTCTTGAGAAACAGGTGGGGGTGGAGGTTGTTGAGCAGTCGGATTCATTCGTACGAATTCCGTGAACCACTCAGTCATAATTTGGAAGAAGGCTTGCTTAGCCTCTCCTCCCTGACTACTAGATATCGGCCTAGATTCGACTGGCGTTTCCCCTTGAGTTAGAGTCGCCGCATTGCTCTCAACATCATCAGCTATTGCTTGTTCGGGATCCATTAGCTATATGAAAAACACATTTTAACTGTCAGGAATCATCACACTACCACAGTTCATATATATGACATGTATAGTTAGACTCACATACGCTACGTTAGTCTTAGAATCAACTAAATCGTAGCTCTGATACCAATCAAATGTAACACCCTTAACCCATATTCGTCACTAGACTAGAGTTAAAAGCGTTACCGGACAAATTTAAACATTTTGAATTTATTTCTCAATCATCATGGCATCATCGTCACACACCATTATAAAGTCCCTTACTTAGGTCAACGAGACCTTAAACATGCTTTAGAAAGGGGTCGGGACTAAACCGAGCTCATACAAAATTTTTTGAAACTTAAACATTTTCAAAGTTATAAAGGTCACACGCCCGTGTGAACAGGCCGTGTGCCTCACACGGCTTTAGACACACCTGTGTGTCTAATCTGTAGCAAAACAGGGCATACATACTAACTTCACAACACAGCCACAAGACACACCCGTGTGTCTTGGCTGTGGTAGAAACTAACTTGGGTCACACGGCCGACCTCACGCCTGTGTACTCTTCAAAATGGCCACACACGCCCATGTACCAAGACTATGTGCCTCAAACGGTCACCAGACATGCCTGTGTGTCTAGGCTGTGCTCGAGACTGACTTGAATAGCTAAATTACAATAAACACACGGTCAAGGCACATGCCCGTTTACTCAACCGTGTGGGGTGAAATTAGGCTTTGTTTAAGCCACATTTTCCACCTATCTCAATCACACTAAAACCACAACAATTTTGCATCATTTGTAGGCAACCAAATAAACCATTTCATACATATTTCATAACATCCAAATACCATCTAATTCACTACTCAATTACACAACCTAAATATACCAAAATCACTAAAACTCACATAAGTTTCAAAAGTATAACCTCATCACCTTATCACCTATTTCATACCACAAAACTTGTCAATTCAACATCCCATACTTAAACCATCATATGAACATTATAAACATCATATAACTTATTTAGTAAACATACCATTTAGGCCAAATTAAGAGACCATACATATCATCAACTACAAGCCAAAACTCATGGCTAATATTCACAACACAAAACATACCACAATGACACTAGCCTATACATGCCATATACCATATATACAACTCTCAAAATGGTACCAAAATAGATGCCCGATAGTGTGATTGATGTCGCTGACGATCCCTAAATCTGAGCTAGCTTTATAACACTGTAAAACAAAGAACATTTCACATAGTAAGCTTTAAAGCTTTGTAAGTTTGCACCATAAATAGTAATCAACAGTTTATATAATACGAAACATCAACTAATAACACTTGATAGCTCACAATTCATCCATCAATTCTATTCAATCTCATCTAATATGTTCATATGAATTCATCAAACTTCATACACATAGTATCATCTACCACATAGGTATTGAACATACCTAAACTTTCCTGTATTTATTCATTCCATTCTCACCTCTCGTTCAAATACATTAATTCATTCGAAATTCTTTCTATGCTTTAAGAATTCGCACACTTAGTTCTTTAATTGTTAGCCGAAGCTAAAACGATCTCGCACACTTAGTGTCATCTCAAATAACTGAGGCTATCGTGGTATCACACACTTAGTGCCTCATATATCCAAAGCTATTCCATTTCACACACTTAGTGCTATTTATAACCGAAACTATTTCAAATCGCACACTTAGTGTTGAACATAGTCGATTTATCATCTTACTCAAACCATAGTCAAATATATATACAATTTATGCATTATCAAATCATTAAAACATACTTGTAACATCATTTATCACGTACGAACTTACCTTGTACTCGGAATTGACAATTCAGATCGTTTACTCGATAATCTTTGATTTTCCTCGATCTAAATCTGAATTCCTCTTTTCTTGATCTATATGTATTCAAAATTAACCCTTTTATTCAAAAAATAATTCAATTCAATCCATATACACATATTTAGGGCATTTTACAAATTAGCCCTCACATTTTCACATTTTATCACTTTAGTCCTTAATTCATAAAATCACAAAATACACAAAATTTCCTTTTATACATATTAGGTCGAATATTCACTTAGCTCATACAAGCCCACATATTTCATTTATTTCACATTAGTCCCTCAAAAATCTCATTTTCTCATATTAGTCCATAATAAATAAATTCATCAAAAATCACAATACAAAACATGTTTATCTATCACAAAGCTTTCATATTTCACCATTTTACATCACAAAACTCATGAATTCATCAATGACATCTTTCAAAATCATCAACCAATTCAAAAATTAGGGCATGGGCTTGATAGATTACTAAGCAATGATCTTAAAAATGTAAAAATCATCAAAACCCAAGCTTAAAACATACCTTAATTGAGCTAAATGAGTGCCAAAATTTCAAACCCTATTTTTAGCTTCTTCTTTTCTTCATTCGGCCATTAATGGATGATAATGAAACCATTTTTTTTTATTTTGTTTTTACTTAATATAACATTAATCATCAATTACCAATTTAACCTTTAATAAACCATATAAAAATCACATAATATAAGGCCATTAATGTCCACTAACATTATCAATGGTCTCATTACAACTTAAGGACCTCTCATTTACAAAATCATAACACTTAAACACTTTTAACATATAGCTAGCCACTTTTACATTTTATGCGATTAAGTCCTTTTACAAAATTAAGCTGACAAATCAATCAAATTTTTATACAAAACTTTCACACATGCTTAACCACGTACTGTAAACATAGAAAATAATATTTAAATATTTTTCTAACTCGAATTTGTGGTCCCAAAATCACTATTCCGATAGGGTCTAAACTGAGCTGTTACAAAATTTGAGAAAGAAAAATCAACCATTTTTAGGGTAAAACATTCGGTCACTTGGAAGCTTAATCAAGGTACTATTTTTACTTGGTTTTTAATGATTTCTACGTTTTTGAGCTTGTTGCAGCTTAATCTAGCTAGCCTGTATTTTTTATTTTGAAACTGTTAAAGATTTTGTGAGATGCCATTGATGAATATTCATGCTTTTTGATGATTGATGATGATATATGGAAGTTAGATGATTGTTTTACATATTTTACAAAGATGAAATATGGACTAATTTGTGAAATTATGAAATTACGTGGTTAAAAATACAAATAAAGTAAAAATATGGGCTGATATATAATTGGGTAATATTCAACTAAGCATGGAATTGTTTAAATTTCATGAATTTTATATTTTATGTGTTAAGGACTAAATTGCAAAAATGTGAAATAATAGGGGCAAAAGTGTAATTTTGCCAAAATGTGTAAATTGTGTTAAATTGAATGAATTAATGATTAAATAAGTAAATTTTGTTATTATATAGATTGAGAAAAATGAGATTTGGATCTAGAATGGGGGAAAACAAAGTATCAAATTAGTCGACCTAATTCGTCGTTATAGCAATCGAGGTAAGTTCGTATGATAATAAATGTATTTAAATTGTGTTATAAATGCTGATTTATTATTGAATTGAATTGAATGCTGAATGGTTATGATTACGCACCGAAATCGACAGAGTTACGACGTCCGAAAGTCCCGTACGAACCTTAGGAATAGGATAGGATACAAATGTCATGACATTAGGATTATCAAGATGAGATTACATGTAAGACCATGTCTGGGACATTGGCATCATATTGAAATTATGTGTAAGACCATGTCTGGGACATTGGTATCATTATGATATTACGTGTAAGACCATGTCTGGGACATCGGCATCGTTATATGATTTCATGTAAGACCCTGTCTGGGATAGTGGCATCGATATGCGATAACATGTAAGTCCATATTTGGGATATGGCATTGTATGAGCTTATGTGATATCCAAGTATCCTTAACGATTCCAAAGGGTTCAACAGGCATAGTCAAGACGAGAATGAAAATACAATCGAATTAAGTGATACAAGTACATACAGAACCTATATGAGAATCAAATGAAGGTAATTTGGTAAGTTCTTAGTGTATCATGTATATGAAATGAGAAAGATTATGTATAAGTATGTTTCATGCCAAAATGTGTTTATTTGGCTATAATGAAGTATGAATTGAATGATATTGAAAATATGAGTTATAGTTGTTTTAACTAAATATACATATGGCACATAGTGTGCTAAACATCGTTATTTGATGTTATTTCACATAATTCACTTGGATAAAGAAAAGGTGATGAATATTGAATTGAATAAAGTTTACATATATATAATTGCTTATGCATATGAAAATGTGAATGAATAGATAAGAAGTATTCAAACCATACGTGTTTTGAATGAATAAACTCATGAAAATCTTGATTAACTACGTGTATGAATTCGAGATAGAATGGTGGAATCATATGAATTTTTATAATGTTTTGAGTAATTGTTTAAAATACAGTTATTTAATAATATGAGTTTATTATCATATGAGCTTACTAAGCTTTATAGCTTACTTTGTGTTTTTCTTACTATGTTTATAATGATTTGGAGGCTTGCTCGGGTTGGAAGTCATCGAAGATCTCATCACACTATCTAACTATGGTTTGGTACTTATGATCTTTGTGATTTTGGTTATCTAGCATGTATAGGCTAGAGTCTTTTTGATAAAGATTTTGGTGATGTATTTGGTCATTTTATATGGATTATTAATGACTTGTGTTTGATGTGTAATTTGCCTTGTGTAATGGCATAATTTGGTATGGTTGGTGATGGTTTAAGATGATCAATTGGTCATTTGGTATATAATGAGTATTTATTTATGAGTGAAGCTTTGTGTGTGATTGATGGTAGTAAAAATACATATTGAAATAGATTGTATTGATGAGTATGATTGTATTTTGGTATATGTTTGAATAAGTGAGTAATGAGGAATGTATCATGATAGTTTAGTATGTGTTTGAATGTACAAATGGTTTCGAATTGAGTATATGAATGCTTCATTATGAAATAGCATTGTTTGGCTGCCTATTAATGTATTGAAATAGCATGAAATGTGATGCTTTAGATATGCTCAAAGAGGGTGAGAAATGTGGCTTTAACCAAGCCTATTTTCACTCTACACTATCGAGCACACGGGCGTGTGACTCGACTATGTGTGACACATGACCTTGGTACAGGGCCGTGTGTCCCCTGGGGTTACCCTTCGAATTAAGTCAGTATACCCTACAGGTTTGACATGGCCTAGACACATGGGCGTGTCTACTGGCCGTGTGTGGCACACAGGCTGGAACATGGGTGTGTGGCCGACCGTGTGACCCAAGTCACTAACCCCTCTAGTTTTCCCACAGCTATGGCACCCAGGCGTGTCCTCGGCCGTATGGTACAAGTCATAATGTATGCCCTGTTTTCACATGGCTTGTGACACGGGCGTCTCTGGTGGCCCTGTGAGGCACATGGCCTGTTCACAAGGGCGTGTGGCCCATAAATGCTTGAAAATTTTATATGTTTCCCAAAGTTTGCAAATGTTATCAGTTTAGTCCCGAACCTCTTTTAAGCATTTTTGAAGGTCTCGTAGGACCTTATAAGGGACAATGTGAATGATTGGATGGATTTTTTTATTATGAATGCATATATTTATGTGAATGAGGTCGATTGGTAACACTTCGTAACCTTATTCCGACTTCAGATACGGGTTAGGGTTGTTACAAGTCCCGAACCATTTCTAAAGCATGTTTAAGGACTCGTAAATCCTTATAAGGGACAATATGATGCTGTTGAATGGTATTTGATTATGAATGCATAAATGTATGAGTTTTATATGTTAAGTGATGTGTACTAATAGGTAATACCTCGTAACCCTACTCCGACGACAGATACGGGTTAGGGGTATTACATTTTCCGCCTTCTCTTCCACGTCACACGACCACAATGCCCATTCTCCACTGTGTGCGCCACTCACTGCCGCCATCCTCCTTACCCACCGTTTGCTCCTTCCCCTACCCTTTCAATTTCGTTAATTATTAATTATTAATTATTAGTTATTTCATTTTAAATTATTTTTATTCCTATTTGTTTTATTACTATTATTTATTTTAATTAAAAAATTTTATGCCTTTACTTATTGTTTTGTTTATTTTCTTTTGAATTGTTTTTATTCTTTACATTTAGTATTTTATTATATTTATTATTATTATTACTGCTAGTTTGTTATTCAATGTCTTATCCTTTTTAGGTTTAGTTTTATTTTATGCTTAGTTTAATTTGTTTTTTTATTATTGTTTTCTTCTGCTTCGTATTTATTCCACTTGTTATCTTAGGAGTAGTATCTTGCTATTGGTATTTTATTTTGGTTTCATATTGCGCTTATCTTTTGTCAATGCAATTTAAATTGTCTGATCTTTATGTTTCCTTTGATTACGTACTTGGTACTGCTTATTTTATTTTTCTGATAGTGTATTATTTTCTTTTTTAGGCATACCATGACGAACACACGCAGAAAATCTAAGGTCGCCGTCCCTACTTCGAAAAAATGAAAGACCCCTAGCGCGACCTCTTCTTCGGGCGCTTTCGCTGAGGCTCGTCATCCGTACCTCTATTTTTCACAAGGTCTCTAGGAGGACTTATATCAGCTTCTTCGATTGAAGCCATTTAGCTTAGGCCAATGTATTGATTGGGACACTTTGGCGTAGGTCTAGTTAGCTGATAGCATGCGCGCCATCATTGCCACAGCTTCTTAGGATCAATTTTTCTCTATTATCGAGCCCACATACATGAGCTTACTTTGGAGTTCTGTTCTACATTTATCCTTCAGTAGGTGATGACGACCCAAGATGAGCCGGACACCATCACTTTCAGACTTGGTGGCATGGCGCGACATATGAGTGTCCTAGAGTTCGGAGCGGCATTGGAACTCTACATTGCCAAGTTCATGAGTACCAAGAGCTTTATCCGATTATACTAACACATCTACTACCCCACCATCTCTTTTTGTTGGGTAGACCTCACAGCGAGTAAGACGTTCTATGACATGAGTCGCTCGAAGGTGACCTCTCTTCCTCCGACCTTATGCTACATTCATGCCACCTTGGCACACACATTGGCTGATAGGAGAGAGAGCCATAGAGTCGTCAGTACCAACGATGCTTATTTCCTTTGGAGCATGGCCACTGGGTGACTTCATTGCTCTTGCCTTTCTCTATCAGACAGAGCGCAGCAAGAAAGGTCCTATTTGTTTAGGCCCTTATATGATTGATCGACTGTTTAACATCACAAAAACAATGAGCAAGCGTACACTGTCAATGTAAGTATAGTAAATAGATGTGATTCTGTCGATTATCGATCCCACAGGGATGGTTGTCTTCTATCTATTAATGTCGGTGCAATAACTAGATAGAAATGAGATAAATTATGAGGATAGTTGTTGGTGCAATAACTTAAAAACAATAAAATAAAATATGATAAGGGTAAACTAGGGTCCACAACATGAATCTTTGGCAGAATACTAAGTGCTCACAAGGTATAAAAGGATAGGTGATTTTCGAGGCAACAAAATTCAATGTAAATCTTACCAAGCGTCACTTCTCTATTTAATATGAGACTTAAACATGCAAATTAACCCCACATTTTGACGATGGCAATATGGCACTATTAAGAACAAGTGGACTAAATTCCTCTAATCCTCACTCAGCTTCCATTGTAATGCTTGTTAGCTCGAATTGTCACTGCACTTTCCAGTGTCAGTGACTGGAATAACACTTCTGTGTTAAGAAACATTCAAACCCTAAGATTAAACAATAAAATCAAGATTGAATAAGATAACATTTAACCAAGAATTCATGTGCACTTTTATACAAACAGAAAATAGAGAATAACCACCAACATTTAGAAAGAAATAAGAAAGAACTGAGTGGAGAATATTATTACTAGACAACTCGACTGAATCTCTCTATTCCCTCTTATCTCGCACTTAGCTCTCCTCGTCAGAAGCTAGTTTGCATCAATTTTCTTGTTGGCTCACCCATGAGAGGCTTAAGCTGCCATAGTTGCAAGCTTCAAGGTAGGATGAAGAGGATGATGATCAAGAAAAAGTTTCCCCCTTTTCTTCTCACGTCAACCTTTTATGTCCTCCAACAATACAACTGTCCTTTCCTTAAAATTATTTTGTCCTTGTACATACAGGTTGGTTATACCTAACTGGACAACTCATGCAGTTTTAGTTCTTATTCAGACAGCTGTCAAGTGCGGCGATAATTCTGGATGCAATCTGGAATTAACTCATGCAGCGATATTAATGCAAAAAGATAGCAAAATTAAGGATAAAATAGGCTAGGATTCACTGAGTTATAAAATGCAATTTACTAAACTAAAAATTCTAAAATATATGCTAAGGATAACTAAATGAGAACAATTTAACCAATAAGGGAGAAAACCTATGTTCTTTCTAGTGCTATCACACCCCCAAACTTGAGCTTTTACTTGTCCGCAAGTAAAACAAAAAGTAGCAAGGCTACAAAAATTTTACTAACGCAAATGATCGTTCTAGAAACTTGAACCCTCTAAATTTCCAATGAATGAATCACATTCAGATGAATGAATCACATTCAGATGAATGAATATTGCATCGGCAATTCATAAGCATGAATGAATAATGTTACAACTTCATCAATGCTAGCATCATGCTTCAAACCCTAAGTTCTATATACCATTACAACATTTATTGTAAAATACTAAGTACTTATATATTATATATATTTTTCGGAATAAGGGATATCGTTGCATTACTATACCCTTGCTCTTGAGAAGTAACGATGGGCTGCAACAAACCCCCAGGGAGTATGTAATTGCGAGTATGTAATTGCACCGAAACACACTCATGCAATGATAGCCTTAGGCCTAATTGGTTTTTGTAATGCTTGTATTGGAGTGTTCCCTCTTTAACATTCCATACTACACCAACTTTGGAGTGTCTCTAATTTATAACTATAATATATAAACAGTTGTAAAAAGTAGATTCGTTTAAGATTTAAAGAATAATAGCAATCATCCATTACTAATGCAACCTAATCCATTCAGCAAAGAATTGAAGCTACACCCTTCTGTCAAATTTATCCAACTCATTCATTGATAATTCACACGATTCAAGAATTAAGCATCAAATGTAACAAAAATTTTTGAACAATTTTCATTAACTATAATTAAACCTTGCATGCTTCATTACCAAAAGAAAAATTTGAAATGTGGGTGCAATTTCAAGCCCCATGTGCATTCCTCCAAACTTAAAGTTTGCATTGTCCCTAATGCACTAACATGAAAATATAATGACAATAAAAAAAAATGAAATGACTGTAACAACTTATTTTCAATGAAATCAGAATAGTGGTTTCGGGACCACAAATCTGATGTTGGAAAATTTTTTTATGTTGTACTGTATGACGGAAATACCATATAAAATTTTCGTTAAGAAATTTTACTGTGTACATACTTAATTTGATAAAAGGGACTAAATTGCGTAAATCGCAAAAGTTGTGTTCTAATAGCTAAATGTATTAAATAGCTATACAATTTTAAATTGGAGGTCCTTATATAGTAATTAGACATTAAGATTGTTAGTGGATAAGCATGAGTAGTTATCATTGGAATTTGAATGAATTATTAAGGTTAATTTTGGAAATTAGTGATTAAAGTTTTGATAAATAAAATAAAATAAACTATTATCATCATCTTCCACCAAAATTTAAAAAAATTAAAAAATGAAAAGAAAATCGAGCCATAGAAGCTTGAAATTTAGGCAAGCTTATTTTGCTCAATTAGGTATGTATTTTTGTTCCGTTTTTGATAATTTCTATATTTTTGGGATCGTTGTAGCTTAATCTAGCTAACCCGGGGATTAATTTGCAAAACTGTTAAAGTATTAGGGTTTTTCTATTGATAAACATACTTGAAGTTTGAAGTTTGATGATAGAAAATGAATGGTTGTTGTTAGATAAACAACTTTTGTAAAGAGATATTTGGTGAAATCATCAATTAGTGGCTAAATTGAAAAAGGTGAAAGTTTTACGATAAAATTTGTGAAATTTTGAATTATATGGGATGATATTAATATGTATAAAAATTTGCTAGGATTGAGTAAGGAATAAATTGCATGAAATTCATTTTCAAACCTAGGGACTAAATTACAAAGGAATTAAAAGTATAGGGCAAAATGGTAATTTTTCTAAAATTTCCATGTTGGATTAAATTGAATAGGAATTATATTGAAATAAGTTAAATTCATTCATATAGATCTTGTTAGATCTCATACGGAGTTAGATCGAGACAAAGAGAAAATATCATATTAGCTGCCTCCGTATCTACATACACTTATCGAGGTAAGTTCGTATAATTAAATTGTAAATTTATATGTTTTAAATTGAATTATATGTATGTGATTTGTATAATTGCCATGCATAAATACCCATCGCATATTCGAAAATTACCGAATCCCATTTGAACCTTAGGAATTTGTAGGATGCAAATGACATGTTATTAGGGTTACCGATTTGGTTGAGGTACTGCATGTGTTGTGGACACACCACAACTCGTATGAGCTTACCGATTTGCAGCTCGTGAGAGCTTACCAATTCTTAGCTTGTATGAGCTTAACGATTCTCAGCTCGTATAAGCTTACTGATTCATAGCTTGTGAGAGAATACCGATTCATAGCTCGAATGAGCATACATGTATACGAATTGACAGATTACAGTTTAGTACACCTCGTGTGTATTACTCGCGTATCCAATGATATTCTAAATGGTTCAACGGGCATAGTTTTCTTATGATTTTATAAGAGTTCAATATGAAATAGTACAAGTTTTTGCATGAATTACATGGAAATGAATCATATATGACAGATTGATACACGGTATAGATGTTACATGTATATGGAATTTGAACAGTGGTTGAATTACATGACTAACATGGTTGTTGAGGATATGTGTTTAGGCTTTTGGCCAAATTGGTTTGGATATGTTTTGTATGTGTACCTTAAATGTGACTAAATGATAAGTTAATTTCTTTTTGATACGAACATACTAAGCTTAAATGCTTACTTTGTGTTAATTTACGTGTTTTATAGTAATTCAAAAGCTTGTTCGGGTTGGAAGCTTGTCAGAACGATTTCACACTATCCATCGGCTCTTTTGGTACTTTCGGTAAATTAAGATCGGTTATAATGGCATGTATAGGTTAATTTGCTCATTGTTGGCATATAATTGTTTTGTTGAGATTAGCCACTTAAATAGCTTGTGTTTAGTATATTTTGATGTATATATATGGGGTTTTATCATATTGATGTTTGTTTGAATGGTATATTTGGTACCATTTGGGATTATGCATATATGTATTTGGTTGTTTAGGTAAATTTGTATACTTCGTTGACATGGTTTTAAGCTGTCATTTGAGGTGCCTAAGGACATATTGGTTGTATGTTGTGATAATACATATTTAAGACTTGATTTTAGCTTGTTTTGAGTGCCTTGTTACGGCTTATTGATGTGCAATATGAGTTTAGGTTGGTGTCAAATTCGATGAGAAATGTGGCTTGGAAAATGGTCTATTTTCATCCACATGGGCAAAGACACGAGTGTGTGTCTTAGCCGTGTGTGACACATGGCCAAGTGACACAGGTGTGTATCTTAGCCCTGTGTGACACATGGCCAAGTGACACGGCTGTGTGTCCTCTATATCTTCTTAAGAATGCAAGTCAGTATGCTCACAAAGCCTAGCATACGGACGTGTGATTTGGCCGTGTGACCCAAGTCAAAGTGTTACATGGGCATGGGCACGAGCTGGATACGGCCATGTGTCCCTATTTCGAATGTCCACACGGCCTAAGACACGGGCGTGTCTCTTAGCCATGTGAATCACACGGTTTGGCCACATGGCCGTGTGACCCCTGTAGCTTTGAAAAAATTCAATGTTTTCTAAAAAATTCTTTAAGTACCCGATCTAGTCCCGACTTGTTTCTAACGCGTATTTTAGGTCCCGAGGGCTCGTATAAGGGTCAATATGTTTGATTTTGATTGATTTCTTACATCAATGTTATTTGATATGAAATGTCTATTTATTTGATCTATAAACTCCGGTAATGCTCCGTAACATTGTTTCGGTGATGGATACGGGTTAGGGGTGTTACATTTATTGGTATCAGAGTTACGATTTAGTCGATTCTTGGACTAAATGTAGTGTATACGAGTCTAGCTATACATGCCATTATATAACCTGTAATAGTGTGATATCTCCTGACCGTTTTAAAACATGTTTTCATATAGCAATGTCGTCCAACCGAGTTGGTTCTGATGAAGTGGAGAGTGACACTCAAGCCTCCATTCAAGAAGTAGCTTTGAGTGGTACGAAACCTGTATTTGAGGGTCGGGGAGGAGAGGCTAAGGTAGCCTTCTTCTAGATGATGAATAAGTGGTTCATTGAGTTTGTACGAACAAACCCGATTGCTCAACATCCTCCACCCCCTCCTGTTCCTCAACCAATTCCCGTTATTCCTCAAAGTATGGAACCTATCAGAGTTGGTAAGCCTCCTGTTGATAAGATCCGTAAGTATGGTGCTAAAGAATTTCGAGCTACTACCGAGGATGATCCTGAAAGAGCTGAGTTCTGGTTAGAAATTACCATAAGAGTTCTTGATGAATTATCTTGTTCACCAGCTGAATGTCTTAAATGTGCAGTATCTCTATTAAAAGATTTAGCTTACCAGTGGTGGAGTACATTGACTTCTGTAGTGCTGAGAGAGAGTATTACTTGGAAATTCTTTCAAACTGAGTTCCACAATAAATAAATTTGTCAGAGGTTTCTCGACCAGAAACGTGAAGAACTTTTGGAGCTTAAATAGGGTTGTATGACAATGTTCGAATATGAATGAGAATTTGTTTAATTGAGCAAATATGCTCGAGAATGTATTCCAACTGAGACTGCAATGTGTAAGCAGTTTGAAGATAGCTTAAACAAAGATATAAAACTATCCTCATGTTGAAAGAATTTGTTGTACTAGTTGATCGGGCATAGAAAGCTGAAAAGTTGAGCAAAGAGAAAAGACACACTGAGATTGAAGCCAGGAATTCAAGCAAGAGATTGACGGGAAAGTCATACCAGTCATCATCAAAGAAATCTAAACAACATCACTACCATTCTACTACTTCTATGGGATACTCTAGTAGAGATAGAGGTACCCAACGCTTCAGTCCTAAATCTCGGGCTACATCTGTAGCGAGTGTCAATAGTGCTGGAAATACAAAACCCAAGTGCAAGCACTGTAACAAGCTACATTATAGTGAATGTCAAATGAAGGGCGAAGTGTGTTTTAGATGTGCTTCCTTTGACCACTATCTTAGAGATTGCTCGGAGAAATCTGAGAAAGATAATATTCAAATTTTGAGGCCGAGCAATATAGCTGCGAGAGGTAGACCACCTCGTAATCTTGGAAATGTGAGTGGTAGCCATTGTGTGACGAAAGACTCTACTGTAAGGTCTGAGGCACAAACACCAGCTAGGGCCTATGCTATCCGTGCACGTGAATATGCTTCTGCGCCAAATGTTATTACCAGCATTTTCTCTCTTATTGATACTGATGTAACTGCTTTAATTGATCTCAGATCGACTCATTCATATGTTTGCATGAATTTAGTGTCTAGTAAAAAATTACCTGTTGAGTCTACTGAATTCATAGTTGAAGTATCAAACCCTCTAGGCCAGTATGTATTAGTTGATAAGGTTTGGAAGAACTGCCCGTTAATGACTCAGGGTTAAAGTTTTCTGACTAATTTGATGCTATTACCGTTCAATGAATTTGATGTGATTTTAGGAATGGATTGGTTAACTTTGCATGATGCTATGGTAAATTGTAAACGAAACCTTATCATATTGAAATGCAAGAATGGTGAGATGCTTCATATTAAATCAGATAAATTGAATGGGTTGCCTATTGTGATATGAGCTATGTCAGTACAAAAATATGTGAGAAAAAGTTGTAATGCTTACATTGCTTATGTATTGGATGCAAAAGTGTTTGAGTCGAAGCTTGAATAAGTGCTAGTGGTTTGCGAGTATCCTAATGTGTTTCCAAAGGAGTTACCTGGATTACAACAAGTTAGAGAAGTCGAATTTGCTATAGAACTTGTACTGGGAACAATACCAATATCGATAGCACCATACATAATAGCTCCTACAGATTTAAAAGGGTTGGAAGCACAGTTACAAAAGTTAACTGATAGGGTTTTGCTCATCCTAGTTTTTCACCTTGGGGTGCACTGGTTCTGTTTGTTAAGAAAAAGGATGGATCGATGAGATTATGTGTAACACCCCTTACCCGTATTTGACGCTGGAACAAGGTACGAGCCATTACCTGACTTATACACAAGCAATCATACAAAATCGAGCCATAAATTTCCATCCAAATTTAAAACTTTTCATATACATTCATATCATCCTTAAAACAATCCCACGAGGCCCAAAACATACATTGGAAGTGGTTCGGGACTAAACCGAGAACTTTAGAAAATTTCACAACACTTAAAAATTTTTTCATGTTTTAAGAGTCACACGCCTGTGTGGGCAGGCCGTATGGTCACATACGCCCATGTCCCTAACACGTGTAACTCTCTGTTTGTCACCAAAGAACAAATTGAAGTCACATGGCCAAGTCACACGCCCGTGTGCTCGGCCGTATGGTCGATTTACTTAAACTGTGCAAATTTCCACATCCATGAAAATAGCATCATATGCATATATACTTAAACAAATATTAGCTAATTTCAATGGCCATTTACAAAATGAATTATCAACCAACATAAGACAACACATTTGGCCAAATCAATTATGACACGTAACAAAATGACCAAGTCCCTATACATGCCATAACTCAAAATGTTGAATTCAATGGTTTCCAAAATAATAAGTTGATAGTGTTAGTGGATCTCCAACAGTCTCTGATCCCCAAGCTAGCTTAGTGACACTATAAGATAAGGGAAAGAAAAGGGGAGTAAGCTATATAGCTTAGTAAGTTTCTATGCAAATAATAAGTATCAAATCCAAACATTGAACATACAATTTACATGATGATAATTGACATAATTATTATTAAAATCTTAAATCATAACTTACTCAATCATAACCTTACCAAGGGTTCATCACATAATGAGCTCATTACATATGAGTTTTACGTACATACCTGAGTCATCTCGAATTGCATTTACACATAATCCATCTTTGACATACTCGTTAAATTACCTGTTGAACCACTTGGAATACTAAAGGATACTCGGTAATCCCGTACACATGGTACCGTACCAATGCCATATCCAAAATATGGTCTTACATGTGATCTTGAATCGATGCCAATATCCCAGCTATGGTCTTACACATAGTCTCATATAGATGCCATATCCCAGATATGGTCATACACGTAGCCTTAGTAACCCTAATGTCATGACATTTGTATCCTATCTATTCCTAAGGTTCAACTGGGATTTCACGCTTATCGTAACTTTTTCGAATATGTCCAAGGGTCAATCACAATTCATACAATAATAAAGCATTTAAAACATAATTAAAACAATGTATTATTTACATACGAACTTATCTCAGTACAAAAATAGTAGAAATAGGACTTAATCGTCAAACACTTTGTTTTTCCCCCGATCTAGGTCTGAACCTCGTTTTTCTTGATCTGTAATAGAAAATTTAACTCATTTATTATTCACATTACTCAATTTAGTTCAAAAATCACATTATGGAAAAATTATATTTTTACCCCTAAACTTTGGCATTTTTACACTTTGGTCCCTAAGCTCGTAAATTGAAATGGATTCAATTTTTTTTTGATTCCCAAGCCTAGCCAAACCTCTTTCATGCTTATAACAGCCCAAATTTTCCATTCTTTCACATTTTTACTACTCATTTTATAACTTTTTACAAATAGGTCCTTTTAGGCATTTTCATCGAAAATCACTTAGCAAAAGTCATTTATCAAACATCAAACTTGCATAATCTACCATTAAACATCAAAATACACACATGTCTAACATGGGTCAAACCAAATACCTTAATCATTTCTCAAATTAGTGGTAGAAATAGATAGATCGACTGACAACGACTTCAAAAATGTAAAGAGCATTAAAAATGGGACAAGAACGGACTTACAATCGAGCTTGAAAGATGAACAAACCCTAGCCATGGTTCCCCTTTGAAATTTTCAGACATGGGTAGAAGATGAGCAAAAATTGGTTTTTAATTTGATTGTTAATTCTTTTATTAACTAAATGACTAAAATGCCCTTTTCTTAAAATATTAAAATTCTCTTACTTCATGTCTATTTTTGTCCACCAACTTAAGAAATGGTATAATTACCATATAAGGACCTCTTTTTTAAAATTTCATAGCAATTAGACACCTCTAGCATGTAGAACTCATGTTTTGCACTTTTTATAATTTAGTCCTTTTGCTAAATTGAGTGCCCAAACAACAAAATTTTCGAACAAAATTTTCATGAAATCATTCAAGAAAATCGTAGACCATAAAAATGTAATAAAAACAAGTTTTACTACGTCGGATTCATGGTCCCAAAACCACTGTTCTGACTAGCCCCAAAATCAGGCCGTTACATTATGCACTGACTACCGTCAGCTCAACAAAGTTACAATCAAGAATAAATATCCACTATGTTGCATTGATGATTTGTTTGATCAATTGAAAGGTGCCATAGTATTCTCAAAGATCAATATTCGTTCTGGCTGTTATCAGTTACGAGTGAAAGATTCAGATGTGCTGAAAACGGCATTTAGAACCAAGTACGGAGATTATGAATTTCTTGTGAAGTCGTTTGGTTTAACTAACGCACCTGAAGTATTTATAGATTTGATGAATAGAATTTTCACACCATATTTAGATAGATTTATTGTGGTATTTATTGATGATATTTTGATATATTCTCAAAATGAGATTGAAAATGCCAAGTATATGAGAATTGTTTTGCAAACTCTACGGGATAAACAACTGTTGCTAAATTTAACTAATATAAGTTTTGGCTTCGGGAAGTTGGTTTTCTAGGACACATAGTATCGGCTGAAGGCATCAGAGTTGATCCAAATAAAATTTCAGTGATTGTTAACTGGAAACCACCGATAAACATATCTGAAGTTAGAAGTTTTCTAGGATTTGCTGGTTATTACCAGAGATTTGTAAAAGGGTTTTTGATGATAGCTACACCGATAACATGGCTATTATAGAAAGATGTGAAATTTGAATGGTCTGATAAATATCAGCAAAGTTTTAACCAGTTGAAAGCCTTGTTGACCCAAGCATCAGTTCTGGTTCAGCCTGAATTGGGTAAGGAATTTATAGTTTTCAATAATGCGTCATTGAACAGATTAGGCTGTGTTTTGATACAAGAAGGTAAAGTAATAGCTTGTGCTTCTAGACAGTTAAAACCACATGAGAAGAACTATCCGACACATAACTTAGAGTTGGCAACTATTATTTTTACGTTGAAAATTTGGCAACACCATTTGTTCAGTGAAAAATGTCATATAATTACCAATCAAAAGAGTTTAAAGTATTTGATGTCATAGAAAGATTTGAATCTCAAACAATGTAGATGGCTCAAACTATTGAAAGATAATGAGTTAATTATTGATTATCATCCGGGAAAAGCAAACGTAGTGGTTGATGCTTTGAGTAGAAAATCCTTGTTTGTTCTACGAGTGATGAATACCCTATTATCACTATCTGATGATGACTCGATTTTATCCGAGTTAAAAGCTAAACCAACATTTTTACAGCAGATCTGTGAAGCTCAAAAATATGATAATGAGATGTTACCTAAACAGGTACAATGTGAGTCGACTTTTGATTCAGAATATCAGATAGGACTATATGATTGTTTGTTATTCAGAGGTAGAGCTTGTGTGCCAAAGAATCCAGAGCTTATACAGAAAATTTTGGACAAAGCTCATTGTGGTACCTTGTCTATTCATCCGAGGAGTAATAAAATGTACAATGCTTTGAAATAGATGTACTGATGGCCGGAATGAGACGTGATATTTTAGATTTTGTATCTAAATGTTTGATATGTCAGTAAGTTAAAACTGAACATCAGGTACCTTCAGAACTATTACAGCCAGTGATGATACTGGAGTGGAAATGAGATAGAGTTATTATGGATTTTATATCGGGGTTACCCCTATCTTCAAAAAAGAATGATGCCATTTGGGTTATCGTTGATCGTTTGACGAAGTTTGTACATTTTATTCCGGTACATACATATTTCTCACTTGATAGATTAGCGGAGTCATATGTTTCAGAGATTGTTAGACTGCGTGGAGTCCTAATCTCCATTATTTCGGATAGAGATCCACGGTTCACATCTCGATTCTGGAAAAAGTTACAGGAAGCTTTGTAAACGGAAAAATATATAGGATTTTTCCTATGTCATTTATCACCTTTTTACTTAAAATTGTTGTTAAAACTAAGTAATTATTTAATAAATTAATGAAATATGTGAAAATATGAAATTAGGACATAAAAATTATGAAAATGTGATTTTATGTTTTATTATATAGTTTTCATGCAATAAATGGCTTAATTTATATTAATTTGAATATATTATATTTTTTATGACATAAAATGGGTTATGCATGATTAAATTAAATAATAAAATATAAAATTATATTTAATAATTCATTTTAAAATACTTCATTAATAATTTGGGTTTTAAATTAATTAATTAAATTGAACAAATTTTATTCTTTGGTCCTCTAACTTGTTGATTTATTCTGGACAGGTCTGACAGCTTTGTTGGATTACAAAACCGTCCAAATTGGGGACCAAGTCAACCCAAAATTCGGCTGCATATGGCTGTCCATAAACCACTTTTTGGTTTAATTGCACAAGGTCCTTGAAGAGTTGAAGAAATTAGATATTTACCTGAAGATTTGCACTTGACCGAGTCTTAGTCCTGAGTTGTTGTGGCACTTAAATTGACCAAAAATCAAGCAAAAATCAGCTCAACTTTCTCAATTTATGGCCGGCCACCCATGGAAGCTTCTTCAAAAGATGAAAACTTCTATTTTTAGTAAACTATCCCCCTCTCCTCACCTATAAATAAGACCTCATTCTCATATTTCTACTCATCCTTTATCATTCATCATTCATCATTCTCTCCTCTTTAATTTCTCTTAGAATTCTTCTTTTCTCCCCACTCCTATCATCATCTTTTCATGAAGATTTTAGCATTTGACCTCTTAAAGAACCCTTGGTCAGCCACCTTGGAGAGCCATTAGCAAAGGAGTGAAGCAAAAGAACGAAGGAGCCTCGTCAGTCAGAGTCTTGGGTGACAACCACTCTAAATTGGGTTTAATATTTATTTTCTTTAATTTAATCAAAAGATGTTTGCTATGTGTTCTTTGTTCTTGTTTACAACAATGTTAGCTTAATTTTATTTAAGCTAGGATGATTGCTTTGATTAAATAATATTTATTAGATTCATGCTTATAATGTTTGTTCCTCAATTGGTCATGTTTTCAATTAAAATCAAGTCTGTATTTCGTTCATACGTGATTGAAATGCACCTGAATTAGCTGAGCGATCCTAACCAGACAACGGCTAGTGGACACATAATTGAAATGTGCATGCTCAATTTAGATCCTAACTCGATTAAATTGCAGGTTTCATAACAACCCTAACCAGGCTCTGTTATCTGCATAGTTTTTAGATTTGCGTGATTAAAATATTTCAAACCTAACACGTCCCTGTTACCTTGCACGAATACTAAGAAACCTTTAGTAAATAAGAATCAGTAAAATGCGTATTTACTAAGTAAAGGATTCTGAAAAGACCTAACGTGGTTTCCAAACTCTTGAAAGATCGAGTTGCCATGAAATGTTTTTCTGAATATTATTAAGCATGTTGATAATAAATTGAGGTTAATTAAAATAATTTTCCAAGTTTATTTATGTTATAATTGTTAATTGTGTTTAATTTTGATAAAATCTATTTCATTCATATAGTTTGCATACTTAGGTTAATTTGCATTAGGGATCATTGCATTTAGTTTAATATATTTTAATTGTCGAAACCATTTTTTATTTTTTGAAAAAACGAGGATCGACTTTAAAATGTGGAGTCGCCACCAATACTTTTTGTTTAGGTGTGATCAGATCACCTATAAAACTTTTTATTTAAAATATTGATTTTGGCCTACGAAATTCAAGAAAATAAGTTCGAGAGTCAGTTACGTGCAAGGAAGGATTAGCACCCTCGCAGCGCCCAAAATCGGTACCTTATTGATTAATTAATGTCCTAATATCGAAAATCTGAAAAGATCTTAAAATACAATTCCTTTAAAAATGTTTGGATAACTTGAAGTGGATATTGAGATTCTCTTGTTCCGAAGGAATAAAATATCATATCCAGTACGTTAGGATACAACATGTCAAACCCTCGGTACCAAGATCGTCTTATGATTTCCAAAACATGCAATTAAAAGGATATTTAGCCATTTGGTCAAATGAAAAAAATCAAAACCCAGCATGTTAGGGTACATTTTCTCAAATTTCTAAATGCGAAATATTGCCTTGTTTTGAGAAAATTTCAAGTATAAGTGATTATAAAAACCGACTTGAAATACATTTTTTATTTGTTTGGAGTAAAGAAAATGAAATGATCAATTTTAGGCAAATAAGTTGGCAATCTCAATCATAATACAATACACGGAAAAGCAAAGTAACAAATATGGAAAATATACATGGATAACATATCATACAAATTATTGACAATAATATAAAGATACAAATATGTAGTCAAAACACACCCAATGATAATAATCTTACAACATATATTATTTAACATTTCTAAATAAAGACTAAAGAAAAAAAATCTATTTAAACAATGAAACAAAAAACTTTTAAATGGTAATGAGCAATGTTAAAATAAATAATGTAAAGGAAGATAAATTTGAAATTAACAATGCAAAGAAAAACAATTTAAAAGTAAATTTTATGTATGTAAAAAAATAATACATGCAAAAATTTGAAATAAATCATAAAATAAATAAAAATAAAAATAAATAATATATAAAATATAAACTTTAACATATAAATAAATTTCAAAATAAGTATTATAAGAAGAAATTTAAAATTAGTGCTATACAAAACAATTTAAAAAAAATTATAAATAAAAATATAATATAAATTATGTACATAAAAAATAATGATGTATGCCCATATAAAATTTGGAAACAAATAATGTACTTATTAGAAAGTTTTAACATAAATGAATTATGAAAATACAACCATATAAAAATATACAAAAGAATATATATGAATAACAATCTATATAATATGAAATCAATGATCATACAAAATAATTTGAAACAAGGTTTACTCATCAACAATTAATAATATACATAAAGTGGAGAACTTAATATCAATAATGTATATATATAAAATAATATAAGAAAGTGCTTGAAATAAACAAAATATATATAATTTAAAATTGGGTCCTTAAAAGAAACAAATGATATACATAAATAGATTTAAAAGAAAAAAATATATAAACAGGTTTGAAAGGGAATTTAAATAAGTAATTTAATATAAATTATGTATTTATATATAAAATAACAATGTATGAAAATAAATATCATATAAATCTTTAAAACATAGAATTACATAAAAGAGAATTTTAAAATGGACAAATTATAAAATAAAATAATCTTTTTTTAAATATATATATATATATAACAAGCTAGAACAATGCAAAATCAGTAAAATAATTCAAGATAGAGATGAATAATAAATAATTTTTTAAAAAAAATAAAAGAATTACAAAAGAAAGAAAAAAAATAAAAAAATACTCAAAAATAAAAAAAATACTCCATTGAAATAAAAATAAAATCAAAAGAACAATTTAAAACAAATAAAGCTATTAAAACAACATTGAGGACCAAAATACGACATGCGCAAACCAAAGAGGACTAAAAATGCAAATGTACCAAATTCCAAAACGAAACGTTTAAACGTGGACTAATTTGAAACAGTGTGTAAATCCCAAGGAAAAATTTAAAACAAATAAAACATAATCGGGGTATAATTAAAGGTTAGCGCAAGAGAGGAGGGACTAAGCGCGCAAATATCCCTTCACCGCAAAAACACGCGGATCCTGAGGGCAACGGGCCAGGTCACACGGGTCTGGTGCCTAAACGACGCTGTTTTGAGGCCATTGAAACGTCCTTAAATGACAACGTTTGAAACATGCTATAAAACCCCAATTTTTTTTTTTAAAAATCTTCATTTCTTCATGCTTTCTGAAAAAAAAGAAATTGGGGGGAGGGGGAATTCTCTCTGAAGCATCTATTTTCGACGATCGGACCACCGTCCGTCCGTCGCTGGCGACCACCGTACGCGGCGGTCGGAGTTATGAAACTGACACCCTTTTTCACCTTTTTTTCTCTCCGATCTAGATCTAAGATCTGAACAGCCGAGAAAACTCGAAGAAACCTTTCGGTTTCACACTCTCCGATCGCCAAAAAGGTAAAAAAAAAGGGTTCTATCTTTCTTTCTAAGTATATCTATATATGTATATACACTATATTTGATGTGCGTGGGCTATAAAAGCATGAAAATACCTTCGAATAAGTCTTTTTTCTTTTTGCTATTTTGGTTGATATCTCTTGCGTTTGTATTAAAAAATGTAAGCTATACAGTGATGATCTTTGGCTTTTTATAGCCAAATAAAAATAATCAAATACACGGTTTTTTCTCTGCTCTACTGTATTCTATTATGTTCTTCTCGTAGGTTCGACTGACGTGGACGTACGGAGGTGTACGGTAGTGAGGAGGCCGTGCGTGAGAGCTGCGGCGCTGAGCCAACCAGGCCTATTTTACTTTTGGCTATAATTTTAATTGTTTTTGGGTCTTAGGGTTTAATGGTTAGGGTTGGGTTTAGAGTCTAGGCCAATAGATTTGGGTTTATTTTGGGTTTCAATTTGGGTCTCGAGTTTGGGTCATTGGTTTGTAATGATGGACTATGGATTTTTATTATTTTGGTTTTATTAATTTTTCTATAACGAGCCCAGATAGATTGGACCGATTATAGTTGCCCCTCTTTGCTCATTGTCGTGTAACGAGAATGGAGCAAAGATCTATAAGAAGGGCCAATCCTTCCTGGTCTCGCTGAATATTGACTTCTTTGATGCTCATCTTCTTCAAGTAGCCTCATTCCATCCCACTATGTCTTCAGGGGTATAGGAATTGATACTTTAACCTGCTCCAATAAAATTTCAGGAAGAAGAGATTTGCAGCTTTAATCTACTCCGCTGGAACTTCAAGGAGATAAGGAATAATCTTCAGTCTGCTCCACTATTACTTCAGGGAAATAAGCCTAGTGGCCATAATCTGCTTCCCTACTACCTCGGGGAGATAAGATTCGCCGTCTTTGATTTGCTCCACTGCTATCTCAGTGAGATAAGATCTACAATCTTCAGTCTGCTCCCTTGCTACCTCAGAAAGATAAGACTAATGGCTAAAATCTGCTTTCCTGCTACCTCGAAAAGATAAGATTCACCGTCTTCGATCTGCTATTGCTATCTTAGTGAGATAAGATCTACAATCTTCAGTCTGCTCCCTTGTTACCTTAGGAAGATAAGACTGGTGGCTAAAATCTGCTCTCCTACTACCTCGAAAAGATAAAATTCGCTGTCTTCGATCTGCTCTATTATTGCTTAGGGAGATAAGATCTACAGTCTTCAGTCTGCTCCATTGCTACCTCAAAAAGATAAGACTACAATCATTAGCCTGCTCCCTTGCTACCTCAGGGAGATAAGGTTAGTGGCTAAAATCTACTCCCTTGCTACCTCAGGAAGATAAGATTCGCCATTTTCGATATGCTCCACTACTACTTAGGGATACAAACTCTGGATTCACCAATGTTACTACACTGTCCTCTAGGACATGTCCTGTAGACTCGATTTTATATGCCTATGTTTTTGTCAAATGATTAGGATGCTATGATTGAAATGAATCGAATGCTCCTAACTAGATGTGTTATGAATGATATATGAATGCGGAAATAAGAATGATCCTTTGTTAAATGCTTAAGGTATCATCGCTTGTTGTTCATCAGGGCATTATCACTGATGTATTACACTGGCATCTTGTTCGGCAAGTATTTTCTGATAGAAAAGTTCGAAGAAACAATCACATTTTGCTCAACTAGTTTGCTCCACTGTAACTTTAGGGTCTCTTTCACTATACCTCTAGGACCTAAGGTTTGTACCATCTTCAAACCCTTCCCTTGCAACTCAAAAGTGTAGGATTTGAATTTTCCCCATCAATTCGGTCTGTTACACCATTCCCTGGGTGTCATGACCAGACGTGTATGCCTGATATTTGCATGAATGCAAAATATCATTTTCCTTTTCTCAAGAATGATCCCCTTTTATGCTCTTAGGTTGACACTGATCATTTTTCTTTGAAATTGTATCACCGATGCCATATCTTGTCTTTTTGTTCAATCATTATTTTGGACCGAAAATTCGAATAGATAGTCTCAATTTAAACCCCTCCTACTTAGATATTTCCTTAAACTTAGTAAGTTCTAAACAATAGTCCTATTTCAGGTTCTTGCATTCTTTAAAAACTTCTAGAGTAATATGCGAAACTTCTTTTTGTGAAAGTATTATTAGTTCATTAACCATTATTTCAATGCAACATGCTTGCAACAAATCATAACAGTGGATAAGAATGGAATTAAATTGGAGCATAGCTTGAAGTGAATAAATTATCAAAGATAAAAATGGAAATTGATTGGAAATGCATATCCTGAAAAGGAAAAATATTTCAAAGATAGTTAATTCAATATGAATAAGATGAAGACTAGGTACTCCCGATATCGCAACATGAGTTTCTCTGTACAAACTTCTTGAAGACCAATTTAAGCTTGACCTGTGTTTAGAAGATCAGAAGTACTTTGTCCATGCTCCAAGATGTAGCATACCCTTTTCCTTGTTAATTCAGGTATAGTAACATCACCACCTTCCCTATCTTTGATCAAAATTTGAGCCACCCTTTTTAGGTTTTCAACTCAAATCCTATTTGGCCTCAAGGCGCCCTTTGCGGGTTTTTTACCTTGGCGTCTCCTTTTTACCTTTTTATTTTCATTTGTTATAGGGTCTCAAAGCGCCTTTTGCGAGTTTTCACTTTGCCCTCTTTCCCTCTTTAAGTGAAATACTTCTTGACGGAATCTGAACTCACAGGTTTTTCCCATTCATCTTGGCTAGAATCAATTCTCCTCTGGAAAAGGCTTTCTTTACCACATAAGGTCCTTCCCAGTTTGGCATCCATTTCCCTCTGAAATCTTTCTGTATAGGAAGGATCTTTTTCAAAACCAGGTGCCCCTTATGGAATTCTCTAGGGCAAACCTTTTTTTCATAGGCTCGCATCATTCGTTTTTGGTACATCTGACCATGATGGATAGCCCTTAGCCTTCTTTCTTCGATCAAATTCAACTGATCATATCTAGATTGGATCCATTCTGTTTCATCTAACTTCACCTCTGACAAAACTCAGAAAGAAGGAATCTCAACTTCGATAGGCAGAACCGCCTCCATTCCGTAGACCAAAGAGAAAGGCGTTGCCCCAGTAGAAGTCCTGATAGATGTTCAATAAGCAAAGAGGGCAAATGGTAATTTCTCGTACCAATCTTTATAAGTCTTAGCCATTTTCCCTATGATCTTTTTAATATTTTTATTGGCTGCTTCCACTGCACCATTCATTTTTGGGTGATACGGTGATAAATTATGGTGTCTGATCTTGAACTGACTGCAAACTTCTACTATCGTGCTATTGTTCAAATTTAATGCATTGTCAGATTGATTCTCTCAGGCATTCCATATCGACATATAATTTCCTTCTTTAAAAATCTGCTGACTGCCGACTTAGTCACATTGGCATATGAGGCAGCCTCTACCAACTTGGTGAAATAGTCGATGACCACAAAGATGAACCGATGCCCATTTGAAGCTTTCGGCGAAATTGGCCCTATGACATCCATGCCCCACATGGAGAAGGGCCATGGGAAAGTCATAACATGCAAAGGCGACAGAGGTACATAAATTTTTTCACCATAAATTTGACTTTTGTGACACCTCTTGGCATAATTGATGCAGTCTCCCTCCATTGTAGACCAGTAATATCCAAATCTCATAATTTTCCTTGCCATTGTGAAAATACATTTCACAAACACCCTCGTGAACTTCTTCCAAGATTTTATTAGCTTCAATAACGTCCACGCATCTCAATAGTACCTGATCCTTTCTTCTTTTGTATAGGATCTCCCCATCTAAGACATTCACATGCTAGTCTTCTCAACGTCCTTTTATCATTCACAGTTGGCTGGTCAAGATACTTACAATTTCTCATATATCGTAATATATCTTGCTACCAGCGATGGTCATCTCTCTCTTCTTCCTCAATGTTGCAGCAATGAGCCGGGGCCTTATAAATAATCATTTGAATAGGCTTCATATCCTCTTGTTTATTTACTTTGATCATGGAGGCCAAAGTAGCCAAAGCATCTGTCATTTGATTTTTATCTCGTGGGAGATAATTGAAGGTAATAACATCAAACCCCTCAATTAACCCCAAAACTAACCTTCGATAATTGATCAATTTGGAATCTCTTGTCTCCCATTCACCTCTAAGTTGGTAAATCACTAGTACAAAATCTCTATATACCTCTAACAATATGATCTTGCATTCTATGACTGCACGGAGTCTCATGATACATGCCTCATACTCTACCATATTATTTGTGCAATCAAAGTCCAATTTACATGTGAATGTATAATGATCTGCATTTGGGGATACCAGGACTACCCCAATTCCATTAGCCACAGCATTTGAGGCTTCGTCAAAGTTCAATTTCCAAAGATGACCTTTTGTAGCGTCCTCTTCAGTAGTTGCCACATACATTAGCTCTTCATTGGAGAAATCAAAATTTGAGGACTCATAATATTCTAGAGCTTTGCTGGCCAGAAAATCTGCTATTACGCTCCCTTTCACGGCTTTTTGGCTTACATAGACTTTGTCAAATTCAGAAAGCAGAATCTGCCATCTAGCCGTCCTTCTATTCAAAGCATTTGACTCCATCATATATTTTAGAGGATCCAACTTTGAGATTAGGCAGGTCATATGATATAACATGTATTGCCTCAACCTCCGAGTTGTCCAAATTAAAGCGCAGCACAATTTCTCAATCAGCGAATATCTCAATTCACACTCAGTGAATTTCTGACTGAGGTAATATATGTCTTTTTTTTTTCTTCCCGACTCATCATGTTGACCAGGCACACATCCCATAGAGTTATTGAACACTGTTAAATATAGTATTAATAGCCTATTTGGGCTTGGAGGTGATAGTACTGGGGGACTTGACAAGTACTGCTTAACCTTATCGAAAGCTTTCTGGCATTCATCATCTCACACACCTGGGTTGTGTTTTTTAAGAAGACGAAATATGGGATCACATTTCTCAGTTAATTGTGAAATGAACCAAGCAATATAATTTAGCCTTCTAAGGAAACCTCGAACTTCTTTTTGAGTACGCGGTTGAGGCAATTCTTGTATAGCCCGAAATTTGTCTGAGTCAATCTCAATTCCCCTCTCACTGACTACAAAGCCTAGCAATTTTCCCGATCTAGCTCCAAAAGTACATTTTGTTGGATTGAGCTTTAGTTGAAATTTTATTAATCTCAAGAACAACTTTCTCAGAACTTGGATGTGTTCCTCTTCGGTTCAAGATTTGACAATCATATCATCGACATAAACTTCGATCTCTTTGTACATCATATCATGTAACATGGTCACCATGGCCCTTTGATATGTCGCTCCTGTATTCTTCAGCCCAAACGGGATCACCTTATAACAGAATGTACCCCACAAGGTTATGAAGGTAGTCTTTCCCATATCTTCAGGATGCATCTTTATCTGATTATATCCTGAGAAGCTATCCATAAAGTAAAACAACGAGTAGCCTGCCGTATTATCCACTAGAGTATCAATGTGAGGCAAGGGGAAGTTGTCCTATGGACTAGCTTTATTTAAGTCTCTATAATCCATACACATTTGTACCTTTCCATCTTTCTTAGGTCCTATGGACTAGCCTTATTTAAGTCTCTATAATTCATACACATTCGTACCTTTCCATCTTTCTTAGGAACAGGCATAATGTTGGCTACCCATTCTGAGTATTTGACCACCTGCAGGAATACTGCATCAAATTGCCTTTTGACTTCCTCCTTTATTTTTAGTACAATATCTGGCCTCATTCTTCGGAGTTTCTGCTGAACTGGCTTGCAATCTTCTTTTATGGGAAGACAATGTACTACAATATAGGTGCTTAACCCAGGCATATCTTGGTATGACCATGTGAAGACATATTTGAATTCTTTAAGTAACTCCACAATGTTTTGCTTCGTTTCTTCAGTTGTGCACGTTCCCATTTTTACTTTCTTTCCTTCTTCTAAAGTCACAGTCTCCACTGTCTCTTTATGAGGTAGAATTTGTTTTTCCTTTTGTTCTACCATCCTTAACAAGTCTGGGGATAAGCCATAGTCTATGTCATCTTCAAAGTCCTAGGATCCCTCTAAACACAAGTCTTGCTCAAAAGGAGATTCTGAGTCAGTTCCAGTGTCACTCATGTCATTAATATCCGAAAACCTATTGTAGGGACAAAAGAATGTACAAAAAATCGAATGAATTTAAGAATAATTACTTGTATGGTATGATTATGAATGAAATGAAAGAATGATTTGAAAGAATCTGAAATATTTGTATGGAAAGAATGAAAGAATTTTTGTTCAAAATGATAGCAAAGATGTACTTTATTAAAATAATGATGCTTGAACATGGGCATATTTCACAAAGAAATCCTCATTGCCTCTAGGCTTAAAGCAACAAGTGTGTTTTGAACATTACTCTGAGTAAGCTATAAAAACTACAGGAATTTCTTCCGTAGTCCAATTGTTCAGAACACTCCCAGATTCATAAGGGTAGATATCTGGCAAGGTCCCTCCTTCAGCTATCTCTTCGGATATGGCATTGATAGTTCCCAACCTTTCTTCAATGTTTTCTTCCTTTGGCTTCCTTTGTTCAGGATAAATAATCCTTGAATCCTGTGATTTCTTTGATGAGGATTGATATGGTTTATTCATCGATCTTTTTATTGAATCTCTGACTGTGAAATCTGCCTTTCTCTTTTCTTTGCCAAGCTCTTCGGCTTTACAGGCTCTATCAACTAGTACCACAAATTCTTTCAATTCTAAAATCCCGACTAGCAATATGATATCATCGTTCAACCCATTTTCGAATCTTTTACACATAATGGTCTCAGTTGAAACACACTCCTGAGCATACTTATTGAGTCTAACAAACTCTCGCTCGTATTTTGTCATAGACATACGACCCTGTTTCAACTCCAAAAACTCTTTGCGTTTCTGATCAATGAACCGTTGACTGATGTATTTCTTTTTGAACTCAACTTGAAAGAATTCCTAGGTAACTCTTTCTCTCGGTACCACAGACACCAAAGTATTCCACCATTAATACGTAGTGTCCCTTAGAATTGATACAGCACATTTTAAACACTCTGTTAGTGTGCAAGAAAGCTCATCAAATACTCTGATAGTGTTTTCAAGTGAAAACTCGGCTCGCTCAGGATCATTGTCAACATTAGCTCTAAACTTTTCAGCTATGTGTTTTCGAATCTTATCAACTGGCGGCTTATTCAATCATAAAAATTCCACCCCTTAAGGAATTACAGGAATCGATTGGGGATTAGGTGGGGATGGAGGTTGTTAAGCAGCCGGATTTGTTCAAACAAACTTCATAAACCACTCATCCATCATCTGGAAGAAGGCTTCTTTAGCCTCTCCTTCCTGGCTACCTGACACGAGTTTAGACTCTGATTGCACTACTCCATGAACGGAGGTAGCCGTATTACTTTCCACATCATCAGCTACAACTTGATTGGGATCCATTTACTATACGAAAACATGATTTAAACTGCCAGGAGATATCACACTATCACAGGTTATATATGGCATGTATAGCTAGACCCTCACACACCTACATTAGCCTGAGAATCGACTAAATCGTAGCTCTGATACCAATAAATGTAACACCCATCACCCATAAATGCCAAATAGGGTTAAGAAGTATTACTGAACATATAATACAATTCCACATACATTTTCAAATTTCAAAATAATCATCATTCAATCAAGTACATATCGTCCCTAATATAAGCCTACAAAGCCTAAAACATGCATTCGGGAAAGTTTGGGACTAAACTGATAACTTATGAAATTTTTGAAACACTTAAAAATTATTTCCAAATTACAGGGGACACACGCTCGTGTGGCCAGGCCATGTGAGAAAAGGCACGCCCGTGTCACAGGCCTTGTGGACATTCGAAATGGGATCACATGGTTGTGTCTCAGCCCATGTACGACCCCATGTAACTCTCTAACTTGGGTCAAACGGCCAACACACAAGCCCGTGTGACTAGCCCGTGTGCCCTAAATTAGCCACACATGCTTGTGTGCCAGGCCGTGTGCTAGACCGTGCCAAACCTATAGGGTATATTGACTTATGCTACACAGCCAAGTCACACGCCCGTGTGCTTGGCCATGTGGAGCATACTGACTTGGTTTCTAATTCAACACCAAGGGACACATAGCCGTGTAATCTAACTGTGTGTTGTACACGGCTGAGACACACGCCCGTGTCTCTGCCTATGTGGACAAAAACAGGCTATTTACCAAGCCATTTTGCAACCCAATTTGTATACACCTACACCAATCCAAATGGCATCAGAACATAGCATAAATAGGCATCCAATTCAAGCACAACCAAGACCAAAACATGCCATTTCAATTCCAACAACTAACATGCTCACAATATCATGTTTTGCCAATTCAAAGCATACAAGTTTCACAATTTCAAAACACTTAATTGGTCACTTTCAATTGTGCACTAATTTACCTAAAACCACATATCTATTATAACTCTTAATGCATTCATATGGTACTCAATGTACAAATCCACAATAAGGCATACCCTAAGCAATTTGCTACCTTTTATGCTAAGTCTCAACAAGCCATTCAACAAGAAAGTATAAACCACATCAACAAAGAGCATTAGTACATATATATATATATATATATATACATCACCATATTTTTCAAAATAAGCCAACTCACATGGCTATACACCAACAAAATACTTAACTTCTACAAGCCAACACAAATGGCCAAATTCATAATAACATATACCAAAATGATCCAAAGTCCCTATATATGCCATATGACCGAAACTTAATTTCAAAAGCACCAAGTGATAGTTGGATAGTATGATGAAGTCTCCAACAATTCTTGAATTTGAGCTAGCTTTAAAATCACTAAAAAGACCTAGTAAAACAAATGATGTAAGTTATAAAGCTTAGTAAGCTCATATAAATTAATAAAAAAACTCACCATTTATTCCCAATCAAATAATATAAACATAATATGGTACAAAACATTCAAATCAAAATGTTAACTTGTATTCAATCACAACTATAACCATGAACTTATAACTTCCATAAATTAAATGCTCACATAGTTTCCGTACATACATGTATTGTTATGTATCTATTCTTACCATTTCATATCTTCGATATACCCGTTGAACCATTTGGAATATAAGTCGGACACTCAAAAGTCCTGCACCCGAAGTGGCAATATCATGTCCCAAAGCCAACTCAATTAATCTCGCACTTGAAGTGCCAATATCATGGCCTGAAGCCAACTCAATGAATCTCCTAATGACATGTCATTTGTATCCTACTCTATTCCTAAGGTTCAACCGTGATTTTCAATGCCAAATCTTTGTTGAATGCGTCTACAAGGTCGTAATTCACAATTTATATTAAGGTATTTAAAATACAATTAAAACAAAGCTTATTACATACGAACTTACCTCGGATGCAAAAACGATGAAACGAGTTGATTAATCCAAAACCTTATTCTTTCCCCGATCTAGTTTCATATTTCACTTTTATTAATCTATATAATATCAAATTTATCTTATTCAATAATCTCACTATTCAGTTTAGTCCAAAATACACTTTAAGGCACATTTACACTTTTTTCCCCTAATATTTCAACATTTTTACAATTTAATTCTTATTTCATAAAATTACAAATTCATGCAATTCAACCATAACCCATGCTATTCAGTTTCCAATTAGGTCCCTAACAACCCATATTTTTTATTTATTTCACATTTTAACCACAAAATTTCCATATTTCACAATTTAATCCCTAATTTGCATTTTCACTAAAAATCACTTAAAAAAACTTGTATAACTATCATCAGACATTCATAATATATCATCAATCCTTAAAGATCATACATATTCATCAATGGAAGCATTCTAAGCCTTTAACAGTTTTGCAAATTAGTCCCTGGGTAGCTAGATTAAGCTACAACGATCTCAAAAATATAGAAATCATTAAAAACGGGATGAAAAATCATACCAATGCAAGACAAATAGCTCGGACAAATGCCCTAGGATGCTCCCATGGTTTTCTCCTTTGAAAATCGGTGAAAGAGATGACAATAGATGATAAAAATGGTTTTGTTTTAATTTAATTAACTATATTTACTAAATACCAAAATTAACCTTATTATTAACTCAAATTTTCAATAATATCTAGGCATTATCATCCAATATCTAATTAATGGTCTATTTATCACATAAGGACCTCTACTTTAAATCTATATAGCTATTAAACACCTTTAGCTAATAAAACACAAGTTTTACACTTTACTCGATTTAGTCCTTTTTTTATCAAATTAAGCATTTAAATGATAAAATTTCTTTACTAAATTTTCACACAATCACAATATCATGCTATCGACAATAAAATAATAATAAAATAATTATTTTGATCTCAGCTTTGTGGTCCCAAAACTACTATTCCTATTTGACTAAAAACGGGTTGTTACAATGCCCCTAAAACAACAAAAACAGTGTTGATCCCAAATTGCCTCGGTTCTATTGTCAAAATTCGATGGAGATAAATTTTCACAAAAAGAGGTCGCAAACTTTTATTAGACAATCCAAGGACGAACATTCATTCCTGAATGCGGTTTTGATCTGGCCTCTTCATTTAATGATGAAGTTTGGGATGATGTTCGCTTTCACCGTTGGAACAACTTTTGTATGCTTTCCTAAGCAACCTGTAGTAGTACCCGTCGTATTGGAGTTTTACTCCAATTTGAAATTTTTTTAATGCGATTGGATGTACGTCAAACATGCTAGTGTGGATGTTTCACCCTCCGCCATTTACGAGTATTATAATGTCCCATGTTCTGAGTAGGATGATTTGTCATCCCTCGATTTAAATCGCTTCCCTAATGTAGTCATGGACACAATTCTAAACTACCTTACAAAAGGTAGAGGTGAGTGGAAGCTTGAATCTTTATCAGGGAGACCTTTCTCTTTTAAACAAAAAGTCATGTTCCCCACTGCAAAAATCTGGATGCAATTTGTATGTACTTGTCTTTTCTCATACTTGACACTAACAATGTTAATGTTTTTAGAGAAGCCTTAATATACTCACTTTTACAGTGCAAAAGAATTTGAGAAGGTACATGGATAAATCAAAAATTGAAGCATTGCATTACGAGAAACAAAGTGATTATTTATTTCCCACTTTTGGTTACTGATCTCTGCTATAGGGCTGGCATGGAGATCATGTCCACTGAGTAGACTCAACCTCACACTCATAGCATCGTCAGAGAGTCCTTGCTCCACCAATCCCAAGAGCTTCATCGAAAGTAGATTCAGGAGTGGAATCAATGACATAAAAACAAGATGAACGTGCCTCAAGTAGCAAAAAAGACAAGCACCATGAAGAAGACTAAAGATGAGCCTACATAGTGGCAATGTAGGCTAGGCTAAGATGCGCACTAAAATACAAGAATGCTCGAGGCAATGAAGCCATTTATAATATGTTTATGACGAGTTAAGGAGTAGAGGGCATACAATGGCCCGGCTGGTCGAGTGATTCATTTGTAGACTATGAAGACAATGAGGAAGTTGATAAGGAGGGAGTGACTAAGGTGAAGCAATTGATGATAAGGCGATGGAGGATAATGATGTGGCACCATATGTTGATACCACCGAGGATGTATTCACCCTTGCACGTCCAACAACTAAAGGTGTTGTCATCTGAGAGTAGAGCATGCCCATCGCCCAAACGCTCAGTAATAGATTTGGTCCTTAGAGAAGAAATGAATAGATAATTGAGGAAAACGACTCGGAGGACAATACCTACAATGCATAGTTACATGTTTTCGCATTTTACTTTTATTTCTTTGTGTGGTATGTAAACTATTAAACAACACTATCTTTTGGACTTATTTTTTGTTTTTAGATTTCGTATCTTGGTTGTTTTGTGTTTTATTTGTGTGTGTTTGTCCCATGTGCAGTGAGTTACCTTGAAAGACTACACAACATTGGTGAGCTTCAACGAGGAGATGGACCCTTGAGCTAGTCTGATGCTCTATTCTAGGGAAGTCCAGTAACCTCCTATCTTTTTTCAAGAACAGGTTGGTTACAATGTGTAGGCTAAGTCTAGGAGTTGCATAGTTTTATGTTGTTTTTTTTTTTTTTTTCTTTTCTTATTTTCATGTTATTTTGTGTGTTTATTTTTAATTTTTCATATTTTTCAAAAAAAATTCAAAAATACCAAAAATATTTTTCTTTTTTTTTTATTTTGTGTATTTGCATGGTTTTTGGGCTACAATAGTGTAATATGTCATTAGTTGTAAATATTGAATAACTACATTGATTTGGCAAACTTTTAAATTTTAAATGATACTAGATAATTTGTTATTCTTAATTGTAGACTAGTTAGTTTAATTAGTTAATATGTATAATAGGGTGGAGGCAATAACCTAAATGAAAATCTATAAATTGTACCATAGGATGAATGAAGTATACAGATCCTTGTAGAGAAATAATTTGAATTGTTAATTGTGCTTTTAAATAGATGTATGCTTGAAAGAATTGGTGTATGTGATTGATTCAAGAAAGACCTCAGGCATTGTTTGAAATAGCCTAGAACTTAAAAGCTTACCTGTTGTTATATATCCCTAGTTCTCATATCTTTGAGCCTTGAATACCTTTTTCTTGTAAGCCTTATTATTAAAGCCTCAAGCCTAAATGAGTCTAGTACTCAATCCTTTTCAGTCCCATTTTTTAAAATGCACTACATAATGGATGTTGAGCCATGGACATTAAGGGATAGGTAGAGACATTATGATGTCTTTGTGAGTGAACAAAAATGAAGGGATTATGTGCATTAGTAAGTAGAAAAAAAGGAAAAAAAGTGAACGGAAGAGTGCAAAATAAAGAAAAAGAGGGCTAAATCAAAATTAAGCTCAAAAATAAAAATCTTTTGGTTCAAAATTACAAAATTTTGTGTGTTCTAATATCATATAATACCTTCTAACAATTTGGAGAAATAAGGTAGGTCAGAGAAGGAGAAATAATTAGGTGAGCTCGTAAATAAATTGGGGACGAACAAGGAATAATGTCTTGTGCTTAACCATTTCTAGTGTTTAAATCCAATTTGAGTGCCTATTGTTTCAATTCTGAACCGTCCTAAGCCTCAGAATGCTACAACCCTAGAAGACTTTTGGGACCGAAATAAGTCACCAACACAATAATTCTAAATAGCTTATATTTGTTTGAATGAATATGACCAATTTTTTTAAAATATGTATGAGCGATCTGCATAATTTTTTTTTTTGGATAACACTTGTACATATGTTCATTTCCATTGCCTCTACACCTATTAATATTTTAACTTAGTGAACTAACCATTTTTGCATTAGGAATAAACATGTTAGCTAGATATCACTCTTAAGTTGCATGTGAGGTAATTCTCGTACAAGTTCGATGTTTTACCGCTATGTGACTCAATTGTCTAAATTAGTCCAAGATTCATCTTTTCTTATGCATATTTAGGGTGTTTGTTTGAGGACAAGCAAGGAGTTAAGTCGTTGGCGGAACAACTATTGACTGCCAAAATATCAACATTATCAAATAAACAATGTCTAATCAAACATTTTGCGGAGGCCCTTTAATACTTGATATATATGTAAAACATAAAATATGTTAACTCTCATTAGAATGTTCAAATAAATTATTAGCTGACTGCCACGGTTTAAACAGTTTGGCGGAATGCCCCTTTAACATGACTCATGTAACAACCCATTTTTTAATGGTGTCGAAAATAATGGTTTTGGGACCACAATTTCAATGAGTAAGTCCATAAGTATTATTATTTAATATTTACGAGTCAATTATAATGATATAGTAATTTTTGGTGTATAACTTTTAGAAATTTGATAATTAGTTAACTGCAAGTTGTTTGAACCTAAAGTTAGTGGCTTTGGAAAATTAGGTATCGAGACCTCATTTCTATAAACCGAGCTCGTAAATAATTGTATTGAAAATTTACAAAGCTGTTACTAGGTGAATAGAATTTGGGTCCAAAAATTGTGGTGATTAGATAGTTAACTAAGGAAAAAGGACTAAATTGTAAAAATAATCAAAGTTAACTGATATTGGATTTTATTTGTTAAAAGGCTAAATTGACTAATTTTAAAGGTTTTATGTAGCAAATTACACTTTTATTTTGTAGTGGACGGTTGTTAAATGTTTTATTTGAATTTTATAATTAAAATTTTTACTTAATTTTAATGTTAAGTTAATAAAGTAATGGTTAAAACATAAAAAAAGAAAGTCATCACCTTCACTTTGATCTTCTCACTGAACAAAAACACAAAACACTATTTTTGAAGCTAGGAGGGTTCAGCCATCTCACAAGCTTGCATGTAGGTACTTTTGAGCTCGATAATTTTTTTTTTATTTTTATGTTTTTGTAACTGTTTTAACTTAATCTAGCTAACCTGTACTTCTATTTTCAAGACTATCAAAGTTTTACAAATTTTTCATTTATGTTATTTGAAGTTTTTGAATGCTAATGGTAGATTTTAAAGCTTGGAAATGAAATAAGGTTAATTTGTAAAGTGAATGTTGTTAGTTTTGAGTTTACTGACTAAAATCTAATATTGTTGATTTTGATATGAAATATCTAAAAATATTAATTGTAGAAGGCTGTATAAGGATATAATTGAAATCGGAGCTTAATTTTAAAAGATATAATTGTTTCAGTTTTAGGAACTAAATTGAAAATAATGAAAATTTTTAGAAATAATAATAGTATGTTATATGTATTAAATAATCTAGTATAAGGTATTTATAACTGATAATTGAAAATAAATTCTTGTATAGATTAAGAATTGGTAGATAATCAAGGAAAAGAGAAAATTATAGATTAGTCTCTACCACTCTTGTTTTTGTTGTTTTCTCTTGGTAAGTTCATACAGTATAACCAAGTTTCAATTGATGTTGTATTATGTTTAAATGTGCAATTGTGTTTTATTGAAATTTTGAATTGGTTATGAACTACTATACAAATTAAGTATTGAACTTCAATAAAATGGACTGTTATGAAATGGAAATGTTGAGGTTAAATCTCGATGAACTTAGTAAAAGTTGGTATACGAGGTTACAGGTTGTTGCCTAATGATTCTGAGCTCCAAAATTTGTTGCGGACTCAAAGATACATGTGACACAAGTTTAGCTTAGGCGAGTAACTTGATGTCGTCTTATAGGTTTAGCCCAGATGGGTAACCTTAAATGTATACAAAGCCCTGGAAATGATATTTTTTGTGTAGATTTAGCCCAAACAAGTAACCTAACACTAGTGTTTATGATTTGCTCGAACGAGCATTTGACATTATTTTCACCTGTGTACTGAGTTCTTGTAACAATTTAATTTTGGGTCTAGTCGGAACAGTGGTTTTGGGACCACGAATTTGATGAAGATTTTTTTTTATATTTTTATGGTCTATAGTTTCATGGAATTGTTTCGTGAAAATTTCGTTCGAAAATTTTATCGATTGGGCACTTAATTTAGCTAAAATGACTAAACTGCAATAGGTGGAAAATGTGTGCTCTATAAGCTAGAGATGTCTAATAGCTATGAAATTTTAAATTGAAGGTCCTTAGATGGTAATTAGACCATTTGTTAATTAGATGGACAAAAATGGACATGATTAGGTGAAATTTTAAAGTTATGCATGACCGGCATTTTGGTTATTTGTCAAATAAAGCCAAAATAACTAAATAAAAGTCTTCATCCTTATCAATTTAGTCCCCCTTGGCCGAAATTTACAAGAGGAAGATATAGCTAGGGTTTTTCAAGATTCCAAGCTCGATTGTAAGTCCATTCCAGCCCTATTTTTAATGATTTTCATGTTTTTGAGATCCTTGTAACCTAATCTAGCTATTTCAAGGACTAATTTGAAAGAAAGATGAAGTTTAAAATTTTATCCATGTTAGATATTTGTGTATTTTGATGTCTAATGGTAGAAAATGCATGTTTGGTGTTAGATAAACAACTTTTGCTAAGTGATTTTCGATATAAATGTCAGAAAAGGACTTATTTGTAAAAGTTATAAAATAAGTAGTAAAACTATGATTAAGTGGAAAATGTGGGCTGGTATAAGTATGAAAATGGTTCAACTAGGCTTGGGTTTTGAAGAAATTGAATACATTTCATTTTACAAGCCTAGGGACTAAATCGTAAAAATGTGAAATATTAAGGGTAAAAATGTAATTTTAACATAATATGATTTTTGGGCTAAATTGAATCATGTGAGTAATAAATGAGTTAAATTTGTTATTATAGATCAAGAAAAACGAGGTTCAGACCTAGATCGAGGGAAAAACAAAGTGTTTGACGATTAGGTCTAATTCTACTATTTTTGTACCAAGGTAAATTCGTATGTAAATAATGCATTGTTATATTTACGTTTTAAATGCTTTAATATTGTATGAATTGTGATTGACTCTTTGGATGTATTCGACAAATTTTTGACAAGCGAGAAATCCCGATTGAACCTTAGGAATAGAATAAGATACGAGTGACATGTCACTAGGAACCCATGTGTATATGTGATTATGTAATCTGGGTGCTGGTCTCGTACGTCCTACCAATGGCTGGGTAGTCTGCCATGTGTTGCAGATACCTGACAGCTTGTGTGAGCAGGCCCATGAATAGCTCAAAAATGAGCCCATATGTATTATGAGATATGAGGTAGCTTCAGTTACATATATGGCACTTGTGTGCAAGATTTTCGAGTATCCGTTAATATTCCGAGTGTTCAACAGGAATGTCAAAGTTGTGAAAGGATATGATTGTGTTGCGAGTTGGTAAAGGTATGTACGTAAAACTCATAAGTAATGAGTTCAATATGTGATGAACTCTTGGTAGGATTGTGATTGAGTAAGTTATGATTATGAGATTATGATAACGTTCATGCTAATCTTCATCATGTTAATTGTATGTTAAATGTACGGCTATGATGCTTATTATTTGCATAGGAACTTACTAAGCTATATAGCTTACTCCCTTTTCTTTCCCTTGTCTTATAGTGTCACCAAGCTAGCTCAGGATTCGAAGATCGTAGAAGATCCACTCACACTATCAACAATTATTTTGGTACCAATGAATTCAACATTTTGAGTTATGTCATGTATAGTGGACTTGGTTATTTTGTTATGTGTCATAATTGTGTTGGCCAAATGTGTTGGCTTATATTGGTTAGAAGTTCATTTTGTATAAGGCCATTGGAAATGGGCTAATATTGGCTATAAGTATATTTATATAATGATGTCTTTCATGAATGATGTGTTGATGTCTTGGTTGTGGATGTTGGTTGCATGTATATGCTAGGATTGGTGCTATGTTATGTTGTGCAGGGGTGTGTATTAAAGGATGGCAAAATGGCTTGGTAAATTGCCTTATTTTTGTCCACACGGGTAGACACACAGGCGTGTGTCTAGGCCGTGTACAACACATGCCTTGCCCCACGGACATGTGTATAGGTCGTGTGTCCCTTGCACCCTAATTTTTGCAAAAAAAAGCTCAGAATTGAGCACACGAGCAGAGACACGGCCGTGTGTCTCAGCCGTGTGGATGACATGGCCTTAAACACGGGCGTGTGCCCTGGCTGTGTGAAGTCTGCACCTAATTAATGAAAAATCATGAATTTTAAATCGACCACATGACCTAGCACAAGGGCGTGTGACTTGGTTGTGTGTCTTCAATTTGTTCTTAGGTGACAAACAGAGAGTTACACGGGTTTAGGACACGAGCGTGTGTGACCACACGGCTTGCCACACGGGCATGTCCCATATCCACACAGACGTGTGACCCATGTTTAGTGAAATTTTTTCTAATTTTTTGTAAAATTTTTTAAAGTTCTCGGTTTTGTAACACCCCTTACCCGTGTTCGACGCCGGAACAGGGTACGAGGCATTACCGGACTTAATCACTAATCATCGTATAAAAATCGATTCATAATTTCACTCTAATTTAAAACTTTTTTAAACACATTCAAGCTGTCCCTTAAAAAGAGCTTACAAGGCTCATATTATGCTTTAATTCAACCACACACATAGGCAAGCATGCACATTCATAAATTGAATCATTTAATTAATAACATAATCAAAACTATCTACATTAAATGACTTTATACAATGGAGACCTTCAAATAACATAGGTTAGTATTTTAGGCCAATTCCTAGCAACTTAGTAACAATTAAACGAGTCTCCATACATGCAAAAGACTTAAAAATACTTTAAAACCTTTATATATCGATCAATAGTTTGATAGTGTGATTTAACCTCCGGCGACCTCCAACTCGAGCTAACATCTGAGACACTATAGGAAAAAGGAATGGAAGGGAGTAAGCATTATAGCTTAGTAAGTATGTATGTAAATATTAATAAACAATACATTATCATACTTTAAATGAAGTCACAATATGTTCCCGAAATATTACCATCACAAAGACACACATACTTTCACTATTACAATCATAAACAGGTTCAAAATAAGCTGTCTAGCAGAGTACCAGCAGCTAAATCATTTATTTCTGGAGCTACAGAACTCCAAATTACAAACCGTTCATTTTTCTTGAAGCTATATTCACGTATATTTTTACCATAAAATTTTCAGAATTTTTGGTCCAGTTAATTAGTACAGTTTATTCATTGAAGTTACCCCTGTTTCACTGCTCAACTGTTCTGACCACTCTTCACTACGAATCAATTTTATCCTTGTACAGAATTCAAAGAATGTTCTTGTTTATTTCATTTGAAACTAGACTTATTAAGGATTTCAAGAATATAAATTATATCCCCTAATTATGTTTGTATAATTTTTAATGATTTTTCGAAATCAGAACAGGGGATCACGTAGTCATTCTAAACTAGTCTCTCAAAAACTTAAATATCTCATAATATAAAATTCATTTACTTGCTCTGTTTCTGTTATATGAAAATAAACTCATTAAGCTTTAATTTGATATCTCATTTAGTCTCTAATTCAATTTCTACTATTTTTGGTAAATTTTTATATTCAAGTCACTGCAACTATCCATAACAGTTTTATTGTCAATTTTGATCTTTCACACTTCAATTGTATTCATCACTTACCCATAACAATCTTTCCAATTTCCAATCACATATCGAGCATATTTCTCATAAGTTACACACGTATATACTTACACTTATCATCACAAAGTCATACACAATTTCGTTTAATCAATTTCCCAGTTGAACGCTTCGGAATAATAACAAATACGCGATGGTATCGCACACAGCCCACCTTTAAAATCGAAGCTCTCTTGTACACATAGTGGCCTTCACTTAGCACCACTCATGCGACCTAGCTCGATTGTACACATGGTGAACACTTAGTACCACCCATGTGACCTAGTCAGTTTATCTCGTAGCTCTCTTGTCTACATGGTGTCCTTCACCTGGAACCACGCATACGACCTAGCTACATATATCCCGTAGCTCTCTTGTCTACATGGTGTACACATAGTATCACCCATGCGACCTAGCTACATCATAATGTCTCGTAACTCTCTTGTATGCATGGTGTGCACTCAGCACCATACATGTGACCTAGCTACATACCATCTATATCATCCAATCTTTCCGAAGGTTCAACCGGGATTTCTCTCTCTTTCTAATACTTGATTCCATACTTCCAATAGTCAATTATGATTCAAAAATCAGCTACAATACATAAATTATGCTGAAATATAAAAACATAATAAAGATAATGTATTATTTACATACAAACTTACATACTTTCTCATTTCCATGTCGAATTAATATTGAACATTTAAATCATCATAATTATACTTACTTTCAACACCTCGGCAATCATAGTAAATATATCAATTTTACATTGAAACATGCATAAATTAATGCTTATTATACATATGAACTTACCTCGATACTAAAACGGTCATTTTACCAACTTTCCCGATTTTCGATTTTTCTCCCATTCTAGGTTCAAATCTTGTTTTCCAGGATCTAAAACATCATATTTTACTTATTTAATTAATTTACTATTCAAAAAAGTCCTTAACTCAAACTTTGGCAAAATTACAATTTTGCCCCTAAACTTTTGCATATTTACACTTTTGCCCCTAGGCTCGGGAATTAAACTTCATCCCTTATTCTTATGTTTAATGACATGCTGGTCATTTTTCTCTTCTATGGCAACATCAAATTCTCACTCTAACACATAGTTATGAACAATAACAACTTTTACTGATTAAGCCGTTTTACTCATTTTTGCTTAAAACTGCTTAGCAAAAGTTGTTTAACATAATTTCAGCCTTCATATTCTACCATAAAACATCAAAATAAACACATTTCACCTATGGGTATTTTTCCAAATATGAACTCTAGCTTAAATTATTGATAGAATAAGCTTAATCAAGTTACCGGGATTCTAAAAACGTAAAGAACTTGAAAAACGGGGCTAGAACAGACTTACTATTGAGCTTGGAAAGCTTGAAAACCCTAGCCATGGCTTCCTCCATGCTAATTTCAGCCTCCATGAAAAAGATGAGTCAATTTTGGCTTTATTTTCCCTTTTTATTTCTTTTAATTACCAAATGACTAAAATGCCCTTAAGGCCTTTCTTTAAAATTTTGTCCTATTCATGCCTATTTTTGTCCAAACAAAATATAATGGTCTAATGTCCATTTAAGGACCTCCCCTTTAAACCCCCATTTCAATCAAGTACTTATGAATTAGAACACACATTTTGCAACTTTTGCAATTTAGTCCTAAAAGTCCAATTAAGCACTTTATCAGTAAAATTACTTAATGATATTTTTACACAATATTTTAATCAATAAATAAACCTTAAAACTTAATCAGAATAAATTTTTTGACTTCAAATTCGTGGTTCTAAAACCATCGTTCCGTTTAGGCCCTAAATCGGGCTGTTACAGCAACTTCTACAAATAAGCCCTAATAGGCAAATTAAACATGCAATCTATAAAATTTCTTATCAATACTCTAACACATACATCTAATCACTCGGTAAATCATAAAAATTAATCAAAATAAACTTTTCTATCTCAGATTTGTGGTTTCGCAACCACTATTCCGTTTAGGCCCTATTTCGAGATGTTACAGGTTTAGTCCCAAACCACTTCCAAAGCATGTTCTAGGCCTCGTAGGCTCGTATTAGGGACTTTATGATTAAATGCGAAACGCAAATGTATAATATGTTTGTTCGTGTGATAAGTCCGGTAATGCCTTGTACCCTGTTCTGACATGGAATACGGGTAAGGGGTGCTACAGTTGGTGGTATCAGAGCTATGATTTAGTTGATTCTCAGACTAGCGTAACATGTGCAAAAGTCTAGCTATACATACCATATATGAACTGTGATAGTGTGATGGCTCCTCAGAATTTTAAATTGTGTTTTCATATAGTAAATGAATCTCGACCGAGCAGTAGCTGATGATGTAAAAAGTAATGTGTCGGCTCCCGCTCAAGGGGCAGCGTCATCTGAAAATAGACGTCCCATGGTTAGTCAGGAAGGAGGGGCTAGAGAAGCCTTCCTCCACATGATGAACGATTGATATTTGGAGTTAGTTCGAACAAGTCCAAATGCTGAACATCCTCCACCCCCTCCTTATCCCCAAGCGATTCCCATAGCTCCTCAAGGTGTGGAATTAGTATGTAACGCCCCAAACCCAGCCTAGACGTTATGGCCAAGTCTAACGTGTCACATTAACTTACGGTTGATTGTATTCCTGGTTTAAGGTAATCAGGGTGATTTTGTAAAACAATGTTTAATTGTTGACTAAGAGAAAAATACCGATTAATTAAGACTTTAGGTTATCCATTTGTTACGCTCGTTGTGTTTGGAAACGTTTATTAATTTTGAACAATCACCCACATAACCTAAATCTAACAGTTTAAATCGAGTAAAAGTAAAGCAGTTAATAAAACCATAAAATTTACGAGCGGCCTTATTACAACTTAAAACCCTAAACAATTGAAGAAAATAAAGGCTGGTCAAAACACATGAAGAGAACCGAATTTGCAGAACAGGTGGCCACTCCGAATCCCTCACAGCTCCAAGTCCACTATGGTTGGGGATTTCCCGCATGGATGAAATTAAGGGGTGAGTTTGGAAAACTCAGTGTGTAAAATAACCCAACCATAGTCCAAATCAGTTCAAACCACAGAAATAGATTAAGTTGGGCCTTAGCCCTATACAGAATTCAGAATGAAACCCATAGGCCCATAACAGATACAGAACAGATATATCATGTATATAGAAAACCCAACCCATATCCATCCGTATACACCCCCGTACCAACCTTCCACTATGTGGGGAGACAACTCGACCCACCCATCCACTACATACCATAAAATTTGCAGTATGGCTGCCAGAACAGATATTGTGACAGAGTCACCAGATACAGATATATGTGGCAGAGCCACCAGAACAGATATTTGTGGCATGGCCACCAGAACGCTTCCTCCATCAATATAACCCATATCCCATACAACAGATATACATGTCATGGCATACAACATACAGAATTAGAATATCATGCATTCCAGGCAAAATTAACCCTAGGGGTATAACGGTCACTTTGCACCTAGAGGTATAATGGTAATTTTCATACTTAGGGGTATTTTAGTAAATTTACTATTTTTAGGGTTTTCATGCATATTACAGCCATTACCGTATTAACAGAAACACTTACCGAGCATTTTTACCGAATTGGGCCTGTTGGCCCATTGACCTGATTTCGCCCATTAAGCCTAAGTATACCGGTGCACGAATTGCGCGACTCAAATCTTACCGCTTGAGATTTCCAGGATTAACAAACAACTATCTCACGAGCGCTCGCACGCTCGCAAGTCCACAAAATGTCGGCTCTTCGGCATTTCAGCATTTCGGCTTTTCGGCTTTTACCAATCTAGTCTATAAGTGGGTGTCATTTACACACCTATTTTGCGATGAATTGATGACAGGATCCCCTTAAGATATCCTACAATCGGTTACCCATATGTTAGACTACAAGTCGATAACTATCATGTATTAAACTCCTTACCATATTCGGCCATTAACACCTTAGGCCCTAAAGTTCTTACCTTTGCCGAAATTTGGACTAGATCTAGATGTCCAACAGTGTTAGCCTTCAAATCCCTTTGCTGAATTTCCCCTTGTCCACACTAGCACACACAAAACCAAAAGAAAGAAGCCAATACGCCCTTAGTCCAAACGTTAGCCGCCCCTAGTTAATAGGGATTTCGGCTTTTACCTTAAAACATGAGTAACTAATGAAAGATTCGAGCACTTACCTAAAACGTTATGACACAACTCCCGATCTACTGTAGATCCAACCACCGCACAAGAAGAGAAAAGTATAATCAAAGATTCGGCTTCTGAAGTACCTCAGTGTAGAAAAGTTTTGGTTTGAAAGAAAGAATGATAGGTTCGGCTTCAAAGGGGATCCGGCTAACCAACTTTGATAGGGGTTAATGAGGAACAGAAGAAGAGAAATATGGAGGATATAGGTTCGGCTAAGGAGAAATCGACAGTAGGTATTTGGTTTTGAGGGAAAACAAAGGTGAAGAAGATGAGGGTCGATAAGAAAAGAGAAAAGAAGAGGGGAGAAGATGAGAGAATTCGGTTTTGAAGAAAAGAAGGATGATAGTTTTTGTTTTACACAAGTCGGCACAAGTGTAGAGTGTAGGCTCCGGCTTCTAGCAAAAGAAAGAAAAAGAGAAGAACCTAAAGTACCCTACCCTATTTCGGCAAAACAAGAGAATGACCAAACAAATCTCAAAAATGCATAAAAAGAATTCGGCAACCACTAACCCAAATGCCAAGATTGCAATCACTAAGGGACCTAGCCGAATTTGCACATACAGAGTCCCCTATACGGCCAACTCTTGTTTCCTACTTAGACTCCTTGATTTTCTCCCCTTATCCCTCCTTTACTCAATCCCCTGAACAACTCAAACTCTTCCTGACAGAGTTTCACCTGAGTTACATCACATACCATTCCTGCTCACAATAAATAATACCTTTATTTGCTTACCTTGTGACAAGAACCTTAGCTCCCCCTTGACTTCCACATGCCACCTTTTAGCACCTCAATGGCGTTACCCTGCCACTTTACCACAGGTCTTCTTGTGGCCTATTCTACCGATTTAATCTTAAAAGCCTAATACACCAGAACCCCATTCTCTTTTAAAATCAAAATTTTATTAAATCTACCAGGTTTTAACTTAGACTTGGGCCTTCTAGAGGCCCACTAACATTCTTAAACATGATTTATACAATCAGATCATACCAAAAATCAAGATTCACCAAAACTCACAGAAATCCTGAAAGGTCCCGAAAATCAGGGAGTTACATAGTAAGACTGAATAAGCCTCCGAATGATAAGATTCAAAAGCAATGAGCTAAGGAATTCAGGGCTAATGTAGATGATGACCTTGAGAGAGTAGAGTTCTAGCTCGAGAATACTATCAAGGTATTTGATAAGTTATCATGTACACCCGAAGATTGATTGAAATGTGTTATATCATTATTGAGAGACACAGCATATCACTAATGGAAGACACTAGTATCTGTGGCACCGAGAGAGAGGGTTACATGAGAATTCTTTCAAGAGGAATTCCAAAATAAATATATCAGTTAGCAGTTCATCGATCAGAAACGTAAAGAATTTCTTTAGTTGAAGCAGGGCTAAATATCAGTGACAGAGTATGAACGAGAATTTGTCAGGCTCAGTAAGTATGCCCAAGAGTGTGTTTCCTCCAAGGCTATTATGTGTAAAAGGTTCGAAGATGGGCTGAATGAGGACATCCGATTATTAGTTGGAATATTAGAACTAAAAGATTTTTTTTTTTGGTTGAACAAGCTTGCAAAGCCGAAGAGCTAAGCAATGAGAAAAAAAAGGTCGAAAGTGAAGCTAGAGATGCAAGAAAAAGGTTGATGAGTAAGTCATTTCAATCTCAGTCAAAAAAATCTAGAGAAATGTATTCTCGTTTGAATGTTTCAGCTGGGTATTCATACAGAGACCGCGAGAAACAATATTCGAGTTCGAAAACATAAGCTACTTCAATGGCAAGTGTGGGTAATCTTAGGTCTAATAGACCTGAATGTCAACATTGTGGAAGAAGACACCCCGACGAGTCTAGAATGAATGAACGAGCTTGCTTCAGGTGTATTTTTCAAGAGCATTTTATCCGAGATTGCCCTGATATGACTGAGAAAGAATAATTTCCGAGTACAAGGCCGAGTAATACTACCAATAGGGATAGGCCACTGAGAAATACCGGGAATGAAAATAGCAGCAAAGGTGTGACGAAATATACAGCCGTGAGATCTAAGGTCAGAGCACCTGCTAGAGCTGATGCCATTCGTGCTCGTGAGGATGCTCATCTCCTGATGTGATTACTGGTACATTTTCTTTGTATGATACTAATATTATTCCATTGATTGATCTTGGACCGACTCATTCTTATGTTTGTGTAAATTTGGTATCTAGTAAGAATTTTCCTGTTGAGTTTAATGAGTTTGTGATTAAAGTGTCAAACTCCTTAGGCAAGTATGTGCTAGTTGATAAAGTTTGCAAGAATTACCCTTTAATGATTCGAGGTCACTGTTTTTTGGCTGACTTAATGTTGTTGCCATTTGACGAATTCAATGTTATTTTGGGTATGGATTGGTTGACACTGCATGATGCCATAGTAAATTGTAGACAGAAAACTATTGAATTGAAATGTGAAAATGGTGAGGTTCTTCAGGCTGAAACTAATAAATCAAGTGAATTGCCTATTGTGATTTCGTCTATGTCTGCTCAAAGGTACGTAAGGAAAGGTTGTGAAGTTTATCTTGCCTATGTTTTGAATACAAAAATGTCTGAATTGAAAATTGAATCAGAGTCGGTGGTTTGTGAGTATTCGGATATGTTTCCAGAGGAGTTGTCTAGGTTACCTCCGATCAGAGAGGTTAAGTTTGCTATTGATTTAGTACCTGGGACTTTATTGATATCGATTGCTCTATATAGGATGGCTCCGACTAAATTGAAAGAATTGAAAGCTTAGTTGCAAGAGTTGACAGATAAGGGTTTTGTGAGACCGAGTTTTTCTCCCTGGGGTGCCCCAATGTTATTTGTAAAGAAGAAAAACAGATCTATGAGACTTTGTAGCGATTACTGATAGCTCAACAAGGTGACTATAAAGAACAAGTATCCTTTGTTGAGGATTGATGACTTGTTTGATCAGTTGAAAGTCACAACGGTATTCTCGAAAATTGATTTGAGATCTGGCTACTATCAGTTGAGAGTTAAAGAGTCGGACGTACCGAAGATTGCTTTCAGGACAAGGTATGGGCATTATGAATTTCTTGTGATACCTTTTGGATTAACTAATGCTCCTACTACTTTTATGGACTTGATGAATAGAATTTTCCAACCTTATTTAGATAAGTTTGTGGTTGTGTTCATCGATGATATTCTAATTTATTCACAAGATGAGTCTGAACATGCGGAGCATTTAAGAATTGTATTGCAGAGCTTGAGAGATAAGCATTGTTTGATAAATTCAATAAAAGTGAGTTTTGGCTCCGAGAAGTCAGATTTTTGGGACATATCGTTTTAAGTGATGGTATTCAGGTTGATCCAAGTAAGATTTCAGCAATTGTTGAATGGAAACTGCCAAGGAATTATCTGAAGTTAGATGCTTTTGGGGTTTAGCCAGTTATTACCGACATTTTGCCAAAGGATTTTTTATAATTACTACTCCTATAACCAAGTTGTTGCAAAAAGATAATAAATTCAAATGGTCCGAAAAATGTTAACAAAGTTTTGAGAAATTGAAAGCATTACTGACTGAGGCACCGGTTTTAGTGCAATCTAAATTGGGAAAATAATTTTAAATTTATAGCAATGCTTTATTAAATGGTTTGGGATGTGTGTTGACGTAAGAGGGCAAAGTGATAGCTTATGCCTCGAGACAGTTGAAATCACATGAGAAGAATTATCCAATGCACGATTTGGAACTGGCTGCCATCGTTTTTTCTTTGAAAATTTATCATCATCATTTGTATGGTGAGAAATGTCATATCTTTACTGATCATAAGAGTTTAAAATACCTGATGACTCAGAAAGATCTGAACTTGCGACAAAGGAGATGGCTCGAGTTACTGAAAGATTATGAACTAGTGATTAACTATCATCCGAAAAAGGCAAATGTAGTCGCAGATGCTTTGAGCAAAAATTCCTTGTTTACTTTGAGAGTTATGAGTACGAGATTGACTTCATCTAATGACGATTCAATTTTGGGCGAGTTGAGAGCTAGACCGATATTTCTTTAGCAAATTTGTGAAGCTCAGAAAAATAATAGTGAATTGCAAGCTAAAAGAGCTCAGTGTGAATCGGGCAGTGATTCAAACTTTCGAATCGGTTCAGATGATTGTTTAATGTTTCGAGATAGAGTATGTGTATTGAAAAATAATGAACTTATTTAGAAAATTTTGCACGAAGCACACAGTGGTTGTTTATCAGTTCATCCAGGTAGTACGAAAATGTATAATGATTTGAATAAATTGTACTGGTGGTCAGGTATGAAAAAAGATAATTTCAAAGTTTGTTTCAAGATGTTTGATTTGTCAACAAGTAAAAGCCTAACACCAAGTGCCTTTGGGTTTGCTTCAGCCAGAGATAGTACCAGAGTGGAAATGGGATAGGATTACGATGGACTTCGTAACGGGTTTGCCTTTGACTCTGAAAAAGAAAGATGTCATTTGGCTTGTTGTTGATAGATTGATGAAATCGGCTCATTTTATTCAGGTACGTGCTAACTATTCACTTGGTAAGCTAGCTGAATTGTACATTGTTGAAATTGTGAGATTGCACAGAGTGTCTATTTCTATTATATCGGATAGAGAACTGAGGTTTACTTCTCGATTTTGTAAGAAATTATAAGAAGCTTTGGGTTCGAAGTTAAATTTTAGTACCGCTTTTCATCTGCAAACTGACGGTCAATCCAAAAGAGTAATCCGAATTCTCGAAGATATGCTTCGCTGTTGTGTTTTAGAGTTCGAAGGTAGTTGGGAAAAATATCTACCTTTAGTCGAATTTGCTTATAATAATAGTTTTCAGTCGAGTATAGATATGGCATCGTATGAGGCATTGTTTGGCAGTAAGTGTCGAACTCCATTATACTGGACTGAGCTCAGTGAGAGACAGATTCATGGGGTTGATTTGGTTAGAGAAACCGAAAAAAAAGTGAATGTAATCCGTGATTGTTTGAAAGCTACTTTGTATAGGCAGAAATCGTATGCAGATTTGAAACGAAAAGAGATTGAGTTTCAGATCGGTGATAAAGTATTTCTAAAAGTATCTCCGTGGAAGAAGATTCTGAGATTTGGCCATAAAGGCAAGTTAAGTCCACGTTTCATTGGGCCATATGAGATTATTGAAAGAATAGGGCTGGTGGCATATCGGTTAGCTTTACTGACAGAGTCGGAAAGGATTCATAATGTGTTTCATGTGTCGATGTTGCGACGATATTGTTTTGATCCTTCACATGTGATTTCACCAACAGAGGTTGAGATACGACCTGATATGACTTATGGTGAGGAACCGATAAAGATTTTAGATCGGGAAGTTAAATAGTTGAGAAATAAAAGCATAGCCCTAGTGAAAGTTTTGTGGCAATGACATGGGGTTGAAGAAGCTACGTGGGAACCCAAGGAAGCTATGAGAAAATAGTACCCGAACCTCTTTTCCGGTAAGATTTTCGGGGACGAAAATCCGTAGGGGGAGGGTTGTAACAGTCCGATGTTGAATCTAGTCAGAACAGTGATTTTGGGACCACGAATTCGACAAAGTAAGATTTATTTTTATTATATTTTTATGGTCTACAGTTTCATGGAATTGTTTCGTGAAAATTTCGTTCGAAAATTTTATCGATTGGGCACTTAATTTAGCTAAAATGACTAAACTGCAATAGGTGGAAAATGTGTGCTCTATAAGCTAGAGATGTCTAATAGCTATGAAATTTTAAATTGAAGGTCCTTAGATGGTAATTAGACCATTTGTTAATTAGATGGACAAAAATGGACATGATTAGTTGAAATTTTAAAGTTATGCGTGACAGGCATTTTGGTTATTTGTCAAATAAAGCCAAAATAACTAAATAAAAGTCTTCATCCTCATCAATTTAGTCCCCCTTGGCCGAAATTTACAAGAGGAAGATATAGCTAGGGTTTTTCAAGATTCCAAGCTCGATTGTAAGTCCATTCCAGCCCTGTTTTTAATGATTTTCATGTTTTTGATATCCTTGTAACCTAATCTAGCTATTTCAAGGACTAATTTGAAAGAAAGATGAAGTTTAAAATTTTACCCATGTTAGATATTTGTGTATTTTGGTGTCTAATGGTAGAAAATGCATGTTTGGTGTTAGATAAACAACTTTTGCTAAGTGATTTTCGATATAAATGTCAGAAAAGGACTTATTTGTAAAAGTTATAAAATAAGTAGTAAAACTGTGATTAAGTGGAAAATGTGGGCTGGTATAAGTATGAAAATGGTTCAACTAGGCTTGGGTTTTGAAGAAATTGAATACATTTCATTTTACAAGCCTAGGGACTAAATCGTAAAAATGTGAAACATTAGGGGTAAAAATATAATTTTTCCATCATATGATTTTTGGGCTAATTTGAATAATGTGAGTATTAAATGAGTTAAATTTGTTGTTACAGATCATGAAAAACGAGGTTCAGACCTAGATCAGGGGGAAAAATAAAGTGTTTGACGATTAGGTCCAATTCGACTATTTTTGTACCGAGGTAAGTTCATATGTAAATAATGCAATGTTATATTTATGTTTTAAATGCTTTAATATTGTATGAATTTTGATTGACTCTTTGGATGTATTCGAAAAAGTTTTGACAAGCGAGAAATCCCGGTTGAACCCTAGGAATAGAACAAGATACGAGTGACAAGCCACTAGGAACCCATGTGTATATGTGATTATGTAATCCAGGTGCTGGTCTCGTACGTCCTACCAGTGGCTGAGTAGTCTGGCATGTGTTGCGGATACTTGATAGCTTGTGTGAGCAGGCCCATGAATAGCTCGAAAACGAGCCCATATGTATTATGAGATATGAGGTAGCTTCGGTTACATATATGGCACTTGTGTGCAAGATTTTCGAGTATCCATTAATATTTCGAGTGTTCAACGGGAATGTAAAAGTTGTGAAAAGATATGGTTGTGTTGCGAGTTAATACAGGTATGTACATAAAACTCATAAGTAATGAGCTCGATATGTGATGAACTCTTAATAGGATTGTGATTGGGTAAGTTATGATTATGATATTATGATAGCGTTCATGCAAATCTTCATCATGTTACTTGTATGTTAAATGTGTGGTTATGATGCTTATTATTTGTATAGGAACTTACTAAGCTATATAGCTTACTCCATTTTCTTTCCCTTGTCTTATAGTGTCACCAAGCTAGCTTGGGATTCGAAGATCACCGGATATCTACTCACATTATCAACAATTATTTTGGTACCAATGAATTCAATATTTTTAGTTATGGCATGTATAGGGGACTTGGTTATTTTGTTATGTGTCATAATTGTGTTGGCCAAATATGTTGGCTTATATTGGTTAGAAGTTCATTTTGTATAAGGCCATTGGAAATGGGCTAATGTTGGCTATAAGTATATTTATATAATGATGTCTTTTATGAATGATGTGTTGATGTCTTGGTTGTGGATGTTGGTTGTATGTATATGCTTGGATTGGTGCTATGTTATGTTGTATAGGTGTGTGCATTAAAGGTTGGCAAAATGGCTTGGTAAATAGCCTTATTGTTGTCCACACGGGTAGACACACAGGCATTTTTCTAGGTCGTGTGCGACACACGGGTTACCCCACGGGCATGTGTATAGGCCGTGTGTCCCTTGCACCCTAATTTTTACAAAACAAAACGCTCAAAATTGAGCACACGGGTAGAGACATGGCCGTGTGTCTCAGCCGTGTGGATGACACGGCGTCAAACACAAGCGTGTGCCCTGGCCCTGTGAAGTCTGAACCTAATTAATGAAAGATAATGAATTTTAAATCGTTCACACAGCTTAGTACATGAGCGTGTGACTTGGCTGTGTCTTCAATTTGTTCTTAGGTGACAAACAGAGAGTTACACGGGTTTGGGACATGGGCGTGTGTGACCACACGGCCTGCCCACACGGGCTTGTCCATATCCACACGGGCATGTGACCCCTGTTTAATGAAAATTTTTCTAAGTTTTTTTAAAATTTTCTAAAGTTCTCGATTTAGTCCCGAACCACTTCCAAAGCATATTCTGGGCCTCATAGGCTCGTATTAGGGACCTTATAATTAATACGAATGGTTTTAATTTGGACGCAAATGTATAGCCCAAAATTGTATGTTTGTTCGTGTGATAAGTCTGGTAATGCCTCATACCCTGTTTCGGCGTGGAATACGGGTAAGGGTGTTACAGTTCTTTTACAATGTTTCATTGGGTGAAAATAAAATATGAAAAAAATGTGGAATTATGAAATTAATGTTGGCAAAAGATGAACATGATATGGATGTGAGATGCAAATTGACTTGTGATTGATATATGGTATTATTTGATGTAATCAACATGATGAAAAGGCAAAAGTCTCACCTACTTTGATGTTTGCTTTGTTATGTTGTGGTAGGGAAGTTGTTTGCATAATGATTCATGTACTTGTTAAATGATTAAGGTAATGTATTTGTTTATATTTTATGAGTTTACTAAGTTTTTATAATACTTACTTTGTTACTAATTCTCTGTAGATTTTGGACGTATGGAACGTGACAACTGGGTCAACGAGAAGCATACACCTATCATCTTCTATTTTAATAGACCTTTACTATTTTGAGCTTGGTTATTTGTGGAATGTACATAGGATGGTTAAATACTTGCAAAGTGATGAATGTGTTTTTAACATGGTGGATCTTTATGTATATATAAATATATGGTAATTTGATGAAATGATAAATGGTTGAGCTCATAAATTTTTGGTAACTTTGTTATGTAAATATGAATGATTAGTCATGATGAGTTTAAAGCTTGTGACTACTTTGGTATGAAATGGATAAGGAATATAAAATGGTTTTCATTAAATCTTACATGTTGTGTTTTGTTGCCAAATTTGGCATAATGGTTTAGGTATTGATGAATTAGTTGGATGATAGATTTTTACATGGATATGGCATGTTTCTGAACAATTTTTTATGGTTTAAAAATGCATTATATGTCACTTTGAAGAAATGGTTTCTACTTTGCATCTTAGAGATTATATGCATTGCACATGGGCTAACACACAGCTGGGTGTTACACATGGCCTGGTGACACGACTATGTGCTCAATGGAAATTATGGAACCTTTGCATACATGATCATAGTTTGTAACACGGGCTGGCCACAGGCCCGTGTATATTTCGAAATTAAATTCCTTATTTTTGCACACTACATCAATCAATACACGACTATGTAACTCTATGCCACACGACTGTATGACCCTTGTTTACATATTTTTCCTCACTTTTTGTTAAGTTTTCAAATTAGTCATTGCGTTAAGTTTTCAAATTAGTCATTGCTTACTTCTGAAATGCTTTTAGAGTTTTCGTAAGCTCGATTTTATTTGTAAAGCATGAATTGTATTTTGTATGAGATTTATTGAATACTAAATGAATTTTTTATTTAAAATTTCATGTAAATGTTATGTTATTTACTGTAGTATCCTGTAACTCGATTTTGACGTCGGGGACGGATTAAGAGTGTTACATTTAGTGGTATCAGAGCTATAATTTTTATGATTTTAGGACTGAACTGTAGCATGTATTGAGTTTAGAAATTACATGCCATAGTAACCTGTATTTGTCTAATGCTTCTGATTCGATATGACTTTGTTTTTCTTATAGATATATACAATGTAGGTCGAGTCTAATCGTGTTTTACCTAATGAAGTTGATATTAACATTTCAACTTTTGAACAGAAAGCAAGTCACAGTTTGCTAGTTTCGTAAATGTTTGAAACTGATATGAAAAATGCCTTTTTCAACATGATAAGTCAGTGGTTTTCAGAGTTTTGCGAGTCAATCTTGCGGTTCAGCAACCTCTACCCTCGATCATGTCATTTTCGACACTCCCCTGTCCTCAAAATATTAGTACAGTAAATGATCAATGATTTTTTATTAATAAATTAGGTAAGCATGAGACAGATGATTGTGAAGGTAAAAAGGAGAATGAATGTATTGAAAAAAAGCAAAACATGTTCAAGATTAAAAATTCATGAATATGCATTGTAGTCCAATCATCTTCGAAACCTCTATCTAAAAAGTTGAGAGACCTCCAAATTCAGTTCTCTACTTCTTCACGTATTCCAGGGAATATTCATAGTGTGAATGAAGCATTTGAGTTGACTGATTATGACATTAGAATAACATATCTATTAGATCAGTATGTTCTACAAATAACATAACTTATTGAGAATTCTTGACTGTGAAATTTCTTTTGTCGATCTGATGTCATTAACATTTGATGAGTTTGATATGACACTCAGTATGGATTGATTGACTGTAACGCCCTTAACCCGCCTCCATTGCCGGATTAGGATTACAGAGTATTACTAAACAATCAAAAATATTTGCACATTATACCATTCAATATTATAATCACATCATAAACCATTCATATACATACATATTGTCCCTAAATTGATCCCTCGAGACTCTAAAAATAACCAAGAAACAATTTGGGACCAATTTGAAATAGTTTTAAAAGTTTAGGAAAAAGATGAAAAATTTTCAAAACAGGGGTCTCACGGCTATGTGGCCAGACCGTCTGCCTCACACGGTTGAGACACACACTCATGTCTCAAGCCGTGTAACTATCGAAATAAGGACACACGGCCGTGTCCCAGCCCATGTCCTCACTCGTGTAACTCTTTGAGTAGGGTCACACAACCATGTCTCACGCCCGTGTGGCAGGCCGTGTAATTCTCTGAGTTTCCCCACACGCCTGTGTTCCAAGCCATGTACTAGGCCATGTATATCACTGAGTTGCACCCTAAAGAAATCATTAGATGACACACGACCGTGTCGTCAGACACATGGCTGAGTCACATGCCCATGTCTCAAGCCGTGTGGACCCAAATGAACCTTAATGTAACGCCTCAAATTTTGGGCCTAGAAGTATTAAGTCTTAAACATGGGATCAGTTTGGAGGCTACACATAAATGCTTAATTGTGCAAGAAAGTGACACACAACTGACTATCTACTTCAGTGGTTAAGTGTTCTGAGTATTCTGGAAGTGTCTGAGAAGTCTTGGGTTCAAGCCTTGGCTTGCACAAAAAATTTGTTTTTTACTTGAATTAACCCTGTCTCTAGTCAGTAGGCTTATTAAATAAATATGGGTATTTTATGACATAAAGAGCCTGCTGGTCTAGGGGTAAGTGGTGTGTGGAGTGTTCCTTAAGGTCTGAGGTTCGAGACTTGATGGCGAAAAAGGAGTGATTATTTTGCTACTGGGCTATGTAAGAGAATGTATGTCAGTAGGATTCTGATGCTAAGAAGTGGTTGGAATGGTTGTAGGGAGCTTTGGGGAGTGTTTTGGGGAGGAAATTTTGAATAGAAGAGATTGTGTAGAGTCAAATCAGTTGGGGGAACTAATGTATGGAGATTTTCAAGGAGTGGATGATGGGAAGGGGAGTAGTGTGCCGAAATTAGTCTCTTTCTCAAAAGAATTTGGTTTTGTGCAATCACTTTTGATTGCTGTCAATTCTTTTTGGGGTCTTTTCTCTCTGTTTGTGTTGAATTTTTGCCCTTTGGTTTATTGCTTCTTCATTTTTCGTTTTTCTCTTTTGGGGACTGAAAGTTGCTAGGAAGCTTTCGAGTTTTTATCTTTTGGCTTAGCCCGAGTTTGACCTTCCCTAGTGCCCTCTTGTTCACCATTCGCCTTCTCTCCTATCTCTCTCAATCGGTTCTCTCAGACGCCGAATGACCCTTCTTCCCCCTCTCAAGTTCTTTGGCTTTAAGAACTCCCTCTCTTTATCTTATTGTCTTGGCCGATTACCCTTCTCCTCTTTTTCTATTTTTTTTTTGTTTTGGCATTGTTCTGGGATCAGTCATGTAACACCCCAAACCCGGCATAAACGTTATGGCTGAATCTGGTGTGTCACATTGAAGTGTTTTAGCAAAAATCGTGTTTTCATTGAAAACCCTTCTTAAAATAAAAGAAACCTTAATTAACTTAAAAAAAACACACCCTTTCAGTTACAAAAACCTTGTTGGAACATTTGATTTAAGAAAACTTATCATTTAAAAATTTAATTGTGGAAACGTAGAAAACATACTATAATTTAGAAAACCCATGTTCAACTTCTTGTAATTACATTGAAAATAATAATTCAAGTAATAATAACACAATGAAAACCTTATTACAATCTAATCTAGAACATACTTAAAAAGAAGTAAAAACTTAAATGCTTGAAAAAAAACCCAAGTCCAAATCATCTTGCTAGCTGGCCACCCAGAGTCCTTCCAAACATCGAACCTTCTATTGAGCATCACCTGAAAATAAAATAAAAGAGGGGGTGAGTTTTCGCAAACTCAGTGTGCACAACCCTAGACAAAAACAAGCATTATGCAATCCCATCCAAATTATCCATCTGCTATACACCGACTCTGTCCCCCGTCACACCATGTGGGGATATAAATATCGACCCACCCAACCCACACACCATGGTAGCCCGGTTGCGGAACTACCTTCATTTACATATTGGGCTTTAAAAGCCGTTGGTGGATCCACGATTATCAAGCAACCATGCGATCTTCATATACTTCTTCCGTTCCATAATTCCTAACCCATATGCAACCTAAATAGAATATCATATGTATGCATGTCGCATCCATAAAACTTACATCCAACACTTAGGGGTATTTTGGTCATTTTCGCCCTTAGGGGCATTTTAGAAATTTTCCCTTAATTACGTTTTTCACTTATCTTGGCCGGTTAACAAGTCCCGTGAGCTAGTATGAACGAATACTATGCACCAGGTAGGATTCCAGAGAAGAGGAGGTGGGTCATTAAGACCGCTTAAGTACCAAGCTCTCCCTAGATCCAATCCTAGACATGCATATACCCGTTGCCACACCTTAACCCTTTGACTTATCCAAGGTCGCAATATATTAATTAAGTCTTATGTGGATATCATATACTAGGCCCAAAACCCCTTACAAAGCCCAAATAATTTCACATACCTGTATCTGGCCCATTAAGCCCAATCATATTCATATGGCCCATTAAGCCCAATCCTATTCATATGGCTCATTAGGCCCAAATCACTTGTATATGGCCCATTAGGGCCAAATCAAATTTATATGGCCCGTTAGGCCCAGTCACATTCATATTCATGCTCACATACAAATTCCTATCACAAAGCATCAATACTCAGTTTTTGCCTATTATGGGCCCAACAGCCCATTGGACCTATTTAGCCCATTCCGGCCCATATGGCCGAATCACAACCCAAGTCCACAGAATCACCCGTGGGCCTCAGGTAACCTATCAGTTTCCCCCTTATGAGTTTTCGCGCACTCGCAAGACTATCGTAGCCAAACTTTCTGCTTTTCGGCATTTCAGCTTTTCGACTTTTGCCGAATCATTGTGTGTGTGTAGTGTATGCACACACCTGGTAAGCAAGCATGATGCGATCTCCTTAGCCCAAACCTACAATCAATATCACTCTTCAATTAATCGCATGCTTAATACTTATTTGCTCAAAAATCGAAACCTCACCTTAACCTTACCTTGAGCCCAATCCTTAATCGCTTTTTCCTTGATCACGTATTTCTTAGATCTACACAAATTTTAACTATTAAAACCCAAATAATAGGTGACTCGTATCCAACACAAGTCTCCTTACCATAACTATGACCATTCGGCCACTTTAGCTAATGGGAGAAGGTTACTTACCAAAACTGCAACACCTTAAGGAGCAATTCGGCAGAGAGCTAAAAATCAAGATCCGATACTAATTCCCTACCAATGTTGATTAGAAAGAGTGAGGGAAAATAATCGATACTAAACAAAGAAAACTGATTGGAAGAGCAACACTTACACTAGATTCGGTCAAAAAGTATTCGGCCCTTAGAAGATTCGGTTTTTCGGCTTTTCAAACTAAGTATGGTAAATAAGGTTTATTTGGTACAGATTAAAGAAGAAGAGTAGTAGAATAAATTGGCAAAGAAGATTGTGTAGAGGAGAATAGAAATCGGCAGAAAGAAAAGAAAGTAAAATAGAGGGTTTTCGACTTTTTGGATCTTGAAGAGAAAAGGGTTTCTGGCACAAAGAGAAGGGAAATTCGTCATTAACTTTTCAACCCTCCCATTCGGCACCTATTTATAGCCCTATAGCCAAATTCTTCAAGCCCAAGTTCCCAATTCAGCTCCACTTACTCCTTACTTCTCATCTCCTCGTTTTTCTCCCTGATAACCCTTGATCCTTTCCTTAATTTTCTCTTTTGAACACTCCCCTTGGAGTCCATCTTCACGCCACTTCCATCCTTCTAGAAGGCCAAAATTAAATTTTAAAAATACTAAGCTAGGATTCGAACCTTGGACCCCCTTGCTAGCTACTAACGCCACCTCACTGTACCTTATGTGGCGTCACTTAGCCACTCCACCACAGGCTCTTTTTGTGTCCAATTGTTTCTTCATTTATTCAAAAGCCCAACTATTAGACAACCCTGATTCTTTTAATAATTATATTATAATTTCTTCTAACCCTTAATTCGAACTCAACCTTAGCTAAGACCTACTAAAATTATCGCTTGGATAAGAATATTAAACACAATTTTCATCAAAATCGAAAATAAAGAAAATTCGGGATTTCGAGAATTTTTGGATTTTGGGATTTTTTTGGGCGTTACAAGTCAGCTGTGTTTTGGCCAAACACTACTCTCTCCTCTACCCTCGCTATGCCGAACCTTTCCTCAATACTCTCTGTCGACCTTGGTGTCATTTCAACTGTTTGGTTTTGCGTTTCGGTAAGATTAACCTTCAGTTTGATTCAAACTGTTCTTTCAAAAAAAATTTAACAGGAGGTTGGCTGAATTGCAGGTTGTAACCGAAGGCTTAGGTGATCTTTTTTTTCGACTATTGAAATGGATAGGGCCTCAGTTATTCAAAGTAAAGTAAGTGGTTGCCAAGAGGATGATTTAAGTGTTATCCTGATGCCTCTTGATTAAGTGGTAACTAAGGATTGTTGTTTGAATGTAGGGTTTAAAGTTTTGGACAGTCTTTTCTCTCGACCGTTAGAATCAAGATGTGTAAAACACTACCCCTACTCGTGTGCCCGACAACGCTACATGAGTGTGCACTCACTCGTGTGGTAAACCGAATGCCTAAATGTGGGCGTAAGATCATTATGGTCGGCCATGAGCAATTTCATGGGCCGAGGCTAATTTGGGCCATATTGGGCTGAAATGGGCCATGTGGGCCTAACAGGTCTATGGGCCACACACAGGTAACCACACGGACATGTGGAGAATATTGGGCCAGGCTGTGTAATTCACATGACCAAGGGTGTTTTTGGGCTTGGTGGGCCACACGAGCGTGTGGGCCCACATAGGCCTGCATTATAGGTCTTGGGCTGATTTTATCCCCACATGGAGTGTAGGGCTGGATGGAGTGGAGTGTAGAGGTTGGTTGGGTAAGACTTGCATACTATTTAAATCTGCATCTTGTCATCGATTCTTTATTCATATTGGGCTAAGGCCCTAACTAAAACTGAACTGTTACTGATACGGGCTTAGGCCCAAACTGTATTTGCTTACTACATGATTGACTGTATGTTTATTCAGAGATTACACACTAAGTTTTCGTAAACTCACCCTTCTGCTTATCTGTGCAGGTAACCCTTAGGCAGATTGGTGCTACGAGGGACTCGAAGGTGGCCACACAACCGCATTCACTATCATATTTGCTTTATATTTATAAGTAATTTTATTCTGGGTATTTTGACTGTAATAAGGCCTCTTTAAGTTTTTATTTTAAATTGGGGATTTTTATTTGCTTTGGTTTTTAACTGCCAGTATAGGAAAACTCAAGTTTTCAAAAGAATCAATGTTTTTACAAAGTAAACGCAAGTACGCAACTGTTTTAAAAAGCTTCCGCTATAAAATGATATTTTGGAAATGAATAATGATTTTAAAGTAAATACTTTTGGATAGTGACACAAGTTTTAAAATGAACAACACATCTCAAAATCTCTATTAGAAATAAACAAAAAGATTAGATATAGAATAGGTTTTTCAATGATATCTCGCTTTACGAAAAAAACTTCAATGTGACATCGCCAGATTTGGCCATAACGTCTAGGCCGGGTTTGGGGTGTTACATTTAGTAGTATCAGAGTCAAGATGCAAAACTCAACTGTGGATTTTGGATTCTTCCAAAACTTGGAATTTCCAAAAAGAACTGTTTCAAATGATTTGAAAGTATTTTAAAATGTTTTTACTGAATGTGTGGTACACCGAGTCTCCGCACCGATCCTGTAAGTTCTCTCTGAAACATTGTATTTTGATTTGGACTGAAACTGCCATAGGTAAGATTACTGAGACTACTGTGGGTAGAATACCGTACTGCAAACTCTTTAGTAGTGTATACTAAAACTATAGTAAAACCGGTAGACACCAAAGACACTGCTTTGTACGGAAATAAAACTTTATACTTTTGATATTGTTTTCATAAAATATCTGTTAATAAACAACTGAAACTGTAAACTGATCTGCATAAAACTGTTAATTCTGATAAAACGCGATTAGACAATAAGCACAAGAGGTAGTCATGGACTTGGATCTGGGGGATGATGGTTAGTCGGAACGACTCCAATCCAAAGGAGCTGAGATTTTTAGGGGTATTACTGGTGTCACCCTAATGTGGCCAAGTATTGGATTGACGCACTGTCCCAGTCTATCTATAGACTGTACTGAAAATGCTCAAGTGAAATGTGGTGATGTTATGGAACCAGAGTGCGCAATGGGAGCATAGTGGTGTAGTCTGTGTTGTACGACAGATCTGATAGTTGGAAATTTTGGGGACGAAATTTCTTTAAGGACGAGTGAATTGCAACGCCCCAAATTTTGGGACTAGAATTATTAAGTCTTGAGCATGGGATCAGTTTGAAGGCTGCACATAAATGATTAATTGTGCAAGAAAGTGACACACAACAGGCTGTCTGCTTCAGTGGTTAAGTATTCTGAGTGTTTTTGAAGTGTCTGAGAAGTCTTGGGTTCAAGCCTTGGCTTGCGAAAAAAATTTGTTTTTTACTTGAATCAACCCTGTCTCTAGTTAGTAGGCTTCTTAAATAAATATCGATATTTTATGACATAAAGAGCCTGCTGGTTTAGAGGTAAGTGGCATGTGGAGTGTTCCTTAAGGTCTGAGGTTCGAGACTTGGTGGCGAAAAAGGAGTGATTATTTTGCTGTTGGGTTGTGTAAGAGACTATATGTCAATGGGATTCTGATGCTAAGAAGTGGTTGGAGTGGTTGTGGAGAGATTTAGGGAGTGTTTTGGAAAGGAAAATTTGAATAGAAGAGATTGTGTAGAGTCAAATCGGTTGGGGGAAGTAATGTAAGGAGATTTTCAAGGAGTGGATGATGGGAAGGGGAGTAGTGTGTCGAAATTAGGCTCTTTCTCAAAAGAATTTGGTTTTTTGCAATCACTCTTGATTGCCCTTTGGTTTATTGCTTCTTCGTTTTTTGTTTTTCTCTTCTGGGAACTGATAGTTGCTAGGAAGCTTTCGATTTTTTCTCTTTTGGCTTAGTCCGAGTTTGACCTTCCCTAGTGCCCTCTTGCTAATTGTTTGCCTCCTCTCCTATCTCTCTCAATCGATTCTCTCATTGGCTGAATGACCCTTCTTCCCATCTCTCATGTTCTTTGGCTTTAACAAATCCCTCTCTTCATCTTACTGTCTTGGTCGATTACCCATCTCCTCTTCTTCTATTTTTTTTATTTTGGCATTGTTCTTGGATCAGTCGGCTGTGTTTTGGCCGAACACTGCTCTCTCCTCTACCCTCGCTGTGTCGAACCTTTCCTTAACACTCTCTGTCGACCTTGGGGTCATTTCTATTGTTCGGTTTGCGTTTTGGTAAGATTAACCTTCAGTTTGATTCAAACTGTTCTTTTAAAAAAAATTTAACAGCAGGTTGGCTGAATTGCAGTTTGTAACCGAAGGCTTAGGTGGTCGGTTTTTTTTCAACTATTGAAATGGATAGGGCCTCGGTTATTCAAAGTAAAGTAAGTGGTTGCCAAAGGGATGATTTAAGTGTTATCCCGATGCCACTTGATTAAGTGGTAACTAAGGATTGTTGTTTGAATGTAGGGTTTAAAGTTTTGGATAGTCTTTTCTCTCGACTGTTAGAATCAAGGTGTGTAAAACACTGCCCCCACTCATAAATCGGCAAAAGCTGAAATAAGTGACCGACAATGCTACACGAGTGTGCACTTGCTCGTCTGGTAAACCGAACGCCTAAACATGGGCGTAAGATCGTTGAGGCCAGCCATGAGCGATTTTATGGGCCGAGGCCAATTTGGGCCATATTGGGCCGAAATGGGTCGTGTGGGCCCCACCGGTCTGTGGGGCCCACATGGGTAAACCACACGGACATGTGGAGAATATTGGACCAGGTTGTGTAATTCACACAGCCAAGGGCATTTTTGGGATTTGTGGGCCACACGGGCATGTGGGCCCAAATGGGCCCGTATTTTGGGCCTTTGGCCCATTTTTACTATTTGTCTGTTAAGGTTGCACGGGTCGCCCGAGACGACTGTGGACCTACTGTTGGGTCGGTAAGTATACCTAGACCCCAAATTGATAAATAACTATTTTGCCCGTATGTGGTAAATTAATTGTTTTGCCCTTATGTGATAAAATGACTATTTTGCCCTCATGTGGTAAAATGACTGTTTTTCCCTCATGTGGTAAAATGACTATTTTTCCCTTATATGGTAAAATGACCATTTTGCCCTTATGTGGTAAGATGACTGATTTGCCCCTATGTGAGGTATTTATATATATGTACATGAATGACTGTATTTCAGCATGTTGTTTAAACTGTAATGGATACATGTATGATTTTATGATATGACATGGCATGACTATATGATGCATTGCATGGGGATGGGATATTATGATTGGAGGAAGTGTACTGTACTAGCAGCTCTGCTGCAAATCGCTGATGGCTCTAAGCCTATTATACTAGCAGCTCTGCTGCAAATACTATTTAGTGCCGCAACCGGTGCTATTTTGGAGTGTAGGGATGGGTGGGTTGATTTTATCCCCTCATGGAGTGTAGGGCTGGACGGAGTGGAGTGTAGAGGCTGGTTGGGTAGGACTTGCGTACTATTTAAATTGTTACTGCACTGATTAGTGTTACTGTATTGGGCTAAGGCCCTAACTAAAACTGAACTGTTACTGATACGGGCTTAGGCCCAGACTGTATTTTGCTTACTACATGATTGGCTGTATGTTTATTAAGGGATTACACACTAAGTTTTCATAAACTTACCCTACTGCTTATCTACGCAGGTAACCCTGAAGTAGATTGGTGCTACGAGGGACTCGAAGGTGGCCACACAACCGTATTTACTATCATATTTGCTTTATATTTATAAGTAATTTTATTCTGGGTATTTTGACTGTAATAAGGCCTCTTTAAGTTTTTATTTTTAATTGGGGATTTTTATTTGCTTTGGTTTATAACTGCTAGCGATAGGAAAACTCGAGTTTTCAAAACAAACAATGTTTTTACAAAGTAAACGCAAGTACGCAACTGTTTTAAAAAGCTTCCGCTATAAAATGATATTTTGGAAATGAAAAACGATTTTAAAGTAAATACTTCTGGATAGTGACACAAGTTTTGAAATGAACGACACATCTCAGAATCTCCATTAGAAATACCCAAAGAGATTAGATATAGAACAGGTTTTTCAATGATATCTCACTTTACGAAAAACACTTCAATGTGACATCGCCAGATTCAGCCATAACGCCTAGGCGGGGTTTGGGGTGTTACACTTAAATAACAAGTTTACCATTTCAAACTTACTTGGACTCTAAGTAATCCAATTACCAGCCAAAAGACCTATTTAAAATGACATTAAGCAAGCTCAAAACATGCTAAATCAACCATCCTAAGTGCCTAACCTATGTACCCTCATTGTACCACAAGTATACACAATTTCACAACAAAATGAACTATCACCCAAAGCATGTTAATTCACACAATCCAACATTCAACCAATATGCCTATAATAGGCACCTCAATCACAACATTCCAATAACACATACCATAATCTTGCACTAAAACATCTTTCGTAGTTCACATATATCATATTAAGTTAACTATTTGCAATTTAAGATCATCCTTTAAAGTTTTACATACCAAAACAATAGCAATGACAAACAAGCCTATTACATGTCATATAATCCAAAATGAACGTACCAAAAACTATTGAAAATAGGAGGATAGTGTGACTTGAGTGCCGATCTGACCGTCCAACCTTTAAAGAATCTACAGGAACAAAAAATAACACAATTAAGCTCATTGAAGCTTAGTAAGTTCGACATACAAAAATGATAAATCTTACCAAAGTAAATACAAAAAATCATTCAATAGATACTCAGTTACATGTATTCCCTGTCATCCAAAATCTCAACCCTGTGAACGTATAGTTCAAATCAAAGCTGAAATTCATGTCATAACTATCAAAATCACTAAACAAGTTACAATGCAAAAATTCACTATCTAATGAATGACTTACGGATATGAGTACATAAATGTTCCGAATGAAGCATGCCAATCACTCGTAATAGCTAATCCACTCGATAACATGCTAGATGCTCATAAGAGGCAATCCACTTGAGAACACGCCAGATGCTCATAAGAGCCAATCCACCAGATAACACACCAATTGCCTCGAAGAGCTAGTTCAACCAAAAACACGCCAAAAAAAGAGTATAACACGAGAGTTCGTAACAAATGATGAACCTCGACCTACTCAGGAAAATGTATATATCACACCACACCAAGATCCACTCTAATCCCCCACATAACACACCGACATACAATTGTACTCTATCCCCCGTCCATTTGATCCAATTATTGAAATTCACTAACATTTCTCAAATAATTTTACATCATCTATAAACAATTATATCTATTATATCATATTATACCATCAAACATTTCATATAGATGTTCAATTATAAACCATACGAACTTACCTGGACTAAATTGTAACAGTTGTAGAAGTTTAAAGACTAATCTGTGATTTTTCCTTTTTCCACGTATATCAACAGGGTCTTGATCTAAAATGTAAAATTCCTCAATTATTAGCTTACATTTCACATTCCAATTCACTTTACATTTTATACCCTTTTATTTTTTAAAATTACATAATTACCCCTAACTTTTACAACTTTTGCAATTTCATCCCTTAACCCAAAAATCATCAAATTAACCATTTTTCTCAAGTCAACATTATAGCCGAATATTCTAGGCCCTTAAAAAATTCCTATTAAACATCAAATTCACTATCAAACCTTGAAATTTTAACATTTCACAATTTAATCCCTAAATCAAAATCTAACAAAAATCACTTCACAAAACCACCAAATACCACAATCAAAGCTTCAAATACATAATTATCATAAAAAAATTCAAAATTCATCAACGGCTACTTCTAAAATTTTTAACAGATTCAAAAACGAAGATACGGGCTAGCTGGACCTAGTTACAACGATTTTAAAAACATAAAAATTACAAGAAACGAGTATGAATTTCACTTACATGCAAAGGAATCAAGAAAACTAAAGCTCTTCTTCTCCCTAGCTATGGCTTTCGGCAAATTGAAGAAGAAAATGAAAGTGAAATTGTTTTTTTCATTCTTTAATTTTGTTTAAATTACAAAATTGTCATTAATCATATAACTAAGGTATAATTGCTATTTAAGTCCTTCCTTGTTTATCTAAATGTTAAAATTTCTTAACCAAATTTTAATATGACTCTAATGAACATAAATATTCTATAAATAATATTTACGAGTCTACACAACGGAAATTTTTGGTCCCGAAATCACTGTTCTGTCACCGTCAAAAAATGGACTATTACATTGACTTTATTCAATGTTTTGGTTAACCGTAGATAGATGAAAATTGTACTTAAGTATCAAAATGAGAAATAAATAAATGTTGAGACTGATAGAACCAATGTGTGACCAATAACATGTTAGCATTAACAACTTTTGAAATGATTAGAAAATGTTGTGAATCGTATCTTACTTGTATCCTAGATACGAGAATGTTGGAATCAAAGAATAATTAGATACTGATGGTTAAATAATTAATTATATGTTTCTAGAATAATTATCTGGATTATCACCCAAGAGAGAAGATTAGTTTGTATAAAACAGTATTGTCAGAATTACAAGAATTGTAGGCATTTCTGAAATAATTATTTAATAGGAGACTTGTTCAACCAAGCATATAATCTTGGAAAGCAATAATGTGTTTGTGAAGAAGAATGGCGGGATTATAAGAATCATGTATTGATTACATATAGCATATCAGAGACACCATAAATGACCAATATCTGTTACTTTATAGAGATGAATTAATTGTTCAGTAAAAAGGGACTACTGAATTTTTTAGTATTAATTTTCAACCAAGTTGTTGTCAGCTAAGAATTATGAGTTAGATGTGCCGAAAACTACTTTTCAAACTTGATATAAACAATGTGAGTTTTTGGTAACATTTTTGGAATTTTCGATCGCTTAAATGTTTATTAGATCTGATAGACATAATTTGCTAGCCATATTTGGTCAGATTTGTTATTGGGTTATCGATGATATTCAATTTATACAAATAATGAAACTGAATATAATTAGCATAAAAAATAGAGGTACAATTTTTTATGAGAAAAACAATTATATGTGAGGATCAGTAGCTATGAATTCTGATTTTGAGAAGTAAGTTTTTCTAGGTCTTCTGATAATAATTAAAAATGTCTTAATTACATCAAATAAACTCTTGATAATTATAAACTACAGAATCTCCGGGAATTATTACATAAGTGCGTAGCTCTCTGGGATTTTCTATATATTACAGATGATTTGTTCAGGCTTTTCGATGATATCTCCAACATTGATGAAGTTATTATAAAAATTGTCAGTTTTGTTTGATTGAATAAATGCCAATACAGTTTCGAACAGTTGAAAGCTATATTAACAGAAGTTCCAAAATTGAATTTGAGAAAACACATATGTCTAGAGTTATTGAAAGGTTATGATGTGGTCATCAGTTCTCATCCAAATAAAAACTGATATGACAATTGATTTGTTGAGCCAAATGTAACACCCCTCACCCGTATCCGACGCTGGAATAGGGTTTGAGGCATTATCGATATTTCATCTTTACAAACTTACTAAATCGGGTCACTAAAATTTCCCCAAATTTAAAACCATTCAAGCATGTACACCTTGTCCCTTACACAGGCCTTCGAGGCCTAAAACACACTTAGGGGTAGTACGAGACAAAATCGAAAACATTCAATACACTTTGAGTACCTTAGAAGATTTTTCCCTTATTTGAAATGCAACACGCCCGTGTGATGGGGCCGTATAGTTATACATGCTCGTGTGGCTTAGGATACACCCGTGCCCTCAGCCCGTGTGCAACACTGACTTCAACCTCACCATTCTGTTAAAAACACACGGCCAAGACACACGCCCGTGTGCTTAGCCCGTGTTCTATACTGACTTAAAAATGTAGGTGCAGGGGATGCACGGCCATACCACACACCCATGGAGATGGGCCGTGTGTAATAAACACACACCCGTGTGTCTACCCATGTGGACCTTATTAGGCTATTTTCCAAGCCTTTGATCACCCTCTATCAGCTAAACATACTTATTGGTTATTTTTGTGCATGTTAAGGCCAAATTATACACTTATGTATATATATATAAAACTTTGATTAACCTCATTGCATGTAAACCTCATGTCATTGGTTTCATACATGCTAAGTTAATTCTCATATTTTATTTAAGGATTTCCATGTTTACTTGACATATTTAAGGTTGGCTCGTTTTCATAACTCATTGCCAATTATAACCAAGCCATCACATGTGAACACAAACATGCATAGATTTGTAGGTCATAGCCTACTTCAAAACAAGCCAATTTCCATGGCCATATACAAAAAGATAAGTATAATTTTACATGCCTTCATCTTGGCAAATCAAGTGACATATATAACCAATTATTCAAAGTTCTATACATGCCATTGAACAAAATATAAGTGTTTATATACCAAAGTTGAATTAGTTGATAGTGTATGATTCTCCAATCGTCTTCTAATCTTTACGAGTCCTCGAGCTCTGTAAGACAGGGGAAAGAGAGGGGTAAGCATTTACATGCTTAGTAAGCTCGAATAACTGGAAAGTAAACTTACCAATTATTTAGCATACATCCTAATTAAATAATGAAACCAACGAATGTGAAAATGATTTCCCTATCACATTACTCAATCGATGAGTTAGTCACATAACAGAACACCATGTAATATATCTTAGATGAGCTCATCATTCAACATGTCATTGGTACATATACCTCGTGTTAGTCCCGTTGAGTTTTCAGGAAATCTCGATGGATTATCCAGTCTCCATCAATTCATACGAATGATCATTCCAATTATGCACTCCCGCGAACCTCACATCTTACGGCGAGATTACTAGTCCAGGCTAAATCCCCCGTAACATAAACTCATAAGGTGATGTCGTGATTACTAGTCTAGGCTAAATCTCTTATAACGACAAACACCCTTAATGAGCTCAGATCTAAATTACCAATCCAGGCTAAATTCAGACCCTAATCAGATTACCCGTCCAGGCTAAATCTACAATGCACACATATTCTTCGAGAGGCTCGATCATTCAAGGAACACCCGTCCGGGCTAAATCCTTTTCATACTTGAGATCATCGGATTACCCGTCCGGGCTAAATCATTTCTGCAACACATGCAGGATCTCAAGTCACATGTCAATCATGGTTTATCCATCGAATTCCCTTTCTAACCTCAGCTGAGACATTTCCCAACAAATCATTATAAAGGATGCATTCCATTCATTTTCATTCCATCAATAATGCAACCATCATGCATTTATAAATAATACAATTATGCATATTATGAGTTTACTTTAAGTTATCCGAACTTACCTGGTACTTGTTTCGGTGATGTGTTTTAGTTATTCCGAAACCTTATATTTTCCTCGGTCGACCTCCAAAATTTGTTCCTCAGGGTATATAACAATAAAATTAAATCATTAACACCTCACATTGTACTATTTGAGCCTAAATTTCACCCCCGATCCAAATGACCATTTTTGCCCCTAACCTTTTACATTTTTACGATTTAGTCCCTAAGCACGTATAATGAAACACATGCAATTCCTATCTTACCCAAGCCTAGCCGAACACTATTCCTTCTTATGGAAGCCCATATTTTCCATTATTTTCACATTTCTATCACATATTTAACAACTTTTGCAAAAAGGTCCCTTTAGGGGTTTTTCATGAAAATCACCTAGGAAAAGAAGTTTAACACACCTTCAACTTTCATATTCCTCCATAAACCATCAAAATACAAGCAACTGATGCATGGGTAATTTTTTAAACACGAACCCTAGCATGAAATTTGGGTCGACATGGGGAGAGTAAGCTACTGGGATTTCAAAAATACAAAGAACATTAAAAACGGGGCTTGGGTGCACTTACTATTGAGCTTGAAAATGTTGAAAACCCTAGCTATGGAGTCCCTTGAAGTTTTGGCAGCATGGAAAAGAGAAATGAGCTAAATTTGGTTCACCCATTTTATTTCATTAAAATGCCAAATGACCAAAATGCCCTTAAGTCCTTTCTTTAAAATTTCATCCATGCAAGCCCATTTTTGTCCAAAAACTTAGAAATTGGGAAAATTGCTCTATAAGGCCTTCTAATTTATAATCTAAATCAATTTCATACAAATTACTGCTAGAATCCAAGTTTTTTTCAATTTATTCAATTTAGTCCCTAATTTCCAATTGGACACCTTACTCAAAGAATTTCTTCATGAAATCTTAACACATGCATATTCTCATATTCTCGACCTCATAATAATCATAAAATAAATATTTTGATGTCAGATTTGTGGTCCCGAAACCACTATTCTGACTAGGCCCCATTTTGGGATGTTACACCAAAAATCTCTAAAGCGGTGAATATTCACTTGATTTGAGAATTTAATGGTTCTATTTTTGTCGACCTGATAGTTAAATTTTTATTTCTTCATAAAATTTTAGATATACAAAGAAACGATCCGAATTTGTTAGCTAAGTGGGAGCAAATTCAAAATGGTCAGACTATTGATTTTAGCGTTGGTAGTGATGATAGTCTGTATTTTCAACATTAGATTTTTGTATCGAATGATTCTGAGTTTAAAAGAGATATTATACGTGAAGCCCATAACAACATTTATTCAACACATCCGGGTGGAAAAAAAAAGTATGACTTGAAAAAAAAAGTTACCGATGGCCAGGAATGAAATGAGAAATACCTGAGTTTGTATCAAGATGTTGGTATGTCAACAAGTAAAAGTTGAGCATCAAGTTCCACCAGGTTTACTATAGCCTATTATGATTCTTGAGTGGAAATAAGAACGTGTTATGATGGACTTTGTATTGGGACTACAGTTATCTCTGAAAAAGAAAGATTCAATCTAGATAATTATAAACAAATTAACAAAAATAACTTATTTTATTCTAGTCTGAATAGATTATTCACTTGAGAAGCTAGTTGAGTTATACATTTCTAAGATTCTTATATTGCACGACGAGCCGTTATATATTTTTTCTGACCGTGATCCGAGGCTTACTTTCAAGCATGGGTTAAGTTACATGAGATCCAAGGTACTAGACTGAATTTTCATACAACATTTCATCCTCAGACTGGTAAACAATTTGAATGGATTATTCAGATTCTAGAAGGCAACTACAGTGTTATAAAAAAAATTCTACCATTAGCAGAGTTTGCATTTGATGATTGTTATTAGAGGAGTATTAAAATAGCACTACGAGGCTTTATGCAGATACAATTGTAGAATTCCTTTGTACTGGTCAAAATTGAATGATAAGAAACTGACAGGCACTAATTTGTTATGTGAAACAAATGGAAAGGTTCAGTTTATTGATATTGTTTGAAAGCTGCCTCTAATCATCAGAAATTCTATACTGATCTGGAAAGGAAATATATCGAGTTTCAAACTGGTGACCAAGTATTTCTGAAAGCCCCCTCATAGAAGATGGTATTACGATTCAAAAGAAAAGGGAAGCTTAATCTGAGAATTGTTTAGCAGTATAAAATTATCAAGAGAATTAATATTGTGGCTTACAGACTAGCATTACTTTCGAAGCTCGAAAAGATTCATAATGTTTTCTACGTTTTGATGTTATGATGATATAGATCAGATTCCTTTTATGTGATTACTCTCAACGAGATAGAAATATAGCCTGACTTATTATATTCAGAAGAACCAGTCAAAATTTTAGCTTTGAAAATAGAAAAACTATGAAATTAATGAGTATTGTTAGTGAGAGTTTTGTGGCACTGACATGGTACTAAAGAAGCTGCATGGGAAACCAAAAATTTTATGAAATCATAGTATCTGAATCTATTCATGGGGAAAAAAATTCAAGGACGAAATTTCCTAAGGGGGAGAGTTGTAACAGTCCGTTTTTTAGTGGTTTCAGGACCACAATTCCAACGAGTAAGCCCATAAATTATTATTCTTTAATTTTTGTGAGTTAAGCACAATGATATAGTGAATTTTGATCGTATAATTTTTATAAATTGGATATTGAATATTTATATTGAATATTTACGGAGCTATTATTTAGGTGAATTGAAATTTGGTCTAGAATTATGGTTTAGGTATTGACAAATTAGTTGGATGATAGATTATGACATGGTTTTGAACAAGTTTTTATGGTTTAAAAATGCATTATAGGTCACTTTGAAGAAATGGTTTGTACTTTGCATCTTAGAAACTATATACATTGCACACGGGCTAACACACAGCTGTGTGTCACACATGGGCTAGTGACAGGGTCATGTGCTCAATGGAAATTATGGAAGCTTTACATACACGGCCATAGTTTGTAACACGGGCTGGCCACATGATTTAAGCTCGATTTTATTTGTAAAGCATGAATTGTATGTTGTATGAGATTTATTGAACATTACATGAATTTTTTATTTAAAATTCCATATAAAAGTTCTGTTATTTTCTATAACATCTCATAACTCGATTCTAGCATTGAGGACGGGTTTTAGGTGTTACAGCTCATAAGAACCCAAGAGTACAAAATAATTGTTCATATACAAGTTTTTAAATTAGAAATTGGTGGAATCTAACATTTATCCTATCCCTAACGAATACATGTTACGAGCGTAAGTGAGAGATGACTCACGAAAGAGACCGTTGTTCTGGCTGAATTACTTCTAAATAAATTCTTTCAACCTAAACAATTGAAAATAAGAAAAAGAAACTAAGGAAGTTCATAAGAACTTAGTGAGTTTCGTAGAAGTACCACCTCGCATCAAGGTTCAACCAACACTGCATGACCAAATTACTTAGACCATTTAAAAGACGCAAAACTGCATGTGGAATACAAATTTCACTTTTCTAAGTAACCACTAGCGGATACCATCTGTAAGTGGATGCAGTCAATTGACAGATATTTTCACTACCAAATACTAATATTTGGCGGACACATAGCATGCCACCATTTTAAACTAACTTTTATAACCATTTCCATGTACTATTTACAAATCATGCAAATATCCACACATCATTTAAACACATTTATGCACCTTTATACAAATACACTCCCTTCCTTGTGCTAGCTTCTGATCCTTGCTCCGAAAAGCCAACATTCCATTTCCATCATGCCATTCCGTAGAGTCAGTAGACCAATTATACCAACCGAACCTCCAAAAATTCTCTTTGTTAATTCGAACACTTCAGTATTCCCCCACAAGGCCAAGTATTCACCAATCACGGTTTGCATCAATGTGTCATACCAAAGGCGAAACATATAGTAACAATTCTTCTTTCTTTTTTTCACCATCATGCGTATCAACACTCTGATACCTCTTTTCATTGATCTGGATACAGAACTTATGCATCAAGGAAGGAGCATTCATATTGATGCACATGCAAGACTCATATATATGATTTACTGGCATTACCAGTACATGCAGTGTCTCATTTCCACATTCTTTTGTCAGACAAACCAAAACCTAAAGTTAGGAACTTCATGCAAAAATTGGGACAACTCACCTAAGTAAACAGTAGGAAAGTTTAACATGTTGATACGGTGAACAAACACAGAGTACAAAGGAACTCATCAGAAACCTTCACATAGGGTTTTTATCTACTCAACGGGTTCTTTTCCCTTTGTATTAGGACCTTCTCCTATTTCTTTGGCTAAAAACAATCAAATAACTCTTTTAAATACAAAAACAACCAAAATTCAACATAATAGAAAGATTCAATAAACATGCCAACAGTTTCTATAAGGAAGTTTTCTTTCTATTCAATATTTCAGATGATAACCCTAATGAACAACTCCTACAACTGCCTCTTCCTTTCTTAATGCGAGTCTCAAGTCCCAATTTCAGACCCATGGATGTGATGGGATCACATTCCTCAAGGCCCAACAACAATGTCAAAGGTCAAGTAAATCAAACCAAGATTCAATCAAATACAAAATCCAATGATGAATCTTTTCAAGGAAAGGGAGAATGATATATGCACGGATAGGGTGAAATTATTAAATTCCATTCACCGAAGCTGCCAATTTTCAAGCTCAAGAAATTAGTAGATTTACATGACTTTTTTGGATGGGATCCTGACATTTCTAAGTTGATATGTCTTCATGAGTTCGAAGACCAATCCCTTATCTTTGAAATGCACTTTGAATCACTAGATTTTGAGTTTAATAACTCAATTTATTATTATTTTAGTGAAGACTGTGCGAGCAAAATTTTAGGACAAGATTATGACGGAATTTACAAGTTTCGGGCTTTTAATTTGAGTTTAAATCATTTTGGGTTTAGGTTTTGGGCTTAATTTTTATTATATATGAGCCCAATATTGTATTTATCAGCTCTTATTATTTTATTATTTTATTATTCTAAATTTTTAATAATTATTAAGTAGTTTAAGTTATTTAGGAGTTTTATGTCAACAAGAAAGTTTAGTTTAAAACTACTTCTTGTTTAGATTAATTAGACTTCTAGTATACTTAAGAGTTTTATTTAGATTTACTTAGCTAGCCTATAATAGGCCTTTGCATTGTACACAAACCACACAATTCATTATTATTCAACTTCTCTTTTGAGTTAATAAATTCTCTTTGAGTTTTCTTTTCAAGAATTTCTCTTGAGTTTCTTTTAGAAGAGTTTTAACAATCCTTTTAGATTGTGGGGATCATCTTCAAACTTTTTCTTGCCAAGTTTTCTTTCTTGGAAGGGAAATTAGAGTCATTTGAAGGGGTTGTAGATTCTTCGTGTTTCCAAGGCTTCTTAGGACTTCTACATACCACATTCTATCTTTTCATCTATCTTCTTTATTTTCTTCCTTATTGTCTAGTCGTAGATTTATTATTCGATTTAAATTATCTTAGTTATTTATTTTAATTGTTTTATCTAACTTGGATTTTGATTGCATTTCAGGTTGTGTCAAAATCCAAGTTTCTTTCTGAATGTCTAGAGCCCTAATTCAAATACGTGACTTGAACAAACTTTGTGATCTGATTTCACATTCATTCAGCTTGTTCTTTATTATTTCTGGTAAAAACTTAAAGAAGGATTTAAGAGTTTACCAGTACACAACTTAAAGAAGGTCGCTTCTACAAGTTTAATGATCAGTTCATCTGTTAAAAATAAAGAACACTTCTGAGTTTTCTTCGATGATAACAAATGTGAATAGAGAAGATGAAAATAAAAGTCTTATCTCCACTATAAGATTGTCTTATTTATAGAAAAACTCTAATCCTAATCCCACTCTAAGTAGGTTCTCTAATCACGTGGCATATTAGGGTTGTCTTACTTCTAATCACATACATACCAATTCTTCAAAATTCAACCATATGGTACTCCAAATACCAATTCACAACAAGCATATAAATGGCAATTATCAACCACACAACAAAAGGCCATTTACACAAATATATACATCACCAAATATACCAAAATAAGCCAACTCTCATGGCTATACACAAAACTAAACACTTATCATTTACAAGCCAATTCAAATGGCTAAATTCATTACCAAACCATAAACCAAAATGACTATAAGTCCTATACATGCCATATAACCAAAACATAAGCTCAAAAGTACCAAAGTAGAAGCTCGATAGTGTGATGCAATCTCCGACGACTCCCAATCCGAGCTAGCTTCGAAATTCACTATAAAACATGGAAAAGTAAACAAAGTAAGCTATAAAGCTTAGTAAGCTCGTATAGTTAATAAGTAAAACTCACCATTTAATCACCATTCAGGTAAAATAACATAGTATACTTCAAAATCATGTAATTATAAGGTTAACATATATTCAATCACATAATTAATCAAGATCTCATAACTTTCATAGTTTTAATGCTCATATAGTTTACATACATAACTGTACTGATACATATCTATTTCTCACTGTTTCATATCTTCAATATACCCGTTGAACCATTCAGAACACTATCAGATGCTCAGGAATCCCGCACCCTAAGTGCCAATACATAGCCGAAGCTATCTCAATCTCATATCACATATAATGCTCACTCTCGAGTTATCAACGGGTCTGCTCACACAAGCTGATGGTCATGACGAAGCTACACGGTGCAACTCATACAAGCTGATAAGAATCCACAACACATGTTGAATAACTCAGCCACCGGTAGGACGTATAGACTAGCACCCAAATTACATAACCCCTAATGACATGTCATTTGTATCCTAATCTATTCCTAAGGTTCAACCGGGATTTCTCAATGTCAAATCTTCATTGATTATATCCGCAAGGTTGTATTCACAAATAATTCAATAATAAAATATTTAAAACACAATTATACAAATGCTTATTAACATACGAACTTACCTTGAATGCAAAAACGACAAAATTGATCAATTAATCCAACACATTGTTTTTCCCCCTATCTAAATTTGAATTTCACTTTTCTTGATCTATATAATATCAAATTTAACTCATTTTAATCATCAATCTATTCAATTTAGCCCAAAAATGCACATTATATCAACTTTAAACTTTTTTCCCTAATATTACAATTTCTTTACAATTTAGTCCTCATATCATAAAAACACAAATTCATGCAATGATGTCCCTACCCATGCTAGCCGAATTTCATATAGACCCATAGCAGCCCATATTTTTCATTTTTTTCACAATTTCACCACAAAATTTCAACATTTCTTAATTAAATCCCTAATTGGACATTTTATCAAAAATCACTTTATAAATGTTGTTTATCTAACAATAAGCATACATTTTCTATCATCAAACATCAAAATACACCTATATTCATCAATAGAAAAACCCTAAATTGTTAACAATTTTACAAAATAGTCCCTGGGCTAGCTAGACTAAGCTGCAACGATTTCAAAACATAAAAATCATTAAAAACGGGACAAAAATCACTCACCAATTTAGCAATGAAGTAACCGAACCCTAGATGAAGAAAAAAATTCTTTCCCCTTAAATAATCGGTTGAAGAAGATGAATGGGAAAGAATTTGTTTTATTTTTTTAATTAACCTTAATTACTAAATACCAAAATTAACCTTATTACTTAATGAAAATTTCAATAATACCAAGCCATTATCATCCACTATCTAATTAATGGGCTATTTACCACATAAGGACCTCCATTTTAATTTTCTATAGCTATTAGACACATTTAGCTAATAGAACTCAAGTCTTACATTTTACGCGATTTAGTCCTTTTTATCAAATTAAACATTCAAACGATAAAATCTCTTGACAAAATTTTCACACAATCATATAGTCATATTCTAACCATTAAAATAATAATAAAATAATTATTTTGACATCAGATTTGTGGTCTCGAAACCACTATTCTGATTTGACTAAAAATGGGTTGTTACAAAATGATATTCAGATTGAGTTAATATGATTATCAGAGGATATATATACATATTGAGAATCGTTTATACAAGCCTAAGGGGACAAGATGAAAACATGGCAAATTAATGAATGTGATTCAAAATTTGTACTATGAAACAAAATAGTGATTGACATTAAATTGAAATTTAATATCTATTTGGTAAAAAGATGAATTGAATAGAGAATTCAAATTATGAAATGAAAATAATGTTTGGCATTAATTTAAATGGGATGTATTGCAGGTAAGTAGATTGCATGATATGATTAAGATAGTGAATTGATTAAATGAATATTTGTTTTGTGAATGGTGATAAAATGTTGAATAAGTGAATTGAAATGTTATATGATTGAGTTACTATATGGTATGATAAATGTTGAACTCACCTTTTTTTATATTTGTTTTGCCATGATAGGAAAACTTTACCAAGCTAAATAACATGTAATATATATTTATAACCTTAGGTAATTTACTTGGTTTAATACCCGTGAACTCACTGAGCATCGTATATGGTTACCTCATTTGGTTTTCCTTTTCCCTGTAGAATGCCAACTTGCGAAACTCATCAAGTGGATCATCTAAATTTCACACTATCTCAGTATTGATTCAGTAGCCTTTCTATCATTTAAAACTCAATTTTTTGGCATGTATATAGGCGATCCATTTTTGGTCAATTTTGAATGTTGGAACTTTTTTTCGTGATTGTGGTTTGTGTTTTGAATGGTTATATGTTATGTATATGGGCTATTTTGGGTTGATGATTTGAAGTTACAATTTGTTATAATAGTTTTTGTTAGAATTAAGTGACTCAAATCCTTATTTAAATAAAATACAGTGGTAAAATAAAATAAAAGAAGAATCCATATAGAATTACATTTCTTTTATTTTATTTTTAGAATAAGGTTTTTTAAACCTTATTAAATTCCATCTATTTGATATTGATTAGAATAAGGTGTTTCAGTCTTACTAGAATATGGCTTTACAAGCCTATAAATAGACATAGTCTATTCCTCTTGTATTAATTCGAATTCGACATAGTGAATTTTCTTCTCCTCTGCCCGTGGTTTTTTCCCGAAAGGGTTTCCACGTAAAAATTTATGTGTTCTTTATTTTATTTTATTTTATTTTATTTTATTTTATTTTATTTTCACAAATTGGTATCCGAGCTTCTGGGTTTTTCATCTCGATCACGGTAATGGCGTCTTTGAAGTATGAAATTCTGCTGTTGGATCACAACACCAGATTTGCGTTGTGGCAGATTAAGATGCAAGCAGTTCTTGCGCAGATGGATCTGGAGAATGCCCTGCTAGGGATAGATAAGATGCCTTCGAATTTAACAGATGAAGAGAAAAAGTGTAAAGATAGAAAGCCGTTAACACAATTACATCTGCATTTGTCCAACGAAATTTTAGAGGATGTGATGAAAGAAAAGACCGTCGCTGCATTATGGAAGTGGCTAGAAAAAATATGTATGTCGAAAACTCTAACAAGTAAGTTACATATGAAGCAGCGTCTTTATGCTTGTCGTTTGGAGGAAGGTGCGTCTGTACACGAATACTTAACAGTGTTTAAAGAAATTCTCTCAAACTTGGAGGTCGTGGAGGTTCAATATGATAAGGAAGATCTAGGGTTGATTCTACTTTGTTCATTACCCCCGTCTTATTCAACCTTTAGAGACACGATTTTATATAGTCGCGAGTCTCTCATAGTCGATGAGGTTTATGATTCTTTAACCTCGTATGATAAGATGAAGCATCTTGTCATTAAACCTCGGGAGAGAGTCTCATTGCTCGTGGGAGACAAGATCGAAATGCTGATAATGATCGTGGAAGGACACAGGAACAGAATCCTCACGGTAAATCTAAGAGTAGATCGAAGTCTTCAAACAGAGATAAAACTTGTAACTTCTGCAAGAAGAAAGGACACATTAAATCTGAGTGCTATAGGCTACAGAACAAGACTAAAAAGGAGGCTGCGAATCAAAAGGGAAAACAACCAGAAAATTCCGGTGAAGCTGATGTTGTAGAAGACTACAGCGATGGTGAACTTCTAGTCGCTTCTGTCAATGATCCTAAAGTAAGCGAAGAGTGGATACTTGATTTAGGCTGCACCTTTCACATGAGTCCCAATCGGGATTGGTTTACAACTTACGAAACAATGTCTGAAGGTGTTGTTTTGATGGTAAATAATGCTTCGTGTAAAATCACTGGTGGAACAATTAAAGTTAAGATATTTGATGGAGTTGTCAGAACACTTAGTGACGTACGACATATTCCGGAATTGAAGAGAAATTTAATTTTGTTGAGTACTCTTAATTCAAAAGGGTACAGAACACAGCTGAAAGTGGGGTTTTAAAGATTTCCAGAGGTTCCCTTGTTGTGATGAAAGGGCAAAGAAAGACTGCCAAGTTTTATGTTTTGCAGGGTTCTATTGTTACTGGTGATGCAGCTGTTACTTCCTCTTCCTTGTCAGATGATGATATTACTAAACTTTAGCATATGCGCCTAGGGCATATGAGTGAGAATGACATGGTAGAATTGAGCAAAAGAGGACTTCTTGATGGCAAGGAATTTGCAAACTAAATTTCTATGAGCACTGTGTATTTGGGAAGCAAAAAAGAGTTCGATTCACCAGAGGAATCCATAACATGAAGGGAACGTTGGAGTATATTCATTCTGATCTTTGGGGGGCATCCAGAGTGCCTTTGAGAGGTGAGCGTTCTTTACTAATGATTTTTCCAGAAAAGATTGGGCGTTCTTCCTGAAGCAGAAAAGCGATGTATTTTCCGCATTTAAGTCTTGGAAAATTATGATTGAAAAATAGACGGGAAAACAAATAAAATACCTCCACATAGACAATGGCTTAGAGTTCTGTTCTGATGAGTTTAATAAATTGTGCAAGTCAGAAGGGATCGTGAGACACTTGACAGTTCGTCATACTCTATAGCAAAACGGCGTTGCAGAACAAATGAACAGAACGATCATGGAAAAAGTTCGATGTATGTTGCCAAATGCCAACTTACCGAAGTCATTTTGGGCAGAAGCAACCTTTACTGCATGTTTTTTGATCAACCGACCTCCATCCGTTGCCATTGAAAAAAAGACTCCACAAGAGGTATGGTCTGGTAATCCTGCTAATTATTTTGATTTAAAGATCTTTGGGTGTCCTGCGTATGCTCATGTTGATAATGGAAAATTTGAACCGAGATCCATTAAATGTGTTTTTCTTGGTTATAAAGCTGGTGTAAAAGGGTATAAGTTATGGTGTCCTGAAAATAGAAAAGTTGTGATTAGCAGAGATGTTGTTTTTGATGAAACTGCTATGCTACCTAACTTATCTCTTAAAGACTCTTTCAATAAAGAAAATCAAAATCAGGTGGAGCATCAGATTAATACAAAGTTGACTCCTCAAGCCAGTACAAAAATTGAGAATAGAGTTACTTCTTCACCACAATACTCTATCGCAAAAAATAGAACTAGAAGAGAAATTAAACCTCCAAAGAAGTATGCCGAGGCTGATCTAGTTGCTGATGCTTTAAATGTGGCTGAAGATATAGATGCGAATCAAGAGCCATCTAATTATTCTGAGGCGGTTAGCTGTGAAGACTCAGAAAAGTGGATGCTTGCTATGCAAGAGGAGATGGAATCACTCCATAAAAATAGAACATGGGATCTTGTGAAACTTCCTAAAGGTAAAAAGGTTGTTCGTTGTAAATGGGTGTTTAAAAAGAAAGAAGGGACTCCAGGAGTTGAAGAACCCAGATATAAAGAAAGGCTTGTTGCAAAGGGTTACAGTCAAATTCCAAGAGTGGACTTCACAGATGTGTTCTCCCCAGTTGTTAAGCATAGTTCGATTCGAGCTTTGCTTGGTATTGTGGCCATGCATGATTTGGAGCTTGAGTAGTTAGATGTAAAAACTGCATTTTTGCATAGAGAACTTGAGGAGGACATTTACATGCAACAACCAGAGGGTTTTACAGTCTTAGAAAAAGAGGACTATGTTTGCTTGCTTTGAAAAGTCCCTTTACTGATTTAAAAACAAATACCAAGACAGTGGTACAAGAGGTTTGATTCCTTTATGACTTCTCATGATTTCAAAAGAAGTAGTTTTGATAGCTGTGTTTACTTTAAGAAAAACAGTGATGGCTCTTTTGTGTATCTACTTCTTTATGTTGATGACATGTTGATAGCAGCAAAAGATAAAAGAGAGATAAGAAAGGTCAAAGCCCAACTAAATAAAGAATTTGAGATGAAAGATTTAGGACCAGCAAAGAAGATACTTGGAATGGAGATTCTTAGAGATAGAAAAGCAAGTAAATTGTACCTAAGTCAAAAGGGGTACATTGAGAAAGTTCTTTGCAGGTTCAATATGCAGAGTGCTAAGCCTGTTAGTACTCCTTTAGCAGCCCATTTCAGACTTTCATCGACTTTGTCTCCACAATCAGATGATGAGATTAAGTACATGTCACATGTTCCATACTCTAGTGCAGTGGGATCTCTCATGTATGCTATGGTTTGTTCACGTCCAGATTTATCATATGCGATCGGTCGATTAGCGATATATGATTTAATCCGGTAAAGAACACTAGAAAGCAGTTCAGTGGATTTTAAGATACTTACGAGGTACTACTGATGTTTGTTTACAGTTTGGAAGAATTGAAGATGGAGTCATTGGGTATGTTGATGCTGATTTTATTAGATACCTTGATAGAAGAAGATCTCTCAGAGGTTATGTCTTTACAATCGGAGGTTGTGCAATCAGTTGGAAAGCTACTTTACAAACTACAGTCGCTTTGTCTACCACTGAAGCTGAGTACATGGCGATTACTGAGGCTTATAAAGAAGCTATTTGGTTGAAGGGACTCTTTAGTGAACTCAATGAAGACCTTCAAATCAGCACAGTATTTTGTGATAGTCAGAGTGTCATCTTTCTTACAAAAGATCAAATGTTTCATGAGAGAACAAAACACATTGATATTCGGTATCATTTTGTTCGTGATATTATTGCTCGTGGTGATATTGTTGTGAGAAAAATTAGTACTCATGAAAATCCTACAGATATGATGACTATGTCACTTCCTATAACCAAGTTTGAGCATTGCTTAAACTTGGTTGGTGTTCATTGTTGAAGTTAAACCCTTAAAGGGGTTTATGGAAGAGGTGGAGAACTTGTTCATTGAGAGTTCGCGAAGAAGAACTTGTTCATTAAGAATTCGTGTCAAGGTGGAGATTGTTAGAATTAAGTGACCCGAATCCTTATTTAAATAAAATACAGTGGTAAAATAAAATAAAAGAAGAATCCATATAGAATTACACTTCTTTTATTTTATTTTTAGAATAAGGTTTTTTAAACCTTATTAAACTCCATCTATTTGATATTGATTAGAATAAGGTGTTTCAGTCTTAATAGAATATGGTTTTACAACCCTATAAATAGACATAGTCTATTCCTCTTGTATTAATTCGAATTTGACATAGTGAATTTTCGTCTCCTCTACCCGTGGTTTTTTCCCGAAAGGGTTTTCACATAAAAATTTGTGTGTTCTTTATTTTATTTTATTTTCACAGTTTTCATGTATAAAATTGAATTTAATGATTACTATGGTATGTATATATGGTAAATTATGATAGTATGTGTGGTGATGGTATGCTTGATTTTGGATTATGAAATGGTTGGGAAATGGTTAAACTTGGATGAAATGCTTGGTATTTGTGTTAGTTGATACTTGTAGTATATATATGCAATTATGGTACTAAGTTGTTTCATGGATTTGGTAAGTTGTGAATATGTACCAAAGTAATTGTGTGTTTGAGATTTATGTATGGATAATTTTGGTAAAAGTTAAGGCACATTTTAGGTTGATGAAATGGTAAGGTTTGGATGGTATTTATGGTAAAATGCACATTGGTGTTTATATATGCTTGTGTGGATGGTTAAGTTGGATGTTTTATATTGGTTGTGATGGTGCCAAAATGGTACATTGGTTAGGCACTTAAGAATGATGTTTGAAATGATGTTTTTGGTATGTTTTGGTGTATTTTGATTAGGTTTAAGAATTGGTATGAATTGCATATATGGTATGTGAGTGTTGATGTTTTGTAAATTGCCATGTAGGGTATTTATAGGTACACACGGTCTGGTACATGACCGTGTGTCTTACATGGTACATGACACGGTCATGTGGTCTTTATAGTTAGGTGACAATTAGGTCCACATAGCTACAATTAGTTACATGGCCTAATGATATGGCTATATGACCCTTGTTTTGCATTGTTGCCACAATTTTCTAAAATATTTCAAATTAGCCCCTATTTTTTTCTCAATTGTTTAAGAGCTTTCGTAAGCTCGATTTAACCGCAATAATGTATGAATAACATGTTTTTGACTATATGATTGATCAATGATTATTGTTTATAGAAATTTGAACTGACATAGCATGACTTTGTTCTGTTATGTGTTTTAGCATCCTATAACCATAATTCGGTATAAAGGCGGGTGAGGGGTTTTACACTTTATTAGTGAAAGGATCCACCAAATAACGATCTCTCTGAACAAAAAACTCACCACATGTGGAATGAGAGTTCGCAAGCTTGGTGAAGCTCATTAAAATACTTTGCTAGGGAATTTGCCAATGCCAACTAGTCTAAATCTCACGGCTTAGGTGGTTTCACCAATTCAATCTTCCAAAAATATCGGTTCACCAAGTGAGGGTGTGACATTGTAAGTACCAGACTCAACCACTTTCCAAAAGCATATATAATTGCCTTCATTTTCCACATATGGACTTGATTCAATAAGTAGGTGAATTATTTGATACGTCAACTTACCTATGAGATACTTCCAATTCTAATCTCCTTCTAAGAACACTGTTGCAAAGACCCTAGCTTCCATAAAGGTTCGTCTGGGTAATGTGCAATAAGTTAGTGGTCTCAAGTCTCTAAACCATGTATCTTTCCAAAATTTCACATCCCAACCAGTAACAACCGTCCAGACCATATTTTTTCAGAGATCCTTCCAAATGCATCTCATTGATCTCCAAGTATAACTATACTGGTTTGATGATGTATTATTTGGAATGTGGCCAACCACCTTATACTTAGAACGTAACACTTTCACTTAGAAAACCTCCATATTGTTAACAAATTTAATACCTAACCTGAGTAGAAAAAAATTATTTTCGCTATGAATATGTCTAACCCAAGACCCCCTCTATCAATCGGCATGCAACATGTGTCCCAACCCACCAAAGAAATCTTATTGTAATAACCTATTTCTCAATGGTGTCAGAAACAGTGGTTTTAGGACCACAATTCTTACGTGTCAGTTCGTAAACATAAATTATTTAGAAATCAATTAAACTCAGGGGGTCCTAAATATTTACGAGATCATTAGTGTCATATTAAAATTTTGGTTAAGAAAACTTATCTTTTAGATAGTTAATTAAATAGAAATTACTAAATCATAAAAGTTAAGAAAGTTTATTTCTATTAGTTAAAGTTATGAAATAGTTATAGGAATATAAATTAAAGTACTTGAATGGTAATTAAACTATTACTACCCATAATGGACGGTAATGGGCTTATAATTATTGGAATTTGAATGGAAATAATAAGAGAATAATAGTAATTAAGTTAATAAATGAATTTAAAATAAAACATGATGGAAATTTCTAGTCCATCTTCTTCCATCATACTTCCTAAAATTGAAAAGCATTATTGAAGGAGAAGGGAGCTTCGGTCTAGCTAGGGTTCTCTATTGGGTATGCCTTTGATGCCCCTTTTTAGTGATTTTTATGTTTTTGAGTTCATATTAACTTAATCTAGCTAACCCGATGAATAATTTATAAAACTGTCAAATGTTTTGGATTGTGTCATTGTTGATTTTGAGTTATTCTTGAAGCTTTATGGAAGATTATTGAGTGTGGTTGTTAGATATGACTATTTTGTAAAGTAGTTTTTGATGATTTTAATGTTTAAGGACTAGATTGTTAAAGTGATAAAATTACAAGGACTTGATATGAAATAATTGCACTTATAGACTGTAGTGAGGGCCTTGAATATTCATCTAACCTTGGATTTGAATAAAAATGTTTAAATTGCATGTTTCGGGCTTAGAGACTAAATTGCATAAAAGTAAAATATTGTGGGTAATTTTGTAAAAATGACAAAAAGGACTTAATTGCATAAAATGATTTAATTTTTATGTTAGAATTGTCTAAGTGAATGAAATTATTATTTTAGATCAAGAACCAGTGGAAAACCGAGGAAAAAAGAAAATTGCAGAATAGTCTCTATATTTTTGTCGTCACTGCAGTTAAATCTAGTAAGTTCGTTCGGTTTAATTTCAATACAATTTAAATGCTTGTTATATGAACTTAGTTATTGGATGTTGGTTAATGAATTAATGTTTATACATGGAAATTGAATTAATGAGTTATTATCGCATTGATCAATGAGGAAATGCCCTAAGCCGAATGAATGTAGGATAGAGTATGATTGGCATGCCAATAGCTTATTTGATGATGATTTCTGTATATCCACTATTCACTGAATATACCGAGGTCCTTTGTTTTTTGCAGACTATTGAGTTATATTACAGTGTTTATCTAATGTGTTACGGGGGCAAACATTAGCCTTTGGGCTAAGCACTTGGTGCCTAGGTGTGTTATCGATTGGACTAACTCGTATGAGCCCCAGGTGTGTTCTAGATGGTTAACCATGAACTCATATCCATCTATCATTCATCGCGCAATGTTTTATTGATCATTGAATGTTATTGAAATGTGAGAAATTGATTTGTACTATTGTTGAGCATTACTCACCTGTTGTGAGCTGTGATTAACAGGAACTCTGTTAGTAACCTTGTTATTTGAATTATTATTTTAATTTGGTAAGCTTTATCGTTAATCGATGAACTTACTATGCTTTATGTAAGCTTACTTGTGTCGTTGTCTTTTTTTTTGTAGATTACGTATCTGTGGAAATCGGGAGATCGGATCAACTCGAAGAATCACACTATCTGATAACCTTTTTGGTAGATTTTAAATTTAACTTGGCTTATATGGCATGTAAGAGGACCATTTAGTCATGATTGTATTGGTTCATAAGTATTTGTAATGTGTATGTGTTGTGCTATTGATACTGTAGAATGAGTAAATAATGTGGTATGCATGTTAAGTTCCAAGTTTAAGCATGTGTGGTCAAGTATGGAAAGGTAAGTTTGATATGAATTAATCAATGTATGTTAGAATTGAATGCAAGTTATTTTGAATGGGTTGAGGCTTGTGTAATGTAATTCTAAGTAGGTGAAATGTTAAGTGTTTGAAATGTGGTGTCATTGATGACACATTGGTTAGGCCTTAGGTTGATTGTTTGGCATGCTTTGGGTGTCATTAAAATGCATTTTGAAGTCTTATAATCATGCGTTGAGATTTGGTTTAGGTACTTAAGCATTTGGACATGAAATGAGCATATTTTGGGTCTTTTTGGGCACACACGGCATGGGACACAGGTTGTCACACGGTCTTGTGTTACATATGGGTAACCCACACAGGGCTCCCCCAGTGTATTAGGTGCAGGATTCACACGGGCTAACACATGGCCTACGACATGGCCATGTGACCCATTTTAGTGAGTTACATGAGTGGACACACAAATGAGCACATAGGTGAGCACACGGGCGTGTAGGAGCCACACGGTCTTGGCTCTGCCACATGGCATGGACACACGACCATAAGACCTCTGATATGAAAATTTTTAATTTTTCCCTGAATGTTCTGATTTGCTTCGAATTGGTCCCTGATTGTTCCTAAACTATATTTAAGGCCTCGTAGGCTTGATTTAAGGTCCATAACTGTATCTTTTACTCTAATCTTATTATTTATGAATTTGTTAAACTTAATGCTATTTGTTATTATTTGTTCTGAATTGTATTGTAATACTCTGTAACCCTAATTTGGCGACGGGTATAGGTTATGGATGTTACACTTACAGTCATTACTCAAAGCACCCTAGACGAAACTCCTTATAATCTTCTCAATCTCCTAGCATACCCCTTTTGGAATAAGTGTTGATTGCATAAAATAGATTGGAATGGTAAATAACACCGATTTAGCAAGTGTTACCTGTCCAGCAAGAGAAAGTAGCTTGGCATTCCACCCACTCAACCTTTTTTGAACCTTTTCAATTATGAATGAGTATATGGCATTAATGACTTGTTTATGCAATATTGGGACACCAAGATATCTACCCAAATCCACAACATGTTCCACCCCAAGTGTGCATGTGATTTGGTTTGCTGAGTCATTTCCCACCGCCTCTGAAAAGAAAACTTGGGATTTAGATTTGTTGGCTCTATGCCCCAAACATCTCCCAAATTTCTAAAGGATGTTATTCACCATGTTGGCTTTTTGTACATTTTTCTTACATAAAAGAACTAGATCGTCTGCAAAAGATAGATGTGAAATACTAGGTCCATCATCAGATAACCATATTGTCTCCCATGTTTCTTCCTCAATAGCATGTCTAATGTAATGGTCTAACCTTTCCATTCAGAGTACAAAGGGATATGGTAATAGAACATCACTTTGTTGAACCCCTCTTGAAGGTCTGAACTCGCTCGTATATTCCCTATTCCATAAGGCTTTCATGGTTGAGCTCGTAATACAATTCATAACCACAAAGATTAAATGTAACACCCTATACTCGTAACCCACACTGGGGCGGAGTATAAGGCATTACCTATCTTGATCTTATGCATACAACCAATCTCAAGACACCGAGACTCGGTCCAATTTAAAAAAATTTCAATTTCTACTTTAAACTTCTTATTATGGGATTACGAGCCCCAATTCAACCGTCGAAAATTAATCGGGACCATTCCAGCCCTTAAACCATCCTTAAGAAATTTGCCTTTAAAACAGGGCACACGCCCTTGTGGAAGGGTAACACGCCCGTGTGACCATATCGACATGGTCGTGCTAATAGCCCCTATGCCTCACACGGCCTAAGCATTCTGAGACACGCTCGTTTCCCTCACATGTGTAGAATTAATTTCAAATTCACAACTATAGGGGTTTTCACACGACCAGACACACGCACGTGTCAATGGCCCGTGTCCCTCACACGGCCACTACACGCCCGTGTCTTAGCCCATGTGCAAAAACCTGGGTATTCTATTTCTGACATCAGCATCCCCAAAATGTCACATGGTTTTGGCACACGCCCGTGTACTAGCCCATGTCCTCCACACGGCTGAGACACACGGTCGTGTCTCTACCCATGTGTTTATTACCAAGCATACTGATTTGAAATTTTTATGTGCAGGGGACACACGGCCGGACTTCACGCCCATGTGTCTACCCATGTGGACAATATGAGGCTATTTACCAAGCCTCATTGCCACCCTTGCATACCTATTTTCATACAAATACCAACCAATACCAAAACAAGCATAATTTCTATAATTAAATCAGCCACAATAGACATTCATTCAACCATGAAGATACATCTTCTATAAACTCAAAATGAATGTTAGCCATCATTCAAGGCTTAATGCAAAGTGTGGGATTTATCCCTAGCCAACACATTTGGCCAATTCTCAATGACACAAAATAATAAGGTGTAAGTCTTATACATGCCATATTCAAGAATATAAATTCAACTATACTGAATGTTTCGGCTAATAGTGTGATCGATATCTCTAACTTTCGATGATGCTTGAGCTAATTAGGCGGCACTGAAAGAAAAGGGAAAGGAAAGAGAGTAAGCATAAAGCTTAGTAAGTCGCATATAAATAAGTATACCACAACATTTATTCATAATCAACATGCTCGTAATACCAAAATAGGCATAGGTGTAACTTACTCACTACCATACATACAAGTCATATTTTATATATATTGAGCTCATCACTCATACGTACCAATTAGGTACTCGTACCATTCACAACACGGTTATACTTTCCTCATTAGTTCAAAAACATAACATTCACCGTTGAACCATTCGAAATATCACCGGGGACTCATTAAGCCTCAGACATGGGTAAGGTGCCGATGGACATGGTCTTACACTGGCTCATATCTCAAGTCAATGCCATGTCCCAGACATGGTCTTACACTAACTATCATCTCGTAGCCGATGCATGTCCCAGACATGTCTTACACTAGCCCTCGTCTCAATACCGATGCCATGTCCCGAACATGGTTTTACATTGGCTCTCATAATGTGGTTGATGCATGTCCCAGACATGTCTTACACTAGCTCACACAAGTGACCCTAATGTCACGGCATGAATATCCGGTTTATTTCCTATGTTCAACGGGAACTCTACTATCTGTATTATCATCATACTTTCTCAATTCTACAATCAAGCAATTCATGCTATTAAATTTAAATGCAATTCGACACATACATTAGCAATGTAGTTGTATTATTTATATACAACTTACCTCGGATTACAAAATACACACGACTAGTCAGTTTAGTCTATTTGCTTGGCCTTCCCCTGGTCTAGATTCGGATTTAGTAAATCTTGATCTATAATAAAAAAATGCACTCATTTAGTCACTAAACACAATTAGGCAATCTAAAATTCACATCTTAGGTAAAATGACCATTTTTCCCCTAGACCTTTGCAAAATGACCGTTTTACCCCTATGCTCGAAAATCAATTTTTATCGAATTTTTTCGTATCTCAAGCCTAACCAAACTATTTTTACTCTTATATAAACCCAAAATTTTCACTATTTCACACACTTATCATCTATTTTGCAAATTATGCAAAATAGTCCCTTTAGGTGTTTTCATGCTAACACCCTTCACAAAAATTGTTTATAACACAACTAGGACTCATATTATTCCATAAAAACTCAAAAAATATCATAAATCCATTCATGGAAAAACCATAAAGTCTTAATCATTTTGTAAAATAGACCTATCATTTGAAATCTCATGCTTCAAGGGTCTCAAAAATATAAAAATCATCAACAAAGGACATGGAAATCACTTGCTTATGAGTCAACTAAGTGGCTGAGAATTTTGAGCTTCCAAATCCCTTTCAATGGCTAATTTTCGGTGGTGTATAGGAGAATAAAAGAAAAGATGACAATTTTTCTTTATTTTAATCAATTTGCTAATGTCATCAAAACCTAACACCTTGACTAATTGATTTCCTTGTCTCATGGTCGGCTATGCTTTCTTTTAAGGGTCTATTTGCCCTTTAAATACCCTCAATTTTGGTTTTCTAGCTATTTGACACCTTTAGCATTTAATCTAGAACTTTTACATTTTATGCGATTTAGTCCTTTTTCGCAATTGGGCTCACAAACGTCAAAATTAACTTACCAAATTTTTCATGCACTAATATATTAATGCTAGAACATCAAAATAATAATAAAATAATCTTTTTAACTTCAAATTTGTGGTCCAAAGACTATTGTTCTGACTATGCCCTAAATCGGGCTGTTACATTAAATGAGTCGGTAATCTTGCATACCTCAAAGTTTCCTTAAGAAATTCCCATCTAATCTGATCATATGCTTTTTTTAGATCAATTTTATTTGTCATCTACTTTGGTCTCCTCCTATTCGTTTGCATTGAATGGATCACCTTTTGCATCATCAAAACATTATTCTTAATAGAACAACCAGTCACAAAGCTCACCTGATTTGGTGTCACCAGTAAAGGCATAATGAACTTTAGCCTCCTCACAATAGTTTTTTTTTTTTATAATCTTGTACGCCACATAACACAAAGTTATTAGTCTAAACTAGCTCCATGATTCCAGTCTCTGCACCTTTGGAAGTAAAACAAACACTGTGTTAATGGTCTTTGGGTCCAACAGCTTTCCTTCAAACGTTTTAACCACCATTTGAAACATCGACTCTCTAACAATATCCCACTGACTTAGATAAAGTCTTGCATGAAGATCCTTACCAAGCGCCTTTAAAGGAGCCATCGAGTCCAGTGCCGCCTTAACCTCTTTCTTAGTGACTCTGGAACTCAAAGCTTCTTTGACAACCGTAGGCAATTTTTCAGAAAAAAAAAATCAAAATCTGGTATCCAATCCCTATCAAAATCATCATTCAAATATAACTCTAGAAAGAAACGAACGATTTCATCTTTTAACCTATCCTTGTCAAAACACCATTCTCCAGCATATAAATACCAAAGATATGAATTTACAACTTATTTTTGTTTCGGCAAATTATTTTGAAGTCAAAGTTTTGCTATTAGATTTTTATTTTTATTTTTTTGAATTTTGAGACTTTAATCTTGATTGGTACAATAGTCATTAAATTTATTAACTAGAATAATGTGATTTAATTTTAAGTATTTAATTGAAAATAGTGGATTGAGATGACATAATATATGTGATGATATGTCAGCATAAGATTTTGTAAGTAACATAATTTAACTCAACATATTTAATAGTTAGGGTTTAGTTTTAATTCAAACTATAACCATTAAATTTATTAACTAAAATAATGTGATTTTTTTAGTATAATGTGAAAACATGTGATCATATATTTATCGTATAAGATTTTGTAAATAACAAAATTTAATTTAATAAATTTAATTATCACCATTTGATTATGATTAAAATAAAAAAATTTAAAAATATCAAATTTAAAAATAAAAATTAAATTCACAACTTACACTTAATAAAATAATTGAATTTTGTTTTATGTTATACCATTACTTATAGCATTCTTAAATAATTTAATTATTTAAGCTTGCTAAAGCTCCATAAAAAGAAAGAAAAAGAAAAAGATATTATATTTTAGCAGGTCTCAATCAAGGGCATTAAATAATTTATAGTCATATTGAATTTTTTAAACATTTTGACGGGGACCAGAAAAGAGAAATTGTGCAAACTTTTTAAACACTTACTGCAAAGTACTATTGACTTGGGAACTTACTGCAAAGCACTTTGACACTATAATCCACGCACTGCTGATCTTCAATATTTAAGTTTTTCGACTTGGTTTATTACGGATTTAATCCTTTTAGATTTTAATCATTTTAATTCAGTTTTGAAAAAATAGATTAAAAGGACATAAATGATAAAACTAAAAGTTAATAAATAATAAAAATTATATTTTAACATCTTAAAATAAAATTACACTTTAATCGCACCAAAATTATATAGTTCAATTTCTACTCTATAAAAAAAGAGTCTGTATTTACATTGCATGCAGCTAAATATCATCGATTTTCATTTACTCCTGTAACATTGCTTCCAATCACTGAAAATGGCGTACTGTGTCCTCTTTTAAAATATTAGAGTTATTTTACTAATCTAATTTTAAAAAATTAATATTTATAAAAATGACCCATGTTCTAAAATAATCACAAAAATGACTTGAAATGAACAATATTTTTGGGTATTAGGAACTCAATGGCGGGCACTACATAGTGTTTTGGACTCATGATTGCCTGAAGATTGTGTCAAGCTTTAAAAAATTAATTTTTTTACTTTGAGAATTCAATGGGCGGCACCAGGATTTTTTTTTTTAAAACCATATCATAGTGGTATACAAAAATGCCAGTATTTAAAAAAAAATTTGGTTCTAGCCATGTAATGGCCGACACCAGAGATGTAAAAAAAAATTTGGTGCTGGCCAGTAGTTGGCCGGCACTAAGTACTTTTTTCGTGTCCCAATGCAATTTTTTTTTACTTTGGTATATTGATGGCTAGCACTAGTTAAATATTTTTAAAAAAAAATTCTGGGTGGTGGTCATGTAATGGCCGACACCATGTACTTTTTTTGTGTTCTAATACTTTTTTTTTGGAACATTGATGGCCAACACTAGTTAAATTTTTAAAAAAAATTTGGGTGCAAGCCATGTAATGGCCGGCACCAAGTACAATTTCGGCTCCCAATGCAAAAAAAAAAAATTTGGAACACTGATGGCTGGCACCAGTTAAATTTTTAAAAAAAATGTTGGGTGTTGGGCATGTGATGGCCGACACCAAGTACCTTTAAAAAAAAAATTTGGTGTAGCTAGTAAATGGCTGGCACTAGGTACATTTTTCGTGTCCCAAGGCAATTTTTTTTACTTTGGGACACTGATGGCTGGTACAAGTGAATTTAAAAAAAAAAAATTGGTGCTGGTCAATAGATGGCTGGCACCAAATTTATCATATATATATATAGATGTTTTATCTTCCATTTGAGTTTTTATTTGCTTTTTCTTTGCTATATTAGTTGAAAATCGAGATTAAAAATATTAGTTTTTTTTTTTGTTGAGAAGGAAGCAAAAAAATTTTAAGATGAGTTCCCAAATTTTGTTTGTTTATGTTCATTTCGATGGAGAAATGATAAATACAACTGAAGAAGGCTGTGTATTTCAAAGTAAAAAATAAATAGGAATGAGATTCAACAAGCGTGTTTCGCTGGTGGATTTAAAATGAAAAGTTAGTACAAAGATATCAACCCGTTGCAAAAAGTAAATGTTGAGACTGTTTTATAAATTAACGGTTTCAACTGATCCGCTCAAGTTCTCCGAAATGGAGCTTGAAGATGATGATGATCTAGTGACAATGATAGTAATTTATTTCCCCCTGAGATAGAAAATCCCAGCCCGGTTGAGTTGTTCGCGGAGATAGTTGAACCGGATCCCATTCAAGTTGTAATTCCAGCAAGCCAGCACTCTGGAATTTATTTTGATCTTAACATCTCCTGGGAAGATCAGTCGGGTTTTGGACGATCAATGCCAACTCTAAAAAATCCAAACACTGGTGTATGTTAGTATAACATCCCAAACTCGTGGTCTAGAGATCTATCTAGAGGTGTTGGCCACCATAGAAGATGGTGATGAAGGGTCCAATAATAATAATCAGTCCTACCATGATCCTAACAATGATTTCAGTGACCCCAATTTGGATGACATCCCTGAAGACATAGACGAGGAAGGGCCGTTGGAGGGTGAAAATGCAAACCCCCATTCGGCTAGGAACTCGAGCCCTGGTATAGTTATAATAAATAATCTAGGGTCTTTCATGACCGACGTGGATCCTGATGTGGCTCTTGCACGCGAGTTCTCGGAATATACAAACATTGTGCTGGCTCACCTACTTGATGATGAATTTGGCGATGAAGTGTTATTTGTAGGACAACAATTTGATAATAAAAAAAAGACTATTTACATGCTATAAAACAACTTAGCTTGAAGTTAGGTGTGGATTATAAAGTAACGAAGTCGACGCAGTTTTTGTACGTAGGAAAATGTTGAAAAGTGTCAAGTGGTTGTAACTGGCGTGTTCGAGCCGTGTTAATGCAGCGGACAATGTGGATAATAAGGAAACTAGAAGGTCCACACACATGTACGTCTGCTCGTATGTCGCAAGACCATAGAAAGTTAGATGCAAAAACTATATGCAACTGTATCATCCCTTTGGTGAAAGAGTCACCCACCATTTAGGTGTCGGTCCTTATTACAGACATCTAAGCTCGATTTAAGTATAAAGTGTCGTACCAAAAGACATAGTGGAAAAAGCAAATGGTGATACGAGAGTTGTATGGTGACTAGGATGCGTCATACAACGAGCTTCAAGGGTGGATAGCCGGGATGCAGGAATATGTGCCCAGGACAGTGACTGATTTGTAAACACTGCCATATAAATGCCCAAACAGGGAGATACAATCAGGGAAACGAGTTTTTCACCGATTGTTTTGGACGTTCGAGTCATGTGTTAGGGCTTTACCTCACTGCAAGCCGATGGTATAGGTGGATGGGACATGGTTGTACGACAAATACACGCAAATACTCCTGATTGCTATTGCACAAAACGGTAACCGAAATATACTTCTGATCACTTTCGCTATCGTGGAGTGTGAATGCTTCGAGTCTCAGGAATTTTTCCTTAGAAATCTACGGAGGCACGTTGTCAGAGAAGACAACGTTTTCCTTATATCAGATAGATCGAAAGGATTACTTACTGCGATAAGGCGATCGGGGGTTCCATGAAGGTCTATTTATTGCATCTGACACATCGCAGCAAACTTCCACAGAGATTATAAGAATAAAGATTGGAAAAAAGAACTCGTAAACATGGGTAAAAAAATTTTGTTTGTATTTGTTTCAAAAATTACATTTCAAATTTTTTCAGCCTGTAAGTTTTTAAAATATTGATTTCAAATTAAATATGCAACTCATGAGTTAGAACCGTGAAGATTTAGGTAGAGGTTCGCGAGGCTTGAATCTCAGATGTCATCTTTACCAACAGATCTCCGGACATGGTTGGGTAGCATAGAGAACTGGCAATAGACTCAAAGTTACGATGAGGGGTTTCGGTATGGGTAGATGACAACCAAGCTGGTAGAAGCGGTCAACTCTATATTGAGGCGCACATGTCATCTGTCGATTTATGTTGTTTTCTCGACAACATTCTATAGGTTGGCCACATTAATGCCTAGAATAGGATTGAGACAAGCTAAGCAGATTGAGATTGGGCACGTGTATGTTGAGGGCGTCTGAAAGGCCATGGCAGTAAACAGTCGAAGGGCACAAATAATGAACGTAGAATTGTATTCACGCAACTTGGAGACTTTCCGAGATCAAGAGTACATCGATCGTCGTTCGGGTCTTCCACCTAGGTCGTATGCAGTTGATCTGGGAAACAAGCAATGCAAGTGCGAGATATTTCAGACTCTTCGATATCTGTGTGCACCTGTTCATGCAGCATGTGCGAGAGCAAACTTAAATGTTGAACAATTCATAGAAGAGATCTACACGTTGCAACGCACATTACGTATATGGGGGAACGAATTTCCTGTAATGCTTGATATCTCAAACTGGGAAGTTCCACCGTTTGCTTTCGAGATGGTGCTTGACCGTAATCTCTAAGACATCCTAAAGGTCGACCATAATCGATGAGAATTCGAAATGACATGGATGTCAGGGAGACGGGCGAACCCAAACTGTGCACTGTGTGTTTAACATCCGGACACAACCAATCAACTTGCCCACATTGTGTCTATGTTTCTAGTCAATCGTCTCGTAATGTCGGACTCGAAGATGATGAATGATATATTATTGAGCACATGTTCTTGTAAAAATATTGTAAAAATATGAAAATTTAGATAAATGATATACTTTATTCAAATTATACACTTGATTAAATATAATACAATATACATACATATTTAATTTAAAACACATTAAAATGAAATAAATAACAATGAGAGAAAAATTAATATGAGAAAAATGTAAATTAAAATGGAAAGAAATATAATTTAAATGAAATGAGAAAAAAAAATTAAAATGGAAAGAAAGATAATTTAAATGAAATGAGGAAGATGTTGGAAAATTTGGACATCACATATATAATAAGGATAATTTCATGTTATTATTTACTATCATGATAGGTTAGCCCAAATTAAAAGTGATCTAATTTGGTTAGAATTTTATTGGGCTTTTAATTATTAAATAAATAAAGTATGGGTCAAATATGTGTAGATACTCTTCTAATCAAATTCTAATTAATGATGGGCTAATTAGAATTTGATTAGAACTAATATGCTAAGGATATAAATATTAAGGTTATGGTCCCCAAATTATACACAAGATATCTTTTCTAATATCCCATCATTAGGAAAGAGAGAGCAAATATTCTCTGAGTTTCTTGTGTGCTAATTTGGAAGATCAAATTCCCAAGTTTTAGAAAGTTTCAAGGAATCCATGGATTTAGGTACGCTTCCGCATCTTATTTTATTCTTGATTTATTCTTAATGATTTGACATGACGGATCTTGATTTATTAAGTTATATTGTGGATTTATTTTATAAATTTTAACAAGTAGTATCAGAGCTTTATCATGTTGAATCATTGAGAATAAATTGATTATTTATTAATTTTGGATTGATTCGTTTTTCTTTTTTAATTTTATGGATTTGATATTTTAATTATATATTATGTTGAATCTTTGAGATTCTTGATAAAGTTTTGGGTTTTAATTCTTTAAATAAAGTTTTAAAGTTTTATAAATATAATCTAGTTTAATATTTGCATCTGTTATTCGAAAGATGAAGGTTTATATATTTATTTATAATCAATTGATAAAAATTGATTTGTGAGATTTCTTTCTCTTCTTTTCACACAATTATTTTATAAGTTTTGGTAAAGTCATTATTAAATTAAAATTATAGGCTTACAACTTTTTTGCAATTGAAGAATTCCAATTGGGTTGTATAATTGGCTTTGAAAGTTGTTCACTTGATAAGATATATATTTTTTTTCGTACTATTTGTTTTAAACTTTCTGTTTGTAGTTGAATATATATGGAATCATCATCTTTTATCTTTTTTTATGATGAATTATATTCACCATTGAATTCAATTCGTATATACAAATGATTACTTTTGGTTTCTTTTATAATTATTTTATGTAAGTTTTAGTCTTTATGGAATCTGACTAAAATTAAAATATTTGGGATTATTTTTTTAAATATGGTGGCTATGAGTTTTCATAAGTAGTTGCGCATATAAAGACTTTTATATAATTTGGGATTCTTTTTATATTTTGTGGTTATGGATTTTTTTTAAAGTATTTGTGAGTATAAAGAAGTTTTATAATAATGTTTTTAGTCATGAATATAAATTTGAGTTTACATGAAGTATGTAAGGCAAGCCAGTATTATTTTTATATTTGTGTGTGTATATATATTATATGCATATCAATGATTTTGAGGATTAATGCATGATTATAGTTTGTGTGAACAGACGTTTATAATCATTATTCAATAAGATATCTTTTATAGTTTAATTGGTGAAATTAAGTTTTGATGGATATCATTGAAGTTAATTTTTTTTTTGTTATGGTTATATATTCAATTTTATAGGTGCTTTGGTGCAAATTCATGTCAACTATATACATATTTAAATATTTTGGTTTTAAATTTGGTTATATAATCTTAGGTTCTGGCATCTTATGATTCTAAATATTTGGTTAAATTATGATGATATGATTTATTGTATGAATTGTGGGATATGCCAACTATTATGATTTTGTTTTTTTGAGATTTATTGGCTTGAAAATATTTTTCAAGTATTTATGTGAATATCTGTTTAATCATAAATACAACTTTGGATTTACATGGTAAATTTAGGGTAAGTTTTTCTATTTGATTATGAATACATGTATATGTGTGAATTGCTTTGGTGTTTTTATCCATGCCAAAATTATGAATACATGTGCTTGTTAATTATTTGGCTTTGAACCACTAAATTATTTCTGTTTGGTTTTGATATATGATTTTGGAACAAAAAAAAAGGAAGGAAATAGTCAAAAAAAAATTAAGGTTTTCGGTTTTTTTTATTGCATTATTAAGACAAACTTATTTTGGGTTATTTCAGAGTCTATAAAGCAATAAAAAAATTAATTAGTTTTGACATTTGACTATTGGGGAAATTTAAATTTGAATATTGATATGTTTATATATATTTTAAAATAACTTAATTGAAGCGAAAAGTCACCAAAGTGATGATTTTTTTTTGTATAAATTATTTTGTTTTAAAATATAAAAGTTTGTGTGCATGTAACTTAAGTTATGTTAATTGGCCCAAGTGAAGATTAATAATATTACATGTGCAACTATGGTGATAAACATGTGACGGCTATTCAGTTTTACATGTGAGTAATAAATTGGCCCAAAGGAAGATTTATTATTCGACATGCTCTTATTGTCAATGTTTGATTACTACACCAAGATATCACTTACAAATTAATATTTTGTCCAAAGATGAAATATTAATGGAGTGTCCGATATCTTAAGATGAGGTTTACCTTTATTCAAATTATTTTGGTTTAAATTTGAAGTCTGATGTGAAGTTGTTTATGGTTTATGATTTATTCAACTATTATTATATTTGCCAACATCATTGTATGTTGTTTTGGGATAAATATATATATAAATATTTATTATTATCTTTTAATTTGATTGAAAGATGAAATTAAGGTAAATATTTTGAAACAAATAAATTCAGATTTTGACTTTTAATTAAGGATGTCTAATATTTTAAATAAATTAGTTGAAACAAAATGCCGCCAAAGTGACCTCTTTTGTGTAGATGTTTATTTGAAATATTAAGATGATTATATGTTTTTGTGATTCATGCTTTTATTAATTTACCCAAAGGTAAGTTAATATTTGGCAGAATTACAACGACATCTGTGGTGATAAATGTGTGACAATTATAAGGTATTTTATGTGAGCAATAAGTTAGTCCAAAGATTAATTCATTGTTTGACATAGTTTATTGTCAATGTTTGATTGCTACAACAAGAGTACCGCTTCGCTTTTAATATTATCATGTCCAAAGACTTGATATTAATGTTGTGTTTGGTATCTTGAAATGGGATTAACCATTATCCTGAATTTATTGTTTACTATGAATATTGATGTGAGCTTATTTTTATTTATTTTTTGTTCTATATTCAGCTAATTCATATTCTACTGCCACAATATCTGCTAATATAAATTCTATACCCATACTTAATGGGGCTAATTTCAATGAATGGAAAAGGCACTTACTTATAGTGCTTGGCTATATGAACATAGACCTTGCACTAAAGGAAGAACTACTCGCACCTCTCTCTGCGGAAAGCACCCCCTATGTCAAAAGGGATTTTGAGAGGTGGAATCGTTCAAATTGCATGAGTCTAATGATCATGAAGCACAACATTTTAGAAGCCTTTAAGGGCATAGAATCTGAAAATATTACTCAGGCCAAGGTTTCCTTGATGAATTTGAGAAACATTTTGCTAAAAATGATAAGGTTGAAATGACATCACTTATGACGTCTGTAAAGTTAAGGGTTAAGGAAATTCTGAGCAATCTAAGGGCTATGAATTTTATGATCCCACAATTAGGAATATTTTTGAGACAAGAATTGCAAAATTCTTTGAGGATGTTGAGTTTGGGAGGAGAAATAAGGTTAGAAACATTGCTTTTGAGGAGGAATTGGATTCTAACTCAGTTCCTACTATCACTTTTGATGATGTTTAGACTATCATACCTATCATTGATTAAGAAGTGAATCTAGAACCTCAATAAGACAATGTTAAACAACTCCCTATTCAAGATGAGGTAATTGTTCCAGAAGAGCAAACTCAACAACCTCAAGAATGAATGTCATTAAAAAGTCCACTAGAGAAAGGGTTATAATAGCTTTAGTGGAATATTTTGACCTTAAGCTACATCAGATGAATATTAAGTTAATGGTTTCTCAATGGTAACATTGATCATACATTTATATGGTGCAATTAGAAAACTTTGTGTCTGATGATACAAAAGTAATGATTTGCAAATTAAAGAACTTCATCTATGGGCTTAAGTAGACTTCTCGTCAATAATATTACAAAATTTACCAAATGATTATCTCATTCGGTTTAGAGATGAATTTTGTTGATAATCGTTTATACCATAAGTTTAGTGGGAATAAAGTTTTATATTTGGTTTTATATGTTAAAGTTTTATATTTGGTTTTATAAGTTAATGACATACTGCTTGTCAATAATAAGTATAGCCTCAATCAATGCCCTAAGAATGATATTAAGATTACAAAAATGCATTGGATTTTTTTTTTACATTTAGCATTTTAGCAAAGGAAAGTCTAATGTATGTTCAGTTTTGTATAACATTGGAATCTTGTATACACTATTGGGATGTTAGGCGATATTTTAAGCAACCTCGGTTTGGACCATTAGATAGCATCCAAGAGGGTTATAAGGTATTTTCAGAGAACAAAAGATTACATGCTCACATATTGGAGGTCTAATAAGTTAGAGATCATCAGGTATATAGACTCCGATTTTGATGGAATATGGATACAAGATATTGTCACTAAGATGCAAATTGTGAAAACAAATTGCAGTCTTTTATTCCAATAGCAACAGGAGCACATTAAAGTCAAAACACATAGACTTTAAGTTCCTGGTTGTTAAAGTAAAAGTTCAGAATGGTTAAGTGCTTATAAAGCATATTAGGACAAACTCCATGATTGCGGATCCGCTTACTAAGGAACTACACCTAAGGTTTTATAAGAGCACATTGCTCATATGGGTGTAATGTCATTTAAAGGATATTTGGTTTTAGTGAGAGTTTGTATTTTTAAATGCTTTTATGTTATAGACACATTTTCAGTTATTTTAGTTTAAAGATAATAAGTTTATTTTCTGCAGAAATAAAGTTTATTTGGTTTATTCACACTCTGATTTTAGTAAGGTTTGATCTCACTAAGGAGGACCAGTTGGAAATAGACATGTTTAGATCATATTGCATGTAATTTCTATGCTACACATCCATACTTGATCTATGTCATTTGGTTGTGTTAATATATGTGATCATGGATGGATTTAGTTACAATATTTGTAACGAAAGTCGCCTTGGTTCTATGTTAACATAACTAATGGACAAGATTGTACGGAATGCCTTTTGGATATGATAGTAAAAATTTTGAGCTTATAAGGTTATATAATGACATATAATTATAAAGTAATTAGTATATATATGTGGTCCAAGTGGGAGATTGTTGGAAATTTTGGACATGACATATATAATAAGGATAATTACATGTTATTATTTACTATCATGATAGGTTAGCCCAAATTAAAAGTGATCTAATTTGGTTAGAATTTTATTGGGCTTTTAATTATTAAATAAATAAAGTATGGGTCAAATATGTGTAGATACTCTTCTAATCAAATTCTAATTAATGATGGGCTAATTAGAATTTGATTAGAACTAATATGCTAAGGATATAAATATTAAGGTTATGGTCCCCAAATTATACACAAGATATCTTTTCTAATATCCCATCATTAGGAAAGAGAGAGCAAATATTCTCTGAGTTTCTTGTGTGCTAATTTGGAAGATCAAATTCCCAAGTTTTAGAAAGTTTCAAGGAATCCATGGATTTAGGTACGCTTCCGCATCTTGTTTTATTCTTGATTTATTCTTAATGATTTGACATGACGGATCTTGATTTATTAAGTTATATTGTGGATTTATTTTATAAATTCTAACAGAAGAAACTAAATTTAAATGGAAAAAAAAAGATAATTTAAATGAAATATGAAAAAAATTAAATTTACACAAAAATAATAATATAAATGAAATGAGAAAAAAATTAAATGAAAATGGGAAGGTAGATCATTTAAATGAAATGAGAAAAAAAATTAAATTAAAATGGAAACAAAGATAATTTAAATGAAATGAGAAAAAAATATAAATGAAATGAGAAAAAATTAAATTAAAATGGGAAGATAGATAAATTAAGTGAAATGAGAAAAAAAATTAAATTTAAATGGAAAAAAATATACTTTAAATGAAATGGAAATGGAAAAAATTAAATTCAAATGAAATGAAATAGAAATTTAATTTAAATGGAATTGAAATAGAAATGAAATGAAAAAAAAAAGGTGAAATAACATATTAGGTAGGCCTATATCAACCCTTAGGCAGGCCTGAGAAATGGGGTATCATTAGTCGGCACTAACAAGAAAAAAGAAGGTGAAATGACATGTTAGGCAGGCTTGGGTCAAGCCTACACCAGGCTTAAGAAATGGGAAGAGGTTGGCTGGTACCAGTAGGCCTACTCCTAGGATTTGACCCATTATTTCAAGCCTAAAAACTCAAAAAAATCCCCAAAAAAGTAAAATGATAATTTTTTTATTTTAAATGAAATTTAAAATTTTGTAATGGAATAATATTAAAATATGAAAAATTTTAAATGACTCTGATATTGAGATTACTTCTAACTAATATGAAAAAATATGAAATGAATTGAAAAAAGATAAAGTGAAATGAGACTACTTGTGATTAATATGAAAAAAAATGTTATATATTAGGAAAAAAATAAATTTAAATGAAAAAAAATAATGAAATGAAATGTTAAATGAAATATGAATATGAAATGAAATGTAATTTGTAATGAATATGAAATTAAATGAAATGTTAAATGAATATAAAATTAAATGATGATTATGAAATGGAATGAAAGTTTAAATTAAAATAAATTATAAATTTAAATGAAAATGAAAATAAATACTGAAATGAGAAATAATTAAATTTAAATGGAAAAAAAAATAATTTAAATGAAATGAAATGAAAATATAAATGAAATGAAATGAAAATATAAATGAAATGAACAGGAAGAAATGAAATGCTAATGAAATATAAATGAAATGAAAAAAAAAATTGAAAGGACTTGTTAGGCCAGTCCTACGTCAGGCCTGTGTCATTGACCAAGGCTAATTTAGCCTTCCAATGGCTGGCAATAGTTAACACAATTTTTTTTCTTTTTTTCAATTTTGCCCTTGCTCAACTACTATGGTCTCTTATTATAAATGAGACACTTCAACCCATAATCGCTAACCACTGCCGATAACTGTCGTTCACCGTTGACCGTTAGCATTCTTCGCCAACTGATGACCACCGATCACCTCCAAACACATCTGACAACCGTCGTTTATCGTCAACCACTGCCGACCACCGCCGATCACTCCACGGATCCTAATCCTAATATTATTTTAAATGACAACAACCACATTGTAGCCTATGCGCATAAGGTAAACGAGAAGAAAAATGTCTCATTTAATTTTAAATATTCATTTAAATTATTTTTTAAACGAGAAATATAGCATTCTATATATACTATAAACGCAGGATCTATACCAAATTGTGAGACCCCAGTTGCATGATCTCGGTTATTTTCATGATCGAAGAGTTTTGCTATATTTAAATGTCGCGAGTTTTGAGGTAGCCACGTAATTTAGATATCTGAGCTACAGGCTGATTTAATATCGACATTAGTTGAAAGATGGCACCCGAAGACACATACGTTCCACCTCCTGTGTGGAGAGGTAACTATCACATCAAAGACATAAACATCTAACTAGGATCGTCTATAAACGGCGGCAAAGCGATGGATGGGCACGAAAAGTGTATCGATCCGTGGGGCACTTGCGGCGCAAACTTGGAAAGGTGCCCCCTAATGACGAGGAATGATGATTAACCTATATTAAATTTACTTAGTTAAAAGAAAACTTCCAGCATCTTTCGAGCAGTCCAATGCAGATAGACATTATCTATGCTGCAAGAGCGTTCATTCTGCAACTTATAGGTGGGATACTATTGCCAGACGTCAATCAAAATAAAGTCCCAATAATGTATCTCCCCTTATTAGAGGATCTCGAGCTTACCGGAAGATTTAGTTGGGACTCTGCAGTGTTGGCATACTTATACCGCGAGCTTTGTCAAGTGACAAAGCCATCTACGAAAACAATGGGCGGTTGTTGCCTTCCACTGCAGTCTTGGGCGTTATACCAAATGCCATTTCTAGCATCAGTGAGCCACTAAACATATATGTGGACACTCGTTAATAGGTAAATATATAGTTCAATTTTGCCATCTATTTTTTAATTGTATAGTATAGTATACTCATTTATTGCATGGAAAAAATAATTAGATAATTTATTCATTTTTTTAAATGGGCAACTATACCGGGAATCAGGCGATCATTCACTGTACCTATGTACCGTATGATGATAAAGACTCATTCCGAGGATGGCGTAAAATATGATTTCGAATATTTCTTTTTTAAATACAATAATTGCACGAGAAAAAATTAACTAATAACGTGTTGTCTATATTATGTAGTTTTTATGAATGTCATATGTTAAGGAAGACATCACAGCGCTCATACCATTATAGGTTATCGAGTAGCAACAGCTGATCATGTCAAATGTATCATTGATTCATTTTCATATGGTGAAGTGGCACGATAAAGGTCGGGTATTAAGGCAATTCGGTTGTGTAAAACCTATCTCGAACCCTCTCGTCGACATCATAGAAGTCCACAGAATGGACAAAATGGGTTCGGGTCGGGACACTTTTAATTGGGTAGAAAAACATGAACCATTTATCTTTCTGTGGAATGATTGACATTCGAGGCGTCCTCCCTTGTATGTCTTAGAGGGAGGGTTCATTTTTTTGCACGAGTACGCAACATGGTATATGGCACACGGGAAGCCCTTTATATTCCAAGGTCGTTACATGCTGATCCAAAAAGACGCGCAATCAAAATCTTCCCAATGGAAAGAGAGGAACACACAATCGCGCCGTAATCGAGTTCCACCATTCGAGAACACCGAAACTGATTCTGCCTCAAACCCAATCTCGAGCCCCAATATGAAGCATCCGGCTCATCATCACACCACCCGAAGCCTGAGCCCGAGCCTCAATTTCTTCCATCATTTGAGGATATTTTTGGTGACAACTCCGAGCTTCAACATTTGACATGGTCCAGATCATCCTCATGCCACCCGGAGTTCTGTAACGCCCCAAAATCTAAGTACTTATTTGCTGTATGTTGTGTAACACAAATGCATGTCTGCTTCAGAGGTTAAGTGTTCTAGAAAGTGTCTGAGAAGTCTTGGGTTCAAGCCTAGGCATTTGCAAAAAACTTTGTTTTTGTAAGAATAAACCATTGCCTTTAGTTAGTAGTCTTTTAAATTATTATGGGTAAAACATGACATAAAATGTCTGCTAGTCTAGGGGTAGAGGCGTGTGGAGTATTGATTGGGGTTTGAGGTTCGAGGCTTGGTGTAACACCCTATCCTCAGAATCGCGCTGAATAGGTAAGGGCATTACTGCATGACATGAACATTTCAGACCGACTCAGAATCACAGATATCACATAACACTAATACATAAGCAATCATTAACAATTCATCCCTTATGATGATCTACGAGACCTAAAACATACTTTTAAGGATAGTCGGGACTAAACCGAACAAGTTCATAAATTCTAGAACTCAGAAAAATTTTTAATTCTATTGAGGTCACACGCCCGTGTGACCAGACCGTGTGTCTCACATGAGCACCAGACACACCCATGTGATCCAACCATGCCAAAACAGAGTATGTATATACTAACTTTCACCCATGGCCAATAGACACGTCCTGTGCTATGGCCATGTGATTTAGCTAGCTACTGACTTGAGCCCACGGTCATATGACACGCCCATGTGTCTTAACTGTGTGATCTTAAGAGGTTACTGCTTTGCATAAACGGCCACAAGGCACGCCCTAGGTCCCTGACCGTGTGGCACAATGCAGGCTTGGTTTAAGCCAACTTGCCACCCCTTTTTGGGTCATTCCTACAAGCAATATTAAACAACATTTATACCAAAATTTTCAGCCAATTTCATGTTCAAAACATGTTTCATTATAACTAAATCATCATCATTCAGTAACCTATTCAAATCCATACCAAAACATATTAAAAATCTTATTACAACAACATGCCAAAATGCTCATTTAATAGCTCACTTACAGCACCTTCTAACTTATGCTTAAACTTACCATTTCCTCAACTTGGCATAATTCAAAATGACCACAACATACAAGGCTATATAACCATTACAAGCATACACAATTTGGCATCACAATCCATTTACCAAAATTATGCACAAACATATCATTTGCTAGCCAACTCTCATGGCATAACATATTTACATATCAAAGCTTAAATACATAAACATTCTAGCCTATACATGCTATACTTAAAAAATTTACACTTTCAAAATTACCAAAATGAGTTTGATAGTATGATGACAATCTTCGACTATCCTTGAGCCTTCAGTAGCTACGATAACTGTAAAATAGACAGAAATCACACAGAGTAAGTTACAAAGAGCTTAGTAAGCCAAATACAACTAGTCTAACTATTAAAGCATATAAAGTAAAAGTCAATAGTAAAAATTCATAGCCATTTCACAGAGTAATTCATGAGCCTAACCATGCTCATTTGCTTGTATATATGTCATGTTTCATTTCAAGGATTTCGTACATGCTTTTCATTCATTATTTAACAGAAACAGAGTCTTTCATATTCAGTAATTTAGTACGATACAAACGTACCTCTATATATTATACATTTCATATATTCATTCCCATATCTCGTACTCTATCATCAGACGGTTCAGAAACGATACAAATACTCATAGACAGCTACAATGCTGACGTCCCGGACGTGGTCTTACATGCAATTCAGTATCGATGCCTCTATCCTAGACAGGGTCTTACACGAAATCAGATACGATACCGATGTCCCAGACATGGTCTTACACGTAAATCTCTAATCAAGGCCCGTGCCCTAGACACAGTCTTACATGATATCTCAGATTAATGTCAACGTTCTTTTAGAAACGTACAGAGCTTTTCAAATACTTGCATATTATCGGAGTTTACTCAAAATTTATTCATCAAGCTCTTAAAGCTGTCCAATACATATTACAGTTTGTATGTGCAGAATTTAGTCAATTTAACACGTAATTGTAATTTGACTTGCCTCGTACGAATTTCGGACGGTTACGAGTTGACTATTCAACTATTTTGGACTTCCCTCAATCTAAGTCCGATTTTCTTTATTCTTGATCTAATACAATTCAAATTCAACCATTCAATCATTCATTTCATTCAAAATAATCCATGAACACATATTTAGGGCACTTTGCATTTTAGCTCTTACATTTTCACACTTTGACTATTTAATCCATTTCTCACAAAATCACAAATATGCAAAATTCACCAAGACTATAGCTTAGCTGAATATTCATAGCTTCCATACAAGCCCAAATAACATATTTAATTCACAATTTAGTCTTTCAAAACCTCATTTTCACAAATTAGCCCAAATAGCTCTATTCCATCAAAAATTTAATAATAAAGCATGATAATCTCACATATATCTTTCATAATCCATATAAAAACATTACAAAGCTCATATAATCATCAATGGCATATTTTATAATCCTCAACAGAAACAGTAATTCAGACATGGGTTTTGAAGAACACGAAGCAACGATCAGAGAAACGTAGAAATTATCAAAAATCGAACTCGAATGAACTTACAATTTAAGCATGCAAGTGCTGAATCTAAAAATGCTTCAATGGCTTTCCTTTTTCTCCTTCATAATCGGCCAAGAGGTAAATTTTGCAAGGCCATTTATGTTTTGTTTTTATTAAACAATATATTTTAAACCTTTTACTAAAATACCTTTGCATTTAAACATTAATAAACCATTTAATAATGTCCAACAATTCATTTAATACATTACATGGTAAAATAACCACATAATGACCTATTAGTCCAAAGCCATTTCAAATACATACATTTAAAATGTAGAATGCTAATTTCACCTTTTATGCAATTAAATCCCTTTTGCACAGAAACAGACAAATTAAATCACAGAAATTTCGCAGGTATACATTTACATATCACAGACACAGAAAATAATATTAAAATATTTTTTAGAATCGGTTACGTAGTCTCAAAACCACTATTTCGACTAGGGTCTAAATCGGGCTGTTACACTTGGTATTAAAAAAGGAGTACATTATTTTGTTGTAAGTGCCGTGAAAGTGTTTGAGGTGGACTGAAAATCTAAGTAGTGGATTTAGTGAAGGAGTTGTAGGAGGAAAAAGGGAGATTTGGATAGAGTAGTTGGCGGTTAGAGTGTTTGAGGGGTATGGGGATTCTGTAGCCGATTTTTAGGAGGGATTTTAGGGGAAAAAATAAGTGAAGTGAGTGGAAAGGGAGAAGTGTGCCGAAATTGGACTGTGGCACTCAAAGATTTCGGTTGGAGGGTGAGCTGAGCACTCTTTTTTGGGTTTGTAAACTTTCTGAATACTCTCTTCATATTTTCGGCTTCTAGGTTACTTCCGGGTTCTTTCGTCCCTTGTTTGAGGCAGTCGAATTTTGCTTTTGTCTATTTAGGTTTTTCATTTGTTTGTTCTCTACTTGTGTCGAATAGGCAACTCACTCTTTCTCTCCAATCGGTTCCTTCTTGTTGAATTATTTCTTCTTCAACCCCTCCTAGCTTTACCGAACACTCTTCTCTTCTTTTCTTTCTCTTGGATCTTTTCCCTTTTCACGTTACTACTTTAACCGAACACCCCATTTCACTTTTTCTATTTTGCTTCCGGCTTTGGCAAGTGTTCATTGATCATTTGGATTCTAGCGCACAGTTCTTCTTCTCTTTTCTCTCTATTGTTCTTCGTTCACCGAATACTGGTAGGTGAGTCTCTGTCGTACTCATTTTATTCCCCTTTTGGATTTCTCTTTTTTGAACATCATTATTTTCTTTCATTTTTTTAGTATCGATTACCCCTTCTCCTTCTATTTACTCTTTCAGATTAATCCCCATTCTCAATTCTTAGGACGTTACATCACTGATCTATGTTCTTCCCTATCATTGTGGTAAGTGGTTTGAAGTTTGTTGTAAAGAGTCTTAGGTTTCTTTAGAAAAAGGGATATTGGGCGGTAAGTGAAATGCAATAAAGATTATATTATGTTTCACATATGGGTTTAATAAAAAGGTTATGGCTTTTGTAGGTGGTGATTGAGGTTGTATTGGCACGTCTCCGAAAAGCCAAGGGTGCGATTGCGGCTTGCTTTGGTAAGAAGAGTATGATTGATTTGGGACTCCATTAGATTCTTTTCAAACCAAGTGTCAAGTAACTGATTGGGTGTTATGTGGATTTAATTCAGGAACAAGAGTATTCAGAGCGTGGTTCACTTTAATCGCATCAGGTGTGTAATCACACTGCAATAACTGTTAATCGGTAAAAGTCGAAAAATATGTCTATTGAAGCTACACGAGCGTGCACTCGCTCATGTGGTGATCCGAACACATAAAACGTTGGCGTTTGATCGTAGAGGCCACCATGAGCGATTTCATGGGCTTAAGCCGTTTTGGGCTACGTTGGGCCGAAATGGGCTGTGTGGGCCCACGAGCTACACGGGTAAACCATACAGACATGTGGAGATTATTGGTTCAGGCTATGTAGTTTACACAACCAAGGTCATTTTTGGGCTTTATGGGCCACACGGGCGTGTGGGCCCACATAGGCCGCATTATGGACTTTGGGCCCATTATCACTGTTTGACTGTTAAGGTTGCACGGGTTGCCTGAGACGACTGTGGACCTACTGTTGGGTCGGTAAGTATACCTAGACCCCAATTTAATGAAATAATCGTTATACCCCTATGAGGTAAATGATTGATATAGCCCTTTGATATGTATGACTGTAATTAAGCATGACATGATTTACATTCACATATGATATTATGACATGACATTTTGTATGGGGTTGGGTTATTATATTTAGAGGAAGTGTCTTCAGATTAGCAAAATCTCTCATCGCAACTCATCGCTTAGTGCAGTAACTAGTGCTATATTTTAGAGTGTAGGGATGGGTGGGTTGATTTTATCCCTACATGGAGTGTAGGGCTGGACGGAGTGGAGTGTAGAGGATGGAAGGGTAGGATTTCTGATTGCATTATCATTCTCATATTGTAATGGGTGAGGCCCACACCGATCTCGATCATCAGAATGGGCTATGGCCCTAACTAATACTGGATTGTTATTAAAACGGGCTTAGGCCCGAACTATATTTACCTACTTTTTGACTGACTATTCCTAAGGGATTACACACTGAGTTTACTTAAACTCACCCTTCTACTTTTTTGTATAGGTAATCCTTAGACAGATCGGTGTTGCGAGAGACTCGATGATGGCCACACAACTGTTTTTACTTTCTTTTAATTTTTTAATTTATAAGTAATTTAATTTGGGTTTTTGTTTTGTAATAAGGCCTTTTAAAGTTTTATTTTGATTTTGGGATCTATTTACTATGAATCATATATGCTAGAAGTAAGCTGCGGTTTTTCAAAGAGATAAATGTATTTCAAAACACCACATTATTTCAACATATTTTAAAAAGCTTCCGCAACAATCATAGTTTTTCAAGTGCAATAACAATCTAATATAATTAACAATGTGCTAAACCAACTAGAGTTTAACAATGAGCAAGTTATTCTAAATTTTTCGTAAAGATCACAGCTAGGTTTTTAGTATAGAACTATGTTTTTTTTCGAAATTCACTTTAATGTGACATCGCGAATTCGACCATAACATCTAGGCCGGGTTTAGGGTGTTAAATTTAGTGGTATCAGAGCCAGGTTGCAAGACTCGGCTGTGGATTTAGGTTTCTTTTAAACTTAAAATTTTGAAAAAAAGCTGTTTCAAATGATTTGAAATTCTTGGAAATGTTTTACCGAAAGTGTGGTACACCGAGTCTCCGGCGTTGATCCTGTAAGTTTTCTAAAACTACTGTTTGATTAAATTGAAAGACTGAGATTACTGTAGGCAATAGATTGTACTGAAATACTCTGTTTAGGGTAACCTAAAACTGTAGAAAGACTACGATCTGCGAAAATAAAACTCTAAATTACTGATAATATTTTCCATAAAATATCCTGTAATAAACACTAGAACTGTAAATTGATGCATAAAGTTTCTAATGTAGATAATAAGCAAATAAAAAATAAGCACTAAAGGTACTCATGGAAGGGGTACAAGAGGCCGTCGTGGAGGCCGTAGAGGTGCTCGGACTGGGTCTTCGTCATCTGGTCATATGCCTAATATTGAAGCTAGGGAGGCACCGGCTTCACCTGTAACTGAGATGGAGTTACATGATCATGCAGCTAGGGACGACGCACTGCCTCAAGCTATGTTTTAATTTTAGAAAGGGTCGCTGGGCCTAATACTGGTACTGTAGGCCGTGAGTCGGTGACGGAACGACTCAGATCTAATGGGGCTAAGATTTTTAGGGGTATCACTGGAGTTTCCCCTAATGTGGCTGAATATTGGATTAAGGCCACAGAGAGGATCATGGATGACCTTAACTGCACCATAGAGTAGAAAATTAAAAGGTACTGTGTCGTTGCTACGAGATGAAGCCTATCAATAGTGGCTTACAGTTAAAGAGGGTACTCAACCCAAATGATTGACTTGGGAATTCTTCAAGACTGCATTCCAAGAAAAATATGTGGGCGCTAGTTATATGGATGCCCAAAGAGAGGAGTTTCTGAATTTGACTCAAGGGGATAAATCAGTAGTTCAATATGAGTCTGAATTTTTGCGACTTAGCCGCTATACACGTGGGATGGTGGTAACTGAATATAATCACTATGTTCATTTCGAGAACGACTTTAGAGATAGTTTAAGGATTCTGATAGCTTCACAGAGGGAGAGAGACTTTGCTGCTTTGGTCGATAAGGTGAAAATCGCCAAGGATGTGAAGCGCACTGAGCTCCAGAATTGTGAGAAGGAAAAGGGTAGGAACAAGAGAGACTCGGAGCCCTCAAGTTCATTTCAAAGGCCTAAGAAAAAGGCCAGAGTTGATGGGCCAGTCAGAGTTGGGCCCCCTGTTGCTGCTTTTGGGCCGCAGCTTTGTGCTGATTGTAGGGGACGCCATCAGGGCGAGTGCTGGAAAAGGTTAGAGGCATGTTTAAGGTGCGAGCTACTGGTATTGGTACTGTTCAGCCACCGAGAAGTGTTCAGCAGCCACCAAGAGGCTGTGGTCAGGCCAAGGGTAGAAATGGTATGGGCGGTGGTTGTGGTGCATCGGGCAGAGGTGCTGGTCATTCTGAGGCAAGGCAGCCAACACTGGTTTATATTGTACGTCGCCGGGAGGACGGAGACACCCCAGATGTTATTACGGGTACATTCTTTATCCGTAATGTACCTTCTATTGCATTGATTGATATTGGGTCTACGCATTCTTATATAGCATGCACTATATCTGAGACTTTGGGTATAATGGTTGAAAACACAAAGAGTGAGGTTATGTGTTGAGTCCATTAGGGCAGTCAGTGAGAGTGAATAAACTGTTTAAGGATGTACCTTTGGAGGTTCAAGAAAGGATCTTTCTGGCAGATTTGATGGAACTCCCTTTTGGAGAATTTGATTTGATATTGGGCATGGACTGGTTGGTTAAGCATCAAGTGAATTTGGATTGTGCTGCTAAGCGAGTGGTATTGAAAACTGTAGGGGTGATGAGGTAGTTGTAATTGAAGAGCGTCGGAATTATTTGGCAAATGTGATTTCTGCACTTAGGGCCGAGAAATTGGTTCGTAAGGGTTGTGAGGTGTATTTAGCCTACGTTGGTCTTACTAATTCTAGGGTTTTTTCTGTTAAAGATATCATAACGATTAAGGACTTTCCAGATGTTTTTCCTGACGAACTACTTGGGTTACCTCCAGATCGTGAAGTTGAGCTTAGGATTGAGCTTTTGCCGAGTACAGCTCAGGTGTCCATTGCCCCTTATCAAATGGCACTGAATGAGCTTGTGGAACTTAAAGCTCAAATTCAAGAGTTATTGGATCGATGGTTCATCCGACCTAGTGTGTCTCCGTGGGGAGCACCGGTTTTATTTGTGAAAAAGAAAGATGGAACCATGTGTATGTGTATCAATTACCGGCAACTGAATAAATTGATTGTTAAGAATAAGTACCTTCTACCAAGGATTGATGACCTATTCGATTAGTTTCATGGAGCTTCGATTTTCTCTAAGATAGATCTTCGATCTAAGTACCATTAACTGAGTGTCAAGGAGACTGATGTTTATAAAACAACATTTAGGACTCGTTATGGTCATTATGAGTTCCTAGTGATGTCGTTTAGACTGACGAATGCACTAGCGGCTTTTATGGATTTGATGAATCGAGTGTTCCAGCCTTATCTGAATCAGTTTGTAGTGGTGTTTATAGATGACATTCTGGTATTTTCGAGAAATGAAGGTGAACATGATGCACATCTCCGAGTGGTTCTGTAAATTCTGAGGGAAAAATAATTGTACGCTAAATTCAGCAAGTGTGAATTGTGGCTACAAGAGATAACTTTTTTGGGTCATGTGGTATCTGCTGAAGGGATTAGGGTTGATCCTCGAAAAATTGAAGCTGTTCTGGATTGGAAGCAGCCTAATTCGGTATCTGAGATCCAAAGTTCTAGGTCTGGTAGAGTATTATAGACGGTTTGTTGAGGGGTTTTCATTGATTGCTACGCCTCTGACTAAGTTGTAACGTAAAGCGGTACCATTTGACTAGACTGACAAACAGCAAGAAAGTTTTGAGAAGCTTAAGAAAGTTCTGACTGAGGCCCCTGTCTTAATATAGCTAGAGTTTGGGAAAGAATTCACGGTCTATAGCGATGCATCACATGTTGGTCTAGGATGTGTGTTGATACAAGAGGGCAAGGTAGTGGCATATGCGTCTCGCCAGCTTAAGACGCATGAGGCTAACTATCCAACACATGACTTGGAGTTGGCTGCGGTGGTATTCGCGCTGAAAATTTGGAGGCATTACTTGTACGGTGAAAAGCGTATCATTTACACGGATCACAAGAGCCTCAAGTATTTCCTCACTCAAAAGAAGCTAAATCTTAGGTAGCGTAGATGGATTGAACTGCTTAAGGATTATGACTGTTTGATTGAATACCATCCTGGTAAGGCTAATGTGGTAGCCGACGCACTAAGCCATAAGGCTATGACTGATCTGAGAGCGATGTTTACTCATCTCAGCTTATTCGATGATGGTAGTCTGTTGGCTAAACTTCAGGTTAAACTGACGTGGATTGAATAGATTAAGGGTAAACAGTTGAAGGATGAGTCACTAAGTCTTCGTTTTCGATAGATTGTGAGTGGTGGCACATCAGATTTTAGACTGAATACCGAAGGGGTACTCTGTTTCTGTAGAAGAGTCTGTGTACCGAAGGATATTAATATGAGACAGTCTATACTACAATTGGTGCATAGTAGTCCTTATGCTATGCATCCTGACAGGAATAAGATGTACCGAGACCTTCGTGAGTTATATTGGTGGCCAGGTATTAAGTGTAAAGTTACCGACTTTGTGAGTAAATGCCTGACTTACTAGCAAGTTAAGACCGAACATCAGTTACCTTCAGGGTTGCTTCAGCTAGTTAAGATTCCGTTGTAGAAGTGGGAGAGAGTGACTATGGACTTCGTTAGTGGGCTGCCCTTAACGCTACTAAGAAGGATTTAGTATGGGTTATTGTGGATCGATTGACCAAATATGCCCATTTCATACCTGTTCATACTGATTACTCGTTGCAGAAACTGGCTAAACTGTATGTGGCTGAGATAGTAAGATTACATGGGTTATCGGCTTCCATAATTTCGGAGAGGGATCCTCGCTTCACGTCTCGATTTTGAAAGAAGCTGCATGAAGCACTGGGTACAAGGTTAGACTTCAGTACTGCATTTCATCCTCAGACAGATGGTCAGTCAAAGAGGGTGATTCAGATACTGGAAGACATGTTAAGGAGTTGTGTAGTAAATTTTCGAGGCAGTTGGGAGGACTACTTGCTGCTAGCAGAGTTTATGTATAACAATAGCTACCAGTCTAGCATATGGATGGCACCTTATGAGGCATATATGGTCGTAAGTACCGTACTCCTTGTTGGACTGAGTTGGGTGAGTGGCGTATTCTAGGTCCTGAGTTGGTTTCTGATACAGAGGATAAAATTAGATTGATTCGGGATCAACTGAAGGCAGCATCTGACAAACAGAAGTCGTATATGTATTTGAAGCATAAGGAGATTGAGTATACTATGGAGGACTACGTTTTTCTCAAGGTCTCGCCATGGAAGAAAGTACTGAGGTTTAGACAGAAGGGCAAGCTAAGCCCTAGGTTCATTGGGCCTTACCGTATGCTAAAACGTGTGGGACCGGTTGCCTATCAACTTGAGTTACCTCCAGAGTTGGATCGGATTCACGATGTGTTCCACGTATCCATGCTGAGATGTTATCGCTCTGATCCCATGCACATTGTCTCAACGGAGGAGATTGAAGATAGGCTGGATCTAACTTTCGAGGAGGAGCTGCTTCAGATTTTAGATCGGGATGTGAAAGTTTTGAGGAAAAAAGTCTGTTCCACTGGTTAAGGTACTTTGGCGTAATCCCAGTTCAAAAGAAGCCACGTGAGAACCAAAAGAGGCGATGCCACAACAATACCCTCATCTGTTTTGATCAAGTAAATTTCGAGGCTAAAATTTTCTATTAGGGGGTAGAGTTGTAACGCCCCAAAATCTAAGTACTTATTTTCTGTATGTTGTGAAACACAAATGCATGTCTGCTTCAGTGGTTAAGTATTCTGGGAAATGTCTGAAAAGTCTTGGGTTCAAGCCTGGGCATTTGCAAAAAAACTTTATTTTTGTAAGAATAAACCTTTGCCTTTAGTTAGTAGTCTTTTAAATTATTGTGGGTAAAACATGACATAAAATGCCTGCTAGTCTAGGGGTAGAGGCGTATGGAGTATTGATTGGGGTCTGAGGTTCGAGGCTTGGTATTGAAAAAGGAATATATTATTTTGTTGCAAGTGCCATAGAAGTGTTTGAGGTGGACTGAAAATTTGAGTAGTAGATTTAGTGGAGGAGTTGTAGGAGGAAAAAGGGGGATTTGGATAGATGAGTGGGTGGTTAGAGTGTTTGAGAGGTGTGGGGATTGTGTAGCTGATTTTTAGGAGGGATTTTAGGAAAAAAAATAAGAGAAGTGAGTGGAGAGGGAGAAGTGTGCCAAAATTGGACTATGGCACTCAAAGATTTCGGCTGAAGGGTGAGTTGAGCACTCTTTTTCAGGTTTGTAAACTTTCTGAATACTCTCTTCTAATTTTCAGCTTCTAGGCTGCTTCTCGGTTCTTTCATCCCTTGGTTGAGGCAGTCGAATTTTGCTTTTGTCTATTTGGTTTTTTCATTTGTTTGTTCTCTGCTTATGCCGAATAGGCAACTCACTCTTTCTCTCCAATTGGTTCCCTCTTATTGAATTATTTCTTCTTCACCCCCTCCTAGCTTTGCTGAACACTTTTCTTTTATTTTCCTTCTCTTGGATCATTTCCCTTTTCACATTGCTACTTTAACTGAACACCCCATTTCACCCTTTCTATTTTGCTTCTGATTTTGGCGAGTGTTCATCGGTTATTTGGGTTCAAGCGCACAGTTTTTCTTCTCCTCTCCCTCTATTATTCTTCGTTGGTCGAATACTGATAGATGAGTCTCTATCTTACTCATTTTGTTCCCCTTTCGGATTTCTCTTTTCTAAACATCATTATTTTCTTTCTTTTTCTTAGTACCGATTACCCCTTCTCTTTCTATTTACTCTTTTAGATTAATCCCCATTCTCGATTCTTAGGACGTTACATCATCGATCTACATTATGCCCTATCATTGTGGTAAGTGGTTTGGAGTTTGTTGTAAATAGTCTTAGGTTTCTTTATAAAAAGGGATATCGGGCAGTAAGTGAAATGAAATAAGGACTGTATTATGTGTCACATATGGGTTTAATAAGAAGGTTGGGGCTTTTGTAGGTGGTGATTGAGGTTGTATTGGCACGTCTCTGAGAAGCCAATGGTGCGATTACGGCTTGCTTTAGTAAGGAGAGTATGATTGATTTGAGACTCCATTAGATTCTTTTCAAAAAAGGAGTCAAGTTACTGATTGGGTGTTATGTGGATTTAATTTAGGTACAAGAGTATTCGGAGCACGGTTCACTCAATCGCATCAAGTGTGTAATCACACTGCAATAACTGTTAATCAGCAAAAGTCGAAAAATATGTCTATTGACGCTACATAAGCGTGCGCTCGCTCGTGTAGTGATCTGAACACATAAAACGTGGGCGTTTGATTGTAGAGGCCACCATGAGCGATTTCATGGGCTTAGGCTGTTTTTGGCCACGTTGGGCCGAAATAGGCCGTGTGGGCCCACGAGCCACACGGGTAAACCATACGGACGTGTGGAGATTATTGGGTCAGGCTGTGTAGTTCACAAGGCCAAGGTCATTTTTGGGCTTTATGGGCCACACGGGCCTGTGGGCCAACATGGGTCGCATTATGGGCTTTGGGCCCATTATCACTGTTTGACTGTTAAGGTTGCACAGGTTGCCTGAGATGACTGTGGACCTACTATTGGGTCGGTAAGTATACTTAGACCCCAATTTAATGAAATGACCGTTATACCTCCATGAGGTAAACGACTGATATATCCTTTTGATATGTATGACTGTAATTGAGCATGAAATGATTTGCATTCAGGTATGATATTATGACATGACATTTTGCATGGGGTTGGGTTATTATATTTAGAGGAAGTGTACTGTACTGGCAGCTCTACTGCAACCACTGTTTAGTGCCGCAACCAATGCTATATTTTGGAGTGTAGGGATGAGTGGGTCGATTTTATCCCCATATGGAGTGTAGGGCTAGACGGAGTGGAGTGTAGAGGATAGATGGGTAGGATTTCTAATTGTATTATTGTTATCATTCGTTGTAATGGGCTAAGGCCCACACCGATCATCGATCATCAGTAATGGGCAATGGCCCTAATCGATCTTCGGATCACATTAAAACGGGCTTAGGCCAAAACTGTATTTGCCTACTATTTGACTGACTATTGTTAAGGGATTACACACTGAGTTTACTTAAACTCACTCTTCTACTTTTCTGTGCAGGTAATCCTTGGACGGATCGTTGCTACAAGAGACTCGATAGTGGCCACACAACTGTTTTTACTTCCTTTTAATCTTTTAATTTATAAGTAATTTAATTTGGGTTTTTGTTTTGTAATAAGGCCTTTTAAAGTTTTATTTTGATTTTAGGATTTATTTACTATGAATCATATCTGCTAGAAGTAGGCTACGATTTTTCAAAGAGATAAATGCATTTCAAAACACCACGTTATTTCAACATATTTTAAAAGCTTCCGCAACAATCATAGTTTTTTTCAAGTGCAATAACAATCTAATATAATTAGCACTGTGCTAAACCAACTAGAGTTTAACAATGAGCAAATTATTCTAAATTTTTCGTAAAGATCACAACGAGGTTTTTAGCATAGAACTATGTTTTTTTTTTCAAAATTCACTTCATTGTGACATCGAGGATTCGGTCATAACGTCTAGGCCGGGTTTGGGGTGTTACAAGCTCGATCCGGAAGTACATACATCTACCACTAAGGATATTTTTCCATCAGCACATCCGGTCACACAATACCCATTAACTCCCGATTATGGTGTATATGATTATACTACTCCTCTAAGTACACCGAAAGTGACACCGGAGGCCGAACCGAGCAATTATCAAATGCCTCAAGGTGCATGGTATCGCCGACGAAGGCCTCCGGACCGTTACACGACAGCGCCGGGGATGTTGCCGAGACCACGTCAATTGTAATTTTTATCTGTAAATATTTACTTTATTTTTTAATTATTCTGTTTTTAATATTAATTTAATTTCTCTAAAACAATTATTTGTTTGAATAAATGACTTCGAAATATTTAATAAAAAATATATATAATTCGAATAAGTAATAGTACACGACAAATTAAATTTACAGACAAAATAAAATAAAAACATTCTACAATATTAATACAAAAAATAAAAAATTCAAACAAAAATAATACGCACTAAATTAAATTTAAACACCCAACAAATTACAAAGAGATGAGAAAAATTAATACACGAAAATTTTAAATTCAAACTACATATAATACGGATTAAATTAAATTTACAGATACAAAAAAATACAAATATTCTAATAAATTAATACACGAAAATATAAAAATGAAACATTAAATCCTAAACAACTATATTAAATTTACAAATATAAAAAAATACAAATATTCTAAGAAATTAATACACAAAAATATAAAAATGATACCTTAAATCCTAAACAACTACATTAAATTTATAGATATAAAAAAATACAAACATTCTAAATAAATAATACAATTATTTTGAATAGTAGTTTCTTCACAATTAGTCGTATTCTGCTTGAATCAAGTCTACGTTGCATTAGTACCTCACTTATAAGTTGCGGAATAAACGCTATTGCAACATAAATAATGTCCATCTGCGTTGGACATCTCGATTAGCTATCTATGGCGCAGAAAGTTATCCGACCCTTAATGGCATAACTTTTGGGGTGGATATGACAGTATATAATTCAACTCCGTTAAAACATGACAGTATATAATTCAACCCCGAAACTCGGTTGTACTATACGAAAAACTCTCATTTACAATCCACTATAAAAAAACTATTTTGATGATATACTACAAAACACTCTCATTTTGATGGCTCTCTCAAAAAAAAATATTTTATCATCCATTTACAGTATTAGAACCCAAATCACCCACTATATATAGAGTTTGGTGTCGGTCATCTGTGTTCCAAAATAAGAAAAAATATTTTTTAATGTGATAAATTGATGCCGACCATCGCTGTCCCAAAACCAAAAAAAAAAAATTCGGTACCCGAAAAAAGTGATGCCGACCATTAGTGTCCCAAAGAAAAAAAATTGCATTAGGATGCAAAAAAGGTCCTTGGTGCCGGCCATGATATGGCTAGCAACCAAAAAACTTTTTTTTTTTAAATACCTTAGTGTCAGCCATCAGTATTCTAAAAAAAAATTTGCATTGGGAGACAAAAGAACAGCAACCAAAAATTAAAAAAAAAAAATTAACTAGTACCACCCATCCGTGTTCTAAAAAAAATTTACATTGGGACACGAAAAAAGTTTTTTAAAATTTTAACTAGTGTCGGCCTTCAGTGTAACAAAGTAAAAAAAAAATTGAATTGGGACACGAAAAAAATACCTGATGCTGGCCATCTACTGGTCAACACCAATTTTTTTAAAATACTAATATTTTTGTATACCAATATGATACGATTTTTAAAAAAATATCCTGATTCCGGCAATTGGGCTCTCAAAGTAAAAAAATTAATATTTTAAAGCTTAACATAATCATCAAACAATTATGGGGCCAAAATACTATGTAGTGCCAGTCTTTGAGTTCTCAAAACCCAAATCTATTATTTATTTCAAATCATTTTAGTGATTATTTTTTAACCTACGCCATTTTTGTAAATATCAAAAAATTTTAAGTTAAATTAGTAAAATAGCAAAATATTAGAGAACACTTTGTGATTGTCGGTTAATGGTATGCTTAAACATTAAATACGTATATATAACCAGTCATATCTGTTATGTCATGACAGCCAGTTTGGACCGCAATCTTCTGCAAACCCTTTCAATACGGAATAAAAGCATCAAATTCATTAAAAAAATAAACCAGATATAGCCAAGCTGGATCAGATCCACCCTTTTATTCAGATTTCATTAAAATACCACCCATTTGAGTATTCATCTATTTTTCCACTCATAGAAATATGAAAATATACCCACCAACCAATAAAAATTTGATCATCCATACAACCCCTACAATAACTATTAGTATATATATATAATGAAGATATAAATTTAAAAATTATATTTATAAATTATATTTATAAATTTAATAGTTAGCAATACTTTGCCCCCCTATGTATGGCGGAAAGAAAGAAGAAACGTGCAAATATCTAAAACAAGTTGCAGTCAAATGAATCTGCTTTAACAAGATAAGCTATAAAAAAGATGGTTCCAGTTGGATTCAGCATATTCTATTCTTTTATTTTCCCTAGTTCTGAGGTTCAAGGTAAAGTTAAAAAAGATACCTTTTTGTATTATCTTTCAATGACTCCATTGGAGAGCTTGGGAAAAGATTATTGGAGAACATGTTTTGAACTGACAAGGTTTTCTTGGTTTTAGGATTGTATCAGAAATTCCAGTGTGAAGATCATGTATGTAGTGGAGAGCAAAGGGGGTGCCATAGTGTGTATGCTGTTAGCTCTTTTGTTCCTGGGTACATGGCCTGCACTTATCACTCTGCTAGAGAGGCGAGGACGCCTTCCCCAGCACACTTACCTTGATTATACAATCACAAATCTCATGGCTGCTGTAATTATAGCTTTAACATTTGGCCAAATAGGGGACAGCACGGTTGAAAGGCCCAATTTCTTCACGCAACTTTCCCAGGTGAGTTTCCCAGTTGGAATTGTTGCTATCTTGGAAAGTCTTCTAGTCTAGTTTGCCATTTCAAAGAACATAAAAGGTTACTGTTATTTGGTACAACTGAAAAGATTCTAAGTGCTTAACCCACTTGGTTCATATAGCCACTCAGAGAAATGGTATTTAGCAAGTTCGGTGCTGGAATCCCAATATCAGCAACCCCTTCACTTATTCCGAATGTAATATATTCATGGGAATTTGATGCAGGATAATTGGTCTTCGGTTTTATTCGCAATGGCTGGTGGGGTGGTTCTCAGCTTGGGAAACCTTTCTACACAATATGCTTGGGCTTTTGTTGGTTTATCAGTTGTAGAAGTCATTTCATCAAGCATGACTGTTGTTATAGGTTAGATATTGAATATTTGAATCTATTGACATTGAAAAGAACTTGGTTTCTGATTTTATTGATTAAATTTTCTTTGCTTCTAACAGGTACAACCTTGAATTACTTCTTGGATGGCAAAATAAACAAAGCTGAGATCCTTTTTCCCGGTGTTGGTTGCTTCCTAGTTGCTGTTTGTCTTGCATCAGCTGTTCACTCATCCAATGCAGCTGATTATAAAGCAAAGCTTAGCAGTTGGCCAATTGATAATGAAACTGGAAAAGGGTATGCTCGTTTTCCTTCCAATACATTACCTAAACAAATTTTGATTTGATTCATTTTCCTGTTTGATTGATTTGTTACTATATATATGCAAATCATGAGATTGATCAGTGTTTTCCAGGACTGTGCTTTCATCGGCGTCTGAAGAAGCAGTTTTAAAGGATCGAGAGAACGGGGGTGGTCCCATACGCAAGGCAAAAGCCGGAACAGCAACCTTCTTGATAGAGCTTGAAAAAAGGAGGTCAATCAAGGTTGGGAAGTTAGTTTCAGCTTCACCATTTCCACTTTTGGGAAGTCTATTTGGTCTTGGCTTCATTTTGTTTTTTTTTTTTTTTCTGCAGGTGTTCGGAAAGAGCATGTTCATTGGACTGACCTTAACTTTCTTCGCCGGCGTTTGCTTCTCCCTCTTCTCACCGGCATTCAACTTGGCAACAAACGATCAATGGCACACTTTGAAACAAGGGGTTCCCAAGTTGGTTGTCTACACAGCATTTTTCTACTTCTCTGTCTCCTGTTTCGTAATTGCTCTCGTCCTAAACATCAGCTTCCTTTATCATCCAGCTTTGGGAGTCTCCAAATCGTCCTTTAAGGCCTATCTAAAGGACTGGAATGGCCGAGGGTGGGCCTTCCTGGCCGGGTTTCTGTGTGGGTTCGGGAATGGTCTCCAGTTCATGGGAGGCCAAGCTGCAGGCTATGCAGCAGCAGATGCTGTTCAGGTTTGATTTTAATGATCATTTCCATTGAATAAGAATGCTTAAGTTGTCTATTCGCCATCATATGTGAAATCTTTGATCATGGTTTCAGGCACTTCCTCTTGTGAGCACATTTTGGGGAGTGGTTTTATTCGGAGAGTACCGAAGATCGTCACGAAGAACATATATATTGCTGTTCGGCATGTTGTTCATGTTCATTGCAGCTGTTGGAATACTTATGGCATCATCTGGTCATAGGAAATGAAAATGCAGCTTTGCAAAACTACAGCTTATGTTGAAGTTAGAACATACTTCAGAGGCTGTGGTTGTTGGTTCATATCTAAGATCCATCTTTTTCTCCATAGCACACACACTTTGTTTCATAGTTTGTAAACTTCTTGAATGACACAATGATCAATGTCTTTCGGTTTTCCAACTCGATGACTTTAGCTGCAAAACGTATATTGACCGAGAAAAGAGTACACCAGAAATAGAATGAACACCTCAACTTGACTATCACCAAGTAAGAAACTAGTCTTTACATAAGTTTAGCTCCATATTGTCCATCAACTAACTAGTAATGGTCATAAGCATTGAAATAAAACCAGTATGCACAACATGGTTATCAAAGCATGAGAAACAATGTCAGAAACTACTCTTTACATGAGTTTAGCTCCCTATTGTCCATCAACTTACTAGCGATAGTCATACGCATTGAAATAGAAACCAGTATGCACATGGTTATTAGAGCATGAGAAAGAAATTAAAAATTAGGAAAAGAAAATAACAAGTGATGGTCATAGAAACCAGTATGCACAACATGGTTATTAGAGAGAAGAAAAATTTAGAATCGCTAGAAAGAGGGCTTGAAACTCGAACCTTGTGGGTTAACAGCCACACGCTCTAACCGAGCTATTCCAGCAAGGACGTCAGTAATTATGATAAAGCATTACATATCCATTTAACATACAAAAAGTTATATTCATGTATCATCTTCCACATCAGTCAATAGAAAGAGAAGTCTTTGCAATTTTATGTTGAAATGAGAAAAGCAATGCTTTCAATCCTTATACAAGCTTCTCTTCTTCCTCCATAATTGAAAGGGTATGCTCTTTTTTCCTTCATATACATTGGCTAATTAATTATGTGATATTCTTTTGATTTTATATTATGTATGCAACTCATGAGATTGATCAACGTTTTCTAAGACTATGATTTCATCTATGTCTGAATAAGCAATTTCATAGGATCATGAGTACAGTCCTTTACCCAAGGATAAAGCCAAAATAACAATCTTGCTGATAGATCTAGAGAAAAGGAGGTCAATCAAGGTTAAGAAGTTTTAACTTCACCATTTTTACATTTTATAATTGCTCTCATCTTAAACATTAGCCTCCTTTACACTCCAACTCTAAGAGTCCCCAAATCATTCTTTTAAAGCTTATCTAAAGGACTAAAATGGACAAGGGAGGGTTTTCATGGTGGAGTTTCTTTGTGAGATTGGGATTGGTCTCCAGAGGTCAAGTTGCAGGCTATGCAGCAGTAGATGTTGAAGTTTACGAAATATTAGAAGAGAAATAGCAAGACACAAGTAGGAAGAGAGAATAAAATTTTATATCTGATACACCATCGAATGATATATATATATATATATATATATATAAGAAAAGTAAATAAAAAGAAAATTAAATCCTTAGTAATCAGCTAATTACATATCTAGATATTCTTTAACACTCCTCAAACTAAAGCATAAATATTAACCATGCCAAGCTTGTTACAAATATAATAAATTCAAGGTTCAGTAAGAAATTTCGTAAAGATATCCTAATTGATCTCTCATTTTGACATAATTTGTTGATATAAATTTTTTGTTAACTCCTCTCACGAATAAAATGCCAATCGACTTCAATATATTTGGTTTGCTCATGAAATACTGGGTTAGAAGATATATGAAGAGCAGCTTGATTTTCACCATAATCTTGTTGTTAATGACATTTTAAAACCTAGTTCATTTAGTAACGAATGTAACCACATAACCTCGCACATAGGTTGTGTTGGAAAAAATTCAGTTCGAAAATAGTTTTCTTACACAGCGGAAAAATAAAATTTTAAAAACCTAGTCAGTTTGTGATATTTATAGTAATAAATATTTTTTTTCAAAACCGCACTTGTGTTTTGTTTTGAGCTAAATGAATCCTAGACGTTCCTAGCTTTCAATTGAATGACCTTCTTTACTATTCTCATACTACGGACTGCTTCAAGTGTGGGCTTGAACAATTTCAAATCAAACACAGAATCATAAATATTTTCTTTACTTTCAGTAGGAAAGTAATCCTCTCTCTTATAAAAATTAGTAGAATTGTTATTCCCGAAAAATAAAATTTATACTTAAAAATAAATTCTCATTATTTTCGGACAAAATAACAATATCTCAAAGTTATGTAAAACTTATTTTATTTTTAGCCTTATCATTGTCATCTATTTATAGGAAGAGAAAATTAAACTCTAATTGAACTAGTATATTGCATTTAATGTCTATTTAATAGAAAAAATCAATTGCCTACTTGAACTAGGAGAGAGGGGGCGGTTAATTGAGTGTGCCTCCCCTCATATGTATTATGATGGGAATTTAGGTCTCTCCTATTGGGTCAAATTATATATGTTTCTTGAACTTTTAACCCAACACTTTATAATTTAATCTAACCTAGTACATTTTTTCTATTTTTCAAAATAAACATTATTTATCAAATTACCCTGAATAAATTAAATTTTCCAATTAAATAATTTTCACGACCCGATCTAATTCCATTAAAATCATGACAATTTTACCATAAAAAATATGAGAAAATATATTTAATTTCTACATTCAACGAATTCATAATGACCAATTAATTTAATTCCATTTTTGAACTTCAATTAATTAAATAATAATTTGAAAAACTTAGATTAATTCCCAGGTCATTTCCATACTCAGTGAGAAAATCACATTCATGTTTGAATGTAACTCATTTATCTAACTATATTATTTCTATCCATTTTTGTTCATTTGATTCAACATGCAATTAATTTCTTGATTCAACGAATTAGTAGAGGGATCGATTGGACATATGTGATTAGGAATCAAATGATTTATAATTAAGTTCCAACTTTTCGCTGATTAATCATAAACTCATTTAGTCACGAAGTCATTCCACTAGAGTATAATGATTGAATTCTCCCCAACAGCATACCATTATAAAAGAACTTGATCAGTACTCGTCCAATGACCTTGTCATAAGTGTGTTACCCTCATAGGGTATCCTTAATCTCTTTGGGATAATATATGTTCTCCCAATATGATTATATTTTATCTCATGGTAATCATTACATCTTCCTTCATGAAAAGTCAATTATTATCAAATAGTAATCAAGTCATTCATCACAAAGATAAACAACCCATGAATACATTTACTTTTCATCAACCATGAAATGCCAATGAGAGGATATCATTTACCCATGTCTCGGGCTATGAATTCCACTATTGTAAATGACACTACATATTGCAGAAGTCGTACACCCAACGCACCAGCTTTCAATTCCTAATCTATACGAACTTAGCCTTTTACTTACATCAAAGTGTACAAGTCACGCATATATGGTCCGTCATCTACTTAGGATTTAGGTATTCCACACTATGAATGTCACAAGTGAATAACCCATAAATCGATTCATGATCTATTCTTCTTAGGTCCAGTCCAATGTACTATCAACCCAATCAGTCACATCTATGTCTTTATCTTTTGGGAGTCATCCGCTCTAATGTCTAAGACAAAGTATCTCCTCGATTGGACTTTGATAGACAACATATTAGCATTTCAATTGGTTTGCTCATTTTCGATTAGACTAAGGACATGATTAGGTTCACCTACTAATATAAGTTGTTTTTTCGTGTTATGATCCAATCACATAATACCGCTTAGTATTTGTTTAAACATTAGACAACCAATGAGCAACATTTTCTTCCATTTTGCTTTCTATGTAAAAACGTTATGAGAAAAATCATACAAAGTATATTAATGAATTTTTTTATTAACCAATTTATTCGAAAAATTATAAATTTACAAATGAGTATACTACATTCAGGGCACCAGATCCAACACTATCTTCTAGGAGTCATCCACTCCGATGTCCAAGATAAAGAATCTCCTTAATTGGAATTGATAGATGGCATATTAGTTTTTCAATCAGTTATCTCATTTTCGATTAGACTAAGAACATGTTTAGGTTGTCTACTAATATAAGTTGTCTTTCCGTATTACGATCTGACTACATAGTATCGCTTTGTATTTGTTAAACATTAAGTAACCAATGAGCTAATATTTGCTTCTATTTTGCTTTGCATACAAAAAAACACATGAGGATAATATAAAAAGGTATTAATATAATTCATGAATAATTTTATTAAACAAATTTATTCAAAAAAAATACAAGTGTAGATAGACGAAATGCTACATTTAGGGCACCATATCCAACAAGTTATGCCACAACTTTGTATTCGAATTTCACACTAGACTGTGAAACTACACTCTTCTTTTTGCTTTTCTAAGAAATTAGATTTCGTCTTACAAAAACACAGTAACCTGTAGTTAACCTCATATCCATATTTGATTATGCCTAATTTGCATTTGTGAAGCATCCAATGTTTGTGTGCCCATAATTCTAATATAGAATACTTGTGTGCCCATAATTCTAATATAGAATACCATGACCCGAATCCCCTTTTAGGTAACATAAGATTTGTTCTAACACTACCCAATGTTTAACTATTGGTGAAGACATGAATTAACTCACAACACTCACAAAATATGCGATATTAGGATGAGTAACTATGAGATATTCAATTTCACAACTAATCTCCTATACTTCTCAGAATCCTCAAATGGATCAATATCTTCCTTTATAAGTGACGAGTTGGAATCCATCGAAGTGCTACATGGTTTACATCCCGACTTCCCAGTTTCTTCAAGTAAGTTAATGGGATATTTCCTTTAAGACAAGAAAATACATTTCTTTCTCCTAGTAACTTTAACTCCAAGAAAATATTTCAACTATCCTAAATCCTTCGTTTCAAGCTGAGCACGAAAGAATAATTTCAAAGTAAGAATGTATGTATAATCACTCCCAGTAATAACAATATCATCAGCATAAACTACTAGTAGAATATGACTACCTCCGAATGTTTGTAGATAATTGAGTGATCACAACTACTCTTCTATAAACCAAAATCTTAGATCACCTCACTGAAACGTCTAAACCATGATCATGGGCTTTGTTTCAAGCCATACAGAGATTTCCAAAGACGACACACCTTCACACTCTCCCCCCGAGCAATGCTCCATATAAACCTCATTCCATATATCACTATGAAAAAATGTATTTTTTATATCAAGCTAGTGTAAAGTCCTCCCATATATAGCTACTATAGAAATGAACAAATGGGAAAAAGCCATCTTAGCCATCAAAGAAAAAGTATCCAATTAACCAACCCCAAAGGTTTGAACATATCCTTTATCGAAAAGACAGATTTTTGATGGGACAACTAATCCATCAAGATTTAGGACACCAAATTCAACAAGCTGTACCATAACTTTGTATTCAAATTTCACACTAGACTATGAAACTACACTCTCCTTTTTTATTTTTCTAAGAAATTAGATTCCGTCCCACAATAACATAATAACATGTTGTTAACCTCATATCCATCTTTGATTATGCCTAATCTACATTGGTGAAGCATCCAATATTTGTGTGCCCATAATTCTAATATAGAGTAACATGACCCGGATCCCCTTTAAGGTAACATAAGATTTGTTCTAGCACTACCCAATGTTTAACTATTGATGAAGATAAGAATTAACTCACAACACTCACAAAATATGCGATATCAGGATAAGTAACTATGAGATATTCAGTTTCCCAACTAATCTCCTATATCTCTCAGAATCCTCAAACGGATCACTATTTTCCTTTATAAGTAACGAGTTGGAATCCATCGAAGTACTACATGGTTTACATCCCGACTTTCCAGTTTCTTTAAGAAAGTCAATGGGATATTTCCTTTAAAACAAGAAAATACATTTCTTTCTCCTAGTAACTTCAACTCCAAGAAAATATTTCAACTATCCTAAATCCTTTGTTTGAAACTAAGCATGAAAGAACAATTTAAAAGTAAGAATGTATGTATAATCACTCCCAGTAATAACAATATCATCAACAAAAACTACTAGTAGAATATGACTACCTCTGAATGTTTGTAGATAATCGAGTGATCCCAACTACTCTTCTGTAAACTAAAATCTTAGATCACCTCACTGGAATGTCTAAATCATGCTCATGGGCTTTGTTTCAAGCCATACACTGATTTCCAAAAATGACACACTTTCACACTCTCCCCCGGAGCAATGCTCCATATAAACCTCCTTCTATAGATCACTATGAAAAAAATACATTTTTTATAGCAAGCTGGTGTAAAGACCACCCATATGTAGCTACTATAGAAATGAAAAAATGGGAAAAAGCCATCTTAGCCATCAAAGTGAAAGTATCCAATTAACCAAGCCCAAAGGTTTGAGCATATCCTTTATTAAAAAGACGAGTTTTTGGTGGGGCAACTAATCCATCAAGATTAACTTTGACTGTGAAGACCTATTTACATTCACAAGCCTTTTTTTAGTCAGAAAATTAACCAATTCCCAAGTACCATTACTGATGAGTCCTTATCATATGATTATTTTGGACTATATCTTATTTATATTTGCTTAGTTTCTTGAGTATTTTTCTAACATCCCAATTTTTTTAATATTAAGTTCAAAAAATTATGACCAGAATAATTTATTGGCTTAATGGTTAATGGAAAATAAAGAGACAGTGTAATTGGCTTAGAGACCTGAGTTTGACTCCCCTCGCTCGCAAATTTTCTTTCATTCTAGTTGTTTGTCATCCACTCGTAATCAAATTGTCAGATTTCAGTCTGACTCAAACACTAAAAATCTGATTAATTTGTATAATTAAAAGTTTTATCTAAATTATCAAAAAAGGGTTATTAGTTTTTTTAAAAATAATCAAACAAACAAAACCGATTTTATTGAATTTTTTTAATCTTTTTTCAATTTTTTTCTCTTCCTTCTTTTCTCGTTTTCCCTAGTCATCTCACTCACTCTCTTCTTCCTCTCATATTTTTCTTCTTCCTCCTCCTTGTGCTGCCCAAACTCTAGGTTTTGGCTCAAGTGTGCCGACCTCTCCTCCTTCATGTGTGGTGTTGTTTTGCTTCTTTTCCTCATTTTCTCCTCTCCATTTGTTGACGATTTCTTGTTGCTATTTTTACAGTCAATTTATTGATATTTTTAGCCTCAAAATCATTTTTTCTGCCAAAATTCCTCTTTTGTGTTACCCTAATTAGCTCTCTTTTGTCGTCGCATGTGGTGGTGTGCCGCCCTTTGATCACCACTTTTGGGGCTGCCATTTTTCCTTCTTTTGTTTCACTATTTGATACCTTATTCAATCACTTATTCCTTGTTTAGAATAACCCCAAAATTTTTCAATTGAATGTTCATTCAATCTCTTTTAGGTCGTGTAACACCCCAAAATCGCTTAGACGTTATGGCCAAACCTGATGATGTTACATTAAAGTGTTTTTCGTAAAATACAATATTTTTGGAAAACCCGATTTATACTTACCTCTTTGTGACCTTAACGAATATTTTAGAATGTCGCGTTCATTTTCAAAATTTAAGTTGTTTGACGAAATGTTAATTATATTAAATTGTTATTAATTCAAAAACATTAATTCTTGCGGAAGCTTTTAAATCATGTTGCGAAAACGTGGTGTTTTGAAAAATATTTATCTTTTTGAAAATCCGCATTCTATTACTAGGAGATATAAATCAAAATAAGTAAAACCCCAAATTAGAAATTAAAAATTTAAAGAGGCCTTATTACATAAAAATACCCAAATTATATTACTTATAAATTAATAGTCAAATATGGAAGCATGTGCGGTTGTGTGGCCACCTTCGAGTCCCTCGCAACACCGATCCCCCTAAGATTGGGAATTACCTGTGCAGATAAGCAGAAGGGTGAGTTTACGAAAAACTCAGTGTGTAATCCATTAACAACAAACAGTCGATCATACAGTAGGCAAATGCAGTCTGGGCCAAAGCCCATCTCAGTACCAGTTCAGGCCCATTACAATATCAGCATCAGTGTGGGCCTAAGCCCATTTTAGTGACAGTAATAGTACAGATATGGAAGCAGAAATCCTACACAACTAGCCTCTACACTCCAACTCCGTCCAACCCTACACTTCATGTGGGGATAAAATCAACCCACCCATCCCTACACTCCAAAATAGCACTAGTTGTGGCACTAAACAGTATTTGTAGCAGAGCTGTCAGTACAGTATACTTCCTCCAATCATAATAAACCTATCCCTATGCAACGTATCATACATGTATGCAATATATATAATGGCATGCTCGATTACAATCATACATCTCACGAGGGCATAAAAGCCATTTTACCTCATAGAGGCATAACAGTCATTTATCAATTTAGGGTCTAGGTATACTTACTGACCCAACAGTAGGTCCACAGTCTTCTCGGGCGACCCGTGAAACCTTAACAGTCAAACAGTGAAAATGAGCCTAAAGCCTATAATGCGGGCCCACGTGGGCCCACACACCCGTATGGCCCACTTAGCCCAAAAATGGCCTTGGTCGTATGGATTCACAACCTGGCTTAATATTCTCTACATGTTCGTGTGGTTTATCCGTGTGGGGCCCACACGGTCCATTTCGGCCCACTATGGCCCAAATCGGCCTCAGCCCATGAAATCGCTCATGGCTGGCCTCCACGATCTTACGCCCACGTTTAGGCATTTGGATTACCACATGAGGGAGCGTACGCCCGTGTAGCGTCGTCGGTCACTTATTTCGGCTTTTTTCGATTTATAAGTAGGGCAGTGTTTTTACACACCTGACGTGCTTTGAAGTTTCAACCGTGCTCCGAAGACTCCTATACCTAGATTCAACCAACAAGCCCTTCAATCATTACTTAACTCATATATCATATGAAATAAACGAAGTTCCAATCGAGTACATAAACTCCTCCTTACCGAAAGCCAATCAAAATCGCACCCTTGGTTCCTATGAGGCGCACCAATCAACTTTGATCTCCACCTACACGAAATACATAACCTCTTTATTAAACTTATACTTGTTTACAAAACAATCTTGGCTGAACTACACTTACCGAAAAATGATAGTACAGAGTATGATTCGGTGATGCAGTAAACTAAGACCGAAGAGAACTAAACTGAAACAGTAAACAGAGGGGCTAACGATAGGAAGGAAAAAGAAATAGTGCTCAAGAAGGAAAGAAGCTGAAAGGGGCAGAAGTGAAGCAGAAACTTACTTACCAATATTCGGCCAAGAATAAGCACTAAGGAGAAAGAATGAAGAGAACCATACGTCCGAACCCAATTGATCAAAGAATGCTTGCCAAAACCAAAAGCAAAATAGAAAGGGAGAGATGGGGCATTCGGCCAAGGTAACAAAATAAAAAGAGGAGAGAATAGAGAGAAGGAAAAGAGGGGGAGAGTATGTATTCGACCAAACCAAAAATCAATTGGGAAAGGGAGTGAAGAAATAAAATCGGTGGGCAAGAGGACTAGAGAGAAGGGCAAAATCGAAAAAGCAAACTAGAATCGAAAGGTACTCGAACAATCAATAGCAATACTCAGCTTTAGAAATAAGAAGTGAAAAGAACCAAAATTTTGACAAAACCCGAAATGGAGAGAAAAGTTACCATACTCAAGGCCGAATTCCTGAGTGGTCAGAGTCCTAATTCGGCAACACTCCTCCACAACCTCAACATCCCAAATTTTCCTCCTAAAATCTCTCCACCAATATCTCCTCAACCACCAATTTCAAACTCCACTCAACTCAGCAGAGTTTCGGTCAACCTCAATTACTCACACGGCAAGAACAGCAAAATAAAACACTCCACTGCCCTTTCTAGGATTCAAACCTCAGTCCTCTGGCATAGATAACACACCCCTTACCCCCTAGACCAGTAGGCTCATTCTGACATAAAATACCCACATTTATTTAAAAGCCTACTGATTAGAGACAAGGGTTTAACCAATTAAAACAAAATTTTTGCACAAGCCAAGGCTTGAACCCAAGACTTCTTAGATACTCCCAGAACACTCAGAATGCTTAACCACTGAATCAGATACACAGTTATATGTTACAACATAAGATATTAAATAATTAGAATTTTGGGGCGCTACAGGTTGTTGATTCAAATATAAGAAACTGAAAGTGTAAGTACGATTTTTTTGTTTAAAATTTATTGTTTTGGGTCGATTGTTCTAAGGCCTTACATTGATTTTTACCTCTGATTTTTAATAATATTTTTGTTTTAGGTTCTAATTTTAATGCACTAGTTCAATAGTGAAGTCAGATCTTATCCACACTCTCGTTTTGGGTCAAAATAGTGTAAGTTCACTTATTGTTTCAGATCTAGAAATTTGGTGATGTGGCACTGCATTGGTTGAATCCTTAGATTTGTTTCAAGGCTAGACGTTATCAATAATTTAATGTATTAGGTTTTGTTTTTTTTGGATTTAGGTTCGTTTAAGCCTTAAGTGCTGATTTTTATAGGTTAGGACTACGAATTGAAAATTAAGATGTAGGTCCTAACTTTAAATAATTATTTGCAATACATTAAAATATATGTTGAATTGGTAAATATTTCTTGCTGGTTGGACATGGTTGAGTTGTCAAATAAGCATATTGAATGGTGCCGAACAAGGTACGTTATTTACAATTGACTGAGTGATGAGCCGTATTAAATTTGCATGAATGAAAAATTGACATGTCTGGTTAATCGGTTGCATGCTTGATGTTGATATACTCTGTAATGACATGACATGATATGGATTGTTATTGTTTATTGAGTACTTGAATAGCATGTGACTCATTGAGTTATTGTTTGATTGCATATTAAGTATGTTTGATTGTGATGCCATTGAATTGAATATGTCACCGTAAGCATGTAAAACATGCCATTGTACTGAAATTGTAATGACACAAATGTCAGTGGTGTTAGAAAAAAATATTTCGAAACCCTGATTTCGTAAGCCAAACTCGTAAATATCTTTATTAAATATTTACGATGTTAATTTAGTAGTGAGTTGAATTTCGGTTGAGTAAATTTGCCAAGTTAATGTTTATTTATAGTGTAGGGACTAAATCATTAAAAGGTCAAAAGTTCAATTATTATTAAATTATAAGGTAGATAATGACTAAAAGACCTTTAAATCAATTAAACCAATGGATTTATTAAAGTGGACAGCATTGAGTATTATTAGATTAGAAATGTTATGAAATTTTAAAAATAATAAAATAACATTAAATTAAAATGGTTAATTAATTTTTTTTTTTTTAAAAAAGGTGATATGTAGTGGAATGAAAGAGAAACTTTCATTCTCTTTTCATGCAAGAACATTTCGAAAGCAAAAGAAGGGGAAGGATAAATGGCAAAGAGGTTTTATGGATTTCAAGCTTTAATTGGGTAGTTAATTTAGTCTCTTTTTTTTGTAATTTTTATGTTTTCGAAACCTTGATAATACGAGCTAGCTAACCCATATAGTATTTTACAGTATTATTTAATATTGAAGATGTTGCCATTGTTGAACAATTAAAGTTTGAGGTGCTATTTTGATAGATTTTAAGGTTAAAAGTGAAATAGGACTAATTTATTATATTTATTCTAATCTGTAGCTAACGTCGACTTCGAATCCTCGAGTAAGAAAGGAAAAGACAAGGTCGTTGACGAATAGCTCAGAGTTTACGGCTTGTGTTTCTATAATCCGAACTATTTCAATTGTTGCATTTGTACATTGCATTGCATGGAAAGTTATAAGGTAAGCTATAAAACTTAATTCGGTGAGATATATTTTGAAGTGGTTGAATTTGTTAATTGTGTTAAGGATTATATTGAATAGATGTGAAAATATTGTATATTATTTAAAATGTGAAATTGATTTTGATATGGAAATGAAATATGTGGCTATGTATATGAATATATATGATTGATTCATCGGATTTATGAAATTGTGTTAAAGAATTGAGAAATTGGTTTATGATTGAATTGAAGAATATGTTACCTTATTAACTGTTCGGGCAGGGTCGAATATAATTAGTATGCCATAGGATAGGAAGAATTCAGGGTTTTACAACTAAGTATCGAGGAGTGCTGGGCACCCTATTTTTTGGTTATACCGACCAAAGCTGGGCACATCTATTTGTCAGTTTTACCAGTCAATGCAGGGTGCCATTCATTATTACGGATTTATCCGTCAAGCACCGAGTGCCAATTTGATGTGTTGGTTAGATTCTGTATCTGTCCGAGTCTGAGTCATGTTAATAGGGGAAATAAATGGTGAAATGGATACAACAATTTTGAAATGGAAAATGATACGATAATGGCAATGTTATTGAAATAGCTAATGTTAATGAAATGAAATATGAAAAAGGAATATGAAATAGTAGATCAAACAATTAATATTGATTGTATGTGTTCAATAAACACTTGAAATAAGAAATCGAGATGAAATGTGTCATTACATTGGTTGAAATTTCTATTGACTATGAAATGTAACATTACAAACTTGGCCCAGTCGTTATACTCGAATTTAGAAAGCTACATTGGCCACCAAAAAGGCCTAGAAAAACTTTCGTAATTTCAAACGTAATTTTTAAACTATTTGCGCAGTTCGCTCAAAGCTAGTAAAATCGAATGTAGAACTTTATTTTTAATCACATATCAAATCCATTTGTCCATGAAAATGGCCGAAACAATCTTTCAAAATTTTAAAAAATATATATTTTAATTCTATTGGCTTATCAATTCAAAACAAATGAAGTAAAGTGTTTATTTTAATTTCATAAAAACCCTGCACATTTCAGGAATCAAAATAATTAATATCTCAATTGTAGACATTCAATCTTTTATTCAAAACTATTTCGGATTTTCATTCATACTTCTAAATCGTTTGTATAATAACTTCAGAAATCAAATTCTTTTAAAATTCTCATTGGTAAACCTTTATAATTTTAAAAATTAAGTCTAATTTTGTTAAAAACTCATTTTTTTCATAAATGCAGCGGAAAAATATATTATTGACAGATTTTATTTTAAAAATTAAGTTTCATACGAAATCTTATCAAATACTAACTTATGCAATTTTTAAAACTCAATGTTGTGAAATCAAATCATGCAAATCAGAATAAAATCCCTAAAGTAAAGTCTCATGCCTCAGTACCATAATTTAACATAAAAAGTCCCAAATAGTAATAAAGTCCATAAAATTCAAATCATAAATAAAAAGTACATATTTAAAAAAAATCGAGAGCATCATCGACGACTGCATCCGAGTCCTAACCACGAGGGTTATCTAAAACACATAAGTAAAGTGGGTAAGCTTTAAAGAGCCTAGTGTGATATCAACACAAATATAATCGCATTCATATCAAAATATCGATCTCAACATATCAATCATCATAATAATCACAAGTTCTAACACTGATACTTATGTATGAACATGCCGATGTATATTTTAAAACGATGCACATTTTATAAAATTTCCTACTCATCTTTTCTACACACCAATATCAAGTTCTCCAGAACCCTTCCATCCAACAACACACTATTTCTAGACAAGCCACCACATAATTGCCAATAACGACCACATAATCACAGATAAACTGCCACATAACTTCCACCTTTCACAAAACCCACCCCATGCATGTGATATGGCCATTTGTCAAATTTAACACATATAATTCACTTTTCACATTTTTCATGTAATAATGCTAATAATCTCACATAACACATATTTCTCAGTTTTACACATATGCATGTAAACATGCTCACAATTTCATATATCACATAATATTCGCTTTTTATTCACTTTAGCATATTTTAATATATTTCTCATATTAAATCATAGATCTCATTACACACATATACATAACACGTATTTAAATCATCACATATCAATTAAGCCATGCATCACATAACATGGAGATGAAATTTGCACACATGTTATCATCACATACATCAATACATCACAAATCATAGTTTTCATGAACTCGTAATTTAGTATCACTTACTTGGATTTCCTTTTGATGAGTTTTTCAACTCCGTTTTGAGTACTTAGTGTACTCTCAATTAATTATTTATTAGCATATTATTAAAAATGAAAGTGACATATCATACTCAAATTAAAGATTTAGATCACATACTTTATATTGTAGATCCAATTGCCACAATCCTTAATAGTGATTTCACTCGATCTATCTCGCAAAACAATCTAACACAAAAATAATGTTTCTTCATTAAGATTCCTAGATGATATTTTGTTACTTAAAAGGTTGACTATTAAAAGTCTCCTCAACGCTTACCTCACGATCTAAGACTCATGAAAGAAGGATTTCCAATTGTGAAGTTAGGGTTCTCCCCTTTGAGTATCGTTCGGCCCTTCAAAATTTCATATGAAATCGTATTAGTACAATAATAATTAAATAGTAATAAAATATTATGTTAAAACTATGGCACTATACCATTCGGCCAAATTATGGGATCTTTAAGTGAAGGATTTACGATCTAAATAACCACACTTACACTTGATTCAACATAGAATGGTCGAATAATCAAGAAAGGAATGAGATTGGCAATTTGAGTGATCTAAAATAATTGATAGAGTGAAGAAAAAACGTGATTTTTAATCACTAAGAATCAGCAAAATAAATAGGAAAAGAAAGGAAGAATTTTTGTCACCGGCCGCGGTGACGGTGGTCCAGCGGTGGTTCAGTGGTGATCCAACGATAGTAAAGGGATATAGGGTTTCGATGAAGAAGAGGGGTGAAAGGAGTAAGAAAAAATAAGATGAGAGAGGAAAAAGGATCTGTGGTGGCTCGCGACGATAGAATGGAGGAGGAGCGAAAAGGGGCAGTGCTAATGGTGACTAAAAGGACACCTAATGGTGGCACAAGCACTGGTTGTGGTGGTAGAAAAATAAAAGTTAAAGAAAAGGGGTGGTGGTTTTTTTTCAAGTGGAGAGAAAATAAAGGTGAAAGAAAATGAAAAAAAAATGAGAATATGGAAGAATGAGGGAGATAGGGATAGAAATGGGTGTGGTAAACTTGGTCAACTGTTACCAGGTTCATTGAATCATAGCAAATAGGCAAGAATGAAGTGAAAGGAAAGATAGGGAACATAGGAGCATAAAGGGGATCATGTTTCCCAACTTACAACAAGTTTGACTCGTAAAAGGGGAAATGAATCAAACTAAACATGGTAACAATGGGATGGATGACAAGTACATTATGCACATGGAAATTGTGTTAAAAAATTAAATAAAAAAGATTAGAACAAAGGGACTTAAACTTAGGACCTTTGGGATAGCTTAGGGCACTTAACCACTTGACTTCTTAACTTCTTTGTTTTAATTCCTACCATATTTATTTTAAACATGGTGTGGCATTTGCTAAGGTTTGAGGCAAAATTGTACCACATAAAAAATAGTGTAAAGGAAGGGATTCGAAAACACAAGTCATCATGGATAGCTCCACTACTACTCAACCACTATACTTGATATTTATTAATATCAAAAGATCATCTAAAATAAATAAATAAAATTCGGGCAAGCACTCTCTCGGTTCATTAAATCAATTTCTACTAACGCAGTTTTTGGGATGTGACATGAAAGGTTATTGTTATGTCTTAATAATGGTAAATGAGCATATTGGGATTAATGACTTTGTGAATTAGCCTATTGAGTTTTCATATTGCTTATTATCTTTATTAAATTTATGCATCTTCATGACTTATATTATGTTTTAATTGTTCAGATTATAAAAATACCACTGAGATATACTCAGTACGATTTTGTTTTTTCGTACGTAGGTTAGGTACTTAATGATTTTATAGTTGACTCAGCATCCAGCAGAAATGCCAAACTCAAATGTTGGTGAATTGTTCATTTTGGCCTTGGCATGTACTTAGGATGTGTTATACTTCTTATGTTCGTTTTGAGTTTCGTTGTCTCTTAAAGGTTATGTAAATATGTATAAATGTGATGGAAATGGTCATTTTGTTGATAGCTTGATGTTTCCTTTAGTTATTTGCTTAATGTCTTCATGGATGAAGTGGTATATGTTAGGCACTATGTTTGGTTAATGCTCGGACTTGATTTGATTCGTGAGATGCCCAGATTATGTCTTATTATGGGATTAGTACAAGTCATGTTTATATTTATGTTATACTTAAAAGTTTTGGTAGCTTTTGTATCTAGGTTATTAAGCTAAAATGTGAATCAAGTATGGAATGGCTACAAAGTTGAATTTGATCATGATTGGCTTGAATATTTGAGTATCATTGAAGGTATTTTTGCATGAATGAATGTGGTCATTTGGCTAGTTTTGGATTGTTGATTGAGGTGTCAATTGTGGCATATTGGTTAGGCAGTTAGGATGGTTACTTAAAATGACGATTTTGACTTGAATTAAATGTTATTGAATAAGTTAAAATATGGCTTAAAGGATAGTTTGTGGCATAAGTGTTTCATAGGTAAATTGCTTATTTTGAAAGACATTTTTCAGGTACACATGGTCGAGTGCCATACACGGGTTTAAGGCATGGCCGTATGGTTTGTAAAATTTTAAGTGATTTTGGTACACACAGCTCAGAGAGTTACATGGTTTGCTCACACAACTGTGTGACTTACCTACATGACCATGTGACCCACTCACACGGCCATGTGGCCTATCTCACACATGCACGACTCTTATGCATGGTTTAATAACACGGTTATGTGGTTCTTCACATACGGGCTGAGGTTTTGCACACGGTCGTGCGTCCTTTGTATGCAGATTTTTTCTTCCTCTTTGTTTTTATTCAATTTAATCCCTGTTCAGTACCAAATTATTTTTAGGATTTCGTATACTCAATATCTACCTGAAATAAATTTATTAATATATATTTATACACATTTGTGTGTGATTATTTAATATTTATTTGAGAATTATATGAATAAATTGTATGGAAATTTTTGGTATTTGTTGTAGCATCCCATTACTTGAGTTCGACAACCAGACCGGGTAATGGGTGTTACAGAAACAGAACTGAAAGCATGATTTTGCTCAATGATTGTATGTCATATTGCATATGCATGGGGTCGGTTATTGTTGTTGATGGAGGAGTTTCGTGGAGTACTGACGGTAATTAAAGTTCCCAATATTGTTGTCAGTGCACTACATTGAAAGTACCAAAGAGATTGGCAATTTATCCCATTATTGGCAGGTTGTCAGTGCACTGCACCGAAAGTACCAAAGAGATTGGCAATTAGAAGCTTGTTTGCACTATTGGCAGCTTGTCCACTCTATTGGCAGGTTAACTGCATTTACCGTTATTGGTAGCTTGTCCATGATATTGGCAGTTTATCTGCATATTTATTGGTAGTTTCTCTACACTATTGCGCTGGTGGTTTATCCACATTGAGCTTTGCCTCGTATTTTTTGGTGTTTGGCAGATAAGTTTTGTCACATTCCAAAAATTAGGTTAGTAAAAATTGGGTTAATGAACTGAGAGTAGTCACGCCTAAATTTTTTTAGATGATCTTTTACTCATTTAATAATAAATAAGTATCAAGTATAGTGATTGAGTAGTGGTAGAGCAGTCATTAATGATCTGTGTTCAAATCTCTTCCTTTAAATTATTTTCTATATGGTGCAATTTTGCTTCAAACCTTAGCAAAGTTCACACCATATTTTTAAATAAATGTTGTAGTTTGTAAACAAGGAAGTAAGTTGGCTTAGTGGTTAGGAGCTTAAATAATTTCTTAAAGGTTCTTAGTTTAAGTCTCCACACTCTTCATATTTTATTTAATTTGTTTAGGAAACTTTTGCATGGGAAAAAGTTTCTATAATCGTCTATTACTAGTTACAATGTAAAGGAAGATTCTTTCCTCTTTTAACTAGTCAACTTTCCCTCTTAAACCCCCCTTTCACTCCCATGATCCCCTTTTTTACTCATTTGTCCCATCAACATGCCTATTTTCTTCACCCTTACCTTGTGTGGCATACATTGAACTTGAACAAGGTGAATCACACCTTGTAATGTTCATTTTTTCCTTCCTCTCCTTTGCCACCCCCACTTTTGCTCCTCCTTCTCTTCTTTTCACCTTCTTTCTTCTCCCGTTCCTCTTCATTTTTCTTCCATTTCACCTCCACAACAAAGATTTTTTTTCCTTAATTCTTCTACATCTCCTCCATTCCTAACCAATCGCACCATCACCTCACCACCACATCTAACCTCCACCACCGTCGTACTGCCGCCATTAACCACCACCATTTTTATCGTTTTCTTCTTTTCTCCTCCTCTCTTTCGTAATCAACCTTTTTATTATTCAACTTCATATCTTGATTTTATTGAAAGGTTTTATTGTTAATTTTTTCTAATTTATCATTTTTATTATTTTATTTTATTTTATTTGTTAGTTGAGAATCCTCCTCTTTAATCGAATCACCGCAAAGATCGTTTAGTCTCCTTACCCTCGAGATTACATAAGTATTGGTAAATCCTCTAATTAGATTATTTCTTTCTTTATTCTCGTTTATGAAAGATTCTAACAAGGGTATTTCTTATTCATGCATGAAGCGTTTATTTGAAACCCCAGATCCATACTTCATCTTTTAGAGGTGTTCGTCATTGGGACCATTAATTAAGTAAGTGGTTCAACTTAATCATGTGTTTGAAAATATTATTAAAAATGTCAATATGATGACATGGTATTAACATTTAACTAAGGATTCAAATGTTGATGTTCTCTCTTAGAGTTGGTAAACGAAATCGTTATTATCGGGTCATACGAATTTAGGTGTGGGTCTAAACCAATACAAGTTATATATATAATGTTAATAATGCCTAAACAAAATACTTTTATTTGATTTGTAATTAATGTGAATACTTTAAGTATTCTAAAATGAGAAACTAAATCCGTCAAAACGGATTATACAAGCAAGTGATTTCGAATCAACTAATTTTATGAAAAGTATGTTGTGTGGTTATGATTTTCACTGTTTGAAAAGTATGTTATTCTCATTCACATGTTATGTGATATTATGGAATAATTTATTTTACATGACAAATAAATTGGGATATTTTGATATCTTGAAACGATACGTGAAATGCATGTTAAACATGCCCTACATGATATTATATGATTCGATTTGCATGATTCAACATGCCCAATGTGATATATGATATTTTGAAATAAAAAATATATATGTTTATTTTGGTCATATCACATGCATGGGGTGGGATATTGTAAGGAGGAAGAATTGGTGGCTTCGTCCACATATTAGAGTGTTTGGATGGATGAGTTTCAAGAAACTCTTTTTGGAGTGTAGTGGTGATGGGTAGGATGTTTTATAAAAATTTGCATAATTTGTTTTCCAAAAATTGCACTACCATGGTCATATGCATAATATTGATTATGTTGTACGATATGTATGTGTTTATTATTATTTAACATGTTATAAGACTCTCACGGAGCTTTATAACTCACCCCCTTTAGTTTTTTTATTATTATTTTACAGATAACCCCGAGGTTAGGATGTGATGACAACATTTGGAGGAGTTTCTCAAATAATTAAAGTAATTAAATTTTATTTTGATATTTTGTTATTTTGGGTTTGAAATAAGTTTGATTATGGACTTTGGGGATTTTTCATTCTGATTTGCATGAATTACTTGCATGACATTAAGTTTTAAAAACTGCATAAATTAGTATTTGATTATTATTATGCATGAAACTTGGTTTTTTATTAAAACTTGAAAAAATCACTCTTTTTCGCTACGACAATTAAAAACGAGTTTTAGACAAATATATGACTTTTTTTTTAGGTTTTAAATTGTCTATTGATGTTTTATCGAATTTACATGAAATATTGATTTTTTGCAAAATATAGTTTTAGTAAAATGGTTTATCGTGATTTTCGTAAAAATGTATCCATATTACATTTTTTTGCTACAAATCTGAAAAATAAGTTCTTAATAAAATTAGACTTAATTTCAAATTTTATAATGTTTACAAATGAGATTTCTAAAGATATTTGATTTTATGAATTTAACATGTTTTTTTTTAAATAGTGATGAATAGTCAAGTTCGTTAGTTTTGAATAAATGATTTTGAAATATGCTTGAAATTACAAAAGTTTTGAACGACGATAGAACTTTTACAAATAAAATACTGAAGTTATCGATTTCTAAAATTTCTTGATTTCACTAGTTTGAAATGATTTACGCAAATGGTTTAAAAAAGTACATTTGAAAACTACAAAAGAGTTTCTGGGCCATTTCAATGGCCAATGTAGCTTTTCAAATTTGGCCATAGCGACTAGGCCGAGTTTGGGGGTGTTACAAGTTTGAGGAACTCACGGTGTGTAGCGGATGGATGGGTAGGAACCTTTTTGCATTGCATCATGCTCATGACATATTCATACGTTCATTGAAATTTGCCTTGTACCATACTGTAATGAATGTTGATTAATCATATTGATATTGATATAAATATTGATTCACACTGAGCTATTTTAAGCTCATCCTCTAGTCTTAACTTCTTAGGTAATGATTGAGACTAGGATCAGACTAGGCATGCGGACGTGTCATGGACTTCGGATTATTCTTATTATTAATAATTTTTTATAAGTATTTATTCAGTTTTTGGACCGTAAAGTATTATTTTGGACTATGGTTTGTGGTTTTTGGATTGGGGTTTTATGCATGCATTATTTAAACACATTGACTATATATGTTAACCGAAAAATGCAAATTACTCAACCTAATTAAAATCTAACATGAATAGTTTTTTTTTCGCTACCTTGAAAGATAATGAGATTTTGCAAAACAAAGCAACAAACAATGGGCTTCTAAAAACATCACTATCAATAATAAAAAAGAGACTTAAGAATAGATGACACAATAAATGAATATTTTTCAAACTAACTCAAGTGCAACTATGATTTTCCAAAGTGTGTTGAATTAGGGTTTTTATGATCCAAAGGTTTACTTAGTCATTTCGGTGGCTAATGTAGTCTTCATGATCTAGCCATAATGTCTAGGTCGGGTCGGGAATGTTGCAATTTTTATATATTTTATATTAATTTTAGTTATTTAATTTGTTTTTGTTTGTAATGTAAATATTGTGTGTTTTTAGTGTTTTTCACGCATTTAGTTTCAATAAAATATTTCATGTGGAATTTGCATCTAAAACAAGTTTGGGAAGAAGATGTCAATACATGAAACCATGAGGTTACATGCACTAAACCTAAAGTTGATCTAAGATGATGAGTGAAAGTTAAATGCTCAAAGGGTACCATTCTCTATAGGTGATATTGGAAGAATTTCATTCTACCATTTAATGAAAAATGAACTTATAATCTAACCTATTTGGGAGATGCATTTGAAATAAAAACCAATAGGCACAACATGGTGTATTGCATTGTCCTAATTGTTTTGGATAAGCTTTCAAAGACTGCACAAAATATTGTTAAGAATTTGGAACACTAACTTTACATTTGCATGTAGGAGCTTAGTCATCTTTAACAACTTGAAAGTGGTTGATAAGGGCAAAACATTCTCCCAAGTTGAGACCTTTTTAGAACTAAACATGTTTTTGGAATAAGCATTAACATTCACTTTCGATAATACAATGGCACATGAAATCATAAAGAATTTGGAACTATACTAAAAATTAAAAGGAAAAGGGAAACATAAGTAGCCTAAAGGGTATAAGATTGACTAATTACAATAATTACCTTGGCTAGTTTCAATGAAATGTTGTGGAAAAATTGAGCTCCTCTAAAGGTTCAGTGAATCTAAAGTAAGGCGCTAGAAGCTATGTAACTTGATATGTGGAGGAAACAAGTATTCCTAATACCAAGCCAGATTTTCTCTTTTAGCTTTCTTCCTACTAATATGTTGGAAATCGATGAATACTTGGTACTCAAAACTACCATTTACACGATAGCTCTTATCATCGTCAACCAAGCATTCTGAAACCACTTTTGAGATACCTTGGCAGATAATCAATGATAATTCATTTTTCTCATTTTGGTCAAATTTATATTTAATCCTCAAACTTTTTAAATTTTTTAATTCAGTCCTTTTTGCCACATTCTCACTTCTAAAACTCTTTTCATTGATTCCCATCTCCAAAATCAACTCTACTTTTATAAGGACTCTTTATCTAACTCATTTTCCAAGTTTTCTCACTCTATATCTAATACTGGAATAGTACCACATGTCTTGTCAAAATTTTTAGGGTGTTACAAATATACATAAGGAAAGATATACCAAAATAAATAGTTGATTTTTCAAAATATATATTTAACATAATGATTTATTGAAAAATATAAATTTTCATCATATAATTACATGTTTATTATTTTGTCTATATAAGTAAAAAAATTATTAATTAAAAAAATGATATTAAAGTTAAAAATAAACAAGGAAAAAAAAATTAAAATAATTGTTTGATGTTTTTAAAAAGTAAAATATGTAACAACTCATTTTTTAGTGGTGTCAAAAACGACGATTTTGGAACTCTATTTTTTATGTTTGAGTCCATAAATATTATTATTTAATATTTGTGAGTCTAAATTAGTAATATGTTGAATTACAGTCTAGTAATTTTATTGAATTGATAGTTAATTAAGGTATAAGGATTAAACCGTAAAAGTGGTAAAAGTTAAATCACTATGAATTTTTATTTAGTTTAGAGACCAATTGGACTATTGGACCCTTTTTTTTATTATTGGATGGTGGATGATGATGCCATCCTCCACTTATTCTTGCTTAATGATGATTAAGTTAAGCTAACTAACGGTTAATTTAAGTTAATTAAAATTTATTAATTATTAAGCTTAGTATAAAAGGAAAATTTAAAAGAAATTAAAACATTTTTCTCACCTACTCATGTTCCCCACCATGAAAAGAAATAAGAAACCCTTGTTTGAGCTTTCAAGCTTTAATCCTTCAATTAGTTAGTGATTTCAAGTCTGTTTATTGTATTTTTTAAATGTTTTTTAGGTCCTAGGAGCTTATTTTAGCTAAACTGTGTATCAATTTGTAAAACTATTAAAGTTTTCAAAATTTTCTATTGTGATTTCTTGAAGCTTTTTGTACTAAATTGCTAGATTTTAAGCTTAGAAATGAAAAATGACTAGTTTGTAAAGTTTAATTGTTAGTTTTTTAACTTAGGGACTAATGTGTGTAAATTTCAAAATTGACATTAAGTTTTTGTAATTATAGATAATAGAGGGTTATATAAGGATGTAATTGAGATCAGTTTCAAAATCGAAGCTCAAAATTGAAAGTTATGGTAATTTTGATTTTAGGGACTAAATTGAATAAAAATGAAAAACTTTAGGGAGCATTCAAAAATTGAAGTTGAATTATCATAATCATGTAATAGGATTTTATAAGATATTAGGAATTGATAAACTGAGATGGATTATCACATAGATTGGGAATTGAATCAAACGGAGGAAAATGGAGGAAAAAGACAAAATTTTGTATTAGTCCTCGACGTTTTGTTTATTGTTCTTACTTCCAAGTAAGTTCATTTGGTATGGCTATATTTGATTGTAATATATATTTGAATTATGAATTTGTGTTGTGTGAATGTAATTTGAATTATTTACGATTTCGTACAAAAAGGTGAGATATGGACTAATTTGTAAAGAAAAGGGTTATATGTGCTAAATGTGTCCTAGCGAACATAATAAATGATAGGATAAGATTGGCATGCCAACAGGGTTATTTGTGCGCTAGTACAGGTTATATGTCATGGAACAAAGTATGTGATTGTATAGAGTTTATTACAGATCATATTGAGATCCATCATTTGTTGCAAATTATCGAATATTGAATGTCTCTACGGAGACTCTAGTGTGGTGGAGGGACATTTTATTATATGATTATTTGTGCTTGCCTATGGGCTTTGCACTTCGGTGCCCTAATGTGGTGTAGTTACTACTTTGGAGAACAACATGGTGTGGCGTAGTTACCCGTGTATCTAAATTTGTTTATTAGAGTTTACCGAGCTAAATGGTTAAAGAAAAGTGAAAAATGACAGTGAAATAGTATGAATTGATACACAAAAGATTATATGTTGATTGAATTATACAAATGGTATTAAATTGTTGATCCTATATGAATGGCATTGAATTAAATGTTAAATGCTTAAATTGCTACTGATAAGGTCATATGAGGAACTCACCTTATTGATATGTGATTGTCATGCCTAGGCTAACTTGTCAAGTTGAATTGCTTATTGTATTAAATTGTAAAATGAGGTAAGTTATTGTTTTATGCATATGAACTTACTAAGCATTCGACATGCTTATATCGTTGTTTCTTTTCCCTTGTAGTTGTCAACTTACGTAACGTGACGGTCAGATCGTCTTGAAGCTCACACTATCTTGCTATCAACTTGGTAGACTTTTGATCATTTTAAAGTCAGTTATGTGGCATGTACATAGGTGTTAATATATGTGTTTACTTTGAATGATAGTTTGGTTTGAATTTGACTAATGCTTGGATTAGGGAATGATATTATCCATATAGGTATATGTGTAAGATGAAAACTTAATAGGCTATAAATGTAGCACTTGAATGTCAAATTTCTTAATGAATTGATATGGTATGTAATGGTATTGAATGGTTTAAAAGCATGAAAGAATAGGTTGAGATTGAATAGGTTGATTTAGTATGTTTGGTGTCAAATGATGGCATATTGGTTAAAATGAAATGTTTAGATATGGTTTTGGTTTGGTTTTATGTAGGTATAAGTGTGCATTCAAGAACCATATGGGTAAGTTGATAAGTTGGCATGAAATAGGTACCAAAATACAGATTTTTGACATTTTTGCTTTGAGGTATTGATACCTTAGAAAAGGGTATCGATACTTTAGCATTTGTTTTTTAATTTTCAAAATATCGAACATTAAAATAGTATCGATACAAATGTAAATTATCGATACCATGAAGAAGGTATCAATACTTTATGACTAGTATCGATACATTAGTTTTAATTTAATTTTTTCCTAAACATCGAAGCTCAAAGTGATATCGTTACCTAGCAGAGGTATCGATACCTAATCTGAAATTTTAAAAACTTTGCAATTTGGTCATATTTCATGTTCTGAATAGCAAATGAGCTTTCGTAAGCTCAATTGAGTCTTAGAAAAGTTTATATAGCATTTGATAACTGTGATTTATGGAATGTTTGAATGTTTAAATGACTTATTTATATTCTTTTTTACTGTAGTTGCTCTGGTAATAGATTTGGCATCCTATAACTTGGACTCGACAATCGAGTCAGGCAAAAGGTGTTACATAATATAATTAGCATTATATATTGTAAAATACAGTTTCATCATATAATTATATATTTAGTATTTAGTCTATATAAATAAAAACTGTTAATTAAAACACGAGTTAAAAGTAAAAATAAAAATCTTAAAAACTACATAAACTCAAGAGTATTTGAATCAAGACATACTAATAATATATCAAACATTTAGCCAATAATGAGATGCTTTGTTAACAAATAGCATGGTTTGTAAAAATTTCTTTTAAAAAAGTATGAACAAAACTACTTATTTCCCAAATAATTTCAAAATCAATTTAAAATCTATTTTTTTTCTAAAATCAAACATTTATGAATAATTTTGTCTTTAAAGCACTTTTGAAAAAAATTAAAAAAACAAGAAAGAAAAATATAAGAGAAAAGGGAAGAAAGATAGGTATGTATATATATATATATAAAGAAAAAAATTATTGTGAATTAATTTTTTAAAATTATAATCAAATTGATTAAATTTATTATTATATCAATTTTTAAACTATTACGCCTTTTCTCTTACTAATAGAATTAAGGGAACCAGGCGACAGACCTCATGGCTAAAGTAGCTACTAAACAGGAAATGGGTTTTCAACTGGTTCAACATTCATCGAAGGAGATGCTTTGGGTGTTATAAGTCGATAGAGAGGGTCAATCTATGTCTAGAACAGTATTAATGTAACTTGTTTCGAGTTTTTGTTTTATTCACACTTAAAAAAAATACAATTAATTGGTTAAAATATGTTGTTAGTCTTAATATTTTATAGATTTTAAATCATCTACTTTAAAATTTAAAAATTCAATCTACCTATTTTTTAATTTAAAAATTCTAATCCAATCACTATTATTATTGGTAAATTTCGTTAAAATTTATCAATTTAATATATTTATTTATCAAATATGTGTCACGTCACATGCATGCTAAATTGACAAGTTTTAACGGGGAATACTTACTATTTTAATTATTAGAATATGGTTTTTAAATTAAAAAATAGGGTTACTTAATTTTTTACTTTTAAGAATAGGGATTAAATATTAAATTTCATAAACGTATAGGGACCAATATCAGAATTTAACGAAAAAAAAATTATGAGCCTCGCGGTTTAGCAGGAAAAGAGAACAATATTAGGAGGAGAACAATGGAGTGTTTGCAGATTTACGGTGAAATGTGGAGAAAAGCAGTGTGTTCAATCCCATCCTATAGACCTTTCTCTTCTTCCTCCGCCACTGATATCCCAACTCTTTACTCTTTCCTTCAGCCTTCAATTTTTGCGTTAAAACCAAACGAGCAATCAAAACAACCTCAGGACTCCACCAATTCCCAAACCAAAACCCTAACCGAAGAACAAAAAACCACCCTACAAACCACCCTTGAGAAATCCCTTCTCACCCACAACACTGATGAAGCCTGGAAGTCCTTCAAGGCCCTCACCACCTGCTGCACTTTTCCCAATAAGCCCCTCACTAACTCCCTTATTACCCACTTGTCTTCCTTGCAAGACACCCAAAATCTCAAAAGGGCATTTGCCTCTGTGGTTTTTGTCATTGAAAGGGACCCAAAGTTGCTATCTTTTGAAACTCTGACTATCCTTTTGAATTCCATGAATTGTGCCAACACCGCCGCCCCTGCTTTTGCTCTTATAAAATGCATGTTCAGAAACAGGTACTTTGTCCCTTTTGGGTTATGGGGTAATATGCTTGTTGATGTCAGTAGGAAAAGTGGTAGCCTTATTGCATTTTTAAGAGTTTTTGAGGAATGTTGTAGGATTGCTATTGATGAAAAGTTGAATTATATGAAACCTGATTTGGCTGCTTGTAATGCTGCTCTAGAGTGTTGCTGTTGTGAGCTTGAATCAGTTTCGGATGCTGAAAAAGTAGTGGCAACTATGTCTGTCTTAGGTGTTCGGCCCGATGAATCAAGTTTTGGTTTCCTTTCTTATTTGTTTGCATTAAAAGGGCTTGAAAAGAAGACAGATGAGTTAGAAAAATTGATGGTTGAGTTTGGTTTTTCAAATAAACGGGTGTTTTTTAATAGTCTGATTGGTGGGTATGTCAAGTCGGGCAAAATAGACTCAGTTTCAACCATGGTTTTGCGTAGTTTGAGAGAAGGTAATGGGAAAGAGTGGATTTTTAGTGATGAAACTCACTGTGAAGTGGTTAAAGGGTATCTTCAAAATGGGGCTATGAAGAGTTTAGCTAGTTTGATCATTGAAGCTCAAAAGTTGGAGTCTCCCATGCTTGAGGTTGACAAGTCTATTGGATATGGCATCATTAGCGCCTGTATTAATCTTGGTTTAGCAGATAAGGCACACAGCATTCTTGATGAAATGAATGCTCAGAGTGGTTCCGTGGGGCTTGGTGTTTATGTGCCTATCTTAAAGGCTTACAGCAAGGAGCATAGAACTGCCGAAGCTACTCAATTAGTTATGGATATTGGTAATTCAGGGCTTCAGTTGGATGCAGGAATGTATGACATGCTAATTGAAGCGTCCATGACGAGTCACGATTTTCAGTCTGCTTTTACATTGTTTAGGGATATGAGAGATGCAAGAATACTTGACTTGAAAGGGAGTTATCTTACTATCATGACAGGTCTGATGGAGAATCAAAGACCTGAGTTGATGGCTGCATTTCTAGATGAAGTTGTTGAAGACCCTCGCATAGAAGTTAAAACTCATGACTGGAACTCAATTATTCATGCTTTCTGTAAAGCTGGGCGGTTGGAAGATGCTAGGAGGACTTTCAGAAGGATGACTTTCCTGCAGTTTGAGCCAAATGATCAAACATATTTGTCCCTGATTAATGGTTTTGTGACTGCAGAGAAATATTTCAGTGTTTTGATGCTATGGAATGAGATTAAACGGAAAATTTCGGGTGGCAAAGAGAAAGGCATCAATTTTGATCACAACTTAGTTGATGCATTCTTATATGCTCTTGTTAAAGGGGGTTTCTTTGATGCAGTGATGCAAGTCGTTGAGAAGTCGCAAGAGATGAAAATTTTTGTGGATAAATGGAGGTACAAACAAGCATTCATGGAGAAGCATAAGAAGCTTAAAGTGTCGAAGTTGAGGAGAAGGAGCTTCAGGAAAATGGAGGCACTTATCGCTTTCAAGAATTGGGCTGGTTTGAATGCATGAGTATCCACAGTACTTCTGAAACACAAGAGCTTCAAATCGACAGAATTCTACATGCCACAAGGCATCAGTACCATGAACTTTATGCTATTGTATTCTCTTGAAATATGTAGATGTCCAGGAAACTTGAAGCTCACTTGAAATATGGGGATTTCTAGGAAACTGAAAGCTCTTAGTATTGTCGGTTATGTGAATTCTTCATCTCACTGGTGATTCCTAGTTGCCTTGGTATCTGCATGCGGTACAGACTCACTGTAAATCCAGTGGATGTGCCATGGTTGTTTTATCCGAGAAGAGTTTGAACCTGATGCAAGTTCAATATATGATGTAGGGGGATTGGTTAGGTTTTCTTTGCTGCTTAGCACTGAAGTGAATTTGAGAGGAAATATTTCCGTCTTTTATACATTTATTATTTACCATTAGCCATTATGTGAACCACATTTCCCTCTTTTAGGATATGACAGACTGATACTTTGCTCTATACTGACAGAGGATTTAGAAGCCTTGACTCAGTGTAATCAGTTTGAAAGAGGAGTAAAACATTTTCTATTTACATATTGTAAAAAATGCGACAAAAAAAAAAAATTACAAGACGTGCTGCGTCCATGAAAGGGGTTGCAGTTTTCTCTTCTCGTTTCACATGAATGAATACCACCGAAATGTTTTCTTTTCACACAAATGACATTCTTCTTTTTAACCTTTTCTCTAGTCTCTGTTTCACAGGTCGCATGTTCCATAAGAGGTGGTAAATTTTACATTTTTGCTGTGGCATCATCTCTTTAACCTTTCTTTTCATTCTTAGGTATTGGGGATCCATATGTGTCACAGTAACTTGGACGGACAAAGCGCTGTGACTAGATGGACTTTTAGGTGCTTATTTTCCCCCCCTTCTTTTTATTCAAAATAGTAATGAAAATCCATGGTGCTTTATAGCTAGAATGCACAAAATGACAGGCTCTTCTTTTTAGGATGGAAAAAGGGAAGAATGTTGAAATTTGATTAGTTCCACCGAAAAGAATACCATTTCTCCTCATATCTTTTTAACTATTAGCTGCACTTGTAATTTGTTCTTCATCCAAAACCCTTTATCCATGTCACCTCTACCAGCTGCTCTGTTCATCAGCATTCTGTTCTTGCTTCCTCAACTCCATAAAGTTTGTGCTGCCAGCCATGCTGCTGGCCGCACCATACCGACCCGCGGTACATGTAACAACACTTGTGGTACAATCCCGGTTATGTTTCCCTTTGGCACTGGATTTGGGTGTGGCCACCCTTACTTTGCTAGATATGTAAAATGCAATGCTGGTACTCTACAGTTCTCAACTGGCACTGGCATTTACACTGTTTCTTCCATCGACTACCCAACCAGCACTATTGTTGTTGCAGATCCTTTCATGTCAACTTGCTCTTCAATGCAGAATTCTGGAAGTTTTAGCTTGGATCGAACGAGCCCGTTCACACTAACAGGTTTCAATATCTTTGTCCTGCTTGGTTGCTCAACTACATCTCCAGTGTTTGATCCAAGTGAGGATTTGTGTGATACCGGATCAGGTTCTCGTGTTTGCAGCGGTTTGTATTCTTGCAAAGGGGTAACTGGAATTGGGTTGCCACAAAATGCACCTACATCTACCTGTTGTGTTTATGACTCCTTGATGGGAATAGGATCAGGCTATTCTTTGGATCTCCCAAAACTTCAGTGCTCATCGTACACATCGATATATGAGTTTGGAGATGAAGGGGATCCCATGAAATGGAAATTTGGGATTTCTTTGCAGTATAATGATTCATACTACACTCCTGCATGCAAGGACTGTGAAACCAGTGGAGGCTTGTGTGGCTTTTCTGGTCTGGATGAGTCATTCTCTTGCATTTGCCGAGATGGTGTGAACACTACCACAAATTGCTTTGGCCATGGTTAGTTCAATACAAACAACAAATTCAACTTGCACTGTTGCACATACATTCAGTTCAATGATCTTTCCTTTCCCTTAGAATTCATCTGTATTGTGTGTTTTTGATATGATTAGGGTACACCTGGAGTGGGGCATGGGAACCCAAAATTCAAACCAAGACTAGTATTGGAGGTATTAAATGACACTACCATATCTTATCACTTTATTTTCATTTAACTTCTTTTACACCAAAAGTCTTCCTTTTGCAGGACTTTTTACAGTAGCATAGTGTTTTCCATTACTTTTTTTCTCTTTCTCCAAAAATCCCATTACTTGCTTTCAAACATGCATGTTGACCAATTTTTGCTTTATTTTCATCTTTTGGTCTGCAGTGTTTTTGCTATGGTGGATTTATCTTCTAGTTTGATGACGAAATGACTTCAAAATGAAAGTGTGTGGTGGTCTAAGAAGATCATGTGATGTTACATGCAAATCTTACCTCAAATATCTCATGTAATTTAAGGGGGTCCAAAATTCATGAATATTCTTGCCATAAATGTAAGATCAAGTTTGGTTATTCGGATCATATGTATGCAGTGATGCACATTTCACTTGTTTTTTTTTTTTTTTTGCTGACAATGGAATTTGCTGAAAAAAAGGGTAATTTGAAATAGCCATAAATACTTATGCTTAAATGAAAGCGAAAATTGTCAAAACTGCAAAATAAATATTAGTTCTATATTGAAATTTGAAATTTTTTACTAAATGAATGTGGGATGCATATGTAGTCGTCTTATTTTGCCTCACTTCATTTTATATTTATTAACTGTTTTTTAATAATTTCAACATAATTATAAATACTTCAGGGTTTATTGTATAATGTATTTATATATAAAGGGTAAAATTGTAGTTTCAAAATATTGAAGTTAGGTAGGGTGGGGCAAGTACTTGCCTTTCAAAAGAAAAAAAAGAACACCCCATCTCGTTGCCATTGTTTAAGGAGCAGATTCATCCAAAATCTATCAAATTTATTTATAACATATATTTATATAAGTTTGAATTTTTTTTGAATGAACTAATATATCTTTTCTTATTCATTGTATTACAGGATTTTTCATTTAAATATTTTTTTATTATTTAAAAGTTTTATCACTTTTATAAATAAAAATTTTAATTTTACTTAAATAATTGGTTAAATAAATTTACTTCATAAAAAAATTAATCATACTTATAAACAAAAATTATGGTTAAATTAAAACAACTTTTATTAAATAAATTTATATAATAAAAAATAATTTAACTTTTATATTGAATTCATTTATAGTTAAATTATTATGTTTCCATTAAAAAAGAAAAATTATTTTACTTTAATTTAAATAACAATATAGAATTATTTATATAATAAGTAAGTATATTTCATTTATAATTTTTTTAAAAATAATATATATAATAATATATTACAATCATATTAATCATATATTATCTACAAACTATTGCAGTCAATTTATTAACTATTGAATAGTTAAAGAGTAATGACTTTAGTTTTTAATATACCATTTTTTTTATAGTTTATACAAATACTTAATAATAATTAGAATTTTTTTATTAGTCAAAATAACTGATATATGTTATTTATAATTACTATTTATTATTTTGAATAATACTAATTTGCATTAATTATATTATAATTTTTTTGAAAATGGCTTCCATAGAATATTAGAGAAAAACAGACCCGCATGAGCGAGGTCCAAGTCTAAAGACAAAAGCAACAAACTGCATTATGTCCCAATACAATTAGAAAAATACCAAAGAAAAATAGAAGACAAAAGAAAAAGAAACCAGAAAGGCTGCCCCATAAGCAGCTGATGGAAGTTGAAAATCCAAAAGCGGTAATGGAGAGAAAAGAAGACACAACAAGGACAAGTAGAGAGATGTGATAGTTCAAGCCCAAGGCATGCGACGAAATTAAGGTAGATGAGCATTTGACCCCTCATCCGTAGCCACCGCACTTTCCACCTGAAACGGAACCTCATCAACCAAAAAACGGTCCAATGTCCAACGAAATTCCAATGCCGCGAGTAGGTGAGCAACCCAATTCTGCTCTCTGAAGCAATGGCAGACTGTAGCTGCTGCAAAAAGGTAATTAATCGCAACCTCCCCTCTGTAACCAATGCCCAGATATCTGACTGGTCAGCCTGTGTGCTATTGAGTTTACGAATCACATGCAGAGAGTCCCCTTCAAACATGAACCGAGATAGACCAAGGTCTCGAGCGAATTCCAATGCCGACAAGAGAGCCAACGCTTCTGCAACAAAAGCCGACGAGACCTAAACATGGATCCTAGTACAAGCACCAAGCACCTGGCTTTGGGAATCTCGTACCACCACCCCCGAGCAAGAAGAGTATGACCCTCCTCTATATGTAGCATCGAAGTTGGCCTTAACCAGAGGTGCGGTCTGAGGATACCAGTGTGCAGTACGCAAAACCCCAGAATTGCTCCTGGCATGGCCAGCACCGATAGGCCAACCATGTAGGATCGAATAAAGGAGACCAACTCAACCAAGGCCCTCATGATAGTATCTACTGCGTGACCACCATAGTGCCCAAATCGTGGTAAGGATAAGCACTAAATTGTCCCAAGTATGTGCTTGATAAAGAAAACCCAACCAACTCACAAGATCCGAATCATTGTAGGTACCAGCCCAAGATATGAGAAGCCAATTCCAAATCGAAATGGCAAAATGGCAATCTCGAAGCACGTGAGTAGGCGTCTCAGGTATATTTAGGCATCTAGGGCAGAAGTGTGTGGTAGAGATGTATCGATTGTAAAGGTTGTGTAATGTGGGTACATAATTGCAAAAGAATCTCCAAACTATTATGTGAACTTTAGGAGAGACCCGAACCTTCCAAATCGTTGTAAAGAAATCACGTGAAATCTGTAGGTTAGAAGGACAATAGGGTATAGAGATTTGTTGCATAGGCCAATGAAGCAACCTATAACCACTACGGACAGAATAACGAACCTGTAGGGTCTTGTAAATTCATATTAAGGACTGTAAAAGTATTTTTACGCTAATTTTAAATGAAGTAGCGAAACTTAACTGGGTGAAGTAGGTCATTCTACTAATATCATCGGATGTATATAGCCAGAGTATAATCTGATACTCTGATGCTAATAATTAGAATAATCTTATAATCTGATACTCTGATACTAATAATTAAAATAATCTTATTACGTATTCAACTTCTAGCTTTAAGAGGGGATAAAAAGTGATAAGAGTGTAAACAATGAAAGATCAAGTTTAGCATTGCATAGCATATCTCATCATTCGGTTGTTTAAGATAATAATATGGAAGCATTAAATTAGCATGTTTTGCTCTCTATATAATATGATGTTAATAATCAGCTTGCAACTTTGCTTATATTGTAATTAAATGTTCTGGTTTTTTAGCAATGCCCATAACTCTAATCCAACGATAGAGGCGGGTTAGGGGTGTTACAGGTCCAATTTATCGGATCGAGTTTAGGGCGTTACAATGACGAAAGAATTTAAAGGAAGTAAGGAAGATGACTCGTTGGTGGCCGAAAATTGGCTCTTGCGAGTTTTTCCTGTGACAGAAGAGTTACAATGCTCTCCAACTAATAGTCTTCGGTGCACAATTTCCTTGCTAGAAGAAGAAGCTTATCAATGGTGAAAAATTGTAACCATTATCGTTACTAGAGATCAAGTGAACTAGAAATTTTTCTTGAAGAAGTTTAGAGAGAAGCTTATTAATAGCCTCTTCATTGAGAAAATGAAGAAGGAATTCCTAGAGTTCAGACAAGGGAAAATGACTGTGTTCGAGTATGAACGAGAATTCATTCGATTGAGTAAATACACTAAAGATTTAGTCCCATATAAGGAAGGCCTTTGTATTATATTTGAAAGAGGATTGGACATATAACTCTTTTTGTTATTATTCACATTAGAAATTTGAGACTTTGCTGTCCTGACGGCAAAGGCTCAAAGAATGGAATCAACGATTCACGAAAGAAATAAAGTCAGAGGCAAGGAGATGAACAAACATGGAGCCTCTGGTGCATTTTCAAATGTTGGATTTGAAAAGCCTAGGGATGTAAGGGTTTACTCTGCTACTCCAGTAAGGGAGTCTCAAATAGTTGGCTTCCACAAAGATCGAAGTCAACGACAAGCCTTAAACTCTACTATTAAAATCTAAAAGCTTCAAAATTTGACAACACATTATGTGTTTGAGTGCAATTTGTTTCTAAAGTTTGCACAATTTCTCTTTTCTGGTCCTTAGCAAAATGTTTAAAAGAGGTGGAAAAAAATGTTTATAGTTTCAAAATTCAATATGACTAGACTTGTTCACGGGTCGGGCTACTTGTTTAGGCCTAAAGACTTGCTCAAAATTTGGGAGGGTGTGGAAAAAAATATTAGGCCTAAAAAATGGACTTGGGCAAAAAAATTAAACCCGTATAAAATATAGGTTGAACTCAGGTTTAAACATTCAAGGCCCAAGTTGTTTTAAGTTTATAATACTTTATATTATGTTATTTTTATATATTATATAATTTAGAACACATTAAAAAAAATAAACCTATACTAAATATATAATACTACTATAATGTAAATATTAAAATAATGTTAAGATGACTATATAAAAAATTTCAATAAATAAAAATTGTATAAATTTATTAAATCTTAAAATAAAATAAAATAAATATTTTTTAAAAAATTTAAAACTAATATAGACTGGCCTAAAATGGGCTTGGGTTAGTCTTTTATAAATATGGGCAAATTTGAGTAAAATTTTAGATCTAGATTTCGGGCCATGTTGAGCTTGGACAAGTAAAAAGGATTTTAATATTATGCTTAGACCCGATTCGACTCGACCCATGAACATCTCTAAATATGAGCCTATCGATTATTTAATGTTGTTGATTGAAAGCTACTAAAATATAATTTCTTTTTCTTTTTCTTTCTTTTTATAGAGCTAAGATATCATGTCATACATTAGTCAACTTAAGCAAGCTTAAATAATTTGTAGAAATGATCAACGAAGTTGTATTTTTTATTTAAGAGTCCTATCAGCAAGGGTATAACATAAAACAAAATTCAATTATTTTATTAAATGTAAATTGTGAATTCAATTTTTATTTTTTAATCTGATATTTTTAATCTTTTTATTTTTTATATTTTGAAATTTTAATCATAATTAAATTCATTAAGACAAATATTGTTATCTATAAAATCTTATACAACAAATATATTATTACATGTGTAATGTTATCCTATTTTGTTATTTTCACATTATACTCACAAAAAAATCACATTATTTTAATTAATAAATTTAATGACTATAGTTTAAATTAAAACCGAACCCTAAAGTTAAAATGATGTGATTTACAAAATCTTATGTAACATAAGAACAAATATATAATGTCATCTGAATATGCTATTTTCTAATTAAATACTTAAAAATACATCATATTATTCTAATTAATAAATTTAATGATTTGAAAAAGTAAAAAAAAAAAAAATTCAATAGCAAAACTTTGACTTCAACAAAAGTAAAAGGGTGGCCAGATAAACCAAATAAAGTATGCTGTAAATTTAACATTTAAAACATAGTGAGTTAAAAATCTTAATTCCACAAGGTGTGTGTATTCATAATATTTATCCATCAAATTCAAAATTTTACATCTGGAAAAGAAAAACTGCTGCTTTATCTACATCAAAATTGATAGTACACAAAATTTGGAGGTCCAAAACCGAAATCATAACAAAATTACCTAATAATATTCCTTTTTTACTATTTTTGCTTTCGGCTTTGACATTATTGCTTATGCTTACTGCATCAGATTTCCACAAAGCAGCCTGACTGGACAAACCCAGAAAACTCATCAGGCACATTTATTTTCTCCAATTTGCCAATTTGCCCTTCCTTGATTTCCACCATGTAAAATCCATGCGGTCCACCTTGATACTCCGACCCGGTAACCAACACCCGTCCCCCAAGCATAATCCCCCTTGCTCCCACCCGAACGGCAGTGTCCAGCTCTGCCCAGTTCATCAATTTCCCGCCTTTCCCGATCCCAACACTCGACCTCGGGCACTGACCCGGTCCCCAAATCCCTTCGGCCACCCTCCATTCACCCGACTTGAACCCGTAAACATCAGCACTCCCATCGAATTGACCCTGCCTCTCTGTCCCGTACCCGCTCACAACCCAGAACTCGTCTTCCCCAATCACCACACCTTCACACTCGTCTCGCTCTTTACTCAACTCACCCATCTGACCCCACTCATCCTTTCTCAAATCATAAACCCACGCGGTTCTCAACGCGTTCTTGTTCTCGTCATGCCCGCCCGCAATATAGACCCGACCTGAACATGCTCCGATTGCAAAGAAGGACCTTTTGGACGGCATATCCTTACCTTGTCTCCATTGCTGAGTCGTGAAATCATAGATAAAAACGTCAGCAACCGGGTCGTAACTCACTGGGTTCCACCCGCCCATCACCACTAGCTTCCCTTCACAGCTTGCCAATTGACAAAACAAAGGCAACCCATTTGGGTACTTGGGAACAGGGGGCAGTCTATACCAGCCCCGATTCAACGATTCAAACACAGAAATTCCATAACTCGGTAACTCACCCGGTCTTTTAGGTCCATTCACTGTTCCACCACTAAAGGCTTGAACCAAGCAAGCGACTTTCTGGGTGTACCCTAATTTTTTGCGGTGATAATGAAAATCTGGGCTTTGGAACAAATCCCGCCATCGGTGACATACTCCGGAGGCGAGTCTGTGAGCTGTGTAAGGTAACCGAGTTAAGCACTCAAGACCGAGTTCATTGGGTAAACCCGGAACCAACTCAGTTGAAAACTCGAAACTTTCCATTTCTTTTTAAGTTTCTAGAAGGTTTTCTCTTTTATTTTCTCTGAAAGGCCATGGAAACATTGGAAACCAAACTATAAGCCACGGCTTATTTATAGCAGACAGTTGGGTAACGGACAATGACGAAAGCCTTTTATTTACTGACACGTGTAAGTCAAATTTTAATACTAATACAACTCTAAAACAGATCTTTTGACTGCTTGTTATACTAGAGAGGATAAGTACAAAGAATAAATTACACGTGGCATTATCTTAGCAATCAGATTACTGCTAGTGGGTCCATATCCAACGGATGGTTCTGATCGATCAGGTTAATAAGATATGGACACGTGGTAGTAAATGGATAAAGTTCTCTCGTATGTGCTTACGTGGCTAGAGTTTATTCAAAAGAATTTTTTTAAAAATGGTAAATTCATAGATTATGTTGGGTCCTGTTTAAGTTTAAAATAAATTTAATTTCAGAATTCAAATTTCAAAGTTGAAGAAGATGGCGTGTATGCATGCATGTGATGAAAGATACGATATGGTAGATCTTTGAATATTTTCAGAAAAATATTTCATAAATTACTTTTATTAAGTGAAATGTTATGGTTTTATTTATTATAAACGGTGAAACTATGATTTATTTATTATACTTTATTTTAGCATAATTTTGACGATTTATTTTTATAATATTATCAATGTAAATGTAATTAGATTCTTAGTTTTTTTTTTTTTAAACTAGCAGTTACTTATTTGGTGTTAATGGGTTTCCACTATTAAATTAATTCTTTATTTTTTTTATAAATTTAAAATGGTATTAGAGCTAAGTTTAAAGTTGATTTGATGTCTTCTTCGATATTATTTTAAAGTTTGGTGAACCTACTCTATTTACAAAGGGGCATGTTGATACGTCTTTGGTACTATTAATATATGTTGATGATATAATTATTGTTGGTAAAAATTTAAATTTGTTGCATGAGGTTTGAAACTTTGTTAAGTAATTATGGAGTGTGTCTCGCATTTTCGGGCTCTTTCAGGCACTTACCGTTACCCGTATCATGACACGAGAACGTTAGAATCGCAACACCTCCAACAGGCGACAACGTCGGGACAAGGAGATTTTCGACGTCATGATGAGGAGTTTCCCGATGTCACGATGACGAACGATGTTGTGACAAGGCAATTTGGGACGTTGCAATGTGGCAACGTATTCCCACATAAATTGAGTTTCTTTTCCTAGTTAAACTCTGTTATTTGTTCCCATGTAAACTATAATTATTCTATGGATATTATAATCATATATTCACATGAACTTCAACATATAAAAGGGCCTTTGTAACCCTAGAATTGATATCTTTATTACATTAATATTAAGAGAAGATTAAGAGAGTTTTGGGAGAGCTTTAAGGGAATTTTGTGTTTTAATTAGAGAGCTTTGTCTTCGAAGTTTAGGGTTGGTTTGTTTTTATGTTATCTCCATCTTAGACTCATTCGGATTATTTTTCGTTTTAGTGAATTTTTTTTTCCCCATGATTTGTATCCTCTTTAGAGGAGTTTTCCACATAAAATATTTGTATTTGATCTTTTTTACATTTTCTATTTTGTTGTTTATACGGATCGATCCCTAACAAATTGATATCAGAGTTTGGTTCGGATTCCATAATTAACCCATTTAGATATGATAATGAGATTTGATATCGAGAAGTTCGATGCAATCACAAATTTTAATTTATAAAAATGTGAAAAAAAAAAACTCAATTTAGATACCAATTTGTAGGTTTTCCATTTTCTTATAAAATAATCATAACGATTTGACTAATAGAAACACCAATTAAGAGACAAAAATAATTTAAATATCATTTATGATAAAAAAAATACAAGTAGCAAAAAGAGAAAAATTTGTATAATTTAAATAGTAAATTGTGAATTAAAACTTAATTAAAATATTAATTTTAAGAGAAAAGTGATAACGAAGCGGGACCAAGGCGTAGCTATGCCGCCACTCCAATTTGTCAAAAGTTTTTTTTTTTTTTTTTTTTTTCAAAAATTTGTCAAAGTTGAAATAACTAATAATTTGCAAGAACTTGAATTAATTATAATGAAATGTTGAATGAAAGTAATAAGTGACAGTAGGACAAATTTATTAAAAGGTTTAACACTTTTCAACGTTATTTTTTTATGCCCCTATTTTAAAATTAAACCTTATAATCAACAAAAGTTCAAAAGAAAGAAGTTATAATCGACAAATTTATTTAATACGACGGGCCACCGACGACATGTTACATTAGCTAAGCATGGCAATTATCATTTTGGAAATAATACGATGAAATTATAGTTTTCATTCTTAATTTGGTTTAATTAGTTATTTTAAATTTAATTAAAATCGTCAATTATTTTATTTAAAAAAGAAATACCTTTTCCATGTTAACATGATTTTTTATTTTTTTTTTTTGCGTTAGAGAAGTGTGATACATTTATCATATTCATGTTTAACTTTATTTTATTTAAATCTTTTAGGACAATTTATTTAACATATTTTTTTATTTATGTTTTACATGATTAATATTAAAAAAAAAATATGGGGCCTCACGTGCATACAAAAGTTAGTGAAAGTTTATTAAAGGTCCAAAAGGTAACATGGAGGGCTATTTTTATGCAATACTTTGATGATAAAGTTTTACAAGTCACATTCATACTTTTGTCCCAATCAATCAGTTCTCTAACCAAGAAAAGTAACACTCATTTTGTAACCCAAAAGTTAGAATTTCTTTTTCATTTCTTATTTGATATAAAAATAGTGAAATTTTTTAATTTTATATTTACTTTTATAAAAAATATATATATATATATTTTATTTTATTAACAATGAATAAAGTAATTACTAATCGAATTAAATATAATTATATTATTTACTTTATTTAATACAATACTTAAAACTATTAATAAATTTTCTTAATCTTTAAAATAACATAATATTCCGAGAGGTGAAGCATCCAAAGTTGATATTAACAGTGTATGTGATTAATAATTGAGAGTGAACATATTTGATTTTCTTTCTTTTAAAAGAAATATATATATATATATTCCTTTTTTTCCTTTTATCAACATGTCATGCCAAGGTCGCCAATTGTTCTCTCGCGCAACAACTAGTGCTAGTCTTCACTTTTTCTTTTGTGTTGTGCTAAAAACGACCTTTCATTGCATTTGAATAAGCCATGAAAAAGAATTAACTCTGTGATAAAAGAAGAAAAAGGTTGAGCCAAATATTATTAATTTGTTTTATATAAATTAAGTACCTTAAATTAGGGGTGAGCATTCGACCGAATCGAGTAAAAAAATTTCGAATTAACGAGTCTTATTTTATCATCCTAACTGTATTTAATTTTTTTTGAATCGGGTGAAATTATTCGATTTAAATTAAAAAAATAAAAATCTCAAATTAAAATCATGCTACAGTATAATTAATTCCATGTTAGAACACATAAATTTGAAACCATATATATTTGAAAACTTTTTCAAAGAAAAATAATAAAAAATATTTTAGTATGATAAATTTGACTCATTAATTAATTTATTTAAGTCCCCAAAATTATTATTCTAGAAAAATTTTAACTTTTTAACTTTCTTTATATATATTTTTATATTTTTTTGAAATTTTTATAATTTTTTAAAAATACAAATTTTGAATTTTTTATAAATATTTTTTATTTTAAAAATTATGCTGAATTTTTGAAAATTATTTTGATTTCTTTTTGTAATCTTTGTTGAGAGAGACCAATTTATTTATTTTTAAACTTGACAATGACCAAAAGGGTATTTACCTCAATCTATTATTCAAATTGTAAAATTCAACTCGAAAATCAAATTGCTTATTTGAGTTGACTCGAATAACTCGATTCTATTAACTCGAAATTCAAAAAAAAATTGATTTTTTTAATCGAATCGAGTTTTGCTCACCCCTACCTCAAACTTAAATTTATTGTGTTTATATTTAGGCTAAAATATGCTCCTAGCTCCTATATTTTCTGTATATTTAAAATTTAATCATTTTTTTTATTTTCAAGAAATTAATTTTTCCTCTTTCAAATTTTAAATTTTAGGTCCAATTATTAATATTGTTAATTTTCTATTAAATATGCTAGTGTGATATTTTAAAATTAAAAAAAGTTACTTGGTAGTTATGTAACAAAAGAAAATAATGATAAAATGGACTTGAATTTAACAAAAGAATTTTAACAATGTTAACAATTAGACCAACATTTTTAAATAATAAAAGTTGATGAATTAAATTCCCTAAAATAAAAATAAGACTAAATTTCAAATGTATAAAGAGTATAAGAACCTAGAGCGCATATTTTAACATTATGTTTATTATTCATTATTCTATTCTCATGTATTGAACATGTAATACTATTAGGGTTAAGTACACCAAATATCATTAAACTGTCACTTAGATTTTAAATTAGTTCATAAACTTTAAAATATTTTAATTGAGTCATCAAAGTATTCGTGTTGTATTAGTGAAGTCCTTTCACTAGTTCAGTAGTCAATTTAAATGTTAAATGCTAGTTTGGATTTAATATGGAGCATTTTTAGTATACGTTGATCAAATTGTAAATTTATGAATAACTTAGTTATGTCACTAAAATTTAGAAAAATTTATTTTATTAACATGTTAGATTTAATTTATTCATGAAATAAATACACACATATTTATGATTTGATCCACGTATTTTTAATATGCTTCGTATCTTTTAACTAATATTTAGCACTAAGATATATGCCGAAAAGATTTGATTGATATGAAATTAATACATTAATTATTTAATTAAAACTTTTTGAAGTTTAAAATCTAAATTGATGTAATTAACCCGAAAATTTACGAATCCAACCTGTTTTGCAGTGGTTTCAAACTTGAGTTGAGCTTTTTCTGAATAAATTTATCCGATATTTAAATTTTATGAATAAAACATGTAAATGTCAGCTTTTTGCAACAGGATGTTCGGAGGGTTCATAATTTTGCAGGCCTAGCAACTTGATTGTTTGCTAAAGGCAAAAGCCAGAAAGTGGTCCCTAAAGCTCCCATTCATTGCTCTGTTATCCAATTGGGACACGTTTACCTTTTCAAGGTGTGGGAATAATAATCCCTTTTTTAAAATCTTCTAGAAGCATTGGAAAAAAAATACCCTTCTAGAAGGATTGTATTTATTAGATTTCCTGTATTTTTATTATATTTATCTATTTATATAAGTTTGATCTTTTCTCTCAAAGGGTGTCTTTATATATACCCAAAACAGGAGAGAGAAATTTCTCGTTAGGGCTAGTTCTGCATTGTTTTTTCAAAAGTATTTCTGGCTTCAAAAACATTTTTTAAAGAAAAGTTGTGCAGAACAAATTACTTTTAATTTGAATTTTTAGGCTTTTCGAAATCTTTTTAAAAGACTTCTCGAAAGGAGAAAAATTAAAATTTTTAGCTTTTTCTCTCTTAAAAGCACTTTTAGTGCTTAATTAAATTTTCACCCCTCCAATAATATAGTACTTCTTCTTTTTTTTTCTTGGTACTTAATTACAAATGTGTTAAAATCATTAATTAAAAATAAAAAAATATTTTTTAAAATACTAATAACAAATATTTAATCGTATATTTAAATATTTAAAATATAGTTTATATATTCTAATTAAATTTTATAAATAATTAATATTTATTGCTTAAAAATATTTAAAATTTATATTTTATATATTAAAATATGAACAAGAAGTTATAATAATTTTTTATATCCTTACTAAAATATAATAATATTAACTAATTTAAATATTATTTAAATGCATATTTGTTACTTGATAATAACATGTCTAAAATGGACATTTTATTTCTGAAAAGCACTTTTTGATAGCAATGCTAAACACTCAAATTTTAAACCAAACTTTTTAAAAGTACTTCTCAAAAGCACTTTCCCGCAGCACTTTTCAAAAGTATTGCCAAACTAGCCCTTAATCTTCTAGGAAAATCTAAATATCCTCCTCTAACTCTTTTTTTTTTCTCTCTCTCTTCCTTTAATCTTTGATTTCAACTCTTTGTCTATCACAAGTAAATTAGTCGTCTCATCCTCATTATATTCTTGTTAAAATTTTATATAAACATATCTTGTAATTAAACGGTCCAATTCTACTTTAAAACTCTTTAAAATTTTAAAAAATTAATTTATTGCATTTATAATCCATATCAAAATTAATAACTTAAGTAAAAATATTTTAATTCAAAATTTTGAAGTTCTATTATTTCGGAATTAGATCATACCTAAATTCCGTTAGTGATGAATGGGTGAAAAATTGAAAAGGTTATTGCTGTCATTTTCAGCACACTCCAAAAAGTTAAAAACTTTTTAAAATGAAAAAAGAAGAATTTCTCAACTTGGTTGTAATTTTTTTAATTATAGGAATAAATTATTAACCAGTTTTACCGGTTTATTTGAATAGTTCAAATATTCAATATCAATATTTATATAAAACCCAATCCATCTAAATTTAATTAATGAGACAATTAAATACTCAAATAATCTAACTTAAAAAACTAAAATTAATAAATAAAACCCCTAAATCTAAAATTCTTTAAAAGTTTTAGATTTGAATTAAAAAAAATAGATTTTAATTTTAAAATTTTAGATGTTTAGTAAAAGAACTGGATTCGAACTCAACTTTAATTTTAAAAGAAATGAATTCATTTAAAAAAATAAAATCGCAAAATCCAATATTATAATATATATATATATATATATATATATTACCTTAGTCTTAATTCCATTCCGTTTCAAGTTTATTCTTTAAGATTCAAACTATGAATGATTGTGAAAATCAAATTATATTATTCTTTATTCTACTGAAAGTTTTTCACTTATATAAAATATTAATAACTTAGAATTTTTGTTGTAATGTGTCGAAGTTACAAATAGTGCGGATTGAATACATTGCAAAAACTTAATCCTATTTGTAAAGTTAATGTACAAGTAATTAATAAGAGAAGTGAAGATGTAATTATCTATATTATTATTTAAGTGTTTTACTGAATTGGTATTACCTTCAACCGGTCATCAACTTAGTTGTTAAATTATAAAAATGTCCTTTTTTTTTATTTGAAAAAACTAAAAAAAAATATGCATATAATGAAATTTAAACATGAACTAATTGTATTAGTAAAACTTTTAATTAACCACTCAACTAAAGTTTTATTCTAATATTTTATACATTTTAATTTTAATCATGCACACTTTTTTACTTCAATCTATTACATATTAATAATATATTTGATTGGGTTGGTGTCGCAAGTTAACTTGACACTGACAACCAATTTTGTTGACAAAATCATGATAAATAATTGTAGTGTACTTAGTATTGTTTATCTAATGTATTTAAAATTCGTTTTACTTACAATTTAATCTATTTTTTTTTAATTTTAGTATTATACATATTTAATGTGTTATTATGATTAATTAGTTTCAAACCATAAGTTTCATTTTTTATTGTATGTTATTCTTAAATACACATTTATGTTCTAAATTCTTGCTTTCCACACAAATACATGTGTGATAATATTTCTAGTATATATAATTTACTTTTGAATGAATGTTAAAAGAATCAAACAATAAAAAAGGAATTTATCATCATAAATTTTATAATTTTATAATTGCAATGATAATTGTTGAAGGGCATCGGTTTTTTTGGGATAAGTTTTTGAAGCGTCATCTTTTGAACAATTGATTTAAACCTCAACAATTAAAAGTATTATTCTTGTGTTGGCGTTTTGTACCATTCCTTCATGAACTGTGTAGCTCAAGTGGTATCATGTTTGCACACATATTGTATATAGGGCCTTGGTTGGTGGTTTGAGCTATGACATGCTTAAATTCCTCTATTATTATTCATAAGTTTAATACTAACACTTTTATTGGGTTTTGAAGCTATCTACCTTTACTGATCGAGACGTCCCATCCTTGAACTATACACGACTCTCTAAAAAAGTTGGGGACAAATCTCCAATATGAGAATAATATCTTTAATTGTTGAGGTCCATATAAACTACCTAGAAAATACAACTTCAAGAACTTATACATGAGAAGCGGACTCTCCTCAATAATAATATTTTTTTTTTATAAATAAATAGATCGTAGAAAGTAGAGGTGATCATGGGCCGAGCTCAGATAAAACTTTAAGCCTGTTTTCTAGGCCCGAGCTCGGCTCGATCTGAAATATGGGCCTGAAAATTTGTCCAAACCCTGCCAAAAATAAAATTACTAGCCCATATTAATTTTTTTAGTTTATTTCATTAAATAAAAAAATTAAAAATATAATAAATCAAATACATTTAAAAACATAAAAACAAATATTAAAATAAGAAACAAATAAAAAAAATGAGACTAAAATAATTCTTAAAACAATACACAAATTGAAAATATAATAAAAAGTGGTTATATTAAAATTGAAAATAAAAAAGTAAATATGATTAAAAAAATTTATTTAGTATATAATTCGAGCCGAGCCGAGCCAGGCCCAGGCCAAAAAAGTTTTATCCGAGGCCCGACTTGTTTTCTAAACTGGCCTCTTTTTTTACTCAAATCTATATTTCGGGCCTACAATTTTACTCAAACCTTCTTATTTTTTGAACGGGCCTTCGGATTGGGCCGACTAATCCAACTCATGATCACCTCTAGTAGAAAGTAAAAGGCCGAAACAAAAAGAATTAACTAAAGCCAACCAAAAACGTTTAGATCGGTTATTTTGGCGTTGGCAATAGAATTATCAGTCAAATTCAATTTTGATGGATTAATTTATTTTTATATATACACGAAATCAACCAACAGGTTGAATATTAAATTTAAGATTATCACATTTTCTTACTACACTGCATAAATTATTAAATAATATATTAGAATTTTAAAGTAATAAATGTGTTATGTTAGAAATATTTAATAATGAATATAGATGAAGTGGTAATAAATTTATATTTTAATATTATTGAACAGATACTCAATATTCAGATTGATAATTTTTAATTATTTTATTTGGAAGATAGATATAAAATTATGAAAAAATATAATAATTTCATTTAAAAAACCATACTTGGGAAAAAAGGAAAAAACATAAATGACAGTAAAGTTTGAGGAAGGCTGTATTTTGTGTATGTTTATTTTACAACATTGTTTTAAGCCCATCCCTCTCCACAATCTTCATAAGCAATTCTCCCTGTCTGCTTTTGCTTTTTTATTATTTCTTTTAGTAATTCTTTTGTATTTTTCCACAAATACAATGAACAATCTATGGACATGAATATCAGCATCTGTGTTGAGTTGTTTCATCAAGCCCTGAGTTTATATGCAATGCAATAACTTATTTTGATCACTCAAAAGCTTCCTGCAATGCTCATTTTCGATGCCCTGACGATGCCATTAGAACACCAACAGCTACAATGAACATAAACAACATCCCGAAAAGCAATACGTATGTTCTCCGCGACGATTTTTGGTATTCTCCAAACAATAGTATGCCCCAAAATGTGCTCACAAGTGGAAGTGCCTTACCTCATCACCAAATCCCAGATTAGTTCAAACAATATATATGAAAATTGATGTTATGTTATGTTTTTTTTAATATGGTATTGAAGATGGACTAAAAGTACCTGCACAGCATCCGCAGCTGCATACCCTGCAGCTTGGCCTCCCATGAACTGGAGACCATTCCCGCACCCGCACAACAACCCAGCTAAAAGTGCCCAGCCTCTGCCATTCCAGTCATTGATGTAAGCCTTGAACGATGATCTCGGTAGGTCTAATACAGGGAGGTAGAGGAAGGTGATGTTAAGGATGAGGGCGATCATGAAACAAGAGACCGAAAAGTAGAAAAATGCGGTATAGACAACCAAGTGTGGAACCCCTTCCTTCAAAGTGTGCCATTGATCATTTGTTGCCAAGTTGAAAGCTGGAGAGAATAGAGAGAAGCAAACACCAGCAAAGAAAGTTACGGATAAACCAATTATAGTGCTCTTCCCAAACACCTGCAATGACATTCAAACCAATATCATGTATAATATATGCAAAAGCCATTGAATGAAGAAACTAAAACCTCAAAAGTCCAACCTTAATCGCTCTCCGTTTCTCGAGCTCTAAAAGGAATTCCGCAGTTCCGGCCTTTGCCTCCTCTATAATACCGGTCCCCTTCTCCAGATTCCTTAGTTCTGTTTACTAGTAAAAGGAGTCTCAGAATAAGAAGTGAGCAGCAAGTAACAAGGTAAGATATACTAGAGCTTTGTACCCTCATTTGTGATTGCCCCATTCGATGAAGTGGAATATCCAGCCCTGGAAAATAGAACAGATATAGCAACTTACATGCATAGGAACTATAAAGGCTTTAAACGTAACAAAGTTCGTATACGGTTCATTGTCGAAGCAAATTGAACAGGAAATACCCTTTAAGTTTTGCTTTATTATCTGCAGCATTTGATGAGTGAACAGCTGATCCGAGACAAACAGCAATCAAGAAGCAACCGACGCCCGGGAAAAGAATTTGAGCTCTGTTGATCTTGTCATCCAGGAAGTAGTTCAAGGTTGTGCCTGTTCAATCAGCACAAGGTTAACTAAAATTAAGAAATTCGAAGATCAAGTTCCGTTTATGCACGGACTGAAACGCGGACCTATAACAACTGTAATGCTTGCAGTGATCACTTCTGTCACTGATAGACCAACAAAAGCCCATGCATACTGTGTAGACAAATTCCCAAGGCTGAGAACCACCCCGCCGGCCATCGCAAACAAAATGGAAGGCCAGTTATTCTGCATCAATCACCATTAAAAGACTGCAATAGTCTACATTCAGAGTCTCAATTCCACCATGAAAATGGAGGGGACTAACCTGAGATAGTTGAGCAATAAAATTGGGTTTCTCAGGAGTGCTGCTGCCAATTTCACCAAATGTTAAAGCAATAATAACAGCAGCCAAGAGGTTTGTCATAGTATAATCAAGGTAAGTATGTTGAGGAAGACGACCTCGACGTTCGAGTAGCGTCATAATAGCAGGCCATGTGCCTAAAAAGAACAATGCCAGAAGCATACAGGCAATGGCACCTCCTTTGCTTTCCACCACATACATTTTCAAACCACTACAAATGATCCTCTCAATTGGTAGAGATATCAGAGATGCAATGCCTGCAAAATCCTGTTATAAACAAGAAGTCTTAGAGTCCAATCTAATCTTTCATTTGAGCAAAGTTTAGTTAATTTTCTTGGCTATTAAGCCCTATATGTCCCAAAACTATTACAACACCATAGGTGAGGCTCCAAGAAGCTGGCAATTGGTGAAAGAAAGAAGCCTATATCTGAGTAGGCAAAAACACATACGCAGAGAGGACATTGCTATAAAACCAGATTGGCCTCCTTAGAAATAACTGGTTTAGAACTCATATTTAAGAAAGATAAAGCTTCATAATTCCCAGAAAAGAAAAACTTGGAATATGCAAATAAACAAACAGCAATAAAGCATGCTCTGTGGGGAAAAACAGATCCAGAATTGGTAATCAAAAGTCAACGGAACAAAGAAACCAAAGAAAAATTCCAGCAAAAACTCAAATTCCTGAAGTATGAACAGCATGACACTTACCATATGCAAATCATAGGGAAAAGCAAAAGGGTATGAATATAAGTGACCAAATAAGGTAGACCACCCAAAGTCCCAACAATAGTCTAGTTATCAAATAAACTATAATAACCCAGAAAAGTTCAGTAGGTCACACATGAATACACATGACATCACAATTATATGATTGTTTGAAGTTTTTACCTTAACCGGTTTAATGGCAAGAAACTGTGACTCAGAGAATTGTGCTAAAACAAAGCTGAGATACGTGCAGATTCAAGGAAAATAACAAATGACAAAGAAGAATATAGAAATTAAAAGGGTGGAAAGGCCGCAAGTAAACTAAAAAAAGGGGAATGTGAAACCTCAGTAAGAGATTCCCTTTGGATTCAGACTCTGATTAGGATACCTTAACTCCTTGCAAATGATTTTCAATGGTTGGTTGGCTTAGGCATGGCCCATAGCTACTTACTGTAAAGTCAATATGGGGCTTTATTTAATTGCATAACATCCAAAATTATTGTCAAATAACAACAAAGAAATAAAAAAGTGTACTTAACAAATAATCAAAAACAAAACTTTCTAAAAAAAAAAACCCAACAAAGCACCACCTAGAATAAAAGAAAGCAGAAAATTACTCTGCAATAGTTTTGGTTTATACGTTTAAATTATTATATGGTAGAAAAATAATACAAGAAATCTTCATAAAAAACAACTCAGAAGGCAAAAACAAATAATTAACAACAGAAACGAAACCACCAAATTTCATACATTAAACAATCATAATATATACATCTTTCAATTTTTGTGCTAAGAAAGAAAAAGAAAAGAGAATTCCCATATATTAAACTAATTTGTATATCCTTGTATCAATCAAAATCATATTTAATTATTTTGTAATTTTTTATAATTAGTTTACTATTTTTTAAATAATTATGATGTTTATATAAATTGCTTTAATTTTATTCCAAATATAATTATTTGTATAATATTTTAAATACTTTTATATAGATTTTTAAATTTAAATTAGCTTTTTTGAAAAAAAAAAACCTAATTATTGAAAGAAGTTTAAAATTTTTATACATTTTTAATTATAAAACTGTAGGATGTTATCACTTTTTAAACATTTAAGTAAAAATTCTAATAATTTCAAAAAAAATTTCGAATATGTTTGTTAATTTTTTTTTTAAATTCTGTTAAAAATTTTAATGTACAAATTTTTTTAAAAATAATTTAATTTAAAATTTTAAACATATTAATTTAAAATATTTTCAAAATATTGAGAATGTTAAAATAAACTGTTTTAACTGTCAAATTTATTAAAGTGTTTATGGAAATATGTAAAAGTAATCTACAAAATTATTTTTTAAAAATATAACATTGTCTATGTGTTAAAAATATTTAACTTTTTTTTTATTACAGTTTTTTAAACATAAAAAGAAAAGAAAAAACAAATACTATGAAGTGTTTATGATAAGCTTCCATTTGTTTTCATATATTCCTACTTTTATTTTGCAAAATTGTTCAATATTAATTATAAATTAGACTCATAAGACTCTTTTTTAACAAAAGCTCATATATAATTTAGTAAAGAATAAAGAGTAATAAATAATTTAACATATTATAACTTAAAGTTATAGTTTTCATATATTTGCAATAATTATTAATGGTTAGTATTTTTAATCAATTATTTAATAATAAATTTATTTTTCAAAATGACAAATAATTAAAATTTTAAGTTTTGCTAATATGAATTTAAATAAATGAAATAATAATACGTTACCAGTACATATTAAAACTAATAATTTATTTTTACTAAAAAAACTAACAATTTATTAAAACAATATTTATACAACTGAGACAAATTTTTAATGATCCACGAATTTGATTGTATATATCAATCAAATTTTATAGCATTTCAACAATACTAATATTTAGAATATAATAATAAACTATGATAAATATTTAATTTTAAAATTATGATTTTGTATTATGATAAATATATAAATTAAAAAATTATAATTTAAAATAAAGGAGAATTAATATAAACCCATATCAATTCATTTAATTCAATAACATTAATCGTGTATTGAATATTTAATATTTAAATTTTTTTTAAAAAAAATCTATTCGTTTAGGCAACTTTATATTCACCTGTGCATTTTTAATTTAATATATCAAACAACAATGCAAGTTGATTGGCACAGGTCTAGGCTATTAGCATTAATAGTAATTTGCATTTAAAAAATTGGCGAGAAAGTAAAAAACTGAATAGGAAAGTTTACAACATAATTTCTTGAGCTATAGTGTGGATTATGTACAAGATATGTGTTAATATTATCGATTAAAATGATTAAGTTTAATTATATGTAATAGCCCGTCCAACGGGGACTTAATATCAAGTTACTGATTGGCATATAAATTGGTTAAGTCAAGGGTAGAATTGAGTAAGTAAAGTATTTGTTTTGGCTGGATAGTATACTCTGTGGGATTCGTCATTTGGCGAATTCCAAGTTTTGACGAATTTCAAGTTTTGGCAAATTCTAGGGTCTGACGAATTCTTATGTTATTTATCCACCCACCCTAGATGTTTTGGACGAACTTGTTCAGTTCACAGTCTTAATAAATTTGTTTCTATATTAAGGGTATAATATGATAACTTAGTCATGTTGGGATTTAGTTGAGACTTAGTTAGAACTGAACTAGAATACTGTAAATGGTTAGACCTAAAACTTGTTAAGTGCGTTTAATCATGGAAATCAAGGGTATTAGTGGAATTATCTAATTTTCCCACTAAACCTTGTCTACGTTGCATGAGTATATAAGAATATCATTGGCTATCAGGAATCACCTTTACATCTTCTTCTTTTTCCCTGAATTAATCTGTAAGCCTTAGCATAGAAAGCTTATTCGAGAGGGTTCGTAGTGTTTAGTTAGCACCCACATTTTTACTAGCTTGATGGTAATTTCTGATAAACCCTTAGGCTATTATCAAAGCATTTACGTGTTTATAATATTGCATGCATAGACCTTAGAACTATTTATAAGGAAGGAAATGTTTGATATCGGTTCTTGCATGCATGTTAAGTTTCTATAGTTTAATGATCTGATAGAGATATTTATATTTCTTTTAGCTCAAGAAGCTAACGAATGTTTCAGCGATAAGGGCAAATGACCTACTGTGTGAATCACCATACTAGAGTTTTTGGTTAGTTCTTTCTTACTTCTATGTGTTGTAAATTCCTTTATTGTATAAACTGTGTAAGGTAAGAAATCTCTTAATAACGTATAAATAGTGTCTGTGTTGGTGATTGTCTAATATCATTAGTGTGAGTATAGTCTATATGTGTTATGAAAGACATACCCTCCTTATTGCACAAGTCAATACCACCAATATGTAATATGTAATATGTGATATGTGATATGTGATATGTGATATGTAATGTTGAAGAAAGGGATTATGTTTGTGATGCCTCCAGTAGGACAACTATATTGCAAATCGGACTGACAGATCATGAGAAAATATACTTGGTTGAATAAAAATGATATGTGGAGTTAAGAGGGGTGTGTGTGCATATAAATACGATAAATTGACATGATTTTGATTTTGGATTTTGGGTATAAGGTCGGCATAAAGATGAGTTATGTGTATAAGTTATGGTTTAGTTGGCTGATAGTAACTGCCCATGTATTATGTTAAGTTGGCTTATTGAATCAATCCGTATCTTGTAAATGCCATTTGACGTTTTATGATTATTGTGTTGCACTTCCCTAAAGGGTTGGGTATCATCTTAGGTATCAATGTGTATGTTTTATATGTGCTTCCTTTATCTCTGGAACTCACTAAGTTCATTTAAACTTATTTTGTTTTCTTTTCCTTCTTAAGAGTGTTAATTGAAGGAAATTTTTTTTGAAGGGACTATGCCAGAGTACTGTTGATTGTGAGCCTTCTGTTAATTTCAGTATCATGCATTCTGTGGGCAGGATGGCATGTAGGAACATTTTGTATCAACTCTTGTAATGATTTGTACTTTTGTTAAACTCTATTTTCATGAAGTCTTTTGTAAAATTTCGCAGTATATATATATTTTTGAGGAGTTAATAAACTATAATTCTTTTTGGAAAAATTTATAGAAAGATATGTGATCAAATGTATGTTGAACAAATAAAAAATGAATTTTTATATCTTAAACAGGGAAGGGTGCTAGTGATGGAGTATGAACATGAGTTTGTTAGACTAATTTGTTATGCAAAAAATATGTTTCAAATTGAGAAAACTACGTGTGGGAAATTTGAATGGGGTTTAAAAGATGAGATTTGCTCTTTAGTGGTGACCTCAGAGTGTCAAAGCTTAGCAGCCATGACAGTTAAGACTCATAAAATAGAAATGATTTTTCAAGATAGGAGTAGAAGTTTTAGAAAGGAAGGAATGAAACGTGGAATGACTAGTCCTCCACTTGTATCAAATCTCAAGAAGCTAAGGGACAAGATTTTTTTCATCATCAATGAGGGATTTATAGTCTATGAGTTTCAGACGTGATGGAAATAGTAGAGAAACTACTTCGATGGCAAGTTTAGGAGGATCTAGAATAATGAGGGATTCTAGTTGTGAACATTGTGGAAGAAATCACAAAGGAGAAAGCTAGAGGCATACCAGATCTTGCTTTAGATATAGGTCTTTGGATCATCAGGTTAAAGATTGTCCCTCCAAGGTTGAGGTAAGCACAGAACAATCTATTCATGGGCCCCAAAAATTTCAGCAAGAAACGAGGCCTGGCGTAGTAGCAAAATCTGGATCAGTTCAAGGGACTCCAAGAAAAAATTTCACTAGGCCCAACACTAGAGTATTTATAACGCATAAGTTTGTGCAAGTGTACACAATCGTTTTCAAGTAATAAGTAAGTATTGAGTTATCGTCTCCACAGGGATTGTATTTGTGTTAAATCACTTAATTGTAAAATTATACTAACAACTTGGTAAATAAAAACACAATATGGTTGAGAAGTGATGATTAAAATTAAATATACTATACTAAATACAATGATCCCTAATGCAAATTATCCTAAGTATGCAAACTATATGAATGGAATAGATTTTAGCAAAATTAAACACAATTTGCAACAATTATAACATAAATAAAGTATGACAATTACTTTAATTAAACTTAATTTATTATCAACATGCTTAATAACATTCGGAAAAACATTCCATGGAAACTCGATCTTTCATGAGTTTGGAAACCACATTAGGTCCTTTCAGAATCCTTTACTTAGTAAATATGCATTTTACTGATCCTTATTTACTAAGGGTTTCTTAGCATTCGTGTGAGGTAATAGGGGCATGTTAGGTTTGAAACAATTTAATCACACTAATCTAAAAAACATGCAGATAACAGAGCTTGGTTAGAGTTGTTATGCAACCTGCAATTTAATCGGGTTAGGATCTAAATTGAGCATGCACATTTCAATTATGTGTCCACTAGCCGTCGTCTGGTTAGGATCGCTCAGTTAATTCAGGTGCATTTTAATCACATATGAACGAAATACAAACTTGATTTTAATTGAAAACATGATCGATTGAGGCACAAACATCATAAGCATGAATCAAATAAATAGTATTTAATCAAAGCAATCATCCTAGCTTAAATAAAATTAGGCTAACATTGTTGTAAACAAGAACAAAGAACACATAGCAAACATTTTAGATTAAATTAAAGAAAAGAAAGATTAAACCCAATTCAGAGTGGTTTTCACCCAAGACTCTAACTAACGAGGCTCCTTCGCTCTTTCGCTTTGCTCCTTTGCTAATGGCTCTCCAAAGTGGTCGACTAAGGGCTCTTTAAGAGGCTTAATTTCATTATCTCTATAAAGAGATGATGCTAGGCATGGGGAATGGGAAATGCTAAAGAGAATTGAGAGAGAAGAGAATGATGAGGGATGAGGGATGATATGAGGTCTTATTTATAGGTGAAGAGAGGAGGGTAGTTTGCTAAAAATAGAAAGGCTTAGTCTCTTCAAACTTTTCCAATGAGTGGCCAGCCATGCTTAGTGGATTTAAGTTGAATTTTGCTTGATTTTTAAGCAATTTAAATGCCATAACAACTCAAGACTGAGACTCGGTCAAATGTAAATCTTCGGGCAAATCTCTAATTTCTTCAACATTCAAGGACCTCGTGTAATTAAACCAAAAAGTGGTTTATGTGCATGTGTAGCCGAAATTGGGTTGACTTGATCTTCAATTTGGACGGTTTTTGTAATCCAATAAAGCTATCAGACCTGTCCAAAATAAATCAATAAATTAAAGGACCAAAGAATAAAATTTATCCAATTTAAATAATTAATTAAAACTCAAATTATTAATGAAATATTTTAAAATGAATTATTAAATATAATTTTATATTTGATTATTTAATTTAATCATGCATGACCCATTTCATGTCTTAAAAATATAATATGTTCAAATAAATATAAAATAAGCCATTTTATGCATGAAAACTATATAATAAAGCATAAAATCACATTTTAATAATTTTTCTGTCCTAATTTCATATTTTCACATATTTCATTAATTTATTAAACAATTACTTAGTTTTAACAACGAATTTAAGTAAAAAGGTGATAAATTATATAGGAAAAATCCTATATATTTTTCAGTTTACACACCCCCTTAAACTTAAATTATTGCTCGTCCCGAGTAATGTTTATGCACAGCAAAAGGTCTTGCTAAGGCAAAATTGCTAACTGTGTAGGCAACATCAATATTTATCCCATAATCATGCATTAATAACTTTATGTACATAGATTTTCTTTATTAACAGGTAATTCATATGCAAACATTTTTAGAGTTTCAAACTAAGTTTCAAAATATGCCAACATGAATCATAGTTTGTATATATGTCACAGCCACAGATAACATTCTTCATTCAACATAATTTCTTATCAATCAAGCAAACAATCATAAGGCTTATTTATGATCTTCATATGTTGAACTTAGTGCTTCCTCTCCACTAATGTAGATGACATAATAATCAAATCAATAGGTCTTTTATAAGGTTGTAATGGGGATCGGTTAAAGGTATGAATTTTAAGAGATGAGACATTTCGGTTTCAAAATCTTAACCTTTAACTTTGTCTTGGATTTCTCGAAATACAAACTTTTTCTTTAAGTAAACCTTTGGAACACCCCCAAACTTATTTTGAACTCAAGCTCATACATTTTTCCTTTTTGGAGACTGAGCAAACTTTTGTTCACTCTTCCTTTATCTTTTTTTTTAAGCATGAGCACATACATCTTTTTTGAAAATTTCCTCAAATGTTGATTACCAAGGCAACTTTAGTTAAGATGGGTGCACAAAATTAAGATAACTTAAAAAGATGGTAATGTGGCTTATAATGTAGGTTCATTGTAATAAATAGGCCTTTAAACTCAAAATTACAGTTTCAAATGTCTAATATCTTAGGGTTGGCTTGAAAAGGCTCAAACAATCCAAAGAAATAGTGCCTATATCATTTTAGATTTTTATGTCCCCTAGGATTTCGCATCAAGAAAGTTACTAAGTCAATTCTAAAGATAAAACCCTTCATGCATGTTTAATCTCAAGAGAAACTAAGTTTTCATGGCAAACATTACTAAGGCTAAGATCATACAAGCATTCCATTCTTCATGATAACATACTTTCACTTAGATAAAATCATCGTTCATACTCGCATACAAGCTATCTCATTAACAAAAAATGTCTCTAAACATTCATTTATTAAAATATACTTATGAAACAAATGATTGAAACATACTTGAAAATTTTAAAAATTTGAGCAATTTATTTGCCTTACCCCCTTTAAAAAGAAGCAATGTTCTAATTACAAAAACAAAGTAATAAATGAAAATTGAACACCGGGTAGGGTTGTAAAGAAAGAGAGGTGAGTCATTAAGATTGCTTAAATACCAAGTCTTTCCTAATAACCTAATCCTAGACATGTTCATTCCCATTACCACGTCACTTAGTCCTTTTCTTTCTAAATAAGTGTTAAGTTTATTCATGCTTGTTATGCTTTATTTTCTAGAAATTAAATTCTAATTACAAAAGAAATAAATTCCAAAAGACCTAAAAATAATTAAATAAATAACAAGACAAAAATCCCCCATTTTATTTTTCTGACTCATTCCCTTTGTCTTTTTCAGCTCCATCTCCACTTGCATAGTCAGTATCTTTCGTCCATGTCTCAAAGATAGCATCTAGGAACTTAGGAACAAAAGCATTAGAGATATTCTGAAAAGTACTTCGAATTGAGTCATCTCTAATTTTTGTATATTTCTAGTAAGTTTGTTGTTGATTGTACATGAACTTGCACATATCCATCCTAATTGACAACTCTGATTTCTTTGAAGCACTTGCAAAAGTCAGCATTGGAGTCGTAGATTCAGGTTCAACACTTAGCTTGACTGTTTCTTTTTCTGGCTCAACCTCTGGTTTAGGGGTTGCAGATCCTTCAACTAGTTTAGGACTGTTCGGTTCCTTTTTAGATTCTTTTTCTTCAGTGTCTGTAACTGAACTAGCTTCAGTTTCAGTTTCATTTGTTGACTCTTCGGTATCTGACTCAGTTGGCTCTTCTTGCTCACCTTGATTCAGCTCATGCACCTTCTCTACTAACCTTTCAAGATCATGATTTGTAATGCATCCTTGAACATATTGCACCTTCAGATTTACTTGTGTTTTAACATGGGCCCTTAAGTAAAGTGAAGTGATTAATGATGGGAAATAAACACTTCCTGTCTTCTTTTTATCATAATCATGAATCTCATTGAGAATAATTTTCCTAACATTAATGGACTTTTCTGTCAAGATTGCATATAACAAAAGCATCGTTCCATCGATATGGTGGAACTATGTGAGATAGGCATAAAACTGTAGGGAACGAAATAAAACCATACCTTTGTTACTGGTTTTAGATATTCTCTTTGGCAAGAATGGCTTCCATACTTTGTTATAATCCATTGGGATCCCGAATTTGTCATAACATCAAGCACTTGTTGAAGAAAATCCCAATTGATATTATTCATCGTAGAGTAGTACTCATCTTCAACATCAGGTAAGTTAAACAAATCATTGATGGACTTAAAAGTAAGCGGTACCTTTTTCTTTCAAACGATGACCTCAGTAGCATCTTGCATAGTCAAACTATCATAGAATTCTCGAACTAGTTCATCATTTGGAAGTGAACGAGATCACAAAATCGTTCCCACTTGAGAGCATTGATTTTTTTCCTAATCGATATAGGAACAACCATCAAATCATGGCTCTTTAAGTTAAAACCTTTTTTTAGCATCATAGGTTGATGCTTAAAGATTGAATCAAATCTCTATTTCACTTCTTCATCGATCAAAATCGGGATTTCAAGAGTAGTCTTTAAAGATCTAGTTCTTTTGCAAGACATGGTATCTTTTCTTGAGAATTTGGAAATGTTTCTGCACAAGGGGGAAAAAGAAATTGAAAGGTGGGTAAAGACTTGCTACGACGGAAATCTTATGACGGCAAGGATGGTGCGACGGTAATGACAGTGTATGAAAGCAATGGCGGTGTACGGCGGTGACAACAACGATGTGTGGTAGCAACGTTGATGCTTCGGCAATTTTCTTGCAGCGGCAATAGGTGATTTCAAAAAAAAGAGAAGAGAAACTATGGTTTCTTTCGAGATTTGAGGCTAGCGGCACAAGAGGGAGATTTAGGGATTTTTAGGGTTAAGCAAATTGTTTTAAGGGATATGAAAAATAGTAGAATGAATAGGAGTTTATATAGCGAAGAATTAGGGTAACATGTAGCAAAAATTTAGCTACATTAGGGTTACTTGGGCGGCAAGTAATGGAAGTGGCGGCGAAGTATGGATTTTTCCCTCCTTTTTTGCTGTCTTGGGCCTCAAACTCAGATTGTATTTATAAACTTACTTAAGAAAAAAAAACTGATTAGTACTTGGGCCAAATTTGACCCCCTTTATTAACATAAAAATTTAAAATTTAAACAGAACAAATGAAACTTAAAATTTTTAAATCTTAATTAGATAATTTCTTCCTAACAAATTATATTAAATTAATTCCCGGGAAAGATTGGAGGGGTCACAGCAGTCCTGCTTAAGTTCTAATCTCCTCAGACAGAATTAATTAAATATAATAAGTTAAGAAAATAAGTCTAATTATTTATTTATTTACAAAACGAGTTCATGAAAAATCAAGGATCTGTTAATTTGAACAAGGATTCAACACGCTCAACGTCACCATTCCAATAATGTTTGAGACGTTGACCATTAACTTTAAACGTACCTCTGTAATTGTCGTATAATTCAATAGCTCCATAAGGATAAACTCGGTAGATGGTATAGGGTCCTTTCCATCAGGATCTAAGCTTCTTAGGAAATAACCTCAAACTTGAATTAAATAACAAAACCTTCTGACCTTCTTTAAACTTGCTAGGTCGTATATGACTATCATGCCATCTCTTTGATCTTTCTTTACATATTTTGACATTCTCATAGGAAAACAACCTCAGCTCTTCCAACTCATCAAGTTGTAACATCCTTCTCTCACCGGCTTGCTTAAGATCAAAGTTCAAGTGCTTTAAAGCCCAGTGAGCTCTATTCTCCAAATCTAATGGCAAATGATATGCCTTTCCAAAGACTAACCGATAAGGAGTCATTCCTAACGGTGTCTTAAACGCTGTTCGATAGGTCCATAATGCATCATTGAGCCTTCGAGACTAATCTTTTCTACTAGGGTGTACTACCCTTTCAATGATACCTTTGATTTCACGGTTCACTCTTTCAACTTGCCCATTAGACTGGGGGTGATAGACAGTAGCAATCTTGTGCTTCACATCATATTTTTCAAGCAACCATTTAAGCCATTTGTTCACAAAGTGAGAACCTTCATCACTAATAATAGCTTTTGGTGTCCCAAATTGTGTAAACACATGCTTATGTAGGAATCTCATGACTAACTTATCATCATTTGTAGGGTATGCTTCAGCTTCAACCCACTTGGATACATAGTCCACAACAACTAAGATGTATTTTTTCCCATACGAAGAAGGAAACGGGCCTAAGAAGTCAATGCCCCATACGTCGAACAATTTAATCTCTAAAATGTTTATCAAGGGCATCTTATTTCTCCTTGATATATTTTCGGTCCTTTGGCATTTATTACAGTTCTTCACATAAGCATAAGTATCTTTAAATAATGTAGGTCAAAAGAAACCTGCTTGCAAAATCTTCGCTGCAGTCCGTGAACCACCAAAGTGTCCCCCACTTGGAGATGAATGGCAATGATACAATATCTCAGCAATCTCACTTTCAGCTACACACTTTCAGATTATATTATCTGCACACTGTTTAAACAAAACCGGATCCTCCTAAAAATAATATCGACTATCATGAAGGAATTTTTTTCTTTTTTGGTATGTCATTTCTCAAGGAATTATTCCACATGCAAGATAATTGGAAAAATTAGCAAACCAAGGTGTTTTATGAATTTGACTTACCTCAAATAAGTGTTTATCTGGGAAATGCTTGTTGATAGGCACACATGATCGAGTTACCTCGTCTTGCTCCAACCTCGACAGATGATTAGCTATTTGATTTTCGACACCTTTTCTGTCTTGGATCTCAAGGTCAAATTCTTGGAGTAAAAGTATCCAACGAATTAGCCTCGGTTTCGCATTTTTCTTCGTGAGCAAGTATTTAACGGCCGCATGGTCAGTAAATGCTGTAACTTTGGTACTTATAAGATGTGAACGAAATTTGTCAAAAGCAAAAACTATAGCAAAGAGTTCCTTTTCAGTTACCGTATAATTGAGTTAGGCTCCCGTCAAAGTTCTACTTGCATAGTAAATAGGGTGAAACACTTTGTTTCTTTTTTGATCCATCATAGCTCCAACGACATAATCACTTGCATCGTAGATCAACTAAAAAGGTAAGCTCCAATCAGGTGTAACGATTATTGGGGCTGAGATTAACCATTTTTTTAGATCTTCAAAAGCTTCCGAACATGCTTTGTTGAAATCAAACAATGTATCTTTCTCTAACAATAAACACAACGATTTAGAAATTTTCAAGAAATCTTTGCTAAACCTTCAGTAAAAACCGGCATGACTTAAGAAAATTTTGAATCCTTTCACATTAATTGGGGTCGATAATCTTTCAATTACATCCACTTTTGCTTTATCGACTTCAATTCCTCTCTTTGAGATTTTATGCCCTAAGACAATCCCTTCCTTAACCATAAAATGACATTTTTCCCAGTTAAGGACAAGATTTATCTCTTCGTATCTCTTCAGTACCTTAGCCAAATTACTCAAACAAATATCATAAGTGTTATCAAAAATAGAAAAATCATCCATGAAAACCTCAACAAAATTTTTAACCATATCAGTGAATATTGCCATCATGCATTGTTGAAATGTTGTAAGTTTATTGCATAAACCAAAAGGCATTCGCCTAAAAGCAAACGTATCGTATGGACAAGTAGAGGTTGTTTTATGTTGGTCTTCCGGAGCTACAACTATTTGGTTATATCCCAAATAGCCATCTAAAAAACAATAGAATTCATTACCTGCCAGTCGATCTAACATCTATTCCATAAAAGGCAACGAAAAATGGTTCTTCCAAGTGGCTTTATTAAAGTTTCTGTAATCAGTACAGATTCTCCAACCAGTGACAGTTCTCGTTGGAATCAACTCGTTACGCTCATTTTCAACAACCATGATTCCACCTTTCTTCGGCACACATTGCACTAGACTTACCCACGAACTATCTGAAATAGGATAGATGATTCCTACATCTAACCATTTGATCACTTCCTTTCTCACAACTTCTTTCATAATAGGATTGAGCCTCCTTTGTCCATCAATTCAAGTTCTTTCACTTTCTTCTAAAATAATTTTATGCATGCAAAAAGGACTTATACCTCGAATATTAGCTATGGTCCAACCAATTACTTTCTTAAATTTCTTTAGAACAACAATTAGTTGCTCTTCTTGATCTTCCGTAAGTTCTACTGAAATAATTATCGACAGAGTGGAACATTCACATAAATAAACGTATGTCAAATGGGAAGGAAGTACCTTTAGTTCAAGTTTAGGTGGTTCTTCAATTGACAACTTGGGTTGTACAAATTCTCTGACTTCTAACTCCAACGGTTCAAACCATGTGGATTAAATAAAATTTCTCGGATTGGCTTCCATCAAAGCCATGTTTTCTTCTCCTTTTTTATCCTCCAAAGGGTTAAGATCTAAAGCTTTCTCCAATGGATCTTCTTCAAAATTACTTTCCATAGAAACCGAGGTTTCTATCTCTTCTATTACTAAACATTCTTCTGCCGGATTGAGAAATTTCATCGCTTTAAGAATGTTAAAGGTTACTTGATCATCTTGAACTCGCATGGTGAGTTCACCTTTCTGCACATCAATTAATGTTCTTCCCGTGGCTAAGACAGGTCTCACAAGGATGATTGGCACTTCCTTATCTGCTTTAAAATCTAAGATTATGAAATCAGCAGGAAAAATAAATTTATCGACTCTTAACATGTAACACCCCTTACCTATATCCGACGCCAGGATAGGGTTTGAAGCGTTACCGGACTTAAATGTACACAATTTCATAAAATCGGACAATAAAATTTTATTCATATTTTGAAACATTCAATCACATGCACATAGTCCCTTATTTGGGTCTACGAAGCCCAAAACATACTTTAGAAAGAGTTCGGGACTAAACCGAGAACTTTGGAAAGTTTTTGGAAAACTTAGAAATTTTATTTCTCATGAAACAGGGTCACGCCACGTGTCACTAGACCGTGTCCCTCACACGGTTAAGACACACGCCCGTGTCTCACCTTGTGTAGTTGACTCTTAGGCTATTTTCCAAGCCTTTATGTTACCCATAACCCCTTACAACTTTATACACATCATAATCACAATTCATTGCAACATTTTAGTGATTAAACACCCTTTATTAAGACACATTCAATTCATGGTCATGACCACCTCGATTGGTCATAAAACATGCATTCAACACACATAACATATTACCAACCATGCATGGCAAACAAACATATTCACATTACAATTATTAGACATAACATGAATAGCTAAATTTACAAGCCATAATCAATATCTCAATATAGGCCAATAAATTTGGCCAGATTATAATAACACATGTTATAAAACTAGGTCCCTACTCACTTGATAATTCTAACATATGTAACAATATTTCAAAGGTATTGGCTTGATAGTGTGATGCTGCCTCCGACGATCTCCAACCCCGAGCCGACCTGAAGACACTAAGGAAATGGAAAAGAGGGAGTAAGCTTTACGCTTAGTAAGCTCGCATGAAAAATAATAAGCAATGTATTAACATGCTATTTACAAATTCTTTCTATTTATTCAAAGTTCAGTCAAGCTATTTTCTTGAGTCACAATCATTAAATTATTTATATCTAGAGCTACAGAACTCTAAATTAAGATCTGTTAATTTTACTAGAAACTAGACTCAAATATATTTCTATCATAAAATTTTAAAATTTTTTGGTTTAGCCAATAAGTATATTTTATTCATTCAAGTCACCCCTATTTCGCTGTCTGACAGTAACGACTTCTCTTCACTAAGAAATAATTATCTCATGGTACGAAAATAAGATAATGTTCCCGTATATTTCTATTGAAAATAGACTCATTAAGGATTTTAAAAATATAAATTATAACCCATAATTATTTTTATACAAATTTTAATTATTTTCCAAAGTCAAAATAGGGGATTCCAAAATCATTCTGACCCTATCTCACAAAAATTCAAATATCACAGAATATGAAATTATTTTGCTTTCACCGTTTATTTTATGTGAAAATAGACCCATTAAGATTTAATTTCATATCTTATTCAACCTCTAATTTGAGTTCTACCATTTTTGGTGATTTTTTAAATCACACAACTGTTGCTATACAAAACTGTTTTATTACAATTTCACGCTTACATAATCTCACTTACTCCATTCCATCTTACCAAAAGTTCGCTCAACTATCGAGCACATTGCTCATAAATTTTTACACACATATACTTGCACTTATTCATCACATAGTCATATTCAATTACACTAGTCATTACATGATCACATGTATTTTCACTTAGTCAATTTCCCCGTTGAACTCATCGGAATAATAACAGATACACAGTGGCCTGCACATATTACCACCCTTATAACCGAAGCTATCTGGTGCAAATAGTAGCTTGCACTTAGTACTACATCTGTGACCAAAACCGTCTCTTACACATAGTGGCCTGCATTTAGTACCACATATGTGATCGAAGCTATCGGGTAGGCATAATAGCCTGCACTTAGTACTACACATGCGACCTAACCATCTGGTACACGTAGTAGCCTGCACTTAGTACTACACACGTGACCTAAAACCATTTTAAACACATAGTAGCCCGCACATAGTACTACACATGTGTTCTCACAACGGATCATTCGTATCTTTTCTATTCCGAAGGTCCAACTGGGAAACTCCTCACTTTTTAGCATTTTACCAATTCATCCATAATCAATTTCAATTCATAATTTAGATCAAGTGATCATTCAATATACATCCACATCTCATATAATAACAAAATATTATAACATAAGTAAAAACAATTTATTATTTACATACAAACTTACTCATTTCATTTAAAATGTCATTTTCCATCAAATTTCCATTAACATCAAATCAATACAATCATAGCAAGATATATTTCATGTATAACAATAATAACATGAATAACATACTTATTAAATCATATGAACTTACCTCAGCACTAAAATAGCAAAAAGGAACCTAACCGTCAATTTTCCATTTTTCACCCGATCTAGGTCCAATTCTCGTTTTCCTTGATCTATAATATCACATTTAGTATAATTATTAGTCACATTATTTAATGTGATCCAAAAATTATATTTTGGTAAAATTATGTTTTTGCCCCTAAACTTTATCAAAATTACACTTTTACCCCTAGGCTCGTAAAATGAATTTTATTCAATTTTATCACTCTATAGGCCTAGCTGAACCATTTTCATAACTATAGCAGCCCAAAATTTCCACTAAATCACTCTTGTATGACAAATTTTATAACTTTTACAATTTAGTCCTTTTAGCATTTTCACCGAAAACTACTTATTAAAAGTCGTTTCTCCAACCATTAAACATCAAAATGCACAAATTTATAACATGGGTCAAACCCTAGACCTTCATCATAACTCAAATAAAAGGTAGAAATAGGTAAATCTTATTACTTGGATTTTAAAAATGTAAAAATCATTAAAAACGGGGATAGAACGGACTTACAATAGAGCTTGGAAGCTTGAAAAACCCTAGATATGTCTTCTCAATGCAAGTTTTGTCCATGGGGTTGAATATGGACAAAAATTGGCTTTTAATTTTGTTTTTATTTCATTTTAATTACTAAATGACCAAAATGCCCCTAAATTGAAAATATTCTATTTCACCTATTTCATGTCCATTTTTGTCCAAAAAATTAACCAATGGTATAACTACCATTTAAGGACCTCCAATTTAAAATTTCATAACAATTGGACACCTCTAGCATGTAGAACTCAAAATTTGCACTTTTTACGATTTAGTCCTTTTGACTAAATTGAGTGCCCAAACGTCAAAATTTGCAGACGAAATTTTCACAAAATAATTCCATAGAAATGTAGACCATAAAAATATAATAAAAATAAATTTTCTTACATCAAATTCATGGTCTCGAAACCACTGTTCTGACTAGACCCAAAATCGGGATGTTACATACCAAAACATCCTGGATCTTTCGTTCAAGATATGCTAAAGATCGATCCTCTAGTTGAAGTGTCATAGTTGTAGGTCTTACTTCACCTATCCTTAGGATCTTGAAAATAGACTTAGGGATCAAGTTGATGCTTGCTCCTAAATCACACAAAGCTTTACAATAGTAAGATTCACCAATGTTACAGGGTCTAGTAAAGCTTCCTGCGTCTTTCAATTTCAGTGGCAGTTTGTTCTGTAGGAACACACTGCACTCCTTTGTCAAGGCAACAGTCGCAGACTCACTCAGTCACTTCTTCTTGGACAATATATCCTTCATAAACTTCATATAATTTGGCATTTGTTCTGAAGCCTCCACTAACAGAATATTGATGTGTAATTGCTTCAGAACATCTAAAAAATTCTTGAATTGCACCTCTTGTTTCTGCTTGCGTTGCTGCAATCTTTGTGGATATGAAGGTGACGGAACTTTCAGTTGAATTGGATAACTCTTCTGAGTAGGTAAATCTGCATCCAAAGAAGATATTAAAGTATCTGAATTCACTAGTTAGGATTTACCTTGTCAGTATTTGCAAATTCTAACTCTTTTGGTGTAGGAATTTCAATAGCTGGTTGATTCTTTTCGATGGACTTATCTTCGACATCAATCAATCAGGGTTCCATAATTTTACCACTTCGCAATGCCATTGCCTTGATATGTTTTTTACCCAAATTTCTTGGATTCTCAGTATTGCTCGACAAGGTTCCTTGCAGTCTATTACAAAGCTCTGTAGCTAATTGATCCATTTGGTTTTTCAAAATTTTTAATGTTGCTGCTTGGCTTTGGATCAAAGCGTCATTCTTTACCATGTACGCTGAGTTGCAAAAGAATGATCTTCCCCACAGTATACACAGGAAACTACTTCAAACGGACTTGGTGGCTGAGTTGCAAAATTATTAGCACTATTAGCGGTAAACTGTTTTAAGATAGAGGAAATAGACGATACGTTAGTTGATAACAAAGTGATGGCATCAACTTTATGAACTCCGGCTACACGTCTTCCTGAAGCTGTTCGATTTGTTGGCCATTGATAGTTATTACTCGCGATCCTCTTGATGAACTCATAAGCCTCATTATAAGACTTAGACAAAATTGCACCATTCGCAAAAGCATCTACCATCAACCTTGTATGTACATTGAGACCATTATAGAATGTCTCCAACTGGATACAATGAGGAATCCCATGATGAGGAAGTAACTCCTTGAATCGCTCCCAAGCCTCATACAAAGACTCGTCATCCAATTGTTGGAAAGTTGGGATCTCGTTCCTCAACTTAGCATTTTTGCTAGGCAGGAAATACTTAACAAAAAATATTTCTGCTAATTCTTGCCATGTAGATAGGAACTTGGTGGCAATGAATTGGGCCATGCTCATGCTCGATCTTGCAATGAGTACAGAAACAACTTCAACCTCAGTGCGTCTTGTAACACCCCAAACCCGGCCTAGACGTTACGACAGAATCCGACGTGCTACATTGAAGTGTTCAAAACATATTATATTGTTGGTTTAAAAATCTTTACTTGGTGTGTTAAAAAGATACTATTGTTATAGGTTAAAGTGAATGGAAGTGTGTGCACCGGTAGGAAACCGAAAAAAAGAGGAGGTGAGTCCATCTGATGCTAAGTACCAAGCTCTTTCTGATCCAATCCTAGACATGCACACACTACATTGCCACACTCTAACATCGTGTATATTCTTAGGTTACTATTGTAATTATGTTCATTTTAAAATAAAACATATTTAATTTTGGAAAACGTTATCATAGCAAAAGCCTTGTTTGTAATAATGTTACTTTGAAATCAATTTATGTTTTTGAAAACGAACCCTAGATCTAGCCCATTTTGATAGTTAATATAAATTAAGTTCATCATAATAAAATATAAATCAAACCCATAAAAAAAATAATAGAGCGGCCTTATTACATTTAAAAACCCAAAACCAAAAAACAAAGATAAATAGGACGTCCAGTTCATCAGAAAGAAACTGAATTTGCAGACTTGCGTGGCCACTCCGAATCCCTCACAGCTCCAAGCCCACTATGGTTGGGGATCACCTGCGTGGATGAAGAATAAAGGGGTGAGTTTTGTAAAACTCAGTGTGTAAGTTAACCCAACCATAGCCTATATCAGCTCAAACCATAGAAACAGAATAAGTTGGCCTTAGCCTGCATCAGAATCGAGTAAGCCCATAGGCCCATAACAAACTCGTAATGTATATTACATGCTTATGCAAAACCCAACCCATATCCAACCACATGCACCCCCATACCAACCTTTCACCATGTGGGAAGACTACTCGACCCACCCAACCGCTACACGTCACAGAAATATGCAGCATGGCTGCCAGAACAGATAATGTGACTGAGTCACCAGAAACAGATAATCGTGGCAGAGCCACTAGAACAGATATACGTGGCAGAGCCACCAGATCAGATATTTTGTGGCATAGCCACCAGAACACTTCCTCTATAATATAACCCATGTCCCCATGCAACAGAGATGCAATCATGGCATACATCGTACAGATTCAGATCATCATGCTTTCCAGTCAAAACTAACCCTAGGGGTATAATGGTAATTTTTCCATGCATAGGGATATTTTAGTATTTTAACTATTTTAAGGTTTTCATGTACAATTCTACCATTTACGCACTATCAAAACACTTACCACGCATACTTACGAATTGGGCGGTTGGTCCATTACTCCGATTTCGCCCCACTAAGCCCAAAATATCAATAATGCACGAAATTGCACGTACTGCAGTTTTATGACTTAAGATTATCAAAAATATTAACCCACTTATCTTTCGAGCATTCGCACACTCGCAAGTTCCCAAAATACTGACTTTTCGGCATTTCGGCTTTTGCCGATCTAGTGTATGAGAGGGTGTCAGTTACACACCTGTTTTTCGACGAAACGCTAACGAGATCTCCCCCACGATTAACCTTGTTGATCTTTAACTACTAGATCTAGATCTCGACCGCTTGAACCTGTTGATCTTACTAGCCTCCAAATAGATCTTGATCTCTAGCCTTCGATGCGCACATAAAAAAAACCAAATAAAAAATACTTAACTTTAATCTTGGCAAAAATCGATAGTCTCCCTAAAGTATTTAGGGGTTTTCAGCTTATCCTCGAATTACTAAATAAAGAAAAATAAGATCTGAATGCTTACCACCAAAGACGTTCTTGTCAGAAGCATTTCTAACACTTTTCAAATCTTAGATCCACTGTGAATCTATCTTAATCGCAAGTAGGAAATAGATCTAAAAATTAATTCCAGAATCACTAAAGTATGGATGTTTCAGATTTTAGTATAATGAAAAGAGAAAATAGAAAAATAGAAAAGAGGAGATGACAAAGATGATTCGGCTTTGAAGGAAATTAAAGAAGGAAGAGATGAGATAAAAGAAAAGAAAGAAAAGAAGAGTAGAAGAAGATAGGTTCGATTATTATTGATGAAGGAAAGATGAACAAAAATGGAATAATTCATAAAAGCCAAAATTAAAAGAACAAATACGGTACTTAATGCTTATTAAAAATTCTTTCTAATTTCAAATTCCCTTGATTTGCTTCATGAATTAAGCATTTGAAATTCATCCAACCACCTAACAGCCTTATCCACTGTTTGACCGCTTCAATCTGCTGCCTGGGAAGAGTTTTGGTCCAACTCTACTACTCTCCCACACGCATGCAGCAAAAAGGGGCATCCACTCGCTCAGCAGCTCGAACCTGGGCCCTCCACATGCATAGGCACGCTGCTGGCCACTGCGTCATAGCTTGCTCTTTGATATATAACAGTCGCAATTAACTTTAAACCTTACCTGCTGAAGTCTTGGTCCGCCTAAAAACAAACCAAAATAACGCCAACACCTAGATTCGAACTCGTGCCCTCTCAGTCCCTTTAACGCGCTGTTGTCACTGCGCCCAAGGCGCTCGTTGTATTAAATTATACCCGTAACTTTTCTTAACCCTTATTCTAGCCGCGATCTGCATATTAAAAAAAACCCAAATTACGCACACTCAAGCGCTTTGAACCTGTGCACATCCTACGCCTCCTAGCGCCCTTAGCCACCGGGCGGATGCCTGCTTGTGACATGAATTAGCCTCAAAAATATTAATAAGGCCTACTCATGACAACCTTGGTTTTTCTAAAATAAAAACCCACATTTGCGCACGCAAGGAATCGAACCCCTGCTCCCTTCCTACTGCTTAACACGCCTAACCACTAGGCCAAACTCCTCCTTATGTCCAATTTTAGCCCAATTTATTAATAAACCTTAATGCCCAGATCCCCTAAAGAAGCAAAAATAATAATTTTTGCTAGAGTCTTGGATCGAATTTTTCCCACACTTTAAATACTTCTAAATTTATTTAAAAATTAAAATATTAGTAATAACATAAATATTTTATCAATATATATATTTTTAAACACTAGTAATATTTAAAACTTCTCAATATTCAGGTTTTCTTCTATCCGAACCCAGACTCAAAGCCCAATCCTGCTAGACCCAAATTCAGGGTGTTACAACTCTACCCTCCTTAAAGAAATTTCGTCCTCGAAATTTACCTAGTCCAAACAGATGAGGGTATTGCTGCTGCATCGCCTCTTCTGGCTCCCAAGTAGCTTCCTCTCTGCCATGATTACGCCAAAGCACCTTCACTAAGGGGACAAATTTCCTTCTCAAGACCTTAACATCTCGTTCCAATATTTACACCGGCTCTTCCTCAAATGTCAAATCAGTTTGTACTTTAATTTCTGCAACCGGAACGACATGAGTAGGGTCAGAACGATAACGCTTTAACATGGAGGCGTGAAAAACATCGTGAATCCGGTCTAGTTCTGGAGGTAATTCCAATTGATAAGCCACTGGGCCTACTCGCTTCAAAACTCGATAAGGCCCAATGAACCGTGGACTCAACTTGCCCTTCTTACCAAACCTTAGTATCTTCTTCCAAGGAGAAACCTTTAAGAAGACCATATCACCTACTGAGTACTCAATCTCCTTACGCTTCAAATCCGCATACGAATTTTGTCTATCAGATGCTTCTTTTAACCGATCCCTAATTATTCTAACCTTATCCTCAGTATCAGCCACCAACTCTGGTCCAAGAACTTGTCGCTCTCCTAGTTCAGTCCAACACCTAGGGGTACGACACCTTCGTCCATACAGTGCTTCATACGGTGCTATTCGAATACTCGCCTGATAACTGTTATTGTACGCAAATTCTGCCAACGGCAAGTAATCCTCTCAACTACCTCAAAAGTCAATCAGGCATCCCCTCAGCATGTCCTCCAGAATCTGAATAACCCTCTCCGACTGACCATCAGTTTGGGGATGGAAAGCCGTACTAAAGTTCAATCGCGTCCCCAACGCCTCATGCAACTTTTGCCAAAACCAAGATGTGAATCTGGGATCCCGGTCAGAGATAATGGAAACTGGGACTCCATGAAGTCGCACAATCTCTGCCACATACAACTTGGCTAACCTTTGAAGTGAAAAGTCAGTACGTACAGGTATGAAATGGGCTGATTTGGTCAACCTATCCACAATCACCCACACCGAGTCTTCTTCAATGGTGACAAAGGCAACCCACTCACAAAGTCCATGGTTACCTTCTCCCACTTCCAAAGTGGTATCTTCACCGGCCAGAGCAAATTCCGTAAGGTAATTGATGCTCCGCTTTCACTTGTTGGCATGTCGACATTTCCTACAAACCAATTACTTCTCACTTAAGTCCGGACACCAAGACAATTCTCGCAAGTCGTGATACAACTTATTCCCTCCAGGATGCATGGCACACAGTACCCCATGAGCTTCCTTCAATATTGCCTGCCTCAAGTCAGAGTCCTTCGGAACACAAATTCTTCCTCGGAAACACAGAACTCCTTCGCCATTTAACCAAAATTCAGAAGTTTCCCCTTCCTTAACTTGTTGAAAGCGAGTGACCAAAGACTCATCGTTCAACTGCTTTTCCTTAATCTGATCCACCCAGGTTGGCCTCACTTGCAACTCAGCCAATAGACTTCCATCATCATACAAACTCGCATTTAGCAAACATCGCTCTCAAATTAGATACAGTTCTACGACTTAGAGCGTCGGCTACCACATTAGCCTTGCCTGGGTGATACTCGATCGAACAGTCATAATCCTTAAGCAACTCAATCCATCTCCTTTGCCTAAGGTTCAGCTCCTTCTGAGTCAACAAATACTTAAGACTCTTGTGGTCTGTGTATATAATACACCTCTCCCGTGCATAAGTAATGTCTCCAAATCTTAAGTGCAAATATCATCACGCTAACTCCAAATCATGAGTAAGATAGTTCCCTCATGAGGCTTAAGCTATCGTGATGCATATGCAACCACCTTACCCTCCTGCATTAACACGCAGCCCAAGCCTACAAGTGATGCGTCCATCAGTACACAAGAAAAAATCCTTCCTGCACTCTGGTCAGTATTAACACAGTGTGCTTGATCGAACTTTCTTCAACTTCTCAAAAGCTTCCCGTTGGGTCTCTGTCCATACAAACAAGCACCCCTTTCCTTATGATTTTTGTCGAGGTGCCGCCATCACGTAAAAGCCTTCCACAAACCTTCGTAGTATCCTGCCAATCCTAGAAAACTCCGTATTTCTGACACTGACCTAGGCGGCTTCCACTCTAAAATCGCGTCAACCTTCCGAGGGTCCACCTTAATCCCCTCAGCAGAGACCACATGTCCTAAGAAGGTTACTTCTTTCAACCAAAATTCACACTTGCTGAACTTCGCATAAAGTACATTCTCCCTTAACACTTGCAGCACTATACGGAGATGCTCATCATGCTTCATTTCCGTTTCAGAATATACCAGGATATCGTCAATAAAGACGACTATGAACTGATCCAAAAATGGTTGGAACACCCGATTCATCAGATCCATAAATGCTGCAGAAGCATTCGTCAGTCCAAATGGCATAACCAGAAACTCGTAATGACCATACCGAGTCCTGAATGCCGTCTTATGGATATCTGCCTCCTTGACCCTTAATTGATGATATCCAGATCGAAGGTCGATCTTGGAAAATACAGACGCTCCTCTAAACTGGTCGAACAGATCGTCAATCCTTGGCAGTGGATACTTATTCTTAATCGTCAGTTTGTTCAACTGGCGATAATCGATGCACATCCGCATCGTACCATCCTTCTTTTTCACGAATAGCATCGGTGCTCCCCATGGAGACACACTTGGCCTAATGAAGCCCCTATCCAACAACTCTTGAATTTGAGCTTTCAGCTCCACCAACTCCTTCGGTGCCATCCTATATGGTACGATGGACACTGGTGCTGTTCTAGGCAATAAGTCGATTCCAAACTCAACCTCTCGGTTTGGAGGTAATCCCGGAAGCTCCTCCGGAAATACATCTTGGAATTCCTTCACAGTCTTAACCTTATCCACTGTCAGCCCCTCCTCCTTCAACTGACTTACAAACGCCAAACAAGCCTCACAACCCTTACGAATCCACTTTTCCGCCCTCAATGCCGACACCACATTGGACAAATAGTCCCTTCGTTCACCTATCATGATAACCTCCTCACCCTCCGGGTTCTTAGCACCATTCGCTTGGCAGCACAATCCAAAGTCGCCTTATGCTTAACAAGCCAGTCCATTCCCAGTATGAGGTCAAATTCTCCAAACGGTAATTCCATCAAATCCCTAGAAAAAATCCTACCTTGAGTTTCTAAGGGTACATCCCTATACAGCTTGTCTACCCTAACCGAGTGACCCAAAAGACTTAACACAGATACCCCACTCACCATCTTCGCAGAGTGCACACCCAACGACCCAGATATGGCACATGCAACATAGGAATGAGTAGATCCAATATCTACTAAGGCAGTATATGGCATGCTAGAAACCAAAAACATACCAGTTATGACGTCAGGTGCGTCGCCCTCCTCTCGACGTCGAGCTGCATACACCAATGCTGGTTGTCGAGCTTCAGCATTTTTGGCACCCCTGCCAGATGCCCCTCGACCTCGACCATTCCGATTTCCATTCTTACCTTGCCCACGTCCTCTCGGTGGTTGTGGTCCACCTCTCATGGGTTGAGCAACCCTCTGTACAGCAACCTGAGCCCGATCAGCTCTTTGAGGACAGTCTTTAACTCTATGCTCCATAGATCCGCATCGAAAACAAGCACCAGAACTTTCCTACACTCGCCCAAATGTACCTTACCACAGTCTCCACAGATTGATGGTCTAACCACATTCATCGGCACTGCTCGAACTGGTTCCTCTACTCTTGCTCTCTTAACATTCCTATTAGCACCACCCGAGGGTCTTGAATCCCTCCGAAAACGGTTTCGATCCTTCTCTCGATTCTACTTTTCAGCCCGCTTAACCTTCTCAGCTATCTTTGCCTTCTCCACCAAGACTGCAAAGTCCCACTCAACACCCTCAGGTCATCCCTAAGACCATCCTTGAAGCGCACACTTTGCTCATATTCCGCAGCGACTATGCCTACGGCATACCGACTCAGCCTTAGAAACTCGGCCTCTTACTCAGCAACTGTTTTACCTCATTGCACCAGATTCAAGAATTCCTTCCTGCGAGCGTCCACATAACTTGCCCCAATGTACTTCCCTTTAAAGGCCGTCTTAAACAGTTCCCAAGTGACCCTATCAGCTGGGGCCCCTTCTCTCACAGTGAGCCACCATTGATAGGCTTTGTCTCGCAGCAACGATACGGCTCCTTTCAGCTTCTGCTCCACCGAGCAGTCCAAGTCGTCCATAATCTGTTCCGTGGCCTCCAACCAATATTCCGCCACATTTGGGGCTACACCGGACACGCCCTTAAAAATCTCCGCTCCATTAGCCCGGAGTCGTTCAGAAATTGATCCTCGAATTCTGTTGCCCGAACTTGCCCCGGCAACCGTTTCCAGAACACGAAGCATTGCCTGCGACAGAGCGTCATCCCCGACACCACGATCATGAGACTCCACTTCTGTTGCTGATGGTACCGGTGCATCTGCCGTTGGCATATGTCCCGAAGACGAAGATACCGCTCGAGCCCTTCCTCGGCCACGTCCACGGCCTCTTCCACGAGTGGCTCTTATATTCATATCGTATTATCTGTTTACGAATTTTATACATTAACTCAGTATTCCAATGATTATTACAGATGTTTTATGAATCATACAGTATTTCAGAGTTTGTTCTCGCAGAATCGAAGCCTAGCTATAGTTTCAGTCTCCTATCATACCTTCCTATGGTTTCAGTATCATCCTATCTAGAGTATCCTGTAGGGTTCCAAAGATGATGCATAATTCAAAAAAATACTCGTGAGAAGTTCAGGTAATACTTACAAGCTTGAGCCGGAGATTCGGAATGCCACTTCAAGATCCAGATTTTGAAAACAGAGTTTTTATAAAACTTTCATTTTTGAAAAATCCCCCTTTTTTTTACAAACCCATTCCACAGTCGAGTTGTTGCAACTTGGCTCTGATACCACTAAATGTAACACCCCAAACCCGGCCTAGACGTTACGACCAAATCTGACGTGCCACATTGAAGCGTTCAAAACATATTATATTGTTGGTTTAAAAATCTTTACTTGGTGTGTTAAAAAGATACTTTTATTATAGGTTAAAGTGAATGGAAGCTGTGCACCAGGTAGGAAACCAGAAAAAAGAGAGGAGGTGAGTCCATCCGACTGCTTAAGTACCAAGCTCTTTCGGATCCAATCCTAGACATGCACACCACCATTGCCACACTCTAACATCGTGTATATTCTTAGGTTACTATTGTAATTATGTTCATTTTAAAATAAAACATATTTAATTTTGGAAAACGTTATCATAGCAAAATCCTTGTTTGTAATCGTGCTACTTTGAAATCAATTTATGTTTTTTAAAACGAACCCTAGATCTAGCCCATTTTGATAGTTAATATAAATTAAGTTCATCATAATAAAATATAAATCAAACCATAAAAAAAATAATAGAGCGGCCTTATTACATTTAAAAACCCAAAACCAAAAAACAAAGATAAATAGGACGTCCAGTTCACCAGAAAGAAACCGAATTTGCAGACTTGCGTGGCCACTCCGAATCCCTCACAGCTCCAAGCCCACTATGGTTGGGGATCACCTGCGTGGATAAAGAATAAAGGGGTGAGTTTTGGGAAACTCAGTGTGTAAGTTAACCCAACCATAGCCTATATCAGCTCAAACCATAGAAACAGAATAAGTTGGCCTTAGCCCAGAACAGGAATCAGAATAAGCCCATAGGCCCATAATGACTGTAATGAGATATTACATGCTTATGCAAAACCCAACCCATATCCAACCACATGTACCCCCATACCAACCTTTCACCATGTGGGGAGACTACTCGACCCACCCAATCGCTACACGTCACAGAAATATGCAGCCATTCAGATAATGTGACAGAGTCACCAGAAATAGATAATCGTGGCAAAGCCACCAGAATAGATATACGTGGCAGAGCCACCAGATCAGATAATTTGTGGCATAGCCACCAAAACGCTTCCTCCATAATGTAACCCATGTCCCCATGCAACAGAGATGCAATCATGGCATACATCGTCATGATTCGATCATCATGCTTTCCAAATAAACTAACCCTAGGGGTATAATGGTAATTTTTCCATGCATAGGGATATTTTAGTATTTTAACTATTTTAAGGTTTTCATGCATAATTCTACCATTTACGCACTATCAAAACACTTACCGTGCATACTTACCGAATTGGGCCAGTTGGTCCATTAACCCGATTTCGGCCCACTAAGCCCAAAATATCAATAATGCACGAAATTGCACGTACTGCAATTTTATGACTTAAGATTATCAAAAATATTAACCCACTTATCTTTCGAGCATTCGCACACTCACAAGTTCCCAAAATATCGACTTTTTGGCATTTCGACTTTTCAGCTTTTGCCGATCTAGTCTATGAGAGGGTGTCAGTTACACACCTATTTTTCAACGAAACGCTAACGAGATCTCCCCCATGATTAACCTTGTTGATCTTTGACTACTAGATCTAGATCTCGACCGCTTGAACCTGTTGATCTTACTAGCCTCCAAATAGATCTTGATCTCTAGCCTTCGATGCACACATAAAAAAATCGAATGAAAAATACTTAATTTTAATCTTGGCAAAAATCGATAGTCTCCCTAAAGTATTTAGGGGTTTTCAGCTTATCCTCGAATTACTAAATAAAGAAAAATAAGATCTGAATGCTTACCACCAAAGACGTTCTTGTCAGAAGCGTTTCCAACACTTTTCAAATCTTAGATCCACTGTGAATCTATCTTAATCGCAAGTAGGAAATAGATCTAAAAATTAATTCCCGAATCACTAAAGTATGGATGTTTGGATTTTAGTATAATGAAAAGAGAAAAATAGAAAAATAGAAAAGAGGAGATGACAAAGATGCATTCTTCGGCTTTGAAGGAAATTAAAGAAGGAAGAGATGAGATAAAAGAAAAGAAAGAAAAGAAGAGTAGAAGAAGATAGGTTCGGTTATTATTGATGAAGGAAAGATGAACAAAAATGGAATAATTCATAAAAGCCAAAATTAAAAGAACAAATACGGTACTTAATGCTTATTAAAAATTCTTTCTAATTTCAAATTCCCTTGATTTGCTTCATGAATTAAGCATTTGAAATTCATCCAACCACCTAGCAGACCTTATCCACCATTTGATCGCTTCAATCACTGCTGGGAAGAGTTTTGGTCCAACTCTACTACTCTCCCACACGCATGCAGCAAAAAGGGGCATCCGCGCACTCAGCAGCTCGAACCTGGGCCTTCCACACGCATAGGCACGCTGCTGGCCACTGCATCATAGCTTGCTCTTCGATATATAACAGTCGTAATTAACTTTAAACCTTACCTGCTGAAGTCTTGGTCCGCCTAAAAACAAACCAAAATAACACCAGCACCTGGATTCGAACTCGTGCCCTCTCAGTCCCTTTAACGCGCTGTTGCCACTGCCCCCAAGACGCTCGTTGTGTTAAATTATACCCGCAACTTTTCTTAACCCTTATTCTAGCCGCGATCTGCATATTAAAAAAAACCCTTCTACTGCTTAACACGCCTAACCACTAGGCCAAACTCCTCCTTATGTCCAATTTTAGCCCAATTTATTAATAAACCTTAATGCCCAGATCCCCTAAAGAAGCAAAAATAATAATTTTTGCTAGAGTCTTGGATCGAATTTTTCCCACACTTTAAATACTTCTAAATTTATTTAAAAATTTAAATATTAGTAATAACATAAATATTTTATCAATATATATATTTAAACACTGGTAATATTTAAAACTTCTCAAGATTCAGGTTTTCTTCTATCCGAACCCAGGCTCAAAGCCCAATCCTGCTAGACCCAAATTCAGGGTGTTACACATCTTTAGTCACACCGGCTATCTTAAATGAATCACTCATCTCAATAAACAATCGAAGGTGGAGATGTGGATCTTCCGTGGGCATACCATTGAATTGGCCCACCATTTGTAGTATTTGAAACATCACTAGTTTCAATTCAAATTGGGTTGCCTCAATATCTGGCCTTCTAATTCCTAGATTTAACTCGTTTTTGAGCTATTCGTTCACGTCTTCTTTGTTTGAAAGTTCACTCAATTTTAGGGTCTACAGGGAGTAAACCGATAATCCGATATGCTCATAAACACCTGAAAAGAAAATCACAAAATTAAAAAGAATAAGTTAGTAATGTTAGAAATAAACCAAAATAATTTCACAAAAAAATGACTATGGCAACTATTAGCAATCCCCAACAACAGCGCCAAAAACTTGTAATGCGTAGGTTTGTGCAAGTGTACACAGTCGTTATCAAGTAATAAGTAAGTATCGACTTATCATCTCCACTGAGATTGTATTTGTGTTAAATCACTTAATTGTAAAATTATACTAACAACTTGGTAAATAAAAACACAATATAGTTGAGAAGTGATGTTTAAAATTAAATATATTAAACTGAATGTACTGATCCCTAATGCAAATTATCCTAAGTATGCAAACTATATGAATGGAATAGATTTTAGCAAAATTAAACACAATTTGCAACAATTATAACATAAATAAACTAGGACAATTACTTTAATTAAACTCAATTTATTATCAAATTGTTTAATAACATTGGGAAAAACATTCCATGGCAACTCGATCTTTCATGAGTTTGAAACCACATTAGGTCCATTCAAAATCCTTTACTTAGTAAATATGCATTTTACTGATCCTTATTTACTACGGGTTTCTTAGCATTCGTGTGAGATAACAGGGATGTGTTAGGTTTGAAATAGTTTAATCACACAAATCTAAAAACTATGCAGATAACAGAGCTTGGTTAGAGTTGTAATGCAACCTACAATTTAATCGGGTTAGGATCTAAATTGAGCATGCACATTTCAATTATGCGTCCACTAGCCGTCGTCTAGTTAGGATCGCTCAACTAATTCAGGTGCATTTCTATCACGTATGAATGAAATACAGACTTGATTTTAATTGAAAACATGATCGATTGAGACACAAACATCATAAGTATGAATCAAATAAATATTATTTAATCAAAGCAATCATCCTAGCTTAAATAAAATTAAGCTAACATTGTTGTAAACAAGAGCAAAGAACACATAGCAAACATTTTAGATTAAATTAAAGAAAAGAAAGATTAAACCCAATTCAGAGTGGCTGTCATCCAAGACTCTGACTGATGAGGCTCCTTTGCTCCCTCGCTTTGCTCCTTTGCTGATGGCTCTTCAAGGTGGTCGACCAAGGGCTCTTTAAGAGGTTTAATTGCTAAAATCTCCATGAAGAGATGATGCTAGGTGTGGGGAATGGAAAATGCTAAAGAGAATTGAGAGAGAAGAGAATGATGAGGGATGAGGGATGATATGATGTCTTATTTATAGGTAAAGAGAGGAAGGTAGTTTGCTAAAAATAGAGAGGTTTAGTCTCTTCAAGCTTTTCCAATGAGTGGCCGGCCATGCTTATGGATTTGAGTTGAATTTTGGTTGATTTTTAAGCAATTTAAATGCCATAACAACTCAAGACTGAGACTCGGTCAAATATAAACTTCGGGCAAATCTCTAATTTCTTCAGCATTGCAAGGACCTTATGTAATTAAACTAAAAAGTGGTTTATATGGACAGCCATGTATAGCCGAAATTGGGTTGACTTGGTCTTCAATTTGAACGGTTATTGTAATCTAACAAAGCTATCAGACCTGTCCAAAATAAATCAATAAATTAAAGGACCAAAGAATAAAATTTATCCAATTTAAATAAGTAATTAAAACACAAATTATTAATGAAAAATTTTAAAATGAATTAATAAATATAATTTTATATTTGATTATTTAATTTAATCATGCATGGCCTATTTCATGTCTTAAAAATATAATATGTTCAAATAAATATAAAATAATCCACTTTATTCATGAAAACTATATAATAAAGTATAAAATCACATTTTAATAATTTCTATGTCCTAATATTTTCACATATTTCATTAATTTATTAAACAATTACTTAGTTTTAACAATGAATTTAAGTAAAAAAGGTGATAAATTATATAGGAAAAATCCTATATATTTTTTAGTTTACAGTATTTGCCAAAGCATATATGATGAAAACTAAAGAAGATGTTGATTTGCCAAATTTCATAACAGGTAAATTCTCTTTCCTTGAAATAATATTTATGCATTCATTGATTCGGGGTCAACCTATTTTTATATCTGCACTAAAGTTGTAGAGGGTCTAAGTCTTAAGGTTGTTTATTTTGAGGCAAATGTGTTAATGACTAATCTTCTAGGTCAAAGTACCATGGTTGATAGAGTGATTAAGAATTGCCCATTAGTTTTTGGTGAACATACTTTCTAGGCAAATTTGTTGTTGTTAAGTTTCCATGAATTTGATGCTATTTTAGGATTAGAGTAGTTAGCTAGGCATAATGTCATAGTGGATTATCATGCTAGGGGTGTACATTTGTTGACTAGTAAAAAAGTATTGAATCCTGGTGTACAGACTAGTTTGGCGAATAGAATAATTTTTGCAGTATTCGTAATAAATTTTTTTGTCAAGGGCGTAGAAGCTTACTTAGCATATATTATGGATTTGTCTAAATCGAGAAATGATATCAATCAAGTCTCAATTGTAAAGGAGTTTCCAGATGTGTTCCCAAGAGAGCTTTTAGAAATACCACTAGATAGAGAAGTGAAATTTTTGATTAAGTTGGAACCTGGTACTGCGTCCATTTCTTGTGCACCTTATAGGATGGTGCCATTAGAGTTGAAAGAGTTAAAAATACAATACAACTGCAGGATTTGTTGGATAAGGGGTTTATTCAACTAAGTGTTTCACCATGGGGCGTGCCAATTCTATTTGTAAAGAAGAAGGGTGAGAGCCTATGTATTGATTATCTTTAATTTAATAAAGTAACTGTGAAGAAATAAGTATCAACTGCCTCGAATTGAAGATTTTTTTGATCAGTTAAGTGGAGTTACAATCTTTTTCAAGATTGATTTGCATTCTAATTACTATCAAGTGAAGATCAGAGGTGATGATGTTCCGAACATTGTATTTCAATCGAGGTATGGTCATTATGAGTTTTTGGCAATGCCCTTTGGCTTAATGAATACACCAGCAGTCTTCATGGATTTGATGAACAGAGTGTTTTAGCCCTATTTAGATCAGTTTGTGGTAGTCTTCATCGATGACATTCTAGTTTATTCTAAAATTGTGGCTGATCATGAGGAGCACTTAAGGATTGTATTGAGAATATTGCGCGAGAATCAGTTATATGCCAAATTCAGAAAATATGAATTCTGGCTAAGAGAAGTTTAGTTTTTGGGCAATGTTATTTCTGCCAAGGGTATTATCTAGACACTGACAAAGTTAAAGCTATGTTTGAATGGAATCTGCCAAAGAATGTCAGTGAGGTTCTTAGCTTCTTGGGTTTGGTAGATTACTATAAAAGGTTTGTAAAAAGGTTTGCAATGTTGGCAACACCCCTCACACGTTTATTGAAAAAAGAAAGAGAAATTTGAATGGACTAATACATGTTAGAAAAGTTTTGGAAAGTTGAAAGTAGTTCTAATAGAAGCTCCAATCTTAACCCAACCAGAATTTGGTGTAAAGTATACTATTTTCATTGATGCATCATCAAATGAGCTTAGATGTGTACTTATGCAGAGAGGTAAGGTTGTGGCATATGCATCTCGCTAACTCAAGCTGCATTAGAAGAATTATCCAACTCATGATTTAAAATTGATAGTACTGGTTTTGGCGTTAAAGATTTGAAGACACTACCTTTATGGGGAAAAGTGTCTTGTGTTCTCAATTCATAAGAGTTTAAGGTATTTGATGAGATTTAAATCTACTCCAACGACATCGGATAAAACTTATAAAAGATTATAATTTGACAATTGAGTATCATCCTAGAAAGGTTAATGTGGTGGCAGATGCCTTAAGAAAGAAAACAATGGAATCATTAGCATTCCTTCGAGCGAATGTATATCTTGTTGATGATGGGTCTCTTTTGGTGCAATTAAGTATTCGACCTACTTTCTTTTATCAAATTTTAGAAGAGCATTTGAAATATGTATAATGTGATGCGTTTAAGTAATGTTTTGTGTCTGGCGATACAACGAATTTTAGTTTAGGAAAAGATTGTGAACTTTGGTTTATGGAAAGAATGCATGTGCCTATTGAGAATGGTCTAAGGCAAGAATTGTTAAGAGAGGCTCATCAAGAACTCTTTTCACTTTATCTAGAAAGTTTTAAGATCTATCGAGATTTGAGAAGTCTGTATTGGTGGCCTAGAATGAAGAAAGAAATAATAAAATATGTCTCAACTTGTCTGACTTGTCAACAAATTAAATCAGAACATCAAGTTCCTTCAGGTAAGCTGTATCCTTTAGAGATACCTGAGTGGAAGAGGGATAAAATCACAATGGATTTTGTGTTTAACCTTCTTCTCAGTTGTTTAAAGAATAATTTAGTTTGGGTGATCGTGGATCGACTCACTAAGTCAGTTCATTTCTTGCCTATGCATACCAATTATCCATTAGAAAATCTGGTTGAGTTCCATGTCTCTGAAATTGTACGCCTTAATGAGATTTTAACATCCATAGTTTTAGACCGTGATTCAAGATTTACATCAAGATTTTGGAAGTAACTGTAGGAATCGTTAGGAACTAAACTGCAATTTAGTAATGCCTTTCTCCCTCAGTCAGATGGATAGTTTGAAAGAGTGATTCAAGTCCCAAAAGACATGTTCAGAAGTTGTGTGATGGATTTTGGGCTTGTAACAACCCGTTTTTAGTTAAATCGAAAAAGTGGTTTCAAGACAAAAAATATGAGGTCAAAATATTTATTTTATTATTATTTTAATGTCTACAATATGATAATGTTATTGTGTGAAAATTTGATAAAAAGGACTAAATCGCGTAAAGTGTAAAACTTGAGTTCTAATAGATAATGTGTCTATTAGCTATGGAACATTATAGTGGAGGTCCTTATGTTGTAATTAGACCATTATAATGGTGAGTGGACAATTATGGGCATATATTAGGTGATATTTAATGTTTTAAACCAAGGTTAATTTAGTAATTTATGAATTAAGTTAATAATAAATAAAAGAAAATAAAACCATCATGTAATATCATCCTCATCAACCGATTCTAAAAGAGTGAAAGCTATTCTTTTAGGATTTTCATTCGGCCATGGTTCAAAAGCTCATTTAGGTATGTATTTTGTCCCATTTTTAATGATTTCCATGTTTTTGAGATTGTTGCAGCTAGGTCTAGCTAGCCCAGAGACTATTTTACAAAACTGTTAATAATTTTGAAAGTTACCATTGATGAATATGTATGAGTTTTGATGATTGATGATAGATTTTGAATGGTTGTTGATAGTTAAACAAGTATTGTTAAGTGATTTTTGATGAAAATGCAAAATAGGGATTAACTTGTGAAATGCGTAAAGTTAGTGGTTAAAATGTGAAATAAATGAAAATATGGGCTACTAGGGGCATAATAGTAATTCGGCTAGAATGGGTATATTTGGAATTTCATTAATTTTTGATTTTATGAAATAAGGACTAAATTGTAAAAAAATGTGAAATATTACGGGCAAATATGTAAATGTGTTTTAAAGTGTGTTTTGGACTAAATGGAATGAATAGCTGATTAAATATGTTAAATTTGAATATATTTAGATGAAGAAAGGAGAAATACGGATTTGGATTGGGGAAAAGATGCAGTACTCGGTTAATCGACAATTTTGTTGTTTTTACATTCGAGGTAAGTTCGCATGTTATAATTTCATTTCAAATGTATTCTAAATGCTTTGATACAGCATAAATTATGATTATGTGACTACAGACAAGTTTGGAAATTATTCGACGATGTTTCAATAGTTGGAATCCCGATTGAACCTTAGGAATAGTTTAGGATACTAGTGACATGTCATTAGGGAATATAATGAGTTGGCTTTGGGCCATGATATAGCACTTCGGGTGTGAGATAAACAGATTTGGCTTCGGGCCATACATATCGACTAATTTGGCTTTGGGCCATGATATTAGTACTTCGGAGATAAGTTACCTTGATTTGGCTACGGCCCATAGTATAGGTAATTATCGTGTGAGACCTTTGAGTATCCAACTTCTATTCCAAATGGTTCAATAGGTAAATAAAAGACGTGGTTCAGTATGATATTGGTACGAGATGGTACAGGTATGTACATGAATAGTATAAGCTTAAATCGAAGAAATTGTGAAGTTTATACATAAAATTATGATTGATTGTGTGAAAGGTTTGTTAGATAAATAAACTATATGTTGTTATATTCAATTTGATGAAATTGTATATTTATGATTTGAGTGAGATTATTTCATATGAGTTTACTAAGCTATATAGCTTACTTTGTTTATTTTACTGTGTTTTATAGTGATTTCAAAGCTAGCTCGGATCCAGGGATCGTCGGAGACTTCGTCACACTATCCAATTATCAATTTGGTACTTTTGAGCTTATGTTTCGAGTATATGGCATGTATAGGGACTTTGGTTATTTTGGTTATGTGTTAGTAATGGATTTGGTCATTTGAAATGTCTTGTAAATGTTAAATATTTGGTTTTATGCATAGCCATGAGAGTTGGCTTATTTTGGGTTGTTTTGGATGTATACATATATATGCAAATGGCCTTTGATGTGTGGTTTGTGATTTGGTTGTATATATAGCCATGAAAGTTGGCTTAATTTGGTTGGTTTGGTTGTGTGTTTATATTTCTTGATTATGTGTTATTTGATGAATATGTTATAATTGTGAGATTAGACCAATTTTGCATATTTGAGATAGGTTATATTGATGTTTATGATAGTGAATTTTGACATGAAATTGAATGACACATTGTGAGATTTTATATCTTGGATCAAATGGTCTTAGAAATGGTATGAAATATGTTTGTTTGGAGTTGATCTAGATGCTCATAAATGCTATGTTTTAGTGTTATTGAGTTTGGTGTAGTTGAGCATAAGATAGGGTGGCAAAATGGCTTGGTAAATAGCCTATTTTTGTCCACACGGGCAGAGACATGGGCGTGTGTCTTTAGCCCTGTGTGACACACGGTCAAGTACACGGCCGTGTGTCCCCTGGTGTTGATTTTGAAATTAAGTCAATATGTGTGTAACACCCTTTATCAGTATCCAACGCTGAAGCAGGACAAGGCATTATCGTACTCACATCACAAGCAAACATATAATTCTGAGTCATAAATTTGCATCCAAATTAAAACCATTTGTATTAAATCATAAAGTCCCTAATACGAGCCTACGAGGCCCAAAACATGCTTTGGGAGTGGTTCAGGACTAAACCGACAACTCAGGAAATTTTTACAAAACTTAGAATTTTTTTTTTTTGCTATGAACAGGGGTCACATGCCCGTGTGGTTTGGGACACGCCCGTGTGTGCAGGCTGTGTGGTCACACATGCTCGTGTCCCTAACTCGTGTAACTCTCTGTTTTGTAATGCATGAACAAATTGAGGTCACACAGCCAAGTCAGATGCCTGTGTGCTAGGCCATATGGTTAATTAAAATTTCATAAATAGGTGCAGACTTCACACAATCGGGACACATGCCCGTTCCTGAAGCTGTGTCCCTCACACGGCTGAGACACATGCCCGTGTGTCTACCCGTGTGCTTAATTCTGAGCATTCTGTTTCTCAAAATTTAGGTGCAGAGGACACACGGCCAAAAAACATGCCTATGAAGCAGACTGTGTGTCACACACGGCCTAGACACACACCCTTGTGTCTACCCGTGTGGACAAAATAAAGGCTATTTACCAAGCCATTTGCCACCCTCATTTACACCTACACATGCACGAGTTCAAGGCATAATTCATAGTACACTTGGACAACCAATACATCCACAAACAAGGCCAATTCATGTCATATCATTATCACACATAACATACTTACAACATCATATTCTACCAAACCAAATCAAACTAAACTCACATTCACAATTACCAGCACACATACTTTTATCATGCATAATTCTTCATAAATTTCATAGCATACCAAAGAGCCAAGTTACATGGCCAAATACCACATCAAGCCTTTGACAATTACAAGCCAATACATTTGGCCAAATTCACAATGACACATATAACAAAACGACCAAGTCCCTATACATGCTATAATCTCAAAATGTTTAAAATCATCGGTACCCAGAATAACAAATAGATATTGTGATGCGATCTTTGACGATCTCCAATTAGAGCTAGCTTGGTGACACTATAAAACTTGAAAAATAAAACAGAGTAAGCTATATAGCTTAGTAAGCACGTATGTAAGAAATAAGCAAACCCTACTATACATTAATCATGCAAGTAATATAACATAAGATAGTATAATTTACCATAACCTCATGATCATAATTCACTTCCATCACAACTTACCTTGAAATCGTCATTTCACGAATTAATAATCATAAGGTTTGAAAACGTACCTGTACCATCTCGTAATAATTTCATACTTAGTCTCATCATTGTCATACCCAATGAACCACTTGGAATAATAAATTCAGATACTCGGGGAAACCTTGCACATAAGGTGCCATATATGTAGCTATTGCTACCTTTATCTCGTATCACATATGTGCTCGCTCTCGAGCTATCCACGGGCCTGCTCACACAAGCTGTCAGTCGAGACATAGCTACATGGTGCTGCTTACATAAGCTGTCAAGTAACCGCAACATATGCCGGTATACTCAGCCACCGGTAGGACGTATAGGACTAGCACCCGGAATCACATAACATAAAACCCTAGTGACATGTCACTTGTATCCTAATCTATTCCTAAGGTTCGAATTGGGATTTCTCGCTTGCCAAATCGTTGTTAAATGTGTCCGTAAGGTCGATTACACAATTCATTCATAAATTAAAGCAAATAAAATTCATTTAAAGTAAAGCTTATTTAACATACGAACTTACCTCGGTTCCAAAAATGACAAAAGGATCTATTCATCAATTATTTTGTTTTTCCCTCGATCTAAAACTGAACTTGTTTTTCTTGATCTATAATGTCAAATTTAACTTATTTAATCATCATATTATTCAATTCAGCCCAAAAACATATTATGGCAAAATTTACATTTTTGCCCCTAACTTTTCAACTTTTTATAATTTAGTCCCTAGGTTCGTAAAATGAATTTCATTCAATTTCATCACAACCCAAGCCTAGCCGATTGTTATTTATGCTCATAACAGCCCACATTTTCCATTTATTCACACTTTTCTACACATTTTATAGACTTTTACAAATAAGTCCCTATTTGACGTTTTTACCGAAAATGACTTTTCAAAAGTCATTTAACAAACAAAAAACATGCATTTTCTACCATCAAACATCAAAATACAAGCATATTCAACACGAGTAAAATTTTAAACTTTAACTTTCTTTCAGATTAGTCCTTGAAATAGTTAAATCAAGTTACAACGATCTCAAAAATGTAAAAATCATTAAAAACGGGATAAGAACGGGCTTACAATCGAGCTTGAAAGCTTGGCCAAAAACGTTAGCTATGTATTCTCCAAATTTTCAGCCATGGAGAAAGAAGATGGACAAAAATTTTCCTTTATTTGCTTATTAGTCCATTTAATAACCAATTTATTAAAATACCCTTGATGAAAAACATTAAAAAACATACTTAACCATGTCCATATTTGTCCACCAATTTAAAAAATGGTCTAATTATCATTTAAGGACCTCTAATTTAAAATTTCATAATAATTTACTACCTTTAGCCTATAGAACTCAAAATTTTCACCTATTGCAATTTAGTCCTTCTAGTCAAATTGAGTACTCAATTGATAAAATTTCTTAACGAAATTTTCACACAATTGTTCTATCATGCTGTAAACCTTAAATAAATAATAAAATAAATATTTCTACGTCAAATTTGTGGTCTCAAAACCACTGTTCCAATTTGACCCAAAAACGGGCTGTTATAGTATGCTCCACACGGCCTCACATACAGGAGTGTGACTTGGCCATGTGGCATAAGTCAGTATACCCTACAAGTTCGGCATGACCTAGCACATGACTGGCACACGGGCATGTGTGGTCATTTTTAGGGCACACGGGCTAGCCACATGGACATGTGTGTTGGCTGTGTGACCCAAGCCAGAGAGTTACAAGGGGCCAGACACCAACTGTGGCACAACCATGTGCTCCCATTTCGAATGTCCACACGACCTGTGTCACGGGCGTGTCTGGTGGCCGTGTGAGACACACGGCCTAGCCACATGGGCGTGCGTCCCTTGTTTTGAGAAAAAATATTTAAGTTTCGTGAAAGTTTTTTAAGTTATCAGTTTAGTCCTGAACCACTCCTAAAGCATGTTTATGGCCTCGTAGGCTCGTATTAGGGATAGATTGATTGATGTTGATTGATGAATGTATGAATTGATTAAATATATATAACAAGTATGTATAAATATATTGTAAGTCTGATAATGCTCCGTACCCTATTCCAACGTTGGATATGGGTGAGGGGTGTTACAGGGCTGAACTGGGAAAGATATTTTCCTTTGCTAGAATTTCCATACAATAATAGTAATCACACCAGTTGGGGTATATCACCATTTGAAGCTTTGTATGGAAGAAGATGCAGGTCACCCACATGTTTGGTGAAGTTCAGTGAAAAAATGTTGGTTGGTTTTAAATTAATACGAGAAACAGAGGAAAAAAAATTCTATCATTCGCAATCATCTGAAAACTGCCCAAGATCGCTAGAAAGCTTACACTGATCTAAAAAGAAAAGAAATCACTTTTGAGGTAGGTGATAAAATGTTCCTAGAGGTTTTTTTTTTTGGAAGAAAATCATAAAGTTTGGTCAGAAAGGAAAGTTAAGCCTACGTTTTGTAGGATCATATGAGATTTTAAAACAAGTTGGGCCAGTAGCGTATAGGTTGACATTACCACCAAAGTTATTGAAGACTCATAAGGTGTTCCATGTATGCATGTTAAGAAGGAATCAATCAAATTCAGATCATGTTGTGCAAATTAAAGTATTAGAAGTAAAGCAATATTTGTCTTATGAAGAGGAGCCTGTTCGCATCATAGCAAGAGAAGTGAAAGAGTTAAGGAATAAGAGGATCCCATTAGTAAAAGTGTCTTCAACTTTTCACAAGTATGAATTTCGAGGATAAAATTTTTTAAGCAGGGTAGAATTATAACATCCACCCAGCAAAGACTTAATATCAAGTTACTGGTTACTGTATAAGTTGGTTAAGTTAAGCTTAAAATTAAGTAAATTATTTATTTTGGCTGGATAGTATATTTGTGGGATTCGCCATCTGACGAATTCCAAGTTTTAGCGAATTTCAAGTTCTGGCAAACTCTAGTATTTGGTGGACTCCTATGTTATGTATCCACCAATCCTAGATGTTTTGGGTGAATTTGTTAAGTTTGCATTCTTAATAGATTTGTTTCTATACTAATGGTATTTTATAATGACTTAGTCATTTTGGGATTTAGTTGAAACTTAGTTAGAACTGAACTAGAACACTGTAAATGGTTAGACCTAAAACTTGTTAAGTGCGTTTAATCATGGAAATCAAGGATGTTAGTGGAATTATATGATTTTCCCACTAAACCTTGCCTCTGTTGCATGAGTATATAAGAATACCGTTGTCATCAAGAATCACTTTTACATCTTTTTCTTCTTCCTTGAATTATTCTGTAACTTTCTGAAAAGCCTTAGCATAGAAAGCTTCTTCGAGAGGGTTCACAGTGTTTAGTTAGCACCCATGTTTTTACTAGCTTACTGGTAATTTTTGATAAACCCTTAGGCTATTATCGAAGAATTTATGTGTTTATAGTTTTGTATGCATAGACATTTGAACTGTTTGTAAAGAATGAAACTTCCTAATTTTGGGTTGTTTGATATCGATTCTTGCATGCATGTTAAGTTTCGATAGTTTAATGATCTAATAGGGATATTTATATTTCTTTTAGCTCAAGAAGCTAACAAATGTCTTAGAGATAAGGGCAAATGACCTGATGTGTAGATCATTGTACTAGAGTTTCTGGTGAGTTCTTTCTTACTTCCATATGTTGTAAATTCCTTTATTGTATAAATTGTGGAAGGTAAGAGATCTCTCAATATCGTATAATGGTGTCTATGTTGGTGGTGTCGTCCAGTATCATTAGTGTGAGTATAGTTTGTCTGTGTTATGAAATACATACCTTCATTATTGCACAAGCCAATACCACCAATATGTGATATGTGAGATGTAATGTTAAAGATGGGGGTTATAATTGTGATGCCTCTAGTAGGGAAACTATATTGCAAACCGAATTGACAGATCACAAGAAAACATACTTGGTTGAACAGAAATGATATGTGGAGTTAAGAGGGTGTGTAATGCATATGAATATGATAAATCGACATAATTCTGATTCTAAATTCTGGGTATGAGGCTGGCATAAGGATGAGTTGTGTTTATAAGTTATGGTTTAATTGGCTGATAATAACCGCCTATGTGTTTTGTTAAGTTGGCATATTGAATTAGTCTATATTCTGTAAACGCCATTTGACGTATTATGATCATTATGTTGCACTTCCCTGAAAGGTTGGTACCATGTTAGGTATCGATGTTTGTTTTATATGTGCTTCCTATATCTTTAGAACTCACTAAGTTCAATTGAACTTACTCTATTATCTTTTCTTTTTTAGGAGTGTTAATTAAAGGAAAAGAATTTTGACGGGACTATACCAAAGTATTGTTGATTGTGAGCCTTCTGTTAATTTCATTATCATGCATTTTGTGGGCAGGGTGGCAAGTTGAAATGTTTTGTATCAACTCTTGTAATGATTTACAGTTTTATTAAACTCTGTTTTCATGAAGTCTTTTGTAAACTTTCGCAGTATATATATGTGTGTGTGTGTGTGTTTTATCCAATGAACTACAATTTATTAGATAATGTTTTAGGTGTGTATGTCAAACTGTTTTGATTGATTATTAACCACCAATGATGCACTTGAAACTTTTGTAAAGGAAATAACTTTATTGACTTTTATAATACTTTCGCTAAACATTTTATCTAAAATACATTTCTTGGCGTATAATTAATTTGTTTGTTTTGAAATAGTCATTTTGAGGACTCCGTCAATATTTTAAGTTATTAAAAATTTTAAAGACTTTTACTACAGTCGTTTGTTCTTAAGTTGTGGCATACCATACTCGGATCCAAATATCAGGTCGTGTAAGGTGTGTTACATTATAATATTGAGTTTTAGGGTTTAAGGTTAGGCATAATTGTTTGATGTGTTTTTCCTCCATTAAATTAAATATTATCGATGTGATGAATAAAATAAAAATTTTAAAATAAAATTAATGTAAAAAATAATATTAAAAAATATATTTAAAATAAAAAAATTACCTCTTCTTATTTATTGTAGCATATTTATGCCATGAAGACAGTTGCTTCGTTATATTTTGTAACGCCCCAAATTTTATTAAATTGTTTCTGTAATTATTTGACACAAATGTCTGTCTACTTCAGTGGTTAAGTGTTCTGGGTGTGTGGGAGAGGTCCCAAGTTCAAGCCTTAGCTTGAGAAAAATTTTGGTTTTTGATGGATAAAGTCATACTCTTGTTCAGTGGGCTTAAGTTTAAATACTAGTAAGACAATATCAGAATGGGCCTGCAAATCTAGTGGTTAAGGTGTGTGTTAAGTGCTTGGAGGTCTAAAGTTCGAATCTCTACGCGAGCAAGGGATTTATTTTGTTGCTAATGTCGTGGGAGTGTTTGAGTTGGTTTGGAACACTGAGTAGTTGCAACAGATGTGGTTTAGTGGGAGCGAAATAGGGGATTTGAGAGTACTCTAATTGATACCAGGTGTGTACTCTAATTGATCGAAATCGCATTTCGACGAATGTCAAAAATGCTACTGTCGACGCCACATGGGCGTGTGGGCTGCCCGTGTGGAGGCCGTATGGCGAGACACAGCCGTGTGATCGACGAGCTAGGCCGTGCGTGTGATGGCTTGTAGGTTGCGTGCGAGGCACGGGCTAAGAAAAATGGGCCGTGTGGGCTCACACAGATGAACCACACGGGTGTGTGAGAATCTGGGCCAGGCCGTGTGATCCACACGGGCAAGGCCAATTTAGGCCGTGTGACCCCACATGGGCAGGGCACACAGGCGTGTGAGCATCTTTAATCTAAAATATTCTGTAAGGTTGCACGGGTTGCCCAAGTCGACTGTGACCTGTCGTAAGGTCGGTAAGCCTTATCTAGACTCTTAATTTTGTGATGTATGTGTTAGCATGTTATACCTGGCATGATTATCTGATCTGTTCTGAAAATAAATGTATGATCCGTTTATCTGCATTATAGCATGCCATATTTGTATGATGCTTTTCATCGGGGTGGGTTTGATGAAGAGAATGGAGTATCTGTAGGGCTTCATGAGCCTGATATCTGGCAGCTAAGCTACATACATATGAAATGTGCTACATTGCGGTACCTTATGGTGTGTAGGGATGGATGGGACGATTGTATCCCTATATATGGTGTGCAGGGATGGGTGGGTCAATTTTATCCCCACATGATGTGTTGGGTTAGATGGAGTTAGTGTGCAGGGCTGGTGGGCATATTCTGTTGATCTGATTTGTTTTGCATGCTATATCTGAGATTGGCTGAAGCCCTAAGACTACATCTGATAATGATCCTGTAAGGGTCCAGGCTGAAATTATGATTGTATTCTGTTATCTGTTTGCATCCATGCTATATTGTGGGGATGTACACACTGAGTTACGAAACTCACCCCTTTATTTATTTATCTGTTAAGGTAATCCTCAGTAGTGGGTGGATCGGTGCAGAGGAGGACTCGACGGTGACCACATCCGCATTCATTTTGGTTATGACTTTTACTTTGGTTTATTTATTATTTGTTGAGGGTTGATGTGATTTTGGATTTGGAATTTTGGATTTTAATTGGGTTTTGAACTGTGGATGTGGATTATAAAATACAATCTCAGTATTATGGTTTTCCTAAAATAAACTAAGAATTTTCATAAATAAAAATAATTTCTCAAGATAAAAATCAACAATTGAGTTTCAAATGCTTCCGCGATAAAGAAACATTTTCAAAACAATACGACTTTTTTCATGATTTTTGACTAAGTAAAAGACAACAAACGATGTGGTTTATGAATCAAAATGGTTTAGTTAAAATACTCTCATGTGACATCGCCAGATTCGGCCATAAAGTCTAGGCCGGGTTTTGGGTGTTACATTTAGTGATATCAGAGCCAGGTTCAAAACTCGGATGTGAATTTTGGGTTCTAAAATTTGTTTTAAAGAGTTGCTTTTGAATGTTTTTCAAATGCTCTGATTAAGTATGTGGTTCATTGAGTCTCCAATGCCGATCCTGTAAGTTTCTGAAACTATGTTTAGAATTGTCTAAAAGCATGCTTAGAATTCTGTTTGAATCCATTTGGGAATACTGTTGTATGCTGTGAAACAACTGTAGGTAGTAAACTCTATCGAAACACTCTAGGTAGTGTAAACTGAAAAATCAGAGTAAATCATGCGACTCGATATATGCATCAATACTTTGATAAACTTTACTGCATAAAATATCTATTAACAAAATATCGAAACTTTAAACTGATTTGCATAAAATTTTTAATACAGATTAATTCGAAATTAGGATGAGCACATGTGGTACTCGTGAAAGGGGTACTAAAGGCCGCGGTAGGGGCCGTAGAGGGGTTCGAGCTGAGTCCTTCGCATCTAATACGATCTCTAATCTGGACACTAGCGAGAAGCTGGTGTCACCTGTTACTGAGACTGGTGTAGAGTCTCCGAATCGTGCAGCTGGGGACGACGCACTGTCCTTGGCCATGCTGCAAATTTTGGAAAGGGTCGCTGGGGATAATGCTGGGTCTAAAGGCCGTGGGTCGGTTACAGAATGACCCCGGTCGAACGGGGCAGAGATATTCAGGGGCATCACTGGAGTTACTCTGAGTGTGGCTGAGTACTGGATGGAGGCCACGGAGCGTATCATGGACGATCTAGACTTTGCTGATGAGAAAAAGCTCAAGGGTGCTGTGTCGTTGCTGCAAGATAAGGCGTATCAGTGGTGGCTGACTGTTAAGGAAGGCACTCAGACCGATCGACTGACTTGAGATCTGTTTAAAACCACTTATCAGAGTAAGTACGTGGGAGCCAACTACACTGACGCTAGGCGATGTGAGTTCCTAAATCTCACTTAAGGGGACCGTACAGTGGCCGAGTATGAGGCCGAATTTCTGAGACTGAGTCGCTATGCGAGGGGTATGGTGACGATTGAGTATGAGTGCTGTGTTCGATTCGAGGATGGTCTCTGAGATAGTCTGCGAGTTCTGATAGCTCCTCAAAGGGAGCGAGATTTATCGATCTTGGTCGATAAGGCCAAGATAGCGGAGGAGGTGAAGCGCTCTGAGTGCCAAAACCGTGAGAAAGGAAAGGTTAAACTTTGTAATAGGCGCCATCCGAGCGAGTGTTAGAGAGCTACTGAGGCTTGTTTGAGGTGTGGGTCGACTGAGCATCGAGTTAGGGATTGTCCACTGAGGGTAATCAGATGCAAGCTCCGGTTGCTGAGATTGCACAGTCGCCGAGAGAGGTACAGTAGCCACCTAGGGGCCGGGGACAAGCTAGGGGTGGTAACGGTATGGGTCGAGGTTAGAGAGCACTAGGAAGAGGTGCTGGGCTGACTGAGGCGAGGCAGCCTGCACTTGTTTGTACTGCATATCGTCGTGAGGACGAAGATGCTCCAGACGTCACCACGGGTACGTTTTTAATGCTTAACATACTTTATGTTGCACTGATAGACATAGGCTCTACACATTCCTACGTTGCATGTTCTGTGTCTGAGACTTTGGGAATACCGTATGAGAGCACTTCTAGTGAGATTTCAGTGGTGAGTCCGTTAGGGCAGTCCATAGGGTTAGTAAACTATTTAGAGACGTTCCATTGGAAGTCTAAGGGATGATATTTCTGGCTGATCTGATGGAATTTTTGTTTGGGGAGTTTGACTTAATTCTGGGTATGGACTGACTAGTGAAGCATCATGTAAGTCTAGATTGTGCTGAAAAGAGGGTTTTTTTTGAGGTCTAAGGAGGATAATGAGATAGTCGTGAATGGAGAACGACAGAATTATCTGAGTAATGTGATATCTGCATTGGTAGAAGAGAATCTGGTGAGGAAGGGATGTGAGGCATACTTGGCCTACATCAGTGTTCCTGATTTTGTGGAATCTTCGGTTAAGGACATCCGTACTGTGAAATACTTTCTAGATGTTTTTCCTGAGGAATTACCGAGGTTGCCTCTGAGTCGTGAGGTAGAATTTGGGATCGAGTTGATTCTTGGTACAACTTCGGTGTCTATCGTCCCTTATCGAATGGCACTGAAAGAGCTGGCTAAAATTAAGGCTCAAATTCAAGAGCTATTAGATCGTGGGTTTATTCATCCTAGTGTGTCTCCATGGGGAGCACCGGTTTTGTTCGTTAAGAAGAAGGACGGTATGATGAGGATGTGTATCGATTACCGCCAGTTGAATAAGTTGACGATTAAGAATAAATACCCACTTTCGAGGATAGACGATTTATTCGATTAGTTCAGAGGGGCTTCTGTGTTCTCCAAGATCGATTTGTGATCACGTTATCATTAGTTAAGGGTCAAGGAGGCCGATGTGCATAAGATGACATTTAGGACTCGTTATGGACATTACGAGTTCCTAGTTATGCCCTTTGGGTTGACAAATGTACCAGCAGCGTTCATGGACTTGATGAACCGTGTATTCCAGCCATACTTTGATCAGTTCGTAGTGGTATTCATCGATGACATCTTGGTGTATTCTAAGATAGAGGATTAGCACAATGAGTATTTAAAAATGGTTCTGCAGATCCTTTGTGAGAAACAGTTGTATACGAAGTTCAATAAGTGTGAGTTCTGGCTTCGGGAAGTAACATTTTTGGGTCATGTAGTTTCTATTGAGGGGATTCATATGGATCCTCGTAAGATTGAGGCTGTGTTGGATTGGAAACAACCGAAGAATGTGTCGGAGATTTGTAGTTTTTTGGGACTGGTAGGATTTACTGCCGTTTCGTAGAGGGGTTCTAGTTGATCGCAGCGCCGTTGACCAAGCTACTACGTAAAGGAGTTCCTTTTGTTTGGACTGATGCACAGCAAGAGAGCTTCGAGAAACTCAAGACAGTTTTGACTCAGGCTCCAGTTCTGATACAGCATGAGCCTGGTAGGGACTTCGTGGTTTACAGTGATACGTCATATGTGGGTTTAGGTTGCGTCTTGATGCAAGATGGTAAGGTAGTTGCCTATGCGTCTCGACAGCTTAAGACTCACGAGGCTAATTATCCGACACATGATTTGGAGTTGGCTGCAGTTGTCTTTGTATTGAAGATTTGGAGGCACTATCTGTACGCTAAGAAGTGTGCCATCTACACTGATCACAAGAGCCTTAGGTATCTCCTCACTCAGAAGGAGTTAAATCTTAGGCAGCGACGATGGGTCAAGCTGCTTAAGGATCATGATTGTAGTATATAGTATCACCTTGGAAAGGCGAATGTGGTGGCCGATGCATTAAGCCGTAGGGTTGTAACTGATTTGAGAGCGTTGTTCGCTCGACTGAGTCTTTATAATGATAGAAGTCTTCTAGCAGAGCTACAAGTAAAGCCGACATAGATTGAGCAGATTAGAGCTATGCAGTTAGAGGATAAGACTCTCGAGATGCGATTTCGTCAGGTTGAGACTGGGACTACTACAGATTTTGGGCTGAATAATGATGGGGTATTGTGCTTCCGAGGTAGGATCTGTGTACCTAATCATGAGGATTTGAGGCTTCCGATTTTGAGGGAAGCGCATAGTAGTCTGTATGTTATGCATCCTGGTGGAAATAATATGTATAAAGATCTCCGAGAGTTGTACTGGTGGCTAGGGTTGAAGCATGAGGTGATCGATCTCATTGCTCACTTTCTGACTTGTCAGCAGGTTAAGGCTGAGCACCAGTTGCCTTCAGGGTTGCTACAGCCAGTTAATATACCGACGTAGAAATAGGAGCGACTGACGATGGATTTCGTTAGTGGGTTGCCTCTAACACCCACCAAGAAGGACTTTTTTTAGGTTGTCGTGGATTGATTGACCAAGTCTGCACATTTCATTCCAGTTAGGACGGACTTCTCTATGCAAAAGCTAGCTAAGCTCTACATTTCCAAGATAGTGAGGTTGCATGGGGTCCTATTTCGATCATCTTCGATAGGGATGCTCGTTTTACTTCTCGATTTTGGCAGAAACTTCATGAGTCTTTGGGTTCTCGTCTTAACTTCAATACTACTTTTCATCCTTAGATAGATGGTCAGTCAGAGAGGGTGATTCAGATACTGGAGGATATGTTGAGGGGTTGTGTTATGGATTTTTGAGGTAGTTGGGAGGAGTACTTGCTGTTGGCAGAGTTCACTTACAATAACAGTTATCAGTGTAGTATTTAGATGGCACCGTATAAGGCACTTTATGGTCGTAAGTGTCGCACTCCTTTGTGCTGGACTGAGTTGGGTGAGCGACATGTTCTAGGTCCGAAGCTGATTTCTAAGACTGAGGATAAGGTTCGGTTGATCCGAGAACGTCTGAAAACGGCTTCTGATAGGCATAAGTCTTATACTGATTTGAAGAGGAAGGACATTGAGTATTCTGTGGGGGACTTGGTCTTTCTTAAAGTTTCACCGTGGAAGAAGGTTCTGAGGTTCGGACGTAAGGGTAAGCTGAGTCCTCGATTTATTGGGCCGTACCAGATTCTAAAGCGAGTGGGACCAATTGCATATCAGTTAGAGCTACCTTCAAAGTTGGATCGTATTCATGAAGTCTTCCACGTCTCGATTTATCCCACGCATGTTATGCCTGTAGAGGAGATTAAGGTTAGGCCAGATCTGACATTTGAGGAGGAGCCGGTTCAGATTTTAGATCGCGACACCAAGGTTTTGCGAAGGAAATCTATCCTGTTAGTAAAGGTGCTGTGGTGAAATCATAGCACTGAGGAGGCCACTTGGGAGCCAGAGGATTCGATGCATTAGCAGTATCCTCACCTTTTCTAATCAGGTAAATTTCGAGGACGAAATTTTCTTTTAGGGGGTAGAGTTGTAATGCCCCAAATTTTATTAAATTGTTTTTATAATTATTTGACACAAATGTCTGTCTGCTTCAGTGGTTAAGTGTTTTGGGTGTGTGGGAGAGGTCCCAAGTTCAAGCCTTAGCTTGGGAAAAAAATTGGTTTTTGATGGATAAAGCCATACTCTTGTTCAATGGGCTTAAGTTTAAATGCTAGTAAGACTATTTCAGAATGGGCCTGCTAGTCTAGTCGTTAAGGTGTGTGTTAAGTGCTTGGAGGTCTGGAGTTCGAATCCCTGCGCAAGCAAGGGATTTATTTTGCTGCTAATGTCGTGGGAATGTTTGAGTTGGTTTGGAACACTGAATAGTTGCAACATATGTGGTTTAGTAGGAGCGAAATAGGGGGTTCAGAGTTACCCAAACATTCTGTTCTTCCTCTCTGCAAAATTTCCCCTTCTCCACATTTTTTTGTTTTCTTTCTTTTCTTCCCCAGCCGAAAATTCCCTGCTGATGTCGATTTTATTTCCTATTAATATTAGTTTTTGAGTCCTTTTCCTTTATCATTACCCATCTCTGCTGTTGATGCGAATTTGGAGACAACCAAGGTGCGGTGGATTGCTAAAACAGTGTTCTAATTAGTGAGGATTTGTGTTGTTTGTTAAAAGTTCTGGAGTGCTCGTGGTTGCGTTAGCTTCGAATCGATACCAGATGTGTACTCCAATCAATCTGAAATTGCGTTTCGATGAAAGCCAAAAACGCTATTGTCGACGCAACACGAGTGTGTGGGCTGCCCTTATAGAGGCCGTGTGGCAAGACACAGCCGTGTGATTGACGAGTTAGGCCGTGTGCGTGCCACATGGGCACGATAGACACGAGCATGTGATGGCTTGTAGGCTGCGTACGAGGCACGGGCTCAGGAAAATAGGAATCTGGGCAAGGCCGTGTGGTCCACACGGGCAAGGCCAATTTGGGCTGTGTGACCCACAAGGACGTGTAGGCCCACACGGGCAGGGCACACGGGCGTGTGAGCTTCTTTCATCTGAAATGTTCTGTACGGTTGCACGGGTCACCCAAGTCGACTATGACCTGTCGTAGGGTCGGTAAGCCTTATCTAGACTCTTAATTCTATGATGTATGTGTTAGCATGTTATACCTGGCATGATTATCTTATCTGTTCTAAAAATAAATGTATGATAAGTTTGTCTGCATTATAGCATGCCATATTTGTATGATGCATTGCATCGGCGAGGGTCTGATGAAGAGAAGGGAGTATTTGTAGGGCTTCATGAGCCTGATATCTGGCAGCTAAGCTGCATACTTATGATATGTGCTGCATTACGGTACCTTATGGTGTGTAAGGATGGATGGGACGATTGTATCCCCATATATGGTGTGTAGGGATGGGTGGGTCGATTTTATCCCCACATGGTGTGTTGGGTTGGACGGAGTTGGTGTGCAAGGCTGGTGGTTATATTCTATTGATCTGATCTATTTTGCATGCTATATCTGAGATGGGCTGAAGCCCTAAGACTATATCTGATAATGATCCTCTAAAGGCTCAGGCCCGAATTATGATTGTATTCAGTTATTTGTTTGCATGCATGCTATACTGTGGGGATGTACACACTGAGTTGTGAAACTCACCCCTTTATTTATTTATCTCTTCAGGTAATCCCTAGCAGTAGGTTGATCGGTGCAGAGGAGAACTCGACGGTGACCACGTCTGCATACATTTTGGTTATGACTTTGACTTTGGTTTATTTATTATTTTTTGAGGGTTGATGTGATTTTGGATTTGGAATTTTGGATTTTAATTGGGTTTTGAACTGTGGATGTGGATTATAAAATACAATCTTAATATTATGGTTTTCCTAAAATAAACTAAGAATTTTCATAAATAAAAATGAGCTCTCAAGATAAAAATCAACAATTGAGTTTCAAACGCTTCTGCGATAAAGAAACGTTTTCAAAACAATACGACCATTTTCATGATTTTCGACTAAGTAAAAGACAACAAACGATGTGGTTTATGAATCAAAATGGTTTAGTTAAAACACTCTCATGTGACATCGCCAGATTCTACCATAACGTCTAGGCCGGATTTGGGGTGTTACATCTTCAATACAGGAAAATAATATATGTTTTTGTAATAGCTTGATTTTCAGTGGTGTCAAAAAAGGCGATTTCATAACCTAATTTTCATAAATTGGGTCCATAAACACTAAATATGAATATTTACAAAATTGGTATAAAAGAATATTAATGTTTGGTCTTTCAATTTATTCTATTAATTGCTTAATTAGGGTAAAATGACTAAATTGTAAAAGTTCAATCAGTATAAGTTTTTAATTAGCTAAAGACTTAGGGATTTAAATTTCAACTAGTCAAGGATTATAAATGACTATTGAACCAATTCTCAACTTGAGTTAGTGGGATGTGATGTATATAAATAATTAGATTAAATTAATTAAGTTTAATTAAATTAAACTTCATTAAAATTTAATCTATGTATAAATATGTCAAGTAAGTGGAAGTTGTCATCTTTTTCTTCCTTCCTCTCCACCGAATTAACAAATAAAAACCTAAAGAAAAACCATTTTGAAGCTCAAGCATTCGACCCTTGATTGGTAAGAAATTTCAAGTCATCTTCTTGTAATTTTTATATTTTTGAATTAATGGGAGCTTGATTTAGCTAGCCCATGTACTAATTTGCAAAACTGTTAAAGTTTTTGAAAGTTGTCATTGTTTATTTCTTGAAGAAATTGGTGTTAAATTGATAGATTTTAAGCTTAGATTATGGAAAAAAGACTAAATTTTAATGTTTAATTATTAGTTTTTTTATGTAATGACTAAAGTGAATAAAATATGAAATTGAGGTGAAATTTTGGTATAAATAGATAGTATAGGGTCCCTTAGGGATGTAATTGGAATTGGATTTTAAATTGAAACTCAAAATTGAAAGATACTGTAATTTTGATTTGAGGGACTAAATTGAATAAAGTGTAGAAATTTAAGGGTATTGAAAAATAGAACTATATAGGTTCATACGTGCCATGGAATTGTGTATAAATGTTTGGTATTTGATAAATTGAACGAAATAATTGTATAGATCAAGAATTGGATCAAATCAAAGATAATCAAGGAAAAGTTAAATTTGTCGATTAGTCTCTAAAGATTCAATTTGTTTACTGTTTTGACCAGGTAAGTTCATATGATATTTATGAATTAGATTGTATGTATTTGAATTATATGTATATGTTTGATGTAAATCAAATTGGTTGTGAATTAGTACAAAAGGTGAGAATTGAACTAAATTGAAAAGTATTGATAATATATGTAATAAATACTGGTGTGAACTTAATAAATGTTAGGATATAATTGCCAAAAGGGTTTTGTGCACACTTGTACAAGATTGATTACAGATGTTGCCGAGATCCAACATTTGTTGCGAACTTGCAAATACATGTGACATAGGTTTAGCTCGAATGAGTAACTTGATGTCGTTTTAAAGGTTTAGCCTGAATGGGTAACCTGACATGTATATATATTCAACTTGGATAAGCAATCAAATTTTTTGTTATAAAGGTTTAGCCTGACGGGTAACTTGACACGAATTTATTTAGCTCGGATGAACAACTGGTGTGGTGTAGTTACCTGTGTATTTGAGTCCATGTACTAGGGTTCATCGGGTGAAACGATTCATATGAAATGAGAAAATTGAAATAAGTTGGAAATTACTCGATGTTCTAATGAAAGATTATTGAATGATTTGAGTACAAAGCCTTTGATATTTTCAAATGTTATTACATTACATCTTGGATTAAATGAGATTTATGTTTATTATCTATTGTGACATGAAATGGCATGATAAATACTTGTGATATTACATGGTTTGATTATATGTTAAAACTCACATTGTTAATGTTGTGATTTGTAATGTCTAGTCAAACTATGCCAAATTATGGTAACTTATTGTATTAATTAAAAGCTAAGGTAAGTTTTGTTTAATGCCTATGAACTTACTAAGAATGTATATGCTTATGCTATTTTTCTCTTTTTCCTCGTAGATTGTTGCCTTGAGGAACATGTCAAGCCGGATCATCCTGAAGCTCACACTATCCCCAATTCGGTAGATATTTAGTCATTTTGTGTCAAGTGTTGTGGCATGTATATAGGTGACATGAAGTGTATCTTAGTGTGTGTGTAACACCCTTAACCCGTACCTGTCGCCGAAATAGGGTTTCAGAGCATTACCAGAACATTTAGAATATTTTTCCATTAAACTACGTAAATTACTATTCATTTACCTAGATCATCTATAACGTCCCTTGATAGGGCCCTCGAGGCCCAATATGAGCATTAGAATTGAATTGGGACTTAATCAGGACCTCTAAGAATTTTTCGTGAAACTACAAAATTTTTCCAAGGTGCAGGCCTCACATGCCCGTGTGGTCTAAAGGACACGCTCGTGTGACCCTGAGACACACCTGTGCTAGAGGCCGTGTTCAACCCAGTGTAACTCACTGTCTTGCATAGATGACCATGCCAGACACCCGTGTGCTAGGCCGTGTGGTTAATTAATTTGGTTCAAAAATAGGTGCAGGTTTCACACGGCCAAGACACACACCTGTGTTCTAGGCCGTGTAGCACACATGGCTGAGACACATGCCCGAGTCTCTGTCCGTATACTCATTTCTGAGCATTCTGTTTCTCAAAATTTAGGTGCAAGGGACACACAGCCAAAACCTGCACTTGAAACACACATCCAATACCAACCAATTCAAGCATTCAAATTGGGCAATTTCCATCATTCAACAAGGCATATCACTATATGCATATCTGTTTATAAACTTACCTTAGAATAACTTAGACATTAGCATCATTTGATCATATATACATAACATATCACATATGAATATATCATCATAACCCACTTAATCATACCAAAATAAACCATTACTAGCCATTCCAATGGCCAGGTTACAAAACATCATTTTCAAGCAACTGTTGGCCAAGTTGTCCTATACATGCCATTATACCAAAATGATTTGTACTAATTATACCCAAAATGACTAGTTGATAGTGTGACGATGCTTTAGTGATCTCTAACCTTTACGAGTTTTCGAGCATTATAAAACAAGGGAAAATAAAATGGAGTAAGCATTACATGCTTAGTAAGTTTGTATAACGGAAACTAAACTTACCAATCCTGTTTATTAAATTTAAGCACACTAAATCATGTTTTCCATCCATTTGGCTAAATTGCCTAAACACATACATTCAATGAAACATGTTAGTCACCAAAATCTTGATATCAATCAAGTAATATAGATGAGCTCATCAAGCAATATTCTTTCAAGTCATTATTATTTCATCTCAAGATTTTCATGCCATGTTTAGAGTTATATGTCCGTTGAATCATTGAATTTCAACGGATGCTTAAGTAGTACACTTAAAGTGTACGAATCAATAATCCGTCAATTTTTTATTCAAGGGTACCCATTAGGGCACTTAACCAAGAAACACTCTCTCGAGCCACATATCGTATAATAGGATTACCAGTTCAAGCTAAATCCTTTATATAACATAAGCTTAGAAGAGCTCGATTAAGATTACCAGTCTTGGCTAAACCCTAATCATAACGTATGCTCGAGAGGTATTATATAAGGATTACCTGTTCGGGCTAAATCATTTCTATAACAAGGTCAATAGGATTACTCATCCGAGCTAAATCCCGTCTGCAACAAATGCAGGACCTTATTAGTTTCAGAAAGCGTATATAATCATTGGAATTTAATATTCAATCGAGATTTAACCCCTTTTTCATCATTTCAAGCATGTATTAAATTTCTCATGAATACATTCGAGTAATGTACATCAATATAAATCTCATTCCATACAACACAACATTCAATTAAACATAATTACATGCCGGATTAAGTTACACGAACTTACCTCGACACTTGTTCGCGTAAAAAGTCTACTAATTCGAAACCTTTTCTTTTCCTCGATCTAATCTCGAATTAGTGTTGTTCGGATCTATATAAATGAATTTATCTATAAATTTCACACATTTCATATTCAAATGGACTCAATTTACGTCCTAAGAAAAATCATCATTTTGCCTCTAACTTTTCCATAAATTCCAATTTTATCCCTAGTCCCGGAAAATGAAACTTGTGCAAATTACTCCCTATTCCAAGCCTAACCAAAGCCCCATTACAAATTTTCCAGCAAATTTACTTATAAAATTTCAAAATATTTCATAAAATTTTACAACTTTTCATTTTAGTCCCTAAATCATATTTTCATCAAAACTCACTTTGTAAAAGTTATTTATCTATCAACAATCTTTCATTTTCTACCATGAATTTATACTTTTCATCATATACATCCATGACCCATTTTCATACCTTGATAACTTTTCAAATTAATCCCTCAAATAGAGAGATTAAGCTATCCCAGTTTTAAAAATACCAAAATTACTAAAAATGGGACAAGAGAACTTACCCAATTAGGCCTTGAAAGTTTATTTTCTCTCTCCTAGGGTTTCCATGTGTTTTAGGTTGAAGATGACATAAAATAAGATGATTTCTTTTATCATCTTTTTAATTAATTAAGTATTTTACTATTTCCAATTTAGTCCTTGTCCTTTTTCTATATTTCCATGGATGAGTCATCAAGAAAAATCTACATACTTTTATTAATGGTATAATTACCATATAAGGACTTCTAGTTTTGAATTCCATAGTTATTTGATCCTTATAGCTACTAGAATTCAACTTTCGCATTTTATGCGATTTAGTCCTTCTCGTAATTAAACACTTAATCGATAAAATTTTCATATCAACATTTTCACATGACACGCGTATTATAATACGGACCATATAATGAAATAAAAATAAATCATATTTTCGGATCGAATTTGTGGTCCTGAAACCACTGTTCCGATTTCACTAAAAAATGGGCTGTTACAGTGTGAATGTGTTTACTTGTAGTAAGTTTTTTTAATCGTTGCCTATCATATTAAATTGGTGTCTTGAATTGTCAATGGTGTTGGAATATATGTGTTTTTATGCTAAAGATGTGATGTTCAATAACTATGTGAATGACATATGGAATGGTATGAAATGAGTTAGAAATGGTTGCTTGTTTGATTGGTGAATGAAATGGAAATGCATTTGAATATTAGCAACTTGAAACATTAGCATATTGAATGATTATTGATTAAAACTTGAAATATGTTCTAAAATGATTCATTTTTATCAAAAATAGGGTCCATGTCCCGATGACCATCCTCCCTTGTCGCAACGTCAACCAATAGTAAGTGACGCTGCAGTGTCAAGTGGCCTGACATCGTGACGTGATGTACTATTTTAGCAATATCATGATGTGGAAGAGATGATGTCATGACGTTGACCCGAAACTTTACAATTTGGTCCTATTTCGTGTTCAGGTTGACAAAAGAGCTTTCATAAGCTCGATTTATACTAAAAAATTGTTGTTTAACATGATTTTGAATGTGATTGACACTTGATTGTTGATTGCATATGCGTATGATTATTTACTGCGTATTTGACTATAGTTGTTCCGGCAACAAATGATGCATCTTATAGCTCGGACCCAATGATTTAGTCGAGCGAGGGATGTTATTGTTTTTTACTGAACATTGCCAATGTATGCCTCCTATTGATAGTGATTTGAAAATTTTATATATGAAAATTTTTGTAATATTTGACCAAACAATATGTTTAATGATATAATCCCTAATTTACAGTTTGGAATTATGATATTATAAGAAACATTATATAATTTAGTCAATAAAATTAATTAATAAAAAATAATTATTTTTATGATTTATTGTTATTAAAATCATGCCTAGTATAATTTTAATTAAAAAAACACCCATAATCATTTCATATATATGTTGACTTATTCTAATCAAGGAAGTAATAATTTTTATTCTAATTTCTTGTTAATAAAATCATGCCTAATATAATATTAATTTTAAAAGAAACACTCGTAATCAATTTATATAAATGTTGGCTTATTCCAACTTTAAATATAATATTAATATACAAACATATTTTCCATATAAAAAAAAACTTAATTACCTAAAGATTAATGTGCCATGTTAAAGATTCATATTATTTTTTTTGTATATTACATATTAAAAGACTTTTTTTTAATTGTACATAATTTTATATTAGTTCTTTAATATTATTTTTTAAAATCACATTCTTTTTACTATTTTGGTTAAATATTATAGGGATTAAATTTTAAAAATAATATAAAATTTTGAATTGTAAATTAATATTTAGGTATTCACGGTTTTTTCTTAATGTTCTTATGTTAAGATTATATTTAAATTTGGAAATGGCCAACTGTCATAAAAATAAAGTATGGGTATTTTGTTTAGGCTTAATGATAAATTTGGCCATTAATGTTTGTATATTTTGTCATTATGGTCCTATTTGCATTCTTTATTTTTTTTTTGTCACCAACCTTTTTTTTTCAATCTGTATTTTCTAACAGATTTAATGAATAAATTCAAGATTTCAATCTTTCATACATTTGTTTACTGAAAAGTTTTCTTCTAAGTTAATTTTTTTAGATAATTATGTTTATTTTCTTTGAATTAAGAGTTAATTTTTTAATTTAATGTATTATTTATTTATTTTATTATTTTCCCCATGTAACTATCTTATTGGGTAATCTAAGTAATAAATTACATCTCATTAAAAATATTCCACATCATCCCAATTAACTTTTTTAATGACACTTTCATTAAATCTATTAGAAAAAGTAGATTGAAAAAAAGAACAAAGGTTGATAGCTAAAAAAGGTTAAAAAATACAATTAGGACCATTTTGAAAAATATGCAAACGTTAGTGGCCAAAATTTACCATTAAGCCTTTTTCTTAAATAATATTATATTAGGCATGCTTTTAAATAATTATTATGCATATTTTAACTTATATTAGGTATGATTTTTTAAAAAATTTACAATGAATCTTAAACTTTTAAAATATAATATATCCCATAATTAATGTCTTTTTGGATTATAATGCAGGCATAATAAATATAAGAAATTAATTTGTCTTTTTATTACATTTTAAAATATAATTTTTGTGACAATTCAGTTTTTATTGGTGTCGAAAAGGGCAATTTTGGGAGCCTGTTTCCGTAAATCGAGTTCGTAAATAGAGATATTTACGGGGTTATCATATTGATGAATTTAAATTTGATTAAGTGATTTAATAAAAATTGTGAGTAATTATGGCTCATGAACTAAATTGTAAAAGTTCAATTGTTATATATTTTCAATTAGATCTGCTTGAGGACTTAAATAACAATCAACCAAATGACCAAAATAACAAATAGACCTATTTTTTTTGCAAGAAGAAGAAGAGTAGCAAATTTCAAAACAATAATTACATCAATATCATCTTGCAAATTATTCAGAATGAAAGTATCAATTTGCTGGGGAGGAGAAGTAAACTCATGGAGACCCAATTGATATCAAACATCATACCAACTAAGGTATTAACCACTCAATTAGATTCTTTGTATATATGCTCGATGCAAACCACCCATGCTCGAGGCCCAATTTGAGCATTAAAAACAAGTCGGGACTAAATAGGAATCTCAGAGATTTTTTCGTAAAATTTCAAAAATTTTGTTATATACTGGGGTCACACGCTCGTGTGACTAGGCCGTGTGACTCACGCGGCCAAGTGACATGCCCATGTCTCAGGCCTTGTGGACATTCGATGTGAGGCACACGATCGTGTCCCAGCCTGTGTCCTTACCTTTGTAACTTTTTGACTTGGGTCACATGGCCAGCCGCACGCTCGTGTGCTCAACCGTGTGGTTAATTTAATTTTCAAAAATTAGGTGTAGGATTCACACGGCCAAGACACACGCTCGTGTTTTAGGCCATGTGACACACACGGCAAAGACACACACTTGTGTCTCTGCTCGTGTGTCTAATTCTGAGCATTCTGTTTCTAAATTTTAAGATGCAGGGGACACACGGCCAAATCACATGCCCATGTGCCAGGCCGTGTGTCACACACGGTCAAGACACACGCCCGTGTGTCTACCCGTGTTGAAAAAATAAAGCTATTTCCTAGCTTTATTTCTCACCCAAAATTTGCCAACAACCTACACCAACACTTGCAAACATATACCAACCAATTCAAGCATTATGACCAAGCCAACTCTAACATCTAACATGATATATTATCACATGCATTCATGTTTATAATCTTACCATAGACATACTTGTTTAACATAACTCAATCAAACTATACTAAACACATATGTAATTACTATGATATAACCTTATAAATATACCAATTCAAACCATCACTAGCCATTCTAATGGTTAGATTACAAACAACCATTTACAAGCCAACAATTGGCCAAGTTAACCTATACATGTCATTATACCAAAACATGTTTACTATTATACCAAAACGAGCTGGTGGATAGTGTGATGATGCTCCGACTGATCTCTAACCTTTACGAGCTTCCGAGCACTATAAACAAAGAAAATAAACCTAGTAAGCATTAATGCTTAGTAAGTTCGTATAACAGGAATTAAACTTACCAATCATATTCATTTAAATAAACATAACAATAACATGCTTCCCAACAAATTGACAAGTTTACCTATTCACATATGCTCAATTAAGCAAGTTAGTCACATATTTCACATGTACATCAAATAAACATAGATGAGCTCATCATGCTACAAACTTTCAACTATTTTAGAAGCATTTGAGACATAATTCTTTTATTCTAATAATTTCTCATGACATGAGATTTATCCGTTGAATTATTGAAATATCGATGGATACTTAGGTAGTATACGCGAGGTATACAAATCAGTGATCCGTGAATTCATGTTCAGGGGTACCCATTAGGACACATAATTAGGGAGCACACTCTCAAGCCACATATCAGGATGCTCAGATAAGCTATGTAACAGGACGCTTATACGGGGTAAATAGGAAAATCATAAGAGTTTTTATCAGGGAGCTCATGGAGCTTAACAGGTAACTTCAAAAGTTATTATCAAGGAGCACCAGATAGCCATTTAATAGGGAGTTCAGGTGAGCCATGTCAAGATGCTCATAAGAGCTTATATCAGGATGCTCACGTAGAGCTGCGTTTGTGTTTGCAATATATGCTGGAGCACAAATGATCGAATCATGTAACACAACGCTAACAAAGAGTTGCGGTAGTGCGCAACACATGCAGGATCACTACTGATCCGGATGCTCGCAAGAACTATTTAACATGATGCTCGAGAATACTTTTAACAGGATACTCATCCGAGCTATATTCTGTCTGCAACATATGCAGGACCACATACATTATGGGAAATCATGTATCCATCGAAATTCACTATTCAAACAGAATTTAACATTTTCCGGACGTGATTGGACATGTGATTATTTCATATATTTATAACATTTATATAATTCATACAAACTTTTAGCATTTCATATAATTTACATAAATACATACTACATTCAATTCAAGTATAAAAATAAACATAATTTAGTTACACGAACTTACCTCAACACTTATTCGTATTTAAAAGTCTACTAATCCAGCACCTTTTCTTTTCCTCGATCTAACTCTTTATTTGGTCTTTTCGGACCTATATAAATGAATTTAATCATCAATTCATTATATTTCATATTCAATTGGATTCAATTTACATCCTAGGTAAAATTACCATTTTGCCCCTATACTTTTCATAAATGACAATTTCATCCTTAGGCTCGGAAAATGAAATTCATGCAATTTAATCCTTATTCCAAGCCTAACGGAAAATTTCATATAATATTTATAGCACTTGTATTTCACAAAATTTAGAATTTTTCCATACCTTTTACATCTTTACAGTTTAGTGCCTAAATTATAAATTCATCAAAATTCACTCTACAAAAGTTGTTTATCCATCAACAACATTTTATTTTCTACCATAAATTTCAAAATTTCAGCATATCCATGGGAAAACTTTGTTACTTTGATAACTTTACAAATTATTCCCCAAAATAGATAGATTAAGGTATTCTGATCTAAAAAATATAAAAATTACTAAAAACAGGACAAAAATGCTTATCCAATTGAACCGATTAAGCTTACTTGAGCACTTTTCTCTTTCCTATGGTTTCCATGTCTTAATTTGTGGAAGATGATATATAATGATGATATTTTTCTATTATCATCTTTTAATTATTTTAGTTTTCAATTTAGTCCTTGTCTTTTTCTAATTTTCCATGGGTGACTCATCAAAAATATCTATTAACTTTTCTTTAATGGTCTAATTACCATATAAGGACCTCATGTTTTGAATTCCATAGCTATTTGGTACTTATAGCTACTAGAACTCAACTTTTGCATTTATACAATTTGGTCATTTCCATAATTAAACACATAATCGGTAAAATTTTCTTATCAAAATTTTCATATAACATTCCTATCATAATGCATACTATGCAATAATAATAAAATAAATTTTATTTATGGCTCGGATTTGTGGTCCCGAAACCACTGTTCCAATTTCACTGAAAATGGGCTGTTACAATTCTCCTTTTTAAGAATTTTCGTCTTTGAAAATCTTACTCGTAAAGAGATTTGGATATTGCTTTCTCATGGTATCCTCTAGTTCCCAGGTAGCTTCTTCTATATCATGTCATTGCCAGAGAACTTTTACTAATGCTACCTTTTTATTTCTTAACTCTTTTGTTTCACGTGCCAGGATTTTGATCGGTTCCTCACTGTAAGTCATATCAGGCTATATCTCAACTTCTGTCAGAGAAATAACATGTGAAGGATCCGATCGATACTGTCACAACATAGACACATGAAAAACATTATGAATTCTGTCAAGTTTTGCTAGTAATGCCAACTGATATGCAACAGGCCCGATTCTTTTAGTAATCTCATATGTCCCGATGAATCGTGGACTCAATTTTTCTTTTCGACCAAGCCGGAGAACTTTCTTCCAAGATGATACTCTCAAGAATACCTTATCACCGACATGAAATTCTATCTCTTTTCATTTAAGATCGACATAAGACTTTTGACGAACTGAGGCTGCTTTTAAACTATCTCGAATCACCTTTACCTTTTCTTCAGTTTCTTGGATCAAGTCAACTCCGTGTATCTTTTTCTCACTAAGCTCTGTCCAATATAATGGAGTTCTACATTTACGACCATATAGAGCCTCATACGGTGCCATTTTAATACTGGACTGATAACTATTATTATAGGCAAATTCAACTAAAGGCAGATACTTTTCCCAGTTACCTTCAAATTCTAAAATACAACACCGAAGTATATGTTTCGAAATCTATATAACACGTCTAGACTGCCCATCAATCTTAGAATAGAATGCGGTACTGAAATGTAACTGTGTACCCAGAGCTTCTTGCAAATTATTCCAAAATTGAGACATAAATCGAGGATCTCTGTCTGAAATAATGGAGATAGGCACTCTATGCAATCTGACAATCTTAGAAATATATAATTCAGCCAATCTATTGAAGGAAAAATCCATACATGCCGGAATAAAGTGTGTAAACTTTGTTAACCGGTCAATAATTACCCAAATGACATCTTTCTTCTTCGGAGACAGGGGTAATCCCGATACAAAGTCCATGGTAATTCTTTCCCATTTCTATTTTGGTATCGTAACTGACTGTAATAATCCCGAAAGCACCTGATGTTTAACTTTTACTTGTTGAAATATCAAACATTTAGATACAAATTCAGTAATATCCCATTACATTTCGGGCCACCAGTATATGTTTTTCAAATCATTGTACATTTTTTTACTACCAGTATGAATGGACATGGTACCATTATGAGCTTCATGTAGATTCTTTTGTACCAGTTCCGAGTTCTTTAGTACACATATTTTGCTTATGAATAAAAAATAATCATCAAACCCAATCTGAAATTCTGAATCAGGATTCAACTCACACTGTTCTCGTTTAGCTTGTAATTCATCATCACCCTTCTGAGTTTCACAGATCTATTGCAGAAATGACGGTTTAGCTTTTAACTCTGCTATAATTGAACCATCATCTAACAATGACAACCAAGTATTCATTGCTCACAAGGTAAATAAAGACTTTCTGCTTAGGGCATCAACAACTATATTAGCTTTTCTAGGATGATAGTCAATAACAAGATCATAATCTTTCAATAATTCAAGCCACCTGCGTTGTCTTAAGTTCAAGTCTTTTTGTGACATTAGATACTTCAAAATTTTATGATCGGTGAATATGTAACACTTTTCACCAAACAGGTAATGTCGCCAAATTTTTAATGCAAAAACAATGGCTGCCAACTCCAAATCATGTATCAAGTAATTTCTTTCATGTGGTTTTAGCTGTCTAAAAGCATAGGCTATTACTTTACCTTCTTGCATCAATACATAGCCTAAACCATTTAATGATGTTTCACTGTAAATTATAAATTCTTTACCTGATTTAGGTTGAACTAACACAGGTGCTTCAGTCAACAAGGCTTTTAATTTGTCAAAACTTTACTGGCATTTATCAGACCACTCGAATTTCACATCTTTCTGCAATAATCGAGTCATTGGAGAAGATATCATTGAGAACCCTTTAACAAAACTCCAATAATATCCTTCTAGTCCCAGAAAAATTCTGACTTTAGACACATTTTTCGGTGGTTTCCAGTTAACAATCGCTAAAATTTTATTCAGATCCACCCTAATACCTTCAGTAGATACTATATGTCTGAGAAAACCAACTTCCCGTAGCCAAAATTCATATTTACTGAATTTGGTATATAATTGTTTCTTTCGCAGAGTTTGTAACACAATTCTCAGATGATCAGAATGTTCATTTTCATCTTGAGAATATACCAAAATATCATCTATAAATACCACCACAAACCTGTCTAAACACGGTTAGAAAATTCTGTTCATTAAATCCATGAATATTGTAGGTGCATTTGTCAAACCAAAAGACATCACAAGAAACTCATAGTGCCTATACCTGGTTCTGAAAGTTGTCTTTGGCACATCAAAATCTTTTACCCGTAGCTGATAGTAACAAGACAAAGATCGATCTTTGAAAATATAGTGGTACCTTTCAGTTGATCAAACAGGTTATCAATATGAGGCAGTGGATACTTATTATTTATTGTGATTTTGTTGAGCTGCCTGTAATCAATACACAACCTTAATGATCCATCTTTCTTCTTTACAAAAAGAACTGATGCATCCCAAGGTAAGAAACTGGGTCAAGTAAAACCTCTGTCAATTAGTTCTTGCAACTGCGGTTTCAACTCTTTCAGTTCAGTAGGATCCATTCTGTAGGGTGCTATGGATATCGGTGTTGTCCCTGGAACAAGATCTACAGAAAATTCTACCTTTCTAACTGGTGGTAAGCCAGGTAATTCCTCTGGGAACACATCAGGAAATTCACAAACAACTAGCACTGACTGAATCTTTGACTCAGTTACTTTAGTATCTAACACATAAGCAAAGTAAGCATTGTACCCTTTTCTGACATATTTGTGTGCTAATATAGTCGAGATCACATTAGATAATCTATCCAATTTATCAGATTCAACGTGAAGTAACTCACCATTCTGACACTTTAGCACAATGTATTTCTGTTTACAATTCACTATTGCATCATGTTGGGTTAGCCAATCCATTCTCAAAATCACATCAAATTCGTCAAAGGGAAACAACACCAAATTAGTCGAGAAACAATAACCTTTTACCATCAACAGATAGTTTTTTACAAACTTTATCCACCATAACATATTGGCTCAGGGGGTTTGAAACTTTAACCACAAATTCAGTGAATTCAGCAGGTAACTTTTTAACAGACACTAAATTTGTGCATATGTATGAATGTGTTGAACTGGGATCAATCAAAGCAGTAATATCAGTTTTAAGTAGAGAAAATGTACCAGTAATGACGTCTGGTGCAGAAGCATCCTTTCTTGTACGTATAACATATGTCCTTGCTGGTGCTCGTGCCTCAGATTTAACTATTGAGTCTTTTGTAGTACCTCAATTACCACTAACATTGTTAGGGTGATGGGGTGGTCTACCTCTCGAGGCAGGATTACTTGGCTTCGAAGTCTAATTAGTATCTTTTTAATTCTTTTTTGGACAATCTTTAAGAAAATAATCAAAAGAACCACATTTATAGCAAGCCCCACTTCTCATATGGCACTCCCCAAAATGAAATTCATTACAATGTTTACATTTCGGTTTGGAGACGAAGATATCAGGTTAGAGCGTTGAGAACCCCGCTCTTTTTCAGAATACCCCATAGGTGTGGTAAAACGATCATGGTAATTCTTTGATTTCTTCAAAGTAGATGATTGCGACTTGCCCATAAATTTTTTACCAGAAATCTGGGCTTCTTTCTCTGCTTGTTTTTTTTCTTTACTTAATTCTTCTGATTTGTGCACTCGATCGGCTAGTACCACAAATTCCCTTAATTCAAGAATTCTGATTAACAGCTTGATTTCTTCATTTAATCCTTCATTAAAACGTTTACACATATCAGCTTCAGTTGGAACCCATTCTCTGGCATATTTACTTAACCGAACAAATTCCCGCTTATATTCAGATACAGTCATGTTTCCCTGTTTGAGCTTTAGAAATTCTTTTTTTTTTCTAATCCAGAAATCTTTGACTAGTATACTTCTTTCTAAATTTAGTGTGGAAGAATTCCCACGTAACATTTTCTCTCGGTACAATAGAAATTATAGTATTCCACCAATGGTAAGCTGTGTCTTTTAATAAAGATACTGCACATTTCAAACACTCAGCTGGTGTACATGATAATTCATCTAAAAGCTTGATGGTATTTTCAAACCAAAATTTAGCTCTCTTTGGATCATCATCAGTAATAGCCCTAAATTCTTCTGCCCCATACTTACGAATTTTATCCATCGAAGGCTTACCGATTCTAAAAGGTTCAGCACCCTGTGGCATCTCTGGAACTGGTTGAGGAGCAGATGGGAGAGGTTGTTGTACAACAGGATTTGTTCTCAAGTATTCAGTGAACCATTCATTCATCATTTGAAAGAAGGCTTCTTTTGCCTCCTCACCTCGGCCCCCAGATACAGGCATTCTATTACTACTAGATATAGCTTTTTGAATAGAAGCTTGAGCAATGCTCTCATCTTCCTCAGATTTAGCTATAGCTTGGTTTGATGACATTACTATATGAAAAACACATTTAAAGAATTGGTCAAGAGATATCACACTATTATAAATTATATCATGGCATGTATAGCTAAACTCGTACTTGCTATGTTAGTTCGAGAATCAACTAAACTGTAGCTCTGATACCAATAAATATAACACCCCTAACCCGTATCCGTCGCTAAAATAGGGTTGCAGATCATTACCGGAGATTACAAAAAAATTTCATACAATTCATGTCATTTACTATTCATATCCGAAACTAACCATATCATCCCTTGAATGGACCCTAGAGGCCCAATTTAAGCATTAAAAATAAGTCGGGACTAAATACGGATCTTAGGGAATTTTTCGTAAAATTTCAAAATTTTTCTTATATATAGGGTCACACGCCCGTGTGAGTAGGCCGTGTGGCTAAGACGGCTAAGTGACATGCCAATGTCTCAGGCCGTATGGACATTTGATGTGAGGCACACAGTCGTATCCTAACCCGTGTCTTTACCCATGTAACTTTCTGACTTGGGTCACATGGCCAGCCACATGACCATGTGCTAGGCCGTGTGGTTAATTTAATTTTCAAAAATTAGGTGCAAGATTCACAAGGCCAAGACACACGCCGGTGTTCTAGGCCATGTGATACATACGGCTGAGAAATACGCCCGTGTCTCTGCCCATGTGTCTATTTTAAGCATTCTGCTTTTAAATTTTAAGATGTAGAAGACACATGGCCAAACCACATGCCTATGTGCTAGGCCATGCGTCACACGTGGTCAAGACACATGCTCGTGTGTCTACCCGTGTGGAAAAAATAAAGCTATTTCCTAGCTTTATTTCTTACCCAAAATTTGCCAACAACCTACACCAATACTTGCAAATATATACCAACCAATTCAAGCATTATGACCAAGACAACTCTAACATTTAACATGATATATTATCACATGCATTCATGTTTATGATCTTACCTTTTATAAATATACTTGTTTAACATAACTCAATCAAACCATACTAAAAACATATGTAATTACCATGATATAACCTTATAAATATACCAATTCAAACCATCACTAGCCTTTCCAATGGCTAGATTACAAACAACCATTTACAAGCCAACAATTGGCCAAGTTAACCTATACATGCCATTATACCAAAATATGTTTACTATTTATACCAAAACGAGCTGGTGGATAGTGTGATGATGCTCCGACCGATCTCCAACCTTTACGAGCTTCCAAGTACTATAAAACAAAAGAAAATAAACCTAGTAAGCATTTAATGCTTAGTAAGTTCATATAATAGAAATTAAACTTACCAATCATATTCATTTAAATAAACATAAAAATAACATGATTCCCAACAAATTGTCAAGTTTACCTATTCACATATGCTCAATTAAGCAAGTTAGTCACATATTTCACATGTACATCAAATAAACATAGATGAGCTCATCATGCTACAAACTTTCAGGTATTTCAGAAGCATTTGAGACATAATTCTTTTATTCTCATAATTTCTCATGACAGAAGATTTATCTATTAATTTATTGAAATATCGATGGATACTCAGGTAGTATATGCGAGGTATACAAATCAGTGATCCATTAATTCATGTTTAGGGGTACCCATTAGGGCACATAATCAGGGAGTACACTCTTGAGCCACATATCAGGATGCTCAGATGAGCCATGTAGCAAGACGCTTATTCAGGCTAAATAGGAAACTCAAAAGAGTTTTAATCAGGGAGCTCATAGAGCTTAATAGGTAACTCTGAAGAGTTATTATCAGGGAGCACCGGGTAGCCATTTAACAGCGAGTTCAAGCGAGCCATGTCAGGATGCTCATAAGAGCTTATATCAGGATGCTCACGTAGAGCTGCATTTGTGTCTTCAATATATGCTGGAGCACAATCGATTGAATCATGTAACAGGATGCTCACAAAGAGTTGCGGTAGTGCGCAACACATGTAGGATCACTACCGATCAGGATGCTCGCAAGAACTATTTAACAGGATGCTCGAGAAGACTTTTAACAGGATGCTCGTCCGAGCTATATTTTGTCCGCAACATATGCAGGACCGCATTCATTATGGGAAATCATGTATCCATCGAAATTCATTATTCAAACGAAATTTAACATTTTTCGGACGTGATTGGACATGTGATTATTTCATATATTTATAACATTTATATAATTCATACAAATTTTTAGCATTTAATATAATTTACATAAATATATACTACATTCAATTCAAGTATAAAAAAATAATTATAATGTAGTTACACGAACTTACCTCAATACTTGTTCGTATTTAAAAGTCTACTAATCCGGCACATTTTCTTTTCCTCGATCTAACTCTTTATTTGGTCTTTTCGGATCTATATAAATGAATTTAATGATCAATTCATTATATTTCAAACTCAATTGGATTCAATTTACATCCTAGGCAAAATTACAATTTTGCCCCTATACTTTTCATAAATAACAATTTCGTCCCTAGGTTCGGAAAATGAAATTCATGCAATTTAATCCTTATTCCAAGCCTAACGGAAAATTTCATATAACATTTACAACATTTGTATTTCAAAAAATTTAGAATTTTTCCATAACTTTTACATATTTACAATTTAGTCCCTAAATTATAATTTCATCAAAATTCACTTTACAAAAGAACAACTTTTCATTTCCTACCATAAATTTCAAAACTTTAGCATAATCATCTATTGAAAAACTTTTTTACTTTGATAAATTTACAAATTAATCCCTAAAATAGATAGATTAAGCTATTCCAATCTCAAAAATATAAAAATTACTAAAAATAGGACAAGAATGCTTACCCAATTGAACCAATTAAGCTTGCTTAAGCACTTTTCTCTTTCCTAGGGTTTCCATGTCTTAATTTGGGGAAGATGATATAAAATGATGATATATATCTATTATCATCTTTTAATTATTTTAGTTTCCAATTTAGTCCTTGTCTTTTTCTAATTTTCCATGGATGATTCATAAAAAATATCTACTAACTTTTTCTTAATGGTAATTACCATATAAGGACCTCAATTTTTGAATTCCATAGCTATTTGATACTTATAACTACTATAACTTAACTTTTTCATTTTAGGCAATTTGGTCCTTTCTATAATTAAACACATAATCGATAAACTTTTCTTATCAGAATTTGTATATAACATTCCTATCATAATGCAAACCATGGAATAATATTAAAATAGATTTTCTTTATGGCTCAGATTTGTGATCCCGAAACCACTGTTCCGATTTCACTGAAAACAGACTATTACAATTGGTTCTCTATTAGCTTTAACATTCACAACCAAACTCCAAATCGATCCCACAAGCATACCAGAATTATGAGGAACATTTCCAAAAACAAATGAATTCCTTTGTTTTCATACAAACCAGCATAGTATACCCAACAAGGAGCTCCAATTAACATATTTGAATTGTAAATTCAGTTCATTAGAAAGATTGACATTCACCTAAGATAAAATGTTAGTGGACTGCATGATGTATGTCAATTAGTTTAAGTAATTAAGGTTTAAATTAACTAAAACATAATTAAATTAAACTATAGTGGAAGGAGAGATGAAAATCATCTTCTCCAATCATCCAAAATTTCGACTAATTTGATTTTTATTTGAAATGTTAATTAGGTCAGATTTTAATTTCAAGTAACCATTATCATTCAAATAAAATCTTCTTTCAAGCATTTTGGCATTAATTTCAAGTAAGTCCATAGCCAAATTTTTTTTTTATTTTTATGAAAATTGAATCATGAGAGCTTAATTTGGCTAGCCCAAAACTATTAAAGTTTTTAAAAGTTTCCATGGTTGAGAATGAAATGATTTAGGTGTCAAATTATTAGAAATTAAGCTTAGTATGTGAAAAGGACTAATTGTAAAGTTTAATTGTTTATTTCGTACATTAGGTACCAAATTGAATAAAATACAAAACTGTCAAAAATTGTTGGTAAGGATGGAAAATAGAGGATCCCTAATGAGTTTTAGTAAAATCAAATTTTAATCCAAGGCCCTAAATTAGAAGTTATGCTTGTCTCGATTTTAGGGACTAAAATGAATAATTTGTGAAATATTTGAGATTTAGTATTTAATTCTATTTTGGCTAGAATTTGATGTTGTATTATTATTTAATCATTATTCATAGCTAAAGATGATGCATGACTGTGGATAGGGAAAGGAAAGATGAGAAGCGACGACAAGTGACACGAGCTTTCAGTTTGTATCTCTATGACTCAAGGTCAATCTAATTATTGCAAATTCATTACATTTTCCATTATATAATATTGAGGTGAGATGTTAATGGCTATTTATTTGAAATGCTATGGTTGAAATTGAATATCGAGAAATGGACTAAATTGAATAGAACAAAAAGTTGTATGACTTAACTAATATAGGAAATTGGTATGAAATTAAGCTTAATTATGTTATATTATACGATGAAATGATGAAATGATGAAATGATGTTGAATTGAAAATGATGGGACATGAATTGAACTACATGATAACATTAGAAATTGGTTACTCTATTAATTGTAAAGGTATATACTTCGATTTAGTCGATGATACACTTACGTGTCAGTATATTTGCTTTGGTTTATCTGATGATGCACTTATGTGCTAGTAAAATTGTTTCGGTATATCCGATGATGCACTTACATGCCAATATATTTGCTTCAATACATCGGATGATGCACTTATGTGTCAACATGATTTCTTCAGTCTATTTGATGATGCACTATGCGTGCTAGTATAATTACTTTGGTTCATCTGATGATGCCCATCATGTGTTAGTATAATTTCTTTGGCTTGCCCGGTGATGCACTATGTAACACCTCTCGCCCAGTCCGGTCGTCGGACATAAGCTATAAGGTGTTATGGGCAATTACCATATAATTACAAATTACAAATAATTTACAATTCAAAATTCATAAATAAATACTAAATAATTCATACAAGTATGTATATGATATTTCAGGTAAATATAGAGAAAACATAAGCTTAAAAAAGATTAGGGAATAATGGGGATCAATTTGAATAAAAAATAAAAAGTTAAAAAAAATGAAAACAGGAGACACACGACCGTGTCCCTTGCCCGTGTGAAATGGCCAAATCTATATGGATGACTCATATGGCCGTGCGTGTAACTGTGTAAAAACTTGAAGTCGTGTGGTTTTGGAGTCAAACAATCGTGTCGTTAGGCTATGTGATAAAGCTCAGCCTGTGTGGCCAGACTGTGTACAAATCGAAATAGGGTCACACGATCATGCCTCTAGGCTGTGTAACAACTTGATTCTATGTAGAAAAACCTGCACCTATAATCAATAAGACACACGTCGGTGTGAGGAAACCTTGTGTGATGGAACAGTTATTTCGGGACCAAAAATTTCTGTCATGTCAGATCGTAAATACTATTTAATAAATATTTACGGAGTCATAAGCCTCATATTAAAATTTGGTTAAGAAATTTTAACGTTTAAATAACTAATTAAGGAAAAAGGACTAAATTGTAAAAGGTACAAAACTTGTTAATTAAAACATTAAGATGATCAAATAGTTTAATAATTATATGAGGGAGGACTCATATGGTAATTAGACCATATTAAAAGTAGATGGACGGCTTTGGACTTTGAATTCATTAAAATGCATGATAATTTAAAGGATAAAGTTGTGATTTGTAAAATAAAACTTACGAAAAAATAAAATAAAAATGCTATCATCTTCCTAAAGGAAGAACCACCAAAAATTAGGGTGTTAAAACACCATTTTCATCAAGCTTGAAGTTCGGCTATGTTTTTTGCTTGCATGTAAGTAATTTCTAACATGTTTCTTGTAATTTTTATATTTTTGAGATTATTGCAACTAGGTCCACCTAATCCGTACCTTTGTCTTTGAATCTGCTAAAAATTTTGGAAGTTACCATTGATGAATCTTGGTTTTTTGTGATGATAATTATGTATTTGAAGCTTTGATGGTGTTATTTAGTTGTTTTGTGAAATGATTTTTGTTAGATTTTGATTTAAGGATTAAATTATTAAAATGTCAAAATTTCAAGGTTTAATGGTGAATTTGATATATAATAGGGACTGTTAAAGGGCCTAGAATATTCAACTGTAATTTTATTTTTATGAAATGGTTAATTTGATGATTTTTGGGTTAAAGGACTAAAATGCAAAAGCAGTAAAAATTTCCAGAAAATGTGTAATTAATGAAAATTTAAGGGTCATATGCATTGAATGGAATGTGAAATGTGTATGAGATAAATATATTGTGTTTAATTATTATATAGGTCAAGATTTGAATCAAAGAGACAATAATCGAGGAAAAGGGAAAATAACAGAATAGTCCCTGCGTGTTGATCGGAATTGAATAGTAGGTAAGTTCATAGTATTTCAATATGTAAATAAAGTTTTACATGTAATATTATATTATTGTTCTTTAATTAATATATTTATATATATAATTAGTGATGATTGCACATATGTGCCCCTGTTTGTACATATGTGCCCTATTTATACTTCGGTACCCATGAATGCACATACGTGCCCTTGTTTATACTTCGGTACCCCTGAATGCACATACGTGCCCCTGTTTATACTTCAGTACTCCTGAATGCACATACGTGCCCTTATTGTACTTCGGTACCCTTGAATGCACATACGTGCCCCTATTTGTACTTCGGTACCCTTGAATGCACATACGTGCCCCTATTTGTACTTCGGTACCGCTGATTGTACATACCTGCCCTTGTTTGTACTTCGGTATCCTTGAATGCACATACGTGTCCCTGTTTGTACTTAGGTATCCCTGAATACACATATGTTCCCTGTTTATACTTTGGTAATCTCGAATTAAATAGTATGTGAACTGTGTCTAATTGTACTTAGATTAAACGTTATACTATGTCCTTACTAAGTTTTGTAAGCTTATCGATTCTTGTGGGTTATTTTGTAGATAATCGTTCCTGACATTTTGGAAGGATCAATCAACCGGCTCACACTATCTGGAACGACGAGAATGTGTAAGTGTACACAATCGCAACAAGTAATAAAGTGACAAGTAAATGTCGAGTTATTGTACCCACAGGGACAGTGAAAAGAATTATTTATGAATGCAATTTAAAAACACTTTGGTGAAGAAAAATATTTCAATTTGAGAGGGTGATTAAAAACTAAGAATTTAGCTAAGTAAAATAAATAAAAAATGAAGTAAAAGTCTAATGCACGATTTCAAAATATGATTTAATCAAGATGACATAATTGTGCTAGGCTAATTACATTTCTCCACTTAGAATTATTAAACTCATGTTTATGTTGTTACGAAATAATTCACGGGAACTCGCTAATTTGCTAACTTATAAACATACTTACTTACCAAAATCCATTTATCTCTTGACTATATCCCTATGTCAATTCAACCAATTAAACGAATTTTAGTAAACAAATATGTTAATGCACATACATACTTATGGAATCAAAATACTCTCTTGTACATATCCCTAGCCAATTCAAACAATTAATTCAATCACATAAGCACATAAAAGATCATGTGCGGTAACAATGTATTTCTACCTTGAAACAATTTAATCACAATAATCGTGCAAGTTATGCAAGGCAATTGTATCTCTCGATACCGTTGCTAATTTAACCCTCAGCTACCTTAGAAGATTAAATATGCACTGATTAAGTATTATGTCAATTAATTACAATTTCAATCCGTTTAAATAATTAATTCATTAGTTTCTTTACAATTGTAATGCAAGAATAACTTAGTCATGATTTTACTTAATCAAACATCTTACCAAGGCCTATAACAACATAAACATAATTTTAATAAATTAAGACGATGAAATGCAATCAACCTAACACAAATTAAATTTAAGTCATATCAATTAAATTAAACATACCAACATCACAAATATTCATAGACATGTTCATCATAACAACAACAAAAATTAAAAGGATAGGGAGCAAGAAGCAAATCCGATGTTCTTCGTGGCTTGACTAGTTGCTCCACTCTTCTCTGTTTGTTCTTGTCTAACTGAGGCTTCTACGAACACTTGAACACTGCTCCAAATGATGGAAGAATGGCTCTTTTCCAAGAGATGAAATGGGCAAGAGGACATGTAACATCCCAAAATAGGGCCTAGTCAGAATAGTAGTTTCGAGAGCATAAATCCAACATCAAAATATTCATTTTATGATTATTATGAGGTCTAGAATATGAGAATATGCATATGTTAAGATTTCATGAAGAAATTCTTTGAGTAAGGTGTCCAATTGGAAATTTGGGACTAAATTGAATAAATTGCAAAACTTGGATTCTAGAAGCAATTTGTATGAAATTGCTTTAGATTATAAATTAGAAGGTCTTAGAGAGCAATTTCCCAATTTCTAAGTTTTTGGACAAAAATGGGCTTGCATGGATGAAATTTTAAAGAAAGGGATTAAGGGCATTTTGGTCATTTGGCATTTTAATGAAATAAAATGGGAAAAATAAACCAAAATCAGCTCATTTTCTTCTCCATGCTGCCGAAATTTCAAGGGACTCCATAGCTAGGGTTTTCAACATTTTCAAGCTCAATAGTAAGTGCACCCAAGCCTCGTTTTTAATGTTCTTTGTTTTTTTGAAATCATGGTAGCTTACTCTCTCCATTTCTGCCCATATTTCATGCTAGGGTTCATGTTTAAAAATTTACCCATGCATGAGTTACTTGTATTTTGATGATTTATGGAAGGGTATGAAAGTTAGAGGTGTGTTAAACATCTTTTCCTAGGTGATATTTCGTGAAAAACCCCTAAAGGGACATTTTTGCAAAAGTTGTTAAATATGTGGTAGGAATGTGAAAATAATGAAAAATGTGGGCTGCCATCAGAGGGAAAAGTGTTTGGCTAGGCTTAGGTAAGGTAGAAATTGCATGTGTTTCATTATACAAGCTTAGGGACTAAATCGTAAAAATGTGAAAGGTTAGGGGCAAAATGGTCATTTGGACCAGGGGTGAAATTTAGGCTCAAAAAGTACAATGTGATGTGTTAATGATTTAAATTTATTGTTTTAGACCTCAAGGAACAAATTCTGGAGGTCGATCAAGGAAAATGAAAGGTTTCGGAATAATCGAAACACAATACCGAAATGAGTACCAGGTAAGTTCGGATAACTTAAAGTAAACTCATAATATGCATAATTGTATGATGTATGAATGCATGATAATTGCATTGTTGATGGTATGAAAATGCATGGAATGTATATTTGATAATGATTTGATGGATAATGTCTCGTTGAGGTTAAAAAGGGAATTCGATGGATAAACCATGATTGATATGTGAATTGAGATCCTGCATATGTTGCAGAAAAGGATTTAGCCTAGACGGGTAATCCGTTGATCTCAAATATTGAAAGGATTTAGCCCAGACGGGTGTTCCTTGAGTGATCGAGCCTCCCGAAGAATATGTGTGCATTATGGATTTAGCCCGGACGGGTAATCCGATTAGGGTCTGAATTTAGCCTGGATTGGTAATTTAGATTCGAGCTCACTAAGGCTGTTTGTCGTTATAAGGGATTTAGCTTGGACTAGTAATCCCGACATCACCTAATGAGTTTACGATACGGGGGATTTAGCCTGGACTGGTAATCCCGTCGTAAGATGTGAGGTTCACGGGAGTGCATACATGAAATGATCATTCTTATGAATTGACGGTGACTGGATAATCCATCGAGATTTCCTAAAAACTCAATGGGACTAACACGAGATATATGTACAAATGACATGTTGAATGATGAGCTCATCTAAGATAAATTACATGATGTTTTGTTATATGACTAGCTCATTGATTGAATGCATGTGATAGGGAAACCATTTTCATATTTGTTGGTTTCATTATCTAATAAGGATGTATGTTAGGTAAGTTTACTTTCCAGTTATTTGAGCTTACTAAGCATATAAATGCTTACCCCTCTAATTTCCTTGTCTTACAGAGCTCGAGGACTCGTAAAGATTGGAAGACGGTTGAAGAATCAACACACTATCAGCTATTTTAGCTTTGGTATATAAACACTTATGTTTGTTCAATAGAATGTATAGAGCTTTTGAGTATTTTTTTATATGTGTCATTTGATTTGCCAAAATGAAGGCATGTAAAGTTATATTTATCTTTTTGTATATGGCCATGGAAATTGGCTTATTTTGAAGTAGGCTATGACCTACAAATCTATGCATGTTTATGTTCATATGTGATGGTTTGGTCTTCAATTGTCAATGAATTATAAAAACGAGCCAATCCTAAATATGTCTAGTATACATGGAAATCTTTAAATGCAAGATGAGAATTAACTTAGCATGTATGGAACCAAGACATGAGGTTTACATGCAATGAGGTTAATCAAAGTTTTATATTTATAAATGTACCATTTTTGCCTTAACATGCACTAAAGTAATCTATAAGTGTAATTGGTTGGCAGAGGGTGACCTAAGACTTGGAAAATAGCCTAATAAGGTCCACATGGGTAGACACACGGGCGTGTGTCTAAGCCATGTGTGACACACGGCTCACCCCCATGGGTGTGTGGTATGGCCGTGTGTCCCCTGCACTTTAAAATTTAAGTCAGTCTAGAACACGGGCTAAGTACACGGGCGTGTGTCTTGGTTGTGCTTTTAATAGTATGATGAGGTTGAAGTCAGTGTTGCACACGGGCTGTGGCCACGGGCGTGTCCCAAGCCACACGGCCCCATCACACGGGCGTGTCACACTTCAAAGTAAGGGAAAATTTTCTATGATGCCCAAAGTCTATTGAAAGTTCTCGGTTCTATCTCGAACCGCCCCCATCTATGACTTAGGCCGCGAAGGCCTGTATAAGGGACGAGAGGTACATGTTTGAAAGGTTTTAAATTTGGGCGAAGTTCGGTGACTCGATTTAATAAGTTTGTAAAGGCAAATTACTAGTAACGCCTCGAACCCTATCCCAGCGTCGGATACAGGTGAGGGGTGTTACAGGACAAGCGAAAAATAGATGGGAAACAAAGAGAGAAAGTTGAGAGATAAGAGAAAAGATGAGAATGTTGTGGTGTGTTGATATGAGCAGCCGATGGGGGTTTTTATAGGGTGAGAAGGCTGCTAAAAATAGCCAAAATCAGCAGCCATAGAGCCCTCCCATTGCCGGCCACACATGTGGCAAGTTTGAAGTTTCCAAACTTGCTGTATTAAGGCCGGGACATGTAACACCCCCTTACCCGAGACCGTCGCTGGAGTCGAGCAGGAGGCGTTAATAGACTTAACTTATCACTTAAACAATTTAAAACAATTTAGTTTACCTTTTGTAATAAACTGTCCATCTGCGTCACAGTCGCTAAAAAAGTTCATATATCGAGTTAAGAAACTCAAAATCCAAATCCGTAAATTTTTCCTGAAACTAGACTCATATATCTATTTACTAATTTTTTTCTAGAATTTTTTGTCAGTCCAATTAGTACAGTTTATTAGTTAAAGTTTCCCATGTTTTAGTGTTCGACTGCTCTGACCTCTATTCATTACGAATCACTTTTCTATTTGTACAGAATTCAGATGACTATTACGTTTATTTATCTTAAAAATATACTCAATAAAGATTCTATACATATAAAGTATGACTCCTAATTATTTTTGTACAATTTTTAGTGAATTTCTAAAGTCAGAACAGGAGATTCAGAAATCGCTCTAACCCTATTCCACCAAAACCCAAATATCTCATGAAATACAACTCATTTATCTATTTTGTTTCTTCCATATAACAATAGACTTAATAAGCTTCAACTTCATAGTTTACTAACCATCTAATTCTGTCTATACAATTTTTAATGATTTTTCAAACTCACGTCATTGCTGCTGAATGATACTGTTTTATAGCGAATTTCACCTTTTTATGAAATTCTATGATTTAGATAGCACTTAAGCATACTTAACACCATACATGATTTTTGATTAGCCATCCCAATGGCTAATCATAACCAAACATTTCCTTATCATTCAATAGCCATATCATAAGATTACATACACAAAATGATTATCATGCTATACATGCCATACTCAAGGTATACAAGCCATTATACCAAAATGGTCCACGGATAGTGTGAGTGATCCTCCGACCGTTCCCGATTTCCGAGCTGACTTGACAAAACTACAAAGAATGAAAAGGAGGGAGTAAGCATAAATGCTTAGTAAGTTCACATGAAAATAGCAAGTAACATAATCATGCAATCCAACATAAAACATCATTTGCATAAACAACACCAAGACATTCATGTTACATTTGCATTTAATATCTTACCACGATTTCATCATGCCAAGTTCTCAACCCGAGGGTTTAAGCATATACCTGTCAAATTTTCTCATTCACCACACTTACCAACATGTCACCTTCGTTTTAGGTACTCTCGTTTTTCACTTAAGATTCACCCGTTGAACACATCGGAATATGATTCGAATACACGGATTTCATGCACATAAGTGCCATACTCGCAACTAGACAAACTCAATAGCCTGCGGAAATTATGTAGCCATGCTACCATGTAATCCGCCCATAAGTGAACTCAGACTCAACTCAACGAGCTCGGGCGATCGTATCCATAAGTGAACTCGGACTCAACTCAACGAGTTCGAATATTCCATAAGTGAACTCGGACTCAATTCAACGAGTTCGGAACTCAAATATCCTAGTGACATGTCACTTGTATTCTAATCTATTCCCAAGGTTCAAACGGGCTTTTCCTTGATTACACATCTTTGCCGTCTTCCACGGAATGTCGGAACCGATACTTGGTAGCAATTCATATTTATCAAGTAGCATACATAATTTGAATATTACTCAATAATAACCACAAAGCATAATATTTCATAATAATAATCATCATATCATATAAATATCATTAAATTACTTAAAATAACAATTATGTTACCACATTTACACATGAACTTACCTCGGTACCAAAATAAAGAAATTTTGCAATTTAGTCCACAATCTTTTCCTTTCCCCGATCAAGGTCGATTCCACATCTTTCTTGATCTAAAATAACACATTTAGCTGATTTAATACTCACATTTATCAAAATAGTCCTTAACTCTAAATTTGGAAAAAATTATGATTTTCCCCTAAACTTTTGCATATTTACACTTTTGCCCCAAACCTCGAAAATTAAAATTTTTACAAAATTATTATGTTTTATGACATGCTGATCATTTTCCCTTCTATGGCAATATCAAATTCTCACTCTAACATGTAGTTATGAACATTAGGTACTTTTACCAATTATGTCGTTTTACTCGTTTTCACGTAAAATCGTTTAGCAAAAGTTGCTTAACACAATTTCAAGCTTCATATTCTACCATAAAACATCAAAATAAACACATTTCACCTATGGTTATATTTCCAAATATAAACCATAGGTTAAATTATTGCTAGAATAAGCTTAATCAAGTTACCGAGACTCCAAAAACGTAAAGAACATTAAAAACGGGCTCGGAATCACTTTTTATGGGGCTTGGAAGCTTGAAACAAACCCTAGCTATGGAGAACCCTTGAAATTTCGTCCTAATGAAGAAGATGGACATATTTTGCCATCTTTTTTCTTTTTTTAATCTTTTAATTACCGAATGACTATAATACCCTTCATTAAAAACTTTGGTTATTTCTACCTATGTATGTCCATTTTTTGTCCATGAAAACCTAATGGTATAATTACCATTAAAGGACCTCTACTTCAATTATGCTCTTCAATTAAATCCTTTAACATCTAAAACTCATATTTATCAACTTTTTCAATTAAGTCCTATAGGCAAATTAGACATGCAATTCATGAAAATTTCCATCGATATTCTAACATATGCATCTAATCACTCAATAAATTATAAAAATTAATCAGAATAAATTTTTCTACTTAAGAATTATGGTTTCGAAACCACTATTCTGTTTAGGCCCTAATTCGGGATATCACAACTCTCCCCCCTTTAGGGATTTTCGTCCCTAAAAATCTTACCGGTAAACAGGTGTAGGTATTGATTCCTTATAGTTTCCTCAGGCTCCCATGTAGCCTCTTCTACTCTGTGCTTTTGCCATAATACTTTCACGAGAGCGATACTTTTATTTCTTAGTTGCTTGACCTCCTGAATTAAAATATTAATCGGTTCTTCATTGTAAGTCATATATGGTTGTAGCTCAATTTTCGTCAGTGAAATTACATGTGAAGGATCCGAACGATACCGACGTAACATAGATACGTGGAACACATCGTGAATCTTCTCTAATTCAGGTGGTAATTCTAACCAATATGCTACCAATCCAATTCTTTCAATTATCTTATACGGTCCAATAAAACGCAGACTCAACTTGCCTTTCCGACCAAATCTAAGAACTTTCTTCCATGGAGACACTTTTAAGAATACCTTATCGCCGACTTGAAACTCGATTTCTTTTCGTTTCAAATCTGCGTAGGATTTCTGTCTATCTGAAGCAGCTTTCAAACAATCTCGAACCACTTTCACTTTTCTTCGGTTTCTTTAATTAGATCAACTCCGTAAATCTGATTTTCTTTGAGTTCAGTCCAATATAATGGCATCCGACACATACGACCGTACAATGCTTCATAAGGTGCCATCTTCAAACTCGTCTGATAACTATTATTGTAGGCAAATTCTACCAACGGTAAGTATCTTTCCCAACTACCTTGGAATTCCAATACACAATATCTGAGCATGTCTTCAAGAATCTGAATTACTTTCTCTGATTGTCCATCAGTCTTTGGATGGAAGGCAGTGCTGAAATTTAACTTCGTACCTAATGCCTCTTGCAACTTTTGCCAAAATCGCGATGTAAATCTCAGATCTCTATCCAAAATAATAGACAAAGGTACTTCGTGAAGTCTAACAATCTCACTGATATACAATTCAGCCAACTTATTAAGAGAATAATCAGTACGTACCGGAATAAAATGAGCCGATTTAGTCAATCTGTCAACTATTACCCAGATGACATCTTTCTTCCTTAGAGTTAACGACAACCTTGATACAAAATCCATAGTAATTCGATCCTACTTCCACTTGGGAACCATGATAGGCTGAAGTAGTCCCGAAGGCACTTGGTGTTCAGCTTTCACTTGTTGACAAATTAATTATTTCGATACAAACTCAGAGATATCTCTTTTCAATCCGTTCCACCAATACATTTTCTTCAAGTCATTATACATTTTTGTACTACCCGGGTGAATTGACAAACAACCACTATGTGCTTCGTGCAAGATCTTTTGAATCAACTCATCATTTTTCGGTACACAAATTTGATCTTTAAACTTCAAGCAACCATCAAAATCGATTCTAAAATCTGATCCTGTATCAGCCTCACATTGTTTCCTCTTAGCTTGCAAATCTTTGTCACTTTTCTGAGCTTCACAAATCTCTTGTAAAAACATTGGTCTTGCTCTCAACTCTGCTAGAATCGAACCATCTTCAGACACCGTCAACTGAGTATTCATAGCTCTCAAAGCAAACAATGACTTTCTACTCAAAGCATTAGCAACCACATTCGCTTTCCCCGGATGGTAGTCAATCAAAAGCTCGTAATCTTTCAATAATTCTAACCATCTCCGCTGTCTCAAATTCAAGTCTTTTGTGACACCAAGTACTTGAGACTTTTGTGGTCGGTATATACCTGGCACTTTTTACCATACAATAATGTCGCCAAATCTTCAAAGCAAACACTATAGCAGCCAATTCCAAATCATGAGTCGGATAATTCCTTTCATGAGGTTTCAACTGCCTCGAAGCATAAGCCCTAACTTTTCCTTCTTGCATAAGTACACATCCCAAGCCATTTAGAGAAGCATCACTATACACCACAAATTCTTTACCTGACTCGGGTTGTACCAACACTGGTGCTTCAGTTAGTAACTTTTTCAATTTCTCAAAGCTCTGTTGACATTCTTCCGTCCACTCAAATTTAACATCCTTTTAGAGTAGTTTGGTCATAGGAGTAGCAATTATAGAAAATCCATTTACAAACCGTCGATAATAACCAGCTAGGCCCAAAAAAATTCTATCCTCAGTTACATTCTTCGGCGGTTTCCAATCAACAATAGCCAAAATTTTACTGGATCAACCCGTATACCATCACCTGAAACAATATGACCCAAAAATCCTACTTCTCGAAGCCAAAACTGACTCTTACTAAACTTGGCATACAACTGCTTATCTCTCAAAGTTTACAAAACTATCCTCAAGTGCTCAGCATGCTCTGTCTCATCTTTTGAATAAATTAAGATATCATCAATAAATACCACAACATACTTGTCCAAGTATGGCCAAAATATGCGATTCATTAAGTACATAAACACGGCAGGAGCACTTGTCAAACCGAATGGCATAACTAAAAATTCATAATTGTCGTACCTTGTTCTAAAAGCAGTTTTAGGCACATCTGACTCTTTTACTCGCAGCTGGTAGTACCCAAACCTCAAGTCAATCTTTGAAAACCATGTCGCTCCTTTCAGCTGATCAAACAAATCATCAATTCTCGACAACGGATACTTGTTCTTGACTGTCACCTTATTTAACTACCGATAGTCTACACACAATCTCATAGAACCATCATTCTTTTTCACAAATAATACAGGAGCACCCCAAGGTGAAAAACTCGATCTCACAAAACCTTTGTCAGTCAACTCTTGCAACTGCGACTTTAATTCTTTCAACTCTATTGGTGGCATTCTATATGGAGCAATCGAGATCGGAGTGTTCCCAATATCAACTCAATACCAAATTTTACTTCTCAACAGGAGGTAAACCCGGTAGTTCTTCTGGAAATACATCTGCAAATTCACATACAATCGACACTAATTCAATTTTCTTCTCAAATTCCTTTGTATTCAACACATACGCCAAATAAGCTTCATAACCCTTTCTCAAATATCTTTGAGCTGACATCGAATAAATCACACTAGGCAATGCCTCTGATTCGTCTGATTCAACCCACAGAATTTTACCATTTTCACATTTTAATTCAATAACCTTTTGTTTACAATTTACTATAGCATCATGCAATGTCAACCAATCCATACCCAAAATAACATTAAATTCATCAAACGACAACAACATCAAGTCGGTCGGAAAATAATGACCTCTGATCATCAAAGGACATTTCTTGCATACTTTATCAACTATAAGACATTTGCCTAACGGATTTGACACTTTAATCATAAATTTCGTAAACTCAACAGGTATACTCATATTAGACACCAATTTCATGCACACTTATGAATGAGTAGAACCGGGGTCAATCAAAGCAATAACATTAACACCATAAAGAGAGAAAATACCAGTGATCACATCGGGAGATGAAGCATATTCACGCGCCCTTATGACATTAGTTCTTCAGCCTTACAAGCCCGATCAACAAGTACTATGAACTCTTTCAACTCAAGAATTTCCAAAAATACTTTGATGTCTTCATTGAGTCTGTCTTTAAATCGTCTGCACATTTTAGCCTCTAAAGGAATACATTCTCTAGCATACTTACTCAATCGAACGAACTCCCTTTCATACTCAGCAACTGTCATGTTGCCTTGTTCCAACTCGAGAAATTCTTTACGCTTCTGATCAATAAATCTTTCACTGATGTATTTCTTCCAAAATTCTTCTTGAAAGAACTCCCAAGTCACTTTCTCTTTCGGTACCACTGAAATCAATGTCTTCCACCAATCATAGGCTGAATCTCTCAACAAAGATATAGCACATTTCAAGCACTCTTCAGGTGTACAAGACAATTCATCAAATACCCGAATAGAATTTTCAAGCCAAAATTCTGCTTTCTCGGCATCATCATCAACATTTGCCTTGAACTCTTCAGCTCCTTGCTTGTGAATTCTATCAACTAGGGTTCTATGAAATTTCATCAGATCCATACCTTGAGGCATCAGGGGTACAGGTTGAGGAGTCGGGGGAGGTGGGGGAGGTTGAGCATTCGGGTTCGTACGAAAGAACTCGGTGTACCATGCATTCATCACCTGGAGAAAGGCTTCTCGAGCCCCTTCTCCTCCACCTTGATCAATAGTAGGAGGTCGACTTTCAGTCGGCACCGCCCCTTCAGCAGGAGCTGGCGCATTGCTCTTTACATCATCAACCACAGCTGGATCGAGATCCATTTACTATAAAAAAATCATTTTAAAGTTCAGGAGTCGTCACACTATCACAATATATATATGGCATGTATAATAAAACCCGTACATACGCCACGTTAGTTCGAGAATCGACTGAACTATAGCTCTGATACCACCAAATGTAACACCCCCTTATCCGAGACTGTCGTTGGAGTCGAGCACGAGGCGTTAACAGACTTAACTTATCACTTAAATAATTTAAAACAATTTAGTTTACCTTTCGTAATAAACTGTCCATCTGCATCACAGTCACTAAAAAAATTCATATCTCGAGTTACGAAACTCAAAATCCGTAAATTTTCCCTAAAACTAGACTCATATATCTATTTACTAATTTTTTTCTAGAATTTTTTGTTGGTCCAATTAGTACAGTTTATTAGTTAAAGTTTCCTCTATTCCAGTGTTTGACTGCTCTGACCTCTGTTCATTACGAATCACTTTTCTCTCAATCAGAATTCAGATAACTATTCCGTTTATTTATCTTAAAAATAGACTTAATAAAGATTCTATACATATAAAGTATGACTCCTAATTATTTGTTTACAGTTTTTAGTGAATTTCTAAAGTTCGAACAGGGGATTCATAAATCGCTCTGACCCTGTTCCACCAAAACCCAAATATCTCATGAAATACAACTCATTTATCTGTTTTTTTTTATATGAAAATAAACTTAATAAGCTTCAAATTCATAGTTTACTCACCATCTAATTCTGTCTATACTATTTTTAGTGATTTTTCAAACTCACGTCATTGCTACTAAATGATACTGTTTTATAGCAAATTTCACCTTTTTATGAAATTCCATGATTTAGATAGCACATTAAGCATACATAACCTCATACATGATTTTTGATTAGCCATCCCAATGGCTAATCATAACCAAACATTTCCTTATCACTGAATAGTCATATCATAAGATTACATATACAAAATGATTATCATGCTATACATGCCATACTCAAGGTATACAAGCCACTATACCAAAATGGTCCATGGATAGTGTGAGTGATCCTCCGACCGTTTTCGATTTCCGAGCTGGCTTAACAAAACTACAAAGAATGAAAAGGAGGGACTAAGCATAAATTCTTAGTAAGTTCACATGCAAATAGCAAGTAACATAATCATGCAATCCAACATAAAACATCATTTGCATAAACAACACCAAGACATTCATGTTACATTTGCATTTAATATCTTACCACGATTTCATCATACCAAGTTCTTAACCCGAGGGTTTAAGCACATACCTGTCAAATTTTCTCATTCACCACACTTACCAACATGTCACCTTCATTTTAGGTACTCCCGTTATTCACTTAAGATTCACCCATTAAACATATCAGAATATGATTTGAATACACGGATTTCATGCACATAAGTGCCATACCCGCAGCTAGACAAACTGAATAGCCTACGGAAATTATGTAGCCAAGCTACCATGTAATCCACCCATAAGTGAACTCGGACTCAACTCAACGAGTTCAGATATTCCATAAGTGAACTCAAACTCAACTCAACGAGTTTAGAAATCAAATATCTTAGTGACATGTCACTTGTATTCTAATCTATTCCCAAGGTTCAAATGGGCTTTTTCTCGATTACACATCTTTGCCGTCTTCCACGGAATGTCGAAACCGATACTTGGTAATAATTCATATTTATCAAGTAGCATACATAATTTGAATATTACTCAATAATAACCACAAAGCATAATATTTCATAATAATAATCATCATATCATATCATATAAATATCATTAAATTAATTAAAACAACAATTATGTTACCACATTTACACATGAACTTACCTCGGCACCAAAATAAAGAAATTTTGCAATTTAGTCCATAATCTTTTCCTTTCCCCGATCAAGGTCGATTCCATGTCTTTCTTGATCTAATATAACACATTTAGCTGATTTAATACTCACATTTATCAAAACAGTCCTCAACTCTAACTTTGGAAAAATTATGATTTTGCCCTTAAACTTTTGCATATTTACACTTTTGCCCCAAAGCTCGGAAATTAAAATTTTTCCAAAATTATTATGTTTTATGACATGGTGATCATTTTTCCCTACTATGGAAACATCAAATTCTCACTCTAACATGTAGTTATGAACATTAGGTATTTTTACCGATTATATTGTTTTACTCGTTTTCACGTAAAATCGTTTAGCAAAAGTTGTTTAACACAATTTCAGGCTTCATATTATACCATAAAACATCAAAATAAACACATTTCATCTATGTGTATTTTTCTAAATATAAACCCTAGGTTAAATTATTGCTAGAATAAGCTTAATCAAGTTACCAAGACTCCAAAAACGTAAAGAACGTTAAAAACGGGGCTTGGAATCACTTACTATGGAGCTTGGAAGCTTGAAACAAACCCTAGCTATAGAGAACCCTTGAAATTTAGTCCTAATGAAGAAGATGGACATACTTTGCCATCTTTTTCCTTTTTTTAATCTTTTAATTACCAAATGACTATAATACCCTTCATTAAAAACTTTGGTTATTTCTACCTATGTATGTCCATTTTTGTCCATGAAAATCTAATGATATAATTACCATTTAAAGACCTCTAATTCAATTATGCTCTTCAATTAAATCCTTTAACATCTAAAACTCATATTTATCAACTTTTGCAATTAAGTCCTAATAGGCAAATTAGACATGCAATTCATGAAATTTTCCATCGATATTCTAACATATGCATCTAATCACTCAATAAATTATAAAAATTAATCGGAATAAATCTTTCTACTTCAGAATTGTGGTTTCAAAACCACTATTCTGTTTAGGCCCTAATTCGAGCCCGTGTTTGTGCCCATGTAACTCTCTGACTTGGGTCACACGACTAAGCCACACGCTTGTGTGTCAGGCTGTGTAACTCTCGAAAAGGAACCTTTAAAACCTACAGGGGACACACGGCTGTGTCGCATGGCCGTGTGCACATACGACTAAGACACACGTCCGTGTCTTAGGTCATGTGGACAAGAAATAAGCCAAATTCAAACTATTGCTTTCACCTTTTCAAAGCATGTACTTACAAGTGATTTGTACTTTTAACCAAAGCATCAAAACATACCAAAATATCCATATTAAGACCAATTCACTAGGTCATTTATTCATACAACCAATATGCCAAAAAGGCACATCAAACATAAATCATCAAATCAACCTAAACATGTGCACTTTTACCATTTATCAACTAATTTGTTTCCATGCCAAAACATATCACAATTGATACATATCAACCATACCATATTAGATTCATGCCATGTCAAAGTAACATTATCATTTGGACTATTTCTCACATGCATCAAAACTATATAAATGACACAAATCTAGTCATTTCCAAATGGTACCAACATCCAACCTATATTCATACCATATTTCAATCATGCAAATCTATTCAAAACCTTTCTAAAGCATACCATAACTTGACCATGTTGAGGTCAATTCATCACCTATCACTTTTTCCATTTAAACATGCATTAACACCTTAACAAAATAACACATATTGACAAGGCATCAAAAGTACCAAGTTTACATCAACCAAAATGATATATACATGCCAAACTCATCAGTTACCATAAACTACAAGTCCAACTATACATGCCATTATAACCTTGATCAAAACATAAAAATCTACCAATATAATCACTGGATAGTGTGATAGATCTTTGACGAGCTTCCAACCCGGTCGAGCTTCTGATAATCTGTAAAGTAAGAGAAAGGTAACCGCATAAGCAATGAATGCTTAGTAAGCTCGTATAAGCCATAAGCATAATATTACATTTCAATAATAAATATTATAGGTTAAATATAAACCTATACCAATTCCTTAATATTTATTGAACCATAATCATCAACTCACAATGGGATAAGTCTATGAGCACCATATATATACTTATCGTTCCTAGCATAGTAGGATTTTATAAGATTTTGAGCCCTTCCATTTACTTACTTTCCATTGCATTTACTTACTTTAGTTTAAATAAAAACATCAATTCATTAATTAGCATATTTGTTCATGGACTAGGTATATTCATCCATAACATACGTAAGCTTCCCAAATATAAGTACATCTTTCAACATATCAATTCCCTTTTATTTCATCATATTTCATTTCAACTATGAACCTACCATTTTCATTAGCTTTTCATACCGTTTCCTTTGCATAATACAAGACATAAGAATAACATCATCCATGACTACAAGCTAGTGCATTTAACATAGCTCTTTTGAAATCAACTATGTAACACCCCAAACCCGGCCTGGAAGTTTGGCTCGAATCTGGCCTGTCACATTGAAGTATTTTTCAAAAACCATGTTTCCATTAAAAACCCTTCTTAATAATTAAAAACTTATACCCTTTTTAAACCTTGTTAGAAAACCTCAGCTGAATAACATTCTTAACAACTTTGTAAAAATCTTGGTAGTTGTGAAAACTTACTTTAAAAACAATTGCGGTTACGTAATGTTTTGAACAACAGTAGTTGCTTTGGAAAATCGTGTTCTAATACTAGCAATTATAAGAACAATAAATAAAATTCCAAATTTGAAATCCAGAAAATTACAACGGCTTTACTACAACCCACATAAAACATTTAAAGGTAATAATCAAAGCGTAGAATATAAACGGTGTGTGTGTGGCTTCCTCTGAGCCCCTCGCAGCCCCGATTTATCTAAGGCTGGAAATTACCTGAAAGGTTAATAAATGGAGTGAGTTTACGAAAACTCAGTGTGAAATCCCCTACTATAAAAAGGAACAATCGATTATCTAAAAGAATTAAAAGTCCGGCTGACCTTACTTACGATTCAGATGTACCAATCGAGCCTTAGCCCATTACAATAGACGATGCACGGATGGACCTTAGCCCATTACGAATAAAGAAACATTATCGAATTAGAACCAAAATGAGAATTCGAATCGAATCGGTGTGAATCGAATCGAATCGAAATTAGGTGAAAGAATTAAAATCAAAATCGAATCGAATTAGGTGACCGAATTAGAATCGAAATTAGTATCGCATGTGAATCGTAATCGAATCGAATCGGTGATAGTAACGCGAGATCGAAATCGAATGTGAATGCAATCCCAACCCAATCCAACCATATACACCCCCGTACCAACCCTACACTCCATGTGGGGAATAGCTCTACCCACCCAGCCCTACACTCCACAGTTGCAGCATTGCTGCTTAGTTATCAGTAAGTTGAGGCAAAGCCTCCAGTACGTGGACAAGCCACTTAACGAGATCGTGGCACAAAGCCATAGATAACTGTAATAACTTTGGCACATAGCCATCAGTTATAGTAATATGACTAGCGCACAACCTTCGATAAATATGATCGACACAGAGTCGTCAACAAATATGCTAGGCACATAGCCATAGGTAAATACGTTTGGCACGAAGCCATAGTCAAGATGGCACAAAGCCATATTTAGGTTGGCACAGAGCCATCAATAACTGGTCTATAATCAACACGACGCCCACAATATCGATACGAAGCCCACAATAACGGCACACAGCCTTCGGTAACATGATTGGCACTCAGCCATTGATCGGTCAACAGATATTGTGACAGAGTCACCAGATACAGATATTGTGGTAGAGCCACCAGAACAGATATTTGTGGCAGAGCCACCAGAAACAGATATTTGTGGCATAGCCACCAGAACGCTTCCTCCATCAATATAACCCATATCCCATGTAACAGATACACATGTCATGGCATACAACATACAGAATCAGAATATCATGCCCATATTTGAATCAAACAGTCACAGTCATGTCATTCATATCACCAACATATATTCACAATCAAATCCGTCAACCACACAGTCCAAGTTAGTCTCTTGCCCACAAGGGCAAAACAGTCATTTAACACCCTAGGGGCAAAATGGTAATTTTACCCCACAAGGGTATCTCGATAATTCTACCCTATAGGGGTATTTCAGTATTTTTACAAATTAGGGGTATTTTAGTAATTTTCATAATCGAGGGTATTTTGGTAATTTTGTAAACCAAGGGTCTATCAGTAACTTTATAAATCGAGGGTAAAACAGTAATTCTGTAAATCAAGGGTAAAACGATAATTTTGTAAATCGAGGGTAAAACAATAATTCTATAAATTGAGGGTAAAACGATAATTTTATAAATCGAGGGTAAAACGATAATTCTGTAAATCAAGGATAAAACAGTAATTCTATAAATCGAGGGTAAAACGGTAATTCTATAAATCGAGGGTAAAACAATAATTCTATAAATCGAGGGTAAAACAGTAATTTCACAAGTCGAGAGCATTTAAGTAATTGGTAAACTAAAGTATTCTAAACATGCATAACAATACGAATGGCCCTAAACCCATTCTCAGCCCAAATGGTCCCACACGCTCGTGTGGCCCTTTTAGCCCAAACCTAGCCACAGATATGTGATTCACCTAGCCTAGTCCAATATTTACTACACAATCAAACAACTTATCCAATTGGGCCCGTAGGCCTATTGGGCCCACATGGCCCCTTTCGGCCCATCGCGGCCCGAAGTAACCATCAAACAACTAGAGTAGTGAGAAATACACACCTGATTGGAGACTGGAGTTAATCCATGCTCCGAGCACTCTTAGCCAATGCCCAACCCAAACGAGCACGCCATAAAGCGAAAGGGATCAGCCAAGAAAGGTACATTTACTCTCCTCATGGTTCTCTCTATTTAAAGCTAGCTTCCCATCCACTTTTATTTTAGCTTCCCGATGTGGGATCCCTCCAACATCAGAGTTTAAATTCAACACCAACTCTTGCCGCCCCCTGTTAGCAAAATAAATACTCTTTGCTTGCCATGGGATTCGAACCCATGCCTCCCCTCAAATGCTCCACACGCCACTTGCCACTAAGCCACAAGGCTTTTTCTGTCAGAATTTCTCCAACAATATTCTTAAGGCCTACCTACTACACCTGTGGTTTGATTCACCTTAAACCAAAATTTTTGCTAGAGTCCGTGTTTGAACTCAGGACTTCTCCAACACTTCTCAAAGACACTTAACCATTAAAACAAGCCTTCATTAACGAAATTTGCATGCATAATGAATATATTATAAGCTGCCTTCAACCGCTCCCATGCTCAAGGCCCAAAACTTCTAGGCCCAAATTGAGGTGTTACAACTCTACCTCCCTTAAAGAAATTTTGTCCTCAAATTTCCATCTAACAGGTAGTCGTGTAACATCTAACCCACTACGCTCACAAACACAGCACTCTGATCCTACTATCACTATCACATTTCAACTAGAACTTGAAACATCTCATACATACAACACTTATTCACTGAAGCAAACACATATTTATCACACATATATACAATTTCTATATCCAAACATCACATCCACATAAAATAAATACCAAATTTAAATTCAGACCAATATCTAAGGAATCCATAGTATTTCAATTTCTAAATAGATAAAAGTATTCAGAAGACATACGGATTCGGCGCCAGAGACTCGGTGTGCCACAGTTTTTAAGAGAAATACTTCAAATAGACCACGTGGGTGAAAATAATTTTCTAAAATTCAACCTTTAAAAACCCAATCCACAGCCGAGTTGTTGCAACCTGGCTCTAATACCACTAAGTGCAATATCCCAAACCCGGCCTGGAAGTTTGGCTCGAATCTGGCGTGTCACATTGAAGTATTTTTCAAAAACCATGTTTCCATTAAAAACCCTTCTTAATAATTAAAAACTTATACCCTTTTTAAACCTTGTTAGAAAACCTCAGCTGAATAACATTCTTAACAACTTTGTAAAAATCTTGGTAGTTCCGAAAACTTACTTTAAAAACAATTGCGGTTCGTGATGTTTTGAACAACAATTAGTTGCTTTGGAAAATCGTGTTCTAATACTAGCAATTATAAGAACAATAAATAAAATTCCAAATTTGAAATCCAGAAAATTACAACGGCTTTACTACAACCCACATAAAACATTTAAAGGTAATAATCAAAATCAGAACATAAACAGTGTGTGTGGCTTCCTCCGAGCCCCTCGCAGCCCCGATCTATCTAAGGCTGGAAAATGCCTGAAAGGTTAATAAACGGAGTGAGTTTACTGAAAACTCAGTTTGAAATCCCTACTATAAAAAGGAACAATCATTATCTAAAAGAATTAAAAGTCCAGCCCGACCTTACTTACAGTTTGAGTACTAATCGGGCCTTAGCCCATTACAATAGACGATGCACTGATGGACCTTAGCCCATTCTGAAATAAGAAACATTATCAGAATTAGAACCAAAATGAGAATTCGAATCAGAATCAGGTGACAGAATCAGAATCAAAATCAGAATTAGGTGACAGAATTAAAATCAGAATCAGAATCAGAATTAGGTGACAGAATTAGAATCAGAATTAGTATCGAATGTAATCGAATCGAGAATCGAGATAGTAATGTAATCGTAATCGAAATGTGAATGCAATCCCAACCCAATCCAGCCATATACACCCCCGTACCAACCCTACACTCCATGTGGGGAATAGCTCTACCCACCCAGCCCTACACTCCACAGTTGCAGCATTGCTGCTTAGTTATCAGTAAGTTGAGGCAAAGCCTCCAGTACGTGGACAAGCCACTTAACAGAATACGTGGCACAAAGCCATAGATAACTGTAATAACTTTGGCACATAGCCATCAGTTATAGTAATATGACTAGCGCACAACCTTCGGTAAATATGATCGACACAGAGTCGTCAACAAATATGCTAGGCACATAGCCACAGGTAAATACGTTTGGCACGAAGCCATAGTCAAGATGGCACAAAGCCATATTTAGGTTGGCACAGAGCCATCGATAACAGGTCTATAATCAACACGACGCCCACAATATCGATACGAAGCCCACAATAACGGCACATAGCCTTCGATAACATGATCGGCACTCAGCCATCGATCGGTCAACAGATATTGTGACAGAGTCACCAGATACAGATATTGTGGCAGAGCCACTAGAACAGATATTTGTGGCAGAGCCACCAGAAACAGATATTTGTGGCATAGCCACCAGAACGCTTCCTCCATCAATATAACCCATATCCCATGTAACAGATACACATGTCATGGCATACAACATACAGAATCAGAATATCATGCCCATATTTGAATCAAACAGTCACAGTCATGTCATTCATATCACCAACATATATTCACAATCAAATCTGTCAACCACACAGTCCAAGTTAGACTCTTGCCCACAAGGGCAAAACAGTCATTTAACACCCTAAAGGCAAAATGGTAAATTTACCCCACAAGGGTATCTCGGTAATTCTACCCTATAGGGGTATTTCGGTATTTTTACAAATCAGGGGTATTTTAGTAATTTTCATAATCGAAGGTATTTTGGTAATTTTGTAAACCAAGGGTCTATCAGTAACTTTATAAATCGAGGGTAAAACAGTAATTCTGTAAATCAAGGGTAAAACGATAATTTTGTAAATCGAGGGTAAAACAATAATTCTATAAATCGAGGGTAAAATGGTAATTTTATAAATCGAGGGTAAAACGATAATTCTGTAAATCGAGGATAAAACAGTAATTCTATAAATTGAGGGTAAAACGGTAATTCTATAAATCGAGGGTAAAACAATAATTCTATAAATCGAGGGTAAAACGGTAATTTCACAAGTCGAGGGCATTTCAGTAATTGGTAAACTAAAGTATTCTAAACATGCATAACAATACGAATGGCCCTAAAGCCCATTCTCAGCCCAAATGGTCCCACACGCTCGTGTGGCCCTTTTAGCCCAAACCTAGCCACAGATATGTGATTCACCTAGCCTAGTCCAATATTTACTACACAATCAAACAACTTATCCAATTGGGCCCGTAGGCCCATTGGGCCCACATGGCCCCTTTCCGCCCATCGCGGCCCAAAGTAGCCATCCAACAACTAGAGTAGTGAGAAATACACACCTGATTGGAGACTGGAGTTAATCCATGCTCCGAGCACTCTTAGCCAACGTCCAACCCAAACGAGCACGCCATAAAGCGAAAGGGATCAGCCAAGAAAGGTACATTTACTCTCCTCATGGTTCTCTCTATTTAAAGCTAGCTTTCCATCCACTCTTATTTTAGCTTCCCGATGTGGGATCCCTCCAACATCAGAGTTTAAATTCAACACCAACTCTTGCCGCCCCCTGTTAGCAAAATAAATGCTCTTTGCTTGCCATGGGATTCGAACCCATGCCTCCCCTCAAATGCTCCACACGCCACTTGCCACTAAGCCACAAGGCTTTTTCTGTCAGAATTTCTCCAACAATATTCTTAAGGCCTACCTACTACACCCAGGGTTTGATTCACCTTAAACCAAAATTTTTGCTAGAGTCCAGGTTTGAACCCGGGACTTCTCCAACACTTCTCAGCACACTTAACCATTAAAACAAGCCTTCATTAACGAAATTTGCATGCATAACAGAATATTATAAGCTGCCTTCAACCGCTCCCATGCTCAAGGCCCAAAACTTCTAGGCCCAAATTTAGGGTGTTACAAACTACATGATAAATCATTTCATAAGAAATTACATACTTTAATTTATACCACTTTTTCATGTACATAAACATATTAGCAATTGAACACTTACCGTTTAAGTGTATTTCATTAAGACTAAGCATGATATAATCCAATCATAAGCTTGGCACAAGTCTAAGCATCATCCACAACTTATGTTAGAGCATCAACTCGTAAATCACTTAAAATAACATAAGGTAAGTCATATATATGAACATAATTTGAAATCTTCAATTTCATGAGCTTAAACATACTTTCATTGAACATTACCTTTCCATTCCTTTTCATAAATTCATAAGTCATTTGAATACTTACCTATCTTTCCCTTTTTATGCCTGTTGAGCCACTTAGAATAATATCAGATATGCGGGAAAGCTCACACAAAGTGTGATAAACATATAATCGTAGCTTACATGAGCTGTCAAATGGGCCTGCTTATACAAGTTGTCAGTCGGAATATAAGCTACACAATGCTGCTCACACAAGCTGTCGAGTATCCGCAGCTAGTGCAAGACCTCAGCCATTGGTAGGACATTCAAGACCAGCATTTAAACATAGTAACATGGGTCTGCTCACACAAGTTGTCGGCTGGAACGTAGGTACTCGGTGCTGTTCACACAAGCTGTCGAGTATCCGTAACAAATGTCGGAACCCAGCCACAGGTAGGGCATTCAGGATCAACACCAGAAACATGATAACCCTAATGACATGTTATTTATATCCTATATATTTCTAAGGTTCAGACAAGGCTCAATAGTCGTCGTACGTCGTTGGATTTCCATATTTTCTTTCCAAGATAAAATGCATAATAACATATATACATATTGATTCAATCATAATAGAATCACATATTAACATTCAATTTAATCAACATTATGCAAAATACTGTTCATACGAACTTACTTGGCTAAATTGCAGAAATAACAAAGTACAAGGGCATTTTGGTAATTTTCTATTCTTCTCAAGTTTTAGCTCGATCTTGATCTAAATTAATAATTTTATTCAATTTATTAATTTAGACAGTAAAATAATGTATTTTATAAAATTTAGTCATTTTTATATTTTTACAAAAGTTCCCTCAACTTTTTATTTTTATTCAATTTAGTCCCTGAGCCTAAAACATGCAAATTAACCATTTTTATTGCAAATTCATAACATCCATATATTTTTAGCATCCAATAAATCCCATATTTGCAACAATTTAACATCAAATCTTTGTACTTTTACTATTTCAACAATTTAGTTACTAATTGGAAAATTCATCAAAATCACTTAACAAAATGCTTTTAAATATCAACCAACAATTCAAATTCATCATTTAATAACTAAAATCACATAGATTCATCAATGAAAACTTTCAAAATCTTTAGCAGTTTCAAAATCAAAGGTACGGGCTAGCTGGACCTAGTTGCAATGATATCAAAAACATAAAAATGATTAAAAACAGGGCCAAAATGGGCTTACATGCATCATCCAAAGTATGGACGAACCTAGCTTAAAAATTCCATGGAAATTCGGTTGAAACAAAAGAGAAAGGAAGATGACAACCGGTTATCTTTCATTTATGTTTTAATTAATTTAATTAATTTATCAAATTACCATTTTAACCTTTATTAATAACTAACTAAAACATCAAATCCATGTCCATATTAGTCCACTAAATCCTTAAATGGTTTAATTACCATTTAGTTTAGTTTTACTTTATTCAATAAGCCAATTAATCACTCAAATCAAATAGTGATCAAATTTTACATCTTTTACGATTTAGTCATTTTTAAATTAACTATTGAAATGTTAAAATTTTTTTACAAAATTTTAATACCACCTTAATGGCACTCTGTAAATATTTATAAAAATATTTACAGTTTGGTTTATAGAAACGAGGTCTTGATACCTCATTTTCTAAAACCACTTGACCTTAGGGTCATACCACTTGAAATTAATAAATCGCTTATATAACATAAATTGTCAAATCAAAAACTTTTTAAAATCACATTTGACTCGTAAATATTAAATAATAATATTTATGAACTTACTTGTCAAATTTAGTGGCTCCAGAACGACTATTTCTGACTCCATTGAAAAATAAGCTATTACAAATGGCATGTACATATAGATAAAAATGTTGGTTTGGTATACTTTGATACCTTACCAAGTTATGTTATTTTAGTTATTTTAATATGCTTGTAAAGAAGGTTGTTCTTAATATGATTAGAATGGTTTGGAAATAGTTATTTGTGGTATGTTGTGGTACTTATTTGAACTAGATTATCATGTATGAAATGAGGCATTATTGGAATGTTTTGATAGTTGATGTTTTAATATAATTGTGGTGCCTTTAAATGGCATATTGGTTAGTTGAATTAGGATGTCTAAAATGGCATGTTTATATGGGTGTGAATAATGTTTAAGTCCCTTGGATGTATGCTCAAATAGTTAGATTGGTTAGGCATGAATTGGTTGTGAAATGGCTTAATTTTAGGTAAATTTTTGGTTCACACAGCTTGAGGCACGGGCTACCACACGACCCTGTGACAAGCATGACCTAATGACACGGTCGCGTGCCATTTGTGAGTTTCTTAGTGTTCAAGTTAGTGAGTTACATGGCCAAACACACAACCTAGCACACAGCCTGGCAGGCATCTCAGTGAGTTACACAAGTGAAGACACGGCCTGAAACACTGCCTTGTGTCCCTTATTTGAAAGCTACATGGCTTGAGATTATTTCACATGGCCTGGCTACACAGTTGTGTGGCCCCTATTTTCAACATTTTGCAACTTTTCTTAAAACTTCTGAACTGTTTCAAATTAGTCAAGAACAGGCTCAAAGCTATTTTTAAGGTCTTGAGGGCCCGATTTAGGGATGAAATGCTCATGTTCAATATATTTTTTATTTTCATTTATTTATTTAATGTTATATTAATAAAATTTTCCCAATTGTTTGGTAATGCTCTATAACCTAATTTGGCGTTAGAGACGGGTTAGGGGCGTTACATAACTCAAGTGAACCAATTTCAGGGTGATTGTTATGTTTGATTTGGGTGATTGTTGACAAATTGAATAAGTTGGCCCATTTTATTCTAGTTAGAATAGATTACTCACTTGGAAGGCTAGCAGAATTATATGTGTCAGAGATTGTGAGACTGCACGGAGTTCCAACATCTATTATTTTTTGTTATGATCCACAGTTTATATCGAGATTTTAGAGTAAACTTCACGAAGCTTTGGGCACTAAACTCAATTTCAGTACAACATTTCATCCTCAGACGGAGGGCAATCAGAACGAGTAATACAAATTTTGGAAAACATGCTACAATGTTGTACACTGGAATTTGAGGGTAGCTGGGAAAAATATTTACCGTTAGCTGAGTTCGCTTAGAATAATAGTTATCAATCTAATATTAAAATGGCACCGTTTGAAGTTTTATACTGAAGAAAATGTAAAATGCCATTGTATTAGTCTGAGCTAAGCGAATCCAAAATAGTAGGGATTAATTTGATTCGAGAAACTAAAGACAAGGTTCAAATTATTTGAAATTGTTTGGAAGTTGCATCTGATTGTCAAAAATCGTACACGGATTTGAAAAGAAAAGATATAGAAATCGTTAGAGATCAAGTATTTTTATAAGTTTCTCCATGGAAGAAAGTGCTACGATTCGAAAAGAAAGGAAAATTGAGTCTGAGATTTATCAGGCAGTATGAGATTACCGAAAGAATCTGTTCTGTAGCTTATAGATTAGCTTTACCTTTTGAACTTGAGAAAATTCATAACATGTTCCATGTTTCAATGCTAAGATGGTACAAATTTGATCCTTCACACATGATTCCTCATAGTGAAATTGAATTACAGCTAGATTTGATGTATTCTAAAGAATTAGTGAAAATGTTAGATTGGAAGTTAAAGAACTTCGAAATAAATTAGTACCATTGGTGAAAGTCTTGTGGCATCAGCATGGTACTAAGGAGGCTACCTGAGAAATCGAAGAATCTATGGAATTACAATATTCGAATATATTTTTAGGTAATAATTTCGAGGATGAAATTTCCTAAGGTGGGAGAGTTGTAACAACCTGTTTTTCAATAGTGACGGAACAGTGGTTTCAGGACCACAAATTTCTATCATGTTGGCTTGTAAATACTATTTAATGAATATTTATGGAGTCATAAGTGTCATATTAAAATTTGGTTAAGAAATTTTAATGTTTAGATAACTTATTAAGAAAAAAAGACTAAATTATAAAAGATGTAAAACAATTATAGCATTAAGATGATCAAATGGTTTAATTATTATATGAGGGAGGACTCATATGGTAATTAGACCATAGTAAAAGTAGATGGACTACTTTGGAATTTGAATTCATTAAAATGCATGATAATTTAAAGGATAAAGTTGTAATTTGTTAAATAAAGCTTAAGTAAAAATAAAATAAAAATGCTATCATCTTCCTAGAGGAAGAACCATCGAAAATTAGGGTTTTAAAACACCATTTTTATCAAGCTTGAAGTTCGGCTATGCTCTTTTCTTGCATGTAAGTAATTTCCAACTCGTTTCTTGTAATTTTTATATTTTTGAGATCGTTGCAACTAGGTCCATCTAGTCCATACCTTTGTTTTTGAATCTGTAAAAAATTTTGGAAGTTACCATTGATGAATCTTGGTTTTTTGTGATGATAATTATGTATTTGAAGCTTTGATGGTGTTATTTGGTTGTTTTGTGAAATTATTTTTGTTAGATTTTGATTTAAGGATTAAATTGTTAAAATGTCAAAAATTCAAGGTTTGATGGTGAATTTCAAAATTTTTGGGTTTAGATGACTAAATTATAAAGTTATAAAAGTTTAGGGAAAAATGTGTATCTAAAGAAAATTTAAGGGTCATATGCATTGAATGGAATGTGAAATGTGCATGAAATTAATATATTGTGTTTAATTATTATATAGATCAAGATTTGAATCAAAGAGACAATAACCGACGAAAAGGGAAAATAACAAAATAGTCCCTGCATGTTGATCGAAATTTAATAGTAGGTAAGTCCATAGTTTTTCAATACATAAATAAAGTTTTACTTGTAATCTTATATTATTTTTCTTCAATTAATATGTTTATATATATAATTATTGATGATTGTACATACTTGCCCTTGTTTGTACTTCGATACCCCTAAATTCACATACATGCCCCTGTTTGTACTTTGGTACCCCTGAATGCATATACGTGCCCTTATTTGTACTTCGGTTCCCCTAAATACACATACGTGCCCTATTTATACTTTGGTAACCCTAAAGTAAATAGTATGTAAACTGTTTCTAATTGTATTTAGATTAAATGTTATACTATGTCCTTAGTAAGTTTTGAAAGCTTACCAGTTCTTGTGGGTTATTTTGTAGATAATCGTTCCTAACATTTTGGAAAGACCAATCAACCGGCTCACACCATCCATCTAAGTTGGTAGTTTTTGTATCTCCTAAGGTAGTGACATGTATATATAGATAAAAATGTTGGTTTGGTATACTTTGATACCTTACCAAATTATGTTATTTTAGTTATTTTAATATGCTTTTAAATAAGGTTCTTCTTGATATGATTAGAATGGTTTGGAAATAGTTATTTATGGTATGTTTTGGCATCTATTTGAACTAGATTATCATGTATGAAATGAGGCAATATTGGCATGTTTTGATAGTTGATGTTTTATATAATTGTGGTGGCTTTGAATGACATATTGGTTAGTTGAATTAGGATGTCTAAAATGACATGTTTATGTGGGCGTGAATGATGTTTAAGTCTCTTGGACATTTGCTCAACTAGTTAGATTGGTTAGGTGTGAATTGGTTGTGAAATGGCTTAATTTTAGGTAAATTTTGGGTTCACACGGCCTGAGACACGAGCTGTCACATGGCTGTATGACACACACGGCTTGGTGGCACTGCCGTGTACCATTTGTTAGTTTCTTAGTGTTCAAGTCAATGAGTTACACGGCCTGGCACATGAGCGTGTGGGGCATTTTAATGAGTTACATGAGTGAGGACACAGGTTAGGACACGACTGTGTGTCCCTTGTTCGAAAGTTACACTGCCTGGCCATATGACTGTGTGACCCATTTTTTCAACATTTTGCAACTTTTTCTTAAAACTTTTGAACTATTTCAAATTAGTCTCAAATTTCCCCAAAGCTATTTTTAGGGTCTCGAAGGCCCGATTTAGGGAGGAAATGCTCATGTTCTATATGTTTTTTATTGTCTTTTATTTATTTAATGTTATATTGATAAATGTTTCCCAATTGTTTGGTAATCCTCCATAACCCTAATCCAACAATGGAGACGGGCTAGGGGTGTTACATAACCAAAGTAAACAACTTTCAAGCTAACAACAATTTGACTATTTCCATCCCACTTATACATAATTACATACCATTAAGGACTAACATGATACAAAATTACCAAAGTTAGAATATCAAAACCTCGGTACATGCCAAAAAAATGACCATTCACCAATTGTTAATTTCAAGATCGGTGCTAGAAGCTGAGTCGATGATAGAACTATTAGGTACCTAACTTACACACCGGAACAACAACGTACTCTAAGTATAACTCAGTGTGATTTTATAATCCAAATAATTAAACTTAAAACAAAACATTCAATTACTTGATTAAAATACAATAAGAGAAATGAAAATAAGCATATAATTCTTCATTCATCAATTATAACTTCAATATTTAATTCAAACATGAGTATTTCATGAATCATCACACTGTCATTTCATGCATTCATAATCTAATTATCCAAAGTTCACATCTTATTTATTCTATATATTTCACATACTATAATTCCGATCTCCATTGTCGTTTTCAATTTCATCTTTCCTTTTCATTTTTCCCCAATTAACATAACTTAGATTTGGACTCAGACTCGGATACACAGATCCAACCGACACACTAAAGTTTAGCACCTAGTGACTGATGGATTAATCCATAGAAATGAATTGCGCCCTACACAGGTCAATAAAACTAGAAAATAAATGTGCCCAACACTGGTTGGTATAACTTAAAAATGGGGTGCCCAGCACACTCCGACATGTAGTCGTAAAACCTTAAACTCTTCCTATCCTATGGCATGCATATTATACCTGTAACGCCCCGAAATTGGGCCTAGAAATATTAGGCCTTGAGCATGGGAGCGGTTAGGGGACTGCTCATAAATATTTTAGTTAAGCAAGAAAGTGACACAAATTGCATGTTTGCTTTAACGACTAAGTGATTTGGGTGTGCTTGGGAGTGTTTGAGAAGCCTGGGATCAAGTCTGGGCTTTTGCAAAAATTTTAGTTTTTCCCCTATAGGCCTTATAAATATTTGTGCATAAAAAGTGTTACAAAGAGAGCCTTGTGGCTTGGAGGCAAGTGACGTGTTGAGCAACTGAGAGGGCTTGGGTTTGAATCCAATTGCATATAAAAGGGTAGTTATTTTGCTACTATTGCTGTGTAGGAAGCAGATGCTGTTTGAAACTTTGCTGAGTGAAATTTGACTTGGTCAGGGAGTGTTATGTGGAGAGAATCAAGGAGTGGATTGGGGAGAGATTTTAGGAGAGGGATAAGGGGAAAGAAAATGAGAGTTTGAATTGGTCATGAGAGTTTGAATGGGATGTTGGAGTGTTTCATGGAGAGAATTGTGGAGGGATAAAGGGAGAAATATTTGGAAGAAATAGTGGAGATTGTGGTGTGGGCGTAGTTGTGACGAATTTAAAGTCTTGTGGAGGGGGTTAATATCGTTTGAGGACTCAAAATGCATGAGGAAATTCGGCTATAGGCTTTTGGGGTTCCGATTTGGTTTTAGCTAGCCTTTGGTCATTTTCATTTCAATATCTCGGGTTGGAAAATTTACTTCTTTTGTTTTGTTTTAGCTCTCGTCGAAGACTTCTGAAAACCTCTCAGACTTTCATTGTTTTTCTTTGGCCGAATACTTGAAGTGACATCTTACTTTTCATCTTTCTTTCTTCTTTATCCCCTCTTCTCTAAAGCCGAATACTCTTCTTCCCGATTTCAGTCTTCTCTCCTCTGTTCTTTGGCAAGCCGAATCTTTCCCTCTCTTTCTTTGTTGACCGAATACCTTAAGTAGTGTTCACTTCTTCTTCTCTGTTCTCCAAATCGATTACCCTCTGTCTTTGAGTAGCCAGAATTGTCAGGGACTAGTTATTTTCTCTCTTCTCTTCTTATCTTTCCCTTGGCTGATTCTTGCTGAAGGGCTGCCGAAATTCCTTTGACTTGTTGGGTAAGTGTTCTATGGTTTGATTTTCCCTTAGTCGAATCTCATATGGTTTGTTCTCAAAGATTCGGCTTTTGGTATCTCTTAGGCCGAGTGTTTGCTTTCTTTTTTTCCTACCATGGGGTAGTAATCGTCTAACATCTTTTTAATTCCTTGTTCATGCGATTGTTAGTAGGGGGCTCGATTTTTGTAATCAGGGTGCTTAGTCGATTGCCCTATCCCTGGAAGTGGTACCTTCTCTATAGGTAAGTACTTTAATCCTAGATACAATTAAGTGGGGTTATGGAGTTTGATGTTTGGTTAACTATTCGTGTAAAGGTTGAAGCTTTGGGAAGAATTCACGAATTTTAGGAGCGAGAGGGGTTCTACAACAGTGCGTTTGGTAAGTGCGATGGTTCGGTTAAAGTTCCTACAATGCTTTGGTTTTTGAATTAACCGTAAATATGGCTAATGGTGGGGTTGTGGTTGATCATAGGTTCTCGTTTCAGAAGTGGTTTGGTTGCAACTCCATAACAGGTGTGTAAACACACCCTTTCTTGCTGTAAATCGACAAAAGTCGAAAAGCCAAAACTTCAACACTTGAGGCCTCACGAGCATGCGATCGGTCGTGGGGTAAACCAAGTCCACAAACCATGGGCGATAGACTGTAGAGGTCGCCACAAGCGCTCTCATAGACTTGGGCCTCGATGGGCCTCATGGGCCCGCTTGTGTAAATCTAACTTTTAGGTGAGAAGTAGTTGGGCTTGTCATGTCGTGTGCATGGCATAGGCCATTAAGGGCTTCGTTGGGCCGAAATAGGCTATGTGGGCCCAATGAGCTCGTAGGCCTCACACAGATTAAATCCATGGTAAGTGATAAATATTGGATTAGGCTATGTAGGTCACATAGCCATAACTGAATTTGGGCTAAATCGGCCACACGAGCGTGTGGACCCACTTGGGCTGAGTAATAGGCCTTGGGCCCATTTATACCGTTATGATCATTTAGGTTATCTGTGTCGCTCGAGGCGACTGTAGACTTTGGAGAGGTCGTTATCTGAGCTGAAACTCTAAAATAGGTAAAAAGATCGAAGTACCCTTGTACGGTAAAATGACCGAAATACCCGTGTAGGGTAAAATGACCGTAATGCCCCATAGGGTAAAATGACCGTAATACCCCTGTATGGTAAAATGACGATTATGCACTTATTTTTTGTATGACTGATGTGCTTATGATTTACATATATGATTGTACTGAGTATGACTTTGCATACACTTGATATTTATGACATGACATATTGTATGGAATTAGGATTTTGATATGGAGGAAGAACTGTACTGGTGACTATGTCACATTCACTGTTACTGGTGGCTATGCCATAATTACTGATACTGGTGGCTTTGCCACATTTACTATTTTTGGAAGCTACGCTGCATTATTATTTCTGGCAGCTTTGCTGTGTGCTGGCTGGGTGGGTCGATTTATATCCCCACATGGTGTGTTGGTTGGTACGAGTGGTGTGCTGGCTAGATTTGGGTGGGATGCATAATTGCATTACACTATACTGATACTGTATTGGGCTTAGGCCCACATCATTCTTGATAGGGCTAAGGCTTAGACTGTCATCGATCTTCAAAAAGGCTCAAGCCCAGTTTTACCGCATGCAATTGTTTCTTGTTTGGTGATAGGGTGCTACACACTGAGTTTTCGTAAACTCACCCTTTCTTTTTAACTGTACAGGTAATCCTCAGCCTTAGACGGTTTGGAACAGCGAGGGACTTGGAGGTGGCCATACGATTGCTGATGTTATTCTCTTGACTTTATTTATTTAAATTTCTGTTGGGGTTTTTAATTTTTGTAATAAGGCCTCTCTAAATTTTCTAGCTTTTAATTTGGGACTTTTGATCATTATGTTTTATATCTGCTATGAGTAGAACGAGGTTTTCCAAAACGATAACTGTTTCCAAAACACTACATTTTCACAACACTTATGAAATGATTCCGCAACAAACAATGTTTTAAAGGTGATGACAATTTAAAATGAATAACGGATTTTAGAATGATTCGAGTTCTAACAAAGAGGTTTTAAATTCATTAACAGACTTTTACTGAAAAGATCAATTTTCGAAAAACACTTCTATGTGACACGCCAGATTCGACTATAATGTCTAGGCCAGGTTTGGGGTGTTACATTTAGTGGTATTAGAGCCAAGTTGCAAAACTCGGCTATGGAATGGGTTTTTGAAATTTTTTCTAAAAGTTGGGTTTTCAAAAGTTTTTCTAAACCTTGTTTTTTTGACAGAGATGATTTTAAAGAATTTGGATTGTTTTTTTAAATGTTGACATTAGAGGTGTGGCACACCGAGTCTCCGGCACCAAATCTGTAAGGTCTTTAACACTGTGTACTATTATATACTGAAATGTTATACTAAGGTAGTGGTACTATACTGGAAACCCTAGAGTTTGAGTTAACTGAGACTGTAGAAGACTGAAATCTGTAGTGAGATTTTGCTCTACGAAAACAAAACTTTAACTATTGATTGATCATAAAATATCTGTTAATAATTATTGGAATTATGAACTGATTCATAAGACTCCTAAAATAAGATAATACATGAATCGGTATAAGCACAAGAGGTACTCGCGGAAGGGGTGCACAGGGCCACGGTAGAGGCCGTGGAAGTGCTGGGGCTGGGTCTTCGGCATTGGGCCACATGTCTAACGATGAGGCTAGGGAGGCATCGGCTGCATCAGTAACTGAGATGGAGGTCAGGGTAAGTTCGTTAACTACGAGTAGCGATAACCTGGAGCTTGGTACTGAGGTACTGGCCCGGTTAGTAAGGGTAGTACTAGAGGAAGTTAAGGAGATTGGTGAAACGCTCTGGGCTACGAGCATGGACTGCAAGAATAAGAGAGATCGTAGTTCTCTAGGGCTAGAGCCTTGTTCTGTGAAGCATGTTAAAACGCGTCTGAACTTTTTAACTTGCGAGCATTGTAGAAGGCGTCATCCGGGTGAATGCTGGAGGAAGTCAGGAGCATGTCTCAGATGCGGGTTTAAAGAACATCGCGCTTGGGATTACCAAATCACTCTTAAGTCAGGTATGTTTTGTTTGAGTGTGATGAATTGGACATAAAGATTGTATGCCTGTGATGTCTATCTGCTCTAGTGGGTAGGTGTTTTGGGTGTGTGTAAGAAGTTCCAAGTTCAAGTTAAAGTGTGTTAGCATTATTGGGATCAAAGTGTGTACCGAGAGCGTAGTGGTGTAGTTGTTACACGACTACCCTACTAGTTGAAATATTTCAAGGATGAAATTTCTTTAAGGAGGGGTGAATTGTAATGCCCTGAAATTGGGCCTAGAAGTATTGGGCCTTGAGCATGGGAACGGTTAGGGAATTGCTCATAAATATTTTAGTTAAGCAAGAAAGTGACACAAATTGCATGTTTGCTTTAATGGCTAAGTGATTTGGGTGTGCTTGGGAGTGTTTGAGAAGCCTGGGTTCAAGTCTGGGCTTTTGCAAAAATTTTAGTTTTTCCCCTTAAGTGGACTTTGGCTTTAGCTTGTAGGCCTTAAAAATATTTGTGAGTAAAAAGTGTTACAAAGAGAGCCTTGTGGCTTGGAGGCAAGTGACGTGTTGAGCAACTGAGAGGGCTTGGGTTCGAATTTCATTGCATATAAAAGGGTAGTTATTTTGCTACTCTTACTGCGCAGGAAGTAGATGCTCTTTGAAACTCTGCTGAGTGAAATTTGACTTGGTCAGGGAGTGTTATGTGGAGAGAATCAAGGAGAGGATTGGGGAGAGATTATAGGAGAGGGATAAGGGGAAAGAAAATGAGAGTTTGAATTGGTCATAAGAGTTTGAATGGGATGTTGGAGTGTTTCATGGAGAGAATTATGGAGGGATAAAGGGAGAAATATTTGGAAGAAATAGTGGAGATTGTGGTGTAGGCGTAGTTGTGATGAATTTGAAGTCTTGTGGAGGGGGTTAATACCGTTTGAGGACTCAAAATGCATGAGGAAATTTGACTATAGGCTTTTGGGGTGCCGATTTGGTGTTAGCTAGCCTTTGGGTTGGCAATTTTACTTCTTTTGTTTTTTTTTTTGGCTCTAGTCGAAGACTTCTGAAAATCTCTTAGCCTTTTTTTTTTATTTGGCTGAATAACTGAAGTGACATCTTACTTTTCATCTTTCTTTCTTTTTTGTCCCCTCTTCTCTAAAGCCGAATACTCCTCTTCCCGATTTCATTCTTCCCTCCTCTGTTCTTTGGCAAGCCGAATCTTTCCCTCACTTTCTTTGTTGGCTGAATACCCTAAGTAGTGTTCACTTCTTCTTCTCTTTTCTCCAAATCGATTACCCTCTATCTTTGAGTAGCTAAAATTGTCAGGGACTAGCTATTTTCTCCCTTCTCTTCTTATCTTTCCCTTGGCCGATTCTTGCTGAAGGGCTGCCGAAATTCCTTTGATTTGTTGGGTAAGTATTCTATGGTTTGATTTTCCCTTAGCCGAATCTTATTTGGTTTCTTCTCAAAGATTTGGCTTTTGGTATCTCTTAGGCTGAGTGTTTGGTTTTTTTTCCTACCATGGGGTAGTAATCGTCTAACACCTTTTTAATTCCTCGTTCTTGCGATTGTTAGTAGGGTCTCGATTTCTGTAATCAGGGTGCTTAGCCGATTGCCCTGTCCTTGGAAGTGGTACCTTCTCTATTGGTAAGTACTTTAATCCTAGATACAATTAAGTGGGTTTATGGAGTTTGATGTTTGGTTAACTGTTCGTGTAAAGGTTGAAGCTTTGGAAAGAATTCACAGATTTTAGGAGCGAGAGGGGTTCTACAACAATGCGTTTGGTAAGTGCGATGGTTCGGTTAAAGTTCCTACAATGCTTTGGTTTTTGGATTAACCGTAAATATGGCTAATGGTGGGGTTGTGGTTGATCATAAGTTCTCGTTTTAGAAGTGGTTCGGTTGCAACTCCAAAACAGGTGTGTAAACACACCCTTCCTTGCTGTATATCGGCAAAAGCTGAAAAGCTAAAACTTCAGCATTTGAGGCCTCACAAGTGTGCAATTGCTCGTGGGGTAAACCGAGCTCACAAACCATGGGCGATAGATTGTAGAGGCTGCCAAGAGCGCTCTCGTGGACTTGGACCTTGATGGGCCCCGTAGGCCCACTTGTGAAAATCTAACTATTAGGTGGGAAGTAGTTGGGCTTGTCATGTCATGTGCATGGCATAGGTAGTTAAGGGCTTTGTTGGGCTGAAATGGACCGTGTGGGCCCAATGGGCTCGTGGGCCCCACACAGATTAAATCCACGGTAAGTGATAAATATTGGACTGGGCTATGTAGGTCACATAGTCGCAACTGAATTTGGGCTAAATGGGCACACGAGCGTGTGGGCCCACTAGGGCTGAGTAATGGGCCTTAGGCCCATTTACACTGTTATGATCATTTAGGTTATCTATGTCGCTCAAGGCGACTATAGACCTTCAGAGAGGTCGTTATCTGAGCTGAAACCCCAAAATAGATCAAATGACTGAAATACCCCTATAGGATAAAATGACCGAAATACCCCTGTAGGGTAAAATGACTATAATGCCCCTGTAGGGTAAAATGACCGTAATACTCATGTATGGTAAAATGACGATTATGCCCTTATGTTCTGTATGACTGATGTGCTTGTGATTTACATATATGATTGTACTGAGTATGACTTTGCATACACATGATATTTATGACATGACATACTGCAAGGGGTTGGGATTTTGATATGGAGGAAGTGCTATACTGGAGACTATGTCACATTCACTGTTATTGGTGGCTATGCCACAATTAGTGATACTGGTGGCTTTGCCACATTTACTGTTTTTGGCAGCTATGCTGCATTATTATTATTGGCAGCTTTGCTACGATATTGGTGTGTTGCTGGGTGGGTTGATTTATATCCCTACATGGTGTGTTGGTTGGTACGGGTGGTGTGCTGGCTGGATTTCGGTGGGGTGCATAATTGCATTACACTATACTGATACTGTATTGGGCTTAGGCCCATACTGTTACTATATAGGGCTAAGGCCTAGACTATACTAATATTGAATAGGGCTCAGGCCCAGATTATTACTGCATGCACTATTTACTGTTTGACTAATAGGGGGCTACACACTGAGTTTTCGTAAACTTACCCTTTCTTTTTAACTGTATAAGTAATCCTCAGCCTTAGACTGTTTGGAGCCGCGAGGGACTTGAAGGTGGCCACACAATTGCTGATGTTTTACTCTTGATTTATTTATTTAAATTTCAGTTTGGGTTTTTAATTTTTTAATAAGGCCTCTCTAAATTTTCTAGCTTTTAATTTGGGACTTATGATCATTATGTTTTACATCTGCTATGAGTAGAATGCGGTTTTCAAAACGATAACTATTTTCAAAACACTATGTTTTCGCAACACTTATGAAATGCTTCCACAACAAATAATGTTTTAAAGCTGATGATAATTTAAAATGAATAACGGATTTTAGAACGATTCGAGTTCTAACAAAGAGGTTTTAAATTCATTAGCGAACTTTTACTAAAAAGATCAATTTTCAAAAAACACTTCTATGTGACACTCCAGATTCGACCATAACGTCTAGGCCGAATTTGGGGTGTTACAATACCAACCCTGCTCAAATAGTTAATAGGGTAACAATTTTCTCAATTCAATTTGGAGTCCAATTCCATATTATGAATTCACCCATTCACATACATAACAAAATGTCTTATTTACATATCAAATATGATTTCACAAACAATATACATTATTTTTACAACTATGAAATTTAATCCCTTGTCACAAATAATCATTCGATCACATCATTTCAATTCAAATTTAGCATTTCTCAACATTATTCCTATAATGACCCGTACGTCAGGGGTGTCGAGAAACATACTATCAAGACTCTGTTTTTGTGGATCAGGCTCAAAAAAATTATATTATTTAAATTTTAGAGTTACCTTGGAGTTACCTTGATGTAAAAAATGAATGATAGTTAGATAATTTCAATTATTAGTGTTTAAATTAAAGTATGGGGACTAAATTAAATATATGATAGAAGTAATGATTAATATTAAATTACATGGTGAAACTAGAGTAATGAGGGGGACTTAGCAAACAAATATACCCTTATTGTTATAAATTGATTTAGTGGAAAATTATGATCGAAATCACATATTATATGATAAATATATATTATTAGTTATTTAATAAGTTATGTTTAAATTAAAATAAAGAAATGATAAAATATAGAGAGAAACAAATAGACTAATGGGAGGAAAAAGAAAAACAATTTCTCTTTCTTCTTTTGCATATCAAATCGTTGAAGGTTGAGGGGAGACTTTTGGCCATTTATTTTCCATTTTAGAATCTCAATTGGTTGGTATTCTTTAATCCTTTTAGCATAAATTTGGTATTTTTGGTATTCTTTAACTCTTTTGTTTCACGTGCCAAGATTTTGATTGGTTCCTCACTATAAGTCATATCAGGCTGAATCTCAACTTCTGTCGGTAAAATAACATGTGAAGGATCTGATCTATACCGTCGTAACATGGACACATGGAAAACATTATGAATTCTGTTAAGTTTTGGTGGTAATGCCAACCGATAAGCAACAGGTCCAATTCTTTCAACAATTTCATATGGCCCGATGAACCGTGGACACAATTTTCCTTTACAACCAAATCGGAGAACTTTCTTTCAAGGTGATACTTTTAAAAAATACATTATCACCGACCTAAAATTCTATTTCTTTTCGTTTAAGATCAACAGAAGATTTTTGATGATCAGATGCTACTTTCAAACTATCTCGAATCACCTTTACCTTTTCTTCTGTTTCAAGAATCAAGTCAACTTTGTGTATATTTTTCTCACTGAGTTCTGTCCAGTACAGTGGAGTTCTACATTTACAACCATATAGAGCTTCATATGGTGTCATTATAATGCACGATTGATAACTATTATTATATGCAAATTCAACTAAAGGTAAGTATTTTTCCCAATTACCTTCGAATTCCAAAACACAACATCGAAGCATATTCTTTAAAATTTGTATTACACATTCAAATTGACAATCAGTCTGAGGATGAAATGCAGTACTGAAGTGTAATTGCGTACCCAAAGATTCTTGCAATTTACTCTAGAATCGAGATGTAAATCGATGATCTCTATCTGAAATAATAGAGACTGGTACTCCATGTAGTCTAACAATATCGGAAACATATAATTCAGCCAATTTATCCAAAGAGAAATCTATACATACCGAAATAAAGTGTTCAGCCTTCGTTAAACGATTAACGATTACTCAGATAACATATTTCTTCTTTGAAGACAGAGGTAACCCTGATACAAAGTCCATAGTAACTCTTTCTCATTTCCATTCCGGTATTGTATCTGGCTATAACAATCTTGAAGACAACTGATGTTCAGCTTTTACTTGCTGACATATCAAGCATTTAGATACAAATTCAAAAATATTTCATTTCATTCTCGGCCACCAGTACATCATTTTCAAATCATTGTACATTTTGTTACTTCCTGGGTGAACAAACATAGTACCATTATGAGCTTCATTCAAAATCTTCTGTACCAGTTTTGAATTCTTCGGTACACATATTCTTCCTCTAAATAACAAACATCCATCAGACTCAATCAAAAATTTTGAATCAGGATTCAACTCACACTATTCTCGTTTAGCTTGTAATTCACTATCATCTTTCTGAGCTTCACATATCTGTTGCAGAAATGTCAGTTTAGTTTTTAACTCAGCTATAATTGAACCATCATCTGACAAAGTCAACCGGGTATTCATTGCTCGCAAAACAAACAAAGACTATATGCTTAAGTCATCAGCAACCACATTAGCTTTTCCTGGATGATAATTAATAACCAGGTCATAATCTTTTAACAGTTCAAGCCACCTGCGCTGCCTCAATTTCAAATCTTTTTGCGTCATCAGATACTTCAAACTCTTGTGATCTATGAATATGTGATATTTTTCACCAAATAGATAATGTTGCCAAATTTTCAATGCAAATACAATGGCTGTCAATTCAAAATCATGTAATAGGTAATTCTTTTCATGCGATTTTAGTTGTCTAGAAGTACAATAAACAACATAAACCATTTAATGACGCATCATTGTAAATTACAAATTCCTTACCCAATTTAGGTTGAGCTAACACAAGTGCTTCAGTCAACAAGGCTTTTAATTTATCAAAACTCTACTGACATTTATCAGTCCACTCAAATTTCACATCCTTCTGCAACAATCGAGTAATCAGAGAAGCTATCATTGAAAACCCTTTAACAAACCTTCGATAATATCTAGCTAGTCCCAGAAAACTTCTGACTTCAGACACATTCTTCGGTGGTTTCCAATTAACAATAGCTGAAATTTTAGTCGGATCCACCTGAATACCTTCTGCAGATACTATATGTCCAAGGAAGCCAACTTCTTTAAGCCAAAATTCGTATTTACTAAATTTGTCATATAATTATTTTTCACGCAGAGTTTGCAACACAATTCTTAGATGATCAACATGTTCAATTTAATCTTGAGAATATACCAGAATGTCATCAATAAATGCCACTATAAACCTGTCTAGATACGGTCTGAAAATTCTATTCATAAAATCCATAAATACTGCAGGTGCATTTGTCAAACCAAATGGCATTACAAGAAACTCATAGTGCCCATACCTGGAGCTGAAAGATATATTTGGCACATCAAAATCTTTTACCCGTAGCTGATAGTAACCAGAACGAAGATCAATCTTTGAAAATACAGTGGCACCTTTCAGTTTATCAAAAAAGTCATCAATACGAGGCAATGGATATTTGTTCTTGATTGTAACCTTATTGAGTTGTCTATAATCAATACACAGTCTTAGAGATCCATCTTTCTTCTTTACAAATAGAACCAGTGCACCCCAAGGTGAATGACTTGGTTAAGCAAAGCCTCTATCAGTTAGTTCTTACAACTGTGCTTTCAACTCTTTTAATTCAGTAGGAGCCATTCGATAAGGTGTTATGGATATCAGTGTTGTTCCCGAAACAAGATCTATAGAAAATTCCACCACCCTAACAGGCGATAATCCGAGTAATTCTTTTGGATATATATCAGGAAACTCACAAACAACTGATACTGACTAAATTTTTGACTCAGTTACTTTAGTATCCAGCACATATGCAAAATAAGCATCATAGCCCTTTCTAATATGTTTTTGAGCCGTTATAGCTAAAATCACATTAGATAATCCATCCAATTTATCAGATTCAACATGAAGTAACTCACCATTCTGACATTTCAACACAGTGCATTTCTGTTTACAATTTACCACTGCATCATGCTTGGTTAGCCAGTCCATTCCCAAAATCACATCAATTTCATCAAAAGGCAACAACATCAGATCAGCCGAGAAACAATAACCCTTTACCATCAATAGACAGTTTTTACAAACTTTATCAACCATAACATACTGACCTAAGAGGTTCAAAACTTTAACCACAAATTCAATGAATTCAACAGGTAAATTTTTAATAGTCACCAAATTTGTGCATATATATGAATGTGTTAAACCAGGATTAATCAAAGCAGTAAAATCAATGTCAAGAAGAGAAAATGTACCAGTAATAACATCAGGTACAGAGGCATCCTCTCTTACACGTATAGCATATGTCCTTGCAGGTGCTCTGGCTTCATATTTGCCTGCTGAATCTTTTGTCACACCTTGGTTACCACTTGTATTGCTGGAATGTCGGGGTGGTCTACCTCTCGAGGTTAGATTGCTTGGCCTAGAGGTCTGAACAATATATTTAACAGGTTTTTTTGGGCAGTCTCTGAGATAGTGATCAAAAGAACCACATCTAAAGCAAGCTCCACTTCTTATGCGGCATTCACCGAAATACAATTTATTGCAATGTTTGCACCTTGGTTTAGGACTTCCAACACTTCCTACACTTGTTGCGGATGGAGACAGAGATCTCGGAGTAGAGCATTAAGTGCCTCATTTTTTTCTAGAATATCCCATAAAGGTGGTGGAATGATCATGGTACTTCTTTGATTTCTTCGAAGCACATGATTGTGATTTGCCCATAAGTCTTTTACCAGAAATCTGAACTTCTCTCTCTGCTTGTTTCTTTTCTTTACTTAATTCCTCGGCTTTATGTGCTCGATTAGCCAAAACAATAAATTCCCTTAGTTCTAGAATTCCAATCAATAGCTTGATATCTTTATTTAAGCCCTCTTCAAAACATTTACACATATTAGCCTCAGTCGGGACCCATTCTCTAACATACTTGCTTAATCGAACAAATTTTCGCTCGTATTCAGATACAGTCATGCTTCCCTATTTAAGCTCTAAAAGTTTTTTCTTGTTCTGATCCAAAAATATTTGACTGATGTACTTCTTTCTAAATTCTGTCTGGAAGAATTCCCAAGTAACATTTTCTCTCGGTACCACAGAAGTTACGGTATTCCACCAATGATAAACTGTGTCTTTCAATAAAGATATCGCACATTTTAAACACTCAGCTAGTGTACATGATAATTCATCTAAAACTCTAATGGTATTTTCCAACCAAAACTCAACCCTCTATGGATCATCATCGGCAGTTGTAACGCATAGGTTTGTGCAAGTGTACACAGTCATTATCAAGTAATAAGTAAGTATCGAGTTATTGTCTCCACAAGGATTGTATTTGTGTTAAGTAACTTAATTTTAAAATTATATTAACAACTTGGTAAATAAAAACACAATATGATTGAGAAGTGATGATTAAAATTAAATATATTAAACTAAATGCAATGATCCCCAATGCAAATTATCCTAAATATGCAAACTATATGAATGAAATAGATTTTAGCAAAATTAAACACAATTTGCAACAATTATGACATAAATAAACTAGGGCAATTACTTTAATTAAACTCAATTTATTATCAACATGCTTAATAACATTCAGAAAAACATTCCATGACAACTCGATCTTTCATGAGTTTGGAAACCACATTAGGTCCTTTCGGAATCATTTACTTAGTAAATATGCATTTTACTAATCCTTATTTACTAAGGGTTTCTTAGCATTCGTGCGAGGTAACAGGGACGTGTTAGGTTTGAAACAGTTTAATCACACAAATCTAACAAATATGTAGATAACAGAGCTTGGTTAGAGTTGTTATGCAACCTGCAATTTAATCAAGTTAGGATCTAAATTGAGCATGCACATTTCAATTATGTGTCCACTAGCCATTGTCTGGTTAGGATCGTTCAGCTAATTCAGGTGCATTTCAATCACGTATGAACGAAATACAGACTTGATTTTAATTGCAAACATGATTGATTGAGGCATAAACATTATAAGCATGAATCAAATAAATATTATTTAATCAAAGCAATTATCCTAGCTTAAATAAAATTGAGCTAACATTGTTGGAACAAGAACAAAGAACACATAGCAAACATTTTTAGATTAAATCAAAGAAAAGAAAAATTAAACCCAAATCAAAGTGGCTGTCACCCAAGACTCTGACCAACGAGGCTCTTTCACTTATTCATTTTGCTCTTTTGCTGATGGCTCTCCAAGGTGGCCGACCAAGGGATCTTTAAGAGGCTTAATTGCTAAAATATCTATAAGGAGATAATGCTAGGCGTGGGGAATGGAAAATACTAAAGAAAATTGAGAGAAAAGAGAGAATGATGAGGGGTGAGGGGTGAGGGATGATTAGGAATGGTGAAATGAAGTCTTATTTATAGGTGAAGAGATGAGAGTAGTTTGCTAAAAATAGAGAGGTTTAGTCTCTTCAAGCTTCTTCAATGAGTGGCCGGCGATGATTAATGGATTTTGAGTTGAATTTTGCTTGATTTTTAAGTAATTTAAATGTCATAACAACTTAGGATTGAGACTTGGTCAAATGTAAATCTTCGGGCAAATCTCTAATTTCTTCAACATTGCAAGGACCTTGTGTAATGAAACAAAAAGTGGTTTATATGGACAGCCATGTGTAGCCGAAATTGGGTTGACTTGGTCTTCAATTTGGAGAGTTTTTGTAATTCAACAAAGCTATCAGACTTGTCCAAAATAAATCAATAAATTAAATTACCAAAGAATAAAATAAATAATTAATTAAAACCTAACTTATTAATGAAATATTTTAAAATGAATTATTAAATATAATTTTATATTTTATTATTTAATTTAATCATGCATAGCCCATTTTATGTCTTAAAAATATAATATGTTCAAATAAATATAAAATAAGCTATTTTATGCATGAAAACTATATAATAAAGGATAAAATCACATTTTAATAATTTCTATGTCCTAATTTCATATTTTAACATATTTCATTAATTTATTAAACAATTACTTAGTTTTAATAAAAAATTTAAGTAAAAAAAGTGATAAATTCATAGGAAAAATCCTATATATTTTTCAGTTTACACACCTCCAAACTTAAATCATTGCTCGTCCCGAGTAATGTTTATGCACAATAAAATGTCTTGCTAAGGCAAAATTGCTAACTGTGTAAGCTGTATCAATCTTTGTCCCATAATCATGCATTAATAACTTCATATTCATAGATCTCCTTTATTAACAAGTAATCCATATGCAAACATTTTTAGAATTTTATACTAAGTTTCAAAATATGTCAACATGAATCATAGTTTGTATGTATGTCGCAGCCACAGATAACATTCTTCATTCAACATAATTTCTTATCAATCAAGAAAACAATCATAGGGCTTATTTATGATCTTTATATGTTGAACTTAGTACTTCCTCTCCACTAATGTAGGTTTCATAATCATCAAATCAATAGGTCTTTTATAAAGTTGTAATGGGGCTCGGTTAAATGTAGGGATTTAAAGAGATGAGACATTTCGGTTTCAAAATCTTAACCTTTAAATTTGTCTTGGAATTCTCAACATACAACCTTTTTCTTTAAGTGAACCTTTGGAACATCCCCAAACTTATTTTGAACTCAAGCTCATACATTTTGCTTTTTGGAGACTGATCAAACTTTTCTTCGCTCTTTCTTCATCTTTTTTTTTATTTTTTATTTTAGCATGAGCACATACATCTTTTTAAAAATTTCCTTAAATGTTGATTACCAAGACAACTTTAGTTAAGATGGGTGCACAAAATTAGAATAACTTAAAAAGATGGTAATGTGGCTTATAATGTAGATTTATTGCAATAAATAGGCCTTTAAGCTCAAAATTATAGTTTCAAGGGTCTAATATCATAAGTTTGGCTTGAAAAGGCTCAAACGATCCAAAGAAATAGTGCCTATATCATTTTAGATTTGTCTCCTAGGATTTCGTCTCAAGAAAGTTACTAAGTCAATTCTAAAGATATAAACCTTCATGCATGTCTAATCTCAAGAAAAACTAAGTTTTCATGGCAAACATTACTAAGACTAAGATCATACAAGCATTCCATTCTTCATGATAACATACGTTCACTCAGATAGAATCATCATTCGTACTTGCATACAAACTATCTCATTAACAAAAAAAATGTCTCTAAAAATTCATTTATTAAAACATGCTTATGAAAGAAATGATTGAAACACACTTGAAAATGTTAAAAATTTGAGCAATTTATTTACCTTACCCCCTTTTAAAAAGAAGAAATGTCCTCATTGCAAGAACAAAGTAAATAATGAAAATTGAACATCAGGTAGGGTTGTAAAGAAAGAGAGGTGAGTCATTGAGATTGCTTAAATACCAAGTCTTTCCTAATAACCCAATCCTAGACATGTTCATTCCCATTACCACATCACTTAGTCTTTTTCTTTCTAAAGAAGTGTTAAGTTTATTCATGCTTGTTATTTTTTATTCTATAGAAATTAAATCCTAATTACGAAAGAAATAAATTCCTAAAGACCTAAAAATAATTAAATAAATAACAAGACAAGAATCCCTCCTTTTTATTTTTCTAACTCATTCCCTTTGTCTTCTTCAACTCCATCTCTGCTTGCATAATCAGTATCTTCCATCCATGTCTCAAAGATAACATCTGGGAATTCAGGAACAAAAGTATTAGAGATATTCTTAAAAGTATTTCAAATTGAGTCATCTCTAATTTTTGCATATTTCCAATAAGTTTGTTGTTGGTTGTGCATGAACTTGCATATATCCATCATAATTGACAACTTCCATTTCTTTTAAGTACTTGCAGAAGTCAACATTGGAGTTGTAGGTTTAGGTTCAACACTTAGCTTGACTGTTTCTTCTTCTGGCTCAACCTTTGGTTCAGGGTTTGCAGATCCTTCAATTGGTTTAGGATTGTTCAGTTCCTTATCAGATTCCTCTTTAGTGCTTGTAACTGAATTAGCTTCAGTTCCAATTTTGTTTGTTGACTCCTCGGTATTTGGCTCAGTTGGCTCTTGTTGCTCGCCTTGATTCAACTCATGCACCTTCTCTACTAACCTTTCAAGATCATGATTTGTAATGCACCCATGAACATATTGCCCCTTCAAATTTGCTTGTGTTTTAACATGGGCCCTTAAGCAAAGTGACGTGGTTAATAATGGGAAATAAGCACTTCCTGTCTTCTTTTAAGCACAGTCATAAATCTCCTTGAGAATAATTTTTCCAACATTAATGGACTTTTCTATCAAAATTTCAAATAACAAGAGCATCCGTTCCATCGAGATGGTGGAACTATGTGGGATAGGCATAAAACTGTAGCGAACGAAATAAAACCATACCTTTGCTATTGGTTTTCTATATTCCCTTCGGCAAGAATGGATCCCCAACTTTCTTTATAATCCATTGGGGTCCCAAATTTGTCACAACATCAAGCACTTGTTGAAGAAAATCCCAATTGATATTGTTCATCATAGGGTTGTACTCATCTTCTTCAACATCAAGTAAGTTAAACAAATCATTGATGGACTTAGAAGTAAGAGGTACCTTTTTCTTTCGAATGATAACCTTAGTAGCATCTTGCATAGTCAAACTAGCATAGAATTCTCAAACTAGTTCATCAACGGAAAGTGAACGAGCATCACAAAATCGTTCCCACTTGAGAGCATTGATTTTCTTTCTAATCGGTATAGGAACAACCATCAATCATGGCTCTTCAAGTTAAAACCTTTTTCCGACATCATAGGTTGATGCTTGAAGATTGAATTAAATCTCTCTTTCACTTCTTCATCGATCAAAATCGAGTTTTCAGGAGTATTCTTTGAAGATTTAGTTCTTTTGCTAGACATGGTATCTTTTCTTGAGATTTGGAAAAGTTTTTGCACAATGGGGAAAAGAGAAATCAGCAAGGTGGGTAAGGACTTGCTATGACGAAAATCTTGTGACGACAAGGATGGTGCTGAAGTAATGACAGCGTGCGACAGCAACGACGGTGTGCGACGATGACAATAGCAATGTGCAACAACAACGTTGGTGCTTTAGTAATCTTCTTGCGACAGAAATAGGTGATTTCGGTGAAAAGGGAAGAGAAACTAGGGTTTCTTTCGGGATTTGAGGCTAGCGGCATAAGAGGGAGATTTAGGGATTTTTAGGGTTAAGCAAATTGCTTTGAGGGATATGAAAAATAGTAAAATGATGAGGAGTTTATATAAGGAAGAATTAGGGTAACATGTAACTATATTAGGGTTACTTGGGCGGCAAGTAATGTGAGTGGCGGCAAAGTATGGATTTTTCCCTTCTTTTTTGTTGTCTTGGGCCTCAAACTTAGATTGTATTTATAAACTTACTCAAGAAAAAAAAACTGATTAGTACTTGGGCCAAATTTGACCCCATTTATTAACATAAATATTTAAAATTTAAATAAAAGAAATGAAACTTAAAAATTTTAAATCTTAATTAGAAAATTTCTTCTTAACAAATTGCATTAAATTAATTCCCAGGAAAAATTAGAGGGGTTACAATGGTCCCGCTTAAGTTCCAATCTCCTTGGACAAAATTAATTAAATGTAATAAGTTAAGAAAATAAGTTCTAATTATTTATTTATTTACAAAACGAGTTCATGAAAAATCAAGGGTCTGTTAATTTGAACGAGGATTCAACAAGCTCAACTTCACCATCCTAGTAGTGTTTGAGACGTTGACCATTAACTTTAAACGTACTCTGTAATTGTCGTATAATTCAATAGCTCCATAAGGATAAACTCGATAGATGGTATAGGGTCCTTTCCATCAGGATTTAAGCTTCCTAGGAAATAACTTCAAACTTGAATTAAATAACAAAACCTTCTAACCTTCTTTAAACTTGCGAGGTTGTATATGACTATCATGCCATCTCTTTGATCTTTCTTTACACATTTTGGCATTCTCATAGGAAAACAACCTCAGCTCTTCCAACTCATTAAGTTGTAACATCCTTCTCTCACCGGCTTGCTTAAGATCAAAGTTCAACTGCTTCAAGGCCCAATGAGCTCTATTCTCCAATTCTAATGGCAAATGACATGTCTTTCCAAAGACTAATCAATAAGGAGTCATTCTTAACGGTGTCTTAAATGTTGTTTGATAGGTCCATAATGCATTATTGAGGCTTCGAGACCAATCTTTTCTGCTAGGGCGTACTACCCTTTCAAGGATACCTTTGATTTCACAGTTCACTCTTTCAACTTTCCCATTAGACTGGGGGTGATAGGCAGTAGCAATCTTGTGCTTCACATCATATTTTTCAAGCAACCATTTAAGCCATTTGTTCACAAAGTGATAACCTTCATCACTAATAATAGCTCTTAGTGTCCCAAATCGTGTAAGCACTTGCTTATGTAGGAACCGCATAACTACCTTAGCATAATTTGTAGGGTATGTTTTAGGTTCAACCCACTTGGATACATAGTCCACAACAACTAAGATGTATTTGTTCCCATACGAAGAAGGAAACGGGCCTAAGAAGTCAATGCCCCATACGTCGAATAATTCAATTTCCAAAATTTTTGTCAAGGGCATCTCATTCCTACTTGATATATTTTCGATCCTTTGGCATTTATTACAGTTCTTCACATAAGCATAAGCATCTTTAATAGTGTAGGCCAAAAGAAACCTGCTTCCAAAATCTTTGTTGTAGTATGTGAACCACAAAAGTGTCCCCCACTTCGAGATGAATAGAAATGATACAAGATCTTAGCAATCTCACTTTCAGTTACACACTTTCGAATTATATTATCTGCACACTATTTAAACAAAAACGAAACCTCCCAAAAATAATACTGACCATCATGAAGGAATTTTTTTCTTTATTGGTATGTTATTTCTCGAGGAATTATTCCACATGCAAGATAACTAGCAAAATTAGCAAACCAATGTGTTTTATGAATTTGACTTACCTCAAATAAGTATTCATCTGGGAAATTATTGTTGATAGGAACACATGATCGAGTTACCTCAAATAAGTGTTCATCTTGCTCCATCCTCGACAGATTATCAACTATTTGATTTTTGACACCTTTTCTGTCTTGAATCTCAAGGTCAAATTCTTGGAGTAAAAGTATCCAACGAATTAGTCTCGATTTCGCATCTTTCTTCGTGAGCAAGTATTTAATGGCTGCATGGTCAATAAATACTGTAACTTTGGTACCTATAAGATATGAGTGAAATTTGTCAAAAGCAAAAACTATAGCAAAGAGTTCCTTTTCAGTTACCGTATAATTAAGTTGGGCTCCCGTCAAAGTTCTACTTGCATAGTAAATAGGGTGAAACACTTTGTTTCTTTTTTGACCCATCACAGCTCCAACGGCATAACCACTTGCATTGCACATCGACTCAAAAGGTGAGCTCCAATCAGGTGTAATGATTATTGGGGATGTGATTAATCATTTTTTTAGATCTTTAAAAGCTTCCAAACATGCTTTGTTGAAATCAAACACTGTATCTTTCTCTAACAACAAACACAATGGTTTAGAAATTTTCGAGAAATCTTTGATAAACCTTCGGTAAAAACTGGCATGGCCTAAGAAACTTCTGACTCCTTTTACATTAATTGGGGCCGGTAATCTTTCAATTATGTCCACCTTTACTTTATCAATTTCAATTCCTCTCTTTGAGATTTTATGCCCTAAGACAATCCCTTCATTAACCATAAAATGACATTTTTCCCAGTTAATGAAAAGATTCGTCTCTTCGCATCTCTTTAGTACCTTAGCCAAATTACTCAAAAAAATATCATAAGTGTTACCAAAAATAGAAAAATCATCCATGAAAACCTCAACAAAATTTTCAACCATATCAGTGAATATTGCCATCATGCATCGTTGAAATGTTGCAGGTGCATTGCATAAACCAAAAGGCATTCGCCTAAAAGAAAACATCTTGTATGGATAAGTAAAGGTTGTTTTATGTTGGTCCTATAGAGCTACAACTATTTGGTTATATCTCGAATAGCCATCTAAAAAAATAGAATTCATTACCTACCAGTCGATCGAATATCTGATCCATAAAAGGCAACGGAAAATGGTCCTTTTGAGTGGCTTTATTCAACTTCTTGTAATCAATACAAATTCTCCAACCAGTAACAGTTCTCATTGGAATCAACTCGTTACGCTCATTTTCAACAATTGTGATTCCACCTTTCTTTGGCACACACTGCATTGGACTTACCCACGAACTATCTAAAATAGGATAGATGATTCCTGCATCTAACCATTTGATCACTTCTTTTCTTACAACTTCTTTCATAATAGGATTGAGCCTCCTTTGCCCATTAATTCGAGCTCTTTCACTTTCTTCTAAAATAATTTTATGCATGCAAAAAGAAGGGCTTATACCTCGAATATCAGCTACAGTCCAACCAATTGCTTTCTTAAATTTCTTTAGAACAACAATTAGTTGCTCCTCTTGGTCTTTCGTCAGTTTTGCTGAAATAATCACAGGCAAAGTGGAACAGTCTCTTAAATAAACGTATTTCAAATGGGAAGAAAGTACCTTTAGTTTGAGTTTAGATGATTCTTCAATTGACAACTTGGGTTGCACAAAAGCTCTAACCTCTAACTCCAACGGTTCAAACCATGTGGATTGAATTAAATTTCTCGGATTGGCTTCCATCAAAGCCATGTTTTCTTCACCTTATTCATCTTCCAAAGGGTCAAGATCTAAGGCTTTCTCCAATGGATCTTCTTCAAAATTGCTTTCCATAGAAACCAAGGTTTCTATCTCTTCCATAACTAAACACTCTTCTGTCAGATCGAGAAATTTCATCTCTTTAAGAATGTTAAAGGTTACCTGATCGTCTTGAACTCGTATGGTGAGTTCACCTTTCTGCACATCAATTAACATTCTTCTCGTGGCTAAGAAAGGTTTGCCAAGAATGATCGACACTTTCTTATCTGCTTTAAAATCTAAGACAATGAAATCAGTAGGAAAAATAAATTTATCAACTCTTATCAAAACATCCTCAATCTTTCTCGCAGGATATGCTAAAGATCGATCCGCTAACTGAAGCATCACAATTGTAGGTCTTACTTTACCTATCCCTAGCATTTTGAAAATAGACTTAGGCATCAAGTTGATACTCGCTCTTAAATCACACAAACTTTTACCACAGTAAGATTCACCAATGTTATAGGGTATAGTAAAATTTCCTGGGTCTTTCAATTTTGGTGGCGGTTTGTTCTGCAAGAATGCACTGCACTCCTTTGTCAAAGCAACAACCTCATACTCGCTCAATCGTTTCTTCTTGGACAGTATATCCTTCATAAAATTTTCATAATTTGGCATTTGTTCTAAAGCCTCCACCAACGGAATATTGATGTGTAACTATTTTAGAACATTCAAAAACTTCTTGAATTGCACCTCCTATTTCTACTTGTGTTGCTGCAATCTTTGCAGATATGGAGGTGATGGAACTTTCGGTTGAATCGGATAACTCTTCTAATGTAACGACCCAAAATTTACGGGTATCAAAAATTTAAATTTTCAGGTCATAATTTTCGCAAAATGAATTCGTAAATATTTATTAGAAATATTTACGAAGTTAGTAGTGTAGTTAATTAGACTTTGGTTAAGTGAATTAGTTTGAATTAAGGCTAATTTAATGAAAGGACTAGATTGAATATAGTGTAAAAGTTAAATTGTAGAATAAAGAAAAGTCAAAGGGCTAAATTAGTAATTAAACCATGAGTGCCAAGTGTGTGGTAATAGTGAAATACATGTGGAGTATTATAAGACATATATTGATAATTATTAGTATTTACTTAAATAATAAGTAAATAATATTATATTATATTTATATTTATAATGTAATATAAAGTAAAATAAATAAAAGAAATAATAAAAAGAATAAAGAAATAAAAGAAAGAAATAGAACAGAGAGGTAATGAAAATTGAAAGAAAGAAAAAAGGAAAGAAAAGAAAAGGGAAAATTAGGGTTTTGAAGTTTGAAGCTTATTTGGTAAGTCAATTTAGTCCATTTTCTTGTAATTTTGATGTTTTTGGAATCTTGGAATAAAGCCCTACTTGAATTATGTTGAAATTTAAAAAGTTAGTAAATTTTTAGATGTTGATTAAGTTGAACAATTGAATGAATTATGTGATAAAGTGATAGAAATTCAAGTTAGAAGTAGGAGAAGAATTGAATTGTAAAGATAGATATAAGTTTTGTTATAGTAGGGACTAAATTGTTTAAATTGTAGAATTGATGTTTTATATTGAATATTAAGAGTTGAAACTTGTTTAAAATAGGTATTAAATGAAAATATGAGATTTATTTGAAGAGAAAGAATGGTTATGGTGGAAGGACTAAATTGGAATTTATGTAAAAGTTATATGGAAAATAAAAGAGTGTGTTATTAAATTATATGTATTGATGATTTTAAATGTTAATTCTTCCATAGCTAACGTAGCACCGGAAACGTCATAAAAGAAGGGAAAAGAGAAAGTGAGCGAAGATAACGAGTAAACTCGAGAACTACGGTTTGTATTTCTATAACCAAACTTAATAGTTATTTTGATATATATTATTGATGTTATGTATGGCTATTAAAATTAAGGTAATGATTGATATTGTAGTATAGTGTTGACCTATGAGTATTTGAATTGAAATGCATATTGGTTGATGATGATGATTTGAAAGTGAAATGAAAACCCTATTAACAGTATCGGACTAGTCGGATATAGTTGGCATGCCATAGGATTGGAAGTGTTCAGGGATATTCTGACTTTGTGTCGATGAGACATTATAAGTGTCGCATTACTGTTACTATTACTATTCTAGATTCGTTCCAATGAGGTACTGCGTAATCGCTATCATTATCATTATTCTTTATTATTTATATACGATTGTATTCGCCGGCTACGATGACAAATCGTGTATAATATCCCGGTGTGTGGGTTGGATCTGCGTATCCGTCCAGGTTCGAGTTATATTAATAGGGGTAAACTATTGTACTGAATACTGAAAGATACTATTGTTGCTGTATGTTCTTGTTGAATATGATTTTATTGATAAGTGCTACTGTGATATAAGGATAATTGAATGATAATTTATAAAGTTCTTATTGTTAGAATTTATAGTTATATTTTAAATACATGTTAAGTATTGGTTTATAGAAATACCACTGAGTGTATACTCAGTGTATGGTTTGTTTCCGTGCACAGGCTAGGTACAAAGTGATTAACATCTCAGCATCCAAGCCAACTCCCGAACTCAAATATTTGGTGATGTATCTTATCCTTAGGAATGGCATGTACCTAGGTTGTTTTTGATGTTATTTTGAATATAAGAGAAGTTAGTGAGGAATGTTAATAGTTAGTTAATAGATGTAAAGTAAATGATATAACATGGTTCATTTTGAATTAATTTGAATGGTTCTTAAGTATAAATTTGAAGTTGTTTTATTTAAGGGTTGATAATATACTAATGTTGAATTGTTATACTAGTATAATAAATGTGTATTAGATATGTTTAAATCATATTTAGGACTGGTTGAAATATTATATTTAAATTGCTTGTTATTCAAGGTTTGCAAGGTTGGTAAACTAGAACTATAAAGTTCATTTTGAGTCCACACGGCTTGTTACACGGGGGTGTGATCAGACCGTGTGAGACACACAGCTTGCACACGGGTAAATTGATAGGTCGTGTGTCCCATGCATCCTTAAATGTGAAGTCAGAATAGTACACGGGCAAAAGACACGGCCGTGTGTCTTGGCCGAGTGAAGGACACGGGTATTAAGCATGGTCGTGTGTCAAAATAAGGTGAAAATGGCCTAAAAATGGTGAAAAATGTGATATCCCAAATTAGGGCCTAATCGAAATAGTGATTTCGAGACCAAAAATTCAAGATAGAAATAATTAATTTATAATTATTTTTTGGTCTATGATATGATTGCATGATTGTGTGAAAATTTAGTGAAGAAATTCTATGCATAAAGTGCTTAATTTGAAATTAGGGACTAAATTGAATAAGTTGCAAAACTTGCATTCTAGAAGTTTTTAGTATGAAATTGCTTTGGAATATTAACTAGGAGGTCTTAAATAGCAATTTAACCAATTTCTAAAATTTTGGACAAAAATGGGCTTGTACATGAAAAATTACAAAGAAATGCATTAAGGGCATTTTTGTCATTTGGTAAATATAGTCATTAAAAAGGGAAAAATAACACAAAAATTGACTCATCTTCTCCATAGGCTGTTGAATTTTGCTTGTCACCATATCTAGGGTTTCCAGCATTTTTAAACCTTCATTGTAAGTGATTCCAAGTCCCGTTTTTAATGTTCTTTACGTTTTTGAAGTCCCGATAACTTGATTAAGCTTATTCTAGCAATAATTTAATCTAGGGTTTATATTTGGAAAAATACCCATAGGTGAAATGTGTTTATTTTTATGTTTTATGGTAGAATATGAAGCTTGAAATTGTGTTAAACGGCTTTTGCTTAGCGAATTGACGTGAAAACGAGTAAAACGACATAATCGGTAAAAATACCTAATGCTTATAAGTATATGTTAGAGTGAGAATTTGATGTTGCCATAGAAGAGAAAAATGATCAGCTGTCATAAAACATAAGAAAATAAGATGAAGTTTAGTTTCCGAGTATTGGGGCAAAAGTGTAAATATGTAAAAGTTTAAGGGTAAAAATGCAAATTTTACAAAGTTTGAGTCAAGGACTGTTTTAATAAATGTGAGTATTAAATAAGCTAAATTTGTTATTATAGATCAAGAGAAACGAGATTCAAGTCGTGATCAAGGGAAAAATAAAGTTTTTGAGGAATAGGCTCGATTTCTAACATTTTATACCGAGGTAAGTTCATGTGTAAATGTGGTAACATAATTGTTATTTTAAGTAATTTAATGATATTGATATGATATGATGATTATTATTATGAAATAGTATGCTTTGTGGTTATTATTGAATAATATTCAAATTATGTGTGCTACTTGATAAATATGAATTGCTACCGAGTATCGGTTACAATATTTCGTGGAAGATGGCAAAGATGTGTAATCGAGGAAAATCTCGTTTGAACCTTGGGAATAGATTAGAATACAAGTGACATGGCACTAGAATATTTGAGTTCTGAACTCGTTGAGTTGAGTCCGAGTTCACTTATGGATGCGAACGCCCGAACTCGTTGAGTTGAGTCCGAGTTCACTTATGGGCGGGTTATATGGTAGCTTGGCTACATAATTTCTGCAGGCTATTGAGTTTGTCTAGCTGCGGATATGGCACTTATGTGCATGAAATCCGTGTATTTGAATTATATTCCGATGTGTTCAACGGGTGAATCTTAAATGAATAAGGAGAACACCTAAAACGAAGGTGACATGTTGGTAAGTGTGGTGAATGAGAAAATTTGATAGGTATGTGCTTAAACCCTCGGGTTGAGAACTTGGTATGATGAAATCGTGGTAAGATAGTAAATGCATATGTAACATGAATGTTTTGATGATATTTATGCAAATGATGTTTGTGTTGGATTGCATGATTATGTTACTTGCTATTTGCATGTGAACTTACTAAGCATTTATGCTTACTCCCTCCTTTCCATTCTTTGTAGTTTTGACAAGCCAGCTCGGGAATCAGGAACGGTTGGAGGCTCGTTCACACTATCCGTGGATCATTTTGGTATAATGGCTTGTATACTTTGAGTATGGCATGTATAGCATTATAATCATTTTGTGTATATATTCTTATGATATGGCTATTGAGTGACAATGAAATGCTTGGTAAAGGTTATCCATTGGAATGGCTAATAAAAAAAAATCATATTTGGTGATGTGTATGCTTAATGTGCTATCTATTCCATAGAAATTCATGAAAAGGTGAAATTTACTATAAAACAGTATCATATAGCAGCAATGATGTGAGTTTGAAAAATCACTAAAAATAGTAGAAACAAAATTAGATGGTAAGTAAAATATGAAGTTGAAGCTTATTAAGTCTATTTTCATATGAAAGAAACAAAACAGGTAAATAAGTTGTATTTCATGAGATATTTGGGTTTTAGTGGAATAGGGTCAGAGTAATTTCTGAATCCCCTGTTCTAACTTTAGAAATTCACTAAAAATTATACAAAAATAATTAGAAGACATACTTTATATGTAAAGATTCCTTATTTAGTATAATTTTAATAAAAATAAATGGTATAGTAATTTGAATTCTGTATAGAGATAAAAGTGATTCGTAGTGAATAGAGGTCAGAGTAGTCAAACACTAAAATAGGGGAAATTTTAACTAATAAAATGTACTAATTGGCCTGACCAAAAATTATATAAAAAAATTAGTAAATAGATATATAAGTCTAGTTTCAGGGAAAATTTACAGATTTGAATTTTGAGTTTTGTAACTCAAGATATGAATTTTTTAGTGACTATAACGCAAATGGGAAGTTTATTATGAAAGGTGAAATAAATTGTTTGAAATTGTTTAAGTGATAATTTAAGTCTGTTAACACCTCGTGCTCGACTCCGGCGACGGTCTCGGGTAAGGGGGTGTTACATAAAATTAGATTACCACACGGCTTAGCCACATGGGCGTGTACATAAGAATTTGCAAGTTAGATCTGCCACGGGCTGGCCATACGGCCATGTCTCAGGCCACACGGGCGTGTGCCCCTATTTTCAAGGAAAAATTTTCAAAGTTGCTGGTTTAGTCCTGAACCATTTCCAAAACATATATTGGGCCCCGTAGGCTCATATTAGGGACTTTATGGTAAAATATGGAAAGATTTGATTTGGAATGCAAAATTTATGACTCGGTTTTGTAAAAATGCTAGTGTATAGTCTGGTAATGCCTTATAACCCTATTCCGGTGACGGTTTGGGGTTAGGGGTGTTACATCTGAGTAGGTAAATCTACATCCAAAGTAGATGTTAAAGTATTTGATTTTTTGTCAGTCTTTGTAGATTTTTAACTCTTTTGGTGTAGGAATTTCAACAGTTGGTTGATTCTTCTCAATAGGCTTATGTTCGACATCAATCAATCGAGGTTCTAGAATTTTACCACTTCGCAATGCCACTGGCTTGATATGTTCTTTACCCAAATTTCTTGGATTCTCAGCATTGCTCTGCAAGGTTCCTTGTGGTCTATTACGAAGCTCTGTAGCTAACTGACCCATTTGATTTTCCAAATTTTTCAATATTGCTACTTGGCTTCAGATCAAAGCGTCATTCTTTGCCATGTACGTTTTCAACAAGTTCTCCAAACTGTTTGATGCCTCAACTTGAGGTGGTTTTGGAGCTTGCTAATTAAACCTTTCAGATCAGTTGGGTCTATACTATAATAAGTTGTTGTTCGATCTATTTCCTTGGTTGCTCCAAGAAAAATTAGGATGATTATGCCATGAAGGATTGTAAAAGTTGGTTTAGGGTCCTTGTCCACTCCTAGTTTGATGTTGGTTCCCCACATAGTACACTAACTCAGGATTTGATGGACAATTCTTAAAAGAATGACCTTCTCCATAGTAAACACAAGAAACTACTTCAAATGGACTTGGTGGCTAAGCTGCAAAATTATTAGCACTATTAATGGTAAACTATTTTAACATAGAGAAAATAGATGATACCTGAGCCGATAACAAAGTGAGGGCGTCAACTTCATGAACGTCAGCTACACGTCTTCTTGAAGCTATTCAATTTTTTGGTCATTGATAGTTAATACTTGCGATCCTCTCGATGATCTCATAAGCATTATTATAAGACTTAGACAAAATTGCACCATTCGCAGAAGCATCTACCATCAATCTTGTATGTGCATTGAGACCATTATAAAATGTCTCCAACAAGATACAATGAGAAATCTCATGATGAGGACACTTACGAAGTAACTCCTTGAATTGCTCCCAAGCCTCATACAAAGACTCATCATCCATTTGTTGGAAAGTTGTGATCTCATTCCTCAACTTATCATTTTTGCTAGGCGGGAAATACTTAACCAAAAATCTCTCTACTAATTCTTGCCATGTAGATATGGAATTGGTGGCAATGAATTGAGCCATACTCGTGCTCGATCTTGCAACGAGTACAGAAACAACTTCAACCTCAATGCGTCTTTAGTCACACCGGCTATCTTGAATGAATCACTCACCTCTATAAACAATCGAATGTGGAGATGTTGATCTTCCGTGGGCACACCACTGAATTGGCCCACCGTTTGGAGCATTTGAAACATCACTAGCTTCAATTCAAATTGGGTTGCCTCAATATTTGGCTTTCTAATTCCTGGATTTAACTCACTGAAAAGTGGCATAGCATATTGTCTGATGCAACTATCCCTATCATCGGTAATGAGGATGGGATTTCGTACACAATCGGCTCCATTACCTTGATCTTGATTCTGATTTCCAAGGTCCATCTCAACTTGTCTTTACTTAGTAAATATGCATTTTACTGATCCTTATTTACTAAGGGTTTCTTAGCATTTGTGCGAGGTAACAGGGTCGTGTTTGGTTTGAAACAGTTTAATCATACAAATCTAACAACTATGCAGATAACAGAGCTTGGTTAGAGTTATTATGCAACCTGTAATTTAATTGGATTAGTACCTAATTTGAGCATGCACATTTCAATTATTTGTCCACTAGTCGTCATCTGGTTTGGATCGCTCAGCTAATTCAGGTGTATTTTAATCATGTATGAATAAAATACAGACTTGATTTTAATTGAAAACATGATCGATTGAGGCACAAATATTATAAGCATGAATCAAATAAATATTATGTAATCAAAGCAATCATTCTAGCTTAAATAAAATTAAGCTAACTTTGTTGTAACAAGAACAAAGAAAACATAGCAAACATTTTTAGACTAAATCAAAGAAAAGAAAGATTAAACTCAAATCAAAGTGGCTGTCACTCAAGACTCTGACCAATGAGGCTCCTTGGCTCCTTCACCTTGCTCCTTTGCTGATGACTCTCCAAGATGGCTGACCAAGGGCTCTTTAAGAGGCTTAATTGCTAAAATCTCTATGAAGAGATGATGCTACACGTGGGTAATGGAAAATACTAAAGAGAATTAAGAGAAAAGAGAGAATGATGAGGGATGATTAGGAATGGTGACATGAAGTCTTATTTATAGGATAAGAGAGGAGAGTAGTTGATATACACTCGTTCATCATTCGAAAGAAGGCTTCTTTTGCCTCCTCACCTCTGCCGTCAGATATGGGCCTTCTACTATTACTAGATATAGCTCATTGAATGGAAGCTTGAGTAGTGCTCTCAGCTTCCTCAAATTCACCTTTAGGTTGGTTGGATGGCATTACTCTATGAAAAACACTTTTAAAAATGGTCAGGAGATATCACACTATCAAAAATTATATAATAGCATGTATAGCTAAACTCATACTTACTACATTAGTCTGAGAATCGACTAAACCATAGCTCTGATACCAGTAAATGTAACATCCCTAACCCGTATTCATCGCTGGTACAAGGTTATGAAGCATTACTGAAGTTTACAGAATAATTTCATGTAATTCATGTCATTTGTTATTCATAACTAAAACTAATCATATTGTCCCTTGAATGGACCCTCGAGGTCCAATTTAAACATTAGAATCAAGTCGAGATTAAATCAAGATCTCAGAGAATTTTTTGCAAAATTTAAAAAATTTCCTTATATGTAGGGCACACACGCCCGTAGGGTCAAGGCACATGCCCGTGTGACCATAGGACATGCCCGTTTCGTAAGTCGTGTCCGACCCCCTGTAACTCTCTGACTTGTGCCACATGGCCTACCACATGCTCGTGTGGTCAATTTAATTTTCACAAATTAGGTGCAGGTTTCACACGGCCAAGCCACATGCCTGTGTTCTGGGCCGTATATCACACACGACTGAGACACACTCTCGTGTCTCAGCCCGTGTGCCAAAATTTAAGCATTCTATTTCTCAATTTTTAGGATGCAGAGGACACATGGCCAAACCACATGCCCATGTGCCAGGCCGTGTGTCACACACGGTCAAGACACATGCTTGTGTGTTTACTCGTGTAGACAAAATAAAGTCATTTCCTAGCCTTATTTCTCACCCAAATTTGTCATTAACCTACAACAACACTTGTACATATATACCAACCAATACCAAGTATGAAAATAAGCAATTATCATTAATATGCATAGCATAACATTATATACATTCATATAGTCAAATTTACCTTTTTAGCATGAAGTATATATTTTACCCTAATTCAATCTAACCATACCATATACATGTATATATTAAACGTGATATAACTTTATGTTATCATACCAAAACATAGCATTACTAGCCATTCCAATGGCTAGATTACAAACATCTATTCACATGCCAACATTGGTAAAATTGGCCTATACATGCCATTATGTTAAAATAAGTTTTTTATTTATACCAAAACAAGATAGAGGATAGTGTGATGATGCTCCGACTAACTCCAACCTTTACCGGATTCCGAGCACTATAAAACAGAGAAAAGAAAACCGAGTAAGCATTTTATATGCTTAGTAAGTTCGTATAACAAGAATTAAACTTACCAATTACATTCATTCAATTAAGCATATAATAACGTGATTCTCAATAATTTAACAAATTTGCCTAGTCACATACACTCAAACAAGTATGTTAGTCACATAATTCACATGTACATTAAATAACATGGATGAGCGTATCATGTTACAAATTTTTAGAAATTTCAGGAACATTCGAGAGATAATTAATTTAATCTCATAGAATCTCATTTCAGGAATTTATCCATTGAATCATTGAAATTTCGATGGATACTCAAGTAGTATATGCAAAGTATACAAATTAGTGAACCGTTAATTCGTGTTTAGGGATACCCAATTAGGGCACATAATCGAGAAGCACACTCTCAAGCCTTGTAACAAGAAGCTCAGACAAAGCCATTTCGGGAAGCTCAATAAGTGCCTATCGAAAATCTTATCCGGACCATATAACGAGAAACTCGTAAGAGCCATAATCGGGAAGTTCACAACGAACCATATCAGGAAGCTCACAAAGAGCCATTTAACGGGAAGCTCCGGATAGCCAATATCGGGAAGTTCAAGCGAGTACTGTTGGGAAGCTCACAAAGAGCCCTTAATCGGGATGCTCATAAGAGCTAAGGTGTGTCCATAACAAATGTAGGATCATAACCTATCGGGACGCTTCGAAGAGCTATAACGAGAAGCTCCCAAGAACACTATAAAAGGAAGCTCGAGAGGACTATTAACGGGATACTCTTTCGAGCTATGGTGTGTCTGCAACATATGCAAAACGATAACTAATTCGAGAAAAACTTGTATCATTCAAATTTTATCTATTCAAACAGAACTTAACATTTATCGGGCATTATCGGATATGCATTCAATTTTCATATGCATGAAAACTACATAATTCTCATACACCACATTCAATTCAAGCATATAAATATACAAAATTAGTTACACGAACTTACCTGAATACCTGTTCGTATACGAAATCTACTAATTCGAAACTTTTTCTTTTCCTCGATCTAACTTCGAATTTGAGTTGTCTGGATCTATATAAATGAATTTAATCATCAATTTATCACATTTCATATTCAATTGAATTCAATTTACATCCTAGGAAAAATTACCATTTTACCCCTAAACTTTTCATAAATTCCAATTTCATCCCTAGGCTCGAAAAATAAAATTTATGCAATTTAATCCTTATTCCAAGCCTAGCCGAAATTTTCATATAACTTTTACAACACATTTATTTTACAAAATTTAGAATTTTTCCATAACTTTTACATCTTTACAATTTAATCCCTAAATCATAATTTCATCAAAATTAACCTTGTAAAAGTTGTTTATCTATCAACAACCTTCCATTTTCTACCATAAATTTAAAATTTTCAGCATATTCATCCATGTAAAAACTTTGTTACTTTGATAACTTTGCAAATTAGTCCCCAAAATAGATAAATTAGACTATCCCGATCTCAAAAATAAAAATTTCTATAAACGGTACAAGAAACATACCTAATTAAGCTTGATTAGTTTCCTTTCTCTCTCCTAGGGTTTCCATGGAATTTTTGGGGATGAAGATGATATAAAATGATATTATTTCTATTTAATTATTTATCATCCATTAATTTTTCCACTTTTCAATTTAGTCCTTATCTTTTTCTAATTTTTCATGGATGATTCATAAAAAATATCTACTAACTTTTCTTTAATGGTCTAATTACCATATAAGGATCTCAAGTTCTGAATTCCATAGCTATTTGATACTTATAGCTACTAGGACTCAACTTTTGCATTTTATACAATTTGGTCCTTTCTATAATTTAACACATAATCGGTATCTTATCAAAATTTTCATATAACAATCCTATTTTAATACACACCATGCAATAATATTAAAATAAATTTTTTTCTTACTCGGATTTGTGGTCTCGAAACCACTATTCCGATTTCACTGAAAATGAGCTATTACATTTTAATCTATCCTATTTTAATATCGTCCAGTATAAATAGACCAATGGCTTAATTGTCTAATGATTCCATTGGTTATAATTTACTTACGCTTTAAGTATAATTCAACTTTTAACACTTACGCAATTTAGTTCATGTACTTAAAATAAGCACTAATTCAACAAAATTACCTAACCAAAATTCAATTCGATTCTAAACTAAGTTTGTAGATATTTAATAAAAATACTTATGAGTCCAATTTATGGAAATCAGAGTTTCAAAATCACATTTTTCGACACCACTAACTTTTGGGTTATTACACACTATATGTGCTAGTAACTTTCATAAGTATAGTGCCAGATTGAGTTGCAGGTTGTCTATTATGTGTATCAGTATTGAAATTCAAGTTAGGTTAATAGAGGTCATTAATAATAAGTTTGGAAACTTATATCGAAACGAACTAAACTGAGATTTTGAATATGTTCATATATGAAATTGAAATGAGAAGTATGCATCTTATTATGTAAAGCAAATGGAATCAAGCCTTAGGCATTGAAACGAATGTGAACGAGTCAGTAGACTTCAAAAATGAAATAACTGATAAGTATAAGGTAAGTAATGGAATAGTTCATGATAAGTTGATTAAAGTAATGCCTTTGCTATATATGAAATTGAAAAGTGAGTAGAAAAAGTATAACTTTGATGATAATGTTGAAATGTTAAGCAAATTGGCTTACCTAATGGGATATACACACTTATATATATATGAACTTATACAAGTTACAAATAGAGTTCACATACTTATTGCCTTGCTTTTATACTAATTAATAATCTCTTGAATCATAAAGTTACCATTAAGGCCTATTGCTCAGCGTACGTTTGTTTTCTCCGTGCGCAGGTTCAAGTGATTCTCGAAGCCCCAAAACTTGAAGCCAACATCCAGGCTATTGTTTCTGACCCAACAATGTTTGTATTAGGAGGTTAATTTTGGTTTTTTTTCATGTACCTAGGGGTATTTTGGTTTAACATCTTAAATGGCTAGGTTGCCAAGTTGTGATCTTATGCACATGCTTAAAAATCATGTTTGAATAAGTTTTCTAAAGTTGATGGAGCCTAAGAGTTAAAGGCTATGAAATATTATATATGTTTTGGTTGATTTTTGGAAATATGAATGGTATAAGTTAGATTAATTAATTGATGTTTGTAATGACCCAAAAAACAGTGGTGTTGAAAATGGTGGTTTCGAAATTCTATTTTCCAATGTTAGAGTCAATAAATATTATTTATTAATATTTATGAGGGTATTACAGTATTATACTGAAGTTTGGTCTAATAATTTTGGTTATTTGGAAAGTTAGACAAGGTACAAGTGTATCGGTTCTGAAGTCAGTGGTTTTGGAAATTGAGGTATCAGAATCTCGTTTCAGTAAACTAAAAGTGTAAATATTTTTATTAAATATTTGTGGAGTTATACAAGATGTGAATTGAATTTCGGTTAGGTAATTTTTTCGAATAAGTGATAAATTAAGGTATAGGACTAAATCGTAAAAATACTAAAAGTTCAATTCTTAAGGGATCTTTAATTAGAATGAGGCTAAGGGACTTTTATAGCAATTAAACCATTTTAGGTTTAAAATTGGACGGTAGTGTATTAGTTATAATTGATGAAATGTGATAAAATTTTAATAAAATAGTAAATAAAACAAAACCATTAATAATAAAAATAAAGTTAGTGGAAACAAAAAAAAAAATCATTCAACTCTTATGCAAAAATTGATTCTAAAGGTGAAGGAAGAGTCAGCGTTTGGCTTTAAGGTTTTTGAATTTCAAGCTTCCATTTGGTAAGTTTAATTTAGTTATTTTCTTGTAATTTTTATGTTTTAGGAATCCTAGAAGCTTAAGCTAGCTTACCCATGTTGTAATTTTGAAACTGTTTAAGTTTGAGGATGTTACCATTGTTGAATAATTGAAGTTTGAGGTGTTATTTTGATAGATTTTAAGTTTAGTATTGAAAAAAGACTAAATTATGAAGTTAATTGATGATTTTGTGCAATAGGGATTAAATTGCATAAATTTAAAAAATTTTGATGGAAAAGAAAAATAGAAATTTAAATTAGGCCTAGAGTGGAAGTGAAATTGAAATAAAAATTTGAGGCTTAATTTGAAAGTTATGTTAGTCTCAATTTTAGGGACTAAGTTAAATAAAATGTAAAATTCGTATAAATTAGAAATTGAATGTGAAAATGATTTTGTATTGATGATTTGGTGTATTTATGTTATTCCATAGCTAATGTCGACTCGAATTCCTCAAAACGGAAATGAAAAGATAAAGTCATTGACAAATAGCTCGGAGTTTACGGTTTGCATTTCTATAACCTGAATCTTTTCAGTTGTTGCATTTACGGACTACATTGCATGGTAATAACATAAGGTAAGTTGGAAATAATAGAACGAGTTGAATTAAATTGATTCAAATTAGTTTTGTGATAAGGACTAAATTGAATAGATATGAAAATATGATATATTGTTATAATCGTGTAATTGAATTCGATTTGGGATGAGTTGTGGTGGGACGTATGTGATTTGATGATTGTTTGTTGAAATTTTGTTGTGGAATTGAGAAGTTGATTATTATAAATTGAAATAAGGATGGATAATGAATATCGAATTATAGATTCGAAAATGTAAAATTTGACTGTAGAAACGACTTATATTAATTGCATTTGAACTCTCATTTGTTGATTTATGCATTAGACTATTTATATTATGATTTAAAGTTCTGATATAAAAATACCACTAAGTTATACTCATCGTACGATTTTGTTTCTCTTGCGTAGGTTAGGTTCTTTTTTATTTGACTGTCAATTTTAGCATCCAATAGTAATCTCAGACTCAAGTGTTGGTTTTTTTTTGGGGGGGGGGGGTCATGGCATATACCTAATGTGTCATTGGTTAAACAATGACTATCTTGGATTTGTTGGCATTTTGAGGATCAAGTATATAAATGTATATGTATGTGTTGGAAATGGTTATGTTAATATTATCTTGTTGAAATAGTTTGGCCTATATGCATAATGATCTAATGGTTGAGAAGATAATATGTTAGGTGTGTATTTGGCTAATGCATAGATGTGAAAATGATGGTCGGTACATTTGTTTTGATCTTGCAATGAATGGTCGGTACATTATTTCTAAAATAATTTAATAAACATTTAATAAAATATGTTTATTTGAAGAAATCATTAATTAAATCGAGCTATCATCTTAAACATTAAATTAAAGAATTTGCAACATCAATTTTGATTATTACTTAAAAATGATTTTGATAAAAATATTTTATAGTGGACTTTGAAAATACTTAGAAATGCTTTAAATTAAAAATTTATCTTAAATTAGATAAAATCGTTAAAATTTCTAATTAAAACATTTATAAATTAATCTATTATGCATGCATAGCAATTAATAAATCAAAAGTAAAAATAACCCATTAACAGTCCAATGTCCAAAACAAATAAACCCGAACAATTTATAATGTATTTTATTAAAAATTGTATCAAGAGACTCCTCCATATGCTGCATTCAAGTCCTACGAACGTGTATTATCTGAAAAGTTTATGAAAACTAAGGGGTGAACTAATAAGCTCAGTATGAATTTTATAAAAAATTAAATATCAATAAGCACATGCATAATATACAAATTAACCGACTTTTATGCACATGATTATGGCGATGCAGTTTTGGTAAAACAATTATGCAATTTCTTTAAAACATCCTACCCATCACCGCTACACATCAAAAGGAGTTCTCCAAAACTCATCCATCCAAAAGACACCAATTAAGTCATCCTAGGTTGCCTGACAACGATGGCCCGTCATCCCAGATTACTCGACAACGATGACTTATTAAAATACAGTTAAACTTCCAGATTGAATATATGTGGTCAAGCCACTAAAATTGCAGACAAACTACTAAAACACATTTGTGGGTAAACCACCACTATTAGTAGATTATTACGGCCACATCTTCCTCCTTAAAAATATCTCAACCCTATGTAATGTATCATGGAAAACATATCTTATAGCATATCAGTAGACATGATAACCATGCTTTCATGTACATATAAGTTTTAATATTCATGGTAATCCATATTTTCACAAATAACATATATACATGGTTTTTGCACAACATGAGATTAGAAAGAATTTATCAATTCAAAACAATATTTATCATATCATATCATTAAAAACTCAACTGTGAATAACTTACCTTATAACCACATAGTCACTCACATGTAATAACAAAAAAAACATTATGTTTTCATTTGTAAAATAGATCGATAAATTTATAGTCAAACCCTTATGTATTTAACTTGTATAAAATGCACACCTTTTGTGATTCAAATAGTAAATCCTGTTAAAGCTCAATCACTTCCAATCCAAAAGAATAAGAACTTTGATTCACACCAAAAGAAAGTGGTTAAAAATTCTCTTATCTCCAATAAAAGAATAAAATCATCCACTAACTTCTCAACTTATAAAACTTACTCCTTTATTCCAAGATGATCCAAGAAGAACGCTTCTAAAGTTGATGACTTGAGTTGGTGTGAGGATCTAGTTTGGTGAAAAGAATAAATAAATTTAATTAATATCCATGAAAAGAAAATAGAATAGATGAGATTATAAATAAGAATTAAGAGAGGAAATAAAAGATACTTTATTACCTAAATATTGACAAAGATGTCAAAAGTCGAAGAAGTCTCCAAGAAGAAACTAAAATTTCAGCAATAGAAAGGAAATAAGGTCTCTAAGTGATAATCAAATGAGATCAGAATAGAAGAGAAGAAAAATAATAATAAAGAAATCAGTTTTTGGGTGGTGGCATAAGAGTGGTGATACGGCTGTGATGTGGTGGTGGTGTGGGGGTGCTAAGGTGATTGAATGGTGGTTGTTGGGTGGTGTTTCGTTTTTTAGTAGAAATATTAAGCAAAAATATAAGAAAATCCTTTTTGGGCGGCACAAGGTGGAGGAAAAGGGAGGAGCAAAAAGAGAAAATTGTATCAAAAATAAAAAGAAAGGATGAGGGGAAGGAAGAGTAGACGGTCACAAGGTGGAACCTCCCAACAAAGCATTCATGAGAAGGAACAAGAGTGTTAAGGAGAGTTAATCACAATAACTTTGGGAGTTTCGCCTTTTCAAATTGTAAAATATGGAGTTACTAAACAAATTAAAAATAGGAGTTATATGATTAAGGTTGGACGTTTTTGCATGGAAACTTAACCAACTTTTTGTATAAAATTAAAAAAAAAAAATTGAGTAGAGACTTGGACTTGAGTTAATTTGGAGTTACTCAAGATTCTTAACCACTAAAATACTTCACAAGCTTTGTTAAATACTAACGGCATTTAATTTTAAACAAGGCAAAACACACACTAGGATTTTGAAGTAAAATTGCTCAAAATAGAAAATGGTGTGAAGTAAAGGACTCAAATTCAGATCTTTAAGGACACTATACCGCTACTTAACCACTAGACTAAATACTTATTATTTAATGCGCAAAGATAATTTTTAAAAATCAGGGCGTGATCACTCTTGGTTAACCGACCTCAATTTTTACTAACTTGATTTTTAAGATGTGATATTTTCCCAACTTTTTGTTTAAGTTCCAAATTGATCCCTGTTCATTATCGAGTTTATTTTAAACTTTTGTAAGCTCGATAATAATTTGATATTTATTGAAACACATGTTAATTTGATTGTTTATGAATTGTATGATAATCAATTGAGATTTTGAGATATAATTTGTATGTAAATGGTTTATAATTGTCTGTAACATTCTATTACTAGAGTTTGGCAACTGGACCGGGTATAGGATCTTTTAATGTTAGAAATTGGTAGTTTGTTGGTACTTGAAAGTACCAATTTTGCACAAATTGTCTTGAATGCTTTGGTATGTGATTGATATGGTAGTATAGAATGTGTTTAAATATGATTTTAGGTTTTCCAAACTTGTACCAAGTTGGTTTTTGTGAAAATAGTGAGTCACGTCACGACAATGAACCTCTGATGTTAAGACGAGAAACAAAGCAAAGTCCATGTGGTGACGTCATTGCTTCAAGGTCACGACGAGCACCAAACAAAGAGTTGCATTGTAACAAGGAACCCCCAGCATCACAACGTCAACCCAAAATTTTAGAATCCTTATAATCTGTTCCTATTTCAACCTCAGGTTAACAAAAGAACTTTTGTAAGCTCGTATAAGACCTGAAAATGAATACGAATCGTGTTATATACCTATTTAACTTATATTTTGAATTGTAATTTTATCATAATTGCTCCGGTAAAGATTGTAGCACCTTGTAACTCAGACTTGATGATTAGGTTGGTTGTGGAGTGTTACAATTTCCATAATTTTTTTAGGAAAAGAAAGAAATCATTACATTATTAAAAAATATATCTATTAGATAATTAATGCATGATGGAGATTTTGTTCTTTTAAATTAATTGATTCTAAATCCTTTATTATTTTATATAATGAAAAATGACAAATTATTAGGTATGCCACATAAGAATATTTCCTTATTTTAAAACATCAAATTGCTGTAGTATATATATTAGATACCAGCCAAAGGAAGGTTATTAGCCAAAACAGTAGCCTGTAATAATGGATTAAACTTTCTATTTATATATGCATGTATATAGTATACATTGACCATTTCATTTAAGCATTATCATCTGATTTCATTTGCCTCTCACCATGCACCTGTTGCGACACATTCTCAAAGAAGTTACCCACTAGTAGCCTTTGATCCAAAACCATATCGGGTACCTGCATAGCATGCATATGCATATCCACATCAGCATATGTATAGGTAGATGTCTGAGGCAGGGTCAATATAAAGCTAAAAAAGAGAGAAGACTACCTTATGACCAAAGAAAATTTTGGTGTTATTAGCGATGGCCTCTATAAACTTGAGCTCAAGAAATTCAGGGATCAGCTTCATCTTGTTTGCTTCAGCTTCTTTCATTGCACTAAAGGGAAGGGGCAGAAACAGTATCCATCCTAGATGTTAGACAACACACACACACACACACACACATACATACATAAAGTAGGAAAGATGATTTAATTACCTATAAAAATCAGCATCTGCAAGACATTTTTGATGAGCAATGAACATTTGGTTCTCAATCTCCTGCAGTTCCATGGCATTTTCCTTCTCCTTTAGCTTTTGTTCCCTTAGGATGTTGCTAACAGTGGCTGTTTTCTCAGCTTCATGAATGGCCATTTTTTTCTGCGTTTCTGATTCTTTCTCAACTACTTTTTGTCTCTCAATTGAAATTAAAACCTGGACTCCAATACCATTATAGATTGATACATATATATATAAATCATAAAATTATGAATTAAATTATGGTTTTAGTTGCAAATTATACTAAATTTAGGAATTTAGTCCCCAATCGCTATACTTTAATTTAATATAATTTAATCATTCTATCATTATTAATGTTATTCCTTAGTCCAAATTAAAACTTGAAATTCTCATATGATTTAAAAAGTTAAATTATGACTACCAAAAATAAATATTTTTCACTAATTTTTCATTTTTAAAAAAAAATAGAAAACCACTAACAGAATTCTTTAATGGTTTTAGTAATTTGGATTAATACATAAAATCTAAATAAAAAATAAAAAAAATAAAATAGTGTCGTATTAAAATATTAAATCCTAAATTAGGTACAATTTAGGGACGGAAATCATAATTTGACCTAAAATTATGTGGGGATGGAAGATTAGGAAGTGATGGATACCTTGGTGCGTTCTTCTTCCATTTGTTCGTAATTTCTTCTAATTCTTTCAGGTATAATGGGCTTTGTAACCCTTACACTAAGAATTTCAATTCCTGGTGCGTACTTTGTGCAATCACATTGAAGTGCATCTTTCATCTTTTCATCAATCTAAAACATTAAAAGAAAAAGAAAACTTACGATTAATTATATATTATAAGTGAAATACATTTTATATATAATATTCATCCTTTCTCCTATGTACCTGATCAAAAACATCTATGTATACTTGCTGAAGAGAGTGAGAGCTGCAGAATTGATTGATCTCATGATGAATCTTATCATATATCCACGTGTTATCGTATTTAACACCATAGTTCAGCAATGTCTCATACACATACTCTTTTTTAAGCTTATTCACAACCTGATTTAATTGAATAAGAGATATTCTAATATTTAATAATTACAATAAATTTCAATTAAATTTAGAATAAATTTAAATTATACTGTAAAATTAAAGACATTATTTTCTCTATCTACAATACTTAAATTCGATATCTTATTTAAACAATACCTAAATCTTTATTATTTGATACAACAGTTAATCAAATAAAAAGGTATTTTAAAATAGTTTTAAAGCCTTACCTCTATCTTTTCAAAGTTAATCACTACCCCCCCTTTAGTTCCACATGGAATATTCCTCACCTGCAATATATATTTTTTAATCATAAAGCCAAAATAATAATAATTTCTTCATAATTTGGGCCAAAACAAATACCTGATCTGTCTGAAGAGTAACTAGAACAGGCTCATACTGAGTTACAAGAGGCATCTTCAAATGGAAACCTGATCATATGGTAAAGATAAAATAAACCTTTAGACTATAGACTATATATGTTTATTATGATTAAATTTAGTTTCTTATTTTAATTTTGTAGTCCTCTTATTTCAATATATTTAATTAGAGTTGAGTAAATAATTGGAGATAATAGAAAATTGATTCTAATCCTATTGTTCAATTTGATGTTTTTTTATTTCTGTTTGATTATAACTTAAAAGATATTGGATTCAGTTTGCAGCTCACAAGTTAAAAATAATAATTATTAGAACTGATTTTTTTATAATATAAAAATATTAGTAAAATAATTTTAAATTGCTATATAAAATTAATTTTGAAAATATTCCATAACCTATGAATCCCAACCAGTGAAATTCTATTTGGCTATCTTCGAAATGTTGTTCAATTTCAATTTTGTTTTAGAAAAAAACCCTAATATGGTCCGGTAACCACAATTATTTTTAAACTGCTTTCATCCTATACTATTTATTTTATTACTCAGTTAGTGTCACCATCAATTAAATTTTAACTCAGTTAAAAAATCATCAAAAAAAATATTTTTATTTACAAAGTAAGTTATTCATCTTTTATATTTTTATAAATCCATAAAAAAAAATTCATAATGAGATTTAAACTTAGAATACCATACATATAAAATTTTTTCATTTATCGTTTGAACTAAAATAATTTTTAATTTTCATTTGAAACTTTTATAAGTATATTTATATTCTAAATTTGTATATATTTATGTATATATAAATAATATTATTGATTAAATTAGTGTTAGAAATAATTTTATGTAATAAGATTCCTAATATTGCTAGTAATTCTTTGTTATGTTAATAATTTAGACTGATGGTCCATATTAATAAAAAAAAATTATAATGTGAAAAATTAAAGTGTAGCTACTAACCTGGCTCGGTTATTGTTTTTAGAAGAGCCCCACCCTTCCAATAAACACCAACATGACCTTCAGGGACTTGATGCAAAATGGATAAGCTGTTTCTAGTATACCAACATGATGGCACCATTGCCTGAAAATTCCAATCATGAATTTGGGTGCTAAAATTAGGGTTTTAAGTTTTAACAAAGAATCATGCAAACGTATTAATAAAAAAAATAAAAACTAAACCATACTCATAGTGACTCAATTATCAATAAATTTTGTTGATAAGGATGTTTAGGATGGTGAGGAGAAAATCAAATCAAATTCTATTTATAATTAATTTTTATTTTTATAATATAAAAATAAATAATTAATATTTTTTGGTAAACAAAAATAACAAAAATTAATAATTAATGGTCCTGTCAAGTGGTGACTCCTTAGGTATTTTCGAGTCTCCTCCTATCAGGATTAAAGATATTTTACAGGAAGAAAATAATTAATATTGAAATCAGTAAAAACAAAATTAAACTACTATATAAAATATTTTTTAAAAGAAAATATAAAAACTAATAAATTGAACCGATCCGAGCGAATAAATTTAATTTGATTCTGTTATCTTCGGTTACAATTTAATTTTTGAAAAAAAATCAAAATATTGTATAGTAATTGAAATTTTTTCTTTTCAATACCATTCTAAACCCAACCCATATTAGATATATGTTCAGATTATGTTGCAATTCCTTAGCATTTACGTGTGAAAACGAAGAATTAAGGCACTTACCGGGGAGGCGATGATAACTATGGAAGCAAAGACAAGCATTGCGGGGATTCCGAAAGAACCGCCGCTTTGAGCCGGGGGAGACGGTGGTGCTGCACTATCTTGCGGAGGATCCATGGCTGTTGAACATAGCAGTGTTTTGTTTTCTCTATTTTTTCTTTAGGGGAAGCTGCGAAATCTTGAGCACAAAGATTGAGGCTCGAAGCTTTAAAGAGCATTGGATTAATGGCGACGACAAATTTGATATAATTTTGATTCATTTTCAATTAAATTTATAGGAAAGTTCTTCACCTAATTAACTTGGCAAATATATTTATTATTATGATAAATTTAACCTTAATATATATATATATATTAATATTTTTGTTTTAATTCTTTTTTTACTTTGATCCTCGATTCTTTTTTTATATAGTATCAGAGTTAAGAGATGAAAGTAACACAGTTTGAACTTGTGTCAAATCGGTGTTTGACAAGAGTTTTAACTATTATTCCATTTAAGTCAAGACTTGATTCAACTTTTAAAGTTCAATCAAATTATATTTTATGAAAAAATTTATTAATCTGTTAAAATTTTAATAATATTGACGTGATATTCTTTATACATATTATTTTTTTATGTAAATACCTTTTTGAATTTTTATGAGATACATGAAGATTACCACTTGGGCTGTCACTATCAATACCATTAACTTCTAATAGTTTAATCAATATTATTATTTAAAAAAGGTTAAAGATGAAAGTGATAAAAAGAGAATTAAAAATAAATTAATAAAATAATAAATATTAAGTTAAATTTGATATTATGCTTAAATTAAAATAAGATGCATCTACTAACCCTAAATCTAAGAAATTGCACGTCCGCTGCATAGAAATAGCATTTTAGAAAAAAAGAAAACGAAAAAGAAGAAAAAAAATAGTCGACTTGTTTGTTTGTTGACTTTTAAGTTTTAATTTTCTCTTAAGAGAAAGAAAAAAAGTACGACCAAGAATTTGCTAGAAATATAAATCAATGGATAATGCAATTCAAGGAAATTGCCCCTTTTACTTTTATTATTATTTTTATATTAAAAATAGGTGAAAATTATATCCACAACTAAAATAATTTAGACTTTGGGTTAAAATTAGTCATTTTTAAGTGATAAATTTATAGATATGATTAAATAAAAAGATTATCAACATCCTTTTTATTTACATTAAGAAAGAATAAAAGCAATATTGCAACTTACATTCTAAATTTTATTTGTTGGTAATCTAAAAGAATATTTTCAGTTGTAAAAAATCTTTTAATTGTTGTAGAAAATATTTTTGATTGAAGAAAATTCTCTGTTATTTTTTAAAATTGACAATGCTATTTTATCATTTTACCCTTCAAAAAACCATATAAATAGGAGGTCATTTTCCTCAATTTTCACAGAATAGAACAAGAGAAAAACTGAGAGAAAAACAACTCTCATCTTTCTGTTCTCTAAATTCTGATGTTTTGTGAAACTACACGAGAGGAAAATTTTTGTCTAGGAGATTAGGTTTTAAGCAGGACCATCTGTGACCTCTTCAATCTTTCCTGGGAATTGAACTTAGTATGGTTTTACCAGTTTTCTTCCAGTTTATTTTCCGATCAGATTTTCGACCAACTGTTTTTGTTTTTTCGGTTTCCATTCCTATCAAGAAGAGCAATGCCAATTGTGTTTCACCTTCTTTATTCAGGTGTACGAATATTGAAGTACTATATTAACCTTGGGAGACAACGTCCACTACACGATTTCACTGATCAGGGTGAATTTGCTTCTAAGGCAGTTGTTCTTCCGTGACACAGTGATTGCTATTTTATTTACACTTAATTTAGTTTCCTATCAGCACCACTTATTTAGTTTCCTATCAGCACTAATGGTTTTGTTTTGCAGTAATATATTTCCAACATTATTTTCTTTTACGCTTTGGAAGCAAGATTTGAGCTAATTTAAAAGTAAAAGTAACAATTTCATGATAAATAAATAAAACTAACAATGTTTTCTAATAATTTTCTCATTCATCAATAAAATGTGTTTGATATGCATCACCTCAATTAACTTATCAACCCCTTTTGGTGGTAAAAATATCGTGGAGGCCCATACATTAAGAGTCAGATTATATTTTGCTCTCTTTACTAAAAAAATGAGTAAATTAGTCTATGTACATTAAATCAAATAGCAAACTAGTCGTTTTTGTTAAAAATTCTATCAATTTCTACTGTTAAAAATTGAGTGGTTGATAAAATGACCAGAAAACGTGTACCTCATTTTGACGTACAAAGATAAAATTTTAATAGTAAAAATAGATGAAATTTTAATAGAAACATCAATTTGCTCTATGATCTAATGTATAAGGATTAATTTACCTAGATTTTGAGTAGATGAGGAAAAATGTAATCAGATTCTTAGTATAAAGGCCTCTGTGGTACTTTTAAGTCATTGGTACTGTTAGTACAAGGGCTTCCATGATACTTTTTAAGTCGTTGCATTAGTATAATCTCTTATTCAATTGTCATTAATGGGGCAACGAGGGGGAATATTATTTTGGCGAGAGGTTTGCATCAAGGTGACCTGTTGAGTCCTTATCTATTTCGAGGGTTTTTTGACACTACTCAAGATGATTAGTAAGGAAGGTCAGTTTTTGGTATAAATTTGTGTTGTCATGAGCCAAGTATTATCCATCTGTTTATAGTATCATATTTGGGAATGCCACCAGCAAAGGAGCTTTGGCTATTAAAAGAATCATTGACGAATTTTTGGAGGTGTACGAGCAATGTTTTAATTTCAATAAATCTTCTATAGTGGGTCGTGGTAATATTTTGAGAAATAGTTTTTAATATTTTGAGGATTCAAAGCTTGAATAGTCCAAAACGTTATTTGGGACTCCCTACAATGGTGGTTTGTGGGAAGAGGGCTACGTTTCAGAACTTGAAGGACCAACTTGTTAAAAAGTTGAGTACTTGGAGTCCTAAGGTGTTTTCTTTAGGAGGTAGGGAGACCTTCACTAAATCGATGCTTCAAGCCATACCTCTTTATGCGATGTTGAAATATTTTTGTGGAGAGTTAAAAGTGGTAATTAGCAAGTTTTGGTGGCAAAAATATAAAATAGGGATTTATGTGAAAAGCTGCTGTTGGTTACTGGTTAGTTTGTAAATTTAACTAAAGGTTGTTACTTAATTAGTTAGGGACTAAAATGTTGATATATAAATAAGTTGTGGGTGTAATTTAAAAATATTCCTTTTATCTCTTAATGAAAGCATCTTTCAGATTACCTTCATTTCCCCCTTTTTTTCATACCGTAACTGTCAACGCTATTACCCTGCTTTGTTTCTTTGTGATTATCATCGACGTACCACCAACCGACAATAGTCACTAATATTTTCCAGCATGGTATTAGAGCCACTGTCGGTTGTTTCTTTTTTGGATGTCATGAGTCTATTCTCCATTTGATTTTTCCTTTACAAATGCAACTTTTCTCTTCTGCAAATTTCTTTTGTTTGATTGGTCACAAATTAGTAACTTTTGTGGCACAAGTGTGGTTGTTGCTGATTGTTGATTGGTTAGAATGGTGAATCCTTCGAATTATGTTGTCAATTTCAACCATCCATTGTATTTGCATCTGTCTAATACTCTAGGTACACAATTAGTTTCTTATCAACTTCTTGGGCCTGAGAATTTTACTGTTAGAAGTCGTGCTATGCAAATAACACTATTGGCAAATAATAAATTGGGTTTTGTTAATTGTTCCTATTCTAAAGAATCGGTGCCAGCCGATTTGTATCTGCAACAGGATAGATACAATGCTCTAGTGTTGTCATAGATTTTAAACACTGTTAGCAAGGAGCTTTCGGCTAGAATAGTCTTTGCTTCTAGTGCTGCAACAGTTTGTACAAATCTTGGAGAACGTTTCAACAAATTTGATGGTTCTCGAGTTTTCTTTTTGCATTGTGAGATTGTTTATCATTGTCAGGGGGCTACATCAGTGTCTTTATATTTTACCAAAATACGCCTGTTGTGGAATGAGTATGATGTGCTTGTTGCATTTACTTCTTGTGGTTGTTGTAAACACTCAAAGTAAAATACTGACCATATTGTTAAGCAATGTTTGTTCCAGTTTTTAATGGGTCTGAATGAAACTTATGGTACTATTCGTAGTAAGATTTTGTTAATGACCCCCTACCCACTGTTAATTAGGCCTATTTCATGTTGATACAAGAAAAATCTCAATGATTTCATGCTTCAAGGCTGGTTGCTTCCGAGCTAACATCAGTTTTTTCGGCTAATGTAGCTTAAAAGAAACAATTTAATGGTGTCTGTGACCATTGCAAAATCAATAGACACAAAAGGGAAAACTGTTACAGGTCAATTGGATATCCTCTTGATTTTAAGTTCAAAAAAAGGAAGACTACCAATTCCACTAACTCAGTGGTGAATAATGTGATTGTAACTGACACGGTGGATACGATGGCTAATGTTGATCCATCTCATACTCCTTAAGCTCCTGTTTTCACACAAACTCAATATCAACAAATATTAAGCTTGTTGAATAAAGAGTCTTCTGTAACACCAGCTACAAGCTTAGCTGAGGCTAGTTTGGTAGGTATGGTCTTACCTTGTGGATGGATATTGGAAACTGGCACTACTAACCACATGTTATCTAACTTTCACCATTTAGAATCTGTTGTTTCATGTGCATCGTCTTCATCTTATGTTTGATTACCTACTAGTTCATCCTCGTCAATCACACATACTGGTTCTTACATTGTTTCTCCTGATATTAAATTAGCCAATGTGTTGTATAAACCATATTTTTTTTATAATTTGCTTTCCATTTTGTTATAATGTGTTGTATAAACCATCTGTATGTCCTCTAGCAAAACAAACTAGATTTCTATTTTCAATAAGTAAAACTCGGGCTAAGGCAGCTTTTCTCTTATTCATTTAGATTTGTCGGGTCCATATAGAGTTTCAACCCATAGTGGGCATAGATATTTCTTGACTATCGTAGATGATTTTACTTGTTTGACTTGGGTGTATCTTTTGTGTTTAAAGAGTGATGTTTTAGTACAGCTCAAACAATTTTGTCTTATGATAAAAAATCAATTTTTTGCTACTGTTCAAACTATACGAAGTGATAATAGAAGTGAATTTTTTAACACTGCGTGTACTAAATTTTTTCGTACCATGGGAATTATACACCAAAGTTCTTGTACTTACACTCCACAACAAAATGGGGTGGCTGAACATAAACATCGACATTTACTTGAGGCAATCCGCTCTTTAAAATTTCAATCTTATATGCTTAGCAAATTTTAGGGAGAGTGTGTCTTAGCAGCCTGTTTTATTATTAATCGTTTACCGACTCCTCTTTTAGATTAGCAAAGTCCTTTTGAGGTTTTCTATAAAAAATTACCTAATCTTTCTTATTTAAAGGTTTTTGGTTGTCTTTGCTATGCCACCACACCTCATTATCGTGATAAAATTTCCCCAAAAGCAATACCATCTATTTTCATGAGGTATTCTACTGTCCAAAAAGGCTATATTTTATTCAACCTCCACACGAAAACATTTTTTGTTAATCGGGATGTCATTTTTCATAAAAATATTTTTCCTTTTAACTTTCCTGTTCAATCTCTTTTTTTTTCCCTACATCTGATAGTACCACTTTTCTTGAACTTGATAATTATTTTTCCCATCTCCCTAATATCATAGCTTTACCACCCGATTCATCATCCATTCGTCCTATTTCTTCCCCCGATTCACTTGTTGTTCCTCCATCACCTACACCACCCTTACGTCGCACTTCGCGTCTTCCTAAACAACCATAATAGATGCAAGACTATGCTTTTTTCTAACTAATCCTCTACTCCTTCACTTGAGACAGGTCAGTATGCCATTTCTCGATTTTATTCTTCTTCTCATTTACGATATCCTTCTTGTTCTTTTGCTGCTAATATTTCTGCTATTATTGAACCCTAAACTTATCAAGAGCCTATTTTAGATTTGAGATGGATTGATGCTATGAAACATGAAATTCAGGATTTGGAAGAGAATGGCACGTGGGAGGTGGTGTCATTGCCTCATGGTAAGATTCCCATTGGTTGCAAATGAGTTTATAAGGTGAAATATAAATCTGAGGGCTCCATTAAGCAGTTCAAGGCATGAGTTGTTGGTAAAGGTTATCAACAGCAAGTAGGAGTGGATTTTCAAGAGACTTTTTCTCCAGTAGCGAAACAAGTTACTGTTCGTACTATTATTAGTGTTGCTGCTATGAATGATTGGTTTCTTTTTCAAATGGATGTGTATAATGCATTTCTTCAGGGTGATTTGTATTAAGAGGTTTACATGGACCTTCCGAAGGGTTTTCGTAAACAAGGGGAGCATAAGGTTTGTCATCTACTCAAGTCCCTTAATGGTTTGAAACAAGCTTCTCGACAATGGAATTTGAAGCTGGCTGAGGCTCTCTTACATGGTGGATATGTTCAGAGCAAACATGATTATTCTTTGTTCACAAAAAAAACAAGGTGATGAGATTGTTGTGTTGCTTGTTTATGTAGATGATTTGCTGATTACCATAAATGACATTGGGATGATTGATGGGTTAAAAAATATTCTTTATAAGAGTTTTAAAATGAAATATTTGGGAGAACTAAAGTATTTCCTTGGCATTGAGATATCATGATCAAACAAGGGCATCGTTTTAAGTCAGAGGAAGTATGCATTGGAGTTGATATCAGATGTTGGGTTTGGTAGAGCCAAGCTAGCCAACACAACACTTGAGCAAAATAAGAGGTTTACCAGAGCTGAATATGATATCTTGTGCATTTAAGAGGTTGTAATGATGAATTGCTACTAGATGTGTCAGCATATCAAAGACTTATAGGTAGATTGTTGTACTTAACAAATACACGGCTAGGTATATCATATGCGGTTCAACACTTAAGCTAATTTATGAAAAAACCAAAGAAATCTCACTATGAAGCAACATTTTGAATTGTTCGGTACATAAAAAAGAGTCCAGGGCAAGGGGTTTTTTTGGCTGCTGAAAACAAAACGCAACTTGTTGCGTATTGTGATTCTGGTTGGGCTGTATGTCCTATGATTAGAAGATCAATAACTGGTTTTTGTATTAAACTTGGCAATTCCCTTGTTTCTTGGAAGTCAAAGAAGAAAAGCACGGTTTCATGTTCATCAGCTAAAGCTGAGTATAGGAGTATGGCATCAATAGTTGCTGAAATAATATGGTTAAGTGGTCTGTTAAAAGATATGTGTTTTGATCAATTTGATTCAGCCTTGTTGTTTTCTGATAGCCAAGCAGCACTTCAAATTGCAGCAAATCTAGTATTCCATGAGCGAACTAAACATATTGAAATCGATTTCCATTTTGTTAGAGAAAAATACGAGAATGGTTAATTCAAGCACAACATGTGCATACTGATGAGCAGCTTGCAGATGTGATGACAAAGGCACTTGGAGTCTAACAACATGAATATTTGATGTCCAAGTTGGGGGTTAAGGATTTTTATCACCCTCCAACTTGGGGGGAGTGTTGAAAGGCTGGTGTTGGTTATTGGTTAGTTTGTAAAATTAACTAAAGGTTGTTACTTATTTAATTAGTTAGGGACTAAAATGTTGATATATAAATAGGTTGTGGGTGTAATTTAAAAATGTTCCTTTTATCTCTTAATGAAAACATCTTTCAGATTACTTTCGTTTCTTCTCTTTTTCATGCCCTAACTATCGACGCTATTACTTTGCTTTGTTTCTTTGTGATTATCACTGATATACCACCAATCGATCACTGACGTTTTCCAGCAATTTATTGGAGCTCCTGATTGAAATTATGTGCGCTTAAAGACAATGGGTGTATGGTGCAAAGATTTGACAAAGTTTAATGTTGCGTAATTGGCAAAACAAGGTTGGAGGCTTGCTAGTAATGTTGGCTCGTTGGTGAGTCGATTATTGAACGCTAAGTATTATCCCAATACAAATTTTATGAGAGTTGAGTTAGGTTTAGAACCTTCTCTTAATTGGTACAGCATTTGGAGTGCTCGTGGTCTTTTGGAAACCGGTCTTCGTTGGCAGGTTGGTACAGGCAACAACATTTCTATCTGGAATGACCGATGGTGTAGATCCCGCATGATAAGCCCTACAGAGAGCAATCAACCATGGTAAGTGATGTGTTTTGGGTGTCTGACTTGATAGGAGTCACGAACATGGAAGATGGATGTGCTAAGTCACTTTTTTAGTAGTGAGGAGATGCATCGTATTTGTTGTATTCCTATTTCGAGATCACTACATAAAGATCTTTTGGTTTGAGGCGTGGAGGAAGCAGGGGAGTATAGTGTTAGGAGTGGGTATAAGCCCCTAATGCAAGAGATTGGCAACAGTGAGTAATATGAGAGCCCTAGGATTTGGAATGAGAGGAGGTGGCTAAGCAAATTTGGGAATGCACAGTGCCTACTAAAGTGCGAATCATAGTGGAGATTTTACAGAATTTTGTTCCGAGTATGCTTAATTTGTTGATTATATGACTTATATCGGACGTTGTTTGCCCAAGGTGTCAATGTGCTTTTGAGGATTTTCTGCATGTTGTGCACGATTGTCGTGTTGCGAGTCAACTTTGAAGTAAACTAGAGGTGATTTGGCCAACAGATGATTCAGGGAACGATATGCAAGAGTGGCTGGGATCTGTCACAAAATTCACCCTATCCAAAATGCAAAATGTAATCCTGGTATTAATCTATGTAGTTTGGCCCGACAGAAACAAACTTTTACATGAAGGAAGGAGACAATCAGTCATTGACTTTTATACCTTTATTAAGGGATAGTGTCAGGACTGGAATCGAGTCCAAAAGGAATGATGGTTTTTGAATGTCGAAGCCAAACTCGTTGGGTGGTGCCGTCATCTCAGTATGTAAAAGTAAATACTAATACAAGCTACATGGGCGACCATAGATCAGTTTCTGGGATAATTATTCGCAACTTTGAGGGACTAATAATGGGAGCTTGCCAACAATTATATATCTACCTCTTTTGCAGCTTAGGCTGTTGCAGAATTGCAAGTGGTTAATTTGGCTAGGGACTTGGGTTTTTCAAATATAATGCTGGAAGGAGACTCCTTGTCTAGGACTATGAAGCTTAGAACGAAGGGGGATGACACATAGTGTGTATATCAGAGATGCAAAACTTGTTGCCCAAAATTTTCAGCAATGTCAGTATAGTCTCATACCTAGGCAAGGGAATATGGCAGCTCATGTTCTGGACAATGGAAGATGACCAACAACAATTTGATCTATCCAGCTCTAATCACCATACTATTCCCACTACAGGAAAACTGACTTTTAGCGGCTTTTTTTAGGCCTTTAGCGGCGCTTAAAATCGCCACTAAAGGTCATGACCTTTAGCGGCGCTTTTCCCACAAACGCCGCTAAAGTTCATGACTTTTAGCGGCGCTTCTCATACAAACGCCGCTAAAAGTCATGACTTTTAGCAGCGCTTTTCCCAAAAATGCCGCCAAAGGTCATGACCTTTAGCGACACTTTTCCCACAAATGCTGGTAAAGGTCATGAAATTTAAAAAAATATATTATAAAATATTATAAAGGTCATGAAAAATATAAAAAAAAAATTAAAATTCATTATCAAAATATTGAGAAGAATAATATCCATGATATAAATATAAAAATTTTCTATTAAAATTCATTATCAAATTAAATTTTCTATGAAAATTTTAACTTTAAAACTAAATATAAAAATTAATGAATTTAAATTAAATACATAAACATTGATTCAATATGTAATTTAATACATAAAAAAAACACAGACACACTAACGTTAATAAAAGGAAAAAGATCAGAAAAGAAGAAGAAACAATATACAACAGAGGGCTGGTTCAAGCTTAGATGAAGCCAAAGTATTGCAATGCCTGCATATAACTTAGAGAATTTCTCCGCAGTGTGAGCTATCTCGAGACTGTCTCTAGCCGCCATTGCCATTTGTAACCTCGTCTAAATTGCTGCTCAAGGAACACACACAAGCCAAAAATTAAAAGAAATTGCCAATTCTTTCAACGTTTATATTCATTTTACAAGAGAACCAAACAGAGAATAAAAACGCTTATATATTTGGCTTCATGAGCTGAAATCACAGACAAATTACATCAATAAAGAAGCAAAAAAAATTTCCAACTAGAGAATGGATGAAAACCTATTTTCCATAAGCAATTTGTAATTATTACAGTGCACAAAATAACAATTATTGCAGTGCATTTCTTCTCTATTTTAACCATCCTTTCCACCCCATCAAACCTAAACATTTCCCCCCTTTCCCAGGAATAAATAGAACTATAAGATTCCACACAAGACACAATTGTTACATCTTCTTATTCAGCTTAGAATAAAATTTCATGCAAGCAAACTATAAAATTGAAGGTAGCAAATTCTCATTCATCTCCATTTTTAACAAAAACACAAAACTGGAATTTGGAATGATACCCTTCAAGGTCAATACTCAAAGCTTCTCAGCTGACATAAGAGACAGAAAGCATAAATACTAGGGTCCAAAATTGATCTAAACTTAAAAACTGAACATACCCAGATTTCAAATCTAGAAACTAATAAACATCTAATAAATTGAAACCAGAACACTTATATATTGGCACTAGAAACAAATTTGCACCAACATCAAAGAGGTAATAATCCACAAGTCTACAAATCAGCTAAGGTAACTATCTTTCACCCATAGTTTTTGCCTAATAAAATTATGCTCCTAAGCTGATAATTAATCCGATTCAAACACATAATTTCACCTAAAATTATGTTGATCATCAAACCTCGGAATACTGATATAATGGAAAAAAATAAAAAGAAGATTAAATTTCCACATAAATCGAAACGAGAAAAAACAAAAGGAAAAAAGCACTGTTGAATCTAAAAACATAAAATTTGAGAGCAGAATCAAAAGTAAGAAAAAGGTAAAAACAGAAAGTACCAGAAAGCGGTGTAGGAAGAGAAATCAGACGCAGAGACCATGACTACAATGGAAGCAGTAGCAAATGCACATTGATATATCCTTAGCATTAACCCATTCACCGTTCCTGGACTTCCTATAAACACCTTTATCTTGTTCCTTCAAGCTAAGGGAAGATATATTAGTCTGAGTACAAACACATTAAAATACTTACATCAACATACAGTGAAAAAGCTTTCTCATATTGCCCATTAATAAAATAATAAGTCGAGATTATGTATATGATATTATGGATATGATATTAATACCATATTTATATAGATAAACAGAAATATAATCATCTTGTGTCATGGGCAAACAAAAATAGATTAGTGCTGGTAAAGAAGGCTATTCTTTTCTGTAAATTCTCTGTATCAAACTCCACTATACCACAGGTATATTAGAGGGGGAACAGCTGAAAAGAATGTGATGTGAAGGGGCAAACGTAATGCCTCTATACACAACCAAAAAAAAATAAAGAAAACTTTATTAAACCGAGCATGCTTACAGACTTTAAACTAACAGCTAATACAGATTTAAAAACCAACAACTAAATATTTAAATACATTAAATATTTGAATTTAATAAGTTTTACATTTTTAACAGATTATTTGCATAAAAAGTAAAAAAATTCAAAGAAAGATTTGTATCTGTTGCAGACAATAACTATAATATTCAAATCAGAATATTATTATACAAATTTAGAAAAATAAATGAGAAAAAGGATTAAAAATCCGAACCTGCATTACCTTATATCTAAAAGGAAATCATGAACTCGTTTCTGATCCATTGATTTAAGGGCATCTTAAACGAAACAGGAACATTGATCAAGTTAAAAAAAAAAAAAGACAATGAAGAAATTAAGGGTCAAACATTAGCTCCAATAATTGTTTAAACATTTTTCCAAGTCCAAGCAATGATTTTCAATGATTTTCAAGCATTGTTTAAACATTGTAACCATTGCCTATATACCACACAAATCACTCAATGATTTTCAAGCAATGAATAAGCACTTCATGACATTCAACGTCACTTATAAAATGCTAAGATTCTAATTACATAGGTTGTTTCAGACAACCATGAATAAGACGCATTAAATGCATAATACCTTGACAATAACTCCCCATAAACAAACTATTTCAATCAGCATTAATCAGATAATTTGTGGCTTCAACATGCTGACTTTACCATAATTTTGTCTAAAATTTGCACAGTCTTTAACATGGACATGGCAAATCACTAAATTTAAATAGTTGATTTCACACTCATTATATCAACATTTGGACCTCATTAAACCTAGAAATTATCATTAAACCTAGAAATTATCCATGCAAAAACACATTAATCTGTCCAAGAATCAGAGAGTATAATGCAACCATTAATCAAACTGAACTCTATTCAATCCATTTGAATTTGAACAACATAAGACATACTACACTCTTGCATAAATGCTGGAAAACTTGTCCTTACAAGGCTGTTTAAACGGTATAAACAAGACTTTTTTGCTAGCTTTGTCCAAAGAAAGCCCAACCTCATCTCTAATAACAATACATGTACGCAAATGGTAGATATCTCTCAATAATTAGAACACAAGCAAATTAAGTTTTGGGAACAATATAAACACATGAAAAATACAGAACTATACAAACCTCCAATAAGGATAGCAATGTCAATAATGGCTCTTATAAACTTACATGCACTTCCACATGTTGCATGGAAGCATAACTGCATGTCCCCTAAATTAACCTTAATAAATCAGCAATCGATCTAACCTTAAATGTTGTTTCACTAAATCTATAAACAAATTTAAAATTCAATCAAGGAAAAACATACACAAAAATGATAACTATGTGACATTTACCCTTTACAAAGCCTCGTGCAAGCCTCAATGATAAATTAAGCATCACTTGAGAATGTAAGCCACAGAGACATGATAGGGTCAAAAGCAGGGAAAAGAAAAGTGAAATTGTAATGCAAAAGGAAGAAACTCTAAGGACTACCTTTGCTGAGCTGGAGGTAGAAGTAGAAGTAGAGGGTCCAGCACCAGGCATCTGTTAACCTAAACCTTGCTTAATGATTTCTTGGTGTAACTCTAGAGCCTGAGGTAACAGTAAGAATTATGAAATCAAAGGTAAGGAGGATTGCAAAGAACAAATGGTGCATGAAACATTTTGAACTTAATACCTCCCTCATAAAGAAAAACATACCCGAAAAAAAAAACACAGCAAATAAAGGACAATTCAAGCAACATTCTCAAAGTTCCAATCTTTTTTTGTTTTTCACTTCACCCCACTATATAATTCCATCTAAATCATACAATAAAAAGAAACTAAAAGATAAAACAACAAAATATACCCAAAAAACACTACAAATTAAGAACAAATTAAAGCAACATTCACAGATTTTGTGACAGCCCTAATTTGACCCTAGTCGGAAAGTGGTTTCGGGACCACAAAACTGAGTCACAAAAATAATTAAATGTTATATTTTGTGCTTATTATATGTGAAAGTGCATGTGTGAAAATTTCATGCTTTGATTTTGTCATTTGTATATGAAATTATTAAATAGGACTTATGTGAAAATTTTTGAAAATGTGATAGGTTAATTTATAGTGGCCAAATAATTTATAGTGTAAAATAGGTGGATTTGCATGTCAAATTTCCCACTTTAATTTGAAGTGGTCGGCCATAATGATGATGATAAACAATATATGCATTTTAAATTAGCATTATAAAATTTAATGGCTTTATTATTATAAAATAAAGATAAATAAAATAACAAAATGAGAAAAAGGACAAAGCTTGTTCATCTTTGTTCTTCATAGTCGAAATTAAGAGAAAAAAAAAAAGAGAGAGAGGCTCAAGCAACATTCGGTCATTTACTACATGATTCAAAGGTATTTTTCATGTATTTTCTTGATATTCTTGTGAAATTAGCATGGTTAAAGCATTGCTTAGTTAACCCATGTTTAAATTTTGAAAATTTTTGTGTTGTGAGCATTCGGTCTTGAATTGAATTGAAGGAAATGGTTGCTGTTCATGTTATTTTTATGAGTAATGGTAGATAAGTGAAGTTTGAGCTAGTTAAATGTTCATATAGGTGGTTTAGATGATAGGGGAAAATCGGCTTGTGTGTTTGTGTAGTTGCCGAATGTGAATTTAGATAACATTGAGTAATGTTTGTGTTTTAAAATGATGCAATGGAGATTTAAGCTTGATAACATTCTATTAAGAATGAATGGATGAAATATGCGTATTCGGCTATGGATGATTAGATAATAAATTGGTGTGGATGCTTTGATGAGATATGCACAAGTATAAGTTGAATTTAAAGCTTGTTAAATTGTCCTTATCATTGCCGAATGAGTTTCATAGTTAAAGAAAATTGTTAAAGTACTTAGTTAATTGATACTAGGTTAATGGTGTGTGTATAAATTATTTAAAATATAATTTTTGTATAAGTACTAAAGGTTGTAGATGAATTTGGCCTTGGGAGAAATTTTGGTATAAAATGCTTGAATGTTAAATAGGTTATTGCTTTAATGACCGAGTGTGCTAAAGGCTAATGCATGGTCTAGTTTTTCAAAATGTGTTAAAAGGGGAAACATAAATAAAGACCTATTTGATGAGCTATATATATATATTTGGCTATATGGTAAAGATATGTATATGAAATATGATAAGCCATATGAGTTTTGTGTTTGTGTATGTGAACTAAGTATACAATGAATATTCGGCTATGAAGGTTATAGGTTAAGTCATAGAAATTTTGGTAATGTACATATTCGGTCATTAGGGTTATGTACTTTGGCTATGTGAGTTATGTGTTAAGGCAAGTTACTTATTTGATATATGTATTTGGTCATAAAGGTGTACATGAGGAAATGTTAAATTAATTGTACTAAATTGCTTAATGTGATTAAAAATGTGTATGACCATTTTGTATTTGAGCTAAAAGAAGCTATATGACCTATTAAATTTCTTGTCATATTCGACCATAAGCTAGCATGATGGGACTTTAATAAGTTAAATTTTGTTTGAATTAGCTCAAGAGCATAGGGAACCAAGGTTGGACAGGGGAAAGGAGAAAGTAGTTGAATAGCCGATCCGAGACTGTTCGAAAATATTCGAGGTAAGTTTTAAGAAGTTAAATATAAATAATATTCGATAATGACATGACAGATTATGAGAATTAAGTATTACTTGTCATATATGTATATGGCTGAATGGAAATGGAAATGGAAGTAAAATGTGATATGCTTTTATGATCAAATGATAGTGTTAGACGAATATGAGTAAGATGTTATATGTAATCTATCAAATGATAAATGTGAGTGATGAAATGAAATAAAAGTGAGTAAAATGTAGGATGATATATTCGAATGATGCTTGTACCTAATTTGGTGTGATTGTGTTTTATGAAACTTGTTGATTTGAATATCGTACAGTACTATTCGGGCCTATGAGCCTAGCAGGCTATAATGCCGGTGAGATACTATTCGGGCCTATGAGCCTAACAGGCTATAATGCCGGTGAAATGATATCGGGCTTCAAGCCTAGCAGGCGAAATACCGGTGAATGAACTCGGGTTTAAAACCTAGCAGGCTAAATACCGATGATTTGATAAAAGTCTAAGACTAAGATACCTCATGTTAGAATGATGAATGAATACATTCAATACGTTAAATTTTCCAGGTACGTTTTATGTATTTATATGTGAGTTTGATTGGTATTGAATCACAAGTGTATAATGTGATACCTATGTGAATAAATGTTATAATTATATCTATGATCATGATACATTCGGTCAAGATGTGAAAGTATGTGAAAGTATTTGATTTATTTATGATATAGGCATTTAGTTTAATTGAAATAAGAATGCTAAATGTGTAATATGTTCTTGTGTATATTCGGCCAAATGACAATATACATAGAAAATGGCCTCTTGAGAAATCGGATGATTGAAGTATAATTGAGTTTAATTGTTTGCACTGCTTAAAACTTACTAAGCCTATGAAAGCTTACTCTGTTTGTTACGTTTCTCTGTTTTATAGATTGTTGACTCCAGTCACCTGCTCGGGAGGGGGATCGTCAACAACTCATCATACTATCTATCATTTTGGTACTACTATATTTTGGAACTAGTATGGCATGTATAGAATAGACTTAAGTGAATGATATTTTGAGATGTCGTTGTATATAAGCCATGTGAATATGGCAACTTTTGAATGTCGGTATAAGTTTGAATTTTCAATCTTTGATTGTGTTTGGCTATGCATATAATTTCTAATGAACATATGTAAATGTCAATGTACAAATGTTGAGTTTTAGTTTAGTAACTCTTCATAACCCACTCCGGTGACGGATACGGGTTATAGGGGTGTTACAGATTTTTTCCTCTTTAATTCATTAAAAATACATCCCAAAAGTAACATACAGTCTCAAAGTTTCCAATACTTAATGAGTAAAAGCATAAAGTCCAACACAAAAATAGATCAAAAGGGCAAGAGGAATCAAAATAACCAAAGGAACAACCGCCGCAAAAGCATGTCCACTCCCACAAGCTAAAGTCCCAACCTTGATCTGAACAACATTAACTAAAGCCAACATAAAAAAAACACAACCCGCAACAGAGCCAGCACCCGAAACCACCATACCGACCCGAAGCAAAGTCTTGTTAACATCAACATGTTCCAAAAACTCGGATCCACAAAGAGTAACATGGATGTTAAAAGTATGGGATTTGGAAAGCTTGATTGCTTGCTTGATAGTTAAAGTTATGAGGCTGGAGAAAAGGAAAGAACTAAAGGAGTAGACATGGAATTTAATCAAATCCTCGGTGATTTTTGATGTTTGGAGCACATTGGCTGTTTGGGTCTATGAGTGTGTTGCTGGGATCGTATGGGTTCCAAGGTAAACCGATGAAAATGGCGAGTGTGAAAAGGGAGTTTTGAGGATACCAATTTTAGAGAGAAATTTTAGGGTTTCGAGAGGAGGGGGAATTTGGGGATAAAACAGCGCCATTTTTAAGTAAAGTGATTTTTTGCAGTGTTTTTAAAAAACGCCGCTGTTGCTTATCTTTTGCGGCATTTTTCATAAAAACACCACTAATCTCCATTTTATACATTTTTATTTTTGTATTTCATTTTTATTTGTTATCAATGTTTTTTTAAATCTAATATTTAAATATATCAAATGGTTTAGATTAAATATTTTTGAAAATAAAAGTATTAATCTAAACCCTAAACCTTAAACCCCTAACCCCTAACCCCTAACCACTAAACCCTAAGCCATAAAACATAAATCCTAAACTTCTACCCCTTAACCTCTAACCCTTACCCCCTATCATCTAAAATTTAAAAGATTAGAGTTTAGCATATATTTTTATAATTTTGAAATGATTAAATCAAAAATTTTCCATTATTCAAAGGGATGAAGTGCAATTTTACCTTTAAAATTTTTAAAAATTTCAAAAAACCGAAATGGAAAATTTTTCATTTTAGAGGGGCAGAGACCCTTTCAACCCCCTACTTATGCCCCTAAATATATATTAATTATAGGGTTTAGGATTTAATTGAATATGATTCACTTGAGATTAACATACTACCCATGGCCATTAAAACTTAAACCATAAAACCCTAAATCATAGACCTTAAACCTTAAATATTAAACCCTAAACCCAAAAATAAATTTAATCAATATTAAGTATTACTTCCGTAACTTATTATGAACATAAGCTTTTACATTAATATCTATGTATATACACATCAATATCCATATGATGTTTTTTGGGGTTTAGGGTTTTAGGTTAGTGTTTACGGTTATTTTTTGGGTTTAAGAGTTTAGGGGTTTAGACTGTCACGGACTTAGAGTTTTCCCAAGCAATCTGTGCGGCCTTAAGCGTTTTTCTGCTCAAAACGCCTAAGTCAGCCTATCTCGCAACACTTAAGGATTCAATAAAACTCCTCTAAAGAACCCACGAAGAACAGCAAAAGAACGAAGTAAGAACGATCTCAAAAGATGAGCAAAAGCCACAGAAAAATAAGAACACTTGAGAGAAAAGTTTGAGTGAATGCTCTCAAAATTCTATTACTCACTAAATGAATTACAATAAGGGGGAGAGGCCTCTATTTATAGTTGAGCCTTCCCAATATCAACCGTACAGATCAAAGTACATCAATGGCCTAGATTTACAACTATCTAGATATCAAATCTCTAAGATTACAGTATCGTATCTTCTAAAGATTACATTAAAGTCTGGGATCACATATCTTTGAAGATTCCCTTCCATATTTGCCAAGCATATCTCTGAAGATTACTTTCCATATTTGCCGAGCTCCGGAGATGGGCTTTCAATCTCTCCAAGCACTGGACCAGTCTGATTGGGCCAAATGACCTCTCTCAAAAGTGATATATCGCACAAGTCCGTCATGGTTGCAAGCTTTCCTTCGCAACCTATGACATTCTCCCCCACTTGTTCTAGCGACGCCCTCGTCGCGTCCTCCTCATGGAACTGGGCTATCTTCTCTTGGAATTGCCACAGTACCTCAGCAGGTTCCCAACTTGCTTCGCTGTCAGGAAGTCCCTTCCATCGAACCAAGTCTTCATGTCGCGGCCGATGATATCGTCGTCTAACCACACGATCTACCTCAATGTTTTCAACTTCTCGGTCATAAGAGACCTTTACCCCCATTGGTGCTCGTTCGGACTTGCCTCGCTTCGGATCCTCTTGATCCCCATGGTATGGCTTAAGCATACTTACATGGAACACTGGGTGGAGTTTGAGGTTTTTTGGCAACTCAAGTTTGTAGGCTACCTTGCCTACCCTCTTCAGGACTTTAAACGATCCCTCGTACCTTCGCACAAGCCCCTTGTGCAAACCCGTGTATCGCAACATCAAGTGTAGTTTGGCAAAGACTGAGTCGCCTACCTGAAACTGCACATCCCTTCGATTCTGATCGGCCCACTTCTTGTTGCGCTTGCTTGCTTTGTGTAAACAAGCTCTAGCCAAGTCATTCTTCTCTTGCCAATCCTTTGCAAATCGGTACGCGGCAGGATTCGGTCCTGTATAACGGGTCGCAATAGCATTGGGTGTGAGTGGCTGTTGGCCCATCACTATCTCAAACAGACTTTGATTCGTCGCCCCACTTCGCTGCAAGTTATACGAAAATTGGGCCACATCCAACAACTTGGGCCAGTCCCTTTGCGTGGCACTCACATAGTGTCGAAGATATGTCTCCAATAATGCATTCACTCGTTCGGTTTGCCCATCAGTCTGTGGATGCATGCTTGTCGAAAAGTTCAAGTCCGAACCCATTGACTTGAACAACTCTGTCCAAAATCGGCCCATAAATCGCCCATCCCGATCACTGATAATAGACAGTGGCACTCCCCAATATTTTACCACGTGTCTAAGAAATAAACGAGCTGCCTCCTCAGCGTGGCACTCCTTGGTAGCAGGAATAAACATCGCGTACTTTGAAAACCTGTCTACCACAACAAGAATACTCACAAATCCATCAGACTTAGGCAAACCCACAATAAAATCCATGGATACACTCTCCCATGGCCTTTCCGGAATGGGCAAGGGTTGTAACAAGCCAGCAGGACTTTTGAACTCAACCTTGTCTTGTTGGCATACTAGACAAGTCTTTACATAGGTCTCGACATCTTCACCCATGTGAGGCCAATAGTATCGATCCTCCAAAAGGGCCAAGGTACGGTGCATTCCCAGATGGCCCGCCCATCGTGAGTCATGGCATTCTTTCATTACTTCCTTACGCAATTTGCCATAGTGAGGCACATAGAGTCGGTGCCCATGGGTGTATAGTAATTCCCTATCAAGCCAAAATCTCCTCGTTTTCCCCTCTTTAGCTAGCTCAGTCAAGCTTTTGGCTGTGGGGTCATGGGACAATCCTTCCCGAATGCGCTCCAATAAGGACCCGTCAGGTTGACTGATGGTAGCGAATTCCATCTTTCGGCTAAGTGCATCAGCCACCATGTTCGCACTTCCTGGCTTGTATTCCATTGTGAAGTCGAACTCCGCTAGAAAAACCTGCCAACGAGCCTGTTTGGGAGACAACTTTTTCTGGGTTAGAAAATAACTGTTGGCAACATTATCGGTAAGGACTACGAACCTGGAACCCAGTAAGTAATGCCTCATGTGCGCAAGCAATGCACCACAGCGGTCATTTCCTTTTCTTGGACCGTATATCTCCGCTCCGTCTCATTAAGCTTCCGACTTTCGAAAGCAATGGGATGCCCCTCTTGCATCAGTACTCCCCCAATAGCATAATCTGACGCATCCGTTCGTACTTCATAAGGCTTCGAGTAATCTGGTAATGCAAGCACAGGCTCACTGGTCATTACTTGCTTCAACTGATTGAAGGCACTCTCACACTGTGGGTTCCAATCCCATACCTTACCCTTCTTCAACATTTCCGTCAAGGGTGCAGTAATTCTAGAGTAGCCTTCGATAAAGCGTCTATAGTAGTTTGCCAACCCAAGGAAAGATCTCAACTCTGTCACCTTGGTTGGAGCTTCCCACTCGGCAATGGCCCGAACCTTACTTTCATCCATCCGGATCTTGCCACCTCCCACAATGTGGCCTAGAAAAGGCACCTCTCGTTGAGCAAAGGTGCATTTCTCCTCTTTGACGAATAGCTCATTTTCCCTCAAAGTTTGGAACACTTCCCTCAAATGTTCCACATGTTCATCGAGCGACTTACTGTACACTACAATATCATCAAGGTAAACAACCACGAAACGATCAAGGAAAGGTTGAAGTACCTTATTCATCAAGGTGCAAAATGTAGCTGGGGCATTCGTGAGTCCGAAGGGCATCACCAAAAATTCATACGAACCATACCGCATCACACACGCTGTCTTTGGCTCGTCTCCTTCGGCTATCCGAACTTGATGGTACCCCGATCTCAAGTCCAACTTGGTAAACCATCTCGCACTACCAAGCTGGTCAAACAAGTCTGCAATGAGGGGAATAGGATACCTATTCCTCACGGTGATCTTGTTAAGGGCCCGATAATCAATACACATCCGTAATGACCCATCATGTTTCTTCTGAAATAGCACCAGTGCACCATACGGAGATTTAGATGGCCTAATGAATCCCGCATCTAAAAGCTCCTTTAACTGTTTCTGTAATTCCTCCAATTCCGGCGGGGACATCCGATATGGGGCCCTAGCTGGCGGCACCATGTTGGACACCAACTCGATCCTATGATCCACCTCCCTCTTAGGTGGCAAACTCTTTGGCAACTTCGTAGGCATCACATCTCGAAAGGATTGTAGTACTTGGCCCACTTCTTTAGGGATCTCACCCATGGTCTTATTGGTTTCCTCAATCTTCAAAGTGGCTAAGTAGGAGACTTCATCTCTACGTACTCCCTTAGCAAATTGGATTGCGGACAATGTTTTCCCTTCCAGGCTCCCATTTCTTGTCAATCTCACCATGCATTGATGTTTCGAATCCGAAATCACCATGAAATTACCGGAAGGACAAATTGTCGCATTGACTTGATCAGGAAAGCTCAATCCAACTACAAAATCATAGTCATCAAGTGGTATTACCTTGATGGATGCCTTCCCAGTCCAATCGCCAAACTGGAGATTTACTCCTTTTGTAACTCCCTTGATTGGAACACTTTTCGAATTCACCGTCTTAATCCGACCCGGCTCATTTTCAATCTTGAGGCCAAGTTTATGAGCAGCCCCTTCGGACATGAATAAATCAGACGCACCTGTGTCGACAAGTGCATTTATCTTCTTGCCAGCTACCATGATGTCTGCAAACATCAGCCCATGACTCATCTTGTCTTCAACACCCCCTAGTATTGAGCCAAGATTGTTGTCCTCCACATCGGACTCCACTTTTTCTTCCACAGCGGAGAGCGCAGCCTTCTTTGGACAATTCTTAATCATGTGTGGCCCATCACAGTGGAAGCACCTCATAGGCCCACTCTTCCTTTTGTCCTAAGGCTTCTTACCGTTATCATTTCTAGGGGCCCTTTCTCTGTCTCCCCCACTATTTCCCTTTGGCTGGGACTTGGGCTTAAAAGACTCAGGCTTTTCTTTCTTCCCACCAAATTCAACCAACGATTCTACTACGGACATGGCCTTGGTAAGTTCTTGGACTCCTCGACGTTGCAACTCTTGTTTTGCCCACGGTTTCAACCCATCCATGAAGGAAAAGAATGACTCTTTCTCACCCATATCCGAAATTTGAAGCATGAGTTCGCTGAACTCTTGCACATACTCCCTCACAGTGCCTTGTTGCGAAAGCCGACGCAACTTTGCCCGAGCTTCATCCTCGGCATACTCAGGATAAAACTGTGCTTTGAACTCATATTGAAACTCCTTCCAAGTTTCAATTTCTGTCCCACCACGTCTCACATCGGTAGACCTACGACGCCACCATAATAAGGCAATATCAGTAAGATACATAGCAGCAGTAATTACCTTAGTGGCATCATCAGTAATGCCCTTAGCACGGAAGTATTGCTCGACTCCCCACAGGAAATTGTCCACTTCTCTTGCGGACCTTGTTCCCTTAAACTCCTTCGGTTTGGGAACATCCACACTGGGCTTGGGTGTGACAGCAGCCAACCCTCCATTGCCCAAAGCAGCCTTGTAGATTGTGAGCTCTAGGGGTTATAGATTAGTGTTTATGATTTTTTTTGGGTTTAGGGTTTTAAGGATTATATGACTTTTAACGGCGTTTTACCAAAAAAATGCCGCTATTGCTCTATTTTTTAGCGGCGTTTAAACGCCGCTATTGCTCTGTTTTTTAGCGGCGTTTTGCCAAAAACGCCACTATTGCTCTATTTTTTAGCGGCGTTATAATTTTTGCGGCGTTTTTTGATAAAACGCTACTAAAAACGCCGCTAAAGCCCTATTTTCCTGTAGTGTCCAATTTCGTATGTTTTACCTTTAATACAAATTTTATTAAAAAATATTTCACATATCAATTTTAGTTTAATGAATTCTTTTTGTCTTTAATTTAATATCTTCCAATTTTTAAGGACAACCTTCCTCAAAGAAAAGTTAATATAAAACTTACAATGTTAATACTAATATTTTGAAATTTTCATTTCAATTTTTGTTAATAACTTTGATTGAAATATATATATATCTTTATATATATATATATATATATATATATCTTTTGATTCATTTTGCAATTTGCATTTTAGTTAATCCAAATCTAGAAACAAAATTAATTATTAATATTTAGTGCTTGATCAGTAAAGACTATAAAATAAACTCGAAAAATATATTGACGTCAGAAACAAATGGGTTAATGAAACTAAAAATTATATATTTTTCCCCATAATAAATATTATTTATGTAATAAATCATAGATGTCATGTATATAATATAATATATATATAATGGAACACAAGCATATATGAAAACATTAAGCTTTGAGTTAATTTTTTAAGTTTCAAATTATTTCTTATTTTTAATTATATTAAAATTGAGTCCCATCTCTAAATTAAGTTTTGAATATGATTAAGTGAATCCTATTTTTAATATATATATTAATTATATTTAAATTTTGAAATTATGTTTTAAATATTATTATATGGGTCCCATTTTTAATATATATTTATAACATAAAAAAGGAATAAAAAATATATATGTAAACATTAAGCTTTTGGTTAGTTTTTTGAATTATAAAATACTTCTTTTAGTTATATTTATAGTGATTTTACTTTTTTAATTAATTTTTAATAATAAATTATATTTGTAATAGTCCGATTTAGACCCTAATCAGAACGGTGATTTCAGGACTATGAATCCCAGTTAGAAAAATATTTAAATATTATTTTCCATAGTTTTGCATGTGTGAAAGTTTCGTATGAAAATTTGATCGTTTATGTGCTCAATTTAATAAAAGGACTTAATCGCGTAAAATAAAATTTTGATAGTTAATTGTAAAAGGGCCAAATTGTAGTTGTCTTTTTAAATTGACGTATTTATGTGGCAAATTGACCATTGGAGATAGTGATGGACGGTCATGACCTTAATATATATTGGTTTTGTATTAATTAACAAAGGTTAATATGGTAACTTATGAAATAATATATAATATATCATAACATAAATAAATAAATAAAATAAGGTTTCATATTGTCTTGTTCTTACCGAAAATAAAAGAAGAAAGAAAAGAATAAGAAGCTAGGTATTCGGCCATTGTTGATTCAAATTCAAGGTATGTTTTGTTTCAGTTTTTGATAACTTTTTACGTTTTTGAGATCGTTGCTTCGAATATTATCCGACCCATGCTTGAATTTTTTATTTTGATGCATATTTTGAGTTATGCCATTGATGAATATTTGTGTTTTGTGATGTTTGATGATGAAATATCAAAAATATGTTTTAGATTAACATGTTTTGTATTGGAGTTTTTGAAGATTTTGAGTAATTAGGACTAAATTGAAAAATTAATAAATTGAGGGACTAAAATGAAAAATAAATGAAATGTGTGTATTTATATATGTTAGATGAACATTCGGCCTAAGCATGATGAATGGAGATTTTGTGTATTTTGTGTTTTATGCAATTATGACTAATTTGTAAAAGTATGAAATATTAGGGGTAAAATGGTAATTTTCCTATTTATGTGTTGTTGGATTAAATTGTGTTTAAATTGTGTTTAAATGAGGTTAATTTGAAATTATATAGATCAAGAACAAAAGAAATCAGACTTGGATTGGGGAAAAACAAAAATAGTCGAATAGCCGATTTTTAACATTCGTCGATATCCAAGGTAAGTCTTTAAGTAATTAAACATCATTTATCTTGAATGTAACTTAGTTTAATATGATGTTATGGAATCTATAGATTCATAAAAGAGCTAGCCGAATGTGTTTAAGCATAGAAATATTGTATTTGAGGTTAATTCGACTGAGTTATATCATTTGAAAGTTCGTATGATTTATATGAAATATCTGGAGTTTTTGCTATATAAATTGTGTACGAGATAGCTTTATAATATTGATACTCGGGCTTTGAGCCTAGTAAGCCTTGTGCTGGTGAATGTAAACGGGCTTTATGCCTAGCAGGCTTATTGCCAGTGAATAAAAAAATCAGACTTTGAGTCTAGCAGGCCCTGTGCCAATGTGTGATTCAGGCTTATGCCTAGCAGGTTTTATGCCGGTGATTTATTTTTAAGCCTATGCCTATAAGATGTCACGTTGATGTGGAAATTGAGCAAGTAAATTGATCTAAATGATCTTGTATATTCGGCCATATAGGTATGTACTTATGTGATGTTATAATTGATCTTTGTATATTCGGCCATATAGGTATGTACTTATGTGATGTTATATTTTATTTTGCATATTCGGCCAAATGAATGATGTTGGTATAGGAAGTGAAGAATGTGAGTAGATATGAGAAGTATGTTTCGGTTATATATATATACATATCTATGAAGTTGAGTTTGATTCATGAGTATATATATTTGAATGTAAGCATACTTGGTATAATGTTATTTTGGGAATGAAAAGTTGAATGATATTATGTTAAATGAGAAATATTAGCATTCGGCTAAAGAAACTTATTTGTGTAAAAGTATAACGTTAATGATATAATTTGGCTTGTTTAAAATGTTTTGATTAATCTTTTGAATGGTTTAATTTGCTTAAGGCTTACTAAGCTAAGTTAGCTTACTCTATGTGTTTTTGTTACTCTTTTTTTTATAGATTTTGGTTGTAAGTTACGAGCTCGGGGATCGTCAGTGAAGTCATCCACACTATCGTCAATCTTTGGTACATTTAAAAGTCTATTTTCAAACTTATGGCATGTAATGTTTGGTCATGGTTTAATCCATTTTGGTTATAATGATATATGCTATGAATGAATGGTATATGTGATTGGAGTTGTATGTTTTGGAAATGGTTTGATAATAGTTGATGGACTTGATTGTGGTTGATGATTCGGTCATGGTGTGTATAAATTTGTATAAGTATGGTTAGATGATCTGATTTTGGTTGGGTATAAATAAAGTATATATATATATATGAAATTGGTTTTTATGTTTGATATAAGTGTTAATATGTAAATGAACATTAGATGATATATATATTTAAGTTCGAATATAGTAAGGGATTATTATGATATTATATGTCTTGTAAAGGTCTATTAATTTGGTTTAACAAAGAAGCAAGACGTTGATTATATATATATGCACATGTATATGTAAGTGTAATCAAATGATGCTTGTCATTATGGTTCGGTTTATAATGAAAGTGTATACGCATATATACAATGCTTATGTGGTTGGTATAATTTGTGAAATTGATAATGATATATATATATATATATATATATATGGTAAGGGATAAATGCCTTGTGATACTATTTATTTGGTTAAAAATGCGCACGTTTAAAATTAAGAAATGTAAAGTTTGATTTTTTTTACTTTTAGGTATCCGCTTGTCAATAAAGTGATGAACCTGTAATTCGTATATACAATATGTTTATAATATATGTTTAATATTTAATTAATTATATGCTTTATATGTATATATGGGTATGACCTATGTTAACTTGAGAATGTTCGGAACTGTATTTATGTTCAGTAATGCTTCGTGACCCTAGTTCGGCGACGGATACGAGTTAGGAGTATTACAATATTAATCATATATATATAATAAACCAAATATTATTTTTTGTAATATTTATGTTCATCTTACAGTTCATATTTGAGGTTTGTAACAATATTGTCTCTAAACTTCGAACAGGCGTTTTCGCTTAGAGTTATAATGTTACTTACCATTGACATTTTTTAAAACAAACAAACATATTATTATATATATTTTAGCTAAGAAAAAAATAATGGTGTAATCTTGAGTAAAAACAGAATTTGTTGAGTCTCTATTTCATTTTTAATAATTTACAATATTAAAATAATAAAATATATAAATTTATATTATTATCTATTTAATTTTATAATTAATGGTGTCTCAATATAAATTTACAATATTAATATACATCCGTTCTCATATATATTTTTAATCAATCAAATTTACGAATTTATGGAATAAAAATAACATCATCTTTGTTTATTTAGATTATAATTTTTTTATCCATTTCATGTTGCAGTAATACTTTTGACATTTTTATGAACTAGAATTTATATTTTATTTTTTTAAAATCATTTTAATATTATATATCCAAACTAAGGAAACAGACAATTAATGTTATTATATCTTTTTTAAATTTTTAGCAAAATGCTACAATTTAAAAAATATTTTAATTAATCAACACTGGTATAAAATAAGGTATGGGAGCATATATGGAAACATTGAGTACTTGATTAGTTCATTGGGTTCAAAAATATTTCCTTTTTTAGTTATATTTAAAGTAGGTCTCATTGTTATAATTAAGTTTTAAATATAATTTTTTTCCATTTTTAATTAGAATTTATTTGTAATTTTTAGTGATGGTGTATAATTATATTAATGACAAGTTTAAATATATCAATTTTAAACCTATAATTATATTTACTTTTATTAACACAATAAACAACAGATTAATCAATAATAATAATTAAATTTGCTTTATTGATAATTTATGAAAGGCTTAAATATAAAATTGGTACTGAACTTGTCCACTTCTTCCAGATTGGTACCCGAATTTTTTTTCTTTCAACTAAATTGGTACTCACCTCTAACGTTGTTAGTTTTTTTGATGACGTGGTAGTGCTGGCCAATCGCGTGTTGCCACGTGGTGTCCTATTTGGCAACTGACGGGACCCTTTTAAAATCTCATTAATTAAATTTGCCTTTAAAAAATCCCTTAAAAAGTTTTCCATTTAATTTCTTTCCTTTCTCCAGATTTCTTAACATTCAAACATTTCCATAAACTTTTTCCTTTTCCATCTGTTCATCCTTTTCATTAGCATTCTCTTAGGCTTTATCTTTATAAAACACATATTTCCATAACTAGAGTCAAAGAACCAAATAAAGGAAAATGTCTTCATCAATTAATAGAAAATTTGAAATTAGAAGCGTTTTGTATTGCCATTGCGGGTTAAGGGTTCTAGTTTGCAACGCGAATAGTCCACAGAACAAAGGGAGAAAATTTTTGGGTGTACAAACTTCAAGGAGGTAAAAGTTTGAATTTCAATTCTGGGTTGAAGGAAATTCTTTGGGTTGTGTACTACCATTGTTGGGTGTGTGAAATACAAAGGGTTTTGTGATTTTAGTTGAAGATTTTGTGCATTTTATGGTTTTAACGTCATGTTTTGAAAATGGATTTGAAATGTTTTGCTTCGAAATTGTAAATATATAAATTTTACCTTAATTAAAAACATATATTCTATTTTTTTGTTGTATGAGTGAGGATAGGGGATTGTGATTTTTTTCGATCGGTTGAAGGTAACAGTGACAACACGAATTCAACTAGAGAAGAACAATGATGCAAAATTGATGAAATAATGCTTCAAAATAAGATGTTATTAATAGAGAATAAGAGATTAAGAGTTGAGAATAACGAGCTCAATATTAACGAAATGCAAAGAATGTCTTTGAAGGTAACTTGTTTGGAAGAAAAGATCATATTCTACAAGACTAAAAAGTCAAGGAGTAACTAAGTAATATTTTCTTATAAGATGTTAATTGTATCATGGATGGTGTTTTTGGGTTATCTTGCTTATGGATGGTGATTTTTGTCTATGTATTTGTTGCATTAGTTGTTAAGAATGAATGAATTGAATGAAAAATCATTATATTATGCTATAAAAGAATCATCATATACAATTTGTTGTGTTGAAGAGGTTTGCATGGTGGAAGGAGTTGGTTGTGTTGAATAAGGTGGTGGTTGCTACAGTAGATGTTGTAACATTTGTAACAACCCTTACCCGTACCCGAGACCAAGACCGAGACCGAGACCGGATACAAGGCGTCACCAGACATGAACTTGAACATTTTTAGGAAATACGGGTTATAAAATTTCATTCCAATATAAAATAGATCAAATTGCATCATAATGTCCCTATTATGGGCCTACGAGGCCCTAAACATACATTGAGAATGATCTGGGACTAAACGGAGAACTTACGATAGTTCATAAAAATTTTCCTAGGTAAAGCCTCACATGCCCGTATAGAGGCAATGCACATGCCCGTGTCCTCTACCCGTGTTGAATTTATGAAAATTATTTTTCATTTCGAACCTACAGGGGTTTTCATACTGTCGAGCACACGCCCGTGTCCTTCACACGGCCTAGACATGCCCGTGACCAAAAACTCGAGCATTCTATTTATGACGTCAGCATGCATTTAGGGGCACACGGCCAAGACACACGCCCGTGTCTTTCACCCGTGTGTTTACTACCATGCATTCTGACTTAAAATTTATGTGCAGGGGACACATGGCCATACCACACGCCTATAGGGGCGATCCGTGTGTCATACACGGCCTAGACACATGCCCATGTGTCTACCCGTGTAAACCTTATTAGGCTATTTTCCAAGCCTTTGGTCACCCTCTACATCACTTATACTTAAAGGTTACCAAAATACAAAGCAAGACATGATTGTACATTTACAAATAACCTTATTAAACCTCATTGCATGTAAACTTCGTATCATCAGTTTAACATATGCTAGGTTATTTCCTTAGTTTTAAGGATTTCCGTGTCTCGTTAACACTTTTAAAATTGGCTCATTATTATATCTCATTGCCAATTATGGTCAAGCCATCCCATGCAAACATAAGCATGCATAAATTTGTAGGTCATAGCCTACTTCAAAATGAGCCAATTCCCATGCCCATATACAAAAAGATAGGTATATCTTTACATACCTTAATTTTCGCGAATCAAATGACACATAACAAAATAAACCAAAAGCCCTATACATGCCATTGAACCAAGTAAAAGTGTCTTTATACCAAAGCTGGGCTAGTTGATAGTGTGTCGACTCTCCAATCGTCTTCCAATCTTTACGAGTCCTCGAGCTTTGTAAGAAGGGAAAAGAGAGGGGTAAGCAATTACATGCTTAGTAAGCCCGAATAACTGGAAAGTAAACTTACCGAGCAATTAGCATACAACCATATTGAGCAAATAAACCAACAAGAATGAAATGGTTTCTCTATCACATGCACTTAATCAACAAGTTAGCCACAATAATAATGCACCATGTAATTTGTCTTAGATGAGCTCATCATTCATCATTTCATTTATATACATCATATTAATCCCATTGAGTTTCTAGGAAATCCCGATGGATTATCCATTTACCGTCAATTAATAAAAATGATCATTTAAGGTATGCACTCCCGCGAACCTCACATTTTACGGCGGGATTACCAGTCTAGGCTAAATCCCCCGTATCGTAAACTCATAAGGTGATGTCGGGATTACCAATCCAAGCTAAATCCCTTATAGCGACAAACACCCTTAATAAGCTCGGATCTGAATTACCAGTCCAGGCTAAATTCAGACCCTAATCGGATTACTCGTCCGGGCTAAATCCACAATGCACACATATTCTTCGGGAGGCTAGATCACTCAAGAAACACCCATCCGGGCTAGATCCTTTTCATATTTGAGATTAACAGATTACCCGTCCGGGCTAAATCCTTCTGCAACACATTCAGGATCTCAAGTAACATGTAAATCATGGTTTATCCACCGAACTTCCTTTTTAACCTCAACCGGGACATTTATTAACATGTCATTATTAAAGATACATTTATGTATTTTCATGCCATCGTCAAATGAAATTATCATACATTCATAAATCATGCAATTAGGCATATTATGAGTTTACTTTAAGTTATCTGAACTTACCTAGTACTCGTCTCAGTATCGTGTTTCGGTTATTTCGAAACCTTTCATTTTCCTCGATTGAACTCCGGAATTTGTTCCTCGGGGTATATAACAATAAAAATAAATCATTAACAACTCACATTATACTTTTCAAGTCTAAATTTCTCCCCCAGTCCAAATGACTGTTTTTCCCCTAACCTTTCACATTTTTACGATTTAGTCCCTAGGTTCGTATAATGAAATGCATACAATTTCTACATTACCCAAGCCTAGCCGAATGTTATTTCCTCTTATGACAGCCCACATTTTCCCATTATTTCACATTTCTACCTCACATTTTACACCTTTTGCAAAAAGGTCCTTTTAGGGGTTTTTCATGAAAATCACCTAGGAAAAGATGTTTAACACACATCTAACTTCCATATTTCTCCATAAACCATCAAAATACAAGTAACTCATGCATGGGTAAATCTTTAAACATGAACCCTAGCATGAAATATGGGTATAAATAGAGAGACTAAGCTATCGGGATTTCAAAAACACGAAGAACATTAAAAACGGGGCTTGGGAGCACTTACTATTGAGCTTGAAAATGTTGAAAACCCTAGCTATGGAGACTTGAGAGTTTTGGCTGGACAAGGAAGAAGAATGACTGATTTTTGCCTTCTTTTTCCCATTTTATTTCATTAAATTGCCAAATGACTAAAATACCCTTAATCCCTTTCTTTAAGATTTCATCTATACAAGCCCATTTTTGTCCAAAAACTTAGAAATTGAGAAAATTGCTCTTCAAAACCTTCTAAATTATAATCTAAATCAATTTCATACAAATTGATTCTAGAATCCAAGTTTTGAAATTTATTCAATTTGGTCCTTATTTTCTAATTAGACACCTTACTCATAAAATTCTTTCATGAAACTTTATCACATGCATATTCTCATATTCTAGACCTTATAATAATCATAAAATAAATATTTTGATGTCAGATTTGTGGTCTCAAAACCACTATTCTTGCTAGGCCCTATTTCAGGATGTTACAACATTAGTCTAATGCTATGGAACAATATTTAATAAAAGACTTCAAAAGGTTTACCACACAAGATGTAGTTATAGCATGATTGGTGGCTGAACGAGATTTTTGTCTTGCTACAGATAAAGGTGATGTTGCTGGAGCTGGGTAGATGCTTCTGATGTAGTTGTTTAAGTAGGAGTTGGTGGAGCAAGAGTTGGTGGAGTAAGAGCTGATGGAGTTGTAATCTACAAAATTAACATGTTGGAGTTGGATTAAGAGTTATCAAATTAGTAAAAAATTATAATGCATTATTTTTAGGAAACTAAACACTTACAGTAGATGAAGTTTGATAGCTTCTGGTGTTGTGTCCAACCATGAAACATTTCTGGCACTTTATCTTTCCCAACTTTTAGATATTTTACTCCCACTCTTCTATCCCTCTTCCTCTTACTTTGTTCTTTTTAGGTCTCCCAGGCATTTTTTTTAGATTGAGGGGTTCAATTGGTCCCATATCAATTTTATACCAATATTTTTTACTAGAATCAATACAACTATTCAATCATTTCTTTCTTTTAAACCCTATATACACATAATTAGAAATATCAACTTTCTTCCACAAAATTGTTAGAACAACATATGGACATGGGATGCCAGTGAGGTCCCATCTCCTATAACTATATGACCACTCAGTTAAGTTGAAAACTAGAACATCACCAAAGTTTGCCACTTCACACCTTTTTACTCCATTCCATTTAACAGGACTATGTACTCAATTAGACAGTCTTGTGTAACTTGGCACATATTGTAGGACATAATGCATCATTCGAATTTTTAAAATTGGACAAGTTGTTTACAATCCTCTCCATTACATATTGCCTAATTTCTTCTACCATGGAAATGATAGCCATTGACCTAGCTCCTATAATTATTGAATTAAAAGACTCAAAAAAATTATTGTCAGTTGCATCATATACAAACCTACTAGAAAATAATGCTCTTGACCATTGCTCAAGATCAGTCTTGACTAGACTTACCTTGGAACTATGTGAGTAGACTTACCTTGGAACTATGTTTAATATGGTCAATCTTATTTATGTTATCTTCAAAGTCAGTAGTTATGTATGATTTGCATGCTACCCCAAATGCTTGTTGTAGGTCTCCTCCTGGATTTGCTTTCCTCCATTTGGCATATAAATGCCTTCCACAGACTCTGTGCTCCACCCTTAGCAATAACTCAGTTATCTCCATTAATCCTTAAATACAAATCAAATAAATGGTATTAGATGGATTGTTTAATAAATTAAGCATACTAGGATAGAATTAGTTCAGTAAGGTCTCAAACATACCTTTTGTTTATCAGTCATAAAGGTGAATCCAACACCATTACCAATTTGTAAATCTGAAATAAAATTTTTAAGAAACCAACAGCATGTTTTTTTTGCTTTCATTCTCCACAACAGCCTATGAAATAGGATAGATTTGGTCATTTCCATCTTTGTCGAAAGTAAACAGAATTTCCTCAATGAATTTTCCTTTTAAAAGTCCATAAAAAAAGGTCCAAAACACTCATTAAACCCTTTCCTCAATGCGTTAAACCCTACATAAAATCTTATAAACTTGGGAACCTCAATAAGAGTCTGTCTTTCTACCATTAGTTATATATTTGCATCTGAATCTTCCTTCCTAAGTGCATATGCATAGTCTCATAGCCTCTTAAACTCATATCTTACCCTTCCATTGATCTCCTCCAATGCCCATCTCCTAGCCTTGCGACGTGTACCCTTACTCAGATCAACTTTTAACTTTTCCTTGGCTGGCTTTTGCATCTCAGTTAACTTCAACTTTAGAAGCACATTGATTTTACTTAAGAAATGTTTCCAAAAAAACTTGTAAGTTACCCTTTTATTTTTAAAAGTTTTATCTTGTAAAACCCATCACTATTTTTTTAGCAACATATATCCTAAAAGGACACCCATCTTCCCTACACCTAGCTTTAGTCCTCTCATTTTCATTCCTAAGATAGACAGTATCAAAACCTCTTGTTAATGCAAACTTTGTTAAAGCAGTCTTGAATTCCTTCGACCCATCAAACACCATACCAATCTCTAAATGTGGGATTGAGTTAGTAGGATAAAAAAATACATATTAGCTTCTCCTATAGATTACCTCACCCTATGAATCACTTCCATAAGACCCCAAATATGATAAATCACCATAATATTTTCCCGACCAGTTTCATTTGATACCTCATCATTTTTCTCTCCTACCACATTTCTTCTTCCTTTGACTACCTACACTTACCTTTACACATTCATTGTTAACCCTATTTGTTGCCACTATTTCCTTCTTATTGTTAGCTTTATAAATTTTATACCAAGCTTTGATATTTCTCACCTCTTAATCCTCAGATTCTACCCCTAAAATCTCTTCATAATCTAATGATGCATTAGTAAACCCACAAATTTCAGAATTTTTTTCCTTACTCTCAGCATAGAAATCATTACTCCCATCTAACTTTGGTTTCACATTAGATTCCCCACCTAACTATTGTATCTAGTGCCCTAAGTGTAGTATTTTCATCTAAGTACACTTGTAATTTTCGAATAGATTGGTTAATAAAATTATTCATGAATTACATTAATACTTTGTATATTATCCTCAAATCATTTTTTTCATACAAAGCAAAATGGAAACAAATGTTGCTTATTTGTTGTCTAATGTTTAACTAATACTAAGCAATATTATGTCGTTGAATCGTAATACGAAAAGACAACTTGTATTAGTAGATGAACCTAAACATGTCCTTAATCTAATAAAAAAATGAGCAAACCAATTGAAAGAATAATATGTCATCTATCAAGTCAAATTGGGGAGATGCATTGTCTTAGGCATCGAAGCAGGTGACTCCTAGAAGATAGAGTCATAGATGTGACTGACTGAACTGACAGTATGTCGGATAGGACCTAAGCAGAATAGATCCTGAACCTGTTTATGAATTTATTCACTTGTGATGTTCATAGTGTGACATACCTAAATCCTGAGTGGATGACAGACTATGTATGCGTGACTTGTACACTTTGATGTAAGTAAAAGCCTAAGTTCGAATAAATAAGGAGCCGAAAGCTAGTACGTTGGGTGTACGACTTTTGCCATATGTAGCATCATTCACGAAAATGGAAATCATAGCCCAAAACATAGGTAAATTTTATCCTCTCATTAGCATTATATGGTTGATGAAAAGCAAACGTGGCCATAGGTCATCCGTATTTGTGATGGATGATTTGATCACTATTTGATAGTGATTAACTTTTCATGAAGGAAGATGTAATGGTTACCATAAGATAAAATAGGATCATATTGGGAGAACAGATTTTATCTCAAAGAGATCAAAGATATCCTATAAGGGTAACACACTTATGACAAGGTTATTGGACGAGCATTGAGTAGTTACTTTTGTAATGACATGTCGTTGGGGTGAGCTCAGTCACAATACTATAGTGGAATGACTTTGTGCCTAAATGAGTTTATATTTAATAGGAAAAAAACTAAGACTTAAGTATAAATCATTTGAGCCCTTATTACATATGTCTAATCGGTCCTTCAGCTAGCTCGTTGAATAGGAAAAATGAACATAATGAATTATGAGTATGAATAGAAATGAATAGAATGAATAGGAAAGGATAAATGGAAAACATTCAAAAATGACTATGGTTTTTTTTTGGAATAGAAAAATGGAATCATTTGGAAATGAATGTAGGTTTCCAAAAATGGAAATGGAAATGATCCATTTGCAATTCTATATGGATTACTTAAAAATGATCGGAAGAATGAGTTTATGTTTTTGAGCAGTTTTGAAGCCTGCAAATGAAAATAAACCATTCGATCATAGTAAACATGTTGAGTTAGGAATATTGAATATATTTTCTTAAAATTTTACTAGGGGTAATATCATAAAAAAATTTACCCAGGGTAAAATCTTCAAAAATTTTACTGAGGGTAAAATTTTCAAAATTTTATTGGTGGTAAAATAGGGATGAGAAATTTTTTTAATATAGAATATTAAAGTTTATTTTAGGAAATAGAAAACTGAATCGGGTTGGATCATTTTACAGATTACGGGTCAAAAAGCCTAAGAAGTACTCGTAATTGGACTCGATGTGAGAGAGGTCAAAAACCCCTCATATAACATGAAAGGGTGGTAACCCTAGTAGGAATACTAGGGTTTGTCGCCCACCCGACTCTTACTCTGAGTAGGAAGTTTGTTTTTCCTATTTGAAATAAACCACTACAACTCAATAAGGGTTCTACCTTCCCTTCTATTATAAACCACTACAACTCAATAAGGGTTCTACCTTCCCTTCTTTTAAATAGATGACACTAGTAGAGCTATTAACACAACTTGAAGAGATTGTTACTCTGTTGAAAACTAAAGAGAATTTATTCTCAACTATCAAATATATTTTTCCAGAATAATAATTCTACAAGTTTCTATTAAGAAGAGAAAATTTTCCCTTTTACCCTAAATAAAAGTGTGATAACTTTTTATAGTTATGTATTTCGATTCAATTGGTTCAAGCCCAAACTCAAAGAAATTCATGGTACGAGAATAGCAGTGATGATCATTTGGTTAAAAGCTAGGAACAACAAACGTCTGCTAAGCCAAAAATAAATGTGTGAATTCGGTTAGGTTTTATTACTATAAATATCACAAATCAAGTCAGTTTTCAAAATTTTAATTTTTCGCCGTGCAAGAAAATAGTTTTCAAACTGGGTTTTTCCCAACAGTTTCCTAATACAGGATGGTAAAGTAATTACATATACGTCTCGACAGGTAAAAATGCATGAATGTAATTATTCGATGCATGATTTAGAGATGGCCACTGTGGTGTTTGCTTTAAGGATCTAGAAGCATTATTCTTATGGTGAGAAGTGTCATATCTATACAAATCACAAGAGTCTCAAATACCTTCTCTCCTAAAAGGAGTTGAATCTAAGACAATGTCGTTGGATTGAGCCACTGAAAGATTATGATTGTATAATCAATTACCATCCTGAGAAAGCAAATGTTTTAGCTGATGCTTTAAGTAGAAAGACAGGAATTGAATTGTGAGCAATGTTTGCTCATATCAATATTTGTGATGAGGGCAACCTGTTGGCTGAGTTGAGGATTGATCATGTGTAATAGCCCATTTTTAAGGCTAATTGAAACAGTGGTTTCGGGATCACAATTTGACATCGAAATCATGATATTATAGTTTTGTGAAATTTTCGTAAAGAAATTTTATCGTTTAAGTGGTTAATTTGGTAAAAAGGACTTAATCGCGTAAAATGCAAAAGTTGCATTCTATTTATTAAATGTGTCAATTGGGTTTGGCTTTTAAATATGATGGCCTTAAATGGCAATTATACCATTAATATGTTAGTGGATGTTAATGGTTTGGCATAAAGGAAATTATGCATTATTTTAAAGGTTAAAAAGGTAAATGTTTAATAAATGATATATTAAATAAAACCAAAAACCATGATTTTAGTCCATTTTCCTTTATATAGCCGAATGTAAGAAAAGAAAAAAACATCCATGGTTGCAAAATGAGGTTCGGCAATTGCATGTTAAATTGGTAAGTCATTTTGGACTCAGTTTTTGATAATTTTTACGTTTTTGAGATCGTTGCTTTGTGTTCTAGCTAGCCCATGCTTGAATTTTTGAACTGGTTGTGTATTTTGTGTTTTGCCATTGATGAGAGCTTGTTTTTGTTGTTGTTTGATGATGAAAAATAAATATTTAATGCTAGATTATCATGTTTTATTAAGTGATTTTTGATAAAAATGCTTATTAAGGACTAAATTGAGAAATTTGTAAATAGAGGGGTTAAAATGTGAAATAAATGAAATTAATGGGCTGATAGGGACCTAAAGTAAATTCGGCCTAACATGGGCATAGTGAAATTTTGAGTATTTTGTGTTGTTTTGAAATATGGACTAAATTACGAAAAATGTGAAATGTCAAGGACAAAATTGTAATTAGCCTATTTATGTGTTTTTGGATGAATTTGATTGAATATATGATTAAATAAGTTGAATTTGTGTTGAATTAGATCAAGAAATGTAGAAATCGAATTTGGACTGGGGAAAAACCAAAGTTGTTGACTAGTCATCCTGTCCCGATTACAGTTGTTCGAGGTAAGTTTATAAGTAAATAGACGTACTTAATTTTAATTAAATGCAAAGTATATATGCTGAAATGAAATATATGAATTACTATATGCTAATGCCGAATGTGTATAAGCATGGTAACGATATTTATGCATTCGTTTCGACTGAGTTATAACATTTGAAAGTCTGTATGAACTATATGGAATATCTGGAATTTTTTATATATAAATTGTTTATGAGAAAACTTTATAATAGTGATATTCGGGCATTGAGCCTAGCAAGCCTTGTGCTGGTGAATTAAATCGAGTTTATGCCTAGCAGGCTTATTGCCGGTGTATAAAACCAGGCTTTGAGTCTAGCAGGCTTTGTACCGGTGTGAGATTCAGGCTTAAGCCTAGCAGGCTTTATGCCGGTGAATTATTATAAGTTCATGCCTAAAATACTTTAAGCTGATGTAGTAATCGGATACGATAAATGAGCTAAATGATCAGGTATGAGTTAACTTATTGTTTCCTTGAAAATAAGGTAAGCTGATTATTTGATATGTGATACAAACATATGTATGATGTTAGTTTGAATTTGTGAGTAATTGTGAAGTATATTCGGCCATAAGTTAAGTGTAATTATGTGGTATTAAGGTTTAATACATGAGTATATGTAAAAAAATGTTTAAAGATTCAGCTTTATGCATTGATAATATGATTTTAATAATGTATGATACTTTGGTATAGACATATGTATATTCAGATACATGATAAGTATAAGTATGAGATATTAAAGTTTGATTCAAGAATATATGTTTATGGGTGTGAATATATTCGATCTTATAATGGTACTATGGTTTTGAAATTTAATGTCACCTTGATAATAGATACAGTACATTCGTCCAAAGGTTAAGTATACTGATATCATATTGTGACCTGGGTGCAAACTTATATAAATGATTATGTATGGCCTTAATGATATAAAGTAAGAATAATTATGAAATGATCCATGAATATATGTATATGAGTTTATGTATATTCGGTTAATTATTGATATTGTGGCTTTGGGAATTTGAATGATATATTAATCTTAAATGTATGGATATTTGATAAAATGAAAGTATATGTATTATAAGAAATTATAAGTTTGAAGTTAAACGTGATTGTGATAGTATAAATTGGTTTGGTAATTGAATTGTTATTGTCATTGAGTTATTTATTTGCTTATAGCTTACTAAGCTCTCAAAGCTTATTCTGTGTGTTTTTCCTATGTTTATAGATTTTTGGAGATCTGCTTAGGTTGGAAGTCGATGGAGATGACATCACACTATCTGGTTATCATTTCAGTAAATAATGTTTTGAGACTCGGTTATGTGGCATGTATAGATTAGTCTTGGAGTTAATTATTTTGAATGAGTATGAATTTAAAGCCATGCAAAAATGGCTTGCTTATTACGCTTAAGTTTGGTTTTACATGTTCTTAATTAAAATGTTTAATAAGTTTGGTTTTGGTAGTCATTTTAATAGTTAGTTCATTTTGGAAATATGAAATGTGGTATATTAACTTAACATGTTCGGTTGCTTAGTGGTAAGTAATGAATAGGTTTTATGATTGTTTTGGTTGGTTGTTTTGGTATGGGTTCAAATGGTAAATGATGGTAATGATTAAGTATGTTTTGGGTTAGTTTTAATAGATAGTTAAAAATGTCAAGTTGTTGCTAATATCGATATAAGTATACATTCATGTGTGGTTGTAAATTCGAATATTATATTTAATTTAATTTGGTATGCTTATGATATTGATAATGGTGAGATCGAAATAAAGATTAGTTAATAGGATAAAATATGAAGTTTAGGTACATTAATATAGATATGAATTAGATGCACACTAGAGTGTTATTTGTGTTCAAGTGTTAAGTATGGCTTTTATTTTTAGGATGAATTGTGCACTTGTATATATATATACATCATTAGTATGTTTGGCATGTTAAAATGTATTTAAGTTTCATATGTGGTTGCATAATAATTTATGTAATATGATTCAATTGGTTTTATTATGAGCTTGTGCATAAGTTATCAAATGATATATTTGATATACGATTAATGAGATAGAAATTGGCATATATTCAAAGTATGAAGTGTAATGATATATAATGGAATATGATTTAATTATCAAAATGGCATTAATATGATGGATATAGAGAATTGAATATTGGAAGTATTAAATATGTGAACATGTTTTTGATATATACAAGTTTGGTTCGAATTTAGTAATTATGGAACATGATCAGTTGGGTTTTGATATATGTTTGAAATGTGCTTATTTGCGATACATGTTAAGTAAGGTATGATTATTTCTGAATTGGAATTATGATTCATGTATTCGAATTTATAATAAGTGAATTGTGGATATTTGAATTTGATAAGTTTTAAATGTTTATTAATTCTTTGGTTTATGAAAGATGAGGAATGATTGTGCTGAACTGTGTTTTATACAGTAATGCCTCATAACCCTAATCTGGTAACAGATATGAGTTAGTGTTACATCATGTGTTGTTTAAATGAATAAAAGAGGTGCAGTTTGTCTATGCTAAGTTACCTAAGAAAAAGAAGCTTGTTCAGTAAGGCATCATTAAAAATTTCAACTTGGATGAGAATGATTCCCTTAGGTTCTGTAATCAGATTTGTGTTCCTGATGAGCTAAATTGAAAGAACTGATTTTGCATGAGGCTCACGATGGTTCCTTTGCGATGCATCCTAGTGTTGCAAAAATGTATCGTGACCTACGAAAATCATATTCATGGCCCAAAATGAAAAGGGAGTTTGTCGAATATGTCGCTAAATGTTTGACATGTTAGTAGGTGAAGGCCGAGCACCAAGTTTCCACTGGGTTGTTATAGCCTATATCTATTCCGGAATGGAGATGAGAACGAATTGCAATGGATTTCGTAGTTAGTCTGCCAACTTCGCTAAACAAAAGAAATACTATTTTGGTGATAGTGGACTGGTTAAGAAAATCTATTTAATTTTTAGTGGTTAGAACTTATTGGTCACTCTCGAAGCTAGATGAAGTGTATATTCGAGAGATAGTTAGACTCTACAGTGTGCCTATGTCTATTATATTTGAGCACGACCCTCATTTTACCTCGAGATTCTGAAATAGTTGCACGAATGCTTAGGTATGAGGTTAAATTTTAGCATAGCTTCCCATCCTCAACTGTTGGCCAATCAGAACTAGTTATTCAAGTTTTCGAAGATATGTTGTGAGCCTATGTTACTAGTCCTGAATATGGCTGGAAACGTTATTTACTGCTGGTGGAATTGGTGTATAACAATAGTTTTCAGTGGTGTTGAAAATAGTGGTATTGAGACCACACTTTTGATGTATGATTCCATAAATATTATTTAATTAATATTTACGAGGTTATTAGAGTGTCGTATTAAATTTTGGTCTAATAATTTCGATGTTTGAATTGTTAATTAAAGAAAAAGATTAAATTGTGAAAAATGGTGAAAGTCAATTGTTATGGATTTTGTTTAGTTAAAATACTTATATGGTTAAAGTGGAAGAATTAACATGGTAATTAGACCATAAGGAGTGGTAATGGACGATTATGACCTATGAATTAGTGAAATTAAAGTTTTAACTTAAGGTTAATTTGGTAATTAAGAAATTATGTTAACTTTAACAAAAGATGCAAGCATCATCATCTTCACTTTGCTTTCTTTATCACGAAAAATCTATTGTTGATTAAGGAAGAATCGACTAAGCTTTATTTCTCATGCATGGTATGTAAATTGAGCATGTTTCTTGTAATTTTTTACGTTTTTGAGATCATTGTAGTTTAATCTAACTAGTTTAAGGACTATTTTGAAATAATGTTAAAGTTTTGAAAAGTCACCATTGATGTTCTTGAAGCTTTTTAGATGTTAATGGTTGAGTTTGAAGCTTGGTGATGAAACATGACTATATTGTAAAGTGATTTTGATTAGTTTTGAGTTTAGGGACTAAAGTGATAAAATGTTGAAATTGGTTTCGTTTTCTTGTAAAATTTCAGTTCTTGAGGGTTGTGTAGGGATGTTATTAAATTTGGAACTATGGTTTAAGGTTCAATTATGAAAATAAGTGTAATACGCCAAACCCGACCCTATGATAGGATCCAAGTTTGATATGTCACTACTGAAAATGGGACTAGCTTATAGCAAAACAAATTGGTGGAAGCTTTATAAAATTATTACAAAGTTATACATATAAACATATGATAGTTGTGGCTATAGTAAAGTTTAAATGAAATCATTAATAATTTGGAATAACGTTCAAGCCATTTGGCGTATAAGTTCAAATATAATAACTTCATTAAACATAATACAATAATTCAAATACAGATGTTTACACTTAATAAAAATCTCGTAAAAACAGAGTCTTGTCAAAATAGAATTTCTTTATACAAACCAGTTCCAAAATACATTTATACGTCACCCCCAAGAGTCATGCATGATACAATATAAAACAGTCAGCTCACAATAGTAGCAACACTCTGGCATAGTTCTTCCAAAGCATTCCTTTAGTCGACAAGTCTGATAAGGAAATGGTAACAAAGTAAGTTTATATGAACTTAGTAAGTTACAAAGAGAAAATCATGCATATCATTACTTACAACATAATCGAGCATTTTAGAGAGACTTATATACAATAAACATAGTACGCCTAATGGCGTATACAGAACACAAACAGACTTAATACGCCAACTTACTTATCACTTGGGCACATACTATACGCCAACTTAGCACAACTCAGATAATCCATCTTCATGCAAGCCATGTACCCAGAATTTAGAATTAGAAGCATATCATACAATTTCATTCACATATATTCTCCCCCTTAACTCCTCATATCATTTTCAATCAGAATAGCATGTTTTATCGTGATCTGCCAATCAGATTTGCAATATGGCTACCTTACTAGAGGCTACACAAACATAATTCCTCTTCTCCATCACCATAGACTTGATCATATTTCTTATATCAGAAGTAGATGGTAATGGCCTAGACATGAAGGATGGTGCTCACTTCATATCACAGACATACTGAACTCAAACTGATAACACTGAATGACCATTAACCATACATTCACCATTCATACATTACAAAGGATGATTACTTACCTTACACGAATTATATAACAAAGAATTTTACAACACATGGAAGTAAGAAGGAACTAACTAGAAATTCTAGCACAAGTTTACAAAGCAGGTCTTTTGCCTTTATCGTTGGACTCTTGTTAGCTTCTTGAGCTAAAAGAAAGATAATTGAACACATCAAATCATCAATCTATCAAATCTTAACATGCATGCAAGAATTGATAGCACAAAATCCAGAAACAGGAAGTTTCCTTCCCCTCACACCATTCTGTTATCTATGCATGCAATATTAAAAACATGTAAATGACTTCAATGATAATCTAAGGGTTCATCAATAATTATCAATGAGCTGGTACTAACGTATAAGTTAGCTAGATACTGCTAACCTTCACTTCAATGAAGTTTTCTAAACTTAAGTGTTTTTAGAGACTTTCAGAGGAAACAAGAAAGAAGAAGAAGACATAGAGGTGTTCAGAAAGACCACCTCTATCCTTATAAACTTAAGAAATGGAGATAAGAATTAATGGAATTTCAGATAATTCTACCAACTCTCTTGATTCATGTGATTAAGTGCACTTAACAAGATTTAGGTATTATCATCTATAGTAGTCTAATTCTGTTCTAACTAGACCTAAACTTGACTAACCAGATCACCTTATTAAAATAATAAACAAATCTAAACAACTGTGAACTAACAAGTTGACCTAAAACATCTGGGTTGGGCAAATATTAACAAAAGAGTCCTCCAAACCTTAGAGCTCGTCAAACTAGGATTTCGTCAAATGGTGTATTACATTGAATTCTATACTTAGCAAAAAAATACTTTACTTACTCAAATCTATCCTTAATTTACCATCTATACGCCAAACGGTAACCGAATATGGAGACTACGCTAGGTGGGCTGTTATAATAAGTTTGTTTTGATTTTAGGGACTAAAGTGAATAAATTACAAAAAATAGGGAAATTGTGAAAAATGTTAGTAGGAGGTCATATGCATAAAAGTAAATGTTATAATGTAATTGGGAATGATAAATTGAAGAAATTATGAAACAAATGTTAATAGGAGGTCAGATGCATAAAAATAAATGTTACAATGTAAATGTGAGTGATAAAGTAAAATAAATTACTGTATAGATGAAGAACCGGTGGATATTAATGGAAAAGAGAAAATTGTTGACCCTGATATTGCTATCTCTGTTGGTTGGCCCTAGTAAGTTCATATGGTATTATTTTTTTGTATTTTAATAAGATTTTATTAAATTTTGTATATTGTAAATGTGAATGTAAGTTTGGAAGTTACAATTGGTACAAGGTAAGAAAAATGGACTGAAATAAGAATTATTATACTGGTATATGTATCGTGCCCGAATGAACATAAGATAAGATATAATTGGCATGCCAATAGGTTATTTTGTGCACTGTACGATATTGGTACGTGATGAAATGATGATATATGAAATGTTATTATACATTGAATATACCAGTCCAACATTTTTTGCGCATTATTGAGTTATATTTACAGTTATTTTGACATGTTTCTGAGGGTGGATGTAAAGACTACGAGCTTGGCACTTGGTGCCTAGACATGCTTTTGGAGGGATGTTAGCCTACGGGCTAGACACTTGGTGTCCAGGTGTGTTCTTGGTTGGATTAGCTTGGTTGAGTATTCTGGTGTGTTTTGGGAGGATAATCGCGTAACTGTATCTGTTTATATAGTTCATCAGGCTGAATGTTGACGGTTTAATTATAAAATGATATGTATTTGAAACTTAGAAATAATGCTTTAGTGAATGATTCATAAATTTGTTCACATTTTTTAATTTTATATCGTGACTTGGTATTGAATGATCTTGTAATGTTTGAATAGTTTTATAATTGGCGCATATAAAGATCTCACTTGGTATCATGGTTGTGTTGACTTGATTTTGTTAAATTATAAATGTGATCATAAGGTATGTTATACTATTTTCGACCTATTAACTTACTAAGTTCAATTGAAGCTTATTCGTTTTGTTTTCCTTTTTCTTTGTAAATATCAGTTTGCAGAACTGTGCCATTAGATCAGCTTGAAGATCACACTATCAAGCCACCCTTTTGGTAGGCTTTAAAACTGTTATAATTTTATTTTGTGGCATGTAATAGGAGTGTTTGATATATTTACATATGTGTTTATGAAAGTATATATGTTTTGTGTCTGTACAAGTTATGTATATGTGTTTAATTGATAAATGGTAAGGTTGTTTATGGTCTATAAATGAAAATTTGAATGCGGATTGTGTATGGTATATGACAAAATGAGATGAAATGTTGATATGTGGAAATTTTTATAGAATGAATGATTAGTGATAGCTTGTTTGGATGTTGTGGTAATATGGTTGGATATGGAATTTGAATGTCATGAATATGATATTTGCATAGGTTCTTTTGTTGGTAAATGCATTAGTGAATGTGATTTGGTTCATGGATATTAGCTGATGAAAGAAATGGTGGCATTTGACACTTCACATGACATTGTTTTGGCAAGCTTGAATTTGATAGAAAATAGAATTGAGTTTTAGATTTGAATGTTGTATGTGATAGTGCCTTATGGCATATTGGTTATAACTAGACAAATGACATACTTTGGTATGATTTTTGTAACAGTTCGGTTTAGACCCTAGTCAAAATAGTGGTTTCAAGACCACAAATCCGAGTTAAAAAATATTTAATATTATTTTCTGTGTTTAAAATATATGAATTGACATGTGTGAAAGTTTCGTATGAAAATTCGATAAATTGTGTGCTTAATTTGATAAAAGGACCTAATCGCGTAAAATGTAAAAGTGACCTTCTATTTGTTAAAGTGCTTATTTGACATGTCTTTGTAAATGAAAGGTCCTTATGTTGATATTTGACCATTGTAAGCTTGAGTGGACAATTATGGCCTTTTATATTAATGTTATAAATGTTTATTATTAAGGGAAAATATGGTATTTGGTAATTAAAGCCATATTAATAAAATAAAAAGCATAAAATTAGCCGATTGTTCATGCTATTGCCGAAAATACAAAAGGAAAAGAAAAGAAAATACAAGCTAGGGTTCGGCTACTTATTTTGGTGATTAAGGTATGGTTTTTGATCCGTTTTCGATAATTCTTACGTTTTTGTGATCGTAGCTTAGTATTCTATCAAGCCCATGTCTCAATTTCTAATTTTGCTGATGATTTTGAGTTGAGCCATTGATGGAATTATAAGCTTTGTGAAGTTAGTTTTTGGTAAATGAAAGATATGTTTTGGGTTAGCATATTTTGTATTTGAATTTTTGATGAATTTGAGTAATTTGGACTAAATTGTGAAATTTGCAAATTAAGGGATTAAAATGTGAAATAAATGAAATAAATGAAATATATGGATTTGTATGAACACTATGAGAATTTGGCTAGGCATGTGTACAAATAATTTTTTTGTGTATTTTGTGATTTTGTGAATTAAGGACTAAATTGTCAAAATATGAAAAATATGAGGGCTAATTTGTAAAATGCCCTAAATGTGTGTTTGTGGATTGATTTGAATGATTTGGTGAATAAAAGACTTAAATTTGAATTTATATAGATCAAGAATTAAAGAAAACAGAATTAGATCGGGGAAAGTTGAAAGTCGTCGAGTAGTCGATTCCGTCTATCCAAATTCGTACGAGGTAAGTCGATATACAAATAAATGTGTTTTGAATTAAAATATTACTGTTAATATGATACTGAACATTGATGAATGGTTATATGAGTTGAGCATGAGACATCCAAGAAAGTATCGACAAAGTTCTGATGTCTAAAAAGCCCCGTACGAACCTTAGGAATAGTTAGGAAACATATGTCATGACATAGGATCCGATATGTGTTATCATGTAAAACCACGTGTGGGATGTTGGCATCGACTTATGATATTCGTGTAAGACCACGTCTGGGACGTTCGCATTGTATGAGATTCGGAGCTATCCGCGTATCCTTATGATTCTGAACGGTTCAACGAGTATTCCGAGAAAATAGATGACTATGTGAATTTGTATCCAACTCAAGTACGTTTAAATTGTATACCATGTTTGAGAATGAAAGGTAAGTATATGTACCTTGGTGAATATATGATATAAGTATGAGTTACTATGAAAATGAAATATGATATGTATATGTAATTTGCCTCAAATTATATGAATGAATTGATGTTAATTGTTAAGTTTATTTGTATATGGCTTACTAAGCTTTTGAAAGCTTACTTTGTGTGTGTTTGCATTGTTTTACAGATATCGTAGCTATCGGGAGCTCGGGGATCATCAAGGATCATCACCACACTATCAAACTCTATTTTGGTACATTTTGAAAGTGTAAATATTGGAGTATGGCATGTATAGGCTAGAAGTACTTTGATTATGTTTTGTGATGTACATATCTAGCCATGTGATTTAGCTTGATTATGTTTTTGTATATGAATGAGTTCGTGGTATGAAATATGTGATGCAATATGAACAATATGATGTGTTTTGAATGGCCTAGTGAAATGGTCAATTTGGTAAGGTTTTGGCATGTGAATGAATGCGGTGAATTGGGGTTATGAAACATATGATTTAATATGATTTTGGCTTATGATTTGATATGATTGAGTATAGTTTATAAGCATGAATTCGAATGATAATAATATGGCATGAATGATGTATGTTTTGGTATTGAAAATGGCTGAAATTATATTGCAAATGTGCTTGGTTTGATGCTTGTAGGATTGACCCAAATGGGGTGGAAAATTGGCTTTTCAAATGGCCTATTTTTGTCCACATGGGCAGAGACACGGGCATGTGTCTCAGCCGTGTGTGACACACGGTCATGTTGCACGGTCGTGTGTGACACACGGTCATGTTGCACGGTCGTGTGTGACACACAGTCATGTTGCACGGTCGTGTGTGACACACGGTCATGTTGCACGGCCGTGTGTTCCCTAGGGTACCCTACGATTTTAAGTTAGTCTTGAGCACGGCCAAGGCACACGGGCGTGTGGCTAGCCTTGTGACCCAAGTCAGTTTCGACCACGACCGAGGCACACGGGCATGTCTTGTGGCCGTGTGATTAAGTCAGTATTTATGCCCTGTTTTGACACAGTCTAAACACACGGGCGTGTCTAATGCCATGTGAGGCACACGGCCTTTTCACACGAGTGTGTGACCTCTGTAACTTTTAAAAATGTTTAAGTTATTGAAAAACTTTTTTGTGAGCTCGGTTTAGTCGCAACCCCTTTATAATACATGTTTAAGGTCTTGATGACCTATATAAGGGACTCTATGGTAATGTTTGATTATGATTGTGAATGATGTTTATGAATTATTCGTAAAATGTTTCGATTCGTCTGGTAACGCCTTTAACCCTAGTCCGGCAATGGATACGAGTTAGGGGTGTTACAATTTTTATGTGTTTTGAGTTGATTTAATGAATGGCTATTGGTATGCTTGGGACTTAAGTAAACCATTGGTGCATGTTTTGCATTTCAAGGTACAATTTAGCACACATGGGCTTCACACGAGCTGTCACACGGTCGTGTGTCACCTATGGGTTAGTGACACGACTGTATGCTCTGTTTAATTTTGGTGACTTTAGGTACACATGACCATAGTCTGTTACACAGCCTGGTGACACAATCATGTAACCTTTTTATACACAGCATTAGTCTATTGCATGGTTTGGGGACACAACTGTGTGATATTGCATCACACGGTTGTGTGACCCCTATTTTCTATTTTTACCTTGCTTTTATGTTATGTTTTGAATTTGTCCCTCCTTGTTCATGAATTGATCCCAGAACTTTGTATGCTCAATTTAAGCCTTGTTTTGTATGAATAACATGAATATTAAAATATTATTTGTTTATAATTGTTTCAAAAGTAGATTTTGAATTGAAATTGTATGTTCTTGTCCTGTTAATTCTTGTAGCATCCTGTAACCCTAATTTGACCATGGAGACGGATGAGGGGTGTTACACATCAGATGGCTCCATATGAAGAATTATATGGCTGACAATGTAGAACACTTTGTGTTTATTCAAAATTGAGTGAAAAAAAAGGTTGTCGGGCCAGAATTAATTCAAGAAGCGAAAGATGTAGTTAAGTTGACAAGGAATAGATTAAAAGCGACTTTAGATAATCAAAAATCATATGTTGATATGAAACGAATGTATATTGGGTATGTTGTGGGTGATGAGGTATTCTTGAAGGTTTCTCCATTGAAAAAGTTCTTGCGCTCTAGTCACAAGGGAAAGTTGAGTCCCAAGTATATTGGGCTTTATGAGATTATTGAGAGAGTGGACTAGATGCTTATCGTCTAGCTCTATCATTAGAATTGTAAAATATTCATGAAGTATTCCATGTGTCTATTCTTCGATGATATCGGTTCGATCCATCTAATATTATATCGATTGAGGCAATTGAGATTCAGTCTAATTTTTCGTATAAAGAAGAATCGGTGGAGATTTTAGCTTGAGAAGTGAAAGAGTTTAGAAATAAGTGCATACCATTGGTGAAAGTCATGTGGCATAGTCATAGCACTGAAGAAGCGAGCTAGGAACCAAAAGAGACAATGAAATCCTAGTATCCTCACCTCTTTCAAGGACTAAATTTCTTAAGAGGGGAGAAGTGTAACGACCTGATTTCCTATGGTGTCAAAAAATGTAGTTTCGGAGCCCCATTTCCATAAACAGGGTATGTAAATATTAAATAGGGACATTTATAGAGTTATTATATAAATTAATTAAAATTTGGTTAAGTAATTTAGTTGAAATTGTGGTTAATTAATGCTTAGGGACTAAATTGTAAAATGTTGGTCGTTCTAGATTTTTAATTAGATAAAGGCTTTAGACTTAAATAACAATCATCCAAAGGGCTAAAATGGTTAATAAACCATCTTAAAATGGAAGTTAGTGCAAGATGATGATATATGCCATTAATTTAGTTCAATTGTGATTAATTTTAATTAGAACGTGATTAATTAGGTAAATTAAGCTTAATTAAATTATAATCCTAATATGTATATGAAATTAGTGGAAGGATAGATGCAATTTCAACTGCTCCAACTGGCCAAAACAAAGAAACAAAAGGGAGGACACCATTTTTGGGTTTTAAACTATTTGGTCATTAATTCAAGTCCCTAACCATTTTTCTTTGATTTTTATGGAAATTGAATTATGGGAGCTTTTTTTAGCTATCCCATGTACTAATTTGTGAAAATTTAAAATTTTTAGAAAGTTTCCATTGTTGATTTATTAAAGAATTAGGTGTGGAATTGATAGAAATTAAGCTTAGTTGATGAAAAGGGCTAAATTGTAAAGCTTAATCATTATACATTAGGGACCAAATTAAATGAAATTGAAAATGTTATGAAATTTTGATAGGATAGAAAGTAGGAGGTCCCTAACGAATATATGTGAAATCATATTTTAATTTGAAGCTTTAGATTGAAAGTTATGTGTAACACCCCAAATCCGGCCCGGACGTTATGGCCAAATCCAACGTGTCACATTGAAGCGTTTTATCAAAAACCTTGTTTTCATTGAAAACCCTTCAAGAGAAAGTTATGTAACTTTCAGTTGCAGAAGCTTTAGTTAAAACAGATGATCTATGAAACCTTGTTATTTTTAAATTAAGTTGTGGAAACATAGTATTAAAAACAGTTATGGTTTAGGAAAACCATGTTCTACTTCTAGCAAGTATAAAGCATAAAAAAAATAATAATCCTAGTTTGAAAAAGATATCCAGCGAATAGGCCTTATTACAATCCGAACTGAAATAACTTAAAATACTAGAAATGATATGCTTAAAAAAAAAACAAGTCCAAGTCATCTTGCTAGTTGGCCACCTTGGAGTCCCTCCAACCGTCGAACCTCCTATTGAGCATCACCTGAGAAAAATAAAAGAGGGGGTGAGTTTTCGAAAACTCAGTGTGTACAACCCTCGAAGAGTAATAAGCAATCATCAATGACTTGTCCCTAGATCCAATCCTAGACATGCATATACCCATTGCCACACCTTAACCATATGACTCATCCACAGTCGCAATTAATTATTTAATTAAGTTTTACGTATGTTTAAGAAGTTATCAGATTCTAGGCCCAAAATCCCTTACAAAGCCCAAACAAGTCTACATACCTGCATATGGCCCACTAGGCCCAATCTCATTTATATGGCCCATCAGTCCCAATCACATTCATATGGCCCATCAAGGCCAACCACATTCATATGGCCCATCAGGCCCAATCACATTCATATGGCCTATCAGGCCCAATCACATTCATAGTCATGCAATCATATGATTTTCATCACTTAGTATCAAATTACCAACTTTAGCCTATTATGGGCCCTACAGCCCATTGGGCCCATTTTGCCTATTCTGGCTCGATTGGTCAAAACATGATCCAAGACCATGAGATCGCTCATGGGGCCTCTAATAACGTATTGGTCCCCCCTTACGAGTGTTCGCGCACTCGCAAGACTACCGTAGCCAAACTTTTGACTTTTCGGCATTTTAGCTTTTTGGCATTTCAAGATTTCGGGATTTTTCGGTCTATTGTGTGTGTGCAGTGTATGTACACACCTGGTACTAGAATGTGCTACGATCTCCTTAGCCACGAACCTACAAACGATGTCACTTAATGATTAATCACGCACTTATCAAATACGATCATTACAAACCGAAAATCTCACCTTTGCCTTACCTTGAACGACAAGCCTTAACAGCCCTTCCTTGATCACTAATCACGAATATTCCTTAAATATGCACCCATCTTTATCATTAAAACCCAAACACAAGTGACTCGCAATCATCTTAAGTCACTCTTAAATCATCCATGGCCATTCGACCAACCTTAACCAATAAGAGGAATACTTACCCAAAACCCCAAAATGTCTAAGGAGCAATTCGACAGAGATCTGAACTCTGAGATCGATACTAATCCCCTACCAAAATCGATTTAGAACAGGTGAGTTAGAGAAGAAATTGGTACTAGGAAAACCGATTGAAAGAGCAAACACTTACACAAGAATCAGCCAAAGTAGAGAGTGTAGTGACGACAGAGAGGGTCTTCAGCAAAATGGGTATTCGGCTTTTGAGATTTGTATGGTGAAAGGGGTTATTCAGCACAAAGAAGAAGAAGTAGGAATCATTTAAAACCAAAGGTGAATCAAAAGAGAATTTGAGTAGAGAAAGAATGGAAAATCGACATAAAATAAAAGAGGAAGAACAAGGGATTTTGGCTTTTAGATATTTGGAGAGAAAAGTGTTTTCGGTAACATAGAAAGGAAGAATTTGGCATTAGCCTAGAATCACACAATCGGCTCCTATATATAGACTATAGCCGAATTTCCTATTCCCAAATTCTCGATTCAGCTCCACTTCTCTACACCTCTCATCTCTTAACTTTTCTCCTTGATAACTCCTTAATCCCTTCCTGAAATTTCTCCTCTGATCACTCCCTTCAGAGTTCACATCCAACGCCACCATTAGCCATTCATTGAGCAAAAATAAATCCTTCTTTTGAGTAAGGAGGGATTTAAACCCCAAACCTCCTTGCCATGCATGTGACACCACCTCTAATCCCGACATGTGACGCTACTTGCCACTCCAACACAAGGCTCCTTGTGTCCAATCCCTCCTTCATTTATTTAAAAACCAACCTCCTTGCCATCAAGGTTCTTTTAATTATTAAACTATAATTTCCTTCACCCCAAAGTTCAAACTCAAAACTTAACCAAGGCATATGATTACATAAATAACACTTGACTAGGAATATTAAGCACACTTTTTATCAAAATCGAAAAAAAGAAAGTTTGGGATTTTTGGGGCGTTACATTATGTTTGTTCCAGGTTTAGGGACTAAATTGAATAAATTGTAATATATGCTTGATATTGTATTTGATTGTGATTTGAATAGAAAATAATGGTGTTATATATTTGTGATTATATTTAGCTAACATCAATGTGGAACCTTTAAGAGGGAAAGGAAAAATAAAAGTTGTCAATAAGTGACTCAAAAATTCGGTTTGTATTTCTATGATCTGGGATCTATTTAATTACTGTATATTCATGAAATTTTTCATTACATGATGTTTGTGACGTTAGCATACCAATTAGGGTCACACGGCCAAACCACACATCCGTGTGTTTAGCTCGAGTACGAGCCTAACTTACAACTGTAGGGTACCCTAGGGGACATACGACCGTACAACATAGCTGTGTGTCGCACACGGCTGAGACACACGCCCGTGTCTCTGCTCGTGTGGACAAAAATAAGCCATTTGAATAGCCAATTTGCCACCCCAATTGAGTTAACCTACAAGCAAAGAAAGCAAGCATAATTGTACCACCATTTCAGCCAATTTCAACACCAAAGCATAAACCAATCATATCATATGATAGTCTCCCAAATTCATACTCGTAAACCTTTCTAATCTATGTCAAAACATATGTCAAAAGCATATCAAAGCATTTCTTTCCATGTATCATTCAATCTCACACTAAAATCTACCAAAACTTATCAACACTTTCCATTTCTTTTGAGCAACTAAGACATACAACAACTACATATTATCATCGCCTATCAATGCCATTATCAACTATAAGTTTAAGCATAAACTAGCCAAATCACATGGCTAAGCATATACATCACAAAACGCCATTCCACAACTACTAGCTTATACATGCCATAGTTTCATCAATGGCACATTTCAAAATCATCACCAAAATTACTGATCACACTAAATTTTTTCATTCTTTACATTATCAACACTGGCAACAGATGTAGCTGAAGATTTGAAATTCGATTGTGATCTAGTACGATCTTTATTCGAATGTCCCACACTAGCCTTTGAATGACTGCTATCATCTCTAAACTTCTTGGATCAAGATTGAAATGATTTGCCCGATGATCTCTTTCGTACCTCTCTAGCTTCAAAATCAGCCTTTCTTTTGTCTTTCCCAAGATCTTCAACTTTACATGCTCGTTCAACAAGCACTACAAATTCTTTGACTTCTAGGATTCCAACTAGCAAACGAATATCTTTATTCAAACTGTCTTCAAATCTCATGCACATTATTGCTTCCGAAGATATACATTCGTGGGAATACAGACTTAACCTTACAAATTCTTGGTCGTATTTTGTGACGGACATACGGCCTTGTTTAAGCTCGAAAAACTCTTTGCGTTTCTGATCAATGAATCTTTGACTGATATATTTCTTCCGAAATTCAGCTTGGAAGGAATCCCACGTAACTCGTTCATTCGAAACCATAGATGTCAAAGTTTTTCACCAATGATACGCCGTGTCTCTCAGAAGTGAAACGACACAATTTATACATTCTTCTGGACTCAAAGACAACTCATCAAACACTCTTATTGTGTTCTGTAACCAGAACTTGGCTTTTTCAGCATCATCACTTGTTGTAGCTCAAAACTTTTCAGCCCCATATTTTCTAATCTTATCAACTGGTGGTCTACTCAACTGTATCGGATTCACTAGTGGCATAATAGGAGATTGAGGAGGATTAACCGGAGGTGGAGTTTGTTGTACAACCGGATTGGTTCTATTATATTGGGTGAACCAATCATTCATCATCTGATAGAAGGCTTGTTTAGCCTCACCATCACGGTTACTCATAGCCGGTCGAGAATTAGCTTGCACCGTCTTTGCCCAGGAGCAGGCACATTACTTTCAACATCGTCTGCTACAGCTCTTTCGGGATCCATTTTCTATATAAAAACACATTTCAATGTCAGAATTCATCACACTATCGCAGTTCATAAATATGGCATGTATAGCTAGACTCACATAAGCTATGGTAGTCTTAGAACCGACTAAACCATAGCTCTGATACTAATAAAATGTAACACCCCTAACCCATATCCGTCGCCGGAGTAGGTTAAGAGGCATTACTCAATCCATAACACAATTCAGGATAATCGAATATCAAATATCATTTCATTGCAGTAAATCTTATACATTCACATTCAATAAAATTGTAAAAGCGAGTATACAATACTTAAAACATGCATTCGAGACCAAATTGACAACATATGAAAGTTTTAGCACTTATAAGAATTTACAACTTTTAAAAGGACACATGCCCGTGTGAACAGGCCGTGTGCCTCACACGGTCTAGACACACCCGTGTGTCAAAGCCGTGGTAAAACAGGGCATAGCTACTGAGTTGCCCACACGGCCATACCACACGCCCGTGTGTTCAGCTCGTGTGCTATGCACACTCCAAATAACCTTCTAAGGTTCTCCCTTAAAATGTAGAGCTTCTCTGAACCTTACTTGGCGGATCATTACTCGCGATCTACGAATAGATCCCCTTCCATTGCTTATTTAAAAGGTACTTACAGCGCATCTTTTCCCCAACAGATCTTAGTTGGGTTATAACCATACGCATATTGGCTTTCATGTTTACCATTGGGTGAAATTTTCCCCTTTTTATTACTCGTATTCCTTTCTAGCAATTTTCCTCAAATCTATTGGTTAGCCATTGCCTATAATTACTTGTAATTTTTCTCGTTCACGTGACTTTTCGTATTTATAGTCTTGGTGGACTACCTATGTTTATTGTCCTGGTAGACTATCTCATGTTTAATATCATCGTGAACTCTCTATGTTGTCATAGTCGAACCATTGTCTTACAGAATATATCCCATATTTAATGTCCGATAGAAGTCTCCTTGTTTACTGTCCCTGCAAACTATCACGTGTTTACTATTCTGACGGACTATACTCGTTGCCATAGCTGAGCTATGGTCTTACACGTTAGACTTCTTTTGAGGTGTGGCCCTGTAGGACCTTACTACTGTTGCGGTGTCGCCCCTTAGAGCTTGCTAATTACCATCATAGTGGTTCTCTATGGAACCTAATTACCATCGTTACAGTGTCACCTCAAAGTACCTATTTTATATTCCACCTTGATGCTTGAACACAAAAGTGTCCCCCCACAAGGCCGAGATTATGGTTTGTACTCAACAATGCCATATGGCGAAATATTAATGGAAATTCCATTTTCCTTATACTTCCGCCCATTCCTTTATTTTTCCAACCTAACATTGATGCTCGAACACCGCAGTATCCTCTTCGCAAGGCCTAGAGCTTGGAACATAATGAGTTACACTCAGGAACACTGTATGGTAGTATCTAATAAAATTTTCCATTCCCAAATCTTAGCTTTAACTATCCCGTCAATAACCTCTCTTCGTACTTTACAATTTAAAAGCACCCAAGCACAGGCATATGAGCTTGAAAACATAATACCATGGAGCACAACAAATTTATCTATGTATTACTTCAACCATTTTATGCATACAAAACACTTGCAAATACTCAATTACCTACTCAACTATGTACATACATAGCACTCTCAAACAGCAAAGATCATATAACTCATTCTGGACTCGAACTAGACTCATGCCAGTCATACAACATCCCAAAAATGGAGTTTAAAAGCTCACCTGATTCTTCTTTTCCTTCTTAGCTTAGGTTTTTCGATTGCTAGAGCTTCCATGTTCTTGGTAGCTAAGCATTACAACCAAGGTCATAGTTAAACTCAACATTTTCAACTAAAAAATCGGTTTTCCAAAACATGTAGAACCTCTAAAAGGGTTCCTGAAAATCCTTAACTTCATTTTCTAAATCTTACGTACTGTAACACCCTGAATTTGGGCCTAGAAGTTTTGGGCCTTGAGCATGGGAGCGGTTGAAGGCAGCTTATAGTATTTTGTTGTGAATGTAAATTTTGTTAATGAAGGCTTGTTTTAGTGGTTAAGTGTGCTGAGAAGTGTTGGAGAAGTCCTGGGTTCAAACCTGGACTCTAGCAGAAATTTTGGTTTAAGGTGAATAAAACCCTTAGTATAGTAGGTAGGCCTTAAGAATATTGTTGGAGAAATTGTGCCACAAAAAGCCTTGTGGTCTAGTGGCAAAGTAGCGCCACATAAGAGGCAGGAAGGTGGCGTCATAGAGTTGGCAAAGAGGTCCAGGGTTCAAAACTCATGGCAATCAAAGAGCATTTATTTTGCTAATAGGGGGCGGCAAGAGTTGGTGTTGAATTTAAACTCTGATGATGGAGGGATCCCACATCAGGAGGCTAACATAAGAGTGGATGTGAAGCTGGCTTTAAATAGAGAGAACCATGAGGAGAGTAAAGGTACCTTTCTTGGCTGATCCCTTTTGCTTTATGGCGTGCTCGTCTGGGTTGGGCATCGACTACGAGTTCTCGGAGCGCGCATTAACTCTAGTCTCTTATCAGGTGTGTATTTCTCACTACTTTAGCTATAAGATGGCTACTTCGGGTCGCAATGGGCCGAAAGGTGTCATGTGGGCCCAATGGGCCTACGGGCCCAATTGGATAAGTTGTTTGATTGTGTAGTAAATATTGGACTAGGCTAGGTGAATCTCATATCTGTGCTTAGATTTGGGCTAAAAGGGCCACACGAGCGTGTGGGCCCATTTGGGTCGAGAATAGGCTTTAGGCCCATTCGTATTGTTATCCCTATTTAGAATACTTTAGTTTACTAAAATACCCCTGTAGGGTAGAATTACTGAAATACCCTTGTAGAAATACCGAAATACCCCTGTAGGGTAGAATTACTGAAATACCCCTGTAGGGTAGAATTACCGAAATACCCCTGTAGGGTAGAATCACCGAAATACCCTTGTAAGGTAGAATTATCGAAATACCCTTGTAGGGTAGAAATACCGAAATACCCCTGTAGGGTATAATTACTGAAATACCCCTATAGGGTAGAATTATCGAAATACCCTTGTAGGGTAGAATTACCGAAATACCCTTGTAAGGTAGAAATACCGGAATACCCTTGTAAGGTAGAAATACCGAAATACCCCTGTAGGGTAGAATTACCGAAATACCCCTCTAGGGTAGAATTACCGAAATACCCCTGTAGGGTAGAATTACTGGAATACCCCTGTAGGGTAGAATTACCGAAATACCCTTGTAGGGTAGAAATACCGAAATACCCCTGTAGGGTAGAATTATTGAAATACCCCTATAGGGTAGAATTACCAAAATACCCCTGTAGGGTAGAATTACTAAAATACCCCTATAGGGTAGAATTACCGAAATACCCCTATAGGGTAGAATTACCGAAATACCCCTGTAGGGTAGAATTATCGAAATACCCCTGTAGGATAAAATTACCGAAATACCCCTGTAGGGTAGAATTACCGAAATACCCATGTAGGGTAGAATTACAGAAATACCCTTGTAGGGTAGAATTACCGAAATATCCCTGTAGGGTAGAATTACCGAAATACCTCTGTAGGGTAGAATTACCGAAATACCCCTGCAGGGTAGAATTACCGAAATACCCCTGCAGGGTAGAATTACCGAAATACCCATGTAGGGTAGAATTACCGATCTACCATTGTAGGGTAGAATTACCGAAATACCCTTGTAGGGTAGATTTATCGAAATACCCCTGTTGGGTAGAATTGCCGAAATACCCCTATGCGGTAGAATTACCAAAATACCCCTGTAAGGTAGAATTATTGAAATACCCCTATAGGGTAGAATTACTGAAATACCCCTGTAGGGCAGAATTACCGAAATACCCTTGTAGGGTAGAAATACCGAAATACCCCTGTAGGGTAGAATTACCGAGATACCCTTGTGGGGTAAAATTACCATTTTGCCCCTATGGTGTTAAATGACTATTTTGCCCTTGTGGGCAAGGGACTGACTTGGACTGTGTGGTTGACGAATTTGATTGTGAATATATGTTGGTGATATGAATGACTTGACTGTGATTGTTTGCTTCAAATATGGGCATGACATTCTACATACATGACATGTTGCATGGGTTGGTTTATATTGATGGAGGAAGCGTTACGCGGCCTCGCTACAATCGTGGCCTCGCCACATATATCTATTCGTGACTTCGTCACAATATCCGCGACCTCATTTGCAATCCGTGGTAACCGCCACATGTATAAATATATATATATCTGTTCGGTGGCCTCGCCACAATATTCAGATCTGGTGACTTCGTCACAATATCCGCGACCTCGCCGCAATTTACGTGGTGTGTAGCGGTTGGGTGGGTTGAGTAGTCTCCCCACATGGTGTAAGGCTGATACGGTGGTGTATACGGTTGGATATGGGTTGGGATTGCATTCACATTACGATTCGATTACATTACGTCCGATACGATTCGATTCTCGTCACCTAATTACGATTCGATTTTGATTCTATTACCTAATTACGATTACGAATCGATTCGATTCGATTACTGTCACCGATTCGATTCTGATTCTCATTTTGATTCTAGTTCTGATAATGTTTCTTATTCTGTAATGGGCTAAGGCCCATCTAGTACTGTCTGTTATAATGGGCTAAGGCCCAATTGATACTGAAACTGTAAGTAGGGCTGGGGCCAGACTTTTAATTCTTTTATATGACTGACTGTTCCTTTTATATAGTAGGGGATTTCACACTGAGTTTTTGTAAACTCACCTCCTTTATTAACCTTTCAGGTAATTTCCAGCCTTAGACGGATCGGAGCTGCGAGGGGCTCGAAGGAAGCCACACATACTGTTTATGTTACAGTTTTGATTATTACTTTTAAATTATTTTATGTGGGTTGTAGTAAAGCCGTTGTAAATTTTTGGACTTCAAATATGGAATTTTATTTATTGATCTTATAATTGCTAGTATTAAAATACGGTTTTCCAAAGCAACTACTGTTGTTCAAAACATCACGTATCCGCAATTGTTTTTAAATTAAGTTTCTGCAACTGCCAAAATTTTTACAAAGTTGCTAAGTGTAACGCCCCCACGCCCGAAACCTTCATCGGAGTTAAGCTTGAGGTGTTGCTAATCTTATTTTACCTTTTTAAAGAATTCTAACTACTTATATTAATTTTTGGAATAAACTGTTTTTCTGCCTCATGGTTGCTTAAAAATTCATATCTCGAGTTACGAAACTTGAAATCCAATTCTGTAAATTTTCCCTGAAAATAGACTCATATATCTATTTACTAATTTTTTTCTACAATTTTTGGTTCAGCCAATTGGTACAGTTTATTAGTTAAAGTTACTCTTGTTTCAGAATTCGACTGCACTGACCTCTACTTACTACGAACCACTTTTCTCCCTGTAAAAATTTCATATGAAAATAACGTTTGTTTCTATTAAAACTAGATTCAATAAGGATTCTAACCATATAAATTACACCACCTAATTATTTTATAAAATTTATGGTGAATTTGTAAAGTTGAAACAGGGGATCCAGAAATCGCTCTGCCCTTATTTCACTAAAACTCAGATCTCTTATAAAATACAAAACCTTTACCTGCTTTACTTATTCCATATGAAAATAAACACAATGAGCTTTAATTTCATATATTATTCACTATCAAACCATGTCCCTACAAATTTTTGTGATTTTTCAAAATCACATTATTTCTAATACTTGAATCCATTTTTAAGTTACTTTCACATTTTTCATAATTTTCATGTGATAGTTACTACTTAATCATACATACTATTGAACATGTATATCATCAGCCGTTCTATTAGCTAATCACTAGCAAATATTTACACATCATTCATTGATCATATCATATCAAAAGAAACCAAGTTCCTATACATGCCATACACAAAACGAAACGTCTAACTATACCAATGTAATTTCTTTGATAGTGTGATCGGGTCTCCGACGTTTCCTTCGATCCCCGAGTGGCTTGATAAAAACTATAAGAAAAAGAAAATAAGAGAGTAAGCACTAGGCTTAGTAAGCTTACAAGCAAATAAATTACAACATTCAACATAATGAATAAATATACATCAAGTCACCTAGCCTCATAAACTTTCTTTACTTCTCATTTTCTACCTTCTTCTTTACCCACTTACCTTCTTTTTTTTACCTGACCTTTCACTATTCATAAATATAATCTACCTTCCCTTTTTGCTGATAATTCACTATGATTTAACATATACAATGACCCGATGAACCACTCGGAATACTAAGGATACTAGGGTCGTTCCTGTCTATCAATGTCCTGCCAATGCCATGTCTTTGACATGGGCTTACATGAATTATTTCTATCTCCAATGCCATATTTATATATATAATATGGGCTTACATGGCTCATTCCTATCTCCAAAGCCATATATCTGATATGGACTTACATGGCTCATTTCTATCCCATCTGTCAACCCCAATATCCTAATATTCCTAAGGTTCAAACGGGGCTTCCTAATGCTTTTTCTCTGCTACTTACTTTTAATTCGACTTTAAATATTCTCAAAAAATAAGTATATAAATGCTGAAATTAACAATAATAATGTAAAATATAAGAATATTGCATTTATTTCTTCAAACTTACCTCGATACAAAATGTGACTAAACTTTACAATTTAGTCCTTTACTTTTCTTTTCCCGATCTACTCCTCGAATTTCGTTCTTCTTGATCTATAATAGCAAATTTAATTTATTTAATATTCATATTTATCAAAAGAGTCCTTTACTCAAACTTTGGAAAAATTACATTTTTACCCCTAAACTTTTGCATATTTACACTTTTACCCCAAATCTCGTAAATTAAACTTCAACCTATTTTCTTATGTTTTATGACATGCTGATCATTTTTCCCTTCTATGGCAGCATCAAATTCATACTCTAACATGCACTTATGACTATTAGGTATTTTACCGATTAAGCCCTTTTACTCGTTTTTACCTAAAACCGAGTAGCACAAGTTGTCTAACATAATCTAAGACCTCATATTCTATCATAAAACATCAAAATAAACACTTTTCACCTATGAGTATTTTTCCAAATATGAACCCTAACTTAAATTATTGCTCGCATAAGTTTTATCGAGCTACTAGGACTCTGAAAACGTAAAGAACATTAAAAACGGGGCTTGGACTCACTTACTATGGAGCTTGAAAATTGAAGAAACCCTAGCTATGGAGAGAGCAAAATTTGGCAGCAACCATATGAGAAAGATGAACATTTTGTGTTATTTTTCCCATTTTATTTCATTTAATATGCAAATGACCAAAATGCCTCTTCTTACTAAACTTTCAAAAATTCCTTCCATGTCCTAATTTTTGTCCATGAACTTAAAATTGGTTAAATTGCTATTTAAGACCTCCTCATTAATATTCCAAAACAATTTCATACTAAAAACTTCTAGAATGCAAGTTTGCAAATTATTCGATTTAATCCCTAACCTCAACTTAAGCACTTTATGCATAGAATTTCATCACGAAATTTTCGCACAATCATGTAATCATATCATGAACCTCAAAATAATAATAAAATAAATTTTTCTACCTCAAATTTGTGGTTTCGTAACCACTGTTCCGTTTAGGCCCTATTTCGGGATGTTACATTTCTCCCCCCTTTAGGGATTTTCGTCCCCGAAAATCTTACCTGTGAAGAGATTTGGGTCTTGCTTTTTAGCATAGCCTCTTCGGGTTCCCATGTAGCCTCGTCTACCCCATGTCTATTGCATAGTACTTTCACAAGTGCAATACTTTTGTTCCGTAATTGCTTTACCTCTCGAGCTAGAATCTTTACTGGTTCTTCACCGTAAGTCATGTCCGGTTTGAATCTCAACCTCTGTCTCGAGAAATCACATGTGATGATCTCGAACGATAATGACGTAGCATAGACACATGAAATACATTATGAATCTTCTCTAACTCAATCAGCAAAGCTAACCGATATGCTAACGGTCTGACTCTCTCAATCACTTCAAACGATCCAATAAAACGTGGACTTAGTTTGCCTTTCTTGCCAAATCTAAGAACTTTCTTCCACGGGGATACTTTCAAAAAAACTTTGTCACCAACTTGATATTCAATCTCTTTTCTTTTCAAATCGCATACGACTTTTGTCCATGCAAAGTCGCTTTCAAGCAATCTCTGATGATTTTTACTTTCTCTTCTATTTTCTTAACTAGATCAACCCCATAAATCTGATCTTCCTTAAGCTCTGTCCAATACAAAGGTGTGCGACATTTACGTCCATACAAAGCTTCATAAGGTGCCATCTTCAAACTCGACTGATAACTATTATTATAGGCAAACTCTACTAATGGTAAATATTTTTCCCAACTGCCTTGAAATTCCAGTATGTGCATCTAAGCATATCTTCAAGTACCTGAATAACTCTCTCTGACTGACCGTCGGTTTGAGGATGGAAAGCTGTACTAAAACTCAACTTTGTGCCCAAAGCCTTCTGTAATTTCTTCCAAAATCGTGAAGTAAATCTTGGATCTCTGTCTGAAATGATCGATAATGGTACCCCGTGTAGTTTGACTATCTCTGAAATATACAACTCGACCAACTTGTCAAGTGAATAATCCATACGAACTGGGATAAAATGAGCCGACTTCGTTAATTTATCAATCACAACCCATACTGTATCTTTCTTTCTCGGTGTAAACGCAATCCTGTCACAAAATCCATAGTAATTCGATCTCATTTCCACTCGTGGAGTAGCACGGGCTGCAATAAACTCAAAGGTACACGATGTTCGGCCTTGACCCCTGATAGATCAAGCATCTAGAAACAAACTCTGAAATGTCCCTTTTCATTCCTACCCACCAATACATTTTCTTCAAATCATTATACATCTTTGTACTACCTGGATGAATAGACAAAGAACTACTATGTGCTTCCTGTAAGATCTTTCAAATAAGCTCATCATTCTTCGGTACGCATACCCTATCTCTGAACATCAAACAACCGTCAGAACTGATCTGAAAATCTGACTCTATATCCAACTCACACTGATCTCTTTTGGCTAACAACTCAGTGTCATTTTTCTGAGCTTCATAAATTTCTTCAAGAAACATCGGTTTGGCTCTCAACTCAAATGCTAAGATAAAACCATCATCTGATAAGGCTAGACTAATGTTCAAAGCTCTTAATGCAAACAAAGATTTCCTACTCAAAGCATCAGCAACAACGTTTGCCTTACCTGGGTGATAATCGATCACTAGGTCATAATCTTTAATCAACTCTAACCATCTTCTTTGCCTCAAATTCAAATATTTTTGAGTCATCAAATATTTCAAACTTTTGTGATCGAGAAATATGTGTCACTTCTCACCGTACAAATGATGTCTCCAAATTTTCAGCGCAAAAAAAACAATGGCAGCTAGCTCTAAATCATGTGTCGAGATAGTTCTTCTCATGTGGCTTTAGTTGTCTAGAGGCATAAGCGATTACCTTCCCTTCCTGCATAAGTACACAACCAAGTCCATCCATGGACGCATCATCAGAAATCACAAACTCTTTACCTTGTTCAGTTGTACTAAAACAGGAGCTTTAGTCAACAATGCTTTTAACTTATCAAAACTCTGTTGAGACTTCTCAGTCCATTCAAACTTGACATCCTTTCGCAGCAATCTTATCAGTGGGGTAGCTATCATAGAAAATCCCTCTACAAATCGTCTATAATATCCGGCAAGACCAAGAAAACTTCTAACTTCTGATACATTTCTAGGAGGCTTCCAATCAACAATGGCATAAAATCTTGCTTGAATCAACCTTAATACCTTCACCTGAGACAATATGTCCAAGAAAACCAACTTCTCATAACAGGAGGCAAACCTGGTAGTTCTTCCGAAAACACATCGGGAAACTCACATACCACAAGCACTGATTCAATTTTCAATTCTGGATCTTTAGTGTTCAACACAAAAGCAAGATAAGCTTCATACCCTTTTCTCAAACATTTACGAAAGCGGATATAACGAAATTATGGAAAATGAACTATCTGACTCTTCTGAATTAACCTGAATAATTTCACCATTTTCACACTTGAACTCAATGAATTTCTTCCCACAATTCACTATCACATCATGTGTAGTCAACCAATCCATACCAAGAATCACATCAAACTCATCAAATGGCAATAGCATGAGATCAGCCAGAAAACAGTAGCCTCTAATCATCAAAGGACAATTTCTACATACTTTATCTACTAATACATGCTTGCCTAATGGATTCGATACTTTAATCACAAATTCTGTAGATTCTATAGGCATACTTATACTAGGCATCAATTTCTTGCAAACATATGATTGAGTTGAACCCGGGTCAATCAAAGCAATGACATTAATATTATGTAGAGAAAATGTACCTGTAATCACATCGGGGAAGGATGCCTCTTCGCGTGTACAAATAGCATAAGTCCTTGCAGGGGCTCTAGCATCTGGTCTCACAGCTGAATCCCTTGAGGTACCTCTGTTACTTGCTTCTACTCCCAGTTGCCTCGGTAATCTGCCTCTAGTAGGAGCATTTCCGGATCTAGCCCTCTGTGTTATCTCTCGATTAGCTACCTTTGGACATTCTCGTACAAAATGATCTGGAGCATCGCATTTATAACAAACATTTTCGCCTGCCCGACAAGGACCATAATGAAGTCTACCACACCGTGGACACCCTGATCTATCCTGTCCAACATTACCTACACTCACAGTCGAGGTGGTATGAGCCTTCGAATCCTTAAATCTGCTGCCTCTATTCTAACTAGAATACCTGGCTGAGAAACTAGATCTGGTAGAAAACTCCTTTGGCCTTTTGGATGTAGCTTGGAATGACCTGCTCATCTGTCTCTTCTTTGTATCTTGTGTCTCTGTCTCAACTTTGCCTTTTCTTTTTAACAGCTCCTCTGCCTTACAGGCTCTCTCAACTAAAATAACGAACTCTTTTCTTTCTAGGACACCCACTGACAGTCGAATATCATCATTTAACCCATCCTCAAACCTTTTACACATGATAGCCTCTGTGGACACACATTCTCTAGCATATTTACTAAGCCTGACAAATTCGCGCTCATAATCGGTCACCGTCATATTACCTTGTTTCAATTCCGGAATTCCTTTCTCTTCGATCAATAAAACTCGAATGATGTACTTTTTTACTGAAATTCCTCCCGAAAGAAATCCCAAGTGACCCTCTCCTTTGGTACAATTGATACAAGTGTTTGCCACCAGTGGTAGGCTGAGTCTCTAAGAAGTGATACTACACATTTCATACATTCCTCGGGTGTACAAGATAATTCGTCAAAGACTCTTATAGTATTTTCTAACCAAAATTCTGCTCTTTCTACATCATCATCCTTTGTTGCTCGGAACTCTTCTGCCCCTTGTTTCCTGATTCTATCAACTGGTGGCTTTTCTTTTATCACTTTGTACTGTATTTCGGAAGCTTGAGCTACATGGGTAGCCTAAGAATCATGAGGGGGTGGAGGTCTAACTGCCGGATTCGTACGAACGAACTCGGCAAACAAATCATTCAAAGCTTGGAAGAGAACTTCTCGAGTCACTCCTCCCTAATTAACTGTTACTGGCCTATTCTCAGATGGCGCTTCCCCTTCTACGGGAGCAGTCGTATTACTTTCTACATCATCATCACCAGCTCGCTCGGGATCCATTACTATAAAACAAAATATTTAAAAATCGTCAGGAGTCGTCACACTATCAAAATACAGGTATGGCATGTATAGCTAGACTTTTACTCACACTAACTATTCCGAGAGCTGACTAAACCTACTCTGATACCAATAAACGTAACGCCCCCACGCTCGAAACCGTCATCGGAGTTAAGCCTGAGGTGTTATTAATCTTATTTTACCTTTTTAAACATTTCTAACTACTTATATTAATTTTCGGAATAAACTATTTTTCTGCATCATGGTTGCTTAAAAATTCATATCTCGAGTTACGAAACTCAAAATTCAATTCCGTAAATTTTTTCTGAAAATAGACTCATATATATATTTACTAATGTTTTCCTAGAATTTTTGGTTTATCCAATTGGTACATTTTATTAGTTAAAGTTACTCCTGTTTCAGAATTCGACTGCACTGACCTCTACTTACTACGAACCACTTTTCTCCCTGTAAAAATTTCATATGAATATATCGTTTATTTCTATTAAAACTAGATTCAATAAGGATTCTAAAAATATAAAGTACACCACCTAATTATTTTTATAAAATTTATGGTGAATTTGTAAAGTTGAAATAGGGGATCCAGAAATCGCTCTGGGCCTATTTCACTAAAACTCAGATATCTTATAAAATACAAAATCTTTACCTGCTTTGCTTATTCCATATGAAAATAGACACAATGAGATTTAATTTCATATATTTTTCACTATCAAACCATGTCTCCTACAAATTTTTGTGATATTTCAAAATCACGTTATTTCTGATGCTTGAATCCGTTTTTAAGTTACTTTCACATTTTTCATAATTTTCATGTGATAGTTACTACTTAATCATACATACTATTGAACATGTATATCATCAGTCATTCTATTAGCTAATCACTAGAAAATATTTACACATCATTCATTGATCATATCATATCAAAAGAAACCAAGTTCCTATACATGTCATACACAAAACGAAACGTCTAACTATACCAATGTAATTTCTTCGATAGTGTGATCGGGTCTCCGACGTTTCCTTCGATCCCCGAGTGGCTTGATAAAAACTATAAGAAAAAGAAAATAAGAGAGTAAGCACTAGGCTTTGTAAGCTTACAAGAAAATAAATTACAACATTCAACATAATGAATAAATATACATCAAGTCACCTAGCCTCATAAACTTTCTTTACTTCTCATTTTCTACCTTCTTCTTTACCCACTTACCTTTTATTTTTTTTACCTGACCTTTCACTATTCATAAATATAATCTACCTTCCCTTTTTGCTGATAACTCGCTATGATTTTACATATACAATGACCCGATGAACCACTCGGAATACTAAGGATACTAGGGTCGTTCCTGTCTATCAATGTCCTGCCAATGCCATGTCTTTGACATGGACTTACATGAATTATTTCTATCTCCAATGCCATATTTATATATATAATATGGGCTTACATGACTCATTCCTGTCTCCAAAGCCATATATCTGATATGGACTTACATGGCTCATTTCTATCCCATCTCCATCAACCCCAATATCCTAATATTCCTAAGGTTTAAACGGGGCTTCCTAATGCTTTTTCTCTGCTACTTACTTTAATTCGTCTTTAAATATTCTAAAAAATAAGTATATAAATGCTGAAATTAACAATAATAATGTAAAATATAAGAATATTATATTTATTTCTTCAGTAAACTTACCTCGATACAAAATGTGACTAAACTTTACAATTTAGTCCTTTACTTTTTCTTTTCCCGATCTACTCTCGAATTTCGTTCTTCTTGATCTATAATAGAAAATTTAACTTATTTAATATTCACATTTATCAAAACAGTCCTTTACTCAAACTTTGGAAAAATTACATTTTTACCCCTAAACTTTTGCATATTTACACTTTTACCCCAAATCTCGTAAATTAAACTTCAACCTATTTTCTTATGTTTTATGACATGCTGATCATTTTTCCCTTCTATGGCAGCATCAAATTCATACTCTAACATGCACTTATGACTATTAGGTATTTTACCGATTAAGCCCTTTTACTCGTTTTTACCTAAAACCGAGTAGCACAAGTTGTCTAACATAATCTAAGACCTCATATTCTATCATAAAAAATCAAAATAAACACTTTTCACCTATGGGTATTTTTCCAAATATGAACCCTAACTTAAATTATTGCTAGCATAAGCTTTATCGAGCTACCGGGACTCTGAAAACGTAAAGAACATTAAAAACGGGGCTTGGACTCACTTACTATGAAGCTTGAAAATTGAAGAAACCCTAGCTATGGAGAGAGAAAAATTTGGCAGCAACCATATGAGAAAGACGACCATTTTGTGTTATTTTTCCCATTTTATTTCATTTAATATGCAAATGACCAAAATGCCCCTTCTTACTAAACTTTCAAAAATTCCTTCCATGTCCTAATTTTTGTCCATGAACTTAAAATTGGTTAACTTGCTATTTAAGACCTCCTCATTAATATTCCAAAACAATTTCATACTAAAAAAATTCTAGAATGCAAGTTTGCAAATTATTCGATTTAATCCCTAACCTCAACTTAAGCACTTTATGCATAGAATTTCATCATGAAATTTTCGCACAATCATGTAATCATATCATGAACCTCAAAATAATAATAAAATAAATTTTTCTACCTCAGATTTGTGGTTTCGTAACCACTGTTCCGTTTAGGCCCTATTTCGGGATGTTATACTAAGAATGTTATTCAGCTGAGGTTTTCTAACAAGGTTTAAAAAGGGTATAAGTTTTTAATTATTAAGAAGGGTTTTTAATGGAAACATGGTTTTCAAAAAACACTTCAATGTGGCACTCCAGATTTGAGCCAAACTTCCAGGCCGAGTTTGGGGTGTTACATTTAGTGGTATCTGAGCCTGAGTTGCAACAACTCGGCTGTGGATTGGGTTTTCAAAGGTTGAATTTCAGAAAATTATTTTCAACCACGTGGTCTGTTTGAAGTATTTCTCTTAAAAAGTGTGGCACACTGAGTCTCCGGTGCCAAATCCGTAAGTCTTCTGAATACTCTTGTTTGTTTAGAAATTGAAATACTGTGGTTTCCTTAGACATTGGTCTGAATTTAAATTTGGTATTTATTTTATGTGGATGTGATGTTTGGATATATAGATTGTATATATGTGTGATAAATATGTGTCTGCTTCAGTGAATAAGTGTTGTATGTATGTGATGTTTCAAGTTCTAGTTGAAATGTGATAGTGATAGTAGGATCAGAGTGCGCAGTGGTAGCATAGTGGGCTAGATGTTACACGACTACCCAGTTAGATGGAAATTTCGGGGACGAAATTTCATTAAGGGAGGTAGAGTTGTAACACCCTGAATTTGGGCCTAGAAGTTTTGGGCCTTGAGCATGGGAGCGGTTGAAGGCAGCTTATAAAATTTTGTTGTGAATGTAAATTTTGTTAATGAAGGCTTGTTTTAGTGGTTAAGTGTGCTGAGAAGTGTTGGAGAAGTCCTGGGTTCAAACCTGGACTCTAGCAGAAATTTTGGTTTAAGTTGAATTAAACCCTAGGTATAGTAGGTAGGCCTTAAGAATATTGTTGGAGAAATTGTGCCACAAAAAGCCTTGTGGTCTAGTGGCAAAGTAGCTCCACATAAGAGGCAGGAAGGTGGCGTCATAGAGTTGGCAAAGAGGTCCAGGGTTAGAAACTCATGGCAATCAAAGAGCATTTATTTTGCTAATAGGGGGGGGCAAGAGTTGGTGTTGAATTTAAACTCTAATGATGGAGGGATCCCACATCGGGAGGCTAACATAAGAGTGGATGTGAAGCTAGCTTTAAATAGAGAGAACCATGAGGAGAGTAAAGGTACCTTTCTTGGCTGATCCCTTTCGCTTTATGGCGTGCTCGTTTGGGTTGGGCGTCGGCTAAGAGTTCTCCGAGCGCGAATTAACTCTAGTCTCTTATCAGGTGTGTATTTCTCACTACTCTAGCTGTAGGATGGCTACTTCGGGTCGCAATGGGCCGAAAGGGGCCATGTGGGCCCAATGGGCCTACGGGCCCAATTAGATAAGTTGTTTGATTGTGTAGTAAATATTGGACTAGGCTAGGTGAATCTCATATCTGTGGCTAGATTTGGGCTAAAAGGGCCACACGAGCGTGTGGGCCCATTTGGGCCGACAATAGGCTTTAGGCCCATTCGTATTGTTATCCCTGTTTATAATATTTTAGTTTACCGAAATACCCCTGTAGGGTAGAATTACCGAAATACCCCTGTAGGGTAGAATTACCGAAATACCCTTGTAGGGTAGAATTACCGAAATACTCCTGTTGGGTAGAATTACCGAAATACCCTTGTAGGGTAGAAATACCGAAATACCCCTGTAGGGTAGAATTACTAAAATACCCACAGTGGGATAGAATTCTTCAAATACCCTGCAGGTAGAATTACTAAAATACCGCTCTGAGGTAGAATTCTTGAAATACCCACAGTAGGGTAGAATTACCAAATACCCTCAGTGGGATAGAATTACCGAAATACCCTTGTAGGGTAGAATTACCGAAATACCCTTGTAGGGTAGAAATACCGAAATACCCCTATAGGGTAGAATTATCGAAATACCCTTGTAGGGTAGAAGTACCGAAATACCCCTGTAGGGTAGAATTACCGAAATACCTCTGTAGGGTAGAATTACCGAAATACCCCTTTAGGGTAGAATTACCGAAATACCCTTGTAGGGTAGAATTACCAAAATACCCCTGTAGGGTAGAATTACCGAAATACCCCTGTACGGTAGAATTACCAAAATACCCTTGTAGGGTAGAATTACTGAAATACCCCTATAGGGTAGAATTACTAAAGTACCCCTGTAGGGTAGAATTATCGAATTACCCTTGTAGGGTAAAAATACCGAAATACCCCTGTAGGGTAGAATTATCGAGATACCCTTGTGGGGTAAAATTACCATTTTGCCCTTATGGTGTTAAATGACTGTTTTGCCCTTGTGGGCAAGTGACTGACTGGATTGTGTGGTTGACGAATTTGATTGTGAATATATGTTGGTGACATGAATGACTTGACTGTGATTGTTTGATTCAAATATGGGCATGACATTCTACATACATGACATGTTGCATGGGTTGGTTTATATTGACGGAGGAAGCATTCTGGCAGCCTCGCTGCAATCTGGTGGCCTCGCCACATATATCTGTTCTGGTGACTTCGTCACAATATCCGCGACCTTGCTTTGCAATCTGAGTGGCTTCACCACATATATAAATATATATATATTGCTCGTGGCCTCGCCACAATATCTATATCTGGTGACTTCGTCACAATATCCGCGACCTCATTGCAATTTACGTGGTGTGTAGCGGTTGGGTGGGTCGAGTAGTCTCCCCATGGTGTAAGGCTGATGCGGGGTGTATACGGTTGGATATGGGTTGGGATTGCATTCACATTCTAATTCGGATTACATTATCGATCATGATTCGATTCGTCACCTAATTCGATTACGATCTGATTTTGATTACATCACCTAATTCGATTCGACTCGATTCGATTCACACCGATTCGATTCTAATTCTCATTTTGATTCTAGTTCTGATAATGTTTCTTATTCTGTAATGGGCTAAGGCCCATCTGGTACTGTCTGTTATAATGGGCTAAGACCCAATTGATACTGAAACTGTAAGTAGGGCTGGGGCTAGACTTTTAATTCTTTTATATGACTGATTGTTCCTTTTAAATAGTAGGGGATTTCACACTGAGTTTTCATAAACTCACCCCGTTTATTAACCTTTCAGGTAATTTCCAGCCTTAGACGGATCGGAGCTGGGAGGGGCTCGAAGGAAGCCACACACACTGTTTATGTTACAGTTTTGATTATTACTTTTAAATTATTTTATGTGGGTTGTAGTAAAGCCGTTGTAGGTTTCTGGATTTCAAATTTGGAATTTTATTTATTGATCTTATAATTGCTAGTATTAAAATACGGTTTTCCAAAGCAACTACTGTTGTTCAAAATATCACGTATCTGAAATTGTTTTTAAATTAAGCTTCTGCAACTACCAAGATTTTTACAAAGTTGCTAAGAATGTTATTCAGCTGAGGTTTTCTAACAAGGTTTAAAAAGGGTATAAGTTTTTAATTATTAAGAAGGGTTTTTAATGGAAACATAGTTTTCGAAAAACACTTTAATGTGGCACGCCAGATTCAAGCCAAACTTCCAGGTCGGGTTTGGGGTGTTACACGTATATCCAAGGATTTAAAGACTTACTAGCTTAGTGGATTCTCTACTTTTCTTGACTCAAACCTCATGATCATCGTTCCATGCAGAGCTTCCCATGAATGTCTATCCTTCGAAGCAACTAAAAAAGAAGATGAATAAGAGAAGATAATGAAATATAATTGAAAGGAAATCACCGGGCTCATACATTGTAACACCCCTCACCCGTATTCGACGCCGGGATAAGGTTTGAGGCGTTACCAGTATTTCATTTTTACAAACTTACTAAATCAGGTCACCGAATTTTTCCCAAAATTAAAACTTTTCAAACATATACCTCTCATCCCTTATACAGGCCTTCGAGGCCTAAAACACACCTAGGGGCAGTACGGGACAAAATCGAAAACATTCGATAAACTTTGAGCACTTTAGAAAATTTTCCCTTACTTTGAAGTGTGACACACCCGTGTGGTGGGGCCGTGTGGTCATACACGCCCGTCCCCTCAGCCCATGTGCAACACTGAGTTCAATCTTATCATACAATTAGGGGCACATGGCCAAGACACACGCCCGTGTGCTTAGCCCGTGTACAACACTGACTTAAAAATTAATGTGCAGTGGACGCACGACCATACCACACACCCATGGGGGTGAGCCGTGTGTCACACACGGCCTAGACACACGCCTGTGTGTCTACCTGTGTGGACCTTATTAGGCTATTTTCCAAGCCTTTGGTCACTCTCTACCAACCAATCACACTTATAGGTTACTTTTACACATGATAAGGCCAAATTATACACTTGTATAAGACCATGATAAACCTTATTGCATGACAACCTTATATCATCGGTTTTATACATGCTAGGTTAATTCCCATCTTATATTTAAGGGGATTCCATGTCTCATTGACACATTCAAAATTGGCTCATTTTTATAACTCATTGCCAATTATAACCAAGCCATCACATATGAAAATAAACATGCATAGGTTTGTAGGTCATAGCCTACTTCAAAATAAGCCAATTTCCATGGCCATGTACAAAAAGATGAGTATAACTTTACTTGCCTTCATTTTGGCAAATAAAATGGCACATATAATAAAATACTTATAAGTTCTATACAGGCCATTGAACAAAACATAAGTTTCTATATACCAAAGCTGAATTAGTTGATAGTGTGTAGACTCTCCAACCGTCTTTCAATCTTTACGAGTCCTTGAGCTCTGAAAACGGGGAAAAAGAGAGGGGTAAGCATTTACATGCTTAGTAAGCTCGAATAACTGGAAAGTAAACTTACTGATTATTTAGCATATATCTTTATTAGATAATGAAACCAACAAATATGAAAATGGTTTCCCTATCACATGCACTAAATCAATGAGTTAGTCATATAACAAAACACCATGTAATTTATCTTAGATGAGCTCATCATTCAACATGGCATTTGTACATATACCTCATGTTAGTCCCATTGAGTTTCTAAGAAACCTCGATGGATTATCCAATCACCGTCAATTCATACGAATGATCATTTTAGGTATGCACTCCTGCGAACCTCACATCTTACGATAGGATTACCAGTCTAGGCTAAATCCTCCGTAATATAAACTCATAAGGTGATGTCGGGATTACCAGTTCAGGCTAAATCCCTTATAACGACAAACACCCTTACTGAGTTTGGATCTGAATTACCATTCTAGGCTAAATTCAGACCCTAATCAAATTACCCGTCCGGGCTAAATCCTTAATGCACACATATTCTTCGGAAGGCTCGATCACTCAAGGAACACCTATCCGGGCTAGATCCTTTTCATACTTGAGATCATTGGATTACCCGTCTGGGCTAAATTCTTTCTGCAACACATGCAAGATCTTAATTCACATGTCAATTATGGTTTATCCATCGAATTCCCTTCTTAACCTCAACCGGGACATTTTCCAACAAATCATTGTCAAAGATGCATTTCATATGATTTCATGCCATTAATAAATACAATCATCATACATTCATAAATCATATAATTAGACACATTTTGAGTTTACTTTAAGTTATCCGAACTTACCTGGTACTCGTTTCGATGTGGTGTTTCGGTTACTCCGAAACCTTTCGCTTTCCTCGGTTAACCACTGAAATTTATTCCTCGAGGTCTATAACCATAGGAATAAATTATTAGTAACTCACATTGTACCTTTTTGAGCCTAAATTTCACCCCGGTCCAAATGACCATTTTGCCCCTAACCTTTCACATTTTTACAATTTAGTCCTTAGGCTCGTATAATGAAACACATGCAATTCCTATCTTACCCAAGCCTAGCCGAACACTTTTCCCTCTTATGGCAGCCCACATTTTTCATTATTTTCACATTTCTACCACATAGTTAGCAACTTTTACAAAAAGGTCCCTTTAGGGGTTTTTCATGAAAATTACCTAGGAAAAGATGTTTAACACACCTCCAACTTTCATATTCCTCCATAAACCATAAAAATACAAGTAAATCATGTATGGTTAGATTTTTAAACATGAACCCTAGCATGAAATATGGGTAGAAATGGAGAGAGTAAGCTACTGAGATTTCAAAAATACAAAGAACATTAAAAACGGGGCTTGGGTGCACTTACTATTGAGCTTGAAAATGTTGAAAACCCTAGCTATGGAGTCCCTTGAAGTTTTGGCAGCATGGAGAAGAAAATGAGCTGATTTTGGTTCATTTTTCCCATTTTATTTCATTAAAATGCCAAATGACCAAAATGCCTTGAAGCCCTTTCTTTAAAATTTCATCCATGCAAGCCCATTTCTGTCCAAAAACTTAGAAATTGGGAAAATTACTCTCTAAGACCTTCTAATTTATAATCTGAAGCAATTTCATACAAATTGCTTCTAGAATCCAAGTTTTACAATTTATTCAATTTAGCCCCTAATTTCCAATTGGACACCTTACTCAAAGAATTTCTTCATGAAATCTTAACACATGCATATTCTCATATTCTAAACCTCATAATAATCATAAAATAAATATTTTAATGTCAAATTTGTGGTCCCAAAACCACTATTCTGACTAGGCTCTATTTCGGGATGTTACATACACGATCTTTAACCGTTAAAAAATCATATGTTGCTAATCATTTTGTCTCCCACTAAAGAACTAGTTGGTTTTAATCTAACTTAACTAGTATTGTATTTCAACCATGTCCAAATCAGTTACTAACTTTTCTTGATTGTTTAGTAGAGGCTTTCAACTTATGACTACTTTCAATTTAACCTCCAATTGTTCATAATTTTCAGACTTAAAGGAAACTGGGTGTGACAACTCTTCCCCTTTAAAAAATTTCATTCGAAATTTCCTTTTAAGCTTAGCCTTGGAGGCAAACTTAGGGAAACCTTTCCCAACTTTGTCCTCGTAGGATTCCACAAAAGTTATCAGTTTTCATTCTTATCGGGACCTTCAACTTGGTTACCCTTTTGTATATTCACTTTATAAATACTTTATCTGGCTTACGGATCCCTCAACACTTAATGAAATATAAGTATTGTCTTGTTGGTGAGTAGTTGGCCTTTTTGTTGTTAGATACGCTCCAATCCATAGCTTATCCTTACAATCTTAATTTGGAAACGCTCTAAGGTGAACATCACCTAACTTATAGCTTCTTCATTTTAGTCCTGATGGACAATTCTACAAATCCTAGATTTATTCACGTGTTAGCTTCACCTATTTGGTCAGCCAATTTCCTTCTCGTTCTGAGTTATCTAAGTTCACCCACAAAATACTTTTACTACTATCTAGGCAGAGTACCAAGGCTACTACTCTAATTCTAGAGTTCTACTCTAATAGTAATAATGAGTTTTCAACCCCACTTGAAAGGGCTATCATTGAACGGACTTATGATTTGCTTTAATGCGTATCAGTTGGCAGGTATTTCCATCTTGGGCATACTGAAGGATTCTTCCTTCTCCCGATGCCAATATATGTCCTACATGCATTGATGGACTTGAATAGTTTATTACTATTCATTTAATTATCCATTACTTCCTACGCACTTCTTGGGTTATAAATAAACCAGAACGCTAAGAGGAAGTTCACAACTTCACAAACCGTTTGCTTAACTAACTTTGCTAATAGCTCTCACTCTCTTCTCCCTATCTTTATTTTTCTCAACTAATTACATTATTGGGGTGCAATTCTCTGGTTACTCCTGACACTAAAAGCTTGAAAATAAATCATTTATTTTCTGCCTTCCTTATCTACTCACTGACTAAACCATCAATAGAAGGCATAGGTAAGGCAAAGGTTCCTAGCTTACAGGGACACACCCATCGGATACAATATGGTGGTTTACCTTCTTACCTTAAAAATTTATTTTCCCTACCTTGCTTTTGCTTTCAGTGTGAATCAAGGGAAGTTTCAGCCAGGCGACGCCAATGGCTACCTCATCTTACCTTGGTGAAGATTTTTCATCGTAAGACCTTATACACCCGCGTCTTTGGTAAATTTAGAATAAGGCAAAGTTCTACCTCAAAATTGGGTGATTTATTTTCCTCACCTCCTTGTTACCCTCTTTGACTCCACTCATTATGACTCTTACTATAGCATCATGGGGAAACCACATTAACATCTCTCACCTCTCTATCTTGGAGGTTTAAATTCAAGCCTTTAAAAGCTTGCGAATAAGGGGTGGGTAGGACTTGCATCCAAACAAAAAGGTGCAGTTGTAACATGGGGAGTTACCCAGCCCCTGATTGATACCAAGTCTAGCATCCAAGCATGCCTTTCTTCTCATTTTTTCCTGTCTAATCTCCATTTAATCTTGACACAAGGGCCTTCCTTTTCAGGCTTCAAACCTGTAGCTTAGTATATCCGCTACTATGGATCCTTCCAATACAAATCTCTCCACTCCTCTTGTACGTGAAAACTTGCCCCTGTCATCCTTGAATTCGAAATTCCCACTCCTTTAGTTCCAATAAAGAGATTATTAGAGGAGACGAAAGGGATCCAAAGACTTTCTTGTTTCCAAGAATCAAGTGTAGTCATTCCTACTCCTCTATAACGACTAGCCAAGAGGAAGTGGAGACTCTATTGAGGCGGCATATTACCTGACGAATAGAATTGCTTAGTTTCCTTTGTATCATTTTTTTAATAAAATTTTCTTTTCTTCATCACCTGTACTTTCAATCAATTTACTTATCTTTTCTTTGTATCTTTTTCTTGATTATTTTATTTTTACTTTCATTTTTGTCCACCAATTTAGGTGAATATATCTACCTTTAGCACATAATAAATTAATAAAATAAGGACTTGAAGGACTTAGCCAGATTGAACATCATGCACATAAGAGGTACTCTTTCCAATTCCTATCTCTAAAGGAATTATAAAATTAGGCTTTGATACTACTAAATTTGTAACACATTTACCCAACCTGAAAGTTAAATACGGGTATGGAGTGTCACAACTAATTAGATTGGTCCTAACCACCAATTTTAAACCTAACTATTTTAAAGAGGAAACTTCCTTAATAATAAGTATTTCTACATCATAAGCCTTAAATTAAAATAAAAATGTATATCTCTAATTTCAAACTTTATGGAAATTATTGATTAGATTATATTTGACCATATGCTAAGTCTATGAAGGTACCCCCTATGTGCATGACACTAAACTAATGATTGCTCCTTGAACTATCTCGGTCTAGTTTGGTCCTTCCTCAAGATCCTCAATCAACCAATGATTTTTGCAACCATATGTCAATATTATGTAAGTTTATAAGAACTTAGTGAGTTTCTTTTGTGCAATACTAAAAAATAGACTCTGTCTTGTAAATGTAGTAAATGAAAAGAGACTAAGCACGTTTAACTCCCTGATCGTTTAAAGGCGACTTCTTTAATCTATAATGACGGGCTCCGATTTCCTTTTCGAGCTTATCTATCGACAAATGTATTGTCAGGAAATCTGCCACTAGTCCTTCCTAAATTCAATCGACTACCTTTGGTAGCTCCTCAAGTGTCTCTCCTTAACCACGATATTTGTTATTTCCTTATGTACATTTTTTCTCTATCTATCCCCTGTCTAGGATATTTGTCTACTAGTAGCTTTTAATTCTTAATTGCATAATTTGGTGGTCAGTTACCAATGTGGATTATCCTTTCCACAATTACTTATGAGGTATTTCATCCTAAGCAACTTTTCATTATGCCTCCTTTGGTGATTATTGCAAGTTTGACTAGTCCTCGGCGGACTTTATTTTCTTACTTCAATCATGTAGGTCTTACTTACATCCCACTAGTAGGTTTGGCTAAATAAGGACACATGCCACTTTGACAGACTAGATCTTATTAAACCTTCATTCGGAATGCAATGTTGTTTAGGTTACTCCCTTGTGAGCCACCTTAACGGCGATACCTTGCGTTTAAGGAGCATACCCTTCTATTGTAGACCACTTTGGTTCATAGTTATTCGGCAAATTGTCCTTTGAGTGACCATTCAAGTTTACTACTTCTTTCATATGTTAGTTCCTTACGGAACTAGCCTTTTGGCTAGTACTTTTTCAATAGTTTCCCCTTAAAGAGGAATAATCTTGACAGACGTATTTGTCACTCAGTTATACCTTCTTAGTACCTCTTTTCTTTTAATGGGTTTTAGCTAACCCTTTTTTGTTGATTTGTCGATCTGGGGTACATATGATTAACCCTTCTTACACCAACCATGGGTTCAACAAAACTTATATCAAGAACGTAACTCCCAATAACCTAAAAATGTTCTCCCTTACACACAGAGCTTTCTTCAACCCTACTTGGCGGTTTTTAATGGTGGATCCTTACCCTACGAATAGCTTCTCTTCCATTACCTATCTACAAGGCATTTATAGTGTATCTTTTCCCCAACGAATCTTAGCTGGGTTATCACCATACGCCCTATCGACCCCATTTTTAACCACTGGACAGTCTTTTCCCCTTTTTATTGTTTTTGTTCCTTTTTGGTAGTTTTCCTCAAATCTGTTGGTTGGCTATCGCCTATGATTACTTGCAACTCCCCTCATTTATGTGACTTTCTATATTCATTGTCGTAGCAGACTACCTGTGTTTATCGTCCTGGTGAATTATCACATGTTTAATATCCTAGCAGACTTACCATGTTGCCATAGCCGAGCCATGGTCTTCCACAATATATCCCATATATAATGTCTGGGCAGACGTCCCCGTGTTTGCTGTCCCAAAGGACTATCTCATGTCTATTGTTTTGAAAGACTATATTGGTTGCCATAGTTGAACTAGGTCTTACATGTTAGACAGCTTTTGAGGTGTCACCCTGTAAGACTTACCATCATTGAGTGTCGCCTTATAGAGCTTGTTGACCGCTGTCGCAATGTTGCTCTACAAAACCTAAGTATGATTATCACAATGTCACCTCGAAGGACCTATTTCACATTTCACCTTGATGCTCGAACACCAAAACGTCTCTCTCCCCCACAAGGCCTAGAGCTTCCAACATCACAATTTGCACTCAAGACCACTCCATGGAAAAATCTTACCAAATATTCCATTTTCCCTATCCATCCGACCATTCCTCCATTTCACTAAACTAACCTTGATGCTCGAACACCGCAGTGTCCTCTCCGTAAGGCCTAGAGCTTCGCACATCATGAGTTGCACTTAGCAACACCGTATGGCGATATTTAACATAAATTCCCATTCCCAAATCCTAACTTTAATTATCCTGTCAATACTTTCTCTCTATTCTCCACAATTTAAAAATACGCAAGTATATACATATGAGCATAAAAACATAATAACATGGAGCAAGACAAACTTAGCTATGTGTTACCTCAAACTTTTTACGCATACTGACACACTTGCAGATACTCAATTACCTACTCAACTATGTGAATACATAACACTCTTAAACAACAGAGATCATAAAAATCATTATGAACTCGGCCTAGATTTATACCAGCCATATAGCATCCCATAAATGGAGTTTAGAAACTCACCTGATGCTTCTTTGCCTCCTCAGCTTAGCTTTTCTAATTTCTAGAGCTTCTATTCTCCTGGCAGCTAATTATGACAACCAAGGTTATAGTTAAACTCAACAATTTCAACTTAAAAATTAGTTTTCTAGAACATGCAGAACCCCTACAAAGGTTCTTGAAAATCCTTAACTTCATTTTCTAAATCTTAAGTATATCCAAGGACTTAGAGCCTTACCAACTTACTGGATTCTCTATTTTTTCCGACTCAAACCTCATGATCATTGTTCCATGCATAGCTTCCCGCGAATGTCTCTCCTTCGGAGTAACTAAAGAAGAAGATGAAGAAAAGAAGAGAATGAAATATAATTGAGAGGAATTCACCAGAAATTAACTTCTCAGCTATTTATAGTTCTTTATGCACGATCTTCAACCGTATAAAAACAATCAATTGCTAATCATTTTGTCTCCCACTAAAGAATCGATTGGTTTTAATCCAACCAAACCTGTATTATATTTCAACCATGTCCAAATCAATTACTAACTTTTCCTAATTTTTCAGTAAAGGCCACCAACTTATGTTTTCTTTCAATTTAACCCCTAATTGTTCCTAATTTTTGGACTTAAAGGAAACTGTGTGTGACATATTGTACATATAGAGTCTTTGTTGTCATGAAATTTAGGGTGACAAGATATTTAGATTGTGGAAACCATTGTCATTGGGCAACCTGGAGTGATAATATATACATGTTCAGGGTTATTGTTGTCGGGCAACTCGGGGTGACAAATCTGCATATCTGTTTTGAGTCTATATCTGGTTAATAGGGTTATAAACACATTAATTGGCTAAATAGTATATGAGGTGAAATTTGATATATAACAGCCTGTGAAAGATCATGCGAAATGAATTAAAACAAGCCCTATGGGCCTATTGAGTAATAATGAGCCAATAGGCTCGAAATGGTTGAAATGGTGGTATGAAATGAAACATATGTGTTTATATTCTAATGATGATAAATGAATAACTATATATATATATATAACTAGAGATGATAACTGGAATTGATAAAATGGTATGTGAAATTATTGAGAAATGGTAAACTTGTGTGCATACCAAATAAATTGGTGTGTAAAATTGGTCATATACATGTTTGTATGAAAATGAAAGTATTTTGACATGAAATGGAATGAGATTAAGTTAAGAGTTGAAATTTAATTGAATGTATGCAATTGTTTAATCTTGTTTCGTACTGACTTGAATCATGGAAATACCACTGAGCATTTTCGTTCAATGTAAGATTTGTTTTCCCCATATGCAGGTGTAGTTGATTCTAGAGAGCGCGTGTAGTAGATCCAACATCTAGGAAGTGATCCCTGACTCAACAAAGCTTGTATAATTCCGTTTTATTTTAAGTATGGCATGTACTTAAGTTGAGTTTGTTGTTGTTGTAATAACATAATTTTGTGTACATTTGAAGTTAGAAATTGGTATATGAAATGGTCATATGGTTGTATATGTATTTGAGTATAATGCAAGGTTTGAAATTTTATACAAATTTGAATTATCCGTGGCGTAATTGATTATGCATGGATGTCAATTGCTTGAATGAATTGTACTAGGTAATTCACTTATAGGTTGTATGACATTGAAGAAATGGTAGTATGACATTAGTACATCTGTGAATAAGGTGCTATGGTTTGTAATTGAGTCATGAGAATTGTGTTTTGGTTGATGTAACACCCTGTTACCCGACCTGATCACCAAGTCCGAGTTATAAGTACGAACACAAAACATTTAAGTCATAACACAATTCATGCAAGCATAAACATTTTAGTACAAAAACATCATATACAATCTTTCTTGAGACTTATACAAGCCTATGCACGCTCTAAAATTAACCCGAGATTTAAAAAGGACCAAATTGTAATATTTTTAAAATTTTAGATTAGGTATCAATACTCTTGCCTAGTACCAATACCAATTTGAGCTTTGATGTTTGGAAATTTTGAATGAAAATTAATAGTATTGATACTTTATATAAAGTACTGATACCTTTTACAAAGTATCGATACTTTACTTTTGTACCGATACCATTTTAAGGTTCGATGTTTTAGAAACTAAAGAGAAATTGCTGAAGTATCGATACTCTTCCAAGGTATCAATACATCAAATAAAAATTTCAAACGTTGCATTTGGTACCTAATTCATTCCAATCCATAACCTTAACATTTTCAATTCAATATACAAATACCACAATCAAAAGTAAACAAATCTTCAATGTCTAATTTCTTACCAAGTTCCTTTCACATGCAAGACAATATCTCATCAATTAACTTCTTTACTTTAACATTAACCCCTATACTCAAAGATTAATTCATCAAACATAACCAAGAAATACAATTCAAACATTAACCATACACATACATGATACATACCAAATAAAATTCCAAAAGCATCACTACAATACCTTATGTGCATATCATCTATTACCAAGACATACCATTATCAACATAAAATAAATCATTTATACACATTTATCAACTTCCAATTCAAACCTTCCATCACATCAAAATAAAAAGGACTTCCCTAGGTACATGCCATTTTACTAACAAAATAACTTCACCAATTTTGTTGAGTAAGGGATTCTGTTTGGATGCTGAAGTCGATGCTCAGGATCTCGTCTTAACCTAACCTGTGCACAGAAAATAAAATAGTACATTAAGTACTAAATTCAGTGGTATTTCTACAATTCAATTAATAAAACATGAAATGAAACCAATTACATACAATTCATTTTTTATTTCAATTATTAACTAACATGTATGCACATCTAAGCCAAATCTCATCCAATGTATCAATATATTACTTGAATTAATCAATCTATGTAATTGTATCATACCAACATCTCAATGAACTTGAACATAATACATTTCATTTCCAAAATTGATCAATTCAATAACATTTTTCCATATTGACCCTTAGGCTCGTTAAATCAGTTCACATGATCTTTCACATGCTATCGAAATTCGTATATCGTAACTTGTATTTATAATACAAATTCACAATATCAATTCAATTCATATATAAATTATCAACTTTATAATTTATACCCTTTTTAACCTGACTCAGACTCGAACAGATACACGGTCTAACCAATCACACAAATTTAGCACCTAGTGCCTCATCAGACAATTTCAAAGTAAATAAATTGCGACCAAAGCTCATTGGTATAATCAAAGTAAAATTGTGTCCAGCACTCCTCAACTCATAGTTGAAGTAACCCATACTTAATCTATCCTATGGCATGCCAACTATATCCAACTTTGCTCAAACAATTAATAGGGTAATAATCATTCAATTCTGAATACAATTAAATATTACAATTCATCATATCCAACTAATCAACCAAATAATTATTTCATATTTATAATATCATGAATCAACCCAATTCAAAGTCAATTTCACATTTTCATAAATTTACACTATTTTCAATCTTATTCAATTTAGTCCTCCATCTCTAAAATCAAACATTTTCATGCCAATCCAACTACTCAATCTCAACTTACCTCAATACCTTACCATGTTATACAATGCAATTATGCAACAATTTCAGCAATTCGAATTATAGAAATAAAAATAAAAAATTTCGAGCTATTCATTGACAACTTTAGCTTTCCATTTCCCTCTCGAGGAATCCAGGTCGACGTTAGCTACGGATTAACATAAAAATAAAATACCATAAAAAAATCAAAAAAATTCACAATCAATTTTCATTTTACAAAAAAATTACATTTTATTCAATTTAGTCCCTAAAACCGAGACTAACCTAACTTTCAATTTAAAACTCCAATTTGAAATATGATTTCACTATTGTCCATTAAGGACCTCTTATTTCTTATTTCTATAATTGATTTTACAAATTATTCATTAACTATCAATTAACTTTACAATTTAGTCTTTTTAATATCTAAGCTTAAAATCTATCAATTTAACACAACTATGAACTTTCAAAACTTTAACATTTTTACAAATTGATACATGGGCTAGTTAGATTAAGCTTTCTTAATCTCAAAAACATGAAAATTTCAATAAATGAACTAAATTGAACTAACTAATTTTTGATTAAAAGCTTGGAATTCCCTCCTACAATGGTGTCTAGGTTTCTTCTTCTTGTTTTTATCACAATTTTGATGGGGAAGATGATGTATTCTCTCTCTCCCCACCGATTTTTAATATATATAAACATATATTAAATTTATTTTATACTTAAATTGTAATTTTATAAAATTATATTCATCCACCTACAGTCCACTAATGTTTTTAAGGTGGTAAATTTTCCATTTTAGTCCTTGTTTTAATTTTAATTTACGTCATCATTTCATTTTTTTAATTAAAAAATCTTTAGTGATTAGACTTTACGATTTAGTCCCTGAACCTTAATTAATCACTAATTTGAAAAAAAATTACCTATCCAATATTCAATTCACCTAAATCTTAGTTTACAGAAATGGGGTACTGAAATCGCATTTTTTGACTCAATTGACTTCAAGGTCATTACAGTTGGTTTGACATTTGTAAGTTGCTATCAATTTGTACCATTTAGAAATAGACAGTCACGTCATGATCTCAAGAATTTGTCATCGTGACAAAACCAAGTCAATAAGGTGCATCGCAACGAGGAGACCCCGAAGTCACGACGCCAACCCTAGATTTTGAAAACATTACAATTTATTTCTAATTTGACCTTGGGTTAGCAATAGATCTTTCATAAGCTTGTATAAGACTCGAAATGGTTTGTATATTATATCATATTCCTACATTGCTTGTAGTTAAATGTGAATTTATTTAAATTAACTAAATTTGATCATAATTGCTTTAGTAACAAATGTAACATCCTCTAACTCAAATCCAACAGTCAGGTTAGATATAGGGTGTTACATATTATATATATATGTTTTTAAGTTGTTGAATCTAATTAAAATATATTAACTTATTTAAAATTTAAATATTATAGTAAATTTGAAATTATAATTAAAGCATTTTTAACATATTCAATGTATAATTTAGTTTTACTTCGTAGTTAATGCGAAACAATATTATTCAAAATAATAATTTAGCTCATCCACTTTTGATATATTTAGATTAGTTTGCATAGTAGTAGTTGAACTATTCTAATGTTGTAAATTACCTAAAAATTTACAAAATCATAATAATAATTAATTATATAAATAATTTTAATATTAATTTTTGAAATAATTAATGTAATTCCCTAAAAATCGCTATGCCATGAAATTGTTATTAAGTTGAAACCGTGTGTAGTGGATTTCTTGATAAAATGAAATAAGACATAAGATTGATTGGATTTCTTGATAAAGAAAAATAAGACATAAGATTGATTGGATTTCTTGATAAAGAAAAATAAGACATAAGATTGATAAAGGAAGGGTGTTAGATTACAAAAGAATTTGAATCAAGAAGTATGACATAATGTATTAATTTATGGTAGGGACTAATATGTAAAAATATTAAAAATGTGTATGGTCTTAGTGTAAATATTCAAACTTCATGGAGTCAAAATATAAATATGGAATAATTAAAGGACAAAAATTAGAAATGCTCTAAAGTAGGGAAGGACTAAAGGGTAAATTAATTGTAGAATGAGGGACTAAATTGAATAAGTGGAAAATTAAGAGAAACTAAATTGTAATTTTATTAAAAGTGAGAATGGCACAAAAGTGAATATTGAGATATTATAAAAAAAAAAGATAATTTCTCAATCAAGATAATTATCATGAATTATCATGATAATAATTTATGAATATTTAGTGTTGAAACGTGATTGGATGAATATTTTATTATTATTTTATTATTATTTTATTGTAAGATATTTTATATTATAATATTTTAATTAATTAAATAAAAAGGGATATTTTTATGGAAAAGTGTAGATAATTCTCTCATACTTCTATGCTTCTCACGCCATTATATTTGGAAAGAAAGAACTTTCCATTTCATACAATTCTATTATTTCACCTTAAATTCTTGAGAATTTCCTTAAGCATCCAAGTAGAAAGTTGTAGTAGTGACCCTAGAGAGTTTAAATATCATCTTGGAAACAAGAAATTTGAAGATTAAAGTGAAGGAAGTTGAAAAGAAAGTGCAGAGATTAAAGAAACAAGTAAGAATTCAAGTATTTCCTTATGAAATTTATGTTTAATTGAAGTAAAGATATAAGAAAATGATTTCTAGTATAGGTATTGATTATTCTTTAATGTATTCATAAAGTGAGAATGAAGAAGTAATGGAAATATTGTAAAGAAGAGAGTGTGATATAAATTATAGTATGTGAAGTGATGATGGAATTAAGTGTACATGTAAGTTTTAAGGGATAAAATAGAATAATAATCAAAATTATATTTTTATGTGCAATCAAATGATCTTGTATAAGAATCTAATAGTTGATAAGTGAAATAACTGTAAGATGTTGATATGAGTGCCAATAAGTAAATTTTTCATTAAAATAGTTTTGGACAATAGCAGTAGTTTAATTTTAAAAATTCACCAAAAATTGTAGAAATTGAGTTAGAGGTTGAACTAAATATAAAATTAAATCCTATTAAGTCTAGTTTTGGATAGAAGAAATGACCTAAGTATGAGAATTTTATATCATTAGATAAATAAATTTAAGTGAGACAAGGTCAGATTGATTTTGGGTTCCTCTATTTTGAGTTTGAAAAATCATTAAAAATTGTAAAAAAAATATTTAGGAGATGAAATTTATATGTATAAAATGTTAATTATTTTATTTTCAAGAGAAACAAACATAAATATTATATGAATCCTATATTGAAAGATAAATAATTTTTAGCAGATACAGGTTAGAGCTGCCTAGTAGCAGAAGAAGGGATAAAATGAAGGGAAAAAAAATGTTTAATTGACTTATGTGAAAATTCTGAAATCCCATAAAAATTTCTTTGAGCCTAGTTTTTAAAACAATAAGAAAATCTTAATTTCGAATTTTTAGATCAAGATTTAAATTATTTAGTGACTGCTTAGACAATCTTGTTAAGAGTATTTATGTAATTAGTGAAAGTAATTAGTGAAAGAATAATTAATATTACATATAGGCATACTTTACTAAAAGCCAAAGGTTCTTATATATATACATGTATATATAGGATGTGGAATGGAGAGGAGGATGAGGAAAATAATAGAAGAATTGTAATGTTAAGAAGTTGATATCAGTGATGAAAATGCTAATATGTAAGAGAAGTTAAAATGAAATTGTTGGGATATTAAGTGAGTAATTGTTATATGATGAACTAAAGAAGCATTTTTTGATAAAATGAAGTATAATGTGGACTTAAATTGATTGGTATGTATATCGGATTATGTGGTATTGATCTTGACACAAATGTAAAGAAATTTTGATTTGTTTAGCATAAGAGGATTCAGGGTCATGACATTGGCCCCAAGATGCCGCTGTTGGAAAAAATCTAATCCGAAAATAGTTTTCTTTCACAGAGGAAAATAAAAATTTTGAAAATCGAATCAGTTTGTGATATTTATAACAATAAATCCTTTACCGAAATGACATCTGTATTTTTGGCTAGACAAATACGTTTTGTTATTAGCTTTCGACCGAAGGGGTTCGAATGGTTCAAATAAAACACATAACCAAAAATAATTTTCTTTACTTTTAGTGGGGAAAGAAAATTTCTCTCAATAAAAACAGGAAGAATTGTTATTTTGAAAAATATAGTTAAGACTTTAAAACCCAATACTTTATAATTCAATCCAACCAAGTATTTGTTTTTTTATTTTCTAAAATAAACATCTTAAATTAATTTCCCAATTAAATAATTTTCTCAACCCAATTCTAATCATGTTTAAATCATGACGACTCTATCATAAAAGAATCTATGAGAAAATATATTTAATATTTCTACATTAAATGGATTCACCATTACTAATAAATTTATTTCCAATTTCGAAATTCAATTATTTGAAAACAATAAATTCATTTTCAAGTCATTTTCATTTTCATTTAGAGAAAACCACGTTTATTTCCATATGTTTCTATTTCTCGAACTGTAACATTTCTATCCATTTTTGTTCATTTGATTCAACAATTCAGTTTTGGTTTCAACGAGCTAACAGTGGGATCGATTGGACATATGCGATTAGGGCTCAAATGATTTATAATTAAGTTCTAATTTTTCACCTATTACTTATAAACTCATTTAGTTATGAAGTCATTCCACTACAGTATTGTGATTGAGCTCTTCCTAATGGAATACTGTTACAAAAGCACTCAATCAGTGCGCATCCAATGACCTAGTCATTAGTGTGTTACCCTCATAGGGTATCATTAATCTTTTTAGGATAAATCCACTTTCCTAATATTATCCTATTTTATCTCATGATAACCATAAATATTCCTTCATGAAAAGTCAATCACTATCAAATAGTAACCAAGTCACAAAGACGAATGACCCATGACCACGTTTACTTTTCATTAACCATGTAATGCCAATGAGAGGATATCATTTGCCCATTATCTTGGGCTATGAATTCCACTCTTGTGAATGACGCTATGATGGCTGTCAAAACCACCAAATATAAATTTCCTATGCTCTAATTGAATTAAAAATTAGTATAGAGAAGTAGGGTTGATCTCACAGGGACTGGGACTCCTAACAACATTTTTACGTGATTGGATTCCAAAGTCGTGGCAATTGTCATGCCCATGACTCATCGAGTGCTGAACTAAAAAAATAAATAAAAGAGGATCTTGGTTGATTAAAATATAAAATTTAATATAATGAAATAATAAAAGAATAATAATTGCAAAATAAAATTAAATAATTGAAATTAAATTGGTAAATAAAAAAAAGCGAATTCTTAGCCTTAGCCTTGGTACACTCTGAACTCAAATCGATTATTGAAAGTGGATTTTTCCTTTCGAACAATAAGCTGGTTACGGCGATCAAGGACGCTCCAATTGCCAACTCTTCCTTGTGTAGTTGGTTCCAGCACAACCTACAAACCAACCCTTACTAGCTATCTAACCACGTAACATGCATCCACAATTTAGGATCTTGGCAGCCTTGCAATCTAGAAGATCCCAACTCAAATTAACGGCCTCAACCGCGTGAGTCATTTAAATTCAATCTTTATCTCCTTTGATTAGGGCTCGACTAGCTTTTTCCAATTGGACACACCAATTTTATTCATGAGAACTTGAATATATGTAACAGCCCAAAACCTGGCCTAGAAGTTTAGACCGGATCTTAGAGGTTACATCGATCACCAAAATGATTCAAAGCAGTATTAGTTTAGCCGATTAGAATACAAAGCAATATTGAAGATACGTAAAAATAATCAAAAATAAAATCCAAAAATTTCTAAAATTCAGTCTAATAGCAAGTTGCGAAAACCCAAAACCAAGTTTGTACCACAGTTCCTCTAAAAAAATTTACACTCCAAAACAGTTTACAAATTTAAGTATTTCCAAAATCAATTTATTAGCCTGACTTAAAACACATTACACCGAGACCTCCAACATGCCAAATCCAGCTACAGAAAACGTAAGTACCTGAAAAGGGGAAAACTAAAGGGGTGAGCTACATGAGCTTAGTGTGAGTCCGAAACTAATCGTAAGAGCTAATCATAAGAAGAAAAGGACGAAGAAACAATCCAAAATGCCACAACTACATTACTCGAACCACCAATCAGACATATGAAAACTTTTCATTAGTAATACAAAATGCAAATACAAAATTCCAAACACATACGTTACTTAATCACATAAGATTATATGGTTTAACAAAAACAAATCAGTATAAGTACCCCCAACATTTAGAAAAACAAATATGTAACCTAATGCAGAATGTGAGCATCAAATAAAGAATAAACCCACCCATCTAGCCAAACAACACTCCTATCCCCGTTCAAACCACGTAAGAGCTATAAGAAGCCCAACCAACCATGCACACCACATAGGACCTTGAAAAGCCCATCCAACCCTACACACCATAAATGTGGAACTAAGCCATGCAAATGACAATATGCAGTTGAGTTGACATATGTATCGTACTGTGTGGTAAACCGATATATAGACGTATTGCAGTTGAAACTACCAAATTAGATCAGACTTCCTTCTTTTCACAACCAAAACCCCCAATTTTATGCTCATGAATGAATACACATCAAACACTAACAGTAACACAGACACAAAAGCTCATATTTAGTCAATCAATTACAGAATTCCCATGCGATTGCAGAATGCACACCACATACACACATTCACACGGAAGCCTAAACTCACAAGCTCAATCGATCACATTCAGAAACTATTATGTTTGTAACTATTTACCAGAACACCATATAACACTTAGTTGAACTATTAAATTGAGGCTCTTGTAACACCCCTAACCCATATTCGTCACTAGACTAGGGTTAAAGGCGTTACCAAACAAATCTAAATATTTCGCATTCATTTCTCAATCATTATGGCATCATCGTCACACATCATTACAAAGTCCCTTACATAGGTCAACGAGACCTTAAACATGCTTTAGAAAGGGGTCGGGACTAAATCGAGCAGATACAAATTTTCTCAAAAACTTAACAAAGTTTTCAAAGTTTCACAGGTCAGACGCCCGTGTGAACAGGCCGTGTGCCTCACACGGCTTTAGACACGCTCGTGTATCTAAACCATGGCAAAACAGGGCATACATACTGACTTAACCACACGGCCACAAGACACGCCCATGTGCCTTGGCCGTGGTCGAAACTGACTTGGGTCACACGGCCGACCACACGCTCGTGTGTCTAGCCCGAGTACCCTTCGAAATGGCCACACACGCCCATGTACCAAGGCTGTGTGCCTCGCACGGCCACCATACACGCTCGTGTGTCTAGGCCGTGCTTGAGACTAACTTGAATAGCTAAATTACAATAGGCACACGGTCGAGACACATGCCTGTGTGTTCAATCATGTAAGGTGAAATTAGGCTTGGTTTAAGCCACAATTTCCACCTAACTCAAGCAATCCAAAACCACAACATTTTAGCATCATTTGCATACATTCATAGGCAACCAAATCAACCAATTTGTACATATATTCATACCATTCAATTACCAACCAATTCAGTACTTAATTTCTCAACCAAAGCATACATAGTCAATGTACCAAAATCATCACAACTTATATAAGTTTCAAATACATAAACTCATCATTTTATCACATATTTCATTCCACAAAACTTGCCAATTCAACATTCCAAAATCAAACCATCACATGAACATTATATACATCATATGACCTACCTATCAAACACACCATTTTAGCCAACTTAAAAGGCCATACATATTAACATTTATAAGCCAATTCTCATGGCTAATATTAACAACACAAAATATACCAAAATGACACTAGCCTATACATGCCATATACCATATATACAACTCTCAAAATAGATGTCCAGTACTGTGAATGAGTCGCTGATGATAACTAACACTTAATATTACTCATCACATTACTCATAATTACTCAAAGCTATAAATTACTATCATACCATAATATCATCAACCACATAGGTTCTGTACATACCTGTACCATCACATTCTTACCTACCACATTTATCACTTCAATGCTCAATGCATAATGTCGTTCAATCATCTTTAGACGTTCTTTGAACTCGCACACTTAGTACCATTTCATTAAACTAAACCTATACCGGTATCGCACACATAGTGCCATTTATTCAGCCATCATTGTATATTCTCGCACACTCAGTACCATTTTTAATAGCCGTAGCTATTTCATTTCTCGCACACTTAGTGCCTCAAATTCGATTCATATTTCACATACTCCAACTTATCAATCTCATTTCTATTTATTTCATCACATACAAACATTATACAAACAAAATGTATTATTCACCAACTTACCTCGATCGTAAAAACGACGATATTAGTCGATCAATCGAGCACTTTGTTTTTGCCTCGATCTAAGTCTGAATTTCTCCTATCTTGATCTATATGTATGCAAAATTAACTCATTTAATCACCAACACATTCAATTTAATCCATAAACACATAGTTAGGGCATTTTGCAAATTAGCCCTCATATTTTCACATTTTAACACTTTAGTCCCTATTTCACAAAAGCACAAAATACATAATTTCAATGAACCCATGCATAGTCGAATATCATAAGGACCTCTAGGAGACCAAAACTTTTATTTATTTCACAATTCAACCCCTCAATTTATACTTTTCTAAATTAAATCCCTAATATACATTTTTATTCAAAATCACTTTACAAAACATGTATATCAAGCACTAAGCTTTCATAATCCATCATTAAACATCATAAAACACATGAATTCATCAATGGCATCTTTCAAAATCATCAACTAATTCAAAACTTAGGGCATGGGCTTGATAGATTACTAAGCAACGATCTCAAAAACGTAAAAATCATCAAAAACTGAGCTCAAAACATACCTTAATCACCAATTACAAGTGCCGAACCCTAGCTTGATCTTTTCTTTTCTTTTTCTTTCTAATTTTCGGCAAAGATGGATGATAACGGACAAATTTTATGCATTTGTTTTATTAAATCAACATTTAATTATCAAATTACTAATATAACCTTTTTAGTTTCATTTAAAATCCACAACTCATGCCCATTTATGTCATTTTATGAATTAAATGGTAAATTTACAACATAAGGACCTTTACTTTATTAAGACATAGCACTTAGGCACTTCAACAAGTAGAATGCAAATTTTGCATTTTACGAGATTAGGTCCTTTTTTTTTCAAATTAAGCACACAATCAGTAAAATTTCCAAACAAAATTTTCACACATGCTTAAACAGTTACTGTAAACACAAAAAATAATATTAAAATAATTTTTTGACCTCAGATTTGTGGTCCCTAAACCACTATTCTGACTAGGGTCTAAACCGGGCTATTACAACTCTAGTTTCATATAGACGAACAAATCTGAGCTAATCAAAGTCTTTACTGACCTTACTAAAGCCTAACCGAGGGCCAGAACACACAAGAACACCAACAAGTCACAAACTGACATAGTACGAAAATTTGTGAAACAAGGCCACACGGCCGTATAGGGGTCAACACGCCTATGTAAAGGAGGCACACAATCGTGTAACTATGACACACACCCATGTGACCCAGGAGCATTGTCGTGTGGATAGCCTGTGTAACTCTCTATCTATTTGTGCTTAAATAAGGTGTAGGGTAGACACGGCCGTCTGAAAGTTTCACACTCCCTTATGCTCACGGGACACGGCCATGTGTCCAAAACACACGCCCGTGTGAAAATCGACTAAAATTCCCAAATTAGCCACACGACCGTGTGACACCAAATTTGCCCTAAAACCCCTAATCCCCAATTTCACACAGCCGTCTGGACCGCCCGTTTGAGGCACATGCCCGTGTGGCCACCCGTGTGGTCACGAATCCATACTAGAACAGGCAGCATAACATGCCTTTTATGTCAAAATGACCTTTGACCCTCGTTAACTCAATAATACACCCAAAACACATAGTATTTCAAGCTAAATTGCAACAATCGACACTACGATTGGTTATTTTTAGAAACACACCAAATATGTCGAATTTCTCAAAATCAAATCAAAATTTCAACAATGAAAAGGAAGATTTTTCGAACCCACACCTAAATTCACGATTTAAGCACCCAAAATTGTTCGACTCGCTCCACCAAGCAGATTCAAAGTGTAACACCCCTTACCCGTGTCCGATGTCGGGACAGGATACGAGGCATTACCAGACTTAAACATATGTACTCAACCAAAATTGGGCCATAAAATTTTGTTCTATTTAAAACTTTTCATTCACATGCACAACGTCCCTTAAACGGGCTTACGAGGCCCAAAACATACATCGGGGTTGGTTCGAGACTAAATCGAGAACTTTGGAAACATTTGATGACTTAAAAAATTTTCATCATGAAATAGGGCCACACGCCCGTGTTGGTAGGTCGTGTGCTCTCACACGCCCGTGTGGCTTGGGACACGCCTGTGTCCCTTGCCCGTGGAGCTATTTGTTTATGACATCATCATCAATTTAGGGGCACACGACCAAGGCACACACTTGTGTCTTCAGGCCATGTGACGAATCAAATTCTTGAAATTAAGTGTAGACTTCACACGACCAGGGCACGCATCCATATCTCGAGGCCATGTCCCTCACACGGTCGAGACACACGGTCGTGTCTCAGTCCGTGTGGCCAACACTTTGGCTATTTTCTAAGCCTTTATGTTACCCTTAATCTTTCACATCTTTATACACACCAAGGACACATATCATGACACCATTTTAATGGTTTAGCATCTCATATTAAGACACATTCATAACATTAACACCAACCACATATGGCCAACAAGTATAATTACATCATCTCATCACAAGCATTAGAACATAGCATAGATAGATAGGTTCACAAACCATAATCAATATGAGACACACCTCTTGGACATATACCAATAACTCAATATAGACCAATACATTAGGTTAATCATAATAACACATATCATAAAAACCTAGTCCCTATACATGCCACTCACTTGAACACACTTAACAAATATCAATATTCCAAAGATGATGGCTTGATAGTGTGATGCTACCTCTGGTGATCTCCAATCCCGAGCTAACTTGACAACAATAAAGAAAAGGAAAGGAAGGGAGTAAGCTTTATAGCTTAGTAAGACCGTATGAAAAATAAAAAGCAATTATCAACTTGCTCCTTAAGGTAACACAACCATATTTGCACTTTTACTTATGTTCAGATCAAGTTGTTTCCTCGAGTCACAGTCACAAATTTATTTATATCTGGAGCTACGGAACTCCAAATTTAGATCCGCTAATTTTTCCTGAAACGAGACTCACATATAGTTTTACCATAAAATTTTTGGAATTTTTGGTTCAGCAAATTAGTACAATTTATTCTTTAAAGATACCCTTTTTTTACTGTCTGACAGTTCTGACCCCTCTTCACTAAACATTAATTATCTCATAGTACAGGATTAGGATGATGTTTCTGTCTATTTCTCTTCAAAATAGACTCATTAAGAATTCTAATCATATGAATTATAACTCATAACTATTTTTTTACAATTTTCAATGATTTTCTCAAATTAGAATAGGGGATTTCAAAATCGTTCTGACTCTGTTTCACACAAATTCAAATATCTCATAATATGAAATTCTTTTTCTTATACCGTTTCTTTAAAAGAAACTAGACCCGATTAGATTTAATTCTATATTTTTCTCAATCTTTAACCCTCTTTACACTATTTTTGGTGTATTTTCCAAGTTGGACTACTGCAGCTGTCCCAAAACTGTTTAGTGTAAAATAATGGTAACTAAGCTTATAACACCTTTACAAACCATTTTAAACATTATGGTAAAAATACATATTGGTACATCATAAGCATAGAACCATAATCATAAGGTCATCAATATTTCATTATCATAGGCATAGCTTACTTATTTGTATGCTTACCAAAGATGCATTATTTCATGATCGTAATAGTATTTGAGCTTCGAGTACGTACCTATACCTTTTCAACATGTTCATATGCTTCCCTTCTTGCTTTCATCACAAGTTTTGAACTACCTGTTGAACCACTTGGAATACTACCGGATATTCAATAAGCCTCAAATATAGGGTAAGATGTCGATGCCATATCTCGGACATGGTCTTACACTGGCTTAGACATCAAAGTCGATGCCATGTCCCAGACATGGTCTTACACTGGCTCTCATCTGTCGGTGTCAATGCCATGTCCCAAACATGGTCTTACATTGACACCTATCAAGCCGATGCCATTTCCCAGACATGGTCTTACACTGGCTTTCATAATGTGGCCGATGTATGTCCCAGACATATCTTTCACTAGCAAACATATCACCCAAATGTCATGGCATGAATATCCAATCTATTCTTAAGGTTCAACCGGGAGTTTATCACATTAAGTCTCATCATACATTTCTCATAGCCGCATTCAAACATTTTATGCAAAATTAACCATACAATACATAATAACGATAAATTTGTAATATTTACGCACAACTTACTCATTTCAATGGAATATCATATTCCATCAAATTTCCAATGTATTCAATCATCACATAAATGTTATTAACATTTGACATCACTTTCTCATATTCAATATCATCAACATATAATTCAATACAATCATAGCAAGATAGATTTCAAGTATATTAACAATAACATGGATATCATGCTTATTTAATCACACGGACTTACCTCGAATGCAATTTCGGCTAATTACTCCATTTTAATCCATAACCTCGTAGTTTTTGATTTAATCCCGAATCTCGGTTTTATTGACCTATAATGATATAATTCACTACTTTAATCATCATATTAACCAATACATTCCATAATTTATACTTTGGAAAAAAGACCATTTTACCCCTAGACTTTCACAAAATTACAATTTTACCCTTAGGCTCGTAAATCGATTTTAATCAAATTTTCTTATTACCCAAACCTAGCCAAATTCTTTTATACTTATAACATCTCTCAATTTCAAACATTTCACACAATTACCATCCATTTAACATCACAAAAGAGTCCATGTTAGGGGTTTTTCATGAAAATCCTTTCACACAAGTTGTTTATTACACAACCAAAACTCATTTTCTTCCATAAAAATTTAGAAAACAACATAAATGCTCTCATGGTAAAACCCTAAACTTTTAACTATTTTGCAAAATAGTCCCCCCATTAGCTAGCTCATGCTACAAGGGTCCTAAAAATACAAATCATCAAGAAAGGTCATCAAAATCACTTACTTGCAAGGGAACTAAGTGGCAGAAAGTTTAAGCTCTCAAAACCCCCATGTTTGCTACCATTTTTGGTGGTTGAAGAAGAAATGAAAAAGATAACAACCTTTTTCCTTATTTTATTTTATTACCAAAAATAGTCACCTAATGTCCACCAAATTTTGACTTTTCAACTTTCTTGTCCCCTATGGCTGGCCATCCTATTTTTAAGGGTCTATTTGCTCTTTAAAGACCCCGAATTTTGACTATCTAGCTATTTAACATATTTAACTAATAGAACACAATTTTAACACTTTACGCGATTTAGTCCTTTTTCAAAACTAAGCAAGCAATCGCTAAAATTATTTCACCAAAATTTTCATGCTCTCTTATAATCATGCTATAACACCCAAAATAATATTAAAATAAATTTTTGATCTCGGATTTGTGGTTCTGAAACCACTATTCTGACTAAGCCCTATTTCGGGATGTTACATAGAGACTTCAATTACAAACACAACTAATTATAAGAATTTAATTTAAGCAACACAACAAAATTGAAGCAATTCCTCAATTAAAAAAAAGACAAAACTTACCTAATTTCAGATCCAATCAAGCAGAACACTCGAGAACAAAGCTCCCTTAATAGACGACAAAGCGAAAGAAGAAAATATAAGGAAATTGAAAAAGTTATAGTGAACAAAGTGGAAAAGAGAGGAAGAACATATAGGAAAAAAAAGTAAAAACTATTGGATGTTGACATAGAAATAAAAATAAATAAATAGTTTTAAACTTAAAACTAATTTTAAGATACAAAAATCATTCCTCAAAACACATATGAGGATTCAAATCTAGAACCCATAAGTACATTAACACACAACCAACCACCAGACTAGCAGACCCATTTTGACACTAAAACACGACAACAAACCCAATTGTCTGATCTAGCTACTGTCCCTACCTATAAATCTGAAAACTTCTAACCCCAAAATCTGAGGTGTTACAACTTAACCCTCTTTAAAGAAATTTCGTCCCCGAAAATTCCAACTAACAAATAACTGTCCAAACATAAAACTAACCACTATGTTCCTACTGCGCACTCTAATCTCACACACATATCCACAACCCTTAACCATCGAAGCCAATACTCATTTACCTTATCACACACTTACAAACATTATCCAACGAATAAGCAATCAATTTCATTCTCATGAGTAACACATAACATCACAACAACCTACATTCATGCCTGTCTCAATGTTGACGAGAGCACTCCCTAATCCGATACTCAGTAGACCCACATCTAAGGCACGCTCTAGCCTTATTCTAACAATTTCTCGGATGGCACTTTTTACAGTGCCTGCAGATCGAAATGCCCACACCACTATTAGAACCCTCGATGTTACCTTTACTGTCATCCAACTACATTTTTACACGTTTCACAGACTGAGGCTCCAACCTCAAAGGACTACGATCTCTTTTCTTCCCACAATCTACACACCTATCTTAGACTAACTCTCTATTCCTCTTTAAACTAGCCTCGAAGACTTTCTCTAAAAATTCTCTCACAACCTAAGTCAATGCCTTAGTACCAACCTCCAGGTTATCGCTACCTAAAGCTAGCAGAACTGCATTGACTTTCGATTCCTGAACAGGCACATGTCCCGAAAAAGTAGACGACTCCTCGAGAGTCTCACTAAATTGATCCTCACAATCTTGCTTACCATCAAAATCCATATCGGTCTTGTGATTAACTTTGAATATCTACATTTTTAGAAAACGAACACAAAATAAATATGACTTGTAACACCCCTAACCTATATCCGTCACTGGAATAGGATTAGGAGGCATTACCGAACAATATAACATTTATCAAACATTCAATATCGCATATCATTGATTCACATACACAAAGTCCCTTAAATAGGTCTACGAGACCTTAAAACATGCTTAAGAGTGGTTCGGGACTAAACCGATCACACAAAAAAATTTTGAACACTTAGAAAAATTTCATGAAATCATAGGTCACACACCCATGTGAATAGGCCTGTACCTCACACGACTACCAGACACACCTGTGGCGCAGGCCGTGTGAAAACAAGGCATACATACTAACTTGTACCACATGGCCGAAGACACGCCCGTGTGTCATGGCCGTGCGAAAACTATGGAGGTTACTGACTTGGGTCACACGGTCGGCCACACACTTATGTGCCAAACCGTGTGTCTCACACGGCCAGTAGACACGCCCGTGTTTCTAGGCTGTGTCAAAACTGTAAGGTATACTGCCTTAATTCGAAAGGGTACCCCAGGGGACACATGGCTGTGTAACATAGCCGTGTGTCGCACATGGCTGAGACACACACCCTTGTCTCTGCCTGTATAGACAAAAATAGACCATTTGTAAAGCCAATTTGCCACCCTTTTCTCATGCATACAAATCAACCTAAATGGTACCATTTCAAGACATTTATAAGCAACCAAAACCAGCCAATTTATACACATATCATGCCATCTATACACAATCATTTCAACTAAATTCTACAACCAAAACATACCAAAATCATTAAACTTGTATAACTTCTAAATGCATTTCATCATCACTTTATCACCTATTTCATGCCACAAATCTTATCATTTCAACATCACATAATCAAGCCATAGCACATAAGGCATTATATGCATCTCATGTATCACATATTAAGCATATAACTTAAGCCAACTTATATCGCTAAAAATATACTAACATTTATATTATTAACAAGCCAAATCACATGGCTAACATTCAAAACATACCAAAATGACACCAGCCTATACTTGCCATATACCATATATACAAAGCTTTCAAAGTACTAACAAAATGATCGATAGTGTGACAATGCTCTTGACGATCCCCGAGTCCAAGCTAGCTTTGACTATATAAAAAAACCATAGACAAATAACACACAGTAAGCTTCATAGCTTAGTAAGTTCGTTGTTAAGCAATTCAATTCATCAAATAATATAGTTCAACCATTTGCACATTACCAAATCAACATTACATTGACACAAACCATATCCATGTCTCAAACATAATTAAATACCATTTCATTAAACTTTCTCAATGTAGTACTTGAATAGGTTCCATACATACCTGTATCACCTCGTACTAACCTCTTTCTCAAACACGAAATTTATTTATCAGTTGAATCATTAGGGTTAGAAGTCAGATACTCAAGAATCGCAATAGATAAGTATCTATACCATGGCCCATAGCCAAATCAAGGTAATTCCTCTCAAAATACCTATATCATTGCTCGTAGCCAAATCAAGGTATTATTCGCACCAGAAGTGCCGATATCATGGCCTGAAGCTAATGCATTAACTTAATGACATTACATTAGGATCATAATTGTACATAAGGTTTAACCGGGAAGTTTCGCTTGTTAATTTCATCGTCGAACACTTCCATATAGTCATATTCACAATTCCAAGCATTATCCGCAATCTCATAAATATATTTTATGCAATATCAAAGCATATAACATCCATTTATAATGAAATTAACACCTATGAACTTACCTCGGTCATAGAAACAACGAAACTAGCCGATTAATCAAGTACTTTGTTCTTGCCTCGATCTAAGTCTGAGTTCCTCTTTTCTTTATCTATATGTATTCAAAAGTAACTCATTTAATCACCTATTCATTCAATTTCATCCAAAAATATACATTTGAGCATTTTTGCACTTTAGCCCCTAAACTTTCAAATCTATTCAATTTAGTCCTTATTTCACAAATACACGAAATTCACAAAATTCAATTTAACTCATGCTTAGCCGAATTACCATAGTGCCCCTAACAGCCCATTTTTTTCATTTATTTCACAATTTAACCCCTCAATTTACACTATTCTTAATTTAATCCTTAATTGACATTTTTGTCAAAAATCACTTTGCAAAACATGTCTATCAAAAACTAAGCTTGCATAATTCATCATCAAACATCATAAAACTCATGGATTCATCAATGGAATTTCACAAAATCATCAAAAATTTCAGAAATTAGGGTACGAGCTAGCTAGTACTCAAAGCAACGATCACAAAAACATAGAAATCATCAAAAACTGAGCAAAATTGCTTACCTAATCAAGCTACCAAGTTGTCGAATATCAAAACCCTATTTTAGCTTTCTCCCTTGCTTCATTAGGCCATAAAAGATGATAAAATGGCCATCATTTTCACTTTGTTTTATTTTAATTATCATTAATGTACAAATTACTAAAATAACCTTATATTATAACATTAAAAATTACTTAATGGATGACTATATTTGTCCATATCAATAGCCAAAGGTCAAATAACCACATAAGGACTTACACGTTTAAATTTTATAGCGATTAAAGCACTTTAACAAATAGAATGCATCTTTTGCATTATACGCGATTTAGTCCTTTTCTCAAATTAACCACTTAAACGATAAAATTAGCACAAGAAACTTTCACACATATCCAATCGCATACTATAAACACCAAAAAGAATATTAAAATAATTTTTTGACCTCAGATTTATGATTCTTAAACCACTGTTCTGATTTAGCTAAAACTGGGCTGTTACAATTCTCCCCCCTTAGGGATTTTCATCCCAAAAAATCATACCAGTGAATAGGTTTGGATATTGCATTCTCATAGCATCCTTGGGTTCCCAAGTAGCTTCTTCTACTCTGTCTCAATTCCATAACACTTTTACTAACGCTATTCTTTTATTTCTCAGCTGTTTGATCTCACGAGCTAAAATTCAGATCGGTTCTTCACTATACGATAAATCTAACAGAATCTCAACTTTGGTCGGGGAAATAACATGTGAAGGATCGAATCTGTATCTTCTTAGCATTAATACATTAAATATATTATGAATCGTTTCTAACTCAGATGGAAATGCTAGTCGATAAGCAACTGGTCCGACTCACTCAATAATCTCGTACGGTTCGATGGATCGTAGACTCAACTTCCCTTTACAACCAAATTGAAGTATTTGCTTCCACGGTGATACTTTCAAAAACACTCTATCCCCAATCTGAAACTCAATATCATTCCGTTTCAAGTCTACATATGATTTCTAATGATCTAATGCTACTTTCAAACTATCATGGATCACTTTCACTTTTTCTTCAGTTTCTCTAATCAGATCAACCCCGTGAATCTTATGCTCGCTAAGTTCAGTCCAGTACAAATGTGTTCGACATTTCCAACCATATAAAGCTTTGTAAGGTTTCATTTTAATACTCGATTGAAAGCTATTATTATATGCAAATTCAATCAAAGGTAAATACTTTTCCCACGTACCTTCGAACTCAAGAATACCACATCTCAACATATCCTCGAGTATCTGTATAACTCGTTCAGACTGACCATCTATTTGTGGATGACAAGCAATACTATAGTATAGCTTTTTACCAAGTGCATCTTTCAGTTTCTTCCAAAACCTCGATGTGAATCTTGGATCTCTATCCAAAATAATAGAAACAGGTACTCTGTGTAATCTCACCACCTCAAAGATATACAACTCAACTAACTTTTCAAGCGAATAATCTGTACGCACAGGAATGAAATGAGTTGATTTTGTCAATCTGTCAACTACAACCCAGATTGCATCTTTCTTTCTCAGAGATAAGGGCAATCTCGACATAAAATCCATAGTCACTCTATCCCATTACCACTCAGGAATCATAATCGACTATAAAAAACCAGTCGGTACCTGATGCTCAGCTTTAACTTGGTGACAAATCAAACATTTAGAAACGAACTCTGAAATGTCACGTTTCATACCATGCCACCAATAGAACTATTTCAAGTCATTAAACATTTTTGTGCTTCCTGGATGAACAGATAAACAACTATTATATGCTTCGTTCAAAATCATTTGAATCAACTCTGAATTTCTTAGAACACATATTCGGCATCTAAATCTTAAACAATCATCGAAATCAACTTGAAACTCTGAATTAAGGTTCGAATCACATTGATCTCTTTTAGCTAACATTTCATTATTAGTCTTCTGAGCTTTATAAATCTACTGTACAAACAACAGTCTCGCTTTCAACTCAGCTACTATCAAACCATCATTACACAAAGCTATTTGAGTGTTCATCATGCGTAGAGCGAATAGGGATTTTCAGCTCAAAGCATCAGCAACTACATTTTCTTTTCCCAGATGATAATCAATCACCAACTCATAATCTTTTAGTAATTCTAACCATCTCCACTGTCACAAATTCAAATTTTTCTGAGTCATCAAATATTTCAAACTCTTATGATCTGAATAAACATGAAATTTCTCACCGAACATATAATGGCGCCAAATCTTTAATGCAAACACAATAACTGCTAACTCTAAATCATGCATTGGGTAATTCTTTTCATGCGGCTTCAACTGTCTCGAGGTGTAACATCTCGATTTAGACCCTAGTCAGAACAGTGGTTTCGGGACCACGAATCTGAGTCAGAAAAATATTTAAAATTTATTTTTTGTGTTTATTATGTGTGAATTTGTGTTTGAAATTTTCGTGATTTAATTTTGTCTTTTGGGTTCCCGATTAAATAAAAGGACTTAATCGCGTAAAATGAAAAATTTGGTGGTTAAATGTGAAAGTGCTTAATTGAACTTGTCTTATTAATATGAAGCACTTATGAAGTAATTAAACCATTTACAATTAGAGTGGATGGTAATGGTCGTGACTAAAATGGTTTTATAATTTTATTATAAAGGTTAAAAAGGTAAAATAAATAATATGTTTATATATGTTAAAATATAACATAATTAAAACAATGTTGTTCATACTTTTTGTGACCGAATAATAAAAAGAAAAAGAAAGAAACAAAGTCTAGGTATTTCAGCTATTCTCAAGCTCAATCAAGGTATGTAACTAGCTCAGTTTTTGATAATTTTTACGTTTTTGAGATCGTTGCTAAGTTACCTACAAGACCCATGCTTGAATTTTTTATTTTGGTGAATATTTTGAGTTATGCCATTGTTGAAAGCTTGTGATTTTTGTTGTTTGATGGTAGAAAATGAAAGATATGTTTTGGATTAACATGTTTTGTATTGGAGTTTTTGATGATTTTGAGTATTTAGGACTAAATTGCAAAAATAATAATTTGAAGGACTAAAATGTAAAATAAATGAAATATATGGACTTGTATGATTATGGGTAAGATTCGGCCTAACATGGGTATAGGGAAATTTTGCGTATTTTGTGTTTTGTGCAATAGGGACTAAATTGTAAAAAGTATAAATGTCAGGGGTAAAATGGTAATTTGCCCATTTATGTGTTTTTGGACTAAATTGAATTGAAATATGTTTGAATGAGCTTAATTTGAATATGTTTAGATCAATAACCAAAGAAATCAGATTTGGATCGGGGGAAAACGAAAGTTGTCGACTAGTTGTTTCGTCCCGATTACCGTTGTCCGAGGTAAGTTTATAAGCAAATAGTTGTTGTTAAATTTTAATATATATGTGATCAATAAATAGATGTAATAATTTGAAGTAAATTATGAATCGGCATTGAGTATTGCAAATAGTTCATGTTCGATGATAAAGTAATGAATGAGTTTGGTATTGAAAGTGGTAATATGAACTATACATGTTAAAACGTTGATTATTTATATATAAATTGCATGCTTATATTCGGCTAAATAATACATGTTTATGTATGTAATGTTAAAATGTGGATCATGGATAAGTATATATATATATATATGTATATTCGATTGTATGATGATATTGTGATCTTTATAGTGAATGATAATTTGGTTAACGAATATATGTGTATTTTGATTAATTCAAAGTTGATACAAGGATGTATATGAGGCTTCGATACGTGATTCCAATATGTGATGTACGAGTAAGACCATGGCATCAATATGTGATTCTGATATATGTGTGCGAGTAAGACCACGTTTAATACGTTGGCATCGATATGTGATTCCGATATGTGATGTGCGAGTAAGACCATGTCATCAATATGTGATTCTGATATATGTGTGCGAGTAAGACCACGTTTAATAAGTTGGCATCGATATGTGATTTTGACATATGTGTGCGAGTAAGAACCTATCTAGGACAGTGGCATCGATGTGTGATCACATGTAAGACTACGTCTGGGATGTTGGCATTGTACAATATGTGTGATAATTCAAGTATCCTACCCAATTCCGAACGGTTTATCAGCAACGATAAGTTGTAAACGAATATGTAAAACAATCTGAATGACCAGGTATGAATTAGTTTGTTACCTATTTGAAATAAGGTAAGTAAGTACTTGATATTTGTTACAAATCATGTGTGATGCAAATGAGGAATATATGTGAATATGGTCTATGTACTCGGCCTTGTGAATAAATAACTTGGGTATTATTGAGATGATTCTTAACTATGTGCACAATGACTAGATATATTCGGCCACATAACTAGAAATAGTATATGAAGTTATAATTTGATACATGGGCTTATGTACCATAGTGTATGTGGACTAGGTTTTATGATGACTATTTGGCTTTGAAAATTTAATGACAATTTGTTAATTTAACTATATGAGCATTCGACCAAGGTAACCATTAGCTAAGTTTAAGATATTTTGCTTATATATATATATGTGTGTGTGTGTGTGTGTATTCGGCCATATAATATAAATATGTATGTGATTGTTATCCTTTGACTTATGAATTTATGCACATAAGTGTATATGTACTAGCTATGATAAAGATATGTTGGCTTGGAAATCGAATGATAGTTATCAAAATATGTACTTGTTCATTCGGCCATGAATAGTTTATATGTGAAAGTATATATATAAAATACATGAAATTCTAAGCTTAAGATTTAAAATAATTATGATAGTAAAATTTGGTTTAGTTTAAATGATTGGATTATGTCATTTGGATGTTTACTTGCTTATGACTTACTAAGCTATGAAAGCTTACTCTTTGTGTCTTCATGTTTACCTTTGTTTTATAGATTTTGGATGCAAGTTACGAGCTCAAGAATCGTCAGAGAAGCTTATCACACTATCGACTATCTTCAGTACCTTTATAAGTGAACTATCAAACCTATGGCATGTATAGGCTGGATTATGTTTTGAAATGTCGGATTTTTGGTTATATGTAATCTAAGCCATGCAAAAATGGCTTAATTTTCAAGTTTGAATTTGGTTATGTTGCTTAAGGTTTATGTATGTCTTGGTTATAATGTTATGTACTATGAATGCATAGTAATTGTAGTGGGTATTATATGCTTGAAGTGGTTGATGACTTTAGATATACATGAGTATGGTTCGGCTAAAATTATGTATGGATAAAAGTACTTGTGAACCTGGTATTTGGTTTTTGCTATCATGTGATGTTTGCTTTGAAATTTGTTGATGATTACGGGTATATATATATTTTTTATGTGGTTGAAAAATCAGCTATGGTATATATATTCATAAGTGTATTTGATTGACTCAACTATGATTCGTGTTAATATATAATATATATATGTAAAATTGGTTGTTAAGTTGATTAAGGTGTTACATGTTGAAATTTAGATAAGGTGAATACTTGACTTGTGATTCGGTACTTGACCATAGTAATATATTTTGGTACACAATGTGATATTGATATATACATGTACGTGATCTCAAGAAATATACATATATATGTGTTGAGGTTTTTTAATGTTGAGTTTCGGTAAAGGTGTAAAGGATGTATATATTTTGAGTTGACATGTGTAAAGCATTAGCTGTTAATGTGAATGCTATATATATGTATATAGTGTTTAGTATAAGCTCATGGTTGTAAGGTAATAATTTAGAGGGATTATAACATTATGTAATTTGTTGCGTAAGATCAAGTTATAAATAAATTTTGGTAAGTGACTCAGTTGTAATTTATTTTATATATTTTGCTCATATAATGATTTATAATGTCATATTTGATATTGCCAAGTTGGATTGATTTAATGGCATGAATTGGTATAAGAGTTCGAATGTTTTAATATTTGAATATGATATTTGACATGATAGTATTTAATTTAATATTAGATATTTGAATATTATAAAGGAGATGCATATATGTTTTATTTAGTTGAATTTAATTTTTTTTAAATGCATAGTAATGAATAACTCTCTCCTTAAGCTGTGAATTGTTCGGTAACGCCTGGTAATCCCGTTCCGGTGATAGATTTGGGTTAAGGGTGTTACATGAGGCATATGTTATGACTTTTCCTTCTTGCATCAAAACACAACCGAGGCCATTCAATGATGCATCACTATAGATCACAAATTCTTTACCTGATTCTAGCTGTACTAACACTAGAGCTTCAGTCAAAAGAGCTTTCAACTGATCAAAACTTTTCTAAAATTTATCTGACCACTCAAACTTTACATCTTTTTGAAGCAATCTTGTCAACGGAGTCGCAATCATTGAAAAGCCTTTCACAAGTCGTCTATAATAGCCAGCTAGTCCCAAAAAACTGCGGACTTTTGACACATTTCTCGGAGGCTTCCAATCCATTATTGCAGAAATCTTGCTCGGATCGACTCGAATACCCAAAGCTAATACAATATGCCCCAGAAAACCAACTTCACGCAACCAAAATTCACATTTGCTGAACTTTGCAATTAACTGCTTATCACGCAAAGTTTGCAATACAACTCTCAAATGCTCGGCATGCTCATCTTCTTCTGGTGAATAAATCAAAATGTCATCAATGAATACAATGACAAATCGATCTAGGTACAGTCTGAGAATTCGGTTCATTAAGCCCATAAAGATAGTAGGTGCATTCGTTAGTCTAAAAGGCATAACTAAGAATTCATAGTGACCATACCTTGTTCTGAATGTAATCTTAGGCACATTTGAGTTTCTAACCTGTAACTGATAATAGCTCGATCTCAAATCTATCTTTAAAACCACTGTAGCCCCTTTTAACTAATCAAACAAATCATTTATTCTGGGCAAAGGATATTTATTCTTGATTGTCACTTTGTTAAGCTGTTGCTAGTCTATACACATTCCCATCATGCCATCTTTCTTTTTCACAAACAACACAGGAGCAACCCAGGGCGAGAAACTTGGTCGTGCAAATCCTCTATCGGTCAGTTCTTGCAATTGAGCTTTAAATTCTTTTAACTCTGTCGGAGCCATTCTATATGGAGCTATCAATATCGGCATTGTACCTGGCATTAACTCGATGCCAAACTCAACCTCTCGGATCGGTGGTAAACCCGATAACTCTTCAGAAAACACATCTGGATACTCACATACAACTGCACTAATTCTATCTTCTTTTCAGTCACTTCGTATCAAACACATAGCAAAATAAGCTTTGCAACCCTTTATCACATATCTCTGAGCTAACATCAATGAAATCACTACTTGCAAACCATTTAGATCATCTAACTCAATTAAGATAATCTCATTATTTTGACATCTCAAATCTATCATTTTTCTTTTGCAATTCACAACGATATCATGCAACGTTATCCAATCCATACCCAAAATTATATCAAACTCATCAAATGGCAACAACATCAAATCGGCTGGAAAGCAAAAATCTCAAATCATCAATGGACAGTTCTTGCACACTTTATCAACCAACACACATTTGCCTAAGGGGTTTGATACTCTAATTACAAATTTAGTAGACTCTACAGGAAAAGTCTTGATGGATACTAAATTCACACATATATATGAATGAGTTGATCCTGGATCTATCAATGCAATAAGTTTAGTATCATAGAGAGTAAAAGTATCGGTGATAACATCTGGAGATGACGCTTCTTTACGAGCGTGAATAGCATAGGTTCGTGCAGGTGCCCTCGCCTTAGACCTCACAGCATAGTCTTTAGTCGCTCTCTGACTACTACTCACATTTCCTGTGTTTCTAGGTGGTCTACCCCTATTTACAGTATTACTCGGCCTCATTTTCTGAACATCATCTTTTTCCATCAATTCTGGACAATCCTGTATAAAATTATCCAACGATCCACATTTGTAACAGGATTTATTTATTTTTCTCCAGCATTTTCTGAAATGTCGTCATCCACACTGCTGACATTTAGGTTTTTTGTCTCTTACATTGCCAACACTAGTTACTATGTAGCTTGAGCTTTAGAACTAGAGTGTTGTTTAGCACGATTCTTGTTCAAATATTCATTTGAAGTATTTGAGCAGTTATATAAATCCCTGGATTTCTTTGATGAAGATTGATACGGCTTACTCATCGATCTTTTTCTAGTGTCTCTAGCCTCCGAATCTGCTTTTCTCTTTTCTTTACTAAGATCTTCAGCTTTACAAGCTCTTTCAACTAACACAAAAAATTCTTTGATTTCCAGAATCCCAACTAACAGCTTTATGTCTTCATTCAATCTATCAATGAATCGTTTACACATGATCTCTTCGGTAGAAACACATTCCCGAGCATACTTGCTTAATCATACGAATTCTTTTTCGTACTCAGTGACAGCTATTCGGTCTTGTTTCAATTCCAAAAACTATTTATGTTTCTAATCGAGAAATATTTGGCTTATATACTTCTTTCGAAACTCAGATTGAAAGAATTCCCAGGTGACACGTTCCCTCAAAACTATTGATATCAATGTTTTCCACCAATGATATGCATTATCTCTTAACAGAGATACCACACATTTGATACATTCATCATGAGTATAGGATAATTCATCAAACACTCTGATTGTATTCTCGAGCAAGAACTCAGGCCTCTTAACATTATCATAGTAACACCCCTTACCCATATCCGATGCCAGGACATGGTATGAGGCATTACCAAACTTATACTCATACATTATGCAAAAAGTCGGGCTATAAAATTTTTCTTTAAAACAACTTCATTTATACATATACAAATTGTCCCTAATATGGGTCTACTAGGCCCAAAACAGCCATCGAAAAAGGATCGAGACTAAATCGGGAACTTTTAAAAAAGTTTAGGAAATTTTCCCTAATACAAAGTCACACGCTCGTGTGAATAGGGGACACACGCGTGTGAACAGGGGACACGCCCGTGTCCTCCAGCCATGTAACTCTCTGACTATGACGTCAACACCAATTTAGGGTCACACGGCCGCATCACATGCCCATGTGGCCAGACCGTGTGGTCAATTAAAATTAAATGAATTTTTCATAAAAAGGTGCAGACTTCACACGGCCAGAGTACACGCCCATGTGGGTAGGCCGTGTCCCTCACATGGCTAAGACACATGCCCGTGTCTTAGCCCATGTGCTTACTACTAAGCATAATGACTTGCAAAGTTAGGGTGCAGGGGACACACGGCCATTCCACACGCTAGTGTGACAGACCATGTGTCACACACGGCCTAGATACATGCCCGTGTGTACACCCGTGTGGACAATTTGCAGGCTATTTTCTAACCCAATTGCCACCCTTAATCACTCATGCACTTAAGCAAATTTCATAACATGCAACATGCCATACTTAGACACTCAATACTCAACACCATAGTACGTTCACATCTTTATAATATCATCCTATTGCACCTTCCCTTAATCACACCATTTGGAAGCATTTTATACAAACTTCATGCAAATCAACTTAATTATCAAAATTTCAAGTTGCACATTTATAACTATTATTATCTTAGGTCATTAAACCATTCCTTATCTCCTAGTATTTAATCCATACATCTTTATACATTTACCAAGCAATCATATTCCACATCATCAAGATAATATCTCATCATATATCAATCATACAACCACATAGCACATCATCAAGGCATCAACACATGCATGCATGGGTAATTAGATTACAACCCAATGATCATATATAAGCCATATCACATGGCCATTACAAAATGAATCATCAACATCATAGGCCTTCACAATTTGGCCAAATAGCATGACATGTATCACAAAATAACCAAGTCCCCTATACATGCCATACTCAAAATAACAATTTCACTATACCCAATAATCTTTTGATAGTGTGATCGAATACTCCGACAGCTTTCGATACCCGAGCTAGCTTAGTGGAACTACAAAGGATGGAAAGGAAGGGGGTAAGCGTTAAATCTTAGTAAGTCCACATGCAAATAATATGCAATGGTAGTAAGAAATTAACATGCAAAGACATAGTAACATATACATAAAGATTATTCATCATTTAAACCTTTTGACTTACTTATCATATGTACACATATACTTTCTCATTACAAATCATTCTTTACCAAGGCATTACAAATCATTCTGTACTCATCGTAGTATCTCTTATAACTATACCTCTTTAACAACCCTCCTCGAGACTTTCATCACATCCATTGCATTTGTAACACCCCAAACCCGACCTAGAGGTTAGACCCAAATCTGGTGTGTCACATTGAAGTGTTTTTCGAAAACCATGTTTTCATTAGAAACCCTTCTTTTTTGAAACGTAGAACATTGAAAACTTCTTAATTTTATTTTCAAAACACCTTTTTACTTTACGGAAGCTAATTCTAAAAGTAACTGATTTACGAAAATGTGATGTTTTAAAAGTTAAGTCGCGAAAAAGTAGTGTTTTGAAAACAGTTGTTGTTTTGGAAAACCGTGTCCTACTTCTAACAGATATTAGACATACTAAATAAACTTTCCAAATAAAAGGTTAAGGAAATAATGAGGCCTTATTACAACCCAAATCAAAACCAAAGTGCTTAATTAAATAAACAAAATAGAAAAACATGTGCAGTTGTGTGGTCGTCTCCGAGTCCCTCTACGACACTGATCCACCTAACACTGGGGATTACCTGCACAGTTAATAAACGGGGTGAGTTTATGAAAACTCAGTGTGTAATCCCCTTACTAGAGTAACAGTCAGTATACGAAAATAAAAACATAAATGATGCAGGCTAGAGCCCGCAACGATAATAATATGCAGATCCCGAGCCAGAGCATACGTGGGCCAAAGCCTATTACAATGTCACTTGGGTCACAGCCCATAACAGAATCAATTGGGCCCAGCCCAAACCAATAATAGAACAGAATGTGTGAATGCATGGATGCATGCTATCCCATCCCAATAATCCAACCGTTACACATCAACTCCATCCCTCGGTACATATCATGTAGGGATATAAATATCGACCCACCCATCCGATACACATCAATGGTAGCCCGGTTGGGGTACTACCTTCATTATAGCAAAGCTGCTAATCATATATTGGGCTTAAAAAAAAGTCTTCAGTAGCTGCATTATAATTGGCACAAAACCATCGGTAACTTTATTATGTTTGGCACATAGCCATTAGTGACGGTAATATAATCGGCACCCAGCCTTGGGTAAATATGATCCACACAGAGTCATCCATAAGTATGTTAGGCGCTTAGCCACAGGTAAATACGTTTGGCACAAAGCCATAGTGAAGATGGCACAGAGCCATTTTAGGTTGGCACAAAGCCACAATCAGAATAATTGGCTTTAAGCCATTGGTAGCTGTTTCATGTTAGGCACATAGCCATCAACGACGGTAATATAGTCAGCACACAGCCTCGGGTAAATATGATCAACATAGAGTCGTCAATAATCATGTATTGGACTTAAAAGCCACCGGTGGATCCACGGTTGTCAAGCAACCACGTGATCCTTAATCGGTGGATCCACGATCGTCAGGCAACTATGCGATCCTCAATCGGTGGATCCACGATCGTCAAGCAACCATGCGATCCTCAATTTTTTCCTCCATTTCACAATTCCAACCCCATGCAACATGTCGTGTATGTCATGCTCAATCATCACACGTGTATGCAAAATGGCCATGCTCAGTAACAATCATTTAAACATATATTAAAAACATATCAATTTTACAACCACAGTCAAGTCAGTTAAAACACAATCATACAATCACCGTCAATCAGTCAAATTCATAGTCCAAGTCAGTCATTTACCCACAAGGGCAAAATAGTCATTTTACCTTACAAGGGTATTTTAGTAATTTTACACTACAAGGGTAATCTGATAATTTTACAAATCGAGATATTTCAGTAATTTTTACAAATCGAGGATATTTCAGTAATTTTACAATCGGGGGTATTTCGATAATTTTACAAATCGAGGGTATTTTAGTAATTTTACAATCTGGGGATATTTCGATAATTTTACAAACTAGGAGTATTTCGATAATTTTACAAATCAGGGGTATTTTGGTAATTTTACAAATCGAGGGTATTTCGATAATTTTACAAATTGGGGGTATTTCTGTAATTTTACAAATTAAAGGTATTTCGATAATTTTACAAACTGGGGGTATTTCAGTAATTTTACAAATCAGGGGTATTTCGATAATTTTACAAATTAGGGGTATTTCAGTAATTTTACAAACTGAGGGTATTTTAGTAATTTTATAAATCGGGGGTATTTTGGTAATTTTATAAATCGAGGGTATTTTAGTAATTTAACAAATTGGGGGTATTTCTGTAATTTTACAAACAGGGGGTGTTTCGATAATTTAACAAATTAGGGGTCTTAACGACCCAACAGAAGGTCCACCGTCGCCTCAAGCGACTTAAGTAACCTAAACAGACCTAACAGTGCAAATGGGCCTAAGGCCCATTACTCAGCCCAAGTAGGCCCACATGCTCGTGTAGCCCATTTAGCCCAAATTCAGTTACAGCTATGTGACCTACAAAGCCCAGTCCAACATTTATCACTTACCGTGGATTTAATCTGTGTGGGGCCTACGGGCCCATTGGGCCCACACGGCCTATGCCATGCACACAACATGACAAGCCCAACAACTTCCCACCTAACAGTTAGACTTACACAAGCGAGCCCAGGCTCGTGAGGCCTCAAATGCTGAAGTTTCGACTTTTCGACTTTTGCCGACTTCTAACAAAGAAGGGTGCGAATACACACCTGTTTATGAGAACGCGCTGAAGTCCACGATCACCAATCTTGGCACATCCTACATTGAGTCTTCCTCACCAACTCATCTGGTTCGCTCTGTTTAAAGCAGCTTCTCACCAATTCTCATGTTAGCTTCCTGATGTGGGATTACTTTCAACCATTAGGAAAATTCCTCATTCTTAATACCACTTCAACCCTAGAGTTCCAGTCCAACTCCACCTCCTACACAGCTCAAATAGCAAAATAAATACTCCACTGCGCATCCTAAGACTTAAACCTCAGACCTCATAGTTACATAACATGCCACCTTGCCACTCCACCACAGTCTCCTTCTATGATAAAAACATCTGCAATTAACTTTAAGACATATGTGCCAGCGTCCAGATTCACTTAAGAGAAAAACCCCAACATGAATTGTAAGAGCCAAGACTTGAACCCAAGCTCCCTTGCAATCCTAATCATGCCACTACCACTGGACCACATGCTCTCTTTGTGTCATTTGTTTAACACAATAACTTAAAAGGCCATCATCCAAACATCCAGAGTTTTATTCACTTAATACAAAAATTTTTGCTAAAGCCTAGGTTTGAACCCAAGATTTCTCCAACACTTCTCAAAGCCATTAACCACCAAAGTAGACATTTAATTGTGTCATTTCCTTGCACAATTAAATACTTACATACAACTTGCTTACGGACCCAAACTCAAGGCCCAATACTTCTAGGCCCAATGCGGGGCGTTACAGCATTACCCGTTGAACACTCGGAATACTATTGGATAAACAGAAAACTTGCACATAAGTGCCACATATACATACGTAGCCAAAGCTACCTCATAACATGTAACGCTTGCAATGGAGCTACTCACGGGCTTGCTCATAAAAGTTATCAGCCAATGTGTAGCTACACGGGCTGCTCACACAAGCTATCAGGTATCTGACCAACTCAAGTATTACCTAGCCACCGATAGGACACCCAAGACCATTGCTTGAAACCCAATTACATGTGTTGCATCCATAATGAACACAGACCAATTCAACGAGCTTGAATGCTCACATCCATAATGAACTCGGACCAACTCAACGAGCTCGGATGCTTGATACATATCACGAACCTGGACCAACTCAACGAGTTCAAATTTTTAAATTCCTAGTGACATGTCACTTGTATCCTAGACTATTCCTAGGGTTCAAACGGGATTTTCCTCACTTGCACAAGACATACTTTGTCGTACTTGCTCGTTGTGTCCTATATAACGGTCTTAATATCATTTATGCTTTCATAACAACCAATGAGCATAGAACTCATAATAACAAGAAAACATTTATCACATAATATCAAAACATTAAAAACATGTTACAACACTACATTATTTGCATATACACCTACCTCGGTACAAAATGATAGTAATCGAGCCTAATCGTCGTATACTTTATTCTACCCTCGATCAAGACCCGTATCGTGTTTTTCTTGATCTAAAATGCCAAATTTAACTTGTTTATTAATCTCATTATTCAAATCAATCCATAGTTCATGCTTTGGTAAAATTACCTTTTTACCCTATCTTTCCACTTATTTACGATTTAGTCCCTAAGCTTGTAAAATGAAATGCATGCATTTTCTTGGTTACCCAAGCCTAGCCGAACCTTTACTATGCTCATATCAGTCCATATTTTTCTTTATTTCACATTATCACTACTCACTTTTACACTTTTACAAACAAGTCCCTTTTATAGGTGTTTTCACTAAAAATCACCTAGTAAAATATGTTTATCATGCATCAAACATTCATATTCCTCCATTAATCAACAAAATACATGCATGTTACACATGGGTCAAATTTTATACATGAACCCTAGCTCAAAACACAGCTAAAATGGGTAGATCATGCTTCAAAGACTTCAAAAATACAAAGATCATTAAAAACGCGGCTAGGGAGCACTTACAATCAAGCTTGGAAATGTTGAACAAAACCCTAGCTATGGCTATTGAGAAATTCGGCTAGCACTTGGAGACGATGGTCATATTTTTTCTTTGATTTTTCCTTTTTATTCTTTTAATTACCAAATGACCAAAAAGCCCTTAGGGTTGTTCTTTCAAAAATTTCCTATGCATGTCCATTTTTGTCCAAAATTATAGAAATTTGTCAAATTGCTAATTTGGCCCTCTAATTCATAATCTAAAACAATTTCATGCTTAAAGCTTCTAGAATACAAGTTTTGCATCTTATTCAATTTGGTCCCTAAAGTTCAATTAGACATTTTATGCATAGAATATCTTCATGAAACCTTCACATTAGCATGCATTCATATCATAGATCTCATAAGAATCATATAATAATTATTTCTATCTCAAATTTGTGGTCTCAAAACTACTGTTCTGACTAGGCCCTAATTCGGGATGTTACAACTCTCCTCTTTTTAGGGATTTTTGTCCCCGAAAATCTTACCAGTAAAAAGGTTTGGGTACGTTTCCTCATAGCCTCCTCGGGCTCCCATGTAGCCTCTTCAACCCCATGTATTTGCCATAAAACTTTCACAAGAGCAACACTTTTGCTTCTCAATTGCTTGGCTTCCTGAGCCAAAATCTTAACCAGTTCCTCACCATAAGTCATATTTAGACTGAGTTCAACCTCTTTCGGTGCAATCACATGAGAAGGATCGGATTTATATCGGCGCAACATGGATACATGAAATACATCGTGAATATTTTCTAACTTAGTCAGCAAAGCCAACTGATATGCTACCGGTCCTATCCTTTTGTTAATCTCATACGGTCCTATAAAACGAGGACTCAACTTGTCTTTTCTATCGAATCTCAAAACCTTTTTCCATGGAGACACTTTCAAGAATACTTTATCACCGACCTGATACTCAATTTCCTTTCTTTTTAAATTCGCGTACAACTTTTGTCTATCCGATGCCGCTTTCAAACAATCACGAATTACCTTAATCTTTTCTTCGGTTTCCTTAACTAAATCGATTCCATGAATCTAATTCTCCTTAATCCCTATCCAATACAATGATGTACGACATTTATGCCCATACAATGCCTCATAAGACGCCATCTTCAAGCTCGATTGATAACTATTGTTGTAGGCAAATTCAACCAAAGGTAAGTACTTTTCCCAACTACCTTGAAATTCAAGAACACAACATCTAAGCATATCTTCAAGTGTTTGAATTACTCTCTTGGATTGTCCATCAGTCTGTGGATGAAAAGTTGTACTATAATTCAGCTTTGTACCCAAAGCTTCTTGTAACTTCTGCCAAAACCACGAAGTGAACCTCGGATCTCTATCCGAAATAATTGATAAAGGAACTCCATAAAGTCTCAAAATCTTAGAAATATGCAATTTGGCTAACTTATTAAGTGAATAATCAATGCGTACTGGTATAAAATGAGTCGATTTAATCAATCTGTCAACCACAACCCGTACGACATCTTTCTTTCTTGGTGTCAACAGCAAGCCTATCACAAAGTCCATAGTAATTCGGTCCCACTTCCATTCGCGAACTAAAATAGGCTGGAGTAAACCTGAAGGTACCTGGTGTTCAGCCTTTACTTGTTGACAAATCAAGCACCTCGATACAAACTCAGATATATCTCTTTTCATACCATTCCACCAATACGTTTTCTTTAAATCATTGTACATTTTTGTACTACCCGGATGAACTGACATACCTCCGTTATTAGCCTCATGCAAAATATTTCGAATCAACTCAGCATTCTTCAGGACACAAATCCTTCCATGGAACCTCAGACAACCATCAGAATCTCTTTGAAGATCTGATTCGATGTTCAACTCACACTGAGCTTTCTTAGCTTGCAACTCTTTATCAACTTCCTGAGTATTACAAATTTGTTGAAGAAAGGTCAGTCTAGCTCTTAACTCTGCTAGAATTGCACCATCATGATATAGGGTTAGCCGTGCGTTCATAGCTCTCAAAACAAATAAAGAATTTTTGCTCAAGGCATCGGCAACCACGTTTGCCTTACCGAGGTGATAATCAATCACAAGTTCATAGTCTTTTAACAATTCCAGCCATCTTCGTTGCCTCAAATTCAAATCCTTTTGAGTCATCAGGTACTTAAGACTTTTATGGTCTTTATAGACATGACATTTCTCTCCGAATAGATAATGTCGCCAAATCTTCAAAGCAAATACAAGGACGGCTAATTTTAGATCGTGCATAGGATAGTTTTTCTCATGGGGCTTCAGTTGGCTCGAAGCATAATAGTTTTTCTTATGGGGCTTCAGTTGCCTCAAAGCATAAGCTACTACATTTCCTTATTGCATAAGCACACAACCAAATCAACTCATGGACGCATCACTGTAAATCACAAATTCCTTCCCTGATTTTGATTGCACTAACACTGGTGCCTTAGTCAATAACGCTTTCAGTTTCTCAAAACTCTGTTGGCACTTCTCTGTCCATTCGAACTTATCATCCTTTTGTAACAAACTCATTATTGGAGTGGAAATCGTTGAAAATCATTTCACAAACCGTCTATAGTATCTAGCCAAACCCAAAAATCCCCTAACTTCAGTTACATTCTTTGGAAGCTTCTATTCAACAATAGAAGAAATCTTACTGGGATCAACTCGTATACCATCTCTTGAAACAATGTGGCCTAACAACCCAACCTCTTGAAGCCAAAACTCACTTTTACTAAACTTGGCATATAACTATTTATCCCTCAAAGTCTGTACCACTGTTCTTAAGTGCTCGGCATGCTCTACCTCATCTCTAGAATAAATCAGAATATCATCGATGAACACCACAACAAAATTATCCAAATATGGCTGAAAAATTCATTTCATTAAATCCATAAATATGGTAGGAGCATTTGTTAATCCAAATGGCATAACAAGAAACTCATAGTGGCCATACCTTGTTCTAATGGCAGTCTTAGGCACATCTGACTCTTTAACTCGTAACTGGTAATATCCGGATCTCAAGTCTATTTTAGAGAACCATGCCGCTCCTTTCAGCTGGTCAAACAAGTCATCAATCCTTGGAAGAGGATACTTATTTTTTATTTTCACGTTATTGAGTTACCGGTAGTCAATGCATAATCTCATGGAGTCGTCCTTCTTTTTCACGAATAATACGGGAGCACCCCATGGCGAAAAGCTCAGTCTCACAAAACCTTTGTCAGTCAACTCTTGCAACTATGACTTCAATTCTTTCAGCTTAGTCGGGGCCATCCTATACGGAGCAATAGAGATAGGTATTGTCCCTGGCATTAGCTAAATACCAAATTCAACTTCTCTAATTGGAGGCAAACCTGGCAATTCCTCCGAAAATACATCTGCATACTCACATATAATTGGCATTGATTCGATTTTCAATTCGGACTCCTTTGTATTCAATATGTATGCCAAATAAGCTTCGTACCCTTTTCTCATACATCTATGAGCAGTCATTGAAGAAATTATCATTGGCGACTTATCTGCATCATCTGATTCAACCCGAAAAATCTCACCATTTTCACATTTCAATTCCATAACTTTCTGTGTACAATTCACTATAGCATCATTTAGTGTCAACCAATCCATACCCAGTATGATAGCAAATTCCTCAAAAGGCAACAACATCAAGTCGGCCGAAAAACAATGACCTTTAACCATCAAAGGGCATTTCTTACATACTTTATCAACTATCACATACTTTCCTAACATGTTTGACACCTTAATCATACTTTCCTCTTTTCTTTGATCAACTCCTTGGCTTTACAAGCATGTTCAACAAGTACCACAAATTCTTTCAACTCAAGAATACCCACTAATGTCTTAATATCCTTATTAAGTCCATCTTTAAATCTTCTACACATTTTAGCTTCGGAGGATACACACTCCCAAGCATATTTGCCGAGTCTAACGAATTCTCTCTCATATTCAGTAACTGTCATATGACCCTATTTCAAATCCAGAAATTCCTTACGCTTCTGATCGATGAACCTTTCACTAATGTATTTCTTTTAGAATTCCTCTTGAAAGAATTCCCAAGTAACCCTCTCCGGTGGTACCATGGATATTAGCGTGCTCCACTAGTGGTATACTGCATCTCTCAACAAAGATATGGCACATTTTAAGCACTCCTCGGGTGTACAGGATAATTCATCAAATACCCGTATCGAGTTCTCTAACCAGAACTCTACTTTCTCACGGTCATCATTGGCATTTGACCTAAATTCCTTAGCACCTTGTATCCGAATTTTATCAACAGGTGTTCTAGCGAATCTTATGAAATCCATACCTTGAATTATCACAGGTATGGGTTGAGGATTTGGGGGAGGTGGGGGAGGTTGAGCATTCGGGTTCATTCAAACGAACTCCGTATACCATACATTCATCATATGGAGAAAGGCCTCTCTGCCTCCTTCTCCTCTATTGACAGTTTCGAGTCTACTCTCGGATGGCACCGCTCCTTCAGCTGGAGCAGGCACGTTACTTTCTACATCACTCGCCACTACTCTGTTGGGATCCATTTACTATATGAAAAAACATTTTAATATTGTCAGGAGTCGTCACATTATCATTATATATATACGTATGGCATGTATAGCTAGATTCAAATACGCTAGGTTAGCCCGAGAATCGACTAAATCATAGCTCTGATACCACTAAATGTAACACCCCTTACCCGTATCCGATGCTGGGACAGGGTATGAGGCATTACCAAACTTGTACTTATACATTCATGCAAAAATTCGGGCTATAAAATTTTTCTTTAAAACAAAATTCATTCATACATACACAAAGTGTCCCTAATATGAGCCTACGAGGCCCAAAACAGCCATTGGAAAAGGATTGGGACTAAATCAGGAACTTTTAGAAAATATTGGGAAATTTTCCCTAATACAGAGTCACACGCCTGTGTCCTCCAACCGTGTAACTCTCTAACTATGACGTCAGCACCAATTTAGGGTCACACGGCCGCATCACATGCACGTGTGGCTAGATTGTGTGGTCAATTAAAATTAAATGAATTTTTCATAAAAAGTTGCAGACTTCACATGGCCAGAGTACATGCCCATGTGGGTAGGCCGCGTCCCTCACACGGCCAAGACACATGCCCGTGTGTTAGCCAATGTGCTTACTACTGAACATATTGACTTGCAAAATTAGGGTGCAGGGGACACTCAGCCATTCCACTCGCTCGTGGGACAGACCGTGTGTCACACACAACCTAGAAACATGCCCGTATGTCTACTTGTGTGGACAATTTGTAGGCAATTTTCGAAGCAAATTGCCACCCTTAGTCCCTCATGCACTTTAGCAAATTTCATAACATGCAACATGCCATACTTAGACACTCAATATTCAACACCATAGTACTTTCACATCTTTATATTATCATCCTATTGCACCTTCCCTTAATCACACCATTTGGAAGCATTTTATACAAACTTCATACAAATCAACTTAATTATCAAAATTTCAAGTTGCACATTTATAACTATTATCATCTTAGGTCATTAAACCATTCCTTATCTCCTAGTATTTAATCCATACATCTTCATACATTCACCAAGCAATCATATTCCATATCATCAAGATAATATCTTATCATATATCAATCATACAATCACATAGCACATCATCAAGGCATCAACACATGCATGCATGGGTAAGTAGATTACAACCTAATGATCATGTATAAGTCATATCACATGGCCATTACAACATGAATCATCAACATCATAGGCTTTCACAATTTGGCCAAATAGCATGACACGTATCACAAAATAACCAAGTCCCCTATACATGCCATACTCAAAATAAAAATTTCACTATACCCAATAATCTTTTGATAGTGTGATCGAATACTCCGATAGCTTTCAATACCCGAGCTAGCTTGGCGGAACTACAAAGATGGAAAGGAAAGGGGGTAAGCGTTAAATCTTAGTAAGTCCACATGCAAATAATATGCAATGGTAGTAAGAAATTAACATGCAAAGACATAGTAACATATACATAAAGATTATTCATCATTTAAACCTTTTAACTTACTTATCATATGTACACATATACTTTCTCATTACAAATCATTCTTTACCAAGGCATTATTCATAGGTCTAGCGTACATACCTGTACTCATCGTAGTATCTCTTCAAACCATACCTCTTTAACATGCCCTCCTTGGGACTTTCATCACTTCCATTGCATTACTCGTTGAACACTCAGAATACCATTGAATACGCAAAAAACTTGCACATAAGTGCGACATATACATACGTAGCCAAAGCTACCTCATAACATGTAGCGCTTGCAATGGAGCTACTCACGGGCTTGCTCATAAAAGTTATCGGCCAAGGTGTAGCTACACAGGCTGCTCACATAAGCTGTCAGGTATCCGACCAACTTAAGGATTACCTAGCCACCAGTAGGACACCCAAGACCATTGCCAAGAACCCAATTACATGTATCACACCCATAACGAACTCGAACCAACTCAACGAGATCGATTGGTCACATCCATAATGAACTCGAACCAACTCAACGAGCTCAGATGCTTCATACATATCACGAACCTGGACCAACTCAACGAGTTTGAATTTTTAAATTCCTAGTGACATGTCACTTGTATCCTAGACTATTCCTAAGGTTCAAACGAGATTTTCCTCACTTATACAAGACATATTTTGTCGTACTTGCTTGTGATGTCGTATATAACGGTCTTAATATCATTTATGCTTTCATAACAACCAATGAGCATATAACTCATAATAACAAGAAAACATTTATCACATAATATCAAAACATTAAAAACATGCTACAACACTACATTATTTGCATATGCACTTACCTCGGTACAAAATAATGATAATCGAGCCTAATCGTCGTATACTTTATTCTACCCTCGATAAAGACCCGTATCACGTTTTTCTTGATCTAAAATGTCAAATTTAACTTGTTTATTAATCTCATTTCAAATCAATCCATAGTTCATGCTTTGGTAAAATTACCTTTTTACCCCTATCTTTCAACTTATTTACGATTCTGTCCCTAGGCTCGTAAAATGAAATGCATGCATTTTCTTGGTTACCCAAGCCTAGCCGAACCTTTACTATGCTTATATCAGCCCATATTTTCCTTTATTTCAAATTATCACTACTCATTTTTACACTTTTACAAACAAGTCCCTTTTTTAGGTGTTTTCACTAAAAATCACCTAGTAAAAGATGTTTATCATGCATCAAACATTCATATTCCTCCATTAATCAACAAAATACATGCATGTTACACATAGGTCAAATTTCATACATGAACCCTAGCTCAAAATATAGCTAGAAATGGGTAGATCATGCTTCAAAGACTTCAAAAACACAAAGAACATTAAAAACGGGGCTAGGGAGCACTTACAATCAAGCTTGGAAATATTGAACAAAACCCTAGCTATGGCTATTGAGAAATTCAGTTAGCACTTGGAGAATATGGACACATTTTTGCTTTGATTTTCCTTTTTTATTCTTTTAATTACCAAATGATCAAAATGCCCTTAGGGTTTTTCTTTCAAATTTTTCATATGCATGTCCATTTTTGTCCAAAATTATAAAAATTGATCAAATTGCTAATTAAGACCCTCTAATTCATAATCTAAAGCAATTTCATGCTTAAAGCTTTTAGAATACAAGTTTTACATCTTATTCAATTTGGTCCCTAAAGTTCAATTAGACATTTTATGCATAGAATTTCTTCATGAAACTTTCACATAAGTATGCATTCATATCATCGACCTTATAAGAATCATATAATAACTATTTCTATCTCAAATTTGTGGTCTCGAAACCACTATTCTGACTAGGCCCTAATTCGGGATGTTACAATCAACAATTGTAGCCTGAAACTTTTCGGCCTTGTGTTTACGTATCTTATCCACTGGCAACCTATTTAATCAAATCAGATCTAACACTTAAGGCACAACTGGAACTTGTTGAGGAACAGGTGGGGGTGGAGGTTGTTGAGCAACCGGATTCGTTCGAACGAACTCCGTGAACCACTCACTTATCATTTGGAAGAAGGCTTCCTTAGCCTCTCCTCTTTGGCTACCTGAAATAGGCTTAGAGTCGGTTGGCGCTGCCCCTTGAGCGGGAGTAGGCGTATTACTTTCAACATCGTCAGCTATTGCTCGTTTGGGACCCATTTTCTATATGATAAACACATTTTACATGTCAAAAACCATCACACTATAGCAGTTTAGATTTATGGCTTGTATAGCTAAACTCTCACTCGCTACATTAGTCCTAGAATTGACTAAACCTGGCTCTAATACCAATAATTGTAACACATCTAACCCATATCCGTCGCTGGAATTGGATTATGAGGCATTACCAGATAATATAACATTTATCAAACATTCAATATCTCATATCATTCATTCACATACACAAAGTCCCTTAAATAGGTCTACAAGACCTTAAAACATGTTTAAGAGTGGTTTAGGACTAAACCGATCACACATAAAAATTTTTGAACACTTAGAAAACTTTCATGAAATCATAGATCACACGCTCGTGTGAATAGGCCGTGTACCTCACACAAATACCAAACACGCTTGTGGCGTAGGTCGTGTGAAAACAGAGCATACATATTGACTTGTACCACACGGCTAAAGACACCCCCGTGTGACATGGTTGTGGGAAAACTAGGGAGGTTACTGACTTGGGTCACACGGCCAGCCACACGCCCATGTGCCATCCCATTTATCTCACACGGCCAACAAACACGCCCGTGTGTCTAGGCCGTGTCAAAACTGCAGGGTATACTGCCTTAATTCAAAAGGGTACCCAGGGGACACATGGCCGTGTAACATAGCCATCTGTCACACACGGTTGAGACACACGCCCGTGTCTCTGCTCGTGTGGACAAAAATAGGCCATTTGTAAAGCCAATTTGCCATCCTTTTCTCATACATACAAATCAACCTAAATGATACCATTTCAAGACATTTATAAGCAATCAAAACCAGCTAATTTTTACACATATCATGCCTGTAACACCCCAAAAATCCTAAGCATTTATTCTTGAATGTTTTTGTTATAAAAATGCATGTCTGTTTCAGTGGTTAAGTGTCCTGGGAAGAGTCTGAGAAGTCTTCGGTTCAAGCCTTGGCTTGTACAAAAGTTTAGTTTTTAATGAATAAACCTCTGCCTCTAGTCAGTAGGCTTTTAAAGAAATGTGGGTAAAACATTTCAGAAAATGGCCTACTGGTCTAAGGGATAAGTGCCGTGTTGTTGTTACTTGAGGTCTGAGGTTCAGGTCCTGCTTTGCACAGCGGACTATTTTATTTTACTGCTGTGCCGTGGGAGTGTTGTGGTTTGACCGAAACACTAAAGTGTTTGAGTGGAATTTGAGTTAAGTGGTTGAGAGAGGAGTGGAAGATTTTGAGGGAAATGGGGAGGAAAATTTAGGATTTCGATAGGAGTGGGAAAATGGTGTCGAATTTGAGCTCTTGCTCTGAGAATTTTGGCTGTGGTTTGAGAGTTTTGAAGAGTCAAGTGAGGGGAGTGTTTTGAGGTCATGCAGATTTGGGAGTTTTATTTTGTTAAAGAATCAGTCATAGCTCACCTTTTGCCCATTTGTGCTGAATTTTGCTTCTATTTTTTGCTTTACATTCATCAGTTTTCTTTTCATTTTTCTCTCTTCTTGGGGTTGACTATTGCTAGGGACCTTTCAGGTTTTTCTCATTTTGGTTTATTCCAATTTTGCTCTTCCTTTCAACCCCCTTACCCACCAATTCTTTTTTCTTCTCTCCCTCTCTCAAGCTTTGGCCGAATACTCTCTCTTCTCTCTCTCTCTCTTAATTCTTTCCTTTTTCACCTTATTGTTAGCCGAATACTTCATCTCTCCTTCTTCTATTCTTTCGGTTCTGGCAATTGTTCTTTAATCAATCGAGTTCGAGTGCACACGATTACTCTCTCTCTCTCACTCTTTCTCTCTTTTTTCTGTATTGGTTTTTCACCTAAGTTTTTCCCTTGCTGCCAATTATTGCTAGGGGTGTGGTTGTGCTTGCCTTTGCCTCTATTGCATTGTGTACGTTTGGCTTTCGTGTTGGGTGTAGGCTGAATGCTTTTGTCCCTTATTTTTGGTTTTACGCTCTCGATAAGTTTGCTATGCCCCTGGTTCAAACTATTCACGTGTGCAGTAATAGTTAACAAGTTTTGATTGTAATGCAGTTAATCTTTAAGGGATAGTAATCAGTCTCTTGCGACGATTTATGAGTGCAAGCCTCAATCGGTCGATCAAGGCAAGTGTTGACTAATCATTTGGATAATTGTTTGGCTAGGGTTCCTTTTAATTCGATTGATAGGCGATTAACCGAATATGGTGATTGAATGTAGGTTTGGAGTGCTCGTGGGTTATTTGCGTACTTTCGCAAACAAGGTGTGTAAACACAATCCCAACTTTGGAAATCGACAAAAGTCAGAATAAGTGAACGACGGTGCTACACGGGCGTGCGCTCGCTCGTGTTGTGGCCTATACGACTAAACAGGGGCATGTGATTGTTGAGGCCGGCCATGAGCGATTTCATGGGCCGAGGCCATTTTAGGCCATTTCAGGCCGAACTGGGCCGTCTGGGCCCCATGAGCATGTGGGCCCCACATGGGTAAAACACACAAATGTGTGTTGGGCTAGGCTATGTAATCCACATGGCCAAGGCCATTTTTAGTCTATGTGGATCACACAGACGTGTGGGCCCACATGGGCCCGCAATAAGGGCCTTGGGCCCATTGTCACTGTTGGACTGTTAAGGTTGCACGAGTCGCCCAAGACGACTGTGGACCTACTATAACACCTCTAACCCATATCCATTGCCGGACTAGGGTTAAAGGCATTACCAAACGAATCGAAATATTTAACATACATTTCATAAGCATCAAAGCATCAAAGATCAAATATCAATATAGAGTCCCTTATATAGGTCATCGAGACCTTAAGCATGCATTAGAAAAGGGTCAGGACTAAACCGAGCTCATACAAAAATTTTCAGAACTTAAACAATTTTTAAAGTTGAATAGGTCACACGCCCGTGTGAACAGGCCGTGTGCCTTACACGGCCTTAGACATGCCCGTGTGTCTAAGCTGTAACAGCCTGATTTAGACCCTAATCGGAACAGTGGTTTCGGGACCACGAATCCGAGTTAGAAAAATATTTTAAAATTTTATTTCTATGTTTATTATGTGAGAATTTATATCTTTAAAATTTTCATGATTTAATTTTGTCGTTTAAGTGTTTGATTAAATAAAAGGACTTAATCGCGTAAAATGAAAATTTGGTGGTTAAATGTGAAAGTGCTTAATTGTTGTTGTCTTTATTATTGGAGGCATTTATAATGCAATTATACCTTTGGATGTTTGCATGGACACATTCGGCCATAGGAAGGTGAAATATGAATGTTTTTAAACAAGGTTAAATAAGTAAATTAGGTAAAAATATGTATATAATATAAACATATAATTAAAAACCAAAGTGGATATTATTCTTTCATGACCGAATATGAAAACAAGAAAGAAAAGAACAAGGTTTCAAAGGTTTGACCACCTCCCAAGCATGATTTAAGGTTCGTTTTTACTCGGTTTTTGATAATTTTTATATTTTTGAGATCGTTGCTTCGAGTACCAGTAAACCCATGCTTGAATTTTTGATTTTGGTGAATATTTTGAGTTATGCCATTGTTGAGAGCTTGTTATTTTTGTAACATCTCTAACCCGTATTCGTCACTGGATTAGGGTTACAAGGCAATACTGATCATATAACAGTTCATACTAATACGCAATACACTTTATAATTCAAAATCTACTTTTAAGCTCTACTTTAACAAATCTTGTATTAACATCATGTATGAATACTATAAGTTTAAATCTCAATGAATCACCATTATCAATCCACATGACGTTTTTAAAAAAAAAATAAAAAGCATTTACCAAAGCCGAATTGCTACTACACTTATTACATATTTCATAAACAACTATAGAGTAATAATTTATTTACTAATTACTGAACCTCAATTGCTCATGCCATATATATATCCATTTGTTTTACTAATACAAAATTTACTCTTCATATGGTCTTTTATTTCATTGCATCATGTGAAGGTATGACCCCTCTATGCACAAAATTCCATTCTTCTTCATTTTTACCTTGTCAATTCATATACATACATTTAATTAAATAAATGAAATAACATACACATATATTACCTTTAATATATTCTCATATATATATTTGACTAACAAGCTTGATAGAATATAATAAGCATGTAATTTTTTATTATCAATCCAACTTTTAATTTATAAATTTAAATTCCAACATGTCAAACTTACCATGTTCGAAATATCCATATACCCTTTATTGCCAATTCATAAAATACTCCCAAATCTAACATGACAACCAAATTTACATATACAATCATATTATATAATTTAACAAACAACATATATGTTTCCAACACATTATGCCATAGTCGAACCTGTTAATGATGCACACATATAATATATGCAGCTTACCTAAAATAATAATTACCTTTAACATTAAATATATACCAAACAATTGGCCAAACTTATCCATAAAGCATATGCAATATTTACCAACTATTAGGCTAAATGAACATTTAACCTAAAGCATATAAAATCAAATTTAGGCATAACAAGTAAACTATTTTCAAAGCACATGATATCTAACTCAACATCACACATACAAGGCATATAATTACAAAACCAAAGTGAACACGAACCTAACATAACATAACCGAATTTAACAGCAAGCCATTTTTGCATGGCTATTATACAAACCAAAATCCAACATTTCCAAAACACATTCCAGCCAATACATGCCATAATTCGAGTTTGATTATTTAAATACCGAAGTTGGTCGATAGTGTGATAGACTTTGCTGACGATCCCCGAGCTTGTAACTTGAATCCAAAATCTATAAAACAAAGTAAACATAACACACAGAGTAAGCTAACTTAGCTTAGTAAGTCTCAAGCAATTTGAACATTTCAATGATATTATCAACTTAATTAAACCAAGCTAAATTTTAGTATCGTAACACATTCGGTCCAAACATATGAAGTTCATATTATATATATAAATATACTTGTATATACATTCATTCTTAAATAATCAGTTTGGCCAAATACACATGTAGCCAAATTATCATTATTATCATTTAACTTCCACAGTCAAATAGTCATTGTACCCTAGTTCACATACTCATAAACTTATAAGCTCATGTATTATAGCATGGTTTCATATTTCTATATTAGATATGAAGCCAAATACATATAATCATGCATGCATTTAACTAGGTTTCATTTCAATAGTAATCTCAAGGTCGGATACACTTACCTCGTTTTAGGTAAACAACAAGCCAATTTGTACCTAACATTTAACTCATATAATGTATTTAATTACCACACCAGCATAAAGTCTTTTAGGCATGAACTTATATTAAATTCACCGGCATAAAGCCTGCTAGGCACAAAGCTCAGATCACACACCCACACGAGGCCCTGCTGCACTCAAGTTTTATTTTCTACACCTAGCGATGAAGCTCACTGAGGCATAAAGCCCAATTTAATTCACCAGCACAAGGCTTGCTAGGCTCAGAGCTCGAATTTTACTATTATAAGAATGTCTCATAACAACTCATATATTGAAATTTTCCAGATTTTCCATATAGTTCATACGAGCTTACAAATGTTATAACTCAATCAAATTGAACTCAAATAAGTTATTTCCATGCTTAATCATGTAATCCATAAATTTCAATTCATCATATTAAACCAATTTACATTCAAAATTAACGATGTTTAATTGCTTAAAGACTTACCTCGGACGTTATAAAACGGAACAGGGCAGCTAGTCGACAACTTTCGTCTTTCCCCGATCCAAATTCGATTTCTTTGGTTCTTGATCTAAACATATTCAAATTAAGCTCATTCAAACATATTTTCATTCAATTTAGTCCAAAACACACATAAATGGACAAATTACCATTTTGCCCTTAACATTTACAATTTTTTACAATTTAGTCCCTATTGCATAAAACACAAAATACACCAAATTTCTCCATACTCATGGTGGGCCGAATTTTACCCATGCCTATACAAGTCCATATATTTCATTTATTTCACATTTTAGTCCCTCAAATTATTATTTTTGCAATTTAGTCCTAATTACTCAAAATCATCAAAACTCCAATACAAAACATGTTAATCTAAAACATATCTTTCATATTTCATCATCAAAAAAAAAAAAAATCACAAGCTATCAACAATGGCACAACTCAAAATATTCATCAAAATAAAAAATTCAAGCATGGGTTTTGTAGTACTCGAAGCAACGATCTCAAAAACGTAAAAATTATCAAAAACTGACTAAGAATGAACCTTAAATCGAGCTTGGAAAGATGGTCGAACCTAAGTTTTATCTTTTCTTTCTTTTGTTTCTTATTTTCGGTGAAGGAACAAATGAAATAAAATATGAATATGTTAACTTGTTTAACTATTATATGTTTATTAACCATATTACTAATTTAACCTTTATAATTTAATAAAAATCATTACTTTCCTTAGCCATTACCGTCCATCCATATTAATAAAGGCAATATTACAATTTTAAGGCTTCAATTTAGAAAGCCACTACAACCCCTTTTAGAAATAATCACTAAATTTTCATTTTACGCGATTAAGTTCTTTTTATTTAATCGGACACTCAAACGATAAAATTAAATCACGAAAATTTCACAGATATAAATTCACACATAATAAACACAGAAAAAATTTAAAATATTTTTCTGACTCGGATTCATGGTTCCAACACCACCGTTCCGATTAGGGTCTAAATCGTGCTGTTACATCTCTCCCCTCTTAGGGATTTTCGTCCCCGAAAATCTTACCAGTGAATAGGTTCGGATAACGTTCTCTCATTGCATCTTCTGACTCCCACGTTGCTTCTTCAACTCTGTTTTTACACTACAGTACTTTAACTAACGTAATTTTCTTATTTTGTAACTCTTTAATTTAACGAGCTAAAATGGGAATCGGTTCTTCTTCATACGTCATATTGGGCTTAATCTCAATCTTAGACGGACTAATCACATGTGAAGGATCAGATCGATATCTACGAAGCATCGAGACATGGATACATTGTGGATCTTTTCTAATTCAGGTGGTAACAACGGTCTGTAAGCAACTGGCCCGATACGCTCTATATTCTCATACGGCCCAATAAATCTCGAGCTCAATTTTCCTTTACGACCAAATCTTTACGACCAAATCTAAGTATTTTCTTCCACAGTGAGATTTTCAAGAAAACTTTATCTCCAATCTGAAACTCTATATCTTTATGTTTCAAGTCCGCATATGATTTCTGACGATCTGATGCCGCCTTTAAACTTTTACGAATCACTTTTACCTTACATTGGTTTCTCTCGATCAAATCGACCCGTGTATCTTATTTTCACCGAGCTCGATCCCAGATACAATGGCGTCATTTACATTTACAACCGTACAAAGCCTCATAAGGTGCCATTTTGATACTCGATTGAAAGCTCTTATTATACACAAATTCAATCAAAGCTAGGTATCGTTCCCACGTACCTTCAAACTCGACAATACAACATCTCAACATATCCTCAAGTATCTGAATGATTCGCTCAGACTGACTATCTGTTTGCAGATGGAAAGTAGTACTAAAATGTAATTTCGTACCTAGTGCATCTTGTAGTTTTTCCAAAACCGCGATGTAAACCTCTAATCTCTATCCGAAACCATAGATATAGGCAGTCCATGTAATATTACAATATGAGAAATATACAATTCATCCAGCTTATCCAATGAGTAGTTTGTACGTATCAGAACAAAATGAGCCGATTTAATCAATCTATCTACAACAACCCAGATTGCATCTTTCTTGCTCGGTGCCAACGGTAAACCAGATACAAAATCCATCGTGACTCTGTCCCATTTCCACTCTTGTATGATAATCGGCTAAAGTAATCCTGAAGGTACCTGATGCTCAGCTTTTACTTGTTGACAGACTAAAAAACTTGCAACAAAGTCAGAAATGTCTCGTTTCATACCATGCCACCAGTAAAGCTGTTTCAAATCACTATACATCTTTGTACTACCTGGGTGAATTGATAATCGACTGCTGTGAGCTTCATTCAAAATCATCTGAATCAACTCTGAATTCCTTGGAACACATATTCGGTTTCTAAATCTCAAACAGTCATCAGCATCAACTCTGAATTCTGAATCAGCATTTGTATCACACTGAGCTCATTTTGCTTATAATTCATTATCAACCTTCTGGGCATCACAAATTTGTTGAACAAATAATGATCTTACTTTTAATTCAACTATTATCTAACCATCATCAGACATAGCCATTTCTGCATTCATTGCACACAAAGTAAACAATGATTTTCAGCTTAAAGTATCAGCAACAACATTAGCCTTTCCCAGGTGATAGTCAATTACAAGCTCGTAATTTTTTAACAATTCTAACCATCGACGTTGTCTCAAATTCAGATCTTTCTGAGTCATCAAGGATTTCAGGCTTTTATGATCAGAATAAACATGACATTTCTCACCGAACAGATAATGACGCCAAATTTTCAATACGAACACAATGGCTGCCAATTTTAGGTCGTGTGTTAGATAGTTCTTTTCATGTGGCTTCAACTGTCTCAAGGTATAAGCTGTAACTTTTCCTTCCTACATCAATACACAACCCAAACCATTTAAAGATGCATCACTATAAATAACAAATTCTTTACTCGATTCTGGTTGAACTAGCACTGGAGCTTCGGTCAAAAGGGCTTTCAATTGATCAAAACTTTTCTGGCACTTCTCTGACGACTCGAACTTAACATCTTTCTGTAATAACTTCATCAGTGGAGCTGCAATCATAGAGAAACCTTTCACAAACCGTCTATAGTAACCAGCAAGTCCTAGAAAACTTCGGACTTCAAAAATATTCCTCGGAGGTTTCCAATCGAGTATAGCTAAAATTTTGCTCGGATCAACCCGAATACCCAATGCTGATACAACATGGCCCAGAAAACTGACTTTGGTTAACCAGAACTCACATTTACTAAACTTTGCATACAACTGCTTATAATGCAAAGTCTGTAACACAAGTCTCAGATGTTCAGCATGCTCAGCTTTATCACGAGAATAGATTAAAATATCTTCTATAAACACAACTACCAACCGATCCAGATACGGTGTGAAGATCCGATTCATCAAATCCATGAAAATAGCAGGTGCATTAGTAAGTCCAAATGGCATAACTAAAAACTCATAGTGTCCATACCTCGTTCGAAAAGCAGTTTTCGGCATGTCTGAGTCTTTAACTCGCAACTGATAATAGCCTGATCTCAAATCTATCTTTGAAAATACTATAGGCCCTTTCAGTTGATCAAACAGATCATCAATCTGTGGTAATGGATACTTATTCTTTATAGTCACCTTATTGAGCTGTCTATAATCAATGCAAATTCTCATGGTTTCATCTTTCTTTTTTACATACAGTACTAGTGCACCCTAAGGAGAGAAACTCGGTCGTGCAAAACCTCTATCTGTCAACCCTTGCAACTGAGTTTTCAATTATTTTAATTCTATAGGTGCCACTCTATACGGAGCTATGGATATCGAAGTTCTCCCAGGCATTAACTCAATACTAAACTCAACCTCTCGGATCAGTGGTAAACCCCGTAACTCTTTAGAAAATACATCTAAATATTCACATACAACTGGTACTGATTCAATGTTTCTTTCAACCACTTTACTGTCAAACACGTAGGCAAAATAAGCTTCACACCCTTTTCTCACATATTTCTGAGCTAGCATCGAACAAATTACTGCTAGTAAACCATAAAAATCACTAGATTCAATCAGAATAACCTCATCATTCTGACTCCGTAGATCAATGGTCTTCCTCTTGCAGTTTACAACAGCATAATGGAAAGTTAACCAATCCATACCCAAAATTATGTCAAACTCATCAAATGGCAACAGCATCAAATCAGCCGGAAAGCAGAAATCTCAAACCATCAAAGGATAATTCTTACACACTTTGTCAACCATAACACACCGGCCCAAGGGGTTTGACACTCTAATCACAAACTCAGTAGACTCAACGGGTAGAGTCTTGCTGAATACTAAAGTCTCACAAATATAAGAATGAGTCAAACCGGGATCAATTAAAGCAATTACATTAGTATCATAAAGAGTGAATATACCAGTGATGACATTTGGGGATGAAGCCTCCCCTCGCGCGCGAATAGCATAGGCTCTGATAGGTGCATGAGCCTCAGATCTAACTGTTGTATCTTTCATCCCTCTTTGACTACTACTCACATTACCTGTATTTCTAGGTGGTCTGCCTCGCACTTACACATTTCTTTGCCTCTCACTCTAAACATCAGGCACTCTCGAATAAAATGATCTATCGATCCACATTTAAAAGAAGATCGATCATACAATCTGTAATCTCCAGAATGCCATTTACCACAATACTTGCACTTGACTCTATTCTATCAAACATTACCAACACTAGCTATCGAAGTGGCTTGTGAACTCACGGGGGGTTGATCTCGATCTTGTCTAGAAAAACCCGCAGTAACCTTAGATCGACTAGAATCATCTCTGAACTTCTTCGATGCTAAGTGAAAAGTCTTACCCAATGATCTTTTATGGAAATCTCTGGCTTCAAATCAGCTTTTCTCTTCTCTTTTCCGAGCTCTTTAGCTTTATAGACTTGCTCAACAAGTACCACAAAATCTTTTATCTCAAGTATGCCAACTAACAGTTTGATGTCTTCGTTCAGCCCATCTTCAAACCTTTTACACATTATAGCTTCGGTAGAAACACACTCTCGGGCATACCGATTGAGTCTCAAAACTTTCTGCTCATATTCTTTCACGGTCATCCGACCCTGTTTCAGCTCTAGAAATTCTTTTCGCTTCTGATCAATAAATCTCTGATTGATATACTTCTTACTTAACTCGATGCGGAAGAATTCCCGTGTCACTCACTCATTGTCTCGTAACCACTGATACTAGGGTATTCCACCAGTGATATGCTGTGTCTCAAAGTAAAGATATGGCACACTTCAAACATTCATCTAGGGTACAGGACAGCTCATCAAACACACGGATAGTATTATTAAGCCAGAACTCAGCCCGCTCAGCATCATCATCATCAGTAGCTTTAAACTCTTCAGCCCCATGTTTTCTGATTTTATCAACAGATGGCTTATACAATCTCAATAGATCATTTACTTGAGGTACAGCAGGCATCGAAGTAGGATTAGTCAGGGGTGGAGGTTATTGTGCAGCCAGGTTAGTTCGGATATACTGAGTAAACCAATCATTCATCATTTGGTAGAAGCCTTGTTTAGCTTCACTTTCTTGATTACTCGAAGTCAGTCGAGAATCTACCAACGCTGTCCCTTGTGCGGGAGCAGGCGCTATACTCTCGACATCATCAGCTATAGCTCTGTCAGGATCCATTTACTATATGAAAACACATTTTCAGATGTTAGAAGTCATCACACTATCACAGTATATAATATGGCATGTATAGCTAGACTCACACGCGCTACGTTAGTCCTAGAACCGACTAAACCTAGTTCTGATACTAATAAAATGTAACATCTCTAACCTATATCCGTCACCAGATTAGGGTTACAAGAATACTGATCATATCACAGTTCATACTAATACGCAATACACTTTGTAATTCAAAATCTACTTTTAAGCTTTAGTTCAACAAATCATGTATTAACATCATGTATGAATACTATAAGTTTAAATCTCAATGAATCACCATTATCAATCCACATGACGTTTTTAAAAAATAAAAAATAAAAAGCACTTACCAAAGCCGAATTGCTACTACATGTATTAAATATTTCATAAACAGCTATAGAGCAATAATTTATTTACTAATTACTGAACCTCAATTACTCATGCCATATATATATCCATTTGTTTTACTAATACAAAATTTACTCTTCATATGGTCTTTTATTTCATTGCATCATGTGAAGGTATGACCCCTCAATGCTCAAAATTCCATTCTTCTTCATTTTTACCTTGTCAATTCAAATATATACATTTAATTAAATAAATGAAATAACATACACATATATTACCTTTAATACATTCGCATATATATATTTGACTAACAAGCTTGACCGAATATAATAAGCATGTAATTTTTTATTATCAATCCAACTTTTAATTTATAAATTTAAATTCCAACATGTCAAACTTACCATGTTTGAAATATCCATATACCCTTTATTTCCAATTCATAAAATATTCCCAAATCTAACATGACAACCAAAATGTACATATACAATCATATTATATAATTTAACAAACAACATATATGTTTCCAACACATTATGCCATAGCCGAACCTGTTAATGATGCACGCATATAATATATGCAGCTTACCTAAAATAATGATTACCTTTAACATTAAATATATACCAAACAATTGGCCAAACTTATCCATAAAGCATATGCAATATTTGCCAACTATTAGGCTAAATGAACATTTAACCTAAAGCATATAAAATCAAATTTAGGCATAACAAGCAAACTATTTTCAAAGCACATGATATCTAACTCAACATCACACATACAAGGCATATAATTACAAAACCAAGGTGAACATGAACCTAACATAACATAACTGGATTTAACAACAAGCCATTTTTACATGGCTATTATACAAACCAAAATCCAACATTTCCAAAACACATTCCAGCCAATACATGCCATAATTTGAGTTTGATTATTTAAATACCGAAGTTGGTCGATAGTGTGATAGACTTTGCTGACGATCCCCGAGCTTGTAACTTCAATCCAGAATCTATAAAACAAATTAAACATAACACACAGAGTAAGCTAACTTAGCTTAGTAAGTCTTAAGCAATTTGAACATTTCAATGATATTATCAACTTAATTAAACCAAGCTAAATTTTAGTATCGTAACACATTCGGTCCAAACATATGAAGTTCATATTATATATATATACTTGTATATACATTCATTCTCAAATAACCAGTTTGGCCAAATACACATGTAGCCAAATTATCATTATTATCATTTAACTTCCACAGTCAAATAGTCATTATAACCTAGTTCACATACTCATAAACATATAAGCTCATGTATTATACCATGGTTTCATGTTTCTATATTAGATATGAAGCCAAATACATATAATCATGCATGCATTTAACATGGTTTCATTTCAATAGAAATCTCAAGGCCGGACACACTTACCTCGTTTTAGGAAAACAACAAGCCAATTTGTACCTGACATTTAACTCATATAACGTATTTAATTACCACACCAGCATAAAGTGTTTTAGGCATGAACTTATATTAAATTCACCGGCATAAAGCCAGCTAGGCACAAAGCCTGTATCACAAATCGGTACGAGGCCTACTAGACTCGAAGTCTAATTTTATACACCGACAGTAAGCCTGCTAGGGATAAAGCTCGATTTAATTCACCAGTACAAGGCTTGCTAGGCTTAGAGCTCGAATTTTACTCTTATAAGACTGTCTCATAACAACTCATATATTGAAAGTTTCCAGATTTTCCATATAGTTCATACGAGCTTACAAATGTTATAACTAAATCAAACTAAACTCAAATAAGTTATTTCCATGCTTAATCATGTTCAACTAACTCTACTATAAATCCATAAATTTCAATTCAGCAGATTAAACCAATTTACATTCAAAATTAACGATGTTTAATTGCTTAAAGACTTGATATAAACATATTCAAATTAAGCTCATTCAAACATATTTTTATTTAATTTAGTCCAAAAACACAAAAATGGATAAATTACCATTTTGCCCCTGACATTTACAATTTTTTTACGATTTAGTCCCTATTGCATAAAACACAAAATACACCAAATTTCTCCTTAATCATGTTGGGCCGAATTTTACCCATGCCTATACAAGTCCATATATTTCATTTATTTCACATTTTAGTCCCTAAAATTATTATTTTTGCAATTTAGTCCTAATTACTCAAAATCATCAAAAACTCCAATACAAAACATGTTAATCTAAAACATATCTTTCATATTTCATAATCAAACAACAAAAATCACAAGCTCTCAACAATGACACAACTCAAAATATTCATCAAAATAAAAAATTCAAGCATGGGTTTTATAGTACTCGAAGCAACGATCTCAAAAACGTAAAAATTATCAAAAACCGACTAAGAACGAACCTTAAATCAAGCTTGGAAAGATGGCCAAACCTAAGTTTTATCTTTTCTTTCTTTTGTTTCTTATTTCCGGTGAAGGAACAAATGAAATAAAATATGAATATGTTAACTTGTTTAATTATTATATGTTTATTAACCACATTACTAATTTAACCTTTATAATTTAATAAAAATCATTACTTTCCTTAGCCATTACAGTCCATCCATATTAATAAAGGCAATATTACAATTTTAAGGCTTCAATTTAGAAAGCCACTAATAATTCAACCCCTTTTAGGAATAACCACTAATTTTTTATTTTACGCGATTAAGTCCTTTTTATTTAATTGGACACTCAAACGATAAAATTAAATCACGAAAATTTCACAGATATAAATTCACACATAATAAACATATAAAATAAATTTAAAATATTTTTCAGACTCGGATTCGTGGTCCTGAAACCACCGTTTCGATTAGGGTCTAAATCGAGCTATTACAATTTTTGTTATTTGATGATGAAAAATGAATGATATGTTTTAGATTAACCTGTTTTGTATTGGAATTTTTGATGATTTTGAGTAATTAGAACTAAATTGCAAAAATAATAATTTGAGGGACTAAAATGTGAAATAAATGAAATATATGGACTTTTATAAGCATGGGTAAAATTCGGTCCAACATGGGTATAGGGAAATTTTGCATATTTTGTGTTTTGTGTAATAGGGACTAAATTATAAAAAAATGTAAATGTTAGGGGTAAAATGGTAATTTTCTCATTTATGTGTTTTTGGATTAAATTGAATGAAAATATGTTTGAATGAGCTTAGTTTTAATATGTTTAGATTAAGAACCAAAGAAATCAGATTTGGATCGGGGGAAAACAAAAGTTGTCGACTAGCCGATCCGTACTGGTTTTTCATCATCCGAGGTAAGTCTATAAGCAAATCGATATTGTTACTTCTAATTATGTATGAGTTAATATGCTGATTTGGAATTTATAGATTTATAGTAGAGTTGGTCGAATATGGTTAAGCATGGAAATAATGTGTTTGAGTTTAATTCGACTAAGTTATAACATTTGAAAGTCCGTATGAACTATATGGAATATATGAAAGTTTTGATATATGAATTGTTTATGAGACAACTTTATAATAGTGAAATTCGGGCTTTGAGCCTAGCAAGCCTTGTGCTAGTGAATTAAATCGAGCTTTATGCCTAGCAGGCTTATTGCCGGTGTATAAAATCAAACTTTGAGTTTAGCAAGCCTTGTGCCAGTGTGTGATACAGGCTTAGGCCTAGCAGGCTTTATGCCAGTGATTTATTATAAGTTTATGCCTAAAAGACTTCATGCTGATGTGGTATTTGAGTGAGTAAATCAAGCTAAATGGCTAGGTGTGAATTAACTTATTACCTATGTGAGATAATATAAGTAAGTACTTTGAATATTTGTGTTAAATCATGTATGATAGAAATGAGAAATATATGTGAGTTTAGTATGTGTATTTGGCATTATGACTAAATAATTTGAATATCAATGAAATGATTCTTCACTATGTGCATATGAGTGACCATGTATATTTGGCCATATAGGTAATGTATATATGTGTTATATATGATCTTGTGTATTCGGCCAAATAAGTGATGTTTGAATATGAAGTTAAATCTTGTTTTGTGACCTTGTGTAAATGAGTGGAACTATATTTGAATTTGTAATAATATTTGAAAGTTGAATGAAAATTTGTAAAATTTAACCTTATAAGTATTTGCCAAAGTGATAGTTATGTTAAACATGTGTGATTATGGAATGTATAAGTTGAGATTAAATATGGCATTGATATAGTAAATTGGTATAGTTTAACTGTATAGATGATGTCCTTGAATAGTTTATTTGCTTATGACTTACTCAGCTATAAAAGCTTACTCTGTGTGTGTATGTTTGTTTTTGTTTTATAGATTATGGATTCAAGTTATGAGCTCGAGAATCGTCAAAGAAGCTTATCACACTATCGACTGTCTTCGATATTTTATAAACTGAATTTATGAACCTATGGCATGTATAGGCTAGATTATAGTTTGAAAAGTTGGATTTTGGTTATTATGATATGTGTCATGGATAAATGATATATGGGATATCTATTTTGTACATTGAAATTGGTTGATGATCTTGGATGTGTGCATATGGTTAATGTGTTATATGTGATTTGGCATTAAAGTTTGTTTGGCTATGTCTGAGCATGATATAAGTTGTCTTGATATGTTCATTATATGGTATGGGAGATTCATGTTTTGAATACATATCTATTTGTAGTTAATGACTTACTCTAGTGAAATATAAATTGTAAGTATGAGTTGGTTTGAAAATTATGCAATAATGTATTGTAAATTCAGATATAAGATAAAGATGTATGAGATGGTTATGGCTAATTTGTGATTCAGCATTTGCTTATATAAATATTTATGCATATGATGAATTGACTTGATAAGTACCTCATCTTAAGGCATATATATTTATGATGGTGTTGATCATGTATTTCAATTATGAGTTAATAGGGGACGTGTATCGTGTTATAACTTGTTATGCATTAGTAAATTAAAATGCATGTTATTTATATGAGATATATTCGGTGTAAGCTTACAGTGCTTAGTAAAAATAGGTATTGACTTATAAAATGATTTAATAAAGTTGGAAGTGTACAATTGCTAAAGCATATTTATTAAACACATTTGTTTTCAACTATATGCATTGAAAAATGACCAAATGAATAGTGATTTGTACAATAGCAAATTATGAAAATTATATGAGTTTATATGTGATGTATAAATGTCCTACTTGATAGTAAATGAATGTCGAGTAGTATGTACGTTAGTCCTTTAATTATGGTTATAGTTGACTGAACATGTACTAATATAAAAGTGCCGAATATAATATGGTCAAATTGAAATGATTAAGTGTACTTGTTTTTATGAGTTCTATCTATATATGAATTTTTAGTTTGCAATCGAAGTATAATGTAGTTTGTATGTTTTGTACATTCTATAAATTGTATCCAAGGTATACTCGGCTATGTAGTGTTAAAAATTAAATCGACTATTTATATTAATAATTGATTGGTTTAAAAGTTTGTGTAAGTGTATGCATATGATTGTTTGAATTTGTGTTATGACTGGTAATACCTCGTAACTCCAATTTGGCGATAGATACGGGTTAAGGTTGTTACATAAGTCATGTCCAAATAGGGCATACGTACTGACTTGCACACACGGCCACAAGACATGCCTGTGCACCTTGGCCGTGGTCGAGACTGGCTTAGGTCACACGGCTAGCCCCACGCTCGTGTGCCTTGGCCGTGATCAAGCCTGACTTACTATTGTACGGTGCCTCAAGGGACACACGGCCATACAACATGACCGTTTGTCGGACACGGCTAAGACACATGCCCGTGTCTCTTCCCGTGTGGACAAAAATTAGCCATTTGAATAGTCAATTTGCCACCCCAATTTGGGTCAAACCTACAAGCACCAAAAACCACAACATATATGTACAATAATTTCAGCCAATTCATAGCCAAATACAATATCATTCATACCATATCATTATTAATCAATTCTATCATCGATTCATCAAACAAATCATACCAAATTCATGCCATAGTCATACTAAAATATAAGCTTCAGTACTTTTAATATCATCCTTCAATTTCATGGCATAAACTTACCAAATACCTGCCAAACTGACCATTTATTTTGGCCAAACAAGAACATGTCATAAACATAATTTCATCACATAACTTATACCACAACTCATTCATAAACATATCCATAATCAAGCCAAATCACATGGCTAGATATATACATATTTCAAAACATATTCAAAGTACTTCTAGCCTATACATGCCATACTCCAATATTTTCACTTCCAAAATGTACCAAAATAGAGTCCGATAGTGTGGTGACAATCCTCGACGATCCCCAAGCCCACAATAGCTTTGATATCTATAAAACAATGCAAACACACACAAAGTAAGCTTTCAAAAGCTTAGTAAGCCATGTACAAGTAAACTTATCATTCAAAGTATATAAACATCATCAATTACTTATACTTTGTAGCCAAATACCAACACAAACCTCATATTCATATACGTAGATCATAGATCATCTTTTGTACATATATTTACCTTTCATTCTCAAACATAATATATATAATGAAAATGTACCTGAATCGGATACAATTTCACAAAGTCATTTACTTTCTTGGGATGCCTGTTTGAACCATTTAGAAACGTAAGAATACACGGATAACTCATAAAGCTCGTACAATGCCGACGTCCCAGATGTGGTCTTACATGTAATCAAATATCGATGCCACTATCCCAGACAGGGTCTTACACGAAATCAGATACGATGCCAACGTCCAAAACGTGGTCTTACACGTAAAACATATCAGATCCTATGGTTCGTACGGGGCTTATCGGACGCCGAAACTTTCTCGATATTTTCTCAGATTTCATATAATCATCTTCCATATTCATCCAACACAATTCTTTATCATAAAAGCATAAATAAATCAATTTAAATATGTCTATTTGTATATAGACTTACATTGTACGGAATCGGATAGACTGAATTGGCTACTCGATGATTTTCGACTTTCCTCGATCTAATTTCGTTTTCTTTAATTCTTGATCTATATAAATTCAAATTTGACTCATTTAATCACACATTTATTCAAAACAATCTATAAACACATATTTAGGGCAATTTACAAACTAGCCCTTACAATTTCACATTTTGACACTTGAGTCCTTATTTCATAAAATTACAAAATACACATAATTTGCATATACTCATGCTTGACCGAATGTTCATAGCACTCATATAAGTCCTTAAATTTTGTTTATTTCACGTTTTAGTCCTTCAATTTACAAATTTCACAATTTAGCCCATTTTACTCAAAATCATCAAAAATCCAAAGACAACATATAAACTCAACATCAAACTTTCATATTTCATCATTTAACAACATAAAGCTCATGAATTCATCCATGGCACATTTCAAAATTATCACCAAAATAAAAAATTAAGGCATGGGCTTGATAGTATATGAAGCAACGATTACAAAAACGTAGAAATTATCAAAAATCGAAATAAAAACATACCTAAATCAAAACTTAATATTGCCGATCCATAGCAAGCCTTTCTCCTTTCTTTTTATTTGATAAAATTGGTGAAGTGATGAAAAATATGAAGCAAATTTTATGTTTTCTTTAATTAATAATATTAATTCATCTTTTACCATTTTAACCTTTATAAAATAAACATTTAAACATATAATGGATGTCCAATAATGTCCATTTAACATACTAATGGTCTAATAACATAATAAGTACCTTTCATTAACAAAGACAAATCAAATAGACACTTTTAACAAATAACAAGCAACTTTTACAATTTATGCGATTAGGTCCTTTTATCAAATTAAGCACACAATTGATCAAATTTTCATACGAGACTTTCACACATGCTAATTCACATATCATAAACACGAAAAATAATATTTAAATATTTTTTTGACGCGGATATGTGGTCTCGAAACCACTATTTCGACTAAGGTCTGAATCCGACTGTTACAATTCTCACCCCTAGGGATTTTCGTCCCCAAAAATCTTACCATTGAATAGATTCAGATATTATTGTCTCATAACATCTTAGGGCTCCCATGTGGCCTCTTCAATACCATGTCGATTCCACATCACTTTTACTAACGAAATTTTCTTATTTTGCAGCTCTTTAACCTCTCGAGCTAAGATACGGATCGACTTTTCTTCATAAGCCATATACAATTGAATTCCACTCTATATCATCGAAGCATTGATAGGTGAAACACATCATGAATCTTTTCTATCTCGAAGCACCGATACGTGAAACACATCATGAATCTTTTCTAACTCTAGTGGCAACAACAATCTATATGCTACCGGCCTAATACACTCGGTAATCTCGTATTACCCGATAAACCTCAGACTCAATTTGCCTTTTCTATTGAACTGAAGCACTTTCTTCCACAGAGATACTTTCAAAAACACTTTGTCACCGATTTTAAATTCAATGTTCTTTCTTTTCAAGTCTGCATAAGATTTCTGACGATCAGCAGTTGCTTTCAAACTATCTCGGATCACTTTAACTTTCTGTTCAGTTTCTTTTATGAAATAAACCCCGTGAATCTTATTTTTGCTAAGCTCAGTCTAATATAGAGCTGTACAACATTTGCGACCATATAAAGCTTCGTATGGTGCCATTTTAATGCTTGATTGAAAACTGTTATTATAAGCGAATTCAATTAAAGGCAGATACTGTTTCCACGTACCTTCAAACTCAAGAATGCAACATCTCAACATATCCTTGAGTATCTGAATAATCCGCTCGGATTGACCATCCGTTTGCGGATGAAAAGAAGTACTAAAATGCAATTTTGTACCCAAAGCATCTTGCAACTTCTTCCAGAATCGTGATGTAAATCTTGGATCTCTGTCTGACACAATAGATAATGGCATACCATGCAATCTCACAATATCATAAATGTATAACTCAGCTAATTTATCAAGTGAGTAATCGGATCGTACCGGAATAAAATGAGTTGATTTTATCAAATGATTAACTACAACCCAGATAGCATCTTGCTTTTTGGGAGAGAGGGGCAAACCCGAAACAAAGTCCATTATCACTCGATCCTATTTCCACTCAGGTATCATGATCGGCTGACACAACCCAAAAGGTACCTGATGCTCAACTTTTATTTGCTGACAGACTAAACATTTCGAAACAAATTCAGAAATGCCTCGTTTCATACCATGCCACCAATAAAGTTGTTTCAGATCATTATACATTTTCGTACTACCCGAATGTACAGATAAATGACTGTTATAACCCTCATTCAAAATCATTTGAATTAAATCTGGATTTCTTAGCTCACAAATACTATCTTGAAGTCTCAAACAATTATCATTATCAATTTGAAATTCAAAATCAGAATCCAATTCACACTAAGCCCGTTTTGTTAACATCTCAATATCAATCTTCTAAGCTTCAATAATCTGTTGTAAGAACAAAGGTCTTGCTTCCAATTCAGCTAAAACCGAACCATCTTCGGATAGAACCAAATGAGCTTTTATTGCACGCAGAGCAAACAATGATTTTCGACTCAAAGTATCAACAACAACATTTGCTTTTCTCGGATGATAATCAATCACAAGTTCGTAGTCTTTTAGCAGTTCAACCATCTTCTCTGTTGCAGATTCAGATCTTTCTGAGTCATCAGATATTTCAAACTCTTATAATCAGAATAAATATGACATTTCTCACCGAATAAATAGTGGCGGTAAATCTTCAAAGCAAACACAATTGCAACTAATTCTAGATCATGCGTCGGATAATACTTTTCATACAGCTTTAATTGTCTCGAAGCATAGGCAATGACTTTACCTTCTTGCATCAAAACACATCCGAGTCTGATTAACAAAGCATCACTATATATCACAAATTCTTTACCCGATTCAGGTTGTACCAATACCAGAGCTTCAGTCAACAAAGTTTTCAACTGATCAAAGCTATTCTGACACTTTTCGGACCACTCAAACTTCACATCTTTCTGAAGCAATTTCGTCAATAGAGTCACAATCATCAAAAAGCCTTTTACAAATCGTCTATAATAACCAGCATGTCTCAGAAAACTACGGACTTCAGAGACATCCCTGGGAGGCTTCCACTCCAAAATAGCTAAAATTTTGCTCGGATCAATTCAGATACTAGATGTTGATACAATATGACCCAAAAAACCGACCTCTCGTTACCAGAATCTACATTTGCTAAACTTCACATACAACTGTTTATCTCACAGAGTCTGTAGCACTATTCTCAGATGCTCGACATGTTCGGTTTCATCTCGTGAATAAATCAATATATCATCAATGAATACAACAACAAATCGATCTAAATACGATCTGAAAATTCTATTCATCAAATCCATAAAGATAGTAGGTGCATTAGTCAGTCCAAAAGGCATTACTAAAAATTCATAGTGACCATATCTCGTTCTGAAAGCAGTTTTCGGAATGTCTGAATCTTTTACTCTCAACTAATAATATCTCGATCTCAAATCTATCTTTGAAAACACAGTAGCTCCTTTCAATTAATCAAATAAATCATCAATTCGGGGCAGACAGTACTTATTCTTGATAGTCACTTTGTTCAACTAATGATAATCGATACACATTCTCATCGTGCCGTCTTTCTTTTTCAAAAATAGAACAGGAGCACCCCAAGGTGAGAAACTCAGTCTAGCAAACCCTCTCTTTGTTAACTCTTGTAACTAAGACTTTAATTATTTTAATTCGATCGGAGCCATTATATACGGAGCTATCGAAATCGGAGTAGTACCAGGTACCAATTCAATGCCAAATTCAACTTCTCGTATCGGAGGTAATCCCGAAAGTTCTTCAGGAAACACATCAGGAAACTCACATACAACAGGCACTAATTTAACTTTCCTTTCTAACACTTTCGAATCAATTACATAAGCAAAGTAGGCTTCACAAACCTTCCTTACAATACTGAATGCTTTCATCAAAGATATCACAGCAGGCAATCCATTCAAATCACTAGACTCAATTCTGACTATTTCATTATTTTTATATCTCAAATCAATAGTTTTCCGTTTGCAGTTCACAACAGCATCATGCATAGATAACCAATCCATACCCAGGATTATATCAAATTTATTAAAAGGTAACAACATCAGATTGGCCAGAAAACAAGTGTCCCGAAATATTAACGGACAATTCTTGCAGACTTTATCAACCAAAACACATCTGCCTAGGGGGTTCGAAACTCTAATTACAAATTCAGTAGACTCTACAGGCAAAGTCTTACTGTTCACTAAGTTCATGCATATATACGAATGTGTCAATCTAGGATCTATCAAAGCAATCACAGAAGTATCATAAAGAGTAAATATACGCGTAATCACATCTGGTGATGAAGCTTCCTCACGAGCTCGGATAGCATAGGCTCTGGTAAGCGCACGAGCCTCAAATCTAACAGCTGTATCTTTTATTCCTCTCTGACTACCACTTATATTTCTCGTATTTCTAGGAGGTCTACCACGAGAAGCATTGCACTTGGTCTCGAATTTTGCACACTTTCTTGCTCGACAGATTCAAGAAAATCACGAATAAAATGGTTTAACGATCCACATCTGAAACAAGCTCGACCATACAATCTACAATTATCAGTATGTCTTTTACCACAATGCTTACACTCAGGGCGATCAGATTTAGCATTTCCGACAGTGGTAATGGATTTAGCTGGAGCTTTGAAATTTGATTGCAATCTGACATGATCTCTATTCAAATATCCCACATTAGCCTTTAAATGGCTATCATCATCTCAAAATTTCTCTGATACAGATTGAAATGACTTGTCCAATGATCTCTTTCGCACTTCTCTAGCTTTAAAATCAGCTTTTCTTTTCTCTTTCCCGAGATCTTTAGCTTTACATGCTCGTTCAACATGCACAACAAATTCTTTAATTTCAAGAATCCTGACTAACAAATGAATATACTCGTTCAAACCATCTTCAAATCTTTTGCACATTATTGCTTCCATAGATACACATTCACGAGCATACTGACTCAATCTTACAAATTTCTGCTCCTATTCTGTGATAGACATACGACCTTGTTTAAGCTCGAGAAACTCTTTACGTTTCTGGTCGATAAATCTCTAACTGGTATATTTTTTTCAAAATTCGGCTTGGAAGAAATCCCAAGTGACTCGCTCACTCGAAACTACGGATATTAAAGTTTTCCACCAGTGGTAAGCCGTGTCCCTTAGAAGTAAAATGGCACATTTTATACATTCATTGGGATTTAATGACAATTCATCAAATACTCTTATCATGTTCTCTAACCAAAACTCAACCCTTTCAGCATCATCATTTGTGGTAACTCAGAACTCTTCAGCCCCATACTTTCTAATCTTATCGACTGGTGGCTTACTTAACTGAATCAGATTCACTTATGGTATAGCAGGAGTTTACGGAGAATTGACCGGGGGTGGAGGTTGTTGAACAGCCAGATTGGTTCTAATATTTTGGCTAAACCAATCGTTTATCATCTGATAGAAGGCTTGTCTAACCTCTCTATCACGGCTACTCGTAGTCGGTCTAGAATCAGATGGCGCTGTCCCTTGCATAGGAGCAGGCGCATTACTTTCGACATCGTCAGCTATGGCTCATTCGAGATCCATTTACTATATAAAAGAACATTTTCATTGTCAGGATTCATCACACTATCATAGTTCATAAATATGACATGTATAGCTAGACTCACATATGCTATGGTAGTCCTAGAATTGACTAAATCATTGCTCTGATACTAATCAAATGTAACATCTCTAACCCGTATCCATCGCTGGACTAGGGTTAAAGGCATTACCAAACGAATTGGAACATTTAACATACATTTCATAAGCATCAAAGGATCAAAGCATCAAATATCAATGTAGAGTCCCTTATATAGGTCATCGAGACCTTAAGCATGCATTAGAAAGGGGTCAAAACAAAACCGAGCTCATACAAAAATTTTTAGAACTTAAATAATTTTCAAAGTTGGACAGGTCACATGCTCGTGTGAACAGGCCGTGTTCCTTACACGGCCTTAGACACGCCCGTGTGTCTAAGCCATGTCTAAACAGGGCATACATACTGACTTGCACACACGGCCACAAGACACACCCGTGTGCCTTGGCCGTGTTCGAGACTGACTTGGGTCACACGACTAGCCACACACCCGTGTGCCTTGGCCGTGCTCAAGCCTGACTTACTATTGTAGGGTACCCCAGGGGACACACGGCCGTACAACATGACCGTGTGTCGCACACGACTGAGTCACAACCCCGTGTCTCTTCCCGTTTGAATAACCCATTTGCCACCTCAATCTGGGTCAAACCTACAAGCACCAAAAACAATAACATATATGCACAATAATTTTAGCCAATTCATAGCCAAATACAATATCATTCATACCATATCATTATTAATCAATTCTATCATCGATTCATCAAACAAATCATACCAAATTCATACCATAGTCATACTAAAATATAAGCTTCAATACTTCTAATATCATTCTTCTATCTCATGGCATAAACTTACCAAATACTTGCCAAACTGACCATTTATTTTGGCCAAACAAGAACATGTCATAAACATAATTTCATCACATAACTTATACCACAACTCATTCATAAACATATCCATAATCAAGCCAAATCACATGGCTAGATATATACATATTTCAAAACAGATTCAGAGTACTTCTAGCCTATACATGCCATACTCTAACATTTACACTTCCAAAATGTACCAAAATAGAGTTCGATAGTGTGGTGACAATCCTCGATGATCCCCAAGCCCATAATAGCTTCGATATCTATAAAACAATGTAAACACATACAAAGTAAGCTTTCAAAAGCTTAGCAAGCCATATACAAGTAAACATATCATTCAAAGTATATAAACATCATCAATTACTTATACTTTGCAGCCAAATACCAACACAAACCTCATATTCATATACTTATATCATAGATCATCATTTGTACATATATTTACCTTTCATTCTCAAACATAATATACATAATGCAAATGTACTTGAATCGGATACAATTTCACAAAGTCATTTACTTTCTTGGAATGCCTGTTTGAACCATTCAAAAACGTAAGAATACACGGATAGCTTATAAAGCTCGTACAATGTCAACGTCCTAGACGTGGTCTTACATGTAATCAAATATCTATGCCACTATCCCAGACAGGGTCTTACAAGAAATCAGATACGATGCCAACGTCTCAGACATGGTCTTACACGTAATACGTAAGTCGATTCCAACGTCCCAGACGTGGTCTTACACGAAATCAAATACGATACAAATGTCCCAGACGTGGTCTTACTCGTAAAATATATCGTATCCTATGGTTCGTACGGGGCTTATCAGACGCTGGAACTTTGTCGATATTTTCTCAGATTTCATATAATCATCTTCCATATTCATCCAACACAACTCATTATCATAAAAGCATAAATAAATTAATTTAAACATGTCTATTTGTATATAGACTTACCTAGTACGGAATCGAATAGACTGAATCAGCTACTCGACGATTTTCGACTTTCCCTGATCTAATTCCGTTTTCTTTAATTCTTGATCTATATAAAGTCAAATTTGATTCATTTAATCACACATTCATTCAAAACAATCCATAAACACATATTTAGGGCAATTTGCAAACTAGCCCTCACATTTTCACATTTTTACACTTTAGTCTTTATTTCACAAAATTACAAAATACACATAATTTGCATATACTAATGCTTGACCGAATGTTCATAGTACTCATATAAGTCCATACATTTCATTTATTTCACATTTTAATTCTTCAATTCACAAATTTCACAATTTAGCCCATTTTACTCAAAATCATCAAAAATCCAAAGACAAAACATATAAACTCAACATCAAACTTTCATATTTCATCATTTAACAACATAAAGCTCATGAATTCATCCATGACACATTTCAAAATTATCACCAAAATAAAAAAATTAAGGCATGGGCTTGATAGTATACGAAGCAATGATTACAAAAATGTAGAAATTATCAAAAACCGAAACAAAAACATACCTAAATCAAAACCTAATATTGTCGAACCATAGCAAGCCTTTTTCCTTTCTTTTTCTTCGATAAAATCGGTCAAGTGATGAAAAATGTGAAGCAAATTTTATGTTTCCATTAATTAATAACATTAATTAATCTTTTACCATTTTAACCTTTATAAAATAAACATTTAAACATATAATGGATGTCCAATAATGTTCATTTAACATACTAATGGTCTAATAACATAATAAGGACCTTTCATTAACAAATACAAATCAAATAGATGCTTTTAACAAATAACAGGTAACTTTTACAATTTAAGCGATTAGGTCCTTTTATCAAATTAAGCACACAATTGATCAAATTTTCATACGAGATTTTCACACATGCTCATTCACATATCATAAACACGAAAAATAATATTTAAATATTTTTCTGATGTGAATATGTGGTCCCGAAACCACTGCTATAGCTAAGGTCTAAATCGAATTGTTACACCTACTGTTGGGTCGATAAGTTTATCTAGACCCCCTAATTAATAAAATTATGATTGTGTTAAGCATGCCATTTTAGACGTATTGAGTCCATGTATGATAATATGACATGACATGACATGATACATGATGTGTTGCATGGGGTTGGGTTTTATTATGATTGGAGAAAGTGTACTATACTGGCAGCTTTGCTACAAATACTGTTTAGTGTCGCAATCGGTACTATTTGGAGTGTAGGGATAGGTGGGTTGATTATATCCCCACATGGAGTGTAGGGCTTGACGGAGATGGAGTGTAGAGGCTGGTTGGGTAGGATCTCTTGATTGCATATCTGTACTGTTACTGTCACTGAGATGGGCTCAGGCCCAAACTGATACTGATACTGTAATGGGCTAAGGCCCCAACTGAGTCTGAACCAATATTGAATTGGGCTTAGGCCCAGACTATATATGCTTACTGTTTGGTTATTTGACATGGGATTTCACACTTATTTTTCATAACTCACCCATCTGTTTATCTATACAAGTAATCCTAGTCTTAGGAGGATCGGGGTTGCGAGGGACTCAAAGGTGGCACACAACCGCATAAATTTTCATATTTGATTTAGTTTATAAGTAATTTTAATTTGGGTATTTTTACTGTAATAAGGCCTTTAAGGATTTTAACTTTAATTTTGGGATTTTTATTTTGTTTCAAATTATAACTGCTAGCAGTAGGAAAAGACGCGGGTTTTTAAAAAGATATATGTTTTTTTCAAAGATACCATGAATACACAACTTGTTTTAAGAGCTTCCACAAGAAATAACGTTTTAAAAAAATTAATAACGTTTTAATATGATTAACTTTTTGAAAAACGACCCATATTTTAAAAAAGAATGTCTCCTCTTAAAATCATCTCTAAGATCACACCTTTCGAAAAAAACACTTCAATGTGACATCGTCAGATTCGGCCATAACGTCCAGGCCGAGTTTGGGGTGTTACAATGCCATCTATATTCCACGACCAAAACATACCAAAATCATTAAACTTGTATAACTTCTAAATGCATTTCATCATCACTTTATCACCTATTTCTGCCACAAATCTTACCATTTCAACATCACATAATCAAGCCACAACACATAAGGAATTGTATACATCTCATGTATCACATATTAAGCACATAACTTAAACCAACTTATATGGCTAAAAATATACTAACATTTATATTATTAACAAGCCAAATCACATGGCTAACATTATATCTCAAAGCATACCAAAATGACACTAGCCTATACATGCCATATACCATAAATACAAAGCTTTCAAAGTACCAATAAAATGATGGATAGTGTAACAATGCTCCTGATGATCCTCGAGTCCAAGCTAGCTTTGACTATTTAAAGAAAACATAGACAAATAACACACAGTAAGCTTCATAGCTTAGTAAGTTCGTAGTTAAGCAATTCAATTCATCAAAAAATATAGTTCAACCATTTGCACATTACCAAATCAACATTACATTAACACAAACTGTAACACCCCAAACCCTGCCTAGATGTTAAGGTCGTATCTGTGATGTCACATTGGAGTGGGTTTTGAAAATCACAAATTAAATAGGAGAGTTCGCTTGGGTTAAGAGTTTGTTTGTGATTCTTTTCAAAAGCTAACCTGTTTAACCCATTTGCCAAATTTCCAGTTCATTTAGTAAAACATGTCTCGTACTAGGTTGTTAATATAGTTTTAAAACATTATCATTGTAGAAGCTTTTAAATTAGGTTACGTGACATGACAGTAGAAAATTATTTTACTTTTTGAAAACCTGAATCCTACGGCTAACAGATATAAACCAATTTAATAAAATTCCCAAATAAAAATAAAACTTAAAACGACCTTATTACAAGAAATACTCTAAATAAATCTACTTTTACCAAAGTCAATATGAAATTAGAGACAGTGGTGTGGCTGTCTCCGAGTCCCTCGCAGCACCGACCCGCCTAAGGATTACCTGCACAGTAAATCAGAGAAGGTGATTTATGAAACTCAGTATGTAATCCTTATTAATAAACAGTCAAATATACAGTGTTGAACAGTTTGGCTTAAGCCCATATCAGTAGCAATATTAGTATGGGCCATAGCCCATTACAGTAGTAGTAAAAGTGTGGGCCTTAGCCCAATGCATTACAGTATTAGAAATGCTCCTACCCAACCATCCTCTACACTCCACTCCGTCCAGCCCTACACTCCATGTGGAGAATAAATCGACCCACCCATCCCTACACTCCAGAATAAAGTACTGGTATCGGTACTACAATGTTTGTAGCAGAGCTGCCAATAGTAGGCTTATAGAGTTTCAATACACTTCCTCCAATATCATATATCCCACACCATGCAATGCATCATTATATAAATGATTATAAGATAAGAATAGCATGCTCAACAATCATACATCACATAAGGGCATATCAGTCATTTACCTTATAGGGGTATATCAGTCATTTCATATTTTAGGGTCTAAGTATACTTATCGACCCAACAGCAGGGTCACGGTCGTCATGTGCGACCCGTTCAATCTTAACAGTTAAACTACAAAATTGGGCCGAAGCCTATATTACGGCCCATGTGGGCCCATACGCTTGTGTGGTCCAATAAGTCTAAATAATGGCCTTGGCCGTGCAACTACACAACCAACCTAATAGTCTCCACACATTCGTGTCGGGCCCACGAGCCTGTGAGGCCCACATGGCCTATTCTGGCCATCGTGGCCCAAAATCAGCCTAAGCCCATGAAATCGTTTATGATGGCCTCTTCGATTGAATGCCCATGTTTGAATGTTCGGCTCACCACACGTGCGAGCGTACGCTCGTGTAGTGTCAAAAGTCGAATAGTTCTGGCTTTTGCCGATCTATTGCTAAAGATAGTGTGACTGCACACTTGTTGCAAAATGTGCGCCTAGCCCAAGAGTTTTCCCCCAAACCTGCATTCAGTCACGATAATCCGTTAATCAATTTATACTAGAGTTACTCACCCATCCTAAACCCCAAATATCATAATACCAAATACTTGCCTTGATAGAAGGGTGATTAGTCCTGCTAGAATCGTTGAAGAAAACTGGCTTACTCCTCCAAATCGAACAACTACATTGACAACAACCTATTAATGATAACCAAAACAAATGTCGTGAGACTAACATATGACTTATTGAAAATAAAACCCAATGATAAGAAGAGATAGGCATTTGGCCAAACCCAACTAAACCAGTCATACATCAATTGAACCTCTAAAACGTAAACAACATTACCTTGATCTAGACTAGAGAGAAAGATTCAACGGCTCAACACTCACGGCAACCCCTTCACTTCCAGAGAACTCAAAAACCAGTAAAGTATACCACACCTAGGGAAAAAGTAAGTATGAGTCGGCAAGAAGTGAATAACATTTGGCTTTAGCAGTACAAGATTACTTACCGACTTGCTGAAGAACTACACCAAACCGCAATCAAAAGGGAAAGGGGTATTCAGCCTCTAGTGTCAGGTGAACAAAATTAGGCTTCGATAAACACGAGGGTTGTAAGAGGGGAAGTTAGTATGTTCGGTCAGAAGGAGAAGAAAGAAAGATGAAAGATGAAAGAAAGAAATATGTTTAGTCAAAAGGCTTGATACGAAAGACAAGACAAATAACACAAAAGGTTAATGATAAAAAGGTCAAAAAGAGTAATCCCCAAAATGCCTGAACGAACCACCAAAACTAAAAGAACAAAAATTGACATTCAGGAGAAAAGAGCCGAAAAAACCAACAATGCCTTTTCCTTATGCTCAAAAGTCAAAACCTCCAAAATGGGAGTCCCCACTCGGCACACCTCTATCCCTCTCTTCACACTCCTAATTTTTCTCCCCTTAATGCTCCTAAAATCACTCAACTATCTCCCACCTAACCATATCCCCAACCAGCCAAAATTCTCTCTACTACACACTTTGAATTCGGCCTCAACAACCCTCACTACACAAGCATACAATTTCAGTCAAACAACAACACCTCCCCAGCGTTAATAGCAAAATAAAATGTTCCCCTTGCATTACCAAGCCTTGAACCCCAGACCTCCTAAAACACTCCACATGCCCTCAACTACCAGATCACTAGGCTTTTTATGACATATCTTAGTCATATATATTTAAGAAGCTTACAGACCAAAGCCAAGGTTCAACCAAGAAAAAACAATTTTTTTTTGTTCAAGCCACAACTTGAACCCAGGACTTCTCCAACCCCTCTCAGGACACTTAACCACTGAAGCAAGCATATATTTGTACACAACAATACACAAATATATATATCTAAATTTTGGGGTGTTACAACTCTACCCTCTTAAAAGAAAATTTTGGTTAGGAAATTTACCTAATCAAAATAGATGTGGGTATTATTGTCACATCGCCTCCTCGGGTTCCCACATGGCTTCCACAGAACTGTGATTACGCCATAGCACTTTAACCAGTGGAACAAATTTCCTTCTCAAAACTGTCACATTGCGATCTAAAATCTAAATTGGCTCCTTCTCGAAAGTCAAAGCAGGTCTAACCTCCATCTCCCCTATCGAGACGATGTGTGCAGGATCAGAGCGATATCGCCTCAACCTAAAGGCATGGAACACATCATGAATCTGGTCTAACTCTGGAGGTAACTCAAGTTGGTAGGCAATCGGTCCCACACGCTTCATTATCCGATTAGGCCCAATAAACCTAGGGCTTAACTTGCCTTTCCGACCAAACCTCAATACTTTCTTCTATGGCGAGACCTTAAGAAACACCAAGTCCCCCACAGAAAACTCGATCTCCTTTTGCTTCATATCTGCATAAGACTTCTGTCTATCTGATGCTACTTTTAGTCAATCCAGAATCAATCTGACCTTATCCTCGGTATCAGATACTAGCTCCAGACCCAGAACACGCCGCTCACCCAACTTAGTCCAACACGAAGGAGTACGACACCTACGGCTATATAATGCCTCATAAGGTGCCATCTGTATGCTAGATTGATAACTATTTTTGTATGCAAACTCTGCCAATGGTAAATAGTCCTTCCAACTGCCTCGGAAGAAAATTACACAACTCCTTAACATGTCCTCCAGTATCTGAATTACCCTCTTCAACTGATCGTCTGTTTGAGGATGAAATGCAGTACTGAAGTCCAACCTTGTACCCAACGCTTCATGTAACTTGTTCCAAAATCGTGACATGAAACGCGAATCTCTATCAAATATTATAGAAACCGGTACCCCATGCAGTCGCACTATCTCTGACACATACAGCTTAGCCAACTTTTAAAACGAGTAATCAGTACGAACAGGTATAAAGTGGGCAGATTTCGTCAGTCGATCTACGATAACCCATACTGAATCCTTCTTAGTAGGCATTAAGGGCAGCCCACTACCAAAGTCCATAGTCACTCTCTCCCATTTCCACAATGGAATCTTAACCGGCTAAAGTAACTCTGAAGGCAACTGATGATCTGTGATCATGTTGATTCGTGATAAGTTTTAATAAATTTATATTTGACTGTTTTTGAAAACTAACTATTATCACGACGAAGGCAAGTGTACCTATCGAATAGTAGTATAGTTTTAGCAAGACCGGGATGTCGGACCCAAAGGAACTAAAAGTACTAGTATTAACTCTTTTCTTATTATCTAGCCTAAAAATAAAGGGGTTTGTTTTATCTAAACTAATTAACTAACTAAGAATTCACAGAAAGAAATTGGGAAAAATACTTTTGGGAAATTCGATTGATTAAAACAATACCCAAGGGAAAATCCACCTAGATTTCACTTGTTATTTGACTCTGAATCAGACGACTTATTCATTCGACTTGTTCTGTAGAAATCCTTAAATTATATTATTATCTCCCTCGAGACTAACAACATCTAACCCTACGTTGATTAATTGAAATCTCTTTCTAATAACACCCTTAATGTTGCATTAACTCGATCTATGTATTCCCTTATTAGGTTTCACCCTAATTCGGTAAAATCTTGTCACCCTATCTCTAGGCGTGCAATCAACTCCGCTTAATTATGACAAATTTACTCTTAAATAGGGAATTTTTCTCATCTGAATAAGCGCATCAACTTGAATCAATATCCTGAAATATTGAAGCAAGAATTAAGAACGCGTAATTAAGAACAAGTCAAATATTTATCATACAATTCAGAAAATAATAATAAGATTCGTCTTAGGTTTCATTCCCCTTAGGTATTTAGGGGGTTTAGTTCGTAATTATAAAAGACAACATTTCAGAAGAATATTGAATACAAAACATAAAGAAAACCCAAAACTCCTGAAGGGAAATTGAAGGGAGATCTTCAGTCTTGAAGGAGAATCCGGCTTCTGAGATGGATCAATCAGCTTTCTTCGAGTAAATTCCTACTTCCCACTCCGTGTGTCCCTTTTCATCCTCCTCTCAGGTGTTTAAATAGGCTTTAGAATGCCTTAGAACCCTCAAGAGTGGCCTTTTTCGAATAGAACTCAACTTGGGCTCGATAAGGACACGTCAGTGTTTGATTGCGCCAAACCGTGTTAGAGTCTATTGAATAGACACGGCCGTGTGGTCTACCCGTGTAAGTCCCGTTCAATTCTACTAATAGGGCACGGGCGTGTGGTTTACCCGTGTGAGGAAGTCCAGGCCGTGTTGATTTTCCACGTTGGCCCATTTTTTCCGTTTTCGGCCCGTTTCTCACTCTTTTTACTCTCCTATACTCACCTAAGTATAAAACATGAAATTAAAGGATTAGGAGCATCAAATTCACCATATATTAAGAGAATTCATCCATAAATGTACTAAACATGGGATAAAAATATGTATAAATTATGGTTTATCAAATACCCCCACACTTAGCGTTTGCTTGTCCTCAAGTAAAATCCTCAACTCACAATCAAAATAAATTCTTCTCAACTTATAATTCTTATTAATGATATCTCAAAATCATCCATAAGTAATCATACATTGAGAATTCAACTAAAATAACATCAAAGTTTCAAACATTCCAAGTTGCGTATTTTATCACGAGAACATAAGTGTCTCCCCCCATCTAGGTAATTACCATTGATTCAAAATATCACAGAGTTTCGTATCCTCACTAGAGAGTCACTCAAATCACTCGAGGTGTTTTAAGAACAACAAGTTTAAGCACTCAATAGTCAATATGAAAAGTTATTACTATATGCTTGCATGAAAATCAAATCTCCACCACTATATATTGAGATGATACATCAATCAAAAGGTCTTTAAAAGGTTGTAACGTGGCTTTGATTAAGGGGTGTGGTCACAAGCTGAAAGAAAAGGTTAGAATTGAGATTGAATTGAAAAATTACCTAACTAAGAAAATAACTAATCATCAATTAAATACATGTGAGCTTCTTTTCAGAATATAGACTTAAACACTTAAGATCAAAACAAAGAATTACTACTAATATAAATATGTGTATTGTAATTTTTTTTAAGAACAAGTCAAATAACATAGACTAACTACCAAAGGTAAAACTTAGCTAAGCAATTTATTCAAATCAAATCTCGACAAAAATAAAGATCAAAATAATTTAGGGGATTTCAATAATAATGGGTTATGGGTTAATATGGAGGGTAAATCAATGAATGGGTTATTAGGCTCAAGAGGGTTCACTAAGGGTTAATTATGAAGGTAGGCTTCATGGAGTGAGTGGGTTAAACCTTAGTGCCTTTATCATCTTGACATATCAAATAAAATAGTGTGGTCTTGACATGCATAATCAAACAAGTTCTAGAATAACAAATCGAGATTGACGCACTCAAAGCAACAATAAACGTGAGCATGAAAGAAATAATAGATGCTCTTAAAGGCTTAAGATCTCATAAAAATTATGGCTTTTTGATGTTTAAACCTTGTGAATTTTAACTTGAGATAATACCTAAACTTGGGGAAGCAACCTAAATTTTTTTAATTCCCAAAAGTCAACTTATCATGCTTTATTCTCTAATTCCTTAAAGTAATTTTTTTAATTCCCAAAAGTCAACTTATCATGCTTTATTCTCTAATTCCTTAAAGTTTAAACAATCAATGCATGAATGCTTATGTTTTAATTTAAGGCATATCAATAAAAATCATAGAATTAATCAAAATTCATTCTAATAATGATATGAGAAGATCACATGAGAATAAGACAAAATTTAGGGATTTTTCTAATAATAATATAGATAACCCCCCACACTTAAGATGTACATTGTCCTCAATGTACAATGATAGATATACGAAAAAATATAAAATCATAAGATAAGGAGAGAGGAAACTTCCTGAATGGAGAATAATCGGCCAAGGCAATGATGAGATTGGAGGAGGATACTCCGATGGTGGTAAGGTTGGGTTCCACAACCATAGTGTCTAGTGAAGAGCTTATCGTGGTGGTCGAGTAGGACATGGTAGGCGTGGAGAACCTTTTCCAATGGAGTTGCAAGTTCCTAAGTGATGGTGAGCTTTGGAGCTCTTTCTAACTGTGATAAAATCAAGAACTCTTTTAGGAAATATAAAGAAGCATAATTACTCATAATGAAATAGCTGAAACTATAAATTGTTCAATAAAAATTATAAAACCTAAAAATGAAATAGTATTAAAGAAAATAAAATAAAATGTACTTCAAGAATATAAATAAAGATAAAAGTGAAAATAAAAATAATAAACAAAAAGTTTTTAAAAAAAATCCTTATCGCCGGATGGTTCGCGAGATAAAAGTGGCGATATAGATGAGGAAGTGGCCGGTGGCGTGTGATGGTTGGGATTTCAATAGTGAGAAAGAAAAGGGGATGAAGGGTGGCTAGAGGAAGAAGAAGATGAAGAGTAAAGGGAATAGAGAGGGGATTAGGGTTAGGGGTTATTTAATAAGGGGCCACAGTTATGTGGGCCCTATTTTCGGCCACACGGTCGTGGCCCATGCCCGTGTTGTAGTCTCCCCAGCCCGTGTTTTTCGTGTTTTTGTAGTTCAATTTGTACACGATTCATCAGACACGACCGTGTTCCGAGCTTAAGCTTATGGGTTAATGTTCGACTCAATGTCGAACATGGCCTGAGGACACGCCCATGTCCCTGGACCGTGTGCCCCACACGGCCACATTGCATGGTCGTGTCCTACTTCGTTCGCTTCTCCCACGCCCGTGTTAGTTTGATAGTGTCGACCACGAGTGAATGGCACGGGTGCTTCTCATGCCCGTGTTCATTTTTCAGTTTCAACCATGGCCTCTAGACACGAGCGTGTCGCACTCCCGTGTTGTTTTGGCAGATTCTCCCACGGCCATGTCGCACAGCCGTGGCAATTTATTGACTCCCGTGTTGGGGAAAAATTTTGCCCTATTTTCACACAGTCGTTTCGCACGGCCGTGTTGCCTTCCATGGTATGGGCACGGCCTAAGGCATGCCCGTGTGCCTAGCCGTGTGGTTCTGGAAAACCTGTGTTTGGTGACTCAGTTAGTGAATTAAATGTTAAAAACTAAAATTTAAAGAAGTTAACATCGTTAGTGATCGGGTTGCCCCCCGAGAAGTGCTTATTTAGAGTCTAAGCCTGACTGTACCTTGTAGGTATATTCAAGGAAGTTCGTGGAGTCGTAGTACCTCTGTATCGTCTTTAAAATTCTCATCGTTATAAAGTTTGAGACGATGTTCATTTACTTTGAAAGTGCCTTGTGACGGGTGACTTACCTCTATTGTGCCGTATAGAAAGATAGTTTGGACTATGAAGGGACCTGACCATCATGATTTAAGCTTCCGAGAAACCATTTAAGCCTTGAGTTATATAACAAGACAAGATCTCCAACTTCAAATTGCTTACAATACCTTAAACGGGCGTCGTGGCAGCGCTTCGTTGCTTCCTTATATAGGCGTGAATTTTCATATGCATTGGTTCGCCATTCATCTAACTCGTTTAACTGCATCAAGCTGTTTTCACCTGCAAGTTTGGGATCAAGGTTTAGAAACTTTATAGCCCAGAATGCCTTGTGTTCTAACTCAAACGGTAGATGACAACTTTTTCCATACACAAGTCTATAAGGAGATGTCCCTATGGGGGGCTTAAAAGCAGTCCTATAAGCCCATAAAGTATCATATACTTTCATTGCCCAATCTTTCTTGCTTGATTCTACTGTCTTTTCTAAGATACATTTAAGTTCTCGATTTGCTACTTCGACTTGTCCACTAGTCTGAGGATGGTAAGGGGTAGCTGTTCTATGATGAACTCCATATTTCTTAAGGATCTTATCAAATTTGGTGTTACAAAATTGAGTACCCCTATCACTGATAATTGCTCTAGGTGTTCCAAATCGAGAGAAAAGTTTCTTAAGGAATCATACTACTACTCTTGCATCATTAGTAGGTAAAGCTTAGGCTTCAACCCATTTGGACATATAATCAACGGCTACTAATATGTATTTATTCCCAAATGAACTAGGGAATGGGCCCATGAAGTCGATACCCCAAACGTCAAATATTTCACATGAAAGCAGATATATTTGAGGCATTTCATCATGTTTGGAGACATTATCTGTCCGTTGGCATTTGTCACAAGTAGTAACATACCTGTTGGCGTCTTTGAATAGAGTGGGCCAATAAAAACCTGATTCAAGCGTTTTATGTGTGGTCTTAGTTCCACTGTAATGTCCTCCAGTCGATCATGAGTGGCAATGTTCCAAGATCTTCAACGCTTCTGACCTTGTAACGCATCTCCTAATAACTTGATCTGCACATACATGAAAAAGAAAATGATCTTCCTAAAAGTAATTTTTCGCATCAGTAAAGAATCGCTTCTTTTGTTGACATGTCAACCCTTTTGGGATAATGTTAGCGGCTAAAAAATTCGCAATGTCCGCAAACCAAGGTACCTCAGAATCAGATATAGCAAAAAACTGTTCTTCAGGGAACGAGTCATTTATTTCAACTTCATCTAGCTCTTTGGTACTTAAATTTTCAAGCCTAGAGAGATGATCAGCCGCAATATTTTCAGCTCCTGTCTTATCCTGAATCTCCAAGTCAAATTCCTGCAATAATAAAATCCATCAAATGAGTCGAGGTTTTGCATCAATCTTAGTTAAAGGTAGTGAAGAGCAAAATGGTCAGTATAAATGACAACTTTGGACAATATCAGATATGGCCTAAATTTATCAAATGCGAAAACCACAGCTAGCAACTCTTTCTCCATGGTGGTGTAGTTTTCTTGTGCAGCTGTCAAAGTTTTGCTAGCATAATAGATAGGTTGAAAATGCTTGTCTCTTCGCTGTCCCAAAAGTGCACCTACTGCAAAATCACTCGTATCGCACATTAGTTCGAAAGGTAAATTCCAATCAGGTGCGATTATAATTGGAGCATTTATCAATTTATCCTTTAAAGTATTAAACGCTTCTAAACATTCCTGATTGAAATTAAAGGGCACATCTTTTTCTAGTAATTTAGTCAAAGGCTTAGCTATTTTAGAAAAGTCTTTAATAAATCTTCTATAAAACCCAGCATGTCCTAAAAAACTTCTAATAGCCTTAACCGAACTAGGGGGAGGTATTTTTTCAATGGTTTCAATTTTAGATTTATCAACCTCAATCCCTTTACTAGAAATTTTATGTCATAACACAATACCTTATTGAACCATAAAGTGACATTTTTTCCAGTTAAGCACAAGGTTCGTTTCCTCACATTTTATTAAAACTCATTTTAAATTTTTAAGGCAAAGATGGAAAAAGTTACCGAATACCGAGAAATCGTCCATAAATACCTCCATGATGTCTTCCACGAGTTCATAAAAAATGGCCATCATGCAGCGCTGAAAAGTAGCAAGAGCATTACATAATCCAAAAGGCATTCTATGATAAGCAAACGTACCGTATGGACATGTAAATGTCGTCTTTTCTTGATCTTCGGGAGCTATTGGGATTTGAAAATAACTAGAGAGTCTGTCTGGAAAGCAGTAGTACATGTGCCCTGATAATCTTTCCAACATTTGGTTAATGAATGGCAGGGGGAAGTGATCTTTTCTCGTGGCATCATTCAGCTTCCTATAGTCAATGCAAACCCTCCAACCTGTGACTGTCCTTGTTGGGATTAACTCATTCTTCTCATTGGCTACCACAGTCATGCCTCCTTTCTTTGGAATAACCTGCATTGGACTGACCCAAGAACTATTAGAAATAGGATAAATAATTCCAGCATCTAGGAGTTTAATTACCTTAGCTTTAATAACTTCTTTCATATTAGGTTTCAGACATTTTTGAGCTTGCACACATGGCTTATATTCATCTTCCATTAAAATTTTGTGGGTGCAGAAATAAGGGCTGATCCTTTTAATGTCAGAAATTTTTCAACTCTTTTATGCTCTCTCAATACTTGGAGTAATTCCTCTTTCTCCTTGGGTTACAGGTTAGAAGCAATAATCACTGGTAATGTAGAATTATTTCCAAGGAATGTGTACTCCAAGTGTTTTGGCAACTGTTTAAGTTCTAGTTTGGGAGGTTCTTCAATAGAGGGTTTTTGCTTAAGTTCATCGTTTGCCTTAATACCCTCATATTCTGCTTGTCTTGAGGAGGGTTCATTGGAGTCTAGTTTAGTTTTTACCTTACCTATCTCAAAATCATCATCATCCACCCCCTCCCCTTGGGTAAGACACTGTTCCAATGTGTCATTATGCACGATTTTATGAAAAGAATCTTGAGTAGCATGATCAATAGAGTCAATAAAATAATATAAGTCATTCTGTTCCCTAGAGAATCTCATGACATCATAAATTTTAAAGATAATCTCTTCGTCACCTACTCTAAGCACAAGTTTACCATCACCCACATCAATAACCGCTTTAACAGTGGTTAAAAATGGACGACCTAATACTAGAGGCACCTCAACATCCTCATCCATGTCAAGCACAACAAAGTCGACCGGGAATATAAATTTATCTACTTTTACAAGTACGTCCTCTATGATACCCCTAGGATATTTAACAGATCTATCAGCTAGTTGAATACTCATCCTAGTGGGCTTTGGTTCCGTAAGACCAAGTTGCTTAAATATTTTATAAGGCATCAAATTAATGCTAGCGCCTAAATCAGCTAATGCCTTCTCAACATTCAAACTACCAATTAAGCAGGGAATAGTAAAATTTCCAGGATCTTTCAGCTTGGTTGGCAGTTTATTTTAGAGTATAGCCGAACATTCCTCGCTGAGTTCCACTGTAGATATTTCTTCAAACTTCTTTTTATTTGTTAGGAGCTCTTTTAAAAATTTTGCGTATCTAGGCATCTGCGAGATAGCTTCAACAAAAGGTAAGTTAATATGTAATTGTTTAAAAAGTTCAAGAAATTTACTGAATTGTGCATCCATGCGGTCTGTCTTCAACTTTGCTGGGTATGAGATTGGTGGTTTATATTCCCTCATCACTGATTTTTCATCGCTCTTGGGTTTTTCTTCTTCATCTTCTTTTCTGTCGGCTTTTGGTGGTGGCTTTTTCTCGGGTCCAGTCAAATCCTTCCCACTCCTTAATGTAACTACTTTCACATGCTCTTCTGGATTGGGTTCAGTGTTGCTTGGTAGGCTCCCTGATAGTCTTTCAGAAATCAATTTAGCGAGCTGGCCTATCTGAATTTCGAGTCCTTGGATCGATGCTTGCTGATTCTTAAGTGTTGTTTCGGTATTCTGAAAATAAGTTTCTAACACTGAGATAAATTTTGTTAGCATCTCCTCAAGGTTCGTCTTCTTTTCCTGCTGGTAGTAATGTTGTTGGAAGCTTAGAGGGGGTGGTGGTCTTTGATTTCTTTGGTCTCCCAATGAAAAATTTGAGTGATTCCTCCAACCTACATTGTACGTGTTACTGTATGAGTTATTTTGAGATCTAGAATTGTTATTAACCATATGTCGAACTTGTTTCTCCTCGGTGCTAGGGTTGAAGGATGGACAATTTGCGTGTACTCCTCCTCTACTTGAATCACACATCATCATTGGATGTACCTGAGTAGAACCATATAAACCATCAATCCTTTTATTTAAGAGTTCTACCTGGTTAGAGAGCATAGTAATCGCATCGAGGTTGAAAACACCGGCTGCTTTTGTCGGCTTTATCCTCATGACTTGCCACTGATAGTTATTCAGTGACATCTCCTCAATGAATTCGTAAGCTGCTTCAGGTGTTTTGTTATTCAAAGTTCCACCGACGGCTACGTTGATGAGTTGCCTCGTTGAGGGGTTCACACTGTTGTAAAACGTCTGAACATGTAGCCAAATTGGTAACCCATGGTGAAGGCACCTTCTCAAAAGATCCTTGTATCTCTCCTATGAATCATAGAGTATTTCTAGATCCATCTGCACAAAAGAAGAGATGTCATTCCTCAACTTAGCCGTTTTTGCTAGCTGAAAATGTTGAAGTAAAAACTTTTTAGTCATTTATTCCCAAGTAGTGATTGACCCTCGTGGTAACGAGTTCAACCACTGTTTAGCTTTGTTCCTGAATGAAAAGGGAAACAACCGAAGGCGTATGGCATCATCAGAAACGCCATTGATTTTAAAAGTATCATAAAACTCCAGAAAATTTGTCAAGTGATTGTTTGGATTATCATCCTGCAAACCATCAAACTGAACAAACTGAACAAATTGTTGTATCATTTGAATTGTGTTAGGTTTCAGTTCAAAATACTTTGGAGCAATAGCAGGTTTAACTATACTTGACTCAGTTCCTGTTAAATTAGGTTTAGCATAATCATACATAGTGCATGGAGCAGGATTCTGATTTACTGGATCAACAACAATCGCAGGAGGTAGTGGATTTTCCTGATTTTCAGCCATCTCCTCGATTGTGTTGTGAATGTTGTCCTCTTGCTCTTCCTCTGTGTATCTTAGGCTTTGCCTTATTTCTTTTTGGTTTCTGTGAACTATGCGATCGATCTCACAATAAAAAAGTAATGGTCCTGACGGGTTCTTTCTAGTCAAAAACTATAAAAACCTACCAGAAATAAAGAAAAAGAAGAATTAGTAAAGATAAGCTAGACTAAAATAAGAAGAAAATTGCAATAAAAGTAAAAATGGCTAAAGTAATAAAATTCAAGCGTTCCTAATATCTTCATTACCTGGCAATGGCGCCAAAAACTTGATCGTGTTGATTCGTGATAAGTTTTAATAAATTTTATTTGATCATTCTTGAAGACTAAATATTATCACAACGAAGGCAAGTGTACCTATCGAATAGTAGTATAGTTTTAGCAAGACTGGGATGTCGAACCCAAAGGAACTAAAAGTACTAGTATTAACTTTTTTCTTATTATCTAGCCTAAAAATAAAGGGGTTTGTTTTATCTAAACTAATTAACTAACTAAGAATTCACAGAAAGAAAATTGGGAAAATACTTTTGGGAAATTCAATTGGTTAAGACAATACCCAAGGGAAAATCCACCTAGACTTCACTTGTTATTTGACTTTGAATTAGACGATTTATTCATTCAACTTGTTCCATAGAAATCTCTAAATTATATTATTATCTCTCTTGAGACTAACAATGTCTAACCCTAGGTTGATTAATTGAAATCTCTTTCTGATTAACACCCCTAGTGTTGCATTAACTCGATCTATAGATTCCCTTATTAGGTTTCACCCTAATCCGGCAAAATCTTGTCACCCTATCTCTATGCGTGCAATCAACTCCGCTTAATTATGACAAATTTACTCTTAGAAAGGGACTTTTACTACTCTGAATAAGCGCATCAACTTGAATCAATATCTTAAAATATTGAAGAAAGAATTAAGAACACATAATTAAGAACAAGTCAAATATTTATCATACATTTCAGAAAATAATAACAAGATTTGTCTTAGGTTTCATTCCCCTTAGGTATTTAAGGGGTATAGTTCATAATTATAAAAGACAACATCTCAAAAGAATATTGAATACAAAACAGAAAGAAAACCCAAAACTCCTGAAGGGAAATTGAAGGGAGATCTTCAATCTTGAAGGAGAATCTAGCTTCTAAGATGGATCAATCAGCTTTCTTCGAGTAAATTCCTGCTTCCCATTCCGTGTGTCCCTTTTCATCCTCCTCTCCGGTGTTTAAATAGGTTTTAGAATGCCTTAGACCCCTCAAGAATGGCCTTTTTCGAATAGAACTCAATTTGGGCTCGACACGGACATGCCCGTGTTCGATTGTTCCAAAACGTGTTAGAGTCTATTGAATAAACACGGCTGTGTGGTCTACCCGTGTAAGTCACGTTCAATTCTACTAAAAGGGCATGGGCGTGTGATTTACCCGTGTGAGGAAGTCCAGGCCGTGTTGATTTCCCACGTTGGCCTATTTTTTCTGTTTTCGGCCCGTTTCTCGCTCTTTTTACTCTCCTATGCTCACCTAAGTATAAAACATGAAATTAAAGGATTAGGAGCATCAAATTCACCATATCTAAAGAGAATTCATCCATAAATATGCTAAACATGGGATAAAAATATGTATAAATTACTGTTTATCATTCTGCCTTAACCTGCTAGCAAGTCAGACACTTACAAAATCAGTAACTTCCCGCTTAAGCCCTGGCCACTAATATAATTCTCGAAGGTCTCAGTACATTTTATTCCTACCAGGATGCATAGAGTAAGGACTACTATGCGCCTCTTACAGTATAGGTTGTCTCAAATCGTATCCCTTTGTACATAGACTCTCCCATGAAAACAAAGTTTCCCTTCACTATTCAACCCAAAATCAGAAGTTTCTCCACTCTCTATCTGCTGAAAACGAGAACCCAGTGACTCATCCTTCAATTGCTTACCTTTAATCTGCTTAATCCACCTCGATTTAACCTGAAGTTTGGCTAGTAAACTACCATCATCAAATAAGCTGAGACGAGTAAACATCGCTCTCAAATCAGTAACAGCCCTATGGCTTAGTGCATCGGCTGCCACATTAGCCTTTCCAGGATGGTATTCAATCAAACAGTCATAATCCTTAAGCAACTTGACCCATCTACGCTGCCTAAGGTTTAACTCCTTCTGAGTGAGGAGTTACTTGATGCTCTTGTGATCCGTGTAAATAATACACTTCTCACCATACAGGTAATGCCTCCAAATCTTCAATGCGAATACCACTGCTGCCAACTCCAAGTCATGTGTCAGGTAGTTTGCTTCATGCATCTTAAGCTGTCGAGACACATATGCCACTACCTTACCCTCCTGCATCAATACGCACCCCAAGCTAACCTGCCAGACCTAGAAAACTTCGAATCTTTGACACCTACTTAGGTTGATTCCAATCTATAACCGCTTCAATTTTTCGAGGATCCACCCTAATGCCCTCAGCAGACACCACATGACCCAGAAACATTACCTCACGTAGTTAGAATTCACACTTGCTGAATTTAGCATACAACTATTTCTCCCTCAAAATCTACAGAACAACCCAAAGATGTGCATCATGTTCCTCCTCAGTCCCCGAATACACCAGAGTGTCATCTATAAACACCACTACGAACCGGTCCAGATATGGTTGGAACACTCGGTTCATCAGAGTCGTAAAAGCTGCTGGTGCATTTGTCAGTCCAAACGGCATCACTAGAAACTCGTAATGACCTTAACGAGTCCTAAATGATGTCTTGTATACATCAGTCTCCTTGACCCTCAGTTGATGGTACCCTGATCGAAGATCAATCTTAGAGAAAACCAATGCTCCTCGAAATTGGTCAAAAAGATTGTCCATCCTCGGTAGAGGGTACTTATTTTTTATAGTCAATTTGTTCAGTTGCCGGTAATCGATGCACATACACATGGTTCCATCCTTCTTTTTCACAAATAAAACTGGTGCTCTCCATGGAGACACACTAGGGTGGATGAACCCTCGATCCAGTAACTCCTGAATCTGCACTTTAAGCTCCTCAAGCTCCTTCGATGCCATTCTATAAGAGGCGATGGACCGGAGCTGTACCAGGCAAAAGCTCAATCCCAAATTCATCTTCGAGATTAGGATGTAACCTCGGTAGCTCATCGGGAAAGACATCCAAAAACTCCTCAACTGTTCTGATATCCTTAATAGACGAAACCTTAGAACCCGTAGCACTGACATAAGCTAAATACGCCTCACAACCTTTACGCACTAGCTTCTCAGCCCTAACTGCAGAAATCACATTTGATAGATAATTTCGACGCTCTCCAATCACAACCTCCTCGTCACCTCCTATAGTTTTCAAGACCAACCACTTAGTAGCACAATCTAAATTCGCCCGATACTTAACCAGCCAGTCCGTGCCCAATATTACATCGAATTCCCCAAAAGGAAGTTCCATCAAATCAGCTAAAAAGATCTTTCCTTGAACCTCTAAGGTACCTCCTTAAACAATTTGATCACTCTCGCTCGTAGTGTTCTCAATCACACCCAAAGTCTCAGACATAGTGCATGCTATATAAGAGTGCCTAGACCCAACATCAATCAATGCAGTGTAAGGTACATGATGAATAAAAAATGTACCCGTAATAACATCTGGGGCTTCTCTGTCCTCTCGACGACGTACAGCATAAACCAGTGTTGGCTACCTCGCCTCAGTACGACCCGCACTTCTGCCCGGTGCTCCACGACCCCGGGCTATACCATTTCCATCTCTGGCTTGACCACGTCCTCTCGGTGGCTGCTGAAAACTTCTCTGCGGCTGAGCAGTACTCTTACCTGTAGCTTGCATCTGATCAGGCCTCCGTGGACAATCCCTGATACGGTGCTCCATAGACCTGCACCTAAAACATACCCCATCTGTACCCAGCACTCACCCTAATGGCGTTTTCAACAAACTGTATAAGGTTGTAACCCAAAAGTAGCAACAGGGGCCCAACTCTGACTGGCCCATCAACTCTGGCTTTTTTCTTAAGCCTCACAGCTGAACTTGAGGGTTCCCAAACCCCCTTGTTCTTCCCCTATCCGAATCACGATTCCGGCGCTTAGTGCGTTTCACATCTTGGACAATCTTCACCTTTTCCACTAACATAGCAAACTCTCACTCCCCCAGTGGAGCTATGAAAACTCGTAGATCATCTCTGAAACCATCCTCAAAATGCATGCAATGCTCATACTCCATCGCTACCATGCCTTGCGCATAACGGCTCAATCGCAAAAATTCTGCCTTATACTCAACTATGGACTTTTCCCCCTGAGTTAGATTCAGAAACTCCCTTCTGCGGGCATCCACATAGCTAGCGCTCAAATATTTCCTTTGGAAAGCATTCTTGAAAAACACTCAAGTTAATCGGTCGGGCTGAGTACCCTCTTTCATAGTAAGCCACCACTGATAGGCTTCATTCTTAAGCAAAGATACTCGACTTTTAAGTTTCTGCTTCAGGGTGCAGTCGAGGTCATCCATGATCCTCTCTGTGGCCTCTATCCAATATTCAGCCACATTAGGGGCAACTCTAGTGACAACCCTAAAGATCACAACCCCATTAGACCTGAGTCGTTCCGTCACCTACCCAAGGCCTACAGTACCAGTATTGGGCCCAGCAACCCTTTCCAAAATTCATAACATCGCTTGAGATAATGTGTTGTCCCCAGCTGCATGATCGTGTGACCCAGTCTCAGTCACAGGTGAAGCCGGTGTTTCTTTTGCCCCAACGTTAAGCATATGGCTCGATGCCAAAGACCCAGCCTGAGCACCTCAACGGCCTCCGTCGCAGCCCCTAGTAACCTTCCACTAGTACCGCTAGTGCTCATAGTCGATTCACGTATTATCTGTATTAACAATTTTATGCATCATTTTTATAGTTCCAGTGTTTATTAACGGATGTTTTATGAAAAAAATAGCATCAATAATTCAGATTTGTTTGTTTTCGCAGATCGTAGTCTTACTACAGTTTTAGGTTTCCCTAATAGAGGTTTCAATACAGTCCATTGTCTACAATAATATCATTTCAGTTAAATCAAACAGTAGTTTTAGAGAACTTACAAAATCGACACCGAAGACTTGATAGATTGCACATTCAGAAATTATTACCTCAAAATATTTTTCCACTAATTAAAATAATTCTTTTAAAACCTCCGTTTAAGGAAAAACTCAAATCCACAATCGAGTTTTTGTAACCTGGCTTTGATACCATTAAATGTAACACCACAAACCCAGCTTAGACGTTAGGGCCGCATCTATGATGTCACATTGGAGTGGGTTTTGAAAATCGCAGATTAAATAGAAGAGTTCGCTTGTGTTAAGATATTGTTTGTGATTTTTTTGAAAAGCTAACCTGTTTAACCCATTTGCCAAATTGCCAGTTCATTTAGTAAAACATGTCTCGTACTAGGTTGTTAACATAGTTTTAAAACATTGTCATTGCGGAAGCTTTTAAATCAGGTTATGTGGCATGACAGTAGAAAATCATTTTACTTTTTGAAAACCCAAATCCTACGACTAACAGATATAAACCAATTTTAAAAAATTCCCAAATAAAAATAAAACTTAAAATAACCTTATTACAAGAAATACCTCAAATAAATCTACTTTTACCAAAGTCACTACGAAATTATAGGCAGTGGTGTAGCCGTCTCCGAGTCCCTCGTAACACCGACCCATCTAAGGATTACCTGTACAGTTAATCAGATAAGGTGAGTTATGAAACTCAGTGTGTAATCCTTAATTAATAAACAGTCAAACATATAGTGTTGAATAGTCTGGCTTAAGCCCATATCAGTAGCAATATCAATGTGGGCCATAGCCCATTACAGTAGTAGTAATAGTGTGGGCCTTAGCCCAATTCATTACAGTATCAGAAATGCATAACAAGATCCTACCCAACCATCCTCTACACTCCACTCTGTCCAACCCTACACTCCATGTGGGGAATAAATCGACCCACCCATCCTTACACTCTAAAATAAAGTACTGGTATTAGCACTATAGTGTTTGCAGTAGAGCTGCTAGTAGTAGGCTTATAGCCTTTTAGTACACTTCCTCCAATATCATATATCCCACCCTATACAATGCATCATAATATAAATGATCATACGATAAGAATGGCATGCTCAACAATCATACATCACATAAGGGTATCAGTCATTTACCTCATAGGGGTATACCAGTCATTTCACATTTTCGGGTCTAGGCATACTTACCGACCCAACAGTAGGTTCATAGTCGTCTCGTGCGACCCGTCTAACCTTAATAGTTAAACCGTAAAAATGGGCCCAAGCCCATATTACGATCCATGTGGGCCCACACGCTCGTGTGGCCAGTAAGTCCAAATAATGGCCTTGGCTGTGCAATTACACAGTCGACCCAACAGTCTCCACACATCCGTGTGGTTTACCTATGCAAGGCCCACAAGTCTGTGGGGCCCACACGGCCCATTCTAGCCGATCGTGGCCCAAAATCGGCCTAAGCCCATGAAATCGTTCATGGCGGCCTCTTCAATCGAATGCCCATGTTTGAACATTCGGCTCACCACACGTCTGAGCGTACGCTCATGTAGTGTCAACAATCGAACAGTTCTGGCTTTTGCTGATCCATTGCTAAAGACAGTGTGACTACACACCTGTTGCGAAACGTGCGCCTAGCCCAAGAGTTTTACCCCAAACCTGCATCCAGTCACGATAATCCATTGATTGATTTATACTAGAGTTACTCACCCTTCTTAAACCTCAAATATCATAATACAAAATACTTGCCTTGATAGAAGGGTGATTAGTCCTGCCATAACCGTTTATGAAAATTGGCTTACTCCCCCAAATCGAACAACTACATTGACAACAACCCATTAATAATAACCAAAATATATGTCACAAGACTGACATATGACTCATTGAAAATACAATCCAACAATAAGGGGAGATAGGTATTCGGCCAAACCCAACTAAACCAGTCACACATCAATTGAACCCTTTAAACGTAAATAGCATTACCTTAATCGAGACTAGAGAGAGATTCGACGGCTCGACACTCATGGCAAGCCCTTCACTTTCATTGAACTCAAAAACCCGTAAAGTATGCCACACCTAGGGAAAAAGAAGGTAAGAATTGGCAAGAAGTGAATAACATTCGGCTTTAGCAGTACAAGATTAGTTACTGACTTGCTGAAGAACTACACCAAACTGCAATAAAAAGGGAAAAGGGTATTCGGCCTCTAGTGTCAGGTGAACAGAATTAGACTTCGATAAACACGAGGGTTGTAAGAGGGGGAGTTAGTATGTTTGGTCAGAAGAATGAGAAGAAAGAAAGATGCAAGATGAAAGAAAGAAATGTGTTCAGTCAAAAGGCTTGATATGAAAGAGAGGAAAACGAGCACAAAAAGTTCATGACCCAAAACGTCAAAAAGACCAATCCCTGAAATGCCTGAACGACCCACCAAAACTAAAAGAACAACAATTGACATTCAAGAGAAAAGTGCTGAAAAAACCAAAAATGAACAACCATGTCCTCATGCTCAAAAACCGAAAATGGGAGTCCCCACTCGACACATCTCTATCCCTCTCTTCACACTCCTAATTTTTCTCCCCTTAATGCTCCTAAGATCACTCAACTATCTCCCACCTAACCATATTCCCAACCAGCCGAAATTCTCTCCACCACACACTTTGAATTCGGCCTCAACAACCCCCACTACACAAGCATACAATTTCAGTCAAAAAACAACACCTCTTCAGTGTTAACAGTAAAATAAAATGTTCTGTAACAATCCGATTTAGGCCTTAGTCAAAATAGTGGTTTTGAGACCACATAATTGATTTTGAAAAATATTTTAATATTATTTTCTGTGTCTGTGATATGTGAATTTATATCTGCGAAGTTTCTATGATTTAATTTGTCTGTTTCTGTGCTTAATTATGATAAAGGACTAAATCGCGTAAAATGTAAAAGTTACATGCTATATGTTAATAGGGTTAATTGGCCTTAGCTTTTAAAATAAGGGTCCTTGCATGGTAATTATACCATTGATAAAGTAAGTGGACAATATTGGACATGTGTTAGGTAAATTTAATGTTTTATAATAAAGGTTATTTTGTAATTTGTGAATTAAAGCTTAATAAATAAAATGAAAACAGAAGACCATCCTAGGGTTCGATCATTGATTTGGTTGATTAGGGTATGTACTTTGGTCCGTTTTTGATAATTTCTACGTTTCTGTGATCGTTGCTTCGTGTTCTTCAAAACCCATGTCTGAATTTTTGTTTCTGTTGAAGATTATGAAATGTTCCATTGAAGATTGTATGAGCTTTGTAATGTTTTTATATGGATTATGAAAGATATATGTGAGATTATCATGCTTTGTTCTTGAATTTTGATAGAATAGAGCTATTTGGGCTAATTTGTGAAAATGAGGTTTTGAAGGACTAAATTGTGAATTAAATATGTTATTTGGAGTTGTATGGAAGCTATGTATATTTGGCCAAGCTATAGTCTTGGTAAATTTTGCATATTTTTGATTTTGTGAAAAATGGACTAAATTGTCAAAGAGTGAAAATGTAAGGGCTAAAATGCAAAGTGCCCTAAATATGTGTTCATGGATTATTTTGAATGAAATGAATGATTGAATGGTTGAATTTGAATTGTATTAGATCAAGAACAAAGAAAATCAGACTTAGATCGAGGGAAGTCTAAAATAGTTTAATAGTCGACTTGTTTCCGTCTGAAATCTGTACGAGGTAAGTCAAATTACAATTACGTGTTAAATTGACTAAATTCTGCACATATATATATATACTGTAATCTGTATTGGACGGGCTTGAGAGCCTAATGAATAAATTTTGAGTAAACTTTGATAATGTGCTAGTATCTGAAAAGCTCTGTACGTTTCTGAAAGAATATTGATATTGATCTGGGATATCGTGTAAGACCTTGTCTGGGACACAGGCCTTGATTTGAGATTAATGTGTAAGACCATGTTTGGGACATCGACATCGTATCTGATTTCGTAGAAGACCCTACTTAGGATAGAGGCATCGATACTGAATTCCATGTAAGACCACGTATGGGACGTAGGCATTATACCCATTTCTAAGTATCTGTATCTTTTCTGAACCGTCTAATGATAAAGTACTAGATATGGTAATGAATAGATAAAATGTATAATCTATACAAGTACGTTTGAATCGTACTAAACTTCTGAATATGAAAGACTCTGTTTCTGTGAATTAATGAATACAAAGTATGTATGAAATTATGGAAATCAAACATGACATGTATACAAGCAAATGAGCATGGTTAGGCTCATGAAATACTTTGTGAAATGGTTATAAATTCTTGCTATTGACTTTTATTTTCTATGCTTTAATGGTTAGACCAATTGTATTTGGCTTACTAAGCTCTTTGTAGCTTACTCAGTGTGGTTTCTATCTGTTTTACAGTTTTTGTAGCTACTGAAGGCTCGGAGATAGTCGAGGATCGTCACCACATTATCGAACTCATTTTGGTACTTTTGAAAGTGTAAATATTTTTAAGTATGGCATGTATAGGCTAGATTTTTTATGTAAGTAAGATTTGATATGTATATATGTTATGCCATAAGAGTTGGCTAGCAAATGATATATTTGTGCATAGTTTTGGTATTTGGTTGGTGATGTTAAAAGGTGTATGCTTGAAATGTTTTATGATTTGGTCATTTTAAGCATGGAATTGGCTGAGAATGTTGGTATAAATGTTGTCTAATATTGCTTAGGAATGATCCAAAAAGGGGTGGCAAGTTAGCTTAAACCAAGCCTGCATTGTGCCACACGGTCAGGGACCACGGGCGTGCCTTGTGGCCGTGTAGGTAAAGCAGTAACCTCTTAAGACCACACGGTTAAGACACATGGGCGTGTCATCTAGCCGTGGGCTCAAGCCAGTAGCTAGCTAAGTATCACATGGCCATAGCACACGGGCGTGTCTATTGGCCGTAGGTGAAAGACAGTATGTATGTCTTGTTTTGGCACGGATGGCTCACATGGGCGTGTCTGGTACTCATGTGAGGCACACGGCCTGGTCACACGGGTATGTGACCTCAACAGAATTGAAAATTTTTCTGATTTCTGAAAATTAATGGATGTCTCCGGTTTAGTCCCGATTGCCCTTAAAAGTATGTTTTAGGTCTTGTAGACTATCATAAGGGATGATTTATTGATCATTAATTATGTATTAGTGTTATGTGATATTTGTGATTCTGAATCAGACTGAAATGTTCTGTCTTTTTGGTGATGCCCCTTACCTATTCCGGCGACGGTTACGGGATAAGGGTGTTACATTTTATTGGTATCAGAGTTATGATTTAGTCAGTTCTAGGACTACCATAGTGTATGTGAGTCTAACTATACATGCCATATATTTGAAACTGCGATAGTGTGATGAATCCTGACATTGAAATGTTCTTTTATATAGCAAATGGATCCCGATAGAGCAGTAGCTGACGATGTAGAAAGCAATGCACCTGCTCCCTCGCAAGGGACAGTGCAAGCTAATTCTAGACCAGCTACGAGTAGTAGTGATGGTGAGGCTAAACAAGCCTTTTATCAGATGATGAATGATTAGTTCACCCAATACCTTCAAACCAATCCGGTTGTACAACAACCTCCACCCCTGATTAATCCTTCTCAAATTCCTGTTATGCCTTCAATGAATCGGTTCAGTTAAGTAGACCACCAATTAATAAGATTGGAAAGAATGGGGCTGAAGTGTTTCGAGCTACAACGAATGATGATGCTGAAAGAGCCAAATTCTGGATAGAAAATACAATACGAGTATTTGATAAAATGTCTTTGAATCCTAAAGAATGTGTAAAATGTGTCGTTTCACTTTTGAGAGATACGACGTATCATTGGTGGAAAACTTTAATATCTGTGGTTTCGAGTGAACAGGTTACTTGGGATTTCTTCCAAGCTGAATTTCGAAAGAAATACATTAGTCAGAGATTTATCGATAAGAAACGTAAAGAGTTTCTCGAGCTTAAACAAGGCCGTATGTTTGTTACTAAATACAAACGTGAATTTGTAAGATTGAGTCAGTATGCTTGGGAATGTGTATCAAATGAAGAATAATGTGCAAAAGGTTTGAAGATGGTCTAAATGAAGATATCCGTTTGTTAGTTGGGATTTTGGAGGTTAAAGAAATGGTAGTTCTTGTTGAGTGAGCTTGTAAAGCTAAAGAATTAAGTAAAGAGAAAAGAAAAGTTGATTATGAAGCTAGAGATGTTAGAAAGAGATCTTCGAGTAGATCATTTCAGTCTGTGTCAAAGAAATTCTGAGATGATTATAGCCATTCAAAGGCTGATATAGGACATTCGAATTGAGATCGAGCTAGATCGCATTTGAATTTTTGAGCTCCTGCTACTTCTATTGCAAGTGTCGGGAATGTCCACTATGAGAAACCTGAATGTAGACATTGTGGTAAAAGACATTCAGGAAATTGTAGGTTGAATGACCGAGCTTGTTTCCAATGTGGATCTTTGGACCATTTTGTAAGAGATTGTTCTGAACCTGCTGAGCAAGAGAATGTACAAAATCTGAGACCGAGAAACACCTCAGCTAGAGGTAGACCTTCCAGGAATACGGGAAATGCAAGTGGTCGTCAAAGAGCTACTAGGGATACTGCTGTTAGATCTGAGGCCAGAGCACCTGCCAGAGCCTATGCTATCTGAGCTCGTGAGGAAGCCTCATCTCTAGACGTGATTACTGGTACTTTTACTCTTTATGATACTTCTATGATTGTATTGATAGACCCTGGATCAACAAATTCTTATATCTGTATGAATTTAGTACACAGTAAGACTTTGCTTGTAGAGTCTACTGAATTCGTAATTAGAGTATCAAACCCCTTAGGGAAAAGTGTCTTGGTTGATAAAGTCTGCAAGAATTGCCCGTTATTGATTCGAGATTTCTATTTTCCTGTTGATCTGATGCTTTTACCTTTCGACGAATTTGATATAATTCTGAGAATGGACTGGTTAACTTTGCACGATGCTATTGTGAATTGCAAAGGAAAAGTAATTGATTTAAGGTGTAAGAATGATGAGATAATTCGAATTGAGTCTAGTGATCTGAATGGACTACCATCTATGATATCTGCAATGAGAGTACGGAAATATGTGAAGAAAGGTTGTGAAGCCTACTTAGCTTATATGTTAGACTCTAAAGTGAATGAAAAGAAAGTTGAATCAGTGTCTGTTGTCTGTGAATTCTCTGATGTGTTTCCTGAAGAATTACCAGGTTTGCCTCTGATTCGAGAAGTCGAGTTTGGCATTGAATTAGTACCTAGTACTACTCCGATTTTGATAGCTCCATATAGAATGGCTCCGACCGAGTTAAAGGAATTAGAATCCTAGTTGCAAGAATTAACTTATCGAAGATTTTCTATACCGAGCTTTTCACCATGGAGTGCTCCTGCTTTGTTTGTGAAAAAGAAAGATGGCACATTAAGCATGTGTATTGATTACCGTCAGCTTAACAAAGTGACTATAAAGAATAAATATCCTCTGCCCAGAATTGATGATTTATTCGATCAGTTAAAAGGTGCTATTGTGTTTTCAAAGATAGATCTGAGATTAGGTTACTATCAGTTGCGAGTAAAGGACTCTGGCATTCTAAAAACTGCTTTTAGAACGAGGTACGAGCATTATGAATTTTTAGTTATGCCTTTTGGATTGACTAATGCACCTACTATCTTTATGGATTTGATGAATAGAATTTTCAAACCATATTTAGATCAATTTGTTGTGGTATTCATTGATGATATATTGATTTATTCACGTGATGAATCTGAGCATGCTGAACATCTAAGAATAGTACTACAGACTCTGCAAGATAAACAATTGTATGCAAAGTTCAGTAAATGTGAGTTCTAGTTGCGAGAAGTTGGTTTTCTTGGCCACATTGTGTCAGCATCGGGTATTCGAGTTGATCCGAACAAAATTTCTGCTATTCTGGATTGGAAGCCTCCGAGAAATGATTCAGAAGTCTGTAGTTTTCTAGGACTTGCGGGTTACTACAGACGATTCGTAAAAGGTTTCTCAATGATTGTGACTCCTTTGACAAAATTGCTCTAAAAAGATGTGAAGTTTGAGTGGTCTGAAAAGTGTCAGGATAGCTTTGATCAGTTAAAAGCTCTGTTAACTAAAGCTCCGATACTTGTGCAACCTGAATTAGGTAAAGAATTTGATGTATACAGTGATGCTGCATTGAACGGACTAGGATGTGTTCTAATGCAAGAAGGAAAAGTTATAGCCTACGCCTCGAGACAACTAAAGCTGCATGAAAAGAACTATCTGACTCATGACCTCGAGGTAGCTACTATTGTGTTTGCCTTGAAGATATGGCATCACTATCTATTTAGAGAGAAATGTCACGTGGTTTCTGATCATAAAAGTCTGAAGTATTTAATGACGCAAAAAGAGTTAAATCTGCGACAGAGAAGATGGTTAGAATTGCTAAAGGACTATGAACTTGTGATTGATGATCATTTAGGAAAAGCAAATGTTGTTGCCGATGCCTTAAGTCAGAAATCATTGTTTGCTTTGCATGCAATGAATGCTCATTTGGTTTTGTCTGATGATGGTTCGGTTTTAGCTGAATTAAAAGTGAGACCCTTGTTCTTATAGCAGATTATTGAAGCTCAGAAGATTGATAATGAGATTTTGGCTAAACGAACTCAGTGTGATGTAGAGACTGGTTCAGAATTCAGAGTTGATAAAGAAAATTGTTTAAGATTCGGAGATCAAATTTGTATTCCGAGGAATCCAAAGTTGATTCAGATGATTCTGAGTGAAGCTCACAGTAGTCAGTTATCTGTACATTCAGGTAGTACTAAAATGTATAATGATCTGAAGTAGCATTATTGGTGGCCCAGAATGAAAAGAGATATCTCTGATTTTGTTTCTAAATGTTTGATCTGTCAACAAGTTAAAGCTGAACATCAGGTGCCATTGGGTTATTACAACCGATTATGATTCCGGAGTGGAAATGGGATTAAGTGACCATGGATTTTATTTTGGATTTGCCCCTGTCTCCGAGAAAGAAAGACGCAATTTGGGTTGTAGTTGATTGTTTGATGAAATCAGCTCATTTTATTCCGATTCAATCTGATTATTCGCTTGATAAATTAGCTGAGTTATACATTTCTGATATCGTGAGACTGCATGGTGTGCCTTTGTCGATAGTGTCAAATAGAGACCCGAGATTTACATCGCGATTTTGAAAGAAATTGCAAGATGCTTTGGGTACTAAATTGCATTTTAGTACTACTTTTCATCCGCAAACGGACAGTCAATCTGAGCGGATTATTCAGGTACTCGAGGATATGTTGAGATGTTACATTCTTTGGTTTGAAGGTACGTGGGAACAATACCTACCTTTGATTGAATTCGCCTATAATAATAGCTTTAAATCGAGCATTAAAATGGCACCGTACGAAGCCTTATACGATAGAAAGTGTAGAACTCTGTTATACTGGTCTGAGCTCAGTGATAATAAGATTTATGGTATTGATCTGATAAAAGAAACAGAATAGAAAGTGAAAGTAATATGAGATAGTCTGAAAGCTGCCTCTGATCGTCAGAAATCTTATGCAGATTTAAAACGAAAAGATATCGAATTTGAGATTGGTGATAAAGTGTTTCTGAAAGTATCTCCGTGGAAGAAATTTTTCCGATTTGGTAAAAAGGGGAAGTTGAGTTCAAGGTTTATCGGACCGTATGAAATCATTGAGCGAGTTGGGCCGGTTGCTTAAAGATTGAGGCTACCATCTGAGTTAGAAAAGATTCACAATGTTTCATGTATCGATGCTTCGACGATACAGATCTGATCCTTCACATGTAATTTCACCGTCTGAGATTGAAATTTAGCATGATATGACTTACAAAGAAAAGTCGATCCATATTTTAACTCGCAAGGTTAAAGAGTTGCAAAATAAGAAAATTCCATTAGTTAAAGTGATATGGTATCGACACGATGTTGAAGAGGCCACGTGGGAGTCTGAAGATGCTATGAGACAACAGTATCTGAATATGTTTAACGGTAAGATTTTCGGGGACGAAAATCCCTAAGGGGGAGAATTGTAATAGTTCGGTTTAGGCCATAGTCGGAATAGTGGTTTCGAGACCACGTAATCGATTCTAAAAAATATTTTAATTTTATTTTCTGTGTCTGTGATATGTGAATTTATATCTGCGAAGTTTCTGTGATTTAATTTGTCTGTTTCTATGCTTAATTATGATAAATGACTAAATCGCGTAAAATGAAAAAGTTGCATGCTATATGTTAATGGGGTTAATTGGCCTTGGCTTTTAAAATAAGGGTCCTTGCATGGTAATTATACCATTGATAAAGTAAGTGGACAATATTGGACATGTGTTAGGTGAATTTAATGTTTTATAATAAAGGTTATTTTTGTAATTTGTTAATTAAAGCTCAATAAATAAAATGAAAACATGCAGGTGGCCTTATTATCATGCATGATAGCCAATTATATCAAGAAAATAGAAAGAAGAAGATCATCCTAAGGTTCGGTCATTGATTTGGTTGATTAAGGTATGTATTTTGGTCTGTTTTCGATAATCTGTTTTCGATAATTTCTACGTTTCTGTGATCGTTGCTTCGTGTTCTTCAAAACCCATGTCTGAATTTTTGTTTCTGTTGAAGATTATGAAATGTTCCATTGAAGATTTTATGAGCTTTGTAATGTTTTTATATGGATTATGAAAGAGATATGTGAGATTATCATGCTTTATTCTTGAATTTTGATGGAATAGAGCTATTTGGGCTAATTTGTGAAAATGAGGTTTTGAAGGACTAAATTGTGAATTAAATATGTTATTTGGACTTGTATGTAAGCTATGTATATTCGGCCAAGCTATAGTCTTGGTGAATTTTGCATATATGTGATTTTGTGAAAAATGGACTAAATTGTCCAAGTGTTAAAATGTACGGGATAAAATGCAAAGTGCCCTAAATATGTGTTCATGGATTATTTTGAATGAAATGAATGATTGAATGGATGAATTTGAATTGTATTAGATCAAGAACAAAGAAAATCAAACTTAGATCGAGGGAAGTCCAAAATAGTTGAATAGTCGACTTGTTTCTGTCCGGAATCCGTACGAGGTAAGTCAAATTAAAATTACGTGTTAAATTGACTAAATTCTGCGCATATATATATACTGTAATCTGTATTGGATGGCCTTGAGAGCTTGATGAATAAATTTTGAGTGAACTTAGATAATATGCTAGTATTTGAAAAGCTCTGTACGTTTCTGAAAGAATATTGATATTGATCTGGGATATCGTGTAAGACCTTGTCTGGGACACATGCCTTGATTTGAGATTAATGTGTAAGACCATGTCTAGGACAGAGGCATCGATACTGAATTACATGTAAGACCACGTCCAGGACATAGGCATTGTACCCATTTATGAGTATCTGTATCTTTTCTGAACCGTCTGATGATAAAGTAGAAGATATGGTAATGAATAGATGAAATGTATAATCTATACAGGTACGTTTGAATCGTACTAAACTTCTGAATAGGAAAGACTCTGTTTCTATGAATTAATGAATACAAAGGATGTATGAAATCATGGAAATGAAACATTACATTACAAGCAAATGAGCATGGTTAAGCTCCTGAAATACATTTTGAAATGGTTATAAATTCTTGGTATTGACTTTTATTTTCTATGCTTTAATGGTGACCAATTGTATTTGGCTTACTAAGCTCTTTGTAGCTTACTCTATGTGGTTTCTATCTATTTTACAGTTTTTGTAGCTACTGAAAGCTTGGGGATAGTCGAGGATCGTCACCACACTATCGAACTCATTTTGGTACTTTTGAAAGTGTAAATATTTTTAAGTATGGCATGTATAGGCTAGAATGTTTATGTTAGTAAGATTTGATATGTATATATGTTATGCCATGAGAGTTGGCTAGCAAATGATATGTTTGTGCATAGTTTTGGTATTTGGTTGGTGATGCTAAAAGATGTATGTTTGAAATGTTTATGATCTAATATGATTTGGTCATTTTAAGCATGGAATTGGCTGAAAATGTTGGTATAAGTGTTGTCTAATATTGCTTAGGAATGACCCAAAAAGGGGTGGCAAGTTGGCTTAAACTAAGCCTGCATTGTGCCACACGGTCAGGGACCACGAGCGTGCCTTGTGGCCGTGTAGGTAAAGCAGTAACCTCTTAAGACCACATGGTTAAGACACATGGACGTGTCATCTGGCCATGGGCTCAAGCCAGTCGCTAGCTAAGTATCACATGGCCATAGCACACGGGCGTGTCTACTGGCCGTGGGTAAAAGACAGTATGTATGTCTAGTTTTGGCACGGATGGCTCACATGGGCATGTCTGGTACTCATGTGAGGCACACGGCCTGGTACACGGGCGTGTGACCTCAACAGAATTGAAAATTTTTCTCAGTTCCGAAAATTTATGGATGTGTTTGGTTTAGTTTCGATTGCCCTTAAAAGTATGTTTTAGGTCTTGTAGACTATCATAAGGGATGATTTATTGATCATTAATTATTTATTAATGTTATGTGATATATGTGATTCTGAATCGGACTGAAATGTTCTGTCTATCTGGTAATGCCCCTTACCTATTCTGACGACGGTTACGGGATAGGGTTGTTACATGTTCCCCTTGCGTTACCAAGCCTCGAGCCCCAGACCTCCTGAAACACTCCACACGCCCTCAACCACCAGATCACTAGGCTTTTTATGACATACCTTAGTCATATATATTTAAGAAGCTTATAGACCAGAGCCAAGGTTCAACCAAGAAAAAACAAATTTTTTTTTCAGGCCACAGCTTGAGCCCAGGACTTCTCCAACCCCTCTTAGGACACTTAACCACTGAAGCAAACATGTATTTGTACGCAACAATACACAAATATAGATATCTAAATTTTGGGGCATTACACAAACCATATTCATGTATCAAACATAATTAAATACCATTTCATTAAACTTTCTCAATGTAGTACTTGAATAGGTTCCATACATACCCGTATCACCTCGTACTAACCTCTTTCTCAACCATGACATTTATTTATCAGTTGAATCATACGGTTAGAAGTTAGATACTCAAGAATCGCAATAGATAAGTACTTATACCATGGCCCATAGCCAAATCAAGGTAATTCCTTTCAAAATACCTATATCATGGCCCGTAGCCAAATTAAGGTATTATTCGCACCGAAAGTGCCGATATCATGGCCTGAAGCCAATGCATTAACTTAATGACATTACATTAGCATCATAATTGTACCTAAGGTTTAACCGAGAAGTTTCGCTTGTCGATTTCATCATCGAACACTTCCATATAGTCGTATTCACATTTCCAAACATTATACGCAATCTCATAATACATTTTATGCAATATCAAAGCATATAGCATCCATTTATAATGAAATTAACACCTACGAACTTACCTCGGTCGTAGAAACAACGAAACTAGCCGATTAATTGAGTACTTTGTTCTTGCCTCGATCTAAGTCTGAGTTCCTCTTTTCTTGATCTAAATGTATTCAAAAGTAACTCATTTAATCACCTATTCATTCAATTTCATCCAAAAATATATATTTGAGCATTTTTGCATTTTATCCTCTAAACTTTCACATCTATTCAATTTAGTCCTTATTTCAAAAATACACGAAATTCACAAAATTCAATTTAACCCATGCTTAGCCAAATTACCATAGTGCCCCTAGCAACCCATTTTTTTTATTTATTTCACAATTTAACTACATTTTTCTCAATTTAATCCCTATTTGACATTTTTGTGAAAAATCACTTTACAAAACATCTATATCAAACACCAAGCATGCATAATTCATCATCAAACATCATAAAACTCATGGATTCATCAATGGCATTTCACAAAATCATCAACAATTTTAGAAATTAGGGTACGAGCTAGCTAGTACTCAAAGCAATGATCACAAAAACATAGAAATCATCAAAAACCGAGCAAAATTACTTACCTAATCAAGCTACCAAGTTGCCGAATATCAAAACCCTATTTTTGCTTTCTCCCTTACTTCATTCGGCCATAAAAGATGATAAAATGGCCATCATTTCCACTTTGTTTTATTTTAATTATCATTAATGTACAAATTACTAAAATAACCTTATATTATAACATTAAAAATCACTTAATGGATTACTATATTTGTCCATCTCAATATCCAAAGGTCAAATAACCACATAAGGACTTACATATTTAAATTTCATAGCAATTAAAACACTTTAACAAATAGAATGCATCTTTTGCATTATACGCGATTTAGTCATTTTTTTAAATTAACCACTTAAACGATAAAATTAGCACAAGAAACTTTCACACATATACAATCACTTACTATAAACACCAAAAATAATATTAAAATAATTTTCTGACCTCAAATTTATGGTTCCGAAACCACTGTTCTGATTTAGCTAAAACTGGGCTGTTACAACTCTCCCTCTTTAGGGATTTTCGTCCCCGAAAATATTACCAGTGAATAGGTTTGGATATTGCTTTCTCATAGCGTCCTCTGGTTCCCACGTAGCTTCTTCTACTCTATGCCAGTGCCGTAACACTTTTACTAATGCTATTCTTTTATTTCTCAGCTCTTTTATCTCACGAGCTAAAATTTAGATTGGTTCTTCACTGTACGATAAATCTGACTGAATCTCAACTTCGGTCGGAGAAAATCTCATATGGTCCGATAAATCGCGGACTTCCTTCTCTTCACAACCAAAAATCCCAAATTGCAGACATATTGCACAGACATATTGCAGTTGAAATTACCAAATCAGATTAGACTTGCTTCTCTTCACAACCAAAAACCCCAAATATTTGCTCATGAATTAATACACATCAAACACTACCAGTCACATAGACATAGAAGTTCATATTCAGTCAATTAATTACAGAATTCCCATGCGATTGCAAAATGCACACCACATACATACATTCACACGGAAGCCGAAACTCACAAGCTCAATCGGTCACATTCAGGAACTATCATGTTTGTAACTACTTACCAGAACACCATATAACAATTAGTCAAACTATTAAATCGAGGCTCCAGCTACGTATAGACACATAAGCTTGAACTAATCAAAGTCTTTATTGATCTTACTAAAGCCTAACTGAGGGTCAGAACACACAGGAACACCAACAAGTCACAAGTCGACACAGTATAAAAATTTGAAAAATAAGGCCACACGACGTGTGGGGGTCAATACACCCATGTAAAGGAGGCAAATGAACATGTAAAGGGAGGCACTTGGCCGTATAACTATGACACATACCTGTGTGACCTAGGAACATGCCATGTGGACAGCCCGTGTAACTCTCTGTCCATTTGTACTTAAATAAGGTGCAAGGCAGACACGGCCGTGTGAATGTCTCACACACCTGTGTGCCCAAGGGACACAGCCGTGTGTCCAAAACACATGCCCATTTGAAAATCGACTAAAATCCCCAAATCAGTCACATAACCATATGGCCAGCCCATGTGGCACCAAATTCATCCCCAAAACAGTAATCCCTAATTCCACATAGCCGTGTGGACTGCCCATGTGCAGCACATGCCTGTGTGGCCACGAATCCACACTGAAACAGGCTGCATAACGTACCTTTTATGTCGAAATGACCCTCGACCATTGTTAAATCAATAATACACCAAAATACATAGTATTTCAAGCTAAACCGCAACAATCGACACTACGATTGGTAATTTTCAGTAACACACCAAATATGTCAAATTTCTCAAAATCAAATCAAAATTTCGACAATGAAAAGGAAGAGTTTCCAAACCCATACCTAAATTTGCGATTTAAGCACCCAGAATTGTTCAACTCGCTCCACCAAGCTGATTCAAAGACCTTAATTACAAATACAACTAATTATAAGAATTTAATTTAAGTAGCACAAAAAAATTGAAGCAATTCCTCCATTAAAACAAAAGACAAAACTTACCCAATTTTAGAACCAATCAAATAGAACACTCGAGAACAAAGCTCCCTTGACTGAAGACAAAGCAGAAGAAACAAAAAAAAACCCCAAAGAAATTGAAAAAGTCACAGTGAACAAAGTGGAAAAGAGAGGAATAACGTGTAGGAAAAAAACGTAAAAAAACGTAAAAAATAATGGCATTCCAATTGTGTCCTAATAAAATTTAAACAAGAAATCACAACCTTAGTAGCATTCTATTCAAAATTTGACAAAAAATAAGTACACTAAACACATAAAACTAGCTTGCTATCAAATCCTCCTTACTTAGTCAATGCTTGTCCTCAAGCATGTTGTGTATTCCTATACTAGAAATCATTCAACAAATTTTTTTGAAATCAAGTCTCCTTCCACAACAAATTGTAATGCAAACAATTTTAAGTGAAGCATCAATAAATCGTTGCTAGGTTTAACCAACAAACATTTTATAAAATTCTAATATTATGCAAAAATCAACTACTTCACTATATTAAAACTTAATCAAACTTGCAAGGTGATTGTTCTCAATCAAAATTTTCAACAAGTTTGGAATGTAGTGGAGTTTTTTTCGTGAAATGAGATGAAAACCAAAGCAACTCACCTCGGTTACTTAGTTTGACACGTCTCCAAATAGATTATTTTTCCTTACTCATGAATGTTCGGTTAGCGGAGTGTTTGCAAGTTTTGATTTGTCACTCGAACCTTTTGACGTGAAATGAGATAATGACCCAAACACCTTATAACACCCCTTACTCATATCCGACGCCAAGACAGAGTTCGAGGCATTACCAGACTTAAACGTAAACAAGCATACAAATTCGGGCCATAAAATTTAATCCAAATTTAAAACCTTTCAATCACATGCAAATTATCCTTTAAAAGGGCCTACGAGGCCCAAAACATACACCGGGAGTGGTTTGGGACTACATCTAGAACTTTCGGAACCTTTTTGACACTAAGAAAATTTTTCTTATTTTAGAGAGTCACACGCCAGTGTGGGTAGGCCGTGTGGTCACACACGCCCGTGTGGCTTGGGACACGCCCGTGTCGCTTGGGACACGCCCGTGTCCTTAGCCCATGTAACTCTCTGACTATGACATCATCAACCAAAATAAGGTCACACGACTGAGTCACATGCCCATGGGGCAAACTATGTGTCACACATGGTCTAGACACACGCCCGTGTGTCTATCTGTGTGGACAACTTTGAGGTTATTTTGCAAGCCATTTGACACCCTTAAATGCTCATTCACTCATTCATCTTTGATGGCATGCATCATAGTATACTTAGTCACTCAATAACTCATAAACATGATTAACCCATGCCTTTGTAATGTCAACATATCTCCTATGCAAACCATCATGCTTTCATATGGCATTCCACACCAATTTCATATTCATTCATCATGCTAAACTTACTTTCAATTTACTCAATTATACCATAGTTTTGGTCATACTTATTAGCCATGATTCATTCATTTAGCACATGTGCCATTTGTCACACATCTCATCTACAAGCAATCACGTCAAGCGTAATACATTGCATGCATGCATAATTGATTGGGGTTACACCCCAAATAATCAATATGAACAATATCACATGGCCGTATACAAAATAAATCAAATATTACCATAAGCCAACACATTTTTCTAGACCAATATGACATATAACAAAAAGACCAAGTCCCTATACATGCCATACTTAAAATGTTGAGACTAACTATACCAAATGTGCAGTTGATAGTGTAATTGAGCCTCCGACGTCCTTTGATCCTCGAGCTAGCTTAGCGGGACTATAAGAAAATGAAAAAGAGAGGGGAGTTAACATAAAGCATAGTAAGTTCACATGCAAATAAATAGCAATATAATCATATATATAAATACCATTGACATAACATAGTTTACTTATGTGTTATCATAAATTCATAGGCATAGCTTAAATTTGAAGACATAACTTACACATTTTCAATCTTACCAAAAGTTCATCACATACCGAGCTCATTCATATGAGTTTTTTTGTACATACTTGTACCAACTCGTAACATATTGTCATAGTTCCTCATCATTGACTTACTTGTCGAATAACTCGCAGGTTTACTATAACACCCCTTACTCGTATCCTACGTCGGGGAAGGCTACGTGGCGTTGCTAGACTTAAACACATACATACAAACAATTTTCGGGTCATAAAATTTTGCTCAAATTTAAAACTTTCAAACTTTCTCTTAATGTCCCTAATATGGAACTATAAGGCCCAAAACACGCTTTGGAAATAGTTCAAGAATAAACCGAACACTTTTTAAAAACTTTGAAAATTTTCAATACAACCGGGGGCACACGCCCGTGTGTCCTCTTAACATGGCCATGTTGAAGGCCCATGTGGCTCACACGGCCTGAACATATCGAGACACGCTTATGTCCCTAGCCCGTGCAAATTTATTTCTCGACTCAAACCTACAGGGGTTTCACACGGCTTGGCACACGCCCGTATCCATGGCTCGTGTACAAAAACCTTGACATTTTATTTCTAACATCATTAACCCTTTAGGGGCACACGGCCATGGTACACGCTCGTGTGGTTAATATTGGGCATTCTATTTTGCCAAATTTAGGTGCAGGGGACACACGGCCTGACTACATGCCCATGGGGCAGACCATGTGTCACACACAGCCTAGTCACACGCCCGTGTGTCTGCCCATGTGGACAAAAACAAGGCTATCTACCAAGCCTTTTTGCCACCCTTACTTGTGCCAACCTACTCCACATCAAACATCTCCAATCCAAGCATAAACACACGTAACCAAAACTGTAACAGCCCTAGCCCTTATCCGTTGCTGGACTAAGGTTAAAGGCATTACCGGACAAAACGGAACATTTAACATCATTTCATAATTATCATAGAATCAAAGATCAACCATCAATATAGAGTCCCTTATATAGGTCATCGAGACCTTAAACCTACAGTAGAAAAAGGTCGGGACCAAACCAAGCTCATACAAAATTTTTCAAAACTTAAACGTTTCTTAAAGTTGTACAGGTCACACGCCCGTGTGAATAGGCCATGTGCCTCACACGGCATTAGACACGCCCATGTATCTAGGCCATGTCAAAACAGGGCATACATACTGACTTATACACACGGCCACAAGAGATGCCCATGTGCCCTAACCGTCGTCAACACTGACTTAGGCCACACGGCTAGCCACACGCTTGTGTGTCTTGGTCATGCTCGAGCCTAACTTACAATTGTAGGGTACCCCAAGGGACACACGGCCGTGCAACATAGCCATGTGTCGCACACGGCTCAAACACACGCCCGTATCTCTACCCGTGTGGACAAAAATAGGCCATTTGAATAGCCAATTTGCCACCCCATTTGGGTCAAACCTACGAGCAACAAACCAAGCATATTTCAAACTTAATTTCAACCAATTTCAATACCAAACATACATTATTCATAACATTACATTATCAAAAAAATTTCAATCACAATTCATCAATAAATCAAATGCTGAAAACTTACCAAAAATTTTCAACATTTACCATTTCTTTTGGCCAACCAAAACATACCATAATTTCACATTAACATCACTTATCATATACCATTATCAAACTACAAGTTCAACACAAACTAGTTATATTACATGGCTAAATATGTACATCACAAAACATATTCCCACAACTTCTATCCTATACATGCCATACTTTAATGTATACAATTTCAAAGTACCAAAATAAGGTTCGATAGTGTGGTGATGATCCACAATGATCCCTGAGCTTCTAGTAGCTACGATATCTGAAAAACAGTTAAAAGACACACAAAGTAAGCTTATAAAAGCTTAGTAAGCCATATACAAATAAATTTAACAAATTAAACATTAAGTCATCATCAAATCACATATAATTCAAGTCATAAACTATCACAACTTCCATATTCATATAAATTTCATATCTTCCAATTTCTATGTCACATATAGCAAAATTTCTCATGCTTCTACCACATATCATCTTTTGTTCATTAAAGAACATATACTTACCTTTCAATATCAAATATGATACTTATATCGAACGTGTATGAATTAGATTTATGTTCACAAACTGATTCATTTTCTTGGAATGCCCGTTTGAACCGTTCGAAAACATAAGTATACGCGGATAGCTCAGAAAACATAGTAGTTCTAACCATCTTCTCTGTCGCAGGTTCAAATCTTTCTAAGTCATCAAATATTTCAAACTCTTATGATCAGAATATACATGACATTTTTCCCTGAACAGATAGTGGCGCCAAATTTTTAGAGCAAACACAATCGCGGCTAACTCAAGATCGTGTGTCAGATAATTCTTTTCATGCGGCTTCAACTGTCTCGAAGCATAAGCAATAACTTTACCTTCTTGCATCAAAACACATCCCAGACCGATCAACGAAGCATCACTATAGATCACAAATTCTTTACCCGATTCAGGTTTTACTAATATCAGAGCTTCAGTCAACAAGGTTTTCAACTGATCAAAAATGTTCTAACTTTTTTCGGACCACTCAAACTTCACATCTTTCTGAAGCAGTTTGGTTAACAGAGTCGCAATCATTAAAAGCCTTTTATGAAATGTCTATAATAACCGGAAAGTCCCAGAAAACTACAGACTTTAGAGATATTTCTCGGAGGTTTCTAATCCAGAATAGCTAAAATCTTACTCGGATCAACTCGGATTCCAGATGCTGATACAATATGACCCAAAAAACTGACCTCTCATAATCAGGATTCACATTTGCTAAACTTCACATACAATTGTTTATCTCGCAGAGTCTGTAGCACTATTCTCAGATGCTCGGCATGCTCAGCTTCATCTCGTGAATAAATCAATATGTTATCAATGAATATGACAAAAAAGCAATCTAAATACGGTCTGAAAATTCTATTCATCAAATCCATAAAGATAACAGGTGCGTTAGTTAATCCGAAAGGCATAACTAAGAATTTATAATGTCCGTACCTCATTCGGAAAGCAATCTTCGGAATGTCTGAGTCTTTCACTTGCAACTGATAATAGTCTGATCTCAAATCTATTTTTGAAAACACAGTAGCTCCTTTCAATTGATCAAACAAATCATGAATACGGGGCAGAGTATACTTATTCTTGATAGTCACTTTGTTCAACTGATGATAATCGATACACATTCTTTTTTCACAAATAGAACAGGAGCACCCCAAGGTGAGAAACTCGGTCTAGCAAATCCTCTATCGGTTAATTCTTGCAATTGAGACTTTAATTCTTTTAGTTCAATCAGAGCCATTCTATATGGAGCTATCGAAATTGAAGTAGTACTAGGTAACAATTCAATGCCAAATTCAACTTCTCTAACAGGAGGTAAACCAAGAAGTTCTTCAGAAAACACATCAGGAAATTCACATACAATAGGTACGGATTTAACTTTCTTTTCTGATACTCTCGAATCAATCACATAAGCAAAATAGACTTCACAACCCTTTATTACAATACTCAAAGTTTTCATCGAAGATATCACAGCAGACAATCCATTCAAATCACTAGATTCAATTCAGACTATTTCATCATTTTTACATCTCAAATCAATAGTTTTTCATTTGCAGTTCACAACAGCATCATGCAAAGTTAACCAATCCATGCCTAGAATTATATCAAATTCATCAAAAGGTAATAGCATCAGATCAGCTGGAAAACAAGTGTCTCGAACATTAACGGACAATTCTTGTAGACTTTATCAACCAAAACACATCTGCCTAGGGGGTTCGATATTCTAATTGCAAATTCAGTAGACTCTATAAGAAAAGTCTTACTGTTCACTAAGTTCATTCATATATACAAATGTGTTGATCTAGGGTCTATCAAAGCAATCACAGAAGTATCATAAAGAGTAAATGTGCCCGTAATCACATCTGGCGATGAAGCTTCCTCACGAGCTCGGATAGTATAGGCTCTAGCAGGTGCATGAGCCTCGAATCTAACAGCTATATCTTCTATCCCTCTCTGACTTCCACTTACATTTCTCGTATTTCTAGGAGGTCTACCACAAGAAGTATTGCCACTCAGTCTCGAATTTTGCACACTTTCTTGCTCGACTGATTCAAGGCGATCACGGATAAAATGGTCTAACGATCCACATCTGAAACAATCCCGATCATACAGTCTACAATTATCGAATGTCTTTTACCACAATGCTTACACTCATGGCGATCAGATTTAGCGTTTCCGACACTGGCAACGGATGTAGCTGCAGCTCTGAAGTTCGATTGCAGTCTAGCACGATCTCTATTCGAATGTCCCACATTAGCCTTTGAACAACTATCATCATCTCGAAATTTCTTTGATACAGATTGAAATAACTTGCCCGATGATCTCTTTCGTACCTCTCTAGCTTCAAAATCAACTTTTCTTTTTTCTTTCCCAAGATCTTTAGCTTTACATGCTAGTTCAACAAGCACAACAAATTCTTTAATCTCGAGAATCCCAACTAACAAACGAATATCCTCGTTCAAACCATCTTTAAATCTTTTGCACATTATTGCTTTCGTAGATACACATTCACGAGCATACTAACTCAGTCTTACAAATTCCCGCTTGTATTTTGTGATAGACATACGGCCTTGTTTAAGCTCGAGAAACTCTTTACGTTTTTGGTCGATGAATCTCTGACTGATTATTTCTTTCAAAATTCAGCTTGGAGGGAATCTCAGGTGACTTGCTCACTCGAAACTACTGGTATCAAAGTTTTCCACCAATGGCACGCCGTATCTCTCAAAAGTGAAATGGTACATTTTATACATTTTTTGGAATTCAAAGACAATTCATCAAACACTCTTATCGTGTTCTCTAACTAGAACTCAGCCTTTTCAGCATCATCATTTGTTGTAGCTTGGAACTCTTCGGCTCCATACTTTCTAATCTTATCTACCGGAAGCTTACTTAACAGAACCAAATTCATTGATGGTATAGTAGGAGCTTGCAAAGAATTGACCGAGGGTGGAGGTTGTTGTACAGCCAAATTAGTTCTAATATATTGGCTAAACCAATCGTTCATCATCTGATAGAAGGCTTGTTTAGCCTCACCATCACGGCTACTTGTAACCGGTCTAGAATCGGATGGCGTTGTCCCCTGCGCGGAGTAGGTGCATTGCTTTCGACATTGTTCGCCACGGCTCGATCGGGATCCATTTGCTCTATAAAAGCAAATTTCAATGTCAGGATTCATCACACTATCGCAATTCATAAATATGGCATGTATAGTTAGACTCACATACGCTATGGTAGTCCTAGAATCGACTAAACCATAGTTCTGATACCAACCAAATGTAACACATCTAACCCGTATCCGTCACCGGACTAGGGTTAAAGGCATTACAGGACAAAACAGAACATTTAACATCATTTCATAATTATCATAGATCAGAGATCAACCATCAATATAGAGTCCCTTATATAGGTCATCGAGACCTTAAACATGCAGTAGAAAAGGGTCGGGACCAAACCGAGCTCAAGCAAAAATTTTCAAAACTTAAACATTTCTCAAAGTTTATAGGTCACAAGCCCGTGTGAACAGGCCGTATGCCTCACACGGCATTAGACACGCCCGTGTGTCTAGGCCATGTCAAAACAGGGCATACAACTGACTTATACACACGGCCACAAGACACGACCGTGTGCCATAACAGTGGTCGACACTAACTTAGGCCACACGGCTAGCCACACATTCGTGTGTCTTGGCCGTGCTCGAGCCTGACTTACAATTGTAGGGTACCTCAGGGGACACACGGCCGTGCAACATAGCCATGTGTCGTACACTACTTAGACACACGCCCGTGTCTCTGCCCATGTGGACAAAAAGAGGCCATTTGAATAGCCAATTTGCCACGCCATTTGGGTCAAACCTACAAGCACCAAACCAAGCATATTTCAAACTTAATTTTAGCCAATTTCAATACCAAACATACATTATTCATGCCATTACATTATCAAAAAATTTCAATCGCAATTTATCAATCAATCAAATGCTCAAAACTTACCAAAAATTTTCAACATTTACCATTTCTTTTGGCCAACCAAAACATACCATAATTTCACATTAACATCACTTATCATATACCATTATCAAACTACAAGTTCAACACAAACTAGCTATATTACATGGCTAAATATGTACATCACAAAACATATTCCCACAACTTCTATCCTATACATGCCATACTTTAATATATACAATTTCAAAGTACCAAAATAAGGTTCGATAGTGTGGTGATGATCCACAATGATCCTCGAGCTTCTAGTAGCTACGATATCTGAAAAACAGTTAAAAGACACACAGAGTAGAGTAAGCTTATAAAAGCTTAGTAAGCCATATACAAATAAACTTAACACATTAAACATTACGTCATTATCAAATCACATATAGTTCAAGTAATAAACTATCACAACTTCTATATTCATATGCATTTCATATCTTCCAAATTCCATGTCACTTATAGCAAAATTTCTCATGCTTTTATCACATATCATCTTTTGTTCATTAAAGAACATATACTTACCTTTCAATATCAAATATGATACTTATATCGAACGTACCTGAATCGGATTTATGTTCACATACTGATTCATTTTCTCGGAATGCCCATTTGAACCGTTCGAAAACATAGGATACGCAGATAGCTCGAAAAACATATACAATGCCAACGTCCCAGACGTGGTCTTACATGCAACCAAATATCGATGCCATTGTCCTAGACAGGGTCTTACATGAAAATAAATATCGATGCCAACGTCCCAGACGTGGTCTTACACGTAAAGCATAAGTCGATCCCAACGTCCCAGACGTGGTCTTACATGAAAGCATATATCAGACCCTATGTCATGACATATGTATCTTAACTATTCTTAAGGTTCATACGGGGCTTTTCGGACATTGGAAATTCGTCGATACTTTCTCAGATGTCTCGTAATCAAGGCATAAAGCCATTCATTATAGTTAAATAACAAATAAGCATAAATAAATCAATTCAAGTGCATTTATTTGTATATAGACTTACCTCGTTCAGATTCGGATATATGGAATCGGCTACTTGACGACTTTCGACTTTCCCCGATCTAATTCTATTTTTTTTAATTCTTGATCTAAATAAATTCAAATTTAACTTATTCAATCACAAATTCATTCAAAACAATCCATAGATACATACTTAGGGCAATTTGCAAACTAGCCCTCACATTTTCACATTTTGACACTTTAGTCCTTAATTCACAAAATCACAAAATACACATAATTTGCATATACTCATGCTTGGCCGAATATTCGTAGCACTCATACAAGTCCACACATTTCTTTTATTTCACATTTTACTCCCTCAATTTACAAATTTCACAATTTAGCCCATTTTACTCAAAATCATCAAAAATCCAAAGACAAAACATATAAACCCAACATCAAACTTTCATATTTCATCATATAACAACATAAAGCTCATGAATTTATCCATGGCACATTTCAACTTCATCATCAAAATTAGAAATTGAGGCATGGGCTTAGTAAAACACAAAGCAACGATTATAAAAACGTAAAAATTATCAAAAACCGAACGAAATCCATACCTTAATCAAGGAATTCAATGACCGAACCCTAGGTAGTCTTTTTCTTTTATTTTCTTGTGATTTTAGGTTGCAGAACATGAATAATGACTTATTTTCATTCCTTATTTTAATTATAATTCAATTTATAATTAGTTTACCATTTTGCCCTTTCTTATAAAACTAATAAATCAATAAACACAAGGCCAATAGTGTCCATTAACCATGTAAATGACATATTAACCACATAAGTACCTCTCAAATAGTAAGCCAAATCAAATAGGAACTTTTAACAAACAACAGGCAACTTTTATATTTTACGCGATTCGGTCCTTTTTAAAAAATAAGCACACAAACATTCAAATTTTCATACGAGACTTTCACATATGCTCATTCTCATATCATAAACATGGAAAATAATATTTAATCATTTTTTGATACGGATATGTGGTCTCGAAACCACTGTTCCGACTAGGGTCTAAACTGGACTGTTACAAAAATAGCCACAACCAAACATCCACATCTATGATAATCCTCATTAAATGCATTTAGCAATAAAAAATATTAGCCATCATCCATGGCCTTATACAAAATAAAACAATTTTCATGACAAGCCAACACATTTGGCTAAAATAATATGACACTTAGCAAAAAGACCAAGTTCCTATACATGCCATACTCAAAATAATAAATCTAACTATACCAAATATTCTGATTGGTAGAGTGATCGAGCCTTTGACGTCCTTTGATTCCCAAGTTAGCTTGGTGATGCTATAAGAAAAAGGAAGGAAAGGGAGTAAGCATAAAGCTTAGTAAGTTTGCATGTAAATAAGTAATAACATCAATCATGCACTAACACGCGCCCAATATAACTTACACAAAATTTTCGTATGATCATAGGCATAACTTACTCATTTTCATACTCGTTATTCATATAACGTAAACCGAAGCTCAATTCTCATGAGTTTCATGTATGTATCTGTACCACTTTCAACATAATCACAACTTTTCTTATTTGATAAAACCTTTAAATTACCCGTTGAACCGTTGGAATACTAAAGGATACCCGATAAACCTCATACAAAAGGGTAAAATGCTGATGTCATGTCCCGAACATGGTCTTACAGTGGCTCTCATACATCGGTGCCGATGCCATGTCCCAGACATGGTCTTACATTGGCTCTCATACATCAGTGTCAATGCCATATCCCAGACATGCTCTTACACTGACACATATAACAATGCCCATGCCATGTTCCAAACATGGTCTAACACTGCCTCACATATTGAGATCGATGCCATGTCCTAGACATGGTCTTACACTAGCTCTCTTAATAATACCGATGCCATGTTCCAAACATGGTCTTACACTGGGTCACATGTACCCTAACACCATGACCTCGGTATCCTAATATTCCTACGGTTCAACTGGGAATTTATCACATCAAGTCCCTTTGGACATATTTGTAACATTAATAAAACAACTCACTCAACATCAATTATTAATTGCATAATATAAGGTACATTATTTACATACGAACTCAACTCGGTATGCAAAATATGGGTGACTAGTTTGATTTAGTCCACTAGCTTGGTTGTCTCCCGGTCTAAGTCTGAATTTCGTATTTCTTGATCTATAATGATAAAATTTACTAATTTAATCATCACATTAATCAAGACATTTTACAAGACATTCACAAAATTACGATTTTACCCTTAGGCTCGTAAATCATTTTTCATCAAATTTTCTCACTAACCAAGCCTAGCCAAATTCTTTGTATACTAGCAACAACCCACAATTACAATTATTTCACACATTTACCATATAATTAATAACTTATACAAAATGGTAATTAGTTAGAGTTTCCATGAAAACTACTTCACAAAAGTTGTTTATTTAACAACCATAACTCATTTTCTTCCATAATATTTCAGCAAACAACATAAAAGCTTTCATGGAAAAACACTAAAATTTTAACCATTTGCAAAATAGCCCCCCATTAGTTAGCTTATGCTACAAGGGTCCCAAAAGTACAAAAATTATCAAGAAAGGCCATCAAAATCACTTACCTGCAAGAGTGAGGAGTGACTGAAATTTTGAGCTCTCAAAACCCCTATGTTGGCTAAAAATTTTGGTGGATGGAAAAGGAAGATGATGGCCTTTTTCTTTTTATTTAATTTTATTACCAAATAAGTCACCTAATGCCACCAACATTTGACTTTTCAATTCCTTTTTCTCCATGTTCAGCCACTAATAACTTTCGGGGTCTATTTATTCAATAAGGACTTCTAATTTAATGCCTCATAGCCATTTAACACTTTTAGCTAGTAAAACAAATCTTTCGCACTTAAGGCGATTTAGTCCTTTTTTTGAAATTAAGCAAGCAATCGCTAAAATTATTTCACCCAAATTTTCATGCACTCATATAATCATGCTATAACACATACAATAATATTAAAAATAATTTCTCTGGCCTCGGATTAGTGGTTCTGAAACCACTTGTTCTGACTAGGCCCAAAATTGAGCTGTTACATTTACCCGTTGAATACTCGGAATACTATCGGATACATGGAAGAATTGCAAATACTGCTTCAAACGTAGCCACATGCTACCTCATATCACAATCACACATTGCTCGCTCTAGAGCTAATCACAGGTCTACTCACACAAGCTGGCAGTTAGGACGTAACTACTCGGGCTGCTCACACAAGCTGACAGGTACCCACAACACATGCCAAGCTACCCAGCCACTGGTAGAACGTACAAGACTAGCACCCGAATTCACATAATCACATATACATATAATTTCATGAGCTCGTAATCTCATAGTTCCTACTGACATGTCACATTGTATCCTACATTATTCCTAAGGTTCAAACGGGATTTTCCCGATAACTCGTATTCGTCGAACTCGTTCACAATGTCATTCTCATTGACCATAAAGTCATTCATACACTCGTCATAAAAATTAAACATAGAAACTCATACATTAATAAAGCATTAAAACATGATTCAACATTGCATTATTTACATTTGAACTTACCTCGGTACAAAATATGGAAAATTAATTCGATTTAGTCAAAAATCTTGTTCTTTCCCCGGTCTAAGTTTGGACTCTGTTTTTCTTGATCTATAATAGCAAATTCAGCTCATTTAGTCATCACATTCTTCAAACCAGTCCAAAAACTATATTTAGGCAAAATTACAATTTTTCCTCTAAACTTTCACATATTTACAAATTATTCCCTAAGCTCGTAAAATGAAATGTGTTCATTTTCTTTGTTACCCAAGCCTACTCAAACCTATACCATGCCCATATCAGCCAACACTTTCCTTTATTTCACATTTTTACTACTCATTTTTACACCATTTATAAACAAGTCCTTTTTATGCATTTCTATCAAAAATTACTTAGTAAAAGATGTTAAACACACATCAAACTTTTATTTTCTTCCATTAAACATCAAAATACAAACATGTCACACACGGGTCAAATTTCATACATGAACCCTAGCTCAAAATATGGCTAGAAATGGATAAATCATGCTTCAAGGACTTCAAAAATGCAAAGAACATCAAAAATAGGGCTAGGGAGCACTTACAATCAAGCTTGAAAAGTTGAAAAACCTAGCTATGGAACCCTTGCAAATTTCGGCACACAAGGAGGAAGATGGACACAATTTTGACTTGATTTTTCCCTTTTTATTCTTTTATTTACCAAAAGACAAAAATGCCCTTAAGGCCTTTCTTCCCAATTTTTTCTATTCATGTCCATTTTTGTCCAAAATTTTAGAACATGGTCAAATTGCTATTTAAGGACCTCTAATTAATGATCCAATGAAATTTCATGCTTAAAGATTCTAGAACATAAATTTTACAACTTATTCAATTAGTCCCTGAAGTCAAATTGGACACTTTAGGCATAGAATTTCTTCATGAAAATTTCACACAAACATGCAATCATATCATGTACCATCAAAAAATCATAGAATAATTATTTCTATTTTGGATTTGTGGTCTTGAAACTACTGTTCCATCTAGACCCTAATTAGGGATGTTAAAATTCTCCCCCATTAGGGATTTTCGTCCATGAAAATCTTACCGGAGAAAAGGTTTGGGTATTGGTTTCTCATGTTTTCCTTAGTCTCCCATGTATCCTCTTCAATCCCATGTCTTTGCCATAAAACTTTCACAAGGGCAATACTTTTGTTTCTCAATTGCTTGACTTCCCGGGATAAAATCTTAATCGGCTATTCGCCATAAATCATATCCGATCGGATCTCGACCTTTGTAAGAGAAATCACGTGCGAAGGATCAGATCAGTATTGGCGCAACATAGACACATGGAGCACATCATGAATATCTTCCAATTCGGATGGTAAGGTTAACCGATAGGCAACTGGCCCTACTCTCTCGGTGATCTCATACGGTCTAATAAAGCGTGGACTTAGTTTGCCTTTCTTACCAAATCTCAAAACCTTTTTCCATGGAGACAGTTTCAAAATTACCTTATGACCGACCTGAAACTCAATCTCTTTTCGTTTCAAATCTGCGTATGATTTCTGTCTATCCAAAGTAGCTTTCAAACAATCAACTCTATGAATCTGATTCTCTCTGAGTTTGGTCCAATACAAAGGCATTTGGCACTTACACCCATACAGTGCCTCATAGGGCGCCATTTTCAAACTCGACTGAAAAATGTTGTTGTAGGAAAATTCTACCAACAGTAAATACTTTTCCCAATTACCTTAGAACTCAAGGACACAACACCGGAACATATCTTCAACAATTTGAATTATCGCTCAAACTGACCGTCGGTCTGTAGATGGAAAGCGGTACTAAAATTCAATTTTGTACCTAAAACCTCCTGCAACTTCTTCCAAAATCACGAAGTGAACCTCAGATCTCTATCTGATATAATCAATAAAGGCACTCCGTGTAACCTCACTATTTTAGAAATATACAACTCGGCTAGCTTTTCAAGTATATAGTCGATATGAACTAGTATAAAATGAGCCGAATTTGTTAATCGGTCAACAACAACCCATACAACATCTTTCTTTCTGGGTGTCAAAGGCAAACCCATCACGAAATCCATAGTAATACGGTCCCATTTCCATTCGAGAATTATCACAGACTGAAGTAAGATTGAAGGTACTTGGTTTTTAGCTTTCATTTGTTGACAAATCAGGCATCTCACAATAGAAATATCTCTTTTCATACTCGGCCACCAATACAATTTCTTCAAGTCATGGTACATTTTCGTACTACTCGGATGCATAAACAAACGACCACTATGAGCCTCAAGCAAAATCTTCTGAATCAACTCAGTATTCTTAGGAATACAAATCCTATCTCAAAACATTAAGCAACCATCGAAACTAATTAAAAAATCTGATTCCATACCTGATTCACATTGAACTCTTTTGGCTTGCAAATCACTGTCACTTTGCTAGGCTTTATAGATCTCTTGAAGAAACATTGGTCTAACTCTTAACTCGGCTAGAATCGAACCATCATCTAATAAAGCCAATTGAGTGTTCATAGCCCTCAATGCAAACAAGGATTTCCTACTCAAAGCATTGGCAACCACGTTCGCCTTTCCCGGGTGATAATCAATCACTAGCTCCTAATCTTTTATCAACTCCAGCCATCTCCGTTGTCGTAGGTTCAAGTTCTTTTGAATCATCAAGTACTTTAGAATTTTATGATCAGTATACACATGACATTTCTCACCATACAAATGATGTCTCCAAATCTTCAACGCAAACACAATGGCAGCCAATTCCAAATCGTGTGCCGGATAATTCTTCTCATGCAGTTTCAGCTGCCTCCAGGCATAAGCGGTCAGCTTGCCTTCTTGCATAAGCACACAACCCAATCCACTTAAGGATGCATCACTATAAACCACAAATTCTTTTCCTGGTTCAGGTTGTACTAAAATTGGAGCCTCGGTCAACAATACCTTTAGTTTCTCAAAACTCTGTTGGCATTTTTCCGTCCATTCGAACGTAACATCTTTCTGTAACAATCTTGTCATCGGAGCAGAAATCATGTAAAATCCTTTAACAAACTGTCTATAATAACTGGCTAAGCCTAGGAAGCTTCTAACTTCTGACACATTCTTCGGTGGTCATTCAACAATAGTCAAAATCTTACTCAGATCTACTCGAATGCCATCACCTGAAATAATGTGTCCCAAGAATCTAACTTCTCAAAGCCAAAACTCACTTTTACTAAACTTAGCATACAGGTACTTGCCTCTTAAGGTTTGCAAAATGGTTCTTAAATGTTCGGCATGCTCGGCCTCATCACGAGAATAAATCAGTATATCGTCAATAAAAACAACCACAAATTTATGTAAGTATGATCAGAAAATACGGTTCATTAAATCCATAAATACCGCGGGAGCATTCATTAAACCAAAAGGCATAACCAAAAATTCATAGTGACCATACCTCGTCCGAAATGCAGTCTTCGGTATATTCGAATCGTTAACTCTCAACTGGTAGTAACCAAACCTCAAGTCTATCTTTGAAAATACTGTGGCTCTCTTCAATTGATCAAACAAGTTATCGATTCTTGGTAAGAGGTACTTGTTCTTTATGGCTACCTTATTGAGCTGTCGGTAGTCAATGCACAATCTCATTGAACCATCTTTCTTTTTTGCAAATAGCACCAGTGCGCCCTATGGAGAATAACTGAGTCTCACAAAACCTTTATCCGTTAACTCTTGTAACTAAACTTTTAACCCTATAACTCCATCGGAGCCATCCTATACGAAGTAATCGAAATAGGTGCAGTGCCCAGAACTAATTCGATGCCAAACTCAACTTCCCTAATTGGAGACAATCTGGGCAACTCTTCTGGGAACACATCTGGATATTCGCATGCTACCGGCACTAACTCAAATTTCAACTCAGACTCATTCGTATTCAACACAAGGGCAAGATAAGCTTTATAACCCTTTATCAGACATCTCTGAGCAGTCATAGAAGAAATCACTACAGGTAAGCTATATAATTCATCTTATTCAACCCGAATAATATTACAACATTTACATTTCAATTCAATGATTTTCCTTCCATAATTTACTACTATATCATGCATGGTCAACCAATCCATACCAAGTATTATATCAAATTCATCAAACGGAAAAAGCATGAGATTAGCTAGAAAACAATGACCTCTAATCATTAAAGGGCAACTCTTACATACTTTGTCAACTATCACATGCTTGCCTAGAGGGTTTGACACTTTTATCACAATTTTTGTAGACTCAGCGGGTATATTCATTCTAGACACCAATTTCACACATACATACGAATGGGTAGATCATGGATCAATCAAACCAACAACAGAAGTATCATAGAGAGAAAAAGTACATGTAATCACGTTAGGGGATGAAGCTTCTTCGCGAGCACAAATGGCGTAAGTCCTCGCAGGTGCTCTACCCTCGGGTCTCACGGGTAGTTCCCTAGGTACACTCTTACTACTCGTTCTATTCCCCAGATTCTTTGGTGGCCTCCCTCTAGAAGTACAATTGCCTGATCTTGCACTTTGAAATTTTTCCTTTCCAACCTACTATTCATCCAGCTCACCGGGGTGATGTCTGCCACAACGTTGACACTCAGGTCTATTAGGTCGAGCATTACCCACACTCGCTATCGAAGTAGTCTGAGCCTTATGACCCGAATACTGTTTCCTATGGTTCTTGATCGAAAACCCAACTGAAACACCTGATCGAGTATTAAAATCTCTCAGTTTCTTAGTTGAGGACTGAAATGATTTGCCCATTTGTCTCTTCTTCAAATATCGAGACTCTAACTCGGCTTTTCTCTTCTCTTTAGCCAAGTCCTCGGCTTTACAAGTAATCTCTACGAGCATAACAAATTCTCTCAATTCAAGGACAGCCACTAACAATTGGATGTCTTCGTTTAATCCATCTTCAAATCTTTTGCACATGATGGCCTCAGTCGATACACATTCTCGAGCGTATTTGCTCTGCCTCACGAATTCACACTCATATTTCGTTACCGTCATTCGGCCCTGTTTTAACTTGAGGAATTCCTCCTTTTTTTGATCAATAAATCTCTGGCTAATGTACTTCTTATGAAATTCTTATTGGAAGAATTCCCAATTAACTCTCTCCCTTGGTACCACCGACACAAAGCTGTTCCACCACTGATAAGCTGAGTCTCTCAGAAGGGACACAACACACTTCATGCATTCCTTAGGTGTGCATGATAACTCATCAATCACCCTAATGGTATTCTCGAGCCAGAACTCTGCCCAGAATTGTTTGATTGCTCCACCAAGCCGATTCAGAGGCCTCAATTACAAACAAAACTAATTATAAGAATTTAACTTAAGTAGCACAAAAAACTACAGCAATTCCTCCATTAAAACAAAAGACAAAACTTACCCAATTTCGGAACCAATCAAGTAGAACACTCAAGACCAAAGCTCCCCTGACTAACGACAAAGAAAAAGAAGCAAAAAAAAAAAACCAAAGAAATTGAAAAAGTCAGAGAGAACAAAGTGGAAAAGAGAGGAAAAACGTGTAGAAAAAAATGTAAAAAATGTTGGACGTTGACATAGAAATAAAAATAAATTAATAGTTTTAAACTTAAAACAAATTTTAAGATACAAAAATCATTCCTCAAAACACAGATAAGGATTTGAACCAAGAGCCCAGAGGTACATTAACACACAACCAGCCACCAGACCAACAGACCCATTCTAACACTAAAACACAACAGCAAACTCAATTGTCCCATCTAGCTACTGACCCCACCTACAAGTCTCAAAACTTCTAGCCCTGAAATCTTGGGTATTACAATACAATAGACGGCTGACTCACTTTCCCAACTGCACACTAAAATAACTCCCTCACAACATGCACTTTGAGCTAAAATTGGATTAACTTTGAGGGGTGAATGTGACTTTCCCATATTCCAAAGAGATAATGAATATCATATTGTAAGGTTTTAGTATGGATTCACTTCTCACGATTCTCGATCAGAATTATGACCGGTCTAAAACTAAATGGGGATTAGTTGAGCATGATATTAATCATGCTTTATTAGATTATAAGAATTAATTTTAATGTAATGATGATAGGTGAAAAAGGGAGGGCACTTAAAGAGCAATTGCTCTAAAATTAGAATAAAAAGGAAATGGAAAAATGCTTGACAAGCTACAAATGCAAGAAATGAATAATTGTTTTGAATTTAAGTCTCAAGTATGTCTATTCCCAAGCCACAATTACAAGGCTTTTTATACACCTCTCAAAAGCTAATTTAGCATGATTTCCTCCTAAAATTATATTTAACAACCAACAAAAAAATTAGATATTTTTCTAATTACAGGATTTGACAATCAATATCTGAAAATTTTATCAACCACCAATTTTACAACTTTTCAATTTGTCCCATTTTCTTGCTTTTTGTTCCAATTTAGCCCAATCTGCTTGTTTTTTGAACTTCGGCATTCCAATTATGTCCTGATAAAATTTAAACAGAAATCACAAGCTTAGTAGCAGTCTATTAAAAAGTTGACAAAAAATAAGTACATTAAACCCACAAAACTAGCTTGCTATCAAGTCCTCCTTACTTAGTCGATGCTTGTCCTCAAGCATGTTGTGTATTCCTATACTAGAAATCATTCAACAAATTTTTTGAAATCAAGTTTCCTTCTACAACTAATCGTAATGCAAACAATTTTAAGTGAAGCATCAATAAACTGTTGCTAGATTTAACCAACAAACATTTTATAAAATTCTAATATTATGCAAAAATCAACTACTTCACTATATTAAAACTTAATCAAACTTGCAAGGTGATTGTTCTCAATCAAATTTTTCAACAAGTTTGGGATGTAGTGGAGTCTTTTTTTGTGAAATGAGATGGAAACAAAGCAACTCACCTCGGTTACTCAATTTGACACGTCTCCAAATAGATTATTTTTCCTTACTCATGAATGTTCGGTCAGCGGAGTGTTTGCAAGTGTTGATTTGTCACTCGAATCTTTTGACGTGAAATGAGATGATTACCCAAGCACCTTGTAACACCCCTTACCCGTATCTGATGCCAGGACAGGGTTCAAGGCATTACCAGACTTAAACACAAACAAGCATACAAATCCGGGCCATAAAATTTCATCCAAATTTAAAACCTTTCAATCATATTGATAAACCGTAATTTATACATATTTTTATCCCATGTTTAGCACATTTATGGATGAATTCCCTTTAGAAGTGGTGAATTTATGCTTCTCATCCTTTAATTTCATGTTTTATACTTAGGTGAGCATACGACAGTAAAAAGAGCGAAAAATAGGTCGAAAACGGAGAAAATGGGCCAACATGGGAAATCAACACGGCCTGGACTTTCTCACACGGGTAGACTACACGCCCGTGCCCTTTTAGCAGAATTGAGCACGACTTACATGGGTAGACCACACAACCATGTCTATTCAATAGACTCTAACACGGTTTGGAGCAATCGAACATGGGTGTGTCCCTGTCGAGCCCAAGTTGAGTTCTATTCGAAAAAGTCCACTCTTGAGGGTTCTAAGGCATTCTAAAGCCTATATAAACACCCTAGAGGAGGATTAAAGGGGGACACACAGAGTGGGAAGTAGGAATTTACTGAAAGAATGCCAATTGATCCATCTCAGAAGATAGATTCTCCTTCAAGACTAAAGATCTCCCTTTAATTTCCCTTCAGGAGTTTTGGATTTTCTTTATGTTTTGTATTCAATTTTCTTCTGAGATGTTGTCTTTTATAATTATGAACTAAACCCCCTAAATACCTAAGGGGAATGAAACCTAAGACGAATCTTGTTATTATTTTTTGAATTGTATGATAAATATTTGACTTGTTCTTAATTATGTGTTCTTAATTCTTGCTTCAATATTTCAGGATATTGATTCAAGTTGATGCGCCTATTCAGAGGAGCAAAAGTCTCTGTCTAAGAGTAAATTTATCATAATTAAGCGGAGTTGATTGAATGCCTAGAGATAGGGTGACAATATTTTGCCGGCTTAGGGTGAAACCTAATAAGGGAATCCATAGATCGAGTTAATGCAACACTAGGGGTGTTAATTAGAAAGAGATTTCAATTAATCAACCTAAGGTTAGATGTTGTTAGTCTCGAGAGAGATAATAATATAATTTAGGGATTTCTACGGAACATGTTGAATGAATAAATCGTCTGATTTAGAGTCAAATAACAAGTGAAGTCTAAGTGGATTTTCTCTTGGGTATTGTCTTAATCAATCGAATTTCCCAAAAGTATTTTCCCCAATTTCTTTCTGTGAATTCTTAGTTAGTTAATTAGTTTCGATAAAACAAACCCCTTTATTTTTAAGCTAGATAATAAGAAAAGAGTTAATACTAGTACTTTTAGTTCCTTTGGGTTCGACATCTCGGTCTTGCTAAAACTATACTACTGTTCGATAGGTACACTTACCTTCGTCGTGATAATAGTTAGTCTTCAAGAACACTCAAATATAAATTTATTAAAACTTATCACGAACCATCACGATCAAGTTTTTGGCACCGTTGTCGGGGAACTAAGATATTAGGAACAGTCGATTTTTATTACTTTAGCTATTTACTTTTATTACAATTTACTTTTTATTTTAATTTTTCTTTACTAACTTTTCTTTTTATTTCTGGCAGGTTTTTTATAGTTTATGACTAGAAGAAACCCGTCAGGACCATTACTTTTGGACAGTGAGATTGATCACACAGCTCGTAGAAACTGAAGAGAAATAAGGTGAAGCCTAAGATACACAGTGGAAGAGCAAGAGGAAGACATTCACACCACAACTGAGGAGATGGCTGAAAATCAGGAAAATCCGTTACCTCCTACGATTGCTGCTGATCCAGTAAATCAGAATCCTGCTCCACGCACTATGTATGATTATACTAAACCTAATTTAACAGGAACTGAGTCAAGTATAGTTAGGTCTTCTATTGCTGCAAATAATTTTGAACTGAAACCTAACACAATTCAAATGATACAACAGTTTGTTCAATTTGATGGTTTGCAGGATGAGGATCCAAACAATCACTTGGCGAATTTTCTGAAGTTTTGCGATACTTTTAAAATACATGGCATTTATGATGACGCCATATTCCTTCGGTTGTTTCCCTTTTCATTGAAGAACAAAGCTAAACAGTGGTTGAACTCGTTACCACGAGGGTCAATCACTACTTGGGAACAAATGTCTGAAAAGTTTTTACTTAAATATATTTCACCGGCTAAAATGGCTAAGTTGAGGAATGACATCTCTTATTTCATGTAGATGGATCTAGGAACACTCTATGATGCATGGGAGAGATACAAGGATCTTTTGAGAAGGTGCCCTTACCATGGGTTACCACTTTGGCTACAGGTTCAGACGTTTTACAACGGTGTGAACCCTCAACGAGGCAACTCATTGATGTAGCCGCCGGTGGAACTTTGAATAACAAAACACTTGAAGTAGCTTACGAATTCATTGAGGAGATGTCACTGAATAACTATCAGTGGCAAGTCATGAGGACAAAGCCGACGAAAGCAGCTGGTGTTTTCAACCTCGACACGGTTACTATGCTATCTAACTAGGTAGAACTTTTGAATAAAAAGATTGACAGTTTGTGTGGTTCTACTTAGGTACATCCAGTTACGAGGTGTGATTCAAATGGAGGAGAAACACACACGGAATATCAATCCTTCAACCCCAACAACGAGGAGGAACAACTTCAATATATGGGTAACAATAATTCTAGATCTCAAAATAACCCATATAGTAACACTTACAATACAGGTTGGAGAAACCACCCTAACTTTTCATGGGGTGGTCAAGGAAATCAAAGGCCACAACATCCTCCGGATTTTCAACAACCACCTTACCAGCAGAAAAAGAAACCAAACCTTGAGGAAATGATGACAAAATTTATCTCAGTAGCAGAAACTCATTTCCAGAATACTGAAACTACACTTAAAAATCAGCAAGCATCGATCCAAGGACTCGCGACTCAGATAGGCCAGCTCACTAAATTGATTTCTGAAAGACCGTCAGGAAGCCTACCTAGCAACACTGAACCCAATCCAAAAGAGCATGTGAAAGCAATCACATTAAGGAGTGGAAAGGAGTTGACTGAACATGAAAAGAAGCCACCTCCAAGAAGTAGATAGAAAAGAAGATGAAGAGGAAAAACCCGAAAGTAATGAAAAACCGGTGATGAAGGAATATAAACCATCAATCTCATACCCAAAAAAGTTGAAGAAAGACTGCATGGATGCACAATTCGGTAAATTTCTCGAACTTTTTAAACAATTACATATTAACTTACCTTTTGTTGGAGCTATCTCTCAGATGCTTACATACACAAAATTTTTAAAGGAGCTTCTAACAAATAAAAATAAGTTTGAAGAATTGTCTACAGTGGAACTCAACGAGGAATGCTCGGTTATACTCCAAAATAAACTACCAATCAAACTGAAAGATCTAGGAAGTTTTACTATTCCCTGGTTAATTGGTAGTTTGAATGTTGAGAAGGCACTAGCTGATTTAGGCGCTAGCATTAATTTGATACCTTATAAAATGTTTAAGTAACTTGGTCTTAGGGAACTGAAGCCCACTAGGATGAGTATTCAACTAACTGATAGATCTGTTAAATATCCTAGGGGTATTATAGAGGACGTACTTGTAAAAGTAGATAAATTTATCTTCCCTATTGATTTTGTTGTGCTTGACATGGATGAGGATGTTGAAGTGCCTCTAATATTAGGTCGTCCATTTTTAGCCACTGCTAGAGCGGTTATTGATGTGGGTGATGGTAAACTTGTGCAAAGAGTAGGTGACGAAGAGCTTATTTTTAAAATTTATGATGCCATGAGATTCTCGAGGGAACAGGATGACTCGTGTTATTTTATTGACTCTATTGATCATGCGACTCAAGATTCTTTTTAAGAAATCGTGCATAAAGACACATTGGAACTGTTTCTTACCTAATGAGAGGGGGTAGACGATGATGATTCTAAGATGGGTAAGGTAAAAACTGAACTAAACTCCAATGAACCCGTCTCAAGACAAGCAGAATGTGAGGGTATTAAGGTAAACGATGAACTTAAGCAAAAACCCTCTATTGAAGAACCTCCCAAACTGGAACTTAAACAATTGCCAAATCACTTGGAATATGCATTCCTTGGAAATAATTCTACATTACCAGTGATTATTACTTCTAACTTGCAACCCAAAGGGAAAGAGGAATTACTCCAAGTATTAAGAGAGCATAAAACGGCCATAGCTTGGAAATTTTCTGACATTAAAGGGATCAGCCCTTCTTTCTGCACCCACAAAATTTTAATGGAAGATGAATATAAGCCATGTATGCAAGCTCAAAGACGACTGAACCCCAATATGAAAGAAGTTGTTAAAGTTGAGGTAATTAAACTCCTAGATGCTGGAATTATTTATCATATTTCTAATAGTCCTTGGGTAAGTCCAGTGCAGGTTGTTCCTAAGAAATGAGGCATGACTGTGGTAGCCAATGAGAAGAATGAGTTAATCCCAACAAGGACAGTCACAGGTTGGAGGGTTTGCATTGACTATAGGAAGTTTAATAATGCCACGAGAAAAGATCACTTCCCCTTGCCATTCATTGACCAAATGTTGGAAAGACTATTAGGGCACATTTACTATTGCTTTTTAGACGGACTTTCTGATTATTTTCAAATCCCAACAGCTCCTGAAGATCAGGAAAAGGTGACATTTACATGTCCATACGGCATGTTTGCTTATCATAGAATGCCTTTTGGATTATGTAACGCTCCTGCTACTTTCCAGCACTGCATGATGGCCATTTTTGACGAACTTGTAGAAGACATCATGGAGGTATTTACGAATGATTTCTTGGTATTCAATAACTCTTTCCATCTTTGCCTTAAAAATTTAAAACGAGTTCTAATAAGATGTGAGGAAACGAACCTTGTGCTTAACTGGGAAAAATGTCACTTTATGGTTCAAGAAGGTATAGTGTTAGGACATAAAATTTCTAGTAAAGGGATCGAGGTCGATAAATCTAAAATTGAAACCATTGAAAAAATACATCCCCCTAGTTCAATTAAGGCTATTAGAACTTTTTTAGGACATGCTTGGTTTTATAGAAGATTTATTAAAGACTTTTCTAAAATAGCTAAGCCTTTGACTAAATTACTAGAAAAAGATGTGCCCTTTAATTTCGATCAGGAATGTTTAGAAGCATTTAATACTTTAAAGGATAAATTGATTAATGCTCTAATTATAATCGCACCTGATTGGAATTTACCTTTCGAACTAATGTGCGATGCGAGTGATTTTGCAGTAGGTGCAGTTTTGGGACAGCAAAGAGACAAGCATTTTCAACCTATCTATTATGCTAGCAAAACTTTGACAGCTGCAAAAGAAAACTACACCACCACAGAGAAAGAATTGCTAACTGTGGTTTTTGCATTCGATAAATTTAGACCATATCTAATATTGTCTAAAATTGTTGTCTATACTGACAATTCTGCTCTTCGCTACCTTTTAACTAAGACTGATGCAAAACCTCGACTCATTCGATGGATTCTGTTATTGCAGGAATTTGACTTAGAGATTCAGGATAAGAAATGAGCTAAAAATCTCGCGGCTGATCATCTCTCTAGGCTCAAAAATTCAAGTACCAAAGAGTTATATGAAGTTGAAATAAATGACTTGTTCTCTGAAGAATAATTTTTTGCTATATCTAATTTTGAGGTACCTTGGTTTGCTGGCATTGCAAATTTTTTATCCGCTAACGTTATCCCAAAAGGATTGACACATCAGCGGAAGAAGCAATTCCTTACTAATGTGAAAAACTACTTTTGGGAATGCCCTTTTCTTTTTCGTATATGTGCAGATTAAGTCATTAAAAGATGCGTTACAAGGTGAGAAGCATTAAAGATCTTAGAGCATTGCCACTCAGGACCGACTGGAGGACATTACAATGGAGCTAAGACCGCACATAAAACACTTGAATCAGGTTTTTATTGGCCCACTCTATTCAAAGACACCAACAGATATGTTACTTCTTGTAACAAATGCCAACGGACAGGTAATATCGCCAGACATGATGAAATGCCTCAAACATATATGCTTTCATGTGAAATATTTGACGTTTGGGGTATCAACTTTATGGGTCCATTCCCTAGTTCATTTGGGAATAAATACATCTTAGTAGTCGTTGATTATATGTCCAAATGGGTAGAAGCCCAAGCTTTACCTACTAATGATGCTAGAGTGGTAGTACGAATCCTTAAGAAACTCTTCTCTCGATTTGGAACACCTAGAGCAATTATCAGTGATAGGGGTACTCCTTTTTGTAATGCCTAATTTGACAAGACCTTTAAGAAATACAGAGTTCATCATAGAACAGCTACCCCTTACCATCCTCAAACTAGTGGACAAGTTGAAGTAGCAAACTAAAAGCTTAAACGTATCCTAGAAAAGACTGTGGAATCAAGTAGGAAGGATTGGGCGATGAAAGTAGATGATGCTTTATGGGCTTATAGAACTACTTTTAAGACCCCCATAGGAACATCTCCTTACGAACTTGTCTATGGAAAAAGTTGTCATCTACCGTTCGAGTTAGAACATAAGGCATTCTGGGATATAAAGTTTCTAAACCTTGATCCCAAACTTGCAGGTGAAAATAGGTTGATGTAGTTAAATGAGTTAGATGAGTGGCGAACCAATGCATATGAAAATTCACGCCTATACAAAGAAGCAACTAAGCGCCACCACGACGCTCGTTTAAGGCAAATTAAGCAATTTAAAGTTGGAGATTGTGTCTTGTTATATAACTCGAGACTCAAATTATTTCCTGGAAAGCTTAAATCACGATGGTCAGGTCCTTTCGTAGTCCAAACTGTCTTTCCATATGGCATAGTAGAGGTAAGTCATCCATCACAAGGCACTTTCAAGGTAAATGGACATCATCTCAAACTTTATAATGGTGAGAATTTTAAAGACGACAGAGAGGAGCTACGGCTCCACGAACATCCATGAATATACCTGCAAGGTAAAGTCGAGCTTAGACTATAAATAAACGCTTCTCGGGAAGAAACCCAAGCACTAACAGTGTTAACTTCTTTAAATTTTATTTTTTTAACATTTAATTTACTAACCGAGTCACTGAACTCAGGTTTTCTAGAACCACACGGCCAGGCACACGGGCGTGCCTTAGGCCGTGCCCATACCATGGAAGGCAACACGGCCGTGAGATACAGCCGTGTGAAAATAGAGCAAAATTTTTCCCCAACACGGGATTCGATAAGTTGCCACGGCTGTGCGATATGACCGTGGGTGAATCTGTCAAAACAACACGAGCGTGCGACACTCCCGTGTCTAGAGGCCATGGTTAAAACTGAGAAAACAACACGGGCGTCTGACACGCCCGTGCTCACTACTCGTGGCCAAGATAGACAAAACAACACGGGCATGGACATACATACACAGGCGTGGGAGAAGCGAACGAGGCAGGACACGGCCGTGCGTCACGACCGTGTGCACTAATGAGCCCAAATTCGAAAACATGAAAAGCACGAGCTGGGAGACTACCACACGGGCGTGGGCCATGACCGTGTGGCTCAAAACAAGGCTCACACAACCGTGGCCCCCTTTATTTTTATTATTTATTATTTATTATTTTTATATTTTCATTTTATTGCTCTTTAATACTATTTTTATTTTATATTTAGGTTTTAAAATTTATATTAAGCAAATTGTGTTTTCGTCCCTTTCTTAACGAGTAATCATGCTACTTTATATTTCCTAAAAAGTTATTGATTCTATCGCAGTAATGAAGAGCTCCAAAGCTCACTACTACTTAGGAAATCACAACTCCACTGGGAAAGGTTCTCCACGACTGCCATGCCCTGCTCGACCACGACCATAGCTACCACTAGTTATAATATTCTTTTGGCGTACCAGGTTGTGGAACCCAACCTCTACCACCACCGAAGTATCCTCCTCCAATCTCATCATTGCCTTGGCCAATTATTCTCCATAACTCCAATTCAAGGATTCCATTCATCATTCAGGAAGTTTCACCTCTCTCCCTATCTTATGATTTTATATTTTTCAGTATATCTATCATTGTACATTGAGGACAATGTACATCTTAAGTGTGGGGGGGTTGTTTATATCTTTATTAGAAAAATCCCTAAATTTTGTCTTATTCTCATGTGATCTTCTCATATCATTATTAGAATGAATTTTGATTAATTTATGATTTTTATTAATATGTATTGAATTAAAACATAGACATTCATGCATTGATTGTTTAAACTTTAAGGAATTAGAGAATCAAGCACGATAAGTTGACTTTTGAGAATTATTAATTTTTTTAGGGATGTTTCCGAAAGTTAGGGTTATCTCGAGTTAAAATTCACAAGGTTTAAACATCAAAAAGCCATAATTTTTGTGAGATCTTGAGCCTTTAAGAGCATCTATTACTTCTTTCATGCTCACTTTTATTGTTGCTTTGAGTGCGTCAATCTTGATTTGTTATTCTAGAACTTGCTTGATTATGCATGTCAAGACCACGCCATTTGATTTGATATGTCAAGATGATAAAGGCACTTAGGTTTAACCCACTCACTCCATAAAAGTCTACCTTCATAATTAACCCTTAGTAAACCCTCTTGAGACTAATAACCCATTCATTGATTTACCCTCCATATTAACCCAATACACATTATTGTTGAAATCCCCTAAATTATTTTGATCCCTATTTTTGTCGAGATTTGATTTGAATAAATTGCTTAGCTAAGTTTTATCTTTGATAGTTAGTCTATGTTACCTTATTTGTTCTTAAAAAAATTACAATACACATATTTACATTAGTAGTAATTCTTCGTTTTTGAGCTTAAGTGTTTAAGTCCATTTTCTGAGAAGAAGCTCACATGTATTCAATTGATGATTAGTTGTTTTTCTAGTTAGGTAATTTTTCAATTCAATCTTGATTCTAACCTTTTCTTTCAGCTTGTGACCACACCCCCTAGCCAAAGCCACGTTACAACCCTTTAAAGACCTTTTGATTGATGTATCATCTCAATATATAGTGGTGGAGATTTGATTTTCATGCAAGCCTATGGTAATAGCTTTTCATATTGACTATTGAGTGCTTTAACTTGTTGTCCTTCAAACACCTCGAGTGGTTTGAGTGAATCTCTAGTGAGGATGTGAAACTCTGTGATATTTTGAATCAATGGTAATTACCTAGATGAGGGGAGACACCTATGTTTTCGTGATAAAATACGCAACTTGGAATGTTTGAAACTTTGATGTTCTTTTAGTTGAATTCTCAATGTATGATTACTTATGGATTATTTTGAGATATCATTAATAAGAATTATAAGTTGAGAAGAATTTATTTTAATTGTGAGTTGAGGATTTTGCTTGAGGACAAGCAAACGCTTAAGTGTGGGGGTATTTGATAAATCGTAATTTATACATATTTTTATCCAATGTTTAGCTCATTTATGGATGAATTCTCCTTAGAATTGGTGAATTTGATGCTCTTAATCCTTTAATTTCATGTTTTATACTTAGGTGAGCATAGGAGAGTAAAAAGAGCAAAAAAATGGGCCAAAAACAGAGAAAATGGGCCAACGTGGGAAGTCAACACGGCCTGGACTTCCTCACACGGGTGGACCACACGCCCGTGCCCTTTTAGCATAATTGAGCACGACTTACACGGGTAGACCACACGGCCGTGTCAATTCAACAGACTCTAACACGATTTGGAGCAATCAGACACGAGCGTGTCCCTATCGAGCCCAAGTTGAGTTCTATTCGAAAAAAGCCACTCTTGAGGGTTATAAGGCATTCTAAAGCCTATATAAACACCCTAGGGGAGGATTAAAGGGGGACACACAGAGTGGGAAGCAGGAATTTACTCGAAAAAAGCCGATTGATCCATCTCAGAAGCCGAATTTTCCTTCAAGACTGAAGATCTCCCTTCAATTTCCCTTCAAGAGTTTTGGGTTTTCTTTATGTTTTGTATTCAATTTTCTTCTGAGATGTTGTCTTTTATAATTATGAACTAAACCCCTTAAATATCTAACGGGAATGAAACCTAAGACAAATCTTGTTATTATTTTCTGAATTGTATGATAAATATTTGACTTGTTCTTAATTATGTGTTCTTAATTCTTGCTTCAATATTTCAGGATATTGATTCAAGTTGATGCGCTTATTCAGAGGAGCAAAAATCCCTGTGTAAGAGTAAATTTGTCATAATTAAGTGGAGTTGATTGCACGCCTAGAGATAGGGTGACAAGATTTTGCCAGATTAGGGTGAAACCTAATAAGGAAACCCATAAATCGAGTTAATTCAACACTAGGGGTGTTAATTAGAAAGAGATTTCAATTAATCAATAGGTTAGACGTTGTTATTCTTAAGAGAGATAATAATATAATTTAGGGATTTCTACGAAACAAGTCAAATGAATAAATCGTCTAATTCAGAGTCAAATAACAAGTGAAGTCTAGGTGGATTTTCTCTTGGGTTTTGTCTTAATCAATCGAATTTCCCAAAAGTATTTTCCCCAATTTTCTTTCTGTGAATTCTTAGTTTGTTAATTAGTTTAGATAAAACAAACCCTTTTATTTTTAGGCTAGATAATAAAAAAAGAGTTAATACTAGTACTTTTAGTTCCTTTCAGTTCGACATCCCGGTCTTGCTAAAACTATACTACTGTTCGATAGGTACACTTGCCTTCATCGTGATAATAGTTAGTCTTCAAGAATGCTCAAATATAAATTTATTAAAACTTATCACGAACCATCATGATCACACATGCAAATTGTTCCTGAAAAAGGCATATGAGGCCTAAAACATACATCGGGAGCAGTTTGGGCCTACCTCGAGAACTTCGAGAACTTTTTTGCCACTTAGAAAAATTTTCTTATTTTGGAGAGTCACATGCCCGTGTGGCTTAGGGCACGCCCGTGTCCTCAGCCCGTGTAACTCTCTGACTATGACGTCATTAACCAAAATAAGGTCACACGGCTGAGTCACACGCCCATGGGGCAAACCGTGTGTCACACACGACCTAGACACACGCCCGTGTGTCTACCAATGTGGACAACTTTGAGGCTACTTTCAAAGCCATTTGACACCCTTAAATGCTCATTCACTCATTCATCTTTGATGGCATGCAACATAGTATAATTAGTTACTCAATAACTCATAAACATGATTAACCCATGCCTTTGTAACGTCAACATATCTCCTATCCAAACCATCATGCTTCCATATGGCATTCCACACTAATTTCGTATTCATTCATCATGCTAAACCTACTTTCAATTTACTCAATTATACCATAGTTTTGGTCATACGTATTAGCCATGATTCATTCATTTAGCACATGTTCCATTCGTCACACATCTCACCCACAAGCAATCACGTCAAGCATAATACATTGCTTGCATGCATAATTGATTAGGGCTACAACCCAAATAATCAATATGAACCATATTACATGGCCATATACAAAATGAATCAAATATTACCATAAGCCAACACATTTGGCTAGACCAATATGACATATAACAAAAAGACCAAGTCCCTATACATGTCATACTTAAAATGTTGAGACTAACTATACCAAATGACGAGTTGATAGTGTAATCGAGCCTTCGACGTCCTTTGATCCCCTAGCTAGCTTGGCGATACTATAAGAAAATGAAAAGGAGAGGGGAGAAAGCATAAAGCTTAATAAGTTCACAACAAATAAATAGAAACATAATCATATATATAAATACCATTGACATAACATAGTTTACTTTTGTGTTATCATAAATTCATAGGCATAGCTTAAATTTGAAGACATAACTTGCACATTTTCAATCTTACCAAAAGTTCATCACATACCGAGTCATTCATATAAGTTTTTTGTACATACCTATACCAACTCGTAAAACATTGTCATATTTCTTCATCACTGACTTACTTGTCGAATAACTCAAAGGCTTACCCGTTGAACACTCGGAATACTATCAGATACGCGGAAGACTTGCACATAGTGCTTCAAACGTACCCACATGCTACCTCATATCATAATCACACATTGCTCGCTCTCGAGCTAATCACGAGCCTCCTCACACAAGCTGATAGTCAGGATGTAACTACTCAGGCTGCTCACACAAACTACAGGTACCCACAACACGGAAGACTTGCACATAGTGCTTCAACTCGTTCACAATGTCATTCTCATTGACCATAAAGTCATTCATACACTCGTCATAATAATTAAACATAGAAACTCATACATTAATAAAGCATTAAAACATGATTCAAAATTGCATTATTTACACATGAACTTACCTTGGTACAAAATATGGACAATTAATTCGATTTAGTCCAAAATCTTGTTCTTTCCCTGATCTAGGTCCGGACTCCATTTTTCTTGATCTATAATAGCAAATTCATCTCATTTAATCACCACATTATTCAAACCAGTCCAAAAACTATATTTAGGAAAAATTACAATTTTGCCATTAAACTTTCACATATTTACAAATTAGTCCCTAGGCTCATAAAATGAAATATGTTCATTTTCTTTGTTACTCAAGCCTAGCCGAACCTATACCATGCCCATATTAGCCCACACTTTCCTTTATTTGACATTTTTACTACTCATTTTTGCACCTTTTACAAACAAGTCCTTTTTATGCATTTCTATCAAAAATCACTTAGTAAGAAAAGTTAAACACACATCAAACTTTTATTTTCTTCCATTAAACATCAAAATACAAACATATCACACATGGTTCAAATTTCATACATGAATCCTAGCTCAAAATATGGCTAGAAATGGATAGATCATGCTTCAAGGATTTCAAAAATGCAAAGAAAATAAAAAACAGGGCTAGGGAGCACTTACAATCAAGCTTGAAAAGTTGAAAACCCGAGCTATGGAACCCTTGCAAATTTTGGCACATAAGGAGGAATATGGACACAATTTTGACTTGATTTTTCCCTTTTTATTCTTTTATTTACCAAAAGACAAAAATGCCCTAGAGGCCTTTCTTCCCAATTTTTCCTATTCATGCCCATTTTTGTCCAAAATTTTAGAACTTGGTCAAATTGCTATTTAAGGACCTCTAATTAATGATCCAATGCAATTTCATACTTGAAGCTTCTAGAACACAAGTTTTACAACTTATTAATTTAGTCCTTAAAGTAAAATTGGACATTTTAGGCATAGAATTTCTTCATGAAAATTTCACACAAACATGAAATCATATCATGTACCATCAAATAATCATAAAATAATTATTTCTATTTCAAATTTGTGGTCTCAAAACCACTGTTTTGACTAGACCCTAATGCAGGATGTTACACACCTCATCCTAGTTACTCAATTTGATCACATTTTTGAAATCTCCACTCACAACTAAGCCATCATCAAAGTATGTATATATATTTTATTATTTCAATTTTTTTAAAGAAGATAAATTACTTAAATGAGACTCAAGTACTTTTATTAAGCAAGTTTAAAGAGCTAACAAATTCCGTGGAATGTTGACTTAGCCACAATATTGTATATTCTACAAAAAAGTTGTCAATTAAATTAAGCAATAAGCAATTATTCATGAATTACCCAATCATTTGAATTAACTAAGCATAGGGATTGAATGTTCAATTTCAAAAAAAATTAAGGAATAATCTTAGCTTAAGAATTAACACATGCAACAAAGAGCAAGTAATAGGTTACAGAGCAAGTAATAACATGGCATGTCCTATGCATGTCCTATGAATTCCCCCTACTTCACCCACATTGTCCTCACTGTCTTAATTTGGCGGAGGGTGGTTGATGTGGCCTCTTTGTAATATAGCAAAAATATTTGAGATTTGAGCCCCCATTGTGTCTAGGTGACCCCCAATATAGTTTAGTTATTCCTCCACAACAAAAGGGAGTTACTCCTCTTACTCCTAAAGAGATGGATTGTGTCGTCGACAAAAAACTCTATTGTTGCGAATAGTTCGTGTACCTGAGGGAACAAAATAATACACAGTAGTGGTGTCGAAAATCAATCCCATTGAATCTAGACTATATTCATCTATAAAATCCATAACATATGGTCATGTAAGAGATGAGAAATAAATTTTGAATGAAAAAAGTGTGTGGCTAAATACATGATGTATTTGTGAGAATGAGTGGCTAGTGAGCTCGTAAAACAATATGGAAACCACTCACAAACTAGTATCCTAAATGGACCTTATAACCATAATACATAAACCATAAGAATAATAATTTCGTCTTCGTTAGGGTAGACAAAGTTTTGTTATGACCCAAATAACTAAAATCAAGAAATATATGAATGTATCTTAGGGTCGATTCATGCACTGGTAAGACTTTAGAGGTCTTAGATTTGTAATTACGGAATATAGAGTTAGTCAGAGTTGAATAAGCAGCATCGACATCGAATTCACTAGGTATGTCAAGTAAAGCAGTATGGTATGAATCGTATTGAACATGGTTAGTGTCAGTGAAACCATAACTATGTTCAAATCTGAAACTAACATTCTAAATATATTGCCAAGCAATTAGAAGCAGACGATGTCCTGAGTTTCAACAGTCCTAATGGCATTTACATTGAAACTAAATGTTGCATAATATTCATATACAAGTTCATAGAATGCAACACGTTTAATATTCGAATAAGATGTCCAACCAATAGCATCAAAATAATTAAATATATCATCATCTAAAATAAGTATATCAAGGTTAAAGACAGAGATGCTCTTCCAAACTAATATTGGGTGATGTCAAATTTCATCATATCTTGTTCAGTGTCCTAGAGGTGTATGTACGCCTTTGACAGTACAATGTATGTACGCCCTCACTAGCTGCGCCTATTATCTCTAGATAGTTGATACTCTTCTTTGGGCAGACTATTTGGTGGCCTCGGCATACTAGTAGCCTTAATACTATTGTCTGGAGTTAATACAGGCTCTTCACTTCGTTGGCGTGATGGTTGTCATCAAGCACATGCGATGACTGCCCTTGTTCGACATATAAGAGGTTGCTTGTATTGATTCTAAGGTTCTACCACATGGTAATCGGAGGTGTTGGTTCTGTCTGAACATCCCATTGGATATGTTAGTAATGAAAAAATTGATTGGAGATTCGAGTCACCATAACTTACTTCATCGGAAGTGAACTAATTTATGGATTTTCTACCTCATTTGGTGTTACACTCCTTCGATAGCGATGTCGACTCAATCCAACTTGTATCGGTAGTAGTAGAGATGATTTTAAATCTTTGTCATCAATGTCGATGATGGGTGGTGCTGACAATCGCTTGTGACATCGATTAAGAGAAACAAGGAAACCATGGGTCATTTGATTTCTAGTGCAAACCATGGCTGTGGTCGGTTCAGCGTTTGGGTTTTGTAGTTGAGAAGCAATCTACGGTGTTTGCAATGACAGCTTACGGCGGCATTTCGTGGGGTTTTTAGTTGGGAAGTATATGGTGGGTAAGGGTTTTGGTTGTGAGTACAATGATGTTAAAAGCTCAACTAATCTCATTTAGCGTGTACGACAGAATAGATCGTACATCAGTTTCTGTGACACATCATCAGATTACTTGATTGGAACAATGTTTCCATAGGTAGTGATCGTCACAAAGATAGTACATTGGATATCATTCGATTTTGTCTTTTTTGTAACATGATAATTTAGAAGAGATAATACATGTAGCAAGGTAATTGACCATATCTGTGTAACATGGGTAAACAGTTTGTGCCATAAATAGATTCTCATCTGGAAATTCTTCCATCAGAGACGTATTGTCTTTTGAGAGAAGCAATCAACTTAAATGATCCGCTATTAAGTTCTCACTCCCTTTCTTGTCTTTTATCTCGAGGTCTAACTCTTGTAAAAGTAGAATCCATCTAATCAGCCTCGGTTTTGCCTCTTTCTTTCAGATGAAATATTAAAAATGATTTTAGTATCTAACAAATATGATCTAAATTTTTCTAAAGAAAAAAAATGGCTACTAATTCTTTTTCAATGGTTGAAAGCTCAACGTTGGTCGATAGGGGTTTTGGTTGTAAGTATTGCAAGGTTTTTTAATGGAGTTTAGAGTTTTATTTAAGGAAAAATGGAGATGAAAAAGAAGAAAAAAAAAGTGGAAAAGAGGAGGGGATATGTTTCGTAAGTCTATTTCTCTTTTTCGGGGGGAAATTTTAGGCTCTTTTTTTTCTTTTTCTTTTTGGGTCAGATTTTTTCAGTTTGGGCTTCTGATCTGTTATAATTTGGTGTAGCAGATTAAACTAATTTCTACACTTTAGGAGCTTGAAGATAAGCATTTTTATTAAGTTTTAATTATGTTTACTTAAGTTTCCATTAAGTTAATAAAATGTGAAAATTAAGTTTTTTTATTAACTTTAGGGGTCGGATGAGGCCCAAGGGTGAGCTAATGAATTTTATAAGTGTGCATGAGACCATTAGATGGCATACCAAACCAATAATTATCACTACATCACAACAAGGAAGGTCCAATGTCACAACATAGGGAACAACACAGACTAATGGTATCACGGCGTACCCTTGAAGAAACCACAAGGGGAGTATATTGACTCCTATGTCATGACACAAGTCCTGGTGTGTCGTGACATTGAACCTGGACAGAATTAAACACAAGCCAGGGGGCATTTTGGCATGAACAATCAAACTAGGGTTAAGGACGATAACCACCAGAGATCTATAAATAAGCTCTTTTGTCACATGTAAAAGACAACATTCAATTAGCCTAGAATTAGTCTTTTCATTTCAGTTCATTTTTCTTTTTTCTTAGGTTAATTTATTTTCATTTGTTATTGTTCTATTTTGAGATATCTGAATTGTGGAGACAATCAAACCTTACGAATTAGCTATCAATCTTAATACAATCAAGCTACTTCATAAACTCTATATTGTTGATTTATTTAGCATGTTTTCTCTTTATATCGATTTTATATTGTCTATTGAGACCATGAGGAATTAATCCCTCTTTGAGGGATTAGCGAGTGGAGGTATGATTTGTTATTTGTTTTGCAGGGATACTCAACAGATCAGCTATTTGGGAGAAGAAGAACATAAAACAAACCCTAGGCCTGACAACCCTGGGAAGTCATCAAGGTGGGAATTAACCCAAAATTGGTATGGCCCATCTATGAACACATTCACCCAAACCGGTGTAGACTTTGAGGTTGGAAGATAAGTAGTCATTGTCGACTCGTTATTTGAGTATTAGATCAAAAGATCCTGCTAGGATAACGATTAGTTGATTAACAGGGAACCCGAAATGATAATTGATGGGGATTGCCGAAGCGAGCTAATCACCCATAATCAGATTCGATTATTTCTATTCTTCAATCTCTTGAATCTTGAATCTTTATGTTATTTTATTTTTATTATTATAAAAACCCTAAAAACTCCTTTTATTTTACCTTCATACTATAACCAAACTAAAGTACTAATTAGATCTTTCAGTGTTTAGGTTAAAATTTATCTCGCACTCGCCTCCTTTAGATACGATCCTTGGGGTACTCACATACTCCATTGTAACTATATTACAATTAGAGCCATTTATTTATGGATATCGCCTCACTTATATATCTTTTACTGCAGTATTCAAACTCTGGACGTTAGTATGTCTGAAGGCGGTCAGGCAGCTATCGTGCCCATGACTCGTCGCGTGCTAAACTTAAAAAAAGTAAGATTTTAGTTGATAAAAAATATAAAAATTAATAAAATGAAATCATAATAGAATGATACTTGCAAAGTAAAATTAAATAATTAAAATTAAATTAGTAAATCAAATATGTGAATTCTTAGCCTTAGCCTCGGTACACTACGGACTCGAATCTATCCTTAAAAGTGGATTTTTCCTTCCAAACGATAAGTTGGTTATAGCTATCAAGGATGCCTCAATCGCCAACTCTTCCTTGTACAGTTGGTTTCGGTACGACTTGCAAACCAACCCTTACCAGTTATCTAACCATGTAACACACGTCCACAATTTAAAATCTAGGTAGCCTTGTGATCTAGAAGAGCCCAACTTGAATTAATGGCCTCAACCGCATGGGTTGTTTAAATTCGATCTCTATCTCCCTTGACGAAACCCAACTAGCTTTTTCCAACTAGACATGCCAATTTGTTCATGGGAACTTGAATACAGCAGATGACTGACTCACTTTCCCAACTATACGCGAAAACAACTTCCTACCAACGTGCATTTTAAGCTAAAATTAGATTAACTTTGAAGGATGAATGTAACTTTCCTATATTTCAGAGAGATAATGAATATCGTGTTGTGAGGTTTTAATGCAGATTCGTCTCCCATAATTCTCGATCAAAACGATGACTGGTCTAAAGCTAAATATGGATTAATTAAGCATGAGAGTAATCATGCTTTGTTGGATTATGCGAATGAATTTTAATGTAATTATGATAGGTGAAAAATGGAGGGGACTTAAAGAGCAACTACACCAAGATAGGAAAAAGAAAAAGATATGGCAAGACGCTTGGCAAGCTATAGACATAAAAAAGGAATAATTGTTTTCAATTCAAGTCTCAAGTTTGTCTGTTCCCAAGCTACAACTACAAGGCTTTTTATACACCTCTTAGAAGCTAATTTAGCATGATTTCCTCCTAAAAATATGTTTAACAACAACAAAAAAATAGATATTTTTTTAATTATAGGATTTGACAAAATCAAAATATGATAATTTTATCAACCACCAATTCTACAACTTTTCATTTTGGCCCCCTTCCTTTCTTTTTATTCCAATTGATCCCAATTTACTTGTTTTTTGAACTTTGACATTCCAATTCCGTCCTAATAAAATTTAAACAAGAAATCACAAACTTAGTAGCATTCTACTCAAAATTTGACAAAAAAAATAAGTACATTAAACACACAAAATTAGCTTGCTACCAAATGGCCCTTACTTAGACTATGCTTATCCTCAAGCATGTTGTGTATTCCCATACTAGAAATCATTCAACAAAATTTTTCGGAATCAAGTCTCTTTCCACAACCAAGCGTAATGCAATCAATTTAAGTGAAGCATGAATAAACAATTGCCAAGTTTAACTAACAAGTGGTTTATAAAATTTTATTGTTATGCAAAAATCAACTACTTCACTAAATTAAAGCTTAATCAAATTTTCAAGGCGATCGTTCTCAATCAAATTTTTAAACAAGTTTGGGACATAGTAGAATCTTTTTACGCAAAATGAGATGAAAACAAAACCACATCACCCTAGTTACTCAATTTGACACATCTCCAAATAGATAATTTTTCCTTACTTATGGCAGCTCGATTAGCGGAGTATTTGTAAGTTTTGATTAGTAACTCGAATCTTTGGATGCGAAATGAGATGACAACCCAAACACCTCATCTTGGTTACTTAATTTGGTCACATTTCTGAAATCTTCACTCATAACTAAGCCATCAGCAGAGTATATATATATTTTATTATTTCAACCTTTTTTTTACAGAAGATAAAATTATTTAAATGAGACTGGAGTACTTTTATTAAGCAAGTTTAAAGAGCTAATAATTTCTATGGAATGCTGACTTAGCCACAATATTTTCAATTCTACAAAACAGTTGTCAATCAAAGTAAGAAATAAATAATTATTCATGAATTACCTAATCATTTGTTTAACTAAGCATAGGAATTGAAGGTTCAATTCAAAACAAATTAAGGAATAATCTTAGTACAAGAATTAACACATGCAACAAAGAGCAAGTAATAGGTTGCAAAACAAGTGTAATTTTAAAACAAGTGTAACCATGGCATGTCCTATGAATCCGCCCTACTTATCCCACATTGCCCTCAATGTGTAATTTTAAAATAATAACAAAAAGACGGGTTAAGTGTACTCCCCATTTTAATTTGGTAAAGGGTGGTGGATGTGGCCGCTTTGCAATATAGCTACTTCTCTTACTCCTAAGGAGCTGGATTGTGTTGTCGACAAAAAACTTTATTGTTGTAAACAGTTCATGTACTTGTGGGAACAAAATGATACACAATAGGGGTGTTGGCAAGCAATCCTATTGAATCTAGATAATATTCATATAAACAATCCATAACTTATGCACATTTAGGAGATGAGAAATCAATTATAGATGGAAAATTTTGTGTGGTTAAATGTGTGATATATGGATCGAGAATGAGTGGTTGGTGAGCTCGTAAAATAGCATGGAAACCACGCACAAACCAATATCCTAAATTGACCCTATAACCAAAGTGCCTACACCATAAGAATAATAATTTCGTCTTTGTTAGGGTAGATGAAGTTTTGAAGTTTTGTTAGTACTCGAATAACTAAAAACAAGAAATCTATGAATGTATATTAGGATCGATTCATGCACTGGTAAGGCTTTAGAGGTCTTATAATTGTAAGTGTAGAATATAGAGTTAGTCGGAGTAGAATAAGTGGTGTCAACATTGAAATTGCTAGGCATGTCAAGTAAAACATTATGGTATGAATCAAATTGAACATCGTCAGGGTTAGCGAAACCCATAGCAATGTTCATATTCAAAACTGACATTCTAAATGTATTACCAAGCAATTGGAAGCAAACGATGTCCTGAGTTTCAACAATCCTAATGGCATTTACATAAAAACTAAATGTTGCATAAAATTCATATACGAGTTCATAAAATGCAACACATTTAATATTCGCATACGATGTCTAACCTATAGTATCGAAATAATTAAAGACATCAACACGTAAATTAAGTATATTGAGGGTAAAGAGATAAATGCTCTTATAAATTGGGATTAGGCGATGTGAAATTTCATCGTATCTTGTTTGATGATCTAGGGCTTTAAAATTTCAAAATCCTCAAAATCTTGCCTCAAGCGATACTATGTAAGTACGCCCTTATTAACCATGCATATCATCTCTAGGTGGTTGACATTCTTCTTCGAGCAGACTATTTGGCTACCTCGGCATACTAGTAGCCTTAGTACTATTGTTTACAATTGATATTTGCTTTTCACTTGGCTAGTGTGATGGTTACCATCGAGTACGTATAGTGTCTGCCCTCGTTCGGCGCGTAGGAGGTTGCTCATGTTGATTCAAAAGTTCTAAGTCATGGTAATCAGAAATTTTGGTTCCATCTAATTGTCCTATTGTATATGCTAGCAAAGGAAAAATCAATTGGAGATCTGAAGCACCATACCTAACTTTTTCAAAAGCATCTGAACTAATTTGTAGATTTTCTACCTCGTCTGATGTTGAGCTCTTTCGACGGTGGTGTTGACTCGATCCAACAACTTGTATTGGTAGCGGTGGAGACGGTTATGAATCTTCTTCATCAATGTCAATAATGGGTGGTACTGACAATCGGTTGCGATCTTCATTAAGATAAATAAGGAAACCGTCGGTTGCTTGATTTCTAGTGCAAACCATAGCTATGGCGGCGTTTGCATTTGGATTTTGTAATTGAGAAGCAATTCACGATGTTTGTTGTGGCAGCTCACAACAACGTTTGGTCGGTAGGGGTTTTGTTGTGAGTACGGCGGTGTTGAAAGTGGGGTGTAGGTATGGTGATATGTAGGGTTAAATGGTGGTACAGTTTATGGTTGTAGGTGCAGTGCTTTCACATTTAAGGATGAAGGACGGTGGCTTGAAGAAGTGACAGTTTTTTTGGGTGAAGGTGCGGTGGTTGTTAGGGAGTAGAAGGGTAGGCGAACGACACCCAACCGTGGCAGTGGCAGCATGAAGAAGGGAAGGTTTTTTAAAAGGAGTTTAGGGTTTTATTTTAGGAAGAAGACGAAGAAGTAAAATGAGGAGGAGGAAAGGGAGGAGGGTGTGTGTTTCATGAGTCTGCTTCTCTTTTTGGGGGGGTGTAATGAGAAATATGCGCGAGTCTACACAATCGTTCAAGTAATAACTAAGTAAAATAAGTTATCGTCTCTATAGGGACTGTACAAGCTTAATCAATTAGTGGCTAAATTATAAATTCACAATTTGATGTAAAAACTCAGTGATTTGGATGGTGATGATTAAACTAAGTAAAATTAATTAGATGCAAAGATTGATCCCTATGAAATTCTAGTCTAGATACAATTTACCTAAATGTATGGATGAATGGCTTTAGCTGTAACACACTATACCCGTGTTCGACGCCGGAACAGGGTACGAGACATTACCGAACTTAATCACTAATCATCGTATAAAAACCGATTCATAATTTCACTCTAATTTAAAAAAAATTCAAACACATTCAAGTTGTCCCTTAAAAAGAGCTTACAAGGCCCATATCATGCTTTAATTCAACCACACACATAGGCAAGCATGCACATTCATAAATTGCATCATTTAATTAATAACATAATCAAGACTATCTACATTAAATGACTTTATACAATAGAGACCTTCAAATAACATAGGTCAGTATTTTAGGCCAATTCCTAGCAACTTAGTAACAATTAAATGAGTCTCCATACATGCCAAAGACTTAAAAATACTTTAAAACCTTTATATATCGATCAATAGTTTGATAGTGTGATTTAACCTCCGGCGACCTCCAACTTGAGCTAACATCTGAGACACTATAGGAAAAAGGAAAGGAAGGGAGTAAGCATTATAGATTAGTAAGTAAGTATGTAAATATTAATAAACAATACATTATCATACTTTAAATAAAGTCACAATATGTTCCCGGAATATTACCATCACAAACACACACATACTTTCACTTTTACAATCATAAACAGGTTCAAAATAAGCTATCCAGCAGAGTACAAGAAGCTAAATTATTTATTTCTGGAGCTACAGAACTCCAAATTGCAAATCATTAATTTTTCCTAAAACTAGATTCACATATATTCTTACCATAAAATTTTTAAAATATTTGGTCTAGCCAATTAGTACAGTTTATTCATTGAAGTTACCCCTGTTCCACTGCTCAACTGTTCTGACCACTCTTCACTACAAATCAATTTTATCCTTGTACAAAATTCAAAGGATATTATCGTTTATTTCATTTGAACCTATACTCATTAAGGATTTCAAGAATAAAAATTATATCCCCTAATTATTTTTGTACAATTTTTAATTATTTTTCCAAGTTAGAACAGGGGATCACGTAGTCATTCTGAACCAGTCTCTGAAAAACTTAAATATCTCATAATATAGAATTCCTTTGCTTTCTCTGTTTCTGTTATATGAAAATAGACTCATTAAGCTTTAATTTTATATCTCATTCAGTCTCTGATTCAATTTATACTATTTTTGGTAAATTTTTAGATTCACGTCACTACAACTATCCATAATAGTTTTATTGTCAATTTTGATCTTTCACACTTCAATTGTATTCATCATTTACCCATAACAATCTTTCTAATTTCCAATCACATATCAAGCATATTGCTCATAAGTTACACACGTATATACTTACACTTATCATCACAAAGTCATACACAATTTCATTTAATCAATTTCCCAGTTGAACGCTTCGGAATAATAACAGATAAGCGATGGTATCGCACACAGCCCACCTTTAAAATCGAAGCTCTCTTGTACACATAGTGGCCTTCACTTAGCACCAGTCATGTGACCTAGCTCAATTGTACACATAATTTTGGCTCTCTTGTACACATGATGAACACTTAGTACCACCCATGTGACCTAGCCAGTTTATCTCGTAGCTCTCTTGTCTACATGGTGTCCTTCACCTGGAACCACGCATGCGACCTAGATACATATATCCCGTAGCTCTCTTGTCTACATAGTGTACACATAGTATCACCCATGTGACCTAGCTACATCATAATGTCTCGCAACTCTCTTGTACACATGATGTGCACTCAGCACCATACATGTGACATAGCTACATACCATCTGTATCATCCAATCTTTCCGAAGGTTCAACCGGGATTTCTCTCTCTTTCTAATACTTGATTCCATACTTCCAATAGTCAATTATGATTCAAAAATCAGCTACAATACATAAAATATGCTGAAATATAAAAACATAATAAAGATAACGTATTATTTACATACAAACTTACATACTTTCTCATTTCCATGTCGAATTAATATTGAACATTTAAATCATCATAATTATACTTATTTTCAACACCTCGGAAATCATAGTAAATATATCAATTTTACATTGAAACATGCATAAATTAATGCTTATTATACATATGAACTTACCTCGATACTAAAACGACCATTTTACCAACTTTCCCGATTTTTTATTTTTCTCCCATTCTAGGTTCAAATCTCATTTTTCGGGATCTAAAATATCATATTTTTCTTATTTAATTAATGTACTATTCAAAACAGTCCTTAACTCAAACTTTGGAAAAATTACAATTTTGCCCCTAAACTTTTGCATATTTACACTTTTTCCCCTAGGCTCGGGAATTAAACTTCATCCCTTATTCTTATGTTTTATGACATGCTGATGATTTTTCCCTTCTATGGAAACATCAAATTCTCACTCTAACACATAGTTATGAACAATAACAACTTTTACCGATTAAGCCATTTTACTCATTTTTGCTTAAAACCGCTTAGCAAAAGTTGTCTAACATAATTTCAGCCTTCATATTCTACCATAAAAAATCAAAATAAACACATTTCCCCTATGGGTATTTTTCCAAATATGAACCCTAGCTTAAATTATTGCTAGAATAAGCTTAATCAAGTTACCGGGATTCCAAAAACATAAAGAACTTGAAAAACGGGGCTAGAACGGACTTACTATTGAGCTTGGAAAGCTTGAAAACCCTAGCCATGGCTTCCCCCATGCTAATTTCAGCATCCATGAAAAATATGAGTCAATTTTGGCTTTATTTTCCCTTTTTATTTCTTTTAATTACCAAATGACTAAAATGCCCTTAAGGCCTTTCTTTAAAATTTTGTCCTATTCATGCCTATTTTTGTCCAAACGAAATATAATGGTCTAATTACCATTTAAGGACCTTCTCTTTAAACCCCCATTTCAATCAAGTACTTATGAATTAGAACACATATTTTGCAACTTTTGCAATTTAGTCCTAAAAGTCCAATTAAGTACTTTATCAGTAAAATTACTTAACAATATTTTTACACAATATTGTAATGAATAAATAAACCTTAAAACTTAATCAGAATAAATTTTTTGACTCCGAATTCGTGGTTCTAAAACCATCGTTCCGTTTAGGCCCTAAATTGGGCCGTTACAGCAACTTCTGCAAATAAGCCCTAATAGGCAAATTAAACATGCAATCTATAAAATTTCTTATCAATACTCTAAGACATGCATCTAATCACTACGTAAATCATAAAAATTAATTGAAATAAAATTTTCTATCTCAGATTTGTGGTTTCGCAACCACTATTCCATTTAGGCCCTATTTCAAGATGTTACATTTCTCCCCCCCTTTAGGGATTTTCGTCCCCGAAAATCTTACCGGTAAAAAGATTCAATATCTTTTCTCAAAATTTCTTTAACATCTCCAAACAAATTTTCTTCAAAGCAGTACTTTCAAAATCACCCCATTATCAAATTGAAATCCAATATAACTAAGTTTCAACTCGGTATGACCTCTATATTAATCGAAAACTATTTCCAATTCTCACATTTGCTTTCACCTTTTTTTTAACCAAAAACTCTGCATTGAGCTATTAATACAGCTCAATCATTATTCTTATGTCTAATTTTATCATTACTAAATCCATATTATCTCATTCACAATCAAAATTTATTTTTTTTTTAAAAATCCAGCAATCATATACTTTAAGCATCATACATGGATGAGTTAATTAACTAAGTCTAATTTTTCTTTAACTGTAACATTTCAGAATTCAAAAAATCTTCATATTAATCTAACATCTTTTCTGCAACTGAATTCATTTATTAAATCATTCTCAAATGCTATCACATTGTCAATTAATCTTATTGGAAGGGGGTGAGGCTGTAACACTTCTAACTTGCCTCTTATATATTCATGCATATAACTTAACACTCATCAATATATATATAATTTGCTTCAAATAACTCAACATGCATATTCATTTTACACAACCCTCCTATCATCTTATACAAACAAATACACTTATACATGTGTTCATAATTCTCAAATAGAATTACTCATAACATTCATTTAATTTCACAAGTTACACTCATAGCATCACACAATTGCCAATCAACATGAACACTTATCATAATATAAACTTTCCCTTCATCTCATCTTTCATATTCCAAGAGAAATTCTTATTCACGACTCATTCATTATCACATAAACATCATGAACGAGTACTCTTACCTTTTACGAGTCTCATTTCATCTTAATATTATCACAGTTATATAATTCACTGTAGACAAACTTACACACATATTCATATTTTAAAACAAATGCACTCAAACATACATTCCACAAATTTGAGTAAATCTATTTATCACATTCACTTAGTCAAATAAGTTAGACACATAATATCATGTCAATGTCAAACGAACATAGATGAGTTTAAAACGAGGTAAACTTTCGTTTCTTTTCACTTTTCTATATTTCTCCACTTATGTCTATTTCATTTTACACTTGATCTCACACATATCATCACAAGTCACCAAGATCAATTTAAGTACACCAATATATCCACCAAATTATACAAACTTACTTAACACCCTTTTACACTGTCGATGGTAGCTCAGTTGGAAAACACTTCTGTCTCAACAGAACTATTTCATCGAGATCGGGAGGCATCACACTATCACAGGTAGTAATATGGCATGTATAGCTTAACTCTTACACATACTAGGTAAGTCTGAGAATCGACTAAACCATAGCTCTGATACCACTAAATGTAACACCTCTTACTCGTGTTCGACGCCGGAACAGGGTACGAGGCATTACCGGACTTAATCACTAATCATCGTATAAAAACCGGTACATAATTTCACTCTAATTTAAAACTTTTTCAAACACATTCAAGTTGTCCCCTAAAAAGAGCTTACAAGGCCCATATCATGCTTTAATTCAACCACACACATAGGCAAGCATGCACATTCATAAATTGCATCATTTAATTAATAACATAATCAAGACTATCTACATTAAATGACTTTATACAATAGAGACCTTCAAATAACATAGGTCAGTATTTTAGGCCAATTCCTAGCAACTTAGTAACAATTAAACGAGTCTCCATACATGCCAAAGACTTAAAAATACTTTAAAACCTTTATATATCGATCAAAAGTTTGATAGTGTGATTTAACCTCCGGCGACCTCCAACTTGAGCTAACATCTAAGACACTATAGGAAAAAGGAAAGGAAGGGAGTAAGCATTATAGCTTAGTAAGTAAGTATGTAAATATTAATAAACAATACATTATCATACTTTAAATGAAGTCACAATATGTTCCCGAAATATTACCATCACAAACACACATACTTTCACTATTACAATCATAAACATGTTTAAAATAAGCTGTCTAGCAGAGTACCAGCAGCTAAATTATTTATTTCTAGAGCTGCAGAACTCCAAATTACAAACCGTTAATTTTTATTGAAAATATATTCATTTATATTCTTACCATAAAATTTTCAAAATTTTTGGTCTAGCCAATTAGTACAGTTTATTCATTGAAGTTAACCCTGTTCCACTGCTCAACTGTTCTGACCACTCTTCACTACGAATCAATTTTCTCCTTGTACAGAATTTAAAGAATGTTATCGTTTATTTCATTTGAAACTAGACTCATTAAGGATTTCAATCATATAAATTATATCCCATAATTATTTTTGTACAATTTTTAATGATTTTTTCAAGTCAGAATAGGGGATCACGTAGTCATTCTGAACCAGTCTCTCCAAAACTTAAATATATCATAATATAGAATTCGTTTGCTTTGTTTGTTTCTGTTATATAAAAATATACTTATTAAGCTTTAATTTCATATATAATTAAGTCTCTGATTCAATTTATACTATTTTTGGTAAATTTTTAGATTCACATCACTGCAACTATCCATAACAGTTTTATTGTCAATTTTGATCTTTCACACTTCAATTGTATTCATCACCTACCCATAACAATCTTTCCAATTTCCAATCACATATCAAGCATATTGCTCATAAGTTACACACGTATATACTTATACTTATCATCACAAAGTCATACACAATTTCATTTAATCAATTTCCCAGTTGAACGCTTCGGAATAAAAACAGATACGCGATGGTATCGCACACAGCCCACCTTTAAAATCGAAGCTCTCTTGTACACATAGTGGCCTTCACTTAGCACCACTCATGTGACCTAGCTCGATTGTACACATAATTTTGGCTCTCTTGTACACATGGTGAACACTTAGTACCACCCATGTGACCTAGCCAGTTTATCTCGTAGCTCCCTTGTCTACATGGTGTCCTTCACCTGGAACCACGCATGCGACCTAGCTACATATATCCCGTAGCTCTCTTGTCTACATGGTGTACACATAGTATCACCCATGCGACCTAGCTACATCATAATGTCTCGCAACTCTCTTGTACACATGATGTGCACTCAAAGACCATACATGTGACATAGCTACATACCATCTGTATCATCCAATCTTTCCGAAGGTTCAACCGGGATTTCTCTCTCTTTCTAATACTTGATTCCATACTTCCAATAGTCAATTATGATTCAAAAATCAGCTACAATACATAAAATATGCTGAAATATAAAAACATAATAAAGATAACGTATTATTTACATACAAACTTACATACTTTCTCATTTCCATGTCGAATTAATATTGAACATTTAAATCATCATAATTATACTTATTTTCAACACCTCGGAAATCATAGTAAATATATCAATTTTACATTGAAACATGCATAAATTAATGCTTATTATACATATGAACTTACCTCGATACTAAAACGACCATTTTACCAACTTTCCCGATTTTTTATTTTCTCCCATTATAGGTTCAAATCTCATTTTCCGGGATCTAAAATATCATATTTTACTTATTTAATTAATGTAATATTCAAAACAGTCCTTAACTCAAACTTTGGAAAAATTACAATTTTGCCCCTAAATTTTTGAATATTTACACTTTTGCCCCTAGGCTTGGGAATTAAACTTCATCCCTTATTCTTATGTTTTATGACATGCTGATCATTTTTCCCTTCTATGGCAACATCAGATTCTCACTCTAACACATAGTTATGAACAATAACATCTTTTACCAATTAAGTCGTTTTACTCATTTTTGCTTAAAACCGCTTAGCAAAAGTTGTTTAACATAATTTCAGCCTTCATATTCTACCATAAAACATCAAAATAAACACATTTCACCTATGGTTATTTTTCCAAATATGAACCCTAGCTTAAATTATTTCTAGAATAAGCTTAATCAAGTTACCGGGATTCCAAAAACGTAAAGAACTTGAAAAACGGGGCTAGAACGAACTTACTATTGAGCTTGGAAAGCTTGAAAACCCTAGCCATGGCTTCCCCCATGCTAATTTCGGCCTCCATGAAAAAGATGAGTCAATTTTGGCTTTATTTTTCCTTTTTATTTCTTTTAATTACCAAATGACTAAAATGCCCTTAAGGCCTTTCTTTAAAATTTTGTCCTATTCATGCCTATTTTTGTCCAAACGAAATATAATGGTCTAATTACCATTTAAGTACCTCCTCTTTAAACCCCCATTTCAACCAAGTACTTATGAATTAGAACACATATTTTGAAACTTTTGCAATTTAGTCCTAAAAGTCCAATTAAGCACTTTATCAGTAAAATTACTTAACGATATTTTTACACAATTTTTTAATAAATAAATAAACCTTAAAACTTAATCGAGATAAATTTTTTAACTTCTAATTCGTGGTTCTAAAACCATCATTCTGTTTAGGCCCTAAATCGGGCTGTTACAGCAACTTCTGCAAATAAGCACTAATAGGCAAATTAAACATGGAATCTGTAAAATTTCTTATCAATACTCTAACACATGCATCTAATCACTCGGTAAATCATAAAAATTATTCGAAATAAACTTTTCTATCTCAGATTTGTGGTTTCGCAACCACTATTCCATTTAGGCCCTATTTCAAGATGTTACATTAGCAACAAAAGAAATTAACATTAAATGGGCTAGGATAATTATATTAATTTATTCAATTTACTTTATCATGCTTAACAATGTTCGGGAATACTTCTATGGCAACTCGATCTTTCATGAGTTTGGAAACCAAATTAAGTCCTTTCTGAGTCTTTTACTTAGTTAAATATTCATTTTTCTGATCATATTGACTATGGGTTTATTAGCATTTATGTAAGATAACAAGGACATTTACGTTTGCAATAGTTTATTTACATAAACCTAAAAACTATGCAAGGCAATAAAGCTAACCAAAGATATTACGAACCTCAACTTAGTTGGGTTTAAGGATCTAAATTGAGCATTGCACTTTTCAATTATGTGTCTACTAGTTGTCATTTGGTAAGGATCGTTTAGCTAATCTGAGTGCACCCAATCATGTATGAATGAAATGCATCATGATATTAATTGAAAACATGATTGACTGAGGCCTAATGTAACATCCCGAAATAGGGCTTAGTCAGATCAGTGGTTTCGGGACCACAAATCCGACGTCAAAATATTTATTTTATGATTATTATGAGGCTTAGAATATGAAAGTATGCATGTGTTAAAGTTTCATGAAAAAAATTTATGAGTAAGATGTCCAATTGGAAAATAAGGACCAAATTGAATAAATTGCAAAACTTGGGTTCTAGAAGCAATTTGTATGAAATTTCTTTAGATTATTAATTAGAACGTCTTAATGAAAAATTTTCCCAATTTCTAAGTTTTTGGACAAAAATGGGCATTTGTGGATAAAATTTGAAAGAAAGGGGTTAAGGGCATTTTGGTCATTTGGCTAATTAATGAAATAAAATGGGAAAATAAGGTAAAAATCAGCCATTCTTCTCCCTCATGTAGCCAAATTTCTCAAGCCTCCATAACTAGGGTTTTCAACATTTTCAAGCTCAATAGTAAGTGCTCCCATGCCCCGTTTTTAATGTTCTTCATATTTTTGAAGTCTCAGTAGCTTACTCTCATCATTTCTACCCATATTTCATGCTATGGTTCATGTTTAGAAAACTACCCTTGAATCAGATGCTTGTATTTTGATGTTTTATGAAGGAATATAAGAGTTTAAGGGATGGTAAACAACTTTTACTAAGTGGTTTTTCATGGAAATGACTTAAAGGACTAGATTGTAAAAGTTGTAAAAACTGGGTAGAAAAATGTGAAATAAAGGAAAATGTGGGCTGCTATAAGAATGAAAAATATTCGGCTAGGCTTGGGTAACCAAGAAATTGCATGCATTTCATTATACGAGCCTAGGGATTAAATCGTAAATAATGTGAAAGGTTAGGGGCAAAACGGTCATTTTGTACGGGGGTGAAATTTAGACTCAAAAAGAATAATGTGAAGTATTAATGATTCATTTTTATTATTATAGACCCCGAGGAACAAATTTCAGAGGTCGATCGAGGAAAACGAAAGGTTTCAAAATAACCGAAACACAAAACTGAAACGAGTACCAGGTAAGTTCGAATAACCTAAAGTAAACTCATAATATGCTTAAATGCATGTTTTATGATCATATGATAATTGTATATATTGATGGCATGAAAATCCATGAAATGTGTTAATAATAATGACATGATAATAAATGTCCCGGTTGAAGTTAAAAAGGGAAATCCGATGGATAAACCATGGCTTACATGACTTGGGATCTTGCATGTGTTGCAGAAAAGGATTTAGCCCAGACGAGTAATCCGTTGATCTCAATATAGAAAAGATCTAGCTCAGACGGGTGTTCCTTGAGTGATCAAGCCTCCAGAAGAATATGCCTGCATTATGGATTTAGCCCAAACGGGTAATCCGATTAGGGTTTGAATTTAGCCTGTACTGGTAATTCAGATCCGAGCTCATTAAGGTTGTTTTTCGCTATAAAGGATTTAGCCTAGATTGGTAATCCTGACATCACCCTATGAGTTTACATGGTGGGGGATTTAGCCGGGACTGGTAATCTCGCCGTAAGATTTGAGGTTCGCAAGAGTGTGTACTTGAGATGATTGCTCTTACGACTTGACGGTAAATTGATAATCCATCGAGATTTCTGAAAAACTCAACGGGATTAACATGAGATATAAAAATGAAAATGTTGAATGATGAGCCCATTTAAGACAGATTTCATAATATATTGTTATGAAACTAACCTGTTGATTGAGTGCATGTGATAGGGAAACTATTTCATGCTTGTTAGTTATATTGCCTAATATGGTTGTATGCTAATTAATCGGAAAGTTTACTTTCTAGTTATTCAGGCTTACGAAGCATGTAAATGCTTACCCCTCTCTTTTCCTTGTCTTATAGAGCTCAAGGACTCGTAGAAATTGAAAGACAATTAGAGAGTCAACACACTATCATCTTGTCCAGCTTTGGTATATAGATACTCTTATTTTGTTCAATGGCATGTATAGGGTTTTTTTTTATTTTGTTATATGTGTTATTTGATTCACCAATATGAAGGCTTGTAAAGGTATACATATTCACTTGTATATGGCCATGGGAATCGGCTCATTTTGATGTAGGTTATGACCTACAAATTTGTGCATGTTTATGTTCAATTGTTCTAGTGAGGATGAAATATGGTATATCTTATTTAGATACATGTAATGTAACCAAATCACATGGGATGGCTAGGCCATAATTGACAATGAGTTATAATAATGAGCCAATCTTAACAGCGTTATAAGACATAGAAATCCTTAATACAAAAGGGATAACCTAGAATGTGTAAAATCGATGAGATGAGGTTTACATGTAATGAGGTTTATCAAGGTTGTTTAAAAGTATAATTAGGCCATGTTAAATATTATTAAAACCTATAAGTGTGTATGGATGTTAGAGGGTGACCAAAGGCTTGAAAAATAGCCTAATAAGGTCCACACGGGTAGACACACGGGCATGTGTCTAGGCCGTGTGTGACACACGGATAGCCCTATGGGCATGTGGTATGGCAGTGTGTCCCCTGTACCTAAAATTTTTAAGTTAGAATGCATGGTAGTAAACACACGGGTAGAGACACGGCCGTGTGTCTCAACCATGTGGTGGACACGGCCTAGCACACGGGCGTGTGTCTTGGTCGTGTACCCCAAAATGCATGCTGACGTCATAAACAGAATGCTCGAGTTTTTGGACACAAGCGACCACACGGGTGTGTCTAGGCCCAAGGACACGGACGTGTGCTCGGTCGTATGAAAACCTCTATAGGTTCGAAGTAGAAAATAAATTCAATTAATTCCACACGAGTAGGGGACACGGGCGTGTCCCAAGGCACACTGGCATGTGCATTGTCTCCACACGGGCGTGTGAGACATTAACCTAGAAATTTTCTTAAATTTTCCTTAAGACCTAGGTTTTGTTCTGGACCATTCTTAATGTATGTTTAGGGCCTCGTAGGCCTCTAATAGGGGCACTCAGATCTGGTTGATTGGTTTTAATTTGAAACAAAATTTCATAGTCCGTATTTTTCGAAAATGTCTGAGTACATGTTTGGTAACGCCTCATACCCTGTTTCGGCACTGGATACGTGTAAGGGGTGTTACATTTAGTGGTATCAAAGCTACAATTAAGCCAGTTCTAGGACTATTGTAGAGAGTATTGAGTTTCGCTATACATGCCATTATACGAACATTGATAGTGTGACATCTCCTAACTGCTTCATTATCTTCGAATATAGTAAATGTCTTCCAATCAAGCATAAAATGAGTCCGAGGGGGCCGAGAGCCATGCTCCATCTTTCATACAATGAGTTGTTTCTAGTAGTAGTAGAAGGCCTATGTCTGAAGGCCAGAAAGAGGCTAGAGCCGCCTTCTTTGATATGATGGATGAATGGTTTGGGGATTATTTGAAAAATCGTCCCAACTTACCATGACCTCCCCCGCCCCCTAACCGACTTGACAAGGAAATGCCACGAGGTATGGCACCTGTAAGAGTTGGTAAACCCCTAGTGGAAAAGCTTAGAAAATATGGAGTTGAAGAATTTAGAGCTAAGATCGATGATGATGCTGAACGAGCCGAGTTCTGGCTCGAGAATACTATACAAGTATTGGACGAGTTATCGTGTACACCTGAGGAGTGTTTAAAGTGTGTTGTATCTCTTTTAAAGGATACTGCATACCATTGGTGGAAGACTATATCTTCAGTGGTGCCAAAGGAAAACATCTCTTGGGAATTTTTCCAAGTGAAGTTTAAAAAGAAATACATTAGTCAGAGGTTCCTAGACTCAAAGTGAAAGGAGTTCCTGGAACTCAAACAAGGAAATAAGACTGTATCGGAATAAGAAAGGGAATTTGTGAGGCTAAGTCAATATGCAACTGAATAGGTTCAAACAGAGTCAGAAATGTGTAAACGCTTCGAGGAAGGTTTGAATGAGGAAATTCAGCTTTAAATTGGGATTCTTGTTATAAGAGAGTTTGCTATATTATTAGATCGGGCCAAGAAGGCTGAGGAGCTCAATAACGAAAGGAAGCAAGCTAAGAGAGAAGCTCGAATTTCGAGCAAGAGATCCAGCAGTAGGGCACTCTTATTTTCCACAAAGAAATCAATGAGCCAACATGAACGCTCCACTACATCGATAGGATATTCGGGTAGAGCGAGAAGCTCCAAACGGCATAACCAGAAGTCTTCTTTCTTGATGGTGACTAGTGTGGGGAGTGTAGATGATCAAAAGCCAAAGTGCAAAAGCTGCAATAAATTTCACTTTAGAGAGAGTCGAATGAAGAGCGGTGCGTGCTACAATGTGGTTCTCTTGACCACTTCCTCAGAGACTGCCCAGAGCGAACTGATAAAAAGGTGAAATTAGCCCCAAAATCGAGTACTCCTATTCCGCGAGGTAGACCTCCGAGATATCCTGGAAATGCTAGTGGCAGTCGAGTTGTGGCAAAGGACACTGCAAAATTAGAGGCTCGAGCCCTGGCAAGAACGTATGCAATACGCACTCGAGAGAAAGCCTCTACTCTTAACGTTATCACGGGTACCTTTTCTTTTTTTAATACTTGTGTTGTTGCCTTAATTGATCCGGGATCGACGCATTCATACATTTGCATGAGATTGGTGTCTAGTATGAATGTATCCATTGAACCTACACAATTTATAATCAGAGTGTTGAACCCATTAGGCAAGTCAGTCCTGGTTGATAAAGTCTATAAGAATTGTCCTTTGACGATTCAGGGTCATTGTTTTCTGGCTAACCTTATGCTATTGCCATTTGATGAGTTTGATGTAATACTTGGTGTGGATTGGTTATCCCTGCATGATGTAATTGTAAACTGTGGCAGCAAGTATATTGTATTGAAGTGTCCAGATGGTGAGATTTTACGGGTTGATTCAAGAGAAATGGGTACACCGTCAGTTGTAGTTACATAAATGGTTGCTCAAAGATATGTGAGAAAAGGGTACGAAGCCTACCTTGCTTTCGTACTGAACACTAAGGAAACGGAGTTAAAGATTGAGTCTGTGCCAATAGTATGTGAATATTCAGACGTGCTCCCGGAGGAATTACCCGGATTACCTCCTGATAGAGAGATAAAGCTTGGTATTGAATTGGTGCCAAGAACAGCTCTTATTTCTATTGCTCCGTACAAGATGGAACCAACTGAACTAACAGCGTTAAAAGCACAGTTGCAAGAGCTGACAGATAAAGGTTTTGTAAGGCTGAGATTTTCACCTTGGGATGCTCCCATATTATTCATAAAGAAGAAAGATGGTTTGATGAGGCTATGTATAGATTATCGGCAACTGAACAAAGTAACTATTAAGAATAAGTATCCTTTGGCAAGAATCGATGATTTGTTCGACCAGTTGAGGGGAGTCACTGTATTCTCTAAGATAGACCTGATATTCGTCTACTATCAATTGCAAGTTAAGGAACCAGACGTACCTAAGATAACTTTCAAAACGAGGTATGGCAATTGTGAATTTCTTGTCATGCCGTTTGGGTTGATGAATGCACCGGCTGTATTTATGGACCTAATGAATAGGATATTTATGCCGTACTTGGACAAGTTCGTTGTTATGTTCATTGATGACATTTTGATTTATTCTAAGGATGAGACAGAACATGCGAAGCATCTAAGGACTGTGTTGCAAACCTTACGGGAGAAACAATTGTATGCTAAGTTTAGCAAGAGTGAGTTTTAGCTCCATGAAGTAGGGTTTTTGGGTCATATTGTTTCGGGTGATGGCATCCGAGTTGATCCAAGTAAAATCTTTGCCATCATTGAATGGAAACCACCTAAAAATGTAATCAAGGTTAGAAGCTTTTTGGGCTTAGCCGGTTACTACCGAAGATTTGTGAAAGGATTCTCCATGATAGCGACTCCAATGACGAGGTTGCTATAGAAAGACGTTAAATTTGAATGGTCAGAAAAGTGTCAGTGGAGTTTCGAGAAGTTGAAGACACTGCTGACGGAAGCTCCAGTTCTAGTATTACTCGAGTTGGGAAAAGAGTTTGTGGTCTACAGTGATGCGTCCTTAAATGAACTAGGTTGTGTGCTTATGCAAGATGGAAAAGTGATAGCCTATGCTTCACGATAGTTGAAGCCATACGAGAAGAATTATCCAACGCACGACTTAGAGCTTGCTGCCATTGTTTTTGCCTTGAAAATTTCGAGGCATTATTTATATGGTGAGACTTGTTGTGTATTTACAGATCACAAGAGTTTGAAGTATTTGATGACTCAAAAAGAATTGAATCTAAGACAAGGGAGATGGTTAGAATTAATTAAAGACTACGAGCTGATCATCGATTACCACCCGGGAAAGGCGAATGTGGTCACCGACGCTCTAAGTAGAAAATCTTTATTTACATTAATGGCCACGAACGCTCGATTGGCGTTGTTTGATAGTGGTTCGGTCTTGGCAGAGTTAAGGGCTAGGCCGACATTTCTTCAGGAAATTTATAATGCTCAGACTAATAATAGTGACTTGCAAGCAAAAAGAACTCAATGTGAGTCAGGCATCGAATCAGATTTTCAGATCGGTTCGGATGAATGTTTGATGTTCAAAGACAAAGTTTGTGTACCAAGGAACGATGAAATTATTTGGAGAATTTTGCAAGAGGCACATGATAGCCGTTTGTCTATTCATCCTTGAAGTACTAAAATGCACAATGATTTGAATAAAATGTACTGATGGAACGGTATGAAAAAAGATGTCTCCGAATTTGTATTGAAATGCTTAATATGTCAGTAAGTTAAAGCTGAACAACAAGTGCCTTCAGGTTTATTACAGCCTGTGATGGTCCCCGAATGGAAGTGTGACAGAATTACTATGGACTTCGTGACAAGATTACCATTGACCCCGAAAAAGAAATATGCTATATGGGTTGTAGTTGATAAGTTCACAAAATCGGCTCATTTTATCCCAATAAGGACAGATTCTTCACTCGATAAGTTGGCCAACTTGTATATATCTGAGATTGTGAGATTACACGGGGTACTGCTATCGATTATTTCAGAAAGAGACCCGAGATTCACTTCAAGATTCTGAAAGAAGTTACAAGAAGCATTGGGTACTAAGTTAAGCTTTAGTACAGCTTTTCACCCACAGACTGATGGTCAGTTTGAGCGGATGATTCAGATTCTTGAGGGTATGTTGCGATGTTGCATCCTCAAATTTCAGGGCAGTTTGGAAAAACACCTGCCATTTGTAGAGTTCACCTACAACAACAGTTTTCAAATGAGTTTGAAGATGGCGCCTTATGAGGCCTTGTATGGCAGGAAGTGTCGAACTCCATTGTATTGGGCAGAACTCAAAGAGAGTCAAATTCATGGAGTTGATCTGATCAAGAAAACTGAAGAAAAGGTTAAAATGATACGTGACTGATTAAAAGCAGCATCGGATAGACAAAAATCCTATGATGATCTGAAAAGAAAAGAGATTGAATTTCAAGTTGGAGATAGAGTATTCTTGAAAGTATCTCCATGGAAAAAGGTATTGAAATTTGGCCTGAAAGGAAAACTGAGTCCGCGATTTATCGGACCCTACGAGACCACTGAAAGAGTTGGACAATTAGCCTATCGATTGGCATTGCCACCAGAACTGGAAATGATTCACGATGTGTTCCATGTATCTATGTTAAGGCGATATCGATCAGACCCCTCTCATGTGATTTCACCGATGGAGATTGAATTAGACTGGACATGACCTATGGTGAAGAACCAGTCAAGATTTTGGCTCGTGAGGTTAAACAGCTGAGAAATAAATATGTGGCTTTGGTAAAGGTTTTATGGAATTGACATGGAGTGGAGGAGGCTACATGGGAGCCAGAAGAGACCATGAGAAGCCAATATCCAAACTTGTTTACTGGTAAGACTTTCGAGAACGAAAGTCTCTAAAGGGGGGAAAATATAACATCCCAAAATAGGGCCTAGTCAGAACAGTGGTTTTGGGACCACAAATTTGACGTTGAAATATTTATTTTATGATTATTATAAGGCCTAAAATATGAAAATATGCATGTGTTAAAGTTTTATGAAGAAATTTTATGAGTAAGGTGTCCAATTGGAAAATAAGAACCAAATTAAATAAATTGCAAAACATGGGTTCTAGAAGCAATTTGTATGAAATTGCTTTAGATTATTAATTAGAAGGTCTTAAAGAGCAATTTTTCCAATTTTTATGTTTTTGGATAAAATTCGGCATGTGTGGATAAAATTTGAAAGAAAATGGGAAAAGGCAAAAGTCAGCCATTCTTCTCCCTCATGCAGCCGAATTTCTCAAGCCTCTATAGCTAGGGTTTTCAACATTTTCAAGCTCAATAGTAAGTGCTCCCAAGCTCCGTTTTTAATGTTCTTCGTATTTTTAAAATTCCAGTAGCTTACTCTCTTCATTTCTACCCATATTTCATGCTAGGGTTCATGTTTAGAAAACTACCCATGAATGAGATGCTTGTATTTTGATGTTTTATGGAGGAATATAAGAGTTTAAGGGATGGTAAACAAATTTTACTAAGTGGTTTTTCATGGAAATGGCTTAAAGGACTAGATTGTAAAAGTTGTAAAAAGTGGGTAGAAAAATGTGAAATAAAGGAAAATGTGGGCTGCTATAAGAATGAAAATATTCGGCTAGGCTTGGGTAACTAAGAAATTTCATGCATTTCATTATACGAGCCTATGGATTAAATCGACAATAATATGAAAGGTTAGGGGCAAAACGGTCATTTTGTCCGGGGTGAAATTTAGACTCGAAAAGAATAATGTGAAGTATTAATGATTCATTTTTATTATTATAGACCTCGAGGAACAAATTTCGGAGGTCGATCGAGGAAAACGAAAGGTTTTGGAATAACCAAAATGAGTACCAGGTAAGTTCGAATAACTTAAAGTACACTCATAATATGCTTAAATGCATGTTTTATGATTGTATGATAATTGTATATATTGATGGTATGAAAATCCATGAAATGTGTTAATAATAATGACATGATAATAAACGTCTCGGTTGAAGTCAAAAAGGGAAATTCGATGGATAAACCATGGTTTACATGACTTGGGATCCTACATGTGCTGTAGAAAAGGATTTAGCCCGGACGGGTAATATGTTGATCTCGATATAGAAAGGATTTAGCCCGAACGGGTGTTCCTTGAGTGATTAAGTATCCCGAAAAATATGTGTGCATTATGGATTTAGCCCGGACGGGTAACCCGATTAGGGTCTGAATTTAGCCTGGACTGGTAATTCAGATCCGAGCTCATTAAGGGTGTTTGTCGCTATAAAGGATTTAGCCTAGACTGGTAATCCTGACATCACCCTATGAGTTTACATTACGGGAGATTTAGCCTAGGCTGGTAATCCCACCGTAAGATGTGAGGTTCGCGAGAGTGCGTACTTGAGATGATCGCTCTTATGACTTGACGGTAAATGGATAATCCATCGAGATTTCCGAGAAACTCAACGGGATTAGCATGAGATATTAAAATGCTTACCCCTCTCTTTTCCTTGTCTTACAGAGCTCAAGGACTCGTAGAAATTGAAAGACGATTAGAGAGTCAACACACTATCATCTTGTCCAGCTTTGGTATATAGATACTCTTATTTTGTTCAATGGCATGTATAGGGTTTTTGTTATTTTGTTATATATGTTATTTGATTCACCAATATGAAGGCTTGTAAAGGTATACATATTCACTTGTAGATGGCTATGGGAATTGGCTCATTTTGATATAGGTTATGACCTGCAAATTTGTGCATGTTTATGTTCAATTGCTCTAGTGAGGATGAAATATGGTATATCATATTTAGATACATGTAATGTGACCAAATCACGTGGGATGGCTAGGCCATAATTGGCAATGAGTTATAATAATGAGCCAATCTTAAAAGTGTTATAAGAGATAGAAATCCTTAATACAAAGGGGATAACCTAGCATGTGTAAAACCGATGAGATGAGGTTTACATGCAATGAGGTTTATCAAGGTTGTTTAAAAGTATAATTAGGCCATGTTAAATATTATTAAAACCTATAAGTGTGTATGGATGTTAAAGGGTGACCAAAGGCTTGAAAAATAGCCTAATAAGGTCCACACGGGTAGACACACGGGTATGTGTCTAGGCCGTGTGTGACGCACAGATAGCCCTATGGGTGTGTGGTATGGCCGTGTGTCCCCTGTAGCTAAAATTTTTAAGTCAGAATGCATGGTAGTAAACACACGGGCAGAGAAATGGCCGTGTGTCTCAACCATGTGGTGGACACGGCCTAGCACACGGGCGTGTGTCTTGGCCGTGTACCCCTAAATGCATGGTGACATCATAAACAAAATGCTCGAGTTTTTGGACACAGGCGACCACACGAGCGTGTCTAGGCCCAGGGATGCGGGCGTGTGCTCGGCCATGTGAAAACCCTTGTAGTTTCGAAGTAGAAAATAAATTCTATTAATTCCACACAGGTAAGGGACATGGGCGTGTCCCAAGGCACACTGGCATGTGCATTGTCTCCACACGGGCGTATGAGACATTAACCTAGAAACTTTCTTAAATTTTCCTTAGGACCTTGATTTTGTTCTGGACCATTCTTAATGTATGTTTAGGGCCTTGTAGGCCCATAATAGGGACACTAAGATGTGGTTGATTGGTTTTAATTTGAAATGAAATTTCATAGTTCGTATTTTTTGAAAATGTCTGAGTACGTGTATGGTAACGCTTAGTACCCTGTTCCGGCGCCAGATGCGGGTAAGGGGTGTTACACCTAAACATGTTAAACATGAATAAAATAAATCTTATTGAATTAACATAATCATCCTAGCAAATAGGATTTAAAATATCATTGTTGATGTCAAAAACAAAAAACTCAAAGTAAACATAATTATAATAAATAACAAGAGGAAAGAGTAAACTATATTTAGTTCAGCAGCCTTCCGAACCTATTTTGACTGATTCAGTTCAGCAACCTTTCAGATCTATTCTGACTGATGTGCTCTTCTGTTCTGCTCGATGCTTCTTTTGCTAAGGAGTTCCTAAGGTGGCCGACCAAAGAATGCTTTTAACAAAGCTTTTGTGGCTAAAGGATGGGAAGGAGATACGCGGCTATACAGGGGAAGGAAAAGAGAAATAAAATGTGGATAAAATACTAATGAGAGAAAAAAAATGAGTTGTGAAGGATGAGGGACGAATGAGGGATGAATGAGGGATGGAAAGGTATTTATAGGTGAAGGGAAAGGTTTGAGTTTACTAAAAGTAGGTTTAAATTTGGGCTATTAGTTCTCGTTGTTGACAGTTCGTTAGTCCAAAAACTTAGCAGTCATGTCTATCTTTCATCACCTTCTTTATTGGGTCAAGTAGTCAACCTCATGCCCTAAATTGCATGGTATTGCCATTAACATCGATAATGTAACACCCTTAACCTATATCCGTTACTAGATTGGGGTTACGAAGCATTACTTTACAAATGGAACATTTAAACATACATTTCATTCACTATCATAATCATATTACAAACCAATCTTTCACATACATATCATCCATAAATCGAGCCCTCGAGGCCTTAGAAATACCTTAGAAATGATTTGGCACTAAATTGAAGACATTTGGAAAGTCTAGGAAAAAGTTACAAAAATTTGGATATAGGGGTCACAAGGCTGTGTGCCTCACACGGTTGAGACATATGACCGTGTCCCAGCCCGTGTCTTCACCTGTGTACCTCTCTGAGTAGGGTCACATGGTTGTGTTAGACGCTCGTGTGACAGGCTGTGTAACTCACTAACTTGCATGCAAAGGAACTGGGGACACACGTCTGTGTCACCAGGTCAAGTGTCACACATGGCTGAGTCAGGTCATGTGGACCTAAAATTCACCCAAAACAAGCCATTCCCAACACCAATTCATGCAGAAATATTTGAACCATATGTGCACACCTACAAGGCATCAAATCATACCTAAACTTGCATATAACTGCCATTGCAAAAGTCCTAATTCAACTAATCAATATGCCATTCAAAGGCACCTCAAATGCATTCTTCAAAACTTACCTAAACATGTATATTTTACCACTTACCATTCATCAATCACTAGTTCCAAAACTTACCAACATACCACAACTTGACCATTACTATTCCTTTACAAAACATGTCATTTGAGCCATTCAAAAACATGCAACATGATATAGTCATAATGACACAAACTAACAAGGCATCAAATGTACCAAACCAAGATAACATTCTTAACTTATACATATCAAATCATCCATTAAACATTCAACTAAACATCATTATAAGTCCACCTATACATCCCATTGTAACCTTGGCCAAAACATCAAAAACTACCAATATTTATGTTGGATAGTGTGATAGGTCTTCGATGAGCTTCCAAACCGATTGAGCTTTCAACAATCTATAAAACATAGAAAAGAAACAATGTAAGCACATAATGTTTAGTAAGTTCATAGAACATGAAACATAACTTACCATTTCATTTATATAACATTAAGTGTTAGCATAATGTAATCCAAATCACAAGCTTGGCATAAGCCTATGCATCATCATCAATACATAAGATAGTGCATTTATACATAAATCACTTGGATTAAAAATATGATAAGTCATTTCCATATGAACATTCATCATTTGATTCATTCATCCTTTCATGAGCATATGTATAATTCCATCTGGAAACTTACCATTTCAATCCCTTTTCTTGCCTGTTGAACCATCTAGAATATTATCGGATATTCAGGAAAGCTCACATGAAGTATGCTTAAACATATAACTGTAACATTTCCTTTACATCATTACTCATACGAGCTGTGAAATGGGCTTCCTCACACGAGCTGTGGGTCAAAATGTAAGATACTCGATGCTGTTCACACGAGCTGTAAGCCAGAATGTAAGCTACACGATGCTGCTTACACAAGCTGTGGAGTATTCGCAACAAATGCATGACCTCAGCCACTGGTAGGACATTCAAGACCAGCACTCAAAATATGAAATCCCTAATGACATGTTATTTGTATCCTATGAATTCCTAAGGTTCAACTATAACTCAATAACCATCATAGCATTGATTTATTTATATATCGATCAATTCACGTGATAAATAACATATTAACTTACTATTCGAAATAACATTAAAATGTAACTATTCATACGAACTTACCTCGATGACTAGGGCGTAGAAACAAATTCGAACTAATCTGAGGTTTTAACTTTTCCCCGATCTAGATCCATACGTGGTCTATCTTGATCTAAATAGACAATTTCAATCCATTTAATACCTCTAGCATTCAATTTATTCCACAATTCATATTTATACAAAATTATCATTTTGTCTCCAATATTTTAGCTTTTCACAATTTAGTCCTTAAGCTCAGAAATTGAAATTTAAGCATTTTAATCCCCCATTCAAGTTGACTGAATTCTCTAGGGACTTAAACCAACCATACCAATCATTATTTCATAAATTTAACATGAACCTTTACTATTTTTACAAATCAATCCCTAAATGTCAATTTAATCAAAAATCACTTTACAAAACTTGTTTATATATCAACAAAGAGTCATAATCTACCATTTGACATCAAGAATAACACAAGAAAATTCATGGCATAACCCTCAACCTTTAAAAATTTTACAAATTGATCCTTGGGCTAGCTAGATTAAGCTAAAACAACTTTAAAAACATAAAAATCATTAAAAACGGTTCAAAATCACTTACATGCAAGCAATTGTAGTTTCTGAACCAATGAACCCTAACTATGGCTCTTCTTTATTCTAAATTCGGTGGAAACAAAGCTTGAAGAAGATGAATGCTATTTGGTTTTATTTAATTTAACCTTAAATTACCCATTTACCTTTTTAACCCTTAATTAGCATCAAAATTTCAATAAAACCTTGCTGAATATCCACTAACTATAGAAATGGTCTAATTACAATATATGTCTACTCACTTTAAAGTTTCATAGCCATTTGACCCTTTTAACAAATAGAACTCCACTTTTGCACCTTTTACGATTTACTCCTTTTCACTTAATTAATCATGCAAACATCAAAATTTCTTAATGAAATTTTAATATGACCTTACTAACATCCCATAGAAATTAAAATAATAAAAATAATAATAATTTACTAATCAGATTTTTTGTCCCAAAACCACTGTTCCTAGTTCACTAAAAATGGGCTGTTATAAATAACTTGTACATGTCCATGTTTTATTTAAATCATGTCTCCAATGGATCTCCTACATAATGAAAAATACTTACATTAATAAATTAACATGAATTAATATAAAATATGCATGAAAACCATGTAATTAAGCAAAATTTCACATACTTTCTAAATTCATGTTTAAATTTACTAATTAAGTAAAATTCACTTTTTTCAATAATAATTGCTCAAGATAAACACATTTATTAAGTAAAAATGTGGTAAAAATATATAGAAAAACCCTATATGATTTTGAGTTTACACAGCCCCAAAGTTAAATCATTGCTCGTCCCGAATAATGTTCATGCACAGCACAATTTTTGCTAAGGCAATTTTGCAAAATGATAAAGAAGCATCAATCTTCACACATAATCATGCATCAACAAAATCATGCTCAAAAATAATTTTTATTGATAAGTAGCTCGAATGCAAATATTATTTCTACCTTTATACTAAGTACATCATAATGTCAATATGAATCATAGTTTTCATGTATTTTCAAAGACATACATAACATTCACTAATCAATATGCTTTCCTTATCAACTAAACATAGCAATCCCAAGGTTTAATTAGTGTCTTAATTTGTTAAACTTAGTAATTCCTTTCCACTAATGTAGTCAATATAATCATCCAATCAATAGGTCTTTTATTAGGTTGTAATGGGTTAGGCTAAAGGTAGGGATAAAGAGAAGTGAATTTTGAGGTTCAATCATCTTAACCCAAATTAGTCTTGGATATTTCTGTGTCACAACCATCATAAAATTGGGTCTTTGGAACACCCCCAAACTTATTTCGAGCTCATACTCAACCTTTAGTATTTTTTTAGATTATGAACATACTTTGCTCTTTATTTTTGAGATTCTGAACAATCTTTTCTTTGCCTTTTATTCTTCAAACTTACATTCACCCTTTTTTTTGTGAATAATGTGAAGAGCATGTACATCTTTTTGTATTTTTCCTCAACTTTGATCACCAAGACAAATTTTGGTTAAGATAGGTGCAAAAGAATAGAAAAAAAATGATAGTGTGCCTTATAATGTAGGTAATATGCAATAAATAGGCCATTCAAAAATTAAGTTTTAAATGTTCAATTCATAAGGTCGGCTTGAAAGGCTCAAACGATCCAAAGAAAGAGTGCCTATATCATATTAGATTCTTATACCTCCTAGGATTTCGCCTCAAGAAAGTTACTAAGTCAATTCTAAAGACTTAAACCTTCATGCATGTCTATTTCTAAAGAAAACAAATTTTCATTGCAAATCCTACATAAGACTAAAATCACACAAGCATTCCATCACTCAAGATAACATACGAATAACTTAGATAAAATCACAAAATCTTGCTTGTATTTGAACATACTTACATACTTATTAACAAGAATTCTTTCTAAACATTCATTTATTTCAGCATACTTAAGTAAAAAGATTGAAACCTATTTTAAATATTTTAAAATTCATGCGAAATACCTTATTAAAAATTCATACGAAATGCCTTACCCCCTTTAAAAAGAAGCAATGTCCTTATTATGAAATCAACGTAATGAATGAAAACTGAACACCAGGTATGGTTGCAAGAAAAGAGAGGTGAGTAACAAAGACTGCTTAAGTACCAAGACTTTCTCCACAATCCAATCCTAGACATGTTCATTCCCATTACCACATCACCTTATTTTTTTCTATTGAAGAGGCATTGAGCTTATTTTATCCATGCTTGCTATTTTATTATGCGAAAGCAAAAATTCTAACTAGGAAATAAAAATAGACGCCTAAAAAGAAATAAAAACTAAAGACAAGAAATTCCCCTTTTTATTTATTTAACTTATCATCTTCGTCTTCCTCCTTTGATGTTTCATCCTCGCTTACATTCTCATCTTCCTTCTATGACTCGAAGATATAATCTGGGGACTTAGGAACAAAACTGTTAGAGATATTTCTAAAAGTATTTCTTACAAAATCATATTTAATCTTTGCATATTTCTAATAAACCTATTGTTGGTTATGCATAAATTTCATCATATATATCATAATTGACAATTCCGATTTCTTCATAGTATTTAAAAAAGTGGGCATAGGAATAGTCAACTCAGGATCAAAACTTGGTTCAACTAGCTCATCAGAATTCAGCTCCTCTCCTGGTTCAGAGACTTTCGGTTCCTTTATTGGTTTAGGATCATTTGGTTCTTCATCAGATTCTACCTCTTCTACCTCAGTAATTGAGTTAACCTCATTTGCAGATTTATTCGATGACACATCAATTTTCGATTCTATTGGTTCACTCGGTTCAAGTGGGTTTAGTTAATAGGCATTCTCCACTAACCTTTCAAGATTATGGGATGTGATGCAACCTTCAACATACGGGCCTTTCAGGTTTTCTTTTGTTCTAAATTGGGACCTTAAGGAAAGTGAAGTTATCAGTGATGGTCTTCTTTCTAGCACAATCATGGATCACTTTAATAATAATCTTCCCAATCATTGATAAACCTTTCTGCTATAATTGCATTCAACAAAAGTATTCACTCCATCAAGATGGTGGAACTGTGTGAGATAGGCATGAAACTATATCAAACAAAGTAAGACCATGCCTTAGCCAATGGTTTTAGATATTTCTTTCGGCAAGAATGACTACCATACTTTCTTATAACCCATTGGGATCTCAAATTTGTCACAACATTAAACACTTGTTGTAGAAAATCTCAATTTATGTTTGTCATCATGGCAAAGTATTCATCTTCTTCAAAATCAAGTAAGTTAAAAAAATTATTAATGGACATAGAAGTTAGAGATACCTTCTTCTTACAAACAAGAACTTTAGTAGCATCTGGCTTAGTCAAATTGGCATAGAACTCTGGAACTAACTCCTCATCGGGCAATGATCATGCATTGCAAAAGTAATTCCAATTAAGGGCATCAATTGTCTTTCAAATTGACAAAGGCACAACCATCTTATCATTGATTTCCAAGTTGAAACATTTTTCAGGCATCATAGGTTGATTCTTGAAGATGTAACCAAACCTTTCTTTCACTTCCTTATTTTGAATCACAACAGGATTTTCATCAAAGGTCTTGCAAGATCTAGTTCTTTTGCGAGACATGGTGATTTTTCCTGACAAATAGGCAAATTTTTGGCAATGGATGAAACAAGGTGTTTTGTGCCAACGATAGGCATGCAGTAGCAATAAGCTAGGATTTTGTGACAATTGGAGGAATTTGGGGAGATTTTTTGGGATTTAAGCTGTAATAGCCCGTTTTTGGGTCAAATCAGAATAGTGGTTTTGGGATCACAAATCCAAAGTAGAAATAATTATTTTTTTATTATTTTAAGGTCTACAGCATGATAGAATAATTATGTGAAATTTTGTTAAGATATTTTATCGATTGAGTAAAGACAAAATGTAACGCCCCAATTTTCGGGACTTCTGTGAATTTTGGGCAAATTTTAGAAGATCTGTGTTTTGACTGCTTGGCATAGGTCTAAGTATGTTAGTAGGCCTCTAGAAGGCCCAAGTTTAAGATAAAATCTGGAAGTTTTAGCTAATTTTAATTCTTAGGGGAAAAGGGGTTCTGGTAAGTTGGGCATTTAAGATTTAATGGGTAAAATAAGCCACAAGAAGGCAGATGGCAAAGTGGCATATGACGCCACTGGGGTGCTAAACAGGTGGCATGTGGATGACTAGGGAGAGCTAAGGTTCAAGTCACATGGTGAGCAAATATTAGAATTAATTTTTATTTACAGAAAGGGGATGTGATGGAACTCAGGTGGAACTCTGTTAGGAAGAGTTTGAGCTGCTCAGGAGATCGAGTAAGGAGAAGATAAGGGAGAAGATTTAGGAGCTTATTAGGGAGTGTAGTATTGGCCGAATGGTGGACTCTTGAGGAGCAAAAGTTGGCCGGCCAAGGGTTTCTGTAGAGGGCAAAATTCGGCTAGGTCTATTGATAGTTGTAATTTCGGCACTTGGGGAAAAAGTTGTGTTGTTTCTGATCATTCTTCTCTTCTCCTATTCTCTTTTCTTCTTCTTTGCTTCTTCTTCTATAGCTGAACCCTTCCTACCATTCTACTCTTCCATTCCATTCATTTTTAAGCCTTTGAAGCCGATTATCATAAAAGCCAAAATCCCGAAAGCCTATTTTTCTTCTGTGCCGATTTCTCCTAGCCAAACCCTCTGATTCTTCTTCTCCATATTTTTGGTCGATTCTCTCATCCTCTGAACCCCAAAGTCTTGTCGACAAAACCACTGCAAAACCCTCATATTTCATCTTTCTCTTCACTATTTCAAAAAGCTAAAAACCCCATAGTCTTAGGGGCATAGCCGAATCTTTGGACCTTTAAAGATTTGATTTCTACTAACATTTAAGGGTTCAGATCTGCATCAGAATCGTATAGGAACTAAAGTGGAATCGTTGACTAAAGGAACTGGTGGTAAGTTTTCGAATCTACTCTTTATTTTGGGTTTTAGAAAAGCCGAAACCCCTAAATGCTTAGGTAGGCTGTCGATTGGGCCCTATGGCTCTAAGGGTTGTGACAATTATTTTATTATGATGTTAGTGTGATCTAGACACTGCTGATCAAAGGCTTCAACAAGTGGAATGACTGGATCTAAACCTAGTCGCTAGTTTTGGCAAAGGTAGGATCTCTAGTGTCTAAAGTGTTAATGGCCGACTGTTGGTAAGGAGAATTGTATACAAGTTGTTATGGATTCATAGTTAACGTATTATTAATTGACTGTAGGCAACTCGCGTGTGGAACTCGTCAGCGTTTCGTCGCAAGAAGGTGTGTAACTGACACCCTCTCATAGACTAGATCGACAAAAGTCAAAAAGCCAAAATGCCGAAAAACCGGTATTTTGTGAACTTGCGAGTGTGCGAATGCTCGTGAGGTAGATCGATTAACGTATTTGGTAAACTACAATGTTTAGACTGCAGAGTGCATGATTTTTGGTGCCTGAGATATTTTTGGGCTTAATGGGCCAAAATTGGGATAATAGGCCAACGGGCCCAATTCGGTAAGAACACCCGGTAAGTGTTTCTGTTAGTACGTGAATGGTGGAAATATGCATGAAAACCCCAAAAATAGATAAATTACTAGAATACCTTTAAGTATGAAAATTATCGTTATACCCCTAGGTGTAAAATGACCATTATACCCCTAGGGTTAATTTGACTAAAAAACATGATGATCTGATTTTGTATGATGTATGCCATGATTTGTACATCTGTTGCATGGGGACATGGGTTATATTTATGGAGGAAGCGTCCTGGTGGCTATGCCACAATTATCTATTCTGGTGGCTCTGCCACAAATATTTGTTCTGGTGGTTCTATCCACAAATATCTGTATCTGGTGACTCTGTCACACTATCTGTTCTGGCAGCCATGCTGCAAATTCTATGGCATGTAGCGGTTGGGTGGGTCAAGTAGTCTCCCCACATAGTGTAAGTGTTGGAACACCGGTGCGACCAAGGCGCAGCGAAAAATTAAAACCCGGCGATCCAAACCAAGGATCCATGTGTAAGGAACGAATCGGGGTGATAAAAAGGTTTCGAATTTACCGAAACTTCAACTGAGTAGACAACACGCCTAGGCAACAGAATCTTGAACCACTATCGAACCAAGCCGCAACCTTTTCGATGTCGGCCTCTATGTAGTCCACCCGATTGACAATGAACGGTAGAAATCCCAAAAAACTATTTTCAGAGAGTATTTTGCTAAAACACTGCTAGACCACTTTCATATTTTCAAAGCTAGTTATATATATATATATATCTTTTAGGGTTTTTTACCCTTTCTATATATAACTCCCTCTTAATTGGTATATATTTATAACGAATTTTAATTCATTAAAATTAATCCGAACATAATAATTATCATTCAAATAAATATAATAATGTTTAACCAAAAAATTATGATTACATTAATTATAATAAAGATTTGATTAAACTATATTTATTTAAACTTATATACTAACTAAATTCATATATCAATAAAATTATGTTCGATTATGTGTACAACATCCTTGTACATAAATAGTATGTTCAACAATTTGATTGCCCAATTAAATTAATTCTATAATTAATTTAATTCATGTGACAACCAAGCAATATACCAACTATGTTTTACCTCGTTCATTTCAACCATAGGGTGTGACCCTATAGGTTCTTGTAACGTTAGCAGTAACATTAGAACGATTCTAATGTTACAAACAACGAGTGGCATCTAGCAATGCATCAATGCTACCTAAGTTACAAGAAGTCATGATTCGACATAACCTTTTGTGATTAACCTTTCATGCATTCATCCTTAAGTCCTATGTCTTTGGAATGGACACAAGTCATGGAATAGTCACACTTGCATAGTCCATCCCATGTTTCTTGATACCTCGAGTAGACTATGATACACAAATAAGTATGACATCTCATATCAACTTATTTGAGCATGGCCATGCATTTCTAGCCTCACTCAATCAAGTGGCCTGAGATATTACTCCCACTATGTAGGAGGGACTTATCCTATATTGATCAACTATATCCCTTAACATAGATTGTGGTATATCCAACATCGATCTTTATAGAACAACCGATTCTGATGTTTGTTTGATCAGTATCAAAATATACAGTCACGATGTTGGGATAAAGATGATCTCAAGTATGAGGATCATATACATATTAATCACTATGAGTAATGTTGTGACAATTACATAATAATCCAAGAAACATACTCATAAGCGGTCACCCAATATGTTGTTCCCTAACACACATATTCATGCATTGATTCGACACTCCATATCAATGACAACTCTTTATCATCAATCAACTACATATTAGTCTTGATGCATTATTATTGTCCTAGCCAATAACAATACTTGACTAAGGATCTTTTGAGAATAATCATATTATTCTCGTGACATTATTATAAAATAGTTTATTTATGCACACGAAAAGAAAGCTGAATAATAATGGCAACGCCTTATATTAATAAACATGATAAACCAAGTATGTTATTACAACCATCTCGTGATTGATCTTTGGGCATACTCTTACAATCTCCCACTAGCACTAAGACCAATCACTTATATATCTAATACCAAGTGACTTAGTGTGACGATCATGCCTCTGTGTGTTAGAGGCTTGGTCGGGGATCAACAATGTTATCATCATGTAGGTACTACTCTGCATATCTCTACATCCCCTCGATCGATAATCTCTCGAATAAGATGGTAGCGCCTAAGTATATGTTTGGATCGTTGGTGAGATCTGGGTTCTTTTGCTTGTGCAATGGCTCCATTGTTATCACATCGGAGTTCTATAGCATCTGATATGCTAGGCACAACCCCTAGTTCAGTAATGAACTTCTTGATCCAAATCGCTTCTTTTGCTGCCTCACTAGCTGCAATATACTCAAATTCTGTTGTAGAATCAGCTCTCGCACTTTGCTTTGAACTCTTCCACTCACAAAGACCACCATTAAGGCAAAACACAAAACCTGATTGCGATCGAGAATCATCCTTGTCGGTTTGGAAGTCGGCATCGGTGTAACCTTTTACACTTAACTCTTCCTCACCTCCATATATTAGGACGTATCCTTAGTTCTTCTTAAGTACTTAAGGATATTCTTGATCGTGGTCCAGTGACCTTCACCGGATCTACTTGGTACTGCTCGTCATACTTAAGGCATATGAGACATCTGGACGGGTACACAACATGGCATACATGATAGATCCAATAGTAGAAGCATATGGAATTTTACTCATGCGTTCTCTCTCTTGTGGAGTTGAAGGACACATTTCCTTCGAGAGTGAATACCATGTGTCTCATAGGTAGGAATCCTCTCTTAGATTCTTCCACATTGAACCTTTTCAATACTTTATCTATATATGTACCTTGACTTAGACCTAGTAGTCGTCTTGATCTATCTCTATAGATCTTGACTCCTAAGATGTAAGTGGCTTCGCCCAAGTCCTTCATAGAAAAACAACTTCCTAACCAAGTTTTAATAGACTGTAAGGTAGGTATGTCATTGCCCATGATAAGTATGTCATCCACATACAGTACCAAGAATGTGATTGTGTTCCCACTAACTTTCTTGTAAACACATGGCTCATCTTCATTTTTGATAAAACCAAACTCTTTGATTGCATCGTTAAAACGAAGATTCCAACTTCGAGAAGCTTGCTTTAATCCATAAATGGATCTTTGTAACTTACATATCTTTCCAGCATCCTTTGGATCGACAAAACCTTCAGGTTGTGTCATATACACATCCTCTTCAAGTTTCCCATTAAGAAAAGCTGTTTTGACATCCATCTGCCAAATTTCATAATCATGAAATGCAGCTATGGCGAGCAAGATCCTAATGGATTTAAACATAGCTACAGGAGAAAAGGTTTCATCATAGTCAACACCATGAATTTGGCGAAAACCTTTAGCGACTAATCGCCCCTTGTATGTTTGTACATTACCATCCATGTCAGTTTTCTTTTTGAAAACCCATTTGCACCCTAAAGGTTTAACCCCTTCGGGTGGGTCAACCAATGTCCAAACTTGGTTTTCATACATGGAATCCATCTCAAATCTCATGGCCTCAAGCCATTTCTCAGAGTCTGGGCTCGCCACCGCTTCTTGATAAGTCCTAGGCTCATCTTGATCTATAAGAAGAATGTCACCATACGTTGTAATGAGAAATCCATATCTCTCAGGTGCATGGCGTTCTCTTAAAGATCTACGCGGTGGTTGTGTTTCTACAGCAGTTACTTGTTCCTCAATTTCTTGTGGAATTTGCTGTTGTTCTATCTCTGGTTTAGTGGTATCTTGTGATTCTCAAATTTCTTCAAGTTCAATCTTTCTCCCACTTCCTTTTCTAGAAACAAATTCTCTCTCTAGGAAGACACCAAATCAGAGCAACAAACACTTTGTTCTCGGTGGGATTAAAGAAATAATATCCTTTGGTTTCTTTCTTGGATACCCCACAAAGATACACCTTTTTCAGATTTGGGTTCAAGCTTAGTAGACGTCGACGTTTAGCATAAGCTTCGTAACCCCAAATTTTCATAAAACATCTTTGGGGCGTTTCCCACCACATCTCATATGGCGTCTTTTGAACTGATTTAGATGGAACACGATTTAGTGTAAAAATAGCTGTTTCAAGTGCATGTCCCCAAAAGGAAGTCGGTAGATCAGCATGACTCATCATGGATCGAACCATGTCTAATAAAGTTTGATTTCTTCTCTCAGAAACTCCATTCCATTGAGGAGTACCAGGAGGAGTAAGTTGTGAGACAATCCCACATTCCTTCAAAAGATCATCAAACTCTAGGCTCAAATACTCTCCACCTCGATCAAATTGAAGTATCTTAATAGTTTTGCCTAGTTGATTTTGTACTTGATTTTTGAATTCCTTGAACTTTTCAAGGGCCTCAGATTTATGGCGCATGAGATAAACATACCCATATCTACTGAAATCATCAGTGAAAGTAATGAAGTAGTGAAATCCACCTCTGGCTTGTGTATTTATTGGTCCACATACATCCAATGTATTAAGCCCAATAAATCACTAGCTCGTTCACTTTTACCAAGAAAAGGAGATTTAGTCATTTTCCCTAATAAGCAAGATTCACATACTTCAAATTGTTCAAAAACAAATGAATCCAAGAGACCATCTTTATGGAGTTTGGATATGCGTTTCTCACTTATGTGGCCCAAACGACAATGCCAAAGATAAGCTTGATTTGAGTCATTTATTTTAGACCTTTTAGTATTTATGTTGTAAATGGGATTTATTTGATCTAAAATATAGAGGCCATTAATCAATTGTGCCGAACCATAGAAAACATTATTGAGATAAAAGGAACAACAATTATTCTTAATTATTATCTCAAAACCAATTTTGTCTAAACAAGAAATTGAAATAATGTTTTTAGTGAAACTGGGCACAAAATAACAATCCTCTAAAATTAAACCAAGTCCACTAGGCAGAGATAAAGTATATGTTCCCACAGCTAATGAAGCAAACTCTTGCTCCATTTCCAACTCGCAGGTCCACATCTCCTCTAGCCAAAGTCCTACTCCTTTGTAGTCCCTGTACAGAAGTACAAATATGAGAACCACAACCAGTATCTAATACCCAAGAAGTAGTAGTTGATAAATTAATATCAATAACATAAATACCTGAAGCAGACGTTCTGCTTGCTTTGACCTTCTTGATTTCCTCAAGATAGACAGGCGATTCCGCTTCCAATGTCCAATCACACCACAATGAAAACAGTTTCCTTCCTTAGACACCCCACCTTTAGGTTTCAGTGTAGCCTTTCCCTTTCCAAGATTGGGATTACCTTTGCCTTTGGGCTTTGTCGGGACTTTAGCCTTTCCCTTGCCCTTGTTGTTACGGACCATCAGTATGGGCTTGGGTCCAACCTTTTTCATGTTGCCTTCAGCAGTTCGTAACATACTAAGCAACTGTGGCAGAGTCTTGTCAATTTCATTCATATTGAAATTGAGGACAAATCTGGTCTGTAACTATCCGCAACAACGATTGCGAGAATAACATCAGTGGCCAACTCTTGGCTCAATGGAAACCCAAGCTTAGATAGGCTTTCAATATAACCAATCATCTTAAGAACATGAGGTCCTACTGGGCTTCCTTCAGCCAGCTTACATTGGAATAGGGCCTTAGAGATATCGAACCTCTCTTGCCTTGCTTGCCCTTGATATAGTTCTTTCAGGTGCTCGATCATATCATAAGCAACCATATCCTCATGTTGCTTTTGAAGCTCAGGATTCATAGTGGCAAGCATAAGACATCCAACGTCTACCATTTCATCGAGATGCTTCTTGTAAGCATCTTTATCAGCCCTCGAGGCATTAGCCGGTGGTTCATCAGGAAGTGGTTTTTCAATGACATATAATTTTCGTTCTTGTTTGAGGACAATCCTCAAGTTACGAAACCAGTCAAGAAAATTCAATCCATTCAATTTGTCCTTCTCAAGGACCGATCGTAATGAGAGTGTATTAGTGTTTGCAGCCATAATATATCTACAACAATAAAATATGCGTGTGAATAAAATTTACCAAGTTTATATAAATCATTAAAAGGACTTTATTAAAAGATGTTCCCACTATTTTATTTCAAAATTAATAACCCCCATATATTAATTTCGGAAAGACTTTCTTGAAAGTATTTCTAGTGGGTTAAGGATCCATATTTCACCTCCTCTTAAGTCAGCTTTGGCTTTACTCTCAAGATTATGGTTATTTAGGTAAGTAACACTTGCTAATTACATCATATGTAACTCCTACAATTTGGTGAACAACTCTTGTTCTAATCATCTTATGATTTATCCAAATAATTTGCCTCTAGGTTTCTAATCCTATTAGAGTAACCTAGTTAAGTCATTAACCAATTTTTAACCGGCGAATATCACTTGTTTATTCTTCGAGTTTAACCAAGATAAATACTAGTACTTCACTTTGGCAAAACCTACATAGTATTGATCGAGGCCTTAACGAGGGCATAAATTGGAAGGCCATGTTGACTTAATATTTTAATAGAGGGATTTTATTAGAGTGTTACATCTCACCAATTATGGTCTACTTTAGTTCATTTAATCTTTTAATTGATCTCATCAATTAATGGGGTTTATTATTTCCAAATTTGCATGCTTTAGACATCCATAGCATCTCATACATGAATAAGTAAAGCAATAAATAAATGCAATAGTTATAGCCCATAAACTATGGTGGTTCAACCCAAGCCAATGGGAGAACCAAAAGGGAACCTAAAGGTGTAAGCCGTTTCACAAGATGTTGATCCACACTAGTCGGCCCATCTTCCTTCTCGTCTAGTCCACAAAGAACTTTTACAAATTACAAAATTCAGAAACTCGTTTTACATACGAGGAGTAAGATGAGAAGAGAAATACAAAAGAATAGTAGTAAGGCACGACATGCAAGCCGTATTTATAAAATTACAACCTTTTATCAAAAGGGTCATCCGGCTATAACTATGCATTTCAAACACCGTGCATTTCAAAAATAGTATACTTTATACAACGTTTTACTAAGTGAATTATAAAATATCCTTTCAACCTTTTATGGCCCATTAAGTTTATTTATTACAAAACATACTGGAAGATGATTCGCCCGCGCTGATCCCCATCCCGAAGTGCGGGGCGGAGGCCCCACGGTATGGACTCAGGTGGTGCGGGCGGAGCCACGCGCAGTCGAACCACGAACCCAGTCAAATGAAAAACCTCACGATTTGATAACTTTTATCAACGAATCGTGTTTTTAAGATTTTAATCCTTGAGGTTTCATATCGGAACAACCCTTGTTCCACTGGCCAGTAATCTGTTATTGGAAATTGTAAATGCCACCCCTGCTTCATCACAGATTTCTTAATGTTAACAGTAAAAAATATAAAACCGAATAGGCCATAACATCATGATTAACATTTAATCACTTATCGAAAGGAACAATTATCAGATTTATTTAAACGATTTAAACAGGAATAACATAATAAAATTGAAACATGCATCTCATACAATTGCATCATCCAAGTATTTAAGCCCGAGTCTGTATTACACAAGTGGCTCTGATACCACTGTTGGAACACCGGTGCCACCAAGGCGCAGCGAAAAATTAAAACCCGACGATCCAAACCAAGGATCCATGTGTAAGGAACGAATCAGGGTGATAAAAAGGTTTCGAATTTATCGAAACTTCAATCTGAGTAGACAAATGACGCCTAGGCAACAGAATGTTTGAACCATTATCGAACCAAGCCGCAACCTTTTCGATGTTGGCCTCTACGTAGTCCACCCGATTGACAATGAACGGTAGATATCCCGTAAAACTATTTTCGAGAGTATTTTTTGCTAAAACGGCTGCTGCTAGACCACTTTCATATTTTCGAGCTAGTTATATATATATATATATCTTTTTTTAGGGTTTTTTTACCCTTTCTATATATAACTCCTCTTAATTGGTATATATTTATAACGAATTTTAATTCATTAAAATTAATCCGAACATAATAATTATCATTCAAATAAATATAATAATGTTTAACCGAAAAATTATAATTACATTAATTATAATAAAGATTTCGGTAAACTATATTTATTTAAACTTATATACGAACTAAATTCATATATCAATAAAATTATGTTCTGATTATGTGTACAACATCCTTGTACATAAATAGTATGTTCAACAATTTTATTGCCCAATTAAATTAATTCTATAATTAATTTAATTCATGTGACAACCAAGCAATATACCAACTATGTTTTACCTCGTTCATTTCAACCATAGGGTGTGACCCTATAGGTTCTTGTAACGTTAGCAGTAACATTAGAACGATTCTAATGTTACAAACAACGAGTGGCATCTAGCAATGCATCAATGCTACCTAAGTTACAAGAAGTCATGATTCGACATAACCTTTTGTGATTAACCTTTCATGCATTCATCCTTAAGTCCTATATCTTTGGAATGGACACAAGTCATGGAATAGTCACACTTGCATAGTCCATCCCATGTTTCTTGATACCTCGAGTAGACTATGATACACAAATAAGTATGACATCTCATATCAACTTATTTGAGCATGGCCATGCATTTCTAGCCTCACTCAATCAAGTGGCCTGAGATATTACTCCCATTATGTAGGAGGGACTTATCCTATATTGATCAACTATATCCCTCAACATAGATTGTGGTATATCCAACATCAGTCTTTATAGAACAACCAATTCTGATGTTTGTTTGATCAGTATCAAAATATACAACTCACGATGTTGGGATAAAGATGATCTCAAGTATGAGGATCATATACATATTAATCACTATGAGTAATGTTGTGACAATTACATAATAATCCAAGAAACATACTCATAGCGGGTCAGTCTAATATGTTGTTCCCTAACACACATATTCATGCATTGATTCTGACACTCCATATCAATGACAACTCTTTATCATCAATCAACTACATGTTAGTCTTGATGCATTATTATTGTCTAGCCAATAACAATACTTGACTAAGGATCTTTTGAGAATAATCATATTATTCTCGTGGACATTATTATAAAATAGTTTATTTATGCACATAGAAAAGAAACTGGAATAATAATGGCAACGCCTTATATTAATAAACATGATAAACCAAGTATGTTATTACAACCATCTCGTGATTGATCTTTGGGCATACTCTTACAGTAAGAATGGTACGGGGGTGTATACGGTTGGATATAGTTGGGTTTCTGCATAAACATGTAATTTTTGTTCTATTCTATTATGGGCCTATGGGCTTCATTCTAAAATCTATTCTAGGCTAAGGCCAATTTGATCTATTTCTGTGGTTTGAACTGGTTTAGACTATGGTTGGGTTATTTTACACACTGAGTTTCCCAAACTCACCCCTTATTTTCATCCAACCAGGTAATCCCCAACCATAGTGGGCTTGGAGCTATGAGGGATTCGGAGTGGCCACGCGTTCTGCAAATTTGGTTTTCTTCTGGTGAATTGGACATCTTTTTATTTACTTTTATGATTTGGGTTCTAAGTTGTAATAAGGCCGCTTTAATGATTTTTAATTGTTTTCAATATGATTTACTAGAATAGGTATAATATTATCTTAATCACTGAAACTGATTAGTGTTAGGGCACGTTTTCAAAAACAATAATTGATTTTAAAATATCACGACAACAAAGCAAAACTTCCGCAACAAAATCACTTTCCAAAGTTAATCACTTTTTCTTAAAATGGAGTTAAATGAATTGGTTTCCTATGAACATACACTAAGTTAAGGTATGGCAATGGTGGTGTGCATGTCTAGGATTGGATCCGAAGGGAGATTGGTACTTAAGTAGTCCGATGGACTCACCTCCTCTTTTTCGGTTTCCTACCTGATGCACAACTTCCATTCACCTTAAACCATAATGAAATCATCCTTTGAACACTAAGCCCGATTTTCTGGACTGAATATAGAAAATGTTTTGGCACCTCTATGTGGCACGTCAGATCCGGTCATAACGTGTAGGCCGGGTTTGGGGTATTACATTTAGTGGTATCAGAGCTAAGTTGCAACAACTCGGCTGTGGAATGGGTCTATAAAAACGAAGATTTTCGAAAATGAAATTTTTACAAAAATTACGAAACTCAATTTTCAAATTTGGATCCTTAAAAAGGTGGCACCCGAATCTCCGGCCCAAGTCTGTAAGTATTATTCTGAACTTTTCTAAAATATTTTTTTCCTGAATTATCTGTCTATATTAACACCTTATTAGGATAATCTAGTGGGATGGTACTGAAACTATAGGGAATTTTGGTAATAGACTGAGACTGTAGCTAGACTTCGATTCTGCGAAAAACAAACTCTGAATTACTGTCTGATCATAAAACATCTGTAATAAACACTGGAATATTTGATTGATGCATAAAATTCATAATCAGGTAATACGATATGAGTACGAGAGTAGCTCGTGGAAGAGGCCTTAGAAGTGGCCGAGGTAGTGCTCGACCAGGAACTGCGTCCTCAGGGCATATATCGACAACAGAGGTATTGGTACCACCAGCAACGAAAGTGGAGTCTCATAATCGTGGTGCCTGGGATGATGCCCTGTCCCAGGTAATGCTTCGTGTTCTAGAAAGGGCAGCTGGGGCAAGTACGGGTAACGAAATTTGAGGATCTATTTTTGAGCGACTCCGAGCTAACGGAGCGGAGATCTTTAGGGGTGTATCTGGTGTAGCCCCGAATGTGGCGGAATATTGGTTGGAGGCCACGGAACGGATTATGGATGACTTGGACTACTCTGTGGAGCAGAAGCTGAAGGGAGCCGTATCGTTGCTACGAGACGAGGCTTATCAGTGGTGGCTTACGGTGAGAGATGGGACCCCAGTTGACAAGGTAACTTGGGAGTTTTTTAAAGGCAGCCTTCAAAGGGAAATATGTTGGGGCAAGCTATGTGGATGCCCGCAGGAAGGAATTCTTAAATCTAATGCAAGGAGGTAAAATAGTTGCTGAATACGAGGCTGAGTTTCTGAGGCTGAGCCGGTATGCCGTGGGAATAGTCGCTACAGAATATGAGCATAGTGTACGCTTCGAGGATGGTCTTAGAGATGAACTTAGGGTGTTGATTACTCCGCAGAGGGAGCGTGACTTTGTGGTCTTAGTGGAGAAAGCTAAGATAGCTAAGGAAGTGAAGCGTATTGAAAAGCAGAATCGTGAGAAGGATCGGAGCCGTTTCCGGAGCGATTCAAGACCTTCGGGTGGTGCAAATAGGAGTGTCAAGAGAGCAAGAGTGGAGGAGCCAATTTGGGCAGTTCAGATGAACGTGGTTAGACCACCAATCTGTGGAGACTATGGTAAGGTACATCTGGGCGAGTGTAGGAAACGTTCCGGTGCCTGTTTCTGATGCGGATCTATGGAGCATAGAGTTAAAGATTGTCCTCAGATAATAGATCAGGTTCAAGTTGCTGAACAAAGGGTTGCTCAACCAGTGAGAGGTGGGCCACAACCACCGAGAGGACGTGGACAAGGTAGGGGCGGAAATGGTAATGGTCGAGGGCGAGGGGCACCTGGCAGGGGTGCTAGAAATGCTGAGGCTCGACAGCCAGGGTTGGTGTATGCAGCTCGTCATCGAGAGGAGGGCGATGCACTTGACGTCGTAACTGGTACGTTCTTGGTTTCTAACATGCCGTATACTACTTTGGTGGATATCGGATCTACTCATTCCTATGTTGCATGTGCCATATCTGAGTCATTAGGTGTGCACTCTGAGGAGATAGTGAGTGGGGTAACTGTACTAAGTCCTTTGGGTTACTCAGTTAAAGTAGACAAACTGTATAGGGATGTGCCTTTAGAAACCCAAGGTAATATTTTCTCTAGAGACTTGATGGAGTTACCGTTCGGAGAATTCAACCTCATTCTGGGAATGGACTGGCTTGTTAAGCATAGGGCGACTCTGGATTGTACTGCTAAACGAATGGTGTTAAGGACTACAGAGGGAGAAGAGGTTATGGTAATAGGTTAGCGAAGGGATTATTTGTCCAATGTGGTGTCGGCATTAAGAAACGAAAAATGGATTCGTAAAGGTTGTGAAGCCTGTTTGGCATTTGTAAGTCAGGCGGAAGATGAGGGACTAACAGTGGATAAGGTTAGAACCGTTAAGGAGTTTCAAGATATTTTTCCGGAGGAGCTTCTGGGACTGTCTCCGAATCGAGAAGTCGAATTTGGAATCGACTTGCTGCCTAGAACGGCACCAGTGTCCATCGCACCGTATAGGATGGCACCAAAGGAGTTAGTAGAGTTAAAAGCACAAATTCAAGAGTTGTTGGATAGGGGCTTTATTAGGCCAAGTGTGTCTCTGTGGGGAGCACCAGTGCTATTCGTAAAAAAGAAGGATGGGACGATGCGGATGTGTATTGATTATCGACAGTTGAACAAACTGACGATTAAGAATAAGTATCCACTGCCAAGGATTGACGATCTGTTCGACCAACTTAGAGGAGCTTCTGTATTTTCCAAGATCGACCTTCGATCTGGATATCATCAGTTAAGGGTCAAAGAGGCAGATTTCCATAAGACGGCATTCAGAACTCGGTATGGTCATTACGAGTTTCTGGTGATGCCATTTGGACTGACAAACGCTCCTGCAGTATTTATGGATCTGATAAATCGTGTATTCCAACCATTTTTGGATCGATTTGTAGTCTTCTTTATTGACAATATTTTGGTATATTCTGAAACTGAAGCGAAACATGATAAGCATCTCCGTATTGTACTGCAAGTGTTAAGGGAGAAAGAACTTTATGCGAAATTCAAAAAATATGAATTCTGGTTGAGGAAGGTAACCTTCTTAGGACATGTTGTCCCTACTGAGGGGATTAAGGTGGACCCACGAAAGATTGAAGCAATTTTGGAATGGAAGCCACCTAGGTCAGTGTCAGAAATACAGAGTTTCCTAGGGTTGGCAGGATACTACAGGAGGTTTGTGGAAGTTTTTTCTGTGATGGCAGCGCCTTTGACATAACTCATAAGGAAAGGAGTACTGTTTGTTTGGACAGAGAAGCAGCAAAAAGCTTTTGAGAAGTTGAAGAAAGTTCTGACTAAAACACCTGTGTTGATTCAGCCGGAGTCTGGGAAGGATTTTACCGTGTACAGTGACGCATCACATATGGGTTTGGGCTGCGTGTTGATGCAAGAGGGTAAGGTGGTTGCTTATGCATCACGACAGCTTAAGCCTCACGAAGGAAACTATCCTACTCATGATTTGGAATTGGCAGCAGTAATCTTTGCACTTAAGATTTGGAGACACTACTTGTTCGGAGAGAAGTGTATTATATACAAATACCATAAGAGTCTCAAGTACTTGCTGACTCAGAAGGAGCTGAACCTTAGGCAAATGAGATGGATAGAGTTGCTTAAAGATTATGATTGTATGATTGTATGATTGAGTACCACCCAGGCAAGGCTAACGTGGTAGCCGATGCTCTAAGTCGAAGAGCTGTATCTAATCTGTGAGCAATGTTTGCTCGTCTGAGTCTGTATGATGATGGTAGTCTGTTGGCTGAGTTGCAAGTAAGGCCAACCTCGGTGGATCAGATTAAGGAGAAGCAGTTGAGAGATGAATCTTTGGTTGCTCGTTTCCAGCAGGTTAAAGAAGGGGAAACTTCTGAGTTTGGGTTGAATAATGAAGGAGTTCTGTGTTTCCGAGGGAGAATTTGTGTTCTGAAGGACTCTGACTTGAGGCAGTCGATATTGAAGGAAGCTCATGGGGGACTTTGTGTCATGCATCCTGGAGGGAATAAGTTGTATCACGACTTGTGAAAATTGTATTGGAGGCCTGGGCTTAAGCGGGATGTAACGGAGGTTGTAGGGAAATGTTTGACATGCCAGGAAGTGAAAGCTGAGCATCAACTACCTTCTGGGCTTTTGCAGCCAGTAAAAATACCACTTTGGAAGTGGGAGAGGGTAACCATAGACTTTGTGAGTGGGTTACCCTTGACACCAACAAAGAAAGACTCGGTTTCGGTGATTGTGGATAGGTTGACCTAATCGGCTCATTTCATACCTGTCCGCACTGACTTTTCACTTCAAAAGTTAGCTAAGTTGTATGTGGCGGAGATCATGCAACTTCATGGTGCCCTAGTTTCAATCATTTCTGATCGGGATCCCAGATTTACATCTCGATTTTGGCAAAAGTTGCATGAGGCGTTGGGAACGCGATTGAATTTTAGTACGGCTTTCCATCCCCAGACTGATGGTCAGTCGGAAAGGTCAGATTCTAGAGGACATGTTGAGAGGATGCGTTATTGACTTCCGAGGTAGTTGGGAGGATTACTTGCCATTGGCGGAATTTGCGTACAACAGTTATCAAGTGAGTATTCGAATGGCACCATATGAAGCGCTGTATGGATGAAGTTGTCGTACCCCTAGTTGTTGGACCGAACTGGGAGAACGGTGGGTTCTTGGACCCGAGTTAGTAGCTGACACTAAGGATAAGGTCAGAGTAATCAGAGATCGGTTAAAAGAAGATGCTGATAGGCAAAAGTCATATGCAGACTTGAAGCGCAAGGAGATTGAGTACTCAGTAGGTGATATGGTCTTCTTAAAGGTTTCTCTTTGGAAGAAGATATTAAGGTTTGGTAAGAAAGGCAAGTTGAGTCCGCGGTTCATTGGCCCTTACCGGGTTTTTAAGCGAGTAGGACCAGTGGCATACCAATTGGAATTAACTCTAGCGTTAGATAGGATTCGCGATGTTTTTCACGTCTCCATGTTAAGGATTTATCGTTCTGACCCTACTCATGTCGTGCCGGTAGCAGAAATTGAGGTGCAGCCTGATTTAACTTTCGAGGAAGAGCCTGTGCAGATATTGGACCGAGATGTCAAGGGGTTAAGAAGGAAATCTGTTCCTTTAGTAAAGGTGCTTTGGCGTAATCACAGTAGGGAGGAAGCTACTTGGGAGCCAGAAGAGGCGATGCGACAACAATACCCTCATCTGTTTGGATCAGATAAATTTTGAGGACGAAATTTCTTTAAGGAGGGTAGAGTTGTAACGCCCCAATTTTCGGGACTTCTGTGAATTTTGGGCAAATTTCAGAAGATCTGTGTTTTGACTGCTTGGCGTAGGTCTAAGTATGTTAGTAAGCCTCTAGAAGGCCCAAGTTTAAGATAAAATCCAGAAGTTTTAGCTAATTTTAATTCTTAGGGGAAAAGGGGTTCTAGTAAGTTGGGCATTTAAAATTTAATGGGTAAAATAAGCTACAAGAAGGCAGGTGGCAAAGTGGCATATGACGCCACTAGGGTGCTAAAAAGGTGGCATGTGGATGACTAGGGAGAGCTAAGGTTCAAGTCACAAGGTAAGCAAATATTAGAATTAATTTTTATTTACAGAAAGGGGATGTGATGGAACTCAGGTGGAACTCTGTTAGGAAGAGATTGAGCTGCTCAGGAGAACGAGTAAGGAGGAGATAAGGGAGAAGATTTAGGAGCTGATTAGGGAGTGTAGTATTAGCCGAATAGTGGACTCTTGAGGAGCAAGAGTTGGCCGGCCAAGGGTTTTTGTAGAGGGTAAAATTCGGCTAGGTCTATTGATAGTTGTAATTTCGGCATTTGGGGAAAATGTTGTGCCGTTTTTTATCATTCTTCTATTCTCCTATTCTCTTTTCTTCTTCTTTGCTTCTTCTTCTATAGTCGAACCCTTCCTACCATTCTACTCTTCTATTCCATTCGTTTTTAAGCCTTTGAAGCCGATTATCGTAAAAGCCAAAATCCCGAAAGCCTGTTTTTCTTCTGTGCCGATTTCTCCTAGCCAAACCCTCTGATTCTTCTCCATCATTTTAGTCGATTCTCTCATCCTCTGAACCCCAAAGTCTTGTAGTAAAAAAAACACCGCAAAACCCTCATATTTCATCTTTCTTTTCACTATTTCAAAAAGCCGAAAACCCCATAGTCTTAGGGGCATAGCCGAATCTTTGGACCTTTAAAGATTTGATTTCTGCTAACATTTTAGGGTTTAGGTCTGCATCAAAATCGTATAGGAATTAAAGTGGAATCGTTGACTAAAGGAACCGGTGGTAAGTTTTCGAATCTATTCTTTATTTTGGGTTTTAAAGAAACCGAAACCCTAAAGGCTTAGGGAGGCTGTCGATTGGGCCCTATGGCTCTAAGGGTTGTGACAATTGTTTTATTATGATGTTAGTGTGATCTAGAAACTGATGATCGAAGGCTTGGGCAAGTGGAACAACTGGATCTAAACCTAGTCGCTAGTTTCGGCAAAGGTAGGATCTCTAGTGTCTAAAGTGTTAATGGCCGACTGTTGGTAAGAAGAATTGTATACAAGTTGTTATGGATTCGTAGTTAACATATTATTAATTGACTGTAGGCAACTCGTGTGTAGAACTCGTCAGTGTTTCGTCGCAAGCAGGTGTGTAACTGACACCCTCTCATAGACTAGATCGGCAACAGCCGAAAAGCCAAAATGCCGAAAAATTGGTATTTTGTGGACTTGCGAGTGTTCGAATGCTCGTGTGGTAGATCGATTAATGTATTTGGTAAACTATAGTGTTTAGACTGCAGAGTGCATGATTTTTGGTGCCTGAGATATTTTTGGGCTTAATGGGCCAAAATTGGGATAATAGGCCAACGGGCCCAATTCGGTAAGAACACCCGGTAAGTGTTTCTGTTAGTACGTGAATGGTGGAAATATGCATGAAAACCCCCAAAATAGATAAATTACTAGAATACCTTTAAGTATGAAAATTACCGTTATACCCCTAGGTGTAAAATGACCATTATACTCCTAGGGTTAATTTGACTAAAAAACATGATGATCTAATTTTGTATGATGTATGCCATGATTTGTATATCTGTTGCATAGGGACATGGGTTATATTTATGGAGGAAGTGTCCTGGTAGCTATGCCACAATTATCTATTCTGGTGGCTCTGCCACAAATATCTGTTCTGGTGGCTCTGTCCACAAATATCATGTCTGTGACTCTGTCACACTATACTGCTCCGCGCACCATGCTGCAAATTCTGTGGCATGTAGCGGCTGGATGGGTCGAGTAGTCTCCCCACATGGTGTAAGGATGGTACGGGGGTGTATACGGTTGGATATGGTTGGGTTTCTACATAAACATGTAATTTATGTTCTGCTCTATTATGGGCCTATGGGCTTTATTCTGAAATCTGTTCTAGGCTAAAGCCAATTTGATCTGTTTCTGTGGTTTGAACTGGTTTAGACTATGGTTGGGTTATTTTACACAGTGAGTTTCCCAAACTCACCCCTTATTTTCATCCACACAGGTAATCCCCAACCATAGTGGGCTTGGAGCTGTAAGGGATTCAGAGTGGCCACGCGTTCTGCAAATTTGGTTTTCTTTTGGTGAATTGGACATCTTTTTATTTACTTTTATGATTTGAGTTTTAAGTTGTAATAAGGCCGCTTTAATGATTTTTAATTGTTTTCAATATGATTTACTAGAATAGGTATAATATTATCTTAATCACTGAAATTGATTAGTCTTAGGGTACGTTTTCAAAAACAATAATTGATTTTAAAATATCACGACAACAAAGCAAAACGTCTGCAACGAAAACGCTTTCTAAAGTTAATCATTTTTTCTTAAAATGGAGTTAAATGAATTGGTTTCCTAAGAACATACACTAAGTTAAGGTGTGGCAATGGTGGTGTGCATGTCTAGGATTGGATCCGAAGGAAGCTTGGTACTTAAGCAGTCCGATGGACTCACCTCCTCTTTTCCGGTTTCCTACCTGGTGTATAGCTTCCATTCACCTTAAACCATAATGAAATCATCCTTTGAACACTAAGCCCGATTTTTTGGACTAAATATAAAAAATGTTTTGGCACCTCGATGTGGCACGTCAGATCTGGTCATAACATTTAGGCCGGGTTTGGGTTGTTACACAAAATTAACAAATAAAAGTGTCCATCTTCTTCAATTTAGTTCCCCTAGCAGAATTTTACAAGGAGAAGCCATAGCTAGAGTTTGGCCAACTTCTAAGCTCGATTGTAAGTCTGTTCTTGTCCCATTTTGAATGATTTTTTATATTTTTTAGACCGTTGTAACTTGATTTAGCTATTTCAAGGACTAATTTGAAAGAAAGATGAAGTTTAAAATTTTACCCATGTTGAACATGTTGTATTTTGATGTTTGATGGTAGAAAATGCATGTTTGTTGTTTGTTAAATGACTTTTGTAAAGTGATTTTTGGTAAAAACGATAAATAGAGACTTATTTGTAAAAGTCTATAAAATGAGTAGAAAAATGTGAATAAATGAAATTTGTTGGCTTTCATGAGCATGAAAAAGGTTTGGCTAGGCTTGGGTTGTGAGAAAATTGAATTAAACTCATTTTTACGAGCCTAGAGACTAAATTGTAAAAAATGTCAAAAGGTTAGGGGAAAAAATGTAATTTTTTCCATAGTGTATTTTTGGGACAAATTGAATAATGTGATGATTAAATAAGTTAAATTTGATATTATAGATCAAGAAAAATGAAGTTCGAGTTTAGACCAGGGAAAAAACCTGGTTGTGGACTAAATCGAACTAATAGCCGTCTTTGTAACCGAGGTAAGTTCGTATGTTAAATAAGCTTTAATATAATTGTACTTAAATGCTTTAATATTGCATGAACTGTATGATTGATTGTATGGACGGGTTTAACTCTACGGATGAGTTCGACGATGGTTTTATAAGCAAGAAATCTTGTTTAAAACTTAGGAATAGATTAGGATGCAAGTGACATGTCACTAGGGTTACCATGTGTTATGTGATTATGTGATCCGGGTGCTGGTCTTGTACGTCCTACCGGTGGCTGAGTATACCGGCATATGTTATTGTAACTTGACAGCTTGTGTGAGTAGTACCAAGTAGCTACGTCTTGACTGACAGCCTGTGTGAGTAGGCTCATTGATTAGCTCGAGAGCGAGCAGTTATACGGTATGAGATTGGGGTAGCATTGGCTACATATGTGGCACTTAGTGTGCAAGATTCCCAAGTATCCAACATTATTATTCTGAGTGGTTCATGGGTATGTCAAAGATGAGACTAAGTGTAAATTCGTTACGAGATGGTACAGGTATGTACTCGAAGCTTATGATTATATATATATATATATCGTGAAATGACGATTTCAAGGTAAGTTGTGATTGAAGTGAATTATGATCATGAGATTATGGTAAATTATGTTATCTTATGTTATATTACTTGCATGATTAAGGTATGGTAATGTTGCTTATTTCCTCATACGAGCTTACTAAGCTTTATAGCTTACTCCGTTTTATTTTCAATGTTTTATAGTGTCACCAAGCTAGCTTAAGATTGGAGATTGTCAGAAGTAGCATCACACTCTCAAACTGTTATTTTGGGTATCGATGATTTTAAACATTTTAAGAATATGGCATGTATAGGGACTTGGTCATTTTGTTATATGCGTCATTTGATTTGGCCAAATGTAATGGCTTATATTTGTTTAAGGTGATTTGGTGTTTAACCATGTAATTGGCTTATTTTGGCTAAAATGGTTGTAAGCCTATTTATATAAGTATTTATGCTAATGCCTTTTTTTATGTGTTTTGTAATGGGTTTCTATATGTTTATTATGGTTAAACGACTTGTTGTGAAATGGATGAGATTGGTCTTTTGGTGTACTAGGAAATCTAAGTAGAATTATGTATCGTAGAAGTATTCATGTTGATACTTGTGAATGTGAGTTTGGTATGAATTGATTTGGTAAAATATGCTATAGTAAATATGTTAAGTGTTGGTAATGAATGATATGATTTAGCCATGATTGTGGATGTTTTGGTTGCTTAAACCTGCCATGGATTATGCCTTTGAACTTGTGTGAGTGTAGGTGTAAATAAGGGTGAAAATGGCTTGGTAAATAACCTTTATTTTGTCTACATGGGTCGGGACATGGACGTGTGTCTAAGCCGTGTGTGACACACGGTCTTGCCCATGGCCATGTGTTCTGGCCGTGTGTCCCTTGTACCTTAATTTTGAGAAATAGAATGCTTAAAATTGAGCACACGAGCGTCTGTCTCAGCCACACAAGGGACAAGACCTCAGGCACGGGCGTCTGTCCCGACCGTGTGAAGTTTGCACCTATTTTATGAAAATATAATTTACCACACGGCCTGACACACGGGCGTGTGACTTGGCCGCGTGATATCATTTTGTTCATGCATTTCAAAACAAAGAGTTACACGGGTTAGGGACACGAGCGTGTGTGACCCCACGGCCTTCCCACACAGGCGTGTGACCCTTGTTCATAGCAAAAATTTTCTAAGATTTGAAAAAATTTCCTAAGTGTTCGGTTTAGTCCGAAACAACTTCCAAAGCATGTTTTGGACCTCGTAGCATCATATTAGGGACTTGATGATTAAATGCAAATGATTTTAATTTGGATGCAAATTTATGACTTGGAATTGTATGTTTGCTTGTGATATGAGTCCGGTAATACCTCGCATCCTATTCTGGCATTGAATACGAACAATGGGTGTTACATTTAGTGGTATCAGAGCTATGGTTTAGTCAATTTTCGGACTAACGTAGTGTGTGTGTGAGTCTAGCTATACATTCTTTATTTAATTTGTGATAGTGTGACGACTCTTGACAATTTAAAATTATATTTTCCTCTGGTAAATGGATCCCAACCGAGAGGTAGCTGATGATGTTGAAAGTAATACGCCAGCTCCCGTCGAAGGGACAACACCATTTGAAAGTAGACCCGTAGCGGTGAGTCAAGGAGGAAAGGCTAGAGAAGCCTTCTTCCAAAGGATGAATGAGCAGTTTCCCGAGTTTGTTCGAACAAATCTAGCTGCTCAACACCTCCACCCCCACCTAACCCCCAACCGGTTCTCGTAGCTCCCCAAGGTGTGGAATTGGTAAGACTAAACAAGCCTCCAGTTGATAAGATTCAAAAGTAAGGGGGCAAAGAATTTAGAGCTAATATTGACGATGATCTCGAGAGAGTAGAGTTTTGGTTTGAGAACTCTATCAAGGTATTTGATGAGCTTTCTTACACACCAGATGAGTCCTCGAAATGTGCTATATTGCTTTTGAGAGACACAGCGTATTAGTGGTGTAATACTCTTGTATCCATGGTACCGAGGGAAAGAGTTACATGGGAATTCTTTCAAGATGAGTTCAGAAAGAAATATATCAGCCAGCGATTCATTGATCAGAAACGCAAAGAGTTCCTAGAGCTTAAACAGGGCCGTATGTCTGTGACTGAATATGAGCGACAGTTTGTTAGGATCAGTAAGTATGCTCGGGAATGTGTTTCTACCAAGGCTATCATGTGCAAGAGATTCGAAGATGGGCTGAATGAGGATATCAGGCTGTTAGTTGGGATTTTATAGTTGAAGGAATTTGTCCTGATGGTCGATCGAGCTTGCAAAGCTGATGAGTTGAGCAAAGAAAAGAGAAAGGCTGAGTTTGAGGCTAGAGACTCAAGAAAAAGACCGATAAATAAGTCATTTCAATCTCCATCAAAGAAGTCGAAGGATTTGTATACTCGTTCTAATGCTTCAACTAGGTATCCCAACAAAGATCATGGGAAGTAGTATTTGGGTTCTAAGGCCCAAACTACGTCAATAGCGAGTGTTGGTAATGCTAGGACTAATAGATCTGAATGTCAACACTGTGCTAGACGACATCCTAGTGAACATAGGATGAACAGCCAGGCTTGCCTTAAACGTGGCTCTCTAGATCACTTTATTCGAGATTGCCCTAAAATGACTGAGAATGATAATTTTCAGAATGCAAGGCCAAGTAACACTGCCACTAGAGGAAAGCCACCGAGAAATACTGGGAGTGGGAACAGTAGTAAAGGTGTGACGAAAGAGTTAACTGTAAGATCGGAGGTCAGAGCACCTGCTAGAACTTACGCTATTTGTGCTCGTGAAGATGCGTCATCCCCTGATGTTATCATTGGTACATTTTCTCTCTATGATACTAATGTAGTTGCACTGATTGACCCTGGATCGACTCGTTCTTATATTTGCATGAATTTGGTATCAAGTAAGAATTTTCTTGTTGATTCTACTGATTATGTGATTAAAGTGTTGAACCCTTTAGGCAAATATGTTCTAGTTGATAAAGTTTGCAAGAGTTGTCCTTTAATAATTCGGGGTCACTATTTTTCGGCTGACTTAATGCTTTTATCATTTGATGATTTTGATGTAATTCTTGGAATGGATTGGTTGACTCTACATGATGTCGTAGTAAATTGTAGACGAAAGATTATTGAATTAAAATGTCAAAATAATGAAATTCTTCAGATTGAATTGGAGGAGCCGGGTAAGTTGCCTATTGTAATTTCGTCGATGTCGGCTCAGAGGTATGTAAGAAAAGGTTGTGAAGCTTATCTTGAGTATGCACTGAATATGAAAAACTTTGAATTGAAGATTGAATATGTGCTGGTAGTTTGTGAATATCCAGATGTGTTCCCAGAGGAATTGCCTAGATTACCACCGATTAGAGAGATTGATTTTACTATTGATTTGGTACCGAGAATTTCACCGATATTGATAACTCCGTATAGAATGGCTCCAACTGAATTGAAAGAATTGAAATCTCAGTTGCAAAAGTTGACAAATAAGGGTTTTGTGAGACCGAGTTTTTTGCCCTAGGGTGCACCAGTGTTATTCGTCAAGAAGAAAGACAGATCCGTGAGACTTTGTATTGATTATTGTCAACTTAATAAGGTTATGATAAAGAATAAATATCCTTTACCGAGAATTGATGATTTGTTCGACCAGTTGAAATAGGCAACAGTGTTCTCGAAGATAGACTTGAGATTAGGCTATTATCAGGTGACATTTAAAGAGTCAGATGTGCCAAAGCCCGCATTCAGAATGAGGTATGGGCATTATGAATTTCTTCTTATGCCATTTGGATTAACTAATACTCCTGCAGTTTTTATGGATTTGATGAATCGGATCTTCAGACTGTATTTAGACAAGTTTGTAGTCGTGTTTATTGATGACATTCTAATTTATTCTCGAGATGAGTCTGAGCATGCCAAATATTTAAGGATTGTATTACAGACTTTGAGAGATAAGAAATTGTTTGCTAAGTTCAGCAAAAGTGAGTTTTGGCTCCAAGAAGTCAAATTCTTGGGGCATATTGTTTCAGCGGAAGGTATAAGGGTTGATCTGAGTAAGATTTCGGCAATTATTGATTGAAAACTGCCGAGGAATGTATCCGAGTTTATAAGAGTTTTAGGCTTAACCAGTTATTATCGACATTTTGTTAAGGGATTTTCGATGATTGCTACACCTATGACAATTGTTACGAAAAGATGAGAAATTCGAGTGGCCTGAGAAATGTCAAAAGAGTTTTGAACAGTTGAAAGCATTATTGACTGAGGCACTAGTATTAGTGCAAGCTGAGTCGGGAAAAGACTTTGTGATTTATAGCTACGCGTTATTTAACGGTCCTGGTTGTGTTCTAATGCAAGAGGGTAAAGTGATAGCTTACGCCTCGAGACAATTGAAACTGCATGAAAGGAATTACCCAATTCACGACTTAAAATTGGCTGCCATTGTGTTTGCTTTAAAAATTTGGCGACACCATTTATTCGGTGAGAAGTGTCACATCTTTACTGATCACAAGAGTTTAAAGTATTTGATGACTCAGAAAGATTTGAATTTACGACAACGGAGATGGCTCGAGTTGTTGAAAGACTATGAGTTAGTGATCGATTACCATCCGGGAAAGGCGAATGTAGTCGTCGATGCTTTGAGTAGGAAATATTTTTTTCTTTGAGAGCAATGAATACGCAACTGACTTTGTCTGATGATGGATCAATTCTGGCTGAGTTAAAAGCTAGACCAGTATTTCTTCAACAAATTTATGAAGCTTAGAAATGTGACAGTGAATTGAAAGTTAAGACAGTTTAGTGCGAACCGAATAGTGATTCAGACTTTCACATTAGGGCCAATGATTGTTTGATGTTCCGAGGAAGGATTTGCGTACCGAAGGACACTGAGTTGATTCAGAAAGCGGTTGTCTATCTGTTCATCCAGGAAGTACGAAGATGTATAATGGTTTGAAGAAATTGTATTGGTGGTCGGGTATGAAATGAGATATTTCTGAATTCGTATCGAGATGTTTAATTTGTAAACAAGTGAAGGTCGAAAATCAAGTACCTTCGGGTTTACTTCAGCCTGTGACTATACCTGAGTGAAAATGGGATAGAGTTACGATGGATTTCGTATCGGGGTTACCTTTGACTCTGAAGAAGAGAGATAACGTATGGGTCGTTGTTGATAGATTGACGAAATCAGCTTATTTTATTTTGGTACGTACTAATTATAAACTTGATAAGCTAGCTGAATTATACATTGCTGAGATTGTTAGATTGCACGGGGTGCCTACTTCTATTATTTCGGATAGAGATTTGAGGTTTACGTCACGATTTTGGAAGAAATTGTAAGAAACGTTGGGTATAAAGTTGAATTTTAGTACTGTGTTCCATCTGTAAATCGATTTTTAAAAGCAACTTCAAATCGACAGAAATCGTACGCGGATTTGAAACGAAAGGATATTGAATTTCATGTTGGTGATAAAGTGTGTCTGAAAGTATCACCGTGGAAGAAAATTCTGAGATTTGGTCGCAAAAGGCAAGTTGAGTCCACGGTTTATTGGTCCGTATGAGGTTATTGAAAGAATAGGTCTAACGGCATATCGATTAGCTTTGCCGTCAGAGTTGGAAAGAATTCACAATGTGATTCATGTGTCAATGCTGCAATGGTATCGATCAGATCCATCACATGTGATTTCTCCAACAGAGATTGAGATTCAACCCGATATGACTTATGGTGAAGAACCAATCCAAGTGCTAGCTCGAAAGGTTAAGCAATTGAGAAACAAAAGCATAACTCTAGTAAAAGTTTTGTAGCAACGACACTGGGTCGAAGAGGCTACATGGGAACTTGAGGAAGCTATGAGAAAATGGTACCCTAACCTCTTTTCTAGTAAGATTTTTGGGGACAAAAATCATTATAGGGGGAGAGTCCTAACAGCCCGTTTTTGGGTCAAATTGGAATAGTGGTTTCAGGACCACAAATTTGAAGTAGAAATATTTATTTCATTATTATTTTAAGGTCTACAGCATGATAGAATAATTGGGTGAAAATTTAGTTAAGAAATTTTATCGATTGAGTGTCCAATTGGACTAGAAGGACTAAATTACAATAGGTGCAAAACTTGAGTTCTCTATGTTAAAAGTGTCTAATTGTAATGAAATTCTAAATTAGATGTCCTTAAATTCTAATTAGACCATTATACTTTAGTATGGACAAAAATAGACATGGTTAGGTAAAATTTTGAAGTTTTTCATCAAGGGCATTTTAGTCATTTGGTAAATAAAGACAAAATTAACAAATAAAAGTGTCCATCTTCTTCAATTTAGTCCCCCTAGCCGAATTTTACAAGGAGAAGCCATAGCTAGGGTTTGGCCAACTTCCAAGCTCGATTATAAGTTTGTTCTTGTCCCATTTTTAATGATTTTTATATTTTTTAGATCGTTGTAACTTGATTTAGCTATTTCAAGGAGTAATTTGAAAGAAAGATGAAGTTTAAAATTTTACCCATGTTGAACATGTATGTATTTTGATGTTTGATGGTAGAAAATGCATGTTTGTTGTTTGTTAAATGACTTTTGTAAAGTGATTTTCGGTAAAAATGACAAATAGAGACTTATTTGTAAAAGTCTATGAAATGAGTAGAAAAATGTAAATAAATGAAAAATGTGGGCTGTCATAAGCATGAAAAAGGTTTGGCTGGGCTTGGGTTGTTAGGAAATTGAATGAAACTCATTTTTACGAGCCTAGGGACTAAATTGTAAAAATGTCAAAACGTTAAGGGGAAAAATGTATTTTTTCCATAGTGTATTTTTGAATAATTTGATGATTAAATAAGTTAAATTGATATTATAGATCAAGAAAAATGAAGTTCGAGTTTAGACCGGGGAAAGAACAAGGTTGTGGACTAAATCAAACTAATAGTCGTTTTTGTAACTGAGGTAAGTTTATATGTTAAATAAGCTTTAATATAATTGTATTTAAATGCTTTAATATTGCATGAACTGTATGATTCATTGTGTGGATGAGTTTAACTCTACGGACAAGTTCAACGACAGTTCGATAAGCAAGAAACCTTGTAACACCCCTAACCTGTATCCGTCACAGGACTAGGGTTAATGGCATTACCGGACATATCAGAACATTTCGCATTCATTTCACAAACACCATAGCATTATAATCAAACATAAACAAAAAGTCTCTTTTCTTAGGTCAATGAGACCATAAACATGCATTAGGAAGAGGTCAGGACTAAACCGAACACATGCAAATTTTTTTCGAAACTTAACAATTTTTCTATGTTACAAAGGTCACACGCCCGTGTAAACAGGCCGTGTGCCTTGTACGGCATTAGACACGCCCGTGTGTCTAGGTCGTGGCAAAATAGGGCATACATATTGGCTTGTCCACACGGCCACAAGACACGCTCGTGGTCAAAACTGACTTGGCCACACGGCCTGGCACATGCCCATGTGTGCGCGACCATGTGGTTTGCCCAGGCTCATTTTGAAATGGCCCTCGAGCAACACGGCAGAGACACCTACCCATGTCCTTTCCCGTGTGGGCAAAAATAGGCCATTTACAAGGCCAATATGCCACCCATTTGGGTCCTCCCCACAATTTCAAAATCAAGCATCATATATACAACATTTTCAACCAAATTCAACTCCAAACGTGTATCAATCAATCCATAATATCGTCAACCAATTTCATGCTCATTCTCTATATCTAAGCATATTAAAATCACATGCTAAACATTACCAAATTCCCAACTATGAACATACCAAAATGACCATTTTACTTGGCCATATGCATATATATCTCTCTAAACATATCACATTATTGCCTTTTCAAACCGTATTCAAATAACTAATGCATCTTCAATGTTATACTCATCATTTTATCTATAGGAATATGAACCATAAGTCGAAAATACATCCAATATTTCAACTCAATGCTCAAGCTAAATCATATAACCAATTACACCATACATATAACCCATGAATCATACTTCCCAAAATGAGCTCAATACATAACCAAATATACACAATATTAGCATCATAATTAAGCCATTTTTGCATGGCTATATATATACTCAAATCAAAATGAACCATCTCAAAACTAACCTATACATGCCACATAACCAAAACTTAAAGATTTTATTTACCGAAGCGATAACTGGATAGTGTGATGACGTCTCCTACAACTTCCAACCTCAGTAGGTCTCTGAAACTCTATAGACATAGGAAAAACACATAGGGTAAGCTTTGAAAACTTAGTAAGCCATAAGCAAATAAATCATTTCAATGATATTTAAAACCAACATCACTAAACCAAATTTAACAAATCTCAATCACATATATATTCAATGTACTCGTAAATTCATATAACCACATTAAATAACTCCACTTATCTTATTTATCAATGAACATATAACCATGCTTTCAAATTCGAATGACAACCGTTAACTCAATCATATAAGTCAAACTCGCACATATTCATTACATCGCCAATCAAACTATGTTCTTTTATTACAAATCATAGATAAGGTTAAATCAACTTCTTTATAAACACTTCCAAACTCGAACATCTATAATTCCCTTATTCACATAAACCAAATTTGCATATATGGATCATATAACCAACTCAACCATTTTAATTTCATTACCTATTCAAGTTTTTGAACCAAGAAATCATACATCAAAGCCATGTTTCATATTTCATAAATCTCATGTCCAAAACATAGAACCGCAATTTCATATAACGACCATATATAACACATCATTCATTTATATACATTCATATCATTCGTTGTCACATATTTCACATATGGTCATATGATTGTAACGCTCGGGTTTGTGCAAGTGTACACAGTCATTATCAAGTAATAAGTAAGTATCGAGTTATCGTTTCCACAGGGATTGTGTTTGTGCTAAGTCACTTAATTTGTAAAATTATATTAACAATTTGATATATAAAAACAATATAATTGTGAAGTGATGAAAAATTAAGTATATGAACCTAAATGCAATGATCCCTAATGCAATTTATCCTAAGTGTAACATCCCGATTTAGTCCTAGTCAGAACAGTGGTCTCGAGAACACAAATTTGAAGTTAGAAAAAATTATTTTAGTACAATTACCAGGTTATAACATGATTACAATAGTGTATGGAAAATTTGGTGAGTTAATTTTGATGTTTGTGAGCCCGATTGTGAAAAAGGACTAAATCGCATAAAGGGCAAAAGTTACATTTTAGTACCCAAATGTGCCAGATAGCTAGAGAATTAAAATTGGGGCCTTTAAATGGAAATTAGACCCCTAAAAATAGGGTGGTCGGCCATAGGAGTCTTGTGTGGTCAAAATTTTAATTTTTGGTGGGATTAGGTGACCAATTTTGACGAGAATAGAAATAAAAAAAAAGGAAAAATGATATCACCCTATTTTGCATTTATTCTTAGCCAAAAATATCAGCCATTGTTGGGGTTTTGAGCTTAAAAAATTTGCAGCAACTTGAAGCACTCACAAGTAAGTAATGCTAATGGTTTTTCTAAAATATTTTTGTACTTTTGAGACCCCTAAAACATGAGCTTTCAAATGAGGGTGCTGTTTTGCAAAATGATTAAGAATTTAGGATTTTACCATGAAATGACTTGTGTGGTTTGTTGAGTTTTTATGGAAGAATATGAGTCCTAGAAGAGTTCTAAACATCTTTTGTGAAAGGTGTTAGCATGAAAACACCTAAAGGGGTTATTATGCATAAGTTTTAAAATAGTTGATGAATATGTGAAATAGTGAGAATTTGAAGTTGTTATAAGAGTAAAAAGGGTTCGACTAGGCTTGAGATACAAAGAAATTCGATAAAAATCAAATTTCGAGCATAAGGGCAAAATGGTCATTTTGCCAAGGTCTAAGGGCAAAATGGTTATTTTACCCATGAAGTGAATTTTAGATTGCCTAATTGTGCTTAATGACTAAATGAGTGCATTTTGCTATTATAGATCAAGATTTATTGAATCCGAACCTAGACCGGGGGAAAGTCAAGCAAATCGACTAGTCAAGTACATTTTGAAATCCGAGGTAAGTTGTATGTAAATAACATAACTACATTGCTAATACATATATTCAAATTGTCATTGAATTGATAAAGCATGAATTGATAGATTGTGAATTGAGAATGCATAGTAATAATTGAGATAGTAGAAAGATCCCATTGGAACCCTAGGAATGTAATATCCCGAATTAGGGCCTAATCGGAATAGTGGTTTCGTGACCAAAAATCCGAGATAGAAATAATTATTTTATAATTATTTTGAGGTTTATGATATGATTGCATAATTGTGTGAAGATTTCGTGAAGAAATTTTTAGCATAACGAGTTTAATTTAAAGTTAGGGACTAAATCGAATAAGTTGCAAAACTTGCATTCTAGAAGTTTTTAGTATGAAATTGCTTTGAAATATTAATTAGGAGGTCTTAAATATCAATTTGACCAATTTTAAGTTCATGGGAAAAATTAGGACATGGAAGGAATTTTTGAAAGTTTAGTAAGGAGGGGCCTTTTTGTTATTTGGATATTAAATGAAATAAAATGGGAAAAATAACACAAAATGGTCATCTTCTTCATAAGGTTGCTTCCGAATTTTGCTCTCACCATAGCTAGGGTTTCTTCAACTTTCAAGCTTCATAGTAAGTGATTCTAAGCCCCGTTTTTAATGATTTTTACGTTTTTGAGATCCCTTAACTCAGTAAAAGCTATGCTAGCAATAATTTAACCTAGGGTTTATATTTGGAAAAATACCCATAGGTGAAATTGGTGTATTTTGATGTTTTATGATAGAATATGAGGTTTTAAATTATGTTAGACAACTTGTACTACTCGATTTTAAGCAAAAACGAGTAAAAGGGCTTAATCGGTAAAAATACCTAATAGTCACAAGTACATGTTAGAGTGAGAATTTGATGTTGCCATAGAAGGGAAAAGTGATCAGCATGTTATAAAATGTAAGAATAATGAATAAAGTTTAATCCTGAGCTTAGGGGCAAAAGTGTAAATATGCAAAAGTTTAGGGTAAAATTGTAATTTTGCCAAAATTTGAATTAAGGATTAATTTGATAATGTGAGTATTAAATCAGCTAAATGTGTTATTTTAGACCAAGAAAGACGTGGAATCGACCCCAATCGAGGAAAAGAAAAGATTGTGGACTAACTTGCAAAATCTTTGTATTTTGGTACCAAGGTAAGTTCATGTGTAAATAATGTAGCATAATTGTTATTTTTAAGTTATTGATGTTAATTATATGATATGCTAATTTTTATCATGAAATATATGTTTTGGGGTTATTTTCGAATGAAATGTAAATTATGTGAGCTACTTGTTAAATATAAATTGTTACCGAGTATTGGTTTCGGTATTCTACGGAAGACGGCAAGGATATATGTTCGAGGAAAATCCCGTTTGAACCTTAGGAATAGATTAGGATACAAGTGACATGTCACTAGGATGATTAAGCATCCGAACTCGTTGAGTTGAGTCCGAGTTCACTTATGGATGCGAATGTCCGAGCTCGTTGAGTTGAGTCCGAGTTCGTGAGATGTAACTATGCATCTGAGCTCGTTGAGTTGAGTCCGAGTTCACTTATGGATGCGAACGCCCGAGCTCGTTGAGTTGAGTCCGAGTTCGCTTATGGGCGGGTTACATGATTGCTTGATTGCATATGTGGCACTTATGTGCAAGTTATCCATGTATCCGAATTATATTCCGATGTGTTCAACGGGTAAGGTTCTACTCAAATGGAGGAATACTCGAGATGAAAAGAGACGTATTGGTAAGTGTTGTGAAATGGATACTTTGGACAGGTATGTACTTAATCCTCGGGTTGAGTATTGATACAACAACGATAAGGTAATAAGATGATGAAAAATGATTAGAAATGTGATATATGTTTTGGTGAAACCATGCTAATGTTGATTGGTATGATTGTTTGTTATGTTACTTATTATTTGCTTATGAACTTACTAAGCATTTATGCTTACTCCCTTCTTCTTACTCATTGTAGTTTTGGACAAGCCAGCTCAGGAGTCGGGATAGGTCGAAGGCTCGGTCACACTATCTGAAGGACTTTTTGGTAAATGGCTTGTAAAATTTAAGTATGGCATGTATAGCAATATACCTATTTTGTGTAAATGATCTTATGATATGGTGATGGAATGGTTGAGAAAATGCTTGATAAGAATAAGTTATGGAAATGGTTAGTTTAGATTATGTTTGATATCATGGAAGGTTAATAGGATACCTAGTTTATGAAAACTCATAAAAGGGATGAAATTTGCCATAAACAGAACATTGCAGCAACACTGATGTGAGTTTGAAAATTTACTAAAAATCTTATAAATCGAATTGGGTGATGGATTAAATATGAAATTGAAGCTTAATATGTCTAGTTTCACATAAAACAAACTAAACAGGTAAAGGAATTATATGTTAGAAGATATTTGAATTTTAGTAAAACAGTGTCAGAGCAATTTCTGGATCCCCTGTTTCAACTTTAGAAATTAACCATAAATTGTACAGATATAATTAGGTGGTGTATTTTATATTCTCAGAATCCTTATTGAGTCTAGTTTCAGGAGAAGCAAACCTAATAGTCATATGAATTTTTTACAGAGAGAAATATGGTTCGTAGTAAATAGAGGTCAGTCCAGTCAAGTCCTGAAATAGGGGTAAATTTAACTAATAAACTGTACTAATTTTCCCAACCAAAAATTCTATAAAAAAAATTAGAAAATAGGTATATGAGTCTGGATTCAGGGAAAATTTACGGATCTTGATTTTGAGTTTCGTAACTCGAGATATAATTTTTCTTGTAACTGTGACGCAAGTAGCTGGAAAGCTGTGAATGTAGAAACAAATGATCCAAAGTTCTTAAAATGTTAAATTAAGTTTAGTAACCCCTCATACTCGACTCTGGCAACGGTCTCGGGCGTGGGGGCGTTACAAGGAACACACCGAATATTCGTGCCTTAACATTCAGATTACTTGTGTGCCAGTGTAAGACATGTCTGTGACATGCATCGGCCGCATTGTGAGAGCCAGTATAAGACCATGTCTGGGACATGGCATCGGCTGAGAGTTGTGCTAGTGTAAGACATGTCTGGGACATGCATCAGCCACATTATGATAGCCAGTGTAAGACATGTCTAGGACATGCATCAGCTAAGAGTTGTGCTAGTGTAAGATTTGTCTGGGACATGCATCAGCACGTATATATGAGAACTAGTGTAAGACCATGTCTGGGACATGGCATCGGCCTCAAAGATGATAGCTAGTGTAAGACCATATTCGGGACATGGCATCGGCAACTTATCACATGTTGGAGGCTTATAGAATATCCGGTAGTATTCCGAAAGGTTTAATTTTAAAGGTTACAAAAGTGATTTAATAAAGAAAGTATAATAATGTTGTGAGTGGTTCAGGTACCTATTTGGTATGCATGAGTAATGAGCTCAAATTAGAAAATGTGACTTGAGTAGACGGTAATGAGTAAGTCAAGTTTATGCTTACCTTTGAGCTATGAGCATGATGACTAATGGTGAAATTGTTGTTGCATATTTGTTTATATGCAACTTACTAAGCTTTATGCTTACTCTCTTTCCTTTCCTTTTTCTTTCAGTGCCGCTTAATTAACTCAAGGATCCCTTGAAGTCAGAGATATCGATCACATTATCTGTCGTAATACTCAGTATAGTAGGATTTATATTTTTTTATTATGGCATGTATAGGACTAGATATTATTATTTTGTGTCTTTAAGAATCGGCCAAAAGTGTTGGCTTGGAATAGATTTCGCAATTCATATTAAGCCTTGATTGAGGATAACATTCATTTTGATTCTATAATAGATGCATCTTCATGAGTAAATAAATGTCTATCATGCTTGAATTGGTATTGGTTGGTATTGATATGAAAATGGGCATACTAGGGCTGCAATTAGGCTTGGTAATAGCCTCATATTGTCCACACGGGTAGGCACACGGGCATGTGTCTAGGCCGTGTGTGACACACGAACAGTCCCTTGGGCATGTGAGAAGGCCGTGTGTCCCCTGTACCTAGAAATTTAAAGTCAAAATGCATGGTATTTATCACATAGGCAGAGACATGGCCGTGTGTCTCAACCGTGTGGAGGGCACGGCCTAATACACGGGCGTGTGCCATGGCGGTGTAATGCTGACATCAGAAATAAAATGCCCAGGATTTTGCACACGGGCTGCGCCACAAGCGTGTCGTGGCCATGTGAAAGGACATGGGCGTGTGTCCAGGCCATGTGAAGTCTGCACTTGTTTCATGAAAATTGTAGAATTAAATTGGCCACACGGGTATGGAACACGGGCGTGTTCCTAGCACACGGGCATGTGCTCTATACCCACACGGGCGTGTGAAGCCCTAAAGCATAAAAATTTCTAAGTTTTTCTTAAGCCCTTGGTTTGGTCCCGAACCACCCCGAATGTATGTTTTAGGCCCTGTAAGCCTTATTAAGGGGCAAATTGTTTATGAAATGAAAAGTTTTAAAATTGATCGAAATTTTATGGCCCAATTTCTTAAGATGGGTTGATTTTAAGTTCGGTAACACCTCAAACCCTGTTTCGGCGTTGGATACGGGCGAGGAGTGTTACATTTAGTGGTATCAGAGCTATGGTTTAGTCAGTTCTAGGACTAACCTAGCTAGAGTATGAGTCTAGCTATACATGCCATAAAAACGTATTGATAGTGTGAAGATTCCTAACGAATTAAATTATGTTTTTCCTTATATAGTAAATGTATCCTGATAGAACCACGGCAGATGACGTGGAAAGTAATGCGCCGGCTCCCGCAGAAGGGACCACGCCAGTAGACAGCGAGCCCGTGAGTATGGGCCAAGGCGGAGGGGCTAGAGAAGCCTACCTCCGAATGATGGACGCTTGGTATTTAGAGTTTGTTCGTGCAAACCCGAACACTCCACCTCTCCCACCTCCTCCGATTCCTCAGTATACCCTGGTAGCTCCACAAGGTGCGGACGTGTTTAGAAGATAGAAGCCTCCGGTCGACAAGATCCAAAAACAAGGGGCCGAGGAATTTTGGGCTAACTTAGATGACGACCCGGAGAAGGCAAAGTTTTGGCTAGAAAATACCATAAGGGTGTTCGATGAATTATCATGCACACTTGAGGAGTGCATGAAGTGTGCAACGTCACTTCTACGGGATTCGACATATCAATGGTGGAATACTCTCGTGTCTATAGTACCGAGAAAAAGAGTAACTTGGGAATTTTTCAAAGTAGAGTTCAGAAAGAAGTACATTAGCCAAAGGTTATGGACTAGAAAAGGAAGGAATTTCTAGAGTTGAAATTGGGTAATAAGAATGTGACGGAATATAAGAGTGAGTTTGTGAAACTCAACAAGTATGTGCGAGAATGCGTATCCACTGAAGTTACCATGTGTAAGAGGTTTGAGGATGGCCTCAAAGAAGATATCCGAGTGTCTGTGGGCATCCTGGAATTAAGAGAATTTGTGGTGCTCGTTGAGAGAGCGTGTAAAGCAGAAGAGCTGGTAAAAGAGAGGAGGAAAGCGGCCATTGAGTCGTGAGATTTAAAGAAGAGACAGATAGGACAATCACATTAGTCCTTATCCAAGAGACCAAAAGAGTTCACTACTAGATCAAATATTTCAGTGGGGTTTCCAAGTAGAAACAAGAACAAGCAGAACATGGCATCGATAGCTCAGGCCACTTCTATCACGAATGTCGGTAGCACTCGGCCAATTAGACCAGAGTGTCCACAGTGTGGTAGATGCCATTTCGGTGAGTGCAGAGTGAAAGAAAGAGGTTGCTTCAGGTGTGGATCATTAGACCACTTCATCTGAGATTGCCTCGAAATTGATGGCAAAGAGAAAAAGCAAGATGTGAGGGCAAGTAGTGCTCCTTTAAGGGGCAGACCACAAAAGAACCCGGGCAGTGGAGCTAGGAGCAGAGGTACGACTAGAGATGCAGTGGCGAGGTCTGAGGGCAGAGCACTTGCGAGACCTATGCTATTCATGCCCGTGAAGAGGCAGAGTCTCCTGACGTGATCACGGGTACCTTTTCTATTCACGATATATCCATTGTTGCATTAATTGACCCGGGGTCTACCCACTCTTATATTTGTATGGATTTGATACCTCGTATGAATATGATAGTAGAGTCCACTGAGTTTGTGATAAGAGTGTCCAACCCCTTGGGTAGACACGTGTTGGTAGACCAAGTGTGTCGAGATTATCCCTTAACAGTTAGAGGTCATTGTTTTTCGGCTAACTTAATGTTATTACCGTTCAATGAGTTTGATGTAATCCTCGGGATGGATTGGTTGACTGCCCATAATGTTGTAGTGGATTGTGGAAAGAAGATTATTGAGTTAAAGTGTGAGGATGGGAATATTCTTTGAGTTGGACCAGACGACTTGGATAAGTTGCCTGTGGTAATATCATCTTTGACCACTGAAAAATATTTAAGAAAAGGGTATGAGGCTTATCTAGCTTTTGTGCTGAATACTCAAGTGTTTGAGTCGAAGATTGAATCAGTACCAATGGTTTGTGAGTTTATAGATGTTTTTCCAGAAGAGTTGCTCGGATTACCTCCAGAGAGACAGTTTGAGTTTGGTATTGAGTTAGTTCCTGGTACAACGCCAATCTCGATTGCACCGTATAGAATGGCCCCTACTGAATTGAAAGAGTTGAACGTACAGATGCAAGAATTAACAGATAAGGGTTTTGCTAGACCGAGTTATTCACCATAGGGTGCTCCAGTACTTTTTGTGAAAAATAAAGATGAGTTGATGAGGTTATGTATCGACTATAGACAGCTTAACAAAGTGACAGTGAAGAACAAGTATCCCTTACCGAGGATTGATGATCGCTTCGATCAATTGAGAGGAGCCACTGTATTCTCTAAGATAGATTTGAGGTCGGGTTACTACCAGTTAAGAGTCAAGGAGCAAGATGTACCGAAGACCACTTTTCGAATGAGATATGGGCATTACGAGTTCCTTGTTATGCCTTTTGGATTAACAAATTCCCCGACAGTATTTATGGATTTGATGAACCGCATCTTCTGACCGTACTTGGATAGGTTTGTCGTCATTTTTATCGATGACATATTGATTTATTCACGTGATGATAATGAGCACGCGGAGCATTTGAGAACTGTGTTATAGACCTTGAGGGATAAGCAACTTTATGCCAAGTTTAGTAAGAGCGAGTTTTGGCTCAACGAGGTCAGATTTCTAAGACACATTATGTCGGGTGATGGAATCAGAGTTGACCCAAGTAAAATCTTAGCTATTGTGGAATGGAAACCGCCGAGGAATGTAATAGAGGTTCATAGTTTTCTAGAGTTAGCAGGATACTATAGATGATTTGTAAATGGATTCTCCATGATAGCGAGGCTATTGTAGAAAGATTTCAAATTTGAATGGACAAAAAAATGCCAACAGAGTTTCGAAAAATTAAAGGCTTTGTTGACCGAAGCCCCAGTGTTAGTGCAACCAGAGTCAGGCAAGGAATTTGTGATTTTTAGCGATACCTCCTTAAATGGTCTGGGATGTGTGCTCATGCAAGAAGGAAAGGTTATAGCCTATGCCTCGAGACAGCTAAAACCACACGAGAGAAATTATCCAACCCATGATTTGGAGTTAGCGGCCGTAGTGTTCGCACTGAATATTTAGAGACACCATTTGTATAGAGAGAAATGTCGGGTATTCACTGGCCACAGCTTAAAGTATTTGATGACTCAAAAAGAGTTGAATTTGAGGCAACGCCGATGGTTAGAGCTGTTAAAAGACTATGAATTGATTATCGACTACCATCCAGGAAAGGTGAATGTAGTCGCTGACGCCTTGAGTAGGAAGTCATTGTTTGCCTTGAGAGTCTTGAACACTTAGTTGACTATATCTAATGATTGTTCGATCCTAGTAGAGTTGAGAGCCAGACTGACTTTTCTTCATGAAATCCGTGAAGCTCTGAAAGGTGATGAGAAATTGCAAGCCAAGAGAACTCAGTGTGATTTAGAGATTGAATCAGATTTTCATATTAATATCGATGAATGTATAATGTTCAAAGACAGAATTTGTGTACCCAAGAACGATGAGCTTATTCAGAAGATTTTGAGTGAGGCTCATGGTGGTTGTTTATCCATCCATCCGGGTAGTGTAAAAATGTACAACAACCTTAAGAAAATGTACTGGTGGTCAGGTATGAAAAGAGACATTTCAAAGTTTGTTTCCAAGTGTCTAGTGTGTCAACAAGTAAAGGCTGAACATCAAGTACCTTCGGGTTTACTTCAGCCTATTATTTTTTCCCCGAGTTGAAATGGAATCGCATCACCATGGACTTCATGACCAGTTTGCCACTAACCCCGAAAAAAATGATGCAGTATGGGTTATTGTCGACAGACTAACTAAGTCGACACACTTCATACCAGTGCGTACCGATTACTCCCTCGAGAAATTAGCCGACTTATATATTTCAGAAATTGTAAGGCTTCATAGAGTACCATTGTTGATTGTGTCAGATAGAGATCTGAGGTTTACCTCAAGGTTTTGGAAAAAGTTAGAAGAGGTTTTGGAAACTAAGTTGAGTTTTAACACAGCTTTTCACCCGCAAACTGACGGACAATCAAAAAGAGTGATACAGATCTTAGAGGAAATGTTGAGATGTTGTGTTCTCTAATTTCAAGGAAGTTCAGAAAAATACTTGCCATTGGTTGAATTCGCCTACAAGAATAGCTATCAGTCGAGCCTAAAAATGGTGCCTTATGAGGCCTTATATGGGCGAAAGTGTCAAACACCCTTATATTGGACTGAGTTGAGAAAGAATCAAATTCATAGGGTCAATTTGGTCAAAGAGGTTGATGAGAAAGTTAAAGTGATTCATGACTGCTTGAAAGCCACCTCGAAGAGACAAAAATCCTTCGCAGATTTAAGACAAAAGGAAATTGAGTTTGAAGTCGGTGATAAAGTATTTTTGAAAGTTTCTCCTTGGAGAAAAGTCCTCAGGTTTGGAAAGAGGGGCAAGTTGAGTCCTCGTTTCATAGGACCTTATAAGATTACCGAGAAAGTAGGGCTTGTTGCCTACTGATTGAATTTGCCACTGAAGTTAGAAAAGATCCACAATGTGTTTCATGTGTCCATGTTACGCCGGTATAGATCAAACCCTTCGCATGTAATTGCACCAACTGAGGTTGAGATTCTTCCGGATATGACTTATGGTGAGGAGCCCGTCAAGATCTTAACTCGAGAGGTCAAACAGTTAAGAAATAAGAATATACCTCTAGTGAAGGTATTGTGGCATAGACATGGAGTCAAGGAAGCCACATGGGAACCCGAAGAGTCTCTGTGAGAGCAATATCCAAACTTATTCACCGATAAGATTTTCGAGGACGAAAATCCCTAAGGGGGAGAAATGTAACATCTCGATTTAGGGCCTAGTCAAAACAGTGGTCTCGAGACCACAAATTTGAAATTAGAAAAAATTATTTTATTACAATTACAAGGTTATAACATGAATATAATAGTGTATGGAAAATTTGGTGAGTTAATTTTGATGTTTGTGAGCCCAATTGCGAAAAAAGACTAAATTGCATAAAGGGAAAAAGTTACATTTTAGTACCCAAATGTGCCAAATAGCTAGAGAATTAAAATTGGGGCCTTTAAATGGCAATTAAACCCCTAAAAATAGGGTGGCCAGCCATAGGAGTCTTGTGTGGTCAAAATTTTAATTTTTGGTGGGATTAGGTGACCAATTTTGACTAGAATAGAAATGAAAAAAAGGAAAAATGATATCAACCTATTTCCCATTTCTTCTTAGCCAAAAATATCAACCATTTTTGGGGTTTTGAACTTAGAAATTTGCAGTAACTTGAAGCACTCACAAGTAAGTAATCCTAATGGCTTTTCTAAAATATTTTTGTACTTTTGAGACCCTTGAAACATGAGCTTTCAAATGAGGGTGCTATTTTGCAAAATGATCAAGAGTTTAGGATTTTAACATGAAAGGATTTGTGTGGTTTGTTGAGTTTTTATGGAAGAATATGAGTCCTAGAAGAGTTCTAAAAATCTTTTGTGAAAGGCGTTAGCATGAAAACACCTAAATGGGCTATTATGCATAAGTTGTAAAATAGTTGATGAATATGTGAAATAGTGAGAATTTGAAGTTGTTATAAGAGTAAAAAAGGTTCGAATAGGCTTGAGATACGAAGAAATTCGATAAAAATTGAATTTTGAGCATATGGGCAAAATGGTCATTTTGCCAAGGTCTAGGGGCAAAATGGTCATTTTACCTATGAAGTGAATTTTAGATTGCCTAATTGTGCATAATGACTAAATGAGTGCATTTTGCTATTATAGATCAAGATTTACCGAATCCGAACCTAGACCGGGGGAAAGCCAAGCAAATCGACTAAACCGACTAGTCGAGTACATTTTGTAATCTGAGGTAAGTTGTATGTAAATAACATAACTACACTACTAATACATGTATTCAAATTGTCATTGAATTGATAAAGGCTGAATTGCTAGATTGTGAATTGAGAATGCATAGTAATTATTGAGATAGTAGAAAGATCCCATTGGAACCCTAGGAACACACCGGATATTCGTGCCTTAACATTCAGATTACTTATGTGCCAGTGTAAGACATGTTTGGGACATGCATCGGCCACATTGTGAGAGCCAGTGTAAGACCATGTCTGGGACATGGCATCGTCTGAGAGTTGTGCTAGTGTAAGACATGTCTGGGATATGCATCGGCCACATTATGATAACCAGTGTAAGACATGTCTAGGACATGCATCAGCACGTATATACGAGAACTAGTGTAAGACCATGTCTGGGACATAGCATCAACCTCGAAGATGGTAGCTAGTGTAAGACCATGTCCAAGACATGGTATCGACAACTTATCACATGTTTGAGGCTTATAGAATATCCAGTAGTATTCCAAAAGGTTTAACTTTAAAGGTTACGAAAGTGATTTAATAAAGAAAGTATAATAATGTTGTCAGTGGTACAAGTACCTATTTGGTATGTATGAGTAATGAGCTCAAATTAGAAAATGTGACTTGAGTAGACGGTAATGAGTAAGTCAATTTTATGCTTACCTTTGAGCTATGAGCATGATGACTAATGGTGAAATTGTTGTTGTATATTTGTTTATATGCAACTTATTAAGCTTTATGCTTACTCTCTTTCCTTTCCTTTTTCTTTCAGTGCCGCTTAATTAACTCAAGGATCCCTTGAAGTTAAAGATATCGATCACACTATCTGCCATAATACTCAGTACAGTAGGATTTATATTTTTTATTATGGCATGTATAGGACTAGATATTATTATTTTGTGTCTTTAAGAATCGGCCAAAAGTGTTGGCTTGGAATAGATTCCGCAATTCATATTAAGCCTTGATTGAGGATAACATTCATTTTGATTCTATAATAGATGCATCTTCATGAGTAAATAAATGTCTATCATGCTTGAATTGGTATTGGTTGGTATTGATATGAAAATGGGCATACTAGGGTTGCAATTAGGCTTGGTAAATAGCCTCATATTGTCCACACGGGTAGACACACGGGCATGTGTCTAGGCCGTGTGTGACACACGAACAGTCCCTTGGGCATGTGAGAAGGTCGTGTGTCCCCTGCACCTAGAAATTTAAAGTCAAAATGCATGGTATTTATCACATAGGCAGAGACATGGCCGTGTGTCTCAACCGTGTGGAGGGCACGGCCTAATACACGGGCGTGTGCCATGGCGGTGTAATGCTGACATCAGAAATAAAATGCCCAGGTTTTTTCACACGGGCTGCGCCACAAGCGTGTCGTGGCCATGTGAAAGGACATGGGCGTGTGTCCAGGCAGTGTGAAGTCTGCACTTGTTTCATGAAAATTGTAGAATTAAATTGGCCACACGGGTATGGAACACGGGCGTGTTCCTAGCACACGGGCATGTGCTCTATACCCACACGGGCATGTGGAGCCCTAAAGCATGAAAATTTCTAAGTTTTTCTTAAGCCCTTGGTTTGGTCCCAAACCACCCCGAATGTATGTTTTAGGCCCTGTGAGCCTTATTAAGGGGCAAATTGTTTATGAAATGAAAATTTTTTAAATTGATCGAAATTTTATGGCCCAATTTCTTAAGATGTGTTGAGATTAAGTTCGATAACACCTCAAATCCCCTCCGGCGTTGGATACGGGCGAGGGGTGTTACACTAAGTATGCAAACTATATGAATGAGATAAATTTTAGTAGAATTAACACAATAAGCAACAATTATAACATAAATAAGCTAGGACAATTACTTTAATTAAACTCAAATTATTATCAACATCCTTATCAATATTCAGAAAACATTCCATGGCAACTCGATCTTTCATGAGTGTGGAAACCACGTTATGTTCTTTCAGAATCATTTACTTAGTAAATATGCATTTTACTGATCTTTATTTACTAAGGGTTTCTTAGTATTCGTGCGAGGTAACAAGGACGTGTTAGGTTTGAAATAGTTTCATCACACAAATCTAAAAACTATGCAAATAACAGAGCCTGGTTAGGGTTGGTATGCAACCTGCAATTTAATCAGGTTAGGATCTAAATTGAGCATGCACATTTCAATTATGCATCCATTAGCCATCGTTTGGTTAGGATCTCTCAGCTAATTCAGGTGCATTCCAATCACGTATGAACGAAATACAGTCTTGATTTTAATTGAAAACATGATCTATTGAGGCACAAATATCAAAAGAATGAATCAAATAATTATTATTAAATCAAAGCAATCATCCTAGCTTAAATAAAATTAAGCTATCATTGTTGTAGACAAGAACAAAGAACACATTCCAAACATTCTAGAATTAAATTAAAGTAAGAAAGATTAAACCCAATTCAGAGTGGCTGTCAACCAAGACTCTGACTGATGAGGACTTCTTCGTTCCTTCGATTTGCTCCTTTGCTAATGACTCTCCGAGATAGCCGACCAAGGGTTCTTTAAGAGGCTAATTTTGCTCAAAATCTTTATGCAAAGATGATGATAGGCGTGAGGGCTAAGAAAGTTGAGAGAATTGAGAGAGGAGAGAGTGATGAATGAGTGAGGGATGATTGAAAAAGTGAGAAAGAGGCTCTTATTTATAGGTGAGGCATGGGAGCTAGTTTGCTAAAAATAGGAGTGTCCATCTTTCAAAACTCCTTCCAAGGGTGGCCGGCCATGAATTGAGGGAATGTGGCTGATTTTGCTTGATTCTTGGTCAATTTGAGTGCCATAACAACTCATGACTAAGACTCGGTCACCAGTAAATCTTCAGGCAAATCTCTAATTTCTTCAACTCTTCAAGGACCTTGTGTAATTAAACCAAAAGATGGTTTATGAACAGCCATGTACAGTTGAATTTTGGGTTGACTTGGTCCCTAATTTGGATGGTTTTGTAATAAAAATAAAGCTCTTAGACTTGTCCAAAAATAGTAGATAACTTAGAGGACCACAGAAAATAATTTAACCACTTTAATTAATCAATTTACTTAATTAATTAAAACCCAATTTATTAATGAAATATATTAAAATAAATTATTAAATATAACTTTATATTTTATTATTTAATCATGCATGACCCACTTTATGTCATAAAAATATAATATGCTCAATTTAATCTAAAATAAGTCATTTTATGCATGAAAACTATATAATAAAACATAAAATCACATTTTAATAATTTCTATGTCCTGTTTTCATATTTTCACATATTTCGTTAATTTATTAAAAAATTACTTGGTTTTAACATCAAATTTAAGTAAAAAGATGATAATTTATATAGGAAAAATCCTATATATTTTTCAGTTTACACACCCCCAAACTTAAATCATTGCTCGTCTTGAGTAATGTTCATGCACAGAACAAGGTCTCGCTAAAGCAAAATTGCTAAAAGTGTAAGCAGCATCAATCATTGTCCCATAATCATGTATTAATAAATTCATGCTCATCGATCTTCTTCATTAACAAGTAATTCATATGCAAACATTTTGAAAATTTTATACTAAGTTTCAAGATATGCCAACATGAATCATAGTATGTATATACGTCACAGCCATAGATAATATTCTTTCATTCAACATAATTTCTCATCAATCAAGCCAAACAATCATAAGGTTTATTTATAATCTTCATATGTTGAACTTAGGACTTCCTCTCCACTAATGTAGGTGACATAATCATCAAATCAATAGGTCTTTTATAAGGTTGTAATAGGGCTTGGTCAAAGGTAGGGATTTTAAGAGATGGGATATCTCGGTTTCAAAATCTTAACCGTTAACTTTGTCTCGGTTTTCTTGTAATACAACCTTTCTCTTTACGTGATCCTTTGGGACACCCCCAAACTTATTTTGAACTTAAGATCATACATTTTTTCCTTTTTGAAAACTGAGCAAACTTTTCTTCGCCCTTTTTATTTTTTTTAAAAAAAGCATGAGCACATACATCTTTATGAAATTTTCCTCAAATGTTGATTACCAAGACAAGTTAAGTTAAGATAGGTGCACAAAATTAGGATAACTTACAAAGATGGTAATGTGGCTTGTAATGTAGGTTCATTGTAATAAACAGGCCTTTAAGCTCAAAATTATAGTTTCAAGGGTTTAATATCATAAGGTGGGCTTGAAAAGGCTTAAAAGATCCAAAGAAAATGGTGCCAATATCATTTTATATTTTTATGTCTCCTAGGATTTTGCCTCAAGAAAGTTACTAAGTCAATTTTAAAGATATAAACCTTCATGCATGTATAATCTTGAAAGAAACTAAGTTTTCATGGCAAACATTACCGAAGACTAAGATCATACAATCATTCCATTCTTCATGATAGCATACAATCACTTAGATAAAATCATCATTCATGCTTGCATACAAGCTATCTTATTAACAAAGAATTTCTCTAAACATTCATTTATTAAAACATACTCATGAAAGAAATAATTGAAACATACTTGAAAATTTGAGCAGCAATTATTTGCCTTACCCCTCTTTAAAAAGTAGCAATGTTCTCATTGCAAGAACAAAGTAATAAATGAAAACTGAACACCAGGTAGGGTTAAAAAGAAAGAGAGGTGAGTCATTAAGACTGCTTAAATACCAAGTCTTTCCTCATAATCCAATCCTAGACATGTTCATTCCCATTCCTCATAAATACCAAGTCTTTTTCATTCCTAGAAATTAAATCCTAGTTACTAAAAAAACAAATTCCTAAAGACCTAAAATAAATAAATAAATAAAATAAGAATCCTCATTTTTATTCGTTTGACTCATTCCCCTTGTCTTCTTTAGCTCCTTCTCCGCTTGTATAATCAGTATCATCCATCCATGTCTCAAAGATAGCATTTGGGAACTCAGTAACAAAAGTGTTAGAGATACTCTTAAAAGTATTTCGAATCGATTCACCTCTAATTTTTTCATATTTCCAGTAAGTTTGTTGTTGATTGTTCATGAACTTGCACATATCCATCAACATTGACAACTCTGATTTCCTTGAAGTACTTGAAGAAGTATACAAGGGAGTTGTATATTCAGGTTCAACATTTAGCTTGGCTGGTTCTTCTTCTGGCTCAACCCTTGGTTCAGAGTCTTCAACTAGTTCCTTATCAGATTCTTCCTCTTCAGTGTTTGAAATTGATTCAGTTTCAGTTTCGTTCGTTGACTCCTCAGTACCTAGCTCAATTGGTTCTTCTTGCTCACCTTGATTCAGCTCATGCACCTTCTCCACTAACATTTCTAGGTCATGACTTGTAATACACCCTTGGACATATTACCCATTCAAATTCGCTTGTGTTTTAACATGAGCCCTTAAGCAAAGTGAAGTGATTAATGATGGGAAATAAACACTTCCTGTCTTATTTTTAGCACAGTCATAAATCTCCTTGAGAATAATTTTCACAACATTAATGGACTTTTCTGTCAAGATTGCATATAACAAGAGCATTCGTTCCATCGAGATGGTGGAACTGCGTGAGATAGGCATAAAACTGTAGCGAACAAAATGAAACCATACCTTTGCTACTGGTTTTAGGTATTCCCTTCGGCAAGAATGGCTCCCATACTTTCTTATAATCCATTGGGATCCCAGATTTGTTACAACATCAAGCACTTGTTGAAGAAAATCCCAATTGATGTTGTTCATCAAAGGGTAGTACTCATCTTCTTCAACATCAGGTAAGTTAAACAAATCATTGATGGACTTAGAGGTAAGAGGTGCCTTTTTGTTCCGAACGATGACCTTAGTGGCATCTTGTATGGTCAAACTTGCATAAAATTCTCAAACTAGTTCATCATCGGGAAGTGAACAAGCATCACAGAATCGTTCTCACTTGAGAGCATTGATTGTCTTTCTAATTGGCACAGGGACAACCATCAAATCATTACTCTTCAGGTTAAAACATTTTTCGGAATCATAGGTTGATGCTTGAAAATTGTATCAAATCTCTCTTTTACTTCTTCATCGATCACAATCGGGTCTTCAGGAGTAGTCTTTGACGATCTAGTTCTTTTGTGAGACATGGTATTTTCCCAAAAATTTGGCAAAGTTCTGCTTACAGAGGAAGAAGAGAATTCAGCACGTGGGTAGGACTTGCTTGGAAAACCTTGTGATGGTGAAGAGATTGCGGTGGTGACGGCAACGTGCAGCAGTAATGGTGGTGTGCGGGGGCGATAACAACTATGTGCGACAGCGACGTTGATGCCCCGACAATTTTTTTTTCGGTGACAATAGGAGATTTCGGCAAAAGAGAAAAGAACTAGGGTTTATTTTGGGATTTGAGGTTGACGGCATAAGAGAAAAGTTTAGGGAGTTTTTGGGGTTTAAGCAAATTGCTTTGAGGGATATGAAAAATAGTAGAATGAAGAGGGGTTTATATAGGAAAATTTAGGGCAACATGTAGCAAAGATTTTGCTACATTAGGGTTACTTGGGCGGCAAGAAATGGAAGTGGCGACAATAGGTGTGGAATTTTCCCTTGTTTTGCAACCTTGGTCCTCAAATACAAACTCCGTGATTGTTGTATAATTCAACAGCTCCATAAGGATAAACTCGATAGATGGTATAAGGTCCTTTCCATCGAGATTTCAGCTTCCCAAAAAATAACTTCAGCCTTGAATTGAACAATAAAACCTTCTGACCTTCTTTAAACTCGCAAGGTCGTATATGACTATCATACCATCTTTTTGATCTTTTTTTACACATTTTGGCATTCTCATAGGAAAACAACCTCAACTCTTCCAACTCATCCAGTTGTAACATCCTTCTTTCACCAGCTTGCTTAAGATCAAAGTTCAATTTCTTCAAAGCCCAGTGAGCTCTATTCTCCAACTCTAATGGCAAATGACATGCCTTCCTAAAAACCAATCGATAAGTAGTCATTCCTAACGGTGTCTTAAATGTTGTTCAATAGGCCCATAATGCATCATCGAGCCTTCGAGACCAATCTTTTCTACAAGGGCATACTACCTTTTCAAGGATACCTTTAATCTCACAGTTCACTCTTTCAACTTGCTCATTAGACTGAGGATGATAAGCAATAGCAGTCTTGTGTTTCACATCATATTTGTCAAGCAAGCCATTTATTCACAAAGTGAGAACCTTCATCACTAATAATAGCTCTTGGCATCCCAAATTGTGTAAACACATGCTTATGTAAGAATCGCATGACTACCTTCGCATCATTTGTAGGGTAAGCTTCAGCTTCAACCCACTTGGACAAATAATCCACAAAAACTAAGATATATTTGTTCCCATATGGAGAAGGAAATGGTTCTAAGAAGTCAATGCCCCATATGTCGAATAATTCAATCTCCAAAATGTTTGTTAAGGGCATCTCATTCCTCCGTGATATGTTTTCGCTTTTTTGGCATCTATCACAGTTCTTCACATAAGCATAAGCATCTTTAAATAGTGTAGGCCAAAAGAAACCTACTTGCAAAATCTTTGTTGCAGTACATGTACCACCAAAGTGTCCCCCACTTGGATATGAATGGCAATGATGTAAGATCTCAGCAATCTCACTTTCAGCCACACACTTTCAGATTATATTATCTGTACACTATTTAAATAAAAATGGGTCCTCCCAGAAATAATACCGACTATCATGAAGAAATTTCTTCCTTTGTTGGTATGTCAATTCTCGAGGAATTATTCCACATGCATGATAATTAGCAAAATCAGCAAACCAAGGTGTTTCATGAATTTGACTTACCTCAAATAAGTACTCATCTAGGAAATTCTCGTTGATAGGCACATGTGATCGAGTTACCTCATCTTGCTCCAATCTCGACAGATGATCAGCTACTTGATTTTCAATACCTTTTCTGTCTTGAATCTCAAGGTCAAATTCTTGGAGTAAAAGTATCCAACGAATTAGCCTCGGTTTCATATATTTCTTCATGAGCAAGTATTTAATGGCCGCATGGTCAATAAACACTGTAAGTTTGGTACCTATAAGATATAAGCGAAATTTTTCAAAAGCAAAAACTATAGCAAATAGTTCCTTTTCAGTTACCGTATAATTGAGTTGGGCTCCTATCAAAGTTCTACTTGCATAGTAAATGAGGTGGAACACTTTATTCCTTCTTTAACCTATCACAGCTCCAATAGCATAATCACTTGCATCGCACATTATCTCAAAAGGTGTTCTCTAATCAGATGTAATGATTATTGGGGCTGAGATTAACCGTTTTTCAGCTCTTCAAAAGCTTCTAAACATGCTTTGTTGAAATCGAACATTGTATCTTTCTCTAACAACGAACACAGTGGTTTAGAAATTTTTAAAAAATCTTTGATAAACCTTCAGTAAAAATCGGCATGGCTTAAGAAACTTCTGACTCCTTTTACATTCATCGGGGCTGGTAATCTTTCAATTACATCCACCTTTGCCTTGTCGACTTCAATTCCTTTCTTTGAAATTCTATGTCCTAAGACAATCCCTTCCTTAACCATAAAATGGCATTTTTCCCAGTTAAAGACTAGATTCGTCTCCTCACATCTCTTCAGTACTTTAGTTGAGTTACTCAAACAAATATCATAAGTGTTACCAAAAATAGAAAAATCATCCATGAAAACCTTAATAAAAATTTCAACCATATCAGTGAATATTGCCACCATGCATCGTTGGAATGTTGTAGGTATTCATCTAAAAGCAAATGTACCGTACGGACAAGTAAAGGTTGTTTTATGTTGGTCTTCCGGAGTGACAACTATTTGGTTATATCTCAAATAACCATATAATAAATAATAGAATTCATTACCCGCCAGTCGATCTAACATCTGATCCATAAAAGGCAACGAAAAATGTTCCTTCCGAGTGGCTTTATTCAACTTTCTGTAGTCAACACAAATTCTCCAACCAGTAACAGTTCTTGTTAGAATCAATTCATTATGCTCATTCTCAACAATCGTAATTCCACCTTTCTTCTACACACACTGTACCGAACTTACCCACGAACTATCTAAAATAGGATAGATGATTCCTGCATCTAGCCATTTAATCACTTCCTTTCTCACAACTTCCTTCATAATAGGATTAAGCCTCATTTGCCCATCAATTCGATATTTTTCATTTTATTCTAGAATAATTTTGTGAATGCAAAATGAAGGGCTTATACCTCAAATATTAGCTATAGTCCAACCAATTGCTTTCTTGAATTTCTTTAGAACAGAAATTAATTGCTCCTCTTGATCCTTTGTAAGTTCGGCTAAAATAATCACAGGCAAAGTAGAACTATTACCTAAATAAACATATTTCAAATGGGAAAGAAGTACCTTTAGTTCAAGTGTAAGTGGTTTTTCGATTGACAATTCAGGTTACACAAATTCTCTGACTTCCAACTCCAATGGTTCCAACTGTGTAGATTGAATAAAATTCCTTGGGTCGGCTTTCATCACAGCCATGTTTTCTTTACCTTCTTCATCCTCCAAAGGGTCAAACCCTAAGGCTTTCTCCAATGGATCTTCATCCAGATGGCTTTCCATAGAAATCAAGGTTTCTATTTCTTCCATAACTGAGCAATCTTCTATTAGAACGAGAAATTTCATCGCTTTTAGTATGTTAAAAGTTACCTGATCGTCTTGAACTCGCATAGTGAGTTCGCCTTTCTACACATCAATTAACGTTCTTCTCGTGGCTAGGAAAGGTCTCTCAAGGATAATTGGAACTTCCTTATCTACTTCAAAATCTAGAATAATGAAATCAGCAGGGAAAATAATTTTATCAACTCTTACCAAAACATCCTCGATCTTTCTTTTGGAGTATGCTAAAGATCGATCCACTAGTTGGAGCGTCACAGTTGTAGGTCTTACTTCTCCTATCTCTAGCATCTTGAAAATAGACTTAGGCATCAAGTTGATACTTGCTCCTAAGTCACACAAAGCTTTACCATAATAAGATTCACCAATGTTACAGGGTATCGTAAAGCTTCCTGGATCCTTCAATTTTGGTGGTAGCTTATTCAGCAGGAATGCACTGCACTCCTTTGTCAGAGCGATAGTCTCATACTCATTCAGTCATTTCTTCTTGGATAGTACATCCTGCCTAAAGGTCACATAATTTGGAATTTGTTCTAAAGCCTCCACCAATGGAATATTGATGTGTAATTCCTTTAGAACATCCAAAAATTTCTTGAATTGCACTGTAACGCCCCGAATTTAGGCCCAGAAGAAATGGGCCTTAAGCAAGGGAACAGTTAGAAGACTGCACGTAAGTAGTTGGATGGGCAAGAAAAGGACACAATTGAGTGTTTGGCTTAGTGTTGTGTGCTTTGGAAATGTCTGGGAAGTCATGGGTTAAAGCCCTGGCTTCTGAAAAATTATTATTTTTTTCTCTTAAATGAACCTTGTCTTTAGAAGGTAGACCTTATAATTAATTGAGGATAAAATGTGTCACAAAAAGAGCCTATTCATCTGGTAGATGTGGCGTGTGAATGTTTCTCTTGAGGTCTAAGGTTCAAGTCATGGCAAGGTAAAATGAGTATTTATTAGATTTTGTTTTGGGTTTTAAATTATGTAATAAGGCCTCTCTAATTTTCTAGCTTTTAATTTAGGATTTTTGTTTATTATGATTTACATCTGTTAGAAGTAGAACGTAGTTTTCCAAAACGATAACTGTTTTCAAAACACTATGTTTTCGCAACACTTTTGAAATGCTTCTGCAACAACAATGTTTTAAAAGTAATGACAATTTAAAATGAATAACAAATGGCTAGAGTGATTTGAGTTCTAACAAAGAGGCTTTAAACTTTCAAACGGGTTTTCATCAACAAGAGTAACTTTTTGAAAAGCACTCCAATGTAACACCGCCAGATTCGGCCATAACGTCTAGGCCGGGTTTAGGGTGTTACATGCACCTCATGTTTTTGCTTGTGTAGCTACAATATTTGTGGATATAGAGGTGATGGAACTTTCGGTTGAACCGGACAACTCTTCTGAGTAGGTAAATCTGTATCCAAAGAAGATGTTAAAGTATCTGAATTCACTAAGTTAGGATTTACCTTGTCAGTCTTTGCAGATTCTGACTCTTTTGGTGTAGGGACTTTAACAGCTGGTTGACTTTCCCCTTTTTGAACAAGCTCATCCTCAATATCAATCAATCGAGGTTCCAAAATTTTACCACTTCGCAATGCCACTGCCATGATGTGTTCTTTACCCAAATTTTTTGGATTCTCAGTATCGCTTGGCAAGGTTCCTTGTGGTCTATTACAAAGCTCCATAGCTAACTGACCCATTTGTTTTCCAAAATTTTCAGTGTTGCTACTTGACTCTGGATCAAAGCGTCATTCTTCGCCATGTATGCTTTCAACAAGTTCTCCAAACTATTTGATGATCTAGCTTGAGGTGGTTTTGGAGCTTGCTGATTAAACCCTTGAGATTGGTTAGGTCTATCCTGCATAAAGTTGTTGTTTGGTCCATTTCCTTGGTTGCTCCAAGAAAAGTTGGGATGATTATGCCATGAAGGATTATAGAAGTTGGACTGGGGTCCTTGTCCACTCCTATTTTTGATTTTGGTTCCCTACATAGTATACTGACTTGGGATTCAATGGGCAATTCTCGAAAGGATGACCTTTCCCACAGTACACACAGGAAACTACTTCAAACGGACATGGTGGCTGAGCTACAAAATTATTAGTACCATTAGCAGTAAATTGCTTTACATTGAGGAAATAGACAATACCTGAGCTGATAACAAAGTGAGAGCATCTTCATGAACTCCGGCTACACATCTTCCTGAAGCTATTTGATTTGTTGGCCATTGATAGTTGTTGATCACGATCCTCTCGATGAACTCATAAGCCTCATTATAAGACTTAGACAAAATCGCACCATTCGCAGAAGCATCTACCATCAATCTTGTATGTGCATTGAGACCATTATAGAATGTCTCCAACTGGATACAATGATGAATCCCATGATGAGGATACTTACGAAGTAACTCCTTGAATCGCTCCCAAGCCTCATACAAAGACTCGTCATCCATTTGTTGGAAAGATGTGATCTTGTTCTCAACTTAGCATTTTTGCTAGGCGAGAAATACTTAACCAAAAATCTCTCTGCTAATTCTTGCCATGAAGATATAGAACTTGGTGGTAATGAATTGAGCCATGCTCGTGCTCGATCTCGCAACGAGTACAGAAAAAACTTCAACCTCAACGTGTCTTCAGTCACACCGACTATCTTGAATGAGTCACTCACCTCCACAAACAATCGAAGGTGGAGATGTGGATCTTTTGTGGGCATACCACTAAATTGGCCCACCGTTTGTAGCATTTTAAACATCACTAATTTCAATTCGAATCGGGTTGCCTCAATATCTGGCATTCTAATTCCTTGATTTAACTCATTGAAAAGTGGCATAGCATATTGTCTGATGCATCGATCCCTATCATTGGTGATGAGGATAGAATTTCGTATATGTTTGGCTTTATTACCTTGGTCTTGATTTTAATTTCCAAGGTCCTTCTCATTTTGTGTCTGAGTATTCGTTTACGTCTTCTTTGTCTGACAGTTCGCTCAATTTCAGGGTCTAGTGGGAGTAAGTCGACAGTCTGACCTATGCTCATAAACCCCTAAAATAGAAAATTACAAAATTGAAAGAATAAGTTAGTAATGTTAGAAGTAACCAAATTGAAAATAAATAATTTTACAAAATATGACTATGGCAACAGTTGACAATCCCCGGCAATGGCGCCAAAAACTTATAACACTCAGGTTTGTGCAAGTGTACACAGTCGTTATCAAGTAATAAGTAAGTATCGAGTTATTGTCTCCACAGGGATTGTATTTGTGCTAAGTCACTTAATTTGTAAAAGTATATTAACAATTTGATAAATAAAAACAATATAATTGTGAAGTGATCAAAAATTACGTATATGAAACTAAATGCAATAATCCCTAATGCAATTTATCCTAAGTATGCAAACTATATGACTGAGATAGATTTTAGCAAAATTAACACAATAAGCAACAATTATAACATAAATAAGCTAGGAGAATTACTTTAATTAAACTCAAATTATAATCAACATGCTTATCAATATTCGAAAAACATTCCATGGCAACTCGATCTTTCATGAGTTTGGAAACAACGTTAGGTTCTTTTAGAATCCTTTACTTAGTAAATACGCATTTTACTGATCTTTATTTACTAAGGGTTTTTTCGTATTCGTGCGAGGTAACAGGGATGTGTTAGGTTTGAAACAGTTTAATCACACAAATCTAAAAACTATACAGATAACAGAGCCTGGTTAGGGTTGTTATGCAACCTGCAACTTAATCGGGTTAGGATCTAAATTGAGCATGCACATTTCAATTATGCTTCTATTAGCCATCGTCTAGTTAGGATCACTCACTAATTCAGGTGCATTTCAATCACATATGAATGAAATACAGACTTGATTTTAATTGAAAACTTGAGGAACAAATATCAAAAGCATGAATCAAATAATTATTATTAAATCAAAGCAATCATCCTAGCTTAAATAAAATTAAGCTATCATTGTTGTAGACAAGAACAAAGAACACATAGCAAACATTCTTGAATTAAATTAAAGTAAGAAAGATTAAACCCAATTCAGAGTGGCTGTCACCCAAGACTCTGACTGATGAGGGCTTTTTTGTTCCTTCGCTTTGCTCCTTTGTTGATGGCTCTCCGAGATGGCCAAACAAGGGTTCTTTAAGAGGCTAATTTTGCTCAAAATCTTTATGCAAAGATGATGATAGGCGTGAGGGCTAAGAAAGTTGAGAGAATTGAGAGAGGAGAGAGTGATGAATGAGTGAGGGATGATTGAAAAAGTAAGAAAGAGGCTCTTATTTATAGGTGAGGCATGTGAGCTAGTTTGTTAAAAATAAGAGTGTCCATCTTTCAAAACTCCTTCCAAGGGTGCCTGGCCATGAATTGAGGGAATGTGGCTGATTTTTCTTGATTCTTGGTCAATTTGAGTGCCACAACAACTCAGGACTAAGACTCAGTCACTAGCAAATCTTCGGGCAAATCGCTGATTTCTTTAACTCTTCAAGGACCTTGTGTAATTAAACCAAAAGATGGTTTATGAACAGCCATGTGCAACCGAATTTTGGGTTGACTTGGTCCCCAATTTGGATAGTTTTGTAATAAAACTAAAGCTCTCAGACCTGTCCAAAAATAGTAGATAATTTAGAGGACCACAAAAAATAATTTAACCACTTTAATTATTCAATTTACTTAATTAATTAAAACCCAATTTATTAATGAAATATATTAAAATAAATTATTAAATATAACTTTATATTTTATTATTTAATCATGCATGGCCCACTTTATGTCATAAAAATATAATATGCTCAATTTAATATAAATTAAGCCATTTTATGCATGAAAACTACATAATAAAACATAAAATCACATTTTAATAATTTCTATATTCTGTTTTCATATTTTCACGTATTTCATTAATTTATTAAACAATTACTTGGTTTTAACAACAAATTTAAGTAAAAGGTGATAATTTATATAGGAAAAATCCTATATATTTTTCAGTTTACAATGATACATACTCACCTTTCATTTCTAAATTTCATAAACAAATCACACGTACTTGAATCGAATACAATTTCACATAGTTATTTATTTCTCGAAATGCCTGTTGAACTGTTCGGTATCAATAAGGATATTCGGATAGCTCATAAGCTCGTACAATGCCAATGTCTCAGACGTGGTCTTACATGTAATCAAATATCGATGCCACTGTCCCAGGCAAGGTCTTACACGAAATCATATACGATGCTAATGTCCCAGACATGGTCTTACACGTAAATCACAAATTGATGCCAACGTCCTTGACGTGGTCTTACACGATAACACACATCGAAATCCTATGTCATGAAATATGTATCCTAACTATTCCTATGGTTCGTACGGGGCTTTTCAGACAATGTCACATTATCAGAACTTTCTCAATTTCACCTATTCGAACATGCCATGATTGAAACTGATTCTCCAAAACTCAATTCAATTCAGCATCACATATATATATTTCTTTACAACTCAATTCAGCACATATAATGCACATACATTTCAATTTAACAACATTTATTTACTTATGAACTTACCTCGTACTAACACAAATAGACCAGAATGACTATTCGATAATTTTTTACTTTCCCCTATCCAAATTCGATTTCCTCATTTCTTGATCCAATTCAATGCAAATTCGACTTATTTACTCATATACTCAATCAAATTCATCCAAAAACACATAAATGGGTTAATTACACTTTTGCCCCTAACATTGCATATTTTTTGCAATTTAGTCCCTATTTCACAAAACACAAAATATTCAAAATTTGACCATACCCATGCTTGGCCGAATTTCACTAAGGTCCCTAGCAGCCCATTATTTCATTTATTTCATATTTTGACCCCTCAATTTACAAAATTTATAATTTAATCCCAAATAGGCATTTTTACTAAAAATCACTTAAATAAATATGAAAATCTATTAACACATATTTATTTGTCATCATCAAACACAAAAACCTCAAGCTATCAACAATGGCAAAATCACAAATTCTTCATCAATTCTAAAAATTAAAGCACGGGCTAGCTAACTTACGAAGCAACGATCTCAAAAATGTAAAAATTATCAAAAATCGAGTAAAATACATGCCCAAATGAAGCTTCAAAAGTGCCAAACATTCAAAGCTTCATCCATGGCTTTATTTTCTTCCAACATTCGGCCAAAAAGATGATAATGCATGGCCAATTTATGAGTTGTTTTATTTAATCACATATTAATACATAATTTACTATTTTAACCTTTATATTAAAAACAAACTTCAACAATACCAACTCCCATAAATGTCCACTAACACTTAAATGGTATAATTACCATTCAAGTACTCAAAAAATTAAAAATCTATAGTCATTTAATGCATTTAACTTATAGAATTCAACTTTTAAACTTTACGCGATAAGTTCTTTTTATAAAATCGAGCACACAAACAACAAAATTTTCATACGAAAATTTGACACATATCAATTCAATACTTTAAGTACGAAATATAATATTAAATTTTTTTTGACTCGAATTTGTGGCCCCGAAACCAATGTTCCGACTAGGGTCTAAACCGGGCTGTTACAACTCTCCCCCCTTAGGGATTTTCGTCCTCGAATATCTTACCAGAAAGTAGATTAAGGGTTTACTTCTACACAGTACATTTCAAATTCACACATGACTTCAAATTTCATATCTATTAAATCTCACAACTAAGATTCTGATATGTCTTCCGCTATACATCATATTAAGCTAAAATTGTTTATAACTGTACTGAATTACTTTCATTCTCTGCTTAATTTCATTGATGAATTCAAACCCGTGAGTCATTTTTCTCATAAAGCTCTGTCCCGAAACACGGAGTTCGATAATTGCAACCATACAATACCTCATACAATATCATTTTTATAATCACATGATAGCTTATCAAACAACAATAGTCTTTCTTAGTTGCTTCCAAATTCTAAAGCATAGTGACAAATAAATATTTCGAGAATTTTCAAAACAACCTCATACCCACAGCTTAACAGAGTTTTTCCCAGAATTATCATATAAATTTTAGATTCTATTCTGAAATAATAATGACTGACACAATGTGCAAACTGACAGTCTCTGTACGAATAATTCAGCTGATTTATCAAAAGAAAAAATCTATGCGTAGGGAAGGACTTATTCGGACAGTTAACAATAATTCAGATAACATCTATCTTTTTCAATGATAAGAGATAATCCTGATACAAAATTCATCAAAATTCTATTTCACCATTACTCAGATATCAAAACATGTTGAAATAGTCCTGAAGACGCTTAATAATTAACTTTAACTTGTTGATAGCTCGGACATTTAAATGCAAGGTCAGAAATGTTATGTTTTATACCCATTTATCAATACCACTTTCTTAGATTATCATACATCTTGTTACTCCTGTATGAACAATCTAACTGACACTATGAGCCTCTTGCAACAATGGTTATACAATCTCAGAGCTTCTTGGTATACACACTCTATCTCAAAGCATCAAATACTCATCAATTCCACATCCGAAGTTCTGAATCAGAAATCAATTTATGTTGAGCCCCTTTCTAACTTATAATTTGATAACACTTTTCTAAGTTTCATGAATTTACTTAGTAAGCATCAATTTAACTTCTAATCCAGCTAACATATAATCATCCTCTGATAAGATCAATCACGTATTCATCGTTCGTAAAACACACAAAAGTTTCTTATTCAAGTCATTCGAAACCATAATCATTTCTCTCAGATAATAATATTTACTTCAGACTCAAAAGTTTTTCAACGATTCGAGCTAGCTTTGCTGTGCCAAGTTCGGATCTCACTCTTATGTCACTTAACTCTTTTTATGCAGCTTTAACTGTATGGAATCACAAGATATCTCTGTACACTTTATTATTAGAACACACTTCAAACCGTTCATTGACGCAAGTACTGATATTTCAGTTGACAATATCTCCGTGCAAAAAGGAAAAATTCAACAATCGAACTAACTTTAATTTACCACAACATTTCTCAGATAGAATTGTTCCAATAGATATAATTTTGTATCAAGTCTTCAAGAATACGAATTCCTCCTTCAAACTATCCCTCAATTCACACATGTGTGTTCAAAGTTTATTTCCAATCCGGTAGATAGATTTAAACACATATAACCCAATTAACTTTTCAATCAATTAATTTCAGATCAGATTAAACTACTGAATCGGTCTTTTCGAAGAAATCTTTTCTTCTCGTTAAAAAGGATAACCCAGACATATCATTGTACAGATGCCACAATCATCAAATAGAAATCATAATGTCATAATTAAACTAATGTCCTACCCGTACCAATAGACAATATACTGGCTGTTAATAAAGCATTTGAACCCAGAATAAAATCAAATATGATTTGAACAAAAACCAATGCAGAAGCACAACTTTTATAACTCTGATAACGGTACGGCAGTACTCCCAAATTTCAGAACAAAAATTATGATTATAATAGATATAGCCATTTCCATCAAATAGATATCTCTTATAGATAATCACATAGAATCATAAGAAAACTAGAATAGCGAAATTTTCAACATCTGAAGTTACACAGAGTATCAGAAAATTATAACCCATATAGAATGATATCATCCCCGGTGATATCCCAAAAAATGTCCAGAAAGAACAACATCACTCATAAATACTGGTACCACAGTAACAGAAGGAATATAATCTTCACATATTTTCAACAGAATAATAGCCAATAGAAACAGAATATTAGCATCATACAGATTTTACTGTAGATTTTCATATCTACACAAGGGAAAAAATACCAGAGAAAGACATAGCAATGTCGAACATAACCCAAACAGACCAACAATGCTTTTGTCTATTAGTATGCTTAATTATGTTCTCATACGATAAGAATTCCTTCTAAAACTAAACAATTGCATATAATTCTAAGGATAAAAATACATGTAGAATGCCCAGAAGAAGTCATTGTAACTGCCCGACTATAACCACTGCACTCAGCCATCAATACAATTCAATCATTATTCAATTGTCTAATCATGTCATCAAAAATTTTCACATTATCCCTTCACTAACAGAAGTTAATTTAGAAAAGCTTCTAGCTAATATTTTCTTTAGATAACATACCTGAATAGATAATTTAATTGGAGTTAATTTCTTCTATAACAGTGACTTTGCATAATTTGAATAATCTTCAGGACTTTTTAATATCTCCTTTAACACTATCTTCATTTGCTGATTCATTCTCTTTTTTGAATACATTAGTAATCTTTCATACACAAATCTTTGTAACTCCACACTCATAAGGTTATTCAACCCAAAATCTTACAGATTTCATAGTAACATTTTACTGATAAGGGGGTGAGGGTAGTAAAGCCTCAAACTTAACTTACACATAAATGCACGTAACACATACTATCACAAATAGCCAGTTCATTACTGATTTCACATTCTCAAATCATTTAATAAACTTTTGTTTTTAATCACTTTTGTTCTTAACACATTGTTCATATGCCAACTCAAATTACTAATTCACAATCAAAGCATTTCAGATAGCAATCATAACTCAAATATCATATCTCACATGCTCATATAATTATAACATTTATCAATAACAAAATGTCATACTCTTTGATCCATACATTTATGAGTTTCAACACATAATCAACACATTTCCATTCAAACATTTGAGTACATATTCCGTACTATGAAAATTAGCTCGGTTGGGAAACTTATCTGTCTTATCAAAATAATTTTCATCAGAGTCGGGAGATATCACACTATCGTAGGTTAAATGTGGTATGTATAGCTAAACTCACATTAGCTATGTTAGTCCTAAAACAGACTAAACCATAGCTCTGATACTAACCAAATAAATGTAACACCCCTAACCTGTATCCGTCACAGGACTAAGGTTAATGGCATTACCGGATATATCAGAATATTTCGCATTCATTTCAAAAACATCATAGCATTATAATCAAACATTAATATAAAGTCCATTTTCTTAGGTCAATGAGACCATAAACATGCATTAGGAAGAATTTGGGACTAAACCGATCACATACAAATTTTTTCCGAAACTTAACAATTTTTCTAAGTTACAAAGGTCACATGCCCGTGTAAATAGGTCGTGTGCCTTGCACGGCATTAGACACACCCGTGTGTCTAGACCGTGGCAAAACAGGGCATACATACTGACTTGTCCACACGGCCACAAGACACACCCGTGTGTCTAAATCGTGGTCAAAACTGACTTGGCCACATGGCCTGGCACACGTTCGTATGTGTGCGACCATGTGGTCTGCCCAGACTCATTTCAAAATGGCCCTCAAGCAACGAGGCAGAGACACACGCCCGTGTCCTTGCTTGTCTGGGCAAAAATAGGCCATTTACAAAGCCAATATGCCACCCGTTTGGGTCCTCCCTATAATTCCAAAATCAAGCATCATATATGCAACATTTTCAGCCAAATTCAACTCCAAACATGTATCAATCAATCCATAATATCATCAACCAATTTCATGCTCATTTTCTATATCTAACCATATTAAAATCCAATGCTAAACATTACCAAATTCCCAACTATGAACATACCAAAATGACCATTTCACTTGGCCATATACATATATATATATCACTAAACATATCATATTATTTGCCTTTTCAAACTGTATTCAAATAACTAATGAATCTTCAATGTAATACTCATCATTTTACCTATAGGAATATGAACCATAAGTCGAAAATACATCCAATATTTCACCTCAATGCTCAAGCCAAATCTTATAACCAATTACACCATACATATAACCCATGAATCATACTTCCCAAAATGAGCTCAATATATAAACAAATTTACACAATATTAGCATCATAATTAGGCCATTTTTGCATGGCTATATATATACTCAAAACAAAATGAACCATCTCAAAACTAACCTATACATGCCATATAACCAAAACATAGAGATTTTATTTACCGAAGCGATAACCGGATAGTGTGATGATGTCTCCTACAACTTCCAACCCGAGCAGGTCTCTGCAACTCTATAGACATAGGAAAAACACAAAGCATAAGCTTTGAAAGCTTAGTAAGCCATAAGCAAATAAATCATTTCAATGATATTTATGACCACTATCACTAAACTGAATTTAAAAAATCTCAATCACATATACATTCATTGTACTCGTAAATTCATATAACCACATTAAATAACTCCACTTATCTTATTTATCAATGAATGTATAACCATGCTTTCAAATTCGAATAACAACCGTTAACTCAATCATATAAGTCAAACTCGCACATATTCATTACGTCGCCAATCAAACTATTTTCATTTATTACAAATCATACATAAGGTTAAATCAACTTCTTTATAAACACTTCCAAACTCGAACATCCATAATTCCCTTATTCACACAAACCAAATTTTCATATATGGACCATCTAACCAACTCAACCATTTTAATTTCATTATCTATTCAAGTTTTGAACCAAGAAATCATACATCAAAGCCATGTTTCATATTTCATAAATCTTATGTCTGAAACATAGAACCACAATTTCATATAACGACCATATATAACACATCATTCATTTATATACATTCATATAATTCTTTGTCACATATTTCACATATGGTCATATGATACATACTCACCTTTCATTTCTGAATTTCATAAACAAATCACACTGTAGAAGGTCCAGATTACCCGGGCCCATTTTACAACCTTAAACTACCAAAACTTAAAGCTACACAAACCTACTAAAAACCCTAAGCCCACAAAACTAACCCTAAACCTAAACCAACTAAACAGACCCATAACTCATTAAATCCCAAGACAAATTACCCTAGCAGCCCAATACCCAAACCACAGTCAAAATAAAAAATACCTAACCTTAACCCCACTTGCACTGCCTACAGCTGCCACTGCCATGCTAGCCTTCTGACCACCTGCTCCACCTCTTGTCAGCCACCTGCTCCTCCACTTGCTCCACCACCTGCAAGGTTTAAAGAAGAAAAGACAGCAAATAATAAAAAATAATATAAAAAGGCTATAAAAGCCATCAAAAAACACAATATAATGGTCTTTTTTTTGGGGGGCAATCAATACAAAAGAGCAATAGATTTTCAAATATAAAACAAAGAGTGAATATTAAAAGAAGAAAACCCAAAAAAAAATCCAATCAATAACCGAAAAGGTGATTTCATTTTTTTCTTCTTTCTTTTGAGTTTTTTTTATATATAGATATAACAATAAAAAAAAAGGAGAAGAGACTTACCCTGGTTAATCGTTGAAGAATCAGTGACTTTTAGAGTTCCGACCGCCACGCACGGCAGTCGACGGTGACAGAACCTGCGGTAATCGACGACCGGTTTGGGTGCCGAATTTTGGAAAGGGAAAAGGGGTTGAAACGATTTTTCAGTTTTTTGTGAGGAGTGTGTTAAAATTGAATTTTTTTTTTGAAATTTTGTCTTATATAGCAACCATAAAATGGCGCCGTTTTGAAAGCTGAGTTCAGAGGCCAAAACGACGTTATTTTGGCCTCTAACCCATGGCTCAACCCATTTGCCCCAGGATCCGCGTGTTTTAATAGGAAGGGCTAATTGCGCTTTTAGCCCTTCCGCTTTTTCTATTATTTTACAATTAAGTTTTTACTATTTTTAATTTTGGCCCTATAATTTGTTTTGACTGCAGTTTGGTCCTTATTTGAGCGACGTAGTTTTGAAGGGTAGGGATTATTTCCCTTTCGGTCCCTCCTTGTTATTCACGCGCTCAAATTGGTCCATTTTCTTTTATCTATTTTTTATATTGCCCAAAAATTTTGTCTTGAGTTTAAATTTAGTCCTTTTTTATTATTTTCGGTATTTTATTATTGAATTGACAAATTTAATATATTATTATTATTACTATATTTCTGTTTATTTTTCTTATTCTAATACTATCAATCTTTATCTAATTTTTATTTATCTATTTATAATTCTAATATTATTATATTTCCATGTATTATGTTTCTATCTACATTTTATGCATTAGCGTCATCATTTTTGTTATTATTTTTTATATTATTATTACTATTACTATTAGTACTATTATTATTTTCTCTTGCCATTACTATTATTATTATTATTATTATTATTATTATTATTATTATTATTATTATTATTACCATTATTTTATCTGTTTTATTTTATTTTCAATTTTTAACCTTTTTTGTTTTATCTGTTTCTCTACTTAATTATCTTTTTTAATCTTTGGTTTGTTTATTTTTTTTATATTGGTATTTCATTATTTATTTACTTATGCATATTTTATATATATATTTTTCAAAATTTATATTATGATTATTGTAATTATAACTCTTATTATTATTATTATTATTATTTTCATTTCTTATTTCGTTTTATTTAATATTTTTTATTTTCTTTTACTTTTATTTTTATTTTTATTTTTAGTTTATTTTTTATTTTTATTATTTATTTATTTTACTAATTAGCTTGCTTTTAATTATTCATTTACCTTATTTTCATTTATTTTCGCTTCATCATTGTCGCTCATATTATCTCATCTATTATTATGTTGTTATGTGTATTAACATCATGATTAGCTTTTACTCTTTTACTATAAATCGTACTGCAATAATCTTTACTCGATGTATAAAACAAGATTTTTAAAAATATGCAAGCTTTCGTATTTTGGAATACGAAAGGTCGTTCCCTAACTTACGGGGTTTCGATTCTCTTAGTGAATTCGAATAAATGAATGTTTTTTGAAGTACGAATTTTAAATATTCTCTGGAATTAAGAAAAGATTGTGTTCTAACTTACGGATTGTGATTTCTTTTTAAAATCGAGATAATTGAATATCTTTAAAAATAAATAAAATTTTTGGCGTTTACTCTTGTATCGGGAATTCAAGGTATTGTGTCCTAACTTACGGGACATAATTCATTTTCTCGATTGACATGAAATATGCCCCACTCTAAAAAAAAAATTTCAACCTTTTAAATAAAGGATTGTATTTTAAATCTCTTCGAAGTTCTCAATATTCGACACTAAGACATTAATTAATCAACTAGGTACCAATCTCGGGCGTATCGAGGGTGCTAATCCTTCCTCGTATGTAACCGACTCCCGAACCCATATTTTTTAATTTAGTAGACCAAAAAGCGTCATTTTAATAAATCAAAACCTTTTATTAAAAACAATCATTTTACGAGGTGACCCGATCACACCTCATCAAAAAGGATTGGTGGCGACTCCCATGTTCGTTTTCATTTTCAAAACCAAACTTGGCCCTAGTTTTTCAAAAAATGGTTTCGACAGCTTGGCGACTCCACTAGGGACCCAAATAAGAGAGTCAAGCCACAAGTTGATTAATTTTTGTCTTTTTGTCGAAAATTGAAAATTTGGTTTTGATATACGATCCTTTCATTGCATGTCATTCGTTTTGTGTTACGATCTTCATCATCTTATTTATATCTTCTTTATCTGCTTCGAGCTTTTTTTGTATATCCCTGCACATTGCATTGCATGACTACGCGGTTGCACCCTTTTAAGTGGGAGTAAGAAACTATTCCTTCGTGAGGTCTTCACCTTCGTGCAGGATAGTGGGTCGCTTTCGGGATACATCTGTACCTATGTCTTCGTGAGATTTTTATCTCCGTGCAGCCATAGAGAAATGTATTCCCCTGAACTAAACTCGGCCTATATGAGCCTATAATGGGTGAGGATCGAGGAATCTGCAGATTCAGGTACCTTTTACTTTAGAACTGAATCGCATATAGAGAGCCCTAAGAGCCCACCCTAGGTAGAGCCACTCTGAACCCCTAGTGGTCATCCGGATAGGTACTCTATTTTGTTTATTTCTCCTGTACTAAAATGTTTTCTTTTGTTTTGATTGTATTGCATTTTCATCATAGAAAGGAGGTGTTGAGCCACATTCGATTGCTAAATAGAAAAGCTTGTCATGGAGAACAGATTTCTTGATAAAGTGGAATATAATACGGCCGTCCAAATATGGTCCGAGTAAACAACAAGAGAAGGCTGATAGTCCATGAAAGAATACACAACTTTGTTTCATTGCCGAGGATTCAAGCCAACAAAGATTATTCGAGAGCCATCATGTCTTAAAGAAGCTGACGAGCATCGCGGGGATAAGTGAGCAATGGGTCACGGTCTGGATCGAGCAGAAAGAAGATAATAGAGACATCTTTTGGAATATTCGTAAGATTTGACCATAACATCCAGATATGAAGAAAAAGATCGATGTATTCGCTTGGAATATGAGGGCAATGCCGCATATGTAGTCTATTTTATGTAAAGAAATTTGTTTTCTAGAAAAGTTGTTCTAGTGGAATTGAATCCAGAATCAACGCATCTCTTTCTTTTTGCATTCATCTCATGCATTTGCATTGTATTTCATCACATGTATTAGATTTTCACAAAAGGACCCTAATTAGGTAAAATTATTTCAGCTAACTTGGGAACCAACAAAAGTCTACTGAACTGAGCATCGTTACGGTATTCGTGCTAAGACAAAAGATATGGACCAAAGATTGGAAAGACTTAAACAACTTCAAAGAGAGATGCAAGACCAGTTACAAATGTAAATGCAAAAGCAACTGACGAAGATTCAGCAAGATGTGAGGAACCAAATGCTAGAATCCCAAAAGAGTATGCTGAACCAGTTGTCCCAATTGCTGACTAAGGGGCTAGAAAAAGGAAAAAGTTCCATGATCAATGCTGGGGAGGACAATGAGGAGCCTCTCTACCCTCCAGGTTTCACCCCAACAAATACTCATACATGTTCGCAAGGTGTACCTATTGCTATCAAATCCCAGCAATATCAGGCCAGTACCTCGGCACCAGTGGATTACCTGATAGGCTCAGGCTCCAATCCAGGGGGCAATCCAACCACTCATGTAGTTTCTGATCTGGACGAAATGGAAAAAAACAAAGATGAAACTACCAAAACAACTCGAGGATCGGTATAGGTGGTTGGAGGAAAAATTTAAGGTAATGGAGAATGTTGACTACTATTGTGGGATTGACGCCAAGGATCTGAGTTTAGTCTCCGATCTAGTACTCCCGCCAAAATTTAAGACTCTAGAGTTTGAAAAGTACAATGAGACTAGTTGTCCTGAAGATCATATCACAATGTTCTGTCGAAAGATGACAGGATATGTTAATAATGACCAACTGTTAATCCACTACTTCCAAGACAGTCTGATCGGGTCAGTGGCTAAATGGTACAATCAATTGAGTCGTGCTAAAATCAATTCATGGAAGGACTTAGCATAAGCTTTTATGAAGTAGTATAGCCGTGTAACAGACATGGCACCCGACAGAATTACCCAGCAGAATATGGAAAAGAAGTAAAATAAGAACTTCAGGCAATTTGCCCAAAGATGGAGAGAGGTGGCAACACAAGTCTGGCCGCCTCTTATGGAAAAGGACACCACGATGCTTTTCATCAATACTCTGAAAGCCCCATTCATTAACCATATGTTGGGAAGCACTACTCTGAGCTTTTAAGATATAGTAATATCCGATGAGATGATTGAAAATGAGGTAAGAAGTGGGAAGATAGATGCGAGAGAAAGCGCTAAAAGGTCAACCTCGAGAAACAACAAAAATAAAGTAAACATTGTGAGCACACCTTTCAAATTGGTCAACGTAAGCCAGCCGAGGGCTGTAACCACTAGCTATCAAGGCTCTTCAAGGCAGGAATCCAATTCGAGGTCAAATATAGAAAGGCTCCAGTTTACACCCATCTCGATGTCATATAAGGAGTTGTATCAGAATCTTTTTGATGTGCATGTGGTGTCTCTGTTCTACTTGGAACTCGTGCAAGCTCCATTCCCAAAATGGTACGATGAGAATGATCAATGTGAATACCACGTGGGAATAACGAGACACTCAATCGAAAGTTGTACTACATTTAAAAAGTTGGTCGAAAGGTTCGTTGAAATGGGAATTGTAAAGTTCGACGATTCCTTAGAACCTAATCGCCCTTACAATGCAGTAAATACGATATTTGAAAGTGAGGGCAAAAGAGTTACGATGCCTTGAACAAGTCAAAAGCCTGGAAGGAATATCGGGGAATCTGAATGATATATTCGAAGAGGGAACTGGGGAATAAAAGTTGTCAAACCCTTACATACTTGGGTGTGTTTTGAACAATGGAACTGTGGAAGAGATCCCTGTATTTTTAGAGCTAATCTAGAGTAATATTCAAAACACGCTTGTTGCTTTAAGCCTAGAAGCAATAAGAATCCTTTTGTGAAATAGGCTTGTGTCCAAAATCTTTATTTCAATAAAATGCATCTTTTTGAGCAAATATTCTTTTATTTTTTCCATTTCATATTGTACAAATAATTGTTCTTAGATTCTATTGTTCTTTGGACTTTCTTTCAAATATTCATTTATTCTTTATTCATGATCATAACATACAAATAATCATTCTTAGAATCATTTATTCTTTGGAATCTGCCTTTAACAGGTCCCCAGATATCAACGATATGAGCAATGCTGCTACTAACCCAGAATCTCCTTTTGAGCGAGATATATGTCTTGAGGGATCTCAGGACTTGGAAGATGACGGAGATTGTAACCTATCTTCTGATTTGTTAAAGATGGTAGAAAAAGATCCTACCTTACAAAAGGTCAGTGGACATTGTGAGCAAGAGGCAAAGATAGGAGCCTACATCACCATAAAGACAAAGCGAATAGTCATTGAGTTATTCGAAGAATTCAAAGATGTTTTTGCATGATCATGTCAAGATATAACTAGGATACTAAGACCTGTGGATGCTAAAAAATATCTATACGGGTGTCAGACGGACACATGTTAATGGTTTCACGGTAGCTGCACTAATCATGAGATTTGGGTACTGTTGGTCCACCATGGAAGGGGATTGCATAAGTTATACTAAAAAATGCCATGAGTGCCAAATTTATGGATACAAGATTCATATGTCCCCTTCATCTCTTCATGACTTCTACATGGACTTTCACTATGTGGGGCATAGATGTCAGTGGGCTGACCTCGCCAAAAGCTTTTAGTGGGCATCGATTCATCTTTGCAGTCATCAATTACCTCACTAAATGGGTGGAAGCCACTTTATATGCTAATGTCACAAAGTCGACAGTTAGCAGATTCTAGAAAAAAAGGGAACCATTTCGTGTCGATATGGAATGCCAAAACAGATCGCATCAATAGCATGACATCAGAAGTTTGCGGTCTATTCAAGATCAAACACCATATCGCCCGAAAATGAATAGTGCAAATAAAAAATAATAAAAATAAAATCATGGGGAAAATGATTGACTCATAAAGATCACTATGAGAAATTGCCCTCTATGCTCATCGAACGTTGGCCAAGACTTTCGCCAAGGCAGCACCTTTCTCATTATGAAATGGAAGTGATTTGCCCATTGAAATCAAGATTCCTTCTCTCCAAGTTTCAATTGAGTCAAGAATTAGATGAAACAGAATGGATCCAGTAAACTTAATTAAAGAAAAGAGGTTGAAAGCTACCTGTCATGGTCAAATGTACCAAAAATAATTATGCGATCTTACGACAGAAAGGTTCGTCTAGAGAATTCCATAGGGGGACCTAGCATTGAAAAAGATCCTTTCAATACAAAAGGACTTTAGAGGAAAGTGGATGCCAAACTGGGAAGGACATTATGTAGTAAAGAAGGCTTGTTCTGGAGGAGCATTGATTCTACCCGAAATGGATCATAAAAACTTGCCCAATCCTGTGAATTCGGATTCCGTCAAGAAGTATTTCACCTAAAAAGTGAGAGGCCAAGGTGAAAACCCACAAAAGGTGCTTTGAGACCTTAAAAAAAAAAAGGAGAGGCCAAGGCAAAAACTCGCAAAGGGCGCTTTGAGACCAAAGGGGTTTTGAATTGAAAACCCGTAAAGGGCAATTCAAATAAAAGTGAGGCATACAGTAGTCTTGCTATGCATGAATTAATAATGAAGAAGTATGCTACGTCTTGGGGTATCGACAAAGTACTCCGGATCCCTTAAACACAGATTGAGCTCAAAATGGTCTTCAAGAAGTTGGTACAAAGAAGTTGGTACAGAGAAGCTTAAGTTGCAATATTTGGGGCACCTAGCTTCCATTTTACCCATTTTGAATTTGCTATCTTCGATTACCTTATTCTTTTCAAGATACATCCCAATAAAATTCCTTCTTAATTGCATTTGCTGTCCGTTATTAACTTACTTGCTTCGAGCTATGCTCCTAATTAATTTCCTTCCGGTCCATTGTTATGATCTTTTTCAAGAATTTTGCATTGAAATAACGATTAATGGACTAATAATACTTTCATAAAAGGAGTTTCACATATAACTTTGGAAGCTTCTAAATAATACAAGAACTTGAAACATGACTATTGTTTAGAACTCACCAAGCCTAAGGGTTGGAAATATTGGAGAAAAATGATTATCTCTTTGGACTTTTTATTGGTTGAACGAAAAGACAACATTTCGTCGATGATACAACCTCGAAAAATAACAAGCAATGTCAAACCAAGTGTAAAAGGGGATCTTTATAAGAAAAGAAAAATGATACTCTGCATTCATGCAAATATCAGACATATACATCTGGTCATTACACCCAGGGAATGGTGTAACAGATCAAATTGATTGAAGATGATACAAATCCTATACCTCAGCAGGATGGGTGGAAGAAACCAAATGTTATTCCCCTAAAGTTGCAGTGGGAGATACAAACTTTATGTCCTAGAAGGTACAATGGAAGGGACTCTGAAATTACAACGGGGCAAGCTTACTGAGTAAAATATGGTTGTTTCTTTGGGTTTTCTATCAAGAATACCAGCCGAACAAGATGGCAGCATAATACGTCAGTGATAATGCCCTGATGAACAACGAGCGATGATACCTTAAGCATTTAAAAAAAAAGGTTCATTCTCATTTCTGCATTCATATATCATTCATAAAACATCTAGTTAGGAGCATTTGATTCATTTTGATCATAGTATCCTAATCATTTGGCATAAGCATAGGTACATGTAACCGATTCTACAGATCATGTCCCTTGAGGATGATGTAGCAACATCGGTGATTTCACAGATCTTGTCTCCATGAGGTAGCAATGGAGCAGATCGAAGATGGCGAATCTTATCTCCCTGAAGTTGCAGTGGAACAGACTAAAGATAGCGAATCTTATCTCTCTAAAGTTGCAGTGGAGCAGATTGAAGCTACAAATCACAAACCTTATCTACCTGAAGTTACAGTGGAGCAGGTTGAAGTTACAAGTCTTATCTCCCTGAAGTTGCAGTGGAGTAGACTAAAGATGGTGAATCTTATCTCCCTGAAGTTGCAGTGGAGTATATTGAAGCTACAAATCATAAACCTTATCTCCCTGAAGTTGCAGTGGAGCAGGTTGAAGTTACAAGTCTTATCTCCCTGAAGTTGCAGTGGAATAGATTAAAGATGACGAATCTTATCTCCCTGAAGTTGCAGTGGAGTAGATTGAAGCTACAAATCATAAACCTTATCTCCCTGAAGTTGCAGTGGAGCAGGTTGAAGTTACAAGTCTCATCTCCCTAAAGTTGCAGTAGAGTAGACTAAAGATAGCGAATCTTATCTCCCTGAAGTTGCAGTGGAGCAGATTGAAGCTACAAATCATAAACCTTATCTCCCTGAAGTTGTAGTGGAGCAGGTTGGATCTATAGGTCTCATCTCCTTGAAGTTACAATGGAGCAGACTAAAGATAACGAATCTTATCTCCCTGAAGTTACAGTGGAGAAGATTGAAGCTACAAATCATAAAACTTATCTCCCTAAAGTTGCAGTGGAGCAGGTTGAAGTTACAAGTCTCATCTCCTTGAAGTTGCAATGGAGTAGACTAAAGATAGCGAATCTTATCTCCCTGAAGTTTCCGTGGAGCAGATTGAAGCTACAAATCATAAACCTTATCTCCCTAAAGCTACAGTGCAGCAGGTTGAAGTTTCAAGTCTTATCTCCCTGAAGTTGTAGTGGAGCAGACTATAGATAGCAAATCTTATCTCCCTAAAGTTGCAGTGGAGTAGATTGAAGCTACAAATCATAAACCTTATCTCCCTAAAGCTGCAGTGGAGAAGGTTGAAGTTACAAGTCTCATCTCCCTAAAGTTGCAGTGGAGCAGACTAAAGATAGCGAATCTTATCCCCTAAACTTGTAGCGGAGCAGACTGAAAACAGCAAATCTCATACCTCTGAAGTTGCAAATGAGTGGATTACCACAAATCTTATCACCTTGAAGATGTAGTGGAGTAAATTGAAGTTACTAACCTTATCTCCCTGAAGCTGCAGTGGAATAGTGGAGTGGATTAAAGCAACAAAATGCAGTGGGCTGAACGAGGCTACCTAAAGAAGAGGAGCACCAGAGAAGTCGAGACTCGGTAAGACCGGGAAAATTTGGCCCTTCTTTATGTCTTTGTTCTATTCTCGTTACACGACAATGAGCAAAGAGGGGCAGCTGTAGAAGGCCCAAATTGCCCGGGCCCATTTTACAACCTTACACTACCAAAACCTAAAGCTACCCAAACCCACTAAAAACCCCAAGCCCACTAAACTAACCCTAACTAAACAGACCCAAAACCCATTAAATCCCAAGCCAAATTACCCTAGCAGCCCAATACCCAAACCATAGTCAAAACAAAAAATACCTAAACCTAACCCCACTTGCACTGCCTACAGTCACCACTGCCATGCTAGCCTTTTGACCACCTGCTCCACCGCTTGTCAGCCATCTGCTCCTCCACTTGCTCCACCACCTGCAAGGTTTAAAGAAGAAAAAACAGCAAATAATAAAAAATAATGTAAAAGGGCTATAAAAGCCATCAAAAAACACAATGTAATGGTCTTTTTTTTTTAGAATCAATACAAAAGAAAAATAGATTTTCAAATATAAAACAAAGAGTGAATATTAAAAGAAGAAAACCCAAAAAAAAAAATCCAATCAGTAACCGAAAAGGTGATTTCATTTTTTTCTTCTTTCTTTTGAATTTTTTTTATATATAGATATAAAAATAAAAAAAAGGAGAGGAGACTTACCCTGGTTAATCGACGAAGAATCGACAACTTTTGGAGTTTCGACCGCTGCGCATGGCGATCGACGGTGGCAGAACCTGCGGCGGTCGATGACCGATTTTGGTGCCGAATTTTGGAAAGGGAAAAGGGGTTGAGAGGATTCTTAAGTTTTTTTTGTGAGGAGACTATTAAAAGTGAAAAAAAAAATCTAAAATTTTGTCTTATATAGCAACCATAAAACGGCGCCGTTTTGGAAGTTGAGTTCAAAGGCCAAAACGACATTGTTTTGGCTTCTGACCCGTGACCCGACCCATTTTCCCCAGGATCCGCGTGTTTTAATAGGAAGGGCTAATTGCGCTTTTAGTCCTTCCGCTTTTTCTATTATTTTACAATTAAGTTTTTACTATTTTTAATTTTGGCCCTATAATTTGTTTTGACTGCAGTTTGGTCCTTATTTGAGCGAGTAGTTTTGGAGGGTAGGGATTATTTCCCTTTCGGTCCCTCCTTGTTATTCACACGTTCAAATTGGTCCATTTTCTTTTATTTATTTTTTATATTGCCCAAAAATTTTGTCTTGAGTTTAAATTTAGTCCTTTTTTATTATTTTCGGTATTTTATTATTGAATTGACAAATTTAATATATTATTACTATTATTACTATATTTCCGTTTATTTTTCTTATTCTAATACTATCAACCTTTATCTAATTTTTATTTATCTATTTATAATCCTAATATTATTATATTTCCATGTATTATGTTTCTATCTATATTTTATGTATTAGCGTCATCATTTTTGTTATTATTTTTTATATTATTATTACTATTACTATTAGTACTATTATTATTTTCTCTTGTCATTACTATTATTATTCTTACTATTATTTATTATCGTTGTTATTATTATTATTATTATTATTATTATTATTATTATTATTATTATTATTATTATTATTATTATTATTATTATTATTATTATTATTATTATTTTTTACCATTTATTATTATTACCATTATTTTATCTGTTTTATTTTATTTTTAATTTTTAACCTTTTTTATTTTATCTGTTTCTCTACTTAATTATCTTTTTAATCTTTGGTTTGTTTATTTTTTTATATTGGTATTTCATTATTTATTTACTTATGCATATTTTATATATATATATTTTTTCAAAATTTATATTATGATTATTGTAATTATAACTATTATTATTATTATTTTTATTATTATTATTATTATTATTATTATTATTATTATCATTTCTTATTTCGTTTTATTTAATATTTTTATTTTCTTTTACTTTTATTTTTATTTTTAGTTTTAGTTTATTTTTATTTTTTTATTATTTATTTATTTTACTAATTAGCTTGCTTTTTAATTATTCATTTACCTTATTCTCATTTATTTTCGCTTTATCATCGTCGCTCATATTATTGCATCTATTATTATGTTGTTATGTGTATTAACATCATGATTTGCTTTTACTCTTTTACTATAAATCGTATTACAATAATCTTTACTCGATGTATAAAACAAGATTTTTAAAAATAAGCAAGCTTTCGTACTTTGGAATTCGAAAGGTCGTTCCCTAACTTACGGGGTTTCGATTCTCTCGGTGAATCTGAATAAATGAATGTTTTTTGAAGCACGAATTTTAAATATTCTCAGGAATTAAGAAAAGATTGTGTTCTAATTTAGGAAATGTGATTTCTTTTTAAAACTGAGATAATCAAATTTCTTTAAAAATAAATAAAATTTGTGGCGTTTACTCGTGTATCGGGAATTCAAGGCATTGTGTCCTAACTTACGGGACGTAATTCTTTTTCTCGATTGACATGAAATATGCCCTGCTCTAAAAAAAAATTCAACTTTTTAAAAAAAGGATTGTATTTTAAATCTCTTCAAAGTTCTCAATATTCGACACTATGACATTAATTAATTAACTAGGTACCAATCTTGGGCGTATCGAGGGTGCTAATCCTTTCTCGTGCGTAACCGACTCTTGAACCCATATTTTTGAATTTAGTAGACCAAAAACCGTCATTTTAATAAATCAAAACCGTTTACTAAAAACAACCATTTTACGAGGTGACCCGATCACACATCATCAAAAAGGATTGGTGGCGACTCCCATTTTCGTTTTCATTTTCAAAACCAAAGTCGGCCCCAGTTTTTCAAAAAATGATTTCGACACACACGTACTTGAATCGAATACAATTTCACATAGTTATTTATTTCTCGAAATGCCTGTTGAACTGTTCGGTATCAATAAGGATATTCGGATAGCTCATAAGCTCATACAATGCCAATGTCTTAGACGTGGTCTTACATGTAATCAAATATCGATGCCACTGTCCCAGGCAAGGTCTTACACGAAATCATATACGATGCTAATGTCCCAGACATGGTCTTACACGTAAATCACAAATTGATGCCAACGTCCTTGACGTGGTCTTACACGATAACACACATCGGAATCCTATGTCATGAAATATGTATCCTAACTATTCCTATGGTTCGTACGGGGCTTTTCAGACATTGTCACATTATCAGAACTTTCTCAATTTCACCTATTCGAACATGCCATGATTGAAACTGATTCTCCAAAGCTCAATTCAATTCAGCATCACATATATATATTTCTTTACAACTCAATTCAACACATATAATGCACATACATTTCAATTTAACAACATTTATTTACTTATGAACTTACCTCGTACTAACACGAACGGATCGGAACGACTATTCGATACTTTTCGACTTTCCCCGATCCAAATCCGATTTCCTCATTTCTTGATCTAATTCAGTACAAATTTGACTTATTTAATCATATACTCAATCAAAATCATCCAAAAACACATAAATGGGCTAATTAAACTTTTGCCCCTAACATTTCACATTTTTTGCAATTTAGTCCCTATTTCACAAAAGACAAAATATTCAAAATTTGACCACACCCATGCTTGACCAAATCTCACTAAGGTCTCTAGCAGCCGATTTCTTTCATTTATTTCATATTTTGAGCCCTCACTTTGCAAAATTTACAATTTAATCCTAAATAGGCATTTTTACAAAAAATCACTTAATTAAATATGAAAATCTATTAACACATATTTATTTTTCATCATCAAACACAAAAGCCTCAAGCTATCAACAATGGAAAAATCATAAATTCTTCATCAATTTCAAAAATTAAGGCATGGGCTAGCTAATTTACGAAGTAACGATCTCAATAACGTAAAAAATCAAAAATAAGTAAAATACATACCCAAATTAAGCTTCAAAAGTGCCGAACATTCAGAGTTTCATACATGGCTTTATTTTCTTCCAACATTCAGCCAAAAAGATGATAATGCATGGCCAATTTATGAATTGTTTTATTTAATCACATATTAATACATAATTTACTATTTTGACCTTTATATTAACAACAAACTTCAACAATACCAACTCCCATAAATGTCCACTAACACTTAAATGATATAATTACCATTCAAGTACTCAAACAATTAAAATCTAGAGTCATTTATTGCATTTAACTTATAAAATTCAACTTTTAAGCTTTACGTAATTAAGTCCTTTTTATAAAATCGAGCACACAAACGATAAAATTTTCATACGAAAGTTTCACACATATCAATTCACATACTTTAAGCACAAAATATAATATTAAAATATTTTTCTAACTCAAATTTGTGGTCCCGAAACCACTATTCCGACTAGGGTCTAAATCAGGTTGTTACAAATCCTGTTTGAACCTTAGGAATAGATTAGGAGACAAATGACAGGTTACTAGGGTTACCATGTGTTATGTGATTATGTGACATGGGTTCTGGTCTCGTACGTCCTACCGGTGGCTGAGTATATCGGCATATGTTGCGGTTACTTGACAACTTGTGTGAGCAGCACCGAGTAGCTACGTCTTGACTAACAGCTTGTGTGAGCAGGCCCATTGATTAGCTTGAGAGCGAGCAATTATGCGATATGGGATTGAGGTAGCATTGGCTACATATGTGGCACTTAGTGTGCAAGATTCCCAAGTATTTGACATTATTATTTCGAGTGGTTCATAGGTATGTCAAAGATGAGAATAATTTTAAATTTGTTACAAGATGGTACAAGTATGTACTCAAAGCTTATGATTATATATATATAGTGAAATGACGATTTCAAGGTAAGTTGTGATGGAAGTGAATTATGATCATGAGATTATGGTAAATTATGTTATCTTATGTTATATTATTTGCATGATTAATGTATGGTAAAGTTGCTTATTTCTTCATACGAGGTTACTAAACTATATAGCTTACTCCATTTTATTTTCAATATTTTATAGTGTCACCAAGCTAGCTCAGGATTGGATATCATCGGAAGTCGCATCACACTACCAAATTGTTATTTTGGGTACCGATGATTTTAAACATTTTGAGAATATGGCATGTATAGGGACTTAGTCATTTTGTTATATATGTCATTTGATTTGGCCAAAGAAATTGCTTATATTTGTTTAAGGTGGCTTGGTGTTTGGCCATGTAATTGGCTTATTTTGGCTAAAATGATTGTAAGCCCATTTATATAAGTATATGTGCTAATGCCTTTTTGTTTATATGTTTTGTAATGGGTTGTTATATGTTTATTATTATGGTTAAACGACTTGTTGTGAAATGGATGAGATTGGTCTTTTGGTGTGCTAGGAAATCTAAGTAGAATTATGCATGATGGAAGTATTCATGTTGATACTTGTGAATGTGAGTTTGGTATGAATTGATTTGGTAAAATATGCTATAGTAAATATGTTTAGTGTTGGTAATGAATGATATAATTTAGCCTTGATTGTGGATGTTTTGTTTGCTTAAACCTACCATAGATTATGCCTTTGGGCTTGTGTGAATGTAGGTGTAAATGAGGGTGACAAATGGCTTGGTAAATAGCCTTTATTTTGTCCACACGGGTAGACACACGGGCATCTGTCTAGGCCGTGTGTGACACACAGTTTTCCCCATAGGCATGTATTCTGGCCGTGTGTCCCTTGTACTTTAATTTTGAGAAATAGAATGCTCAGAATTGAGCACACGAGTAGAGACACGGGTGTGTGTCTCAGCCATGTGAGAGACACGACCTCAGGTATGGGCGTGTGTGCCGACCATGTGAAGTCTACACCTATTTTATGAAAATATAATTTACCACACGGCCTGGCACACGGGCGTGTGACTTGGCCGTGTGACATCAATTTGTTCATGTATCGCAAAATAGAGAGTTACACAGGTTAGGGACACAGAGTGTGTGACCACACGGTCTACCCACACGGGCGTGTCCCAAACCACACGGGCGCGCGACCCCTGTTCATAGCAAAAATTTTCTAAGTTTTTTAAAAATTTCCTAAGTGCTCGGTTTAGTCCCGAACCACTTCCAAAGCATGTTTTGGACCTCGTAGGCTCATATTAGGGACTTGGTGATTGAATGCAAATGATGTTAATTTGGATGCAAATTTATGACTCAGAATTGTATGTTTGCTTGTGATATGAGTCTGGTAATGCCTCGTATCTTATTTCAGCATTGAATATGGATAAGGGGTGTTACATAAGCCAATGGCTAAGAGGGAAAAGAATGAATGGCTAGGGTTTAAGCTAATTGCTTGAAGGGTTGTAAAAAATATGGTGGTAGAGAGGGGTTTATATAGTGATGAATTAGGGAAAACTTGTTGGAAAATTTTAGCTACTTAAGTGACTTGGGAGGAAAGTATAGATGGAGGGAAAAGTGGTGGCAAAAATTAGGGTTTTGGGGAACCATTATTGATGACAATGTGGGTGAATTTCTCTTCTTGGTTGTTTCAGGCCTTGAGCCCAAACTGTATTTACAAACTAGACTGCTTAAGATAAAATAAACTAATTAGTATTTCGGTCAAATTCACCTCCTTATTGAACATAAAAATAAAATTAAAAATTAAAATGGAAATGAAAATGAAAATTTTCTTTCGGGCTACATAGAAAATTTCTTCTCGAAAAATTACATCAAATTAAATTCTTAAGAAAGGTTAGAGAGTCACAAATGGTCATGTTTAAGTTCCAATCTCCTTAGACAGAATTAATTTGAAGTAATAATTTAATAAAAATAATTTCTATGCATGTCATTTATTTAAATGAAAGAGAAAAAAATAAAAATAAATTAACGGCAGAGAGAGTGAAGAGGACTCCCTCAATGTTATTGATGTTTGTCACTGACAAAGGCGATGTCGAATGACCATTTATCATACCAACCATATCCATCTACAAAGAAGAAGTAATGTTGCCCAGCAATTATATTCAATATTTGCTCAAAAATAGCAGTAGGAAATGGTCTTTTTGTTTCACTTTGCTCGACTTTCTATCATTCATACAAATTTGCCTACCCATGATGATCCTTAAAGTCCCACCCACTAAATTTCATGGATGAGATTCATTATCCTTACTTTTAACAATTGAGATTCGAGTTTTTGAGGATCAAATACTCGAGATTGAATCGAACTCTTCTGTTCTTTGACATATCCATTTTCAGTATTTGCAATAGTCCACTCGATACCTTTCTATTGTCTTTTCAAAACAATTAAGTCTAACTCAAGTGACTCTTTTCTTGATGGGTTGGGTTGCTTGTACTCATATGATGATGGCTTTAATGACTCAAACTGAACTTTTGAACTTAATTCTTCCAAGTTAGCTTTCAGACATGTATCATCCTCATCTCGAAGTGAGGATTCATATGAAATACCTTCCAATAGATCATTGGGAATCAATGGATCTTCCATGGAGATAGTAAAACAATCTTTAACCTCATCAGGAGATCTTAGGGCCTTGAGTACATTAAAGGTTACTTGTTCATCTTGAACTTGCATGGTGAGTTTACCTTTCTGTACATCGATTCTTGTTCTACCGATTTCCAGGAAAGGTCTTCCTCAGATGATTGGTACTCATTTATTTGCTTCAAAATATAAGATAATAAAGTCAGTAGGATATATGAATTTATCAACACGTACCAAGATATCATTGATCTTTCCTTCAGGGTATGCTAAAGATTGATCTGCCAATTGGAGTGTAATTGCAGTCAGTTTGGCCTTACCAATATCTAATTTTTTAAACACAGATGTAAAGTAACAGCCCGTTTTTAGTCAAATCGGAACAGTGGTTTTGGGACCACAAATTTGAAGTCAAAATAATTATTTTAATATTATTTTAATGTCTACAGCATGATAGTATGATTGTGTGAAAATTTCATTAAGAAATTTAATCATTTAAATGCTCAATTCGATAAAAATGACTAAATCGCGTAAAGTGTAAAACTCGAGTTCTATTAGCTAACGGTGTCTAATAGCTATGGAACCTTAAAGTGGAGGTCCTTATGTGGTAAATAGCCCATTAATGTGATAGTGGATGATAGTGGCTTGGTATTTGGTGTAATTAATAAGTGTTTTTAAGGTTAATTTTGTAATTTAGTAATTAAAGTTAAAATTAATAAAACAAAATCAAATTCTTTTCATCCATCTTCAACATCCACCGAATTTGAAGTAGAAAAACAAGTTTTTAGGGTTCTTCATTTAGCCATCTGCATTTCTTGTGATTAGGTATGATTTTTGTCTCGTTTTTAATGATTTCTATGTTTTTGAGATCGTTGCAGCTTAATCTAGCTAGCCCAGGGACTAATTTGCAAATTGTTAAAGGTTTAAGGTTTTTCCATTGATAAATATAGGTGTATTTTGATGTTTTATGATAGAAAATGTATGCTTTTGGTTAGATAAACAACATTTGTAAAGTGATTTTTGGTAAAATTTTCAATTAGGGATTAAATTGAGAGATGTAAAAATTTTGTGGTAGAAATGTGAAATAAATAAATAAAAATATGGGCTGCTATGACATTAAATGAAATTCAGCTTGTAACACCCATTACCCGTATTTAACACCAGAACAGGATACAAGGCATTACCGAACTTACATCGCAAGCAAACATACAATTCCTAGTCATAAATTTTCATCCAAATTAAAACCATTTGTATTTAATCATAAAGTCCCTAATGCGAGCCTAGAAGGCCCAAAACATGCTTTGGAAATGGTTCAGGACTGAACCGATAACTCAAGAAATTTTTACAAAACTTAGAAACTTTTTGCTATGTACAAGGGTTATACGCCCGTTTGGTTCGGGACACGCTCGTGTGGCCAAGTCATGTGGTCACACACGCTCGTGTCCCTAACCCGTGTAACTCTCTGTTTTGCAAAGCATGAACAAACTAAGGTCACACGGCCACGTCACATGCCCGTGTGCTAGGCCGTATGGTTAATTTAATTTTCATAAAATAGGTGCAGACTTCACACGGCCAGGACACACGCCCATGTTCGGGGCCGTGTCCCTCACACGGCTGAGACACACGCCTGTGTCTTTGCCCGTGTGCTAAATTCTAAGCATTTTGTTTCTCAAAATTAATGTGCAAGGGACACACAGCCAAAACACATGCCCATGGGATAGGCCGTGTGCCACACACGCCTGTGTGTCTACCCGTGCCTTCTTCCAATTTATTTCGAAAATAATCCAAGCCTTACTTAATTTCACGATCAGGCAATCTAAACAACTTGAATCAACACCGAACCAAGTTTGTATCACGTGTGGACAAAATAAAGGCTATTTACCAAGCCATTTGTCACCCTCATTTACACCTATTCACACACAAGTTCAATGGCAAAAATCATGGTATACTTAGGCAACCAAAACATCCATAATCAAGGTTAGACCATATCATTTCAGTATCACACATAACATACTTACAACATCTTTTTCTATTAAACCAAATCATACCAATCTCACATCCACAAGTACCAACACAAACACTTTTATCATGCATAATTCTTCTTAGATTTCCTAGCATACCAATGAGCTAATTCAACCATTCAACAACAAAACCATTAAGTCACATTCAACCATTCACCAATCATATATAGACCACATCATAAAGGACATATTTGCACATGTATGAATATACTTAAGCTTAAAACCAATTTAACCAAAATGAGCCAATTTACAAGGCCAAATACCAAATCAAGCCTTTGACAATTACAAGCCAATACATTTGGCTAAAATCATGATGACACATATAAAAAGATGACCAAGTCCCTATACATGCCATATACTCAAAATATTAAGATCATCGATACTCAAACTGTCAAGTAACTGCAACATATGTCGGTATACTCAGCCACTGGTAGGACGTACAGGACCAACACCCAGATTACATAACATAATGCCTTAGTGACATGTCACTTGTATCCTAATCTATTCCTAAGGTTCGATTAGGATTTCTCGCTTGCCAAAACGTCATCGAACGTGTCCCTAGGGTCTTTTTCACAATTCATTCAAAATTAAAGCATTTAAAATAAAATTATAATAAAGCTCATTTACATACGAACTTACCTCGGTTACAAAAACGACGAAAATGATCTATTTATCAATTACTTTGTTTTTCCCCCGATCTACACCCGAACTTCGTTTTTCTTGATCTATAATACCACATTTAACTTATTTAATCATCAAGCTATTCAATTCAGTCCAATAACACATTATTGTAAAAATTAAATTTTTGCCCCTAACGTTTCAACATTTTACGATTTAGTCTCTAGGCTCGTAAAATGAATTTCTTTCAATTTCATCACAACCCAAGCCTAGCTGAATATTACAAGTACTCATATCAGCCCACATTTTTCATTTATTCACACTTTTCTACTCATTTTATAACTTTTTACAAATAAATCCCTATTTGACATTTTTACCAAAAATCACTTTACAAATGTTGTTTAACTAACAATAAACATGCATTTTCTACCATCTACGTCAAAATAAAAACATATTCAACATGGTTAAAATTTTAGACTTTAACTTTCTTTCAAATTAGTCCTTGGAATAGCTAAATCAAGTTACAACGATCTTAAAAATATAAAAATCATTAAAAATGGGACAAGAATGGACTTACAATCGAGCTTGAAAACTTGGAAAAAAACCCTAACTATGGCTTCTTGAGAATTTTGGCTATGGGGGATGAAAATGAAGAAGACGGACACTTTTATTTAGTTAATTTGTCTTTATTTACCAATTTACTAAAACACCCTTAATGCATAACTTTAAAACTTCACCTAACCATGTCCATTTTTGTCCATCCTGAAGTATAATGGTCTAATAACCATATAAGGACTCCAATTTAAGATTTCATAGAAATTAGACACCTTTAACTTAGAGAACTCAAATTTTACACCTATTACAATTTAGTCCTTCTAGTCAAATTGATCACTCAATCGATAAAATTTCTTAACGAGATTTTCACACAATTATTCTATCATGTTGTAGACCTTAAAGAAATAATAAAATAAATATTTCTACTTCAAATTTGTGGTCCCAAAACCACTGTTCTGATTTGACCCAAAAACGAGCTGTTACACGACTAGCATGGGTAGGGACCAAATTGCATGATTTTGTGTTTTTATGAGGTACGGACTAAATTGTAAAGAAATTAAAATATTAGGGGAAAAAGTTTAAAGTTTCCATAATATGCATTTTGGACTAAATTGAATAGAATGATAATTGAATAAGTTAAATTTGATTACATATAGATCAAGAAAAGCAAAGTTCGGATTTAGATCGGGAAAAACAAAGTGTTGGACTAATCAATCTACTTTGTCATTTTTGCAATCGAGGTAAGTTCGTACGTTAATAAGCATTAATATAATTGTGTTTTAAATGCTTAATTATTGAATTATCTGTGAATACGACCTTACGGATATGTTCGACGAAGATTCAGCAATGTGAAATTCTGGTTGAACCTTAGGAATAGATTAGGATGCGAATGACATGTCATTAGGGGTTATGTGATTTGGGTGCTGGTCCGTACGTCCTACCAGTGGCTAAGTTATTCGACATATGTTACTGATTCTCGTCAGCTTGTGTGAGCAGCACCATGTAGCTATGTCATGACCGTCAGCTTGTGTGAGCAAACCCATTGATAGCTCGAGAGTGAGCATTATATGAGATATGAGATTGAGATATCTTCGACTATGTATTTGGCACTTAGGGTGCTAGATTTCCAAGTATCCAATATTATTCTGAATGGTTCAACGGGTATATCGAAGATATGAAATGGTGAGAAATAGACACTATCAATACATGTATGTATGGAAACTATTTGAGCATTGAGCCTATAAAGGTTGTGAGATTATGATTACTTATGTGATTGAATATAAGTTAGCCATATGATTTAATGATTTTTTAGTATATTATGTTCATATTTCTTGAATGCTGAATGAGTGAGGAGTTTTGTTTATTAATTAATACGAGCTTACTACGCTTTATAGCTTACTCTGTTTACTTTTTCATGTTTTTATTGTGTAACCAAAGCTTGCTCGAATCTAGGAGTCGCCGAAGATCTCATCACGTTATCAAGCTATCACTTTGGTACTTTTGAACTTATGTATTTGGTTATATGGCATATATAGGAGTTATGGTCATTTTGGTAATAGATTTGGTTTGGCTTGTATATGATGAATGGTTTGTTATGTGTATAGCCATATGGTTTGGCTTATTTTGGCGTGTTTGGTGATGTATGTATATATGAGAAAAAGGCCTTTTTATGTATTGTGTATAATTGTAATTTATATGCTTGTTGTGAATTGGCATTATGGATCCCAAATGGTTGAAAACTGAGATTGGTATGTTTGTGGCTTTAGGTAAAAATGGTGCACAATTGAATGTGACTAATACAAGTCTAATACGAGCCTACAAGGCCCTAAACATACATTAGGAGTGGTTCGGGACTAAACTGATAACTTATGAAACTTTCACGAACTTTGAATTTTTTTCTCAAAACAAGGGACACACGCCCATGTGGCCAGGCTGTGTGTCTCACACGGCCACCAGAAAAGCCCGTGTCATAGGCCGTGTGGACATTCAAAATGAAAGCACATGGCCGTGTCCCAGTCTGTGTCTGACCCCATGTAACTCTCTGACTTGGGCCACATAGCCAACACACACGCCCATGTGGCTAGCCCGTGTGCCCTAAAAATGGACATCCACGCCCGTGTGTCAAACCATGTGCAAGGCCGTGCCAAACCTATAGGGTATACTGACTTATGCCACACGGCCAAGTCACACGCCTGTGTGTGAGGCTATGTGGAGCATACTGACTTGATTTTAATTTCAACACCAGGGGAAACACGGCTGTGTACTTGACCGTGTGTCACACACAGCTGAGACACGCACTCGTGTCTCTGTCCGTGTGGACAAAAATAAGCTATTTACTAAGCCAATTTGCCACCCAAATATGCATATACCAACTCAACCAAAATGGCACCAAAATCATAGCATAATTGGACATCCAAATCAACCACAACTAAGACTAAAATGTACCATTTCAATATCAATAACTAACATACTTATAATACCATAATTTGGTCTACTCAAATCATGCCATTTCACATTTCCAAAACATTAATATTCACCACTTCAACTAAATATTTCTTAGCCTATAACCACAAGAACAACCATCCACAATTCATCAACCATTAGCTACCTAGAATGTTGCACTCAACAATTCATTACCAAGCAAGCATGAACCACATCACTAGGAGGCATTAAAAACATATATATACATCACATAATTGCCAAAATAAGCCAACTTACATGGCTATCACAAAACCAAACATTTAATATTTACAAGCTAATACAAATGGCCAAAATCATGCTACATATACCAAAATAATCAAAGTCTCTATACATGCCATATACCTAATTTACCAAAGTTCAAAGGTACCAAAAGATAGGTAGATAGTGTGATGCGATCTCCGACAGTCCTCGAATCCGAGCTAACTTTGATAACACTATAAAACATAGGAAAAAAATAAAGTAAGCTATAAAGCTTAGTAAGCTCATATGAAATAAAATTAATGAATCATATAAACGTAATTTAATAATTTGAATACACCAATATGTAGGTTACATTAGCTAACAAACCTTTCAAATACTCATTCACAAAATTATACACTTTCATCATCATTTCTTCTATACAACGTTAAATTAGTTTATGCACATACCTGTACTATCTCGTATCAATCTCATACACATTCTTTTCTTTCATTTACCCATTGAACCATTTAGAATAGAAGTCGGATACTCAAGGATCTCACACGATAAGTACCTACACCATGGCCCGCAGCCAAATCAAGGTAACTTATCTCCAAAGTACTGATATCATGGCCCAAAGCCAAATCAGCCAATATGCATGGCCCAAAGCCAAACCGGTTTATCTCACACTCGAAGTGTTATATCATGGCCTGAAGCTAACTCACTATATCCCTTAATGACATGTCACTAGTATCCTAAACCATTCCTAAGGTTCAACTGGGATTCCAACTATCGAATCACTTCCAAACTTGTTCACAGTAACATAATCACAATTTATGCTATATCAGAGCATATAGAATACATTTGAAATAAAATTATAACATACGAACTTACCTCAGATGTATAAACGACGAAATTGTCAATTAATCAAGTACTTTATCTTTTCCCCGATTCAAGTCCGTATTTCTCCTTTCTTGGTCTGAATATATCAACAATTAACTTATTTAATCATTTATTCATTCAATTTCACGCAAAACACACTTTAAAGCACATTTACACTTTTGCCCCTAATATTTCACATTTTTTACAATTTAGTCCTTATTTCATAAAATCACAAATTAATGAAATTCTAAATATACTTATGCTAGAAAAATTACCATTATGCCGCTAGCAGCCCATATTTTTCATTTATCTCACATTTTAACCACTAACTTTATACATTTCACAATTTAATCCCTATTTTGCATTTTCACCAAAAATCACTTAACAAGACTTGTTTAACTATCAACAACCATTCAAAATCTATCATCAATCATCAAAAATCATACATATTCATCAATGGTAACCTTCAAAATCTGTAATAGTTTTGCAAAATAGTCCCTGGGCTAGCTAGTACTAGCTACAACGATCTCAAAAATGTAGAAATCATTAAAAATGGGACAAAAACCGTACCTTAATGAGCTAGGAAAGCTTGGCCGAATGACCCTTAAATAAATGGCTTTCTTCCTCCTCAAAAATTGGCATAAAAAGATGAATGCTTTAAATTTTTGTGTTTTGTTTTAATTAAAAAAACCTTTAATAATCAAATACCAAAATTAACCTTTAAATTAATTCAAAATTTCATTTATGCCATGCCATTATCATCCACTATCATCATAATGGTCTAATTTCTACTTAAGGACCTTAACTTTAAGGTTCTATAGCTATTAGACACCTTTCTCTATTAGAACATCACTTTTACACTTTAAGAGATTCTGTCCATTTTACCCAATTAACCAACCAAATGATAAAATTTCTTCACGAAACTTTCACACAATCATTCAATCATGCTATAAAAGTTAAAATAATAATAAAATAAATATTTTTACCCCAGATTTGTGGTCCCAAAACCACTATTTCGATTTGACCAAAAACGGGTTGTTACACTTCCAAGGTAATATTTTTGCATCAAATGAAGAGGTTAGCTTATCAAAATTTACTAGTTTAGATTTTTACCATTTTAGAATTTCTAGAATTTGACTTATCTGGTGCAAGAATTTCAATTATTGGTTGATTTTCCTCTTTCTAGGGAGGTTCATCTTCAACCTCAACCTTATTGGGTTCAAAAGTCCTTCTACTTTGTAAATTGACCACTTTGCAATTCTCCTTGCTTGATTTTCTTAGGTTTTCATGTCACTGGGCAAAGCTCCATGTTGTCTATTTCAATGTTCGTTGGCTAGTTGACCCATCTGGTTTTCCAAATTTCTCAAAGTTGCATCATTCTTCGCCATGCCTGCTCTTAATAAGTTCTCAAGATTAGAAGATTTGGCTGACAAAGGATTTTCTATATTGTTTGGTACAACACCTTGGGGTTCATTTCTAAACTCATTAGCTAATTTTTCTACTTGATTTTCCAGATTCTCCAATGTTGTTGCTTGGCCTTGAACCAATGCATCATTTTTAACAATGTATGCCTTCAACAAGTTCTCAAAATTATTTGAAGGTTCATCTTGCAATGGGTTGTGAACTTGTTGATTGAAACCAAGAGGTTGATTCGGTCTATGCTTCATGTAAGTGTTGTTTCTGAGCTGCAAGATGATTTAAACCATTAGTAGTAAACTGTTTCAATATTGAAGAGATAAAAGATACCTGAACTAAGAGTGAAGTAAGGGCATCTACTTCATGCACTTCTGCAAGTCGTCTTCCTGAAGTTGCTTGATTTGTTGGCCACTGGTAGTTGTTATTGGCTATTTTCTCAATGATTTCCTAAGCCTCATTACAAGACTTCGATAAGAGAGCACCATTTGTAGAAGCATCTACCACCAACCTTGTGTGTGTGTAGAAACCATTATAAAACATCTCCAACTGGATGTAATGTGGAATCCCATGATGATGGTATCTACATAGTAACTCCATGAATCTTTCTCATGCCTCGTATAAGGACTTGTCATCCAATTGTTGAAAAGTGGTGATCTCAACTTAGCATTTTTGCTAGGTGGGAAATACTTTACCGGAAAGCATTCAACTAATTCTTGCCAAGTAGAAATTGAATTGGATGGTAATGAATTAAGCCATACTTATGCTCGATCTCGCAATGAGTATGGAAACAACTTCAACCTCAGTGGATTTTTAGTTACACCAGCTATCTTAAAGGAATCGCTCACCTCCATAAATAATCGAAGGTGAAGATGTGGATCTTCTGTGGGCATTTCATTGAATTGGCCTATTGTTTGAAGCATTTGAAACATCAGAGGCTTCAATTCAAACTGTGGTGCCTAGATCTTCAATCTTCTAATTCTTGATTTTAGTTTGTTAAGAAGTGGCATAGCATACTATATTATGAGTCAATTCTTATCATCAGTAATAAGGATTGGATTTCGAGCATTAGCGACTCTATTCCCTTAAACATCATTTTGATTTTCAAGGTCTATTTTTATGGCTTGTCTCTAGGCTAATTTTTTTCATCTTCTTTGGCTAAATGTCTGCTCAATTTCAAGGTCTACTGGGAGTAAATCGATGATTCAATCTATGCTCATGACGACTTGAAAAAAATCACAAAAAACTAAAGAATAAAGAATAAAATAATAATGATAATAAATGGAAAGAGAAAAAAATTAATTAGTAAAGTTAGAAATAAAAATAAAATAAAAACCAAATTGAAAAGAATAATTTAACAAAAATGATTAAGACAACAGTCTTTGGCAACGGGGCCAAAAACATGTAACGAGAAATATACGTAAGTGTACACAGTCGTTCAAGTAATAGGTAAGTAAAATAAGTTATCGTCAGCACAGGGATTGTATAAGCTTAATCAATTAATTGCAAAATTATAAACTCACAATTTGATGTAAAAACTCAATAATTTGGATAGTGATGATTAAACTAAATAAAACTAATTAGATGCAAAGATTGATCCCTATGTAATTCTAATCTAGATGCAATTTACATAAATATACAAATGAATGGCTTTAGCAACAAAAAAAGCAACATTAAATGGTCTAGGATAATTATATTAATCAATTCAATTTACTTTATCATGCTTAACAATGTTAGGAAATACTTCCACGGCAACTCGATCTTTCATGAGTTTGGAAACCAAATTAAGTCCTTTCGGAGTCTTTTAATTAGTTAAATATGCATTTTACTGATCATATTAACTAACGGTTTCTTATCATTTATGTAAGGCCATAGGGACATTTGCATTTGCAACATTTTAATTACATAAACCTAAAAACTATGCAAGGCAATAGAGCTAACTAAAGATATTACGAACCTCAACTTAGTCGAGTTTAAGGATCTAAATTGAGCATTGCACTTTTCAATTATGTGTCTACTAGTTGTCATCTGGTTAGGATCATTCAACTAATCTGAGTGCACCCCATCACATCTGAATGAAATTCATCATGATATTAATTGAAAACATGATTGATTGAGGCCTAAACATGTTAAACATGAATAAAATAGATCTTATTGAATTAACATAATCATCCTAGCAAATAGGATTTAAAGTATCATTGTTGATGTCAAAAATAATAAACTCAAAGAAAACATAATTAAAATAATAACAAGAGGAAAGAGTAAACTATATTCAGTTAAGCAGCCTTTCAAATCTATTCTATCTGATTCAGTTCAGTAGCCTTTCGGATCGATTTTGACTGATGTGCTCCTCCGTTCTACTCGATACTTCTTTTCCTAAGGAGTTCCTAAGGTGGCCAGCCAAAGAATGCTTTTAACAAAGCTTTTGTGGCTAAAGGATGGGAAGAAGATGGGCGGCTATGAAAGGGAAGGAAAAGGGAAATAAAATGTGGATAAAATGCTAATGAGATAAGAGAAATGAGTTGTGAAGGATAAGGGATGACAAGGTAATTATAAGTGAAGGCAAGGGTTTGAGTTTACTAAAAATAGGTTTAAATTTCCTTGCTTCCCTCTCTCATGTGGCCTGTCATGCTTCAAGGAATAAGGGATGACCAAGTCTTCTCCATTTGAATTTCAAATTCAAGCTAAAAATGCCTAAAGAGTGGACGGTTTCAATAGAGAAGTTGTTGGGTTGAATTTTGATTATTTTTCAACTGTAAGGACCTTCAATTAATTATCCCAAAACATATTTTGGGTAGCCACCTTTAAGTGCCGAATTTGGGCTCTTAGTTCCCCTTGTTAGACTGTTCTTCAGTCCAAAAACTTATTAGACATGTCCATATTTCATCACTTTCTTTATTGGGTCAAGTAGTCAACCTCATGCCCCAAATTGCATGATCTTGCTGTCCACATAGATAACTTGTACATGTCCATATTTTATTTAAATCATGCCTCCAATGGACCTTCTACATAATGAAAAAAAAATACATTAATAAATTAACATGAATTAATATAAAATATGCATGAAAATCATGTAATTAAGCATAATTTCACATACTTTCTAAATTTATGTTTAAAATTACTAATTAACTAAAATTCACTTATTTCAATAATAATTGCTTGAGTTAAACATAATTATTAAGTGAAAATGTGGTAAAAATATATAGAAAAACCCTATATAATTTCGAGTTTACAAGAGGCTATTTTGGGCTCTATTTTTCTTTTTGTTTTTGGGACAGATTCAGCCAGTTTGGGATTCTCTTTTTGGGGGTAGTTTGGGCTTGCTAGGTTTGGATTGGGTGTTGGGTTGGTTATGTGAAGAAAAGGGAAAAAATAGGGTTTTTTTTTTCATAAATGATATAAAATAAATAAAGAAATAACAGATAGGATAAGGGGATTAATGTTTACAGGAACAGGCAGATGTAACAGTGAAATATCAGTGCCATCTAACCAATCGGCGACACTCGTATTTAAAACAAAAAATACGAGTTTTTCTAAACACTATACGAAAAAATAAATAATAATTTTTTATTGGTGCCGCTATGTGTCAGCTTGCACCCAAGTATTTTTTTAAAAAAATTGTAAGCTGAAACGATAAAAAAAACTAGTATAATAATTTTTTTCGAGTACTGGAACCTGGGCTCGTGACCTATGGGTCACATCCACGGCAAGCCATCAAGCCGATGCCCCCTGTCCAGTGCCACAAAAAAGTTATTATACCAATTTCTTTTACCTTTTCAATTTTAAAAAATATAATAAAAATATTATTTTTGTAAGTATAAAAGGGGATTGGTTTGGTCCTCAACCCCCACACAAAAATTTTGAAGCTGAAGGTCCCCCCTCGCCCACCACCACCAAAGGTAAGTTTCAATTTCCCTTCCTTTTTTTATTTAATTAATATTTTTAATACTAGTTTAATATTTTTAAAGTAGGTTATATTTTATTAAGAAGTTAGTGTTTAATTTATTATCTCCAAAAATTAAATAAAAATATGGTTAGTTTTTTTAGTATAATTAGTTATATTAGAAGATGTTTGTACTAATTAATTTGTATTTTTAATTTTTTTATATTATAAACTTTTGGATGATTCTTTCTTTCCTCCCTCTCTACAGCTAAAGATCTCCCAAAAAGAAATCTGGTATTTATTTTTTTGTTATTATTATAATTATTATTAATAGTTTAAAAGTTGTCTTAAAAGTTTATTTATTTTTTTAGATATGTAGTTATATTATATTTCACATTTTTATTTGTTGATATTATTTTTAAGGTAAATTTAGTTAAAATTAATAATTTAAGTATTAGTATAAAGCATTATTTTTATATTGTTTATTTATTAAGTCGAATAAGAAAATTTTAAATATTTTTGTAGATATCAATATGAGTTCTTTAATTACTACAGAAAATCACACAGTTAGGACGATCTATTTACTGGTAAGAGAATGTTCTAATGTTATGAGACGCGCACTTTTCATTTACCGTGTGGGGGAATACACCATCAGATTGGAGGATGTCATCATGCAATTAAGGCTCCCCATGGACAGTGATGCAGTAACCAATAAAAACGGCATAGTAGATCCTGCGACTCTTTGCTAGGACTTGCTTGGACGCTCTCCCAATGATGGTACCAATAAATTTATGAGTATAAAAATTTTGTTGCTAAAGGAAAATTATGAAACATTTTCACATTATGCGACTGAGATGGAAAAGATATAGGTTGTTCGGGCCCATAAACTACAGCTTATTGGGGGTACTTATGCCGAATTCCAATAATAATAGAGTCCACTTGATGTACCTACCCTTACTTAGAAATTTGCAAGGTACTTGTTCATATAGTTAGGGTTCGGCAGTACTAGCTATGCTATATCGTGAGCTTTATCAGGTGACAGAGCATAGAACTGTCGATATAAGTGGTTGCCTAATATTGCTACAATCTTGGGCGCTATACAGGATGTCATTTCTGGCATCAGTGGGTCACCAAGTACATGGGTTCCCACTTGTGAATAGGCAAAAAAAATTTAAACTTGGGTTAAGATTTTTTTCATGAAAATATTTTCTAACGATTTTGGTTTATATTTTTAGATGGTATAGTTGTCCGAACATCAAAAAGTCAGAAACACTCATTATATACCGACAGATGATCGAGGAATACGTCAGGGATAGGGTAATTTATTTTCAAAAAATTAAACTATATTAATGTCTTGTAAGTTTATTTATTAAATTAAATTGTATTTAGTATTCTAACCATGTGTTTAATTGTGCAGTTCGTGTAGATGTCATATATCGTGCTAGATGTTGCTTCCATCATTCCTCTATCGGCTAGAGTACATGCAACGTGTGGTTTGCCAGCACACCCATTATAAATTTTCAAACAAGGGAGTGGTATGCCAGGATCGAGTGCTTCGTCAATTTGGGTGTAGTCAACATATTCCAGACATTCCTATACAATTGGGAAAAGATATCCATGGAATTGACAAGAAAAGGAAATATACAAATAATTGGGCATTAGAGCATCAACCATATATTGTGTTGTGGAACGCCCGGTTGGAGAGAAGGCCTTATTTAGTGTCATGTTATCCTGATTTCATTCCCTTGAGGGACTACCAGGACTGGTACGTAAAGAATGAGTTTCCCTACTTATATGATGGTCGATTAATGTTAGTCCCTTCACATATGGAATGACGAGACCCTCTACAACCCCATCCTAGTCAGCAATCTCCTCTACCACCCAAGCCCAAGCCCCTGCCCCAGCCTCTACCCTAGCCCCAGCCTCAGCCTCAGCTTAACCTTACACCTTTGATGTCATACACACACTCAACCGGTAGTTCCTATCATTCAGAGATGGGGATTGGCCCTAGTCTGAGCCGACACTTTTATTGTCATACACACACTCGACTGGTAGTTCCTATCACCTGGAGATAGGGAGTTGTAGTTTTCCCTCAGAGTACTCAGGTTACGTAATAGACCCAGAGATGGGCGGTTAAAGTTCTTATCAGTAGTCGATCTCACCAATGATGTTTGACATGTTTAAGCAATCCCCACCCCAGCACTACACCCCTATGAGAAAATGCTTGTGACCAATGATTTTTTGAGTATCCTTAGCACACCCCAGGATCGCCTATGGGTGATGATACTGTAGTTTCAAATAAGACGAACATTGACCATCGGGAGCACTCGCAATGTCAAAGAAGGCCATCACAGGGATACACCCTACGAACAACCTCATTAAACTATAGATTTTGATGGTTTTAATTCAAATAATTTGGTTTATTGTAATGTTTCGTTTATTTAAAATTTGACATATTTTTTCCAAGCTAAAGTTTATCTCACATTAATGAAATGTTTCAAACAAGTTCATGCAAATATATGTGGCCATCAAGTAGCTAAAGTTCATTCAAATATTTTACATGTTTATCTAAATAATTAAAGTTGATAAAGAAATAAAATTCAATAAAAAATAGAAATAGAATGCAAATATGTGTAAATAATTTAAGCTGATACAAGAATGAAAATTCAATAAAAAATAGAAACATAATGCACATATATGTAAATAATTTAAGTTGATTCAAGAATGAAAATTCAATACATAAATCACATTCTATTCGGCCGAGACGGCTCTGTTGGGTGGTAGCCTCGATGCCGACATTTGCTTCGATTATGACCCACTCATCTATATACGCCACAATGTTTAGTGTCGACCCTTTCCCTTATGTCCATGTCATTTCTTATCCGATGTGGACAACCTCTGGGCTTCCTACAGAGATCATGGTCTAGGACCAACTCGAAAGTTGGCGAGGGAACTTCCCACGTTGACACATCCCGCATTGTTGGGAACTCGTTTCCTCAAATATGTAACGTGCGTTCTAGTATGTATACCTCATCAATATATTATTCGACATTGATAAAGGCATCAGCACATGCTGCAACGACGTGCACACACGAGTAATGAAATGTCTGGAATATCCCACAATCGCATCGCCTATTTAAGAGATCAACTCCGTATGACCTAGTCTTGATACCCAGTCAACAACCGATGGTCTTTGTCACCCTAAATGTTTCATAATGTCGAGAATATAATTGAGTGTTCATGGTTCTCACTTTTATGCTGTTGACTACCATTACCTTCTTAACATCCTCAACGTACACAAACCCCGCATTCATTTGATTTACTTTTCTAAGCCCCATTCTCGGCATCAGTGTGGCCATCTGGTAGAAAGTAGCTGAGAATACAGATGCAATTGGGAGATGTCGTGTACACCTCAATATCACGCTAATGGCCTCCACAGATTGGTGGTCATATAACCATATCTCGAACCGTTATTGATACTTTGAGCCTATTGCTAGGGCTCCATACTCAAAAACCACTACTATAATGTAGTAGTTATTTGACCTTGCATATCAATTTCGAGGTCAGCCCATCTTCATCTGAATCGATATGGCTCCACTTCATACCCTGAACCATTACAACATGTTATGTGTCATTTGGAAAACTCTAAACATATGGGAAATAAAAATGAGACAGATAATTACCCACATTCACAACTTGTCTTCGCCAATCCACATTTTTTAATTCCTTGTGGAAGTTCTCCATGATGTGCCTAATGCAGTAGATGGATCTTCACGGAACACCCAAACACCTAATTCCAAAAACTAGCCCCTTTGAGTGACAACATATCTCCACAAGTTCTCCATAAAAAATTGCCACGACTCCAAGTTCTCTCATTCGACGATGGCAAAGGCTCGGTTCCTATCTTGTGCAACTGCAATAGGAAGGATCTATGTATATTTCTCATACAGCCAGGTCTCATCTACCTGCACAAACAGCTTACAGTAGGGAAATGTCCGAATGTAGGGATCGAATGTCCAAAACATACGGTGAAAATTTCTTTTTCCCAAATGTAGTTGGTTGCCCTAGTCGTGATAAAGCAATGTCTACAACTCAGCGACAGTCCCTAAAACTTATTCCCACATTGTGACAATCAACCCTTAGATTTCATTACCGAAGGATCCCAATCTACGTACAATTAATCCATTACCATCTGTTTAGCCAACCATGTCTTCCAATATAAAACTCAGTGAAACCATTTTTGCATTTTGGTTGTAACATCCTGATTTTGGGCCTAGTCAGAAAAGTGGTTTCGAGACCATAAACACGATAAGGAAAATTTCATTTTTATTATATTTTTATGGTCTACAGTTTCACAAAACAATTTTTGTGAAAATTTTGTTCGAAAACTTTGATGTTTGGGCACTCAATTTGGTCAAAAGGACTAAATTGTAAAAAGTGCAAAAGTTGAGTTCTACATGTTAGAGGTGTCCAACTGTTATGATTTTTAAATTGGAGGTCCTTAAATGGTAACTAGACCATTGGTTAATTTTTGGACAAAAATAGACATGAAATGGGTGAAATAGAATATTTTTAAGTTAGGGGCATTTTGGTCTTTTGGTAATTAAAATAATAAAAAGGGAAAATAAGTCAAAATTTCTCATCTTCTTCCCCCATTCAGCCGAAACTTGCATGGACACCATGTATAGGGTTTGGCCAAGCTTTCCAAGCTCAATAGTAAGTACTCTCGAGCCTTATTTTTAACATTCTATGCATTTTTGAAGACCTAGTAACATGATCTACTCGTTTCTACCATTATTTTGAGTTAGGACTTATGTTTAAAAATTTAACCATGAGTTACATGCTTTTATTTTGATGTCTAATGGTATAAAACGAGTGTTGGGTGTTAAATAAACAACTTTTACCAAGCGGTTTTCGATGAAAACATCCGAAAGAACCGTTTTGTAAAAGTTGTAAAAATGGTATAAAAGGGTGTTATTATGAGACTTGTAGTTTGCTATAGTTATCATAATGGTTCATCTAGGCTTATAGAATGGGAAAATTGAATAAAAATCACTTTACGAGCCTAGGGCAAAAGTGTAATTTTGACAAAGTTTAGGGGAAAAAATGTAATTTTTCAAACATATGATTTTTGGATCATATTAAATAATGTGACTAATAATTAGACTAAATGTGATATTATAAATCAAGGAAATCGAGATTCAGGATTAAATCGGGAAAATATAAGGTTATGGACCAAAATGGTAAATTGTCATTTCCGGGTCTAAGGTAAGTTGGTGTGATTTAATAAGCATTTTATTCATCTTATTATTGTTTTACATGAAATATATCTTGCTATGATTGTGTTGAAATTGATGTTAAAGGAAGTTTGATGGAACATGACATTTTAAATAAAATGAGTAAGTTGTATGGAAACAAGGTACTATGTTATTTTTATTGTATGGATTAATGCTCAAATAAACATGAAAATGTGTTGATTTGATTGTACAATTCATGATCACCTATGCATATTGATATAACTTATGAAAGAATGGTATATAAAATTTGTGAGAACAATGATATATGACTAGTAGCACATGAAATGTTTGATGATTATATGATAAATGTATGCTCTTAATAAGAATATGATTTGAATGCTCAATATATGAAAAATTTATGAAACATTGACATGATTGATAATAAGAGGAAGAAAAATCTCTGTTGAATGAAAATGGATATCTGATGGACTTCTCGAAAATGATTTGACGGTAAAAGGATCTAGCCCGGACGGGTGATCCAATCCCTATATAGCCCTCCCGAAAAATATGTGCAAACGGATAGCCCGGACGGGTAATCTAATTAGGGTCTGAATTTAGCTTGGACTGGTAAGTCAGATCCGATCTCATTTGAGTATATGTCATTATAAGGAATTTAGCCTAGATTGGTAATCTCGACAATACTCTATGAGTTTAAATTACAGGGGATTTAACCTAGACTGGTAATCCCGCTGTAAGAAAGGAGGTTCGCGGGAGTGTGCTCTTTAGAAAGGGAAAATACGAATTGACGGACATGTACTTGTAAAATGTTCTAGCCTCTCGAAAAATTTAAGTGCTGAAATGGATTTATCCCAAATGGGTAACCCTATTTGTATCTGAATTTAGCCTGGACTGGAAATTCAGATCCGAGCTCATTAGAGTATATGTCGTTGTAAGGGATTTAGCCTGGACTGGTAATCCCGACATTGCTCTATGAGTTTATGTTACGGGGGATTTAGCCTGGACTAGTAATCCCGCCGTAAGAGCGAGGTTCATGGGAGTGCGTACTTGAAATGATCACTTGTATAAATTGACAGTGAATGGGATATCCATCGAGATTCTGAGAAATTCAACGAGATTGATATGAGAAAAGAAATAAAGAGTTCTTACCATGATACATCATGTATGTTATATGATACTAATATGATGCATATGAATTGTCATGTCCGGACGAGTGTTGTGCTAAATGATAGCACAGGTAAGTACTCAAAACCCATGGATTTGTGATAAGAATGAAAATGAATGAGTAATTTCATGAAAATCATGTGATGGTATCATTATGTTGCACTAAGACAGATTAGGACAATAGCAGTGGTCCAACTTTGAAAATCCACCAAAAATAGTGGAAATTGAGTTAGAAATTGAATAAAATATAGTATTAAATCTTATTGAGTCTACTTTCAAATAAAGGAAATGGTGCAAGTAAAAGAATCTCAAATGATGAGATACTTAAATATTTGTGAAATAGGTACAAAGTGATTTTGGACTCCTCTTTCTCAAATTTGGAAAATCACTAAAAATTGTAAAAAAAAATAATTATGGGTTATAAATGATATGCTTAAAACCCTTATTGAGTCTATTTTCAAGGAAAATAGATGAGAGCATCATCTGAGTCTCGTACTACAAAATAATTAATTTGTAGTGAAGAGAGGTTGGAATTATCAGACAGTGAAACAGAGGTAATTTTAAAGAATAAATTGTACTTATTGGCTAGGCCAAAAATTCTCAAAATTTTATGATAAAAAGATATGTGAGTATAGTTTTTGGTAAAATTAACGCATCTTAATTTGGATTTTTGTAGCACTAGATATAAATAATTTAATAACTACGACTCGAGAAAATAGCTTATCTGGATTTTGAATAAAAAGAGGGAAATTGAAAAATAGCATATTACCATATTGCTTATTATTTTTCATGCGAGCTTACTAAGCGTAAAGCTTACTCCTTCCTTTCCATTTTCTTAGTGTTCTTAGGTCAGCTCGGGGTTGGAGATCGTCGGAGGTAGTCTCACATTACCAAGCCAATAACTATGGAGTATTGACACCTATGGTAGAGATATCAAGTAAGTGGCATGTATAGGGACCTAGTTCTATAACATGTGTATTATGATTTGGCTTAATGTATTGGCCTATATCAAGCTATTGTATATGGCCATGAGATATGGCTCATATTGATTATGGTTTTGTAAGATTAGCTAATCATGTTACGTTTTAGTGCATATGATGCGATGATATAAACATGTTTGTTTGTCATGCATGGTTGGTAATATGTCATGTGCGCCGAATGCATGTTTTATGACCAATTATGGTGGTCATAACCATGAATTAAATGTGTAACATGGAAATAAGTTGTTAGTGCCTTGACCATGGATGTTTGATGTATAAGTTATTAATCATATATAGTATAATGGTATAAGTGATTAATAAGATGACAAGGTCAAATGAATGTGTAATAATGTGGCTAGACTAGTTTATCATGAATAGGTGGAACAAATGCATAATGACGAGCTAATGATGAATGCCATTGAAATCATGTATGTGTGTGCATGTAAAGATGACAAAAAGGCTTGGAAATTAGCCTAATTTTGACCACACAGGCAGAGACACAGCCGTGTGTCTTAGCGGTGTAGAGGACACAGCCTCTGACCATGGGCGTGTGCCTTGGTCGTGTGCCCTTAAATGGTTGCTGACGTCACAAACAGAAAGTTACAGGGGCTAAGGACATGAGCGTGTCTAGAGCTACACGGGCGTGTGTGTCTACACAGCCTACCCACACGGGCGTGTGTGTCTACACGGCCTACCCACACGGGCGTGTGACTCTCCAAAGTATGAAAAATTTTCTAAGCATTGTAAAACCTTTGGAAGTTTATTGTTTAGTCTCAAACTGCCTTTAATGCATGTTTAGAGCCTCGGTAGCTCGTGTAAGGGACGATTGAATGTTTTTGATTTAAATAAAATTTTATGGCTCGATTTGCATGATTATTTGTGTTTAAGTCCAGTAATGCCTCAATCCTATCCCGACGTCGAATACGAGTAAGGGGTGTTACATTTAGTGGTATTAGAGCTATGGTTTAGTCGATTCTCAGGCTAACCTAGCATATGTATGAGAGTCTAGCTATACATGCCACCGATCTGTGATAGTGTGATGTCTCCCGACACGTATGAGAGCCATTTTGTTTAGACAAAGGTACTCTCCAACCGAGCTACACTGACCATGTTGAATGTGATACTAAAATATTCGAGTAAAGTACAGTCATGACGAACTGAAACTTGGAAAGGTACGAATGAGGATTCATGAAATGTGTACATGGTGGAATGAGCTTATCTATGATTAATGGATAATTCTATGATGTAAATGGTCAATTTGCTTGAGTTAATGCATGTGTTTAGATAACTTACCAAAGATATAGATGGAGTGAATATTCATGTACGCTTATATGAAAGATTATGGTTGATAAGCTCGTATAGCTTAAGTAAATGTGTTAAATTGTTTGGACTGATTTATATGATTGTAATGATATGTCTAAATGATGGTGTACGAGGCAAAAGTATAGACTGTGATAAACTTTATCTGTGTTTTTTGGCCCATGTATGATATCATGTGCATGACTTGTATGATTAAATGAATAGATAAGTAAAGTTAGTTAGAAAACATGGAATGCATACATAAGTATACTTGTTAAAATGAGATAACTGGAAAGTGGGCGTAAAATCAATATGAAAGTTAGTTTACCTGAAATGAATGACATGATTGTGATGATGTTGCTATGATGATGAATATTGTGTTACATGTATATGTATACTAGAGTTGAGTCAGAAGACCTACGACCCCCTCCCCCTTACCAAAATGGTGTTTTATAATGAAAATTCCTGAGATTTGTGTTGAATGAGTTTCCAAGTGAGAAACCAAATAGTTCAATAATAGAATGGTTATAAGCATGATTAGAGATTGAGAATGGGTTGATAAGTACAGACATGAGCTAGAAAGATATTGGATTGACCGAAGGATTGTTTAATTTTTGCAACATCACAGTTAGTGAAAAAGGTTAATTTTGGTAAAACGATCTATCCTTGTATGACGTCGAGAAATGTATTGATTGAAATTCCCTCATGAGCTGATCCCCTTTAGTGAAAGGAATAATATGGAAATGTTCCCTGATCTTAATGATGGACAAAGGCATTGTCAGTCTGATTGGTACATAATCTACATGATCCTATTTCTTTCTGGTATTCTGTTACCTTTCGTCTATTGGGAATTGATGAGAAAGTGTGTATGATGCTATGATTCAGTTTCTTCTAATGGTTGCCTTGTCTGATATGTATATGGAAAGGCATATTATTCTTGTTGCATCTATACTTGGTGTCCTGAGTGGTGTTTTCTTCTAGATTTCTTTCCTCTAGGGAACCATTGAGGTCTTTCATATTTTCTTATGAACTTTGTTCTTGGTCTTTCGATACGGTATTGTGATTGGATTTTTTTTTTTTGTTTTGGATTTATTTATGTTGGATTCCTATATTCTGGATTTCTCCATTATGGATTTCCTTATCTTGAATTCTTGGTCATCTTTACCTTGTAACTTGTCGATCATGGCTTGCATTTAGAGCATGACCTCCAGCTTGTGATTGATATATGTATAGAACAAGTACGACTATACCTCCGAATTGATCCTGATAATGTGGTGAAACTTCAAGTCCCAATTTGTATGGTGGAATTTCGTTTCTCAAGTAAGTTAATCAGAGTTAATGTATTCAATTGAGGTATCAGCATTACTTATGATAATGCATTTGTTATGTTCTTCGATTGGCATGGTGAGTGAATTTGGAATGATACATGTTGAATCGTTCTGTTGACTAGAAGAGAGAATTTCTTGAAATATCAATTACGAATGAATAAGGTCAACTTGACAGCTCAATCTGTGTGGAATATATGTTTAGAATTTAATGAGATGTTCATGCTTAAGAATAAGACTTTATTTCTTCACGGGTAAAAAGACAAATAGTCTGATTGAGAAGTGTATGTCTCTTAGAAGACTTGGATACAATAGAAAGCTCTAAGTATAAAAGATAATGAAACGATCTTTGTTGATCTTTGAGTATAAATTCTTGAAATGTTGAAAGTTTAAGGATGTATAGCAAGAATCATCAAAAAAAATTTTGCCGTTTGGATATTAGAATGGAAATAGAGAAAGTTAATATGGATTTTCTTGTCTAGATTATTCCTGTCCTTGAAAGAGGAAAGTAATGTGTAGCATTGTTAAACATTATGATATTTGTAAATTATGCTTGTATGCCCGAATGTCTGCTCACCAAATTCATAGAATTTCGTGTCTTTATGATTGTTGGATATCTTGGAATTTTAATCTCCACTCATCGGATTGAGATCCGGGTTTCATATCATGATTTCTTGGGAAAGCCAGAGGAAGCGTTGAAATGAAAGGTAACTGAGAGTTGAATTAGCAAATAATCGAACTGTATAGAATTATAAAGAGTATGTAACAGTCCAGTTTAAGCCTTAGTCGATATAGTGGTTTCGAGACCACGTACTGATTCTGAAAATTATTTTAATATTATTTTCTGTGTCTATGATATGTGAATTTATATATGTGAAGTTTCTGTGATTTAATTTGTCTATTTCTGTGCTTAATTATGATAAAGGACTAAATCGCATAAAATGCAAAAGTTGCATGTTAATTGTTAATGGGGTTAATTGGCCTTGGCTTTTAAAATAAAGGTCCTTGTATGGTAATTATACCATTGATATAGTAAGTGGACAATTATGGTCATGTAGTTGGTGAATTTTAATGAATATAATAAGGCTAATATGGTACAATGCATTTTATAATGAAACAAAACATGTTAATGGATGAATTTTTCATCCATACTTGCCGATATACAAAGAAAAAGAAGCCATTGAAGCTTCAAAGCATTCGACCATTGCATGAGTGAATAGCTAAGTCTATTTTACTCGGTTTTTGATGATTTTTACGTTTCTGTGATCGTTGCTTTGTGTTCTTCAAAACCCATATCTGAATTTTTGTTTCTGTCGAAGATTATGAAATATGCCATTGAAGCTTTTATGAGCTTTGTAATATTTTTATATGGATTATGAAAGATATATGTGAGATTATCATGCTTTGTTCTTGAATTTTTTATGGAATAGAGCTATTTGAGCTAAATTGTAAAAATGTTATTTTGAGGGACTAAAATGTGAAATAAATGAAAGTATGGACTTGTATGAGAGCTATGAAATTTCGGTTAAGCTTGTGTCCAAGCAAATTATGTGTATTTTGTGATTTTGTGATTTAAGGACTAAATTGTCAAAGTGTGAAAATGTAAGGGCTAAAATGCAAAGTGCCTTAAATATGTGTTCATGGACTATTTTGAATGAAATGAATGATTGAATGGTTGAATTTGAATTGTATTAGATCAAGAACAAAGAAAATCGGACTTAGATCGTGGGAAGTCCAAAATAGCTGAATAGTCAACTCGTTTCCGTCTGAAATCAGTACGAGGTAAGTCAAATAACAATTACGTGTTAAATTGACTAAATTCTGCGCATATATACTGTAATCTATATTGGACGGCCTTGAGAGCCTGATGAATAAATTTCGAGTAAACTCCGTTAATATGCTAGTATCAGAAAAGCTCTGTACGTTCTAAAAGAACGTTTACATTGATCTGAGATATCGTGTAAGACCGTGTCTAGGACACAGGCCTCGATTTGAGATTTACATGTAAGACCCTGTCTGGGACAAAGGCATCGATACTGAATTGCATGTAAGACCACATCCGAGACATCGGCATTATATTCGTTTATAAATATCTGTATCGTTTCTGAACCGTCTGATAATAGAGTACGAGATATGAGAATGAATATATGAAATGTATAATTTATACAGGTACATTTGTATCATACTAAATTTTTTAATATGAAAGACTTTGTCTCTGTGAAATAATGAATGCAAAGTATGTATGAAATCTTGGAAATGAAACATGATATGTATACAAGCAAATGAGCATGGTTAGGCTCATGAATTACTCTATGAAAGGGCTATGAATTCTTACTACTGACTTGTATTTTATGTGCTTTAATAGTTGGACCAATTGTATTTGGCTTACTAAGCTCTTTGTAGCTTACTCTATGTGATTTCTATCTGTTTTACAGTTATCGTAGCTACTGAAGGCTCGGGGATAGTCGAGGATTGTCACCACACTATCGAACTCATTTTGGTACTTTTGAAAGTGTAAATATATTTAAGTATGGCATGTATAGGCTAGAATGTCTATGTATTTAAGCTTTGAAATGTATATATGTTATGCCATGAGAGTTGGCTAACAAATGGTATGTTTGTGCTTAGTTTTGGTATGAATTTGAATAAGTTATTGAATGATGATGATTTAGTTATAATGAAGCATATTTTGAGCATGGAATTGGTTGAAAATTTCGGTATAGATGTTGTTTAATATTGCTTGTAGGATTGACCCAAAAAGGGGTGGCAAGTTGGTTTAAACCAAGCCTGCATTGTGCCACACAGTCAGGGACCACGGGCATGCCTTGTGGCCGTGTAGGTAAAGCAATAACCTCTTAAGACCACACGGTTAAGACACATGGGCGTGTCATCTGCCCATGGGCTTAAGCTAGTAGCTAGCTAAGAATCACACAGCCATAGCACACGGGCGTGTCTGTTGGCCGTGGGTGAAAGTCAGTATGAATGCCTTGTTTTGGCATGGCTGGATCGCATGGGCATGTCTGGTGCCCGTGTGAGGCACACGGCTTGGTCATACGGGCGTGTGACCTCAACAGAATTAAAAAAAATTTCTGAGTTATGAAATTTATGAATGTGTTCGATTTAGTCCCGACTGTCTTTTAAAGTATGTTTTAGGTCTCGTGGACCTTCATAAAAGTTGAATTGTTGGTGATTCATGTATTAATGTTATTTGATATCTGTGATTCTGAAATTGGTCTGAAATGTTCTGTCTGTCTGGTAATGTCGCTTACCTATTCCAGTGATAGTTACGGAATAGGGGTGTTACAGAGTATAAGGCCGAGATGAACTGGTTAGTTTCACTATTCGAATTCGAAAGGATTCGGGTGCGAATATATATGTAACATGATGGAATGGATCAGACTTTTGAGTACATGAGCTTTTTGATAGAGATTAAGTTTCAGTGAAAGTGTTGTAAGGTGAATACCACTCATGATTTTTCTATGTGGAATTTAAAGAGATAGGTAATAAAAGCTCAGCTTGAGTGAAAGCTCTTTGACATTGATTATAGGACTGAGGAATCTAAATGAAAACCAAAACCACTTTCCTAGTAAGATTTTCGGGGACGAAAATCCCTAAAGGAGGGAGAAATGTAACATCCCGATTTTGGGCCTAGTCGAAACAGTGGTTTCGGGACCACAAATCTGATGAGAAAAATTTCATATTTATTATATTTTTATGGTCTGCAATTTCACGGAATGATTTTTTAAAAATTTCGTTCGAAAATTTTGACGTTTGGGCACTCAATTTGGTCAAAAGGATTAAATTGTAAAAAGTGCAAAAGTTGAGTTCTTCATGTTAGAGGTGTCCAATTGTTATGAGCTTTTAAATTGGAGGTCCTTAAATGGAAATTAGACCATTGATTCATTTTTGGACAAAAATAGACATGAAATGGGTGAAATAGAATATTTTTAAGTTACGGGTATTTTGGTCTTTTGGTAATTAGAATAAGAAAAAGGGAAAATAAGTCAAAATTTCTCAATCTTCTTCCCCCATTCAGCCGAAAATTACATGGACACCATGGCTAGGGTTTGGCCAAGCGTTCCAAGCTCAATAGTAAGTACTCTCGAGCCCCGTTTTTAACGTTCTATGCATTTTTGAAGTCCCAGTAACATGATCTACTCATTTCTACCATTATTTTGAGTTAGGGTTTATGTTTAAAAATTTACCCATGAGTTACATGCTTTTATTTTGATGTCTAATGGTAGAAAATGAGTGTTGGGTGTTAAATAAATGACTTTTACTAAGCGATTTTCGATGAAAACGTCCGAAAGGACCGTTTTGTAAAACTTGTAAAAATGGTATAAAAGGGTGTAATGATGAGAATTGTAATATGCTATAGTCATCACAATGGTTCATCTAGGCTTATAGAATGGGAAAATTGAATAAAAATCACTTCACAAGCCTAGGGACAAAAGTGTAAATTTGACCAAGTTTAGGGGCAAAAATGTTATTTTTCCAAAATATGATTTTTGGATCATATTAAATAATGTGACTAATAATTAGACTAAATGTGATATTATAGATCAAGGAAATCGAGATTCGGGATGAAATTAGGAAAATACAAGGTTATTGACCAAAATGGTAAATTGTTGTTTCCGGGTCCGAAGTAAGTTCGTGTGATTTAATAAGCATTTTATTCATCTTATTATCATTGTACATGAAATATATCTTGCTATGATTGTGTTGAAATTGATGTTAAAGGAAGTTTGATGGAACATGACATTTTAAATTAAATGAGTAAGTTTTATGGAAACAAGGTACTATGTTATTTTTATTGTATGGATTAATGCTCAAATAAACATGAAAATGTGTTGATTTGAATGTACACTGCATGATCACCTATGCAATTGATATAACTTATGAAAGAATGGTATATAAAATTTGTGAGAACAATGATTTATGACTAGTAGCACATGAAATGTTTGATTATTATATGATAAATGTATGCTCTTAATAAGAATATGATTTGAATGCTAATTGTATGAAAAATTTATGAAATATTGACATGATTGATAATAAGAGGAAGAAAAATCTCGGTTGAATGTAAAAGGATATCTGATGGATTTCTCGAAAATGATTTGACGGTAAAAGGATCTAGCCCAGACGGGTGATCCAATCCCTATATAGCCCTCCCGAAGAAATGTACAAAAGGATTTAGCCCGGACGGGTAATCCGATTAGGGTCTAAATTTAGCCTAGACTGGTAATTCAGATCCGATCCCATTTGAGTATATATCGTTATAAGGAATTTAGCCTAGACTAGTAATCCCGACAATACTCTATGAGTTTAAATTACAAGGGATTTAACCTGGACTGGTAATCCTGCTGTAAGAAAGGAGGTTCGCGGGAGTGTGCTCTTTAGAAAGGGAAAATACGAATTGACAAACAAGTATTGTAATGTGATCTAGCCTCCCGAAGAATATATATGCCGAAATGAATTTAGCCCGGACGGGTAATCCGATTAGGATCTGAATTTAGCCTGGACTTGTAATTCAAGTTCGAGCTCATTAGAGTATATGTCGTTGCAAGGGATTTAACCTGGACTAGTAATCCCGACATTGCTCTATGAGTTTATGTTACGGGGGATTTAGCCTCAACTGGTAATCCCACCGTAAGAGCAAGGTTCGCAGGAGTGCGTACTTGAAATAATCACTTGTATGAATTGATGGTGAATGGGATATGTATCGATATTCCGAGAAATTCAACGAGATTGATATGAGAAAAAAATAAAGAGTTCTTGCCATGATACATCATGTATGTTATATGATACTAATATGATGCATATGAATTGTCATGTCCGGACGAGTGTTGTGCTAAATGATAGCACAGGTAAGTACTCGAAACCCATGGACTTGTGATAAGAATGAAAATGAATGAGTAATTTCATGAAAATCTTGTAATGGTACCATTATGTTGCACTAAGACAGATTAGGACAATAGCAGTGGTCCAACTTTGAAAATCCACCCAAAATAGTGAAAATTGAGTTAAAGACTGAAAAAAATATTCAATTAAAGCTTATTGGGTCTTGTTTCAGATAAAGGAAACGGTGCAACTAAAGGAATCTCAAATGATGAGATATTTAAATATTTGTGAAATAGGATCAGAGTGATTTCGGACTCCCTTGTCTCAACTTTGGAAAATCACTAAAAATTGTACAAAAATAATTATGTTATAAATTATATGTTTAAAACCCTTATTGAGTTTATTTTTAAGGTAAATAGATGGGAGCATCATCCGAGTCCCGTACTACGAGATAATTAATTCGTTGTGAAGAGAGGTTGGAACTATCAGACAGCGAAATAGGGGTAACTTTAAAGAATAAACTGTACTTTTTGGCTACGGAAAAAATTCTAAAAGTTTTATAATAAAAAGATATGTGAGTCTATTTTCTAGGAAAATTAACGCATCTTAATTTTGAGTTCGGTAGCCCTAGATATAAATAATTTAATGACTGCGACTCGAGAAAACAACTTATCTAGATTTTGAATAAAGAGAGGGAAATTGAAAAATAGCATATTACCATATTTCTTATTATTTTTCATGCGAGCTTACTAAGCATAAAGCTTACTCCCTCCTTTCCATTTCCTTAGTGTTCTCAGGTCAGCTCGGGGTTGGAGATCGTCGGGGGCAGCATCACACTATCAAGCCAATAACTATGGAGTATTGACACCTATGGTAGAGATAACAAGTGAGTGGCATTTATAGGGCCCTAGTTATATAACATGTGTATTATGATTTGGCTAAATGTATTGGCCTATATCAAGCTATTGTATATGGCCATGAGATATGGCTCATATTGATTATGGTTTTATAAGACTAGCTAATCATGTTACGTTTTAGTGCATATGATGTGATGATATAAACATGTTTGTTTGCCTTCCATGGTTGGTAATATGTCATGTGTGTCGAATGCATGTTTTATGACCAATCATTGTGTTCATGACCATGAATTAAATGTGTAACATGGTAATAAGTTGTTAGTGCCATGAACATGGATGTTTGATGTATAAGTTAGTAATCATAGTATAATGGTATAAGTGATTAATAAGATGACAAGGTCAAATGAATGTGTAATAATGTGGCTAGACTAGTTTATCATGAGTAGGTGGAACAAATGCATAATGACAAGCTAATGATGAATGCCATTGAAATCATGTATGTGTGTGCATGTAAAGATGACAAAAAGGCTTGGAAATTAGCCTAATTTTGACCACACGGGTAGAGACACAACCGTGTGTCTCAGCCGTGTGGAGGACACGACCTCTAGCCATGGGCGTGTGTCTTGGCCGTGTGCCCTTAAATGGTTACTGACATCACAAATAGAGAGTTACACAGGCTGAGGACACGAGTGTGTCCAGAGCCACACGGGCGTGTGTGTCTACACGGCCCACCCACACGAGCGTGTGACTCTCCAAAGTATGAAAATTTTTTTAAGTATTGTAAAACCTTTGGAAGTTTACGGTTTAGTCCCAAACCACTTTTAATGCATGTTTAGAGCCTCGGTAGCTCGTGTAATAGATATTACGCATGTGATTTAATGTTTTTTTTATTTAAATGAAATTTATTGCCCGGTTTGTATGATTATTTGTGTTTAAGCCCGATAATGCCTCGAACCCTGTCCCGGCGTCGAATACGGGTAAGGAATGTTACATCAATAATCAGCACTGATACAGTAATTGTGGGGTTATCTTTAACCATTGCCAATATGCTGTTGTAGATAGTTTTTGAGTCAAGCTTTTAGTGGTCCCGCGTCATACGAGCAGAAGTGCATGTATGGGGCTTAACATATTTTCGTATCTCCCACTTCTGAGACCTTTGAATAAATGCAACTCGTACACACTACTTGCACCCTTCTGTCAACTTCCAACATTCACCAACATAGATTGTTAGTTTAGAGTCAGTCACCCTATATTCGATAGAAACCTTCAAACTATAGCGTTTGATGGCATCGACACACTCATCTTTGCTCGCGAATCTTTGACCCACGAACAACTCTTCCGATTCAAGATCTTCTAACATCGGGTGACAAGGTATGATGTCCAAGTACTCAAGAACTTGGAAACATGTGCCGCATCGGGATTGAAAACCGATATATGGGCCCGGGATCATTGCGTATGATGATGCCATGACTCCAGTTTCTGACTGAAGGGGCATGATCATTTGTACCATCCAGTCTTTTGTCGTCGATATCGTCTGGGACATCATCTAAATCGAGGTCACTAAAATCTTCAACTTCATGACCAGAACAATCATTATTATTGGATCAATCTTCACCAAGTGCATTAGTTTCAATAACGACTGGATGTATCTATAATCCACCACCATATTGATTTGAACATCCAACATTGAGATCGATGTCAAACCCGTGCACAGACAACTAGCAAGTCTTCAACTCCTTATTATTGACTTAAATGTGTTACATGTTCAACGGGTTCTATATCTTCTAACTCAGCAAATAATTGAATCGGTTCAGTGTTCAACCTCCCTAGTGGGAAATACAATGCGACCATTGTTTCAATGTCATCATCGTCCAGAAGTTCCATCTCAGTAAATTTGATAGCATTTGAAGAAACTGGAAATTTGTAGAATAGTTTCGTCATCTTCCTTCCACAACGCTGAGAAATTTTTTTCACTGACCTTCTCTTTCATATCATTCTGTTGGACACATTCTTATCGAATCTCATCCCAATTTTTTGACGAGTTTCAAAAATACAACCAGCGGTTGTTTCTAAAATAACACCATCAAAATGAATTGCTGCAAAAAATTTGATTCTCCATTTTTTTTAAACTGCAAAAACAAAATAAAATAACTTAATAAAATAACAATAAAAAATATAATAATTAAACCATAGAAAATAAAATAAATTGTAATATAAAAAAATTAAAATGGAAAAACAATTAGTGAAGAAACTTAATTGATGGGAGAGGAACTTCAGATTATTTTTTTTCTCATTGCAATGGATGTGTGGGGTTTGGATATCAAACCAACCCCCTTTTATAATAAATAATAATATAATAATCAAACATTTTTTAACGATTTAAAAAAATTGGTATAATAAATTTTTCGAATCACATCCACGGCATGCCATCAGGTTAGTGACGTTGATTTGTCAGGCAAGACGTGCCTGACGGCTTGACGCAGACATGACCCAGTCATGGGTCCGAGTTTCAATACTCAAAAAAAATTTATTATACTAGGGCTTTTTACCGTTTCAACTTTAAAAAAATTTAAAAATATTTGGGTGTCACCTAACACATCGGCCGCACCAATAAATAAATTATTTTTTATTTTTTATCATTTTAGCTAAAAATTTTAAAATATTTGAGGTGCCGCCTAACACATCGGTGGCACCAATAAAAAATTATTATTATTTTCATTTTTTTCATATACTATTTTAAAAAATTGTATTTTTTGGTGTTAAATATGGGTGCTGTCGATTGGTCAAGCTACACCTGAAAAAATAATTTCTTTTTAAAATTAAAGTGGTGTCGTCGACTGGTCAAGTGGCACCGATATATCATTGTTGTATTTATCTATTCTCATAAATATTAATCCCCTTATCCTATTCTGGTATTTATTTATTTTATATTATTTATGAAAAAACCCAAAAAAAATAGTACCATTGAACATTGCATGCCTACGCTATGATTGAAATCCGATTTTTGGATGAAAAATGACAGCTTCCACCAACGTTCCTAGGAAACAACACGTTAAAATGGAGTAAATAACAATCTTTTTTTTTAACCTAAATTAAACTGAATTCAAAATTAAATAAATTGAAATAAATATGGGTTGCCTCCCAAAAAGCACTTTTGTTTAATGTCATTAGCTCGACAACCTAAAAATTTATTTGTTTGGCTCCTCGAGAATTAATTCTTTCACCAAATGCACTTGGAAATTCTTGTAAAAATGTTTCAACCTTTGCCAATTGACCCTGAAGCATTTCCCAACCTCCTCGCTCTTAATTTTCACTTCACTGTGAGGAAAGAACCTAGCCATTTGGTTCAAAGTATACCTGCAAATCCTTAGTGTGGGGTCGTAAAGCAACACCTTTATCTAACTAAAAATTGTTTATGAGATATCTTCTATTCATGAAACACCCTTGTTTTGTCTTTATAGATTTGGGCATTTTCATATGCATCACACCGGATTTCTTTGAGCTCTTAAATGTGTATTTTTTTATATTCACCTGCGGCATCCAACTCCATGTTGCATTGTTTGGTAGCCCAATATGCCTTGTGTTTCAGCTCTACTGGAAGATGATATGGTTTACCGAATACGAGTCGATAAGGTGACATGCCTATGCGTCCTTTGTAAGCATGTAGTATTGTAACACCCCTAACCTGTACCTGTTGCCGGAATAGGGTTTCAGAGCAATACCAGAACATTCAGAACATTTTTCATTAATCTACGTAAAATACTATTCATTTACTGAGATCATCCATAACATTTCTTGATCGAGCCCTCGAGCCCCAATACAAGCATTACAATCAAATCGGGACTTAATCGGGACTTCTAAAAATTTTTCGCGAAATTACAAAATTTTTCCAGCGTGCAAGGCTCACATGCCCGTGTGGTCCAAAGGATGTGCCAATGTGACCCTGGGACACGCCCGTACTAGAGGCCATGTTCGACCCCGTGTAACTCTCTGACTTGTGCCACGGCCATGCCACACGCCCGTGTGCTAGACCGTGTGGTTAATTAATTTAATTAGAAATTAGGTACAGGTTTCACACAGCCAACACACACGCCCGTGCCCTAGGCCGTGTGGCACACACGGCTGAGACACACGCCAGTGTCTCTGCCCGTGTGCCCAATTCTGAGCATTCTGTTTCTTAAAATTAAAGTGTAGAGGACACACGGCCTAACCACATGCCTATGTTACTAAGCCGTGTGTCAAACACGGTCTAGACACACGCCCGTGTGTCTGCCCGTGTGGACAAAATGAAGTCATTTCTAGCTTCATTTCTCACCCAAAATTTCACCCAAGACCTACACTTGAAACACACAACCAATACCAGCCATACTAAGCATTCAACTTAAGCAAATTTCATCATTCACAAGGCATATCACTACAAGCATACATGACCACAACCTTACCTTAGTATAACTTAGGCATTAACATCATTTGATCATATATACATAACATATCACATATGAATATATCATCATAACCCACTTAATCATACTAAAATAAACCATTACTAGCCGTTCCAATGGCTAGGTTGCAAAACATCATTTTCAAACAACTATTAGCCAAGTTGTCCTATACATGCCAATATACCAAAATGATTTTACTCAGTATACCCAAAATGACTAGTTGATAGTGTAACGATGCTCCTACGATCTTCAAACCTTAACGAGCTTCCGAGCACTATAAAACAAAGGAAAATAAAATGGAGTGAGCATTATATGCTTAGTAAGTTCGTATAACAGAAACTAAACTTACCAATCCTGTTTATTAAATCTAGGCATACAATGTTATGTTTTCATCCATTTGGCTAAATTGCCTAATCACATACATTCAATCAAACATGTTAGTCACCAAAATCTTCATATCAATCAAGTAACATAGATGAGCTCATCAAGCAATATTCTTTCAAGTCATTATCATTTCATCTCAAGATTTTCATGTCATGTCAAGAGTTATATGTCCATTGAGTCATTGAATTCCGATGGATGCTCAAGTAGTACACTCGAAGTGTACGATTCAATAATCCGTCAATTCCTTATTCCAGGGTACCCCATAGGGCACTTAACCAAGAAACACTCTTTCAATCCACATATTGTTTAATAGGATTACCAGTCCAGGCTAAATCCTTTAAATAACGTATGCTCAAAGGAGCTCGATTAGGATTACTAGTCTAGGCTAAACCCTAATCATAACGTATGCTCGAGAGGTATTATATCAGGATTACCCGTCCAGGCTAAATCTTTTCTATAACAGGGTCAATGGGATTACTCATCCGAGCTAAATCTCGTCCGCAACAAATGCAGGACCTTATTAGTTTCAGGAAAACGCATATAATCATCGGAATTCACATTCAATTGGGACTTGACCCTTTATCACCATTTCAAGCATTTATCATTTTTCCATCATAGCATACAATTTAAGCACATCAACATAAATCACATTACATACAAACTCAACATTCAATTAACATAATTACATGCCCGATTAAGTTACACGAACTTACCTCAACACTTATTCGCGTTAGAAATCTACTAATCCGAAACCTTTTCTTTTCATCGATCTAACCTCAAATTAGTGTTGTCTGGATATATATAAATGAATTTAACCATCAATTTCACATATTTCATATTTAAATGGACACAATTTACGTCCTAGGAAAAATTACCATTTTGCCCCTAACTTTTCCATAAATTTTGATTTTATCCCTAGGCCCAGAAAATGAAACTTGTGCAAATTACTCCCTATTCCAAGCCTAACCAAAGCCCCATTACAAATTTTTCCAGCACATGCATTCATAAAATTTCAAAAAAATTTCATCAAATTTTATAACTTTTCATTTTAGTCCCTAAATCATGTTTTCATCAAAAATCACTTTGTAAAAGTTGTTTATCTATCAATAATCTTACATTTTCTACCATAAATTTCTAATTTCCAGCATATACATCCATGACCCATTTTCATACCTTGATAACTTTTCAAATTAATCCCTCAAATAGAGAGATTAAGCTATCCCAGTTTCAAAAATACCAAAATTACTAAAATGGGGACAAGGAAACTTACTCAATTAGGCTTTGAAAGCTTCTTTTCTCTCTCCTAGGGTTTCCATGTGTTTTAGGTTGAAGATGACATAAAATAAGATGATTTATTTTATCATCTTTTTAATTAATTAAGTATTTTGCAATTTCTAATTTAGTCCTTACCCTTTTTCTATATTTCCATGGATGAGTCAGTAAGAAAAATCTACACACTTTTCTTAATGGTCTAATTACCATATAAGGACCTCTAGTTTTGAATTCCATAGCTATTTGATCCTTATAGCTAATAGAATTTAACTTTCACATTTTATGCGATTTAGTCCTTCTCGTAATTAAATACTTAATCGATAAAATTTTCGTGTCAAAATTTTTACACGACATGCCTATTATAATATGGACCATATAATGAAATAAAAATAAACCTTATTTTTGGGTTGAATTTGTGGTACCAAAATCACTATTCTGATTTTACTAAAAAATAGGCTATTATAACTCTCCCCCCTTAGGGATTTTTGTCCTCGAAAATCTTACTAGCAAAAAGATTCGGGTATTGCTTCCTCATAGTATCCTCCGGTTCCCAAGTAGCCTCTTCTATACCGTGTCATTGCCAAAGAATTTTTACTAAAGCTACCTTTTTATTTTTTAACTCTTTTGTTTCTCGGGCTAAGATTTTGATTGGTTCTTCACCATATGTCATATCAGGATGAACCTTTACCTCTGTCAGAGAGATAACATGTGAAGGATCGAATCGATACCGCTGTAGCATAGACACATGAAAAACATTATGAATCTGATCAAGCTCCGGTGGCATAGCTAACCAATATGCAACCGATCCAATTCTTTCTGCAATCTCATATGGTTTAATAAAACTGTGGACTCAGTTTTCTTTTACAACCAAACCGAAGGAATTTCTTTCAATGCGACACTTTCAAGAATACTTTGTCACCGACTTGAAATTCTATTTCTTTTCGCCTCAAACCAGCATAAGACTTTTGACGATCAGAGGCTGCTTTCAAGCTGTCTCATATTAGTTTCACTTTTTCCTCGATCTTTCGGACCAAGTCAATACCATGTAACTTTTTCTCACTGAGTTCTGTCCAGTACAATGGAGTTCTACATTTGCGTCCATACAAGGCCTCATACAGTGCCATTTTAATATTAGACTGATAACTATTTTTATAAGCAAATTCAACCAAAGGCAAATACCTTTCCCAGTTACCTTCAAACTCAAGTATACAACACTGAAGCATATCTTCCAAGATCTGTATTACCCGTTCAGATTGACCATCTGTCTGGGGATGAAATGCAGTACTAAAGTGTAACTGATTACCTAAAGCTTTTTGCAATTTACTCCGCAATCGAGATGTAAACCGAGGATCTCTATCTAAAATAATGGAGACGGGCACTCCATGCAATCTGACAATCTCAAAAATGTATAATCAGCCAATCTATACAAGGAATAATCCATACGTACCGAAATAAATTGTGCAGACTTTGTCAACCGATCAACAATTACCCAAATGACATCTTTCTTCCTTGGAGACAGGGGTAATCCCGTTACAAAGTCCATAGTAATTCTTTCCCATTTCTATTCTAGTATCGTAACCGGCTGTAATAGTCCAGAAGGCAACTGATATTCAGCTTTTACTTGTTGACATATCAAACACTTAGATACGAACTTAGAAATATCTCGTTCCATTCCCAGCCACCAGTACATCTTTTTCAAATCATTATACATATTATTACTACTAATATGTATAGACATGTTACTATTGTGATCTTCATTCAAAATTTTCTGTATCAATTCTAAACTTTTTAGTACACATACTCTGCCTCTAAATAACAAACAACCTTTAGCCCCGATCTAAAATTCTGAGTCAGGAGTCGATTCGCTTTGTACCCGTCTTACTTGCAACTTACTATCATTTTTCTGAGCTTCAAAAAACTGTTGCAAAAACATTGGTATAGCATTTAACTCGGCTATGGTTGAACCATCATTAGACAACGATAATAGGGTATTCATTGCTCACAGAGTATACAAGGATTTTCTGCTCAAAGCATCTGCCACTACATTGGCTTTCCCTGAATGGAAGTCAATAACAAGATCATAATCTTTCAATAACTCAAGCCATCTGTATTGTCTCAAATTCAAATCTTTCTGTGACATCAAGTATTTCAGACTTTTATAATCGGTGAATATGTGACATTTTTCACCAAACAAGTAATACCACCAAATATTCAATGCAAACACTATGGCTGCCAATTCAAGATCGTGTGTCGAGTAGTTCTTTTCATGTGGCTTTAGTTGTCGTGAAGCATAGGCTACTACCTTACCGTCTTGCATCAAAACATAGCCTAAACCATTCAACGACACATCACTATAAACTGTAAACTCTTTACCTGATTCTAGCTGGACTAACGCAGGTGTTTCTGTCAATCAAGCCTTTAATCTATCAAGGCTCTACTAGCATTTTTCAGTCCACTCAAACTTTACATCTTTTTGTAGCAAATGGGTCATCGGAGAAGCTATCATTGAAATTTTTTTTACAAATCTCTGATAATAACCAGCTAGTCCCAGAAAACTTCAGACTTCAGACACATTCTTCGGTGGCTTCCAATTAACAATGGCTAAAATTTTATTCGGGTCTACTCTGACACCTTCAGCAGATACTATATGCCTAAGTAAACTAACTTCCCGTAACCAAAATTCATATTTACTGAATTTGGCGTACAGTTGTTTCTCTCCAAAGTTTGCAACACTATTCCCAAGTGCTCAGCATGCTCATTTTCATTCTGAGAGTAAACCAAAATATCATCTATAAATACCACTACAAACCTGTCTAAATACGGGCTAAAAATTCTATTCATCAAACCCATAAACACTGTAAGTGCTTTTGTCAAACCAAATGGCATCACAAGAAACTCATAGTGTCCATACCTAGTTCTAAAAGCTATCTATGGTACATCCAATGCTTTTACCCGTAGTTGATAATAACCAGAACAGAGATCAATCTTTGAAAATACAGTGGCACATTTTAACTGGTCAAACAAGTCATCAATATGAGGCAATGGGTACTTGTTCTTTATTGTAACTTTGTTGAGCTATCTATAATCAATGCACAGCCTAACGATCTATCCTTCTTCTTTACAAATAGAATTGATGTACCCCAAGGTGAGAAACTACGTCGAGCAAAACCTCTGTCAATCAATTCTTGCAACTATACTTTCAGCTCTTTCAATTCAGTAGGACTCATTTTGTAAGATGCTATAGATATAGGTGTTGTATCTGGAACAAGATCTACAGAGAATTCCACTTTTTTATCCAATGGTAAACCAGGTAATTCTTCTGAGAATACATCAAAAAATTCACATACTACCGGCACTAATTGAATCTTTCACTCAGATACTTTAGTATCCAACACAAATGCAAGGTAAGCATCATAACCCTTTCAGACATATTTCTATGGTGATATTGCTGAATCACATTAGATAATCCATCCAATTTATCAGATTCAACATGAAGCAATTCACCATTCTCACATTTCAGTATAATATATTTATGTTTACAATTCACCACTACATCATATTGGGTTAACCAATCCATTCCCAAGATCACATCAAACTCATCAAATGGCAATAACATCAAGTTAGCCAGAAAGCAATAACCTTTTACCATCAACAGACAGTTCTTACAGACTTTATCCACCATAACACATTGGCCCAGGGGGTTTGAAACTTTAACCACAAATTCAGTGAGTTCAACAGGTAAATTTTTAACAGACACTAGGTTCGTACATATATATGAATATGTGGAACCAGGATCAATCAATACAGTAATATCAATATTAAGTAAAGAAAATGTACCAATAATGACTTCTAGTGCAGAGGCATCTTCCCTAGCACGAATAGCATATGTCATTGTAGGTGCTCGTGCCTCAGATCTTACTGTTGTATCCTTGGTAGTACCTCAACTACCACTAACATTGCTGGGATGGCGGGGTGGTCTACCCCTCGAGACAGGATTACTCAGCTTTGGAGCTGGTTCTATCTCTTTTTCAACTCTTTCTAGACAATCTCTGAGAAAATTCTCAAGTAAACCACATCCAAAAAAAACTCCACTTCTAGACCGACATTCCCCATGATGAAATTTGTTACAATGTTTACATTTCAGTTTAGGATTACCGACACTACCCACACTGGTCACAGATAGAGATAAAGACCTCGGGTTAGAACATTGAGAGCCCCGCTCTCTTCCAGAATATCCCGTAAAGGTGGTCACGCGATACTTCTTTAATTTCTTAGAAGAAAATGATTATGATTTACTCATAGTTCTTTTTCCAAAAACCCAAGCCTCTCTTTCGGCTTGTCTCTTTTCTTTACTCAATTCCTCAACTTTGTGGGCTTGATCAACTAACACTGCAAATTTCCTTATCTCGAGAATTCCAATCAATAACATGATATCTTCATTTAGGCCCTCTTCAAAGCGTTTACACATTTCAGCCTCGGTTAGAACCTATTCTTTGGCATATTTGCTCAATCGAACAAATTCCCGTTCATATTTGGATACAGTCATGTTTCCTTGTTTGAGCTCTATAAATTCTTTCTTTTTCTGATCGATAAACCTCTAACTCACATATGTCTTCCTGAATTCAACCTAGTAGAATTCCCGTGTAACATTCTCTCTCGGTACAACTGAAGTTATGGTGTTCCACCAATGGTAAGTTGTTTCTTTCAATAGAGATACTGCACATTTCAAACATTCAGCAGGCATACAAGATAATTCATCAAAAACCCGGATGGTATTTTCTAGCCAAAACTCGCCCTTTCTGGATTATCATCTGTGGTAGCTCTAAGTTCTTCTGCCCCATGCTTGTGGATTTTATTTACCGGAGGCTTACCAATTCTAACAGGTTCGGCACCTTGTGGTACCTCAGGAATCAGTTGGGGAGTAGGTGGGAGAGGTCGTTGTATAGCAGGGTTTGTTCTCAAGTATGGGGTAAATCATTCATTCATCATTTGAAAGAAGGCTTGTTTTGCCTCCTCACTTCGGCCCTCAGACACATGCCTTTCACTACCAAACGTAGACACAACTCTTTGTATTGAAGTTGAAGCATTGCTCTCAACTTTCTCGGATTCAGCTCTAGCTCGGTTGGATGACATTACTATATGAAAAATACATTTAAAATGATCAGGAGTCATAACACTATCACAATTTATATAATAGCATGTATAGCTAAACTCGTGTTTGTTACATCAAATTCGAGAATTGACTAAACTGTAGCTCTGATACCACCAAATGTAACACCCTTACCCCGTACTCATTGTCGAAACAAGGTTACAGAGTATTACCAGAACATTCAAAACATTTTTCCATTAATCTACGTAAATTACTATTCATTTACTGAGATCATCTATAACGTCCCTTGATCGAGCTCTCGAGGTCCAATACAAACATTACAATCGAATCAAGACTTAATCGGGACCTCTAATAATTTTTCACGAAATTACAACATTTTTCCAATGTGCAGGGCTCACATGCCCGTCTGGTCCAAAGGACACGCTCGTGTGACCCTCGGACATGCCCGTGTTAGAGGCCGGGTTCGACCCCGTGTAACTCTTTGACTTGTACACACGGCCATGCCACATCCCCGTCTGCTAGGCAGTATGGTTAATTAATTAAATTCGAAATTAGACATAGGTTTCACAAGGCCAAGACACACGACCGTGTTCAAGGCCGTGTGGCATACACGGCTGAGACACACGCCTGTGTCTCTGCTCGTGTGCCCAATTCTGAGCATTTTGTTTCTCAAAATTAAGGTGCAACGGACACACAGCATGCCCATGTTACCAGGTCGTTGTCATACACGGTCTAGACATACGCCCGTGTGTCTGCCAGTGTGGACAAAATGAAGTCATCTCTAGCTTCATTTCTCACCCAAAATTTCACCCAAGACCTGCACTTGAAACACACAACCAATACCAACCATACCAAGCATTCAACTTAAGTAAATTTCATCATTCATAAGGCATATCACTCCAAGCATACATGATCACAACCTTACCTTAGTATAACTTAGGCAGTAACATCATTTGATCACATATACATAACATATCACATATGAATATATCATCATAACCCACTTAATCATACTAAAATAAACCATTACTAGCCATTACAATGGTTAGGTAACAAAACCTCATTTTCAAGCCACTATTGGCCAAGTTGTCCTATACATGCCATTATACCAAAATAATTTTACTAAGTATACCCAAAATGACTACTTGATAGTGTGACGATGCTCCTACTATCTTCTAACCTTCACGAGTTTCTGAACACTATAAAATAAGGGAAAATAAAACTCAGTAAGCATTATATGCTTAGTAAGTTTGTATAACAGAAACTAAACTTACCAATCCTGTTTATTAAATCTAGGCACACAATGTTATGTTTCGATCCATTTGGCTAAATTGCCTAATCACATACATTCAATCAAACATGTTAGTCACCAAAATCTTCATATCAATCAGGTAACATAGATGAGCTCATCAAGCAATATTCTCTCAAGTCATTATCATTTCATCTCAAGATTTTCATGTCATGTCAAGAGTTATACGTCCATTGAATCATCGAATTCTGATGGATGCTCAAGTAGTACACAAGAAGTGTACGATTCAATAATCTGCCAATTCCTTATTCCAGGGTACCCCTTAGGGCACTTAACTAAGAAACACTCTCTCGAGCCATATATCGTATAACAAGATTACCAGTCCAGGCTAAATCCTGTATATAACGTATGCTCAGGAGAGCTCGATTAGGATTACCAGTCCAGGCTAAACCCTAATCATAACATATACTCGAGAGGTATTATATCAAGATTACTCATTCAGGCTAAATCCTTTTTATAACAGGGTCAATGGGATTACTCGTCCGAGCTAAATCTCGCCCACAACAAATGCAGGACCTTATTAGTTTCGGGAAAATGCATATAATCATCGAAATTCACATTCAATTGGGACTTAACTCTTTATCACCATTTCAAGCATGTATCAGTTTTCCATCATAGCATACAATTTAAGCACATCAACATAAATCACATTACATACAAACTCAACATTCATTTAACATAATTACATGCTCGATTAAGTTACACGAACTTACCTCGACACTTGTTTGTGTTAGAAATCTACTAATCCGAAACCTTTTCTTTTCCTCGATCTAACCTTGAATTAGTGTTTTTTGAATCTATATAAATGAATTTAACCATCAATTTCAAACATTTCATATTTAAATGGACTCAATTTACGTCCTAGGAAAAAATACCATTTTACCGCTAACTTTTCCATAAATTTTGATTTTGTCCTTAGGTTTGGAAAATGAAACTTGTGCAAATTACTCCCTATTTCAAGCCTAACCAAAGCCCCATTACATATTTTCCAGAAAATGTATTCATAAAATTTTAGAAATTTTCATCAAATTTTATAACTTTTCATTTTAGTCCCTAAATCATGTTTTCATCAAAAATCACTTTGTAAAAGTGGTTTATCTATCAATAATCTTTCATTTTCTACAATAAATTTCTAATTTACAGTGTATACATCCATGAACCATTTTCATACCTTGATAACTTTTCAAATGAATCCCTCAAATAGAGAGATTAAGCTATCCCGGTTTTAAAAATACCAAAATTACTAAAAACCGAACAAGGAAACTTACCCAATTAGGCCTTGAAAGTTTTTTTCTCACTCCTATGGTTTCCATGTGTTTTAGGTTGAAGATGACATAAAATAAGATGATTCCTTTTATCATATTTTTAATTAATTAAGAATTTTACAATTTTCAATTTAGTCCTTGCCCTTTTTCTATATTTCTATTGATAAGTCATCAAGAAAAATCTACATCCTTTTATTAATGGTCTAATTACCATATAAGGTCCTCTAGTTTTGAATTCTAGAATTATTTGATCCTTATAGCTACTAGAATTCAACTTTCGCATTTTATGCAATTTAGTCCTTCTCGTAATTTAACAATTAATCGATAAAGTTTTCGTGTCAAAATTTTCACACGACATGCCTATTATAATATGGATCATATAATAAAATAAAAATAAACCTTATTTTTGGGTCAGATTTGTGGTCCCTAAACCAATGTTCTGATTTCACTAAAAAATAGGCTGTTACTGTAACAGTCCGGTTTAGACCCTAGTTGGAATAGTGGTTTTGGGACCAAAAATATGAGTCAAAAAATATTTTAATTTTATTTTATGTGATTATGATATGTGCATTAGCATGTGTGGAAGTTTCGTATGAAAATTTAATCGTTTGTGTGCTCAATTTGATAAAATGACCTAGTCGCGTAAATTGTAAAAGTGGCCTTCTAATTGTTAAAATGCCTATTTGTTATGGTTTATTAATTATGAGGTCCTTATGAGGTTATTTGACCATGGAATGAATTAAATGACATAAATTGGCATTAGTTGGTGGAATTTTAATGATTTATAATAAGGTTAAATTGGTAAAATGCATATTAGTGTTATATTAATTAAAACCAAAATTAAATTTTAGTTTATTTTCTTCATCCATTGTCGAAAATACAAGAAAAAGAAAATGGAAAAATAATTCTAGGGTTCGGTCATTGTTTTGCTTGATTGAGGTATATGTTTTGATCCGTTTTTGATAATTTCTACGTTTTTGTGATCGTTGCTCTGTATTCTATCAAGCCCATGTCTCAATTTCTGATTTTGTTGATGGTTTTGAAATATGCTATTAATGAAATTATAAGCTTTGTGAAGTTAGTTGTTGGAAAATGAAAAATATGTATTGGGTTAACATATTTTGTCTTTGAATTTTTGATGAATTTGAGTAAAATGAGCTAAATTGTGAAATTTGTAAATTGAGGGGCTAAAATGTGAAATAAATTAAATATATGGACTTACATGAACACCGTGTATATTCGGCTAAGCAAGTGTGTATGGAAATTCGGTGTATTTTGTGATTTTATGAATTAGGGATTAAATTGTCAAAATATCAAAATAGGAGGGCTAATTTGTAAAATGCCCTAAATATGAGTTTTGGATTGATTTGAATGATTTAGTCAATAAATTAATTAAATTTTAATTTATATAGATCAATAACTAAAGAAAACATAATTAGATCGGCGAAAGTCAAAAGTCATCGAGTAGTCGATTCCGTCTATCCGAATCCGTACGAGGTAAGTCGATATACAAATAAATGTATTTTGAATTGAATTATTATTGAATATATGCTTTTGAACAATGTTGAATGATTATAAGTGTTGAGAATGAGATATCCAAAAGTATAGACAAAGTTCGACGTCCAAAAATGCCCCGCATTTAACTTTAGGAATAGTTAGGATACATATATCATGACATAGGATCCTATATGTGTTATCGTGTAAGACCATGTCTGGGACGTTGGCATCGACTTATGATTTACAAGTAAGAGCACGGCTGGGACGTTGGCATTGTATTTGACTTCGTGTAAGACGCTGTCTAGGACAGTGGCATCGATATTTGATTACATGTAAGACCACGTCTGGGACGTTGGCATTGTACGAGCTTTTCGAGATATCCGCATATCCTTATCATTCCAAATGGTTCAACAGGCATTCCAAGAAAAGAATAAATATATGAGATGTGTATCTGATTCAGGTACATTCGAAATGTATATTATGTTTGAGAATTAAAAGGTAAGTATATGTATTAATGATGATATGTGATATAAGTATGAAAATGTTTTCCATATGTGCAAATGAATTGAGTATATGAGAAATGTATATGAATTTTATGGTTTGTGATAGTATTTGACTATGGATTATATGTAATTATATAATGTTTATATGCTTTAATTGATAAGTTTATTTGTATATGGCTTACTAAGCTTTTGAAAGCTTACTTTTTGTGTGTTTGCATTGTTTTATACATATCGTAGCTATCAGGAGCATGGGGATCATTGAGGATCGTCACCACACTATCGAACTATATTTTGGTACCTTTTGAAAATGTATATATTGAAGTCTGGCATGTATAGGCTAGAAGTACCTTGATTATGTTGTGATGTTTATATTTAGCCATGTGATTTGGCTTGGTTTTGGTTGTGTATGTGAATATGTTTTTGGTATGAATTATGTGATACAAGTGAGCCATTATGATGTGCTTTTGGTTGGCCAAAAAGAGCTGGTCAATTTGGTAAGTTTTGGTATGTGCATATTATGGAATTTGGTAAGAATTTAGCATGAGATTTGATTGAGTAATTAATGTTCATAAAATATAATTTGGTATGTTTTTGGTTTATGGAATGATATGATTTGGTATGTATTTCAAGTATGAAATATGTTGATAATTAATTGGTATAAATGATGTATGTTTTGGTTGTCAAATAGTTGAAATTGATGTGCATTTGGTGCCTAATTGTTGATTGTAGGGAGGACCCTTAATGGGTGGAAAATTGGCCTTGTAAATGGCCAATTTTTGCCCACACGGGTAGGGACACGGGCATGTGTCTCAGCCGTGTTGCTCGAGGGCCATTTCGAAATGAGCTTGGGCAGACCACACGGTTACACACACGAGCGTGTTCTAGGCCATGTGGCCAGGTCAGTTTCGACCATGGGCTAGACACACTGGCGTGTGACTGGCCATGTGACCTAAGTCAGTAGCCTCCCTAATTTACACACGGCTTGGCACACGGGCGTGTCTTGTGGCCGTGTGGACAAGTCAGTATGTTTGCTTTGTTTTGACACGGCCTAGACACACGGGCGTTTCTAAAGCCGTGTGAGGCACATGGCCTGTTCAGACGAGCGTGTGACCTGTACAACTTTGAAAAATGTTCAAGTTTTGAAAAATTTTGTATGAGCTCAGTTTAGTCCCGACCCCTTTCTAAAACATGATTAAGGTCTCGATGACCTATATAAGGGACTTTATAATGATGTTTTACTATGTTCTGGATGATGTTATTGAATTATTTGTAAAATATTCCAATTTGTCCTGTAATGCCTTTAACCCTAGTCTGGCGATGGCTACGGGTTAGGGGTGTCACATTTGGTTGGTATTAGAGCTACATTTTAGTTGATTCTATGACAACGTAGCTTATGTGAGTCTAGCTATACATGCCATATTTATGAACTGCGATAATGTGATGAATCCTGACAATGAAAATGTGTTTTATATAGCAAATGGATCCCGAACGAGTCGTAGCTGACGATGTCAAGAGTAATGCGCCTGCTCCCATGCAAGGGACAGCGCCATTCGATTCTAGATAAACTATGAGTAGCCATGATGGAGAGGCTAGACAAGCCTTCTATCAGATGATGAATAATTGGTTTACCCAATACATTAGAACTAATCCGACTGTACAACAACCCTCAACCCTGGTCAATCCTCTGCAAGTTCCTGCTATGTCACAAGCTAATCCAAATCAGTTGATTAAGCCTCCGGTTGATAAGATTAAAAAATATAGGGTCGAAGAGTTCCGAGCTATAAAAAATGATGATACTGAAATAGTTGAATTCTGGTTAGAGTATACGATAAAAGTATTTGATGAATTGTCATTAAATTTAGATGAATGCATAAAATGTGTCGTTTCACTTCTGAGAGATACGACGTATCACTAGTGGAAGACTTTTATATCAGTGGTTCCGAGAGAGCAAGTCACCTGGGATTTCTTTAAAGCTGAATTTCGAAAGAAATACATCAGTCAGAGATTTATTGACCAGAAATGTAAAGAGTTTCTTGAGCTTAAACAAGGCCATATGTCTATTACAGAATACGAGCGAGAATTTGTAAGACTGAGTCAATATGCTAGAGAATGTGTTTCGACTGAAGCTATAATGTGCAAAAGATTTGAAGATGGTCTGAATGAAGATATTCATTTGTTAGTCGAGATTCTTGAGATCAAAGAATTCGTTGTGCTTATTGAACGAGCATGTAAAGCTGAAAAACTCGAAAAAGATAAAAGAAAAGTTGATTCAGAAGCTAGAGAAGTGCGAAAGAGATCAACGAGCAGGCCATTTCAGTTTGCGTCAAAGAAGTTCTGAGATGATTTTAGCCGTTTAAAGGCTAATGTGGGACATTCGAGTAGAGGTCGTGCTAGATCACTTTCGAGCTTCAGAGCTCTAGCTACTTCCATTGCTAGTGTTGGAAATGTCAGATCTGATCGCCCTGAGTGCAAATACTGTGGTAAAAGACATCCCGACAATTGTAGATTGTATGATTGGGCTTGTTTCAAATGTGGATCGTTAGACCATTTCATCCATGATTGTCCTAAATCTGTCGAGCAAGAAATTGTGCAAAATTCGAGGCTAAGTGGCAATGCATCTTGTGGTAGACCTTCCAAAAATATAGGTAATGTGAGTGGCAGTCAGAGGGGAACAGAAGACACTACCGTTAGATCCGAGGCTCGTGCACCTGCCAAAGCCTATGCCATTCGAGCTCGTAAGGAAGCTTTGTCTCCAGATGTGATTATGGGTACTTTAATTCTATATGATACTTCTGTGATTGTTTTGATAGATCTAGGATCAACAAATTCGTATATATGCATGAATTTAGTATCCAGTAAGACTTTGCCTGTAGAGTCTATTGAATTCGTAATTAAAGTATTGAACCCCCTAGGCAGATGTATTTTGGTTGATAAAGTTTACAAGAATTGTCCGTTAATGTTTCGAGACATTTGTTTTCCAGACGATCTAATGTTATTACCTTTTGATGAGTTTGATATAACTCTGGGTATGGATTGGTTAACATTGCACAATGCTATTGTGAATTGCAAACAGAAAACTATTGATTTAAGATGCAAGAATAATGAAATAGTTCAAATTGAATCTAGTGATTTGAATGGATTACCTGCTGTGATATTTTTGTGAAAACTTTGAGTATTGTGAGAAAAGGTTGTGAAGCTTATTTTGTGCATGTGATTGATTCGAAAATGTCAGAAAAGAAAGTTGAATCAATGCCTATTGTCTGTGAATTTCCTGATGTGTTTCCTGAGGAACTTCTGGGATTACTTTCGATCCAAGAAGTTGAATTTGGCATTGAGTTAGTACCGGGAACTACTCCAATTTTGATAGCTCCGTATAGAATGGCTCTGACCAAACTAAAAGAATTAAAGTCTCAGTTGCAAGAGTTGACCGATAGAGGGTTTACTAGACCGAGTTTCTCACCCTGGGGTGCTCCTGTTCTGTTTTTGAAAATGAAAGACGGTACAATAAGAATGTGCATAGATTATTGTCAGTTGAACAAAGTGACTATCAAGAACAAGTATCCTCTGCCTCAAATTGATGATTTGTTTGATTAGTTGAAAGGAGATACTATGTTTTCGAAGATATATTTGAGATCGGGTTATTATCAGTTACGAGTAAAAGATTCAGACATTTCAAAAACTGCATTCAGAACGAGGTACGGCCACTATGAGTTTTTAGTTATGCCTTTCAGATTAACAAATGCACCTGCTATCTTTATGGATTTAACGAACAGAAATTTTAGACCGTATTTAGATCGATTTGTTGTCGTATTCATTGATGACATATTGATTTATTCGCGTGATGAATTCGAGCATGCCAAACATCTGAAAATGGTGCTACAAGCCTTGTGAGATAAGCAATTGTATACGAAGTTCAGTAAATGTGAATCTTGGTTACGAGAAGTTGGTTTTCTAGGCCATATTGTATCAGCATCAGATATTCGAGTTGATCCGAGAAAAAATTAGGCTATTATAGATTGGAAACCTCCGAGAAATGTTTCTGAAGTTCGCAGTTTTCTGGGACTTGCTGGTTATTACTGAAGATTTGTAAAAGGCTTTTCTAAGATTGCAACTCCGTTAACAAAACTGCTTCAGGAAGATGTGAAGTTTGAATGGTCCGAAAAGTGTCAGAAAAGTTTTGATCAGTTGAAAACTTTGTTGACTGAAGCTCCAGTGTTAGTACAACCCGAAACGGGTAAAGAATTTGTGATCTATAGTGATGCTTCATTGAAAGGTCTGGGATGTGTTTTGATGCAGGAAGGCAAAGTCATTGCTTATGCTTTGAGACAGTTAAAGCCGCAAGAAAAGAACTATCCGACGCACGACCTTGAGTTAGCTGCGATTGTGTTTGCTTTGAAAATATGGCACCACTATCTATTCGGTGAGAAATGTCACGTATATTATGATCATAAGAGTTTGAAATATCTAATGACTCAAAAAGATTTGAATTTGCGACAGAGAGGATGGCTAGAGTTACTGAAAGACTACGAGCTTGTTATTGGTTATCATCCGGGAAAGGCAAATGTTATTGCTGAGGCTTTAAGTCAAAAATCATTGTTTGCATTGTGTGCGATAAATGCTCATTTGGTTCTGTCTGATGATGGTTCGGTTTTAGCCGAATTAAAAGCAAGATCATTATTCATTCAACAGATTATTGATAATGATATAATAGCAAAACAAGCTCAGTGTGATTTAGATTTTGATTCAGAATTCAGAGTTGATAAATATAATTGTCTAAGATTCTGAGATCGAATTTGTGTTCCAAGAAATCCAAAGTTAATTCAGATAATTTTGAATGAAGCTCATAATAGTCGTTTATCTGTTCATCCGGGTAGTACGAAAATGTATAATAATCTGAAACAGTTTTATTGGTGGCCTGGTATGAGGCTGATATCTCTGAATTTGTTGCGAAATGCTTAATCTGTCAGCAAGTTAAAGCTAAACATCAAGTGCCTTCTGATTTGTTACAACCGATTATGATTCCGAAATGGAAATGGAATAGAGTGACAATGGACTTTGTTTTGGATTTGCCCCTTATCTCTGAGAAATAAAGATATTATCTGGGTCGTGGTTGACCGATTGACGAAATCATCCCATTTTATTCTGGTACGATCTGATTACTCACTTGATAAGTTAGCTGAGTTATATATTTTCGATATTGTGAGATTACATGGTGTGCCATCATCTATTTTGCCAGACAGAGATCCGAGGTTCACATCGCAATTTTGGAAGAAATTGCAAGATGCTTCGAGTATAAAATTGTACTTTAGTACTGCTTTTCATCCGTAAACAGATGGTCAATCCGAGTGGATTATTCAGATACTCGAGGATATGTTGAGATGCTGCATTCTTTAGTTTGAAGGTTCGTGGGAACAGTATTTACTTTTGATTGAATTCGCTTACAATAATAGTTTTCAATTGAGTATTAAAATGGCACCGTACGAAGCCTTATATGGTCGCAAATGTTGTACACCTTTGTATTGGACTAAGCTCAACGAGAATAAGATTCATGGGGTCGATTTGATAAAAGAGACTGAACAGAAAGTAAAAGTGATTTGAAATAGTTTGAAAGCAGCTTCCGATCGTCAAAAATCATATGCAGATTTGAAACGAAAAGATATTGAATTTGAGATTGGCGATAAAGTGTTTCTGAAAGTATCCCGGTGGAAGAAAGTACTTCGATTTGGTAGAAAAGGCAAATGAGTCCGAGGTTCATCGAGCCGTATGAGATTACCGGGTGTATCGGGCCAGTTGTATATAGATTATTGTTGCCTCTTGAGCTAGAAAAGATTCATAATGTGTTTCACGTATCGATGCTTCGACGGTACAGATCTGATCCCTCGCAAGTAATTCCTCCGTCTGAGATTGAGATTCAGTCTGATATGACCTATGAAGAAGAACCGATCTGTATCTTAGCCCGTTAGATTAAAGAATTGAGAAATAAGAAAATTTCGTTAGTAAAAGTAATGTGGCATCGACGCGGTGTTCAAGAGGCTACGTGGGAGCCTGAAGATACTATGAGAAAGCAATATCCGAACCTATTCGACGATAAGATTTTCGAGGGCGAAAATCCTTAATGGGGGAGAATTGTAACAGTTCGGTTTAGACCCTGGTCGGAATAGTGGTTTCGGGACCACAAATCCAAGTCATAAAAATATTTTAATATTATTTTCTGTGATTATGATATGTGCATTAGCATGTGTGGAAGTTTCGTATGAAAATTTAATCATTTCTGTGCTCAATTTGATGAAAGGACCTAATCGCGTAAATTGTAAAAGTGGCCTTCTAATTGTTAAAATGCCTATTTGTTATGGTTTATTAATTATGAGGTCCTTATGAGGTTATTTGACCATGGAATGAATTAAATGACATAAATGGGCATTAGTTGGTGGAATTTTAATGATTTATAATAAGGTTAAATTGGTAAAATGCATATTAATGTTATATTAATTAAAACAAAAGTTAAATTTTATTTTATTTTCTTCATCCATTGTCAAAAATACAAGAAAAATAAAAGGGAAAAAGAATTCTAGGGTTCGGCCATTGTTTTGCTTGATTGAGGTATGTGTTTTGATCCGTTTTCGATAATTTCTACGTTTTTGTGATCGTTGCTCTGTATTCTATCAAGCCCATGTCTCAATTTCTGATTTTTTTGATGATTTTGAAATATGCCATTGATGAAATTATAAGCTTTGTGAAGTTAGTTGTTGGTAAATGTAAGATATGTATTGGGTTAACAAATTTTGTCTTTGAATTTTTGATGAATTTGAGTAAAATGAGCTAAATTGTGAAATTTGTAAATTGAGGGGCTAAAATGTGAAATAAATGAAATATATGGACTTACATGAACACCGTGTATATTCGGCTAAGCAAGTGTGTATGGAAATTCGGTGTATTTTGTGATTTTATGAATTAGGGATTAAATTGTCAAAATATCAAAATAGGAGGGCTAATTTGTAAAATGCCCTAAATATGAGTTTTGGATTGATTTGAATGATTTAGTCAATAAATTAATTAAATTTTAATTTATATAGATCAATAACTAAAGAAAACATAATTAGATCGGCGAAAGTCAAAAGTCATCGAGTAGTCGATTCCGTCTATCCGAATCCGTACGAGGTAAGTCGATATACAAATAAATGTATTTTGAATTGAATTATTATTGAATATATGCTTTTGAACAATGTTGAATGATTATAAGTGTTGAGAATGAGATATCCAAAAAAGTATAGACAAAGTTCTGACGTCTGAAATGCCCCGTACGAACTTTAGGAATAGTTAGGATACATATATCATGACATAGGATCCTATATGTGTTATCGTGTAAGACCATGTCTGGGACGTTGGCATCGACTTATGATTTACAAGTAAGAGCACGGCTGGGACGTTGGCATTGTATTTGACTTCGTGTAAGACGCTGTCTAGGACAGTGGCATCGATATTTGATTACATGTAAGACCACGTCTGGGACGTTGGCATTGTACGAGCTTTTCGAGATATCCGCATATCCTTATCATTCCAAATGGTTCAACAGGCATTCCGAGAAAAGAATAAATATATGAGATGTGTATCTGATTCAGGTACATTCGAAATGTATATTATGTTTGAGAATTAAAAGGTAAGTATATGTATTAATGATGATATGTGATATAAGTATGAAAATGTTTTCCATATGTGCAAATGAATTGAGTATATGAGAAATGTATATGAATTATATGGTTTGTGATAGTATTTGACTATGGATTATACGTAATTATATAATGTTTATATGCTTTAATTGATAAGTTTATTTGTATATGGCTTACTAAACTTTTAAAAGCTTACTTTGTGTGTGTTTGCATTATTTTATAGATATCGTAGCTATCGAGAGCTTGGGGATCGGCGAGGGTCGTCACCACACTATCGAACTATATTTTGGTACCTTTTGAAAATGTATATATTGAAGTATGGCATGTATAGGCTAGAAGTACCTTGATTATGTTGTGATGTTTTATATTTAGCCATGTGATTTGGCTTGGTTTTGGTTGTGTATGTGAATATGTTTTTGGTATGAATTATGTGATACAAGTGTGCCATTATGATGTGTTTTTGGTTGGACAAAAAGAATTGGTCAATTTGGTAAATTTTGATATGTACATATTATGGAATTTGGTAAGAATTTAGCATGAGATTTGATTGAGTAATTAATGTTCATAAACTATAATTTGGTATGTTTTTAGTTTATGGAATGATATGATTTGGTATGTATTTCAAGTATGAAATATGTTGATAATGAATTGGTATAAATGATGTATGTTTTGGTTCTAAAATGGTTGAAATTTGATGTACATTTGGTGCCTAATTGTTTATTGTAGGGAGGACCCTTAATGGGTGGCAAATTGGCCTTGTAAATGGCATATTTTTGCCCACACGAGCAGGGACACGGGTGTGTGTCTCAGCTATGTTGCTCGAGGGCCATTTTGAAATGAGCCTGGGCAGACCACACGGTCGCACACACAAGCGTGTTCTAGGCCGTGTGGCCAAGTCAGTTTCGACCACGGGCTAGACACACGGGCGTGTGATTGGCCGTGTGACCGAAGTTAGTAGCCTCCCTAATTTACACACGACCTGACACACGGGCGTGTCTTGTGGCCGTGTGGACAAGTCAGTGTGTATGCCCTGTTTTGACACGGCCTAAACACACGGGCGTGTCTAAAGCCGTGTGAGGCACACGACCTGTTCACACGAGCGTGTGATCTGTACAAATTTGAAAAATGTTTAAGTTTTGAAAATTTTTGTATGAGCTCGGTTTAGTCTCGACCCCTTTCTAAAGCATGATTAAGGTCTCGATGACCTATATAAGGGACTTTATAATCATGTTTGACTATGTTGTGGATGTTGTTATTGAATTGTTTGTAAAATGTTTCGATTTGTCCGATAATGCCTTTAACCCTAGTCTGGCGATGGATATGGGTTAGGGGTGTTACAGCTACAAGTACGCCCACAATGCATCATTTAGTCGTAGGCTCCAGTCCTTCCTATTCTGTTTCACGGTCTTCTCCAAATTCGACTTAATTTCACAATTTGAGATTTTTGTTTGATTGTTTGTTTGTGGGTGATAAGCCCTGGCCATTCGTTTTACCCCATACTTCTTCATAAGTGCATCCAATATCTTATTACAGAAGTGTGTTCCTAGTATATTATCTTATTATCAATTAAAATATTTTTCCATCTATTTTCGATGTCATTATTTTTCGAATTTGATTCGATATTATCGCTTCGAAGAACCATTACTTTAATGCTCCACTCTTTATGAGATAATTCTAAGTTATAAATGTTGGCAATCTCAATTATTTTTAGTTTTTTATTTTTTAGATGTAACTTAATTGAATATGACTAACTATAGAATACTATTTATAGAACTAAACTTCAATTTTAATTGAAATATATCTCCAATATTTTTTCTATTTTATACTTAAGATTATATTCAAATTAAAACTTTGAATTTGAAACCATCCATACATATAGCAACTTCAAATAAATTCAAGTTTTGTTTGATATAAATATTTATATTTTTCATATATATTATATTTACTCTTCCTTTATCAACAACTTATATATTATAAAATATTATATTATTAATAAACTTATGAATTATTATACCAAAGACACTAATTCAAAATTTGATAAAAAAATATTTCATAAATATATATTATTATATTTAAAAACTAATTATTTTAAATTATATTATATTTATATTTTAATTTCAATTTAGTAACATGATAGAAAAATGAGAATATATTCTCGTTGATTTAAAAGTGTTTCCAAACTTATGCTTTTATATATATATATATATATATATATATATATATATATATAATTTAAAGAGAGCTTCATTTTTAAACTAAGTTCAAACGAACATTTATTACATAAATTGACATTTCTTTACAATTTAGTTCAAATATCATCTTTCATGGCAATTTACCATCAATTAACTCACAAACAATTATACCTATACAAACTAAACACATGATTATTTAACCATATAAATACCATTTGAACTTATCTGATCAAAACAACAAGTAAATTGAATTTTCAAGGACTAATCGATAATTTTGGTTTTTTCTCGATTATCTCTGATTTGACCTAATTCTTGATCTATTCAGTTATTTTAGACAACTCATCAATACTAAATATTTTTATATCATTCCATCATATGCATAAACCTATTTAATTCTATTTTTTTAATGTCCCTTAAGTTTTTCATTTTATTCAATAAATAGCAATATCTTTTAATTTTAAGCTTCAATTTGAAAATAGATCTTAGTCACATCCCTTAGGGACCCTTTATTATCTATTATTATGGAACTTTCACATCAATTTCACAATTTAGTCACTTTAGTCCTTATGTACAAAAACTAATAGTTAAACATTTCAATTTAATCTTTTTTCATATCTAAGCTTAAAATCTATCAATTTAACACCAATTTATTCAAGAAATCATCAATGACAACTTCCAAAAACTATAAAAGTAGTGCAAATTGGTACATAGGCTAGCTAAATCAAACTTTTATGACCTCAAAAACATAAAAATTACAATAAAAGGATTTAGAAAAGCTTACCAATTGACGACTGAATGCTAAATCTTCAAAAATGACTTTTTTCTTTAGGTTTTTAGACTTGATTCGATTGAAGAAGAAGAAAAGATGAGCATCCTCACTTATTTTTGTTATTTATACCTTAATTAATTCCTTAATCAATTAATTAACTTAAATTAATCAAGATTTATTAACTAAATCTTTCATTAAACAAAATAAATGGATTCTTCCATCACAAAACACTAGCATATATTACAAAGTGGTTTGTTTACCATTTTGGACCTTTGGTTAATTGCTATTTAAGTCCTTAAGTCTTTGGCCAATTAAAAACTTATAGCGATAAGACTTTTACAATTTAGTCTCTAGACTTCAATTAAGCGATTAATAGAAAAAATTACCAGACTAAACTCTAATATTCTTTTGTGTCAACATCGTAAATATTTATATTTAATATTTATAAAATTATTTTATGAAAATGGAATTCCAAAACCGCCTTTTCCGGCACCACTAAAAATCAGGCTGTTACAACTCTTCACTCCTTAAGAAATTTCGTCCTCGAAATTTACTTGAGAAAAAATGAGGGTATTACGAATTCATAGTTTCTTTCGACTCCCACGTCGCCTCTTTTGTACCGTGACGATGCCACATTACTTTCATTAGAACCACCCATTTGTTTCTTAGTTCTTTTACTTCCCGAGCTAAAACCTTAACCGATTATTCACCATACGTCAAATTAGGCTCTAACAACCATACACAATAAAACAATCTAACAATATCAATAATTCTTAATAACAATGATTTGAACAACATTAACACTAACTTACTTCAATGGCAACCATAAAAAAAAAAATCTTTATATCATACATAAAACATCTTAAACAACTAATTTCCCAATATATAATATTGATAACGAAAACTAATCCATTTATCATACCACTAATTTATGTATGATGGAAAAAAAACACTTTAACTGATTAGTTGAGTTATTGATGTTTTACGTATAGTGGAATGTTTCTAAAAGGATTACAAATGAAAATATTTTAAGGGAGTTGAATTTTGAATGAATTTTTACATTCCTTTTTTAATGGAACCATACAATGTATAGGAAAGAGAAAGGGTTTAGGCCAACTTAAAGTTGACACCCGTAGGTCGCTTCCTGTTTCATCATGTCACAAGATTGTTAAGAAATTGTTAGCAATATTGTAACACCTAAGCTAATGTCTTTACAGCTTGAACTGTCTTTACAACATGAATTGATTGCACAATATATTTTGCACGTCTTCACAAAATGGCTGCTCAATAAATCCTGCATATACTATTAAAAGAAAAACTCAACAATTGTAATAACATATTTTAAAAGTAAATTTTAGGTACACCTAAAATGAAAATTAATATTTTATTTTGTTATTTATTACAAGTAAAAACCCATAAATACAAATATAGTTTTTTATGAAGAAAATAGAAAAAGAATTAAGAATACTTCATGAATACTCAATTCTTTCGGTGTACCTGTAAACCGAAAGAAGTGGATAGCTACATAGGTAGCTCACAAGTCACAATCTGGAGCTCCAGAACATAGAAAACAATTTTCACTAATTTATATAATCTACAATTAGGTCATGCATTTATTACACATCAAATCTCAGTAAAATTTTGACGGTCCATACACCATTACACATCAATTCAACAAAGTACACTTATTTTTTTATTAACCAAATTTCCATTAAAAAAAAAAAGAAGTGCCCTCTCTACATGTACAAAAAAAGAGAAAGAAAAAAAAAAACCAGAAAAAGTGCTAGTGGGGGGATTCGTCACTAATAGATGCTCCCATCATGCACACCACAGACACCAATGGTTAATATTTGCTAAGCCAATACCAAAATCTGATCAAATCCCCACTTTCAAGTTCTTCAAATCCAAGATAACCCTACAATCCAAAGGGTCATAATAGCAAAAGTGAAGAAAAAGTTTATATTCTTTGTGAAAAGACCCACAGCATTGCTTTGATCATTGAAGCCGGTTGCTGTTGTCCCTGTTGGACCTAAGGTTGTCCCTGCACCACCAAACACTGTGCTTGGAGTCCCTGTGGTTGAGCCAGTGGTGGTTGGTGTCCCGGTTGTTGTCCCAGTTGGTGTGGTCATGCCTGTGCTACTGCAAATTAAAAAAAAAAAAGAAAAAAAAGTAAACCGTGGTTGATCTAAAAGGGAATCAATCCTGCTGTGAAAGCAAATTGGTAACATGACAAAATGTCCAGCAAGAAGGAATTAGTAAAGTTAAAAAAAAGACATAACTTTTACAACTTTCAACATCATGGCAGCTCATTTTGATGTTTAAACAAAGATGCTTTTTCAAGAAATCAAAGAAAGATAACATCAGATAATAGTTTATGAAAAAGTTTTTTTTTCTTTTTTGTTAAAAATAGGATCACTGAAATATATCAGAAAGGAAACTTCCATGGATGTAAATGTGATTCAATAAGCTGAAAGGTTTAATCTTAATGCTAAACTGGGTTGATTCAAGTAGTTGTTTAAGTACTTGTTAACACCCTGGCTAGCATTAGCAATAATTTCATTTTATAGATGATTTGTAAGTATACTTTCAGTCCTTCGGCATAAAGTTTGATCTAAATAAGCATACCTAGAGGGAAAGCTGCAAGTAGAAGCAATATCTGCAAATCACAAAGAAAAGTTAGGGAAAGTTCAAAATGGAAGGAAATAAAGAAACAAAGAAAGGGCTTAAGGGAGTTACTTGAAGGAGGATTAGCACTAACAGTAGCAGTGCCTGAAAAATCACAGCTTCCTTGTGCTTGACCTTTCTTTTGGAAATAACTATTGACAGCATAGTTGCAGTGATCTTTCACAGTGTTGGGGTTATAGCAACCACCTTTTTGTAGAATTGCAGAACAATCAGCTCCAGCTCCACAAGCATAATCCAGGGTCTTTTGAAGAGCTTGATCCCCTAACCCATCTCTACATAAGCAATAAGTAGCACCTACACATACACAACACACAAAAATATGTCAACTTTTTAACAAACTAACAAAAAAAACCCCATCTCTGAAATCTTGAGTTATGGTGACTCAAGTTGAAAAAAGAAGTGAAAAACACCAAAAAAGAAGCAAAGAACTTACTTGAATGGCCAGTCATGGCTAAGAACAGCAGTAGGGAGATTAAAAGAGACATGATCGATGATGATGCAGAGATTTAGAGAGGAAAAATAAATAGAAACCAAAGACAGCAAAAGAGAAAATGGAGAGTTCTTGACAGAATATTAAGAGAAAAAAAAAAAAAAAAAAAAAACGGTACGACGGTGGGTAGAGGTAGTGACTGACTGGTGATAATGGTATGGTGGGTATATGATATGATATATAAGCCTCTTTTTATTACAATAGTAAGCCTTAAAAATAAATACACCCTAAGTGCAGCTGTGGGAAACTGAGCAAAACAAGACTTTAAAAAAAGGGGGTTTTGTCATGTATTTGAGTGTTAAAAATTCATTAATATGAATTTACAGAAGCATTGTTTTCAGATTCTCAAACGGTCATAAACTCAAGTGAAGGTGAAGGATTAACCGCATCAACAGGTTTAGGTTAGGAAGAAGGGAACTGTGAAAGTGGAGGAGTAAGAGAGGGTCCTACTTTTGGGATCCATTTATCAATGTGCTGTCACCACTCTGTGCTATTCATATTCTTTGCCTTTTATTTTATTTTTTAAAAATTATATAAAACAGATCTTAATTTTATAATGTGTACAATTATAGCCATTGATTTTCATTGATTATAGATGCCTAAGTTTTCTTTCTAATTAGGCTCTACTCCTTACATTCAGACACCAAAAATAAAATATTTTGAATTTTATTCTCTATTTTAATCTCAGTTATTTAGTTTCCCTTCAAGTTTTGTCAACGCCTTATATTAAAGTGGATTATGTAATATTTTTAAAATAAAAAAATTAATTCAATCATCAATATTACATATATGGCAAGTCAAATAAACAAATAAAAAAAATTTGAATTTGAGATTGTAAGATTTTTTATTTTGGTTATGTTAGAAGTGGACTGTTCCACAGATTTTTATGTCAATTTCGATAATAAAATTATTATTTTAGTCAAGATTTTTATTAATTTTTTTAAGGATTAATAGTTAATTTTAACTAAAAATAATAATAAATAAATTGACAAAATATGTAATATTAAAAGTTTGATGTGTCGTTATGTCTAAAAATTAATCAATATATATAAGTAATATATAACCTTGTAATGTGCACAAACAATATAAAGTTGTTTATACATAAATTTTCAATAAATGAAAAAATATAACTATTAAATATTAAATTTAAAATAATATAAAAAATTTAAATATATATATGGGTGAGTCTAAGATGGGTTTGAGTTAGCCATTTCAAATATGAATTAATTTGGGCAAAATTTTAAGTTCATATTTCGAGTTAAGCCAAGCTTGAACAAATATAAAATTTTAAGTTCAATCCATGAATACCTCTAGAGACAACATAGTTGCGATTTGAGGGTCAGTTTGTTTGTAACACCTCGAAATTTTGAATGTTTGTCGTTAAGTTTTGTCAATAATTAACAATTTGCTTCAATGGTTAAATGTTTTGCTTGCACATTTGAAATCGGGGGTTCAAGTCTTTCTTTTTGAATTTTGCTATTTATTTTGGTTTAAACCCAACTCTTGCTTTCTCGACTTAAGTTTAATTCGATGTGATTTTGTGTCAAGAATGAATCTGCTGGTTCAATGGCTAAGCATTTGATTATTTCTGGCCTTGAGTTTGAGTTTCTGCGTACCCATTGAAATAGTATTTTTGCACTTTCTAGTATTTAGTTTTATTTTTAAAGTAATTTAGTTTCTCTCAAAATCTATTTTTCTTCGGTGTTCTTCTTCTCTAGGTTCTGGTTACTGTTTTTCTTCTTCTTCTTTTTTTCGCTTTTGCTTTTCTTTTTACTTGTCGCCGTGATTTTGCTATCGAATTAAATTGAAGGTTCTGCGTTGTTCATTATTCAATTGAAGGGGTTCTGCGTAAATTATTCTTGTTGTCTACTTCTAATTCACAAGATTTCATCTGTTCTCTTTGAGATTGTGTATTCATGTTTATTACTTCAAATTTCTTGATAATTACTTCAGTTGTTTCTTTTTAGGCGAAGGTGTCGAGAAGAGTGTTCCTCCAACGATTTAGTTTCAGTTTGTGGCCGTTTGTTTGTCGGTAAGCATTAGTATGTTTTAGGGAAGTTTTGCGTCGAAGTTTTCGACAGAGTCAATTGAACACTATTTTGTGTGATTTGTCTTGATTAAAGTTGAAAATTGAGCAATTGGTTATTGATTCTAGGTTTTGAGGTCACTTCTATCGCTTTTAGGTTTTGAACTCACTTTTATCGCTTCTATATCAAAACCCTATTAGGTCTGAAATAGAAAACCAAAATTTCTGCAAATTTTGATTGCCAAAAAATATAACAGTCAACTTCACACGGTCGTGTGTCAGGCTATGTAACTCACTGTTTATAAATTAGAGTCACACAGGCCAGGGATATGGGCCTGTGTTCAGGCCATGTAACTCACTGTTTGTGAATTAGAGTCACACGGGCTATAGACACGAGCGTTTGTCCAGGCCGTGTGAGATATATTTAGAGCTTTGAGTCCCACGGGTGTGCGTGTAACTGTATGTTGGACCATGTAACTCACTATTTTGAACCACACGGTTGTGTGCCAGGCCGTGTGTGACATAAAAAGGGCCACACGGGCATGCGCCAGGCTATGTAAATCTACATGGGCGAGTGGGCCAAAGTACTGAAATTTTTCCTTAAAGTCGTAAGTGTCGTTCGACTCAAACGTAGGTCTTTTGTAGGGTCTGTATGATCTGAATTAGACCGTATAAGTCGTTATCCAATGATCTGAGATTGAGTAATTGATTATTTGAACGTATACTGAATGCAATGATTATTAATGATATTGATCTATACTATCTGATTATGAACTGTATCTGGATAACTGTGTGTATGTCCTTGATATTTGACATCTATAATATGCATCTGCATTGGGTAGGAATTGTGTAAAAGAGGAAGTGATCTGTTCTGGTTCAGTGGTTAAGCCATAATCTATATATGAATGTAACGTTTTATCGCAATTTGATCTGGCAGCTAGTCTACAATCATGTTGAACATATCGTACCGACACTATATGGTGTGTAGGGTTGGATGGGTATTAAATACCCTTTATGACGTGTTGGGTTGGTCAGTTTTGTGTAGTAGATAGGGTAGGAAAAATACATCTATTTTTTTATATGTTCTTTATCTAAATTCGAATTGTTCTACCTTCCGTCTGATCTATTAAGACTGTACTAAATATCCTCTGATTCTAATTTTGAACACAAATTTGGGAATTTATTATTATATTTATGATTCTGTTTGAATTTATATCTATTACACACATTGAGTTATCAACTCAATTTGTCTGTTGACTGAATTACAGGTAACTTACAGTCTTGATCGGGTCAGTGTAGTGGAAGCTCGGTCATTCTGCTTTATCATCTTTATGTTATCAGTAATTTTAGTATTTTTTTCATATTTTTACTTTCTAAGACTATTTTTTTATCGATTGGGTTTATGATTGTTTATAATCTATTAGACGGTTTTGAACTGTTTCAAACTGCATTTCTAAAAGATGATTTTTCTTAAAAACATTTAATGTAACTCTTTAAACTTGGTCTTAACGTGTAGACCAAGTATAGGGTGTTACATTTAGTGGTATCAAAGCCTGGTTTACAATACTTGGGTTGTGTTTCTAGGATCTTATTTTGTGTTAAAATGGGTTTAAAATGAAAAACTTATCTGAGTAACTCTAAAAACTAATTTTTTTTTAAAAGATAGAATCTCCAGCACTGAACCTATAAGTACTTTTGCTTTAGTTATACTATTTAGCTAGAAAATATTGTAGTAACTAAATTTGTTAGTCTCAGAGAAAGACTATACTATGAATTGTAAAATAAGACATCTAATGAGAATTTTGAACTGATCTGTGAGGTAATGAGTTCGCGCAATAGTCGTGGACGTGGTTCTCATGGGCGTTGTGGACGTTGAGGAAGAGCTCGAATAGAGTCATCTTTTATGGGCAATATATCAAATCTGAAAACCAGCGAGACCGTTGGTACTCCTACTGCCAAGACTGGGTTTTAGACTCCGATAACTAGATATGACATGTTGTCCTAAGCTATGTTGCATATGTTAGAGAGAGTCACTGGGACCCATTCTAGATCTAGGGGTTGATGGTCGGTTATCGAACGACTTCGGTCGAATGGTGCTGTGTTATTTAGGGGTGTCACTAGAGTCGTCCCTACGGTAGCTGAGTACTGGTTAGAAGCCATTAAATGCATTATGAATGACATTGGCTGCACTCCTGCTAAAAAATTGAGAGGTGTTGTATCTCTACTCCGAGACGAAGCCTATCAGTGGTTACTGACGGTTGAGCAGGGCGCTCAGCCCAAATAGAGTAACTAGGATTTTTTCAAGACTGCCTTCCAAAGTAAGTATGTGGGAACGAGCTATGTGGAGGTTCGTAGGCGTAAGTTTATAAGTCTGGTTCAATGTGAGAGGTTTATGGTTAAGTATGAGACCAAGTTTCTAAGACTGAGTAGGTATGCTCGAGCTTTGGTATTGACAGATTATGATAAAAGTGTGCAGCTTGAGGAGAGTTTGTGATATGACTTATGAGTTCTAATAGCTCCTCAGAGGGAATGAGTGTTTGCAGCCTTGGTTGACAAGGCGAAGATAACGGAAGAGATAAAGCGCACTGAGCGCGAAAGGAGAGACCGTGAAAAAGGTCGAGGTAAGGTTAAGAGGGATTCGGGTCCCTTTAGATCTATTTAGCTCCCTAAAAAATAGGCAAGGTTTAATGAGCATCTGAGGGCCAAGACACCAGCTACACCAACTACGATTCAGAACTGTGGTGACTGTGAGAGGCACCATTCGGGTGAGTGATGGAGGAAATTAGGAGCTTACCTCCGATGTGGGTCAATTGACCACCGTATTCAGGATTGTCTTCATTGATTTAATTAGGTTCTCGCTTTTACACAGGCTCCAGCTCTGGAGCCTGTTCAGCCTCTGAGAGTAGCTCAACAGCCGCCTAGGGGTCATGATTTGGTCAGGGGTAGTAACGGTTCTGGTAGAGGTCAGTGAGCACCGAGTAGAGGTGCGAGTCAGACTAAGGTACGACAGCCTACTCTAGTGTACAAAACGAGGCACCGTGAGGATAAAGATGATAAAGATGATACTAATGTTATAGTGAGTACGTTCTTTATTCATACTATTCCATACTTTGCTCTGATTGATATTGAGTCTACACATTCATATGTATCTAGTACTGTATTTGTGAAATTGGGTATTTTCGCTAAGTGTACTGCTAGAGAGATTTCTATAATTAGTCCCTTGGGTCAGTCGATTCGAGTTGATAAGATATATAGATAGGTTTCATTAGAGATTAAAGGCATTGTATTTTCGGCTAAAATCTAATAGAATTATTGTTTGGTGAGCTCGATCCAATTCTATGAATAGATTGACACGTGTAACACCGGGTCAGTTTAGACTGTTCCTCTAAGAGGGATACTTTGAGAACCGGTGAGCATAGTGAGATTATTATGATCAGTGAGCGTCAAAATTACCTCTCTAATGTGATTTTCGCCCTTGTATCTAAAAAACTAGTTCGAAAAGGATGCGAAGCATACCTAGCATTTGTATCTGGTTCTATTTCTGCAAAGCTTTCTGTTAGAGGTATTCGTAATGTGAGGGACTTCCCAAATGTCTTTCCTGAGGAATTGCCAGGTGTACATCCAAACATGGAGGTTGAGTTCGGCATTGAACTGTTACCAAGTACTGCTCCGGTGTCCATTGCGCCTTATCGCATGACACTTAAGGAGCTTTTGGAGCTAAAAGCTCAACTTTAGGAACTTTTTGACCGAAGGTTCATTAGATTGAGTGTAACACCCCTAGTCCATAATTTTCACCGGATTAGGGCTACAGAGTATTACCGAAGCATAACATTATACAATAAACATTTAGTTAACATTAACAATTCATCACATAAATCATAGCAACATCAACTAAAATCATACATACGAGCCCTCAAGGCCCTAAAAAGACATTAGAAACGAATCGAGACTAAATAAAAAATATATGAAATTTTTTAGAAAAAGTTAAAAATTTTCAAATTGCAGGGGTCATGCGGCTAAGAGACACACCCGTGCTTTAGGCTGTGCGGGCATTCGAAATAGGGACACACGGCCGTGTCTGTACCCGTGTAACTCACTGACTTGGGTCATACGGCAAAACCACACGCCCGTGTGCCAGGCCATGTGTTAGGCTGTGTAGTGCTTGACTTGTAACCCTTTGAAAGCTACATGGCCGTGTCGCTTGGCTGTGTGGCATACACGACTGAGACACACCCGTGTCTCTGCCCGTGTGGACAAAAAATAGGTCATTTTCAAGCTATTTTACTCTCCCAAATTCATACCACTTCTATAAGCCAAAACACCTATAATCAAGCATCCAAAACTCACTTAACATATGCAAAATTCAAACTTAAACAACCTAAAACTAACCATACAACTAATATGCCAAAATGACACCTCAACTTCTACAATCAAATTTACCTAAACAACTATCCAATTCATTCATGTTCAGATCATACCAATTGGACAACCATAAAGCCACATTTGCCATATTGTTCATACACCAAAATATATACACAATAAGTACCATTATAACTATTTGCATACCTATTATATATCTTACCAATTAGACCAAAACCAACTATATTCAAAGCTACTATACCATTTCCATCAACATTTTCTTACCATTAACTTAACCACACAAAATACCATATAATTTTAATTCCATACCAGCTAGTTCATCAGCTAAAATAACACATATACAAGCCACACATAATGGCTAAAATCATTACACAAAATGTTGATACATGCCATTATAAACATGACTCAAAATCCTCAAAATATACCGATATAACCGATGGATAGTGTAATGGATCTCCAACAACTTCCAATCTGAAAGAGCTTCTGATTAACTAGAAACACAAAAGAAATAACATAAAGTAAGCATATAATGCTTAGTAAGTTCATAATTTATAAACAAAGCTTACCATTTTAATTTATAATCATAAAAACAATTTGAGATAATCTAACATGACTTGGCATTAGCCTAATCAACAACAACCTTTCAAGTTAGATAATCACATAGCTTAGGAAATCATCTCAAAACACCATACTTATAAGCATTCATATTTTCAAGCATATGGCTAAGCATATTTCAAACATCATCAACTCATACATTTTTATACTTTCATAGCAACACTTATTGAAGCATTTGTCGAACCTTCCCTTTTTCATACTCGTTAAACCACTAGAATAATATCGGATATACAGGAAAATCGCATAAATGTATATGGCTAAGCATATTTCAAACATCATCAACTCATACCTTTTCATACTTTCATGTGGTCGAGACCACTACCATCTCATATCTCGTATCAATGCTCTCTCTCGAGCCATAAATGGGTCTGCTCACACAAGCTGTTAGTTAGGACGTAGCTATACGATGCTGCTCATACAAGCTGTCAAGTAACTGTAACATATGCTGAAAACTCAGCCACCAGTAGGATGTACAAGACCAGCACCCGAAACACAGTAACCCCTAATGACATGTCATTTGTATCCTATAAATACCTAAGGTTCAAACGGGATCCGAAAGTCGCTGAAACTTCGTTGGATTTTTCCATAAAGACGTAATACTATAATATAATAAAAGCATGTAAATCGAGCATAATACAACTTTAATTAAATGTACAAACTTACCTTGATTGCAAACGAGAATTTATGATCAACTAATCCGATAATTTTTCCTTTAATTTGATAATTTTTCCTTTCCCCGGTCTAAATCCGTACATTGCTTTACTTTATCTATATAATCAAATTTAGCTCATTCAATTTCATTCTATTCAATTTAGTCCAAAAATCATATTTTAGGTAAAATTATGCTTTTGCCCCTAAATTTTTAAATTCATTACAATTTAGTCCCTAGCTCATAAGAATGTAAATTCATGCAATTTAGTCCACACCCATGCTAGCCGAATATTAACTTAGTCCATAGCAATCCCTATATTTCATTTATTTCACATTTTTACCATGAACATTTTTCTATTTTTCAATTAAATACTTAAATGACAAATTCATCAAAAATTCCTTTACAAAAGTTGCTCTATCATCAAATATTCATTTTAATCCATCAAACATAAAAAAAAACCAATATACATTCATGGTAAAACCCTAGAGTTTTAACAATTTTGCAAATTAATCCTCGGGCTAGCTAGATTAAGTTATAACGACTCCAAAAACATAAAAATCATTAAAAACAAGATGAAAATACTTACATGCATGAGAATCTAGATTGGCCGAATGTCTAAAGCTAAAAAATGGTGGTTTTCTTCCTTAGGCATTCGACTAGATAAAGATGGACAAGGTAATGTGATTTTGTTTTATTTATTTTGTTTGTTTATTATTAAATTACTAATATAACCTTTATTAAACATATTAATGGTGTCCATAATTGTCCACCACTTAAATTAATGGTTTAATTACCATTTAAGGCCACACATGATTAAATTTCATAGCAATTTAACACTTTTTTCTAATAAAACATAAGTTTTGCACTTAATGCGATTTAGTCTTTTTTTTAATCAAATTAAGCATGCAAACAGTAAAATTTCTTCATGAAATTTTTATACTATGCTACTATCATGTTGCAGACCTTACAATAATAATAAAATAAATTTTTTGACATCGGATTTGTGGTCTCAAAACCACTATTCTGATTTCACTGAAAACAGGTTGTTACATCGAGTGTGTCTCTGTGGGGAATACTAGTTCTGTTTGTTAATAAGAAAGACAGATCGATGAGAATCTGTATAGATTATCGTTAGCTAAATAAGTAGATGGTAAAGAATAAATATCAGATTATGAGGATTGATGACTTGTTCAATCAGTCTCGTGGGGCGTCTGTATTCTTTAAAATTGATCTATGTTCTGGTTACCATCAGCTTAAGGTTAAGGAAACCAATGTGTATAAGAATACTTTCTGAACTTGTTATCGGCATTACGAGTTTCTGGTCATGCCCTTTAATTTGACGAATGCTCTGGCTGCGTTTATGGATTTGGTGAACCGGGTATTTTAGCCATATCTAGATCAGTTTGTAGTAGTAGTTTTTATTGATGTCATTCTAATTTATTCAAAGACTAAGAATGAGTACGATGAGCATCTTTGAATAGTTCTGCAGGTATTCCGCGAGAAATAAATGTATGCTAAGTTTAGCAAGTGGGAGTTCTAGTTGTAAGAGGTTACCTTTCTGAGGCGTACTATGACTATTGAAGGGATTCGGGTTGATCCCAAGAAAATCGAGGCTGTGATCGAGTGGAAATAGTCGAAGAATGTGTCTAAGCTTTAAAGTTTCTTGGGCTTGACAGGTTACTACCAGAGGTTTGTCGAGGAGTTCTCTTTTATTGTATCTCCCCTGACTAAATTGTTACATAAGAACACCCCATTTGTGTGGTCTGATGAGTAGTAGTTAAGCTTTGAGAAACTCAAATCTGTTTTGACACAAGCTTCTGTTTTGGTACAGCCTGAATCTGGTAGGGAGTTTGTAGTTTACAGTGATGCTTCGCATGTCGGTTTGTGGTGTGTTTTGATGTAGGATGGTAAAGTTGTAGCTTATGCGTGTCGACAGCTTAAGTCGCATGAGGGTAACTATCCTACGCACGACCTTGATTTGGTTGCAGTTGTCTTCACTCTAAAAATCTGGAGGCACTATCTGTATGGTGAGAAGTGTATCATCTGCACTGACCACAAGAGCCTCAAGTATCTACTAACTTAGAAAGAGTGAAACCTAAGGCAATGTAGATGGGTTGAGTTACTTAAGGATTATAACTGCACGATAGAGTACCATCTCTATAAGGCTAATGTTATAGCCGATGCTCTTAGTCGTATAGTGATGATTGATTTGAGAGAGATGTTCGCTTGTCTGAGTTTGTACAATAATGGGAGTTTATTAGCTAAATTACAAGTTAAACTAACCTGGGTTGACTAGGTTCGAGCTAAACAGTTGAGTGATGAGTCTCTGTTTCTGCATTTGTGTCAGGTTGAATTAAGTGAAATTTCTGATTTTGGATTGAACAGCGATAGGGCTTTGTGTTTTAGGGGTCCGATCTGTGTGCCTAATGATGTGGAGTTAAGACAGTCAATTTTACAAGAAGCGCATAGTAGCCCTTATGCTATGCATCCCGATGGGAATAAAATGTCTAACGTATCAGAAGTTAAGCCTGAACATCAATTGTCATCTGGTATTACTACAGCCATTTAAGATTCTCTTATGGAAATGAAAGCGTGTGATGATGAATTTTGTTAGTGGGTTACCTTTAACACCTGCTAAGAAGTATTTAGTTTGGGTAATCATCGATCGATTGACCAAGTCTGCTCATTTTCTACTGTCAGGATATATTACTCGCTATAGAAGCTAGTTAAGCTGTATGTTTTTGAAATTGTAAGACTGCATAGAGTTCTAATGTCGATCATCTCAGATAGGGATCTACGTTTTACTTCTCGATTCTGAAAGAAGCTTCACGAGGCATTGGGAACCTGATTGGATTTCAGTATTACGTATCATCCTCAGACTGATGGACAATCTGGGCAAGTTGTTCAAATTTTGGAGGATATGTTATAGAGCTGTGTGATCAGTTTTCGGCGCAGTTGGGGGAATATTTGCCGCTGGCTGAGTTTACGTATAACAACAACTTCCACTTTAGTATTCAGATGGCACCTTACGAGGCTCTGTATGGTCGTAAGTGTCGTACCCTTCTGTGTTGGACTGAGCTAAGTGAACATCGAGTTTTGGGTCCTGAGCTAGTTTCTAAGACCAATAATACAATTAAATTGATTCGAGATTGTCTTAAGGCCATTTTTGACCAACAGAAATCATACGCAAATTTAAAAAGAAAAGATATCGAGTATTCTGTAGGTGATTAGGTGTTTCTAAAAGTTTTTCCGTGAAAAAAGGTTTTTCGGTTCGAACGTAAGGGTAAGTTTAGCTGGAGGTTCACTGGATCTTACCGTATTCTGAAATGTGTCGGGCTTGCCCCATATCAGCTAGAGTTACCTCATGAGCTCGAACAGATACATGACATGTTCCACATTCTGATATTGAGATAATATTGGTCTGACCCTGCTCACATCATCCTTGTTGAGGAGATTAAGGTGAGACCTGATCTGACGTTCGAGGAGGAGTCTATTTAGATTTTAAAGTGAGATGTTAAAGTCTTGCGAAGGAAAACTTTACCTCTGGTTATGGTCTTATGGCAAAATCACAGCATTGAGGAAGCCACTAGGAACCTGAAGATTCAATTTGTCAGCAATATCTGTATCTATTTTTGAGTTAGGTAAATTTCGAGGCCAGAATTTCTTTTAAGGGGAGAGAGTTGTAACAACTCAAAATTTTGAATGTCTATTATTAAATTCTATCAATAATTAAGCATCTGCTTCAGTAGTTAAGTATCTTGCTTGCATGTTTGAGATCGAGGGTTCTAGTATTTTTTTTTGAATTTTGCTATTTATTTTGTTTTAACCTAAATTCTTGCTTTCTCGACTTAAGTTTAATTTGGTGCGATTTTGTGTCAAGAATAAGTCTGCTGGTTCAATGGTTAAGTATTTGATTATTTCTGGCCATGAGTTTGAGTTTTTGCGTACGGATTGAAATAGTATTTTTGCACTTTGTGGTAATTAGTTTTATTTTTAAAGTAATTTAGTGTTTCTCAAATTTTGTTTTTCTTCTACGTTCTTCTTCTCTAGGTTCTGGTTACTTTTTTTCTTCTTCTTCTTCTTCTTCTTCTTCTTCTTCTTCTTCTTCTTTTCGCTTTTACTTTTCTTTTTACTTCTCACTGAGATTTTGTTATCGAATTAAATTGAAGGCTCTACATTGTTCATTGTTCAATTGAAGGGGTTTTGCATAAGTTTTTTTTGTTGTCTACTTCTAATTCGTGAGATTTCATCTGTTCTCTTTGAGATTGAGTATTCATGTCTGTTTCTTCGAATTTCTTGATAATTACTTTAGTTGTTTCCTTTTAGGTGAAGGTTTCGAGAGGAGTGTTCCTCCAACAATTTAGTCTTGGTTTATGGCCATTTGTCTGTCGGTAAGAATTAGTATGTTTTGGGGAAGTTTTGCATCGAAGTTTTTGACATTGTTAATTGAATGCTATTTTTTGTAATTTGTCTCGATTAAAGTTGTGAATTGAGAAATTCGTTGTCGATTCTAGGTTTCGGGATCACTTTTATTGCTTGTGCATCGAAACTCTATTAGGTTTATAACAGAAAACCCATATTTCTACAAATTTCGGTTGTCGAAAAACATGGCTATCGACATTACACGATCGTGTAACTCACTATTTGTGAATTAGAGTCACACAGGCCAGAGACACGGGTGTGTGTCTTGGCCGTGTGAGAGATATTTAGAGCTTTGAGTCACACGGACGTGTGCGTGAACGTGTGCTGAACCATGTAACTCATTGTTTTGAGCCACATGGCCGTGGGCCAGGCCATGTGTGACATAAAAAAAATGCCACAAAGGTGTGTGCCAGGCCATGTGGACCATACGGGCCAAACACCCAGGCCGTGTAAATCTACATAGGTGTGTGGGCCAAAATACTAAATTTTTTCCTTTAGGCCGTAAGCATCATTCAACTTGAACGTAGGCCTTCTGTAGGGTTTATATGATCTTAATTAATCCGTATAAGTCGCTATTCAATGATCTGAGCTTGAGTAATGGATTATTTAAACGTATACTGAATGCGATGACTATTAATGATATTGATCTGTACTATCTGATTATGAACTGTATCTGGATAACGGTGTGTACATCTTTGATATTTGACATCTATAATCTGCATCTGCATCTGCATTGGGTGGGAATTGTGTAAAGAAGGAACTGATGTGTACTGACACTATATGGTGTTAGAGCTGGATGGGTATGAAATACCCGTTATGGTGTGTTGGGTTGGTCGGAGATGGTGTGTAGCAGATGGGGGTAGGAAACCTGCATCTGTTTTTTTATCTATTCAGTATCTAAATTTGAATTTTTCTACCTTTTGTTTGATCTGTTAAGACTGTACTAAATATCCTCTGATTCTGATTTTGAACACGAATTTGGGAATTTACTATTATATTTATGATTCTGTTTGAATTTATATCTGTTACACACATTAAGTTATCAACTCATTTTGTCTATTGATTGAATTACAAGTGGCTTACATCTTGATCGGGTCAGCATAATGGAAGCTCGGTCATTCTGCTTTATCATCTTTTATGTTATCAGTATTTTTAGTATTTTTTTCGTATTATGACTTTCTAAGATTGTTGTTTTATAGACTGGGTTTTTATGATTTTTATAGTCTGTTAGATGGTTTCGAACTGCATTTATAAAGTATGTTTTTTTTTCTTAAAAACGTTTAATGTAACTCTTCAGATTTGGTCTTAACATCTAGGCCGAGTATAGGGTATTACATTGTCATTTGAAATTGAAAAATACTTTTGAAAAGTTTGAATTGTTTAGCATTGATGTCAAAACTTTTTTTTTTAGAAAATAAAATATATAGATAAGACATGACATTGTAAAGTAGAATATATGTATTTAAATGATATTCAAATTATTTAATATTATGATATATGAAATATATAAACTTAAATTATAGTTGACTCAAATGTAAAATTTCTTTATTTTTATTTGTCTTTATTATGAAATATAAATTTTAAATACTTTTTATAAATTATTTGTAAAATTTAATCTAAATATATAAATCATATTTATCTTTTATAGTTAATATAAATGATATCAAATTTGTAACTTAACAGTCAAACTGATTTTTAAAAATTCAAAAACTAAAATTTTTTAACTTTTTGGTTTGGCTTAAAAAACCAAATTTAAGCCAAATCTATCCAACTTTTAAAATCAAATTAGTACTTTTTTTTTTTTTTTTGTGAACTATAAGAGTAGGGCAAAGCCTTAATAACAAGGAGACTAGTGTGACTTGAACTCAGGCTATACTTAAGACGATGAACACTCTAACTATTAAGCCAACACGGGTTCAAATTAGTACTTTTCAAATTCAACAATAAATTGTGTCACACTCTCTTATTAGTATAAGGAGGATTATTTCCTAATTTACACTTGGATATAAAAGAATTAATTAAATCATCATATACATTATATATAGAGTAAGATATTGGCACAAAAATTAAAATAAATAATTTGAGATTAGTTAATTTTGCAAAAATGGTACCTGCTATTAATTGAGATATTTATAGTTTAAGTATATAATATTATTAAATGTTGTTGGTATTAAATATTCTACCTTTAATATTTTTATTAAAAATTTGGATACATTTATGGTTAAAACTTATCTTTATAAATAAATAATTATAATTAATTTTACATTCTACTTTATCCTATAATTAAATTGTTTGGTAATAAATTAATTAATAGAAAATATCCATTTTATTGATATGTATTTCATGCTATAATATTTATTTTTAACAAAATTTTACATTAAATAAATTTAGAAAATAATTTCAAGATAATATTAAAATAAACATATGTTTTAAAAATTTTAAGATAATGTTGAAAATACTATTTAGTTTAAAACAAATTTATTAAGGAATGTAATTTTAGAAACAAGTTTAGTTTTTTTGAATTATGTATATTTATTAATTTTGGTAGATATTTTTAATTAATTATAGCTTATTTTAAATTTTAACCTTTTTTTAATTTATATAGATTATATTAAAAGCAAACATTCACATGTTTTTTCTGTGATAAAATATTTAAGAGTATTCATAGTTCCTCTTTAACATTTAAATAAGAGGATAATGCGCTTCAGTACACTTAAACTTACGTTTCCCTGTACCAACAATAATGTCAATATCAATGTCAATCGGGTTAAAACTCAATCGACACTTAACCTGATATGAAACATTGATAATATTTATGATTTCTTTTAAGTGTATACGTGAAACATATATGTTGTGAATGTTGGTAATAACAAATTATATACTTTATAAAATTTTCCCGGAAGGATCTAATACAAATTTCAATTGACTCTTTAGTTAACATGCATATGAACCCTTTTAATTATCAAATAATAAATTTAATCCAAAACATTAAAAATAATTAATAGAATCAACTTTTATTATTTTATTGAGTAGATTGGATACATATATTAAATTAATTTTTGTATTATCGTGTATAACATTTTTTAAATATGACATTTAAAAAATAATAATAGTTGTTTTGATTTGTATAAAATAGTAGTTAAAATTTTTATCAGATACCATTTCACATAAGTTTAAATCGTGTAATTCCATTTCCTCCTAATATTATATCAAAATAATAAATAATAAAATATTTTTTAAATATAATTTCAGATAAATCCTGTATGGATCCTAAATAAGTTACCATATAAAATATTTCTTTTAAAATACCATTAAAAGTTAAAACAAAGAAATCTAAAATTAAAAAGTAAATTAACTTGAGAAGGAAAAAAAAAAAAAAAAAAAAACCCTGGTGCCACTAGAAAGCGTATATATTTATACACACAGAGGTCTCCATCAATGACCCCATTTGGGGATTTTTTTTCATATATAGGTATATATTGGCAGGTTACCTTGCAGCTGCTGTTCTTAAAAAAAAAAAAAAATCATATATTTTCTTTTGAATAATTCATCATGAAATGAAATAAGTCGTTATTAAGTCAAATTTTGGAGAAAAAGAATAAAGTAGAGTTGAAAATTAGTGTTAATAATAAGTAATTAGAAAAATGCTTTTAAAATAATGAAAATATTTGTTAAATCAAGGACAATAATTTTATTGTACACCCATCAACAATTAAATAAGGTATGAATATTTTTTGAAGAAAATTGGAAGGTTTATAAAATTATCATATAGAAATTGATAGATAGAATAGTTGTGTTTCATGATTTGACTTACAGAAATTGGATTAAAGATTTGGTGAGATGTCAATAGTTGTGAACTTGATGCATTAAAATATTTTTAATTTTTGGGCCAGAATTTGTTCTATAATCAACCTCTACCCATGACTTTTGCTATTTGCAATTTAGGCTAAAAAGGATCACCTGCATTTGTTTCTTGGAAATTTCATATATTTGATTCAGAATTATTACTTAAGAATAAAATTCTGTCAAGAAATACTATTTTTAGTAATGAAATGGGAATAAAAAGACATCTAACCTCACATTATACCAATCGACACCTCTGCTCCACGTTAATTAAGGGTCCAAATATCCTTTTTCATATCACAAGATAGACAAGATTACTACTTCGTTGCAGCAGTGATCATACTTCTATACTCAACTTCAACGATGATCATGACACCGATTAGGGAATCTCCAAGTTTGACACAACAATGATTTTCTGGTTATGGGATAAGCTCCCCAATCTGGACAGCAATATGTTGTGAGTTGCAAGCTACTACTTGAATAAACAAAAAAAATAGACTTTTCTTCGTACATCAAATTATCCTCAATGCAGCTTCATAATCAACTCTTTTTAGGACTCGAGTGTTGGACTGCAAAAATTATTCATGGTCTTATTTGTGTCAAATATCTCTAAATAGCTCTTCAAAATTTTCATCTTCATTTATCACTCTACTCAACAAAATTTTCATCTTCAAATAGCTGATCATGATCAATGTGAGACTCAATAAGCTAGTGCAAAGACAGAAGTGTGGACTTAAAAAGAGAGTTGTAAGAAATTAGTTTCAAAGCGAGTTCGCTGTTGAAATTGGAAGGTGGGTAGGATTTTCAGATTTAAGCCTAAATGGAAATACATTTTCATAAACTGCGACATCTCTACTTACAAATATGGTTTTAGAAGCGACGTTATGCAACTTATATCCATTTAGAAGCCTAAATGGATTATGTCTTGTTAGTGCATTGGAATACAAATAAACTTATAAGAAATTAATGAAGGCTTCAAGGTGTGTATCAATGTCACTTTCTTTAAAGTTTTATTCACCTTTACCTATATTATGATGTGCAAAAGAGTTACTGGAAAATAAACCTTGAGGATACAAAGAAGCCCAATGACTGTCGATATTTTGCACTAGTGAAAACAGTCCACTGAACATTGAGCAGAGCATACAAGAATATCAATTTCTATAAAGAATGTCTATACTAATTCTTTCTAGAACAATCTAGAAATATAAAAAAAATTGGTGGGAGAATAGAAAGAAACTTTGTTTCTATGTTTTTTTAGGTGTGTTAAACAAATGAAATTTGACTCCTATTTATATGAGTTCTCATATCTCTTCATAGGAACGCAACTATCTAAATATATAGTCACATCTTTTAACAATAAACATAATTATTCAATAGATGTATCCTTGAATAATCATGATTCATTGTTAATAATAAAGTGCAATAATTTTTGAATTTAAGAGACATAATTCATCATTGTGATAACTCTTGGTTACTTATAACTTTTTATTTGCAACTATTGGAACACTATATATATATTTTTTGAAAATGTTCTAGGATGCCTAGGGAAGAAAAGAAGGTACCACATACTTGGCTAAAAAATCTAAACCATTACCACTACATATGGTTTGGGTAGAAGCTTCAAATTGATAATTAATCAAGGAAATGAAACTTTTTATTTGGATAAGTTTGTTACTTTAGATTCAAAAAGAAAAAGGGTCCAAGTAACTTTAGTATGGTCATTAATAACGATAAGAAAGTATTCAAAATCATTATAAGTCTCGATATGGTATGAACCAAGATGTAACAATTGAAAGATAGTATTGTATCTTGAATTACTAATAGGAAAAGGCAACTTTTACTATTTTGCTAATGGATAAACCATATATTTCATAAAATGACCCTTATTGAACTTGCTACAATTAATGGAAGAAATTTGATGCATTTTAGAAAAATATGCATGTCCTAAACGTGCATGCCACAAAACTGAGTCATCTAAAGTTGGGACTGAGATGGATTACAAAATAACAACTGTTGGTATGGATTGAGTGCACACAATTGCATGCTATGAGGTTCTTTCTTCTTTTACTGAATTTGTCATGGCCATATTATTTGTTGTTTCCAAGTGCTTTTTTTTAGATATGCAATTAAGTGGAAACCTAATCAAGCAAAAAAAAAAAAATCTTTCTTATGGTTTTTCAAATAGAAGTGATCATATGTGCCATTAAATTTCTTTTTCCATTAAGAATTGGAGGAATAAAGGGTTATAGATTCAATTGGTTTAGTGAAAGATGTATCAACATTGTAACACCTCATTCTTTCTTCTTATAATAGTAATGCATAGGCCTCATTCACAGGAGGCAGTGGTTGTCTTGGCAAGATCTAAGTTATTACTGCAGCATAAGTTTCATTGAGTCTCACAAGAATTTGCAACAACTTTTGTTGTTGGATGCAATTGTAGTAGGCCTTGTAATTTCCACCTAGTATTAGCATAAACCAAGCATTTTCTTCCTACAAAAGGCACAACTCCAAATAGTAAACTTTAAGGTGAATGTTCCTTGAATATGTGAATATGACTCTTTCTTTCAAGTAAAGTCACTTAAGTTGAAATTAAAGACTTGAATATTGGTTTCTTGTGAATTAAGTTTGGTTACTTGTGAAACAAGTAAAGTCATTTTTTTTTATCTTTGAAGGCCAATGTTAGATTAAACCAAAAATTTTATAGAAGTAATATCTTATGTTTATTTTTAACCTTCTTTATAGAGAAGTGGTTAGATTATAACTCTTATGCAAATAAAACTTGAGTAGTATACAAACTTAAGTTTTGTCTAAGTTAAATTGGATAGAGTAAACGAGAGATGAAGAGCTTGAAAAAGCACATATTTGTTCAAGAAAGGGATTGTTTATGTGTGCATTATTTCTATAAGCAATAAAAAAAGTCTCTTGTGTTGCACAACTAAGCTTTTGAGGGAGAAGTTTAGTGGGTAAGTCATCTAGTCTTTGTACAACAGTGAGGTCATCAAATTGGTGAGTATTAGACTAGTGTTTAAATCATTGGTTGTACTATAAGAAAGTAGATCATTGCTCTAAAAAATGACCATAGATGTAGATTGAAGTCGAACTAAGGAAACAATCTTAGTGTTTATATTTATATTTTGCGCACTTTGAGTTTCATGGTTAAAACTGTGGTTACAGTTCCAAGCATCATTTGAGCCATGGTTTCAGTTTGCAAAGCAAGTACCCCTTTTCTTCATCAATTAGTATTAGAGCCTCTCACTTAACTAATGTGAATCTTTAGACCCAATTTTAGACACATGGATGTGATAAGCTCACACTACCTCAAGGCCCAATAATAATGTCCAAGGCCAAGCAAATCAAACTAAGATTCGATCAAAGGCAATTTGTTTTCATTAATAAAGTTTTCAACTCTAGGAGTTAGTTTCTTTGTGCAATATTTCTTTATTGTGATTTTTAGAAGTAGTTTTCTTCTCGATTTTCTTCAAGGAGTTGTGGGAATCCATTCTTCACCCTTCAATTTGCCAAGGACTATTTCTTGGAGGATTGATTAGAGTCATTAATTGAGTTTTTTGGGATTTATATCTCAAAGGGTTCAATTGGACGTTTATCCTTCTATCCATCATATCTATCGGTTTACTCTTTCCATCTTTCACTTTTAAAATTCATCTATTTATTTATTATTTTAAATATTTATTCTTAGTTCTTAAATTTCTTATTTAGTGTTTTGTTTTCTTTAATTTCTAAATTTGCTTATTTCTTCTTTCAGATCATACTCCAATCTTTCCTTCTTGAGTCGAACAACTTGAATTCGATCCCGATCCTCTTCCTTTCGCTTCTTGAGTCGAACATCTTCCACTCGAGGTGCTTGATTCAAGGAAAGTTGTGTTCTTTTATTATTGATAGTGGTAGTTGTGCCAATATGGTGAGTAGCTTTTTTGTGAATAATTTATCTTTACCTTGTCAAAATCATTCTAAGCCATATCACTTACAATAGCTTGACGAAAGTTCGAAAGTTAAGGTAGTTAAATAGTCCTTAATTAAATTCAAAATTGGGAATTATTCTAACAAGGTTTGATATGAAGTAGTTCCCATACATGTTGCCCATTTGCTTCTTAGAAGACCATGGCAATATGATAGTGATATGGTACAACATGGCAAATTGAACCATTACTCCCTTGTGTTTAAAGGAAAAAAGATACACTTTAGTCCTTTTAGAGCCCAAAGCTGCGTATAAGGACCAATTGAAAATGATGAAATTTTGTAAGATGATTAAGGGGAAAGAAGAATTGAAAAGACAGAGAGAAAAGAGACCTTGAGTGTTAAAATTCTACTTTATGGCCCACCTTTGGTGAGTGAATATAAATATGAGGTAAAATTAGAGAGTTCTCAAATGGGAAAAGAAAATAAAAACAAGAAAATATCCATACAAAATGAGGAATGATTATGTTTTAACTAACCATAACTCGATTTTGTTTAGTGATGTTTCTTTGTTACAGGGTTTCAAGGATCCATTGACGGACTTCCAACTACATTACTCTACCATCAATAGACAATTTTACTTGTAGGAGAGAGGTAAGTTGAACATTGATAATTCTCTACAAGTGTTACAAGGTAAGAAAAATAAGGATATATTGAAAATTGAAACATGTAGGCATACCTTGAATGTTTTTTATAAGTATGCTACTGATTTTAAGTTTCCTTACGACATGCTTTCTCATTAGTCAAGGTTCAATAAACCTTGGTTTAAAACTTCAATTAATTTTATGGGTTTATCTTGATTTGTAAAGGTTAAAAATAGCAACTATATTGCATTAAATAGGTTTATTAAAGTATTTTATACATTTTCTCTTGCAAAAAAATTTTCTATCTTGATCTTTAACAATGAATTTTTACATAATAATCTTAACCTTCTTGATTTTTATTGCTATGTTAAATGCTTAACTCATCATTGGAAATTCTTATAGATGACCATGCATATTCAAAGAACATTACAAGTTATTTTTTTACTTAAATACTCATATGCCTAACATTTCTTTGTTTAGTGTTGATACATTATTTTTAAAGGAGACGTACATGATCGAAGCTTATTTGAAGGATCAAAATAATGTTTTTGATTTTGGAGATAGTTTTGATGCACGAGAAAGCTTAGGTAAGTTTTTTGTTCATTTTATTGTTATTAATTATAATCTCTTTTCTTTTTTTGTAGCTAAATAATCGAGGACGAATCTTCTTGAGGAAAGGGAAATGATACGAGTCTTAAGGCCCAATTTCAGACACGTGGATGTGATGGGCTACACTACCCCAAGGCTCAATAACAATGTCAAAGGCCAAGCAAATCAAACCAAGATTTGATCAAAGACAAATTGTTTTCATTAATAAAGTTTTCAACTCTAGGAGTTAGTTTCTTTGTGCAAGATTTCTTTCTTGTGATTTTTAGAAGAGTTAGTTTCTTTGTGCAAGATTTCTTTCTTGTGATTTTTAGAAGTAGTTTTCTTCTCGATTTTTTTCAAAGAGTCATGGGAATCCATTTTTCACCCTTCAATTTGCCAATGACTATTTCTTGGAGGGTTGATTAGAGCCATTAATTGAGTTTGTTGGGATTTATATCTCAAAGGGTTCAATTGGACGTTTATCCTTTTATCCATCATATCCATCAGTTTACTCGTTCCATCTTCCAATTTTAAATTTTATCCATTTATTTATTTATTATTTTGAATATTTATTCTTAGTTCTTAAATTTCTTATTTAGTTTTTTGTTTTCTTTTATTTCTAATTTTGTTTATTTCTTTTTATAGGTCACACCCAAATCTTTCATTATTGAGTTGAACAACTTGAATTCGATCTTGATCCACTTCCTTTTGCTTCAATTCCTTATCATTAACACAAATAGTGATTATCCTAGTTAAAATACTTGATTGCAATGGAAAGGTCTTCAGTATCAAGCCCCCATGCTTGATGGAGCTAATTATGCTTATTGGAAAGCCAAGATGAAAGCTTTTATTAAGTCTACTGATGAATGAGCATGGAGAGCAATTTCAACTGGATGGGCTCATCCTTTTACTGAAGTTGAAGGAGTAAAAACTCCCATGCCCGAGGCAACTTGGACCACTAAAGAAAAAGGGCTACTAATGCAAACTCCAAAGCACTTTATGCCATCTTTTGTGGAGTAGATGCTCAGGAGGATTTCCAAATGTACTGAAGCAAAGGTGGCTTGAGAAATACTAGAAATAGCTCATGAAGGAAAAAATATAGTGAAACAATCCAAGTTTTAGATTTTGAAAATCTAATTTAAGAATTTAAGGATGTGAAAATTTGAGACTATTGGAGAGTTTTATACAAAACTTTATGACCTAGCAAACCAGACTTTTACATTAGGAAGTGAGTACTCAAACTCCAAGCTTGTGAGACAGGTATTTAGGTTTCTACCTAAGAGGTTCAACATCAAAGTAACAACCATCAAGGAGGCCAAGGATATTGATTACATGAGGATTGATGAGTTGATTGGATCTCTACAAACTTTTAAGATCAACTTGGAAGAGGCCAAGAAGGGCAAATTGAAATCCGAGAAGAACATTGTATTTTTAGTGACAGAAACTATGACCATTGAACAAAACAATGTTATAATAGATATAAGAACATTTGGCTTTGCTTATTTATGGGTTCAATAAGATGACCAAAAGCAATTTGGAAATAATAAAATATCAAATTCATCTAAGACCGTATATAAGGGAAAATTCAAAGGCAGAGTGAGTTAAGTGAACCTGTTAAGGAAAAGTAACATAGAATTTAATGCCATAAGTGTTAGGACTTTGGGCATATTCAAGCAGAATGTGTAAATACTCTTAAGAATAATGGTAAGTTTGTATATGTGACCTGGAGTGATGAGGAAACCAGCTCAAAATTAGAATTTGATGAGGGATAAGTGAGTAATTTTGTTGCCTTCACATCAAAGATGGGTGAATTAGATGTTTTTTAATGGATCAATTGAGTGCAATAAAAAAGAGACATATGAGGAATTGTTGAAAGCTTACAATATCATGTTGAAAAAAATGAAATCTTCTTAGTGAAGTTAATTCAAAGCATTCAATTGAGAATGGTTTTATGAAGGAGGAAGTATCCATGCTCAAAAGACAAGTAGATGCAAAGCTAATGAAGCTCGATAAGTAATCAAAAAGGGTTAAAAATTTGGAAGAATTATTAGAAGATGCAAGGAGGACTCTCAAACAATTCAACTGTAGTACTAAAAATTGAATGTGATGATAATAGCTAGAAAAAAGGGATCAGAAGGGATGAGGGCTAAATTCATTGATAAAGGGAAGACTATTTGTAGAAATTCATAGAGTGTTTGTCAAATCAGGGAGTAACCATTATCTTGGAGAATGCTCTAAACAAGTAAAAGTTTTAGAGGAGCCTAAACTCTAAAAGAAATCAACTGCATCTACCAGAAAAGGATCACTTGTCACTACTGTAGTGTTCCTAGCCATATTAGGTCCCATTGCTTCAAAGTGCTCCAAGACCTTAGATGGAATAAAATAGTTCCATAAATTGTGCCTACTGCTTCTAGCACTGTGAGTGTAACACCTTTAAACCCTACCCGATCATTGGGTCTGAGATCACGATATGTCACATTTGTTGCTGAAACAAGTACGATTAATCACAGTCAGTTTATAATATTTAATAATTAAATATAGTCAAAACATACATTCAATACGATGTACAATCATTACCGAGTCTTATACGAGCCTACAAAAACTCAATTCTATCCTGGGGTCAAATTGAACTATACTAAAAAAATTAAAATTTGGGTATCGCAATATACAATGCTTGTTATCACGATACCAAAGACAGTATCCAAACTTCAAATTTTATCAAGTTGGTATTGCAATATCTATGGCCTGGTATCACGATATTGAAGACAGTATCCAAACTTCCCAACTCGATGACCAAATTGCAAGATTTCAAAAGTGGGTATCACGATATCCAGGGTTTGGTATTGCGATACCAAAGACAGACTAGGAGATCTTAATTTTTGGCAAAACTGTACACTTCCAAACCTGCAAAATTTTCCCATTTACTTTCACATATTCAAGCACACATAACATTTAGCTATTACAAACAACATTTTAACACCAAACAAGCATCTCTAAAACATTAACCATTCTAACCTATAGCCTTAACATTTACAACTCAATCAACTTATACCAAGTAATAAAAAACTAAGCAATTCATTCAAACCTATGCATCCATGTCTATATACAACTAAAACCATCAACTTTATCTAATGCATTTTATTTAATTCATTCATACCATACCCAATTCACAAGTTCATAACACCTATAACCATTTCAACCGCACACCATACATATCAACTTTGTGTGTACAAGGTTATAATCATTACAAACATCCAAATCAACATTAACCACCTATTCACATGATTCATTCCAAATCAAATTCCAAAAGTATCACTTCATATACCTTATATGCATACCATCCATTACCCAAACATACCATTATCAACAAAGTTTGAACTATTTATACACATTTACCAACCTTCAATTAAAACCTTCCGAATATAGTAAAATATAAAAAAAAAAACACTCTATTAGGTACATTCTATTTAACTAACTAAAAAAATTCACCAACTTCTGTAACACCCCTATAACCCGTATCCGTCGCCGGAGTGGGTTATGAAGAGTTACCAATCAAAAACACTACATTTGTACATTCACGTTTACATAAGTTTATTAGCAATTATATGCATAGCCAAACAAAATCAAAGATTGAAATTCAGACTTATACCGTCATTCAAAAGTTACCATATTTACATGGCTTATATACAACAACATCTCAAAATATCATTCACTTAAGTCTATTCTATACATGCCATACGAATTCCAAAACATAATAGCACCAAAACGATAGATAGTGTGACGAGTTGCTGACGATCCCCGAGCAAGTGGCTGGAGTCAACGATTTAAAAATAGAGAAACATAACAAACAGAGTAAGCTTCCATAAGCTTAGTAAGTTTTAAGCAATGCAAACAATTAAATTCAATTATAAATCGATTAATCAAATTCTCAAGTGACATTTCTTAGGTATATTGCCATTTGGCCGAATATATATACAAACATTTAACGCATATTTAGCATATTAACTTCACTTGAGTCTGAATTCATATAAGTAAATCAAATATTTTCACATAACTTCACACTTTGGCTGAATGTATCATGATCATAGATATAGTTATAACACTTATTCACATATGCATCACATTATGCACTTATGATTCAATTCAAATCAAACTCATATATATAAGTACATGATACGTACCTGGCCAACTTAATATATTGAATGTATTCAATTGTCATTATAACACGAAGTATTATAGTCATAGACTCTTATCAAATCACCGGCATTAAGCCTGCTAGGTTTTAAACCCGAATTCATCACCGGTACGAAGCCTGCTAGACTTTAAGTCTGAATTCATTCACCGACATTTTGCCTGCTAGGCTCGAAGCCCGATATTATTTCACCGGCATTATAGCTTGCTAGGCTCAAGGCCCGAATTCATCATACGATAATCAATTCACCAAGTTTCATGCATATCAAATCATATGTTACTTGATTTCACATAGCACAAAAGCACAAAAGCACTAATAATTTATTTCCTTCATTTGAATAAATGCATATATCACACTCCTTATCATCATGTCATAATTCTCCTATTATACATTTTTCATATTACATTCAATTATAAACTATGTTTGATTACTCAGAACTTACTTCGAATATTTTCAACAGTCGAAGATCAGCTATTCAGTTACTTTAGCTTTTCCCTTATCCGAATTTGCCCCTCTATGCTCTTGATCTAAAATCATCAAATTTAACTTCTCAATCAAACACATACGTACGGCAACCATATACATTTCAAAAGCTAATTCATTCGCATCATTTGTCCATTTAAATCTATCACCATTTCATTTTCAAATTCACGTACTCCACAATCGGTCAATTAATTATACAATTAACCATAGCCGAATACCAATCAAGTAGATATTTGTTCACATTTCTTTAACACATATTTATCAACTAGTCTATGTATTAGCTTTTAGCATATTCGGTCATGAGAGCAACCTATTTAATTTTCATGCATTCTTTTCTAAGATTACCAAGACCATCCTACGATTAAATATATACATCATCTTTCATAATACACGAAATTCCTATTAAAACTCTCATACATATACATTTCATGCAAGCACATAACACCATGACCGAATGCTCTCATCTTTTATTTATTCAATTAAACCATTCCTTGACCAAATATTACATTCAACCATGGAATAAGCTAATTTAACGAATAAACACATACTTCCAACAATTAACAAGAATTTTTACAACTTAACACCAATACCCGAATAACATTTTAAACACTTATTCAATTCATTGACTATTTAATCATTCGACAATTATATCTCCCATTCAAGCCTTATTTTAAACTACCATGTACAATTCTTGCATTATACTCTAATAGCCGATTACCATCTATCTATCTAACCACAACTATCCTTATTCATCAAGCTCAACTCATCATCATCACATTTAATACCAAAAACATCAAACACTTTCAAAGACACTCAAACAACCCATAGCCGAATGCATCACTTCAAACCAATAACAAAAATTGAGTCATGGGCTATGAATGAAGCTTAGCAATTAACTCAATTTCACATAAATTATCAAGAAATAAAATCAAACATACCTCTAATTAGATTCACCAAGGCCGAATATCAAAAAGCCTTTTGTTTTACCTTCTTCTTTAGATTACGACAAATGAAAGAAAGAATGGATGAAAACTTTGTTTTCATCACCTATTTACTTTTATTAATTTATATATTTCCTCTTATAAAATCATTAAATATTATAATACTAATATGGAATGCATATAATATCCATTAAGTTATTATTTTACTAATACAAAATACATATATTACTATCATCTATCATCATTGTCGTCCACTAATTTAATAGTGGTCCATTTGACATGCAAGTCCTCCTTGTAATATACCATGCATTATTCGGCCCTTTAAATTCTACCTATCACATTTTTAAGTTTTATCACACAAGACCTTTTTAACAATTCCACATCCAAATGACAAAATCAAAGCATGAAATTTTCACACATGCAATTTCACATATAATAGACATATAATATAACATTTAATTATTTTTGTGACTCGGTTTTATGGTCCCGAAACCATTTTCTGATTAGGGTCAAATTAGGGCTGTCACAACTCTCCCCCTTTAGGAATTTTCGTCCCCGAAAATCTTACCAGTGAATAAATTAGGGTATCGTTCTTTCATGGAGTCTTCAAGCTCCCAAGTAGTTTCTTCAACTCTGTGTTTGACCCACAACACTTTCACTAACGAAATTGTCTTATTCCGCAATTCTTTCACCTCGTGAGCCAAAAAACGAATCGGTTCCTCTTCATAACTCAAATTAGACCGAATTTTTATCTTTGATTGACTAATCACATGAGAAGGATCTGATCAGTACCAACGGAGCATCGAAACATGAAAAACGTCGTGAATCTTTTCAAGTCCAGGTGGCAAAAGTAGTCTATAAGCAACCGGCCCAATCCGTTCTGTAATCTCGTATGGTCCGATAAATCTCGGGCTCAATTTGCCTTTACGACCTAATCTGAGTACCTTTTTCCACGGTGAAACTTTAAGAAACACTTTGTCTATGACTTGATATTCTATATCTTTCCGTTTCAAGTCCGCATACGATTTTTGACGATCTGATGCTACTTTCAGACTTTCACGGATCACTTTTACTTTCTATTCGGCCTCTTTAATCAAATCAACTCCGTAAATCTTATTCTCACTGAGTTCGGTCCAAAACAAAGGTGTGCGACATTTACGATCGTACAAAGCCTCGTAAGGTGCCATCTTGATGCTCGATTGAAAACTATTTTTGTATGCGAATTCAACCAAAGGCAAGTATCGTTCCCAGGAGGCACTAAACTCAAGGATGCAACATCTCAACATATCCTCGAGTATCTGAATAATTCGCTTGGATTGACCATCTGTCTGTGGATGAAAAGCGGTGCTAAAATGCAACTTAGTACTCAATGTTTCTTGAAATTTCGTCCAAAACTGCGATGTGAATCTCGGATCTCTATCCGACACAATAGAAATGGGCACCCCGTGTAATCTCACAATCTAAGAAATTTATAATTCGAATAGCTTTTTGAGTGAATAATCAGTGCAAACGGGAATGAAATGGGCTGACTTAGTCAATCTATAAACAATAACCCAGATTGAATCTTTCTTGCTCGGAGACAATGGCAACCCAGATACAAAATCCATCGTGACTCGATCCCACTTCCATTCGGGTATCATGATTGGCTGAAGTAATCCCGATGGCACTTGATGTTCCGCTTTCAGTTGTTGACATATCAAACACTTCGAAACAAAGTCAGAAATGTCTCGTTTCATATCATGCCACCAATACTAACGCTTCAGATCATTGTACATTTTCATACTACCCGAGTGAAATGACATTCAGCTACTATGAGCCTCACACAAAATCATTGGAATAAGCTCTGAGTTTCTTGGAATACATATTCGATTCTTGAACCTCAAACAATCATTGCTATCAATCAGAAACTCTGAATCCTCTTTCGAAACACATAGTGCTCGCTTTGCAACTAATTCATCATCAACTTTTTGAGCTTCACGAATTTGTTGCATCAATAATGGTTTTGCTTTTAACTCTACTACTAACACATCATCAGTGGACACAGACAGGTGCACATTCATTGCTCGCAAAACAAACAGTGATTTATGGCTTAAAGCATCAACAACCACGTTAGCCTTTCCCGGATGGTAATTAATGACAAGCTCGTAATCTTTCAATAATTCTAGCCAACGTCTTTGTCTCAAATTCCAATATCTTTGAGTCATCAAGTATTTGAGGCTTTTGTGATCGGAATACACATGGCATTTTTCCCCAAAATAGTAGTGGCGCCAAATTTTCAAAGCGAAAACAATAGCAGCTAACTCGAGATCATGAGTCGGATAGTTTTTCTCATGTGGCTTCAATTGTCTCAAAGCGTACGCTACAGATCTACCCTCTTGCATCAACACACAGCCCAAACCATTCAGAGACGCATCACTGCAGATCACAAATTCTTTACCGATTCTCGTTTGAACAAACACTGAGCTTGGTCAAAAGAGTTTTCAATTGATCAAAACTTTTCTGGCACTTTTCTGACCATTCAAATTTGACATCTTTCTGTAGCAACTTTGTCATCGATGTTGCTATCATCGAAAAGCCTTTCACAAACTGTCTGTAATACCCGACAAGTCCTAAAAAGCTCCAAACTTTCGAAACATTTCTCGGAAGCTTCTAATCGAGTATAGCTAAAATTTTACTCGGATAAACTCGGATACCCGATGCGGATACAACATACCCCAAAAAGCTGACTTCTCTTAACCAGAATTCACATTTACTGAACTTTGCATATAAAACTTGTCTCGCAAAATCTGCAATACTAACTTCAAGTGCTCGGCATGTTCAGTTTCATCGCGTGAATAAATCAAAATGTCATCTATAAATACGACTACAAACCGATCCAAATACTGTCTGAAAATCTGATTCATTAGATCCATAAAAACCGCAGGGGCATTAGAAATCCCAAACGGCACCACTAAGAACTCGTAGTGTCCGTACCTCGTTCTGAAAGCAGTTTTAGGCACATCAGAGTCTCTAACTCGCAACTGATAATAACCCGATCTCAAGTCTATCTTCGAAAATACTGAGGCTCCTTTCAGTTGATCAAACAAATCATCGATTCACGGCAACGGATATTTATTCTTTATCGTTACTTTATTAGGTTGACGATAATCAATACACATTCTAGTAGTTCCGTCTTTCTTTTTCATAAACAATACTGGCGCACCCTAGGGAGAAAAACTCGGTCGAGCAAAACCTCTATCTATCAACTCTTGCAACTGAGATTTTAATTCTTTTAGTTCGGTTGGTGCCATATGATACAGAGCTATCGAAATAGGTGTAGTCCCTGGTACAAGTTCAATACCAAACTTTACCTCCCGAACAAGTGGTAATCCAGGTAATTCCTTGGGGAATACATCCAGAAACTCACAAACCACTAGCACTGTCTCAAGTTTCTTTTCTGACTCTTTACTATCCAGTACATACGCAAGATAAGCTTCACACCCTTTTTTCACATATTTCTGAGCTAACATCGAAGATATTACTGCCAGTAATCCATTTAAATCAGTAGACTCAACTCGAATTATCTGATCATTCGAACATCTCAAGTCAATTGTCTTTCGCTTGCAATTCACTACCGCATCATGCATAATTAACCAATCCATACCGAGAATGATATCAAACTCGTCAAACGGTAATAGCATTAGATCAGCCGAAAAGCAAGAATCTCGGATCATCAGGGGACATTTCTTACACACTTTATCAACTAGCACATAACAGCCCAAAGGATTCGACACTCGAATCACAAACTCAGTAGACTCAAAAGGTAGAGTCTTACTGGATGCCAAAGTTTCACATACATACGAATGAGTAGAACCTGGGTCAATCAAAGCAATAACATCAATATCAAAAAGAGTGAAAGTACCATTAATAACATCTGGCGAAGAAGCATCCTCGCGCGCTCGTATAGCATAGGCTCTAGCAGGAGCACGAGCCTCAGAACGTACAGTAGTATCTTTGGTCCCTCTTTGATTTCCACTAGCATTACCCGCATGTCTAGGTGGTCTACCTCGTGTTGCAGTGTTACTAGGTCTCCCACTCGGATCAGTGTTCTGTTCAGCTAATTTTGGACAGTCTCTGATAAAGTGATCAGCTGATCCACACTTGAAACAAGAGCAGTTATTAAATCTACAGCTTCCTGAATGCCATTTACCACAATGCTTGCACTCAGATCTGTCCTGACAATCATTGCCAACACTGGCAACAGAGGTGGCTCGCGTACTCACAGGGGGTCGATCACTGTCCCGTCTGGAAAAACCCAAAGTATTCTTAGATCGGCCTGAGTCATCTTTAAATTTTTTCGATGATTGATGAAAGGATTTTCCCGAAGATCTTTTACAGAACTCTCTAGCTCCATCATCAGCTTTTCTTTTCTCTATACCGAGCTCTTCGACTTTACAAGTTCGCTCGACAAGCACTACAAACTCTTTGATTTCTAGAATACCCACCAACAGTTTGATGTCTTCATTCAACCCGTCCTCAAAGCGTTTACACATGATAGCTTCAGACGAAACACATTTCCGAGCATATCTACTAAGTCTGACAAACTTTCACTCGTAATCGGTAACTGTCATAGAGCCCTGTTTGAGCTCGAGAAATTCCTTTCGTTTCTGATCGATGAATCTTTGACTGATATATTTCTTCTGGAACTCAGCTTGAAAGAATTCCCAAGTAACCCATTCTCTCGGCACAACTGAAATCAAAGTATTCCACCAATAGTAGGTAGAATCATGTAACAGAGATATAGCACATTTTAAGCACTCATCGGGTGTGCACGATAATTCATCAAACACACGAATGGTATTATCGAGCCAAAACTCAGCCTGCTCGGTATCATCACTGTTAGTAGCCTTGAACTCAGTAGCCCTGTGCTTTCAAATTCTATCAACCGGGGGATTGCTCAACCTCAACGGGTCAACTACAGGAGGTACCACAGGTGCAGGGGTTGTATTAGTCGGGGGTGGGGGATGTGAAACAGCTGAATTAGTTCGAATATATTGGGTAAACCAATCGTTCATCATAGCATAAAAGACTTACTTAGCTTCATCATTCTGATTACTAGCATTTGGTTGAGAGTCCAACGGCGCTGTCCTGTGCGCGAGAGTAGGCGCTACGCTCTCTACATCATCAGCTACCGCTCGATCGGGATCGAAATTCATTACTATATGAAAAACACATTTCAACTGTCAGAAATCATCACACTATCATATTAACACTTTATGGCATGTATAGTTAGACTCACACACACTACGTTAGTCCTAGAATCGACTAAATTGTAGCTCTGATACCAATAAAATATAATACCCCTATAACCCGTATTCGTCGCCGGAGTGGGTTATGAAGAGTTACCAATCAAAAACACTACATTTGTACATTCACATTTACATAAGTTCATTAGCAATTATATGTATAGCCAAACAAAATCAAAGATCGAAATTCAGACTTATACCGGCATTCAAAAATTACCATATTCACATGGCTTATATACAACAACATCTCAAAATATCATTTACTTAAGTCTATTCTATACATGCCATATGAATTCCAAAACATAATAGTACCAAAACGATAGATAGTGTGGCGAGTTGCTGACGATCCCCGAGCAAGTGGCTGGAGTCAACGATTTAAAAACAGAGAAACATAACAAATAGAGTAAGCTTCCATAAGCTTAGTAAGTTTTAAGCAATGCAAACAATTAAATTCAATTATAAATCGATTAATCAAATTCTCAAGTGACATTTCTTAAGTATATTGCCATTTGGCCGAATATATATACAAACATTTAATGCATATTTAGCATATTAACTTCACTTGAATCTAAATTCATATAAGTAAATCAAATATTTTCACATAACTTCACACTTTGGTTGAATGTATCATGATCATAGATATAGTTATAACACTTATTCACATATGCATCACATTATACACTTATGATTCAATACAAATCAAACTCATATATAAGTACATGATACGTACCTGACCAACTTAATATATTGAATGTATTCAATTGTCATTCTAACACGAAGTATTATAGTCATAAACTTTTATCAAATCACCGGCATTAAGCTTGCTAGGTTTTAAACCCGAATTCATCACTGGCACGAAGCCTGCTAGACTTAAGTCTGAATTCATTCACCGGCATTTCGTCTGCTAGGCTCGAAGCCCGATATTATTTCACCGGCATTATAGCTTGCTAGGCTCAAGGCCCGAATTCATCATACGATAATCAATTCACCAAGTTTCATGCATATCAAATCATATGTTACTTGATTTCACATAGCACAAATGCACTATTAATTTATTTCCTTCATTTGAATAAATGCATATATCACACTCCTTATCATCATGTCATAATTCTCCTATTATACATTTTTCATATTAAATTCAATTATAAACTATGTTTGATTACTCAGAACTTACTTCGAATATTTTCAACAGTCGCGGATCGGCTATTTAGTTACTTTAGCTTTTCCCTTATCCGAATTTTCCCCTCTATGCTCTTGATCTAAAATCAACAAATTTAACTTCTCAATCAAATACATACGTACGGCAACCATATACATTTCAAAAGCTAATTCATTCGCATCATTTGTCCACTTAAATCTATCACCATTTCATTTTCAAATTCACGTACTCCACAATCGGTCAATTAATTATACAATTAACCATAGCCGAATACCAATCAAGTAGATATTTGTTCACATTTCTTTAACACATATTTATCAACTAGTCTATGTATTAGCTTTTAGCATATTCGGTCATGAGAGCAACCTATTTAATTTTCATGCATTCTTTTCTAAGGTTACCAAGACCATCCTACGATTAAATATATACATCATCTTTCACAATACACGAAATTCTTATTAAAACTCTCATACATATACATTTCATGCTAGCACATAACACCATGACCGAATGCTCTCATCTTTTATTTATTCAATTAAACCATTCCTTGAACAAATATTACATTCGACCATGGAATAAGCTAATTTAACAAATAAACACATACTTCCAACAATTAACAAGAATTTTTACAACTTAACACCAATACCCAAATAACATTTTAAACACTTATTCAATTCATTGACTATTTGATCATTCGACAATTATATCTCCCATTCAAGCCTTATTTTAAACTACCATGTACAATTCTTGCATTATACTCTAATAGCCGATTACCATCTATCAATCTAACCACAACTATCCTTATTCATTAAGCTCAACTCATCTATCATCAAATTTAATACGAAAAACATCAAACACTTTCAAAGACACTCAAACAACCCATAGTCGAATGCATCACTTCAAACCAATAACAAAAATTGAGTCATGGGCTATGAATGGAGCTTAGCAATTAACTCAATTTCACATAAATTATCATGAAATAAAATCAAACATACCTCCAATTAGATTCACCAAGGCCGAATATCAAAGAGCCTTTTGTTTTACCTTGTTCTTTAGATTACGGCAAATGAAAGAAAGAATGGATGAAAACTTTGTTTTCATCACCTATTTACTTTTATTAATTTATATATTTCCTCTTATAAAATCATTAAATATTATAATACTAATATGGAATGCATATAATATCCATTAAGTTATTATTTTACTAATACAAAATACATATATTACTATCATCTATCATCATTGCCGTGCGCTAATTTAATAGTGGTCCATTTGACATGCAAGTCCTCCTTGTAATATACCATGCATTATTCGGCCCTCTAAATTCTACCTATCACATTTTTAAGTTTTATCACACAAGTCCTTTTTAACAATTCCACATCCAAATGACAAAATCAAAGCATGAAATTTTCACACATGCAATTTCACATATAATAGACATATAATATAACATTTAATTATTTTTGTGACTCGTTTTTATGGTCCCGAAACCACTTTCCGATTAGGGTCAAATTAGGGCTGTCACAACTTCATTGAGTTCGAGATTCTGTTTGGATGTTGAAGATGATACTCAGAATCTTGTATTTAACCTACCTTGTGAATAGAAAACAAAACCATACGCTGAGTAATAAACTCAGTGGTATTTTTAAATTCAAGTATATAATATTAGCATTAACAAATCTACACTAATTAAAGATGTATAACTATATGCATATATCTATCATATACTTATAACTTGAAATTACCAAACTTTACATCTTCAATATAAACATGTTAATGTACAAATCTAATACCAATTCATCCCTCTTCAATACAATCTATACAAACAATTCATTATACTTATAATAACAACCTTTTATACATACCAATATCAAAACATTCCCTTATCAGTCCCATTTTCAATTTTACCACTTTTAATATCACCTACTTCATTCATTCCTGAAGTCTCTTTACTCATTTGAATCTATTTCTACCCCAGGACTTAGTTTTGTTTGATTCACATATTCTATTATATGATTACAACATTTCATTTGCATTTAATCACAAAACACATTAATATAATCATATTAACCTGACTTGGATTTTCAAGACAGATAATCGGATTAGTCAATCTGCATCTCAAACTGACTCCACAATATATTATCAATAAAACTAAAGTACAGACCAGTACACTTAATAAAGTAACCAATTTTGCAATATCATCACATAATTCAATTCACACCCCCATTATTCTCATTACATCATCAATTCATCATGTAATATAACATAATTCAACCCAATTTCAAGTTAATTTCATACTTTCAACAAATTACACTATTTCTAATTCTATTCAATTTAGTCCTTTATCTTGATACTCTGACATATTCATACTAATCCAATTCAATTAATGTCTCATAATTTACCTCCATTTCTTACCATATAAACAATAGAAATATGCAACAATTAAAGTGAATTTAATTATAGAAGTACAAACCAAGAACTCTGAGCTATTCGTCATTGGCTTTAGCTTTTCCTTTCTCTCTCAAGGAATCTGAGATGACATTAGCAATGGATTTACATAAACATGCTATATCATCAATATCCAACCAAGTTCACAATAAATTGTCATTTTATAAATTTTGCAATATATTCAATTTAGTCCCTAAAACTGTACTAACATCACTTTCAGTTTAGAACTCTAATTTGAAACCCAATTTCACTATAATCCATTAAGGAACTCCTATTTTTATTTCTATAGCTAATTTTATAATTTATTCCGTTTGGTCCTTAATATACAAAACTATCAATTAACTTCACAATTCAGTCGTTTTTCATATCTAAGCTTAAAATATATCAATTTAATACCTAAAATGTTCAATTCTCAACTATTAAAACTTTAAAAATTTTAACAATTTTACAAATTGAAACATGGGCTACCTAGATTAAGCTCCCATGATCTCAAAAACATAAAAATTAAAATAAAATAACTAAGGACTTACTTGAATTTAAGTTTAAAGCTTCCAAAACCCCTAAATGGTATTAAGCCTTCTTTTCTTTCTTTTTGTTTCGAGTAAGTGAGGAAGAAGATGATATGTTCATCCCTTCCTCCATTATGTCTAATAATATATATATAATATTAATTTTATTTACTTTAATTTAATTAAACAAAATTTTATTTTAATCAAGTCATAATTTTTACCATCCACTAGCATGTACAATAATATGGTTTAATTTCCACTTTAGACCTTTGGTTAATTACAATTTAGGTCCCCAAATATTTTCTAATTAAAAATATATAATGATTGGACTTTAAAATTTAGTTCAAAAACTCTAATTGAACACAATTTCAACTAAATTACTAATCCAAAATTCAATCTACCTATATGATAACTCCGCAAAGATTTCTTAGTTTATTAAAATGGAGTCTCGAAACTGTATTTCGCAACACTATCGGAGCTAATCAAGTTTAATTTAATAAATCCTTAATTAACCATAAACTAATCATCATTAACTAAAGATAGTGGAAACTTCCACCATCATCTATCAACTCATAACACAAAATGATTTATTTGCCATTTTGATCCTATAAAGATATAAAAGTCTATAGTGATTGAACTTTTACGATTTAATCCCTATACCCTAATTAATCATCAATTTAATAAAATTACTGAACCAAAATTTAATATATTACTACATTAATCTCGTAAATATTAATACTTACTCGAGTTACAAAAATGGGGTTCCAAAACCATATTTTTCAGTACCGCTGAAAATCGGGCTATTATAGTTAGAAAGAAAGAAAAACTTGTATGGAGAAGAAAAGATCATCAATGTCACTAGTCACTCAAAGATTCAATTGATAATGTATGGTACTTTGACAATGACTGCTCTCGCCATATGATTGGTAACTTCTCATGCTTAAATAATTTAGTTGAAAGCTATGAGGACAGTGTTACTTTTGGCAATGGGAAAAAGGAAAGGATTTGTGGAAAAGGGACACTTGTAGTTAATGGGATCGCTCATCTTAAAAATATGTTATACGTTAATGGTTTAAAAGCTAAACTAGTCAACATTAACCAACTTTGTGATCATGGGATGTAACAACCCGATTTAGACCCTAATCGGAACGATGGTTTCGGGACCATGAATCTGAGTTAGAAAAATATTTTAAAATTATTTTCTATGTTTATTCTGTGTGAATTTATATCTGTGAAATTTTCATGATTTAATTTTACCGTTTGAGTGTCCGATTAAATAAAAGGACTTAATCGCGTAAATTGAAAATTTGGTAGTTTAATGTATAACGGCAAAATTGTTAGTGGCTTTCTAAATTGAGGCATTTATGTTGAAAATAACCCTTTGGACTTAGTGATGGCTGAATGTACCCTTATTATGCATGTTTTTATTATTAATTTTAAAAGGGAAAAATAGTAAAATATGAAATAATATATGAATAATAAAACATAAAGCTTATAATATGGTTATATAATATCATCTTTTTTTGACCGAAACTAAAAAAAAGAAAAGAGAAAAGAAAAACCTAGTTCGTCCATTCTCAAGCTCAATCAGGGTACGTGTTTAGCTTGATTTTTGATAATTTCTACGTTTTTGAGATCGTTGCTTCGAGTACTACAAAACCCATGCTTGAAGTTTTGATTTTGACGAATATTTTGAGTTGTGCCATTGTTGAGAACTTGTGATTTTTGTTGTTTGATGATGAAATGTGAAAGATATGTTTTAGATTAACATGTTTTGTATTGGAGTTTTTGATGATTTTGAGTAATTAGGACTAAATTGCAAAAATAATAATTTAAAGGTGTAATATCCCGAATTAGGGCCTAATCGGAATAGTGGTTTCGTGACCACAAATTCGAGATAAAAATAATTATTTTATAATTATTCTGATGTTTATGATATGATTGCATGATTGTGTGAAAATTTCGTGACGAAATTCTATGCATAAAGTGCTTAAGTTGAAATTAGGGACTAAATCGAATAACTTGCAAAACTTGCATTCTAGAAGTTTTTAGTATGAAATTACTTTGGAATATTAATGAGGAGGTCTTAAATAGCAATTTGACCAATTTCTTAAATTTTGGACAAAAATGGGCTTGTACATGAAAATTTTCAAAGAAAGGTATTAAGGGTATTTTGGTCATTTGGTAATTAAAAGATTAAAAAAAGAAAAAAGATGGCAAAATATGTCCATCTTCTTCATTAGGACGAAAATTAAAGGGTTCTCCATAGCTAGGGTTTGTTTCAAGCTTCCAAGCTCCATAGTAAGTGATTCCAAGCCCCGTTTTTAATGTTCTTTACGTTTTTGGAATCCCGGTAGCTCGATTTACCTTATGCTAGCAATAATTTAACCTAGGGTTCCTATTTGGAAAAATACCCATAGGTGAAATTTGTGTATTTTGGTGTTTTATGATAGAATATGAGGTTTTAAATTATGTTAGACAACTTGTACTACTCGGTTTTAAGCGAAAACGAGTAAAAAGGCTTAATCGGTAAAAATACCTAATAGTCATAAGTACATGTTAGAGTGTGAAATTGATGCTGCCATATAAGGGAAAAATGGTCAGCATGTCATAAAACATTAGAAAATGGGATGAAGTTTAATTCCCGAGCCTAGGGGCAAAAGTGTAATTTTGCAAAAGTTTAGGGGCAAAATGGTAATTTTTCAAAAGTTCGTATTTGGGGCTGTTTTGATGAATGTATGTATTAAATAAGATTAATTTGGCATTATAGATCAAGAGAAACGAGATTCAAGTCGCGATCGAGGGAAAAACAAAGTTTACGAAGAATAGGCTCGATTGCTAATAATTTTATACCGAGGTAAGTTCATGTGTAAATGTAGTAACATAATTGTCATTTTAAGTAATTTAATGTTATTTATGTGATATGATGATTAATATCATGAAATATTATGCTTTATGGTTATTATTGAATAATATGTAAATTATGAATTGCTACCGAGTATCGGTTTTGATGTTCCGTGGATGACGGCAAAGATGTGTAATCGAGGAAAAAGCCCGTTTGAACCTTGGGAATAGATTAGAATACAAGTGACATGTCACTAGGATGGTTGGGCATCCGAACTCGTTTAGTTGAGTCCGAGCTCACTTATGGATGCAAATGTCCGAACTCGTTGAGTTGAGTCCGAGTTCGTGAGATGTAACTAGGCATCCGAGCTCGTTGAGTTGAGTCCGAGTTCACTTATGGATGCGAACGCCTGAGCTCATTGAGTTGAATTCGAGTTCGCTTATAGGCGGGTTACATGGTAGCTTGGCTACATATGTGGCACTTATGTACAAACTTTCTGTGTATTCGAATTATATTCCGATGTGTTCAACGGGTGAATCTTAAGAGAATAAGGAGAATGCTTAAAACGAAGGTGACATGTTGGTAAGTGTGGTAAATGAGAAAATTTGACAGGTATGTGCTTAAATCTTTGGGTTGAGAACTTGGTATGATGAAATCGTGGCATAATATTAAATGCAAATGTAACATGAATGTCTTGGTGTTGTTTATGCAAATGATGTTTTTATGTGGAATTGCATGATTATGTTACTTACTATTTGCATGTGAACTTACTAAACATTTATGGTTACTCCTTCCTTTTCCGTCATTGTAGTTTTGACAAATCGGCTTGAGAATCGGGATAGGTCGAAGACTCGTTCACACTATCCGAAGGCTTAAATCGGTAAAATGGCTTGTATATTTTGAATGTGGCATGTATGGCAAAATACTCACTTTGTGTAATTGATCTTATGATATGGCTATGGTTTGGCAAGAAAAGGGTTTGTAAATGATTAGCCTTTGGAATGGCCAATCTAAGTCATATTTGATGTTACGTATGTTTAAAATGATATTTAGTCCATGAAAATCCTTAGTAAAGTGAAATTTACCATAAAACAGAATCTGACAGGAGCAGTGATGTAAATTTGAAAAATCACTAAAAATAGTAAAAATGAAATTAAATGATGAGTAAGTTATGAAATTGAAGCTTAATGATTCTATTTTCATATGGATTGAACAAAACAGGTATATGAATTATAATTTATGAGACATTTGAATTTTTGTGAAACAGGGCCAGAGTGATTTCTGGATCCCCTGTTCTGGCTTTGGGAATTCACCATAAATTGTATAAAAATAATTAGAAGTCATACTTTATATGTACAGATTTATTATTGAGTCTAGTTTTAGGAGAAACAAATGTCATAGTCATTGAAATTCTGTAAAGAGAGATATCTGATTTGTAATACACAGAGGTCAGAGCAGTCAAACCCTGAAACAGGGGAGACTTTAACTAATAAACTGTACTAATTGGCCCAGCCAAAAATTCTAGAAAACAATTAGTAAATATATATATGAGTCTAGTTTCAGGGAAAATTTATGAAATTGGATTTTGAGTTTTGGAACTCGAGATATGAATTTTTAAGCGACTTTGACGCAGATTGCTAGCTTGACTGGAAATTTTAAAATTAAATTGTTTAAGCTGTTTAATTGATGAAATTAAGTTTAGTAACACCTTGTGCTCGACTCCGGCAACGGTATCGGGTGTGGGGCGTTACAGAGGGACTAAAATCTAAAATAAATGAAATATATGGATTTGTTTGAGAATGGGTAAAATTTGGCTCAATATGGGTTTGCTGAAATTCTGTGTATTTTGTGTTTTGTGCAATAGGGACTAAATTGTAAAAAGTGTAAATGTCAGGGGTAAAATGGTAATTTGCCCATTTATGTGTTTTTGGACTAAATTGAATGAAAATATGTTTGAATAAGCTTAATTTGAATATGTCTAGATCAAGAACTAAAGAAATCGGATTTGGATCGGGGGAAAACGAAAGTTGTTGACTAGCAGCCCTGTTCCGTTTTATAACGTCCGAGGTAAGTTTATAAGTAAATAGACGTGTCTAATTGTAGTTAAATGCTAAATATATATGCTAATATATGAATTTATACAAGCTATTTCCGAATGTGTATAAGCTTGGTAACCATGCTCAAGCATTCGTTTTGACCGAGTTACGATGTTCGAAAGCCCCGTATGAACCTTAGGAATAGCTAGGATACATATGTCATGACATAGGATTCTGATATATGTGTGCGAGTAAGACCCTATCTGAGATAGTGGCATCAATATGTGATTACATGGAAGACCACGTCTGGGACGTTGGCATTATACGGTATGTGTGATTATCTGAGTGTCTTATCCAATTCCGAATGGTTCATCGGGCCAAGCTAAGTTGTGATCGAATGTATAAAATGAGCTAAAAGGACAGGTATGGGTTAGCTTTTTGTCTACTTGAAACATGGTAAGTATGTGACTTGAAACTTGTTACAAATTATGTATAATGCAAATGTGGATTTCATGTGAATTTAGTATGAATATTCGGCCTTTGATACAAATATATATGTAAATATGACCATGCATATTCGGCCAAAAAGAGGTACATGTTCATAATGTTTTATTATGATTTTTGAGCTTATTTTTATGAGTATATGTATAAATGATTAAATAATGACTTCATAGCTTTGGAAGTTGAATGACATTTGGTTAATTTTGCTTATGTGAGTATTCGGCCAAAATATGGAATGTGTATGAAAATGTATTAATTATGTATTAGTAATTTAAGGTTAAGTATGTATCATTAATACCATTCAATTTAGTTTAAAATGAGATATTTATATCATTGTGCTATTTATTTGCTTATGACTTACTAAGCTATAATAGCTTACTCTGTGTGTACATGTTTACTCTGTTTTATAGATTTTAGAATTAAATTACAAGCTCAAGCTTGGGGGTCGTCAGCAAAGTTCATCACACTATCCATTGTTTAGGTACTTAATAGTTGAACTCGAATTATAGCATGTATAGACTGGATTATGTTTTGAAATGTTGGATTTTGGTTATGTATAATCAAGCCATATGAAAATGGCTTAACCTTTATGTTTAAATTTCGTTATGTTGCTTATGGTTTACATACACCTTGGTTATAATGTTATGTGCCTTGAACGCATGGTATTGTGGCAAGTATTATATGCTTGAAAAAGATGATGAATTTGAATATTCATGAGTATGCTTCGATTATGGTTATGTTTGGACAGAAGTACATGTGAATTTGGTCATCATGTTAACTTGTTTAAGATGCATAATTGACTTGTGAATTGGTTTATAGAAAACAATTGAGGTGTTTTTATAATCGGCTAGCGATGGGTAAAATAAATACATAAGCATATGACATGATAATGTAGTGACCGATTGAGGTTATATTTAATAAATGAATTATGGATTAGTTAATAGGGTGGAATAAATTTGCATTTTATATGTGTTGGATTGTTTATTGAATTGTAAAGGTGACTTGTTATATAGCTTTATTTGAGTGCGTTTGGGTGTTTTTATATTTATTTAACCGAATGAGTTATAGATATTATGTTATCTTGTTTAAGATGATTAAGTACATTTTATAAGTGATGGTAATGATTTAAAATAAGTTGATATGTACATTTGAATAAAAGCTGATATGAAATGCTCAATATATTTGATTATTAATCCGGTGATATATTTATATTTATATGAATTATGGGTGACTATAATATTAATGATTATATATAAGTACGTGTATTCTTGGTCTGAGTTTATATCAAAAATAAATCCTAGACTTATGATGATTGTTAATTGAGCTAAAGTATATCATGTATTAGTTAGGTAAAAATCAAGATATATGTATGAGGTAAATTCGGTGTTCATTTGTGGATTATATAAATGATATGTATGATAATTAGTTTGTTTTGGTAAATTAGACATATTGGGACTTGGATATATATATATATATATATATATATATGAGAAGATTAGATTAATGATAAAAGATATGTGTGCTTTGGTATTCGGTCATGATATGTTAAATGTGCTCTTATATAATTTATATGTATGTGTATGTGCTTTTATTGTGGTTAATATGCATATGTGAAGGGCTATATAATTTCATTAGTTATTTGTAAATTTATGAATATGTATTAGTGATTTATGGTAGCTGAATAGGTAAGAAAATGATATGGGTTTTATACATATCCTTTGGTAATGTTGGTTTTGCTTACGAAATTAGATTATTAATTTGCACAGATATGACGTGAATTACACGAGTGTAAAAAAAATTGTTCAGAATTGTGTTATGTTTAGTAATGCCTCGTAACCCCATACTGGCGACGGAAACGGGTTAGAGGTGTTACATGGGATGCTTGTGAACTTCAAAAAGGACAAGTGTGTGGTAACTTCAAGGCATAATGAAGAAATCATGGAGGGTGCCATGACTTTTGAAAATTGTTATAAAGTTCTAATACCGTGAAGGTGTAACAAAAAAAATTGTTTGATCTAAAGGTGTAACACGAGAAGTTAGTGTAACACCTCTAACCCGTATCAGTCGTCGAATTAGGGTTACGGAGCATTACTGTACAAATAGAATGTTTAAGCATACATTTCATTCACTATCATAAACATGTTATAAATCAATCATACATATACATTCCATTCCTAAATTGAGCCATTGAGTTCCTAGAAATACCTTAGAAACAATTCGAGACTAAATTGAAAACATTAGGAAAGTCTAAGAAAAAGTTACAAAAATTTGAATACATGGGTCACACAGCCGTCTTGTCAGGTCGTGTGCCTCACATGGCTGAGACAAACACTTGTGTCTCAGGCTATGTAACCTTCGAACTAAGGACACATGGTTGTGTCCCAACCCGTGTCCTCACCCGTCTAACTCTCTGAGTAGGGTCACACGGCTGTGTCATATGCCCTTGTGCCAAGCCTTGTAACTCTCGGAATTGCCTCAGACGCCCTATTCTAGGCTATGTGTTAGGTCGTGTAACTCACTGACTTGTATGCAAAGGAACCTACATGAGACACATGGCCATGTCGCTAGGTAGTGTGTCACATACAGCTGAGTCATACGCTCGTGTGGACCTAAAATTTGCCTAAAATCATGCTATTCCCAAAACCAATTCATGCATGATCCTTTAGGCCAATTGTGCACATATTCAATGCATCAAAACCCTATCAAAACATACATATAAATATCAATTCAAGAGTCCTAAATCAACTAACCAATATTTTACCACTTACCATTCATCAACTACTAGTTCCAAAAACTTACTAAACATACAACATGAAGTAGCTGAATGACACAAACCATCAGATGATACTAACAAACCATTTCCATCCATTATCAAAAGTGATCAAAAGTACTTTCTAAAACAACCATTATAACCTATTATGCATACACAACACCAAAACACAAACACTTTTAGTTACTATTTACATATTCATCAAACACCACTTTAAAACATCTTATACATTTCAACCACAAATTGAGCTACATAAGTTTATAATAAAAAACTACCAACATTGATGGATAGTGTGAGCTGAAGGTTTGATCCGTCCAAAATTTTAGCAACGATGATCTACAAAACAATCCACAAGAACGAATAAGCTTATAGAGCTTAGTAAGAATATAATATATCATTTAATCTAAAAATAATTGAATACGATTCATATATTATTCGATTCAGAGTTATCGGAGTCTAAATAGGGGCACAAAAGTGCATTCATGGGTACCAAAGTACAAATAGGGGCACGTATGTGTTATTCAAGGGTATTGAAGTACAAACAGGGGCACATATGTGCAATTCAACAATAATCTTCTAAAAACATAGTAATTAAAACATCATAATATAAGTACAAAAATAGAAATTCATTTATATATTAAAAAACTACAAACTTATCTCGACAACTAGGGCTTAGAAACAAATCGAACTAATCCGAGGCTTTAGCTTTTCCACGATCTAAGTCCGTATGTGATCTATCTTGATCTAAATAGACAATTTCAATCCATTTAATAACCTTAGTATTCAATTTAGTCCACATTTCATATTTATGCAAAACTACTATTAGCATTTTCATTAGGGACCTAAATCAAGCCGTACAAACCATCATTTCATAAATTTAACTTGAACTTTTATTAATTTTACAAACAAGTCCCTAAATGTAATTTTCATCAAAAATAACTTTAGAAAACTTGTTTATTTATAAAAGATGACTCATAATCTATCATTAATAATCAAGAACCATACAAAAGCATTCATGGCATAACCCTCAATCTTTGACAGTTTTACAAATTGATCCCTGGGCTAGCTATGTTAAGCTAAAATGACTTTAAAAACATAGAAATCATTAAAAACAGACTTAAAAATCATACCATGCAAGAGAAATGAGTGATCAAATGCTCCAAGCTCTCCCTCTAATGGTGGTTTCAGTTAAAGCATTAAGAAAATGAGAAAGATGATAGCTTTTACCTAATAAATTTGAACTTTATTTACTAAATTACCTTATTAACCTTATAATAATTAAAAATTACATTAACATTTTGTCCATGCACATCCACTAACATTCTTTATGGTATAATTACTATATAAACCCATTAGCTTCCCTTTCCATGACCATTTATCCTCTTTTAACTAACGAAACTCTACTTTTTCACTTTTTACGATTTAGTCCATCTTACGTAATTAATCATGCAAACATCAAACTTTCTTAATGAAATTTTAAGACAATCTTACTAACATCCCATAGACATTAAAATAATCATAAAATAATAACTTACTCATCATATTTGTGGTCCCAAAATCACTGTTCTGATTTCACTAAAAATGGGTTGTTATAGTTGGGACACATTCACTATCAACACTTTCAAAGATTTGTACGTTATGATACAATTCGAGGCTTGCCAAAACCTGAAGGAACTGTATCTAAAGTCTATGGAGATTGCCTTAAAGGGAAGCAACATAGGGAGTCCCATAAATTGTTGGTACAGGTTCAAACCACAACTCCACTTTAGCTTTTTCACAATGATCTTTGGACCAATGTAAACTGAGAGTATTAGAGGCAACAGGTACATGCTAGTATGTGTGGATGAATTCTCTCATTACACTTGGGTGATATTCTTGAAGGAGAAATCAGACATCTTTAGAGAATACAAACTCTACAAAAGGCTCATGATAGAAAAAGAGAGAACCATTGGAGCCATTATCAAAATTAATAGTGATCATGGCAAAGAGTTTGAAAATCAAGAGTTTGTTGAGTTTTGTAATGATTTGCATTGCTCATGAATTTTTTGTTGCCAAGAATCCTTAGAAAAATAGTGTGGTAGAAAGGAAAAATAAAACCATTCAGGAGATGGCTCGAGTTATGTTGAACAGTAAAAGAATAGTTCACAAGTTTTGGGTAGAAGTAGTCCATATTGCTGCTTAGTTCTTCAATAGAGTCCACTTGAGACCAAATATCTGCTTAACTCCATATGAATTATGGCATGAAAAGAAACCTAATGTTAAATATTTTCACATATATTACAGTGTGTGTTATATCCTTAGATATATGGAATACCAAGGTAAGTGACTATGCAAAGAGTAATAAAGGAGTTTTCATTAGGTACTCAGATAGAAGAAAGGCATATAGGGTCTACAATAAGCATTTCAAAAAGATCATAAGGTCAAGTAATGTTGTGGTGCAAGTGTTGGATTTGGTGCCTTCAGTGAAGTATATTCGTTTGTAGACTTGTAATTTTTTTTGATAGATTGGTTAATAAAACAAATTCATTGATTACATTAATATAATTTGTATAATTTTCCTCATGTGGTTTTTGCACGTAAAGCAAAATAGAAGCAAATATTGCTCACTGGTTATCTAATGTTTAAACCAATACTAAGCGGTATTACGTGATTAGATCGTAATACGAAAAGACAACTTATATTAGTAGATGAACTTAAACATGTCATTAGTCTAATCGAAAATGAGCAAACTGATTGAAAGACTAATATGTCGTATATTAAGTCCAACTAGGGAGATGCTTTTTCTTGGGTATCAAAGTGAATGAATCGCAGAATATAGAGATATAGATGTGACTGACTGGACTGACAGTACATCAGACTAGACCCAAGAAGAATAGACTTTGAATTTGTTTATGGATTTATTCACTTATGAAATTCATAGTATGGCATACCTAAATCCTGAGTGGATGATGGATTATGTATACATGACTTGTACATTTTGATGTAAGTAAAAACTTGAGTTTGAATAGATAAGGAACCAAAAGCTGGTGTGTTGGGTGTACGACTTCTACAGTATGTAGCGTCATTCACAACAGTGGAATTCATAGCCTGAGATATGGGTAGATAATATCCTCTCATTGACATTACATGGTTGATGAAAAGTAAATGTGGTCATGGGTCATTCGTCTTTGTGATGAATAACTTGATTACTACTTAATAGGAATTTTGACTTTTCATGATGGAAGAGGTAATGGTTTCCATGAGATAAAATAGGATCATATTAGGAGAACGAATATTATCCCAAAAATATTATGGATATCCTATGAGAGTAACACACTTATGGCAAGATCATTGGAAATGCATTAATCGAGTTGCTTTCATTTTGGTATGTCTGTGGGGAGAGCTCACTCACGATACTATAGTGGAATAACTCGTGACTAAATGAGTTTATAATTAAAAGGAGAAAAGTTGGAACTTAATTATTAATCATTTGAGCCTTAATTGCATATGTCCAATTGATCCATCCGCTATCTCGTTGAAACTAGAAATGAACTGCATGTTGAATCAAATTAATAGAAATGATAAAAAGGGAGAAAAGGGAAACATTTGGAATTTATTATAATTTTCTCCAAAATAAAAATGAAAATGGAGAAATGAAATCATTTGGAAATGAATGTAGTTTTCTCCAACATGAAAATAAAAATGAAAATGACTTGGAAATAAATTTATGTTTTTTTGAATTAAATAATATTAAAAAATGAAAATAAATCATTTGGTCATAGTGAACCATTAAATGAAGAAATATTAAATATATTTTCTCATGGATTCTTTTACGGTAAAGTCATCATGATTTTAACGAAATTAGAATTGGGTTGAGAAGATTATTTAATTGGAAATATATTGATATGTTTATTTTAGGGAATAGAAAAATAAATATAGGGTTGAATTGTGTAACAACCCATTTTTTAGTGAAATCGGAACAGTGGTTTTGGGACCACAAATCCGACCCAAAATATATTTTATTTTTATTTTATCATATGGCCTATAATATGTTAGAAATGACGTGTGAAAATTTTGATATAAAAATTTTATCGATTAAGTGTTTAATTACGAGAAGGACTAAATTGCATAAAATGCGAAAGTTGAATTCTAGTAGCTATAAGGATGAAATAGCTATGGAATTTAAAGCTTAAGGTCCTTATATGGTAATTAGACCATTAATAAAATTATGTAGATTTTTATGGTGACTCATCCATTGAATTATAGAAAAAGGGCAAGGACTAAATTGGAAATAGTAAAATATTAATTAATTAAAAGATGAAAAGAATTATATCATCTTATTTTGTCATCTTCAACCTTAAAAATACATGGAAACCCTAGGAGAGAGAAAAGAAGCTTTCAACGCCTAATTGGGTAAGTTTCCTTGTCCCGTTTCAGTAATTTTGATATTTTTGAAACCGAGATAGTTTAATCTCTCTATTTGAGGGATTAATTTGAAAAGTTATCAAGGTATGAAAATGGGTCATGGATGTATTATGCTTGAAATTAGAAATTTATGATATAAAATGAAAGATTATTGATAGATAAACAACTCTTAAAAAGTAAATTTTGATGAAAACATGATTTAGGGACTAAAATGAAAAGTTGTAAAATTTGATGAAAAATTCTAAAATTTTATGAATACATGTGCTGGAAAATTTGTAATGGGGCTTTGTTTTGGCTTGGAGTAGGGAATAATTTGTACAAGTTTCATTTTTCAGGCTTAGGGACAAAATCGAAATTTTTGGAAAAGTTAGGAGCAAAATGGTAATTTTGCCTAGGACGCAAATTGAGTCCATCAAAGTATGAAATGTATGAAATTAATGATTAAATTCATTTATATAGATCTAGACAAAACTAATTCGAGGTTAGATCATGGAAAAGAAAATATTTCGGATTAGTAGACTTTTACGCAAACAAGTGTTGAGGTAAGTTCGTGTAACTTAATCAGACATGTAATTATGTTAATTAATTGTTGTGTTGTATGTAATGTGACTTATGTGATGTGCTTCACTTGTATGCTATGACGAAAAATGGAAATAAGCTTGAAATGATGATAAAGGGTTAGTCCCGATTGGATGTTGAATTTCGATGAATGTGTGTGCTTTCCCGAAACAAGTAGGGTCCTGCATTTGTTGCAGACGGGATTTAGCTCGAACGAGTAATCCCAATGACCTTGTTATAAAAAGGATTTATCTCGGATGGGTAATCTTGATATACTACCTCTCGAGCATACATTATGATTAGGGTTTAGCCTGGACTAGTAATCTTATTTAAACTCCCCTGAGCATATGTTATATAAAGAATTTAGCCTGGACTGATAATCCTGTTATACGATATGTAGTCGAGAGTGTTTTTTTGGTTAAGTGCCTTAAGGGGTACCTTCGAATAAGGAATTGACGTATTTTTGAATCGTACACTTTGAGTGTACTACTTGAGCATTGTAACATCCCAAAATAGGGCCTAGTCGGAATAGTGGTTTCGGGACCACAAATCTGACATCAAAATATTTATGTTATGATTATTATGAGGTCTAGAATATGAGAATATGCATGTGTTAAAGTTTCATGAAGAAATTCTTTGAGTAAGGTGTCCAATTGGAAAATAAGGACCAAATTGAATAAATTTTAAAACTTGGATTCTAGAAGCAATTTGTATGAAATTGCTTCAGAATATTAATTATAGTGTTCTAAAGAGCAATTTGCCCAATTTTTAAGTTTTTGGACAAAAATGGGCTTGTATGGATGAAATTTTAAAGAAAGGGCTTAAGGGCATTTTGGTTATTTGGCATTTTAATGAAATAAAATGGGAAAAACAAGCTAAAAATCAGCTCATTTCCTTCTTGTGGCTACCGAAACTTTAGGGTTCTCCATAGCTAGGGTTTTCAAGCTTTTCAAGCCTAATAGTAAGTGCTCCCAAGACCCGTTTTTAATGTTCTTTGTATTTTTGAAATCTCAGTAGCTTACTCTCTCTATTACTACCCATATTTCATGCTAGGGTTCATGTTTAGAAATTTACCCATGCATGAGTTACTTGTATTTTGATGATTTATCGAGAATATGAAAGTTGGATATGTGTTAAACATATTTTCCAAGGTGATTTTCATGAAAAAAACCCTAAAAGGACCTTTTTGCAAAAGGTGTAAAATGTGTGGTAGAAATGTGAAAATAATGGAAAATTTGGGCTACCATAAGGGGAGAAAACATTTAGCTAGGCTTGGGTAAGGTAGAAATTGTATGCATCTCATTATACGAGCCTAGGGACTAAATCATAAAAATGTGAAAGGTTAGGGGCAAAATAGTCATTTGGGCTGGGGGTGAAATTTAGGCTTAAAAAGTATAATGTGAGTTGTTAATAATTTACCTTTATTGTTATAGACCCTGAGGAACAAATTTCAGAGATTGATCGAGGAAAACGAAAGATTTCGGAATAACCGAAACACGATACCGAGACGAATACCAGGTAAGTTCGGATAACTTAAAGTAAACTCATAATATTCCTAATTGCATTTGTTAATGGTATGAAAACATATGAAATGCATTTTTAACGATGACATGTTGAAAAATGTCCCGGTTGAGGTTGGAAAGGAAGTTCGATAGATGAACCATGTTGTATGTGATATTAAGATCCTGCATGTGTTGCAGAAAGGATTTAGCCCAAAGGGTAATCCGTTGATCTCAAATATAGAAAGGATCTAGCCCGGACGGGTGTTCCTTGAATGATCGAGCCTCCCGAAGAATATATGTGCATTAAGGATTTAGCCCGAACGGGTAATCCGATTAGGGTCTAAATTTAGCTTGGACTGGCAATTCAGATTCGAGCTCACTGAGGGTGTTTGTCGTTATAAGGGATTTAGCTTGGACTGGTAATCCCGACATCACCTTATGAGTTTATATTATAGGGGATTTAGCCTGGACTGGTAATCTCTGTAAGAGTATGCCCAAAGATCAATCACGAGATGGTTGTAATAACATACTTGGTTTATCATGTTTATTAATATAAGGCGTTGCCATTATTATTCTAGTTTCTTTTCTGTGTGCATAAATAAACTATTTTATAATAATGTCCTGAGAATAATATGATTATTCTCAAAAGATCCTTAGTCAAGTATTGTTATTGGCTAGGACAATAATAATGCATCAAGACTAACATGTAGTTGATTGATGATAAAGAGTTGTCATTGATATGGAGTGTTAGAATCAATGCATGAATATGTGTGTTAGAGAACAACATATTGGACTGACCCGCTATGAGTATGTTTCTTGGATTATTATGTAATTGTCACAACATTACTCATAGTGATTAATATGTATATGATCCTCATACTTGAGATCATTTTTATCCCAACATCGTGAGTTGTATATTTTGATACAGTCAAACAAACACCGTAACTGGTTGTTCTATAAAGACTGATGTTGGATATACCACAATCTATGTTGAGGGATATAGTTGATCAATATAGGATAAGTCCCTCCTACATAATAGGAGTAATATCTCAGACCACTTGATTGAGTAACGCTAGAAATGCATGGCCATGCTCAAATAAGTTGATATGAGATGTCATACTTATTTGTGTATCATAGTCTACTCGAGGTATCAAGAAACATGGGATGGACTATGCAAGTGTGACTATTCCATGACTTGTGTCCATTCCAAAGATATAGGACTTAAGGATGAATGCATGAAAGGTTAATCACAAAAGGTTATGTCGAATCATGACTTCTTGTAACTTAGGTAGCATTGATGCATTGCTAGATGCCACTCGTTGTTTGTAACATTAGAATCATTCTAATATTATCGCTAACGTTACAAGAACCTATAGGGTCACACCCTATGGTTGAAATGAACAAGGTAAAACATAGTTGGTATATTGCTTGGTTGTCACATGAATTAAATTAATTATAGAATTAATTTAATTGGGCAATCAAATTGTTGAACATATTGTTTATGTACAAGGATGTTGTACACATAATCGTAACATAATTTTATTGATATATGAATTTAGTTCAGATATAAGTTTAAATAAATATAGTTTATCGAAATCTTTATTATAATTAATGTAATTATAATTTTTCTGTTAAACATTATTATATTTATCTCAATGATAATTATTATGTTCGGATTAATTTTAATGAATTAAAATTCGTTATAAATATATACCAATTAAGAGGAGTTATATATAAAAAGGGTAAAAACCCTAAAAGAAGAGATATATAACTAGCCCAAAATATGAAAGTGGTCTAGCAAAATTGCTTTAGCAAAATACTCTCTGAAAATAGTTTTCTCGGGATTTCTACCGCTCATTGTCAATCGGGTGGACTACGTGAGAGGCCGACATCGGAAAAGGTTGCGCTTGGTTCGATAGTGGTTCAAGATTCCTCGTTGCCTAGGCGTCATTGTTTACTCATTGAAATTTTGGTAAATTCGAAACCTTTTTATCACCCCGATTCGCTCTTACACATGGATCCTTGGTTTGGATCGCGGTTTTAATTTTTCACTGCGCCTTGGAGGCACCAAAGGATCCAACAATGAGGTATCGAGCCACTTGTGTAATACTGGACTCGGGCTTAAATACTTGGATGATGCAATTGTATGAGATGCATGTTTCAATTTTATTATGTTATTCTGTTTAAATCGTTTAAATAAAATCGATAATTGTTCCTTTCGATAAGTGATTAAATGTTAATCATGATGTTATGGCCTACTCGGTTTTATGTTTTTTACTGTTAACATTAAGAAATCTGTGATGAAGCAGGGGTGACATTTACAATTTCCAGTAACAGATTACTGGCCAGTGGAACAAGGGTTGTTCCGATATGAAACCTCAAGGATTAAAATCCTAAAAACACGATTCTGTTGATAAAAGTTATCAAATCGTGAGGTTTCATTTTACTGGGGTTCGAGGTTCGTACCGCGGGGCTCCGCCCCGCACCCCTGGTCCATATCGCGGGGGCTCCGCCCACGCCTCCAGATCCCCATCATCTTCCAGTATGTTTTGTAATAAATAAACTTAATGGGCCATAAAAGGTTGAAAGGATATTTTATAATTCACTTAGTAAAATGTTGTATAAAGTATACTATTTTTGAAATGCACGGTGTTTGAAATGCATAGTTATAGCCCGATGACCCTTTTGATAAAAGGTTGTAATTTTATAAATACGGCTTGCATGTCGTGCCTTACTACTATTCTTTTGTATTTCTCCTCTCATCTTACTCCCTCGTATGTAAAATGAGTTTCTGAATTTTGTAATTTGTAAAAGTTGCTGTGGACTAGACGAGAAGGAAGATGGGCCGACCAGTGTGGATCGACATCTTGTGAAATGGCTTACACTTTTAGGTTCCCTTTTGGTTTTCCCATTGGCTTGGGTTGAACCACCATAGTTTATGGGCTATAACTATTGCATTTATTTATTGCTTTACTTATTCATGTATGAGATGCTATGGATGTCTAAAGCATGCAAATTTGGAAATAATAAACCCCATTAATTGATGAGATCAATTAAAAGATTAAATGGACTAAAGTAGACCATAATTGGTGAGATGTAACACTCTAATAAAATCCCTCTATTAAAATATTAAGTCAACATGGCCTTCCAATTTATGCCCTCGTTAAAGCCTCGATCAATACTATGTAGGTTTTGCCAAAGTGAAGTACTAGTATTTATCTTGGTTAAACGCCAAGAATAAACAAGTGATATTCACTGTTAAAAATTGGTTAATGACTTAACTAGGTTACTCTAATAGGATTAGAAACCTAGAGGCAAATTATTTGGATAAATCATAAGATGATTAGAACAATAGTTGTTCACCAAATTGTAGGAGTTACATATGATGTAATTAGCAAGTGTTGCTTACCTAAATAACCATAATCTTGAGAGTAAAGCCAAAGTTGACTTAAGAGGAGGTGAAATATGGATCCTTAACCCACTAGAAATACTTTCAAGAAAGTCTTTCCGAAATTAATATATGAGGGTTATTAATTTTGAAATAAAATAGTGGGAACATCTTTTAATAAAGTCCTTTTAATGATTGATATAAACTTGGTAAATTTATTCACACGCATATTTTATTGTTGTAGATATATTATGGCTACAAACACTAATACACTCTCATTACAATCGGTCCTTGAGAAGGATAAATTGAATGGCTTGAATTTTCTTGACTGGTTCCGTAACTTGAGGATTGTCCTCAAACAAGAACGGAAATTATATGTCATTGAAAAACCACTTCCTGATGAACCACCGACTAATACCTCGAGGGCTGATAAAGATGCTTACAAGAAGCATCTCGATGAAATGGTAGACGTTGGATGTCTTATGCTTGCCACTATGAATCCTGAGCTTCAAAAGCAACATGAGGATATGGTTGCTTATGATATGATCGAGCACCTGAAAGAACTATATCAAGGGCAAGCAAGGCAAGAGAGGTTCGATATCTCTAAGGCCCTATTCCAATGTAAGTCGGTGTGAAGGAAGCTGCCCAAAGAGGACCTCATGTTCTTAAGATGATTGGTTATATTGAAAGCCTATCTAAGCTTGGGTTTCCATTGAGCCAAGAGTTGGCCACCGATGTTATTCTCGCAATCGTTCTTTGGATAGTTACAGCCGGTTTGTCCTCAATTTCAATATGAATGAAATTGACAAGACTCGCCACGCTTGCTCAAGATGTTACGAATCTGCTGAAGGCAACATGAAAAGGTTGGACCCAAGCCCATACCGATGGTCCGTAACAACAAGGGCAAGGGAAAGGCTAAAGTCCCGACAAAGCCCAAAGGCAAAGGTAAGCCCAATCTTGGAAAGGAAAGGCTACACTCAAACCTAAAGGTGGGGTGTCTAAGGAAGGAAACTGCTTTCATTGTGGTGTGATCGGACATTGGAAGCGGAATCGCCTGTCTATCTTGAGGAAATCAAGAAGGTCAAAGCAAGCGTAACGTGCCGCTTCAGTATTTATGTTATTGATATTAATTTATCAACTACTACTTCTTGGGTATTAGATACTGGTTGTGGTTCTCATATTTGTACTTCTGCATGCAGGGGACTATAAAGGAGTAGGACTTTGGCTAGAGGAGATGTGGACTGCGAGTTGGAAATGGAGCAAGAGTTGCTGCATTAGTGTGGGGAACATATACTTTATCTTTGCCTAGTGGACTTGGTTTAATTTTAGAGGATTGTTATTTTGTGCCCAGTTTGACTAAAAACATTATTTCAATCTCTTGTTTAGACAAAATTGGTTTTGAGATAATAATTAAGAATAATTGTTGTTCCTTTTATCTCAATAATGTTTTCTATGGTTCGGCACAATTGATTAATGGCCTCTATATTTTAGATCAAATGAATCCCATTTACAACATAAATACTAAAAGATCTAAAATAAATGACTCAAATCAAACTTATCTTTGGCATTGTCGTTTGGGCCACATAAGTGAGAAACGCATATCCAAACTCCATAAAGATGGTCTCTTGGATTCATTTGTTTTTGAACAATTTGAAGTATGTGAATCTTGCTTATTAGGAAAAATGACTAAATCTCCTTTTACTGGTAAAAGTGAACGAGCTAGTGATTTATTAGGCTTAATACATTCAGATGTATGTGGACCAATAAATACACAAGCCAGAGGTGGATTTCACTACTTCATTACTTTCACTGATGATTTCAGTAGATATGGGTATGTTTATCTCATGCGCCATAAATCTGAGGCCCTTGAAAAGTTCAAGGAATTCAAAAATGAAGTACAAAATCAACTAGGCAAAACTATTAAGACACTTCGATCTGATCGAGGTGGAGAGTATTTGAGCCTAGAGTTTGATGATCTTTTGAAGGAATGTGGGATTATCTCACAACTTACTCCTCCTGGTACTCCTCAATGGAATGGAGTTTTTGAGAGAAGAAATCAAACTTTATTAGACATGGTTCGATCCATGATGAGTCATGCTGATCTACCAACTTCCTTTTGGGGACATGCACTTGAAACAGCTATTTTCACACTAAATCGTGTTCCATCTAAATCGGTTCAAAAGACGCCATATGAGATGTGGACTGGGAAACGTCCTAGTATGTCTTTTATGAAAATTTGGGGTTACGAAGCTTATGTTAAATGTCAGACGTCTACTAAGCTTGAACCCAAATCTGAAAGGTGTATCTTTGTGGGGTATCCGAAAGAAACCAAAGGATATTATTTCTTTAATCCCACTGAGAACAAAGTGTTTGTTGCTCGGACTGGTGTCTTCCTAGAGAGAGAATTTGTTTCTAGAAAAGGAAGTGGGAGAAAGATTGAACTTGAAGAAATTCGAGAATCACAAGATACCACTAAACCAGAGATAGAACAACAGCAAATTCCACAAGAAATTGAGGAACAAGTAACTGCTGTAGAAACACAACCACCGCGTAGATCTTTAAGAGAATGCCATGCACCTGAGAGATATGGATTTCTCATTACAACGCATGGTGACATTCTTCTTATAGATCAAGATGAGCCTAGGACTTATCAAGAAGCGGTGGCGAGCCCAGACTCTGAGAAATGGCTTGAGGCCATGAGATTTGAGATGGATTCCATGTATGAAAACCAAGTTTGGACATTGGTTGACCCACCCGAAGGGGTTAAACCTATAGGGTGCAAGTGGGTTTTCAAAAAGAAAACCGACACGGATGGTAATGTACAAACATACAAGGGGCGATTAGTCGCTAAAGGTTTTCGCCAAATTCATGGTGTTGACTATGATGAAACCTTTTCTCCTGTAGCTATGTTTAAATCCATCAGGATCTTGCTCGCCATAAATTGTATTTCATGATTATGAAATCTGCGCGATGGATGTCAAAACAGCTTTCCTTAATGGGAAACTTGAAGAGGATGTGTATATGACACAACCTGAAGGTTTTGTCGATCCAAAGGATGCTGGAAAGATATGTAAGTTACAAAGATCCATTTATGGATTAAAGCAAGCTTCTCGAAGTTGGAATCTTCGTTTTAACGATGCAATCAAAGAGTTTGGTTTTATCAAAAATGAAGATGAGCCATGTGTTTACAAGAAAGTTAATGGGAACACAATCACATTCTTGGTACTGTATGTGGATGACATACTTATCATGGGCAATGACATACCTACCTTACAGTCTATTAAGACTTGGTTAGGAAGTTGTTTTTCTATGAAGGACTTGGGCGAAGCCACTTACATCTTAGGAGTCAAGATCTATAGAGATAGATCAAGATGACTACTAGGTCTAAGTCAAGGTACATATAGAGATAAAGTATTGAAAAGGTTCAATATGGAAGTATCTAAGAGAGGATTCCAACCTATGAGACATGGTATTTCACTCTCGAAGGAAATGTCTCCTTCAACTCCACAAGAGAGAGAACGCATGAGTAAAATTCCATATGCTTCTGCTATTGGATCTATCATGTATGCCATGTTATGTACCCGTCCAAATTGTCTCATATGCCTTAAGTATGACGAGCGGTACCAAGTAGATCCCGGTGAAGGTCATCGACCATACGATCAAGAATATCCTTAAGTACTTAAGAAGAACTAAGGATACGTTCCTAATATATGGAGGTGAGGAAGAGTTAAGTGTAAAAGGTTACACTGATGCCAGCTTCCAAACCGATAAGGATGATTCTCGATCGCAATCAGGTTTTGTGTTTTGCCTTAATGGTGGTGCTGTGAGCTGGAAGAGTTCAAAGCAAAGTACGATGTCGATTCTACAACAGAGAGTGAGTATATTGCGGCTAGTGAGGCAAACAAAGAAGCGGTTTGGATCAAGAAGTTCATTCTTGAACTAGGGGTTGTGCCTAGCATATCAGATGCTATAGAACTCTGATGTGATAACAATGGAGCCATTGCACAAGCAAAAGAACCCAGATCTCACCAACGATCCAAACATATACTTAGGCGCTACCATCTTATTCGAGAGATTATCGATCGAGGGGATGTAGAGATATGCAGAGTACCTACAGATGATAACATTGTTGATCCTCTCGACTAAGCCTCGACACACGCAGAAGCATGATCGTCACACTAAGTCACTTGGTATTAGATATATAAGTGATTGGTCTTAGTGCTAGTGGGAGATTGTAAGAGTATGCCCAAAGATCAATCACGAGATGGTTGTAATAACATACTTGGTTTATCATGTTTATTAATATAAGGTGTTGCCATTATTATTCCAGCTTTTTTTACGTGTGCATAAATAAACTATTTTATAATAATGTCCTCGAGAATAATATGATTATTCTCAAAAGATCCTTAGTCAAGTATTGTTATTGGCTAAGACAATAATAATGCATCAAGACTAACATGTAGTTGATTGATGATAAAGAGTTGTCATTGATATGGAGTGTCGAGAATCAATGCATGAATATGTGTGTTAGAGAACAACATATTGGGTGACCCGCTATGAGTATGTTTCTTGGATTATTATGTAATTGTCACAACATTACTCATAGTGATTAATATGTATATGATCCTCATACTTGAGATCATTTTTATCCCAACATCGTGAGTTGTATATTTTGATACATCAAACAAACACCGTGAATCGTTTGTTCTATAAAGACGATGTTGGATATACCACAATCTATGTTGAGGGATATAGTTGATCAATATAGGATAAGTCCCTCCTACATAATAGGAGTAATATCTCAGGCCACTTGATTGAGTAAGGCTAGAAATGTATGGCCATGCTCAAATAAGTTGATATGAGATGTCATACTTATTTGTGTATCATAGTCTACTCGAGGTATCAAGAAACATGGGATGGACTATGCAAGTGTGACTATTCCATGACTTGTGTCCATTCCAAAGATATAGGACTTAAGGATGAATGCATGAAAGGTTAATCACAAAAGGTTATGTCGAATCATGACTTCTTGTAACTTAGGTAGCATTGATGCATTGCTAGATGCCACTCGTTGTTTGTAACATTAGAATCGTTCTAATATTACTGCTAACGTTACAAGAACCTATAGGGTCACACCCTATGGTTGAAATGAACAAGGTAAAACATAGTTGGTATATTGCTTGGTTGTCACATGAATTAAATTAATTATAGAATTAATTTAATTGGGCAATCAAATTGTTGAACATACTGTTTATGTACAAGGATGTTGTACACATAATCAGAACATAATTTTATTAATATATGAATTTAGTTCGTATATAAGTTTAAATAAATATAGTTTACCGAAATCTTTATTATAATTAATGTAATTATAATCTTTCGGTTAAACATTATTATATTTATCTGAATGATAATTATTATGTTCGGATTAATTTTAATGAATTAAAGTTTGTTATAAATATATACCAATTAAGAGGGAGTTATATATAAAAAAGGGTAAAAAACCCTAAAAAGAAGAGATATATAACTAGCCCGAAAATATGAAAGTGGTCTAGCAGCCGTTTTAGCAAAATACTCTCTGAAAATAGTTTTCTGGGATTTCTACCGTTCATTGTCAATCGGGTGGACTACGTAGAGGCCGACATCGGAAAAGGTTGCGGCTTGGTTCGATAGTGGTTCAGCATTCCTGTTGCCTAGGCGTCGCTGTCTACTCAGATTGAAATTTTGGTAAATTCGAAACCTTTTTATCACCCCGATTCGTTCCTTACACATTGATCCTTGGTTTGGGTCGCCGGTTTTTAATTTTTCGCTGTGCCTTGGAGGCACCGGTGATCCAACAATCTCGCCGTAAAATGTGAGGTTCGCTGGAGTGCATACCTGAAATGATCATTCTTATGAATTGAGGGTTAATGGATAATCCATCGAGATTTCCTAGAAACTCAACAGGATTAATATGAGATATATGTTCAAAAAGGAAATATTGGATGATGGGCTCATCTAAGACAAATTACATGGTATATTATTATTGTGACTAATTTATTGATTGAGTGCATGTGATAGGGATATCATTTCCATGTTTGTTGATTCTATTGCCTAATATGGTTTTATGCTAATTAATCGGTAAGTTTACTTTCCAGTTATTCGGGATTACTAAGCATGTAAATGCTTACTGCTCTCTTTTCCCTGTCTTACAATGCTCAAGGACTCGTAAAGATTGGAAGACGTTTGGAGAGTCAACACACTATCAACTAGTCCAGCTTTGGTATATAGACACTTTTATCTTGTTCGATGGCATGTGTATAACTTTTGAGTATTTTGTTGTATGTGTCATTTGATTTGCCAAGATGAAGGCATGTAAAGATATACATATCTTTTTGTATATGGCCATAGGAATTGGCTCATTTTGAAGTAGGCTCTGACCTACAAATCTACGCATGTTTATGTTCGTATGTGATGGCTTGGTTTTAATTGGAAATGAGTTATAAGTATGAGCCAATCTTGAATGTGTCAAGGAAATATGGAAACCCTTAATACAAAAAAGGGAATTAATCTAGCATGTATAAAATCGATGATATGAGGTTTTCATGCAATGAAGTTTATCAAGTTTTATATAAATGTACGATTTAGCCTTACCATGTATTAAAGTAACCTATAAGTGTGATTGGCTGATAGACAGAGACCAAAGGCTTGGAAAATGGCCTAACAAGGTCAACACGGGTAGACAAACGGGCGTGTGTCTAGGCTGTGTGTGACACAGGGCTCACCCCCATGGGTGTGTGGTATGACCGTGCGTCCCCTGCACTTAAAATTTTAAGTCAGTATAGTGCACGGGCTAAGCACACGGGCGTGTGTCTTGGTCGTGTGCCCCTGAAGGCATGCTGATGTCATAAACAGAGAGTTACATGGGCTGAGGGCACGACCGTGTCACAAGCCACACGGGCGTGTGTGACCACACGGCCCCACCCACACGGGCATGTGACTCTCCAAGGCAAGAAAATTTATTAAGTTGCCCAAAATCTATCGAATGTTTTTTATTTTGTCCCTAACTGTTTCGATGTGTGTTTTAGGTCTTGAAGGCCTGTATAAAGGGTAGTACGTATGTGTTTGAAAAGTTTTAAATTTTGGGCGAAATTTGGTGAGCCGATTTTGTATGTCGTGAAAGTTTAAACCCTGTAACGCCTCGAACCCTGTCTCAGCGCTGGATACGGGTGAGAGTTGTTACATTTAGTGGTATCAGAGCTATGATTTAGTCGGTTCTTGGACTATCGTAGAGAGTATTGAAGTTCGCTACACATGTCATTATATGAACAATGATAGTGTGATATCTCCTAACTGTTTAAATTGTTTTTGAATTTAATAAATGTTTTCCAATCAAGCACAAGATGAGTCCGAAGGAGCCGAGAGCCATGCTCCAACTTTCATACAACGAGCTGTATCTAGTAGTAGTAGAAGGTTTATGTCTGAAGGCCGAGAAGAGGCCCGAGCCGTCTTCTTTAACATGATGGATGAATAGTTTGGGGATTATCTGAGGAATTGCCCCAACATACCACGACCTCCCCCATCCCCTAACCAACCTGATGAGGATGTGCCGCGAGGTATGGCACCGGTAAGAATTGGTAAGGCCCCTGTAGATAAGCTTAAAAAGTATGGGGATGAGGAATTTAGAGCTAAAATCGATGATGATGATGAAAGAGCCAAGTTCTGGCATAAGAATACTACACGGGTATTAGATGAATTGTCATGCACACCTGAGGAGTGCTTAAAATATGCCGTGTCCCTCTTGAAGGATACTGCATAGCACTGGTGGAAGACCGTATCTTCGATGGTGCCAAAGAAAAATATCATTTGGAAATTCTTCCAAGCAAAGTTTAGGAAGAAATACATCAGTCAAAGGTTCTTAGACTCAAAGCGAAAGGAGTTCCTGGAACTCAAACAAGGGAATAAGATTGTGGCATAATACGAAAGGGAGTTTGTAAGGCTAAGTCAGTATGCAGCTGAATGGGTTCAAACCGAGTCAGAAATGTGTAAACGCTTCGAGAAAGGTCTGAATGAGGAAATCAAGTTGTTGATTGGGATTCTTGAAATACGGGAGTTCGCCGCATTAGCTGAACGGGCCAAGAAGGCTGAGGAGCTTAATAATGAAAGAAAGCAAGCAAAGAGAGAGGCTCAAGTTTTGAGCTAGAGATCTAGCAGTAAGACGTTCCCATTTCCTACAACGAAATCAAGGAGCCAACATGAACGCTTCACTTTATCGATAGGGTATTCGGGTAAAGCGAGAGGCTCCAAACGACGTAATCAAAAGTCTTCCTCCCCGATAGTGAATAGTGTGGGGAGTGTAGATACCAAAATCCGATGTGTAAAAGCTGCAACAAATTTCACTTCGGAGAGTGCTGAATGAACAGTGGTGCATGTATCAGATGTGGTTTTCTCGACCACTTTCTCAGGGACTGCCCAGAGCGAATTGAAAAAGAAGTGGAAGTAGCCCTAAAGTCGAGTGCTCCCATTTTGCGAGGTAGACCTCCGAGATATCCTAGAAGTGCTAGTGATAGTCGAGTTATGGATAAAGACACTACAAAATCAAAGGCTCGAGCCCCGGTAAGAACATTTGCAATATGCACTCAAGAGGAAGCATCTGCTCCTGACGTCATCACAGGTACTTTTTCTCTTTTTAATACCTGTGTTGTTGCCTTAATTGATCCAGGGTCGACGCATTCATACATTTGCATGAGATTGGTGACTAGTATGAACATACCCGTTAAACCTACAGAATTTATTATTAGAGTGTCGAACCCACTAGGCAAATCAGCTCTAGTTGATAAAGTCTGTAAGAATTGTCCTTTGACAATTCATGGTCAATGCTTTTCGGCTAACCTTATGTTGTTACCTTTTGATGAGTTTGATGTAATACTTGGTATGGGTTGGTTAGCCCTGGATGAAGTAATTGTGAATTGTGGTAGCAAGTATATTAAATTGAAATACCCAGATGGTAAGATTCTGCAGGTTGATTCAAGAGAATTGGGTACGCCATCGGTTGTAGTCACAATGATGGTTGCTCAAAGATATATGAGAAAAGGGTACTAAGCCTACCTTACTTTTGTATTGAACACTAAAGAAACAAAGTTAAAGATTGAGTCCGTGCCAATAGTATGTGAATATCCAGATGTATTCCCGGAAGAATTACTCAGATTACCTCCTGAAAGAGAGATAAAGTTTGGTATTGAATTGATGCCAGGATCAGCTCCCATTTCTATTGCTCCGTACAGAATGACGCCAACCGAGCTGAAGGAGTTAAAAGCACAGCTGCAAGAGCTGACAGATAAAGGTTTTGCAAGGCCAATTTTTTTACCTTGGGGTGCCCCGGTATTGTTTGTAAAGAAGAAAGATGGGTCGATGAGGCTATGTATAGATTATCGCCAATAGAACAAGGTAACTATCAAGAATAACTATCATTTGCCAAGGATCGATGATTTGTTCGACCAGTTGAGAGGAGCCACAGTATTTTCTAAGATAGATCTGAGGTCCGGCTATTATCAACTGCGAGTTAAAGAATCGAATGTGCCTAAGATAGCTTTCAGAACGAGGTACGGTCATTATGAATTTCTTGTCATGCCATTTGGGCAAACGAATGCACCGACCATATTTATGGACCTAATGAATAGGATCTTTCGGCCATACTTGGATAAGTTTGTCGTTGTGTTCATTAATGACATCTTGATTTATTCCAAAGATGAGACAGGGCATGCGAAACATCTGAGAACTGTGTTGCAGACCTTACTGGAAAAGCAATTGTATGCTAAGTTTAGCAAGAGTAAGTTTTGGCTCCAATAAGTTGGATTTTTGGGTCACATTGTTTCGGGTGAAGGCATCTGAGTTGATCAAAATTGGGCACACGGGCAGGAACACGGGCGTGTGTCTTAGTCGTATATACCACACGGCCTGGAACACGGACGTGTGTCTTGGCCGTGTAAAACATGTGCCTAATTCGAATTGAATTAAATAACCACACGGCCTAGCACACGGGCGTGTGGCATGGCCGTGTGTGCAAGTCAGAGAGTTACACGAGGTCGAACATGGCCTCTAGCACTGGCGTGTCCCAGGGTCACACGGGCGTGGCCCTTAGACAACATGGGCGTGTGAGCCCTATCGCTATGACTACAACCGGCAGCGTACCCAATTCTCTTGAATCAACCTGCAGAATCTTACCATCTGGGCATTTCAATTCAATATACTTGCTTCCACAATTCACAATTACTTCATCCAAGGCTAACCAATCCATACCAAGTATTACATCAAACTCATCAAAAGGTAACAACATAAGGTTAGCTAGAAATCATTGACCATGAATTGTCAAAGGACACACCCGTGTGGTCCAAGGGGCACGCCTTGTGTGACCCTGGGACACGTCAGTGCTAGAGGCCATGTTTGACCCCGTGTAACTCTCTGACTTGCACACACAGCCATGCCACACGCCCTTGTGCTAGGCCGTGTGGTTATTTAATTCAATTCGAACACGTCCGTGTTCTAGGCCATGTGGTACATACGACTGAGACACACGCCCGTGTCTATGCCCGTGAGCCCAATTCAGATCAACTCAGATGTCTTCACCCGAAATAATATGACCCAAAAATCTAACTTATTAGAGCCAAAACTTACTCTTGCTAAACTTAGCATACAATTGCTTTTCCCGTAAGGTCTACAACGCAGTTCTCAGATGTTTCGCATGCCCTATCTTATCTTTGGAATAAATCAAGTTGTCATCAATGAACACAACGACAAACTTATCCAAGTATGGTCGAAAGATCCTATTCATTAGGTCCATGAATACGGCCGGTGCATTCGTTAGCCCAAATGGCATGACAAGAAATTCATAATGACCGTACCTCGTTCTGAAAGCTATCTTAGGCACATTCGATTCTTTAACTCGCAGTTGATAATAGTCGGACCTCAGATCTATCTTAGAAAATACTGTGGCTCCTCTCAACTGGTCGAACAAATCATCGATCCTTGGCAAAGGATAGTTATTCTTGATAGTTACCTTGTTCTGTTGGCGATAATCTATACATAGCCTCATCGACCCATTTTTCTTCTTTACAAACAATACCGGGGCACCCCAAGTGAAAAACTTGGCCTTGCAAAACCTTTATCCGTCAGCTCTTGCAGCTGTGCTTTTAACTCCTTTAGCTCGGTTGGCGCCATTCTGTATGGAGCAATAGAATTGGGAGCTGTTCCTGGCATCAATTCAATACCAAACTCTATCTCTCTTTCAGGAGGTAATCTGGGTAATTCTTCCAGGAATACATCTGGATATTCACATACTACTGGCACAGACTCAATCTTTAACTCTGTTTCTTTAGTGTTCAATACAAAATCAAGGTAGGCTTAGTACCTTTTTCTCATATATCTTTGAGCAACCATCGTTGTGACTACAACCGACGGCGTACCCAATTCTTTTGAATCAACCTACAGAATCTTACCATCTGGGCATTTCAATTTAATATACTTGCTACCACAATTCACAATTACTTCATCTAGGGCTAACCAATCCATACCAAGTATTACATCAAACTCATCAAAAGGTAACAACATAAGGTTAGCCGGAAAGCATTAACCATGAATTGTCAAAGGACAATTCTTACAGACTTTATCAACTAGAGCTGATTTGCCTAGTGGGTTCGACACTCTAATAATAAATTCTGTAGGTTCAACGGGTATGTTCATACTAGACACCAATCTCATGAAAATGTATGAATGCGTCGACCCCGTATCAATTAAGGCAATAACACACGTATTGAAAAGAGAAAAAGTACCTGTGATGACGTTAGGAGCAGAGGCTTCCTCTTGAGCGCGTATTGCAAACGTTCTTACAGGGGCTCGAGCCTTTGATTTTGTAGTGTCTTTAGCCGTAACTCGACTGCCACTAGTACTTCTAGGATATCTTGGAGGTCTACCTCACAAAATGGGAGCACTCGACTTCAGGGCTACTTCCACTTCTTTTTCAATTCGCTCTGGGCAGTCCCTGAGAAAGTGGTCGAGAGAACCACATCTAAAACATGCACCACTCTTCATTCAACACTCTCCCAAGTGAAATTTGTTGCAGCTCTTACACTTCGGATTTTGGTTATCTACACTCCCCACACTAGTCACTATCGAGGAGGAAGACTTCTGATTACATTATTTGGAGCCTCTCGCTTTACCCGAATACCCTACCGATGAAGTGAAACGTTCATGTTGGCTCATTGATTTCTTTGTAGGAAATAGGAATATCTTACCACTGGATCTCTTGCTCGAAACTTGAGCCTCTCTCTTCACTTGCTTTCTTTCATTATTGAGCTCTTTAGCCTTCTTGGCCTGATTACCTAATGCGGTGAACTCCCGTATTTCAAGAATCCCAATCAACAACTTGATTTCCTCATTCAAACCTTCCTCGAAGCGTTTACACATTTCTGACTCGGTTTGAACCCATTCAGCTGCATACTGACTTAGCCTTACAAACTCCCTTTCATATTATGCCACAATCTTATTCCCTTGTTTGAGTTCCAGGAACTCCTTTCGCTTCGAGTCTAAGAACCTTTGACTGATTTATTTCTTCCTAAACTTTGCTTGGAAGAATTCCCAAGTGATATTTTCCTTTGGCACCATCGAAGATACGGTCTTCCACCAATGCTATGCAGTATCCTTCAAGAGGGACACGGTACACTTTAAGCACTCCTCAAGTGTGCACGACAATTCATCTAATACCCGTGTAGTATTCTCGAGCCAAAACTCGACTCTTTCAGTATCATCATCGATTTTAGCTCTAAATTCCTCATCCCCATACTTTCTAAGCTTATCTACAGGGGCCTTACCAATTCTTACCGATGCCATACCTCGTGGCACATCCTCATCAGGTTGGTTAGGGGATGGGGGAGGTCGTGGTATGTTGGGGCAATTCCTTAGATAATCCCCAAACCATTCATCCATCATGTTAAAGAAGGCGGCTCGAGCCTCTTCTCGGCCTTCAGACATAAACCTTCTACTACTACTAGATACAACTCGTTGTACGAAAGTTGGAGCAAGGCTCTCGGCTCCTTCGGACTCATCTTGTGCTTGATTGGAAAACATTTATTAAATTCAAAAACAATTTAAACAGTTAGAAGATATCAAACTATCGATGTTCATATAATGACATGTATAGCGAACTTCAATACTCTCTACGGTAGTCCAAGACCCGACTAAATTGTAGCTCTGATACCACTAAATGTAACACCCCTCACTCGTATCCAGTGCTGAGACAGGGTTCGAGGCGTTACAGGGTTTAAACTTTCACGACATACAAAATCGGCTCACTGAATTTCGCCCAAAATTTAAAACTTTTCAAACACATACGTACTACACTTTATACAGGCCTTCAAGACCTAAAACACACATCGAAACGGTTAGGGACAAAATCAAAAACATTCGATAGATTTTGGGCAATTTAATAAATTTTCTTGCCTTGGAGAGTCACACGCCCGTGTGGGTAGGGTCGTGTGGTCACACACGCCCGTGTGGCTTGGGACACGGTCGTGCCTTCAGCCCGTGTAACTCTCTGTTTATGACATCAGCATGCCTTTAGGGGCACACGGCCAAGTCACACGCTCGTGGGCTTAGCCCATGCACTATACTAACTTAAAATTTTTAGTGCAGGGGACGCACGACCATACCACACACCTATGGGGGAGAGCCGTGTGTCACACACGGCCTAGACACACGCCCGTTTGTCTACCCGTGTTGACCTTGTTAGGCCATTTTTCAAGCCTTTGGTCACCCTCTATCAGCCCATCACACTTATAAGTTACTTTAATACATGGTAAGGCCAAATCGTACATTTATATAAAACCCTGATAAACTTCATTGCATGAAAACCTCATATCATCGGTTTTATACATGCTAGATTAATTCTCTTTTTGTATTAAGGGTTTCCATATTTCCTTGACACATTCAAGATTGGCTCATTCTTATAACTCATTGCCAATTAAAACCAAGCCATCACATATGAACATAAACATGCAAATCAAATGACACATACAAAAAAATACTCAAAAGTTATATACATGCCATCGAACAAGATAAAAGTGTTTATATACCAAAGCTGGACTAGTTGATAGTGTGTTGACTCTCCAACCGCCTTCCAATCTTTATGAGTCCGCGAGCTCTGTAAGACAGGGAAAAGAGAGGAGTAAGCATTTACATGCTTAGTAAGCCCGAATAACTGGAAAGTAAACTTCCCAATTAATTAGCATAAAACCATATTAGGCAATGGAATCAACAAACATGGAAATGATATCCCTATCACATGCACTCAATCAATAAATTAGTTACAATAATAATATACCATGTAATTTGTCTTAGATGAGCCCATCATCCAATATTTCCTTTGGAACATATATCTCATATTAATCCCGTTGAGTTTATAGGAAATCTCGATGGATTATCCATTAACCATCAATTCATAAGAATGATCATTTCAGGTATGCACTCCAGCGAACCTCACATTTTACGATGGGATTACCAGTCCAGGCTAAATCCCTCATAATATAAACTCATAAGGTGATGTCGGGATTACTAGTCCAGGCTAAATCCCTTATAACGACAAACACCCTCAGTGAGCTCGGATCTGAATTGCCAGTCCAGGCTAAATTTAGACCCTAATCGGATTACCCGTCTGGGCTAAATCCTTAATGCACATATATTCTTCAGGAGGCTCGATCATTCAAGGAACACCCGTCCGGGCTAGATCCTCTCTATATTTGAGATCAACGGATTACCCTCACGGCTAAATCCTTTCTACAACACATGCAGGATCTTAATATCACTTATAACATGGTTCATCCATCAAACTTCCTTTCCAACCTCAACCGGGACATTTTTCAACATGTCATCGTTAAAAATACATTTCATGTGTTTTCATACCATTAAAAAATGCAATTAGGCATATTATGAGTTTACTTTAAGTTATCCGAACTTACCTGGAATTCGTGTCGGTATCGTGTTTCGGTTATTTCGAAATATTTTGTTTTCCTCAATCAACCTCCAGAATTTGTTCCTCGGGGTCTATAACAATAAAGTTAAATTATTAACAACTCACATTATACCTTTTGAGTCTAAATTTCACCCCCAGTCCAAATGACCACTTTGCCCCTAACCTTTCACATTTTTACGATTTAGTCCCTAGGCTCGTATAATGAGATGCATACAATTTCTACCTTGCCCAAGCCTAGCTGAATACTTTTTCCTCTTATGGTAGCCCACATTTTCTATTATTTTCACATTTCTACCACACATTTTACACCTTTTGCAAAAAAGGTTCTTTTAGGGGTTTTTCATGAAAATTACCTTGGAAAAGATGTTTAACACCCATCCAACTTTCATATTCTTCCATAGATCATCAAAATACAAGTAACTCATGCATGGGTAAATTTCTAAACATGAACCCTAGCATGAAATATGGGTAGTAATAGGGAGAGTAAGCTACCGAGATTTCAAAAATACAAAGAACATTAAAAACGACTCTTAGGAGCACTTACTATTGAGCTTGAAAAGCTTGGAAACCCTAACTATGGAGAACCCTAAAGTTTCGGAAGCCACAAGAAGGAAATGAGCTAATTTTTGGCTTGTTTTTCCCATTTTATTTCATTTAAATGCCAAATAACCAAAATGCCCTTAGGCCCTTTCTTTAAAATTTCATCCATACAAGCCCATTTTTGTCCAAAAACTTAGAAATTGGGCAAATTGCTCTTTAGGACCCTCTAATTAGTATTCTAAAGCAATTTCATACAAATTGCTTCTATAATCCAAGTTTTGAAATTTATTCAATTTGGTCCTTATTTTCCAATTGGACACATTACTCAAAGAATTTCTTCATGAAACTTTAACACATGCATATTCTCATATTCTAGACCTCATAATAATCATAACATAAATATTTTGATATCAAATTTGTGGTCCCGAAGCCACTATTCTGACTAGGCCCTATTTCGGGATGTTACAATGCTCAAGTAGTACACTCAAAGTGTACGATTCAACAATACGTCAGTTCCTTATTCAAAGGTACCCCTTAAGGCACTTAAACAAAAAACACACTCTCAACTACATATCGTATAACAGGATTACCAGTCCAGGCTAAATCCTTTATATGACGTATGCTCAGAGGAGTTTAATTAGGATTACTAGTCCAGGCTAAACCCTAATCATAATGTATGCTCGAGAGATGTTATATCAAGATTACCCATCCAGGATAAATCCTTTTTATAACAAGGTCATTGGGATTACTCGTTCAAGCTAAATGTCGTCTTCAACAAATGCAGGACCCTACTTGTTTCGGGAAAGCGCACACATTCATCGGAATTCAACATCCAATCGGGACTAACCCTTTATCACCATTTCAAGCTTATTTCCATTTTTCATCATAGCATACAAGTGAAGCACATCAGCATAAGTCACATTACATACAACACAACAATTAATTAACATAATTACATGTCTGATTAAGTTACACGAACTTACCTCAACACTTGTTTACGTAAAAGTCTACTAATCTGAAATCTTTTCTTTTCCTCGATCTAACCTCGAATTAGTGTTGTCTAGATCTATATAAATGAATTTAATCATTAATTTCATACATTTCATACTTAGATGGACTCAATTTGCGTCCTAGGCAAAGTTACCATTTTGCTCCTAACTTTTCCAAAAATTTTGATTTTGTCCCTAAGCCTGAAAAATGAAACTTGTACAAATTACTCCCTACTCCAAGCCAAAACAAAGCCCCATTACAAATTTTCCAGCACATGTATTCATAAAATTTTAGAATTTTTCATCAAATTTTACAACTTTTCATTTTAGTCCCTAAATCATGTTTTCATCAAAATTTACTTTGTAAGAGTTGTTTATCTATCAATAATCTTTCATTTTATACCATAAATTTCTAATTTCAAGCATAACACATCCATGACCCATTTTCATACCTTGATAACATTTCAAATTAATCCCTCAAATAGAGAGATTAAGCTATCTCGGTTTCAGAAATATCAAAATTACTAAAACGAGACAAGAAAACTTACCCAATTAGGCGTTGAAAGCTTCTTTTCTCTCTCCTAGAGTTTCTATGTATTTTTAAGGTTGAAGATGACAAAATAAGATGATATAATTCTTTCCATCTTTTAATTAATTAATATTTTACTATATCCAATTTAGTCCTTGCCCTTTTTTCTATAATTCCATGGATGAGTCACCATAAAAATCTACATAATTTTATTAATGGTATAATTACCATATAAGGACCTTAAGCTTTAAATTCCATAGCTATTTGATCCTTATAGCTACTAGAATTCAACTTTCGCATTTTATGCGATTTAGTCCTTCTCGTAATTAAACACTTAATCGATAAAATTTTTATATCAAAATTTTCACACGTCATTTCTAACATATTACAGACCATATGATAAAATAAAAATAAAATATATTTTGGGTCGGATTTGTGGTCCCAAAACCACTGTTCCGATTTCACTAAAAAATGGGTTGTTACACAATTCAACCCTATATTTATTTTTCTATTCCCTAAAATCAACATATCAATATATTTCCAATTAAATAATCTTCTCAACCCAATTCTAATTTCGTTAAAATCATGATGACTTTATCGTAAAAGAATCCATGAGAAAATATATTTAATATTTCTTCATTTAATGGTTCACTATGACCAAATGATTTATTTTCATTTTTCAATATTATTTAATTCAAAAAAACATAAATTTATTTCCAGGTCATTTTCATTTTTATTTTCATGTTGGATAAAACTACATTCATTTCCAAATGATTTCATTTCTCCATTTTCATTTTTATTTTGGAGAAAATTATAATAAATTCCAAATGTTTCTCTTTTCTCCCTTTTTATCATTTCTATTAATTTGATTCAACATGCAATTCATTTCTAGTTTCAACGAGCTAGCGGATGGATCAATTGGACATATGCAATTAAGGCTCAAATGATTAATAATTAAGTTCCAACTTTTCGCCTTTTAATTATAAACTCATTTAGTCACGAGTTATTCCACTATAGTATCGTGAGTGAGCTCTCCCCACAGACATACCAAAATAAAAGCAACTCGATTAATGCTCTTTCAATGATCTTGTCATAAGTGTGTTACCCTCATAGGATATCCTTAATATTTTTGGGATAATATTCGTTCTCCTAATATGATCCTATTTTATCTCATGAAAACCATTACCTCTTCCATCATGAAAAGTCAAAATTCCTATTAATTAGTAATCAGATTATTCATCACAAAGACGAATGACCCGTGACCACATTTACTTTTCATCAACCATGTAATGTCAATGAGAGGATATTATCTACCCATGTCTCAGGCTATGAATTCCACTGTTGTGAATGACGCTACATACTGTAGAAGTCGTACACCCAACACACCAGCTTTTGGTTCCTTACCTATTCAAACTCAAGTTTTTACTTACTTCAAAATGTACAAGTCATGCATACATAATCCGTCATCCACTCAGGATTTAGGTATGCCATACTATGAATGTCACAAGTGAATAAATCCATAAAGAAATTCAAAGTCTATTCTTCTTGGGTCTAGTATGATGTACTGTCAGTCCAGTCAGTCACATCTGTATCTCTATATTCTGCGATTCATTCACTCTGATGCCCAAGAAAAAGCATCTCTCCAGTTGGACTTAATATACGACATATTAGTCTTTCAATCAGTTTGCTCATTTTCGATTAGACTAAGGACATGTTTAAGTTCATCTACTAAATGTATGAAATTGATGATAAAATTCATTTATATAGATCTAGTAAATACAAACTCGAGGCTAGATCGAAGAAAAGAAAATATTTCAGATTAGTAGACTTTTACACGAACAAGTGTCGAGGTAAGTTCGTGTAACTTAATCGGGCATACAATTATGTTAATTAAATGTTATATTGTATGTAACGGGATTTATATAATTTTCCTTATATGTATGTTATGATGGAAAATTTATATGTGCATGAAATGATGATAAAGGGGTTAGTCCCGATTGAATGTTGAATTCTGATGAATATATAAGCTTTCCCAAAACGGATAAGGTCTTTCATTTGTTGCAGAAGGGATTTAGCTTAGACGAGTAATCCCATTGACCTTGTTATAGAAAGGATTTAGCTCGGACGGGTAATCCTGATATAATACCTCTTGAGCATACGTTATGATTAGGTTTAGCTTGGATTGGTAATCCTAATTGAGCTCCCCTGAGCATACGTTATATAAAGGATTTAGCCTGGACTAGTAATCCTGTTAAACGATATGTGGCTCGAGAGAGTGTTTCTTGGCTAAGTGCCCTAATGGGTACCCTTGAATAAGAAATTGATGAATTGTTGAATCGTACACTTCGAGTGTACTACTTGAGCATTCATTGGAATTCAATGATTCAAAGGACACATATCTCTTAACTTGGCATGAAAACCTTGAGATGAAATAGTAATGACTAGATAGAATATTGCTTGATGTGCTCATCTATGTTACTTGATTTATATGAAGATTTCGGTGACTAACAGGTTTGATTGAATATATGTGCTTAGGCAAATTTAGCTAAATGGATGGAAACATGATATTGTATGTTTAGATTTTATAATCAAGATTGGTAAGTTTAATTTTCGTTATACGAACTTGCTAAGCATGTAATTCTTACTCCTTCCCTGTCTTATAGTGCTCGAAAGCTCGTGAGGGTTAGGAGATCATTGGAGTATCGTCACACTATCAACTAGCTATCTTGGGTATATATAGTAGAATGATTTTGGTATAATGGCATGTAGAGGACAACTTGGCCAATGGTGGCTTGAAATGTTATTTTTGTAACCTAGACATTGGAATGGCTAGTGATGGTTCATTTTGGGTATGATTTAGTAAGCTATTTTGATATATATATATACATATGTGTTATGCTAAGTTCATGTGATCAAATGTTGTTAATGCCTAAGTTAAGCTAAGGTGAGTTTGAAACCATGTATGCGTGAAATGGTATGCATTGATGAATGATGAAATTGCCGAATTTGAATGCTTGAAATGGTTGGAATTGGTTGAGTGCTTCATGTGCAGGTTTTTGGGTGTTTTTGGGTGAGAAATGAAGCTAGGAAATGGCTTTATTTTGTCTACATAGGTAGACACATGGGCATGTGTTTAGATCGTGTGTGACACACGGCCTGGTAACACGGGCATGTGGTTAGGCCGTGTGTCCCTTGCACCTTAATTTTGAGGAACAGAATGCTCAGAATTGGGAACACAGGCAGAGACACGGGCGTATGTCTCATCCGTGTGTGCCACATGGCCTAGAACACGGGCATGTGTCTGGGTTGTGTGAAACCTGTACCTAATTTAAATTAAATTAATTAACCACACGGCCTAGTACACGGGCGTGTGACTTGGCCATGTGATATCAATTTGTTCATGAGTTACTAGTCAGAGAGTTACACGGGGTCAGGACACGGACTTGTGTGACCACACGGCCTGCCTACAAGGGCGTGTGAACCCTGTATAGTGGAAAATTTTCTAAGTTCTGTAAAAAATTTCTGAAGTTCTCGGTTTAGTCCTAACCAATTCCAAAGCATGTTCTAGGCCTCGTAGGCTTGTATTAAGGACTTTATGATTTATTATGAATGGTTTTAATTTGGATGCAAATTTATGGGTTGGGATTGTATGATTGCTGGTTATATGAGTCCGGCAATGCCTCACACCATGTTTCGACGTTGAATACGGGTAAGGGGTGTTAAATCCATGGTTGTGTGTGATCATGATGTACGAGTATGCTATGCATGCATAAGGTTATGAAAATAAATGGATGCTTGCTAGTATGTTTTTTTATATTTAATGTGGTTGTGTAATGACGTATTGTTAAGTGGCATAATACATATCATAGTACTATGTGTATTGTTATGTTTGAGATTTTTTTGCTATAAATATAAAAAATCGACTCGACTTTCAAAATTTTTATTTTTAGTTGTGCAAGAAAATCATTTTTGAGCCAAATTTTTTCCAACAACAAGATGAAACAACTCAAAAGATTGACAATAATGAAGAGGAATGCCTAACACAAAAAGTGACTAAAATTGTGCTTACTATTTCTTACACAAAAAAGGTGATCGAGCAATCGGACTCAGAAATCCATGAAGCCATATATGTTGATCATATTAGTGATTCTACATATGCTAGTAAAGTTGTTCAACCTTCAACAAGAGTAAGAAAGAACCATTCAATAGAGGATGTTATTTGTGACCTTCGAAGTGGTGTTTGAACTAGATGGAAATCGAGGCCTAATTGTAGAGATATGATCAAGTTGGTCTATTATACTTCTCAAAATTGAGCCCAAAAAGATAGAATAGGCCTTAAAGGATGCTGATTGGATCCATGCAATGCAGAAAAAGCTTTAACAGTTCGAAAGAAACCAAGTCTGGGAGTTGGTTCCCAAACCAGTGTGATTGGTACAAAATGGATCTTCAAGAATAAAACAAATTAGAATGGTTGCATCATAAGGAACAAGGCAAGGCTGGTAACTCAAGGGTATACACAGCTTGAATGTATAGATTTCGATGAGACCTTTTGCACCAGTTGCTAGATTGGAGGCTGTAAAGTTACTTCTAGTTTTGGTCACACATTTGAACATCAAATTGTGTCGAAGGTACACGAATAATGTCTTTTTAAATGGCTACCTAAAAGAGAAAGTCTATGCCGCTCAACCAAAGGGCTTTGAGAACTTATTACATCCAAATTATGCACACAGGTTGAGGAAGGCTCTTTATCACCTAAAATAGAAACCTAGGGCTTGGTATGAAAGGTTAAAACAATTTCTTCTAGGATGTCAAAGAGGACCAATGGATAAAACCTTGTTCATTAAGAAACACCAAGGCCACATTGTCACTGCAAAGGATGAATTTGTAAAGGTGGTAAAGAGTGAATTCGAAATGAGCCTTGTTAAGGAATTGCCATAATTTCTTGGTTTCCAAATTAAGCAACTCAATGATGATTTCTATCCCAAGAAAAGTAAGACAAGAACCTTGTTAAAAGGTTTAGATTAAAATCTGCAAAGGCTACTAGGACACCTATGTCTACTAATGTGAAACTCAATTTGGATGCAGAAGGAATGCCTATAGAACCAAACACATTTTGAAGTATGATTGAAAGCTTATGGTATTTGATAGAAAGTAGGCCTAACATTAACTTCACTGTGAATGTGTGCACTTAATTCCAATCCAATCCAAAGGAATCACATGTCAAAGCTACCAAGAGGATGATCAAGTACATAAGCAACACTCTAGATAGTGACATTGGGTTATCTAAAGATAGTTTTATGTCCTTGGTAGGATACAATGGTATAGATTTGCAGGGAATATGAATGATCAAATGAACACATCTAGTGAATGCATTTATCTTGGCTCAAACTTAGTTTCTTGCAATAGCAATAAGAAAAACTCCATCTCACTTTCCATAGTTGAGGCGAAGTATATATCAAGTAGGAGATACTATGCACAAATTCTCTAGATGAAGCAAATGCTTGCAGACTATGATATGGCAACTTTTATAGCCGCTATTTCTGTGACAACATAAGTGCTATTAACATTTCAAAGAATCTTGTTTAGCACTCAAGGACCAAGTATATTGACATATTTCACTACTTAATAGAGAACTTATTAAAGAAAGGAAGGTTGAGTTGAAATATGTGAAAACTTAAAATCAATTGGCTAACTTGTTCACCAAACCACTGAATGCTTAAAGGTTTAAAGGGTTAAGAAATTCAATTTGGGTTTGTCACATTTACTATGTGGTCGTTATGTTGGGAATACAGCCATAACACATATTCGAATTTCCAATTAAAGCTGATTTGATCATAAATTTTGATTTTTAACTTTGGTGGTATTTTTATTACTTTTAAAGGCAAATATTTGGAAAAATATTTCTTTCCAAATTCTTAGAGGGAAAAGTTTAAAGGGGGTTGTGCAAAAATAAAATTGAAGCCTATAAATAGAGACTGCATTAGAGGAAAATACTTATATCTATTCTCTAAATTAACTAAGCCTTAATTGAAATCCTTTCTTTCTTTATTTTCTTACTCTCTTCACCTATTCATGTTCGAAGAACTCTAATAGAAAACTATCATGGCTAACATTGATAAATCCTCTCCCTTACCTGAAGAAACATAAATACAAGAAGTTCATAGCTCCAAGGGAGCCATTATCAACCCTGAAGTTTATGTTCCTAAAATCCATGAAGGTTCTTAAATAGTGCCACACACTATGGGCACTGTCTCAGGCACAGTTTTGTATGAAGATGATGTACAAGTTTCATCTCCTTGCAAGACTAGACTAGAGGTTGATGAACCATCTGAGGTGGTCCAAGAGAAGGCCAATGATGCTAAAAAGAACCAGGAGGACCAAGCAAAAACAAATCATGAAGAAGCTTTTGAGCCAACAAAGGTTATTGCTTAAGTTCTTGTTGAGACTGATCATGCACTCAAGAACCCTACTGCTCTTGATTCTTCCACATCTCGATTAGAATCCCACGTGGAGGCTACTGTGAAAAGGTAACCCTAATCCATTCACCATTCCATTGAATGATACATATGTTTCTCTCTAACTTGAAACTGATGTCAATCTATCTTTTGTGGTTGGGGACTTTGTTACAAACATCACTAAACCAATCTAAAGGCTGGTGAGAAGCAAAGAGAGATCGTGAATGAGGCAGGCATTAAGGTTAAGGCTAAGAAAGATGTAGTAATCACAAGTGTGACCAAAATTGCAGGCATAGGAATACAAACTCAGGCCATTAGACAAAGAACCATAATATTGATGGTCTGTAACACCTTATTTTTGGTCTGGTTGTCAGACCCAAACTATAAGATGTTACTTCACTTACTGACAATTATCACTTATAAATTCAACTTAATTATTTGATCAAACAACAAAGCATTTAATAATATAAGTATAATATTTTAAAAACCAAAATTGAGTCTCAATCGAGCTTATGAAGCTCTTAAACCAAGTTGGAATCCATTCAGGACTAATTTGAAACTTTTAAAAAAAAAGGTAAAAAGAAAAAACATGGGTCACACATTCGTATGGCAAGGCAATGTGACAAGCTGAGGCCGTGTAGAGCTAGTTACATGGCCGTATGCCTAAGCCATGCAACAAATTGAAGCTGTGTATAACAGATTCACACAGCCGTGTCACCAAGCCATGTAACAAACTAAAGCCGTATAGACCTAAATGCAAAATAACTAACAAAAGTCACACGACCGTGTAATAGGTTGAGTCTGTGTAAGCTGGATTCACATAGTCATGTATCCAGACTGTGTAACTTACTGAGGCTATGTACACCAATCAACATTCAAATCATACAGATCACACGGTCATGTCACATGCCTGTGTGTGGCACACGGTCATGTGCTAGACTGTGTTCCAAAAAGATACCCTATAAGGCAAGTTATAGCTCCAAACATTCAATTATACTACAACCATGCCACAAACCATTCCTCAACCTATTCAAATACACCAAAACCATGCCAAAACACAACTTAAATCATTCATCCTAATTGCCTAACCAATATGCCACAATTGGCACCTCAATTCAACAATTTATACCCAACCATTCATCATCATTCATGCCACAATATTCATACTTAACAACCACATATGTTCGCCATTCTAAACGCCAAGATTTCCTCAACAAATTTCATCAAAATGACCAAAACATAAATACCAAATCATGCCACCATAAGCAACAAGGTAAACTTACTTAAAGCTTAGTAAGCTCGTATAAATCTAAACACAACATACCTGCCAGTTATATATCTTAATGTTTGAAAATAATGCAAATAACATAACATTCCATAACACAATCATGTCATACCAAATTGGTTAGTCATGATCATGTAATGAACATCAAGATATAAAGATAAAATAATATGCATGCATTCATACTCATTTCATAAATAATACCTTATGCTATAAGCTTTCATTTCAATTCATTTTCATATCTTTCTTTTGCCCAAAAAACTATAGTAAATTAACTTCAGATACTTAGGATAACTTTGCTCACTCGAGCCGTAAATAGGGACATTAACCAGTACTCAGTGTTGCTCACACAAGTTGTGGAGAATCCACAACAATTGCTAGATTTCAACCATCAGTATGGTATAACCACCGGCACATCGTGCCCGATATAACATGAACACCAGTACAAAGTACTTGATAATATAGTAATCGGTACATAATACCTAATAAAGTATAAACACCAGTACATTGTGCCTTATAATCCCTAATGACATGTCATTTGTATCCTAATCATTCGCTAAGTTCACACGAGCCTTCATTCAACTCCCACAATCTTTCCATCATTTAACATAATCTCATATAATAACATGTACCAATTGTCATTCCATATCATATTTCAATTCATTCTAATCACATACAAATACCATACTTTACAATTCGGTCCTTCAATCCCACTTTCAATATTTAATTTAAATAAATTAAACCAGAACATATATATCATACAAACATAATTAAATATATAATCAAATGAACCAAATACAAACTTACCTAACAAAACAACAACGAACACAACACTAAGGACTCTTCAACATTTTTTTTCCTTTTTTGCGTTTGTAGATCGGTTGATTTGTTTCTTGATCTATATAATAATTTAACTCAATTATCAATTCCAAATACCTTATATTGTCTAAACATATGCATATGACCCTTATTAACATTTTATAATATTTCCCTAAACTTTTATCTTTTATTCAATTCAGTCTATAAAATTGAAACCTACATTTTTTTCACAATTAAGCCCAATACCTTAAATTCAAATTCAATATCCTCCTTTATCAGTTCCCAAGCAACTAAATTTATAGAAAATTCATGTCAATTTCAACATATTATCATTTTAGTCCCTAAACTCAAAACTAACCAAAATAACTTTACAGAACAATCTTATTTCCTATCAAAGTTTCAAACTCAACCATTTAACATCTAAAAACTTCAGATTCATCAATGGTAACTTTTCAAATCTATAATAGCTAGATTAAGCTACAATGATCTCAAAAACATAAAATTCATGAAAACAGACTTCAAATATACTCACATGCAATAAAGAAAAGCTCGGGTTTTAGAAAGAAAGATGATGAAGATGTTAATGCTTCTTTCTTTTCATATATTTTATTACTGAAAATTTAATATTTTTTAACATAATTTAACATAAAATAATTATATACAAATAGCATTAAATATCTATAATAATCTATTATGGTCTAATTACCTTTTAAGGCCTTAAAAATTATAAATTAAGCATTTGAGCTAATAAAATAAATAATAATTAATTTTTACAGTTTTTACGATTTAGTCATTTTTCCTTAATTAACTATTCAAACATAAAAATTATTGGATCAAACTTTAATATGACACTTTAATAACCTCATAAATATTAAATAAATAATATTTACTGATTCATTAGTCAAAATTGTGGTCCCAAAACCATTGTTTCTGACACCACTGAAAATGGATTGTTACATGGTCGATTCAAAGGTGAAGTTCACTGTTGAGGAGAAAAGAAAAGAAAATGTCTCTCCCATTCCTAAAAGGAAGAGGTTAAGTTGATTAAAGCTTTTTGAGGTTGATTTTGATAATCATGTGCCCATCAAGAAATTGATGCTTGGTGGGATGGCAAGAATAAAAGGGCCTAATGTTCCTCTCTCTCCAAAGTAGCTTGCTAAAAGTTTGAAAGATGTAGATCCTCAAAAGCTTTTTGAGAAAGAAAGAAAATAGTATAAAGATGAGTTGCTGCAAACCTATGGCAGGGTGTACATCACCACTACAGGTGTCAAATGATATGTTTCCTTGACCAAGAAAAATATCGTCAAACATTGATTAGGAAAGCTTTAGTGAAAATGCTATTGGCATCATCCTAGAGAAAAATGATTTTCTTATATCTGTTCAATTTATTAAGCCTTATGTCAAGCATATAGTGTTGGAGTTCTATGCCAACTTGTTGTAAAGTATAAATGACCCCACTAGCTAGTTACATCATAGGGTTTATGTGCGAAGAAAATAGTATAAGTTCAAACCTACACATATCAGGCACTTGCTATATTACCCCAACACCCATGATGTAAAGTTTGTGAAATCAAAGGGCACCATTGCTGGTCAAATCACAAATGAAGTCCATCTCACATGGCCTATTGGTTCTAAACTACACTCATCTATCTTAAAACTAACATATGCTCCTATGTTTGCTACAGCCACAAAGAATTGACTTTTCAACTTCCAGAGGTACAATGTGACAAATAAGATGGCCACCCTATTGAGGAAGGTGGGAGTTGTGATTCAATTCAATATTGGAGACTTGGTCTTCACTAAAATATGTCGACATGCTGAAAAGGTATACAATAAGCTCGGTCTCCCTTATTTATCTCTCATGTTTCAAATTCTATATTTGCAAAATGACAAGATTGTTAAGTCTAATTGAGAAATATAAAAAGCTGCCTCCTGAGCTGAAGTTCTGCCACAAATGGTTAGAAGGCATACGTGCTCCCTTGGACCCTGGGAATGTGAAAAAGGAAATAGAAACCACTAAAGAAACAACAATGCTTGAAACTATTAGCACAGACACATGTACAGTTCTTGATTCCTCAAGCACTTCAGATGTTGTTGATCAGAGGCTCCTTAAGTTGTTTCTAATGAGAGTGCTACCAATGAGAGGCAGATCAAGGACCTTAAAGCTCACAATAACTAGCCATTAGCTATGACGTTGGACATTTTCGCCAAACAACTCCTGAATAAAAAGTGGGAGATTGGTGGTATATTTGATGAGTCACTAAACTAACTAAACTCATGACAAAGGCAAGAGCACCTATCGAATAGTAATATAGCTATGGTAAGTCGGGAATATTGTATCCACGAAGACTAAAAGTACTAGTAAGTACTATCTTTTTATTATCTAACCTATAAATTAAAGGGGACGTTTTTAATCTAAATTTAATTAAACTAATTATTAAGAACGTGACAGAGAATAGAATGAGAAAATACTTGAATATAACCAAAGAGAAAGACAATACCCAGGAAAGAATTCATCTAGACTTCACTTATTATTCTGAATCTAAATTAGACAATTTATTCACTTGTGCCTTGATCCGTAGAAATCCCTAAATTATGTTAATATCTCTTTCAAAAGTAAGAACAACTGACTCTAGGTTGATTAATTGAAATCTCTTTCTAATTAAAACCCCTATTGTCACATTAACTCAATCTATAGATTCCCCTATTAGATTTTACTCTAATCCGGTAGATTTATATCCTCATATTTCTAGGATTGCATGCAACTCCACCCAAGATCTACTCTTAAACAAGGACTTTTGCTCCATTGAAATAAGCACATCACACTTGAATTAATATCCTAAAAATATTAAAGCAAGAAATAAGTATACATAATTGAGAATAAGAATCAAGTATTTATTATATGATTTAGAAAATCAAATAATAAGATCCATTATAGGTTTCATCTTTCCTAGGTATCTATGGAATTTAGTTCATACTTTGGGAGGAAAACATCTCAAAATTAGGAAAACAACAAAACATAAAGAAACCCAAAAACTTCTAGAGAAATTGAATGGAGATCTTCAATGTTGAAGGAGATCCTACTTCTAAGTTGAAACCGTTGGTGTTCTTCGAGTAAATTCTTCGTTCCACTCTGCGTGCTCCTTTTAGGTTCTCTTCTCGTGTGTATTTATAGACTTTAGAATGCTCAAAAACCTTAAAAATTAGCTTTTTTCGTGTAAAAGGGAAACAGGGTTCGAAATTGACACGGGCTAGCACATGGGCATGTGGCCAGCCCGTGTGGCTCACACGGACTTGTGCTCAACCCGTGTGGTTCCTAAAAATAGCTCGTTTTGTCTAATATTGGCCCTTTTTTGCTCCTTTTGATCACCTATGCTCACCTAAGTATAGAAACATGAAATTAAAGGATTAGGAGCATCAAATTCACTAATTGAAATAACAAATCATCCAAAAATGCATCAAGAATGGGATTAAAATATTTTACTTTTATGGCTTATCAATATTGTTGGTAGTATGATTTTTTTTCAGCAATAACCACATCATATTTTTTCAATAATGACCAAAAACTTAGGGTTCCAATTCTAATTTGGTATGATGATTCTTTAGCTCCAATGTTCACTCAGTCTAATAATCTTGTACTCCTACCCTTATATGTTGTGGATCATGTTATCAACAAGCTTATGCTATTTTTTTTATTAATAAATCCTTTTTTTATGATGAAGATAAGAGTGTTTGATTAAGGGAGAGTTACTTAGGGGGAGAATATGTAATTTTGATTATTTTACTTTTGTTGGATTCAGTGCTCTAAGCGTAGTATTTTTATCTAAGTACACATGTAATTTTCGAACAGATTGGTTAATGAAACAAATTCACTGATTATATTAATATTCTTTGTATTATTATCCTTATATGATTTTTTCACGCAAAACTAAATAGAAGCAAATGTTGCTTATTGGTTATCCAATGTTCAAACTGATACTAAGTAGTATTACATGGTCGGATTGTAATATGAAATGACAGCTTGTATTAGTAGAAGAAGCTAAACAAGTCCTTAATCTAATAAAAAATGAGCAAACCGATTGAAAGACTAGTATGTCATCTATCAAGTCCAACTAGGGAGATACCTTGTCTAGGGCATCGGAATGAACGACTCCCAGAAGATAGAGACATAGATGTTATTAACTAGACTGGTAGTACATCGGACTAGACCCAAGTAGAATAGATTCTAAATATGTTTATGGATTTATTCACTTGTGACGTTCATAGTGTGGCATACTTAAATCCTGAGTGGATGGCAAGCTATGTATGCATGACTCGTACAATTTGATGTAAGTAAAAGCCCAAGTTCGAATATATAAGAAACTGAAAGTTGGTGCGTTCGGTGTACGACTTATGTAGTAGTAACGTCATTCACGAAAATTGATTTCATAGCCCGAGACAGGATAAATGATATCCTCTCATTGGCATTACATGGTTGATGAAAAGTAAAAGTGGTCATGGGTTGATCATCTTTGTGATGAATGACTTGATTCCTATTTAATAGTAATTGACTTTTCATGAAAGAAGATGTAATGGTCACTATGATATAAAATAGGATCATATTGGGAGAAAGAATATTATCCCAAAGAGATTAAAGATATGCTATTAGGGTAACACATTTATGACAAGGTCATTGAACGAGCATTAAGTAGTTGCTTTAGTAATGGTATATTGTTAGGGAGAGTTCAATCATGATAATATAATGGAATGGCTTCATGAATAAATGAGGTTATAATTAATAGGCAAAATTTTGAAACTTAATTATACATCATTTGAGCCCTAATTGAATATATCCAATTGGCCCCTCCGGTAGCTCATTGAAACCAGAAATGAATTGCGTGTTTGAACTGAAACAAACGAAATAGATAGAAATAGAGAAATGGGAAACATTCAGGAATAATTATGGTTTTCTTCAAAATGGATAAATGAAATCATTTAGAAATGAATTTTGGTTTCTCAAAATGGAAATTGAAATGAAAATGAGAAATAATATATTTGGAAATGTACATGGATTACTCAAAAATGATTCAAAGAATGAATTAATGATTTTGAGCTATTTTAAAGCCCGAAGGTGAAATAAACCATTCGGTCATAGTAAACATGTTGAGTGGTGAAAAATTAAACATATTTTCTCAAAAATTTTACTAAGGGTAGGATCATCATAATTTTATCGGGGTTAAAATTGGGATGAGAAATTTATTTAATATTGAAGTTTATTTTGGGAAATAGAAAAACATAATCAGGTTGGATCGAATTATAAAGTACTAGATCGAAAAGTTCGAGAAGTACTCGTAATTGGATCCGATGTGAAAGAGGCCCAAAATTCGTTATGGAATATGAAGGGGTGGCAACCCTAGTATGAATACTAGGGGATGCTACCCACCCTACTCCTACTCCTACTCTATGTAGGAGGTCTTTTTCTATTTGAAATAAAACACTGCAATTCAACAAGGGTTCTACTTTCTCTTCCTATAAATAGATGGCACTGGTAGAGTTATTAAGACAACTTTGAGATATTATTACTCTACAAAAAAATAAAGAGAATTTGTTCTCAACTATTAAATATATTTTTCCAGAATAACAATTCTACCAATTTCTATTAAAGAAGAGAGAATTTTTATTTTCACAAACTTTTTATAGTTTTGTGTTTTGGTTCAATTGGTTCAAGCCTACACTTAAAGTAAATCGTGGTACGAGAATAGCAAAGAAGATTTTTTGGTTGAAAATCGAAAAACATAAAGGATTTGCTTATCCAAAAACACAAGTATGATTTTGGTCTAAGGCTTATTGCTATAAATATCACAAACTAAGTCATTTTTCAAAATTTTAAATTTTTCATTGTACAAAAAAACCATTTATAAAGCGAATTTTTTCCAACAATTTTCCCTATATATGCTTTCTTCAAAAATCGCCAAAGGGGGAGATTGTTAACTTATTTGATGGCAAGAAAGATTTTGTAGTCATTTTTGTGGCTGAAATAGTGGCTACAACTTCAGGCACTATTTCATTACCATTCTTGCCTATTTGAAAAGCTGGCAAATTTTTAGAACAAAAGCATTGGGTTAATTCTTTTGAAGATATTTGGACGAGTAAAGCCCAAACTATGGTTGAAATTGAAGACTTGAAGATTGATTTCTTACGGATTAAGCTTGGCTATTGGCGGAACAAGTAAAGTCACTTTTTATCTTTGAAAGCATTAGATTAAATCGGAACTCTTATGGAAGTAATATCTTATTCTGATTTTTAACCTTATTTATAGAGAAGTGATTAGATTAAAGCTCTTATGTAAAAAAAATTTGAGTAATATATAAACTTAAATTTTGTCTAGGTTAAATTGGATAGAGAGTAACTGAGAGATTAAGAGCTTGATAAAGCACAAATTTATTCAAAGAAGGGACTGTTTATGTGTGACAGCCCGATTTTGGGCTTACTCAGAATAGTAGTTTCGAGACCACCAATTCGAAGATGGAGAAAGTATTTTATTATTATTTTAGAGTTATAGCATGTTATGTCAGTGCATGAAAAATTTGGTGAAGTAATTTTAGTGTTTTTGAGCTTAATTGCGAAAAAGGACTAAATCGCTTAAAGTTCAAAAGTCCTATTTAGATAGCTAAAAGTGTCAAATAGTCATGGAACATTAAATTAGAGGTCTTTATTGAGCAAATAGACCAATATTATATTAGTGCCTGGACATGGAGCCTTAAATTAAGGGATGGTCAAATGTTAGGTGAAAAAAAAGGATAAAATAATAATAAACCTAAAGCTAGCTATCATCTTTCTCAATCCCCTCTCTTCACAACCGAAAAATCAGCCATTATAGAGTTTTTGGAGCTTCAAAATTTCAGCAACTTAAAACCTTTGCAAGTAAGTGATTTTGGGGGCTTTTCTTAAATATTTTTATACTTTTGAGGTCCTTGTAGCACGGGTTTTCTAACAAGGGACTATTTTGCAAAATGTTTGAAATTTTAGGGTTTTTCCATGATAGTAGACATGTTGATTTCTGAAATTTTATGGAAGAAAATGAGTTATGGTTGTGAAATAAATAACTTTTATGAAGAAATTTTCATGGAAGCCCTAACTAGGGACCATTTTGCATAAGTTGAAAAGTTAGATGATAAATGTGATAAATAATGGGAATTTTGGGTTGCTATAAGAGTGAAAAAGGTTTGGCTAGGCTTAAGGTATGGAGAAATTCGATAAAAATTGATTTTAGGAGCTAGGGGTAAAATGGTCATTTTGTAAAAGTATAGGGGCAAAATGGTCATTTTGCACAATTATAAATTGTTGAACACCTAGATCATTAAAATGATTAAATTTGTGAATTTTTATCATTATAGATCAAAAATTACAAAATCTGGACCTAGACCGGGGAAAAGCAAAGTAAGTGGACTAAGCCGAACGAGTAGCCTACATTTTGTATACAGAGGTAAGTTGTATATAAATAATACAACTACATTGTTATTATATGTGTTTAATTTTATATGGCATAAATCGCTTATTTGTGGAAATAATTATGTATGATGAATATTGAGATAGTAGAACTCCCGTTGAACTTTAGGAAATAAGTAAGTTATTCATACCATGACGCTCGGATCATTTGTGTGCTAGTGTAAGACATGCCTGAGACATGCATCAGCCACATTATGAGAGCCAGTGTCAGACCATGTTTGGGACATGGCATCGGCATTGAGACGAGAGCTAGTGTAAGACATGTCTAGGACATACATCGGCCTCGAGATGTAAGCCAGTGTAAGACATGTCTGGAACATGCATCGGCTACAAAATGTGTCAGTATAAGACTCTAGGACATGGCATCAGCACGGATATGTGAGTGTCAGTGTAAGACCATGTATAGGACATGGCATCGACTTGATGGATGAGCCAGTGTAAAACCATATCTGAGACATGGCATCAGCATTATACCCTGTGTTTGAGGCTTAGTGAATATCCGATAGTATTTCAAATGAATCAACAGCGAGAGTCATAGTTTAAGTCAAATGAGAAAAGTATAACCATGTTGTGAGTGGTACAGGTACCTATTTGAAATGTATGAGCTGTGAGCTTAGTATATGCTATGTGAATGGTATTGGACAGTGATGAGTAAGTTGTGCTTATACCTATTTTTGTATCATGAGCATGATGAAGATTGGTAAAGTTGTCATTATATTTATTTTCATGCAACTTACTAAGCTTATTGCTTACCCTATTTCTTTCCATTTTCTTATAGTGCCGCCTAATTAGCTCATGGATCAACGGACATCGGATGCATTTATTACACTATCAATTGAAGCACTTGGTATAGTTAGATCTATTTATTTTGATTATGGCATGTATAAGATCCTGATTTTAGAATTTTGTGTCATTGTTAATTGGCCAAATGTGTTGGCTTATTTTAGCATTTTGATTCATTTTGTATAAGGCCATGGAAATGGCTAAAGTTGAAAGTTGTTATATGAATACAAGAAGTTGTTTCATGAATGAGTAATTTGTTGGTTGTTTTAGTACATATGAAATCTGTAAAGGCTTTAGATGTGGTTGTTGGAGTGGGGAATCATATTATGATGATCTTTAGCATGATGGATATTGTTATTTTATGTTTCAGGGTGGCAAAGGGCTTGGTAAATAGCCCTATGTTGTCCACATGGGTAAACACACGGGCATGTGTCTAGGACGTTTGTAACACACGATCTACTCCATGGGCGTGTTGTCCAGCCATGTGTCCCCTGCATGTAAAAGTTTCAAGTCAGTATGCATGGTAGTTAACACACGGGCAGAGACACGGCTGTGTGTCTCAACCATGTGAAGGACACGGCCTAGCACACGGTCGTGTCATGGCCATGTGAGGGATACGTGCCATGGATACGGGCGTGTGTGAAGCCATGTGAAAACCCCTGTAGGTTCTAATTTAAAATTTAATTCACACGGGCGTGTCCCTAGAGGCTTAGGCTGTGTACGTCACACGGGCCATCAGCACGGCCGTGTTATAATGAACACACAGGCGTGTTTCCCTTCCACACAGGCGTGTGCCCTGTTTCAAGCGTCATTTTATTAAGTCAGTTTAAGGACCCAAGTTGGTTCCGAATGATTTCCAATGAGAGTTTCAGGCCTCGTAAGCCCACATTAAGGAGTTTAAACAATATTAGAAAAAGTTTAAAATTTGAACAAGTCTTGGTGACTCGAAAATGATTGTGTGTATGTGGTTAAGTGTGGTAATGCTTCGTGCCCAGTCTCGGCCTCGGACTTAGGTAAGGGGTGTTACATTATGTGTGCATTATTTCTGTAAGTAATCAAGAGAGTTTCTTATGTTGCAGAACTAAGTTTTTGAGGAAGAAGCTTAGTGAGAGAGTGATCTAGTCTTTGTACAATTGTAAAATCGCTAAATTTATGAGTGTTAGACCAATGTTAGGACTGAATTATTAGTTGTATTGTGAGAAAGATAGTGGATCATTGCTCTAGGCAAGACCCCACAAGCATAGAATGAAATTGAACTCTGTAAATAATCTTAGTTTTTATCTTTATATTTTATACACTTTTAGTTTCGTAGTTGAAACTGTGGCCACACTTCCAAGCATCATTTTAGCCACAATTTCAATTTGCAAACCAAGTACCCCTCGTTTCATCAAGCTATTATCTTTAAGTACCATTTAGTCAATAATGCTTGTTTATTCTTATCTCACCTTATTTTCATATTATTAACTAGAAATTTATCACCAGAATAATTTTATTAATCTCAAATATTCACTTATCTAATTTGAGGACTAAATGGCCAAAATATTTTTGAGGACTAAACTTGTTCATGGCCAAGTTACTTGTCTAAACCCAAAGTCCTACTTAAATTAATTTTAGAAAGGTTTGGATAAAAATATCAGGCTAAAAAAATGAGCTTAGACAAAAAAAAAAAAAAATTAGACATAAAATATGGGTTGGGCTTGAGCTCAAACATTTAAGGGTTGAGTCTGGCCCGGTCTGGCTCATTTTTAATATTTATAATATATTATATTATGTTATTTTTATTTATTATGTAATTTATAACACATGAAAATTAAATCAATAATAATATATAAATTTATAATGTAAATATTTAAAAAATACAAAAGATGTCTATATATAAAATTTTAATAAATGAAAACAATAAAATTATTGAATATTTAATTAAAAATAATATATATTTTTAAAATTTTTAAAAAGTAAATTGGGTGAGCTTAAAATAGGCTCAATGGACTTAGGCAAAATTTAGGACCATATTTCGGATCAAACCGAGCTTGAACAAGTATAAAATATATTAATATCATATTTAAATCTAACTAAACCTAACCCAATCTATTAACACCTCTATTGAATATTATCAATAAATTTTATTATCGATTTAACTTAATAAAATTTGAATAAAAGCCAAATATATTCGTAATAATAATAATAATAATAAACTTTCAATCAAATATTACAATCTGGCTATAGGCGTGGTATAGAAAGTGCCAACATCAATTCTCATGTACTGTGATACATTGCTGCTTATGCACCAACAATGTCATTGCATTATTTGGAAGAGGTGAAATTGCCAAAGGCTTCTTCGTTAGAGGTGGGATGAGATTAGGGAAAAATCTTCTTTAAAAAAATTGTGAAGATCTTACCCATCACAGCACCCATGGCCATGGGAATCGGGATCCATAAAGATCCTAAGACTTGAACACTAATATCATCATTCACTTTAATTCAAAGAAAAAATATCATTCACCTAAATTAGATGAAAGTTAGAATGGCTAAAATAAACACCCAAAATAGTTAATCATGTAGTAATTTATATCAGGCCATAAAAAATTTTCTTAAGATATATGTATAAAGGAAAAAAAAAAATTATTCTTCATACCGAATAGAGCTAGTTGGATTATTAAAAAAAAAAATCAGATGGTAGAAAATGGGTTGTCAATGCTTAAATTCAAATTTAAATTTTATTAAAAGTTTACTTGTTGGGTCTAGTGATAAGGAGTTCAATTTTTTTTGTGCAGAATTTTTGAGTTTAAATTTTGTAAAAGAAAAAAAAAAGTAACATTGTGATAACTAGTTAACTATTAAAAATTTTATTCTACTTGATTCTAAATTTAATCGAAATCCAAAAAAAAAAAATTTAAACTAAGAAAAGATTATATGAAGTAATGAACTAAATCTTAAGTTAATATATGTACCATTAGTATTATATAAGAGAGAAAAAACAAGGTTAGGTGGGAAAAGGAAATGGAAGGAAGTATTAGTTTGAAAATTTGAGTGGTTGATTTTTAATTTTGATGGGAGCCTCTAAAGGTGTTGATTGGGGTGTTGAAATCCCTTACCCTTATAAACAAAGAATAATTGGACCACCTCCTTGTTAGACACTTTTCAGCCTATACCCAAAAGATGCCTTCTTTCTTCTCTCTCATGGGGTTTTTATTTTTATACAAAAGGGATTTGTTGAATATTGCCTTCTAAAAGTAACACTATTATTGCTAACTAGTTGGGTTAAATTTGGGTTTTTTGTTTTTGTTTTTGGTCCTTGCAGCATATACATGGCCAGCTGGTTTTTGTACCAATGGCAAAGTTCATCGACAAGATTTGCCCTTTGTGACAGGAGGGACAATGTGCCATGTTGCTATTACAAAATGTTTAATTTAGAAAAAAAAATATGTTTTTAAACAAATTTAAGTACTTTCATTATGGAAATTTTTGAAATGTCAAAGAAAAAATTAATTGATTCAATACCAATAAAATAATTTAATTGAATTGATTGAATTAATTATACCAATAAAATAATAATCTAACTGATTCATCTATTTAAAATATCCGTATTTGGAGTCATACGAAAAGAATTTGGATACACATCCTAGAGTCACTCATGCTAACAAGAAAAGCCAGATATATTAATGCTTTTACAGGTCAAATTCATGATCAATGGTACCAAACAATTTGGACATTGTTATTTACAAGTTAAAATCTTCTATTAGATTATGTATAATAGATAAATTGCAATTTTACTTCAATTATTCACACTTATTTTTTATATTTTTCAAAGTTTAAAATTTTAATCTTATGAAAGTGTAGTAATTAAATTTATTTGGTTAAAATTTTCTATTAGTTTTATATTATGCCTAAGTCATGAATTTAATTCATATTTTCTAATTTAACCATTTTTTAGGCTCCATTTTTTTTTTAAATTTTAAAATTTCAATCATGACTCAAACGACAAACATTAAAATTATTAATTGATTTTTTTGTGAGCATTGTATGAAAATAATAAGTTGGCATAATATTATAGAAGTGATAATTATTTGGAGCATTAAGTTCTTTTTTTTGAAGATAATAGTTGGGTTTTATTAAAATAATTAAAAAACAGTTCACAAAAAAAAAAGTAGGGAGTTGATGTAACAACTTAATTTTCAGTGGTGTCTGAAATAGTGATTCAAGATCACTAAATCCGACGAGTGAGTTTGAAAATTTTATTATTATTTAATAATTATGAGTCAGGTGTGATTTTGGAAATATTATTGAATTAGTGAAATTGTGATTTAAAAGAATTATTAGGTTAATTAGTCTAAAAAACGAGGTATTGAGATCTCGATTTCATAAACCGAGTTGTAAATATTTTTAAAAATATTTGTGGAGTATCATTGAGTTGGTATTAAAGTTTCATTAGAAAATTTTAACGTTTTGATATTTAATTAAATAAAAATGACTAAATTGAAAAATGTGCAAAACTTGCTAAAATAATTAAATTACTCAAGTGATAAATATGGAAGGACTTAAAGAGCAATTGAGCCTAAATTGTATAGGCTGAAACGGCATAAGCAGAAAAAAAAAAAAAGAAATTAGATGATTAAGGGGCAACATGGGAAATAAATAAAATTAAAGTAGATGAAAACGAAGTTTAAGAGAAATTTAGACAATTCTTCATAAATTTTCATCCAAAACTGCCATTGAAAGGTTCCTCTAAGCTGGTTTTTCATATTTTTGCATCATGTGAGTTCAATTCTTGCTCTTTTCTTATAGTTTTTGTGTTTTTAAGAATTTTACAATTAGGTCCAACTACTTATTTCATTAGTTTTTTATTCTATGGATGATTTTGAAAGTTACCATTGATGAGTGTTGGAATTTTATGATGAATTATCATGGATTTGAAGCTTTAATTTTGTTATATAATGATTTTATTAAGTAATTTTGATAGATAATGATTTTAGGACTAAATTGTGAAAAGGGTTGAGAATTAGGGTTTGGTGTTGAAATTCTAAATATTAAAGTCTGGATGGTAGCCTAAAATAATTAGATAAAGTATTAATTGAGAAAAATTAGCTCAATTGATGGGTTTATTGATGAAGGACTAAATTGTAAAAACTATAAAAGTTAGGGTAAATGTGTAATTTCAAAAATTGAAGGGTATAAATTGTAAAATGGAGTGAGGCTGAAAATATGTGCTAATGGATGAATAATTTTATATTTTAGATCAAGAGCCTGTAGATCAACGAGTAAAAGAGAAATTATAAGAATAGTTCCCAAATTACTACGAATTCTACAATTTAGTCCAGGTAAGTTCGTATAGTTAAATTTTTAATGTTATTTGTTAAATTGATGAATGGTAATATGTATTTATAAATATTATTTGTTTAAAATAAAATGATTGTAAGAATTATGAAATTGAATCAAATATTCGAAGTGAACGGAACGCAGGATTGAGTACGATCGTTCAGTGCAAAAGAGGAATTGACGGAAAATTACCCAAGTAAATCGAGGTTCAGCATTTGTTGCGAACTTTCATGTTTTCTTTCTGTTTAGCTCTTATGAGCTTCAGTAACTCATATGAGTTTTCGTTTAACCCTAATGGGTTTTCGTTTAGCTCTTTTGAGCTTCAGTTTAACCCTTATGGGTTTCCATTTAGCTCTTATGAGCTTCTGTTCAACCCTTATGGGTTTCAGTTTAGAACTTATGTGTTTCCGTGTAGCTTTCGGGCTTTTGTTCACAATGTACTCAAATCCGTAAGTCGTTCTTGATTGACAAGAAGCGGCAAGTGCTACATGGAATTAATGTGGAAGAATTTAGGTTATTATTGATATTGAGCTCATATAAGTGAATTCATCGATCAAAGTTGTGGTTGGCAGGAAATATGTAATGATTAAATTACTTAAATGAATTGTTATAGTATGTTCGATAAGATTTATGTTTTAAGCCAATAAACTTACTAAGCTTTATTAAGCTTACTTGTATTGTTCAATGTTCTTTATAGATTTTCAAGAAGTTTCGGAGGATCGGATCAACACATCAGGTTACACTATCCAGATTACTCCAGTAGATTTTGTTGTACATTTTACGATTTATATGGCATGTATAGGGCTAGATTGAAAAGGGCTAAACTTGAAGTATAATTATGAATGTCAATTATATATATATATGTGTTTGTTTGTGAGTATATAATTAAGAGTAGGTTTTGGTAAATCAATGAATGAAATTAGTTTCACAAATTTAGACAATTTGTTACAGCCCATTTTCAGTGAAATCAGAATAGCGGTTTCGAGACCACAAATTCGATCCGAAAATAAAGTTTATTTTTATTTCATTATATGGTTCGTATTATAATAGGCATGTCATGTGAAAATTTTGAAATGAAAATTTTATTGATTAGGTGCTTAATTACGAGAAAGACTAAATTGCATAAAATGCGAACTTGAATTCTAGTAGCTATAAGGATAAAATAGCTATGGAATTCAAAACTAGAGGTCCTTATATGGTAACTAGACCATTAAGAAAAGTATGTAGATTTTTCTTGGTGACTCATCCATGGAATTATAGAAAAAGGGCAAGGACTAAATTGGAAATAGCAAAATACCTAATTAATTAAAAGATGAAAAGAAATTATATCATCTTATTTTTCATCATCTTCAACCTAAAACACATGGAAACCCTAGGAGAGAGAAAAAAAACTTTCAAGGCCTAATTGGGTAAGTTCTCTTGTCCCGTTTTTAGTAATTTTAGTATTTTTAAAACCGGGATAGCTTAATCTCTCTATTTGATGGATTAATTTGAAAATTTATCAAGGTATGAAAATGGGTCATGGATGTATATGCTGAAAATTAGAAATTTATGGTAAAAAATAAAAGATTATTAATAGATAAACAACTTTTTACAAAGTGATTTTTGATGGAAACATGATTTAGGGACTAAAATGAAAAGTTGTAAAATTTGATGAAAAATTCTAAAATTTTATGAATACATGTGCTGGAAAATTTGTAATGGAAATTTTGTTAGGCTTGGAATAGGGAGTAATTTGCACAAGTTTCATTTTCCGGGCCTAGGGACAAAATTGAAATTTATGGAAAAGTTAGGGGAAAAATTACCTAGGACATAAATTGAGTTCATTTAAATATGAAATGCGTGAAATTGATGGTTAAATTCATTTATATAGATCCATACAACACTAATTCCAGGTTAGATCGAGGAAAAGAAAAGATTTCGGATTAGTAGACTTTTACGCGAACAAGTGTCGAGGTAAGTTCGTGTAACTTAATCGGGCATGTAATTATGTTAATTGAATGTTGTGTTTGAATGTAATGTGATTTATGTTGATGTGCTTTATTTGTATGCTATGATGGAAAATTGATACATGCTTGAAATGGTGATAAAGGGTTAAGACTCGATTGAATGTGAATTTCGATGATTATATGCGTTTTCCTGAAACTAATAAGGTCCTACGTTTGTTACGGAGGAGACTTTGCTCGGACGAGTAATCCCATTGACCTTATTATAGAAAGGATTTAGCCTAGACAAGTAATCCCGATATAATACCTCTCGAGCATATGTTATGATTAGGATTTAGCCTGGACTGGTAATACTGTTATAAGATAAGTCGCTCGAGAGAGTGTTTCTTGGTTAAGTGTCCTAAGGCGTACCTTTGAATAAGGAATTGACGAATTATTAAATTGTACACTTCAAGTGTACCACTTGAGCATCCATTAGAATTCAATGATTCAACGGACATAAAACTCTTGACATGGCAAGAAAATCTTTATATGATATGATAATGACTTGAAAGAATATTGCTTGATGAGTTCATCTATGTTACTTGATTGATATGAAGATTTCGGTGACTAACATGTTTAATTAAATGAATGTGATTAGGTCATTTAGCCAAATGGATGGAACATAACATTGTATGCTTAGATTTAATAAGCAACATTGGTAAGTTTAGTTTCCGTTATACGAACTTACTAAGAATGTAATGCTTACTCTGTTTTACTTTTCCCTTGTTTTATAGTGCTCGGTAGCTCGTGAAGGTTGGAAGATCATTGGAGTATCGTCACACTATCAACTAGCATTTTGGGTATATTTATTGAAATCATTTTGGGTATAATGGCGTGTATAGGACAACTTGGCCAATAGTAACTTGAAAATGATGTTTTGTAACCTAACTATTGGAATAGCTAGTAATGTTTTATTTTTGTATGATTAAGTAGGTTATGATATACATATACACATGTGTTACGTTATGAATATGTTATCAAAGGTTGTTGTTGCCTAAATTAATCCAAGGTAAGTTTATAACCACCAATGCATGTGATGGTATGCCTTGTTGAATGATGGAAATTGCCCAATTTGAATGCTTGAATTGGTTGGTATTGGATGTGTGTTTCAAGTGCAGGTTTTGGGTGCCATTTTGTCCACATGGGAAGACACACGGGCGTGTGTCTAGACCGCGTGTGACAAACGGTCTGGTAACATGGGCATGTGGTTAGATCGTGTGTCCCCTGCACCTTAATTTTAAGAAACAGAATGCTCAAAATTGGGCACACGGGCAGAGACACGAGCGTGTGTCTCAACTGTGTGTGTCACATAGCCTAGAACACGGGCGTGTGTCTTGGCCGTGTGAAAGTTGCACCTAATTTTAAATTGAATTAATTAATCACACGGCTTAGCACACGGACGTGTGACATGGCCGTGTGTGCAAGTCAGAGAGTTACACGGGGTCAAACACGGCCTCTAACACGGGCATGTCCCTTGGACCACACGGGCGTGTGAGCCCTGCACATTGGAAAAATTTTGTAATTTCACAAAAAATTCTTAGAGGTCCCTATTAAGTCTCGGTTCGATTTTAATGCTCGTATTGGACCTCGAAGGCTCGATCAAGGGACATCATGGTAAATGAATAGTAATTTACGTAGCTAAATGGAAAAATGTTCTAAATGTTCTGGTAATACTTCGAAACCTTATTTCGACGACGGGTACGGGTTAAGGGTGTTACATTTAATGGTATCAGAGCTGCGGTTTAGTCGATTCTCAGATTTGATGTAGCGAACACAAGTTTAGCTATATATGTCATTATATAAATTATGAAAGTGTGATGACTCCTGATCATTTTAAATGTGCTTTTCATATAGTAATGTCATCCAACTGAGCTAGAACTGAATCCAAGGAAGCTGAGAGCAATGCTTCAGCTTCAGTTCAAAGAGTTGCGTCTACATTTGGTTGTGAAAGGCCCGTGTTTGAGGGTTGAAGTGAGGAGGCAAAATAAGCCTTCTTTCAAACGATGAATGAATGGTTTGCCTAGTACTTGAGAACAGACCCTGCTATACAACAACCTCCTCTTGTATGCTCCCCTACCGATTCCTAAGGTACCACAGGGTGCAGAACTTGTTAGAATTGATAAGCCTCCGATAAAAAAAATCTGCAACCATGGGGCGGAAGAATTTAAATGTACCATAGATGATGATCCGAAAAGGGCTAGGTTTTGGTTAGAAAATACTATTTGGGTTTTTGATGATCTATCCTGCACACCTGCTGAATGTCTGAAATATGCAGTATCCCTACTGAAAGATACAACTTATCATTGGTGGAATACCATAACTTCAGTAGTACCTGAATTTAGAAAAAAGTATGTGAGTTAAAGATTTATGGATCAGAAAAAGAAAGAATTTCTAGAGCTTAAACAAGGAAACATGACTGTATCTGAATATGAACGAGAATTTGTTTGGTTGAGCAATTATGCTAAGGAATGGGTTTTAACTGAGGCTGACATGTGTAAACTCTTTGAAGAAGGTTTAAATGAAGACATCAAATTATTGATTGGAATTCTCGAGATAAGGGAATTTGCGGTGTTAGTCGGTCGAGCACACAAAGCTGAGGAACTGAATAAAGAAAAGAAACAGGCCAAAAAAGAAGGTCGAGTTTCTGGAAAAAGAACTATAAGTAAGTCACAATCATTTTCTTCTAAGAAATTAAAGAAATATTATGATCGTGTGACCACCTCTACGGGATATTCTGAAAGAGAGCGGGGCTCTCAACATTCTAACCCGAGATCTTCATCTCCATCTGTGACCTGTGTGGGTAGTGTCGGTAATCCCAAATCGAAATGTAAACATTGTAAAAAATTTCATCATTGGGAATGTCGGTCTAGAAGTGGAGCTTGTTTTGGATGTGGTTCATTTGATCATTTTCTCAGAGATTGTCCAGAAAGAGTTGGAAAAGAGATAGAACCAGCTCCAAAGCCGAGTAGTCCTGTCTCGAGGGCTAGACCACCCCGTCATCCCGGTAATGCTGGTGGTAGTCGACGTACTACCAATGATACTACAGTTAGATCTGAGGCACGAGCACCTACAAGGACATATGCTATTCGTGCTAGAGAAGATGCCTCTGCACCAGACTTCATTACTGGTACATTTTCTCTACTTGATACTGATATTACTACATTGATTGATCTTGGTTCCACACATTCATATATATGCACGAACTTAGTGTTTGTTAAAAATTTACCTATTGAATTCACTGAATTTGTGGTTAAAGTTTCAAACCCCCTAGGCCAGTGTGTTATGGTGGACAAAGTTTGTAAGAACTGTCCATTGATGGTAAAAGGTTATTGCTTTTCGGCTGACTTGATGTTATTGCCATTTGATGAATTTGATGTGATCTTGGGAATGGATTGGTTAACCTGATATGATGCAGTGGTAAACTGTAAATAGAAATATATTGTATTGAAATGTGAGAATGGTGAATTACTTCATGTTGAATTTGATAAATTGGATGGATTCCTAATGTGATTTCAGTAATATCAGCACAAAAATATGTTAGAAAGGGGTATGATGCCTATCTTGCGTATGTGATAGATACCAAAGTATCTAAGTCAAGGATTCAGTCAGTGCCGATTGTATGTGAATTTCCTGATGTATTCCCAGAAGAACTACATGGTTTACCACCAGATAGAGAAGTGGAGTTCTCTATAGATCTTTTTCCAGGTACAACACAGATATCCATAGCACCCTACAAATAGAACCGAAGTTTTCTGGGACTAGTTGGTTATTATCAGAGATTTGTAAAAGGTTTTTCAGTGGTAGCTTCTTCGATGACTCGTTTGTTGTAGAAAGATGTGAAATTTGAGTGGACTGAAAAATGTCAGCAGAGCTTTGATAGATTAGAGGCTTTATTAACAAAAGCACCTGTGTTAGTCCAGCCTAAATCGGGTAAGGAATTTACAGTTTACAGTGATGCAAGGTGGTAAAGTAGTAGCCTATGCTTTAAGACAGCTGAAGCCACATGAAAAGAACTACCCGACACACGATCTTGAATTGGCAGCTATAGTGTTTACATTGAAAATCTGGCAGCATTACTTGTTCGGGGAAAAATGTCACATATTCTCTGATAATAAAAGTCCAAAATATTTGATGTCACAGAAAGATTTGAATTTGAGACAATGCAGATGGCTTGATTTATTCAAAGATTATGATCTTGTTATTGACTACCATCCGGGAAAAGCCAATGTAGTGGTAGATGCTTTGAGCAGAAAATCCTTGTATACTCTGTGAGCAAAGAATACTTGATTATCATTATTTAATGATGGATCAATTATAGCTGAGTTGAGAGCTAGACTAACGTTTCTGCAACAGATCTCTGAAGCTCAGAAAAATGATAGTAAGTTGCAAGCAAAACGGGTACAAAATGAGTCGATCCTGACTCAGAATTTCAGATCGGGGCTGATGGTTGTTTGTTATTCAGAGACAGAGTATGTGCACCAAAAAGTTCAGAACTAGTATAGAAGATTTTGAATGAAGCTCACAATGGTAACTTGTGTAACACCTCTTACCCGTACTCAACGCTGGAACAGGGTACGAGGCATTACTGTACTTGAACGTAATCAAACACCCAAAAACTGGACTATAAAATTTCGTTCCAATTAAGGTCATTCAAATATATACTTAACATCCCTTATGCGAGCCTACAAGGCCCAAAACATGCATCGAGAAAGATTTGGGACTAAACCGATAACTTCCAGAACTTTTACAACACTTAGAAAATTTTCATGTTTTGGAGAGTCACACACTCGTGTGAGTAAGCCGTGTGGTCACACACATCCGTGTGGCTTGGGACACGCCCGTGTCCTCAGCCTGTGTCACTCTTTGACTATGACATCATCAACCAAATAAGGTCACATGGCCAGGGCACACGCCCGTGTCCTTAGGTTGTGTGGCGAATTAAATTCCAAATTCAGGTGTAGACTTCACACGGCCTGGGCACACGCCCGAGTTCTGAGGCCGTGTCTCTCACACGACCGTGTCTCTACCCGTGTGTTTACTACTGGGCATTCTTTTTTGCATTAATTAGGGTGCAGGGGTCACACGGCCGGATCACATGCCTATGAGGCAAGCCGTATGTCACACACGGTCTAGACACACGCCCGTGTAGGCAACTTTAAGGCTATTTTCTAAGCCAACTGCCACCCTTATTTATACAAACACATATTTGGTTTCAATGATACCTTAATACTCATTAACATAGCTTATGCATGACAACTTCTCCTCACATTATACTTGTTTAAGACTCTCTATTATGACAAATCAAATCTTACCAACACACATATACAAATAAGTAATATTTCTTAGACTTGCGTGCACACATTTCCATACCATCTTATACACACAGACATCATTCATCAACATTCAATCATCAATAACCATAGGCCATATCATAATGGAATTGGCACATACATACATAGATGAATAGGTTTACAACCCAATAATCATTATGAGCCATATCTCATGGCCATACACAAAATGAATTAACTATCATTATAAGCCAACACATTTGGCTAGACCAATATGACATATAACAAAAAGACCAAGTCCCTATACATGCCATACTCAAAATGTTGAGACTAACTATACCCAATTAATCCAATCGTTAGTGTGAACATGCCTCCGACGCACTTTGATCCCCGAGCTAGCTTGGCGATACTATAAGAAAATGGAAAAGAGAGGGGTAAGCATAAAGCTTAGTAAGCTTGTATGTAATTAATAAGCAATAAGAATATGCATTTTCATAAACATACATAACATAACTTGACTCATCTCATTCTCAATAATCATTGTAGTCATACCCTACCTCATACAATTTACATAATATTCAATAGAACTCAAGATCATAATTTTCTTATTCTCCTCTTACCGAGTTTTATCATTTCGTAATCTCAATAACTACTAGCTTGGCGTGCATACATGTACTCTTTCAACATGATCATACCTTGCCATTTCTTTGACAAAACCTTTGACTACCCTTGAACTACTTGGAATACTAGGGGCACTCAGAATTACCATACACAATAAGATGTCAATGCCATGTCCCAGACATGGTTTTACATGGGATCCCACATCGATGCCATATCCCAGATATGGTCTTATACGAATTCTCATTTCGACGCCATGTCCCAGACATGGTCTTACGCAAAATCTCATATCAACTCCATATCCCAAATATGGTCTTACATGATAACTCATACTGATGCCGATGTCATATCTTAGATATGGTCTTATACGGGATCCCATCAACCCAAATGTCTTAATTTTTATACCTTAAGTATTTCTAAGGTTCAACCGGCTTTTATCACCTCAAATCTTTATCAAATAGCATCAATAATATTCATGAAGACAAATATACAATTCATACAACATTAAATGCTAAATGCATAATAAAAAATTGTATCAATGACACACAAACTTACCTCGGTATAAAAATATGGACAATTAATTCGATTTAGTCCAAGATCTTGCTCTTTCCCTAGTCTAGGCCTAGACTCTATTTTTCTTGATCTATAATAGAAAGTTTCACTTATTTAATTACTACATTATTCAAAACAGCCCATAAATCATATTTTGGAAAAAATTTAGTTTTGCCCCTAAACTTTCACATAATTACAATTTAGCCCCTAGGCTCGTAAAATGAAATGCGACCAATTTCTTTGTTACCCAAGCATAACTGATTCATATTCCCTCTTATAACAACCCATATTTTTCATCAAATCATATTTTTAACACCTATTTTTACAAGTTTTACAAACAAGTCCTTTTAGGTGTTTTCATGAAAAATAGCTTAGAAAAAGATGTTCATCTATCACCAAACTTCCATATTCCTCCATTAATCATCAAAATACATGCATGAAACACATGGGTAAATTTTTTAACATACACTCTAGCTCAAAATAATAGTAGAAATAGTTATATCATGCTTCAAGGATCTCAAAAACATCAAAAACTAACACCAAAATGACTTACATGTAGGGGGTTTATTGTGCTGAAAATTTCAAGCTTCCATGGGGGTTTTTCTCCTTAAAATTTCGGTGGAAAAAGATGGAGAAGAAAGATGACCATTTTTCTTTTATTTTTTTCATTTAGTTATTGTCATCAAATACCAACCCTACCAACTTTGACTTTTTGACTTTTCTTCTCCATGTACATCCATTCACACATATAATGGCCTATTTACTCATTAAGGACCTCTAATTTTAAGTTCTATAGCTATTTAACACATTTAGCTAATATAACACAACTTTAGCACTTTACGTGATTTATTCTTTTTTCACAAATTAAGCATTCAAACGATAAAGTTTCTTAACAAAATTTTTACACAATCCTATTATCATGCTGTAGACTTCAAAATAATACTAAAATAAATTTTATGACCTCAAATTTATGGTCCAAATATCACTGTTCCAACTAGGCCCAAAATCGAGATGTTACAACTTGTCTATACATCCTGGTAGTAATAAAATGTATAATGATTTGAAGAAGATGTACCAGTGGCCGGGAATGAAACAAGATATTTTTTATTTCATATCTAAGTGTTTAATATGTTAGCAAGTAAAAGCTAAACATCAGTTTCCTTCTGGACTATTACAGCTAGTCACGATACCAAAATGGAAATGGTAAAGAATTACCATGGACTTTGTAACGAGGTTACCCCTGTCTCCAAGGAAGAAAGATGTCATTTGGGTAATTGTTGATCAGTTGACAAAGTTTGCACACTTTATTCCAGTGCAAATGGATTATTCCTCAGATAGATTGACTGAATTATATGTTTCTAAGATTGTTAGATTGCATGGAGTGCCTGTCTCCATTATTTCAGATAGAGATCTTCAGTTTACATCTCGATTCTAGAGCAAATTGCAAGAAGCTCTGGGAACTCAATTACACTTTAGTACTGCATTTCACCCAAATAGATAGTCAATCTAAATGGGTAATACAGATCCTGGAAGATATGCTTCGGTGTTGTGTACTTGAGTTTGAAGGTAACTAGGAAAGGTATTTGCCTTTGGTTGAATTTGCTTATAATACAGTTATCAGTCTAGTATTAAAAAGGCACCGTATGAAGCCTTGTATGGATGCAAATGTAGAACTCTATTGTATTGGACAGAACTCAGTGAGAAAAAGTTACATGAAGTTGACTTGGTCCGATAGACCGAAGAAAAAGTGAAGGTAATTCGAGATAGCTTGAAAGCAGCCTCTGATCGTCAAAAGTCCTACGCTGATTTAAAATGAAAAGAAATAGAGTTTCAAGTCGGTGACAAAGTATTCTTTAAAGTGTCACCTTGGAAGAAAGTTCTCAAATTTGGACACAAAGGAAAACTGAGTCCACGATTTATTAGACCATATGAGATTATAGAAAGAATTGGATCGGTTGCATATCGATTAGCTTTACCACCAGAGCTTGATTGGATTCATAATGTTTTTCATGTGTCTATGTTGTGATGGTATCGATCCGATCCTTCATATGTTATCTCTTTGGCAGAAGTAGAGATTCAGCCTGATATGACATATGGTGAAGAACCAAACAAAATCCTAACCTGGGAAACAAAAGAGTGAATAAATAAAAAGGCAGCATTAGTAAAAGTTCTTTGGCAATGTTATGGCATAGAAGAGGCTACCTGGGAGCCAAAGGAAACTATGAGGAAGCAATACCCAAATCTTTTTACTAGAAAGATTTTCGAGGACGAAAATTGCTAAAGGGGGAGAGTTGTAACAACCCATTTTTCTGTGAAATTGGAACAATGGTTTTGGGACCACAAATCCGATCCAAAAAAAAAGTTTATTTTTATTTCATTTTATGGTCCGTATAATAATAGGCATGTTATGTGAAAATTTTGAAATGAAAATTTTATTGATTAGGTGCTTAATTACAAAAAGGACTATATCGCATAAAATGAAAAAGTTGAATTCTAGTAGCTATAAGGATCAAATAGCTATGGAACTCAAAACTAAAACTAGAGGTCCTTCTATGGCAATTAGACCATTAAGAAAAGTATGTAGATTTTTCTTGGTGACTCATCCATGGAATTATAGAAAAAGGGCAAGGGCTAAATGGGAAATAGCAAAATACCTAATTAATTAAAAGATGAAAAGAAATTATATCATCTTATTTTTCATCATCTTCAACCTAAAACACATGGAAACCCTAGGAGAGAGAAAAGAAACTTTCAAGGCCTAATTGGGTAAGTCTCTTGTCTCGTTCTTAGTAATTTTGGTATTTTTTAAACTAGATAGCTTAATCTCTCTATTTGAGGGATTAATTTGAAAATTTATCAAGGTATGAAAATGGGTTATGGATGTATATGCTAGAAATTAGAAATTTATGGTAGAAAATGAAAGATTATTAATAGATAAACAACTTTTACAAAGTGATTTTTGATAGAAACATGATTTTGGGACTAAAATGAAAAGTTGTAAAATTTGATGAAAAATTCTAAAATTTTATGAATACATGTGCTGGAAAATTTGTAATGGGGCTTTGGTTAGGCTTGGAATAGGGAGTAATTTGCACAAGTTTCATTTTTCGGGCCTAGAGACAAAAACGAAATTTATGGAAAAGTTAGGGGCAAAATGGTAATTTTGCCTAGGATGTAAATTGAGTCCATTTAAATATGAAATGTGTGAAATTGATGGTTAAATTCATTTATATAAATCTGGATAACACTAATTTAAGGTTAGATCGAGGAAAAGAAAAGATTTCGGATTAGTAGACTTTTACGCGAACAAGTGTCGACTTAAGTTCGTGTAATTGAATCGGGCATGTAATTATGTTAATTTAATGTTGTGTTTGTATGTAATTTGATTTATGTTGATATGCTTTATTTGTATGCTATGATGAAAAACTGATACATGCTTGAAATGGTGATAAAGGGTTAAGTCCCGATTGAATGTGAATTCCGATGATTATATGCATTTTCCTGAATCTAATAAGGTCTTGCATTTGTTACGGAAGGGATTTAGCTTGAACGAGTAATCCCATTAACCTTGTTATAGAAAATATTTAGCCCGGACGGGTAATCCCAATATAATACCTCTCGAGCATACGTTATGATTAGGATTTAGCCTAGACTTGTAATCCTAATCGAGCTCCTCTTAGCATACATTATATAAAAGATTTAGCCTAGACTACTAATACTGTTATAAGATAAGTGGCTCGAGAGAGTTTCTCGGTTAAGTTCCCTAAGGGGTACCCTTGAATGAGGAATTGATAGATTATTGGATCGTACACTTTGAGTGTACTACTTGAGCATCCATCGGAATTTAATGATTCCAAGAACATAAAACTCTTGACATGGCATGAAAATCTTGATATGATATGATAATGACTTGAAAGAATATTGCTTGATGAGCTCATCTATGTTACTTGATTGATATGAAGATTTTGGTGACTAACATGTTTGATTGAATGTATGTGATTAGGCCATTTAGCGAAATGGATGGAACATAACATTGTATGCTTAGATTTAATAAGCAAGATTGGTAAGTTTAGTTTCCATTATACGAACTTAATACATGTAATACTTACTCCATTTTATTTTTCCCTTGTCTTATAGTGCTCAGTAGCTCATGAAGGTTGGAAGATCATTGGAGCATCGTCACACTATCAACTAGCATGTTGGGTATATTTAGTGAAATCATTTTGGGTATAATGGCATGTATAGGACAACTTGGCCAATAGTGACTTGAAAATGATGTTTTGTAACCTATCCATTGGAATGGCTAGTAATGGTTTATTTCGGTATGATTAACTAGGTTATGATATACATATACACATGTGTTACGTTATGAATATGTTATCAAAGGTTGTTATTGCCTAAATTAATCCAAGGTAAGTTTATTACCACCAATGCATGTGATGGTATGCCTTTTTGAATCATGGAAATTACCCAATTTGAATGCTTGAATTGGTTGGTATTGGATGTGTGTTTCAAGTGTAGGTCATGGGTGAAATTTTGGGTGAGAAATGGAGCTAGAAATGGCTTCATTTTGTTCACACGGGCGTGTATCTAGACTGTGTATGACACACAGCCTAGTAACATGGGCATATGGTTAGGCCGTGTGTCCCCTGCACCTTAATTTTGAGAAATAGAATGCTCAGAATTGGGCACATGGGTAGAGACACGGGCGTGTGTCTCAGTTGTGTGTGCCACACGGCCTAGAGCACGGGCGTGTGTCTTGGCCGTGTGAAACTTGCACCTAATTTTGAATTGAATTAATTAATCACACGGTCCAGCATATGGGCGTGTGGCATGACCATGTGTGGAAGTTATTGAGTTACACGGGGTTGAACACGACCTCCAACACGGGCATGTCCCTTGGACCACACGGACATGTGAGCCTTGCTCCTTGAAAAAATTTTGTAATTTCGAAAAAAACTTTAAGGTCCTGATTAAGTCCCGATTCAATTTTAATGCTCCTATTGGACCTCGAGGGCCCAATCAAGGGACGTTGTGGATGATCTCGTTAAATGAATAGTAATTTACGTAGTTAAATGGAAAAATGTTCTGCATGTTCTGGTAATACTCTGAAACCCTATTTCGATGATAGGTATGGGTCAGGGGTGTTACATAATTGATTTTTGTGTTAACATATTATGTTAAATACATATTTTGGCTTGAATTGGTTTCTTGGTTGAGATATATTAGTGTGTTTCAATGTTGTGTGCAGGTGAATAATAATAGGGTGAGAAAAGTGGCCTTAAAATGGCTTGTTTTTGTCCACACGGACAGAGACACGAGTGTGTGTCTCAGCCGTGTGTGACACACGACCTGGTACATGGCCAAGTCCCAAGCCGTGTGTCCACCCGTGTGATATTTGAAGTAGGGCCACACGGTTTGGCACACAGTTTGTGACACAATTATGTGTGTATTCGCAGGCCATGTGCCAAACTGTGTGTTTATTCAAAGTTGAGTCACACAATTGTGTTGCAGGCTGTGTGCTAAACCGTATGGATGTTGCACTTAAAAACAATAAATACACACAATTGTGTAAGGAGACCATGTGTGGTACACAACCGTGTGATAGCCTGTGTCCTCAGCTGTGTGCTCCATTTTAACCCCTAATTCAAGCAAATTCATACACCATTCCTGTAACATCCCGAAATAGGGCCTAGTCGGAATAGTGGTTTTGGAACCACAAATCTAACATCAAAATATTTATTTTATGATTATTATGAGACCTAGAATATGAGATTATGCATGTGTTAAAGTTTCATAAAGAAATTCCTTGAGTAAGGTGTCCAATTGGAAATTAGGAACTAAATTGAATAAATTGTAAAACTTGGATTCTAGAAGCAATTTGTATGAAATTGCTTTAGATTATTAACTAAAAGGTCTTAAAGAGAAATTTTCCCAATTTCTAAGTTTTTGGATAAAAATTGGCTTGCATGGATGAAATTTCAAAGAAAGGGCATAAGGGCATTTTGGTCATTTGGCTTTTAATAAAATATAATGGGAAAAATCAAGCCAAAATTAGCCATCTTCTTCCCCATAGCTGCCAAAATTCTCTTGTCACCATAGCTAGGGTTTTCAAACATTTCAAGCTCAATAGTAAGTGCTCCCAAGCCTCGTTTTTAATGTTCTTTGTATTTTTGAAATTCGGATAGCTTGATCTTTCCATTTCTACCCATATTTCATGCTAGGGTTCATGTTTAAAAATTTACCCATGCATGAGTTGCTTGTATTTTGGTGGATTATGGAGGGATATGAAAGTTGAAGGTGTGTGAAACATCTTTTCTTAGGTGATTTTCATGAAAAACCCCTAAAGGGACCTTTTTGCAAAAGTCGTTAAATATGTGGTAGAAATGTGAAAATAATGGGAAAATGTGGGCTGCCATATGAGAGAAAAGTGTTCGGATAGGCTTGGGTAAGATAGAAATTGCATGTGTTTCATTATACGAGCCTAGGGACTAAATAGTAAAAATGTCAAAGGTTAGGGGTAAAACAATCATTTGGACTGGGGTAGAAATTAAACTTGAAAAGTGTAATGTAGTGAATTAATGATATAATTGTGTTGTTATAGACCCTGAGGAACAAATTGTGGAGGTCGATCGAGGTAAACGCAAGGTTTCGGAATAACCAAAACACAACTCCGAAACGAATACTAAGTAAGTTCGGATAACTCGAAGTAAACCTATAACATGCATAATTATATGTTTTGTGAATGCATCAAAATGCATAAATTTCATCTTTAATAATGAATGGTTGGATAATGTCTCGGTTGAGGTTGGAAAAGGGAATTCGATGGATAAACCATGATTTACATGAGACTTGGGATCTTACATGTGTTGCAGAAAAGGATTTAGCCTGGACTGGTAATTCGAAGATCTCAAGTATAAAAAGGATCTAGCCTGGACTGGTGTTCCTTGAGTTATCGAGTCTCCCGAAGAATATATGTGCATTGTGGATTTAGCCCAGACGGGTAATCCGATTAGGGTCTGAATTTAGCCTGGACTGGTAATTCAGATCCGAGCTCATTAAGGGTGGTTGTCGTTATAAGGGATTTAGCCTGGACTGGTAATCCCGACATCACCTTATGAGTTTATATTACGGGGGATTTAGCCTGGACTGGTAATCCCACCGTAAGATGTAAGGTTCGCGAGAGTGCATACTCAAAATGATCATTCATATGAATTGACGGTGACTGGATAATTCATCAAGATTTTCTAGAAACTCAACGGGACTATCACAAGGTATATGTACAAATGACATGTAAAATGATGAGCTCATCTAAGATAAAAATGCTTATGGTATTTGTTATGTGACTAACTCATTGATTGAGTACATGTGATAGGGAAACCATTTTCATGTTCATTGGTTTCATTATCTGTTATGGATGTATGCTAAACAATCGGTAAGTTTATTTTCCAGTTATTCGGGCTTACTAAACATGTAAATGCTTACCCCTCTCTTTTCCCTGCTTTTCAGAGGTCAAGGACTCACAAGGATTGGAAGATATTTGGAGAGTCAACGCACTATTAACTAGACAAGCTTTGGTATAAAGACATTTCTATTTTGTCCAATGGCATGTATAGGATTTTTGAGTATTTTGTTATATATGTCATTTGATTTGCCTAGTGAAGGCATGTAAAAAAAATATGTTTATCTTTTTTTGTATATGGCCATGGGAATTGGCTCATTTTGAAGTAGGCTATGCCCTACAAATCTATGTTTGTTTATATTCATATGTAATGGTTTAGTTATTATTGGCAATGAGTTGTAATAACGAGTCAATCTTAGTATGTCAAGTAGACATATAAATCATCAAATGCAAGATAAAAACTAACTTAGCATGTATGAACCAATGACATGAGGTTCACATGCAATAAGGTTAATCAAAGTTCCATAATTACAAATGGGTAATTTGACCCAAATATGCATTATAGTAATCTATGAGTGTAATTGGCTAGTAGAGAGTGACTTAAGGCTTGGAAAATAGCCTAACAAGGTCCACATGGGTAGACACACGGGCGTGTGTCTAGGCCATGTGTGACACACGGGCTACTCCCATGGGCGTGTGCTATGACCGTGTGTCCCCTACACCTGAAATTTTAAGTCAGCATAGAGCACGGGCCAAGCACATGGGCATGTGCATTGGTCGTGTTTATTTAACAGAATGGTGAGGTTGAAGTCAGTGTAGCACACGGGCTAAGCCCACAGGCGTGTGCCTTGGTCGTGTTGCATACTGGAAAAAGGACACGGACGTGTTCTAAGCCCCACGGGCATGTTACACTTCAACTAAGGGGAAAATTTTCTGAAGTTCCCAAAGTCTATCGAATAATTTTGGTTCTGTTCCGTACTACCCCTAGGAGTGTTTTTAAGCCTCGAAAACCTGTATAAAAGACAAAGTGCACATGTTTGAAAAGTGTTAAATCACAAGCGAAATTCAGTAACCTAATTGAGTAAGTTTGTAAAGGTGAATTATCGATAATTCCTCGAACCCTATCCTGGCGTCGGATACCGGCAAGGGGCGTTACATTTAGTGGTATTAGAGCTACGATTTAGTCGGTTCTAGGACTACCGTAGAGGATGTTAAAGTTCACTATACACGTCATTATTCGAATCTTGATAATGTGACATCTCCTAATTGTTTAAACTATTTTGAATATAGTAAATGTCTTCCAATCGAGCACAAGATGAGTCCAGGGATCTAAGAGGCATGCTCCAGCTTCCATACAATGAGCTGTATCTAGTAGTAGTAGGAGACTTATGTCTGAAGGCCTGGAAGAGGCCTGAGCCGCCTTCTTTGATATGATGAATGAATGGTTTGGAGATTATCTAAGGAATCGCCCCAACATACCACGACTGCCCCCGCCCCCTAACCAACCTGATAAGGATGTGCCACGAGGTATGGCACCGGTAAGAATCAGTAAGGCCCTTGTAGACAAGCTTAGAAAGTATGGGGCTGAGGAATTCAGAGCGAAATTCGATGATGACACTGAAAGAGTCGAGTTCTGGCTCGAACATACTACACTGGTGTTAGATGAACTGTCATACACACCCAAAGAGTGTTTGAAGTGTGTTGTGTCCCTCTTGAAGGATACTGCATAGCACTGGTGGAAGACCGTATCCTCAGTAGTGCTGAAGGAAAATATTACTTGGAATTTCTTCCAAACAGAGTTTAGGAAGAAATTTATTAGCCAACGGTTTTTAGACTCGAAGCGAAAGGAGTTCCTGGAACTCAAATAAGGGAACAAGACTGTAGCGGAATATGAGAGAGAGTTCGTACGGCTAAGTCAGTACACAACTTAATGGGTCTAAACTGAATCAGAAATGTGTAAACGCTTAGAGGATGGTCTGAATGAGGACATCAAATTATTGATCAGAATTCTAAAAATACGGGAGTTCGCCGCATTGGCTGACCGGACCAAGAAAGCTGAGGAGCTTAATAACGAAAGAAAGCAAGCAAAAGAGAAAGGCTCGAGTTACTAGCAGAAAGACCAGCGGTAAAACACTCTCATTCTCCACGAAGAAAGCTAGGAGTCAGCATGAACGCTCCACTTCTTCAATAGGATATTCAGGTAGAGTGAAGGGTCCTAGACGAAGTCAAAAGTCTTTCTCTCCGGTGATGACCAATGTGGGGAGTGTAGATGATCAAAAGCCAAAGTGTAAGAGCTGCAACAAGTTTCACTTTGGAGAGTGCCGAGTAAAAAGCGGTGTATGTTTCAGATGTGGCTCTCTTGACCAATTTCTCAAGGATTGCCCAAAGCGATTTGAAAAAGAAGTGGAAGTAACTCCGAAGTCGAGTGCTCCTATGGCACGAGGTAGACCTCCAAGATACCCTGGAAGTGCTAGTGGCAGTCGAGTCGCAGGTAAAGATACTAGAAGACTAGAGGCTAGAGCCCCGGCAAGAACATATGCAATACGCACTCGAGAGGAAGCCTCTGTTCCTGACGTTATCACGAGTACTTTTCCCTTTTTAATACGAGTATTATTGCTTTAATTGACCCGGGGTTGATGCATTCTTACGTTTGCATGAGATTGGTGTCTAGTATGAATATACCCGTTGAACCTATGGAATTTGTTATTAAAGTGTCGAACCCATTAGGCAAATTGGTTCTAGTTGATAAAGTCTGTAAGAATTGTCCTTTGATGATTCAAGGTCATTGTTTTCCGGCTAACCTTATGTTGCTACCATTTGATGAATTTGATGTAATACTTGGTATGGATTGGTTAGCCCTTCATTATGTAACTGTGAATTTTGGTAGTAAGTATATTAAGTTAAAATGTCTAGATAGTGAGACTCTACGGGTCGAATCAAGAGAATTGGGTTCACCGCCGAATGTAATCACGACAATGGTTGCCCAAAGGTATATGAGGAAAGGGTATGAAACTTATATTGCATTTTTGCTAAACATTAAGGAAACAGAGTTGAAGATCGAGTCTGTGCTGGTAGTATGTGAGCATTCTGATGTATTCCCAGAGGAATTACCAAGATTACCTCCTGAGAGAGAAATTGAGTTTGGTATTGAATTGGTGCCAGGGACAACTTCTATTTCTATCACTCCGTATAGAATGGCACCAACTGAGCTAAAAGAGTTAAAAGCACAGTTGCAAGAGTTGACGGATAAAGTATTCGCAAGGCTAAGTTTTTCACCTTGGGGTGCCCCCGTGCTGTTTGTAAAGAAGAAAGATGGTTCAATGAGATTATGTATTGATTATTGGCAACTGAATAAGGTAACCATAAAAAATAAGTATCCTTTACCAAGGATTGATGATTTATTCGATCAGTTGAGAGGAGGAACTGTGTTCTCTAAGATAGACTTAAGGTCTGGCTATTATCAGTTGCATGTCAAGGAATCGGATGTGCCAAAGACAGCTTTCAAGACTAGGTATGGTCATTACAAATTCCTTGTTATGCCGTTTGGGCTGACAAATGCACCGACCATATTTATGGATCTAATGAATAGGATCTTTCTGCCATATTTGGATAAGTTTGTTGTTGTGTTCATTGACGACATCTTGATTTATTCCAAAGATGAGATAGAACATGCGAAGCACCTGAGAATTGTATTGCAGACTTTGTGAGAAAAACAACTGTATGCTAAGTTTAGCAAGAGTGAATTTTGGCTCCAAGAAGTTGGATTTTTAGGTCATATTTTTCGGGTGAAGGCATCCAAGTTGATCCAAGTAAAATCTCTGCTATTGTTGATTGGAAATCGCCTAAAAATGTAACCGAGGTTAGAAGCTTTTTGGGCTTAACTGGTTACTATCGAAGGTTTGTAAAATGATTTTCTATGATAGCGACTCTGATGACGAGGTTTCTACAGAAGGATGTTAAGTTTGAATGGACAGAAAAGTGTTAGCAAAGTTTTAAGAAATTAAAGACATTGCCGATCAAGCTCTGCTTTAGTGCTACAGGCCGGAAGGAGTTCGTGATCTCTGATGATGCATCCTTAAATGGATTGGGTTGTGTGCTTATGCAAGATGGCTAGGTGATAGCCTATGCTTCACGGTAATTGAAGCCTCACGAGAAGAATTATCTGACCCATGACCTAGAGCTTGCTGCGATTGTTTTTGCCTTAAAGATTTGGAGGCACAATTTATATGGTGAAACGTGTTATATCTTTACGGACCACAAGAGTCTGAAGTACTTGATGACTCAAAAAGAATTAAATTTGAGACAAAGAAGATGGTTAGAATTGATTAAGGATTATGATCTGATCATTGACTACCATCTAGGAAAGGCGAATGTGGTCGTCGATGCTCTGAGCAGAAAATCCTTATTTGCTTTGAAAGCCATGGATACTCGTTTGACATTGCTTGATGATGGTTCGGTCTTGGCAGAGTTAGAGGCTAGGCCAACATTTCTACAGGAAATTCATGATGCTCAGTTTAATGATGGTGACTTACAAACAAAAAGGGCTCAATGTGATTCAAGGACTGAATCATATTTCTGGATTAGTTCTGATGGGTGTTTAATGTTCAGGTAGAGAGTATGCGTACCTAAAGACGATGAACTTATCCGAAAAATATTGCAAGAAGCACATAGTAGCCGTTTGTCTATTCATCCGGGAAGTACCAAAATGTACAATGATTTGAAGAAAATGTATTGGTGGAACGGTATGAAAAGAGACATTTCTGAGTTTGTGTCAAGATGCCTGATATGTTGCAAGTTAAAGCTAAACATCAAGTGCCTTCAGGTTTGTTACAACCTGTGATGGTTCCTGAATGGAAGTGGGACAGAGTTACCATGGACTTCGTGACATGATTGCCTTTGACTCGGAAAAAGAAAAATTCCATATGGGTCGTAGTGGATAAGTTGACCAAGTCGGCTCATTTTATCCCAGTAAGGATAGATTATTCCCTTGATAGACTGGCCGACTTATACGTTTCTGAGATAGTAAGATTGCACGGAGTACCATTATCGATTATTTCAGACAGAGACCCAAGGTTCATTTTGAGATTCTGGAAAAAGCTATAAGTAGCCTTGGGGACGAAGTTCAGTTTTAGTACAGCTTTTCACCCTCAGACCGATGGTCAGTCTGAGTGCACGATTCAGATTCTTGAAGATATGTTGCGATGTTGCATCCTCAAATTTCAGAGTAGCTGGGAAAAATACCTGTCATTGGTAGAATTTTCCTACAACAATAGTTTCCAAAAAAGTTTGAAAATGGCACCTTATGAGGCCTTGTATGGTAGGAAGTGACGAACTCGATTATACTGGACAGAACTTAAGGAAAATCAGATTCATGGAGTGGATCTGATTAGGGAAACTAAAGAAAAAGTTAAAGTAATACGAGACTGTTTAAAAGCAGCATCGGATAGACAAAAGTCTTATGCTGATCTGAAAAGAAAAGAGATTGAGTTCCAAGTTAGGGACAGAGTATTCTTGAAGGTGTCTCCATGAAAAAAGGTGTTGAGATTTGGTCGGAAAGGTAAACTGAATCCACGATTTATCGGACCTTACGAGATTACTGAAAGGATTGGACCATTAGCCTATCGATTGGCATTGCACCCAAATTGGAAAAGATTCATGGCGTGTTCCATGTGTCCATGTTAAGACGATATCGATCAAACCCCTCTCATGTGATTTCACCAGAGGAGATTGAGATTAGACCAAACATGACTTACGGAGAAGAACTAGGCAAGATTTTGGCTCGAGAGGTTAAACAATTGAGAAAAAAGTCTGACTCTAGTAAAGGTTCTATGGCACCGACATAGTGTGGAAGAAGCCACATGGGAACTAGAAGAAACCATGAGAAACCAATATCCGAACCTGTTTATTGGTAAGACTTTCGGGGACGAAAGTCCCTGAGGGGGGAGAAATGTAACATCTCGAAATAGGGCCTAGTTGGAACAGTGATTTCAGAACTACAAACCTGACATCAAAATATTTATTTTATGATTATTATGAGACCTAGAATATGATATTATGCATGTGTTAAAGTTTCATGAAGAAATTCCTTGAGTAACGTGTCCAATTGGAAATTAGGGACTAAATTGAATAAATTGCAAATCTTGGATTCTAGAAGCAATTTGTATGAAATTGCTTTAGATTATTAACTAGAAGGTATTAAAGAGCAATTTTCCCAATTTCTAAGTTTTTGGACAAAAATGGGCTTGCATGGATGAAATTTCAAAGAAAGGACATAAGGGCATTTTGGTCATTTGGCTTTTTAATGAAATAAAATGGGAAAAATAAAGCCAAAATCAGCCATCTTCTTCCCCATAGCTGCCAAAATTCTCTTGTCACCATGGTTAGGGTTTTTAAACATTTCAAGCTCAATAGTAAGTGCTCCCAAGCCCCGTTTTTAATGTTCTTTGTATTTTTGAAATCCCGGTAGCTTGATCTTTCCATTTCTACCCATATTTCATGTTAGGGCTCATGTTTAAAAATTTACCCATGCATGATTTGCTTGTATTTTGGTGGATTATGGAGGGATATGAAAGTTGAAGGTGTGTTAAACATCTTTTCTTAGGTGATTTTCATGAAAAACCCCTAAAGGGACCTTTTTGCAAAAGTTGTTAAATATGTGGTAGAAATGTGAAAATAATGGGAAATTTTAGGCTGCCATATAAGGGAAAAGTGTTCGGATAGGCTTGGATAAGATAGAAATTGCATGTGTTTCATTATACGAGCCTGGGGACTAAATAGTAAAAATGTCAAGGTTAGGGGCAAAATAGTCATTTGGATCAGGGGTAGAAATTAAACTTGAAAAGTGTAATGTAGTGAATTAATGATATAATTGTGTTGTTATAGACCCCGAGGAACAAATTCTGGTGGTCGATCGAGGGAAACGCAAGGTTTCGGAATAACCGAAACACAGCTCCAAAACGAATACCAGGTAAGTTCGGATAACTCGAAGTAAACCTATAACATGCATAATTATATGTTTTGTGAATGCATGAAAATGCATAAATTTCATCTTTAATAATGAATGGTTGGATAATGTCTCGGTTGAGGTTGGAAAAGGGAATTTGATGGATAAACCATGATTTATATGAGACTTGGGATCCTGCATGTGTTGCAGAAAAGGATTTAGCCTGGACTGGTGTTCCTTGAGTGATCGAGCCTCCCGAAGAATATGTGTGCATTGTGGATTTAGCCCGGACGGGTAATCCGATTAGGGTCTGAATTTAGCCTAGACTGGTAATTCAGATCCGAGCTCATCAAGGGTGGTTGTCGTTATAAGGGATTTAGCCTGGACTGGTAATCCCAACATCACCTTATGAGTTTATATTATGGGGGATTTAGCCTAGAATGGTAATCCCACCGTAAGATGTGAGGTTCGCGACAGTGCATACTCAAAATGATTATTCGTATGAATTGACGGTGACTGGATAATCCATCAAGATTTCCTAGAAACTCAACAGGACTATCACAAGGTATATGTACAAATGACATGTAAAATGATGAGCTCATCTAAGATAAAAATGCTTATGGTATTTGTTATGTGACTAACTCATTGATTGAGTGCATGTGATAGGGAAACCATTTTCATGTTCATTGGTTTCATTATCTATTATGGATGTATGCTAAACAATCGGTAAGTTTATTTTCCAGTTATTCGAGCTTACTAAGCATGTAAATGCCTACCCCTCTCTTTTCCCTGCTTTTCAGAGCTCAAGGACTCATAAGGATTGGAAGACAATTGGAGAGTCAACACACTATCAATTAGACAAGCTTTGGTATAAAGACATTTCTATTTTGTCCAATGGTATGTATAGGATTTCTGAGTATTTTGTTATATATGTCATTTGATTTGCCTAGTGAAGGCATGTAAAAAAATATGTTTATCTTTTTTAGTGTATGGCCATGAGAATTGCTCATTTTGAAGTAGGCTATGCCCTACAAATCTATGTATGTTTATATTCATATGTGATGGCTTAGTTATTATTGACAATGAGTTGTAATAACAAGCCAATCTTAGTATGTCAAGCAGACATATAAATCATCAAATGCAAGATAAGAACTAACTTAGCATGTATGAACCAATGACATGAGGTTCACATGCAATTAGGTTAATCAAAGTTCCATAATTACAAATGGGTAATTTGGCCCAAATATGCATTATAGTAATCTATAGGTGTAATTGGCGAGTAGAAGGTGACTTAAGGCTTGGAAAATAGCCTAACAAGGTCCACATGGGTAGACACATAGGCGTGTGTTTAGGCCGTGTGTGACACACGAGCTACTCCCATGGGCGTGTACTATGACCGTAGGTCCTCTGCACCTGAAATTTTAAGTCAGCATAAAGCACAGGCCAAGCACACGAGTGTGTGCATCGGCCGTGTTTATTTAACAGAATGGTAAGGTTGAAGTCAGTGTAGCACACAGGCTAAGCCCACGAGCGTGTGCCTTGCCCGTGTTGCATACTGGAAAAAGGACATGGGCGTGTTCTAAGCCCCACGGGCGTGTTACACTTCAACTAAGGGGAAAATTTTCTAAAGTTCCCAATGTCTATTGAACAATTTCGATTTTGTTCTGTACTACCCCTAGGAGTGTTTTTAGGCCTCGGAAACCTATATAAGAGACAAAGTGCACATGTTTGAAAAGTGTTAAATCACGAGCGAAATTCAGTAACCTGATTGAGTAAGTTTGTAAAGGTGAATTACCGGTAATTCCTCGAACTCTATCCCAGTGTCGGATATGGGCGAGGGGCATTACAATTCCTTGCTTTAGAAGACGCCATATCTAGCTCATTTTTATGGTTCAAAAGCACAGTCAAAACACCAATTACATGCAAAAATCTCATCCATCCTATGCCTAGCCAATATGCCCTTCAAAGGCACCATAATTAAAGATCATTCACTCAAATAACCAAACTAAAATGTCAAGTTACCATACTCAAACCATCATCTAAATTTGCCAAATACAAATACTCATGTCAAGTTACCATTCAAGCATCATTACTTAATTCTTAATATTAAGGATTACCAACCAAAGCACTTCAAACATACACATTCAAAATCAACCATTTCACTAGAAATACCATTATAGCATAACTTTTACATATTCACAACAAAAGACCTATATACATGCCACATCCCAAAATGAAATACAAAGACTACCAAGATGGTTGGATAGTGTGAGCTCTCAATCGATCCGTCTGGTCAGTCTACAAACTTTACAACTACAAAAGAACATAAATGAAATAACTAAGCTAAAGAAGCTTAGTAAGCTCACAGCATAAACATCAAATTAACTTACCTTATTTGATACATATATTCAAATAGATAATTTACAATTCCTAATATCCAAATATATGTTCACAAATCACATTAGTTTTTGTTCACATATCTAAACATATCATGAAAACCTCTTCTTAAATAACTTACATTACTATAAACCACATTTCATCATTTCATTTGTCCACACATAATAACAAGTAGTTCATTATAACCTTTTTCACTTGCTGATACCATTAATATGCATTAACATTTAAGCATATAAATAAATTGCAATTCAATCAACATTTAGCCCGATGAACTAAGTAACTCGACTCGGATACTTGGGTAACTTGTAATAGCTCGATTTTGGGCCTAGTCAGAATAGTGATTTCAAAACCACTAACCCGAGGTCAGAGAAATTATTTTTTATATTATTTTATATGTTATGGCATGTTTATAAAGGTGCATTAAAATTTTAGTGAATTAATTTTAACGTTTGTGAGCCTAATTACGAAAAAAGACTAAATCGTATAAAGTGCAAAAGTCCTATTTTGATAGCTAAGGGTGTTATATTTCCATGAAACTTAAATTGGGGGTCTTTAAAAGGCAAATAGACCCTATTGTAGTGCTTGGCCGGCCATGAGACAAGGATTTTAACTTAGTCAAATGTTAGGTGAAGTTGGTGACTTATTTGGCAAAAAAGAAAATAAAATAAACATAGAATGATATCATCCCTTTCCCATCTTATTCTTGACCAAAAATATCAGCCATAGGAGGGTTTTAAAGCTTGAAAATTTCAACCACTTATTCTCTCTACAAGTAAGTGGTCTTGATGGTTTTCTTAATGATTTTTGTCCTTTTAGAACCCTTGTAACATGAGCTTTCAAATGAGGGGACTATTTTGCAAAATGGTTGAAAGTCTAGGGTTTTACCATGAGTGTTTTCATGTTGTTTTTTGAAATTTTATGGAAGAAAATGAGTTATGGTAGTGTAATAAACAACTTTTGTGAAGTAGTTTTCATGAAAACCCTAACTAAGGTCCATTTTGCATGAGTTGTAAAATAGATAGTAATGTTGTGAAATATTGGGAATTTAGGATTGTCATAAGAATAATAAATGGTCAGTTAAGCTTGGTTAATAAGAAAATTTGATAAAAATTGATTTTCGGGTCTAGGGGTAAAATGGTCATTTTGTGAAAGTCTAGGGGAAAATGGTCATTTTGCCCAATTATGAATTGTTGAGTACCTAGATCAATAAAATAATTAAACTTGTGGATTTTTATCATTATAGATCAAGAATTACAAAATCTGAACCTAGACCGTAGGAAAGCCAAGCAAGTAGACTAAAACCAACTAGTCGCCTACATTTTGTAATCTGAGGTAAGTTGTATGTCAATAATGCAACTATATCTTTATGATGCACAATTGTATTGATATGGCATAAACTGCTTTGATTTTGAGTATGAGAATACATGTTGAGAAATTAACATAGAGACTTTCGTTAAACATTTGGAATAAACTTGGATATTAGTTCCTTGATATTGGGTGATATGTGTGCTAGTGTAAGACATGTCTGGGACATGCATCGGCATTGAGACGAGAGCTAGTGTAAGACATGTCTGGGACATGCATCAGCCTTGTGATAAACGAGCTAGTGTAAGACCTGTATGGGACATGGCGTCAGCTTGTTATGTGTCAGCGTAAGACTTGTCTGGGACATGGCATCGACACCAATAAATGAGAGCTAGTGTAAGACCTGTTTAGGACATGGCATCAGCCACACTCTATGAAATCCATTGTAAGACCATGTCTGGGACATGGCGTCGGTGTCTTAACCCATGTTAGGGCCATTGAGTATCTAGTAGTATTCCAAATGGTTCAACAAAAGGTTTATAATTTATGTCAAAATGAGAAAAGTTACGATCATATGATGAGTGGTACAGGTACCTAATTGAAATGTATGAGATATAGGCTCAATGTATGCAATACAAGTTGTATTAGATGGTGATGAGTAAGTTCTATTTAAGTTTACTTATGGTGTTCATGAATAAGCTATGAAAGGTTATGAGCATATTGTCTTATGATAAGTAGTTGTTGTTTATTTTCATGCAACTTACTAAGATTTATGCTTACCCCGTTTCTTTCATTTTCTTATAATACCGCCTAATTAGCTCGTGGATCGACGGACGTTAGAGGCATCGATCACACTATCAATTGAAGCACTTGGTATAGTTAGATCTTTTTTTTTATGGCATGTATAGGATCTTGGCTTTTGAGTTTTGTGTCATTGTTAATTGGCCAAATGTGTCGGCTTAATCTAATACTTGATTCATTTTGTATAAGGCCATGGAAAATGGCTGATATTGAAAATCATTATATGAATGTGAAATTATGGGCATAGTTGAATATATGAAATGTACATAGGCCTTAGCTATGGTTGTTTGGGTTGAAAAATCATATTAAGTTAGACTTGATAGGTTGGTTGGTGTTAAATTTGTGTTTCAGGGTGGCAAAAAGGCTTGGTAGATAGACTTATATTGTCTACACGAGTAGACACACGGGCGTCACACACGGCCAGCCCCATGAACGTGTGATCCGACTGTGTATCCCCTGCATGTAAAATTTTCAAGTCAGTATGCAGGTAGTAAACACATGGGAGGAGACATGGCCGTGTGTCTCAAATGTGTGAAGGACACGACCTCTGGCCACTAGTTTGTGCCTTGGTCGTGTACCCTTAATTGGGTGTTGACGCCAAAAACAGAATGTCAAGGTTTTTAGACATGAGCTAAGACACGATTGTGTCATGGCCGTGTGAGCGACACGGGCCATAGACACGGGCGTGGGTCAGGCCGTGTGAAAACCCCTGTAGGTTCAAATTTAAAATTAAATTCACATGGGCATGGGTCACAGGCGTGTCCCTAGGTGCTTAGGCCGTCTATGTCACACGGGCCATTAGCACGGCCATGTCATAATGACCACACGGGCGTGTTGCCCTTCCACACGGGTGTGTGCCCTATTTTCAAGGGTTATTTTTCTAAAGTTGGTTAAGGACCCGAGCTAGTCTCGTATGGTTTCCAGTAGACGTTTGAGGCCTCGTAGGCCCATATTAAGGAGTTTAGACAAAGTTTGAAAAAGTTTTAAATTTGATCAAGTCTTGATGACTCGAAAACATTAGAATACATGTGTTTGAGTGAGGTAACACCTCGTATCCCATCCTGGCGTAGGACTCGGATGTGGGATGTTACATTTAATGGTATCAGAGATATGGTTTAGTCTTTTCTAGGACTAACCTAGCATGAGTACGAGTTTAGCTATACATGTCATAATTGTATATTGATAGTGTGACGACTCCTGACAATTATAAATTATGTTCTCATATAGTAAATGGATCCTGATGTAGCTACGATGGATGACGTGAAAAGTAATACGCCGGCGCCCGCTAAAGGGACCGCGCTAGTTGATAGTGGGCTTGTGACAATGAGTTAGGGCGGAAGGGCTAAAGAAGCTTACCTCCACATGATGGATGCCTGGTACTCGGAGTTTGTTCGTGTGAATCCGAACACTCCACCTCCCTCACCTCTTCTGAATCCTCAGTATGCCCCTGTAGCTTCTCTAGGAGTAGATATGGCTAGGAGAGAGAAACTCCGGTAGACAAGATTCGAAAGCAAGGGGCCGAGGATTTCTGGGTTAATATTGATAAAAATCGAGAAAGAGCAAAGTTCTGGCTGGAAAATACCATTAGGGTATTTGATGAGCTATCATGCACGCTTGAGGAGTGCGTAAAGTGCGCACTGTCACTCCTACGAGACTCGGCCTACCAATGGTGGAATAATCTCGTGTCTGTTGTACTGAGAGAGTGGATAACTTGGGAATTATTCCATGAAGAGTTTGGAAAGAAGTATATTAGCCAGAGGTTTATAGACCAGAAAAGGAAAGAGTTTTTAGAGCTGAAGCAAGGTTGTAGGACGGTGACTAAGTACGAGCGTGAGTTTGTGAGACTCAACAAATATGCACGGTAGTGCGTATCCACAGAAGCCATCATGTACAACAAATTTGAATATGGTCTAAACAAAGATATCCGTCTATTAGTGGGCATTTTAGAATTGAGGGAATTTGTGGTGCTCGTGGAGAGAGCATGTAAGGCCGAGGAATTGGCCAAAGAGAAGAGAAGAGCTGACATTGAGTCTTGAGACTCAAAGAAAAGACAGATGGGGAAATCACATCAAACCTTATCCAAGAGATCGAGAGAGTTACCTACTCGATCGAACGCGTCAGTGGGGTTCTCGAGTAGGAGCAAGAACAACCAGAACACGGCTTCTAAAGCTCAGACCACTTCTATTGCGAGTGTTGGTAGTGCTCGGCCATATAGGCCAGAGTGTTCGCAATGTGGCGTCATTTCGGTGAGTGTTGAGGGAATGAGAGAGGTTGCTTCAAATGTGGATCACTAGACCACTTCATCCGAAATTGTCCTAAATTGGATGAGAAAGAGAATAAGCAAGATGTGAGGGCAAGTAGTGCTCCTTCGAGGGGTAGACTACAGAATAACCCGGGCAGTGGGGCTAGTAGTAGAGGTGCTCCTAGAGATTCAGTTATGAGGTCCAAGGGCTGAGCACCTGCAAGGACTTATGCCATTCGTGCTCACGAAGAGGCATCTTCACCAGATGTAATTATAGGTACCTTTTCTATCCATGATATACTTGTTGTTGCTTTAATTGATCCAGGGTCTACCCATTCTTATATTTGCATAGAATTGATACCTCGTACGAACATGCCAGTAGAGTCTGTCGAATTTTTTATAAAAGTGTCAAACCCTTTAGGCAGACATGTGGTAGTTGACCAAGTGTGTAGAAATTGTCCTTTGACAATTGGAGGTTACTACTTTCCGGCTAACTTGATGTTATTGCCGTTTAATAAATTTGATGTAATCCTTGGGATGGATTGGTTGACTTCTCATAGTGTTGTAGTGGACTGTGGGAGGAAAGTTATTAAGTTGAAGTGTGAAAGTGAGGATGTTCTTTGAGTTGAATCGAGTAGAACGGATGACTTACCTGTAATGATATCATCCATATCGGCAGTGAGATATTTGAGAAAGGGATATGAGGCCTATCTCGCATTTGTATTGAATACCCAAGCATCTGAATTGAAGATCGAATTAGTACCAATAGTATGTGAGTACCCGAATGTATTTCCGAAAGAATTGCTAGGATTGCCTCTAGTGAGGGAAGTCGAATTTGAAATTGAGCTAGTCCCTAGTACGGCACCCATCTCGGTTGCTCTGTACAAGATGGCTCCTACAGAGTTGAAGGAGTTGAAAGTTCAACTATAAGAGTTAACTGACAAGGGTTTTGCGAGACCGAGTTTTTCCCCGTGGAGTGTTCCTGTACTTTTTGTGAAAAAGAAAGACGGGTCGATAAGGTTATGTATAGACTATAGATAGCTCAACAAGGTGACTGTGAAGAACAAGTATCCCTTGCCAAGAATCGATGATTTGTTCGATCAGTTGAAGGGAGTCACTGTATTTTCTAAGATCGATTTAAGGTCTGGCTACTAACAGCTAAAGGTTAAAGAGCAAGATGTACCAAAAATCGCATTTAGGACGAGGTATGGGCACTATAAGTTTCTTGTTATGCCCTTCAGTTTAACAAATGCCCCTACGGTGTTTATGGATTTGATGAACTACATTTTTCGATCATATCTGGATAAGTTCGTGGTGGTCTTTATTGATGACATACTGATTTACTCACGTAATGAGAGTGAGCACGCGGAGCATCTGAGAATGGTTTTACAAACCTTGAGAGATAAACAGTTATTTGCCAAGTTCAGTAAGAGTGATTTTTTTCTTAAAGAGGTTGGATTCCTAGGACACATCGTATCGATAGATGGGATCAAAGTAGACCCCAGTAAGATCTCGGCTATTGTTGAGTAGAAACTGCCGAAGAATGTGTCAAAAATTTGAAGCTTTTTGGGTCTAGCTGGGTACTACAGAAGATTTTTGAATGGATTCTCTATGACAGCTACTCTGATGACAAGTTTGTTACAAAAGGATGTCAAGTTCGAATGGACAGAAAAGTGCCAAAAGAGTTTTGAGAAATTAAAGGCTTTGTTGATCGAGGCTCCAGTTTTGGTGCAACCAGAATCGGGGAAAGAATTCGTGGTATATAGCGAAGCCTCCTTAAATGGATTGGGGTGCGTGCTCATGCAAGAAGGCAAAGTGATAGCTTATGCCTCAAGACAACTTAAACCGCACAAGAGAAATTACCCGACCCACGATTTGGAACTAGCAGCTATAGTATTTGCATTAAAAATTTGGAGACAGCATTTGTATGGCGAAAAATGCTGAGTGTTCACCGACCATAAAAGTCTCAAGTATTTGATGACTCAGAAGGAGTTGAACCTACAACAATGAAGGTGGCTAGAATTGATAAAGGATTACGAGTTGGTGATTGACTACCACCCAGGAAAGGCGAATGTAGTCGCTGATGCACTGAGTAGGAAATCATTATTCACCTTGAGGGCTATGAATACTCAATTGACTATGACTAATAATAGTTCGATCCTAGAAGAAATGAGAGCTAGACCGACGTTCCTTCAAGAGATATGCGAAGCTCAAAAAGGTGATGGGGACTTGCAAGCCAAAATGACTCAGTGTAAGACGGAAAATGAATCAGAGTTTAGTATTGGTACTGACGGATGTATGATGTACCGGGACAAAATTTGTGTACCCATGGATAATGAGCTCATTCAGAGGATTTTACGAGAGGCACATAGTAGTTGTTTGTCTATCCACCTAGGTAGTGTAAAAATGCAATGACTTGAAGAAAATGTACTGGTGGTCGAGGATGAAAAGAGACATTTCTGAGTTTGTTTCTAAGTGTCTAGTTTGTCAACAAGTGAAGGCCGAACACCAAGTACCCTTGGGCTCACTTCAGCCTGTGATGGTTTTCGAGTGGAAATGGGACCGAGTAACCATGAATTTTGTATCAAGGTTGCCTTCGATGCCTAGGAAAAAGGATTCTGTTTAGGTTGTTGTTGATAGGCTTACCAAGTCGGCACATTTTATACTAGTGCACACCGACTTTTCCCTTGAGAAATTGGTTTATTTGTATGTTCCAAAGATCGTGAGACTTCATGGAGTGCTCTTGTCAATTATTTCGGATAGAGAGCTAAGGCTTACTTCGAGGTTTTGAAAGAAGTTGTAAGAAGCTTTAGGAACAAAGTTGAGTTTTAGTACAGCTTTCCACCCGCAAACCGACGGTCAGTCAAAGAGAGTCATTCAGATCTTAGAAGATCTATTGTGGTGTTGTGTTCTCGAGTTCCAAGGTAGTTGGGAAAGATATCTACCGCTAGTCGAATTTGCTTACATCAATAGCTATCAGTCAAGTTTGAAAATGGTGCCTTATGAGGCTTTGTATGGGCGTAAGTGTCAAACGCCCTTATATTGGACAAAACTTAAAGAGAATCGGATTCACAGGGTCGACTTAGTCAAAGAGATTGAAGAAAAGGTTAAGGTGATTTGTGATTGCCTGAGAGCTGCATTAGATAGACAGAAATCCTACGCAGATTTGAAACGAAAAGAGATCGTGCTTCAAGTTGGTGATAAGGAGTTTTTGAAGGTATCTCCGTGGAGGAAAATCCTTAGATTCGGTAAAAAGGGCAAGCTAAGTCCGCGGTTTATTGGACCTTATAAGGTGCCTGAGAAAATTGGACCGGTAGCATATCGATTAGCCTTACCTCGTGAGCTAGAGAAAATTCATGATGTGTTCCATGTATTGATGTTGCACCGCTACCGATTTGACCCTTCATACGTGATTTCACCGGGAGAAATTGAAATAAGCCCATATATGACCTATGGTGAAGAACTGATTAAAATTTTGGATCAAAAGGTCAAGAAGTTGAGGAATAAAAGTGTAGCACTCGTGAAGGTTTTGTGGCATAGACATGGAGTCGAGGAAGCCACGTGGGAACCCGAACAGACTATGAGAGATCAATACCCAAACTTATTTATCGGTAAGATTTTTGGGGACGAAAATCCCTAAGGGGGAAATACAATTGCCCGATTTTGGGCCTAGTCGAAACAGTGGTTTCGAAATCACTAACCCGAGGTCAGAGAAATTATTTTTTATATTATTTTATGTGTGATGGCATGTTTATAAAGGTGCATTAAAATTTTAGTGAATTAATTTTAACGTTTGTGAGCCTAATTGCGAAAAAGGACTAAATCGCATAAAGTGTAAAAGTCCTATTTTGATAGCTAAGGGTGTTATATTGCCATGAAACTTAAATTGGGGGTCTTTAAAGGGAAAATAGACCCTAGTATAGTGCTTGGCCAGCCATGAGACAAGGATTTTAACTTAGTCTAATGTTAGGTGAAGTTGGAGACTTATTTGACAAAAATAAAATAAAATAATTATAGGATGATATCATCCCTTTCCCATCATCTTCTTGATCGAAAATATAAGCCATAGGAGGGTTTTGAAGCTTGAAAATTTCAGCCACTTAATCTCTCTACAAGTAAATGGTCTTGATGGTTTTCTTGATGATTTTTGTACTTTTAGAACCCTTGTAACATGAGCTTTCAAATGAGGGGACTATTTTGCGTTGAAAGTCTAAGGTTTTACCATGAGTGTGTACATGTTGTTTTCTAAAATTTTATGGAAGAAAATGAGTTATGGTAGTGTAATAAAAAACATTTGTGAAGCAGTTTTCATGAAAACCTGCATGAGTTGTAAAATAGATAGTAATGTTGTGAAATATTGGGAATTTGGGGTTGCCATAAGAGTAATAAATGGTCGGTTAGGCTTGGTTAATAAGGAAATTCGATAAAAATTGATTTTCGGGTCTAGGGGTAAAATAGTCATTTTGTAAAAGTCTAAGGGCAAAATGATCATTTTGCCAAATTATGAATTGTTGAGTACCTAGATCAATAAAATAATTAAACTTGTCAATTTTTATCATTATAAATCAAGAATTACAAAATCCGAACCTAGACTAGGGGAAAGCCGAGCAAGTAGACTAAAACCAACTAGCCGCCTATATTTTGTAATCTGAGGTAAGTTGTATGTTAATAATGCAACTATATCTTTATGATGCACAATTGTATTGATATGGCATAAACTACTTTGATTTTGAGTATGAGAATACATGTTGAGAAATTAACATAGTAGAGACTTTCGTTGAACATTTGGAATAAACTTGGATATTAGTACCTAGATATTGGGTGATATGTGTGCTAGTGTACGACATGTCTGGGACATGCATCGGCGTTGAGACGAGAGCTAGTGTAAGACATGTCTGGGACATACATCAGCCTCGCGATAGATGAGCTAGTGTAAGACTTATATGGGACATGGCGTCAGCTTGTTATGTGTCAGTGTAAAACCTGTTTGGGACATGGCATCGACACTGATATATGAGAGCCAGTGTAAGACCTGTCTGGGACATGGCATCAGCCTCGCTATATGAAAGCCAGTGTCAGACCATGTCTGAGACATGGCGTCGATGTCTTAACCCATGTTAGGGCCATCGAGTATCTAGTAGTATTCCAAATGGTTTAACAAAAGGTTTATGATTTATGTCGAAATGAGAAATGTTACGATCATATGATGAGTGGTACAAGTACCTAATTGCAATGTATGAGATATGGGCTCAATGTATGCAATACAAGTTGTATTGGATAGTGATAAGTAAGTTGTATTTACGTTTATTTATGGTGTTCATGAATAAGCTATGAAAGGTTATGAGCATATTGTCTTATGATAAGTAGTTGTTGTTTATTTTCATGCAACTTACTAAGATTTATGCTTACCCCGTTTCTTTCCATTTTCTTATAGTGACGCCTAATTAGCTTGTGGATCGACTGACGTTGGAGGCATCGATCACACTATCAATCGAAGCACTTGGTATAGTTAGATCCTTTATTTTGATTATGGCATGTATAGGATCTTGGCTTTTGAGTTTTGTGTCATTATTAATTGGCCAAATGTGTCAGCTTAATCTAATACTTGATTCGTTTTGTATAAGGCCATGGGAAATGGTTAATATTGAAAATTTATATGAATGTGAAATTATGGGCATGGTTGAATATATGAAATGTACATAGGCCTTAGTTATGGTTGTTTGGGTTGAAAAATCATATTAAGTTAGACTTGATAGGTTGGTTGGTGTTAAATTTGTGTTTCAGGGTGGCAAAAAGGCTTGGTAGATAGCATTATATTGTCTTCACGGGTAGACACACGGGCGTGTGTCTAGGCCATATGTCAGCCCCATAGGCGTGTGATCCGACCGTGTGTCCCCTGCATGTAAAATTTTCAAGTCAGTATGCATGGTAGTAGACACACGAGCAGAGACAAGGTCGTGTGTCTCAGCCGTGTGAAGGACACGGCCTCTGGCCATGGGCGTGTGCCTTGGTCGTGTGCCCTAAAATGGGTGCTGACGTTAGAAATAGAATGTCAAGGTTTTTAGAGACGGGCTAATACATCGGCATGTCATGGCCGTGTGAGGGACACGGGCCATAGACATGGGCTTGTGTCAAGCCATGTGAAAACACCTGTAGGTTCGAATTTAAAATTAAATTCACATGGGCATGGGTCATGGGCGTGTCCCTTGGTGCTTAGGCCGTGTGTGTCACACAGGCCATTAGCATGGCCATGTCATAATGACCATAAAGGCGTGTTGCCCTTCCACACGGGCGTGTGCCCTATTTTTAAGGGTTATTTTTCTAAAGTTGGTTAAGGACCCGAGCTGGTCTTGTATGATTTCCAATAGACGTTTGAGGCCTCGTAGGCCCATATTAAGGAGTTTAGAAAAGTTTGAAAAAGTCTTAAATTTGATCAAGTCCTGATGACTCGAAAACGTTAGAATGCATGTGTTTAAGTGAGGTAACGCCTCGTGTCTCGTCCTGGCGTAGGACTCGGATGTGGGATGTTACATAACTACACCACACCAGAGGCATCATAGATGCGTAACAGAGGCACTGAAGTGCAGACAGAGGCACAAATGTGCAATCAGAGGCACTGTAGTGTGAACAAAGACACCAAAGTGTAAACAGAGGCACCGAAGTGCAATCCGTAGCGCATTCTGATCGTCATGGCATGCCAATCGTATCCTAAGCGATTACTACGTTCAATTAGGCATTATACTCCTTTATACATAATCATCATTCAGAGGAACTTCATCATTTTCGTACACATTCTATAAATTCAACGTATCATCATCAATAATTTGCAATCACAAGAATTGCTACTATTAATTATTTATTTTCATATGTACTCAATTGCAATAACCGATATCATATAAATAACTAATAAAATTTCACATACATATATACAATTAACTAGAAAAGAATAATATAATAACAAGAAATTACATTTACATGTTAAAACACTATCAACTTACCTACGATCACTTCTGATTATAAAGTAAGAACTACTCCGTAATTTTCCCTTTTCCTCGATTATTATCTTTTTTACTCATGTCTTGATCTATATAGTAATTAAATTCACTTTATTACAATCACATACATTTCAAATTCAATTCAATGCATGAGACCCTTAAGTTTTCATTATTTATGCATTTTTCCTAAACTTTTACATTTCTTACAATTTAGTCCCTAAACCCGAAATTCCAAAATTAAAAAAATTTTATAACTTATCATACCAACCGAATTTTTACCCTTCCATTTATAGCCCATATTTATTCTAAATTCTCAAAAATTCCCTATCAATTCTAATATTTAATCAATTCAATTCTTTAACCAAAATTATCACAAATTATTTAGTATACTAATTTAAACCAACAATAACACTTCAACTTCATCATCTAACAGCAAAAATCATAAAAATTCATCAATGGTACAATCCAAAATTCTTAACAGATTCAAAAACGAAGGTTCGAGTTAGCTGGACCTAGTTGCAACGATCTCAAAAACACAAAAATTACAAAAAATGGACTCAAAAAGAACTTACATGCAAGGTGAGCTATGGCTGAACCTCCTAGACCCTTTCAATGGTGTTCTGCTTTTAGTTTTTGGTGGAACAATCCACTAAAGGAGAAGATGTTTGTTTTATTTTATTTGTTTTTTAAGTTTCAAATTATTAAATTACAATACTACCCTTTAATTAAACACATATTTCAGCTAACTTAAATCCCTAAACCGTCCATATTAAACTAAAATGGCATAATTTCCAACTAAATCATTTCACCTATAAAATTTACACCATTTAATCACTGTAATTCAATTATAACTAGACTTTTACATCTACTACAATTTAGTCATTTTTCTTAATTTAACTAAGTAAACATTAAAATGTCTTCACCAAAATTTAATATGACCTTAATGTAACTCCATAAACATTAATTAAATACTAAAACACAATCTCACATATCAAAATTGTGGTCCTGAAACCACTGACACCATTGAAAAATGGGACATTACAGTTTGACTCCTTCATGAATAGGTTTATTCTGAGCCATCCAAATAGCCCATATTGTGCATGTTATGATTCTACATTGAAAACTTGATTTGCTAAAAAAGGTATTTCTCATCCGCTCCTTGTAATCCATTTTTAATACCATATTTGGCCAACAAAAATTAAGTAACTGCCAAATCTCTTTTTGTAGAAAAGAAATCTTTAAAATCATGTTCGACCGATTCCATTCCATCAGAACATCTAACACAATTTGTTTAACCAATTAGCCTTCTACTGTATAGATTATGGAATGTAGGGATATAATTTTGGAACACTCTCTAGTTTGTAATTTTCATTTTAGCCAGAAGGTTGAGTTGCTACAATTTTTTATAATAGGGAGAATAGATAGTCTGCATTGTACTAGTTCTTTCTATAATACTCCCTTGTAATAGACACTTGTACCCACTTTGCACTAAATACTCCCCTAAATCTTCCCCCCGCCAAACCAATTTATCTTTATGTGGAGCACGAGCCAATGGAATACAAAGAATTTTATCTACAGTTTCTTCATGAAGGTAGTATGAAAAAACTCTACTCTCTAACTTCTAGTCATAGGTTCTATCAAATCAGCTATTGTTTGAATGCTCGGATTACTAACCATATTTCCTATTATGTTTACAGCCCCTAAAATCCAGTCATCAGACCAAATCGAAATTTGGGACCCTATTCCCACTCTCCAACCATGTCATCTTGAAGAAGCTTTTTGGTCACTCAAATGCTTTTTCAGGTATAGGAAAGGTGAGTTCCCAAACCTACATTAACAAAATGCTTTTTCAGGTATAGGAAGGGTGAGTTCCCAAACCCACATTAACAAAATTTAAATCCAGATAGTATTTAGCTTTTAACGCGCAAGATAATAACGAATCAGTATTGTAAATCAAACGCCATCCATGCATCGCAAGGAAAGCCAAATTGAATTTCACCAAACTTCTATATCTCATTCCCCCATTCTCTTTGAGCTCACATAGCCACTTCTAATCACACCAATGAATCCCATGTTTATTATGGTTTTTCTGCCACCAAAATTTGCTAATAATTCTTTCCATCTCTAAACATAAAGAATTATGCAATAAGAAGCATGACATAGAGTAAGTCAAGATTTCCTACAAAACTGCCTTGGTAAAAATTTCCTTACCCCCTTGTGAGAGATGTTAATACTCCAAACCTTAATTCTATTACTCACGCGATCTTTTAAAACCTGGAAAGCAAGCTTTTTCCCCTTCCCACCATATTAGGGAGGCCTAAATACTTTTTTGGATTAGTAGAAAATCTAACATTAAGAAAGCAAGAAACGTGCTCACGTAACTCATCAATGACATTTAAGTTAAAATAGAGAAAAGATTTATCAAAATTTATACATTGACTAGTACACACTTCATATTCACGAAGTATCTCTTTCAAAATGTGAATGCCTCTCTTTGTATCTTCACCAAATAGGATACAATCATCAATAAATAGAATATGAGAAATTAATAGACCCTTTCTACAAGCTTTTACCCCGTCAATAGCCCATCCTTTATTGCTAATCTCAGCAAGGCTGATAAAACTTTGTTGCAAATCAAAAAAAAGATATGGACTCAAGAGATCACCCTACCTCAATCCTCGATATGGTGAAACAATCTCCCCTTCCTCACCATTTAACACAACCGAATATTTCACAGTACTAATATAGTGCATGATGAAATCCACCCATATGTAACACCCAAACCCGGCCTAGACGTTATAGCCGAATTCGGAAAGCTACATTGGCCACTAAAATGACCCAAAAAATCTTTCATAGTTTTCAAACGTACTTATTTAAACCATTTGCATAAATCATTTCAAACCAGTGAAATCAAGAAATTTTAGAAATTGATTGCTTCAGTATTTTATTTGTAAAAGTTTGATCGTTGTTCAAAACTTTCATAATTTCAATCATTTGTCAAAATCATTTATTCAAAACTAAAGAACTTGACTATTTGTCACTATTTAAAAAAAACATGTTAAATTCATAAAATCAAATGTTTTAAGAAATTTCATTTGTTTATAAATTTTGAAATTAAGTATACTTTTATTAAGAACTTATTTCTCATATTTGCAGCAAAAATATGTAATACTGATATATTTTTATGAAAATCGCAACGAACCAAATTGCTAAAACCATATTTTGCTAAAAATCAATATTTCATGTAAATTCAATAAAACATCAATAGGCAATTTAAAACCTCAAAAAAAAGTAAATCATATATTTGTCTAAAGCTCGTTTTCATCGTCGTAGCGGAAAAAAGTGATTTTTTCAAGTTTTAATAAAAATCAAGTTTCATGCATAGTATTAATCAAATACAAATTTATACAGTTTTTAAAACTTAATGTCATGCAAGAAATTCATGCAAATCAAAATGAAAAATTCCCAAAGTAAAGTCTCATGCCACAGTCCATAATCAAACTTATTACAAACCCAAAATATCAAAATAAAATTTAATTACTTTAATTTAAAAATAATTCCAAGAAACTCTTTCAAATGTGGTCATCGCATCCTAACCTTGAGGTTATCTTTAAAATAAAAAAACTAAAAGGAGGTGAGCTATAAAGCTCAATGTGAGTCTTATAATAAGTTAAATAACAATAAGCAGATACATAATGTACAACATAATCAATACTATGCATATGATCATAGTAGTGCAATTTTTGGAAAACAATTATGCATTTTTTTATAAAACATCCTACCCATCACCGCTACACCCCAAAAAGAGTTCCCTAGAACTCATCCATCCAAACACTCCAATATGTGGATGAAGCTACTAATATTCACAGACAGGCTATCATATAGGTTATGGATAAACCACCATGTAGGTTGTAGACAAAGCCATCAATATTTGCAGACAAGCTACAATGTAGGTTGTGGTCAAAGCCACCAATATTCACAGGCAAGCTACCATGTAGGTTGTGGATAAACCACCATGAAGGTTGTGGACGAAGCCACCAATTCTTCCTCCGTACAATATCCCACCTTATGAATGTGATATGGCCACAATGAACATATATATGTATATTTCATTTCAAAATATCATTTATCACATTAGGCATGTTGAAACATGCAAATCGAATCATATAGTATCATGTAGGGCATGTTTAACATGTGTTTCACATATTATTTCATGATATCAAAATACCACCATTTATTTGTCATGTAAAATCAATTATAACGTAATATCGCATAACATGAGAATGAGAATAACATTCTTTTCAAACAGTGAAAATCATAACCACATAACATACTTTTCACAAAATTAGTTGGTTCGAAATCACTTACTAGTATAATTCGTTTTGACAAATTTACTAGTATAATTCGTTTCGACAAATTTAGTCTCTCATTTTAGAATAGTTAAAGTATTCACATAAATCACAAATCAAATAATAATATTTTTTTAGGCATTATTAACGTTATATATATAACTTGTATCAATTTAGACCCACACCTGAATTTGTATGACCCGAAAATAGCGATTTCGTTTCCCAACTCTAAGAAAGGAGATCAACCCTTGAATCCTTAGTTAAACATTAATAACATATCAATATTTTGACATTTTTAATAATATTTTTGAATAAATGATTAGGTTGAATCACTTACTTAATCAATGGTTCCAATGACAAACATCTATAAAGAATGGAGTATGGATTCGGGGTTTCAAATAAACACTTCATGCACAAACAAGAAATACCCTTGTTAGAATCTTTCATAAATGAGAATAAAAAAAGCAATAATTTAATCAGAGGACTTACCAATACTTATGTAATCTCGAGGGTAAGTAGACTCAATAATCCTTGTAGTGATTTGATTAAAGAGGAGGATTCTCAACTAACAAATAAAATAAAATAATAAAAATGATAGATTAGAAAAGATAAACAATAAAACCTTTCAATAAACTCGAGATATGAAGTTGAATAATAAAAAGGTTGATTACAAAAGAAAGGGAGGAAAAGAAGAAAACGGTGAAAATTGATGGTTGTCAATGGCGACAACAAGGCGATGGTGGTGACAATGAAGGTTCTGTGGTGGTGGTGAGGTGGTGGTGTGATTGGCTAGGAATGGAAGAGATGTGGAAGAATTAAGGAAAAAGGCTTTGTTGAGGAGGTGAAATGGAAGAAAAATGAAAAAGAAAGAAAGGAGAAAAAGAAAGGGTGGTAAAAATGGAGAAGAAGGAAAAAAATATAAACATCAAAACGTGTAATTCACCTTGACCAGGTTCAATGAATGTCTTATAAGGTAAAGGTGAAGAAAATAGTCATGTTGAGGGGATAAATGAGCAAAAAGGGGACCATGGGAGTGAAAAGGGAGGTTTAAGATGGAAAGTTAACAAGTTAAAAGAGGAAATAATCTTCCTTTGCATGGTAGCTAGGAGTGGACGGTTATGGAAGATTTTTCCCACGCAAAAGTTGCCAAAAAATTAAATAAAATATGAAGAGTGTGGAAACTTGAACCCAAAGTTCTCAGGAAATTATTTAAGCTCTTAACCACTAAGTCAACTTACTTCTTTTTTCACAAACTACAACATTTATTTTAAAAACATTGTGTGACATTTGCTAATGTTTGAAGCAAAATTGCACCATATAGAAAATAATGTGAAGGAAGGGATTCAAACACAGATCATTAAGGACAGCTCCACCACTACTCAATCAATATACTTGATACTTAATTATTATCAAATGAGAAAAAGATTATTTCAAAAAAATTCGAGCGTGACCATTCTCGATTCATTAACTCAATTTCTACTAACCCGATTTTTGGGATGTGACACATGAACGATCAAATCCCATCTTTAACATCATACTTCTCAGAAAATCTCATTTCATTCTATCATAGGCTTTGCTCATGTCAAGTTTTAGAGCCAAAAAACCTTTTCGACCCGTTCTCTTTCGCTTAAAAACATGCAATACTTTATAGGCTAGAAGAATATTGTCTGAAATGAGACTTCCCAACATGAAAGCACTTTGTGCTTCATCAATACATATGTCAAAGACTTGTTTAAATTAATTTACTATTTTTTTAATATAATCTTATAAAGCATCGTGCAAAGACTAATATGCCAAAACTTCCTTAGATCATTCGAACGACAAACCTTCTGAATTAAAATAATATGAGTGAGATTTAAGGATTCTAGAGAAATACCTCAATTTAAAACATCCAAGCAAAACGATCTAATGTCCTACCCAAAAATGTGCCAATACTTGTGGTAAAATAAAGTTGGAATGTCATTTTCCCCTAAAGATTTTATTGGACCCATTTCTTTCAAGGCTGTCCAAATCTCCTCTCTACTATACTTGGCTAGGAGACTTTGAGAAATACAATTTTCTGCCCCCAATAGAATGTGATTCGTGTCGCCAACCCCTTGAGTATAAAAATCTTTGTAAAATGCGTACTAGCCATAGCAACCATTTCAGAATTTCCCGAAATAAATTGGCCATTTTCATCGTACAAACCTCTAATACAATTTATCCATTCTCATCATTCTCTGTATTAATAAATAAAGGGAATGATCTGAAATAGAATAAGAGAGATGGCGTAACGAGAATTTAGAAAAATATAACCACCATTCAGCATTTACCACTCCACGGTTGAGTCTTTCTCGAATATTATTTTCTGCAAATTACCTTTGTAACAGCCTGATTTAGGGCCTAGTTGGAATAGTGGCCTCGGGACCACAAATTTGATGTCAAGAAAATTATTTTATTTTTATTTAGATGTTATAGCATGTTTTTAAGAGTGCATGAAAAAATTGGTGAAGTAATTTTAGCGTTTGTGAGCTTAATTGCGAAAAAGGACTAAATTGCATAAAATGCAAAAGCCCTAAATTGATAGAAAAAGTTGTCAAATAGCTAGAGAATAAAAATTGGGGGTCTTTAAAGGCCAATTAGACCCTTTCCTAAGAGCTTGGCCGGCCATAGGGAGCAAATTGGTCAAAAAGTCAAAAGTTTGGTGGGTTTGGTGGCTAATTTGACTAAAATAGAAATAAAAATAAGAAAAAGATGATATCACATTTTCATCTTCTTCACTACCACCGAAAATATCAGCCATTGTGGTGGTTTGAAAGCTTCAAAATTTCAGCCACTTATCCCTCTTGTAAGTAAGTGATTTTCATGAGTTTTCTTGAAGATTTTTACATTTTTGAGACCCTTGAAGCATAAGCTTTCAAATGAGGGGACTATATTGTAAAATGGTGGAAAGTTTAGGGTTTTTTCATGAGATAACTTAGGGTGTTTTCTGAAATTTTATGGAAGAATATGAGTCCTAACTATGTTATAAACAACTTTTGTGAGGGAGTTTTCATAGAAAACACCTAAAGGGACTATTTTGCATGAGTTGTAAAATAGTTAATAAATATGTGAAATAGTGAGGATTTGAAGTTTCTATAAGAGTAAAAAGAGTTCGACTAGGCTTGAGATACAAATCAATAAAAATTGATTTTCGAGCATAAGGGCAAAATGGTCATTTTGCCAAGGTTTAGGGGCAAAATGGTCATTTTACCTAAGATGTGAATTTTAGATTGCCTAATTGTGTTTAGCGACTAAATGAGTGCATTTTGCTATTATAGATCAAGATTTACTGAATCCGAACTTAGACCGGGAGACGGCCAAACAAATCGACTAAACCGACTAGTCGTGTACGTTTTGTAATCTGAGGTAAGTTGTATGTAAACAATACAAATACGTTGTTATTATATGTGCTTGAAATATTATAGCATGAATTGCTTGATTTTGGAATTAAAAATGTGTAACGATAAATGAGATAGTAGAATTTCCGTTGGAACCTTAGAAAGTAAATCAGATATTCATGCCATGACATATGGGTTATTGTGGGCTAGTGTAAGACATGTCTGGGACATGTATCGGCCACATTATGAGAGCCAGTGTAAGACCATGTCTGGGATATGGCATCGGCATTGAGACAAGTGCCAGTGTAAGACATGTCTAAGACATGCATCGACCTCGGGACGTAAGCCAGTGTAAGACATGTCTGGGAAATGCATTGGCTACGAAATGTGTTAGTATAAGACCATATCTGGGACATGGCATCGACACGGATATGCAAGAGCTAGTGTAAGACCATGTCTGGGACATGGCATCGGCACCTTACCCCATGTTTGAGGCTTATGAAATATCCGATAGAGTTCCGAATGGTTTAACGGTGAAAATTATGATTGTGACTTAAATAGGAAAGTATAACCGTGTTGTGAGTGGTACAGGTACCTAATTGGTACGTATGAGAAATGAGCTCAATATAGTATATGTGATTTGTATGGATGGTAATGAGTAAGTGTGCTTATGCCTACCTTTGTGTTATGAGCATGATGATCATTAATGAATTTGTTGTTGTATATTTATTTATATGCAACTTACTAAGCTTTTATGCTTACTCCCGTTACTTTCCATTTTTCTTATGGTGCCGCCTAACTAGCTCAAGGATTACCGAAAGTTAGAGATATCGATCACACTATCAACCGAAGCCTTCGGTATAGTTGGATTTATATTTTTGAATATGGCATGTATAGGGCTTAGACTTCATTATTTTGTGTCTTTGAGAAGTTGGCCAAATGTGTTGGCTTGGGATAAATCCCACAATTTGTATTAACCCTTGAATGATGGCTAACATTCATTTTGAGTTTATAAAAGATACATTTTCATGATTAAATGAATATCTATTATGGCTGATTTGATTATAGAAATTATGCTCGTTTGTATTGGTTGGCATTTGTATGAAAATAGGCATGTAATGGTGGAAATAAGGCTTGGTAAATAGCCTTATATCGTCCACACGGGTAAACACACGGGGGTGTGTCTAGGCCGTGTGTGACACACGGTCTGCCCCATGGGCGTGTAGTCTGGCTGTGTGTCTCCTGCAACTTAAAAATGAGAAACAGAATGTGCAGTTTTAGGCACACGGCCTAGCACACGGGCGTGTGACACACACGGACTTTAATATGGTTGTGTGATACAGCCGTGTGAAGTCTGCACCTTAATTGTGAAATTAAATTACCACACGACCTAGCAACACGGGCGTGTACTCAGGCCGTGTGACTCAAGTTTCTTCTTGAATGTAAGTCAGAGAGCTCCACGGGCTTGGGACACGGGTGTGTGTGACCAGACGGCCTTCCCACACGGACGTGTCCCTATTCACACTGGCGTGTGGTCCAGTTTCAAGATAAAATTTTCTTAAGTTATCTCAAAACTCTGAAAGTTTTTGGTTTGGTCTCGGATTATCTCTAACGAATATTTTAGGCCTCATAGGCCTGTATGAGGGACTTTAATCATGTGTTTGAATGATATTAAATTTGGAATGAAATTTTATGATCACAATTTATGTATGTTTAATTGTGTTTAAGTTTGGTAATGTCTCGTACCCTGTTCCGGCGTTGAATATGGGTAAGGGGCGTTACAACCCTTTTCCCACGTAAACCAAGGACCTGAATAGCCCATATCTTCCAACTAGAATTCTATAAGAACCAATTGAAACTCCTCCATGTGTCCTTCATCCCTAGGAATGCCTCCATTTTTTTTCAAAAGCATACATAATCTCATTAAAATTGCTACATACCATCCATGGAATATTTTGGTCTTGTCCTAACAATTTTAATAGATTCCATGATTCATTCTATGACAAGAATCTAAAACACCATAAAAACCTGCCATTCTCCATTTGGGCTTAGTTAGAACTTCTTGCACTTCCTCATCAATGTGATTTCTTGAGAAATTCCTCAACATGATAGAACACCCTTCATTCCACCCAATACTCAATCCTTCACGAGTACCCTCAGCCAGGACATCAATCTTACATTGAAAACCACACTGTTTCTTAACTTTCTCTATGCATTCGAATTTAATTTAGTCTCCATAAAGAAGACAATATAGGGATGATAGATTTTCAACATATGTCGAATTCTACGAACAGCCCGCGGATTCCCCAATCCATAGGCATTCCAATAAAGAATTTTTATTGTATCTGGTCGGCTTGCACTCTGGCTATCGTTGTTATCCTTTCAGTAGGGTGTTCTTATACCCATCATCGATCCCCCTCAAATCTGAAAACTCAGAAACTGTAACACCCCATACCCGTATCCCACGCCGGGGCAAAATATAAGGCATTACCTAACTTGATTTCATGCACACAAATAATCTCGAGTCACCAAGACTCGGCCCAAATTAAAATTTTTTCAATTTCTACTTTAAACTTCTTCTACGAGCCTACGAGCCCCAAATCGACCATTGGAAACTAATTGGAACCTTTCCGGGTCCTTAAGCCAACTATGAAAATTTTGCCTTTAAACAGGGCACACGCCCGTGTGGAAGGGTAACACGCCCTTATCCCACACCTGTGTGGAATTAAATTCTAATTCACACCTACAGGTGTTTTTACACGGCCAGACACACGCCTGTATCCCTCACACGGCAATGACACGCCTGTGTCTTAGCCCGTGTGCAAAAACCTAGGTATTATGTTTCTGACATCAGCATCCCTAGAATGTCACATGGCCATAGCACACGCCCGTGTACTAGGTCGTGTCCTCCACACGGCTGAGACACATGGTTGTGTCTCTGCCTGTGTGTTTATTTCCATACATACTGAATTGAAATTTTTACGTTCAGGGGACACACGGCGAGACCACAAGCCTATGGGGCTGACCGTGTGCCACACACGGCCTAGACACACGTCCGTGTGTCTACCCGTGTGGACATTATAAGGCTATTTACCAAGCTTCATTGCCCTCCTTGCATACCTGTTTTCATATCAATACCAAACAAGCATAATTTTCAAAGCCAAATTAGCCACAATAAACATTCACTCAAGGCTTAATACAAAGTGTGGGATCTATCCCAAGCCAACACTTTTGGCCAATTCTCAAAGACACAAAATAATAAGGTTTAGCCCTATACATGTCATATTTAAAAATATAAATCCAACTATACCGAATGTTACGGCTGATAGTGTGATCGATATCTCTCATTTTCAGTGATCCTTAAGCTAATTAGGCGGCACTGTAAGGAGATGGAAAGGAAAGGGAGTAAGCATAAAGCTTAGTAAGTTGCATATAAATAATATACAACAACAATTTCATCAATGATCATCATACTCATAACACAAAAATAGGTGTGACAGCCCTAATTTGACCTTAGACGGAATGTGGTTTCGGGACCACAAAACTGAGTCAAAAGTGATTTTAAAAATTTAATTTGCATATCTTTATGTGTGGTAGTGCATGTGTGAAAATTTGAGATTGTTAATTTAGTCTCATGAATGTGAATTTCATTTGATTGACTTAGTTGAGAACTTAAGAAAATATGATAGGTGAATATGTAAGGACCAAATAGTATTAAAATAGGAAAGTTTGGGTTTGCATGTCAAAATGCCAAGTTTATACAAAGTGGCCGGCCATGTAATGATTTTCTCCACTAAGTTTATATTATTTATAATTAAATATTGGTAAGTAACTTAAAATAGATGAAAAATAAAGATTAATAAAAGAGAAAATAGAAGAGGGGTGTTCATCTTCTTCTCCACCTTGCCAAAACCGAAACAAAAAGGAAGGAAATAGGGAAGTTTTCATTAAGGCAATTCGGCAACCCTTTTTCTAGTTGGAGGTAAGTTTTGAAATGTTGGTTTTAACTTCCTTTGTATGTTGAGCTAATTGTTAAAATGCATTTCGGCAATGTCATGAAAATCAAACTTTTATGGTGGTTTGGGCATTAAGTCGTATATCAAGAGGTTAGGAGTAGAGGTTATTTCATGTTGTATTGAATAAATAGAGATTATTATGAGGTTGAAATTTGTGGAATTGTAGTTAAGTAATGCTTGGTACATTCGGCCATATGGGTTAATGGAATGTTTATTTTATTTGTTAATTTCTTTTATGAGAAATGGGTAATTGTTAAAGCCGAATGAGTTAGGATGGATAGGAGAGTACAAAATTTATGTTATGTGATAATTTAAGTAGTTGACCGAGACATGGAAGAAGGAATAAATTGATATTCTTATGTTTGGAGAGTGAAAGGTCTAATGAAGATATAGTAAATTTAAATGCATATTTTAGTTTAAATGTTAAGTAGAATTTGGTTGAAATAGCTTGATATATATGTGTTTGCCGATTATTTTGTTCATCAAGATAATTGAGTGACCAAATTTTTGTATTTGAAATTTTGTTTGATTAATTAAAATGGGAATTCATGAAATTAGAAGTTTATGAGCTTGATAGATTTTAGATGATTGCTAACCGAAAATGAACTTAGCTACTAAAATATGAAAACGTGAGTTACCGAAGTTGATCTTGTAATGTGTCGAATTGTTAGAATAGATGAAAAGTATGTTTGGATATGCATTAAGTTTAAAAGTTAAATTTTAAATTATGTATGGACAAATACCGAATCTCGGTGTGTGTAACTATGAGAAAGAAGTTTAAATTGGGGTTATGATGATTGAGTTATTTTATGTGTTTAGCTGGAGTTGAAGTTCAAGATCAGAGGGAGCCAAGTTCGTTCAAAGGGAAAGCGAAAGCGGTGGAGTAGCCGATCGGAGTTGTTCATCCGATTAAAAAGGTAAGTCCTTAGGCAAATTAAGTTAGATAAGATATCATAGTATGTATGAGTTATTGGGAATAGAATGTGAATTTTTTTATCAATCTATGTTAATGGGATGATTAAAGGTAAGAAAATACAGCACTATGTGTGCTAGATTATGTGGCACTATGTGTGCGAGAAAACATTGCACTATGTGTGCGAATAAGTAAGAGCACTATGTGTGCGGGCTTTCAAATAGAGCACTAAGTGTGCAATGTTGATTATGGAGTTTTATTTGTGGAAATCTAAAATGCACTTGGAAATTTAATTGGAAATTTGATTGATAGATGGAGTGACTTGGCTTACGCTTTAAATTTTTGGTTTGTATATTTTATATATATATATATACGTCAATGGTAGTATATGACAATTGCCATGGTATTTTAATTATGTATATTTAGATTAGGAGTACACGGTGAATTCGGGTAGGTATGTACCAAATGCATAAGGTACGTTTGTGACCTAATGTTTCCTTGTGATATTATGGTTAAATTCGGATAATATGGAGTTAATTATTTAGTTTATAGATGATTGAATAATTATAGTATTAAATTTTCTTAGGACTTACTGAGTTAATAACTCACTCGGTGTATTTTTTTTGTTTTGTTTTTACATAGATCATCTTATCAAAGAGAGCTTGGGAACCATCACGAAGTCATCACAACTTTTGTCAACCCTTTTGGTACTTTTGTTTTAAACTTTAATAGACATTATGGCATGTATAGGATAGAAATTTTTGGGAGGTTGCTATTTTGGTATAATTGTATATAAAGCCATACGAATATGGCTAAATTTCTATGTATGAAACTAAAAATGTTTGGTTACAAATCTCAAAACGTAAATTAACTTGATTTAGAACTTCATAATTGTGATAGGATTGATTCATATATTTTTACATTATGTAAGTGTATTCGGTCAATAGGGGATAAATCATTAAACAAATAGAAGGGTTTTAATCTGGTAATATTATTCGTTAGGTTTAAGGTTTCACTATTAAAGTTGAGCAGGTTATGTTATATGACCCTATTTTAGTAATCGACTCGGATGTTGGGGTGTTACAATAGGCACAAGCATAAACTTACTTGTTACCCTCCATACAAATCACATATTATATATATTGAGCTCATTCCTCATACGTACCAATTGGGTACCTGTATCACTCACAACACGATTATACTTTCCTTAATAACTCACAATTATAACTTCCACCGTTGAACCATTTGGAAAACTACCGGATATTACGTAAGCCTCAAACATGGGGTAAGGTGTCGATGCCATGTCCCAGACATGGTCTTACACTAGCTCTCGCATATACGTGCCGATGCCATGTCCCAAACATGGTCTTACACTGACACATCTCATAGCCGATGCATGTCCCAGACATGTCTTACACTAGCTCTCGTCTCAATGCCGATGCCATGTCCCAGACATGGTCTTACACTAGCTCTCATAATGTGGCCGATGCATGTCCCAGACATGTCTTACACTAGCTCACACAAGTGACCCTAATGTCACGGCATGAATATTCGGTTTATTTTCCTATGTTCAACGGGAACTCTAATATCTCTAATATATTCATAATCTCTCTCAATTCCACAATCAAGCAATTTATGCTATATTAAATTTAAATACAATTCAACACATACATTAGCAATGTAGTTGTAATATTTACATACAACTTACCTCGGATTACAAAACGTACACAACTAGTCGGTTTAGTCGATTTGCTTGGCCTTCCCCCAGTCTAGGTTCGGATTCGATAAATCTTGATCTATAATAGAAAAATGCACTCATTTAGTCTCTAAACACAATTAGGCAATCTAAAATCACCTATTAGGTAAAATGACCATTTTGCCCCTAGACCTTGGCAAAATGACCATTTTGCCCTTATGCTCGAAAATCAATTTTTATCGAATTTCTTCGTATCTTAAGCCTAGCTGAACCCTTTTTTTTACTCTTATAGCAACTCCAAAATCCTACTATTTCACACATTTATCATCCATTTTGCAACTTATGCAAACTAGTCCCTTTAGGTGTTTCCATGCTAACACCTTTCACAAAAGTTGTTTATGACACAACTAGGACTCATATTCTTCCATAAAAACTCAGCAACTATCACAAATACTTTCATGGAAAAACCCTAAACTCTTGTTTATTATACACAATAATCCTCTCATTTGAAAGTTTATGCTTCAAGGAGTCCAAAAATGTAAAAATCATTAAGAGAAACTATCAAAATAACTTACTTGAGAGGGCTTAAAGTTGCTAAAATTTTTGAAGCTTTCAAACCCCAACAATGGTTGATTTTCGGTCAAAGAGGAGAAAAAATGGATGAAGAAGGAGAATACTAGGCTTTAAGGTATTATTAAAATACATATTATGACATCAACCAACCTAACCCTTTGACCAATTACCCATTCTTGCCTCATGGCCGGCCAAGCTCTTCTAATAGGGTCTAATTGCCCTTTAAAATCCCCCCAATTTGATTTTCTAACAAAATAACACATTTAGCTATCAATTTATGACTTTTACACTTTATGCAATTTAGTCCTTTTTTGCAATTGGGCTGACAAACATCAAAATTAACTTACCAAATTTTTCATGCACTAATATATTCATGCTAGAACATCAAAATAATAATAAAATAATCTTTTTAACTTCAGATTTGTGGTCCCGAGACCACTGTTCCGACTGGACCCTAAATTGGGATGTTACAGAAACTATAGAGCTCGAAAAATTTGATCTTTGCCTTTTTCTTGCCTTCAAGACCCTCTAATGGGTTGTTTTCCAAGTCATGGTCCATAGTATCTTTACCTAAACCACTTGAGCAATCCACCACATTTCTTTCCATAATATTCGATTTTACTTTCAAATTTAATCCCAATATGGGATTAATTTTGTACCCTGATTCATGCCCTCTAGTATTCCATAAATTTCTCCTAGAATCTTACTTTCCAAAATTGGCTTTTGAAAAATTTGCATAATCTTCCTCACAAAGCCAAAAATTGGTCATGGTAGTTTCCCTTATTGACTATGCTTTCAACGACAAATCCCAACCTAACTCCAACTCTTGTTGTCCACGCGATAATCTAACCAGACAAAACTTATCACTACGTCCCAAACATCCGCAAAAAAAAAAAAGGAAAGTGTTAATTTCTCATATTTAAAATTCGCATAAACAAAACTCGATTGAGAAATCTTTATTTGCATTCGTCTCTTTAATGGAACATGAACATCTACTTGAACTCTAATCCTCATAAAATTTGTATACCTACGGTTTTGCTATTTAGAATCATATTCCACAAAATTTCCAGTGAAATTTCTAAACTATCTAGCAAAATTTTTAGAAAATAAACCAGATGGTAAACCATGTATTTGGACCCAAAAATACGAGAAAACCAAAGGAACTTGCATCAGATCTTCATCCTCCTTTAAACGATAAAACACCAAAAGGTGGCTATTGAACGTCCACATGACGCCATTGATCACTCTATCAATATCAAGTGCTTGAAAGAATTTGAATAAAAAATGTTTCTCACTCAAATCTGAATTTTGAACTTCCCCCAATGGATGCTAGAGATTTGTCGAAGTGTTTCTCATTGCAGAAAAATGTATCACACTTGCCATAATAAAACATCCAACAAGGCTGAATTCATAAGCCTTTTTCTACAACTCAAATCCCCTCTTCTTTAACATATTCTATACTCAACTTAGCAAGGTTTTTTTTTTTCGAAAGCAAAAATAACGAAAGGCAAAGGTGGCATAAAAAATAAAGAAATCAAAAGAAACCGACAAAACAAAGGAACAAAAGACTTGCTACTGTTAACAAAGGAAGAGAGATGAAAAGCGTGTGCATTAAGTTTTAAAAACAATTAAACTTCATAAAATTAATAATTTAAATTTGAATTAATTTTTTTAAAAAATATAAAAATTAAATTGATAGTATAGAGATTAATATATATATATATATATATATATAAAATAAAATTTAAATGTTGCAATATATGAAATCAGGCGCAAGTGTGAAGAGAGAAAATGAAACCATGTTTCGTTATTTAGGTAGGAATAGGATTATAGTGAAAAGTTGGTTTGTTGGGCAAATTAAGCTGTACCAACTAATCATACAGCTAAATATGCCTTCTCTTCTCTTCCTCAACAATGTTTTCAGATAACGAATATTATTGATTATAAACATGGTTAATACTACGAAATTACAATTATAACATCATATTTCCACCATTATAATTATGCTAGACTCACACAATTATATGATGTTTCTGTTTGTGAGGTTTTTTTTTTTTTTTTTGAGAGAGAATGCTTACCTTTTAATTTGAGTGTCTTATCAATAAATCCGAAAAGGGAAATCTCAAACCTTTACATGCATAAATAAAAAATTTAATCACAATTATTTATCATAATATTATCCATTATCTTATTTTCTAAAGCATTTTTTGCTGGACACACACATATATATATATATATATGAATAAAATATAAAGAATTAACTCCTCAAATATACTTAAAAAAAAAAAAAGAAACTAGATTATTGGATTAATTTGTAATTTGTAATTTTATTGATATTTGTCATTATATTTATGAATTAAATTTACTACTATGCTTTAATTGTGTATCGAATTTTGCCATTTTACTTGAATTTTACCACTAAATTTTGGTTTTTATTAAACTTTACTATTTAGTTTTAATTTAGAATAATTTGAAGACAAAATTTAATGAAAATATTTTTATATCTTATTTTAATATTTAACAATAATAAGTAAAATGAATATAATATTAAATAAAAATTATTATTTTCTAAAAAAACCTATTTTATATATTTTTATTCTTCAAGTATTTATTTCATTAAATACAAAATTTTCAGTTAATTTTTTAAATATAAAAATAAAATATTTGAAAGAATTTTTTATTAAAAAGATTTTTCAAATAATCAAAATTAGAATTGAGGAGTAAAATTTAAGGTAAAGAATTTCTTTTTTATTATTCAAAAAATTGTAGTGGAGGCATTGATATAGTTAATACATTTCATCAAAACTTGCTATTACTTGTAATTGCAGATGTGTGTTGATGAAATTTTGACGAATTACTAAGGTATTCCAAATTTAGAGGTAAGGAAGCCCAAGGTCTCCTATTTCCCCATGAAATCTACCAAAATAATGGGCCGTACCAATCGTGGCACAAACAAAAACAAAACTTGGAATGGGAAGTATATTTCGGATCCAGCCCAAGAAAGGGGAAAAAATTATTATTAGTTCAAATTTTGAAGTTTAATCTGAAAGATAGTACAAGTAATTTCACCTACTAGTGTTTGTTTTTACGACTGCAGAAAAGTAATTAAAGAGGGGATGGAGGGTGGAAGAGAAAAAGAAGAGGAACAAGATGGTGTTTCCGTACATTCTCCTTGCAAAGCTCCGCCGTCCTCCGCCTCTTCTCTTCCTAAGGTTTCTCTCGCCGTTTAGTTTTTTCTCTGTTTTATGCAATTTTTTTTATTAAACGTTTTATGCAATTAGTAATCACTTTTTTTTGTTGATTTTTATTTAAATTTTATATTTATCTGTTGATTTATTAGGAGCAACAGGAGGTGGAATTGGAGCTCAGGCTATTGGAAGCACTTGAAATTTATCCTCCTGTCAAATTACGAGGCACGTTCATCGCTTCTTCTTTTCTTTTCTTTTCTTTTTTAAATTTGTTAATTGTTTTATTATAGGGAGAAGTTCTTTTGTATTTCAGTTTAAATATTGATTCCTAGGAGTTATCTGGAAAAAAAATGAATTGAATTTTCTTTTTCTGGATTCTAATTGTAAAGTTTTATTGGAAATTTGTATTTATGATTCAGTTTGTGAAGTACTTTTTAACATGCTAGTGACGTGATCAATTCAAATGTTGATTCCTTTGATTTTCTTATTGCTGTGGTGAAAAATGGTTAAGCAATATTTTCAGCAAAAACCTTTAATGAATATGTGTTTAGCTGGTAATTGCAGTAGAAAGGTCAGCTTTTTATTTCTGTAGTTGACTTGATTCTGTATTTGATCTGGTAGTTTTAGAACCTAATGGTGTTTTTCATGTCAATGAGACATTGGCTTAATGGCAAGGTTGAGGCATTAGGAACTTTTAGATTCCAAGTTCAAGTCCCTCATGTGTAAATCATGTATGCGCAAGTTAGTTTGATTGTTGACTTAATTGTTCAGTTCAGTGCTTGTAATGATTGATTTCGATGGAAACTGTTGATATACTTGTAAATTGTAACTTCAAAAACAAATGGTGCTTCATGTATATTGTTTATAGGCCAATGTTAAGCTTTCAAACCCTAGAGCTACTTCAGTTGTTCAAATAACTTATATGTGGTAAATTATTTGGTGCATTTAGCAGTTAATGCACATTTTTATGGTAAAATAACTAGGATTCATTTTGGTCTTTAACAATCTACATTAATGCATAACTTTGAATCTAATTTGCTTCTCCACAGGCGTGCATCGCCACTTTGTCCTCTATGGTCTGATGGAATTCCTGAGGAAAAGGTTTGTTCTGCCTCCTGTTCTTGCTGCTCCAAACTGATCCCCTCTTTCAATCCTGTTCTGTCATTTTTGTTTCTTTCATTTTTACTTATTGTTTTGCTAAATTTTGTCACAGCCTGGACCGGCATTTTTCTCCAGACGAGGTTCTGCAGTTGCTAGATCGTTTCTACAACTTGGAAGTGCTGGTAACTTGCTTGTTCTATAATTAATTTTCATGTCCATCAGTTAATTTGGTATTCCTTTGAAGATGAGTTTTGTGCATTGATTACTGCTTGGTCTCAACATAAGAATTGGTAGCTGTCTTGTATCTTAGATGAGGAATCATTGTTACTTATACTCCTCATTTTCTCCCAAGTACCCCTGTTTGACATCTATTTCTGTTGTATATTGAAATACTGATACGCACATATATGATCCTCCAAATATATAGAAAACTTAGAAAAAGAAATCGAGTTTACTCATGTTGGCACATACCCAAATCCGATGCTCACCATCAAGTCCAAGTAAATTATAGGAGGAAAGTGCCTCCTGAAAAACTGGGATGCTAGTTAATGTTTATTGATGGTACAAAGTCTTTTTGATAAATAAAAAAAAGAAAAGAAAAGAAAATTAGCCCCAAAACCCTTAATAAAAAGTGCTATTGCTTTTGGTGATGTCAAAAGATAATTTTGTTAAGCTAATTTCTCTCTTTTGTAAATATCAGAAACCAGACGATGAAGAGATTGATATCCTAAACCATGAGGAAGATTTTTGCTTGCCACAAAGCTATTTTGTCAAGGAGGAACCCTAAATCAATTTTGGGGGTATTTGGGGGGGCATCCTGATATTTGTACTAGACTTGGTTTTTTTTACTTGAGATCTGATGATTTCTAACTGTGATAATGTTCCTTTATCAATTTGCACAATATTATTGTAAAAATTAGGTTGCAATTTTGATGGGATGTAATTAGTTTGGCTCTACCATCTTTTGACACCTTATTATTACTTTTTTTTTTTTTTTTTGATCTCAGCTTATTATTACTTTATGATTTCTCTTTTTTGGGTAAAATATTTTTCTAAAATTTAGACTTATACTAATATTCTTAATTGAATGTATCACCAGTGAAAGTGATAAAATAAATAAATAGATAATTGATGGAAAACCTAATTTGTAATTAAAAGTTATATATCTATATTTATAGAAGATATGCTAGTTTTTTTTTTTTACCCCCTCTTTTGAAGATGTAAATTTAAAAAAAAAAAAAAAAAAAAAAAAAGTGTTTAGAATTTTACATTTGTTTCTTCTCAATATTTTCTTTTATACTCTACATAAAAATATGATTTATTTTCATATATTTTTATTGTACTAAAAAAATAGTTAATTGAATTTTTGCTGAGTTGATAGCATTGCGAAAATAGTGATTAGAGAGCACTGAAGCACGTATAATATTCTAATTTAATTAGTTTAGATTTAGGGGTTTATAAGTAATGTAGAACACCTATAAGTAAATTGATGTTTTTTTTTTTTTTAAACAATTTTCTATTTTTTAAAATCCAATTCATGAAGTCTAATCCAATTACTATTTATAAATTTCATATAATTTAATTGGAATTTTTTTTTAAAATAATAATTTTTTTTAAAAACAACAGATTTTATTATTAGGGTGTATTTAGTTGAAGTAAAGTAACATTTTTTGGGCAATGTTAAATTTTAGCATAAGATTTTAATGTTTGGATTTCAAATATCATTTTGAGCCAGTAATCTATTATTTCCAATAGTCTCAAAATTCTGAAATATAAGAGGGATTCTCACTACTACATTTTCTTTATATACTCTTATATTTCCTTGCTAAAGTGACATTTTAGACATATTTATCTTATTTTTATGACTTCAATTTATTTTTCTTCAACTAAAACGTAATAATAATAATAATAATAATAATAACTACTGATGAAACAAGTTATTCTTCAAATAACATTTTAACTATATATACTTAAATCAAACTTTACATTTTAATAGGTCTAGTGTCACATTTGAATTAAGAATGTATATATCTATCATATATATTAATATTTTTTCCAGAATATATGATATTTTGCTAATTTTATTGTAAGTTTTAAAATTCATCTATGAGATAGAAATAATTTGCATGCTAATTGTCTAAAATTGTTGCAACTTCTCATTTAGGATTAATATTTGATGCACTGTGGGTAGATCTGCTCATGGGCCAAACCGAGTTTAAGCGAAAATTAAGGCCCGTTTGTTAGGTCGGGCCCAAAAAAGAGCCTAAAAATTTATTCAAGCCCGGTCCGGATAAAAATGCTAAAACACGAGCCCGACCTAGCCTGCCCATATTAATTTTTTTATATTATATTATTTTTACATAACTTTTAAATATATATAATACATCAAAAATACTAAAAACATTAAAATAAATATTTCCAAACAAATTGAAAATAACTTTTAAAAAATATGTATACTTAAATAATACTAAGATAGATACAACTTAACAAGAAAATGTCTCTAAAATAATAACAAAGTTAACAATAAAACAAGTGTTATACAATATCCAAATAATAACAACAAAATAGTAGCAATATAAAAATGAAATTGTAGCAAAATAGAGAGAAAACAACAATAAAATATCATAAAAATAACAAAAAAAAACATTTTTTTTTTACATTTAGTGAATTTGGGCCGGACTCTAGCCCAAATGTCTTACCCGAAGCCTGGCCTATTTCTAAAACAGGCCTTACTTTTTTGCCCAAGCCCATTTTTTGAGCCTATATTTTTGCCCAAACCCTCCCACTTTTCGGGCAGGCCTTCGAGTTGGGCCAGGTGACCCGGCCCATGAGCAGGTCTAACTGTGGGTGTATAGGTTTCGTGCACCATTAGTTAATAATAAGATGACAAATCACCACTAATGTAAAATAAAAAAAAATATTGAAGGACTTGAAAATAAATACTACTAACTTTATTTAAACATAATTAAATATTAATTATGATTATCAGGAACCAATTTTTCAAGTTTAGATTTCGGGCTTAGGGTTTTGAGTTTCAAATATGATATTTTTATATTTATTTATGTTTAATAATTATAAATTAATATTTATTTTAAAAAAATAAATTTATTTATATTTATTTTTAAATCTTTCAATATTTTTTTTTGTTTTATACCAATGACAATGGTTATCTTATTATGTGAATGAGACTTATGCACCAACAGTGCAACTAGGAGTCTGAACATTGATATTTGGTGTGGTTGGTGTGGTGAACCCAAGACCATTGATCATGTACTGCTCTATTGTTTTAAGGATAAATTACACCAACAATCACTCAATTTTGACCTAAAAGACAAAACAGCTACTCAACTTTCAATTCAACCACTCAACTTTCAAAAATAACAAATCGATAATTAAAGTTACCAAAAAATGACAAATCAGTCACCCGTTAACATTTTCCATTACAGGCTTAATGAGACAGGTGACTGGCCACGTTGGATATTTTCCTAACATCCTTCTCACACGCCACCATTAAACAGCAAAAACAGAAAGAGAAAAAGGGCCTTTTCACCATTTTTCATTATTCTTCTCAACTCCCTCACCACAACCCTCGACATTGGCAACCTTCACAAGCCCACTATCATTTAATCACCATACCATCATCACTCACTATTACTCCTTTGCTAAGATACCACCACCATAACCATCAAATCCCAACCCCTAAACATTCTAGACACGTGGAATCCCAACCGAAAACAAAAATATTAAATAGCAAACATCCAAAATCAAACCAGCAAAAAAAGAAAAAGAATCCCAAACATCAAAAGAGAAAAAAAAACTAAAAAATAAAGAGAATGAAAAGAGAAGAACTTGAGCCACCAGTTCAATAATCCGAGTGGTCAAGAGTCATGGTTGGAAAGAAGAGTTGTGGTCGGAATATGATGGTGATCCATGGTGGTCGATAAAGATCCATTGAAGCATTGTTCAAAGGTTCTTAAATTAGGGTCATTTAAACGATAGCTAGAATGCCAATGTGGCCAGTTAAATGACAAGTCAACTTTTTGTTACGTCTGTAATAGAAAATGGTTATTTGGATTGGTTTGTTATTTTTTGAAAGTTGAGTGATTGTTTTGTTATTGAGATCAAAGTTGAGTGACTGTTGATGTAATTTACCTTTGTTTTAAAGCTATTGAGGTGTGGGAATACTTAAGGGGTACGGCCGGTACTACTACTATTTTGAGCTTCATCAAGGATTGTTTGAAAGTAAAGTACGACCCTGGTTGTTCGCATATTTATGGTTTTAATTGTTCAAACAAAATCAGTTTCTTTGGTATGAGTGGGATGTTACGGCTAGTCAGCTTCTTGTAGAATTGGGCTGATTCTCGAGCTGTTATTCAACAACAACCTAACCAACCATCTCACATTCTACTCGCTACTGCCAATTGGTTGGCTCTGTCACGTGGCTGTTATAAATGCAATACTGGTGCAGCAATTTTTCTGTAACACCCCTCGCCCTTATCCAACGCCGAAATAGGGTTTGAGGTGTTACTGAACTTAAACTCAACCACTCTCAGGAAACCGGGCCATAAAATTTTGATCAATTTAAAACTTTTCATTTCATATTCAATTTGTCCCTTAATAAGGCTTACGGGGCCTAAAACATACATTCAAGATGGTTCGAGACCAAACTGAGGGCTCGAGAAAAACTTGGAGAAATTCATGCTTTAAGGCTCCACACGTCCGTGTGGGTATAAGGCACACGCCCGTGTGCTAGGGACATGTCCGTGTCCCATACCCGTGTGGCCAATTTAATTTCACAATTTTTCATAACATAGGTGCAGACGTCACACGGTCGGGACACACACCCGTGTCCCTTACCCGTGTCCTTTCACACAGCCACGACACGCCCGTGGTGCAGCCCTTGTGCAAAAACCTGGGTATTTTGTTTCTAACGTCAGCATCACACAATCATGGTACACGCCCGTGTACTAGGTCGTGCCCCTCCACACGGCTGAGACACACGGCCGTGTCTCTGCTCGTATGACCATCACCATGCATTCTGACTTGAAATTTCTAAGTGTAGGGGACACACGGCCCACTCACACGCCTATGGGGCTGTCCGTGTGTCATACACGGCCTAGACACACGACCGTGTGTCTACCTGTGTGGATAATATGAAGCTATTTACCAAGTCTCATTGTCACCCTAGTATGCCTATTTTCATGCCAATACCAACCAATATCAAATCAAGCATGATAGACATTCATTTAACCATGAAGGTGCATCTATTATAGACTCAAAATGATTGTTATCCTCATTCAAGGCTTAATCTGATGTGTGGAATCAATTCCAAGCCAACACATTTGGCCAATTCTCAAATACACAAAATAATAATGTCTAGTCCTATACATTCCATAATCAAAAATATAAATTCTACTATACCGAGAATTTACGGCTGATAGTGTAATCGATATCTCTGACTTCAAGGGATCCTTGAGCTAGATAAGCGGCACTGAAAGTAAAGGAAGAGGAAAGAGAGTAAGCATAAAGCTTAGTAAGTTGCATATAAATAAATATACAATGACAATTTCACCATTAGTCATTATACTCATAGTTCAAAAGTAAGCATAAACTTGACATACTCATTACCGACTACTCAAGTCACATTTTCTAATTTGAGCTCACTACTCATGCATACCAACTTGGTACCTGTACCACTCACAACATTATTATACTTTCCTTATTAAATCACTTTCATAACCTTTAAAGTTGGACCTTTTGGAATACTACCGGATATTCTATAAGCCTCAGACGTGGGGTAAGTTGCCGATGTCATGTCCCAGATATGGTCTTATACTAGCTCTCGTATATACGTGCTGATGCATGTCCCAGACATGTCTTACACTAGCACAACTCTTAGCCGATGCATGTCCCAGTCATGTCTTACACTAGTTATCATCATCGAGGCCGATGCATGTCCCAAACATGTCTTACACTAGCACTCATCTCAATGTCGATGTCATGTCCCAAAACATAGTCTTACACTGGCTATCATTATGTGGCCGATGAATGTCCCAAACATGTCATACACTGGCACACAAATAACCCAAATTTCATTGCATGAATATCCGGTTTGTTTCCTAGGGTTCCAACGGGATCTTTCTATTATCTCAATCATTAATATGCATTCTCTGTTCACAATCTAGCAACTCATACTATATCAAATTAAAAACAATTTGAATACATGCATTAACAATGTAGTTGTATTATTTGCATACAACTTACCTCAGTTTACAAAATGTACTCGACTAGTCGATTTAGTCGATTTGCTTGGCTTTTCCCCGGTCTAGGCTCGAATCCGATATTTCTTGATCTATAATAAAAAAATGCACTTATTAAGTCACTTTATCAACCTAGGCACTCAACAATTCACAATTGGGCTAAATGACCATTTTGCCCTTAGACTTTTGCAAAATAAACATTTTGCCCCTTAGCCCGAAAATCAAGTTTATCGAATTTCTTTATTTCTTAAGACTAGCCGAACCTCTTTGACTCTTATAGTAACTCCAAATTCTCACTATTTCACATATTTATCATCTATTTTGCAACTTATGTAAAATAGTCCCTTTAGGTGTTTTCATGCTAACACCTTTCACAAAAGTTGTTTATAACACAACTAGGACTCATATTCTTCCATAAAAACTCAAAAACTATCATAAATCCATTCATGACAAAACTTTAAACTCTTAATCATTTTGCAAAATAGACCCCTCATTTGAAAGCTCATGCTTCAAGGGTCCCAAAAATGTAAAAATCATCAAGAAAATCATCAAGATCACTTACATTATGAGAGGAATAAGTTGCTAAAAATTTTTAGCTTTCAAACCTCCATATTTGCTGACATTTTCGGTGGAGAGAAGAGACGGAGAAGAAGGAAATAATAGCTAGGCTTTTAGGCATTATTTTATCACCAAATCATGACCTCACTTACCTAAACTTTGACTATTTGCTTAAAATCCATCTCATGGCTGGCCACCACAATTAAAAAGGGTACAATTGCCCTTTAAAAGTCCTAAATTTTATTTCTCTATCTATTTAACACATTTGGGCACTAAAATGCAACTTTTGCCTTTTATGCGATTTAGTTCTTTTTTCGCAATTGGGCTCACAAACATCAAAATTAACTTACCAAATTTTCCATACATTAATATAATTATGTTATAACCTCATAATTGTAATAAAATAAATTTTATAACTTTGTATTTGTGGTCCCGAGACCACTATTCTGACTAGGTCCTAAATCGGGCTATCACATTTTCAAGCGAAAAAGGGGTTCTACTTTTGTTGTTGTATTGTAGGATGATGGTGGTGATGTTATGGAGGCACTCTCAAGTTACAGGGCTGGTGTTTTCGAAGCTCATGTAGCCAAGGCATGTGATGGATAAAATCTTTACAGCTGAATAGGCCGTATAGTATTAAATTACGGTTGCGGAGTCCGTTGCGGTTGTGAATGTTGCAGACATTACGTAACACAAAATAGTTGTTGCGGACGTGATTTTTTTTTCAAAAATCACAATGTTTCAAAATTATTATATTTATTCATTTTATAATCATATTTTATTATTCTAACATTACTGATACTCTTTTATGTGTTTTATTTAATTTATAAAAATAAAAATATAATTTTATAAATAAAAATTCATTGAAAACAAATATGAACCATACAAACATTATCACACTAAATCATGAATAATAGCAACCATAATTTTAATAAATAACATATAAATTATCTCATATTTTGACATGAAAAGTTAATTTTACATCAACTTAAAAAGGAAAAATATAAACATACAAATATAAAAACTCCATTTGTTATATAATTCACCACCATAATGATGTGGAGGATCTAAATCATCTCTATTTTCATCACTCCCTCGGTTTCGATCACCTCCCGTTCCATGTGAAAAAGGCATCACATTGTATGCAAAACGTGGAGGGATAGAACCATGTAATGCATCATTGGTAGGAAACATGTAATGAGGTAAATGATAACCAAAAGATCCATAGCTTGAATTATGTCCAAAGTAAGGTGGATAAAATGCATTTGGTTGGTAGGAATGAGAACTCTAAGATGATGATTCATTAATTTCATTCTCATTTGTAGCTAAACTACATTATGATGAGCCTGTAAATGAATTATGAAAGTACTCTCTCATCCTCCCATGAGTTCTATCATCTTTAACTTTTCTATGTTGTGAACTAATAGATGCATTTGTTTCATACAAATCTGGACCAGTAGTATAAGGATATCTAGTCATACCTTGGCCTCCATAAAATGTGTCAGAATACATGTGCTCAGGTTCTGTTTGGCATGCATCTTCATTATTGCCACCAATATCATCACCATCACCACCACTTGATGTTGATAGTTGAACACTTTTCTCATTAGATTGAGTAGGTGAAATGTCATCCATATTGTCGCATTGAGTTTCTTCATCGACATTTCTTCATCAGGTTTATTAAGTAAATCTTCAGGCAACAATGAAAAATTGGGTTCACTATCAAGTGTAGAATCCTCACTTTCTTCAATCCATGCATTTAATGGATCCTCCTATTCAAAATTGATTGGATTAAATCCCATTTCTAACTCTTTTACACTTTTTTATTTTCATGTGCCTTAGCTTCAACTTCATATTATAATGGACATAATCTAATTTTTTAAGCTTTTTATGCTTGAGCCTGTTTCTCTTGTTTGTGTGGATCAAACTAAATATACTCCAATTGTGCTCACAATTTGAAGATGAAGATGTTTGACTCAAAACTCTAACAGCAACGCATTGAAGTTAAGGTGCACAACCTCCATAATTAATCCACCATTCAGTTACCCAAAAAACATAAATAATAAGATGTAGTTCGTAAAGTATCTATAAATATATTTTTATTATCTACAAAACTATAAAGGTAAAATTCATTTTTACTAGGATTAGTCCTCAGAATTACAGCTTGAGCTAATGGTGTTCCAAAAGAATCCACTTTATCTCGATATAGCAACAACTAAAAATAAATAAATCAATAATTACAATATAAGAATTTATAGGTTCCTTTACAAATTTAGGTATGTAAATATATACCTGATTCATTGCCAAAACTAGATTACTCATGTTAGGCTCTAGCTTTTGTATAATATTTCTAACTTGATTCATGGTTTCACAAAGCACATTGTTTGTGGAATTGCCTCCATACAAAAATTTTGGATTAAAGAAATATCATGTATAATAAATAATATAGTAAATATCTAAATAAAACACTTACAAATTAAAATATTTAAAAGTTTTACAACGTACCAGCAAAATACAAATCATTATAAAATTGATTACTCCATCTCTTATCAATGATATCTCAATATTTCTGGTAAAAACGACAATCTCTTTGAATTTCCAACTTTGCTTGATCCATAACTTTATAAATAAAACCCATAGTTGTTTTTTCACGCCATCACACATTTTTAACACTTTAACCAACAATTCTTGGATCTTTAAGACATTAACAACCTTTTTCTAGAACTCACTTAAGTTAATGACTTCCATCATTTTTAGTCTAGTGGGTTTTCTTGCATATGTGGACCTTTTCCATGTTGAAGAAGTCACAATTTCCTTTAGTGTTTGTTTGCTTCTAACAATGCTCTCCAAAGCAATAAAATTGGTAGCAAATCTAGTGATCCCAAGTCGTAAGAGTTCTGCACCCTTGGTATATTTTTTCATATAATCAATTATCCAATTATGATTGTATATGAAAGAAGATATCTTTTTTGCCTCATTTAAGACCTTTTTTCACACTTTTTCTATTACCAATTTCTTCCAAAATAAGATCCAAGCATTGAGCAAAACATGCAGACCAATACAAGTGCCTTTTCTTTTGCATCAACATATGATTGACGGCTTTGATAGCTGTTTTATTGTCTATAACAACTTGAACAACAAATTCTTCACTGATTTCATCGACCATTTTGTCCATTAAACCAAAATAATACTCAGTAATATGAGAGGTAACACTACTCGCATCAATGGATTTTTTACAAATAGTACCTCTTGTGCTATAAATTAAGAAATTGATTATATGTTGATTAGTTGTCCCTTTCCACCCATCACACATAATGGTCACCCCTTTTTCTTCCCATATAGGCCTAAAGCTATTTACCCATTCTTGTATCTATTTATACTCATCTTTCAAATACACTATTGTCACCTCATAAGCTGAATGACCCCTAATCAATTTTCTAACTTTCACTGCAACTTGAAGTACAAGTTGGAGAAATGGTGACTCTGCAAGAATTGCAGGTAAAGCTTCATGCAATATCAACTTGGACATTGCTTTCCTTACCTGAGCTTTTGCATTTTTAAGAAAGCTCGAATTAAGTTTTGATTGCTTCGAACTTTTTGATCTTTCAAGAATAGGATCCATGTTTGCTAATCTAGCTCTAGGAGAGTCAAGATTAGTCCATTGATGTTCCCTCTCACTTCTTTCAGAATTACGAACACTAAATGATCGTCTAATTCCTTGAGTTCCAAAATTACTACCTCCTTCAATTTCAAAAACTGAATCTTGATCAATTCTTACTCTTCGACGTTGCCTTTCTTCCCATTCAACTTGAGATCTCATACTCTCACGTCTTGTGATAGTTAACTCTTCATCATCATCATCACCACTATCACCATAGTCTACACGGTCTCCTAATCTTATTCTTTCCTCTAATTCTTGTTTTCTTCTTTGCTTCATAGCTTTTTCACTATGATATTCTTGAAGCTATTGTGCAATGGTTTTTCTAACTTCTGTCAAGACATGTGGACAAGGCACTACATTCTCTTTTTTTTTTTTTTTTTTTTTCAGCCAAATGCTCTTTCAACCATGTTATTCCTCCTTTAATAATTCTTCCACAAAATCTACATTTGACATTATTATGATTACCTTCAACAGGTTCTCCCCACCTCCAACCATAATCATCACTGGGAGCAGCATCTTCTTTATTTCTTGAACGTGGCATTTTTTCTTATATCTGCATGAAAATTATTATTAATCATTACTTGAGTTCAAACCAACTAGTAAAAGATTCATAAAAATGAAACAAAAATTGTAGGACTTAAAACTAACAATAAAAAATATTCACCAAAATGAAACAAAAATGATAAGGCTTAAAACTTAAAATGAAACAAAAATAATAAGACTTAAAACTACAAAAATGAAACAAAAATAATAAGATCTAAAACTCTAACAGCAGAAACACTGCTATTAAGACTTATAAAACTTATTATTAACACTACAAAATATTTACAAAAATTCAAATAAAATTCAATATAAATATAACTAATTATTAATTAAATATGTAAAAATAATAATTACATAGCAACTCTAAATTCAACTAGTAAGACAAATATATTATTTAAACTAAGTAATAAATAAAATAATAATATTTTAAAAATAATAATTATATAACTTGTATTTCTTGCTTTACAAATGAGTTGAGATGATGTCGATTCCTCAAGAACACAACTCTTGAAATAGAAAACAGAAGAAATAGCTCTTGAAATGTTGAAGAAAATAGTTGAGAGGATTTGAAATTCAATACTCCTGCTCTTTCACCCCCAAAATGTTATTCTATAGTAGACTAGTAATGTAAAAAAAGAATTTGAAACCTTTACAATTTTTGCTTTAAAGCTTTCAGCTGAATTTTGTGGGGAAAGGAATATATATGTATATATGTATATATATTAGTTCCTATTCTTACACAAAGCATGTGATTGTGTCATTTCAAATAGCTTTAGACAACTTTACTTTTGTAAAAATTCAAAAGAAAACTCAATACACACATGCTTAGCTCCCGCCAAAATAATTGTACAAATAGGCACAACTCTTCAATATAATAATTTATATAAAAATTTGATATACTACCAAAAGTTCAAAACTAAAAATCTCGGTTAAACTAAAAAAAATAAAAAAATAAAAAAAAAATTGTGTAGCTCACATGAAACATGATCTACATCTGTCTGCTTTTAACAAATTATATTTATACATTTTATGAGTTTTATTTAATTTTCAAGAATAATAAACTTAATCATTTTAATTGCTTTATTGTATTTTATTAGGGGAACTTAGTTTCATAATATCTACAAGTTTCATGCTTGCTAATGATTCTTTTCGGTTCTTACTTTAAAATTCTCAAGATTTAATGTTGTTTTCATTTTGATTCTCTTATTCTTTTGACCCACAGACAAGTATCTTTGGCCATTGATTATCTTGGTAGTTGCCTATATAATTATCCCGTTATAGCCTAAACATTGAAAAACTCCAACATTAGTTTATAGAAGCTTTAAATTTGATTATTAGATGTTATAACTTTTGCAATTAAGCAAACAAAACTCTAAACGACCTGTTGCGGTGCTGATGCGACGTTGCACCACTTTTTAATAACTATTGCGACATTACATAATGAATTTTAACCACAACGATTATAATATTATTTCTTTAATGCGTTGCGCTAATATTATGTCGTGATAGCTTCCATTTCCGTTACATTTCCGCTGCAATTTAATATCCATAGGGTTGTTCTAGAGCTGGAGAGCATGGTGGTGGACAATGCGTTGATCGACCCCATGGTTCCGCTCTGAGTTTGGGTCGGTTATAAACGATTGTATCGCTTTGAAAAGTGAGCTTGATATTGAGTCAATGAAGTGCGAATAAGGCCAGGCAGATAATATCCCTGCTTCTTTCATTTCTGTTTTATCTTTTAATATATCTCCTTATATTGATGGAGATAGAGTTGCTATATTGGGTAAACCCTGTTAGCTTTGCCTTTAATTTCTCCCATTTCCCTTTTCCTTCTCCATTTATAACATCTTATATTTCCAAAAAAACAAATTCATTAATAAATATTTTAATAATTTTACATTTCATGAATCAAAATATCCCTAAATGTATTTATGTCCTTTAATAAATTATATATATATATATATAAATATAAAAATAAACTTAATAAATCTTAAAATGTAGGACATAAAGTAATTAAATTGATATATTTAATAATATCTTTTCATTGCGTATTGGTGCTAATTTTATATTTTTTTTCCTCTTATTTACAACATTAATAAAAATGCGAAATTTTAATATTTAAAGGTTTTTTAAAAGAAATTTATGTTCATAGCAGCATTAAATTTGAAATTTAGCTCAATAAAATTATTAAATAAAGAGTATATCTTTTATAACATTTATATTATGTTAAAAACGAAACTTTATTATCCAATTAATATTATCTCTCAAAATACATAATCAATAAACCCTTCTTACCACTAAATAAAACCATTCTCAAAATCATGTTAAAATCATTTTCAACTTTCCAAATTCAGAGAAAAACAATAAATCAAATTTGGGTAATCTCAAAATCAGCAGGCTGCCATTTATTTCATAAACTCACATTCAATTCATCAACCTAAGTACTTGAAAATAGAAGCTTATAATATGACACAAAATATAGTCAAAAAAAAAAAAAAGGAAAGGGGAAATCAATACAATATAAAGCAAAAAATCATAATAATAATAATAATAACAAAAATATCCATAATTTCAACAAGTAATTCATATTAGAGAATATTAAATTAAAACAAAAATAAAAATTCAAGTGATCGATTTCATCATCTGGTTTTTGGTTGTACTGCAAATGATCGTTTAGCATTGTAAAAGGGCTAAACTGGTTGATCCAATCCTCTTGTAAGAACAGTTATAAGAAGCCAATTTAGACAAACAGTACTAGAAAATTTTAAACATTGAACTGCCACCACCCCCCAATTCTGGCTCCCTGACTTTCTTTATCAATGTTTCTGCAAAACCCAATTTAGTGACGAATGTAAGCAATAATAATGGTCAAATTATGGTTTTGATCCTTACACTATGCTCAAATTTGGGATTTTAAGTGGAATAGTTAAAATGAGATTATTAAAGTAAAATGACTGTGTTTAGAGGGATGAAAACCATAATATGATGAAATCATAATAAAAAGAAGAAATGGTGGCAAGTGATAAGCCCTTATACCTCGGCTTTTGCCTCAGATTTGGCCACAGATTTAGTATCATCACCTTTTACGGTGTCTTCACCTGCATCAAAATTCATAGTCCTTAGATGTCTCAAGACAATGCTTCCCAAACATACCAATGTAACCAAAAGGCTTCATGTTTGAATAGGACAGAATGGAAAAGATCAAATACTATGTCCTATGTCACTGCTATTTCAATAATGCTTACTCCAACTTTTGTATTTCATATACAGGTATATTCAAGTTTGAAGGATCCTAAATGAAGTTGATGTGGGAGTACAAGGAAGCTATTTTCAGTTGAAAACAAGACAATACCTCCATCTTCAGGCAAATCAGAGGTCCAGAGGGTGAGGTTGTCTCTCAGAAGCTGCATAATTAGGGTGCTATCTTTGTATGATTCCTCACTCAAAGTGTCCAACTCCGAAATGGCTTCATCAAATGCTTGCTTAGCCAAATGACATGCCCTGCACGTTCCCAATTTATAACCAAATATATCACCGATACTAAATATAGACACACAGACAGAGACTTAATATATACCTCTCAGGTGAATTCATTATCTCATAATAAAACACAGAGAAGTTAAGGGCAAGGCCCAGACGAATTGGATGGGTTGAAGGAAGATCAGTGTTTGCAGCAGCAGAAGCAGCCTTTTTAGTAAAAATATATCAAAAAAAAAAAAAAAAAGCTCAGTCTGCAGAAATGAAGAACATTATAATCAAGGTCAAATTGTTGTTCAACCCTTTTACTATGCTCAAACTTGAGAATTAATCCTTATATTTTATTTTAACATAATCTAGTTCGGGTTAAAATATTAGTATTACCCTTTTTTTTTTCTTAAAAACACATTTCCAACCCATCATGGTTATGCTTAAATGAGTGATATTAACAAATATCTGCTTTAGTATTTTAACTGAAATCATTAAATGATTAAGTAAAGATATGAATTTATACCAAATTAAAATAAAAGGATTGAATCTCAAATTGGAGTAAAATAGAGGGATTAAAACCACAATTTAACCAATAAACAAAATTATGGATATTTTTATATGATAAAAGGGTAAACAACTAAACATTAAGTTACCTCATAACCTTTCAAAGACTGCTCAGCAGCTTCTTTCCTCTCCTGATCTGTCTTGAACTCAGCAACATACCGGTAGTAATCGCCTTTCCTGAATCCCATTGCTTTAATATATATAAAAACTGTATTGAACTTTTTATCCAAGAAGTTTAGATTCACAAATAACTATAATCAGAATCAAATTATTAGTATATATATATGAACTTAGACAAGACTTTGAGACTTATACCTTAGAGTAAAAGTGTATGGAATATGTAGTATCAATGGCAATGAGGAAGCGGAGTGAAAGATTTAAAATGAAAAGTGAAAAAGGAAAACATACATCTTGTAGTAAAAAACAGTGGCTTCACCAGAGGAAGAAGAAGGGATGAGATGCTTATCAATGATGCTCAAAATGTCAGTGCAAATATTGGAAAGCTCTTCTTCTACTTTTCGACGGTACCCTTTGATCAGCTTCACGTTCTCTTCGTTCCCTTTGGATTCCTCCTTTTGTTCAATGGAAGACATGATCCGCCATGAGGCTCTTCGTGCCCCGATCACGTTTTTGTATCCCACCGACAGTAGGTTCCTTTCTTCCACCGTCAGCTCGCAATCAAGTTTCGCCACTTTTTTCATACTCTCCACCATTTCTTTCTCACATCCAAAAACCAAAAGCACGAGATAAAAGAAAAAAAAAAAATCAAACTTGCTGATCCAATCTTAAATACAACTTAAATTAAGGGATGACTATGGAGGAGGGCAATAGTAGAGATTGCTTTATCCATCTCTATGCTCTTGTTTGTATGGATGTTGATAATGAGCATGTGTCAGTGTCATGGCCCGCACATAACTGCCGAGAGTGTGCAACTGAAGAGGGATGCTTGAGACAAGCCACCTAGTAAGCCAGCATGGTGTGGGAGGAGGCCTTATGGACCCTGCGAAGGGTCTAGAAGCGTCCTGAGTTGTCTGTTTAAATAAGCCACATAGGGCTTAAACTGCTTAGAACAAGATTTTTAGACTAGAAATGATCCTAACTGTCCATGTGGATGATTGGGGTTGCCTATAAATAGGGGCTGGCCCTCACGCCATTTGTAGCATAAAAGAGAGGTTAAAGTGATCTACTTAGTAGTGACTTGTAACAAGTATATATTGCCTTGAGTTTCTTTTCTTTTTAGAAAACATGAACTAGATTACAACACAATGTGGAGGTCCATTAGCCTCAACAATAACAATAGGAATAATTGACTCAGGCTCATTATAAATATAAAGAAAAGCATTTAAATGATTCAAATAAAATTTACTCGCCATATTTTCAGACAGAAATATTCAAATAATATTCAAATGAAATTTATTTCCCATATTCCTCTGAGATAGAAAGGGATTGTTATAACATTCTTTCAAATATCCTAAACCTATCTTGATTAAGGTGAACTCTAGTTAAAATTTTTCTCCTATATTTCTCTTGTGTTACTTTAAGTTTAATAATATTAACTTTTACTTTCTACTGAAAAAAACAAAATACTAAACTTCTATATTTTATTTTATTTTTTAGGCTTTATTATTTATAATGTTTACTTAAACATACAACTTAAATTTTGTATTTACTAGTCGAACTAAAGATTACACATACTATACTATAGATGCCATTATATTCACTACTCTTTGCTTTTTGCTAATAAATTTTTAATTTAATATTATAATAATTTATTCATAAATTATTAAATTTTTTTATCAAGATCTGATAAAATGATTTAACATTAAACTTGATTTAACTAAAATAAAATATTAAAGTGAAAAATCTTTGAAAATGATTTAAATAAAATTTATTAAAATCTAAAATGATTCAAAATTTAAACTCAAAATAAATGAAATTTAACTCAAACTTGAAAATAATTTTAAAATTTTAAAATAACACTTTCTCAGCACACCGCAAAGCAAAATTCTACTAAATTTATAGAAATGTTCAAATTTTTCCATCTCTATTTGAAAACTCATCGTTATTATTAATAATAAAATTTCCATTACCTTCATAACGTTCAGCTTGTTCAGCGAGTTTAGCTAAATAAACATGAATTTCTCTCTCCTTTTCTGAAGAAGACATTGTTGAAATAGAAATTCAAAAAAGAAAGTGTACTTCAAAAGGGAAGTAAAAAAAGAAAAAAGAAATTGGGGAATGAGAGAAAGGAAAGAAGATGATGATTTCTTATAGAAGAAAGTTAATGGAGGAGCAAAGTTTAGGGAGAGATTTTCAAAGTGAGACCGTGCCATCCGTTAATTATTATAGACTTATTCAATTCTTTCTTAAAAATTGTATATTTCACTCTTATATTTTTTTTTGTTTTATTATTAATTACTATAAATTTAATTAAGATATTATTACTTAATATTTATTTTTAAATGGTTATTTATTTTTTAAAAACAAAATGTTATTAACAAAATTTTTAATAATAAGATTTTTATATAATATTATTAATGGAAATTTGATATTGAAATGAGAGATATTAAAATTAAAGAAGAAACTGATTTGAAGAATTAATTATAATTTTTTTATTTTAATTATATTAAAAAATTATTATTTAAATATTTTATTTAAATAAATTATGATATATTATGTAAAATATGTGATAAATTAATAAAACAAAAATATTATTAAAAATTAACTTGTTTAAATAATTTAAATAATACAAATTTGTCTAAATTAACTTGTTTAGATATACTTTCATAAAAAAGTTTAAATATATTGTCGAAACCATTTTTTTGAAAAACGGGAATCGATTTTTTAAAGCAAAAGTTTGGAGTCGCCAGCGATCCTTTTTTATGAGATGTGATCGGGTCACCTCAAAACATGGCCGTTTTTCAATAAACAAATTGATTTATCAAAATAATGATTTTGGTCTTGCAAAAATCAGAAAAACGGGTTCGGGAGTCAATTACGTGCGATGAAGGGTTATCACCCTCGTCATGCCCAAATTTGGTACCTAATTGATTAGTCAGTGTCATAATGTCGAAAATTGAAAATTTGACAAGAGTTTAAAATACGTTCCCTCTTAATGTTAATGCTTTTTTAAAGTATTTGGATGAATTAAAACGTATGTCAAGAACTGTTTCATCTCAAGGTAAAATATTATATCCAGTATGTTAGGACACAACACCTCGACCCTTGAGTATGAGCTTGTCTTCTATTTCATTTAAAATCCATGTATTTAAATTTTAAAAAGGATATTTGAATATTTAGATCAAACGAAAAATCAAAACTCAGTACGTTAGGGCACGACTACTCAAATTTCTAAATACGGAATATTGTCTTTATTTTATTTAAAACACATGTATTTTAATTTAAAAGGATAATCGGTTACTTAGATCAAATGAAAAACCGAAACCCGGTACGTTAGGACACGATTTCTTGAAGTTTCAAGTACCGAATATTGCCTTTACTTGAAAAATCCAGACAAAAATAATAATAAATAAAATAATATAGAGATAAAAAATAGAATAACAAAGAAAATTCGAATAAAAATTTAATTTAAATCGGGAGTGGGTAAATAAACTCTTGTACAACAAAATATTGAATGAAATAGTTTAAAAATAGGACGGATAATAAAAATAATAGTAATAATAAAAAAATATAATGGTAATGATATTAAAAAAAAGTAAATATAATGATGATAATAGTGTTAAAAATAATAATAATAATAATAATAATAATAATAATAATAATAATAATAAACAAACGACATATTAATGATAATAGAAAATAATGATAATAATAATGAAAGTAATGAAAATAATAATAATAGAAACAATAATAATAAAAGTAATAATAAAATAGAAAATAACAATAATACATTAATAATAATAATATACGTGCTAATAATAATAACAATATAAAAAAAGGAAAATAATACTATATTAATAAAAATAATAATAGTAGGTTAATAATAATAGTAATAAAAAGGTAAAAATAATAATAAAATAATAAAAACACTATTACGTTACTACCAATAATAATAAAAAAGAAAACAGTAATAGTATATAGAATAATAGTAAAAGTAATAATAATAATAATAATAATAATAATAATAATAATAATAATAATAACACTCTCCCCCTCCCTTCTAAATCCGGCCTTGCTCCGGTCACCGGACCTCTACGAGTCGCCGTCGGCTCCAACGTACACGGCCGACCGGACCTAAAAAAAACCCTTTTTTTTTGGCAATTTCAAAATGGGTAAGCTTCTTCCCCTTTATTTTTACTTTTGTATGTAAAAAAAAATAAAATAAAATTGAAAGATAAAATAAAATAAACAAAGAACTTAAAACGAGCATAGACGAAAAAAACACCTCTTTTGCTTTGATTTTTGATTAATCTCGTGTATTTCTTATATTGAAAGTCTCTCTTTTTCTTGCATTCGAATCTCTCTCCTTTTTTCTCCAAAAAATAAAACCCCCATTACAATGGTTTTGAATGGCTTTTATAGCCAAAATTTACAACTTATTTGCTAATCGATTGCCTCTTTCTTTTTGCAGGCAAGTGGGGTGATGGAGTTAGTAGTTGGTTTAGTGGTTGGTTTAGTGGGGTGCTAATTGAACTGTTAATTTATTTGGTGTTTTGGGCTCTGCTTGTTAGGTCCGGGCAAAATTTGGGTCCTACAACTGCCCATCTTTGCTCATTGTCGTGTAACGGGAACGAAGCAAAGACTTTAAAAGGGCCAATTTTGCCCGATCTTGCCGAGTCTTGTTTTTTTCGTGTTTCTTTTCTTCAAGAAGCCTTGTTCCAAACCACTGCAATCTTCAGGGGTGTAGGAATCGGTGCTTCGATCTGCTCCAATGTTTTTTTAGGGAGAAGAGATTTGTAGCTTCGATCTACTCCGCTGGAACTCCAAGGAGATAAGAATCACCGTCTTCAGTCTGCTCCACTGCCACTTCAAGGAGATAAGGTTGGTGGCTTAAATCTGTTATATTGTTGTTTCATGGAGATAAGATTCGCCGTCTTTGATCTGCTTCACTACTTATTCAAGAAGATAAGATCTACAATCTTCAGTCTGCCCCACTACTAATTCAGGGAGATAAGACTGGTGGCTTAAATCTGTTTCTCTACTACCTCGAGAAGATAAGATTCACCGTCTTCGATCTACTCTATTACTGCTTAGGGAGATAAGATATACAATCTTCAGCCTGCTCACTGCTGCTCAAGGAGATAAGGCTAGTGGCTTAAATTTGCTTCCCTACTACATTCAGGAAGATAAGATTTACCGTCTTCGATCTGCTCAACTATTGCTTAGGGAAATAAGACTTGTAATCTTTAGCCTGCTCCACTGCTACTCAGAGAGATAAGGCTAGTAGCTTAAATGAGCTTCTCTACTACCTCTAGAAGATAAGATTCGCTGTCTTCGATCTGCTCCACTACTACTTAGGGAGATAAGATCTGTAATCTTCTTCAATCCATCCCACTGCGTCTCAGGGGTATAGGATCTGCATTTTTTTCTATTCATCCCACTGCGTCTCAAGGGTATAGGGTCTACATTTTCTTCAATCCATCCCACTGCATCTCAGGGGTATGGGATCTATAATTTCATGGATCTGTTACACCATTCTTTGGGTAACATGACCTGTAGGATGGGCCTACGCTTATGCCGAATGATTAGGATGCTGATTAGGATGCTATGATCAGAATGAATCAAATGCTCCTAACTAGATGTGCTATGAATGATATATGAATGCAAAATGAGAATGATCCCTTTTTAATATTTAGGTTGCCATTACTCGTCACTCATCAAGGTTCTGTCACTGATGTATTATCCTGCCTTCTCTACTCAGCTAGTATCTTTGACAGAAAATCATCTTCTTCAATCCATCTCACTGTAACTCAGGGGTATAGGATTTGTACCATCTTCTTCAATCAAATGATCTGTTACACCCCTCTCTGGGTAACATGACCAGATGCGTATGCAGAATATCAATTTTTCTTTTTCGAGCATGATCCCATTTTAATGATTGGGTAAACATTGCTCGTTATTTGTCGAGGTTGTATCACCGATGCAATATTTTGTATCTGATACATTTGACAAAAAAACTTAAGAGGTAGTCTCAACTTAGACCCTTCCTTTTCAAACATTTCCAACCCTTAGGTTTGGTAAGTTCTAAACAATAATCATGTTTCAGGTTCTTGTACTATTTAGAAACTTCTAGAGTAATATGCAGAACTTCTTTTGTAAAAGTATTATTAGTCTATTAAAATTTATTTCAATGCAAAATGCTTAAAAAAGATCATAAAAATAGACAAGAATGAAATTAATTGAAGTAAATTCAATATGGGTAAGATGAAGACTAGGTGCCCTAGATATTGCAGCCTGAGCTTCTCTGTACGAACTTTTTGAGGACCATTTTGAGCTCGACATGTGCTTAGGAGATCTAGAGTACTTTGTCGATACCCCAAGATGTAGCATACCTTCTCCTTGTTAATTCAGCCATAGCAAGACTACCGCATGCCCCACTTTTTATTTGAATTGCCTTTTACGGGTTTTCAATTCAAAACCCCTTTGGCCTCAAAATGCCCTTTGCGGGTTTTCGCCTTGGCCTCTTCTCTTTTTTTTTTTATTTTCTTTTTTTTGTGTTTTTTTTTGAAACTACTATGACTGAATCTAAATTCACTGGATTGGGCAGGTCCTTGCCATCCATCTCGGTTAATATCAATTCTCCTCTAGAACAAGCCTTCTTTACTACATAAGGTCCTTCCCAGTTTGGCATCCACTTTCCTCTGAAGTCCTTTTGTATAGAAAGAATCTTCTTCAATGCCAGGTCCCCCTTGTAGAATTCTCTAGGACGAACCTTTCTGTCGTAAGCTCGCATCATTCGTTTTTGGTATGTTTTGACCATGACGGGTAACTTTCAACCTCTTTTCTTCAATTAAGTTCACTAGATCCTTCTGCTTCATCCAATTCTTGACTCAATCGAAGCTTGGAGAGAAGGAATCTCGATTTCAATAGGCAAACCACTTCCATTCCATAAACTAAAGAAAAAGGTGTTAGCTCGGTGAAGGTTCTAGCTGACAATCGATAAGCATAGAGGGTGAATGGTGACTTCCTATGCCAATATTTACAGGTCTCAGTCATTTTCCCCACGATCTTTTTTTTTTCTACCTCTGCTGCACCATTCATTTTGGGGTGATATGGTGTCTGGTCTTGAACAGACTACGAACTTTTGATATCATGCTACTGTGTATTGTTAGATATGATCCTTTCTGGCATTCATTGTTTGTACATAATCTTTCTTTCTTTCTTTCTTTTTATTTTTTTCAGAATTTGATGACTGTCGACTTTGTAACATTGGCATATGAAGCAACTTTCACCCATTTAGTGACGTAAAGATGACGATGTTTGCTAGAAGCTTTTGACGAGATCGGCCCAATAACATCCATGTCCCACAAAGAAAAAGTCTATGAAGGAATGAAGGAGGCACATGAGTCTTGTCTCGATAAATTTTGTATTTACGGCATAACTGATGCGATCCCCTTTCATGGTGCACCAGCAGTACCCAAACCTCATAATTTGCCTGGCCAATGTAAAACCGTTAGTATGTGTTCTTCAGACACCCTTATAAACCTCTTCTAAAATTTTCTTAACCTTAACAGCATCCACACGTCTTAGTAGCCTAGGCGTATCTTGATACGATCATGCGAAAACATCTTTGAATTCTCGGAATGACATCTCACTTTGTCTCTGTGGTGATATAGGCTCCGATCTTCACCTCTTTCTCTTCTCCTAGGCTCGCGATATCCATTGACCCTTTGTAAGGTAGAATTTATTTTTCATCTTATTCTACCATCCTTAACAAATCAGGAGATAGGCTACAATCTCTATCATCTTCAAAATCCTGAGATCCTTTTAGGCACATATCTTGTTCAAAAGGAGATTCTGGGTCAGTAGCAGTGTCGCTCATGTCGTTGATATCTGGAGACCTGTTATAGGTACAAAGAAATATTCCAAAGAATAAATGAATCTAAGAATAATTATTTATATGGTATGATCATGAATGAAGAATAAAAGAATACTTGAAAGAAAGTCCAAAGAATAAAAGAATCTAAGAATAATTGTTTGTATGGAATAAAAGAATATTTGAAATGATAGTAAAGATGCATTTTATTGAAATAAAGATTTTGGACACAAGCCTATTTCATAAAATGATTCTTATTGCTTCTAGGCTTAAAACGACAAGCATGTTTTGAATATTACTCTAAATTGGCTCTAATAAATACAAAGATCTCTTCCACAATCCTATTGTTCAAAACACCCCCAAGTACGTAAGGGCATAAGCTTGGAAAATTCTATTCCCTGGTTCCCTCTTCGGATATGTCATTAATATTTAGATTCCTCAACATTTCCATCGGGCCTTCAATATCTTCATAAAATTTGATTTCTTTATTGTCTATCATGTCCGGCACCAAAGCCCCGAACTCAATGCATTCTTGGATTTCATGCCCCTCTTTATTGTGGAACTCCTGCTACATTGGGCGCAGATGAGTTGTCAAACTTCACAATCCCGATTTTAATAAATCTTTCAATTAGTTTTTTGAACGCGGTGCAATTTTTGATTGAATGCCCAATGATTCCAGCATGGTATTTGCACTGAGCATTTGCATCGTACCATTTGGGAAAAAGAGGTTGCATCGGTTCTAGGTAGAAAAGGGACACCATGTTTGCATCAAATAGGTTCTAATACAGCTCTCCATATGTCATGGGTATAGGTGTGAACTGTAACTTTTCTACTTGTCTCGGGGGCCTGATGATTGGTGGTTATTGTCTTCGGCTGGCTCACAGTAATCGACTTTGAATGACCCTTGTTGTATGTGCTCATGTTATTCACCTCATTCTCTCTATTTCTTGGGGCTGATCTCTCGGTGCTTTCCCCCGCTTCTATTTTTCCGCACATTATCGCATTTTCTATCATTTAATCGGACATTACTATGTCTAAGAAACTCTTGGTTGTGCTCCCCTGCATGTGATTAATAAATGGAGCTTTCAAAGTATTAATAAAGAGCATGGTTGTTTCCTTTCCTAGTAGAGGTGGTTGGACTTGTGTGGCAACTTCCCTCTATCTTTGGGTATACTGCCTAAAGCTCTCATTTGGTTTTTTCTTCATATTTTGCAAGGTGATTCTGTCAAGGGTTATATCTATCACGTGACTATACTATTTCATGAAAGCTTGAGCTAGGTCCTTCCATGAGTTGATCTTGGTACGGCTCAATTGGTTGTACCATTTGGATGCTACCCCAACCAGACTATCCTGAAAGCAGTGAATCAATAGCTGATCATTGTTGACGTACCCAGTCATTCGTCTACAAAACATGGTAAGATGAGCCTCAGGGCAGCAAGTCTCGTTATACTTCTTGAACTTAGGAGTTTTGAATTTAGGAGGAAGCACCAGGTCTGGAACCAAGCTCAAATCTTTTGCATCGATCGCACAGTGATAGTTAGCACTTTCCATTGTTTTGAACTTCTCCTCTAACCACCTGTATCGGTCTTCCAATTATTTTGGGAGCTCCACTTTCGCTCTTTCAGTTTCCACCATGTCATCCAGATCAGGGACTACAGGATTTGTTAGGTTATCCCCGGGATTAGAGCCTGAGCCTGCTTGATAGTTAATTGGCATTGAAGCATCGGCCTAAAATTGTTGGGGCCTGATTGTAACGGATGGCCTTCGCGTGTACACATCGGGTTGTGTCTGATAGTTTGTTGGGGTAAAACTAGGGGGTAGAAAGGATCTTTATTGTCATCCCCAGAATTGACTATAGGGCTTTTTCCTTTTTCTTCCCCCCTAACAACTGGGTCAATTGGTTCATCATGTTCCTTTGGGACTCTAGTACCTGATTCCTCATATCTTGTTGAATCTTTGCCAACTATTCTTGCATCTGCTCTTGCATTTCCTTCTGCATTTGTTCCAATCTTTCCAATCTTTTATCCATCGCTTTAGTTCTTCTTCGTGTACCGTAAGGATGCGTACTTGGTAGATTTTTGTCGGTTTCTAAATTACTGAAATGATTTTTTTTAATCAGGGTCATTTTTGTGAAAATCTAATACATGTAATGCAATGTAATGCAGATACATGGGATGAATGCAAAAAGAAAGAGAGGCGTTGATTCTGAATAGTTCTACTAGAACAACTTTTCCAGAAAACAAATTTCTTTACATAAAATGGATACATATACGGCATTGCCCTCATATTCTAAGCAAAGACATCGATCTTTTTCCTCGTATCCGGATGTAAGGTCAAATCTTGCGAACTTTCTAATGGATGCTTCTACTAGTTCCTTTTGCTTGATCCAGGCCACGACTCATTGCTCACTTATCCTCACGATGCTCGTTAGCTTCTTCAAAAACATCGAGGCGTAACGGTTCTCTAATAATCTTTGTCAGCAGCATAGTCGTATATTCTTCCACGGACTACCAGTCTTCTGTCACTGTTTACTCGGACCATATTCGGACGGTCGTATTATATTCCACTTTATCAAGAAATCCGTTTTCCATGCCAAGCTCTCTACTTAGCAATCGAATGTGAATCAACACCTCCTTTTTATGATTAAAATGTAATGCAATCAAAACAAAATAAAACACGTTAGCACAGGAGAAATAAATAACCAAAATAGAGCACTTATCCGAGTGACCACTAGGGTTTGGTGTGGCTCTACCAAGGTTAGGCTCTTAAGGCTCTCTATATGTGGTTCGACTCTAAGGCAAGGTACTTGAACCGGTAGATTCCTCGATCCTTATCCATTATAGGCTCATATGGATCAAGTTTAGTTTAGGGGAAAACATTTCCTTATGGCCATACGGAGATGAAAATCTCACGAAGACATAGGTACGGATGTATCCCGGAAGCGGTCCACTATCCCATGCGGAGGTGAAAACCTCACGAAGGCGTAGTTTCTCACTCTCACTTAAAAGGGCATGACCAAACGGTCATGCAATGCAATGCGAGGGGATATAAAAACTCGAAATACAAAAAACATGAATAAAATGATGAAAACCATAACACCAATGAAATGCAATGAGAGAATCGTATGTTAAAAACCAAATTTTTAATTTTCGACAAAAAGACAGAAAATAATCAATTTACGGCTTGACACTCTTATGGTCCCCAATGGAGTCGCCAAGCTGTCGAAACTATTTTTTTGAAAAATGGGAATCGACTTTTTAAAACAAAAGTTTGGAGTCGCCACCGATCCTTTTTGATGAGGTGTGATTGGGTCACCTCAAAACGTGGTCGTTTTTCAATAAACAGATTGATTTATCAAAATAATGATTTTGGTCTTGTGAAAATCGAAAAAACGGGTTCGGGAGTCAATTACGTGCGAGGAAGGGTTATCACCCTCGTCACGCCCAAATTTGGTACCTAATTGATTATTCAGTGCCTTAATGTCGAAAATTGAAAATTTGACAAGAGTTTAAAATACGATCCCTCTTAGTGTTAATGCTTTTTTAAAGTATTTGGATGAATTAAAACGTATGTCAAGGACCATTTCATCTCAAGGTAAAATGTTATATCCAGTACGTTAGGACATAACATCTCGACCCTCAAGTATGAGCTTGCCTTCTATTTCATTTAAAATTCATGTATTTAAATTTTAAAAAAGATATTCGAATATTTAGATCAAACGGAAAATCGAAATCCAGTACGTTAGGGCACGACTACTCGAATTCCTAAATATGGAATATTACCTTTATTTTATTTAAAACTCATGTATTTTAATTTAAAAGGATAATCTGTTACTTAGATCAAACGAAAAACCGAAACTCAGTACGTTAGGACACAATTTCTCAAATTTTCAAGTACCAAATATTGCCTTTACTTGAAAAATCCAGACAAAAATAATAATAAATAAAATAATATAGAGATAAAAAATAGAATAACAAAGAAAATTCGTGTAACATCTCGAAATAGGGCCTAAATGGAATAGTGGTTGCGAAACCAAAAATCTGAGATAGAAAAGTTTATTTCGATTAATTTTTATGATTTACCGAGTGATTAGATGCATGTGTTAGAGTATTGATAAGAAATTTTATAGATTGCCTGTTTAATTTGCCTATTAGGGTTTATTTGCAGAAGTTGTTGTAACAGCCCGATTTAGGGCCTAAACGGAACGATGGTTTTAGAACCACGAATTCGAAGTCAAAAAATTTATTCCGATTAAGTTCTAAGTTTTATTTATTGATTAAAATATTGTGTAAAAATATCATTAAGTAATTTTACTGATAAAGTGTTTAATTGGACTTTTAGGACTAAATTGCAAAAGTTGCAAAATATGTGTTCTAATTCATAAGTACTTGATTGAAATGGGGGTTTAAAGAGGAGGTCCTTAAATGGTAATTAGACCATTATATTTCGTTTGGACAAAAATGGGCATGAATAGGACAAAATTTTAAAGAAAGGCCTTAAGGGCATTTTAGTCATTTGGTAATTAAAAGAAATAAAAAGGGAAAATAAAGCCAAAATTGACTCATCTTTTTCATGGAGGCCTAAATTAGCATGGGGGAAGCCATGGCTAGGGTTTTCAAGCTTTCCAACTCAATAGTAAGTCCGTTCTAGCCCCGTTTTTCAAGTTCTTTACGTTTTTGGAATTCTAGTAACTTGATTAAGCTTATTCTAGCAATAATTTAAGCTAGGGTTCATATTTGGAAAAATACCCATAGGTGAAATGTGTTTATTTTGATGTTTTATGATAGAATATGAAGGCTGAAATTATGTTAAACAACTTTTGCTAAGCGGTTTTAAGCAAAAATGAGTAAAACAGCTTAATCGGTAAAAGTTGTTATTGTTCATAACTATGTGTTAGAGTGAGAATTTTATGTTTCCATAGAAGGGAAAAATTATCAGCATGTCATAAAACATAAGAATAAGGGATGAAGTTTAATTCCCGAGCCTATGGACAAAAGTGTAATATGCAAAAGTTTAGGGGCAAAATTATAATTTTGCAAAAGTTTGAGTTAAGGACTGTTTTGAATAGTACATTAATTAAGAAGTAAAATATGATGTTTTAGATCCCGGAAAATGAGATTTGAACCTAGAATGGGCAAAAAATCGAAAATCGGGAAAGTTGGTAAAATGGCCGTTTTAGTATCGAGGTAAGTTCATATGTATAATAAGAATTAATTTATGCATGTTTCAATGTAAAATTGATATATTTACTATAATTGCCGAGGTGTTGAAAGTAAGTATAATTATGATGATTTAAATGTTCAATATTAATTCGACATGGAAATGAGAAAGTATGTAAGTTTGTATGTAAATAATACATTATCTTTATTATGCTTTTATATTTCAGCATATTTTATGCATTGTAGCTGATTTTTTTTATCATAATTGACTATTGGAAGTATGGAATCAAGTATTAGAAAGAGAGAGAAATCTCGGTTGAACCTTCAGAAAGATTGGATGATACAGATGGTATGTAGCTAGGTCACATGTATGGTGCTGAGTGCACATCATGTGTACAAGAGAGTTACGAGACATTATGATGTAGCTAGGTCGCATGGGTGATACTATGTGTACACCATGTAGACAAGAGAGCTACAGGATATATGTAGCTAGGTCGCATACGTGGTTCTAGGTGAAGGACACCATGTAGACAAGAGAGCTACGAGATAAACTGGCTAGGTCACATGGGTGGTACTAAGTGTTCACCATGTGTACAAGAGAGCAAAATTATATGTACAATCGAGCTAGGTCACATGAGTGGTGCTAAGTGAAGGCCACTATGTGTACAAGAGAGCTTCGATTTTAAAGGTGGGTAATGTGCGATACCATCACAGATATCATATTATTCATTCGCTGCGTTCAACTGGGAAATTGATTAAATGAAATTGTATATGACTTTGTGATGATAAGTGTAAGTATATACGTGTGTAACTTATGAGCAATATGCTCGATATGTGATTGGAAATTGGAAAGATTGTTATGGGTAAGTGATGAATACAATTGAAGTGTGAAAGATCAAAATTAACAATAAAACTGTTATAGATAGTTGCAATGATGTGAATCTAAAAATTTACCAAAAATAGTAGAAATTGAATCAGAGACTGAATGAGATATCAAATTAAAGCTTAATGAGTCTATTTTTATATAACAGAAACAGAGCAAGCAAAGGAATTCTATATTATGAGATATTTAAGTTTTTGAGAGACTGGTTCAGAATGACTAGGTGATCCCCTGTTCTGACTTGGAAAAATAATTAAAAATTGTACAAAAATAATTAGAGGATATAATTTATATCATTGAAATCCTTTATGAGTCTAGTTTCAAATAAAATAAACGATAATATCCTTTGAATTCTGTACAAGGAGAAAATTGATTCGTAGTGAAGAGTGGTCAGAATAGTTGAGCAGTGAAATAGGGGTAACTCCAATGAATAAACTGTACTAATCGGCTAGACCAAAAAATTCTGAAAATTTTATGGTAAGAATATACGTGAATCTATTTTCAAGAAAAATTAACGGTTTGTAATTTGGAGTTCTGTAGCTCCAGAAATAAATAATTTAGCTGCTGGTACTTTGCTAGACAACTTATTTTGAACTTGTTTATGATTGTAATAGTGAAAGTATGTGTGTGTTTGTGATGGTAATATTCCGGGAACATATTGTGACTTTATTTAAAGTATGATAATGTATTGTTTATTAATATTTACATACTTACTTGCTAAGCTATAATGCTTACTCCCTTCCTTTCCTTTTTCCTATAGTGTCTCAGATGTTTGCTCGAGTTGGAGGTCGCCGGAGGTTAAATCGCACTATCAAACTATTGATCGATATATAAAGGTTTTAAAGTATTTTTAAGTCTTTGGCATGTATGGAGACTCGTTTAATTGTTACTAAGTTGCTAGGAATTGGCCTAAAATACTGACCTATGTTATTTGAAGGTCTCTATTGTATAAAGTCATTTAATGTAGATAGTCTTGATTATGTTATTAATTAAATGATGCAATTTATGAATGTGCATGCTTGCCTATGTGCGTGGTTGAATTAAAGCATGATATGGGCCTTGTAAGCTCTTTTTAAGGGACAGCTTGAATGTGTTTGAAAAAGTTTTAAATTAGAGTGAAATTATGAATCGGTTTTTATACGATGATTAGTGATTAAGTCCGGTAATGCCTCGTAACCTATTCCGGCGTCGAACACGGGTAAGGGGTGTTACAATTCGAATGAAAATTTAATTTAAATCGGGAGTGGGCAAATAAACACATGTACAAAAAATATTGAATGAAATAGTTTAAAAATAGGACGGATAATAAAAATAATAGTAATAATAATAATAATATAATGGTAATAATATTAAAAAAATAAATATAATGATGATAATAGTGTTAAAAATAATAATAATAATAATAAACAAACGAGATATTAATGATAATAGAAAATAATGATAATAAAAGTAATGAAAATAATAATAATAGAAACAATAGTAATAAAAGTAATAATAAAATAGAAAATAACAATAATACATTAATAATAATATACGTGCTAATAATAATAACAATATAAAAAGGGAAAATAATACTATATTAATAAAAATAATAATAGTAGGTTAATAATAATAGTAATAAAAAGGTAAAAATAATAATAAAATAATAAAAATACTATTACGTTACTACCAATAATAATAAAAAAGAAAATAGTAAAAGTATATATAATAATAATAATAATAATAATAATAATAATAATAATAATAATAACACTCTCCCCCTCCCTTCTAAATTCGGCCTTGTTCCGGTCACTGGACCTTAGAAAAAATCTTTTTTTTTTTTGGCAATTTCAAAATGGGTAAGCTTCTTCCTCTTTATTTTTACTTTTGTATGTAAAAAAATAAAATAAAATTAAAAGATAAAATAAAATAAACAAAGAACTTAAAACGAGCATAGACGAAAAAAACACCTCTTTTGCTTTGATTTTTGATTAATGTCGTGTATTTTTTGTATTGAAAGTCTCTCTTTTTCTTGTATTCGAATCTCTCTCCTTTTTTCTCCAAAAAACAAAACCCCCATTACAGTGGTTTTGAATGGCTTTTATAGCCGAATTTTACAACTTGTTTGCTAACCGATTGCCTCTTTCTTTTTGCAGGCAAGTGTGGTAATGGAATTAGTGGTTGGTTTAGTGAAGTGTTAATTGGACTGTTAATTTATTTAGTGTTTTGGGTTCTGCTTGTTGAGCCCAGACAAAATTTGGATCCTACATATATTATTTAAAATTAAAGAAAAATTCAAGAGAATAGAATACGCATTCTAAATCAACCTTCATGCAAACTAATATTTAAATACATATATTATAATTAAAATTAAATATAAGTTTTTGAACGTTAATCTCAATAAGTTCTTATTTTTTGATATAATGTTTAGAACTATTCATTGTCCCTCCTCAACCATTAAATAAGAGGATAATACATTTCAACGTACTTGAACCCATGTCCTCCTGTATTGATAATAATACTGATGCCAATCGAGTTAAGACTCAATAAAAAAAATTACTTTTTTTTATCTAGTTGGTGGAACATAAATCCTAAATATAATAGTCAATCAACATATATTATTTTCTAGACTTTTAAATGTATAATCTAAAGCTATGTATTAAATTTTAGACACAATTTTTTTTTTATAAATTGAATCACATTAACAAATTTATAAACATAAAATAAATTGATACAAAAATATTAAATATTACTTGGAAATTAAATATAATACAACATGAATATATATTTTTTAGAATTTCTTCCCTCTCTTTCTTTCCAATCCACCCAATGGACGTTCCTGCCTAAAATGTAATCCAAGTATTTAAAATATTATTTAAAAAGTAAATTTTATACTTTGAAGGCAATTGGGGCTGTCGCTCAAATGGTAGAGCGCTCACTTTGCATGCGAGAGTTACAAGGTTCGATCCCCTGCAACTCCACTCGACACTTGAAACTTGAAATGTTTTCCTTCCCCTAACAAAATTGAAGCGCCAACCATGTTTTAGACTTTTTTTTTTTTTTTTTTGTTATATATGGTTAAATGACGGCAGTTAATCACTCAACTTTTAGATTGTTTTTATTTTAGTCATTTAAAATCTTCTTATAATTTCGTCACCTAATTTTTTTTCCCTTCCCCTAATAAAATTGAAGTGCCAATCACTTTCACATATTCAACAATCATGTTTAGACATTTTTTCTTATCACAGGTAAATTAACTCAATTGGTCACTCAACTTTTAGGTTGTTTTTATTTTAGTCATCTAAAAGTTTTTATAATTTCGTCATTTAATTTTTAGGGTACTTTTATTCTAGCCAGCCAAGTGTTCAATTCTTAATGAAGGTTGATTGTACACACCAAATCATATTAATTCGATTGATTTTTTTAACTTAACCTATAATCATATACAATAATTGAATCAACCGATTTATATGACATATAATTAATCTAAGCGAATTGAATTAACACTGATCAATTGGTTGATTAAGTCAATTGACCAATTTATTTAAAATGTATTGTAAAATATATATTTGAAACAATGAAAATATAAATTATTTAATTAACTTAACTGATTTATAGATTATAAAATATAAATATATTTAAAATAATTAAGAAAATATTAAATATTAAGTTAATTAAAACTGAATTGAAATCGACTTATTGTTATCTCTCAAGCGAAGTAATAGAATTTCCAAAACCACTTTGGCTCTTCTTCTTATCTTTATGTCAATTGGTTCCCTTCCATTTTCCTTTGCTTCATGAAGCTTTCACTTACAACCAAGGTGAAGTTAGACATATTATATTATAAATCAAGATAGATTATAAAAATTTTCATTTAACTAAGGAATTAAACTACTTTAATTGTTTTTTAAGAGAGGCTGAGAATGTATTGAGTATTTTTGTGAGTCTTTCCTTCAAGGAGGCTAATTTTCCTATTTATATGATACGGTTTTTGGATATGACGTTCTAGGTAGGCCCTCATACATGCCAACATGTACCCTATTCTAAAGTTAACATGTGTCCCTTGAGTGTGGGTTCGCTTGCATGATGATGCGAACTCATCACGTGCGAACTCATTTAAGCTAACTATGCAGGCGATCACTACTAAAATAAAGAGGATCAGGTCGGTCCCAATCGGGTAAGTGGGTAACGAGTCGGTAATGACAAACATCATAACAGTATGTATTTTTTATTAAACCAGGGAGCCAAGTATTTTGCATGTCACAAACTACGCCCCTCCCTATGACATGTGACTTTTAATTAGCTTCATGAAGATTTAGTGAATGTAGATTCATCGTAGAGTTATTTGAGTTTGTTTTGTTTTGAGTGTTCAATTTTGGCAGTTATTCTTGGTTTTGTAGTAGAGATGATTTGATCGATTTTCACCTTATGCTTCATTCATTGAGATTTAAGAAAATAAATAAAGGTAGTTGACTGCGATATAGTGTTTGAACACCATCTAGAGAAATAAGCACAAAATATATAGAATTAATAAGCGGAAAAAACAAAAAGCAAGCAATTTATACTGTAAATATGACAGGTCAATTGTAATATTTATATGTGTTATAACGAAACACATGAAGTATTTTAAGGATTGAACCTAAGAGGTTGTCAAAATTAATAAATGTTGTTATCAAATTAATTATTTCAAAACAAATACTAATCTAATTTAGACACAAATTAGTAGTGCAACGAGAAATAGAATTAAGATAAAAATAATCCTAGACATTTTATTAGAAATTAAACACTTTCTATTTCTTGTTTAAACAATGCGAACTCATTAACTTAAGATAAATTAATTTATCAAATATCGATTAAGCTAATACACTATCTCAATCAAGTTGTTTACTACTCTTGATTAGGAGTACCATCTCGGTCTCTTCGCTCAGCACAACTTTACAAAATCCTTACCCAACAACTTTCCTTATTAATCTCATTTGTCTAAATATTTTACTAGAGTCGTCAATTCTAATATTTTTAGAAGTTTAGCAAAATTGAATAAAATATTCAATTGAATAGAAGTATACACTTAATCGAACAATCAAGTAGTTTGTGCAAGATAATCATAATTGTACATGATTCATTTCAATTTTCATACAACCATTCTATCAAGCACTTGATAAATGAAATATAAAAATAAAAATAAGGAGAGAAATACTCATTGATAAATTGGGATAAGCAAAAATCTTGAGTCTACTCGGATAGAAAAATTTTAAAATCGAAATAGAAAAAAAAAACTCCACATAAAAAAATAAAATCAAGATCTAACTACTAAAAGAAATGGAAAAGAAAATTCTACTATAATCTATTCCTAGGAAAGAAAAATATCTTCTACAGTCTACTCTCTATTCTATTAATCCCTTTAAATTGAGTATTAAAATTGGTTTATATCGAAAACAATTACAAGACTAAAATGTCATTAATATCATTATAATATTTAGGGCTTAAAATTGAAGAATGATCACAAAATGTCCTTAAAATGCAGGTCAGTGTCCATTGTAATCGTCGCGGTGTCAGCTATTCTTCGTCACGACATGAGGTTGCAACGTCACAGGGTCAAGTGTTTCCACGCCGTGCCTGTGTTAGCTCCTCATGCGTCTATCTTCAATGTTGTAACTTCCATGACTTGTGGTCGTGACTGCAACTACAATTCCACCCTTAAAGTGCATCTTGGCTCCCAATTCATCTTATATATCCACACAAACTCATTTAGATATAAAAAATCTATCAAAAACATGAAATAACATAAAATTTACTTAAAAACACACTTATACAAATTAAGCACCTAAAAACATAAATTAATGACTTGATTTTACTTAAAACATATAGAAATGTGCGGAAAGAAATAAGAAATAAACATACCAAATGACGATAGAGTAGTAGTCTAACACTTTCACCACAAACATCTTTTGCTGTTTGTTGGCCCATATGCCATGGGAACTTCACTCACATGAAGTAGCCTCCAAAGCTACTTGATGTTGTGGATTTCGTTTTGTTTGAGCTTACTGATGTACTCTATTGATATCATATGTTATTTTCAATTAATTTGTTTAATCTCTTGAAAAGAAATCAATTGTTGATGCACCAAAATTTTTATTTGAGTTTATACATTGTCATTTACGATCAATTCGTTAGATCTTTGGTGGAAAAAATCAATTCATATCTCAACACATTCAAAAGGAGATATTAATGGCTGAAGCCTATAATAAGGTTTGGCATCAAGACAAGATGTTCTTTTCTAGATGATAAGTGACTTTTAAGTACAAATAGAACGCGACTTGGAGGTTCTTCAGATCATGTCTTCTTGTTTTTTGCTTTATTCTTGTCTTCCTTGTGAGACTTCATAATCTCTTTTTATATTAATTTCATCTATGAATAATTTTTTTTTACCATAAAAAAAAAAGAAAAAAATGCATTTATCAAGACTAAAGTTTTTAAGTTTAGAGGACAACTGAGTAAAACCTAAGTTATGACTCTCATTTTAAATTAATTTTTAAACTTCAAAATAAGTTTTGAGATTATATAAATTAGATCATTTTATTATTAAAATTGTTAATTTCATCGTTAAGGAACACATTAAATCTTATTTAACATAAGTTTGAAATTAAAGATGCAAAGAAAGGTTAAAAGGGAAAAGTTTTGTTTTGGTATTTTTGAATCTTATAATTTTATGTTTTTTTTCCAGAGGTTTTACAAGGCTTCAACTCCTCCTCTCGTTTCTGGTTTCACTTTAGTATGCCACAAAGTTTTCCTTTTGTTTTTTTTTTTAAGGATTTATTTTTCTTTAGTTTTTAATTTTTAAATTCAAATTTAATGTGTGTTAATAACAGAATAACTTAATGTAATTTCAAAGATTTTAAAGATATGATTAAGCTTAGAAAATCAATTAAAAATGAGAACCATAGTAAAAGTTAAATTTCATATTTTAGATCAATTTTCTTTCATTACAGTTCGATTTTAGATCTCTCTTTTGGAGTTTTAGCTAATTGGGGATTTGAGAATTAAACTTAGGAAAATAAAATATGATAATTTAGTGACCCATTTTTGGCTACTATTACTCCACTGATCGATCATAAAAACATTTTTAATTGAAAACTGAGAATTCCCAAATAAGAAAATATGACTCAGAGCTGTACCTATAATTAAATCTAATAAAATGATTTAATTTAGCCAAATGTGATTTCGACTCAACCCAAGAGTCGATTCAGACCTACACAACATCAAACTCAGAAGCGACTTGATTTAATAATGACTTAAATAAAAAAATTTACCTGAACAAATATCAAAAAGGACCTCAAACCAAAATGACAAACTGAGAAACCCAACAGGCAAACGTGAATGACCCAAAACCATCCAATCTAAAGTGACCTGAACCTAAAATAATCCCAACATGAAATAATCTTAACTTGAAATCCAAATTGACCCCAATCCAAAACTAACGAGACCTGGGCATATTGACAGCTCTGGCTCGAGCATATCCATGAGAGTTTTCGTCATTTGCGTGATCTGATTTAGACCTAACCAAAATCTTACAAGCACACTAACAAACACAGAAGAAACGAATGTAAAGTAAAATGAAAAAAAGAAACCTCCAAAACCCATTAGAAAGAAAGATTGTTTGATCTATTTGTAATTATCACATTTCATGGCCATTGCACAGCAATGAATTTTGATGGTTCAATACAAGGAGTTCAATATCAAATAATAAAGAAATCAACAAACTCAAAAGTAAGACCAAGTGGGAAAAAATGTGGATGAATGAATTGCTACAAATACCTTGACGAAGAAAACGAAAGGCAGCTACTTTAGCAGCAAACCTCGTTTCTAATCTATTCTACAATCCTCCACCATGCTCCTTCTCAAGTCATTAATATCGAACCTGTCAAAACTCTGGAGCATATCTAACATTGTGATGCCACTGATAGTTCATCCTCTGCCACAATAGCTGCATCATCAGTTCTAGAACATAATACCTAACTATAATCTTTTGAAAAATGATAAGTGCTGATGCCTAGGTTTTATAGGAGGTTTCGATTTTCTTTCAATAGTGTAATATGTATAACACCATTGGACCAGTCGAATGCTTATAAGCTTGGTGCATGATATCATACCATCAAAAACTTGAAAGGCTTTGTACCCATAAAATCCGGTTAGCATAAACCTAATTATTAAAACATACCACTTACTCTGTGATCTGGAAACCAAAGCCAACATAGTTCCAGTGTCATGAGATATCAATTAATAAGAGGATCATTAATAAGTTTGACATTTTACGCTGACTATGCATGCATGCATGTGTGAGTGAGAAAGGGTTTTGCGGTGGATTAATTAGAGGATTACCAGATCAAGAAAAGTTTACAGATCTGTGGTCTTGAGACCTTTTGCCGCTAAAGCAATCATTTCTTCACAAAAGGTTTCTGACAAACAAGTAGGCGCTCGTCACTACCATTCTGAAGGTCGATCACCCTTGCATCCCATCGTATTTGTGTAGCATGTGCACGTGCCAACTCTATAACTCCTAATTTATCAGAGAGCACAACCCAGCCCTGCAAAAAACACAAGCTAAGATTATGAATTTCAATAACTTCTAGTATACCGTTGCTCAAGAAGCTAAAAACTATTTCAGAAACCATTAATTAATACAACAAATTATAGGCTAGGACAATTGAAATGGAAATGTAGGGCATTGATTAAAATATCAAATTCTTTTTAGACAGGGCTTATTGAGGAGGATTAGGGTATTGAGCATAAAATACAAACATAACAAAATCAAGTCTTCAAATAATATAACAAACAGTTGAGAGGTGTCGGGGGCTTATTGAGGAGAATTAGGTATTGAGCATAAAATACAAACATAACAAAATCAAGTCTTCAAATAATATAACAAACAGTTGAGAGGTGCCGGAGGAAAGTCACACAGAAAAATAGAAAGAGGAGAGAACGGGACACTGCACTGAATTTCAAGCACAAACCCAGAAAATTTGAGTACCTCCGGACGAAGAATTCGATCCATCTCTATAAATAACTCCATCAAACCACACCTCTCTGAAGTGAGATGTGAGAGGAGCCCATTTGCATGAAGCAAATCATACGTTCGAGGATATGTTGGGAAGGGTTCACACCTGCACAGCACCAGATACATGAGATAAAAGTTCCCTTTCAGCATTCAAAGGAATGACATATCTGCACGCCTTAAAGAGCAAACTTAACAACAACAAAAAAAAAAAAACTTTTGAAGGAGCTCAAAGAGAACCGAACATTCAAACTCCGAATGTAAATTTTACTATTAGCAATCTAATACACTTCCCAACTTAATTTGAGCAAATAAGCCAAATAATAGTTCAACAACTGAAGGTTTCAGTAGATACAGAAAGTTTATAGGCAACAATGATATTCAATTTTAACAAAGAATCTGAACTAAAGCAAACTGTTTTAGTTTTTAACAGAATTTGGGATCCAAAAGTTTTAACATTATCTTAATCAGGTAACACAAAAAGAAAAATCACTCCTAAAAGGTAAAAGTTTGTGAAGATATATAGCCATAACCAAACAAAGATGTTAAAACTTACAATCCAAAACCAGAACATAGCTATCAACTTAAACAAAATGCTTTGATGAAGTTGTAAAAAACTGACCAGTCGTGCAAAACACCAAGAAAACCCCGGTCAAGAATGAGAGGAAGCGTATTGTGCGCCCTAACAGGCACAACATTCATCACCCACACCGATTTCCTTTCCTCCAGAAATGCAGCATTCAAACCCCCATAATGTGCATTCATGTCCATCACATTGCGTACCATATTAAATGGTGGCAAAGGATCTTCATCTCCTGGCCTCTTGGGATGGTCAGAGAAAATTAATGGTGTAAGCAAAGACCAATAGTTTTTTAAAGCTAATTTCCAAACTTGCAAGTCTTCAAAGAAATCCTCTGGACTAACTCCTGCACAAGATTAACCTACATCAATATCCTAGCCAACTAAACCATCTACTACATCAATATCCTATGTATTACATGCTGCAGCACAATGGAATCTTTGTTTTTTCAAAAAGCATGAGCAGGAAGAAAAAATGAGCAGGAACAATACTTTCCATGAACTTCAAGCTCCGCTGAGCTCAAATCTGAGCTAGAGGACCTGTTCTGAATAGGAATCCAGCGTTTGCTGGAAGTTCCAGTAATACATGGTACCAGGGCCTGATAATAGGGTGCATCATATCCTTCTTTGCAAAGAGGCACATCGTTCTTCTTGCTATATTCAAGAAAATGAAAGTTCAAAAAACATCAGAGGAGGTTTAACTGTTATAAGTTAAGAGAACCAGATAGAACTAATTCAAAGTTAAAGGGTAAGATAACCTAAAAACAAAGCCTGTTCCATAAATCAGTTGATCTAAGAGTTACCAACAGAAGAGTGAAAAATATCAGTGTATACTCACTTAGAAGAATAGCAATGAGCATCGGTTGTTTTCTGCCAGATCAAAGTATCATCCTGCTGAGCAATAAGACTCCAACAAATTTTTTCAGTATATTGTTCCAGTGGTGTTAACATGTTTCTTTTCTTCATACTTGTTGAACTTCCTTGTGGCTTACTTGTTGGTGAGGTTAAAACAAAATAACCTCCAGGCTTGAGTAACCGATCTATCTCTATAAGGAAAATCCCCTCTGTTTTATAATGCCATAGTTAGAAAGCAAAGCTTACGTAATTTTACAATAGGGAAAATACTTGCCTATTTATTAAATATTGATACATATATAATGGATTAAGATCATACATATATCTAAGGTTAACACTTCAGATAATTCAAGCTACATGCATTAACTTTCTCTTTTTCCTTTTTGGCCCTAAATAGTCTTTTTCATCAAAGAATACCAGTTGAAGTTTCAGTTGTCAAATACATTTTATGGCTAGCGGTGTTATTAAGCTTAACAGAAAGCATTATTTACAATGCACCAAACAACTCTATACTGAAACATTAAATGTAGATTATCACTAAAAATATAAGGAATGAAATAGTGGTATAGCTACATTTTCCCAAATAATTTGGAAAGTAAAACAGAAGAGTATCAATAAATAACAGAAAGCAAGCCTATTATTAAACTCTGAAAGTACCTTTCTTGTCCCAAACAATACCGCACTGAGCACAATGAACCATGTCAAATGATAATGATGGATATGGCAGTTGCCTTGATATGAAGTTTCCAATCATTGCGGGAAGACCTCTCTCAAGAGCTAGCTGAACTTGGCTTCCCGTTGCCTCATATGCGGCAATACAAAGAGTCATTAACTTCAGTGAAACTAAATGAGCTCCAAAACTTCCAAATCCGCAACCAATATCAAGTACAGTGCGTACCTGCAATCAAAGTAGGAGACTAAATACCATATAGCGCAGATAGTTTTACCTCCTCTTGAAGACCATACAATATCTTCTCATATTTTTAAACAGAACAAGCTAAAATATTTGGGAAAAAAGATATTCCTAAAATACCAACCTTTCAAAGCTCAAGGTATCCCAAAATGCAAAAAGCTGTAAGAATATCATGATAAAGTGAAATAAAAGACTTACTCCGGCTTGAAACAATTCAGAGTCGCTTCCCAGTCCCAACATCTCTGCAATCTGACGAGAATAATCTTTGACACCATCAAAGATTAAGCCATCTTCAGGGTGGAAAGCAATTTGATTCTCTTCTAGCAACATGATTCTAGACAATTTTTTAAATAATTATGAAGATAAATTAAAACTGTTATTGATCACATAAAGAACATAAGCTGCTACCAGAACCAGACACTGATTAATTCTAAAAGGTAAAGTTTGTACTAAAGGAGATAAGCCTCACACTTGCTACTTTCACAAAGCATCTAAAAGCATTTAATAAATACCTTTTTGTCACGCCTCCAGACGAAAGGAATTGGTCTTTTGTTATCTTGATATTTCCACTCCATATCACATCCCTACCAGCAGGCCAACGGAGTGGAATCTTATAATCTTTTGGAGGGCGAACTAAACACCAGCTTCCTTGCCTTGGCACTTCACAACGTCGATCAAACTCCTCTCCATCTTTAAACCCTGATATCAAATTTGCAGTTACATTATAACAAGGTACATAATTTTCTCTTTCTTTGCCACAAAGGCCAAGCTCCCTTTGCCAACTAGATCCTGACAAGATAGTTCTCAACTCAAAATAATCAACTGCTGCTTGCTCCTTTAGCCTTCTATAGTTTGTAAAGATCTCAGGTACGGGAGTGGAAGTTACAGAGTCAAATGAATTGGAAGACGATGATCCAAAGACTGCAATCAGCGCAAGCACACTGACAAAGCATAATAACAACCAACTGACAGGCGGTCTAGGACCGAAAATAACAGATAGTTTATTGAGCAAGGGGCTTCTCATGTCCAAAACTTTAAACTTTAAAGATTGGAAAGCCACTAAACAATCAACCCCTTTAGCTTAAGTCTCCAAGAACTGTGAAAAGCATAACCTATCATTACATACAAACTTCTATATATGTCACCGCGAATCTGGATAAGCCCAACAAGCATTGAAACCACCTACTCTACACTCCTCCCAGCACCGATCTTTCCCCAACCATCACAATCAACAGATACAAAACAATTAGAACAAAATCCAAAGTTCACTATAAATCCACCATAACCAGTATATATAAAAAAACCACAAAAATAAAGCTGAATTTCAATTCCTTATTATGGATCACAACACTGATCCAAACCAAACAGAAATAGAGCCGACGGGAACTCAATTTTGAGTAATGTCAATTCCTCAGTCTCCAGCAAGTGACAAATCGCACCAAGCTGCAAGTGATCCACTAAAATCAAAACTCAAAATAACGAAATTATAATTCTTTTAACGATGAATTTTGGTAAGATGAAAACGATATCGAATCTAACAACAGAATTTTCTATTCTTGGCCAAAAAAAAAGGAAATGCAAAAACTTTCCGTTTTTAGAACCCGTAAAACGGAAGTCAGATCTCAAAATGGAAACAATACAGATCAGGATCATTAAACACCAATCGAAGTAAATCGAAAACTGAAAAAATTTAAAAAAAAAAAAAGCAATTAGGGTTTACGTGGGAGCTTACTTGTGGAGAGATTCAAAATTCCGAAAATTGACAAATGGTGAAGAGAGTGATTGAGCGAAAGAGAGAAGTGTTTCTTTAATGAGGAAAAAAAACAATTTTTTTAAATGTTAATAAAATAATAGATCTGAAGGCAAAAAGACAAACAGAGAGAGCAGAAATGATTTAGTAACATGAAGATGATTTATTTTAATTAGGATTTATTATGTTTGCCGACTTTTATTTATTAATTTATTTATTAAATGGTGGGCTTGTTTGGTTCTTTTTGAAATATACGCTACCCTGGTGAAAAAGGAAAAGCTAAGAATGACAGATGGTGTTGATGCTGTTACTGATTGGGCGGCTCCTGATGTTTTATTCGGTGGGGTCAACTGAAAATTAACGATTCTGATTTAGCCGTCAAAAAATTGGGAGTTAAACGAGGTTTCGTTAAGGTTAACGCGATTTTCCATTTAAGGAGGATTTAAAATCAGTCTAATTCTAGTTTTAGTTCCTCTACTATACTGAAATAAAAGATTTAATCCTTTAGTTAATTTTTTATGTAATTTAGGGCGTGCTTTATAAACTGAAATTTTTAAGTGTTAATTTTTTTTAATTTCTGAATTTATATTAGAATTTTTTTTGGTTAATTAGTAAATATAAGTATCGAATATAATTATGTTGTTTGAAAAAAAGTAAAATTAATTTTAAAAGATTATTTATTTTTAATTTTAGTATTATGAATATAATATTTTATATTATTTGCAGTAGTTTTGAATGATAGATAAATATGGTAATTTGAATATTTAATTTTAAAAAATGATAATTTATTTCAAAATTTTAATAAAATAAAATCGACTTAATATTGTCTACGTTATCATAAGTAGCTAGCTACCTATCTTATTCAACATTTTTTTTGTTAAAAAGTTTAGGGATAAATCTCAAAATTATATATGAACTATGATTTAATTTGTATTATATACGTGAACTTTAATTTTGTGTAATTTTATATATGAAATTTTTAATTTGATTCAATTCTTGTAAATTATTAACAAACATAATTTTATATTTATATATTACATACATAAATAAATACATTTATCCAATATAAAAATAAATAGATTTATTTATTTCTCTAAATATATATGATTAAGTCAAAATTAAAATTTTAACTATACATTTTAAACTATAATTAGAGTTTCACATACAGACAAGAATAAATAATTTGATATACAATGAAAGTGAATTAAAAATATAAATCCAAGGCCCAAGTTATTGGTTTTTGTGTAGCTTTAGAACACACAGACACAACATTTAGTTGGTGAAGTTTTGGTTTGTTTTGTAGGGAATAATTTTGGTGTTGAATAATGCACTAATTTTTACGTGACTTGATAAAAAAAAAAAAGACAACAAAAACAAATAAATCAGGATTTATTCATATTTGAACGCTTGCCCACACACGGCGTTATGCAAAATATAAGACTAACCCAGCAATGGACGATAGCTTTTTTTTTATTATGCAAATGGAAGGATTGTGTCAGAATCCAGGGTAGCATTAGCACAATATGAGCTGTGCCCACTGCCTTGCCTCCATCGACAAGAACATGAATTCACCTCATCTAGGGGAATTTCAGACCAACAACCATCAAATTAGGCTGGGGATCCAATGATATGTGGTAAATGTCAACTGTATAAATTCCCTGTAAATGTATCAATTGTCTTGGGGCTCAAAACCCAAGTTCTCCCCTTCATGCGCCTCATCTTCTGTCAGTAAAAAAAAAAAAAAAAACTGAGGATGATTCCAGTCTTTTAACACTTCTTTGACTAACCTATTAATTGGATGAAGTTAATCCGGATCATATTTATTTTCGGATTATTTATTCAAACTATTTTGAAATTAAATCATTTTAATTTTGGTCTTTTGAGATTTGAGTCTTTTTGAGAATGTGTTGTTTTTTTTGGCTTAGATCATATTTTAGTTAAGAATATTGACTTTTCTATAATCAACTCGAATTAGATTAAATTTGAACTTGAATTAATTGAATCGAGATCATTCAATGAACTACAAATAAACTAACAAATTTGATACAAATCAATCAACTTAAATTCAAACTCGACCTAATTCTAAATTGACTCAAATCCAAAACAATACAAACCCCAAATACACTAAACTCGAAATCAATCTAGAAATAACTCAAAAAAGATTAAAATAAAAGTTAACCAAATTGAAATTTGAACCATCCATGTAATTAGAAAAGTGTATTGAAAAACAAAGGAGGCCCATGATGTGATTAGGTGTGGCAATTACTCCACCCTAAAATGGGGGAGAGAGAACCATCCATTCATCATTGCAATAATTGGAACTTAGATCACCAAAAGGAAAAACCTAAATTGCAAGGGATTGAATGTTGTATTACAACTCTCCAATTATAGCCGGTTAAACTGATTGAGTCGTGATTGTTATTAAAATTTTAAATTATGTTTATATTTTTTTCTCGTAGATTATATTATTTTTGTGTTATATTATAATTTAATTATTATTTTTGTTATATTATTTTTTATCGGTAGTCAATAGGTGAAAGTATCATGGATGTCTCCGAATTAGGAGTTAGATTATGTTTTATCTTCTCTACTAAATAAATAAATAAATTAGTCCCTTTACATTAGATTAAAAAGCAAATTGACCATTTCTATTAAAATTTATAAATAAATAAATTTGTCCCTTCACATTAGATTAAAAAGCAAATTGACCATTTCTATTAAAATTTTCATCCATTTGTACTATTAACAATGGCGTGGATGACAAAATAATTAGATAGTGACACTTGACATGCTACATATATCTAATTGTAAGAAAATATAATATTGTATGTAGTATTAATATGTCAATAAAAATAATAATGTAATACAATGTAGTAACAGTAGCACAACAGAATACCTGTAATCGGACAGAGTTGAAAATTAGAAGAAGAATTTTGTTGAGGCCTGTATGAACAGTTTTCTTAAGATAAATTTGACCTCTCCTCGATGCTTTGAGTAATGTTGGACGTCTGTCTCCCATGATACAACAACAAACGATCACAATAGTAGCACAACAACAGTGATAAATCAAACACAATCTTACCTTTCTCTATCGCCAGGAGGAATGAATTCAGAATAAATCTTTTATATTGATTTTTTTTTTATTATGTGCTGTAAAAGTCTCCTATTTTGGCTTTATATAGACAAGAGAAAATGAATGAAGAGATTTAGACCGATTCATAAAGAGTTTTATTGAAAAGTTAATAAATATTACTGAACTGACACAATGAATGAAAAGATACGATATTAAACTAAAAGCAACGAATCTGTTCACCAAGAGATACAATTGTTCAAAAGATACAACTGTTCATCAAGAGACAGAACTATTGTTTAGTTTGAGCATTAATTTATCATTCATCACTCAACAATTTTGAGCATATTGTATAGAATATAAGTCCATAATTTATTATTCAAATCTTCAATTTTATCAATAAAATAATATGCCTCAAAGTTCCACAATATCAATTATTTTCCAACAATCCCCTACATGAATGAAATTGATGGATCAACGAGACTCAAAGAAGTGATAGATTCTACGTTTGATATTTGCATAAGATAGGTAGGCATCAACCCTTGAACCTTCCCTTGTGAAAGTATATTTACTTTACTAGTTGACTAGTAGACGCGATGTCTTTGAACTATTATACCGTTTGTGTAAACAATGATATACCTCACACAAATACCTCTCTAACAAAATTTCGGTTCTCATGGATATGTTCGTATGTGTAGCGACGTAAAAATTTAGCTCGGTCGCTAATTGTGGCGATTTATTGAAAACTTGAAAATTGAAGTTTGATTTTTGAAATACAAAAAGGGGGAGTCGCCACCGATCTTTTCTAGGTGTGATCGGACACCTAATATATTTATTTTAGGAACAAAAGAAAGACCGAGTTTATGTCTACGTCAAAATCAGAGTAAAGTAGGGTCCGGGAGTCGGTTACGCGCGAGGAAGGTATTAGCACTCTCGCGACGCCCAAAATTGGTATCTTGTTAAACAAGCGTTGTCTTAATTTTCAAAATTGTAAGTTCAAGATAATATTGAATCGTGATCCGATCGAAACACAAGAATTTTTATTTTTATTTTATTTTTGAGAAGGATATACCATTTTAACACGAGTCAATTGATATTCACCCAACATAGCGATGAAATCGATGACTTAAATGTTAAACCGATACGTTGCCTCGATTATTAATTAAAACATAAAAATATTTATGAAGTAAGAATTGAAAATAAATCAAAGATACAAATAATAACATTATTAATGAAAAATGTTAACATGGGATGCTAGAATATTCGAAAAAACAATAATAATTATGATATTTACAAAAGAAATAAAAATAAAGACAGATCATGAACAAATAAAAATACACTTAGTAATAATAACATAAGATAATATATACACAAGGTAACATGAAAATATATACAACCAATGATATGAGAGAGGTGCATCGAGTAATATATATAAAAATATAGCTAATAATATTGAGAATACATATCCATAATATATACATAATATATATATACATATACGTATAATATAGTTATATAAAAACACATACAACATATAGTATTAAGAATAAACTCAATGTATATGGTATTAAAAAATAGTATATAAAAAAATGATATGCGTACATGAGATAATATGAGGAAAATAATATATATATATATATAGAATATATTTAAAATTAACACATACAATATGCATATACAATAAAATACATGAATACTATGATATTTTAAAAGAACATATATAAATAATGAGAAAATATAATAATAAATACTAAAAATATCTATATATATATACATGAATAATAATGAATAATACGATATACAAAAATAATACTAATAAAAAGTATATATATATAATGTAATGAAATATATGTACTAATATTAATGATAAGTATAAATAATATATACATAGTATGGTATAAAAACATAGATGTATAAACCATGGTACTAAAATATACAAATAATATATAAGAATATATGTAATAAAGTATTAAAAATTTGTACATGATATATATAATAATATAATGTTAAGAATATACATATGGAATATAATATTAAGAGCATGTATACATAATATGTATGAAAACATAATATAATATTAGAAATATATACATGAATGATAAAACATATGCTAATATTAATGATAATAATATAATGTAAAATATATGCATAAGATTAAAATATATATATATATATATATAAATATTATGGTAGTTAAAAATATTTGGACTAATAAAAGCAACATATAACAAAGATTATAAAAAAACATAATCTATGAGAAGTTAGATAATATGTACACAATATACATGTGAAAAATATATGCATAATATAGTATTAGACCATAATAATACAACATTAAAAATATATGATATATATAAAGTATAGTATTAAGAATACATATATAATATATGAAGAATATATACCTATACATATAATACTAAAACATTTAGGTAATATACACATATTAAAATAAAAACTTTAATACTAATATTACATAAGTATGTACAAATATATTAAGCATGTATATGCATTAAAAGTATATAATTATATAATACAACATAAACTAATAATAATAATAATAATAATAATAATAATAATAATAATAATAATAATAATAATAATAATAATATTTAAAAAAAACAAGAATATTTAATAAGAAAATAAGAAAAAAACAAAAAAGGACTAAAATTAAATAAAAACAGAGTTGTGGGGCCAATTTAAAATAAAAACAAAGAAAGTGGACTATTTTGAACACGCGTGAAATGTGGGGGGATTAAAACAGCAAATATTCTTTCCTATTAAAACGCAGCACATTAGCGAGGACTAAATCGAAAAGCGCGAAAAATAATGGGGTCAAAATTGAAAATAAAAAAAACTTGATTGAAAAAGCCTGAAAAAGCGGAAGGGCTAAACGCGCAAATAGCCCTTCCGCTTAAAAACACGCGGATCCTGAGCGGGTTTGGATCGGGTCAGGTCGGGCATAGCCAAAACGACGTCGTTTTGGGGCTAAAGGGCAGCCCCCAAAATGACGTCGTTTTGGAGGGCTATATAAGGCCTAAAATGACCAAAAAAATCATTTGGTGATGGGGAAAGAAAAAAAAAAGAGAGAGAGGAGGAGAGAGAGAGAAGGGGGAAGGGAGATCCCGCCAAAGCCACGGCCACCTAGGTCAATCGCAGAACCACCACCAAATCAGCCATGCGTGCGGTGGCCGGAAAAGGTAAAAAATTTTATTTTTTTTATTATATTATTTTTATATGTTTTTATTAGTATGGTTTTTTATTTATTTATGTGTTTATAAATATTAAAATAAATTCGAATATAAAACCTAAAAAATGAAAAAAAAAGAAAATTCACCTTAGATATTGGATTTGATTCTCTGAATCGCTTTGTTTGTTTGAAATACGACCTATGTATGTTTATTGAAATCTATGAACTCCTTTTTAGTTGATGTTTACAAAGAAAAAAAGAGAAAGGGAAAAAAAAGTCCCTTTTTTCTGTTTTTACAATCGGCTTTTATAGCCTATTTTTCACTCTGTTTCCTTGTTATCTTTGTTGTTGTTGCGTGTCTTTCTCATTTTGCAGGTATGGAATGGAGCAGATGGTAGTAGGTGGGGGAGAGGTATGGTGGCTGACATGGTGAGGCAGAAGGGTGGTTGCGGTGCCACTTTAGGAGCTAGGGTTAAGGTTGGTGTTAGGGTTATGGGTTTGATTGTTAGGTTTAATGGGCTTAAGTGGGTTGTTGGGCTCCGGGTAATTTAGGGTCTGTTTGGTATTGGGTTTGGTTAGGGGGGTTAGTGGGTCTGATGGGTTTTGAAATTAGGCCCAAAATTGGCCTGATACAGTATGGCCGTGAACATCCTCCTGGTTTTGCAAGAGCTTAGAGAACTATGCCCCAATTGTCTCTTTGAAGCGCCCCTACTTCACTCTCATATAAGTGACTTATGTTGTTCGTTTCACCGAAACACACAATGGTCATTAAAAGCAGCTTAACCTTTTCCAAATTTTAATCATTATTTTCATCATAGGAATGGAGTTCGGATAAAAACCCTTATAGTGATCTTACAAGGTCTATGCAAGTAGGTTATGCCGTTGAACCTAGATCTTGGGATCTCCAGTCAACTAGGTTGGATTTTCCTTCACATAACGCCTTAAATATTCATGGGATTTAGTCTCATTCCTTTCGATGTTTTATCAACTTGATCTCGATTTAACCATGTGGTTAGCGGATCCGCAATGTTATCTTTTGATCTTACAAAATCAATAAAGATAACTCCAATTGAGATCAGTTGTTTAATAGTATTGTGTCGACAACGCATGTGTCTCAACTTACCATTATACATTATGTTCTGTGATCTACCAATTGCTATTTGGCTATCACAATATATGCATATTGTGGGCACAAGCTTTGGCCATTCATAAATACCCTCTAAAAAGTTTCGTAGCCATTCTGCTTCTTCTTCAGATTTTTCTAGAGCTACAAACTCAGATTCCATTGTGAATCTGGTTATAATCGTTTGCTTTGAGGATTTCCATGACACAGCTCCTCCTCCTAATGTAAAAATATAACCATTTATGCCTTTGGTATCTTGAATATTAGATATCCAACTGGCATCGGAGAATCCTTCTAACACTGCAGGATCTCTGAAATAATGTAATCCGTAATTTTGAGTATATTTGAGATATCTTAGTACTCTCACAATCACTTTCTAGTGATTCTCCCCTAGATTGCTTGTGAATTTGCTTAAACTGCTTATAGTGAAAGCAATATCAAGTCTAGTGCAACTCATAAGGTACATTAGACTGCAATATTCCAATTGGTCAACACTTTCACCTTTATTTTTGGATAGATGTTTACTTATATCTATCGGAGTTCTGGCTACACCAAAACCATCCTTACCAAATTTCTCAAGAATCTTGTTTATGTAGTGTGATTGAGTCAATATGAGACCTTCAGATGACCTTTTAATTTGGATGCCCAAAATCATGTCAGCAAATCCCATATCTTTCATGTCAAATTTTGAATTTAACAAGTTTTTGGTATGTTTTACCATTTCATTGTTACTTCTAACAATGGGTATGTCATCAACATATAAACATAGAATTACATATCTATCAACAGTGGTTTTGACATACACACATTTGTCACACTCATTAATTTTAAATCCATGTAATATCATGACACTGTCAAACTTTTTATGCCACTACTTTGGTGCTTGCTTAAGTCCATACAAAGACTTTACCAATTTACAGACTTTTCTTTCTTGCCCTGAAGCTACATGACCATCAGGTTGTTCCATGTAAATCTCCTCATCAAAATCTCTATTTAGAAAAGCTCACTTAACATCCATTTGATAAACTTTTAGTTTCTACAAAGCGGCAATAGCAAGTATCATCCTTATAGAAGTTATTTTTGTTATAGGAGAAAATGTATCAAAGTAATCAAGGTCTTCCTTTTGTCTATAACCTTTTATAACCAATGTTGCCTTTTACTTATCAATTATTCCATCTGCTTTCATTTTTCGTTTGAAAATCCATTTAGAGTTTAGTGGTCTAATTCCTTGAGGTAGATCCACTAATTCCCACGTATGATTTTTCATGATGGAATCAATTTCACTCTTGATAGCATCTTTCCAAAAGGTGCTTTCAGATGAGCTTATAACATCATTATAAGTTTGAGGTTTAGTCTCTAGCATATAGGTTAGAAAACCCGATCCAAATGACTTTTCCACCCTTGCACTTTTACTTCTTCTTGGTTTTACCTCAACTTTAACCTCTTGTTGAAAGTTTTAACTATCAATAGTCTTTAAAGTTTGTTTTGTTGAACTTGACCAAACTTCCCTAGTCTTACAAAGGAATATATTTTTAAAGAATGAGGTATTTTTAGATTCTAATATCGTATTTTTGTGAATTTTAGGATTCTTTGATTCATGCACAAGAAACCGATATGCATTACTGTGACGTGCATAACCAATAAAATTACAATCCACCATTTTAAGACCTATTTTCATTTGCTTTGCTAAAGGAACCATTACCTCTGCAAGACACCCCCACACTTTCAAGTAGTTGTAGGAAGGTTTCCAACCCTTCTATTACTCATATGATGTCTTGTTCTTTTTCTTGTGGGGCACCTTATTTAAAAGGTAATTCGTTGATAAAACAATTTCCCCCCACATGTTTTGTGACAATCCAAAACTTTTTAGCATTATGTTCATCATTTCCTTTAGGGTTCGATTTTTCTGCTCTGCTACTCCTTTGGATTGATGAGAGTATGGTGGTGTCATTTCATGAATAATACTATGTTGTGTACAAAATTTACCAAATGATTCAACATATTCACCACCACGGTCACTTCTCACCCTCTTAATATTTTTATTAAGCTAAGTTTCAACTTCCTGCTTATAGAGAACAAATTTCTCTATAGCTTCATATTTGCTTTTAAGCAAATATACATTGTAATATTTTGTGCTATCATTAATAAAGGTAATAAAATATTTATTTTCTCCTTTAGTTTGAATAAACTTTAAGTCACAAATATCACTATGTATTAGGTCAAGTGGTTCAATATTTCTTTCAAATGAAGACCTTGTTAGTTTTGCCTCAACACACGTTTCACATTTATGATTATAATTAATGTGAAATGAAGGAATGTACTCTCAGTTAATTAATATACATAAAGTATCAAAATTAACATGTCCAAACTGACCATACCATAAATCAAATGACTCAAACATATAAACAAAAGAATAAGCATCATTGTTATTCATAGTATTAGCTTTTATAGAGATAGCATTGAGTTTCCACATATCATTTAATACATATCCCCTTCTGACAAACATTTCCTATTTTGACAAAACTAACTTTTGGGATTTAAATATCATCCTAAAGCCATGCATACTTAGAAGGGTCCCAGAGACAAGATTCTTGCTTATGTCAAGCACATACAACACATTTTGAAGTTTCAACTCTTTGCCAGAAGTCATATTCAAAATTATAGTGTCTTTCCCCTTGATCTTGGAAGTTGTAGTGTTGCTCATAGAGAGCTTCTCCCCTTTCTCACAAGGAACCAACTTAACAAAAAAGTCATTGTTACAACAAATATGACATGTGGCACTAGTATTAAGCCACCATTCTCTTGGATTTGAATAAACCAAGTTGACTTCAGAAATTACAGCACAGAGGTCAAGATTAGATACTTCCTTAGAAATATTTTCCACAATGTTGGCCTCGTTTGTTCTGACCCTCTTTGGAAGCCTACAAACGGATGACTTGTGTCCCATCTTATTACAATTAAAACATTTTCCTTAGAATTTTGCCTTCTTGAAGACACCATCTTTTGGTTCTAGTTTAGACCTAGTATGAGAATGTTTTCTTTTCTTGGAGTCCTTTTTTACTTCCACTATGTTTGCCCTGGAAAAGTTAAGACCGATTGCTTTGTTTAGCCTTTTAGTTGTACCTTGATTTTCTTTTTCAATTCGAAGTCTGACAATCAGATCTTCCATTGTCATTTTCTTTCTTTTATGCTTAAGATAGTTCTAGAAGTCATTCCAAGTAGGGGGAAGTTTTTCAATATTGGTTGCCACCTAAAAGGATTCACTTATAACCATTCCTTCTGCGAGAATACCATAAATGATCAGTTGGAATTCCTGCACCTGATTTACAACAACTTTAGAATCAACCATTACAAAGTTTAAGAACTTGACAACCAAAAATTTCTTAGCACCAGCATCTTCAATTTTGTATTTATGGTCCAACGATTCCCATAATTCCTTAGCCATTTTCTTAATATTGTGTACTTCATAAAGTTCATCAGAGAAACTGTTCAAAATGTAGTTACGACATAGGAAATCAGAGTTGTTTCATGCTTCGACAATATTGAAGGAGTAATAGCATCTTTCTCATCCTCTCTAAAAATAGGAGGATCATCCTTCAGAAATTTTGTCATATTCAATATGGTCAAATAGAACAATATTTTCTATTGTCATGCTTTAAAATTCTCTCTAATGAATTTCGTAGGCTTTTCATTGTGACTCATAGTCACAAGTAATGTTTGGTTTGCAACTTGAGCCTGAGCAGCGACAATCGCCTTAGCCTTTGAATTGGATGAGTTTTTTTTTTAACGTATGAGACATTTTTTTGTAATCTAAATGAAGAACCAGAATCCATAAATAAATTAAAATCCAAAACAGAAGTATAAACCAACCTAAATAAGTTACGATGGTAATCTGTATGCCTTAGATTAAAACTACAACAAATCATTTGTCTTAAGATTGTAAGAAAATATAATATCGTATGTAGTATTAATATATGAGTAATAATAATAATGCAATACAATGTAGTAACAGTAACACAACAGAATACCTATAATTAGACAAAGTTGAAAATTAGAAAAAGAATATTATTGAGGCTTGTATGAACAGTTTCCTTAAAACATATTCGACCTCTCCTCGGTGCTTTGAGTAACGTTGGACGTTTGCCTCACAGGATACAACAACAAATGATCACAATAATAACATAACAATAGTTATAAATCGAACACAATCTTGTCTTTCTTTATCACCAGGAGGAATGAATTTAGAAGGAATTTTCGATATTGATGGTTATTTTTTTGTGATGTGTTGGCTTTATATAAACGAGATGAAATGAATGAAGAGATTTAGACCGATTCATGAAGAGCTCTGTTGAAAAGTTATTAGATATAAATGAACAGATACAATGAAAGAAAAGATGCAATATTAAACCAAAAGCAATGAGTCTGTTCACCAAGAGATACGATTATTCTAAAGGTACAATTGTTCAACAAGAGACATAACTATTATTTAATTTGAGCATTAATTTATCATTCATCACTCAATAATTTTGAGCATATTATATAGAATATAAATCTATAATTTATTATTCAAACCTTCAATTTTATCAATAAAATAATACGCCTCAAAGTTCCAAAATATCTATTATTTTCCATAATGCTAACGTACAAAAACTAGTTTTTAATAGCAAAAATTGATGAAATTTTTAATAGAAAGACCAATTTGCTCTTTGACCTAATGTATAAAGACTAATTTGTCCACTTTTGAGTGGAGGGGGCAAAATGCAATCCGACTTCTAGTATAGGGACCCCTATGGTACTTTATCGTAGCCAATACTATAAAGGTAATGTATTGTTTTTCTTACCGAATTTAATATGTATTGGTATCAATCTATTTTGGTGTACCACTTTCAAATTTTGGTGTACCATGTAATGACTCTATTGATTTATTGATAAAATCCTCTATTTATAGAGGTAAAGATAGGCAATTACATCTAAAATAGAATAAGGAAAAATAATAATTTAAAACAATTCAAAATTAGGATAAAAGATAATAACTTTATTTGAATATTTCAAAAGAAAATTACATGTATAATTTAGAAACTAAATTGTGAATCAAGCATAAAATATTTAACAACTAAAGATAAAAAAAACTTGTATTAAAATTAGGGCAAACAAAACTTGATTTGATTAAAAAAATCAAAAAAAATTTGAATTTCAAATTAATTGAATTGAGTTATCCGAATCAACTTGAATAAATAATTTAAGTTTCGAGTTCGAGTGAAATCAATAATTTTAGAACTTAAATAAGTTAGTTAATTATTGAAGTTTAATATTTTCTAAAGTATCTTGTTTTTTTTTTTTTTTTTTTTTTTTTTTGCTTTGAAAGAGTTTTCAAATATATATTATTTCAAATTCATGTGTTGTAATATAAAATTAATTGTATTGTAATAAGATTTTAATTTGACATGTTTAATTTTTTAACTCGAATAATTTCATTTAACTAAAAAAAAATCAAATAAAGTTAAAATGATAAAATAAAACTCATCAACTCAATTAACTCGAATTTTTTTACTCGATCCGATCAAATGCTCACCCTAATTAAAATGAATCAAATTAATCTTTTAACTATAGAGAAGGCCCAAAAATTAAAATTTTCTTTTCATTTAACAAAAGGTTAAAAAGAATCAAATTAAACTATTAAAATTTGAAAGAGACTAAAGTTGCAATTGTATCATTTAACCATGACCCCTGCTCACTCAGATAAAGTCGACTTTTTTTTTTTTTTAATTAACCAGAAATTCTTGCAAAAATCCAATTATATTGCAAGATTCAGATTCAGGACATGTATGAATATCTTTATCTTATTCAATAATAGAGTGAAACATGCACTACAAAGACTCTTTATGCAGATGATACAATTAAATATCAAAACACAAATGTAGATTATACTCCTACCTAAAATGTTTGTTCTTACATCACATCAATAAAAAAATTGTTCACAACAGTAGATTTGGTATTTTTTATTCTACCAAAATGAATTCACAAATGGTGAGTGTCACTCAGACTAAGTTGATTCTCATATACAACCTCTAAAGGTATCAATGAGTATATTTTCATCCAGATTATGACCTGCAAAAACCATTTTAAGAATTTAGTCAAATAACTCCTTTTGGAAAAAGAAAAGGGTTAATTCTACTAAACATCTTCAAACTATGGCTAAAATTTTAAATTGGTCCCAAACTTCGCAGCTTCCTAATTGAGTCCTCAAATTATCATTATTTGTATTAGGTCTTTCTGTCAACCTAGTAGTTAGTTTAATCGCTAAATGCTAACCTAGATCTAAAGTGGAACATATTTAAAAGACAATGGTCATAATTTAAACATGTGTGTACCTATCCCCTGGATCTAACCTGTTAAAAAAATAGCCCTCATAATTTTTTAATGACAAAAGCTGATTTTTTTCACACATTGTTTCCATGCAATAAGTACATATGTTTTAAATATGCTCCAAGTTAGATTCAAGTTGGCATTTAACACAAGATAACAGTTAGGCTGACAGAAGGACTTGATTGATACAATACTAATACTTTGATGACTCAATTAGAACATTTTGAAGTTTAGAGACTAATACAGAATCTGGTTCATAAATCGGCATTAGTAGAGTATATTACCGATAAAAACTATCCGGTTCATCTGCTTTTCCTCGTTTCTCCATTGGCGAGTAGGAACGATCTCATATATCTCTCTTACAGCCTGTAGAATGTTCAACAAGTAATGGTTCATAAAACAAATTGTTGGTGCCAAAAACAAACTATTTTCGATAATGGCATGTAACATTACCTGCAAAGTATGTAGTTGATCAGAGATACCAACACGTAAAACCCCTTTGCAGCGATATACATCCATGCCATATTTCTTATCCCAGAGAATCTCCTCAATCCACAAACGGACCTAAAAGATAGTACCAGCAACCATGGAACAATATAAATGTCCCTTGCATATTCGAAAATAAATGATTCAGAAAGAAAACTAATGCATGACAAATATATTCTTCATGTGGAAAAAGATAACTATGGATTGTCGAATAACCTGACTTACGTACTTAATGAAACCAATACAATACAATACAAGCTGTTACTTCTAATGATTATGTCATGGCTTATGCAAAGAGAACTATAAATGAATTCAGCTACAGGCTTGTCTCAGTTGACTACCTAAAGAATCAAGCATCGCATTTGTGAGCATGAAACACGGCTGCAAGTCATCCATCTAATGCAGTATCATTGTGACAAAATACAAGACTTCTCTGGAATTGAGAAATTACATCAACTTGTAAGTGAATGAATCTAATAAATTGTGTCCAGAAGCCACCTTATGAAGATCGACAGCCTCCGTCTGATTAATGCATAGTGTGCAGACACCGCTATCATGAAGATCTCCGGAAGATAATGATTTGCTTTCTTCTAAGAGGGCTTCTAAATGAGTGGCATGCTAAACGATTGGAGGAACCAATAAGGGCAGTATCAGTTAAAAGAGAGGATAGCATGATCTAAGAATATGTATACTATGATGATTGAGTTTTGTAGGACTAACTGTAGCATCATATGCTTGCCGATTCAGTATCTGAGACAAGTCTACTTCACATCGAGTAGAACAAATGATATTGGCAAGGGAGTTTATGCTATGTATTTCATTTTCCAGCTCCTCTAGAGCACCTTCAGATTGCTCTTGAGAAACCAAATCAACCTTATTAAGAATTACAACATCCTACAAGAGAGGACAAAACTTTTAGCGGATAAACACCGAGCACCTATGCAAGTAGCCAGTGAATATCAGATAATAAATGAAATAATGGTCTAGCCATTTGTAAAAAAAGGCTGAAAAGGTTGTTCCCGGAGGATGTAATATGTAAGTTGAGTGATCAGAAGTACCGCAAATGCTATTTGAAGAAATGCTTCAGGAAATGAGGAAGAGTCACGATGCCTGTATAGCTGAAACCGTAGGTTTTTGGCATCTACAACCTATTCAAGCAGCAAAAAAGAAAGATGATGAAGAAATAGTGTTGGTTGTTTCGAGTCATCTTTCTTCAGCGCAGAAAAATGTATATCAATAACTTAAGCTTCACAATGTCTAACTATACATAAGCAAAACATTGATGTGTATATAGGCAACATGAATGAAAAATACATACAGACAAATACCTCAAAGTAATACACAACAAATACTAAGTTTCTACTAAATTACTTGCATAATGTACTAAAACACGCCTGCTATTCAGTTCAATATGCTAAGCTGAGACAACTATAGGAACATGAAAATCCGTTATTCAGTACAATACACTAAATTAACGAAAACTATAGGAACATGAAAACCGGTTGTTCAGTTTGATACACCAGTTTCATGTCATTCTCAAGAAGTAATCCACATTCAGCAAATTATACAAATACTTTCTATATAACCACATAAGCATATTGATTAAAGAGAACGATGACAGCAAATTGAACACAAAAACTCCATAAAAGAAAAAGGACAACAAGGAGTCTAAATGCCACACACACAATCTATCCGAAGTCGTTGAATTCATATTCGAGACCGTAAATGTACTTAGTCGCTTACAGTAACTATAGAATCAAGCTTGACTGAAGATTCCAGTTGATCATCCAGCCAAAGAACGGATGCCAGAGGAGCAGGGTTTGCTAACCCTGTGGTCTCTAACAGTATATGATCAAGTCTATCAACAAAAAAAAAAAAAAAAAAAAAAAAAAAATCACCGGTCATCACATAAAAAATAACCCAAACACTGTTGATAATCAAGTTTAGTGTTGAAAAAGTTGAACAAAAAAGAAGGGTGAAATGGAGTAGTCTCACTTTTTCTTCATTTGAACAAGTTGTTCCAGTGCTTGAACCAAACTATGTTTAACAGTGCAACAAACACACCCATTAGCTAGTTCAACCCATTCTTCAACAAGGGCACCACTTTCTCCTTCGTTTATCATAGCCCTTTCAACTCCAATCTCTTCACCAAACTCATTCAAAATCACAGCAATCCTTTTCCCATGTTGGGCATTCAATATATAATTAACAAGCTAAAAAAAAAAAAACACTTTCATCAGCTATAAGAAAGATAATCAAAACAAAAAAGTGTTTTTGATGAGTTGATTTGATTACAGTGGATTTGCCAGCACCGAGGTAGCCAGTGATGACTGTTACCCCAACTGAAACGTAGTCGTTTTGAGGTTTCTCTTGATCGGATTGGGAAGGTTCCTCCACCGTTTGGTCAATTCGAATAGCAAGAGGTGGCTCTTCTTGGTCGTCAGCCATTATTTTTCCTCCTTCCTTTTTGCGTCTCAAAGACAAACTTTGGGGTTTATGGGATTTGGAGAAATATGGGTCCTCAATCCTTCTCTTATACTCATAGGCCTACATGCTTGATTTTGAAGTGGAGTCCGCTTTCAATGCTTTGGAGCTTGGGTGAGTCAACCCAGTGCTGGTTTTGGGCTTTTACCTAATTTTTGTCCAACCCTAAAAAAATAGTTTTCGATGTTATATCTGTTGATGCAAAGATTGTCAGAATGTATCCATAGATTGCTATATATAATTATGATGTGAGATTATATTTTTTTCTTATAGAACACTAGACCTTTCCTTAAATAAGGACGTGGATTGTGTTTTTATTAAAGTTTTCACAAATATCATCAATTGTTGATATTTTTTTTTGTGATGATGAGCTTGAATGTAACTTTTTAAGATAAATATTTAAAAATTTAAAAATTTCGAGTTCATTTAAGATTATGAATAAAAAAGTGTCAGAAATGTTGTCTTATACTTAAATAAGCAATGCAAGTTAAGATTGTATCGAGATAAAATAAATTATATCTTATTTATAGGTTGACCAAGAGTATGCTTTGAGATTGTTTATTGGTGGACAATCTGGCCATGTTGGCGTGCTAGTTTGCCTAGCAACCAAATTATTGAGTTGCAACCTTTGGGTTTTAGTCTCCTTTATGACAAGATTATTGATCCTAACAAGCTACTTGTCGTCTCAACTCAAGTAATTAGCTTTCATATCGATAAGGGGCAAAATTAAATCTTTAATTTCTGTGTGTATAGTCTTTTGTGTTCACATTTTTTCAAAGAAAAAAAAATTCAAATATCACATCAATACGCTGAAGTGATTTTTGCTCAAAATTAGGAGTGGAGGCGTGGCTGAAAGGACAAAATCACAAAGCCCTATCCAATCGCACTTTGTGGCTGGTACGTTGGGCAGGTAAAACAAGAAAACACCAACAGGGTCGGGCATTCCCATTGCCATTGGAAATACAAACAAAACATACCAGAGAGGAAAAAAGCATCCTTAGAACAAGAAAAAAGCAATATACTTGCATATATATAGATACACAAACTAATATTATATAAAAGCAAATAGAAAATCAATACAAAAATATCATCTACTTGAAGAGAAATTTATGTTAGAAGAAAAAAAAAAAAAACCATGCATACGAGGAAAGGCCTTGCTTTAGCAATAACAATAGTTGTTGTTGGAATTCAAGCAGGCTTGTCTGAGATCAATAGAGCCAGTTTTCCAAAGGGCTTTGTTTTTGGAACTGCTTCTGCTGCATTCCAGGTTTTGGTCTTTTAATTTCTTTTCTTGAATTATTCTTTTCAAGGCAAACTCTGTATGTGATTTGGGTATTGTTTGTTTTATCTAATTTTGAAGTTTACATAGCAATAAATAAATAAATAATACCCACAGCTCCTAGTTTTCCTGGAAAATAAATAGTATCAACTGTTCCTTTAGTGGTTCATACAAAAAAGGGATAAGAACTTGGGATTCAAATGTCAGACTTTGGAGAGCAGGGTTTTGTTGAGGTGGGATAAAGTTAAAAAATTTGGAGGGCCAGTGCTAAAAAGAGTGTTACAATAACTTAAATTTTCATTTAATAAATGAGCTAAAAAGGTTAAACTGAATTAGTTATATCTGAAAGGGGCTAAAAGAGAAATTAGACCATTTAACCGTATAGCCTTGAAATTTTGACAATGAAATATTAAACCTTGGAAATAACCAAGTCAATGATTTCTTCTTTGGAAGGATAAAGATACCCTTTTTCTTAATGGAAAGAATTTATGATATTACTAGCGTAAACTCAATTTGTTTGCTGTTGAAATGAAGGCTTGAATCACATGCCATATTAATTAAAACAAGTTAAACAATACTGATAATTACAACTCAATTTTTTTAAATATTATATTTTTTCCAGTATGAGGGAGCAGTGAAGGAGGATGGAAGGGGACCAACTATTTGGGATACATTTTCAGGTATATGTACCTTAGCCATATTCATATGCAGATATAATGTATGATCCTGCAATTATATGAAAAAGTTAAAAAATAGTATATACCTTTGCTGAATTTTATACCTGTACGTATTCAAGATTCACTTGAGCTCGGATTTTTAGTGAAATGGAACATTTATTCCATGATTGCAGGGATAATAATTGATGGAAGTAATGCTGATGTTGCTGTAGATCAGTACCACCGCTATGTTGTAAGCCTACAACAAAACCATCATCGGCAATTTGCTCATATCAAATGATTTGATTCATTTTCCTCCAATATATGAACAGCATGTGATTTTGATTCCATGAAAACAGGAAGATATACAACTGATGAAAGACATGGGGATGGATGCTTACAGGTTTTCAATAGCTTGGTCTAGGATATTCCCTAGTGAGCTTCCCAATTTCACTTGCTCTTAAAGCTTTTATCTTGCAAGAGATTAAAAAAAATGGTGAAAAAATGTGTAACAATTTGTCTTTTTCTTAAAATTGGAACAGATGGTAGAGGAGAAATCAATCAAGCTGGTGTTGATCATTACAATAATCTCATCAATGCTCTACTTGCTAAAGGTATTGTTTACTTATGCCTTCAAAAAAAGAATTTGATATATGTGTTTATATATATAGAAGCATTTTTTATTGTGTTGTGATGCAGGAATTGAACCATACGTGACCCTTTACCATTGGGATCTCCCTCAAGCATTGGAGGACGAGTACATTGGATGGCTCGACCGCCGAATTATGTAAAGAATGATCATTGAAAATCTTCTGTATATTCGTGTTCTTAATCTTTAGGCGTAATAGACATGGGTTTATACATTTGCAGAAAGGATTTTGCTTTGTATGCCGAGACATGCTTTGAGAAATTTGGCGACAGGGTGAAAAACTGGATCATATTTAACGAACCTCATACGTTCACTGTGCAAGGCTATTATTCAGGATACGAAGCACCAGGGCGCTGCTCGTCGCTGTTGTGCAAGGTTGGAAACTCTACAACTGAGCCTTACATAGTTGCCCACAATGTTCTCCTCTCTTATGCAACAGTTGCAGATAGTTACAGGAGAAACTACAAGGTAAGAAATTTGGGTTACTTTCAGATTGGTTTTTGTCTAATCTGAACATGGAACAGCTGGTCGGTTCACTTTGGACCGTGTCTATGCAGACAACATCGGTAGTTTCACATTACCTACAGGATAAGGTACCATTTTAAGATCAATTGTCTGTATGCAGGAGAAACAAAATGGATCAATTGGGATATCGTTGGATGTTAAGTGGTATGAACCGGTGACAAATGCAACAGAGAACATTGAAGCAACTCAAAGGGCCCAAGATTTTCAGCTTGGCTGGTTTCTTGACCCATTGATCTTCGGAGATTATCCAAGCTCAATGAGAAGCCGAGTAGGAAACCGTCTGCCAACTTTTACGGAATCCGAGTCTGCTCTTCTTAAGGGATCATTGGATTTTGTTGGCATCAATCATTACACTACATATTATGCAAGCGAAAATGCAACTAATTCGATTTTCGATTTGCTTAATGATTGTGTCTCAGATGCCAATGCCTTTGCTATACGTAAGTAAACTGCACCCCTTATGTACAAATTCTCGTTTCCGAACTGGAATTGTATTGCATAGCTAATTACAAGAGTGAAGATATCATAAGCCATTTAACTGAAGATGCTGCTCTGTTCTTAATGCATGCAGCTTTCAAAGATGGGAAGCCTATAGGAGATAAGGTATACAAGTCGAATTTTAGTCTATCATTTCGGGAACAACCGATTATGACACATATTCTTCATGCTTGTTAATCTATCTGGTTCATTCAATCAAGCAGAAAATCCGATATCGTTTCCGCATTGCAGGCAAATTCTATATGGTTATACATTGTACCTTATGGCATGAGAAGTGTAATGAAATACATCAAGGAGAAGTACGGAAACCCTTTAGTCATTATCACAGAAAATGGTAAATATATATAGTAATTAGTTCAGTTCTTCAATGACCCCTTTTTATTCAGCCATTACCATGAAGAGCTAAATTGTCATTTTGTGATTTTATTACAGGAATGGATGATCCAAATAACTTATTAACCCCAATTAAAGATGCTCTCAAGGATGAGAAAAGAATCAAGTATCACATTGATTACTTAACTAACCTGCTTGCTGCTATCGAGTACGTTCACTAAGCCCCTTCGTTAACCATATGTTACTCGAAATTTTCATTTTTTTTTGGCAAGTATCCGAATCCCGACACCTATGTTTGATGTAGTAAACTAATATAATGGTGCAGGGAAGATGGTTGTAATGTTAAAGGGTATTTTGTATGGTCTCTTCTGGATAATTGGGAATGGGTCGCTGGATTCACTTCGAGATTTGGTCTATATTTTGTGGACTATAATGATAATCTCAAGAGATACCCCAAGAACTCTGTTAAATGGTTCAAGAACTTCCTTTCATCTGCTCGATCATAAAAAATAATATATGATTCACACGATTTGGACATGGATGCATAATATTATCCTTTTAAATATATGGGTTTTTTAATTGTGCAAAACAAATGCTCATGTATTCGATATACTATCACATACCTGCAATTGGTCTACTATCACATAGTTGCAACCGGTTGACATGATGTTAATCCATCAACTACAACCTGGACATATAAGAGCGTCGTACTCAACGACATTGTTAGAGGTGGGGAATTCAAAAGTTAAGCCATATTGCCTACTCCTTCCATGTGGATCAACCAAAATTATGCTTGCCCCTGAAATGCTCTTTAAGGATGAGCGGTCCACATGGAAAGCTCAGGATCAACAGTATGAGATGGACTATGAGGAAGTTGATTGAGCAGTACAAGAGCATTATGCAACAAAATCTGCTAACTTTGCATTTTTATTCTCTTTCTTGGAAAATAATCTAAACCAAACTCATTGGGCTTATTGAAAAATTATTCAAAAATTAAAGAAAAACTTACAAAAATTATTCAAAGACCATACCTTGCCAAACTTAATTTCCTTAGTTTTAAAAAATTGGTACACTTTAAAGTCATCGCTATCACACGATTAAAATTGACTCACATTAAAACAACCCTTAAAAGTAAGGGTAAATAAATTCCTAAAATTATTTGAAGAGGTTCCTCTTAACGTTTCTTACAGTGCAAGAAATATAAAATAGATGCCAAGATACCTTAGACAACTATCCGGGCAACATGGTACAATTAGAGTCTTTGTAAACCAAGGATGAAGGGGTACATAAAAATCTGCTTCAAACATGTGCAACGAGAGAAAAAAAAACCCATTCCATCGACAATCACTTCCCAAGAAGTCATACCTATAATGACATGGTGGCAAACATCGCAAGGCTAACATAGTTGTAATCTCCTAGGATCCCTAGTGAGCCTTGTCAACAAATTGACTCAAGCTAAGTAATAACTTAAAAGCTGCCTTTTGTCTAGTGACAATTATTGTACCATTACCTTAGCACCCCTTACCAAACAATCCAAAGACTATGGCTTAATTTGGATGAGCGATTAGACGCGGTGCGGTGCGTTTAGTTTATTTTTTGTCTCACGCTACAATATCATTACAGTATCTAATCTCACCGCTACCGCTGTTTTTACACTAACCGCAGATAAACGCACCGCCCATCTAAACTCGCCCTATATGAACTTGATGAAGCCAGGCTTGTGACCTCATTAGGTGCATGCCTCTCCTACATACATCTGACACAATAGATGAGCCTATACAATTCAAAGAATATATATGAGAAAGAGTTCTTGATAGTACTCATCAATCATTAATTCATCACATCCGAATTTGATAAGTGTCTCATCCAATACCTTCAAATCAATTCAAGCAATGCTCTCAACTAACATCTGTCACTCTACTCCTTGCATTTATGGAGTAGGAGACTCAATGGCTGGGACTATGCCCAGTCAACCTTTTTCTATAAACACCCCTTATCAACACCAAGGCACGAGAGAAGGACAAACAACCCACATAGTGCCTACACTTTGTTAAAATATAACCTCTACACCTCTAAAATCTTGTTCCAATAGCTCTACACATCATCTACAATGTGAACTACTCTCACTCTAACAGCTTTTTATACTTCTCATGATGTGAACTACCGTCATTGTATCATCTAGCACTAGTTACAACAATTTCCTTTTTTTTTTTTTTTTTTTTTTTTTTTTGCTTTTTTCCTTGACAACCCAACCCATATTTTTTTTCATGTTTCCATTTTCTCATCTTTCCTTATAAGTAATACTAAACCCAATTCGTCCCATTATTACATTATTACTAGCCTTGGGATTCCAGGCTGGGTTTTCCCAGAATATTAGCAGAGCCAGTACCTTAGAGGGCTTCGTTTTGGGGGCATCCTGTTCTGCTTTCCAGGCTGTTTTTTATTTTTTTCTCTTGAGTTAAACACATTGGTTTATTATTGAAAATTAATCACAGCCTCTTATAGAAGGGAAATGGTAAACTATTAAAATAGATACTTTTATTTCCCTCATGATATATTTTAGTCATTTATTTTATTGTATTATAATATTTTAGTCATTAAGCCGTTAATTTTTGTTAATGGTGTAACAGTAAGCTGATGTGATAATACGCCAAATCATTATTTTAAGCAAAAATTTTAAGTTAAATTATATAATTAGTCTTTATATTTTTTTCATTTTGAGCAAAATTTTTTTTTATGTTCTTTTAATTCACTTCTGCTTCTCCCTCTAATTTTCATCTTTCTTCATTTATTTTAACATAGTTTTTCTATGTTTTTTATTTATTAAAATTAGTCCCTAAGCTCGCTTTACTTGAAAAAGATAAATTGTTCAAAAAAGATAAAAGAATAGGGACTAATTTTAATAAATGAAAAACATAAAAAAATTACGTTAAAAGAAATGGAGAAGGGAGGAAAATGAGGGAGAAGTAGAAAAGAATGAAAAAAAAAGTTAAAAGAACATAAAAAGAAAAAAAATTAATTTGCTCAAAAAAAATAGAGACCTATTGTATAAATTAACTTAAAAATTTTGTTTGAAATGATGATTTAATGTGTCACATCAGCTTATTGTTACACCGTTGATAGTAATTAACAACTTAATGACTAAAATGTTACAATACGATAACATAAATGATTAAAATATAATCTAACATAATAAAAGTGACTATTTTGATAGTTTATCAAAGAGAAATAATAATTGTATTCCCTTGACTTTGCTTTTAAATCTTCTTAAAGAAAAAAAGACATTGAAAAAATTTATAATATTAGTATATTAAAATAAATTTGTTTCTGACTGTTTATTTTGCTAAAAAATCGGTTTTTCAATATTTATATCCAATATATATTTGAAATAGATATAACATTTTTAAAATAATTAAAACATGTATTTTTTGTAAATTTAGAATTAAATTTTTATATTTTTAATTTTGAGAATTTAGTCTTTTTTTACTTTTTATATTTTAAAATTCAAGTCTATTTCATAACTGTTAATATACCACACTAACAAATTTTATTTTAAAAAAATAATAGTATTAACAACTAGACCTGAATTTTAAAATTTAAAAAGTAAGAATAATTAAATTCATGAAAATAAAAATATAAGACTAAATTCTAAATTTGCGGAGAGCACAAAAACTTGCAACATATTTTAATCTTTTAAAATATATTAAAAAATTGTGTATACATATTTGACAAAGAAAATGATTATATAAAACAATAATGCCATGCCATCTATATCCCTTTTTTAAATCAAAATAAAAATCCTAAAATTTAATATGAAATTGCTAATATGATATTAAACTATTAAAAGAATAATATATGTTATACCAATTTAAATGATATAAAAGTTCACCTTTTTTTCCCCAAAGTCAATCTCCAATAAGGAGGAGCTGGAAAAAGAAATTAAATATGTGCAGGTGGGCCAATTCATGTATCACCTTAAAAGTCATTATTATGATTTTGAGTAAATTCTTTTCTTATATGAAAAGGAATAAAATAGCAGCAAATTATGATTCTTCTTTGCAATTAAAAACTTTGATGGAAATTAGAAAATGTTTGCTGTTTTAATAATTTATGTCTCAACATGACAGATTGTCATCCAAATCAAAGTACTGTGCATATGAAAAGTCTTAACTTAGTGTTGAAAATATGATTTTTTTTTTATTTTTTTTTTATTTTTCCAGTATGAAGGAGCAGTGAGAGAGGATGGAAGGGGACCAAGTATTTGGGACGCATTCCTACATACTTCTGGTATTGGTTTTTTTTAGTGTACTTTGTCATACCATGATTCTTGAATAATGCAGTATATGTATGTATGTATGCATTCATGCATGTATATAGGATCATTAAGCATTTAACCTTATGTTATGTTACAGGGAATATAGCAGATGATAGAATGCTGATGTTGCTCTGGATCAATACCGCCGCTATACTGTAAGTGATGATCATCACAACCGTTCATATTCCGATATTCGATTTCTTCATCGGATACTTCTTTTTTCGATGGTTTTTCACATCCCTAAAACACGAATGACACGAGATTGATTTCGTTGCCCGGAAAACAGGAAGATATGCAACTGTTGAAAGAAATGGGGGTGGATGCTTATAGGATTTCAATAGCTTGGTCTAGGATATTCCCTAGTGAGCTTGCCAATTTTACTTGCTCTCATAGCTTGTATCATGTAAGAGATCAAAAAAAGTGGTGAAAATTTTGCAACAATTTGTGTTTTTCTTCTTGGAACAGCTGGTACAGGAGAAATCAATCAAGAAGGTGTGTTGATCATTACAATAATCTCATCAATGCTATAATTAATATAGAAGCATTTTTTATTGTGTGTTATGATGCAGGAATTAAACCATACGTGATCCTTTTCCACTAGGATCTCCCTCAAGCATTGGAGGACAAGTACGGTGGATGGCTCGACGGCCACATTAGGTAAAGAACCTTCTCACACACGAATTGATCGTTGCAGATCATCTATATATTCATGTTCTGAATCTTTAGGAGTAACGAACATGACTGTGTACATTTTCAGGAAAGACTTTGCTTTGTTCACTGAGATATGTTTGAAGAAATTTGGTGACAGGGTGAAGCACTGGATCACATTTAACGAACCTCATACGTTCGCCATACAAGGCTATTATAAGGGAAACCATGCACCGGGGCACCGCTCGTCGGTGTTGAGCAAGGTTGGAGACCCAACAACTGAGCCCTACATAGTTGCCCAATATGCCATCCAGTCTCATGCAACAGCCGCAGATATTTATAGGAGAAACTACAAGGTAAGAAATTGGGGTTACTTTCAGGTTGGTTTTTGTCTAATGCAAACATGAAACAGCTGTTCGGTTTGCTTCGGACCGTGTCTATGCAGGCAACCTTGGTATCTTCACATTATCTACAAAATAAACTAACATCTAAGGGAAATTGTCTGTATGCAAGATAAACAAAATGGATTAATTGGGATACCACTGGATGCTAAGTGGTATGAACCACAGACAATGCAACAGCAAACACTGAAGCAGCTCAAAGAGCCCAAGATTTTCAGCTTGGCTGGTTTCTTGACCCATTGTTCTTCGGAGATTATCAGAGCTCAATGAGAACCAATGTAGGAGATTTTGTTGGCATCAATCATTTTACTACATATTATGCAAGGGGAAATGCAACTAATTCGGATTTCGATTACCTTAATTACTGTATATCAGATGCCAATGCCTTTGCTATACGTAAGTAAACTGCGTCCCTTAAGAACACATTAACATTTCCGAACTGTAGTTGTATTGCATAGTTAATTACAAGAATGAAGATATCATAAGCCATTTAACTGAATGCATGCAGCTTTCAAAGATGGGAAGCAAATAGGAGGAAGGGTATACAAGTCGAACTTTCGTCTATCATTTCGAGAACAACCGATTACGATACTATTCTTCATACTTGTTAATCTATTTGGTTCATTCGATCCGATATCGTTTCTGCATTGCAGGCAAATTCTGAATGGTTATACATCGTACCTTATGGCATAAGAAGTGTAATGAAATACATCAAGGAGAAGTATGAAAACCCTCTAATCATTCTTACAGCAAATGGCATATACACAGGGTGATATTAGTTCTTCAATAATCCATTTTTATTCAGCCATTACCATACCATGAAGAGCTAAATTCCTATTCTTTTGTGATTTTATTATAGGAATGGATGATACAAATAACATAACCCCAACTGAAGATGCTCTCAAGGATTGGTTAAGAATCAAGTATCACACTGAGTACTTAACTAACCTCCTTGCCGCTATCTAGTACGTTAACTATGCCCTTTACGTGTACCATATGTTACCCGGACTTTTCATTTTTTTTGAAGTACCTGTATCCTGACACCTATATTTGATATGGGTTACTAACATTATGATGCAGTGAAGATGGTTGCAATGTTAAAAGAGTATTTTGTATGGTCTATGCTGGATAACTGGGAATGGACTGCTGGATTCTCTTCGAGATTTGGTCAATATTTTGTGGACCGTACTGAAAATCTCACCAGATACCTTAACAACTCAGTTACATATTTCAAGAGCTTCCTAGAATCTCCTTAGTCATAAAAAATAATATATGTCCACTAGCTCTCCCTTGTCCTTAGTGGTCAGGTGTGCTTTTCCCATAAGCCACAATGAGGTTCGGGAGATGTGGTAAACAGAAAAAATAATACATGTCTGACACGATTCCAAACACGAATATATAATATGATCCCTTAAATACATTTCATGTGAATGATGTTTATTTTTTCTTGTAATGATATGGATTATGAGAAAGTGATGACAATATAATCTATAAGAAAATAAATTACATGCCAAGTTGATAATTACAAGAATAATATTATATCTTTGGATGTTTTCAGCTTAAAAAAACAATGAAAATGCCATTAAAATATTGTTTAGATTTGCATTTAGCATAACAACCAGGCTTTATATGATGTTGATTAACTTGTTCTTTTGCATGTTTTACGTTACTTTAAAGTTTAAGCAAGCTTTGCTTATAAGATGATTAGAAGCAAAATAATAATAATAAGAGAAAAAACAGAAAGGTATATACGTTTTACGTTAATAATTTCGAAATAATATATAGATAGATAGATAGATAATTACACCTATAATATACTAAAAGCTTTCGTTTTCATGCTGACATAGCAATTTGCATGAACTGTGGAATCGACAAATAAACAACGTGGAAGGAACAAGATAGCTTCTTGACCTTACTTTGATTGATTGTGATTTCGAAGATAAATATATTTTTAAAATTTTTAGATCATTCCTAATACATAGATTTTGTTATTCTTCTCCTCAACTCGTACCTGTGAGTAGAATAGATGATTTTGACGTCTGTTTGACTCCTTCCAAACTTCCTGCCTTGGCTAATGAAGCATAGGCCTTTCGTGAGTGTACCACCGGCACGAAACGATTTCCTAAATAATTCTTTCCTGGAAATAGGGTAAGCATCCGTTTTTTATTTTTCAGTGTGAACACATCTTTATCGACGAGTAGTCTATCAGAAATAACAACAATTTTATATTATCTAAATTTCTATGTCTATACCTCATGTAGATCATGCTAGAATGTCTTCTATAATAATTTATTACGTCACACCACAAAATTAGATAATCTCTTCTATCAATAACTCAATAATGTTTTTTTTTATGTGTATAGATTTTTAGAGCTTTGCATAAATAACACAACAATGAGGTTTATTATCAGAAACTTACTTCCATCGTTAATACTTTATTTATGATAACAAATTCATCAATTCTTTTAGTTAAAGACAGTAGCTTAATATCTTTCATTAAAAACATAATTCAAATGAAGCAAAGCTTTTGTAAGTAGCATTAATGATGCTTTAAAGACAAAGAAGCATAATGTTTATCAATTAGATAAAAAAATTAAAGACAATTGGGCGTTATATGCAAACCACATTTAAGAAAGAAAACCTTATAAATAACCCTTATTCCAATTATCAAATTCTAATTAAAAAAATAGTATCGGTATAAATCCTCTTGTATCAGTATAACTCTTAGGGTTTCATTTGGTATCGATAAAATTCATCAAAGTATCGATAGAAGTGTAAGGGATGCTAAACTTTGGCTACTGACTTAAATTGTTTCGGTAGAAGTCCTAAAGGTATCGATAGCACTTTGGTTGTATCGGTAGATAGGATCAGGGTATTGATAAAAGTCCCAAGCCAAAACTACCTTGCTTACTGGAGTGCGTTCTACTGATAGAAGTCTGGATTGTATCTGTTAGAATTAAGTGACCCGAATCCTTATTTAAATAAAATAAAAGAAGAATCCATATAGAATTACACTTCTTTTATTTTATTTTTAGAATAAGATTTTTAAACCTTATTAAATTCCATCTATTTGATATTGATTAGAATAAGGTGTTTCAGTCTTACTAGAATATAGCTTTACAAGCCTATAAATAAACATAGTCTATTCCTCTTGTATTAATTTGAATTCGACATAGTGAATTTTCTTCTCCTCTGCCCGTGGTTTTTTCTCGAAAGGGTTTCCACGTAAAAATTTGTGTTCTTTATTTTATTTTATTTTATTTTCACAAATTGGTATCAGAGCTTCCGGGTTGTTCATCTCGATCACGGTAATGGCGTCTTTGAAGTATGAAATTTCGCTGTTGGATCGCAACACCAGATTTACATTATGACAGATTAAGATGCAAGCAGTTCTTGCGCAGATGGATCTAGAAGATGCCCTGCTAGGGATAGATAAGATGTCTTCGACTTTAACAGATGAAGAGAAGAAGCGTAAGAATCGAAAGGCGTTAACACAATTACATCTGTATTTGTCCAACGAAATTTTACAGGATGTGATGAAAGAGAAGACCGCCGCTGCATTATGGAAGAGGCTAGAATAAATATGTATGTCGAAAACTCTAAGAAGCAAGTTGCATATGAAGCAGCGTCTTTATGCTCATCGTTTGGAGGAAGGTGCGTCTGTACACGAACACTTAACAGTGTTTAAAGAAATTCTCTCAAACTTGAAGGCCATGGAAGTTCAATATGATAAGGAAGATCTAGGGTTGATTCTACTTTGTTCGTTGCCCCCGTCTTATTTAACTTTTAGAGACACAATTTTATATAGCCGCGAGTCTCTCACAGTTGATGAGGTTTATGATTCTTTAACCTCGTATGATAAGATGAAGCATCTTGTGGTTAAACCCGACTCTCAGGGAGAGGGTCTCATTGTTCGTGGGAGACAAGATCAGAATGTTGATGATGATCGTGGTAGGACATAGGAACGGAATCCTCGTTGTAAATTTAAGGGTAGTTCAAAGTCTTCAAATAGAGGTAAAACTTGTAACTTCTGCAAGAAGAAAAGACACATTAAATCTGAGTGCTATAAGCTACAGAACAAGATTAAAAGGGAGGCTGCAAATCAAAAGGGAAAACAACCAGAAAATTTCGGTGAAGCTGATGTTGTAGAAGACTACAGTGATGGTGAACTTCTAGTCGCTTCTGTCAATGATTCTAAAGTAAGCGAGGAGTGGATACTTGATTCAGGCTGCACCTTCCACATGAGTCCTAATCGGGATTGGTTTACAACTTACGAAATAGTGTCTGAAGGTGTTGTTTTGATAGGAAATAATGCTTCATATAAAGTTACAGGTGTTGGAACAATTAAAGTTAAGATGTTTGATGAAGTTGTCAGAACACTTAGTGACGTGCGACATGTTCCAGAATTGAAGAGAAATTTAATTTTGTTGAGTACTCTTGATTCAAAACGGTACAGATACACAGCTGAAAGTGGGGTTTTAAAGATTTCCAAAGGTTCCCTTGTTGTGATGAAAGGGCAAAGAAAGACTGTCAAGTTATATGTTTTGTAGGGTTCTACTATTACTGGTGATGTAGCTGTCGCTTCCTCTTCCTTATCAGATGATGATATTACTAAACTTTGGCATATGCGCCTAGGGCATATGAGTGAGAATGACATGGTAGAATTGAGCAAAAGAGGAGTTCTTGATGGGCAAAGAATTTGCAAACTAAATTTCTGTGAGCACTGTGTTTTTGGGAAGCAAAAGAGAGTTCGATTCACCAGAGGAATCCATAACATGAAGAAAACGTTGGAGTATATTCATTCTGATCTGTGGGGGCCATCTAGAGTACTTTCGAGAGGGGGAGCTAATTATATGCTAACCTTTATTGATAATTTTTCTAGAAAAGTTTGGGTGTTCTTCTTGAAGCAGAAAAGTGATGTGTTTTCTGCATTTAAGTCTTAGAAAATTATGATTGAAAAACAGATGGGAAAACAAATAAAATATCTCCGCACAGACAATGGCTTAGAGTTCTGTTCTGATAAGTTTAATAGATTGTGCAAGTCAGAAGGGATCGTGAGACACTTGAAAATTCGTCATACTCCACAGCAAAACGGCGTTGCAAAACGAATGAATAGAATGATCATGGAGAAGGTTCGATATATGTTGTCAAATGCCAACTTACCGAAGTCGTTTTGGGCAGAAGCAGCCTCTACTGCATGTTTTTTGATCAACCGATCTCCATCCGTTGCCATTGAGAAAAAGACTTCACAAGAGGTATGGTCTGGTAATCCTACTAATTATTCTGATTTAAAGATCTTTGGGTGTCCTGCGTATGCTCATGTTGGTAATGGAAAATTGGAACCGAGATCCATTAAATGTGTTTTTCTAGGTTATAAAACTGGTGTAAAATGGTATAAGTTATGGTGTCCTGAAAATAGAAAAATTGTGATTAGCAGAGATGTTGTTTTTGATGAAACTGCTATGCTACCTAACTTATCTCTTAAAGACTCTTCCAATAAAGAAAATCAAAAGCAGGTGGAGCATTAGATTAATACAGAGTCGACTCCTCAAGCTAGTACAAAAATTGAGAATAGAGTTGTTTCTTCACCATAATATTCTATCGCCAAAAACAGAACTAGAAGAGAAATTAAACCTCCAAAGAAGTATGACGAGGCTGATCTAGTTGCTTATGCTTTAAATGTGCTGAATATATAGATGCAAATCAAGAGCCATCTAATTATTCTGAGGCGGTTAGCTGTGAAGACTCAGAAAAGTGGATGTTTGCTATGCCAGAGGAGATGAAATCACTCCACAAAAATAGAACATGGGATCTTATAAAACTTCCTAAAGGTAAAAAGGTTGTTCGTTGTAAATGGGTGTTTAAAAAGAAAGAAGGGACTCTAAGAGTAGAAGAACCCTGATATAAAATAAGGCTTGTTGCAAAGGGTTACAGTCAAATTCCAGGAGTGGACTTCACAGATGTGTTCTCCCCAGTTGTTAAGCATAGTTCGATTCGAGCTTTGCTTGGTATTGTGGCCATGCATGATTTGGAGCTTGAGCAGTTAGATGCAAAAACTGTATCTTTGCATGGAGAACTTGAGGAGGACATTTACATGCAACAACCGAGAGGTTTTTGATCTTAGAAAAAGAGGACTATGTTTGCTTGCTGAAAAAAATCTCTTTACGGTTTGAAACAATCACCAAGACAAAGGGTACAAGAGGTTTGATTCCTTTATGACTTCTCATGATTTCAAAAGAAGTAGTTTTAATAGCTGTGTTTACTTTAAGAAAAACAATGATAGTTCTTTTGTGCATCTACTTCTTTATGTTGATGACATGTTGATAGCAGCAAAAGATAAAAGAGAGATAAGAAAGGTCAAAGCCCAACTAAGTGAAGAATTTGAGATGAAAGATTTAGGACCAAAGAAAAAGAAGATACTTGGTATGGAGATTCTCGAGAGATAGAAAAACAAGTAAATTGTACCTAAGTCAAAAGGGTACATTGAGAAAGTTCTTTGCAGATTCAATATGCAGAGTGCTAAGCTGTTTAGTACTCCTTTAGCAGACCATTTCAGGACTTTCATCGGCTTTGTCTCTACAATCGGATGATGAGATTGAGTACATGTCACATGTTCCATACTCTAGTGCAGTGGGATCTCTCATGTATGCTATGGTTTGTTCAAATCCAAATTTATCATATGCAGTCAGTGTAGTTAGCAGATATATGGCAAATCCTTAAAAATAATCGGAAATAGTTGGTGGATTTTAATATACTTACGAGTCATCTGCGATGTTTGCTTACGATTTGGAAGAAGCAAGATGGAGTCATTGGGTATGTTGGTGCTGATTTTGCTGGAGACCTTGATAGAAGAAGATTTCTCACAGGTTATGTCTTTACAATCAAATGTTGTGCAATCAGTTGGAAAGCCACTTTGTAAACTACAGTCGCTTTGTCTACCACCACTGGCGAGTACATGACGATTCCTGAGGCTTGTAAAGAAGCTATTTGGTTGAAGGGACTCTTTAGTGAACTCAATGAAGACCTTTAAATCAGCACAGTATTTTGTGACAGTCAGAGTGTCATCTTTCTTACAAAAGATCAAATATTTCATGAGAGAACAAAACACATTGATGTTCGATATCATTTTGTTCGTGATTGTAATAGGCCCATTTCGCCCGGGCCCATAATGTTATTTAAAAATAAAAGCAAAATCAATTAATTAAAAAGTCCAAGTTTTTTTTTTTACAAAAATAAAAGCCCAAAGTAAGATCCCTAACCCAAAGACCCAATACACCCAAAGAAATCCCAGCAGCCAAGCACCAGAAATTTCTGGAACATGCCAGAGCAGTGCCAAGGGTCGGGTCTCACGAGTGGGTTTCTCATACGGCTCCTTTCACGCATACCTCTACCCGTTTCTCCGTACGGATGACTTTGCGAAGAACATACGAGAATGAGGCTAACAGAATACAGCAAATGACAGCAAATAAAATGCATTTTTATTATTTATTTATTTTACTCTATAAATCGGCTATAAAAAGCCAGTAATATGTACCTGCAAATGGACACTCAATGAATATACAATACGCATACAGAATCTAAAATTTTCAAAAAAAAAAAAGAATTTCCAAAAGGTGATCTTCTTTAGCTTTTTAATTGTTCCCTTTTCTTTATTTATTTTTCCAGCAGTTATCTTCATCATTTTGCATGTGAAAACACAAAAAAGGAAAAAAAAGTTAGATTATACCTTGCGAAGCGGTTCTAGCTTCTGTTCACTTCGTTGAGAATAAAGTTGAAAGAGGAAGTTAAAAGTATTATTCGTCAAGCCTCAAGATGGCACCAGTGAGGTCCCTAATATCTCTAAAACACCGATATAAGGGCGAAGGTCTGAGGCTGTTGAATGTTTCGATTTTCAACATTTTCCTTTTTCTTTTGAACAAATGATTTGAGATCTAATATTTTTTTTAAAAAAAATAAAATAAAATAGATTGACTTACCAGATTTTCCCCGAGTGGAGCCTTCAATGGTGAGATCTGGATGTTGTTCATACGTCATCGGCTACCAAATAAAATGGTGGTTCAATGGCTGCAAATATGAACCCTACATTTTGATTTTGGGGGCTGCATATTTGGGTGAAGGAATGGCTGCATTTAAGGAAGGAAAAAGGGTAAAAAAAAAGGTTCTAATTAACCTATTGAAGAAGCGGTGTCATCTGCCAGCAAAGGGGGTCCCCGCATTGACCCGAAATGTGAATCGGATATGTGTCATTTTGTATGCAAGGGAAATTTGCGCGCTAAGTCCTTTGCATTTGCATGGGACTTCAATCACATTCATTTTGCTTTGTTTTGTTCTTCAATTTGGCTTACTGTTTTGATTATGTTCTCATTTAAATTCATGACGCAGTGATGTGATTTAGGCCTGGGAAGATTTGCAACATCAATCCCTATATATTCATGCATGTTATGCATTAATTTGTTTTATATTACAATTTATCCTTTTCATCTTGATGCATTTTTTAATTGAGTCTTATATTTGTCTAATCAGTTGATTTAGAATACATTTAATATGTGTATGCTTTAATTTATGTTAATAATTCTGTATGTTATATTTGTATAATTATTTTTAGAATATTCTTTTGACATTGTGTATCCTATTTCTTTAAATTTTTTTTTATGTATTGGTATGTTAACCATTGGTCTAAGTTTTCTATAATAACTATTATTTTGCATGTTGTAATATTTTTTTTTGTATTATATTATTTTAATAAGTGTTGTTGATATGTTTATATACATAAATTATATATTTCTTAATTAATGTTTAATTATAAGTCTTTATGTACATATGATACTGTTTTTGGAAAATCCACCTTTGTATTTATAAAATTATTATTTTGAAAACATGTCTCCATATTATATTATTCAAGTATGTTATTTAATTTCTCTTTTAAGTAGTTTTAAGTAAAATGGTATGTATGATAATATAATTTCACATATATTTATTTTTAAACAAAAGTTTTAAATAAAAATCTATCAATTGAGTAATACCTTGCCATGAATTATAATTTCCTCATATTTAGTATATTATTTAAATTATTATTAAATATATGTTTTGTACTTATATCTAATTTGCATCTATTATTAAAACTTTGATATTTTTATACATATAGATTTTAATAAACTTGTAATTAATTGTATTTTTTTATTTTATGTATATAATTTATAATAAAATTAAGTTAACTTTATAATTCATATTTTAATCAAAGGATATTTTGACATATGATTATTTCTAACATTTTTTCACATGTATATGGTATATTTTTAAATTATTTTTACTATGATATATGTTATTATTTTCATATAACTTTATGTAAATATTTTTCTATGTATATATATCCTCTTTTAAAATTATTTATGTGTATAATATTTTTAAGAACCCATTTAAATCACATAATTTATTGTATTTCATATTATCCATATGTTTTTTTCATATATATATTTTGTTACTTATATAACTTATATATTTACTTCATTTTTTATACATTATTAATTTCATTTTTTTTAGTAATTATACTCAACGTTTATTTGTATATAAATGTTTCATAAACTTACTTTGTATATTATTTTATATCATGCATTATTCTTCCTTCATATTTAATACATTATTTAAATTATTATGTGAATTAGCAATTTTTGAATGAATTTGTGTATTAAATATTTCATGTATAATTTGATTTGAACTTTGAAATTTATAATAACTATTTCAATAAATATATATCCCAAGTTTTATGCAAATGTGTCAACTTATATATGTTATATAGTTCTTCATTTTGTTTCATGCATATTTTGTACATCATTTTATTTTGTGTTATAATTATGTATGATATTTTATATTCATTATTCATTATCCATGCTTGAAAGTTTTGTTTTTTTACAATGATTGTTAAATAGGGTTATTTGTATTTGGAGTATGTTATTTCATATGTTTTTACAATGTATTAAATATTTCATCAATTTTAAAATGAGTAAACATGTTTTTAAGCAGATTTCTAAGTTTTTGTTATTCAAAATTTTGAAATAAGGCAATGTCTAGTGTTTGGGGAATTTGGGAAAGTCATGCTCAATCGTACTGGGTATGACTTTCCCGGAAAACCAAATATTTAGATAACCTCTTTTATAATTTTTCAAAAAGCTGAAAATTGATTGCATCTTAAAGGTATAAGGGATCATATCCAATCGTACTGGATATGAAACCGCATATCTTTGGAACGAGAGATTTTCGATCACCAATTTGAGCTATTTAAATATTTTTATATATTTCGGAAAATCTTTTCTTTTAAAATTTTCAAGGACAGCATCAAATCAATTTGGTACCAGTTTTTGGGCGTAATGAGGGTGCTAACCCTTCCTCATACGTAACCGACTCCCGAACCCATTTTTTTTTACCTAAATCATTTTTTTTCTTCATTAAATAAAGCATTTTAATAGGTGGTCCAATCACACCTAAATCAAAAGATTGGTGGCGACTTTACACTCGGTTTTAAATTTCGATCCCCATTGCTTTTTAAAAAAAAAGAGGTTTCGACAGTGATATTATTGCTCGTGGTGATATCGTTGTGAGCAAAATTAGTACTCATGAAAATCTTGCAGATATGATGACTAAGTCACTTCATATAACCAAGTTTGAGCATTGCTTAAACTTGGTTGGTGTTCGTTGTTGAAGTTAAACCCTTAAGGGGTTTTATGGAAGAGGTGGAGAACTTGTTCGTTGAGAGTTCGCGAAGAAGAACTTGTTCATTGAGAATTCGTGTCAAGGTGGAGATTGTTAGAATTAAGTGACCCGAATCCTTATTTAAATAAGATACAGTGGTAAAATAAAATAAAAGAAGAATCCATATAGAATTACACTTCTTTTATTTTATTTTTAGAATAAGGTTTTTTAAACTTTATTAAATTCCATCTATTTGATATTGATTAGAATAAGGTGTTTCAGTCTTACTAAAATATGACTTTACAAGCCTATAAATAGACATAGTCTATTTCTCTTGTATTAATTCGAATTCAACATAGTGAATTTTCTTCTCCTCTGCCCGTGGTTTTTTTCCCGAAAGGGTTTCCACGTAAAAATTTGTGTGTTCTTTATTTTATTTTATTTTATTTTCACAGTATCGGTAGAACCCGGAGTTGTATCAGTAGAACTCCTAGTTCTACTGGTAGAATTCTGTAGCTTTTTCAAGGTCTTTTCATCTTGAGTTTTACCGATACTTGTCCATCTAAGTATCGGTAGAAGTCTTTCAGACTTCAAAAACTCGTTAAAAATGAAGTTAATTCAAGACTTTTTTAAAAGTTTATTTTGTCTAACACTTTGAAAATAATTTTAAGGACTTATAAATAATTTTTGCAAATTTAAGTAGGGGATTTTTAATATACTTTGTGTTATATCAAAATACTTGAAAAACTATCTCCCCCTTTTTGATACAATAAAAACATTTTGAAAAAAAATTGCTAACTCCCCCATCTTAAACATTATTTTCAAAATAAGCCCCCTTTTTGAAAAAAAAAATAGATGTCATTTCATTTAAATTTTCAACTTTAAAAATTTGGCTTTAAGATTTAGTTGAAAATTATATTATGTAAATTTTGCAATTTTCTCCCCTTTTTTGTAATATAAAAAAGAATACATGCTTGAAAAACTAAGGGAGTAAGTGCACAATACTTAAACATTTGGAGACATAAGAATAAGAAATAGAAATAAAAGAAAAATGAAGCATGTAAATAAGTAGATAGAATAAAAAGAAAAGAAAAGAAAAAGACATGAAAAAGGTACAAAAATAAATAGATAACATATGTAAAATCATATAATACCATGTTTAAACAAATATCTACAAGAAAATCAAGTAAAAACATGCTTGAAGACAATCAAAAGGTGGAAAATACATTTACTAACATACTCAAATTTTCATCTATGATTTAAAATATTATCTAACCTAATTATATCACATATTAACAATATTTCAAGCATCGAGAATAAAGAGAAATAAAGAATTTACAAGTTTAAAAGTATAATCAAGTAATGTACACAAAGCATGCATAAAGCAACACAAGTGTCCAAGAATGTAAAAACGATTATACAAGAAGCTTATGAAGGCATGTTCATTAGTCCTAACTCTCCCCTAATTGTCCAAAATCTCTTTTTATCTAAAGGCTTTGTAAAAATATCGGCTAGTTGATGCAAAGTATCTACAAACTCTAGAACTATGTCATCTCTTTATACATGATCTCTAATGAAATGGTGTATTATCTCTATGTGCTTTATTCTAGAGTGTTGGATAGGATTTTTGGTTAAGCAAATAGCAGTAGTGTTATCACACCTTATAGGAATGTAATCCATATCAATACCATAGTCAACTAATTGTTGCTTCATCCAAAGAATTTGAGCACAACTACATATGACAACATATTCCTCTTCGGTTGTGGACAAAGATACACTATTTTGTTTCTTAGAGAACCAAGAAACAAATATGTTTCCTAAGAATTGACATGTTCCAGAAGTGTTTTTTCTATCTGACTAGCATCCTCTAAATTTCACATCGGAGTAATCATGTAAACTAAATGATGAATCTTTAGGATACCAAAGTTCTAAATTTGGAGTGTCCTTAAGGTACCTAAAGATTCTCTTAATTTCTTGTAAATGTGACTCTTTAGGGGATGATTGAAATCTATAGCATAAACAAACACTAAACATCATATCTGATCTGCTTGTGGTAAGATAAAATAATGACCCTATCATAGATCTATAAAGTTTAGTGTCAACACATTTACCTCATTAATCTTTATCAAGCTTTGTTGAAGTGCTCATTGGTGTTGATTGAGGCTTCAAGTCCTCCATTTTAAACTTCTTGAGCATTTCCTTGATGTATTTGGCTTGATTAATGAATATGTCATTTTTAGTTAGCTTGATTTGGTGCCCTAAAAAGAAGTTGAGCGCACCCATCATGCTCATCTCAAATTCACATTGCATAATCTTAGAAAATTCTTGACAAAGAAGTTCATTAGTAGCACCAAATATAATATCATCAACATAAATTTGTACTACTAAAATGTCTTTGTCTTTAGTTTGTATGAACAAGGTGATGTCTACTTTGCCTCTTTTAAAACCATTTTCAATTAAAAATTTGGAAAGCCTTTCATACCAAGCTTTAAGAGCTTGCTTCAAACTATATAGAGCTTTGGAAAATTTGAAAACATGATTTTGAAAATTTGGATTTTCAAAACCAGGAGGTTTTTCAACATAAATTTCTTCATTTATGAAACCATTTAAAATTGTACTTTTGACATCCATTTGAAAAAGTTTGAAATTGTTTGAACATGCAAAACCTAATAACATTCTAATGGCTTCTAACCTAAATACAGGTGCATAAGTTTCATCATAGTCTATACCTTCCTCTTGGCTATATCCTTTTGCAACTAATCCAGATTTGTTTCTAACAATGTTACCATTTTCATCAAGTTTATTTCTAAAGGCCCATTTAGTTCTTATAGTTGGATGATCACTAGGTCTATCAACTAAATTCCATACTTGATTTCTTTCAAATTGATTTAATTTTTTTTGCATATCCATTATCCAAAACTCATCATTTAAAGCATCATCAATGCTTTTAGGTTTTATGTAAGAAATTAAAATAAAATAATTACAAGTATTTCTAATTGAAGATATAGTAATTACCACTTTAGATGGATCACCAATGATGTGTCTATCCTTAACATATGAAAGCTCACTTGGGTGGCTAGATTGTCTTTCAACATGAGTTGGTTCTTAGAGTTCATCAATTTTGAGTTCTTGAACCAACTCACTTACGCTTTGATCTTCATGTGATGCTTGATTTTGGTTAACTTGATATATTTCTACGTCATCAAAATCAATAGATTCCTTTCTAGAAAGAGAGTTAGATTCATAAAAAATAACATGTATAGATTCTTCTACAATAAGGGTTCTCTTGTTAAAAATTCTATAAGCTTTAGAATTTGTGGAATATCCAAGAAAAATACCTTAATCACTTTTGGCATCAAATTTTCCTAAATTTTCTTTTCCATTATTCAAACAAAACATTTGCAACCAAAAGGATGAAAGTGACTTATGTTAGGTTTTCTTCCTTTAAAGAGTTCATAAAGAGTTTTTCTTCAAAATAGGCCTAACCATAACTCTGTTTATAATATATCAAGAAGTGTTTATGGCTTCTGACCAAAAATATCTTGGCAAATTATTTTCACATAACATGGTTCTAGCCATTTCCTCTAAGGTCCTATTTTTCCTCTCAACAACTCCATTTTGTTAAAGGGTTCTAGGTGCCAAAAAATTGTGACTAATACTATGTTTATTGTAAAAATTATCAAAGCCAAGGTTTTCAAATTCTTTTCCATGACCACTTCTTACATTTGAAATTGAATTTCTCACTTGGTTTTGAATCATTTCGCAAAAAAGTAATAAATTTTTCTAAATCTTCATCTTTTAAAAACAAAAAGAAAATCCATGTATATCTAAAATAGTCATAAACAATAACAAATCCATATTGTTTACCTCCTAAGCTCATAGTTCTAGTGGGTCCAAAAAGGTCAATATGAATAAGTTGGACTACTCTAGATGTAGAAACTATATTTTTAGATTTTAAAAGTGTTCTCCTATGTTTACCTTTAGCCCATGCATCACATACTTTATCAAAGTCAATAGGAAAGTTAGGCATGCCAACAAATATGTCATCAAGATTCACCATGAAAATATTAGCTACCCTATGTCCTATAAAAAGAATCATATTATTTAAAATATCTACAACTTTGCATCCATTAGACTCAAATATTACTTTGAATCCCTTGTCACAAATTTGACTAATGCTAAGGAGGTTATGCTTAAGACCATTGACATAAAGCACAATTTTAATGAGAGTGGAAGAATTTATACCTATAGAACCAATGCCTTCAATAAACCCCTTGGAGTTATCACCAAATGTCACTTCTCCTCCATTCTTGGGCATTAGTTCCATGAAATGGATTTTGTCATCGGTCATGTGTCTAGAGCATCCACTATCAAGGCACCATGAGTTCTTCTTAGAGTTGCTTGCCTTGAAGTAATGCTCTTCCTCTTACAAACATAAAGTTAAACTTTGGATTTTGGTACCTAAAATTTCTTCGGTTCATTAGCATTAGTCTTAACAATTTTTATCCCTTCAGGAATCCACTTCTTTAAAGTAGCATCATTTTGAGATGTTTTTAATTCTTTTGGAATCCACACACTCTTAGTGAGTTTGCTCCTAGATGTAAGCTTCCTTAAAGAACATACTTGTCTATTATGCCCCTTTTTTGTGACAATATGTGTATAAGAGTGAAGTATCATAAATATAGCTTGGTTTTTCAAAGAAATATTTAAATTTTCTTTCTCTTTGTAAATTTACATAACCTAAGCCACTCTTGCAAAGAAGGCTATTTGATATCCAATCATATCATTTAGTTTTTGTTTCCCTATGTGAAACATAAAAAAGGAATTATGCAAGTTCTTATTCTTTAAAATCAAATCATCAATTTGAACTTGCATATCGTTAATTTCTTTTTTATTTCCTCTTTAGCTATGATTAGACACTTATTTTCCTCCTTTAATTTTGAAATCATTTTCTTATATTTGGAGTTCATAGTCTCAAAATCTATACCTAATTCATCAAAGGCATCTTGTAATTCTTCAAATGTATATTCATTTAATTCACTAGAACTTAGGATTATCTTTGGTTCTTCAATAGCTATAAGACATAGGTTGACAACTTCATTGTCCTCGTCACTATTAGATGAATCGCTACTGCTCCAAGTTGCCATCATGGCTTTTTTCTTTTGTTTTAATGCCCATTTCTTCTTTAATTATGGGTAATCAAATTTAATGTGACCAAACTTTTTGCACTCATAGTAAACGATTTGGTCCTTTTCCTTCTCGTTTGGTTCATCATTGATGATGTCTCTTTTTGGGAATCTTTTGGCTTTGTTAAACTTCATGAATTTTTTGAATTTCTTTACAAACATAGCCATCTCCTCCTCATCATCATTATTACTAGAGTCTTTATCATTCTGACAAGTTGTTGATTTGAAGGCAACTCCCACTTTCTTTGGAGCTTCTTTGATTTTTTTGTACATTATGGTTGATCTTCATTTCATATGTCAACAAGGAACCGATGAGCTTGTCAAGGAAGAGTGAATTGAGATCCTTTGATTCTTCTATTATCGTCACTTTAACTTCCCAAGATGTTGGGAGACTATTCAACATCTTCTTCACCATCTCCTTGTTGGGATAGATCTTCCCAAGGGCCTTGAAACCATTGATGATGTGGGTGAAGCGATCGGACATCTCATTGATTCCTTCTTCTAGTTTTGCCTTAAACAACTCATAATCAATGGTGAGAAGGCTTATCTTGGAATCCTTAACTCTACTTGTCCCTTCATGGGTGACTTTAAGCTTGCCCTATATTTCTTTTGCATTGTTACATAAGCAAACTCTATTATACTCATTTGGACCAAGAGCACAAAATTGAGTGTACATAATTTTTACATTTAATTGCACCTTTTTGATATCATTATCATCTCATTCACTCTTTTCCTTTGGGACAATAACATTTTTGACCCTTTTTATTGGAAGGGATGACCTATTTGTAATTATCCTCCAAACTTCATAGTCGTCAGCTTGGATGAATAGCTTTATTCTTGTTTTCCAATCTAAGTAGTTGGTGCCATTGAATAAAGAAGGCCTCATGGTGGAATGCCCTTCTCCCAATATTGTGAATTTTTTCTCCAATGCCATGAAGCAAATTTCTTGATTTATTGCTTCCATCTTGATATCTTGAAGATCTTCTCTCTTTGTGATAAAACTGTCTCTAGAGTTCTAGCTTTGATACCAATTATTAAGATTTAAATACACCAAGAGAGGGGTAGATTCTTGTTCTCCAATATGAGTAGTTGGTGCCATTGAATAAATGAGGCTCATGGTGGAATTTTGCTCCAATGTAATGAAGCAAATTTCTTGACTTATGGCTTCCATCTTGATATCTTGAATATCTTCTCTCTTAGTGGTAAAATCGTCTCTAGAGTTCTAGCTCCGATACCAATTGTTAAGATCGAAATATACTAAGAGGGGGTGAATTGGTGTATTAAAATATTTTCAGGAAAGGGAAAAAATAAAACGACTTAAGTATTTATAGTGGTTCAGCCTCAATTGCCTACATCCACTACCTTAGCTTTCCTCAACTAAGAATTTCCAAAATCCACTAGATTTAAACCTTTAAGGACAAGATTCAACCTTACAAATCCCTATCTTTTCAATGGTAAGATAAAACCACTTCCCCTTAAGGTTTTCTACCCAAAACCTTAAGTAACACTTCACAAATGAGAGAAAAATAATGATGAATAAGATGATACCTCTAAAAGGTAGATAATCAATAACTAAGCACTCTCACACAAAGTTACAACACTTGAAAGAATGATAGTAAACTTAACCCAGAAGTGTGTACAAGAAATATTTTGTAAAAGATTGAGAAAGGCTGAAAAATTGAGTTCTTGGAAGTTATGCACATGTTTCTTGTCTTTGTTTACTTCAATGGGGAGCCTTGACCTTGTATTTAAGTCTTCTAACAACCTTGTAGACGTTTGTAGCCGTTATAAACAAAATGGATTCGTTGCAGCGATAAAAATCAGCATCAAATATAGTCTACAGCTTCGTTGTATCGGTAGAAGAAAACTTGTATCGGTAGAAGGAAACTTGTATCGGTAGAAGTCTTTCCAAAATATGACCATTGGGCTCATTCATCATTATAAGTCCTCTTGTATCGGTATAGCTATGAGGGTTTTATTTGGTATCGTTAGAATCCATCAAAGTATCGATAGAAGTGTAAGGGATGCTGAACTTTAGCTATTGACTTGAATTGTTTTGGTAGAAGTCCTAATGGTATTAGTAGCATTTTGGTTGTATCGGTAGATCGGACTAGGGTATCGATAGAAGTCCCAGGCCAAAATTATGTTGCTTACTAGAGTGTATTTTACCGATAGAATCCTGAGTTGTATCAATAGAACTCCCAATTCTACCGATAGAATTCTATAGCTTTTTCAAGGTCTTTTCATCTTGAGTTTTACCGATACTTGTTCACCTAAGTATCGGTAGAAGTCCTTCAAACTTCAAAATCTCATTAAAAAATGAAGTTAATTCAAGGCTTTTTTAAAAGTTTATTTTGTCCAACACATTGAAAATAATTTGAAGGACTTATTAACAATTTTTTTAAATTTAAGTAGGGGATTTTTAATATACTTTTTGTTATATCAAAATACTTGTAAAACTAGAGCTAACAACCATTTTAAAAATTAAAAAGAATAAAATAAAATCGAAGAGAATATGATTCAGAGAAAAATTTAGAACGAAATTATTGAGTGAATTGAAAATTGAGAGAATAAGTTTGAATGAAAAAGAATGAAGTTTAGAGGGGTTTATATAAGAAAAAATATGGTTGTTGAGGGATGTAGAAATTGGAATTGTGACCACTGGAGGGGGGCAATGTTACTGTTGCCTGAAAACGCATCCAATAGGGGATGTTTTCATTGACCAATTCTAATAAATATAAAAAAAAAGTTTGAATTAATAAATAAAAAAGGGCATATATATAAATTAGTCCTAAATATGCTTTGATATGATAAAAAATATCGTGATAATACTTCAACTTATTTTATAATAATAATTTTTTATTTATTTTTTAACTAAGTTGATGTTTGATCCAAAAGGTGAGTATTCGATACAGTGACGATGTACTTGAACTCCAAAAATAATATTATAAATTTATCACGTGTTTCATATTTTTTTATATATTTCTTTTTTAAAAAAAAAGTATTTTTACTATATTTTATATACATTTATCATCAATCCGATCTTTCTGGTGAAATTTTTAAATTTTACCAAATATTATCCATAATCCAAAAGTCAAATATAAATCGAATAAAAAAGTCAAAGACATGTTTTTTTCCTTTTTGAAGTACAAAGACAAGGTTTTTTTTTTTTTTTGGTTGAAACGATGTTAAAAACATGTTAACTAAGCATCTTTTAGATTTTTTTTTATTTAACTATAACGTTCCAGACATATCTAGCAAAAAATATGTGAAATCATTAAAATTAATAGTGGGGAACGTGCATATGGTCTGTTGTTACTTTGCATGCTTTACGATTTAGTCCTTTTGTTAATTAGCTAGTTAATTAATTTAAATACTCTCAATTTCATGGTTTGTCGTACTATGTTATCTAGTGAGAAGTTGTTTAAACTCTTTATTTTCATGTTTGTAGTTAGAATTTGCTCAATCATTGACTCCTGTGGGTTCGATCCTTAGAGTACTCCTGTACCCAGTTGTACAAATTATATTACAATTAAACTGTCATAATTATAGACACCGCATGTAATTATCTGGATTTGATTGTTGTTTTAGTATTGATTGTCGCCCATCTGTGGCGGTCGAAGCGGTCACACATACAAGAATTTTGCATCTCGCAGGTTTCCATGAATGTCAACTGGTGCACTCACACTTAAATTGTGTATGTATGTCTCCAAAATCCGATCTTCGACATGAGTATATAAACATAAAAATAAATAAAATTAATAATGTTAACAACATAATAATTTAACAATATTTTCTTACCATTTGTAAATGAACATCGGAGATGTGCTTGTTATCCAAACAAATAAGTTGATTTGCCATTTTACAAATTAAAAAGGAATAAAATAAAATGGAAGAGAATAGGATTGAGAGAAAGATTTAGAACGAAATTATTGAGAGAATTGAGAATTGAAAGAATAGGTTTGAATGGAAAAGAATGAAGTTTAGAAAGGTTTATATAAGAAAAAAATATGGTTGTTGAGTGATGTAGTCGTTAGAATTGTGAGCGTTAGGAGATGTTACTGTTGCCAGAAAACACATCTTATAAGGCATGTTTTCACTAACCTATTCTCATAAATATAAAAAAAGAAGACCTAAACTCATAATTAAAAAAAATGCATATATGTAAATTAGTACTAAACGAATGCTTTGGTTTGATAAAAAAAAATCTTAATAGTACTTTAACTTATTTTATAAAAATAACAATTTTTACTTATTTCTTAACAAAGTTGAGGTGTAATCCAAAAGATAAATATTTGGTATAATGACAATATACTTAAACATCAAAAATAATATTATAAATTTGTTATGTGTTTCATTTTTTTTTATATATTTTTAATATATTTTATATATACTTATTTGTAAAGTTTTTAAATTCTACTAAATATTATCCATAATCCAAATGTGAAATATAATTTGAATAAAAAAAGCCGTAAGACATGTTTTTTTTGGGGGGGTTTTTTTTTAATTTTTTTTAAATTTAAAGATAAGGTTGCAGGCATATCTAGCGAAAATGATGTAAAATCATTAAAATTAAAAGTGGGGGGACATGCATATATGGTCTGCCAAACTATAAAACCAAACAAACACCCAATTGCACGTATTTATAGACAAAACCAAAACTAAAGCAAAAACTGCAAAAAAAAGAAACGAAAGTATAACCCTCCAAAAAAACTTGCCCACTAATCCCATTCGAACAAATAACGTTTGAACTTTGGCTCATTAGCTGCGTCCCGCCCACCACCACCCCCATTACCATTACCATCATCTTAATTATTCCATTTCTTGCTCTCTTTTTTACTTAACAACCCCTTTTCTTATTTTCTGTTCACATTTCCTTTTATCACTTATCTTTCCTTTATAAATAATCATTAACCCAAACCCAAATCTTTCTCCATATCTCTCTCTCTCTCATATCAATTTTCTGTAATAGTTGAATTAAAGGCATGGTGCTAAAGGGCATTGTTTTGCCCATTATTACATTGTTACTAGCTTTGGGAATCCAGGCTGGGTTTTCTCAGAATATTAGCAAAGCCAGTTTTCCAAAGGGCTTCATTTTTGGGACTGCCTCTTCTGCTTTCCAGGTTGGTTTGTTTTTTCAGTATTTTTCCAGTAAACTATCCATGAAAGTTTCAGTCTTTCAATTTCTTTTCTTTTGTATATTATTATCATCTTTTTATTTATTTTTGGAATAAATAACAGCCTTCGATAATAAGGAATTGAAAATGATGAAACTTGAACATTCAACTTTGATGAAGATTCGATTTTTTTATTAGTATTTTGTATATTAAATGGAAAAAAGGTTTGAGGTTGAAAATGGTTATTCGTGAATACTAAATTGAAGGATGAGAGTGAAAGGATTTAACAGAGATCAGAATTACAACCTGTTTATAATATTATTACCAGGACCAATTTGATAATACTCTTAACTGCCTTTATTTTATTTTTTTTGGAATAAATATTACACGGTGTCCCATGAATTTGTTATCAATTAATTAATATATTATTATATAATTTAGAAGGATAAAATTAAATTTCACATTTCAATCTAATCTAATAGAGAGTTTTTAGATTTTTTTTTTAAGAAACCACCTTTTTTTTTTTTTTACTTTATTTAATTTTGGATTCTAGCCATTCATTTTTTTTCTTTTTATTTAATTTAAATTTCCCTCAATATTTCTCTCTCTCTCTCTCTTGTCTTCTTTAGAAATTATAATTAACTGTAGTGCAAACCCAAAAAAGAATGGCGTAGAAAAGACATTTTAAAATTTTATAATGGAAGTATATTGGCATAATGACTTCACCCTCTCACTTGATAGAAAAAGACATTTTAATCATTTATTTAAAATATATATAAAAATTCGGAAATTTCAATATATATATATATATAAATTATTAAAAGAGCATAAATTTTATTTAACAATAAAAATTATAATAATATTCTATACCATACATATGAATATCACGCCTTTTAATGGTTTTTTTGCAAAATTGGTCAAAATTATGTCAAATATATTTGTTTCTGACTTTTTTTTTTAAATATTTTATTTCGATGTTTATATTTAGTACATATTTGAAATAGATATGAAATTATATATGTATTTTTAAATATATGAATAAAATTAAGTGTAGACATATATGGAAAATATTCATATCCTAAACAGATACTGATTTAAATAATATAATTTAAAATTGCACTTTTTTCCCTAAAAAGTCGAATCTCAAATAAGAAGAAGCTGGAAAAAGAAATTAAATACGTGGAGGTGGCAAATTCATGTGTCACTTTAAAAGTCATGATTTTGACTTTGAGTAAATTCTTTTCTTACATGAAAAGGAAAAAAAAAAAATTAGCCGCAAATCATGATCATTCTTTTGTAATTATAAACTTTAATGGAAAATGACAACCCAAATAGGAGAATTTTCCAGGAAAAGTGAAGACAAAACGACAAAGTATTTGCTGTTCTAAATTAATTTATGTCTCAACACGACACTTTGTCATCCAAATCAAGGTTCTTCTGTTGTGCGTATGAAATGTCTTTACTTAGTGTTGAAAATATTTTATTTTCCAGTATGAAGGAGCAGTAAAGGAGGATGGAAGGGGACCAACTATTTGGGACACGTTCTCGCATACTTTTGGTAATGTCTTTTCTTAGTGTAATTTGCCATGCCATGATTCTTGTACAATTCAGTGTACGTACGTATGTATGTATGTATGTATGTATGTATGTATGTATGTATGTATGTATGTAAACAAGCATGTATTTATGTATATAGGATCATTAAGCATTTCATCTTATGTTATGTTACAGGGAAGATACTTGATGGTAGCAATGCGGATGTTGCTGTGGATCAGTACCACCGTTATCTTGTAAGTGATGATCTTCGTAACTGATCATATTCCGATATTCGTTTTCTTCATTGGATACTCCTTTTTCCGTGTTCCTAAAACACGAATGGCACAAGATTAATTTTGTTGTCTGGAAAACAGGAAGATATACAACTGATGAAAGACATGGGGATGGATGCTTATAGGTTTTCAATAGCCTGGTCTCGGATATTCCCTAGTAAGTTCTACATTGCTGACCCCATCATTTACCATCATCATTTCTTCAAGCAAAATTTGTCTCCTCAATTTCACTTGTTTAATAAAATGAAATGTGAGAAATATTTCTAACATTTTTGGCTTGAAACAGATGGTACGGGCGAAATAAACCAGGCCGGTGTTGATCATTACAACAATTTCATTAATGCTTTGCTCGCGGCAGGTATTCGGAATTCTGGTTTACCATCACATGGTTCAACTGTAGATCAAAATGTTGTTTAAACATGAACTGCAGTGCATGATATCTATGGCTGCATTTCGTTATCATATATAAAGACAATTTGAAATGCATGTTTTATATGCAGGAATCCAACCATATGTGACCCTTTACCACTGGGATCTTCCTCAAGCATTGGAGGACAAATACAATGGATGGCTCGATCCTCAAATTATGTAAAATACAATTCTCATTGTCATATTGTTATCTAAATGATTACGGAGTAGTGATGAATATCGTTGTGACTTTGTTAATTTGCAGAAAGGATTTTGCGATGTATGCTGAGACATGCTTCAAGTTATTTGGTGACAGGGTGAAATACTGGATTACTTTTAATGAACCTGATACATTTACGGTACAAGGTTATGATGTAGGTCTTCAAGCTCCGGGACGCTGCTCCATAGTTCTTCATCTGTTCTGCAAGGCTGGAAACTCTGGAACCGAGCCTTACATAGTTGCCCATAATGTTCTCCTTTCTCATGCAACTGCTGTGGATATTTACAGGAAAAAGTACAAGGTAAAATTCAGGATACTATTGGATTACTTTTGTCAAAATTGGAAAGAAACTAGGCAGAGTTGATAAAATTTGGACTTTAGATTTGGTTCACATAAGAGTATGTGCTGTGCAGGCAAAGCAACATGGATCTGTTGGGGTATCGTTTAATGTTATTTGGTTTGAACCAGAGACTAATTCAACTGAAGACATTGAAGCAGCTCAAAGAGCCCAAGATTTTCAGCTTGGCTGGTAACTCCAAGTCCGCAATCATCTTGAATTTCTTTCATCCTTTCACATAGAATTAGAACTGGGGTTCGATTTTGATACACTCGTAAAATGAACTGATTGTGTATGCTGTCATACTATCTTCTCATAGCAATCAAGTTATCTTTTCCTAGGATGATGTAATGCTTTGATTTCTGCAGGTTTTTGGACCCATTGATGTTTGGAGATTATCCAAGTTCGATGATAACCCGAGTAGGAAGCCGGTTGCCGAGGTTTACTAAAGCTGAGTCTGCTCTTCTTAAGGGATCTTTGGATTTTGTTGGCATTAATCACTACACTACCTTTTATGCAAGAGAAAACAAAACTAATCTGATTGGTAGTATACTAAATGACACTGTTTCGGACTCCGGTGCCTTTACATTACGTAAGTAAACATCTTCTTTGTAATCTTGTTTCTAGTTCATCCTTAAGGATTAATCGTTTATTGTGTTGATACACTAGTGACTAACCGAGGATGCTCCTTTGTTCTAAATGCATGCAGCTTTCAAGCATGGGAAACCCATAGGAGACAAGGTACTGAAGCCGGTCTCTGTCCATTGTTCCATTTTCCAGTTAGTGTAATCGTGCACATGCTAAGTAGATAGATAACCGGATGACGTATTTGCCAATCATTGTTCTTATTGTTCAACTTTCATGCCTAATTAACCATGTTTTTTACTTGGTCAAATTGCAGGCAAATTCTATATGGTTATACATAGTACCCCGTGGTATGAGAAGCCTAATGAATTACGTCAAGGAAAAATACGGAAACCCTCCGGTCATTGTTACAGAAAATGGTTAAAGTTCTTCCATATCTGTTAAGCTATAGCAAGTTCCACTCTTGGATTGCCTTTAAACAAGATCTAAACATTTCATTGTTGGTTTATTGTTATTACAGGTATGGATGACCCGAATAGCCAATTCATATCCATTAAAAATGCTCTCAAGGATGAGAAAAGAATCAAATACCTCAATGACTACTTAACTAACCTGCTCGCTGCTATCAAGTATATAACATTCCCTTATCACCCATCTATGTTCTAGCGTTACATACATAAATATATATATATATGCTGTGATCATGTCATGAGGTTTAATGAATACCAAACTTTTGATGAATAATTGCAGGGAAGATGGTTGCAATGTTAAAGGGTACTTTGTGTGGTCGCTACTCGACAACTGGGAGTGGGGAGCCGGGTACTCCTCGAGATTCGGTCTATATTTCATCGACTATAAAGACAATCTCAAGAGATACCCCAAGGACTCTGTCAAATGGTTCAAGAACTTCCTAGGGTCTGCTTAAGAATGGTGTAAATGAATTGCAGATGTCGGTCTCTGAGACTGTTGCAAATTGCAACACTTAGAACAGTTGTATGGTAGTTATTCTTTAATAAAGAACATTGATTGTTGTCAAAGATGTTGTAAGAAAACCGAAAGATGAATCGGAGTGTTTAGGAAGGCTAGATTATATTCTTCATAGTTATTCATTCTATTACACTAGTTAATGAACATGCAATTTTAATTGCTTTAACTTTAAAACTGTTTGCCTTCATAAACACCACCGAATTTCCAATCAGCCGGCGCAACATCATCAGACTGCACCATCTTACCGTCACTCGTAGTCACTTGAAAAGACAAGCTTTGGCCGATAAGATTAGCCGAAGTTTGCCAATTCTGGCCCCAATTCCGCGACATTTGAATCCAACTCGTACTCGAACCCTTGATCTTAACGTCTACAACGTCACCAGCTCCTGCCACATTGTACACTAATATCAGTATCCAGTACTGGTTTCCGTTGATTTTGAACTTAACACCACCGGATTTTACACAAGGAACACGTCTATACAGGACAGGAACAATGCCAGCTCTATAAACAGCAATCTTGCGAAACATCGGTTGGGATAGATCAAAGTGTTGCAATGGTGGATTGCACCAGTTTCCTTCAGGTTTACTGTAGTTAGGAGGGCAAAAGTTCGTAGCAGTTACAATGATGGTGTCGTTTAGACACCATTGTACCGAGTCATAGCACCGGATGTCGAAACAGGCTCCACAGGTCAGACCGTTATTGAAGAGAGCTGTACTTAAGGCAGTCGTTTCAAGGCCATAACCTTGTTTTATAAGATCACCATAACCGCAAGCTCCCACTGTCAGACAATTCAAGAAATCAGAATACATGCATACATACATACATACATACATAAAAAAAAATGGCTTGAAACTTACTCATTGTTTCAGTCCCATTCATGTCACCATAAAAAGTTGCATGGGCTGCATTCCAATATGCAGGTGGAGATTGGGAACCTGTGAGCCTAAAGATCAAACATAAACTCAAGAGCTTAACCATAAAAAAGAACCCCCAAGTCCTATTAGCAGCCATGTTATGTACCTCTCCAGCTTTGTATTAGTGATATTTTGGCTAACAAAAGATGAAACTAAGTGCTAAATATGAGAGTAAAATAGAGAGGAAGGAAAGGGAATCTGAAGCTTTTGGTAAAAATAAATGATAATAATAACTACAACAATGAAAGTTATCAAAGTGTAAGCCATGCAAAGTGCTTAAATCAGCATCTAATTAATTTTTAACTAGTATGAGTTAATGATTATTAAGGTTTTGGATTTGGTTTATGATTAATGTTGAAATCTCAAGAAATTAATTTTATATATTAGAAATTTTATAGATGTTAGTTTAAAAATAATAAATAATAAATAATAAAATGTATGGTTTGAAATTAATTAATAATAATTCTTACTAAATGTACTATAATTGTTTATCATGATGTTGTCATCAATCCCAGTTAAGTTCAAGTTAATTTATGACATCGACTCAATCAACAACATTATCTATATGAGAAATCCTATTACAAGCGCATACATGTGGAAAATACAGATTTAGAACATAGATATGTGTTTAAAAATAACATACAATAAATAAAGAAATGTAAAGTTTGAAATTAATAATAATAACAACACATATGCAATAGGTACGAAATTAAAATAAAATATAGTTTAACTTGTGAGTAAAAAAAATTGAAATAGGTAATATATCATATTAAGAATATTAAATGCACTTCAATAACAATCATAGTATTGTCATTTTTCTTTTGCACGTCAAAAAGAGATCAAATGATTGAAACAAAAATTCAGTATTAAAATTTTGTTTTTAAAAATTAAATATCGAGTTGACTTGTGACACCATACATATCTATATTAGAGATCCTATTATACGCGTATATGTATGAAAACCACATATTTGGAACATAGAGGTGCATTTGAAAATAACATACAATAAATAATAAAATGGATGAGTTGAAAATAATTAATAATGACACATGAAATATGTACGGTAATAAAAATATAAAAAATTAAATTAAATTGTGATCAAAACAAAATTTAAACTCATAAATGCATCAGATTAAGAATACTAAATGAGGACAATTGTTTATCACGGATTGTCATTAATATTAAATTTGTGTCGAGTTAACTTGTGACACCAACTCAATCAACAACATTATTAATAAATACTATTAATTGAAGTAATAAATTGTGCATTTTTTATTTTTTATATTTTTTTGTAAAAAATGTCAGAAACGTTGTCTACGATAGAGTTCACGGTGCGTGCTAATTTCTCAAGTTTGAATTGTGGTGTTAGTCAAACAACTAAGAAGGTTCGTACAAGATCAGATTTGTCACTAGAATCGAAAGATTTGACAGTGGATGGGAATGGGAAAAAGATTCAAGGCTCTGAATTACCTAAGGCGTCGTACAAATCTACGCTAATGGGAGCCTCATCGAATCATTCGCAAAATATGTTCGTGGAAGAAGACTTTCCATTTATAGATGGTGACATTATGAAAGTGATAGAGGGAGTCCCGTCGATAATATTTTCAGATCGTGTCCAAAAGTATATTGAGCATAAGATGGCTAAAACAATTATAGTAAAACTGTTAGGGAAGAAGATTAGCTTTAATGCCTTATTGAATAAGGTTTCTCACTTGTGGAACCTAAAACGTCCGATACAGTTGATGGATCTAGAGAATGACTTCTTCATAGTTCATTTTCATGATAAGGATGACTATAATAAGGTGCTAGTTGGGGGGACGTGGGTAATCTTTAGTAGTTACCTATCCGTTCGACTGTGGTCATCAAAATTTTCAACATCCTAAAATGAGATAGCCTTTCAGGTAGTGTGGATCCATCATCAGGTTTGCCAGATGGGTTTTATTCGAGTTATCTACTTAAAGAGATTGGTCAAACAATTGGGACGGTGGTGAAACTTGACATCCATACAGGCTATGCTCATTAGGGATGATTTGCATGGCTTGCGATTTCTGTCAATTTGAGGAAGCCTTTGGTGTTGAAGGTGAGGATTAATGAGCAGTTGCAACACGTGGAGTATAAGTCTCTACTAGCTGATTGTTTCAGGTGCGGGCACTATAACCATAAAGCAAATCTGTGAATGGGGGTTGAGACATTGTTGCTAGATGGAGAAACAGTAATGGTCGAATCTGTTCCAAAAAAATCTGGGATCTAACAGTAGGTGGAGGAATAGCCCTTTGGTCCCTAGATGTTGGTGGAGCGGTGGCAGAAGAGGAAGGGTTATTTCTCCGGAGCGACTAGGAAGGATGATTTCAATGGTGGTTATGGTATTCTCGGTTTGCAACTCTTGGAGGAGATGAGGTTGATATTCATAGAATGATTAAGGGAAAAAAAAGATGGTGTGGCATCTGTAAGGGATAAGGGCAAGAGTTTCGAAATGATTAATAGGGGGAAACTGTTGAAAATTTGGAAAAGGAGATGAACCATGAGACGATGATAGGAGGAATTGGGAATTTGGAGGTTAACAAACCTAAAGGATTTTTTAAGGATTTTAATTTGAAAGGGGAATGAGCTATGATTTGATCTGGGCTGAGAAAATGTTTTAAGGTTTTAAAGCCTAGTAATGGGAAATTGGGTCTTAAGGCCACAAAAGATCATATGGCTTTTGATAATAGCCCTAAGATGAGACCAAATATAGATGTGGGCCATAGGGAACAATTATATGTCCATTCCTTCAATGTTTCTACTAATTTGGACAAAGACAAACATAAGGCAGTACGTATGGTGGAGAAGCAAATTTCTAAAGTGGTTAAAGGGAAGGAGAATGGGATTTTTAATTTTAAGGAATCAAGCAGGACCCCTCAATAAGTGTATCGAATATTAGACATGTTGGGAATGAACAACATAATAAAACATCAGATATTGTTACGAGTAGGCATCCAAATGACACGGTGGATTTGAAGGCGACAATGGAGGGCTTGGTTCGTGGTCTTGAATAGGTTCCCAATAGTGCTTATATGGAGGACGATGACCCGAGTGGGGAAGAAATTATCGATGCTGGTAATGACTATAGCGATAAGGTTAGTTGCTAAAATAGTTTATCGTTTTTGGGCTTTGTTTTTTATATTTATTTATTTATGGTTACAAAGATATTTTGTTGGAATTTTCAAAGGGGTCGAGCATCCCAAGTTCCATAATAGTGTGAATGAGTACATGAAGGATTTTTCTCTTGAGTTGATCTATTTGTTTGAAACCCAAGTTAATGGTACTAAGGGAGACAGTATTATTAAAAAAATTGGTTATCCTAATTCTTTCCGGGTTGAGGCTAATGGATTTGCTAGTGGAATTTGGTTATGCCGGAATGAGGATATTTTAGTGGATATCTTGGAAATTCATTGTTAGGTGATTCATTTAAGGATTTACAGTAAGTAAGGTTCTAACAGCTTTATTTGTTTAGCTGTTTATGCTAGTCCTCAGTCAGTAGCTAGAATGAAGTTATAAAAGTTGTTAGATTCTTTGGAAAATTTTTTAGTTGGTCCTTAAATTCTGGTTGGAGATTTTAATTCGATTATTGATAGCTCAAAAAAGGCAGGTGGTGCTTCTGTTCCAAGAATTTGGTGCAGATGGTTCTGCGATTTTTGTTTAGAAATGAATTGTGAGACTTGGGAGCTATTAGAGCCCAATTTACTTGGTGTCGAGAGGACTTATCTTAAATATTGGATAGACCTATTTTTAATTCATGTTGGGATTCCCTTGCACCTCACTATTTTGTTAGGGACCTTCATAGACTGAAATTAGATCATAGGCCAATTTTAATTACACTCTATCTAAAAGTGAGCAAGGGTGAAATACCATTTCGTTGTCTTACGAGTTGGATGCTTTATACAGATTTTAGATACCTAGTTAGTGATAACTGGAACAATGAGATGGCAGTTAAATGAAAATTTGGAACATGTCTAGGATGTTGTTCAGAAGTGCAATAAACGTGTTTACGGTAACATTTTTGTGCGTAAAAAGAAGTTGATTTCAGAGTTTAAAAGGGTGCAAAGAATGTTGAAATGGAGAAATTCTCCAAAACTTTTATCTCATGAACTTGAGCCTTAATGGGAAATAGAATAAGTGTTAAAACTTAAAGAGTTATTGTGGTTTCAAAAATCTAAATTAGTTTGGCTCAAGAATGGTGATGGGAATATGAGTTATTTTCATAGTCGTACATTGACTAGGTAGAAAAGGAATAAGGTAGAGGGTCTTATCATTGAGAGTGATGATTGGTACTTTGATGATAAGGAGTTGAAGTAACATGTTGTAAATTTTTTCAAAAAGCTATATGTTTCCATGTCGTGGTAAATTTCCTTCATTGTAGTCCGATGAAAGGGGGAGTTTACTCTTAATGGTTTTTGACAATAAGGTTCACAGACAGTCTTTGGTATATTTCCACTAAAAACGCTAGGGGTGGATGGTTTTTAGGCGAAGTTTTTCCAATCTCAATGGGATATTGTTGGGCCTTCCGAATGTTCTCTAGTCAAGCAGATGTTGGGGGTCAACTATTAGATCCTAATCTAAACAAAACCTTGCTGGTGCTACTGCCTAAGGTACAAAATCTGGGAAAGGATTCATCAGTTTAGATTGATAAGTTTATGTTTTATAAGATTATTACAAAGACTATAGTTAATAGGCTGAGACCACTGATGGTTAAGCTAACTTGTCAGATCCAAGTAAGTTTTATCTCAGGCAGAAATATCATTAATAATATAGTTATGGCATAAGAAGTTGTGCATTCTTTGAAGAGTTTTAAAGGTATTAGATATGGGATGATGCTAAAGATCAATTTATAGAATGCTTAGGATAGAATCAGATGGGATTTTCTAAAAGACACATTAATTGAATTTGGGTTTCCTCTACATTTAGTTGACATGATTTTAGACTGTGTCTCATTATCGACTCTTCAGGTTCTTTGTAATGGTGTTGTTACAGAATCATTTTAGCCTACATGGGGAATTAGGTAGAGAGATCATCTATCCCTTATCATTTTGTGTTTTGTATGGAGAGATTGGGGCATCTTATTGGAGAGGTGGTTGAACAAGGCTTTTGAAAGCCATTGTTTCTTTCACAGAGAAGTTTAGCATTATCTTACTTATTCTTTGCTAACGACTTAAGGCTATTTTGTGAAGCTAGTAGGGGTCAAGCGAATATTGTGAATGGTATTTTAAACACTTTCTGTCATTTTTTTAGTAAAAAAGTGAATAAAGGTAAATCACAGGTGTTTTTCTTTTCTCGTAATACACTAGATAACCTTGTAGATACTATTTGTATTGAGATGGGTTTTAACTGGGTGGAGGATCTTGGTATCTATCTTGGGTTACTGTTGTTGCACAATAGAGTTACAATAAGTACTTTTGATTTCATTGTGAACAATGTACGGAAAAAATTACAAAGCGAGGAAATTGTTCCTAGCTGGTTGTATAACTCTAGCAAGGTCAATCTCTTAGCTATTCCAAATTATTTTATGTGTACGACATATCCCTATTTCTATGTGTAAGGAGATTGAGAAGATTGACCGTAACTTCATTTGAGGAGCTAATTCAGGGTCAAGGAAACTTATATTGTTATCTTGGGGTAAGTGTTGTCATCCGCTGGATTCTAGAGGACTAGATCTGGGAAATTTTGAATATAAGAACAAAGCTTTCTTGTTAAAGCTTTACTTTCAATTGCTTTCGAATACAAATTCCTTGTAGGTTAGAGTGAGAAGGAGTAAATACAATGTACAAGGCTTACTTCCACGCTCTATTTCCAAGAGTAAATGTTCTTTCATTTGGAAATCTTTAATGAAGTTCTTGCTAGAAATCATTGCTAATGTCTACTGGTCTGTTGGAGATGATTGTTTAACGAACTCTTAAAATGATGTGTGGCTTAGGCAAGTGGGTTCTCTCCGTGACTTCTATATAAGTACTGGGCAATTGAATGACACTTTGCGAGTTTGCGACATGGTATCTGAGAATAAAAGCTAGGACATGATTCGTCTTAATAATGTTATACCGAGACATATTATTTTTCAAATTTCAATCATAATGCCCTCGTCACCTGAAACAGGTTAGGATTACATAGCTTGGAAGTGGATAAAGAGAGATGTGTTTTCTTCTACTAAAACTTATAGGAAGTTGATCCATATTGAAGACATTATTTCTCCTGCTGTTTGGAGTTTAATTTGGAAAGCGAGGGCACCTCAGAGGGTGAGAGTGTTCTTATGGATTTTGTGGAAGAATATATTGTTGACGAATTTTTAAAGAGTGTAAAGACATATGACTAGCGATGGTAATTATCCTCGATGTAATAGTGTTTTGAAAACGAAGATCCATGCAGTTTAGGATCGCATTTTCTCTAGAGTTGTTTAGCTTGTTGTGATTTCGAGGAGAGTCTCTGATTTTTTTCTCTCTATCGTTCGATGGGTAGTTCTTATAGAATTTACAAAATAAATAGAGTTGTGGTAACGCTGATATTGATTGGCAAATTTTGTTTTTAATTTTATGTTGGTTTCTTTGGAAAAACATAAATTCTTTTGTTTTTTCTAGCAGTAATAGTTGTGTTCAAACCATTATGGATACATGTTATACATGGGTGAGGAGTTGTGTAGAGAGAATGTGAATTGGATTATCCTAGATCCATGCGCTCTTTTATTGAATTGGTCTCGTCCGGGGAAGGATTGGATAAAGCTTAATACAGATAGGGCAATGATAAATAATGGATTTCATGAGTCCATTGGAGGTGTACTTAGAGACTCAAATGCATAATGGTTGTGTGGTTACTCGATGTTAATGGGTAAGGAATTCATTTTCAAAGTTGAAGCTAAAGTGATGGTGGAAGGCCTTTTTATATCATGGGAAAAGGAGTTCAAGAGGATTGAGGTGGAACGTGACGATGCTCTATTGGTAGAATAATTATTAGCAGTTGGTGGCGCTAATAGTAGCTTGGTGGAGTTAAGGCTTTTGCATAAGCTCCTACATAGGAAATGAGACCTAAAAGTGTACCACATCCCAATGGGGCATAATGGGGTTATGACGGCAAGTGTGCTGCAGTTGGTTTTTCAATTTTATAGCTATTTGAAGAACCCCTAGTTTTGGTACAAGATTTATTGATTGCTGATCGTAATATGTCGTTTCCTAATTAATTTTAACAAGTTGATGTAATCGTTTTATGCCGTTTCTTTTTACCAAAAAAGAAGAAGTTGTAGTTGGTGATAATTTAAAAGTTTTATTAATGTCATTGATGTGGGTTAAATCTCAACATTTACATATTTTTATTGGTTTTTTTAAGTAAAAAAAAAAACTAAAATATTCTCGAATAATTTAGCTCATTTTAAATATGAAATGATATTTCCGTAATTTTTGTAAATGAGTTTGTCTCCAATTGACTCATGACACCAACTCGGTCAAGAGCTTAAATTTTAGCATAGATATGCAAATTTGGTGAGAAAAACATTTTATGTTAAATTTTTTTTTAAGTTTACTTAAGAATTATTATTGGTGTGGTGGTAAAGAATTTGTTTATAACTCTATTAAATACAAGTTTAATCCTTAGATATGTTAATTCTTAGTTCTTTTATTTAAAAACTAGGTCAAATTCTACTATTAGACCATGTACTTTGTGTAAATTGTGGGTTTAATATATATAATTTAATTTGATCAATTTTAGTCCCTACATATTTCAGAATTTGAAATTTAGTCTTGACCTAATGGTAACAATTAAATTTGTTTGGTTAAATTATGTCATTAGTCTTGTATTATACATAATGTTATAGATTTAGTCCATGTTCACCAATTGTATCATTTTTAATGGCTATTTTTTCAAATTTAAAAATTTTAGTATTAATGCAAATGACAGTCGTTAAATCTATTAACTGATTTTTTTAGTAATATATAAAAATAACAAATAGACATAGCATTGCACATGTGATACAAAACTTAATTTAATGAATTTTATAGTTGTAACACCCATAGCCCGGTCTAGACGTTATGGTTTAATCCGGGTGTGTTACGATGAAAGGTTTTAAATTATATCTTTTAAGTTTAAAACGTATCATTTTATTAGTTTATAATCTTATTTGAAACCATTTTAAGTTATCAAGAATTTGCAGCAGAAGTTTGAAAATCATTTTATTCGAAACCAAGCTCGTGTTTCCAAAACCATTTGTTTGCGTAAAGTGTTTTTGTCAATGTAGCGAAAAAGAAAGCAAAACAAAATCCAAATCCAAATCCAAAAGTTAAAACCATACAGTTCAGAGAGTCCCAAAAATTACAAACTCTCAAGAAAAACTAGATTTTAAAATTAAACTGATAATACTAAATAAAAACAGTTTTCTGTCTAGTGGTGACCGCTGAGCCTTCGTCGCACCAACCCGCCTAAGTCTGTGGATTACCTGAACAGTACAAACAAACAGATGTGAGTTTTCATAAACTCAGTGTGTAACCCAACAGATATAGTCATGCAACATTCACAAAATCTCAAATGCAGACAGAAATAGAATCGGACCTAAGTCCTTAACATATACAGAACAGATATATAGAATCCTACCCCCATCCTCTACACACCATCTCCGTCCATCCCATCACACCATGTAGGGTTGAAAATACCTACCCAACCCTACACACCATATAGTGTCGATGTGACACATAATAGATAATATGCAGCCAAGCTACCAGATAATAGGTGAAAGGTCGTCGTACAAATCACTTCCTCCATATATGCAAATCTCACCCTAAACACAGATATAGAATACAGATACAGAAATAATAGATTTAACATGCTTAACATGCTCGTATACAGATGACATACATACTTAAACAGTAAGGTCAGACATGCATATCCATTGACGCTGCCTAATATTCAACTCTTTTTGAGTGAGGAGGTACTTAAGGCTTTTGTGATCGGTATAAATGATACACCTCTCACCATACAGATAATGCATCCAGATCTTCAAAGCAAACACCACGGTAGCTAACTCAAGATCGTGCGTCGGATAATTCCCCTCGTGTGACTTAAGCTGATGGGACGCGTAAGCCACAACCTTACCATCTTGCATCAGTACATAGACCAAACCAATGTGTGATGCATCATTATACACCATAAACTCCTTACCGGATTTAGATTGTATCAGAACAAGAGCCTAAGTCAAAACAGACTTGAGCTTCTCGAAACTTGATTGTTGCGCATCAGTCTAGACAAAAGAAACATTCTTGTGTAGAAGCTTAGTCAGATAAGCTGCAATAAGTGAGAATCCCTCAACAAACCTCCAATAATAACCCGTAAGACTTAGAAAACTACAGATCTTCGAGACGTTCCTAGGTTGTTTCCAATCAAGCACAACCTCAATCTTTCTAGGATCAACTCGTATCCTCTCAGCAGAAACCATGTGCCCCAGAAAAGTTACCTCTCGCAACTAGAACTCACACTTGCTCAACTTAGTGTAGAGCTGTTTCTCTCAAAGTATCTGAAGCGCTACATTAAGATGCTCATCATGCTCATCCTCAGTCTTAGAGTACACCAGAATATCATCGATGAAGGCTACGATGAACTGATCTAGATATTGCTAAAAAACCTTGTTCATCAGATCCATGAATGCAGTCGGAGCATTCATTAAATCAAAGGGCATAACAAGGAACTCATAATGCCTATAACAAGTCCTAAATAACGTCTTATGAATATCAGCTTCCTTAACTCTGAGTTGATGGTACCCAAAACGGAGATTTATTTTCGAGAACATCGAAGCCCCACGGAACTGATCAAACAGGTCGTTGATTCTCGAAAGTAGGTACTTATTATTTACAGTCAACTTATTCAACTATCGGTAATCGATGCGTATCTTCATGGTACTATCCTTTTTCTTTACAAACAAAATCGATGCCTCCCACGGAGACACACTAGGGTAGATGAAACCATGATCCAGAAGCTCTTGAAGTTGAACTTTAAGCTCTGTAAACTCTTTCGGTGCCATACGATATGGAGTGATGGACATCGGAGCTGTACCCTATAGAAGCTCAATACCAAACTCAAGTTCTCGATTCGGAGGTAAACAAGTTATCTCCTCAAAAAAAATCTAAAAATTCCCTCACTGTTCTAATATCCCCTACAGAAGAGTTCCCAAAAATTAAAACACTGACGTAGGTCAAATACGTCTCACACCCTTTCCAAACCAATTTTTCAGCCACGAGAACGGGGATTACATTAGCCATATAATCTTAATGCTCACCAATCATAACCACTTCATTATCATCTTTAGTCCTCAAAACGATCCTATTAGTCGCGCAGTCCAAACTAACTCGGTGCTCAACTAATCAGTCCATACCTAAAATTAAGTCAAACTCGCCAAACGGTAGCTCCATCAAATTTGCCAGAAACACATCCCCTTGTACTTCTAATGGAACATTTCTATATAGTCTACTAACCAGAACAGATTGCCCCAATGGACTTAATACAATAATCTCACCAAAAGTACACTCAACAGAAATCCCTAAGTTCTCGGAAACACAACTAACTACACAGGAATGTGTAGAACTTATGTTTATTAAAGTAGTATATGGAGCATCAAAAATAAAGAACATACCCATGATCACATCAAGGGTGTCTCTGTCCTCTCGGCGTCGAGTAGCATAAACCAGTGCAAGTTGCTTTGCCTCAGTCTAATTAGCACCTCTGCCCTGTGCCCTTTGTCCTCGCCCTATACCATTACCACCCCTAACCGATCCACTTCTCCTAGATGGCTGCTGTATTGCCCTCTAAAGCTGAACAAAACCCGATCCTGAAGTTTGCATCTAAGCATAATAATGTGGACACTCTTTAATTTGGTGCTCTAATGACCCACATCACAGACAAGCCCCTAATCTCCTCCAACACTCACCTAGATGGCGCCTACCATAATTACTACAAGGCTGAATCCCAATAGGAGCAACAGGAACTCCCACTCTAACATGCCCATTAGGTCTGGCCCCCTTTTTAGGCCTCTGAACAGAACTAGAGGGTTCCAAATCCCTCTTATTCTTGCCTCTCTCTCCGTCTCTATTCTAGCGCTCCACACGCTTAACCTTCTCGATAATCTTCGCCTTATCCATACAAAAAATGAATTCACGCTCCCTCTACGGAGCAATCAGAACCCTCAAACTATCTCTCAAATGTCCTCAAAACAGACACATTTCTCATATTCGGATGCCACAATGCTTCGAGCGTAGCGGCTTAATCTCAAAAACTCGGCCTCATACTCGACCATAGATTTATCACCTTACGTGAGATTCATGAACTCATGCCTATGAACATCCACATAGCTCACCCCCACGTACTTCCCTGGTAAGGCAATTTTAAAGTAATCCCAATTCAGACGATCCTATTGAGTACCTTCCTCAACCGACAACCACAACTAATATGCCTCATCGCGAAACAAAGAATCTGCACCCTTCAATTTATGTTCAGGAGTGCAGCCGATGTCCTTCATTATCCTTTAGGTGGCCTCTAACCAATGCTAGGCCACAGTAGAGGCGACTCTAGTGACGCCCCTAAATAGCTTAGCTCCATTAGACCGGAGTCGTTTAGTTACCGACCCACGACCCCCAGGTCTAGAATGGGGTCCAACGACCCTTTCTAACACTCTCAACATGGTTTGGGACAGTGTGTCTTCCCCAGCCAATCGGTTTTGAAACCTAGTCTTAGTAGTAGGTGAAACATGTGTCTCACTAGTATCCAAATTCGACATACTGCCCAGAGAGAAAGACTCAACTCAAGCCCCATTACTACACCCGCCGCGCCCATGAATACCATGACCGCGAGTTCCACGAGCACTCATCATATTTTCAGGTTTATCTACATTATAAAATTTTATGCATCAGTTTCAGTGTTTATTAGCGTATATTTTATGGTTAAATTAACAGAAGTTCAGAAGTATTTCAAATATTTTAATCTCTAACGAACTTAGTACAGTTTTAGAAAGTACTAACTACAGTGTTTTTAGAAAGTTCTATCTAAGTTCAAAAATACTTACAGATCGACACCAGAGACTCGGTGTACCACATACCTACTCAAAATTATCCAAATTGTTTAAAAATTAGTTCTTTTTCAAAATACAATTTTGGAACCCAAAATTCACAGCCCGAGTTTTGCAACCTGGCTTTGATACCACTAAATGTAACACTCCTAACCCGACCTAGACGTTATGGCCTAATCTAGGTGTGTTACGATGAAGAGTTTTAAATTATATCTTTTAAGTTTAAAACGTATCATTTTATTAGTTTACAAATCGGAGTCTTAATATCTGAAAAAAAGCTTAAGTTTATAATCTTAGTTGAAACCATTTTAAGTTATCAAGAATTTGCAGCAAAAGTTTGAAAACCATTTTATTTGAAACCAAGCTCATGTTTCCAAAACCATTTGTTAAAACCATTTGTTTGTGTAAAGAGTTTTTGTCAATGTAGCGAAAAAGAAACCAAAATAAAATCCAAATTTAAAAGTTAAAATCATACAGTCCAGAGAGTCCCAAAAATTACAAACTATCAAGAAAAACCAGATTTTAAAATTAAACCGATAATACTAAATAAAAATAGTTCTCTGTCGAGTGGTCACCATTGAGCCTCCGTCGCACCGACGCATCTAAGTCTGTGGATTACCTGAACAGTACAGACAAACAGATGTGAGTTTTAGTAAACTCAATGTGTAACCCAACAAATATAGCCATGCAATATTTATAGAATCTCAAATGCAAACAAAAATAGAATTGGACCTAATTCCTTAACAAATACAGATATTAGAATCAGATGTACAGAACAGATATACAGAATCTTACCCCCATCCTCTACACACCATCTCTGTCCATCCCATCACACCATGTGGGGTTAAAAACACCCACCCAACCCTACACACCATATAGTGTCAATGCGATACATAGATAATATGCAGCCAAGCTATTAGATAATAGGTGAAAGGTCACCGTACAGATCACTTCCTCCACATATGTAAGTCTCACCCTAAACACAGATACAAAATACGGATACAGAAATAATAGAGTTAACATGCTTAACATACTCGTATACAAATAACATATATACTTAAACAGCACGGTTAGACATACATATCAATTTTCTACTCAGATCAGACTATCAGAATATCATATCACATGAAAAAGGGTTTGATTAGCCCTTACCGACCCTACGGTAGGCACACACCGATTGGAAAGACTCGTGTGAGGGCTCAGATACCCGTGTGGGCCCATATGCCTAAATTGGTCTTGTTCGTATGGCCCACACGGCCTGGCTTAAAACCCACACGCCTGTCTAGCATGCCCATGTAGACTCACATGCCCAATCTGGCCTAGCCCGTGTGGCCCACATGGCCACACTCAAATAGTCACACAACCATGTCTCTCGAACGCCTACGACATTCACACGGCCATGTCTCATACACGGCCAGCCACACATCCGGGCACATGCCCGTGTGGCGTCAATAATTTCCTTTTTTGGCTTTCGCCGAACCTCGATTTTATGTGTTTAGTGTACACACCTGGTTCGATTTTGATGTGAAATCACTCCCGAGACCACCAGAACCTAAAAATTGACATTACAAGCTTCCAAAAATTAGTCTTTCTCCTCAATTAAACCAAACTAACAAAACCAAAAACAGTGAAGTTCAAGTGTTCCACACTTACCCAATTCCTCAAGCGATTCCGACTACGATTCCACAAAAGGTGAGTTTCGTTCTTCACGATTAACTGTTGCCAAAAATCCCAAAAACAACATCAATGAAAAGAATAGCAAGTTAATAACACTTGAAAGTTATCCTAATGATAACCCCTACACTTACCAAGCCTTACGCCAACGCCGAAGAACCAGAATACCGAAATTGAATAACAAAATTACGATAGAAAATGGAGAGCGAGGAAATAGGAATTTTTCAATTGACAGGAAATATGCAGAGAAAGGGAAAATTAGCGTCAGAATTTTCTTGAGAAGAGAAAGAAAAGAGAAAAACAAAAAAAATTGAAAATTGAAAAAAAATCATATCCTACTAAATCTCAACCCCCATTATCCTACTAACTGACCCACTAACTCTCAACCACCTCAAAATTCTAACTCCACCCAAACTCTCTCAGACAACCGGAGCAAAAATTTATCACTCATGCTCACATAAGAATTCGAACACAAATCCTCCAATAAATTAACTTCTTACTACTCAAAGCAGTAAGCTCATTTTAATATGAGTTTACAAACAATATAATATAAGCCCACCCAATAGGGATTAGGCTTCGATAAAAAATAACAAATTTTGTCAATAGTGAGACTTGAACCCAAGACCTCATACACACATCCAAAATATTTAACCACTGAAGCAGATACATATTTATGTCAAATTTCATAAAAATAGACTTAAATTATTCAGGGTGTTACAACAATTATCATTTGGTTAGAACTAAAATTTTCAAATTCTAAAAGTACAGGGACTAAAAATGACAAAATTAAAGTACAAGTACTAAATCCACAACTTAAGCAAAGGACAAGATCTAATAGCAGAATTTGACTTAAAAACTATATAGAAGTATGAAAAGACAAAAATGTCATAAAAAAAAAATATAAGCCATTTAATAAAAGGATACAATAGTCATTTTCTAACCGAGTTGACACTTGGTTAATCTATCTCACCAACTCAGTCAGTAGGTTTATTAATAGTATAGATAGATACACAAATTTAGTGTGAAAATATTTTATGTTAAAAGTTATTTTTAAGTTTACTAAAAAAATATTGTTAGTGTAATGGTGAAGAATTTATTTATAACTCTATATATATGGATTCAATTCTTAGACATGCAAATATTTTATTCTTTTATTTAAAATTTACATAAAAGTACAAAAAGATAAAAATATCATCAAAATAATAATAGTAATTATTTAATAAAAGGATATATTAATTATTTTTTAACCAGACACTTAGTTAACCCATGACGCCAATTCAATTAACAATTTTATTAATAATATAAATACTATGGCAGGTGCACGTGGGATAAGAATTTGGTTTTCTATTTAGTTTTAGATTACTCCAATGCTTAACAAGTTGGATCAGTATTTGATTCACACTTCAATTTAATGTATAACTAGTTTTTTCACATATTTATTGTATGTATTAATTAAAATTTTTAAATTTTATTTTATTTTCACATAAATTTTATTAATAAAATTATAAATAAATTTCAACAGAATATTTTAGAACTAAAAAAATTAAAACTAATAAATGATATATAAGTTTAAAACCCTAATTTTTTTTATAATTTAAAATATTATCTTTTATATGTGTAGGTTGATTTTATGAATCAACTAAATTACATTAAAGTGTTGCTTATAATTTTTGTAAAAAAGAAAATTGTCACTAATAATATTATTGCAAAATTAAAACATAATAATATATAAGTTTAATTTAAAAAAAATATTTAACATATTTTTTAATTGATACACACGATTAATTCTTGAAAATTAATTATTTTTTAATTTTTTAGAATAATCAATATTCCTTATTGATATTGACATATTTAATAATGTTATTTAATAAAATTAATACATTTTTAATTAATTTAGAAAATTAATAAATGATATTATTGAACTAAATGTAAAACATGCACTTGAATGTGATAAATAAAAGATATTGATAATTTATATTATATTATATTAAACAAAGATAATCTTATGCCAAGACTTGCTTGAAATAGTGAATAGAATTCATGTCTATCACTTACATCTCTTAATTCCTCTCCCAATATTGTAAAGCATAATGACTTACGGTTCTCCAAATTTTTTTTTAAACTTATTTTCACCATCCATTTAATTTTTTTTATCTTTTTTAGTCATTAAATTTATATTTTTGTCAAATCATTTCAAAATAAATGGAAAAATGAACACCTATTCACTTTACTGACGTGGCAGCCCATGACATATCAGTAATTAATTAATATTTAAAATTAAAAATATATTTTTTTATTATTTTAATAATTTTTAATTTTTTTAAAAATAATTTTTATATTTTTTTAGAATTTTTTAAATTTAAAAAATTAATTAATTATTGATGTGGCATATATATGGCTTGCCATGTGGATGTTATGTCAACAAAGTAAATAAATGTTAACTTTTTCTTTCATTTTAGGGTGATTTGATAAATAACACAAGTTTAAGAACTAAAAGAAAAAAAAATTTAAAAGAATGGCTAAAATAACTTGATTTTGTAAAATTAGAAAGTTCAATAAATCATTATGTAATACTATAATGATAAAAAAAAAAAAATCAATAGAGAATTTTTTTTAAGGAACTAAATATTAAGTTATATATTTTTTTTAGCTGAAGGACAAGCCCTTGTTTACCCCTCTCTCTTCTCACTTAGAGATAACCTTTATCTTATTTTATTATATTTTGTTATATAAATCTTACATAATGATAACATATTAAAGAGTAATTAGTTTTTTTATAATAATTAATTAAATAAATTATATTAATAGTCACTCAATTATTTTTTTTTTAATTTTAAACACTAAAAAATAAAGATTATAATTTAGACACCCAACTTACATCCCATTAAAATTATAAATGGTTGGAATTTTTTCTTAAATAATAAAATTATTTTAAAAATTACATCTAACACCTTTGCTTTTTTTGTTTTATCATCACCATCTTTCATCATCTCTTCAACGTTTGTTGAAACCACCACCATCGCCTCTATCGTCATCTTCTTCTCCGACACCAGATCTTTTACAACCGCTCTTATATATGCTTCTCCAATCACTTATCCACCTTCAACCGCCACTCTTCCATCTTCACCTTGAATCTTCTCTATCTTCCTCTCTTTCTACTTCTCTCATGCTCATGTTGGAACTGTACAATGAAAAGGAAAGGAGAAAAAGGACAACTCTGTTGCCTAGAACCAGACGAGATCCTCCTATATGACAACCATAATTTTTTTTTTTTTTTTGTTTTTGTATCTAACCTTTTATATGACACAACTCATCCTTCATCGTAATGGACACATGACAGACGCAAGAAAAGTAGATGATGGGTGACGGACGGCGACTGAAATTTGGGCTTTCAAAAATTGCAGATGAAGAGTCAACGGCAAGAAGAAGTTGATGTAAAGAAGAAAAGTGAAGTTTAGGATTTCTATTAATGAAACGTTGGATTTTCATCGAAGCTGGGGAAAAAAGAAGAGGTGTTGCTAGGTTTTTTTGGTGTGTGGTTATGTTTACTTTATTGCTCTGACTGTTGGTTTACTATTTTCGCCATTTTGATTTACCGTCTTTATTTTATTTTTGTTTGTCTCTTGGCTTTGGTGTTGGTTAATGGGTTGTGGGGCAGAAAACTTGGGTGCTTTGAAACAATAATGACATCTTTTTTATTCTTATTCTTTGAATGAAAATCTTCATCAATTTTTTAAAAATTAATTTATTTGAGAAGATTTCGAGCTTTGTACTTGTTTTGATGTGAAGTATTTTAACATAAAAAATATATATAAATATTAAAAATGTTTTATTATTATTATTATAACTATATCCTTATTTTTTAAAAAATTATAGTGTCACGGTGTTTATATTGTGTGGTATCTGTATTGCGTGTCGGTTTCATACTTCATACTTTCTCAGTAATCAGCAAATAGCATCGTGAGCTTATCAACCAAATAATTGCCAAGATGTATGTGTTGTTATCACCTTTACGGATAGCATTGAGAATCAACCAGTTAGCAACACTTAAAAATATATAATAATAAAAAAATGTATGTTGGATCACTTCCAAATACCAACAATGGGCAAAGCAGCCATAAATGAATCATATGAAGATTCCAAGTCATAAAGCTACCTCCATGTTCGACAACCTTGAAACCCATTCCTTCATCTTTGTCTTCCCTTCGCAATCAGGTGGCAAAATACCAAACTTATCAAGTGATGTTACAAGGTCAGGCAACAGAGGGTGCACTTGATCAACTGTCGCCATATTGAGTTTCAATGAATCAATGATAGCAGTAACGAAATTCTGCACACATTTAGCCACAATGACAGCAGAGGAAGTACAAGATGCAGCAATGGCACGTACCCCATAGGTCCCCAGACGATTTATAGATGAAGGTTCGTCCATTTTATATGTAACTGCAGAACATTTAATGCTAGGGACATGGGCAATAAGCTTTTGACACTCAGTTTCAAATTCAGATGATGAGAAAATAGTATCCCTCACATAAGCCTTCTTGTCAAGTTTGTCAGTTGCTTTGATTATCCACGAAAGTTTCGTACATTTCTCCCTTGCGCTTGTCGTGCCAGAGGTTAACAATTATTTTCCTTTTCTTATTTTTTGTCCTATTTTTTTTTCCTTTTCTTTGTACAGTTTGATGATTGATGGTTGTAATATAGGAGGATCTCGTCTAGTTCCAGGCAACAGAGTTGTCTTTTTTTTTTTCCTTTTCTTTGTACAGTTCCAACAGGAGCATGAGAGAAGCAGAAAGAGAGGAAGATGGAGAAGAGTCGATGAGTAAAGATGGACTAGTGGCGCATGACGGCGGAGAAGCGATTGGAGAAGCTATATAGGGGCGGTTGTCAGAGTTATGGTGTTGGAGAAGAGGATGGCGATGAGGGCGATGGTGGTGGCTTCAATTGACGTTGCAGAGATGGTGAACATGAACAGGATGATGATGACACCAAAGCTATGAGGTGTAATTTTTAAAGTAATTTCCATTTCCTATTTTAACAAAAGTAATTAAAATGATTGAGTTATGTAATGTTGGTATTTTAATTGTAAATTTTTTATTTTAATTTACTTAAAATAAAAAATTTGATAATTGAGTGATCGTTTGTGTACTTTACCTAATTTGTAATATTCGTGTTTTAATTTGGAGTCAAGTACAGTAATAGATCGGGTCAAGAATTAGTGCAGAATTTTTGAAATAGAACAAATAGGATTTTGAGTATCAAAGAAAATATTTGGACTTGATAGGAAATTAGAAAATACTCTTTAGATAGAATTTTTTTTAAATAGAAGTATTGATTAAATTGAAAGTGTATAAAAATTATTGTGACCAAAGTAGGAAAAATAAAAAGTTAGGAGACATATAGTAGTGGTGAAAAGGAAGAAAGGATTAAGAATGAATTTTACCAAATGATAAGTAGAGTCATCCTAGAAATTATAAAAGATGAAGAAAGATAAAATGGTAATTAGCTAAGTAGATAATTTTAAACATAATGATTAAGGTTCAATGTATAAAGATGGGATGGCTAGGGAACTCATTAGCAATTTGACCGCTTTAATTAAAAATGGTGAGATATTTTAAAAGAAATGTGTAGAAAGATGGAGAAAAGCATTCATCTTTCTTTCCAAAACCATCACTCTCATCTCATCTTCTCCGAACTTTTGTTCTTATCCCAAGCATGTCCTTCCACCATTGTTGAGCAAAATCAAGCTCAAAACCTTCTATTTCTTTGATTTTTCTTCAATAAATACACTAAATAAAACTAGTAAATACTTTAGTTTTGTGAAGAGAGCTTCCATAGAGGAGTTGAAAGAGAGAGAAAGCCATGGTTTAGTTGTAATCTCAAGTATTTAAGAAAAAAAGAAGAAAGTTAAGGACCCAATTGAAGGAAAAAGGAAAAGAGAAGGACAAAGAGTGAGAAGAGACAATACCTAGCTAACGTATCGATACCTACACTATTTTTTTTTTTATATTTTGGAGTTCTAGAGGATGATTTTGACGTCAATACTATACAAGGGTATAGATACCTTTTATAAGGTATCAATACCTTATGTTTATGTATTGTTACTTAACCCCTATTTTGAGTAAAAATCATACTTAAATCATTTTCGAACATAATCGAACATCCAATAATGATCCAAAACATTCATGGCAATAATTAATGAGTAGAATAAGTCAAAATACTATGGATAAATGTTCAAATTTTATAGTGTCTAGCCAAGATCACTTTGGCACCAAATGTAACAGTCTTATACCGTGTTCCTATGATTAGGATACTATAACACCCTCTTCCCGAGTCTGAGGCTGGGACTGGGCACGAGGCATTACCTAACTTATCCATATGCATACAATTATTTCGATGTCATTAAGACTCGGTCAAATTAAAAACTTTTCGAACTTTGTCTAAAACTCCTTAATATGGCCCTACAAGACCCCAAGCATCCTTTGGAAACTATTCGGGACCAACCCGGGTCCTTTAAATAACTCTATAAAAATAACTCTAGAAATAGGGTACACGCCCATGTGGTCATTTTAACATGGCCGTGCAGATGGCCCGTGTAACCCACACGGCCTAAGCACTTAGGGACACGCCCGTGTCCCATACCCGTGTGAATTAAATTCCAAATTCAAACCTACAGGGGTTTTCACACAACCTGACACATGTCCGTGTTTGTGGCCCGTGTCTCTCACACGGCCATGACACGCCCGTGTCCTAGCCGGTGTCTAAAAACCTTGACATTTTGTTTCTGACGTCAGCATCCAATTTAGGGCACACGGCCAAGGCACATGCCCGTGGCCAGAGGCCGTGTCCTCCACACGGCTGAGACACACAGCCGTGTCTCTGCCCGTGTGTTTACTACCATGCATACTAACTTGCAATCTTTACGTGTAGGGGACACACGGCCGGACAACACGACCATGGGGCTGGCCGTGTGTCACACACGGCCTAAACACACGCCCGTGTGTCTACCTGTATGAACAATATAGGGCTATCTACCAAGCCCTTTGCCACCCTGAAACATAATATGACAACATTCACCCAAACATACAAAGTATACTCAACCGCATATTGCATTACTCATTCATGAAAAAATCATCATTTTCATATATCAATAATGAACATTAGCCATTATTCCAAGGCTTTATACAAAATAAAGGGATTCATCCCAAGCCAACACATTTGGCCGAACTAACAATGGCACAAAACTCAAAAGTTTAAGCCCTATACATGCCATATTCAAAATAACAAAACCAACTATACCAAATGCTTCGGTTGATAGTGTGATCAATGCCTCCAACGTCCGATGATCCTCGAGCTAATTAAGCGGTACTATAAGAAAATGGAAAGGAAATGGAGTAAGCATAAAGCTTAGTAAGTTGCATGCAAATGAATATAAAAATAACTTTACCATTCATCATCATTCTCATAATACAAAAATAGGTATAAGCACAACTTACTTATCATTATCCAATACAATTCACTTAACATATATTGAGCTCATATCTCATACATTTCAATTAGGTACATGTACCACTCACAACATGGTTATACTTTCCTCATTTAACTTAAACTATAACTCTCACCATTGAACCATTTGAAATGTTATCGAATATTCACTAAGCCCCTAATATAGGGTATAATGCCGATGCCATGTCCTAGACATGGTCTTACACTGGCTCATCTATCAAGTTGATGCCATGTCCTAGATATGGTCTTACACTGACTATCGAAGTCGAGGCCGACGCCATGTCCCAGACATGGTCTTACACTAGCTTTCACATGTCCGTGCTGATGCCATGTCCTAGGCATGGTCTTACACTGACACATTTCGTAGCCAATGCATGTCTCAGACATGTCTTACACTGGCGTACATCACGTGGCCGATGCATGTCCCAAACATGTCTTACACTAACTCTTGTCTCAATGCCGATGCCATGTCCCAGACATGGTCTTACATTGGCTCTCATAATGTGACAGATGCATGTCCCAGGCATGTCTTACACTAGCACACAAATAACCCGAATGTCGTGGCATGAATATCTGATTTATTTCCTAAGGTTCAAATTGGAGTTCTACTATCTCAATATTCATCATGCATAATCATTTCCGCAAACAAGAAATTTATGCTATATCAATTCAAATATATATAATATCAATGTAGTTGTATTATTTACATACAACTGACCTCGGATTACAAAATGTGGCGACTAATTCGGCTTAGTCCACTAACTTTGCTTTTCCCCGGTCTAGGCCCGAATTTTGTAATTCTTGATCTAAAATGATAGAAATTCATTCATTACATCAGAAAAATAATCTAGGCACTCGAAAATTCATAATTGGGCAAAATGACCATTTTGCCCCTAGACTTTCACAAAATGACCATTTTACCACTAGGCCCGAAAATCGATTTTTATCGAATTTTCTTATTAACCAAGTCTAGCCGGATAATTTTTATACTAGGATCAGCCTAAATTCTCATTATTTCACACATTTATCACCTATTTTACAACTTATGCAAAATGACCCTTTTAGGGTTTTCATGAGAAATCTTTTCACAAAAGTTATTTATTACACCACCATAACTCATTTTCTTCCATAAAATTTAAAAAAAAACATAAAGACACTCATGGTAAAACCCTATACTTTCAACCATTTTGCAAAATAGTCCCTTAATTTGAAAGTACATGCTACAAGGGTTCTAAAAGTACAAAAATCAACAAGAAAGACCATCAAAATCACTTACTTGTAGAGAGACTAAGTGGCTGAAATTTCAAGCTTAAAAAATCCTCTAATGGCTACTATTTTTAGTGTAAAAATGGAGGAGAAAGATGACCTCTTTGATTTTATTTTAATATTCAATTTGCTAATGTCATCACTTACCAACCCTAGTCATCTTTTGATTTTTTGACCATCTTTGTCTCCTATGGCCGGCCATGCCTCTCTTTAAAGGTCTAATTTCCCTTTAAAAACCTCCAATTTAGGTTCTCTAGCTATTTGACACCCTTAGCTATCAAAATAGGACGTTTGCACTTTATGCGATTTAGTCTTTTTTCGCAATTAAGCTCTCAAACGTTAAAATTACTTCACCAAATTTTTAATGCACTAATATAAACATGTTATAACTCAAAATTAATAATAAAATACTTTCTCTGAATTCGGATTAGTGGTTCCAAAACCACTTTCCTGACTAGGCCCAAAATCGGGCTGTTACAGATACCAATAAATGTAACATCCCTATACCTGATTTGACTGTAGGGACCCGATATAAGACTATTACATTTGGTGCCAAAGCGATCTTGGCTAGACACCATCTAATTTGAACATTTACCCAAAATATTGTAACTTATTTAACCCTATAATTATTACTATAATCGTCTAGGGTCATTAGTGGTTAATCGATTACGTTTAGAAATGGTTTAAATATGATTTTTAATCAAAATAGGGGGAAAGTATCAATACTTAATCACAAGGTATTGATACCTTATGAAAGGTACCTATACCCTGAACAGTATCGATATCAAATTAGTATTTTGAAACTTTAAATTTTCAATTTTTTGATGAAAGCATTGATACCCAGGCCTTAAAACTCAAGTTTTTCAAAATAGAATGTGATTTCGGTACTAATATCACATTTGGTATCGATTTTAAAGGCAAGGTTCAGCACCACCATAGTTTTCAAAGAGAGATAAGATTCTAAAGATTCCATATGTACCTCTCCTACGGTTGGAAAAAGATCTAGAGGTCAAACAAGAGAAACACAACAGACAACCTCTATGGCTAGTACTAGGGGTTCTAGAAGAAAACCAACACCGCCATCATGTGAACATTGTGGAAGATTTCATTGGAAAGAATGTTGATTGAATTCTTGAGCCTGTTTTCGATGTAGATCGAAAGATCATTTGACCAGAGATTGCCCAAAGGTGTTATAAAATGTTACAGAACAATCTGCAAAAGGTAGCTCGGTTCCACAAAGAGGCAGACGACTTGGAATTTCTAGAAGTACTAGTAGTGGTATGAGATCGACAAGAGAAATAGTTGGTAGATCTGAAGTTTGAACATTTCAAACTTATGCTATCAGAACACGGGAAGAAGGAGATGCTTCTGATGTGATTGTTGGTAAATTTTATCTATTTGATTCTTCTGTAATTGCATTAATTGTTCTTGAATCTACGCATTCATACATAAGCATTACATTAGTAAAATAGAGAGAATTATCAGTAGAACTTACAAAACATGAAATGGTAGTTAGTAACCCTTTTGGGCAGAGTGAGAGACTTAATAAAGTGTGTAGCAAGTGCCCCTTAAAAAATTCAGGGTTGTGAATTTCCAGAAGATCTCATGGCACTCACATTTCATGAGTTTGAGGTGATTTTGGACATGGATTGGTTGTCAGAGTACAGGGTTATGGTTGATTGCAGAAGAAAGAGAATTTTTTTGAGAACTATAGATGGAAAGCAAATGATTATGATCGGTGAAAAGTATAATGCACTGTCAAATGTGGTGTCTGTGATGAAGGCTTTTAAGATGGTAAAAAAAGGGATATGCTGCATTTCTTGTCTACATTTTAGATACCCGTGCGACGAGTTCTGGAATTGAGAAGGTACCAATAGTTCGACCACTACTATATATCTCCTAACTTTTTATTTTTTCTACTTTAGCGACAACAATCTCTATACACTTTCAATTTAATCAATACTTTTATTTAAAAATTTTCCTATCTAAATAGTATTTTCTAATTTCCAAATACTTTCTACATACTCAAAATTTCTATTTGTTCCATTTCAAAAATTCTGCACTAATTCCTAATCCATCACTGTACCTAACTTAAAATTAAAATGCGAATGTTACAATTTAATTTTTAATAGTTTATTATTAAAATGAGTTTTTAAAACTCATGTTAATTTATTGTTAAAAATAATAAATTAAATATTATGGATTAATTTACATATATATTTGAATATTTTTTCAATTATTGGAATATAAAATTTAAATTTTATAATTTTAAATGTTATTTTATACCATAATTTCAATTTTTTAATTTTTTTTAAAATAGCAACTTTAAAAATGTTTAGAAAATATTTTTTATTAAAACAATATTTTGTAATTTTTAAATATATTAATTACTTTTCTAGTTTATGAAACTTAATTTACTTATTTACAAAAGAGAAGAGAAATTAGGAGACAAAATTTTGATTAATTACATAAGAAATATAAATAAAATATGTGTACTCTAATGTTTTTATTTTTATGATATTGTCATGTATAATGATAATTTTATGTATAATATGAAAATTATAACAACTACAATTTTAAATCTATAAAAATAATATTTAAACCAAATAAATTTTATTATTATCAATTACACATATTTATAATGTTTACAAAATTCTTTATTGAGTTGGTATCACTCCTCAAAGTAGGTCTCAGTTTAGTTAAGGAATTACCAAAAAAAATATCAATTTTTTATAAAACAAATTATATAATTATAAGAGTATTTTTATTTTTTAATATATTTTATAAATAAAAAAGTTTGTCCAAAAATAAACCAAGGACATGCTTTTATTATTTGATTCAAAACAATTTTTAGTTACTATGCGAAATATATTTGTTACATCTTATTTATTTATTTTTAGTAATGGTTAATTGCATCAATCATCCCTAAATTATTACTTAAATTTTAATTCGATCCCTAAGCTTCAAAAAATTTTAATTGAATTATTAAAGTACTGGTATTGTATAGATGAACTCCTTTGTTAGCCTAGCCTTCAATTTAGAACTTAATTGTTAATTTAAATCTAATGTAGAACGTATTTAAAACATATGAATCAAGCTGTAAATATGTAAGTACCTTTTGTATATACAATCAATCAAATAGTAAATTTAGGCATTACATGTTGGTTTTTTATATAATGTGAAGCATATTTAAAATAAATTAGTCAAATTGTAAACATACATGTACCTATTGAATATATAGTTTGAATTTGACGTGTTAAAAGGAATAGAAGTGTTTATATAATTTAGGGATAAATCTCAAAATTATACATGAACTTTGATTTAATGTGCAATTGTATACATGAACTATAATTTGGGGCAATTATACACGTAAAACTCTAATTGTGGTTCAAATGTATAATTGAAACTTTAATTTTGATTTAATCATACATATTTAAATAAATAAATAAATAAATACATCAATTTATTTTTATATTGGATAAATATAATTATTTATATATGCAATATATAAACATAAAATGATGTCATATCAATAATTTATAAAAAATGGATCAAATTAAAATTTTATGTATAAAATGACACAAAATTAGAGTTTATATATACAATTACACATTAAACCATAATTCACGTATAATTTTAGGATTTATCCCTATAATTTAAGAAGACAATTTCTGCTTTTTAACATGTTAGATGCACGTATGTTTATAATTTAATTAATGATTTTGAGCGGACTGGATTGATAAAATAAAAAAAACTTTGAGGATTGAGATAACATATTTGAATTTCAGAACCACTTTTGATGATGAAACGGGAAAGAGGTGATATGACTTAGTAAATACCAAAAGAATTTTAGTATTAAAAGAAGATGTAATATTATTGGCATGGAAATGATGAGATGCAAAATCACTTGAACGATGAGTTTGTTTTTCGGTACAAACTTGTAGGATCAGTTGAGTATATAAAGAGCGGAAAGGTTTGTTGAATCTCCTCATTCTTCGCCTGAAGAACTTTTCCTATTACTCTCCCTTCCTTATCTCTCTCCTTCTTCACCCCTCATTTCTTTCTTTTCTTCTTCATCTTCTTGCTTTTATCTTAATATCTCAAACCCCAGAAAGGTAATCTATTCTCCCACTTTCATTTTCCTTTTTGATTAATTGGTGGATACATTGTCGTTTTTCATTGTTTTACTGAAATTCTGGTTTCCTGTTAATTGGTTGCACTCTTTTAGCCTGTTACATGGTCTTTGTAGACGATAGATGTGATCTTTTTCTCACTATTTCATCAATGTTTGTCTTGTTTTTTCTTTTTGCTTTGAATTAAGCTAAGAACCCCAGATTTAGTTTAAATTTACTTTTCTTTTTTCCTTTTAGGATCAATTATTTTTGTCCAAAATGGTGAAAATTTGTTGCATCGGAGCTGGATACGTCGGCGGTCCGACCATGGCCGTCATTGCCCTGAAATGTCCCAACATTCAAGTAGCTGTCGTGGACATATCCACCGCTAGAATCAATGCCTGGAACAGTGATACACTCCCCATCTACGAGCCAGGTCTCGACGAGGTGGTCAAAAAATGCCGAGGCAAAAACCTGTCATTCAGTACAGATGTCGAGAAACATGTCGCCGAGTCCGACATAGTGTTTGTCTCCGTCAACACCCCGACGAAAACCCAAGGTCTCGGAGCTGGGAAAGCCGCCGATTTGACCTACTGGGAGAGCGCCGCTCGTATGATCGCTGATGTAGCGAAATCGAACAAGATCGTGGTCGAGAAATCGACGGTGCCCGTTAAAACAGCCGAGGCGATCGAGAAGATTTTGACCCACAATAGCAAAGGGATCAACTTTTCGATTCTTTCGAACCCTGAATTCCTCGCTGAAGGCACTGCGATTAGTGATTTACTTAACCCTGATCGTGTTCTTATCGGTGGCAGGGAAACCCCAGAAGGTAAAAAGGCTATTGAAGCATTGAGGGATGTGTATGCACATTGGGTCCCCGTGGATCGTATCTTATGCACCAACCTGTGGTCCGCTGAGCTTTCCAAGCTGGCTGCTAATGCGTTTTTGGCTCAGAGGATCTCGTCGGTTAACGCCATGTCGGCGTTATGCGAGGCGACCGGCGCCGATGTGAGCCAAGTGGCTCATGCTGTTGGGAAAGATACAAGGATAGGACCCAAGTTCTTGAATGCTAGTGTTGGTTTTGGTGGATCTTGTTTCCAAAAGGATATCCTCAACTTAGTTTACATATGTGAGTGCAATGGACTCCCTGAGGTGGCCACTTACTGGAAACAAGTGATTAAGGTGAATGACTACCAGAAAACAAGGTTCGTAAACCGGATTGTGTCGTCGATGTTCAATACGGTGTCGGGGAAAAAGATCGCGGTGCTGGGATTCGCATTCAAGAAGGACACGGGGGACACGAGGGAAACCCCGGCGATCGATGTGTGCAAAGGGCTGATAGGGGACAAGGCCAAACTGAGCATATACGACCCACAAGTGAACCAAGACCAGATTCAGAGGGATCTTTCGATGAAGAAATTCGACTGGGACCATCCGGTCCATCTTCAGCCGATGAGCCCTACTTCGGTGAAGGACGTAAGTGTGGTTTGGGATGCATATACTGCAACCAAGGATGCTCATGGGATTTGCATTCTCACCGAGTGGGACGAGTTTAAAAACCTGGATTACCAGAAGATTTTCAATGACATGCAGAAGCCGGCCTTCGTGTTCGATGGCCGGAACGTGGTCGACGCAGAGAAGCTGCGGAAAATTGGATTCATAGTCTATTCCATTGGGAAGCCATTGGATGATTGGCTTAAGGACATGCCAGCTGTGGCTTAGAGATATTCTGAACCAAACTTGTTTCAAGGTTGGGCTACTCTATATATATGTTTTTCCTATTGCATTTTATTTGCATCTAGTTTTAAGATTCTGTTACCTGAGACTGTGTTGTCTCTGGGTTTGTCTTTTAGCCGGTAGAATCTCTGATTTGTATTGGCTTTAATGTAATAAAATATTTACCACTCAGCAGTTTTTCAAACTTAGCCTAACTTAACAATGAATCAAAATGAAACTTTACATAAACAGTGAAGACTATTTCTTCTCAACTGCTGTAAAGAGATGTCCAAGACTTGCATCGAGATCATTATTGATATCCATGTGTTCATTTTAGATTTATTTATAGGCTATATAGCCTACATCTACATGCAAATAAAATGGTATCCATGGATACTGAAAATGAAGTAGCCTTCCCACTCGTACGTAACCGGATATGAATACTACCTTTTACTGACATATTTATGCTCAAGTTCAAGTATTCTATTATTGAGTATTTTTTAAAATTTTACAAAATATTTCGCAATCGAATTTTTTAATTATTAAATAATTAGTTTCAATTGAGAAATTTTGAGTGGTTTTAATCATGCTTTAAAATGAGTCTCCAATGACTACTTTAAGTTAAAAGTTAGTTTTTATTTCTATAAAAAAAAAATAATCATATTATTAGCAATTAAAATATAATATGTTAACAATAAATTATTTTATGAACCTTCCTTATCACATTATTTATGGTCTCTACTAATTAAAAATAAACATATCATTTATGGATAATGTGAAAAGGAGGGTTCATAAAATAACTTTTGTTGTGCTAATAGAAAGTCTACTATATGTACTTGTATTGGGCAATGTTTAAAAATTCTTGTCAAATACTAGTTTGATACGGATTCGAATCATGTGATCAGGGGCGAAACATGAACAACTAATGTGACTAGTTCGACTCAAACCTATATCACACTTGGGACGGTGAACATCCTTAATCATCAGATCATCACATTAGGTTCTAACACGATAGTGTTTTAAAATCTATCTAAGAGTAGAGATGTATGTAAATTATTTCAGTTTTACGCACTTCAAATATTTTTATTTTTATAATTTAATCATTAAATTTATTGATATAATTTATATTTATCATGCATTTAAAATTTTAAATCAATCTATTATTTATATACTATTTATATCTCACATATATTTAATATAACAAAGTATATATTTTAAATTTATGACAAATGGCACAATATTTACTTTTTCAAGTTTAAATTAATTTTTCAGATATTGCTAGGAGTTAATTTATTTAAATTAACATTTCAAATTTAAATCAAATAAATTTAACGGATAATATATTCTATATTAAAAAATAATTAGATAACTGTAAAATTAAAAAAGTAATTTACCCATTCAATTTAAATTTAAATTTTCAAATATTTTTATCAGTTAATTTATATATATAATTTATTTTTCGTGACTTTTTCAAATATTAAATAAAATCTTTATATAAGTTAAACTAACTTTTTTTTCAAATTTAAATTAAATAAATTCAATGGATAAAATATTTTATATTAAAAAATTATTTAGATAAATATAAAAGTAGAAAAGTTAATTTATCCATTCAATTTAGATTGACTTTTTCAAATATTTTTAAAAGTTAATTTATTTACCGTAATTTTTCTAAATATTAGTAAAACATTTATAGGCTAAATTATCTAAATTTGTTGAAAAAAATCAATTGAGAAACTATGTGTTTCTTTAAAAATTTATCAATCTACGTTGTTTTTGGAAAGAGAGAAGAAAATGCGTCCTACGTGACGCGTTTTCATTGATCTTGCAAGGAAAACATGTTAATACGGAATGATTGTAGAAGAATGCGAAAACGGATTGTAAAGTTTGTTCAAGTCGCGGATTTGATTTAGGGCTCTAGACGTTCAAAAAGAAACTTGGATTCTGACACAACTTGAAACGCAAACGAATCCAAGTTAGATAAAAATAAAGAAAACAATTAAAAATAAATAATTAAGATGAATAAAATAGAATAATAAAATCTAAGATAGAATTAATAAAGAAAATAGATGAAAAGATAGAATGTGGTATATAGAAGTCCTAATAAGCCTAATAAACATGAAGAATCCACAACCTCTTTCAAGCAGCTCTAATTTCCCCTTCAAAAAAGAAAACTTGGCAAGAAAAAGTTTAAAAATGATCCCCACAATATGAAAAGATTGTTAAAACTCTTCTAAAAAAACTCAATAAAAATTCTTCAAAAAACACTCAAAGAGAATTTATTAACACAAAAAAGTGCAAAAGTCTATATATAGGCTAGCTAAATAAATTAAAATAAATATTTTAAGTATACAAGAAGTAGTTTTAAATAAAACTTTCTTGTTGACATAAAACTCCTAAAGAACTTAAACTACTTAAACTACTTAATAATTATTAAAAGTTCAGAATAATAAAATAATAAAAGCTAAAAAATACAAAGTAGACTAATATATCATAAAAATTAAGCCCCAAACCCGAATACAATATGATTTAAACTCGAATTAAAAGCCTGAAACTCATAATTTTCGTCCCGTCCAGAAATTCTGCTCGCGGAGTCTTTACTAAAATGGTCATAACTTGAGCTCTCAAACTCAAAATCGAGTGATTCAAAGTGCATTTCGAAGTCAAGAGATAAATATTCAAACTCCATGAGACATCTCAACCTAGAAATGCCAGGATGCTATCCAAAAAGTCGGCACAAGTCTGTTGATTTCCCAAGCTTAAAAATTGGCAGCTTCGGTTAATGGAATTTAATAAATTTCACCCCATCTGTGCATGTATCATACGCCCTCCAAGACTCGCTTTCTTCTATTTCCTAAAAACGCTTCCTACTTAGAGCGTTCTTTCTGCCATATCAGTGAAAACGAGCCCTGTAGGACGCATTTTCTGCCAACGGTAACATTTTATAACAAACAAAAATTCCAACAGCTATGGGACTCCAACAACCATAATTTTCCCTATATAAAGCCCTCCAACTCTTATTCTTTTCAACTCAACTCTCAACTCTCAACTCTCTATTTCCACAATTTGATTCTCTTTTTCTTGTTCTCGATTTTTTATTCTCAATTGCTTGTTCTCAATTTTTTATTCTCAATTGTTAATTCTAGATTTTTTATTCTAAATTCCCAATTTTTAAAATTTTTTTCTAAATCCTTTTATTTTATTTTATTCATTCTTCGATGGAAATCAACTTATCCGTTTGGATGACAAGCACAACTCCGGCATTGAATTAAAATGGTAAGAAAATATTATTGAATTATAATTAGTTAATTATTATGATGAATAAAATTTATTAAATTATTTAAATTTAAATATTAAATTTTTATACAGTTTAGATTATTAATTTTTTATGTTTATACACTCAGCCTGAATATAGAATTTTGGAGGTGTACATAAACAACTTAAGCGAAGGTGCACCGGAGGTCATTCATGGACTCTTGCGAGATGCAAGCTTTTTATACACGACTCGCACTCTCGGAGGGACTAAATTGGATCCCCCACTCATCAGTGCTTTGGTTTAGAGATGGAGACCAGAGACGCATACGTTCCATCTTCCCAGCGGTGAGTGTACAATTGCACTTAAGGACATCAATTTACAGCTTGATCTACTGGTCGATGGGGATGTTGTTACGGGGCCAGTTGTTGGTGTCGATTGGAATGCAACATGCGAGCAACTTCTAAGAAAGGTGCGGAACAAGTTTAGGGGTAGTAGAATCAAGATGAGATGGTTGAAGGACAACTTTAAACATATCGAGGTCTTTGCGAGTGACGTTGAAAAGGAAAAATTTGTGCACGCATTCATTTTGAGGTTGATCGGGGGTCTACTAATACTAGATAAATCTCGCAATCTGGTACATTTAAGAGGGCTACTACTAGTAGTCGACTTGAAAGAAGCAGTAGAACTTAGTTGGGTATCAACGATGCTGACAACATTGTACCGAGAAATGTGTCGAGCGATGATATCGAAAAAACTAAAATAGGCAGTTGGATGCTTCTTCTTCAATCGTGGGCATGGTATCCACTACCATTTCTACGCCCCCAAGTGCAAGTTGCTTCTCACTCATAAACATTGTAAATTCATTTGATAAAATTGTTACCGTTTAGGAATTTTCATTCTAGTAATTTTGAAATAACATATTTTTTTAATAGGTGGAACAATCCCGCGAGACATAGCGGTATACTGGTTGAGCTTGAGGGCATCCGACTAACTTTAGACCAACAAACCGAAGAGGAGGTTAGTTTACGAATTTCAAAGTTATCAATTTTTTATTATATAATTTGAAATTAAATATTAGGCACATGTTGAAATTTGTAAATTCGTATTGTAGTTTGTATGGATGCCATACACGGATCCAATGATTCAAGAATACATCCCAGATGAATTTTTGGCCAACTACAACATCTGGCACATGAAAGTGCCATTGATTGTTTTTGCAACGGTTGAGATACATGAATCCGACTGAGCAATGCGATAGTTTAGTGTACACAATGTATTCCACCGCAACCTCAGGAGCTTAATGACCTGCACAAGATCGACATGTAGGAGAGACTTGAGGAAGATTGAGAAACATTCTATAAGAAGTATATCGAGATTTGGCAAGACATGTATGATTATTTGCTAACGCATGAAGCATTTCTTATGCTGGAGTTGGCAACATCTTTGGATTACATGAATTGATTTAGGTATCACGGGAAGTCGTATCTATATCAGCTTCAAAAAAGAGTAAGCAATGTCACCATATGAGGCCAAGATGAAGGCTCATCATACCCAAGTCGGAAAGAGATGCCGCGGAGGGATCGACATATGCTCCATATGCACACGAGGGCCTGGTTGTCATGCAACCTCCTGGTCAGTATGGTTCTTTTATTCCTATTACTAACCCATTTTATTTTACACCATTATCACAATACGCACAATCATTCCCTACATCTACACCTTCAACTCTGGTTTATTTTTCACACGCACCTTAGCACACTCAATCATTCCTTACATCTACACATACAGCAATAGTTTATTTTCCACAAGCACCTCAGCACGCATAATCATTCCATACATCAACACATATAACACCAGTTTATTTTCCACAAGCACTACAACACGCGCAATCATTTACTACACCGATACATTCATCACCAATTTATTTTACACAAGAACCACAACACACGTAATCATTCCTTGCACCAACACAGTCATCACCACTTTATTTTACATAAGCACCACAATACGTAAAATCATTCACTGCACTGACACCTTCCCCAGGGATATATTTTGCATGACCGCCACCAATCGCATTATATTACACGTCTCATGCACTAGCTGCATCGACACATCTGGTATCAAAAACAATTCCTACCTTGTATCCAAGTTTGCCCCATGCAACACCATATAGTGGCCTGTCGATAGTGTTGCAAACACCCCCAAGATTGTTGTTTTCCCGAGTGGGTCATCCTCTCAAACGCTAACTTGGTCATGGGGGATATACTATGGGCAACAAGGACACAGTTGCAGTCATCTATGCAGAAAAGAGATGAGGTTAGTGACCAACCCCGACGTGCACGTGAAAATGAAGTTAAAGTCCCAGAAGAGTCGTCAGCCTCAATAATGCAACGGAACCCTAGGTGTACTACACCCGGTTGTGACACCCATTTGGGACATCAATGATTATATCTATTTGTATTTTTCCAAAGTTGTTTAGTTTATTCTACAATCACAATTTACATTTATTTAAAATATACATATCTTGTTTACTACAATTGGGATGAATGTACATAAGTTTTTAAGTTAAAGATTTTGAATATGTTGGGTGATGCCAAACCTTGTAATTCTTGAAGGATTTAAGTGAAATTTTAGTAAATTAATGTTATAAACCAACAAGCTAGTGTTTTTACTGTATAAGGTATTCTTTTAATTATCTCTTCACCTCGATGATCCCAATACAAGCAGCCACATGTTTTTATCTAGGACAAGTGAGAATACAGTCTTCCAAACATTATACGCACATTCAAGTTTGTAGACTTCATTAATAAATGCCATGTAATCTAGACGTGCCGAGGCACATGCCACAACTGCATATGCGCATGGCGTATGAAGCACTTGAAATCTTTTACAGCCGCAGGTCATTTGTTGCAAGTCTATGAGGTACGTTTCACTGATAACTCCAGTTCGGGTCTATAGGGCTGCTTAACTCGAAATAATAGATCCAGTGCAAAATGGCACAATTAAGTCATTGAGTTCGGGATCTCTTTATTTTCTCAAATAGCTTCCAGCATCAACTCGCACCAAATATGGCCACCTTTTAGTTGTCCTGCATTTGTCTTACCCCACTTCGAAAACAAGGGTACTAATCGAAAATATGTTTCCTTGATCGCTAAGGTTACCAGAAAATGATGTGTCCCCTTTAATACAAAATTAATGTATTCCTGTAGGTTCGTGGTCATGTGCTCGTACTGTAGGTCTTTGTCATACGATTGCGTCCACTGCTCCTTTGATATCCCGTCAAGGTAAGTCATACCAAAATCGTTTACAATCTGTAATTTTTCCAACATGTGGTAGGATGTGTGTTGGATGAGCTCGTACCCTGTCAATGACAATCATTATTGCTTCCAATAAAAGCAAACCAAGTGAATATGTTAAACTATTTTATTGGAAACCAAATATGTGCACAACGTACCAATGGTGATGACATGATGCCGCTTCGTATCCCTTTTGTATTGGCCCATATAGTTAGACCCTATATGACGCAAACAATACCTATAGTGTGCACGATCCTATAGGCTTAAACTTTAATTGAATGCAATTACGATTTCAGTGCCCTATAGTAGATGATACAAACGTCGAGCTGCGACACCACATACCTTCTCAGGTTAGTTAAAAAGAAATCTCAGTCATCATTGGATTCTTTGAAACTTATTGCAAAAGCTATTGGCAAGATTCTTCGATTGTCATCCTTTGCAATAACTGTCAACAACTTATGTTTGTATATCTCATACAGGAATGTGCCATAAATCTGGATAAGTGATTTACAATACCAGAATGTAGTTATACATTGCTTGAATGTCCAGAAAAAAATGGTGGAAAACTGATTTTCAAGGGACCAAGAAATCATCGTAATATACAAGCTTCATCTACAGCTCAGTTACGAAACTTGTTACGTAATGTTCTAGCACTTGACGCTATTGTCGCAACTTATTGTAGGATTTTTCCCACCCTTTATGCATCTTTTCCAGCGCTTTTTATTTTGCCAACCATACCTTGTGGTAGGACATGGTGTAATCGAACTCACTATGGATGTGTGCAATCAAAACAAGGACTGAAATCCTAGAACTAGCTTTGACCATTGGTAATATAAAGTTAGAAATCATATTGGAATCCAATTTCAAATGATCATTTGACATGCCTGGAAAATAATAAATTAGACTAGCGTACATAATAGAATGTAAAAAAAAAAAAAGAAATTTGAATATTTGTTGTTAACTCTTTTACATACCATCTACAATACATGTATGTGGCACGGTAAACTTCCTAATCATTCAAAAAGTTGACTTCTTTCTCATGGATGCCATGATTTTCCATTGATATCCTGTTTTGAGCAATGCGTACTTCGCCTCATATTTCTCCAATCAGGAGCATATAACGATGAAGTTGACTCTTAATTGTATGTTGTACCGCTTGACTGTGGCCACAAAAGCATCTTTGGAGTCAAACTCCATCCCAACCTCTAAATGGCTGAAATTTAGATAAGAAGTCCCATGCCTTAGTTTTCTACGATGGAGGTTTAAGAATTCTAAACCATCTTCAACAATAAGATTGAGCGTACGCATGTGGGGTAGGGGTTCATACACGGTGAAACTCGGGTCATCCCATTAAGCCATGTCTGAAGCTTGGCCATTAGATCCACCTTCTTTCGATTCAATAGGAATGGGATCCGATTCTAAAATCACTATAGTTTATGCACCATCTGGTCTAGCCTCCTCTACTGGGTCATTCTCTATCGCGTGATCAGTTTTGACCTTTTCATTCTCTTAATCCTCTTCGTTATCAACCCCGTTTACAAATCCAAGGCTGGATATGCCATTACCGATTAAGGTTGTCGGGGGTAGACCATCCATTCTTGTAAATCTGATGTCAAGCCCAAAATCACTTATGTTTGGCCTATCCCAGTAACTTGATGATATACCCGCATGAGTGTTACTAGTATTGAACATCGACGTGTCGAATTTAAAATCAAAGGTATTGATAGAATGTCGTGCGAGTGTGTTGTATACTCAGTAACCAAATACGCTAGACTGTCCCCCGAAATTAACATTGATGGCTGAAACCGATGAATGTCTCACCATTGATTACGATTCCAACGAGTCTTGGTATGAGCTCTACAGCTTGATGTGAATCCACCGCACAACCGTATGGTGGGACTTTCAGCTTTTTGAGCTGGAGTGGAATTTGGCGGACACAGTGCCATTGAGCTCGGGCCACCTTCATCCTCTTTTACGAAGTCAACATATAAATCTAGTATAACATTCCTACTGGAGCAATGGGATTTGATCATCTGGTTCAGATCGTTGTCCCTTATAATATCAAAGATGGCATATCTAGCGGGGTGATAAACGAGAGATATCTACATTTGAGGCTCGAAATTCTTCTATGGATCCCTACTTTGCTTCTAATCCTTGTCCAAAGCTCGTTCAGCGTTAGGCCACTGTTGAATGCCAGATCTTCGAATTAAGCTGATACAAAAAATGAGGCCAATTTCGATCTCACAAATTAACATCTACTCATATTCAACAAAATAGCTTGTTGTTGGGAAATGTGCCCATATTATAGTAAACATGTAACTATTTTTTATTTATTTGAACGATGAATAAATAAATAAAGTTAATTTCACATTTCACTATTATGTCTTTTCTATTTATGTATTTTATATTTTGCATGCATAGCGAAATTGTGACAAGAAAATTAGCTCATTGATTGTCTAAAGTTCAAACTGAAGATAAGTGGCATTGTAAAAAATGTTTACATTGCGAGAAAGACAGCTTACTTCAGTAGATAATCTAAATGAGTCCGTAATCTCGTAAAAGAATCAAAATGAGCATTTGATCCAAATATTTGAAAGGGATTATTATGTTGTCTACAATTCTAATTTAAGAGATGGCTAGTCTTGGCTATTGGAGCAGTTGACTCCACGAGTAGAGACATAGACGTATTCATTGGTAGAATGTGTAACAGCCTGATTTTGGGCCTAGTAGGAATAGTAGTTTCAGGACCATAAATCTAAAGTCAGAGAAATTATTTTAATATTATTTGGTGTTATAGCATGATTATATAAGTGCATTAAAATTTTGGTAAAATAATTTTAGCGATTGCTAGCTTAATTGAGACAAAGGACTAAATCGCATAAAGGGTAAAAGTTTTGTTTTGCAAGCTAAATGTGTTAAATAGATAGAGAACCATAATTGGGGGTCTTTAAAGAGCAAATAGACCTTTAAAAATGACTTGGTCGGCCATAGAGAGAAAGAAAGTAGAAAAGTCAAAATTTGGTGTGGTTGGTGACTTAATTTTGACTAGAAATAGAATAAAATAAAACAAAAAGGTATCATCTTTCTATCTTTCTTCTTCCCTACTGAAAATGGTATCAAGGAGGGAGTTTTGAAAGCTCAAAAAATATCAGCCACTTATATTCCTTGCAAGTAAGTGATTTTGATGACTTTTCTTAATGATTTTTACACTTTTGGGACCCTTGTAGCATGAGCTAGTTAATGGGGGGACTATTTTACAAAATGGTTGAAAGTATAGGATTTTTCCATGAGAGAATTTATGTTTTTTTTCTGATTTTTGTGGAAGAAAATGAGTCTTGGTTGTGTAATAAACAACTTTTGTGAAGAAGTTTGCATGAAAACACCTAAAAAGGGCTATTTTGTAAAGTTGTAAACTAAGTTGTAAATGTGTGAAATAATTGAAATTGTGAGTTGCTATAGTTATAAAAAGTACTCGTCTAGATTTGGTAATGGAGGAAATTTGATAAAAATTGATTTACGAGCCCAAGGGTAAAATCATAATTTTTGTAAAAACTAAGGACAAAACGGTCATTTTTCCAAATTGTGAATTATAGGATGTTTAATTAATGTAATGATTAAATGAGTGAATTTAATCATGTTAGATCAATAAAATCGAGATTTGGGCTTAAATCGGAAAGTACGAGGTTATGGACTAAAATGGAGTAATTGGCCGAAATTTTCATTTGAAGTAAGTTCGTATGATAATAATAGTGCAATGTTATGTTTGAATTATAATTCTTTACTATTATTGCATATATTGTATGATTTAATATATATTGGAAAATTTGATGAAATTGTGTATATGATGTGGAAATATGACATGAAAGAATATTACATGAAATGCAAGAAAATGATGATCAAAGACAAGTGTTATATGCAATATGTGATATATGTTATATAAATTCTTAAAAGCTTATTTGTTATTTGAGTATGCCTTATTATGCTATGAATGGGCAATTAATACTATGGATAGTAAGATCGACACTTCGAGTAAGTTCGACAGATATGGGGTATCGAAAAATCCCATCTGAACCTTAGGAATAATATAGGATACAAGTGACATGTCACTAGGAATTAAGAAATCCGAACTTGTTGAGTTAGTCCAAGTTCGTGATATCTATGAGTCATCTGAGCTCATTGAATTGGTCCGAGTTCATTATGGATGCGAGCATCCGAACTCATTGAATTGGTCCGAGTTCATAATGGATGCGATACATGTAATTGGGTTCCGGGTAATGGTCTTGTGTGTCCTACCGATGGCTAGGTAATCCTTAAGTTGTTCAGATACCTGACAGCTTGTGTGAGCAGCCCGTGTAGCTACACCTTGACCGATAACTTCTATGATCAAACCCGTGAGTAGCTCTATTGTGAACATTACATGTTATGAGGTAGCTTTGGCTACATATGTATATGTGGCACTTATGTGCAAGTTTTCAACGTATCCAATAGTATTCCAAGGTTTCAACGGGTAATGCAATAGATGTGATGAAAGTCCCAAGGAGGGCATGTTAAAGGGGTATGGTTATATGATATATTACGATGAGTGCAGGTATTACACTAAGCTTTTGGTTATTGAGACTTTGAAATGTTGAGACATCAGTGAGCTAAGATGTATGAGTTATGATTATAAATTTTGTTGCAATATCATGTTAACTTATATTGTGCATTTGAACATGGAATTCATGAAATGGTGAGTTCATGATTAGTCGAAAGTGAACTTATGATAGTTATCATTATATTGTACTAAAACAGTGTTGGACAACAGCAGCTGTATGAATTTGAAAATCCACCAAAAATTGTGGAAATTGAGTTAGAGGCTGAATAAAATATGAAATTAAATCTTAATGGATCTAGTTTCACATAGAAGAAACGGTGTAAGAAAAGGAGTTTCATGTTATGAGGTATTTAAATTGTTGTGAGACAGAGTCAAAATGATTTCGAAATCCCCTTTCCTGATTTGGGAAAACTATTAAAAATTGTACAAAAGTAATTATGGGCTACAATTTATACGCTTAGAATTCCTAATTAGTCTATTTTCAAGAGAAATAGATGGGAACATCATCTGATTCCTGTATTATGAGATGATTATTTTTTAGTGAAGAGGGGTTGGAACTATCAAATAGCAAAAAAGGGGTAACTTTAAGGAATAAACTGTACTTATTAGCTAGACCAAAAATTCTAAAAATTTTATGGTAAGAAGATATGTGAGTCTAGTTTCAGGAAAAATTAGTGAATCTTAATTTGGAGTTTCGTAGCTCCAAAATTAATAATTTAGCAACTATGACTTGAGAAAATAGCTTGGCTGGAACATAAGTAAAAATGCAAATAGGGTTGTATTACTTTGAGAAGCAAGTTGATAAATTGCCTATTATTTTCATATGGTCTTACTAAGATATAAAACTTACTCTCTCCTTTCCATTTCTTCAGTATTGTCAGGTTAGCTCGGGATTAGAGATTGTCGGAGGCAGCATCACACTATCAAGTTATCACCTTTGGAGCATTGATACATATGTTAGCGTTTTCAAATAAGTGGCATGTATGGGGGCTCAGTTTTATGATATGAGTTATTGTGATTAGCCAAATGTATTAGCCTATATTGAGTTATTTGTATATGGCCATGAAGTGTGACTCATATTGATTATGGCTTGTAAACCTAGCTATTCACGTTTTATCTAATGCCTGTGATGTGATTATGTTTGTTTGCCATACATGGTTGGTAAAATGACATGTATGTTGAATGTATGCCATATGACCAATTGAGGTGGTCATAGTCATGTAGTAATTGCACGTTATAAAAACAACGTGATAATGGTCGAACATGTGTACTTGACGGATAAGTTAGTAACCATAGTATAATGGTAAAAGTGATTATCAAAATGACAAGTTTTATGAATGTGAATTAAGGAATCTAGACTTGGTATTTCATGAGTAGATGCATTGCTTATAAGAGGACATATTTGTAACACCCCTATCCCGTAACCGTCGCCGGAATAGGACGGGGCGTTACCAAAAAAAAATTTGGAAGCAGATCAAAATAGTAAAATTTTGAACATTTTTTTTCTTTTTCGTGAATAAGGATTATTCATTTAATTAAATTTCTAAACACAAACAAAGATCAAACTTATAACTTATAAAAGTAGACTTCCAAAGGATGCCATATTCGCATGGCTTATAAACAATAGTTATGATATCATTCTACTATAATCTATCCTATACATGCCATAAGCTAAATCCAAATCACAAGGTTTCTATAATAGTAGATAGTGTGATGAAGTGCTGACGATCCCCGAGCTGGTAATCAGAGTCCACAATCTATAAAACAAAAACAAAAGACAAACGGAGTAAGCTTACATAAGCTTAGTAAGTCTTAAGTAAAACAATAATTTTGCAGAATCAAATTCAATTATCATTTATCACTCGATTCTTCTAATCAATGAAGTCAATCTAGAGCTCCATAACGAACTATAATTTCAATAACCACATCATTTAGTTACCACAAATTATTTCATGATAATGACCAAAATGGTCAAATATTCGTATGCTCACAAGGCACACTTAGCTCATAATTACACTCCAATCTAAATGCCTCTATTATAGTTTAATCGAATACATTCTTATGGCATAACACATTGGCCAAATGTATCATAGTCACATGGACTATGGCCACACTTGCATTCATACACTTATTCACATATGCATCGCTTTGTATACTTTTGATCTAATCCGAATTGAAAATCACATACAAGTACCTGATACATACCCGGCCAACTTAATGTACTGAACATCTTTAACTGTCGTTTCATTACTAAGCCTCATCATCTTAGACCTTGCAGAAACCCCGTTTAACAATATCAAGAGATCTCACCATTCCGTCAAATAGTTCAAACCTCATGCATGCATATATAGTTTATCTATTTCTTCTAAATTTGATTCATATAGTCTTTCGCATCTAGAAACCTCATATCTACTTCTAATTCAATCAATCAAACTAAAACATAACACTTTTACCATGTTTAGTTTCCATATTTAGAAGCACATAGTAATATCATAATCTATCATGAATAGATTCATAGAGTCACTACTCATTTAGCGTAACATATACTCTTTCAATAATCATAATCACTTGCTCAAACATACTCGTTTCATGCACATGAATATATATATATATATATATATATATATAAACTTAATTCCTTATTTCATAATCGCATCAAAACTTTTGAGTATTTCAATGTGGCATGTATTGAATTACAGTATGGGTACGCAAAGAACCAAACATAAACCTTATCACATATATATGTAGGTTGACAAAATACAATCATTCCCTTTATGCTTGTACATCTAGCCGAATACAATTTATTCTCAATTTATAAGGCCTTTTTTTGGCCGAATATGCACAATTACATATATAAATCTCAGCACATACTTTTCTTTACTTAAAGCTCATACGATAAATTTAAATCAAATACTTTGTCATACTAACAACCATTGACCGAATAGATTATTCCCTTATTCAAAGATAGAATAATCATTCCCACATATGTATCATTCTTTAATACTAATAATTCACCGAATCGTTGGCCGAATGTACACGAGTACATACATGAAAGCTTAGTATATACTACATTATAAAAGCATACCAAGACTGATTAGGTCATCCTCATTTTCGCAATATAATAATCAATCATATGCATTTTTTTTTGAATGCTAGTGATTCACTTTGAGGTAAACTTACAAATGAGGAGGTAATATGTATCTGAACATCTTAAATGTATAGTACTTACTTGATGGTAGTTCACTGCGAACATTCAAGATCATAATCTTACTTAATTCACCAAAGATTAAGCTGCGGGACTTTAAACCCTGGATACAATCCCAGCATGAAGCCAACGGATCTCTAACCCGGATACAATCTCAGCACAATTCATTTAATATATATTTATATTTTTACTAACTTTGGCCTCATTAAATATCTAATATTGCACACTTTTCACAATTGGTCATTTGGCCTTATCACATATTCACTTACACATATATCACATTAACCATTCAGCCTTATCACATGTATGCACTTTCACATTCATCACATTGGCCATTCGGCCTTATCACATATACACACTTTCACATTCATCACATTGGCCATTCGGCTTTATCACATATACACACTTTCACATTCATCACATTGGCCATTCGATCTTAAGCTAAATATTACGCCTTGTCATTTTATTTCGTCTTAGGTACAAAATCACATTAGTAAATTGATTCAAATACGTAAAATTTTCCATTCGGCCTTAGAACATATCATGGCCACATCATATTTTTCAATTTAGCCATTTCTATAATAGTATCCATTAATCAAAACTCAAAATAGGTTTAATTACTTAGAAACTTACCTCGAATGTCGTCGAACGACTACGGATCGGCTATTTGGTTAGTTTAGTTTTTCCCCTATCCGAATTAGGCTCCTTAAGCTCTTGAGCTTAATCTAAAACAAATTTAACTTATTAAAATCCCATTGTGCTTGCTTATGGCCGAATACCACAAGAAATTTAATAGGCCATATAATTACTTTTAGCTCAATATAAAATAATCGTACACATCTTTAATCACCTTAAACAAATTACTAAGTATTATAGAAAATCAAAGCATACTCATCGTTAGCCTTATTCGGCCATCTCAATACGTTCTAAGTGACCATATGTATATACGTCTATACTAAAGCGCTTTACATTAATAACACCATATAACAATGTATAATGCCGACCCCTTTAAACCAATTATCCATACAAATATTATTTGTACACATTTCCTTACCTAAATTTCACATTCGGCAACCACTTAATCAACTTAACAAATTTTCTATACTTCAAAACCACAAGTAAATATCATAATTTGTATCATTACATCGATTAAACTAAATCATGCATTAGCTTTTAGCACATTCGGCTAATATATAAATATATGCTATCAATTTAATTATAATTATAAATTTTCAACTCAAACTCATTCTTTACCTCGTCTTTCACCTTAATTCAAATTCGGCAAGTATATAAACTTATATTAGCAATTTAATTATAGCATTCCACAATTAAGCACAAGTTTCATACTTCACTTTAATAACCGAATGAAATTTTACTCAAACTTGCCCCTCATAGCAAATTTAATTAGTCTATCCTCATCCATAAACACTTATCATCAAAACATCCACAATCTAATCCTTGAAGCCATGACCGAATGCTTTATGAAATAAATTCACAAAAATTAACATATGGGTCATGTTGTGAGCTTCAAAACTAACAACATTTCGCAAAAATTAAAAATAAAACACATGAAATCTCACCTTAATTCCCAACACCAAGTGACCGAGTGCCTTTGGTGTTCTTTCCTTTCTTTCTTGCTTAGTTACGACAATAAGAGAAAACAAAGAGAAAAGTTTCTTTGTTTTTATCACCATTCTTTTTTTATTTAATTCATGTTTTCAAATTATAAACTATTAAATATTATTTACTAAATATAATATACACATAATGCCAAAATCATAACATCATTACCATCCACTAATGTTAAAAGTGGGCCATTTGACATGCAAGTCCACAACTTTAGTAATTTAACATTTTAATCACTTGGACATTTGCCTATCATATTTTTAAAGTTTCTCAAATATGTCCTTTTTAGCTAATTTCACATCCAAATGACAAAATTAAAACATGAAATTTTTACACATACTTATTCACAAATAATAAGCATAGAATATAACAATTAATTATTTTTTTGTGACTCGATTTTTGTGGTCCCGAAATCACTTTCCGACTAGGGTCAAATTAGGGGTGTCACAATATTAATGTTATGAATATGTCTTAATAAAGAGTGTTTAATCAATAGAATGATGCCATGATTTGTGGTTTTAATATGCATAAGGTAGTAAGGGTTTATGGGCAACATGAAGGCTTGGAAAATAGCCTAAGTGTTGACTACACGGGCTGAGACATGGTCGTGTGTCTCAACCGTGTGGTGGAACACGGCCTTAGCACATAGGCGTGTGGCTTGGCCATGTGGTTCAAATTATTTGCTGACGTCATAGTCAGAGAGTTACACGGCCTGAGGACACGAGCGTGTCCCTATGTCCACACGGGCGTGTGACCCTGTTTCATGGAAAAAAATTTTAAGTTTTCCTGAAACTTCTCAATATCTCGGTTGAGTCCCGAATCAATCCAGATGTATGTTTTGGGCTTCGTAGACCCAAATAAGGGACGACATGCATGTGTTTGAATTTGAATCAAAAGAAATTTTATGGCTCGATTTTTGCATGTATGAGTATGTTGAAGTCCGGTAATGCCTCGTACCTTATCCCGGCATCGGACACGAGTAAGGGGTGTTACAGAATGATACATTGGACTGAACCCAAGATGAATTAATTCTGAATCTGTTTGTGAATTAATTCACTTATGACGTTCATAGTGTGATTTACCTAAATCCTAAGTTAGTCACTGACCATGCATATGCCACTCATGTGCTTTGATATAAGTGGATGTTTATGCTCTAAAGATGATCGAGCCCATAGCCGATATGTTGGGTACATGACTTGTGTATGGCATGACTTTACTAGCAACAGCGGAATTCATAACTCAATTAAAGAGTTATTGATATCCTCTCATTGGCATTGTTTGGATTGATAAATATGGATCGTGGCCACAAGTTGCTTGTTCTTGAATGAGCAAATTATCACAGTCATTTGTTGACAGTGGTCATATTAATAATTAAGAAGACACAATGGTGACATGAGATAAAATAGGATTGTATTTAGTGAATAGATTTAACTCAAAAGAATCAAGGATATTATATGATGGTAACACACACATGACAAGGTCATTGGATAAAGCAGTTAGATGAATTACTTTTGTAAATAGTATACAATAAGGAGTTTTCAATCATGGTACTTCTTATGGACTAACTCCATGATTAAGTAATTGTAAATTATCGAAACGATGCTTCTGGACATAATTACAATCACTAGAGCCTAATTGTATATGTTCGATTGGTCTCTTCGGTAGCTCAACAAAAGCTCAATCGGAATGCAATTGAATTAGAAGAAAATTCTACGACTTTGGGAATAATTTAATTGAGTCGATTTATTCAATGTAAAATTAAATTAGGCGGTCATAAAAATAGTCCAACTAGAGAATTTAATTAAATAATTTTCTTGAAAATTTAATTTGGAAAATCTAAGTGATTTATGAAAAAATTAATTTTGATCAAGTAAAATTAAATTAATCAAATCAATTAAAATTAATATGATATTTTTTGAAGTTAATTTTCAAGTCAGACAATTGGCCCAATGGGTATTTAAACTTGAAAATTGGACCTGAAATAGTAAATGGGCCCGAAAGCCCAAAACTGAGACCAAGACCCAAAAAATGGTTAAACCGGGCTGATATGTGAGAGGCTAATGGTCCAACCGGTGGCTAGACTAGACCAGTCGAGTCATCATTGACTCGAATCGAATCGACAGCAACTGAACTGACTCGGGGTACTGTAAGGGTGTCGCACTTGCATCACCAGACATGGCGGTGTTGGTGGCTGCGACGGTGATGTCTCGGTGGTTGGTGACGGTTGGTCATCAGTGGTTGAGTAGTGGAAGAGTTACACTCTTATTAGGACTCAACCAGAGAATTTGATTTCAAATTAATTATTCCAAAAATAATATTATTTTAATAATTTAATATTAAATTTAATTTAATACTTATATTAATAGTATTATATTAATTTAGTATTAAAGTGATTATCTTAATATTAAATTAAATTTAATGTTTATATTGTAGATAAATATTCTATTATTTTAATAAGATTTAATATTTATCTTAATAAATATTATATTAATTTAATATTAAAGTAATTAAGTTTAATCATAGTTGAACTTTCTAAACTCTCTCTATATAAAGAGAGCATTGGATCATTATTTACACACACTGGTATTCAATAGAAAGTTATAGGGAGAAAATTCGCTGAAGAGATTATTCCAGAAAATTTCTAGAGATATTTTTTATTTATAATTTGACCCAAAAGTTTAAAAAAATTACAAAATTACCCCACTGGTAATTTTGTGAAATGTTTTTTGATTTGAAGCGAGCCGCCCACACTCGGAAGACGTAAGCTTGCAGATAGTGGAGAAGACTACTCGGTCGAAATGTTTATCCTAGACGAATAAAAAAGGTACAATTTTAATTAAGTATTTATTACTTTAGATATCTCAACAAAGATCTTGTTTTGGAAAAAAAATTTAAACTATGGCTTTTCCCTAAATTTATTTACCGCTGCGTTTTCCAAACCCGTTTTTCCAACACTTGTTCCACATGTTTAAAACCGAGAAAATAGTAAAAAATATAGTCATCATCATCCAAAACCATAAACCTACACATAATTTAACGAATTACCTTTGCTTCGACAACAACGTAGGAATGAAATTCAAACTTACACGATAACGTTGATTGCTCGTAATGTCAAGTATCCTTCAACAATCTGCTTTGAATGATGGTATGGAAAACCAAATGCTTGTATTACACTCTTTATATATAGCTCTTACCTAGACATATATGAAATTTGTTGGGTAAAAACACTCCCCTGCAGGTGCATTTTTCAGGAATCGTGAATTCTATCTCAGGAATCTCGGGTTGATGTAATCTTTAGAGAGAAAATGCCCCCTGTAGGTGTCGTTTTCTACTGACATGTTAGATAGTGAAAGCGCTTCTTGCTAGAGTCTTTTTTTAATTAGACATGCAATGAGAAAAAACCTCTCGCTGGAAGCGTTTTCATTACCATATCAGTCGAAAATAGTTGTTACAGGGGGCATTTTGTCTCTAGGGGTTTCAACCCGAAGCCATGGTTAATTGCTTCTGTATTTGAGTGTAACATTCTAATTTTGGCAGATTTAAAGTTTTGAGCATATAGCAGTAAACAACCTGTCTGGCATGGTGTTATCCACCCAAATAATCATTTTGACACAGATGTGTGGGCATACAGTAACCGCCACTTGAGTTAGTAAAAATTTGATTTCATGATATTTTACTATATTAAGGAGACATTCGTGTTAAGGGATAAAATAAAAATATAGGAGGAGTATCCGCTAAAGGTATAGTATGCCTAGTTTGTATGGAATATTTGTGCAAGTTAGACTTTAAGTAATCTAGTTAGAAACCAACTATATAGTTTAGCTTGAAAAGTTTAATGAAGGGAACTTATTTATATTTCTCTCAAAAATTGTAGGCCAATAAGAAGACAAGTTTTGATACGTATGACACTTGTTAAATTCTACTAAGCAAGATGAGCCATATTTATATGTGAAAGTGTGTTATGAAAGGGGTTCTTCTTCCTCTTTCTTCAATAAAATTTCCAGATACCTTCTTTACGTCTAAATGTATCTCTTTATCGATAATCTAGAAGCTAAGGTTATGTCATGATTAGTAGTTGTTGTTGGTTTGTGATGGATATTTGGATCTAGAGCTTTAAAATACAGTAGATGAGAATCAGGTAAGTCTTTACTCTGACTCTTGCTTGTATACTGCTCATACTAAAGTATGTCTGTGGGAAATCGATTGATCTACGAATCTGAACCCATGGAATGTATAGTATGAAAATGATATATATGAGACTATATAAATGGTTGCTAAGATTATTACGCATATTTGGTATAGAGTCTGATAAATTCAAGTGTGTGATGAGTACTGTGATGTTGAAGCAAGGTTGCATATGTCTGTATAAAATGCATGCTATGAGATGTGTGTTTTGATTGGATGCATGTTAGTGAAGTAAAATGTTAAATTTTAGATTGTGTTAATATATGAAAAGTCTGTGTCTGTTCACTGCGGTGGTATCTAATGGAGTCCGTTGGGATTGAAAACATGAACTTTGATATAAACTCTGAAAGAAAAGTCTATAGCCATGACACCCTCTAAAGGGAACTAAGGAATGGTGATTACCTAATGAGGTTCTTTACATGTCCTAAGACGATGATGGGCAAACCTCACAAAATGTGAGTTTAGGCAAATCTATATTGTAAACATGACAGCTAAGAATAGCCTATGTGGCTAACTCTGAAGAGAATGTCTTTGTGGTAAATTCTGAATGGATCATCTTAGTTGCTTACTCTATCTGATTGCTTGTATGGTGTGTTTTGTTAAGTCTATGTGGTGTGAACTGTCAGGAATATTTGGTAAGTTATGAATCTGAATGTTTGCCTCTATGGTAAGATATGAGTAAATTATAGTAGTTCTGTAACAAGTATGACCAAGATAGGGTATTGATATGCTCTGGAATAATGATTGAATAAAATCGTAAGGGTTCCATGAAAAAGAAATGCATATCTGTATGTTGAGAAAGGTGTCCGTCATAATGAAATGTAAATATTAAAAATAAGAGGTATTGCATCTTCTTCTAAATTTATTCTGAATCTGAGTTAATGTTATTTTGAATTATGAGATTCTGATAAATTATGATATGGAGTACATTTGGATGATATACAGAGTGAATTATCAATATGGATATGTGTACAGAACTAGATCAGGGTATGTTTGAGGGTAAACCAATAGTATGAAATTTTTTGTAGGTATCGATCATATGTAAGTATCCACCCAAGATAATGTTATTGAACAATTGTGTAAAATAGGAGTATGGGTTAATGTATGGATTGGTTGGAAGTGGTTTCTAAGGGTATGTTCTGTTAAGTAAGTATTATGAAACAAGAGATTTAAGTAATAATTGGAAGGATTCCTCAGTTAACAAGATAAGGAAGATTAAATATGATAAGGGCATGATAACTGGCATATAAAGGAATGTGAATAATGTGATGGTACCAACTAAAATAAATGGTGCAGAATTTGGTTGATTTATAGCAATCCATACAAGATTGCAAAGTGTCCATAAATGTACGGTTGTAGTGAGTTTACTAAGTACTCTTGTACTTACAAGGTTTGATTATATCTTTTCAAGTGTGTTGAGAGGAGGCTTTGCCTGGAGGGACAACACCATAAGTACACCAAGTTGGTGACGGGGTAAACTGTTATACATACAATGGATATGTAGCGTAGTCTCGAATATGCCTTTGGGTCTATCTTGAAATAGAGTCTAACTTGTAAAGATTTGTATCAAATTTGATGTAATGAGTTATATATCATATATTCTATTTTAAATTTCCAAATGTTAAGTTTTTATTTTGGAACTTCTAATAACATGTTTAAAATAAATGAGAAAATGAAAATTGTTTTTGTTAAGTGTTTTGTATTGTTTAGTAACACTTGAGATCTGAACCTGGTGAATTGGGTCAGGTTAAGGGTGTTACATTGAGACCCTGCAACCCGGGATTCCCAGGATAAAATTTCCCATTTACCCTGTCTCATTCCCTGTATAAATGCACTAACCCTAAACCTACTTACCTATATCTCTAAATTATTTTTTCCTTTCTCTTACGTGTTGAAAATTTTGGGTTTAAAGATTTAGTTCTCTCGCTTTGAGAGAGACATAATCTTAGTTTTAAGTTATGTTTGGGTTCACAATGATGTCGTGGAGCCAGGTGACCCTACAAATTTCACTTGTCGTGTAAGCATGAAGCCATCACCTAAGAAGCCGGGATTGTATTGCAACTCGATATCTAAGTTGATGGTGATTATACCGTCTCAGGTTGAAGTGTAATTAAGGCTTCAAGTTTACAAAGGTTATGCTATCAAGTGACGGAGCATAACTTTGGACCTAGTTGACGGTGGTTATGAGAGAACGACAACGATTTTTTTCATCATAAAAAGAAAGATGCTATATACCACCAAAAAAGAAGTACAAGGAAAAAAAACACAGTGCCATTTTAGTATAATCAAGTAATTTAGTGGACATGAATAAAATGAATTACTTGATTATACTAAAATGCCATTGCGTTTTTCTTCCTTGTACTGCTTTTTCGTTGGTGTATAGCATCCTCCTCTGATATGAGGAACTCGTTGTTGTACTCGCATAACCACTGTTAAGTGGGCCCCATTTATGCTCCATCCCTTGGTAACATAACCTTTGTAAAATTGAAGCCCTAGTTTCACTTCAATTGGAGATCGTATAATCACCGTCAATTGGGACCTTGAGTTGCAACGCGATCTAGCTTCTCAGGTGTTGGCTCCATGCTCACATGCCAGATGAAATTTGTAGGTCACCCAACTCCACGACACCACCATAAATTCAAACATACCTTAAAACTATAATAATGTCTATCTCAAACTTCTAATTTCAGACTGCAAGAAAAAAGAAGAAGAAAAAAACAATTTTTACCAAGTGAATATGCGTCATAGAGGGGGGGTTTTCACTGATCTGGTAGAGAAAATGCACCACATAGGAAGCTTTTTAGGAAAAAGGAGAAAACGCATTTTATAGGGAGCACCTTCTCTGCCAAATCAGTGAAAATGTGCCTTCTAGGACACATTTTCTTTTTTCTCTCTAAAAACAACGTAGATCGATAAATTAAAAAAAACAACAACATAGTTTCTCAATTGATTTTCTTTTTGCAACATATTTATATAAATTAGCCATATTTATATAATTTAATTTATTTTAATTTTAATTTTCTAATGTTTTTAAAATTACCATATATAACTTTATGATTGTTAAAAGTAATGTATTAGCCCTCTTATTATACCCATATATTTTAGTATTTTTTTCATAAAATTAAAATTATCATAAAAAAATTATTAACATTTTGATAAATTGATTTATATTTTATTTTTTAAAATATTTATATAGAATTTTAATTAAAAATTGGAAAAAAACATAATATAAAATAATGATACTAATATTTATAATTAATAGTGTAAGTATGACTTTTTTTACCCAATTGACTCAAAATAATTAATTATTTCTAAAATGACCCAAGTTAAAACTTATGTACGAAAATGATTTGTTCTCCACAGTGTCTATGGGTGTTGCCTGACACACTAGCGACACCACCCCTCAACATCAACTTTTTCTAAATAAAAAAATCGGGTGTCGCCACTGTGTTAGGCAACACCAGTCTTTATTTTTCAAAGTACCCGTTAAAAAATATGGGTTGATGGGTGTCGAAACCACCAAACATAATTTCTCACGTTCTAACTTAATTAAATAGTAGTATAGAGTAGTAGGGTTGATCCCACAGGGATTAATATTCCTAATTTTCCTGTTTATGTGACCATATTTTTGAGTCTAAACAGCTGTCATGCCCTCGACCTATGCATTAGAGTTGTAAAATAAATAAAAGGAGGGAATTTAGTTGATAAAAAAATAAAATAAACAAATATAAAATAGAATAATAACAGAATTATTATTCCAAAATAAAATTAAGGTAATTAAATCAAATTGGTAAATCAATATGTGAATGCTTAGCCTCAGCCTCGATATACTTCGACATCAGATCGATCATTGAAAGTAGATTTTTCTTTCCAAACGATAAGCTGGTTATAGCCCACAGTGTCTATGGGTGTCGCCTGACACACTAGTGACACCACCCCTCAATGATGACCCAATCATCAAATTTTTTAAATAAAAAATTGGGTGTTGCCGCTGTGTCAGGCAACACTAGTCTTTAATTTTCAAAGTACCCGTTAAAAAATACGGGTTGATGGGCGTCGAATCCACCAAACATAATTTCCTACGTTTTAACTTAATTAAAAAGTAGTATAGTGTAATAGGGTTGATCCTACAGGGATTGAGATTCCTAATTTTCCTATTTATGAGACCAAATTTTTGAGTCTAAGCAGCTGTCGTGCCCCCGACCTACGCGTTCAGAGCTGTAAAATAAATAAAAAGGGGGAATTTAGTTGATAAAAAATAAAATAAACAAAAATAAAATAAAATAAAAACAGAATTATGATTCCAAAATAAAATCAAGGTAATTAAATCAAATTGGTAAATCAATATGTGAATGCTTAGCCTCAGCCTCAGCCTCAGCCTCGATACACTCCGACATTGAATCGATCCTTGAAAGTAGATTTTCCTTTCCAAACGATAAGTTGGCAGTTAGGGCATCCTAACTGCCAACTTTTCCTTGTATAGTTGGTTTCGGTATGACCTGCAAATTAACCTTTACTGATTATCTAACCACGTAAAACGCGTTCACAATGTAAGATTTCGGCAGCCTTGTGATCTAGAAAAGCCTAACTCGAATTAATGGTCTCAATTGCGTGGGTTGTTTAAATTTGATCACTATCTCCCTTGATGAAATTCAACTAGCTTTTTCTAATTGAACACGCCAATTTGTTCATGGGAATTCGAACTCAACAGACGACCATATCGATTTCTCAACTGTACACCAAACAACTCCAACCCAACATGCGTTTTTTGAATTGAAATTGAATTAACTTTAAGGGACGATTGTGACTATCCCATATACCGGAGAAATAGTGAATACCATATTGAAAGGTTTTTAGTGCGGATTCATATCTCACGATTTTTTTGTTGAAATAATAATCGAGCTAAAGCTAAAAGGAAATTAGTTTAACATGAAATTAATCATACTCAATTAGGACTTAAAAGTGGATTTAAATGAAATGGTGATAGGTGAAAAGGAGAAAGGCTTACAAAACAGTTAAACCAAAAATAAGAAAAAGAAATGAAATGGCAAAATGGTTTGCCTAATTCTACATACGAATGGAAAAATGTGCGAGAAAATAAATTATATTTTATTCAATCTCCAGTGTATTTTCCAAAGCCACCATATAAAGTATTTATATATATTTCATATGCTAATTTTAGCCTGATTTATCTAATAACCAACAACATAAAATCATACCTTATATCATATTTTATATTAGATTTTTTTTTTCTAAATCTAGCATTTACAAAGTCAAATAGAAAATTTGATTAGCCATAAATTTTTCAAAAATTTCAATTTGCCCCCCTTATATTGCTTGTGCGCCAATTTAGCCCGATTTACTTGTTAACTCGAATTTTGATACTCCAACTACATACTTGATAAAATTAACTAAAAATTACAAACTTAGTAGCAAAAATTATCGAAATTGGGTGCGTTAAATATACAAATTCAGCTTGTTATCACGGGTATTTAGGGAGGAAAAAAAAGAAAAAAAATTATATATTTTAATGGGTGCTGGTTGTCTGTCAAGCGACACACGTTAAAATTTTTTAAAAAAAATATTTTTTAGGTGTCGTCATTGTATGAGTCAGCACCAGTGATATTTAAAAAAAAACCATTGTAGAAAGAGTAGTTTAAAGCTTTGGTAATTGTTTTAGAAGATTTGGATTCGGCTACTGGGAAATCTAAACCATTGAAGTCAACGAGAAGGAGGAAATCTCTTATTTGGTGTCGAAATCGGCATGAAAGGCCACTGTAAATGGTGACACTGGTCGTTATTAAGTACAACAATTAGGGTTTTCAATTGAGAAGAATAAGAAAAAGAACATAAATAAAATAAAATAAAATAAAATAACAAAAAGGGCAACTGAGTACACGAGAGAAAGATAGAAGGATGAGAGAGAAAGAGATATGGGAGAAAAAAAGATGAGAGAAGGAAAGTCAAATATGAGAAAGGAAATATATTAAATTCCCTTTTGATTCTGTATTTTCCATAAATTATTAAATTCTCTTTCATATATATATTTTTCATATTTGTTAGTATCTTTCCTTTCCCTCTCTCGTCTCTTTTTCTCTCATATCTTTCTCTTGTCCCTCTATTTTTCTCTCACATTTGTTCCTTTTACACTCTCATCTCATCTAAGATTATTTTTTTGAAATAATATTTCATCCACTAATAGTGACACTAACAAGCCAATTAGACAAGAACCGTTAATGAAACAAGCATGATCACGAGCTTCCCCTTAATTTTTTTTAAAATATATTTTTTTAAAATTTATTTACCAGTGTTGCCTAACAGACTGGCGACACTCATTAAAATTTTTTCCTTCCCTGAATATTTGTATTTTGACAAGTTTTTTAAAAAATACAGACTGGTGTTACCTAACACAATGGTGCCACCCAATTTTTTTGTTTTAAATTGATGATTGGAGGCAATGTCACCGATGTATCAGGCGGCACCGAAAAACATTGTGGAAAACAAATCATTTTTATAAATAATTAATTATTTTAAATTAGTTGAATAAAAAACTTATAAATATAAATATTATTTGTTTGGACTTAATTTATATCTCTCATAATACAAACTTTCAAGTGATTTTACAATAGAAATTTACTTAAAAACATGAAATTTGGAACATTGCAATAAATATTTCTTTATTATTATAATTACTATAATAAACTCTTAATCATAGTACTGTAATTATCAAACATTGCAAATTCTATAAAAAAAATTAACAAATAAATATATCCTATTTTAATAAATATATATGGTCAACTCATGCATTGTTTAGGGTAAAAAAACTAGTTTATATATATTATCATATCGATCTAAAATACTATCTATATTAATATATATTTAATAGTTTGAAGTAATTTACATAAAATAAAATAAATAATTATTTTTACTTTAAATTTTGATAGTTATAATATTTCATATTATTACATAGTTATAAATTTTATTGAGATTATATATTTTTTTTCTGCAAATTACATTTGATTAACATATTTTACATATAAATTTTAAGCTAGCATTTAAGTTTAAAATTAATAATTAGATTGACAAAAGACTTAATTGATATAATATTAATATTTTAAAAATTCAATTAAAATAGTTTGAAATTTAAAATAATTTAAAATTTGAATAACAATTTAGAGATATTTAATATAATTAACCTTAATATAAAATGTAGTCTAATATAAAAAAAATAGGTTAAAATATTTAACAATTCTTGTACTTTGATCAAATTAAAAATCAAGTCCTCTTACTTTTTTGTTTTTAAAATTCCAATCTAATCATTAACTTTGTTAGTATTTTTTGTCAAAATTTGTTGACATAATTAGTTAAGTTGTCTTCATATGACGTGATATATGTATGGTTGATGAAAAATAAGCATATTAAATTTATTAAATTGAAAATTTATGATGGAAACTACCAGCAACAAAAATAATTGGATTAGGATTCTTAAATTGAAAAAGTAGGGATTGAATTTTTAACTTTTAAAGTATAATGACTAATATAAAAACTTTTAAAAATACAGGGACTAACAACATATTTTAACCAAATATATATTCTATAGCTAATAAGGAGCGGGTTCATCATTCATACTCAATTTTGAAATTAAAGGATCAAAAGTCAAAATGGTTTTTTTTGTGTGTGTGTGTGTTTAATTAACCCAATCCGGTCCTGTTAGACCGCTTTGTATAAAGAAAAGCCCTCGAACCGTGTCGTCTCTTCCCCCTATCTCCTATTTGCCGCCTCTTTCTCGATCCCCAAATTAACCTGAAAATCAATCTCCGATTTTCTCCCAATTTCTTCCTCTAATTTATAAATCACGTAAATATCTTTTCGATTCTTGTTCTTACCTTTCGATCGATCTCTCTTTCTATCCCAGCTGTTGATTTTACGCGTAACTAGGGTTAGGCTCTTCAATCTCTTAGATCCCTTCGATCGAGCCTTTTTTTTCCCTCGATCTCTCATGGGTTTTGGGTTTTTCTTCGATTCGTGTTGATTTCCCTCCTTGATTTGGTCTAATTTTGTCCGATTGTTCGCGATTCGTTTTACTTTTAGGGCTTAGATTTGTTCGGTACTTTAGGGTTCGTTTTTATCTGGAATTCTTAGAGGGTTTTGGTGTTTTACGCCGCGGTGTTACCTTTTAGAGGGGTTTCTTGTCGTGATTTTGTTGTTTCCTTGGCGAATTCGTATTTTAGGGTTAGGGTTTTCTTGTCAATTTAGGGCTTGCCCCGGTAGTCAAAATTAATTGGGGGAAAACGCTTCTTCCCGTAGTGAAATCAAATTTTGTGCATAATTAAGGGCTGCCCACATCTCAATTGAGGATTGTAAGGTTTTAATTGATCCCTGGCTTTTTAGTGCCCTTTCTAGCAGACTAAAGCTTCAATTTAAGAAAATTTAAAGGTAATTGACTTTAATTATTTAAATTTACTCAAGTTTCTGTGTTTAATGTGTTAATTCTTGCTTTCATAAGGGACATTGTCAGTATTTTACCCCTTTCAGCTCACCAAAGTAAGAGTAATTATTTTATAAGAGGTAGAATATCTTTGTTTTTAGTTATGCTTGTAGACTGAAATGGCACGTGCATTATAATTAATATTAATAGCACAGTTTTTCCCAGTAAGGTTATATCAAAATTTCTTGGTTAAATGAGTTCCGGCAAATGTTTATTGTTTAAGTTTCCTTGGACATAAACTTATTCTCGAAGTTGAAAGTGTTATGTTATTGTCTTACTATGTTACCCTGGGCATTGGCTGTTATGTTACTGACTTGCATCTCTATCTTTATTCTTTTATTAAAACTATTACTATTAAACCTTCTGTTTATAATTAATTGTTTGCCACACAGGTGGTAAATGGGATTTAAGCGGCCTTTTGATGATGAGGAGCTGCAGGAACTTCCTTTCAAGAATCCAAGACAGTTTGGCTATGATAACAAGCTGACTCGGTTTGCTGATACTACTCCCCATGGTAATAGTCCTCAAAAGCCTCATATTTCAGGTAAAGGGTGACTGTTATTGTTTTTATGTGAATGATTCATATTCTGCTGTATAGTTTTAATATTGATTTGATCTTTTCTGTTTGATACAGTAGAAGTTGAGGGTGGGTTTCATAAACACCAGTGGTATGAAGAATTTAAAAGTGATGCTCTTAATGATGTTGCTCGTTTGGTTGATGAGGATTTTGAGACTAGTGCTCCGTTATCTTTGGTCACTAGCACTTCTAGTGAGGAAGATATAAGCACCGGTGTAACAGCAATTTCACCTGTTTCATCTGAATATTTTGACTTTGATTTCCCACGAAGAACATTTTCTCCTGTTGAGGATGACTATTATTTACTCTTGGATCGGTCTCCTCGAAAACAAGTTCCACTTGGGCCAAATCATCAAGCCAATGTTCCATCATGGGGTAGGCACATAAAGAATATTAAGTTGGCACAGAATGAAGCATCTAAAGCTGCAGATATTGACAATGAAGATATTAAGATGGGGACATGTATCATTCCATTGCCAGATTCAGATTTATCTGCTAACAGTAGTGATAAAGTTGGTGCTGGAAGATTCGACTGTAGTTGCCTGGATAGGGGCTCTTTAAGATGTGTGCAACAGCATGTTACGGAGGCACGAAAACTACTACGAAAATCCCTTGGGCATGAAAAATTCGTGAAACTGGGGTTTTATAACATGGGAGAGGATGTAGCATATAAATGGAGTGAAGAAGATGAAGAGATCTTTCGTGAGGTTGTTTACACTAATCCTGTGTCATTGGGTAAGAAGTTTTGGAAGCACTTGTCTGTGGTTTTCCCATCACGATCTAAGAGAGAGCTTGTCAGCTATTATTTCAATGTCTTCATCCTTCAGAGGCGAGCTGTTCAGAACAGATCCAGTAGCCTGGACATCGACAGTGATGATGATGAGTTGTGTGGAAATCAACTGTCTTATAAAGTTCAAGCTTTAGAGGAAGATGAAGACTCTGCGATTGAGTCTCTTGCTGATCTGGAAGATCAGGCAAACGATGATGACAACAATGATGTGGATGATGATAGTGGTGACTCTGATGGTGATAATTATGTTGGATATTATAGCAGTGCTACAACAAGGGAGGATTATGGTATCAACCTTCCGTATAAAGGACCTGTTACAAAGTCATTTGATGAGAGCAGGTTCGATCCTGTTTTTCAACCAATGGACAAGGTTTTTGGAACTGTGGAGGATTTCAGTGTACAAGAAGACTCATGTATGTCTTTTGAGTTTCAGCCAAACATGGTTGACTCTCATAGTCTTGTTGACACAAAGGCCAATTTGCATGCTGGTGGAATGAAGACTGAGATTAGTCAGTCTTTGCAGGGTAAACTAGATGATTCTAGTGAGCTGGTGAGCAATGTGTATTTATTGGATAATTATGATGCAAAAATCTGGGACACTAGGTATTCGACGACTTCAACGAAGGGCATCGATCTCCAGCCAACGTGCAACATTATTGAAGAGATTTTTGGACAAGACACCTGAGATAAGTGCAGATAGTTGCTCTTGAAAAGTCCAGAATCTTCTCAGTAAAGAAGGCTATGATTTTGGTTATTTAATTATTTATTTTTCTTTTATTTCCCCCTTGTAAATTCATCTACTAAATGTAATTTGCTTCAGCATGTTAAAAAGTGATCTTAATGAGATCTTTTTGCTTTTGTATATTGATAAAGTAGTGTTAAAAGTTAACTCTAAAAGGCTAGTGATATCTTATATGAATTACCTTGCTCTTGCATTGATGAAATCATAACCAAACTGTATATGTGTATGAGAGGCCTTGTCTGATCTGTTCTGTTCTTTTATCCTTATTTTCGATATAAAAGAAAAGTAAAGGCTGAATTTGGTTCATGTATTCATTATGTTCCCATCATGTAGTTTTGATGACAGCTGGGTTGGGGGCAAAGGCCTAACTAGCTCTAGTTTCCAGGTCCTTGTAATAGCATTGCGTGCTAAATGAGATGCCATTATGTCAACTAAGGCCGTCAAAGTCATTGGTAGGAAAACAACAAATTTTGACAGTTGCTAGTCTTTTGATAATCATCTGGCCAACCAATATAATTATATACTCGTTCTTTTCAACCTGACTTCACTTTATCTGGCCTCATTATCAGTGGAATCATATTTGTCAAAATAGAGTTCGAAATTTAACCTAGTTAATTCATATAATGATTATTAAGAGATGGTATTTATCCAATTTGGAATTCATATAATTTAATCTACAAAATTTGGTCTGTTTCTGTAGGCACCAAAGATAAGATCAGTCTACTCCAAGGAATAAAAACATAAAAGAACCCACTGTATTATGTCATCTTAGAATACAACCCCAACTATTATATCTAATGTCAAAAGAAAAAGCAACTCTTGATATACATATATGAAACTTCCATGACCCACTCTTGCTTTAATTTCCACCTATGGAATTCATGGGGCAGTAATTTGATGGATTGGTCTTAGGGTGAGCTTCTTCCTATCACCAAACTACATACTTGTAAAGTAAATTGCATTGCATTTCACCAAAGGCATGGGGGAAAATAAATGCTAAATACTAAAAATTAAAAGATGAAACATCAATATAAGGGAGGGCCCTAGACTGAGAAATTGCAGCCTGAATTTCAAGTGGAGACTAAAAATTGTGTTTTAGGGTTTGGTAAAATTTGGCACAGATTTGGATTCATCAATTTTCTTTTTTGGGTACATAGCTTAGATTATCATTTTGATATCAAATTTTCCTTTTGTTGCAATTACATTTTTTGCCATGAATGGATTTCAGTTTTTGACATTTGGCTGATAATGGAAGCCAATCAGTAGTGGTAGCCATGATTTAATGTCTAATGGCTATCCCCATTATCAAAAAGATTCATCCATTTTTAATCCAAGATATGCCCCAAAATATATGTTAACCTTAAGCTGTTTGATTCTGTGAAAGGTACCATAAAACATAGATTAATATAATAAAAAGAAAGCACCAGGATGTTGTTAAACTATTGTTGAGGTGAGATTCTTCTCTAAACTTTAAAATATTTTAATTGAATTTTTAAAGAATTAATCGTCTCCAGACATACTAACATTTAGAGTGTGAATACTGCAACTAAAGATATGAAATTGAGACGGTGTTCGTAAGTATACTGGTCAAGTTGTAATATAGTTTTACAATGAAGTAGATAAGTTCTGAGAATCGTACCCAAAGGAGGTGAGTACTAAATTAAAGTTAACCTAAACACAAGATAGAATTAATTAATAAAAATAAATAAATTATATTACGATAAATCATAAAGAAGAATTTTTCGAGTTTTTATAAATAAGAATCAAAATTACATAAATGAAATAAATTTCAAAAAATTAATTTCTAAACTTAATCAAATGAAAACAAGGGTGATTAGCTTGCTTTAGTGATCATAACTAATTCCTATTTCGGGTTTCTATTTAATTAACTAGTTGTTACCCTAGCAGGATCTCTCAATCTTTCACTAACTAACGAGTCGACAAGAACTGCTTATCTCTCGACTTCATAGTTCAGACTGGTTCGGGGTTAAAGTGTTCACAGATAAACAATACCAATTTTGGGTTAATTTTACCTAAATGACTTCCCAGGGTCGTCAAACCTAGGGTTTAAGCTCTTCTTCTCCCAAACAGCTGATCCTCTAAGAACATCCTACATAACAATTAGTCAACCACACCTTCATTCACTAATCCCCATAAGAGGATTAGTTTCTCATGGAATCCATAAACATAATAAACTTGATAATAAAGAATAAATCAAGAATAGATCAAGAATATAGTTTACAAAATCCTATTTATATTCCATTGATGAAGTGCAATAATCCTTAAATGTTTGGTCGCGTTTACAAAACAAGTTCTTCGAATAACGCTACAGAAAAAACTGAAAATAAACCTAAAGCCTAAAGGAAAGGAAAACTGAAACTAAAATTATAGAGAAAAACTTAGAATATGAAAAGTTGACATCAACAAGTGTTTAAAGAGCCTATTTATAAAGTTAAGGTTGGTCGTTGTCCTCAAACCCTAGGTTAGCTGTCGTTTTTATGTTGATTTCTATTGTACAGACCAAAACACCCCTCACTTGTAATTGTTCTCGTACAGGGTCGGTGTCGCGACACTAAAGACAATATTTCTGGTTCATGTTTGGCTTCAGGGGTATGTCACAACATTCTATGGTTGTGTCGCGACATTAAAGGCAGACTTGGAATTCTTGTATTTTGCTCCTTATGTTGTGACATTGAACTTCTCGTGTTGCAACACAACGACCAGCCTTGAGTTCCTATGCCTTTGAACGATATCCTACACACTCACTAAGTATGTTAGCTCACCCTTAGGCCTCATTCGGCCCCTAAGGTTATAAAAAGACTTAAAATACAATTTTTTATTAAATTCAAAATAAATATGGAAAACTTAACTAAAACATAATAAAAATGCTTGTATTCAAGTTTCTTAAGTACGAAAACTAGTTTAATCTACTACACCATATTTTGGCAGATCAAACTCCCCCACACTTAAGTCATTGCTTGTCCTCAAGCAAGGCAAAATAGAAACAAAAAGTAGAAGACGACCTTTGAGCAAATATAGTACAAAGATTGGTTTCGGAGTACATAACTAGGCATATTCATATCTACACATAATCCTGACATGATATATGAATGACTTACCACTTTTAATATCAAACACCTAAATTTAGTATATTACAAAGTATATAGACATTAAGGTTTTCAAATATATGAATCCATCCATAAATCATACAAGTAATTCGATTATGCTAGCAAAATACAAACAATCATTATTGTAATTACTCAAAATAATGTTAATTCATGAATAAGTTTACCTAGGCCACATAGAGCTTTTTGGCTTGTAATATTTTGAGGCTTAGGATAGGTATGAAATTCAAGAACATGAAGCATCAAAATAGTTTTAAGCAAGAAAATAGTTTGGCACATCGTATTGTTCCCTATTCCCCTTCTTAATAGCCCTTATATGCTCATCGCCTTATTTCTCCATATATGAAGTCAAGGCATAATACAACAACTATTGCTAGCTTACAAGTTTTTGTGCACTAATGATTGAGTTTGTCTACGTTCATGACTTTGTCACATTTTTCTTTTTCACATATTTCACTCACAATGCTTTTGATTTTTACATACTTTTTCTACTCATTTTGACTTACTTTCTAAATTTTTTCTTTTGTTTTGCACATGTTAACTAACCTATAATTACTATATCACACCGCTTATTCCTATTTCACTCTTATTTTTACAAAATCCGTCATGATGTATCTACTTAACCCTCAATACGTATGACTAGATGTCTATATTTGTGCAATTTGGGACCAAAGAAAAGGGTACGTACAAATTGACGTTTTGGCTTGGGTTTTGCATGAAGGTTCATCAAGAAGAGTTTTTTGGCTCAAAAATAGCTAATAGGGGTTGACAAATAGGGTTAGCTTCTTGGCTCTGGGTGTATACCAAACAATGCCTTAGGTCATCCCTAAATATCTCAATATTCACAAATTTAATCACTCAAGCAATCACAAATTCAACTATTCATCATACATACTAGCATGCTTGTTTTCCTGTATTTTTTAGATCATTTGGTATATTCAATTACTCAATACCTATTTACAGTTTAATATATAAAACTTGGTAGTCTAATAGTTGAAAATTTAAAATCAATCACTATCATGCCAAATTTACAGTAAACACAATCAACCTATATACATGCTCCTAACTAATCACTTGTATTTCTACAAACTTAAGCATACATTTGACGGTAAAATTTAAAGGAAAAACATAAAAATTAAAAACAAATTTCCTATGTTACCCCCTCCACACTTTGGGAAGCACATTGTCCCTAATGTGTAGCCTTGAATAAATAAGGAGAGATGTTACCCGATTGATCGTGTTAGTACTATTTTCTAATGGTGGGTGCTTCCTTCCTCGTTCGTTATAAACTTAAAATTGTTGTGCTTTTTTCATGTGGGGTTCCTACACTGAAAACTTGAAACAGAAAACAAGTAAAAACCTACTGTTAATCCTACTTCTAAATCGATAAAAATTAAAATTATCCAAAATTAATTATAATATAATAATAAAAATTAAAAATTTTGTTTAATCATCCTCCTCTTCCTCAAAATCCATGTCATATCCTTCTTCATCCTCGTTCCCTTGCTCTTCTTCTCCATGATGGGTCTGTATCGACCCAAACATGTCCGACAAATAATTAAGTACTCTCGTGTTGTTCCATCGTGCAAATTCTTGAAGGACTGAGCCTGTTTCTTGCATCCATCTTATCATTCCATCTATTTTTGTATTGCTACTCTCGCTTATTTCTTATCTAGGTGTTGATTTTTCTTCTCATTTCAGTGAAGTCGGGACATTCATCTTTTCTTTTCTCCTCTTGTTTCAATCTATAATCTGCTTTCACTGGAGTTTTATGTACTGAGTGTACATAGAGTCACCTATTAAGCTCTTTGTTGGATGCATGAACTGCTGGTTTTCTTCCATTGAAACCTTTGCGCTCTTGCAAAGTGCCATCACAAGGTGTGGAAAGAAAATCCCAACCTTCTGGTCACTCACACAACACTTCATACTTTGATATATCCATTCTTTAATGCATATGTGTTTCTTCTATAAAATTCCATATAACAAAATAGCTCGGAATGTATTGACATTAGACACATTATGAGTAGATGTAATCCTAGTGCAAATAAATTGCTTCCATATTTTAGTGATCGGGAACATTATGGCTTGATTGAAATTAGTTGAAAGTCTGGTATCTGGGCGAAGGTTCCATTCACCTCGATTTTTAATTAAATATTTGATGATGCTTTCCATACCAATATCTTTAAATCTCGTTAAATCAATATTTTTTAAAAAATAAAATTTATAGTATGGGGCATCTTAATATTTACGAATCTTTTTTAGGGAGAATGGCACATCCTTACCTCGTACGGTTACCGTTTTCTACATGACATCATATGGTCTTCTAGTTTTCTCGTCCCTAAGAATAGCGTCAAATTCTTTCATAAGTGGGATAACAACGTTTTCTTTTAAGATTGTACAGAAGCACTCCCATTTATGGTACCAGACTAAAGACTAAATTTCATTGCACAGAACCATCGATGGTTCGATTCCTCTTTCCTGAATAAATGTTCTACCTTGAAGTTCGTGAAAATATTTTTTAGCATTAGGATTTCAAAATTTTAAAGGATTTGAAATCGACTATGGTTCTTGTGTATTCGTTTTTCTAAACTTGGCGACATATTATGCTAGAAATAGAAAAAATATCAAGCAATGTATTCAGTGGAACAGTAACAATGAATTAAAAACCCTTAACCTAATATTAGATTTAGGAAATCCTTGTAGAGCTTTTGTTATGGTTATTTTATTACTGTTATACTTCTAGTTCCTGCACCAAATGGAATAAAAAAGAAAGAAATTGTTACACCTAATATTAGATTTAGGAAATCCTCGTAGAGCTTTTGTTATGGTTACGTTGTTACTATTATACTTCTAGTTCCTGCACCAAATAGAATAAAAAAGAAAGAAATTGTTGCACTAGAATAGGGAAAAGAGAGAAAAGAGATTTATGATTTAAGGGAGGTTGGGGAAATATTAAGTTTAGAGGTGATTTGGAGTTATGTTGAAAGTGTTTTTAGGTTTAAAATTAGGGTGTTTTAAAGTTAAAACCAAGTTAAAACAAGTTTTTAGCTGGTGGGTTGTGTAACAGATTGAGTCAACCCTACAGAATATTTTAGTGATGTCACGACACAAGGGTTATGTGTCGCGACACCCCTGACAGGATACCGATGTCGTGACATTGGGGTTCAATATGGCGACACGCCTTGAAAATTTTGAGTTTAGGGTATACTGGTGGCTGTGTTGCAACACAGAGGTGCTGTGTCGTGGCACCGAGATGGATTTCTTGAGTTTAGAAGCGGTGTGGCAACATAGAGGTTCGGTGTTGTGACATCAACTCTGTTTTAGCCCCTTTTCTCATTTTTCAAAGTGTTCGGTAAACAATTTTGATCATTTTGAGCAAAAATAAATTTTACGCTACTTGTTAGTATAGAACACACTAATCTACACAAAATTTTCAATTTAGTTTAAAAAGGTTAGCTTTTGTTATCAGATTCATCCGTCAGATTTGTTACAATACACGTAGATGCTTTACCAGTTCTGTTTCTATCAGTGTTCGTCCAGCATCCATTGTGCCACTCCACCTTCCTTGCTTGTCTTGTTCTTTAAATTTACTCTTTTGACCTGCACTGATAACAGAAAACACTTTTTCTGGCTCAAGGTAGTTAAGGAATTTTACAAATATCTCAAAACATTATTTTCCCCTATTTACCTCATTATGTTGGTAACCACATTTGAAAATTTCGATCTCACCACTAATCTTCATTGTTAACTCATTCTTTTCTAGGTCAATTGTGGACCTCGATGTAGCTAAAAATGGTCTACCCAATAGAATGGGTACTTCAAGGTCTTCCTCAAAATCTAAAAATACAAAGTCGACTGGGATGATTAATTTTCGCACATTAACCAACACATCTTCAAATACCCCTTTTAGTTGTGCTGAAGATCTGTTGGCTAATTGTAGTGTAATTTTTGTATTTCTAAGCTCCTCTAACCCGAGTTTTTTATATATAGACAAGGGCATCAAATTAATACTGGATCCTAAATCACATAGAGCTTTATTGAAATGAATGTCCCCTATCTCAATTGGTATTGTAAAACTCTTCGGGTCTTTTAATTTTGGGGGCATCTGTTTGGATATAATTGCACTACATGAGGCACTTACATTGACTTGTTGTCTTTTTTTTTTCTTATGCCTAAACATAATTTATTTTAAATAATTGGCGTATTTAGGAACTTTTTTAATTAAATCAATTATGGGCAAGTTAACGTTAAAAGATTTAAATAAGTTTAAGAAACTTATAAATTTTGCCTCATCCCGTCTTTATTTTTCTTCTAACCATAAAGGGAATGGTACCATTGTTAGTACAGGTTCCTTGATTGGCTCTTCCTCCAGCTCAGCTGTCGGCTTGGCTATTTCCTCTAATTTTGGTTCATTCTCAACTTGTTGAGGGTCCTCTTGAAGATTTTTGATATCTTGTTTGTTCTCCTCTTGAGTCAGGTTCTCTAGGCTACTCAGTACTTTGCCCAAATGGAGCGGAATGGGTTTTACATGCTCTTTCCCTTCCCTTTGAGGATTATTCTCGATGTTGCTTAAAATGTCGGTACCAATTTGCCTATTGATGTCTCCTGTCATACTAATTAATTGGCTCATCTGATCTTCTAGCTTAGTCAGTGTTTAATAGTGTTGGTGCACTTAGACTACACCTATTTTACTTCAGTTCTCATTGACTGTGTTTCCCTCTCGATCTGATCCAAACGTTGACCACTTACAGTATGGTCATTCGAGTTGGCCCTCTCCTGAGGTTTCTATAAATAAGGAGGTTGGTAAGTATTATTTTTAACAGAATTGGAGTTAATATCTCCTCCCTAGTGTTCGCCCCATCACAAGTTTGAGTGATCTCTCTAGCCAAGATTATACGTATTTGAATAAGGATTTCTACCCCTATTCCCTATATAGTTCATGTCCTCGGTTGGATTATTGAGATAATGAAATAGAGGTTTGTTTTTTCGAATGTTGATGACAAATTAGATGAGGACTCTATATGGTTAAGTTTGTCCAAAATTTGTTAATATATATCATCTTCTTGGACAACTTTTACCATAGATGGTCTCTAGCCCTATGTCTATAATTTGGTTGGCCACTAACAGGAATTCATTACCATATTTTCAATTAGGTCATATGCATCATCATATGTCCTATTCATCAGGGTTCCTCCTACAGCTCTATCTAATTCTGAGCGTGCGTGTACCTCCAACCTATTATAAAACATCTGCAGTTTCAGCCATTCAAGTAAATCACGGTGTGGGCATATTTGGATTAACATCTTGAAATGCTCCCAAGCTTTGTGAAAACTCTCTCCTTCTAGTTGCTTAAATGTAGCAATTTCTCTTTTTAGTTGAACTATTTTGCTAATAGGAAGAACTTTTGTAGAAATTTCTCTGCAAGTTCATTCCATGTCATGATAGATCCTAGTTCCTGTGAGTCTAACCAAGTAAATGCGTTATCGATCAAAGAGAAAGGGAATAGTTCGATACGTATAATGTCGTCGGTAACCTCTTTGTATAAAAATGTAACACAAAGCTGAATGAATCATTTTAAATGCTGGTTTGGGTCCACTGTCAATGTGTCTCTGAACTGCAAATTATTTTAGATCATCTGGATCATGGTCAGTTTGATTTCGAAGTTATTTTCCGTGATAGTTGACCTTGTGATGCTTTTTTCAACCATCTCTAGATTAGGTAGGGCATAATCCCTTAATGTTCTTTCTGCTTGTGTCATAGGTGGATTTGCTGGTAGTTGTGGTGGTGGTGGTAAATCTTAGATGTTAGCATTGTCAATATGTAGTTGATTTTACATCTATTTTTGTTGTTGTTACTATCGACGATTTCTGTGAATTATTCTTTTTGGAGCAGTGGTCGGCCCTATAGGTGTTCCCCTACTACGAGTCATACACTGACCCCAAAAAGAAAATAAAATATATTAGTAAAAATAAAAAATAAAAATAAAAATAAAAATCATAACTATAATTTAAATATTTCCTAATTATTCTATTAAACACAAAGATTAAAATCAACTTAGTAGCGTTGCCTCCCTAGCAACGAAACCAACAACTTGGCCGCCTCCGAACGTACTAACGTCCAAAGTGTGAATACTACAATTATAGATGTCGAATTGAGGCTGTGTTTGCAAGTATATGGGTGAGATTGTAACATATGTTTCACAATGAAGTATGTGAGTACTCCGAGGATCGTATCCAAGGGAGGCGAGTACTAAATTAAAGTTAACCTAAACAAAAATAAAATTAATTAGAAAAACAAATAAATTATATTACAACAAATCATAAAGAAGAATTTTTTTGGTTTTTATAAGTAAGAATCAAAATTGCATAAATAAAATAGATTTTAAAAAACTAATTTATAAACTTAATCAAATGTAAAATGGGTGATTAGCTTGCTTTGGTGATCATAACTAATTCCTATTTCAGGTTTGTATTCAATCAACTAGTTGTTACCTTAGCAGGGTCACTCAATCTTCCATTAAACTAATGAGTCGACAAGAACTATTTATCTCTCGACCTTACAATCCAGACCAGTTTGGGGTTAAGGTGTTTACGAATAAGCTATACCAATTTTGGGTTAATTCTCACCTAAATGACTTTTTAGGGTCGTCAAACCTAGTGTTTAAATTCTTCTTCTCCTAAATAGCTTATCCGCTAAGAAAACCCTATATAGCAATCAATCAATCCACACCTCCACTCACTAATCCCCCATAAGAGGATTAGTTTCTCATAAAATCCATAAACATGATAAACTTGATAATAAAGATATGTATAAAGAGTAAATCAAGAATAGAGTTTAGAAAATCTTGTTTGTATTCGATTGATGAAATACAATAATCCTCAAATGTTTGATTGCGTTTACAAAGCAAGTTCTTTGAATAACACGACAAAAAAGAACTAAAAGTAAACCTAAAACCTAAAGGAAAGGAAAACTGAAACTAAAATTACAGAGAAAAACTTAGAATATGAAAATATGTCCTCAACAAGTCTTTGAAGAGCCTATTTGTAGAGTTAGGGTTGACCATCGTCTTCAACCCTAGGTTAGCTAACGTTTTCGTGTTAATTTCCATTGTGCAGACCAAAACGCCCCTCACTCGTAATTGTTCCCATACAGGGCCGGCGTCGTGACACCCTAGTGCCAGTGTCGTGACATTAAAGGCGGTATGCCTGGTTCAGGTTTTGCTATAGGGGTATGTCGCGACATCCTATGGCTATGTCGCGACATCAAAGACAAACTTGAAATTCTTGTATTTTTATCTCTATGTTACGACATTGAACTTCTCGTGTTGCAACACAACAACCAGCCTTAAGTTCCTATGCCTTTGAATGGTATCCTGCACACTCACTAAGTACATACATTATTTCACCCTTAGGCCTCATTCGTCCCTTAAGGTCATAAAAAAACTCAAAATACACGTTTTATTGAATTCAAACCAAATATGAAAAATTTAACTAAAACATAATAAAAATGTTTGTATTCAAGCTCTTTAAGTACGAAAACTAGTTTAATCTGCTACATGGTATTATGGCAAATCAAGAACCAATATTATATTAATGAAATCATTCTGCTAGACTAATTGTCAATTTCAGCATTGCATGCCACATTGAATATGATGTAAAATATATTTAAAATATATGAATCAAGTTATAAATATTTATCACTTGTTGTATGAACAATTTGAATCTAATGTGTTAAAAAAAAAGATAGTGTTAATAAGATTCATGGAAAACTTGAGTCATATGATATAGCTTGGGTCTAAGTTGCTTATGTAATATGTATACATATGTTTAGAATAAAATTCATGTGTTTTAAATATGATTCAAGTCAGATTTGAGTTGACACTTAATGGCTAGGCAAACGAAAAACTTGATTGACATGATATTGGTACTTTAAAAACTCAATTAGAATGTTTTGATGTTTGAAAATTGATTTAGAGTTTGAGTCATAGTTTGAGGACTTCAAGTGAAAATAATCTAAAAAAAAAAGAGGAGTGAGAAAATTGAGAAGGACTTAATGCGTAAACTAATGCATAAACTTTGAACCATAGTATGAACAGTGGATGAAATTTCTAATAAAAAAAAAAGGGAAGAAGAAGGAGAAGAAAAGAGGGCCCAACCACAATATAACATGTTGGCATATTATACAGTGAAATGTATGTATGTGTTATAGTGGAGGGTACTGCCCCTTTTGTGTGAGTGAGCTTTACAAAAAGCAAGACAAAGTTAAGGCATCGTTTGGATGTTGTAGCCATAAGAAAAACTCCTCACTCATTGGGATCCTTAAAAAAATCTTGACCGTTCAATCCTCCCTTTTACCTAATGCTTCTCACTTCAATACACGTGCTCTCTCTCTTTTTCTTCCCTTTTAAATCATTTTGCTTCCATGCATAGAATTCTCCTCCAACTACAACACACACATACACACCAAAAGGGTATCTAGAGAGAGAAACAGAAACAGTCTTGGGGTATTTTATTTTATTTCTTTTGTTCCTCTTGTAAGCCTCTTCATCGCCATCATTAGCGACCCTTCTTTATAAAATGTTTAATTTTTTTCTGGGTTAAACAATTTTGAGATGAGCAAAAGAAATGGGATTTTTAAAAAGGGTCTCTTTTTGTTGTGGATTGGATCTCTTTGTTGTACTTGAAACAGAGAACCTGCCACATCTCAGCTGCTGATTCTCATTTTTTTGATCATCTCTACTGAAACTAAAGCAAGCAACTTTTTTGTGATCTATTTTTTTTTCTTTCTCTATTCCTTGATCTGTGTTCTTGGTTTCTCACAACAAAGATGGATGAAAGGAAATGCAAGAAATGAGTCACTGTTCCGATTTGGTTTACTTGGTATTTTCAATTTTTAAGTGATCAAAATATTTTTTAATGGAGCAAAATCAAGGAAAGAAGTTTGTTTGCAAGTTTTGCAACAAAAGGATATCCATGTGGGAAGTCCTTAGGAGGTCACATAAGGACTCACATGAATACTGAGAATCTTGGTAAAGCAGAGGAAAAGGCTGAAATCTCCATAAACAACAAGCAGCTTCTCTGTTCTAGGAACATAAAGAGAGCTGCTGAGGCTGAAGCCGGTGGTGGCCAATCTGCAACTTATGATCTAAGGGAGAACCCCGAGAAAAGCAAGAGATTTTTTTATTTAGGCAATGGTTCTGTACTGAAAGAGATGATTTGTAAAGAATGTAGTAAGGGTTTCCAATCATTGAAAGCTCTTTGTGGTCACATGGCCCGTCACTCAGACAAAGAAAGGGTCTTTCAGAAACTTGAGGATCATTGGGGTAACATTGAGAAACAGAAGCTGATTGTGGATAGTCAATCAGATACTGAAATATCAACTCCAAGTAGGAGGAGGATATCCAAAAGGATAAGGTGCAAAATAGGAGGTGTTTTGTAACGCCTCGTACCCGAGACCGTTGTCGGAGTCGAACACGAGGTGTTAACAGACTTAATTCATTGCTTAAACAGCTCAAACAATTTAATTTTAGAAATTCCAGACCAGCTGGCTAACTGCGTCACAGTCGCTTAAAAATTCATATCTCGAGTTCTGAAACTCAAAATCCAATTCTGTAAATTTTCTCTGAAACTAGACTCATATATCTATTTATAATTTTTTTCTAGAATTTTTGGCTAGGCCAATTAGTACAGTTTATTAGTTAAAGTCTCCCCTGTTTCAGGGTTCGACTGCTCTGACCTCTGTGTATTACAAATCAGATATCTCTCTGTACAGAATTTCAATGACTATGAAGTTTGTTTCTCTTAAAACTAGACTCAATAATAAATCTGTACATATAAATTATGACTTCTAATTATTTTTATACAATTTATGGTGAATTTCCAAAGTCAGAACAGGGGATCCAGAAATCGCTTTGGCCCTGTTTCACAAAAACTTAAACATCTCATAAAATATAACTCATATACCTGTTTCGTTTCTTCCATATGAAAATAGACTCATAATGCTTCAATTCCATATTTTATTCATCATCTAATTATATCTCTACTATTTTTAATGATTTTTCAAATTCACGTCACTACTGCTGCTGCGAATCTATTTTATGGTAAATTTTACCTATTTCATGGTTTTCATGGATTAACTAGCAATTTGACATACATAACACCAAAATGATCATAATTAGCCATTCCAATGGCTAATCATTACCAAGCATTTTTATACTACTCAATAACCATATCATAAGACCATATATACAAAATGATTATAATGCTATACATGCCATACTCAAAATATACAAGCCATTATGCCAAGATGGTATACGGATAGTGTGAGCATGCCTCCGACCGTTCCCGATTTTCGAGCTGGCTTGTCAACACTACAAGGAATGAAAAGGAGGGAGTAAGCATAAATGCTTAGTAAGTTCACATGCAAATAGCAAGTAACATAACCATATAAGCAAACATAAAACATCATTTGCATAATCATCACCAAGACATTCATATCATATTTTCATTTATCATCTTACCATATTGTTGTTATATCGATTTTTCAACCCGAGGGTTAAGTACATACCTGTTCAAAGTATCCATTTCACAACACTTACCAATACGTCCCTTTCATCTTGAGTATTCCTCCATTTGAGTAGAACTTTACCCGTTGAACACATCGGAATATAATCCGGATACATGGAAAGTTTGCACATAAGTGCCACATATGTAGCCAAGCTACTATGTAACCCGCCCATAAGCGAACTCGGACTCAACTCAACGAGCTCGGGCTTTCGCATCCATAAGTGAACTCGGACTCAACTCAACGAGCTCGGATGCCTAGTTACATCTCACGAACTCGGACTCAACTCAACGAGTTCGGACATTCGCATCTATAAGTGAACTCGGACTCAACTCAACGAGTTCGGATGCCCAAATATCCCAGTGACATGTCACTTGTATCCTAATCCATTCCTAAGGTTCAACGGGACCTTTTTCCCAATCATGTGTCTCAACCATCTTCTACGGAATACCGATATCTGATACTCGTGTAGTATTTCACATTTTCCAAGTATATCACATAATTTGACATATTATCAAACAATTATCACGAGTATAATATTTCATAATAATTATCATATCATTTAAATAACATAAAAACATTTAAAATAATAACTATGTTACCAACATTTACATATGAACTTACCTCGTATGCGAAAATGGCTACTTTTACTATTTCGTCCACAACTTGGTATTTTCCCCATTTTAGCCCGAATTTCAGTTTTCCTTGCTCTATCATTTAAAATATAGTCTAATTAGGACTCACATTATTCAAATTGACCGAAAATCATATTTTGGAAAAATTACAATTTTGCCCCTAAACTTTTGCATGTTTACACTTTTGCCCCAAAGCTCGTAAATTAAACTTCAGCCTGTTTTCTTATGTTTTATGACATGCTGATCATTTTTCCCTTCTATGGAAACATCAAATTCTCACTCAAACATGTACTTATGACTATTAGGTATTTTTACCGATTAAGCCCTTTTGCTCGTTTTCACTTAAAACCGAGTAGCACAAGCTGTCTAACATAATTTAAAACCTCATATTCTATCATAAAACACCAAAATACACAAATTTCACCTATGGGTATTTTTCCAAATATAAACCCTAGGTTAAATTATTGCTAGCATAAGCTAAATCGAGCTCTACGGACTCTAAAAACGTAAAGAACTTGAAAAAGCAGGGCTAGAATGGACTTACAATCGAGCTTGGAAGCTTAAAAAACCCTAGCCATGGTTTCTCCTTGCTATATTCGGCCATGGGGTTGAAGATGAGCAAAATTGGCTTTTAATTTTGTATTTTAATTTATTTTACCCCTAAATGACCAAAATGCCCTTACTACTAAACTTTCCAAAAATTCCATCCATGTCCAATTTTTGTCCATAAACTTAGAAATTGGTAAAATTTCTATTTAAGACCTCCTAATTAATATTTCAAAGCAATTTCATACTAGAAACTTCTAGAATGCAAGTTTTGCAAATTATTCGATTTAGTCCCTAATTTCAATTTAAGCACTTTAGGCATAGGATTTCATCACGAAATTTTCCAAAAATCATGCAATCATATCATAAACATAAAAATAAGTATAAAATAATTATTTCTATCTCGGATTTTGTGGTCACAAAACCACTATTCCGACTAGGCCCAAAATCAGGATATTACATGTTTACTCTAATAATTCAGTCTCTTTGGCAAATGGTTCATCATCTGTATCGGAGATTGAAGAGCAAGAACAGGAAGAGGTTGCTATGTGTTTAATGATGCTGTCAAGGGATTCTGGTTGTAAGAAAGGGCTGAATTCAGTTGCTGATTCTTCAGACAACAACTTTATCGTTCTGGAGGGTAAGTCATCCTCCATAGATTTGAGGATTACTGTTAAGAATGCTAACAATGGTGGTGAGATTTTGAAGATGAAAAAACAAGAAGTCATCAAGCTGAAATCTGCTGAGTCTGGTCCTTGTTCTGAAAATTCTGATTCCAGGTATTTTAGGAATGGGCCCAAGAAGGTGGAACCAGATGTTTCAAGCAATGGGGTTACCAACAATGTTGAATGTAAGAAACTCAAGGTAAAGTCTAGATCTGGATTTGAATACTTTGATGCAACACTTGGTAAAAATAGGAGTAAATCCAAGTACGTGAAAACTGAATTCCCAAAGGATTTGGTTAGTGAATGAGGGGATAATCAAGATGATAGAGCTTTGACTAAGTATGGTTTAAGAAGTGGGAAGAAAGATTATTCCAATTCTCCAAAGGGAACCAAACTTGAGTTAATACATGATAGAGGTGAAGACAGCTTAGCAAATGGTTCTTTTCATGCTCCAATGGCTACTACCAAGTTGTCAAATGGCAACGCTGAGAAAAGATTGGGGTCAAAGAAAAACAAAGGGCATGTATGCCCTTTCTGCTTCAAGGTTTTCAAGTCAGGCCAAGCTTTAGGAGGTCACAAAAAGTCTCATTTTGCTGGGGGTTCAGAGGACACAGCATTGGTCGTCAAACAAGACTCACCAGATATGCCATTACCAGCTTTTATTGACCTTAACCTTCCTGCTCCTGTTGAAGAAGATGCAATGGAGAACTCTGGGTTCATCCTATGGTAGTTGTTTAGAAAGCACCACAACCATGATCTCTTTGCTAAGTTGAGGAACAGACAAGAGAATTTACAGTGTACAAATGAACAATTTACTCTTTTGGTGTTTCTCTTTGGCTTCTGATTCAATATGGTTTTTTTTGCTAAGGTAAATGTTCCCCTTTTTCTCCTTTTTAAAATTTTATCTATGTTCTTGAACATGTATCTTCATTCTTACACAACTTTTCAATTCATTGTTCATCTTTTTTTGTAACATTTTCAACTATGTTTTTTTTTTCAGTACTCTTTCAAATCTGTCAAATATAGAGTCTTGTAAGAAGCAAAAAACAGAAGCTTCTGATTTTTAACTTGTATGATAAAAGCATTTGATATGTAGGTAGGCTATCATATGTTATCCTTTGATACAACCAATCTCACTGTTGAAGTGTTGTTTTTAAAGAAGAGCCAAGGAACACCTGCTTTTTGGGGAAAACATTAAAGAAAGCTTCATTCTAAGGAGTGGAAATGAAGTTTCCCCTAAAATTCACATGCCGCAAGAACTGTACACTCCATTTATTTGCTACTTTCTACACATATTTAGACACTCCAATAGGTTGCATTTTTAAGCACATACACACACCCCCACACATATATGTACTATTTGGGAAATGACATAAGATCAATTTTAATGCTCTCCTTTTTGTTAATAACAAAAGATTAAGTTTCTCCATCTTAACAGACCTTGTTTGTCAATGAATAAAAGAAAAGAAAAAGGAGCTTTGTTTCTCACATTATTCTCTTTCCTTTAAATATAGTTCAAGAATTTAGGTCAACCCCCCAATGCTAGGCATGTAAAAGTAGGTAGAAATGAAAAATCTTTTTAAGCTATTTGAGATGGCATTGAAAGAGGTGAAGATCTTATTGAGTAGTTGGACTATTTTCTTTATTCGAAATTTTTTTTTTACCTAACACTCGCATCCGAACTCAAATAACTTAGGATGGTACTCATATTGGCATAATGGGATTAAACAAAACAAACCCAATCTCATTTTTTATACCATTTAATTTGACAGAGTAGCATATTTCTTTATAACAGCACACCATGACCCTTTTGTTGGTTGCTCATTATTATATTCTCTTATCTATTGATTGTGTCTACTTGAGAAAGAGACTGAGTGCAAATTAGTTGAGGGTTTTTCGTGTTGATTATAGTGATTTAGGCCATTGAATTTAGGGTTTTTTTGTCATGGCCCAATCATAGATGAGCCCACTACATAATGATGGAAAATTCCAAATTGGGCTCAAATGTCCGTTTTTATCTTCTTTCAAACTTGGTGCTTGGAATACTGAAAAACTTGTAAATTTTTTATTTTGGGATAAAACAATTTTAGGCCCCTGGACTTTGTGACTTTTCTTAAGTTGGTACTTTAGTTTTCCTTTTTCTTTTCAGGTCGGTACTTGAACATTGATTCTGTCGTACACCATTAATTTTTGCTTGTTTGACTTTTCAATAACTAATTATAAAAATTGTCAAATCAAATGCTGAGCTAGGGACCAAATAAAAAACTACATGTGACAGCCTAGAGTTGGATGGATAGCTGGACTCTATTTCTCAATAACCATAGTCCAACAATCTTTGTATCAAGGCAAATATCCTAAATAAATCCTTAAACTTTTATCACTTTTTTTAAAAAAAATTATGTTACTCACGATGTTGGGTGAAATAAAATATATTTATAAAAATGAAATGAAATTTTAATTAAAATATGTTCAAGATATCATGAAATTCCATCATAATAATATTTTATAAAAAGACAAAAGAATATACTTACTTTATAAAAATAATTTTTAATTAATTTGTGATACTAATTCAATAAAAAAATTTAAATAACTATTTGAAATTTTTTATTACATTCAAATAATCCTCAAAGTAACTTATACCTAAAAAAAGCTATTAATTTTTTACTTGTATCCAACTAAGCTATAATTGACTTGAATTTAAGTAAACCCTTATAATTATATTACATCCAAGTAAGCCTTAAACTTTAACTGATTAGCTTAATACACTTTTAATCTTTGACTTCTATTTTGTCAAGTCATTCAATATTGTTTGAATTAGACCGAATCAGTTGGATTGAAAATCGGCTGATATTGGTTTGAACATAAGAATTGAACCGATTTTTTAGCAAACTGTTTAAAACTTACTAATAAAAATAAAAAATTGGGATAAAAAATCGACAGTTGAATTAGTTTTTATAAAACTTTTAATATATATTTAATTATTGTTAAATTGGTGATTAAACCAATTAAACTAAAAACTAATGGTCTGATCAATTCAATCACCGATCCAGTTATTAAATTGTTAAAAGCCATTATCGAGTAAAGTTATACTATCATTCTTTATACTGTATTTTAAGAACCAACATCAATAAGTAGTTAATCGGTAAAAGTACCTTGGAGGCCCCTATACTCGGGGTTGGATTGTATTTTGTCCCCTCTACTAAAAAAATAGATAAATTAGTCCTTGTATATTAGATCAAAGAGCAAAATGGTCCTTTTGTTAAAAATTTCATCCATTTCTACTATTAAAGATTGATTCATGTACGTCAACATGAAGTGCACGTGGCATGCCACTTGTTACTATTTGGTTATTTCGTCAACTACGGCAGTCTTTAACAGTACAAAATGATGAAAATTTTTAACAGAAATGATCAATTTACTCTTTGATTTAACGTACAATGATTAATTTGCCCTTTTTGAGTAGAGGGGACAAAAAACAATCTGAGTCCTAGTACAGGGGTCTCTATAATACTTTTATTGCAATTAATCATTTTTATAACAACAACTAAAAATTATTTAAGAGGTTAACAAAAAAGTTTATCGTTTTGGCACGTTTACTTTTTCTTTCGTATGCTCTGAGTAGCACGCCTTTATTGGTTTTCTAGGGTTTGATTTCTTTTGTTTTCTGCCTAAAAATTTCTCACGATAGAGAATGAACTAGCGGGATTGAGTATTTCAAATGGTGAAGATGAGGCATGGCATGTAACAACATGTTTTTAGTAGTGACGAAAATAGTGGTTTCGGGACCATAACTCCTACAAGTGTGTCATTATTTTATTAATTATTTAATTGTTATAAGGTTATATGAAAGTCGTATTAAATTTTTGTTAAGAAATTTTAAAGTTTAAATAGTTAATTAAGTAAAAATGACTAAATTAAAAAATGTGTAAAAGTTTATTTCTATTAGCTAATAGGGTCAAATAGCTTTGAAAAGGTAAATTAATGGACTTGGATGGTAATTATACCATATTCTAAGTTAGTGGATGTTTATGGATAGGTTTTAGTGTAATTATAATAGTTTTTAAAGGTTAATCTTGTAATTTAATAATTAAAGGATATGTTAAACAAAACAAAAGGTAAAAAATTGTATCATCTTCCCCATTTACTAATGAAAATCGATTCCACCATATTTGAGAAGCAAAAGTTTTAGCGAAGCTTTGCTTTGGATGCATGGTATGTATTTGATGCTCGTTTTTAATGATTTTTACGTTTTTAAGCTCGTATTAGCTTAATCTAACTAGCCCGGGGGTTAATTTGTAAAACTATTAAAATTTTAGAGATTTTCCATGAATGAGTTTGTAGTTTTAGTGAATTTAATTGATAGATTACTAAGCTTGGTTGTTAAATAGGCACATTTTGTTAAGTGATTTTTAATGAATTTGAGCTTAATGACTTATTTGAGAAAATAGTAAAATTCAGTGATAATTTTATGAAATAATGAAAGAAATGGTCTGTAAAGGACCTTAGAGAGAATCGACTATCACTATATTTCATTAATTATGGTTTAATTGCGAGTTTGAGATTTAGGGACTAATTTGTATAAAAGTTAAAATGCTAGGGGTAAATTTATAATTTTACATTAAAATGGGTTATAAGTTAGAATCTATGAAGTTAAGCTATTTGAATTATTTAATTGAGTTAAATTACTATTTAGATTAAGAAACAAGTCATTTGGAATTAAACCAAGGAAAAGCTAAAGTGTTGGAGTAGTCATCGGCTTCGTTTCTTACAAAAATTTTTGTCGAGGTAAGTTTGTATTTCATTTTAAAATATTAAATTTGAATTTATAAGATTAATTGATATCTTTATATATGTATTTATATACTAATAATGAAGATTGTTTTGATTTGAGAAAAGGAAAGGACTGTGATTGAAATACATCATGATATTATACTCAGTCGTGCGGTAGGCCATGTGAGCCATACCACCGTGTGTCAGTCCTTGTGGTAAGCTGTGTAACTCATTGTTTGCGAATTAGAGGCACACAGGCTAGAGACACGAGCGTGTGTCCAGGTCGTGTAACTCATTGTTTTGTACTTCACGTCACAAGGACTAGGGACACGGGCTTGTGTCCAAGGTGTGTAACTTAATATTTGGTATTTAGGGTCACACAGGTCAGGGACACAATTGTGTGTCCAGGAAGTGTGAGGGGTTATGGGTCACACGGGTGTGTGCGTGACCATGTGTCAGACCGTGTAACTCACTATTTTGAGCCACACGAGTGTGTGGGCCAAATTACAGAAATTTTCCCTAGGGCCGTAAGCATCGTTTGAATCGAACGTAGGCCTTCCGTAGGGTCTGTATGATCTAGATTAGACTGTATAACTTGATATCCAATATTTTGATGCTGAATAATCAATTATCTGTACATATAATTGATGTGATAACTGTTAAATAATAATGATCTGTATTATATGATTATGAATTGTAATTGAATATTGTATGTACATCCCTGATATCTGATATCTGTAATCTGTATCTACATTGGGTGCGAACGATATAAAGAAGGAAGTGCTAGCAGTTTAATGATCTACCGAACTAAGTGGCTAAACTACAACACTGTATCTGAATTTGGCAATTTATCACATATTAATCTGGCAGCTAGTCTATAATCACTCTGAAATGTGTCATACCGACACTAATTTGTGTGTAGGGCTGGATGGGTACTTGATACCCTATATGGTATGTTAGGATGGTTGGAGATGGTGTGTCGTATATAGGGGTAGGAAACTGTATCTGATTTTGATCTATTCTGTATTTTATTTCTGATCTATTTGCATATTATCTGAACTGTTACATTATTACTGAGAATCATCTGTTTTTGATTATGTATATAAATTTGGGCAATTACTGTTATATCTATATTGATGTTTGCCTATATATCGGTTACTCAGGTTGAGTTATAAGCTCATTCTATTTTTTTACTGCGTCGCAGGTAACCCACAGGCTTAGGAGGCTTGATGTGTCGAGAGCTCGATCATATCTCTTTATTAGATATTTTACTGTTTATTTAAATTTAAACTAACATATTTTTTATTTCAGACTATGGTTGTAAGCTCGGATTTCCACGTTGGTTTGACTGGTTAGGTGTTTCCTAAATGATGAACTTTAAATTACTTTAAGGTTGGTTTTCCTTAAACGTTTTGATGTAACCTCCAAACTTGGTTTTAACATCTAGGTTTGGTATGGGTGTTACATTCACATTGTGAAAAAGACAAGTTACTTCAATAAATAATCTAAACAAATATGTATTCCCGTAAAAGAATCAAAGTGAACATTTGATTCAAATACTTAGAAGGATTATTATATCGTCTGTAATTCCAATTAAGGAGATGACTAGTCTTAGCTATTGGAGCAGTTGGCTCCACAAGTAGAGACATAGATATACTTATTAGAAGAATGATATATTGGACTAGACCCAATATTAATTAATATTGAATTTGTTTGTGAATTAATTCACTTGTGATGTTCATGGTATAATTTACCTAAATTTTGAGTTAATCACTGACCATGCATATGTAACTCATTTGTTTTGGTATAAGTGGAGGCTTATACTCTAAAGATGATCGAGCCCGTAGCCAGTATGTTGGGTACATGACTTGTGTATAGCATGACTTTATTAGCAACAATGGAATTCATAGCTTGATTAAAGAGTTAACAATATCCTCTCATTGACATTGTGTAGATTAATAAATATGGAATGTGGCAACGAGTTGATTGTTCTCAAACAAATAATTTATCACAATCATTTGTTGACAGTGATCAATACTAATCATTTAGAAGACACAATGGTGATAATGAGATAAAATAAAATTGTATTGAGTGAGCAGATTTAACTTAAAGGAATCAATGATATCATATGAGGGTAACACACACATGATGAGGTCATTGGACAAAGCTGTTGGATAAATTGCTTTCATAAAGAATATACAATAAGGAGTTTTTAATCATGGTACTGAGTGTGGACTGATTCCATGATTAAGTAAATTGCGAATTGTCGAAACGATACTTCTGAACATAATTACAATTACTCAAGCATAATTATATATGTCTGATTAGCCCATCCGTTAGCTCAACAAAAACTAGATCGAACGCATTTGAATTAGAAGAAAATTCTATGACTTTGGAAATAATTTAATTGAGTTGATTTATTCGATATGGAATTAAATTAGGCGGTCGTGAGAATTGTTTAACTAGAGAATTTGATTAAAGAATTTTCTTTAAAAATTAATTTGAAAATTCTCAATGATTTTAAAAAAAAATTAATTTTGATAAAGTAAAATTAAATTAATCAAATTAATTAAAATAAATATGATATTTTTAGAAATTAATTTTGAAGTCAAATAATTGACCCAATGGGTAATTAAACTTAAAAATTGGACCTGAGATCGAAAATTGGGCCTGAGAACCCAAAACTGGTCAATAACAAGCTTGGGGTGCCATAAGGGTGTTGCACCTGCAATGGCACCACCGAACACAACAATGTCGGCAATGACGACGGTGATGACGACATTCTAGTGGCCGTCAGTGATACTTTGGCCATTGAGCAATGAAAGAATTATACTTCTATTGAGACTCTATCAAATAATTTGATTTCAGATTAATTATTCCAAAAATAATATAATATTTAATTTAATTTAATACTTATCTTAATAATATTTTATTAATTTAAAATTAAAGTGATTATCTTAAAATTAAATTAAATTTAATATTTATCTTGTAAATAAATGTTCTATTAATTTAATATATTTAATATTAAATTTAATCTAATATTTATCTTGATAAGTATTATATTAACTTATATTAAAGTAATTAAATTTAATTATAGTTAAACTCTCTAAATTTTCCTCATATAAATAGAGTCATATTCTTTATTTTTTACATCTTCTCTATCTGGATTTTCTAATATGAGAGTTGCCACTTACCGGTGGTATTGGGGGAACTATAAAATAGGGTTTGTCCTTTGAGTGCTTTTGCAATTTGCCCCTCTGGTTGTTGTGGACCCTACAAATCCATCATCATGATTTTATGGTTTTCTTTTTCTATTTGGATTTGGACACTAAAGAAATCCTTTTGACGTGTGTCCTTGGTATTTCTAACTAGTTTTAGTATTCATACACACCACACCTTCTCATATATTTTGGCTATCCTCAACATTTGGAAAAAAATAGGAAGATTTGAATAAAATATAAAATTTAAAAAATAAATTTGGGTAAAAAAGTTTTGACCCGAACTTAATCTAAATATTATATTAATTATATATATATATGTTAAATAATAATTATATATATTTATATTTATATTTAATCATTAATTCAATAAGAGTTAAACCAATTACTTAAAATTTAAAAAAAATTATCTAACTAAATAATTTAACCCAAAATATTAAATTTTAAAAATTATATTTAATAAAATAAAATATTTATTATATTTATTTGTTTTTTTTAATATAATACAACATTTATTACATTTATGATAATGTTTTTTAATATAAATACTTTTTAATGTGTTAACATTTTTATTTTTAATTATTTTTAGTACATTTAGTGTATTATATTTTTTAAAAATTTTAATTTTAAATAAATAATAATCTAAAAAAATTAAATATGGACGGGTCAGGTCAGGCTTGAGTTTACTTTTCTTAAGTTGGGCCTGGCTTGAACAAAAAAGTAACATCATTTTTTTAGTTGAGTTGGGCCCAAATTTAAAAAATTGATCTAGATACATTGCATGTGCATGACTCATGAGCACCTCTAATTTCATATGGTAAAATATAATTAATTGATATAATGACAATAATAATGGGTGTTTTTATTTCCACAAAAGAATTGTAACAACCCTTTTTTTAGTGGTTTCGGAAACAGTGGTTTTGATATCACAATTTTGACGAGTGAGTTCGTAAATATTATTAATTAGTATTTACGAGTCAAATCTAATGATATGGTGAATTTTGATTTGACAGCTTATATTAATTGGTCAGTTAGTCACAACACAAGTAGTTTGAACCTAAAGTTAGTAGTTTTAAAAAAAAAAGATATCGAGACATCATTTTTATAAACTGAGTTCGTAAATATTTATATTGAATATTCACAGAGCTATTATTTAGGTGAATTGAAGTTCGGTTCGGAAATTATGGTGATTAGATAGTTAATTAAGAAAAAATAATTAAATCGTAAAAATCGTAAAAATTAATTGCTATTGAATTTTAAGAGTTAAATGAGTTAAAAAAGTATTGTTATAAAGATTTGAATGACAATTAAGCCATTATATTTTGTAATAGATGGTTAGTGCTTGCATTCTTTAATCATGTTAAAATTAGTTTAAAACTTTAAAACATAAATGTCATCATCTTCATTTTTGTCTTCCACCGAAAATAAAACATCAAAACTCCACTTTTGAGAAACCAAGGTTCGGCCAAGCTTAGGTTGTTTTCATGGTAAGGTTTTTTTAATCTGTTTTTCGTAATTTTTATGTTTTTGAAATCGTTGTATTTTAATTTAGCTAGTTAAAGTGTTAAATCGTAAAACTATTATAAGTTTTAAAATTTTTCATTAATGTTATTTGAAGTTTTTGAATGTTAATGGTAGATTTTAAAGCTTGGAAATGAAATAGGATTAATTTGTAAAGTGAATTTTGTTAGTTTTTAGTTTAGGGACTAAAATATAATAATGTAAAGTTTGATATGAAATTTCTAAAATTTATGTACTTAGAGGGCTGTACAGGGATGGAATTGAAATTTAATTGTAAAATAAAACTTGAATTTGAAAGATATAATTGTTTCGATTTTAGGTATAAATTGAATAAAATGTAAAACTTGAGGGATTATTCGATAGATGAAATTAAATTGTCATATAACTTTAGTATGTTGTTAAATGACGGTTGCAATTGATAATTTAATTAAATTATGCTTTAGATCGAGATTTTCAACAATCGAAGGATATACACAGAAAACGAAAAATTGTTGAATAGTCATTGACACCTTATTTGTTGTTGCTTTTGTCAGCGAAGTTCATATGGGACTTACTTTTTTAAATTCAAATATAGTTGTAATACTTTGATTTGCTTTTTAGATCGAATTGTTAGGTGTATATATATTGTCTCAGTATCAAATGGATTAATTCGATAAGACTTGAAATGTATGATAATACATAACATCAAAAGGATGTAAATTGTTATACGAATGATTTAATTTGTAAGAAATGTTGATAAATGAATTGATAGTTGTTTATGATTAATCAAATCATATTGGTGTGAATTTGATTAATTATTAGATAGATGACTTAAATAAAATATATTTAGATGTGTATAAGATAATTAAACTCTGTGTAGAGTATTGCATGATATTGAGATGAATTTGATACATGCTTTAGTTATTGGAAGTGTTGTGATAACATGAATGTACTGAATCTTGAATAAGTGTTCCTGATAGCACTATGGTGCTCCTGATAGTACTTTCGTACTCTTGATAGAAGTATAGTGCTTCTAATAGTACTTTCATACTCCTGTTAGTACTACGATGCTCCTGATAGCATATTCATGTTTCTATTTGCACTACGGTGCCCTGATTGCACTTTTGTTCCCCTGATTTCTCTTCAGTGCCTCCATAAGCACTTCGATGCCTTTGTTTGCATTTGTGGTGTCTCTGTTTAGCACTACAACATTCCCTGGTGAGATGTAATCACCTGGGTATTTGAATCGAATTACTAATATTCATCAGGATATTTAATTAATAGAGAAAGGGAAATGTATGTTAAATTATCATGAGAATACATTCAAATGATATATGATGATTAAATTATATGAATGGTATTGAATTGATATAACGTATGTGGTTGGTAATGTCTTGAATGATATATACATATACATATACTACTTGATATAATGTTATATATATTGAATTATATGTGGGATTTACCTTATTACTATGGAATCCTAATAACACGTATTCTAAATAGATACGTACATTGTGTGCATGAAATGATATTAATGGTATATTGTTGACGACTCCGTTGTATGGTACTATATTGACATAACAAGTAAATGTTGGATTGATACATGAATGGAATGATTGATGAACTCACATTGATAATGTGAAACGTTGTAATAGGTAGTTGAGATTAATTAATTATTTCAATATGTTTAATGATGAATTGTGGTAAGTTTACTCTTTTAAATCCTATGAACTTACTAAGTATTTTAAATACTTACTTTGTTTTGTTTTTTGTCCTGTAATTGACGTTTGCGGAATTTGTCAGATCAGATCACTCAAGAGCTCACACTTTCCAGCTTTTGTCTTGGTAGATTTTTAATTTTTTCTAGACCTGATTATGTTGGGCTTGCACTCATGTTGTCTTGAATGTTTATAAGTTTGGTATATTGATAATGATGAATTTTGATGTTACGACAAGATGTATATAAATGTGCAAATTAGTAACATGGTGAATGTGTTTGTGGCAAATGAATGATCCATGTTGGTAATTTGGTATGATTGGCTTGATTGTATAAGCTTGGGTATATAATGTAATCATGAAGATATTTCATGTTTATTTGAAATAATCAATGTGAATTGAATGTGTTTTCTTTCAAATTTAATTGTAGCACTTCGTAGCTTGAGTCCGACGACCAGATCGGGAAAGAGGTGTTACGTGAATTAAGAAACCATCATATGTTCTTAATTGATATTTAAGAAAAAAAATCAATAAAATAAGGCACATGATGATTTTTTTAATCCTACTTGTGAAGTTAAAAAAAAGAACTCACCGCTAATGATCAAATTATAATCCTTAAATAAATTAGTTAATTGTTATATCTTTTAACTATAAATGTATAAAAAGGAAATAAGATCAAATGAATAAATTTTTACAATTTTTTCAAAAATATTAATTGCGATAGACATCCTCAAACTATGACCTAAATTTTAAATTGATTCATAAATTTTAAAACATTTTAATTGAGTCCTTAAAATATTGATATCGTATCCATTGGTCCCTTCCATAAGCCTAGTAGTTAGCTTAGACATTATTGCCTCATTTGATTAACATGAGGAAGGAAAAAGCTTATTTACTACATATGTATTACAATAGTTAGACATAAAATAAAGAATAGTTGTACAAATTTAAACTTAAAATTGTCAATTGAGTCTTAGCTCAATTGGCATGGGCATTGTTGCCAATGTAGGAGACATGGATTCGAGTGCATTGAAGCGCATTTATCCTCCTATTTATGGGTTGGAAGGGCTATGGCTAGTTCTAGGCATTGTGTTTAAAAAAGAGCAGATATGATTAAAACTTATAATGAGATTGTTTTAAAAATTTTAAATTTAAAATTAGAAAGATGAGTAATAACTCTTGTAAAAAAAAAGATTTATTTAAAATAAGCAAAAATTTTCCTTCTCTTTGGTAATAATAAGTCATGGAAATGGCTAAATATTACCAATTGAAGTAATTTATTGCTACTAACCTATATACTAAATCATGTGTAAAAAACAATGCTCCAACCAAACATAGCATAAATGTTAAATCGGATATGAAATGGAGCTTAAAATATGTGATCAAAATTTACAAATATATATATATATTGATATCTAAGTTATCCATGGAATAAGTATAAAAGTGTTTAAAATTTGACTTAAGTGTTTTAAACATACTCCATGTTAGATCCAATTTAACATTGAATATTTAAGCTAAATATTAGGTTGATTGAATGAACAAATTATAATACAATATTGATAATGGGGATTCAATTAGAAAAAAATTGAAATTTAAGGACTAATATAGAAATTTAGATAACAGGTTAGGGATATTAAGTGTAATTAATCATAAAACAAAAGAGAATTAGGAGAAACCTCACAGTCACAACAAGTGGGGAAGACTGGAGAGGGAGGTCCACCGCATAAAAGTCCAACTGCACCGATTGATGTATAACAAACTTTACCTAACTGCCTAACTGCCACACGAGGAATTAGCCGAGGAAAAAGGGATCGCAGAGGAAATGGAAAAGACGGAATAAAGCAGAAAGCAAGCAGTTGTTTCTGTTACGGGCATAGCGGATAATCGTACGTGGATCAGTTGTTCTTCAGTCTACGGCTTTGAAGATATTATTTATTACCCGCATTTAGTTGATTTATACCCTCTTTCTCGAAGTGTAAACCCCCAAAATGATAATCTAACTATGCTTATAGTCTATGTGCTTTTTATTTATTTATTTATTTAATAATATCAAATTAGATTATTTAATATTTTTAAAATAAAATTGCTTGCATGATCCTTTCGTGTGTGTAATATTGGTTACATAAGTCTTTCAAAGGTGTCAATTGCAAAATTAAACCTAAATATTTGATTAAGAAAGTGAACAAGGCAGAAAAAGGTTTTAATTAAAAAATGATAGGTAAGGAAGGGTTTAAAAGCAATGTCGGCTGACTGCCTAACTCTGAAGCAACATTGAAAACCACGCAACTAAGCCATAAAAACAAGTGGCCCAATTTACAGCTACTTTCTTTTTCCCATTCCTTCATTTTTGTTTTTCTATATATTATTTCCTGCATTTCACGTACGAAGCCATGAAGAGCTCTCCAAAACCACCCAACACTCTCCTAAAATGAATATTACAGCATAATAGATCCATGATATGGTTCATATATATGTATTATACACATATAAATGTATGATATTATATTTAATACAATAAATAATTTTAAAGAATTAAAATTATCGATCACACATTATAATATATATATATATATATATGAAAAAAACAATATTAGTAATTCAATTTAATTACTTTTACCATTTAATCACTATGTATTAAATATAAATATAAAGTAATTATTTGGTATATTGATAATAAAGTTCTTAAATTAAAAAATAAAAAAATAGAAACCTTTAAAAATAAAAACCCTCTACTGTCTATGTACCGGATTATAATCCTCTATATTTTGCCGTGAATTAAAAAAAAAATCTTATTCTTTAAAAGTTTTTTAAAATAAATTTTATTTTAACGATACTATTGTTACGGTGTGAACATATTAAAACTAAACACATATTTCAAGAATATTAAAAAAAAAAAATCCAAATAATATAGATATTATATACTTCTAAAGAGAGAGTAGGGCTAGTCAGAAACTAGTGGCTCTAAATTAATTTGTTTTGGAGCTGAAGGAATACCATGAACTGCTGGGATATAATCTCCTCATCATTTAAACCTAATAATTAAACAGGAATTTCAACATATATTCACATGCATATATTAGAAATGGAGGGCTGAGGTTAGATAAATCTGCCCATAATTGAGAGAATGAACTTATCATGTGAGCAATACCTGATTTGTGTAAAGTAAACATTATGATAGTAATAACTAAGGAATTGTATTTTCTGGTAAAGGACTCACTCATTGATGAAAAATAATAATTGCCTTGGCTTGGCACTTGGCAGGTTGGTCCTTGGGGCAAAGATCAGTAACCTTCACTTCATCTACCAATCACTGACTAGCCTGTATTTACAAACTAAGAAAAGGGTTACTGTTTCAATATATATATATATATATAAATAAACGAACAGAAAAACCTAGCTATACTCTAAATTCTTAAGGCATATTACTATATTACTATATAGTTGGACTGATATTCTCCATTTGATTTTATGCTTTCGTTCCAAAACCAGATTTTAAGTATTCCTTGACGTGTCCAGAGAAAAGTTATCATTTTGCTTTTTCTTCATCTTTTCATCACCTCCACAAGTGTTGAACAAAGACCTAAAACTCACTTTTTGTCTTTTTGCTTTTTCTTTTCTAGATCTGATAAACAGGCACGTGTTGTATATATTGTTTTTCCAACCGAAAGTAGTTCTAGTTCTTCCCATAATGATCGAATAGCATAATCATGTTGATAGGGATGGTATATATAAAAATAACACCCTCTCTTTCCAAATAACTAGACTGGTGCAATCTAGAAAAACACTGAATCAAGCAACCTTTACATAACTTTTTTTACTATCAGTCACAATAAACTTCAACTAAATTTGAAATCGAGTTAAATTAAAATTTAAATGAAAGACAAACTTTTCTTATATTATTTTCTTTATTCATAATATTTAAATTCAAAACTTATTTAAATGACATCAAATTTCTTATCACTCAATTTAATATTAGTACCTTAAAAATTAAATTTAGATCGCATATACAAAGTATCTATATATCACATTACAGTAATTGAAACTAAATTTTAAATCTAACTTCACTAACTACTTAATGTCATGTTTGAGAACATGAAATTAGAAATTTAAATTTTGATATCATTTGTTGTTATAAATTGTAAGAATAAAATGCATACAAATAAATAAATAATTGTATTTTACTATTAAATAGACATCTAACAAATATATACTAATAATCATGAATACTATGTTTCCAATTGTGTTAACACTCAAACAATATTTTTAAAATCCAAATTCTCAGATGTTATCTAAAAAATTTTTACCCAAACTAAAAACCCCTACATCTCTTGCCAATGCACATAGATAGTGACTTGTGAGGTGTATTTAGTCGTTTATCAAATGTACTTTACGGATAACCCTTTAGGTTCAAACTTGAGAACCACATGTTAAACGTCAATTCTGAAGATTCTATTGGTTATTAATTGTCTTTTCACTATTCGTAAAGATATAATCTCTCAATTGATCCAGTCTCTAGAAAGGCCTTTCAGGATCCTTGATTAAGCGTAATAAAAAGGGTAACATCAAAGATATAATAGGGCAGTCCACAAAAACTAGTAGCCAATAAAAACTATGCAACAGACGCTAGTCATCATGTATTGCTGCGAGGGAAGAAGTAAATAAATCACAAAGATGAACGTGACCTACCATATCATTGTTCATATATCCATCAATGATTAAGGTCGTGGTCGGTTAGTTCTCCAATACAATTTATCGTTCCAAGGTAGATTAGGACTGGTCTACAAATGTCAAAAAACGGTTCTATATCTCATTCTTGTGGGGTTAAATAGCCAAATATTAATCACAGTGGTCCATTAGCTATACTAGCTAAGAAGCTCCAGTCCTGTGAAGGCCTCGTGACCATAGGAGGCTGAATCTTATCAGTAACTAAGCTGAAGCCCTAACTAGTAAAATACTCGGTGCTTAATCCCTTATTCATCCACCAGACCCTTTCTTTCCTAAGTCAAGATTGTAATTTTATTGACCCAGAAGCGGAATTACAACTTTTCAATCCTAGAGGTTCTTCCAGTTTCTAACCATAGAACATCAGCCCAGGGCCAAGCCACCGTTCATCAAGTTATAACTTAACAAAAACTATAAACTAATACTTTCCAAAAAGTAATCCCCCTAACTTCAAGAGGAAAGAAGTTATATCTTCTTGACGCCTTCATACTGGTTGTTCCTCTTGAGTTAAATATATAAAAAAAGTTTGATACTATAGTCCTCTCCCTCAACCCTTGCACTCAACAACAGTCAACTTACAAGAAACATAAGTATACATTCTAGAAATAAGCACACAAACAAGTGAACAGAAACACAAGAAATTCAGGCAGATTAAGCGTGTCAGAGTTATAATATGGCAGTGTGACAATATGTGAACTCAAGTGAAGAAAGCTATGCATACCATATTTTCTTTCTCACGTCTTACGCATGCCAGGAGGCACAATATCTCCAAGTAACCCTTCATCTTTTGGGAGCTGTGAGGTGGGTTCTGGCAGCGCACGAGATTCTCTTACCTCAATGGGCAGTTGCTGTGACTGCGTTGTGCTTGGAGAAATTCCCCTATGTAACTGTACCCCTTGTGAATAATAAAATTGAGAAACTCCAGGAGTAAACTGACCGGCAAAGGCAGCTTCATGGCTGATGAGTCCACCACGGGGGAAACCGACACTATGATGACAGTGTTGACCTTCATATGTAGTAATGACGATGGTGGGATCTTCAGAGGAGCGTTCCACCCTCTTCTTCACTGTGCATTTGCTATTTGTGCAGCGATAGTAACTCCTGTAAAATTAAATAACTGGCTTAGCTTTTGCGCAAGATTCTGAAAATTTTCTTTCCATCAATTAACAATTTGCCTGAAGCCATAATTGATTTTTGTTACTCTACATGTGCTTCATAAATTTGATCTCACTTTAGGTAATGCTTAGAGATGGTGCATTCTCACATAAAATATGGCTGAATTAAGAAAAAAAAAGTATTTATGCAGTTGAAAAATAAGATTAGTCAAATTAATAATTAAAAGGATCGTGGACCTAAGATTTAGAGAAGGTTTTAATCTGCGTAGACACGTCTTATCAATCATATAGCCATGAACTGATGGAATCTCATCCTATGACATAATAGTGGTTTAATAATCAACGTATTGGACTTTTGTTAAAGAAAGATATCATTGACTCTAGTTTATAACCCTTTGATTTCGGAGCATCTTTTGTCAATGAACTGATGGAATCTCCTATAATAAAGAGCAAAGAAGGTAGAATTCATCAAAACACAAACTTCTGAAAAGAAAATTTTTTATTATAATATTGGAAAGTGAAAATATGGTTTACAATGTTTCACTTTGAAGTTTATTTTGTTGAACAGAAAACAGGCATTGAATCAAGATTGAAAAGTGGATAATATGTCAGTTTTCTCTCAATCATATTCATAATAGAGAAATAGCAACAGACCTAGGAAATGGACTATTTTTAACTGCTTTTTGTCCATATTTTCGCCATCGGTAGCCATCTTCAAGATGATCAACTTCACTCTTGGTCATAAAAGCAAAACGTGGCTGCCTAATTCGCTTTTGCCCCTTCTTCCTCACCTTACTCCTACAAAAATATTCCACCTACAAATGATCAAAATGGAAAGAAAAAAACCTAAAACAAAAGATTTTTTCTTTAAAAAAAGGTTGATGCATATGTTTCAATCTACTTGCTAAATATTAAATCAGTGGTTCATTACTTGTTATTCTCCCATGCATCAGTGTGTTAATCTTTAACAAAAGATAACTATAATCAAAATGTCCGGGACCTGTCTAAGCAATTTCAAGCTATGCAATTGAAAGAAATATGAAACTTGCAACTACTAAGGTAAATATCTTCAATGTAATCAAGAAAATAATTGAAAAATATTTATATACTTCATATACTGCAATGTGATGAAAATCAAGTTTCTAAGTAAGACAATGAACTTTCTAATACCATGAAAGGCATCAATATGGGAGAAACCCATGATTTTATGAGATGTCTGATCAATGCCCATTTACAGCAAAGAACATTTTATGAATCTAAATGCTACTAAATGTCAATAAATAAAGTTATAGTTTTTCTATTTCTTTTTCAAGAATGCATTTAGAAAACAGGCAGTAAGTAAAACTATAAACTGCATTTCCCAATTCCTGAAACAATGAAAACACATCTCAGTATATATTGCTTGAGAGAGGGGATGAATTCAGAACAAAAGACAGACTTCATACCAAAAAAAAAGGAACATGTTCCTAAATTATTCTAATTTGCAGTATCTAAGATTAAAGAGGATTTTCCCAGCTATATTTCCGCTTTTTACCGTAAAAAAAAAAAAAAAAAAAGATTTCTCAAAGCAAAGCACGCCATTTCCGCCGCAATAACGGCGGTGTTGAAGGCCACTTCGTTAATAGGCAAAAAGTCGCTTTTATTTTTCGCCCTCTCTATTTGCCTTAATTGGACCAATTATTTCCCTAAATTTACGAAACTGCCTCAACCCTTCTTCCCCAACTTGCATGAAACAAGGTTGTTATATTTTTTTATACAGTTTCGCTGTACGGACACCGAAATTTGCATGACTTTTGATACGGTGGCTTTTATTACCATCTGTCAATTTGCCCACCGAAATCGTACTTAATTACAACTCAGTCTCATAAAGTAGCACAAAACAACAAAAGATAAAGGTTTTTAAAATTATTTTTTAACTTTCATCATTGGTTCACTAGTACTCACGGTATCTCAGGCGGTTTCCCGCCGAAGCCCGTAGATTTCTCCGGCGGATCCTCGCTGGAGCTCGACGACACTGACGGATTCGATGTCGGCACTTCAGCTGACCCGACCGGATTCGACGCTGCCCCTGAACACGAACCACCAACGCCACCAGCTGCACCACAGCTTTGCGATTGGGAGCCGCTAAAATTTCCCGCCAAACCACGACTGGCGTCGGTTCGGTCTAGTTCACTGAACCTTTCAATCTCATCGGCATGGTCCGGTTGTAGAATATTCCAACCAAACTCACTCAGTAAGCTGCTTTCCCTATCGAAGAAGTAATTGATGCTATCCGAGACTGAGTCAGGTACAGCAAGTGTCCAGCTCGAGCTCGAATCGGATTTAAACTCAGTCCCAGCTGGATCAAGCCCCTCTTTATCTTCCATCCTCTAAACCTTCATCCAGAAAAAGAATAGAACATACAAAGAAAATAACAGGATTCAAAGCACGTCCAAATGAAATCTAAAAGAAAACGTAGAGAGAAAATAAAACAAAAAAAAGGAATGAAGGAGAGAGAGCTAGGGTTTTTGGCTAGTTTTTTTTTTTTTCCCGTCGTCCAAACAGAAAAACAAAAAGAAAAAAAAGGAAACTGAAAAGTACGCGCGAGTAAGAGAGATTGGGGGAGAATAGAAAAAAGATAAGTTTAGAAAAATCGGCGTCAACTGAAAATAGTGACGGGAGGTTGATATTTAAGCAAAGGAGGTGGAAGAAGATGAAGAGCAAGGGAAGCGGATGTGCGTGGGCCCACGCGCATGAATGAAGAGAAAAATAGAAAGAGATACTTTCCGACATAAGGAAGCACCATGTTTTTTTCCCACTCTTGGCAATGCTTTTTTTAATGTTAATTTTTTCCTCAAGCGTTCGGATATTTGAGATATACCTTGAATTTTATTTAAATTTGAATTAATTCTAATTTTAAATAAAATAAAAATAAACTTTCTCAATATTATTTTATCTATACATGATATTCGTGGGATTTTTTTTTTTGAAGGACATCCAGTTTATTCCATTCAATAGATATTGAATGTTAATTTAATTTATTTTTGAAGTTGCAATCAATTATTTTAATGAGAATTAATCATTTTAGGTTAAAATAATTTTAATTCAAATATTAATTAATTAATTAAACTCAACTATCGAAAATAATTTTCACAAACCTGATACTCAAAGTCCCAATCAATTATTTTAGGGTAAATTATATTTAAGTTCACTAAACTATTAGTAAGTTTATGTTTTAGTCACTCAACTTCAAAAATTTACAAAATGATCGTTGAAATATTCTAAACTTTTCATTTAAGTCACTGATGTAATAACCCAGTTTTCAATGGTGTTAAAAAAACAGTAGTTTCAGAACCCCATTTCCAACGAGTGATAATAATATTTACGAGTTTATTTTGAATTATATTGAATTTTGGTTTTGAAATTTTATTAAATTGATAATTAATTAAAGTACAAGCGTAATGACCCTAAAGTTAGTGGTGTAGAAAAAAAAGGTATCACGACCTTATTTTTGCAAACCAAGCACGTAAATATTTACGGAGTTATTATATAGGTGAATTGAATTTTGAATAAGTAATTTTTTCGAATTAGTAACTAATTAAGGTACAAATACTAAATTGTAAAAGAGATAAAAATTAATTACTATGAAATTATAATTAATTGAAGGACTGATTGAGTAATTGGACCCTTCCAATAATGTCAAACGGTAGTGGACGTTGTTTGCCACCCGCTTAATTGATTACTTAAGATTTATTAAATTCAATTAGATTAATTAAGTATAAAACTAGACATATAAGTAAAAATTTAAAAGAAAACACATTATATTTTACCAAAAGAAAAAAGAAACACATTATTTCTTCCTTCTCCACTCGTCTTCTCCACGAAAACAAGAAGGAAAAAAAGAGGTTTTGAGTTTGAACTTCGGTCCTTCAAAATAGGTAAGTATACAAGTTCGTTTCTTGTAATTTTTATGTTTTCAAGGTTGTGGTAGTTCGATTTAGTTAATCCGTATTTTATTTTTTGAAACTGCAAAAGTTTCAAAATATTTCCATTGATGAATGCTTGAAGTTATTGGTGTTATTTGGTTAGATTTTAAGCTTAGATATGAAAAAGGACTAATTTGTAAAGTTTAATTGTTAATTTTTAACATAGGGACTAAAGTATAAATATTTCAAAATTAAGGATAAATTTATGTAATTATGGATAATAGAGGGCCGTAGAAAGAGGTAATTGAAATCAGATTGTAAATCAAAGCTTAAATTTGAAAGATATAGCTATTTTGGTTTTAAGGACTAAATTAAATAAAATGAAAAAATTTAGGGAAAATTCAAAAAAGTGAAATTGAACTGATTTATGCTTATAATAGAATGGTATAAGGTAATTGGAATTGATAAATTATAAGAATTATTATAGACCGGGAATTGAGTCAATTTGAAGATTATCGAGGAAAATGAGAAATTGCATATCAGTCCCTAACTCTTTGTTGTTGTTGTTGTTGTTGTTGTTTTTCCTAAGTAAGTTCATACAATTTATAATCATTATAAATGTTGATTAATTGTGTTATAAATACTTATATATATATACTTAATAAATCTTGAATGAAATGTCATTGATATAAAAGTTGAATTGGGCTTAAATGAAAGGTATTTAGATATTATATAATTTGGGAGAAAAAAAAAAGATACAACAAATACCAATTGTTGACTATAAAGGAAAAATTCTGTCAATATAAACAAAGGCTTTAGCCTCAATAAGAAGAGAACATTATAACATGTTGACAACCAACTTTACTATAACTCAAGCACAATATATCTAGGGTGAATATAAGCACCTAACACGATAAGCGAACTAGCCCTGTAGGATCCAAAGCAGCAAGTAAAACAACAAAAAAATTGACATCCATAAAATTAAAGAAGACGACGACAAATCTATCCCTAAAAACATTTGCATAAGCAAGACTACTTACAAAAACAAGACTAATACTTGTATAGGACAAGACAAAATCTTTCATCAATTTCATAAGAGAAAGGAAGAATTATTAAATAAAGGAAAACAATACAAAACACATAAACTTAAAGCAACATGGGTCCAAATCAACTTGTGAAATAATTTATTATTTCGAAATATAGTCAAAATAAAAATAGATCAAGGAACTGACAAAGAGCCACCTTTTGAGTATCTATAGCCAGTCTATTTTCCTAGTGCAATTGTTGATGATTGGTAGAGGTTCAACGATAGAAAACATCGATGTCTGTCTATCACAACCCATGAAGAAAGTAAAGATATCCAAAAAAAATCTATCAATTGAAGAGAGAAAACAAATGAAGTGGAAGAGGAGAAAGAATACGAGATTAAAAATGATGGAGGGCAAGTAGCACTGGCTAACAGCCTGACAACTACTCATTAAGAGATTCTCCCTTTAGAGTAGCAATAAACGAGTCGAGATGCAATATATAGGTGAAACCCTAAAAAAGCAATTATTAAAACTTAAATTACACGTTGTTTCCATATTAAGTTATACTTTTACTATGATTTAAATTATTAAATTTCTAGTTACACTTTTTTTTGGATGAATGATGAAATTCATTAATCCATGAATGCAGTTAAACTGTTACAAAAGAACAAAAAACACTGTACAATAGCTTTAAGTTATGCAAACAAATTAACCAATGATACCTCAAGAAGCACAAGGTGAAGCATTAACAGGATCAGTTCTATTAATTGGTCTTCCTCCTAAGCGAGCCTGTACAATCTCTTTAATATGCACCAAGACAACATCTTAAGTCAAGAAAGATACACAAAAATACCTCTTGTTCCTTTATCTCTATATCACATACAAATATGCACACCAAGCAAGCTTGAGTATAGAAACAAGCAAGGACTTTTGTTTAAGTTTCAATATCGCCTAAGCTAACTCTTGCCTCTAAGTTCCTATAGCCCTATGAATGGAGAAAATACGTAGAACTGACTGCCACACCTTCCTTGAAAAGTTGCACTAAAAGAAAATGTGATCACATCTCTCTACAACATCCATATATAAAAAGCAACAAGTATCAATAAAAATCTCAAAAGCAAGCAAACGATCCTGCGTTGGGAGTCTATTAAGAATGACCATCCAAGCAATAAGAGAATGTTTGGGAACATACAAAGGGAACCATAGCAAACAGTGCATTCCACCTTTATACAATGAGTTCTAATTGCCTTCTACAATCGCAAAGTACTCACTTTAGCATTAGCAAACTGTTGAGAAGTGACAGCAACCAAAGGCTTCAACTTAAGCATCCTTCGCCAATTCCAGCTACTCATCGAAGTAGAAGCCACATCTAGAAAAATCCTATGCTTTAACACATATTCACTAACCCAAACGATCTAAAGAGACCCCTCTCTTGTAAGCAAGGCACTGATAAATTGTAAAATACAAGTTTGATTCAATTTTACCACATTTTTTAGTCCCAAGCCCCCTCATATTTAGGTAAACAAATTGCCTGTAACACCCCTAACCCGTACCCATCGTCGGAACAAGGTTTCGGAGTATTACTGAAACATTCAAAATATTTTACAGATAATTCTTATAAATTACTATTTATTTACCGAGATTATTCAAACGTCCCTTAATTGGATCCTCGAGGTCCAATACGAGCATTAGAATCAAGTCGGGACTTAATCGAAAACTCATAAAATTTTTCACGACATTTCAAAAAAATTTCAAGGTGCAGGGCTCACACGCTAGTGTGGTCTAGGGACAATCCCATGTGGTCAGGCCGTGTACTACACATGCCTGTGTCCCTAACCCGTGTAACTCTTTGACTTTTAAGGCATGAAGAAATTAAAGTCACACAGGCAAGTCACAAGCCCGTGTGCTAGGCCGTGTGGTGAATTTTATTTTCGAAATTTAGGTGCAGTTTTCACATGGCTATGTAACACACCCATGTTCAAGGCCGTGTCAACCACATGGCTAAGACACATGCCCATGTCTCTGCCCGTGTGCCCAATTTTGAGCATTCTGTTTCTCATTTTTAAATTGCAGGGGACACACGGCCAGACCACATGCCCATGGGACAAGCCGTGTGTCACACACGGCCAAGACACACGCCCGTGTGGACAAAATAAGACCATTTCCTAACCTTATTTGTCACCCAAAACTTACCATTTTCCTACACCAAAATTCACAAGCATATATCCATCATTCCAACATCATATTCACATAAAATTTGCCATCAACCATGTGGTATCATCTCATGCATCAAAAGATATAAACTTACTCTTAACATAAACTTATATGCTAACATAATTCCAACAACCTAACACATAATAAGCACTTATGTGATTACCAAAATATTACTTCAAAAATAGTCAAACTTAGACCATTACTAGCCACTCCAATGACTAGATTACAAAACAACAATTACAAGCTATCATTTGGCCAAATAAGCTTATACATGTCATTATATCAAAATGAGATTTCTTTTGTACCAAAATGAGATAGTGGATAGTGTGATGACTGCTCCGATCGACTTGCAACCTTCGCTAGCATTAAGTACTATAAAACAGGAAAATTAAACGGAGTAAGCATTTTATGCTTAGTAAGTTCGTATAACGAAAAATAAACTTATCGGTCATGTTTAATAATACAAGCATACATAAATTTACATTCCCTCGATTTTGGGTAAGCTACCTAAACACACATACACTTATTCAACAAGTTAGTCACATAATCACATATGATATCAAGTAGACATAGATGGGCTCATCACATTACAAGCTTCCATTAATTTCACATTTCCACACTTCAAGGGTCCTTTCTGTTGAACTATTGAAATCTCAATGGATGTTCGGGTAATATACTCATGTGCAAAAGTACCCATTAGGGTACATAATATAAATGCACACTCTTGAGTTGTACATTTTACAGTAGGATTACTAGTCTAGGCTAAATCTTATCCATAACATGTGCTCTAGAGAGCTTAATATGGATTACCCATCCGGGCTAAATCCAATTTATAATCTAAGCTCAAGAGGGCTTACATTAGAATTACCTGTCCGAGCTAAATTCTATCTACAACATATGCACTATTATTCTTAACCCATTGAAATTCAACATTCAACTGGATCATGACAATTTGTCCATTTTTCACAACTTATGACTATTTCATAATGTCTATCATCTCATACATATCAACACAATCATACAATTCAATTCAAATATATTAACATACATATTTAAGTTATACGAACTTACCTTAAAAATGGTTCGTATTTGAATGTCAACTAATCCAAAATCTTTTGCTTTCCTCGATCTAGTTCTATAGTTGGTCCTTCCGGATCTATATGGATAAAATTAACTATTAATCTATCACATTTCATTTACATTTGCATTTTATTACATCCTAGGCAAAATTACCATTTTACCCCTATCCTTTTCAAAAATTTTGATTTCGTCCCTAAGCCCGGAAAATGAAATTCATGCAATTTACTCCCTATTCCAAGCCTAACTGAAATTTCAACTTAAAATTTACAACACTTATTTTCTATAAAATTCAGAATTTTTTATGGGTTTTTACCACTTTTTTATTTTAGTTCCTAAATCAAGTTTTCATAAAAAATTGCTTTGTAAAAGTTGTTTATCTATGAATAACTTTTCATTTTCTACTATAAATTTCTAATTTTCAGCATATTCATCCATGACCCAAATTTCATACCTTGATAACTTTTCAAATAAATCCCCTAAATAAAAAGATTAGACTATCCCGATTCAAAAAATATAGAAATTACTAAAAACAGGACTTGGTTTCATACCTTGTTAAGCTTGAAAAGTTTTCTTCCTCTCTCTTAGGGTTTCCATAGAAAAATTGGGGAAGATGATATCAAATTAGATGATTTTTTTCTTTTTAATTAATTATCATCTAATAATTTTAGTAATATCTAATTTAGTCCCATAGGGCTAGTCAACACACAATAAGCATCATTAGACAATTTAGGCAGTAACTTTTGAAGCAAAGAATTTGGGCACTCAACAACATTGGAATCAACTATGCCAAGAAGATTTTGATAAAACCCCAAAATCTCTGCAGAAATTTGATCAAAAGATTCCAACTAGTTATAGTTTTACTAATAGTTCAATAATATAAAATTGAGATGTAACACCCCTAACCCGTGTCCGTCACCGAAATAGGGTTACGAGGCATTACCGATCAAAGCACAACATATAATATACATTTCTCATATATGATTCAATTTCACATAAATATCAATCTAACATAACTATATTGTCCCTTATAAGGTTCTACAAGACCTTAAAACATGCTTAAACGAGGTTCGGGACTAAACTGATAACATTTTTAAACTTTGAGAAACTTATAAAATTTTCATGCATACAGGGTCCACACGCCCGTGTGAATAGGCCATGTGCCTCACACGACCACTAGACATGCCCGTCTCACAGGCCGTGTGAAAACAGGGCATACATACTGATATGCACCACACGGCCGGAGACACGCCCATGTGCCATGACCGTGGGAAAACTGGAGGGGTTACTGACTTGGATCACACGGCTAGCCACACGCCCATGTGCCAATCCGTGTGCCACACACGGCCAGTAGACACACCCGTGTGTCTAGACCGTCTCAAACCTGTAGGGTATATTGACTTAAATTCAAAAGGTACCCCAGGGGAAACACGACTGTGTAGCATGACGGTGTGCCGCACATGGCTAAGACACACACCCGTGTCTCTGCCTGTGTGGACAAAAATAGGCTATTTGCAAAGCCAATTTGCCACCCTTTTCTCATGCACACCTAGTAACCAAAATGGTACCATTTTAATACATTCATAGGCAGCCCAAAACATGCCAATTTGTATACAATTCATGCTATTTTATCATCAACCATTTCACTACTCAATTCATAACCAAAACATATCACATTAATGTATCATAATCAACATTTTTCACCTAACTTCCAAATGCATAATCTTACCATCTTTTCATCTATTTCATACTTTAAAACATACCATTTCATCATCAATAAGCCAATCCACAACATGCCATTTTCAAAACAATAATACACCAATTGACAATTATCTAATTGAGCAAACTTATATCCATCATAACAACCTTACAAAACATGCCAAAACTCAAGGCCATAAATTTATCATATAATACTTACCAAACTCATAAATTAAGCCAACTTAAATGTCCAAATGCACACCAACATTTACATCAAAAGCAAGTCAAATCTCATGGGTAAATCATTTCTCAAAACATATCACCAACTCACTAGCCTATACATGCCATATACCATATTTACAAAGCATCCAAAAATACCAACAAGTTGATTGATAGTGTGATGGCGTTTCCCGACAATCCCCGAGTCTGAGCTAGCTTTGATAATCTATAAAACAGGAAAAGAACACACAAAGTAAGCTTTAAAAGCTTAGTAAACCATGTACAAATAAATTATCACATGAATCAATATCATTTCCATAAATAGGCAACTATGAGTAAACATTTATAAGATCATAAACCTTTCTCATTGTTCACATATTCAATATCATAATTGAATTCATCAAATACTTCCCTTTCATTACTTGTATGAATCTCGTACGTACCTGAGCCATTTAACTCATTCATACATTCTTTCTCGACTTGACTTTGCCCGTTGAACCATTCAGAATCGTTAAGGATACTCAGAAATCACATAAAGCTCGTACAATGCCATATCCCAGATATGGTTTTACATGTTATCACATATCGATGCCACTGTCCCAGACAGGGTCTTACACGAAATCGAATAACGATGCCAATGTCCCAGACATGGTCTTACACGTAATCGAATAACGATGCCAATGTCCCAAACATGGTCTTACACGTAGTCACAATACAATGCCAATGTTCCAGACATAGTCTTACATGTAATCACATCTCGGTAACCTACTGTCATGACATTTGTATCCTATACTATTCATAAGGTTCGTACGGGACTATCGAATGTCGTAACTCTGTCGATTCTTGCTCGTACTTGCTCGCTCAACGTTCATAATAATTCAATGACAATTAAACATGTATAATTCAATTTAAAGACATTTATTTGCTTATAAACTTACCTCGTAGTCGGAATAGAGGGACTGAATCGACTATTCGATAACCTTCGATTTTCCTTGATCTAAATCTGATTTCTTTCTTTCTTGATCTATATACATTCAAAATTAACTCTTTTATTCATCAATTCATTCAATTTCATCCAAAACATACAATTTAGGGCATTTTACATATTAACTCCTATAATTTTACATTTTCTCAATTTAGTCCCTATTTCATAAAAACACAAAATTCATGAAGTTCAATTTAACCCATGCTTGATCAGATTTCATAGGGACCTCTAGTAGCCCAAAACTTTCATTTATTCACACTTTTAACCTCTCAATTTTCATATTTCACAATTTAATCTCTTTTTGACATTTTTGTCAAAAATCACTTTATAAAACATTAAAATCTATCATCAAGCTTTCATAATTCATCATCAAACATTCAAAAACACATGAATTCATCAATAGAGACTTTTAAAACATTAATAAATTTTGCAAATTAGTCCTTGGGCTAGCTAGTACTCGATACAACAATCACAAAAATGTAAAAATCATCAAAAACTGAGCTCAAAACATATCTCAATCAAGTATGCAAGTGCTGAAATTTCAAACCCTATTTTAGCTTTCTTCTTTACTTCATACGGCCATAAAAGATGAACATAAAGATGGCTTTATGTTTTGTTAAACATAAGTTAATTACTAATTTACCAATTTGACCTTAGTTTAAAACATTAATAAACATAAAATGGATGGCTATTCATGTCAATCCCCACTATCCATGGTCTATTCACAACATAAGGACTTCACATTTGATTATTCATAGCAATTAAGCACTTAAATAATTAGAATGCAACTTTTGTATTTTATGCGATTTAGTCCTTTTGTCAAATTAACCATTCAATCGATAAAATTATTTCACGAAAAACTTTCACACATATATAATCACATGCTATAAACACCAAAAATAATATTAAAATAATTTTCTGACCTCGGATTTGTGGTCCTAAAATCACTGTTCCGATTTAGCAAAAATTGGACTGTTACATTAGACTTACAAAAGATTCATGTATTTCCGCTAAAAAAATATTAAAAAGTTTGAATTTCATTATTATTTTCATTTATTTTTAATTATAGTTTGAAGATTTTTTATTGTTGTAATATTTTAAGGATGAATATTTGATACGTTAGCAATATACCTTTTTTTTTAATTTATTATTTTACAAATAGTCTTAAAAAATTATCATGTCTCTTTTTTAAATACTTTATCATACCTCTACAGGGAACTTGTCAACTCCAATTATCTTACTGATAGAGTTTAAAAATTCCACCATTAGTATACAAACTATTTTTTCATATATTAATTATTGTAATCATGTTCAGCAACTTAAACAACATTACGTACTTTACATTAATTATATAAACTAAAAAAATATTATTTAATAAAATAAAAAATACATAAAATCATATAAAAACAACAACTAATGATGACTTTGAATATTGACCGGAAAGTAGAAACCGAGCAAAATTTGTTCACAAATTTGTAAACATTCTTGAGCACATGCCTTAGTAGCCATGACCAAGCTCCTTATAATCATTTTCAAAAATAATATAATTATTTTCTTGATGGTGAAGTGAATTAATTCTAAAAATAATCAAAATTTATTAATATAATTTATCAATAATTATATTTAATACTTAAATATAAGATAAAGTTTTTTTGTAATAAAAATTTAATACTTAATCAAATTTTAAAATAATTACTTAATATTCATTTTGCATAGAATTTTGAAAACTTTGAATAAAATTAACTAAAAATTAGTAGGCTGGAGCAGCTTTCTCAGACCACAGAAATTGGATGTGCATAATTAAATATAGGATGAATTTTATTTAATGCAAAATATATCAAGTTAAGAAAAGGAAAAAAAGAAACGAAGCTCTAATAGTTCGTTTTAATACACTGATGTCTTCTTTTTATTATTTTAAAAATAATATGTTTTATCTTTTATTTAATTTTTGGGTTAATTATACCTTTAGCCATTCAATTATAGGTATATTTTCATTTTAATCACTTAACTAAAAAAAATTATAATTTATTTACTAAACTATTTGAAAGTTTTCATTTAAGTCACTAAACTATTTAAAGTTTTATTTATTTATTTAAGTCACTTGGTTGTTACATTTTTTTTAGAAGTTTCACTAGCGAGCTCCAAGGGCAATTTGATGATTAGTATAGTGGATCAATACCTATCGGCGAATAGAAGAACATACCTTAGATTCAAGTCAATCTGATGGTATGTGTTAGAGATCGAAGAAAAAAGCTATTTGAATTTTGATTCATAGATTTGTGATATCTAAAGTTGTTTAATGAGAAAAAAAAAAACTAAACTGTAGAAGAGAATGAGAAAGATGACTTTCGATTGGTGTAGACAATGTGAATAAAGTAAGCTATATAGTATCAATTTCAACACTCCGATGACTTAAATGATTTGAATACTTAAATGACCAAATTGTAATTTTTTTTATTTGAATAACTAAAACAAAAATTTACTCTTAATTAGTGACTAATGGTGTAATTTACCTTTAATTTTTTTTATTATACCCTAAAGAGTAGGAACAAAACTAGAGGAGCAAGGGTTTTCGCTTTCTTGATTAAACAATTTATTGTACTTTTTTTGTGAAAAAGATAACCAATTGATTGTACTTTCAATCCCTCTTAACATTTAACAATTTAGTTTATGTTATAAAATAAAGAGAGATGGAGAGAATAAATAATAAAGAAAATATGAAAGTAATAGAGAATGTACTTTATTGATCAAATGGATGATTACAATGCTTCATCAGAGTCTATATTTATAGGCATAAGAAGTATAAAAGAAGTAGACATCTAATTCTAATAACTATTAGAATGTAAAGTACATTAAAACTTTATCTTGATCATGATGGACATCCACTTAATAAGATATTCATAACACTCCCCCTTGGATGTCCATTGGTAAGTAATGTGCCTCGTTAAAACCTTATTAGGAAAACTACTGTGGGATAAAAACCTAATGAAGGAAAAAGAGTACACAATCTATAATACGCATAATATGCTGCCTCATTAAAAGCCTTACCAGGAAAACTCAATAGGACAAAACCTCGATTAAGGGAAAAAGAGTACAATGCGTGTTTACTCCCCCTTATGAAAACATCACATATTTTCTTATATTCTACGTATTCAATCTTGAATACTAGTTTTTCAAATGACTATTTGAATGTATTTGCTAAATATTTGTATTACCATTATTTTAAAAGTCATGAGTGAGAGAAATTTAGGGAAATATATTTTGATCTCTTCAGGAGATTCAACAATAATTATAACAAACTTTAATCACGATTCTTTTATAAAAACACAAATAGGTATTTTGGATCACTTTATAATCCTCCTTCAACTACTACTCACTAAGTCAAATTTACCACATATGTTCAAATTATTTCAATTCATATAAATGAACAATTTCTCGAGAATTTCAATATGCTTCTAGCATCCTAAATCCTTCAAGGATTTTAATATAAACTTTACTATATAGTGATTCATAAAAGTTTGTAACAATAACCATTAAACACAAGTTAAATCTTTTATGAATTGTTAGTTAATAATATATCTAAAGGTTATTGCATCCACCACAAAAGAATATTATATCTTTTCATAATCAATGCCAGGACTTATTGAAAAACTTCATATTCTGCTTTTGCAAAACTACTTCAATTGCATCTTCACTGGCTTTATATCTTTAGATATTTAGACTACTAGTCCAAAAACTCCACGAATTCAGTTGTACTTGAGTTACGTCTTTCTATTTTGATCAATTTATTCCATATCTATATTTCTCAAAAAAATTTATTCAAGATCCTCCTTTTATTTCATTATTTCAATAATAATATTGCATGCAAAATCATTGTCGACCACTTTTATTATTCAGTTCCACATTTTCTCGAATTGACATAACTTATTGAGATATCTTATTTTCATTATTTTAAAATTCAGTTTCAGGTACTTGAATCTCTTCTGAAGTTTTACTTATCAGTTATGTCTCAGGTCTATTCTAGAGCATCCGCCTTTACTATATGACTATAGAAGAATTTTCATCTTTGGAACTGATCAATCTATTATTTATTCTAACTGATTGTCCTATTGGGACTTTGATTCAAATTAAAATATTAGATGGTATATAAGACTTCGTTATTTTCATTAAGTTTGTAAATACATCTAACAATTAACTTGTAATGAGTTATCCTTATTAAACTTCTGGTTCAAATTACTCTCCCCCAAACTCATTACAAGTTATTATTTCTCTCCCCTTAATGTCGGGAAAACTATCGAATCAAAATTATAATCACAAATCATGTCATAATTGAATTTCGAATACATTCAAAACATCTAATAATATAAAGAAACTTGTAATTAATTTATTCTCAACTTTCTTTGAGGATTCATTTATCTTTTTGCATTGTGGTGGAGCAATTGGAACATATACGCACACTCAAAAATAAAAAGATGAGAAATATTAACTCTTGATAAAAAATCAGTTGTAATGGGGAGTATTTATAACTTATTGGCTTAAGCATACAAGGCGTAAATCAACATAATCTCATGTTAAAATGGAAAGTTTAGTTCTCATAAGTAATGGTTTAGACATTAATCAGAGGTGTTTAATCAACAATTTTTCTAAACCATTATGCACAAACTTTTATAAAAGTTTTTCAAACTCAATCAATAAAAGATTGAGATATAAACTCATCAGTATTAACAAGATGAATTGTCTTAATTGCATGATCTAAAATTAATTATTTAAACAAGTAATCTTGCAAACGACAGGTTGCAAATTGATAACACATATGTGATTATTTTGTAGATGCATCTACCAAAATCATATAATATCAAAACCATCCACATGGTGGATGAATGAGCCCGTATTCATTTAAAAAATGCAAGACATTAAATCTTAACTTTAGCTAGTGAGTTTCTAAGAATCAATTTTCATTGAGAACAAGCAACAAAAGAGAATTCTTTAAATTAAAGAATCTTATGGTTCTTTAATGAAAGTTCATATGAATTCTTAATTAATTTCACATCATATATGATTAGTAAATGTATTTGTATTAGTAAACTTCTGGTTTACTTTAACATGTGCTTCAATTGTACTAAATTGTAACAAATTGTTAATTTTACAATCACTCCTTTTACTTTGTATCCACATATTAGTGCTATTGTGACATTTACTACTGGAAATGTCTAAATCAATGTGAATATTATATGCAATATTCGCTTTAGGGAATATGCCAAAATCTTCAAATATCTAAAAATTTTTTTTTGCAACTTCAGGTGCATCCAATCATAACGAGCTTTAGATAGAATTATCATATTTTATTACGCATAAATAGATCTTTCATAGTCAAATATTTCACTTCCAACCCCTTAGTGGGGATGATGACAAAAGAAGATCACAAAGATTATAAAATAAATATAAATTAATAATTCAATCCTTTCTTTTTCATCATTCTAAAATAGATATTTATAGTAATAGTGATTCATATGAAATATAATATTTTCCTCATTCACAATCTCAATATAAGATCCATTATAAATATCTTTTAAAACCAATGGATTAACCATTACAAGATATTAATATATTAGCTCTTTTAGAGCTTTTCGACTAATTTTGTACCATCAAATATTGGAAGATAAATACTTTCTATCTATAATGATAGAATTTATTACTACATTCTCATATCATTCCTCAAAGAATATTAACAGAAACAAAATATTTAGGCATATGCCACATATGTTGCCAATAATCTTTCATATTACATTGATAACATAAGTTATCTTTACCCTTTAAAGAGTTATCTTGAGAACTCTCATTGTTCTCTTATATATTACTATGTTCCCAGTTTTAGTGGTCTATGATTATATCTTTTATTTTTTATTTTTATGTTTGCATTCACTTCAGGGAATGCAATAAATCTAGGATAGACTTCTAAACGCCTCAATTGATTTTTTATTTCATAATCACCATCGCAAAACATGCGTGGATTTCAAATCAAAATCTATCTATTCATGTTATCATGATTAATCTCCAATCACATCCTTAATTACAACAACAATCATGATCTCTATATTTTCATTTTTCATAATTGTTTTGTACTGCTACATTCACTTTAGGGAATGAAGCAAAACTAGTGGGAATAATTTCATAATTTTTCATTAGTAACTTATTATTTTACTTAGCCAGTAGAAGGTATGAAATTGTTTGAAAAAAAACTATTAAAATCATTTTCACAATATTGCTACTGCAGGAGCACATTAGATATTTCAATCATATAGTGTAGTATATTCCTTCGGAGAAAATATATAATACAAATACATGAGTATCTCATGTTATTTATATATATGGTTTTAATGTAAAACACATGAAGATTTTATTCAACATATATCTTCTTGATCTGAAAAATAATATTATATTTTGTGAAATTTTGCATCACAATGGGTTAAAATATAAGCTCTTAAATAGCTTTTTATAGTTTGATGCAATATTAGCTCTTCAGGAGCATATAATCATTTTATTGTATAATATTAATGAATGCTTAATTTATTTTAAATAAAATTTTATTTATTCATATAAAAATAAAATGAATAGGTATAAATAAAACATATATTAAATGTAACAAATAATAAATTAATGTCACTAATAAATCATTGTGGTTAGATAATATATATTTTATATATCATACCACAACAAAATACAAAATATTATAATGTCAAATTAAAATAACTTTACAGCTATAAAAGTTTAAATATAAACATTTTCTAACTTCTACCTTTTATGACATAATTTCATCTCAAATTTTACAATGATATAAAATCATCACAGACAAGGTGAATATGCCAAACTTCATGACAAGTAAGTATTTTTACTCACATTCCTCAATAATCATATATCTTAATCAAAATCAAAATTAAACCAATCAATTCTATTAAAAATGAAAAAATATTTATCTCCACAAAAAAATCTCAATAACTAAATGCGTGAAAGGTTTTATAAAATCATAGAGATAAGGATAGTGAATTATATAAATTGAACTTTTTAATAGAAATCAAATCAAATTTCAAAAGAAGTTGGTCAGATTGACTTACGCTACCATGGATGAGAAGTAGTGATTATAGACATCCTTTGTAACGAAGAAAAAGAGATCATCCCCAAGCAAATATCAAAAAGCAAACTTTGAGAGTGAACCTTATTTCTCGATTTCATATAGATAACAAATCTTTCACCATCTGTAAAAAACTTTGCATCTTGCCGTCAAAGATATTAAAAATCATGAAGGATAAATTTGATCGTCGATAAAAGGAACTATCACTTTGAACAAGAACGTGCTGATAACGTGTTATAAAAAAAAAGAGAGATGGAGAAAATAAATAACAAAGAAAATATGAAAGTAATAGAGAATTTACTTTATTGATCAAATGGATGATTACAATGCTTCACCAGAGTCTCTATTTATAGGCATAAGAAGTATAAAAGAAGTAGATATCTAATTCTAATAACTATTAGAATGTAAAGTACATTAAAACTTTATCCTAATCATGATAGATATCTACTTAATAAGATATTCATAACAGTTTAATCTTTTTTTAAATAGAAGTGTTTATGGACCAAGTTTATGTAGGATATTAGTGTACTTTTTGTTTGTCTAAGTTTGACCACGCTAGAAATATTGACCTGAAATTTTAGTTAAGTCCATCTATATTTGTAATTGACTAACTTAAGTATATTTTAGGCTTGAACTAGAGGTGTGCATTGGCCGGTCCGGACCCAACTAAAAATTTAAAAATGGGCCTAAAATTTTATCCAATCCCGGCCCGAATAAAAATGTTAAAACCCGAGCTCGACTCGGCTTGCCCATATTAATTTTTATATAATTTTAAAAAATATATAAACCATCAAAAATACTAAAAACATCAAAATAAATATTTCTCAATGTAAAAGGGCCAATTTGCCCGGGCTCACTAGAAGCCCAAAATAAATACAAAATAAATAAATATACAACACCCCAGTTTTATAATAGCCCCAAACCCAATTACATAACCTAGGCCCAATTTTAAAATCTGACCCAAATTTACAAGGCCCGATAAGCCCAAAACACTAAACCAAGGCAAACCCTAAGTCACTCCCTTTTTGCTCAAGCGCGCAAGAAGAACCTGCAGCTGCAGCACCGTGACGACGCCTCCAGCAACCACGTCAAGCCTCCGTACGCCAGCATGGCTCCCGTACACGCGCCACGCACTCTGTACCTACGAAAGAAAACAAAAACAGCAGCAAGAGTAGCAGCCAATAGAAAAATTTTTGTATTATTTCTTCTTTTGATTATTCGGCTATAAAGCCCTATTGATTTCCGATTGTAAAGAACCTTTTTTTTACGCACATTTACGAACGCAATAGAAACACGAACATATTCATCAGCAATACGAAGCAAACAAATAGAAAAAAAAGGTGATTTCTGAGTCTGTTCATCCTTGGATCTTTCTTCTCGTTTTCTTGTGATTTTAGCTTAAAAGAAAGAAGTATTTGAAGCGACACCGATGAAGTCTCGGATATCTCAAAATTTTTGAGAAACAGACGAGGGTCGGATGGTATTAAGTTTTTTTTTTCTTTCATATTCGGTTTCATCTTTCTTAAAGAACAGTATTAGATCTAGTTTTTTTTTAAAAAAGTAAAGAGAAAGAAAAATAGCATACCTGGTTTCCTTGCATGGCGCCGTCGTCGGCGACATTTGGTCGTTGTTCCCGCGTCGTCGGCCACCGGATGAGATGGTGAATCGGCGGTCATTGCAATGGACATTAGCAGACCACCTTTGGGGCTGTAAATTAGGGTTAGAATGTTGGTGGCATTTTTTAAAAAAAGGGAAGTAAAAGAGGGTTTTAAATAAAAACAAAAACGGCGCCGTTTGTGACGATGAAGGTCCGCGCGTCGATCCGAATTGCAAGTTGGATCCGCGCCTCTTCATTCAAAATGGGGAATTTACCATGCCGGTCCTTCCTTTTTCGTGTTGCTTTCAAATTAGTTTAAATTCATACTTTTTTTTAGATTTCCCCCCACAATTTGTGTGTTTACAATTTGGCCCGCATCAAAACGCTGCACCTAGGGAGCCGGTATATTTCCAGTTTAGGTCCCTCTACATTTGCGTGCTTTAATTATGGACCCCTTTATTATTCTTGTTTTATTTTTAAATTGTCCCTGCAGTTTTAGTTTAATTCCAGTTAAGTTTTCTTTCTTTAGTTACTCATTTTTTGTTGTTGTAGCCTTTTATCCTTAATTATTTATTTACATATTTTAAAATGCTTGGGAAATTGTTTCTTTCTTATTGTAAATCTTCTTTGTAATATCATTTTCGCACTTTGTATGCTTCATGTAATTGTTTTATACATGTTATTACATATATACATGTACTTTGTATTAAAGTTTTTTATACACTATTATCAACCTTATATCATTTTTGCACATATGGTTCCTTAAATTTATTTTTGTACTTTATTATAAAATTCTATGAAATACATCTTTTAAATCATTATATATATTTATATACCCGTATGTAACTACATATATATACATATATCTATCTGTTTATTTTCTTTTAAATTTGTTTGTTTAAACTCTTTTATATATATTATTAATCTCATACTATTTTTACAATAAATCTATTTATATATGCATGTTTTGTAAATCTATTATGGATATTATATTTTATCGCGTATTTTGTGTATTATTTAGGTTATCATATACATCGTCATTTTTTAAATGAATTTGTGTTTAAAATATTTTGCATATGTTTTCTTTTTAAATTTATTTTTAAATTATATTACATAATCCCACATGATGTACCTTTTAAATTATTATTATATGTATGTATGTTTATTGATGTCTACATTTAATCTATACACATTACTAGACCCATGTACATTATTAATGTTATTTTATTTCATACACATTTTTGAATCTTTTCATATATTTTTGTTATTGTAATACGTTTTGCATGCATGTTTTAGATATTATTTAAATGATTATTATGCATGAACATGTATATATTGGCACGTATGTTTAGTTTACATATATCCTTGAATCCATGTTATTTTTATACATATAGTTTCCTTCATATATATATAGGTATATTCTTAAATCTATTATATATGTATATATATATATAACTTATAAAAAAAATTAACTTAATTCTATGTACATATTAATTCTTATGCTAATTTATTTTATAAAGTTCTTTTTAAATTTTCTTATATATATATCTTTATGTATATAAGTCATTTCTAGAACATATTTTATTACATATTGTTTGGATTTAGAATCTCACATTTTAATACTATTTTCATATTTTTATACATTATTAAATTTTCTTTCTTTGTACGTTTTTTTATATATTTTTAACACCTTGTATATTATTTAACTTTAAAAATCCCCATTCTATAATGCACATTTTAAATGATTATGTATATCTCTAGGGTTTTTTTTTTAAATCCATCGATTCATTATATAATATATATATTAAGTATTTTTCATTGCTTCAAACTCGTTTTATACCATATTGCTCTTTCATTTGCATTTTGTTTCGTGTACCTTGCATTGATCATTTTATATTATGCCACATATATTATCATTCCATATTATTTATTCATCTTATTGCTATGTCAACTATCCTACATACGTAATTGAAATTAGGTTATAATGTTTATATTAATTACATTTAGTTGCTTGTCTTGCTAGTTGATTAATATCCTTGTTCATCAAGTATCGTATCTCATATGTGCCTATTACCCCATATCGTCGTTTTCTACTCCATTTTTGAAATGTGGTTTTATAAAATCTAAATTTTATGATTAATTTCGTCTTACCTCAAATCGAATCAATACATTTTAAGCTAGTTTCACAATTATTAAGAATCCTTTAAAACGAAGGCGATATGCGATATTTGGCAATTCGCGGAATCGCGCCCTAACGTTTGGGTTGCAATTTCTCGATGGCTCCAAATAATCAAATATTCCTCCAAAATTTCACTCATGTCTTAAAAAAAAAGTTCTTTAAAACGAAGGCAATACTCGGTGTTTGATAATTCGGGAATCATGCCCTATCGTGCTGGGTTGTGATTTCTCATTTGTTCAAAACAATCGAATATTCCTTTCAGTTTTCATTCATGTTTATTAAAAACCTTTCAAAACGAAAGCGATCTTCGATGTTTGGTGATTTGAGAATCGTGCCCTATCGTGCTGGGTTACGCATTTTCATTTGTTCAAAACAATCCGAAGATTCCTTCAGAATTTCACTTACGTTTTCCAAAAACTCTTTAAAACAAAGGAAATACTCGAGGTTTGGCAACTCGAGGAGTAGTACCCTATTGTGTTGGGTTGCAATCTCCCGTTTGCACTAAATAATCGAATATCCTTTCGAAATTTCACTCGTATTTTCTAAGACGAGGCAATGTTCAATGTCTAGAAATTCGAGAAATCGTACCCTACTGTACTGGGTTTCAGTTTTTCGTTGGACCAAATAGTTGGGCATCCTTTTTAAATTCTCGAATTATAAACTTTCAGAAGTCGAAACAAGAAGTTTTTTCGCAATCAACTCGGGTTACTAAAAAAAAAAAAGAACCACATTTCAAGAAAACATCTTCAAATTTTAGACATAAGGACAGTATTTAATCGATTCGGTGCCAATTTTGGGCGTAGTGAGGGTGCTAATCCTTCCTCATGCGTAACCGACTCCCGAACCCGTTTTCTCAAAAGTTCGTAGATCAAAATCGTTATTTTAATAAACCAAAAATGTTTTATTAAACTAACCTCATTTTTAGGTGATCCGATTACACCAAAACAAAAGGATCGGTGGCGACTCCGTATTTTCATTTTCTAAAATGTCGATTCCACCATTTTTTATTAAAATTAAATTTTTTAAATCGCGGGATGGTTTCGACAGCTTGGCGACTCCGCTGGGGATTTGAGAGTCGAGCCATAAAAAATCGATTATTTATTGTCCTTTTATCAAAAGTCGAAAATGTGTTTTTCAAAATCATGTACCTTCCAACTGCATTTGATTGTATGATTGTTTCGGTGCGAGTCTTGTAGAATGATGCTGCATTTCATTGCATGGCCACTGTGGTCACACCTTCTAAGTGGGAGCAAGAAACTACGCTTTCGTAAGGTTTTCACCTCTGCATGGGCTAGTGGATTGCTTCCGGGGTACATCCGTACCTATGATTTCGTGAGATTTTCATCTCCGCATGGTCATAGAGAAATGTATCCCCCCGAACCGAACTCGATCTATATGAGCCTATAATGGGTGAGGATTGAGGAATCTGCTAGTTCGGGTACCCTTACTCTAGAACCGAACTACATACAGTGAACCTTAGGAGCTATCCTTAGGTGAAGCCGCATCAAGCCTTAGTATTTACCCGTATATTGTGTTGAAATTATTGTTTATGTGCTTGCATTTTATCGCTATTATTTGATACTAACCTGTGTTTTGTTTTGATTGTCTTTTTGCATGACATTGCATACTAAAGGAGGTGTTAACTCGTGTTCAATTACTAAGTTAGAAAGTTTGACATGGAGAATGAATTTCTTAGTAAAGTCGAGGATAATGCAGCTGTTTGTGCATGGTCGGAGAAGCTACAATCCGAGAGAGGGGATAGCTTAGCGGAAGGATATATCTCCGAGTTGCAGGATTTCACTCGCGTCAATATGGTACAGAATGAGCTGCAAGAGTTGAGAGACATTTGGGCTAGTTGGGATGAAGGGACCAAGCAGTTGTTCTACCAAAGCTATGGTGACATATCCTACCTGCTAGACATTAGAGTGGATAAGCATTTGTTCCGAGCCTTAGTGCAGTTTTGGAATTCACAGTCTGAGATGTTTCACTTTTGGAGAAGTGGATTTAGTACCTACCATGGAGGAATACACTACTCTACTCAGGTGCCCAAAAATTCAAGTCCGAAAGACTTGTGCCCGAGTTTTTAGTGGTCAGACTTTTGTGAAGAAACTGATGAGCATTTCTGGGATGAGCGAGCCTTGGGTCACCGCTCGGATTCAGCAAGAAGGAGATAGCAAATGTATCCCTTGGGAAAATTTACGAGATTTGATCTTGACGCATCCAGATGAAAGAAAGAGGGTCAATATATTTGCCTTAAGCATCTACAGATTAGTCATCTTTCCTAAGGCTTTGAGGCACGTGGACGAGGCGGTCATTAACTTGTTCGATCGCCTTGAAAAGGGAATCACACCGGTACCGGCAATATTGGCAGAAACGTTCAGATCTTTGAGTCATGTCGAAAGACAGGTGAGGGGCGATTCATTGGATGTGCTCAACTATTGTTGGTATGGTTTCATAGCCACTTTTGGAAGGTAGACAAGGTTTCTTATCGAGTCTTTTCCGAGAGTTATTCCCCGTTAAAAGAAGAGGCAACTATACAAAGGAGAGAGGATATCTCGGAAGAAAAGTGGATGGGCATTCTTCAGAACCTCAAGGAGGAAGATATCGAGTGGAGAGCTTACTGGATAGTTCCTGATGAGATCATGTACCGATGCGGTAACTTTGATTGGATACCGCTGTTAAGAATTTAGGGAGCTACCGGGTATACTCCATTACTCGCGTTGAGGCAATATAAGTCGAGGCAGTTCGTACCCGCGACCCACGGACTTACTCAAAGTGATTTCTCTTTTAGCGGTGCTCACTATAAGAAGAAAGTCCGGGAGCTATCGGATGCTTGAAAACAAACTTGTTGGATGAAGAGGTTAGCCGTCGGTTCCATGGCAACACCCGAGTATAATGAGTGGTTTAAGAAGAGGATTAATGATAATATTCCTAGGTCAAGCTTGGAGAATGCACGACCTATTGGGGAACAATTACAAATCGCCCCGTCAGAATTGGAGATTATAAAACAAGATTTCGAGAAGAAGAGTTCGGAGCTTGGGAAGAAAATTGAACAACTGGAGGAAGAGAAGATGCACTTAAGGTTAGACGCTGATGTTCAGAGGTTAGAAGCCGAGAAGTGGAGGAAAGGAAAAACCAAGGCCGAAGAAGATCTAGACAGCTTAAAGACTGACTATAAGAAGTTGCGCCTATCCATGAGGACTACGGGGTTAGGAAAGACTTCCAAACAATGGCGCCATGAAATTCGAGAAGAAAAGGCCAATACCGATCGGTGGGAAAAAAAATTTCGAGAATCTCAGGCACGAAAACGAAGATTTGGAGAAGAGTCATTTGGAGAGCGAGTGTGAGCGAGGGAATTGAGGGCTAGAGTGGCGGAACTCGAGAAGTCCCTGCATCAGTACCGAAACCGCAACACCGCGATAGAGTTGAGGACAAGCTTGAGCAAGATAGAGGAAATGAAAGGAAAATTGGAAGAGTTAGAGGCATCACTGCAAAACTGCGAGATGCGGATCCAGTTTTTTGAGGAAAACGAGGTCCGTTGGAAAGAGCAGCTCCACCATGCGCAAAGCCAAGTCAGAAACAGAGATTACGTTATGGGGGAAGCCATAACCCAGATTCGGGAGGTAGCTGATTACTTGCAAACTTTAGCAGTTCAGGCAGACACATTGAGCGTGAAGTATGAGTCGGAATCGGATTGCGGACAAGAGCTGGCCTCGTTGCTCAGAAAAATTAAGACTTTAAGCGTTAGAGCGAAATTTTATTTGTAACTCGACATTATGTAAAAGATTTTACTTTTAAGTGAAATTTTCTAAGGGCAATTGAATCAAAATTGATGCCTCCTTTGCATTCATGCATCTGCATTACATCATATCATTATGCATTAAAGGCCATAAGAGTTTTCTAATTAATTAATTAAAAATTATTTCAGTAACCTGGAAACCAACGAAAACTAACCAACCACGCACCCTTACGGTACCAGAAAAAAATCAATGGATAAGAGACTCGAGAAATTGGAGCAGATGCAAAAAGACATGCAAGAACAAATGCAGTCACAGATGCAAGAACAGCTAGCCAAGATTCAGCAAGAAATGAAGGAACAAATGAAGGAGTCCCAGAGAGAAATGATGTCCCAGTTATCCCAATTGCTATTAGGGGGAATGGATAAGGGAAAGAGCCCCATGGATAAGGTCGAGGAGACTAATGAGGATCTCCAATACCCCCTGGCTTCACTTCGACACATGTACCGATAAAGCCCGAAATTAACTTACCGAAATCATCTGTCACGATCATACCCCAGCAGGTTCAGGCCGGAGCTTCAATACCGATGAATTTCCAAACCGGCTCAGGCTCTAATTTTGTCAACAACCCAAACTATCCACCCGTTCCCGATTTGGACGAAGTTGCTGAAGAAGAAAAGGCGAGGATGGATTCACAAAAACAATTAGAAGAACGGTGTAGATGGCTTGAGGAGAAGTTCAAAGCCATGGAGAGCACAGATCACCATCAAGAGATTGATGCCAAGGACCTGAGTCTGGTCCCAGATTTAATCCTTCCTCCTAAATTCAAAATGCCCGAATTTGAGAAATACAATGGAACAAGCTGCCTTGAAGCCCACATCACTATGTTCTGCAGGCGAATGACGGGATATGTTAACAATGACCAGCTGTTAATCCATTGCTTTCAAGATAGTCTGGTCGGGGCGGCAGCTAAGTGGTATAACCAATTAAGCCACTCTAAAATTAACTCATGAAAGGACTTGGCACAGGCCTTCATGAAGCAATACAGTCATGTGACGGACATGACCCCTGACAGAATCACTCTCCAGAATATGGAGAAAAAGTCAAATGAAAGCTTCAGACAGTATGCACAAAGGTGGAGAGAGGTGGCCATACAAGTTCAGCCGCCACTTCTAGAAAAAGAGACAACAATGCTCTTTATTAACACCTTGAAAGCCCCTTTTATCACGCATATGTTAGGAAGTGCCACCAAGATCTTCTCTGACATAGTGATGATAGGAGAAATGATCGAGAATGCTGTAAGGAGTGGCAAGATAGAATCAGGAGAGAGTGCCAGGAAGTCAGCCTCGAGGAGAAGAGACAATGAAGTGAACAACATGAGCACATTCAACAAGGGGCAGTCCAAGTCAATTACCGTAAATCAACCCAAAACGGTGACTACCAATCAACAAAGCTCTATAAGACAAGAATCCAATGCGAGGAAGAACACAGAAAGGCCATAATTCACCCCTATACCCATGACGTATAGGGAATTGTACCAGAACTTGTTCAACGCTCATGTGGTATCCCCTTTCTACCTGGAGCCACTGCAGCCCCCGTATCCCAAATGATATGACACAAATGCCCAATGTGAATACCACGCGGAGATTACCGGGCACTCAATCGAAAAAGCATCTCGCGTTCAAGAAAGTAGTCGAAAGACTCATTAAGGTGGGGATAGTGAGATTTGACGACCCAACACGCCCAATGTAGCAGAAACCCACTCCCGATCATACCAACCAAGGAGTGAATGGGATAAGTGAAGGCTTGAACAGGAAAACCAAATACGAGGTGGCAGAAGTCAGAAGTCAGGACCCCATTGAGGCAGGTATGGAAGGAGATGGCCAAGAGAGGATTAATCGAGTCGGATTCGAGTAAAGAATCCGAAGATGACAGAAACTACTGTGAGTTTCACGAAGTGGCGGGGCATGAAATCCAAGATTGTGTGGAGTTCAAGGCCCTTGTACAGAACATGATAGATAACAAAGAAATGGAATTCTATGAAGAAGCTAAAAGCCCCGTAGGGGAAGATGTATCTTGTCGAGGAGAATCAAAGCGCAGAGAATCAAACATCTAACTATCTCGTGGTGATCATTTCGAGACCCAAAAATAATGAAGCTGGAGTACAAATACCACCAAGGGTCATAATCCAAAGACCTGCAACCTTCCCTTACAAAGACAATAAAAAGGTCCCATGGAATTATGATTGCAGTGTGACGATGCAGGGAAAAGAGAGCCCGGTTGGCGCTTCAGGAGGGGATCAGGAAAAAAGTTCCTATACACGTAGCGGGAGGCGTTACGATGCGGTGAATGAGGAGGTACAACCCACAAAAGGAAAAGCCCAGGTGGTCGAAGAAATAAAAGGAAAAACAACCAAACCTGTTAACGAGCCAGTTAACGAAAAGGAGGCCAAGGAATTTTTAAAATTCCTAAAGCATAGCGAATACAGCATGGTGGAACAGCTACGCAAACAACCAGCCCGTATTTCGGTGTTGGCTTTACTTCTAAGCTCAGAAGTTCATCGTAGCGCGCTAATGAAGGTCTTAAACGAGACATATATTGCCAATGATATCTCCGTTAACATGCTGGACCGTTTGGTGAGCAACATAAGTGCTGACAATTATATCTTCTTTAATGACGATGAGATACCACCCAGGGGCATGGGGTCGACTAAAGCCCTGCATATCACCATACGCTGTAAAGGGTATACACTGCCAGGCGTACTGATTGACAATGGATCGGCTCTAAATGTCCTACCTTTGACCACATTGAACAGGTTACCTATAGACAGCTCTCACATGAAGGAGTGTCAGAACATCGTGAAAGCATTCGACGGCACGGAGAGGAAGGTGATGGGTAGAATCGACGTACCTCTTCAGATCGGGCCAAACACATATGAGGTGGATTTCCTCGTGATGGATATCAAGCCCTCATACAATTGCTTGTTGGGGAGGCCCTGGATACATTCAGCAGGGGCAGTGCCTTCCTCGTTGCATCAAAAATTGAAGCTAGTATCGGAGGGGAGGTTGATAACGATCAAGGCTGAAGAGGATATTATTGCAACTGTGAGCAATAATGCGCCCTATTTGGAGACGGATGACGAAGCAATCGAATGCTCATTTCGATATTTAGAATTCGTTAATGCGACGCTCATCGCTGAGGGAAGCAGGATTCTGATGCCGAAATTGTCCAAGACTACGAGGATGAGCCTCCAGTTGACGATCGGAAAAGGGGCCCTATCCGGAAAAGGACTTGGGAGACATCTTCAAGGAAGAGTTGAAACGCCGGTATTGAAAGAGAAGAGAGACCGCTTCGGCCTGGGATTTAGGCTAGACGCAAGACAAAGGAGAAAAGAGTTGGAGAAGAAGCAAGAAAGAAGAAAAGCACGATTAACGGGGGAGGAGGTCAAATGGGAACCAATGACATTTTCCCATATATCGAAAACTTTTGTGTCTGGAGGAGTCATTCATCCTGAGAGAGGCACGCCAATGGAAAAAGCCATAGAAGAAAGGTTGAAAAGCTTGGACATCAATGCCACATTTGAAGAAGAAACTGGAGAAAGAAATTTGTCGGGCATTTGCCCCTACACGTTTGGAAGTGTTTTGGACAACTGGACTGAGGAAGAGATTCCTGTAGTTTTTAGAACGGATTCAGAGTAATGTCCAAAACACACTTATTGCTCTAGGCCTAGGAGTGATAAGAATCTTTTGTGAAATAGGCCGATGTTTAAAAATGTTTTTTTAATAAAATGCACGGTTATTATCATTTTGAGCAAATGTTCTCTTGTCCTTTCAATTTCATTCATAACCATACGAATGATTACTTTCGGATTCTTTTATTCTTGAAATATTCTTCTAAATATTCTTTCATTCGTCATTCATAATCATACCACGCAAATAAATGTTTCGAATTCTTTTGATTCTTTGTATCTGCCTTCATCCTCATAACAGGTCCCCAGATATTAATGATACGAGTAACACTGCTAGCGACTCAGAATTTCCTTTCGAGCGAGATGTGTGTATGGGTGATTTTCAGGATTTTGAAGATGACCGAGGTTGTAACCTATCTCCTGATTTGCTGAGGATGGTAGAACAAGACGAGAAACAAATCCTACCTCACAAAGAATCAGTTGAAATTGTGAGCTTAGGAGAAGGACAAGAGGTGAAGATCGGAACATGTATCACTACGGAGATGAAGCAAGACCTCATTAAATTGCTTCAAGAATTCAAAGATGTCTTCGCATGGTCATACCAAGATATGCCAGGGTTGGACACTGACATCGTGGTACACCGACTCCCCATAAAGGAAGAATGTAAGCCAGTTCAACAAAAACTCAGAAGAATGAGGCCCGATGTCTTGCTAATAATAAAAGAAGAGGTTCGAAGCAGTTCGACGCCAGATTCCTGAAGGTGGTAAAATACTCAGAGTGGATAGCCAACATCGTCCCCATCCCTAAGAAAGATGGAAAAGTGCGAATGTGTGTGGATTACAGAGATTTGAATAAAGCCAGCCCGAAAGACAATTTCCCACTGCCTCATATTGACACCCTAGTGGACAACACGGCGGGACACTCACTGTTTTCATTCATGGACGGTTTTTCTGGATATAACCAAATCAAGATGCATCCTGAAGATATGGAGAAGACCACATTTGTAACCATGTGGGGGACATTCTGCTACAAAGTGATGCCGTTCGGACTAAAGAATGCAGGGGCAACTTATCAAAGGGCCATGGTAACCCTATTCCACGACATGATGCATAAAGAAATCGAAGTTTATGTCGATGATATGATCGCAAAGTCTCGGACGGAGAAAGAGCACATACAAGTCCTGAGGAAATTATTCTTGAGATTGAGAAAGTTTCAGCTAAAACTCAATCCAGCCAAATGTACCTTCGGAGCCAAGTTTGGAAAGTTGCTCGGATTCGTGGTTAGCAAGAAAGGGATTGAGATTGATCCAGACAAAGTCAAAGCCATACAAGAGCTATCTCCGCCGCGTACCCAGAAGGAGGTCCGAGGCTTTCTAGGAAGATTAAATTACATTGCTCGGTTCATTTCACAATTGACCGAGAAATATGACCCTGTCTTTCGCCTCCTCAAGAAATATAACCCGGGCGAATGGGATGAAGAATGTCAAAGGGCTTTCGGCAAGGTCAAACAGTACTTATCCAACGCCCCGGTGCTGATGCAACCTAACCCCAATAAGCCGTTGATACTGTATTTGGCAGTATTCGAGAACTCCATGGGGTGCGTACTAGGTTAGCATGACGAGTCAGGAAGGAAAGAGAAGGCCATTTATTATCTTAGTAAAAAGTTCACAGAATGTGAGACGAGATACCCGCCGATAGAGAAGTTGTGTTGTGCCCTAATTTGGACAACTCGAAGGTTGAGGCAGTATATGTTGTATCACACTACTTGGCTCATATCAAAATTGGACCCCTTAAAGTATATGATGGAGTCAACAGCTTTGAATGGAAGGATGACCCGATGGCAGATTCTGCTTTCCGAATTCGACATAGTTTATGTGAACCAGAAAGTAGTGAAAGGAAGTGCAATAGCAGATTTTCTGGCCAGTAGAGCTTTGGAAGACTACGAGCCTTTAAACTTCGACTTCCCGAATGAAGACCTAATGTGTGTTGATACCACTAAAAGAGGCGCTCTGGAAGAACTTCCTTGGAAATTAAACTTCGATGGGGCATCAAATGCTGTCGGCAATGGAATCGGGGTCGTTTTGGTATCCCCAAACGGAGATCATTATCCATTCACTAGTAAATTGGATTTTGATTGTACGAATAACATGGCAGAATACGAATCGTGCATCATGGGTATCTGTGCAGCCATAGAACGCAAGATTAAAGTGCTAGAGGTATACGGAGATTCTGCATTAGTGATTTATCAACTCAAGGGAGAATGGGAGACCAGGGACCCCAAGTTGATCGATTATCGAAAACTGGTCCTTGAATTGATTAAAGAGTTCGATGATATTACCTTCTACTACCTTCCACGAGACGAAAATCAGATGGCCGACGCTTTGGCCACCTTAGCTTCTATGATCAAAGTGAACAATCAAGAAGATATCAAACCAATCCAGATGAGCATTTATGAAACTCTGGCCCATTGTTATAATATCGAAGAAGATGAAGAAAAACATGACCACCCTTAGTATCACGATATATTGCAATATGTGAAGAATCGTGTACCCTGACCGGACCGAAAGCGAGAATGAAAAAGGACGCTTGAGAAGATTGGCCCTCGACTATGTCTTATATGGGGATATATTGTACAAAAGAAGAAAGGATCAAGTGCTACTAAGATGCGTAGACGCTGTAGAGGCTAAGAAAATCTTGGAAGAAGTCCATGAAGGCGTCTGTGGGACACATGCTAATGGCTTTACAATGGCCAGGCAGATTATGAGATTCGGGTATTATTGGTCCTCTATGGAAGGAGACTGTATCAATTACGCCAAGAGATGCCATAAGTGCCAAATCTACGGAGACAAAATTCATGTGCCTCCTTCACCGCTGCATGTCATGGTTTCTCCATGGCCTTTCTCTATGTGGGGCATGGATGTGATTGGACCAATATCGCCGAAAGCTTCCAATGGGCATCGTTTCATCTTCGTGGTTATCGACTACTTCACCAAATAGGTAGAAGCCGCTTCGTATGCTAGTGTGACCAAGTCGGCAGTAAGCAAGTTTCTGAAAAAAGAGATCATATGTCGATATGGAATGCCGGAGAGGATCATATCTGACAATGCATTAAAATTGAACAATAGTACGATAACGGAAGTCTGCAGTCAATTCAAGATCAGACATCATAACTCGTCACCATATCGCCCAAAGATGAATGGGGCAGTGGAAGCGGCCAATAAAAACATTAAGAAAATTATGGGGAAGATGACCAAACCCTCTGAGACTGGCATGAGAAGTTACCATTTGCCCTCTTTGCTTATCGAACATCGATCAGAACCTCAACTGGGGCAACCCCTTTCTCTTTGGTCTATGGAATAGAAGCGGTATTGCCAATCGAAGTCGAGATCCCGTCTCTTCGAGTGTTGTCAGAATTAAAATTAGAAGAAGCCGAGTGGATCCAGTCTCGATATGATCAATTGAACCTAATTGAGGAAAATAGGTTAAGAGCTATCCGTCATGGTCAGATGTACCAAAAGCGAATGATGCGGGCTTATGACAAAAAGGTTCGCCCTAAAGAATTTCACGAGGGAGATCTAGTTTTGAAAAAGATTCTTCCCATACAGAAGGATTTTCGAGGGAAATGGATGCCTAATTGGGAGGGGCCTTACGTAGTGAAGAAAGCCTTCTCTGGAGGAGCATTGATTCTAGCCGAGATGGACGGTAGAAACTTGCCCAATCCTGTAAACTCGGATTCAGTCAAGAGGTATTTTACCTGAAGAAGAGATACTAGAGTGAAAACCCACAAAAGGGCGCTCTAAAGAAAAAAAAATGGAGAGGCCAAGGTGAAAACCCGCAAAGGGCGCTTTGGAACCAAAGGAGCTCTTGAGTTGAAAACCCGAAAATGGACAGCTTAAATTTTGAATATGGGGGGGCATATGGCAATCTTTTCCTTCCAAAATCAACAAGACAGAAGAACATTACACCTTGGAACATCAACAAAATACGCGGGATCTCCTGAACACATATTTGGTCCGAATGAACCTTTGAGAAATTAGAATAGTGAAACTCGTGCTGCGATATCTGGGGTATCTTTTTCTCATTTTTTGCGCCTTACCAGATTCGTTATCCTATGTATTCACATCAAACTTTGCTTAATAAAATGTCATTTGTCCATTATGATAATCTCTTTTGAGCAGGTTTGTTGAAATCGCAATTTTTGAACATGTAATATCTACATAAAAGATGTTATGCATATTACTTTGGAAAAGTCTCTAAATAGTACAAGGACCTAAAACAGGGCCACTAGTCAGAACTAACCAGGTTCAAAGTTGGAAAATATTGGAAAAAGAGAAATCCAAATTAGGACTATTTCTTCAAATTTTTTGGCAGAGATAACCACTAAGTAAGAAAACATGATACCATATCAATGATGGAACCCGGACGAATCATGAGCAATGATACCTTAAGCGTTTGAAGAGGAATTATTCTCATAGCACTTCTACATTCATAATCATTCATTTAGTTAGGAGCACTTGATTCATTTTGATCATAGCATTCTAATTATCTGACATAAACACCACATCTAGTTAGAGACATTTGATTCATCTCGATCATAGCATCCTAATTACTTGATACAGGAAACCAATTCTACAAATCATGTCTTTGGAAGACAGTGTAGTGACATTGGCGAATCCTATAGATCTTGCTTCCTTGAAGTTGCAGTGGAGCAGATCGAAGACGACGAATCTTGACTTCTTGAGGTTGCAGTGAAGCAGATTTAAGTCACTAATCTAGCTCCCTAAAGTTGTAATGGAGTAGGTTGAATTTTTAGATCTTGTTTCCCTGAAGTTGCAGTGGAGCAGATCAAAGACGACGAATCTTGACTGCCTGATGTTGCAGTGAAGCAGATTTAGACTATCGCCCTAGCTCCCTAAAGTTGTAGTGGAGTAGGCTGACGATTGCAGATCTTGTCTCCAGTGGAGCAGATCGGAGAAAACAAGCCTTAAACCCCCTAAGTAGTAGGGCAACAGGCTGAAGATCGCAAGATTTTGTCTTCCTGAAGTTACAGTGGAGCAAAATCAAAGCCACGATCCTTATCTCTCTGAAGTTGCAGTAGAGCAGGATAAAAAAACACAAGAACCATGCCTCCCTGAAGTTGCAGTGGAGCATACTGAAGCTACTTGAAGAAAAAAAGCACCAAGAAGTCGAAGTTCAGTAGGCCCTGGCAAATTTGGCCCATTTATAGTCTTTGCTCTATTCTCGTTCCACGACAATGAGCAAAGAGGGGCAGCTGTAAAAGGGCCAATTTGCCCGGGCTCACTAGAAGCCCAAAATAAATACAAAATAAATAAATATACAACACCCCAGTTTTATAACAGCCCCAAACCCAATTACATAACCTAGGCCCAATTTTAAAATTTGACCCAAATTTACAAGGCCCGATAAGCCCAAAACACTAAACCAAGGCAAACCCTAAGCCACTCCCTTTCTGCTCGCGCCGCAGCAACCCCTGCAGCCTGCAAGCGCCGTACGACGCCTCCAGCAACCACGTCAAGCCTCCGTATGCCAGCATGGCTCCTGTACACGCGCCACACGCTCTGTACCTACGAAAGAAAACAAAAACAGCAGCAAGAGTAGCAGCCAATAGAAAAATTTTTGTATTATTTCTTCTTTTGATTATTCGACTATAAAGCCCTATTGGTTTTCGATTGTAAAGAACCTTTTTTTACGCACATTTACGAACGCAATAGAAACACGAACATATTCATCAGCAATACGAAGCAAACAAATAGAAAAAAAAAAGGTGATTTCTGAGTCTGTTCATCCTTAGATCTTTCTTCTCGTTTTCTTGTGATTTTAGCTTAAAAGAAAGAAGTATTTGAAGCGACACCGATGAACTCTCGGATATCTCAAAATTTTTGAGAAACAGACGAGGGTCGGATGGTATTAAGTTTTTTTTTTCTTTCATATTCGGTTTCATCTTTCTTAAAGAACAGTATTAGATCTAGTTTTTTTTAAAAAAAATAAAGAGAAAGAAAAATAGCATACCTGGTTTCCTTGCATGGCGCCGTCGTCGGTGACATTTGGTCGCTGTTCCCGCGTCGTTGGCCACCGGATGAGATGGTGAATCGGCGGTCATTGCAATGGACATTAGTAGGCCACCTTTGGGGCTGTAAATTTGGGTTAGAATGTTGGTGGCGTTTTTTAAAAAAAAGGGAATTAAAAGAGGGTTTTAAATAAAAACAAAAAAACGCTGCTTGTGACGATGAAGGTCCATGCGTCGACCGAATTGCAAGTTGGATCCGCGCCTCTTCATTCAAAATGGGGAATTTACCATGCCGGTCCTTCCTTTTTCGTGTCGCTTTCAAATTAGTTTAAATTCGTACTTTTTTTTTTAGATTTCCCCCCACAATTTGTGTGTTTACAATTTGGCCCGCATCAAAACGCTGCACCTAGGGAGCCGGTATATTTCCAGATTAGGTCCCTCTACATTTGCGCGCTTTAATTATGGACCCCTTTATTATTCTTGTTTTATTTTTAAATTGTCCCTACAGTTTTAGTTTAATTCCAGTTAAGTTTTCTTTCTTTAGTTACTCATTTTTTGTTGTTGTAGCCTTTTATCCTTAATTATTTATTTACATATTTTAAAATGCTTGGGAAATTGTTTCTTTCTTATTGTAAATCTTCTTTGTAATATCATTTTCGCACTTTGTATGCTTCATGTAATTGTTTTATACATGTTATTACATATATACATGTACTTTGTATTAAAGTTTTTTATACACTATTATCAACCTTATATCATTTTTGCACATATGGTTCCTTAAATTTATTTTTGTACTTTATTATAAAATTCTATGAAATACATCTTTTAAATCATTATATATGTTTATATACCCATATGTAACTACATATATATACATATATCTATCTGTTTATTTTCTTTTAAATTTGTTTGTTTAAACTCCTTTATATATATTATTAATCTCATACTATTTTTACAATAAATCTATTTATATATGCATGTTTTGTAAATCTATTATGGATATTATATTTTATCGCGTATTTTGTGTATTATTTAGGTTATCATATACATCGTCATTTTTTAAATGAATTTGTGTTTAAAATATTTTGCATATGTTTTCTTTTTAAATTTATTTTTAAATTATATTACATAATCCCACATGATGTACCTTTTAAATTATTATTATATGTATGTATGTTTATTGATGTCTACATTTAATCTATACACATTACTAGACCCATGTACATTATTAATGTTATTTTATTTCATACACATTTTTGAATCTTTTCATATATTTTTGTTATTGTAATATGTTTTGCATGCATGTTTTAGATATTATTTAAATGATTATTATGCATGAACATGTATATATTGGCACGTATGTTTGGTTTACATATATCCTTGAATCCATGTTATTTTTATACATATAGTTTCCTTCATATATATATATAGGTATATTCTTAAATCTATTATATATGTATATATATATAACTTATAAAAAAAAATTAACTTAATTCTATGTACATATTAATTCTTATGCTAATTTATTTTATAAAGTTCTTTTTAAATTTTCTTATATATATATCTTTATGTATATAAGTCATTTTTAGAACATATTTTACTACATATTGTTTGGATTTAGAATCTCACATTTTAATACTATTTTCATATTTTTATACATTATTAAATTTTCTTTCTTTGTACGTTTTTTTATATATTTTTAACACCTTGCATATTATTTAACTTTAAAAATCCCCATTCTATAATGCACATTTTAAATGATTATGTATATCTCTAGTTTTTTTTTTAAATCCATCGATTCATTATATAATATATATATATTAAGTATTTTCATTGCTTCAAACTCGTTTTATGCCATATTGCTCTTTCATTTGCATTTTGTTTCGTGTACCTTGCATTGATCATTTTATATTATGCCACATATATTATCATTCCATATTATTTATTCATCTTATTGCTATGTCAACTATTCTACATACGTAATTGAAATTAGGTTATAATGTTTATATTAATTACATTTAGTTGCTTGTCTTGCTAGTTGATTAATATCCTCGTTCATCAAGTATCGTATCTCATATGTGCCTATTACCCCATATCGTCGTTTTTTACTCCATTTTTGAAATGTGGTTTTATAAAATCTAAATTTTATGATTAATTTCGTCTTACCTCAAATCGAATCAATACGTTTTAAGCTAGTTTCACAATTATTAAGAATCCTTTAAAACGAAGGCGATATGCGATATTTGGCAATTCGCGGAATCGTGCCCTAACGTGTTGGGTTGCAATTTCTCGATGGCTCCAAATAATCAAATATTCCTCCAAAATTTCACTCATGTCTTAAAAAAAAAAGTTCTTTAAAACGAAGGCAATATTCGGTGTTTGGTAATTCGGGAATCACGCCCTATCATGCTGGGTTGTGATTTCTCATTTGTTCAAAACAATCGAATATTCCTTTCGGTTTTCATTCATGTTTATTAAAAACTTTTCAAAACGAAAGTGATCTTCGATGTTTGGTGATTTGAGAATCGTGCCCTATCGTGCTGGGTTGCGCATTTTCATTTGTTCAAAACAATCCGAAGATTCCTTCGGAATTTCACTCACGTTTTCCAAAAACTCTTTAAAACAAAGGAAATACTCGAGGTTTGGCAACTCGAGGAGTAGTACCCTATCGTGTTGGGTTGCAATCTCCCGTTTGCACTAAATAATCGAATATCCTTTCGAAATTTCACTCGTATTTTCTAAGACGAGGCAATGTTCAATGTCTGGAAATTCGAGAAATCGTACCCTACTCTACTGGGTTTCAATTTTTCGTTGGACCAAATAGTTGGGCATCCTTTTTAAATTCTCGAATTATAAACTTTCGGAAGTCGAAACAAGAAGTTTTTTCGCAATCAACTCGGGTTACTCAAAAAAAAAAGAACCACATTTCAAGAAAACATCTTCAAATTTTAGACATAAGGACAGTATTTAATCGATTCGGTGCCAATTTTGGGCGTAGTGAGGGTGCTAATCCTTCCTCATGCGTAACCGACTCCCGAACCCGTTTTCTCAAAAGTTCGTAGATCAAAATCGTTGTTTTAATAAACCAAAAATGTTTTATTAAACTAACCTCATTTTTAGGTGATTCGATCACACCAAAACAAAAGGATCGGTGGCGACTCCGTATTTTCATTTTCTAAAAAGTCGATTCCACCATTTTTTATTAAAATTAAATTTTTTAAATCGCGGGATGGTTTCGACACTCAACAAATTGAAAATAAATTTTAAAAAATATGTATACTTAAATAACACTAAAATAGATGCAACTTAACAGCAAATGCCTCTAAAATGATAACAAAATTAACAAATGTCTTTAAAATAATAAAAAATAAACAATAAAATAAGTTTTATACAATATCTAAAATAACAACAAAATAGTAACAACATAATAATAAAATAGTAGCAAAATAGGGAGAAAACAATAGTAAAATAATATTTAAAAAAGATTTTTTTTGTCATTTAGTGAAATCGGGCCGGGTCGGGTTAGACTCAGGCCACAAGTGCCTTACCCGAGGCCCTGCCTGTTTTTTAAACGGGTCTTTTTTTTTGCCCAAGCCCATTTTTTGGGCCTATATTTTTGCCCAAACCCTCCCACATTTCGGGCCGGGCCGGGTGGCTCGACCCATGCACACCTCTAGTTTGAACGAACGTAAAATATAGGCCTTGAATGCTAACGCCCAAGCTTGACCTATATTTTAAGTAGACTATTTTTTTTTTTTTGCATAAGCCCATTTTTTGGGCCTCATACTTTCAAACTCTTCTATATTTCGCACAGGTCTTAGAGCTTGGATGGATAGCTTAGTTTATGAACAGACCTATTTTTAACTTGGCTTAATGCACAAAGTCCCCGAAGTATATCGTTTTTCCCAGTTTCGTCCAAAAAGTTTTTTTATTCACTTTAATCCCTAATGTCATTTGACTTTCCTAGTTTAGTCCTTTAGAGTTAAAAATTGACGACTGTGATATTCAGTCTATTATACGTTACCATGTGTCATACGATGATGTTATCATCCAAAAAATCTCAAAAAATCTTTAAAAAGGAAAAAAAAATATAAAAAACCTACAATAAAATTATTTTAAAATTTCAAAAAAATATCTAAAAATTACAAAATTTAAAAAAATATAAAAATATAAAAAATTACTAAAAACTTTAAAAAAAAAATTAGAAATTTTAATATTTTTAAAATTTATAAATCACGTTTCCTTAAGCTTGAACATGAGATCATTGCCTCTTAAAAGTATAGTAACACTCGATGATGTCTTTTATAATTCAACCAATAGGAATTTATAATTGGTAGATTTTTTAAGTGATAAAATTGGATAAATTTTTTTCAAATTATTTAAGTGATTAAAAATTAGGTTATTTATTATTTAAATTATTATTTTGAAATAAAATTATTTCTCATTATTTAAATAATTTGAAAAAAATTTAACCAAATTTATCACCTAAAAAATTACCCATTATAAATTCTAATTGACTGAATAATAAAGGCTAATATGTATATATAACCTTTAAACTACTATACTATGAATTATTTTGTAGCTAAATAAGTCCCTCGTCTATTATCTTTACCTATTAACGCCCTTAATTTTTAATTTAGGTAATTTTTTTATCTTTTATTAGTTACAAAGATTTATTTATTAGAAACTCAAATGTATGGGATTAAATCTCTTTTAATCTACTAAAAAGCAATTATATATATATATTTAAAAATTTTAATAGATTAAAAAATTTATTCATTCACAATCCTTTGCTCGATCTCTTCCTCAACTCTCTTGCTTTTCACATTGATTTGAAGATTAGGCTTGGTTTTCGTTCCATTTCACAACAATTTGGACAAATTAATTCTCTTCCTTTGATTTTTTTTTCACACCCAATAGATCTTTTTAACTAAGAAAAAAAAATAAAGTTTTAACATTCCATTCAAACTCATTTATTTGAATTAATTAAACAAACAAGTTTAGAGCAACAAAGGTGTTATTTTTTTATATATTGTTGATCGCCTCTCCTCTACTCTCGTGAACGGGGGAGAGAAATCAACACTAAAAAGACAATCGAATAACCAAAAACTACGTTCGGTGTCTGCAAGTGTGATATGTCAGTTGTAATATTTGTAGTGTTACAATGAAACACCAGAGTATTCCAAGGATCGAATCCAAAAGAGTCAGCGATTTAGTGATTTCTATTAAAAAATGCATGCAAGAAAGGAGTCTAACTAGTTATTTGCTAAGCACTATATTATGATAGACCATAAATGAGATTGATTTAAACTAATTAACTAACTACAATAGGAAAGGACTAAATTGTAAATAGAGCAAAATATAAAACTACCGAATACGATAACAAGGAGCAGTTGGTTGATCTAACCTCCCTAACCCAACCTGGATGTTAGACCTGAATTCGGAAGATTACATTAGTCACTGAAGTGACATGTAGAGCTATCAGAGATTTGAAAACAATCATGTTTAAATCATTTGTTTAATTTAATAGAAAACTTAGTTTAAATGTCAATTTATTATTCCTAACTTTTTAATTATAAATTAGCAACGAAAAAGACGTTTTTATTTATGTTTTTAATAAAAATCGGGTTTATGCTCAGCTAATTATTAAAACAAAATTTGATATCCTAAATTGCAAATTAAATTTCATGCAATATGAAAACAAACCCAAATCCTAAATCCCAAGCCACAGTTTGGAGTAAAATAATAATACAAATTTTGAATAATAATAATAAATCAAATAACAAGCCTAAAATAATTTTGTAAAATAAAAACTGAGTCGTGACTCGCCGAATGCCATGCCCGCATCCTAACCTGGTGGGTTATCTAAAAAGTTGAAAAATAAAAGGGAGTGAGCTATGAAGCTCAATGTGAGTTCCATCACAAGAAAATCAGTGCAACCGAAAACATATAGAATCTTAGCACAAATCATAATTGACATTAGCAAATTCAATATATTAGAATAATATAATAGTTTAACAATGTATAAACAAATATACATATATCATATCATAACGGAGATTTCAGAATTTCAAGCTTATGCTTTACGGATGCACTCATATTCGATTTAACAGATAAGATCCTACCCCACCGCTACACACCATAAGAGTTCCCTAGAACTCATCCATCCCTACACATTGAGTTGTGGATAAACCATAAAGTTGTAGGTTAATAAGTTACCAGATGGTTGTGAATACACAACATAAATGTAGATAAAAACTGCCAGATAATGGGTGGATGAACTACCAATTTTGCAGTTTAATACGCTGCCAGATGGTTCCGAATACACAACATAATTGCAGATAATAGCTAATAGATAATATGTGGATGAATCACCAGATTTGAAGATTAATAATCTACTCGAACTTCCTCCTTACAAAATGTCTCATCCTATGCAATAAGGTTTAGCATGCTTATAACAAAACAAAACAAAAAAAAATACAAATATCATGCTTATAACAGATCGAGAATAACATTAATAAATATATTCTCAACTAATCGATATAGTAGGCAAAACATGTTCTTTTCAAGGATTCAATTTAACGGTATCAGACGATATGTTGTGCCGATAATTCATTGATACAAATACAATAGGCATGTTTATTCACAATTCATGCAATCAGATAAATATAATATTAATTCGACCAATTAGATCATGGATTTTAGCATAATTCATATTATCAGCGACTCAATTGTATAAAATAAAACATTAAAACCAGTTTGGGAAACATTCAGAGACTAATCTACATAAAACATAATTTCCTGGGTAAAACTGTAAAATTTGTGAAATAAAAGATACACGGTCTTGTGACTGGACAGTGTGGGAAGCCTTGGTTCGTGTGAAGGGGGTACACAGCTATGTAACAGACTGAGGCCGTTTGAAATTTGAAAAATCAAGGTGCAGAGAAGACACGGCTGTGTGGCAGGCCGTGTATGAATTGAACTCCTAGGTTTTCAAGGTGGACATGGTCGTGTGGTCCACACGCCTGTGTGGCTAGCCATATGGCCTTATTCTGAGGCTTAGTTTTTCCTGATTCATTTGTAAAGAAACACACACTTGTTACCAGAGACCGAGCGATGTCCTTTCTGTTCAGATCTAATCTGGGATACCTAAATCGGGTTCTTCAAACGATATTTGCGCAAGAATTAATAATGGATTTAAAGAAAAACCAATATTTTAGAAGATTTCGTAAAATATTCGTAATTGAATTAGAAGATTAGCAAGAAATGTTGTTATTTTAGAATTTACGGGTTCTACTAATTAAAACTAGAGTACTTACGAATTTTGATAAGAATTCGGAGGTTAGCGATGATAATTTCGACCATTGGTGGAAAATGATTTACGCTTGGGATTGATTTAGATTTGAAAAAGCAAGAAACTAATCTCAACAATGGGGAGCAAATATTGTTTAAGGAAAAAGATGATGAAAAGAAATATGAAAGAAATAGGGGAAATGAGCAAAGAAAATATGTTTTAATTTGGAAAGAAAATTATAGTTCTTTTGTGATTAGGAGAAGAGATTAAATACATAGGGTTTATTGAATTTGAGGGGCTATTTGGGTAATTAACCCATTCAACCATAAATAAAAGAAATGGTGGAGAGAATGACATGTTTCGAACTTAGGTAATAAGGGGAAATAAATGCTTAAACATTTAGGCTACTGCCCACTCTTGTTACATTTTTTAGCAAAACTAATATATATTCTAGTTTGATTTTGTTCTTTGGTTGCTGAAAAAAAAAAGAAAGAAAATGGGAATAGTATGGTTTGAACCTTGGATTTCCAATGAGTATACTAAGCTTTCAACCACCTAGACTATGACTCATTTATTGGTTAATTATTACTTCTAACCTTATATATTTTGAGGTGTTACAATTGATTTACATGTTGTTAATTAACTCGGTCTCAACTTTACCAACTTGGACAAATTAGTCCGGTTTATCTCTCGATCTCACCAGCTAACCTAAGAATAATGAATTGGTTCTCAACAATACCATCTATCGGTCTCACTTATCTAGATTTTCCCTCAGGGGTGTCATTCTTAAGTTTTGATGTTTATTCAATTTAGTCTAGTTTTACGATTTAGTACCTAAAACCTAAAATCAACTACCCAACATTTCCATCAACCAACCACTTAGGGTTTAGCTACCCATTATCAAATTAAAGCTAACAAACATAAAATAATCAATCATGGAACCCATTAACATAAACTTGAACAAAAAGATGAAAGTTTTGGTTTTTAACTTAATAAACTTAAATAAAAGGCAACTAACACAAAGATAAAGAAACAAGAATAACAAAGATGAGATCTTTAACAGATGAAAAGAAAGAAAACTAAAATAACATTAACTCAAAGATAAAATTGTCATTACAAATAAAGTAAAGGTCCTAAACATGAAAATTAGACTTAGCTACAGTTATAACTAAATTAATTAACTACCATTAATACTAGGAAAAAACAAAAAAAAAAAAGTGTAGGAAGAGTAAACCTTACACTATGGAGAAGAAAACTACTCTATTTCTAAGCTAAAAGATGAAAGAAAACCTAAATGAAAAAGCTTTTTAACCTTAAAACTACAGCCTCCCTTTTCTTCAACCAATTTTTGGCTTTTTAAAGATAATTATGACCCTAAAATGTTGCCTAAAATGCCCCTCTGTCTTTTATTTGATTGGTGCTTTGGCTGGACAAAGACTTCCCCTAATGTCATTTTCCCCATACGATAGGGATATCACAATACCCAGAGGAAGATATTGTCATATCCTTATCGTTCTACTCAAGGGGTGTCATTACGGGTGGTGTAACGCCCCAAAAATTTCGAAATCCAAAAATCCCAAAATCCAAAAAATCTCGAAATCCTGGATTTCTTTTATTTTCGATTTTGATGAAAATTGTGTTTAATATTCTTATTCAAGCGATAATTTTAGTAGGTCTTAGCTAATGTTGAGTTCGAATTAAGGGGTAGAAGAAATTATAATTTAATTATTAAAAGAATCAGGGATGACAAGTAGGTGGGCTTTTGAATGAATGAAGAAACAATTGGATACAAAAAGAGCCTGTGGTGGAGTGGCTAAGTGACGCCACATAAGGTGTAGTGAGGTGGCGTTAGTAGCTAGCAAGGGGGTCCAAGGTTCGAATCCTAGCTTAGTATTTTTAGAATTTAATTTTGGCCTTCTAGAAGGATGGAAGTGGCCTGAAGATGGACTCCAAGGGGAGTGTTCAAAAGAGAAAATTAAGGAAAGGATCAAGGGGTTATCAAGGAGAAAAACGAGGAGATGAGAAGTGAGTAAGTGGAGCTGAATTGGGAACTTAGGCTTGAAGAATTTGGCTATAGGGCTATAAATAGGTGCCGAATGGGAGGGTTGAGAAGTTAATGACGAATTTCCCTTCACTTTGTACCAGAAACCCTTTTCTCTCCAAGATCCAAAAAGCCGAAAACCCTCTATTTTACTTTCTTTTCTTTCTGCCGATTTCTATTCTCCTCTACACAATCTTCTTTGCCGATTTCTTCTACTACTCTTCTTATTTAATTTGTACCAAATAAACCTTATTCATATTTAGTTTGAAAAGCCGAAAAACTGAATCTTCTAAGGGCCGAATACTTTTTGACCGAATCTAGTGTAAGTGTTGCTCTTCCAATCGATTTTTCTTTGTTTAGTATCGATTATTGTCCCTCACTCTTTCTAATCAACTTTGGTAGGGAATTAGTATCGGGTCTTGGTTTTTAGCTCTCTGCCGAATTGCTCCTTAAAGTGTTGCGGTTTTGGTAAGTAATCTTCTCCCATTGGCTAAGGTGGCCGAATGGTCATAGTTATGGTAAGGAGACTTGTGTTGGATACGAGTCACCTATTATTCGGGTTTTAAAAGTTAAGATTTGTGAAGATCTAGGAAATACGTGATCAAAGAAAAAGCGATTAAGGATTGGGCTCAATGTAAGGTTAATGTGAGGTTTCAGTTTTTGAGTAAATGTGACAGCCCTAATTTGGCCCTAGTCAGAAAGCGATTTCGGGACCACGAAACCGAGTCACAAAAATAATTAAATGTTATATTCTGTTATTATTACATGTGAAAGTTTATGTGTGAAAATTTCATGTTTTGATTTTGCCATTTGTGAGTAAAATTATGAAATAGGACCTATGTGAAAATTTTTGAAAATGCTATAGGCTAATTTGTAGTGGCCAAATAACTTATAGTATGAAATAGGTGGGTTTGCATGTCAAATTTCCCACCTTAACGTATAGTGGCCGGCCATGATGGGTATGATAAGCATTATGGACATTTTTTTTATTAATAAGTTATGGCATGAGTATGACACAAATATTATATGTCAGTTTATGTCATGAAATGTTGGGGAATAAAATAACAAAAGGATAGAAGGGACAAAGTTTTTCAATCTTTTTTTTTGTTCTCATAGCCGAAATTGAGAGAGCAAATAGGGGAGAAAACCCTTGAGTATTCGGTCACTAGGGGGAGAGTGTTTTCACGATAAGAAAAATAGTAAAGGAAAATAAATAAATAAATTGTTGAGTTCTGCCCATTTCTGGGCTGTTCGAATGGAGAGGGAAGAAGAGGGCTGCTGCATGTTTAATTTTTGAGCTCATTTAGGAGCTGGTTCCTTAAGAAACTAGCTGAAGGTGGCAGCAAGAAGGGGAAAGAAACTGCTCAAGAGTAGGTTCGGCTGCTGTTCAGTAAGTCCTGCAATGAAACTTTGAAAAATTTCCATGTTTATTCTGTGTTTAATACATGTAGGTAAAACGCAGATTCAAGGACTGTTAAGTAAAGTTAATAGTTAAAATACATGTTAGTTGTTACCAAAATACTGGTGTTAGAAGTGAAGAAGAGTTGATAAATAAATGTACAAGTTGGTGTTGAAACCTGCTGTTGAATGCTGATAGTTTCAGCATGTAATTGCTGTAGTTTATCGTGCAATAAATCCTTGTGTAATTGATCTGCTACTGCTCTAATTAAGGTAAAATGTTGGTTAATAAATGTCCTGTTTTGTGGTAATAAGCAAAATATAAAGATGGTTGAAATTAACATGCATTACTGTTTGGTTTATGTTTGAAGAGTTATTAACTTTTGGAGCTTAAAACAATTTAATTTGGGATTTACATTTTTAAATATCAGTTTTAGTAATGTCCCATTATTATTGGTTGAAGCTAAGGAAATAAGCATTTGTTGAAAGGATGTAGGGAACTGAATTGTCTGAAAATTATTTACTGTCAGCTAGTGAAATTTTAATGTTTGAATGTATGCTGAATTTTTAAGTGTCCGAATGCATGCCAGAATTCAACATGTCCAAATGCACGCTAGAGTGTTTTGTTGAGGTAGGTTAAATGTGTCTGATATTCAAACCGTCTATACACTAGAGTCGCTGTACCGTTTCAAACCGGACAAGAACTCATGTACTTAAAATTGAGCTATCATGTTGCATGATCTTGTATGGTAAATTAAATGAAAATCGGCGACATTGATATCAAATTTTAATACAAAATATAGGTGAGTACTGGATATATGAAATTATGTAAATATTTAAATTATGATGCATGATTTATGTGTATAGAAATGAAATGTCTTTAATGAGAACTCAATGATGTGTATTTGTGAGCATGCACGTGCATTAGATGCTAAGTGGGAAAATCGGTTAACATGTTGTGTGTATTATGGCCGAATGTGAATTTGGATAATATTGAGTAATGTTTGTGCTTTAAAATGATGAAATGAAGTTTATGCTTAAGTGAAATTATAGGTATGTGATGATTGATTTATGATATGCATGTTTAAATAACATGCATGCAAGGTATGTGTGAAAGAGTGAATTGGTAATAAATCTGCTTGGGACAGCGGCAGTAACGTGATTTTGGAAAATCACCATAAATTGTGGGAGATGAGTTAAAAGTTGAATAAATTATGTAATTAAAACTTAATGAGTCTAGTTTCAAATGAAATAAACGAGAACATATTTTGAATTCTGTACAATGAGAAATTTGATTCGTAGTGAAGAGTGGTCAGATTAGCCAAACAGTGAAACATGGGAAACTTTAAGAAAAATCTGGCATTGATTGGCCAAACCAAAAATTCTGAAAATTTTATGGATAGAAGATATATGAGTCTATTTTCAGGGAAAATTAATGGAAATTAATTTGGAGTTTCGTAGCTCCAGTTATAAATGATTTAGTGACTGCTGCTCAGGAAGACAACTTACAATGAAATTTTGATTATGTGGTAAACATTGACAAAAAATTTGTTAATGAGTTGCTTATTGATTTCTTATAAGCTTACTATGATTTGTAGGTGTGGAAGTCGAATATATATATATATATATTATATTTTGAAAGTGATGCTTGAATAGTCGAATAATGACTAGTTTAAAATTGTTGAATTTAAGCTCAAGAGCATAGAGGGGCAAATTCGGATTAGGGAAAAGAGAAAGTAATCGAATAGCCATTGTAATCGTTCAGCAACCTTCGAGGTAAGTTCTTAAGTGTTTAAGCTTGATTCCTTTTTATATGCCTAAAAGTTAAATTAATATGGCAAAGAGAATGTAAATTTTATTTAGTTAATGTGTCGAATATGTAATGATTTAAGGCTATAAGCCGATTATGGCTATTATGCTTAAGTTGAATTGGATTTGGAAATTTGATGCACTAAATGAGTGTTACAATGAATAAACTATGCCGTATATGTGCTGGTAGAGATATCACGATTTGTGATTATTAAATATCTAAAGGAAACCATGATGTGTATAAAATTATTATTATTAGTCATTTGTGGTAGCCGAATGTGGCTTGGTACTAAAGTGATTAAATGTGAACTTCGATGAGGTAACTGTTAGTGATTGATCATATAAGTTATACATGATTGAAGTATAAGTTATGAAAGTGGGAAAGAACAGGTGAAATGAGATGTTATGTGAATTCGGTGTTCCTTGTAAGATAGGGATTTAGCCGAATGTTAAAGATGAAATGATAGTGTATTGTATCATGCTTATATGGCCTAATGGCAAGTATAACATGTTGGTAAATTTGCAATGTGCTTTTATAATCGAATGATAAGTTTGAAATGAATGTGAGTGCAATGTTATGCATAAGCTATCAAATGCTAAGTGTGAAAATGAGATGAAAGAAAAGTGTTTGAGATGTATAATTATGTACGTTCGAATGATGTTAGTACTTAATTGATATGAATATGTTATATGGAACTTGTTGATTTGACTATTCGGGCCTTTGAGCCTAGCAGGCTATGATGCCGGTGAGATATTATTCGGGTCTTTGAGCCTAGCAGGCTATGATGCCGGTGAGATATTATTCGGGCCTTTGAGCCTAGCAGGCTATGATGCCGGTGAGATATTATTCGGGCCTTTGAGCCTAGCAGGTTATGATGCAGGTGAGATATTATTCGGGCCTTTGAGCCTAGCAGGCTATGATGCCGGTGAAATACTATTCGGGCCTTTGAGCCTAGCAGGCTATGATGCCGGTGAGATATTATTCGGGCCTTTGAGCCTAGCAGGCTATAATGCCGATGAGATACTATTTGGGCTTTCGAGCCTAGCAGGCTATAATGCCAGTGAAATGATATCGGGCCTCGAGCCTAGCAGGCGAAATGCCGGTGATTTGAGAAAAGTCTAAGACTAAGGTACCTTGTGTTAGATTGATAAATGAATATACTCAATACGTTAAGTGGGCCAGGTATGCATTATGTATTCATATGTGAGTTTGATTTGAAGTGAATCATAAGTGTGTAATGTAATATATATGTGAACAAATGTTATAACTATATCTATGATCATGATACATCTGGTCAAGTTGTGAAAGTATTGTGAAGGTATTTAATTTATTTATGTTATATGAATTTAGATTAAGTGTTATAAGAATGCTGAATGTGCATTATGTGCATGTGTATATTCGGCCAGATGGCAATATACCTAGAATATGGCCGCTTGAGAAATTGAATAATCGAAATATAATTACGTTTATTTGTTTGCATTGCTTAAAACTTACTAAGCTTATGAATGCTTACTCCGTTGCTACATTCCTCTGTTTTATAGATTGTTGGCTCCAGTTACTTGCTCCGGTTGGAGTTCGCCGGAGATATTATCAGACTGTCGAGCTCACGCTAATGGTGTAAGTAAATCCTAGTATTTCGAGTCTATGGCATGTATAGGATTTTAATGTTGAGTATGTGATATTATAATTTAGCCAAAGGTGGTGGCTTGTATTGATAAAGTGTTTTGGCCATGTAAATTGGCCTATGTTGGCTAGTGATGTTTTGGGCCTCGTAAGCCCATATATGGGACAGATTGCATGTGAAAAGAAAAGTTTTAAATTGATTGAAATTTTTAGGCACAGTTTTTGGGTGATTGACTGAGTTTAAGTCGGGCAACACCTCAAACCCTGTTCCGACGAGGGATACGGGCGAGGGGTGTTACATTTAGTGGTATCAGAGCTATGGTTTAGTCGGTTCTCGAACTAACATAGCAAGTATAAGAGTCTAGCTATACATGTCGTAAGTAAAGCGTGATAGTGTGATATCTCTCGGCTCTTATAAATTGTTTTGCTCAGGTAATGATGTGTTCCAACCGAACTATTATAAATTGATCCGAAAATGCTATTGAACTGATTGTAATATATTTGTGATATGACGGAATTGAAAGGTATGAAAAGAAGTTTATGATATGTGTGCATCAGTGTAACGATATGTATAAGATTGTATAAAGTAAATGGTAATGAAAGATCAAATTGGGTGGAACGCAGGGAACGAGTACGATCGTTCACTAATGAATTGACGGAAAAGACCATGGTTGGACCATGGCAATACATGAGACAGATGAGCTAGTGTAAGACCTATCAAGGACATGGCATCGACTCGACTTGTGCTAAGCGTAAGACCTATTTGGGATAGGCATCGGCACAGCCCAGTGAGTGCTAGTGTAAGACCTATCGGGAATAGGCATCAGCACGGGCAGAGCAGAGCTAGTATAAGACCATAGTTGGACTATGGCATCAAGTAAGCGATGTACTCAAAACCGTAAGACGTTTTCCGATTTGATAAATATTGACAAGTGATCAAGACTAAATGTGGAAACTTGATAAGACATTATTGGTAATTTGAGTAAGAGAAATGAAAGTTTGAATTGTGATAAATTCACTTATGTTTTGCTAATATCCACATGAAATAAAGTTGCGTGTATTACTGAGATATGTGAAAATGTATCTGTAACGAGTTAGAAATTTGAAATGTTTGAATCAATGTGCATAATATTATGATGATGAGTGATAAAGTTATCTGTGTATACAAATATGAAAGTTCCTTTCGAGGCTTAACGACCCCACCCCTTATCAGTGTTATTATTATAAGATTTCATTGTAGTATGATCGGAATAAATTCAAGGATAAATTCATACGATGTTATTCTTCTGTTTCTATTGAATGGTATTCCATCTTACAAAAGTATATGAGATGTGATAGTTCAAAATGAGTTCAGAATAACAATTATTTGATTTTGGATGTCGAGACATATAAGATTTCTGTTAATGTTATTATTGTTCTGATATGGAATAAGTACATAGATGGGTTAAAGGTTATGTAAAGGATCTTTATATGAACTCCGGTTGTGAAATGTTTGTTTATTTGAGTTGTAATAGATTATACAAGTATATGGAATAAAAGAAATCAGTGGTATTATAGAAGTGGTTGTGAGATAGAATTTCTATCCAAATTGAATCAAGATTTTTATTATCTTCTAAGAGAGAAATATTATTGGATTATGATTTATCATCTGACAAGAAAAGATCGGTAAGATGGGGTTTGCATGTACAAGGTTTTATTTGATGAAGTGACTGAAGTATCTATAATGTGATCTGTTGGTGTAGACCAAAGTTCCGGATTTTTGGTAAAAAGAGATACATGTGAAGAATGGAAAATTGTGATTCCGAGAATTTTGTGAAAACGTTTTTAGAGTGGAAACTATTTCTTCTGGTAAGATTTTCGGGGACAAAAATTCCTAAGGGGGGAGAGTTGTGACAGCCCTAATTTGGCCCTAGTCAGAAAACGATTTCGGGACCACGAAACCGAGTCACAAAAATAATTAAATGTTATATTCTGTTATTATTACATGTGAAAGTGCATGTGTGAAAATTGCATGCTTTGATTTTGCCATTTGTGAGTAAAATTATGAAATAGGACCTATGTGAAAATTTTTGAAAATGCTATAGGCTAATTTGTAGTGGCCAAATAACTTATAGTATGAAATAGGTGGGTTTGCATGTCAAATTTCCCACCTTAAGGTATAGTGGCCGGCCATGATGGGTATGATAAGCATTATGGGCATTTTTTTTATTAATAAGTTATGGCATGAGTATGACACAAATATTATATGTCATTTTGTGTCATGAAATGTTGGGGAATAAAATAACAAAAGGATAGAAGGGACAAAGTTTTTCCATCTTTTTTTTATTCTTCATAGCCGAAATTGAGAGAGCAAATAGGGGAAAAAACCCTTGAGTATTTGGTCACTAGGGGGAGAGTGTTTTCACGGTAAGAAAAATAGTAAAGGAAAATAAATAAATAAATTGTTGAGTTCTGCCCATTTCTAGGCTGTTCGAATGGAGAGGGAAGAAGAGGGCTGCTGCATGTTTAATTTTTGAGCTCATTTAGGAGCTGGTTCCTTAAGAAACTCGCTGAAGGTGGCAGCAAGAAGGGGAAAGAAACTGCTCAAGAGTAGGTTCGGCTGCTGTTCAGTAAGTCCTTGCAATGAAACTTTGAAAAATTTCCATGTTTATTCTGTGTTTAATACATGTAGGTAAAACGCAAATTCAAGGACTGTTAAGAAAAGTTAATAGTTAAAATACATGTTAGTTATTACCAAAATACTAGTGTTAGAAGTGAAGAAGAGTTGATAAATAAATGTATAAGTTGGTGTTGAAACCTGCTGTTGAATGCTGATAGTTTTAGCATGTAATTGTTGTAGTTTATCGTGCAATAAATCCTGGTGTAATTGATCTGCTGCTGCTCTAATTAAGGTAAAATGTTGGTTAATAAATGTCCTGTTTTGTGGTAATAAGCAAAATATAAAGATGGTTGAAATTAACATGCATTACTGTTCGGTTTATGTTTGAAGAGTTATTAACTTTTGGAGCTTAAAACAGTTTAATTTGGGATTTACATTTTCAAATTTCAGTTTTAGTAATGTCCCATTATTATTGGTTGAAGCTAAGGAAAAAAGCATTTTTTGAAAGGATGTAGGGAACTGAATTGTCTGAAAATTATTTGTTGTCAGCTAGTGAAATTTTAATGTTCGAATGTATGCTGAATTTTTAAGTGTCCGAATGCATGCTAGAATTCAACATGTTCAAATGCACGCTAGAGTGTCTTGTTTAGGTAGGTTAAATGTGTCTGATATTCAAACCGTCTATACACTAGAGTCGTTGTACCGTTTCAAACTGGACAAGAACTCATGTACTTAAAATTGAGCTACCATGTTGCATGATCTTGTATGGTAAATTAAATGAAAATCGGCGACATTGATATCAAATTTTAATACAAAATATAGGTAAGTACTGGATATATGAAATTATGTAAATATTTAAATTATGATACATGATTTGTGTATAGAAATGAAATGTCTTTAGTGAGAACTCGATGATGTGTATTTGTGAGCATGCATGTGCATTAGATGCTAAGTGGGAAAATCGGTTAACATGTTGTGTGTATTATGGCCGAATGTGAATTTGGATAATATTAAGTAATGTTTGTGCTTTAAAATGATGAAATGAAGTTTATGCTTAAGTGAAATTATAGGTATGTGATGATTGATTTATGATATGCATGTTTAAATAACATGCATGCAAGGTATGTGTGAAAGAGTGAATTGGTAATAAATCTACTTGGGACAGAGGCATTAGCGTGATTTTGGAAAATCACCATAAATTGTGGGAGATGAGTTAAAAGTTGAATAAATTATGTAATTAAAACTTAATGAGTCTAGTTTCAAATGAAATAAACAAGAACATATTTTGAATTCTGTACAATGAGAAATTTGATTCGTAGTGAAGAGTGGTCAGATTAGCCAAACAGTGAAACAGGGGAAACTTTAAGAAAAATCTGGTATTGATTGGCCAAACCAAAAATTCTGAAAATTTTATGGATAGAATATATATGAGTCTATTTTCAGGGAAAATTAACTGAAATTAATTTGGAGTTTTGTAGCTCCAGTTATAAATGATTTAGTGACTGTTGCTCAAGAAGACAGCTTACAATGAAATTTTGATTATGTGGTAAACATTGACAAAAATTTGTTAATGAGTTGCTTATTGATTTCTTATAAGCTTACTATGATTTGTAGGTGTGGAAGTCGAATATATATATATATATATATATTATATTTTGAAAGTGATGCTTGAATAGTCGAATAATGACTAGTTTAAAATTGTTGAATTTAAGCTCAAGAGCATAGAGGGGCAAATTCGGATTAGGGAAAAGAGAAAGTAATCGAATAGTCGTTGTAATCGTTCGGCAACATTCGAGGTAAGTTCTTAAGTGTTTAATCTTGATTCCTTTTTATATGCCTAAGAGTTAAATTAATATGGCAAAGAGAATGTAAATTTTATTTAGTTAATGTGTCGAATATGTAATGATTTAAAGCTATAAGCCGATTATGGCTATTATGCTTAAGTTGGATTGGATTTGGAAATTTGATGCACTAAATGAGTGTTACAATGAATAGACTATGCCGTATATGTGCTGGTAGAGATATCACGATTTGTGATTATTAAATATCTAAAGGAAACCATGATGTGTATAAAATTATTATTATTAGTCATTTATGGTAGCCGAATGTGGCTTGGTACTAAAGTGATTAAATGTGAACTTCGATGAGGTAACTGTTAGTGATTGATGATATAAGTTATACATGATTGAAGTATAAGTTATGAAAGTGGGAAAGAACAGGTGAAATGAGATGTTATGTGAATTCGATGTTCCTTGTAAGATAGGGATTTAGCCGAATGTTAAAGATGAAATGATAGTGTATTGTATCATGCTTATATGGCCTAATGGCAAGTATAACATGTTGGTAAATATGCAATGTGCTTTTATAATCGAATGATAGGTTTGAAATGAATGTGAGTGAAATGTTATGCATAAACTATCAAATGCTAAGTGTGAAAATGAGATGAAAGAAAAGTGTTTGAGATGTATAATTATATACGTTTAAATGATGTTAGTACTTAATTGATATGAATATGTTATACGGAACTCGTTAATTTGACTATTCGGGCCTTTGAGCCTAGCAGGTTATGATGCCGGTAAGATATTATTCGGGCCTTTGAGCCTAGAAAGCTATGATGCCGGTGAGATATTATTCGGGCCTTTGAGCCTAGTAGGTTATGATGCAGGTGAGATATTATTCGGGCCTTTGAGCCTAGCAGGCTATGATGCCGGTGAAATACTATTCGGGCCTTTGAGCCTAGCAGGCTATAATGCCGATGAGATACTATTCGGGCTTTCGAGCGTAGCAGGCTATAATGCCGGTGAAATGATATCGGGCCTCGAGCCTAGCAGGCGAAATGCCGGTGATTTGAGAAAAGTCTAAGACTAAGGTACCTTGTGTTAGATTGATAAATGAATATACTCAATACGTTAAGTGGGCCAGGTATGCATTATGTATTCATATGTGAGTTTGATTTGAAGTGAATCATAAGTGTGTAATGTAATACATGTGTGAACAAATGTTATAACTATATCTATGATCATGATACATCTGGTCAAGTTGTGAAAGTATTGTGAAGGTATTTAATTTATTTATGTTATATGAATTCAGATTAAGTGTTATAAGAATGCTGAATGTGCATTATGTGCATGTGTATATTCGACCAGATGGCAATATACCTAGAATATGGCCGCTTGAGAAATTGAATAATTGAAATATAATTGCGTTTATTTGTTTGCATTACTTAAAACTTACTAAGCTTATGAATGCTTACTCCGTTGCTACATTCCTCTGTTTTATAGATTGTTGGCTCCAGTTACTTGCTCCGGTTGGAGTTTGCCGGAGATATTATCACACTGTCGAGCTCACGCTAATGGTGTAAGTAAATCCTAGTATTTTGAGTCTATGGCATGTATAGGGTTTTAGTGTTGAGTATGTGATATTATAATTTAGCCAAAGGTGGTGGCTTGTATTGATAAAGTGTTTTGGCCATGTAAATTGGCCTATGTTGGCTAGTGATGTTTTGGGCCTCGTAAGCCCATATATGGGACAGATTGCATGTGAAAAGAAAAGTTTTAAATTGATTGAAATTTTTAGGCACAGTTTTTGGGTGATTGACTGAGTTTAAGTCGGGCAACACCTCGAACCCTGTTCCGGCGAGGGATACGGGCGAGGGGTGTTATAGTAAATAAGTATTAAGCATGCGATTAATTGAAGGATGATATCTGTTGTAGGTTTAGGCTAAGGAGATCGCATCACGCTTGCTTACCAGGTGTGTACATACACTGCACACACATAATGATTCGGCAAAAGCCGAAAAGCTGAAAAGCTGAAAAGCCGAAATGCCGAAAAGTCGAAAGTTTGGCTACGATAGTCTTGTGAGTGCACGAAAACTCGTAAGAGGGAAATCGATAGGTTGCCTGAGGCTCACGGGCGATTCCGTGGACTTGGGTTGTGATTTGGTCATATGGGCCAGATGGGCTAAATGGGCCCGATGGGCTTTTGGGCCCATAATACGCAAAAACTGAATATTGATACTTTGTGATAGGAATTTGTATGTGAGCATGAATATAAATGTGATTTGGGCCTAATGGGCCATATAAATATGATTGGGCTTAATGGGCCAAATCTAGGTATGTGAATTTGATTGGGCTCTGTAAGGGGTTTTGAGCCTAGTATATGATATCCACATAAGACTTAATTAATTATTTGCGACCGTGGACAAGTCATAGGGTTAAGGTGTGGCAACGGGTATATGCATGTCTAGGATTAGATCTAGGGAGAGCTTGGTACTTAAGCGGTCTTAATGACTCACCTCCTCTTCTCTGGAATTCTACCTGGTGCATAGTATTCATTCATCTTAGCTCACGGGACTTGTTAACGGGCCAAGATAAGTGAAAACCGTAATTAAGAGAAAATTATTGAAATGCCCCTAAGGGCAAAAATGACCAAAATACCCCTAGGTGTTGAATGTAAGTTTTGTGGATGCGACATGCATACATATGATATTCTGCTTAGGTTGCATATGGGTTGGGAATTATGGAACGGAGGAAGTATATAAGGATCGCATGGTTGCTTGACAATCGTGAATCCACCGACGGCTTTTAAAGCCCAATATGTAAATGAAGGTAGTTCCGCAACCGGGCTACCATGGTGTGTGGGTTGGGTGGGTCGATATTTATATCCCCACATGGTGTGACGGGGGACGGAGCCGATGTGTAGCGGATGGATAATTTGGATGGGATTGCATTGCATGATTGATGAATGATGTTTTTTTTTAATGCTTGTTTTTGTCGAGGGTTGTACACACTGAGTTTGCAAAAACTCACCCCCTCTTTTATTTTAATTTCAGGTGATGCTCGGTAGAAGGTTCGATGTTTGGAAGGACTCTGGGTGGCCAGCTAGCAAGATGATTTGGACTTCGGTTTTTTTTTTTATCAAGCATTTAAGTTTTTACTTCTTTTTAAGTATGTTCCAGACCAGATTGTAATAAGGTTTTCATTGTGTTATTATTACTTGAATTATTATTATTTTCAATGTAATTACAAGAAGTTGAACATGGGTTTTCTAAATTATAGTATGTTTTCTACGTTTCCGCAATTAAATTTTTAAATGATAAGTTTTCTCAAATCAAATGTTTCAATAAGGTTTTTGCAACTGAAGGTGTGTTTTTTTTAAAGTTAATTAAGGTTTCTTTTATTTTAAGAAGGATTTTCAATGAAAATACGGTTTTCGCTAAAACACTTCAATGTGACACACCAGATTCGGCCATAACGTCTAGGCCAGGTTTGGGGTGTTACCGGTGGATATCGCAATACCATTGTAGATGGCTCATTTTTTTTTTCATTTTGGGTTTGACGGAGGTGTTGCGATATCCAAGCTCTGATGTCATAATACCTCTGCTTGTGGAATGGTTATCACTCAGATTTGGGCCACCAACATGCTCCTACAACATTCAATCACTCATTAGGGTCCAAATGGCACCTTTGGCCAAATTGGGTCCCAAAATAGCACAAAATAAGCATAGAATGCGTAAAGAGCTTATTAAAGCTAAATAACGAAAATTAAACAAAAATTATGAAAAATATTAAAATTCTCGAGAACAAGCTTATTAAGTATAATGATGAGCCTAGTTTAATGTATCAAAATACGACAACTCAATTGTAAACCAACAATATTTAAAATTCATTTATTTCAATATGAATCTTAGATGGAAATCGTCTCAAAAAATAATAATGAATAATTAAAGTACTAATATTTTGCATGGAAATTCAAACTTTTTGTTGAAAAATATGAAATTCATTGATACTTAAAAAATAGTTTTAATCCCATATATTTGAGTGCTTAAAAAAGGAATAATTTTAACTAATAAAAGTATAACATGTGTGAAAATAAAATTAAAAGATAAAAAAATACCAAAATTAAAATTAAGGGTTTTAAAGGGTAAAAGTAATAAATTAGGGGCTTATTTAACTATAAAATAAGTATGAGGGTTTATTTAAATGTAACATAGTAGTTTGAGGTTTTTTGATATATTAGTCAATTATACAACAATTATTATAGGTGGTATCCTTCCAATAGAAAATGATCTCATAGTGATTTTTTTATTTTTAACTTTAATATTTTGATAACTTCAATATTTTTTGTAATTTTTTTATTTTAAAAGATTTTTAAGGTTTTTTTTTTTTCCGAAGAATGATGTCATAGTGACGCCATTGTATGATATAAGACAAGATATGATTGGTTGAATATCCTAGTTAGTTTTTTTAATGTCCAAATGATTGAATGAGGGAATTTTGATAATGTTAGGGACTAAATTAAGAATGTTTGATAATGTTAGGGATAGAAGTGGGCTAAAAAAACTTTAAAGACCAAAGTAAAAAAAGTGGTATACTTCAGGGACTAAAATGTGCATTAAGCATTTTAGCTTTGACCAAATGGCCCTCCAAAGAAATAATTATTCAATTTAAACTATTTTACCATAATTTATTAGCTTTCATACCCTCAAATTTTTTAATTTTAATTTGGCCCTTGGATTCGACCCAACTAAAGAGCATACAATATTATATTAATTTTACTTATCACATCCAATAAGTCTACTATTCGTAATAACATAAAAATTTTCTTTAAAATTTTATAAGTACGCTCATAAGTGAAATTACAATTATAAATAATACATTTAAAAAATTCATAATCAAAATCAGATATGATAATATATGATGAAATAAAAAGCTTAGAGAGAGATATAAATTGGGATACTATTCCCCCCTACTAAAAGAAAAAGTGACCTAACCAATGGACCTAAATTAATTGTAATATTTAGTACTTCATAATTGGTGACGACGGCTATAAATTATAGTCCTACCAAAAATATCTTTGATAATTCATCAATAATTTAATGTTGTAGCCCAAGAGATGCTTGAAACTTTTTTCTTTTTTATAAAAAAGAAAATACAAATATGAGATAAATTAATAGATCGTATCATGGTCCAAATTCCAAATAATAATTGAGGTTTAGCATAATATAGCCAGCATTTGCTTGTAACATTTCATTATAATCTTGTAATTACCTAATCATAGTATAAAATAATGTAAACATTCACACTTAAAAATGAAGTTTTATAATTACTCCACTTGTTTTATGGTTTAAGATTAATCTTTATTTAAATTAGAGCAGATAAATGTCTTTATCTGTTTTACAATTTACGATTTACGATTTAAGACCAATCCTATTTGGGTCGAATGGTATTAAGGTAAAGTTCTCTCAACAATAACAATTTCAGGATTCAAACTTAATTCAAATGCTTAAGGAAAAGGTCCATTTCCCCTCCTTCTAACCACTTGTTGATACAAATGACACATATTTATATTAACATATATTTAAATAATTCATCTTATACATGGGTATCAATATTATTATATTTATATAAATGAGAGGGATCTATTTACACCTATGTAAAATCACTTTAGTTTTACACAATTTCGTAATTTTTTATATGATTAATATTTTAAATGATTATGTGTTTATATAAACGAGAGGGATCCACTTACACCATTGTAACTAAAGTGGTTTTAGAGAATGGTGTAAAACCGTCCAATTTGTCATACATGTAAAATTTTTAATCGATTCGATATATCCAGCATATTGATCTAAACTATTGTCTATATTAATATATATATATATATATATATTTAACGATTGAATTTTTTTTTACATAAAATAAATAGTTAAAATTTTTTAATTTATGCCAAACTTAACATTTACGATCTATATGAAAGGAGCATAAAATTTGATGGTTGAGTTATTAAAATATTAATGGAACACTTCAAAATTTTAGTAAATTATAATTTATAATTTATAATAATTTCATATTTATATTTTACTATTTAAAATTGTGAAAAACATCTTAAATGAAAATAATGAAAGAATAAAGAAGGCTTGCAAGCTGGTGGTAAGAGCTACAAAAAGTTCGGCCCAAGTCCATTCACCATCCTTTCACCTTTTGTCCTATTTTAAAGTAAAAATTTAAAGGTTGTAAAATACTTTTTTAGTTTTTGTACTATTCATATATATATATATTTGTAATTTAGCCTTTATATTTTTAAGAATTGTAATGTTAAATTTGTTGGTATGACATTTTGAAATAAAAAAAAATTACCCACTTGATATCCATGTAACAAAATGACATTATAATAGGCTAAAAATTAATAAAGAATTTTAATAATGTTAATAATTCTAAAAAAAATCAAATCGAAAAAAAGATAAGGATAGAGGTATATATATATATATATATATATATATATATATATAAATATTAAATATAAGGATATAATGAGAGGAATTAGAATTAAGATAGGAATGGAAAAAGAAATGGACAAATGGCATGTAAGGCCTTCCTTACTATAGAATTGAAGGTTTTATTTTACATTTGTTCCTGCTTTTTAATATTGCATATATTTTAATTCTTTTTACCTAAATGTTCTTCTAGAATTATTTCTCAGACTTCCACATCCGTAAGTTGGGTTTTTTTAATTCCCTAAGATTTTGTACCATTCAGTGTATGAAAAAGTAAACATGAAGGACCTCGACAATAATTATTTTAATTTTAAATTTCTTCTATTTGCTTTTTATTGCTTTAGTTTCCATTGCGCTTAACAAATTTATTCAATACATTACTATATTAAACCTTGAAAAAGTGACTAATAAATTCAATTTTTCTTTTTACCATCACGTTTATATTCACAATACATTTTCTAGACAATAAATTCAAAAAATTTTGATTTACACATTAGTTGTAAAAATATAGTTAAGTATAAATCAATAACAGTACAATACATTAATTGTTGAAAAATAATTATTTCTCTAAGATCATGTCAAAACCAACTCTGTTGTAGTTAGTGACAATTTTGGAAGATAACACCATCTTGATATTGTTGTCATTTGTATCTGTCACACCTAGTTTTCACTAAGTCCTAAATTTAAAGGAGAGTTGAGATTTAATTGAATAAAATGGTAAGTTGACGAGCTCTACTGGAAAACTTGGGAAAGTTTTGTGGTTAATTAGTGAATAGCTGAGTTCGAATCCTGATTCGGTTAAGTTGGAACCGACTAGTTCCTTAGTGGGAGACAGAATGGTTTGAGACGAACAGTTGCTTTGGACCATGGACATCGTACATATGGGAATATATTTGGGTGAGGAGGGATATTCCTGCAAAAGGAGTTCTTCTCAATTCTGTTGACAATTTTCTTCTCATCTGCATCATATTCTTCGGTTGCTCTGAAGATGAAGAAGTTAAAGAGCGCTGTATAGGGTAGTGATCGTGAGATTTGGAGTTTGGAAGTAAAGAATTTGAGAAACTACTGTCACTAGGATGAAGGATGCTCTATATTTGAGAAACTGCTGCTGCTAGGACGAAGGATGCTCTATCATTTGGGCAAGCTAAATTGACGAGGATGAAGGGTTTTAGGTGAGTTTCTGTACTTTACTTTTGGATGATTGAAGGATGAGTTCTGCTTGTGTGATTTTTGTCTATATCTTCTCTGAGTCTTGTTTTAAACTTTTGGTAGTACATGATTATAGTGAATGAGCATGTCATGCGTGTTTAAAGTTGTATGAATTCATGAAAGACTACAAGTTTGTTCTGTATGTTAGGACTATGTGTTGATGTATTGAAGTGTGGCGTACTCCTTGATGCAATAGTATTTGGAATGTTATGCATGAAATGCATGTTTTAATGTGTGGAGTACAGAGGGAGTTACTTTCATGGGGTAGATGAAGATAAGAAAATTGGTGCTATAGAGGAATGGGTCGATTGTTATGGGATTTAAGGGAGTTAAGAGACATTTCGAATCGGTAATCCATTAGTCTTTTGAGGCGACACTGTGACAACAATTATCGACTAGTCTTTTGAGGCAACACCGAGATGACAGTATATAGGTCCTTTAGGGCGACACCGTGCAAATGGTATATAAGTTCTTCGTGTTGACACCTCGAAAAGGGGTTTAATGATTCTTAAGAATCAAAAGTCCATGTTTAGTCATGGCATAATTCAATGGCGAACAAGTACATCCTACATCAAAATAGATTCTGCTAGGACAATGAACAGGGAAGCCTGCTAGGGCATAAAAGGAGAAATCACTGTATGACTCGTGTGGCGAGTAATATGACATGATGATCTTGGCGCATCCAAAAATGCAGGCAATTAGGTTATTAAGAGGAATTGTTGTAAGTATCTTAAATGCGAGATATACGGAAGGAAGGGGTATTTCCTATAGAGATATTTGTCAATAAGAGTCCTTCAGGCTTGGTGTAGAATCATCATTTACTAGGTGTTTACGAAATGATTCATCAAATCTAAAATTCTAAGTGGTCATTGATAAAGGGTTCGCTAGAAAAAAGTGGGAAGTTTGCCTAAGACCACTTAGAAGGGAATGTCCACCAAAACTCTCTGATTGGTAAAGTCTGCCAGAGATTCACAAAGAAAGAGAATGTCTATCAGGACTATATAGCGCGAGAAAGTCCACTTGGGACCATTAAATGTGGAAGTCCGCTAGAAAGAATTTAGGAAAGAAGTAGGCTGTTGGGAACAATTTGATAATGAGAGTTTCCTGGTGAATGATCTGAAATGGGAAAAGCCCTATGGGGTTGTCTTATAAGTACAAGTTCACAAAGGGAGGGGTGTTTAATCATCAGCCAAATCTTATATTTAAGGTCACAAATAAGGATATTTTAAAATGGATTTTCCTTAAATGGAGGGTTCTATGCAACATGTTAAATCCTAAGAAAGTAATCATCTGGGTAACACCGTAAGCCCATATTAGATCAATATGGAATGAAGGGGTTAAGGTAAGAGTCCATAGTAGTGGCAAGATATCATCTAATTCGCCAATAGTAGTCATCGATCTGTATAGACACGTATGTGGATATCTTCACTAAATCAAACTAGGAAATGTGAGATGGGAATCTAAGATGAAACAGGATAGTGTCAAGTTCTAGAAGAATTTGTTATTTGGAAAAGCACACTCATGATGAATTAGTGGATATGTCTGCCAACTGTTGGCAGAGAATGAAAGGCAATGACTACACCAGAAAAATTGGCAGAACTTCTTAAGATACTTAAGGAGTTCTAAATTTTGTGCTTTTATTTTATTCCTAAAAATACATAAAGCCTTTTTTAGTTGGGCTGTACAGGTTCTCACTAAGTTCATTGAACTTATGATTGTACTGCCTTGTATGCAGGATCTAAGAGTGTTGGAGTCTTTATGTGAGGGGACCTATGATCTGCCATAATTTAAGATGACAAATTAGTCTTTCCCGATATACTTAAGGAGCTTATTCTCAAGCAAAGTAATGCCTTGTTCGTAACCTTTAAATTTTAATTTAATAAATGTAATTGTCTTATTTTTACTTATTTTGAGACCTAATTTGGCCAATAGTGCCACTGGGTCCCTAATGTATGATTAATGTAGGGACGTGTTGGAGGTTGAAATCAAGTGAGAACAACACCAAAGGAGAGGGTATTGCTATATCCACACCTTAGAATCGTGATACCTCTAACAGACTTGGGATTGGAGACCACCCTTTAGTGGTACCGCGATATCCACTTTAGGTATTGCAATATCCACCCTCTAAGAAGTCCCCCAAGTTCAAAACTGGTCAAGGTATCGCGATACTGATATCATAAGGGCACAAAATTAGACAAAAATATAGTATTTGTCCACCTGAAGCACTAATCATTGAATGCCCGTTCAAGGGTATTTTTGTATAAGAATTAGGTTAGAATAGTTGCTATATAAGCTAAAATTTGGATGAGAGAGAAAAAATGCCACATTAGCTTAGTTTAGGCTTAGTTTTCTCTAGGGCTTCTTCTTTTAGTTGTTCTAAGTTTTTTTATTTTCATTTCCTTAGCTGTAGGTTTTACATTTCCCAACAACTTTTCTTCTTATTTTAGTTGTTCTTAGTGTTAGTTAAGTTAGTTATCACTATAGCTTAAGTTTATTTGCATTTTTAGTCCCTATTTTTTTTTCAGATTTAGATTAATGTATTTCAGTTTCTTTTACTTTTCACTTGTTAAAGTTTGTTCCTTTTATATTTATTGCTTTAGATTTTCTTGTTGAATACCTTTCTTTACATGCCTTTTAATTTTTCTTGCATAAAAATCTAATCTTTTATATATTTTTTTTCTCAAGCTTTCTTTAATGGCTTCATTGTTCTTCACTTTCATGGTTGTTAGTTTTATTTGCGGCATGAGTAGCTAAACCTTTAAGCAGGTTGGTTGATAGAGATATGGTGAGCTAATTTTTGGATGAAAGATCAAATCGTAATAAATTGGACTAATTTGAATGAACTTAAAAACTTAGGATTGATGATCCTAAGGGAACATTTAGGCAAGTGAGACTGAGAGGAAATCTTGTTGGGCACCAATTCATTAGTCCTAGGTTAACCGGTGAGATGGAGAGATAATTCAGATTAATTTCTCTAACTTGGTAAAATAGAGACTGGGAGGTAAAATGGAGTCATTTTGGGAGTTTAAGCGATTTGGATCCCTAATTCGAGGATTAGTGAATTATATCAATGTCAACCAACCACTGTTTGTTATTTAATTTTTAATTTTTAATTTTGTAACTTTGCATGTTTTACAATTTGGTCATTGCTAGCTAGATAGTAAAGTAGATTAATTTCTTTTGACTTTATGATTTGCCATAATATAACTTTTTTCTATTAGTTGGTTAGACTCTTTATTTTATACGCAAGTTATTTAGAAATTGTTCAATCCACAATTTTCTTGGGTTTGATCCTTGGAATACTCTAGTGTTTGATTGTAACACTACAAATATTACAACTGACTTGTCACATTTACAATAAAGTCACGATAGTTATATTTTTTTAATTCCCGAGTGTTGATTTCTACCCTTTCTTGTCATTTGTGAAATCAAGAGAGAGAGAGGCTGTTAAGTTGTTGCCGCCGTTGCCGGGGAATCAGTGTTTGATTGAACTATTTTTATTTCCATTGCATGTACTTAGAGAGATAACTGATGAAAATCGAGGTTATAGTTACAACTTTGTTTTTATTTGTTTTTATTTCGTTTGCAATTTTTGGTTAATTTGTTTCACTCTCTTGTGCTTGTAGGAGGCGTTGTATGACTTAGATCGGTAATGGTGTCTTATCAATTGAGCCGGAACTGAAATTTATCATTACACATGTGAGGAGGGTACAACATCTGTAGGACACCCAACTTCCACAAAGAGACCATGCCATCAAAGATCCGCGAGTAAAGATTCAACCACCATCGCACCCACCAATGGAGCAACGTACCTGCGTGACTATGCGGTGCCCAATCTAAATGTTGTTCGAGGAAGCATTAATCACCCAATGATTAATACTAACATCTTTGAAATTAAACTGGCAATAATCCAAATGATACAAGCAAACCTTCAATTTTGAGGGTCAATGAATGAGGATCTGAATCACCATATTACGAGATTTCCAGCCATTTACAATACCTGTAAACATAATGGGGGTATCTGATGATGCTATTCATCTTTGGTTATTCCTTTTCTCTCTTATTGAAAATGTATTTATGTGGTTAGATTCACAGCCGTTAGATTCCATCAACATTTGGGATGAGCTAGTGAAAAAGTTTTTGGCAAAATATTTTCCCCTAAGCAAAATAATAAAACTTTGTATGGATATAACGAATTTTTGACAATTGGAAGGGAGTCACTATACAAGGCTTGAGAGTGTTTTAAACTCATGCTACATAAGTGCCTATATCTTGGATTGTAAGATTGGCTGCAACTTCAAGTTTTTTAGAATGGGCTGGATGATAAATTGCACTCTAGTCTTGATGGAGCGTCTGCGGGGGCGTTCATGTCAAAGACTTATACTGAGGCTTGGCAACTTATTGAGGACATGGAAAATAATTCTTATATGCGGCCGGAGGAGCGGTTCATATATAGAGCTAAGCAATCAACTGTGAATGTGATCAGTAGTGAGGACAAGTATCAACAAGTCCTCGAAAGGCTCAATCAATTGGAGATGAGTTCGACCAAGGCACAAGTCCAAAATCAACCCCTTCTAACTTATTCTAATGCAGAACAAGATAGTGGAGGCGCCTTGTGGGGAAAATCTAATAAGAGTAATCAAATAGAGGCTAACTATACAGGGAATAGAGGATATAATCTATACTTCCACACCTATAACCTGGGGTGGCATAACCATCCTAACCTTAGGTGGGGAGGGAACCAAGGTGGCCCCTCCAATCATGGAGCCCAAAACCTTAATCGTCCTAGACCTAATGTACCTTATAAACCTTCATTACCATTTAGGGTACCCCGAGAGCAATGAAGAAAACCAACCTATCGTAGTGACCCTCTATTGTCGATTAGGGTAACTAAGGTAGAGGAATCATGTGGTGCAAATCGATATGTGTGAAATTCATCATCAATTAGGCCAAGTTTTACGGTGGTTGCAAAACAACTTAGCCTCTAGCATACTAAGTAATACTGAGCCTAATCCAAAGAAGGAAGGAAAAAAAATGCCAAGGCAATTACCCTTAGATCCAAGGTTGTGGTTAAAGAACCTAACCGACCAATTAGTGGGGAAAAGGAAGTTAGTGAAAAGATGAGAGCACTTACACTTTTAGTGTTGGAGATGGGGTGAAAGACAAAGAAGGACTCGAGAGTGAGCCTACACAAGTGAGACAATAACTAGAAGAGAACTATTCCAACACAATAACTGAATCCAACACCCATACCCTTTTGGGTAGGCTAGAAGAGAAGAAGAAGTGAGACAATGAGGAATTTTTGGATTTCCTCAAGATGTTTAAGGCTTTGAATGTCAACCTCCCATCACTTGATGTCCCAAAAAAAGTGTCGAAATATGCTAAGTTCCTTAGGGAAATGATGTCTAGAAAAAAAATATTGGGAGACAATAGTGATTCACTCTTAATACTGAGTGCAGTGTTGTTGTGTCTAGGAGAGTTCTACCAAAACTCAAGCATCTTGGTAGCTTTACCATTTCAATAAAGATTAGAGGTGTAAATTTTGGCAAGGGGCTTTGTGATATTGGAGCAAGTATAAACTTAATGCCTTTTTCCATTTACTATAGGTTAAGTTTAGGTGACATTAGGGAAACTTCAATAACCCTTCAACTAGCCGATAGGTCCCTAGTTCACCCAAAAGGAGTTTTGGAGGATGTTTCAATAACCCTTTAAATAGCTGATAGGTCCCTACTTCACCCAAAAGGAGTTTTAAAAGACGTTTTAGTGAGGGTTCGGTAGTTCATGTTTCCAGTTGACTTCATAGTTCTTGACTTTGAAGAGGATTAGAGATACTCATTCTATTAGGGAGACCATTCTTAGCTATATTTAAGGCCACCATTTTAACCTCCCCAACCCGGCCTAGACGTTAGACCTGAATTCAAAAGTTTACATTAGCCATTGAAATTGCCCAGTAAACTATCGGAGTTTTGAAAATAATCATTTTTAAAATATTTATTTAACTTTAGAAGAAAACTTAATTAATTACTGATTTATTTACAACTTAAAATTTTAAATATACATTAGCAGCGGAAAAGTGATATTTACATATGTATTAACTAGAAACTGAGGTTCATGCATATTCAATTAATAATCACATTTTGATATCCTAAAATAACATTAATGTCATGCAAGTTAAGTATATATAGTAAAACTCGAAACTATGTCCCATGCGATAGTTCAAAATTTAGTAAAGCAGTGTTTGAATAATATATATAAAACCAAGAACTAAATATAAATATTTTAATAATTAAATTAAGTTGAGTTGAGACCTTCCGGATGTCGCGTCCTTGTCCTAACCTAGTGGATTATCTGTAAGGGTGGAAATAAATGAAGGGTGAGTTATGACGCTCAGTGTGAGTTAAATCACAAGAAAATCAGTGCAAATAATCAGTAAGACATATTAAATAATAACACACAGAATAATCGCAAACTAATAGCAGTTCAAAATATCACATTTTCAATTTAACCATCATAATGTCACAGAACTTACAATAGCAATTTCAGAATATCAAATTCACATGTTACTCATCTATATATACATATATGTGTCATATCAGAAATTCCAGGTTTGTACGTACATGCTTCCATATATGCCATATAGTTTTGGTTTTGTTAGAAAGATCCTACCTTACCGTTACACACCGTAATGAGAGTTTCCCAAAACTCCAATCACTAACACACCAAATTTTGGATTAATCACCAATGATTTGCAGATTAACTGCCAATCATTGTGGACACACAACAAAATGCTGCAGATGGAATCTATCTATGGCTATGGGTACACAACAAAAATAATGTAGGTAAAATCTATCAGTGGCCGTGGATGCATAATACATTTTCAGTTAATAGCTACTAAAGGCTTGTGGATGCACAACAAAAGTGTAGCATGTGGAATCTACTTATGGCTATGGGTATAGATCGTTGTAGATGGAATCTGCCTATGTTTGTGGGTACACAACAAAATGTATACAGATAAACCCCCAATACTTCTTCTGATTCATAACGTCCCATTCCATAGAGTGCAATATTGCATGCTCAATAGATCAATACAATAGCAAGCAATATGCTCATAGCGGTTCAATTCAGTAACAGTTAATATGCTTGTGACAAATCAATTCAGTAGCAAAAATCATGTTTTTTTATGTGTTCGATTTAACGATGGCATAAGACATACTATACATACAATCATAAACTCTGAAATAATAGACATATGTATTATTCACAATTCATGCAAATATATATAGATTTCATATTAAATTAGTCCATCAAATCATGGATTCTAACATTATTCATATTATCAAGGGCTCAATTGAATAAATCAAAACACTAAAAATAGTTTGTAAATCATTCATATACTAGATTGATCAAATCCTAAAATTTTTTGGGTAAAATTGTAAAATCTGAGAAAGAGGAGACACATGGCCGTGTGATCGGGTCGTGTGGAAAGACTTGGACCATGTGGAGAGGGTACACAACTGTGTGGCTAGGTTGTATGACAGATTGTGCCCATGTGGTATTTGAAAAATTAACCTATAATGGGACATGACTGTGTGACAGGTTGTGTAGAGGGTCTTAGGCCATGTAAGAATTGAAACAACTTAGGTTTTTAGGGGAACATGGTCGTGGGAGAGGTCTTGTGGTCCACAAGGGTGGCCTAGACGCCTGTGTGACAGACCGTGTGGCCCTATCCTAGGCACAATTTTACCTCGATTCACTTGTAAAAGAACACATACCTATCATTGAGATCTCAAGCGATGTTCTTCATATTCGAATCTGACTTGAGGTACCTAAATGGGTCCTTCAAAAGATATTTGCACAAGAATTAATAACATATTTCATGATTCTTCAAGATTATTGAGAGTTTTAAGGAAAAATCGAGAAAGATCATTTAATTGATTATAAGATTATCGTTAGATAGAAAATCTAAAAAGTTTTAAGATCAAATTCGGGATATGAGGCATACTTAGTGTTTCGTGGAAAATATTGGGGGGTTTCTAATGACGATTACGATTCTAGTTGAAAATGAGTTGAAATCGGGGATTGATCTTGATTCGGGAGAAAAATAAATTTCAAAAATGGGAAGAAAATATTTTGTAAAGTATATGATGAAAAAGAAAAGGGGGAAGAAATAGGGAGAGAAGAAATAAAATGTTGTTTTGGTTTGAAAAATGAAACAGGAATTCAATTACAATCAGGAAAAAGGGCTAAATTCTTAGGGCTTCAAAACTTTAAGGGATACAAGGTAATTTACCCTTCTTGTCCAAATTAAAAGGGAAATGGGGGAGAATAGCGTGGCTCAAACCTGGTATGCAAAGGATAATAAGAATTCTTAACTATTGGGCTACTGCCCATACTTGATAAGCTTTCACTCCATTTAATATTTATTTTAGAGAGAGTTTCATCCTAATTTGCTAAAAACAAAAGGATAGGAAATGGGAGAGGAGTAGATGGAACCCAGGATCTCTAGGGAGTGTATTAACTACATAACCATCAAGACCAATTCATTTTTTCATTATTTATTTCATCCAACCCTCTATATGTTGGGGTGTTACAACCACAGATGTGGTAAAAGAAAGATGGCTATGGAAATAGGTAGAGTGGGAGAGACCTTTAAGTGTGTGGAACTTGAGCCTAAGGTAAAGGAAATGTCCGTTAATAATGAGTTAGAGTGCCAAGCCGTTCAGGCAGTGTCCAAGTATGCAGCTAAGAATGTGAAATACTTGAAATGATGTATGTTTATAGGTTTGAGACCAAGGATGCGGGGCATTCGATTGAGGAAACAAGGCATCATGAAGAGACAATCAGTGAATCAACTGGTAGAGCTAAAGAAGACGAGACGTGTGTTGGTGCTTGGGACCTTATGTAAATATCACTATGGGGGTGTTATGTATAATCCTGGAAGAAAATTTTAAATTATCGCAAGTGGAAATTGAACTATCAATGTAACAACCCATTTTTAGAGAAATCGAAATAGTAGTTTCGAGACCACAAATCTAATTCCAGAAAAAAATTATTTTAATATTATTTTATGGTCTATAATATGATAATAATTTTGTGTGAAAATTTCGTAAAGAAATTTTATTGATTACATGCTTAAATTGATAAAGGACCAAATTGAACAAGGTGCAAAAGTTGAGTTCTAATAGATAAAGGGATTAAATAGCTATAGAACTTTAAATTGGAGGTCCTTATATGGTAATTAGACCATTAAAAATGCTTAGTCATTAAGGATGATGATTCATCCATGGAAAATAAAATTAAAGAAAAGGACAAAATTGGAAGAATAAAAAAATAAAGGTGATAAATAATAAAAGATGAAAATATCATCATTTATAATATTTTGCATGTAAACCCTAGGAAATAGAAAGAAAGCTTTCTTGGTCAAATTAGGTAAGTATTCAAGCCCCGTTTTTAGTAATTTTTATATTTTTGAGATCGGGGTAACTTAATCTATTTATTTTGGGGATCAATTTGAAAAGATATCAAAGTATAGAATTTTTACCATGGATGAATATGCTGAAGTTATGAAATTTATGGTAGAAAATGAAAGGTTGTTGATAAATAAACAACTTTTACAAAGTGAATTTTGATGAAAACTTGATTTAGGGACTAAATTGTAAAAATGAGAAATTCATGGAAAAATTTTGATTTTTATGAAATATATGGGCTGTAAATATTACATGAAAAATTTGGTTAGGCTCGGAACAAGGATTAAATTGCATGAATTTTGTTTTCTGAATCTAAGGACGAAATTGTCATTTATTAAAAGTTTAGGGGCAAAACAGTAAATTTTCTTAAAGTGTAAATTGGACTAAATTGAGTATGAATTACATTAAATTGATGTTAAATTTACTCGTATAGATCTGGATAAACTGAATATTGGGTTAGAACGAGGAAAGGTGAAAATGTTGGATTAGTAGACTTTATGTACACGAACACTTAATGAGGTAAGTTCGTTTAACTAAATTCTATATGTTTATATGCTTCAATTGAATGTTGTGTATGTAAATTGTATAAATTTCATAAATATGTGAAATGATCACGTATTTGTTAAAGCCCTATAAATGAAAGTGCTTGAAATAAATGATAATACCCGATAAGTGATAAATGATAAAAATGTTATTTTTATGCTTGAGTTGAATGTGAACATTTGAATAACATAAATGTATAAATATATGAGATTGATCACATACCCAAAAATTACCTAATAAATGCCAAATTTCGTTTGAATAAATGAAAATCGATGGATATGTGATTTCTCGAAATGAATGAGGTCCTGCATTTGTTGCTGACGGGATTTAGCTCGGATGAGTAATCCTATTGACCTCATTACAGATAGGATTTAGCCTGGATAGGTAATCCTAATATAATCCCTCTTGATCATATGTTACAATTAGGATTTATCCTGGACTGGTGATCCTAATTAAGGTCTTGTGAGCATATGTTGGAGACAGGATTTAGCCTGGACTGGTAATCCTGTTATATGATATGTGACTCGAGAGTGTGTTTCCTAATTAAGTGCCCTAATAGGTACTCCTGCATATGAATTGACGGATTTACTGATTTGTATACTTTGTGTGTACTACCTGAGTATCTATCGATATTTTCAATAATTCAACGGGTAAAATCCTGACATGAAAAGAAATGGGTTTTTATATGTATCTGCTTGAAGTTCAAGAAAGTGATGATATATGAAATATAGAAGTATGAAATTATGATATATAAGCATGGAAACTTGTTTGATGAATACATTCATCTATGAGAATATATTTGTACATTTCGAGTGTATTATCTATGTGATTATTAATATTTCAGTTGAATAATGAGCAAAGTTCTGACATGAAATATACTAAAATTCGAGATGAATTATTATAGAATGTACAGGAAAATATGGAAATAATTTTTATATATGTTATATGAATACATGATGTAGAAAACATATGTGTATGAGAATCCGAATATTGTTAAGCTCATATATGTGTTTCTTGATGTTTATATGAATTAAGTTACTAACAAAGGTGATAAGAATATGTGTTAGGGCCTGGGACCGAATGGTTGATTGTGATTTACATGTTTATCTTTAATATAAACAGTTGGTAAGTTAATTACCAAGTTATACAGACTTACTAAGCATTATATGCTTACTCTATTTTATTTTTCCCTGTACTATAGTAAATCAGAAGCTCGTTGGATTGGAAGCTCGACGGAGATCACTCACACTATCCATCGACTCAATTTGACATATAAGGTAAAACAATTGTGGTTATAATGGCATGTATAGGTTAAATTGGCCAAGGAATGGCATGTAAATATTTTTTAATGACTACCTATTGGAATAGCTAGTTATGAACATGTTTTGGTGTTTATGTATAAAAGACTATATCATGGTATATCTTTGAAAATGATTGATTAATAGAAATCACAATGAGACATGTATGAATGAATTAAATTAGCATATTTGATACCATATGCACAAATGTGAACATGGTATCTAGATAAATATGAGTATAAATTGACATGTATAAGACTTAAATTTTGGTATGAAAATGTGGTTGGTGAATGTGATAAATTGTATATAAGTGTTAGTGTAGGTGCAAGGCTAAAATAGGTGAAAAATAAAGCTAGGAAATGGATTTATTTTGTCCACACGGGTAGACACGGACGTGTGTCTTGATCGTGTGTGACACATGGCTTAGCACATGGGTGTGTGGCCTGGCCGTGTGTCCCCTGCATATTAAATTTTAGAAACAAAATGCTCAGAATTGAGTACACGGGCAGAGACACAGGCATCTGTCTCAGCCATATGGATAACACGGGGCAGGACACAGCCTGATGTACGGGCATGTCATAGGGTCACACGGGTGTATCCCTTGGCCACACGGGCGTGTGAGCCCTGCATCTAGGAAAAAAATGAAATTTCATGATAAATTTTCTGAGATCTCGATTAAGTCCTGATTTGATTCTAATGTTTATATTGGACTCCGAGGGCCAATTCAATGGACAAATGTTTAGTATTAGACATGAGTAGTAAATGATGTAAAATATCTGTAATTATTTTGTAAACTTTGGTAATGCTTCGTAACCCTGTTCCGACGACAGATACGGGTTATGGGTGTTACAATCAAATTGTAAATATTTGAAATATTTAGCATTGACTCTACATTTTCTGTAACAGCCCTACCCGTAATCATTTTCAGAATAGGGTTACGGAGCATTATCAGGCTTATAAATCAATTAAGCAAACATTTCTCATACATTTTCATTTCAAATATAAAACATTCACGTACATTCATATCGTCCCTAATATAAGGCCATAAGGCCCAAATCATGCTTTAAGAGTGGTTCGGGACTAAATCGATAACTCAGGAAACTTTTAGAAAACTTAGAAAATTTTTCAAATTATAAGGGTCACATGCTAGTGTGGCCTACCTGTGTGTCTCACACGGCCAAAGACACTCTCGTGTCACAGGCCGTGTAGACATTCAAAATGGGATCACATGTCCATATCTCAGCCCGTGTCCTACCCCGTGTAACTCTTTGACTTGGGTCACACGACCAACTACACACCCGTGTGACCAACTCGTATACCCTTCAAAATGGCCATACACGCCCGTGTGCCAGGCCGTGTGCTAAGCTATGCCAAACCTGTAGGGTATACTGACTTATACCACACGTCCAAGTTACACGCTCGTGTGTTAGGCCCTGTGAAGCATACTGACTTGATTTTTAATTCAACACCAAGGGACACACGTCCGTGCAACCTGACCGTGTGTCACACACGATTGAGACACACCCCCGTGTCTCTGTCCGTGTGAACAAAAATAGACTATTTACCAAGCCATTTTGCCACCCAAATTTGCACACACCTATACCAACTCAATTGACACAAAAACATAACATATATAAACATTCAATCAATCTCAACCAAGCTTAATTCATGCCAATTCTGTACCATCATCCACAAGTCACACAAGTATCATTATTTGTCATTCAATTTCATATCAAGTGCATATTCAAAAAACACCTATATGGTCATTTTCAAACATATATTACTTGGCTATTACCATAAATATGACATATCTCACAATTCAACCTTTCATCACAAGCATTTATATAACGAATACAAATCACATAACCAAAGCCATTATCACTTATATATACATCACCAAACATGACAAAATAAGCCAAATCACGTGGCTATAAACAAAACCAAACACATAACACTTACAAGCCAATTCAAGTGGCTAAATTCATTACTAAAATATATAGCAAAATGACCAAAGCTCCTATACATGCTATATAACCAAAATCATAGATTCAAAAGTACCAAAGTGATAGCTTGATAGTGTGATGAGGTCTTCGAAAATTCCCGAATCTGAGCTAGCTTTGATTTCACTATGAAACACAGAAAAATAAACGTTGTAAGCTATAAAGCTTAGTAAGCTCGTATGAAAATAACTCAACTTATCAAAAACATACAATTCAAACATTTGATCATATGAATATACAACTTATATAAATATCCAAACCTATCAAATATTCAATCACAAGTTTCTTTGATTTAAAGCTTATACGGTTCATGTACATACCTGTACCATCTTGTATCAATCTCGCTAGAGCACATAATTCAATGTGCTCAAAGTTATGGGTAGTGTAAGTGTTTGCCAAACTAGAGTATTTCCAAGCTAAGTATAGAGGTTACTTTATTTCTATAGTATCCGTCGAATGTGGGTATCTCTCACTATGTAATCTAGTGTTCTGGGATTCTATTGAAAGTATTAAAATATTGCATCCATTAGAATTGGTTGTCCTCTGGGTTGATTTAAAGATATGACATGATCTATATTCCGACAGCCGTGGAATTAAAGTAAGAGTTCGCCAGAGATAGGATCTATTTGTAAACCATTCTGAGATAAATACCCAACGTTTATTTGTATAAGAACCCGCCAAGAAGAATAACTTTGTGTATAGCATTATAAGTAAAGCAGTCAACATTTGATTGCGTGAGAATTTGCCGAAAGTAACTTCAACTTGAATTATACTCTAAAGAATGTATCCATCTTCTGCCTTTTTAGAGAGTGAGAAATAGGACTCGAATTGAGGGGTAAATTCTGTAATCTGCCTAATGGGCAAAAGGTGTATACGGGGTTAAGTGTGAAGCTTGGCATATAGGTATGCGCCTAAAGTTTAGGAAATTATCCGCCAAATACTAAGAAGTAATTTAGAATCTCCTAGTTGAGGAATTTAGCAACAAATGTACAAATGTAACCTTTGTTAAAATTCACTAAGTTCATTAGAACTTTTAAGTTTCTAGTTGTGATGCTGGTTTTGAGGTAACTATTGATATACCAAAAGGGACCCAATTAGGAATGCGCCAAGGTGATAGTTCATGTTGTGATACTATGCATATAGAAGGCACAATAGGAATATGGCGCTTTGTTCTCTACTTCATGAAGAAGTTTATCCTTAAAAAAGTTTTAATTTATAACGCCATATACTGCATTTGAAAATTTGATGTGATGATTAAACATTCTTTTTAATTAATCTTTGGTTTTAAAATAGTAATTAAAGAAATAAGAAGTTTAGTTTTGAATGGTTTCATGTCTGTAGAAACTTTTTTCTAAGTGTTTAAGTTTGTAACATCAAATATCTGAATCCGATAATTCGGGTCAAGTATCAGGTGTTATAGGGGAGGACAAGCATGAAGGATAAGAACGAGAGGAGAATGATGATGAGGCTACGGAAGACGACAACTTCAAGGATTTGTTTGTGTTCGAGCAACCATCCATGAGGGGGCCTGTCATCAGGGAATTGACTAATTGACCCAGACTATCTTACAAGAAGTCGGTTGTCAAGGGAAAAGGTAAAGGAGTCATGGAACCAAGCGAGGGACCGTGAGGAGATTTGTTAGAGTTACGTGTTTTTGTATTTCATTTTATTTCTAATTGTGCAACATTTAAACTCTTAAACTACACCATCTTTTGGGACTTATCTTTCTAGTTTTAGATTTCATATTTGGTTTGGTTGTTTTTGTGTTTTTGTGTGTTTGTTTTATGTGCAACGAATCACCTTGAAAGAATACACAACATTCGTTAGCTTTAACGAGGATGTGGACCCCTAAACTAGTCTGATGCTCCATTCTAGGAAAGTCCAGTAACCTCTTATCTTTTTCGGGAACACATTGGGGACAATGTGTAGTCTAAGTGTTTAGGAGGGATGCAAATAGTTTTGTGTTTAATTTTTTCTTGCTTTTATGTTAGTCTGTGTTTATTTTCAATTTTTTGTCTTTTTCAGAAAAAATTCAAAATTACCAAAATCATTTTTCATTGTTTATTTTGTGTAATTACATGGTGCTTTGACTATAATTAGGTAATAAGTTATTAGTTGTAAATATTAAATAAGTACATAAAATTGCCAAATTTGTAAATTTTGAATGATACTAGATAATTTGCTATTCTTAAGTGTAGAATAATTAGTTCAATTAGTTAATGTGTATAATAGGGTAGAGGCAATAACCTAAATGAAAATGTATAAAGTGTATCATAGGATGAATAAAGTATACGGATCCTTATAGATAAATAATTTGAATTGTTAATTGATCGTTTAAATAGATGTATGCTTGAAAGAATTGTTGTTATGTGATTGATTCGAGAAAGACCTTAGGCATTTTTTGAAATAGCCTAGAGCCTAAAAGCTTACCTGCTGCTATTTACCCCTAGTTCCCATATCTTTGAGCCTCGAGTAACCTTTTCTTGTAAGCCTTAATATTAAAGCCTCGAGCCTAAATGTGTCTAGTAATAACTCTTTCTTGGTTTCATTCTGTAAAATGTACTACGTAATATGTAATATAAAAAAAGTAAATGAAAGAGTGCAAGATAAAGAAAAAGAGAGCTAAATCAAAATTAAGCTCGAAAATGAGAATCTTTCAAAAATTAACCTTAAACCCTAAATAAATTTAATTAACTTGTTAGTATGAAATTGTGATGACTAATTAATTTAATTTTCACTTTGAACTCCAATTATTTGATTACAATTTACCTAAATAATAATTTGAAGAAATTAATTTAATTACTAAGTCGTTTCTTACTCGTAGCGAGAAAACTATTAACGACAAATAGTAATACATGTAATCTATTTCTCTAATTCGTCGTTTTCATATTTTGATATCATTGATTTGAATGCAAACCATCAAGGTTATACCAAGCTAGTGAATGGACCGGTTGAACATATATAATTATGGTTTATAATTTGTAACTAAGTTTTGACTCTTTATCTATTAACACAACATTATTTAGTCATGGAGTCATTCTACTAAAGTATTATGACTGAGCTCTCCTTGTTATATACCGTTATAAAAGCTACTTATGAAGTCCTTGTCCAATAACATTGTCATATATGTGTTACCCTTAGAGGACATGTTCTCCCAATATGATTCTATTTTTATCTCATAGTAATCATTACATCTTCTTTCATAAAAAATTCAATTACTAACACATATTAATTAAATAATTCATTAATATGTCACAATTCATTATGGTAAATTAAGCTCTTTTCACCACTTAATGAGCTTGTATTTAGGAGTTTTTATATCTTTTAATTATGCTTTTAGATTTAGTTAGTTCTAAATTTGAATTTAATAAATTGAGCTTTTAAGTGTTGTTTTATGACCTGTTAGGCTGATCCAAGCCTAAGGAGGAGCTAACATATTGATTGAGTGTGCAGGACAATATTCTTGGCCGGTGAGTTAGTGGGTTGCCTCGGATGTCGCAACATTCAAAGGGAATGTTGCAAAAACAAAGGAAGCCTCAATACTTAGTAGAATTTCGAACACAACTTCAAGAGGTGAGTTACGGGAGACGATGTCATGACATTCATAAGCCAAAGTCGCGACATCCAACTTCGAATCCAGGAAGAGAGCTACGAGAGACGGTGTCGCAATATCCATAAGCCAAAGTTGTGACATCCAAATTCGAGTCCAAAGGGGGAGCATATAGCCTTCAAAGTCGCGACATCGGCTATAGGGTGTTGCGACACCAATCCAATGAGGCCCAAAACTAATGGACGGGTGTTTTTGTCAGCATAATCATATTTAACTTGTTAATCAACCTATAATTGACCTAATTAGGTCATACTACACAAATACTATAGATATCAACTCAATAACAACAGATTAGGGGTTCGAAAGACAAATTTTCATACTTTTTTATTCTTTCTTCAGTTTTCAGTTCTTTAGATTAGGTTTTCTTTTATGTTTCTTAAATGGAATTCTTCTATTCTGAAGTTGAGACAGTACGAGTGGAGGATGTTCGGGGACAAGTGCTTTTACATTGATTAATCCATGAACATTCTCTTTCTCATTCTTTTATTTATATATCTTTCATTAATTCAGTTAATTGAATGTTTATATGAAGATAAGAATACAAATTTTGCTTGATAAATATTTTTCATGATTTGGTTGCTTAATTGAGTACTCGATTAAGTAAATAGTTATTTGAAATTAGGTATTTATTTAAGTTTGCTAAAGAACTTAGTATATTAAGACTGACAACCGTAGTAAAACATCTAGACAATTGAGACTAAAAAGGTATTCTATTGGGTAAGCCTTTAAGTGGACTTGTGTTGAGACCGAGTGGACATTTGAGGTAATAACTTTTATCGAAGATGAGACCGAGTGGGTATTACTAGTTAAGGGTGATAAATAACTCAATGGCGGGTGATTATCGACTTAATTAAGAATTAGTAATTCGATTGATTATTGTCTAAGTAGCTCACATCGTTGAAACTAGGAATAGGAAGTTCCGATAGTTTAGTTTAGGTTTAGTTTAATTTCATTAGTTTAATTGCCATCTTAAATTAGAATTTGCACCACTAATTCATATTTCGATTAGACTAGTAATTATTTCTAATAATTAATTTAAAAAGAGTTTTCACCAACCTAGCAATCCCTTGGGTACGATATTTGGAATAATTCACAATCTTTTTTTGTAAACTAAAACTATGTTACAATTTGACAAGTTCAGTTGCAGACATCGCACTTCACTTCGATATTTAAATTGCATAATTCTAAGCCCCAATGCATGCACGCTGGGGCGCAGTCATTCGTCTTTAGAAAAATGATTTGTAACCACGTTACTTTTCCATCTATCACAGAATGCCCATAAGAGGATATCATGTACCCTTATTGGGCTATGAATTCCCTATTGCAAGTGAAGTTTTGTCATTATACTCAATATACCAGCTTTTCAACTCTATTACCAATTTAACTCCGGTTTTTAATACATCAAAGTATACAAGATACACACACATAGTTCATCACTTGTGTAGGATTGAGGTAAGCCATATTATAGAGTCTCAAGTGATAAGCCCATAAATGGATCTAGGATTTATGCTACTTGGATCATGTTTGGTGTACTGTTAGTCCAAACAACCACTCTATGTCTCTAGCTTCTAGGAGTCATCCGCTACGGTACCCAATATATGGTATCTTCTTAATTGGACTTAATAAATGACATAATAATATTTTAATTTATTTGCTCAATTTCGATTAGACTATGAATCATATAGACTATCTACTAATATAAGTTGTTTTCTCGCATTGCGATACAACTATATAATGCAAATTAGTATTAGTTAATTGTTAAATAATTAAGGAGTTAATATTTTCTTTTATTTTACTTTACGTGTAAAAACTCATTGAGGAAACTATACAAAAGATATTGATGAGAAAAATAAAATTGTATTAAACAAATTTGTTTGAAAAATTACAAATACATTGATGATATTACTACACAAACAACACTAGATCTTAACAAGTAATATCTAATATATCACTTAACAAAAACTTCCATGCTACTTTAAGTGGGTTTATATATATTAACTTTTGTCACATTCACTATGTGAGTGAGAAGAAAAGAAAATTATAGAATATATATTTATCCCCCAAAATAATCCATGTATTTTTTTTAACTATCATTGGTTGAAAAGAATTTGTTAAGTTTGTATTTTTTTCCAGCCACATAATAGTTAAAAAATACAATAAGTTTTTTGGATAGTTGGGCTTTTTTATGAGTCGGATCATGGGTAAAGTAGTTATGTATGATATATTTTGTCTAAATTATCAATAATTTAACAACTTATAATGGTGTCATGATTTGAATAAATTTTTAATGTATAGAAACTAACCTAAAGAACTTTTAGTAGAAAAGCTAAAATTAATTTGGCATAATGACTTATTTTATCCTCTACTTGTACAAAAAGAAAAGTCATTTTAGTTTTTTATTTAATGTTTCACCTCTTTTAGTCATTAAACTTACAATTTTTGTCAAATCACTCAAAATAGATGGAAAAGTTACGTCTATTAACTTTCTATACATGGGCTACCACGTGGATGTCATGTTAACAATTAATTAATTTTTAAAAATAAAAAAATATTTTTTAGACCTTTTAATAATTTTAACAATTTTTAAATTTTTAAATTTTTAAATAGTTTATATATATATTTTAAATTTTTAAATTTTAAAAAGTAATTAATTGTTACCGTGTTATCCACCTATATGCAATGCTAGTAAAGTTAATATGTGTTAATTTTTTTCATCTTTGTCATGCCAGTAAAGTTAACATGTGTTAATTTTTTCATTTTTTTTAAGTGATTTGATAAATAATATAAGTTTAAGAGTTAAAAAAATAAAAAATAAATAAAGAGTTAAAATATATATATATATATTTTATAAAAGTGATACGGTAATGTAACAACTCTTTGAGAGATTTTGAAAAGCCATTATTAATAAAGCTAGCCTTGCAACAATTGATATCTCTTGTTCTATATGTATATTTATTTATATACATACATAATGGAAATGAAATTTAAGCTATTTTGACGAAGTTACTCTTAAAAGATTCAATATAGGGTTGTTAGTTTTTCTTCTTTTGAAATTTTATATCATAAAGTAACTTGAATATTATATATATATATATATATATATATGGTTGAGTCATATAGAAAACCTCGTTATGAAATTTGGAAATATATTTCAAAATTGTTTAATTATATTAGTAGTGTTGCAGTAGACCATCAAAAAGCCAAACTGAATTTCCAGTATCTTCAAAGCTTTGCATCAATGGCTGAAAAAAAACCTAGAAAATTCACCCTGGTTTTGTTTTGTTAAAATGAAGATATCTATACATGAAGAAGAAGAAGAAGAAGAAGGAAATCAAGTTAAACTTAGGCAGGTGCAGTCGCATTCAGGGTTTGAGGACCACTTTTTCTCTTATTTTCCAAGTTGCCAAACAGGTTGCAGCTAGGCAAGCCACTGGATCCCATTGAAGATGATCAAAGTTTTCAGGTATAATGTGAGTGGACCAATCCTCCTTTCATTTTCCATTTTTGGTTTACTTTCGCTGTCATGAAATGATAGCCGTCACAACCCTAATCCTATGGCAGATGCTTTGTTTACATTATATATATTCCTGCCTACATAATAAAGCAGTTTATGTGCCGACAATCCTACTACTAATAATGCTAATATGGGATTTTAAGCATTATGCCTGAGATTTGGCTTCTGTTGCTTATAAATTAATGAAAAGTTTTAATATATTGAAGGTTCTGATTTACTGACAAGGGAGGAGGGGGGGGGTTCTCAAATCATGTTTTTACATTTCATTAATAAAGGATTTTTCATTACAAAATAAGAATTTCAATTCTAAAATATTGAACAGCATACCTATATCATTGTATGGATGATAATAAAAATAAAATTAATGAAAACAAAAAATGCCCTTCCAAAAAAGAGATTTGCATGAGAGCTGATAGGTTTTTATTTATTTATTTAAAAGTGAAATACCCAGAATTTGAGAATGGAAGAAGTTTAAGAAAATATAAGTGAAGTAGGTAGTTTTATAATTTAAATCATTGTAAAATTTCAACATTATTATTAATAAATATATTTGAACATTGTTCACTTGTATTCATGGGTCAAGTTGGATTCATGTACAAAATTAGTACACTTTATATCTATTTAAGTTTGGTTCAACAAACTTCAAATTTTCTCAAGTCCATTTATATTTATAAATAATTAATTTAAGCTCATTTTAGATTTACAAAAATATATTATTTTTAATTTAATATTTACTAATTTATATGTTTTTATTTTTTTGAAATTTTAAACATAGACATCATATATTTTTTTAATGTTTACACTATAGAGTTATATATATCAATATTTAGAGCATAGGTGTGGTTTTCAAAAAAAAAATGTAATCACTAATGAAACGTAATGTTTGAAACTAATAGTAACACATACACAATATATACGAAATTCAAATAAAAAACTAGCTTAAATGAGAGTAAAAAGAAATTTAAATAGGTAAATATATCATATTAAGAATATTAAATACACTCTAATTATTTATCATAGTACTTTTATTTTTCTTGAGTTAGTATTGAGTTGACTTTTAACGTTGACACCAATATATACAAATTTTATGCTAGTTTTATAAAAAATTGTATAAAGATAAAAGTTCCATTGTAAGAATTAACTTATTCAAATACATAAGGTAGATTATTAACCTCCCAACTAAGTCTGTGTCCGGTTGATTCATGACACTAACTTAATCAGGAATTTAAATTATAGTATAAATATATGAATGTGGGTGAAACAATTTGGATAATAGCATTGGAATATATAAAAAAATAGAATAAAACTTTAATTGAAGTGGTAAAGAAAAAATAGAATAAAACATTGACATGAGTTCAAATTTTATAATGGTTTTATGTAAAATGTAAAAAGATAAAAGTACCCTTTTAAAAATATAACTTATTTAAAAAATGTAAGGGTAGTTTAGTAATCTCTCAACTGAGTTGATGTTCAGTTAACTCGTGATATCAACTTAGTCAGGGGTTTAAATAATAGTATAGATATACAATCGATAAATGTAATACGATGCACGAAACAATTTATGATAATGTATTGGTTGAGTGGTTTAAATAATAATATAGATATATGATTGATGGAGATAATAAAATGTATAAAACATTTCATGATAAAGTTTTGGTTTAGCGGTAAAACTAAAATTTTATTGACCCATATATCATGGGTTCAAATCCCATTATATGCAAATTATTTATTGGGTTTTTAAAAAAAAATAAAAAGACTAAAGCACCTTAGAATAATATAATCTTTTTAAATATGAAAGGATATTTTTATAATTTCACGAGTTACACCAACTCAGTCAGGAATTTAAATAATAGTATAGATATGCATAATTGACGAAGGTTATAAAATGTGCATAATAAAATTAAAATTTACAAAACATTTGGAAATAATGCCTTATTTGAGTGGTAAAATTAAAGTTATATCAACTCAAATGTCATGGCTTCAAATCCCACTAATATTAATTTTTTAATAAAAAGACTAAAATATCCTAGAATAATATAACTTATTTTAAATACAGAATGATATTTTCATAATTTCATTAACCGAGTTGATGTTCGCTCGATTTGCTCATGACATCAACTTAGTCCGCAGTTTAAATAATAGTATAGGTATAAAATAAAATAAAATATATATTATAAAGTAGAAAACAGGAGGGATGAAAATCCAACATTAAATGTTGGAGCCCAAATCCGACTCATATTTTAAATAACCTTATGCTTTTTTATCCAAACCCATTCTTTAAGTTTCATGTTTTTGTCTAAACCCTTCCATGTTTTGAATAGGCCTTCAAACTTGAGTAGGCAGCACAACCCTTGAGCAAATCTAAGAAATGAGAAAAGATAAATAAATAAATAAATAAATAAATATATATATATATATATATATATATACACATATGTGAATTGGATAGTTTTATAATTTAAGTTAGTTTGTATTTTCTTGTGATGCATAGATCGGTTGTATATATTAAATTTATAATATTTTTACAACATTAATTTTATTTAAGATTTTTAAAAAAATTATTTAAAAATTATTAAAAATTAAAAAAATTAATGTAATTACAAAATTTGTTAAAAAATTAACTAATTTAGAATCACTTATATGAATATTATTTAATTTTAAAAATATTTAATATTAAAATAAAGCAAAAATTTATTATGGCTTTAATATTAATATTAATAGAATTTAAATAATATTATCAATAATTTATTATAGGTTATTTATTTTATATATTATTAAATTATTTTTTTAATGTTAAGATCGTTAATATTCAATTTTTTGTAATTTTATATTTATATTTATTTTACTTTTTAATTAATGAATGTAATTAATTCTTATTATATTTAAAAAATATAAATTTAATTTAATAAATTATATTAGTATGTTTTTTTTTTTTTTGTGTGTGTGAAGAAACAAAAAGTTACATTAACTTTAAACATATGAAATCTTTTTAGGTGGAACTGCATATAATAATAGACCCTTTTCTCTATCAAAAGTTGTTTTCGTTTTGCATCCTTGTTATCTTTTTTAGGAATATGTTGTAATAGTCACTAACCAACCTTCTTCAAGAGTAAATGAATCTGCAAAATAAAGTAGAATTTAAGGATGACAAGGAGGATTCTTGAATAGCCTTGGCAACCTCTACACCATCGGTCTAAATCAACACTCTCTCATAATTCCGGCTCTGCAGCATGTTCAAACCATCAAATATTCCTCATAGTTCAGCATCAAAAACTAAACACTTCCCCAAGCACTTGTTGAAACCTAAAATTCACTTTCCTATATGATCTTGCAAAGCTTCTTCTGAAGTAGTGATTTAAGATTTCGTCTTAGCAGCACCATCTGTATTTAATTGAACCATCTGTCCTTCCAAGGGATTGTCTCTCTTTCTTGCCGCCACTTGTACAAGCTATTCTTATTCAAAGAAGCATGCTGCTTAGCCCAACTATAAGAGATCTTAAAAGCTTCACTAGCGCTCCATGTCGTACCTTGGAAAATAAAAAGGTTTCTATTCTTCCAAATGTGCCATGCTAGGATACCGAAGTGAGTCACCCATTCCACCTCCCCTATCATCAAACTCTACTTGTTTTTGCAAATTATCCACTAGCCTCATGAAGGCTACTTGAGAAAAACCATATTCGTTTATCTGAAGGAATGATCTGTAACCAGATTTCCTTTGCTTCAATATAGTTTCTAATGGCATGTAAAATGTCTTCTGAATCAAATCCACACACTACACAAGATCCATCAATCCCAATATCGCGCCTTACTCATTCCATATTAGTTAGCAACCTTTGTTTGAGCACAAGCCAAATAAATAGTCTAACTCTTTGTGGTCCCTGAAATTTCCACGGGATATTCCAAATAGTATCTTTAAGATCCCAAAAACTCCTCCTTAGCTTCCAATAAGCACTTTTAAGGGAAAAAGTATCCGTAGAGGTGCCCATCCATGTGATCTTGTCAAGTCCTGCCAAAGGATGCGGAGGAGGTATGCTTAAAATTTGTCTAATAGTCTCCTCAGGGACCCATAATTGGAAAATGTCAAGATTCTAAGACCCATTCTTTGTGATCAAATCTTTAAGAGTGCACTCCAAATCAAGATTACTATGAGATGGAATTTGACTTACTAAAGGCTCTACATCCGGAATCCATGGATCTTGCCAAAACTTGATCTTAGACCTATTTCCAACAAACCAAAATAAATTCTCTCTCAGTAAAGGCCAGAATTTAGAGAGGGCACTCCATAAAAAAGAGCACCTACTTCAAGCAATGCTTTCAGGAAACTCTTTTTCCATCCTATTATTCGGCCAGATATCCTTAACCTACAAAGCAAAGGAATTAATCACAATATTAACCCTTGGTTTAAACATGAACGAAGTGTTATGATCCCTCAACTACCTTAACCCAAGACCACCACAAGACCGAGGTTGACACATCATCTTTCAGCTTACCAACACCATCTTCTTCCCCTCACTCAAGGATCCTCAAATAAATTATCTGACCATACATTCAATCTCCTCGCAAACCCCTATAGGAATCATCATGGATTGTATGAAGTAATTGGGGATCGATAGTAGAACCGGTTGAGCTAAAGTAACTCTATCTGTTAAAGATAATTTCTTGGCTTCCGAACCATGCAACTTGCTTCGAACCTTGTCAACAACAAACCTAAGGGAGTTGTTAGTTACCCTCTCGTGAAAAAGGGGCACTCTTAAGTAAGTGCCAAGATTTTTCACTATCTAAAAACCAATGATACCACTAAGATGTTCCATTGAATCCTCATCAACCCCATTGAAGAAAAATAAATTCTTTCTCCACATTAATTTTATGTCCCCAAAAAGCACAAAACTCCTCCAAGATAGTTTTAATCCTCTTAGCCTGTCTAATATTCGCATGACAAAAAATAACCAAATAATCATCAAAGAATAAATGAGACAGCTCCATACCTGGCTGATATAGAAGTATGGGTCTCCATAAGCCTAAATTAATCCTTAATCGAATACTATGTCCAAGCCATTCCATACAAAGGACAAAAAGGTATGGTGATAAAAGGAACCCTTGACCAATCTCTCTTGTCGGTTGGAACTTTTATGTGAGGACTCATTTCTATAAAACTTGCAAAGTAAAACCTGTAATGGTAGACATGATAACATTGTGAAGAAAATCATGGATACCTAAAGCTTTCAAAGAAGCATCAATAAAGTCCCAATTGGCTCTATCATAGGCTTTCTCAATATCAATTTTGATAGTCATCCAGTTCCTACTCTTTTGTTTACTTCTCATGGAATGGATTACTTTTTGAGCAATAATAACTTTATCTTCTTGCTAAGAATCCAGCCTACTTGGGAGCAATGATTTTCTAGAAAACAGCTCTGAAGCTATTTGCTATCACCTTCATAACCAATTTGCATAGAACCGTGTATAAACTAATAAGTCAGAAATAGGAAAATTTCTCAGGGCTAAAAACTTTAGGGATGAGGACAATTAAAGTGTTATTCAACTCCAAATCGATAGCTTATACAACAAACACCCTTTGAACCCACTTGAAAATGGCTTTACCAATCACATGCCATTGACTCTAGAAGAAAAAAGCATAAAATCCATCACTTTCTGGTGCTTTCAATGGAGACATGTCAAACAGTGCGTTCTTAATCTCATCCATCAAAACCTCCTTACCAATATAAGAACATCAATATGTTCAAGCCTTGGGAAATTACTAACTAGTAAATTACTCATACCAACAGAATGCCCCCAATACAATTTCTAGAAGAATCTAATTGCCTCCAACTATAGATCAACTTATTCAAAAAGCCACTCACCATCCTTATTTTTTAGGGCAAATATCCGATTATGCTTATTGTTATAGAAAAATGTGGTGTTATTGTAACACCCTGAATATTATATTTCTGTTTCTGCGAAAGTGTGACACAAGTATATATCTGCTTTTATGGTTAAGTGTTCTGGGTATGTGTGTGTGAAGTCTTAGGTTCAAGTCTCACATTTGCTAATTTTGTTATTTTTGGCCCAAGCCTTACTCTAGTTCAGTGGGCTTATATAAATTTCTCTGTTAGATCACATCAGAATAAGCTTGCTGGTTCAAGTGGTAAGGAATTAAAGTGTTGGAGGTCCTGTGTTCAAATCCTTGCATGAGCATTGGTATTAATTTTTCTCGGGTACGTGAGAGTGTTTGGGTGGTCTTGGGATTTTGAAGTAGTAGTGGTTGTGTGGATAGTGAGAGGTTAAGGAATATCTAATTAGATTTAATTTTGGGATTATTTTCTTTTTCAAAATCTTTTCCCAAAATTTCTTTCTACAATTTGACATTCCTCTTCTTTCAAGCAAACTTCTATTTTTGCTATTTTCGTTTTCACAACTCTCCATTGGAATTAAACCCTTCCCTTCGGTTGCTTTGGTCTCTAATCTTCATTTTGGGTGTTTCGAGTTGGTGGTTGTCGTGTAATCGGTAAGTGGGACTTCCGTTTGTATTCCTCTTATCGCTATTTTTTTTCTTTTGAAGGCTGAGATGTTGCTATAATTTTTGTGGTGTAGGAGAAGTCATCTAACTGTGATTTTCGATTCAGTTATTGATCGGTGTTAACAGTGTTTTTTGTTATCGGTAAGTTGAGTTTTTAACCGGACTGTTATTGGAAAATTAGTGAATGTTGTCGCTAAATCGGTGTTTGGTATGTTGTGTTTAGGTTTTGAAAGGCTCGTGAGTGGTTTCACATCAAAATGTTACCAGGTGTGTACCCCAAACATAGAAAAACGGGATTTCGTAAAAGCCAAAATTACAATCTATCGATGCCACACGGGAGTACGGTCGCCCTTGTGGTAGGCCGTGTGTGACAATACGGTCGTGTGATCGACGAGGATAAGGCCGTGCGCAAGACACGGCAGTGTGATGGTTGGAGTGTGGCTGTGTGAGCCACACGGGCTAGGCCAAATTGGGCGTGTGGGCCACACGGGTGTGTGGGCTTACATGGGCTCGCCACACGGGTGTGTGGTATTTGGGCTAAGCCGTTTGATCCCCACGACCAAGGCTAATCTAGGTGTATGGGCAACATGGGCGTGTGGGCCACACGGGCGTGTAAGTCCACATGGGCAACCCACACAGGCAATCCATACGAGCATGTGGGCCCACACGGGTAACCCACACGAGCATATGGGCCACACAGGTATATGGGCCCAAACAGGCAACCTACATGAGGATGTGGGCCCATTTATCTAAATTTTTCCCTAGGGTTGTATGGGTCGTCCTAAACGACTGTAGGCCTACTGTAGGGTCAGTAAGGGCTAATTAAACCCTAATATGTATGAATTGTCTGTTTGATATTCTGATCTAATTAGAGTTCTAATGCATGTCTACATGCACTATTATCTGCTATCTATATACGATCATAAGTATGTGAGCATGATAGATTATTTTTCTATACATTTATATTTTTGTATCTGATATTGGGGTTAGGATGATATATATTTTGGAGAAAGTCTTCTGAAAGGCAATTTACGCCTAATATCTGGTAGCATGGCTGCGTTATGTCTGTTATGTGCCGTTTTGATACTATATGGTGTGTAGGGATGAGTGGGTGTTTTAAACCCCACATGGTGTTTAGGGATGGTTGGAGATGATGTGTAGAGGTTAGGGGTAGGATTCTAATTCTGATTTGTGTATTTGTATCTGTAATGGGCTTTTGCTCGAATCTGTATCTGACTGATTCTGTTTTACTGTATGTGTGTGCATGCTTAATTCTGTGGGGTTACACACTGAGTTTACGTAAACTCACTCTTTTCTGTCTATTTTGTACAGGTAATCCACAGTCTTAGGTGGATTAGTACAGCGGAGGACTCGATGGTGACCACTTGCCATAAAACTATTTTATATGGCTTTATGGTTTTATTTAAGCTTCGGTAATTATTTTTGGAGATTTTGTAAATTTCTGGACTGTATGGACTTTGACTGTGGTTTTGGTTTGATGCTCATTTTTATGCATGCTTTGACAAAATGATTTCTCCTAAAATATCGGTTTACTTAAACAAGGTTTCCTAAATCACGAACTGAATTGCTTAAACATTTTTCATTAACTTCTGCACTAAAGGATTTTTAAGGCAAATGAATAAATTCTTTGAAATAAATGAAAGAAAATAAGGGTTTTTAAGCTTAAGGTTTTTATCGAGTTAGTTTTGTTTCAAACCTATTCCATGTGACATCACCAGATTCGACCATAATGTCTAGGCCGGGTTTGGGGTGTTACAGTTATGATCCCCAAGCATAACCAATCACATCTCGCTTTCTGTTTCCACAATAATTCCTCATGATGAAGAACACCTTCCATCACCTTTTGAATACCTGAAAGCTCCCACAAAAGTTATTTTTTATGAACACCAATGTGACTATACACAGACTTATTCCAGGATTTTATATTCGATGTTATAACAGCCTGATTTTAGTTAAATCGAAACAGTGGTTTCGGGACCACAAATCTGAATTCAAAATATTTATTTTATTATTATTTTAATGTGTACAATATGATATTATGTTAGTGTGAAAATTTCGTTAGGAAATTATATTGTTTGATTGGTCAATTTGATAAAAAGGATTAAATCACGTGAAGCGTAAAACTTGAGTTCTAATAGCTATAGAACCTTAAATTTAAGGTCCTTATGTTGTAATTAGGCCATTTTAATTGTGAGTGGACAAAGATGGGCATACATTACATGATTTTGATGAATTATAGTTAAGGTTAAAATGGTAAATGATAATTAATAAGTAAAATTAAATAAAACAAATGAAATATTTCTTTCATTCATCTTCTTGGAACCGAAAAATAGGGCTAAGGGAAGCCATTTTTTGTGTTCAAGCATTGGGTCACTTCATTGCCTAATTGTAAGTCCGTTTTTGCTAGGTTTTTAATGATTTCTATGTTTTTGTGATCGTTGCAACTAGTACTAGCTAGCCCAGGGGGTATTTTGTAAAACTGTTAAAGATTTTGAATGATGCCATTGATGAATACATGTGTATTTTGAAGTGCCTTCATAGATTATGAATGCTTGCTGATAGATATACAAGTTTTATTAAGTGATTTTTAGTGAAAATGCAAAATAGGGATTAAATTAAGAAATGTTGAACCTTTGTGGTTAAAATGTGAAATAAATGAAAAATATGGGCTGATAAGGGTAGAATGGTAATTTAGCTAAGCATGGGTGTTTGGAAATTTGCATGAATTTGTGATTTTGTGTAATAAGGACTAAATTGTAAAATGTGAAAGTTTAGGGGCTAATGTGTAAAGTAGCTCAAATGTATATTTTGGATTGAATAGAATAAATAGATGATTAAATGAGTTGAATTTGATATTATATAGATCAAGAAAAACAAAATTTGGAATTGGATCGGGGAAAAGATAAAGTATTCAATTAATCGACAATTTCATCGTTTTAAAATCGAGGTAACTTTGTATGTGATAAATTTTATTTTAATAGTATTTTAATTTCTTTGAGATATTATAAGTTGTGAATACGAGACTTCGAATAAGTTCGACATTGACTCTAGGATAATTCGACATTCGAAATCTCGGTTGAACCTTAGGAATAGTTTAGGGTACTAGTGACATGTCATTAGGGGATATATGTGTTGGCTTTGGGCCATGAGATTAGCACTTTGGGTGCAAGTTATACCGATTTGTCTTCGGGTCATGAATATCGGCTAATTTGGCTTCGGGCCATGATATCAGTATTTCGGACAAAAGTTATCGTGATTTGGCTTCGGGCCATGGTATAGGTACTTAGTTTGCGAGACTCTTGAGTATCCGACCTCTATTCTGATTGGTTCAACGAGTAAATGAAAGAGTTGATTAAGTATGAGAATGGTATGGTACAATACAGGTATGTACATGATTTGTATAAGTTATGGTTTGAAGAGTCTTGTGAAGAATGTGATTAACATTATAATTGTGTATGTGAAAGGTTTGCTAGCCAATATATGTTATATTCAAATTGTTGAACTATAATCTTGAGATTTCATTAAGTTTATTTCATACGAGCTTACTAAGCTATAAAGCTTTGTGTATTTCTCTGTGTTTTATAGTTTTCAAAGCTATCTTAGACTCGGGGATCGTCGAAGATTGCATCACACTATCTACCTATCTCTTGGTACCTATGAACTTTGTTATTTTAAGTATATGGCATGTATAGGGACTTTGGTCATTTTGGTTATGAGGGACTTTGGTCATTTTGGTTATGACTTGTTAATGATTTTGGCCATATGAGTTGGTATTGTAAATGTTTATGTTTTGGTATGTATATAAATAGTCATGAGTGATGGCTTATTTTGGTCTATTTTGGTATGGTTGAATCATATATATATATATATATATATAATTATACTTTGTGAAATGTGTTAAATGATTAAGGTTGGATTTATGATGCTTGTTAAAAACAGGTAACTTGAATGTCAATAGGTGATGATTTGTGAATTGGTTTGTTTGTGGAATTGAGCATATTGATGCATATTTGTTAATGGTCATTCTGATGATTTGAGAAGACAGGGATTGGCAAGAATTTAGATGGCAATATGTGGTATTTATGTTTTGTATTGGTTAGTGTTGGAATTGGTATAAGTAATGCTTGATTTGGAATTGAATTATATGCCTATTGATGCTATGTTATGTGCCATATAAGTTGTGTAGGTGTGCCAAATTTTGGGTGGCAAAATGGCTTGGTGAATAGCCTATTTTTGTCCACACAGGCAGAGACATGGGCGTGTGTCTCAACCGTGTGTGATATACGGTCATGTTACACGACCGTGTGTCCCCTAGTGTGGTTTTAGAAATCAATTCAGTATGCCCCACACAACCTCACACACGGGCGTGTAACTTGGCCGTGTGGCATAAGTCAGTATACCCTACAGGTTTGGCACGGCCTGGCACATGGCCTAGCACACGGGTGTGTATGGCCATTTTTAGGGCACACGGGTGTGTGTTTTGGCCGTGTGACCCAAGTCAGAGAGTTACATGGGGTAGGATACGGGCTAAGACACGGCCATGTGCTCCCATTTCAAATGTTCACACGGCCTGACCACACGGGCGTGTGTCCACTATTTTGAGAAAATTTTAATAAGTGTTCCAAATATTTCCAAAGTTATCGGTTTAGTCCCGAACCACTCCCAATGTATGTTTAAGGTCTCGTAGACTCCTATTAGGGACAAATTGATTAAGATTGAATGATGATTGTATGAATTGACTAAATGCATGTGAAAAGTATGTATAAATGTGTTGTAAGTCCGGTAATGCTCCGTAACCCTATTCCGGCGTTGAATACAGGTGAGGGGTGTTACAGATGTAAACTGATCAAAAGGCTCCACCATACTCTCATTAAAATCCCAATTATTTTTAACGAACTCAATAAAATTTGGGTGTTCAAGCCAACCTGCCAAAAATCTAAAAGGTCTACCTTTGGGCATAATATCTTTCAATTTTAAAGAGAGAATGAGAGTTCGATGATCCGATTTCAACCTCGAAAGATGTGTTACTGTATAATTAGGAAAAAATTAATCCAAGCACCATTTCCAATTACTTTATCGATATGTTCAAAGACCCATCCTATATGCCAAGTGAAAGTGGGTCTTTTAAATGCAAGTCTTGAAGTTCAATAGACTCTATTAAATCACCAAAAAGAGGATACATTCTCTTATAGGATCTTCCGCCTATTTTATCATTAGAGGATAATAATGCATTAAAATCCTTGATGGTAATCCAAGGATGATTATTGACTGGGATAGCCAATTTTAGTCCCTCCTAAAGCTTATTTTGCTTCTGGTCGACAAGACTACCATAAACAAAAGTGACATAAAAAGGTTGAGCAGGCACACAACCAAAAACCCGAACAGGAACAAATTGAGAATGATTATAAACCACCTCCACTCAAATCGACTCTTTCCAACCAATCCAAATACCCTTAGAAAAACCAATAGCCTCCACTCGGTGAGAATACTAAAATCCCAATTTAGTGATGATTCTATTTTCTTTGACATCACTAACTCGTGCTACAAATAAACCAACAATATCAGCCTTGAACTCCAAGTTATTCTCCTGAAAAATAAAAGGGAACTTGACACTGGCACAACCATAACAATTCCAAGTGAAAATTGACAAATTCATAAATGCAATCAAAGAAAAGAATACTAACCTTTCACTTTTCAGATAAACCCGAAACCTTGGCATGTATTCCTTTTGTACCTAAGGAATCCTTGCACAAGTCTTTTCCAATCTAAGTACTTATTAATTCCACCATGGAATTCATCGTATCTACTAGAGGAAGTCTCGAAGATCTGACAACCTTAAATTGGTCTCCTCATTCTCTAATAACCTTATTAAGCTTTCTTCCATACCGAACATTCTCATTTTGCTACCAAAGCCAGGTCCCTTTATCACTTATTTAAGCTAAATTCCACTTGCAAAATTAGCACTTCCTAAATTAAGGCTTATGTTATGGTCACCTTTTTCCTTAAAGGTGATAGTAAAATGTTTCCCTGAATTCAAAACACCTAGATTTAGAATCACAGCTCTTTCAGGTAGATTCTCAAATATAAGATTGAAGCATGAAATCAAATCTGCATGGAACTCATCAATAAGGGAATTAACTCATCAATAAGGGAGTTAAAATTATTATTACCCAAATTAAAAGTTAGTTCGCCCAAACCAAATTTAGAAGGCATAGAAAAGTCCAAACTATCGTTACTCTTTGGGGAATTAAGTGAAAACCCTCCAGCATGAGGCCTGTTGAATTTATCATTAATTTCTATATTAATAATTGGCCCAAATCTAATCAGCCCATCTGCAACACCCCTAACATGTAATCTTTGCTAGAATAGGGTTACAGAGAATTACTGGAGTTTTCAAACTAAACGAACATAAATCTCAAACATTTCAAATCACATCAATAGTTATATTAAATCCAATTAAAAAAAAACATATTGTCCCTTAAATAAGCTCTCGAGACCCTAAATACACGTTAGAAACAAGTTGGGACTAAATCAAAAACTTCGAGAAATTTTTAGGAAACAAGGAAAATTTTCAAAGCTGTAGGGGTCACACAGCCATATGGGCATTCGAAGTAGGGATACACGGTCGTGTCTCAGCCCATGCTCGTGCCCGTGTAACTCACTAACTTGAGTCGCATGGTCAAGTCACACGCTCGTGTACCAAGCCGTGTACCCTTCGAAATAACCCCACAAGCCCGTGTGCCAGGCCGTGTTCTAGGCTGTGTAACAGCCTGACTTGTAACCCTTCAAAAGCCACAGGGGACACATGGCCATGTCATTTGGCCATGTGTCACACACGACTAAAACAAACGCTCGTGTCTCTACCTGTATGGATGAAAATAGGCCATTTTACAAGCCATTTTTCTTACCCAACATAGCATGAACCTACAACCAAAATTTCACATATATGCAAGCCAAAACAAGGCACCAAATTCAAGCATAATCAAGCTATGAATTTAAGGTATACAATCATACAACCAATATGCCCATGGGGCACCTCAACTCAACATTTAATCTTGTAAAAATACAATTTAAATTTGACTAAAATGTTCAACTAAACTTGAACTAATCTTACATCAATAGCCAAACCATTGAATTCACCTACTAAAATATACTAATTGGTACCAAAAACTAGCACCAAAATGTACATATATTTCATATAAAACAAGGTACCAATTCACCACATTTCCAACACATCACAAGACACTTATAGCATCCATTTTAGATTACCATTTCATCCTTAATCATCCAAGCATCAAGATCTAAGGCAACAACCACTTAAAGACTAAAATATTTACATATTAAACTAAGTTCACATTAACACACAAAATCCTAAATACAACCAAGCAAATGGCAACTTCAACAACCAAAAGCCTATACATGCCATTATAACCGAACATAAAAACATCCATAGGTACCAACATAGCCGATGGATAGTGTGATAGATCTTCGACAACTTTCCAATCCGAACGAGCTTTCGATAACTATAAATACAGAAAAAAATAAACACAAAGTGAGCATGACATGCTTAGTAAGTTTGTAACAAATATAGTCTAAGTTTGTCAATACATTAAACAACAACAAAGCATGTATATCCAAATTCAACATGAGAACAACTAATTCAAAAACTCATATATATATATACATTCATACTTTTAATTTCCAAAACGGTAAACATTACCTACCTTTCATCATAATAATGAAATTTAAATTGAAAGCTCTTACTGAAGTTCACACGAGGAATAATATGATGGTTAACACATCCCTTTTTGTAATTCAATAACCGAAGTTATACTTTTTCATAGCTCGATAGTCGAAGCTATCCCTTTGCATAATTTGATGGTCGTACCATCCCTTTTCATTGTTTGATGGTTGTTACCATCCCTTTCATAAGTTGATAAGAAAAGCCATCCCTTTTCATAGATCGATAGCTGAAGCCATCCCTTTTCATAGTACGATAGCCAAAGCCATCCCTTTTCATAATTTGATGGTCATCACCATTCCTTTTCATAATTTGATGGTCATCACCATCCCTTTTCATAATTGATAGCCGAAGCTAACCCTTTTCATTCGTTGATGATCGTCATTATGTCGTTGAATTTTTTCGTCAACACACAATTCAATATTATGAAATAATAACATTTAAACCATAATTGAAGACACTATATAAACGTTTGAACTTACCTCGACGATAAATGTAGAAAACGAAGTCGACTAATCTGAAGCTTTTTCCTTGCCTCGATCTAAAGCCATACATGCATTATCTTGAACCAAATGAATAAATTTAATAAATTTAATGATTAATCTATTCAATTAAATCCAAATTCACATTTTATAAAATTACATTTTTGCCTCTAATATTTTAATTTTTTTACAACTTAGTCCTTAGGCTCAAAAAATGAAATTCATACAATTTTACCTCTACCCAAACCTAGCCAAACATCATATACACTTATAACAGCCCACACATTTCATTAATTTACAAATTATACTATGAATTTTTCACAATTTTTAATTTAACCCCTAATTGATAATTTCATCAAAAATCTCTTTACAAAAGTTGTTTATCTAACAACAACTATCCATTTTCTTCCATCAAACAACAAAAGAAACCAATATTCATTCATGGAAAAACTTAAATCCTTTAACAATTTTACAAATTAGTCTCTAGCTAGATTAAGCTACAACGATACCAAAAATATAAAAATCATTAAAAACGGGACAAAAATCACTTACCTATGAGCAAGATGAAATTTTCGAAAGTTTAAGCTCACCAATAGCTTCCCAAAGCCTTAATTTCAGTTGAAGAATAGCTTAAAGATGATAACTTTAATTTGATTTTATTTAATTTACCATTTATTTACCTATTTACATATATAACCTTTAATAACATTAATAATTACACAAATGCCAAGCCATTTACTTCCACTATCACTATTTAAGGTCTAATACCAATTAAGGACTCATACTTTAAGGTTCTATAGCTATTTAATCCTTTAACTACTAGAACTCAACTTTTACACTTTACGTAATTTAGTCTTTTTTATCAAATTGAGCATGTAAACGATAAAATTTCTTAGCGAAATTTTTATACGGTGCTACTATCATGCGATAAAAAATAAAATAATTATAAAATAAATTTTTTTGACTTAGGATTTGTGGTCTCGAAACCACTATTCTGATTTTACTGAAAACGGGCTGTTACAACTTTCCTCCCTTAAGGGAATTTTTGTTCCCGAAAATCTTACAAAAAAAAAAGGTTCGGATATTGCTTTCTCATAGCTTCCTCGGGTTCCCAGGTGGCTTTTTTTATTCCGTGTCATTGCCAAAGAACCTTTACTAAAGCTATGTTCTTATTTCTCAATTGTTTAACCTCTCGAGTCAAAATTCTAATGGGTTCTTCATTGTAAGACATATCAGACTGAATCTCCACATCAATCAGGGAGATAACATGTGAAGGATCAGATCGGTACCGACGTAACATAGAAACGTGAAAGACATTATGTATCTTTTCTAATTCTAACGGCAAAGCTAATCGATACGCAACAGGTCTGATTCTTTCTATAATCTCATTTGACCCAATAAATCGTGGACTTAGTTTTCCTTTATGGCCAAACCGAAGAACTTTCTTCAGGGCAATACTTTTAGAAATACTCTATCACCGACCTGAAATTCTATGCCTTTACGTTTAAGATCTGCATAAGATTTTTGTCGATCCGAAGCTACTTTCAAACTATCCTGAATCACCTTTAGTTTTTCTTCAGTCTCACGAAACAAATCTATCCCGTGTATCTTTTTCTCACTAAGCTCAGTCTAGTAGAGTGGAGTTCAGCTTTACGACCATACAAAGCTTCATATAGTGCCATCTTTATGCTCGACTGATAATTATTATTATACAAAATTTGACCAACGGTAAATATTTCTCCTAGTTATCTTTGAACTCTAATACGCAACAACAAAGCATATCCTCGAGTATCTGAATTATTCGCTTGGACTGACCATTAGTCTGAAGATGAAATACAATGCTAAAATGCAATCGCGTACCAAGAGCTTCCTATAGCATTTTCTAGAATCGAGATGTAAACCGTGAATCTCTATCTGAAATGATGGAAACTGGCACTTCGTGCAATTTAACAATCTCAGAAACGTATAATTCAACTAATCTCTCAAGGGAGTAATCTATACGTACCGGAATAAAATGTGCAGACTTTTTCAGAAGATCAACAACAACCCAAATTGCATATTTCTTCCTCGGAGATAGTGGTAAACCAGATACGATATCCATTGTAACTCAATCCTATTTCCATTCCGATATCATTACTAGCTACAATAATCCAAAAGGTACCTAATGTTTAGCTTTAACTTGTTGACATACTAAACATCTCGATACAAAATCTAAAATCTCGCGCTTTATTCCCGGCCACCAATACATTTGTTTCAAATCACTGTACATCTTATTACTTCCCAGATGAATAGATAAGCTACCACTATGAGCTTCGTGCAAGATTTTTCGAATGAGCTCGGAATTCTTCGGTACACAAATTTTACCTTTGAACAGTAAGCAATCATCGGGTCCTATCTGAAATTCTGAATCAGAAATTGACTCACTCTGTGCCCGTTTAGCTAGTAACTCGACATCACACTTCTGAGCTTCGCTAATCTGTAGTAAGAACATCAGCCTACCTTTCAACTCGGCTAAGATTGAACCATCGTCAGATAATGTCAGTCACGTATTCATCGCTCACAAAGAAAACAAAGATTTTCCACTCAGAGCACTAGTAGCTATGTTCGCTTTTCCTAGATGATAATCACTGATCAACTTATAATCTTGTAACAGTTCGAGCCATCTATACTGTCTCAGATTCAAATATTTTTACGACATTAGATACTTCAAACTCTTGTGATCGGTAAATATATGGAATTTTTCACTGAACAAATGGTGTCGCCAAAGTTTCAACACAAATACAATAGCTGCCAATTCTAGATCATGTGTTAGATAATTCTTTTCGTGTGGTTTTAACTGTCTGAAAGTATAAGCTATTACTTTTCCTTCTTGCATCAAAACACAACCTAAACCATTTAAAGATGGATCGCTGAAAATCACAAATTCTTTACCCGATTCAGGCTGAACTAGAACTGGTGCATCGGTCAGCAGTGCTTTCTATTGATAGAAACATTGCTGACATTTCTCAGACTATTCAAACTTCACATCTTTCTACAATAGCGGCGTCATCAGTGTACTCATAATCGAAAATCCTTTGAAAAATCTTCTATAATAACTAGCCAATCCTAGAAAACTTCTAACTTTGGATACGTTTGTCGGTGGTTTCCAATCAACAACTGCCAAAATTTTACTTGGATCAACTCTGATGCTTTTGGCTGATACTATATGTCCTAGAAAACCAACTTCTTAGAGCCAAAACTCATATTTTCTAAAATTTTCAAATAGCTGTTTATAACATAGGGTTTGTAATACAATTTTCAAATGCTCGGTATGTTCAGATTCGTCTCGTGAATAAATTAGAATATCATCAATGAATATCACAATAATTTGTCTAAATACGGTCTAAAAATTATGTTCATTAAATCTATAAATATTGTAGATGCATTAGTTAAACCAAACAACATCACAAGAAATTCGTAGTGTCCGTACCTAGCTCTGAATGCAATTGTCGACACATCTAAAGCTTTAAATCATAGCTGATAGTAACCAGAACAAAGATCAACCTTCGAAAATACTGTTGCACCTTTCAACTGGTCAAACAGATCACCTATTCGAGGTAGAGGATACTTGTTCTTGATTGTAACCTTGTTGACCTAACGGTAATCAATACACAATTTCATCGATCCATTCTTTTTCTTAACGAATAGAATAAGTACACCCCAAGGTGAGAACTGGGTTGAGCAAAACCCCTATCTGCCAATCTTGCAACTGTGTTTTCAACTCTTTCAACTCAGTATGAGCCATTCTGTACGGTGCTATCGAGATCGATGATGTTCCCGATATTAATTCAATAGCAAACTCAACTTCTCTGATTGGTGGTAATCCAAGTAACTCCTCTGGAAGCACATCAGGATACTCACAAACCACTAGGACTGATTCAAGCTTCGATTAAGATATTTTTGTAACAGCCCAGTTTAGACCCTAGTCGGAACAGTAGTTTTGGGACCAAAAATTTGAGTCAAAAAAATATTTTAATATTATTTTTTGTGTTTATAATATGTGACTTAACATGTGTGAAATTTTGGTATGAAAATTTGATCATTTGTGTGGTTAATTTGTAAAAAGGACCTAATCGCGTAAAATGTAAAAGTGACTAGCTATATGTTAAAAGTGTTTAAGTGTTATGGTTTTATAAATGCTGGGTCCTTATGTTGTTATTATACCACATGGTTAATGGATGGACAAAAATTGGCTTATATTAGTTGAAAGTTAAATGTGTTTATAAAGGTTATAATGGTAATTAGTAAATTACATGTAAATTGAGTAAAAACAAAGCCAAAATTTCATTTTATTCATCCATTCTTCACCAAAAATAGAAAGAATAGATAGGTTTTAAATCTTTAGAAGTTTCGGCACATACAAGGCTTAATTAAGGTATGGTTTTTGACTCAGTTTTTGATGATTCCTACGTTTTTGTGATTGTTGTTAAGTGTTCTAGCTAGCCCATGCTTAAATTCATGAAATTGTTGATGATTTGATAAGATTCCATTGATGAATTCATGAATTTTGTGATGTTAAATGGTGAAATATGAAAGCTTGGTGATAGATAAATATGTTTTGCATTGTGATTTTTGATAAAATTGCTTATTATAGACTAATTTGTGAAAATGAGAAATTGAGGGGTTGAAATCTGAAATAAATGATAAATATGGGCTGATAAGGACCACAGGAAAATTTGGCTATGTATGGGTTTGTTGAAATTATGTGTATTTTGTGAATTTGTGAAATAGGGACTAAAGTGTTAAAATGTGAAAATGTGAGGATTAATAAAATACTCTAAGTATGTGTATATGGATTGAATTGAATGATTTGCTGAATAAAAGAGTTAATTTTGAATACATATAGATTAAGAAAAGAGAAATTCAGATATAGATCGAGGGAAATCGAAGATTATCGAGTAAATGATTCTAATCGTCAAATTCGAGTACGAGGTAAGTTCGTACATGATAAATGATGTTATAGTTATGTTTTAATGCTTTGGTAATGCATAAATTGTTTAGATATTTGATTACGGTTTGAGCATGATGATAATCGACTATGTCTGGCACTAAGTTTGCAGTTCGAAATAGCTTCAACTACAAATGGTATTAAGTGTGCGAGTTGGAATAGCTTCGGTTACATGAGGCACTAAGTGTGCGATACCAAGATAGCTTCAGTTTATTGAAATGGCACTAAGTGTGTGAGATTGTTATAGCTTCGGTAAATCACTGATGCACTAAGTGTGTGAATTCTTAAAGCATGGAAAGACTTCCGAATGAATTAATGTATTTGAACAAGAGGTGTTAATGAAATGAATAAATATGGGAAATTTCAGGTATGTTCAATACCTATGTGGTAGACGATACTATGAGTATGAAACTTGATGAATTTGTATGAACATATTAAATGAGATAGAATAGAATTGATGGATGAATTGTGAATTATGAAGTGTTTATTAGTTGATGTTTCGTATATTATAAACTATTGATTATTTATGGTACGAACTTACTAAGCTTTAAAGCTTACTGTGTGAAATGTTCTCTATTTTACAGTGTTATAAAGCTAGCTCGGATCTAGGGATCGTCAGCAACATCAATCACACTATCGGACATCTATTTTGGTATCATTTTGAGAGTTGTATATATGGTATATGGCAAGTATAGGCTAGTGTCATTTTGGTATGTTTTGTGTTGTGATTAGCCATGAGATTTGGCTTGTAAATATTGGTATGTATGGCCTCTTAATTTGGCTTAAATGGTGTGTTTAATAAGTAAGATATGTGATGTTTATAATGTTTATGTGATGGTTTATTATGGGATATTGAAGTAATGATTTTTTGCATTTGGAACTTTGGTAAATTGTGATGATGTGGGCATACTGAATTGGTTGAGGTTATATAGTTAAATATGTGATTAAATTAGCATGTTTTGGTTGCCTTTAAATGTATGAAAATGATGCAAAAAGTGTTGTGGTTTTGGTGTGCTTGAGATAGATGGGAAATGTGGTTTAAACCAAGCCTAAATTTTCCCCACACGGATGAGCACACAGAAGTGTGTCTCGACCGTGTGTCTGTTATAACTTAGTTATGCAAGTTAGTCTCGAGCACGGCCTAGACACACGGGCGTGTCTAGTGACCGTGTGAGGCACACAGCCTTGGCACATAGGCATGTGTGGCCATTTCGAAGGGTACATAGGCTAGACACATGGGCGTGTGTTTGGCCTTGTGACCCAAGTCAGTTTCAACCATGGCCAAGATACACAGGCGTGTCTTGTGGCTGTGTGGCAAAGTCAATATGTATGTCCTATTTTGCCACGGCTTGACACACGGGTGTGTCTAATACCGTGTGAGGCACACGTCCTGTTCACACGGGCATGTGACCTTTATAACTTTGAAAAATGTTTAAGTTTTAAAAAATTTTGTATGAGTTCGGTTTAGTCTCGACCCCTTTCTAAAGCATGATTAAGGTTCTATTGACCTTTGTAAAGGACTCTATAATGATGTGTGACTTTGTTGTTATGATGTTTGCAAAATGAATGCGAAATTTTTAGATATGTTCAGTAATGCCCCTTTATCCTAGTCTGATGACAGATACGGGTTAGGGGTGTTACAATTTTAGAGTCCAATACATATGCAAGATAAGCATTGCAACATTTTCTCACATATTTCTGCACTGACATAGCTGAATTAACAATAGACAACCCATTCAAGCGGTCTAATTCAATTCGAAGTGTCTTACCATTCTGACATTTGAATACAATAAGCTGTCATCTACAGTTCACAACAGCATCGTTTAGAGTCAACCAATCCATGCCCAAAATCACATCAAACTCGTCAAATGGCAATAGCATCAAATCAGCCGAAAAATTGTAACCCCGAGTCATCAATAGACAGTTATTGTAAACTTTATCAACTAAAACATGCTGACCTAGGGGGTTCGACACTTTAACCACGAATTCAGTGGACTTAACAGGTAAATTCTTACTAGATACTAAATTCGTTCATACATATGAATGGGTTGATCCTGAATCAATCAAAGCAATCACATTAGTGTCAAAAATAGAGAAAGTACCCGTAATAACATTTGGCGTAAAAGCTTCCTCATGTGTGTGGATAGCGTAATCCATAGCGTAAGCCCTAGTTGGTGCTGGTGCTGGTGCTTGTGCTTTAGATCTCATAGCAAAGTCTTTTGTTCCACCATGACTACCACTCGTGTTTCCAGGGTTGCAAGGTGGTCTACCCTTCATGGCAGTGTTACTAGGTCGCACATTCTGAGCCTTCTGTTTATCAGATATTTTTGGGCAATCACAAATTAAATGTTTAAATGAACCACATTTGAAACACGCCCCGTCTTTCGCTTTGCACTCGCCAAAATTTCGACGTCCACACCGTTGATAATCAAGTTTATTATCTTTAATGCTACCTACGCTAGCCACAGATGTAGCTTATGTCTTGGAACTTGCATGATGTTTGCCTCAGTCTCTATCAAGGTATCTACTGAAGCAATCGAACAACTATGGTGTTCTTTCGATCTCTTCGACTGTAATGGATACAACTTTATGATCGACCTTTTTCTTAAATCTCTGGCTTCAAAATCAACTTTTCTTTTCTCTTTGCTAAGCTCCTCGGCTTTATGTGCTCTGTCAACTTAAACAATGAATTCTTTCAGTTTGAGAATCCCAACTAGAAGTTTAATATCTTCTTTTAATCCATCTTCAAATCGCTTACACATTGCAGTCTCGGGCATATTTACTCAATCGAACAAACTTCCGTTCATACTCTGATATTGTCATACGGTCTTGCTTAAACTCAAGAAATTCTTTATGCTTCTAATCCAAAAATCTCTAACTAATGTACTTTTTTCTAAACTCACTTTGAAAGAATTCCCAGTCGATACGCTCCCTCGACATAACTGAAATCAGAGTATTCCACCACTGATATGCTGAATCTTTTAGTAGGGATACTGCACACTTTGCACATTCAGCTGGTGTACAAGATAACTCGTCGAAAACTCGAATTGTATTCTCTAACCAAAACTCAGCTCTCTAAGGATCATTGTAACACCCCTCACCCGTATTCAACGCCGGAATAGGGTTACAGAGCATTACCAGACTTATAAAATATTTAAACATTCAATTCACATAAAATTAATCAATTAATAAACAATTCAATCACAATTAAACATTTTGTCCCTGATACGAGCCTACGAGGCCCTAAACATACATTGGGAGTGGTTCGGGACTAAACCGATAACTTTGGAAACTTTTTGAACACTTAAGAATTTTTTTCAAAAACAGGGGACACACGCCTGGGTGGCTAGCTCATGTGCCCTAAAAATGGCCATACATGCCTGTGTGCCGGGCCGTGTGCTAGGCCGTGCCAAACTTGTGGGTATACTGACTTATGCCACACGACCAAGTCGCACGCCCGTATGTGAGGCCGTGTGGAGCATACTGACTTGATTTCAATTTCAACACCAGGAGACACATGTCTGTGTGGACAAAAATATGCTATTTACTAAGCCAATTTGTCACCCAAATTTGTGCACACCTACATCAAAACAATTGGCACCAACCATATCATATAAAAGGCATTCCAACATCTTTCCTCAAGTATATTACAAACCATTTCCAACACCAACCAAACCAAAACATAACTACTACAATATGGCATCCAAATACATACCAAATTTTACCCTTTTCGTTCATCAATATGGTCATTTTCAAACATGCATCAAATTACCTAAACTCATAAGCATGCTAATTACCAATTCACCAACCATTTGATATTCACCATATTCATTTTCAACAAGCATCAAATACTACCATAACTAGCATTTATAAGTCAATTACTAAACTCAAATAAGGGCCATTTGCACACTTTTATACATCATCAAATTCACCATTATAAGCCAACTCACATGGCTATGTATAAATAAACCAAACCTAATATTTACAAGCCAACACAAATGGCTAAAATACATATACCAAAAGACCAACTCCTTATACAAGCCATATACTTAAAATACCAAAGTTCATAGGTATCAAGTGATAGGTGGATAGTGTAAAGCATCTTCGACGATCCCCGAATCCGAGCTAGCTTGATATCACTATAAAACACGGGAAAATAAAGAAAGTAAGTTATAAAGCTTAGTAAGCTCGTATAAAATAAACTCAATTCAGTCTTAAGATTATAATTCAACAATTTGAATATATATATCAACATTTAGCATATATTAGATAACAAACCTCTCATATACACAATTATGATATTAATCATATTCTTCACAAGTTTCTTCGAACTAAAGCTTATACATGTCACGTACGTGCCTGTATCATCTCATATCATTCTCATACTCAATCACATCTTTCATTTACCCGTTGAACCATTCAGAATAGAAGTCAGATACTCAAGAGTCTCACACACTAAGTACCTATACCATGGCCCGAAGCCAAATCAAGGTAGCTTATATCCGAAATACTGATATCATGACCCGAAGCCAAATCAGCCGTTATTCATGGCCCGAATCCAAATCGGTATAACCCACACTCAAAGTGCTAATATCATGGCCCGAAGCTAACTCAATGTATCCTCTAAAGACATGTCAGTAGGTTCAACCGGGATTTTGAATGTCGAATTATCGTCAAATCACTATCGATCATATCCATAGTCTCGTATTCACAATTTATGCAATATCAAAACATATGAAATACATTTGTATCAAAACTTATAATATACAAACTTACCTCGGACATAAAAACGATGAAATAGACCAATTAATCCGTAACTTTATTTTTCCCTCGATCTAGATCCGAACTTCATTTTTATTGATCTAAATGTAATCAAAGTTAACTTATTTAATAATCTCTCTATTCAATTTAATCCAAAACACATATTTAAGCATATTTACACTTTTACCCCTAGAATTTCACAACTGTTACAATTTAGTCCCTAGGCTCGTAAAACAAAATTCATTTAATTTCATCACAACCCAAGCATAGCCAAATTACTATTATAACCCTAACAGGCCATATTTTTCATTTATTTCACATTTTAACCACTAAACTTCCACATTTCACAATTTAATCCTTAATTTACATTTTCACTAAAAATCACCTAACAAAACTTGTATATCTATCAACAAGCATTCATAATCTATCAAGAAACTTCAAAACACATACTATTTCATCAATGGCAACATCTGAAATCTTTAATAGCTTTGCAAATTAGTCCCTGGGCTAGCTAGATCTAGCTGTAACGATCTCAAAAACGTAAAAATCATTAAAAACGAGACAAAAATCGTACCTTAATTAGAAAAATAGTATAGCCGAATGAAGAGCATAAAAACAGCTTCTTCTAGCCCTAATAATCAGTTTAAGAAGATGATATCAATACTAAATTTGGTTTTGTTTTATTTATTTTAAGTTTATTTACCAATTTACAAATATACCCTTAATAAATAACCATTTAAATCATCCATTTAATGTCCAATATTTCCCACTTACCATCGCAATGGTTTAATTACTGCTTAAGGACCCTTACTATAAGGTTCTATAGCCATTTGACACCCTTAGCTATTAGAACAACACTTTTGTACTTTACTCGATTTATTTCTTTTTATCAAATTGACCAATTAAACGATAAAATTTTTAAACGAAATTTTCACACAAACATATTTTCATACTATAGACATTAAAATAATAATAAAATAAATATTTTGACCTCGAATTTGTGGTCCCAAAACCACTATTCCAATTTGACTAAAAACGGGTTGTTACAATCATCATGAACTATAGCTCAAAATTCTTCAACCCTATATTTGCGAATTTTGTTGACTGGCAATTTATTAGCTCGCAATGTTTTCACGTCAAGGGGAACAACAGGAACCAGTTGGGGAACATGTGGGGGTAGAGATTGTTAAGCTGTCGAGTTCGTTCGTACGAACTCGGTAAACCACTCACTTATCATTTAAAAGAAAGATTCCTTAGCTTCCCCTCCCTGGCCCTCAGATACAGGCCTCGAATCACTTGACACTGCTCCGTGAACGGAGGCTTGCGCGTTACTTTCAAACTCATCAGAGTCGGCTCGGTTGGATGTCATTGCTATAAGAAAACATGTTATAAGACGATCAGGAGATATCACACTATCATAGGTTATATAATTGCATGTATAGCTAGACTCATACAAGCTATGTTTAGTCCGAGAATCGACTAAACCGTAGCTTTGATACCAATAAATGTAACATCCCTATCCCATAACCGTGGCCAAAACAGGGTTACAAAACATTACCAAAATTTTCAAACTAAACGAAGATAAATCTCAAACATTTCAAATCACATCAATAATTATATTAAATCCAATTCAAAACATACAGATTGCCCCTTAAACGTGCCCTCGTGGCCTTAAATACACGTTAGAAACAAATTGAGACTAAATCAGCCGTAGGGGTCACTCAGTCGTATGTGCATTCAAAGTAGGGACACATAGCCATGTCTTAGCTTATACCCGTGCCCGTGTAACTCACTGACTTGGGTCACACGTCAAGCCATACGCCAGTGTGCCAGGCCGTGTACCCTTTGAAATAACCTCGTACACTCGTGTGCCAGGCCATGTACCATTCGAAACAACCCTACACGCCCGTATGCAAGGCCTTATGCTAGGCCATGTAACAGCCTGACTTGTAACCCTTCGAAAGATATAGGGGACACACGGTAGTGTCACCTGGCCGTGTGTTACACACGACTGAGACAAACGCCCGTCTCTCTGCACGTGTTAACGAAGATAGGCCATTTTACAAGTCATTTTTCTCACCCAACATGCCATGAATCTACAACCAAAATTTCATATATATGCAAGACAAAACAAGGCACCAAATTCAAGCATAATCAGGCTATAAATTTAAGGTATACAACCATACAAACAATATGCCCATGGGGCACCTCAACTCAACATTTAATCTTGTAAAAATACAATTTCAATTTTACTAAAATGTTCAACTAAACTTGAACTAATCTTACATCAATAACCAAACCATTGAATTCATCTACTAAAACATACCAATTGGTACCAAAATTTCCATTCAAAAAATAGCACCAAAATGTACATATTTTTCATATAAAATAAGGTACCAATTTACCACATTTCCAACACATCACAAGACACTTATAGCATCCATTTTAGATTTTGATTTCATCCTTAATCATCCAAGCATCAAGATCTAAGGTAATGACCACTTAAAGACTAAAATATTTACATATTAAACTAATTTCACATTAACACACAAAATCCTAAATACAAGCCAAGCAAATGGAAACTTCAACTGTAACATCCTGATTTTGGGCCTAGTCGGAACAGTGGTTTCGAAACCACAAATATGATGAGAAAATTTTCATTTTTATTATATTTTTATGATATATGATTTCACGGAATGATTTTGTGAAAATTTTGTTCGAAAATTTTGACGTTTGGGTACTCAATTTGGTCAAAAGGACTAAATTGTAAAAAAGTGCAAAAGTTGAGTTCTACATGTTATAGGTGTCTAATTGTTATGAAATTTTAAATTAAAGGTCCTTAAAAGGTAATTAGACCATTTTTAAGTTTTTGGACAAAAAATGAACATGGTATGATAGGTTTTTAAAAGTTTTTCATTAAGGGTATTTTAGTAAATTAGTAATTAAATGAATTAAAAAGCCAAAAATAAGCCAAATTTGCTCATCTTCTTCCTCATGGCCGAATGTATCATTAAAAACACCATTTATAGGGTTTTCAATCTTTTCAAGCTCATTTTTAAGTGATCCCGAACCCAGTTTTTAATGTTCTGTACATTTTTGAAATCCCGGTAACATGCTCTACTCATTTCTACCATTATTTTAAGCTAGGGTTTATGTTTAAAAATTTACCCATGAGTAATATGCATACATTTTGATGTCTAGTGGTATAAAATGAGTGTCGGGTGTTAGATAAACAACTTTTGCTAAGCGATTTTACGTGAAAACGAGTAAAACGTCATAATCGGTAAAAATACCTAATGTTCATAAGTACATGTTAGAGTGAGAATTTGATGTTTCCATAGAAGGGAAAAATGATCATCATGTCATAAAACATAAAAAAATAGGATAAAGTTTAATTTTCGAGCCTTGGGGAAAAAGTGCAAATATGCAAAAGTTTAGGGGTCAAAATGCAAATTTGTAAAAATATGATTTTTAGACCCATATGAATAGTGTGACTAATTAGTAGGCTAAATGTGATATTATAGATCAAGGAAATCGAGATTCGGGCTTAAATCGAGAAAATACAAGGTTATGGACTAAAATGGTAAATTATCGTTTCTAGATCCGAGGTAAGTTCGTGTGTTAATAATAATGCAATACCATGCATGAATTATAATTCTCTATTGATATGACATAAATTATGATTTAATATGTTTAAGAGAAGTTGATGGATGGTGTGTATGATATGGAAAAATTTAATGTTGTGTCATGTGAAATTGAATGGCAAATTATAGTTCCATGAATTGAGTGTTAAATTACTATTACATGGGTTGTATGAATTGCTACACTGTTGTACCTGACGAGATTTCGACAATTAAGTTCGGATAACTTAAAGTAAACTCATGATATACCTAATTGCATGATTGGTGAATATATGATAACTGCATTTGATGATGGCATGAAAATACATGAAATGCATTCTTAATAATGACATGTTTATAAATGTCCCGGCTGAGGTTAAAAAGGATGTTCAATGGATCAACCCTGAATCGTATGTGATTTGAGATCCTGCATGTGTTGCAGAAAGTATTTAGCCCGGATGGGTAATCTATTGACCTCAAAGATAGGAAGGATCTAGCCTGGATGGGTGTTCTTTGAATGATATAGCCTCCTGAAGGATATATGTGCTTTAAGTATTTAGCCCAGACAATTTAGCCTGGACTAGTAATTCAGATCCGAGCTCATTAAGGGTGTTTGTCGCTACAAGGGATTTAGTCTGGACTGGTAATCCCGCCGTAAGATGTGAGGTTCGCGGGAGTGCATACCTAAAATGATTATTCTTATGAATTGACGATAAATGGATAATCCATCGAGATTTCCTAGAAACTCAACGGGATTAATATGATGTATATAAATGAGATGATGAGTGATGAGCTCATCTAAGACAAATTTACATGGTGCATTGTCATGAGACTAATTTGATGATTGAGTGCATGTGATAGGGGATTATCCTATACTTGGAATTTATGACTAAGTGTGCCCATGAGAAACAATGGGTAAGGGATCTATGAAATGGTAAGTTCATGATAGTTGGAAATGATCTTATGATAGTGATCATTATATTGTACCAAACCAGATTTAGATAGCAGCATTGGTCTGACTTTGAAAATCCACTAAAAATAGTGGAAATTGAGTTAGAAGATTAATAAAATATGAAATTAAATCTTAATGACTCTAGTTTCACATAAAGGAAACGATGAAAGAAAAAAAATTCTGTATCATGAGATATTTGAATTCTTGTGAGATAGAGTCAGAGTGATTCCAGACTCCTCTGGCTCAACTTTGGGAAATCACTAGAAATTTTTAAAAAAAAATTATGAGTTAAAATTCATATGACTGAAATTCTTAATGAGTCTACTTTCAGGAGAAAGAGGCAGGAACATTATCCAAGTCTCGTATTAAGAGATAATTAAATTTTAGTGAAGAAAGGTCGAAGCTACCAAATAGTGAAATAGGGGAGACTTTGAATAATAAACTGTACTTATTGGCTGGACCAAAAATTATGAAAATTTTATGATAAGAAGCTATATGAGTCTAGTTTTTGGTAAAATTAATAGATCTTAAGTTGGAGTTCCGTAGCTCCAGATATAATTAATTTAATGACTGTGACTCGGGAAAATAGCTTAGCTAGAATTTGAATAAATAGAAAGAATATGAAAATAGCATGTTATCGCATTGCTTATTATTTTCATGCGAGCTTACTAAGTGAAAAGCTTACTCCCCCTTTCCATTTCTTTTAGTTTTTTCAGGTCTACTCGGGGTTGGAGATCGTCGGAGGCAGCATCGCACTATCGAGCCATTATCCTTGGAGTATTGGCATGTGTATGTTAAATGTTTTCATGTAAGTGGCATGTATAGGGACTTAGTTTTTCTATGATGACTATTGTTGTGATTAGCCAAAGGTATTGAATTTTATTAATTGTTGATTATAGCCATGAGATGTGGCTTATAATGATTTTGGCTTGTAAGCCAATTTATTCATGATATGTGTTAATGTCTTGCGATGCAGCTAGACTAGTTTATCATGAGTAGGTGGAACTAATGCATAATAATGAGCTAATGATGAATGCCATTAAAATCGTGTATGTGTATGCATGAAAAGATGACAAAATGGCTTGGAAATTAGCCTAAGTCTTGACCACACGGGTAGAGACACGGCCGTGTGTCTCAGCCGTGTGAAGGACACGGCCTATGGCCATAGGTGTGTGCCTTGGCCGTGTGCCCTTAAACGGTTGCTGACGTCACAAACAGAGAGTTACACGGGCTAAGGACACAGGTGTGTCCCAAGCCACACGGACGTGTGCGACCATACGGCCCAACCCACACGGGCGTGTTACACTCTAAAGTTAGAAAATTGTTAAGTTGCCCAAAGATTATCGAATGTTTTCGGTTTTGTCTCGAATCGCCGTAATGTATGTTTTAGGCCTCGAAGGCCTGTATAAGGGACGATATGCGTGTGATTGAAAAGTTTTAATTTTGGGCAAAATTTGGTGACCCGATTTTGTATGTTTGTGAAGGTTTAAGTCCGGTAACGCCTCGAACCCTATCCCGGCTTTGGATACGGGTGAGGGGTGTTACATCAACAACCAAAAGCCTATACATGCCATTATAATCAAACTTAAAAACATCTATAGGTACCGATATAGCCGATGAATAATGTGATAGATCTCCGACAACTTTCCAACCCGAACGAGCTTCCGATAACTACAAATATAGAAAAAAATAAACACAAAGTTAGCCTAATCTCATGGCTATGATCACCATTCAAAACATACCAAAATGACAATAGCCTATACATGCCATATACCATATATACAAAGCCTCAAAAGTACCAACGAGATGATCGATAGTGCAGTGATGTTTCTCGACGATCTTCGAGTTCGAGCTAGCTTCGATAATTTATAAAACAAATATATATAACACACAGTAAGCTCCATAGCTTAGTAAGTTCATACAAAAAATACTCAATAGTTCATGATATACAAATCATTAAGTAATAGACATCTAGTAGTTCTCATATCATCATTCAATTCTAATTCATAACCATTTATCATGTATATACAAATTCATCAAGCTTCATACATATAGTATCAACTACCACCTAGGTATAATACGTACCTGTACTTTTCGTATTTATTTATTTCATTCTCACCTCTTTGTTCAATATATTAAATCGTCTGAAAATCTTTCAATGCTTTAAGGACTCTCACACTTAGTCCATAAATGATTAGCCAAAGCTATAACGATATCGCACACTTAGTGCCATCACATCAAACCGAAGCTACCTCAGTATTGCAAACTTAGTGCCACATAAAGCCTAAGCTATTCCAAATCGCACACTAAGTGCTGTATATAGCCGAAACTATTTCGAAATGCACACTGAGTGCCAAACACAGTCGATTGGTCGTCGTACGCATTCATAATAGCATATATATACAATTTATGTATTATTAAAGCATTAAAAACATAATTGTAACAATATTAATATTTATCACGTACGAACTTACCTCGTACTCGGAAATGAAGAATTGGATCGATTACTCGTTAACCTTCGATTTTCCCCGATCTAAATCTGATTCTTTTCTTTCTCAATCTATATAAATTCAAAATTAACTCATTTAATTTCTTATTCATTCAATTTCATCCAAAAATATACGTTTGGGCATTTTTGCACTTTAGCCCCTAAACTTTCACATTTTAATAACTTAATCCCTATTTCACAAATACACAAAATTACACCAATTCATTACAAACCCATGTGTGCCAAATTAATATAGTGCCTCTAGAAGCCCATATTTTTCATTTATTTCAAAATTTAACCCCTCAATTTACACTTTTCTCAATTTAACCCCTAATATGCATTTTTACTCAAAATCACTTTACAAAACATGTATATCAAGCACCAAGATTTTATAATTCATCATCAAACATCATAAAACTCATAGATTCATCAATAGCATTTCACAAAATAATTAAAAAAGTTTAGAAATTAGAGTACGGGCTAGCTAGTACTCAAAGAACGATCACAAAAACATAGAAATCATCAAAAACTGAGCCAAAATCGTACCTTAATTAAGCTAGGAGAGTGCTGAACCTTTGAAACCTTATAATGGTGTCTTTCTTCTCTTAATTTTGGTTGAGAAAGAAGATGAACACCAAATTTTATCTTTTGTTTTATTTAATTATAACTTAATAACTGAATTACCTTATTAACCTTAGTAATAAACATATAAAATCTCATAATGGATGTCCATTAATGTCCATCAACATTTAAAATGGTCTAATTACCATTTAAGACCATCATATTTAAAAACCAAGGCCAATTGACACCTTTAACTAATAGAAATCCACTTTTACACTTTACGCGATTTAGTCATTTTTATCGAATTAAGCATTCAAACAGTAAAATTTCTTTACGAAACTTTCACACAAAATTCTATCATGTGGTAAAATTTAATAAAATAGTAAAATAAATATTTTAACTTTGGATTTGTGGTCCCGAAACCACTGTTCCGATTTAAGCTAAAACTGAGCTGTTACATCACCATCCCTTTTCATAATTTGATAGCCGAAGCCATCTCTTTTCATAGTACGATAGTCGAAGCCATCCCTTTTCATAATTTGATAGTCATCACCAGCCCTTTTCATAATTGAAAGCCAAAGCTATCCCTTTTCATTCGTCGATGATCGTCGTTACGTCGTTGAATTTTTCTGCCAACACACAATTTAATATTATGCAATAGTACCATTTAAATGAATAAATTTAATCAATTTAATAATTAATCTATTAAATTAAATCCAAATTCACATTTTTGCAAAAATTACACTTTTGCCCCTAATATTTTATTTCTTTACAACTTAGTCCTTAGGCTCAGAAAATGAAATTCAAACAATTTTACCTCTATCCAAACCTAGCCGAATATCATATACACTTATAACAACCCACACATTTCATTAATTCACAAATTATACCATGAAATTTTCACATTTTTCAATTTAACCCCTAATTGATAATTTTATTAAAAATCTCTTTACAAAAGTTGTTCATCTAACAACAACTATCCATTTTCTTCCATAAAAAAAAAAGAAACCAATTTTCATTCTTGGGAAAACTTAAATCCTTTAACAGTTTTACAAATTAGTCCCCGGGCTAGCTAGATTAAGCTACAACGATCCCAAAAAAATAACAATCATTAAAAACAGGACAAAAATCACTTACCTATTAGCAAAATGAAATTGCCGAAAGTTTAAGCTCAAAAATAGCTTCCCAAAGCCCTAATTTTCGGTTGAAGGATAGCTTAAAGATGATAGCTTTAATTTGGTTTTATTTAATTTACCATTTATTTACCTATTTAAATATATAACCTTTAATAACATTAATAATTACACAAATGCCAAGCCATGTACATCCACTATCACTATTTATGGTCTAATTACCAATTAAAGACTCATACTTTAAGGTTCTATAGCTATTTAATCCATTAACTACTAGCAGTCAACTTTTTTTATCAATTTCAGCATGTAAACGGTAAAATTTCTTAACGAATTTTTTATACGGTACTACTATCATGCTGTAGACAATAAAATAATAATAAAATAAATTTTTTTGACTTCAGATTTGTGGTCCGAAAATCACTGTTCTGATTTCATTGAAATCGGGCTATTACACCATCTAACTGAATTGGCCTCTTCCCCATCGCTTTGCCTATCTTATTAATATCCAAATCTATTGGCCCATTCCCAATATTGGGTAAAACCCCACTCAGGCTGGCTACTCCTGGCCCAATTTCTAGCGCTTTTCCAACTTCTTTTGCTATTGGACTATAACCCTCAACTTTACCCCATTTTTATTTCCCTATTTTTTTCAAAACAAACCCTACGCTCCCATTTGCACCATTCGAGCCAGTCGTTTTAGCCTCAAAACCTTCTCCTACACTCTCATTTATCCTAACCAGCGCTGAGAATATCGAACCCGAAACCACTTTCCCTTGATTCATCATTTTTTTCATTCTAGGTATCCCTTAGATTACACCAGGATTTCCTTTGAACCTACATTCATGGACCGGAAGCCTCTAGTTCGCTCAACTTAACAACATTTGAAACTAAAGAATCTATCACTGGCTCATTCTCCTCCCTTTAAATATGACTTCTGATCTTCAAAGGGCACAAATCCTTTACATGCCCATATCGACAACTAGTAAAATAGATTGGCGGTAAGGATTCATAGTCAACCTTTTGGATCTCATTATTAACCCGAACTTAAGATACCAGAGGCTTGTCAATGTTAACATATATTGCCATTTGGGCATAATGTTCCCTAGACCTACTAACAGTTTTAAGGTCTAATTTTTCCACTCTCCTAATCAAGCCCCACGTTTTTCCAAGGATCTTTCTCTTGTACAAGTGTTCGAGAAGACCAAACAATCTAATCCAGGCTAAAACCATGCTTGGATAAGGTTGAAGTGGGTTGAAGTCCATCGTCCATGCTTGAATGGTCAACTACTGACCGTAGACAATCCACGATCCCTAGGAGAGAGCTTTATCAAAATCTTCCACACAATGGAATCTTGCCAAAAACTACCCATTTTCAATGTCAAGAGCCAAAACGGTACTCACCCGATTATGCGAGCTGCATATCCTATGTTCCATCCTAGCAACTTAACCATTACCGTGAGTTCCATATCCTTGACCAAAATCTGCTGGATGCATTTAGAGAAATTAATCGACGGAATTCCATCGATTGTTGACATCATGACATCACCCTCTAAGAATTCCATTTCCTCATTATCTTCCAAATCAGCGAAGCCCAACTCCTTCAAACCATTGACGACACCTTTCCTTAGAACCTTATTGATGGTCACTAAACTAACTATAATTATGACAAAGGCAAGCGTACCTATCGATCAATAGTATAGCTATGGTGAGTAGGGAATATCATATCCACAAGGATTAAAAGTACTAGTAATTATCGTTTTCCTATTATTTAGCCGATAAATTGAAGTGATTATTTTTAATCTAAATTTATTAATCTAATTTCACTACGAACGCAATAGAGAATGAAATGGGAAAATAATCAAAGATAAACAATGAGAAAGACAATACCCAGGAAAGAATCCACTTAGGACTTCACCTATTATTCTGAATCTGAATTAAAGGATTTATTCATTTGTGTCTTGATCCGTAGAAATCCCTAAATTATGTTAATATCTCTTTCGAGAGTAAGAACAATTGACTCTAGGTTGATTAATTGAAATCTCTTTCTAATTAAAACCTCTATCGTCACATTAACTCGATCTATGGATTCCCCTATTAGATTTGACTCTAATCCGATAGATTTATGTCATCCTATTTCTAGGATTACATGCAAATCCACTCAATTATGTTAGATCTACTCTTAAACAGGGACTTGCTCCACTAAAATAAGCACATTAAACATGAATTAATATCCTAAAAATATTAAAACACAAAATAAGCATGCATAAATAAGAACAAGAATCAAGTATTTATCGCGTAAAAACAGGAATTAAATAATGAGATTCATCACAGGTTTCATCCTTTCATGATATCTAGTGGATTTAGTTCATAATCCTAAATAGAAACATCTCAAAGTTAGGATAACAACAAGACATAAAGAAACTCAAAAAACTTTGAAGGAAATTAAATAGAGATCTTCGATCTTGAAGTAAATCTGCTTCCGAGTTGTTTCCAATGGCGTTCTTCGAAAGTTCTCTTCAATCTTCTCCAAGTACCCCCTTAGATCTTCTTCTAATTGGTATTTATAGACTTTAGAATACTTAGAAAGCCTAAAAATTGGGTTTTTCCGTGTATTTGGGAAGCAGGGTGTGATATCAGCACAGGCTGGCATATGGGCCAGTGGCCAGCCCGTGTAGCTCACAGGGGCATGTGACCAGCCCTTGTGTCTCACAAGGGCATGTAGCTAGCACGTGTAGAAATGCCCAGGCCGTGTGGATCCTGGAAATAACTCTATTTGTTCGATTTTGGATCATTTTTTGCTCCCAAAGGCTCTCCTAAGTATAGAAACATGAATTTAAAGGATTAAGAGCATCAAATTCACTAATTTACACAATTAATCATCGAAAAACGCATTAAGAATGGGATTAAAATATGTTACTTTTACAGCTTATCAAATATCTCCACACTTAAGCGTTTGCTTGTCCTCAAGCAAAATCTTCAACTCACATTAAAATTAATATGTCTCAATTTGTAATTCCTATAAATAATGTCTCAAAATAATTGACAAATAGTTATGCATTGACAATTCAACCAAAAGAGCACTAAAGTCTCAAACAATCCAAGCTAACATTTTTAAATACGAAAACATAGGTGTCTCCCCTTATTTAAGTAGTTACCTTTAACTCAAAATCGACAAGAATTGACATCCTCACTAAAAATTCACTCAAATCACTCAAAGTGTTTAAGTTTCAAGAATAAGCACTCAATAGACAAACATGAAATGTCATTACCATAGGCTTGCAAGAAAATCAAATCTCCACCACTATAAAATGAGATGATACACAAATCAAAAGGTCTTTAAGAGGTTGTAATAGGACTTAGGTTAAGGTTGTGGAGAAAGGGTAGAAAAGTTAGTTATAATCAAGATTGAATTGATAAATTACCAAACTAGAAAAAATAAACAAGTGCTAAATTTAAAATAATTACACCAATCGAAAACTATTCAAGAATAAAAACGAGCTTCTTCTCAAACTATGAATTTAACTATTCAAGCTCAATCAACATAGAACTAAATAATAATAATTCAATTTTCTTTCCTTTTTTTTTTTTTTGAACAATAAGAAATCATTCAGCAAATCAAACAAAAGAGCATAATTAGGCAACTAACCAAATCAAATCTTGACAAAAAAGGAGTAATAAAATGGGAGAATGTTTCAACGTAAAAAATGAGTTACAGGTTAACATTAATGGGTAAATCAAGAAACGGTGTGTTAGGCTCAACGGGGTTCACTAAGGGTTAACTATATTGGTAGGCTTTTTATGGGATAAGTGGGTTAAAACCTAAGTGTTTTTCTCATCTCAGTATATCCAATCAAAAGGTGTGGTCTCGACATGTATAATCGACACGAGTTCTAGAATAGTAAATCAAATTGACACACACATAACCAATAATAAAATGAGCAAGAAAAATATATGCTCTAAAGGCTCAAAATCTCACAAAAAATCATGGTTGTTTTTTATGTCAATCTTGTAAATCTCAAGCTTCAATGTACTACTTCAATTTAGGGAAACAACCTAAAATTTTTAATTACTAAAAAATAACTTATCGTGCTTTATTCTCTCATGTCTTAAAGTTTAAATCAACCAATACACAATTACCGGCAAATTAATCTAAAACACATAAAAAAATTCCAAATCGATAAAAAATCATTATAATGAAAGTATGAGAAAATTACTTAAATACAAGACATAATTTAGTGATTTTCTAATAATTATATAAATAACCTCCCCACACTTAAGATGTGCATTGTCCTCAATGTACAAACAGATAAAATCACAGTATAAACAGAATATCATAAGAGAAGAGAAAACTGAAACTGCCCTGAATAGTGGATGAAATTGTTGGAATGGTGAAAAGCAGAATTGTAGACAAATCTAGATGTAATGCATGATTCCAAGCAAACTAATAAGAAAATAAACACAAATAGTGAAGAAGATTAAGGGGTTACTAACTCGATTAGAAACAACCATAAAAATAAAAATATAGTTTAAAAGATAAAAATGAAATAAGTCTAAGAAAATAACAATAAACATAAACATAAAAATAAAAATAAAAATAAAACAAACAAACTTAATGGTCCTCATCATTAGAAGTGTCAATGCCGTGAGTAGTCGGGGCTGAAGAGGAGATATGGATATGCTGACAGATCTGCTGTAACGTCACGTCAATACTGTCAAACCTCTAAAAATAGTGCTGCTCGAAGCAAGTGAGCCGTTCGAAGAGGTTCGCTAAAGTAGCAACAGAAAGAATAAGATGTTGACTCGAAGGTGAAGGAGTAGGTGGGTCCTCGTGATGGAAAGGGACATCATTAGTGAATTCCTTGGGTTCATTCTAAGAGTGAGAATAAAATAATCGGTACTGAAGAGGATCTACTCCACGAAGCTGCTCGATCATCCTCATATGGGTCATGCTTAATATTCCTTGTAGGGACATCTAGCTGGCAAATGTAAATGTAGAGGACTACTCTGGTGAGTTAAGGAGACCTAAGTGTCGAGCAAGTCGAATCACATAAAGGCCTAAACAGATATGACCCTTCCTGTTGCAGTCTGTCTGATGGCGGAAAGCGAGGGTGATGAAATAGGCTAAAAAAATGCCCTATGGCCATGCTCCATAAAAACTATGCATCGGTAATACTGACGACTCTGGTGCTCTTTCTCCTACCGATCAAAGTATTAGCTAAAAGGGCATGACTATACCGTAAAGTTGGAGGGAGAGAAGTCACCTTCAAGCGACTCGTACTCGTCGTAAGATCTACCAAACAACTAGATGTCGAGTAGTGGATGTGCCGATGTAGGCGAAGGAAGTTCTTGGCACTCATAAACTCCTCAATGTATAGTCCCAAAGCAGCGCTGAACTCAGGGACACTCATATGGCACACCAGTCCACTGAGTCAAAAAGTGGTGGTGCTCGGCTCGTCATTAGTCGTCATCACATGTTGGAGAGTAAATATAGTGCAGAATTCCAAAGTCAGCTTCATGTACGTGGGCTCGATGATAGAGAAGAACTGGTCTCATGGGGCTACCCCAATAAATGCTCGAACATGATTAGCTAACTAGACCTGCTCCAAATATCTATAGCACCTTATCAAATGGCCCTAACAAAGTTAAAAAAGTTGAAAGCAAAGTTACAAGAATTAATAGACAGAGGTTTTGCTCGACCCAGCTCATCACCTTGAGGTGCACCAATTTTGTTTGTTAAAAAGAAATATGGATCATTGAGGTTATGTATTGATTATAGACAGCTCAACAAAGTTACAATAAATAACAAGTATCTATTGCCTCATATCGATGATTTGTGTAACACCCCTAACCCATATCCGTTACCGGAACAGGGTTTTGGGGCATTAATAGGATTTATATATCATTTAACAAAAAAATTCAATTAAATATTTACCAATTCAATGCATCATATAAATAAACTTATTACCGTTCAATCAATAGCTTGACACTTGTCTGAGTATTAAACAACAACATTGTTAATATACTTATACATATTTCATATAATTTCAACATTGATATACCTATTTTCTCGACATATCACACTTGAGTTTAATAATAGTCTCAACTTATATAATTTCCTTGTATCAACATATCAAAGATAATCATATATGTACATGTCACGAAACATATTATTCTCTTACCATTTCTTTATAAGCATATATCATTCATTTCGTTATATCAATATTTCATGCACCATCATTTCCTTGTATCTTGTGTATATTTATTTTAGTAATAGTTCATATTAAACTTAACATAAATTATATTCCATGTACTTATACTTATTTCGTTTATCTATCTTCATAATTATTTCATACAACTATTTTGTACGTATATTTCCATATGACCAGTTCTTGTAAACATTTCACACTACCATTTCATATATCCATTCTTCATCTGATACATATTACCTGAACATCAATTGTACAATAGATGTCATAGCGTCTCCCATCCACGGTCTTATTTATCTTTGACATGATGCCATAGTGTCTTTCAACTATGGTCTTACTCATTTTCTGTCATGTTGTCATGGTATCTTTCAACCATAGTCTTGTTCATTTCACGTCACGTTGCCATGGTATCTTTCAACCATGGTCTTATTCATTCCCCGTCATGTTGCCATGGTATCTTTCAACCATGGCCTTACACATTTCATATCACGTTGCCATGGTATCTTTCAACCATGGTCTTATTCATTTCATATCATGTTGCCATGGTATCTTTCAACCATGGGCTTATTCATTCCCCGTCATGTTGTCATGGTATCTTTCAACCATGGTCTTACACATTTCATATCATGTTGCCATGGTATCTTTCAACCATGGTCTTACACATTTCATTTCAGAAAGTACACTCCTGTGAACCTCATCCTTACAGCGGGATTACCAGTCTAGGCTAAATCCCCTGTAATATAAACTCATAGAGTATTGTCGGGATTACCAGTCCAGGCTAAATCCCCTGCAACGACAATTACTCTAATGAGCTTGGATCTGAATTACCAGTCCAGGCTAAATTCAGACCCTAATTCAGATTACCCGTCCGGGCTAAATCCATTTTACACATATTCTTCGGGAGGGCTATATCAGGATAGGATCACCTGTCCGGGCTAGATTCTTTTTACCGTCAATTCCTTTTCGTTCAACCGGGATTTCTTTCCCTTTTTATCAAATATATCAATGTTTCATCAATTTTCATACAAGAGATATTTAAATCATATTCACATCAATAACATACATTTCAAGTATTTAAGAATATAATTCAAGTTATACGAACTTACCTGGCGAAATTGCAGAAATATCAAGATTTAGGGGCATTTTGATAATTTACCATTTTCCCAATTTTCACTCGATCTTAAATTGAAAATTTCATTCAATTTATTAATTTAGATAGTAAAACAATTAATTCCCTTTAATTTGGTCATTTTTGACATTTTTACAAAAATGCCCTCTGAAGTTTTACTTTTATTCAATTTAGTCCTTAAGCCTAAAACATGCAAATTAGCCATGCCACCTGAATATTCATATATATTTTCATCCTTCTCCTATCCATTCCACATCCTTAATGTATATAACACACTTGTAAATAACATTATCTATAATTTTTATTATTTACTTTTATGAATATTCAAGCTCTCCATATGTGTCATAGTCACTAAATTATTTATATCTGGAGCTATAGAACTCCAAATTAAGATCCGATAATTTTCCATGAAACTAGACTCATATATATTTTTACCATAAAATTTTCATAATTTTTTGTTTATCCAATAAGTACATTTTATTCTTTAAAATTACCCTTGTTCTGCTGTCTAACAGTTCTAACCCTCCTTCACTAAAAATTAATTATATCCTCGTACAGAATTTGAATGATGTTCCTATTTGTTTATCTTGAAAATAGACTCATTCAGGATTCTAAACATATAAATTTAAACCCATAATTATTTTTATCCAATTTTTGATGATTTTCCAAAGTCAGAACAGAGGAACCTGAAATCATTCTGACCTTGTCTTACAAAATTTATTATATCTCATGATTTACAACTCCATTGCTTACATAATTTATTCTATAAAAAACTAAACTCAATAATATTTAATTTCATGTTTTATTCATCCTATAATTCGATTTCTAAAATTTTTGGTGATTTTTCAAATTTAGACTATTGCTGCTGTCCAAAACTGTTTTAGTACAAGATATTATTTACCATGTTTATAACACCCTTATTTTCTTTCTCTACACTATTTCTCATCACTTTCTCTTATTTTCTCTTCACTAACATATCAAGAATATAGGAACATATGTAAGGAAACTCTACATTAACATCAATCCCATGCTTTTTCAATAATATCAAACTTAAAAATATATTGAAGTCATGATGTTCTTACCTTGTTTTAATCTTCATCTTTATTTTCTCTCTCCTCCAGCTTCTATTCCTTGAATCCAATTTGATATTCTAACTCCCCATAGTCTCTTTAACATTTTTCTCTATTGGTAGCTATGGAAATTCTTTTGATTTCTAGGTGAAAATAGTAAATTTTTGGTGGAAGGACTAAATTGTAAAGAAAAGAAAACTTTTTTTTTCTCCTCTTCTAACGTTTGCATGCATGGAAAGATGATGAGAATTCTTCATCTTTCCTTCCTTATATACTAAATAAATAATACAATAATAATAAATATCTTATTAAAATATTAATAAATAATATTTATCTAATTAATTAATTTAAAAAATCATCAACATAATCATTACATTTTAGAATTCTCTCTCTTACTAATTGACCATTTTGCCCTTCATGATCTTTTAGGATTCCGTCCTTGAGTCATCACTTAATTTGGTAAAATTCCCATTTAGTCCCTCATAATTTTTCACATATTCAATTTGGTCCTAATTCATCCATTTTCCTTAGTTTCTAGATCATTTCACCCTTAAAATATTTTCACTATTGGTCTTTCAACTTTTCGTATTTACACTTTAACCCCTCAAATTTTGAGTATTTACTCTTGTGCAACAAGACTTTTCTCATATTTATAATTTAGTCCTTTCTTGAATTAATATATCATAATATACTTCCCAAGGTTGACACAACTCAAAATTTTCCTTTTTGTCACTTTATTTTCTTATTTTACTATATCAAGGATAATATCTTACTATAAAATTTTTAGGGTATCACAATTTGTTTGATCAATCGAAAGGTGCTACTGTATGTTCGAAGATTGATCTCCATTTTGGCTATTATCAGTTACGAGTAAAAGACTCAGATGTACCGAAGACAGCCTTCAGAACCAAATACGGGCAATATGAGTTCCTTGTGATGTCGTTCGACTTGACTAATGCACCTGTAGCATTTATGGATTTAATGAATAGAATTTTCAGACCGTATCTAGACAGATTTTTGGTGGTATTTATTGATGATATCCTGGTATATTCTCGAGATGAAAATAAGCATGCTGATCGTTTGAGAATTGTGTTGCAAACTCTGCATGAAGCACAACTGTATGTCAAATTTAGTAAATGTGAATTTTGGCCTCGGGAAGTTGGTTTTCTTGGACATATAGTATCTAAAGGCATCAGGGTAGACCCAAATAAAATATCAGCTATTGTTAACTGGAAACCACTGAAGAATATGTTTGAAGTTAGAAGTATTCTGGGACTAGCGGGATATTATCGGATATTTGTGAAAGGGTTTTCTAAGATATCTTCTCCAATGACTCATTTGTTTCAGAAAGATGTGAAATTTGAATGGATCGATTGTAATAGCCTATTTTTAGTCAAATCAAAACAGTGGTTTCGGGACCACAAATTCGAAGTAAAAATATTAATTTTATTATTATTTTAATGTTTACAGTATGATAGAATGATTATGTGAAAGTTTCGTTAAGAAATTTTATCGTTTGGTTGTTCAATTTGAGAAAAAAGACTAAATCACATAAAGTGCAAAAGTGTTGTTCTATTAGGTAAAGGTGTTAAATAGTTATGGAACCTTAAAGTAAAGGTCCTTATGTTGTAATTATACCATTATTAGTTTGAGTGGACAAATATAGACAAGTATTAAATGATTTTTAAGTTATATTAATAAGGTTAGTTTAGTAAATTAGTAATTAAAAGTAAAATTTAAAAAAAAACAAAGGTTGTATCATCTTCAACCTTGAGTTCTTCCACCGAAATATTAAGAAAAGAAAAGAAACTAAGGCTTTAAAACATTCGGTCATTGCATAGCTTAATTGGTAAGTGATTTTGACTTGGTTTTTAATGATTTCTATGTTTTTTGTGATCGTTGCAACTAGTATTAGCTAGCCTAGGGACTATTTTGCAAAACTGTTAAAGATTTTGAATGATGCTATTGATGAATACATGTGTATTTTGAAGTTTCTTGATAGATTATGAATGTTTGTTATTAGCTATACAAGTTTTGTTAAGTGACTTTTGAGAAAAATGCAAAATAGGGATTAAATTGATAAATGTGTAAATTGTGTGGTAAAAATGTGAAATAATGAAAATTATGGGCTGTTATGGAGATAGTGATAATTTGGCTAGCTTGGGTATGATTGAAATTACATGAATTTGTGATTTTGTGTAATAAGGACTAAATTGTAAAAGTAGTGAAATTTTAGGGTTAAAAGTGTAAATGTGCTTAAATGTGTGTTTTGGATTAAATTGAATAAAGAGAAAATTAAATGAGTTAATTTTGAATATATTTAGATCAAGAAAAGTAGAATTCGGATCTAGATCGGGGGAAAACTAAAGTACTCGATTAATCGACCAATTTTATCGTTTTCAAACTCGAGGTAAGTTCATATGAGATAAATTTCAATATAAATGTGTTTCATATGATTTGATATTGCATAAATTGCGAATATGAGACTGTGGATATGAACGATAGTGATTTAACGATGATTCAACATTCGAAATCCCGGTTGAACCTTAGGAATAGTTTAAGATGCTAGTGACATGTCATTAGGGGATACATTGAGTTGGTTTCGAGTCATGATATAGCACTTCGGGTGCGAGTTATAGCAATTTGGCTTCGGGCCACGCATATCAGCTGATTTGGCTTCGGGCCATGATATCAGTACTTTGGAGATAAGTTACCTTGATTTGGCTTCGGGCCATAGAATAGGTACTTTTCGTGTGAAAACTTTGAGTATCCGACTTCTATTCTGAATTGTTCAACGGGTAAAAGAAAGATGTGAATGACTATGAGATTGGTACGAGATGATACATGTATGTGCATAAACCATAATAGCTTTGAATCGAAGAAATGGTGAAGAAAGTATATAGTTTTGTAAATGAGTAATTGAGATGTTAGTTAGTTGATATGAATTATTATACTTATGATCAATTGTTGAATTATGTGTTAATGATTATATCGATTTTACGTCATACGAGCTTACTGAGCTTTATAACTTACATCGTTTATTTTTTATGTTTTATAGTGAATACAAAGCTAGCTCGAATTTCGGGGATCATCGGAGATTGCTTCACACTATCCACCTATCTCTCGGTACCTATGAGCTTGGTATTTTAAGTATATGGCATGTATAGGGACTTTGAGTTATTTTGGTATTTGTGCCATGATTTTGGCCATTTGTGTTGGTTTGTATATATTAAGTGTTTGGTTTTGTGTTAGCCATGTAAGTTGGCTTGTTTTGGCAATTATGTGATGTATATATATAAGCATTAATGCCTCTTAATGATGTGGTTCATGTTTGGTAGTGAATGGCTTGTTGAATGCAACTTTCATGGTAGCTAATGGTTGAAAAACTGAAAATGTTTGTGTTTGTGATTTTAGGCTAAGAAATGCTTTGTTGATATGGTATATATATGAATGCTTTGGAAATGTGAATTGGCATGATTTGAGCAGGCAAAGTATGGCTTTGAAACTATGTTAGATGTTCATATTGAAATGGTACATTTTAGTCTTGGTTGTGGTTGATTTGGATATCTATATATGCTATGAATGTGTACTAATTGGATTGTGTAAATGTGTGCAATTTGGGGTGGAAAATTGGCTTGGTAAATAGCCTATTTTTGTCCACATGGGCAGAGACACGGGTGTGTGTCTCAGCCGTGTGTGACACACGGACGCACGATTATGATCCATGGCCGTGAGTCCCTTAGTGTGGTTTTAGAAATCAAGTCAGTATGCTCCACACGGCCTCACACAAAGGCGTGTGACTTGGTCATGTGGCATAAGTCTGTATACCCTACAGGTTTGGCACGTCTTAGCACACAGCCTAGTACATGGGCGTGTAGGGCCATTTTTAGGTCACACGGGCCAGCCAAAGGGGCGTATGTGTTGGCCGTGTGACCCAAGTCAGAGAGTTACACGAGGTCAGACACCGGCTGGGACACGGCCATGTGCTCCCATTTTGAATGCCCACACGACCTGTGACACGGGCGTGTCTGTTGGCTGTGTGAGAGACACGGTCGGGCCACATAGGCGTGTGTCCCCTATTTTGAGAAAAATTTTCTAAGTTATGTAAAAATTGCTTGAGCTATTGGTTTAGTCCTGAACCACTCCCAATGTATGTTTAGGGCCTAGTAGGCTCGTATTAGGGACAAATTGATTTAGATTGAATGATGATTGTAATTAATGATTAAATGTATGGGAAAAGTATGTATAAATGTGTTGTAAGTCCAATAATGCTCCATAACCTTATTCCGGCGTTGAATATGGGTGAAGGGTGTTACATCGATAAATGTTAGTAGAGTTTTGATAGGTTGAAAACCTTGTTGACTGAAGCACCTGTACTAGTTCAACCTGAATTGGGTAAAAAATTTGTAATTTATAGTGACGCGTCATTGAATGGTTTAGGCTGTGTTTTGATGTAAGAAGGTAAAGTAATAGCCTATGCTTCTAGACAACTAAAACCACATGAAAAGAACTACCCGATACATGATCTAGATTTGGCAGCCATTGTTTTTGCATTGAAAATTTGGCGACATTATTTGTTTGGTGAAAAATGTCATATATTCACCAACCATAAAAGTTTGAAGTATCTGATTATGCAAAAAGACTTGAACTTGAGACAGCGCAGGTGGCTTGAATTATTAAAAGATTATGACCTAGTTATCGACTATCACCTGGGAAAAACAAATGTGGTTGCTAATGCTCTAAGCAGAAAATCTTTATTTGCTTTACGAGCACTAAATACCCGGTTGTCATTGTCAGATAATGGTTCAGTCATAGATGAGTTAAAACCTAAACCAATATTGCTGCAATAGATCTGTAAAGCTCAGAAGAGTGATGATGAATTACAAGCTAAACGGGTACAATGTGAGTCAAATTCTGATTCAGAATTTCAGATTGGGTCTGATGGTTGTCTGTTATTCAGAGGCAGAATATGTGTACCAAAGAATTCAGAACTTGTACAGAAGATATTGTACGAAGCTCACAATGGTATTATGTCTGTGCATCCATGGAGTGACAAAAATGTATAATGATTTGAAAAAGATGCATTGGTGGCTAGGAATGAAACGTGATATTTCTGAATTTGTACCTAAGTGTTTGATATGTCAGCAAGTTAAAACTGAACACCAGGTACCTTCAGGATTATTACAGCCAGTTACGATTCCGAAATGGAAATGGGAAAAAGTTACTATGTATCAGGGTTACCCCTATCTCTGAAAGAAATATGCCATTTGGGTAATTGTCTACAGATAAACGAAGTCTGCACACTTTATTCCAGTACGTATGGATATCTCTTTAGACAGGTTGGCTGAGTTATATGTTTTTGAAATTGTCCGATTACATAGAGTGCCGGTCTCTATTATTTCAGACAGGGATCCTCGGTTTACATCTCGATTTTGGACAGTCTGAACGTGTTATACAGATTTTAAAAGATATGCTTCAGTGTTGTATTTTGGAATTTGAAGGTAATTGGGAAAATACTTGTCTTTAGTTGAATTTGCATACAATAATAGTTATCGGTCTAGCATTAAAATGGCTCCGTACGAGGCTTTGTATGGTCATAAATGTAAAACTCCATTTTATTGGACAAAGCTCAGTGAGAAAAAGATACACGGAGTTGATTTAGTCCGTGAAACTGAAGAAAAGGTGATGGTGATTTGGAATATTTTAAAATCAGCCTCTGATCGTCAAAAGTATTATGCCGATCTTAAACGAAAAGAGATAGAATTTCAAATCGGTGATAAGGTATTCTTGAAAGTATCACCTTGGAAGAAAGTTCTCCGGTTTACCCGTAAAGGAAAACTACGTCCACGGTTCATTGGACCATATAAGATCACAGAAAAAGTCAGACCTGTTGCATATCGATTAACATTACCACCAGAGCTTGACAGAATTCATAATGTTTTCCATGTGTCTATGTTACAAAGGTATCAGTCAGATCCTTCACATGTTATCTTTTCGACAGAAGTGGAAATTCAGCTTGATATGACTTACAATGAAACTGATTAAAATCCTGGCACGAGAGACAAAAGAATTAAGAAACAAAAATGTAGCTTTAGTAAAAGTTCTTTGGCAACGACATGGGATTGAATAAGCTACCTGGGAACCGGAGGATACCATGAGAAAGCAATATCCGAACCTCTTTACGAGTAAGATTTTCGAGGATGAAAATTCTTTAAAGGGGAGAGTTGTAACAGCTCATTTTCAGTGAAATCGAAACAGTGGTTTCGGGACCACAAATCTGAGTTAGAAAGAAAATTTATTTTAAAATTATTGCATGGTCTGCATCATGGCATGAAAGACGTATGAAAATTTTGATAAGAAAATTTTATTGATTTTGTGTTTAATTATAGAAAGGACCAAATTGCATGAAATGAAAAAGTTTAATTCCAATAGCTAGAATGATCAAATAGCTATGGAATTCAAAATTTAAGGTCCTTATATGGCAATTAGACCATTAAATGGAGTTAGAAGATATTTATGATGAATCATCCATGGAAAATTAGAAAAAGAAAAGGATTAAATTAGAAAAAGAAAAAAGTAAAAGATGATATCTTAATTAAATATAAAATATCATCATTTTATATCATCTTCTTCCCCAAATTCTATGGAAACCCTAGGAAAGAGAAAGAAAATCAAGCAAGCCTAGTTGGGTAAGTAATTTTGTCCCGTTTTTAGTAATTTTATATTTCTGAGATCGTAATAACTTAATCTATCTATTTTGGGGATTAAAGTATTGAAATTTTGCAATGCATGAATATGCTAAAATTTTGAAATTTATGGTAGAAAATGAAAGGTTGTTGATAGATAAACAACTTTTGTAAAGGAAATTTTGATAAAATTGTGATTAAAGGACTAAATTGTAAAAATGTAAAATTCATAAAAAATTTCTGATTTTTATGAAATATATGTGTTGTAAATGTTATGTGTAAAAGTTGGTTAGGCTTGGAATAATGATTAAATTGCACGAATTTCATTTTCCGAGCCTAGGGACGAAATCGTCATTTATGGAAAGTATATGGGCAAAATGATAATTTTACCTAGGATATGAATTCAATTAAATTGAATATGAAATAGATTAAATTGACGTTAAATTCATTTATATAGATCCGGAAAGACCTAGTACTGAGTTGGATCGAGGAAAACAAAAAGTGTTGGATTAGTAGATTCTCGAAACGAATAGATATCAAGGTAAGTTCATGTAACTAAATTAAAAATTTATATGTGTTAATTGAATTGTATGTATGTGTTTGTATAATTTTCATGTATAAGAAATTTATCACATATCCGAAAATGATCATCAAGTATTAGATCCCGTTTGAATACATAAAATTCAATTGGATTCTAGGCCCCTGTATTGGTTGTGGTCTAGCGTATGTTGCAGACACATGATAGCTCGAAAGAGCATCCCGATATTAGCTCTCATGAGCTTCCAGTTCAATGGTTCTTGTGAGCTTCTCATTAATAGCTCTTCAGAGCATCCCGATAGGTTATGATCCTACATGTGTTGTAGACATACCTTAGTTCTTATGAGCTTCCTGAGTACGACTCTTCGTGAGCTTCCCGTTAATTGGCTCTTTGTGAGCTTCTCGATATGGCTCGCTTGAACTTCTTGATATATGGCTATTTGGAGCTCCCTAATTACTGGCTCTTCGGAGCTACTTGTTAAATCCTCGCATGAGCTTCTCGAATATTGCTCTTGTGAGCTTCTTGTTTTAGCCCGGATAAGCTTTAGCCCGGATAAGCTTCCCGTTTATGTGCTTTATAGCACCCCTGATTATGAGTTGATGAATTTACCGTATTGTACACCTTGAGTGTATTTTCCATGTATCCATCGAGTTTTCAAATGATTCAATGCGTAACGGTTCAAAAAAGGGATAATATGAATTCAAAATGAATTATAATGATATTTCTTGACACGTAACAATATGATATGTATATGTTCCTTGGAAGCTTGAAATGACAAATACATGTATATGGAAATGGGACATTGATGAGCTCATCCATATTTCTTGGTACTTATATGAACTACTTAATTAACATACTTGATGAGGATTTATGTGTGACTAGGTTATTGATTCCATTGATTTGGATGTACTATGAATACTTTTTTTAAATAAAAATAATTGGTAAGTTAATTTCCTGTTGTACGAACTTACTAAGCATTTGAAATGCTTACTCGATTTTCTTTTCTCTGTTTTATAGTGCTCGAAAGCTCATATTGGTTGGAATTGGTCAGAGCACCATCACACTATCCTTCAGCTCGTTTTGGTATAAATAGCAAACTTATTTTGGTATAATGGCATGTATAGGCTAACTTGGCTAATGTTGGCGTATAAATGGTTGCTTGTAATATAAACATTGGAATGGCTAGTGATGGCATGTTTAGTGAATATGTATATAAGGTTATAACATGGTTAATATATGTGTGCTTGATATGGTTAGACTGAAATATAGTAAACATATATGTCATATAAAAGGTAAGTTTGAATACATGTGATGATATATCATGTATAATGTTAATGTTGGCTTCTTTTTAGCATCTTGAATTGGTTGGTTTATGTATGCAAGCATTAATGTAGGTAAAAGGAAAATTTTGGGTGAGAAATAAGTCTTGAAAATGGCCTTATTTTGTCCACAAGGGTAGACACACGGGCATGTATCTCCACCATGTGTGACAGACGGCCATGCACACGGGCGTGTGGTTTGGCCGTGTGTCCCCTGCATCTTAAAAATTTAGAAATAGAATGCTCAGAATTGGCCACATGGGTAGAGACACAGGTGTGTGTCTCAGTCGTGTGTGACACACGGCCTAGCACACGGGCGTGTGTCTTGGCCGTGTGAATCCTGCACCTAATTTTTTAAAATTTAATTGTCCACACGCTCTAGCACATGGGCATGTGGCTAGCCGTGTGATTCAAGTTAAAGAGTTACACAGGTATGAACACGGGCTGGGACATGGTCGTGTGCCTCATATCGAATGCCCACACGGCCTGAGACAAGGGTGTGTCACTTGGCTGTGTGAGCCACACGGCCTGATCACACGGGCGTGTGTCCTTTTCATATAAGAAAATTTTGAAAATTTTGAGAAATATTCTATGAGTTCTCGATTTAGTCCCGATTTGTTTCTATTGTATAAATTGGGCCTCGAGGGTCCAATTAAGGGACAATACGATTGAATATGATTGGTTTCAAATATAAATAGTAAATGACATAAATTAACTATATTTGTTATGTAAATTCCAGTAATGCTCTGTATCCCTGTTCCGGCAACGAATATGGGTTAGGGGTGTTACATGGTCGCAATCGAAGTAGCTGAAATAAGTCCTCCTAAGGACTCACTAAAAATCGGATATGAGGGCGGCGGGCCTCCGTAGAATCGCTTGAGGAGGAGGTTACGCTAGGGGTCTTTCGCTTTTTGGAAGCGGGGACAGCGACTTTGGACTTGCTGCGAGTGTTCGTCATGGTGAATCTGCAAGAAAAGATAACCAGAAACAATTTCAGGATACAATTATGATTTTCGTAGAAATTGACAGAATGAGTTAGTTCAAATATTAAAAAAACAATAGTAGAATCCGATGAAATCCATAAGATCAAACATGCAGTGAAATACTTGAATCCAATAGAGACATAGAATAAGCAGTAAGAGAAAAAATAATAATAATAACAAGCATAATAGTAGAATGAGACCGACGAATGAACATATCGTATTATACGTAGAGAATACCAAATAATAAGAAAAGTAAGCCGAAGAATAAAAACAATGATAGAAACAATAATTAAAGGTAGGAGTAATAAAAATTATATAATACGAAAACAACTAAATAAAAACCACTAAAGATAATAAGTAATAAGAAAGAAAAAATAATAATAACAATAAAATTAAGCAGGAAAAGAAGATAAATAAAAATAAATAAATAACACTAAAGAAAAGAAAAATAATAAAATAATAGGATAGTAAATAAGATAATTAAAAAATAATAAGCCAAATAGGGGGTTAATCAATCGCGGAACGGTAGAAAATCTACGGTGGTGACGGAGGAATTTGAACTGTGGCTGACGAGGGTTTGGTTTGGGTAAGGGAAGAGGAGGTCGGAGGGAGATTTGGATGGTGGGACGTGTGCATGGGTGTGTGAACGATGGATAGGTGTTGGTGATGGGGAGAAAGGGTGTAACAGCCTGATTTTGGGTCTAATTGGAACAGTGGTTTCAGACCACAAATTCGACACAAAAAAATTTATTTTTCTTATATTTTTATGGTGTACATTTTTATGGAATGATTCTGTGAAAATTTCGTTCGAAAATTTTGACGTTTCAGCACTCAATTTAGCAAAAAGGACTAAATTGCAAAAAAGTGCAAAACTTGATTTCTAGAAGCTAGAGGTGTCTAATTGCTATGAAATTTTAAATTGACGGTCCTTAGATGGTAATTAGACCATTTGTTAAGTTAGTGGACAAAAATGGACATGAAGTAAGAGAAATTTTATGTTTTAAGATAAGGGCATTTTGGTCATTTGGTTAATAAATGAATTAATAAGCAAAATAAAGCCAAAATCTTGTCCATCTTCTTCTCCCATGGCCAAATATCCCTAAGGAATACATAGCTAGGGTTTTTTTAATCTTCCAAGCTCGATTGTAAGTCTATTCTGGCCCCGTTTTTAATGCTCTTTATATTTTTGAAGTCGTTGTAAGTCAATTTATCTATTTCTACCACTAATTTAAGAAATAATCAAAGTATAAATTTTTACCCATGATAGATAATTGTGTATTTTGATGTCTAATGGAAGAAAATGTATATTAGATGTAAGAAAAACAACTTTTGCTAGGTGATTTTTTATGGGAATGTTAAAAATGACATATTTGTAAAAGTTACAAAAATGAGTAATAAAAGTGTGACTAAGTGGAACATGTGGGCTGGTATAAGTATGAAAATGGTTTGGCTAGGCTTGGGTTTTGAAGAAATGGAATACATTTCATTTTACGAGCCTAGGGACTAAATTGTAAAAATGTGAAACATTAGGGTCAAAAATATAATTTTTTCATAATATAATTTTTGGACTGAATTGAACAATGTGAGTATTAGATAAGTTAAATTTGTTATTATAGATAAAAAAACGAGGTTCGGACCTAGATCGGGGGAAAAATAAAGTGTTTGACGATTAGGTCAAATTCTACTATTTTTGTTCTGAGGTAAGTTCGTATGTAGATAATGCATTGTTATATTTATGTTTTAAATGCTTTAATATTGTATGAATTGTGATTTACTATTTGGATGTATTCAAAAAAAGTTTCGACAAGCGAGAAATGCCGGTTGAACCTTAGGAATAGAATAGGATACGAGTGACATGTCACTAGGAACCCATGTGTTTATGTGATCCGGGTGCTGGTCTCGAACGTCCTACCAGTGGCTGGGTAGTCTGGTATATGTGCGGATACCTGACAGCTTGTGTGAGTAGCACTGTGTAGCTACGTCCTGACTGACAGCTTGTGTGAGTTGGCCCGTGAGTAGCTCGAAAATGAGCCTATATGTATTATGAGATGTGAGGTAGCTTTGGCCACATATATGACACTTATGTGCAAGATTTCTGAGTATCTGTTAATATTTCGAGTGTTCAATGGGAATGTCAAAGTTGTGAAAGACTATGGTTATGTTACGAGTTGGTACAAGTATGTACGTAAAACTCATACGTAATGAGCTCGATATGTGATGAACCCCTTGGTAGGATTGTGATTGAGTAAGTTATGACTATGAGATTTTGATAACATTCATGCTAATTTTCTTCATGTTAATTGTATGTTAAATGTGTGGTTGTGATGCTTATTATTTGCATAGGAACTTAGTAAGCTTTATAGCTTACTTCCCTTTTTTTCCCTTATCTTATAGGGTCACACTATCAATTTATTATTTTGGTATCAATGATTTCAACATTTTGAGTTATGACATATATACAGGACTTGGTCATTTTGTTATGTGTCATAATTGATTTGGCCAATTGTGTTGGCTTATATTGGTTGAAAGTTTATTTTGTATAAGTCCATTTGAAATTGGCTACTATTTGTATAAGTAATTTATATGATGATGCCTTTCGTAGATGTGTGAGTTACATTATTTGAGTTGATAAGTATGTGATGCTGTGTATAATAGATGGTAGCATGTGAATGATGTGTTGATGCCTTGGTTGTGGCTGATTTGGTTGTATGTGTATGCTTGAATTAGTGCTATGTTATGTTGTGTAGGTGTGTGCATTAAAGGGTAGAAAAATAGTTTGGTAAATAGCCTTATTTTTGTCCACACGGGCGCGTGTCTAGACCGTGTGTGACACACGGTCTGCCCCATGGGCATGTGTTCCGGATGTGTGTCCGCTGCACCTTAATTTTGAGAAATAGAATGTCTCGTACCATGATCCGGCGTTGAATACGAGTAAGGGGTGTTACAATGGGAAGGGGCGAGGGGGCTGTTCTGGGATGGGAAAGGAAATGGGGGAAAGCGAAGGGAAGGGAGAGGGGGAATGACGAGGGTGGAGGGTTAGGGGTGCGGGTGGGTTGAAGCGAGAAAAAAAGGGAGAAGGGTCAAGGGCAAAAGTGGAGACTACTCGTGAAGGGGAAGAGAACAGACTGAACAGTAGAGAGTCAGACGGCAGCAATGGTAGTGAGGCTGTCGGTGAGCAGCGACTAAGGTTTGTGGGTGAGATTTTGGGGAGGATGAAGGTAAAAAAAAGTTAGGGTTTGGGGGTTAAAAAGGGGGTCACGATAGTGTAAGGGCCCATTTTGGGCCACACGGCCTTGTCACACGCCCGTGTGGTTCCTTCTTAGCCCGTGTGCGATTAAAAATACCAACCAGTCTTTATATGGCCTCGAACACGCCCGTGTGTCCAGGCCATGTGTTCTACATGATCGTGCCGCACGACTGTGTACAATCACCTTCACTTCTCCCACGCTCGTGTGAAATCCTACACACCCGTGTGGCTCAGCCGTGTCTTGCACATGGCCATGTACCTTGCCTATGTAACTCTCTGACTTGATTTTAAAAAATGAAAAAAAAAATATTAGCTCCAGGTTTCACACGACCGTATGGAATATTTTAGACTGTGTTTCCATCTAATTTTTGAGAAATTAAGTCCTAAAATCCACATGGCCAAGGACACACCTGTGTGCCCAAGCCGTGTGGGTCACGTAGCCATGTCGTCAGGCCGTATAACTCACTGTCAAACCCTTTTTAGTGCACACGGCCTGGGACACACCCATGTGTCTAGGCCGTGTAGGTCAAAAATATTTTTTTAATTTTGAAAATTAATTAATTTAAAAATAACATGAAATAAAATTAATAAAATTAGCAGTGTTTACACTTAGGTTGCCTCCCGAGAAGCGCTTATTTAAACTCTAAGCTCGAATTACCTTGTGCGCACAATTACGAAGGTTCGCGGAGTCGAAGCTCCTCTCTATCATTTTTAAATTCGTCACCACTATAAAGTTTGAGTCGATGACTGTTTACCTTAAATGTGCCATATGCTGGATAGGTTACCCCTATCGTACCGTATGAGAAAACAGTTTGTACTACAAATGGGCCTGACCATCTTGATTTCAGTTTTTCGGGAAACAACTTGAGCTTTGAATTGTATAAAAGGACAAGATCTCCAACTGAGAATTGTTAATGTTGCTTCAAACGAGCATCGTGGCACTGCTTTGTCGCTTTTGTATATAGTATCGAGTTCTTGTAAGCATTCGCTCGCCACTCATGTAACTCATTTAGTTGCATTAATCTTTTTTCACCTACAAGTTTAAGATCATAGTTTAGGAATTTTATAGCCCAGAATGTTTTGTGCTCGATTTCAAGCGGTAAATGACAAATTTTTTCATATACAAGTATGTAAGGAGATGTTCCTATGGGTGTTTTATATATAGTCTTATAAGCTCATAAAGCGTCATCTACTTTTATTGTCCAATCCTTTCTATTTGACTCTACAGTTTTTTCTAATATGCATTTGAGTTCTTGATTCGTAACTTTAACTTGCCCACTAGTTTGAGGGTGATAAGAGGTAGTTGCTCTACGATACACTCCATACTTTTTAAGAAATTTATCAAATTGAGCGTTACAAAAATGCATACCCCTATCACTAATAATTGCTCTAGGTGTTTCAAATCGAGAAAAAAGCTTCTTAAGAAATCGAACTACCACTCTAACATCGTTGGTAGGTAAAGCTTGAGTTTCTACCCATTTTGACATATAATAGAATGCTACTAAGATGTATTTATTACCAAAAGAGCTAAGAAATGGGCCCATAAAATCAATGCCCTAGACGTAAAAAATTTCACATGAGAGCATATAAGTTTGAGGTATTTCATCACGTTTAGAAATATTATCTGTTCCCTGGCATCTATCACAAGAAGTAACATACCTGTTAGCATCCTTGAACAGTGTGGGACAATAAAAAATTGATTCAAGTGTTTTATGTGCTATCCTAGTCCTACTGTAATATCCTCCTGTTGGTCCTGAGTGACAGTGTTCCAAGATTTTACTCACTTCTGATTTTGTAACACACCTCCGAATGACTTGATTTGCACATACACGAAAAAGCAAAAGGATCCTCCCAAAAATAATTTTTCACATTAGCAAAGAATAGCTTCTTTTGATGATATGTCAACCCTTTTGGTAGGATATGAGCAGCTAAGTAATTTGTGATATCCGCAAACCAAGGGACTTCAGAATTGGTTATAACCAAGAGTTGTTCCTCAAGCAACGAGTCATTTGTCTCATTCTCATTAAGCTCCTTAAGATATGAATTCTTTAATCTAGAAAAGTAATATGGTGTAAGATTTTTAGCTCCCTTCTTATCCCGGATTTCCAAATCGAATTCCTACAATAATAAAATTCATCTTATAAGTCGAGGTTTTGCATCTGATTTAGTTAGAAGATAGCGGAGAGCTGAATGGTTAGTGTAAAACAACAACTTTAGATAATATTAAATATGGTCTAAAATTATAGAATGCAAAAACCATAGCTAGCAATTCTTTTTCTATAGTAGTGTAATTTTCTTGTGCATCTGTCAACGTCTTGCTGGCATAATAAATTAGCTGAAAATGTTTGTCTCTTCGCTGTCCAAGAACTGTACCTACTGCAAAATCACTCGCATCACACATTAGTTCAAAGGGTAAATTCCAATCAGGTGCAACCATAATCAGGGCATTAATTAATTTTTTCTTAAGAGTATTAAATGCTTCTAAGCATTCTTTACTAAAATCGAATGACACATCTTTTTCTAGCAAATTCATTAAAGGCTTAGCTATTTTAGAAAAAATCTTTAATAAACCTTCTATAGAACCCATCATGTCCTAAAAAGCTTCGAAACCTTAACTGAATTAGGGGGAGGTAATTTTTCAATAGTTTCAATTTTTGCTCTATCAACCTCAACCCCTTTACTAGAAATTTTATGGCCCAACACAACCCCTTCTCGAACCATGAAGTGACATTTTTCCTAATTAAGCACAAGGCTTGTTTCCTCATATCTCATTAAAACTCGTTTTAAGTTTTTAAGACAAAAATGGAAAGAATTACCAAATACCGAGAAGTCACCCATAAATACCTCATTAATGTGTTCTACAAGTTCATCAAAGATGGCTAACATGCAACGCTAAAAAGTAGCAGGAGCATTACATAATCCAAAAGGCATTCTTTGATAAGTAAACATACCATATGGACATGTAAATGTCATTTTTTCTTGGTCCTCGGGAGCTATCGGGATTTGAAAGTAGCTAGAGAGTCCATCTATGAAGCAATAATACATATGCCCAAATAATCTTTCCGATGTTTGATCTATGAATGGAAGAGAAAAATGATCTTTCCTCGTGGCATCGTTCAACTTCCTATAGTCAATACAAACTCTCCATCCATGACTATTCTTGTTGGAATCAACTTGTTCTTCTCATTAGCTACAATAGTCATACCTCCCTTCTTAGGAATAACCTACATAGAACTCATCCAAGTACTATCAGAAATAAGATAAATAACTCTAACATCTAAAATTTTAATTACCTCAGCCTTAATGACTTCCTTTATGTTAGGATTTAGCCGTCTTTAAGCTTGTACGCATGGTTTGTATTCATCCTCCATTAAAATTTTATGGGTGCAAAAAGAAGGATTGATCCCTCTAATGTCAGAAATCTTCCATGCTATAGCTTTTTTATGTTCCTTCAACATTTTTAATAACTCATCTTTCTCATTTAGCTTTAAATTTGAAGCAATAATCACTGGTAATGTAGAATTGTTTCCAAGAAACGCATACTTTAGTTGATTTGGTAATTGCTTCAGTTCCAATTTGAGATGTTCTTCAATAGAGGGTTTTAATTTCAATTCCTTGCTTACCTTAATGTCCTCATACTTTATCTGTCTCAGTGAGGATTCAGTATAGTCTAAATCATTTTTCGTCTTACTTATTAAAACATCATCACCATCTACCTCTTCTCCTTGAACCAGACATAGTTCTAACGTGTACCTATGAATGATTTTCTACAATGAATATTGAATAACATGATTAATAGAGTCAATAAAATAACAAGAATCATCTTGTTCTCTATAAAATCACATAGCATCATAGATTTTAAAAATAATCTCTTCATCACCTACCCTAAGCACAAGTTTACCATCACCCACATCAATGATAGCCCTAGAAGTGGCTAAAAAAGGGCGACCTAAAATTAAAGGCACCTCAACATCCTCATCTATGTCAAGCATAACAAAATCAATAGGGCATATGAATTTATCTACTTTTACAAGGATATCTTCAATAATACCCTTAGGATATTTAATAGATCTATCAGTTAATTGAATACTCATCCTAGTGGGTTTTGTTTCCTCAAGACCAAACTGCTCGAACATTTTATAAGGCATCAAATTAATGCTAGCACCCAAATCAGCTAATGCTTCTCAATGTTTAAACTACCAATAAAATAGGGAATAGTAAAACTTCTTGGATCTTTCATCTTAGTTGGTAATTTATTTTGGAGAATAGTTGAAAATTCCTCGTTGAGTTCCACAGTGGATAGCTCTTCAAACTTCCTTTTTATTTGTTAATAGCTCTTTTAAAAAAATTTCATATGTGGGCATCTGCAAAATAGCTTCAACAAAAGGTAAGTTAATATGCAACTGTTTGAAAAGTTTAAGAAATTTACCAAATTGTTCATCCATGCAGTCTTTCTTCAACTTTGCCGGATATGGGATCAATGGTTTGTATTCTTTAAGTACTGGTGTTTGAATTACTTCAGGATTTACCCCCTCATCGTTTTCCTTATCAGATTTCTGCTGTAGCTTCTTTTTTAGTTCAGCCAACATTTTCCCATTCCTTAATGTAACTACTTTCACATGCTCTTTTGGGTTGGGTTCAGTGTTACTAGGTAAACTACCTTGTTGCCTTTTTGAAACCAATTTAGCAAGTTGTCCAATTTGATATTTGAGCCCATGAATTGACGCTTGCTGATTTTTCAAAGCTATCCTGGTAATGGGTCTCTGAGACCAAAATAAAATTTTTAAGGTTCGGTTTCTTCTCTTGCTGATAGGGTTGTTAAAAGCCCGGGGGGGTTGTGGTCTTTGGTTTCCTTGACCACCCCATGAGAAATTTGGGTAGTTCCTCCATCCTGCATTATAGTTATTACTATAAAGGTTATTTTGAGGTCTAGAATTATTACTCATATAATTTATTTGTTCATTCTCCATGCTAGGACCGAAGGGTAAATATTCTGGATTACTTATTCCACCTCCATTTGCATCACATTGCATCACTAGATATACTTGTGTAGAAACACATAAACTATCAATTTTCTTATTTAAAAGTTCTATCTGATTCGATAACATGGTGACCGCATCTAAGTTAAAAAACAGTGGTTGTTTTCATCGGCTTCGTTCTCATGACTTGCCACTGATAATTATTCAGTGACATCTCCTCTATAAACTCATAAGCCGCTTCATGTGTTTTATTGTTCAGAGTACCACCGACTGCTGCATTGATTAACTACCTAGTTGAGGGTTCAAACCGTTGTAGAAGGATTGAACCTGTAGCCATAAAGGTAACTCATGGTGAGGGTACCGTTTCAATAAATTCTTATAGCTCTCCCATGCATTATATAGGGTATCTAAGTCGATCTGAATGAAAGAAGACATATCATTCCTTAACTTGGTTGTCTTAGCCGGTGGGAAATACTTCAGTAAAAAATTCTCGGTCATTTGATCCCATGTAGTGATAGAACCTCATGGCAAAGAATTCAACAACTGTTTAGCTTTGTTCCTCAATGAAAAAGGGAACAACTGTAGGTGAATGGCGTCGTTAGAAACGCCATTAATCTTTAAAGTATAGCAAATTTCCAGGAAATTGGCCAAGTGAGTATTTGGATCTTCGTCTTGCAAACTATCAAACTGAATAGATTGTTGTATCATTTGAATAGTGTTCGGCTTCAGTTTGAAATTATTCACAACAATAATAGGTCTCACAATACTCGATTCAGCCCTAATTAGAGTGGGTTTGGCATAATCGTACATAGTACGAGGAACAGGATTTGGATTTGCAGCAACCGTAGGAGGTAGCTGGTTATTCTGATTATCACTCATCTCCTCAGTAATAATAATAGTGCCCTCCTGCTTGTCTATTATACTTTGTCGACTCTGCCTTGCTTCTCTACGATTTCTGCGAGCTGTAGTTTCAATCTCACTGTCAAATAATAATACGGTCCCAATGGGTTTCTTCTAATCATAAACTAAAGGAACCTGCCAAAAGCAAATAAAAGAAAAATTAGAAAACAAAAATTAAACTAAAAACAAAAATAAAATGCAATAAAAACAAATGGCTAAATTAATAAAAATTAAGTGTTCCTAATATTTTAGTCCCCGACAACGGCGCCAAAAACTTTATGGTCACTAAACTAACTATAATTACGACAAAGGCAAGCACACCTATCGATCAATAGTATAGCTATAGTGAGTAGGGAATATCGTATCCACGAGGACCAAAAGTACTAGTAATTACCGTTTTCCTATTATTTAGCCAATAAATTGAAGTGATTGTTTTTAATCTAAATTTACTAATCTAATTTCACTATGAACGCAAGAGAGAATGAAATGGGAAAATAATCGAAGATAACCAATGAGAAAGACAATACCCGAGAAAGAATCTACCTAGACTTCACTTATTATTCTGAATTTGAATTAAACGATTTATTCACTTGTGTCTTGATCCATAGAAATCCCTAAATTATGTTAATATATCTTTCGAGAGTAAGAACAACTGACTCTAGGCTGATTAATTGAAATCTCTTTCTAATTAAAACCCTTATTGTCACATTAACTCGATCTATGGATTCCCCTATTAGATTTGACTCCAGTCCGGTAGATTTATGTCGCCCTATTTCTAGGATTGCATGCAACTTCACTTAATTATGTTAGATCTACTCTTAAACAGAAACTTTTGATCCATTGAAATAAGCACATTATACATGAATTAATATCCTAAAAATATTAAAACACGAAATAAGCATACATAAATGAGAACAAGAATCAAGTATTTATCGCTTAAAAACATAAATTAAATAATAAGATTCATCATAGGTTTGATCCTCCTTAGGTATCTAGGGGATTTAGTTCATAATCCTGAATAGAAACATCTTGAAGTTAGGATAATAACAAGACATAAAGAAACTTAACAAAACTTCGAAGGAAATTAAATGGAGATCTTTGATCTTGAAGGAGATCCGCTTCCGAGTTGATTCCGGTGGCGTTCTTCGAGTGTTCTCTTCAATCTTCTCCGAGTGCCCCCTTAGATCTTCTTCTAATTGGTATTTATAGACTTTAGAATGTTCAGAAAGCCTAAAAATTGGGGTTTTTCGCGTATTTGGGAAGCAGGGTGTGATATCGACACGGGTTGGCACATGGCCGTGTGGCCAGCCCGTGTGGAAATGCCCAGGCCGTGTGGATCCTGAAAATAGTTCTATTTGTTTGATTTTGGCTCATTTTTCGCTCCTTTCTCTCTCAAAGGCTCTCCTAAGTATAGAAACATGAATTTAAAGGATTAGGAGCATCAAATTCACTAATTTACATAATTAATCATTCAAAAACGCATTAATGATGGGATTAAAATATATTACTTTTACAATTTATCACTTATCCCTCAAAGACACAACCACAGGCAAAACCCGATCCACAACCATGTCGGAATCAGACACCACATCACCCCTATTGTCCTTGAAACGCACCTTCTTGGTATTACAGTCTTCGACAAAAAGATGAGCATCACTTCCTTCCTCACTCGTGATTTTGTTTTATTCAACTAATATGTGTGTTTTTTTAACTATATTTAAGGTTAACAATTTAATATTCATTAAATTTAATATGATAACATTAAAAGTTAATTTAATTAAGTAAAATCTTAAAATAAAGAAATAATTTATTTAAATTCAACTTTATATTTAATATAAAAAAATTATAAAGAAAAAATTTTAACAAAAGGCATGGAATAACTTTTAAAAAATTAAAAGGGAAGTCAAAGAGTAATTTATCCAAGTACTCAATTTGCAAATAAATGCTTCAAATAAAAGCTGCCATGTGTAAAAAAAACATTATAACGTGAACATGATTATTATTATTTTAACCTAATATATGATACCCGTAAATTTTTAACATTATTAACAAGTATATTTGAAAATTTACGTTAAATAACATTCACAACCTTCATCTTTTACATTTTCCAAAATAAAAATAGTTTTTTTTTATTGAAAAAATGGATATCAACTAAAATTTGAATATAAATCATTAATAGTTGAATCAACTGAGTCATAATGATTAGAATGTTATTTGGGGTAATTATATTTAATATTTCTTATGTAATGACCAATCTGTATTTGGATTTGAGAAAGTTATGAATTTCAATATCCATAGTTTAATTTTGGGAAAAGGAGGATACGATGAAGCAGGTGGGCCAAATGGGGATTGTTCCAATATCAGAAGCAATGAATCTGGATAATAATAATAATAATAAAGGAAAAGCATCTATCATAAATATATATATATATATATATATATATTCCCTGATTATGAAATTTCATTCATATCCATAATTATTACAATATATAGTGGTGGGCAATCGCAATGCCATGATTCTTCAAACAACCATGTCACTACTATCTATCTATCTCTATATAGTTTTATTTGATATGCTTTATAATATCGAATTTGAAATCACACAAATTTAAAACGATTCACACTTAAAAAATAATTCAAACAAATGTCCGTCTGAAAAATTCAACTAATAAATTCTAAATAAATCCCAAGCTGATATCACACGCATGCATATCAACTATCAACTCAAGTACAAATAACATAGCTTGGTAAACAATTTTCTCTCTTAAAAGAGAAATAAGCTTACCATCATTATTGATTGAATGAATGTTTAAGTAGATAGGTGGTCGCTTTACAATGTAATGATATTATATTATGCACATAAATGTGTCGATCGATAAGGAAGATGGACCACTTTGCCAGCTTCATCTGTGGTGTTTTTAAGTAAGGGATAAGCTCCCAATTGTTTGTATATTTTGCAATCAAAGTGCCTTGAGTAAACCACTTTAAACTTGAAAGGCCCAGCTCCTATCTTTTCCCGGTTATATATAATTGGATTATCAAGGTACATGTAATGTATTTTCCTATGTTGGAGTTCCATAGTATAGAATTTATGTATATTGGTTAGTTAATTACTTATTCAATTTAATTGGAAGAATTGATATACTTAAAAAAGAAAAAAACTTTGATGGCTGAAGTTATATATAATACATGAAGGCAAGAGTAAGAGAATCAATTGATATACAATACTAATACTTTGATGGTTCAATTAGTATTTTTTTTTTTTTAAGAAAAAACTTTCACAAGTAAAAATATAATTTAAGTACAAGTACAATATAATTATATGTACATGCCTAAACAATTACAGAGTAGGATCAAACTATTATAATGCACAAACGGAAGAAAAAAACAATAATGATTCGGGCTAAAACACACAAATGCACAATTGTGCATGATAGGATACAAACTTGGGTACTCAAGATCTAGAGCCTGAGCCTTTGCCAACAGTATCAAAGGCTTCATTTGCTAATTAAAATGTTTTGGAATTTCAACTTTGAGGATCAATCTAAAATTCAGGCCATAGTTAGAGGACGTCTTTTAGAAATAGCCCAATAATAGAACTAATGAGTTCTTTAGAGGGATCAAGAGCTGAAAATGCAAAGCACTAGTTTAAGGTCAAACTCTTTTCAAAGTTTTAGCTTCTAAAAAAAGCTTGAAAAACATTTCTACGTGCTGCGTCAAATAGATAAGCCATTATATATATATATATGTGTATGTATATGTATATCATTGTGTCTCCCCTTGACTTCACTTTGTGCATGCTTAATAAAAAAAATTGTTGGAGGTGGAAACAGACCTAATTCATTGCAGGTAATGAAAAAGAAGAAAGAGAAAAAAAGGAAGGAGTAAGGAGAGTGATTGAGAGGAAATATTTTGGAATATCTAACTACTAAATTAAAGTTAAGCAATCTGCCCTTTTTATCTGCTAAATAAAGTGGGTGTTAGTTGCATTGGCTAGGCTTTTAGAGACTCTACTACATTGGTGACTTTGATTATACCCAAAGCAACTTTTCAAAGCTTGAGGAGTTATTCCAAACTATATATTTAATTTGCTAAGTTTCGCACTTTAATGGCGAACACTAAAATCTCTTTTAGGGTTCTAAACCTAACTTTTAAGGGGACCGTAGATATATATATATATTAAAAAAAGTGTAGAACATGCAGGAAAGTGTGTGGAGTATAATATAGTATCATCCCTTTCAAAGTTTGCATATGGTTTTTTGCGGTTATAATTGTTCTATGAAGCAAATCAAACAGGCTTTAAGTCTACATCAGACTGTCTTATAATTAAAAAGTAGATTCTCATTATGCATATGGTCTGACCTCTGGTGCAAGAGAGATAGATATCAAATGAAAATAAAAATTCTTTTTAATTTGTTTGGTACATAATGAGTAAGCTTTCAAGTAAGAATTGGGGTTGATGGTGATGATGACCATGGCATTGTTGTCTGATGGAGACTTAGAGATATATGTATTTGCTTGAGATTTTAGGTCATCAACAAAGGTAAATTGTTGAGGGATTCTAAAAGCTCTCGATCTCAGGTCCGTTGATAGAGTTATTGTATTTATTTGCTTCTAAAATAACAACTAAAAACAAGCTAAGGTTCCTTATATTTGTCCTCGGAGATTTTCAGATTTAGGATAATCTTATAATTGTAAAACATTTCCTTAGAATGTTCCAACAAAATAATTTAAGAATTTTTCTTTTGACCAAGTATTATTATTATTTACAACAATTGTCATTGACTGTGCCCAATCATCTATAATTTTTTTATATTCTGATATTGAAATATTAGTTAAGTCTAAATATATTCCTCTTTGGGCCATATTTCTTTTATTTAAATCATCAATCCTATGTGTATAGGTTGACTAGGTTGACTAGATGACTCTCCTGGATATTCAATTTTAATTTCATTAGTAGCTATATCTTCGGTTTGATTACTAAAAATTCTAATTATATTTTTAATTTTTTCAAAATCTTTATTTAAAGCTCTCAGATAACCATCGTTTTGAATATCTGACTCTATTTTTTTCCATAAAGATCTGTTTCTTCAGTCCATTAGTTCTGGATTTTCTATATATATAACTAATTAAGCTCACTGAGTTCTGGTTAGTTCAAATTTAAACAACTCTTGGTGTTTTACCTAGTTTAGCTGATAGATTAAGATAATAGCCACTAACTTCTAGATCTTGCTGAACTCCATGCTTAACTCAATCGTTCATATATATGTGCGTATATACACACACATATTCACCCTTAAGAGGTGACATTTAGTAAGTTTAAGATTCAAATTTCAACGTCTACAACCCTTCTTTTTAATTCCCAAGCTAAGATCTCAAAGGGGAAAAAAAAGTAATGAAGATCAAATTAGATGAGCTTAAGAACCCAATCTGCAGATCCTGTAATGCCATTGTTACTGTTATGCAGGGCTCAACAAGGAAGACTTTTTAAAGTAATAGTTAAATTTTATGGGGAAAAAACTCAAGTTATATGGTTCCCAATAGAGGTGCAAGTACAAAAACAGTTCAAAGTCAGGTCTTTGGGGCTTGTAGCTGCAATATTTGGCATTTATTGAACCTTTAATAAGATTCTTGATCACAGTAAATCATAGCAATTAACAACAGTCGGCATATATTTTGGCAGATTTCAGTTCCAGGCTTTCCATTATATTTTATTCCCAAAATATTATACAGTGATCACAAGGTATAATATTGAGAACCAGCACCATTTACTTCTATACTTCAAAAAAGGGAGGAAGGTATTGGATAGGCTAAACTAGGGGTCCACCAGTAATCATGGCAGCACAACAGGATCAATCCTCCATATGTCCCTGGCATATTCATGAATTGTACGGTCACTGCTGAACTTGTATGAGCCAGCTGTGTTCAAAATCGACATTTTTGTCCATCTCTGTTAAAAAAACAAAGGAATGAATTAAATCACAAAATGTAGCAATGCAAGTATGATGATAGAGAATACCAAGAAAGCAAATACACACTTAAAAGTATGCATGATAAAAACTTTCGAAGCTTGATAGGATAGTTTATACTGGGGAAGATTTGGAACTATAGGGGTGAAGGGGCTTGGTATAATGATCAGTCAATTATATATATGAGCTTCAAACAGATCATACTAAGCAATAATTGAACTAGCTATGTATAAAGATCACTCCTCGAAAACATATGTAAGAGTTACCAAATGGTACTCACCTTTTGATCTCTATATGCCTTATCAACCTTGTCTTGGCACTCAATGTAACTGGGAAAGTCTTTTCCAACAAGGAAATAATCAGCACGACCATACCCTTCATTTCCTTCCAAAGATCCCATCAGTTGTTCATAGTTGTAGGGACCAAAAACACCACTTCTTACATATGCTTTCACCTCTTCAAACCTCGGGTCTGGCACAAACTGCAATAAGAGATCAAACAAAATATAAGAAAAGTGATTGCATAAAACCAAATTTTCATCTTTGCAAAAGAGAAAACCTAAGTAAGGGTTCACCTTTCCCTCCGCTCTTTCTTTCCTTAGCCCTGCTATTTCGTGAGCCTCTGCACCAAAGAGAAAGAAGTTATCTTCTCCAACCTCTTGCCTTATTTCAACATTAGCTCCATCTAAGGTTCCAATAAGGATGCAGCCATTCATTGCAAACTTCATATTGCTGGTTCCACTAGCCTCCATTCCAGCAGTACTAAACAATTGAAACAATGTGTTAGCCAGAGAGCTACATTAATCAGTAACAACCAACTGGTTTCCAGAAGTATATTGCAAATTAAACAATCTGCAGGGACTTATTATGCTTAAGTTGTATGTTATTCACAGTCATTGATTGAATTCAAAAGTAAGAACCTCACAACCAATTCTAATGGGTTTGGTTGAAGCTATGGGGTCTTTTAAAAACCCTTTTCCAAGCAGTTACCATTCTTTGGTAGATGTCAGATAAAATCAAATACAAAGAAAAAAGTAAGGAGCTAAATATAACCTTATATGCTGAGACAGCTCACTACCGGGAATAAGCATTTCAGCCACACTTACATTGTAATCAGGAACAAAGACAACCTAACAAAAGAACAACATTAAGCTTAAAAGCATAATTTTCAAATAGGTATGAAAAACAATATAGCTTATATAGTTACAAACAACATATATGACCAAAATGCAAAAGCAATTAACTCAAATAAAAAAAGAGTTCACCATATAAGATACCTTTAGAAGATCTCCTATTTCAGGATCATGGTTCACAGTAGCTCCAACATCTGTGATGAACTTCACTATCCTTTTGGCTTGTACATATGTAGCAAAAGCTTTTCCTCCAAATATGCATACCCGAGGAACAAAGCTTGCTTTTCTTTCCTCATGGCTCATTTCTTTCATTTTCTTATAGCGGTAAACTATCCCCATAATGTTCAATAGCTGCCGCTTGTATTCATGGATGCGCTTTACCTGCAATTACATCCCTTAGGTCTACTATTAATTCATAACTTATGAAGATAAGCCACAACTGTTATTGGGATAATTTCTTTTTCATCATTAAGGAGTTGTGTCCATCTTTAGATTTTAACAGAGTTTTTTGTATGCATGAACAATTTCCTGAGCTCGATAGCCAACTATTAACTGTACAATTTGAATGATTTGCAACTATGTTACCCGACCCTTCATTTTACTTAAAATATCAGCATTTGACACATGTAATTGTATCCCATACATATTCAGACATGGATATTGGGAAATCTAGCTATGACAGAGTGAAGACAAGAATTAGTATTAACTAGGAAGAATAACCTGCACATCGAACATAGCATCGGGATTGACAATGTAGCCGGTTTTCTCTCTGAGGAAAGATGCAACCTTAACCTTGTTTCTTCGTTTTGCTTCCCTCCATTCAGATTGAAGATCCTCATTATCAGCAAACTGTGGATAATGCTCATCAGTCCTTCTAACAATGTGCATAAAGCCAGTATAATGAAGGTTTAATGAAAATTATACAATACAATTATATATTCTTTCCTCAACTATATGTATGTAAAAGACTACCAACTGAATGAGAATATAACAGGACCAAAATGCACATCATTTCCCTTCTTAGCAAAAACTTTCTGGTAATAAAACTATATGGATTGGATACTATAGTTGATGAATTAAAACATTCGATCAAGTTTCGAGTTTGGATATACATACCTTACGAAGTGTGACCAACTTCTCTGTATTTACAACCCAGTCTTCCGATCCAGTCCACTTTGTTATAGTTTTACTCAAATCTGGATTGCAGAAGCGGATCCATCTTCTTGGTGTAACCCCATTTGTCTTGTTTTGAAATTTCTCAGGCCACATCTGCCACAAAGCAATATATATGTATATCAGAAGTCCTAAAATAAAACCAATGATTCAGTAGGTGATAACACATTGAATGGGAGAGGAATGTTTCTGTATGGCAACCTCATAGAAATCATTGAAAACTTCATTTTTCACTATTTCACTATGAATCTCGGCAACACCATTCACTGCATAGCCACCGGCAACGCAGAGGTTAGCCATTCGGACCAACTTGGGGAGTTTTGGATCTGGCTCAATGATTGGTGGCACCTTATTTTTCTCCTCGATTTCCTCTTCCTCAAGTTCGTCTTCCTCGGCTGTAGGTTCAGTTTTTTCATCAGAAACATCATCCTCTTCAGTTGATTCAATGGCCTCAACTGAACTTTTCTCTGGTTTAGCAATAATTTCAGCCACTGACTCAGGCAACTCAATGTTATCTAGAATTCTCATTTGTTTCAGTTTTTCTTGCAACAGATCCAGATCCTCAGTTCCATACTCGTCAATAATGGTTTGAATCAGCTTATACACCGAATACAAACAGATGTTAGATTATACGAAAAGAAATATATGATCTTAAAGAAAAGGAGGAGAATTTCACAAGATTGCTTATAAAGCTACCTCCTCATCAATCATTTTAATGATCTCAACATGTCGAGGAAGCAGTTTCTCCATCAGCTCCAGACTCCATTTCTCCAAAGCCTCAGGTAGAACCGTATGGTTTGTGTATGCAACAGTTCTGGTGGAAAGGTCACCATTAATATAACTACAATCTACTACAACTAGAAGCCAGCTTAGTACCGCAGCTTATATTTCATTTGTTTGCAAGGATGTAAGTCAATAACTACAAAGATTTATGATACATAAGTCAAAGAGAGTAATTACCTTTGGGTGATATTCCAGGCTTGTTCCCAGCTCAAACCCTTGACATCAATCAATATTCGTATCAGCTCTGGAATGCAGAGTGTTGGGTGAGTATCATTCATTTGAACTGCAACCTTTTCAGGGAAAATTTCCCAATTCAAAAACTCTCCTGATCTTCTTTCGTAGCGTGCAATAATGTCCTGGAGAGAAGCTGAGCATAATGTATATTGCTGCTTCAGTCGAAGAGTCTTCCCCTCCAGTGACTCATCACCAGGATATAATATGTAGCAAATCTGGTCGTTAAAAGAGATTATAGCATCATGTGAGAGATAGAATGACTATTTGTAACAATGAATGGATCAATTATGAAGAAAATCCCAGACTACTTTCAGTAGTGTAAACATGTTTTCAGAAGGCAGATTGAATATGTGATTCAAAGCACTAAAATTCAACATGTAACGACTGGAATTTGGACATCTCCGCCATATCATTGTACTTATTGGAATTTGGCTGTCAGCTCATATATGCCTACATCAAAATTATTGTCCTCTTTGAATCCTGCAGGCGCTCAAAGCTTTGTTACCCTCCCTTGATTCCACCTAAGGACCTCTCCTTAAAAGGAAGGTGCACCTTCAAGTGAGAAAGCTTAAAGGGCTTGCTGGTGTCTAAAGAAGACAATTCCATTGATGTAAGCATACTCAAGGTGACAACCGAATCTCAATACAGTACAGGCAGTATGCAAGCCAGAGTTCCAAATCTCGGTCATCACACAATATCATTGTCCTGTTTCTCCCAAGACTACAAGAACTTCTTGGCTTTGAAGTGCATCAAAAGCATGAAGGAATGAATGAGTGTGAATTCAAACCTTTTCTGCATTCTTCATTGCTGAATAAGCTTTGGCATGATCTCCAGCGTTGAAAGCACTTAAATCAAACTTTTCTGGTGCAACTTTAGTAGACCATAGTCGGAGGTTAATTGTAGTTTTAGTTTTATATCCCGGTATAGGGACATCATAAGCAACAGCGGTTATATCTTCTCCTCCAACCCATTCTTTGATTCCTTCAGGGCCAGAAATGACTTCACCATAAAATTTTACAGGGTATGACACATCATTTCTCACAATTTCCCATGGATTTCCCATCTGCATTTATAAGCAATAAATAATAATTAAGAAAACAAGAAAATGTCCTAACTAGACTCTAAAGATATGCCTGAAGTACCTTGTCCAACACATATTCAGACCGATAATGGGATATGATACTCCAAATATATAGAAAATTTTGAGAATATTCGTGTTGGACACATAACTTTAATATAATCTTAAAATAAAAAGATACCTCAAGCCAATTTTCTGCAACTTCCTCCTGACCATCTTTTGTAATATACTGTTTAAACAATCCATATTTGTATCTAAGTCCATATCCCCAAGCAGGGTAATTTAATGTTGCTAAGGAGTCCAAAAAGCAGGAAGCTAAACGTCCTAAGCCACCATTGCCAAGTGCAGCATCTGGTTCCTGGTCAGCAAGAAACTGAAATCTTCAGTAACTCGAATAAAGCAAAAATCTGCAAAGCATAATGAATTTGCTTGAAAGGAATTCACCATTAAGTAAAACATGTAAAGGTTTTGTTTCCCTTTACTGATTACAGTTGCCAGGTCTTTCTTGGATAATAAAATTTCCCATTTTAAGCAAGTTCATTACTTTTTTCAACCTTCCGGGCTTAATTATGCTAAATATAAGTGTTTTTAAAATCATGAAGGATCTAACCTCCCTAGCTACATCCTCCAAATTGTGCCCCAGTTTCTTCAAAGCTTCTGCATAGGCTCCTGTAAGCTCTAAGTTACCAATGGCATTCAGCAAAGCTCTACCCTGCATCAATGGTGACTGGGAATATTTAACAAACATTTGGTCAAGTAATTTGGTTCCTAAAACCAAATCAATAGCAGGAAAAAGTGGACAAATTTACGGCCAAATTAACCTGTAGATACTCCATGGAAAGATAATATGCTTGCTTCACATTGATTTTCTCATAGTAAGCAAATGTAGCATTCCAGTTTATAATAAGCGAATCACGAACGCTTTCGGCTGTTGCTTTGAACGCCTTGGGGAGCTCGAAATGGTCCGGCGCAAATGAGGGTGTGAACTCAGAATGGTATTTAATACTTGATGCAATGGATGCAGAATCTGGAACAAATGTATCTAAAGAAGCTGCAAATCACATCAACATATCACATTAATGATTCAAATGACCAAACAAAAAGATCAATAAAACACCATGATCAACATATTTAGGGGGTTTTGAGATCCATTAGTGGAAAGAAGTGAAAAACAAAGATAAAAAAGAGGACCCTAAAAGCCACTTTAGCATTATATATTAGGGAATTCTTGAACCAAGTAATCTAGGGTACAAAACCCTTCAAGCCCCCATTATAAAACTATTCAAAACCTTCCCTTCACTGCCTACTAATAGGTTTATAAAGAGAAAAATACTATGAAATTTGCATTAAGTGATTAAAAAGTGAAAGTAACCTTCTTCAGTGATTTGATCTTCTTCTTTGAGGTCCTGCCTTTGGTCACTGGCAACACTTTTAATAAAGAATTTTCTCCTTGAAAAAGTAAAGCTTGAACCTTTTTTTAGGAAGAATAAATTTGGGTTCCTTGCTTTATAGTTAAAACAAGTGAAGGTGGAGTGAAAACTGGTTGCAGAGAAAGGTAGAGACGCCATTGTTCCTGGTTTTCTTTATCAGTTTCCACCAATCACTACCTTTCCCTTCAGTTCAGAAAGAGTAAGAATGTTTCTATGATATTAAAAAAAAAAATGAGTGAAAGAGAGAGTGTTGCTTTTGTCGTCTTATCTTCAATTTGGCGCTTCTTCATCATCATCATGATCATCATCTCAATTTCTCATGTTATAAACGAGGGAAATTAACAATATAGTTATATCGTGTTTATTGAAATTAACGGATGCCATTTTGCTTAATGAAGTGCTATTTAGATTTGTAGTAACTCTCTTGTTTGTTAGTGAAATGGGTGTCATTAACATCTTGTTTGCAGTCAAAAGCATTTGATAAAAGTAATAATGATGCCATTAATGGAGATTATAGCATGTTTCAAACCAGATATTTCTGATTAAATAAAAAAAATCAAAGATTGCGTTGGAGGTTAATTGTTAAGGAGGATGAGGTAAGCAAATTAAATTAAGACCGTTGGAAGAGGGGAAAACAGGAGATTTTGGTCACATGGGAGAAGTTGAAGCATGTTTGTTTGTTGAAAGGGCAGAGAGGGGGGGACCATCTTAAGTAGAGGCCATGGATTGTCGTGATATTAGATATTTTGCAGCAAAGATGAAAAAATGTGATGCTTTTAAATAGAAACTTTATGAAAATTCTAGTCAAAGCCAACCCCAAAATTTTTAGCTTTTACCAAATTTTCTCACATAATCTATTCCTATTCACCCTATTTATTTAACTGATTTAAATTTTTACATTAATGTGTGTTTAAAAATTTAGTCAAAAATGTAGTTAATTAGGTTTAAGACCCGTTAATTAAATTGTAAAAAATTAATCGTTATAGATTTTTAATTAGGAAAAGACTTGAAAACTTAAATAGCAATTATCCTAAGGACTAAAATGGCTAGTCGACCAATTCAAAATGGATGATAGTGAGATATGATGTTAACTGTCATTAGCTTAGGTTAATTAAAGATTAGAGTTTAATTAATCATGATTAAGTAAACTAATTAAGATTAACTAAAATTAATTTGAGTATATAAGTAAAACTTAGTGGGAAAGGATGACAAAATTCATCATATTCTTCCCAAAGGCCATCGTCCACCATTGTTATGTTAAGAAGAAAAGCTTCAAAATCGAAGTAACATTCGATCAACATTACAAGTAACTTTTTAGCCATTTTTCTTTGATTTTTATAGATTTTTTTTTATCATGAGAGCTTGATTAAGCTAACCCGTATATCAATTTGTTCAATTAGTGAGATTTTGGTAAGTTACCATTGTTGAGAATTGGATGAATTAGGTGTGAAATTGATAGAAATTAAGCTTAGGTTATGAAAATGACTAAATTATACAGCTTAACAAGCTTAATTGTTAGCTTGTTTACATCAGGGACCAAATTTAATTAAAACAAAACTTATTATGAAATTGTGGTAGGAATAGAAAGTACAAGGTCCCTAATGAATAATTATGAAATCAAATTTCAATTTGAAGCTTTAGATTGAAAGTTATGTTTGTCTTGGTTTTAGGGGCTAACTTGAATAAATTACAAAATATTCATGAATTGGTATTTGGTTGTTAATTGACTAGAAATTGATAGTGTGTTATATTTTGTGACTACCCCTAACTAACATCGACGCGAAACCTTCGAAAGGGAAAGGAAAAGCTAGAGTTGTCAACTAGTGACACGAGATCATGGTTTGTACATTTTATAATTCTAGATAGAATTAATTGTTTGCATAAATATGTTAGTTGAATGAGAGCATGTCAAGGTGAGTATGTCTTGATGATATGAAATGTTATGTTGAGTTTTGGTATGGATTATCAGGATAGGGGACTAAAATAAATAAAATGAAAAATGACATTAAATACTTGAATTGTGATATGTGATATAGAAATTGAAATGAAATATGTTATATAATATGAAATATATGTATTTGATGATGAAATGATATTGTAATTATGAAAATGATATGAGATCTAATGTGGGCTGAATTGCAAAATGAAATTCAACATTGGCTCCTATTAGTTGTTCGGGCTGTGTCGGATATAGTTGGCATGCCATAGGTAAAGGTGTTCAAATGGTTAACCGATCGATTAACCGATCCGAACTAGTATTAACCGAATTAACCAAACTTTTTGTTGAAAAATAATTGTTGAGTGATAAATGATAAATTGATGCTCAAATTAAACAATTGTGTCTCTTGGTTAGTTTAATATTGCAGTTTTTTTTTCATTCATTGTCTCTATTCACTTATATCTATTAATTTTTCAACAAAACTCTTAATGAATCAGTCTAAATCTCTTAATTCATTTCGTCTCCTTTATATAAAGCCAAGTTAGGAGATTTCAAAAACACATCATCAAAAACCATCAATATAAAAAATTCTTTCTAAATTCATTTCTCCTAGTGATAAAGAAAGGCAAGATTGTGTTTAATTGATCGTTGTTGTTGTGCTACTACTGTAATGGTTTGTTGTTGTATCCTAGGAGACAGACGTTCAATGTTACTCAAAGCACCAAGGAGAGGTCAAATCTGTCTTAAGGAAATTCTTCATACAGGCCTCAACAAAATTCTTCTTCCAATTTTCAACTCTGTCCGATTACAAGTATTCTATTATGTTACTACTACTGCATTGTATTGCATTATCATTGTTACTGACATATTAATACTACATATGATATTATATTTTCTTACAATCTTAAGAAAAACTATTTGTTATAGTTTTAATCTAAGGCGTACAGGTTACCATCGTAACTTATTTAAGATTGGTTTATACTTCTGTTTCGAATTTTAATTTATTTACAAATTCTAGTTCTTCATTTCGGTTACAGAAAAATGTCTCATATGTTAAACAACTCATCCAATTCAAAAGATGAGGTGATTGTCATTGCTCAGGCTCAGGTTGCGAGCCAAATATTACCTGTGACTATAAGTCACAATGAAAAGCCTAAGAAATTCACTGGAGAGAATTTTGAAACATGACAACAGAAAATGTTGTTCTATTTGACCATGTTGAATATGACAAAATTTCTAAAGGATGATCCTCCTATTTTTAGAGAGGATGAAGAAGATGCTATTACCACCTTCAACATTGTCGAAGCATAGAACAACTTTGATTTCCTATGTCGTAACTACATTTTGAATAGTTTATCTAATGAACTTTATGAAGTATACAGTATCAAGAAAACGACAAAGGAATTATGGGAATCGGTGGACCATAAATATAAAACTAAAGATGCTGATGTTAAGAAATTCTTAGTTGCCAAGTTCTTAAACTTTGTAATGGTTGATTCTAAAGCTATTGTAAATCAAGTGCAGGAATTCCAACTGATCATTCATCGTATTCTCGTAGAAGGGATGGATACAAGTGTGATGGTCACTAAAATAACTATAAATATGACAAAGGCAAGCGCACCTATCTAACAATAGTATAGTTAAGGTGAGTAGAGAGTATTGTATCCACGAGGACTAAAAGTATTAGTAGTTACCATTTTTCTATTATTTAGCCAACAATTTTGAGTGATGTGTTTTAATCTAAATTTATTAAACTAATTTAACTAAGAACATAACAGAGAATGAGTCAAAAAAATAAACGAATATTAATCGATGAGACAAATAATACCCAAGAAAGAATCCACCTAAACTTCACCTATTATTATGAATCTGAATTAAATTATTTATTCACTTGTGTCTTGATCCGTAGAAATCCCTAAATTAGGTTAATATCTCTTTCAAGAGTAAGAACAACTGACTCTAGGTTGATTAATTGAAATTTCTTTATAATTAAAACCACTATCATCGCATTAACTCGATCTATGGATTCCCATATTAGATTTGACTCTAATCTGATAGATTTATGTCAACCTATTTCTAGGATTGCATGCAACTCCACTCAATTATACTAGATCTACTCTTAAACAGAGACTTTTGCTCTACTGAATTAAGCACATTAGACATGAATTAATATCCCAAAAATATTAAAATAAGAAATAAGCATACATAATTGAGAACATGATTCAAGTATTTATCGCGTAAAAATAGAAATTAAATAAAAGGATTCATCATAAGTTTCATCCTCCCTAGGTAGCTAGGAAATTAGTTCATAAACATCTCAAAGTCAGAATAACCATAAGACATAAAGAAATTCATAAAAACTTTGAAAGAAATTAAAAGGTGATCTTCGATCTTGATGGAAATCAGCTTCTGAGTTGATTCTGATGGTGTTCTTCGAGTGTTTTCTTCTATCTTCTCTGATGGCTCACTTATGTCTTCTTCTAATTGGTATTTATAGACTTTAGAATGCTCAAAAAGCCTAAAAATTATATTTTTCTGCGTATTTGGGAAGCAGGATGCAAAATCAACATGGGATGGCACATGGGCATGTATCCAGCCCGTATGGCACACATGGGCGTGTGTCTAACCCTTGTGAAAATGCCCAAGCCTTGTGGCTCCTAAAAACAGCTCTATTTGTTCGATTTTGGCTCATTTTTCACTCATTCGCTCCCAAATTCTCTCTTAAGTATAGAAACATGAATTTAAAGGATTAGGAGCATCAAATTCACTAATTTGCATACTTAATCATCAAAAAACACATTAAGAAAGAGATTAAAATGTGTTACTTTTATAGCTTATCAAAGTGAATCCTTTCAGGTGACAGCCGTTATTGAAAAACTTCCCCCTACTTGGAATGACGTTAAGAACTATCATAAGCATAAGAGAAAGGAAATGACAGTGTGAGATCTGATTGTCAGACTTCGAATTGAATAACACAATCGAGGTGCGACTAAAAGGCTAAACAAAGTAACTAATCCTAACTTTGCCAAGGCAAACATAGTAGAAGTCAAGAAAGACTCTTAGAAAAGAAAACATTTTTAGACTAGGTCTAAATTAGGACCAAAAGACGGTGTCTTCAAGAAGGCAAAATTTTAAGGAAAATGCTTTAATTGCAATAAGATGGGACACAAGTCATCCGATTGTAGGTTTCTAAAAAGGGTAAAAAGATGGGACACAAGTCATCCGATTGTAGGCTTCCAAAAAGGGTCAGAACAAATAAGGCCAACATTGTGGAAAATATTTCTAAGGAAATATCTGATCTTGACCTTTGCGCTGTGATATCTGAAGTCAACTTGGTTGATTCAAATCCAAGAGAATGGTGGCTTGATACTGGTGCCACACGTCATATTTGCTCTTACAAGGACTTATTTGTTGAGTTGGTTCCTTAAGAGAAAGGGGAGAAACTCTATATGGGCAATGCTGCAACTTCCAAGATCAAGGGGAAAGGCACTGTGATTTCGAAGTTGACTTCTGGCAAGAAGTTGAAACTTCAAAATGTGTTGTATGTGCTTGACATACGCAAGAATCTTGTCTCTGGGACCCTCTTAAGTATGCATGGCTTTAGGATGGTATTTGAATCCCAGAAACTAGTTTTGTCAAAAGAGGGAACATTTGTGGGAAGGGGATATGTATTAAATGATATGTGGAAACTCAATGCTATCTCTGTAAAAACTAATACTATGAATAAGAATAATGCTTCTTCTTCTATTTATATGCTTGAGTCATTTGATTTATGGCATGGTCGGCTCAGACATGTTAATTCTAATACTTTACATAGATTAATTAACTTAGAGCACATTCCTTCATTTCGCATTAATTATAATCATAAATTTGAAATATGTGTTAAGGCAAAACTAACAAGGTCTTCATTTTAATCTGTTGAAAGAAATACTGAATCACTTGATCTAATACATAGTGGTATATGTGACTTAAAGTTTATTCAAACTAGAGGAAGGAATAAATATTTTATTACCTTAATTGATGATAGAACAAAATATTGCTATATATATTTGCTTTAAAGTAAAGATGAAGCTATAGAGAAATTTGTTCTCTATAAGCAAGAAGTTGAAATCCAACTTAATAAAAGAATTAAGAGCGTTAGAAGTGACCGTAGTGGTGAATATGTTGAACCATTTGGTAAAATTTATGTACAACATGATATTATTTATGAAGTGACACCACCATACTCTCTTCAATCCAATAGGGTAGCAGAGCGTAAAAATCGAACTCTAAATGAAATGATGAATGCAATGCTAGGAAGTTCTGAGTTGTCACAAAACATGTGGGGGAAAGTTGTTTTATCAACGAATTACCTTTTAAATAATGTGCCTCGTAAGAAAAAGAACAAGACACTATATGAGTTATGAAAGGGAAGGAAACCTTCCTACAACTACTTGAAAGTGTGAGGGTGTCTTACAAAGGTAATGGTTCCTTTACCAAATCAAATAAAAATAGATCTTAAAACAGTAGATTGTATTTTCATTGGTTATGCACGCCACAAAAATGCATATCAATTTCTTGTACATAAATCAAAGAATCCTGAAATTCACAATAATATGATATTGGAATCTAAAAATACATTTTTTTTAAATATATATTCCTTTGAAAGACTAAGGAAGATGGGTCAAGTTCAACAAAACGAACTTCACGAATTATTGATAGTAAAGGCTTTCAACAAGAAGTTGAATTCGAGGCAAAGCCAAGAATAAGTAAGAGGGTAAGGGTGGAAAAGTCCTTTTGTAGCACCTCTAACCCTAATCCATCACCGAAATAAGGTTACGGAGTATTACCAGACTTTACGGATTAAATACAATCATTTCACAACCTTTAATATAAATATCAAGAATCAATTATATAACACTTATATTTTCCCTTAGATGGGCCCTTGAGGCCCAAAATACACCTTAGAAGTGAATCGAGACTAAACCGAACACTTAGGGAATTTTTCCCAAAATCTTAAAATTTTTCTTAGGAGCAGGGGACACACACCCGTGTAAACAAGCCCATGTCTTAGGACATGTGGGCATTCGATGTGAGGCACACAACCTTGTCCCAGCCTATATCCTTACTTGTATAACTCTCTGACTTGGGTCACACGGCCAATCACAAGCCCATGTGCTAGGCCCTGTGCAAGGTGCAGAGGTCACACAGCCAAGCCACACACCTGTGTACTAGGCCGTGTGTAAAAACCTGGGCATTCTGTTTTGAAGTTTTAAGGTGCAGGGGACACACGGCCAGACCACATGTCCATGTGCTAGGCCATGTGTCACACACGACTGAGACACACGCCCGTGTCTCTACCCGTGTGGACAAAAACAGACCATTTTAAGGCAACTTTTCTCACCCTTTTTTATATCGACTTACACACAACATTTCAATACATCAAATAGCCCCAATCAAACAATCAACACAAGCCAAAAATCATGTTTTAAACATAATATATATATCATCACAAAACTCAATTGGCTAAACTTACCAAAATTACTCCATTAATTGATTTGCAAAAATCTACTACTAAATACATGCATACAAACATTTATTTATATATAAGTCATTCACAACCATACTTCAAATTTAGCTCTTTTCTAATCCAACCCTATATATGCCATATCAACCATAAAGTGTATAACAAAATCTACAGGAGCAACTGCATAATGTGACCCGACGTGTTGAATCGATCCTTCGAACTTCTTGAAAATCTACAAAGAATATTAAACGACACAAGTAAGCTTAATGAAGCTTAGTAAGTTCGTTGGCTTTAACATAAAACTTACTGAACATACTATAATAAGTCATTTAGGTAAAACATTTCATAAACATTTCCTGCCAATCACAACTCAATTGATGAATTTACTTATTTAAGCTCAATATCAATAATAACTTAAATTCTTCCACATTAATTCCATGTGGCACTTATCGTTCATTATCAAACTAGAGAACCTCTTACAGATTTGAGTACATCACAAATAGAAGCCCGAAGGCTGCACAGAAGCACATAAATGCTAAACGGAAACTCGTAAGGGTTCAACGGAAGCCCATAGGAGCTAAATAAAAACCCATAAGGGTTAATTTGAAGCTTGGAAGACCTAAACTGAAACCCATTAGGATTAAACTGAAGCTCAAAAGAGCTAAACTGAAACCCAGAAGGGTTAAACTGAAGCTCATATGAGTTAACTGAAGCTCATGAGAGCTAAATGGAAAGCAAACATGAAAGTTCGCAACAAATGTTCAACCTCGGTTTACTTGGGTAATTTTTCGTCAATTCCTCTTTTGCATTGAACGGCTGTACTCAATTCCACGTTCCGTTCACTTCGAACATTTTATTCAAGTTCTTAAATTTAATAATAATTTTATTTTCCACAAATTTTACGAATAAATACAAAATACCATTCATCAATTAACATATAACATTTGAAATATAACCATATGAACTTACCTGAGCTAAATTATAAGTTCGTAGTAGTTAGGGACTATTCTGTTAATTTCCCTTTTTCTCGTTGATCTTTAAGCTTTTGATTTAAAATATAAAATTATTCATTCATTAGCACATATTTCAATTCTAATTTACTTCACAATTTATACCTCTTAATTTTTAAAATTACACAATTACCCCAACTTTTACAGTTTTTACAATTTAGTCCCTCACTAATTAGCCCATCAAATAAGATAAATTTTCTCAATTAAAATTTTATCTAAATATTCTAAGTTATTTCACAGCCTTTAAAAATTTAATACAAAACCCTAGGATTTAATATTTTTCACAATTTGGTCCTAAAATCAATTTCTATTAAAATTACTTGACAAATTCATTATATAACAAAATTAAAGCTTCAATTCCATGTTAATTCATCATAAACATCCAAAAATCATCAGTGGTAACTTTCAAAACTATCCATAGAATCAAAAACTAATGAAATAGATAGTTGGACTAAATTGTAAAAGTCTCAAAAACATAAAAATTACAAGAAATAAACAAGAATTGAAATCCCATGGAGTATAAATATGAAAAAAAAACTTTATAAGCTCTCTTATGGTTGTTTTTTGCTGAATATTGATGAAGAAATGTCTATAAAATCTTTTAATTGTTGTTTTATTTGTTTGATTTTACAAAATTTCCAATTTTGCCCTTATTTCATCTAATTTCTTGATTTTTCTACACCCATGCCATCCAGCCTTCTTATTTTAGGCTTATTTACCCTTTAAGTCCTTCCTCATTTAACATTTAGGCTATGTTATCACTTTAGCAAGTTTTACACCTTTTTCAATTTAGTCCTTTTTAATTAATTAACTATCAAAACGTTAAAATTTTCTAACTAAACTTTAATAATAACTTAATGACACTCCGTGAATATTTATAAAAATATTTATGGCTCAGTTTATGAAATTGAGGTCTCGATACCTCGTTTTCAAAACCATTTAACCTAATAAATTCTTTTAAAACACAAATCACTAATCCAAAAATCTTTCTAAAATCACACTTGACTCGTAAATAATAAATAATAAAATTTTTAAACTCACTCGTCGGATTTAGTGGTCTCGAACCACTATTTTCGACACCACTAAAAATTGGGTTGTTACACGTTTGGATCAGATTTTCTAACCTATATGCTAGAGACTAGACCTCAAACTTATAGTGAATCTATTTTCTCATCTAAAAGTATTTTTTGGAAAAATGCTATCAAGAGTGAAATTGATTCCATCATGAAAAATCATACGTGAGAATTAGTGGATCTACCTCATGGAATTAAACCATTAAATTCTAAATGGATTTTCAAACGAAAAATGAAAGCAAATGGAACAAACGATAAGTACAAGGCCAGATTGGTTATAAAAGGTTATAGACAAAAGGAAGGCATTGATTACTTTGATACATTTTCTTCTGTACCAAGAATAAATTTTATAAGGATGATACTTATTATTGCCACTTTGCGGAATCTAGAAGTTCATCAAATGGATGTTAAGACAACTTTTTTAAATGGAGATCTTGATGAGGAGATTTACATGGAAAAACTTGAGGGTCATATAGCTCCAGGGTAAGAAAAACAAGTATATAGATTGGTGAAGTCTTTATATGGGTTTAAGCAAACACCAAAGCAGTGGCATGAAAAGTTTGACAGTGTCATGATATCAAATGGATTTAAAATTAATGAGTGTGACAAATGTGTGTATGTCAAAACCACTATTGATGAATATGTAATTCTATGTTTATATGTTAATGACATACTCATTGTTGGAAGTAACAATGAAATGGTAAAACGTAACAAAAACTTATTAAATTCAAGATTTGACATGAAAGATATGGGACTTGCTGACATGATTTGGGGCATCCAAATCAAAAGGTCATCTGAAGGTCTCATATTGACTCAATCACACTATGTAGATAAGAGTCTTGAGAAATTTGGCAAGGATGGCTTTGGTGTAACCAAAACTCCGATAGATATAAGTCAACGTTTATCCAAAAACAACGGTGAAAGTGTTGACCAAGTGGAATATGTAAGAGTCATAGGTAGTCTAATGTACCTTGTGAGTTGCACTAAACTTGATATTGCTTTCACTGTAAGCAGTTTAAGTAGATTCACTAGCAATCTAAGGGAGAACCACTGGAAAGCGATTGTGAGGGTACTAAGATATCTCAAATATATTCAGAACTACGAATTACATTATTCCAGAGATCCTATTGTGTTAGAAGGATTCTCCAATACTAGTTGGATATCTAATATTCAATATACCAAATGCACAAGTGGTTATATTTTTACATTGAGAGGAGGAGCTGTGTCATGGAAATCCTTAAGGCAAATGATTATAACCAGATCCACAATGGAATCTGAGTTTGTAGCTCTAGATAAATCTAGAGAAAAAGCAGAATGACTACAAAACTTTTTTGAGGATATTCCTAAGTGACCAAAGCTTGTGCCCACAATATGTATACATTGTGATAACCAAGCAACAATTGGTAGAGCACAGAACATAATGTATAATGGTAAGTCGAGACACATGCATCGTCGACACAATACCATTAGACAACTGAGCTCAACTGGAGTTTTGTAAGATCAAAAGATAACACTACGGATCTGTTAACCAAAGGGTTAAACCGAGATAAAGTTGATATAACATCGAAAGGAATGAGACTAAAGCCCATGAATATTTAAGGCACTATGTGAAGGAAAACCTAACCTAGTTGACTGGATATCCCAAGATCTAGGTTAAATAGGACAACCTACTTGCATAGACCTTGTGAGGACACTATAGGGGTTCTTATCTCGAGTTCATTCCTATAATGAAAATAGTTATTAAAATGTGGAAAAGGTTAAGCAATCCTTTTAATGACCATTGTCTATTTTGGTGAAACGAACAACATAAGTCACATATATGAGAGTGAAGTGGGGCAGCTTCAAAGAGACTATTGGGACATAGTTCTCTAAGCTCTTGTAGAACCAGGAGGATGTTCATGGCCATATGAACATACCCATGAGAACCAAAAATCTTGTCAGGGAGGTATTTGCGTGAGGAATATCATCGTTTACACAAATGAAAGGACAGTTCAAGGACATCGCGTCTACTAGCCAACTAGTAAAGTAAATATACTTTCACAATGGAAGGTTCTAGGGTTAATGCCTACCTATCCTATGCAAATATCAAACGTAGAATCTATCACCTCTTAGAATCTTTGAGTCTCGTTGATCCATCAATTTCGTTCATGTGGGGATTGTGGGAAAATAATTGTTGAGTGATGAATGATAAATTGATGCTCAAATTAAATAATTGTATCTCTTGGTTTAATATTGCATTTATTTTCATTCATTGTCTCTATTCACTTATATCTATTAATTTTTCAATAAAACTTTTTATGAATCAATCTAAACCTCTTCATTCATTTCCTCTACTTTATATAAAACCAAGTTAGGAGATTTCAAAAACACATCATCAAAAACCATCAATATAAAAAATTCCTTTTAAATTCATTTCTCCTGTTGATAGAGAAAGGCAAGATTGTGTTCAATTGACCACTGTTGTTGTGCTACTACTGTGATCGTTTGTTGTTGTATCCTGGGAGACAGACGTCCAACATTATTCAATGCACTGAAGAGAGGTCGAATCTATCTCAGGGAAACTATTCATACACGCCTCAACAAAATTCTTCTTCTAATTTTCAACTTTATCCGATTACAAGTATTCTATTGTGTTACTGCTATTGCATTGTATTGCATTATCATTGTTACTGACATATTAATACTACATACGATATTATATTTTCTTACACTTTTTAGTCCTTTAACAGTTAACCAACCAAATTTTTTCAAAAAAAATTAACTGAACCGAAAAATTTTGGTTAATTTGATTAGTTAACTGAATTAATCAAAATTTATATGTTTTGTTTCTTTGTTTTGTTAAAACAAGTACAAGACATATAAAAAATAAATTTATAATGTTCATTTGACCAGATTAATCGAATTAATTGGACTAACAATAACCTAACACATATAATATATAATATTATTTATTAAGTTCAGTTAATTCAGTTAATTACCTGATTTCGAACCGAATTAACCGTTAACCAAAATTCTAAAAAAACCTTTAACCAACCTCCAATTGAACTAGATCAGTTAACCAACCGATTAACCAAATTAAATCGGTTCGATCAATTAATTCAAATTTAATCGAAGTTTGAACACCCCTAGTCATATTATTGGATTGAGTATGGGTTTACATGCTTATGCATCAGGACTCACATTGTGTGCCAGTATGTGCTTTATACGTTAGTGATGTGTTTCGTATGCCAGTATGCACTTGACGTGCCAGTTTCCTTTACTTCGATTTATTCGATGATGCACTTCGATTTCAGTTGGTGTGTTGGTTGACGATCTGTGTAACCATCCGAGTCATGTTAATAGGGATTTATAATTGGTAAACTTGGTAAATGGCATATAAATGAGATGGCATGATGATATGAGATTATTTGCATGCATATGTGAATTGTGATAGATAAAGTAAGTAATCTAATGTGCAAATTAGTTAAAAACAAGTCCTGGGAGTCAAAACGAATATGAATGAGTTAAATGACTCCAGAAAAGATGTTGAAAGATAGTTAAACAGGTCAATGATAATTGAATATGATGCTAGATGACATACTAATAAAGGTAAATAAATGTATGTTTTTTATTCATGAATGATATTGAATCGGTATATAGTTAATGATTGATAATTGACAAATAAATGGAGTTAGTCATGTATATAGCAATGTTGAATAAGTTATTCTAACATGGTTATAACTATGCTTTCATGCATTGAAAGATTATGAGAATGGTTGACATTTTAGAACATGATTTGGTTAGATATTGAATTCATATATACATGTATTTGTCTTGAAATATCTTGGATCATGAAAGTATCACTGGTCCTTATCGCTTAGCATATAGTTTGTTTATTCTGTGCGTAAGTTCAGGTATTCTCAAAGCCCCGAAAAAGTGAAGCCAACATCCAAATGGCAACAATTGGCTCATCCTAAGTTTGTATAGCCTTTTTCATTATGCCAATGGCATGTACCTATGAATAATTTATCTAAAACTAGAAATTGTTAAAATGGTTGTATAAAGGTTGTGATTTTGTGAGTTTGGTTTTGGTCATACATGGAAAAAATGTTAATAGCTAGATAACTATGTTTTAAACATGTTTTAATAGTATGGAAAGGTTGAGTTAGGGCCTTGGTGCAAAATAATGTTAAGCGTGCTAGGTGGAAATAATTTGAAATAGGGATTTAGTGGTTTGCCATAAATGTCGTGACTTCACAACTTGAATGTCATGACATCATGCCATCTCTTCGCGACGTCCCCTACTTGAGGTTGCGATATTGGTCCTATTTTATTTTGAAAACTTTACAATTTGGTCCTCAAGTTAGAAAGCTTGACTACTGTCTTCAATGCCCTGGAAGTCGCAACACCCACATGGAATAATATGAAAATTTTCAATTTAATCCTAATTAGACCTTGTGATGTTATTAAACTTTCGTAACTTGTATATGATCCAAAAATGATTATATAATATGTTTTAAGCTTGTAATACTTATAACGTAACAATTAAAAATGAGATTTTGAATGTAACCGATTGTAGTTGTTTCGGCAACGAATGTGACATCCCATGATTCGGACAATGAATAGAGTGTTACAATTGGACTTTTAAAACCATTGTTGTATGGTCTTCTATGTTTGCACTTTATGTTCCAACTTGACCATTTGCCCCTTTTTTATATATATACTGGGTGGGAACTTTTTTAATGGAAAATATTGTAATCTTTAACTACCTTTAGATAAATCTTTACAAATATTAATATAAAAATAATTATTTCTGTGTATTTTAAAACTATCTTTTTTACCAATTTTTACTAAACAATTTTTAGTGTATTTAAATAATTCATAAATTGCAACATTCCAATAAAAGTAGCATTGCAAAATAAAATAGTAAGGAGTACTTTTTTAATGGAAGTCTGTGTATCTTTGATTATTTCGGAAATAATAATTAAATAAATCATTATATTTCTCTTTTCTTTTCTTTTCTTTTTTTTTTTTTTACTTTTAAATTGCAGCATATTTTTTTATGAAACATATAATGTAATTCTTATATATATATATATATATTATAATAATTTCCTTAAAAATGAAGACATAATTTTTCAATAAATAACTATATGAAAACAAAAGAAATTATTTTTAAAAATATTTAAATAAATAATAATAATTGAGATTGCATTGAAAAATAGAAACTTAAAGCAGGACTTATCCGCATAGATCGCAGATTATAAAGGATTGATAATGGAATTATCTCATTCCATGAAAATTCACGTTAATCAGAGTAGGGTTGGACTGGTGGTTTTATCGTTTTAACATAATATATGTATATATATTTTTTATACATCATTCTGTATTGCTTGTCTAACATACATGAAACACCGAATTTAGAGTTGTCGGTTTAGTCCCTTCATCAAGCTTCCTTAATTTCACTTTTGGTCCCACCGCTTTCTGTTTGATTCACTGATCCTCCGAACCGACGCATCCGGCCACAGCACTTAATTCACGACATTTGAATCACATAGCTCTTGAGCAGTCTTGTAAAGCACCAGGGGCTCCTAATTCTAAATTACGATGCTACAAATCAGCTCTATATTGTTAAAAATATATGAGACTAGAAATTCCTTTCATCAAACATTTAAATCAATTGATATTTGATTTTTATTTGAATATACATGTCTTGAAATTTATAGTAATGGAATCGAAAATCCCATATTTAATTGGTTGATTTTATTTCTTTTAATTGATATCTATAATCAGGGATGGGTTTAGGGGCGGTCGCTCTCTTAGAATTTTCAAATTTTTAAATTTTATATATAAATTATTATGTAGTTTAGATTTAATGTCCACATTATATAACATTTATCTTTATTTGCTAAATTATTCATATAATTCGCCCACTTAAACTATAAGGTTATAATTTATATTAACAAAGTATTTTTTAATTTTTAATTATATAACTTTAATAATAATAATCAAATATTAATGTACGATGACTTTAAAAGACTGAACTTAGAAGCCTAATATGAACTTTAAAGCCAAATTTTAGAATTAATTGATTTGACTCATATCCATATATATTAGGTTTGTGATTTTCTTGTATTTTGATTTGTATATCTTGCTAAGGAATTATCTTCCTCTTGTAAGGTGTCGGCATTGCCGAGAGAAAAAGAAAGGTATTTGGTGCTGAGACTGAGAGCACAGAGTAAAAAAATAAAAATTATCTTCCTCTCGACTCCTTACGCAAAAGACCTCTTAATAAATATTTTTGTATAAATTATGTTCTTTATTTATTTGACTTTTTTTCTTTTTTTTCCTAATATGTTGTTGTTTAATATATTATTACTGCAACAACTAATCAAGCATTTTCAGCCATGAAAGTAATGAAGACAAGGCTTCACAACAAACTTACTTGGTGGTATACACCGAAAAAGAGATAGCTCGAGATTTTCAACAGATTCTATCATTGATGAGTTCGATCTTATAAAAAAGCAGAATGTGCAATTTAGGATGCCTAGTATTGAGAAATATGACTAATGTCAAGTTTTTTTAATTTAATTTTTAAAATTATAATGATATTTATGAAATCTTTAGTATAGTATTAATTATTCTTTTTTTTTTAAATTTACAGTTAAATTATTAAACTTTTTTTAAGAATATTAAATTAATTTATTTGATAAAAAAATTTTCAAAAAAATTTGACACTTTTTACATTAAAAAACCATTAAATTTAGAAAATATACCCTTAAAAGTAAAATCCTAAGTTAAATTGTATTGTAATTCAAGAAAGGCATTTGGCTTCTTTTTTTTTTTTTTTTTTAATGTAGTCGTTTGACACCCATAATTTATTGTGTACAAATTAACTATATTTTGAAAGCCAATATTTTTAGGAAATCGTGCATATTAAGTGAATTATTGCTATGCATGGTTGATCACTTAAAACCAAATTAATTTCTCTGCCAAAGCAAAATTATATATTATTTGAATCAATTTTAAGATATCTATTAAAAAATTATAATATTAAATTATATTATAAACTAAAACCTAGTTTATAATTTTATAATAATTGATATTTATAATATTAAAATAAAACCGATTGATATATAATTTTATATATTATTTGAATAATTTTAAAATAATTTATCCGAAAATTCATGTCTTTTTTTTTTTTTTAAATCCCTTAATTGACATCAATAATTAATTGCAAGGCTACGTGAAATTAGGGAAACATGGAACCCCAAAAAAACTAAGAGCACAAAAAAAGCCTTTTTCTTTTTTCTCTACCTGACATTAGGCTAAGTTGCAATATTAACTTTTGTATTTTAAATTTTAAATTTTAAAATTTTGAAATTATAATTGTTTGTATTGTGATTAAGATAAATTAAGAAATTTAATATTTAATATTTAAAATAATGTAAATTAATTATTAATATCCGTCAAAATGACCAAAATTTAAAATTTTTAAATATAAACTCATGATTTCAATTAATATATATATTTAAATGTAAGATTTATTTAAAATTATTTAATTTAAATTTATTCAATTTTTTTTAGTGAAAAGAAAAGATGAATTAATCAATTACATAAAAGTACTATTAACTTTATCTTTTTGTAACAAATCTAAGATTTCCTTAGGTTCTTCGTTGAAGATCTGCAAGGTTGATTTCCAGTTCAGGCTGAGTTTAACAAGGCGGTCAGCTACTAAGTTCTGTTCTCTCGATATATGAAGTATCCTCCACTGTTCTTCTAATTTCATGATACGTTGAGTCCTTCTAAGCACAATAATCATTGACTCCTCCATTCTCATATCATTCAAGGTTTGGACTACTTCAAGGCTATTAGTCTGAATTATGATCCATCTGTATCCTTTATTTAATACCAAAAGGATCCCATCAAGGATGCTCTAAACTTCAGCCTCAAATGGTGAATAGGCACTTAAATAACGACCGAAACCCATAATCCAATTACCTTATCTGTCTCGAACCACGCATCCGGATGCAACATGACCAGAATCCCTCGCCACCACACTGTCAGTGGATAGAAGTACCCATGTACTCTCGAAAATATTTGCACGGTTCAAGAAGGAAACATTGTTCTTGTATCCACCACTGTATAATTCAAATTGACGAGCCCAGCTAGTAGAGACTTTCACCACTTCAGTTGACGACCATGAGATGTTCTAGAAGATGAAAAGATTCTTATTCTTCTAGATACGCCAAGCAATTAATCCAAATAGGCATGACCAAGTAACTCCACTGTCCTGCAATCTCATATAACAACCAAGATTAGATGAAATCCAAACCTGGAAAGAATCAGAAAAGAACATTTCCTTTAGTGATTTGGAAGCACATGCATCTACACATCCTTTGCTGCCGGACAATCACGAAAAACATGGATCATATCCTCTAACTCATGTCCACATATAGTGTAAGAATTACTTTGACCGATCCCCCTCCTCGTTCGCTTCGAATTTGTAAGAAGTCTCTGTTGAAAAGCAAGGCACAAAAAAAATCTCTCTCTGTGGACCATGATATTTCCAAATAGATTTTCAATTCTCGTCTTGAATTTTCCAAGTGTCTTTTTTTAAAGTCCAAAAAGCACTACGAATCGAAAAAGCGCCTGATGTTGAACGAGCCCATATCACTTTGTTAGCTCCTGAATCAGGATAGGGAGGAAGGATGCTTATAATCTAATTAATCACATCTTTAGACAACTAGACATGAAACAAATCCAAATTCCAACTTCCATTAGAGTTGACCAGCTCCCTAACAAAACAGTCCAAATCAAGGTTAGAAGAATATGGAATTTTTCAAATTAGAGGGCCCATACCTGGGATCCAAGAGTCCTTCTAACAACGAACGGTTGCACCATCTCCAATGGCCCAAGCTAAGTTTTCACAGAGTAATGGCCATATCTTAGCAAGAGGCTGCCATAAATGGGAGCATTGACTCCTATTAATAGACTCAGGGATTTGCTCTTTCCAACCATACTTAGACCGAAGGGCACGAACCCATAAGGCATTACTCTTCGAGACTAAACCAAATCCAATCTTCATGAGAAAAGACATGTTTTGATTGTTCAAATGTCGAAAACCAAGCCTACCTCGAGACCGTGGTTGACATATGGATTCCCAACCCACTAACAATATTTTTGGATGACTATTATCACACCTCCAAACAAACTGTCGAGCCAATCTTTCAATCTCAGCACAGACTCCCTTCGGTATCAGCACCGACTGCATAAAGTAAGTAGGGATGGAAAGAACAAATTGGGCCAAGGCGATTCTTACCGTTATGGATAACTTCCTCACTTCCCACTTGTTAAGCTTACGCCTTACCTTATCGACCACAAAGCTAAAGGTACTTTTAGTTACCCTATTATGCAGTAAAGGAACTCCTAAATAATTTCCAAGATTCTGAACTTCCTGAAATCCAAACAGTTGAACAATCTGGTTACGAACATCATTATTAATACCGTTAGAAAAGTAAATATTACTTTTCCTAGTACTAATTCTATAACCCAAAACATCATAAAATCGATTGAGAATGTTCTTCAATAGTCATGTTTGATCAACTTGAGCTTTGCAAAAAATCACCAAGTCATCTGTAAAGAAAAGATAGGAGATTACTGGACCTATTCTTGAGAGTTGAATAGGTTCCCACCTACCAATATCAATATCCGACCTAATAAGATGCCCCAACCAATCCATACATAACACAAAAAGATAAGGCGATAAAGGCACCCCTGACGGATTCCTCTAGCTGGCTTAAACTTCTGGGTAGGCATGCTATTCCAAAGAATTTACATAGAAGAAGAAGATATAGCCGACATAATCACTCTTCGTAGAGACTCAGGTATCCCAACAGTCGTCAACGAATCACTTATGAAGTTCCAACTAACTCTGTTATAGGCTTTTCTCCAAATCCAACTTGATAGCCATCCAATTCTTCCCACTCTGCTTGCAACGCATCGAATGTATGACTTATTGAGCTAGAATGATATTATTAGATATGTTCTGACTAGCTATAAACCCAGCCTGTTCCTGTGAGATAAGATTAGGGAAAACCAACTTAAATCGGTTAACAATAACTTTCATAACCAATTTATACATAACAGAACACAAACTAATAGGCTGAAATTGACTAAAATCATCGAGACAGTCCTTTTTAGGAATTAAGATGATCAGAGTGTTGTTCAAATCCTGCTCAATTGGTTTCCCAGCAAAAACTCCCTTTACCCAATTGCAAATATCATTACCAAGAATGTCCCACTAGTTCTAAAAGAAATGAGCATGAAAGCTATCACTCTCGGGACCTTTTAAAGGCGCCATATAAAAAAGAGCCCTTTGGATCTCTTCATTTATGATTAACTCTTCCAAAAAGTAATATTTGAGGGAGTCAAATGAGGAAAATTAATATTGGGTATGTCCCCCAAAGTCTGAGGCACTTCACCATAAAGTTTCTCAAAGAATCCCACTACTTTAGTTTTCAAAATTTCCTTATTAGAACACCACTCCCCATTGCTGATACTTAAGGCAGTAATACAGTTAAATTTCCTTTTCTTGATCCTACGACTAGAAAAAATTTAGTGTTTCTATCGCCTAAATGAAGCCAGTCACACCGAGCCTTTTGTCTCCAAAGTAAATCTTCATGATTAAGAACGTTTTCCATCTCATCCCGAATTTTCAACTCTTTTCTAGCTAAGAATCTTGAGCTAGAGTGACCTAAGGCCTTTTAAATGTTGTTAAGCTCTCTCATAATTTGACGCTTACGGGAACCCAAGAAACCATAGACGTCCTTGTTCTAATCTTTGACATAAGAAGTAAACTTATTCAAAGACTTTGCCATATTGCCCGCAAAATTCCACTTTTCTTTGACAAAGGTAGAGAAATCATTATGCTTTGTCCAACCGGCTAAAAATCTGAAAGGTCTACCTTTATCCAAATTCAAGTCCGGTCTTGTAGACAAAAGGAGAAGCCGATGGTTAAATTTGATGCACAGTAAGTGTGAGACTAAACACTGTGAAAAAGATGCCATCCATGTATCATTTGGAAGAGCTCAATTTAGTCTGACAAAAGTACCATCTCTCTGCCAAGTGAAAGAAGGACCACAAAAACCCAGATCTTGTAAATCACAAGAGTTAACAAAATTACCAAATAAACCACATCTTTTACCTACGGTACAAGGACTTCGCTTATCCTCAGAAAATAATATGGCATTGAAATCACCTTTTAGTAACCAAGGGATCGTTTGAAGAGGCATCGCTTATCTTCAGTGCTTTTGAAATGACAAGTCCTTTATGTGACCATACCTCCCACATTGAAAGCAAATGGTCGAAAGAGATTCGTACTCCACCCTTTGAGAACGCTCATTGATTAAAATTTGAGACACTAAAGGCCTCTCCAAATTAATTTAGACTGCCATTCGAGCAAAGCAACCTCTCACCCTGTTGTCAGTGTTCAAATCTAACTTGACAACCTTTCCAACCATTCCTCCTATCTTAGCCAAAATTTTATGCTTATATAGATATCCAAGTAGGCCAAGAAATCTGATCCACGCCATAACCACATTCGGATAAGCTTGGGAAGGGTCAAAAGCTATCGTCCAAGGTTGCACAGTTAAGTATTGACCAAATATGGTCTAAGAACCTTTAGAGAGAGCCTTCTCACAATCTAGCTTGTTCTGGAATTTAATTAGGAAATATCCATTTTTAATATCCATCATGTGTATAGGTGTCGATGGTTTCCACAAGCTATCAATTTTATTCTGCAAAATCAAAAACCCAATGTTACAACCCAAAAGTTTTAAAACAACTGTGTTATCCATACCCTGAATGAGAATTTGATGGATCCTGTCTAAGAAAGAGATAGAAGGTACTCCATTAACAAAGGATTTCTGAATATCCCCTTCCAATAAATCAAAATCTTCCTTTTCATCTGATTCTTTATAATTAGGTTTGGAAGACTGGCCAACAAGCTTATCCCTCCAAGAGATTGGTTGATCCATTGACAGATCGATCATCATATCACTACGCGTATTATCATCTTTATCTCTGAATCAAACCTTTTTTGGTATCAATTCTTCCACCAAATTGACTTTAGAATTCTTGTTTTCACCGAGAGAAAACATAGCATAGAACTTATTAAAATGTATATGATTAAAATATTAATTTATTCAATGTTTAATATTTGTTATTTTTGGCAATTAATTATCAATAATAATTAAAAGATTCATTAAATGTTAAAGTCTTTAGAATTAGATTATATACATACATGTCAATTTATTAGAGTGTCAAATGATACTGTATAAATTATGATACATTAGATTGTTTTCTTATATAAGAATATCAAATTAATATAATATAGTTACACTTATTTTAGAAAAGAATTTTCAATATTCCTTTAATGATTATGAGAGCTATATTATAACTACACTTTTTTTTTTGTGAATTACAATAGGAAGGCAAAGCCCAAACAACAACGTAACGAATGTGACTCGAACCCAGGTCACACTTGGGACAGTGAACACCCTGATCATCAGACCAACACTTTAAGCTCAAGGATTTGTAGCATAACAATTAATGATTAAGGTAAATGGTAGGAGACTTACCCTATCTTCAAAATTGGTGAAATTATCATTTAATTTCTTTAAGTTTTATAGAATTTTAAGTTAATACAATAATAAAGTTATACTTTCATTTTTTTAAAATCACAAATTGAAATCAATTTCTATCATAAAAATATATGAAAATATGGCCAACATTTATCCTTCTTCGTAGTGTCAGAGTATAGTTTTACGATTGAAATATTTTCAATATATATGTATAATATTTCAATAGTTGCAAATGAAAAGTTATAAGTAAGTTAAGAGTTGTCACTTTTCATGGTGATTTATGTCCATTAAATACCAAATGTTATGTCACTTGGTTATTAATCAAGAGTTGTCACTATTCATAGTGATTAGTTATGTCTCTAATTACCAAAAGGTATGATTATTCAAGTAATGTGTTAATTCTTAATAGACGTAACTATACAAATATGTATTTATTGGATAGTTATATTTTTATGAAGAGACATAAGAACTCCTATAAATAGGAGTCAAAATTTATTTGTTTGGTACACAAAAAAGATATAAAATTTTTTACTTCTTTTGATTCATGTCCATCTTCTATTATTTTTATATTATTCTATAAAGAATTTCTACAATTGATATTCTTACTATGCTCTTCTCAATGCTTAGTAGACTATTTCCGTCAATACAAAACATAAATAGTCATTGTGTTTCATTGTCTTCTCGAGATTTATTTGTCAATAAAACATCTTAGATAATAAATCATAGTGATATAAATAAGTAATTGAACAAAAAGTACATGCGAGGATCAAATCTGAAAACGGAATTAAATTTGAAATTCATATAAAATAATATCATATATATATTGCTTGCTTAATCTAATTTAAGAAATTATAGAAAAATCATATACATACAAATATTTTTTCTTTTTCTCGCCAATTAGGTATCATCTAATTGCGCTGCTCTGATATGGTCAAACAACACCAATTTGACTTTCAATTCTACAAACAAACTTCTGACATTTCTAATCCTAAACTGAGTGAAAATCGTTCGCAACTCAATTTTTGCTTTCTTGCTGAATGTATCAGCCACGACGTTAGCTTTCCCAGGATGGTAATCAATAACGCAATAGTAATCTTTTAGAAGTTCAACCCAACATAGTTGTCTCAAATTCAACTCCTTCTGGGTTAAGAGGTATTTAAGACTTTTATGATCAATATAAATATGACACTTTTTACCATATAGGTAATGTATCCAGATCTTTAGAGTAAAAAAGCTCTAAATCATGCATCGGGTAGTTACACTCATGCCTTTTTTAGCTAGCGTATGATGACATCACGAACTAACTAAAATACGACAAAGGCAAGTGCACATATCGAATGGTAGTATAGCTATGGTGAGTCGAGAATATCGTATCCACGAGAACTAAAAGTACTAGTAATTACTATCTTTTTATTATCTAGCCTATAAATTGATGGGTTGTTTTTAATCTAAAATTAAACTAAACTAATTACTAAGCGACAGAGAGCAAATTGGGAAAATAATCGAAGAAAACTTATGAGAGAGACAATACCTAGGAAAGAATCCACCTAGACTTCACTTATTATTCTAAATTTGAATTAAATGATTTATTCATTTGACTTGATCCGTAGAAATCCCTAAACTATATTAATATCTCTTTCGAGAGTAAAAATAACTAACTTTAGGTTGATTAATTGAAATCTCTTTCTAATTAAAACCTCTATTGTCGCATTAACTCGATCTAAGGATTCCCCTATTAGATTTGACTCTAATCCGGTAGATTTATGTCATCCTATTTCTAGGATTGCATGCAACTCCACTCAATTATGCCAAATCTACTCTTAAACAAGGACTTTTGCTCCACTAAATAAGCACATCAATCATGAATTAATATCCTGAAAACATTAAAATATGAAATAAGAACACATAATTGAGATCAAGAACAAATATTTATCATGTAATTTATAGAAATTAAATAATAAGATCCGTCTTAGGTTTCATCCTCCCTAGGTATCTAGGGAATTTAGTTCATACTTTTGGGGGAAAACATCTCAAAATTAGGAAAATAATAAAATATAAAGAAACCCAAAAACTTCAAGAGAAATTGAATGGAGATATTCAGTCTTGAAGGAGATCCTGCTTTTGAGTTGAATCCGTTGGCGTTCTTTGAGTCTTTTCTTCGTTCAGCTTTGCGTGCACCATTTAGGTCCTCTTCTAGTGTGTATTTTTAGACTTTAGAATGCTCAGAAACCCTAAAAATTGTGTTGTTTTGCATAACAGGGAAGCAAAATGCGAAATTGACACGGACTAGCACATGGGCGTGTAGCCAGCCTATGTGGAATTGCCTAGGCCATGTGGATCTTGGAAACAACTCTTTTTTCCCAATTTTGGCTCGTTTCTCGCTCCTTTCGCTCCCCTATGCTCACCTAAGTATAGAAACATGAATTTAAAAGATTAGGAGCATCAAATTCACTAATTCATATAATAAATCATCCAAAAACACATCAAGAATGGGATTAAAAACATGTTACTTTTACGGCTTATCAAATATCCCCACACTTAAGCATTTGCTTGTCCTCAAGCAAAATCATCAACCCACAATTAAAATTAATCTTTCTCAACTTGTAATTCTCATCAATAATGTTTTGTCATAATTCACAAATAATCACACATTGATAATTCAACTAAAAGAGCCCTAAAGATTCAAGCAATCCAAGTCACACATTTTTTAAGACATGAAAACATAGGTATCTCCCTTTATCTAAGTAATTACCTTTAATTCAAAATCGACAAGATTTTACATCCTTACTAAAGATTCACTCAAATCACTCAAAGTGTTTAAGGTTCAAAAATTAAGCACTCAAAAGTCAATTATGAAAAGTCATTACTGTAGGCTTGCATGAAAATCAAATCTCCACCACTATAAAATGATATGATACATTTCCATAATTTTTTTTTATGTTATATCATAAATAATTTTCACCCAAATTCTCCTAATTTATCAAAATAATTGCATTGAAAATAAAAAAAAAGTTTTTTTTTTATCTTACCCTATGTTTGGAAAGTAAAACAAGGGAAAAGAATATCCTTTCTCTTATTTGGATAGAGTTTTTAAGGGAAAGCCAAGGAAGTTGAGTATCTCATACATTTCCCACAAAATACTTCATTTATATTTACTCCAAATTGGAGGACAAGTTAGGAAAAGGAAAGTAGATAATTTTAAGATATAAATTATTTTTTACACATCATTTTATGTAAATATTTATAAAAAATTATATTTGAAAAATGTTATGAATTCTATTAAGTGAATGTTCATTATAATCAACCTTTTACTTTCCTATTTATATATTAGAAAATGAGGAGTCTAATCTCCCTATATATATAAGAGTATACTACTTGTATTGATGATGAAAAAGAAGAGAAATGCAATAGAAATCCCGCTTATTCTCATCTATTATTATTATGTTTTTTACATTATTATATAACACGTTACCGGCACGAGCTTGCTTGATAGTATTCAATATTTCATTGGAGAACAAGTAATCTAGACGTACAACATCCTTGTTGAAGAAACAATCCTAAGATATGTGATTTTTTATGTGTGCTTGAAAGATTTTGAGATTTCAGTATTCTTAATGAAAATAAAAATAAAAATTATGCTAATTTTTTTTTTTCATTTAAGTATGAATTTATGTTTTATATATTCCACGATATGCTTATTTATGATCTAGGACTCTGAATAAGATTAAAGTATCAACAATATTTTTGCTTAAATATATACGTTTTTCATAACATATGTCATTGATATGATAACTACGTTACCTATTAGATTATTTCTAATAGAGCTATACATGATTTGTGAGTATAAACGAATTTGACTTTTTATATAGACAAAGCAAAAACCATTATTTTTGTCCAACATTATCTATTGAAAGATTAAAAGTGGAATATCTAATTGCGAAAAATACTCTTCACTCTTGAATTACGTAATAATTTGAAAAAAATGATTTAACCATTAGAAAATGATAATACTATCTAAAGATTGATATGATTGAAATATTTTATGTGCTTCTGTAGCAACAATATTGTGAAAAAAGGCTTTAGAGAATATTTTAAAATGATCTCATGCCTTCTAGTGAAAAAGGCCACATTCCCTGAAGTGAATGTAACAATACATAATAATTATGAAAAATCAAAATATAGAGATTGTGGTTGTTGCTGTAATTGAGAATGTGGTTGGAGACGTACTAATGATTGTTATCATGGTGGTTATAATAGTGGTACTTCTACTCACTAGAAAAAGAATAATAAGGAAAAAAGCAAGAAAATGGTGGATAAAATATTCGAAGGTTATTGAAAATTCATGCTACCAATGTGGTATGAAAATGCATTGGTCACGTACTTGTAGAATGTTTAAGCATCTAGTAAAACTTTATCAAAGCATCCATTAAGAAAAAGAGAAACAATATTGAGACAAATTTTGTTATCCCCAAAATGATAAAATGGAGGATAATTTTTGGGCAAAAGATGAAAATTTTCAATATGATGCTAAAGCTCACCATGCATATAAGGATGATTAATATATTCTTAGTTTGTGTCAAAATTTTGTTGGGATCCAAGCATTGAAATTTAATTGCTTGATTTAAGAGTCATTAGAATCAATGTCTCCTTAATATTTGCTTGGGAATGATTTCTTTCTCTTCATTACAAAAGGATGCTTATAATCACTACTTCTCATCCATGGTAACCTAAGTCCATCTGATCAACTTATTTTGAAATTTAATTTGATTTCTATTAAAAAATTCAATTTATATAATTATTTATTCGTAAATCTATGAATTTATAAAAATTTTCATGCATTTAGTTATTAGGATTTTTATGCGGAGATAAATGTCTTTATTTTTTTTATTGATTCATTTTTAATAGAATTGATTTTTTTTTAATTTTAATTTTGATTAAGATATATGATTATTGCAAAATGGGAGTAAAAGTACTTACTTGTCATAAACTTTGAGATATCCACCTTGTCTGGATAGTTTCATGATTGAGGTGGAAGTTAGAAAATGTTTATGTTTAAACATTTATAGTTGTAAAAGTCAATTTAATCTGACCTTATAATATTTTGTATTTTGTTGTGTTATGGTATATATAAAATATATATTATCTAACCATAGTAATTTATTAATAACATGAATTTATTATTTATTATATTTAATATATGTTTTATTTATATTTATTCATTTTATTTTTATATGAATAAATAAAGTTTTTGAAGATCAGAAATTTCTATCATTTATGTTGAAAAGAAATGAAAAAATGTCTATTATTTTAAAATAAATTAAGCCTTCATTAAGGTTATATAATAAAATGATTATATGCTCCTTAAGAGCTAATATTCCATCAAACTATAAAAAGCTCTTTAAAAGCTAATGTTTTACCTCCTTGTGATGCAAAATTTTGTAAAACATAATATTATTTTTCAGATAAAGAAGATATATATTGAAGGAAATCTTTATGTGTTTTACATTAAAACCATGGATAGAAATGACATGAGATACTTATGTTTTTGTATTATAAATATTCTCTGAATGAATACATTACACGAATATGATTGACATATGAGATAGTGAAAAGAAGTTCATAGTGTTGGTATGACTAGTTAGACTATCCCGAGTCAATGATGATGGGACATAATTTGATGAAAATTTATATGATTTTATTGAAGAATTACAAGATATATTTTAATAATTGTCATCAATACTAGCTTTTTGAAACACCAGCTAAAGTTAGAGGCTGTTTGCAATTTTAGATGATAACCAAATAACATATGAGCTCATGTATCACATGTGTGCAATCCGAAGTTTGCGATATTATTTCTTGAAATAATTTGATTGTACACAATCTCTATAGTATGCAATTTGTGCTAACAACGTTGGTGTATTATATCCCAAGCTTAATTTTTGTAGTTTTAACTGGGATAATATTAAGTTTTCTATACCTAGATATGTTATACTTAATGGTTAGTAAAATTATGCCTCATTTAATTGATTAACCATTAATATAAGGATAGCTTTACAATAAACATGTAATTTTATTTGCATCAAGTCAACATGTAAGAAATATTTGTCTCATGAGAAATGAGTTTCATTTATAAGTTAATAGGTTTCATCTAAGAATATTTGGATATACAATATCTATTTTATATTCCACCATAACGCATTAAGATGGATCACCAAGTATGAAGTTGATAAAATTTAGAATTTTCATTAGATGTGAAAAAGTTGAAGGAGATATATTTATAATTTTGAAGAAGTATTGTCATGTTTCAAATTTTCTTAGTATTAAGGGGAGACAAATTGGTTAAATAATTATGTTATCATTTTTTTTTTTGTGATCCTCACTAATATTATGTGCACAAAGTTTGAAGGATAAAATTATTTGCCAGGCATGTTTAGTGATGACATTTAGAGATTGCATATACTAGCTGATTGTGAAAAAAAAATAGAATAAAATAAATAAAATAAAGAACACACAAATTTTACGTGGAAACCCTTTCGGGAAAAAAACCACGGGCAGAGGAGAAGAAAATTCACTATGTCGAAAAATTTGTATCAATACAAGAGGAATAGACTATGTCTATTTATAGGCTTGTAAAGCCATATTCTAGTAGGATTGAAACACCCTATCCTAATCAATATAAAATAGATGAAGTTTAATAAGGTTTAAAAAACCTTATTCTAAAATAAAATAAAAGAAGTCTAGTTCTATATGGATTTTACTTTTATTTTATTTTCCATCATATTCTATAAGAATTTGGGTCACTTAATTCTAACAATCTTCAACTTGACACAAATTCTCAATGAACAAGTTCTTCATTGTGAACTTTCAATAAACAAGTTCTCCACCTCTTCCATAAAACCCCTTAAGGGTTTAACTCAACAATGAACACCAACCAAGTCTAAGCAATGCTCAAACTTGGTTTTAGGAAGTGACTTAGTCATCATATCTGCAGGATTTTCATGAGTACTAATTTTGCTCACAACAATATCACCACGAGCAATAATATCACGAACAAAATGATACCGAACATCAATGTGTTTTGTTCTCTCATGAAACATTTGATCTTTTGTAAGAAATATAGCACTCATCATTGTCACAAAATCATCGTGTCTGATTTGAAGGTCTTCATTGAGTTCACTAAATAGTCCCTTCAACCAAATAGCTTCTTTGCAAGCCTCGATGTCGCCATGTACTACTCACCTTCGGTGGTAGACAAAGCGATCGTAGTTTGCAAAGTGGCTTTCCAACTAATTGCACAACCTCCGATTGTAAAGACGTAACTCAGTGAGAGATCTTCTTCTATCAAGGTCTCCAAAGCAAAATCAGCATCAACATACCCTATGACTCCATCTTTAGTTCTTCCAAAATTCGTAAGCAAACATCGGTAGTGCCTCGTAAGTATCTTAAAATCCACCGAATCGCTTTCCAATGTTCTTTACCGGGATTTGCCATGTATCTCGCTAATCGCATCGATCGCATATGATAAATCTGACGTGAACAAACCATAGCATACATGAGAGATCCCACTGCACTAGAGTATGGAACATGTGACATGTACTCAATCTCATCATCGATTGTGGAGACAAAATCGATGAAAGTCTCGAAATGGGTTTGCTAAAGGAGTACTAACAGCTTAGCACTCTGCATATTGAACCTGCAAAGAACTTTCTCAATGTACCCCTTCTGACTTAGGTATAATTTACTTGATTTTCTATCTCTGAGAATCTCCATACCAAGTATCTTCTTTGCTTGGTCCTAAATCTTTCATCTCAAATTCTTTACTTAGTTGGGCTTTGACCTTTCTTATCTCTTCTTTATCTTTTCTTTGCTATCAACATGTCATCAACATAAAGAAGTAGATACATAAAAGAACCATCACTATTTTTCTTAAAGTAAACACAATCATCAAAACTACTTCTTTTGAAATCATGAGAAGTCATAAAGGAATCAAACCTCTTGTACCACTCGTCTTGGTGGTATTGTTTCAAACCGTAAAGGGACTTTTTCAGCAAGCAAACATAGTTCTCTTTTTCTCAAATCAGAAACCTTCTCGTTGTTGTATGTAAATATCCTCATCAAGTTCTCCATGCAAAAATGCGGTTTTTACATCTAATCGCTCAAGCTCCAAATCATGCATGGCCACAATACCAAGCAAAGCTCGAATCGAACTATGCTTAACAACCTGGGGAGAACACATCTCAGAAGTCCACTCTCGGAATTTGATTGTAACCCTTTGCAACAAGCCTTGCTTTATATCCGGGTTCTTCAACTCCTCGAGTCCCTTCTTTCTTTTTAAATACCCATTTACAACGAACAGCCTTTTTACCTTTAGGAAGTTTCACAAGGTCCCATGTTCTGCTTTTGTGGAGTGATTCCATCTCTTCTTGCATAGTAAACATCCACTTTTCTCGAGCCTTCACAGTAATCGCCTCGAAATAATTAGATGGCTCTTGATTCGCATCTATATCTTCACCCACATTCAAAGCATAAGCAACTAGATCAGCCTCGGCATATTTCTTTGGAGGTTTAATTTCTCTTCTAGTTCTGTTTTTGGCGATAGAGTATTGTGGTGAAGAAGCAACTCTATTCTCAATTTTTGTAATCGGCTTGAGGAGTTGACTCTGTATTAATCTGATGCTCTACTTGTTTTTGATTTTCTTTATTGGAAGAGTCTTTAAGAGATAAGTTAGGTAGCATAGCGCTTTCATCAAAAACAACATCTCTACTAATCACAACTTTTCTATTTTCGGACACCATAACTTATACCCTTTTACACCACTTTATAACCAAGAAAAACACATTTAATGGATCTCGGTTCCAATTTTCCATTATCAACATGAGCATATGCAGACACCCAAAGATCTTTAAATCGTAATAATTAGCGGGATTACGGACCATACCTCTTGTGGAGTCTTTTTCTCAATGGCAACGGATGGAGATCGGTTGATCAAAAAACATGCGATGAAGCCGCTTGCGCCTTAAAAATGACTTCGTAAGTTGGCATTTGACAACATACATCGAACCTTCTCCATGATCGTTCGTTCATTCGCTTCGCAACGCCGTTTTGTTGTGGAGTATGACGAATCGTCGGTGTCTTATGATTCCTTCCGACTTGCACAATCTATTAAACTCATCGAATGAACTCTAAGCCATTATCTGCATGGAGGTATTTTATCTGCTTTCCGTCTGCTTTTTCAATCATAATTTTCCAAGACTTAAATGCGGAAAACACATCACTTTTCTCGCTTCGGAAGAACGCCCAAACTTTTACGGAAAAATCATCAATAAAGGTTAGCATATAATTAGCTCCACCTCCGGAAGGCACTCTAGATGGCCCCCACAGTCGAATGAATATACTCCAATGTTCCCTTCGTGTTATGGATTCCTCTAGTGAATCGAACTCTCTTTTGTTTTCCAAAAACACAATGCTCACACGAAATTCAGTTTGCAAATTCCTTGCCCATTAAGAAGTCCTCTTTTGCTCAATTCGCCATGCCATTCTCACTCATATGCCCTAGGCGCATATGCCAAAGTTTAGTAATATCATCATCGACAAGGGCGAGGAAGCGGCAATTTGCATCACGATAATGATAGAACCACGCAAAACATATAACTTGGCAATCTTTCTCATCCTTTCATCACAACAAAGGACCCTTTGGAAATCTTTAAAACCCCATTTTCAATTTGTATATCTGCACTTTTGAATCAAGAGTACTCAACGAAATTAAATTTCTTTTCAATTCGGAACATGCCGTGACGTCACTAAGTGTTACGACAACTCCATCAAACATCTTAACTTTAATTGTTCCAACACCTACGATTTTACACTATTATTTCCCATCAAAACAACACCTTGGACATTTGTCGCTTCGTAAGTTGTAAACCAATCCCGATTGGGACTCATATGGAAGGTGCAAATTTGAATCAAGTATCCACTCCTCGCTTTACTTTAGAATCATTGTGAAGCGACTAGAAGTTCACCATCGCCGTAGTCTTCTACAACATCGGCTTCACCGAATTTTTTCGTTGTTTTCCTTTTTGATTCGCAGCCTCCCTTTTAATCTTCTTTTGTAGCTTATAGCACTCAGATTTAATGTGCCCTTTCTTCTTGCGAAGTTACAAGTTTTACCTCTGTTTGAAGACTTGATCTACCCTTAGATTTACCACGAGGATTCCATTCTGTGTCCTACCACGATCATCATCGACATTCCGATCTTGTCTCCCACGAACAATGAGACCCTCTCCCCGAGAGTCGGGTTTAACCACAAGATGCTTCATCTTATCATACGAGGTTAAAGAATCATAAACCTCATCAATCTGTTAGAGACTCACTCACGCTATATAAAATCGTGTCTCTAAAGGTTGAATAAGACAGGGAACAACGAACAAAGTAGAATCAACCCTAGATCTTCCTTATCATACCGAACCTCCATGGCTTCCAAGTTTGAGAGAATTTCTTTAAACAACATTAAGTGTTCGTGTATGACGCACCTTCCTCCAAACGATGAGCATAAAGACGCCGCTTCATATGCAACTTGCTTGTTAGAGTTTTCGACATACATATTTGTTCTAGCCTCTTCCATAATGCAAAATGGCAATTTTCTCTTTCATCACATCTTGCAAAATTTCGTTGGACAAATGCGGATGTAATTGTGTTAATACCTTTCGATCCTTACGCTTTTTCTCTTCATCTGTTAATGTCGAAGGCATCTTATCTATCCCTAGCAGAGCATCCTCCGATTCATCATGCAAGAATGCTTGCATCTTAATTTGCCACAACGCAAATCTAGTGTTGCGATCCAACGCAGAAATTTCATATTTCAAAGACGCCATTACCGTGATCGAGATGAATAACCCTAAGCTCGATACCAATTTGTGAAAAAAATAGAATAAAATAAATAAAATAAAGAACACACAAATTTTACGTGAAACCCTTTCGGAAAAAACCACGCGAGAGGAGAAGAAAATTCACTATGTCGAAAAATTTGTATCAATACAAGAGGAATAGACTATGTCTATTTATAGGCTTATAAAGCCATATTCTAGTAGGATTGAAACACCCTATCCTAATCAATATAAAATAGATGAAGTTTAATAAGGTTTAAAAAACCTTATTCTAAAATAAAATAAAAGAAGTCTAGTTCTATATGGATTTTACTTTTATTTTATTTTCCATCATATTCTATAAGAATTTGGGTCACTTAATTCTAACTGTGAAAAAAAAATAGAATAAAAATAAATAAAATAAAGAACACACAAATTTTACGTGGAAACCCTTTCGGGAAAAAAACCACGGGCAGAGGAGAAGAAAATTCACTATGTCGAAAAGTTTGTATCAATACAAGAGGAATAGACTATGTCTATTTATAGGCTTGTAAAGCCATATTCTAGTAGGATTGAAACACCCTATCCTAATCAATATAAAATAGATGAAGTTTAATAAGGTTTAAAAAACCTTATTCTAAAATAAAATAAAAGAAGTCTAGTTCTATATGGATTTTACTTTTATTTTATTTTCCATCATATTCTATAAGAATTTGGGTCACTTAATTCTAACAATCTCCACCTTGACACAAATTCTCAATGAACAAGTTCTTCATTGCGAACTTTCAATAAACAAGTTCTCCACCTCTTCCATAAAACCCCTTAAGGGTTTAACTCAACAATGAACACCAACCAAGTCTAAGCAATGCTCAAACTTGGTTTTAGGAAGTGACTTAGTCATCATATCTGCAGGATTTTCATGAGTACTAATTTTGCTCACAACAACAATATCACCACGAGCAATAATATCACGAACAAAATGATACCAAACATCAATGTGTTTTGTTCTCTCATGAAACATTTGATCTTTTGTAAGAAATATAGCACTCATTCATCACAAAATCTCGTCTTTGATTCGAAGGTCTTCATTGAGTTCACTAAATAGTCCCTTCAACCAAATAGCTTCTTTGCAAGCCTCGATGTCGCCATGTACTCGACCTTCATGGTAGTAGACAAAGCGATCAGTAGTTTGCAAAATGGCTTTCCAACTAATTGCACAACCTCCGATTGTAAAGACGTAACTCATGAGAGATCTTCTTCTATCAAGGTCTCCAAAGAAAATCAGCATCAACATACCCTATGACTCCATCTTTGGTTCTTCCAAATCGTAAGCAAACATCGGTAGTGTCTCGTAAGTATCTTAAAATCCATTGAACTGCTTTCCAATGTTCTTTACCGGGATTTGCCATGTATCTGCTAACTACACTGACTGCATATGATAAATCTGGACGTGAACAAACCATAGCATACATGAGAGATCCCACTGCACTAGAGTATGGAACATGTGACATGTACTCAATCTCATCATCTGATTGTGGAGACAAAATCGATGAAAGTCCGAAATGGTCGCTAAAGGAGTACTAACAGGCTTAGCACTCTGCATATTGAACCTGCAAAGAACTTTCTCAATGTACCCCTTCTGACTTAGGTACAATTTACTTGATTTTCTATCTCTGAGAATCTCCATACCAAGTATCTTCTTTGCTGGTCCTAAATCTTTCATCTCAAATTCTTTACTTAGTTGGGCTTTGACCTTTCTTATCTCTTCTTTATCTTTTCTTTGCTATCAACATGTCATCAACATAAAGAAGTAGATACACAAAAGAACCATCACTATTTTTCTTAAAGTAAACACAATCATCAAAACTACTTCTTTTGAAATCATGAGAAGTCATAAAGGAATCAAACCTCTTGTACCACTTTGTCTTGGTGGTGATTGTTTCAAACCCGTAAAGGGACTTTTTCAGCAAGCAAACATAGTTCTCTTTTTCTCAAATCAGAAAACCTTACGTTGTTGCATGTAAATATCCTCATCAAGCTCTCCATGCAAAAATGCGCTTTTACATCTAATCGCTCAAGCTCCAAATCATGCATGGCCACAATACCAAGCAAAGCTCGAATCGAACTATGCTTAACAAGCTGGGAGAACACATCTCATGAAGTCCACTCCTGGAATTTGATCAGAACCTTTGCAACAAGCCTTGCTTTATATCTCGGTTCTTCAACTCCTGAGTCCCTTCTTTCTTTTTAAATACCCATTTACAACGAATGACCTTTTTACCTTTAGGAAGTTTCACAAGGTCCCATGTTCTGCTTTTTGTGGAGTGATTCCATCTCTTCTTGCATAGCAAACATCCACTTTTCTCGAGCCTTCACAGTGTAATCGCCTCGAGAATAATTCGATGGCTCTTGATTCGCATCTATATCTTCACCACATTCAAAGCATAAGCAACTAGATCACCTCAGAGATATTTCTTTGGAGGTTTAATTTCTCTTCTAGTTCTGTTTTTGGCGATAGAGTATTGTGGTGAAGAAGCAACTCTATTCTCAATTTTTGTCTTGGCTTGAGGAGTTGACTCTGTATTAATCTGATGCTCTACTTGTTTTTGATTTTCTTTATTGGAAGAGTCTTTAAGAGATAAGTTAGGTAGCATAGCGGTTTCATAAAAACAACATCTCTACTAATCACAACTTTTCTATTTTCAGACACCATAACTTATACCCTTTTACACCACTTTATAACCAAGAAAAACACATTTAATGGATCTCGGTTCCAATTTTCCATTATCAACATGAGCATATGCAGGGACACCCAAAGATCTTTAAATCGAAATAATTAGCGGGATTACGGACCATACCTCTTGTGAGTCTTTTTCTCAATGGCAACGGATGGAGATCGGTTGATCAAAAAACATGCACGATGAAGCCGCTGCTACGCCCAAAATGACTTGTAAAGTTGGCATTTGACAACATACATCGAACCTTCTCCATGATCGTTCTGTTCATTCGTTCGCAACGCCGCTTTGTTGTGGAGTATGACGAATCGTCAGTGTCTTATGATTCTTTCGACTTGCACAATCTATTAAACTCATCGAGCGAAACTCTAAGCCATTGTGCATGCGGAGGTATTTTATCTGCTTTTTCCGTCTGCTTTTTCAATCATAATTTTCCAAGACTTAAATACGGAAAACACATCACTTTTCTCGCCTTGAAAGAACGCCCAAACTTTTCTCGGAAAAATCATCAATAAAGGTTAGCATATAATTAGCTCCACCTCTGGAAGGCACTCTAGATGGCCCCACAGTCGAATGTATATACTCCAATGTTCCTTCGTGTTATGGATTCCTCTAGTGAATCGAACTCTCTTTTGTTTTCCAAAACACACGGTGCTCACAGAAATTCGGTTTGCAAATTCCTTGCCCATTAAGAAGTCCTCTTTTGCTCAATTACGCCATGCCATTCTCACTCATATGCCCTAGGCGCATATGCCAAAGTTTAGTAATATCATCATCGACAAGGACGAGGAAGCGATAGTTGCATCACCAATAATGATAGAACCACCGCAAAACATATAACTTGGCAATCTTTCTCTGTCCTTTCATCACAACAAGGACCCTTTGGAAATCTTTAAAACCCCACTTTCAAATTGTATATCTGTACTGCCTTTTTGAATCAAGAGTACTCAACGAAATTAAATTTCTTTTCAATTACGGAACATGCCGTGCGTCACTAAGTGTTCGACAACTCCATCAAACATCTTAACTTTAATTGTTCCAACACTGCGATTTTACACGGAGTATTATTTCCCATCAAAACAACACCTTGGATTAATCGTTTAGTAAGTTGTAAACCAATCCCGATTGGGACTCATATGGAATGTGCAGCTGAATCAAGTATCCACTCCTCGCTTACTTTAGAATCATTGTGAAGCGACTAGAAGTTCACCATCGCCGTAGTCTTCTACAACATCGCCTTCACCGAATTTTCTCGGTTGTTTTCCTTTGATTCGCAGCCTCCCTTTTAATCTTATTTTGTAGCTTATAGCACTCGATTTAATGTGCCCTTTCTTCTTGCGAGAAGTTACAAGTTTTACCTCTGTTTGAAGACTTGATCTACCCTTAGATTTACCACGAGGATTCCGTTCTCTGTGTCCTACCACGATCATCATCGCATTCCGATCTTGTCTCCCACGAACAATGAGACCCTCTCCACGAGAGTCGGGTTTAACCACAAGATGCTTCATCTTATCATACGAGGTTAAAGAATCATAAACCTCATCAACCTGTTAGAGACTCACGGCTATATAAAATCGTGTCTCTAAAGGTTGAATAAGGCAGAGGCAACGAACAAAGTAGAATCAAGCCTAGATCTTCCTTATCATCATCGAACCTCCATGGCTTCCAAGTTTGAGAGAATTTCTTTAAACAACATGTTAAGTGTTCGTGTCTGACACGCACCTTCCTCCAAACGATGAGCATAAAGACGCCGCTTCATATGCAACTTGCTTGTTAGAGTTTTCGACATACATATTTGTTCTAGCCTCTTCCATAATGCAATGCGCTTTTCTCTTTCATCACATCTTGCAAAATTTCGTTGGACAAATGCGGATGTAATTGTGTTAATGCCTTTCGATCCTTACGCTTTTTCTCTTCATCTGTTAATGTCGAATGCATCTTATCTATCCCTAGCGGGGGCATCCTCCGAGATCCATCTGCAAGAAGAATGCTTGCATCTTAATTTGCCACAACGCAAATCTAGTGTTGCGATCCAACAAATGAATTTCATATTTCAAAGACGCCATTACCGTGATCGAGATGAATAACCCGGAAGCTCGATACCAATTTGTGAAAAAAATAGAATAAAAATAAATAAAATAAAGAACACACAAATTTTACGTGGAAACCCTTTCGGGAAAAAAACCACGGGCAGAGGAGAAGAAAATTCACTATGTCGAAAAGTTTGTATCAATACAAGAGGAATAGACTATGTCTATTTATAGGCTTGTAAAGCCATATTCTAGTAGGATTGAAACACCCTATCCTAATCAATATAAAATAGATGAAGTTTAATAAGGTTTAAAAAACCTTATTCTAAAATAAAATAAAAGAAGTCTAGTTCTATATGGATTTTACTTTTATTTTATTTTCCATCATATTCTATAAGAATTTGGGTCACTTAATTCTAACACTAACAATGATATATATACCAACTAAAATGCTTCAAATAATTATATTTCCCAGAAGGACAATGTGATAAAAATAACTCTTGAGCATGCTAGAAGCATGGTAAACTAGTCGATTCCATAAAATGAAAATTTCTTGAAAAAAAGGAAAAAGAAATGAAGATGGTCACATACTAAAGGAGGCGGGTACTCATAAAGAGACACAGGGCATAATTTTTGATAAAATCCCAGAAAATGTTCAGGTACCTGAAATTATGAATATAATGGTATATCCCAATCAGTTATGTCATAACTAAATGGAATTGACAAAAGGAAATTATTGTCGACAACGATAATATACATAGAACACTTAAATATTATGGAAAAGTGAGGATCTTGAATGAAAATATATTTGAAAGCATTGATATGAGAACAACTCATAAAAAAAAAAAGACACTTCTATTATAACTTATGAAATGTATCCCATACTTGAAGTCCAAACACCCAGAAGGTATAAAGCCAAGAGGAGTACATGTTAGCATAATAGCAAGTCATAATATATAAAATTGACTTGTAACAAGAATGTTCGCAAGACACTTGGTTTTGGTTGAGAAAAATGATAAATTTGTGGTGAATGCAAACGCCAAACAAAGTTATTTATTCACGTTTAGTGAATTTGTATTCAGTTGATATAAAATATTTGATAATATTGATGCTTGAAGCTTAAAACTCGAGTTTCATGAGAAATTATTAAATGTGAATATGGTTTTGTTTAGGAGTTTTTATTAATTAATGTGTTTATACATATATGTTATTATCATCATTGTTGATATTAATGTATCAAATTTCATTTTTCCTGAAGAATTTCCAAGAGAAATAATTATTCGATAGATAAATTTTATAATGAAAGTATATCTAAAAATGAAAATTTATCTCAGCGTGAAGATCAAGTATTCAATAAGGACAAATTCTTACATAATGATATTATAAAGAATTGCTATTGAGTATCCAATAGTCTTTATATAATCAAAATTAATCAGACTAATTTTTCTTGTAGATTGGAGATATTGCTAATGATCAAATAACAGTGTTATAAAACGATAGTCCTGAAGTATTATTTCTTTATGTGCCCAATGCACTTATTGTATTGGTAATAGTGAATGATACAATATATCATACTTTATAAAGTTGTTGGCGACATCTAAAGTATAAGAATGCAATTAAATTTTATTGCTATATTGATACATAATGAACACAATTTGTTGTACATATTGATAATTTATTATTGATAAATAATATTGAATGACTCAATATTGAGTTATAAAATGATGTTCAAATAAGGGGAGTAAAATATGCACTATTGTAACACCTCTCACCCAATGCAAAGAATAATCGAGAAATTCAATTAGGCATTCCCTACCGTTACATTTCAGAAGTTAATTTTCAATATTGAATTGCATCGTTTCAAAGATCTTAAGTGATGTTTACAAAAGGGGGAATAAATTTAAACTATATTTTTCTTTTAAGATTGTGGCATATTGTGTATTAAAGAATTATGTATTCTTTTTTCCTTCACTAGGTTTTTGTCTGATAAGGTTTTTCTTAGTAAGGTTTTTAATGAGACATCCTTTATACAATGAACATCCAAGAGAGTGTTATGAATGCTATTAAGTGAATGTTCATTGTAATCAACTTTTCATCTTTCATCTTCCTTAACTCTTCATCTTTTATTTTTTTGTAACCCCTTTCCTATTTATATATTAGAAAAAGAGGAGTTTAATTTCTCTCTCTCTCTCTCTATATATATATATATGAATATACTATTTATAATGATGATGAAAAAAAAGAGAAATGCAATAGAAATTCCCATATTCTTATCTATTATTATTGTGTTATTTACATTCTTATTATTTTATAACAAAAAAATTTATTAATAATAATTTCCTTTCATTTCCGTCGTTTAGCGAAACAAATTGGGTTAAGTACAATTCACTTTCCTTTCATTTTATTAATTTCAATTATCCAAATAATAAAATAAAGAATATTTTCTTTTCCTTTACTTTTCTTGCTTTCTCTCTCAAGTTTTCTTTTCTCTTTTTTGCTTCAAGTGAAATTAATATTTTTTTCTAGTGATTTTTTCGCTTGTCTTTTCTTTTAGAATAGTAAAATAAAATAAAATAAAAAGTAAATTTTATTTACTTATTTATTATTTTAAAAATAATTAATTAAATACAAAAGATGAATTCTTAAGCTCGTTTAATGTATTAAATAATTAGTCTTTCATTAAAACTCATATATTTGATAAAAAGAATTTTAAAAATAATATAAAATAGATTTCATTGAGCTAGAAAATACCTATACAAATTATGTGTTGAATCGTATTGGCCCAACTCAAAGCCCAATCCTTGACAATCCCTTAAAATGGGAAAATACAATAAAACTTCAAACTCCAACGGTTTTGAAACAAGAGATTCCTACAGTTTTGGAGGTTAATTGCAAAGTGGAGGAATTGCTCTGTTTTTTCGGGGTGCCTACCATCTGTTTGATCAAAGATCGAGAAGACAGCAAATAAATGGCGACCAAAGTTCAAAAAAATGGAACTCTCACTCGTTCAATTTTCTCCATTTCCAAACATTCCTGCCTTACACACAAACCTTTATTTGTTTGTTTGCTTTATTTCTTGGGTTTGTGTGTAAATTTTGTTACTCTCCATTTTCGTTCAATTCGAAGTTTTTCTCAGGTACCCTTTAGTTCAATTTGCTTCGACTTGGTTTTTTTTTTTTTTTTTGTGTGTGTGTGTGTGTGTGTGTGATATAATTTTTAGTTGATCTCTGGGTCTTTTTTTATGTCATATAATCTGAACTGGGTGACATTTCCAATTAGTTAACTTTCATTTCTTTAATCATTGCAGTTAATTTACTTATCCCACTTTTCTTCTATAAACATGTTTGTTTGTTCATATTAATCGAACAATTGCGTGTTTTTTCAGATACCATTTGTTGAAGAATCAACAGCTTATAGATCCCTGAAAAGACAAGTTTACACTTGACAAAATGTTTGGGTTTATGAAACCAAAGCAGAAAGGGGACTCACCAGCTGAGTCTGACACAATGACACTTGCTCGAAGGACTACTTCTGAGCCGGCAATGTTGGTCCCGGAGTCAATCGAAGATGACAATGGGGGAAGAAAAAAGCAAAGCTCAGCATCCACTAGGGCATCACCAGCAAGAAACAATAGAGACAAATACAAGGACGATTTCCGTGACTCCGGCGGACTAGAAAACCAGACCATGGAAGACCTTGAGGGGTATGCTGTCTACAAGGCCGAGGAGACAACAAGTACTGTCAACAACTGCTTGAAGATTGCTGAGAACATCAGATCGGATGCTACAAAGACTCTTGATACTTTGCATGCACAAGGAGAGCAAATTGAAAGGACCCACCAAATGGCTGTTAATATTGACAAGGATTTGAATAAGGTAACTCTTCTGTTTACCCTGTCTTTTGCTTGGTATTTTGTGTATTTGACATGATGAAGGAACTGTGTATCATCTGTTCATAATAGGGCTTTATGGCTTAAAGCTTGTCCTTACAAGGAAAGTGTAAATTTATGATGGTTATAAGCAATCTACAAGGTTGGCTTTAGGTAAACATGTTTGTTACAGGAGGATAATTTAGACATATTTCCATGTTTCTGGTCTTTTGGATCATATAATGTTATTTGGTTTTCTTTTATTGAAAGGCAACCCACTACTAGAAAACTTTTTTCTTATTATTTTTGTATGATAAATTCCTTTAAACTGGACTTTGTTTTGCTAATATCAGGGTGAGAAGCTTTTAAATAATCTAGGGGGCATGTTTTCTATGCCCTGGAAACCGAAGAAGACCAAAGAGATTACCGGGCCTGTGATCACTTCAGGTTTTCTTCTGATACAATTTCTTGCCTCCTCTCTCAGTGCATTCAGTATCCAAGTTTTAACTGAAATATGGATTAAGGCTTGTTCATTGCATTGGTTTGGCAGATGATAACAAGAAAAGCAAAGCCGCCACAAAGGAGCAGAGAGAGAAGTTGGGTGTGGCTCCTGTACCTAAGTCTAAGGCCGGAAGTAAGACACCTACTCCGGAGCCAACCGATGCCATACAGAAAGTTGAGGTTAGTATCATGATTTGCATACAAATTTTGGTAAAATTTGACGATTGTGCTAAGATTAATTGGTTGTCTGACTCCAGCTTGAGAAGCAAAAGCAAGATGATGGACTTTCAGATTTAAGTGATATCTTGGGTGATCTAAAGGGCATGGCTCTTGATATGGGAAGTGAACTTGATAGGTCTGTTATTTTGCTTTTATCATTATCAGCTTTACACTACTTGAAAATCTGCATTTCTTATGACCCTTTTCCTGATGGGATTACCTCTTAGTCGCTTTTTAAGTTTTCTTTTGGGGAATTTCAAATCAACAAAAGTCTTTTGCCATTGAATCAGTGTTGGTTTCATGCTTGTGGCTCTTTAGTATTGATTACATGCATGCCTTGTCTTAAATTATTTTTCCATGATTTGGTGGTTGCAGACAAAACAAAGCTCTTGATCATCTGGGTGAAGATATTGATGAACTGAATTCTCGAGTGAAAGGTGCCAATCAACGTGCACGTCATTTGCTTAAGTAAAAAAAGTTGTAGAGCTTACCAAATTTACTTTCACATACCTGTATTTTAACAAGTTTTAACAATTTTTTTTTGTTCTTTATATTTGGTTTTCTATCCTATCCAACATTTGTCATTACTGATATACTCGTTTTACGAGGAATATAACAAAGTTTTTGCCTATAATCTTTATCATTGGTTCGGTTGCATTTCACTACAAGACATGAATGCATAACTTGTAATTCTAATTGAACTCACACACCCTTGACTCACATACATTTTGAAAGTAACAAGGTTGGCTGAATTCTCAGACATGGACTTGCAGTAACAATGAAACTACATTAAAATGGCATGGTTGGTCCACGGTGAGGTATACATAATTTTTTTTTTTTTTTTTTTTTGTAAAATTTGTGCCTGGTTACAATATGCATAAAATTTGCATATTAATTCATACGGGACGGAAATTTCATACATTTTCACATGAAATAAAATGTGTCAAAGAGACTGCTTTGTTAATTCACAAGATATTTAGAGTTGGCAAAACAGGTTCGAATCGGAAAGTTCATCCATATCGATCTGAATGAATCTGAGAAAGTTCGAGCACATAATTGATTAAAGCTCGAGAAAATTCAAGCCAAACAAAACACGTGCTCGAGAAAGCTTGAGTTTGTAAGAATTTGAGTCCAAGACTGATCTGACCGAACCCAAAATAAATCTGAACGAAAGCCCAAAAAAGTCTAAATTCATAACTAAACAGTCATATCAGACCTTAATAATTAATATAATTATATGATATTACTTAAGATAAAAATCAAAGATCAATAAATGATAATTAGTTATTTTATGAAAATTTATTCATAAGCATTACATATTCATATTAAAATTTTATTGATAGAAAAAAAGTAATTAATAATAAATTTTTATATTCAACTATAAAGTGAAAAATGGTAGAAATTAAAATAATGTATCAAAAAATTTATCAAATTGTACTTATTTATCACATTGCCAAAAATTCTAAAAAAAATTAATATTGAAATTTTAAATTTCAAAACATAAAAATTAATTAAATAAATTGTTGAATTTTTTTATCTAATAATGTTAATTGATTTGTTACAATAATATTGAAATTAATTAAATTAATCTCTTTCTAAATTTTAAAATTTTATTTTATGTTTCTATATTGTTCTTAATAAAATCAACTCCACAACTCATACTTAATACTTGTTTGTGAAACTTAAATGCTTTTGATTATATAATCTTAAATCTTTTATAATAAACTAAAAGTAAAGAAAAATCATAACAATTAATTAAATTAATTGCTTGTTCTTCGTTTGGGTACAGAAGTTATGAAAAAATTTTGAGTTTTGTTTGGCATGGAATATAACATTAATTAATTTTATTTAATTGTAAGGATTTTATTTGCTTTTAGTTTAGTATGAAAGACACAAGATAATATAATTAAAAAAAAATTGGTTTTCATGCATAATTATTAAAAATGATTTATTTGAGTTGATTTTAATTTGAAAACCTAAAATAAAATTTTAAGTTTTAAAAGAAACTAAATTAATTAATTTAATTAATTTCAATATTATAGTAACAAATCAGCTGTCAAAAGGTAAAAAAAATTCACTAACTTATTTAATTGATTTTGATGTTTTAAAATTTAAAAATTCAACATTGAATAAAAAATTAGAACTTTCGGCAAGGGGGTAAACAAGTACATTTTGACAATTTTTAAAGCATTATTTTAGTTTTTACCATTTTTTTCACTTCAATCCTTAATGTTTTTTTTTTTACCCCAATCAATATTACAAAGAAGAATATTTTTTGGGTGACCAAAATAAAATCATCCTAGAGGATAGATGGCCAAAATGAAAGTGTGAACATCATGTAGCTTGTACAAGTTAACTATCGTTAGAGATTTAACAGTTAGAGGACTAAAATGTAAGCGACCTAAAAGTTGAGTGACAAAATTGCAAGGGTTTCATTTTGGGTGACTAAAATAAAAACGTCTTAAAAGTTGGGTTATCAACTAGGTAGTTTACCCTAATAAATATATATAATTACTGAACTCCCGTGATTGACTTGGTAGCCAAGGGCTGTTCATCTTACAACTTGCCTGGGTTTGAACTTCCGGGGAAGAAGTGGTAGACTTTTATTTGAACAACTCCCTTTGGGAGTTTTTATTTTTTTTTTTTGTAAGTAAAATAAACAAATAAAACTAATTACATAATGTTCCTCTATGTAAGACTATCACTCAAATGGGCAGTAGGAAAAAGTGCGAACACTTCCCTTAGAATCTCCTCAAATGCCTTCAATCATTGGTTTGTTCTCAAAGCCATTTTGGCCAAGCAGTCAACAATTTTGTTGCATTCTCTATGAATATACTAAATGACCCAAGATCTTACGTTCAGCAACATGTGTTGAATGCATCTAAAGAGGGCAGAGTTCGAACTTGTCTGAGAAAAATCCTGAATAGCTTTGACCACCTCCATACTATCAGATTGAATTCTCACACCATCGTAGCTCATGTTTCGGAGGAAGGTCAAACCATCAAATATACCCTATAATTCAGCATAAAAAATTGAACACTTGCCCAAGTTTCTGTTGTATCCTATAATCTACTCTCCATTGTCATTCCTTACAACTTCTTAAGCTGCAGCATTTTTAGAGGCAATTTGAGCAGCCCCATCGGTGCAATGGTTGATCCAACTAGACGGCGCTTGGGATACTGAAATTTGTTCCTTCCGCCTAGAAACTTCTTCCATGTGAAAAGAAAAAATTTGTTTTGCCCATATATATGAAATTTTAATTATCTCACATGTATTCCATGAAACCCCCTAAAAAAGAAAAAGGTTTCGATTTTTCCAAATTAGCCAGGTTAGTAGCCAAATAAACATGACCAAGTTACCTCACCATCAACTGATCTAGTAGGACTCTGCAAATTAACCTTAACCACTGGATAAGGTCTCATTCGAAGAAACACCCACTTATTTCATTCGGAAGAGCTTGCATCCAGATTTCTTTAATTGTCAAATAGTCTCTGATAATATGTAGAATATCTTCAGAATGATAACCACATGTACCACAAGAGCTATCATACCCTATTGCATTTTTAACACGCTCCACGTTAGTCAGCAACTTTTAATTTAAGACAAGCCATAACAAGAATCTAACTCTTTGGGGTCCCTGAAATTTTCATGGAAAATTCCACTATGTGTCTTTCGATCTCCAATCTCTTTCCCGAATATGCCATTAAGCACTCTTTAGAGAGAAAATACCATTTGTAGTCTTAGTCCAAAAAAACATTGTCAGGGCTTGCTGACAAGTGAGGTGGGTGAATACTCACAATACGCCTAACAATTTCTTTTGGCAGCCAAAAATGAAAATGATCCAAATTCCAATAACCCTCCACATTTACCATTTCACTAAGCATGTAATCTAAGTTGATATTACTATGGCCCGGAATATGATCAATCAAAGGGCCTACATCCGAAATCCATGGATCTCTCCAACATCTAATATTGTTACCATTACCAATTGACCAACACAAATTTTCTCGAATTAAGGGCCAAACCTTCGAAATAGCTCTCCAAAAAGTGGAACAATTTCCCCATGAAATCTTATTAGGAAGAGCCTCTTTCATAACATATTTGAACTTAAAAACTCGAACGCATAAGGCATCCTTTTTGGAATTTAAGTTGTGTCCTATCTTCATCATGAATGAAATATTCTAGTCTCTCAGATGCCTAATGCCAAGTCCTTCACAAGATTGAGGTTTACAAATAGATGGGAGTATTATTTTCTACGCATGTGATAATATTTAGTCACTCCTATGACTTATTTTTAAAAAAGGGAAGGACAAATTTTCGCTTATTTTGAAGGTTTTATTTTGTACAAGAGGTTTTACTCATATTTCTAATTTTAAGTTTAAATTTTTACTAACTATTCTTTATTTTATGTCTAACTACTACAATACATATGTAATAAATATGTTTTTTTTTTCTTAAGGTTTTTACATTAGTAACCAAATGAGACACTAATGTTATATTTATGACAAATGATTAAACATGATTTATTATGCATTACTAATAAATTTAGTTTTAAACCTATTTCTTTTAATAAAATATTATCTATAATGATATAAACTAAAAATTTTTAAAAATTATTTAACAATTAAACGATTATTAAGTCTATACCCATCAATGTCAAGATAAGTTCGATATACTCTAGGATTCTAATATTCATTAAAATTTTGTTTAAAAAATTTCAATAAACTAGTATCCTTAGAATTCAACCTGGGATGCCGCTCATCTAACTTGTGGTTCTGCATGAAGAGAAGTTTTATAAATCATCAAATCTAGATTCGAAAAGAGTAGCGTTGTAGCTACTTCAAAACATACAAACATTATGCGCAAAGAAATCTATAAATTCTATAGCGGCCAAAGATGAAAGATAGGGAATTTACGGGAAATTTTTATTTATTTAATGTTTTACATTTAGGCTTTTTTATTTATAAATTCATAATTAATTATGATTAATCTGATTTATTTTATTTTTATCTACCTATGACGAAGAAGGAAGTTATCAAGCGATAATTCATGAGAATGGTAATAACAACAGCAACAATAGTGATTTGAAAGACTACAATGCTTGAATTTTGAAGCAGTTCTCTAAGAGACTCTTATATTCTAGGTTAGTATTATTTTGTCTTTTATGCCGTCACTATTTTAAAATTTGAGCTTTAAACCAAAAACATTAAATTATTCTTAAGGTTTGTAGTTTTGTTAACAATGTTGGTTGCGGTAATAATAATAATTTATTTTATTTGTGATTTTCCTATTTTATGAGAACTTATTGGAAATTAATTGCTTAATATGATTTGATTGTCTTTACAATTAACAAAATTAATGAAATATTAAACCTTTATTCGAATAAAACTTGGTCCTTGTTCATTTTTACAATAGACAATTACTCATGAAAAAGTGGAGGAAACTTGAGATTCTTGATAAATATGATTATATATGCATATAATTGCTTATACACTATTCTAATGTTATTTTAATTGATATGTTTCAGAGTTAGGGCTCTTAATGACATTGATATTATGTTAATTTTTATTATTTTTATTCAAATAAGTATTTGCGGTATAAAGTTTCTTTAAATAAAAGGAATTTTTTACACATATTAAAGCCCATCATATTGAATCTCATTCACTAAAATGAATACAAGCATAATAAATTTAAAGGGCATAATTGTGAATAGGATAAGTGATTCACAACTAGAAGTCGAGGAGAAATAATTTATGTTCTCAATGTGATATGAAAAATCATTGGTCACGTACCTATAGTATGTGACAATAAATATTATTTCTCTAGAATAACTAATTATTTGGCAACACAAAATTAGTTAAAAACTCCAGGAAAGCTAATATATCAATATCTGAAGGAACAAAATTAGTGATGGTTAATGCATAATCCTCTAGCGACATTCACTGTAATGGATCTCATGTTGAGATTGTGATAAATAATAGAACAACAAGAGTTATCAAGATAACCCTTCAAAGAAGAGAGATAATTTATGAAAAGTCATTGGTTATGTACATGTCATGCACATGAAAATTTTATTATTCAATTAGTACTTCTTAAAGGAAAGGAAACATATGTCCAGCAGACAATACAACAATCCATACTATCCTTAGGAATAAGAAACATTTTCCTATTTGGTAATGAACAAACCAATCTCTGGTGGTACAAAATTGATTTAGCTCCAGAAGAGCTAATATATTGTTGTCTGTTCAATATGGTAATGGAATATGTTAATATTTCATAGTAAAAAATTAATTTAAAGCTTCAAAAGAGCTAATACATTGTTATCCAAAGAAATAAAGTGATAATTAATGCATTATGTTTTAAACGGTCTCAAAGAAATTATTATGTTTTAAAAGATATATGTTGTAATGTATATCATATTGAGACTATGGATGATGAGACAAATCTATCATATTGGGTAAGAATTTTGTATTGAAAAATTATCTATTAGGCAAGAATTTTGTATTGAAAAATTGTCATATTGAAGAATTTTGGATGAGGAGACAAATCTATCATATTGGGTAAGAATTTTGTATTGAAAAATTATCTTCTTTATCTCTAGTTTGTATTATGCATATATTAGTATGGTTAAATTACATGTATAATAAGCTAGAAGTTTACTAGTCCAAATATACTAATTAGTTGGCATGATTGGTTAGACCATCCCGATCAATAATAATGCGACAATATTAGAGTTTACATGGTTATTCATTAAAGAACCTAAATATTCTTAATTTTAAAGATTTTCAAGCGTTGTTTGTTTTCAAAGAAGATGAACTATTAGAACCTCACTAGCAAAACCTGAGATTGAATCTCTTGCATATTCGAAAGAAATATAGGCTCATTTATCCAACAAGTGAATATTTTGGTATAATTGTTGGTAGATGCATCTACAATATAATCACATGTGGGTTATCAAATCGCAACCTGCCGTTTGCAAGATTAATTGTTTAATGATTTGTTTCATAAGAAAAATTTCAAATTATGCAATTAAGGCAGTTTTTACTAATGTTGGTCAGAGCTTTCAATGATTATCAAATGCTAGATTGTCAGTGCGAGTAACAATTGCAAAAGCTTGCATTTTATACGTATAAAATGGTTTAGCAAAAGTTATAAAGTAAATGCCTCCAGTTAGTAGCTAAATCATATCTTTTGAGAACAAAACTTTTTGTATATATGTATAAAGATATGATATTTTTACATGAATCGACCCTTGATTACATCATGCTAATAAGTTATGATAAATACTCTCCATTACAATTGGTTTTTGGTTAGGAGCCAAATACAACTCATTTTAGAAGTTTTGAATGTGTAGTATATGTTCAAGTTGCTCCACCACAATGCAAAAATGAGTATTCAAAAAAAGTTAGGAATATATATTAATTATGAATCTAATTATATTGTTAGATGTTTTAAACGAATTGGAGATTCAATTATGATATTACTTGTATTTTGATTTGATAATTTTTCAAACATTAGGGGGAGAGAACTGATAGCTGGATGGGATAATTACTTGAATGAATTGTCATTATCTATATCCTCATAGAAAAAAATTTGAACTAGAAGTTCAAAAGATAATTCACTTTATTGTAAGTTAACTGTGAAATGTATTTACTAACCTAATATGAATAACCAAGTTTTATGTACCAACTGATGTCTTGAAGTCTCATTAGGACAACCTTGTTAGGAAAATGAAAGTATTTCATGCTTGAAACATGGTAGATTGATTGATTCTAAAAATAAAAATTCTTGTAAAAGAAAATAATAAATCAAGATGGTCATATAATGGAGGCAAATGCTCCTAAAGAGACATAAGACATAACTAATTATTAAAACTCTAGAAGAGATTCGAGTACCTGAAGATGAAAGTAATGAAAATAAAGAGATATCAATAGGTTATGTTAATACGAGAAAATATAGAGTCAAGAAATGAAAAGTTGTCGACAAAGATTTTACATGTAATATTGTTGTTGAAATAATAAAAGAAAATAAGGATCTTGAATAAAATTGTTGAGACATATAGATATAGAATTAAATTCAAAAAGTTTTTGGACTATTAGTCCAAACGTCAAAAGGTATAAAACCAGTGAAGTACGAATGCGTAGTTTTGTGAATTGAAATAAGAAAAATGAAGTTTCACACTAAGTACTAGCATTGATCATGAGAAGATATAATATTATTTTATAATGGGTGGAATAATCTTTAGATATTTTATTAGTCTGGCAATTTACGAAAATTTGACATGCGCCTAATGGTTGTTGTTACAACCTTTATATGAATCACTATATAGTGAAGTTAATATTAAAGTCCTTGAAGGATTTATAATGCTAAAAGCATACAAAAAATATCGAGAAATTGTTCAATACGATTGCATAAATATTTATATGGATTGAATTGATTTGAACATATGTGGTAAATTCTATTCAGTAAATATTAATTGAAGGAAGATTATAAAATGATCCAAAATACATATTGTATTTTTATAGAAGGACCATGATCAAAGTTTACTATGATTATTGTTGTAACTCCTGGAGAGGTCAAAATACATTTCCTCAAAATTCTTCCTAACTCATGACTTCTAGAAGAATGATGATATAAATATTTATCAAATTTGCTCAAGTGATCATTTGAAAAGCTGATATTCAAGATTGAATACATAGAATATGAGAGATTATGTTATGTTGTCATTAGGAAAAGTAAATATATGTTGTATTCTTTTTCCATTAATCGAGGTTGTCTTACTAGGTTTTCCTAGTAAAGTTTTTAATGATGTAGCATGTTATGCGTATTATAGATATATGTACTATTTTTCCTTCACTGAGAATTTTTTTCCCATTTTTTTTTATCTTAGTAAGGTTTTGTTAAATATGACTCCTATTTTTAGTCAAATTTGAGAAATAATATTTCAGTTAAACTCTGTTTATTTGTTTCAATCAAACACTGATTAGTTTAGATTATTTTATTATTATTTGACCTATGAATTTAGCCTATAAATAGGCTTTTTTACAACCTTAAAAAAAACACCCATTAGAGATTAGAACTCATAACACATTTAGAGAATTTTGTGTTTACGTTTTGTGGGTTCTTTGTTTTCGGGTTTTTGGGTTTTCGGGGTTTAGTTTTTATCTCCATCTTTTGTACTCTTCGTTTTTTTGCCATTATAGTAAAATTATCTTTGCCCGTGGTTTTTTATCCTTTTTGGAGGGGGTTTTCCACGTTAAATTTGTGTGTTCAATTTCTCAATTTATTCTGCTATTTTTTTACTTGTTGCTTAATCGGGTCGATCCTAACAAGTGGTATCAAAGCTAGTTCAATTTTCATAAATCAGCCCATTTAGATATGGCAGCAACAAGGTTTGAAATTGAGAAGTTTGATGGTGAGACAAATTTCAATCTGTGGTAAGTTCGGATGATGGCAATTCTAGTATAATCTGGTTTGAAAAATGTTGTTACCGGGAAAAAGCCTGAGAATCTAAATAAAATATAATGGGAAGAGCTTGATGAAAAGGCTTTGTCTACAATCCAGTTGTGCCTCGCGAATACGGTATTGCAGGAGGTATTGATGGAGAAGACCTCATCTGCCTTGTGGAAAAGGTTAGAAACTTTTTATGCGACTAGTTCTCTAGTTAACCGTTTAGTGTTGAAACAACGTCTATTTACGTTTCACATGAACGAATGTGAGCTTCTTAGAGATCACATCAGTCAATTCATTACTCTTTTAAATGATTTAAAGAACGTCGAGGTTCATATTGATGATGAAGATCAAGCTATGCTATTATTGTGCTCTTTACCCTTTTCATACAAGTCTTTCAGGGAGAACCTGATTTATGGCAGAGACAAACTCTCGTTCGAAGATGTGAAAGGTCATTTGTTGAGTAGAGACAAACTCGACAATGAACTTCATTTGGATAGCAAGGCAGATAGGCAAGCTTCCGTTTTGATAACATTAAAGAAACGAGACAAAAGGTGTCGCTATTGTAAAAAGTTAGGTCATGTCAAAATAGATTGTTATAAACTGCGAAATAAAAGAGCTACTGAGAGTAACGAGGAAGATGTAGCTGGTGCTAATCTGGCCGATGAAAGTGGTGATGATTTCTTGTTAGTGTCAACGAGCGATAACTCCAAGCTCACATCCGAGTGGATCCTAGATTCAAGATGTTCTTTCCACATGTGTCCCAATAGAGAATGATTCTCCACATACAGTTCGGTTGAAGGTGGAGTTGTGCGCATGGGAAACGATTCATCTAGTAAGGTAATTGGTATTGGTACTGTTAAAATTAGGATACACGATGGGACGATTAGGACACTCTCAGATATCAAGTATGTACCTGATTTACGAAAGAATATCATCTCCTTAAGTATTTTAGACTTGAAAGGATGCAGAATCAACATTAAGTCGAGCGGCATTAAAGTATCTCGTGGAGCTCTCATTTTGTTAAAAGGTAAAAGAACTAGCAGTCTTTATATTTTGGAAGGTTCTATAGTGACCGGTGAAATCGGACGTCCCTCGTCCGTTACAGAGTTGAAGTCAACTCATTTGGAGCGGAGGCAACTTGGTCATGGGAGAGAAAAATGTATAACCGTTTCGTTGAAGAGAGGTTCTCTTTTGGATGTAGATTTTGAAAAGTTAGGGCACTGTGTTCGTGAAAATCAGACCCGGGTTAGTTTTGATTTGGCTGTGTACAAGTCGAAAGCTAGAAGTCTTCCAGTTTCTAAGCACAAATTTGACTCAATTAACTCCCTGCATAGTTCAAGGTAGGCTCGTGACGGGCTTTGGCAAAGATGGCGTTGTGGAAATATGAGTCAAGGTGGAGATTTGTTAAATATGACTCATATTTTTAGTCAAATTTGATAAATAATCTTTCAGTTAAACTCTGTTTATTTGTTTCAATCAAACACTGATTAGTTTAGATTATTTTATTATTATTTGACTTATGAATTTAGCCAATAAATAGGCTCTTTTACAACCTTAGAAAAAACATCCATTAGAGATTAGAACTCATAACACATTTAAAAAATTTTGTGTTTACGTTTTGTGGGTTCTTTGCTTTCGGGTTTTCGGGGTTTAGTTTTTATCTCCATCTTTTTTACTCTTTGTTCTTTTGCCATTATAGTAAAATTATCTTTGCCCGTGGTTTTTTATCCTCTTTGGAGGGGGTTTTCCACGTTAAATTTGTGTGTTCAATTTCTCAATTTGTTCTGCTATTTTTTTTACTTGTTACTTAATCGGGTCGATCCTAACAGGTTTTAATGAGGCACATTATTGGACATCTAAATTTTATTATTAAGTGAATGTCCATCAAGATCAAGATAAGTTTGATGTAGTTTAGGACTGTAATATTCATTAGAAGTAGATACTTCTTATATATATAAATATAGACTATAGAGAAATATTGTGAATATATGTATTGATCAATAAAAATATGTACGTTTCTTTTACTCTCCTATTTCTTGTTCCTTTACTTTCTTTATTATTTATTTAATAATAATATCTAGATAGAATATATTAATAAAAAAAGATTATGAAATTCATAAAGTCATACAAATATATAAATTCAATTCTTAATACAATTACATAAAACAAAATTATCCTAGGTCCAACTCCCAAGTTCCAAACATGACCAACATCCAAAATTAGGACCTATAAATTATTATAAATTTTGTAAATATTTTAAAAAAATTATTAAAAAATGAACTATTTTGAAAGTGGAATATTAACATATTTCTTCCTTCATAACTTTGATGGATATAAATTCAATATCTCAACATTTCTTTTCAATTCCAATAATAGATCTTTTTCTTCATCTAATATAAAAATATATAAATAACTATTAATGCATACATATAACTATTAATATGTTATATAATATAATATTACATTATATGATATAGTAGAAAAGTTAACTTTCAAATGTCAAAAAGTACAAGGAATTAATAAAATGTTTGAACCAATATAATAATGAACAATAATATATAATAATTAATATATTATCTATTAGTATTATAGTATGTCATATAGTATTACATAAGATAATAATATATTTTAAAACTATTAATTGGTTCAAAATCATAACTGAATTTATCAACCTATTTGCTTGAATAGGCTCGATTTAATCGGCTAAGTTGGTTTTAGTAGCTAACTATAATTGATGATATACTATTACATAATATATTAATATACTATATAATTACGACTAAAACTATTAATACATATATAACTATAATTATATTATAGATTATAATAAAAAATATAGTATCAATAGTTATATATGTGTAATTTAATATATTACAATACATGTCTACAACTAGTAATACATACAATATTATTAAAATTTTAATATATTAATAAATGTTAATTACAATTTAAAATAAATTATTTGAATATTATTTAATCTTAGAAATATTTAATATTAAAACAAGATTTAAATATTAATATTAATTTATTATAATTAAAATAATATTATTTGAGATTTTTTACAGGTTATTTATTTCGTATATATTGTTAAATTATTTAGTTTGAATATTGAAATTGTTAATATTCATTTTTATGATATTATATGTATCTTTGATCTCCTTTATACAATGAATGTAACGTATTGTATATGAAAATATGTGTAATCTTTAATTACCTTAGCTGAATTTTTCTATTTTTTTTTAGCAATTATTTAAATAAATATTTTAGTATTTAATTATCTTTGATTGAATCTTAAAATTTGTACTTATGGTAACCTATAATATATTTTTTTTAAAGAAAACTATTAACTACAGTTGTCCCATATTTTATCATTTATTTTAATAAATATTATAATATTATCTTACTGAATTTTTCTGTTTCAATATGAAAATCTGTACTTATAAAAACCTATAAAATTTTTTTGATGAACCCTATTAACTATAATTGTCATCATATAAGCTGACAATATCATATAAGCTTTATTTATATTACTATAGTTTAAAAAATATATACGATATTTTAATTGGAATTAAAGCGTATGGAAACACAACACAAATTCACAAAATATGAAATTTAATTTGAGTGCTTGCAAGCACTAAATTTCTAGAAAAAAAATAAGTATGTTTGACTAAACAACCCCACGTGATTTTCAATACAAAACCTCCATTTGAAGTCAAACAATGCTTTTAATTGGACCGTCATCACACCTTAATAGCAACAGAGTGGCAGTACGTTACGCTCCTTTACTTATAATGTTACAAGGGATAAAACATTTACTCTTAGTGGCCCGCTTAATCCTCCTGTTAATTCATGCCCAACATTCTATACTCAGACAAATCTATCTCAGGAGAAAACTTGAAAATTCTTCTTTTCTTGGTGTATGGCCTGACTTTATAGCTGGGACATAGGGTTAGTAAATCTATAACCTCAAGTTCACAAGTGACATCGAAACTAGGGACATGATATTTCAAAACTGCAACTTCAGTGGTCAATGGTTTCTCTTTTCTCCATGACTGTTGATCTCCCTTGGCTGCTAAAAAAGCTGAAAATTGCTTCTAAATCCGACATTCCTTCTCAATAATGCTTATATTGGTTCCTTCAGCTGTCTCTTCATTAGAAAGGCTAGTAACAACTGAGGAGGATGTTCATACTGGTGAACAAATGACATCAAATAGTTGCCTGTGATATACTCCAAAAATGCAAATGTCCCCTAGCATTTCATATTCCTCGTCAGTAGTCAATAGTTTCTCTTTAACCCATTGTTGTGGATCTTCATCAGCTTCCACAGCATATGTAAACCGCATGCCCCTCAAAGACTCCTTCCCAGCAATGCTCATCGTATCTGCACATTTAGCAGCATTTACCATGGTGAGGCCAGTAGCAATTGAGGTTGCCTTGCTAGTAGGGGGATTAATGAAAACTAGTGACTCTACATTACCTACTCCAAGATTGGATGACTCCCCTGGTTTTCTTGTCCCATATTCTTCAATGTGTTCAGATTGTTCATGACAAGCCTCATGAATGATGCTATGCAAATTATCTGCTGAAACAATAACCACTTCATTTGGATATGTTTCTGAAACTGTTTCACATGAATCACTGACTTCGTCATATTCATCCAAGTTATCACAATCATCTTTGTATTCAAACTCATCTGGTTCAGTATAGCAAGGGAGCTCATCCATTGTGCAAACTTTAACTTTCATCTGCTCTGGCAAGCTTGGGCAACTAGTAGAATGATTTGTGTATTTGGTTGAGAAGTAGTTTACCGTGATGTTCAAGCTGATCAAACATCAATATGACACATAGGTAATAAATCACTAACAAGCTGATCAATCTGAATGATCGTTAAAATGGAGATGTTGAAAATTGGCCTACCATGCTGCTGTGATATTTTTTTGTTAAAGTACATACAGCACATGAAGTTGCTGTAATATCTCCGGATGAAGTACATGCAGCTTGTAAACGTATGCTTGCTGTAATAGCAAGATTTTCTCTTTAATTTTATTGTAATCAAACTAGTTGAAAATGAACAAGCTGATGACAGCTTGATATGTTTAGGTGTTGAATGACTAATTTAGGTGGCTTGTTTATGTGGACAAGCAATGTTTTACAAGTTACTAGACTAATTAGTGGTAGTAGGTAATATTTAATGATGCAATTAGCTATAAATGTATTGTTTTTCTTATTGAAAAAATAAGCTAAATGAGCTGAAGCCATAGCTCCCTTCTGCACATTTGTGAGCAAGTAAATTTTTTCTTGCTTCCTTGTTCTGTGTCCTGTATTTCTTCCTCTGCTTTGTTTTCTTTTTTTTGTTGCTGTCAAAAACCCCAACAGGAGACCTAGGTGATTTTTTCCACTATGATCAACTGATAACAAATCACTAGCAACCATGTATTTATATCAATTTAATATTAATACATTTCAGGGATTGAAGCAGTCAAACACCCTATAAACATGAGAAATTCAAACCATGCGATCATATGTACGCTGCCAAAAATAATAACTGTCATTTTAGAAATATAAAGACTATAATCTAAAGGTTCTAACCAAAGGGTTGTGATATTCCCTAGGAAAATTGGAGTAAGCGTCTGTCCCAAGAAGCAAATACTTTGACTAAAAACTAACATATGTGGCAGAGGCAGTTGGCTGGAATGGCTAGCTTTGACACAAGATGGCTGAAGTTAAGGTTAGTTCAAGTTTCTGGATATAACCTGCAAATTGAAGTCCATTTATTCAATTAAAAATGGGAAAATTAAAGGAAATCTTTCATTTATGTCTTTTATTAAAAAGCATGCTGAAAGGGGTAATACACCCTGAATGGTAGGAAAAGTAAAGAAATGAATAAGACAAAGTTTGTTGAGAAACATCAGATAAAGTGGAAGTGAAATGTGAAGGGAAATAGAACAAAAAAAAAAAGAAAGAAAGAAAGATTAAGGATGAGTTAAATAACCTCTGATATTAACGGCTTCGCATGTTCTTCCCACTTAGCGGCCCCTCTTGCTGAAGAGCCTCTTTCCAATGCACCGTTCTTGAGAGATTTCAGAGCATCACATTCATTTGGAAATCCCCTGAAGAGCATCTGCCAATGTTGATACGTAAAATAGAAAACCAAGGAATATTAGAAACCACTGTAAGTCACAAAATAACAATGAACTATTTAATTATTTATTTTGGTCCCAGTTTATAAAAAGGTTCAACAGAAAATCACAAGCTAACACCAGTTGGTAGTAGGCGGAGGGACCCAACTTTAATATAAGACCACAAGTATCCTAATACTTGACGGATGTGGGATGTTACTGCTACACATTCCCCCTAACGTGTAGCTCATAGGGACTAATCAGCTATGGTTCAAAGGTCATCATGATGCAATCATGAGTAATTGTTCAATTTCAAGGAATTTTGTGATGTGGATTAAGTTCATGAGATTTTCGACTTACAAGAGGAGTTTGCTGCAAAGAAGTGTCAGTTGCATGCATGGTGATCAAAACTAGACTGGACCGAATGGTTGATTTGTAAACTGGTAGTCTAACCGATACCATAAAACCGACAAGGGTTCAATTAGTAAAAACTAATCAAACTAGTTAAAAAATAAGTTGAACTAGATTGAAGCTAGTTTAAATATTTAATTTTGAGGTTATAATTTATAAAATAGATGTTTTTGTTTCTATCATTATCTATTGTGTTTATTTTTTTCTTAAATTTTTCTTATTTTTTTATTTATAAATTTTTCTAGAATATTTTAAAATTTTTTATTTTGTCATGGTTGAACCGGGAACAGATGGTCAAGCTGGTTTGACCACCGATCCAATTCTTACAACATTGATTACAAATGGAGTAATTTTCAGTTCATCCAATAGTGTTCCAACAAATTTTCTAAATTTAGGTGAGAAAGGATGCTTAACAAGAACTATCATGATTCTTAGGCATATTGTGCATTATCCACTTTTATTTGCAAGTATCAATTGTCTTTGTTAAGTACAAAACACTTACGAAGAGCTCATCAACTAGCTTTGATGACGATGAAAAGAGCAAACCATTTTTCTCAACCTTCACAAGCTTGTCAATGTTTTGGAAGTCAAACCAGTAACAGATAGTAATAGACTTTAGCATTAAAAGGTATCAAAATTTAAGCCAATAACCATGAATGATAAGTGCACAAGTTTACCAAGAGTAGGAAACAGCTCATACTGGAAGTCCACAACCAAACATATCCACCACCTACTAGCCAATACAAGTTAGGTGAGTGATAAAGGTTTATCGTTGCAAATGTTATTTTCCTAAGAAGGCTTTAACAGGAGCTCTAGAATAACATACCTTCATGGGAAGGTTTAATCCTGAGGAGGAAGTATGTAGACAAACACCTAAATCTATTGAACTTGTAAAATGAAGCAAGAATATGGATGTAAAACAGGTCGCATGAAGCATTTTTCCCTTCTTCCTAATGAACTATGAGGAAGAGAAAATAGATTACGAATATCATACCAAGAAGCAATGGATATTCCTCAGCTGACAGCAACATGGTACGAAATACAACACTTTTCAACTTTTTTATGGGATTATAAGGTTTCTAAACGCGGTTTAGACTTTCGTTAAAAGATTTAAAGGTTATGTTGAGTTTTTATTGAAAATAGCCTTGGATGTCAAAATTTTTTAGAACCATAAATCTAAAGAATTTTGGGTGTTTTGAGGGTTAAGAATCATTATTTAATGAATAATTAGATGTTTAGGATCGATTTTAAGCAATGGGGATGAGTATGGATTAAGAAATTTGAGTTTCGACCAATCTAGTCGAAAATTTTGGTTTCAAGAGGAGCTAGTTTTAGACCTGCATTTTTGTTTGAATTAAGGTGTGCTTTGGTTGTTCATTATTTTTCTATGTTGTATGGTTATGTATGTGAAGATTCAGAACTGTTGGAACACTATTCGAGCAAGGCGAAAGGCAAAGAAAAACTAGTTTGAACTTTTGGCAAACAAGCAAAAGCGTGATCGATGAGTGTTTTGGAGTCGTTGCTAGTATGCACAATTCATTGTGTTAAACGAGAGCTTAGATTAGCCTAAACACCTACACTAAGTTTCAAGAATAAGCCTTCTTATTTCATTTTCCTATTTTTGCAATGTGATGAATATGTGTTGAGAGTTGTGGTAGTTGATATAGCAAAACAGTATGTAATATGTGAATTACTTCAGCATGTGTCATGTGATCTAATGGGGTTGTGGCTCATTGAGAATTGTGGTTATACTTGTAAGTATATAAATTTTGAGTATGATAAGCATGCTATGTGATAGAGAAAATGTTGTGTATTTGATGATCAATAACAGAAATTGTGTAAATTAAAACGATAAGTAAAAATTAGTGTAACAGTGGATATTTTGGCCTTATGATCTTTGGAACCATTGGTTATATATGGCATACCATAGGATTTGTGAGTACTCATCTTTATATTGTGATTTGGGGTATTGAGTCCGGGGACAAATTGGAGAAATAAAGGAATGTGAGCTAAGCTCCATTCACTAGAATATATTGGTGTGTTGGAGAGTGATAGCTTGATGCTTCACTTATGGGATATGTTAGACTCTTTGATTCATTGATGTGTTGAGATTCGTGTATCCAATGTGTGATGATAGAGCCCACTCTTATGTTTCATAGTCTCAAGCGACCAATTTAACGCGAATGATTTTATATATATGTTGTATGAAAATGCATGAGAATTGAAAGCTAGTTCAATTGAGCTAATGGAACATGATTATAGTACGTTTCTTGTTACGAATGTACTTGTATATGTCCATGATTTAACCTATGTTGATGTGCATGATTGTGGTAAATTCTAATACATTCACTAAACTTGTTTAAACTCACACACTCCATACTAAATCCTTGCAGATAGTTAGCATTTTTCGGTGTGAGCGGTGCGGCCAAGGAAATGATCCAAGCTAGCGAATAAACATTCGAGTAGGTGGTGTTATAAACTTTGGTTATTTGAATAAGGGTAATGTGCGTTAGAATTTTCTTTGGTTATCACTATTATTTTATTGAATTATTATGATTTTGGACTTTGAAGTTTTGGTATTGCTTGGAATTACATTTATGAATGATTTGATGATTGGTGTTGTGAATAATAATGCATGTTGAAAGGAATTATAGTTGAGTATGAATGTGACCTCTGTTTGTTGAGTTTTTGTTATTTTGTACAGAGGTATCGATAATCGGGGGCATAAGTATTGATACCTCAGCATTGGAATGAATGTGCAGGAAAACAGTAGCCCAATTTGGTATCGATACCCTTTCACGAGTATCAATACTGGGGTAAAAGTGTCGGTACTTATGTCTAAGTATCGATAAAATGTTGGAATAAAAATTTGGCAGAATGCTAATTTAGTATCATTTTTCTCTTTAGTATCGATACTTTACAAAATATTGATAATTATGTTGATTTCTTTGGAATTTTACTAAATGGTCCCTAAACATGTATTAAACTGATTCTAGTACTAAATAATGTTTATTTTAGTCGCAAACACCTTTATTTAAATGCCTTAGTCTGTTAGTATATGTTCTTGCTGAAGCAATATGTGTATGTGTTAAAGTTATGATAGTGATGTAGCATCCAGAATCTCGGATCTAGCGACCGGATCGGGTGAGCGGTGTTATAAAAATTATAATGAATGGGGTGTTATTAGTATAGCTCGTTTGAGGCAGGGGCTTATTTCTAAAGTGGATCAAGGAAGAGATTTAAAGGAAACAAGCTCTAATCCTAGAGCCCAATCTAAGCCAAAAGATCCAATAATGGAAGTGAATGAAATTAGTCCTAATCTTGGGCTAATTAGTTTGGCCAAAAATGTTGTGCCTTTGAAGGCTGTGGGTTTTGTTAAGAGGAGGGAGGCTCAGAATGTTAAGGTCCAGTCCAGTTTGATTCATTTAGATTGTTGCAACGATGATCCAATTGTGTACGTTGATAGAAATACCGAAAAACTAGTAGGAAATTTTTTGGATAACCACGATGGTTGTGATTTCGCAAGTAAGGGTTTGGATATTTCTACCCACTTTAATCTGATTTTTGAATGACAAATGGAAGTGTCAGTGCCTTTGGGTGGTGGTTTGCTAGATTCTTCCAAGTATTCTGTCGTTTCTTTTAAAGAGCAAAACATTTTGATTTCTAGTTTGGTAGTGTACAAGGAAAAATCAACGGTAATTTCAAAAGGGGATGGTAGCAATAAATCAAAGGCTACTGACAAGAAAAATGGAGGTGGTAAAATCAGGGTTAAACTGAACAAGAACAATACCATTTGTGATAGGGCCCCCTGATTTAAACCCTCTAGCAATATTCGAGTTCCCATTTTGGATTCTGTCTACAATATGGTGGAGTTAATTTCTTCCCAAATTAAAGAGGAAGGACTATTAAAAGTTGAGTTTGTTGTTGAAGAGCATTGGAAAGCCAAGGGCGATTTTCAATAGTAAAGGTTGGTTTTCTTTCTCGCGTGATTTTATATAGATTTTAATTTGTTTATTTTCTTGTGGAATTGTTAGGGATGTGCGAGCACATAATTTCCTCGTATATTCCGTGAATATTTTTTGGAGCATCGACCTAATATCGTTAGTTTAACGGAGCCGAGAGTTAATGAACATAAGGCTAATACTATTATCACCAAGTTGGGTTTTCAAAGATCTCATAGAGTTGAAGTAGTTGGTTTTTCTGGTGGTATTTGGGTGGGATGGAAGGATTCGGTCAATGTTGAGATTGTAAGTAACCATTAGCAATTTATCTTAACACGGGTTTACAGAAATATTCAGTCAGATTCAATTTTTATTGCTTTCGTTTATGCTAGTTTGAATAAGATGAAAAGGAGGGTTCTTTGGAGAGATTTGAAGTTATATATTCCCTCTGAGTCAGTTTCTTGGATGGCGATTGGAGACTTTAATGCAATTCTATCCTCGGATGAAAAACAAGAAGGGAGTGCTTATAGGAAGAGGTGTTCTGCTTTTGGAAATTTCATTGAGACAACTGATTTGCATGATTTGGGGTTCAGGGGACCTTCTTTTACTTGACACAGAGGTCGAACTTTTGAAAGGCTTGATAGAGCAATTGGGAATAGTGTCTGGGTTAGTATGTTTTTTTATTTGTTTAGTTACTCATTTGTCGAGGTTTAAGTTGAATAATAGACCGCTTCATCTTTTCTTAATACCGGAGCTTATCTTGCCTAAAGGTAGACCATTCTGGTTTCTTGCTGGATGGATAGAACATCTAGGGTTTGCTGACTTCGTCAAAGAAAATTGGAAATTCAATGGAAAAATGGTTGATTCTCTTACGCTTTTTACTTCCAATGTGAAGGATTGGTACAAGACAGTTTATGGTTATTTAGGAGCTCGCAAAATAAAATTAGTTTCCATGTTGATTTTCCCTAAAATTATTACTCAAGAGCAAGCTGGCTTTATTGCGAGAAGGAATATTTCGAATAACATTATTATTGCGCAGGAAGTCATTCATTTTATGAGAGGGAAGCAAAATAAGAAAAATGGATAACTGTCAAAATCAACTTGGAAAAAGCGTATGATAGGGTCAGATGGGATTTCATTGACTTGTCCCCTCGAGTGACTGGTATTCCGGAGTACTTAAGGAATGTTATTATGTCGGCAATCTCAAACTCTATTACGCAGATCTTGTGTAATGGAGTTCCTACACAAAAGTTCAAACCAACTAGGGGGATTCGTTAGGGGTGTCAGTTGTCCTCGTATCTTTTTGTGTTATGTATGGAGTGGCTTGGTCATGGTATTCAGTCGGCAATCTCTAGTGGTAGATAAAGTCCTATTCAACTATCTAGATCGAGGCCTTCATTATCTCATCTCTTCTTTGCTGATGATTTGGTTATATTTGCTAAAGTTGAGCTACAACAAGTACGTATTCTTAAGAAAATTCTTTATAGTTTCTATGACTTTTCAAGACATCTAGTCAATGGCTGTAAGACAAATATTTTTTTGAAGGTGTCGATGAGGAGATGAGTGGTAGGATAAGCACCTTGCTTGGTTTCCAAAAAGTGAACAATATGGTATCATACTTAGGTGTATCTTTATTTCATGAAAGAGTAACCAACAACACCTTAAGGTTTGTGGTTGAAAAGGTTAGAAGTAAGTTGCTTAGTTGGGATGCCAAATAACATTCTTTGACAGGAAGAGTCACATTATTGCAATTCGAACTCCTATCTATTCCTAATTTTTTCATGCAATCAATAATCATCCCAAAGGGAGTCTGTGAGAAGATTGAGAGCATTGTTAGAAAATTTATTTGGGGAACTTCCGATGGTTCTAAGAAGATGGCCTTAGTTAATTGAGAGTTTATATGTCAACTACGCTCTTGTGGAGGTCTCAAAATTCTTCACTTGGAAGACCAAAATGGGATATTTTTTTTATAAAGATAGGGTTTGCACTACTGACTAAAAATGAAGCTTTGTGGGTTCATGTTCTTAGATCTAAATATGGTATGAAAGAAGGATTACCAAAGAATATCGTACGAGGGAGATGTTCCTTTCTTTGGAGGGCTCTTTCTAGGGTATGGCCTTTACTGCTTGAGAATATCGTTTGGTCAATGGGAAATGGTAGATCTATTTGGTGTTAGAAGGACTCATAGATCCCACATTTAGGGTTGTTGATTAAACAGATCCCTTCCTGTGAAAATATTATGTCCAATTGTCGGCTTAGTGAAATGGTAACGGAAAAGGGATCGTGGAACCTTGATCTTTTCAGAGTATGGCTCTTGGATGATTGCATTAAAAGAATTATGAATATTCCTTCGCCTCATCCAGATGCGGGGATAGATCGCTTAGTGTGGCTAAACAATTTGACGAGCTCGTTTTCAATAAAGAGTGCATATTAGACGACCAGGAAGAGATTTTGGGATCCCAAAAAAAGGCATTGGATACGATTGCACATGCTTGATCTATCAACATGAGAATGAGTATATTTTATATGTGCTTAGAGATTGTCCAGCTACAAAAGATGTATGGCATCGGGTTGTACCTTCTGGTTAACAATATAGGTTTTTCTCCATAACACTTAGCTGAATGGTTGGAATATAATTTAAGTGATAACTTATGGATGTCTAATGTGGGTTTTAGTTGGGCTACTCTTTTTGGGTTGCTTGTTTAGCAAATCTGGAAAAATAAAAATGTATTCATTTTCTAGAGTTTATCTTGGAACTCTTCTAAAATAGTTCTTTCTTCGATTAGTTGGGTAAAATAATATATTTTGGTGAATAAGAAAACCTCAATTAGTCAGCATGAAATTGAGTCACACCTACCGTTGATATTGTTGCATTTTGAATTCTGATGGGGTGATTAATCTGATTTCTAGCATAGCTTCTGTCGGGGGTATGTTGCAGAAACTGAAAGGTGAGTGGATCTTGGGTTATAATCATTTTTGGGGAGTTTGTTTAGTATTTGAAGCAGAGCTCTAGGGAATCTTAGATGGCTTGATTCTTGTACAAAAATGGGGTTTGGATAGAGTGTTGATTCAAGCTGATAACCTAGAAGTAGTCAAAATCATTCAAGAAAGCCAATCAATAAATTCGTCTTCAGCCTTAGTGAGAAGGATTCATCAAGTTGTTCTTATGGTCGAATATTGGAGAATTAGGTATGTTCTAAAGGAGGATAATAAAGTTGTGGATTCGTTAGCCAAAATGGTTTCTGACAAGGATCACATCATTCAATTGTTCAAGGAGGTAGGGGTGAGTATTTGATCGAGTCGAGTAAAAAAATTCGAGTTAGTCGAGTTGATGAATCCTATTTTAACAACCGAACTCAATTTGAAATTTTTTTTTAATTAAGTCGAATTGAGTCAAAAAATTTCGAATCAATTTGAGTTGAGTTAACGAATATTATTATGTATACTTAATGTTGTATTTACATAGACCGATTATTTAACTAGTATACAAAATACAAGCTTTTAGATTAATTTTGAGTAAAGGAAAAAGGGGAAGTGGAGCGATTCTAGAAGGGAAGTAAGATTACTGGGTAAACATTTATCGAAACAACGTAGTTTTGCCTTTTAACTTGATAGCTTTGACTTTTAACTTTAGATAAAGTAAACATTTATCAAAACGACGTAGTTTTACCTTTTCTTATTTGAATTTTCGAATAACTCGAATTAAGTGTGAGCGTTCGGCTGAATCGAATGAAATTGTTCGAGTTAAATTAGAAAAGTTAATAAAGTCAAATTAAAAACTTGTTACAATATAATTATTTTCATGTTAGAGTATAAAATTTGAAATCATATATATTTAAAAACTTTTTGAAATCATAATAATAATAAGATATTTTAGTATGACAAACTTGAATACTTAATCACTTATTTAGATTTCAAAATTATTATTTTTAAATTTTTAAATTTTTAAATTTTTAAATTTAAAATTTAACTTTTTTTTTATATTTTTAGATTTTTTTAAAAAAATTATATATTTTTTAAAAAATACAAATTTTAGAATTTTTATAAATATTTTGAATTTTAAAATTTATTTTCAATTTTTGAAAATTATTTTGATTGTTTTGTAATTTTTGTTAAGAGAGATCAATTTGCCCATTTTTAAAATTGATAGAGACTAAAAGTGTATTTATACTAATATGTTATTCGAATTATTCGAGTTATTCGAATTGTAAAAATTAAACTCGACTCGAGCTCGAAATCTGAAATTTCTTATTGGAGTTGACTAGGATAATTCGAATAACTCGATTTGATTAACTCAAAATTTATTTTTTTTTATTTTTCGAATCAAATAGAATAAAATTTTACTCAACCCCTAGAAGGAGTTACCAAAGATCTCTTACATTTATTGGACTACAACATAGATAGTAATGCTTTTGGATCTATTTTTTTCTTTAAAAAAAGAAGAAGAAGAAAAAGAATGGCTCTAAAGACCGAAGAAGTCTACAGTATTTTTTAAAATTAACATGCAATCACATATAAAAAAAAGATCCCATGTGAAAAATGTGTGTAAGTAAATTTCCCAGAATGTATGGAGTTTTTAAAGCTTCGGTGACGGATCCCAATGACAATGATAAGGAAATAAAAATATAAAATACTATAAAACTCTCGTTCAAAATATTATGCGAAAACATTGATACAAATAATTCAAGAAATATGTACAGAGAATTTTGAAGTACGGATGAAAATAATAACACAAATATTCCAAGGAAGATGTACAGGAGATACAAATTTAGCGAAACATTAAGGCACCATCCCCTGCAAATAGCATGAAAGCACCATTATGTCACTGCAAATAGGTTTTGATAATTTGAAGCACACAGTAGCTGTTCATCGCTCCTCGGTTTTCAAGGAAGTCCAGCCCCTTTCTGTTGCAGTTTGTCTCCTAGCATGTGAAACGAAACCCAGAACATAGCCAACAAAACCACCAAGCACCAAGACACTACCACCCCAGACATAGTGTGAAAATGAGTACCGTGACACATCATCAACCTTATGGACTGCTCCGACTTTACCGTTGTTATCATCACCACCATTGAGAACTTGCCCAGATTCCAAAATCTCAACCATGTCATGCACCTCCCCGTCATGGTTTCCTACGAACGATAGTGTAAGTTTCTCTTTTGTAGCAATTAATCTAGTGTACCCAAACTCGCCTGTGCGGTACAAAGACCTCTTGGGTTGTGGGTAGACGGGATCGTGTGGATGGTCTGGTCGAGGTTCCCATGTTGGTTGCCAGTCTTGTCCTGCCATCCCAATCACAACATGAACTGGAAATGCCTCCCAATCCTTCCCCTTCTGCCCCATGCTTCCACATGTGAAGTTCTTCAATGGACAAAACCTCTCGTACCGATGAACATGGCCCCATAATGCAAGGTTCACATTGTTTTTCACAAATAAAGGTTCCAAATGCTCAAGCATTTTCTCTCTTAATGGGGCGTCCCTACTTTCAAAACTTGTAGTGTACATTGGTCTATGCCCTTGAACTACAACAAAAGGGGTCTTCATCCGATCAACCGACTCTAGATCATGCTTCAGAAAGTCATATTGGCTGCTTCCCGGAAGGAAATTGGTTTCGGTTGACAGGTACACAAAATGAACTGGCCCCATATCAAATGAGTAGTAAAGGTTTCGGGTAGCTGGAGCACGGGTTCCAGTTGGTTCTGAAGAGTTGCCAGGCATATTGAATCTAAGGCTGTAGGGAACCCCACATTCACCACCTCCATCAGTTCCATAAATTGAATTGGCCCAGTCAGGTTTCCAAGGCTGTGAAGGCCAATCATATTCATGATTGCCAATGCACACATGATACGGCACCTTGGAGGCAACAGGCTCAATTAAGTTGAAAAATTCATCCCACAACCATGAATAGCCTCTTGCATAGCTGATATCCCCGATATGGGAAATGAAAGTAGGCTTATCTCCAAGAGCTTCAAGGTCACGCAGGATCCACTTAATGGTTGATATGCTTTCATCTTGTGTGCGACTAAAGGTTAAGTAGGGTGTAGCAGTCCCCATGTCTCCAAATAGGAAGGCTATTGTTTCATTTGAACTTTTGTCCCATGACACAAAGCTATGTGTCGTGCTCCAACCTTTAGACTCGCTTCCAACCTGTTAGAATATGCAAACCAGAGCTAAATTAACCATGAAAGTTTAATTGAAAGTACAACAATGTCTTGAGGGAAAAAACTGCTTCTATACTTTTCCTTAGTCCTGCCATGTAACAAGGAAACAACGTGTACTTGAAGTTAACATAATAAAAAATAGATGAATCACACTCAACATATCATATGAATTAACTTGAATTGGTAACTAGCCACCTACTGATAGCGTCACTAAGTAGGCAAAGGATACTAATTCCACCTCAGAAAGGAAGGAAAGGTCTTTTTGGATATATATATATATATATATATAAAAGCAGATATGCTACACATCCTATCAAACATATTTGGGAAGAAAGCAATAGCTCCGTGACAAGTGGTATTAGAGCCACTCATAAACTACCCGAGTCCACATGGAAAGGGAAAAGAAAATCTTTAAATACATAAGTGTGTGCACTACACAGCTTATAGCAGATACACAATATGCTGCAGGCCAATGGTCCCATGACCATAGCACTAGATCAAAGATTCAAACTTCAAACCTAGGCCCACCTTCTCCTTCATCATGACTAAGCTCTTTCTATAACAACATTTATTACAAAATGGCATGCTTGTCAGAAAACTAAATGTTTTATTTTACTCTTCATCTATGACAACAATAAGCATAAAGCATATCTACTTCAAATATTATTATGGTTATAGATGTAACATGATAAAAAGTAAATAGTAATTCAGGACAAGGAGCTCAGCATTTTAGCACAACCATTTGAATGAAGAAGGCGTTTTTTAATTGGAACAAAATGTAGTTCAAAACATCCCCAAATTTAGCATTTAATTACCTGATAATAGTATTTCACCCCACCCTTTAAACCCGACATGACAGCGTCAAATATCCAACCAGGATCTCTCCAACCAACGCTCTCATTGGCCGGCGCGTGACACATGTCTTCCCTCTCGTACCTCCCCACACGTGCCACCGCCACGTCACCTTCCCACTCTCCTTCCTTCTCTCCGTACCTCACCTGCCTCTCCTCCGGGTCCTCCGCAACGAACATCACCCGCATCTCCCCTTCCCGACCGGTCAACGCCAAGTGGATCTGCCCCGGCCCACGACCCAATTCGAAAGCCACCGTCTCGGATTCCGCCAACAAGTGCTTCGTGCCCGGGAGGGGATTATGATCCTGGTCGTGGATTTCCGGGTTGACCTCAGATTCGGTCCAGCGGAAGATCCGGAAGGAGTAGTTAGAGCGGAGGGAGGTGAGGGGGAGAGAAATGGAGCCCGAGCCAGATTCCCAAGTTGAGGAAGAAGATGAAAGGAACTTGTAACCGATGAAGTTGTCGTGGGGTGAGTCGGGGGGCGAGTAGAGGCCGAGCCAGTCGAGCTTGGACGGTGACTCGATGCCGGACCATTGGATGTGAACCGAATCACCCGATTTAGAAAGAGTTTTGGGGTTGACGGTGAGGATGGGTACGGGTCGGACTTGAGAGATTAAAGGAAGGAAGAAGAAAAGCAAGATCATATTCATGGCGGATAACGGAAGTTAATCAAGTTGAGGATTGCAATAGAAGCGAAAGAAACAAGTATGGGCCCTTTTTGGGGAAATAGAGAAAAGTATGGGCTTTGAATAAAGGATTAGGCATATTTCTTTTTGAGGAAGATTATAATTGCCAAGTGGATGACTTTTCAATTATTTAGCAAAATAAACATTTGTCCATATACTCATATAAAAAAAAAAAAAAAAAAAAAAACATGTAATAATATCATAATTGGTATCTAAAAGTTTATCAAAATTTTCAATTTAGTCCATTTCTGTTTAAAAATATTATGTTATTTTTAAAATATTTAAATTTATTATTTTAGTATGCTACTTATCTTTTAAAAATTTAGAAAGTGAGTGTTGAATATTTTTTAAGACATAAAAATATTAAAAGCTTGAGAGTTAGAATTATAAATTTTATAATTTATTATTATTATTGAAAAGAAAGTATCAATATTAAAACTAGTTTGTAGGTTTAAAAGGAATTTTAAAACGTGATATTCAACAATGATGAACTTAATCAAAATTTCTAAAAAAGAAGTTTACTTCAATCTTTTTTTATTTTATAATTTTAAATTTTCATATATTAAAATAATTGTATTTAAATTTTTTTAATTTAAAAATAACATACTATTTTTAAAGTGAAAGCAAGATATTTTGATATATGAGGATTGAGAGAAGGAAAGAACCTGTAGTAGAGATATGAAGGTGTCAACTTTGAAGTAGGTAAATATTATAACAAAAAGTCCGTTTTGATCAATTATGTTCTTTCAATCTTACATGTATTAACACTACATCTATTTAATTTGATATAAATTTAATTTTTGTTTTTAATATGTACAAATTTATGACACTGTTTAGTTGTTGTTATTGTTAAAGTGCAGGGTGATTTTTTTTTTTTTATACAATTATATTAGTTTAATGTTGTTTGAACCAGATTAGATCGGTTGAATCAGGAATCAATTGGGGTACCAATTAGAAAATGGTCTTTGAACCGTTTGATTCAAGAATCATTACTAATCAGCACACTTAAACCTACATCCTCCTGCATTAATATCAATATCCATGTCAATCGAGTTATGAATCAATTGGCAATACAACATTAAATTATGAAATACTCACAAATTGAATGAAAATTTATGTAAGAAATATATTTATAGATAAGTCTTTAGTTAAAATAGTGAAATTAAAACCTTAAATATTATGGTATTTTAAGTTTAAATCTTACCATAGTAATATTTTATAAAAATATATAAAAGTAAAAAACACCATTATATTAATATTTGTTATTTTATAAAAAATAATAGATTTTTAGTCATGTTTCAACTAAATTACTTAAATAATAATATAAATATAAATACTTAGTAATTGTAATTTATTTAAATAATAATAATTAAAATTTACACAATGAAATTTAAGATTAATTATAATTTTTTAAGTAAGGCTTGTTTGACAATCAACTAAAAATTAAGGTTTTGGTTAGTTACAGGAAACAGATGCCATTTTAGTTTTCTCGAAAATGGAAAACATTGAAGAAACGTGATTGGTTAAAAATTTTAAAAATGATTCTTAAAAAATGAAAAATAGAAAATAATAAAAAGTTATTTTCATTAAAAATGCGTTTGTAAAAGTGAGTGATGAAAATAAGAGTTTACAACTTTTAATGAATTGACTTTGGATATGTAACAAAATAATTTTAAGTGGTATAGAAAAATTCAATTTTAGGGTCGAATTTTCTTAATTTGAGTTGGTTAAAAATTAGGATTGAATAATTAAGTGTTGAATACGGGATTGTAAAGTCGAATTATTATGTGTTATTAGATTAAATTGATTAATAAAAATAATACATTGACTAAATTGATAAGTGACTAAAATAAAAAGAAATTAATTTTTAAATTCATAAGTGCTTTAAAAAGCAATTTAACTAAGGTCATGGTAGCAATTAAACCATTTTAAATGTTATGATAATTCTTAATCAAAGGTTGAGTCATCACATACCACTAAGTGTCATAAAGGTTAATGAAATAATAGATTAATGGATAATTAAGTTAATTAATTTGTTAATCCATCATATAAATACTTGATGTGGGAGAGAGTACACCCTATATCCAGCCCAATCCCCGAGCCTAAGTAACGTGACGCTACATCAAACATCGAACTCATACATATTTACATAGTCTCAAATACATACAACCATCATCACTTTCAAATATATAGAGGAGTAATTAGTCTTAAACATCTTAGACAACATTTTAAACAACTTAACATACCTTAGTCAACATTATAAATAATTTAAAAACATGCTTAGGGACCATTTGATAAAATTATAAAGAATCCACACAAGTATCAATACGCCATCACAGGTATCGATATTTTGGAAGATAAATATCAATACTAGTAAGAAAATCAATACCAAATTAGCATTCTGTCAAATTTTAAACAAAAGAATTTTATCAATACATAAGCAAATGTATTGATATTTTCACATCGAGTATCAATACCAAATTAAGCTACTAACTTCACAAAGATACAATTCAACTTTGAGGTATCGATATTTATGTCCCGAGTATCAATACCTCTACTCAAATTTGCAAAAATACAATAAAGCAGAGTATTAACATGCTCAACATATCTCTATTCTAACATGCATTAATCATCACAGTATCAAGCATCAAATTTACCCAAAACACAGCCTAACGCAACATCTTTACCTTGTCGATCCAAATCATGGTGATAACAATTAAAATTAGTAATAATTACCAAGCAAAAATTCTAGAAGTTCACAATCATACTAAACGAACAAGAACATAATAATAGCTAGCCAAAAGTTCTAGCCAAATTGCCTTTATTTCCACAGTTCAACGAATAATGATAATATCACCTACGTAAATACTAAAGCCTAACTTGGAGCACTTCCTTGGAACTGCACCGCTCACATCGCAAACGTTAAATATCTGCAATGGTTAAAAAGAGTGGGTGAGCTTAAACAAGCTCAGTGAATGTTAGAATAACCACAAAGTATACACAACATCAAAGGTTAAATAAGAGCATACTACAACACATTCACAACCATATTCTAACCAAGTCAAAATAACCTATTCACGCTTCATTAAATCATAAAACTAGCATATACTCTCACATGCGATTACACTAAACTCGTATATATATAATTCATTTAACGATAATTCATCAAGACAAAATAATGTATTCATGCTTTAATGACTCACAAGTCTAGCTTATATATTCACATGAGTTTGCACACAACATTTTCATGTACTAATCAATTAATGATAATTAGGCAACTTGGGAACATGAAACATAAAAGTAGGCTCTGTAATACCCCAAACCCGGCCTAGATGTTATGGCTGAATCTGGTGATGTCACATGGAATGGAGGTCGAAAACTAGCTTGTCGAGTTAAAACCGTTCCAATGGAATTAGCCTTTACCTTAGTTTGAGGTAAAACACATGTTATTCGTTATGTCTAAAATCTTATCTTTTAAGCAGAAGCTTTGGAAAACACTTATTTTGAAAAGTACCTTTTGTTCTTAGCGAAAATCGAGTTTTATCATGCTTAACAATAATAAATCATAAAACAAATAAGAAGTCGCAAACTTAAAACTAGACAGTCCAGAGTCCATAGGTTACATAAAAACCCCAAATAAGTAATAAAATCTGAAAGTTTGTGAAAAAAAAAGTCTAAATTTAAGTGTGGTCACCGTCGAGTCCTCCGCTGCACTAATCTGTCAAGTCTGGGGATTACCTGTACAGTTTAAACAAAAAAGGTAAGTTTTCACAAACTCAGTGTGTAATCCCCATAGAAAACATGCATATAGAACATATCACAATACAGTCAAATATAGGCTGGGTCTGAGCCCATTACAGATACGGTTTGGCCTTTGCCCAATCGGATACAGTTTCACAATTATTTTAGGGCCTTGGCCCATAACAGATACAAAATTCAGATACAGTAAATCAGAATCCTACCCACCAGCCTCTACACACCATTTTCGTCCAGCCTTACACACTATGTAGGGATTAAATCAACCCATCCATCCCTACACACCTGCTGTTCCGAGATGCGGCAAATAATCAGAGGGTCGTTGAGCTGCCAGATAACAGGCTTAAAAGCCTTTCAGATACTTCCTCCAAATATCATCAACCCACCCCGATACAATGCAATGCAACACACCATAAATGACATGCAAATATGCTAATAACAGAACATACATTCAGTTTAGTATAGATATCATGCTCAGTCAGACACCCTACAGTCAGATCACATAATTAGGGGTCTAAGTAAAGCTTACCGACCCTACAGTAGGTCTACAGTCAACTAGGGCAACCGGTGCAACCTGACAGAATATTTCAGAAAAATAGGCTCACACACCCATGTGGGCCCACAAGTCGGTGTAGCCCATATGACCCAAATTGGCCTTGGCCGTGTGGATCACACAGCTTGGCTCAAAATTCCACACGCTCGTATGGTTTCATCCGTGTGGGCCCACACGCCTGTGTAGCCCACATGGCCAAAATTATTGTTACCCGTGTCTCACACACGGCCTACTTAGCCATCACACGGCCGTGTCATGCATGCACGGCCTGGCTCGTCGACCACACTCCCGTGTTCCATCACACGGCCTACCACACGGGCGACCACACGCCCGTTGGGCATCGACAGAATGTTTTTTTGACTTTTCACTGAATCTCTTTTTTGCATTTTGGGTATACACCTGGTATCGTTTGATGCTAAAATCACCATCAAGCTTCTCATAACCTAGCAACACAGTATCCAAAGCTGACTTAGAGATTACTCCAACGAATTCAACAATAGGGAATTATCAAAAGCTCGACTTACCACCAATACAGATTCTTTGTTAACACTTCTCTATCCAAGAGGCATAATTCTCTATTCAAATACCTTCATCTAAACCAACCATTACCAAAAAGAAGGATTAGATTCCCAACCATTCGTTAAACAACTATGAGAGAAGGAAAAGAACCACTAACCAATACCGCACCAGTGTAATTCAAGATGCAAAAAGAGAACGATGTCTTAAGAAACGCAAGAAAAAGAAAAGAAAAGGGAGAATTCTAGGAGAATTTCGGCAGGGAGATGGGGAAGTACAACGTCAAACCAAAGAAGAGAAATTTTGGAAAAGAAGCAAAAAAAATAAAAACCTATCAAATATTCTCCAACTTTCCACTACTATACAATCTCAACTACTCATCATTTTAATTCTACTCAAACACCTACACGACACCAATAGCAAAAATAATTCCCTCGCTTACGCGGTGATTCGAACACATGACCTCAAACACACCAACACTCTACTAAACCCCCAAACCAGTAGGCCCATTTTGATATATTCTTACTAACAATTAAACTTAAGCCTACTGGGCAAGGTTAAGGCTTTAATTAGAAAAATTCCAAAAAATTTGCCAAAGACCTGGCTTGAACTTGGGACTTTTCACACACATCCAGAGCACTTAACCACTGAAGCAGATACATAGTTGTGTCACAAATTCACAAAAACAAAAATATAAAATTTGGGGTATTACTACTCTACCCCCTAAAAGAAAATTTTGGCCTTGAAATTTACTTGATCAGAACAAATAAGGATACTACTGACGTATCGCATCCTCAGGCTCCCACGTAGCCTCTTCAGTTCTATGATTTTGCCACAGCACCTTCACTAAAGGAATGAATTTCCTCCTAAGGATCTTTACATCGCGATCCAGAATCTGAACTTGCTCCTCCTCGAAGGTCAGATTTGGCCGAACCTCAATCCCTTCAACAGGAACGATATGCGTGGGATCAGAATAGTAGTGCCTCAATATCGAGGCATAGAATACATCGTGAATACGGTCTAACTCTAGAGGTAACTCCAGCTGATAAACGATCGGTCCCACTCGCTTCAGAATCCAATACGGCCCAATAAACCTAGGGCTCTACTTGCCCTTACGTCCAAACCTCAGAACCTTCTTCCATGGCGAGACCTTCAGAAACACGAAGTCCCCAATATCGCGCCTTTTCAGATCAACATAAGACTTCTGCCTATCAGAAGCTGCCTTTAGAGGATCTCTAATCAGTTGAACCTTATCCTCAATCTTAGAAACCAACTCAAGACCTAATACTCGACGTTCACCCAGTTCAGTCCAACACAGAGGAGTACGACACTTACGACCATACAGAGCCTCGTAAGGTGCCATCTGAATACTCAACTGGAAGCTGTTATTATAGGCGAACTCGGCTAACGGTAGATAGTCCCATCAACTACTTCAAAAATCAATCACACAACTTCTCAACATGTCCTCTAGTATCTGAATCACCCTCTCTAATTGACTATCGGTCTGAGGATGAAACGCAGTACTGAAGTCCAACCTTGAACCCAAAGCCTCATATAGCTTTTCGCAAAATCGAAAAATGAAACAAGGATCCCTATCAGAGACGATCGAAATCGGTACCCCATGTAGTCTCACTATCTCATAAATATAAAGCTTCGTCAACTTTTGCAGATAATAATCAGCAAGAACTAATATGAAGTGCGCTAACTTGGTCAATCGGTCTACGATGACCAAAATAGAATCCTTCTTAGTGGGTGTCAAGGGTAATCCACTAACGAAGTCCATCGTCACACGTTTCCACTTTCAAAGGGGAATTTTAATCGGCTGCAGCAAACCCGAAGGCAACTGATGCTCAGCATTAACTTGTTGACAAGTCAAATAGTAAGCAACGAAGTCAGTAACCTCACGCTTCAACCCTGGCCACCAGTATAACTCTCAAAGATCTCAGTACATCTTGTTCCCACTAGGGTACATAGCGTAAGGGCTACTATTCTCCTTTCTCAGTATAGACTGCCTCAGATCAGAATCATTCGGCACACATATCCGTCCTCGGCAACACAACACACCCTCAGAGTTCAACCCAAAATCCGTAGTGCTACCACTCTCAACCTGTCGGAACCAAAGACCCAAAGACTCATCCTCTAACTGTTTACCCTTAATCTGCTCAATCTATGTCAGCTTAACTTGAGGCTCGGCTAATAGGCTACCATCATCAAATAGACTAAAACGAGTAAACATCTCTCTTAGATCAGTCATAGCTCTACGGCTCAATGCATCGGCCACCACATTAGCCTTACTAGGATGGTACTCGATGGTGCAGTCGTAATCCTTAAACAGCTCGATCCATCTACGCTGCCTAAGATTTAGCTCTTTCTGGGTGAGGAGGTACTTGAGGCTTTTGTGATCAGTGTAGATAATACACTTCTCACCATACAAATAATGCCTCCAGATTTTCAGTGCAAATGCCACAGTAGCCAACTCCAAATCATGCGTTGGGTAATTTGCCTCATGAGTCTTAATCTGACGAGACACATACGCAACCACTTTACCATCCTGCATCAACACATAACCCAAATCGACGTGTGACGTATCACGATAAACGGTAAACTCCTTTTCAGACTCCAGCTGTATCTCAATCAATATAGTTTTGAGCTTCTCAAAGCTCTCTTACTGCGCACCAGCCTATACAAAAGAAACTCCCTTACGCAGAAGCTTAGTCAACGGAGCTGCGATCAAGAAGAACCCTTCTACAAAACACTGATAGTAACCCACCAACCCCAGAAAGCTGCGGATCTCAAACACATTCTTTGGCTGCTTCCAATCCAACACCGCCTCAATCTTACGAAGATCAACTCGTATCCCCTCAGCAGAAACCACAGTCCCAAAAATGTTACTTCTCGAAGCCAGAACTCACACTTGCTGAACTTCACATACAGTTGTTTCTTACGAAACATCTGTAGTACCACTCTCAGATGCTCATCGTGCTCATCTTTAGACTTAGAATACACCAAAATATCATCGAAGAATATGACCACAAACTGATCCAGATAGGGCTGGAACACTCGGTTCATTAAGTCCATAAATGTCGCTAGTGCATTAGTTAATCCAAAGGGCATCACTAGGAATTCGTAGTGACCATAACGAGTCCTAAATGTCGTCTTATACACATCAGCCTCTTTAACCTTCAATTGATGATAACCCGAACGTAGATCAATCTTGGAAAACACCAAAGCCCCTCTAAACTGGTCGAACAGATCATCAATTCTCGGCAGTGGGTACTTATTCTTGATCGTTAGCTTGTTCAACTACTGATAATCGATACACATCTGCATGGATCTATCCTTTTTCTTTACAAATAGTATCGGTGCTCCTCATAAAGACACACTTAGACGGATGAACCCACGATCTAACAACTCCTGAATCTGAGCCTTAAGTTTCGTAAGCTCCTTCGGTGCCATTCGGTAGGGGGAGATAGACACCGGAGTTGTACCTGAAAAAGTTCAATCCCAAATTCCACCTTCTGATTCGGAGGCAAACCCAGTAGCTCATCAGTTAAGATATTCAAAAAATCCCTCACAGTTCTGATGTCCTTTATAGAAGAATCCCCAAAATTAGAAACACTTACAAAGGCCAAATATGTCTCACATCCTTTCTAGACAAACTTTTTCGCCATCAACGCAAAAATCACATTAGTCAGAAAATCTCGTCGTTCTCCAATTACAACTACCTCATCGTCCTCCTCGGTTCTCAAAATGACCCTTTTAGTCGTATAGTCTAGAGTTACTCAGTGCTTGACCAATCAGTCCATTCCCAAAATTAAATCAAACTCCCCGAATAGAAGATCCATCAAATCAGCCAAAAATACTGTCATTTGGACCTCTAATGGAACATCTCTACACAGTTTGTTAACTCAGATAGATTGCCTCAAAGGACTCACAATAGTCACCTCACTAGAATTATTCTCAACCGGAATCCCTAAAGTTTTAGACACAGTGCTAACTACATAAGAGTGTGTAGAGCCTATGTCTATTAGTGTAAGGCAAGGTACATTATAAATTAAAAATGTACCTATAATGACATCTGGAGCATCTCGATTCTCTCAGCGACGAGCAGCATAAACAAGAGCAGGCTGCCTTGCCTCAGTATGTCCAGCACATTTGCCCGATGCTCTCTGTCCATGGCCCATGCCGTTACCACCCCTAGCCTGACCATGGCCCCAAAGTGGTGCTAAATTACCCTCGGCGGCTGTGCAGTACCAGAACCCAGAGCTTGCATCTAATCGGCCTTCAATAGATACTCTCGAATGTGGTGCTCAATAGAACCACATCTCAAACTCGCCCCAGTCGTCCTCCAACATTCGCCTGGATGGTGTCTACCATAATGCCCACAAGGCAAGATCCCAGTAGGTGCAACAGGAGGCCTAACTCTAACTGGCCCATCAGATCTGACCTTTTTCTTAGGCCTCATCGTATAACTCGAGGGCTCCGAATCTCTCTTATTTTTACTCCTCTCCTTATCCCAGTTTTGACGCTCAGCGCACTTCATCTCCTTGGCGATATTCGCCTTCTCTACAAGTGTTGAAAAGTCACGCTCCCTCTACGAAGCTATCAGAATTCTTAAACTGTCCCTGAGCCCATCCTCAAAGTGAACACAATGCTCAGATTCAGTCGCCACAATGTTTCACACATAACGGCTCAATCTCAGAAACTTAACTTTATACTCGGCCACTGAATGATCCTCTTGCGTAAGATTCAAAATATCAAGTCTCCTAGCATCGATGTAGCTTGCCCCCACATATTTACCTTGGAAAACAGACTTATAACCTCGTACACTCATCGTAGATTCAAAGCTTATCTACATTAACAGTTTTATGAATCAGTTACAATTCAATAATTATTAACAGATGTTTTATGTAAACAGTTTTAGTAATTCAGAGTGATTTTCATAACTCGCAGTCCCTATTAGTTTTGGTAAAGTCTTAGTATACACTAACTAAAGTGTTTTCAATACAGTATACTACCTATAGTAGTTTCAGAACATACTAATCACATTTTCAAAAACTTATCAGAGTTTTCAGAACACTTACAGAATCGGTGTCGGAGACTCGGTGTACCACATACTCAGTCAAAAATATTTCAAACCATTTTAATAAAATATTTCTTTAAAACCAAAATTTAAAACCTAAATTTACAGTCGAGTTTTACAACTGGCTCTGATACTATTAAATATAACACTCCAAACTCGGCCTAAATGTTATGTCCGAATCTGGCGATGTCACATGGAATAGAGGTCGAAAACTAGCTTGTCAAGTTAAAACCATTCCAATTGAATTAGCCTTCATCTTAGTTCGAGGTAAAACACATGTAATTTGTTATGTCTAAAATCTTATCTTTTAAACGGAAGCTTTGGAAAACAATTATTTTAAAAAGTACCTTTTGTTCGTAGCGAAAACTAAGTTTTTTCATGCTTAGCAGTAATAAATCATAAAATAAATAAGAAGCCGCAAACTTAAAACTAGACAGTCTAGAGTCCATAGGTTACATAAAAACCCCAAATACGTAATAAAATCTAAAATTTTGCAAAAAAAAAAGTCAAAATTTACGTGTGGTCACTGTCGAGTCCTCCGCTGCGCTGATCCGTCAAGTCTGGGGATTACCTGTACAGTTTAAACAAAAAGGGTGAGTTTTTGCAAACTCAATGTGTAATCTCCATAGTAAACATGCTTATAGAACATATCAGAATATAGTCAAATATAGGTTGGGTCTGAGCCCATTACAGATTCGGTTTGGGCCTTTGCCCAATCAGATACAGTTTCACAATTATATTAGGGCATTGGCCTATAACAGATATAGAATACAAATACAGTAAATCAGAATCCTACCCACTAGCCTCTACACACCATCTCTATCCAGCCCTACACATCGTGCTGTACCGAGATGCGGCACATAATCAGAAGGTTACAACTGAGCTGCCAGATAACAGTCTTAAAAGCCTTTTTAGATACTTTCTCCAAATATCATCAACCCACCCAGATGCAATGAAACATACTATAAATGACATGCAAATATGCTAATAACAGAATATACATTCAGTTCAATACAGATATCATGCTCAGTCAGACACCCTATAGTCAGATCACATAATTAGGGGTCTAAGTAAAGCTTACCGACCCTACAGTAGGTCCACAGTCAACTAGGGTGACTCGTGCAACCTTAAAGAATATTTCAGAAAAATGGGCTCACACGCCTATGTGGCCTGCCTGTGCGAGCCTACACGCCATTGTAGCCCACACGGCCCAAATTGGCCTTGCCTGTATGGATCACACGACCTAAATTAGTGTCGCATGTGTCTTGTACACGGCCTTCCTAGCCATCACACGGCCGTGTCATACGTGCACGGCCTGGCTCGTCGACCATACGCCCGTGTTCCATCACACGGCCTACCACACGGGCGACCACACGCTCGTGTGGCGTCGAAAGAATGCTTTTTTAGCTTTTCACCGAATCTCATTTTTTACGTTTCGGGTACACACCTAGTGTGTTTGATGCTAAAATCACCATCAAGCTTCTCGTAACCTAGCAACACAATATCCAAAGTCGACTTAGAGATTACTCCAACGAATTCAATAATAGGGAATTATCAAAAGCTCGACTTACCACCAATACAGATCCTTTGTTAACACTTTTCTATCCAGGAGGTGAGATTCTCTGCTCAAATACCTTCATCGAAACCAACCATTACCAGAAAGAGGGATTAGATTCCCAACCATTCGTTAAACAACTATGAGAGAAGGAAAAAGAACCACTTACCAATACTGCACCAGTGTAATTCAAGATACAAAAAGAGAACGATGTCTTAAGAAACGTAAGAAGAAAAAAAAGAAAAGGGAGAATTCTAGGAGAATTTTGGCCGGGAAATGGGGAAGCACAACATCAAACCAAGAAGAGAAATTTTGGGAAAGAAGCAAAAAAAATAAAAACCTATCAGATATTCTCTAACTTCCCACTACTATACAATCTCAACTACTCAGCATTTTGGTTCTACTCAAACACCTGCACGGCACCAATAGAAAACATAATTCCCTCGCTTATGCTGTGATTCGAACACAGGACCTCAAACACACCAACACTCCACTTAACCCTTAGACTAGCAGGCCCATTCTAATATATTCTTACTAACAATTAAACTTAAGCCTATTGAGCAAGGTTAAGGCTTTAATTAGAAAAATTCCAAAAAATTTGCCAAAGACCTAGCTTGAACTTGGGACTTCTCACACACACCCAGAACACTTAACCATTGAAGTAGATACACAGTTGTGTCAAAAATTCACAAAAAAAAAAACATAAATTTTGGGGTGTTATAGGATTTATCACCACACATTGGATACATGGATCTCTATCACACCAATGACTTAAAGAGCCTAACATATCGCATAAGTGTAGCATAAAGCTAAACACTCTCCAACGCACCAACATATCCTAGTGAATGGAGCTTGGCTCGACATTCCCTTATCTCTCCAATCTACCTCGGGGACTCAATGCCCAAATCACAAAACTCAAGGGTGAATACTCACAATCTTATAGCATGTCAACTATATCTAATGATTTCATGAGATCACAAGGCCAAATTATCTGTAAATACACACATTTAATTACTATTCTTATACACTTAATCTTTGTTCATAAACATCAATTCACACCACAATTTGTACACATAGCACAATTATCGGATTCACATCTAATTGCACTTTAAGTGCCACAACTATGCTCATTGAGCCATCACATATCTGTTCACATATGAATGGTTCAAAAATCATATTATCACATTGTAACAGTCCGGTTTAGACCCTAGTCGGAATACTGGTTTTGGGACTACAAATGCAAGTTAAAAAAATATTTTAATATTATTTTCTGTGTTTATTATACGTGAATTAGTATGTGTGAAAATTTCGTACGAAAATTTGATCGTTTGTGTGCTTAATTTGTTAAAAGGACTTAATCGCATAAAATGTAAAAGTTGCTTGTTGTTTGTTAAAATGCTTATTTGATGTGTCTCTTTAAATGTGAGGTCCTTATGTTGATATTTGACCATTGAAAGTTTTAATGGACATATATGCCAAAGGTTAGTGGAAGTTTAATGTGTATAATATGGTTATTATAGTAAAATGTATATTATGTTAATATTAATTAAATAAAACATGTTATTTGTTTCATTCTTTCATCATATGGCCGGATATATCAAAGAAAATAAGAGATAAAACATAATTTAGGGTTTCGACTCTTTGATTGGTGATTAAGGTATGGATTTTGTTCGGTTTTTGATAATTTCTACATTTTTATGATCATTGCTTTGTGTTTTACTATGCCCATGCCTCAATTTCTGATTTTATTGATGATTTTGTGTTGAGCCATTGATGAAACTATGAGTTTTATGAAGTTTGATGTTAGTAAATGAAAGATATGTGTTGGGTTAGTATATTTTGTCTTTGAATTTTTGATGAATTTGAGTAATTTGGAATAAATTGTGAAATTTGTAAATTGAGGAACTAAAATGTGAAATAAATGAAATGTGTAGACTTGTATGAGTACTATGAGAATTTGGCTAAGCACAAGTATATGCAAATTTTGTATATTTTGTAATTTTTGTGATTAGGGATTAAATTGTCAAAATGTAAAAATGTGAGGGCTAATTTGTAAAATGCCCTAAATATTTGTTTTTGGATTGATTTGAATGATTTGATAAATAAAAGTGTTAAATTTGAATTTATATAGATCAAGAATTAAATAAAATGGAATTAGATCAGGGAATGTCGAAAGTCGTCAAGTAGCCGATTCCGTCTATCCTAATCCGTATGAGGTAAGTTGATATACAAATAAATGTACTTTGAATTTCATTATTATTGATTATATGATAGTGAATACTGATGAATGGTTATATGAGTTGAGTATGAGACATCCGAGAAAGTATCGACAAAGTTCCGACGTTCAAAAAGCCTCATATGAACCTTAGGAATAGTTATGATACATATGTCATGACATAGGATCCGATATGTGTTTTTGTGTAAGACCACGTCTGGAACATTGGCATTGATTTATGGTTTACTTGTAAGACCACGTCTGGGATGTTAGCATCCTACTTGATTTCATGTAAGACCCTGTCTAGGACAATGGCATCGATATTTGATTACATATAAGATCACGTCTGGGACGTTGGCAATGTACGAGCTTTCTGAGTTATCTGAGTATCCTATGATTCTAAACGGTTCAACGGGTATTTCGAGAAACGAATGAATATATGAAATGTGTATCCGATTCAGGTATGTTTGAAATGTATATCATATTTGATGTTGAAAGGTAAGTATATGTACCTTAGTGAACAAGTGATGATATGTGACAAATGTATGAGAAAATATGTTATATGTGCTAAAGAATTTGGAATATGTGAAATGTATATGAACATTGAGGTTTGTGATAGTATTTGTCTATGAAATATATGCAAATTGATGATGCTTATATGAATTAGATGATAAGTTTATTTGTATATGGCTTACTAAGCTTTTGAAAGCTTATTTTGTGTGTGTTTGCATTGTTTTATAGATATCGTAGCTATCAGGAGCTTGGGGATCGTCGAGGATTGTCACCACACTATCAAACCTTAATTTGGCACCTTTTGAAAATGTATATGTTAAAGTATGGCATGTATAGTCTAGAAGTACTTTGAGGTATGTTTTGTAATGCGTATATCATGCCATGAGATATGGCTAGATTATGTTTGATCTTATGTTTGATTGTGGTACATGATATGTGATGTGCTTATGGATGACCAAATGAAATGGTCAATTTTGGTAAGTTTTGGTATATGTTTATTTGAGAAAATGGTAAGTTTGGTTATGAAATTGTATGATGTAAATTTGAAGTATTGAAACATATGCTTTGGTATGATTTTGGTTTAGATTTGGTATGATTTGGTTGATGAATTGAGAATGGAATTCGACTACAGGCTAGACACAAGAGCGTGTGACTGGTCGTGTGACTCAAGTCAGTAGCCTCCCTAATTTTCACACGAGCGTGTCTTGTGGCCGTGTGGACAAGTCAGTATGTATACCCTGTTTTGACATGGCCTAGACACACGGGTGTGTCTAAAGCCTTGTGAGGCACACGGCTTGTTCACACGAGCGTGTGACCTGTACAACTTTGAAAAAAATGTTTAAATTTCAAAAAATTTTGTATGAGCTCGGTTTAGTCTCGACCCCTTTCTAATACATGTTTAAGGTCTCGATGACCTATATAAGGGACATTATGATCATGTTTGATTATGATGGTGGATAATGTATGTGAGTTGTTTGTAAAATGTTTTCGATTGTTCGGTACGTCTTTAACCCTAGCCCGACGACGGATACAGGTTAGGGGTGTTACATTTAATTGGTATCAAAGCTACAGTTTAGTCGAATCTAAGACTAACATGACATGTGTGAGTCTAGCTATACATGCCATATTTATGAACTGCGATAGTGTGATGAATCCTGACAATGAAAATGTGTTTTTATATAGCAAATGGATCCCGAATGAGCCGTAGCTGACGATGTCGAGAGTAATGCGCCTACTCCCGCGTAAGAGACAGTGCCATCCGACTCTAGACTGGCTACGAGTAGCCATGATGAAGAAGGTAGACAAGCCTTCTATCAAATGATGAATGATTGGTTCAGTCAGTATATTAGAACTAATCCGGCTGTACAATAACCCCCAACCCCGGTCAATCCTCTTCAAGTCTCTGCTATGTTACAAGCTAATCCGAATCAGTTGATTAAGCCTCCGGTTGATAAGATTAGAAAATATGGGGCCGAAGAGTTCCATGCTACAACTAGTGATGATGCTGAGAGAGCCGAGTTTTGGTTAGAAAATACAATACGAGTATTCGATAAATCATCTTTGAATCCGGATGAATGCATAAAATGTGCCGTTTCACTTCTGAATTATATGGCGTATCACTGGTGGAAGACTTTGGTTCTGAGAGAGCGAGTCACCTGGGATTTCTTTAAAGCTGAATTCCGAAAGAAATACATCAGTCAGAGATTTAAAGACCAGAAACGTAAAGAGTTTCTTGAGCTTAAACAAGGCCGTATATCCGTTACAGAATACGAGTGAGAATTTGTAAGGCTGAGTCAATATGCACGAGAATGTGTTTTGACTGAAGCAATTATGTGTAAAAGATTCAAGGATGGTTTTAATGAAAATATCCGTTTGCCAGTTGGGATTCTTGAGATCAAAGAATTTGTAGTGCTTGTTGAACGAGCATGTAAAGTTGAAGAGCTCAGGAAAGAGAAAAGAAAAGCTGATTCAGAAGTTAGAGAACTGCATTAGAAATCATCGAGCAAGTCATTTCAATATGCATCAAAGAAGTTTAGAGATGATTATAGCCGTTCAAAGGCTAATGTGGGACATTCGAGTAGAGATCGTGCTAGATCGCATTCGAGTTTCAGAGCTCCAGCTACACCTGTTGCCAGTGTTGGAAATGTTCGATCTGATCGCCTTGAATGCAAACACTATGGTAAAAGACATCCCTGCAACTATAGATTGTATAATCGAGCTTGTTTTAAATGTGGATCTTTAGACCATTTTATTCGTGGTTGCCCTGAATCGGTCGAGCAAGAAATTGTACAAAATTCGAAGCTAAGTGGCAACGCATCTCATGGTAGACCTCTTAGAAATCTGGGTAATGTGAGTGGCAGTCAGAGGGGAACAAAAGACACTACTGTTAGATCCAAGACTCGTGCACCTACCAGAGCATATGCCATTCGAGCTCATGAGGAAGCTTCACCTCCAGATGTGATTACGGGTACTTTCATGATACTTCTGTGATTGCTTTGATAGATCCTGGATCAATGTATCTTATATATGCATGAATTTAGTGAACAGTAAGACTTTTCCTATAGAGTCTACTGAATTTGTGATTAGAGTATCGAACCCACTAGACAGATGTGTTTTGGTTGATAAAGTCTGCAGGAAATGCCCGTTAATATTTTGAGACATTTTTTTTCCGGCTAATTTGATGTTATTACCCTTTGATGAGTTTGATATAATTTTGGGTATGGATTGGTTAACTTTGCATGATGCTGTTGTGAATTGCAAACGAAAAATTATTAATTTGAGATGCAAGAATGATGAAATAGTTCAAATTCAATCTAGTGATTTGAATGGATTGCCTACTGTGATATCTTCGATAAAAGCTTTGAGTATTGTGAGAAAAGGTTGCGAAGCTTACTTTGCCTATATGATTGATTCGAAAGTGTCAGAAATGAAAATTGAATTAGTGCCTGTTGTCTGTGAATTCCCTAATGTGTTTCCTGAATAACTTTCGGGATTACCTTCGATCCGAGAAGTTGAATTTGGCATTGAATTAGTACCGAGAACTACTCCTGTGACCAATAGAGGGTTTGCTAGACCGAGTTTCTCACCTTGGGGTGCGCTTGTTCTGTTTGTGAAAAAGAAAGGCGGTACGATGAGAATGTGCATAGATTATCGTCAGTTGAATAAGGTGACTATCAAGAATAAGTATCCTTTGCCTTGAATTGATGATTTGTTTGATTAGTTGAAATGAGCTACTGTGTTTTCGAATTTGAGATCGGGTTATTATCAGTTGCTAGTAAAAGACTCAGATACTCCGAAAACTGCATTTAGAATAAGGTAAGGCCACTATGAGTTTTTAGTTATGCCTTTCGGATTAACAAATGCACCTGCTATCTTTATGGATTTAATGAACAGAATTTTTAGACCATATTTAGATCGATTTGTTGTCGTATTCATTGATGACATATTGATTTATTCACGTGATGAATCCGAGCATGCCGAACATCTGAGAATAGTGCTACGGACTTTGCGAGATAAGCAATTGTGTGCGAAGTTTAGTAAATGTGAATTCTGGTCATGAGAAGTCGGTTTTCTGGGTCATATTACATCAGCATCAGGTATCCGAGTTGATCCGAGTAAAATTTTGGCTATTCTGGATTGGAAGCCTCCGAGAAATGTTTTTGAAGTCTGCAGTTTTCTGAGACTTACTGGTTATTATCGAAGATTTGTAAAAGGCTTTTCTATGATTGAAACTCCATTAACGAAACTACTTCATAAAGATGTGAAGTTTGAATGGTCCCAAAAGTGTCAGAAAAGCTTTGATCAGTTGAAAACTTTGTTGACTGAAGCTTTAGTGTTAGTACTACCCGAAACGGGTAAAAAATTTGTGATTTGTAGTGATGCTTCGTTGAACGGTCTGGGATGTGTTTTGATGCAGTAAGGTAAAGTCATTGCTTATGCTTCGAGACAGTTAAAGCCGCACGAAAAGAACTATCTGACACACGACCTTGAGTTAGCTATGATTGTGTTTGCTTTGAAAATATGGCGCCACTATCTGTTTGGTGAGAAATGTCACGTATATTTTGATCATAAGAGTTTAAAATATCTGATAACTCAGAAAGATTTGAATATGCGACAAAAAAGATGGCTAGAGTTACTAAAAGACTACCAACTTGTTATTGATTATCATCCGAGAAAGGCAAATATTGTTGCTGATGCTTTGAGTCGAAAATCATTGTTTGCATTGCGTGCGATGAATACTCATTTGGTTCTGTCTGATGATGGTTCGGTTTTAGCCAAATTAAAAGAAAAATTGCTATTCATTCAATAGATTATCGAAGCTCAGAAGATTGATAATGAGATTTTAGTAAAACGAGCTTAGTGTGAATTGGATTCTGATTCTGATTCTGAATTTCGAATTGATAATGATGATTTTTTGAGATTCCAAAATCGAATTTGTGTTTCGAGAAGTCCAGAATTGATTCAGGTGATTTTGAATGAAGCTCACAACAGTCGTTTATCTGTCCATCCGAGTAGTTTGAAGATGTATAATGATCTGAAACAACATTACTGGTGGTCTAGAATGAAAAGAGATATCTATGACTTTGTTTCTAAATGTTTAATTTGTCAGTAAGTTAAAGCTGAACATCAAGTGCCATCTGGTTTGTTACAACCAATTATGATTTCGAAATGGAAATGGGATAGAGTGATGAGGACTTTGTTTCGAGTTTGCTCTTATCTCCGAGAAAGAAAGATGCTATCGGGGTCGTGGTAGACCGTTTGACGAAATCAGCCCATTTTATTCAGGTACGATTTGATTACTCACTTGATAAGTTAGCTGAGTTATACATTTCCGATATTGTGAGATTGCATAGTGTGCCATTATCTATTGTATCAGACAGAGATCCAAGATTCACATCACGATTCTGGAAGAAATTGTAAGATGCTCTGGGTACGAAATTATATTTCAGTACTGCTTTCCACCCGCAAATGGATGGTCAATCTAGGCAGATTATTCAGATTCTCGAGGATATGTTGAGATGTTACATTTTTGAGTTTGAAGGTACGTGGGAATAGTATTTGTCTTTGATTGAATTCGCCTACAATAATAGTTTTCAATCGAGCTTTAAAATGGCACTGTACGAAGCCTTATATGGTCGTAAATGCTATACACCTTTGTATTGGACTGAGCTCAGTAAGGATAAGATTCATGGCGTTGATTTGATAAAAGAGATTGAATAGAAAGTAAAAGTGATCCAAGATAGTTTGAAAGCAGCTTCCGATCATCAGAAATCTTATGCAAATTTGAAAAGAAAAGATATTGAATTTGAGATCGGCGACAAAGTTTTTTTGAAAGTATCCCCATGGAAGAAAGTACTCCGATTTGGCAGGAAAGGCAAATTGAGTTCGAGATTCATCAGGCCGTATGTGATTATCGAGCGTATCGAACTGTTGTATATAGATTGTTGTTGCCACCAGAGCTAGAAAAGATTCATAATGTATTTCATGTATCGATGCTTTGACAATATAGATCCGATCTATCACATGTGATTCTTCTGTCTGAGATTGAGATTCAGTCTGATATGACCTACGACGAAGAACCGATTCATATATTAGCTCGTGAGGTTAAAGAATTGCGAAATAAGAAAATTCTGTTAGTAAAAGTGATGTGGCATCAACATGGTGTCGAAGAGGCTACCTGGGAGCCTGAAGATGCTATGAGACAGCAATATCTGAAACTATTCAACGGTAAGATTTTCAGGGACAAAAATCCATAATAACAGTCCAGTTTAGACCCTAGTCGAAATAGTAGTTTTGGGACCATAAATCTGAGTCAAAAAATATTTTAATATTATTTTCTGTGTTTATTATATGTGAATTAGTATGTGTGAAAATTTCATACGAAAATTTGATCATTTGTGCGCTCAATTTGTTAAAAAGACTTAATCGCGTAAAATGTAAAAGTTGCCTGCTGTTTTTTAAAGTGCTTATTTGATGTGTCTCTTTAAATATGAGGTCCTTATGTTGATATTTGACCATTGAAAGTATGAATGGACATATATGCGAAAGGTTAGTGGAATTTTAATGTATATAATAAGGTCATTATGGTAAAATGTATATTATATTAATATTAATTAATTAAAACATGTTATTTGTTTCATTCTTTAATCATATGGCCGAATATATCAAAGAAAATAGGGGAGAAAACACAAGTTAGGGTTTCGACACTTTGATTGGTGATTAAGGCATGGATTTTATTCGATTTTTGAGAATTTCTACGTTTTATTGATCGTTGCTTTGTGTTTTACTAAGCCCATGCCTCAATTTCTGATTTTATTGATGATTTTGTGTTGATATATTGATGAAACTATGAGTTTTATGAAGTTTGATGTTAGTAACTGAAAGATATGTGTTGGGTTAGTATATTTTGTCTTTGAATTTTTGATAAATTTGAGTAATTTGGACTAAATTGTGAAATTTGTAAATTGAGGAACTAAAATGTGAAATAAATGAAATGTGTGGACTTGTATCAGTACTATGAGAATTCGACTAAGCATAAGTATATGCAAATTTTGTGTATTTTGTGATTTTTGTGATTAGGGACTAAATTGTCAAAATGTGAAAATGTGAGGGCTAATTTGTAAAATGCCCTAAATATGTGTTTTTGGATTGATTTGAATGATTTGTTAAATAAAAGAGTTAAATTTTAATTTATATAGATCAATAATTAAAGAAAATAGAATTAGATCGAGGGAAGTCGAAAGTCGTTGAATAGCCAATTCCGTCTATCCAAATCCCTATGAGGTAAGTCGATATACAAATAAATATATTTTGAATTGAATTATTATTGATTATATGATAGTGAAAATTGATGAATGGTTATATGAGTTGAGTATGAGACATCCGAGAAAGTATCGAGAAAGTTTCGACGTCCGAAAAGCCCCATACGAACCTTAGGAATAGTTAGGATACATATGTCATGACATAGGATCCGATATGTGTTTTCGTGTAAGACCACGTCTGGGACATTGGCATTGACTTATGGTTTACGTGTAAGACCATGTCTAGGACGTTGGCATTGTACTTGATTTCGTGTAAGACCCTGTCTGGGATAGTGGCTTTAATATTTGATTACATGTAAGACAACGTCTGGGACATTGGCAATGTACGAGATTTCTGAGTTATATGAGTATCCTTATGACTTCGAACGGTTCAATGGGCATTCTGAGAAACGAATGATTATATGAAATGTGTATCTGATTCAGGTATGTTTGAAATGTATATCATATTTGATGTTGAAAGGTAAGTATATGTACCTTAGTGAACAAGTGATGATATGTGACAAATGTATGAGAAAATATGCTATATGGGCTAAAGAATTTGGAATATGTGAATTTATATGAACATTGAGGTTTGTGATAGTATTTGCCTATGAAATATATGCAAATTGATGATGCTTATATGAATTAGATGATAAGTTTATTTGTATATGGCTTACTAAGCTTTTGAAAGCTTACTTTGTGTGTGTTTGCATTGTTTCATAGCTATCGTAGCTATCGGGAGCTTGGGGATCGTCGAGGATTGTCACCACACTATCAAACCCTAATTTGGTACCTTTTGAAAATGTATATGTTAAAGTATGGCATGTATAGGCTAGAAGTACTTTGAGGTATGCTTTGTATTGTGTATATCATGCAATGAGATATGGCTAGATTATGTTTGATTTTGGTAAATGATATGTGATTTGCTTATGGATGACCAAATGAAATGGTAAATTTTGGTAAGTTTTGATTTATGTTCATTTGAGAAAATGGTAAGTTTGGTTATGAGATTGTATGATGTAAATTTGAAGTATTGAAACATATGCTTTGGTATGATTTGGTTGATGAATCGAGAATGGAATTTTTTTGTTAATATATTGGTATAAATGGTGTATGTTTTGATTGTGAAATGGTTGGAATTTGGTGTACAATTTGTGTCTATTTGATGATTGTAGGGAGGGCCCTTAATTGGTGGCAAGTTGGCCTTATAAATGGCCTATTTTTTTGCCCACACGGGCAGGGACACGGGTGTGTGTCTCAACCATGTTGCTCGAGGGCCATTTTGAAATGAGCATGGGTAGACCACACGGTCGCACACACGGGAGTGTGCTTGGCCGTGTGGCCAAGTCAGTTTCAACCACGGGCTAGACATACGGGCGTGTGACTGGCCGTGTGACTCAAGTCAGTAGCCTCCCTAATTTTCACACTGCCTGGCACACAGGCGTGTCTTGTGGCCATGTGGACAAGTCAGTATGTATGCCCTGTTTTGACACGGCTTAGACACACGGGTGTGTCTAAAGCCGTGTGAGGCACACGGCCTATTCACACGAGCGTGTGACCTGTACAACTTTGAAAAAAAGTTTAAATTTTGAAAAATTTTGTATGAGCTCGGTTTAGTCCCGACCCCTTTCTAATGCATGTTTAAGGTCTCGATGACCTATATAAGGGACATTATGATCATGTTTGATTATGATGATGGATAAGAGATTGGAGCTTTTGAAGATTGAAATTAGAGGATGAAAGTTTGAGATTTTTCCTTCCTAATGGGCGACACAAGAAAAATATGAAGAATGTTTCTCTTCTTTTTTTGTAAACGTCAAAAGTAGGGTAAAAAAGGGGAAGGGAAATGGTTGGTTTTAAAACTTGGTATATTTGCTTTAAAACTATTATTAAATTGACCCTTTTACAAAATAGTTCTCTTTTCTAAAATTATAAGTCTTTTCTATATTATTTTCATAAATCAATTTAATTTTCCTAAAATTCATAGACGAAGACATTTTCTGTTTACCATGCTTTGAATTTTCGAACACATTTTAAGCTAAAATCCCTAAATTACCTTCAAAACTTCTAGGCTAAATTTTAGGGTGTGACAAAGAGAAGGTTATCTTCTTCATTCTCATTTGCCATCCAAATCGAATAAAGAAGAATTTTTTTTTACAAGTTTTCACCTTAATTGTACCTAGGAAAAATTTGGTGAGTTTTCCATTATTTTTTATTGAATTTTTGTTTATAGGTAAATGGTGGTAAAGACCCATTATTTTATTTAATAAATTAGTAAGTTATTATGTGAATTACCATTGATGGAAACTTGAGAAAATTGAAGGTTAAATGTTTAAATTCATGCATGTTATTGTTAACTGAGAATGACAGAGTAGGTAAAAATTGAAATAAAAGTGTTAAATTTAAGCTTGAAATAAACTTAGATTGTATAGATTTATAATGTATAATTAGGGACTTATTTGTAAGTAATGAAAATTCTAAGGTTTGAAAATAAATAATGGCTGTAGGATGCCCTTGTACTATATATATTAAGTCAGATTTAAATTCGATCGGGTAAATTGTAAGTTACAGTCACTTAGAATATTATGGCTTATAGGGACTAAATGAATAAAATGCATTCATGTTTTGTTGCTTTAATTTGTGTTTGAATTATGTGATTTAATTATATGGAATGTTGTATATGTTTAAGATGAGTTGATTTGGCAACGTAATGTGATATCACACATTCAGATTCGACGATTGGGTCAAGTGTGGGGTGTCATATTTAGTGGTATCATAATTAGAGTTTAGTCGATTCTTGGGTTAAACTGAGCATTGTGATTGAGTCTAAAGGTACATTTCATTGTCAATATGGAGTCCAAGTTGAGTTTGGATGCTAATATGTTATTGTTTAATTTTTTACATATAAATTGATCATGTCTGAAGAATCGAGAAATGAAATAGGTGATGAGATAGAGGTTAGAGATCCTCAAGTTGAGCAAGGAGATGTTTATGATCGTAATACACCTGGTGGAAATCAAATAGGTGCATGACAAGGTGGAAATCGAACCTATAACGACCCAATTTCCAGTGCTGTCAAAAAATGCAATTTTGGAACCTAATTTCCATAAACCGAGTCCTTAAATGTCAAATAAGGATATTTATTAAATTAGCATATAGATGAATTGAAATTGAGTTGAGTAATTTAACTGAAATTGTGGTTAATTAAAGCCCATAGACTAAATTGTGAAAGTTAAATCGCTATATATTTTTAATTAGGAAAAGACTTGGGGACTTAGATGACAATTGTACTAAGGACTAAAATGGTTATTAAACTATTGTTTTCTTAAGGCTAGTGGACGATGATGATAGTCTCTATTAAGTTTATTTAATAACTAAAATAAGCTTGGAAAACCCTTAAAAATTATTCCAAACAATCGACCATCAATTAGGTAATGAAACTAAGTCCTTTTCTTATAGTTTTTATAGAATTTTTAATCATTGGAGCTTGATTTAGTTAGCCCATGCACCAATTTGTAAAATTTTTAGTGTTTTATAAAGTTGTCATTGTTGATTTCTTGAAGAATTAGGTGTGAAATTGATAGAAATTAAGCTTAGTTTATGAAAAAGACTAAATTGTAAAGATTAAGCGTTAGTTTCGTACATTAGGGACCAAAATTAATAAAATAATTTTTTTTTGAAATTTTGATAGGAATAGAAATTAAAAGGTCCCCAATGAGTAAATGTGCAATCGGATTTTAATCCAAAGCTCTAGATTGAAAGTTATGCTTGTTCCGAGTTTAGGGACTAAATTGAATAAATTGCAAAATATGCATGAATTGTTATTTCATTGTGAATTGATTAGGAATTCATAGTGTTATATGTTTTATGACTGTTCGCAGCTAGCATTTACGCGGAATCTTCGAGAGGGAAAAGAAAAGTGAAAATTATCAATGAGTGACTCAAAAATCTTGGTTTGTACTTTTATGATTCGAGATAAAAATATTTGCTTGTATATACATGTTTTTCGAATAATTGATTGTTTAGGTGACTATATGGTATTAGTATGCATTGTTTTGATTAAGTTTGATGTGAAATTTCAAAATAAAAGACTAAAATGAATAAAGTGAAAAAATGACATGAAGTACTTGAATTATGTTAACTAATATGGTAAAAGGATAGGAATATGTTGTATGGTAAGTAATACACGTGATTTGATGATGAATTAGATTGTGGTAGTGAATATGACCGAGAAATGGTCTATGTACTAAATTGTAAAATTAAAATGTGATAAATGATCATTATGTAATAGAGCAGTGTGCAGGGTACGAAAACGCCTATATAACCAAACACAAGGTATGAATATGTGAATAAGTATGATTATAGGTATTGTAACGCCCTTAACCTAATCCGATTGTCAGAACCAAGCTATAGGATGCAACATATTCGAGCAAAATATGATTCAAGCAAAATATGATTTATAAACATATTCGAGTCCAAACGAGCTTACGAAGCTCTTAGACCAACTCAGAAACAAGTTAGGACTAATTTGAAACTTTTATGAAAAAATAAGTAAAAAGTAAAAATATGGGTCACACGACTGTGTGACCTAGCCATGTGACAGGTTGAAGCCATGTGGGATTAAAACACACAACCATATATCCCAACTATGTATGGAAGCTAAGACTGTGTATGCAGAATAACACGGTCGTATCGACAGGCCGTGTAACTAATTGTGGTTGTGTTGGACCTAATTGTAAAACTTTGTAAATGTTCACACGGCTGTGTCACCGTGTAACACCCCTTAACCCTTATTCATCACTGAAACAGGGTTACGAAGCATTACCAGCTATTTCAAATTCAAAACGATCAATCAGACCATAATATAACCAAAACACATCACTTATTAGCTTTAAACATGAAACATATGTTCACATATATGTTCAATCCATTTCTTATTATAACATCATTACAATCATTTCCCAAAATGACATACACAAAATAACCTAGGTACATGCCATTACTAAAAGAAATGTACTTCACCACTTTGAGTTTGGGATCGGCTTTGGATGCGGATTCAACAATCTGACTTTAACTTAACCTGCGCACAGAAACAAACTGTACGCTGAGTATAAACTCAGTGGTATTTCTATAATCCGAATACTTATTAAACAAGAAATTACAATATTTATATATCTAAACACACATAACAAAAATCATTCAAACAAATAATCAATTTCATAACACATCATTCATAACACTTCAATGCTCATCTCTTACCATTTCAATCTCATAATTGATATTCAAATAACTTTTCTCAATAGGATACACATATCATTTCACTATATCAAAATCCATTTCATGAACCCATTGGTTCATACATTTCAATTTCATAACTCAATTCAATATTCCAATCCAATTCATGTTCAAAATCATCCAATATCATTCATATTGCCAAATCATTTATTTACCCCTATTAACAAAACTTGGACTTTAGCGAATACACGGATCCAACCGAAACACACTAGTATGGTACCCAATGCCTCATCGAATAATACGAAGTAATAAGTTGACACCCAATGTCTCATTGGCCATGCCGAAGTAAAATGGTACCCAATACCTCATCGAATTTATCCGAAGTAATAATTTGACACCTAGTGTCTCATCGACTCGTGGTCGAAGTATCCTGAACTCTTCCAATCCTATGGCATGTCAATTATATCCGACTCAGCCCGATACAGTTAATAGGGTTTTCAAATCACTTTTCTACTTCAATCAATATCCATTACAAATCAATATTCACATATATTCAAGCATTCAATTTCAACATCATAATATCAATACTTACCTCATTTCACTTACCATACTTAATCAAAATAAAACAATTAATAATAATTAGATTTGGATTATAGAAATACAAACCGTAATTTCCGAGCTAATCTTCGTTGACTTTGTCTTTTCCTTTCCTAGCCGAGGTCTCTGGGTCAATGTTAGCTATGAAAATCGAAACAATTAAAAATTATCAATATAACACAATTTCGTATTAAATATTTCAATTTATATTCAACCTTTGCTCACATTTCAATTAAGTCTCTAATCAAAACTAACTTTATTTATTTAAAACTAATTTCATATTTTCATTCAAATTCCCATTTTAGACTGATTTCAACTTTCAAATTTCACCATAAACCCTAATTTCAAGATTATCTCAATTTAGTCCCTATTACTCAAAACTCATGATTTATTTTACAATTCAATCCCTTTTTCTCAATTCTAACTTGAAAATATATTAATTTAACCCCTAATTCTTCAATTTATTCAACACGAATCAACATCTAAATTTTCAACTTAAATCAAGTAGTATTTTGTTCTAGGATTCCAAAAACATCAAAATTACAAGAAAAAGGATTAAATTGACTTACCAATTGAACTTAGAACCTTAAAACCCTAGTTTCCCTTTTTCTTTTTCTGTCTATTTTCTTTTTCTCTTTTTCGTGCCTTCTTCTGTTCTTGTTCTTCTTTTTCTTTTGTTTCTTTATCATTTATTTCATGTTTTATTTAATGTATTATAATAATATAGTAGTAATATAATAATATTTTATATATGCTTAAATATTAAGTATGTATTTAATGTAAATAAATATATGTATATTATACATACACATGGAATTATATTTTCAATACATTTGTCACTTATGGTCTATTTACTAATTTAGTCCCTTCACTTTTCTTTTAATCTATAATTAAACTTTCACCCTTTAGTCAATTTAGTCCTTTCACCTAATTAACCTTAATTCAAGCTAATTCACCTAACCAAAACCTAATTAATCACACAATTATCTTCGTAAATATTTTTAATAAATATTTACGAATCTGTTTCACGAAAACAGTGACCTGAAATGCACTTTTCGATTACCCAATTATCTGGTCATTACATGCCGGGCCTTGTGAGAGACTATGATCATGTGCATCATTTGTTACCCAAAACATACATACCACACGGGCGTGCCATATGCCCGTGTATGGCACACAACCATATGTTAGATTGTATGTGCCTAAATGGTACCTTACAAGGCAAGTTACCACACCAAACATCTAGATATACCACAACCATGCAATATACGATTTCTCTACATGTTAAAAGACATCAAAAGCATGCCAAAACAATACTTATATCATTCATCCTAAGTGTCTAACCAATATGCCACATTTTGCACCTTAATTCAACAATTCATATCCTATCATTTATCATCATTCATGCCTCAATATTCATACTTAACATTCACACTTGTACATTCACACTTGTACATCATTTCAAGTGCCAAGATTTCATCAACAAAGTTCATCCTTTTTAAATGTCAAAGCTCATTAAGTAAAATACACCATATTGACCAAAACATATATGCAACCCATGTTGCAATTCAATCAAAATAAGATCATCACTTCCAAACATTACACTTATATCCACATCAAAATTAACCGAACATAAGTTTCAATATCATTCACATATGCATATCCATTAGCTTGAGTAAATCACATTTCATGTTGGCTATACACTTACCACTTCACTTCTTATAATAATACCAAATCATCCAACATCATTAGACCAAGATCATGAACATCTAAAATAACTTAAACACAAATACAACCATATATACATGCCACATAATAGAATTTAAAATAAATAAAAATGATCGAATTAAATACTTGGATAGTGTGAGCTCCGATTTGATTCGATTGACTCGTTCCGTAAAATAACCTGTTCAAAGACAAAAAAAAAAAAAAGAGAAAAGAAAACAAGATAAGCATTACGAATGCTTAATAAGATCGTATGAAATTCATTTAACCCACCTCGATAAGTTTACAATAAAATTATGAAAACCTAATGTAACAAGTATGAATATCATTTGGAATCATGTTACATCCACAAGTACATCACTTAACACTACCAGAGGTTAATACATGTATTACACAGGCTTATAATATAACCATTTATTTTTAATAATATCCAAAACACATATGACAATTATAAATAAAATCAATTTCTTTATTTATCATTCATAACATAAAATAATACAACTCACCTTAGTTCACATTTAATTAAATGGACTAGCTACTATACAGTTCCCTGTTGTCACAATTTAACAACAGCAGATGAGATTATCATACATAGATCAAATAACATTTCCAACGATACCATTTAATCTATATAAAAAACATCTAGCAAGTACAGCATTTATGTCATTCGATTCTCATGTATCCATTTCAGATTTAGTATTCACAATATTTAAACAATTTCATTTCAAATCATGTTTATTTTCATCGCTCGGATAAATATAGTAAATACCTCATATACATAGGATAATAATGATCACACAAGCTGACAATAGGGACATTAACCATTACTTAATGTTGCTCACACAAGCTTTCGACAATCTGCAACAAACGCTAGATTCCAGCCATCGGTATGACATTTAGCACCAGTACATAGTACCTAATCAATATAACATCGGCGCATAGCAGTTGATAATTGTAACTCTAGTACAAAGTACCTGATAACTATAATCACCGACACATAGTGCTTGATAAACCCTAATGACATGTCATTTGTATCCTAGCTATCCACTGAGTTCATAGGGGCCCTATATCACATATTCAATCTTTTCCATTCTTTTGAACATTTTCGGACACATATCAAATAGCCATATCCTTATTCATTTTAGTTCACATGTCAAATAAACATATACTTGTAATTTAAACCAATTAATATTTCATAACCATTCTATATCATATAACCATTCGTATTAGCAACATATATCGTGCTTTACACTGTAGTTCTTTCGATGCTAATAATTATTGTATTACAACAATTAAACTATCAAGCAATTAAGTAACAAAATAATAAACAATCATTAACAAATTAAATCTCATGCGAAACTTACCTAATCAAAATCGGCAACTAATATAACACCAATGACTTTTAGGTAAATTTTCTTTCCTTTTTTTTGCGTTTATCATCCGATTATTTCAAATCCCAATCTATAATATGATTTAATTAACTAAATTTAATTTTTCAAATGTGCCCAAAATTTTTACATTTTATTCAATTTAGTCCCTAAAACCGAAACTAACAAAACTTTCATATTTGATCTCTAATTTTTAAACCCATTTTAAATTCATCTTTCTATAGTCCACTATTATCAATAATTACAAAAATTTCATACAAATTCCAAAATATTTACACTTGACTCCCTAAATTCAAAACTAACAATTTTCACTTTACAATTTAGTCCATAATCAAATATGAGTTTATAAGCAAAACACCAAAAACCATCAATGGAAACATTTTAAAACTTTAATAGTTTTACGATTTAGTACCTGGGATAGCTAGATTGAGCTACAACAATCTCAAAAACATACAATTTATAAGAAATTGGCTTGGATTAGCTTATACAATTTATGAGAAATTGGCTTGGATTAGCTTACCATGCATTTAACTGAACCTTGGAAGCTTAACAATGGCTTCACCCTTTTCTTGTTTTAGTTCGTATGGTTGAAGAAGAAAGAACGGATAGTGGCTTTCTTTCTTTTATTTTTTTCTTTTATGCTTTATGCTTCTTTTAATTAATTAAAAGTATAAAATTTAATATCATCAAACCATTCCCCATCAAACCGTCCACTATATTTACTTAATGGATTAATTGCCATTTTAAACCCTAATTATTTATTAATTCCTCTTTTACAAATAATTTTTTTTAGTAATAAACTTTTATCAACTTTACGATTTAGTCATTATACCTTAATTACGCACTACTTCGGTAAAATTACCTATCAACAATTCAATTCACCTTTACGGGCTTGGTTTACGAAAATGAAGTCTCGATACCTCTTTTACCAGGTCAATATTCAATATAACACTATATTTGACTAGTAAATATTAAATAATAATATTTACAGAGTCACTTATTGGAATTTGTGGTCTCGAAATAACTATTTTTGACACCACTGAGAAGTAGACTGTTACAACTCTCCCTCTATAGAAAATTTCATCCTCAAAATTTTTACATGTGAATAGATTCAGGTACTGTGATCTCATAGATTCTTTGGTTTCCTACATAACTTCCTTTGTACCATGTTGGTGCTACAAAACTTTCACCAATGATACTCGTTTATTGCGTAGTTCTTTTACTTCTTGAGCCAAGATATTTATTGGGTCTTCTGAATATTTTAAGTCAGGCTATAATTCAATTTCATACGATCATATGAATCTCGGTCTGCACTTTCTTTTCTTTTTAGATCGATATACGATTTTTAACGGTTTGAGGTTGCTTCTAAATAGTTTCAAATAATGCGGACTTTACCTCATGTTTCTCTTATCGAATCAATCCCAAATAGCTTTCTTTCACTCAAATCTAACCAGTATGAAGTTCTGCAATTACAATTGTATAAAGCTTTATATAACATCATGTAATACTCGACTAACAGTAGTTAAGATATAAAAATTTACTTAACCTTTTGAGTGAATAATTTTTTTAACTTAAATGAAATGTGCGGACTTGGTGAGTCCATCAACAAAAACCCATATTGTGTCGTTTCTTTTTCGGTGATAATGATAAACTTAATACGAAGTCCACAATAACGTGATTCTATTTCCATTCCATAATCATCACAAGGTGTAACAAACCTTACAGAACTCAATACTCGGCTTTAGCTTACTAACATATCAGACTTCTTGTCACATATTCTGAAATCTTTCTTTTATACTATATTATTAATACAATTGTTTATATAGCTGTACAATCTATTATTGCCCTGATGAAATGAATAGGTACTATTGTGAGCTTCAAGTAAGTTATTTCGTTTCAATTTTGAATCTTTCAGAATACTTAAACGATTATGAGGACATAGATTCCCGTTACCATCAATATTGAACTATGAAGTACAAGTCTTCATTTAGCTAGCAAATTTCAAATTGATTGAAACTCTATTGATTTCTTTCTGTCTAACTAACATTTTTCTGTAACAACCTCATTATCGGTAATGTGGTCATCGAGAATCCTTAACAAATTGTTTGAAATTCCCAACCAGTCTCAAAATTGTGCACTTCTGTACTTTCTTCAAAGATTTATACATCAGATTTGATGATCATTTGTCCAAATAAATACAGATACCTTTAGCCGGTATTACATACTTCATAAGTCTTACTTCTAGGAGTCAAAATTCACATTAGATAAATTTTGCATGCAACTATTTTTCTTGTAAAGTTTACAGTACAAATCTCAAATTTTGATCATGTCCCTTTTCTATTCTTGAGTAAATCAAGATGTCATCAGTACAATTTACTTATGTTTATAGTTTCTACCATATCACACCAAGTCAATCAATTCATATCAAGAATAATATCAATTTTATCAATGGAAATAATATTAGATCAACATAGAATTCACGGTTCCGTATTCTCGATGACCAATTTCTACATATCTCAATGGTGATAACATACTGACTTAAAAAGTTCATTACTCAAACATCATATTTAATCAACACTATTAGGAATTTCTTTTGGTTATGAATGTAGTGTAACTATAAAAATGTAAAGATTCAAAATTAATCAACTATTATATAGAAATATCAAATTAAAAAAAATGTATCGGTATTAACATCCGGAGTAGCGGCCCCCTCATAATTTCAAATAGCTGGCTGACTCTCGACCTTCAAATTTAACAACTATATCTTTAGTCTCAACTCTTTTGTTTCCCGCATTACCACTATTTCTCAATCGTCTACTTCTTAAGGAATGGCTATAGATTTCACATTTTAATCTTTGTTTCAATTCACCCAATTTGGTCAATCTCGTTTCCAATTTTCCTTGAAACTATATAAAATAAATCCCTACTTTTATTCGACACTCACTTCGATGAGATTTTCCATAGTGGGTACAATTGATCTATCCATTATATGAACATTGCGAACACTAGCTATTGATGTAGTCTGGGATCTCAAGTTACTTGTTTTCGGCTTATCTTTTCTCGAAAACCCTAACAGGAAAATGAAATGAATAAGAACATCTCTTCACTATGGAGTTTCAAATCAGATACAATCTAGTCATACACTGTTTACTAGAGTTTTGAAATTTCATCTCAATTTGTTTTCTTTCAATGCATATGTTTTCTATTTTCTGTGCCAAATCAGATAAACTTACAAACTCTTTTAACCCCGGAGCTCCCACTAATATTTGTATGTATTCGTTCAATCTCCTTTCAAAAAGAGTACATATTTCAACTTCTATTAATAAAATCTGTAACACCTCTAACCCGTATCCGTTGCTGGAATAAGGTTATGAGGTATTACCGATCAAACATAACACATATATCATACATTATCATCATAAAGCAATCATTCTCATACATCATTTAATACAACCACATTGTCCCTTATAAGGGCCTATGTGGCCTTAAATATGCTTTAGAAATGGTTCGGGACTAAACCAATAACATACGATAGTTTTGGAAAACTTAAAAAAAATTCATATAAACAGAGGTCACACGCCCCATGTGAATAGGCCGTGTGCCTCACACGGCTAGTAGACACGCCCATGTCTTAGACCATGCGGAAAAAAGGCATACATACTAACTTGCATCACACGGCCAAGGACACGCCCGTGTGCCAGGCCGTGCGAAAACTAGAAAGTATACTGACTTATACCACACAACCAGTCACACGCCCGTGTGTGAGACCGTGTGGAGCATATTGACTTCAATTCAACTTCAACACCAGGGGACACACGGTCGTGTAACCTAACCGTGTGTCTCACATGGTTGAGACACACGCCCATGTCTCTGCCCGTTTGGACAAAAAATAGGTCATTTGCAAAGCCAATTTGCCACCCTTTTTGTACATACCTAAGTAAACTCAATTGGTACCATTTTAAGTCACAAATATGTAGCCAAAGTTTATCAACCAACACATAATCATACTATATCCTTTTCAATTAAATTCAATACTCAAATCCATACCGTTTATCTATTCAAACATCAATCAATTTATCTTGCTTTACTAAGCATAATTCACATATATAATTCATCTAACTAAACTAATTCAAATATACATAATCACTTTAACCACATTCATTCAATATAGGTCTATTACCAAACTTTAAAATCAAACCATTGCACATTCATAAAACATCATCAAACTTATCATCTTATGCCAACACCAATGGCTAAAATACACATCCATCAAACAAACCAAATTGACTCAAGCCTATACATGCCATATACCATATATACATAATTTCAAAAGTACCAAAATAGATGATTGATAGTGCGATGAAGTCTCTGACGATTTCGGGATCGGAGCTAGCTTTGTAGAACTATAAAACATCGAAAACTAAACAGAGTAAGTTATAAAGCTTAGTAAGTCTGTATATGAACATAAAATAATCACAACATTCATTAGCAATTCAAAATAGACAATATCATAAACATTCAAAGCATTAAATCATGAACTATCATAGAATTTATCCCTATTATGATTCATGAGTTCTCAACTTCATCTAACTCGATACTTGAATAGTTTTCCGTACATACCTGTACTGATACATTTCTATTTCTCATCAATACTCTTATCAAACTGCTCTGGTTTATCAATGCTTACAATACAAATTCATCGATTTTCCAATGCCATAGTCCAACTATGGTCTTACACATACATTGCCAAGGCTCTGCCGTGGTCTTTCATTCACATGCCATAACCCGATTATGGTCTTATTATTCGATTGCCATATCCCAACTATGGTCTTATTCGGGAACTTACCTTACTCAATTCATACGTTTCATTTAATATCTCAACATTTATCCAATAGAATAATTACTATCTCAATTTCATCTATCAAATCGATAGGTACACATTTAAGTTCAATTATATGAACTTACCTCGTATTCGAAATTGTCGTATTGGGTCGACTACTCGATAACCTTGCTTTTCCCCCAATCTAAATCTGAATTCTTTCTATCTTGATCTATATGAATTCAAAACTGACTTTTCAATCACATATTCTTTCAATTAGTCCAAAAACACACACTTGGGCATTTTTACACGTTAGCCCCTAAACTTACACATTTAATCAATTTAGTCCCTATTTCACAATTACACAAAATTCACATAATTTCTTTAAACCCAAGCTTGGCCGAATTACATATAGGTCTCTAGCATTTCACATTTTAACCCTTCAATTTACATATTTCACAATTTAATCCTTATTTGACATTTTTGTCAAAAATCACTTTACAAAACATGTAAAACTATCATCAAGCTTTCATATTTCAACATTAAACATCAAATAACTCATAGATTCAACAATGGAAACTCTCAAAATATTTAAAAGTTTCAAAATCTAAGGTACAAGCCAACTAGATTGAGCTGCAACGATTACAAAAACATAGAAATCATTAAAAACCGAGCTCAAACCGTACCTTCATCAAGGAATATACTAGCCAAACCCTAGCAAGCCTTCATAAGCTTTTATTTCCTCTTAAATTTGGTTGAATATGATGATTTTAAGCTTAAATTTGGTTTTTTTTTATTTAATACATAATAATTATACTAATTATCATTATAACCTTAATGAAAAACCATTTAAAACATTCATTAAATGTCTGTATATGTCCATTAGCACTACCAATGGTCTAATATCATTATAAGGACTTTGAATTTAACAAACCATATCTATTAGACACCTTTAACAGGTAGAATGCAACTTTTACATTTTACGCGATTTAGTCCTTTTTTCTCAAATTGAGCAATTAAACGATAAAATTAGCTCACAAAATTTTCACACATACATGCTATCATGCTGTAAACACTAAAAATAATATTAAAATAATTTTCTAACATCGAATTTATGGTTCTGAAATCACTGTTCCAATTTAGCTAAAACCGGGCTATTACAAAATCTCTCTGGCATATTTATTGAGTATGGTAAATTTTAGTTAATACTTTGCTATAGACATGTTTCCCTGTTTCAATTCTAGAAATTTTCTTTTTCTCTTTTCCAGGTACAATCTACTGATGTATCTCCTTTTGAACTCTAATTAAAAGAAATTTCAATTTACAAAATCTTCAGAAACAACTGCTGTCAAAGTTGCCCACTTACTGATAATTTTCCACTTTTGAAAGTGACACGACATATCTCATACTATCTTCAATTCAACATACCCTTTTGTCAAAACTCACTATGTATTTTCTAATCAATATTCAACTCTGATCAAACTGGATCATCATTATTTTTATCTCTGAATCATTAAGTTCCACATTTCTGAATCTTATCAATTTTAAGTCTGTGAACACCTACCGGATTTTGAGGACAAAAGAGTGTTGCGAAAGGCCTCTGATGGAGCCACAAGATTAATTCATATAACTTTAATAATTATTATGTCATTTTTTAAAAGAAAAAACCTCTTTTTTCACTATCTAACCTTTCTGGAATGACACACTATAACTAGCTTCCTGATTAGAAATAGAAACATTACCATTTCCCTTATCTGTTATGACATGATTAGACTCGACCAACATAGAAAACCTATAAGAAAATAGAGTCAGATTGAATCATATAGCATCATATTATCCCAGATTAATGTGGCATGTAACACCCTATACCCAGTTCGATCACCAACCCCGAGTTATAAGGCGTTAAAATAATAAACCTTAAACATCTTTCATGATTTCAACCAAAAATAACAACCAAATAATTCATTTAAAATTATTTCTATGTTTTTCAATCATTTTGGGACTTAAATCTAGCTTGCGAAATATTTAAAACAAGCCAAAATTAATTTTGGATTAAATTGAATCTTCTACGAAATTTTGAGTAAAAAGTGTAAACATGGGTCACATGGCCGTGTGGCTAGGCCGTGTGAAAGAGACCAACCTATGTGACCTTGGACCGTGTAACAAAACTGTGACTGTGTGAAAAATCCTACAACTAAAATCATGCAACCACACGACCATGTCTTACAATCGTGTAGGGCACATGGCCATGTGGGAAACCGTGTCACAAACACCTTCAAATAAAAGCTATTTCACATACCAAAAGCTATGCATTAACCAAAATTTAAACCTAATCAAATTATGCCAAAACATGTCAAAATATATCAATTCACAATCAACCTATTTGCCTAGCCAATGCACCCTCATTGGCACCACAATTTCAAACTTAAACAACAACCATTCAGCCAAAACAAATACCACAAGTTAAACTCATCTGAAAATAATATCTTAACATAACAAATTTAACAACTCTTCAAATATAAAGAATTTCAATATTGCCTATTAACCTAACATACCAAGACCATCATGTAAAAGCATCTAGATATCAACATATGCATCCACTATTAGAAACCACAACCAAACAAGTTACCAAATAGTATTTACATCCATACATATATCATGATCTAAGTGCACATCAGATGACTAAAATCCTTACAATTTACATATCCAAAATACTATTTACATGCCTGATCTACCACAAATCGATGTGGCAAATTAGACTTTTTTGACACATTTAAGGAGCTTTTTCTCGAGCAAAATAGAGGTTTTAGCTTACTTTTTCGTTATTTTCGTATTTTTATATTTTTCGGGTAATAAGTAAAAGTCTATCATTTTTGTCTATTTTTTAACCTAAATTGGCTGATTGTGTCATAAGGAGGTTTAACATGTGTTTGAGTGATGTAGAGGCATGCCAAAGGTCAAAAATAAGTGAGAACAACATCTAGGGCAAGGGTATCACAATACCCAACCCTTGGAATCGCGATACCTTCGGTAGTATAGAAGACCAAAGAGACCCTTTAGTGGTATCGCAGCATCCTCCTTGGGTATCTTGATATCCACCTCTCAAGTAAGACCCCCAAGTTAAATACTACCCCAAATATCATGATATCCTTTTCGAGGTATCACGATATCACCTTCGTTAAAGGGACAAAATTAGACAAAAAGGGTAACCTGTCTACCCAACCCACTAATCACACAAGGCCAGTGTAGGGGCAATTTTGGCATCAAAAAGTCATTAGAACACCCTTCAAAACAGCCAAAAATTACTGAAAAGGAGAGAGACATATTTGGCTTAGTTTTGGGTTTAGTTTTCTGTAAATTTTATTTAGTTTTTCTTTACTTTTTCTCTGCACTTTTCTAGGGTTTTTATTTTCCTTTTATTCTACCTTAGATTAGAGTTTATTTTTCTACATTTACTTTTTCTTCTTGATGTTCTTTATGTTAGTTAAGTTAGTTAACACTATAGCTAAAGTTCATTTACATTTCAAGTCCTTATACCTTGCTTTCAAGACTCTTTAAGCTTTAGTTTAATGTATTTTAGTTTGTTTTACTTCAAATCTATTAAAGCTTGTTCCTTTTATGTTTCTTGATTTAGATTTCTTTGTTAAATGCTTTTGGTTTCATGCATTTAAATTTTCTTGCATAAAAATCTCAACTTTCACATTTTTCTTAAGTTTTACTTTCATGGTTGCGTTGTCTTCTATTGTTATGTTTATTTTCTTGACTTTGAGCATGTGTAGCTAAATCCTTAAGAAGGTTGGTTGATGAAGATGTGCATAAACTAAAATCTTTGGACAAAGGACTAAATCATAACAAATTGGACTAATTTGAATAGAACTAAAAACTTAGGTAGTGACACTCCTAAGGGAATATTAAGATAAAGTGAGACCGGAAGGTAATCTTGTCGCGCACCCGTTCATTAGTCCCAGCGAGATCGGATGATAAATTGGACCTAATCCATCTAAGTTGATAAAATTGAGATCAAATGATAAAATGGAGCCACTTGGTAATTTGGACGATTTATGTCCTTAGTCCGAGATCTGGGGAACCATATCTAAGCCAACCAACCCCTATTAGTTATTTGCTAGATAGTCTTTCTATTTTACATTTTTTGCAATTTAGTCCCTAGATTAGATTTTTTTTTTTTTTGCAAATTTCTGTTTTATGAATTGTCGTAATATAAAATTGTATCACAAGCCACTTAGCCTCTATTGTGTATGCTAGTTATTGCTCAATCGCCTCTTCTTTTGGGTTTAATCCTTTGAATTCTTCGATGTTTCATTGTAACACTATAAATAATACGACTCACTTGTATGCTTGCAGTAAAATTGAGTTTTAAAAATTCATTGTTTCAATGCGCACACACGCAACCGGTCAATGCCACTTATAACCAGGCCAAAATAAATAGTTAGCTACCACATAAGTTGCTGGATAGTATGATCTCCAATTATGTTCCGATCGACAGTGAAAGTTCAATGATCTACAAAGAAAATAAACAAGTAAAGTAAGTTTACGTAAAGCTTAGTAAGCTCGTAAAATCAAATATATCATACCTGTCAATTTAAATATAAATCCTACAAAGTAATGAAACTAATAATTCCTTTATCAAATCCCATCATTTCAACTACCTGAAACAATTTAAACCTGGATGATTCATGTTATCAAAACACATGTTAAATAATCATATACCAAGATATAATTCATCATATCAATCATAATAGTTAACTGTTTTGCCAGTAGAACAATAGTAAATCAAGTTCGGATACACGAGAGGGTAATACTCCTACGAGCTAACACAAGGAAATTAACCGATACGCGATACACAAGCTTCAGAGAATCCGTAACACATGCAGGACCTCAAGCCATCGGTATGGTATCCATCACCAAAATATAGTACATGCTACATAAAACAACGATAACTAATTCCTACAAAAAATACATCGACACAAAGCCTGCTAAATATGCAATGGCTCGAAGCCTGCTAAATATACACTGACTCAATACCTACAACAATATTTTGAACTGAATATCCTGCTTAGAATTAAGAAATCACTGATGAAAAGGTAAAGCTGGTCGTCATTCAGGTTGTTGATATTGTTTTTTCATGGCATTCTTGTTGACAACATGATCTGATTTTGCCACAGCATTTTGCTGCTTACCTTTTTTAAGTTCAGTATGTTTTTCAGATAACTTTGGGATCTTTACATGGTTGTTATTTGAATTATCCTCTCCTACCGTGGCATCTTAAGCAACATCATCAAGCTGAGTTTTGCTTCTAAGAGTGATGGCCTTGTATTATTCCTTCCCTTGTGATCTTGAATTCTCAGTATCACTTGGTAGTGCTTATTATGGTCTCGAATTTAAAGCATTCACTATTTACCCCCACTTGATTCTTAAGAGATCGAAAGGATGTAGCCTGACTCTAAATTACAACATCATTTTTAGCCATATATTCCTTTAACAAAGCTTTAATAGATGATGATGAAGCTGATGTCTGACCCTGCTGGACATTTTACCTCAGCATAGGTTGATTATAACCAGTCAATGCATTGATGGTATTCTATCTTGTCAAATTGGTAAAACTCCCCGCACCTTGATTATTTCAACTGAATTCGGATGTTGCTTCCACCCCAGATTATATGTGTTGGAATAAAGGTCATTATTCCGACTGAAATTACCCATGTAGCACATGGATGTTGGGTTTGATGGGCATTCATCAAACACATAGTCTTCACCACAAAAAACACATGATAGTTCGGTTGCTTTCATCTCTTGGACTGTAATAGGCCTTTTTTATTGTTTTGATCATGTTAGTTAACGAAGTGATTGCATCAAGCTACATAGTACCAGTAGCTTTCTTGCCTATCCCAACTCATGTGGTAGGATATTGATAATCATTGTTGGCAATATTTTCCAAAATTTCATATGCTTCATTATAAGATTTATCCAACAAAATACCATTGGCAGAAGCATCAACTACCATCCTCATATGTGCATTCAACCCATTATAGAATATCTCCATCTGAGTCCAGTGTTGAAATCCATGCATCGAACATTTCTAAATTAAGTCTTTAAATCATTCCCAAGCTTCATATATTATTTCATCCTCCAATTTTTGAAAAGATTTGATGTCATTTCTAAGTTTGGCATTCATATTTGGAGGATTATATCATAGCAAAAACCTATGGCAAATATCATTCCACGATGCCAATGTCCCCGATGGCAAAGTATTCAACCATGTTCTCGCATGATCTCTTAAAGAATATGGAAAAATTTTAAGTCCCAGAGTGCCTTCAGGCATACCCTCTTGTCTAAATGATTCACAGACCTCTAGAAAAAGTCTTAAATGCAATTTTGGATCTTCTGTAGGTAACCCACCAAACTGTCCCACTGTTTGTAACATCTGAAACATTACCAGCTTCTGCTCAAACTACTGAGCCTGTATTTGTGGTCTAACTATCCCTGGATTCATGTCATCCAAAATTGGCGGAACATGCTCTTAGATAGGTTTATCTCAGACATCTATCACTCCACGAACATGAGGATTAGTGCCCTAACCATTCAAATTGTCAATTATACCTGGTATCATCCTACGAACAAGAGGATTAGTATCTTGACCATTTGGATTATCATTGAGACCAGGATCATTCCCATTCCTAGCCATTTTTTACAATTTTTTCCACCTTCTTTGTAAAGTTCTTTCAATCTCTAGGTCAAAAGGATATTCTTTATTAGCAGGAATGTATCTTCTCATGCACTGATGGTAATCTTGTAGAAATTAAAGTAAACTAAGTTAAATAAAACTAATGGAATTAAATACAATAACCAAACCAAATTACACCAATTTGTTTATCCCTGGCAATGGTACCAAAAACTTGTCACATGTGAAAATGATATGCAAATTGTGCAAGTATACACGTAGGATCAAGTAACAAAGTGATAAGTGAGATTGTCTCCACAAGGATCGGATTAGTTATAAAAGTTGTCAAGTTATTATAACAAATTATGATTAAGATTATGGAAAAACAAGGTTAAGTACGCAGTGGTAAATTAAAGGAGTAAGAATGTGTGCAAAATGTGTACTGACTAATAATGGAAAATGCTAAGACAATAGTAAAAATGCAATGGCAATTACGAGAATAATTACTTGAATAAAATATGAGCGAATAAAGAAATAACTATGAATTTTATGGCAAAGATATTACAACAAAGGCTACAAGGTCTACCATGTTGATTCGAAAGGTTGGAATTACTAAGAATCTGCCCTTACTTTCAGTAATACCTCAGCAAAATCATACTCTATTGCTCAAAAGAGACCAAAGGTAACCTACTTCTTTCGAGAGCTAGATCTCAAGTTACCGGGCTTGTGTCTATAAGCCTTAGCACGGTACCCTGCATTATTTGTCTTCATTCTATACAAATGCTACTCTATGTCTAGAGTCTGTTGTAAGTATTCAGTCCAATACCCGCTTGTATCATTCAATTCCAGTCCAACTAATCTAACATTTTCAAAATTAGAGTCAACTTATGGGCATACTACACACTCACCTATGTCTAGAGAATGTATGCATACAATTGGGAAATAAAAACAATTGAATGAAACAGTAGATTAAATCAAATATATGCTTCAACCATTAACGAAAATATGTAACACCCCTATACCATGTTCGACTCAATGAACCTGATATAGGAATATTACATTTGGTGCCAAAGTAATTCTTGGCTAATCACTAATATATTAGAACATAAAAACAGACACTTGGAACATACTTAATATTTTTCCTAAGTACATGCCATTCTATTCAAAATTTTAAATCATATCATGTTGTTGCTTGAAGATGTGATGAGATGAAAGCTTGCAATCTCAAAATTCAACTCTTCAAAATTTTACAGACCCCTCATGCATGACTGAACAAACCGTACGCTGAGTATACACCCAGTGGTATTACTATAATTCAAATACTTAAGGCAAAACAATATATATACACACATTAAATCTTACCATTATTTTACCTTAATAAATCTTTCATGCATTTAAACTTTAATTTTTAATTTAATAATACGTATTTTAAATAGCTTTTCTTCATTTTAATTTATATATCTTCTTACTACATCAATATCCATTTCATGCATTTCATCAATAACCATTTCATAAATTTCATTTCTATATCTCAATCCAATAACTTATTCTCAAGAAAATATTCATTTCTATTCATAATCAATCAATAACAATCAGTTGTTCAGTACTTTAATATAATCATTTAGTAATCATCAGTTATTCAATAACATTAGTCTTTCACTAATTATTTAAACCAACATTTTTCAATAAAAATAATTATAATTAATTCATATGATTATATTCAATTAACTCATACACTATTTCATTATTTCCTATTCATTCTATTTTCACTTCTTATTTCGATATCTCAATTTCAATTCATAATTTCACTTTATCATACTTTCAATAGTTCAATCAATAAAATTCATTCGATTTTCTCATTTCATTTATTCAACTGATTTCAATATCGATAATTCGATATTTAACAATTTCATGAACCTTCAGTTCATGCTTCAAATCTCATGTCTTAATTCAATTCACAATTCAACTAATAATTTCTTTCTCATACTTTTAATAGTACGATTAATCAAATTTATTTAATTTTCTCATTTCAGTTATTCACCCTATTAACAAACCCGAACCTTGGCAGATACACGGATCCAACCAAACACACCAGTTTGCCACCCAGTGCCTCATCGAATAATTCGAAGCAAAGTTGACACCCAGTGTGTAACACCCCAAACCCGGCCTAGACGTTACGACCGAATCTGACGTGCCACATCAATTACCCGAAAACCTGACAAGCTTATGATGTTAAACCGGTTGTTGTAACAGCCTTTATAGTTTTAAAGCCCGTATATGCCTAGAGTTTCATGCTGTTTAAAACGTGTATAGTTTTCAATACGTTTGTATTTATCAGAGTTAAAGTTGCAGGTTTGCTTACTGAAAATGCAATTATTTTGAAAACCCGATGTTCCTACTCTAGCAGTTGATAAATGCCAAATCATATCCCAATTAAAAGTTAAATCCCCAAATGGCCTAATTACAAAAACAAGAAAGAAAAAAAAATATAAACCCAAATATAAAATTAGTAAATAATAAAGTCATTCGGGATCGTGTGGCCACCCCGAGTCCCACGCAGCTCCAAACCGTCTAAGGCTGAGGATTACCTGTACAATTAAAAGAAATGGTGAGTTTGCGAAAACTCAGTGTGTAATCCCATGTCAGTCTATAGAAAATAATTGCATGCGAGAGCGATGCAGGCACGAGCCCTATTCAAGATATTAGTACACGATGCGGGCCTTAGCCCTTAAACAGTAGCAGTGTGGACCTAAGCCCAATACAACTTCAGTATAGTGTAAAATGCAACCAATCCCACAACCATTCAGCACACCACCCGTACCAACCAACACACCATGCGGGGATATCAATCAACCCACCCAACCAGCACACCAATATCGCAGTAAAGCTACCAGTAGCAGTAAGTGTGGCAAGCCGCCAGTAATAGTAAACGTGACATAGTCACCAGTACAGTACTTCCTCCATATCATAAACCCAACTCCATGCAGATGTCGTATCATAAATATTACGTGTATGCAGTATGTCATACTCAAAACCAGTCGTATAAATGTCCTACGTACATTAATTAACCTACCACTAGCGTTATAAAGGCTAATTCGTCAGTTAGGGGTAAAACAGTAATTTTTACCCCTAGGGATATTTCGGTCATTTAACCAATTTTAAGGTCTCATTGCAGATAACGACCCTTCAGAAGGTCTACAGTCGTCTCGAACGACTCAGGCAACCCGTATGTCCAAAACAGTGTAAATGGGCCCAAGGCCCATTACTCGGCTCAAGTGGGCCCACACTCTTATGTGGCCCATTTAGCCCAATTTCGGTCACGGCTATGCGAACACCGTAGCCCAGTTCATTATTTTCCATTTACCGCAATTTCACCCGTGTGGGGTCCACAAGACTTTCGGGCCCGCACGGCTCATCTCGGCCCGACGAGTCCCATAACGGCCCAAGCCCACGAGAGCGCTCGTGGCGGCCTCTACAGTCTGTCGCCCATGATTAGTGGCTCAATTTACCCCACGAGCGTTCGCACGCTCATGAGACCTCAAATGTCAAAGTTTCGACTTTTTGAATTTTCGGCTTTTGCCGATTCACAGTTACGCAGTGGTGTGAATACACACCTTTTGGCTTTTGGTCCATACCAGAATGGTGTACGGTTACGTAACTGTTAAAGATTGCAGTCGAAAAGCCCCTCGGGATTGAGAACCTAAGATCAATCACAAACTTGTGTCAGTCTGACAACCTTGCTAATCCAAAACTACACTACAATAGAATATAATATCGTAACCAAATCACTACTCACCCACCAACAAGCGTAGCTCCTCCTTGATCACGTATTCTTCCCAACTCTCGATCCTTCAGAAATACAGTTAATTGATTAATAGAAATATACAAACCCCATACACACGTCCAAACCTTTAACACTTACCAAAGATGAAGTATGCACTTGCAAGGCCGCAATCGGCTCCACACCTTGCTAGACGAGACTAAACCCCTAGCCGTACAAAAGGGAGTGTTAAAACAGAAAACAACTCTCCTTGATAGAGAAAAACAACACCATTCGGCCTAAGTGAACCATAAGCTGAACCTCAATTGAAAAATTCAAGTAAAGTTCGGCTAGAGAACACTTACCAGAATACAAGAGAATTTCGACATCCCACCAGGAAATGGTCACACACAAAGAAGAGACAGAGAAGAGATGCGAAGCAAAGAAGAACAAAATTGAAACCTTAACAGGGTTCAGTTAATAGTAGCAGCAAAAGAATGGAGAAAAGAACAGAAATGAGAGAGGAGCATGAAGGTTTCGGCACAAACTTGTGAATGAACCAAAGGGATATTCGGTCAAGGCAAGGTGTCCAAAGCTAGAAAAGAATGGAGAGTTTTCGGGTAAGAGAAGGAGAAAGAGAAGAAAATGTGGTAAGGGTTAATAAACCCACAACTTCAAAATGCCAAAACGGAGACTAGAGAAAAAGTCGAAAATAAAATAAAAGAAAACAACACTCAGAAAAATCCCATTCGGCACTCAGTGGAAAAACCGAATAGGTACCCACAATTCCCTATTCGGCTACACTCCCACAACACCTCAAACTCCTTGAAAAACTCCCTGAATCTCTCCCCTTATCCCTCCTTATCCCTCCTTGAAATCCTCTGCAACAACCCTTAAGACCAATTCAAACTCTTCATCCCCAGTGTTCAACTCCAACACTAACTCTTGCCGTCCCCTTCTAGCAAAATAATTACTCCTTTGTTTGACATGGGATTCGAACCCATGCCCTCTTCAGATGCTCCACACGCCAACTACCACTAAGCCACAAGGCTCTTTTATGTCCTCACTCAACCACATTTATTTATAAAGCCTACACACCAATGACCAGGTTCCTTTTAAGCAAAAACAAAAATTCTGCAAAAGCTAGAGCTTGAACCCAGGACTTCCCAGACAACCCTAAACATGCCCAAATCACTTAGCTAACATACCCACATGCAATTTGTTTCAAAATCGGCAAAATTACGACCTCTAGATTTTTAGGGCGTTACACAGTGTCTCATCGGCCTAGCCGAAGTAAAGTGGTCCCCAGTACCTCATCGAATCTATCCAAAGTAAAATAGTGACACCCAATGCCTCATCGACTCGAGTTTGAAGCATCCCTGAACACTTCCAATCCCATGGCATGCCAATTGTATCCGACTCAGCCCGACTAGTTAATAGGGTTTCCGGATCACATATAAATCTCAATTCAATATGCATTTCAATTATTCACATATAATCACAATTCAATTTAATTTCATACAATTCAATACCAATACTTACCATGCATATCAACTTAAAATTCAACAATAATAATAATTAAATTCGAATTATAGTAATACTAACACATATTTCTCATTCAATTCAATCCACTTTTCAATCAATACACAATTCACATATTCACCGTATTCATAATTTAATTTACTTTTATTCAATTCATATTTTCGATTCATTTTCCAATCAAGTTCAAATCACTAATCACTTTTCAATTAATATACATTTCAAATAATCACATAATTTCTTCATTCAATTCATTTTGATTCAATTCAAATCACTTTTAGTTTCCAATTTGTTCACATTTAATTTCAATAGCCATAAACACTTTTAAATCAATTTCATTCAAATCAATATCATTATTTTCAATTACTTTCCTAAATTTATCTACCATGCATTTTAATTAAAATATAACAATTAATAATAAATAGATTTGAATTATAGTAATACAAACCCGGACTTACTCGATTATTCCTCGATAACCTTTTTCTTTCCTTTGTGTGCCGATGCCTCGAGTTCCTTATTAGCTACGAAAATAATAATAATTTACAGTATTAATTACAACATTAATTTATAATAATAACTGAATTTCTATCCAATTTATATTTTAGTTCCAATTTAGTCCTAACTAGATTGATCTACTTTTCTAATTTAATTTACACTCTATTTCTATTCAAATTTCATCCAAACTCAAATTTAACTACTAAATTTTTAGTATATTTCACTAATTTTGAATTTTCCTCAATTTAGTACCTACAACATAAAACTTATAGCTTACTTTACAATTTAATCCCTTTATCAATTCTAATCAATAATTCTATCAAATAAATCCCTAATTCATCTTTTTGTTTAACATAAACTATGTTCAGAAACCTTAAAACTTCCAAAACCTCAATTCAATTTCATCAAAACTTTATTCTAAAGCTTTTAAAACATCAAAATTAAGAGAAAAGGACTTGATTGACTTACCTTTTAAAGTTTAAAGCTTCAAATTCCTAATTTTTCCTTTTCTTTTCTTTTTCTCCCTTCTTTCTTCCTTTTCCGTTTTGCTCTCTGTAACTTTCTTTCTTTTTCTTTTATGGTTCATATTTGTTTCTTTTATAATATATTTATATATATTAGTTTATACTAATAATTGTTTTTGTAAAAATCTATTTAATAACAAATATAATTAATACAATTGTACAATCATATAATTTACATTTGTCTCTATTTAATTTGTTTACCTCATAAAAATCTTATAATTTAATTAATTATCAAATAAACATCTTTTATCTAATAATGATAAATAATAAATATCTATTTAATTACTACTATTTGTATTACAAATGTTTTTATTTTAATTAATACACATAGACTTTATCTCAACTATACATTTGTCATAAATCTAATTTATTTATCAACTAAAAATCTCATATTGTAATTATTTAATTAATAATTATCTTTTACTTAATAAATATAAATACTAAATATCTATTTACTAATTAATTATTTGTATTACAATTGTTACATATATTTTCCTACATTTGTCTATTTTTATCACCTTACACTTGTCATATTCTAATTTGTTTTTCTAATATAATAAGATTAAATAATAATACTAATAATAATAATAATAATAATAATAATAATAAAACAACAAAATTTCTAGACATTTCCTTATATGCCGCCTCAACCTCCAAACGTGGCTTAATTGCCCATTTGGTCCCTACTATTTTCTTTTAATCTATAATTAAACTTTTACCCTTTACTCAATTTAGTCATTTTTACTAACTACTTTAAATTAAGCTAAATTTATCTAATTTAAACCTAATTAAACACATCACTAGACTCATTAATATTTCTAATAATTATTTACGAACTCATTTCACTAAAATGGAGACCCGATATTGCACTTTTTCGATGCCCGTAAATTTTGGGTCATTACAAAATAAAACTTCATCATGTAATCATAACCCTTTGAGATTTAGCACATGGGTTGACAATTAAAATTCAAGCTCAAAATAACACCCAAAATCGTTTCAATCAAATCAATTCACGAGAGAAAAGATTAAAAAATAATGGAATAACTTAGGAATATGGTTGTCACCAAACCAATCTACAACCCAGCAGCACAGTGTCCTGCGGTGGCTGAGAAAGACTACCCTCAGTTTCCTCTTTTCATCTCGACTCAGCCGCTACCCTCTATTGTTGCTACCGAATCTCCACACTTAGGGCTTCATCCTTTGGCTTTTTATAAGCTTTTCTTCCTAGGGTAACTCCAACAACCTACGATATCTTCTCCTCTTTTTTAGGCAGTTTTTTTGGTACAAGTAGAGTTGCGCTGAGACTAGTATGCGTTAAGTGTTGACTTAGTCATCTTCCTGATATTGCCACGGCATTCGTGTTGGCAAACTGTCCAACCTTTTACCCCGGCATATCTTCACTCCTTTATTTCTTTCTTCACATCCTACACCTACCAAACATCAAACACAACCCTTCCACATGCAATTAAAAGTCTCTAACATGTAAACACAATCCAAGCTCTTAATGTAAAAAATACTAATGAAATGTCCGACAATGCCACTAAATGTACCCAAGTACAAGCAATTAACTAAGTCTAAAGATGTGAAATATAATTCTTTTCAAGAGTTATCAAGAACGCATCGGAGTATGTGGCTAATCAAGAATATTAATGTAAGTATGATCCTCTAAAACAAAAATGGTTAAGAAATCATGAAAAGAGGAAAGGTGAAAAACACAAACGAAGACGGTTAAAGGTAATTTATGATTTCCTGTCAAGGTATGACATCTACGGTATAAAGAATAAAATATTAAAGAAGTATTCGCCAGAGTCAAATTGAAGAATGGAAACAAGGAGATAGAAAAATAGAGTTCTCGAATAAGACTCAGGTAAATGAAACTTCACTCACTAAGTTCTATTGAACATACCTCTGTGTTTTCATGTCACAGATAAGCTGATTGAAATTGCGTCAGAAGGGACGCTATCAGGGCTACGCCAAAAGAATGGCGAGTTGGACTGTTATGCATACAAACCAAATTTAGGCTGGCTGAATGAGTTTAATGGAATTAATGAAATAAGTCAAGGGATTTGCTTGTAATCCCTATAACAGGTACAAAACATGTTGATGGACCCATTGAATTTAGTATTACCACTTAAAAGTAAAATAAATAAAACAATGTAATCAAGTCATGATTATTGACTTGTAAACCCTCATAGTTGTAAAGTCCATTGTAACCAACGTAGTTGTCAAACTTGTTTCCATATGTATATGAAAGAAAATTTTTAGTAGAGATGTAAAATTTGCATGAATAGGTTGAGTCTAAGTCCGTATCTGAATGGTGACATCCAAGAACCGGATCTGGTGAACCAGATTGAGTTGAGGGTGTTACATATAATTCTTTCAAACAGGTTGGTTAACAAAATAAATTCATGGATTACATTAATATACTTTGTATAACTGTAACACCCCTATACCTGGTCCGACTATATGGACCCGATATAAGACTATTACATTTGGTGCCAAAGCGGTTTTGGCTAAACATTCTATAATTCAATCATTCATACATAATGTTTAACTTATTTAACTCAAAAATTATTAATATAAATATCTAAGGTTATTAATGGATGTTTGTTTACATTTGGAAATGATTTAAAAATTGTTTTTACTCAAAAAAGGGGCAAAATATAGATACTAAAAAAAGTTTCAATATTTTATGAAAAGTATTTATACCGCTAAAAAAACGATACCAAATAGCATTCTGGAACTCCAAAAATTCAATTTTTGGTGAAGGTGTCGATACCATAGGCCTAGGTATCGATACCTAGGCTTATATCGATACCTACCTTAAAAACGATACCAAAATTACTCTTTGTTTCTTAAAAAAATTTATTTTTAGGTCAAGGTATTGATACATTTTCCTCAGGTATCAATACCTTGGGTTATGGTGACACAAAAATAGTTTGGAAAAATTGTTAAAAAGCCCCCTGCACTAAATCAAAGCATTCAAACACTTCCAAATCAATTCAATTACCCTCAAACTCATTAAAATTCACCACAAAATCTATATAATAACATCATATATGCATGCATATGTTAAGCTATTATAAATTTCTTTCAAAAGCTAACAAAATATACCATTAGATCACCAAACTAAAAAGGTTTCCAAAGTTTGCGTTTTAGTCCATCTAACATTCACCTATACCAAGAACCTATGTACATGTCATACTAACCCCAAAATTCATGCATACAACCTTGCCTCTTGGAATGGTGATGAGATGGATGCACACGACCTCGAGATTAGCCCAACCAGATCTACTTCACCTATGCGTTAGAGAATTAACGCGGTAAGTCTGTGAAGACTTAATAAGTATTTTAAGATTTTTTTAAAAAAGATCTACTATTAATAATAACATAAAATAAAATTTTATTCATTTTATAGACATATAATTCTCATCAAATTGGTTCCTAAAGTTTAATATATTTTTCTTAAAAATCACACTTACCATTACTTACTGTAACCCAATAATTGATAATAGTTGAATTACAACACTGTAGCCCAATATATACTAGTTGAACACTTAGGATATATGAAAATAAATCGATAATGCATTGTTAATGCATATCATATATCACTAAGCTCAAAGTTCAAATAATGATAAGCACCGAAGTGTAAAATAATCACAATAAGCACCAAAGTGCATATTTTACAATGATAAGCACCGAAGTGCGAAATAATACGATAAGTACGCTAATCTTCCTTAATGGCATGCCATCAATATCCTAGTAGTTCGGGACTCGTCTACATGGGCTTTTCTTATTATTGAATCTTTTTATTCATTCACTTGACAGATAATAATATAACTTTATATTTTTCACAATTTAGTCCTTATCACAATAATAACACTAAAGCTTGTAAATTCTCTTCATTTTTACCACATACAACACTAGAATTTTACATCACTTCATTTAAACTCACTTTCCATATATTCATAATATCATAACATATTTTAATTTCTTTCAATTTAGTCATTTTTCATTATCACCACAATACATCATATAACGGTACACTAAAGTCAAAATTCATAACATTTACATTAATTACCCCTACTAAATACTTATTATAATGTCATTAATTTAGTAATTAAACTACTTAATTAATACAATTATCTAATTAACATAACTTAAACAAAATTACCACTTGAAGTACTTATAACCAAAATTTGGATGGTGAGTTTTTCTTATCTTCTACTCCTTGGCCACTTCTTTTCCTTTCCCTTCACTTTTGTCCTCAAACTTCTTCTTCTTCTTTTTTCAATTTCATAACAAAATATAACACTTATAAGTTAAAACTAAATCAAATAACTTTTCTATGCTAGATTATGAAAATAAACATGTATGTTATGAGAATTTCCATCATCCTTACCTTAACTTTTTGAAAACCCAAAATTCTAACTCATGTATTTCTCTCTTTTAACCCATCTATGGAAGTTTCCTCATGAAATAAAGTTGCTCACTAGTCTTCTTTTTAGCTTTTACTAAAGAAATTTCAAATAAAAATGAAGGTTTGGAGCTTGGATGGTTCAACAATGGAGAAAGGATATAGAAGAAAATAAAAGAAAAGTTGGATAGATTTAGGGGTAAGTGACGGTTGTATTTGTAAAAGATGATATCTTTCATCTTTTCTCCACTTTTCTACACATTTCTACTAAAAATATCTCATTTTTTTAATTAAATGGTCAATTTGCTAATAAGTCCTCAAGCAATTCATCTTTACACTTTTACCCATCATCATTACACCTTAAAATATCTACTTGGTTATTTACCGTTTTATCCCAAATCATATTTTATAATTCCTAGGATGACTCATACTTCACTTGGTTAAATTTCTTCTTAATCCTTCCTTCCTTTCTACTACCATTATGTATCTCTTAACTTTCTAAATTCTTATTTACACCACAATAATTTTTATACTCTTTCAATTTGGTCTAATCTTCTATTTAAATATTTTCTATCTCGAAAATATTTTCTAATCTCCTATCAAGTCTAAATACTTCCTAATTTAATACTAAAAATCTTTATTTAGTAAATTTCAAAATTTCTCAACTATTTCCTAACTGGTCCATCACTGTACCTATTTCCAAGTTAAAATGTGGTCGTTACAATAATTGTCCTCATGTGGTTTTTGCATGTTACTTACTAGTTGTCTAATGTTTAAACTAATACTAAGCGATATTACGTGGTCGAGTTATAATAAGAAAAGGCAACTTATATTAGTAGATGAACCTATGTCCTTAGTCTAACCGGAATTGAGCACACCAATTCATAGGCTAATATGTTGTCTATCAAGTCCAATTGGGGAGATACTTTATCTTGGGCATTAGAGCAGATGACTCCAAAAAGATAAAGACATAGATGTGATTGACTGAACAGGCAATACATTGGACTAGACCAGAGAAGAATAGATTATGAATCCACTTATGGATTTATTCACTTGTGACATTTATAGTGTGGCATACCTAAATCATGAGTGGATGACAACCTATATATGTGTGACTCATATACTTTGATGCAAGTAAAAGCCTGAATTCAAATAGATAACGAACCGAAAGCTGGTGTGTTGGGTATACGACTTCTACAGTATGTAGCGTCATTCACAGTAGTGGAATTTATAGCCCGAGACATAGGTAAATGATATCCTATAACACCCCATGCCCGATCAATCACTAGGTCCAAACTACAGGATGTAACAGTCGTTGCTGGAGCAACTACTATCAAATAAATCATAATTAAAACATTTGAATACCATTCATGCTATAAACACTTTCATGTTACAATACATAATCAATTCTGAGCCTTAATCGAGCTTGCAAAAACTCTAAAGATGAACCAAGTACGAAATAATTCTAGCAGAAGAAGTCACAAAAAACCAAGGAGGCAACTCGAATTAGGACTAAAATGTAAAGATTTCAAATATTAAATCCGATACCCTAGTTCGAATCTTTTTAATTTTATTTCTCTTGCTTCTATCATTGAAAAATAACTATCAATAACGTTTTAACTATTTTCATTATTGAAAACAAAATTCTATTTCTATTTACCAAACATATTTTTTAGTTTTCAATTGAAAATGAAAATTATTTTCTAAAAATGAAAAAAAATTAAATATCTTAGAGTTTGCTTGATAAATCATTGAAGATCAAAATTTTTTATATTTATTTTTTTAATCGTGTTTGATAATTATCTTAACTTTTTACATAACATCAAATTTTCAACAAAAAGTGTTGAATACGATAAGTGAATAGTAGTTTATCAGTGTCAGGTCGAGCTCAGGCTTTAATTTCCTTTAACGAAAATGAAAAATCTAAATTTTAATTAAAAAATTACTTAAATTTTTATAAAAGGAAATTGAGTTTTTAATTAAGAAAAAGAATATAATCATTTAAATACATAAAAAATATTAAAAACTTCGAAAATATTATAAAATAAAAGACAGAGACAAAGAGAATGGGAGAGAAAAGAGAGTGTGTTTTATTGATCAACCGGAATCATTTATAATGCTTCTCCAAAGTCTATATTTATAGACATAAGAAGTATAAATGAAATAGAACTCTCCTTCTAATTACTATTAGAGTTTTAAGTACATCAAAACTTATCTGAATCTTGATGGATATCCACTTAATAAAATATTTATAACACTCCCCCTTGGAAGTCCATTTGTAGATAATGTATCTAGTTAAAACCTTAGTAAGATAAAAACCTTATGGAAAAAAATTCTAGTGAAGGAAAAAGAGTACACATATATATAATACACATAATATGCTGCCTCATTAAAAACCTTACCAGGAAAACCCAATGGGACAAAACTCGATTAAGAGAAAAAGAGTACAATGCATATTTAATCTCCCTCATGAAACCATCACATAATTTCTCATATTCTACGTATTCAATCTTGAATACTAGTTTTTCAAATGATTATTTGAATATATTTGCTAAGTATTTATATCACCATTCTTTTGAAAGTCATGAGTGGGGAAAAAATTTGGGGGAAATATATTTTGATCTCTTAAGGAGTTTCAACAATAATCATAGCAAACTTTAATCATGATTCTTCTATAAGAACACAAATAGGTATTTTTTTATCATTTTATAATCCTCCTTCAACTACTATTCACTAAGTCAAATTTACCACATATGTTCAAATTATTTCAATTCATATAAATGAACAATTTCCCGAGAATTTCAATAAACTTCTAGCATTCTAAATCCTTCAAGGATTTTAATATAAACTTTACTATATAGTAATTCATAAAAGGTTGTAACTATAACACCCCAAACCTAGCCTAGAAGTCTAAACCGAATTCGAAATACTACATTGATCACCAAAGTGATCGTGAGAGAACGTTACAAATCAAGGCGTTCAAAATTTTATTTCCGAAATCATTTATCTCAAAGCAAGTCTAAAATGTTTAATCAATTAAACTCCATCAGCAGGTTTAACAGTATAAAATGTACAAATGAAAACTTCAAACAAAAGTTGCACCACAGTATTATAAAACTTTACAGTTCAACAAAAAAAACCGAATAACAATTTAAAAATTGAAATAAAACTTATAGCTCGTTTCCTCCAAAACTATCCGAAACCTCCGCGTACTGAGCCCATCAACAGAATCAAAACTATACCTGAAAGGAAAAATAGAAGAGGGGATGAGCTACTCGAGCTCAGTGCGAGATCAAAGCTAACTACTATAGAATCAAAAATAGAGAATCCAGAAAAGCAATCCAGAAGCAGAACATACTTACAGAACTATACGGAACCAGTTGGTACATTCTAAACGGACGTACCGATAGGTAACAGTATTTAGCACCTATTAAAACACACCCAATCACACAATCGCTATTACGGTTCAGTCAGACAGTCGCAATCAGAGTACACAGTGTCAGAAACGCTTTTCGGTCAAACAGTATAACAGTCATTTGCATTCTCAAACAGTCGATAAAACGCATATGAGTGTAGTTGAGCTAAAGAAACCCACTCATCCAGCCAACACACCTCTCCGTCCCCCATCACACCTCAATAGAGCTGTAAGCTCATCCAACCAATCACTTCATGTGGGGATATAATCAACCCATCTATCCAACCTTACACTCCATATGATGTCATCCTGGATTGCCCGGCAACAATAGACATCAGCATTGTCCTCGACCCTCAGGGAATTGGGACTGCCCACGACCCTCTAGGTATTAGGGCTATCAGTAAGCTGTACAGTGTCATACAGAAGACCGCGGTACAGACATGAAGTATGAACTATCAGATCAGATATATTATGCAGCAAAGCTAGCGTATAAGCTGTACTATGCAATGCGATAAATCACGGTACAGACGTACAGTATAAACTGTCAGATCAGATAGTGGTACGTAGCGTAGCTAACGTACATGTGGTACTTGTGATACATATGGTACGTAGTGTAGCTAACTCAGGGTATTAGGACCACTCACAACCCTCTGAGTACTAGGGCTACTAGTAATATCCAACAGAGCAGCTGCCAGTTCAAACCAGACTCCCTTCTCTTCACAATCCCGTCCAAAATAGTTTATGCATATGTATGTATGTATGCAGTCAAATGTACACAACTAGAATACCAATCTCAGATAATTAATCAGAAGTAGACATTCACATCCAATCAATCAGACAGTACTCATTGCACACACACTCACCCAGTTAATCAAGTTCAGAATCAAACATGTCACATACCCAATCACAAATAGCACATTATTCAAACTCATATCAGAGTCTTAAATACCCTCACTAGAGCTTAACCAAGGGTTAGATCATACAGAGCAGCAAATACTAGTAACTTTGACCTAACAACCATATTTGGCAAGATAGGGCCACACGCCCGTGTGCTCCGGCAGTATGAGGGTTCAAACACTTGTGTAAAGGGTAGCACATAGTTGCGTGACAGAGGCACACACCCATGTGGTATAGGGACATGGCCGTGTGGACAGGTCGTGTAACTCATTATCCTAAATCACTAAAATAAGGTGTAGGGGAGACAGGCCGTGTGAGGGTTTTACAAGCCCGTGTGGAATCCCTAATCCCCAAATTAGTCACACGACCGTGTGGCCAGGCCATGTGACCTCAAAATTTTGAAACCCTAGTCCCCAAACCCACACGCCCATGTAGTCCAAGGGACACAGCCATCTGAGAAATGACAAAACCTCTAAATCTGCCACACGACCGTGTGGCCAAGCCGTGTGGCACCAAATTTGGCCCGGAACCCTAATTCCCAAATCCACACGGTTGTGTGCCTTAGCACACGCCCGTGTGGTCATCGGGGAGGTCACGAAACTACCCAAAATAGCTTAAAAACTTTTACGTTAACCACCAAAACCATCCCCAACCATTGCCCTATCAAAAGTACCCTAGAAAGCCAAGTTTTCCCACACTCTCAACGTCTATAAACCCAAAACCAACAGGTTCAACATATCATCCGCAAAAGTCGAAAGTAGATATTTGCAAAATAAGATGAATAGAAAAGGAAACTGTAGACAAGGTTTGAATCCCACACCTGTTTGCGATCGGAGAAGACGACAGAGGAGCGAAAATTCAAAATCCCCAAATAACCCGTTTGAGAAAGATTAGAAAACAGAAGAAGAAAGAAAAAAAACGAAGAACAGAGGAAGGGAAAAGAAAAGAACGTGAAACTTCTAATAAAAATAAACTAAAATCAAATAAAATAAAAAAAATAAAAAAATGTAAAACAATAACTACACAAAACATTAATAATAATATCTCTCCAAAAGTACTCACAAGGAATCGAACCAGGGACCCAGAGATAAACTGACACACACTCATCCACTAAACTAGTAGGCCCATTCTGTCACTAATGTGCGCCACTAAACACATAAGTGCACCCTTCCGTGTGACTCTAACCACTGAGCTACGAAGCTTCTAACCCCCAAAGTTTAGGGCGTTACAGTAACAACAACTATTAGACGCAAGTTAAATCTTTTATGAATTGTCAATTTAATAATATATCTAAAGGTTATTGTATCCATCACAAAAGAATATTATATCTTTTCATAATCAATGTCAGGACTTAGCGAAAAACTTCATATTTTTATTCCACATTTGGAAAACTACTTCATTTGCACCCTCACTAGCTTTATACATTAAGATATTTGGACTGCTAGTCTAAAAACTCCACAAATTTAATTGTACTTGAGTTGCGTCTTTCTATTTTGAACAATTTATTTCATATCTATATTTTTTAATAGATTTATTCATGATTATCCTTTTATTTCATTATTTCAACAATAATATTGCATGCAAAACCATTGTCGACCAATTTTATTATCGGTTCCACATTTTCTCGAATTGACATAACTTATCGAGATCTCTTATTTTCACTATTTTAATCTTTAGTTACAAGTACCTATATCTCTTTTGGAGTTTTAATTATTAGTTATGCCTTAGGTCTCTTTTGAAGTACCTGCATCCACTATATGACCATCTAGAAGAATTTTTATCTTTGGAATCAATCAATCTATTATTTATTCTAACTGATTGTCCTACTGGGGCTTTGATTCAAAATATTAGATGTTATATAAAACTTGGTTATTCTCATTAAGTTTGTGAATACATCTGACAGTAAGTAAGTTATCCTTTGTGAACTTCTAGTTCAAATTACTCTCTATAAGGATCTAGATAATGATAACTCATTACAAGCAGTTATTTCATTCAGCTATTATTTCCTCCCCCTAATATTGGGAAAACTATCAAATCAAAATAGTAATCACAAATCATGTCATAATTGAATCTTCAAAACATTCAAAACATCTAATAATACAAGGAGACATGTAATTAATATATATTCTCAACTTTCTTTGAGAATTCACTCATCTTTGTGCATTGTGGTGGAACAATTGGAAAATATACACACACAAAAATTTAAATATGGGAAATATTTATCTCTTGACCAAAAATCAATTATAATGCGGAGCATTTATAACTTATTGGCTTGATGTGTACAACATGTAAATCAACATAATCTTATGTTGAAATAGAAAGGTTAGTTATCATAAGTAATGGTTTAGATATTAATAAGAGGCGATCAATCAATAATTTCTCTAAACCATTAGACGCATAAATAACAAACTTTTACAAAAGTTTTTCAAACTCATATACAACAATCAATAAGAGACTGAGATATAAACTCATCAGCACTAGCAAGAAGAATTGCCTTAATTGCATAATCTGAAATTAATTATTTGAACAAGCAATTTTACAAACGACAGGTTACAAATTAATAACACATATGTGATTATTTTGCAAATTCATCTACCAAAATCATATAATATTAAAATCATCCACATGGTGGATGAATGGGCCCATATTCATTTCAGAAATGTAAGACATTAAATCTCAACTTTAGCTAGTGAGTTTCTAATAATCAATTTTCAATGAGAACAAGCAACAAATGAGAATTTTCTTTAAATTAAAGAATCTTCTGATTCTTTAATGAATGTCCATATGAATTCTCAATTAATTTTCGTATCATATATGATTCAGAATAGTCTAACCAGTCACATAAAGTAGTAAATGAATTTGTATCAATAAACTTCTGTTTTACTTTAACATGCATTTCAATTGTACTAATAATGTCAATATAAATTGTGACAAATTGATACTTTTACTGTCATTCCTTTTACTTTGTATCCATATATAAGTATTATTGTGACATTTACTACTGGAAATGTCTAAATCAATGTGAAGTTTACAATGCCACTAAGTCAACAACATAAATATAATTTCCAAACAATTATATGCAATATTCGCTTTAGGGAATATGCCAAAATCTTCAAATATCTAAAAATAAATTATTATAAAATTTATTATATTTATTACAGACATTCACTTCAATGAATTTGCAAAAAGTAATTCAAACAATAATTGAAGCATATATAATATTTCTGACCAATAAGATTATATAGATATCATTTGTTTCAAGGAATGGTCAATTAATATAAATCATTGAATATTCTGTACTAAGAATAAATATTTGGCAATATTTTGAATCATTCATCATTTTCTTCTCTATTTGTCAATAATGACAATAAGTTCAATTTTTATAATTATTATGAATTGCTACATTCACTTTCAAGAATGGAGCAAAACTGGTGGAACAAATAACTCGTTATTTTTTTTAGTCATAATGAAGTATGAGATCAATTCAAAATACATTTAAATTCCTTTTAACAAGAGTTTTGCATAATCAATTAACTACCAAGAATAACTGGCTAGGTCATGTATAAAAACAAGCCTAAATTAAATATATCACATCTCAAACATAAAAATATGACATAATAAATAACTAGCAATTTTTTTCTTTCATAATCATCATCATAAATATGCACGAAATTTAATTCAAAATTCAACCATTCATGCTCATAGAACTTTTTTATTTACAATTGCTTACGACATTTCTCTAAATAATTAACACATGGAATAATATATAACGTATAAATTACTACCTTTAACAATTCTTTAAACTAAATCAAATTCGAATAACCATAAAATTCATTGGTTTATTAATAGGAAGATAAATTCATGTTTTTAATGTATTTATTTTTGGCTAATTATCGAATAAAATGCTACTAAACTTGGGTTTTACTTATCAGGAATGAAGTTGGTGTGCTGAAATTTAAATTCATACCAAAAGAGAATAAATTGGAACAAAAAGAAAAGAAGATGGCTAGATTGAAAGGGTGAAGATTTAAAGTTGGTTGGATTAAGATTGAAGGGTTGAAGATTAAAAAAATGGTTGGATAAAGATCAAATTATTTTTTATATTATTAAAATTTTTGTAATTAGTTTAAACTTGACCTTTAGTTTAAATTTAATTTTTAAATTTTGATTTATCTAGTGATAATGTTTAGGAAAAATCTAACTAAGTTTTAGCATTAGAAGTATGCATAAATCCCGGTGGCTATAACCATCGGGAAAACTTGGCTTTGAATATAAAAAAATCCCTTTCTTTCTTTTCAAATTCTGCGTCAAAAGACATTTTGCATTCTGCGAATTTTTTTTCCCAATTTCAATAATTTGGTTAATTTGCATTTCAAACCCTTCCTCCTTTCCACTTTTCACTTTTCACTTTTCACAATTTCCATTAAAAGCCACTTCCATACTCCATCTAGTATGATTTATTTTAAGATTAACTAAGTCTCTTTTAGCTTTAGTCCGGTTATCGCTCCGACAAAATAATTGTGAGATATGAACCCACACTAAATACTTTGTATTTTGGTATTCGCTATCTCTCCGGTATATGGGATAGTAAAAATTCTTCCCTTAAAGTTGATTTGATTTCAATTCAAAAAGCGTACGTTGAGTTAGAGTCATTTGACGTACAATTGGGAAGTTGAGTCGGTCATGTTGTATTCAAAATCTCGCGAACAAGTTGGCGTGTCCAAGTGGGAAAAGCTAGTTGGATTCCGTCAAGGGAGATAGTGACCGAATTTAAACGACCCACACGGTTGATATCGTTGATTCGAGTTGGGTTTTTTAGATTGCAAGGCTACCGAAGTCTTAAATTATGGGCACGTGTCACGCGGTTAGAAATTCGACAAGGGTTGATTTGTAGGTCGTATCAGAACCGTCTATAAGAGGAAAAGCTAGTGGTTTGAGGTGTCCTCGATCGTTATAACCAACTTATCGATTGGAAGGAAAAAAACTTTTTTCAAGGATCGGTTCAAGTTTAGGGTGTACCGAGGCTAAGGCTAAGCTTTAAAATATTTTATTTACCCATTTATTTTATTTGCTTAAATTTATTTTTGCAATTTCGAATTTGTTTTCATTTTATTACCTTACATATTTATTTTATTTGCTCTATCAACTTAAACCCCCCCTTTTTATTTTTCAGCTTGCAACGCACAGGTCGTGCCGCGACAATAATTTTAGTCACGAGAAAAAGACAATTGGATAACCAGTCCTTATGGATTTGACCCTACTTCTCTATATTGCTATTTAGTGTTATTTTGTCTTGGAAATTTATATTTGGTAGTTTCGATGCCCATCATTTATTAACACAAATTTGCATACTAAATATGTTTTAATTAAATATATTATTTAATTATAAAGCCTACTATAGCAACATAAATAAATCAAATTTTAATCAAATTTCAAGCATATTTGATAACAATAATTTAATCATAAAAAAATTTAATCATCCAAATATCGTGCATACTATAATTTAATAAAAGAATCTCAGTTTAAAAGAAACCTTAAAGTAATAATATATTTTTTTCATAAAATAATTTTACCATAAATCAATTAACAAAAGAGAAAAATATATGACGTAAGTATTATATAATTTTTTTTTTGCATAAAAAAATTTAGAGATTTATGTGTACTTGAGTGGTTAAAAGCTTTAATGGTTACCCATAGTGCACGGGCCTCAATTCAAATAGCAACAGTTTTAGGAGACAATCGACAACAGTAAAATTTGGGATATTTTTGTCACTTATGGAGAAAAACAATTAAAAGAGAATGATGCTGAGAACGTGTTATAAAATAAAAGATAGAATAAAAAACAAAGAGAATGAAAGAACAAAGAGTGAGTGTATTTTATTAATCCATCAAATCATCTACAATGCTTCTAATTACTATTAGAATACATTAAAACTTATCTTAATCTTAATTAACATTCACTTAATAAAATATTCATAACATAAAGTAATATAATATTATAAGCGACACTAAGATAAATCCGAAGTACATAACAGACTTGGTGAGTGTACAATCAATGCAAGTTCGGATCCTGTCTGCTCCATGTTTCCCTATTTTCACCATTGATTTTTCAATGTTGGTTTACGTCCCTATGAACTCACGACCTTTGCAACTGTCCCACTTACACCTTCAAAACTTCGCGACTGATTTGATGACAAATAATGGAATTTGCCCCCTTTCACCTATACCTACACTTCTTTTTCCTTCACCCTTCAATCGATTTATATCATTTCATGTGCATCCTGTCCTCAAATTTAAACCTTGAACCCCCTACCATGATTTCACAATCCCTTTCTTTAATCAAAAAGGGCTTTTCCCTCCATCTTAAAACAAACCATCCGCCATGTCCCGCTACCTCCTTTCCATCTCTGTGTTTCTTTTCTTCCTCCTCCTCCTTCTTCGACCCTCCGCCCAAACTCCATCACCAAGAAACCACTGCCCATGGCAACGTTCTTCATGTTTTCAACTTAGAATCCACAAATTCCGACATTTCTTACCACCGTGGCCCGAACAGGATGAAATTGATCCAAGATATGGTGTGGAGAAGAGACTTGTCCCCTCAGGGCCTAACCCTCTTCACAACTAAGTAAAGAACTCAGCTGAACTCATACAATAAGCTGTACCATCATCATACAGTAGCTAATTCCAAATACATGGTTCGAAGGGGAAGGATGCAACGAGACTATAGTTAAAAAAATGCAGCCGCAGTGTAACGCCTTCGGCATCTGCGACAGTGATATTGCAATCGTGTCCAGGACGAAGTCCACAACAGCCATTTCCCATTAATTTCATTATAAAATTGACTTTGGACCGTGAAGAATATATTGATAGGGTTTGGAGGGAAGGGAAGAGACCCCTCTAGGGACCATGCATGCATGTATGTAGCCTTGCCATATATAAATATATATGTTTAACGTAGCGAAGTCATGCATCTTATGTAAATTAGGGATGAATATTTCGAAGAGGTGACATTGGAATGCAACTAATATTTTTTTTATCTCTTCTTTTTCAGAAAAACTTTCAAGTTGCAATATTTATGTAGAAATAGTGGGTTGAATATATGGCTAGAGTATATGCTTTATTTGTTCTTGTTGCAAAGGGTTTTTTTTTTTTTTTTTATATGAGATGGTGGTTGATGCAGGAAGCCCGGCTTCTTCGATAAAAGTTTGCAAAGTATCATCTGCTAAAAACCGACAGATTCGGAGTGTTTGACAAGGTAAATTATATCCAACACAGCGCATGGTTGGTTATAGCATTGTTTTTAAAAAAATTTAAGTGTCTAATATTATTTTTGAGAAAATAAATATTTATTTTAGATTCATTAATATTACATTTCAATAAAAATATTAAAAAAATAATCATTATTGATATTTTGTTGTTAGTAAATTTTAATTTAAATAATAATGTTATTTATTTGAATCAAATTTCAATAAGAAGATAATTATAAAATATAAATGAGGATTAAAAACAACAGTTAATTATGAAAGTGATTTTTTTTTTTTTTTTTAAGATTGACTTCTCGATTCAACCGTGTTACAAAATTCAAAATATATTTTAAAAATAATAATAATAATAAACAAAAATAAATATTTAAACTAACTAAAATCCGATCCAAATGGTTCTTTAACCGGCTTTTAACAAGTTCAATCATTCCGGTTCAATTCCAGCCACCCAATATCTGAGAAGCTTTCTTTGTAAGCTGAAAATATAGCAACAAAAATAAAGTAGAATCATTTTTATCTTAACAAAACAAGATTCTTCTCAAACCTTATTTGCTTTTCAGGAAAGAAACCTTCTTAAAAATGCTTCAAATACATTAACATTTAACATCAAAAGGATGTAGACAGATAATACGTTTCTTTATGAATATCCAACCCAACCTTTGCATGCAAACCAAATTATCCAAAGCTTGCATGCTATTACCAAACCATCACAATTCTTCCTTTTCTCCATCCTACCTTTCTCAATTATATCTCCTTTCAAATAAAAGCAGGCCCCTCCTTTGCCCACCATTGATTCATTTCTCTATAAATAAAAAAAGTTCCAAGATTTATTCCAAGAAATTCATCCAAAACAATGGAGAATTTTATGAAGCAGATGAGGTAAATTCTATTTTCTTTTCGATACCGACAATAGAGTTTTTAATTTCACAAACAAGTCGAGAATTCATCATAAATCCTAAACGGCTTATTAAATTCCACAGTTCTTTTCGTTTCAGATATGCGAATGTAGGCATTGCACTAAATTTCTTCTATAGAACTTAATCAATCATAAATGCAGAAACCAAGAAAAAAAAAAAAAGCTGCGGCAGATGAGCTTGTGTAAAAGAAAATTAAAACTATATATGTTCAGGGAACTTACTATTCACTGTGTATAAGATTTTGAAATCTTTAGGAATCTGCTTCCATTTGACTGATCGTTTATGCCAGGGGGAGATTTTCCGGTGCCGAACATGGAAAAACAGAGGAGTCGAGCAGTATTAGAAACCAACAGATGCCACCACAAAAAACTCAATCTTTCAAAGCAGGTAAAAGTTCTTAATGAGCAGATAATCTTAAAAGAACATGGAAATATTTTATACATTATCTATTTTCCCTTACCTTTTCAACCTGAAGCTGAACTTTAAATTATGTTCCTCTTTGTACCAAAAAGTACAATCCTTCTGCATCATCGTTTTCAAGAGAAATCATGTACAAGTTGAGGCAACTATAACCGATGTTAATTTTGGATTTGGCAGAGAGAACTCAAAACTGGTTTGGAAAACCATTTTCTGGCAAAATGACAAGTTGGAATGATGACTCAAACCATAAACCAGAGCAAGTACTTGCAGTTGCAGCTGCAGCTGCTACATATGTCATTACCTCGATTGCAGAACCAAGCATCCAGGACCAGAAGAAGACCAGTGCAGGTCTTAGACCCTCTTTGACCAGAGATAAGAGCAGAAAGGAAGATAAGTCATTTTCAACATCAAAACCTGACACTGTATACAAACAATTCTCAGGTAGAAATTCAAAGCATGAGAAATCGAATTCTGATATCCATGTTGTAAGAGTATTATGAACTTCTAGTTTCTGCTGCTGTTTAACCAAAAGATATTGACAGGCAAGGGTTCGACAAAAGGTTCAGGAAGTGCAGAAAGTAAAGTGGCAGTGCCTGATGGCATGGATTATAATGAAACTAGATCTGCTCCATCACTTAAAAGACCTCTTACTTTTGCAGATTACTTAGGCAACACTAACATTACGAAACAAAGAAGTTCTTCTAAACCTGATATGCTTTCCAGTCAAACAGAAAGTGCAGCACCAAAACCTGATGTCTGCACCATAAAACCAGCAAGCACAGCACCAAAACCTGATCATCCTGCCATTAAACCTGGAACTGCAGCAGGAAGACCTGAGGAGCCTCCTACCATAGAGCCAAGGCCAGAGACAGAGCAGACAAAAGCAGAGGATTGGGAGAAGGATGAGATGGCCAAGATCAAAGAACGGTAAATGGAGTATTTATTGCTAACTTATTAAGTAGTATCGAATAATAATAACCAATCAGCACCAATATATTAAAGGCAGAAAGCAACTAAACTGCATTGAAACAACAAATGCCATGCCAACATAAAATTGTCCACTTAAATTCAGAAGCAAATAATATCATATCATCCACTTCCTAACAGATAGATTACAGGTATAAGAAGTTGAATAGCACTATACTTGCCTGGGAGGAAAAGAAGAAGAAGAAAGCCAAGAACAAGCTGGACAGAACAGAGGTGAGACTTATTTTCCTTTCCTTAAATCAACCTAATTCTTAGAAACTAATAGCTTATTTCTTGGGGCATCAGAGTGGATTGGAGCGAAAGAGAGCACGGGGATTACTAAAATTTAAAAATGAAATGGAATATATCGAACAAGCTGTGGATGGAGCAAAAGCACAGGCAGAGGCGAGCCAGAAAAAAGATGAGCTTAAAGCAAAGGAAAAGGCAAATATAATTAGAAAAACAGGAGAGGTTCCAAAGGCATGCTTCTGCTGCTGAATGTACCAAATCATGTAGCATTCTGAGTTTAAAGTAACACTCCATCTTGTTCATTATGCACTCTCTACGGTAGAAAAACACCTTCATGTCTCCATTACATAGTAGATCTCAAGTAACGAGACAAGAATAAGATAGTAATTAGAAAGCTGAACCATTTCAATTGTTAATGAGATGGAAGTACTAGATATGAGCCCAAGTAAAAGGCAGGATACCCCCATTCCCCTTTTCTCTTTGAAGTTACCATCAAGATGACAACTAAACCAAAAAATGAGGTTGTTTGTTCATTCTTGTATGATCAAAAACCAGTTAAAAGATAGTAACCAATGTGACAAAAGCTGCAATGAGAATTAGGCAACCAGCAAAACCATTTACCTGACTGCTGAATCAAGCTTGCAACAATACAAAGCAGCAAAGACAGAGAAATATCTATATCAAATTGCAGAAAAATTAATTATGACAATTAAGAGAGAGATAGAGAGAGGATATAACCACCACAAACTGCACATTATTTTCTTTTGGGAACTCAAGCTTGTACAACAGGTTAGCAGCCACTTCAATGGCATCTAATTCAAGGACAAGACCACAATTTCAAAAAAAAAAAAAGGCCTAAGAGACATTTCAAGTCATACTCCATCATGAAAACAATATATTAATCTGAAAGGTTTTCATTAGAAACCATAATCTCTTAGACCTTCGAAGTATGAAAGCAACATCTCATGAGGCTATTTCTCTTACCAACCTATTCAACATAGGGAATGCAAAGTACATCACCAACAAAGACGGGACAGCAAAAACAACCGTCACCAGTAAGTAAAGTAATAAGATAACAACACTCCCTGGTATTGCAAAGAAAACAATCAAAAGGAGCATGATGACCAATGGGAACTTGGTTGTAAGGTGAACAAAGAAATACAACGACTTATAAAGTGAGAAACGATGATGCCTCTCCAGGTTACTACTGCCACCATTATCTCCAGACCGAATTTGTTGAGAACCATGAGCATATAACTCCCTCCTAACAACACCACTGCTAGCTTGATTTCCCAGCATTAGATTACACTGATTATCCCCAGGCGAAGCTCTCCTCACAACACCATATCTATCACCATTCAAGCTCTCAATCATCCATAGAAGGAAGAAATTCTTGCTAGGGAACTTGAGGTTCCCTTTATAAACGAGGCGGAGCGATAGCAAGTGGCACCATGGGCAAGAAACGAACAAAGGGATCTCGAATTGAGAAGTGGGGAGTTTCAAAACAGCAGGTTGAAGCCCCAAGATGCAGTTTTGGCAAAGGGTATGACCGCACCATAAAACATAAGGAACATTCTCAACGATGTTGAAAGATTCCCAACAAATGGGACATTCCAACCCTTCATCTCTACTACCATTAGAACATACATCATCGTCTGAAAACTCGGAACAAGCTCGACTCGACTCTTTTGAATTCTTTAACCCAATGCTTGCAATGGCGTTAGAAGCAAAACCCCACATACTGACAGAAAAAAAAAAGTAAGAATGATAACAACAGAGAAAAACTGTAACCAAGTAACCAACTAATAAGTCGGAAAAAACCCACAATTTCATTTTCTATAAAACACGAATTGAATCTCAGAAAACATGGGGGGGGGATTCAAAAAAAAAAAGAACGACAGATAAACAGATGAAAACCAAGAAAAAAGAATTTAGAAAAATGGAATCATAAAATTAAGGGATTCGTGAGAACGAAAATAAAAAAGAAGTAGAAAATTTGTACCTTAAAAGTTGGCTGAATTTTGAAGAGAAAAGGAAGGAGGGATTGTTGGGAGCAGAGAGAGAAAGAGATCGAAGTCTGATAAGAAAAGGATTAGAAGTCAAAACAAAAGTAGGACTTCGCTTTAGACGCCGCTCAAACGTCGTCGCTTTTGCATCCCCTCAAACCCAATCACTGGAACTTTATTATTGTTTTGCTTAATACATTATTTGATACATGTATTTTTTTTTTTTTTTATATTTGTATTCTTGTGAACATATTCAAACTAACATTTAAGACTCAAGAAAATGTTAAAGATGATAGAAAGACATTGATTTATCAATAATACTTTGAACATTCTAATTTAAGACTCAAGAAAATGTTAAAGATGATAGAAAGACATTGATTTATCAATAATACTTTGAACATTCTATTAGAACGCTTTCAAATTTAAAAACAGATTTAAAATTTAAAATATAATTTAAAGATTTTTTGATGCAATAAACTCACATCTAAATACATCATAAAACTTTAACATTAATATTTTTTTTTAAAATGAAAATGAAAAAAATAAAGTTTGATGCTCTAGGTTAAAATGTTTAATTTTTAATTTTTTTTTTTTAAAATTACCACATATCATCATGTTATTAGTCGTCAATGCTATGTTAATGTATTTTAACGGTTTCCATGTTTAGGTATCATTTATGTCCAAAAATCAATTTAGTTACCAAGTAGGTATAAGTTGCCAAGTTCAGTTGCCTCTGTTAGCTTATCCAAAAATGGTAGTCGAGATTGTAGATGGTTCCCACTGCCCACTGATTCTTTCAAATTGAATGTTGATGGCGTACGCAACCTATCTTCAGCAGTTGTCGCAAGAGATGAACATGGTAAATGGTTATAGGGATTTAGGAGAAATATTGGAAGCTGTAGTGTTGAGCAAGTTGAGCTTTGGGCCATTTACGAGGGGTTACAATATGCATGGAGGGTTAATTGGAAAGAAGTTATAGTATAGATTGATTGTGATACAATTGTTAAAGATATCCTTGGTGGCCTTAAAAGACGTACAAATAGAGACTTGGTCTCAAGAATTCAAGAACTCTGCAAACATGATTGGCATGTGGTCATCAAACAGATCCCAAGAAATGCAAATTTTGCATCCCACATACTGGCAGGCTTAATGAAGGCATTCCCGTTTGGTCCACGAATATTTCATGTTCCCTCGTATAAAGTTGTTGATCTAATTCGTTTAGATATAGTCTTTATTTTCAACTTCAAATGTTATTTCTATTAGTTTGTAATTGATTCTGTCTTTTTGTTACCAAAAAAAAAAAGGAAAAAGCTGACAAAGGCAAACCAAAATGTGATGCTTGGTACTTAATTAGTGCTAAATTTAAAATGGGTAAATTATACCAATAATCATTCAATTAATAATAAATATTTTTTGTCATTCCATTATAAAATGTTATAAAGCGGTCACTTAATAATTTAATTTTTCTTTTTTGGTCATCCAATGATTCAAAATTTTCTTTTTTGGTCACCAATTGTTAATTTACTAATGAAAAATAACTTGACAACTTTTAAAATTGACATAATAGAGACTTTAACCTTCAATATTTATACATTATGTCAATTTAATCTTGATTTAAAAAAAAAACCTCAACATTTACACATTGTGTAAATTTGTCTCTCTTTTTTTTTGTAAATTTAATTTAATTTGTGACATTGAGGATTAATTTTAAAAGAACAAGAAAAAATTAACATTATTATATTAGATTTTCAAGTGTTTCCGTTTTTTATATATTTCCTATCAAATTTAGTTGATAGATTTATTTATTTTTAGCTTTTTAGGTGAAAAGGTCAAAATAAAATATAATTGAAAAAAAAAGGATCAAATTACACAATGTGTAAACATTGAGGGTTAAATTTTTAGAATCAAGACTAAATTAACCCAATGTAAAAATGTTGAAGATTAAATTTACGATTATACCAATTTTAAAAGCTATCATGTTTTCTTTCCATTAGCCATTTATCGTTTGATGACCAAAAAAGAAAATTTTGAATAGTTAGGTGATCATTTTTGTAATTTTTTATAATTGGGTGATAAAAAAAATTCTTACCAATAGCTAGGTGACTACAAATGTAGCTTATCCATTCAAAAATTGAATTCAATTAATTCTTTGAAAAAGAAATTTCAGTTAACTCAAATTTGAATTAACATTTTTTTTTGGTAACAAAAAGACAGAATCAATTACAAACTAACAAAAATAACATTTGAAGTTGAAAATAAAGACTCTATATCTAAACGAATTAGATCAGCAACTTTAGTCGAGGGAACATGAAATACTCGTAGACCAAACAGGAATGCCTTCATTAAGCCTGCCAGTATGTGGGATGCAAAATTTGCATTTCTTGGGATCTGTTTGATGACCACATGCCAATCATGTTTGCAAAGTTCTTGAATTCTTGAGACCAAGTCTCTATTTGTACGTCTCTTAAGGCCACCAAGGATATCTTTAACAATTGTATCACAATCAATCTATACTATAACTTCTTTCCAATTAACCCTCCATGCATATTGTAACCCCTCGTAAATGGCCCAAAGCTCAACTTGTTCAACACTACAGCTTCCAATATTTCTCCTAAATCCCTATAACCATTTACCATGTTCATCTCTTGCGACAACTGCTGAAGATAGGTTGCGTACGCCATCAACATTCAATTTGAAAGAGTCAGTGGGTAGTGGGAACCATCTACAATCTCGACTACCATTTTTGAAAGGGACTCCGACTCTCTCTGTTCTCATCTTGATACACCTTACCTAACACCATGAAGATTTGATGACATTGGCTGAATTCAAAGGAGCATCATGAAAAATCTTAAAATTTCTTTGTTTCTATAGTTTTTAACAAACAATGTCGAAAAAGGATGGCCAGACCACGCCTTGGAAATCTAAACCGACATCATTTCTTAAATTTGCCAAAATTTAATCCTGCAAAAAGTAAAAAAATTTGGGTGAAGAGGTTCGAAAGGAGGATCTGTTTCCAAACTTCTTTAGCATGTTGGCAGCCTTTGAAGATATGAATACAGGACTCTTCAACATATTTGTAAAACGCGCAGGAAGGATCCTTAGAGATCCCTCTTTTACATCTCTCCAAATTAGTCAAAAGGCAATACTTTGAGACTAGCCATAGAAATTGACAAATCAGTTGGGGGTCGTCGAGCCTCCATTTGTCATCCTGAGGATTCAAAGAATTCTTTAAGAGCATTTATAAGTTGGCTTTACCGTATAAACACCATTTAGAGACCACCTAGATATGAGAGTATCCTATCCAACCAAGGGATTTGGCACTGGAATTCTCGCAATATACAAAATAACATTGCTATAAAAAAAATATCACGGATAATCCCAATTCTAGTCTCCATTGGAAGAAACAATCTCATTTAAAGTGATAAAACTGTCAATGAGATAAGGGAATTGGTAATTAAGAAGAGGACCAAATTTGGCTATCTAGTTGTCTATCCAAAATTTCATAATGGAACCATCACCAACAAACCAAAGGAGGCTTTGGCGAAGCAAAGGCCAAATATTTGTTATCGAATTCCAAATAGACGAGTAGTTACTTCGGGTAATGTTTTCCAGAATAGTCTCAAAAAACTTGTATTTGGATCGGAGGACTTTAACCCATAAATCGTGCTTGTTTGTAAAGAGATTGAAACTCAACTTGAGTATGAACAAGTCCTTTTGATCTTTTAGGTGATGAATTCCAATCCCTCCATTAGACTGAGGTTGACAACAATCTTCCCATTTCACCAACGACACCTTTTTATTGGATGTTGTACTTCCCTAAATAAAAGCCCTTGTAATTCTTTCAATTTCTATACAGATACCGTATGGAATCTTCACAATTTGCATGAAATAGTTTGGAATCAATAACAACATAGATCGATCAAGAATAATCCTTTCTGCCATGGAGAGTGATCTTGCATTCTAATTATCAAGTTTACGTCTAACTTTATCAATAACAAAATTGAAAGTATTTTTTGTGACTCTTTTATGAAATAAAGGCAAACCCAAATAAGTTCCCAAATTCTCTGAATGGAAATACCTAAGGATGTTGCATATATTTGCAGTATTGTAAGCATTAATATTTTTTGAAAAATAAATGGTAGTTTTCTGTTCATTGACATTATGCCTCAACACCTTACCAAAAGCAAGTATAGCCTCCATAATTTTGTGCGCCTAATCAACCTCAGCTTCAGCAAACAAGAATAAGTCATCTGCAAAGAAGAGGTGTAAAATGGGTGGTCCATTCTTACCCAGAACAATTGGTTTCCAGAATTTACCTTCAACATCTCTGTGAATTAATTGGCCTAATATCTCTATGCAAAGAACGAAGATATACGAAGATAAAGGGCATCCTTACCTGATACCCCTCTTAAGAATAAAACCCGTTGAAAGTCTACCATTCTACATAATTTGCATTGAAGCCGACGAGATACAATCCTTAATGGCATTGATCAAATTTGGAGGGAAACCAACATCAACTAAGGTACCTTCAATAAAATCCCAATGAATTTTATCATAAGCTTTCTCTAAATCCACTTTAATGGCCATCCATGATTTCTTCCTCTTCTTAGTACGCATAGAATGCACAATTTCTTGGGCAATGATGATATTCTATGTTATTTGCCTCTTTGCCACAAAACTCACCTGATTTTAGGCAATAAGATTAGGAAAAATAGGCTTGAAACGATTGGCGATAATTTTAGTGACAACCTTATACAACACAATGCAAAGACTTATTGGACAAAAATGAGATAAAGAAACATGATTCTTGATCTTTGGTATGAGAACCAAAAACGTGTTATTGATAGAAGAGATCAAAACTTTACCAGAGAAAACATCACGAACCTAGGTGTTGGGAAATGTGCCAATATTGTAATAAACATGTAACTGTTTTCTATTTATTTGAACGATGAATAAATAAATTAATTTCACATTTCACTATTATGTCTTTTGTATTTATGTCTTTTATATTTTACATGCATAGCGAAATTGTGGCAAGCAAATATTAGCTCATTGATTGTCTAAAGTTCAAACTGAAGATAAGTGGCATTGTAAAGAACGTTTACGTTGTGATAAAGATGACTTACTTCAGTAGATAATCCAAATGAGTTTGTAATCCTGTAAAAGAATCAAAGTGAGCATTTGATTCAAATAGTGAGAAGGATTATTATGTCGTCTACAATTCTAATTGGGGATATGGCTAGTCTTGGCTATCAGAGCAGTTGACTCCACGAGTAGAGATATAAATGTATTAATTGGTAGAATGATACATTAGACTGGACCCAAGATGAATTAATTCTGAATCTGTTTGTGAAATAATTCACTTGTGACGTTCATGGTGTGATTTACCTAAATCCTGAGTTGTCACTAACCATGAGTATGCAACTCATGTGCTTTGATATAAGTGGAGGCTTATGCTCTAAAGATGATGGAGCCCATAGACGATATGTTGGGTACATGACTTGTGTATGGTATGGCTTTACTAGCAACAGTGAAATTCATAGTTCAATTAAAGAGTTAATGATATCCTCTCATTGGTATTGTGTGGATTGATAAATATGGAACATGACCAAAGGTTGCTTGTTCTTGAACGAGCAATTTATCACAGTCATTTGTTGACAGTGATCATATTAATCATTAAGAAGACACAATGCTGACAATTTGATAAAATAGGATTGTATTGAGTGAACGAATTGAACTCAAAGGAATCAAGGATATTATATGATGGTAACACACACATGATGAGTCCATTGGACAAAGTAGTTGGATGAATTGCTTTCGTAAAAAGCATACAATAATGAGTTTTCAATCATGGTACTTTTTGTGGACTAACTCTACAATTAAATAATTGTAAATTATCGGAACGATACTTCTGGACATAATTACAATCACTAGAGCCTAATTGTATATGTCTGATTGGTCCTGTAATACCCTATACTCGTAACCCATACCGGGGTGGAGTACAAGGCATTACCTAACTTGATCTCATGCATACCACCAATCTCAAGCCACCGAGACTTAGTCTAAATTAAAACTTTTTCACTTTCTACTTTAAACATCTTATTATGGGCTTACGAGCCCCAATTTAACTGTTGAAAACTATTCGGGATCATTTCGGGTCCTTAGACTATCCTTAAGAAATTGCTTTTAAAATAGGACACACGCCTATGTAGAAGGGTAACACGGTAGTGTGACCATATCGACATGGTCGTGCTGATGGCTCGTGTGGCTTACATGGCCTAAGCACTCTAAGACACGTCCGTGTCCTACACCCGTATAGAATTAATTTCTAATTCACACCTAAAGTGATTTTCACACGACCAGACATACGCCCGTGCCAATGGCCCGTGTCCCTCACACGGCCACAACACGCCCGTGTCCTAGCCTGTGTGCGAAAACATGGACATTCTGCTTTACGGCGTCGATATACTCAAATGTCACACACCAAGGCACACGCCGTGGTGGTTGAGACACTGCAATGTCTCTGTCTGCAGTGTGTTTATTACCTACCATGCATACTGACTTGAAATTTTTACATGCAGGGAACACACGGCCAGACTACACATCTATAGGGCAGACCGTGTGTCACACACGGCCTAGACACACGCCCGTGTGTCTACCTGTGTGGACAATATAATGCTATTTACCAAGCCTCATTGACACCCTTACATACCTATTTTCATACAAATGCCAACTAATACCAAAATGAACATAATTTCTATAGTCAAATCAGCCACAATAAACATGCATTCAACCATGATAATTCATCTTTTACAAATTCAAAAAGAATGTTAGCCATCATTCAAAGCTTAATACAAAGTGAAGGGTTTCCAACCCAAACCAACACATTTGGCCAATTCTCAAAGGCACAAAATAATAAAGTCTAAGTCCTATACATGCCATATTCAAAAAAATATAAATCTAACTATACCGAAGCTTCGGTTGATAGTGATCGATATCTCTAACTTCTGGTTATCCTTGAGCTAGTTAGGTGACACTGAAAGGAAATGGAATGGAAATGGAGTAAGCATAAAAGCCTAGTAAGTTGCATATAAGTAAGTATACAACAACAACAATTTATCAATAATCCACATGCTCATAATACCAAGGTAGGCATAAGCATAACTTACTCATTACCATTCATACAATTTTCATATTATATAATGAGCTCATATCTCATACGTACCAATCAAGTACATGTACCACTCACAACACGGTTATACTTTCCTCATTAGCCTAAGAATATAACGTTCACCGTTGAACCATTTGGAACACTATCGGATATTCATTAAACCTCAAACGTGGGTAAGGTGCCGATGCCATGTCCCAGAAATGATCTTACACTGGCTCATATCTCAAGTCGATGCCATGTCCCAGACATGGTCTTACACTGACTATCATTTCGTAGCTGATGCATGTCTCAGACATGTCTCACACTGGCTTACGTCTCGAGGCCGATGCATGTCCTGAACATATCTTACACTAGCTCTCATCTCAATGTTGATGCCATGTCTCAGACATGGTCTTACACTGGCTCTCATAATGTGGCCGATACATGTCCCAAACATATCTTACACTGGCCAACAATAACCCATATGTCACGGCGTGAATATCCGTTTATTTCCTAGGTTCAAATGGGAATTATATTATCTCTATCATCATCATACCTTCTCAATTCCATAATAAAGCAATTCATGCTATATTAATTCAATACCTACATTAGCAATATAGTTGTGTTATATACATACAACTTACCTCGGATTACAAAATGTGGTGACTAGTCAGTTTAGTCAATTTGTTTGGCTTTCTCCCGATCTAGGTTTGGATTTGGAAATTCTTTATCTAAAATAGAAAAACGCACTAATTTAATTGCTAAATAAAATTAAGCAATTAAAAATTCACATCTTCAGTAAAATGACCATTTTGCCCTTAAACTTTGGCAAAATGACCATTTTACCCTTATGCTCGAAAAATAATTTTTATCAAACTTCTTCGCATCTTAAGCCTAGCTAAACTCTTTTTACTCTTATAATAACCCCAAATTCTCTCTATTTCACACATTTATCAATTATTTTACAACTTGTGCAAAATAGTCCCTTTAGGTGTTTTCATGGTAACACATTTCACAAAAGTTGTCTATTACACAACTAAGACTCATATTCTTCCATAAAATTTCAGAAAACACCTTAAATTCTCTCATGGCAAAACCCTAGACTTTTAACCATTATGCAAGATACTCCCCTTATTTGAAAGCTCATGCTTTAAGGGTCTTTAAAATGCAAAAATCATTAACAAAAGGTATGGAAATCACTTACTAGTGAGTGCTTCAAGTTGTTAAAAAGTTTAAGCTCTCAAACCCCCTTCAATGGAAAATTTTTGGTGAAGAAAGGAGATGAAAAAGGGGATAATTCCATCCTTCTTTTATTTATTTCTATTTTGGTCAAATTAAACCACCTAACCCACCAAATTTTAAAATTTTGTCTCCTCTATGACTCTATGGCCGATCATCACCTAATTAATGACCCAATTTCACTTTAAAAACCCCAATTTATGATACATGGCAATTTTTCACCCCTAGCTATCAATTTAAGACTTTTGTATTTTATGCGATTTAGTCCTTTTTCGCAATTGGGCTCACAAATGTCAGAATTAACTCACCAAATTTTTCATGCACTGATATAAACTCATTATAAGCTTAAAACATTAATAAAATATTTTCTCTGAATTCAGATTTGTGGTCCTGAGACCACTATTCCGACTAGCCCTAAAATCGGGTTGTTACATTTCTCCCCCCTTAGGGATTTTCGTCCTTGAAAATCTTACCGGTGAATAAGTTTAGGTACTGATCTCTCATAGTCTCCTCGAGTTCACATGTGGCTTCCTCGACTCCATGTCTATGCCACAAAACTTTCATAAGTGCTATACTCTTATTTCTCAACTGTTTGACTTTCCGGGTTAAAATCCTGACCTGCTCTTCGCCATAAGTCATGTCTGGATGAATCTCAACCTCTGACAGTTTAATTACATGTGAAGGGTCTAATCTATATTGACTTAACATGGACACGTAAAACACATCGTGAATCTTTTCCAATTCTGATGGTAAGGCCAATCGATAGACAACAGGCCCTACCTTCTCAGTAACATCATAAAGTCCTATGAAACGAGGGCTCAACTTGTCTTTTCTACCAAACTTGAGTACTTTCTTCCATGGGGATACTTTCAAAAATACTCGACCACCGACTTGAAATTCGATCTCTTTCCTTTTTAAATTCACATAGGATTTTTACCTACCTGAGGCGGTCTTCAAACAGTCGCGAATTGCTTTAACTTTCTATTCAGTCTCTTTCACTAAATTGACCCCTTGAATCTGACTTTCTCTTAGCTCAATCCAATATAAGGGCGTTCGAGACTTTCGCCTATACAAAGCTTCATAAAGTGTCATCTTCAAACTTGACTGATAACTGTTGTTGCAGGCGAATTCAACCAATGGCAAATACCTTTCTCAACTACTTTGAAACTCGAGAACACAACACCGCCACATGTCCTCTAAAATCTGAATCACTCTTTTCGACTGTCCGTCGGTTTGCGGGTGAAAAGCCGTGCTGAAACTCAACTTTGTTCCCAACACCTGTTATAACTTTTTTCTAAAACCTCGAGGTAAATCTCGATTCTCTATCTGAAATAATCGATATGGGCACCCCGTGTAGTCTCACAATCTCAGAAACATACAAGTCAGCTAATCTCTCAAGGGAGTAGTCGGTACGCACAGGTATGAAGTGTGCCAACTTTGTTAGCCTATCCACAATAACCAAAACGGTATCCTTTTTCTTCGAGGTTACCAACAAACTCGTCACAAAATCTATAGTGATCCGATCCCACTTCCACTCGGGGACCATGATAGGCTGAAGTAGACCCAAAGGTACTTGGTATTCAGCCTTCACTTGCTGACACACTAGGTACTTAGACACAAACTCTGAAATGTCTCTTTTCATACCCGACCACCAATACATTTTCTTAATGTCGTTGTACATTTTCACGCTACTCGAGTGGATAGACAAGCAACCACTATGTGCCTCTCGTAGAATCTTCTGAATAAGTTCGCTGTCCTTAGGTATGCAGACTCTATCCTTAAATATTATACATCCACCGGTTCCAATACAAAAATCTGTCTTAACGCCTGATCCACAATGAGTTCTTGTAGCTTGCAAATCACTGTCGTTATTCTGAGCTTCCCGAATCTCTTGTAGAAACATCGGTCTAGCTTTTAACTCTGCTAGAACCGAACCATCATTAGACACAGTCAAATGAGTATTCATGGCCCTCAAAGCGAATAATTACTTTCTACTCAAAGCGTCAGCGACCACGTTCGCCTTTCCGGGGTGGTAGTCGATAATCAACTCATAATCCTTTATTAATTCTAACCATCGTTGTTTCCTTAGGTTCAACTCCTTTTGAGTCATCAAGTACTTAAGGCTCTTGTGATCCGTGAACACTCAACACTTCTCGCTATACAGATGGTGTCTCCAAATTTTCAACACAAACATGATGGCAGCCAACTCTAAATCATGCGTCGGGTAAATTCTCTCGTGTGGCTTCAACTGTCTCGATGCATACGCTATGACCTTACCTTCCTGCATAAGCACGCACCCCAAACCATTCAAGGAAGCGTCGCTATAAATCACAAACTCTTTGTCCGACTCCGGTTGCACCAACACTAGGGCTTCGGTCAATAAAGCTTTTAATTTCTCGAAACTCTGTTGGCACTTTTCTGTCCGTTCGAACTTGACATCTTTTTGCAGCAGTCTTGTCATCGGTGTGGCTATCATAGAGAATTCATTTACAAATCGTCTATAATATCCGGCCAAACCCAAAAAGCTTCAGACCTCAGTCAAATTCCTTGGTGGTTTCCACTCTATAATAGCCGAGATCTTACTTAGGTCAACTCAGATCCTGTCTCCCGACACAATGTGTCCTAGGAGTCTGACCTCTATAAGCTAAAATTCACTCTTACCGAACTTGGCATATAATTGCTTGTCTCTCAAGGTTTGCAACACAACTCTCAGATGTTCCGCGTGCTCGTTCTCATCCCGCGAATAAACCAATACGTCATCGATAAAGACGATGACAAACTTATCCAGATACGGTAGAAAATATGGTTCATCAAATCCATAAACATCACCGGGGAATTATTCAAACCAAAGGGCATGGCGAGGAACTCATAATGCCCGTATCTTGTCTAAAATGCAATCTTCGGCACATCTTGTTCTTTTACTCTTAACTGGTAGTATCCGAATCTCAGGTCAGTCTTGGAAAATACAGTACCACCCTTTAACTGATCAAACAGGTCATCGATCCTTGGCAAAGGATACTTGTTCTTCACTGTTACTTTATTGAGCTGTCTATAGTCGATACATAACCTCATCGACCCATCTTTCTTTTTAACAAACAATACCGGTGTGCCCCACGGTGAATAACTAGGTCTCGCAAAACCTTTTTCTATTAACTCTTGCAGTTGTACTTTCAACTTTTTAACTCCGTTGTAGCCATCCTATACGGAGCAATTGAGATGGGTGTTATACCGGAGACCAACTCAATTCCAAACTCTACTTCTCTCACCGGAGGCAATCCGAGAAATTCTTCTTGAAACACGTCTGTAAACTGACAAACCACTAGGACTGATTCAATCTTCAACTCAGACACTTGAGTATTCAACACAAAAGTTAAATAAGCCTTATATCATTTCCTCAAATATTTCTCAGTAGTCAAAGACGATATTACTACAGGCAGATTATCTGACTCATCTGATTCAACTTGAAGAACATTTCTGTCTTTAAATTTCAACTCAATTATCTTTTTCCCGCAGTCCACTACAACACTATGAGCAGTCAACCAATCCATCCCAAGGATTACATCAAACTCATTAAACGGAAATAACATCAAGTTAGCCAGAAAACAATGACCTCTAATTATCAAAGGGCAATTTCTACATACTCGGTCCACTAGCACATATCTACCTAAGGGATTGGACACTTTTATTACAAACTCAGTGGACTCTACTAGCATACTCATACGAGGTATCAACTCCATACAAATATAAGAGTGGGTAGATCCCGGGTCAATTAAAGTGACGATAGATATTTCATGAATAGAAAAGGTACCCGTGATCACGTAGAGAGACTTTGCCTCTTTCCAAGCTCAAATAGCATAAGTCCTTGTAGGCGCTCTACCCTCAGGCCTCACCACAGCATCCTTTAGCGTGCCTCTACTGCTAGCCCCACTTCCGGGGTTCTTTTGTGGTCTACCCTTCAAAGGAGTACAATTCACATTCACATCTTATTTTCTCTCTCCCTCATCCAATTCGAGACAACCACAGATGAAGTGTTCCAATGATCCACACTTGAAACAGCTCCTTCTATTCCGTCGGGACTCGCCAAAATGACGCCTACCACATTGCGAGCATTCTGGCCTATTTAGCTGAGTGCTCCTGATGCTTGCGACTGAAATAGTCTAGGCTTTAGAAGTTGTGTTTTACCGGTTTTAGTTCCTATCTGAATACCCCCACCGAAGTATTCGATCGGGTAGTGAACTCTCTCAATCTTTTGGATGAGGACTGATGTGATTTCTCCATCTATCTCTTCTTTGAACCCCGTGACTCAAAAGCCACCTTCCTCCTTTCTTTAATCAGCTCTTCGGCCTTACAGGCTCTTTCAACAAGTGCTACAAATTCTTGCAACTCTAATATGCCAACAAACACTCGGATATATTCATTGAGTCCATCATCAAACCTCTTACACATGGTGGCTTCTGTAGATACGCACTCTCGCGCATACTTGCTAAGCCTCACGAACTCACGTTCATATTCTGTCACTGACATTTGGCCTTGCTTTAACTCTAGAAATTCTTTCCTCTTTTGGTCTATGAATCTTTGGCTAATATACTTTTTTCAGAATTCCTCCTGGAAGAACCACCACTGATAAACTGAATCCTCTAGAAGCGACACTGCGCATTTCATGTACTCTTCAAGTTTTCATGATAGTTCATCAAATACCCTAATGGTATTTTCTAGCCAAAACTATGCTCTCTCTAGGTCGTCATCTATGCTAGCCCGAAATTCCTCGGCCCCTTGTTTTCGAATCTTATCCACTGGAGGTTTCTCCCTCCGAAACATGTCCGTGCCTTGCGGAGCTATCGAGGCGTACTGAGGGATCGGAGGAGGTAGGGGAGGTGGAGTGTTCGGATTTGTACGAACAAACTCCGGGTACCAAGCGTCCATCATACGAAGGTAGGCTTCTCTAGCCCCTCCGCCTTGGCCCATAGTCACGGGCTCACTCTCAACTGACACGGTCCCTCCAGCGGAAGCCGGCGCGTTACTTTCCATGTCATCTGTTGTGGCTCTATAAGGATCCATCTACTATATAAAAACATAATTTATAATCATCAGAAATCGTCACACTATCAACATACAGTTATGGCATATATAGCTAGACTCGTACTCTCGCTAGGTTAGCCCTAGAACCGATTAAACCATAGCTCTGATACCACTAAATGTAACACCCTATACTTGTAACCCACACCGAAGTAAAATACAAGGTATTACCTAACTTGATCTCATGCATACCACCAATCTCAACCCACCAAGACTCAGTCCAAATTAAAACTTTTTCAATTTCTACTTTAAACTTCTTATTATGAGCCTACGAGCCCCAATTTAACCGTTGAAAACTATTCGGGACCATTCTGGGTCCTTAGACCATCCTTAAGAAATTGTTTTTAAAATAGGGCACACGCCCGTGTGACTATATTGGCATAGTCGTGATGATGGCCTGTGTGGCTCACATGGCCGACCTAAGCACTCTCGGACAAGCCCGTGTCCCACACCCGTGTAGAATTAATTTCTAATTCACACCTACAGAGGTTTTCACACAGCGAGACACACGCCTGTGTCAATGGCCCGTATCCCTCACATGGCCACGACACGCCTATGTTCTAGCCCGTGTGTGAAAACATGGACATTCTGTTTCTGACGTTAGCATACTCAAAATGTCACACGGCCAAGTCACACACGTGTGCTGGGCCGTGTCCTTCACACGGCTGAGGCACACGGCCGTGTCTCTGCCCGTGTGTTTATTACCATGCATACTGACTTGAATTTTTTATGTGCAGGGGACATACGGCCGAACTATACGCCCATGGGGTAAACCGTGTGTCTCACACAGCCTAGACACACGTCCGTGTGTCTACCCGTGTGAACAATATAATGCTATTTACCAAGCCTCATTGCCACCCTTACATACCTATTTTCATACAAATACCAACCAATACCAAAATGAGCACAATTTCTATAATCAAATCAGCCACAATAGACATGAATTCAACCATGATAACGTATCTTTTACAAATTTAAAATGAATGTTAACCATCATTCAAAGTTTAATACAAAGTGAAGGGTTTCCAACCCAAACCAACATATTTGGCCAATTCTCAAAGGCACAAAATAATAAAGTCTAAGTCCTATACATGTCAATTCAAAAAAATATAAATCCAACTATACCGAAGCTTCGGTTGGTAGTGTGATCGATATCTCTGACTTCTAGTTATCCTTGAGCTAGTTAGACGACACTGAAAGGAAATGGAAAGGAAAGGGAGTAAGCATAAAAGCTTAGTAAGTTGCATATAAGTAAGTATACAATAACAATAATTTATCAATAATCCACATGCTCATAATACCAAGGTAGGCATAAGCATAACTTACTCATTACCATCCATACAGTTCACATATTATATAATGAACTCATATCTCATACGTACCAATCAAGTACTTGTACCACTCACAACACGATTATACTTTCTTCATTAGCCTAAGAATATAACGTTCACCGTTAAACCATTTGGAATACTACTGGATATTCATTAAGCCTCAAACGTGGGTAAGGTGCCGATGCCATGTCCCAGACACAGTCTTACACTGACTCACATTTCAAGTCGATGCCATATCCCAGACATGGTCTTACACTGACTATCATCTCGTTGCCAATGCATGTCCTAGACATTCTCACACTAGCTTACGCCTCGAGGCCGATGCATGTCACAGACATGTCTTACACTAGCTCTCGTCTCAATGTCGATGCCATGTCCCAGACATGGTCTTACACTGGCTCTAATAATGTGGCTGATGCATGTCCCAGACATGTCTTACATTGGCCAACAATAACCCATATGTCAAGGTGTGAATATCCGATTTATTTTCTAGGTTCAAACGGGAACTCTATTATCTCTATTATCATCATACCTTCTCAATTCCACAATCAAGCAATTCATGCTATATTAATTCAATAACTACATTAGTAATGTAGTTGTATTATTTACATACAACTTACCTCGGATTACAAAATGTGGCGACTAGTCGGTTTAGTCAATTTGCTTGGCTTTCCCCCGATCTAGGTTTGGATTGGGCAATTCTTGATCTGAAATAGAAAAATGCACTCATTTAATCGCTAAATAAAATTAAGTAATTAAAAATTCACATCTTCAATAAAATGACCATTTTGCCCCTAGACTTTGGCAAAATGACCATTTTACCCCTATGCTCGAAAAATGATTTTTATCAAAGTTCTTCGCATCTTAAGCCTAGCTGAACTCTTTTTAATCTTATAGTAGCCCCAAATTCTCTCTATTTCACACATTTATCAATTATTTTACAACTTGTGCAAAATAGTCCCTTTAGGTGTTTTCATGGTAACACATTTCACAAAAGTTGTCTATTACACAACTAAGACTCATATTCTTCCATAAAATTTTAGAAAACACCCTAAATTCTCTCATGGAAAAACCCTATACTTTTAACCATTTGAAAGCCCATGCTTCAAGGGTCTTAAAAATGCAAAAATCATCAATAAAGGGTGTGGAAATCACTTACTAGTGAATGCTTCAAGTTGCTGAAAATTTTAAGCTATCAAACCCCCTTCAATGGAAAATTTCTGGTGGAGAAAAGAGATAAGAAAGGGGATGATATCATCATTCTTTTATTTATTTCTATTTTAGTCAAATTAAACCACCTAACCCACCAAATTTTAAAATTTTATCTCCTCTATGAATCTATGGCCAGCCATCACCTAATTAATGGCCCAATTTCACTTTAAACCCCCCCAATTTATGATACATGGCAATTTGGTACCCCTATCTATCAATTTAAGACTTTTCCATTTTATGCGATTTAGTCCTTTTTCGTAATTGGGCTCACAAATGTTAGAATTAACTCACCAAATTTTTCATGCACTGATATAAACTCATTATAAGCCTAAAACAATAATAAAATAATTTCTATAACTTTGGATTTGTGGTCCCGAGACCACTATTCCGACTAGCCCCAAAATTGGGCTGTTACTGGTCCCTCTGCTAGCTCAACAAAAGCTCGATCGGACTGCAATTGAATCAGAAAAAAATTCTACTACTTTGGGAATAATTTAATTGATTCGATTTATTCGATATGGAATTAAATTAGGCAATCGTAAAAATTATCCAACTAGAGAATTTGATTAAAGAATTTTCTTGAAAAATTAATTTGGAAAATCTAAGTGATTTTTAGAAAAAAAATTAATTTTGATCAAGTAAAATTAAATTAATTAAAATTAATATGATATTTTAGAAGTTAATTTAGAAGTCAGAGAATTGGCCCAATGGGTAATTGAATTTGAAAATTGGACCTGAGATCGTAAATTGGAGCCCAAATCGAGACCAAGACCAAAAAATTGGTCGAACCGAGGCCAATTTGTGAAATCGGGCCGACAGTCCAACCGGTGGCTAGACCGGACCAACCAAGTCGTCATTGACCAAAACCGAACCGACTCGGGGTGTCGCATGGGTGTTGCACCTGCATCACTGGACACAACGATGCTGACGACTACGGCGGCGGCATCCCGGTGCCGAAGACGATTGATCATTGGTGGTTAAACAACGAAAGAGCTACACTTCTACTAGGACTCTACTAGAGACTTTGATTTTAAATTAACTATTCCAAAAATAATATTATTTTAATAGTTTAATATTAAATTTAATTTAATACTTATCTCAATAGTATTTTATTAATTAATATTAAAGTTTATTTTAATATTAAATTTAATTTTATGTTTATCTTGTAGATAAATATTCTATTAATTTAATAAGATTTAATATTAAATTTAATCTAATATTTATGTTAATTTAATTTTAAAGTGATTAAGTTTAATCATAGTTTAACTTTCTAAACTCTCCCTATATAAAGAGAGCCTAGTGTTATTATTTACACACACTTGAATTCAATAGAAAGTTGTAGAGAGAAAATTTTTGAAGAGATTATTCCAAAAAATTTCTAGAGATATTTTTCTAATTTACAACTTGACCCAAAAGTTTAAAGAAATTATAAAATTACCACACTGGTAATTTTGTGAAAAATTATCTTATCCGAAGCGAGCCCGCACTCGGTAGACTTGAGCTTGAGGATAGCGGAGAAAACTACTCGGTCGAAGTACTCATCCTAGACAAATCGAAAAGGTACAATTTTGATTAAGTGTTTATTATTTTAAATATCACAACTAAGATATTGTTTTTTGAAAAAATTTTAAAACTCTGGTTTTTCCTTAAATTTATTTTTCGCTGCGTTTTCCAAACCCATTTTACCAACACGAGGAACAAACATCCGATCCAACCATATCTCACTGGTTCTAGTAGAAAAGAGCATGAAAACCATCAAAGCCCGGGGCTTTTAATGGACCCATGCTAATAAAAAACATTCCAGACTTCCTCAAAGTTGATTGCCATGCTAAAGAAACCATAGTGCCAGAATCAATATATGGAAAACAACCACGCAGAGGGAACAAAACACTTGACTAGTCATCCAAGAAGAAGAGATTAGAGAAAAAACGATCCGCTTCATTGTGCAGGGTCTCATTATCATAGCACTAGTTTTCTCCAATTTTCAAAATAGAAATTTTATAAGAATTTGGCCTTATAAGAGCTTTATTGTGGAAAAACATTGTGTTGCGGTCCCCAAAATGTATCTGATCCATTCTCGACTTTTACTTTCAGAGTAATTCCTCCTCATCAAGAACCTTCTCATATTCTAATCGCAAACTTGATTCAAGGTTCAGTAGATACCTAGAGCATCTACCATCTAAAGCAGCCTGAACTTTTCCAATACGATAAGAAATCGACCTTTTCCTTCTGATAATGTGACCAAAGACCTCAAAATTCCATCTTTTAAGGTTGGTGGTAAGGGAAAAGAGGTTAAAAATATTATCAATATGATTTCTCCAATTGTCACATATGAATTGATTAAAACCCGAATGGGAAGTCCAAGATGCTAAAAAATAGAATGGTTGTGGTTGAGAAACTTGAATAGGAGCAATTGTTGATAAATAAATAGGTCTGTGATCAGATTTTAGATGGGGAAGATGAAAAACTGAGGTATTAGAATACAAACAACACTATTCATTATTTCAAATTGCTCAATCTAGTCTTTTAAAGATTTCCCCTATTCTCCATATAAATTTGGGACTTTTGAAACCAAAACCCGTCAAGCCATTGTTGAGAATAAAGTTCTGAAATAACTTGCAACCAGAAAAAATTGGGCAACCTCTTCTTTTTTCATCTGGTGATAACACTGAATTGAAATCTCCTAATAGAACCCAAGGCTTGTTGATGGAGTGAGCAATTTGTTCTAACCAGTGCTATAAGATTTTGTGTTTTTGTTTGTCCAGAAAACCATAAACAAAAGTTACTAATACATTCATGGAGCCCCTATTCTTCCCCAAGCGACAATGAATAAATTGTGGATCATTTAGGATAATTTGAACCTGAATGTTATTTTTCCAACAAATCCATAAACCCTCCAGCAAAACCTCTAGCTTCAATTCTGTGATAGCAATCCAACCTGGTTTTAGCTATGATTCCATCTGCCTTCATACCGCTGACTCGAGTTTCAAAGAAAGTCATAACATCAATATCAAACTCAGCAAAGTAATCTCTAACTACCCTAACAAATTTAGAAATGCACATCATTGACAGTTTCAAACAAAAATACTTGGTAACATTAGCTAGACGATAAAAAGAAAATATGAAAACAACAGACCCACCTCAACATCGAAAGTGGTCGTTTCACTTGAGCCGGGTGCTCCCCTTGAGAATTATTAGTATCCGTAATCAGACCATCGAAGTTGATCCTATAAACAACTCTAGTCATTGCTTCAGCAATAGATTCACGACCTAAAGCCTTCACCTTAAATTTACAACCTTTACCTCTAAAATTAAGAGAACCTCTTCTTAGTTGTTTGTGGTCTTCAAATTTCAGTGAAGATGAGGAAGCCCCTAAATACATATCACCTTAAGGAATATTCGGGTTTTGATTTTTAATGATTTTTTATAGCAGAGTGGAATTACGGATTTAAAATCGTTACATCTAATTTTTCCAAAGGAGTAAATGAGGTGCCTTTGGCTTGATGATTTGGAGCTTCAAAATGATACACAGTAGGGCTGATATAGGAATTATCCAAAGACAACCCCCTATTACATGTTCCAATCTTTAAAAAAGGTGGGACTTCCTTTTGGCTTGTGTCACCCGTATTACCCAAAAGAGGAGATAGAGAAGAGACAACAGTACCCAAATTTTGCATCTTTTGAATTTCATTAAAATTAGTAGACTTGGGACTCATCTTGAGCGGTCCACTAAGCCCTTGAATGCGGAGCCCAATAGAAGGCGTAGCTACTACCTTGAAAGAAATAATGTCCTTCTTGAAAGATGCATTGGTGTTTGGGTCAACCAGGCCTAAAGCCCAATCTATTTTACCCTTCTCTAGGCCACAACCCATAACATCATCTCCAGCAGATAGCAGCCGAATCACAGACGCCAATTACCTACACATTTCTCTTCTTATAGGTTACCTTACCTTCGCTTAAGGGGTTGTTATAAATTGCAACCTTTTTTCCTTTCAAACTAGTTGAATCAGCAGGATTAGAATCCCCAATATTAATTTGGCTTCCATCCCTAAAATCATGCAGGATGTTAAAGTGCATTCCAGTATGATCTGTTACTGTCCTTTCTTCTCGGCCAATGCTGGTTTTCGACCCATTATGTTGTTCCAACAATTGACCAACATCCAAGGCCCAAACATATTCAATTCTTCCCAATTCTCAACCAGAATCGGGACATCATGACTTCCTTGCTTCGTCGCTTAATCATGTCTGGGTGAAAACAAGCAAGAATCTCTTAAATGACGAAAACAACCACACGAAAAACAAATATTGAGAAGAAACTCAAACACAACTTGTTGAATACAGCCATCCACCTTGATTTTAGAGACCAATGGCTTATTAAAATCAAGAAAAATCACCAAACGAACAAATCAGCCTGTATCTGCATTACCTGTGTTATCGTCAAGTTTAATGACATGCCCAATTATTTTCCTAATACTCATTAAAATATTCTTTCTGGTACAAAAAGCCGGGGAGACTGGAAGACGTATCCAAGCAACTACATTAGACTGGTTTGGTTGGCTAGTTGAGAAAGAATCCAACCAGGGTTGAACCGTTAAATACTGTTCAAAAACGATCCAAGGTCCTTTTGTGAGAGCCTGAATATAGTCTGATTCCTCCTGGAATTTTACCATGAAATAATCATTCTCCAGATCCATGATTTTGAAGGGAGTAGTGGAACGACGAAAATGTGCAAGCGTACACAATCACAACAAGTAATAAAGTGACAAGTAAATGTCGAGTTATCGTACCCACAGGAACTGTGAAAAGAATTATTTATGAATGCTATTTAAAACACTTTGGTGAAAAAAAAATATTTTGTTTGAAGAAGGTGATTAAAAACTAAGATTTTAAACAAAGTAAACTAAAGAAATAAATCTCAAATGCACGATTTCAAAGTACGATCTAATCAAAATGACATAATTGTGTTGGATTAATTACATTTCTTTAACTTAAAATTATTACATTCATGTTTATGTTATTACGAATAAATTCACGGCAACTCGGTAATTTGCTAACTTATGAACATTTTCACCTATACAAATCTATTCATCTCTTAACATATCCCTATGTTAGTTCAAACGATTAAACAGATTTTAATAAGCAAACATGTTATGGCACATACATACTCATTAGATTGAACTATTCTTTTGCATATCCCTATGTCAATTCAAACAATTAATTAATTCCAATGAGCACATAAAAGACTATGTGAGGTAACAAGGTATCCTTACCTTAAAATAGTTTAATCACAATAATCTTGCAAGTTATGCAAGGCAAGTGTATCGCCAGATACATTGCTAATTTAACCTTCAGCTACCCTAGAAGGATAAACATACATTGATTAAGTATTGTGTCAATTAATTATAATTTCAATCCGTTTAAATAATTAATTCATTAGCTACCTCACAATTGTAATGCAAGAATAACTTAGGCATGATTTTACTTAATCAAGCATTTTACCAAGGTCTATAACAGCATAAACACAATTTTAATAATTTAAGCAGATGTAATGCAATCAAACCAACACGAATTAAATTCAAGCTAAGCTAATTAAATTAACCATTCCAATAACATAAATATTCATAGATATGTTCATCATAACAACAACAAAAAGTAAAGAGATAGGGAACAAGAATCAAATCTGGTGTTTTTCCGTGGCTTGACTAGTTGCTCCGTTCTTCCTTCTTTGTTGTCCTCGCCGATCAAGGCTTCTATGAAAACTAAATTGCTACTCCAAAATGACTGAAGGAGAGCCTTTTTTCAAGGGGAGAAATCGGCACAAGAGCAGGGGATTTTGAAAGGAAAAATGAGAGGAGAAAGTGAGAGAGGAGAGAAGAGATGTGAATGAATGAGGGATGCCTTGAATGATCAGCCAAGGGGGGTTTTATAGCTGAATGTGGTAGCTAAAATTTGCTAAAAATAGCAGCCAAAGAGCCACCCCTTTGCCGGCCATCTATGTGGAAAAGTTGATGGCTTCAACTTTGCTAAATTTGGCTTGGGGCAAATCTTCAAAGCCATCAATTGTAGAGGGGCTGATTTGCAATTTGAACAAGTCTTCAAGGGATTCTTTGCTGCTTAAATAATCAGCTAATGAGCTGAATTGGGTTAGCACTTGGAGGATTTTGGGCTGTCCTCTCCTTGGCCGGTTTGGTTTACTCGATTTGGTTCAATCGAACCATTTTTTCTAATTAATTAATAATAATTTATTAACCCAAATTAAATTGGATATAAATTAAAATTAATTAAATTATGAATTAATACACATAATTTTGGACCATCTTAGGCTGGAAATTAATTTGCCTTGATACTTCAAATTGCTTCTCGGTTTTGTGCTTCTGGCAGTGCCTACCGAGCCATTTTTGGCCCTTTGTGCAAATCTGTCTAAAATAACCAAAATTCATCAAAAATAATTATAAAATTAAATAAATTTCAACATGTTCATATTTTAAGTGCACTTTAATTATTTTATAAAAATTAATTATTTTTCGACAAGAATTTAACCGAATTCGCATGAATTTAAGTTAAAATGGGTATGAAAAAGTCTGTATTTTTTTGTGTTTCCACACCCCCAAACTTAATTCATTGCTCGTCCCGAGTAATGCAAAAATTTTAAAAAGAATTTCTCGAAAACACCTTCGAAAAATTCCTTTAGAACAACATTTTTCTCTAAATTATGAATTTAATATACTTATGCTCAAAGATAAGAAATTTGATAGTTATGCTACTTAAGTATACATATTGTTCAAATTAATCTCAACAACTATTATGATAGCAAAAATTACACTAAATACTTCCTAATAAAGTCATGTTAAATCTTACCAATATAATTTTATTCCCTTTATTTAAGATTAAGCTGCAATCATTAAGTTTAACTTATGACTTTGTATGTTGTACGTAGCAATTTCTCTCCACTAATGTAGGTAGCATTGGAACTTTGAATCAATAGGTTTTTAACAAGGTTTTAACATGGCTGGGCTTAGGGGTAGGTAAAAGATAGATAAATTTAGGCTTTTAAACCCTAGACTCAGCTTCAATTGAACCTTTGGAATAATTTCCCTTAATACACCAACTTACTTTGCTTTCATATGCTCCTTTATACATCTTATTTTAATAACTCATGCTCTCTTTTTTTTAATTCGAGTATTTTGTTGAATGTACTACAATTTTAGACCATTCGATACTTTTTTTTAACTCCCCCAAACTTATTTCTAAAGAATACTTCAAATAGTACAGAGTCTAGTGTTTGGGACAATTTTAAGATAGTTAAGAGAGAAGTGAAGGCTAAATTTACAAGGGTTCAAATAAAATTAGGCCATATAGTCTCAAAGTTGGGTTTCAAAGGATAAAAATTTCATCGTGGTTGGCTTGAAAAGGCTCAAATGGTCCAACAAAAGTTGCCTAAATCATTTCCAATGTTTCATGCTTCCTAAGATTTCGCCTCAAGAAACTACTAAGTCAATTCTAAAGACTTAAACTTTCATGCATACCTAAATTTCGTAAGGAACTAAAAATTTATGGTACGATTTGCATGCTTTATTAGAAATACATTCATATCATTATTAAGCTAGCATAATAATTTATTGAAATAATAGAACTTTATTTATACTGAAGTTTAGCATACTTAACAAAATTTCAAATTATTGAACAAAATATATCCTAATAATAATTAAAAGAAAAATTTATTCTTAGTGGAAATAATTCAAATTCAATTTTTCAGTCCCCCTTACTTAAGATGAACAATGTCCTCATTGTTTAAAGTGAATAAATACTATACACCATGTAGGATTTTAGAAAAGAGGAGGTGAGTCAAATTGACTGCTTAAGTACCAAGCTCTCTCTAGATCCAATCCTAGACATGTATATACCTATTGTCACACTTTATACTTTGCGACTTGTTCATTATTCATGATTTCCATCTCTTGCTTTATTATGCGAAAAATAAAAATTTCTAATCAAACTTAATCCTAAAATGACCTAAGAACAAAAATAAAATAAGGTTAAGATCCCCCCTTTTATTTATTTACAGACCCTTCCGAATTTGACTTATCTTTTGTTCCATCATTATCGCCTTTACATGAATAGCTTTGCTCCTTATTCGATAATGGACTCCATGGTTCAAATACAAAATCTGGAAATTCAGGCACAAAATAAAATGGGTCATTGTAAATATTCTTAAGAGCACTTCTCATGGAGTCATCCTTTATTTTTTAGTATCTCTAGTAAGCTTGTTGCTACCATTGCATATGTTGCGTTATGTCCATCAACTTTCACAGCTCATCTCGAAGATCTGGGCTAGGTGGTTGAGCTCTGAACATTGAAGTTTCGTCATCAGGTTCAACTTCTGGATCCATTGGTTCCACCTTATCAGGCATTTCAGCCGATTGCATTGGTTCGATCTCTGTGGGATCTTCATCCTCTTCTTCTGGATCTTCACTTTTTTCAATTGGCTGCTGTAGAATAGAATCTCCAACTATTCGGTAGAGGTTCCAATCTGTGATTGTGCCCTGGCTATAGCTTGTCTTCTTTATGTTTGCAAGAATTTTAGCTTTCAAGCATTGAATTGTTATCGTAAAGGGAAAGTAGGCTGGCCAGAACGTCTAACAGCATAATTCCGCATTTCTCTCAAGATGATTTCTCCCACATCAATGGTCTTTCCAATTAAAATTGAGTATAATAAGACCATTCACTCTAATGAAATTGTAGTTCCATGTGAACTAGGCATAAGGCTGAATCGGATAAAATAGAACCATACCTTTGCAAGTGGTGTCAAATATTCTCTTCGACAAGTGTGGATTCCTTACTTTGACACAATCCACTTAAAACCTGGAACTGTAAGTTCCTCGAGAATTTCTTGCAAATTTTCAGGCTTTATATGCTCATCAAGGAAGAATAATCATCATTTTCGAAATCAGGCAATTTAAAGAACTCATTAATAGCGTTTGAAGTTATTGGAACCTTGATTCCATGAATTGGAACTTCTGTCAACTCGCTTAAGGTTAAATTCGCATAGAATTTACGAACTAGTTCCTCATCCACACTAGGTCTCTTCTCACAAAACAATTCCCAATTGAGGGTTTTAGCAACTTGGCGAATACGTGCCATAAAGTATTTATAGTTGCTCTCTTTCAATGTAAAGCCTTTCTTTGGATGCATATGTTGATTTTTGAAGATACTCTCGTATCTTGCTTTGACTTCTTCACAATGGAACTTGTTTTGGGTTTCATCAATTTGGGCGCAGGCACGAGTTCTCTTGCGAGGCATGATTTTTTATAAAAATTAAGAAAAGAATTAGAAAACAAAAAAAGGTCGATTTAGGGTAGGTTGAAGGGTTATCGGCTAAAAGGGTTGGTGCAAAGTTGGTGTGCCACTTATATGCGCAAGGCAACAGCGCGTAGTAGGAGCTGGGAACAAGTAGCAACGTGTGCAGGCTAGGCTGGATGTGTAAGCAGCGTACGGGTCCTCGTCAAGTAGACCTAGCGTGAACGCAAGCGGGAGCTAGGCGTAAGTAAAAATGTACAAGAAGAAGGCTTGGTGTGGGCAGCTGGTGCTGGAACAGGACGAGGCGCACAATGCAGCGCGTGATGGAGGCAAGTGTGCACTAGGTGGGCGTGCGACGTGCGATGGAGCTGGGGCTGCTGGCCGAATGGCTGCTAGGTAGCTAGGCAGAGTTAGCTAGGAAGCTGCAGCACTTAGGGAATTTGGTGTTTAGAGGGAATTTTGAGTGAAGAATAATGAAGAAGGTTAGTGGTATTTATAATAAGGGAAATAAGAGTTAGAATTCTTAGAAAAATTTAATAATTAAAAATTCTAAGTTTTAATTCTACTTAGAGTTAACAACAATTAATAATTAATAAAATACATATTAAATTATTTAATTGCTATTAATTTATTAAGATAAAAACTTATCAAATAAAATATGATTAAATTAAAACTAATCCTAACTCTATATAAAGTTGATAATAATTAATATATATTATAATGGATATAATTATATATTAATAATTATCATTTTTTTTATTAAAATAAAAATATTTATTCTAGAAGCCTTTTGAAAATATTTACAAAAAAGGCATCTAATTTTTATTATTTTTAAAAAGAGCAACCAAATTTTAAAAATAATTCAATTAAGTCCCTAAACTTAATGAAAATTTGAAATTGAGTTGCAATTTAAAACTTGGATCAAAATTGACCTTTTTATTTGAAAAACCAAAAATTTATTTTGCCACTTAGGGAATAATTTCTCAGAGAATTATGTAAAAATCAATTCCTAGGAAAGACTGGAGGGGTCACAAGCGATCCCGCTTAAGTTCCAATCTCCTAGACAAAATTTATTTAAACATACTAATCTCGAAAATATACCCTAAATCATCTATTAAAAAAGAAAATAATAAAATTTAAACATCCGATAAAATGAACGAAATTTGATTCCGTTCAATCTTATCTTTCCAGTAATGTTTCATATGCTGAGCATTAACTTGAAAATTACCTCCCTTACCTTGGAGTTCAACAACTCCGTATGGATAGACGCGATGAATCGTAAATGGACCGGACCAACGTGATTTTAGTTTACCTGGAAAGAACCTTAATCTGGAATTAAATAAAAGACTTGCTGACCTGTTTCAAATTCTCGAACTCGAATGTGCTTGTCATGCCATTTCTTAAGTCTCTCATTGAGTAATTTGGCATTTTTCGTACGAGAACATTCAGAATTCCTCTAGCTCATTGAGTTGGAGCATTCGTTTCTCTTTAGCAAGCTTAAGATCCAAGTTGAGTTGTCGAAGGGCCCAATAAGTTTTGTGCTCAACTCTAAGGGTAGATGGCAGGTTTTCTCAAAGACCAACCTATAGGGTGACATCGCTAAAGGTGTCTTGTATGCTGTTTTATAAGCCCATAAAGCATCATCCAATCTTTTGGACCAATCTCGTCAGTTCGGGCGAATGACTTTCTCAAGTATGCCTTTGATCTCCTTGTTTGCTAGTTCAGCTTGCCCATTCATCTACGGATGGTAAGCTGTAGTGACCTTGTGTTTCACTACTTGTTTATCTAATAACCATTTCAACCACTTGTTCACAAAATAGGACCCTTCATCGCTGATAATAACTCATGGGGTTCCAAACCTTATGAACACGTGTTTTTGCAAGAACTTTATCACAAACCTAGCATCATTTGTCGGATAAGCTTTAGCTTCGACCCATTTAAACACATAGTCTACTGCTGCCAATATATACTTGTGACCAAAGGACGGAGGGAAAGGACCAAGAAAGTAAATACCCTATACATCGAACAATTCTACCTCAATGATGTTTGTTCGAGGCATTTCATTTCTGCTGGTGACATTTCCAACCCTTTGACATCGATCACAACTCTTTACGTAAGCATATGCATCTTGAATAGTGTTGGCCAAAAGAATCCGGCTTGCAATACTTTGGCTACAGTACGAGTACCTCTGAAGTGTCCCTCACTCGGAGCTGTGCGACAATGGTGTAGAATCTTTTGTACTTCTTCTTCTGCCACTCATCTCCTGATCATTTGATCTGCGTACTTCTTAAACAAGTACGACTTTTCCCAGAAATAGTACTTCACATCATGAAAAAACTTTTTCTTTTGATGATACGTCTCATCAATCGGCATCAAACCACAAGCTAAATAGTTAGCAATATCAGCAAACCAAGGGGTATTTTGGACATGATTTACCTTCAGTATGTGTTCATCTAGAAATGTTTCCTGAATTGGTATAAGAGAAGAATTCCCTTCTTGCGTCTCCAATCTGGACAAGTAATCTGCTACTTGATTTTCTAATCTCTTTTGATCTTGAATTTCTATATCGAACTTTTGAAGTAGAAGTACCCATCAGATCAAACTCGACTTAACGTCTTTCTTGGAAAGTAAGTACTTAATTACCGAGTGGTCCGTATAGACAGTCACTTTGGTACCTACAAGATAAGATCGAAACTTGTCAAAATCAAACACAATAGGAAGTAACTCTTTCTTTGTTACCATATAATTCAGCTGAGCTCCTGTCAGAGTTTGACTTGCATAGTAGATGGGATGAAAAACTCTGTTCCTTCGCTGGCCCATAACATCTTTTATCGTGAAGTCACTTGCATCACACATCAGTTCAAATGGAAAATCCCAATCTGGTGTGACGATTATGGGTGCCGAAACTAATCGACTCTTCAAATCCTTGAAAGCTCTTAAGCACTCTTCATCAAATTTGAACGTCATGTCTTTCTCTAATAATTTGCATAAGGGTTTAGCAATTTTGGAAAAGTCATTGATGAATCTTCGATAGAAACCGGCGTGGCCCAAAAAGCTCCTAACACCCTTTACAGATTTTGGAGGTGGAAGTTTCTCAATAACATCTACCTTTGCTTTATCTACCTCGGTCCCTTGTCTCGTTATCCGATGCTCTAGAATAATCCCTTCTCATACCATGAAATGGCACTTTTCCCAGTTGAGTACTAGGTTTATTTCTTTGCATCGCCTTAATACCTTCGCTAGATTGGCTAAGCAATCATCATAAGTATCTTCGAATACTAAAAAATCATCCATAAAAACTTCCAAATACTTCTCAACCATGTCAGTAAAAATAGACATCATACATCTTTGAAATGTAGCAGGTGTATTACATAAAACAAATGGTATGCATCTAAATACAAATGTACCGTATGGGTAGGTGAATGTTGTCTTGTGTTTATCTTCCTGTAATCGATGCAAATTCTCCATCCTGTAACTGTTCTAGTTGGTATCAACTCGTTATTCTCATTTTCAACGACCGTGATACCTCATTTCTTTGGCACGCCCTGGACCAGACTTACCTATAAACTGTCTAAGATGGGGTAGATTATACTCGCATCTAACCATTTGATGATTTTTTTCTTGACTACATCCTTTATGATGGGGTTCAATCTTCGTTGTCCATCGATCGACCCTTTTACGCTATCTTCCAAGATAATCTTGTGCATGCATACAGATGGACTAATTCTATGAATATCGGCTATGGTCCACCCAATTGCCTTCTTGAATTGTTTCAACACCAGGATAAGTTTATCTTCTTGCTCACTAGTTAATTCTGCTGAAACAATCACAGGCAGAGTAGAAGTGTTACCTAAATAAACATATATTAGTTGTGAGGGTAGTACCTTTAGTTCTAATTTAGGTGGCTCCTCGATTGACGCTTTTGGTTGTGTATAATCCCTTTTCTCCAATTCCAAATATTCAAAACGGGATTACAAATTAAATCCCTTTTGATTAGCTTCTAACAACGCTAAGTATTTATCTTCCTTTTCATCATTTGGAGGATTTGATGTCAAAATTTGTTCCAATGGATCCTCAACATAGTTGAGCTCCTTCTCCATTATTAAATCCTTTAAATCGGATACCGCAGAACAATCATCAGTTGTGTCAGGAAATTGCATAGACTTAAAAAGGTTAAATGTTACCTGATTATCCTGAACACGCATAGTAAGCTCGCCCTTCTACACATCAATAATGGTCCTTCCGGTTGCTAAGAACGGTCTTCTTAAGATAATTGGCACTTCTTTGTCTGCTTCAAAGTCTAAAATAACAAAATCAGCAGGAAAGATAAATTTATCTACATGAACCAATACATCCTTGATTTTTTCTTCTAGATGTGCTAAGGATTGATCTGCTAATTGAAGTATAAACGTAGTTGGTCTAACTTCACCTATCCCCAACTTCTTAAATATTGACATAGGCATCAAGTTAATACTTGCACCTAAGTCACATAATGCCTTACCATAATATGTTGCTCCAATGTTGCAAGGTATGGTAAAACATCCAGGATCCTTCAACTTTGGGGATAGTTTGTCTTGAAGATATGCACTGCGTTCCTTCATCAGAGCTACCGTTTCAAATTCTCCAAATCTTTATTTTTTGGACAGGATATACTTCATGAATTTGACGTAGTTCGGTATTTTCTCAAGTGTTTCAACCAATGGAATGTTGATATGAAGTTGCTTGAGTACGTCTAGGAATTTCTTGAATTAAATTTCCTACTTCTACTTCTGAAGTCTTTGAGGGTAGGGTGGTGGTGGTTTCTTTACTGAAATTGGTTGATTCGTCCTTTATGGCAATTCTGCATCTAACAGAGTTGTTAGTTTATCAAAATTAGCTGGTTCTAAAATTATCTTGTCGAGTTTTACAGATTTTGGTTCTTGTGAAACTGGAATTTCAACACTTGGTTGAACTTCTTCTGAATCTTGAGCATCAGCTTACTCCTTTTCAGCTTCACTAGTGTTGGGCTCTACTGTCTTTCCACTCCTCAATGTCAACACTTTGCAATGTTCCTTCCCCGGATTCCTTGGATTCTCCGTATCACTAGGTAAAGCACCTTGTGGTCGGTTTCTAAATTCAGTTGCAAGCTGGCCCATTTGGTTTTCCAGGTTCTTCAATATAGCTGCTTGGCTCTGGATTAAGGCATCATTCTTAGCCATGTATGCCTTCAACAAATTTTCTAAGCTATTGGATGATTCAGCTTGGGTTGGTTTCTGAACTTGTTGGGGAAAACTAGGTGGCTAGGTTGGTCTAGGTTAGGCGTAAGTGTTACTGGTTCCAACCCCTTGGTTACTCTAGGAAAAATTAGGGTGATTTCGCCATGATGAGTTATAAAAATTGGATTTCAGTCCTTGCCTTCCTCGATTTTGGTTCTGGTTACCTATGTAGTACATGGATTCTGGGTTTGATGGACATTCTTCAAACAAATGTCCTTCTCCACAATAGACACAGGCTATATTTTTAAATTTATTTGGTGGCTGTGCTGCAAAATAATTAGACCTATTAGTAGTAAGATTTTTTAACATTAAGGATATTGATGATACTTGAGATACAAGGGAAGTAAGAGCATCTACTTCATGTATTCCAGCAACTCATCTTCCTAATGCTGCTCGATTGGTTGGCCATTGATAATTATTGTTGGAAATCCTCTCAATGATTTCATAAGCCTCATTATAAGACTTAGAAAGGAGAGATTCGTTAGCAAAAGCGTCCACTACCATCCTCATGTGAGCATTGAGACCATTATAAAATGTCTCAAGTTGGATGCAATGTGGGATTCCGTGATGAGGGCACTTTCGTAATAATTTTTTGTACCTTTCCCATGCATCATACAATGACTCATCATCCATTTGTTGGAAAGAAGTGATCACATTCCTCAACTAAGCATTCTTACTAGGCGAGAAATACTTCATAAGGAATCTTTCTGCTAACTCTTGCCATGTGGAAATTGAGTTTGGTGGCAATGAGTTCAACCAGGCTCGAGCTCTATCCCTTAGTGAATATGGGAACAGCTTCAATCGTAATGTGTAACGCCCCCCCGCCCGAGACCGTCACCGGAGTCGAGTATGAGGTGTTACTAAACTTAATTTAACATTTCAAGAACTTTAGATTATTTGTTTCTACATTCACAGCTTTTTAGCTACTTGCGTTACAGTCACAAGAAAAATCATATCTCGAGTTACGAAACTCGAAATCAAGATCCGTAAATTTTCCCTGAATCTAAACTCATATGCCTATCTACTAATTTTTTTCTAGAATTTTTGGTTGGGCCAATTAGTACAGTTTATTAGTTAAAATTACCCCTGTTTCAGGGCTTGACTGGTCTGACCTCTGTTTACTGCGAACCACTTTTCTCTCTGTATAAAATTCATATGAATATGAGGTTTATTTATCCTGAAACTAGACTCAATAAGGATTCTGAGGATATTAATTAAGCCACCTAATTATATCTGTACAATTTATGGTGAATGTATAAAGTTGGAACAGGGGATTCAGAAACTGCTCTGACCCTGTTTCACTAAAATTCAAATATCTTCTAACATATAATTCTTTTACCAGTTTAGTTTGTTTCATGTGAAACTAGACATAATAAGCTTCAATTTGATATTTAATCCATCACCAAATTAAATTTCTATGATTTTTAGTAAATTTTCAAACTCACGTCAGTGTTGCTGTAATATTCTGTTTATGGCAAATTTCATCCTTTTTATGAATTTTCATGAACTAGGTAACTTATTAACTTTCCATAACAACAAACATATTCTAAACTAACCATTTCCATAATTTATCATTATCAAGCACTTCTTCAACCATTTCATCACCATACCATAAGATCATTTACACAAAATAAGTATTTTGCTATACATGCCATACTTAAATTTACAAGCCATTTTACCGAATAGTTCTTCCGGATAGTGTGACTGATCCTCCGACCAATCCCGACTCCTGAGCTGGCTTGTCCAAAACTACAATGAGTAAGAAAGAGGGAGTAAGCATAAATGCTTAGTAAGTCCACATGCAAATAATAAGTAACATAACAAAGCAATTATACCAAACAACATTAGCATGGTATCACCAAAACATAAATCTCATTTCTAATCACCTTTCATCATTTTACTACCTTATCGTTATTGTATCAATACTCAACCCGAGGGTTAAGTACATACCTGTCCGAAGTATCCATTTCACATCACTTACCAATACGTCTCTTTTCATCTCAAGTATTCCTTCATTTGAGTAGAACTTTACCCGTTGAACTCATCGGAATATAATTCGGATACGTAGGAAGTTTGCACATAAGTGCCACATATGTAGCCAAGCTACCATGTAACCCGCCCTTAAGCGAACTCGGACTCAACTCAACGAGCTCGGGCGTTTGCATCCATAATGAACTCGGACTCAACTCAACGAGCTCGGATGCCTAGTTACATCTCACGAACTCGGACTCAACTCAACGAGTTCGAACATTCGCATCCATAAGTGAACTCGGACTCAACTCAACGAGTTCGGATGCTCAACCATCCTAGTGACATGTCACTTGTATCCTAATCTATTCCTAAGGTTCAAACGGGATTTTCCTCGAACACATATCCTTGTCGTCTTTCGTCGAATGCCAAAACCAATACTCGGTAACAATTTATTTTTAACAAGTAGTTCACATAATTTGCATTTTATTCGAAATTAACCACAAAGCATATATTTCATGATAAAAATCAGCATATCATATAATTAACATCAATGGCTTAAAAATAACAATTATGCTACATTATTTACACATGAACTTACCTTGGTACCAAAATACAAAGGTTTTGCAATTTAATCCACAATCTTTTCTTTTCCTCGATTGGGGTCGTTTCCACGTCTTTCTTGATCTAAAATAACACATTTAGCTTATTTAATACTCACATTATCAAATTAATCCTTAATTCAAATTTTGGCAAAATTACAATTTTACCCCTAAACTTTTGCATATTTACATTTTTGCCCCTAGGCTCGGGATTAAACTTTATTCCTTATTCTTATGTTTTACAACATGCTGATCACTTTTCCCTTCTATGGCAACATCAAATTCTCACTCTAACATGTACTTGTGACTATTAGGTATTTTTACCGATTAAGCCCTTTTACTCGTTTTTGCTTAAAATCGAGTAGTACAAGTTGTCTAACATAATTTAAAACATCATAAAACATCAAAATACACAAATTTCACCTATGGGTATTTTTCCAAATATAAACCCTAGGTTAAATTATTGCTAACATAAGCTTTATCGAGTTATCGGGATCTCAAAAACATAAAAATCATTAAAAACGGGGCTTGGAATTACTTACTATGAAGCTTGAAAGTTGAAGAAACCCTAGCTATGGAGACATGGAGCATTCGGCAGCAACTAATGGGGAAGATGACTATTTTGTGTCATTTTTCCCATTTTATTTCATTAATTATCCAAATGACCAAAATGCCCTTAATGCCTTTCTTTGAAAATTTTCATGTACAAGCCCATTTTTGTCCAAAATTTTAGAAATTGGTCAAATTGCTATTTAAGACCTCCTAATTAATATTTCAAAGCAATTTCATACTAAAAACTTCTAGAATGCAAGTTTTGCAACTTATTCGATTTAGCCCCTAACTTCAAATTAAGCATTTTATGCATGGAATTTCTTCACAAAATTTTCACACAATCATGCAATCATATCATAAACCTCAAAATAATTATAAAATAATTATTTCTATCTCGAATTTGTGGTCACGAAACCACTATTCCGATTAGGCCCTAATTCGGGATATTACATAATGCATCTTCGGGTACTCTGGCTAACTTAAAAGAATCCCTCACCTCCATAAATAGTCTTAAGTGTAGGTGAGGATCTTCGGTAGGCATTCCACTGAATTGGCCCACTGTTTAAAGCATCTGGAACATGACTGGCTTCAGCTCGAACTGTTGTGCCTCAATTTCGGGTCTCCTAATACCCGGATTAATATCATTAAACACTGGCACGACATACTGCCTTAAAGCTTTATCCCTATCGTCAACAATAAGGATAGGATTTTGAGCAGGGTTTGTTCCATTTCCTTGGATCGGATTTTCGAAGTTTATCTCTTCGGTCTTTCTCTTATTTGCTTGACTTCTTCGCTATCGAAAAGTTCGTTCAATCTCAAGGTCTATAGGGAGTAAGTCAATAATTCGGTCAATACTCATAAACACCTGAAATAATCATAGAGAAATTAATTAAGTTAGAATTTAAACAGAAAATTAAACCAAAATGCAAAACTAACAAATTCACAAATAATGACTTTTTAAAATAGTCCCCGGCAACGGCGCCAAAAACTTAGAACGACGAAAATGTGCAAGTGTACACAATCACAACAAGTAATAAAGTGACAAGTAAATGTCGAGCTATCGTACCCACAAGGACTGTGAAAAGAATTATTTATGAATGCTATTTAAAACACTTTGGTGAAGAAAAATATTTTGTTTGAAGAAGGTGATTAAAAACTAAGATTTTAAACTAAGTAAACTAAAGAAATAAATCACAAATGCATGATCTCAAAATACGATTTAATCAAGATGACATAATTGTGTTGGATTAATTACATTTCTTTAACTTAGAATTATTAAACTCATGTTTATATTGTTACGAATAAATTCACGGCAACTCGGTAATTTGCTAACTTATGAACATATTCACCTACACAAATCCATTCATCTCTTAACATATCCCTATGTTAATTCAAACGATTAAATAGATTTTAATAAGCAAACATATTATGGTACATACATACTTATTAGATTGAACTAATCTCTTGCATATCCCTATATCAATTCAAACGATTAATTAATTCCAATGAGCACATAAAAGACTATGTGAGGTAACAAGGTATCCTTACCTTGAAATAGTTTAATCACAATAATCTTGCAAGTTATGCAAGGCAAGTGTATCGCCAGATACATTGCTAATTTAACCTTCAGCTACCTTAGAAGGATAAACATGCACTGATTAAGTATTGTGTCAATTAATTATAATTTCAATCCGTTTAAATAATTAATTCATTAGCTAACTCACAATTGTAATGCAAGAATAACTTAGGCATGCTTTTACTTAATCAAGCATTTTACCGAGGCCTATAACAGCATAAACACAAGTTTAATAATTTAAGCAGATGAAATGCAATCAAACCAACATGAGTTAAATTCAAGTTAAGCTGATTAAATTAACCATTCCAACAACATAAATATTCATAGATATGTTCATCATAACAACAACAAAAATTAAAGAGATAGGGAACAAGAATCAAATCCGGTGTTTTTCAGTGGCTTGACTAGGTTGCTCCGTTCTTCCTTCTTTGTTGTCCTCGCCGATCAAGGCTTCTATGAACACTAAATTGCTGCTCCAAAATGGCTAAAGAAGAACCCTTTCTCAAAGGGAGAAATCGATACAAGAGCAAGAGATTTTGAAAGGAAAAATGAGAGAAGAAAGTGAGAGAGGAGAGAAGAGATGTGAATGAATGAGGGATGCCTTGAATGATCAGCCAAGGGGGTTTATATAGCTGAATGTGGCAGCTAAAATTTGCTAAAAATAGCAGCCAAAGAGCCACCCCTTGGCCGGCCATCTATGTGGCAAAGTTGATGGCTTCAACTTTGCTAAATTTGGCTTGAGGCAAATCTTCAAAGTCATCAATTGTGGAGGGGCTGATTTGCAATTTGAACAACTCTTCAAGGGCTTCTTTGCTGCTTAAATAATCAACTAATGAGCTGAATTGGGTCAGCACTTGGACGGTTCGTTTCACTCGGTTCGGTTCAATCGGACCATTTTTCATAATTAATTAATAATAATTTTTAACCCAAATTAAATTGAATATAAATTAAAATTAATTAAATTATGAATTAATACACATAATTTTGGACTATCTTAGGCTGGAAATTAATTCGCCTCGATACTTCAAATTGCTTCTCGGTTTTGTGCTTCTAGTACTGTCTGCCGAGCCATTTTTGGCCCTTTGTGCGAATCTGTCGAAAATAACCAAAATTCATCAAAAATAATTATAAAATTAACTAAATTTCAACATGTTCATATTTTAAGTGCACTTTAATTATTTTATAAAAATTAATTATTTTTCAACAAGAATTTAACTGAATTCGCATAAATTTAAGTTAAAAAAGATATGAAAAAGTATGTGAATTTTTGTGTTTCCAAGTAGATGGTTTCCGCAGATGATAGATCTTATTCGAGAGAGTTTGAAACCCTATTTTCCTTCCCAATAGTTTGACCACGACCGTACGAGACATACTCTGATATAGTATCTGGTGAACCCTGTTAGAGAAACGATAAAGGGTAGACCATCCTTTGTTCCCGTAGTCACATCATCATTAAGAAGCTATAAATCATCCTTTATGTTGTTCATGCATACTATTCCCCATACCCCTTGAGATCCCAAGCAACATATCTTTAAAAGACACACTTGAAAGTAATAATTTTCTTGAATCCATTGCGGTTGCCATCATCATCCACTACCATAAGATGGTCGTCCTCCCCCGCATCCTTACAACACATACGAACTTTCTTGGTAACTTCGTCATCTAGAGAAGACAATGAAGAAGAAATCTCCATTCATTATTTTTTATTGATACATATAGATGTTTTCTCCCTTAGTCAGCTTTTTTAGTTCAATTAATATATATTTGAACAAAGTTACAATTAATATATTAATTATATTATTATTTTCATAATCAATTACAATAAGAATTGAATTAATTAAATAATTTAAAGTTTTATAGTCTCAAATATATTTTTTTGAATGGATATATTTTAATTTTTATATAGATAAATCATATATATTTTTTGAAGAAATCATATAAAATTGTACAATATAAAAAAATAAATAAATTTTTTTTACAAAATTGTAAGGTATTGACTGTTGGAACTTAAATTAGTCAACTAATTTCTTTTATCCAAATTCATGTCCACAATTAATATATTTTTATCAAAACCTTATGAAAATATCAAATTTTTATTTGGTTGTTATTTTATAACCACATTTAATCTATTGCAAAGTTTGCAACAGTGGTATTTACAACCCCCAATGGACTAATCAAATTCTTTGGCTTTATTATGCATGTCGACATCCATTGTACATCAATCATCAGCATGAGCACATTATGTCCTTATGCAACAGTTTCTGTGTATTTAAAAGGGCAGAATGGAGTCATTGCAAAGCCCAATCCATCCTAAAATTCTTAAACGCAGGAAGTCACCCACTTAGCCAAGATGGTTTACCCCAGAGGGGTGCCACCTAAGAACACAGGTCATCCCTTAACCAATAGCTTGTGTTCTCAGGTCACCCCTTTGAGGTACATATATCTTCGCCTATTTTCTGGATTTGTAATGGAAGTGCTTGTTTTTGCTTTAACGGTTAGTCTATGTTTCTTACCAAAGTCTTCAAATTTTAAACTGTCACTATCTTCTTAATTTGTGCAGTTTAAGCCGTTCTTCAATGATGACAATATTATGAGGTGGTGGTGAATATTTAAACTTCATCATGGCTGGATCATTCGTTCAAACTCGAAGTTATATTTAAAAAGTAGAAGATTTTAAGTAAAAATATAAGTCTGAAAAATGAACTTGAACAAAAAATAAGGTTCGTTTTTTAAACGAGTCTGGCCTTGGGTAGGATTTTTTTGCCCAAACTCGGCCCTGCTCGACCCAATGTTTTATTGCTGGTTCATACAGTTTTGTTGTCATTTCGTTGTTGTTTTACTACGAATTTGTTATTATATTATTATTATTTTATTGTTGTTATTTGGATATTGTATAATCTTTGTTTTATCGTTAATTTTGCTACTATTTTAGAGACATTTACTTGTTAAATTACAACTATGTTAATGTTATTTAAATATAAAAATTTTTGTTAATATATTTTTAATTTATTAGAAAATATTTATTTTAATGTTTTTAGTGTATTTGATGTATTATACTTTTTAAAATTTATTTCTGTATAAAAAATAATTTAAAAAAATTAATACGAACATGTCAAGTCAGATTCGAGTTTAATATTTTTAATCTAAACTAAATTTAGATAAAATTTTAAACTCATTTATAAGAAACCAGCAAAATCTACTAAAAAAAAAACTTAAAATTTTAAGTGAATTTAGCTTGACCTGACCAACAAATCTAGAAACATTAGTAATCTTAAGGAGAAAAGCTCTTTTCACATTATTATAGGTTTTTTGCCAAACTAATACAAAATAAAAACACAAAAATAATATAAGAAAAATACTATATACCAAAATGGTACACTTGGGGTGGTGCCGCTTATGTCGGAGGCGTGACCACCCCAAAATCTGACAAAAAATTAAAAAAAAAACAAAAAGATATTAAAAAAAATTTCTCTATTATATTTTCTTCTCTTCTCTTTCTCCTATCTTCTTTCTCTCTATTCTCTCTCTCTCTTTTTTTTTTCTTTCTTCTTTTTCTCTCACCAGTGCCGCTCTCTCCTTCTCCTTCTATTTTTCTTTCTTTTTCTCTTCTTCTCCTTGCTTTTTGCTTCACCTAAGCTGTTGCTAAATTTAGGAACCTTATAATGATCCCCAAATAGAAAAAAAACAAAAGAGACTATGCATCTTTAGTGCCGCCTCTGGCACCTCCACCTTCAGTGTTGCCTCTGACATAGGCGACACCACCCCTAGTATACCATTTTGATACATAATATTTTCCTTATATTATTTTCATATTTTTCTTTTTTTTTATTATTTTAGCAAAAAAACCCCATTATTGTCTTCATCACTTAAACTTAAAACTCGAGAACTTTAAGAAAACATCAAGCTCGGCCAGCAGGACTTAGTGATATTGCTTCTTTATTTTATTCCCCTTTCAACCACTCTGAGCCTCTCATGAGCTAACACTCAGACCTACCATTCTTTCCTGTCTTAATTTCATCAATAATTACATATAGGTACAAGAAAAATGAGCATTGGGACTAGTGTGGAGACCAGCAGAACCAATTCAAGCCAAAATCCTGACAGTTGTCTCATACATAAAAAGGTGCTTCACATGTACAGACTTAAATCTTTACCTATATTTCATACCTAATCCTGGTGGGATTAAGTTTACATCCCCAACTACCAAACTCCACAGCTTATGAAAACCCAGATCTTCCTTCACCCATTTTGTCTACTCATTTTGGTTGGTTTCAAGTCTTTAGCTAAGAATGTCAAGCTCTGATGGTAATCTTCATGTTGCTTTGCTCCCAAGCTCAGGCATGGGTCATCTGCTACCTTACCTTAGACTTGCTGCCTCACTCATCCACCACCAATGTTCAGTCACTTTAATCACCACTCACCCTATTGTTTCTTCAGCTGCATCTCAGCTCATCTCCACTTTCCTCTCCGCTTTCCCACAAATCACTCAAAAGAAGTTCACACCCATTCCTCTAGATCCCGTGGCTGCTAACATCACTGACCCTTTTCAACTCCAATGGGAAACCATTCGCCAATCAGCTCACCTGCTTTCCCCTCTCATTTCTTCATCATCTCCACCACTCTCGTTCATCATCACTGATGTGACATTGATGTCATCTGTGATTTCAGTCACTGCAAAGCTATGTCTCCCTAACTACATCCTCTTCACTTCATCAGCTAGAATGTTGTCCCTTTTCTCCTGTTTCCCTTCCATTCCTTCATCGATTCCCAAGGAGTCACTTCCTCCAATACTTTCGGACTCAAACAGCTCCTTCACAAAGAATTTCTCAGACAACAGTGGAAGCCTCAAGCATTTCAATGGAGTTTTGATCAATTCTTTTGAAGAACTTGAAAAAGAATCACTGGAGATGCTTGCTAGTGGAAATTTAACAAAAGGGTTGCCTCCAGTTTTCCCTCTCGGCCCTTTCCTTGCCTTGGAATTTGAAAGGATATCTTTATTGGCACCATTGAAGTGGCTGGAGAATCAAGAGGAAAGTTCAGTGGTTTATGTCAGCTTTGGGAGTAGGACAGCAATGTCAAAAGAGCAAATAAGAGAGCTAGGCAATGGCTTAGTACTGAGTGGATGTAAATTTTTGTGGGTGGTGAAGAGTAAAGTGGTTGACAAAGAAGAAGAAGAAGGTTTAGATGAGATCCTTGGACACCAGTTGATGAAAAAGATTGAGAACAATGGATTGGTTGTAAAAGAATGGGTGGACCAATGGCAGATACTGAGTCAAAAAGCTGTTGGTGGGTTCATAAGCCATTGTGGATGGAACTCGGTGGTGGAGGCAGCTTGGCATGGGATACCAGTCCTGGGATGGCCACAACAAGGGGACCAAATGATCAATGCTGAGGTGATAGAGGCAGGTGGATGGGGGGTTTGTATGAAGAGCTGGGGGTGGGGATCGAACCATTTGGTGAAGGGTGTGGAGATTGGGGACAAAATCAAGGAGCTGATGGGGAACCAAAGGATGAAAATGGAATGTGCAAGGATCAGTGAAGTGGCAAAGCAAAGGTCAAAGGCTGGTGAGGGTTGTGAGAATATGCTGAAGACACTGTTCCAGAGCTTGACGAAGAGCTGAAGAAGGGAATTTTGTACAAGGACTGGTTAAATAATTGATTATGGAATAAGTAAAATGCTTCTTCATTCGTATTGAAATTTATGTTTGTTCTGCAAGTGTGGAAATTTCCAGGAATCAGCAAGAAGTGTGGTGGGAGCAGAGTGGATTAATAAAGGTCTAGTTTTAATTTGTAAATGATTATCTTTTAATCTTTTTAAATGAAATTTATTTCCACTTTTAACAAAAATAAAAAAATAAAAAAAGACGACATAATTTTTTTAAAAATCAAATAGGATGTTGAATTGCTTTTCTATTATCACTTTACTTTTACTTTAGTTTATCATAATTTTTATTTATTATATATGTTATTAATATCTTATTTTTTTAATCTACTTTAAATTCTAATAACACATCTCTACTTCTTTTATACTTCTTATGCCTATATAAATTTTTTTTTTTTTTTGCTTTCATATTATTTTATTCTTTATTCTCTCCATCTCTCTTTATTTTATAACATGTTATCAACACGATCTTGTCCAAAATGATAGTTCCTTTTATCAACAATCAAATTTATCTGTCAATATCTTTGACGAAAAAATGCAAAATTTTTACAGGAAGTTTCTTTTATTTAATGTTTCATATCTTATTATTATTTTTCATTCTTCTTTCATTATACGTTATCATTGTTTTGATTAACTTATTTTATTTTTTATTCTTAAGGATGGTGAAAGATTTGATACTGTTATCTAAATGAAATCGAGAAGTAAGATTCTCTCTCAAAGTTTGCTTTTTGATATTTGCTTGGGGATGATCTCTTTTTTTTTCATTACAAATGATGTTTATAATCATAACTTCTCATCCATGGTAACATAAGTTAATCTAATCAACTTCTTTTAAAATTTGATTTGATTTTTATTAAAAAGTTTATTTATATAATTCACTATTCGTATCTCTATGAATTTATAAAACCCTTCACGCATTTAGTTATTGGGATTTCTATGTGGAAGATAAATATTTTTTTCATTTTTAATAGAATTAATTCGTTTAATTTTGATTTTGATTAAAATATATGATTATTGCAGAATGTGAGTAAAAATACTTACTTGTCATGAACTTTGGGATCTTCACCATGTTTGTGATAATTTCATCTATCATTGTAAAACTTGAAATAAAATTATGTCATAAGAGGCGGATGTTAAAAAATGTTTATGTTTAAATTTTTATAGCAGTGAAGTTATTTTAATTTGACATTACAATGTTTTGTATTTTATTGTGGTATGATATATAAAACATATATATTATCTAACCACAATGATTTATTAGTGACATGAATTTATTAATTGTTACGTTTAATATATGTTTTATTTATACCTATTCATTTTATTTTTATATAAATAAATAAAATTTTATTTAAAATAAATTAAGCATTCATTAAGGTTATACAATAAAATGATTATATGTTCCTGAAGAGCTAATATTGCATCAAACTGTAAAAAGCTCTTTAAGAACTTATATTTTAGCTCCTTATGATGCAAAATTTTATAAAATGTAATATTATTTTTCAGATCAAGAAAATATATGTTGAATAAAACATTTATGTGTTTTATATTAAAATCATATATATAAATAACATGAGATACTCATGTATTTGTATTATATATATATTCCTCGAAGGAATGCATCACACTATGTGATTGAAATATCTAATGTGCTCCTACAGTAGAAATATTGTGAAAATGACAGTAGAAATATTTTCGAACGATCTCATACCTTCTAGTGGCTAAGCAAAATAATAAGTTACTAATGAAAAACTATGAAATTCTTCTCACTAGTTTTGCTTCATTCCTTGAAGTGAATGTAGCAGTAGTACATAACAATTATGAAAAATGAAAATATAGATATCATGATTGTTGTTGTAATTGAGGATGTGATTGGAAACTAATCATGACAACATGAATAGATAGATTTTGATTTGAAATCCACGCATGTTTTGCAATGGTGATTATGAAATAAAAAATCAATTGAGGCGTTTAGAAGTCTATCCTACTAGATTTTATTACATTCCATGAAGTGAATGCAAACATAAAGAAAATAAAAGAAATAATCATGGACTACTAAAAGTGGGAACATAGTAATAAATAAGAGAATAATGAGAGTTCTCAAATTAACTCTTCAAAGGGTAAAGATAACTTATGTTATCAATGTGATATGAAAGATTATTGGCCACATATGTGGCATATATTTAAATACTTTATTTCTATTAATATTCTTTGAGGAAGGATATGAGAATGTAGTAATAAATTCTATCATTATAGATAGAAAATATTTATCTTATTTGATACTAAAACAAACAAATATTATTCTAATATTTGATAGCACAAAATTAGTCAAAAGCTTTAGAAGAGCTAATATATTAATATCTTGTGATGGTTAATCTATTGGTTTTAAAAGATATTTATAATGGATTTTATATTGAGATTGTGAATGAGGAAAATATTATATTTCATATGAATCACTATTGCTATAAATATCTATTTTGAAAGGATGTAAAAGAGAGGATTGAGTTATTAATTTATATTTATTTTATAATTTTTTGTGATATTCTTTTGTTATCATCCCCATTAAGAGGTTGGAAGCAAAATATTTGACAGTCAAAGATCTATTTATGAGCAATAAAATATGATAATTCTATCTAAAACTCATTATAGTTGGATGCACCTGAAGTTGAATTTTTTTTTATAGATATTTGAAGATTTTGGCATATTCCCTAAAACGAATATTGCATATAATTGTTTGGAAATTATATTTATTTTGTTGACTTAGTGACATTATGATATTCACATTGATTTAGATATTTCCAGTAGTAAATGTTATAATAGCACTTATATGTGGATACAAAGTAAAATGAATGATAGTAAAATTAATTGGTTACAATTTAGTACAATTGAAACACATGTTAAAGTAAATCATAAGTTTACTAATACAAATGCATTTACTCCTTGGCGTGACCAATTAGACCATCCTGAATCATATATGATTCGAAAATTAATTAAGAATTCATATAGACATTCATTAAAGAACCAGAAGATTATTTAATTCAAAAAAAATTTCCTATATTGCTTGTTCTCAATAAAAATTGATTATTAGAAACTCACTAGTTAAAGATGAGATTTAATGTCTTCCATTTCTGAAACGAATATGGCCATATTCATCCACCATGCGAATGGTTTTAGTATTATATGATTTTGGTAGATGCATCTACAAAATAATCACATATGTGTTATCAATTTACAACCTATCGTTTGCAAGATTGCTTGTTTAAATAATTAATTTCAGTTCATACAATTAAAACAATTTATCTTGCTAATACTGATGAGTTTATATCTCAGTCTTTTATTAATTGAGTTTGAAAAACTTTTGTAAAAGTTTGTGCATAATGGTTTAGATAAATTATTAATTAAACACCTCTAATTAATGTCTAAACAATTACTTATGAGAACTAAACTTTCCTATTTCAACATGAGATTATGTTGATTTACGTGTTGTACGCATCAAGCCAATAAGTTATAAATACTCTCCATTATAATTGGTTTTTGACCAAGACCTAAATATTTCTTGTCTTTGAATTTTTGTATGTGCGTATATGTTCCAATTGCTCCACCACAACGCACAAAGATGAGTGAATCCTCAAAGAAAGTTGGGAATATATATTAATTGCAAGTTTCTTTATATTATTAGATGTTTTGAATGTATTCGAGATTTAATTATGACATGATTTCTGATTACAATTTTGATTCGATAGTTTACCTGACATTAGGGGGAGAGAAAAAATAACTTGTAATGAGTTAGGGAGAGAGTAATTTGAACCAAAAGTTCAATAAGGATAACTCATTATAAGTTAACTATTAGATGTATTTACAAACTTAATAAGAATAACCAAGTGTTATATACCATCTAATTTTTAATTTGAATCAAAGTACCAGTAGGACAATCAGTTAGAATAAATAATAGATTGATCGGTTCCAAAGATAAAAATTATTCTAGATGGTCATATAATGGAGGCGGGTGCTCCAAAAGAGACCCGAGATATAACTAATAAGTAAAACTTCAGAAGAGATTCAGGTACCTGAAACTGAATTTTAAAATAATGAAAATAATATATCTCGATAAGTTATGTCAATTCGAGAAAATGTGGAACCGAATAATAAAAGTGGTCGACAATGATTTTGCATGCAATGTTATTATTGAAATAATGAAATAAAAGGAGGATCTTAAGTAAATCTATTGAGAAATATAGATATAGAATAAATTGATCAAAATAAAAAGACACAACGTACAATTAAATTCACGGTGTTTTTGGACCATTAGTCCAAATATCTGAAGGTATAAAGTCAGTGAGGGTGCAATTGAATTAGTTTTGAAAAAGTGGAATAAAATTATGAAGTTTTTCGCTAAGTTCTAACATTGATTATGAAAATATATAATATTATTTTATGGTGAATGCAATAATCTTTAGACATTATTTTGACAATTGATAAAAGATTTAACTTGTGTCTAATTGTTATTGTTACAACCTTTTATGAATCACTATATAGTAAAGTTTATATTAAAATCTTTAAAAGATTTAGAATGCTAAAAGTATATTGAAATTCTCGAGAAATTATTCATATATGTGAATTGAAATAATTGAACATATGTGATAAATTTGACTTAGTCAATAGTAGTTGAAAGAGGATTATAAAATAATCCAAAATACCTATTTGTAATTTTATAGAAGGATCATGTTTAAAGTTTGCTACAAAATATATTTCCCTAAATTTCCCTCACTCATGACTTTTAAAAGAATGATAATATAAATGCTTAGCAAATACATTCAAATAGTCATTTGAAAAACTAGTATTCAAAATTGAATACATAGAATATGAGAAAATATGTGATGTTTTCATGAGGGGGAATAAATACGCGTTGCACTTTTTTCCCCTTAATCGAGGTTTTGTCCTATTGGGTTTTTTTGATACGATTTTTAATGAGGAAGCATATTATGCGTATTATAGATTGTGTACTATTTTTCCTTCATTAGATTTTTATCCCATAAGTTTTTTCCTAATAATGTTTTAACGAGACACATTATTTACCAATGGACATCCAATGGGGAGTGTTATGAATATCTTATTAAGTGAATGTCCATGATGATCAAGATAAAGTTTCTTATACCTATGAATGAAGACTCTAATGAAGCATTGTAATCACCCATTTTTATCAATAAAGTACATTCTATATTGCTTTCATATTTTATTTGTTTTTTATTCTCTCTATCTCTTTATTTTATAACAATATATAAATTATTAAGCAGTTGATTTTTATAAATTGTTGAATTTTTGTCATGCCAATTCTAATCAAATTAACTTTGTAAAGTAAGGATAATTTTTTGTTTGCAGACACACTAATTTCTCAATTTCTATAAAGTAGAGATATGTAATTAAAGTATATCAACTTTATGGAAAAATATTAATTTAATTTTTTATTTAATTTTTCGTCTCTTTTAGTGTTTGAACTTATATTTTTTGTCAAATCACTCGTATTAATTTTGTAATATGCCATGTTAACAATTAATTAATTTTTTTTTAAATTTAAAAAAATTATATTCTTTTAACAATTTTTAATTTTTAAAAAAAATATTTTTATTTGCATTTTTTAAATTTAAAAAAATTAATTAATTACTGATATGACATCCACATGACAATCACGTGTATATCACATTAGCAATTAATTAATTTTAAAAATATTAAGAAAATATTTTTTATAACTTTTTACTCTTTTAATAATTTTTTTAAAATAATTTTTTGAATTTTTTAAAATTAAAAAAATAATTAATTACTATCTGTCATTTATGAAAAATTAATTGATGATGCCACATCATCAAAGTTAATACACATTTAATTTTTTCATCAATTTTATGATGATTTGACAAATAATACAAGTTTAAAAATTAAAAAAATAAAAAATTAAATGAAGAGATAAAATGATATTTTTTTTGTAAAGTTGGACAAATAAATCATTATATGTAATTTATAATTAGACCTTTCTTAGCATGATGAAATCAACAATTCAATCATTTAAAAAGATTTAAAAATTATAAATTAATAATAATTAAGAAAAATAAATATATTAAAAATAATACTTATTTTGAAAAAAAAAGATAAAATATCTAAAATATAATGAATATTTAAAAAAATATAAATAATAAAATTATATATGACAATATCATATATGAACTTTGATTTTGTCCAATTAATTTTATTCTGGAATTTTGTTTTGATTCAATTTCTACAAATCACTAACAACATTATCAAGTTAGCACTCTTTTGCATTAATATATTGCGTATACAAACAATTATATTAATCCAATATGAAAATAAATGTAGTATGTATTCATTTTTTTAAATGTATGCAATTGAATCAAAATTAAAGTTTCATGCCCATTCACGTCAAGACACATGGCAAGTCAAAAAGGCACTTGAGCAGTAAGCCTGCCACCAGAAACCCGAGAGGCCACCTGCGTACTCACCCTTCCGTGGTGACCAACCGGGCAACGGGTGGCCTACTCTTCATTAGGATATGAAGTTGTTAGTCACCAAACATTAAATGAGCTCAACTTCTTTATCCCATCAAGTCAAAATGAATTATAATATCTGTCTTGTTAAAGACATCCTCGTCCCATCAAAGATAGTCCTCCTACGCGTTTTGTAATGATGGTTAGACGACAAATCCAACACGTTAACACTATCCTACATGAGATCCCTACCTATAAATACCTCCAAGAACAAAGGAGAATGTATCGACCCTTCAAAAATACTAAGCCTACACTCTGTCAACACTCTTTCAACCCACAACCTTTATGTTTTCCTTTCCACTAGTATTCATAACCTCCAACTCTTCGCCCCAACTAGGTGAACCAGCCTCCATAGCAACCACCTTTCTTTCCTTAATACCTCTCCCTTGTTATACGTCGTATCAAAATATACATATGAACTACAATTCAACTTTCATATATATAATTATATCAAATTAAATTTCATGTATCAAATTGTATATTAAATCAAAATTCATGTATAAATTTGATATTTATCTATTTTTAAAAAATCCCCAAAAAAAAATAAAAAATTTAACTAATTTTTTTATATTTTCAAATTTTTATTAATTATTTTAAATTTCAATTTAACTTTTATAATTAAATTACCATACTAACCGATTAAACCGACAAGTATGGTAAAAAGGTAGAGTAGGTTGGTGAGGCAATGTTTAGAGTATTCCTTGTGTCGAAGCTACTCTTTTTCTTGTACATTTTATTGTTTCTCTAATGAAACCTTTGGGGAAAAATGAAAGTAACTTGCTTTCACTTTTATTATCAGACTCAATTATAAATATAATGTTTTTTTTTCATAAACGAAACTGAAGTTGGAGTTACTTAATAAACCTTTTGTTTTTTCTTATTTGCCTTGCAATCCAATCAAGAAAACAGCAAAACTGGCAAAAGCAACTAATAAAATATTTTACCACAGACAAATGTATTTTTTTAAAATATATTTTATGATTTAATCTTACTACTTTAATTTAATTTTGAAATGGTAATTAATTATATTTATTAATTCAATATTTGTTAAGTTGTGAATTTAATCACTATTCTCTAATTTAATTCTTTTTACTCTTTATACTTTTTTTTTTATTTTTAAAATTCTCAATTAAAATTATTTTTAAATATTATAAACTATTTTTTTTTAAAAAAAAAGGAAAGATGACCAAGAGGAAAATCTACTCAACAGTAGACTCCTCAAGTTGCTCTCTATTCCTTGCACTATCTTGCTCCAAAATTCTCACCAACCTATATGGTGGCCGATCAATAAGGACCATATCAATGTCAAACGATCTTCCCATCCTCGCAAGCCTATCTGCGCAGCTTTTAGTAGCAGCTTCCAATTCCGGCCTATCTGCTCCAAATCTGTTGGATCTCTGTTAAAACATGGGGTCACCATGCTCCCGTTGCACCGTGTGGACCAGCAGTGCATTATCTGATTTTAACCACAAGGTAGAATTGAAATTTTAAAATTAAAAAAATATATTGAGTAAAAAATATTAAATTAGAGTAAATGGATTAGATTATAAGTTTAAGCTTAAAAATCTGGTCGAAATATGAGAGAGTTTGTATAAAAATAAAATCTAAAGAGGGTGGAAAGAGGGATTGGCCAAAATACATCCTATCTAGCCTATAATCATAATACAGAAGATATTTTACATGTTTTCAGAGATTGTTTGACTGCTAAAGAAGTTTGGTTAAATCTGTTATCTACAATAATCTCAATTTCTTTTTAAGGAATATCCTAAATTGGGTTGGAATGAATTTAAGAATTATGGGCGGTTGCTAAGGGTTAGGGCTTCTTGGGTAACTCTCGTTGGTCTGGTAGCATGGTGTCTTTGAAAGAATATGAACTTATTTATCTTCTAATGTTTATCATGGAGTTTAACAGAGACGATTAAGGTATCAATATGCTGAGCAAGACAGTACAATGTTACTCATGCGTGGGATCCATCCAAGAAACTAAATGGGGAGTCAGAACAGTCATTAGGAGAAGTTTTAAGTTAAGATAGTAGTTATAATATTATTATGATTATTTAATTTTGCTAGGTTTTTTCAAAAAAAAGAAAAAGGAGTTAGATTCAATTATTTAATTTTTATTTAAAATTTAAAAAAATCATTTATTAGTCATATTGTAGTAAATATAATTCTGAAAAGAAATTACAATAATATTATTGTATTTTTAAATCTTAAAAATTAAAATTTAAATATAGCAAAACCAGAGGGACTTGAAATATAATTTTATCTAAATTTTCTATTGCGAATCCAAAAAGTTTTTAACTTTAGAGCACAGCAGTCAAAACTAAGGCAAAGTTTTGTTTTTGTTTTTATTTTATTTTTAATTTTTTTCAATCAAATCCCTTTCTGGCCAGAACGAGCACCGCTACCGCTAGCTCATTCACCCAGCAATAATAGTTGTGTTTTTCCACATTTAAATACATAAAATCAGAGCCCCTAATTCAATTAAACATCATTTTTCTTTCCCCAGTTTCTCAATTTCAGGTACCTTCTTTTTCTTCTTTTACAATATATCTCTTCATATTTTATTTAGTTTTATACAAAAATTCCCAATCCGTAATTGCTTATTCCTTTTCAAGTTTAATTTGGTAGTTGTTGCTTGTTTTGTTGAAATTTATTTAAATTCCGGCATAAGGGATGTGGTGTTTTGCTTGTTCCTTTATTTTCATAGCATCAAATATAGGAAATTCGATAATTGAGAATTTTTCGAATACTAGTTCTGGTGATTGATATATCAATAGGTTAAAAGGTGTTGGAATTTGTTTTGATGATCTTTGCTAAAGCTCTCGTTTTTGGATAAAATAAAGATATTATGCAATGATTTTCTGTTTGAATTACGGTTTCTTTTTAATGATGAATTACTTTTTTTTTTTTTTTAATTGTTAACGTTTGAGTTCCTAAGGCACTAAGGGTTCATACTGCTAGGGGCTCTGATTGGGAGCTGTAACAATGTATCGACCTGTGGCTACAGCTGCAGCCACGGGTGGAGTCCCAACTGACAATGGGGACTATGTTGTGACTTTGGATCAAGTCCCACGGTGGAATGATGCAGAGATTAGGTCTTCCTTGGAGCATGAGAATGAAGATCCTTCATTTTCAAAATCCTTTTTATCCGACCCCTTAACCTCTCCTGGGGAGGAGAGTGGAAGTAATGGGTTGGCGTCGAGGTTTCCTGTCGATCATGAAATAAACTCAAAGATATACTTGTGGAGGGGACAGCCGTGGAACCTTGAGGTTGATGCTGTTGTTAATTCTACAAATGAGGTAAACAGTAAGTTTTCCCTACTTATTTGATGCTTACGGATGCCAAGTATTTTGCTGAATCACATGAATTGCATAATCATTGGATATTAACAACTTAGAAATTTTCACTATTGCACAATGAGGAAATGAAAATTATTAGAAAAGTCTATTAATAACATTGGAACTGTGGTAAATTGCTATATGAGGATAGAGTTGATTAACCAAATGATATAAAAAAGAGCTACTTTCTGAGGAGGCTTGATTGCTTATAACATGGATGCACAAAATTGACCTGCATTTGCTTCACCACTTCATTCAAAATTTTAGAGCCGAGTGGAGTTTTTCCTTTTTTGTTCCACGCATGAGTACATTTAATTCATCCTCTGTTTCTCTAAAAATGAGGAAATGTTGTGAATATTGTTGGATTTTTTAGTGGGTAAGTGTGATCCTTAATGTTCTGATATAAGGAACTCATTTAATGGTTTGATTCCATTAAGGATAAAGCTGCCTCGCCCGAGAATGAATCATTAATTAAAGAAGTCAATGTTCTGATTTATTTTTTACATTCTTGGATGCAGAACATGGATGAAGTACACAGTAGCCAAGGTTTGCATGCAGCAGCTGGGCCTGGTCTTGCAGAAGAATGCGCGACGTTGGTATGCTAAATATTAATCAGGAAGATGATGTTGGAACTGTTTCCATGGATGCATTTCATGATCTATTGCACCACATTGATAGCTCTGTTCTAAGCTTTTCTATAGTTTATGAAAAATCTTTATGATTCTATAGCAAGTTGCCTTGATTAATGTCAACCTGAAGCAAGAATGACTTAAAGGACCTTTTATGGACAGGGTGGCTGCAGAACAGGGATGGCCAAAGTTACTAATGCATATGATCTTCCTGCTAGGTGTGTATGTCCACGTTCTTGTATAATTTCAGACTGTAAAAATTTGATGGTTTTTCAAAGATAATATTGATACTTGCAACTGCTTCATTTCAATGATGTTCTTCAAGAAATTAGATTGACACTGCATTTTTGTTTATATTATGAAATGTACCACTTTCCTGTGTTAATGCTTAAACTGTTTGACATCCTTTTTTTACCCACTTTCTTTATCAATTACTGTAGAAGACAGACATGTCCAGTATGTTGTCATCATTTTGTTTTGATCATGCACGGGCCAGTTTTGTGATCATGGTGCATAAGCTGTTGTTCATAGCTCCAATTTGAGCTGCAATGCCTGAGTCCTGGCATGCGTGTTATATATCTTTTTTAGAATTTGACAAAAACTGTTATAGGTTAGGTTTTAGTCATGACATCTTGTGTTGACTGAAAACCTGATGGTTTTATGTTAGGAGAGTTATCCATACTGTTGGTCCCAAGTATGCAGTAAAGTATCATACTGCTGCAGAGAATGCTCTGAGTCATTGTTATCGATCTTGCCTTGAACTTCTTATTGAAAATGGTCTTCGGAGGTTTGTATTTCACAGATGCTGTATTCTGTTTCTTGATTTCTTCATCTGTTGTTTTATGGGTAAGATACTTACTATTTTGATGTGTATCAATGCAGTATTGCTATGGGCTGTATATACACAGAGGCTAAAAACTACCCCCGTGAACCAGCTGCACATGTGGCTATAAGTGAGAAAATGTCCTAAATTGTTATAGCTCTTTGTCTGATTTTGTTGATATTTCGTGAAGTAAATTTCTGGATTTTCAAAGTTTTTGTTTTCTTAGTATCATGTTTTCCTATTTCTTCTCATTATGTGCTAATATTATTACAGAAAGTGATGAATAAAATTCGAAACTTTGAAATGGTTTTCTTATCAAATGAACGAGAAAAAGTAATATTGGAAGATGTTCTTGTTCCTTGAATATTTGAAATGGATTGGTGCCAGTTGTGCATTTAATTTTTTCAAGTTGACTCTTTCAATGTGTTATAGGAAATACAATGTATTGGGGCCATTTACTTTTGTATAACATCCATTGCGTTTAATTGACATGCATGCCATCCAAAATATTCATCCAAATGCATAATTTTTTACGAGGGATAAAACTCTTTTAAAAAATATCTCTGTTTGGATTTACATGCCTGTGTTTCATATAATATGTTATTTAAACTGTTTTGGAGGTTGAATGTTTCTGGGTTCAAACTTTTTCCTGTTCTTCAGGGACTGTTCGCCGATTGCTTGAAAAGCAGAAAGATAAAATTACTGCTGTTGTCTTTTGTACTAGCACATCATCTGATACTGAGATCTATAAGAGGTATCATACTATTATTTTTCATTTTTACTACCTTGCAGAGATTGTTTTTTTGTTTGGATAAATTGTTATAATTCCTTCATGTCTGGAGGAATTTGATAATTATTTTTCTTTTTGCTTATGCTTCAAATGTTATAAACCTGAGGTATCTTCTCATTTGATATTGTAAATTGTAGATTACTTCCACTTTACTTTCCTCGAGATAAGCATGAGGAGGCGGTGGCCATATCTAAGCTTCCTGCTGATGTTGGGGATGAAAATGGTGAGACTATCATTCATGAGCGTAAAATCAGAATAAAGCCATTGCCCAAAAAGGTCATCCCAAAGCCTTCCCAACCTCCAGCTGAAGTCCCTGTTAGTGATGTAGGTTTGGTACAAAGGTCAGTCCCTGTGCAGATATTGGAATATAGGTGTATCCATATTTCAACTTTATGCATTTGTGGTTTAAGATGCTCTTTCTCCAACATTTTAATGATTAACATCTCTAAGAGACTAAGTGTTTTTCAGTGTAACATATCAACAAATTGAATTCCATCCAAGCTGTTCCTTGTGATTGCAAGTTTAACTTACAAACAGAGTAGTTTCTATTCAATATTTTGGATTCCCCTTGGAGCATATTTCTTGTTGTGGGCAAGTGCTACTTGCGATCCTAATTGTTCTTTAAGAAATTTGAAGTGTTTTTGTTTTTCTCTTAGCCACTCTCTGTTATATATATGCATGCATTTGCATCATGACACTTCCAAAAGCTACACACCTTATGAAGGCTGGTTTTTGACTTGACTTTGCCAACCATTTATGGATTATGCATTTCTCCATTATGCATTTGGATACATTAACCCATGTAAAGCTATATACCTCACTGAGGTTGGTTGGAAATCTGTTGGGTGGTCTAATCACTCTTCCCTTTCTAGAATGATGCAGTTCATTTTATTTGTTGCCACATATGGATGCTTGTACTTGTTACATTCTGTGATAAGACATGAGATTTGTTTTTTTCCCCATATTTGTGGATTTGATAGGTTTTGAGGAGTATATTATTAAAGCAAGAAGTAAATCTTGTTATTATTTTACTTATATCTAGGTTGCTAGAGAATTAGAATTCGCCAAATGTAACAAACCATTGCTCCGCGGAGATCCCATGTAGTTTTTTTGTCAGTTTTAAAGTCTTCTCTTTCAATTGTCATGGTTCTTTTGATTACGATAAATGATCATGGTCTATTTGAATTTCAAGTCATTAATTAACCATGTCAAATAATTGTTTATTTTTCAGAAACTCAAGTTACTTAGATACATATTTGGATCCTGCTTTCATGTCCCTGATGAAAGATCCAGACCAGAGACGCCAGGAACAATGGGAAAAAACTGCTCAAGCCCAAGGTGGTTGGAATTGTGCTAAGATGCTTGGTTTTGGTGACATAGGTGGGCCTCCATTATCTGCTGCAGAAGAATACTCACTTCACTCCAGATATCTTGCTAAGGCAAATTCTCTTAATCTGTCTGAAATTGCAGAGATGAAAATTCTGTAAGTTCATCATGCGGATCTCCTTCTATTTTTCCCATCTTGAATTAGCATTCCTTGTTATTATATTTCATTATCTGTTAGAATTGGTTAAACTCTTGATTTTTCACTGGATAATTGGTTTTCTTCACTATCGGTCACTGGAAGCACATTATGATAATAAACAAGCTGCTGAAGTTTTGAGACAATTTACTCTCCCTGTCGTTTTCTTAATGTCTCATTTTTATTTGTTGGCTTTTACTCTTTGTGAGACCATGGTTCATTTAGTATGAACCACATTAATTTCATAAATGTTCAGATTACTCCTGATTTGAATACAATGTTAGTTTATTTGTTTTATGTCAGTTATCGCGGGGGAGTGGACAGTGAAGGTCGCCCTGTTATGGTTGTTGTTGGAGCACATTTTCTGCTGCGGTGTCTTGAGCTTGAGCGTTTCATTCTCTATGTTGTAAAGGTATTAGCTTCCCAGTTCTTTTGGTTGGATATTTGAAATTCATACTGTCTCATTGAATACACATAATTTAAATAGCTTGATTTTGGGAAAGTATTTTAGTATGGACACTCAATTGTATACTATTATTGATAACTGGCTTTTGAGCAAAATTTTTTTTAATTATTAATTTCAGGAATTTGAACCTTTGATACAGAAGCCTTATACTATTGTATACTTCCACTCTGCAGCATCATTACAAGTGTAAGTATTGTATGGTTATGAGAAATTTGGCTTATTTGATGCACATTAAAGAAACTACCTGGGGTTAATGTTTGGTGGGATTCGTTAAATGTTTTTGTTCTCTGAGTGAAGGCTTTTTGACCTTTCGTTGTTAAACAATGCTATTTTCTCAGTATCATAGCATAGCTGCTAGCTGTCAGTTCTTTCCTAGTTGTGAAGTTGATTTATCTGATCACCAAATGTTAACATATATTAGAACAGAGAGGAAGCAAACGATAATGGGGTAAGAATCTGTATGTGATTTACCGAGTGATCAATAATTTCTTTACACTTGTGATAGCTAGTCAATCTTCGAGCTCCCCATACAACTTGTTCACTGATGTTGCATGTAATATTTTCTAATATTAGAACAATTCCTAGACATTGACAAAATCACAAGCAAAATTGCATAACTCAAAGCAATGAAAACAAACAAAAAGGTTGTGCCTTCTCTTGGGAAAATAAAATCTTGGTTCGGAAATTTTGATTTAACTAATACAAACCATTCTTGGTTATGGTTAAATTCGATGTGAATTTTTATTCCCTGCTCATGTTACATTTTTTTTTTTGCATTCTGGTATAACCAGCCAGCCGGACTTGGGATGGATGAGAAGATTACAGCAAATACTTGGTCGGAAGCACCAACGTAACCTGCATGTATGAAGGCACTTTCTATTCCTAATGTTTTTAGTATTCATGCACAACAATAGTTATTTTATCATTTTACATGTTTTGCATAGGCAATATATGTTCTCCATCCTACATTTCACTTGAAGACTGCAATTTTTGCTCTGCAAATGTTCGTGGATAAGGTGGTATGTCTTAAGTCTTAACTATTTCTCTCATTGAAGACTGATTTCACTGCTGAGGAATCTTGGTAACTTGATGTTCTTGGAAATGATATACAGGTGTGGAAGAAAGTGGTATATGTTGATAGGCTTCTGCAGCTATTCAAATATGTTCCTCGCGAGCAGTTGACCATCCCTGATTTTGTGTTTCAGTTGAGTGTTCTAGTTTTATCCTTTTATCATATAAAACGAAGCATAGCATCATTTATAGTCTTTTGGCAAGGGATGTTCTTATGCAGTCCTATAATCCAATCAAGTTATCCAACAGTTTTTTTCATGATTAAGCTTAGTTATATTGTATGTTGATAGAAATGATTTTAAACATTTGGTTAACACTGATATTGCAGGCACGATATAGAAGTGAACGGTGGAAAGGGTCTTATTGTAGACCCTCGAACGAAATACATATATCATCGACCATAGAACATTTAAATACACAGTTTCAGAGTTGATGAAAGCCAGTAATTCTTGGTTTGATTTCCTCATCACCTTGTATTTGTAGGCAGGTAGTGGGTTGGTTGTGTTTGGTTTTTCATGTAGATATGTTTCTTTTTTTTTTTTCGTTTAATTTTTTGAGCAATGATATGTTTGTTAATAATATATATTTCATGGTGATGTGAGCTTTTCTATTTGATTTCAACATGTTGCACTACATCCTGAGAAAGTCGACTCTTTCTTGGCATGTTTTAAAGAGGGGAAGGGATTGTCCGGGTTTTGAATCTGTCGATTATGGACTTGTTCGACTTTAGACAGATCAGATTGTAAGTGTTGAGCTTTGAATTCGAATTTGTACTTCATTTTTTAAATGAATCATTACTGTTCAAATCTGTCGTTTTTTATTTTTATTTTAAAAAAAAAGCATTTTAAAGTTATTTTCACTCATTTAAAATATAAATATTTATTTTTGCACTATAAAACTAAGAAATTTATAAATTAAGTAAAAATAAAATTCAACCTGTAAACAGAAATCCAAACTGAATCAAATACATTTTAAAAATAATCAAAATAAATATAATTTATTTTGAATAAAATAGAATCAATATTTCTTTGCTCCAGCCCAGTAACAGAGGCAAGAAATGATCCAAGTTGGCTGCTGGCCTATCGGGCCTAAGGAATCTTACGTGTCAGGATTCTGTTCAATAACACACTCGATCCTGTAATCCACGGATTGCATATAAATTTTTTTTATCTTTATTTTTATTTTTGTTAATTTTTAATTCTCCCCTTCCCTGAAATTAATGAAGTTTTCCTTTTTCTTTTTGATACAAAAAGCCTGAAATTAATTTTGTGAGGACGAAATTAAATACCCAGAATTTCATTTTAGTTGGTTTCAATCAAGAAAGAGGAAAAAAATCATTTTGTTTTCCAAGAAAAATGGTGCAGACCCTTTCATTAAGCAGTACTTTAACAACCTCTGGAAACAGGGCTGTTTATGGAACAGAAGTAGGCGGGAGGCGGCATTTTGAGATAATTGGAAAAGGTCATATGAAATATGGGATTAGTAGACAATATTTCTGGCATGGGTATGTACCAAGTTTTTACTTTAATGGCAATCCCAATTTGTTGAAGAAAAGGAATTTTGGGGTTAAAGTTGGTTGGCCGTTTAAAGGAGGTGACCGGGAATTGGGTGCAAGCTCAGAGCGTAGTGAGACTGCTAATGAAGATATACTGATTTTCTTTTTCCAATTAGACTTGGCTACTCAAGTTCAGGTTTGGTGATGTGAGCTTGTGTTTTTTTTTCATCTATGATATGAATTTTTATCTTTTATTAATAGTTGTTTCTGTTTATCTCTCAGTTAATAGGATTTGGTCATTTTTTATGTTGTTTTTCTGTGGATTTGCAGCGTGCTTTGAACTTGGAAGAATATGAATTTGCACAGCAACTTAGAAACAAGCTTACTGAGGTTAGAACTTAGAAAGACCTGATATTAATTGTTGGACTCTTTTCGAAGCTTTCCACTGGCTATTAGTTGTTAATGAAATGATTACTTTGGTAGATTTTTAGTTTTCTTTGTACCCATTTTGCATGCATCAGTTCTTTATTTCTTTATTTAGTATCATAAATTTATGTAAGCTTGGTTGGTGCAATGTGTAGCCAAGTTTGTTCATAAAAAATGGAGTTGAGAAATGTGTACGTAAGTGTCTTTTCATTAACAAGTGTTCTGCTATGAAGGTTGAAGCAGAAATCCTCAAGCAGCAAGAAGCAAAAAGAGGTTTGTCCTCAAAGAGTGAAGCTCAAGATAAGGCACTAAGTCTTGTGCGTCTACGGTGAGGCCCCTCGCTTATGTTATATGCACTCTTCTTATAGTGCAGAGTATTGATTTTTGTGAGAGATTGGGGATTTGGAGTATCTTCTTTTTTATTTTTTATTTAGATACACTTAGAGTGCTTCAGGCTATTCATTTTCTTTGTTTCATTGCAGTGGAGAACTGCACAATGCAATCGAGAATGAAAATTATGCTTTGGCAGCTCAATTACGGGATGACATTTCTAAACTCGAGGCTGAATCTTTGGCTGCATCTGCAAAAGCATTGGCATATGAAAATGCACAATATGCTTTTCGTTTGGGACAGAAAGTTCAGCATAAAATTTTTGGTATACCATCAAACATGATTTCCAGTAAATTATATCAGCTATTAATTTCCTCCCTTTGTTTCTTCTCCTCCATCCCTTTACCCTAAATTCCACTATTGGGAATTGATTTCTTTTTCCTTTTCTATTTAATAATTCCTTTATATTTCAGTATGCTATTGCTTGTCGATGTGCTACAGCTTTTGTACTCGCTCAGCCTCCCTCTCCCCCCCTCCCCCAAAATCCCACCCTTCTTTCTAAAGATAGAGAAAGATAGGACAGAGAGAAGATGAGAGCGAAGTACAACCCTGTAAAGTATTACATCTATCAAGATTTCCTGTGACAAGCATTAATACAAGGTTCTTGTCCTGTTGTCTTGTCATTCCCTACTTGTTTATATTATTCAGGTTATCGAGCTGTAATTTGTGGGATGGATCCAGTGTGCTGTGAATCAAGTACATGGATGGAAGCTGCACAGGTTGAAAAGTTGTCTCATGGTTCTAATCAGCCATTTTATCAGGTTTGATTAATACTTATATTTAAATTCATCTGGAATGGGCAGTATACTTTTCTTATAATTGAGATAATATTTAGCTTTCAATGCAATGAACCGCATGTATGACCTGTTATATCTGCTCTTCTTTTCTTGAAGCCTCCTAAGTTCTGCAATGGTCAATGAACTTTCTCTTTTGGTATGGATATTTTATTATGACTTTGAAACCAATAAAACATAATTTCTATACAGAAACAATAAGCATTTGGATCAGAAAAATCCTGGTAGGTTTTATGAGTGCTTCCTGTAAGATTTTACAATGTGCGCTAACTACTCTTTGCCTATTTTCTAGTTGATGGTTGTTCAAATTTTGGACCTTATACACTTGACCTTCATTGCTTTTCTGTTCTGACTATCAATTGAATAACCAGTTAGTCTCTGCCACTGGAAACTTATTTCCTTTGGTGCATGTTAGTGTGTATTGCCAGGTCATTCCAGCATTGAGGATGCGCTGATGGCATCCACAATATTTACATGCCGTCTATGTTTAATATTCAGGGAATGTGCTTTTCCTGCCTCAAAAAGATCACCAAAAAATAAAAGAACCTTTATTTAAAATTTTCAGTCATAAAAAATGTTAATTATCATTCATATTGTTTCTTACATTGTCAACTAAATGAGAACATGCTTTTTATGTGGTATAAGGTCAGTTAATCATAGTTAAATTTTCCTTGTAATATTGATAGGATCATGTGCTACAGAAAGAGAGGGGATAGCTGTTGCGTGCTTTGCCCGGAAAAGTAGACTGTCCCTATTCAGAAAAAAACTTTATAAAAACTTCCCATGATTTATTGCAGTGATAATGTTCAAAGATTCTGAGAAATCAGAGGAAATAATTTGCTTTACCCGGAAAGATTTTTCATTAGAGTACACTAATAAGGGTTAAACTCCATAGTACCGAAATACGAATCTATAAAATAGCGGCAACTACGACGAAGAGCATGCATGATAGAGAATGGGCTGATTTAACCATATATTCTAATGTGGTCTGTGTTGTTTGCCAGGTCTTGGTTGATGTATATGCAGACCCCAATCTACTAGTAGCATATGGTAAAGCATTTCGGTATTGCTGTTGGCTTGATTCCTTTTGATATAGATTACCTTTGTCTCTTTAGCTGTTTGAAATTGGTAGTTTCTCCATCGTTATCTCTTTTTAATTTGATTAAGTTATGATCTTTTTGCCTAGTTCTTACCTCTGATAGCAATGCTAGATATATTTGTATTGTAGTAACTTTTTGAAAGTCATGTAGCTACTCCACTGATGAACTCAATTTATGTTTCTTTATGCTGCAGTTCCTGAGGAGAATCTTTTAGCCCCAGAACAACCAGATTTGGTGAGTGGAACTGTAATTAACAAAACATAATACTTGATACCATCCTCTTCGATTCACCGTGGCTGCCTATATCCATGTGCAGAGACGGTTTGACCATCCCTATGTTTCTTTTCTATTCTACGGGATGGATGCAGCCGGTGATTTCATCCCTATCAAGCAGCTTCGTGAGAAGTACAACAGGCCTCGCCATGAAATTCCCCTCGATCCCGAAGGTGATGAAGGTGGTGGTGGTGCTGCATGAACAGATAAGGCCTCATTTTCATCAATAGTGGGGAAGCAAGTATATGATGAAGACACTGGTTTCAGGCATAGCCGTTGTATCTTTCTTTTCTCTTATACTTTCCAGCCGGGAAATGGTGCTTTGTATGTAGATATCATCAGTTAAATTTTTTTAGTGAATTCTAACTCTATAGGCAATGGGGTAGGTGCCCCAAAAATCCTTTACTACTAAAATTTCCAGAATTTTATCGGATTTACTTGCACCACAAGTCTCCAAAACCATGAGTTATATTTTGAATTGATGCTTAAATTTCAAAATATTTTAATTGAATTTTCAAAATTTGATGTTAAATGTGAATTTGGATTTAAGGTGTTTAAAATTATTTATTAATCCACGTGTTTAGAGAAGGGTGAGGCATAATATTTTAGAACACCACAATTTTGGAGGTAAGTACAGTTAATCCTCTCTAGAAAGCTAAGATGATTTTGTGAGGTGGTTGTTATATATTAATTATTATAAATCTACCGGAGAATTTAAATAATAATTTTTTATTTATGTTAAAAAAAGGAAATAAAGTGAGAATCAAATAAAAAAAAAAAGAAAAAGATGTACATGCATTATTGTTTTTATGTATATTTTAATTTCTTTCATATGATTAATTATGAAATTTATTAATGTAGTAAGTTTAATTAATCAATTGGAGTTATCAAATTAAATAATTAATTTATCATGAGTTATTAAATTCAAATAATTAATTTATAAGTTTATGTTGTTCCAAAGAAATAAAAAATTTATTGAGTTGATATCTTTAATTCCACTCATTCACGATTATTTTCATTTAATAAAACATGATTAATAGATTTTTTTCATGTCAAATTTAATTTAATTTGTGCTACTTAAAACTTGGTTTACTCTGTTTTGGTATTGTTGGACTGTTTCAGACATTTGAGATTATTTTTGTTTTGGACTTTTATTTTCTATTTTAAACCGTTTTATCATTTTAAAATTATAATTACACCATTAGCAAAACATTAGATTTTCAAAATTCTAACTGCGTTTTCTAAACTGAATTTAACTAAGAGTTCCGCTACAAACATAAGCGTTTTATAATATAAATTTATTAATTAACAAATTAAGTAAGAAATATATTTTCTTTTAAAACAATCCGAAATTGTTTTTATCAATAGCTTGCGTTATTTCTACAAGCCCACATGATTTCTGGATTTTCAAAGTGAATCATAGTAACTTCTCTAGATCTAGCCGTAATGTCTACGTCGGGTTTGAGATGTTATAAAAAAACTCAATTAAGCCCTTTTAAAATTTAAAAAATATTTAAAAAATCATAAAAAATTATTAAAAAAGTTTTAATATTTTAAAATTATACAAAATTTATTAAAAAAAATAACAATACCAATCTATTAAAATCTAATGATTATAAGATTTTAAAAAATTTGACCCCTACTCTTTTATTGGGTCGGTATTGTTATTTTTTAATAGAAATTTTAAATTTTAAAGTTTTTATAACTTTTTTTTTGAATTTTGTTTTTTACTTTTTTTTAATATTTTTTAAAATAATTTTTAAAATTTAAAAGGGCTTAATTGATTATTTCAAAAAAGTTGTTATTGAGGGCTTCTTTTTTACTCTTTAGCATTTTTAGTTTAGAAAAAAGAAAAATTCTATTTACTTCCAATAACCAAATGTAATCAATAATATTTAAATTTGAATGAAATCAATAACCAAATGTAATCAGCTTTTATTTATCTTAACTAAACCTAATTTTCATACTACCTTCATTAATCTTTACAATTCATCTTTACGGACTTGGTTTCTGAAAATAAAGTTTTGAAACTGCATTTTCCGACACCACTAAAAATCGGATCATTATAATATCAATACATATCGATACCAAGAGAAAAAGGATACATGCTCTTCAGTACGGTATTTAGTACATTGTTTTGGACCCAGAGTGAATCAAGAGAGAAAAAATCCTTTGTTCTTTTTTATCAATATTTTGAAAGTTTCGAGTTTTAAAAAAAAAAAATTATCTGTTATGAAATTAAGCTTGAATTTGCTAAAATTTAAATCCATTTTTTTTTATTGGAGATCCAAAATTTGTACCCAATTCTTAGATTCAAAAACCGCAATTAATGAATTCTAATTAGTTTTAGTTGATTTTTTGTTGTTCTAAAATTTCATTTGGAACTGTTTGTTTAGTTATGTCAAACATGCATAGCAATGTTGCCAAGAATGTGTCGCTTTCTTTAATTGTTTACAACGGTAGTTCGAATGGCTTGTTGGTGATCTGGATGAAAATAAAGCAGATAAATTAAAATGGTTAAAATCTATGGAAACATGGGATGAGGGAAGTGGATGTGTTTCATTTAGCTAGTAAGAGAGAGTCTCTGGCAAGCTTCTATTATCTGATTTAATCTTAAATGCCATAACAAAATTTGTCAGTGAAGCTGTGCCTAATTATTCAGTGAACCCTCTGGGTATAAATGTACCAAGAAACCTTTTAACATAAGAAAGGGAAAGTGAGTTGTTCCCATAAGCACTTCATTGGGGGCTTACTGCACTATTTTATTTCATGTAATTAAGTGTTTCCACAGATGTTCAAGGGACATTGCAAACATCACCATGTTGGGTTTCTTATTACATTATATTTGGTTTGCTTTTGCAATATCTGGTTTTGTTTTTATTTTCAAGGTTTGCATTAATTGCACATATTGTAACGCTTGCAATCTCTTTTTCTTTGCATAAACTATACTAAATCTTAACAAAAGTTATCCAATAACATAGGAAATAAATGAAAGAATGAAAAGTTGATATCTAAGCCTAAATCGTTGGCATCTCGAACCGGCAAATAGGACAATAATGGCTCTGCTTCAGCCACTTCTCCCATGAAAAGTATGAGAACAAGGCATCCGAGAAGCATAAAACCCAACCTCCAGCTCCTCCAAGCATATCATGCAATCTTCTTCATCTCCATCTTCTCCTCTAACCATGCTTACCATCTCCTTAACCAGTGACTCTTTACCCGGAACCATACCATAGTTACTGCTTTCAAACTCCAATGCCGATTCAGCCAAAGCTCTTCCCATCGAAACCCCGTCACTGTGAACGTAATCGTGTTCCACAACGGAAGCATGTATCACAGATCGTAAGGGCAAGACTTCACGATTAGTTCCTATGCTATGAGACTGTGACTAAAAAATAACAATATTAGACTCTCTCTTTTTTTTAAGGAATTTTATTGTGAATTGGAATTTTTAATTAAGGTTGAAGCATCACTTTTATTAAAATTTAATTTTTTTATTAAGTAATTCTTTTTTGAGTAAACTATCAAAATAGTCATTTTTGTTTTCTTTAGGTTATATTTTAGTCACTTATGTTTGAAATCTTACGTTTTAATCACTTAAGTTAACGTGTTGAAATATTTTAGTCACTGAGCCATTAATTTTCGTTAATCGTGTAACGGTAAAATGACGTGACCCGTTAAATTATCATTTCAAACAAAATTTTTAGGTTAAATTATACAATTGGTCCCTGTATTTTGCTTCTTCTTTTGTTTTCCTCCCTTTTCCATCTCTTTTAATTTAGTTTTTTCTATATTTTCCATTTGTTAAAACTAAAGGGGAAGAAGAAAAGGAAAATAAAGAAATAAAAAGAAAAAAATTAAATTGTTCAAAGAAAATAAAAATATAGGGACTAATTTTAACAAATGGAAAACATAAACAAAATTTATTATAAAGATTAATGAAAAACATAAATAAATATTAAGAAATTTATTTAAACATAATTAAAAAATAATTAATTATAAAGAATCCCTAAAATCCTACAACCTAAACATGAGATCTTAAGCAAAATAACTCCTATGTACCGCTAACCGTAAAAGTCTTAGTAACAAGTTAAAAAAAATCAATTAAGCCATTTTAAAATCTAAAAATTATTTAAAAATCATAAACAAAATTTATTTAAAAAAGTTATAAAATTTTAAAATTATAAAAATTTTATTGAAAAATAACAATACCAACCCATTAAAATTTAATGGTTATAAAATTTTTAAAAAAATTGAACCATATATACTAATAGTGTACCAAATAATTTAGGGTTACATTATCAATGAAATTTCTCTACTACGCGAACAAAGTTGCAAGACACTTGTCTATATGGTAAAAATAAAAAAATGATAAAAATATAAAAATTGATTATTAAGAAAAATAAGAATGTGGTTTCACCTGCAATATATCAAATACTAACCCTTATATCATTCATTTAATTTTGGTTTGATTTAAATAACTATAATATCATTTATCTATAATCTATAATAATTTGTGGGAGAATATTTGATGCACCATCGGTGCATAAATCCCATGCACCATCAGTGAATAAAAATATGAGGAGGACTTATAAGTAAACCCTAAACACTAAAATCCAAGAGTTATTAATAATTATTTATAATAGTTAGGATTAATATTTAAATAAAATTATTAGTATTTATTTACAAGTTTTCCATATTTTTTGTTTAATTTAATGATGATGTGTCATGTTATTATTCATTAATGATACGTAAAAATCATCCACCGGAGAGTATAAAATATTATTCCATAATTTACAAAAACTATCCTGATGCATGAAATAGCTTATTCAACATTAAGTTTAGTTAATTTTCAGCCAAATCAAGAATACCCTTAATGATTCTAAGAGGAAAATTATGGTGAGGCACATTGTATGTAATACCCTTAACCCCTATCCGTTGCTGGAATAGGGTCACGGAGCATTACCGGAGTTTACAGATCAATTACAGAAAATTTATATCATTTACTATTCAAATTCAAAATCAATCATATCATCCCTTAATTGGGTCCCCAATGCCCAGAATACACATTAGAATCAAATCGAGCCTAAACCGAAAATTCAGAAAATTTTTTGCTAAATTTCAAAATTTTTCTTAGGTGTAGGGGACACACGCCCGTGTGGTCAGGCCGTGTGGCTCACACGGCCAAGTGACATACCCGTGTCTTAAGCCGTGTGGGCATTCGATGTGAGGCACACGGTCGTGTCCCAGCCCATGTTCAAACTAGGGTAGCTACTGACTTAGGTTACATGGGCAGCCACACGCCCGTGTGCTAGGCCGTGTGGACAATTTAATTTTCAAAAATAGGTGCAGGATTCACACGGCTGAGACACACGCCCGTGTCTCTGCCCATGTGACCAATTTTGAGCATTCTGTTTCTCAATTCTTAAGATGCAGGGGACACACGGCCAAACCACACGATCGTGCGTATGGCCGTGTGACACACACGGTTGAGACACACGCCCGTGTGTTTACCCGTGTGGACAACATAAAGTCATTTTCAAGCCTTATTTCTCACCCAAATTTTTCCTTGTACCTACATTAATACTTGCATACATATACCAACCAATTCAAGATATTAAAACCAAATCAACATTAACATTATACATGATATATCATCACATGTATTCAAATTCACCTTTTGTAAAACATGTATGTTTACCATAATTCAATCTAACCATATCAAGCACACATATATTAACCATATTATAACCTCATAGATATATGTTCACTAAACATATCATCACTAGCCATTCCAATGACTATATTACAATTAACCATTTAAATGCCAACACTGACCAAGTTAGTCTATACATGCCATTATACCAAAATAAGTTTATTATTTATACCAAAACAAGCTGAAGGATAGTGTGATGGTGCTCCGACTAATTCCAACCTTCACGAGCTTCTGAGCACTATAAAATAGAGGAAAATAAAACAAAGTAAATATTTAATGCTTAGTAAGTTCGCATAATAGGAATTTAACTTACCATTTATATTCAATTTAAGTAATCATGTAAATAACATGCATCCCAACAAATTGACCAATTGCCTAATCACATAAACTAAATCAAGCAAGTTAGTTATAAAATTCTAAATGCTTTTCAAGTAATAAAGATAAGCTCATCATGTAATAACTTTCATACACATATACTTTTCTTATCATATTTCATATAACATATACATTTCTATGATAAATCATCTCAAGTTTAGATTAGCCATAACAGAATTTTGCCTGTTGAATTTATTTGAAATATCGATGGATACATATGCAGTACACTTGAAGGGTACAATATTGTAAACCGTTAACTCATATTTAGGGGTGCCCAATTAGGGCGCATGATCAGGAAGCACTCTCTCGAGCCATATAACAGGATGCTCATGTGAGTCATGTAACAGGAAGCTTATCTGGACTATAATAGGAAACTCATAAGAGTTTAGAACAGGAAGCTCATTGAGCTCCGAAGAGCTATTATTAGGTAGCTCTGGATAGCCATATAACAGGATGTTCAAGCGAGCTATATCAAGAAGCTCAAAAAGAGCATATAACAGGACGTTCATAAAGCGTTGCATTTGTGTCTGCAATATATGCAGGATCAGAACCGATCATATAACGGGACGCTCACAAAGAGTTGCGGTAGTTTGCAACACATGCAAGGTCACTACCGATTAGGATGCTCACAGAAACCATGTAACAGGAAACTCGAGAGGGCTTATAACAAGATTCTCTTTCAAGTTATGGTGTGTTTGCAACATATGCAAGACCACAACCAATCGGGAAATCCTGTATCCATCGAATTCCATCTATTCAAACGAGATTTATAATAATCAAGCAATATCACACATGTAATTAATTTTATACATTAAATATTTATACAATTCACACATATTCAACATTCAATTCCAAACATATTAATATACATAATCTAGTTACACGAACTTACCTCAATAAGTGTTCGTATACAAGATCTACTAATTCGATACTTTTTATTTTTCTCGATCCAACTCCGTACTAAGTCTATCCGGATCTATATAAATGAATTTAATATCAATTTAATCCATTTCATACTCAATTTAATTCAATTCACACCCTAGGCAAAATTACCATTTTGTCCCTATACTTTCCATAAATGATGATTTCATCCCTAGGCTCTGACAATGAAATTCGTGTAATTTAATCCTTATTCCAAGCCTAACTGATTTTTACATATAACACTTACAGAACATATATTTCATAAAAAATAAAAAATTTTCCATGAATTTTACATCTTTACAATTTAGTCCCTAAATCACAATTTCATAAAAATTCACTTTACAAAAGTTGTTTATCTATCAACAACCTTTCATTTTCTACCATAAATTTCAAAATTTCAGCATATTCATCCATGGAAAAATTTTAATACTTTGATAACTTTACAAATTGATCCCCAAAATAGCTAGATTAGGTTATTCTGATCTCAAAAATATAAAAAATTACTAAAAACGGGATAAGATTGCTTACTCAATTAGGCTTTCTTGATTTTATTTCTCTTTTCTAGGGTTTCCATAGAATTTGGGGGAGAAGATGATATAAAATGATAATATTAGATATTTATTTATTTATCATCTTTTATTTATTTCAATTTCCAATTTAGTCCTTTTCTTTTTCTAATTTTCCATGGATGAATCATTAAAAATATCTATTAAATTTTCTTAATGGTTTAATTACAATATAAGGACCTCCAATTTTGAATTCCATAGCTATTTGACATTTATAGCTACTAGAACTCAACTTTTGCATTTCATGCAATTTGATCATTTCTATAATTAAACACAAAATCGATAAAATTTTCTTATCGAAATTTTCATACGTCTTCTATCATAATATAGACCATGCAATAATATTAAAATAAATTTTCTTTCTGACTCGGATCTGTGGTCCCGAAACTACTAATCCGATTTAATTGAAAACGGGCTGTTACATTGCACTCTCAAGGGAAAAACATAAGTTCAAACTATGAAAATGATATTGTTGGGAGGTGTAGCCCTGAATATGAATCGTAAAACGGACATGAAGAATGCCAAAATGGAGTTATTTAATTTCATAATATTTTTATTTAAGTTCCATATATTAATAATTTGTTTATGTTGTTTCGTTGTACTTGTGTATTTGTATCGTGTTCATACTGTGCTGTATTGGTTTTTTATCATTTATTTTATTTTATATTCATGTTATATCTTAACAGGGTGAATCTAGAAATCTTTTTAAAAGGAACGGAAAATTAATTATAAAATTTTGAAAGGTCAAAACATAAATTTATCATTTATTAATTTATAATCCATTATTTTTAAGGGATTAAAATGATTTTGTTTTTCATTTTGAGAGGCCAAAGTGGAATCTCACTCTATATTAGTTTATAATTTCATTATTTATGAGGAGATTGAAATAACAATTTTTCATTTTTGAGTGCAAATGCCCCATTAAATAAACCCATGTATCTCAATTTATTCCATATTTTGCATTTGTTAGTGATAAATTTTAAACAAAGATATTTATGATTGCATTTGGTCATGCTATGTCTCAATTAATCTCATATGATAGTGATTTAATTTTCTTTAACAATTGCATATTTTTATTTTGTTTAATGTATTATTTCTATGTTTTCATGTTATTTTTCATAAAATATATTTTAATTATTTTTTTCATATTGTGTTTATATGGTGTATTAGTTCATTTCATTTTTTTCTTTATTAATATGTTTGATTTCATAAAATACAAATTAGTTAATAACATAAAATTTATTTATTTAATAAATAAATCATTAAAATTGTCACTAAACAATATTAGTAAGTATACGGTTAGACTTGAAGACCCACACACAAAAATATCATGAACGAAGCTGTGATAAGCATCAGAGGCCGTGTTGATTTGGAGTCTTGTAAACGTGGGAGACAGAAATCGGTGAACCTGGTACTGGTTTTCCATAACGTCAAGCTCGAAACGAAAGGTTTGTGGTAAGCACCTAGAGTTGGTGATGGTGGAGGTGTCTGCTAAGCAATCATGGTGGACGGATACAAAAACGAAATCAATGGTTAATTCAACATTGATGAAACGGGGAGAAATATCATGAGATTGTGAGATGATGTTGTCTTCAAAAGTGTGCTGGTGAAAGATATCATACTCGTATGGAGTTGAAGCCATTAAGAAAAACTTCAGAAAGCAAGTAGAATAAATGTTTTTTTGAAGTTTGTAGTTTTCCTAATAGAATTTATAAGCGGAACAATGGCGGTGTTGGAAAAGTACTTTTGACTAAGAATTAGATACCTACGAGCCCCCGACTAAAAAAAAAAACAATATTGACAATTTTTTTTTTAAGGAATTTTATCGTTGGAATTTTTAATTAAGGTTGAAGCATCACTTTTATTAATATTTAATTTTTTATTAAGTAATTCTTTTTTGGGTAAACTTCAAAATAGTCACTTTTGTTTACCTCAAGTTATATTTTAGTTATTTATGTTTGAAATATTACGTTTTAGTCACTTAAGTTAACGTGTTATAACATTTTAGTCACTGACCCTTAATTGCCGTTATTGGTGTAACGGTAAGATGATGTGACACGTTAAATCATCATTTCAAAAACAAATTTTAGGTTAAATTGTATAATTGGTCCCTGTATTTTTTTATTTTGAGCAATTTAATTTTTTTTCTTTTATGTTCTTTTAACTTTCTTTTTTTTTTCTTTCTCTTTTCTTTCTCCCTTTGTTTTCCTCCCTTCTCCATCTCTTTTAATGTAGTTTTTCTATATTTTCCATTTATTAAAACTACAGGGGAAGAAGAAAAGGAAAATAAAGAAATTAAAAAAATTAAATTGTTTAAAAAAATAAAAGTATAGGGACTAAATTTAACAAATGGAAAACATAGAAAAACTACGTTAAAAGATGAAGAAGAGAAAAAAAACAAAGGGAGAAGCAGAAGAGAATGAAAAATAAAAAAAAAAGTTGAAAGAACATAAAAGAAAAAAAATTAAATTTCTCAAAACGAAAAAAATATGGGGACAAACTGTATAATTTAACCTAAAATTTTTGTTTGAAATGATAATTGAATGTGCCGCGTCAGCTTATCGTTACACTATTAACGACAATTAACGGTTAAGTGACTTAGATATTACAACACGTTAATGTAAGTGATTAAAATGTAACAATTCAAGTATAAGTGACTAAAATGTAATCTGAGGTAAACAAAAGTGACTATTTTTGTAAAGACCCGAATTTTAAGGTTATCAGAAAAATGTATTTTCGGATCTCTGTTTCTAAAAAAAAATGGATTAGTAAATAATTATTAAAAATATTTATGAAGTTAGTCGAGTGGTTAATTAGAGTTTAATTGAGTGAATTTAGCTTAATTAAGAGTAACTAAGAAAAAGAACTAAATTGAATAAGGGGTAAAAGTCAAATTATAGATTAAACGAAAATAAAAAGGACCAAAATGGCAATTATGCCATTTAGCATAAGTGAGGCGGCATATAAAGTAATTTTAATTATAAAAATATATATATTTATTAGTAATAAATTATATTAAATTAATTTATTATAATTATATTATAAGATATTTATATGATAAATAAATTAAATAAAGACAAATGTATGGTAAATAAAATATACAAGTGTAATACATATATTTGTACAATTGTAGTATATTTTATTTAATTGATTTCTATTTAAATAGATTTTTATATGAAATAAATAAAATAAATAAAAGAAAGACAAGTGTATAAAAATGATTTGGTACAAGTGTAATAAATATTATACATACATTTGTAATACATGAATATATTTGCTTATTATTTAAGTAAATATTAATGTATTTATTATTATTAAATTGATATTATATGATGAATAAATTAAATAAAGACAAATGTGTGGATATGATTTGATACAAGTGTATAAATAAAAATATATACATTTGTAATATATGTATTTAATTATTAATATATATTTATTAATTATAAAAGATATTTATAAATTAAATAATTATATTATAAGATTTTTATGTAATAAATAAATTAAAACATGACAAATGTATGATGATGATATGTTACATGTGTAAATATAAGTAATATTACAATTGTAATAAATATATTGATTATTAAATAGATATTTAATAAGTTATTATATATATATATATATATAGTAAATGAAATAAAAGAAAGAAAGGAAACAAAAGAGAAAGAAACAGAATAACAAACGGGAAAAGAAGGAAGAAAAGGGGAAAGAAAAAGAAAAGGGAGAATGAGGATTTGGAAGCTTTAAATTTGAATAGGTAAGTCAATTTAACCCTTTTCACTTAATTTCAATGTTTTAAAAGCTTTAGAACAAAGTTTTGATGAAATTAAATTAATATTTTGAAAGTTATTAGATTTCTAAATATTGTTCATATTAAATAAAAAGATGAATTAGGGGTTAGATTGATAGGAATTCAAGTTAGAAATAAAATAAGGATTGAATTGTAAAGTAATTCATAAGTTTTATGTTGTAGGGACTAAATTGATGAAATTTAGAAATTAGTAAAATATGCTGGAAATTTAATAGTTAAGTATGAGTTTGGACAAAATTTTAATAGAAATGAAGTACAAATTAAGATAGAAAAAGTAAGTGAATTTAGTTAAGATTAAATTGAAATTAAAGTAGAAATTGAATAGAAATTGTATTAATTAGATATAAATTAGTAGTGAATTGACGAATATGAATTGTTTTAATTCCCGTAGCTAATGTTGTCTCGAGAAATCTCGGCTAAGCAAGGAAAAATAACAAAGACAACGGGAGTTAGCTCGAGAAAATACGGTTTGTATTTCTATAATCCGAACCTAGTTATTACTTGTTATATTTTATTCAATGCTTTTAGTGAATGTTGAAGTGTGAATTATTGTGTTTGATAATGGAAGAGGGTTGATTTGGTATGTTATGATTTTATTAAATTAATATTGAATTATATATTGATTGAATTTATTTTGATTGAATTATATAATAAATATGATTTATGTAAAAATTTGAATATTGAATGAATGTTATATTGAAAAAAATATATTGATTGGAAATATGAGGAAATTGATATGAATATATGAGATTTGTGATATTTGAATATTTGATATTGAAAAGAAAATTGAATTGTGTTGAATTATGAATTAATATGAATAAGTGAAATATATTTGTTGAATTGAATGAAAATGTATGAAATTATGAAAATGTGTGAATATACGTGATTATTAGAATGGTATATTGATGAAAAAATTATTGAAATTGGAAAAGTAAAATAATACCCTATTAACTTGTCGGACTAGATTGGATACAAATGGCATGCTATTGGATTTGTGATGTGATGAGGAGATTTGTAGTTCGCCGAGAAGATGTTTCATTATTATATACTTGATTTGTCCAAAGAGGCATTTAATGCCTTATTGGTGTGTTTGGGAGGATATATTATACTGGTGTGTTATGGAGGATTTATAATATTCAGGTGTGTTTGGGTTGGATATTCTGTGTGTTTGGTTGGATCCGTGTATCCGCTCTCGAGTCCGAGTCATGTTAATAGGGGTTATTAAATATAACAAAGTGATCGATTGTTACTAAATGAAGAATTAAAATGTGGACTGAAACACACGAATCGTATTATATGATGAAAGCTATCCGAGATAGCAAGTCGATTTGATATGAATGGTAATGATCATTATTGAAATGGATATGTACAATTACATTGATTGAAAAGTGAATAGCTGAATATAGTTTATTGAAATTAAACAATGAATTAAAGTATGATTGAGACAAATGAATCATGTAGCTCGGATTGGATAAAAGTGAATATTATAATTGTTTAATGACTTGTGAATAAATTGTGGAAAGCTATTTAGGTTAGTAAATGAAAAGAATGGAATAAATAATAATGGATTTATTTAAGAATTGAACAATTATGTTATTGTGTTTATTATATGATTTGTATAGAATTTATATGGTAAGTAGTTGAAATTTATCAATGAAATAAATAATTAAATAATTGTAATTGTTACTATGATCGTAAGTATTTGTTATATTATTAAATGTTCAGATTATAGAAATACCACTGAGTATACCTATACTTAGCGTACGGTTTGGTTTCCGGCGGCAGTTGAGTAAAGATAGAACGTTGAATCAGCATCCCAGGCCGATCCCGAATTCAATAAGGTAAAGTCTATTAATTATTGGTAATGGCATGTACCTAGGGTGTCTTATGTGTGTGTCATTTTGAAATTTTAAATGTAAGGATGAAATAAATAGATTTAGGTTTGATTATGATATATAATAGAATTAAATATTGGATAATATGTAAATGTTTAAATTTGACAAATTATGAGTGTATCTGGTTGTGTTGGTATTTATGTGTATATTAATTGTAAATATCTGATAGGTCTGGTAATACTCTGTAACCCTGTTCAGAGGATGGTTTGGGGTTAGGGGGTGTTACAATTTTAATAGTTTACCCTTCTTTTTTATATTTTACTATTATAAATAATATAGTATACATACAACTACAATATAATTATAATTATAATTATATACTCAAATTATTACAATTAAGAATTAAACTAGGATAAAGTACTGTAGATGAAAAATTCGAAAAGAACCTAATGAAATCCATCCATAGCATACGCACATGATAACATTGAAGACCACTCATTGCATTGTGAATAAAGGGAATCCAATGTACGTGCTCAAAGATTTAAGGTCTTTGCGTTAGAAAGAAATGTCAATGACTCATTAGCTTAAGTGTTATCTCTTTTAACGTTGTTTGTGAAGTCTAAAAATTTTGTTAATTGGGGAAAAGTTAAATTTAATTTTAAGGGATCGAAATTAAGTTATAAATTTTTAGGGATTAAAGTGTAATTTTAATAATTATATTAATTTATTGGTTCATAAATTTTAAAGAAAATAATTGAAATTTTATCACATTAGGGGGTTAGAATGCAATTCAACTATTATATTAACTTATAATTTCATAGTTCAATGGAATTAAAATGAAATCCCTCCCCTTTTTAGGGTCAATGCCTCTATTTATCTTTTAGCATTGTTCTTATATATAAATAGTGTATCAAATAATTTAGGGTTACATTATTAGTGATTTTTATCTACTACACGAAAAAAGTTGCAAGACACTTGTCCGTATGGTAAAAAAAAAATGATAAACAAGATAAAAATATAAAAAATTATTATTAAGAAAAATAGACATGTGGTAGCATTTTAATAAGAATTGCAAGTTAAAATATTTCACCTTAAATATATCAAATACTAACCTTTGTATCATTTATTTAATTTTAGTTTGATTTAAAAAACTATAATATTATTTATCTATAATCTATAATAATTTGTGGGAGAATATTTGGTGCACTGTCGATGCATAAATCTCATGCACTATTAGTGAATAAGAATATGAGGAGGACTTAAAAAATAAATATTATTAAATTTATTTAAAAATAATTAAAAAATAATTAATTATAAAGAATCTCTAAAACCGTACAACCTAGACATGAGATCTTAAACAAAATAACTCCTATGTACTGCTAATCGTAAAGGTCTTAGTAACAAGCTAAAAAAATCAATTAAGTCCTTTTAAAATTTAAAAATCTTAAAAAAAATTTATTTAAAATTTTTATTAAATTTTAAAATTATAAAAATTTTATTAAAAATAATAAAACTGACCCATTAAAATCTAGAGGTTTTAAAAAAATTTGAACCCTACTATTTTATTGGGTTGGTATTGTTATTTTTTAATACAATTTTTATAATTTTAAAATTTTATAAATTTTTTTTATGAATTTTGTTTATTTTTTTTATAATTCTTTAATAATTTTAAAAAATTTAAAAGGGTTTAATTGATTTTTTTTTAAAATTTGTTACTAAGGGCTTTTTTTTTTTTTTACTCTTTAGCCTTATTAGTTTCAAGAAAAATTCTAATTTACTTCTGATAAAGGAGTAGGGGTCAAATTGAATAAATGAGTAAAGATTGAGGACTAAATTTATTATTATACGTTATATACAAACATCATATTTTAGCGGAGGGGTTGTTCTGCTCACTTAAGTAACTTACAAGAGCTAATCTACACATTTTTTAATAAAGAAGCTAAAATGCAATCTAATGTATAATAAGGAGGCTTTTTTGAACATTGATAATTTTTAGAATTTGGACCAAATTAATAGAACATGTAAATTAATCAAAGGTTTCATAAGGTTTAATTCCTATTGTTGTTTAGATTTGCCGTCATTATCAATTGTTACCTTTGCCAAGAATTGATAAGTGCATTCGTTCCAATAATTAGACCTCGTATTTCCGTAATGTCATCATTCCACATTAATTTTTCGATTCAATTAATCAAATTTTTGATCTTGTCAAATCTTTGATATTCTTGCCAAAATCTTGATACCAATCGTTAATTCGTGTGTAAATATCGTTTGAAGGACCATATTTAAGTGAATCGGATCAAAATCGATTGTGAGGAACGTGGATCAAACCCATGGTGAAAAGTGTGTGTTCTTTACCAAGCGAATTGGGGCAAATCGTGTGTAGTTTAAGGCCACACAGTCTACCACACGGGTGTGTGGACCACATAGCCATTCACGTATGTTATTTTAGGATCCTTCATTTCTCACACGGCCGTGTCCTTCCTGTAGGGTAAATTATCGTTATTCACACAACCTCAGGCTTTTACACAGCCGTGAAACCCTTCCACACAGCTGTGTAGGCCTTATTTTATAGTTTTACCTAGAATTTTGTGATATGTTCAGTTTAGTCCCTATATAATCCCTGAATTGTTTTTAAAGCTTTTATTCACTCAATTGAGTTCCTGATATTCGTATATGCTGGAATCTAGGATTTAAATAATTAAATTGATACTGTTATATGCATGACATGTGAATGATACATGCCTACTATCCTTGTATTTATGATAAACTATTATTGCTATTTCTGCTTTTGTCTTACTAATTGCAAGTTAAGCATGCCACTACTACTGTTGAACTGAATACATGTTAAGCATGTTTAATGTTTCTGTACTGTTCTATTACAAGCATGACATTTTGCATTGCATAGGGTGGGACGATATGAACAAAGGAAATACCAACAATTTATTTGCAAACTTTTTATCTGAAAATACTTGTCACACTCCAAAAATCGGGTTAGAAGAATTGGGTTTGTGAAAATGAGAGTGGTCATGCCTCGATGTATAAGGTTATCTTCATGTGTTTGTAAAATAAATCGAGGGTTTCAAACGGATACTAAAATTAGGGTCATAAATAATTAACTTAAAAGTATTAAAATAATATAATCAAGTTTTATTATATTAATTAATCTAAACTGAAACTTGATTATGAGGTATAATTTGAAAATAATGTGTTTTAACTTGATTATTTACAAATTCAATTGAACACCTAAACAACAATGAAATATATACAAAAGTAAGTAGAGATATTTAAAAATTTTATTGAAAAATAACAATACCAACCCATTAAAATTTAATGGTTATAAGATTTTAAAAAAATTAAAACCTAATTTTTTATCAGTCGATATTGTTATTTTTTAATAAAAAATTGATAACTTTAAAATTTTATAACTTTTTTTATGAATTTTGTTTATATATTTTTATAATTATTTAATAATTTTTAAAATTTAAAAGGGTTTAACCAGTTTTTTTTAAAAAAAAGTGTTACTAAGGGTTTTTTTTTTTTTTTTTTACTCTTTAGCCATATTAGTTTCAAGAAAAATTCTAATTTACTTCCAATAAAGGAGTAGGGTTCAAATTGAATAAATGTGTAAAGATTGAGGACTAAATTTATTATTATACCTTATATATAAACATCATATTTCAGGGGGCTTTTGTGAACATTGATAATTTTTAGAATTAGGACCGAATTAATAGAACATGTAAATTAATCAAAGATTTCATAAGGTTTAATTCCTATCATTGTTTAGATTTGCCGTCATTATCAACCATTACCTTTGCTGAGAATCGATAAGTGCATTCGTTCCAATGATTAGACATTATATTTTTGTAATGTCATTATTCCACATTAATTTTTCAGTTCAATTAATCAATTTTTTGATCTTGTCAAATCTTTGATAATCTTGCCAAAATCTTGATACCAACCCTTAATTCGTGTGCAAATGTCATTTGAAGGACCGGATCTAGGTGAATCGGATCAAAATTGATTGTGATAAACGTGGATCAAACCCGTGGTGAAAGGTGTGTGTTCTTTACGAAGTGAATCGGGGCAAATTGTGTGTAGTTTAGGGCCACACAGTCTCCCATACGGGCATGTGGACCACACAACCATGCACGTATGTTATTTTAGTATGCTTCGCTTCTCACATGACCGTATCCTTCCTATAGGGTAAATTATCATTATGCACACAACCTCAAGTTGTTACATGGCCGTGTAACCCTTCCACACTATCGTGTGGACCCTATTTTACAGTTTTACCCAGAATTTTGCGATATGTTTAGTTTAGTCCTATATAATCCCTGAATTGTTTTTAAAGTTTTTATTCACTCAATTGAGTCCTTGATATTCATTTATGCTGGAATCTAGGATTTAAATAATTAAATTATTATTGTTATATGCATGACATATGAATGATACATGCCTACTGTCATTGTATTTATGATAAACTATTACTGCTATTTCTGCTTTTGTCTTACTGATTGCAAGTTAGGCATGCCCACTACTACTTTTGAATAGAATACATGTTAAGCATGTTTATTGTTTCTGTACTGTTCTGTTACAACCATGACATTTTGAATTGCATGGGGTGGGATGATACTAAGGAAAGAAATACTAGCAGTTTATCTGTAAACTTTTTATCTGAAAATATTTGTCACACCCAAAAAATCAGTTAAGAAGAATCGAGTTTGTGAAAATCAAGAGTGGTCACGCCTTGATTTATAAGGTTATCTTCGTGCGTTTGTAAAATAAATCGAGGGTTTCAAACAGATACTAAAATTAGGGTAATAAATAATTAATTTAAAGTATTAAAATAATATAATCAAGTTTTATTATATTAATTAATCTAAAACGAAACTTAATTATGAGGTATAATTTGAAAATAATGTGTTTTAATTGAGTTAGGATCTACTTGGAAAAGGGGTAAAATGAATTAAAATATTAATAATAAAAGTTGACTATGAGTATTAATTCTTATATATAAACTAAAGCAGAATGTGGTAGGAACTATAAAGTTAAATAAATTCTTAAAAAAAAGAGTAAATGTGTAAGCTAATAAAGAATATGTAAATTGAGTCTGAAATAAATATATACAATTAAGTGACTAAAATAAGCAAGAAATAAGACATAGATTGAGTAGTTATGTAACGACCTCAACCCAATCTGATTTGTCATATCCGAATTTTGGGTGTTACCCCCACACGAATACAAACTTGAATTTAAAATTGATTACTATAACTCACAATTATTTACAAATTCAATCAAACACCTAAATAACAATGATATATATATATACACAAAAGTAAGTAGAGATATTTAATTACAATAATTATCCCTAATAACATAACTTATTACAATTGTCTTAAGTATAGGCTTCTATGTAATACTACTGACTTTAACACGTTGTCATGTTTGTTTTGTATGCATAATAACCCGACACGCAACTCCATTGGCGTAGTCCCTCTTGGCACAGACTAACAACGTCACACTTGTAACACAACACACACAGATAAGTTCATAAGAACTTAGTAAGAGAGAAACACTATTTACCTTAGTGTTACTTGCTCAAAATAACTAATTATACATAATGACAAGTTTATCATTCTTAATCATTTAACATTGTTTCTGGCAGATACTTTCACAAATTTTGTTCTTTTATACACATTACTTACCATACCTTACTCTGAATTCATTTTTATTTCCTATCAGTGACTTCGATTCTTCACTTATCATTCAATCTTAATAATAATATATCTAAGACAATTTCCTTTTCAAAGATTAATGCAACCAACATATCATTTCATGTGCATACTTAACCCAGAACCAACGTAATCACAATTCATGACTAGCACATACATAGATGACGAATACCTTCTTTGAACATACAGATTTGAACCTTTATTCAGAAAAAACTTTCAATGCTAACCCATTGCTTCTCTATATCTCCTCAATTCATTGTCATTAACCGAATCTTAGCCTTATATAGTACTTTACAGTTTAATCAAAAGATACCCTCTACCATACTAATTTTACTGAATATGCTTAAGTACCATATTGAATATGCCATTAAACTTAATACGGAACCCGCCACAAAGAACATCTATTAATGTACGCCACAAAGATAGTCCTTTCAGATTATGCCACAAAGGTAGTTCATTCAGAGTTTGCCACAGAGGCAGTTCATTCAGAGTCTGCCACAAAGGTTGTTCATTCAGAGCTTACCATAGAGGCAGTTCTTTTAGAGTGCACCTTAAAGGCTATTCGTTCTTGTCGTGTTTGCTATATGGATTTGCCTAAACTCACTTGTGTGAGGTTTGCCCATTATTGCTCTGGGACATGCAGAAAACCCTTTTAAGTAACCACCATTCATTAGTCCCTTTTCAGAGGGTGCCATATCCATGGAATTTTCCTTCAAAGTTTCTATTTTAAAGTTCATATTTTTTGTCTTGACGGACCTCATTAGGTACCATCGCGGTGACTAGACACAGACTCACTGTACAGACTCTTCATACACTGACACAATCTAAGACCAACATTTCAATTCACTAACATACTCCCAAAGGAAACACACATCTCATAGCATACATTCCAAACATACATATACAAGCATACTTCAAATTCACAGTACTCATACACCATTCATCACATGCATGAACTTATTAGATCCCATACTAAGTATACATAAAAATGTTCATACACTTATAGATATTCCTTAGTAATCAATCATATAGTCACATACATAACATACTATACTTGTCATGATTTTGACTTCATAGTTTAATCAATTTCCTACATATACTTTGGTATGAACAATATACATACAAGAGTCAGTGTAGAAACCCACCTGACAATATCTATAGTAGCTTGAAATTCAAACTCAATCATCCATACTTGAAACTGCAGCAACCACTACTTATAAAACAAAGGAACACCATTAAAACTCATTCGCATACTATTTACCATCATCTCAAACACAAATAACCTTCATGCAAAGCCTTATTTCTTCATCTTACTACTCATGCACCTAGATAGACTTAACCTTTCATGAATTAACATACAAAGTCATATTACTTACCCTGATATGGAGTAACTACTGATAAGATCCAGAATTACTACTTCAAACTTAAAGGAAAAAGAAATGCTTTTGGTTTCTTGAAGAATCAGATAGTAGCACTTTAGAAGAAGGAAGAAGAAGAGCAACCTCCTCTCTAAACTCATACATATATATATATATATATAAATAGTCTAATTCTACTTACAATAGCTCAAAATGTGTCACTAGAATTTATAGTTTGTCTTTCATAATGACCTATAGAATTTGAGAATGAAATGAATAAAAATATAATATTTTAAATACTCAGATATTCTATTCGGTTGGTTCCTAAATAGATTACCTTGAATATTAACTTATATAGTGTTTCAGACAAACAAGGAGTACTATACCTCTTATTTGGACTCATATCAATTACCTTTTTATGGGCATGTGGACCACATAGCCATGCGTGTATGTTATTTTAGGATCCTTCATTTCTGACACTGTCGTGTCCTTCTTGTAGGGTAAATTATAGTTATTCACACAGCCTCAAGCTGTTACACGGCCATGAAACCCTTCTACACGGTCGTATGACCCTTATCTTATAGTTTTACCTAGAATTTTGCAATATGTTTAGTTTAGTCCCTATATAATCCCTAATTATTTTTAAAGATTTTTTCACTCAATTGAGTCCCTGATTGTAACGCCCTAATTTTCTTATTTCTGTTTCTGTAAATTGTTACACAAGTGTGTATCTGTTTCAGTGGTTAAGTGTTATGGGTGTGTGTGAGAGGTCTTGGGTTCAAGTATCACCTTTGAAAATTTTTGTTATTTTTGGACCCAAGTCTTATCCTTGATCAGTGGGCTTATATTAAATTTCTTGTAAATTCATATCAGAATGAACCTGCTGGTTTGATCGGTAAGGGAGTTAGTGTGTTGAAGGTATTGTGTTCGAATTTTAGTGCGAGCGTGAATGCTAATCTTTTTACTCGATTTCCTAATAGAGTCTTGATGGATTTGGATTCTGAGAAGTTGGATGTTAGGGGGTTAGTGGAGAGTAAAATAAGGGATTTTTATTATCTTTTATTTTTATTTTCTTTTGCTAAAATTTTCTCTTTCGTCTAAAGTAATCTGACGTCAATTTCTTCTATTTCCCCTTTCTGGCTTTTTCTCTTCTTTTCGGTAAATTGTTGTTGTGTTCGTCTTCTTCAATTTCGTTGGTGACTCTATCTTTCAATTGCGCTATTGGTTTGTCGAGTTCTCTAATCGTTGGTAAGTAAAGTTTTTGTTCCTTTTAACTTTTGGCTTAGGTTTAATGATAGTAATCTATAGTGGTTAAATGTTGAACTCTGTGATTAAGAGAAGGTTGTGAGGTAGGAAATCACTTTTTAACGGCTAGGTCCGATGTGGAGGTCGTTTTTGTTTAAAGCGATAAGTAAGTTTTACGTATTTGGGTGAATCGTGTTAGGCTCATTTTTGGTTACTAAAAGGTGTTGAACATTCTATTTTAGGTATTGGAGGTCTCGTGAGTGGATTCATGGTGAAAATGAATCAGGTGTGTACCTGAAACACAAAAAAACAAGTTTCGACATAAGCTAAAAAACTGTTCTGTCGATACCACACGAGCGTGTGGTCACCCGTGTGGTTGGCTGTGTGCGAGACACGGCCGTGTAATTGATGTAGGCATGGCTGTGTGCAAAACACGACCGTGTGGTGGCGTAGGTGTGGCCGTGTCGACTACACGAGCTAGGACAAGTTGGGTATGTGGGCTACACAGGCGTGTGGGCCCACATGGGCATGCCACATGGGTGTGTGTGTTTTGGGCCAGGCCGTGTGGGCCACGCGGATAAGGCCAATATGGGCATGTGGGCCCATACTCCTATGTGGGCCTATATTTCTGTAATTCTTTCCAGGGTCACACGGGTTGTTTTGATCGACTGTGGGCCTACTGTAGGGTTGGTAAGGGCTAATTAAACCCTATTTTGTGTGTTATGGTATTCTTATAGACTAAACTGAGTAATATATTAAGTGTATGTCTGACTGTACTGCAATATGTATATCTATATCTGTATATAAGCATGTTGAGCATGTTTAATCTGTTAAATCTATATCTGATTTTCTGCATCTGTTATTAGGAGGATTTGTATATGAGGAAGAAGTGCTTTGTATGGCGATCATCGCCCATATTTTGGCAGTTTGGTTGCGTATTATCTGATATGTGTCGTGATGGCACGATATGGTGTGTAGGGTTAGGTGGGTGTTTTTAACCCCACATGGTGTGATAGGATGGTCAGAGATGGTGTATAGAGGATGGGGGTAAGACTCTAATTATCTGATCTGTATATTTGTATCCGTTGTCTGTATCTGAGATAAACATGAGTCCAAATCTGTATCTAATTATATATATGATATTTCTGTATGTTTGCATGCTTAATTTTGGGGTTACACACTGAGTTTGCGAAAATTCTCACCTGTTTGTCTGTTCTATTAAGGTAATCCACAGACTTAGACGGATCGGTGCGGCAGAGACTCAGCGGTAACCACATGATTGAAAACTGCTTTATTTAGTAATTTACTTTTTTATATTTATTTAATTATATTTCTTATTTTATTTGAGAGTTGTAATTTCTAGAACTCTCTGGACTAGACTGTTTGGTTTTTAACTGTTGTTTTTTGAGTTGTTTGATAGTTTGATTGCTTTGGTAAAATATTTTATGAAAACGATGGTTTTACACAAATAAAGGTTTTTTTCTAAAAATGCGAACCGAATTTTGAAATAGAATGGTTTTTGAAAACTTCCGTTGTAAAAACACGTTTAAAGGTGAAATAATTAATTGAATAACATTTTGACATTAGATACAAGCAAATAAGAGTTGGAAAGAAACGTAAATGGTTTTATCATATTAACTTCATTTCTGAACCCCTTCTTTGTGACACCTTCGGATTCGGCCATAACATCTAGGTCGGGTTTTGGGTGTTACATTTAGTGGTATCAGAACCAGGTTATAAAACTCGAGCTGTGAATTTTGGGTTCCAAAATTTTGTTCTAAAAAGAATTTATTTTTAAATGGTTTAAATTATAAGAAGAAGTATGTGGTACACCGAGTCTCCAGTGCTAATCCTGTAAATATCTCTGTACTTAGATAAAACTGTTCTGAAATACAATAAATAGTACTTTCTGAAATTATACTGAAATAGCTAGAAGACTGAAACCCATAAATACATCTCTGAATTTCTGATAATTTTTGCATAAAATATCTGCTAATAAATATTAGAACTGATACATAAAACTTAATAATGTAGATAAAAATTCAAAATTTTCGATGAGCGTTCATGGAATTCGTAGACATGGTATTCGTGGCCGTGGTAGAGGCAGAAGGGGGCTCGAGCTGAGTCTTCTTTTTTGGGCTGTATGCTAAATCTAGATACGAGTGAGAAACCGGTTTCGCTTGCTACTAAACTCGGTCTCAAAGCTGCTCGGTTGGGGATGATGCACTGTCCCAAGCCATGTTGAGGATTTTAGAGAGGGTCGCTGGACCCCATTCTGGTTCTAGGGGTTGTGCATCGATAACTGAATGGCTCCGGTCCAATGGTGTTGAGCTGTTTAGGAGTGTCATTGTAGTCGCCCCTACTGTGGCTGAATATTGGTTGGAAGCCACCGAGAGGATCATGAACGATATTGACTGTACACCCGAGCAAAAACTTAAGGGTGCAGTCTCTTTACTTTGAGATGGAGAGTATTAGTGGTGGTTATCGGTTGAAGAAGGTACTTAGCTTGATCGTCTAAACAGGAATTTCTTTAAGATTACCTTTCAGAGGAAGTATGTGGGAGCAAGCTACGTGGATGCTCGTAGGCGTGAGTTCATGAATCTCATACAAGACGATAGATCTGTAGCCGAGTATGAGGCTGAGTTTCTGAGGCTGAGCCGTTACGCTTGAGGCATGGTGGTGTCTGAGCATGATAGGTACATCCGATTTGAGGATGGTTTGAGGGTTAACTTGAGGGTATTGATTGATCCACAGAGGTAGTGGGAGTTCGTGGTTCTGGTTAAGAAGGCGAAGACTGCCGAAGATGTTAAGTGCATGGAGCACCAGAATAGGGACCGAGAGAGAGGTAAGAATAAGAGGTATTCAGAGCCCTCTAGTTCTGTTCAGAAGCCTAAGAAAAAGGTTAGACCTGATGAGACAGTTAGAGTGGGGGCTCCTGTTGCTCCTACTAGGATTCAGCCTTGCGGGGATTATGGTAGACGCCATCCGAGTGAGTGTTGGAGGAGGATTGGGGCTTGTCTAAGGTGTGGGTGTTTAGAGCATTGAATCAGAGAGTGTTCACAAAAAGCTGATCATATGCAAGCTTCGGGACCGGGTTCTGTGCAGCCTCGAGGGCAGCTCAGCAACCACCTAGGGGTTATGGACCGGTTGGGTGTTGTAATGGTATGGGTCGAGGGCAGAGAGCACCGGGAAGAGGTGCTAATCAGAATAAGGCGAGGTAGTCTACGTTGGTTTATGCTGATTGACGCTGAAAGGATAGAGATGCTTCAGATATTATCACCGGTACCTTTTTAATTTTTGATTACCTTATACTTTCTTGATAGTCATAGGTTCTACATACTCCTATGTAGCTAGTTCTGTATCTGAAAGCCTTGGGATTTCTGTTAGAGCACTTCTATTGAAGTTACTGTATTGAGTCCATTAGGGTAGTTTGTTCAAGTTAGTAAACTTTATAGGAGAGTTCCGTTAGAGGTGCAATGAGCTGTTTTTCTGGAAAATCTGATTTGAGCTTCTGTTTGGGGAATTTGACTTGATTCTAGGTATGGATTGGTTGGTCGAGCACCCAGTTAGTCTGGATTGCACAGCTAAGCGGTTCATTTTGGGAACTGAGGATGAAAAGAAGGTGGTTATAATCAGTAAGCGTCGAGATTATTTATCCAATGTGATCTCTGCTCTTGTGGTTGAGAAATTGGTTCAGAAAGGGTATGTGGCGTATTTGGCTTACGTCAGTATTTCTATTTCTAGGGACTCTTCTATCGGGAATATTTTAATTGTAAGGGATTTTTCAGATGTCTTTCTTGAAGAATTACCGAGTTTACCTCCGAATCGAGAAGTTGAGTTCGGCATTGAGCTTCTACAGGGTACAGCTCTAGTGTCCATCGCTCCTTATCGAATGACACTAAAGGAGCTTATAGAGCTTAAGGCTCAACTTCAAGAGCTACTGGATTGTGGTTTCATCCACCCTAGTGTGTCTCCATAGGGAGTACCAGTTCTGTTTGTGAAGAAAAAAGATGGGACCATGAGGATGTGTATTGATTATCGCCAACTGAATAAGCTAACTGTGAAGAACAAGTATCCACTTCCGAGGATAGACAATTTCTTTGATCAGTTCTAAGGGGCTTAAGTTTTTTTGAATATTGATCTTCGTTCTGGGTATCATCAGTTGAGAGTCAAGGAAGTGGATGTTCTGAAGACTGCATTTAGGACTCGTTATGGACATTATGAGTTCCTAGTTATGCCTTTTGGTCTGACGAATGCTTCAGCGACATTCATGGATTTGATGAATCGAGTGTTTCAGCCATATCTGGATCAGTTCATTGTGGTCTTCATCGATGATATTTTGGTTTACTCTAAGACTGAGAATGAGCATGATGAGCATCTTAGAGTTGTGCTTTTGATTCTTCGTGAAAAACAACTCTATGCAAAGTTGAGCAAGTGTGAGTTCTGGTTATGAGAGGTAGCTTTTCTAGGGCATGTGGTTTCTGCTGAGGGGATCCGAGTTGATCCTAGAAAAATTGAAGCTGTGCTGGATTGGAAATAGCTTAAGAATGTATCTAAAGTCTGCAGTTTTCTAAGTCTTGAGGATTATTATCGGTGGTTTGTCGAAGGGCTCTCTTTGATTGTAGCTCATTTGACGAAGCTTTTGTGTAAGGGTGGTCCTTTTATTTGTATTGATGTGCAACAATCGAGCTTCGAGAAACTCAAGTCTATTCTGACTTAGGCTCCTATGCTGATACTATAACAGCCTAACTTTCAGTGGTGTTGGAACAGTGATTCGAGATCACTAAATCCGACAAATGAGTAGGAAATATTATTAATTTAGTGAGTATAAGTTAAATGTGAAGCTAGGAAAAATTTTGAAATAGTGAATAGTGTACTAAAAATAAATATTAAAATAATTAGAATCGAAAACGAGGTATCGAGACCTCGAGAATTTTAAATCGAGCCATAAATATTTTTATAAATATTTATAGAGTGTTAATAAGTTAGTATTAGAGTTTCGTCAAGAAATTTTAAAGTTCTGATAGTTAATTGAACAAAAAGGACTAAATTGTATCAAATGCAAAATTGTGAGAAATAATTAAATAGCTTAAATGATAAAAGAAAGAGGGCTTAAAAGACAAATAGACCCAAGATCTCTTTGGGTTGGACGGCAAGGGCATGATATCAGCAAGAAAATAAGGAGAATTAAGGGCAAAATTGGAAAATTGCAAAATTTACTTAATAAAGCTAGGACTAAAGTGGAATTATCTAGATTTCTCTTTATTTTTCTACATTCTCATCAGCAAAAACACCATGAAAGAGTTCCCTTAAGCTGGTTTTTCATATTTTTACTGCAAGTAAGTTCAATTCTTGATTATTTCTTGAAATTTTTGTGTTTTTGTGACTTTTACAACTAGGTCCACTTTTTGAATTCATTAGTTTTTGATTCTATGAAAGAAATTGAAAGTTGCTATGAATATGTGATGGAAGTATATGATGATTTGACATGGAATTAGAGCTTTAAATTGTTTATATGCTGATTTTATTGAAAGAATTGAATAGAAAGTGAATGTTTGAGACCTAACTGTAAAAGAGTTTGAAGTTAGAGTTTTATGTGGAAATTCTGAATTTCAATAGTTATGAAATAACTTATAATGTCTAGAAAGAGTATTAATTGAGAAAATTATCTTAATTGAGGGGTTAATTGAGCAAGGACTGAATTGTATGAATTGTGAAATTTGGGGCAAAATGGAAATCAACATTTTGCACTAAAACTGTTTTGGACAGCAGCAGTGGTCTAACTTTGAAAAATCACCAAAAATTTTAGAAATGGAATTAGAGGAGGAATAAAATATGAAATTAAATCTTATTGAGTCTAGTTTGTTATAAAAGAAAAGATGTAAGCAATGGAATTGTAAATCATGAGATATGATAAATTTTGTGAGATAAGGTCAAAATGATTTCGGGTTCCCCTGTTCTGATTTTGTAAAATCATAAAAAATTGGATAAAATAATTAATGGCTTATACTTATATTTTTAGAATCCTAAATGAGTCTATTTTCAAGGGAATCAAACGGGAACATCATTCGAATTCTGTACGAGGAGATAATTAATTTTTAGTGAAGAAGGGTCGTAACTATCAGATAGCAGAACATGGGAGACTTTAATGAATAAACTGTATTAATTGGCCCAGCCAAAAATTATGAAATTTTTATGGTAGTAAGATATGTGAGTCTAGTTTCAGGGAAAATTAGTGGATATTAATTTGGAGTTCTGTAGCTTCAGATATAAATAATTTAGTGACTATGACACGGGTGGATAGCTTGAATATTCACATAAGTAATTAGTGAAAATTATGGATAAGGTTACTTACAAGTGTGTTATTTATACCAAGGATGTGGATGGAGAGGAGGAGGAGGAAAAATATATGAACAAATCATGTATAAATTGATCACATGCCCGATTATAATCGATAAGTGTTGGATTAGAAATGATATAATGTTTTATTTGGAATATTTATTATGAAATTATGATTATCGTTATAATTCAAAAATTGAACTTGTGAGTTTATATGGCTAAATTTTAGTGATTATTTGTTAATTTTATGAATTTCATGATGTGTTACTTCATATGTATTGATGATAAAATCGTGAATAATGTAAGAGCATGAAAATTGAATAAATGGTCAAATTGAGCATTTCAGTTTAGTGACAAGATGAATTGAAGGAAAAGACCATGATTGGACCATGGCAACAAGTGATAAGTGATAGCTTCGGCTACACTTATCTGATCAAGGAAAAATGAAAGTGATAAGTGATAGCTTCGCTACACTTATCCGATCAAGACAAATGACAAGTGAAAAGTGGTAGCCTCGCACCGATCGATGAAAAGTGGTAGCTTCGCTGCTTGATCGATGAAAAGTGGTAGCTCGGCTACCTAATCGATGAAAAGTGGTAGCCGGCTGCGATCGATGAAAAGTGGTAGCTTCGCTGCTGATGATCGATGAAAAGTGGTAGCTCCGGCTACCTAATCAGTGAAAAATGGTAGCTCCGACTACCTGATCAGTGAATTGTGGTAGCTTCGGCTACAAGTGACAAGTGATTTCCGTATAACACCATATCTAGGATATCGCATCGATATGTGATATGTGATTATGTGTAAGACCATAGCTGGGCTATGGCATCGATATATGAATATGTGTAAGACCATAGCTGAGCTATGGCATCATTATGTGAAGATGTGTAAGACCATAGTTGAACTATGACATCAAGAAAACGAAGTACTCAATTCCGTAAGACGTTCACTAATTTGACAAAGTTTGTTAAGTGTTACATGGAATTATGTGATACAAGAAAGTACGAGTTGATAAGATATGAGTATAGAACCTGGTTAATAAATAAATTCATTTGTGATTATATAATTATTCATCTTGAACTTACTATCCATATGTATTGATAATTCAAATGTTTTAATGAATAAAGTTCTGACATGGAATAAATTGAACACGAGACAAATAATTATGAAATTGAACTCAGAATTCATGAAAATGACAGTTATTGATATATGGAGACATGAGAGATTGATATATGAATATGGAAAATGTTTGATAAATGTGTTTATTCATAATTATGGAATTATATACCTCATGTGTACTATTTGCATAAAGATGATATTTCAAATAATTTGGTTATTTAAGCTTAAATATGAAATAGTATGAAATCAAGATAAGTTGTTATGAAAACATATTTAGATTACAGAGATATGGCTGATATATGTTGTATGATTACATAACGTGAAATTGTATATATATATGAGAAATTTAATAAGAATTGAGCCCATACACGTTTTTTGTTATTTATATGAAGTGTACGACTGTCAAGGGTGATGAAGTTATAAATAGAGAGTTACACGGGTTGAAAACACGGGCGTGTGACTCTCCGAAGTGTGAAAATTTTCTAAGTGTTGCAAAAGTTTCATATGTTTACGGTGTGCTCCCGAACCACCCTGAATGTATGTTTTGGGCCCCGTAGGCCCATATAAGGGACGTTAAACATATTTATGAAAGTTTTTAATTTAGAAGAAATTTTATGGCTGATTTTTACATGATTGATCATATTAAGTTTGGTAATGTCTCGTACCCTATTCTAGGCTCGGAATACGGGTAGGGGGTGTTACAGATACAGCCTAAATCTGGGAAGGAGTTTGTTGTGTACAGTGATGCGTCGCATGTCAGTTTGGGATGCGTATTGATGCAAGATGGAAAAGTTATGGCTTATGTGTCCCATCATCATAAGACACATGAAGGGAATTATCTGACGCATGATCTTGAGTTGGCTGCGGTGGTTTTTACATTGAAAATCTGAAGGCATTATCTGTATGGTGAGAGGTGTATTATCTACACTGATCACAAGAGCCTCAAGTATCTTCTTACTCAGAAAGAGTTAAATATTAGATAGTGTCGATGGATTGAGCTGTTCAAAGATTATGACTGCACGATAGAGTATCATCCTAGTAAAGCCAATATGGTGACCAATGCTCTAAGTCGTAGAGTGATGACTGATTTGAGAGCGATGTTCGTTCGACTTATTCTATTCGATGAAGGGATTCTATTAGCGGAGTTGCAAGTTAAGCCAACTTGGATTGATCAGATTTGAGATAAGCAGTTGGAGGATGAGTCTCTGGGTTTGCGGTTTCGTCAATTTGAGAGTGGTAGTACTTCTAATTTTAGGTTGAATAGTGATGGTGTTCTATGTTTTCGAGGTCAGATCTGTGTGCCGAATGATTCTAATTTGAGGCAGTCGATTTTGAAGGAGGTGCATAGTAGCCCTTATGCTATGCATTCTGGTGATAATAAGATGTATCGCGATTTTCGTGAGTTGTACTAGTGGCCGAGTTTGAAGTGTGAGGTTACAAATTTCATTGCTCGTTGTCTGATGTGTCAGCAAGTTAAGGCTGAGCATCAGTTGCCTTCGGGTTTGCTACAGCCCGTTAAGATTCCCTTATGGAAATGGGAATGATTAACGATGGACTTCGTCAGTGGGTTGCCTTAGACACCTAGTAAAAGGATTCTATTTGGGTCATCGTAGATCGATTGACTAAGTCCGCTCATTTTATTCTGATTCAGACGGACTATTCTCTACAGAAGTTAGCAAAGCTATATATCTCCGAGATAGTAAGACTGTATAGGGTTCCTGTTTCGATTAATTCAGATAGAGATCCTCGCTTCACTTCTCGGTTCTGGAAAAAATTACATAAGGCTCTATGTTTGAATTGGACTTCAGTATTGCGTTTGATCCTCAGATCGATGGTCAATTTGAGAGGGTGATTCAAATATTGAAGGATACGCTTCGAAGATGTGTTATTGATTTCCGAGGTAGTTGAGAGGATTATCTACCGCTAGCTGAATTCACCTACAATGACAGTTTCCAGGCTAGCATTTAGATGGCACCTTACTATGCTTTGTATGGTCATAAGTTTCGTACTCCACTATGTTGGACTGAGTTGGGTGAGCGTCGGGTTTTGGGTCCTAAGTTGGTTTCTGAGATCGAAGACAAGGTTAAATTGATTCGGGATCATCTGAAAGTGGTTTCTAATAGACAGAAGTCTTATGCGCATCTGAAGAGGAGAAATATTGAGTATTCTATGGGGGACTTCGTGTTTCTTAAGGCTTTTCCGTGGAAGAAAGTTCTGAGATTCGGTCATAAGGGCAAGTTGAGCCCTAGGTTCATTAGGCCATATCGAATTTTGAAGCGTGTGGGACGGGTCGCTTACCAATTGGAGCTACCTCCACAGTTAGACCATATCCACGATGTGTTTCATGTCTTGATGTTGAGGCGGCATCAATCTGATCCATCTCACGTAGTCGCTGTTGAGGAGATTGAGGTTAGTCCGGACTTAACTTTTGAGGAGGAGCCAGTTTAGACTCTGGATCGAGATGTTAAGATTCTGAGAAGGAATTCCATTCCGTTAGTGAAGGTTTTGTGGTGGAATCATGGCTCTAAGGAAGCCACGTGGGAACCTGATGGCTCGATTCGTCAACAGTATCTTCATCTGTTCTGATCAGGTAAATTTAGAGGTTGAAATTTCTTTCAGGGGGTAGAGTTGTAACGCCCTAATTTTCTTATTTCTGTTTCTATAAATTGTTACACAAGTGTGTATCTACTTCAACGATTAAGTGTTCTGGGTATGTGTGAGAGGTCTTGGGTACAAGTCTCACCTTTGGTAATTTTTGTTATTTTTGGACCCAAGCCTTATCCTTGATCAATGGACTTATATTAAATTGATTGTAAATTCATATCAGAATGAGCCTGCTGGTTTGAGCGGTAAGGGAGTTAGTGTGCTGGAGATCCTGTGTTTGAATCTCAGCGCGAGTGTGAATGTTAATCTTTTTGCTCGATTTCTTGATAGAGTCTTAATGGAGTTGGATTCTGAGATGTTGGATGTTAGGGGGTTAGTAGGGAGTAAAATAAGTGATTTTTATTATCTTTTATTTTATTTTCTTTTGCTAAAATTTTCTCTTTCATCTAAAATAATCTGGCGTCAATTTCTTTGTTTCCCCTTTCTGGTGTTTTCTTTTTCTTTTCATTAAATCGTTGTTTTGTTCGTCTTCTTCAATTCTGTTGTTGACTTTATCTTTCAATTGCGCTATTGGATTGTCAGGTTCTCTAATCGTTGGTAAGTAAAACTTTTGTTCATTTTAACTTTTGGCTTGGGTTTAGCGATAGTAATCAATGGTGGTTAAACGTTGAACTCTATGATTAGGAGAAGGTTGTGAGGTAGGAAATCATTTTTCAACGGCTTGATTCGAGGTGGAGGTCTTTTTTGTTTAAAGTGGTAAGTTAGTTTTGCGTATTTGGGTGAATCGTGTTAGGCTCGTTTTTGGTTACTAAAAGTTGTTGGACATTCTGTTTTAGGTACTAGAGGTCTCGAGAGTGATTTTTCGGCAAAAGCGAATCAGGTGTGTTTGCAAAAAGTAGAAAAATGAGTTTCGGCAAAAGCCGAAAAACTATTCTGTCGACACCACACGGGCATGTGGTCGCACAAGCTAGGCCAAGTTGGGCGTGTGGGCTACATAGACGGGTGTGTTGGTTTTGGGCTAGGCCGTGTGGGCTACATGGGCAAGGCCAATTTAGGTTTGTGGGCTTACACAGGCATGTGGTCCCATATTTCTGTAATTTTTCTTAGGGTCGTACGGGTCGTTCTGATCGACTATGGGCTTACTGAACTAAGTAGGATACTAAATGTATGCCTGACTGTATTGCAATATGTATGTCTGTATCTGTATATAAGCATTTGAGCATGTTTAATCTGTTAAATCTGTATCTGCTTTCTTGTATCTGTTATTGGGGTGGGATTATATGAGGAGGAAGTGTTTTGTATGGCGGTCATCGCTCATATTCTGGCAGCTTGGCTGCGTATTATCTGATATGTGTTGTAATGGCACGATATGATGTGTAGGGTTAGGTGGGTGTTTTTAACCCCACATGGTGTGATGGGATGATTAGAGATAGTGTGTAGAGGATGGTGGTAGGACTCTGATTATCTGATCTGTATATTTGTATCTGTTGTTTGTATCTGAGATGGACATGAGTCTGAATCTGTATCTGATTATATATATGAGATTTCTGTATGTTTGCATGCTTAATTCTGGGGTTACACACTGAATTTGCGAAAACTCACACTTGTTTGTCTATTCTATTAAGGTAATCAACAGATTTAGGCGGATCGGTGCGGTAGAGACTCAGCGGTGACCACCTGATTAAAAACTGCTTTACTTAGTAATTGTAACAGCCCTTACCCGTACCCAAGACCGAGACAAGGTACGAGGAGTTACCAGACACATACTCAGACATTTTCAGAAAAAAAAGGTTATAAAATTTCATTCTAATTTAAAATCAACCAAACAACATCATAGTGTCCCGATTATGGATCTACAAGGTCCAAAACATACATTAAAAATGATCCGGGACTAAATCGAGAACTATAGAAAATTTTAGTAAAATTACTAGGGTTATGCTTCACACGTTCGTGTAGTGGCAAAGCACACGTTCGTGTGCTTAGGGACACGCCCGTGTGTCCCACCCATGTTGAGTTATTTGGATTTAGTTTTCCATTTCGAACCTACAGGGGTTTTCATACGGCCAAGCACATGCCCGTGTCCCTGACCCGTGTCCCTCACACGGCCTAGACACGCTTGTGTCATTGCTCGTGTCCAAAAACCTAGACATTCTATTTATGATGTCATCATTCATTTTAAGGCACACGACTAAGGCACACGCCCGTGGTCTAGGCCGTGTCCTCTGCACGGTCGAGACACACGGCTGTGTCTTTGCCCGTGTGTTTACTACCATGCAAACTGACCTAAAATTTTAGGTGCAAGGGACACACGGCCAAACAACATGCCCATGGGGCTAACCATGTGTCACACACGGTCTAGACAGATGGCCTTTTATCTACCTATGTGGACCTTTTTAGGCTATTTTCCAAGCCTTTAGTCACCCTCTAACATCTATAAACACTTATAGACTTTAATGGTATTTAACATGGCCTAATTATATTCTTAAACAACCTTGACATAACTCATTGCATGTTAACCACATCTCATCGGTTTAGTACACGCTAAATTATCCTTTTCGTATTAGGGATTAACATAGCACATTTTACACTTAGACCATATTATAACCATATACCATTATATGCTATGTCCACTTTCAAATTGTTAAGTCCCATTTCAAGCATCCATCCATGATAAACCTCATCATCATATCTCATGAAACATTTAAACATAAACATGCATCATGAGTAGGTTTATAACCTACATCAATATGAGCCATATCTCATGGCTATATACAAAAGAATAAGTATACTATTTAAGCCCTTACAATGGCTAACCAAATGACATATATAACAAAATAACCAAAAATCCTATACATGCCATTAAACAAAATAAAAGTATCTATATACCAAAGCGGGACAAGTCGATAGTGTGTTAATTCTCTAATCGTCTTCTAATCTTCATGAGCCCACAAGCTCTGTAAGACAAGGAAAAGAGAAGGGGGTAAGCATTTATATGGTTAGTAAGTCCGGATAACTTGAAAGTAAACTAACCAATTACTTAGCATACAACCATATTTAGGCAATAAATCCAACAAGCATGAAATAGTTTCCCTATCACATGAACTCAATCATCAAGTTAGTCTCATAACAATACATCAAGTTATTAGTCTTAGATGAGCTCATCAATTCAATATTTCTATTCTTTATTTCATCATGTTAATTCCTTTGAATTTCTCGGAAATCTTGATTGATAGTCCAATTACTGTCAAGTCATACAAGTGATCATCTCAAGTATGCACTCCTGTGAACCTTATATCTTACGGCGGGATTACCAGTCTAGGCTAAATCCCTTTCAATGATAATTGCTCTCATAAGCTCCAATTTGAATTGTCAGTCTAGGCTAAATTCAGTCCTCAATCAGATTACCCGTTCGGGCTAAATCCTTAATGCAACCATATTCTTCGAGAGGCTCGATCACTCAAGGAACACCTGTCCAGACTAGATCCTTTCTATTTTGAGATCATCGGATTACCCGTCTGGGCTAAATCCTTCTCTGCAACACATGCAAGATCTTATGTCATGTAAGTCATAAATTATCCATCAGATTTCCCCTTTCTATTTCAACCGGGACATTTATCATCATTCATTTACACAAGTATATTTCATGGATTATCATGCAATGAATATCTAGATTTTCATACATTCAAGGACATGCATATTTAAGTATATTAAAAGTTTACTTCGGGTTATATGAACTTACCTGGTAATGGCTTTGGTTTCATATTTTGGTTATTCTGAAACCTTTCGTTTACCACGGTCGACCTCCGAAATTGATTCCTCGGGGTCTATATCAGTAAAATTAGATTATTAATACATCATATTATTCGTTTTAGGCCTAAAACTCACCTCGGGTAAAATGACCATTTTGCCCCTATCCTTTTACAATATTTACAATTTTGTCCTAAATCTCGTATAATGAAATGCATGTAATTCCTTGGATACCCAAGCTTAGTTGAATGTTATTCACACTTATAGCAGCCCATGTTTCTCCTTCATTCCATATTTTCCTACCCATTTCCACAACTTTTACAATTTAGTCCTTTAAGCCATTTCCACGAAAAACTACTTAGTAAAAGTTGTTCACCATCCTTTAAACTCTCATATTCCTCCATAAATCATCAAAACACAAACATATCATGCATGGGAAAATTTTTGAACATGAACCCTAGTTTGAAATATGGGTAGAAATAGAGAGAGCATGTTACGAGGATCTAAAAAATACGAAGAACATTAAAAATAAGGCTAGGGAGCACTTACTATTGAGCTTGAAAATGTTGAAAACCCTAGCTATGGAGACCCTTAGAATTTCGGCAGCATGGAGAAGAAAATGAGCTGATTTTAGCTTGATTTTTCCCTTTTTATTTAGTTTATTACCAAATGACCCAAATGCCCTTCCTTACTAAACTTCCAACATTTTTCATGCAAGTCTATTTTTGTCCAAAAACTTAGAAATTGGAAAAAAATATACTCTTTAAGGACCTCTAATTAACATTCCAAAGCAATTTCATACAAATTGCTTCTAGAATCCAAGTTTTGCAATTTATTCAATTTGGTCCCTAATTTCCAATTGGACATCTTACACATAAAATTTTCTTCATGAAACTTTAACACATGCTTATTTTCATATCCTAGACCTTATAATGATCATAAAATAATTATTTCAACGTCGAATTTTGTGGTCCCGAAATCACTATTCCGATTAGGCCCAAAATTAAGATGTTACAGTAATTTACGTTTTTTTATATTTTTTTAATTATATTTCTGGATTTATTTGAGAGTTGTAATTTTTGGGGCTCTCTGGACTGGACTGTTTGGTTTTTAACTGTTGATTTTTGAATTGTTTGATAGTTTGATTGCTTTGGTGAAATGTTTTATGAAAACAACAGTTTTATGCAAATAAAGGTTTTTCTGAAAATGCGAACTAAATTTTGAAATAGAATGGTTTTTGAAAGCTTCCACTGTAAAAACACGTTTAAAGGTGAAATAATTAATTGAATAATGTTTTGACATTGGATACAAGCAAATAAGAGTTGGAAAGAAACGTAAATGGTTTTATCATATTGACTTCATTTCCAAACCCATTCTTTGTGACACCTCCAGATTCAATAATAATGTCTAGACCGGGTTTAGTGTGTTACGCTGATATTCTTATATGCTGGAATCTAGGATTTAAATAATTAAATTGTTATTGTTATATGCATGACATGTGAATGATACATGCCTACTGTCATTGTATTTATGATAAACTATTATTGCTATTATTGCTTTTATCTTACTGAATGCAAGTTAAGCATGCCACTACTAGTGTTGAACTGAATACATGTTAAGCATGTTTAATGTTTTTCTACTGTTCTATTACGACCATGGCATTTTGCATTGCATGGGGTGGGACGATATGAATGAAGGAAATACCAATAATTCATTTGCAAAATTTTTATCTGAAAATACTTATCACACCCTAAAAATCGGGTTAGAAGAATTCAGTTTGTGAAAATCAAGAGTGGTTACGCCCCGATGTATAAGGTTATCTTCGTGTGTTTGTAAAATAAATCAAGGGTTTCAAACGGATACTAAAGTTAGGGTCATAAATAATTAACTTAAAGTATTAAAATAATATATTCAAGTTTTATTATATTAATTAATCCAAAACGAAACTTGATGATGAAGTATAATTTGAAAATAATGTGTTTTAATTGAGTTAGGACCTAATTGGAAAATGGGTGAAATGAATTAAAATATTATTATTGAAACTTGAATATGAGTTTAATTATTATATAAAAACTAAAGTGGAATGTGGCAGGAAGTATAAAGTTAATTAAATTCATAAAAATGAGTAAATGTGCAAGCTAATAAAGAATATGTAAGTTGAGTTTGAAACAAATATATATAATTAAGTGACTAAAATAAGCAAGAAATGAGACATAGATTGAGTGGTTATGTAACGCCTTCAACCCGATCTGATTCGTTGAATCTGGATTTTGGGTGTTACCCTCACACGAATATAATCTTGAACTTAAAACCGGTTACTATAACTCACAATTATTTACAAATTCAATTGAGCACCTAAACAACAATGATATATATACGAAAGTAAGTAGAGATATTTAATTACAACAATTATCCCGAATAACATAACCTATTACAATTGTCCTAAGTATAGGCTTCTATGTAATACTGTTGACTTTAACACGTTATCAAGTTTGTTTTGTATGCATAATAACCCAATACGCCACTCCATTAGCGTAGTCCCTCCTGGTGTAGACTAACAACGTCACAAGTAACACCTTAAATTTTGGGGTTAGAAATTTTGAGCTTTGTGTTTAGGGTCAGTAAGTAGGCTGTGCTATTGTGTTTAGTTGCACATGTAAGTGATAGAATGGGCTTGCTGGTCTAGTGGTTGGTAGTGTGTTAGTGTGCCTTTGGGTTCTAGGTTCGAGTCCTCAAGAGTGTTTTGAGGGACCATTTTTGTTTTGTTTTAAAGGTTTAGATAATTATTTTCTTTACTTGGTGTTTATTTTATTTATTTTATTTTTTATTTTCATTATTTTTCCTTTCTTTTCTTTCTGGACGTTCTTTTCTTCCCCTTTCTTTGTTTTCTTTTTTTTTTCTTTCTTTGTTTTCGTTTTTGAAAATGACTGTGTTGTGGTTTTCGGAGAGCTTCGATTTCTTGGTCATTGAGTCAAGTTCTGGACGTCTCTGATCGTGAATCAGGTGTGGGTTCAAACTCTTCAATTTCAATTTGTTGTCTCGATTGTGTAGAACTTGACATGTTCTAAATGTTTTGGTGAATGTGTGGTAGGTTTCGCTTTTAAGTTTCGTAAAACTTGGTTTTCTATGGCATCTTTCTGATCTATTAGAGTTTAGGAGGCATTTGGAGTGTGAATTCACGGTTTGCAGGATGTTTTGAGATGGTTTCGGGACCATATGGGTGGCCACATGGGCGTGTGCTAGTTCACACAGTCGTATGGAATTTGGGATTAGGGTTTTTGGACTAAAATTCATGCCACACGGCCATGTGGCTGATTTGGGAAATTAGTGAATTTTCACACGATCGTGTCCCCTGGGCATACGAGTGTGTGTGTTTAGAAATTAAGGTTTTAGTGATTTGGTGCCACACGGTCGTGCGGCTAATTTAGGGATTTAAAGATTCTACACGGGTATGTGTTTTGGGACACACGACTGTGTTTGGTGGGCATACGGGTGTGTGATACCCTCACACGGTCGTGTTCGCCCTGAACTTTATTCTAACACAATTGGATAGAGAGTTACACGGCCTGTTCACACAACCATGTCACTGGCTCACATTAGTGCGTGCTTTAGCCACATAACCGTTTGCCTCCTCTCACACGGGCGTGTGTTCCCTCACACGAGCGTGCCTCCTCCTCACATGGGCGTATTGACCCCCACACGACCTAGGTATTTCCACACGGCCAGAGCACACAGCCGTGTGGCTCTAAGTCACCAATTTTAGTTTCGTGTATTTTTTATCTAAAATTGTGTCTAGGTGTTCCAACCCTTGGCTAGGATTTAGAGAGGGTAGTTAAGACTCTGATCTGGGCTTTGGCTTATGTGTTATTTGTGATTGATGTGTGAGATATCTGATTCTGAACCCAGTTAGCTGGGTGTGTGCATGTCTATATCTAATAGACTTTCTGTTGATGTGTTCACTGTTTCTGTGTGGTTGTAAACATGCATGCATTTGCATAAAGTAATTTTTGGGTTGGTTGTGAAGAGAAGGAAGACTGATTCTAATCTGATCTGGTAGTTTTAACTGCAACATATTTGTACATCGGTTTATTGCATGGTACCGCATATATGTCAAATTTACTGCGTATTATTATTTGAGTGGCTTAGTCCACATACATGGTGTGAAAGGTTAGATGGACTTTTCGAGGTCCTATGTAGTGTGTTTGGTTGGATGAGCTTATACAGCTCTTTTGGGGTGTGATTGGGGGACGGATAGGTGTGTTGGCTGGATGGGTGGGTTTTTATTACTTGATTGCATTCATACGCATCTGTTTAAATGACTGGGTCTAAGATTATTTGACTGTATTTTGTTTGATTGAATAACATTTGTGACTGAGTGTCTATGTATGACATGGTGTTCTTGAATTGTTACATTCTGTTAGGACGTTGGTTCCAAGTTTACTTTCTAATTCTTTGTATCTCTGTAAGTATGTTTCGCTATCGAACTGATTTTTGTAATTCTATTATTAGTCACGTGTCAAAGTCACACTGAGCTTGTGTAGCTCACCCCCTTAGTGTTTTCCCCTTTTAGGTACATTTATGTGTTCTGATGCTGGGCTCGGTGTACGAAGGTCTCGGACAGTCATGATTAAAAACAGGCTTTAATAGTGTTATTATAATTTTTTGTGATTATAATTAAACAATTTTTGTTGTAAGTACTATTTGAAAACTGTGGTGCGAAATTTTGTGTTTTACGCTCCTAAGTGTTGTTGGGACTGCATCTTCTTTTGAAATATCAGCAATTTATAACTAAGAGTTTTTACACAACTTAAATATTGTTATGTTTTTTGGTTTGTTAAACTAAAATTTTCCTATGATCACTGAAGTGATCAATGTGACCTTCGGGATTCAGCCTAAACTTCTAGGCAGGGTTTTGGGACGTTAAATCACACTTGCAACATAACATACTCAAATAAGTTCATAAGAACTTAGTGAGAGAGAAATACCATTTACCTTAGTGTTACTTGCTCAAATAGCTAATGATACATAATGACAATTTTATCGTTCTTAATCTTTTAACTTTGTTTCTGGCGGATACTTTTACAAATTTTGTTCTTTTATATATGTTAGTTCCCATACATTACTTTGAATTCATTTTTATTTCTCATCGATGACTTCGATTCTTTACTTATCATTCAATCTTAACAAAAATATATCTAAGCCAATTTCCTTTTCAAAGATCAATGCAACTAAGATATCATTTCATGTGCATACTTAACCCAGAACCATCGTAATCACAATTCATGACTAGCACATACACAGATGACGAATACCTTCTTCGAACATACAGATTTGAACTTTTATTCGGAAAAAACTTTCGCTGCTAACCCATTGCTTCTCTACATGTCCTAAATTTATTGTCATTAACCGAATCTTAGCCTTATATAGTACTTTACAATTTAATCAAAAGATACCCTATACCATGCTAATTTTACTGAATATGCTTAAGTACCATATTGAATATGCCATTAAACTTAATACAGAACCAGCCACAAAGAATATCCATTAATGTATGCCACAAAGGCAATCCTTTCAGATTATGCCATAGAGACAGTTCATTCAGAGTTTTCCACAGAGGTAGTTCTTTCAGAGTGCGCCACAAAGGTTGTTCATTCATAGTTTACCACAGAGGCAGTTCTTTCAGAATGTGCCATAAAGGCTATTCATTCTTGTCGTGTTTGCTATATGGATTTTCCTAAACTCACTTGTGTGAGATTTGCTCATCATCGCTCTGGGACACACAGAAAACCCTATTAGGTAATCACCATTCATTAGTTTCTTTTTAGAGGGTGTCCTAGTCATGGACTTTTCCTTCAAAGTTTCTGTTTCAGAGTTCATGTTTTATGTCCTGACGGACCTCATCATATACCACCGCGGTAACTAGATACAGACTCACTGTACAAACTTTTCATGCATTGACACAATCTAAAACCAACATTAATTCACTAACATACGTCGAGTCAGGGAGGTTACATTATTTATGAATAAATGTTATTTTTTTAAAGAAATTTAATTGTCTAATCTGATTTTTTTTATATCTACCAAAACAGTCCGATTTTGGAGTGATAAGGCGAAAACGCATCTAGCTAGATGCTTTTTTAGCTAAAAATGTTGGGTTCGATGCCTCTCCTACTCACGTTTGTAATTTTTTTATTTCATGTTCCTTCAAGCTTTTTTATTTTTAGTTAATATTTTTAACATATTAGCTCATTTGGTTAGATGATTAGATAATTGTGATTACATCCTTGACTCTCAAGTTCCATTATTTTTATAAGCATAGTAATGTATTTTTTTATTTCTCGTTGTTTCAAGCTTTTTTATTTTTAATTAATGAATATATCATTTTCAAGTTTTTTTTTTATTTTTAATCCATATTTTTAATTAATAACTCTTTTATTTATAAAATCAAATGATTATTGAAAATATAAATGTTTTTAGTTAATATATATTTCAATTAATTATTTTAAATGTCATTATGTTATAAAATATTTCCAATATATGTGTTATGCGATTATAAAAATATCATGAGTGAAGTGAATTTTATGTTGTTACATGATACTTTACGAACTAATTAAAATTTTGACTAAGGCAAGTGCACCTATCAATTAATAATATAGCTACGTTAAGATATTGTTCTCACGAAGACTAAAAGTACTAGTAATTGCCGTCTTTCTATTATTTAGAGTGATTGATTAAAAAAGTAAAATTAACTAAATTATTTAACTAACAAACACAACAAAGAAAAAATCACAAAAATAATCGTGTAATAACAAAGAAGCAAAACAATACCTAGGAAAGAATCCTTCTGGATTTCATCTGTCATTATCAATCTAAATTACACAATTTCTTTACTTAGTATCTTGGCCCGTAGAAATCCCGAAATTATGCAAACATCTCTTTCGAGCATAAGAGCAACTAACTCTAGGTTGATTAATTGAAATTTCTTTTTAATTAAAACCCCTATTATCACATTAACTCGTGCTATGGATTCTTCTATTAGATTTGACTCTAATCTGGTAGATCTATGTCGTCCTATTTCTAGGATTGCATACAACTCCACTCAATTACGCAAGATCTACTCTGAAATAATGTCTATTCAACCATCGATTTAAGCACATCAAACTTAGATTAATAATCTAGAAATATTAAACCAAGAATTAAGCACACATAATTGAGAACAAGAAACTAAGTATTTATTACGTAAAATAAAAATTAAAAGATAAAATCCATCATAGGGTTCATCTTTCAAAGATATTTAGAAAATTAGTTCATGCTTGAAAATAAAAACATCCAAGAGACAATATAACTAAAAGAAACAAAGAAACTCATGATGACTTCCTAAGAAATCAATTGGGAATATTCAATCTTGATGGAAATCTACATCATAGTCGGCTTCAATGGTGTTTTTGAGTTGTTTTCTTGAATATTCTATGATGGCTCACTCTTGTCTTATTATTATTTTTTCATATATACGTCTTAGAATGCTCGAAAAACCTAAAAGTCGTGATTTTCTGAAGTTCAGTGTGAAATCTTATGACTTCAACACGGTTTACCACGTGTCTGTGTGGATCACACAGTCGTGTGGTCTGACTGTATGGAATGGTCCAGCCTGTGTGGTTCTGTAGCTTGCTCTTATTTTTCGATTTTCACTCCTTTTGCTCCCAAGTGCTCTATTAAACATCAAAACATGAATTTAAAGTATTAGAAGCATAAAATTCACAATTAACATTGATTAATCATCCAAAAATGTATTAAGAATGAGGTTAAAACATGTTACTTTTAGCACTTACTAAATATCTCGACACTTAAGCGTTTGCTTGTCCTCAAGCAAAATTCTCAATCCATATTCAAGTTAATTTCCCTCGATTTATTGTTTTCAACGACAATGTCTTAGGATAATCTATAGATAATCATGCATTGGAAATTCAAACTAAAATTACACTAAAAAGCACAAGCAATCCAAGCAGAAATTTTGTAAGGCATATAACATAGGTGTCTCCCCTATCTCAATAATTAACCAAAATTCAAACTCAACAAGAAAGAATACTCTCACTAAGGTTCACTCAAGCACTCAAGGTGTTTAAGGTTAAAATAATGTGGACTCAATAGTTGAACAAGAAATGTTATTACCATAGGCTTTCTTGAAAATCAAATCTCCACCACTATAGAAATGAGATGATACACCAATCAAGAGGTCTTTACAAGGTTGTAATGGGGTTTAGGTTAAGGGTACCAAAAAGGTCAGAAAGTTGGTTACAATTGAGAGTTGAGTTGATAAGTTACCAAACCGGAAAAAAAATAGTTGCTAAATAAAAATAATTTACATTAATAAGAAATAAAAATGGAAATGAGCTTTTATACAAAATATATGACTAATGATTCAAGCTCAATCAATTTTTTTCCACTTCATTTGTTTTATCTTTTTTTAAGAAAAAATAGAAAATTCAACAATTCAAATAATGAAATGTAGTTAGACAACTAACCAAATCGAATATCAACAAAAAGGGGGTAAATAAAAAGAGTAATTTACAACATTAATGTGAGTTTTTGGGTTAACATGAACAATTGTAAGTAAAAAAATGTGTTAGGATCAACTAGGTTTACTAGGGGTTAATTCAACAGGTAAGCTTTTTACAGGTTAAATGAGTTAAATTCTAAGTGTCTCTATCATCTTAGTATACAAACCAATAATGTGGTCTCAATATGCATAACTGAAGCAAGTTCTAGAATAATAAATCAAGTTGATATACTCACAACCAAAAATAAAATGAGCATGAAAAACCATATGCTCTATAGGCTCAAAAGCTCACAAAAAATTATGGTTTTGATGTTAAACTTGTGATTTTAAAATATTAAGACAATACTTCAGTTCAGGGAGACAACCTAAAATAATAATTTCTCAAAAACAACTTGTCATGCTTGACCCTCTCGTGTCTTAAAGTATAGATAAAACAATGCACAAAAATCCATAAATTAATCTCAAACAGAATCAATAAAAACTCCAAATTAAAAAAAATAACCTTAATGATAGGTTTAAGCAAATTACTTAAACACAAACAACAATTTAGGGGCTATATCGCATAAACATATAAAATTCTCCCCATACTTAAGATATAAATTTCCCTCAATGTACAAACAAATATAATCACAGTAATATCATAAGGGAGGGAGAGAACTGAAATTGCCTTGAATTTGGATGATTTCGTCAGAATAGTGAAATCTAGAATCGAAGGAGATTCTAAATGAAGTACATGTTTACGAGCACAGTAATAAGAAGATAGATAAAAATAAATAAGATAAAGAGATAACAAAATAGAAAAATAACCGAAAAAATAATAACAATAAAGCATGTAATAAATTAAAATAAAACATATAAATCTCAAAAATAAAATAAAAACAACTAACAATGAAAATAAAAGTACAAATAAAAATAAAAATAAATAAAACAAAAAATTAAATAAAGTTAGTGATCGACATTGTGTGGGATGTCACGATCGTGAGGCGTAAGTACAACAAGGGCATTTGGTGAAGAAATGTGAAAATACTAGTACATCTACTATATGTATGCCTCAATGCGATCTTGTTTGTACTGAAGCTGGCCGAAGTGTCACATCCCGAAAATCGGGTTAATAGAAATTGGGTTAGTGAAACCAAGAGTAGTCATGTTCAGTTTTTGAATTAAGGATTGTGAAAATTCTGTCAAGTGAATTAATCTGGTTTAGTGGATAGGTGTTGTGCTTGTGTATAAGAGGTTCTAGGTTCGAAAACTTTCCCTTGAATTTTTTTTAATTTTGTCCCATCCCCTATATTTGGACATATAGCTTATATATTATTTTTGCTCAACTAATGATAGAATGAGTTTTTTTTTGTTCAGTGGTAAGGTGTCATCTTACTCTTTAGTCCTATGTTCGAATCCCTGTGTATGCAAATGAGAATATTTTTTGCTAATTTACTGCTTGTGTCATCTATGTTTGTAGTAGTTGGGTGGAATTCAAATTTGGGGGGAAAAGATGATAGGGTGGTTAGTTTGGGATTTAGTGGGATTCTAATTTTAGAAAATTATCCCCAAAATTCTCTCATGTTTTCCACTCCCCCTCTCACGTCTCTCACTATTTCCCTCTTTTTGGTTGTTTATTTTTCCATTTTTTTAAATTTTTCTTTCTTTTTTGTTCAATTTTCACCTTTCTACTTCTTTCTACCGTGATTGTTCCTTAGTCACAACCTTTTTGCTTTCTATCTTTTAGTATTTGCAAATTCGGTGTTTGTGTGGTTTGAATTGATTTGCTCATGTTCTTGTGGTCACTCCAATTTTGGGTGACAGGTAAATGTATGATTTCCTATGAGTGATGAAGTAAGTTTTGGTTGTTAAGTTTTCATGTTGAGGGGATAATCGTTCAAGTGGTACTTTGATTTTAATTTCATTGTTCTTGATGTGTTGTTAGGAGAAGATCGTGTAGCGTTTGGTGTTCCTCCAATGGATTAAGTGTTGGAGGCTGTTGCTTCATTCAAGGGTAAGTAAACGATGCTTTGTTTTGAGGCTGTCTCGTTTCGTTAAGGTCTTTTGGTAGTAGTTATGGTTAAATTAGTGGCTTAAATTTAGTGTATCATCGTTAAATGTTTGGTTTTAATGAAGTTTTAGGTACTGGAATTATGTCTATGGATTTGTATCGAAAGTTGACCAGGCGTGTGACTTGATCTCGTAAAAACCAACAAATGGCAGAAAGTCAAAAAACCCACTATCAATGTCACACAACCGTATGTCAGGCCGTGTGAGACATACGACCGTGTGCCAGGTCATGTGTGTCACACGATTTTGGTTAATTGGGTTTTGTGGGCCACAAGGGTGCGTGTTAGGCCGTGTGGGCCATACGAGTTGGGTCAGTTGAGCCTTATGGGCCACAAGAGCGTGTTGGCCCATTTTTTTGGAAATATCTCCTTGGGTTGTATTTGTCTGTTATGCGTATTTAGCCACTCTGTAGGGTCCATATTGAATAAATATGACTTGAAAACATGATATTTGATAGTATGATGCTGTAAGTAATATGGAAAAGACATGTGAATTATATATGCAAGATCGGTATATTGATAATTCCGATGGCATGTTTCTATTTTGCTATGTTTGTATATGACCATATGATGTCTGATTATGTTAATTGGTATATCTTTGAATCTGCTATATGACCATTCATGTGACGTTATGGCGAAACTGATTTGCTTTTGTTGAAAATGTGACACATCTGTTCTGCAAAGCATGAAATTCCATGCCTTCTGATTTTTGTTATTGTACAAATACATGTTTTACATACTTTTCATTCAGATTTTGTAATTGCATGCTCTGTCACATTGCATAGGGTTGGGATGATATGGTAAGGAGGAAGCTCTGACAGTTTAATGACCTACACTATCTGGTGGTTTAATCACATTTCTGTTCTGATAGCTTGACTGCATTTATAGTGGTTCAACCACACATATATGTTTTGGTAGCTTGGCTGTAACATAGTGGCTTAACCACATATATGATATGGTAGTTTTAACTGCAACTTTGGTGGCATTTACCATAATTATCTGTTGCTATGCTTTTGGATGGATGAGTTCTGGGAAACTCTAATTTAGTGTGTAGCGGAGATAGGTAGGAAGTTTTCTAAAAATTTGCATTCTATTTTAGGAAAATATTGCATCGACATAAGTATGCATTTTTAGTTTTGCTCAAGTAATCACTATGAAGTTCTCTGCGATACTTTGATTTGATTATTATGTTATTTGTGTTCTCTGTTTGAGTTTGGTTATACACTTAGCTTAATAGCTCACCTCTTTTTCTTTAATCTTCTCAAGTATTCAACAATATTAGGATCGGTCAGCGAGCGAGAGCTTGGATTGGGTTCTCGATTAATTAAATAAGATAGTTTACATTTTATGTAACACCCCAAAATAAGGCCTAAGAGTTTTAGGGGTATTTTAGGAATTTGGCTTAGATGAGCTTGAAACTTCGTAAGCTTGGTACTTAATAATGCTTTCAACTTTGGCATCTTAATTGTTAAATCAATTTTTTAAAAAGTGCTCTAGAAACCTTTAATTTTAAAGAAAGGACTGATTTGTAATAGAGTCAAAATAGTGAGCATTTATGTGGCAATTAAACCAGTTTTTAAAATTGAACCTAAAACCCACCCTCCACCTACAGTTTTCAGGATTTCTTCATTCCCTTTCAAGCTTGTGCCACCCCTTGCCATATCCCTAGCTATTTTCATTGATTTTTTATTCCCAAATCATAATACCTTGATTACCTATCACTCTAAAGTCATTTATCATCATAAATCTCCAAGAAAAACACCCAAAACTCCATAGATTTCATCATCTTCATTAAACGTGGGGTTTTTGGATTTACGTCGAAACTCGTTCATTCTTTCAATAAAGGTAATCATTCATGTATTTGTTTGTTTTTAATGTTATTTAGACTCTAAAATTGAATTATTAGCCCTCAAATAGCCTACTTTAAATAAAAGCTGAAAATTGAGCCATTACTGGCGGATTTTGGGATTTTGAGTCAAAGCTTGGTTTCAAAGTGTTTTTTAACTTTTTTTAAGATGGTTAGAAGGTTTTTAAACTTATCTTGAAGTTTCGTTAATGATTTCTCATGTTTTAAAGAATTTGTGAATTGCCTAAAATATGTCAAAAAATGTCAATACCATGAATTGAGTAGATTTGTCTAGTTTGAAGGTTGTGAATTAGGCATAGATGATTAAGAACATGAAAGGAACTGATTTTAAGCAAAAAGGTTGAGTATAGATCGAGATATTAGTATATAAAGTTTGTTATGTTAATAGTTTAAGTTACATGGAAACTTAGCTTAAGCTTGTGTTTTAGTTTGTTTGAGTGGATTCATGGTTTATATTTGAGTATGGTTATTGTATGATTTATGTGTGTAAAGCTTCGGATTCGTTAGAGCTTACTAAGATCTAGGAAAGAGTTAATTGAGCTTTTGGCTTTTTAGAAAAAGCACAAAGTGGTGAGTGTATAGAATTGCTACTCGTAAACATGAGTCATGTGTTAATTGGGAATTTAAATGTAGCCTAAACCCCTACTCTAAGTTCTGAGTGTAAGTTTCCTTGAAATCCATAATTATCTTGTAATTTTGTGATTATGTATTGTGCATGAAAAGTGGTATGTGAATGTAGTGACTATTGTGTAATGTGCAATCATATACATGAAATAAATGTGTAATATATATGTTATATGACTTTGCTAGTGTTTTGTGAAAGATGCTAATATGCAGTGATAGTGCAAGGTTAATCAATAAGTAATATGTGTTGTTTTTCAGATATTTTGGCCTTGTGATTTTGGAACCATTGGATATAGTTGGCATGCGATAGAATTGTGAGTACTCACCCATATGTATAGTGATTTAGGGTGTTGAGGCCCTGGGACATGTTAGAGGGATAAGGGAATCTGAGCTAAGCTCCATTCAACATGAATAAGGAGAATGTTAGCTACATGACTTCTAAGACATGCTTGACTCTACGAGTCTATGTTTGGTGTATTAGAGATCCGTGTATCCAATGAGTGATGATAGAACTCACTATATGTTTCATAACTCAAGTGTTAATCTATCTTATCTTTTAAAATTGTGGAAATATGTATCTATGTGTTATGTGATGTATGCTTAAATGAGTATGTATGCATTGTGAGAATGAACTATTAGATGATGCATGATTTAATACTATATGATGCTAGACTTAAGAATGTGATACTTGTGAGTAAATGACTAGTTGTGTTGTGGAAATTCTTGCATTCACTGAGCTCGTTAAAGCTCACCCACTCATTTCAACCTATGTAGATTAGTGACATTACGGTGTGGACGGTGTGGTTTCCGAGGGAGTGATCCAAGGAAGACTAGTTATTTATCGTGGGTGAACTATTAAATTGACTCGTATTGGGAAATAAGACAATGTGGTAGACTTGTTTAGTGCCATGATATGTTGGGGTTATTATTGACTTTGTTACTTCGTTTTTGGAAATTTACGGGTTTATAAGTTTGCTTATGTTCATGAATTTTAATGGTGGCTTGATGTATATTGTTTGGACTCATTTAGACAATTTGAACTGATAAATTTATTCGTAGGATGATAATTTATCAAAGTAGGTGATATATGATACCTAGAATCTGATTTGGAGTGAGTTCATTGCATATGTATGCTGCATTTTGATGCCTAGGAGTAGAGGTATCAATATTCGGGATTTAAAATTAATACCTCTATGTTTTAAAACGTGCAAGAAGTCAGAATAGAGATTTTATATCGATACCTTATCTCGAGTATCGATACTCAGGGCTAAAGTATCAATATTTCATGGCAAGTAACAATAATTTTCGACAATTGAGATGTTTTGCCGAGAAACAATAAGCTCATTTAGTATCGTTTTTCCAAGTGGTATCGATATCACTTAAGGAAAATATTGATACCTTACTATCAATATCAATACTTATGGACATTTTACTCAGTTTTTGCTAAATGCCCTTATGCATGTTTCTAGCTGTATGTAAGATTGATTAAAGAATGACTTGCATGTAACAACGTTAATTAACCATTTAGACGACTTAAAACTTATTTGGTTCAACAAAAGATGATCAAGTTGCTTGGATCTAGTTTCCCAATTAATGTACATGAGATGAGATGGTACTGTGGCATTCCGTATCTGGGTTTGGCGACCAGGCTCGGTATAGGGTGTTACATTTGGTGGAATCAGAGCCTAGCTTCAATAACTCTCGGATCTAAGTGATTGTTGTTGATGTGTTGTTTGGGGTTTCGTAACCCATAAATCTTGGAAACCCAAGTGATTAAATTACTTTGGTTGCTTGAATTGCATGAGATACCTCTTGTTTGTAATGCATGTGAGGTAGGAATGAGAACACATTGCCTTTAATCCTGAAGTTTGTTTGTAGGAACGAGACTTGGATCATTCTCGTCATTCACACCATTTATATGTTTCTATGTGTATGCTAAATTATTTTTTATTATTTATTTTAAATTTATTAATTATGAGAGTATAAGATAATATTATTTTTTAATTTATGGAATAATTTCTTACTTCATTTCTTAGTTTGTTTAACAATGGAATGCATTTGTAAAGCTTATTAAAGAATATTTTATATAATTGATGAGTATTTTTTTATCTTAAAATGTACATATGGTGATATTTGAACCATGCCACTAACATTTTTAAAATCTTTAATTTAACACTTCAAGCAAAATTTTTATTTTTGATGAGTACTTTATATTTGAGATTTATTTAACCTGATTGTTTGACATTTTGTAAATATTATGCATATATATATATCTCAAATGTTATAAACCCGAAAGAGTACAATGATACAAACTAGTATTGACTTCCTTGTTTAAAATTAAAATTTTGAAATTCAAAAAATATAGTAATTAAGAATGATCCAGTTGGATAACATAGACTAAATCTATAACTTTACTCATAATACATGACTAATAGCATATTTTAACCAAATAGATTTAACTACTACCATTTGGTTAGGACTAAAATTTTAATATTAGAAAAATATAATATATATATATGTACTTATAAAAAAATACAGGGTATAATAACAGAATTTTATCTCTATTTTAAAAGATTGAATCAGACTCTTAAGCTAAATACAACACCCACACCATCAAACTTTGAACTGAATTATAAAATAAAATCCCTTGGCTTTATTAAACTAGCTGTTAACTATTGTTGGTCCAACTTCAATGTCATCAGACATCAAGAGGAGGCCGTGAGCTTGGATTTTCTTCATTGCGAGGGACGATTCCAATGACATAAGTCGGAAGTGAGTGACAGACGCCATAAAACCAGCAGAGAAGCTGTTTAAAAAGATCAAAGAAGAGTCCATGGCAAGGATACGAAACGAGGAGGAAGAAATGGAATGACCAGAAGAGCGAAGGTGGGTAAAAGAGGGAGACTAGTAGTGATGCAGTTACAGCAATGAAAAAATATCTTGGGCGAAAGTGGATGAGATTGACATTGAGAGGGACGTCGGCGGAAGTGAAGAGGAAGACTAGGAGGAAGAAGAGTGCAAGAAGCAAAAATGGGAGCTCCATAATTGAAAATTTTTGGAAAAAGATTGAGGAACCACACTCCGAGTTGGAAGGGCTTAAGAACAAAAACAGGACCAAATTCAACACAGGAGGGATACAGTATCGCAGGTCCATCGATTTCGGCTTTGTTCTTTTTTTGGTACTCTTGACGGAGTAAGGGTTGGTATTTATTAGCAGGTGTGGCGGGTTTTTCCCTTGAATGGAAATTGCTTGGAACTTTGATGGAAAAAAAATGCAAATAATAAATAGTTTTTCTATTATAAAAGACAAAAATAGTTAAGACATGAAAGATCAATAGTTTTTTCGATTTTGGAAAGACAAAATAGTCAAGACAAAATAGTTTAAGGGACTATTTAAAGGGTTCTAAAATAGAAAAATTTTCATTTAAATTTTTTAAAATTTTAAATTAATAAAAATAAAATTATATTTTACCTCTTAAAAATAATAAAAATTTTATTTAATCTTTTAAAAATTATAAATATATAGGCTATTAAAATGGTGAAATTATATTTTTATTATCGTAAAACTAAAATTTAATTTTGGCCCCCTAAAAATTTTTTTTGTTTTCACTCCTAGTTAAAACTGAATTAACCGGTTGAACCTATCTAATTCGGTTAATCGATTGGTGATTGAATTTAGTTCGGTCGAAGGTCAATTAATGATTTTTTAAAATTTGGTTACCAGTTAATTCAGTTTGAAATCAGATAGTTAAACGAATTAACCAAAATAAATAATATATATTATCTAAATATATTATTATATTACCAATATATTTTTGAACTATTATTTTTTATATTAATCAAAATAAATAATATATTATTTATAATATATTTTTGAACTATTAAAAAATGAACATTAACAATGTATTTTTTATATGTTTTATACTTATTTTAATTAAAAGATAAAAACATATAAATTTCGATTAATACGGTTAACCGATCGAATTAATCAAAATATTTCAGTTCGATTAATGTATTTGAAAAAAATTGGTTTGATTAACGATTAAAGATTTTTATATTTTGGGTAATTCGATTAATAATAATTTGATTTGGTTAATAACTGAAATCGACCGTTTGAACACCCTTAATTTTTCTAATTTGAAAAAGACAAAGTAATTTTTCTATTTTTAAAAGACAAAAAAGTCTATCAGCTTTCACATTAATTTTTTAAAGATAAATATTATTTTTGTTACAATTTGATATTCTTTATTAAATTGATCCATTTAATAGTATATATATATATAATAATGCGAATAGGGCAATGTCATCTAATAATGCAAATGCGTCGATTGGATTAAGCTAAATACAGATGGGGCAATGTTATCTAATAATGTGAATGCGTCGATTGGAGGTGTATTGAGGGACTTGAAGGCAAGGTGGTTATGTGGCTATACTAACTATGTTGTTGGTTATGTGGTTAATATCATGCTTACTTCTGATTGAACAAAAAATTTTAATCATTTAACCTAACTATTCCCTAAAGATAATATAACAATATGTAATAAAGAAAGAATCTTGGACGTGGATGTAGTAAGTTAGACTATAACAATAGTAAAAGGGGATGGTCGTAATAAATTTTCTCACCGCCAGAAGTGGAAAAATGAAGAAATTAAGAAAAGAACAAGAATTCCCAAGAACTCTTTAAGGAGTGGGGATAACTTGTGTTATCAATATGGTTAGGAAAGTCATTAGTTGCGTATCTGTCGTACACCTAAATATTTAGTTGAACTCTATCAAATTTCCATTAAATGGAAATGAGACAATGCGAAAATGAATAATAAGAATGATGTTGAATCAAATTTGGCATACTAGATTGATGATTGTGACGAATCTAAACAATAAAGGGATATTGACATTATCTTTATTATGGTGATCATTTTAAATATTAGCATGCCAATTTTAGAATTTCTATAATCCATTTGAGGAATTTGTTGCTATTGATATTCATTACTAAAATTTAAGTAAATGATTAGATTTTGATATTTATATGTAATCTTATGGTCAATTTTTTTAAAGATTATATGTATTTTTTTAAAGACAAAATTTCTAGTATGAGTTGCATCTTTTATGTGAATTGTGACACTCATTACTTCATTCTTGGATATCTTATTAGTAATATTTATTTTTGTCACTAGAACTGAAAAGATATAGATAAATAAGAGAACAACAAGAGTTCTCGATATAAATTTTCAAAGAAGAGAGACAACTTATGTATGAAAAGTCATTGGTTATATATCTATTGTACACCTAGAAAATAAAATCCACTCTCAAAGTTTACTATTAATAAATTTTGATTGGATTCAAAGTCTACTACTAGAGTTTAATTTACTTACTTCTTGATAAAATCGTCTAGATCCAACATAGAACAAAAAAGGTACATCTTTAAAAATTAAATCAACTTGATATAAGGTTTAAATATTTGAGATGGTCTTCTTTTTAAGTTTTGATTACATGGGTTACATATTGTTTTAAGCATCTTATTTTTTCATTAAAATGGATATTAACTGATTTATTTATGTCGCTATAGTAGGTTTTATAATTAAATAATATATTTGACTAAAACATATCTAGTATGCAAATTTGTATTAATAAACCAATGGAATTTATGATCATTCGGATTTGATTTAGTTCAAAGAATTGTTAAAGGTAGTAATTCATACGTTTTATATTATTCCATTTGTTAATTATTTAGATAAATGACATGAGCTATTGTAAATGAAAAATTCTATGAGTATGAATGGTTAGATTTTGAATTAAATTTCATTCATGTTTATGATGATGATTATGAAAAATAACTACTAGTTTTTCATTATGTCATATTTTTATGTTTGAGACTTGACTTTTATTCATATATTTAATTTAGGCTTGTTTCTATACATGACCTAGCTAGTTATTCTTGGTAGTTAACTATTATGCAAAACTCTTGTTAAAAGGGTTTTAAAAGTATTTTGAATGGATCTCATATCTTTTTATGGCTAAACAAAATAACGAGTTATTCGTTCCACCAGTTCTGCTTCATTCCCAGAAGTGAATGTAGTAATAAATAACAATTATGAAAATTTAACTTATTTGTCATTATTGACAAATAGATAAGAATAAGATGGATGATTCAAAATGTTGTCAAATGTTTATTCTTAGTACAGAATGCTCAATGGTTTATACTAATTTATCATTCCTTGAAGCAGATGATATCTATTTAATCTTATTGGTGAGAAATATGATATACGCTTACATTATTGTCTGAATTATTTTTTGCACATTCCTTGAAGCGAATGTTTGCAATAAATATAATAAATTTTATAATCATTTTTTATCATTAAAGTCAATTTGGACATTTGAAGATTTTAACATATTCCCTAAAGTGAATATTGCATATAATTGTTTGAAAATTATATTTATTTTGTTGACTTAGTGACATTATAGGCTTCACATTGATTTAGACATTTCCAATAGTAAATGTCACAATAGTACTTATATGTGGATATAAAGTAAAAGGAATGATAGTAAAATTATCAAATTATCACCATTTATATTGACACTATTAGTACAATTGAAATGCATGTTAAAATAAACCAGAAGTTTACTGATACAAATACATTTACTACTTGGTGTGACCAGTTAGACCATCCTGAATCATATATGATTCAAAAATTAATTGAGAATTCATATGGAAATTCATTAAAGAACTAGAAAATTCTTTAATTTAAAAAATTCTCATTTATTGCTTGGTCTCAATGAAAATTTCTTATTAGAAACTCACTAGCTAAAGTTGAGATTTAATGTCTTGCATTTCTGAAATGAATATGGACTCATTCATCCACCATGTGGATGGTTTTGATATTATATGATTTTGGTAGATGCATCTACAAAATAACCACATGTGTTATCAATTTGCAACCTGTTGTTTTCAAGATTACTTATTTAAATAATTAATTTCAGATTATACAATTAAGATAATTCATCTTGCTAATGTTGATAAGTTTATATTTCAATCTTTTATTGATTGTTGTATATGAGTTTGAAATTTTTTGGTAAAAGCTTGTTATTTATACGCATAATGGTTTAGAGAAATTATTGATTGAACGCCTCTAATTAATATCTAAATCATTACTTATGAGAACTAAATTTCCTTTTTCAACATGAGATTATGTTGATTTACGTGTTGTATGTATCAAGCCAATAAGTTATAAATACTCCCCATTACAATTGATTTTTGGTCAAGAGCTAAATATTTCTCATCTTTGAATTTTTGTATGTGCATATATGTTCCAATTACTCCACCACAATGCATAAAGATGAGTGAGTCATTAAAGAAAGTTGAGAATATATATTAATTCTGAGCCCTATTGTATTATTAGATGTTTTGAATGTATTGGAGATTCAATTATGACATGATTTGTGATTACTATTTTAATTTGATAGTTTTCCTGACATTAAGGGGAGAGAAATAATAATTGAATGAAATCACTACTTGTAATGGGTTATCATTATCTAGATCCTTATAGAGAGTAATTTGAACCAGAAGTTCAAAAAGGATAACTCGCTTTATTACAAGTTAACTATCAGATGTATTTACAAACTTAATAAGATTAAGCAAGTGTTATATACCATCTAATATTTTAATTTGAATCAAAGTCCCAGTAGGAAAATCAATTAGAATAAATGATAGATTGATCGGTTCCAAAAATAAAAATTCTTCTAGATGGTCATATAGTGGAGGCGGATACTCAAGAAGAGACCCAAGACATAACTAATAACCAAAAAACCAGAAGAGATTCAGGTACTTGAAATTGGAGATTAAAATAGTGAAAATAAAGAAATCTCAATAAGTTATATCAATTCGAGAAAATGTAGAACTGATAATAAAAGTGGTCGACAATAGTTTTACATGCAATATCATTGTTGAAATAATGGAATAAAAGGAAAATCTTGAATAAATCTATTGAGAAATATAAATATGGAATAGATTGGTCAAAATAGAAAAATGCAACTCAAGTACAATTAAATTTGTGGAGTTTTTGAACCAGTAGTCCAAATATCTAAAGGTATAAAGCTAGTGATGGTACAAATGAAGTAATTTTGGAAAAATGAAATAAAAATATGAATTTTCTCGTTAAGTCCTGTCATTGATTATGAAAGATATAATATTCTTTTGTGGTGGATGCAATAATCTTTATATATATTATTAAACTGGTAATTCATAGAAGATTTAACTTGAGTCTAATGATTGCTATTACAACCTTTTGTAACATCCATATCCCATTTCCGCTACTGGAATAGGATATCTGATGTTACCAGTCAAGTTGGAACAGTTAATACGATTTACATTCAATAATCAATTCAATTTCATAATTACAAGTAATATTCATTATAAAAGAGATAATTCGATTTTGGGTCTTAAATTGAGCTTTCGAAGCTCTAGAAATAAGTTACAAACATCTAGGGGCCAAATTGGAACAAATCAGAACTTTCAGGAAAAATTCAAAAAAATTTAAGTCAGTGGTCACACAGTCGTGTATCCAGGCCGTGTGACAGAGTCCAGCCCGTGTGGCTCCAACAAGGCAGTATGGTTAACCCACATGCCCATGCGCGACCTTATACGTCTGTGTGCATGAATTGTGTAACTTTCTGATTTGGATCACATGGCTGTGTCACAGGCTGTGTGCCAACCCATGTAACATTCGAAATGCCCTCACACGACCGTGTCGCTGGCCGTGTGTTTACTCGTGTGAGATCTGCACCTATACTATTTAAAAATACACTCTAGGCACACGACCGTATGGGTTACCCGTGTGCTTCATACGGCCATGTGACAACTCATGTCCCAAGCCGTGTGAGCCCAAAATGACCCATTCTATGCATAAGTTTCATCCATTTGCTTAAGTACATAAAACATTTTCTAACATACAATTTTATAGGTCATTAGACACCTCTAATGGCATCCAAAACATATAATAGAATCAATTCAAATGCTTAACCAATGTGCCATCATTGACACCTCAATACTTCATGATAAAACACTTCCATACTAACACATACAAAGCACAAATACATAATGAATTTTAATTCCATTTCATAACTTAACATAATTTAGTATAGGGTCATTGATTTCACTTAAATCATTCATTTCAACTTAAGTAAACAAGCATACTTTCTTAGTTATTCAACCTAGCAACTCAAATTTTAAAGATATCACTTGCACAACTAGGATTCAATATCACACATACAAAAGAGTTCTACTGCATGCCATATCAAACTAAAACAAAGTCTACCAAAGATCTCCTAGATAGTGTGATTTCTTATGTTGACCTGATCTTCTGAGCCTTCAAAACGTAATCTACAAAATGAGACAAGCACAAGTAAGGTTGAATTGAGCTTAGTAAGTTCGTTTGTATATATTGATAAACCTTTCCAAATTAAACATAGTAATCAATTAAAATTAAATGTTGAAATACAACCTTTATCAATAACTAACAATCAGTACAGTAGTTCAGTATATTCAGTGGATAATACTCGTTTGAGCTTTACTCAGTATATCAGTAGATTTCACTCAACTAAGCTTCTTCAATATATCAGTAGATAACATTCCTTGAGATTTATTCAGTATATCAGTAGATTCTTTTACTCGCTAGAGCATTCCTTTCAACAAATTCAGTAGGTCTGGCTTAAGAGCGCATACATTTCAGTAGATTCAGTAGGTATGACTTGTCTGAGCACCAATCAGTATATCGGTGGGTAACGCTCGCTGATCTCATTCGGTATATAATATAACATTCAATAACAGTATATTAACAAGAGTATAAGGATTATTAGAATCATAATTAAATGCATGAACTTACAGGATTAATTTGCAGTAACGACTTATAGTATCTTAATCAGTGATCAATGTCATTTCAGTTCTTTATTTCCATAACCCAATATTATGCAATTAAGTTCCTATAATAAATTTAAAAATGTACTAAAATTAAATCGTACGAACTTACCTGACTAAATTGCAGCAATGACAAAGGAATAGGGACTATTCGATAATGTAACGCCCTGAATTTTGGGCCTAGAAGTATTAGGTCTTGAGTATGGGAACAGTTAGGAGACAACACATAAATGTTTAATTGTGCAAGAAGGTGACACAAATATATGTCTGCTTCAGTGGTTAAGTGTTCTGGGAAGTGTCTGAGAAGTCTTGGGTTTAAGCCTGAGTAGGTGCAAAAAGTTTTGTTTTTAAAGGAATAAGCACTGTCTCTAGGCAGTAGGCTATTAAATAAATATGGGAAAAAATGACAGAAAAGGGCCTGCTTATCTAGGGGATAAGAGGCGTGTCATCTATACCTGAGGTCTGAGGTTCGAATCCCTGCATGCGCGAAGGGATTAAAATTTTGCAGTGCTGGACGACTAGAGTTTGTGTTTCATTAAAAGTCTGAGTAGTGGGTGTTGGAATAGAGTTTGAATTGTGTAGTTGAGATCGGTTGGAGGGATTTTAGGAGAGATTATAGGAGAAAATCATGGGGATTTGTGGTGGGAGAAGAGTTAGTGTCAAATGAGAATTTTAAGCACTCATGCATTCGATTTTGGAGGATTGGCAAATTGCTCAACATTTTTCTGGTGATTTCCAACATTGGTTTCTTTTCTTTCTGTAGTGACGGAGTTGTTCTAGTAAGTCTGCGGTATCTTTCATTTTTGGCTTATTTTGGGTTATACTTTTCTTCTGGCACTTTGCTCTTTTCCCTTGCCCTTCTGTCAGACACTTTTCTTTTTCTGTTGTTTGTTGTTCTCCTTTCTGGCCTTAACCGAATACCATTCTTCCCCTCTCATTCGGTTTTCATCAATCACCATTTCTTTTGTTGATACATTTGGCCGAATACTCCCCTCTCTGTCTCTTAGACCCTTTGACTGTTGCTAACTAATTCTTTTCTTCTCCTTTTGTGCACTTGCCAAATACCTCACTTTTCTACTCTCCTATTGTCATCCTTCTATCTTAATACTTTAACCGTTACTACATATATCTTTCCCCATTTTGTTTTTGGCTTTTGCAAGTGTTCTCTGATAAATCGGTAAGTATATATGACTCCCTTTGGTTTCTCTTTACCAGTGTGATCTTTCATCTAACATCTTCTTTCTTTTGCCGATCACTGCTAAGGGTGTGCCTCTATCATTCTGTGTACTTTCGACTTGTGTGTGTGGGTGAGAGCCGATTGTTCTTTTATCTCAATCTGGACTCTGCGTTTTCGGTAAGTGACCTTTCGTCGAGTTCAAACTGTTCTTTTGTTTGATGGTTGATAAGGCTCGGTTGGTATACAGGTAATCCCTAAGGCATAAGGATTAGGCTCTTGCAACGAAGTAAGTGGGCAAGCCTAAATCGACTAATCTAGACAAGTGATAGGTAATATTATGGATAAGGGCTTTGATTATGGTTCGCTCCAACACGATTGTTAGAATACTAACCGAAGCTTTTGTTGATATAGGTTGAAGTGCTCATGGTCTAGTTGTACATTTTCGCAATCAGGTGTGTAACCACACTGCCATAATCGTAAATCGGCAAAAGCCGAAATAGGAGACCATTGACGCTACACGAGTATGCACTTGCTCGCTTGTATGGTAATCCGAACGCTTAAACGTGGGCGTTTGATCGTAGAGGCCACAATGAGCGATTTCATGGGCTTAGGCCGTTTGGGCCATGTTGCTCCAAAATGGGCAATGTGGGCCCCACGGGCCTGTGGGCCCCATACGGGTAAACCACACGAACGTGTGGAAAATATTGGGCTAGGCTGTATAGTTCACACGGCCAAGGCCATTTTTGGGCTTTGTGGGCCCACATGGGCTCGCATTATGGGCATTGGGCCCATTTTCATTGTTTGACTAATAAGGTTGCACAGGTCGACCAAGACAACTGTGGACCTACAGTTGGGTCGGTAAGTATACCTAGACCCCAATTTGATGAAATGACTGATATGCCCCTATGAAGGTAAAATGACTGATGTGCCCCTATGATATGTATGACTGTACTCGAGCATGCCATTTTTATATTGCATACATGTATGATATTATGCCATGACGCATGACATCATGGGGATGGGTTTTTATGATTGGAGGAAGTGTACTGTACTGGCAGGTCTGCTGCATATACTATTTAGTGCCGCAACCGGTGCTATTTTGGAGTGTAGGGATGGGTGGGTTGATTTAATCCCTACATAGAGTGTAGGGCTGGACGGAATGGAGTGTAGAGGCTGGTTGGGTAAGATTTCTGATTACATACTTGTATCGTTATCATATCGAGATGGGCTAATGCCCACACCGACAATCGATCATCAGAATGGGCCAAGGCTCAAACCAAAATCGAATCAGCATCGATACGCTTAGGCCCAAATTGTGTTTGCCTACTGCATGATTGACTGTTGTTTATTAAGGGATTACATACTGAGTTTTCGTAAAATCACCCTTCTATTTATCTACGCAGGTAATCCTTAATCTTAGACGGATTAATGCTGCAAGGGACTCAGAGGTAGCCACACAACCGCTCGTGCTTGCATATTTTGTTCTTAATTTATAAGTGATTTAATTTGGGTTTTTTATGTAATAAGGCCTCTTAAAATTTTTATTTTAATTTGGGATTTTACTTACTTTAATTTATATCTGCTAGTAGTAGGATACGAATTTTCAAAAAAATAAATGTTTCTTAAAACACCACGCTTACGCAACATGTTTTAAAAGCTTCGGCAAGAGATATTGTTTTTAAATTTATAACAATTTAATACGTTAAACATTTTGACAAACGACACATTTATGGAAACTAAATAAAAGGTTTTAAATTAGGAACCCACGACAAAGGCAAATAAGGTAAAAGGTTTTTCAACGATATCACCATTTTTCAAAAAACACTTCAATGTGACATTGCCAGATTTGGCCATAACGTCTAGGCCGGGTTTGGGGTGTTATAGATAATTTCTCTTTCCCTCAATTTTCCACTCGTTCTTGATTTAAAATAAGTTTTTTTATGCAATTAAGTCCTTTTTTTGCCTTTTTACAAAATTGTCCGTAATATTTTATTTTTATTCAATTTAGTCTCTAAGCCCTAATCATGCAAATTAACCATTTTTATTTAAAAACATCCATGGTCGAATATTCAATAACCTCAATACAACCATATTTGCAATTATTTCTCATCAAGTCCTTGTAACTTCACCACTTTAACAATTTAGTCCTTAAACCTTAAAATCATTAAAAACTATTTTACAAAATAGTCCTATCTAACAACCAAAATCAATATTCTTTCATAAATTTTTAAGAATATCACAAAATCAATAATGACACAATCGAAAACATTTAACAGTTTCACAAATTGGTCATCGAGTTAGCTAGATTAAGCTAATACGAGCTCAAAAACATAAAAATTACTAAAAACGGGCGAGGTTTACCTCCTAAATCAAAGGACTAATGTTCATTAAAGCTTCCTTCCATGGCTTCTAGGTTTTCCAGTTCTAATTGAAGAAGATGATAAGTTAAAAAATAATTTTAACTTGTTTTCTTTATTAAATTTCATTTAATTTCCAATTTACTATTTTTTCCTTTCTAATTATTCATAATTTTCAACATTTATAAGCCTAATACCGTCCACTATCCCTTCTAATGGTATAATTGTCATTCAAGGAGGGTTTAATTACACAATTGGTCTTTTAATTTTATTAAATTTCAACTAAATAAACTTAATTTTCAATTTAATCCTAAACTGATTAGGACTAAAAGAGAAATAGCCCAAAAGTTAGTGGATTTAATCATATCCACCACCGCTTGGACTTTTTGACCATGGTTTAATTACCATTTTGGTCCTTTTACTACTTTAAATCTATAGCGATTAACTTTTGTCTCTTTTACAATTTAATCTTTTTACCTTAATTAAGCAATAAATCATCAAAATTATCGAACTAAACTTCAATTCATATATAATATGACTCTTTAAATATTTAATAAAAATATTTACGACTTTATATTACGGAAACGAGGTCCTAATACCTCGTTTTCAATAACCACTTGATTTTTGAACTGAACCACTTATATTAACTTTTAATTCAATTGTTTTAAATTCATCAAATCAAAATTCAATATCAATAAATAAATTTATTATTGACTCATATAATATTAAATTGTGAAGTAATTGAAAGTATGAGTTGTTTTGGACCTTGTGGAATAATTGGTTGAAATAGAATTTTCTTGATTTTAATTAAATAATATGATATATAATTGAGGATTTAATTGTATCGAGGCTAAATGTTGAGTGCAAATAAGTAAAAATGTAATTAAATGGTAAAATGGTTTAAATTTGAACTTGATATGGTATTTGAATTAGTTAATAAATTAATTTATTATGTTTTGATAGTGAAACGAGTAGATCGATTATAAATCGAGGAAAAGAGAAGTTTGTGGAATAAGCGTTTGCGGTTTTAGGTAAGTTTGTAGTCCCCAAACTCGAACTTTTCAAATTGTTTTAATTAATCTAGTTACTACTTGATGCCTTAATATATCTCTAATGTAATTGTTAATTAAATTGAATGGAAGTTTATGGATGTATAAGTTAATTCAATTGAATGGAGGTTTATGGAATGTGACATTATGGAATAAATTAATGTATGATTAATAGATAATTGGAGTGGAAGTGTTATTAAATTATGAAATTTGATATTGAGTTATGAAAAGTAAAAATTATGGACTTGCAAATGAGTAGTTGACATCGTTGATTCGTTCAACTAGCACTGGGCGCAAATATCATTGTTTATCCAACTTGAGTTAGGCTCACTGATTATTCGTCAATCGATCCAACTAGCGCTGGGCACAACTTTCGTCAGTTTATCTGACTAGTGCTGGGCACACATTCATCGATTTATCCGACTAGCGTTGGGCGCAAATATCGTTGGTTTATCCAACTAGAGCTGGGCTCACTAATTATTCGTCGATTTATCCGATTAGCGCTAGGCGCAACCTCCGTTAGTTTATCTGACTAGTGCTGGGCACACATTTGTCAGTTTATCCGACTAGCGCTGGGTGCAAACTCTTTTGCGGATTATCCGTTAGGCACCGGGTGCCATGTATCAACTGGACTATACAGCAAGGTTTTATGAATCATCTAAGAAGAATGTTTATAGGTATTACTAAAGAAGATTATATTTACTTATGTATATACAATTATTAATTAGAAGATATGATATATTCTTGAGTTAGATTATTAAAGTTGTGAAATAAATTCAAATGCTTTGGATATACTTGTAGTTATTCGAATAAGTGAAGTTTGCATAATGTCGACTGGTTTGTGCCATTATATAAGTAAATTGTTTATTGATCTATGCAAAGCTATTTATATAGTAAGTGATGCGAATTGAGATATACGTTCAAACCAACTAAATGTGAATACTTGTGAAAATTGAGTATGGCATGAAATAATGTGATAAAAATGCATGAATTTGAAATGGTGATATATTGTAATTGTATGTTTAGATAGTAGTATAATAGTATAATTCAATTTGAGCAATCATGTATCATATCATGTCTTAAAATGTTCGGATTATAAAAATATCATAAGTTTTACTCAGCGTGTGGTTTTGTTTTTCCGTGAGCAGGTTAGGTGCTCTCTTTTGATCGCCGACTCAACATCCAACAACAATCCCGACCTCAAATGTGGTGATGTTTAATTTTGTAATGGCATGTACCTAGGATGTCTTTGGTTGTTAGTTGTTTTGTGAACGTGATGTAAATTAAGTTATAAGTATATGTTTATGTTTGAAGCTAAATGTTAGTATGTGTTTTGACCAAAGGCTTGATATGTGTATGAAACTTAAAGCTTGATGTCTTAAGTAGCTTTATGTTAGGCTAAATTGAATGATTTTGGCATACTTTAAACTTGATTTGGATGATGTATTGTTGATGTGTTTTGATGATATAAAATGTGGTACCAATGAGGGTACATTGGTTAGGCACTTAGGATGATTATTTTGGCATTTTTTGAGTATGTTTAATCATATTTTGAATAGGTTAAAGGATTGGTATTTGAACTGCTTAAGGCCCAAGTAAGCTTGAAATGGTAACTTGTTGTTTAAGGTACATTTTAGGTTCACACGATCAGAGACATGGTTGTGTGACTCGGCCGTGTGAGACACACGGCTTGGCGACACAGCCATGTGTCACCTGTTGAAGGCTTAAGGTGCAAGTTAGCGAGTTACACGGCTTGAAACACAGGCGTGTGTCTCAGCCGTGTGAAGCACATGGCCTGGCCACATGGCTGTGTGACCCATGTAGCCAAAATTTTGCAACTTTTCCTTAAACTTTCCAAATGTTTTCAAATAGGTCCTGAATTGATTCTAATGTATTTTTAGGGCCTCGAAGGCTTGATTTAAGGACAGTATACATGTAATGATTGGGATTTAGTATGCTTATGATTATATATGAAATGTATGTTAAATGTTTTGATTGTTCGGTAATGCTCCGTAACCATAATCTGACAACGGATTCAGGTTTAGGGTGTTACAATAGGAGAGTTAGAGGGTACCACATTGATGGAAGAACACCAACAAAGCTTATTGCCTAGCTCTCCACCACTTTGCGTTTACCCTTAGCTTTAGAAGATTCACCACCCTCTTTAACTAACCATGTAACACACAAGATTTCCCACAAAAAATAAGAGTCGATAAGATGCAAAAATACATGATTTAAATAATAAAAAAATATTAGAAGATGGGTAGAGACTTCCTCAAAATCAAACTCTCCTAAACACTCAATAACCTTCACATTCATCCTTGAAGAACATAGATTTTTTTTCATGGAACTTTAAAAGCTAGATCAAGACCCTTACTTCTTTGAGATTTGGAGGATGAAAAATGGTGAGAACTCACTCAAATCTCTCTCCCTCTACACGACTTGCTAAGGAAAATAGATGGAAAAATAAAGAAAAAAAATGAAGAAATGTAAAAAGAACTGTGTAGAAGTTATGAAAATAAAGAAAAAGAAAGAAGAAAAAAATAGGGTGATTATAAAATATGAAAAATGAGGACAAATCCACTTTATCCCTCACCTCAATCTACCAAACCATCTTTTCCCATTAATTGGGAGAAGACTTTTATTCAAAAATGGTAAAATGACCATATTAGCCATCTATTTTCCCCTACTTCACACAAGCTTCCCAACATCCTTAATTTCTAATAAAAAGGTCCAAAATTCACCCAAATTAATTCCAACAAAACCTGATCCCAAAATAAATTTATCCATCGCCAACCCAGGTCAACGCTCGAACATTGACTCGTGAATTTGGGGCCGTTACACAGTGAGTTACACGGCCTAGCACACAGCCTGACACACAGGCGTGTATGGCAACTCAAAGAGTTACACAGCCTGGCACACGGACGTGTGACACAGCCATGTGACCCTACTCAGTGAGTTACATGGGTGAAGACATGGGCTGGGACACGATCGTGTGTCTTTTGTTCAATTGTTACATGGCCTGGGCTATATCACATGGCCGTAGGACCCCTGTTTTTCTAATTTTGTATTTTTTTCTTTAAACTTTTGTTTTGTTTTAGATTAGTCTTGAATTGCTTCAAAGCTATTTTTAGGGCCTCGAAGGCTCAATTTAGGGAAAAATATGCATGAGATTGAATGGTTTATAATATGAGTTTAATTTATTTAAATATTATGATGTTAATGTTTTTAATTATACGATAATGCTCCGTAACCCTAATCCAGCGACCGAGACCGGTTAGGGGTGTTACAGACTCGACGTCGTGACATGACAAACTGTTCGATGACATCACAACATGGAGAAGGTGACATCGCGACGTCGGCCCTAAATTTTCAAAACTTTACAATTTGGTACTATTCCGTGCTCGGGTCAATAAAAGAGTTTTTGTAAGCTTGATTAAGGCTTGGATTTTATTGTATACCACATTATGAATGTATTTATGACATGATTGTTTGTTTAAAATAATTATAGTATGTTTGACTATAGTTTCTCCAACAATGACTGAAATATCCCGTAACTCGGACCTAACGATTGGGTGGGGCGAGGGGTGTTACATCTCTTATGCTAATCTAAGTTCCCGTTTTCCATTGGTTGCCTAGGCTAAGTGTGCCCAAAGCCTCTTCCAAGTGAGGATCGAAGGTTGACTTAGACTCGTTAACAAAATACCAAATCTAAGGCCGTATGTTTGCTTCGCTATAGTTCTAAGCATGTGACATGTAATATTAGGTCAGCTTGTTATTTTCATATATTACTCATAAAAAATAAATTAATAGATTTAATGGTTGTTATTTGTATTAAGACCATCGTAGACGGTACTGTTTTGGTACCACTCATACTGGTCAAGATGCATCGTTCTGATAATACACTAGAACAATAAACTTAAGGTTTCGTTCTGGTGCAAGTTTTAGTCGTACCGACCAGAATATCGTGTACTAGCCGATACCAAAAAATAATTTTAAAATATATTTTAAATTTAAATGTATTTTTTATTATTTACTTGTAAAAATATTTTTTTAAATAATTTAAATTTAAATTTTTATTATTTATTTTGAATTTATTGAATTATGAATTATTATATGTATAGTATAAGATGATATTATAGTTTAATTTATGAAATAATTTTTTACTTGTTTATTTTGAGTTTGTTTAATGATGGATTGCATTTGTGAAGTTTATTAAAGAATATTATATATAATTTATTAGTATTTTTCTTATCTTAAAATTTATATACGATGAGATTTGAACTCATGTCACTGACATTTTTAAAATCTTTAATTTAGCACTTCAGTCGAAATTTTATTTTGATGAGTATTTTATATTTGAGATATATTTAACCTCATTATTTGATAATTGTAAATACTTTTTAGATACATATATCAAATGTTTTTTAAAAAATCGATAAACTCAAAACAGTACACCAGTACCTATATGTACCAATACCAATAGAAAAATGGTATGTCCATGGGCACGATACTAACTACCTTGATTAAGACTAAAATTTCGAAATTGAAAAAAAAATATATAACGATTAAGAATAATCCAATTGGAGAACATAGACTAAATCTATAACTTTACGCATAATATAGGACTAATAGCATAATTGAACCAAATAGATTCAACTGTTATCATTTAGTCAAGACTAAAATTTAAAATTTTAAAAAATACAAAAAATAAAATTAATTAAATTAAAGTATAAATACTAAATCCACAAAATATGCAAATTACAGTTCTAATAGCTATATGCAACATCCACACCCTCAAATTTTGAACCGAATTATAAAATCTAAACACTTAGCTTTATTATACTGGCTGTTAACTACTATAGGTCCAACTTCAATGTCATCAAAGAGGAAGAGGAGGACGTGAGCTTGGATTTTCCTCGTTGCGAGGGACGATTCCGATGACATAAGTTGGAAGTGAGTGAAGGAGGCCATAAAACCAGCAGAAAAGCTGTTTAAAAATATCAAAGAAGAATCCATGGCAAGGGTACGAAAGGAGGTGGAAGAAATGGAAGGGCCAGAAGAGCGAAGGTGGGTAAAGGAGGGAGACTAGTAGAGATGCACTTACAGCAATGGAAAAATCTCTTGAGCGAAAGCGGATGAGATTGACGTTGAGAGGGATGTCGGCGGAGGTGAACAGGAAGAGTAGGAGGAAGAAGAGTGCAAGAAGTAAAAATGGGAGCTCCATAATAGAAAATTCTCGAACAAAGACTGAGGAACCACCATCCGAGTTGGAAGGGATTAAGAACATAAAAAGGATCAAATTCAACACAGGAGGGATACAGTATCGCAGGTCCATCAGGTTTCCGGCTTTGTTCTCTTTTTTGTACTCAGACGGAGCCTTTGGGGCTTTGTTCTTTTTTTCGTATGGTTGATGGAGGCTTTGGGACATTGTTGTACTCGACGAAACTCTTGAGGGAGGAAGGGTTGGCATTTATAACAGGGAGGTGGGTTGTAGAGGAAAGGTCTTACAGCCTCCAAACACTCCCAATTCAGTCCAACTTGACCCAATTCCCCACTAAAATTGGATCGGTTGGGTCTTAAATCCGCCCTTAATTTTGACATCCAGTCACGTTTACTTGCATGTTTTTGCAAGCTTGTCAAAGTTACTTACATGCAAATCGGTCTAAAGTTTATTTACTAAATAAAAAATATTGAAAATTGAAAAGAGCAGTGTTCAATTTAATTATGACTTAACGCTGGCGCCCAAATTTTGACACGGTTACCTACATGATTTTCCAAGTTTCTCTAAGTTCATTTACTAAATAAAAAAGCAAAACAGAAAAGGGTTTGAAGAGTTAGTGTTGCTGCAAACTAACAACACCCAATTACTTCATGCTTTGTTTGGGGATGGTGGCAACAGAAGACAACATCAACGATGTTTACAAGGAAGCGGATAGGGTTTTGTTTTCCACAAAGGGTTTGAACAACCACTTGTTTTTATTTCAAGTATTGAAGCGGTAGGGTTTGAAGCTAGGGTTCCAGTAAGTGCACGTGAAAGATATATTCTATATTTCAATATTTTTTTATTTTATAAATGATGTTGAAATTTGAAAGAAAATAAGTTTATTGGGGTTTTATATTGATACATAAATTTATTAAATAATTCAGTAAAAAATAAAAACAAAATTTATTATATTACACTATATAAACCTAAAGATTACGTAAAATAAATAAATATTTACATATGCATCGGGGGATTATATTCCTTGAAGTAAGTAATGGAAGCTAAAAATTAGTAAATAATAAGCAAATTGGCTCTAAACTATGCCCCTTTTTCTCATTTTGGTACCTAAACTTTTGAGATTAAAAGTGATGCCTAAAATATCATTTTGTCCCAATATTTTATCTCAAAAGCCAATACCAACCAATAAGAATATGGCACATGAAATAAAATGAGACAATTTAGATACTATTGACTAAAAAAGCTTAGATGCCAACATGAAAAAAATAATATAAATTTAATGTCAATTTCCTTATGTTAAAGTATGTTATAAGTCTATGTACTTTTTTTGAATTTAGAATTTAGTTCCTCTACTTTTCAAATTTTAAAATTCATGTCTAATTATTAACATCAGTAAAATTTTTCTATTAAATTTATTGGTATGACATTTTGGAATAAAAAAAATTCTTACTTGACAATAATGTAACTAAAATCGTGTAATAAACCTAAATTTGACAAAAGAGAACTATGTTATTTTTAAATTTAAAAGGTAAAAATAAAAAATAAAAAAAATTAAAAAATTCCTTGAAATAAAAGTAAGGGCAATCACCTGGAGCATATTTTAACCATTTGCTTATTATTAAGCCTACTACTGCACTAACCCAATTCTCATATTAGTTCTTAAAGCTTTTTTTTTTTGTCAAGAGTAGCACTTAAATCATCGTTTCATTTTTACCCAAGAAGTGTATGGCATCTACTAAGAATATTTCATGTGTCACATTATTATTGGATGAACCGAGACAAAATTGGTAGTTTAGGTGCCATTTTTGAAAGAAAAAAAAATAGGGACCAATCTGAAAAGTGAGGTACAGCTGAAGGGGTGAGTTATAATTAAAAAAAAAAAAAAAAAAAAAAAAGGAGAGTTGGGTGGATATAATAATAGAAAGAAAGGAGATTGGGTAAGAGAGAATCTAAGGAAAGGCAATGGGATTTTATACAACTTTGGATCTGACAATCACGCTGTCTCCTCTGCTTCCCTACAAAACTTAGATCTTCTTAATCCCTCTTCACGCGCCCTTTCTCCCCGTCCTCCCCACTCTCTCTTCCTTTTTTTTTTTTTTTATTTATATAAAAACATAAATTATTTCCCGAAATAATATAAGATGAACATAAATTACTATTATTTGTTTATCAAAATCCAAAATTAAATATTAAATTATTTGCTCTATACTCAACTAGAAAAATCTAATTTGTATTGATTCCACTCAATATCTCACACTTTTTCATCTGATTTTATATGAAATTAAATATTATTTTGGTTTCCAAACATTCACTTAACACAATAATATTCATATTTTTTGGTTTTCCAATTATTTGTTTGGATTATTTTGAATTAAAATGGATTGTGTTCTAAAATCATTTCAATGTTTCAATCCCATCTAATACCGTACTATATTTCACATTAGCCAAACAATCTCACATATCCAAAATTTCTACTTCTTTTTTAAACCCTTTTCATTTCCTCTCATCCACTTGATTTTATACCATAAATTCATAATCATTGATAGCCTCAACTATTACATGAAATATATTGAATGAAAGGGCAAAAAGAAGTTACGACTCCATCGTGAAAAGAAGCCTTCTAAAGTTCAGGCATTGTCGGAGTTGACCGGAAACATTCAAAGGGCCCTTATAGTTACACTAAAATTCGAAGAAGAAAAAAAAATACCTCAAGGAATGGTGTCATATATCTTGTTGTTAGAAGAAACCATGTAACATCATTTATGAATAATGCAAGTTGTTTATAACCACTCAAAAGACAGACAATCAAGTGCAGCCAGATTTCAGGCTAAGATATGTACAAAGGAAATCCGAGAATCACGATAACCTCTTCCCAAATGTGATGAAGAAACAATGATTGACCTAGTTCTCTCTATGGCATCCTCGTAATTAGGTTAATGCAAGAGATGGTAGGTTACCTGCGGGACATCTTTGCCTGCGAGGACGTCTAGTTGTCTTCCCCCATCCAGTAAGGCTTCCATCGTCGAGCCCCAATTCGGTGTTATTATGCTGCTGCATTAATGGTGTGTGACTTGTGGCTGCTGCTGAAGCAGGAGGGGAGGTAGTTATTGAACGTCGCCTCCCCCTACCACAATTTCTTCTTGCCAATCCAGAATTCCATGAATGACCTGTTGCTCTCATAAGCCCTCCAAATGTTTGAAGATCTTGTGTGACCTCGTGCCTTGATAGAGAAGCAAGACCTGGAAGGATGTCCCTTTGGAAGTCCCTCCGCTGCCTTCCTCGCCTTCCTTGGCCCTTTCGTGTTCGTGTTGTTAACAATGAGTTACTTCCTGTTTCTTCCACTTTAAAGTTTTCGGGGACTAGAGGCTCCGGCATGTAATCCTCTTCCTTGGTTTCTGCTAGTCTCAAAACCATTGATTCAAAGGAATCAATCTCTTCTAAAGAAGATTCATCTCGACCCCCATCTTTATCTCTCGAAATAGCCTCCAACTTACTCTCAAGGTCCTTGCCGAAAGAGGAAACTGTCTCAGCGAACCAGTTAAGGGGGTCTATGGTAGAAGTTTCAGATGAATTGCAATTGACATCATCCAAATGACTGCAATGACCGGATGATGAGATGGCCACTATTGCCTCAGCTGCACTCTTCATAGGTCCATCCTGCAAAGACTCATCTCCGCTTTCTGCTGACACCAGAGGTAAGTCATGTGCCTTTTCTGATAATTCTTCTCCATGAATGACATCCTTAGGCTCGGGAATGAGTGGAGCTTCCAAATCTATTCTTCCAGTCGTCTTCCTACCAGTGCTTGGAACATTCAGTATAAAAGAAGCTTCATCCTCAACAGCACACGAGTTCAAGTCAATTTGATGTCTGAAACTTGATATCTTCATATCTGCTTCCTTCTCTATGGTCGAATTCTCTGCAACATTGTCTTGGCTCGCGTCAAGAGACGCATCACAAGGTAAGTTAATATCAAGTAACATATTTCTCCCCTTATTTTCTGCTTCACCTTCAGATGGTTGAGAACCAGATACATATGGGGAGGTAAAAGAAGACTCGTTCTCAGAAACATAATGTTTTTCAAAAATGGGAACCCCTAAAATCCTTTTATCGTGCAGACATTCACTTATTTCACTCCTGTTGGCATCGGCATTGTTGGAGGATGAAATTGACTTCACATTCTGTGTAAAAATTTGACTGAAACCATTTCCAGTCTCACTTTTATTGGTCGATTTCTTCGAAGAAGATTGAAAGAAGATTGACTCTCCAACATTCAAGTTCAAGTCCCTTCTTGCACTTATAGCCTCATTCTTACAAGCAGGCTTGGCCCTTAGCCATGGCAGCCCTGGTAGATGGTCTTCATGCTTTCTTAGTAAATCTATTTGAGGACCTCGTTGCGTAACTGGCATGTTAGATGAATTGTTTGAAAGCACCACTTTCAAATTCACATCGATAGCAGACTTCATATCAACACCGTTTGAGCAGTTGTAAGGCATAGTCGAACCATGAGTAGGGAATTGCTCAGAGATCACCTTACCAACATTACTACCATAACTGGTAGAAAGGAGCTGAACTCCAAGTTCCTTGGACCCCGACGAGGATCCATAATGAAAACTGTTCCGATAGGAAAATTCACTTCCAAAAGCAGGGTTAAGTTTAGAATTGCTACTTTCTTTCCTTTTCTCGCTGAAACTCTCATTGCTATGGGGTGATATGCCAGAACTCTTACTATAAGGACCATATGAATTCAAAGATGGGTGAGTCTGAACTGACAATGACTTCTGGTTCAAGCTGCTCGAAGGCTTTTCCAAAGAAGAAATCGAATGAGACCATGGATTTACCGTATCAGAAGAAGCAAACAGATTCAAACTAACCTTAGAAATCATGTTTGACTCTGGATGGCTGTTATTGGAGATTTCATGGTTTCTTCCCGAAACTTCAAAACTTTGAAGCATTCTGTCTCTAGAGAAATCCGCCCTGCTTCGGTCAGTTAGTGAAAACGTTGGTGGATCATGAGCTTTCTCGAAAAGAACCTGTACTTGCTGGTACGGTACAGGCAACTTCTGTGGCTGAAAACTTTGTGAAATAGACTTTGAGTTGCCTTTACTGTGCCCTGCAAACCAAGATAATAAAAATGGAATCCTGAGTGTCCATTATCATCTGCATAAGACGTGGCATAGAAACCAGGCTAATGCCATCCCACCAAAACCAGAGAATATAATACAGCACTCAGCTGGTAACAAATGAAAAAACTTTTAAAGAAAGGAACATAATGCAAGTTCAGTAATTCACGAGTATTACCAGCTTCAAGCACATGGGAAAAGAATCCTCTAGCATTCTCATTGTTTTCAACATGCAAATTAGTTATGGACTGATTATCACTTTGGCGATGAGAATTCACAGAAATGTCTTTTGGGAAACCAAGAAGTTCTGGCTTTGGTTTAGCTGACAGTTCATGACCTCTATGATAGAGGTCATGGGGTAAAAAGTGAGAATATGCAGAACCATTGGTTTCTTCAATCTCAACTGGCTCATTCAAGTCAGCCAAACAACTTTTGCCCTTTGAACATGCATCAGATTTCGAACCATTTCCATGGCAACTAGTCTTTCCAACACCGTTACAAAATGGCTTCCCACCACTCTCTGGCTCAATTTTCCCGTTTCCATTTGGAAGATAAGTTGAAAAGTCGGATGCTGTGTCATTCCGAAACTCTTCTGCTTCTTCAATATCAATGTATGTATCTGCCGGAAGTTGAAGATCAAACATTTTCCTTCTCACTTTTGTAGGCCTGCACTCTAGTACCTCAACATCCTTTAAATTAACTCCATTTTGGGACAAAAAGGGACCAGCTTGGATGCTGCTTTCCTTCACGGAACTAAGGCGAGAATGAGCATCTTCAACTCCAGAAATAGATGGTCTACCACAAACAGAATTTGCCACGGGGAAGTTGGGGATATGACATTTGTGAGAAACTTCAGTTGTAATTTGTGACGCTAACAAGGTTGATGATAATGATGGTCCAGTAGGAACCTGATCTTTTTGTAATTCTTTCTTTTTCACTTCATCCATCAAGTCCCTTTGTATTCTGTACAGGCGATGAAGCTCGGAAACCTGGATAAAGACAGTGGACTCAGACATAAATATTGACAAAACAAAGTGAAACTAGCGAAGCTAGACTTCATTAAAACAGGGCCATATAAACAATACCAATAAATATGGGCACGCGATCAGCTGAGACCTTATTACCTGATTATGAAATATAGCCTCGTGCTCAAGCATTGTTCTCTTCAATCGGTCCTTATCATACTCAGGATACGCATCTGCAATGGCCCTCGGGAAAAAGCTATTGTAGTACTGACCGCTTGTCAAGGTTTTATCCCCGTAATAAAGTGGCCAGCTACAACCATTAGAGTCCTCGTTGAAATCCCTCATTGAGTAAAATCCTGGCAAATAGCTTTTCGACTGAACCTTTGTTCCCATTCCTGAAATCAATAAACAAGTCTAATTAATTTGACATACGATGAATCATACTATTAAGGGAAAAAAAACACCCTCATTGAGCTTATCCCCACTTTCAAATGATGCATGCTGCAATAGCAGTCCCATTGTAAATACAGCCATTAAAACAAGGATTCATCAAACAGCTTCCTTTGGTACTCCAAAAACTAATTACTTTCAATACTATGACAAAAGTGACATAATCCTAAATTCATAATTAATGCCATCAAAAGCAAACGCAAAAGATTTAAATTAAAATGTAAGCTAGAAAATCATAAATGAATCACCACACTCACTTCATCCATGTTTTAAGATTCCCAGATAAAGACAAAATCTTTCAGAAAAAAAGGAGAAAAGTTAGGAACTGTATGATCAATAAAGCAAAATGCTATGGAATTTATGAAGAAAGGGGAAATTAAGATGCTAAATTAGTAAGCAAAGTTAATAGATTAGATCGCAGGCATATTATCAAATATTAATAGCTCAACATATGACTACAAAATTTAAGGTCATCCATCTAATCTAATCAAAATTACAATCAACCCCAATCCAGAAACCACAAACAGAACACATAGAACAAACTAAATATATATTTTTAAAAAATCATAAATAGATGAAGAAATAAAAAGCTTACAATCAATTTTTTTTTTTAATTCACTCAATTACAAAACTACAATAATCCCGAAATTTATCACACTTGAGAAATTTAAAAAAAAAAGGGAAAAAAATTAACCAAATCATAAGATAATAAATAAAAGAAATCTATGACTCAAATTACCAGAAAATGAAAAAGGAAGAAAAAATTTACCTCAGACCCACATCCTCTAATCACATCACCTTCAAGATTCTCCCATGGATTTAGCTGCTATATTTCCCCGTCATACATAATTCCAAAGCTCCCAAACTTCCCAGAGTATCAACAAAAGATTAAAGCTTTTCCAACAACCCAAAAAAAAAATTACAGTAATAAACTTCAGCTGAAAAAAAAAAGTGGGTGTTCTGTAAAATCATCAAAGGAAGTTAGATCATCATCATATTGAAAGAAAAAAGAAAAGAGAAGAGAAGAGATGAAGATTTCAATCTACTGGGCCACACTCTCTCTCTCTTAAAGAAAAAGAAGAATGTTGTTGAAGTTATAATTTTTATTTTTGGATTCTAGAGAGAGAAAAGGAAAAAAGAAAATAATTGAAAAGTTGAATGCTTTGGGGAGGTGCTAGAGAGAGATTGGGGATAAGAAATCTTCACACAAACAAACGAACTTCTTCAAGGAACAGTGACATGAAATTTGTCAACATCCGGTCTCCTTTTATTCTTTGCTTCTTCCTTTATTTCTCAATAATAATATAAACCCATTTGCTTTTTATATAAAGATTTACCCTTAAATTGGTAAATTTGTATTTTAACCATTTTAATCTTTTAAAATTTTATAATTCAATCCTAATCTTTTATATAAAATCTCTGGCTTCCATTGTAATTAATTGGTCAACAAATTGTATAAGATTCTTGATATTTGAAAGTCATGTTAGACTGCATATAATCCAAAGTCTAGTCGGACTTCAAAATACGAAAAAAATAATGTGCATCATATTTTTTATTTCATAATAATATTATTTTGAAATATAATAATTTATAATAAAAAAAAGCTTTTATTTATTTATCTATAAATATTTTATTAAATTGATGATACTTTTAATCGAGTTATGATATTATAAAAATATTCTTTTTTTTAAATATTATTATAATGACACTAAGAGAAAGCCAAAATGAAACTTTAACTTTTAATAATTTATATATTTATAATTTTTAAAGGATTAAATTAATTTTTTATAATTTTAGGAGCGCTAAAGTATAATTTTATCTTTACTAATTTAAAATTTTCTAAACAAACAAAATAACAATTTTCTAGGCCTCTATTTATTTTCATAATAAAATAATTACAAATCCAAATATTGAATAAATCTAATATTATTTATATTTTATATAATTTCTAAATTACTTATAAATCCCTCAAATCTCTAAAGTAGCTTATCTACCAAAAGTAAAAAGTCTCCAACTGAAAAGGGCAAAACAGTAAATCAAGTAGCGTTGAAGCATAAAAGAAAAGAATAGTAAAAATAAGTAGCGTTAATTACAATGAAGATTTGGGAAATTAAGCAGAATTTTAAATGGCTAAAACCAGTAGACAACAAGTGGGCCCCCCTGATACTGTCTGAAAATCCCGGATGAGGTAGGTTTTTAGGAAGAAAACATTTGCAGTCATAAATGCCCTTCAGAATCTGACACATTTACCCTTTAATTATATATTCCATTGCATGCAGTGCCATAATTGTGTGGTTGATTTTGATTGGTGGGATCCTTTGTTCTTTTAAAAAGGCGAATTTGTGGCTACTTTCGTTTTTTTTAATGATAATAGGCACATAAACATTGTTCTTCCAACTTTACCAACCAAAACAATTTATTTTACCCTTTTCAATTTTTCCCTCTATTTTAATCATTAAATTTTTATTTTTTTATCAAATCACTTTAAAATACATAAAAAATTTATATTTATTTACTAACGTAACATATATATATATGAATTATCACATCGATGGTATGTCAGCATTTAATTAATTTTTTATAATTTTTATACTTTTAAAATAATTTTAATTATTTTTAATTTCAAAATATATTTTTTTATATTTTAAAATTTTAAAAAATTAATTAAATATTGATGTGTCATCCACGTGGCAATCTACGTGTATGTCACATCAATAAAGTTAAAAAAATATTAATTTTTTCATCCATTTTAGAGTGATTTGACAAAAAATACAAAATTAAAAGCTAAAAAAGGTATAAAATATTTTTTAAAAATTAGAGAGTCAAATAAATCATTATTCGTAATCCTAACACGTGACTTTCTTTTTTGGTTTATGAATAGGATGTAGCATGAGATTACTTCTAAAATAATTAAAAATAAAATTTGAAACTTTAGGTGGAATTTCTTATTTTATTTTTTAAAAAATAAATAATGTATTAAAATTTTGGTTTTTTTTTTTTACATTTGATTGTTTTAGTTAAATCAGTTTTTTAAATTATAATTTTGATTTTAAATTAATGCTTAACTACCAAAATTTTAAATAAATAAACTTGGAATTGGCATGCTAAAAATTTGGTTTATATTTGATGACAATCTTTGAGTATTTTTTTAGGGTGAACTGTAAAATAGTTATTTTTGTTTGTCTCATATTACATTTTAGTCACTTATATTTAAAATGTTACGTTTTAGTCATTTATGTTATCGTTTTGTTACAAAGTGGTCACTCTATCGTTAAACTTCATTACCTCCCTAATGGTAGTCATACGTGGTAGCCTAAATGGGTTTTAAATGTCAACTTGGATGTCCAGTTGTTGGAATGAAAATAGGTTTTTAATTAAATAAATTTAATTTAGATTGCCACGTAGGACTGCCGTTAAGAAGGTAACGGAGCTTAACAGTAGAGTGACCACTTCATAATAAAAAGATAATATAAGTGGTTAAAACGTAATATTTAAAATATAAGTGACTAAAATATAATTTGAATCAAATAAAAGTGACTACTTTTTATAATTTATCCTTTTTTTTAACATGTAAAATCTATGTTACTATACACACATACTTTAAATATATTGCACATGATATTTAAAATTCAAGTTGATGATTAGACTGAAAAAAATTTCCAATTAATAAGATATTGATTAGAATGATTTACAAATAGGAGGTGATAAATGTGGCTCATGCCATTACCATTTTACATAATAAGAATCATTAATATTTAAAAATAATATAAATATAAAAAAGAATTTGGTTTTCTTAGATATTTTTAAAATTATATATTTTTGTGATGATTAGACCATAAACTAAAATTTGGTCCCCTCAAATACTTTTGCAATGGTCATTTTCATGGAAAATGTGTGAAGCTTTCTATAAGTAATGAAGTAGTGGGAAGATTTAGCTAAATATATGTTTTAGGGCCCCCACCAAAGGCTTTTTATATATGGTGAAACCCACAAGAAGTTTCTTTTTCTTTGTTTGAAATAATATTGCATCAAAAATAATTCTAATTAACTCCAACTACAAGAGCTGGTTGTAGTCTTCATAAATGAATTATAATGGAAATTTTATAAGTTAAAAATACTGATTAACAGCATTAAAATAAATTATTCTAATGTTAGAATCTTAACTTTCTTAAAATGATTTACAAACTATATTCCCAATATATAGACTCAATAACAAAAAATTGTTAAAGAAAACCCCAATAATAATAAAATTTAAGAGTACTGATTATATCAATTTCTTTTTCTTTTTCTTTTTCTTTTTTTACACAATTTTAGAAATACTTATAATCCCTCTTCAACTCATAAATTAGAGGATAATGCACTTCAGCACACTCGAACCCATATCATCCTACATTAATAACAATGCCCATACCAATCGAGTTAAAACTCAATTAATATTTACATGTATGGTTATTATTGGATGGTGAAAATGATTAATATAAAAATGAGTTTTCAATTTCACATTAATTCATGATATTTTTTATTTGGTAAAAAAAAATAGAGAAACAAGAAATTTTAAAATCTAATGCTACAATGCCCAAAGGAAATTATATATCAATACATATATTAGATTATTTAGTACACAATTCAAGGTATAAATTTTTTTTATTTTTTTCTTTATTATTTTATTTATTTTAAAAATATATATTAGATTTATTTATATTTTTTAATATTACAAATTAAATTATATTCAATTTTAATAATTTTAAGTTTTCACTAAGTATGTGTTTGATAAACTAAAAAATTTAAATGCTGAAACATTAATAACTGAATCTTTACTATTAAATTTTATAAGCGTTGAATATATTTTAGGTAATTATTTGGTAAATTAATTAATATAAGTATTGAATACAATTATGTTATTTGGTATTATTTTTTTAATATTTAATTTTAATTTTAATTTTAATCTTATTAATATAATATTATATATTATTTTGGGTAGTTTTAAATGGAAAAATAAATAAGGTAATTTGAATATCTCCTTTTTTAATAAAATAAAATGAATTTAATATTTCCTACATTAAGTGATAAGTAGCTACCTACTTACTTATTTTATTCAACATTTCTTTGTTAAAAATTTTATATAAAATAAAAAATTAAAATAATTATCAAATACATTTAAAATATTAAACGCAATAACGTATTAAATACATCCTAAATTATTGCTATGATACTTAAAACATATATTCAATTTAATATTTTATAGCTGAAATAAGGCAATAAAATGGATGAGATTTATCATATGTTTATAAATTTATTTCAAGACATGCATTTTATAACTCACAAACATATAACATAACTCCCAACCATTCTTACTACCGACTTTCCAAAGAGCAAAATATATATATATATATATATATATATTTTCTTCGTATTTCTCATATATATATTGTTTAGGACAAATTGCATAAATAGTCACTCAACTATTAAAATTTCATTTTAAGCATTCAAAATAAAAAATTTATAATTTAAGCACTCACGTTACATAGCTTATTCATTTTAGTCACTATTGTTAAAAACTCCAATGAAATTTTGACTTACAATTATTTCTAAAATTTTGACTTTACACATAGTTTAACTAAAATAAAAATTATCATTTTAGCCCTCTAATGTTTTAATATAAATGAGGTTTAACCCTAATTTTTATATAAAAACAATTCTTTTTTTGACATTCCTAATTTTCCATCACCAAGAAAAATAAACCTAAATCCATAGGAAAAAAAATAGGTTTAGGGAATTGAATCCAAATCTCTTACAAAAATGAGTTGGAGAAGAGAACTCAAAATGTAACACCCTTAATCCGTATCCGTCGCCGGATTAGAGTTACAGAGCATTACTGTATAATTGGAAACATTTAAACTTAATATTATTCAATAATATAATCAAATCATAAACTATTCATATACATACATACATACATACATACCATCCCTAAATTGAGCCCTCAAGGCCCTAAAAAATATCTTAGAAGTAAATCGAGACCAATTTGAAGCAATTTGGAAAGCTTAGGAAAAACATGCAAAATTTGCAAAGTAGGAGTCATACGATCATGTGGCCAGGCCATATGCCTCATACGGCTAAGACACACTCTCGTGTCGTAGGCTGTGTAACCTTCAAACTAGGGACACACAGTCGTGTCCCAGCCCATGTCCTCACCCGTGTAACTCTCTAAGTAGGGTCACACGGCTGTGTCACATGCCCGTGTGCCAGGTTGTGTGTTAGGTCATGTAACTCACTGACTTGCAACCTAAGAAAGTCATCAGATGACACACGGTTGTGTCGCTAAGCCGTGTGTCTCACACAGCTGTGTCGCCAGGCTGTGCATTTCACACAGCTAAATCACACGCCCGTGTCTCAGGCCGTGTAGACCCAAATTTACCTAAAATCAAGCCATTTCCAAGACCATTTCATGCATAAATATTTAGACCAATTGTGCTACACTTTCAAAGCATCAATACCTTATCTAAACATATATATATATATATATATATATTTTCCATTTCAAGAATTCTAACTCAATTAACCAATATGCCATTCAATGGCACCTCAAATGCATACAACAACACTTACCTAAACATGTAAATTTTACCACATTTTGATCATCAATTCCTAATTCAATACTCACCAAAACATGCTACAAACTTGACCATATTCATGCCATTCCAAACACGCCATAAAAGACTTTACAAATATGCATAATAAGGTAACCAAAAATGACACCATTTGACAAGGCATCAAATGATACCAACCAAGATAACTTCCCAAAACTTATACATGCTAAAACACCAACAAAACATTCATCAAAATACTATTACAATTCTTTCTATACATGCCATTATAAACCTTAGCCAAAATGCTCAAAAACTACCAAAAAGACTTCTGGATAGTGTGATAGATCTTCGACAAGCTTCCAACCAAATCGAGCTTTCAATAATCTATAAAATATAGAAAAAAAAAACTACTACGTAAATAATTAATGCTTAGTAAGTTCGTATAAATCAAAATATAACTTACCATTTCATTTGCATAATATAAAACATAAGTATAATATAATCCAAACCATAAGCTTGGCACAAGCCTATACATCACTATCAATACACAAGTTAGTACACTTGTACATAATTCAAATGACTTAACCATAAGATAAGTTATTTTCCATATGAAATACATCATTTAGTTCATGCATTCTTTCCATAAAATTAAGCTTAACTCCATTTGAAAAATTATTATTTCAATCCTTTTTCTTGCCCGTTGAATCATCTAGAATTTCATCGGATACTCGGAAAAGCTCACACGAAGTGTGCCTTTACATATAACTGTAACATTTCCTTTACATCATTGCTCACACGAGCAGTGAAAAGGACCTGCTCACATGAACTGTGAGTCGAAATGTAAGCTACACGATGCTGCTTGCACAAGCTGTGGAGTAACCGCAACAAATGCAGGACCTTAACCATCGGTAAGACATTCAAGACCAGCACCCGAAATATGAAATCCCTAATGACATGTCATTCTTATCCTAAGAATTCTTAATGTTCAACCGGGACTCGATATCCGTCATAGCATTGATATGCTTATCATTGATCTATTCACATTATAAATAACACAATAACATTCAATTTAAATAACATTAATATGATAACCGTTTATACGAACTTACTTCAATGACTAGGTCGTGGAGGTTAATTTGAGCTAATTTGAAGCTTTTGTTTTTCCTCAATCTAGGTTCGTACATGGTTTATCTTGATCTAAATAGATAATTATGTTCAATTAAGTACTTCAATTAACATTAAACATTCAATTAAATCCACATTTCATATTTATGTTAAATTACCAATTTGCCCCTAACATTTTAATTTTTTCACAATTTAGTCCTTAAACTTATAACTTAAAATCTAACTATTTTAATCTAATTCCATGTTAAACAAACATGTAAGGGACCTTGAAAAAACTCATATTTACCATCATTTCACAATAAAACCCTAGAATTTATACCTTTAACAAATTAGTCCCTAATTCCAAAATTCAACAAAAATCACTTAACAAAACTTGTTTATTTTTCAACAAAGATTCATAACCTATCACTTAATATAAAAAACCATTCAAGAACATTCATGGCATAACCCTCAACCTTTAATAGTTTTACAAATTAACCCCCAGACTAGTTAGATTAAGTTACAACGAACTCAAAAACATAGAAATCATTAAAAATAAGGCTTAAAATCACTTACATGCAAAATGGAAAGCTAGCCGAATTCTCAAGCTCAATATCTATGGTGATTTTTGGTGGCAAAATGAAATGGGGAAGAAGATGAGTTTAATTCATTAAGTTATTTTAACTTTATTTATCAAATTATTGTTTTAACCTTTGAAACTTATAATAATTTCATCAAAACCATGTCCATAAACATCCACTATCACCTCAATTGGTCTAGTTACCATTCCAGTCCATTAGTTTAAGATTTCATAGCCATTTGATCCTTTTAACTAATAGAACTCAACTTTTACCCTTTTTACAAATTAGTCCTTTTTACTTAATTAACTACTTAAACATCAAAATTTCTTAACGAAATTTTAATACGACCTAAATATAATCCTGTAAACATTAAAATAATAAATAATAATAACTTAATCATCGAAATTATGGTCCAAAAACTACTATTTCGATATCACTGAAAAAATTACAAATCTTCCACTGGTGCTTTCTTTTCTTTTTAACCTTAATTTAAATTTTTTTTTCACATTCCTAATTTTCCATCACCAAGAAAAAAAAACAAATCCATAGAGAAAAATGAGTTTAGGAATTTGAATCCAAATCTCTTACAAAATTGAGTTGGAGAGAACTCAAAACTTTAACTACAAATTTTCCACGAGTGTTTTCTTTTCTTTTTAACCCTAATTTAAAATATATATATATATATATATATATATATATATATATTTTTCACATTCTCAGTTTTCCATCACCAAGAAAAAAACCCAAACCCACTTCTCTTATAAAAATGAGTTTGAAAGAACTCAAAACTTTAATTGCAAATCTTATATGAGTTTTCTTTTTCATTTTATTTAAATTCAAAACAAAATTTGATGGAAAAAAAAAAGGAAAAGAAATCCAGAAAAATTGAAGGAAAAAAATGAATGCTTCTTTTGGGCTGATCTGATTTCTATAAAGTTTATTCTGGATGAAAATTGTGCTTGAGGTCGCTATTTGTTGGTACATCCTACCGTTTTTTCTGATATGTTTTGTTTGTAATTGTCAAATTCTAAGTTAATATTTGAGGAAAAAGATAGTGTTGGGATTTTTTTTTTGATTGTAGGGTTCAATTATTTAATTAGTGTTTGTGTTTTATTTTGGTTAATAATTAGAATTGGACAAATTATATTTTAGTCATTTAAAGTGGCATGCAACACTTATGATGTGATAAATTGTACCATGTGGCATTCAATGATTAGTTGGCGTATTAAAAAAAATGGCATATCATATTTTCGTTTGAGTTTTTTAATGAGAGTGATCAAAATGAACGAATTATGTAATATGAGTGTCAAAATTACAAACTTTTCATTTTAAGTGCCTAAAATAAAGATTTTTTTATAATTGAATATTTACCGTATTATTTATTACAATTAAACAATGGAATGACTTTACTTTAAAACTTGAGACGAATATAAAAAAAATGAATATGAGATACATCTTATTTACTGTTATAGAAAAATTAATAAAACAATAATAATAAGTAAAAGGTGGATGAAAAATACGTGAGAATTTTTATTATTTAATTTTCACTTACAATGTGCTATTTATAAGCTCCTTTACATTCAATTAATAAATGTATTGCATTCAATCAATAAATGTGAATTTAGTTTTCTTAATTACTCTATTTAATCATCGCTTGGTTATAAATGAAGTAAAGAGTTTTATCTCATTACTTTAATAAATGTTTAAAGGGGTTATAGACATCCATTTAATGTACAACACTCATTGGATGTCTTTTAAAAAAAAATGTGGCTCATTAAAACCTTTATTAGGAAAAACTCTGTGGGAAAAAAACCTAATGAAGGAAAAAGAGTACACAATCTCCTATTACAAGTTGTCTCGTTAAAAACCTTTACTAAGAAAACCTAGTAGGACAAAATCTTGGTTAAAGGAAAAGAGTACAACGTGTTTTAGACTCCTCTTAATGGCAACATCACATTATATCTTTAAGTTAACACATTCCAATCTTGTCTCATAGTCTTTCAAATGTTGAAGTTGGCAATGCCTTGGTAAAAAGATCTGCTAAATTATCACTAGAACGGATTTGTTGAACTTCTATGTCACCTTTTTTTCTCAAGATCATGAGTGAAGAATAATTTTGTTAAACTTCTATGTCACCTTTGATGTAATCATCCTTCAATTGAGTTATACATGCTGCATTATCTTTGATACAGGATAGTTGGCATCTTTTCCTGTAAAGGCAAATTACATATCTTCTAGATATGTTAGGTTAATAACCTTAGCCAAACACACTCTCGGCTTGCCTCGTGCATTACAATTATTTCAGCATGATTTGAAGAGGCAGCAGCTAATGTCTGCTTTGTTGAATGCCATGATATGGTAGTACCTCCACATGTAAATAAATATTTTGTTTAAGATTGACCTTTATGTGGATCCAATAATATCCAGCATCAGCATAGCCGACTAATAGGGACTTTGAATCATTTGAATAAAATAACCCCATATTAATGGTCTGAAGAACTAAATCTTGCTAATAAGTTTACAGCAAAAGCTATATCAGGTATTGTGTCATTTGCAAAATACATTAATGCCCCTGTGGCACTTAGATATGATACTTCAAGATCAAGAAACTTTTCATCATTCTTGCAAGGATGAAATTGATCTTTATTCACATCTAACGATCGTACAACCATCTTGGTACTCAGTGGATGTGCTTTATCCATGTAAAATTTCTTTAAGATATTTTTTATATAAGATAACTGATGTATATGAATTCCATCTTTTAAATGCTCGATTTGCAAGCAAAGACAAAACTTTGTTTTTTTCAAGATCTTTCATATCAAATTCTTTCTTTAAATAATTTACTGCATTTTGAAGCTATTCAAGAGTTCCAATAATATTTAGATCATCAACATAAATAGCAATTATTACAAATTTTGATCCAGACTTTTTTATAAAAACACATAGATAAATTGGAATTTTCTTACAACCTTCTTTTAACAAATATTTACTAAGATGATTGTACCACATACGTCCAGATTGTTTTAATCCATATAAACGTTTATTTAATCTTATTGAGCAATTTTCCCAAGAAACTTTATATCCTTTTAGGATTTTGAATCCTTTAGAGATTTTCATATAAATTTCACTATCAAATGTATCATACAAATAGGTTGTAACAACATCCATTAGACACATGTCAAGTTTTTCACATACTGCCAGACTAATAAGGTATCTAAACATGATTGCATCCACCACAAGAGAATATGTCTCTTCGTAATCAATGCCCAAGCCTTTGCGAAAATCCTTGTGCTACAAGTTATGCTTTATATGTTTCGACTTCATTTTTCTCATTTCGTTTTTGTACAAATATCTATTTATATCCTACCGGCATTACATATTTAGGTGTTTGGACTGTAGGTCCAAAAACCTCATATTTAGAAAGTGAATGTAATTCTGCTTTTCTATTTCTACATTCCTCAATAGATTTAGGCTCAAAATTCTCATTTTCTTTTGATATTTCAATAGTAATATTATAAGAAAAATTGTTGTCGACAACTATATTTTTCCAGTTATCTTTTTCATGAAGTAATATAACTTATTGAGATCTCTTTGTTATCACTATTTTTAAGTACTTGAACCTCTTCTGGGGTTTTTTGATTAGTTATATCTGTGGTCACTTCTTGGGCACTTGCCTCCACAATATAACCATCTTGAATATTTACTGCTTTCCTTTTATGAGTATTTTTATCTTTGGAACCAACTGGTCTTCCACGCTTTAAGCGTGTATTACTTTCTTTTACACTAACAGTTTGCCCTATTGGGACATCAATTCTTATTGGACCATTTTTAGCTAGTATGTAACGCCCCAAAAATATCTTATATATTTATTTTCGTATTTTTGTGACACAAATATGTATTTACTTCAGTGGTTAAGTACTCTAGGTGTGTGTGTGAGGTATCAAGTTCAAGCCTTAACTTGGACAAAATTTTGTTTTTAAATGAACAAACCCCTATCTCTAATCAGTAGGATTATTAATGAATGATGGTAAAATATGTCAGAATGGGCCTGCTGGTCTAGTGGTTAAGTGGAGTGTTAAGGGGGTGGAGGTCTGGAGTTTGAATCTCTGCGCGATTAAGGGGATTTATTTTTACTGCTGGTGCGGTGTGAGTGTTGTTGTTTGATTAGAATTCTAAGTATTTAAGGAGTGTGGGGTTGTTGTGGCTGATTTTTAAGAGGCTAATGTGGGTGATTTCGATTGTTGAGGGGATTCTGGTGGGTGAGTAGTAAGGATTTTGAGGAGAGATTTTAGGGATTGTGGATTGAGGGGAGTGTTTTGGAGGATATGGGCATTATCTTGAGGAATTTCGGCCACAATAGAATTTTTGGCTGAAAATTTTTCTTCCTCCTTTCTTTTTGTGTTCTGCCGATTTTCTACTCTCCATATTTTCTTTTTCCTTTTTGTTTTAGCTAAAATATCCCCACTTCCTGCCCTTTTTTTTTTCAAAATTTGGTTCCTCTTTTCTGTTCCCAAATTTTTTATGCTAGTTTCCTTTCCCCTCAAGTCGACCGTGCGTCATCTTGCTCTTCTCCTTGGCCGAATATTGCTAGGTGAGTTCTAATTTGCCTTCTATCGCCTTTCGGCCTTGCATTTCCTTTCCCTTTGTTTTCTTTTTCCTCTTCTTGTCGTCACCTCCTCAGTTTTGCCTATTTTCAGTCTTTGATTCCCCTTTTCGATTCGTTCTCTCTTGCGTTACCGAATTGTACTCTATTCTATTGTCAGTAGAGTGGAGACCAAGAGTTGGTTGATGCGTCTTCAAGGAACTAAGGGAGCGATTTTGGTTGTTTTCGATAAAGGAGGTTTCGATTGTTGATCGATTTTTAACTTCGTTAGGCTTTGATTGAATAACGATTTAAGTAGTTGATTAAATGATGTTTTGGGTTGAATCTAGGTTTAGAGTACTCGGAGTGCAATTTAACTTCAAAACAAAATCAGGTGTGTAACCACAACATTGTAGATAGAAATCGGTGAAAAGCTGAAAAATGTTGTAGGACCTGTGAAAGAACACGGGCGTGTGATCGACGAGGTAGGCTGTGTGTGACACACGAGTTGAACCGAACTGGAATGTGTGGGCTACATGGACGTGTGGAATTTTTGGGCCAAGCAGTGTGATTTACACGGCCAAGGCCATTTTGGGCCCGTGTGGGCCCACACAGGCAGACAACATAGACGTGTGGGCCCATTTCCACTACTTAGTTGCTAAGGTTGCACAGGTTGCTCGAGTCGACTGTGGACCTACTGTAGGGTCGGTAAGCTTACCTATACCCCTAATTAACTGAAATGACTATATGACTGATATAATTATGCATGTTATTAAGCATGATGATGCCCCACTAATTTGATGTTGTATGCACTGATTATATGCTTGATATTATGTGATTGCATGTCATAACTATATATTGCATTACATTGGGTTGGGGGTTAATATTGTTCGGAGAAAGTGCACTGAAAGGCCTCAAGCCTAATTTACTAGCAGCTCAGTTATACCTTCTAGTGCCGCATTCGGTACTTTTTGGAGTGTAAGGATAGGTGGGTTGATTATATCCCCACATGGAGTATAGGGTTGGATAAAGATGGTATGTAGAGGCTGGTTGGATAGGATTTTGTGACTGCATATTCGTACCATTTACTGTTACTATAATGGGCCAAGGCCTTACTGATTACTGATATTGTGATGGGCAAATGCCCTACTGCATGACTGCTTATGTTCTGAAATGGACTAAAGCCCAAACTGGTACTGCTTCTAAAAAGGGCTTAGGCCTAGACTGTTAATATTTGCATACTGTCTGATTGCTTTGGTGTGGGGATTACATTGAGTTTTTGTAAACTCACTCTTCTGATTTATCTGTATAGGTAATCCCCAGACTTAGGCAGATCGTGGCCACACGCCCCATTTTTACACTGTTTCGTACTTAATTAGATTTTTAAAGTTTTATTTGGGGTATTTTATTGTAATAATGACCTCTATGGATTTTTTATTTAAATTTGGATTTTATATTGCTTTATGTTTTATATCTACTAGAGGTAGGTAAAACACGGGTTTTTTAAGAATACATTTGTTTTAGCAAAATACCTACAAGGACACAAACTGTTTTAAAAAGCTTCCGCACCGTATAATATTTTGAAAACTAACGACTGAATAAAAACCACGAGTTTGGAATGAGTTCTAAACCGAAAATGTTTTAAGCAAAGTTACGATTTTTCAACACAAGCTATAGTTTTCAAACACACTATCATGTGACATCGCAAGATTCAGCCATAACATCCAGGCCGAGATTGGGGTGTTACATTTAGTGATATCAGAGCTAGGTTGCAAAACTCGACTGTGGATTTGGGTTTTAAGATTTGATGTTTTAAGAACTATTTCCTAATGATTTGAAATATTTTTACCAAATGTGTGGTACACTGGGTCTTCGGCGCCGATCCTGTAAGTCCTCTAAACTATTATCTGTTTAAAAATTGAAAATATTATAAATAGTATGTACCGAGACTACTATAGATAGACTGGACTGAAAACACTCAAGATAATATATATTGATACTGTAGTAAAACCGATAGGCATTGATTGACACTACGATGTTCGAAACAAACTTTACACTCATGATATTATTTTTATAAAATATCTGTTAATAAACACTGGAATTGTAAACTGATACATAAAACTGTTAATACAGATAAAACACAATTAGACAATGAGCACCAGAGGTACTCGCGGACGAGGTATAAGAGGCCATGGTAAAGACCGTAGAGGTGCTCGATCTGGGTCCTCATCATCTGACAATCTGCCTAATTTGGATACTAGTGAGACACCGACTTCACCTATGACCGAGATTGGGTCTCATGATCGAGCGGCTGGGGACGACGTACTGTCCCAAGCCATGTTAAAGATTCTAGAGAAGGTCGTTGGGTCCAATACTGGAGTTGTAGACCGAGGGTTGGTTACGGAACTTCTCCAATCCAATGGAGCTGAGATTTTCAAGGGTGTCACTGGGGTTGCCCCTAATATGGCTGAATACTGAATTAAGGCCAGAGAGAGGATTATGGATAATCTAGACTGCACCCCCCAGCAAAAATTAAATGATGTTGTATCGCTATTACGTGATGAGATAAATCAGTGGTGACTTACTGTTAAGGAGGGCACTCAGCCCGAACGACTATCCTGGGAATATTTTAAGACTGCTTTCTAGGGAAAGTATATGGGTGCCAGTTACGTGGTTGCCCGTAGGTAAGAGTTCCTGAATTTGACTCAGGGAGATAGATCGGTGGCTGAGTATGAGCCCGAATTTCTGAGACTGAGCTGCTATGCGTGAGGTATGGTGGCGATTGAGTACGAGTGATGTGTTCTTCTCAAGGTTGGCCTCAGGGATAATCCGAGGGTTCTGATAGCTCCACAGAGAGAGCGAGACTTTACTGCACTGGTTGATAAGGCGAAGATCGCCAAGAAAGTGAAGCGCGCTGAGTGCCAGAACCGAAAGAGATGTAGGAGCAAGAGGGAGTCGGAGCCCTCAAGTTTAGTTCAGAGGACTAAGAAAAAGGCTAGAGTTGATGGGCTGATTAAAGTTGGGGCTCCTATTATTGCTACTGGATAGCCGCCATGTACTAACTATGGTAGAAGCCATCAGGGCGAGTGTTGGAAAAGAACTGGGGCTTATTTAAGGTGTAGTTCATTAGAGCACCGTATTAGAGAGTGTTTGAGAAGGTTCGATCAGATCAAGCTTCTGGCATAGGTACTATACCACTACCGAGGGTAGTTCAGCAGCCACCGAGAGGCTGTGGTTAGGGTAGAGGTGGGAATGGTTTGGGCCATGGTCAGAGAGCACCGGGCAGAGGTGCGGGGAATACTGAAGTGAGGCAGCCAGCTCTGGTTTATACTGCATGTCGCCAAAAGGATGGAGATGCTCCAGACATCATTACGGGTACATTCTTTATTTAGAATGTACCTTATACTACACTGATAGATATATGATCCACTCACTCCTATATAGCTTGTACCGTATCTGAAAACTTTGGTATACTGGTTGAGAGCACTACGAGTGAGGTCACTGTACTGAGTCCGTTGGGGTAGTAAATAAGGGTTAACAAACTGTTTAGAAATGTTCCTCTAGAGGTTCAAGGGGCTATCTTTCTTGCTGATTTGATGGAACTGTCTTTTAGAGAGTTTGATCTGATACTAAGAATGGACTGGTGGGTCAAGTACCGAGTGAGCTTAGATTGTGCCACAAAAAGGGTTGTACTAAGAACAGTAGAGGACAACGAGGTAGTCGTAATTGGGGAACGTAAGAATTACTTATCGAATATGATTTCTGCACTGAGGGCGAAAAAGTTAGTTCGTAAGAGATGTGAGGCGTATTTGGCCTACATCAGTGTTTCAGATTTTGGGGATTCTTCGGTTAAGGATATCAGGACAGTTAATGACTTTCCAGACGTTTTTCCTAAAGAACTACCTGGATTACCTCTAAATCGTGAAGTAGAGTTTGGGATTGAGCTCCTTCTTGGTACATTTCTAATGTCCATCGCCCCTCATAGAATCGCACCGAAGGAACTCGTAGAGCTTAAGGCTCAGATTTAAGAGTTACTGGGTCGTGGGTTCATCCGCCCTAGTGTGTCTCCGTAGGGAGCACTAGTTTTGTTTGTGAAAAAGAAGGATGTATCTATACGTATGTGTATTGACTACTGACAATTGAAAAAGTTGACGATTAAGAATAAGTATCCCTTACCGATGATAGATGATCTGTTTGGCCAATTTTGAGGAGCTTCGATTTTCTCTCAGATTGATCTCCAATTAGGGTGTCATCAGTTGAGAGTTAAGGAGGCTGATGTGTATAAGACGACGTTTAGGACTCGTTATGGTCACTACGAGCTCTTAGTAATGCCATTTGGACTGACTAATGCACCGGTAGCTTTTATTGATCTGATAAACCGAGTGTTCCAACCCTATCTAAATTGGTTCGTGGTGGTATTTATTGACAACATACTGGTATATTCGAAGAACGATGATGAACATGATGAACATCTCAGAGTGGTTCTACAGATTCTGTGAGAGAAACAACTGTATGCCCAGTTCAGTAAATGTGAGTTCTGGTTACATAGAGTAATGTTTCTAGGACATGTGGTTTCTGTTGAGGGGATTAGAGTCGATCCTCAAAAGATTGAGGCTGTCTTGGATTGGAAGTAGCCTAAGACTGTATCTGAGATTCGCAGTTTTCTGGGACTGGCAAGGTACTATCGACGTTTTGTAGAAGAGTTTTCACTGATTATGACACCTTTGACTAACCTGCTAGGTGAGGGTGTGCCGTTTAAATGGATTGATTCACAGTAAGAAAGCTTCGAGAAGCTCAAAATTGTATTGACTGAGTCCCCTGTTTTGATACAACCAGAGTTTGGAAAAGAGTTTACTGTGTACAACGATGCATCACATGTGGGTTTGGGATGTGTGTTGATGCAAGAGGGTAAGGTGGTAGTGTATGCGTCTCGTCAGCTTGAGACTCAAGAGGCAAATAATCCGACGCATGACCTAGAGTTGGCCGCAGCAGTGTTCATACTGAAAATCTAGAGGCATTACCTATATGGGAAAAAGTGTATCATCTACAATGATCACAAGAGCCTCAAGTACCTCCTCACTTAGAAGGAACTGAATCTTAGACAGCATAGATGGATTGAGCTGATTAAAGATTACGATTGTACGATTGACTACCATCCTGGTAAGGCCAATATGGTGGCCGATGCACTGAGCCGTAGGGCTATGACTAATTTGAGGGCAATGTTTGCTCGCCTCAGTTTATTTTATGATGGTAGTCTATTGGCTAAACTTCAGGTTAAACTGACATGGATTAAGCAGATTAAGGGTAAGTAGTTAGAGGACGAGTCTTTGGGTCTTCGCTTCCGATAGGTTGAGAGTGGGAATACTATGGATTTTGGGCTGAATAGCGAAGGGGTACTCTGTTTTCGAAGGAGAATCTGTGTACCGAAAGATATTAAATTGAGGTAATCTATATTGCGAGACGCGCATAGTAGCTCTTATGCTATGTATCCTGGCAGAAATAAGATGTACTGAGACCTTCGTGAGTTATACTGGTGGCCAGGTCTTAAACGAAAGGTTACCAATTTTGTGGCTAACTGTCTGACATGCCAGCAGGTTAAGGTTGAGCATCAGTTACCTTCGGGTTTGTTACAGCCAGTTAAGATTCCGCTTTGGAAGTGAGAGAGAGTGACTATAGACTTTGTCAGTGGGTTGCCCCTCACACCTACTAAGAAGGATTCAGTGTAGGTCATAGTAGATCAATTGACCAAGTCCGCCCACTTCATACCAGTTTGTACTGACTACTCTCTGCGAAAGCTAGCTAAATTGTATATGTTTAAAATAGTGAGACTGCATGGGGTACCAGTTTCAATCATTTCTGATAGGGATCCTCATTTCATGTATCGATTCTAGAAGAAGCTACATGAAGATCTGGGTACAAGGTTGGACTTCAGTACAACGTTCCATCCTCAGACCGATGGTCAATTTGAGAGGGTGATTCAGATACTGAAGGATATGTTGAGAAGTTGCGTGATTGATTTCTGAGGCAGTTGGGAGGATTACCTGTCGCTAGCAGAGTTTGCTTATAGCAACAGCTATCAATTTAGTATTCAGATGGCACCTTACGAGGCATTATATTGTCGTAGGTGTCGCACTCCTTCATGTTGGACTGAGTTGCGCGAACAACGTGTTCTGAGTCCTGAACTAGTTTCTGATACCAAAGATAAATTTAGACTGATTTGAGAATAACTAAAAGCGACATCTGATAGACAGAAGTCCTACGCAGACATAAAGCGTAGTGAAATCGAGTATTATATAGGAGACTCTATTTTTTTTAAGGTCTCGCCATATAAGAAAGTACTGAGGTTTGCGGTAAGTTGAGTCCTAGGTTTATTGGGCCTTACCGTATTCTGAAGTGAGTGGGACCGGTTGCCTACTAGTTGGAGCTACCTCCATAATTGGATCGGATCCATGATGTTTTCCACATCTCAATGTTGAGGCGCTATCGCTCTAATCCCACGCATATTGTTCCTGTTGAAGAGATTGAGGTTAGACCAGATCTGACCTTTGAAGATGATCCAGTTTAAATTTTGGATTGTGATGTAAAAGTTCTAAGCAGAAAATCCATTCCATTGGTTAAGGTTCTATGGCGTAATCATAGCACTGAGGAGGCCACATAGTAGCCTGAGGATACGATGCGTCAGCAATATCCTCATCTGTTCTGATCAGGTAAAATTTTGAGGCCAAAATTTTCTTTTAGGGGGTAGAGTTATAACGCCCCAAAAATCTCTTATATATTTATTTTCGTATGTTTGTGACCCAAATATTTATCTGCTTCAGTGGTTAAGTGTTCTGGGTGTGTGTGTGAGGTCTCGAGTTCAAGCCTTAGCTTGGACAAATTTTTATTTTTAAATGAATAAACCCCTATCTCTAATTAGTAGGCCTATTAATGAATGTTGGTAAAATATGTTAGAATGGGCCTGCTGGTCTAGTGGTTAAGTGGAGTGTTAAGGGGGTGCAGGTTTGGAGTTCGAATCTCTGCGCGATCAAGGAGATTTATTTTTACTACTGGTGCTATGTGAGTGTTGTAGTTTGACAGAAATTTTGAGTATTTGAGGAGTGTGGGGTTGTTATAGCTGATTTTTGAGAGGCTAATGAGGGTGATTTCAGTTATTGAGAGGAGAATTTTGAGGAGAGATTTTAAGGATTGTGGATTGAGGGGAGTGTTTTGGGGGATATGGGCATTATCTTAAAGAATTTCAGCCAGGATAGAATTTTTGGCTGAAAAGTTTTCTTCCTCCTTTCTTTTTGTGTTTTGCCAATTTTCTACTCTCCATATTTTCTTTTTCCTTTTTGTTTTAGTCAAAATATCCCCACTTGCTGCCCCTTTTTTTTCAAAATTTCGTTTCCTTTTTCTGTTCCTAATTTTTTTACGCTAGTTTCCTTTCCCCTCAAGTTGACCGTGCGTAATCTTGCTCTTCTCCTTGGCTGAATATTGCTAGGTGAGTTCTGCTTTGCCTTCTGTCCTCTTTCGGCCTTGCATTTCCTTTCCCATAATTTTCTTTTTCCTTTTCTTGTCGTCACCTCCTCGATTTTGCCTCTTTTCAGTCTTTGATTCCCCTTTTTGGTTCATTCTCTCTTATGTTCTCGAATTGCACTCTGCTCTATCGTCAGTAGAGTGGAGACCAAGAGTTGGTTGGTGTGTCTTCAAAGAACTAAGGGAGCAGTTTCGGTTTTTTTTATAAGGGGGTTTTGGTTGTTGATTGATTTTTAACTTCGTTAGGCTTTGATTGAATAACGAGTTAAGTAGTTGATTAAATGATGTTTTAGGTTGAATCTAGGTTTGGAGTACTCGGAGTGCGGTTTAACTTCAAAACGAAATCAGGTGTGTAACCACAACACTGTAGATGGAAATCGATTAAAAGCCGAAAAGTGTGGTGGGCCGTGTGACGAAACACAGGCTTGTGATCAACGAGGTAGGCCGTGTGTGACACACATGCCGAACCGAACTGGGCCATGTGGGCTACACGAGCATATGGGCCCACACGGGTGAACCACATGAGCATGTGGAATTTTTGGGTCAGGCCGTGTGATCTACACGGCCAAGGTCATTTTGGGTCGTGTGGGCCACACAGGCAGACAACATGGGCGTGTGGGCCCATTTTCACTGTTTAGTTGCTAAGGTTGCACGGGTCGCTCGAGTCGACTATGGACCTACTGTAGGGTCGGTAAGCTTACCTAGACCCCTAATTAACTGAAATGACTGTATCACTGATATATTTATGCATGTTATTAAACATGATGATTCCCCACTAATTTGATATTGTATACACTGATTATATGCTTGATATTATATAATAGCATGTCATAACTGTATATTGCATTACATTGGGTTGGGGGTTGATATTGTTTGGAGGAAGTGCACTGAAAGGTCTCAAGCCTAATTTACTGGTAGATCAACTGTACTTTCTAGTACCGCATTCGGTACTTTTTGGAGTGTAGGGATAGGTGGGTTAATTATATCCCCACATGGAGTGTAGAGTTGGACGGAGATGGTGTGTAGAGGCTAGTTGGGTAGGATTTTGTGACTGCATAGTCTTATTGTTTACTATTACTGTAATAGGTAAAGGTCCTACTGATTACTGATATTGTGATGGGCAAATGCCCTACTGCATGATTGCTTATGTTCTGAAATGGGCTAAAGCCCAAACTGGTATTGCTTTTAAAAAGGGTTTAGGCCCAAACTGTTAATATTTGCATATTGATTGATTACTGATGTGGGGATTACACATTGATTTTTTGTAAACTCACCCTTCTGACTTATCTATACAGGTAATCCTCAAACTTAGGCAGATCGGAGCGGCGGAGGACTCAGCGGTGGCCACACGCCCCCTTTTTACACTGTTTCATACTTAATTAGATTTTTAAAGTTTTATTTGGGGTATTTTACAGTAATAATGGCCTCTATGGATTTTTGCTTTAAATTTGGATTTTATACTACTTTATGTTTTATATCTGCTAGAGGTAGGTAAAACACGGGTTTTTTAAGAAATGCATGTGTTTTAGCAAAATACCTACAAGGACACAAAATGTTTTAAAAAGCTTCCGGAACGTATAATGTTTTGAAAACTAACGACTGAATAAAAACCACGACTTTGGAGTTAATATAAGATAATGACGAGTTCTAAACGGAAAATGTTTTAAGCAAAGTTATGGTTTTTCAACACAAGCTACAGTTTTCAAATACATTATCACGTGACATCGCCAAATTCGGCCATAATGTCCAGGCCGGGTTTGGGGTGTTACATAGTAAATGAGATTTTGTAATTCTCTTTAGGTCAATCAATAAGTCGTGCAGTAAATAAATCTCCTGATAATGGTTCAAGATACTTAATTATAGAAGGAGATTCATAACCAACATATATTCTCAACCTCCTTTGAGGACCCATCTTTGTGCATTGTGGTGGAGCAATTGGAACATATATTGTACAATAAAAAATTCTAATATGGGAAATATTTGGCTCCTGACCAAAAGTCAATTGTAATGGGGGTATTTATTATAACTTATTGGCTTGAAGCACACAAGTACTATTGCATGGAAAATATCATATCCCCAAGCTATAACAAATAATTTAGTTCTCATAAGCAATGACCTAGCTATTAGTTGGAGGTGTTTGATAAATGATTGAGCTAAACCATTTTGTGTGTGAACATGAGCTACAGGATGTTCAGCTTTTATCTCAGTTGACATACAATAATCACTAAAAGCTTAGGATGTAAATAAGCAGCATTATTAAGACAAATAGTTTTGATTACATAATCTTGAAATTGTGCTCTTAATCGAATTATTTGAGCAAGTAGTCTTGCAAACGCCATGTTACGAGTCGATAATAAACACACATGTGACCACTTACTAGATGCATCTATCAATACCATAAAATATCTGAATGGTCTACATGGTGGATGAATGGGCCTACATATATCACCTTGAATATGTTCTAGAAATGTGAGAGATTCAATCCCAACTTTAGCTGGTGATGATCTGATAATCAATTTTCCTTGAGAACAAACAACACAAGATAAATCCTTAAATTCAAGAATCTTCTAGTTCTTTAATGTGTGCCAATTGAATTCTTGATTATTCTTCGCATCATAATAGATTCGAGATGGTCTAATTGGTCATGCCAAATAGTAAAAGTATGTGGTTCTACAAACTTCTGGTTTGTAGCAACATGTGTCTCAATTGCACTAATATGTGTATAATATAAACTTGATGAAAAAATAGGTAGCCTTTCCAAAACATATTTCTTTCCATATTCAACATTTGTAATATATAGATATTCAATATTTTTCTCATTCATAGTCTCAATATAATATCCATTAAGATGAATATCTTTAAAACTTAATAAATTTCTTTGAGACTTAGTGGAATATAAGCATCATCAATGATAAATTTTGTACCTTTAAGTAATAATATAAATGTTATTCTGGAGTCTTCAATAAGTTTTGAACTACTCGATATTGCATTAAAATGGGCATCACTTATTGTCAAATGAGAAAAATATTTTTTATCTTTGAGTATTGTATGTGTTGTAGCACTATCTGCAAGAAACATGCCTCCATTGATTTTGGGTCCAACGAAATTTTGTTGAATATTCATATTCTTCATAAAAACAAACAAAATATAGTATGAGAAACTTTACAAATATTTATTAAAAATATAAATTATTCTTTATGCAAGAAAATAAAGCATACTTAAAATAACATAAAAATGTCAAAATAACATCAACTTTTCTAATGATTCTCAAATAAATCTGCCACATCTAGGTGAGTTATATTATTAAGGTCATTAAATTTATCATCCTCGTAGGCATGGTCAGTTTTAGTATCATAATAAATATATTCATTTTTTGCCTCCATTTCATCATTTTGGGATATAGAATTTGTCTCCATATTCTTTCTTTTCTTTTTAATGGATGCTTGATAAAGCTTCACTAAATGTTTAGACAAACGACAAGTACGTGACCAATTCCCCTTCATACCACATCGGTATCATAAAATCTCAATAATCTTTGAAGGATTATTTTGACCACCTTTTTCTTGTCCTTCTTTGTTATTCTTTTTCTCTTGGTTAGAAGTACCACTATTATAATTACCATGATAACGATTACTACTATGTCCTCGACCACATCCCCCACTATGTCCACGATCACGGTAGTGACTGCGAACTCTATATTTTCGATGCTCATAATTATTGTGTACTACTACATTCACTTCAGGGAATGGTGCAAAACCATTGAGACAAATTTCATAATTTTTCATCAATAACTCATTATTTTGTTCAACCACCAAAAGGCATGAAATCAATTCAGAATACCTTTTAAAACCTTTTTCACATTATTGCTACTGCAGGAGCCCATTAGTAGCATGAAAGGTTGAAAATGTTTTCTCTAACAAGTCTTCGTCAGTTATGTTTTCTCCAAATAATTTTCGTTAAGAACTAATTTTAAAAAGTTCAAAATTGTATTTACTTACAGCCCTAAAATCTTGCAATCGTAAGTGCATCCAATCATAATGAGCTTTAAGGAGTATAACCGTTTTCTGATGGTCAAATCGTTCTTTCAAATTATTCCACAATATAAGAGAATCTTTCACAGTGAGATATTCCACTTTTAATCTTTCATGTAAATGATGACGGATGAAAATCATAACTTTTGTCTTGTCTTGATTAGATGCTTCTTTATCTGCTAATATAGTATTTCTTAGACGTTTAGCATCTAGGTGAATTTCAGCATATAACACCCATGACAAATAATTCTTACTTGAGATGTCTAAGACTGCAAATTCAAGTTTGACAAGATTTGCCATTATAATCACTTGAATCAAAATAAAAAAAATTAGTAAAATAATAAGCATTCTCGATCGTAAAGTAATTCAATTATATATACCAAATTTACTAAATAATAATATGTATGACAAATATTAGCATAGAGATGAATAGTCATAATAATAACTTAATACAAATTACATTAATTGAAATTTTTTTAGTAAAAAAAACATGTATGTATAATTATCATTATAATATTTTAGTAAAAATAAATGTGTAAATGTTACCCAAAGCAAATATTTCATTTAGAAAATAAAATAAAAGAATGATGAAAATATGTATACCGTATATAGTTTAACGAGAGTTATACAGGTAAATTATATAAAGTTAAAATGACGTGAACTTCATTATGAACTTGTAGAAGCTTGTGCTGATAATGTGTTATAGAAAAATTAATAAAACAATAATAATAAGTAAAAGGTGAATGAAAAATACGGGAGAATTTTCATTATTTAATTTTCACTTACAATGTGCTATTTATAAGCTCATTTACATTCAGTTGATAAATGTATTACATTCAATCAATAAATGTGAATTAAGTTTTCTTAATTACTCCATTTAATCATATCTTGGTTATAAATGAAGTAAAGAGTTTTATTTCATTACTTTAATAAATGTTTAAAGGGGTTATAGACATCCATTTAATGTATTTACAACACTCCTCATTGGATGTCTTTTAAATAAAAATATGACTCATTAAAACCTTTATTAGGAAAAACTCTATGGAAAAAAAACTTAATGAAGGAAAAAGAGTACTTAATCTCCTATTACAAGTTGCCTTGTTAAAAACCTTTACTAGGAAAACCTAGTGGGACAAAATATTAGTTAAAGAAAAAGAGTACAACGTGTTTTAGACTCCCCCTAATGGAAACATCACATTATATCTTTGAGTCGACGCATTCTAATATCTTATCGTAGTCTTTCAAATGTTGAAGTTGGTAATACCTTAGTAAAAAGATCTGCCAAATTATCACTAGAACGAATTTGTTGAACTTCTATGTCACCTTTCTTCTCAATATCATGAGTGAAGAATAATTTTGGTGAGATATGTTTCGTTCTATCACCGTTGATGTAACCACCCTTCAATTGAGTTATATATGTTGTATTATCTTCGTATAAGATAGTTGGCATGTTTTCGTGTAAAGACAAATTACATATATTTTGGATATGTTGGGTTAATAACCTTAACCAAACACACTCTCGGCTTGCCTCATGCATTGCAATTATTTCAACATAATTTGAAGAGGTAACAGCTAATGTATGCTTTGTTGAACGCCATGATATGATAGTAACTCTACATGTAAATAAATATTCTGTTTGAGATCGACCTTTATGTGAATCCGATAAATATCCATCATTAACATAGCCGACTAATAGAGACTTTGAATCATTTGAATAAAATAACTTCATATCAATGGTCCTTCTGTGATATCTAAATACATGTTTAATTTCATTCCAATTTCTACATGTTGGAGAATAACTAAATCTTGCTAATAAGTTTATAGCCAAAACTATATTAGGTCTTGTGTTGCTTGCAAGATATATCAATGCCCCTATGACACTTAGATATGATACTTTAGGATCAAGAAACTCTTCATCATTCTTGCAAGGAAAAATTTGATCTTTATTCATATCTAATGGCCATACAACCATCAGGGTACTCAATGGATGTGCTTTATCCATATAAAATTTCTTTAAGATCTTTTTCGTATAAGATGACCAATGGACATGAATTCCATCTTTTAAATGCTTGATTTCTAGGTTAAGACAAAATTTTGTTTTTCCAAGATCTTTCTTTAAAAAATTTACTGCATTTTGAAGCTCTTCAAGAGCTCCAATAATATATAAATTATCAACATAAATAACAATTATCATAAAGTTTGATCCAAATTTTTTTATAAAAGCACATGAACAGATTGAATCGTTCTTATAACCTTCTTTAAAACTTGAGAGGAATATAAAAAAAGAAAAAGAAAAGAAGAGATACATCTTATTTACTAATATACTATTTATTTTAAAATTAATTAATTAATTAATTTTTTTATAAATAAATACATAATTAACAGGTTCACTTTTTATTGTCCTAATCATTTCCATTATTAGCTTTAAATGTATAATTAAGGTGTAAAAGAACTTTTCATTTTATATAATTTACTTTTTCTGGGAAAAAATGTATTTTAATTTAACTTAAATCATCTTCATAGATAACTTAGATCTTACAAACAATAAAGAAAATAATATGATGAATTTTTCATTTATTTAAAGAAAATAATAATCAAATAATCATTTTTACAAACTAAACCTGGAATTTAAATGCCCTCAAATTTCCCCATTCTTTCAATTATTTGAAATTATAACAGTAAATTACTACATTAGTCATTATACATAATAAATTTAAACTGGAGTTTTCTAATTTGACAAATTTTTTTTGAGTTTATATGAAAATTATTTTTAAGATCACATAATTGATTTAGTATATTTTCAATTATAATAATTTAATTTATAAAATATTCATAAATTTAATTGTATTTATTTTCACTTTCTTAAATAATATTAATAATTGTAATGTTGAATCTTAACTTTCTTAGAAACCCATTGAAATTGAAATGTAGTTAATAATTGTGTCTGTTGATGATGATAAAAAGAAACCCTAAGAATAGTAAAATTGCAGATAGCAATTTATAGAGGAAATGATTTTCAGTTTCACATTCCTGATGGACGGAATTTAGGGAGAAAAGAAAGGAAGAGAAGAATCAAACTGTAACTTCAATTTGCTTACAGTCTTGCCTAAAATGGGAAAATAACCGTTACTACAGCTGTACGAATGAACAAAACACAGCGTTTTTATTCAAAATCAAACCCACCTTTTAATTAACATACGAGTAAGGTAATGCTTTTGAAAAGTGCGGTATAAATGTATTTTTAAAAAGTTTGTTTAAAATTTAATTGTTTAGTATTGCTGTTAAAAAGTATTTTTAAGAAATAAAATGTTCATTTTAGACATGTTATTATCAAGTAACAAATATGTATTTAAATAATATTTAAATTAGTTAATATTATTATATTTTAGTAAAAATATAAAAAAAAACTTATTATAACTTGTTGTTAATATTTTAATATATAAAATATAAATTTTAAATATTTTTAAGTAATAAATATTAATTATTTATAAAATTTAATTAGAATATATAAACTATATTTTAAGTATTTAAATATAACCATTAAATATTTGTAATTAGTATTTTAAAAAATATTTTTTATTTTTAATTAATGATTTTAACACATTTGTAACTAAGCACCAAGAAAAAAAGAAGGGAAAAGTACCATGTTATTAGACGGGTGAAAAAATAATTAAACACTAAAAGTGTTTTTGGGAGAGAAAAGGCTAAAAATTTTAGCATTTCATTTTCAGAAGTGCTTTTCAAAAGCACTTCTGAAAAGTTAAAAATTACAGCCAAAAGCAACTTGTTTAGCACAGTTTTTCTTTCAAAAGTGCTTTTGGAACTAGAAGTACTTTTTTTAAGCATTGCAGAATAGGTTCTAAAACGTATTGTTTTGCTTACATTTTCTCAAACAAAAACACACCGTTTAAGTAAATCCAATAACTACCACATCAATTCTCTTCTGGTCAAAACGATCCTTATAACCTCTCAAATTGGGCTATGGCCTAATCTGAGTAATTACATGGCCATGGAGATGGTCAAAACGTTTTTATAAGAAAAACTCACTTGTTTTGAAGATATGTCATTTTTAAAACATCGTGTTCCTTTCAATAAAAATTTATTTGTTCCTTTTTAATTAAAAATATTCATATTGTAACTTAGTTTTTAAATCACAAATTTGCAGCAACTAATAACCATTAAAACGTTTATTGATTGTTTAAAAATAACATAAAACCAATTCATGCAATATTATCCCAAAATATCAAAATAAAAATCACATGCCACCGTTCATAATTTAAAAATAAAGTCCAAAAATTCATTAAGACAACCCAAATTAAAGTCCATAATAAAAATCCAAAATGAACTCACATAGATCATAAAAGCCCTACATTATTTAAAAAAAAATCCATGACCAAGAGATCATTAATCTGAGAACCCCTCCTAAGATCCGAATTCGAGCCTCAATTACGAGGATTAACTGAGACATATGCATAACATCGATGAGCTTTAAAAGGCTCAGTGTGAGATCGTCACAAATATATATTTCAACATGTAGCATAACACATCCAATTCATCGTAAATATAACTTTCACAAAATTCACATTTCATCAGATTTAATGAACATAACAAGTTATGCTCATATAATAATGCACTTTTTAGAGGATTTCCTACCCATCTCCGCTACACACCAATATCAAGTTCTCCAAAACTCGTCCATTCGATAACACACCATTTGTGGACAAGCCACCACATAAATACCGATAAACGGTCACATAACACATCGTGGATAAGTCACCACATATTTGCTGATAACAGCCACATAATCGCAGTTAAACTGTCACATAGCTTCCTCCTTTCACAATCTCACCTCATGTGTGTGGTATGACCATTTTAACACATGTTTCACTTTTCAAATTTTTCACATATTCATGCTCGTAACTCATATTTCTTGGTTTTTACACATGAATGTATCATGATCATATTTTTACATATTACATAGTTTTCACTTTAGCATGCTTTAGTACAAATATTTATATTAAAACATGGATCTGAACATACAGATACATATATCACATGTTTGGATCATCACATATCAATCTAGCCATAGATCACATAACATAGAGTTGAGATCAACATTACATACATCACATATCACAAATCATGGATTTTCACAACACTTAATAGTTTAGGACACTTACTTGGATTCCTCTTTGATTGAGTTTTTCAACTCTACTCTAGTAGTTAATGTACTCACAAATTAATTAATTATATAACATTTTACTAAAGTAAATAACATTATATTTCACTTAAAATGAGAGTTAGATCCCAAACCTTAAATCGTAGATTCGATTGACGCAATCCTATTAGAGAAGATTTCATTTGGACCTAAGTCGGTAGATGAATCTATCGCATCAAACATATATTTTAATTAAATCTATCGGATTTGATTTTTAACACTTAAAGTTTTAATCGTTCGAAATAGTTCTCACCATCACTTACCTTTAAATCGAGACTTGGATTAGTTGTCTTCGTTATCACACAAAGGATCTTTTTTATTGGCGTAGTAGGGAAGGAGACCCGTAGTGGTTCGCGACGGATCACGACAATGGAAGGGAGGAGGAGTGAAAAAGAGGTGGCGTTTACAGTGGTTAGGAGGTCTTCGATGGTGGTGGAAGGCTCGGTTGTGGTGGTTAGAGAAAAAAATTTAAAAGGAGGTGGTGGTGGTTCTATTTTGATTTGAAAGAAAACGAAGATGAAAAAAATGAAAAAATGGAGATTAGGGTGCAAATGAGGGTGGTAGATGGCACAAGGGGTGTGTGTAGCTTGGTCAACTATAACCAGGTTCATTGTATCACAATCTTATGACAAGAAAGGAGGTTTTAGCAAGAGAGTGAAATAAAGACTAAAAAAGGGGATGTGTGTAGCTTGGTCAACTATAACCAGGTTCATTGTATCACAATCTTATAAGAAGAAATGAGGTTTTGGCAAGAGAGTGAAATAAGGAGTGCAAAAGGGGATGTGTCTCACAATATAAGACAAGTTTGACTTGCTAAATGAGGAAATGAATCTTCCACATATGGCAACAAAGGGGTGGACGATAAGGCTTGTAACAGCCCTAACCCGTCTCCATCGCCGGATTAGGGTTATGGAGTATTACTATTGTAATGCCCCGTACCCGAGACCGTCGCCGGAGTCGAGCACGAGGTGTTACTAAACTTAATTCATTGCTTAAACAGCTCAAACAATTTAATTTTAGAAATTCCAGACAAGCTGGCTAACTACGTCACAGTCACTTAAAAATTCATATCTCGAGTTCTGAAACTCAAAATCCAATTCTGTAAATTTTCCCTGAAACTAGACTCATATATCTATTTACTAATTTTTTTCTAGAATTTTTGGCTGGGCCAATTAGTACAGTTTATTAGTTAAAGTCTCCCCTGTTTTAGGGTTTGACTGCTCTGACCTCTGTGTATTACGAATCAGATATATCTCTGTACAGAATTTCAATGACTATGAAGTTTGTTTCTCTTAAAACTAGACTCAATAATAAATCTATACATATAAATTATGACTTCTAATTATTTTTATACAATTTATGGTGAATTTCAAAAATCAGAACAGGGGATCCAGAAATTGCTCTGGCCCTGTTTCACAAAAATTTAAACATCTCATAAAATATAACTCATATACCTATTTCGTTTCTTTCATATGAAAATAGACTCATAATTATTCAATTACATATTTTATTCATCATCTAATTATATCTCTACTATTTTTAATGATTTTTCAAATTCACATCACTATTGCTGTCTGAATCTATTTTATGGTAAATTTTACCTATTTCATGGTTTCCATGGATTAACTAGCAATTTGACATACATAACACCAAATATGATCATAATTAGCCATTCCAATGGCTAATCATTACCAAGCATTTTTATACTACTCAATAACCATATCATAAGACCATATATACAAAATGATTATAATGCTATACATGCCATACTCAAAATATACAAGCCATTATGCCAAGATGGTATACGGATAGTGTGAGCGTGCCTCCGACCGTTCCCGATTTCCGAGCTGGCTTGTCAACACTACAAGGAATGAAAAGGAGGGAGTAAGCATAAATGCTTAGTAAGTTCACATGCAAATAGCAAGTAACATAACCATATAAGCAAACATAAAACATCATTTGCATAATCATCACCAAGACATTCATATCATATTTTCATTTATCATCTTACCATATTGTTGTTATATCGATTTTTCAACCCGAGGGTTAAGTACATACCTGGTCAAAGTATCCATTTCACAACACTTACCAATACGTCCCTTTCATCTTGAGTAATCCTCCATTTGAGTAGAACTTTACCCGTTGAACACATCGGAATATAATTCGGATACATGGAAAGTTTGCACATAAGTGCCACATATGTAGCCAAGCTACTATGTAACCTGCCCATAAGCGAACTTCGACTCAACTCAACGAGCTCGGGCGTTCGCATCCATAAGTGAACTCGGACTCAACTCAACGAGCTCGGATGCCTAGTTACATTTCACGAACTCGGACTCAACTCAACGAGTTCGGATGCCCAAATATCCCAGTGACATGTCACTGGTATCCTAATCCATTCCTAAGGTTCAATGAGACCTTTTTCCCAATCATGTGTCTCAACCATCTTCTACGGAATACCGATACTCGGTAGTATTCCACATTTTCCAAGTATATCACATAATTTGACATATTATCAAACAATTATCACGAGTATAATATTTCATAATAATTATCATATCATTTAAATAACATAAAAATATTTAAAATAATAACTATGTTACCAACATTTACATATGAACTTACCTAGTATGCGAAAATGGCTACTTTTACCATTTCGTCCACAAATTTGGGTTTTCCCCCATTTAGCCCGAATTTCAGTTTTCCTTGCTCTATCATTTAAAATATAGTCTAATTAGGACTCACATTATTCAAATTGACCCAAAATCATATTTTGGAAAAATTACATTTTTACCCCTAAACTTTTGCATATCTACACTTTTGCCCCAAAGCTCGTAAATTAAACTTTAGCCTATTTTCTTATGTTTTATGACATGCTGATCATTTTTCCCTTCTATGGCAACATAAAATTCTCACTCTAACATATACTTATGACTATTAGGTATTTTTACCGATTAAGCCCTTTTGCTCGTTTTCACTTAAAACCGAGTAGCACAAGTTGTCTAACATAATTTAAAACCTCATATTCTATCATAAAACACCAAAATACACAAATTTCACCTATGTTTATTTTTCCAAATATAAACCCTAGGTTAAATTATTGCTAGCATAAGCTAAATCGAGCTACCGGGACTCCAAAAACGTAAAGAACTTGAAAAACGGGACTAGAATGGACTTACAATCGAGCTTGAAAGCTTGAAAAACCCTAGCCATGGTTTCTCCTTACTATATTCGGCCATGGGGTTAAAGATGAGCAAAATTGGCTTTTAATTTTGTATTTTAATTCATTTTACCCCTAAATGACCAAAATGCCCTTACTACTAAACTTTCCAAAAATTCCATCCATGTCCAATTTTTGTCCATAAACTTAGAAATTGGTAAAATTGCTATTTAAGACCTCCTAATTAATATTTCAAAACAATTTCATACTAGAAACTTCTAGAATGCAAGTTTTGCAAATTATTCGATTTAGTCCCTAATTTCAATTTAAGCACTTTAGGCATAGGATTTCATCACGAAATTTTCACACAATCATGAAATCATATCATAAACATCAAAATAATTATAAAATAATTATTTCTATCTCGGATTTTGTGGTCACAAAACCACTATTCCGACTAGGCCCAAAATCAAGATATTACAACTATACAGTCAGAAAACACTTAACATCATAACATTTAAATAATTCAAACATATAATAAATCATTCATTCACATACATTTTGTCCTTAAATCGAGCCTACGAGGCCCTAACAATAGTTTAGAAGCAATTCAAGACTAATTTGAAATGAAATGGGAAGTTTAAAAAAAAGTTAAAAAATTTGGAAAACGGGGTCACATGGCCGTGTGACATAGCCTAGGCCATGTAACATTCGAACAAGGGACACACGGCTATGTCCCAGCCCGTGTCCTCACCCGTATAACTCATTGAGATGCCACACATGCCCGTGTGCTAGGCTGTGTAAGTCACTGACTTGTAATACTAAGAAATCTCAAATGACACCCAGCTGTGTCGCCACTGTGTGTGTCACACGACCGTGTGACAGCCCGTGTCCCAGGCCGTGTGAACCCAAAATTTACCTAAAAACAAGTCATTTCAAATCAATTTCATAACTAACCATTCAAACCATTTGAGCACACGATCAAGGGATTCAAATACCATGCAAATACACACAAACTTGCCATATCAAACATTCTAAATCACCTACCCAATATGTCATTCAAAGGCACCACAATTGTATCAAAATATTAATTACCAAAACATACCAATAATGCAATATTCCAAATATGCCAACCTAGTTCAATTAACCACTACATGATTCCATAAAAAACTATTTCCAAACCATCACTTACATACCAAAAGAGCCATATATACAAGTACTTAAAGATAGTCAAAATGGCCTAACATAAACAAGTATTAAAGGTTTATCAAGTTCAAACATAAACTTCATTACTATGAACATACCAAATTGTCATTTACACATTCACAAAATATCATAGTCCTAAAAGACTCTTCCTATTACATGCCACTTTAAACCAACCTCAAAATAAGTACAAAATTACTACCAAGGTATAGATGATAGTGTGTGAGCTACCAAGCCGATCCAATCAATGCTACGATTCCAAGAGTCCTACAAAAACCAAATTAAATGAATAAGCACAAAGAAGTTCATTAAGTTCGATAAGACAACTCATTTACTATAAATTACCAATTTTCCAATGGACGTTAACATTTACTACACCGGCATCAAGCCTACTAGGCTTTAAGCTTGAGTAACACTGACACTAAGCCTACTAGGCATTAAGCCTAAATAACACCAGCATTAAGCCTGCTAGACAAAAAGTCTGAATCAATACACCGACACTAAGCCTGCTAGGCACAAAGCTTGAATCAATATACCGACACTAAGCCTACTATGCACAAAGCCTGAATAACACCCCATTTTAATATACAATATAATTTAACATTTAAATGGCAATACAAATTAGAACTAAAAGATTAAATCATTAACAAGGAATTAAATATAACCATGCATTTAAATAAAACGAACTTACAAGACTAGTTTGCAATAATCACAAAAACACAGGGACTACTTCGCAATCTTTTCTTTTCCATGATCGTCAACACGCTCATGATCTAAAATAATATTTTCATTCAATTAAGTACTTCTAGAATTCAATTTAATCCAGAATTCATATTTATGCAAAAATTATGAAATTTTGTAACGCCCCCTTACCCGAGACCGTCGCCGGAGTCGAGTATGAGGAGTTACTAGACTTAATTTAACATTTTTAGAACTTTGAATTATTTGTTTCTACATTCACAGCCTTCTAGCTACTTGCGTCACAGTCACAAGAAAAATCATATCTCGAGTTACGAAACTCAAAATCAAGATCTGTAAATTTTCCCTGAATCTAGACTCATATACCTATCTACTAATTGTTTTATAGAATTTTTGGTTGGGCCAATTAGTACAGTTTATTAGTTAAATTTACCCTTATTTCAGGACTTGACTGAACTGACCTCTGTTTACTACGAACCATATTTATCTCTGTACAAAATTCATATGATTATGAGGTTTGTTTCTCCTAAAACTAGACTCAATAAGAATTCTGAGGATATAAAATAAATTACCTAATTATATCTGTACAATTTATGGTGAATTTCTAAATTTGGAACAGGGGATCCAGAAACTGCTCTGACCCTGTTTCACTAAAATTCGAATATCTTCTAACATATAATTCCTTTACCTGTTTAGTTTGTTTTATATGAAACTAGACATAATAAGCTTCAATTTGATATTTAATCCATCACCAAATTCAATTTCTATGATTTTTAGTAAATTTTCAAACTCACGTCAGTGTTGCTGCAATATTTTGATTATGGCAAATTTCATCCCTTTTTATGAGTTTTCATGCACTAAGTATCTTAATAACTTTCCATAACATCAAACATAATCTAAACTAACCATTTCCATAACTTATCATTATCAAGCATTTCCTCAACCATTCCATCACCATATCATAAGATCATTTACACAAAATAGGTATATTGCTATACATGCCATACTTAAATTTACAAGCCATTTACCAAAAAGTCTTTCGGATAGTGTGACTGAGCCTTCGACCTATCCCGACTCCTGAGCTGGCTTTTCCAAAACTACAATGAGTAAGAAGGAGGGAGTAAGCAATAATGCTTAGTAAGTTCATATGCAAATAATAAGTAACATAACAAAGCAATCATACCAAACAACATTAGCATGATGTCACCAAAACATATATCACATTTCTAATCATCATTCATCATCTTACTACCTTATCGTTGTTGTATAAATTCTTAACCCGAAGGTTAAGTACATACCTGTCCAAAGTATCCATTTCAAAACACTTACCAATACGTCTCTTTTCATCTCGAGTATTCCTCCATTTGAGTAGAACTTTACCCATTGAACACATCGGAATATAATTCGGATACATGGAAACTTTACACATAAGTGCCACATAAGTAGCCAAGCTACTATGTAACCCGCCCATAAGCGAACTCGGACTCAACTCAACGAGCTCGGGCGTTCGCATCCATAAGCGAACTCGGACTCAACTCAACAAGCTCGGATGCATAGTTACATCTCACGAACTCGGACTCAACTCAACGAGTTCAGACATTCGCATCCATAAGTGAACTCAGACTCAACTCAACGAGTTCGGATGCTTAACCATCCTAGTGACATGTCACTTGTATCCTAATCTATTCCTAAGGTTCAAACGGGATTTTCCTCGAATACATATCCTTACCGTCTTCCGTAGAATGCCGAAATCAATACTCGGTAATAATTATATTTAGCAAGTAGCACACATGATTTGCATTTTGTTCGAAAATAACCACAAAGCATATATTTCATGATAAAAATCAGCATATCACATAATTGACATCAATGACTTAAAAATAACAATTATGCTACATTATTTACACATGAACTTACCTTGGTACCAAAATACAAAGATTTTGCAATTTAGTCCACAATCTTTTCTTTTCCTCGATTGGGGTCGATTCCACGTCTTTCTTGATCTAAAATAACACATTTAGCTTATTTAATACTCACATTATCAAATTAATCCTTAATTCAAATTTTGGCAAAATTACAATTTTACCCCTAAACTTTTTCATATTTACACTTTTGCCCCTAGGCTCGGGATTAAACTTTATTCCTTATTCTTATGTTTTATAACATTCTGATCACTTTTCTCTTCTATGGCAACATCAAATTCTCACTCTAACATGTACTTGTGACTATTAGGTATTTTTACCGTTTAAGCCCTTTTACTCATTTTTGCTTAAAATCGAGTAGTACAAGTTGTCTAACATAATTTAAAACCTCATATTCTGTCATAAAACATCAAAGTACACAAATTTCACCTATGGGTATTTTTTCCAAATGTAAACCCTAGGTTAAATTATTGCTAACATAAGCTTTATCGAGTTACCGGGATCTCAAAAACGTAAAAATCATTAAAAACGGGGCTTAGAATCACTTACTATGAAGCTTGAAAGTTGAAGAAACCCTAGCTATGGTGAGATTGAAATTCGGCAGCAACTAGATGAGGAAGATGACCATTTTGTGTTATTTTTCCCATTTTATTTCATTAAATATCCAAATGACCAAAATGCCCTTAATACCTTTCTTTGAAAATTTTCATGTACAAGCCCATTTTTGTCCAAAATTTTAGAAATTGGTCAGATTGCTATTTAAAACCTCCTAATTAATATTTCAAAGCAATTTCATACTAAAAACTTCTAGAATGCAAGTTTTGCAACTTTTTCGATTTAGTCCCTAATTTCAATTTAAGCACTTTATGCATAAAATTTCTTCACAAAATTTTCACACAATCATGCAATCATATCATAAACCTCAAAATAATTATAAAATGATTATTTCTATCTCGGATTTGTGGTCATGAAACCACTATTCCGATTAGGCCCTAATTCGGGATATTACAACTCTCCCCCCTTTAAGGATTTTCGTCCTCGAAAATCTTACCGATAAACAGATGTGGGTATTGATTTCTCATATTTTCTTCGGATTCCCATGTAGCTTCTTCTACTCCATGCTTTTTCCACAACACCTTTACAAGTGCAATCTTTTTATTCCTTAGTTGTTTGACCTCTCGAGCTAAAATCTTAATCGGTTCTTCTTCATAGGTCATATCTGGTTGTAGTTCAATTTCTATCGGTGAAACTACATGTGAAGGATCCGAACGATACCGGCGTAACATAGATACATGGAACACATTATGAATCTTCTCTAATTCAGATGGTAATGCTAGCCGATATGCTATCGGTCCCACTTTTTCAATTATTTCATACGGCCCAATAAAACGCGGACTTAATTTACCCTTCCGTCCAAATCTGAGAACTTTTTTTCACGGAGACACCTTTAAAATACTTTATCACCAACTTGAAATTCAATGTCCTTTCGTTTTAGATCTGCATAAGATTTCTGTCTATCTGAAGCAGCTTTCAAACAATCTCGAATTACCTTCACTTTTTCTTCGGTTTCTTTTATTAGATCAACTCCATAAATCTGATTTTCCTTGAGTTCAGTCCAATACAAAGGCGTTCGACACTTACGACCATACAATGCTTCATAAGGTGCCATTTTCAAGCTCGTCTGATAACTATTATTGTAAGCAAATTCTACCAACGGTAAATATCTTTCCCAACTTCCTTGAAATTCCAATACACAACATCTGAGCATATCTTCAAGAATCTGAATTATTCTTTCTGATTGTCCATCAGTTTGTGGATGAAAAGCAGTACTGAAATTTAACTTCGTACCTAATGCGTCTTGCAACTTTTGCCAAAACCGCGAGGTAAACCTTGGATCTCTATCTGAAATAATCGACAATGGTATTCCATGTAGTCTAACAATTTCTCTAACATATAGTTCAGCCAACTTGTTAAGAGAATAATCCGTACGTACCGGGATAAAATGAGCCGACTTAGTTAATCATCAACTATTACCCAAATGGTATCTTTCTTTCCGAGTCAATGGCAATCTGAAAACGAAATCCATAGTAATCCGATCCCATTTCCATTCAGAACCATAATAGGTGAAGTAATCCCGAAGGCACTTGGTGTTCACTTTCACCGTTGACAAATTAAGCATTTGGACACAAACTCGATATATCCTTTTTCATTCCATTCCACCAATACATTTTCTTCAAGTCATTATACATTTTCGTACTACCCGATGAATCGAGAAACAACTACTATGTGCTTCTGTAGGATCTTTTGAATCAATTCCTCATTCTTCTGCATACACAAATCCAATCTTTAAACATTAAGCACCCATTAGAACCAATTCTGAAATCTGACTCTGTATCAACTTCACACTGCTTTCTTTTGGCTTGCAAATCTTGATCATCTTTCCGAGCTTGAAATCTCTTGTAAAACATCGGTTTTGCTCTTAACTCTCTAGAATCGAACCATCATCTGACATTTTCAACTGAGTATCCATAACTCTCAAAGCAAACATCAACTTTCTGCTCAAAGCATCAGCAACCACATTCGCTTTTCCCGGATGATAATCAATAACAAGCTCGTAATCTTTCAATAACTCCAACCATCTTCGCCTGTCTTAAATTCAAGTCTTTTTGTGACATCAAGTACTTAAGGCTTTTATGGTGGTATATACCCGGCACTTTTCACCATACAAATAATGTCGCCAAATTTTCAAAGCAAACACCACCACAACCAATTCCAAATCGTGAGTAGGATAATTCCTCTCATGAGGTTTTAATCGCCTCGAAGCATAAGCCACTACTTTTCCTTCTTGCATGAGCACACACCCCAAACCATTTAGAGAAGCATCACTATACACCACAAATTCTTTACACGATTCGGCTGTACTAACACTCGGTGCCTCTGTTAATAACTTTTCAATTCTTCAAAACTCATTGACATTCCTCCGTCCATTCAAATTTAACATCCTTTCTGAGTAGTCTAGTTATAGGAGCAGCAATTATAGAAAATCCATTTACAAACCGCCGATAATACCCAGCTAGCCCCAAGAAACTTCTAACTTGATTTACATTTTTTTGGTGGTTTCCAATCAACAATGGCTGAAATTTTACTAGGATCAACCCGTATACCATCACCTGAAACAATATGACCCAAAAATCCAACTTCCGAGCCAAAATTCACTTTTACTAAACTTAGCATACAAATGCTTATTTCTCAAAGTTTGCAAAACTATCCTCAAATGCTCAACATGCTCTGTCTCATCTTTTGAATAAATTAAAATATCATCTATAAACACCACAACAAATTTGTCCAAGTATGGACGAAATATGCGATACATTAAATCCATAAACACAATGGGAGCATTTGTCAACCCGAATGGCATAACTAAAAATTCATAATGATCGTACCTTGTTCTAAAAGCGCTTTAGGCACATCCGACTCTTTTACCCGCAGATTGGTAATACCCGGATCTCAAGTCAATCTTTGAAAACCATGTCGCTCCTTTTAGGCGATCAAACAAATCATCAATTCTTGGCAACGGATACTTGTTTTTGATTGTCACCTTGTTTAATCCGATAATCAACACACAACCTCATAGAACCATCCTTCTTTTCACAAATAACACGGAGCACCCCAAGGTGAAAAACTTCGGTCTCACAAAGCCTTTATCACCAACTCTTGCAATCTGCGACTTTAATTCTTTTAACTCTGTTGGTGCCATTCTATATGGAGCAATCGAAATCGGAGTTGTTCCCAGTATCAAATCAATACCAAATTCTACTTCCCCGATTGAGGCAAACCCGCAATTCTTCCGAAATACGTCCGCAAATTCACACACAACCGACGATTCAACTTTCTTTTCAACTTCTTTTGTATTAATTACATACGCCAAATAAGCTTCATAACCCTTTCTCAGATATCTTTGAGTCGACATTGAAGAAATCACACTAGGTAGTGCCTCTGATTTATCTGATTCAACCCGCAAAGTTTCACCATTTTCACACTTTAATTCTATAACCTTTTCTTTGCAATTTATTTTAGTATCATGCAATGTCAACCAATCCATACCCAAAATAACATCAAACTCATCAAACGGCAACAACATCAAGTCGGCCGAAAAGTAATGATCCCGAATCATTAAAGGACATTTCTTACATACTTTATCAACAATCACACATTTGCCTAACGGATTCGACACTCTAATCATAAATTCTATGTTCTCAACAGGTATATTCATACTAGACAACAATTTCATACACACATATGAATAAGTAGAACCGGGGTCAATCAAAGCAATAATATTAACATTATAGAGAGAAAATGTACCGGTAATCACATCAGGTGAGGAAGCATCCTCGCGCGCTTTAATAGCATAAGTTCTAGCCAGAGCCCTTCCTTCAGGTTTAACTGCTGCATCCCTGGCTACATTCTTACTACTTGCTTCGCTCCCAGCTTTTCTTGGATATCTTCCTCTCGAATCCGCCCCACTTGTTTTTGTATTCTGAAAATTTTCTTTTTCAGCTCTCTCTGGGCAGTCTCTAATAAAATGATTCGAAGAACCACATCGAAAACATTCATTTGCTCTGCACAGACCAAAATGATTTCTACCACACACGCACTCGTGTTTAACAAATCTCGAGTTCCCTACACTGTCGCCAAGTAGTCCGGGACTTAGGACCCACATTTTGCTTCTTATAATTCCCATATGATTGCCCAGCTGAAGCTTGGGAACGAGGATTCATATTTCTTGACTTTCCGGGTTGCTGTGAAAATGAACTGCTCGTAGGTCTTTTCTTCCAATTTTTAGTCTCAGCCTCTACTTTTTTCTCCTCTTTAAGTAGTTCTTCAGCCTTGCAAGCTCGATCAACCAATACTACCATTTCTTTTAATTCAAGAATTCCAACAAATACCTTGATATCTTCGTTGAGCCCGTCTTCAAATCGTTGGCACATCTTGGCCTCTGTAGGAACATACTCTCTGGCATACTTACTTAATCGAACAAACTCTCTTTCATATTCATGAATCATCATATTACCTTGCTTCACTCAAGAAATTCTTTACGCTTCTGATCAATAAATCTTTCACTAATATATTTCTTCCGAAACTCTTCTTGAAAGAATTCCCAGGTTACTCTCTCTTTCGGTACCACCGAAATCAAAGTCTTCCACCAATTATAGGCTGAATCCTCAACAAAGATATAGCTCATTTCAAACATTCTTCAGTGTGTACAAGATAATTCATCAAATACCGGATAGAATTTTCAAGCGAACTCGCTTTCTCGGCATCATCATCAATATTTGCTTTAAATTCTTCTACCCCTTGCTTGCGGATTCTATCAACTGGAGTTCTATGAAATTTCATCAGATCCATACCTTGAGGCATCGGGGTGCACAGTTGAGAGGAATTGGGGAGGTGGGGAGGTTGTACATTTGGGTTCGTCTGAGCGAACTCGAGTGTACCATGCACTCATGATTTGGAGAAAGGCTTCCCGACCCCTTTCTCCTCCTCCCGACCAACAGTAGGAGGTGGATTTTCAGTCGGCACTTGCTCCTTCAGCGGAGCTGGCGTGTTACTCTCTACTTCATCTGCCACAGCTGGATCGGGATCCATTTACTATAAAAAAAATCATTTAAAAAGCTCAGAAGTCGTCACACTATCACAATTTATACATATGGCATGTATAGCAAAATCCGTACATACAACACTTAGTCCGAGAACCAACTAAACCTGCTCTGATACCAACAAATGTAACGTCCCCTTGCCCGAGACCGTCGCCGGAGTCGAGTATGAGGAGTTACTAGACTTAATTTAACATTTTTAGAACTTTGAATTATTTGTTTCTACATTCACAGCCTTCTAGCTACTTGCGTCACAGTCACAAGAAAAATCATATCTCGAGTTACAAAACTCAAAATCAAGATCCATAAATTTTTCCTGAATCTAGACTCATATACCTATCTACTAATTTTTTTCTATAATTTTTGGTTGGGCCAATTAGTACAATTTATTATTTAAAGTTACCCTTATTTCAGGACTTGACTGAACTGACCTCTGTTTACTACGAATCATATTTCTCTCTGTAAAAAATTCATATGATTATGAGGTTTGTTTCTCCTGAAACTAGACTCAATAAGGATTCTGAGGATATAAAATACATCACCTAGTTATATCTGTACAATTTATGGTGAATTTCTAAAGTTGGAACAGGGGATCCAGAAACTGCTCTGACCCTGTTTCACTAAAATTCGAATATCTTCTAACATATAATTCCTTTACCTGTTTAGTTTGTTTTATATGAAACTAGACATAATAAGATTCAATTTGATATTTAATCCATCACCAAATTCAATTTCTATGATTTTTAGTAAATTTTCAAACTCACGTCAGTGTTGCTGCAATATTTTAATTATGGCAAATTTCATCCCTTTTTATGAGTTTTCATGCACTAAGTATCTTAATAACTTTCCATAATATCAAACATAATCTAAACTAACCATTTCCATAACTTATCATTATCAAGCATTTCCTCAACCATTCCATCACCATATCATAAGATCATTTACACAAAATAGGTATATTGCTATACATGCCATACTTAAATTTACAAGCCATTTACCAAAAAGTCTTCCGGATAGTGTGACTGAGCCTTCGACCTATCCCGACTCCTGAGCTGGCTTTTCCAAAACTACAATGAGTAAGAAGGAGGGAGTAAGCAATAATGCTTAGTAAGTTCATATGCAAATAATAAGTAACATAACAAAGCAATCATACCAAACAACATTAGCATGATGTCACCAAAACATATATCACATTTCTAATCATCATTCATCATCTTACTACCTTATCGTTGTTGTATAAATTCTTAACTCGAAGGTTAAGTACATACCTGTCCAAAGTATCCATTTCAAAACACTTACCAATACGTCTCTTTTCATCTCGAGTATTCCTCCATTTGAGTAGAACTTTACCTGTTGAATACATCGGAATATAATTCGGATACATGGAAACTTTGCACATAAGTGCCACATAAGTAGCCAAGCTACTATGTAACCCGCCCATAAGCGAACTCGGACTCAACTCAACGAGCTCAGGCGTTCGCATCCATAAGTGAACTCGGACTCAACTCAACGAGCTCGGATGGATAGTTACATCTCACGAACTCGGACTCAACTCAACGAGTTCGGACATTCGTATCCATAAGTGAACTCGGACTCAACTCAACGAGTTCGGATGCTTAACCATCCTAGTGACATGTCACTTGTATCCTAATCTATTCCTAAGGTTCAAACAGGATTTTCCTCGAATGCATATCCTTGCCGTCTTCCGTAGAACGCCAAAATCAATACTCGGTAATAATTATATTTAGCAAGTAGCACACATGATTTGCATTTTGTTCGAAAATAACCACAAAGCATATATTTCATGATAAAAATCAGCATATCACATAATTGACATCAATGACTTAAAAATAACAATTATGCTACATTATTTACACATGAACTTACCTTGGTACCAAAATACAAAGATTTTGCAATTTAGTCCACAATCTTTTCTTTTCCTCGATTGAAATTCGATTCCGCGTCTTTCTTGATCTAAAATAACACATTTAGCTTATTTAATACTCACATTATCAAATTAATCCTTAATTCAAATTTTGGCAAAATTACAATTTTACCCCTAAACTTTTGCATATTTACACTTTTCCCCTAGGCTCGGGATTAAACTTTATTCCTTATTCTTATGTTTTATAACATGCTGATCACTTTTCTCTTCTATGGCAACATCAAATTCTCACTCTAACATGTACTTGTGACTATTCGGTATTTTTACCGTTTAAGCCCTTTTACTCGTTTTTGCTTAAAATCGAGTAGTACAAGTTGTCTAACATAATTTAAAACCTCATATTCTATCATAAAACATCAAAATACACAAATTTCACCTATGGGTATTTTTCCAAATGTAAACCCTAGGTTAAATTATTGCTAACATAAGCTTTATCGAGTTACCGGGATCTCAAAAACGTAAAAATCATTAAAAACGGGGCTTAGAATCACTTACTATGAAGCTTGAAAGTTGAAGAAACCCTAGCTATGGTGAGAGTGAAATTCGGCAGCAACTAGATGAGGAATATGACCATTTTGTGTTATTTTTCCCATTTTATTTCATTAAATATCCAAATGACCAAAATGCCCTTAATACCTTTCTTTGAAAATTTTCATGTACAAGCCCATTTTTGTCCAAAATTTTAGAAATTGGTCAAATTGCTATTTAAGACCTCTTAATTAATATTTCAAAGCAATTTCATACTAAAAACTTCTAGAATGCAAGTTTTGCAACTTTTTTGATTTAGTCCCTAATTTCAATTTAAGCACTTTATGCATAAAATTTCTTCACAAAATTTTCACACAATCATGCAATCATATCATAAACCTCAAAATAATTATAAAATAATTATTTCTATCTCGGATTTGTGGTCACGAAACCACTATTCCGATTAGGCCCTAATTCGGGATATTACAAATTTCCCCTAACATATAACTTTTTGCAAATTAGTCTTTAAGCTCATAACTTGAAATTCAACCATTTTAACCAAAATCCAATTTAACTAATGTTACAAGGGGCCTTGAAGCAACTCATATTTATCAACAATTCATAATGAAACCCATGGATTTATACTTTTAACAATTTAATCCCTAATTACAATTTTAGCAAAAATATTTAACAAAACATGTTTGGTTTACAACCAAAACTAATAATCTATCAAATAACATTAAAACCTATTCAAAAACATCTATGACAAGTCCCTCAACATTTAAAATTTTTGCAAATTAACCCCCGGGCTTGTTAGATTAAGTTAAAACGAACTTAAAAATATAAAAATCATTAAAAACAGGGCTTGAATTCACTTAAATGCAACAAAACAAGCTTGGATGAATAACACTTCTTCTCCAATGGATATTTTTAGGGTTTGAAACCAAATAAAAAAGACATCTTTATTTTATGTTTTATTTACTTAGTTTTTTTTCTTTTGTTTACCAAATTACCATATTAACCTTATTACTAATTAAAAATTTTAATAAAACCTATCCATATACATCCACTAACTTTAAATATGGTATGTTTACCACTCAAGTCCATTAACTTTCATTTTCATAGCCATTTGACCCCTTTAACTAATAGAATTCAAGTTTTACACCTTTTACAATTTAGTCATTTTTACCTAATTAACCATTTAAACATCAAAATTTCTTAATGACTTTAATACGACCTTAATATAATCTCGTAGTCAATAAATAAATAATAAAATAATAACTCACTTGTTGGAATTGTGGTCCTGAAACCACTATTTCTGACACCAATGAAAATAGGTTGTTATAAGGCTTGAATGCACATACCAATTGTATGCAAAAATTTAATTAAAAAAATGAGAACATGGGGGTTCGAACTAGGGACAACCATAAAAACATAAATAATTAAAGACATAGGAGATGGCAGTTTCACTATATTACAATTAATAGAAAAACTGGGATGTGACAACTCTACCCTCCTAAAAAGAAAATTTCATCCTCGAAATTACCTATTAGGAAAAGATGAGGATATCGTTGTCGTATCACATCTTCCGGTTCCCAAGTAGCCTTACTAGAACCATGATTCCTCTACAAAGTTTTGACAAGATGCATTTGTTTCCTCCTCAACATTTTGACATCGCGATCAACAATTTGCACTGGTTCTTCATCAAAAATCAAGTCATGATGAATCTCTATCTCCTTAACCAAAATCACATGAGAAGGGTCGGATCAATATCGCTGCAACATAGACACATTGAAAACATCGTGAATGTGATTCAACTCTGAAGGTAACTCCATGAAGTCTCACAATTTAAGCGATGTATAACCTTGCCAACCTCTGCAATGAATAACGGGTGTGTACTAGTAATAAATTGGCAGATTTTGTCAATCGATCCACAACCACCTCTATAGAGTCTTTCTTGGATAACATCAATGGTAACCCACTAACAAAATCCATAGTGATACACTCCCACTTCCACTGAGGAACTTGAATAGGCTGAAGTAAACTCGAAGGAATTTGATGTTCAGTCTTGACTTTTTGGCATGTCTAGCATCTTGGCATAAAGTCTGTCACATCACGTTTCAATCCCAGTCACCAATACTATTCATGAAGATCCCTATACATCTTACTACCCTAAGGATACATAGTATAGGGGCTACTATGCACTTCTCGAAGTATGGATTGCCTTAACTCATAATTAGAAGGAACACAAAATCTCCCACAATAATGCAAAACTCTCTAAAAATTATAAGAAAAATCTGAAGTCTTACCCTACTTAACAAGTTTCACATGAGGTTCTAAGGATGAATCTGAAATCTACTTTAGTGTAATCTCCTCAATCAAAATTGGTCGCACTTGTAACTCCGTAAGCAAACCACCATTATTAGATAAACTCAACTTAGCAAACATTACTCTCAATTCCAACATAGACTTCCTACTCAATGTATCCGCCACAACATTAGCCTTACCCAAATGGTACTTGATTGTTTAGTTATAGTCTTTCAGAAGTTTTATCCAACGCCTCTGTCTTAAGTTCAACTCCTTTTGGGTAAGGAGATACTTAAGACTCTTATGATTTGTATAAATGACACATTTCTCCCCATTGAGATAGTGCCTCCATATCTTAAGGGTGAAAAGCACAGCAACCAACTACAGATTATGAGTCAAATAGTTGCACTCATGTGGCCACTGATACTGTAGCTTGTGAAAGTGTTGTGATTACCATGGCACAAAGGCCCATCAGTTGGCCTACTGATGCCAAGCACTTGAAAGACTGTGAAACATTCAGTAAGTGAAGTGCACTAGACATAATCCCTTTTAATTGGCAAGTTTTCCCTTGATGAGTAAACTTCATCATGAGAGAACTGAACCCCCATACAATAGCTCCCAATGATAACAACCATTACACACCTAGCACCAAGTCATAGCCCTTTAAGGGCATTACCATGAAGTTAGTAGCAAAAGTGTGGCCCTAAGCTTTCCAAGAAGCTGCTTGAAAAGTGTCACTTGTTATCAGGTAGCCACCATCAACAATGGTAACCCTGAATTTCCCCATATGTTCACAAGCCATGCCAATTATTAAATAAACTTGGATATGATAAAATTATGTGTGCTTCCTAAACTTACAAGGATGCTAACAGAAGTGAATCCAATGTGTGATACAATACGTATCGTATACAATCCTTAGGAACCTTAAAGAGCATTTAGTGACAACCTAGGTGACTTAGTAATTTCTTCCTCTAGAGAACCAATATCCAAATGATCTTCAAAATCATGACACCCTTCCATCCCTTTATTCTAAACATATAGTGAATTACCTCTTGTATTACCAAAATGTTATCCAACATATACCTACCAGAAAGAAAGTTTTTCTGAAAAGGACTTATTATCCGTTGAAGAATCAATTGTAGTCAGTAAACTAAAACTTTTGAAAACACCTTGTAAGGTGAATTAAACAGACTAATCGATCAAAATAAAGATATCTTATCAACACCCATTGTCTTTAAGATAAGCATTAACAATCCCTTTTAATGTGTCTTATCAAAAGTTCCACTCCTTAACCAACTCCGTTGTTGACCTTGTTGCATGTACTATCGAATCAACATTCTCCCTCCAACCCTCGGCAAAACTCTCTTAGAACTCTAAATAGGTTAGCGAAACATCTTCATACCAAAATGGGTATTTATCTCGTGGAGGACAACAACCAACATTAGTCACCAAACATAAATAATAGTGATTCAAGAAAGTATGAGGTAAAGTAAAACCATGTTGCTCAATAAAATCTACCATCGCTTGTGAATTAACCAAAACCTGATTAAGTCGCTCTTGCAATGTAACACACTCATACAAACGACGTACCCAGGTAAACCGAGAGCCTAACCAACCTGCATCCAATAAATTAAACATGTTCCAACATTCTCTAAACTAAATAATTCATTCTAAGTAATCTCTCGAGCCACATTGAACATCTTCCAACTAGGAATAATCATTAAAATCATCGGCGACCATCCAAGCTAACGACATCGACGAAGCAAAAGTTGAGAGTTGGGACCAAAAACAATTTTTTGCCTTAATTGAAGGTTGTATATACACAAAAGAAATAATCTAAACCTTAACACCATCACTGAAGCGACAATGTATAACCTATTCATCGAATGAAAGAACAGTCAGCATAATATCTGATATGTGCCACAACAAAACCATTCCACCCTTAAACTCATGTAACACCCTATATCCGGCCTGATCGCCAAGCCCGAATACGAGATGTCACACCACCGTCTCATGTCATATACAACAAGTAAAAGTTCATTCTAAATGAAGTGTCTTCCATTTTAATATTCGTATAGGTTTTAAGTCAATTATACTTGTTAGTTATCAATGTTACATGCTAACCATACATCAAATAGTCTTATAATAATAATAATAATTAAACATGTATAAGGTCCATTTAACAAAATTTCCCAAAACTGATACGTAGGCATCGATACTAAAGAATTGGTATCAATATTTTCTTTAAGTGGTATCGATACCTCGTGAAAAATCAATACCAAACTTACATTTTGTTTCTCACCAAAATTCCCAAATGTCGAAAACTATCAATACCTCGAGTATCAATACTCGGGGCTAAGGTATCGATACCAATTCTATATTTTAACTCCTTGCACTTTCGAAGTTACAGATGTATCATTTTTTAAAACCACATATTGATACATCTACTCTAGACTGTAAAATCTGAACATACATCAATATTAAAATCATTCAAACTTAGTCCAAAACAACATGCTTCATTCACCTAGTTAAAGAAACATCAAAATATTTGAAATAGCAGTCCCAATATTATGTTCAAGTCTATAAACATCCAAACATAAATAGCATGCAGCCAACCCAAAAATTGACTTAGCATAACCTGCATAAAATTTACCTTATTGGCCTATTACATTGCCTTTATTCCTCAAACATAAATAAGCGTATAACACCTATTAATAGAAACTAAATAATCAGTTTGGATCAATCCTTTGAAGGCCACACCGCTCACACCGGCACTACTTATCTGCAATGGTTAAAAAGGAGTGGGTGAGCTTAACAAGCTCAGTGAATGCTCAGAATAACCACTACGTAAACAACACATCATGCATCAACCAAACAACATACAATATATTCCCAAAACGTCATTAACTAAGTACCATAATTCCCATATTTAGTCATATTTCATTCATTCTTTTACACATTATTTATACGAATGTTTAGGCATATATATATTCTCACACATATCAATCACATATGAGCACATATAATTACATACGGTCACATTTAGTCACAGTGTATGTGTGATACCCCTTACCCGTACCCGAGACTGGGACAAAGTACGAGGTGTTACCGGAAACAAACTCAGACATTTCAAAAACTACGGGTTATAAAATTTCATTCTAAATTGAAACCAATCAAACAATATCATAGTGTCCCTATTATGGACCTACAAGGTCCAAAACATACATTAAATCGATCTGGGACTAAATTGAAAACTATAGAAAATTTTAGTAAAGTTCCTAAGGTTATGCCTCACACGCCCGTGTGGAGGCAAGCACACGTTCGTGTGCTTGGGGACACGCCCCTGTCCTTCACCCTGTTGAATTTTTAGATTTATTTTTCATTTCGAACCTACAGGGGTTTTTACACGGCCGAGTACACGCCCGTGTCTTTGGCTTATGTCCCTTACACGGCCTAGACATGCCTGTGTGACACGGGCCTAGACATGCCCGTGTCATCGTCCGTGTCCAAAAACTTAGACATTCCATTTATGACGTTATCATTCATTTTGAGGCACACGGCCAAGGCACACGCCTGTGTGCTAGGCCGTGTCCTCCACATGGTTGAGACACACGGCCATATCTCTACCCGTGTGTTTACTACTATGCAATCTGACCTAAAATTTTAGGTGTAGGGGACAGACGGCCAGGCAACACACCCATGGAGGCTGACCGTGTGTCATACACGGCCTAGACACATGCCCGTATGTCTACTCGTGTGGACCTTTTTAGGGCTATTTTCCAAGCCTTTGGTCACCCTCTAACATACACACTTATAGACTTCAATGGTATATAACATAGCCTTATTATACTCTTAAACAACCTTGTCATAACTCATTGCATGTTAGGCTCATCTCATCAACTTAGTACATGCTAAATTATCCTTTTAGTATGAGGGATTAACATAGAGCATTTTACATTTAGGCCATATTACAACTATATACCATTACATGCTATGTCCACTCTCAAATTATTAGGTCTCATTTTAAGCATCCATCCATGATAAACCTCATCATCATATCTCATGAAATATTTAAAATATAAACATGCATCATTAGTAGGTTTACAACCTCCATCAATATGAGCCATATCTCGTGGCCATATACAGAAGAATAGGTATACCATTTAAGCCCTTACATTGGCTAGCCAAATGACACATACAACAAAATAACCAAAAACCCTATACTTGCCATTAAATAAAATAAAAGTATCTATATACCAAAGCGAAACAAGTCGATAGTGTGTTGATTCTCCAACCGTCTTCCAATCTTCACGAGTCCACGAGCTCTGTAAGACAGGGAAAAGAGAAGGGGGTAAGCATTTATATGCTTAGTAAGTTTGAATAACGGGAAGGTAAACTTACCGGTTATTTAACATACAACCATATTAGTCATACATCCCATCAAGTATAGAATAGTTTCCTATCACATGTATTCAAATCATCAAGTTAGTCTCATGTCAAAATATTATAAAGTTAATCTAGATGAGCTCATTAATTCAAGAATTTCCATTCTTATTTCTCATTTTAATCCCGTTGAATTTCTCAAAAATCTTGATGGATAGCCCATTTACCGTCAAATCATACAGGCGATCATTTTCAAGCATGCATTTTCGCGAACCTCACATCTTACGGTAGGATTACTAATCCAGGCTAAATCCCCCGTAGTATAAATCCATGGAGTGATGTTGGGATTACCAGTCTAGGCTAAATCCCTTGTGACGACAAACACTCTTAATGAGCTCGGATCTAAATTACTAATCCAAGCTAAATTTAGAGCATAATCGGATTACCCATCAGGGCTAAATCCATAATGCACACATATTCTTCGGGAGGCTAGATCACTTTAGGAACACCTGTCCAGGCTATATCCTTTCTATATCGAGATCAACATATTATGTTGGTATTACCAGTCTAGGCTAAATCCCTTGTAACGAAAAACACTCTTAATGAGCTCGGATCTGAATTACTAATCCAAGCTAAATTTAGATCCTAATCGGATTACCTGTCCGGGCTAAATCCATAATGCACACATATTCTTCAAGAGGCTAGATCATTTTAAGAACACCCGTCCAGACTATATCCTTTCTATATCGAGATCAACAAATTACCCGTCCGGGCTAAATCCTTTTTCTGCAACTCATGCAGGATCTCGTATCATGTAAGAATGGCATATCCATCAAATATCCCTTTTTATTCAACCGAGACATTTTACCATATAATCAATTTTTATGAATTATTTACATTATAAATCACCATTTAAAATCATACAGGAATATACACTTTTAATGTATTTAAATAGTCTACATTCGAGTTATACGAACTCACCTGGTAGTCGTTTTAGATTTGTATTTCAGTTATTCCAAAACCTTTCGTTTTCCACGGTCGACCTCCGGAATTGGTTCCTCAGGGTCTATATCAGTAAAAATAAATAATTAATACCTTTCATTATTCAATTTCGGCTAAAACTCACCTTAGGGCAAAATAACCATTTTGCCCCTAATTTTTCACATTTTTACAAATTAATCCTTAGGCTCGTATGATGAAATGCATGAAATTTCTAGGTTACCCAAGCCTAGCCGAATATTTTTCATGCTTATAGCAGCCCACAATTTCCCTTCATTTCACATTTTTCTACCCATTTTTACAACTTTTACAAAATGGTCCTTTAAGCCATTTCAATGAAAAACTACCTAGTAAAAGTTGTTTACCATCCTTTAAACTTTCATATTCCTCCATAAATCATCAAAACACAAGTATCTCATGCATGGGTAATTTTCTAAAAATGAACCCTAGCTTAAGATATGGGTAGAAATAGAAAGAGTATGTTACGAGGATCTCAAAAATACGAAGAACATTAAAAACGGGGCTAGGATTGACTTACTTGCAAGCTTGAAATGTTGAAAACCCTAGCTATAGAGAGCATACAAATTTCGGCAGCTATGGAGAAGAAAATGGCTGATTTTTTTCTTGATTTTTCCCTTTTTATTACATTAATTAACCAAATGACCAAAATGCCCTTCCTTACTAACCTTTCCAAATTTTCCATGCATGCCCATTTTTGTCCAAAAACTTAAAAATTGGGAAAATTTATCTTTAAAGACCTCTAATTAATAATCCAAAGCAATTTCATACAAATTTCTTCTAGAACCCAAGTTTTGCAATTTATTCAATTTGGTTCCTAATTTCCAATTGGGAACTTTATACTTAAAATTTCTTCATAAAACTTTAACACATGCATACTTTCATATTATAGACCTCATAATAATCATAAAATAAATATTTTAACGTCGAATTTGTGATCCCAAAACCACTATTTTGACTAGGCCCTATTTCGAGATGTTACATTTCTCCCCTTTTAAGGACTTTCGTCCTCGAAAGTCTTACCAGTAAACAGGTTCAGATATTGACTTCTCACGATTTCTTCAAGTTTCCATGTGGCTTCTTCCATTCCATGTCTATGCCATAATACTTTTACCAAGACAATACTCTTGTTCCTTAACCATTTGACTTCTCGAGCCAAAATCTTAACCGGCTCTCAACCTCTGTAGGTGAAATCATGTGAGAGGGGTCTGATCTATATATACGAAACATGGATACATGGAATACATCATGGATAAACGGTAGGCTAATGGTCCAACTCTCTCGGTGATCTCGTATGGTCCGATAAATCGCGGACTCAGTTTGCCTTTCTGACCAAATCTTAATAATTTTTTTCATGGAGACACTTTCAAGTGCATTTTATCTCCGACTTGAAACTCAATCTCTTTTCTTTTCAAATCAGCATAAGATTTCTGCCTATCCAATGCCGCTTTCAAGCAATCCCATATCACTTTAACCATTTCTTCAGTTTCTTTGATTAGGTCAATTCCATGAATCTGGTTTTCCTTGAGTTCTATCCAATACAGTGGATTTCGGCACTTCCTGACATACAAAGCCTCATAGGGTGCCATTTTCAAACTCGTCTGGAAACTATTGTTGTAAGTGAATTCCTCCAATGGTAAGTATTTTTCCCAACTACCCTGAAATTCCAGGACGCAACACCGTAACATGTCCTCAAGAATCTAAATTGTCTGTTCAGACTGACCATTAGTTTGCGGGTGGAAGGATGTGCTAAAACTCAACTTTGTACCCAAGGCCTCTTGTAGTTTCTTCCAAAATCTCGAAGTGAATCTTGGGTTTCTGTCTGAGATAATCGACAACGGTACCCCGTGTAGTCTCACAATCTTGGATATGTACAAGTCGGCCAATCTGTCAAGAGAATAATAGGTCCGCACTGGGATGAAGTGAGCTGACTTCGTTAGTCTATCAACTATAACCTAAACAGTATCTTTCTTTTTCGAGGTTAATGGTAATCTTGTCACGAAATCTATGGTAATCTTGTCTCATTTCCATTCGGGAACCATCACAGGCTGTAACAAACCTGATGGTATTTGGTGTTCAGCCTTGACTTGCTGACATATCAAGCATTTCGATATAAATTTGGAGATGTCTCTTTTCATGTCATTCTACCACTACATTTTCTTCAAATTATTGTACATCTTGGTACTTTCCGGATGAATAGACAAACAGCTATCATGTGCCTCTTGCAGAATTTTTTAGATAAGTTCATCATCTTTCGATACACATACCCTATCTCTGAACATCAGACAACTATCGGGACTGATCCAAAAATCTAATTCAATGCCTGACTCGCATTGAGTTCTCTTAGCTTGTAGGTCACTATAATTGATCTGGGCATCACAAATTTCCTGAAGAAATGTTAGCCTAGCCCTTAACTCTGCCAAGACCAAACAATCTTCAGACAACACCAACTGTGTGTTTAAAGCTCTCAAAGCAAATAAGGATTTTCTACTTAGTGCATCGATGACTACATTCACCTTTCCTGGGTGATAATCAATTCTCAGATCATAATCTTTAATCAACTCTAACCATCTTCGTTGTCTCAGATTCAATTCCCTTTGAGTCATTAAGTACTTTAAGCTCTTGTGATCAGTGAATACACGACATGTCTCACCATACAAATGGTGTCTCCAAATTTTCAGGGAAAATACAATAGCTCCTAGCTCCAAGTCATGTGTTGGATAATTTCTCTCATGTGGTTTCAATTGCCTCGAAGCATAGGCTATATCACCTTGCCTTCTTGCATAAGCACGCAACCCAGTCCATTCAAGGACGCATCACTATAAACCACAAATTCTTTTCTAGGATTAGGTTGTACTAGTACTGGAGCTTCGATCAGCAATGTCTTCAATCTCTCGAAATTATGTTGACACTTCTCTGACCATTCAAACTTAACATTTTTTTTCAGCAACCTCGTCAAAGGAGTTGCAATCATTGAAAATCCTTTCACAAAGCATCGATAGTACTCGGCTAATCCCAAAAAGCTTCTAACCTTGGTTACATTCTTCGATGGCTTCTACTCGAAAATAGCAGATATTTTATTTGGATCTACTCATATGCCATCACTTGACACAATGTGACCCAAAAATCCTACCTCTCAAAGCCAAAACTTGCTTTTGCTGAACTTAGCATACAATTTCTTGTATCGCAAGGTCTGTAAAATAGTCCTCAGATGTTCAGCATGCTCGGACTCATTACGGGAATAGATCAAAATATCGTCAATGAATACCACAACAAACTTGTCTAGGTATGGTCATAAAACATGATTCATTAAGTCCATAAATGCGGCCGGGGCGTTAGTTAGACCAAAAGGCATGACCAGGAACTCGAAATGACCATACCTCGTCTTGAAAGCAGTCTTAGGCACGTCCTACTCTTTAACTCGCAACTAGTAGTAACTGGATCTCAGATATATCTTTAAAAACACTGTGGCTCCCCTCAATTGATCAAACAAGTCATCGATCCTTGGCAGAGGATACTTGTTCTTGATAGTTACCTTATTAAGTTATCGATAATCTATACATAGCCTCATCAAACCATCTTTATTTTTTACAAATAATACGGGAGCACCTCAAGGCGAAAAGCTCGGTCTTACAAAACCTTTATCTGTCAGTTTTTGTAGCTGTGCTTTTAACTCTTTCAGTTTGGTTGGTGCCAACCTATACGGAGCAATAGAGATAGGAGCTGTCTCAGGCACCAGCTCAATACCAAACTCTACTTCTCTAATAGGAGGTAATCCGGGTAGCTCTTTCAGAAACACATCCGGATGCTCGTATACTATCGGTACTGATTCTAACTTCAGCTTAGATTCTTTAGTATTCAACACGAAAACAAGGTAGGCTTCATATCCTTTTCTCATATACCTTTGAGCCATCATTGAAGTAATCGCAACCAGTAGAGTATTCAACTCATTTGAATCAATCCGGAGAATCTCACCATCTGAGCATTTCAATTCGATATACTTGCTACCACAATTTACGATTACATCATGCACAGCTAACCAATCCATGCCAAGTATTACATCAAACTCATCAAATGGCAATAATATAAGGTTAGTAGAAAAACAATGACCTTGAATCATCAAGGGACAATTCTTACAAACTTTATCAACTCGGACTGACTTACCTAGAGGGTTTGACACCTTGATCACAAATTCCGTAGGCTCTACAAACATATCTATGCTAGACACCAATTTCATGCAAATGTACGAATGGGTTGATCCTGGATCAATTAAGGCAATGACACGAGTATTATAGATAGAAAATGTACCCGTGATGACATTGGGAGCAAAGGCTTCCTCTCGAGCGCATATTGCATAAGTTCTTTCTGGGGCTCGAGGCTCTAATTTTGCAGTAGCATCTTTAGCAACAGTTTGACTGCCACTTGCACTTCCGGGATGTCTAGGAGGTCTACTTCGAGAAATAAAAGCATTCGACTATAGGGCTAACTCAACCTTTTTATTAGTTTGCTCCGACCAGTCTTTGAGAAAGTGGTCAAGAGACTTACATCTAAAACACACACCACTCTTCATTCGGCACTTTTCGAAGTAAAATTTGTTACAGCTTTTACACTTCAGCTTTTGATCATCTACACTTCCCACACTAGTTACCATAGGGGAAGAAGACTTCGGGTTATATCGCTTGGAGCTTTTTGTTCTACTCGGATATCCTACCGATGAAGTAGAGCGTTCCTGATGACTTCTCGTTTTCTTTGTGGGGAAGGAATGTGCTCTGCCGCTAGCCTTCTTACTCGAAACTCGAGCTTCTCTCTTAGCTTACTTTCTCTCATTATTTAGCTCTTCGGCCTTCTTGGCCTGACCAGCTAATTCGACAAATTCTCGTATCTCAAGGATCTCGATCAGCAATTTAATTTCCTCATTCAAGCCTTTCTCGAAGCGCTTACACATTTTTTCCTCTGACTGGACCCATTTTGTTGCATACTGACTCAGCCTTACGAATTCTCTTTCATATTCTGATACGATCTTATTTCCTTGTTTGAGTTCTAGGAACTCCTTTCGCTTCGAGTTTAAAAACCTTTGACTGATGTATTTCTTTTTAAACTCCACTTGGAAGAACTCCCATGTAACGTCTTCCTTTGGTACCACTAAGGACACCGTCTTCCACCAATGGTATGCAGTATCTTTCAGAAGAGATACAACACACTTCAAGCACTCCTCAGGTGTACATGACAATTCATCCAAAACTCGCACAGAATTCTCGAGCCAGAACTCAGCTCGTCCAGCATCATCCTCAACCTTAGCTCTAAACTCTTCAGCCCCGTATTTCCTAAGTTTATCCACTAGGGCCTTACCAATTCTCACTGGTTCAACAACCTTTGGTACTTCATTAGGTCGGTTAGCAGGTGGAGGTGGACGTGGTATTTTAGGGTGGTTTCTTAGGCATTCCCCGAACCACTCGTCCATCATATTGAAAAATGTTGCTCTCGCCTCTTCCCGGCCTTCAGACATAGTCCTTCTACTGCTACTAGAAACAGCTCGCTTTACAGAAGTTAGAGCATGGCTCTCGGCTCCCTCGAACTCATCTTGGGCTTGATTGAAAGACATTTATTATATTCAAATTCAATTAAAAGTTAGGAGATGTCACACTATCAAAATTTGTAAAATGGTATGTATAGCTAAACTCGTTACATGCTACGTTAGTTTGAGAATCGACTAAACTGTAGCTCTGATACCACTAAATGTGACACCCCTTACCCGTACCCGAGATCAGGACAAAGTATGAGGTGTTATCGGACACATACTCAGACATTTCAAAAATTACGTGTTATAAAATTTCATTCTAATTTAAAACCAATCAAACAACATCATAGTATCCCTATTACGGACCTACAAGATCCAAAACATACATTAAATCGATCTGGGACTAAATAAAAAATAATAGAAAATTTTAGTAAAGTTTCTAGGGTTATGCCTCACACGCCCATGCGCTTGGAGAGACGCCCGTGTCCCTCACTCGTATTGAATTTTTAGATTTATTTTTCATTTTAAACCTACATGGGTTTTCACACGGCCAAGCACACGCCCATGTCTCTGGCCCGTGTCCCTCACACGGCCTAGACACGCCCGTGTCTCTGGCCTGTGTCTCTCACACGGTCTAGACACGCCCGTGTCATCACCCGTGTCCAAAAATTAGAACATTCTGTTTATGACGTCATCGTTAATTTTGAGGCACACGGCCAAGGTACACGCTCGTGTGCTAGGCCGTGTCCTCCACACGGTTGAGGTACACAGCCATGTCTCTACCTATGTGTTTACTACCATACAATCTGACCTAAAATTTCAGGTGTAGGGGACACACGACTAGGCAACACGCCCATGGGGGCTGACCGTGTGTCACAGACAGCCTAGACACATGCCCGTGTGTCTAGCCGTGTAGACCTTTTTAGGGCTATTTTCCAAGCCTTTGGTCACCTTCTAACATGCATACACACTTATAGACTTCAATGGTATATAACATGGCCTTATTATACTCTTAAACAACCTTGTTATAACTCATTGCATGTTAAGCTCATCTCATCGGCTTAGTACATGTTAAAATATCCTTTTAGTATGAGAGATTAACATAGCGCATTTTACGTTTAGGCCATATTATAACTATATACCATTACATTCTATGTCCACTCTCAAATTATTAGGTCCTATTTCAAGCATCCATCCATAATAAACCTCATCATCATATCTCATGAAATATTTAAAACATAAACATGCATCATTAGTAGGTTTACAACCTACATCAATATGAGCCATATCTCGTGGCCATATACAAAAGAATAGGTATACCATTTAAGCCCTTACATTGGCCAGCCAAATGACATATACAACAAAATAACCAAAAACCCTATACATGTCATTAAATAAAATAAAAGTATCTATATACCAAAGTGGAACAAGTCGATAGTGTGTTGATTCTCCAACCGTCTTCCAATCTTTACGAGTCCACGAGCTCTGTAAGACAGGGAAAAGAGAAAGGGGTAAGCATTTATATGCTTAGTAAGTTTGAATAATAGGAAGGTAAACTTACCGGTAATTTAACATACAACCATATTAGTCATACATCCCATCAAGTATAGGATAGTTTCCTATCACATGCACTCAAATCATCAAGTTAGTCTCATGTCAAAATATTATAACGTTAATCTAGATGAGCTCATCAATTCAAAAATTTTCATTCTTATTTCTCATTTTAATCCTGTTGAATTTCTCGAAAATTTTGATGGATAGCCCATTTACCGTCAAATCATACAGGCGATCATTTTCAAGCACGCACTCCCGCGAACCTCATATCTTACGGCGGGATTACTAGTCTAGGCTAAATCCCTCGTAGTATAAATTCATAGATTGATGTCGGGATTACCAGTCCAGGCTAAATCCCTTGTAACGAAAAACACTCTTAATGAGCTCGGATCTGAATTACTAATCCAAGCTAAATTCAGACCCTAATCCGATTATCCGTCCGGGCCGGGAGGCTTGATCACTTTAGGAACACCCGTCCAGGCTAGATCCTTTCTATACCAAGATCAACGGATTACTCGTCCGGGCTAAATCCTTTTTCTGCAGCACATGCAGGATCTCGTATCATGTAAGAATGGCGTATCCATCAGATATCCCTTTTTATTCAACCGAGACATTTTACTATATCATCAATTTTCATGAATTATTTACATTGTAAATCACCATTTAAAATCATATAGGAATATACACTTTTAATGTATTTAAATAGTTTACATTCGAGTTATACGAACTTACCTGGTAGTCGTTTCAGATTTGTATTTCAGTTATTTCAAAACCTTTTGCTTTCGACGGTCGACCTCTGGAATTGGTTCCTCGGGGTCTATATCAGTAAAAATAAATAATTAATACCTTTCATTATTCAATTTTGTCTAAAACTCACCTTAGGGCAAAATGGTCATTTTGCCCTTAACCTTTCACATTTTTACAAATTAATCCTTAGGCTCGTATGATGAAATGCATGAAATTTCTAGGTTACCCAAGCCTAGCCAAATATTTTTCATGCTTATAGCAGCCCACAATTTCCCTTCATTTCACATTTTTCTACCCATTTTTACAACTTTTACAAAATGGTCCTTTAAGCCATTTCAATGAAAAACTACCTAGTAAAAGTTGTTTACCATCCTTTAAACTTTCATATTCCTCCATAAATTATCAAAACACAAGAATCTCATGCATGGATAATTTTCTAAACATGAACCCTGGCTTGAGATATGGGTAGAAATAGAAAGAGTATGTTACGAGGATCTCAAAAATACGAAGAACATTAAAAACGGGGCTAGGATTGACTTACTATCAAGCTTGAAATGTTGAAAACCCTAGCTATGGAGAACATACAAATTTCAGTAGCTATGGAGAAGAAAATGGCTGATTTTTGCTTGATTTTTCCCTTTTTATTACATTAATTAACCAAATGACCAAAATGCCCTTCCTTACTAACCTTTCCAAATTTTTCATGCATGCCCATTTTTGTCCAAAAACTTAGAAATTGGTAAAATTGATCTTTAAAGACCTCTAATTAATAATCCAAAGCAATTTCATACAAATTTCTTCTAGAACCCAAGTTTTGCAATTTATTCAATTTGGTCTCTAATTTCCAATTGGGAACTTTATACTTAGAATTTCTTCATGAAACTTTAACACATGCATACTTTCATATTCTAAACCTCATAATAATAATAAAATAAATATTTTAATGTCGAATTTGTGGTCTCAAAACCACTATTCTGACTAGGCCTTATTTTGGGATGTTACAGTATGATAATTTGGCTCTTGAGATTATGAAACATGAAGTGGATTCTATCACCACACATCGGATGCGCAGATCTCCATCACACCATAATGACTCAAAGAGTCAAACTTGTCCCATAAGTGAAGCATATAGCTAACACTCTCCAACACACCACATATACATATCTCGATAAATGGAGCTTAGCTCACATTCCCTTATCTCTCTGAAACTGTTCCTGGGCCTCAACGCCCCACATATATCACAATACAAAAGTGAGTACTTACAATCCTATGGCATGCCAACTATATCCAACAGTCTCATAAGTTCACAAGGCCAAAATATCCACATTATTATCACATATTTACTTACCGGTTTTCTGTACATATTCACTGCATATTCACATTAGTAGCACAATATAATCTGTCATATGGCATGACAACATATCCACTTATTTACTGTCACATGGCATGAATAACATACCCTCATATTCACTTTCGCAATGGTCATCACAAGCTTATAGCATATATCATAGCATTTCATATATGTTCATGATTCCACAATTTCACAATTTCACAAGCAAACATATTTCATATTTAATAATAGGTGTGAGAACACTTACACTCAGAATTTAGATTAGGGGTCTAGGTTACCTCTAATTCCCAATTACACAATGAATCATCTACGAGTAGCAATCTCAAAATACTCACCAGGAATATGCTTTCACTGAAAATCCGAAAGCTTAGACAATCTTTTCTTTGCCTTTGTCTTTACTCGTTGAAGGCCCTATAGAATCCGAAACTTCAACAAGACAAACCACACAAGCACACAATTAACAATCAATCATCGACTCACCTTAAACAATAAAAAATAATAGCCTAAGCTACGCTCATTTTTAATTGAAACTTTCGACATGAAAAACTTTAAATTGAAATATCTCAGCCTACACTTCATATTTTCGCACGAAACAAATTCTGTTCATCTACATAATCATCTACGAGTAATTCCCAGCCTTTAAACTACACAAAACTACATATTTTAAGGTATTGACATTTTTTGACAAGTTTTGGCCATTATGACGAAATTCATTAAAACTGGAGAATTCCTTAACGAAACTTCAAAATAAATTTAGAAACTTCTAATCATATTGAAAAAAAGTTTAAAAACACTTTAAAACCAAGTTTTAATCCACAAACCCGAAATTCACCATTAATGACCAAAATTTCAGGTTTTATCTAAAACATGCATTTTAAAGGCTAGAAATTCTATTTAAAAGTCTAGATAACATTTAAAACTAATAGAAAGATGATTGGTTACCTTGAATGTAAGAAAAATGAACTTTGGCAAAATTCTAAAAAATTCACTCTTGAAGAAGATGATGGAATTAATGAAATTTTTGGGTATTTTCTTGGTATCAATGGAGGTTTATAGTTCAAGAGATGTTGGAAATCATGAGGGATTAGGAATTGGAAGTAAAAATCAATTGGGAGAGAATAGGAGAGCAAGAGATGGCACAAGTATGGAGAATGAAGAAACTAACATGAAACCAAATTAGAAAAAAGGGTTTTTAGGTTGAAATTTAAAGTTTGGTCAAATTGTTTCATAAAAACTCTCAATTTTGACTCTTTTACAAATCAATCCTATTTCCAAAATTAAAGATATTTAAAACTCATTTTCTGAAATTGGTTTAATATCCTAATAGCCTTTGTCGAAAACATTATCAGTTACTAAACTTATGAAATTCCGAGTACATAGGCTAAAATTCTTAAAATACCCTCGAAACTTTTAGGCCTAATTTTTGGGTGTGACAACTCAACTGTTGAATTTTCAAAAAAAACAATCAAAACAAAGTTTTCGAACAAGGTACGAACTCCTCCCCACACCTGCCTTTGCTTCCAACAAACATAAAACACTAGGATTTTCAATATGTAACATATCACAACTGTTGGAACATCTTCAAAACATATATAATGTTCCAATAGTTGCAAATAAAAAGTTAAGCCACATTGTTATGAACCAAAAGTTGTCACTAGGGATGAGTGTTCGATCGAATCGAATGACAATTTTTTGAGTTAATCAAGTTGATGAATCATATTTTGTCTCCTAACTCTATTTGAAATTTTCTCAAATCGAGTCGAGTGAGATGAAATTCGAATTGAATCAAATCAAATGTATTTGTTCAAGTTAACTTAAAAAATGACTCTGATGTTGTTTCAAAATCAAAGTCTTCAATAAATTATTTTAAGCACAATTCCAAAATTTATTTAAGACATGATCCAAATCTAAAGCTGCTACTCCAACTTAAATTATAAGTAAAAAGTAAGGACATTGATGCTTATCGATAAATTGTAATAGTAAAAAGATTATGGGGTTACCTTTCATTCTGAAAGCTGAAGAAAACATCCATAAGACCGAGATTTCCTCGATTCAATGGCGGTCTTCGAATTTACATAAACTAACTGGAAAAAAAAAAGAATACCAAACTAGTAAATTAAAAAATTACTAAACTTTAAGTCTTGATTCCGATAATAAAATATAAGAAAAATGAAAAAAAAAAAGTAATGCAATGACCAAAGAAGTCAATTGTTGCTCTTCATCTCTAGGCTGAGCAAATTTGCGATTTGTTAGTTTATGAGTGAAATAGGTAATGAACCGAACCTATAACAATCCCACAAATCTAAAATAAAAGCAAAAATGTTTTATAGCCAAACCTGGGCTGCTGGGTCTATGGTTAAGAAAATGTAGAAAAGTCGAGGTGAAGAGTGAAGACTGAAGAGAACGAAGCAGCCAAAAGGTACGCCAGTTTCGGAGATCCAATGGTAGTTTATTTTGCAGTAACAACAACATCAACAACCTTTACCACAGCAGTAGCTTTTACAACAACAATACTAGCAACACCAAGTACGCATAGCTACAGTGAGGGACAGTGAGAGATTAAAATTGATGAAGAAGAACTGAAGAAGGATGTGGGGTTTGATTTAGGGATTTTGATTTGGGGATAAGAAATAGGTATGAGATTTTGATTTGAGGGAAAATGGTGGGGCAGATGGGGGGAATGTAAAATAATTATTGATTAGATTAAATAATATAAATTTAAAATTTAAAATAATATAGTTTGGTATTTAGTTTATTCGAATTATTTGATTTATTCGAATTCGAAAACTCAACTAGACTCGAACTCAAAATTCGAAAAAAAATTGAGTTGATTAGATTAACTCGATTCAAATAATTCAAAATTCGAACTTTTTTCAATTTTTTTGAGCCGAATCGAATTTTTCTCACCTCTAGTTGTCACTATTTATAGTGATGAGTTATGTCTCTTAAATTCAAAAGCTATTTCATTTAGTTTTTAACAAATAGTTATAATTATTCAAGTATATATCTATTGAATACTTATGCTTATTGTTAAAAGATGTGACTACCCATTTAGATAATTGTGTTCCTATGAATAAACATGAGAAATACTATAAATAAGTGTCAAAATTCAATTGTCTAGCACACCAGAAAAACATATCAAAGTTTTCCTTTTATTCTTCCACCATCTTTTATATTCCTAGATTATTCTATAAAGAATTACTTCAGAAAATCTTTATAGAAATTGATATCATTGCTATGCTCCGCTCGGTGAACTGTTTTTGTCAATTCAAAATGTAGACAGTCATTGGGCTTTATTGGATCCTCAAGGTTCATTTGTCAATAACTCTTTTGCACACCATAATATAGGAAGGGGAGAATAAAACCTTAAAGAAAGTGGTATTGATACACACCTTAAAGCCTTCACTAATTTCTCATAAGTTTATTTTTATCCTTACATTGTAACAATGACAACTACATAAAAAAAATTTCATTACCAATCCCTCAGCTATTCCAAACAACTATTTTCATTGGTCAACAACAAAAATAAGTTGTTGTTCCTGTGAGTTAAGTTTATGCATTGCCTGCGATGAATTGCATGATTCCATTCCAACCTCCATCTCTTGCATGGTCATATCGGGTGAGTCATCCAAGCGTTCCGGTACATGGATAGTCTTAGAAATCAAACTTGAAACAAGAGCCACTTGTCAACTGGGGATAGCTGATACCAAGAATGTCCCCAGCAGCTGTGCATCCGATTGGATGTCGCATGTCAGCTGATAAAAGTAGTAGGACAAGATAAAATTAAATTAAAGGGATTGGATATCAAATTTGAAGATTATAACAGAATTAAACCAAGATGAATGTATGTATGTAATGATGTTTAATGCAATAACTACCTTGAATAAATGAAGTTTTGATTAGTAAATTTAGAAAAAGGAGGAGGTGGGGGGCAATAAAAAGAATGAAAGAAGCGGGCCCATATGCCAATTTCAGTTAAAACAAGATTATCTTACCTTAGTTGGATTACTTTCATCATTGTACGCATTTGATCATACTAAGTTTGAGTGATGAATAACATGGGGAGGGTAATTATAATTTCAAAAAACCAGTGCAAGTTGCATTGAGTAATTATTATTAGAGTAAATGAGATATGACTCACATAATTTCAACCTTTGCTCCAAGCATGCATTACCAATATTTCAACTTAATATTAAAAAATAAAATGTAAAATTTTATAATTTTATTGAGGTAGGTAATATATCATTTTAGAAAAATGTTGTATTTAAATAAACTTTTATTTTATAATCAAACTCATGCATTGTGTAAATATAAAATTAATTTCATTTTTCAAATTTAAGATTCTAAGGGAGGAAAAAATAAAATAAAATAATTTTATATTTAGAATGAATTTCAAATTTCACCTTAATTTATTTTAGATTCAACATAAAAATGGATATAAATCATATCACTTTAACTTGATAAAAGATGGAAATTTGAGACCAATTGTTTTTGATGAAATTGCTAGAGGGTTGTGAAAGTAATTTTAAAACATTTACAAGGCTAATACAGTAAATTCAATGAAATGCCAAAAATGTTAACTCCACGAATCTTGGGCTTGGGGAAAAAGAACAAAGCAAATGACGAAATTACCCTCCTTTGGTCCCACACGACAGTGGAGCAATCAGAGTTATTCACGATAGAGAATCTTGCTTTCCCTTCCCCCCGGCCTTTTCGAGAAAAAGGTTGTCTCCCTCTTTTATGAATTTACCATTTTTGTCCCCTTTTAGTTTTTAAGGTTAAAATATAAGCAAGATGAATTAAAATCTTTTAATTTAAAATTTTGGAAAGTTTTGTATGAATTGTAAAAAAAAAAAAAAAAATTTGGCAATGAGACCTTCACCATATTACCAAAAATTAAGGTTACATTCAACTCTTATCATATCTAATTATTATTATTATTATTATTATTATTATTATTATTATATGTTAAGTTTATATTTCAATTTATATATATATATATATATATTATAATATCAGACACAAGAAATTTTATGATAAGGAGGCTTTAATATTATTGATAAAGATTGAGGTATGAGACCTTCAATATGGGGCTCAATTCCCATCATATCTACATATGTCTGGGGTACTTAGATTAAATTTGATTTCAGTCTCACTAATCAACACGTCTCCAAATTTTTTTTAACCAAAGTTTGGATATATTCTATATGTACATTTTTGCATTACATTAATTGATTCTGAATTTATTATTTGTAATTATGTAACTTAATAAACATGTAAATTTTATATTAAATTTTTTTTGAACTAAGTTATTTTGGAATTATTTTTTAAAATAAAGTTAATATATTATTTTCTCTTCAAAATTGTACTCAATTATCAGTTGGAAAAATTATAATTTTTGAAAACTTTAAGACATATTCTTGATTGGTAAAGGTGAAGAGTTAAATCATAAAATTATGGTTTTATATTCTACTCTAAGAGACCTTTACAACGGTATATCATATGCTCAAAATGGTTGAGTGATGAATGAGAAATTGATGCTCAAAGTAAACTACCTGTGAATATTTGTTGAGGAAAATAAAAGTTTAAATCCCACATTAGTTAAATACCAAGTATGAGATATGTATATATATATATATATATATATATATATGACAACCCACTTAAAAAGTTGTTGATTGACTAAGCTTGAAACTCATTGCACCCAATTCAAAATTTATTTTTCTATTATACAAAATCTTTGATTCCAATCAATTTGATTTGATTTTATTCAATTTGATTTAAATCCTTTAATGCAGATTTGTATCTTTATTTATGAAAATTTTCATAATTTCACCATATTGAATGCCTATAAAAGCCTAAAGAATTCTATAAAATATTTTGACACACACACAACAAAAAACCTTTCTCTTTTCTCTCCGAATTTTTCAACGTTTCGGTGATAGAAGAAGGTAAGGTTTGTTCGTTAATCACTGCAAAGGTACTACTGTCGCGATCATTTTATTGTTGTATCCTGAGAGACAGTCGACCAACATTTCTTCGAGTACTATAGGAACGGCTAAATCTATCTTAAGAAAACTTTGAAAACATAGCTCAACATTTGTAAAACTCGATTCCCTTATTTCATTTCTAGTTTTTTAAAATTCTTGTGTTTCCAAATATGAAGTTTTTAAATTAATATGAATATTTATTTAATTTGTTTTTTATTTTAAATCTAGTGTTTTACATAAATATAAATATTTGTTTATATTATTTTATTCCAGATCTTGTATTTCTTATAAATATTTATATTTATATTTGTTCGCTAATATGTTTTATCTAACAATTATCACTTTAGTGTTTAAGGAAATTTTTATTTCAGATTAGTACCTAAAGTTTCCAATTTGTTATTAGTTTGCCCCCAAACGTTAATGTCATTAAGGAAAAGGGTGATGTGGCACACTTCTTATGAAATAAATTTAAAAAAGGAAAAAAAATGAGAAAATAAAAAAAAAGCAAAAAATTATAAAATAAAAGTATATAGAATTATATAAAATTCCAAAAATTATTTTTATTTTTAAAAATACATAAAACACAAAAAGAGAGAAAATACAAAAAATTTGTCAAAATATTTTAATAAATCAGAAAAATATATGGAAAGTTATATAAAATTTATAGAAATTAAAAAAAATATATATTTCTGTTTAAAAATACATAAATTTAAAAAAAGTACAAAAATTGTCAAAAAAGAAGAAGAAAAATATCAAAAAAATTATAAAATCAGACAAGATATAAAAAAAAATAACTTTAAAACATAAAGATTTGACTGTGAATGAAAATGTAATTTAAAAAAAAAATGATTTTGGTTGTTTTTTTTTCTTTACTTTATATGGAAAATTTTAAATTCAATTATTAGATTAAAAATCTTTAATGACATATTACACTATGTGAATGAATATGTAAAATCAAAGTGAAAGAAATTGTTTTCAATATTTTAAAGCTTTCCATATTCAATTATTAGTTTCTTCTTCTTTTATGTTTTGCCATTCTAATCATCTCTCTATTTTTTTATTTTTTTTCTCAATCATTTAATTTCATTAATAGAGTAGAGTCCTTCAAAGGTTCTAGAAAAACCCATTTTCACTTGTCATTCTAATCTAATCCTCCCATCTTTTTTCTCCATTTCTCTTCTCTCTAGCTTCTTCCCCTTCCCTCGTATTTCTATTATTCTTCATTCAATAACCCAAAAAAGCCAATTTTGAGAATTACTACATGCATTGCTCGTCGCTTCATTAGTTCATCTTTGACTCCAAATATTTTTTTTTTATTAAGAAAAGAACTCATGATTTCCCTACCTTTAGATTTACAGGTACGGCATTTACTTCCCATATTCTCTTGAAGTTGAGAGAATTTTTTTTTTTATCTCTTTTTTTTTTAAAGTTAAAATTATTTATTTTGACTTTGACTTGTGATTTGTGGTAGAAATAATGGATGTATGAAGAAGATTTTGAGAAGAATTTTTTTGTAACTTCCCTAACTTAGTCAGGACGTTAGGTCCGAATTCGAAAGATTATATTGGCCGCCGAAATGGACCAGTAAGTTATCGAAGTCATTTTAAAATGTTTGTTTATCTTAGAAGAAAATTTAGTTAATTTTTCATTTATTTTTTACTCACAATTTTAATTACAATCTAGCAGCGAAAAAATAACATTCAACTTAGTTATAATTTAATAAAATCAGAATTATTTTAAGCAACATTAATTCTGAATCCATGTTTCCATGACCTAAATTCAAATTAAATATCATGCATGCTTAATCAACCCAAAATTGAAGTTCCCATGCCACAATTCAAATAACGCGATATAGTACTAAAACAATAATAATAGAAAATAGAAAATCTATAATACTTCTAATAAAAAGATCAAAACGATTCTGAGCCCTTCGAGTGTCGCACACGCGTCCTTTCTTGATGGGTTATAAGGATGAAAAATAAAGGGGAGTGATCTATGAAGCTTAGTGTGAGTTCTCTTACAAGAATATCAGTGCAAACGATTAACCATACAAAATCATGACACATTGAATAATTCACCATAACAATTTCAGAATGTCGGTATTTCAGATCAGCTCAACAATATATATATCATCACAGTAATCTTAGTATTGTATGCACATGCTTTATGAATGTAATACAATTTTGGTTTAGCAAAAAAGATCCTATACCGCTACTACACACCATAACAAGAGTTCCCCAAAACTCGCCCATCCCTACACACTGGGTTGTGGATAAACCACAATGTTACATGTTAATATGTCACTAGAAGGTTGTGAATGAACAACATTTTTGCATATGAGAACTGCTAGAATATAGGTGGATGAACCACCAGTGTTGCAGGTTAATACACCGCTAGATGGTTGATAATGCATAGTATAGTTACAAATAAAAGCTATCATAAAATGGGTGAATGAACCACCAGTGTTGCAGGTTAATACATTGCTAGATGGTTGTGAATGTATAACATAGTTGTAGATAAAAGCTGCTAGATAATCTGTGGATGAACCACCAGAGTTTTGTAGATTATTAATTTGCTAGAACTTCCTCCTTTCAAAGTGTCCCACCCCATGCAATGTAATATGACATGCTTTTAACAAATCAAAAGGGTAGCAAATAAAGTAATTATAACATATCAATATAATAACAATAGGTATGCTTTTAACTAATCAATACAGTAGCAAAACATATGATTTTCATGGATTTATTTTAACAATATCATATGACATGTGTGAACGTATAATTAGAAATACAAATGCAACAGACATATATTTTACTCACATATCATGTATATATATAATAATACAGTCAATTAGATAATGAATTTTAACATGGTTCATATTATCAGGGACTATATTGAATAAACTAAAACACTAAAAATAGTTTTGGGAATAACTAAGGCCTAAACTACACATAACATAAATTTCTGGGAAAAACTATAAAAGAAAGGGACACAACCGTGTGGCCAAGTCGTGTGAGGTGTTATAGGCCGTATGGAAGGGTTACACGGTCGTGTGTCTAGGCCATGTAATAGATTGTGGCCATGTGGAAATTGCAAAATTAAGTTACAAAGGAAACATGACCGTGTGGAAGGTTTTAGGATGTGTGCGATTCGAACTATCCTAGGGTTTCAAAGGTTCATGGCCATGTGGCAAACCATGTGGCCCTAATCCTAAGCATAGTTTGCCCCAGTTTGCTTGCAACAGTACACACCTTTCACCAGAATCCTAAACGACGTCCCTCACAGTCAAATCTGGTTTGATGCACCTAAAATATGTCCTTCAAAATACATTTATACACCGGCAAACTATTGATTTCAAGATTGACAAGATTTACTCAAGATTTAGGCAAGAATATACTAAAGATTATTTGATTGAACAGATGTTTACGTTGTTCATTACTACTACGCAATTTACAAGGTTTCATCATTGAAACGAGGGGTACTTACCAATCTTGGATGGAAAGAAATAGATGTTTTCAATGGAAAAATTGACAATCGGTAGAAAAATGATTTACACAAAAATTGATTTTGATTTGAGAGATAACAATAATTTTAGCAATTGAAGAGAAAATATGATGCAAAAAAGATGAAAAAGAAAAGGGGGAAGAAATAGGGAAAATGGAGCAAAATTTTGTTTAGATCTGAAAAAGAAAGCAAAAATTCTAATGTAATTAGGAATAGAGCTAAATACCTAAGGTTTTCAAACTTTAGGGGGTTGTATGGTATTTTACCCTTGTTGCCTAAAATAAAAGGGAATAGGTGACTTGAACCTAAGACCTCTAAGAAGTGCATTAACTACTTAACCATCAAGTTTAAGCCATTTCTTGGTTAATTATTTCAATTCACCCCTATATTTTAGGGCATGACATTTTTTTCTGTACAATAAGGGTTTGAATAGCTATTATGAGCCTTCATGTTAGGATATTATTATGGGATATTATCATTTAGCAATTTGATTCCTACGTAACTACTACTTTATATATATACTCTTGAGGTTTATAAATAAAATTCAAGAGATTACCCTATTCTTGTCATGGCATCTGAGCAAGGTTTTTGACATAAATTTTTTCTCTTTTATCATTCTAAATGACTTGTGACGAGACTTGTCCTCCTCAACCACCATCACCAAAATTGAACCTAACTCTCCATTTTTCTTGGGTCATTAAGACCGACTCTGTAACACCCCAAAATTGGGCTTAGAAGTTTTGAGAGAATTTTAGGATTTTTAGCTTATAAGTGCTCAAAATTTCGCAAGATTGGTAATTAATAATGTTTTCGACAATAGCTATTAGGAAATTAAGTCAATTTTTGAAAATAAATTTTAAATACCTTTAATTTTAAAAATAGGACTGATTTGTAAAAGAGTTAAATCTGGGAGCTTTTATGAAGCAATTTACCCAGAATTTTAAAATCAATCTAAAACCCTCTTCTCCAGTTTGTTTTTACTAAAGCTAGCCCCTCTTATTGCTTGTTTCGTCCCTTCTATTCTCCCAACTCTCCCAATCAATTCTAATTCCAAATCCTAATTTCTCTAGATTTTTAACATCCTTTGAACTATAAATCTCCATTGAACTCTCTAGATTTTTAACATCCTTTGAACTATAAATCTCCATTGAAACCAAGAAAACACTAAAAAAATCTATTTAATTTCATCTTCTTTAAGATGAGTTTTCCAGGATTTGCATCAAAGCTCGTTTTTCTTGCATTCAAGGTAACCATTCGTCTTTCTAATAGTTTTAAATGTTATTTAGTTCTTTAAATCGAATTATTAGCCATTAAAACGTATGTTTTAAATAAAACCCAAAAATTTAGTTTTTAATGATGAATTTTGAGATTGTGGATTAAAATATGGTTTCAAAGTGTTTTTCAACTTATTTTAACATGATTAAAAGGTTTCTAAAGTCACTACAAAGTTTCATTAAGAATTTCTTGAGTTTTAATAAATTTTCGTCATAATGGCCAAAACTTGTTGAAAAATGTCGATATCTTGAAACATGTAGTTTTGTGTAGTTTAAAAGTTGAGAATTAGTCATAGATGAACATGTAGATGAACAGAATTTGTTTCGTGTGAAAATATTAAGTGTAGGTTGATATATTTGAATTTAAAGTTTTCTATGTTTAAGATTTCGGTTAATAGTGAACGTAGCTTAAGCTATTGTTTTTTATTGTTTTAAAACGAGTCTGTAATAGCCCGATTTAGACCTTATTCAGAACGATAGTTTCGGGACCACGAATCCGAGTCAAAAAGTTTTTAAAAATTTATTTTCTGTGTTTATTATGTGTGAATTTATATCCGTGAAATTTTCGTGTTCTAATTTTGTCGTTTGAGTGCCCAATTTAATAAAAGGGCTTAATCGCGTAAAATGGAAAATTTATGGTTTAATTTGTAAGGGCCGAATTGTTGTTGTCTTTATTGCATGAGGTATTTAAGTTGCAATATTACCATATGAATTAGTGATGGACGGTTGTGGCCTTAATGTATAAGTTTTAGTTATTAAATATCAAAGGTTAAATTAGTAAAATATGTAATAATATGTATTAAATAAAACATAAAATTTAAAAGCCATTTTGTTCATCTTTCTTTGTAACAGTTCGGTTTTGACCCTAGACGGAATAGTGGTTTCGAGAACACAAATCCGATTATGAAAAATATTTTAATATTATTTTCTGAGTCTGTGAAATTTATGTGATTTAATTTGTCTGTTTCTGTGCTTAATTATGAAAAAGGATTAAATCGCGTAAGGTGTAAAAGTTGAGTGCTAAATGTTAAAGCACCTATTTGGCTTGGCTTTTAAAATAAAAGTCCTTGCATGTCAAATTTACCATTTGTTTTAATGGTGGACAAAAATGATCATGTAGTTGGTGAATTTAATGTTATATCATTAAGAGCAAAATGGTAAAAGGTGATTATAATGCTTATTATAATAAAATGAAAACATGAAAGTGGCCATATTATCACCTTGTTCAGCCAAAACTAAGAGAAAGAAGAAGCCACTGATGCATTTTGATGTTCGGCTAGTGCATGTCTTAATAGGTGAGCTTATTTTGCTCGGTTTTTTTATAATATCTACATTTTTGTGATCGTTGCTTCGTGTTTTTGAAAACCCATGTCTGAATTCCTGTTTCTGTTAAAAATTTCATGAAATTCCATTGTTGATATCATGAGTTTTGTGATGTTCTTGAATGAATTATGAAGGCTTGGTAGATGGTTCATAAGTTTTGTCTTTGAGTTTTTGATGAAATTGAGGGTTGAATTTTGAAAATGAGGTTTTGAAGGACTAAATTGTGAATTAAACATGTTGTATGGGCTTATATAGAAGCCATGAAAATTTGGCTAGTCTTGTTGCAAAGAAATTTTTCATATTTGTGATTTTATGAAAAATGGACTAAATTGTCAAAGTGTGGAAATGTAAGGGCTAAAATGCAAAGTGCCCTAAATATGTGTTTATGGATTAAATTGAATTAATTGGTGAATAAAAGGGTTAATTTTGAAAACATATAGATCAAGAAAGGAGGGATTCAGACTTAGATCGAGGAAAGTCGAAGGTTATCGAGTAAATAGTCCAAGTCGATAAATTCCGAGTACGAGGTAAGTTCGTACTTAAAATATGATGTTAAGTAAGCTTTGATGCCTTAATTATACATGGTTTGTATATAACTAAATTGGATGATATGATGATGAATCGGAAGTTTTGGCATTAAGTGTGCGATTTAAACTAACTTGGCACTAAGTGTGCGATTTAAATTAGCTTCGGCTATTTGAGGCACTAAGTGTGGGATACTGACTTAGTCTCAGTTATTTGAGATGACACTAAGGGTGTGGAAATATTTATTTTGGGCTAACCATATAGCACTAAGTGTGCAGATGTCTAAAAATACGAATAAGTTATGGAAAGTCTTATAACATTCACAAGAGGTGAGTATGAAAGTGTATAAATGCGGAATTTTTCGTATGTATAATACCTAAGTGGTAGATGATGTTATGTATATGAATTTCATTGAGTTGATATAGATTTATGGATTGAAATTATGCAAATACATATATATTGTTATATTATGTTTCATATATTATGAATGACTTGAGTACGAGCTTACTAGCTTTTGAAAGATTACTTTGTGTGTATTTGCATTGTTTTATAGATATCATAGCTACTGAAGGCTCGGGGATAGTCAAGGATCGTCACCACACTATCGATCTCATTTTGGTACTTTTGAAAGTGTATATATATTAATGTATGACATGTATAGGCTAGAAGGATTATGTTGATAAGTTTTGATATGTATATATTTGCCATGAGAGTTAGCTAACAAATGATAAGTTGTGTATGGTTTTCGTGTATGTTTGTAATGTGCTAAGTTTTAATGTGTTTTGGTCATTCTTAAACATGGAATTGGTTGGAAATTTTGGTATGAATGTTGTATATCATTGCTTGTAGGTTTAACCCAAAGAGAAATGACAAATTGGCTTACACCAAGCCTGTATTGTGCCACACGGTCAGGGGATACGGGCGTGTCTTGTGGCCGTGTAAGAAAAATAGTATTCACCTAAAAACCATACGGCCTTGACACGGACGTGTCATATGGCCATGGGCTAAAGTCAGTAGCTAGCTCAGTATCACACGGCCATAGTACACGGGCGTGTCTATTGGTCGTGTGAAAAAGTCAATATGCATGCTCTGTTTTGGCACGGCTGATTCACATGGGTGTGTCTGATGCCTGTGTGAGGCACACGGCTTGGACGCACGGACGTGTGACCTCAACAGAATTGAAAAATTTTCAATGTTTTGAATTTTATGAATGTGTTCGGTTTAGCGCTAACTGTTCTTAAACGTATGTTTTAGGTCTCGTAGACCATCTTATGAGATAATTGCTTATGAAATTGTATTAAATAATATTTGTGATTCTGAATTGGTCTGAGATGTTCTGTCTATCTGTCTGGTAATGTCTCGTAACCCTAATCTGATGTTGGTTACGGGTTAGGGGTGTTACATTCTTCCCATGACTGAAACATCAAAGAAAGAAAAGAAATAAAGCTTTTAAGGGTTCGGCCAAAGACTAGCTTGATTAAGGTATGAAATTAGCTCGATTTTTGATAATTTTTACGTTTTTGATATCGTTGTAGTGTAATGTACAAAGCCCATGCTTTAATTTTTGATTTTGATGAATATTTTGAGTTATACCATTGATGAATAATTGAGATTTGTGATGTTAGATGATGAATTATGAAAGATATGTTTTGGATTAATGTATTTTGTATTGGAATTTTTGATAAATTTGAGTAATTAGGGCTAAATTGCAAAAATAATAAATTGAGGGACTAAAATGTGAAATAAATGAATGTATGGACTTGTATGAGCATGGGTAACATTCGGCCTAAGCATGGTGTGTGCAAATTTTGCATGTTTTGTGTTTTGTGCAATTTAGACTAAATTGTAAAAAGTGTAAAATGTTAGGGGCAAAATGGTAATTTGTTCATTTATGTGTTTTTGGACTAAATTGAATGGAATTATGTTTGAATGAGTTTAATTTGAATATGTTTAGATCAAGAACTAAAGAAATCAGATTTGGATCGGGGGAAAACCAAAGTTGTCGAATAATCGTCCTGTTCCGATTATCGTTGTCCGAGGTAAGTTTATAAGTAAATAGATGTTGTAAATTTTAAATAAATACGTGTTATATATGCTGAAATGAATTATGTGAAAGTATATTTGTAGTAGTCAAATGTGTATATGCTTGGGAGCTATGTTTACGAACTCGATTCGACCGAGATACGACATTCGGAAGCCCTATACGAACCTTAGGAATAGCTAGGATACATATGTCATGACATAGGATTTTCGATATATGTTTTTGTGTAAGACCACGACTAGGACGGTGGCATCGATATGTGATTACGTGCAAGACCCTGTTTGGGACAGTGGCATCTATATGTGATTACGTGCAAGACAACGTCTGGGACGTTGGCATCGATGTGTGATTATGTGTAAGACCCTGTCTGGGATAGTGGCATCGATATGTGATTACATGTAAGACCATGTTTGGGATGTTGGCATCGATATGTGATTACGTGTAAGACCCTGTCTGGGACAGTGACATCGATATGTGATTACGTGTAAGACCCTGTCTAGGACAGTGGCATCGATATGTGATTACGTGTAAGACCACATCTGGGACGTTGGCATCGATATATGATTACGTGTAAGACCCTGTCTGAGATAGTGGCATCGATATGTGATTATGTATGTCTGAAACACTAGCATCGATATGTGATTACGTGTAAGACCCTGTATGGGACAGTGGCATAGATATGTGATTACGTGTAAGACCCTGTCTAGGATAGTGGCATCGATATGTGATTATGTGCAAGACCACGTCTGGGACGTTGGCATCGGTATGTGATTACAAGTAAGACTCTGTCTGGGATAGTGGCATCAATATGTGATTACGTGTAAGACCACGTTTGGGATGTTTGAATCGATATGTGATTACGTGTAAGACTTTGTCTATGACAGTGGCATTGATATGTGATTACGTGTAAGACCCTGTCTGGAACAGTGGGGTAACACCCCAAACCCGGCCCGGACGTTACGGCTGAATCTGGCGTGTCACATTGAAGTGTCTTAGCGAAAACTGTGTTTTCATTGAAAACCCTTCTTAAAATAAAAGAAACCTTAATTAACTTTAAAAACACACATTTCAGTTGCGAAAGCCTTGTTTAAAACAATTGGTTTAAGAAAACTTATCATTTAAAAATTTAATTGCGAAAACGTAGTAAACATACTATAATTTAGGAAACCCATGTTCAACTTCTTGTAAATTACAATGAAAATAATAATAATAATTCAAGTAATAATAACATAATGAAAAATTTATTACAATCTGATCTGAAATCTACTTAATTAAATAAAAACTTATATGCTTAAAAAGAAAACAGGTCCAAATTATCTTGCGAGTTGGCCACTGAGAGTCCCTCCAAACATCGAACCTTCTACTGAGCATCACCTGAAAATAAAATAAAAGAGGGGTGAGTTTTCGCAAACTCAGTGTGTACAACCCTCGACGAAAACAAGCATTCAAGAAAAAACCATCATTCATCAAACATGCAATGCAATCCCATCCAAGTTATCCATCCGCTACACACCAGCTCTGTCTCCTGCCACACCATGTGGGGATATAAATATCGACCCACCCAACCAACACACTAATGGTAGCCCGATTACGAAACTACTTTCATTTACATATTGGGCTTTAAAAGCCTCTGTTGGATCCACGATTGTCAAGCAACCATGCGATCCTCGTATACTTATTCTGTTCCATAATTCCCAACCCATATGTAATCTATGCAGAATATCAAATGTATGCATGTCACATCCACAAAACTTACATTCAACACCTAGGGATATTTTGGTCATTTTTTCTCTTAGGGGCATTTCGGTAATTTTCCCTTAATTACGGTTTTCACTTATCTTGACCCGTTAACAAGTCCTATGAGCTAAGATGAATGAATACTATGCATTAGGTAAGAGTCCAGAGAAGAGGATGTGGGTCATTAAGACCGCTTAAGTACCAAGCTCCCCCTAGATCCAATCCTAGACATGCATATACCCATTGCCACACCTTAACCCTATGACTTGTCCACAGTCGCAAATAATTATTAAGTTTTATGTAGTTACCATACTCTAGGCCCAAAACCCCTTACAGAGCCCAATCAAATTCACATACTTGTATCTGTCCCATTAAGCCTAATCATATTCATATGGCCCATTAGGCTCAAATCATCTGTATATGGCCCATTAGGCCCAAATCACATTTATATGGCCTATTAGGCCCAGTCACATTTATATTTATGCTCACATACAAATTCCTATCACATAGCATCAATATTTAGTTTTTACCTATTATTAGCCCAACAACCCATCGGGCCCATTTAGCCCATTCTGGCCCATATGGCCAAATCACAACCCAAGTCCACGGAATCACCCGTGGGCCTCAGGTAACCTATCGGTTTCCCCCTTACAAGTGTTCGCGCACTCGCAAGACTACCGTAGCCAAACTTTCGGCTTTTCGGCATTTCAGTTTTTCAGTTTTTGCTGATTCATTATGTGTGTGTAGTGTATGTACACACCTGGTAAGTAAGCGCGCTGCGATTCCTTTAGTCACCAACCTACAAAGGATATCACCCTTCTATTAATCGCATGCTTAATACATATCCTTACTAAAACTGAAACCTCACCTTTCACCTTACCTTGAGCATCAATCCTTAATAGCTTTTCCTTGATCACGTACTCCCTAGATCTGCATTAGTCTTACTCATTAAAACTAAATACTAGGGAACTAGCATCCAACACAAGTCCCCTTACCTTAACTATGACCATTCGGCCAACTACGATTAAGAGTACTTACCAAAGTCTCTGAAGAGCAAATCGGCAGGGATCCAAGGATAGAGATTCGATACCTATTCCTACCCAAAACCGATTAGAAAAAGTAAGGGACAATAATCGATACTAAGCAAAGAAAACCGATTGTAAAAAACTTACACTAGATTCGGTCAAAGAGTATTCGGACCTTGGGAGATTCGACTTTTCGTCTTTCAACTTAGTATGGTGAATAAGGTTTATTTGGCACAGATTAAAGAAGAAGAGTAGAAGAAGAAATCGGCTAAGTGAAACAAAGAAAATTGTGTAGAGAAGAATAGAAATCGGCAGAAAGAAATAAAAACAAAAGGGTTTTCAGCTTTTTGGATCTTGAAAAGAAAAGGAATTTAGGTAGCAAGGTGAAGAAGAATTTCGGCAGTAGCTTGACAACCTTGTATTCGGCCCCTATTTATAGCCCTTATAGCCGAATTTTCCATGCCCAATTCCCAATTCAGCTCCATCACTTCTCTCTTCTCATCTCCTCGTTTTTCTCCCTGATAACCCCTTGATCTTTTCCTTAGTTTTCTCTTCTGAACACTCCCCTTAGAGTCCATCTTCACGCCACTTCCAACCTTCTAGAAGGCCAAAATTAAACTTCTAAAAACGCTAAGCTAGGATTCGAACCTTGGATCTCCTTGCTAGCTACTAACGCCACCTCCCTACACTCTAACTGGCGTCACTTTGCCACTCCTCCACAAGGCTTTTTGATGCCATTTTTTTCCTATGTTCAAATTCAAACCTTAGCCAAGACCTACTATTACCTATTTAACCAAAAATACTTAGCACACATTTTTTTATCAGAACCGAAAAAGAAAATTCAGGATTTCGAGATTTTTGGGTTTCGAGATTTTTGGGGCATTACAACTCTACCCCTCTAAAGGAAATTTCGTCCTCGAAATTTCCAACTATCAGTACAGCTGCATAACACAGACTACCACACCACGCTTCCGTTGTGCACTCTAATTCCAAACTAAATAAATAGCACATTATGGGTAAGTATGTACCGGTATTTGCCTCTGGAGCATCTCCATTCTCTTGACGACGTGCTGCATAAACCAAAACTAGCTGCCTCGCCTCAGCATGACCAGCACCCTTTCTCGGTGTTCCACGACCCAAACTGTTTCCACCCCTGGCCTGATCACGGCCTCTCGGCGGTTGCTGACCACCCTTTGGTGGCAATCCCTAATCCTATGCTCCATTGACCCACAAGCTAAACAAGCCCTCATCCTCTTCCAACACTCACCTATATGACTTCTCCCATAATCAGCACAAGGTGGCACCCCTGGATTAACAGCAGGGGACCCTACTCTAACTGGCCCATCAACTCTGGCCCTAGGCTTAGGCCTCTGATCGACACCAGGAGTCTCAGCCTCCCTCTTATTCTTACCGCTTTCTTTTTCTCGATTTAGGCACTCAGTGCTCTTTACCTCCTCCACTATCTTTTTTTTCTCCACCAATTCCGAGAAAAATCGTTCCTTTTGTGGAGCTATCAGCACTCTGAGACTATCTCTAAGTCCATCATCAAACCTAACGCTATGCTCATACTCTGTTGCCACTATTACTCTTGCATACCTACTAACGCGTAGAAACTCTACCTCATATTCCGCCACCGATTTGTTTCCTTGGGTCAAGTTTAGGAACTCCTTCCTTCTAGCATCCACATAGCTTGCACCCACATACTTTCCTTGGAATGCAGCTTTGAAAAACTCCCAAGTGACCCACTCCGGTTGGGTGCCCTTTTTCACCGTCAACCACCACTGGTAGGCTTCTTCCAGAAGTAGTGACACGGCTCCTTTTAAATTTTTTTCCGGTGAACAGTCCAAGTCCTCCATTATCCTTTCAATAGCCTCCAACCCATATTTAGCCACGTTAGGAGCCACACCAGCCACGCCCTTAAAGATCTCTGCCCCGTTTGATCGAAGTCGCTCCGAAATGGACACCCAATTTTCGCTGCCATTATTGGGCCCAGCGACCCTTTCCAAAATCTTCAGTATTGCCTGTGACAATGCATCTTCTCCCGCAGCCTGATCGTATGGTCAATTCCCAGCCATAGGTGAGGCCGGAGCCTCTTCTACTCCAACATCGGGCATATGGCCCGATGCCGACGATTCAGCCCTAAAACTTCTGCGGCCTCAGCCACGGCCCCTTGCACCTCTTCTAGCACTCATCGTCGATTTGCGTATTATTTGGATTAAAATTTTATGAAGTTTTAGATAGTTTAATCAGTATACCGATTTTTATGAAAATATTTAAGAGAAGATTGTTTTCGAAAATCCTCTACGGTTTCAAGTTCCTACGGGCTTTAGTTCCACTCTAACAAAATCATCTAAAGTAGCCCTCTAACTATCTACTGTATAACAATTTAAACAAAAATAAAAGTACTTACTTGGTTCGACGTCGGAGGCTCGGTGTACCGCTCAGCAAGATTTCCTATTTTTCCAAAACATTGTGATCCAAAATATTTCAAAAATCCAAATGAGTAGAAAAAGAAAACAGATAATAATAAGACCCACTTCACAGCCCGAGTTTTGCAACCTGGCTCTAATACCACTAAATGTAACACCCCAAACCCTGCCCGGACGTTATGGCCGAATCTGGCGTGTCATATTGAAATGTTTTAGCGAAAACCGTATTTTCATTGAAAATCCTTCTTAAAATAAAAAAAAACCTTAATTAACTTAAAAAAACACACCTTTCAGTTGTGAAAACCTTGTTTGAAACAATTGGTTTAAGAAAACTTATCATTTAAAAATTTAATTGCGGAAACGTAGTAAGCATACTATAATTTAGGAAACCCATGTTCAACTTCTTGTAAATTACAATGAAAATAATAATAATGATTCAAGTAATAAAAATATAATGAAAACCTTATTACAATCTGATCTGAAACATACTTAATTAAATAAAAACTTATATGCTTAAAAAGAAAACAGGTCCAAATTATCTTGTTAGCTGGCCACCTAGAGTCCTTCCAAACATCGAACATTCTACTGAGCATCACCTGAAAATAAAATAAAAGAGGGGGTGAGTTTTTGCAAACTCAGTGTGTACAACCCTCGACGAAAACAAGCATTAAAAAAAAAACATTATTCATCAAACATGCAATGCAATCCCATCCAAGTTATCCATCCGCTACACACCAGTTCCGTCCCCCGCCACACCATGTGAGGATATAAATATCGACCCACCCAACTAACACACCAATGGTAGCCCAGTTGCAGAACTACCTTCATTTACATATTGGGCTTTAAAAGCCGTCGTTGGATCCACGATTATCAAGCAACCTTACGATCCTTGTATACTTCCTCCGTTCCATAATTCCCAACCCATATGCAACCTAAGCAGAATATCATATGTATGCATGTCGCATCCACAAAACTTACATTCAACACCTAAGGGTATTTTGGTCATTTTTGCCCTTAGGGGTATTTTGGTAATTTTCCCTTAATTATGGTTTTCACTTATCTTGGTCCGTTAACAAGTCCCGTGAGCTAATATGAATGAATATTATGCACCAGGTAAGATTCTAGAGAAGAAGAGGTGGGTCATTAAGACCGCTTAAGTACTAAGCTCTCCCTAGATCCAATCCTAGACATGCATATACCCGTTGCCACACCTTAACCCTATGACTTGTCCACGGTCGCAAATAATTATTAAGTTTTATATAGTTACCATATTCTAGGCCCAAAACCCCTTACAGAGCCCAATCAAATTTACATACCTGTATCTAGCCCATTAAGCCCAATCATATTCATATGGCCCATTAGGCCCAAATCACCTATATATGGCCCATTAGGCCCAAATCACATTTATATGGCCCATTAGGCCCAATCACATTTATATTCATGCTCACATACAAATTCCTGTCACATAGCATCAATATTTAGTTTTTGCTTATTATTGGCCCAACAGCCCAACAGCCCAACAACCCATTGGGCCCATTTAGCCCATGCCGGCCCATATGGCCAAATCACAACTCAAATTCACAGAATAACCCGTGAGCCTCAGGCAACCTATCAGTTTCTCCCTTACGAGTGTTCGCGCACTCGTAAGACTACCGTAGCCAAACTTTCAACTTTTCGGCATTTCGACTTTTCGATTTTTGTTGATTCATTGTGTGTGTGTAGTGTATGTACATACCTGGTAAGCAAGCGTTCTACGATTCCTTTAGTCACCAACCTACAAACGATATCACCCTTCCATTAATCGTATGCTTAATACATATCCTTACTAAAATCGAAACCTCACCTTTCACCTTACCTTGAGCACCAATCCTTAATAGCTTTTCCTTGATTACGTACTCCCTAGATCTGCATTAGTCTTACTTATTAAAACTAAATACTAGGGAACTAGCATCCAACACAAGTCCCCTTACCTTAACTATAACCATTCGGCCAACTATGATTAAGAGTACTTACCAAAGTCTCTGAAGAGCAAATCAGCAGGGATCCAAGGATATAGATTCGATACCTATTCTTACCCAAAATCGATTAGAAAAATTAAGGGACAATAATCGATACTGAGCAAAGAAAATCAATTGTAAAACACTTACACTAGATTCGGTCAAAGAGTATTCGACCCTTGGGAGATTCGATTTTTTGGCTTTTAACCTAGTATGGTGAATAAGGTTTATTTGGCACAGATTAAAGAATAAGAGTAGAAGAAGAAATCAACTAAGTGAAACAAAGAAAATTGTGTAGAGAAGAATAGAAATCGGAAGAAAGAAAGAAAAACAAAAGGGTTTTCAGCTTTTTGGATCTTGAAAAGAAAAGGGACTTCGGTAGCAAGGTGAAGAAGAATTTCAGCAGTAGCTTGGCAACCTTGTATTTGGCCCCTATTTATAGCCCTTATAGTCGAATTTTCCATACCCAATTCCCAATTCGGCTCCATCACTTCTCTCTTCTCATCTCCTCGTTTTTCTCCCTGATAACCCCTTGATCTTTTCCTTAATTTTCTCTTCTGAACACTCCCCTTGGAGTCCATCTTCACGCCACTTCCAACCTTCTAGAAGGCCAAAATTAAACTTCTAAAAACACTAAGCTAGGATTCGAACCTTGGATCTCCTTGCTAGCTACTAATGCCACCTCCCTACACTCTAAGTGGCGTCACTTTGCCACTCCTCCACAAGGCTTTTTGATGCCATTTTTCTCCTATGTTCAAATTCAAACCTTAGCCAAGACCTACTATTACCTACTTAACTGAAAATACCTAGCACATATTTTTTTTATTAGAACCGGAAAAGAAAATTTAGGATTTCAGGATTTTTGGGTTTCGAGATTTTTGGGGCGTTACAAGTGGCATCGATATGTGATTACGAGTAAGACCACATCTGGGACGTTGGCATCAATATGTGATTACGTGTAAGACCCTGTCTGGGACAGTGGCATCAATATGTGATTACATGTAAGACCACGTCTTGGACGTTGGCATTGTACGATATGTGTGATTATCCGAGTATCCTATTCAATTCTGAATGGTTTAATGGGCAATGATTTCCTAGAAAATTAAGTACAGGGGTTACACAACCAAGTCACAATCCATGTGCTAGGCCGTGTGTGCCTCATCCCATGTGAGCAATTTGAAGCATTCTATTTTTCAAATTTCAAGATGCAAGGGGCACACAGCCAAACCACACGCCCATGCACATGGTCGTATGTCACACATGGTTGAGACACACGCCCGTGTGGACAAAATAAGGCCATTTTCAAGCCTTATTTCTCACCCAAATTTGCCTTGTACCTACATTAATATTTTAACACATTTCCAAGCCATTTCAAGGCATTTAAATCAAGCCAAATACAAGTATTGTATATGATATATTAGGACATATGTTCAAGTGATTAAACTTAACAAATTTGCACTTATGTTTATATGCAAATTTTATCAATTATACTAATTCAATTTCATTCATTATTTGGTTTATATACCTTTCACCATAAAACCATTTTTAATACACATCAAACATGATAAGTCCTTATATAATTACATCAAAGTATGCTTAACACTAGTCATTCCAATGGCTAGTTACAACCAAAATATTTCATCATTTAATCTATTTGACTTATACATGCCATTATATCAAAAGTTAGCTTGTTTCATATATCGAAAGGTCCGAGGGATAGTACGATGTGACTCTGACCAAGTTCCAACCTTCACGAGCCTCCGAGTACTATAAAACAAAGGAAAATAAAACAAAGTAAGCATTTAATGCTTAGTAAGTTCACATAACGGGAATTTAACTTACCATACATTTACATTTAAGGTAAGCATACAAAAATGTATCCAAGCAATTTGGCTAATAGCCTAAAACACACAACTTCATCGAACATGTTAGTCATTACTTCACATAGATTTTAAGAATCAAAGATGAGCTCATCATGTAGTAACTTTCATAAACATGTGCTTTTCATATCATATTTCCATATAATATGTGAATTTCCATAACAAATCATCTTAAGTTCATTTTAACCATATCAAAACTCTTCCCATCGAATTTATTTGAAATATTGATGAATACACATGTAGTACACTCGAAGTGTACAAAACTGTAAATCGTCAACTCATTTTCAGGGGTACCCAATTAGGGCACATACTCAAGAAGCACACTCTCAAGCCATATAACAGGACGCACATGTGAGCCATGTAACAGGAAGCTTATCCGGGCTATAACAGGAAACTAAAAGAGTTTAAAATAGGAAGCTCATTGAGCTTAACAGATAACTCCGAAGAGTTATTATCAGGGAGTACTGGATAGGCACATAACAGGAAGTTCAAGCGAGCCATATCAGGACGCTCATAAAGAGCTGCATTTGTATCCGCAATATATGTAGGATCACAACTGATTATATAACAGGACGCTTACAAAGAGCTGTGGTAGTCCGCAACACATACAGGATCACTACAGATCAAGATACTCGTAGGAACCATATGATAGGAAGCTCGAGAGGGCTTATAATAGGATGCTTATAGGAGTTGTAGTGTGTTCGCAACATATGCAGGACTACAACCAATTCGAAAAATCCTGTATCCATCGAATTCCATTATTCAAATGGGATTTAATATTTATTGGGCTTTATCAGATATGTAGTCAGTTTCATGTATATGGAATTTATACAAATCACATACAAAACATTCAATTCAAGCATATAAATATACACAATTGAGTTACACGAACTTACCTCGTCACTTGCCCGTATACGGAGATCTACTAATCCAATATTTTTTCTTTTCCTGGATCTAACTCTTTATTTGATATTTCTGGATCTATATAAATGAATTTAACATCCATTTAACACATTTCATATCCAATTCAATCCAACTTACATTTCAGGAAAAAGTACCATTTTGTCCCTATATTTTTAATTAATTCCAATTTCGTCCCTAGACTCGGAAAATGAAATTCATGCAATTTAATCCTTATTCTAAGCCTAACCAACTTTTTCATATAACATTTACAGTCCATGTATTTCACAAAATTCAGAAATTTTCCATGAATTTTACATCTTTTCAATTTAATCCTAAAATCACAAGTTTATGAAAATTTCCTTTACAAAAGTTGTTTATTTATCAACAACCTTTCATTTTCTATCATAAATTTCAAATTTTCAACATACTCATCCTTGGAAAAAATTTTATACTTTGATAACTTTACAAATTGATTCCCAAAATAGATAGATTAGGTTATTACGATATCGAAAATATAAAAATTACTAAAAATAGGACATGATTACTTACCCAATTAAGCTTGATTGAATCTCTCTCTCTTAGCTAGGGTTTCCACAGAAAATATTTGGGAAAATGATGAAATAAGATGATATTAAGCTATTATCATCTTTATTTATTTCAAATTCCAATCTAGTCCTTTTCTTTTTCTAATTTTACATGGATGATTCATCATAAATATCTACTAACTCCATTTAATGGTCTAATTACCTTATAAGGACCTCAAATTTTGAATTCTATAGCTATTTGATACCTATAGCTACTAGAACTCAACTTTTACATTTTATGCATTTTTGTCCTTTCTATAATTAAACATGAAATTGGTAAAATTTTCTTATCAAAATTTTCATATGTTATTCCTATCATAATGCAAACCATGCAATAATATTGTAATGATTTTTCTTTCTGACTTAGATTTGTGGTCCTAAAACCACTATTTTAATTTCACTAAAAATGAGAAGTTACATGTTACTACTTGTCCCATGTTTTGATGTTTGTAGTCTACTATTGGCCTCATCATGTTTAGCATGTTCAGATCTATCTGACATCTTTAAAATCTATAAGAAAAACAAGGGTTAGATTGGATCATACGCATCACACTATCACAGATTTATATGGCATGTATCTCTAGACATTTTACACACTATGTTCATTTTGAGAATTAACTAAATCAAAGCTCTGATACCAAAAAAGTAATGCTCTTAACCTATATCCGTTATCAGAATAGTGTTACAGAGCATTACCGGAGTTTACGGAACAAATACAGTTAATTTATGGCATTTACCATTTATACCTGAAACCAATCATACTCAATCAAATTGTCCCTTAAATGGACCCTCGAGGCCCAATTTATTTGTTAGAAACAAATCGGGACTAAGTTGGAAAATCAGAGAATTTTTCACAAAATTTTAAAAAATTTTCTAAGTACAGAGGACACACACGCCCGAGTCTTAGGCCGTGTGGGTATTCAGTGCGAAAAACACAGTCATATCCCAGCCAGTGTCCATACCCGTGTAACTCTCTAATTTGGGTCACATGGCCAACCACACACCTGTGTGATAGGCCGTGTGTAAGATGCAGAGGTCACACGGCCAAGTCACACTCCTGTGTGCTAGGCCGTGTGCAAAAACCTGAGCATTCTGTTTCAAAATTTCAAGGTGCAGGGGACACACGGCTAGACCACATACCCATGTGTCAGGCCGTGTGTCAAACACGGTTGAGACACAGGCCGGTGTCTCTGCCCGTGTGGATGGAAATAGGCCATTTTAAGGCCACTTTTCTCACCCAATCTTGGTATCAACCTATGCACAACAAATATTACACTCACAAATCATAAAAGACCCTCAATTCAAGCCAATACCAAGTTCTTATAACTAACATATCATCACATATAATAAAATATCTTAACTTACCAAATTAACAACTTACATCTAGGTGTATATGCAAATGCCTCAATAGACCTATTATTTGTTCATCATCTAAACATTTCAAACATGCTTCATACATGATTTATCCTTATTCACATAAGTTGGGTTGAAATGTTAACAAAATATAACTCTTAATGTTTACACAAACCATTATCACCCTATACATGTCATATAAACCAAAATATACATTGTAAAAAATATCAAAACAAGTTGGATAGTGTGGTTCGATGTGTTCATTTGATTCCCTAACCTCACGTTAATCTACAAAGACATTTAACAAACACAAGTAAGCTTAATGAAGCTTAGTAAGTTTGTTGGTTTTAAACATAAATCCTACCAAACATTGAACATACTATAACCAAATCAAGTAAATAAATCATTCAAATTACATTTCCTGCCAACCACAACTTCAATTTATGAATTCACTTAATTCACATCAAAACCAACAATAACTTTAAGTCCTCATATACTAATTTCATATGTCACTTACCAACCTTACTGAATCTGAGAATGACTTACAAATATGAGTACATCGTATACAGAAGCCCGAAGGCTGCACAGAAGCACACAAGTGCTAAACGAAAACCTATAAGGGTTGAACAGAAACTCATAAGAGCTGAATGAAAACCCGTGAAGGTTCAACTGGAGCTCAAAAGAGCTAAACGGAAACCTATTAGGGTTAAACGAAAACTCATAAGAGTTAACTGAAGCTCATGAGAGCTAAACGGAAAGTAAACATGAAAGTTCGCAAAAAATGCTGAACCTTGATTTACTTGGGTAAATTATCGTCAACTCTTCCTCTGCCACAGAACGACCGTACTCAATCCTGCGTTCCATTTTAGTCGGATGTTCATTCTAATTCATAATACAACAATATTTCATTTTTATCAAATAATATATTAAATAATAATAAATTTAACAACATTCATCAATTTCCATATAATTATTAAACTTTAACCATACGAACTTACCTAGGTAAATTTGTAAATTTTTTAGTAGTTTAGGGACTATTCTACTAATTTTCCTTTTTATTGTTGGTCTTTGGGCTCTCGATCTAAAATATAAAATTATTCATTCATTAGCATACTTTTAGTTTCAGTTCACTTCATAATTAGTACCCTTCAATTTCCAAAATTACACAATTATCCCAACTTTTATAGTTTATGCAATTTAGTCCTTTACCAATTAATCTATCAAATGAGCTAATTTTTTCTCAATTAATAATTTATCTAAATATTCTAGGCTATTATGCAGCCCTTTATAAAAAAATTTATTAACAAACCCTAATATCTAACCTTTTTCACAATTTGGTCATAAAATCAATTTCTATTGAAATCACTTGAAAAAATCATCATATAATAAAATTAAATTCTAAATCCATGTTAATTCATCATAAAAATCTAGAACTCATCAATGGTAACTTTCAAAATTACTCATAGAATCAAAAACTAATGAAATAGATAGTTGGACCCAATTGTAAAAATTTTAAAAATATAAAAATTTCAAGAAAAGAGCAAGAATTGAACTCACATGATGCAAAAATATGAAAAACCAGCTTTATAAGCTCTCCTATGGTTGTTTTTGGCTGAAGATTGATGAAAAAATGTCTAGATTTTCAATTTAGTCTTTATTGTAATTTTTATCTTAATTCCCAAATGACCATTTTGCCCCTAAGTCATCAAATTTCAAGATTTTTCTAAGCACATATTGTTTCAGCCTTCTAATAAATGTTTAATTGCCTTTTTGGTCCTTCCTTATTTTCCACTTAAACTATTTAATCACTACTTCTTTAATTAGCAAGTTTTTCATCTTTTTCAATTTAGTCCTTTTTATTTAATTAACTATCAAAACGTTAAAATTTTATAACAAAAATTTAATACTAACTCAATGACACTCCGTAAATATTTATAAAAATATTTACGGCTCGATTTATAAAATTGAGGTCTCGATACCTCGTTTTCGGAACCACTTTACCTAAGAAATCCTTTTTGAACACAAATCACCAATTCAAAAATCTTTCTAAAATCATATTTGACTCTTAAATAATAAATAATAAATTTTTTGAATTCACTCATCGAATTTAGCGATCTCAAACCACTGTTTCCGACACCGCTGAAAATTGGGTTGTTACAGATGATCTTCGTGTGCTTGGTTTCTTATGTTTTGCTCATAACCAACGTTTTAAAGGTGAAAAGTTTGTTATTAAAAGTTGAAAGTGTTTTTTTTTTATCTTTTTGGAAAAAAAATGTTTGATATTTATATGATCTAGATTTTATTATGTTTTTTGTGTCTCGTGATGTGAAATTTTTTGATGATATTTTTCCTTATTTGGATGAGAATGCTGTAACTATTAGAGCCTGACAATGTTGCCTTACCTTATGGGGGTGTAGACACAATTTTTGATACATATTTTGGTGAGCAAGAGGTGTTGCAACTTACAGAAGTTCCTCCACTTGCTACTCTGCAGCCTGTGAGTTTGCCACTTGTGAATTCTCCGACACCTATGGTATTTTCTTCTTGCTCCAATGACACTGTGGTACAGGGGGCTTTGGTTAATGATGCGCCTAAATTGGGACGAGGGCATAGGGAGAAATTGCCTTTTGTAAAGCTTAGAGATTTTTTTACTCATACCATCATAAAGAAAATTCTATCTCCCATCTTACCTACTTCAGAGCCTTCCTCAGGTACTTCATTTCCTATAGCACATTATGTTAATTGTGTCAAATTTACTGTGAAACACCAAAATTTTCTTGCAGCTATTACTATAGGGGTCAAGCCATAATCTTTTAAAGAGGATGTGAAGGATGCAGGATGGCATAATGTTATGCAAAAAGAGCTTGTGGTTTGGAGGATAATGACTAGTGGTCTATGGAAACACTTCCTCCTAGAAAGAAAACACTGGGTAGTAAGTGGGTGTACAAAATTAAATATAATCCTGATGGAAGTATTGAGAAGCTTAAAGCTCATCTTGTTGTTTTCATAATCACCAGGTAAAAGATATTGACTATAATGAAACTTTCTCACATGTGGTGAAAATGGTGACTTTTCGTGCTTTCTTAGCTATTGCAGGTTCGAAAATTTGGGAGTTAATCATATGTATGTCCATAATGCCTTCTTGCATGGTGATCTTAGTGAAAAAGTTTACATGAATCTTACTCTAGGTTTTGCTCCTGATAAGTCTGGAATGGTTTTTCATTTGCGCAAGTCTTTTTATAGGTTGAAACATGCTTCTCGATGTTGGTTTGCAAAGCTTGTTACTGCACTAAAAGTGTATAGATTTCTTCAATCTTATTATGATCATTCTTTCTTTACATACACTAAGGGATCTGTAAACATTAATGTGCTAGTTTATATTGATGATTTTCTTATTTCTGGGAACGATTATGCTGGTTTGAAAATTTTTAAAGGGTATCTTAGTTATTGTTTCCATATGAAGGATTTTGGGATTTTGAAGTAATTTTTAGGGATAGAGATAGCTCGTAGCTCTTTAGGTTTATTTTTTTGTCAAAATAAATATGCACTCAATATTATACCGGAGGTGGGTCTTTTAGGAGCAAAGCCCCCGTAGGATCACTAATGGAGCAAAATCATAAATCATGCTACAGGGACAATTTTGTCTAATCCTGAGTCGTACAGGCAGTTAATAGGTCATTTGGTTTATTTGGCAGTGACCAGACCTGATGTGGCATACTCGGTTCATATCTTATCCCAATTTATGCATGAGCCAAGCCAGGAGCATTGAGGAGCGACTCTACATGTTGTCTGGTACTTAAAAGGCTCTCCTAGCCAAGAAATTCTTTTGAAATCTAATAGTGATTTGTCCTTGAAATGGTGTTGTGGTTTAGATTGGGCTACTTGTCCACCAACTCGATGTTTGCTTACTAGTTGGCTTGTTTTTCTAGGACAATCTCTTATTTTCTGGAAAATTAAGAAACAATATATTGTTTCCCATTCTTCTACTGAGGATGAGTATAAGTCTATGGCTTCCCTCACTTGTGAGCTCAAGTGGTTTAAGGTCTTGCTATTGAGCTTAGGTATTCATCATCCTAAAACAATTCTTTTATTTTGTAATAGTCAAGTTGTGTTGCATATTGCATAGAATTCCCTCACTTGTGAGCTCAAGTGGTTTAAGGTCTTGCTATTGAGCTTAGGTATTCATCATCCTAAAACAATTCTTTTATTTTGTGATAGTCAAGTTGTGTTGCATATTGCATAGAATCTCGTATTTCACGAGCGAACTAAACATATTGAACTGAATTGTCACTTTGTTAGGGATGCAATCCAGGATGGGTTGATTTTCTTATGTTCCGCGCTCGATTCAATTGGCTGACATTTTTATAAAGGCGCTTGGTAAATCGTAATTTGAATATCTTCTAAGCAAGTTGGGCATTTATGATATCTGCATGCTCCAACTTGAGGGGGTGTTAGGATATTATTATGGTATATTATCATTTAGCAATTTAATTCCTCATGGGATATTATATGATATTATATCTTAGCAATTTGATTCCTAATGGGATATTATCTTTTAGGAATTTGATTCCTATGTGACTACTATTGTACAGATATATATACCCTTGAGGTCTATCCATAAAATTTAAGAGATTAGCCTATCTTATCACTTAACCATTGAATTCCTATTACGGGACTTGAGGGAATAAAGGTGAATTAGATTTCTGCGAAAGCACTCAAACGGTGAACCAAATAAGTGAATTACTGTAGCACATTTAATAGTGATAGAATGACTTTTATTTTGTCCAACCAAAAATGTTGTTAGAGTCTAAATATTTTCAAAGACTTTCAAAATATTTAAAAACATGTTCTAAATGTGTTTCAATTTGTATCAAATGTTTTTGAGTTAATAAGAAAGTGTTTCAATATGTTTAAAATATTTTTAAGGCATTCTAGTAGCTAAATATTGATACTAGGGTCCACATATTGATACATTGCATACGTTGCATGTTAGTAGCTTCAAAATCAAATTGAGAGGCAATGTATCAGTACATACCTTGTAGATATTGATACTCAGCCTAAATGCATCAATACATGCAAGCATGTATTGATAACCTAGGTGTCATAACGATTAGTAATAGTTGCTTTTCATAGTAAGTGTTGATAACCTCTTTGTGGGTATCAATATTTGGTTTATAGGGGACACTTCTTCAGCATGAAATTAATGCTTGCAATGGCTCTAATTCATTCATAACGATTAAATTTCATTTCATTGATATAAATACAAGTAAAAAACACAAAAAGACACAAAAAAGCTAATACAAGCTAAAAGGTTAAGAGAAAAGCCTCTAAATTTTTAATTCTTCATTTTCTCTTGTACATATCTCTTGGAACTTATTGAAATATTTTTGGTTATTCTTATTTCATTTTACTAGTGAGCTTAACCTTGCAAACACTCAACTATTAGAGGTTGATCATTGATTTGCTCATTTTTGTGTAATTAAAGAGGGTGTTTAAGGTTTTTGGATAGAAATCTTTGAGATAATTGAGAGGTTTCTCTTTGAGCCTTTATAAGAGCTATAAGGTTTTAGTTGAGCTATAAAAATTAAGGGTAATGTTTTATCTAAGCATTGTGATAAAAATAGAGATTGTAAAGGTTATATCTTACCCATGAAAGGTATCAATTCAATAAAGTGAATTGGTAAAATATTTTATTAAGGTATACCAATATAGTGGAGGTAGACAATTGAGATCAAACCACTAGAAATTGATTCATGTATACTTTTCTTCCATTTGTTTTTAATTTAGAAAAGTTTGTAGAAGTTTTCAAAATTTCAATTCAACCTCTTTTGGTATTTTTTTTAGCCTAATAACAATTTTGGACCCTACTTTTATTTTAAGAAATGTAGCCCCTCTACTTTTTTCAAATTTAAAAATGTAAGTTCATTTTTCAATACTATTAAAATTCCTTTGTTAAATTCAAGTTCATTGCAAAAAGGTCATTTTTTATTACATAGCTATCAAATGAGTTTTTTTTTTTATTTCAAAATGACGCACCAATAAATTAACAAAATAATTTTAATAATATTAACAATTAAATTTAAATTTTGAAATCTAAAAAGTATAAGAACTAAATTCTTTAAAATAAAAATAATGAAACTAAATTTAAAATATATAAAATATATACGTGCTTGAAGCATATTTCAATTAAAAATATTTATAAATAAAAAATTTAACAATATATTATTTTAATATTTTTTAATAAAAGACTTATTTGTTGTGAATAATTTATTTTTAAAAACTAAAGATGGTTATCTCATGTCACTTTCAAAATATTTTGTTCTCAATATTTTTTTAATTAAAGTGTGTTGGGTTAATTTGTCACGTTAAATTAACTCGTTTTTTTATCAATGATATAGATATGCATATTATTGAGATTCAATTTAGTTGATTCATTCAAATTTTTTAATAAAATGACATTCAATCAATTTAAAGTTCTATTTTTATGGTAATTTATAATTTTATTTATTAATAAAAAAATAATTATAATATTTGTTGTATATATTTTTTTAAATTGAGAGAGAAAAATAAAATTGATAAACTCTTATATCTGAAATATAATGCTTCATTAGATTTATTTTTAAATTCTTAAGTACAAGCTATATATATATATATATATATATATATATAAAAAAGAGAGTTTGGGTTTTTCTTTTTCTTTTTACATAAAGGTAAAGAGTTGGATTTGAATGTAGTGAAACTTTCAAAATTTAATTTATTTTGAGTATATGATGGAAATTGTGTGGGGTATATGGTCCCCAAATTGATGTGGCCATATCTTTTGTTTGCACAAATCGTCATTAATAGGCAAATTTATATTTTTATTATACTTTGATAACATGAACATGGGTTTAATCACACAAAATTTGACTCTTTAAACTTTGTCCAAATGTTGAGATCTCAGCCCCCTAATAAAAGAAAAAGTCACAACCATGAATGATGTGATTTATCATACTTGCAATTAATAATTTATAACATAAACCCCTTTTCAAAATTCCATGTCTCAAAAAGGTGTAGCCATGTTAAGAGGTTCATAACATGAGGAAATGGAATTTTATATATATCATCCCCAATGTGTCCTACCCTACAAAAATATTCTTTCATTTTAATTTTTTTTATTGTTAGAATTTTATCGAATCGATAAGTTGAAATAGTAATTCATTCGGTATCATAAAATTAAAGAAGAGTTGAGTTAGTAAAAGGTAAATTAAATCGTTAAAAGAAATCAATTAAAATATTTAATTTTGTTATTATAGTTTCTAAAATAAATGTTTATGTTCCTATTATTATTTTTTATTTTTAAAATTTTTCATGATTGAATCAGATGAATTGAGAATCGATAATTTGACAATTTCGATTACTGATTTAAATCTTATAACATTTATCAACATTAATATTATTTGTGGGATGTGCCTTGCATTTATCAGATATTTTGCAGGCACTTATCAAAGACAAACACACGACATTACGACAAAGAGATATGTGATATTGTGATGATGCAACGAGCAAGGGGCGATGTCATGACAAGGGCCATTGGGACGTCGGGAGGAGGCAACGATCTCTTGAGGAAGGAGCAGGGGCGATGTCATGATGAGGAGAGTCATGATGTCGCGACGATATCTCACCTAATGTAGCCACGTTTTAGACTCCAAACATGACTTTTTTTCCCAGTTAAACTCTGATTATTCCAAGGATATTTTAATATGATTAAAACTCTAATCTAAACCTATTTAAAAGGGTCATTATATCCGTATATTGTGACGCCAATCAGTTAGGATTTTTCTTTGAGGGCGACAAGATGTAGTCGCATATGGTGTTTTGGTGTTGCCTAAGTTAGGGTTTTATTTTTGAAATTTGGGTATTACGTTTAGTAAATTTAAGTTTATTTTCTCTATATTGTACTCTTATTTAGTGAAAAGACAATACCTCATTTTCTCGTGATTTTTCCCTCTTTAAGGGTTTTCCACGTAAAATATTTATGTTCATTCCTCTTCACTTTTATTATCTTGTTGTTTATATCCCCAACATTGTTCTAAACTTTTAAAAGCTATGGATTTCAAGCAAATTTAAATATGCATTAAATTTTTTGGTACAACAATGATTCAAATTCAAACTATTCTCGAAAAAAACAAGCATACTAATTAACCACAACTTAAAATTATCAGACATCCATTATTAAGTAAGAATAATGTTAAGTACAATCAACATTCCTTTTTAATATAAAATATCATAATTATTTAGAAACTTAAATTTTTTTTTGTCACAATAAAAGAATAATTTTAATGATGTAAAATTGAATTGAATGGACTGTCCAAATCATTTCAATTGAAAATTAGAGATTTATTCGATACAAAGAATAACGTGTTACTTCAATTCACATAAAACACAAGAAAATGAAAAATACCCCTTTTCTTTTTCTTTTTCTTTTTTATAATATTATCACAACAACAAAAATCACAATATTTTAAGTGTTTAACTAAAAGTTTAATTAGGAGTGAACAAAATTCGATTCAACTAAAAAAAAATCGAATTTTGAATTAAACGAATCGAATTGTTTGAGTTAACTCGAATTTTTTTCGAATTTTGAGTTCGTATCAAGTTTAATTTTCAAATTCGAATAATTTGAATAAACCGAATATCAAACAATAATATTTTGCATTTTTACCCAAAACTCCCAAACCTCTTTACTTTCCATCCAAAACTTTTACTCCCTCCCACTTTTCCACCAAAACTTTTACTCTCCTCTCATCCCACCCCCTTCTACCCCAAACCCATCCTCCCCCCCCCCTTTTTTGAATATTCTCCCTCCCAATTTTACTCCCTCATTTACTTTCCCTCAAAATTTTACTCTTTCAACCACCAAATTTTTTTTTATTTTTTCCCTAAACTTTTACTTCTCAATTTTTACCCTCAAACCAAAAATTAAAATCATCCAATAAAATCTCTAAACCTAAACAGTAATAATTTTATTTATATCTACTATTTATATTATTAAATTAAATTTCACATTTTGTACTATTTATATTATTGAATTGTTTAATCATATTGAACCTTTATAATTTTTTGTTAAAATTGAATTATTGATGATGCCATAAAATATTCGTGTTAAATTTTTATGTTAGTATTAATTTGACATTTTATCTTTAAGATAACTTTTAAACGGAAATAAAAGATGAAGAACAGAAGAAGTAGAAGGAGGAAAGTTATCTAGGTGAAGAAGAAGGAAGATGAAGAACTGCTAGGAAAGATTCGTGAGAATTGGAAAATGTCTTACAGAAAAAAAATCGGTAAGACATTTTCCCTAAAAGCATAGACATTTTACCCGTGTTTTTAAAAACATTTTTCATATGTAAAATGTTTTCAGTCAAACAAACAGCGTAAAACTAGTAAAATATTTTTCAAAAATTGTTTTCCTAATAAACAAACCGACCCTAAAAAAAAAAATTTCTCTCTTTATAAATAATTAAAAATTAAAAATTATAATTAGATTGTAGCTAAATAATAATTAAAATATATGAAAAAATTTAATACTTTAACCAAACGTAACATTACATGACTAAGTTAGGCCATGAAAATTGAAAGCATCCTACTATGATGTGACCTTACTATAAAAGAAATGTAATAAATTATAGTTGTTCTATGTTAGACAAAAGGAGAAAAGAAATTGGGTTTTAGACTGGCCAACTTGGTGTCTTGGTCATTTTCAACACATTGAAAATTGGAGGCAATCAACCAATAGTAGAGATTCATATTTGGCTTCATTTTCTACCTAGTAGTTTTGCCACAAAAGTCTTTATCTTAGGTTCTTCATGGATGATTGCTTTTGAGATACTGTCAAATAGCCCATAGTTGTATTAAAAAAAAAAAATTTGAAAACTGCAGTTGAATGGATATTGCCCAATTGATAAGTATATGGTCTCGTAAGAAGGTCAATTGAAAATGTTGGGTCGTTTATAAATGCATACTTACATCTTACCTAATTAAAACATCCAATCTAAATTTTTTTAATTAAATTTATGTTTTTTAATACAGTCTCTAAACTTTTTAATTTTGATATTATTCTTTTTAAATAAATTTCACAAGACAAGGGAATAAATAGGAAAGCGGATGGCCTTCTACATACTAATCACTAACAAAATTTCAAACTGAATTAAAATATCATAATGAAACTCGTTAACTTGACTACTTTTAATTTTTTGTACTCTGATTTAACTCAATTTCATTCATCAATGACAAGATTTCCCAAAATCCATTAGTATTTATTAAATATTAATTTTTTTATTGTCCAATCATAATAGAGGAAATATACATATATATATATATATATACTATATATACCCATAATTGAATGAGTGTGTGGCATGCCATAATAAATAATACATAAATTCAAACCAATCAAATAATTAAAAATATAAAAAAAAAGGTAGGTAACTAAGTCCAAAGTCGATTGGCTTATTTAAGATTCCCTCCCTTCATAGTAAAACAAGTTCCCAAATACAAGACATTGATTACATCTTAAATGAAGTTTCAACATCAATCTCCTCTTCCCTAAACCCAAATCATTTCTTCCATTCTTTCATTTCTTTTCAAACACTAACATAGGTAGAGTTTTCTTCACGACTTATGTGTGTGTATGTATATATATATATATATATATATATATATAGGTTAAATATTTTTATGGCATTGCATTGAAAGGAATTTGCCCCTTTTTGGTTAGGGCGATGAAGAAGATACTTGGGAGCTCGAGAGCCGCCATTGCGACCACCCTTTTTTGCTTACTGTTGTTGTGGTTTCATACGATGAGCCTCAGTATGTCGTCGATTTCCAGGATAAACAACATAATTGCAGCCACGTCGTTGTCCTGGTCCTCCTCCACCTACAATAATCAAGGTAGCATAAAATTAAAACTTCATAATCCTTTTTGTCTGTCATATTCAAGTTTGATTCAAAAAATAATTTAAATTCAATTTGGTTAGTGTTGAATCGAGGAAGCTAAATTCGAAAATTTTAATACTCAATTCAAAAAAAGAAAAAGGTTTTTATTTATAAATGTAACTGCCAACTGAGTCTCCATTATGCTATTACAATATTTTTGAAAGCAAATAATATTTTTCACTTTAGATATTGGGATTGTAAATGATATGCTACAAATTATTGTTTTAATTTTTATATTAAATCACTATTTTACCCTTTAAAACACTGGTAGAAAGAATTTTGATTGTGTTTGAGTTTAGGGATTGAGAGTTATGAGTAGTTTAAAAAGTTGTAGGAAGAATATATATATATATATATATATATATACACTTAATACATATGGAAAGAAGCGCGAGGAATAGATGATATAACCAAAGCTGAAGTAAGAGGAAGTGTAGGAGTTCAAATTTGGTTTAAATCAAGTTGAAGTTTAACCCAGTTTATCACTATTCAAACTCCATTATATTTCAATGCCTGGCTGGATTGCTATTTCTAGTTCTACCAACCATATCCTTTGACCTCATCACCTCTTTGCATTGCATTAATATATATATATATATATATATATATGCTCTGTTTGTTGGGATGCTTAATTAGTTGGTTCTATATCACTAACAACTGCCCACATCAATGTGGAAACATACATTTATATTACACTCATTAATCAAGTATTTATAACAAATTAAATTTATGCAATTATTTTTAAAATTTATTATTTACTAAATTAACATTTAATATGTATTTTTATTTAATCAAAATATAATTACTTTTTAAACAGTAAAATGCATGCATTATTCAACCATAGGCATGTTCATGGGTTAAGTTAGTTACTCAAGTCCAAAAGTCCACTCTAAATTTGAGAGGGTTTACACAAAAATATTATGTCCAAAAAATGAGTTTTGGGTAAAAAAAATAAGGCATCGCTTAAAATATGGGTTAGAATCGGGCTCAAACATTCAGGGCCCGAGCTTGGTCTGTTTTTAAGTTAATAACGTTTTATATTATGTAATTTATAACACAAAAATTAAATCTAGAGTAGTATATAATACTAGTATGATGTAAACATTAAAAATTGTTAAGGTGACTATATACAAAATTTTAATAAAAAAATATTAAATATTAAATTAAAAATAATATAAATATATATTTTAAAAATTTTAAAAATAATATGGGCAGACTTAAAATGGGTTTGAATTAACTATTTACAAATATGGGTGAGTTTGGCAAATTTATAAGTTAATATTTCAGAACGGACCAAACTTGACTAAAGATAAAGTATGTTAATATCATACATAGGCTCAACTCATAACGCCTCTATTTGGGTGGATTGGAACTAATCCAAACTTAAAATTTTTAAAATCAATCTATAATATGATTTAACCCAATTTTACTAGAATAAATTGGGCCCAGAAGTTTGCAAATTTACAAGATCAAAATCAAGCAATAAATATGGGTTAATGGTTTCTAATTTAATTAATTTTCCAACTCTTTGTTAAGATATTATATTTGAATTGGTCTAAAATTTCAATAAAAAAATATGTAGTTGGCAAGTACTTGTTACTAATAAAATATCATTGGCCAACATTTTTGCATTTTACTAATACAAATTATTATTTTTATTTGTATTATTCATCAACTCTTTATTCCTTTCCAACAGAGACACGTGTTCAAATACGAACTGTGGCAAGTCAGCAGAACCACCGTCTTCTTCCACGTGGCGAGCTTCCAATGAGTAACCAAATCAGCTGCAACCGTACCTATCTTCGCTATGATCTCTGCACAATAGACGGCTCAGCTGTCTTGGACCCCACAACCTCTACATTCTTTACCACGGACCCCACGAGCCCCGTCCACGTGGAGAAAATCAGGCCTTACCCAAGAAAATACGAAGACTACATCATGGGCCAAATCAAAGAGCTTAATCTAGTATCTGGCCCATCAAGCCCACAATGCACGATCCGGCACGAGGCTCCGGCCATTGTATTCAGTGCGGGAGGGTACACTGGAAACTTATTCCATGCTTTCAATGATGGATTGATCCCCCTCTTCATCACCGCTAGTTCCTTCTACCCTGACGGTGATTTCATCATCGTGGTCTCGGAGTTCCATGATTGGTGGCAAACTAAGTATGCAGAAATACTTAAGGTTCTTAGCAAACACCCGATTGTTGCCCTCGAAAAGGATAATGCCACTCACTGTTTTCCTTCAGCCACTCTAGGGCTCATAGCACATGGTTTCATGACTATAGACCCAACGTTAATCCCAACTTCAAAAACACTGATGCATTTCCGGAATCTCCTAGAAAAAGCCTATACCCAAAATCCTATTCTACCCTCTCCTCCCCTTGATCCAAAACCCGAACGCCGGCCACGCCTCGTTTTAACATGTCGAGGCAACGATGTGTCATCACGAAGAATACTAAATCAAGATGAAGTGATTCAAGTAATGAAAGAAATAGGGTTCGACGTTATCGTGTTCCAACCAAACCGTTACACATCCCTTAGCGAGGCATATGCAATGTTGAATTCAAGTCACGTGATGGTTGGAGTGCACGGCGCGGCCCTCACGCATGCATTGTTCCTTCGGCCAAGGTCAGTGTTCATGCAAGTGGTACCGATCGGGACTGAATGGGCAGCAGATGCGTTTTACGGGAGAATAGCTAAAGGGTTAAATGTGAATTACTTGGAATATAAAATAAGGGTCGAAGAAAGTAGCTTAATGGAAAAGTATGGGAAAGATAATGTGTTGTTAAAAGATCCATCAGCAGTTCAAAAGAAAGGGTGGCCAACTGAGATAATGGACATTTATTTGAAGCAACAAAATGTGAAGCTTGATTTGGTAAGGTTTAGAAAAAGCTTGAAGAGTGCTTATTTAATGGCAAAGAAGTTTATGCATAAGGAAAGATAGTTCATTCTTTTATCATAGAGATCCAATTACAGGAAAACACCATTTGTATTTATATGCAAAGTTTGTATTTTGATCTCAATTTGTGTTAATTTTGCGTTCATTGACGACAGCTTGTATATGCTTCCATTTTTATTTTGAAATTTTACGTAATTTTTTTTTTGAAATTTTTATAATTATAAATTATTTTTTGAATTTTTAAGATTAGAACCAAATTGCCAAAAAATGTAAACATTGAGGGAGAAATTTGTTGAATTTTTTAGAATAGGACCAAATTGACATATTGTGTAAATTGTTGAGGGCTAAAACTATTATAATGCCAATCAAAATAAGGCTAAATCAATGCATTTTAATAGGGGGTGGATAAAATAAGAAATTTAACAAACAAAAGTGATTAAAACATAAAATTCAACTAACTAGAGTGACTAAAATAATAAACTTTTAAAATGTGTGATCAAAATAGTGTAACAAATAAACTCAGGTGACTATTTGAGTTGTTTACCCTAGGTATTATTATTGAATTATTGATACGAGCAAGGATGAGTTTTTTATTTTTTTGGTTAAAATGTATAATTATAAAATTAATCCCTTTTTTAATTTTAATAATTCAATTTTATATCTCTTTGCTAAATAGTTGAATTTAATTCTTTTTAACCTCTTTGTCAACACAAATTTTCTAAGTTATATGAAGTTTAATTAAAATATTATATTGTATTGAAGGGATCTCAACATATGGTTGTTTAAATTCATCTAATTATATATCCAAATTCATTTTAAATTTAACTTTAAAATAATTTTTATTAATTATCAATTGTTTTGAATTTTTTTTAATTTTATTAAATATTTTTATAAATTTTAATAATGTTTTAAAACTTTATAATTCTTTTAAAAAATAATTTTTTTAATTTAAAAAAAAACTAAATTTGAACTTAGACACTATCCAAGTTGATTCTAATAAAAAAGATATTTTTATTTTTTTAAAATAAATTTTTTGCTGTTGTTATGATGCTGTCACATCATTAACTGTCCATGTTAAGATAATGGTGAAAGATGATTAAAGGGCTTTTTAAAATGAAATTTACTTTTTTTTTTTTAAAACTCATTACGAGAGTTTAATTATTATTTTTTGAAATAATTCGAGGACTATCTAGATCTTTTTTTCAAAAAAAATAAATATGTTAATTCAATATATTTTAAAATTTTAATTCTAATAAAAAGAAAATTAGTAAAAAAAAATCTAGAATTGTAAAAGTTAACCTAAGAGAAACTAACATAATTGAATTCTTAACTATTTTTAGCAAATTAAAATATCCACATTGCTATGTATTAAGGGCTTCTTCTATGATAAGTGTTTTCTTTTTAATTATTAACAAAATATTAAATTTCAATGGCAGTCCCTTTATTTTATTAGATTATATAAAATGGTCTACTAATTATTATAATATGCTCAAATATGAGATTTAACCTTTATATTTCAATTTTTAACATAATTTTAACATTTCAATATTTATAATATCATTATTTAGCCTAAATATTTTATTATAACTATATATAAGCCTTCTTTTTATGACAAGTGGCCACTTTTTTTTAATATAAAAATAGTCAAATTTCAATTTCAAAAATTTTAGATTTGCTATTTATATTTTAACTTTTGACTATAACAACGTTTTATACTGTCATTAGTTAATCTAAATATTTTATTTTAATTAAAATAATTATATGAATTTTAAGAATTGTTAATACCGTTAAAATTCTATATTAGATTTAAGTTCATTACATGGCTACCAACTGAGAATTTTTTTAAAAGAAAAAATAAAAAGTCAAACGAGTAAATTTAATAGAAAAACTAAAACAGTGTTAACAACTAGACCTGAATTTTTAAATTTAAAAAAGTAAAGAGAAAAAATTCTTGAAAATAAAAACATGAGGACTAAATTCCAAATATACAAAAAATATATATATATATATATATATATATATATATAAATTTCAAAAATGCTTTAACCTTTAAATTTTAACTATATAATTTAACCCAAAAATAATTAATCCAACCATACTATTAATAATAATAGTAAGTGAAATTTAATTAATAGATTTGAATGTTATGAAAAAGAAGAAGGAGACTAAACTTGATAATATTTCTTTTCTGTTTACATGACTCCCATAACTTGGCAATTTGTTCATTTGTCCCAAAGGCCACAGGTAAGCAAGGGCGTTGCCTCCTTAGAAATGGGAAAATTTCTCTTTAATTCCTCAAATATTTATAAAATTTAACTTCATATATGGCAAATTTATACTTTGACTCTTAAGAATAATAAAATTATGATATAGTCCTTTATAAAAAAAACAATAAAACTATAAACTAAGACAATCAAAATAATTATATTTTAGATCTCATAAAGCTTATAATTTAACTTTCGCCCCAAAAAATTTCTACCTTCGCCCTACTTGATCACAAAACTTAGATTTTGTTAAGATGTTTTGACATGGCTTTATGAGATTTTAGCACAACAATACCTAATTTTTTTTAAAAAAATTTATATAAATGTCAAGAACTAAAAAAATAAAATAAAATATAAAGAATTAAAAAAAATTAGGTGATGATGTGACACAATTTCAGAATGCCGCATTAAACATTAACAAAATTCAAGTTGAGTGACTAAAGTGAAGGAAAAACTACCAAGTTCTTGGACTAATGTGAACAAAAACAGTTCAAGGACTAATGTAGAAATGTTACTAAGCTTAGGGACTAAATGTTAATTTATCCCCAAAACAAATATTAGTTGATTTATCCCAAAACAATATTAGTTGATTTATCCCAAAAAAAAACAATACTAATTGTAAATGGGACAAGAAAAATTACTAAGTTTAAGGGTTAAATGTTATTTTATCCCGATTTGTAAATTTATCCAAATCAAATGACAACAAAAATGTGGACGTAAAATTATAATTTTGATCATGGTTAATTCCTAAATTTTGATTTGATATAATTTAATAATAAATTGTTGACACCGTTAATTAATTTAGCATCAAATTGAATTACACCAAAAATAGAACCGGAAGGAAAATACATATGTCAAATTATCATTTTGATTCCTACTAAAATTAAAATTTAATCTTTTTTATTTTTATAATGTCATTAATTAATATAAATTTTAGCCCCATTAAGTTGACATGTAAGTTCTTTTATTGATTTAAGTTGTTTTGCTAGAATATTTTAAAACACATTTAAGCATTCGACTCATGTAAATTGTGTTAGCATTTTATTGAAAATAATTAACAATATAAAAATACAAAGATTAAATTACACAAATTAAAAATACAATGATTAAATATAAAATTTTAGCATAATAAAAGGACTAAAACCAGAATTTGGCCATACATAAATAAAATTTAAATAAAATAGCAGGTTTCTAGGCTTTAATTGCTCGAACGTGAAACGGGGAGTTGACACTTTCGTTGCAAAAAATTGAAACCGTGAAAACCAGATTGTCAGCCTCTTTTTTCTCGTTTGTATCGATGGAGTCCAAGCTACTTGAGCTACCATTTTCTTCCATTTTCAACCAAAATGCTGCAAAATCTTCCACACCCATTTCTCATTTTACACCTAGAAATGCTTTCAAAGTTATGGGATCGAGTTTCGGTGCAAATGTTTATCGCTCTCTTGGAATTTCCCATTCTTCTTCTTCAAACATAAGGTCAGAACATCAAATCTATACATTTTTTTTTCTTTTGAAATCTGGGTACTTGTTTTTCTTTCTTGGGTATATGATTTTGTTCATTCGTTATGGAATTTGTTGATTAAGTTTAGCTAATGAGGAAGTGGTAAGTGGAGGGTGGATATTGTTGAAGGCAATGGTAAAGATCTTAAAAGGAGTCCATTTAAGCTTTATTATTATTATTATTATTATTATTATTATTATTATTATTATTATTATTATTATTATTATTATTCTGCTTAGGGAAGATGGAGATGAAAATTGCTTAAACCAAATGTTATGGAAAAATGAAATTTAAGGTGGTTTTTGAAACTTATTATTCGATCAAAAGATTTTTCCATCTTTTCCCCCTTTGTACTAAGCAAAGACTGCCCTTTGTCCGTTGAAATTTGTACTTTGAAGTTTGGGAAATCCATATGAACATATTGCATAAGGGAGAGCTTTGTGATTGTTCGTTCCTTTTTGTTGCATTCAGTGCTTGATTAAGTTAAAAGTAATTTTTTTTTTGTTATATTGAAAATAAATCCTAAAATTTATGGTTTAGAATTACTTTATTTGTTTGTTTGTATATCAATTAGAGATAAAACGAGGTAAATTTAGCTGGAGATAGTAAAATTTTCTTTGGGATACTATGGTTACTTGTAATGCATATACTTGCATTCTTTTCATACAGATTTTCAAAGAAGCCAAGGGTGGATGAGAGTGAGAACCTTACTCTCAACAGTATAAGACAGTCCTTAATTCGACAAGAAGATAGCATAATATTTAGCCTTTTGGAGAGAGCTCAGTACTGTTATAACCCAGACACATATAACCAAGATGCATTCTCCATGGATGGATTTCATGGGTCTTTATCTTTGGTTGAGTTCATGGTTCGGGAAACCGAAAGGCTTCATGCTCAGGTAGTGTTCTCTATGTGGAGAAGATGTTAGGTAAACAGATTAAATCATGTGTACAACATTCTGATGATTTTTATATGTGAATAGGTTGGCAGATATAAAAGTCCTGATGAACACCCTTTCTTCCCATCATATCTACCCGAGCCAATGCTTCCACCTTTGCAATATCCAAAGGTCAGACTTTTAGATGTTAACATATGAACAATTGGAAGTGACTCATGATTTCTTAATCAGTAATGATCCTACTTTATAATATTTAGGCTTCATGGTCCTACTTTTAAGGTGTGGGCATGCTTAAAGTATGTAAAACAACAAAAGAAAAAAGGCCAAAGTTTGATAGCCAACCATATGACTTGAAACTTTAGTTTGATAGGTTCATGTTAACACTAATATTTAACATATAATTAATTGGAAGCGATTCTTGTTTCTTTTTCATCAATGATCTACTCTTAAGCTGTGGGTATGCTTAAAGTTATGTAAAACAATAAACAAATGCCAAAGTTTGATATTCCATGATAGTCAACCATATGACCTAAAACTTTAGTTTGATAGGTTCTGGTTAACACTTATTTTTCATCCTTGCACTTCCCATCTCTTGTGGTCCTACTAAGTTTTGCAAGCCGTTACATAACCAGCCTTGCATTTACAATATGCTGTAATTTATTTTAACATGACTGCGGTACTGGAATTCACAATTTGGTTCATAAGAAGTAAACGCTTCATAAAAGTTAGCATTGTGGATTCGGTAGACTACGGCCAACAATATAGTATTGTGCATCAAACATTTTATCTAGCAAAATCAGCAACACATGTTTCCCATGAGCATGCTAATTATACAGGAAATTCTGCTCTGTATACACTGTTAATTGTGCATCATAGTTTAGAACTTGATGAGAAGTAATGTTTTTGTTTCAATTCAATGTTTCATCCCCTAATGCCAGTATATCGCGCCTCTCTAAATCCTTGACTGATATCATCACTTTGATGAGTATTTCCATTCATAACTTTTGCCTAAGCTTGAATTACACTATTAAACTAGTCCTACATTAAAAATCTTAACTGATTCAACATACTGAGCTGCCATTGGATCTTTTAAATATCTTGATACCTTATTGACTGTCAAGGTTGTGTTGCAGGACATATCCGTTAACCACTGGGCATTTCTTTTGTTTGATACTAGGTTTTGCATCACTGTGCTGCTTCAATTAACATAAACAATAAGGTTTGGAATATGTATTTTGCAGAGCTTCTACCAAGATTGGTAGAAGCTGGAGATGATGGTAATTGTGGGTCTACTGCTGTATGTGATACAATGTGCTTGCAGGTATGCCTTTAAGCTATTGTTCCTTTCATCAATTCTTAGCTGCTCTTACCTGGATTTAAATCGTGAATCATTGTTCATCGATAACATTCAAACAGTAGAGAAGATGGGATATTTTATTGTAACCTTCTTTCTCTCTCCTCTTAGGGAGGGTGGAATAGTTTAGAATTTCCTTTAGTTTTCATCATAAGTCTCCTTTGTTTACTTTGTTCCTATTATAATTTTAGCCCCTTTTATTTCCTCCCAGGGAGGCTTCTATTTATCTTTACATGTTAAAGGAATTTTGTTTTGGAAACCTTGGTTATTTTTCAACTTTTCCCCTTACAGGCACTTTCAAAAAGAATTCACTACGGAAAATTTGTAGCAGAGGCGAAATTTCGAGAATCACCTAAAACTTATGAGGATGCCATTAGAGCAAAAGTGAAGTTCCTTTCACATTTATCCTACTTCATCCTTTTTGTTTAGGCTGCTTCATATTCGTAATTAACAGATTTCCTTCCTTTCCTCTTTGCCTTCGGGACTGCGCACCTAACAGGACCGGTCTCGATTGATGGAGTTGCTAACATACGAAACAGTGGAAACAGCAGTGAAAAATAGAGTAGATATGAAAACGAAAACATATGGTCAAGAGCTAAACTTTCAACTGAATGGTGTTGCAGCAGTTCCAGATCCTGTGTACAAAATCGAGCCAAGTTTAGTAGCTGATCTCTACGGAGATTGGATCATGCCCTTAACAAAGGAAGTTCAAGTTGAATACTTGTTGCGACGGTTGGACTAATTTAAAGTTTCCCTCACAACTGACCAAGGGAAGGGGAAACCAAAGGGTGTATGAACATCACTACCTTTTACATGTTAAACTACAGAATTTCAGTTTTCTAATTTATAGCACAACTTTCCAAATACCCAGTAATGTTCTTCATCAAGAAGGCAAAGGGTTCGAATACGGAAAAAGAACTCGTCCCTCCTATGTGATCATCTAACAGCAATGTGAGCTTCAAGCTTGTGTTAGTAATACATTCATTTGAGTTCAGGAAGGGCAGCTTCTCTCTTTTGTAAACTCATTTTAGTTGGATTTACGTAGTGTTTAAAACTTTCTTCTAAAACAATGGTTGTCATTGTCAACTTTTGAGCTGGAAAATGAATGAATCTTGATCCTACCATGTGCAGCTCTCATGTTTTAATCATAGCTTAATTATATTATAATATTAGAGCACAATTATTAAGCTTCTTGCACATAAAAAAGATTCAAATTGGAAAACTTTTATAATCTTCTGTCAATCACAATGTCATCTTTCCTTTTTTCTTTCCAATTTTCAACCTTTTTGGCTGCTGAGAAGTGACTGAAGTAGTGACTTTGAAGTCTTCGTGTCCCACAAAATAAATTCATTTAAGGACACTTCTGTAATTTTCAATAGATTATCTCCAGAAATAGAAAAAATATTTTTTTTTTAAAAAATGGGATAATTGGTACAAATTAACAGAAAAAATTTCAAATAGCAGAAAATCTGGAAAATGACAACAGATTAGCACTGTCACCGTCATTTTTCAAATGACATAAACACCCTTGATAAAAATTTAAATGGTTGAGAATCCCAACCCACAAGACAGCCGCTTTTTTGTTTCATCTTCTTCAATGTACAGCTAGCATATGAATATTTGTCTGTTGCTTTTGGGATTTGTTCCTTCATCTTTAGCTTTTCTTTCTTTTAACTCACTGAGCAAAAGAGGGAAAGCTTTGCTCTTTTGGTGAGAGGCAGAGACAAGGAGAAAATGGAGAAAGCATTAACTAAAGTTGGGAGCTTGAAAGTTGGTGGGTTATGGATCTCAAAGAAAGCTAAGGAAGAGTTCTCAAACATCACTGAAGATCTGACTGTAAGTAAAGTTCTCTTCTTTTTTGGGTTTTTTTTTTTTTTTTTGCTTTTTTCTTCTTTGTATTAGTATTTTGGTTTATGGATTTTGTAATGTGGGTTGATATAAGGATAACCTTTTGATAGTATATGGAATTGTTAGGTAATGCAAGATCTGTGGGGTTTTACTTTTAAGCAAAAAAGTACTGATTTCAGAGATGGGGTTATGAACAAAACATAAACATATTTGTAAAAAAAATAAAATGTTTGACTGAGATGAAAATGTATTTTTGTGATAAGATTTATGTGTAGGACATTCATTTCTTCATTTCAGATGATAAAGATTGCATTTTGTCTTGGAAGATAGTATTGCAAGTGATTTGATTTTTGCTTAATTTCTTGTACTTCTGTGTGGGATTCCCCCTGATTTCAAATTATCATATATGTTTGTCTTATACATGTGGAAACATTTCAAATTGATTCTAGAGTTTTAGGACAAAGGTTTGGTTCAACAATGGATGTTTTTAAGTATCGTCCTTTCATTGCATTAGCATTACTGTAGTTATCTAGTACCAAAAGACCACCTTAGACCTGATGTTTAAATTAGTTTTATCTTATCAGTATATAGTTGGGAAAAGCCATCACTGAGTTGAACTTTTAAAGAAGAGTACTCATGCTAATAGACATTGAAACATGATTTCGAATGTCCATTTGTATATTTATAGTTCATGCTCCTTTACCTTTCAGTTTCTCTGAAATGTTAATTTCTGCAGACTTTCTCAAACACCGTTGAGGAGAAGGCAAAATGGGTTTTCAACAAACTGAAAGGTACAGAATTATTTTATATGCGTACTCATTTTTTGCTTGTATTAGTCAGCGTGACGAAGCATAGACTGAGTAGCGAGTAAGTGCGTATTTTTCAGTTAAGGAGAGTGGCAGATACTTACTTTTTCGTGGTCTTCAAATGCTTTGCAATGCCTAATATTTCTGGCCCCTACCTTGCTTCATTAAAGGAGATTCCGAGCATGAGTCCTTCCCTCCCGTTCAGCTATTATAAGGGAAAAAAGAAAGGGTTTGCCGTCGAAAATCACCATATCTTGAAAGTTTCAGTTCCTAACCCTTTCATGAACACTGATATGAGAAATATGAACAAATCTAGTGTGATAGTCAACTGTCAAATAGTTGCATCATCTCCACTCCTGTGATGTTCAGTTTGTGGTTAAAATCCTCCTCTGGCTTGCTTCAGCTCCTTTTTCTTCGATATGAAAAAGAAATTTCTACCAGTGGTCTTTCTTTTGCATGATATGTTATTGATTGAATATTTCGTTCAAGAACAATATTATGCATGACTTTGTCCTGCATGCTTTCCTGAATATATTGCACGAAATAACTAGTTCTTTCCTACAGGAAAGCCAACGAAAAGCTTGCCAGATCTCCTTCGAGAGTACAACTTACCGCCAGGCCTCTTTCCCCAGAATGTTATCTGTTACGAATTCGATGAAACCAAGGCGAAGCTGATTGTTTACATGTCCTCTCCGTGTGAGGTCAGCTTCAAGGATTCCTCGGTCATAAGATACGCAACGCGTGTGAAGGGGATTCTCCTTCGGGGAAAGCTGACAGGCATCGAGGGAATGAAGACAAAGGTCCTAGTTTGGGTTAAAGTGACAAGTGTGGCAGTTGAAGGCTATAAATCAGACAAGGTGTGGTTTACTGCCGGAGTTAAGAAGTCAAGGCCAAAAGATGCTTATGAAACACCCAGGGATGCTGTTAGAGTTGAAGAATTTTGAGCACATATTATTCATCACTGCTTATTTATTTGGAGGGGGTATACGCACAACTATTATATTTATAATTTTAGGTTTACTGCTTAAATAGCTTTGGATGGTTTACCAGTAATGTTTCAAGGGACTCCTTTTTCATTTTGCTTAAAACGAAACCAATTTCATTCATCTAGTCCCTGCTCAAACAAGTTGGCTGTTATTTCTGACTGCTCAAATTATAGTTTAGTCCTTTTACTATGATTTAATTTCTTTAATTTGACATAATTTGAGTTAACATGGATTCTTCTTGAAAAAAATATAGTAATATTTAGCCTCTAAACTCTTTTTTTTATACCTTAATCCTTGAACTCTTTTTAGTCCACATCAATCTTAGAATTTGACAAGTTTTTTTCAATTTAGCCCTTAAACGTAATTACATTATAGTATGATTACATAACACTATTAAGATTATAACACGCCACTCAAAATTTAAAAAAAAAAAATTTAAAAATTCATTATAAGATTTTCTATAAATTTTTTTTTTTTAAATTTCAAAGTGCCACACCATTAAACCTTAACGAAATCCAACTTCAAAGACCTAATTAAAAAAAAAAAAAAACTATAAAATTCCAAATCTAACGTGAACCAAAATTTAAGGATGAAGTTAGAAAAAGTTACCAAATTCAGAAACTAAATGTTAATTTATCCCAAAAAGAAAACACATTTAAGCATTTTAATGACATTAATCTCAAATTTTAGCATAGGGAACCAAATCATAATTTGACCTTTCTGATTCTCATATTTGAAGACCTAAAACGGATACATGGAAAGGGTTTTCACCACGGATGTCCCCATTGCCTAATTCAATAGCTATAAGCTTTGGTTTCTGATACATAAAAACTAGGTTGCCTATTGCCTACTGATAAATGAATTTATTTTAAATGATTGATGTGCCAAATTAGCGGAGAAAGAATACATGTTAAATATGAATTCAACGTTTGATCTTTTGCTACTATGATGAATTTTCCCATACCTCACGAAATCACAAAGAAACTCCGGTTGATTCGCAGACAATCTCGTATATTGCTATTATATTCTCGATAGCCAACAAGAAAATGATACACCATTCCAAGAGATCCGACCGTCTATTTTGGATAACTTCCTGAAGGAAATGAATATTGTGCTGCAATAAACAAAATAAAAGCCTTCAGTTTAGACTCCTAAAGATTGTTACATATAGGGAAGAAAATGCACCATCATTTTACCACACAAGACTATCACATGTAATGCAATAACCGCTAAATCAAAGTGGCAATCAGTTCCAAAACTTTAATTTATGAAAAATTATTATGAAAATAAAAGCTTCGAGGTCACACAAAGCTCTATACAGATAGTTGTGGAGGGAGCCGTTCCTTTGAGCATTTCAGCCTATTGAATAAATTATAATTCCTTACTTTTTTTTTTGTATAAGAATATATTATAATTCAGCATCTAAACCCTTAAATATTTCGGTTTATCTAACTTTGAATTCAAAGAAAATTCAGTTGTTTTCTCAGTCATACTTATACATTTTATTTCCTGGGGAACAATCTAGTTTCTTTATCTATATGCCTATAACTTATAACCCATCATTTCTTAGTATGAAAAATATTCTCTTTGAAATTCAACTGGAACTGAATTACTATGAGTGTTATCGTAACACATGGTTACCTCTACAAATTTTAGCTTGAAATCTAGATTCCCAAAGCGTTGTGTCACCTCATACTCCTCCCGAAGGTACTCATATATTTGAGCTTACTTTGCTTCTCTCCAAGCAATTTCTGATCTGGACAATGAGAATAATCACAAAAATATCGAATATCAGGTGCTCACAAATCTAACTCATGCATCTAATGCTCAGTCATTCAATGTTTAACAAGAAATGAAAGTTGCCTGTATTCGTTTCATTATTCAAGCGTATTCACCTTGTTGAAATCATGCAATAAAGGTTCTCTCAGAAACTTTTTTATAAATAAGAAGATATATAACCAAAGTTCGAGGTCCTTCGTAAAAACAGTTGAATGATCAAGGATAAACAATCCACAAATATCTCCTTTGTGTTCCCACCACCTTTCCGAAGGAGAAAAAAAAGGGGAAGGAGAGGGGAAAAAACTGGGAAATAGTTCGCATAAACATAGACAACTAATAAAACAATCAACTTAGTAGCTAGATTTCTCACATCACCCTTTAATGACTGCAAAGCAAAGACAGTGCAATGATTCATCTAAAACATTAAATAAAATAATAAAGAAAAGAAACAGAGAGCAAACTCCCGACTTGGAATGTAAAGTATAGAAAATATCTTGTCGCACAATAAAGCATTGTCTAAAACAAGTACTGGTGCCAGAGGTCTTACCTCTCAAAAAGACCAACTTTAAGAATTACATCAGCCAAATTTGAATTAGCTTTTCCAACAAGTTTAATGAGCTTTTTCCTATCCATTGTGAAAGTTCCTGTCTTTTCCATTGCACGATTTATATTGGCAAACTCTTCAACCATACCATCAACCTGAGGTACATATAGAGAGACTATATTCAGGTCTCCATAGAAAATAACTTGCAGTATCACAGCTTTTAAAACCTTGAATTTGGAACAAGCAGTATTGTAGTCAAAATTTAAATAAATACCTTCTTTCCTGACTATTAATGCTTCATGCAAATTAATTGAAATACCTGTGAAACAAAATAATCCAATGCTATGCTTTGACCAAGAACACTTCCAATAATGCGGATACTATCAGTGTCCAAAGTTTTGACAACAATGTAGTCTGGTCCTCCCTGCATATCCTTAGCCAAGAGTGGCTGCTCTTTTACACAGTAATCTAATCCAAAAGATCAAAAAGACATCATATTAGTTTGTGATCAGCGTGCAAACTACAGGATAATCTAAATCCATAACCCTAGTTGTGAGAAAAGTTATATAGGGCAGAAAGAGGACAAATCCCTTATATATGAACGCAGTTTTTACTCAAAAATTTCATGTGGTTTGCTAGATTAGCATACAGTAGTAATATCCTATAGCAGATAGTTTAGGTGTCACTTGAGCAACTTGAACCAAAGTACTAAAAAATACGCCCAACAGTCCACCTTTTCTTTCAATAACACTAACCTTGATTGTTTATGGACATGGGCCGCCATTGCTAATGATATAAATACAAGGGAAAGAAATTTCGAGGCATACAAAAATTTATATGATACAAAATGTAACCCCACACCCACAAAAAGGAATTTACCATCTCTCCTCATTTCTGGAAGCAATCCAGAAGCATATCACTGAACTATTTCGTGGTAGCTCTCAACTTCATGGTCCTCAATGTTAAACAAGACAGCAGAACCATACTGAAAAACGACCATGTAACGGCAGCTACTGATTTTGTCATTCATTCCAAGTGCCTAAACCATAGAGGTGTTAGAGAAAAGAAGTTCAATCAAACAACAAAGACAAAGGGCATTCACAGAATTGGCAGTTTAATACAAAAAAAGTACAAGTCAACATGTTACTCAACTCAAAACATTCTTAACATGTGCTTGACACTAAAGATAAACGGTAGCCCGAGGAATGAACTTAGGATGCTAAAATAAGAACCATAATCAAACTTATATCTCAACAAGGAAAAGAAATACTGTCATAAGCCTATACAATGAAAAGGAACTTCCTTATCAAATTCGACTTAATCATTGCTAGTGCTACAAACTGTTCCTTCTAATAATTTCCTCAAAGATCAAGAAAATGGTGCCCAGAAAAATTAACTAGGTACGAACAAGTTAAATTGAAGTTGAAGAACTAAATTAACTTGTTAAGCATCTTACAGTAACACCTGGAGGGAAATCACAATATCTGAGAGCAATATAGTTTGATGAACGAGAAGAAGGAGGTACGATGTTGCTTAAATTCTCAGCTTGCATACTCTTCAAATCGATACTGCCAAAACCAAAACCAAATTGTAACAAGAAAAAAGGCAAACAATATATCAAATATTAAAAATCTTATCTTTGAATAAAATTTGAAACATGGAATATCATAAAGCAAACCTGGTACAAAGGAAATAAGCTTTGATGGGAATCTTGCCAATTTCCTCTTCTTCTTCTTGTGAAACAAACCCATGATTTTGTTGGGAAAAAGAAGGAGACCCATTTTCAGAATCGCTAGGATAAATGGGAAGTTGAGATGGGAGAGCTGAGAATGGTCTTGCAAGGAGAAAACAGAAAGCAGGGCTTGAAGAAAGGGATAGGAAAAGAGGTTTGGGAGGAAGAGAAGGGAAGGAGGTTTTGGTTAAGTGGGTGAAGAGAAGCGAAGCAGCTGCTCTCCATCTACCCATTCACTGGAAACACAAGGAATGGGTTTTGTTATGCTTAGATAGATTGCATACAAAAGCTTTCTTCCACAATCGCTTCATCGATTTTCTTTCATTTCTCTCCAACTGAATTTGTGGTGTCCGACCACATACAATATTATTATTTATTGAGTTAATTGTATAGGACAGCCTCAAACTATAAACCTCATTTTAAATTGGTCCCTAAACTTTAAATTATTCTAATTATATTCCTAAATTATCAAAATTACGCAATCAGATCTTTCATTATTAAAATCATTAATTTAACCTTTAAATGAAACATTAAATTTAATGTAGCTAAATTTAAAATAAAAATTTTAAATAAAAAAAAATATTGTTGTATAACTTTTAAAAAGTAAAAAAATAAAATAAAATTTATGCCTCAAAACTAATATTTTTATAATATTTAATTTTTTTAAATTTTTATTTAAATAATATAACGTAAAATCTGACTTATCAATTAACAGGTAAATTAATGATTTTAATAAGAAAAATATTTAAACAAAAAAAATTGAAAACATAAAAGAATTTAATATTATAGTTCCAAATTTCTATATCAAATTTAATAGTATTATGTATTAATTCACCATATCATCACTTAATCAAATAATAAAGTTGAATACACAAATGTAATTCACATATTCAACGCATATATAAGCTACAAGTTTGGTTTTTAACTAAACTACTACATTGAAAAGTTGGTATAGTTTTTTTCCTCACACAAACAATTTTAATTGGGTTAATTGAATTAAAACAAATTGGTTTGATGTTGGGAATTAGAATTATCATTAAAAATAAAAATAAAAAATCATAATAAATAAACCTGCATTCGAATTCAACCACGCAAATCCAAAATCTTTCTTATATCTTAATTATCAAAAAATAATGGTTCAAATATATTACAATTTCCTGAAGCATGAAAAATCAAAATCACCAAAATTTTTAAAAAAATAATATAAAGCATAAATCCTAAAATTTTATAAAACACCATATTCATATATTAAACCCATAAAATTAGAATCAATTCATTCTCAATGATTCAACATGACGAGGTTAAGATATACCACTTATTGGAATTGTAAAATAAAACTGAAATAAAATTTAATAAACTAAAATCTATCAACAATAAATCAATAACAAAACTAAATGCGAAAGCGTAATTTCTTAAAATCTACAAATCTTATAATCTAGAGAAGGTGATTTTCTCTTTTCTAAAGATAGATATCTCTTTTCTAAAGATAGAATATTAGAAAAATTATCTATGTGTAATTTGGGATTATAACCCTAAGCTGACTAGATGAGATATCTCTTTTCTAAATATGAGATATTAAAAAAGTTGTTTATCTGTAATTTGGGGAACATAACCCTAAGCATATTAAGCATAATTTCTAATAAACCCATTATCAATTAGAAATCAGTTACTAGAGTATCTACGCATATTTGATACATATTTTATTTAATGTCTAAAACCCAATAAACCTTAACTAAATTAAATCATTTTTAATTTGGGTTATTCTTTTATGATAGTAAATAATAACATGTAACTACTCTTATTATATATGTGATGTCCATATTTTTCAACAATTTTAAACAAAAAAAATCATATTCGGTATTTATATTAAATCTCGATTAAATTTAGAGTTTAACTAAATTAAACTTTAAAGAAGGGATAACATTTTCCGAACACAATTTTCTCCATTCACGTAATTCAAACATGAGACTTTATTAAGGGTCACATAAAGTATTATTCACATATAATAAAATTACTAAAATAAAATTATTTTAAAGTTGGAGTAAATATATTTTTGTTTTGGAGAAAAATATTAAAACTTTTATATTGTTTGGCACTCTATTAGAGTTAATTTAATAATATCATTTTTTTTGTTTGATATATTTTTTAAACATTTTTATATTTTAACAATTACTAAATTTTATATCCACAATATCAATGTATTCTACTTTTTTTTGTCGTGATATAGGAAGGAATCCGCTTGATGATGGTCATTTTTCGCGCAAGATCAATGTACAAAATCTCTCGAGGCAGTGACCAAAAATTCAAAGTTGTAGACCCAATATAAAATTATAAATACTGTATTAGCTGCACAAGATGGTTACTTAAAGAAAAATAATGAATTTAAGGTATTAGAGTGATTTAATAAATAATGTAAGATTAAAGATTAAAAGAGATGAAAAATTAAATAGGGTTAAATACGTAGTGTACGAGTCACGTATACATAGTCCGTTATCTATTCAAGATTTAGGTATGCCACACTATGAACGTCACAAGTGAATAAATTCATAAATAGATTCAGGATTTATTCTACTTGGGTCTAGTCTGATGTACTGTTAGTCCAATCAATCACATCTATGTCTCTATCTTCTGGGAGTTATCCGCTCCGATGCCTAAGACAAGACATCTCCCCAATTGGACTTTGTTAGACAACATATTAGTCTTTCAATCAGTTTACTCATTTTCGATTAGCCTAAGGACATGTTTAGATTCATCTACTAACACAAACACAAACTGTCTTTTTGTATTATGATCTGACAACATAATACAGCTTAGTATCTGTTAAACATTAGACAACCAATTAGCAACATTTGCTTACATTTTGCTTTGCGTGTAAAAATCATGCTAAGATAATATACAAAGTATTAATGTAATTTATAAATAATTTTATTAACCTATCTGTTCGAAAAAAATTACAAGTGTACTTAGACAAAAATACTACACTTAGGGTACCAATCCAATAACTGCGCCCCTTAACAAAGACACTCTGACTATTAGAGGTTAAAGTAGGTAGAAAAGGAGTTATTCTATTAACCAAAACTTGGTTATGCGCTTATAAGTTGAGTTGCAATAAGAAATAGGTCAGAAATCTTTCATATAGCCAGGATTATCACATTTAGGAACTAAGGAAATTGAAGTAGCATTAAAGGTAGCCAAAAGAGTGGAGGGTGCAAAATTTTTTTGAACAGACTTAAGAAAATTAGACCTCACTATACCCAATGTTGATTTGAAGAAGAAACTTGTGAAATCGTCAGGACTAGGGGATTTCTCATTCCCCTACCCAAAAATAGTTGTATTTACTCCTCATTGGTAATAGGACCAGTCAATACATGATGAGCATCATCAACCAATTTAAGCAGTAACTTTTGAAGCAAAAAATCGGGCACTTAACAACATTAGAATCAACTGTACCGAGAAGATGCTGATAAAACCCCAAAACCTCTACAAAAATTTGACCAAAAGGTTCCAATTGATTACTAGTTACATCAAAAAGAGAATTAACAGTGTGTTTATTCCTCTTTACTGCAACAATACGATGAAAAAGTTTAATACTTTGATCCCCTTCCCTATTCCACTGCACCCAAGTTTTTTGCCGATAAAAACATGCTTCGGCCTCTTGTAAAACCAGAAGATTAGCTCTCACTTGATCAATATGACCAGCTCTAGCTAGATCATCCCACAACAAAGCACGTTGCAAGCTCTCCAACTCCTCAGTCTTAGCCTTAACTCGAGCAGAAATATTAACAAAAGTCTTAGTATTGAGCATCTTCAAGACAACCTTAAGTCTCTTAAGCTTGGTAAAGAACTTCAACATAGGGTCACCAACCATAGTAGGCTACCAAGATTTAACAACAAGCTATAAAAAACTATTATGCTCAGCCCATAAATTAAAGAACTAAAAAGGCTTAGGCAAGGATTGCACAGGTCGCTCCAACCAAAAAGTAGAAGGACAATGATCTGAACAACCAGGAGCAATAGACTCAACTCGTGAATGAGGCAAAAATTGCAACCAAGCAACATTAACAAGAACTCTTTCAAGCTTCTTGGTAAGTAGCCTATGCAGTTGATAATTAGACCAAGTGAAAACAAGACCGAAATAAACATGATCAAAGAGTTCAATCTCCTTAACCAAAGCTTGAAAATACTTCATATCAATGGTAAAAGATTGAAAACCATTGAAAGAAGCACTCTCCTCAAATGGAAGTGTGACATTAAATTCACCATCTAACAATCATGGAGCATTTCCAACTTGGTCACTCACAAAACATAAGTGAGATCATAACTCTCAGTGAGGAACACCATTATTATAAGCATAAACAATTAAAAAGAAAACTTTTTGATGCTACACTTGCACACTATATGTAACACCCGATTGTGGTGGATTTTGAATTCGTTGAGTAAACCAAAAGTGATCTGAGTGGCGTAGTGTTATTTACCTAACAGGTGCTCTTGGTGTGTGGAAATGGGTACATATTAGACATGAGAAAATTGTAAGGAATTGTCTCAGAAAGTGATGAATTGTTAAGAAGAGGAGTTTGGTAAAGTATTAAGGATTTCAGGTAATTGCGTTATTGTCGAACAGTATTGTATGCCAAGTTTGGTTAGTTATTGTACTGGTTATGTAACACCCCAAACCTGGCCTAGACGTTATGGCCGAATCTGGTGTGTTACATTGAAGTGTTTTAGCGAAAACCGTGTTTTCATTGAAAACCCTTCTTAAAATAAAAGAAACCTTAATTAACTTAAAAAAACACACCCTTTCAATTACAAAAACCTTGTTGAAACATTTGACTTAAGGAAACTTATTATTTAAAAATTTAATTGCGGAAACGTAGAAAACAAACTATAATTTAGAAAACCCATGTTCAATTTATTAAAAAAATAATTCAAGTAATAATAACACAATGAAAACCTTATTACAATCTGGTCTGGAACACACTTAAAAAGAAGTAAAAACTTAAATGCTTAAAAAAACCCAAGTCCAAATCATCTTGTTAGCTAGCCACCCAGAGTTCCTCCAAACATCGAACCTTCTACTGAGCATCACCTGAAAATAAAATAAAAGAGGGGGTGATTTTTCGCAAACTCAGTGTGTACAACCCTCGAAGAAAACAAGCATTCAAAAAAAAAATCATTCATCGTTCATCATTCATGCAATGCAATCCCATCCAATTATCCATCCGCTACACACCGGCTCCGTCCCCTGTCACACCATGTGGGGATATAAATATCGACCCACCCAACCCACACACCATGGTAGCCCGATTACGGAACTACCTTCATTTATATATTGGGCTTTAAAAGCCGTCGGTGGATCCACGATTGTCAAGCAACCATGCGATCCTTATATACTTCCTCCGTTCCATAATTCCCAACCCATATGCAACCTAAGCAGGATATCATATGTATGCATGTCGCATCCACAAAACTTACATTCAGCACCTAGGGGTATTTTGGTCATTTTCGCCTTTAGGGGCATTTTAGTAATTTTCCCTTAATTATGGTTTTCACTTATCTTGGCCCGTTAACAAGTCCCGTGAGCTAAGATGAACGAATACTATGCACCAGGTAGGATTCCAGAAAAGAGGAGGTGGGTCATTAAGACTGCTTAAGTACCAAGCTCTCCCTAGATCCAATCCTATACATGCCCATACCCGTTGCCACACCTTAACCCTTTGACTTGTCCACGGTCACAATATATTAATTAAGTCTTATGTGGATATCATATACCAGGCCCAAAAACCCCTTACAAAGCCTAACAATTTCACAAACCTGCATCTGGCCCATTAAGCCCAATCATATTCGTATGGCCCATTAGGCCCAAATTACCTGTATGTGGCCCATTAGGCCCAAATCACATTTATATGGCCCGTTAGGCCTAGTCACATTCATATCCATGCTCACATAAAATTTTTTATCACAAAGCATCAATACTCAGTTTTTTACCTATTATGGGCCCAACAGCCCATTGGGCCCATTTAGCCCATTCCGGCCTATATGGCCAAATCACAACCCAAGTCTACGGAATTGCCCGTGGGCCTCAGAGAATCTATCGGTTTCCTCCTCACGAGTGTTCACGCACTCGTAAGACTACCGCAGCCAAACTTTCGACTTTTCGGCATTTCAGCATTTTGGCTTTTCGGCTTTTCTGCTTTTGCCGATTCGTTGTGTGTGTGTAGTGTATGTACACACCTGGTAAGCAAGCGTGATGCGATCTCCTTAACCCAAACCTACAATCGATATCACTCAAAGATTAATCATACGTACTTATCGATTATTTACCAAAAGCCGAGATCTCACCTTAACCTTACCTGAACGCCAAGCCTTTACTAGCTTTTACTTTAGTCACTAATCACGTATATCTCTCAGATCTGAAGAGCAAATTGGCAGGAATCCAAAATTGAGATCTGACACTAATTCTCTACCAAAGTCGATTAGAAAGAAGTGAGGGACCGAATACTCGATACTTATCAAAAACCGATTGGGAGAGCGAACATTTACACTAGAATCGACTGGGTGGAAAGAGTAGTGGCAGCACCAAGGGTATTTGGCTCTTAGAGATTTGAATGAAAACAATTGATTACTCAGCACCAAAGAAGAGAGGAAGAAGAATCGGCTAAAGCAAAGAAAATATTGAGTAAAGGAGGGATAAGAATTCAGCACAAAGAAAGAAAAGAAAAAAAGGGTTTTCGGTTTTTTAGAGAAAAGGGTTTCTGGCACAAAGTGAAGGGAAATTCGTCATTAGCTTTTCAACCCTCCCATTCGGCACCTATTTATAGCTCTATAGCCGAATTCTTCAAGCCCAAGTTCCCAATTCAGCTCCACTTACTCCTCACTTCTCATCTCCTCGTATTTCTCCCTGATAACCTCTTGATCCTTTCCTTAATTTTCTCTTCTGAACACTCCCCTTGGAGTCCATCTTCACCCCACTTTCACCCTTCTAGAGCAAAAATTAAGCTCTAAAAATACTAAGCTAGGATTTGAACCTTGGAGCCTCTTGCTAGCTACTAACGCCACCTCACTACACCTTATGTGGCGTCACTTAGCCACTCCACCACAGGCTCTTTTTGAGTCCAATTGTTTCTTCATTTGTTCAAAAGCCCAACTACTAGCCAACCCTGATTCTTTTAATAATTAAATTATAATTTCTTCTACCCCTTAATTCAAACTCAACCTTAGCTAATACCTACTAAAATTATCGCTTAGATAAGAATATTAAACACAATTTTTAGATTTCGAAATTTTCAGGTTTCGGGATTTTTGGGGCATTACAACTTTACCCCCTAAAAGAAATTTCATCCTCGAAATTTACCTTGTTTAAACTGTTGAGGATATTGATGTCGCATCACTTAAGTTACACCACTACGCTTCTGCTGCGCACTCTATTTCTAATTTAAAATAGATAGATCGCACACTATGGATAAAGTAAGTACCAGTATTCGCTTCTGGAGCATCTTCGTTTTCTCGGTGACGAGCAGCATAAACCAAAGCTGGCTGCCTCGCCTCAGCATGGCCTACATTTTCGCCTAGTACTCCACGTCCACGCCTATTGCTGTCAGCACTCCTGACCTGCTCATGGCCCCTTGGCGGCAGCTGACCACCCCTTGGTAGCTGAGCACGAGCTTGGCCCACTACTGGCTCTTGACCTAGCATTTGGGGGCAATCCTTGATCCTATGCTCCATAGACGCACAAGCTAAATAAGCTCCCATCCTCTTCCAACACTCGCCTCCATGGCTTCTCCCACAATCAGCACAAGGTGGCACCCCTGGATTAACAGCAGGGGGCCCTGCTCTAACTGGCCCATTAACTCTGGCCCTAGCCCTAGGCATTTGTCCAACACCCGAAGTCTCAGCCTCCCTTTTATTCCCACCCCTTTCTTTTTCCCGATTTAAGAGCTTAGTGAGCTTAACCTCCTCTGCTATCTTTGCTTTCTCCACCAAATCTGAGAAAACTCATTCCCTTTGTGGAGCTATCAGTACCTTGAGGCTATCTCTAATCCCATCCTCAAACCTAACGCAACGCTCATACTCCGTTGCCACCATTACCCTTGCATACCTACTAAGGCGTAGAAACTCCGCCTCATACTCCGCCACCGATTTGTTTCTTTGGGTCAAGTTTAGAAACTCCTTTCTCCTAGCATCCACATAGCTTGCACCCACATACTTCCCTCGGAATGCAGCTTTGAAAAACTCCCAGGTGACCCGCTCCGATTGGGTGCCCTCTTTCACTGTCAGCCACCACTGGTAGGCTTCCCCCCTAAGCAATGACACCGCCCCTTTCAAATTTTGCTCAGGTGAGCAGTCCAAATCCTCCATTATCCTTTCAGTGGCCTCCAACCAATATTCCGCCATATTAGGAGCCACACCAGCCACGCCCTTAAAGATCTCAGCCCCATTCGATCGAAGTTGTTCTGGAATGGACCCCGATTTTCGTTGCCATTATTGGGCCCAACGACCATTTCCAAAATCATCAGCATTGCCTGCAACAATGCATCTTCTCCCGCAACCCGATCATACGGTCCATTCCCAGCCACTGGTGAGGCCGGAGCCTCTTCTACTCCAACATCGAGCATATAGCTCGATGCCGACGATTCAACCCTAACGCTTCCACGACCTCGGTCACGGCCCCTTGTACCTCTTCTAGTACTCATCGTCGATTCTCGTATTATCTGGATTAGAAATTTTATGAAGTTTTAGTTAGTTTAATAATTACACCGATGTTTTGTGAAAATATTTAAAGAGAAGTTTGTTTTCAAAAATCATCTACAGTTTCCAGATCCTACGGGCTTTAGTTCCATTCTAACTATCATCTAAAGTAGCCCTCTAACTATCTACTGCATAACAATTTAAACAAACTTAAATAAAAGTACTTACTTGGTTTGATGTTAGAGACTCGTTGTGCCGCTCAATAAGATTTCTCTTTTTCCAAAGCATTGCAATCCAAAATATATATTTTTTTAAATCCTAATAAAAGTAGAAAAGAAACCAAATAATAATAATAAGACCCAATTCACAGTCTGAGTTTTACAACCAGGCTCTGATACCACTAAATGTAACACCCCAAACCTAGCCCAAACGTTATGGCCGAATCTGGTGTGTCAAATTGAAGTGTTTTAGCAAAAATCGTGTTTTCATTAAAAACCCTTCTTAAAATAAAAGAAACCTTAATTAACTTAAAAAAAAAATACCCTTTCAGTTACAAAAACCTTATTGAAACATTTGATTTAAGGAAACTTATTATTTAAAAATTTAATTGCGGAAACGTAGAAAACAAACTATAATTTAGAAAACCCATGTTCAACGTATTAAAAATAATAATAATTCAAGTAATAATAACACAATGAAAACCTTATTACAATCTGGTCTGGAACACACTTAAAAAGAAGTAAAAACTTAAATGCTTAAAAAAAACCAAGTCCAAATCATCTTGTTAGCTAGCCACCCAGAGTTCCTCCAAACATCGAACCTTCTACTGAGCATCACCTGAAATTAAAATAAAAAAGGAGGTAATTTTTCGCAAACTCAGTGTGTACAACCCTCGAAGAAAACAAGCATTCAAAAAAAAAAATCATTCATCGTTCATCATTCATGCAATGCAATCCCATCCAATTATCCATCCGCTACACACCGGCTCCGTCCCCAGTCACACCATGTGGGGATATAAATATCGACCCACCCAACCCACACACCATGGTAGCCCGGTTACGGAACTACCTTCATTTACATATTGGGCTTTAAAAGCCGTCGGTGGATCCACGATTGTCAAGCAACCATGCGATCATTATATACTTCCTCCGTTCCATAATTCCCAACCCATATGCAACCTAAGCAGGATATCATATGTATGCATGTCGCATCCACAAAACTTACATTCAGCACCTAGTGGTATTTTGGTCATTTTCGCCTTCAGGGGCATTTTAGTAATTTTTCCTTAATTACGGTTTTCACTTATCTTGGCCCGTTAACAAGTCCCGTGAGCTAAGATGAACGAATATTATGCACCAGGTAGGATTCTAGAAAAGAGGAGGTGGGTCATTAAGACCACTTAAGTACCAAGCTCTCCCTAGATCCAATCCTAGACATGCATATACCCGTTGCCACACCTTAACCCTTTGACTTGTCCACGGTCGCAATATATTAATTAAGTCTTATGTTGATATCATATACTAGGCCCAAAAACCCCTTACAAAGCCTAACAATTTCACATACCTGCATCTGGCCCATTAAGCTCAATCATATTCATATGGCCCATTAGGCCTAAATCACCTGTATATGGCCCATTAGGCCCAAATCACATTTATATGGCCCGTTAGGCCCAGTCACATTCATATCTATGCTCACATACAAATTCCTATCACAAAGCTTCAATGCTAAGTTTTTTACCTATTATGGGCCCAATAGCCCATTGGGCCCATTTAGCCCATTTCGGCCTATATGACCAAATCACAACCTAAGTCCACGAAATTGCTTGTGAGCCTCAAGGAACTTATCGGTTTCCTCCTCACAAGTTTTCACGCACTCGCAAGACTATCGCAGCCAAACTTTTGGCTTTTCTAAGCATTCAAAGATTTTGGCTTTCTGGCTTTTCTCTTTTTTGCCGATTCGTTGTGTGTGTGCAGTGTATGTACACACCTGGTAAGCAAGTGTGATGCGATCTCTTTAGCCTAAACCTATAATCGATATCACTCAAAGATTAATCACACGTACTTATCGATTACTTTACCAAAAGCCAGAATCTCACCTTAACCTTACCTAAACGCCAAGCCTTTACTTTGGTCACTAATCACGTATATCTCTCAGATCTGAAGAGCAAATTGGCAGGAATCCAAAATTGAGATCTGACACTAATTCTCTACCAAAGTCGATTAGAAAGAAGTGAGGGACTGAATGCTCGATACTTATCAAAAACCGATTGGGAGAGCGAATATTTACACTAGAATCGACTGGGTGGAAAGAGTAATGGCAGCACCAAGGGTATTCGGCTCTTAGAGATTTGAACGGCAACAATTGATTACTCAGCACCAAATAAGAGAGGAAGAAGAATCGGCTAAAGCAAAGAAAATATTGAGTAGAGGAGGGATAAGAATTCGGCACAAGGAAAGAAAAGAAAAAAGAGTTTTCGGCTTTTTAGAGAAAAGGGTTTCTGGCACAAAGTGAAGGGAAAGTCGTCATTAGCTTTTCAACCCTCCCATTCGGCACCTATTTATAGCCCTATAGCTGAATTCTCCAAGCCAAAGTTCCCAACTCGGCCCCACTTACTCCTCACTTCTCATCTCCTCGTTTTTCTCCCTAATAACCCTTTGATCCTTTCCTTAATTTTCTCTTCTGAACACTCCCCTTGGAGTCCGTCTTCACACCACTTTTACCCTTCTAGAAGGCCAAAATTAAGCTCTAAAAACACTAAGCTAGGATTCGAGCCTTGGACCCCCTTCCTAGCTACTAAGGCCACCTCACTACACCTTATGTGGTGTCACTTAACCACTCCACCACAGGCTCTTTTTGTGTCCAATTGTTTTTTCATTTATTCAAAAGCCCAACTACTAGCCAACCCTAATTCTTTTAATAATTAAATTATAATTTCTTCTACCCCTTAATTTGAACTCAATCTTAGCTAAGACCTACTAAAATTATCGCTTGGATAAGAATATTAAACACAATTTTCATCAAAATCGAAAATAAAAAAAATTCGGGATTTCGAAATTTTTAGATTTCGGGATTTTTGGGTTTCGAGATTTTTGGGGCGTTACAGGTTACGTCCTAACGTGGTGGTTCGGAATGAACAAATGAATAAACCCCAAATATATATAAATATGTTGGATTTTCATACACATTTCTTTACAGTTATAAACCACTTATAAAGTAGATTGAAAAGGGCTATGATGCATATCAAACTCTAATAGGGATAAAGGTTGTATATTTAGATATTCGGGTTAGGGAAGGAGGAGTTTTTCTTCTTTCTTTTTCAAGAAGTATTTCTATCTAAATCTTAAAGAACCTAAAGTATTTCCTTCTTTCACTTTAGCTTAAATTGTAGGTTTGGATCTTTACCAATGATTACTTTATGTCAAAGTAAGATTTATGACTACATTTTGTGTTGTGAAAGAGTAAATCTGTTAGACTTGGTAGATTTCTAGGATAAAGGATATAAGACCCTTTTTGGGGATTTTCAATGTTAAAAATGATGGAAAAAGGGGTATATGAATAGATCTTGATGAGTTTCCATGTTTTGTAGCGGTAGTTGCTACTGATTGCACAATGAAAGTCTAGATCTGGAGTTTTGAACTACAATAGGTGAGAATCAGGTGAGTCCCTAAGCTAACTCTTGTTTGTGTGCCATTTATTTTATATATTTTATGGAAATCAAATGAACTATGAGACTAAAATTAGAAAAGAATACTATGAATTTTTTATAGGCTTTGTATACATAGTTTGTATGAAATCTGACAAGTCTGAGTAAGTGATAAGAATCTTGAAGTTGAAGTATGAATTGTATGAGCGTAACTAAAATGTATAAGATGTGATGTAAATTAGTCAAGTGTATGTTATTGGATCAAAGTGTTAAGTATTAAATGGTGTCAATATATGAAGAGTCAATCAAGTAAGCCTATGTCTGTTCACTGCGGTAGAGTCAAAAGGGTCATTCAGAACTTTAAACATAATCTTTGAAAGGAAAAGTCCATGGCCACTACATCATATTGTGTAAGATCATAGCTGGGCTATGATATCATATGAAAAAAATTAAATGAATGTTATTACCCAATGGGGTTCTCTACGTGTCCCAGGATGATGATGGGCAAACCTCACGTAACGTGAGTTTAGGCGAATCCATATCGTAAACACGCACGAAAAGGAAGCCTTTGTGGAGAAATGAAAAAGAAGCCTTTGTGGTGAAACAAAAAGGAAGCCTTTGTGGTGAAGCTTGAAAAGATTAGCCTTTGTTGCAATCTTTGTGTCGATAGCTCTTATGGCAACAAAATAAATGAAATGCCTCGGTGGAACACTTTGAAGGAACATGATAAGCTATAAAAGTAACATATTTTAATCCCATTCTTGATGCGTTTTTGGATGATTAATTATGTAAATTAGTGAATTTGATACTCCTAATCCTTTAAATTCATGTTTCTATACTTAGGTGAGCATAGGGGAGTGAAATAAGCAAAAAACGAGCCAAAATCGAACAAAAAAGTTGTTTTTAGGATCCACATAGGCTGACCACACGCCTATGTGCCAGCCCATGTCGATTTCGCATTCTGTTTCCCAAATATGCAGAAAAAACCCAATTTTTAGGCTTTCTGAGCATTCTAAAGTATATAAATACCTACTATAAGAAGACCTAGGGGAGCCATCAAAGAAGATTGAAGAAAACAATCAAAGAACGCTATTAGAATCAACTTTGAAACGGACTTCCATCAAGATCGAAGATCTCATTTTAATTTCTTTCGATGTTTTATTGACTTTCTTTATGTCTTGTGGTTATTCTAACTTTGAGATGTTTTCATTCATGATTATGAACTAAATTCCCTAGATACCTAGAGAAGATGAAACATATGATGAATCTTATTATTTGATTTTGAATTTAAGTGATAAATACTTGATTCTTATTCTCAAATATGTATGTTTATTTCTTGTTTTAATATTTTCGAGATATTAATTCATGTTTAATGTGATTAATTCAGTAGAGCAAAAGGCCCTGTTTAAGAGTAGATCTAGCATAATTGAGTGGAGTTGCATGCAATCCTAGAAATAGGATGACATAAATCTACCGGATTAGAGTTAAATCTAATAAGGAATCTATAGATCAAGTTAATGTGACGATAGAGGTTTTATTTAGAAAGAGATTTTAATTAATCAACCTAGAGTCAGTTGTTCTTACTCTCAAAAGAGGTATTAACATGATTTAGGGATTTTTACGGATCAAGACACAAGTGGATAAATCATTTAATTCAAATTCATAATAATAGGTGAAGTCTAGGTGGATTCTTTCCTAGGTATTATCCCTCTCATTGGTTATCTTCGATCATTTTCCTATTTCATTCTCTGTTGCATTTTTAGTAAATTAGTTTAGTTAATTTTAGATTAAAACAAATCACTCTAATTTGTCAGCTAAATAATAAGAAGACGGTAATTACTAGTAATATTAGTCCTCGTGGAATGATATTCCCTACTCACCATTGCTATACTATTGTTTGATAGGTACGCTTGCCTTTGTCATATTTATAGTTAGTTTAATAACCATAATGTTTTTGACGCCATTGCCGGGGACTAAAATATTAGGAACGCTTTATTTTTATTAATTTAGTCATCTATTTTTATTTTATGTTATTTTTGTTTTTAGTTTAACTTTTACATTTTAATTTTTCTTTAATTTGCTTCTGGTAGGTTCTTTTAGTTTATGACAAAAAGAAACCCATCAGGACCATTGTTATTTGATAGCAAAATTGAAAGTACAGCTTGTAAAAACTGCAGAGAAGTAAGGAAAAGTCGAAAAAATATAGTAGACAAGCAAGAGGACATCACTATTATTACTGAGGAGATGGGTGATAATTAGAATAATCAACTACCTCTTGTAGTTGCTGCGAATCTTGTAGTCCTACTTTTGTTCCTCGTACTATGTATGATTATGCCAAGCCCACTCTAACTGGGGCTGAATCGAGTATTGTGATACTTGCCATAACTGCAACCAATTTCGAGCTAAAGCTGAACACTATTCAGATGATTCAACAATTTGTTCAGTTTGATGGTTTGCAAGATGAAGATCCAAATACTCATTTCGCTAATTTTCTAGAAGTCTGCGATACTTTCAAGATTAATGGCGTTACTAACGATGCCATTCGCTTATGGTTGTTCCCTTTCTCATTGAGAAATAAAGCTAAATAATGGTTGAACTCTTTACTACGAGGCTCGATCACTATATGGGATCAAATGACCGAGAAATTCCTACTGAAGTATTTCCTATTTGTTAAGAGAGGAAGTTAAGGAATGATATCTCTTCCTTCGTTCAAATCAACTTAGAGACCTTATATGATGCATAGGAGAGATATAAGGATTTATTGAGAAGGTGCCCTCACCATGGGTTACCTTTGTGGCTACAAGTTTAAACCTTCTAAAATGGTTTGAATCTCTCAACAAGGCAATTAACCGACGTAGCAGCCAGTGGTACATTTAACAATAAAACACTTAAAGCGGTTTATGAATTTATTGAGTAGATGTCACTGAATAATTATCAATGGCAAGTCATGAGGACAAAACTGATGAAAGCAACAGGTGTTTTCAATTTAGATGTAGTCACCGTGTTATCAAATTAGGTAGAATAATTAAATAAGAAATTGGTGGTTTATATGTTTCTACATAGGTACATCCAGTGATGCAATGTGATACAAATGGAGGTGGAATGAACAATACATTATGTTTACCCTTCGCTCCTAGCACAGAGAACAAACAAATCAATTATATGGGTAATAATTTTAGGCCTCAAAGTAACCCTTATAGTAATTACTATAATGCAGGTTGGAGGAATCATTCCAATTTCTCTTAGGGTGGTCAAGGAAATCAGAGAGCACAAGTCCCTCCAAGCTTCCAACAACAACCTCAACAAGAGAAGAAGCCGAACCTTGAGGAGATGTTGACGAAGTTTATCTTGGTGTCAGAAACTTGATTTCAGAACACTGAGGCAACACTAAAAAATCAACAAGCTTCGATTCAAGGACTCGAGAACCAAATCAGTCAACTTGTTAAATTAATTTTAGAAAGACCACAATGTAGTTTGCCTAGCAATACCGAAACTAACCCAAGGAAGCAACTTCATGCAATTACTGTTCGAGATGAAGAAGGGTTAGTTGAATCTGAACCAGAATCGAGGAAAGAAATTGTGGTAAATAATGGTAAGGTTGAGGTAAGCTAGAATAAGCAAAAGTTGGTTGTTACAGAATATAAACCTCGAGTACCATATCCTAACGCGACAAAAAAAGACCACACGAATGAAAAATTTGGTAAATTTCTTAAAATTCTGAAAAAACATATTAACTTACCGATTGTTGAAGCTCTTTCACAAATGCCCAATTCCGTTAAATTTTTAAAGGAGCTTTTGGCAAAGAAAAGGAAGTTAGATGATTCATCGACTGTGGAGCTCAATACAATTTGCTCAGCCATCTTGCAAAATAAATTACCCAACGAACTGAAAGATTCAGGGGGTTTTACTATTCCTTGTTTAGTTGGTAGTTTGAATATTGATAATGTTTTGGCTAATTTAGGGGCTAGTATTAATGTCATGCCCTATAAAATGTTTAAGCAATTAGGTCTTGGAAAACCCAAACAAACTAGGATGAATATTCAATTAGCGAATAAAACCATTAGGGGTATCATTGAAGATGTACTTGTAAAAATCGATAAATTCATATTCCCAATTGATTTTGTTGTTTTAGACATGGTTGAGGATAGTGACGTTTTTAGGATAACCCTTTTTAGCAATTGCTATAACTATTATTGATGTTGGTACGGGTGAATTAGTATTTTGTGTAGGTGGCGAAACAATTACTCTCCAAGCTCGTGATTTTGTCAAGACATCTAGTGATCTAGATGATTCTACAAGTTCTGTTAATATGAGTAACCATATGGCTCAACCTTCTTTGTAGGAAGCCCCTCGGAAAAACATAATGGATCCACGTTTCAGTCCATGTGACAGAAATAGAACAACTCATGAAGAACAAATATTACAAATTGATGAACTAGGTGAATAGCGAACACATGTTAAGGAGAAACTGAAAAAGCATGATGAAGAGCCAAAATGATGCCATGATGAGTATGTGGATGAAACAAACCAATTTAAGGTTGGAGATAAGGTACTACTAGATAAAAAGGATTCATGGATTACCACTTCAGAGCTTGATGCAAATGGATCAAACCCTTTTACGATACTGAACATCTTTCCATACGGTACAGTTAAGGTAACGCATTCTGAATTTGACACATTTAAGGTAAACAGTACTCGACTTAAACTTTATTTTGATCATAGGATTGATAACGAGAAAAAAGAGTTTTGGCTCCACGAACCACCATGATCGCACTTGCATAAGGTAAGTCGAGCTTAGAATTTAAATAAGCGCTTCTCGGGAGGCAACCTGAATGTTTAACTTTTTCCAATTCCTTTAAATCCATTGCATGCTAATTTAAAATCTTAAATAAAAAAAGTGTGTTTTTGACCCATACGGCCTGGGCACACGAGCGTGTCCTAGGCCGTGTGTAAAATGGGGCAATCGATAATGTGTCACACTACCTAGCAACATGGTCGTGTAACCCACACAGCCTGGACACAAGAGCATGTCATTGGCCGTGTGCATAAAGGAGCATTCGACAGTGAGTTACACAGCTTGGCAACATGGCCGTGTGATCCACACAGCCTGGACACACAGGCATGTCCTTGGCCATGTGGATCTTCAGACTCTTTCAAAAATTCAAAGGAAACACGACCTAAAATGGTCTACATGACCATGTAACACAACCGTATGACATGGTTGTACGACATGACCGTGTGACATATACGGCCTGGGCATACGGGCGTGTCCTAGACCGTGTGAGTCCTAGAGGTAATTTTTTTAATTAATTACAAGTTAGAGAGTTACACGGGCAAAAGACACGGTCGTGTGTGAGACACAGGTGGTTTACACGAGCGTGTGGGGTCTCATATGGGCGTGGGAGAAGCGAAGGAACATACACATGGCTTGGCACATGGCTGTGTACATGACCGTGTAAAAATCGGGTTGAAATTTTTATCGCACACGGGCTGAAAAAGAACCACACGGGAGTGTGACACGGTTGCGTGGCCCAACACAGGCTTTTACACGACCGTGTCACCCATTTAACCCTCAAACCCTAACAATTTTTTACTTTCATCTTTCCCAAATTTTTTCCCTTAAACCTAGCCGCCATCAACCTTTCCCTTGCAACTCCAACCACCCCCGATCGTCCCTCTTCCTTATAAGACCGGCCATTGTCACCCCTATTCCGTTTGTCCCCACAGCCTCTATTTCTCCTACCTGATTTCCCCTCCCCCCTCCTCCTTCACCTTCGAACCTTGCACACCCTCACCCTATCCGCATTGCACCCCCTCCCAGCTTTCCCTTCACACTGACCCACCCCCGAGCCAAAGCTCTTCCTCGTCAAGCCCCACCAAGCCGTTCTCCCTTTCCTTCCCTATTTCCCCTTGCAGCACCCTTCACTGTCGAACAACCCACACGCGTGACTGCCCCACACCACCCCCGGCCTTCACTCAGCCTCGTCGCGCACCTCCGGCCACCGTCTACCCCTCCATCAGTCTTTTTCCCCATTTTTCTATTTATTTTATTTCTTTATTAATTTATTTTATTTTATTTTATTCCTTTACTTCTTTTTATTTAATTTAGTAATTTACCCCATTTAATAATAATATTATTGTTTGATTATGTTTTTGACTGCTCTTTTTGTTTTTATTTATTATAATATTATTTATACTACTTTTATTTCTGTTTAGGTTAGTAGTTATTTTTCTTATTACTATTTGTTACTTTTATTCTTTTAATTATTTCCTCAAGTGTCTTTTAGTTTCTATGTTAGTTTATTTTATTTTATTATTCCTTTTTGTTGTTATTATCTTTGGTTTGATTTATAATCATTTAAGTATTTGGTTTTTGCATGATTCAATATTCATACATGCCGTTTTTGGAGTAGATTTCTATTTTGACAGTTTGGATTTTATTTGTTGGCTCTTTGTTTGGGTATTTGGTGATGCTTTATTTATTGTTGAATTATTTTATTTCAGGCACACCATGAGAAGCACTCGTAGTAAATCTAAGGTCGCAGTTCCTGCTTCGAAAAAGTAGAGGACTCCAAATATGACCTCATCTTCTTGCGCTTTTGTTGATGCTTGCCATCTATTTTTATGATTTTTAGCGACCAGCAAGAGGACTTATATCAGATTCTTTGACTTTGGTCACTCGGTGTGGGTCGATGTATTGATTGGGCCGTTTTGAAGCTGGTTGTAACACCCTGAATTTTGGGCCTAGAATAATGGGCCTTGAGTTTGGGATTGGTTAGAAGGTAGCTTAAAAAACTTAAATGTGTTTAAATATTTTATAATTGCATGTTTAGTTTAATTGTTAAGTGATTTAGGAAGGGTTGGTAGCGTGGAAAAAGTCTTGGGTTCGATCAAGGCTTTAGCAAAATTTTGCATTTTTTTTAAAGACCCTGAGCATTAGGTAGAAGGCTTGTTAATAAGGCCTGGAAAAATCTGACACAAGGAAACGCTTGGCCTAGTGGAAAAAGGCATTGGTAGCAAGCAGGAAGTCCAGGGCTCAATTCCTGGCCTTGGCGAAATTTTTTATTGCGCATATGATTAGTAGGGAAGCTAGTGTTTAGGCCTTATAAATATGTTTGGTGGAAATATGGCACAAGAGCGCTTGGGCGGCAGTAGCGAGAAGTATGCTATGGATCTGAGAGGTTGCAGGTTCGAATCCCAGGCTTGGCAAAGTTTTAAATTTTTATTCTTTAAGGAAACTGAGACTTAGGCATATAAGCCTTATAGTTAATTGTGATAGAATGGTAGCACAAGATAGGTGGCGGTGCAGTGGTCATCAGCGTGTTGGGAAGTTGGAGGGCTGGAGTTTGAGTGGTTTCATGCACAAAAGGGAATTTAATTTTTGTTGTGCAACATAAGAAAGGATTGCCATTTGGTGGAAGCAATTTGAATGCAATTTTTGGCTAAAATCAACGTTACGGTGGAGATAAGAATAATGATTAAGTGCGGATATGACGGTGATAAAATTGGATAAATTGAAGGGAATTTAACTTGACGAGTTTAAGTCGATTGGGGAGTGTAGGTTTGTATTTATTTAGTATATATACATGTGTCGTATGGGTAAGTAAGGGCATTTGTTGTTTTTGTGTGCTTCAGTCGCATATTCTTAGGGGAAATTTCTTCCAACCTCTTGACTCTTTTGTCTTGTTTTTTATTTTTATTTTGCAAATACATGAGTAATCTCAAACCCTTCATCTCCTCTTTTCATTAAGCCAAACTCCTGATCTTTTCTTCCCTATTTTAATCAAATCAACCTCTTCCCTCTTTAACTTAGCCGGTTGTTTTTTTCATTTAAGAGCCGATTCATACACTTTGGGGGTTGATTTCTTGTTAGCAAGCGATCTCGCGGTCGGTAAGTGAATTAGATCTTCTTCAGCTTTTGTTAGATATTTCTAAGTTCTTTCGTTTTTACACTCTTAAAAGCTGATTTTTCTTTATCCTTTCCAATACCATTACTTTCGTTAACCTATGGTTTCTCTATTTATTTCTCTTTCTCCCTCTCATTCAAGAGTGTGATCGCTGGCTAGGTATTAGTTGATGGAAAAAGGAGGTTCTAGTAGAGAGGTTGGGATAAAGGCTCTCAAGTTTAAGCGACGTAAGGTGTCATCCGTTAGGGACTTTTCGCCTAGATGTGGAAGGGGAACTACGTCAGATTTTGAGTTACGTAGGCAGATCGCAGCCGATCAATCTAGTCAAGGCAAGTATAGGTTGTTCTTCGGTAAGTAGTAAATATATTTTGAATTAATGGGATTTGACTAATGGAGTATAATGTTGAATATAGGTTCGGGCGATCATGAATACTTAGTACTCCAGGTGATAAGGTGTGTACTTCTACCCTATGATAGCTTGATATAAAGCCGAAGGTGTGTACATACACTGCACACACGTTAGATTAGCAAATCCCAAAATGCCAAAAATTGGAAAGTCTAGCTACGATAGTCTTGCGAGTGTACGAAAACTCATAAGGGGGAAATTGATACGTTGACAGAGGCCCCATAAGCAATCTCATGGATCTGGGCTGTACTTAGGCCATCTGGGCCGGAATGGGATACGTCGGCCTGACGGGCCGTGGGCCCAAAATAAGCCAATTTGTTGATTTGATAATAAGTGATGAACTAGTCATGTTGGTTACATGGCTCGGAATTGATTCAGGCTAGATGGGCCATATGAAGGTGATTTAGGACATATGAATGAGATTGGGCGTAGTGGGTCATATGCAGGTATGTAGACTAGTTTGGGCTTTGTAAGGGTTTTGGGCTTAGTATCTGATAACTGCTTAAACAGACATAAAACTTAAATAATTAATTAATCGTAACTATGGACAAGCCATAGGGTTAAAGTGTGGCAATGGGTATATTCATGTCTAAGATTGGATCTAGGGAGAGCTTGGTACTTAAGCGGTCTTAATGACTCACCTCCTCTTCGCTGGAATCCTACCTGGCGCATAGTATCTGTGCACTTTAGCCAACGGGGACTTGTTAACGGGCCGAGATAGGTAATAAACCCATAATAAAGAGAAATTACTGAAATGCCCCTAAGGGCAAAAAATAACTAAAATACCCCTATGTGTTGAATGTAAGATTTATGGATGTTACATGTATACCTGCTGCATTCATACGATATTCTGTTTAGGTTGCATATGGGTTGGAAATTATGGAACGGAGGAAGTATAGGAGGATCGCATGGTTGCTTGACGACCGTGGATCCACCGACGACTATTAAGCCATATATTTGATTAGCAGCTTACTGCAATGAAGGTAGTACCACAACCGGGCTACCATTGATGTGTATCAGATGGGTGGGTTGATTTTATATCCCCACATGATGTGTACCGGGATACGGAGTTGGTGTGTAGCGGTTGGATTATTGCGGTGGGTTGCACAGCATTGCATGTATAATATTATAGTGATATTATTGTGACGAGGGCTTCGGCCCAACTGAGGCTAATATGGGCTAAGGCCCAAAGGCCACCGTTATTGAATTGGGCTCAGGCCCAAAATAACTGATGATTGCTTTATACTCATTGAGGGTTACACTGAGTTTTCGAAACTCACCCCCCTCATTTTAAATTTTTCAGGTGATCCTCAGTAGGCGGTTCGACGGATGGAGGGACTCGGAGGTGGCCAACTAGCAAAAAGTTTAGTCTTAGTGTTTTATGTAATTTTTAATATTTTGATTTTAAATTTTTTTTTGATTTGGGGTGTAATAAGGCTTTTCCTCTAGTTATTATTTCAAATTAGGATTATTACTATTTTTATACTTTATATTTGTTAGAAGTAGAACATGGTTTCTCGTAAACCATAATTTTTTTAAAAATACTACGTTTCCGCAACTTAATTTTTAAATGACAAGTTTCCATAGATCATCTATTTTAAATAAAACTTCCGCAACTGAAAAGAGATTTTACAAAGTAATTATTATGATACAAGAAGGAATAGTTTTTTTTAAATACACCTCATTTTGAAAGCAACAAATACAAGCTGAGATTTTACTCAAGGTTTTTATTTTAAAGAAAGATTTTCAATGAAAACAAGGTTTTCGATCTGGATCCGACCATAATGTCTGGGCCGGGTTTGGTGAGTTACATTAAGTGGTATCAGAGCAAAGTTTAAAACTTAGGCTGTGAAATGGGCTTTGTTTTTTTCTTGGCTTTAAAAATTGTTTACAAGTGATATTGAGGTGGTTTTGAAAGATCCTATAGTGTGGCACACCGGATCTCCGACGTCGAGCCAAGTAAGTTCTCTTACTGAATTATGTTGAACTGTTATACTACAGTATGTCTTAAGCTATTAATTTTTTTTATTCAATAGGATTTCCTTAGATATCAGATTGTATTAAAACACTTGAATCTGAATTTGATACTTATTTTGTGTGTGTTTGAGAATGTTTGCGATAGGTGGGTGTTCTGGATATATATTAAATTTATTAGGATCTGAGTGCGCAGTGGTAGCGTAGAGGGATAGTTGATACACGACTACCCTGTTATTTAGAAATTTCGAGGACAAAATTTTTTTTAGGAAGGGTGAATTGTAACACTCTGAATTTTGGGCCTAGAAGTAATGGGCCTTGAGTTTGGGATGGGTTAGAAGGCAGCTTAAAAAACTTAAATGTGTTTAAATATTTTATAATTGCATGTTTAGTTTAATTGTTAAGTGATTTAGGAAGGGTTGGTAGTGTGGAAAAAGTCTTGGGTTCGATCCAAGGCTTTAGCAAAATTTTGTATTTTTTTTAAAGACCCTGAGCATTAGGTAGAAGGCTTGTTAATAAGGCCTGGTAAAATCTAACACAAGGAAATGCTTAGCCTAGTGGCAAAAGGCGTTGGTAGCAAGCAGGAAGTCCAGGGTTTAAGTCCTGGCCTTGGTGAAAATTTTTATTGCGCATATGATTAGTAAGGAAGCTAGCGTTTAGGCCTTATAAATATGTTTGGTGGAAATATGACACAAGAGAGCCTGGGGGGCAGTGGCGAGAAGCATGCTATGGATCTGAGAAGTTGCAGGTTTGAGTCCTAGGCATGGCAAAGTTTTAAATTTTTATTTTTTAAGAAAACTTAGACTTATTCATATAAGCCTTATAGTTAATTGTGATCGAATGGTAGCGCAAGATAGGTGGCGATACAGTGGCCAGCAGCGTGTTGAGAAGTTGGAGGGCTAGAGTTCGAGTGGTTTCATGCACAAAAGGGAATTTAATTTTTGCTGTTCAACGCAAGGAAGGATTACCATTCAGTAGAAGTAATTTGAATGCAATTGTTGGCTAAAATCAAGGTTACGATAGAGATAAGGATAAGGATTAAGTGTGGATATGATGGTGATAAAATTTGAGAAATTGAAGGGAATTTAACTTGACGAGTTTTAGTCAATTAGGGAGTGTAGGTTTGTATTTTTTTAGTATATATGCGTGTGTCGTATGGGCAAGTAAGGGCATTTGTTGTTTTTGTGTGCTTCAGTCGTATATTCTTGGGGGAAATTTCTTCCAACCTCTTGACTCTTTTGTTTTGTTTTTTTTTTTTTTGCAAATACCTAAGTAACCTCAAACCCTTCATCTCCTCTTTTCTTTAAGCCAAACTATTGATCTTTTCCTCCTTATTTTAATCAAATCAACCTCTTCCCTCTTTAACTTAGCCAGTTGTTTTTTTTCTTCATTTAAGAGCCAATTCATACACTTTGAGGGTTGATTTCTTGTTGGCAAGCGATCTCGCGATCGGTAAGTGAATTAGATCTTCTTCAGCTTTTGTTACATATTTCTAATTTCTTTTATTTCTACACTTTTAAAAGCCGATTTTTCTTTATCTTTTCCAATACTATTACTTTCGTTAACCTATGGTTTCTCCATTTATTTCTATTTCTCCCTCTCATTCAAGAGTGTGATCGCTGGCTAGTATTAGTTGATGGAAAAAAGAGGTTCTAAAAAAAAGGTTGGGATAGGGGCTCCCAAGTTTAAGCGACGTAAGGTGTCAGCCGTTGTTGACTTTACGCCTGGATGCGAAAGGGGGACTACGTCAGATTTTGAGTTACGTAGTGGATTTATTTTGAATTAATGAGATGTGACTAACGGAGTATAAAGTTGAATATAGGTTCGAGCGATTATGAATACTTAGTACTCCAGGTGATAAGGTGTGTACTTCTACCCTATGATAGCTTGATATAAAGCCGAAGATGTGTACATACATTGTACACACGTTAGATCGGCAAATCCCGAAATGCCAAAAAGCCAAAAGTCTGGCTACGGTAGTGTTGCGAGTGCGTGAACACTCATAAGGGGGAAATCAATACGTTGACAGAGGCTCCATAAGCGATCTAATGGATCTGGGCCGTACTTAGGCCATCTGGGCCAGAATGGGCTACATGGGCCTAACGAGCCTTGGGCTCAAAATAAGCGAATTTGTTGATTTGATAATAAGTGATGAACTAGTCATGTTGGTTACATGGCTTGGAATTTATTCAGGCTAGATAGGCGATATGAAGGTGATTTGGGCCATATGAATGAGATTGGGCCTAGTGGGCAATATGCAGATATGTAGACTTGTTTAGACTTTGTAAGGGGTTTTGGGCCTAGTATCTGATAACTGCTTAAATAGACATAAAACTTAAATAATTAATTATTCGTGACTGTGGACAAGTCATAGGGTTAAAGTGTGGCAATGTGTATATGCATGTCTAGGATTGGATTTAGGGAGAGCTTGGTACTTAAGCGGTCTTAATGACTCACCTCCTCTTTGTTGGAATCCTACCTGGTGCGTAGTATGTGTTCACTTTAGCCAACCAGGACTTGTTAAAGGGCCGAGATAGGTAATAAACCCATAATAATGAGAAATTACCAAATTACCCTTAAGAGCGAAAAATGACTAAAATACCACTATGTGTTGAATGTAAGATTTATGGATGTTACATGTATACCTGCTGCAATCATATGATATTCTGTTTAGGTTGTATATGGGTTGGGAATTATGGAACGGAGGAAGTATAGGAGGATCGCATGGTTGCTTGGCAACCGTGGATCCACCGATGGCTATTAAGCCCAATATTTGATTAGCAGCTTGCTGCAATGAAGGTAGTACCACAACCGGGCTACCATTGATGTGTATCGGATAGGTGGGTCGATATTTATATCCCCACATGATGTGTACCGGGGGACGGAGTTGGTGTGTAGTAGTTGGATTATTAGGGTGGGTTGCATAGCATTGCACGTATGATATTATAGTGATATTATTGTGATGTGGGCTTCAGCCCAACTGAGGCTAATATCAGCTAAGGCCCAAAGGCCACCGTTATTGAATTGGGCTTAGGCCCAAAATAACTGATGATTGCTTTATACTCATTGAGGTTTGTACACACTGAGTTTTCGAAACTCACCCCCTCCTTTTAAATTTTTCAGGTGATCCTTAGTAGGCAGTTCGACGGATGGAGGGACTCGGAGATGGCCAACTAGCAAAAAGTTTAGTCTTAGTCTTTTATGTAATTTTTAATATTTTGATTTTTAATTTTTTTTATTTGGGGTGTAATAAGGCCTTTCCTCTGGTTATTATTTCAAATTAGGATTATTACTATTTTTATACTTTATATTTGTTAGAAGTAGAACATGGTTTCTCCTAAACCATAATTTTTTTTTAAAATACTATATTTCCGCAACTTAATTTTTAAATGACAAGTTTTCATAGATCATCTGTTTTAAATAAAGCTTCTGCAACTGAAAAAAGATTTTACAAAGTAATTATTATCATACAAGAAGGAATAGTTTTTTTAAATACACCTCGCTTTGAAAGCAACAAATACAAGTTGGGATTTTACTCAAGGTTTTCATTTTAAAGAAGGGTTTTCAATGAAAACAAAGTTTTCGATAAAACACTTCAATGTGACACGCTGGATCCGGCCATAACGTCTGGGCCGAGGTTGGTGTGTTAAATTTAGTGGTATCAGAGCCAAGTTTAAAACTTGGGCTGTGAAATGGGCTTTGTTTTTTTTAGGCTTAAAAAATTGTTTACAAGTGATATTGAGGTGGTTTTGAAAGATTCTATTGTGTGGCACACCGGGTCTCCGACGTCGAGCCAAGTAAGTTCTCTTACTAAATTATGTTGAACTGTTATACTGCAATATGTCTTAAGCTATTAATTTTTATATTCAATAGGATTTCCTTAGATATCAGATTATATTAAAACACTTGAATCTGAATTTGATACTTATTTTGTGTGTGTTTGAGAATGTTTGTGATAGGTGGGTGTTCTGGATATATATTAAAATTATTAGAATCAGATTGCACAGCGGTAGCGTAGTGTGATAGTTGATACACGACTACCCTGTTATTTAGAAATTTCGAGGACGAAATTTTTTTAGGAATGGTGAATTGTAACACTTTGAATTTTGGGCCTAGAAGTAATGGGCCTTGTGTTTGGGATCAGTTAGAAGGTGGCTTAAAAAACTTAAATGTGTTTAAATATTTTATAATTGTATGTTTAGTTTAATTGTTAAGTGATTTAGGAAGGGTTGGTAAAGTGGAACAAGTCTTGGGTTCAATCCAGGGCTTTAGCAAAATTTTGCATTTTTTTTAAAGACCCTGAGCATTAGGTAGAAGGCTTGTTAATAAGGCCTGGTAAAATCTGACACAAGGAAACGCTTTGCCTAGTGGCAAAAGGTGTTGGTAGCAAGCAGGAAGTCCAGGGTTCAAGTCTTGGCCTTAGCGAAAATTTTTATTGCGCATATGATTAGTAAGGAAGCTAGCGTTTAGGCCTTATAAATATGTTTGATGGAAATATGGCACAAGAGCGCCTGGGGGGCAGTGGTGAGAAGCATGCTATGGATTTGAGAGGTTGCAGGTTCGAATCCCAGGCCTGGCAAAGTTTTAAACTTTTATTCTTTAAGGAAACTGAGACTTAGGCATATAAGCCTTATAGTTAATTGTGATCGAATGGTAGCGCAAGATAGGTGGCGGTGCAGTGGCCAGCAGCGTGTTGAGAAGTTGGAGGGCTAGAGTTCGAGTGGTTTCATACGCAAAAGGGAAATCAATTTTTGCTGTGCAATGCAAGGAAGGATTGCCATTCGGTGGAAGCAATTTGAATGCAATTGTTGCCTAAAATCAAGGTTACGATAGAGATAAGGATAAGGATTAAGTGTGGATATGATGGTGATAAAATCTGAGAAATTGAAGGGAATTTAACTTGACGAGTTTTAGTCGATTAGGGAGTGTAGGTTTGTATTTTTTTTAGTATATATGCGTGTGCCGTATGGGCAAGTAAGGGCATTTGTTGTTTTTGTGTGCTTTAGTCGTATATTCTTGGGGGAAATTTCTTCCAACCTCTTGACTCTTTTGTTTTGTTTTGTTTTGTTTTTTTTTTTGCAAATACCTAAGTAATCTCAAACCCTTCATCTCCTCTTTTCTTTAAGCCAAACTCTTGATCTTTTCCTCCATATTTTAATCAAATCAACCTCTTCCCTCTATAACTTAGTTGGTTTTTTTTTATTATTTAAGAGCTGATTCATACACTTTGGGGGTTGATTTCTTGTTGGCAAGCGATCTCGCGATCGGTAAGTGAATTAGATCTTCTTCAGCTTTTGTTAGATATTTCTAAGTTCTTTCGTTTCTACACTCTTCAAAGCCGATTTTTCTTTATCCTTTACAATACCATTACTTTTGTCAACCTATGGTTTCTCCATTTATTTCTCTTTCTCCCTCTCATTCAAGAGTGTGATCGCTGGCCGGGTATTAGTTGATGGAAAAAAGGGGTTCTAGCAGAGAGGTTGGGATAAAGGCTCCCAAGTTTAAGCGCGTAAGGTGTCAGCCGTTAGGGACTTTTCGCTTGGATGAGGAAGGGAGACTACGTCAAATTTTGGGTTACGTAGGCAGATCGCAGCCGATCAATCTAGTCAAGGCAAGTGCAGGTTGTTCTTCGATAAGTAGTGGATTTATTTTGAATTAATGGGATGTGACTAATGGAGTATAATGTTGAATATAGGTTCAGTCGATTATGAATACTTAGTACTCCAGGTGATAAGGTGTGTACTTCTACCCTATGATAGCTTGATATAAAGCCGAAGGTGTGTACATACACTACACACACGTTAGATCGGCAAATCCCGAGATGCCGAAAAGTAAAAAGTCTAGCTACGGTAGTCTTGCGAGTGCGCGAACACTCATAAGGGGGAAATCGATACGTTGACAGAGGCTCCATAAGGGATTTCATGGATTTGGGCTGTACTTAGGCCATCTAGGCCGGAATGGGCTACATGGGCCCGACGGGCCATAGGCCCAAAATAAGCGAATTTATTGATTTGATAATAAGTGATGAACTAGTCATGTTGGTTACATGTCTTGGAATTGATTCAGGCTAGATGGACCATATGAAGGTGAGTTGGGCCATATGAATGAGATTGGGCCTAGTGGGCAATATGCAGGTATGTAGACTTGTTTAGGCTTTGTAAGGGGTTTTGGGCTTATTATCTGATAACTGCTTAAATAGACATAAAACTTAAATAATTAATTAATCGTGACTGTGGACAAGTCATAGGGTTAAAGTGTGGCAATAGGTGTATGCATGTCTAGGATTGGATCTAGGGAGAGCTTGGTACTTAAGTGGTCTTAATGACTTATCTCCTCTTCGCTAGAATCTTACGTGGCGCATAGTATCTGTTCACTTTAGCCAATGGGGACTTATTAACGGGCCGAGATAGGTAATAAACCCATAATAAAGGAAAATTATCGAAATGCCCATAAGGACAAAAAATGACTAAAATACCCCTATGTGTTGAATGTAAGATTTATGAATGTTACATGTATACCTGCTGCATTCATACGATATTCTGTTTTGGTTGCATATGGGTTAAGAATTATGGAACGGAGGAAGTATAGGAGGATCACATGGTTGCTTGACTACCGTGGATCTACCGGTGGCTATTAAGCCCAATATTTGATTAGCAGCTTGCTGCAATGAAGGTAGTACCGCAACTGGGCTACCATTGATGTGTATTGGATGGGTGGGTCGATATTTATATCCCCACATGATATGTACCGGGGGACGGAGTTGGTGTGTAGCGGTTGGATTATTGGGGTGGGTTACACATGTAACACCCCTCGCTCGTATCCGACGCCGGAATAGGGTTTGAGGTGCTACCTAACTTAAACTCAATCAGTCTTAGGGAATCAGGTCATAAATCTTGATCAAACTAAAACCTTTCGTTTTAAAAGCAATCTGTCCCTTAAATGGGCTTACGAGGCCCAAAACATACATTCAGGATGGTTCCGGACCAAACCGAGGACTGATGATAAATTTGGGCAAACTTTATGCATGAGGCTCCACACGCCCGTGTGGCTTTGGAACGCCCATGCCCTTAGCCCGTGGGCAACACTAACTTTAAGACACTGCCAAGGTACACGCCTGTATGCTATGGCCGTGTGATATTTAGTTAGCTACTGACTTGAGCCTAAGGCCATATGACACGCCCATGTGTTTTAACCGTGTGATCTTGTGAGGTTACTGCTTTGCACACACGGCCGCAATGCACGCCTGTGTGGCCAACCCGTGGAAAGTACTGACTTAGAGACACGGCTATGGCACACGCCCATGTGGAATAACCATGGATTGTACTGACCTGAAAGTTTAAGTGCAGGGGACGTACGACCATAACACACACCTATGAGGGTGAACCATGTGTCATACACGGTCTAGACACACGCACGTGTGACTTGCTCGTGTAGACAAAATAGGATATCTTCCAAGCCATTTTGTCACCCACTTTGCACAACCTACACAAGATCATTTCAATATGCTAATTCCATCCCAAAATACATCAATTCATTCATAGAAGGAACATCACATACATTTACTAAAATGAATAATAGCCATCATCTAGGCTTAATTCAAAATGAAGGGCTTTTATCTTAAGCCAATATACATGAACAATTTCTCAATAATACGACTTCCTAGTCTAGCCTTATACATGCCACAATAAAAAATATGAATCCAACTATACCGAGTATTACGGCTGATAGTGTGATCGATATCTCTGACTTCAAGGGATCCTTGAGTAATTTGGCAGTACTGAAAGAAAAGGGAAGGGAAAGAGAGTAAGCATAAAGCTTAGTAAGTTGCATATAAATAAATATAGAACTACAACTTCACCATTTATCAATTATGCTCAAAGGTAAGTATAAACTGGACTTACTCATTACCATCAACTCAAGTCATATTTTCTAATCGAGCTCATTACTCATGCATACCAAATAGGTACCTGTAACACTTACAACATTATTACACTTACCTTATAAAATATTTTTCTTAACTCTTAAAGTTGACCCTTTTGGAATACTACCGGATATTCTATAATCCTCAAACATGGGTTAAGTTGCCGATGCCATGTCCCAGACATGGTCTTACACTGGCTATCACCATCGAGGCCGATGCCATGTCCCAGACATGGTCTTACACTAGCTCTCGTGTATACATGCTGATGCATGTCCCAGACATGTCTTACACTAGCACTGCGCTTAGCCGATGCATGTCCCAGACACGTCTTACACTGGCTATCATCATCGAGGCCGATGCATGTCCCAGACATGTCTTATACTGGCACTCATATCTACACCGGTGCCATGTCTTAGACATGGTCTTACACTGGCTCTCACATAACCCAAAATTATGGCGTGAATATCCGGTTTGTTTTTTGGGGTTCTTACTAGATCTTTGTACTTCCTCAATCATAAATATGCAATCTCAGTTCAAATTCTAGAAATTCATGTTATATCAAATCAATAAAAATTGAATACATGTATTTCCAATATAGTTGTATTACTTACATACAACTTACCTCAGTTTACAAAAGTACTTGATTAGACGGCTTAATCGAATTGCTTAGCTTTGCCTTGGTCTAGGCTTAATTTTGGCAAATCTTGATCTATAATAACAAAATGTACTCATTCAGTCATTACACACAATTAGGCTATCTAAAATTTACATCTTTGGTAAAATGACCATTTTGTCCCTAAAATTTAACAAAATGACCATTTTACCCCTATGCTCAAAATTTGATTTTTATCGAATTTATTCGTATTTCAAGCCTAGCTAAACTCTTTTTACTACTAGAGCAATCCCAAATTCTCACTATTTCACACACTTATTACTTAATTTGCAACTTATGCAAAATAGTCCCTTTAGGTGTTTTCATGCTAACACCCTTCACAAAAGTTGTTTATAACACAACTAGGACTCATATTCCTCCATAAAAACTTAGCATCTATCATAAATACATCTATGGCACAATCCTAAACTCTTGACCTTTTTGTAAAATATCACCCTCATTTAAAAGCTCATGCTTCAAGGGTCTAAAAAATGTGAAAATCTTGAAGAAAACTCATTAAAATCACTTACTTATGAGTGACTTAAGTTGATGCAGATTTTTGAGCTTTCAAACCTCTCCTATGGCTGGTAAAAATCGGTAGAGAAGAAAATAAAGAAGAAATAGCGTTTGTTTTGTTTAATATAAAACTAGCCAAAATTAATGACCTAATCCTCACCTAATTTTGACCTTCTCTCCAATTGTCTCCCCATGGCCGACCAAGCCATTCCAATAGGGTTTATTTGCCCTTTAAAGACCCCAAATTTTATTTCTCTAGCTATTTAACACATTTGGGTACTAAAATGCAACTTTTGCCTTTTATGTGATTTAGTCTTTTTTCGCAATCGAGCTCACAAACATTAACATTAACCCACCAAAATTTTCATACACTAATATAATCATGCTATAAGCTCACAATTAAAATAAAAATAATTCTCCCCCCTTAGGGATTTTTGTCCTCGAAAATCTTACCAGTGAATAAGTTCAGATACTGTTCTCTCAGAGACTCCTCAGGTTCCCATGTGGCTTCCTCGACTCCATGTCTATGCCACAAAACTTTCACGAGTGGTATATTCTTATTTCTTAACTATTTGACTTCTCGAGCTAAAATTTTAACTGGTTCCTCACTATAAGTCATATCCGGAAGAATCTCAACTTCAGTTGGCGCAATTACATGCGAAGGGTCTGATCTGTACCGGCGTAACATGGACATCGTAAATCCTTTCTAATTCTGGTGGCAAATCCAAACGGTAGGCAACAGGCCCTACTCTCTCTATAACCTCATAAGGTTCTATGAAACGAGGACTCAACTTGCCCCTTTTTCAAAACCTGAAGACTTTCCTCCACGGGGAAACTTTTAAAAATACTTTATCACTGACTTCAAACTTAATTTTCTTTCATCTCAAATCCGCGTAGGATTTTTGTCTATCCAGGGGTGGCTTTCAAGCAGCCACGAATCATCTTAACTTTTTCCTCAGTCTCTTTGACCAAATCAACTCCGTGAATCTGATTTTCTCTCAACTCAGTCCAACATAAGGGCATTCGACACATTCGCCTGTACAAGGCCTCATAAGGCACCATTTTCAGACTCGACTGATAGCTGTTGTTGTAGGAAAATTCGACCAATGGCAAGTATTTCTCCTAGCTCCCTTGGAAATCGAGAACACAACATCTCAACATGTCTTCTAAGATCTATATTACTCTCTCCAACTGTCCGTCAGTTTGTGGATGGAATGCCATGCTGATACTCAACTTAGTTCCCAAAGCCTCTTGTAACTTTTACCAAAACCTCGAGGTGAATCTCGGGTCTCGATCTGAAACAATCGATAACGACACAACATGAAGCCTCACAATCTCAGAAATATACAAGTCTGCTAGTTTCTCAAGGGAGAAATCAGTACGCACTGGTACGAAGTGTGCTGACTTAGTTAGTCTATCGACAATAACCCATACTGCATCATTCTTTTTCGAGATTAGTGGCAAACCCGTCACAAAATCCATAGTGATGCAATCTCATTTCCACTCAGGAATCATAATAGGCTGAAGTAAACCTGAAGGTACTTGATGTTCAGCTTTTACTTGCTGACATACCAGACACTTGGAAACAAACTATGAAATGTCTCTTTTCTTACCCGACCACCAATACATTTTCTTAAGGTCTTTGTACATTTTTAGACTACCTGGGTGGATGGACAAACAACTGCCATGTGCCTCTCGTAAAATCTTCTGAATTAGTTTACTATCTTTGGGTACACAAACTCTATCTTTGAACATCATACAACCATCAGTACTAATACGAAAATCTGACTCAATCTCTGATTCACGCTGAGTTCTCTTGGCTTGCAGTTTCTCGTCATCTTTCTGAGCTTCACGGATTTCATGAAGAAAATTTGGTCTGGCTCTCATCTCCGCTAAGATTGATCCATCATTAGATATAGTCAACTGAGTGTTCAATGCTCTTAAGGCAAACAATAACTTTCTGTTCAAGGCGTCAACAACTACATTCGCCTTTCCCGGATGGTAATCAATAAACAATTCATAATCTTTTATTAGCTCTAACCATCGTCGTTGCCTCAAATTCAACTCTTTCTGAGTCATCAAATACTTTAAAATCTTATGATCGGTAAATACTCGGCATCTCTCACCATACAAATGGTGCCGCTAAATTTTTAATGCGAACACTATGGCTGATAGTTCCAAATTATGTGTCGGATAGTTTTTTCTCATGTGGCTTCAACTGTCTCAAAACATATGCTATGACTCTACTCTCTTGCATAAGTACACACCCCAATCCATTTAAGGAGGCGTCACTATAAACTACAAATTCCTTGCCCGACTCAGGTTGCACTAAAATTAGGGCTTCGGTCAACAAAGCCTTTAATATCTCGAAACTCTGTTAGCACTCTTCTATCCATTCGAACTTTACATCCTTCTGTAGTAGTCTCGTTACTGGTGTAGCTATCATGGAGAATCCGTTTACAAATTGTCTATAGTATCCTGCTATCCCCAGAAAACTGCGAACCTCTATCACATTCCTCGGCAGTTTCCACTCTACAATGGCGGAGATCTTATTTGGATCAACTCGGATTCCATCACCCGACACTATATGTCCTAGAAACCCGACCTCTTTGAGCCAAAACTCGTTCTTACTAAACTTGGCATAAAGTTGCTTATCCCTCAAAGTCTGCAACAAGTTCTCAAATGCTCCGCATGCTCACTCTCGTTTATCATCAATAAAACAACGACGAATCTATCCAAATATGGTCAGAAGATACGGTTCATCAAGTCCATAAATACTGCTGGGGCATTTGTCAATCCAAAAGGCATAACAAGAAACTCGTAATGCCCATATCTTGTCCGAAAAGCAGTCTTCGGTACATCTTGTTCCTTGACTCTTAACTGGTAGTAGCCCGACCTCAAATCTATTTTAGAAAATATAGTAGCTCCTTTTAGTTGATCGAAGAGATCATCAATCCTCGGCAAGGGATACTTATTCTTCACTGTTACTTTGTTTAGTTGCCTATAGTCGATACATAACCTCATCGACCCATCTTTCTTTTTCACAAAAAGTACCGGAGCACCCCATGGTGAATAACTCGGTCTAGCAAAACCTTTATCTGTTAACTCTTGTAACTGTGCTTTCAATTCTTTCAATTCAGTGAGGGCCATTTTATACGGTGCGATCGTGATTGGCGTCATGCCAAGAGCCAATTTGATACCAAACTCGACTTCTCTCTCTGGAGGTAATCTGGGCAACTCTTCCGGAAAGACATCTATAAACTCAGAAACTATTGATACTGACTCAATCTTCGACTCGGACAATTGAGTATTTAACACAAAAGCTAGATAAGCCTCATACCCTTTTCTCAAATATTTTTCAACATTTAGAAATGATATTGTCACAGGCGATTTATCTAAGTCACCTGGTCCAACCCGAAGAATATTCTATCTTCACACTTTAACTCAATAATTTTCTTCCCACAGTCTACTACAACACTATGAGAAGTCAACCAATCCATTCCGAGGATTATGTCAAACTCATTAAACGGTAATAACATTAAATTTGCTTGGAAACAATGACCTCTAATTGTCAAAGGACAACCCCTACATACTTGGTCAACTAGAACATATCTACCCAAAGGATTGGATACTCTTACTACAAATTCAGTAGACTCCACTATCATTTACATGCGAGGAATCAATTTCATAAAAATATAGGAGTGGGTAGACCCTGGATTAGTCAAAGCAATGACATGAAGGTCATGAATAGAAAAAGTACCTGTAATCACGTCGGGAGACTCTGCCTCCTCACGGGCATGAATAGCATAAGTCCTTGCAGGCGCTCTGCCCTCGGATCTCACCACTACATCTCTAGTTGTGCTTCTACTGTTAGCTTCATTGCCCGAATTCTTTTGGGATCTACCCCTTAAATGAGCACTTCTCACCCTCACCTTTTGATATTTCTCTCTGTCATTCATTTCAGGACAATCTCAGATGAAGTGGTTTAGGGACCCATACTTGAAATAGCCCCTCTCATTTACTCGGCATTTTCCCAAGTGGCATCTCCCACATTGCTAACACTCCTGCCTAATTGGTCGTATACTGCCAAAACTAGTAACCGAAGTAGTCTGGGCTTTAGATGTCACATTCTGTTGATTCTTGTTCCTCCGCGAATATCCCGCTGAAGTGTTCGATCGGGAAATAAATTCTTTCAACCTCTAAGAGGAGAACTGTTGCGTTTTCCCCGTCTGTCTTCTCTTTAAATCTAACGACTCAATAGCCACCTTCCTCTTCTCTTTCACCAGCTCTTCTGCTTTACATGCCCTCTCAACGAGCACCACAAATTCTCTCAACTCTAGGATGCCCACAAACACTCGAACATTTTCATTGAGGCCATCCTCAAACCTCTTACACATACTAGCTTTAGTGGATACACATTCTCGCACATATTTGCTGAGCTTCACAAACTCATGCTCATACTCCGTCACCATCTTACTACCTTGCTTCAACTCTAGAAATTTCTTCTTTTTCTGGTCCATGAACCTCTAGCTAATGTACTTCTTTCGGAACTCTTCTTGGAAGAATTCCCAAGTTACTATTTCTCTCGGTATTAGAGAAACGAGAATATTCCACCACTAATTGGCCGAGTCTCGTAGGAGCGACACGACACACTTCACGCACTCTTTAGGCGTGCAAGACAGTTCATTGAATACCCTCATGGTATTTTCTAACCAAAAATCTGCTCTCTCCGGGTCATCATCTACACTAGCCCAAAATTCCTCAGCCCTCTATTTTCGGATCTTGTCTACCAGAGGCGTCTCTCTTCTGAACATGTCCGTACCTTACGGAGCCATTAGGGCATACTAAGGAATCGAAGGACGTGGGGGAGGTGGAGTGTTCGGGATCGCACGAACAAACTCCGTATACCAGGCATCCATCATTCGGAGGTAGGCTTCCCTAGCCCCTCCGCCTTAGCCCATACTTACGGGCTCACTCTCTACCGGTGCGGTCCCTTCTGCGGGAGCCAGCACATTTCTTTCCATATCATCCGCCGTGGTTCTATCAGGATCCATTACTATATAAAAACACAATTTTATAATTGTCAGGAATCATCACACTATCAATATATGTTTATGGCAAGTATAGCTAGACTTATACGTTTACTAGGTTAGTCCTAGAACCGACTAAACCATGCTCTGATACCAATAAATGTAACACCCCTCGCACGTATCCGATGTCAAAATAGGGTTTGAGGTGTTACCTAACTTAAACTCAATCAGTCTTAGGAAATCAGGTCATAAATCTTGATCAAACTAAAACCTTTCATTTCAAAAGCAATATGTCCCTTAAATGGGCTTACGGGGCCCAAAACATACATTCAAGATGGTTCGAGACCAAACCAAGGATTGATGATAAATTTGGGAAAACTTTATGCTTTAGGCTCCACGCGTCCGTGTGGCTTGGGCACGCCCATGCCCTTAGCTCGTGTGCAACACTGACTTTAAGACACGGCCAAGGTACACGCCCGTGTGCTATGGCCGTGTGATATTTAGCTAGCTACTGACTTGACCCCACAACCATATGACACGTCCATGTGTCTTAACCGTGTGATCTTGTAAGGTTACTGCTTTGCACACACGGCCGCAATGCACGCCCGTGTGGCCAACCCGTGGAAAGTACTGACTTAGAGACACGACTATGGTACATGCCCGTGTGGACTAACCGTGGATAGTGCTGAATTGAAAGTTTAAGTGCAGGGGACGTATGACCATAACACACACCCATGGGGGTGAATCGTGTGTCACACACGATCTAGACACACGCACGTATGACTTACCCGTGTGGACAAAATAAGCTATCTTCCAAGCCATTTTGTCACCCATTTTGCACAACCTGCACAAAATCATTTCAATATGCTAATTTCATCCCAAAAGACATCAATTCATTCATAGAAGGAACATCACATACATTTACTAAAATGAATAATAACCATCATCTAGGCTTAATACAAAATGAAGGGCTTTTATCTTAAGCCAATATACATGAACAATTTCTCAATAATACGACTTCCTAGTCTAGCCTTATACATGCCACAATAAAAAATATGAATCCAACTATACCGAGTATTATGGCTGATAGTGTGATCGATATCTCTGACTTCAAGGGATCCTTGAGTAATTTGGCAGTACTGAAAGAAAAGTGAAGGGAAAGAGAGTAAGCATAAAGCTTAGTAAGTCGCATATAAATAAATATAGAACTACAACTTCACCATTTATCAATTATGCTCAAAGGTAAGCATAAACTGGACTTACTCATTACCGTTAACTCAAGTCATATTTTCTAATCGAACTCATTACTCATGCATACCAAATAGGTACTTGTAACACTTACAACATTATTACACTTTCCTTATAAAATATTTTTCTTAACTCTTAAAGTTGACCCTTTTGGAATACTAGCGGATATTCTATAATCCTCAAACATGGGTTAAATAGCCGATTCCATGTCTCATACATGGTCTTACACTAGCTCTCATGTATACGTGCTGATGCATGTCCCAAACATGTCTTACACTAGCACTGCGCTTAGCCGATGCATGTCTCAAACACGTCTTACACTGGCTATCATCATCGAGGCCGATGCATGTCCCAAACATGTCTTATATTGGCACTCATCTCTACACCAATGCCATGTCCCAGACATGGTCTTACACTGGCTCTCACATAACCCAATATTATGGCGTGAATATCCGGTTTGTTTTCTGGGGTCCTCACTAGATCTTTCTACTTTCTCAATCATAAATATGTAATCTCAATTCAAATTCTAGAAATTCATGTTATATCAAATCAATAACAATTGAATACATACATTTACAATATATTTATATTATTTACATACAACTTACCTCGGTTTACAAAAGTACTTGATTAAACGGCTTAATTAGATTGCTTAGCTTTGCCCCAGTCTAGGCTCGATTTTGGAAAATCTTGATCTATAATAACAAAATGTACTCATTCAGTTATTAAACACAATTAGGCTATCTAAAATTTACAACTTTGGTAAAATGACCAATTTTTCCCTAGAATTTAGCAAAATGACCATTTTACCCCTATGCTCAAAATTCGATTTTTATCGAATTTCTTCGTATTTCAGGTCTAGCTAAACTCTTTTTACTACTAGATCAATCCAAAATTCTCACTATTTCAGACACTTATTACTTAATTTGTAACTTATGCAAAATAGTCCCTTTAGGTGTTTTCATGCTAACACCATTCACAAAAGTTGTTTATAACACAACTATGACTCATATTCCTCCATAAAAACTCAGCATCTATCACAAATACATCCATGGCACAATTCTAAACTCTTGACCTTTTTGTAAAATATCACCCTCATTTAAAAGCTCATGTTTCAAAGGTCTCAAAAATGTAAAAATCTTGAAGAAAACTCATTAAAATCACTTACTTATGAGTGCCTTAAGTTGCTACAGATTTTTGAGCTTTCAAACCTCTCCTATGGCTGGTAAAAATCAGTAGAGAAGAAGAAAATAAAGAAGAAATAGCCTTTGTTTTGTTTAATATAAAACTAGCCAAAATTGATGACCTAATCCTTACCTAATTTTGACCTTCTTTCCAATTGTCTCCCCATGGCCGGCTAAGCCATTCCAATAGGGTCTATTTGCCCTTTAAAGACCCCAAATTTTAATTCTCTAGCTATGTAACACATTTGGGTACTAAAATGCAACTTTTGCCTTTTATGTGTTTAGTCTTTTTTCGCAATCGGGCTCACAAACATTAAAATTAACCCACCGAATTTTTCATACACTAATATAATCATGCTATAATCTCACAATTAAAATAAAAATAAATTTTCCAACTTTGGATTTGTGGTCCCGAGGCCACTGTTCCGCCTAGGCCCTAAATCTGGCTGTCGCAGCACTGCATTGCATGTATGATATTATAGTGATATTATTGCGATGTGGGCTTCGGCCCAACTGAGGCTAATATGGGTTAAGTCCCAAAGGCCACCATTATTGAATTTGGCTCAGGCCCAAAATAACTAATGATTACTTTATACTCATTGAGGGTTGTACACACTGAGTTTTCGAAACTCCCCCTTTCTTTTTAAATTTTTCAGGTGATCCTCAGTAGGCGGTTAGACGGATGGAGGCACTCGGAGGTGGCCTACTAGCAAAAAGTTTAGTCTTAGTCTTTTATGTAATTTTTAATATTTTGATTTTAAATTTTTTTTATTTGGGGTGTAATAAGGCCTTTCCTCTGGTTATTATTTCAAATTAGGATTATTACTATTTTTATGGTTTATATTTATTAGAAGTAGAACATGGTTTCTCCTAAACAATAATTTTTTTTTAAATACTATGTTTTCGAAACTTAATTTTTAAATGACAAGTTTTCATAGATCATCTGTTTTAAATAAAGCTTCCGCAACTGAAAAGAGATTTTACAAAGTAATTATTATCATACAAGAAGAAATAGTTTTTTTAAATACACCTCGCTTTGAAAGCAACAAATACAAGCTGGGATTTTACTCAAGGTTTTTAATTTAAAGAAGGGTTTTCAATGAAAACAAGGTTTTCGATAAAACACTTCAATGTGACACGCTGGATCTAGCCATAACGTCCGGGCCAAGTTTGGGGTGTTACACTGGTCAAATTAGCTGATCACATCCGCGTCTTCATTTCTACCGCACCATGAAACTGATTCTTTTCTATCATCGAGCCCACTTACATAGAGTTTGCTTTAGAGTTTTGTTCCATATTTACCCTTCAGTAGGTCATGTCGCCCCACAATGAGTCAGGCACCATCACTTTTCGACTTGGCGCTATAGCATGACATATGAGTGTCCTTGAGTTTGGAGTGGCGTTAGGACTTCACACGGCGAAGTTCCTTAGTGCCAACAACTTCCCCCGATTACATCAGCACATTTACTACTCGCCATCTCTTTATTTGGTCGACCTTACGGCGAGTACGAGACCTTATGACACAAGTCGCTCGAAAGTAACTTCTCTTCCTCTGGCTTTACAATATATTCGTGCCATCCTAGCCCACACATTGATCGGTCGAAGGCAACTTTCTATACAGCATTGCGACGGGGCACGTTTTCGATTTAGCCTACTTCATCGCCCTCGCTATTTGCCATCAAACGGAGCGCAGTAGGAAGGGTCCTATCTGTTTAAAGCCTTATGTGACTCGACTTGTATGCCACTTAGGTCTCCTCGACACACTGAAGTAGTCTTCGCTTACACTCATCGGCCAGATGTCCCTGCAGGAATTATCGAGATGACACATATGCGGATGATCGAGCAACTTCATGGAGTGGATTCTCCTCAGTATCAACTATTCCATTCTGACCCTCAAAATGAACCCGCAGACTTCACTGATGATGTCCCTTTCCATCACGAGGATCCACCTCATCATCCACCTTCGAGTCACCAACTTGCTTCTTCTGCTGCTACATTAGAGGACCTCTCCAAGTGGTTCACTCGCTTTGAGTAGCACTGCTTTCAGAGGTTCGACAATATTGACGCGACTTTACAACAGATCTGTTGACACCTTTATATCTCCTCATCAACACCGACGACTCACCCTACTGATGTCTTTGACGATAAGGATCATTGATTTTATTTGTTTCTTTTTATTTTTTTTTAATTTTTATGTTTATGTCTATTTTTAGTTGTTTTGTTTTATATTTATTTTCTTGTACTTCTTTTAATTATTATCTTTTGAACTACATTTTTATGGTTGTTTCTAATCGAGTTATAACCCCTTAATCTTCTGTATTATTTGTGTTTATTTTCTTATTAGTTTGCTCAAAATCATGTGCTACATTTAAATTTGACTACAATTCTGCTGTTCACTATTCTAGGGATTTTATCCAATATTTAGGGTAGTTTCAGTTTTCTCCCTCTTTTATGATATTCTACTTATACTGTGATTATAACTATTTGTACATTAAAGACAATGTATATCTTAAGTGTAGGGAGGTTATTTATATAATTATTAGAAAATTCCTGAATTATGTCTTGTATTTAAGTAATCTTCTCATACTTCTATTAGAATGAATTTTTATTGATTTGAGATTTTTGTTGATGTATTTTGGATTAATTTGTAGATATTTGTGCGTTGCTTGATTTAAACTTTAATACATGAGAGAATCAAGCATGATAAGTTTATTTTCAAAATTAAAAATATTAGGTTGTTTCCTTGAATTAAGGTATTATCTTGAAGTTTTAAATTTACAAGTTTGACATCAAAAACCATATTCTTTTATGAGATTTTGAGCCTTTAGAGCATACATTTTTCTTACTAATTACATTATTGGTTATGAGTATGTAACAACCCAAACTTAGCCCAGACGTTATGACCGAATCCGGCGTGTCACATTGTAACGTTACTAGAAAAGTCATGTTTTATCTAAAGTCTTTCTTAGTGGTTAAAGAATATCCTCATTATAGATTAAAGTGAACGAAAGCTGTGCACCAGGTAGGATGCCGGAAAAGAGGAGGTGAGTCAATTAGACTGCTTAAGTACCCAGCTTTCTACGGATCCAATCCTAGACATGTACACAACCAATGCCACACTTTAACTAAGTGCTTGTTCAGAGAGAACCAATTCGTTTAAAACCATTTGAAAAGGTTATTAATGTTGGAAACATTTTTGTTGCGAAAGCTTTGCTTTGTTAACGCGATGTTTTGAAATCAAGTAACCTTTTTAAAACGTGCCCTAGAGCTATTCAATTTCAAACAATCAAAACAATATCATATCTAAGCTAACAAACCATACTAAGAACAATTAAAAATAAATAAAGCGGCCTTGTACAACTTAAAAACCAAAAACAATTAAGGTAAGTAAGTGCTGATCAAACACATGAAGAAAAGCGAATTTGCAGAACATGTGGGCACTCCGAATTCCTCACAGCTCCAAGTCCACTATGGTTTGGGATTTCCTGCATGGATGAAATTAAAGGGTGAGTTTGGAAAACTAAGTGTGTAAAATAACCCAACCATAGTCCAAATCAGTTCAAACCACAGAAACAGATTAAGTTGGGCTTTAGCCCTATAAAAAATTCAGAACGAAGCCCATAGGCCCATAACAGATACAGAACAGAAATATCATGTATGCAGAAAACCCAACCCATATCCATCCGTATACACCCCCGTACCAACCTTACACCATGTGGGGAGATAACTCGACCCACCCATCCGCTACACACTACGAAATTTGCGGCATGGTCGCGAGCGATATTGTGACAGAGTCACCAGATCATGAATATTGTGGCGAGCCACTGTATCAGATATTTGTGGCATAGCCACCAGAAACAAATATTTGTGGTATAGCCACCAGAACGCTTCCTCCATCAATAGATCCCAAATCCCATGCAACAGAGATGCATGTCATGGCATATAACATACAAAAACAGAATATCATGCGTTTCAAACAAAATTAACCCAAGGGGTATAATGGTCATTTTGCACCTAGGGGTATAATGGTAATTTTCATACTTAGGGGTATTCTAGTAAATTTACTATTTTAGGGTTTTCATGCATATTATAGCCATTAACGTATTAACTGAAATACTTACCGAGCGTTTTTACAGAATTGGGCACGTTGGCCCATTAACCCGATTTCGGCCCATTAAGCCCAAATATACCGAAGTGCACGAAATTGCGCACTCTACAATCGTACCACTTGAGATTACCAGGTTTAACAAACAAACTATCTCACGAGCACTCGCACGCTCGTAAGTTCACAAAATGCCGGCTCTTTGGCGTTTCGGCTTTTCGTCTTTTGCCGATCTAGTCTATAAGTGGGTGTCGTTTACACACCTGTTTTACGACGATCGCTTGCCAAAATCTACCATGTACCTATCCTACAATTCATTACTTAAAAAGTTAGATCCAAAACCATACGATTACTAATGATATCTTCCTTACCAAAATCGGCCAACACCCTTAATGGCCTTAGATTGCTTACCTTTGTCGCAAATAATGACTAAGTCTAGATCCAGTCGTTTCGATGTCCTCGCTTCGTACTGCTCCTTGATCGACAGCATTTATTCCACCTTACTCATAATAGAACGATAAATAAACCCAATAAACCCTTTAGTCCAAAACGATAGCCTCCCTACGTGATTAGGGATTACTCGGCTTTTTTTCCAGAACCACAATATACGAATGGAAAGAGGGTTACGAATACTTACCATGAGATCTATTCGATGAAGATCATTTCCAATACTTTCCTACCCCTAACACGAGCAAAGGATGAGTTTCGGCTTTTGTGAGTGATCGGTTAAGGTGATTGAATGGAAGAGGTTTTTTTCTTCATGATTGGTGAAGCAAAGAAGATGGGAAGATGACGATAAAAGAAATGAGAGGAATGGGTTAATGGCCTCGGCTTGAAGAACTAAGAGAGCAAGAGAATGAAAGAAGAGAAAATGAGCAAAAAGAATAAAAATATAAATTTGAAATAAAACAAAACAAAAACCGATTGAAAGGGAAGCAAGATCGGCCAAATTAAAATGCCCTAACTAACCCAAAAAGAAAAAAATGAATCATAAAGGCAAAAAATAAACGACACTTATTTGCTATGGCCGAATGAGTGCATTTCGGCATAAAAATTCTCCTAAATTCCAAATCCATGAATTGCTCCTTGATTCTTGGTCAAATTCAATGTTTGAATATCATTCAAACTCCTAACCAATCAGCAGCCTTATCCACTCCTTGCACCGCTTCAGCACGCTGCCAAGAGAGTCCTGATCAGACCCCAACTCCTTCCCCACACGTGCAGCAAAAACCCAACCTTCTGTGTGCGAGGTGAGGCTCGAACCTCAGACCTCCATCCGCCTTTACGCCTTCGCCCGTGCTACTGGCCACTGCACCACGCTTCTCTCTTTACTAATATAGGGTCCCAATTAATTATAAGCCTTACCTGCTGAAGCTCCGGTCCGCTTAAAAATAAAGGAGAACTTTGCCTTCCACACCACTCGAACGTGCGACCTCCAGAACACCCAGCTACACTGCTTGCCACTGCGATACAACCTCTCTTTTGTTATAATACAACTGCATTTACCTATAAGCCTTATTCGCTTCAGTCACGAGCTACTTAAAAAAAACAACAAGTTTCGCTGTCCCTTGCATTCGAACTCGCGACCATTGGGTCTCCTTAGCGCGTTGCTGCCACTACGCCAAGGGTCCTCTTTGCGCTGGATTATGCTCGTAACTCCTCTTAACTCCTATTTTAACCGCAACCTGAATACTAAAAAAAAAAAAGAACCATTTGAGCGCGCCGTGCCTTGAACCCAGGCACCTCCCACACCCTCCTAGCGTGCTTAGCCACTGGGCCAGGCACTTGTTTGTGCTAAAACTCAGCCCAAATTATTAATAAGGCCTACTGCCCAGATTCCCTAAGGTAGCATAAAATTTAAATTTTTCCCACACTATAAATCCATCGTAATTCACTTAGATCCTACACTAAATAATTAATAACAATATTGGTAATAATTTCCCGTAAAAAGTTAAAACATCAATAATTCTATCTCGGGCCATATTCTACCCGAACTCAGACTCCAAACCCAATATTTCTAGGCCAAATTTTTGGGGCGTTACAACTCTACCCTTCTTAAAGAAATTTCGTCCCCGAAATTTACCTAATTCAAACAAATGAGGGTATTGTTGCCGCATTGCCTCTTCTGGTTCCCAAGTAGCTTTCTCTCTGTCATGATTACGCCAGAGTACCTTTACCAATGGAACTGACTTCCTTCTTAGAACCTTAACATCTCGATTCAATATCTGTACAGGCTCTTCCTCGAAAGTCAAATCAGTCTGCACTTCAATCTCTGCAACTGGCACGACATGAGTAGGGTTAGAACGATATCGCCTTAACATTTAGACGTGAAAAACATTATGAATCCTGTCTAACCCCGGAGGTAATTCCAATTGGTAAGCCACTGGACCTACTCGCTTAAGAACTCGATAAGGCTCGATGAACCGCGGACTCAACTTGCCCTTCTTACCAAACCTTAATATCTTCTTCTAAGGAGAAACCTACAAGAAGACCATATCACCCACTGAGTACTCAATTTCCTTACGCTTCAAATCTGCATATGACTTTTGCCTATCAGATGCTTCCTTTAACTGATCTCTGATTATTTTGACCTTATCTTCAGTATCTGTTACCAACTCAGGTCCAAGAACCTGTCGTTCTCCCAATTCAGTCCAACAACTAGGTGTACGACACCTACGTCCATACAGCCCTTCATATGGTGCCATTCGGATACTCGCCTGATAATTGTTGTTATACGCTAACTCTGCCAACGGTAAGTAATCTTCCCAACTACCTCGGAAGTCAATAACGCAGCCCTCAACATGTCTTCCAAAATCTGAATAACCCTTTCCAACTGACCATCAGTCTGAGGATAAAAAGCCGTGCTGAAGTTCAATCGCGTTCCCAACACCTCATGCAACCTTTTCCAGAACCGAGATGTGAACCTAGGATCCCGATTAGAAATAATCGATACTGACACTCCAAGAAGTCGCACAATCTCTGCCATGTACAATTTGGCTAGCTTCTACAGTGAATAATCAGTGCGGACAGGTATGAAATGAGCAGATTTGGTCAACCTATCCACAAGTACCCAAATCGAGTCCTTCTTCGTCGGTGTCAAGGGTATCCCACTCACGAAGTCCACGGTTACCCTCTCCCACTTCCAAAGTGGTATCTTCACTGGCTGTAAAAGTCCGGAAGGTAGCTGATGCTCAGCTTTCACTTGCTGGCATGTCAGACATTTCCCCACAAACTCTGTTACTTCTCGTTTAAGCCCATGCCACCAATACAATTCTTGCAAGTTGCGATACAACTTATTCCCTCCAGGATGCATAGCACAAAGTCCTCCATGAGCTTCTTTTAGTATTCACTGCCTTAAGTCAGAGTCTTTCGGAATGCAAACTTTTCCTCGGAAACACAGAACTCCTTCACTATTCAACCCAAACTCAGAAGTTTCCCCTTTCTTAATTTGTTGGAATCGAGAAACAAAAGACTCATCCTTCAACTGCTTTTCCCCAATCTGATCCGTCCAGGTTGGCCTTACCTGTAACTCGGCCAACAAACTACCATCATCATACAGACTCAGATGAGCAAACATTGCTCTTAGATCAGATACAGCTCTACGGCTTAGGGCATCGGCTACCACATTAGCCTTGCCTGGGTGATACTCAATTGAACAGTCATAATCCTTAAGTAACTCTATCCATCTTCGTTGCCTAAGGTTCAGCTCCTTCTGAGTCAGCAAGTACTTAATACTCTTATAATCCGTGTATATGACACACCTTTCCCCGTACAAATAGTGCCTCCAAATCTTAAGTGCAAAGATTACTGCTGTCAATTCTAAATCGTGAGTAGGATAGTTTACTTCGTGAGGCTTAAGCTGTCGCGATGCATAAGCAACCACTTTACCCTCTTGCATCAACATACAGCCCAAACCCACATGTGATGCGTCACTGTACACGGTAAAATCCTTCCCAGACTCTGGCTGAATTAATACAGGTGCCTCGGTCAGAACTTCCTTCAATTTCTCAAAAGCTTTCTACTCCTTCTCGGTCCAAACAAACGGTGCTCCTTTCCTTATAAGCTTTGTCAATGGTGCTGCCAACACAGAAAAACCTTCCACAAACCTTCTATAGTACCCTGCCAAACCCAGGAAACTCTGAATTTCCGACACCGACCTAGGTGGCTTCCAATCCAGAATCACTTCAATCTTTCGAGGGTCCACCTTGATCCCCTCAGCAGAGACAACATGACCTAAGAAGGTTACCTCCCTCAACCAGAATTCACACTTACTGAATTTCACATAAAGTTCCTTCTCCCTCAACACTTGCAGCACAATGCGGAGAAACTCATCATGCTTCTTCTCGGTTTCAGAATATACTGAAATATCGTCAATAAAAACAACTACGAATCGATCCAAAAATGGTTGGAATACACGATTCATCAGATCCATGAATGCTGCAGGAGCGTTCATCAGTCCAAATGGCATAACCAAAAACTTGTAATGACCATACCGAGTCTTGAATGCCGTCTTATGAATATCTACTTCCTTTACCCTTAACTGATGGTATCCAGATCGAAGATCGATCATGGAGAATACCGAAGCTCCTCTAAGTTGGTCAAACAGATCGTCGATTCTTGGCAGAGGGTACTTATTCTTAATCGTCAGTTTGTTCAACTGCCGATAATCGATGCACATCCACATCGTCCCATCCTTCTTTTTTACAAACAACACTGATGCTCCCCACGAAGACACACTCGGCCTAATAAAGCCTCTATCCAACAACTCTTGAATCTGTGCTTTCAGCTCCACTAACTTCTTTAGTGCCATCCTGTATGGTGCGATGGACACTGGTGCCGTTCCAGGCAACAAGTCGATTCCAAACTCGACTTCTTGATTTGGAGGCAATCTTGGGAGCTCCTCTGGAAAAACATTTTGGAATTCCTTAACAGTTCTAACCTTATCCACCGTCAGACCCTTAGTCTCCGAATGACTTACAAATGCCAAATAAGCCTCACAACCCCTTACGAATCCACTTATCGGCTCTCAACGCCGACACCACATTGGACAAATAATCCCTTCACTCACCTATCACCATAACCTCCTCCCCCTTCGCGGTCTTTAACACCATTCGCTTAGCTGCATAGTCCAGAGTTGCCCCATGCTTAACAAGCCAGTCCATTCCCAGAATGAGGCCGAATTCTCCGAACGGTAACTCCATCAAGTCTCCAGAGAAAATCTTACCTTGAGTTTCTAAAGGCACGTCTCTATACAGTTTGTCTACCCTAACCGAGTGGCCCAAAGGACTTAGTACCGATACCCCACTCACAGTCTCTTCAAAGTGCACACCCAACGACCCAGATATGGCACATGCAACATACGAATGAGTAGATCCAATATCTATCAAAGCAGTGTATGGCATGCTAGAAATCAAGAACGTACCAGTTATGACGTCGGGTGCATCACCCTCCTCTCGATGACGAGCTACATACACCAATGCTGGCTGACGAGCCTCAGCATTTCTGGCACCCCTGCCAGGTGCTCCTCGATCCCGACCATTTCCATTATCGCCCCTACCTTGTCCACGTCCTCTCGGTGGTTATGGTCCACCTCTCATTGGTTGAGCAATCCTCTGTTCTGCAACTTGAACCTGATCTATTTTCTGAGGACAGTCCTTGACTTTATGCTCCATAGATCCGCACCGGAAACAAGCACCAGAACGTCTCCTACACTCGCCCAGATGTACCTTACCACAGTCCCTACAAACTTGCGGTCTAACAACTTTCATCGGAACCGCTCGAACTAGCTCTTCCACTCTTGCTCTTTTAACATTCCTTCTTGCACCACCCAAAGGTCCTGAATCCCTCCGAAAATGGTTTCGATCCTTTTCGCGATTCTGTGTTTCAGTACGCTTCACCTCCTCAGCTATCTTAGCTTTCTCCACCAAAGAAGTAAAGTCACGATCCCTCTGCAGAGCAATCAGCACCCTAAGTTCATCTCTAAGACCATCCTCGAAGCGCACACTACGTTCATACTCTTTAGCCACTATCCCAACAGCATACCGGTTCAGCCTAAAAAACTCAGCCTCGTACTCAGCAATTGTCTTACCCTCTTGAACCAGATTTAGAAATTCTTTCCTATGGGCGTCCACATAACCCGCCCCAATATATTTTCCCTTGAAGGCCGTCTTAAACAACTCTCAAGTCACCCTGTCAGCTGGGGTCCCATCTCTCACAGTGAGCCACCATTGATAAGCCTCATATCGTAGCAATGATATGGCTCCCTTCAGCTTCTATCATCCATTTCCGTGGCCTCTAACCAGTATTCAGCGATATTCGGGGCTACACCAGATACGCCCCTAAAGATCTCCGCTCCATTAGCCCAGAGTCGCTCGAAAATAGATCCTCAAATTCCATTACCCGTACTTGCCCAAGCAACCCTTTCCAGAACACGAAGCATTGCCTGAGATAGAGCGTCATCCTCGGCACCTCGATCATGAGACTCCTCTTCTGTTGCTGATGCTACAGGTGCACCTGCTGTCGGCATATGTCCTGAAGATGAAGATCCAGCCCGTGCACTACCTCGACCACGTCCACGGCCTCTTCCCCGAGCTGCTCTCGTACTCATGTCATATTATCTGATTACGAATTTTATGCATCAATTAAATATTTTAGTGTTTATTACAGATGTTTTATGAACAGACAGTAATTCAGAGTTTGGTTTTTGCGAAATCGTAGCCTAGCTACAGTCTCAGTCTACTTATAAAAAATTCCTACAGTTCCAATATCACCTTAACTTAGAGTATCATAATACAGTTTCAGTACAGGCATATAGCTGATAATTCAGAAACATTCATAAAAATTCAGAATGATACTTACAGACTTGGGCCGGAGATTCGGTGTGTCACCTTCTCAAAATCCAAATTTTAGAAAACTGGATGTGCAATCTTTGAAATCATTTATTATAGGAAGAAAAATCTTAAAAATGAATTCCCAAAGTAATTTTCGAAAATTTTTTTTTAAACCCATTCCACAGTCGAGTTGTTGTAACCTGGCTCTGATACCACTAAATGTAACACCCCAAACCTGGCCCAGACGTTATTACTAAATCCGACGCGTCACATTATAGCGTTACTAGAAAAGTCACGTTTTATCTAAAGTCTTTCTTAGTGGTTAAAGAATATCCTCGTTATAGATTAAAGTAAATGGAAGCTGTGCACCAGGTAGGATGTCGGAAAAGAGGAGGTGAATCAATTAGATTGCTTAAGTACCCAGTTCTCCATGGATCCAATCCTAGACATGCACACAACCATTGCCACACTTTAACTGAGTGCTTGTTCATGGAGAACCAATTCGTTTAAAACCATTTGAAAAGGTTATTAATTTTGGAAACGTTTTCATTGCGGAAGCTTTGCTTTGTTAACGCGATGTTTTGAAATCAAGTAACCTTTTTAAAACGTGCCCTAGAGCTATTCAATTTCAAACAATCAAAACAATATCATATCTAAGCTAACAAACCATACTAAGAACAATTAAAAATAAATAAAGCGACCTTGTACAACTTAAAAACCCAAAACAATTAAAGTAAGTAAGTGCTGATCAAACACATGAAGAAAATCAAATTTGCAGAACATGTGGCCACTCTGAATTCCTCACAGCTCCAAGTCCACTATGGTTGGGGATTTCCTGCATGGATGAAATTAAGGGGTGAGTTTGGAAAACTCAGTGTGTAAAATAACCCAACCATAGTCCAAATCAGTTCAAACCACAGAAACAGATTAATTTGGGCCTTAGCCCTATACAAAATTTAGAATGAAGCCCATAGGCCCATAATAGATACAGAACAGAAATATCATGTATGCAGAAAACCCAACCCATATCCATCCGTATACACCCCTGTACCAACCTTACACCATGTGGGGAGACAACTCGACACACCCATCCGCTACACACCACAGAATTTGCAACATGGCTGCCAAAATAGATATTGTGACAGAGTCACCAGATACAGATATTGTGGCAAAGCCACCAGAACAGATATTTGTGGCATAGCCACCAGAAACAGATATTTGTGGCATAGCCACCAGAACACTTCCTCCATCAATAGATCTCAAATCCCATACAACAGATATGCATGTCATGGCATATAGCATACAAAAATAGAATATCATGCGTTTCAAACAGAATTAACCCAAGGGGTATAATGGTCATTTTGCACCTAGGGGTATAATGGTAATTTTCATACTTAGGCGTATTCTAGTAAATTTACTATTTTAGGGTTTTCATGCATATTATATCCATTAACGTATTAACAGAAACACTTACCGAGTGTTTTTACCGAATTGGGCTCGTTGGCCTATTAACCCGATTTCGGCCCATTAAGCCCAAATATACTGAAGTGCACGAAATTGCGCACTCTACAATCTTACCGCTTGAGATTACCAGGTTTAACAAACAAACTATCTCACGAGCACTCGCACGCTCGCAAGTTCACAAAATCTTAGGCTCTTTGGCGTTTGACTTTAAATCTTTTGCCGATCTAGTCTATAAGTGGGTGTCGTTTACACACCTGTTTTACGACGATCGCTTGCCAAAATCTACCATGTACCTATCCTACAATTCATTACTTAAAAAGTTAGATCCAAAACCATACGATTACTAATGATATCTTCCTTACCAAAATCGGCCAACACCCTTAATGGCCTTAGATTGCTTACCTTTGTTACAAATAATGACTAAGTCTAGATCCAGTCGTTTCGATGTCCTCGCTTTGCATTGCTCCTTGATCGACAGCCTTTATTCCACCTTACTCATAATAGAACGATAAATAAACCCAATAAACCCTTTAGTCCAAAAAGATAGCTCCCTACGTGATTAGGGATTACTCGGCTTTTTTTCCAGAACCACAAGATACGAATGGAAAGAGGGTTACGAATACTTACCATGAGATCTATTCGATAAAGATCATTTCCAATACTTTCCTACCCCTAACACGAGCAAAGGATGAGTTTCAGCTTTTGTGAGTGATCAGCTAAGGTGATTGAATGGAAGAGGTTTTTTTCTTCATGATTGGTGAAGCAAAGAAGATGGGAAGATGACGATAAAAGAAATGAGAGGAATGGGTTAATGGCCTCGGCTTGAAGAACTAAGAGAGCAAGAGAATGAAAGAAGAGAAAATGAGCAAAAAGAATAAAAATATAAATTTGAAATAAAACAAAACAAAAATCGATTGAAAGGGAAGCAAGATCGGCCAAATAAAAATGCCCTAACTAACCCAAAAAGAAAAAAATGAATCATAAAGGCCAAAAATAAACGGCACTTATTTGCTATGGCCGAATGAGTGCATTTCGGCATAAAAATTCTTCCTAAATTCCAATCCCATGAATTGCTCCTTAATTCTTGGCCAAATTCAATGTTTGAATTTCATTCAAACTCCTAACCGATCAGCAGCCTTATCCACTCCTTGCACCGCTTCAGCACGCTGCCAAGAGAGTCCTAATCAAACCCCAACTCCTTCCCCACACGTGTAGCAAAAACCCAACCTTCCGTGCGTGAGGTGAGGCTCGAACCCCAGACCTCCGTCCGCCCTTGTGCGTTCGCTTGTGCTGCTGGCCACTACACCATGCTTCTCTCTTTACTAATATAGGGTCTCAATTAATTATAAGCCTTACCTGCTGAAGCTCCGGTCCGCTTAAAAATAAAGGAGAATTCTGCCTTCCACGCCACTCGAACCTACGACCTCTAGAACACCCAGCTACACTACTTGTCGCTGTGACACAACCTCTTTTTTGTTATAATACAACTGCATTTACCTATTAGCCTTATTCGCTTCAGTCACGGGCTACTTAAAAAAAACAACAAGTTTCGCTGTCCCCTGCATTCGAACTCATGACCACTGGGTCTCCTTAGCGCGCTGCTGCCACTGCGCCAAGGGCGCTCTTTGCGCTGGATTATGCTCGTAACTCCTCTTAACCCCTATTTTAACCGCAACCTGAATACTAAAAAAAGGAACCATTTCTGCACGCCGTGCCTTGAACCCAGGCACCTCCCACACCATCCTAGCGTGCTTAGCCACTAGGCCAGGCGCTTGTTTCTGCTAAAACTCAGCCCAAATTATTAATAAGGCCTACTGCCTAGATTCCCTAAGGTAACATAAAATTTAAATTATTCCCACACTATAAATCCATTGTAATTCACTTAGATCCTACACTAAATAATTAATAACAATATTGATAATAATTTCCCGTAAAAAGTTCAAACATCAATAATTCTATCTCGGGCCATATTCTACCCGAACTCGGACTCCAAACCCAATATTTCTAGGCCCAATTTTTGGGGTGTTACGAGTATGTCAATTTGATTTGTTATTCTAGAACTTGCTTCAATTATACATGTCAAGACCACACCTTTGATTTGATAAACTATTGAGTGCTTATTCTTGAACCTTAAACAGTTTTAGTGATTTGAGTGAATCTTCAGTGAGGATGTCAATTCTTGTCAATTTTGAATTAAAGATAATTACTTAGATAAGGGGAAATACTTATGCTTTTGTGGTTTAAAAATTTTTAACTTGGATTATTTGAATCTTTAGTGCTCTTTTAGTTGAATTATTAATATATGATTATTTGTGAATTATTTCAAAATATTATTGAGAAAATTATAAGTTGAGAAAGATTAATTTTAATTGTGAGTTGAGGATTTTGCTTGAGGAAAAGCAAATGCTAAGTGTGGGGATATTTGATAAGCTATAAAAGTAACATATTTTAATCTTATTCTTGATGTATTTTTGGATAATTAATTACGTAAATTAATGAATTTGATGCTCTTAATCCTTTAAATTCATGTTTCTATACTAAGGTGAGTATAGGGGAGTGAAAAGAGTAAAAAATGAGTCAAAATCGGACAAAAAGAGCTATTTTCAAGATCTACACGACCTGGGCATTTCCACACGGGCTCTGGCACATGCCCATGTGCCAGCACGTGTCGATTTCATATTCTGCTTCCCAAATATATGGAAAAACCCAATTTTTAGGCTTTCTGAGCATTGTAAACTCTATAAATACTTATTAGAAGAAGACTTAAGGGAGCCATCAGAGAAGATTGAAGAAAAAACTTAAAGAACGCCATCGAAATCAACTCTGAAGCGGATCTCCATCAAGATCGAAGATCTTCTTTTAATTTATTTTGAAGTTTTATTGAGTTTCTTTATATCTTGTGGTTATTCTAACTTTGAGATATTTTCATTCACGATTATGAACTAAGTTTCCTAGATACCTAGGGAAGGTGAAACCTATGATGAATCTTATTATTTGATTTCAAATTTATGTGATAAATACTTGACTCTTAATCTTAATTATATATGCTTATTTCTTGTTTTAATAATGTGCTTAATTCAGTGGAGCAAAAGACCCTATTTAAAAGTAAATCTAGCATAACTGAGTGGAGTTGCATGTAATCCTTGAAATAGGACAATATAAGTCCACCATGTTAGAGTCAAATCTAATAAGGGAATCCATAGATCGAGTTAATGCGATGACAGGGGTTTTAATTAGAAAGAGATTTCAATTAATCAACTTAGAGTCATTTGTTCTTACTCTCGAAAGAGATATTAACATAATTTAGGGATTTCTACGAATCAAGACACACGTGAATAAATCGTTTAATTCAAATTCATAATAATAGATGAAGTCTAGGTGGATTCTTTCCAGGGTATTGTCTCTCATTGGTTATCTTCAATTATTTTCCTATTTCATTCTCTATTGCGTTCTTAGTAAATTTGTTTACTTAATTTTAGATTAAAACAAATCACTCTAATTTGTCTACTAAATAATAAGAAGACAGTAATTACTAGTAATTTTAGTCCTCGTGGATACGATATTTCCTACTCACCATAGCTATACTATTGTTTGATAGGTGATTGCCTTTTTCGTATTTATAGTTAGTTTAGTGACCATCAGAACAACATTCATGGAAATCTCTGAAGGGAATGTCTCTTGTGGCATACTCTATCAAAGTTGTTCTTGTGACGAACTCTGAAAGGACACACTCTTAGCGTGTAATAAGGAAACTCTCAATGGTGTATAGTAAATAACATCCCTTGTAGCGAACTTTGTATCATATGATTATGGTACACTTAGTATGGTTCGTATGTGTAATTAGTGAAATTTGTAAGACGCAGAACCTTAATGGGCTACGATAATGTATGCCATCAGACTATGAATCGATAGTGAATAATAAATTGAAAGGATAGAGAGAATTCATGGGCTAGCATAAAAAAAGGGTAATCAAGGATGTATGTACTTGAAAAAGGTATCAACCATCTCTCTATGGAATCATTATGAGTCTCGATAAAATGATGACTTAGGGTTAAATATGCTAGAATGATAATGCTTCAATTGAATGGAAAGGAAAGTGATAAGGATTCATGAGGGTTCAAGTTTAAAAAGGTAAATGATACTACGAAGATGACGATAGGTAAGAAATAATCTTAGAGTAAGGCATGATGTCTAAGGTGTATGAAGATATGGAAAATTTAGGAAAAATACTCGCTAGAGATGAGACAAAGGACATGAACAACAAGTCCAACATTAGGTTTACCAGTTGGGTTGTGCAAATATGATCCAGGAAATTGGTGTCTACATCACTAAGTTATTATGAACTTACCTAGGTGTGTTATGTTACAGGTGAGCTGACTTGGGCCTACGCCAGGAGGGACAACACTAGGACTATGCCAAAGGAATGGCGTATCGGGCTATTATGCATACAAAACAAGTTGGCAGAACAAGTGTAGCCAACGACATTACTTGAAGGATTACATTTTTGAAATAATGTAATCAATTTAAGAGTTTCATTTAGAAGTCCTTATAATCGAATTTCCTTATTCAATAATTGTAATTGTCCACTGTACAATTACTTGTGTCTTGATTAGAAAACTATTTTAAATAAGTTGTACTAGTTGGAAATTGTATAATTGAATTAAGTATAAGTCTGTATAAGTATAGTAACACTTGATATTTGGGCTCGTTGAACCGAGTCGGGTTTAGGGCGTTACACTACATGTAATACATTGACCAAAAACATACAACAAATCTACATTACAAGCACTTTTCCAAATAAGCAAAATTCAACCATTAACTGCATGATCATAATTGCAAACTAATCTCCACCCTTTAAAATACTTCCCCAAAATAACCAAAGCATTATTACACTTAACTCTAGTTTCCAACAAACAACAAACATCAATCCTTAATCTAAATAACCTATCAAAAACAATTTTTTGCTTTAGAGGATTACTAAACCCCCTAATATTACAAAAGAGAAAATCATGGATGTAACACCCCTAATCCGTATCCGTCGCCCGAATAGGGTTACAGAGCATTACCATAAAAACATAACGTAAAACATACATTTTCATACATTAACATAATCATAGCATAACTCAATCATATACATGCATATCGTCTCTTATTCAAGCCTTCGAGGCCTTAGAAACACTTTAGAAACAATTCAAGACTAAATCGAAAATATTTGAAGCATCAAGGAAAAAGTTAGAAAAATTTAAACTGCAAGTGTCACATGACTGTGTGGCTAGGTCGTGTGACTCACACGGCTAAAACACACACTCGTGTCTCAGGCGGTGTAACATTTGAAATAAGGACACCCTGCTGTGTCCTAGCCCATGTCCGTGCCAATGTAACTCTCTGAGTGGGGTCACACAGCGAAGCCATACATTCGTGTGCCAGTCCATGTGCTAGGTCGTGTAACTACCTAACTTGCAACCCTTTAAAACCTACAGGGGACACACGGCTATGTCGCATGACCGTGTGTCACACATGGCTGAGACACAAGGCCTTAGTCTTTGGCCGTGTGGACAAGAAATAGGCTAAAAACAAGCCTTTTCATTCACCTATCTCAAGCATATACCTAAGTACACTTGCACATATGACCAATGCTTTAAAACCTGCTCAAAACCTGCATAAAAAAAACTATACAATAGGCTAATAATCCATACAACTAATATGTCATTTAGGCACCTCAAACACATACATCAAATATACTTAAACATATGCATATTTAACCATTCAACAACTAACTTATTTCCATACCAAAACATATCACAATGGACACATTTCAACCATACCATACTAGATTCATGCCATATCAAATTAACCTTACCATTTGAACCATTTCTCTCAAGCATCAAAATCACATAAGTGACATAAACCAACCATTTCCAAATGGTAACAATAACCAACATATATACATACCATATTTCAATCATGCACATCTATTCAAAACCTTTTCCAAGCATACCATAACTTGACCATGTTGAGGTTAATTAATCACCTACAGCTTTGGCCATTCAAACATGCATTAACACATTGTCAAAATAACACACATCAACAAGGCATCAAAAGTACCAGGGTTACATCATCCAAAATGACATATACATGCCAAACTCATCAACTAACATTCAACTAAACATCAACTATAAGTCCACCTATACGTGCCATTATAACCATAACCAACATATCAATACTACTGATATAATCGCTAGATAGTGTGATAGGTCTCTGACGAGTTTCTAAACCGATCGAGTTTCTGATAATCTGTAAAGTAAGAGAAAGATAACTACGTAAGCAATGTATGCTTAGTAAGCTCGTATACAATTTAAACATAATATTCCATTTCAATTATGAACTTTATATGACTAATATAAAGCTATACCAATGCCATAAAATTTATAAAACTACATAACCATCAACTCACAAATGGTTAAGTCTCTCAACATCACATATACTTTTCATTCATAGCATAATAGGATTTTATAAGTTGTATTGCATAATTATCAACCTTTTTATAAGACTATGAACCATTCCATTTCCTTATTTACCATTCCACTCTAAATGTTTAGCATAAACCTAAACAACCTTATCAATTCACAAGTTAATGTATTTAACCATGATATAGTTAAATTCATCCATAACATAAATAGATTTCTTACATATAAGTACATCATTTAGTTTATCAATTCTCTTTTTGCATACAACATCATGTTACATATGAGATCATCTATAATATATGAAAATTTCCATCTATGAATATAACCTTTAATTCATTAACATTACCATATTATCATACTGCGTCCCTACTATGGACTTACTGTTTCATTCCCTTTTCTTACCTATTTCATTTGCATAGTACAAAGTACAAACAAAAACATCAACCATAACCACAAGCTTGGCATAAGCCTAACATCATCATCAATACACAAGTTAGTGCATTTATGCATAACTCTTTTAGAATCAATCACCTGATAAGCCATTTCATAAGAAAATATATCTTTTGATTCATACCACCTTTTCATGAAAATAAGCATTTTTCCATTTGGGCATTTACCATTTCAATGTATATCATTTAGATTAAGCAGGATACAATCTAATCATAAGCTTGGCACAAGCCTAAGCATCATCAACAACACCTGTTAGTGCATCAATTCATAATTCACTTGAATTAACATAAGGCAAGTCATTAAACATGAACTTCATCACTTGAAATCATCAATTTCATGAACATAGACATACTTTTATTGAATATTTCCTTTTCATTCTTTTTCATAGTTTTCATGACATAAGTCATTTGAATTCTTACTGTTTATTTCCTTTTCATGCCTGTTGAACCGTTTAGAATATCATCGGATATGCGGGATAGCTCACACGAAGTGTGCTAAACATATAACTGTAACATTTCCTTTCCTTTACATCATTGCTCACACGAGCTGTGAAATGAGCCTGCTTACACGAGCTATGGGTTGGAATGTAAGTTACACGATGCTGCTCACATGAGCTATTGAGTATCCACAAGAAATGCAAGACCTCAGCCATTGGTAGGACATTCAAGACCAGCACCTGAAACATGAAAACCCCAATGACATGTCATTTGTATCCTACGAATTCCTAAGGTTCAAACGGGGCTCGATAGTCATCGAAACATCATTGGATTTCCATCGTTCTTTACATGATAAATTGCATAATAACACACATATATATATATATATTGATTCATTTACATTAGAACAACACATTAAACATTCAATTTAATCAACATTTAAGTGATTGTAGCTCATATGAACTTACCTGGCTAAATTGCAGAAATGACTAAGAATAGGGACTATTTGGTAATTTTTTCTTCTCCTCGATTATCCACATGTTCTTGATCTAAATTAATACTTTCATTCAATTCATTAATTTAGATAGTAAAACTAATCCATTTTATGTAATGTTGTCTTTTTTACATTTTTACACAATTATCCTCAATATTTTACTTTTATTCAATTTAGTCCCTGAGCTTAGAACATGCAAATTAGCCATTTTTATTGCAAAACCATGCCAACTGAATGTTTGTAGCTTCCAATACAACCCATATTTATAAAAATTTACATTAAGTCCTTGCATTTTTACTATTTCAATAATTTAATCCCTAATCGTTAAATCCATCAAAAATCACTTAACAATATACTTATAAATAGCAATTAATACTTCAAGTTCATCATTTAACATCTAAAATCACAAATATTGATCAATTGCAACATTCAAAATCTTTAACAGTTTCAAAAATTAAGGTACAGGCTAGCTGGACTAAATTGCAACAATCTCAAAAAAATAAAATTATTAGAAATGGATAAGAATATCACCTACATGCAACATTTGAAGGTTAGTTGAATGCTTCTTGCTCCAAGAATAAAGTTCTTACGGTTGAAGAAGAAAGACATAAGCAAAATAGGTTTTTGCTTTTCTGTTTATTAATTTATTGCTCATTATTTATTTTTTTAACTTAAAATATATCATATAAATTAACAAAAATTAGTCACCAACTGCCTACTAATTTATGGCATGGTATAATTGTCATTTTATTCCATTTAATTACCTTTCCTTAGCCGTTTAACACCTTTAATTAATAGAATTTAAATTTTACAGTTTTTACAATTTAATCCTTCCTAATTAATTAATTATCTAAACATTAAAATTCATTAACAAAACTTTAATACAATCTTAATAACACTCCGTAAATATTTATAAAAATATTTATGGTTCGGTTTATAGAAACAAGGTCCAGATATCTCATTTTCTAAAACCACTTGACTTTAGGGTTTTACCACTTGAATTTAATTAATCATTCATATAACATAAATTACCATATCAAGAATCTTTTTAAAACTATATTTGACTCGTAATTAAATAATAATATTTATGAACTTACTTGTTGGATTTGTGGCCTCAAAACCACTATTTTCGACACTACTAAAAAAGGGGTTGTTACAATGAAACACGAGGAAAACATGTACCTCCATTAACACCTCCTTTGACTCGCCCCTTGCTAGGAGAATTATTCATCTTCTTCTTACATTTTTCAATGTTCAATTACTTTGTAGCCTTCAAAGATTTCACAAGAAGACCTAGTCTTAGTGAGGCCAACTTAGGCTTCTTAGGAGAAAACTCAAGCTGCTCAGTTTCAATATCATCATCAAAAACATCATTAAGTCCTTCTATCTACTCATCATCGATACCACCATCAAAAATATAATTAGAATTCTCAAACTCAACACTCAAGTCCTCAAAGAAAGATCCACAACCATAATCTTACTCTTAGAGGAGACTTCAAACATTGAAGTCAAAGCTACAACACCATTAGGAGCACTCTCTGTAACACCCCTTACTTGACTTGTTCATCGAGCCTGGGTACTAGGTGTCCCAATTAAACCCATCAAACATGCAGTACAATAATTTAAGTAGCCAATTTTTTATTAAATAGATGAAATAAATCTTTTTACTATTTGAACACAACAAATAATGTAAAATTTACAAATACTTCAATGTATTATCTATTAAAAATAATCTAATAGTCACTATATAAGTTGTTGCTTACTTATTCACTATAGGAAATTACTTACATGATGTATATCAACTCAAGTTCAATTAATACTTTAAACCCCCCAAACAGAGCCTCTAAGGATGCCCCCTCTATATGCATGATACCACAAACTGTACATCCTCTTGGACTCCATAAGGTCCGACTTGATCCCTTCCAAACTTTCCACATAGTCTTTGGTCTTACATCCAAGGCAAACCACTCATAAGTTCATGCGAACTTAGTGAGGTTCCATATACTCATCACTACATAAAAGAATTGGTATAAAGAATTTATGTATATAATTAAAACTTTCTAATTTTCCATTTAGGCTTTAGTATTTGTTGTCATGTTTGATTTTTGTGTTTTTTTCCTCTACCAATTTTGGTAGACACTTTATAGCAACACAAATTCTTAATGGACACTCCCTGGTGACTCATATTATAGCTCAAGGCTTCATCTCAGATTTTTCATTCTTCTTGTTTGATATTCTTTTGGGCATTTCATCTTTCAAATGGATGTTTATATATATACCCACTTGGCTGACTTGATGAATCATTAAATAATACACCGTGAAGGCATATTTTTTTCATTATCTTCACCCTCATAAAGATCTTGACATAGGTATACGATGTTGTTATCCCTTCACTTGTTTACCACCACTTTAGTGAATACCAATTTAGTTGAGAAATCCCACGAATACTTGACCTCATTAGTAGGCAGTTTAAGCCTAAAATCTAGCGGACCATTGATAATAAACCCCTTCTATAGTTAGCCATATGAGATAATCCACGCAACATTTTAGTTCCCAAATAACCCTAGTAGACTTCCCATTACTTTGATAACACACAATAGACTTCTAGTACAGATAGTCCCTATGGACGTCCCATGAGATAGTCCATGGTAGACTTCCCTTTACTTTGATAATACCTGATAGACCTCTAGTATAGATAGTCCCAATGAACGTCCCACAAGATAGTCCATGGCAAACTTCCCTGATATGATAACCTTACAAATATTTCAATCTACTAGATAGTCCTTTTGGTCATTTCCACCTAAAATAGATTCTGACGGAATTTCAAGTCATTTGGTAATCCTCGTGGAGATTCTTGTCTTTTGACTAATCTCTGACTGACTTTACCAAATAAGATAGTCCCCAATAGACCTTCCATGTAAGATAGTCCTTTCTAGCAGACCTTGAGTGGTGGATACCTAGTTATAAAATACCCAGTAAGCGAAAAGCCTCCTCCATACATATCCGTGTACGCCGAAATTTCATATATCTTTCTTGCCTTCATATCTTGGCGGAGCCTAATTGCAGCAAATTCACCAATGCTTCCATATTCACCATAATTATTCTGTCAAATTTCCTTGATCGATGTCCTGGAGGACTTCATAATCAAGTGAATTGTATTGCGATTCTCCTATTTATGAAATGCTTACTGTCCTGATAAACTTAACTTGTTGCCATAGCCTAGATATGGTCTTACACTATATGATGACATAGCCCAACAATGATCTTACTTTATTATGATATCACAGCCTAGCTATGGTCCTACTCTATTATAGGCTTAAAGCCTTTGATCAGTGCTATGGCCATGTCATGGTCTTATACCTCGTTTCCATTGCCACCCATTTATTCCTCTTTAAATCCTCTTTATTAATTCGAACACCAAATTGTCCACCCGCAAGACCGAGTTATCGTCTATCTCGGTTGCAAAACATACCAATTTAGATTACGAAAAAGCTAACGAAAATTTTATTTCCCAATCCATTCGTCCCTTTCTTCCACGACATTAATTCCTACTCCAACTAATTCTCCAATACTTTTCCTCTGTACTCCACAATTCATGAACACACATAACACACAACTATACATTCAAAAAATAAGATGGAGTATGTCATACCTATTTCATAGATACAAACATAACATTTTCTTAGAAAACATAGTTTCACATGCATAACACACAACAATACGTTCAAAATATAAGATGGAGTATGTCATTCCCATTTCACAGATACAAACATAACATTTTCTTAGAAAACATAGTTTCCTTCTTCATGTAATTAAACTACCAACGCATGCATAACATATCCAATAAAAAGGAATCTTATATAATCACTGAACTCAACATAGATTCACATCAATCACACAACATCCATACCAAAACCCAATGATGGATTATGGAAACTCACCTGATGCTTCTCTCTACTTTGCTAGGTTGGCTTTTCCAAACGCCAAAACCTCCTTTATCCTAGTAGCTATGTATGACGACCAAAAACACAGATTAAATTGAAGCATTTATGCTTTAAAAGCCCAGAAACCAGAACTATCAAAATTCTTTCAGAAGTTGTAGAAATTTATATATTCTCTTTTTTCTCAAATCCACAAGCACATGAAGATTAAGAGGCTTATCAATTCATCGAATTCTCTATTTTCCTGACTCAAATCCCATGTCTATCACTCCATGTAGGACTTTCTTTAGCTTTCTCTTCTTCATTGTAATCAAAAAATTAAAAGAAAAGAAGAAAATGAAATGGAACAAAACGAAGCAAAGAGAAAATCCCCCATTGCAGAACAACCCTTCTCACTATATATATAACCACTACATGCTCAATCACAAACTCCCATAGTGTAACACCCCAAAACCCAACCCAGAAGTTTCGACCGAATCCCAGAGGTCACATTGACCACTAAAACGGCTCAAAACAAAACACAGTTTTTAGTACAAAAAAAAACATCGTTGTAGCTAGAGATCCGTCATTTGATTGTAATTTAAAATTCGTAAATTTGACATTTCAAAATTGGAACGCTTAAAACATCACAGTCTCAAAAATTCATATTATTTCCATTTTCATAAAAACCACACGTGAACTTCCAAAATTTAGGTTCGGTATAAAATCTGTAGTTTCTAAAGTCCAATTCAAATAAAACTTTACGATAGTCCAAAATAAAAATTATACCATATTTCATATAAATTATTCACAGCCCAATAATAGTTGACTTATTAAAAATAGAGAAAAAAACTTTACTAAATCAATTCAAAACTTATCAATTCGAGACCTCTGGCTGTCGAGTCCAACTTCAAAACTCAAAAATTACCTGAGAGGAAGAAAACTAATGGGAATGAGCTACATGAGCTCAGTGTGAATCTGAAACAAAAATAAAAGACAAAAGATAAATAAACTAAACAAAAATTAAATAAATAAATATACACAGTCAACATATGGAAAAATTTACATAGAAACAAAATTCTAATCACACACGTTACTCAAACACCTCAGTTTATACAGCTCATTTCACGAGTAATCTAACATTCGTATACATTTTTCACAAGTTCATACAAACAATATGTACTTAGGCGTATAGAGAAATGCAACATATATAAACCCACCCACCCAACCAAACACCATTTCATTCACCTTACACACCACATTAGGGCTACGGTATGCCCATCCACCTTACACACAACAAAGGACCATGGTTGGTCCATCCACCCTACACACAAGAATTGTGGAAATAAGCCACTCAAATAAAAATATGCAACTGAGCTGACATATATAATAATGCGATAAAACTGTTGGAACAAAATATTATAGTTAAACTGTCAAATCGAACTTCCTTCTCTTCAAACATAACCCAATCCTAAATATAAACACAAATAGACTATAGAAACACATAAGCTTATTTTCTAATTTCCTTAGTCATTATCCATATTGACAAGCAGCTTGAAAACAGTTTTATAATAGCAACACAATAATGTACATACCCAAATATCAAGCAACATATTTAAGCATTTAAGCATATGACATAGTTAAATCAAACGAACTTGCATACAAAACTAAAATCATACAGTAACACTCTCTTACTAAACCTCTCTTGATCAGTAATAGTATTCCAAACCGCTTATAGAGGCTTAAACGAGAATTGGATTCCACAGGAATTGAAATGAGTTAGAAAACAAACAAAATATAAAAACTACAAAAATAGAGCCACATAGCCTTGTGCCCATGTTGTATGGAAGGATCCAGACCATGTGAGGGGTCTACACAGCCATGTGAAAGAGTGACATGCTCGTGTGATAAAGGAACAAGGCCGTGTGACTAAGACAGACGCCTGTGTGATTGAATTACATGATCATGTGACCAGACTGTGTAACTCACTGTGTCATGTGATAAAAAAGATTAATACCTTTAGGAAGCAGAGTAAACACAACCGTGTGGCTAAATCACATGCTTGTGTGGCTGAGATACACAACAGTATAGTTGAAACACACGCTTAAGTGTCCAAAAATTCCTATTAAGGAAGTGGGGAAGACACGAAATTGTGACTAAGGCACATATGGTTGAGAAACACGATCGTATGACTGAGGCACACGCTCGTGTGAAAAATGACAAATTCTCCAAACAGAGGTCACGCGACCATATAGTCAGCCCATGTGACCCACTCCAGACCGTATGACACGAAAGTAACCTAATTCCTACTGTAGCACATGACTATGTGAACTGCCTGTATGGAGCACACGCCTGTGTGGCCCTAAAACCACACCGAAATCAACTGAAAATCGTGAAATTCACAATCAAATCAACCCCAAAACACTTTAATTTTAGAAACACACCTGAAATTGCGATTCCAAGCACCAACGAATGATTGACACGTCTCAATTCCATCGATTCCAAAAACTTATTAACCAACATAATGATTTATAAGCATTCACCCAAGTCGATACTAACAAATCAACTAAAACAATAAATCTAAAACTTAGAGAGAAACAATAAAACAATACTAATACTTACTCGATTTTACACTTAACAATTGAACATACAAATCCTTTAATGAAGCAATCAAAACCAAGGCTTTAATGCACAACCAAAATGGCAAGAAACTACAAAACCTTGATAGTTTAATAATGGCGCAGGAATAACCAAAGAATAAAGACACAAAGAAAGAAGGAAAACAAATTAAAAAACGACATAGAAAATTTTGAAGAAATAGAAAAATTTGAAGAAGAAAACAGACGTGAGAGAGAGATGGGGATGTAAGAGAAAGAAAGTAAATTAAAAAAAATGAAGACAATTTTGGAAATTCTATTTTATTATTTATTTTAAAAAATAAATTTCAAAAAAAAAATAAATAATATCTACTTTATCAAAACCTTTTAGGTTTTAAATAAATAAATTTTTAAATAACTAAAACAAAAAATGCTTAAAAAGAATAATTCCCACATTGCACACATGTGGACTCAAACTCCAGACCAAAGGCTATGCTACCAAAGACCTAGCTACTGAACCAGCAAGCTCATTCTGATGTTAAAATGTGAAAATCAACTTAATAGTCCCATCGAACTGCTAACCCAACCAACTAACCTAAATAATTCTAACCCCAATTTTGAGGCATTACAACTCACTCATCCTTAAAGAAATTTTGTCCCCGAAATTTCCTACTAACCGAACTATCGCCTAAACACAAGACCCACTGCGCACTCTAATCCTGATGTGCTACCATACCATTTTAACCTTAAAACCTCTCACGCAGAAATATAACACTTAACCATTAAACCAAAACAATTTTACTTTACTATCACACACAAACAAAACACTATCCAACAATCAGATAATTCAATCTCAACAATAATACCCACAACCATACTTGTCTCAATATCGTTGAAGGCACTCCCTAATTCGATGCTCCGTGGACCCGCATATAAAACATACTCTTGACTTTTTCTGGCATTTGCCCAAATGACACTTTTTACAATGCCCACAAATCGAAACATCCGCGCCACTACCAGAACCTTCCACATTACCTTTACTGATGTCCTGTTAAGATATGGTACGCTTCATAGATCAAGGCTTCGAATTCAAACAACTATGATCTCAATTTTTTCCACACTTCCTACACCTACCCTGAACATTTCCCTGATTCTTTCCAAACTAGCCTTAAAAACTTTTTCCAAGATTTCCTTCGCTAACTGAGTCAATGCCTCAGCACCAACCTTTGAATTACCGCCACTAGCAGTAAGCATCTCCACAACAACCTGTAACTCCTTAAGAGTTTCACTAGGCTGATCCTTATAATATTGCTTATCACCGGAATCCATATCAACCCTTGTAACTAAACTTAAAAGATCTAAAATTTCAAAACCAAACACAAAAATAAATATCTAAACACTAAAGTTCTAATCTTACAAATATAAACTTACAATCTCGGAGTTTCACATGAACCAGTATCGGAGTCTCAAACTTTTTATTTTCATAAAACACTTTCAAAACATTGTGATATGTTTTGTTAGAAATATTTTTAACACACACATACAAACACGTTAAAAGCACAGGCCGAGTTTTTACAAACCTGACTCTTATACGACTAAATGTAACACCCCAAAACCTGACCTAGAAGTTTCGACTGAATCTTGGAGGTCACATTGACCACCAAAATAGCTCAAAATGAAACACAATTTTTAGTACAAAAAAATCATTGTAGCTAAAGATCTGTCGTTTGATTGTGATTCAAAATTCGTAAATTTGACATTTTAAAATTAGAGCGTTTAAAATATCACTGTCTCAAAAATTCATATTATTTCCATTGTCATAAAAACCACATGTGAACTTCCAAAATTTAGCTTTAGTATAAAATCTATTGTTTCTAAAGTCCAATTCAAATAAAACTTTACGAGAGTCCAAAATAAAAATTATATCATAGTTCATATAAATTTTCACAGCCCAATAATAATTCACTTATTAAAAATTGAGGAAAATTTTATTAAATCAATTCAAACTTATCAATCCGAGACCTCCGGCTATCGAGTCCAACTTCAAAACACGGAAATTACCTGAGAGGAAGAAAACTAATGGGAATGAGCTATATGAGCTCAGTGTGAATCTGAAACAAAAACAAAAGACAAACAAACTAAACAAAAATTAAATAAATAAATATACACAACCAACATATGGAAAATTTTACATAGAAATAAAATTCTAGTCACACACGTTACTCAAACACCTCAGTTAATACAACTCATTTCACGAGTAATCTAACATTCGTATACATTTTTCACAAGCTCATACAAACAATATGTACTTAGGCTTATAGAGAAATGCAACATACATAAAACCACCAAACCAACCAAACACCACTTCATCCACCTTACACACCACATTAGGGCTACGATAGGCCCATCTACCCTATACACCACAAAGGACCATGGTTGGTCCATCCACTCTACACACAAGAATTGTGGAAATAAGCCACTCAAATAAAAATATGCAACTGAGCTGACATATATAATAATGCAATAAAACTGTTGGAAAAAAATATTGTAGTTAAACTGTCAAATCAAATTTCCTTCTCTTCAAACATAACCCAATCCTAAATATAGACACAAACAGATTATAGAAACACATAAGCTCATTTTCTAATTTCCTTAGTCATTATCCATATTAACAAACAGCTCGAAAACAGTTTCATAATAGCGCCACAACAAAGTACATACCTATTATCAAGTAACACATTTAAGCATTTAAGCATATGAAAAATTAAATAAAATGAACTTGCATACAAAACTAAAATCATACAGTAATACTCTCTTACTAGACTTCCCTTGATCAGTAATGGTATTCAAAACATGCTTATAGAGGCTTAAACAAGCATTGGATTCCACAGGAACCAAAATGAGTCAAAAAATGAACAAAGAATAAAAACTGCAAAAATAGGGCCACATGATCGTGTGGAAGGTTCTAGACCGTGTGAGGGGTCTACACAGCTACGTGAAAAAGTGACACACCCGTGTGACAGAGGCACGCGGTCGTGTGGCTGAGACATATGCCCGTGTAACTCAATTATATTATCTTGTGACCAAACTGTGTAACTCATTGTGTCGTGTGATAAAAAAAGTAACACATTTAAGAAGTAGAGTAAACACGACCGTGTGGTTGAGACACACGCCCGTGTGACTGAATTATATTATTGTGTGACCAAACCGTGTAACTCACTTTGTCATGTGATAAAAAAATTAACACATTTAGGAAGCAGAGTAAACACGATCGTGTGGCTAAATCACATGCATGTGTGGCTGAAATACACAACAGTGTGGTTGAAAGACACGTCCGTGTAACAAAAAATTCTCATTAGAGAAGCAGAGAAGACACGACTATGTGACTAAGGCACACACCCGTGTGGCTGAGGTACACATTCGTGTGAAAAATGACAAATTCCCTAAACAGAGGTCACACAGCTATGTTGCCAGCCCGTGTGACTCACTTTAGACCGTGTGACACGAACGCAACCTAATTTCTACAACAGTACATGATCATGTGAACAGTTTGTATGTAGCACACGCTTGTGTGGCTGCCCGTGTGGCCCCGAAACCATACCAAAATCAATTGAAAATCGAGAAATTCACAATCAAATCAACCCCTAACAACTTTAATTTCAAAAATACACCTGAAATTGTGATTCCAAGCACCAACGAACGATCGAAACGTCTGAATTCCACTGATTCTGAAAACTCATTAAACAATATAATAATTTATAAGCATTCACCCTAATTGGTACTGACAAATCAACTAAAACAATTAACTTAAAGAGAAGCAATAAAAAAATATTAATACTTACTCGATTCCACACTTAACAATTAAACATACAAATCCTCTAATGAAGCAACCGACAGCAAGGCTTTAATGCACAACCAAAATTGCAAAAATCTACAGAACCTTAATACTCTAATAATGATGCACGGATAACCAAAGAACAAAAGAATAGAGATACAAAGAAATAAAGAAAACAAATTAAAAATCGAAATAGAAAAATTTGAAGAAGAAAACATATGTAAGAGAGAGATGGAGATGTGAGAAAAAGAAAGAAAATTGAAAAAAAAAACGTGAAGACAATTTTGGAAATTCTCTTTTATTATTTATTTTTAAAAAAATAAATTCCAAAAAAATAAATAATATCTAATTTATCAAAACCTTTCAGGTTTTAAATACATACATTTTTAAAGAATTAAAATAAAAAAATGCTTAAAAAGAGTAATTCTCACATTGCACACATATGGACTCAAACTCCAGACCAAAGGCTATAGTACCAAAGACCTAGCCACTAAACCAATAAGCTTATTCTGACATTCAACTTAACAGTCCCACCGAACCGCTAACCCAACCAATTAACCTGAATAATTGTAACCTTAATTTCGGGGCATTACACATAGACACCATGCATTGGCAATCATTTTGTCTCTCATTAAGTAACCAACCGAATTTATTGTAACCAAATCAGAATCGATGTAATGGCATAAATTCAAAATTATCGGAACAGTGGTTTCGTAACCACAAATCCGATTTAAAGAGAAATTTATTTCAATATTTTTGCATGAAAATTGATATGATAGGAAAATCGTATGAAAATATTGATAGAAAAATTTTACCGATTTAGTGGTTAGTTAGAAAAAGAAATTATTGAAGAAATTGGGTAAAAACAAGGTATCGAGACCTTTATCTCGTAAAACCGAGTCGAAAATAATTTTATAAATATTTATGAAATGTTAGTAATGTGGTATTAAAATTTCGTTAGGAAATTTTAATATTTGGGTAGTCAATTAAATGAAAAGGACTAAATTGTAATAAGTGTAAAAGTTGCTAGAATGATTAAATAGCTTAAGAGTCTAATGAGAAAGGATTTAAAAGGGAATTAGACCCAAATTTATTTGGGCTGGACGGCAGGGGCATTAAATCAGCAGGGAATTTGATAAATTAAGGGTAAAATTGGAATATTGCAAAATTAACTAAATAAAGCTAGGACTAAATAGGAAATATCTAGATTTCTCTTCATTTCTCTTCAATTCCAGCAGCTAAAAACGCCATAGGAGGGTTCTCTAAGCTGGTATTTCATAATTTTTGCACCGAGTGAGTTAATCCTTGCCTTTTTCTTGTAATTTTTGTGTTTCTAAGACTTTTACAACTAGGTCCTACTATTAAATTTATTAGTTTTTGATTTCATGGATGAAATTGAAAGTCACCATGATTTAGTTCTGTAAGTTTATGATGAAATAGAATGAAATTAAAGTCTTAATTTATTTATGAGATGATTTTATTAGGTAATTTCAATGGAAAATTGATTTTTAGGACCTAATTGTGAAAATGTTTGGAATTAAAGTCTATTTCTGAAACTATGATTCCTAAAGGTTGTAAACTAGTTTAAGGTGATATAATAAAGTGTTAATTTAGAAAAATAAGCTCAATTGAGAGACTAATTGAGTAGGGACGAAATTCTCATTTATTAAAAGTTTAGGGGAAAAATGGTAATAAACAGTTTGCACTAAAACAATTTGGACAGCAGCAGTACACTAACTTTGAAAAATCACCATAAATTGTATAAATCTAATTAGAAGATGAAAAATATATGGAATTAAAGCTAATTGAGTCTAGTTTCTCATAGAAGAAATAGTATAAGCAATAGATTTGTAAATTTTGAGATATAATGAATTTTGTGAGACAAGGTCAGAATGAATTCGGGTTCCCCTGTTCTGACTTTGAAAAATCATAAAAAATTAAAGAAAAATAATTAGGAGCTTAAATTTATATTTCTAGAATCCTTAATGAGTCTATTTTTAATAGAAATAAACTAGAATATCATTTGAATCCTGTATGAAGAGATAATTAATTTTTAGTGAAGAAGGGTCAGAACTGTTAGACAGCAGAACAGGGGTGACTTTAAAGAATAAACTGTACTGATTGGCTAAACCAAAAATTCTGAAAATTTTATGGTAAGAAGATATATGAGTCTGGTTTCAGGGAAAATTAACGGAACTTAATTTGAAGTTCCGTAACTCGAGTTATAAATAATTTAGTGGCTATAACTTAAGTAGACAGCTTTGAATGAACTATAAATAATAGTTGAATTATAGAGAATGTTGTATATGAACATGAAATGTATTAAATTGATAATTAAATTTATTTATTTAGATCCAGAAGATTCAAATACGAAGCTAGATCGAGGAAAGGAAAAAGTTCAGGATTAGTAGATTTTTGTGCACAAACAAGTATCAAGGTAAGTTCATGTAACTTGAGTTATATTCTTAAATGCTTGAAATGTATGTTTTTGATATGAATATGATTTGAATGTTCATTGTATGAAAATTGATAAAACATTGATATATTTGATAATAATAATAAAAAAGAAGAAATCCCAGTTGAATGAAAGGAAAATTCGATGGATCTCTGAAAAAGGAATTGACGGTAAAAAGGATCAAGCCCGGACGGGTGATCCTATCCTGATATAGCCCTCCCGAAGAATATGTGGAAAATGGATTTAGCCCGGACGGGTAATCCGAATTAGGGTCTGAATTTAGCTTTGGGTAGGTAATTCGGATCCAAGCTCATTAGAGTAATTGTCGTTGCGAGGGATTTAGCTTTGACTGGTAATCCCGACAATACTCTATGAGTTTATATTACAGGGATTTAGCCTTGGACTGGTAATCCCGCTGTAAGGATGAGGTTCGGCGGGAGTGTGCTCTCTGAAATGGAAATGTGTGCACATGAATATAAATTGACGGACCGAAATTGTACACTAAAAGTGTACCTCTGAAAATCCATCGAAATTCCGAGAAATTCAACGGGATAAATATGGAAAAATAACAAGGAAATAGAAATCATGGTATATATTATTGGTACATGCAAATTATTGTACTAACTTGAATGTTGAGTTTGTGCATATTAGGGTAATAATGCATTGAATGGATATATAAATGTTTATTGTATTGTATTGAAAATATTAGGTAAGTATAATTCTTGTTACATGAGCTTACTAAGCACAAAGTGCTTACCCCTGTTTCTTTTCCCCTGTTTTGTAGTGTTAAGAGCTCGGAGATCGGATTTGGTCGGAGATACATCACACTATCAACCTCAGGATTTCGGTATATAAAGAAACTTTATTTTGGAAATCAATGGCATGTATAAGCTAATAAAGTAAATGATTTTGTGAAATGAATGTAGAGTTAGCCATTGGTATGGTTAACAAACCTGGTTTTGGGTATGTGATGATGTTATCTTATAAATATGCATGAATTTATTTTGAAAATATGTTGAATTGGTTTGGTTGATGTGGATTAGTCTCGGTTTAAAATTTACAGGGAAGGTTAGATATCTATAAAAGGGGGATATATTGAGTTAAAAAAAAATTTAATTTGTAAACTCTGGTAATACTTCTTACCCTATTCCGGCAATGAATACGGGTAGGGGTATTACAATCGAAACCAATTAATTGCAAACTAACCATTGAATTTTCCAAATTCTCACAATCGAGTCCGCCGAACTAGTGATTCCTTACAATTAACTCTCACATCGTCCCAATTCCGGACCTTAATGAAATACGGTGTGACAGTCTCATTTCGAATTGTAGCAGAATTTTCAGGAACAGAAGTCTACGCATTGCCTACACCATCTTGCTTAACTCTCCAAACTTTCTCCCCATTTTTCTTAGGACAAAGCTTACTAGAATAAATGAAAGACCAACACTGTAAACAATGCACAACGACCATGGCACTTCAACTCCAATAGAAACAAAGGAATCATCATACAATTCAACATTAATAAAATGAGGGAGTTAAAAATCAACAGAAATCTCAACACTCACATTCGCATAGGCAATACGTTGTTGTGATATTATCCATGTAAAGTGGAGTACCAAGTGCACTTGCAATGTAGCTAAGCCCCTTTTGAGTAAAAAGCTTCAAAGGGACTCAGCTTAACTGAACCCAGATCGACTTGCTATCAAAGGAGAAATCCAATCTTTGGATATTGGACTCCTATTTCCTTAGCACCATCTACTTGTTCTGAATGTGCCAAGGGCCATGATCCAAAATCCAATCTCATGCAACAAAAGAAGAAAATTGAAAGACAAACATATTGCTACCTACCATTTTGATTTCAACAACCCCCTGTTTACACCAAATCATATCAAACAACTTCTATAGAGATCTAAAATTTAGAGGTCACCCAAGAAATTGAGCCACCAACGAGTGTTGCCACTTTCAAATCCCTTCATCAAACACCTCAGTTGGAGGTTTGACAATAACAAAGCCGCTCTAAACTTTTGGCCGAAAAAACTCCAAAGTTTGGTTAGAAGACGAATAAAAAAGCTTCCTCTAATCTAGAGCTTGCGAAAAGGACATTACAGAAAATCAAAGCTGAAAGGTAGCAAAAACGCAAAAATCTACAAGAAAATTGAAGAAAATCAGGCCATAAAAGAATGAGAAACAAAGTGAATTCTCGTATGCTAAAAGCCTGCTAATGTGCATCGAGAGAATTCTCTTAACATGTGCCTCTTTCCCTCAATATAATTTTATTTTTATTATTTTTGTAATTTTAATATTTTTTTAACCTCTTTAGCTTTTAAAGTTGCGCTATTTATCAAATCACCTCAAATTAGATAAAAAAAAAAGTTAGCATTTGTTAACTTTGTTGATGTAGCATACACATAGATTGCCATGTGGATGCAACATCAACAATTAAATAATTTTTAAAAATTTAAAAAATTTGAAAAAATTATTAAATTTATTTTAAAATTATTAAAAAAATAAAAAATAAATTTAATTTTTTAATTAATTGTAAATTTAATAGATGTTAATTTTATTTATTTATTTATTTTGTGACAAACTTATAAAATCATGTAACAGTAAATGTGGGTGTCAATTGTACATTGCCCTTTAAATGAGCCAATTTTGTTTTTGTTGCTTTTATCTTAGTAGCAAAAACACACATTCCAATAATATTGAAAGAGAATCTTATAATTTATAAAATTGTAAAATACTACTTATTCTAAGTAATGTGGATGTGAATAATATTGAAATAAGATAGTGTTTTATATATATTAATAGGTAAAATGAATCAAATATATTTTTTATATATTATGCGCGTGGAAGAAATGTTTGGGACCTACAAACACGTTAGATAAATTGAAAGCAGCTAAATGGAAATCTCCGTCACCGCTAACTTCCTATAAATTCCAAACCTTCCACCCTCAAGAGTAGAACAAAGCTCCTTGACCGAAAAAGAGAACAAAGACGGAAACCAGGTCCCTGAAATCCGATGGATCTGCGATACTGTATCCCTCCCGTGTTGAATTTGATCCTTTCTTTGTTCTTAAGCCCTTCCAACTCGGACGGTGGAAAATTTTCAATTATTGAGCTCCCATTTTTGTTTGTTGCACTCTTCTTTGTTCTACTCTTCCTCTTCATCTCTGCTGACCTCCCTCTCAACCTCAACCTCAACCTCATCTGGTTTCGTACTGGAGGTTTCTCCATTGCAGTAACTGCATCCCTTTTAGCTTCCCTCTTCTGGCCTTTCCATTTCTTCGTCCTCCTCTGCTATCCATGCCATGGATTGTTGTTTGATCTTTTTAAACACCTTTTCCGCTGGTTTCATGCCTTCCTTCACTCCCTTCCAACTTGGTCATTTAGCTTCACTCGCAACGAAGAAAGTTCAAGCTCACCGTCTCCTCTCCATGTCGGCGACATTGAAGAAAATCCAGAATCGTCCCTAGCAATGAAGAAAATTCAAGCCCAGTAGTTAGCAGGAGGAATTTAGTGTATAGTTGGAAGTATAAATTTGGATTATTCATATTTTTGTTTAAATTAGATGAAATAGGCGACCAGTTGGTGGCCTTAAATGAACCAATTTTGGTTTTTTTTTTTTTTGTTGTTGTTGCTTTTATCTTAGTAGCAAAAATATTGTAAATAAAATCTTTTGTCTTTTTTTATTTCTTTTCTTTAAAAATGGCATGAATTATTTTGGATTACAATTATATATATTTTGCATAATTCCGTGAAGGAGTCCATACACATCAACATATATCAATTATGGTCAAACTTTCTGGCTGTACAACACGAGTAGTATTGGGCAGTTTTAAATGCTGTAGCAAAGTGCTACTCAGCAAAAAAAAAACAAATGCTAAATGCTCCATTCTTAATTTATTATATTACTCTTTTAATCATTGTAAAAATTAAATTTTAATAATATTATACCATTACTTAAATATTAATTCCAAATTTTTTATTTATAAATTATTATTTACATCAAATATGTTATACTTTTCTTCTTCTTTTTTTTAAATTAATATAGACATACATTCATGCAGAAAAAAAAATGATAGTATACCTACGGGTCGATCAAAGCCTTCCTTTCATTTCACAACAACATTAACTAAGAGACATTAATTCCTAAAAAAGAGATTCATAATGAAAAAATATTCTATTAGGTGGAAGAGACGATGTTTTAGGTGAATCAAATTAATCATAGGTCACTTTATTCTCTTAACTATTAAAAAGAATCAATTAAGACATAATTAGAATATAGTTAACATTATTTAATGTTTAATAAAAATATCATTTACTATTTAAATATTATTGAAGAATCAATTAAGACACTTTAAAATCTACTTGTTAATTGTTATTCCCAAATTTACACTTGGCAATAATAACCCTTGTCCCTTGTGTATTACTAGATGTTCTCAATCATCATACTCATATCAATTTGATGCTGAACATCAGAGATTAAGATGAATGAGTTTGGTGTTCCGATGTTCATCAATGAAGTCTTCCTCATTAGGTAATGAAAATGATGAATGGTGATTAGGTAAAGAAAACTAAAGATGAAGCTGAAATTACAAAAGAAGAGGTCTAGTTACAAAGATCACAATAAATCCTCTCCAAGGAGGTTACAAGAACTAAATCTAAGCTAAATGAGATCTATCCCTTTAAAATTGCAGGAGAGTTAGCATTTATATCCTATGCTCTACAGTAGTAAAATACCCCCCCCCCCCCCCGCTTTTCTTTTTTTTTTTCTTTTCATTAACTCAGTTTCAGCAATCTCACTTAAAATGATTTGTACTTGTTTAAAGAATTGTTTTAATTATTATTGATTATTTTTATAATAATTAATATTATTTTTATAATTTAAATTTATATATTTACCATTTATATTACCAAACATATTCTATTCAAGCACGTTTAGCAAATTATTATTTTTTAAATTACAAGTGTCCGAGTTGTGAAAACAAAAGATGGCAAACATTTCATAGTAATCAACACATGAAAAATGAAGGTGATGCATTGCCGTTTTCTGTATTTCTTATATAGTAAAGTCTTGGTGCTTAGAATTGGTGTCTTCAATGTCGCTCAAATTAGATTTATACTTCTAATTACATGTTTATTTGGGTTGTTTTTGCTAATTTATCAGTATATGCTGAAAAAAAATTGAACAATTATGCTGAATTTTTTAAAATTTACTTATCTACATTATTTTTGAAGAGAGAAAGAAAAACATTCCTGTAGAACATGTTTTCACTTTGCTAAAAAAAGATTTCTTTTTTTTTCTTGAGGTTGGAAATTAGATGTTCGTAGATTTATTTTTATCTATGTTTGAGATTGACATTATTATAGTTTTAAGCTATATTTGAATTTACAGTGGTGTCATGGAGCTAGGTGACCTACAATTTTCATCTGCCATGTGAGTATGGAACCATTGCCTGAGAAGTCAAATCGCGTTACAACTCAAGGTCCCAGTTGACGGTGATTATATAGTCTTAGATTAAAGTATAACTAGAGCTTCAAGTTTACAAATGTTAAACTGGCAAAGGATAAAGTATAACTGGGACCTTAGTTGATAGTGATTATGCGGGCATGACAATGAGTTTCTACTCATCAGAGAATGATGCTTTATAAAACCCAAACAGAAACATGAGGAAGAAAAACGCGGTGACATTTCAGTATAAAGTAATTCGTTTTACCACCGGTCAACCTCAAGATGAATGCATGCGTGAATTGTTCTTTTTCAATGTCATTCGTGTAAGCCTTGATAGTTTTGAAGTTGTCCTCCAACCATCTCATCTCAATTCAACTACCCTTAAACTTATTCGGCACCTTCCCTAGTAGTTGCTCACATGTTGCACTCCAATCAGTACTCGCCACTAACCCCGTAACGACTTCTCCATTGACTAATAGACCGAATTATAAACTAATGTCCTCGAGTGTAATTGTACACTTACCACAGGGAAGATGAAATGTGTGTGTCTTTGATCTCCATCTTTTGACCAAAGCACTAATAAGTGGGGGATCCAATTTAGCCCCCCAAACATGCGAGCCATGTATAGAAATCATGCATCTCGCAAGTATCCATAAATGGCATCTGATGGACTTTCGCTTAAATTGTTTATGTACATCTCCAAAATCCGATCTTCGGCTTGAGTATATAAACAAAAAAAATTAATAATGTTGCATCACCATAATTAATTATTTAAATTTAAATAATTTAATAATATTTTCTTACCATTTGTAATTGAACATTGAATATATGCTTGTCATCGAAATGAATAAACTGATTTGTCATTTTACAAATTATAAGGAATAAAATAAAATCGAAAAGAATAAGATTCAGAAAAAGATTTAAAAAGAAATAATTGAGAATTGATAACTGATAACTGAAAATTGAGGATTGAGTGTTGATTATTGAGTTTGAAAATAATGAAGTTTGGAGGGGTTAATATAGGAAAAATTATGGTTGTTAGACCCCTTGTAGCCATTGGAAAAGTTATTGCTAGAAGGAAAACAAGTCATACAGGGCACATTTTTATTCTTTCTCCTAAAGCTGCGCATTATAAGACTCGATTTCCTTTCTCTCTCTAAAAACAGCGTAGATCAGTAAATTTAAAAAATTCAGCATGGTTTTTCAATTTTTTTCAGCATATATTGATAAATTAGTCAGGTTGTTTCAGTCAATTATAGAGTGCTTTTTTATTTTAATATTTTACTAAGCTTTAGGTTAGCCTTCTTGAGTTTTTAATAAAATTTTTATCTTAGATTTAAAAAAAATGAAATTACTAATAATTACACTTTTATTCAAATTTTTATACATCTTTAAATTTTAAATAAAAAAGTGTGGAATAAGATAACTATATACAATGCTATATCACTATATTTGCAACAAAAAAAAATATTCATATTACTATATTTTACTTTTACCTAAAACTATTGATCAGTCACTTAATTAACTAAAATCACGACAAAGGCAAGCGCACCTAACGAATAGTAGTATAGCTATGGTGAGTCGGGAATATCGTATCCACGAGGACTAAAAGTACTAGTAATTATTATCTTTTTATTATCTAGCCAATAAATTGAAGGAATTATTTTTAATCTAAAATTAACTAAACTAATTATTAAGAACGCAACAGAGAGCGAATTGAGAAAATATTTAAAGATAACCAATGAGATAGACAATTGTAACACCCCTAACCCGTATCCGTTGCCAGAACAGGGTTTCGGAGCATTACTACCATTTGCAGATCACTTTAAAAAAAATTTTAAATGCTTACCGATTCAATGCATCATATAAATAAATATATTACCATTCAATCAACAGTTTAGTACTTGTATAAGCATCAAACAGTAACATTGTTAGCGTACTTGCACATATCTCATATAAATTCAACATTGATATAACTATTTTCTCGACATATCGTACTTGAGTTCAATAATAGTCTCAACTTACATAATTTTCTTGTATCAACATATCAAAGATAATCATATATGTACATGTCATGAAACATATCATGCTCTTACCGTTTCTTCATAAGCATATATGATTCATTTCATTATATTAATATTTCATGCTCCATCATTTCCATATATTTTATGTATATTTATTCCGATAATAGCTTATATCAAACTTAATATAAATTATATTCCATGAACTCATACTTATTTCGTTTATCCATCTTCATAATTATTTCATACAACTATTTTGTACATATATTTCCATATGACCAGTTCTTGTAAACATTACACACAACCATTTCATATAACCATTCGTCATTTGATACATATTACCTGAATATCAATTGTTCAACAGATGTCATAGCATCTCCCATCCACGGTCTTATTTATCTTTGACATGATGCCATAGTATCTTTCAACTATGGTCTTACTCATTTTCTATCATGTTGCCATGATATCTTTTAACCATGGTCTTGTTCATTTCATATCACGTTGCCATGGTATCTTTCAACCATGGTCTTACACATTTCATATCAGGTTGCCATGGTATCTTTCAACCATGGTCTTACACATTTCATATCAGATAGCACACTCCCGCGAACCTCATCCTTACAGTGGGATTACCAGTCCAGGCTAAATCCCCTGTAATATAAACTCATAGAGTATTGTCGGGATTACCAGTCTAGGCTAAATCCCACACGACAATTACTCTAATGAGCTTGATCTGAATTACCAGTCCAGCTAAATTCGACCACGATTCGGATTACCGTCCGGGCTAAATCCATTTTACACATATTCTTCGGGAGGGCTATATCAGATAGGATCACCCGTCCGGGCTAGATCCTTTTACCGTCAATTCCTTTTCGAGAGATCCATCAAATTTTCCTTTTCATTCAACCGGATTTATTTTTAATTTATTTCGAGTATTATCAATATTTCATCAAATATCATGAATTGAACATTCAAATCATATTTTCATCACATAACCACATATTTCAAGTATTTAAAATACAATTCAAGTTACACAAACTTACCTCATTGCTTGTTTGTGTTTATAATTTCATTAATCCGATATCTTTTCTTTTCACGATCGAGTCTCATATTTGAGTCGTTCGGATCTTTATAAATAAATTTGATCATCATTTTCATTCATTTCATATTCTAATGCATTTAATTAATGCTTTAGGCAAAATTTACCATTTTGCCCCTAAACTTTTAATTAATGACGATTTCATCCTTAGGGTCAGGAAAATAAAATTCTTGCAATTTAATCCTTATTTCCAGCTATTATTCTCATATATATTGATAACAGTCCATGAATTCTATAAAATATCAGAATTTTTCATAATTTCAACACTTTTCAATTTAATCTTTCAACACTTTTCAATTTAATCTCTAAAACATGTTTTCCCCCAATCTTGAACTAAATTAATAATTTCATTCAATTTTGTAATTTAAATAATAAAATAATCCATTTCATGCAATTTGGTCATTTCTGACATTTTTACAAAATTGCCCATGAAGTTTTACTTTTATTCAATTTAGTCCCTGAGCCTAAAATATGCAAATTAGCCATGCTAGATGACTATTCATACATATTTTTCCTCCTCCTCCTCTCCATTCCACATCCTTAATGTAGATAATACACTTGTAAGTAACATTATCCATAATTTTTATTATTTACTTTTATGAATATTCAAGTTGTTTATCTGCATCATGGTCACTAAATTATTTATATCTGGAGCTATAGAACTCAAAATTAAGATCCGCTAATTTTCCCTGAAACTAGACTCATATATCTTCTTACCATAAAATTTTAAGAATTTTTAGTATATCCAATAAGTACAGTTTATTCTTTAAAATTACCCCTGTTCTGCTGTCTAACAGTTCTGACCCTTCTTCACTAAAAATTAATTATCTCCTTGTACAGAATTCAAATGATGTTTCTGTTTGTTTATATTGAAAATATACTCATTCAGGATTCTAAAAATATAAATTTAAACCCATAATTATTTTTATCCAATTTTTTATGATTTTACAAAGTCAGAACAGGGGAACCCGAAATCATTCTGACCTTGTCTCACAAAATTCATCATATCTCATGATTTACAATTCCATTTCTTACATAATTTATTCTATAAGAAACTAGACTTAATAAGCTTTAATTTCATATTTTATTCATCCTATAATTAGATTTATACAATTTTTGATGATTTTTCAAAGGTAGACTACTGCTGCTGTCCAAAACTGTTTTAGTACAAGATGTTAATTACCATGTTATAACACCCTTATTTTCTTTTTCTACACCATTTCTCATCACTTTCTCTTATTTTCTCTTCACTAACATATCATGAACATAGGACCTTATATAAGAAAACTCTACTATAACATTATTTTCATGCTTTGTCAATAATAACAAACTTAAAAACATATTGAAATCTTGATATACTTACCTTGTTCTATTGATACTAATCTTTAACTTGATTTTCTCTCTCCTCCAGCTTCTATTTCTTGAATCCAACTTGATATTCTAACTCCCCATGGTCTCCTTAACATTTTTCTCTCTTGGTAGCTATGGAAATTCATTTGATTTTTGGGTGAAAATGGTGAATTTTTGGTAAAAGGACCAAATTGTAAAGAAAGCAAAACTTTCTTTCTTCCTCTCTTTCTCTCACGTTAGTGCATGGGAAAATATGGATGAGAATTTCTCATCTTTCTTTCTTTATATACTAATAAAATAATAATAAAATATCTTATTAAAATATTAATAAAATAATATTTATCTAATTAAATAATTATAAAATATCAAAATATCTCTAGCATCATTATTACTTTCTAGATTTCTCTCTCTTCCAATTGACCATTTTGCCCTTCATTATCTTTTAAAATTCCACCCTTAAGTCATCATTTAATTTGGTAAAATTACAATTTAGTCCCTCATAGTTTCTTCATCTATTCAATTTGGTCCTAATTCATCCATTTTCCTTAGTTTCTAGATTATTCCACTCTTAAAATATTTACACTATTGGTCCTTCAAATTTTTCATATTTACACTTTAACCCCTCAAATTTTGAGTATTTACTCTTGTGCAACAAAACTTTTCTCACTTTTACAATTTAGTCCTTTCTTGAATTAATATATCATAATATACTTCTCAATATTGACATATCTCAAAATTTCCTTCTTTTTTTTTTCACTTTATTTCCTTATTTTACTATATCAAGGATAATATCTTACTGTAAATATTTTCAGGGTATTACAACAATACTCAGGAAAGAATTCACCTAGACTTCACTTATTATTTTGAATCTAAATTAAACGATTTATTCACTTGTGCCTTGATCTGTAGAAATCCCTAAGTTATGTTAATATCTCTTTCGAGAGTAAGAACAACTGACTCTTTGATTAATTGAAATCTCTTTCTAATTAAAACTCATATTGTCGCATTAACTCGATCTATGGATTCTCCTATTAGATTTGACTCTAATCTGGTAGATTTATGTCGTCCTATTTCTAGGATTGTATGCAACTCCACTCAATTATGTCAGATCTACTACTAAATAGGGACTTTTGCTCCACTAAAATAAGCACATCATACTTGAATTAATATCCTGAAAATATTAAAGCAAGAAATAAGCATATATAATTGAGAACAAGAATCAAGTATTTATCATGTAATTCAGAAAATCAAATAATAAGATCCATCATAAGTTTCATCTTCCCTAGGTATTTAGAGAATTTAATTCATAATTTGGGATGGAAACATCTCAAAATTAGAATAACATCAAGACATAAAAAACCCAATAAAACTTCGAAGGAAATTTGAATGGAGATCCTTAATCTTGAAGGAGATCTGCTTTTGAGTTGATTCTGATGCCGTTCTTCGAGTAATTTTTCCATTCTTCTCTGCCTCCCTCTTTAGTCCTCTTCTAATATGTATTTATAAACTTTAGAATGCTTAGAAACCCTAAAAATTGGATTTTTTTTCACGTAATAGAGAAGCAGGGTCCGAAATCGACACAGACTGGCACATGGGCGTGTGGCCAGCCCGTGTGCCTCACACGGGCGTGTGCTCAACTCGTGTGAAAATGTCCAAGCCATGTGGTTCTTAAAAACAACTCTTTTTATTCGATTTTGGCCCGTTTTTCGCTTTTTTTGTTTCCTTATGCTCACCTAAGTATAGAAACAAAAATTTAAAAGATTAGGAGCATCAAATTCATTAATTCAGATAATAAATCATCCAAAAACATGCCAAGCATGGGATTAAAACATGTTACTTTTATGGTTTATCAACTATCAAAACTAATATAAAATATTATGTTAATAAGATTAATACCAAGAAATAAATAAATGTTCAAAAAAATAATATTATTTTTATCAAATAATATAATTATATTTAATACTTATTTTATTTAACAAAATTTACTAAATAATTTTTCAATACTAAAAACTTAACACTTATTCTTTAGCATTTAATTTTTCAGTGCATTAAACAACACTTTAATTATGGATAATTTCTTTAATACCAAGGTAAATTAATAGAATATAAAAACAAAAAACTAAAAATGGGTGATTGGCGATGGATTATGTAGGGCTAGGTTGAGGCGTGATTTTATAAAAGAATTTCATGCTTGGGCTGAAGGCATTTTACAATTTAAAAATATTTTTATTTAAATTTAATTATAAAATGTAAAAATATTAATATAAAATTGTTTTTATATTTTATTGTTTTCAAATAATAAAATGAATTGAGGTCAGAAATTAAGAAAAATAAATAAATTCTAAGCTAACCTGTAGTAGTTGAAATAAGAAAAGGAGTGAGTATCAAGTGATTGAAGCAATAAGTCATAATAAATATTGTATTAGAGCACACTAAATCACCAATTCAATGGAAGATAGATAATTATATTATATAAAAATCATATTAACATTAACTTCATATAATAATTCTAAAAAGAAAATTTACAAGTAGTAGCTGTAGTGGGGTGTGGAGTCGACCTTTGCTGCCAAGATAATATTATTCCATTGAGGAGGATAGAAGGAAAATTATAAAAACATGAAGCAAAAGAAAATGGATTAATTTGAGATACTGTATCACTCCTCCTTTCAATTTCATGTTGCTTCTGTTCCAACTCCAACCTTGATGATATTTCCACCAAATTTCAATAATGCAGCTGCCATTTTTGTTACTTGAACCTCAATCCCATCCGCTTTCGTACCGGAGATTTCTCCATTGCGGTAACTGCATCACTTTTACCTTCCCTCTTCTTCCCTTTCCATTTCTTCATCCTTCTCTCCTCTCCCTTCCATGGACTGTTGTTTCATCTTTTTAAACACCTTTTCCGCTGGTTTATTCACTCACTTCCAACTTATTCCATTACCATTTTTATTCACAACCAAGAAACTTCAAGTTCACCTTCTCCTCTCCAAGTCGACATTGAAGTTGGACGCATAGATGACCAAGTACCAGCAGAACACGGGGACAGTGGCAGTGAAGAAAGTTGAAGCTCAGGGCCTCCTCTTCAAGTACGAAATGAAGTTGGTCGCATACAAGAACACATCTACTGTACTATACAAAGGCCTCGTATCGTGTTATATATATATATATATATATATATGTGCGAGTATTTTCCCCTCTTGCGCAAAAAAAAAAAAAAAGAAAAAAAATTGCGTGGCGGCAATTGTTTTCTTTTAATATATTAATTACAAGGTTTTTCTTCTTTCCCCCAAAAAATTAGTTAGTTTTTAGTTGGGATTATAATTATTGGGGAACTTAGTTATATAGAAAATACTGGAAAATTAGTTCATTAACTACTTTTTTAGATATGTAATTGTAATTTATGAATTTAGATGAAATTAAAAATAATTTTAGATTTATAATTTTAATTGAAAGTAAAAGTACATATATTTTCTAAATATAATATTAATACATATATTTTATTCTTTTAAGGTATAGATACAACTTTTCTCTTACAAGATAAAACATGGGTATGTGGCTCGCTAAGAAAATGAAATAAAAATGGTAAAGGATTTTATAATATAAATTTTGAGACTAAACCAGAAACTAAAATATTTCACTTCTTTAATTGATTTTTGGACATTTGTAACTATTGAAAGGATTTTTTTTATTTATTTATTTATTTTTTAAGCGATGGAAGAATTAAGTCAAGTCTCAATATATGTAGGATAGGTATCGAGACTTGGCTACACTACCTGTTACAATTTTTAATGTCTCAAAGACTTGACAAAAAAATCTAATATCTCCAAATAACACCATAAATTTCTTAAATTTTTTTCATAAAATTCTAGAAAAAAAATTAAAACATAAAATTAAATATATATATATATTTTTTTTTTTTGAAGTCTCGCATCCTTATAATTTTTAAAAGTATTTTTATAATTTACAAAAATGGATTATGACTTTTTTAGATTTTATATTTTTCTGAACTTTTAACATTTTCGGCTTTTTTTTATTTTTTCTTTTACACGTGATAGCGTCTGATTGGCTAGTTTAAAGTTTTTAAGGGGAATTTGGGGTTGGCTAATGAGCTTATATATTATGAAAGTACATGAGCCAAAACTGATAATAAAAAAAAAAACAATATAAGTACCAAGGTGATAATTTAGTTATAGTACAGGTGTCAAAAGAGGTGTTAAACCTAAAATTTAGCTTACCATGAAGTTTGTATATTTTTATTTAAAAATTTATATTCAATTATTAAAATTTTTAAATGTATTTTTTAAAAACGGTTGAATTTTTAAAATATATATATATCGATTCGTAATTTTGAATTTTAAAAAAAAATCATTTGAGCCATATAAAAAGAATTTTATTACAATGAATTTAAATTTAACAAAAAAATCTTATCTAAAAAGGAAAGCATTAAATTGTTGAAAATAAAATTAATAAAAAAAACCAAATCTAAAAAAATAGAGCTTTAAATTATTGAAAATAAAATTAAGGAATTAAATTTCAAATACATGAAAAGTAGAGGAAAAAATTGTTGATGTGTTATTTTAAAATTAAAATAAAAAAAAAGGGGCAATAATCATATAAAGAAAGACATTATAATGGATGTAATTAATTTAGCGGAAAGAATGCATTAAATTATTGAAAATAAAATTAAGAGGAAGGAAGAATGCAGGAAGTTGGAATATAGTTTTATCTAGTATTTATAAATAAATAGGCACCTCAATATAATTTTCAGATTATATATATAAGAAGTAAATCCATAAAAATTGCAAAGTAGAGGGTTTTGGTCATGTTGTTCATAATCTCTACTAAACCATTACAGGTTGTGGAAGTTCCGACTTTCAAGAGAGGCAAGCATGGTGACGCAAAATGTCAATTTGTTGGAATTTATATCTTTAACTTGAAAAAGGCTCCAAGATATTGTTCCCTGATTAGTCATAAAATATGCTCCAATACCTCGTGCGATCTATCTTGAGAACCGGATAACCGTCCCGAGCCAGTCGTCTGGTATGTCATGTCTCAGTTCTCCCCTCAATGCTCTCAATGAGTGGCTTGTGGCAGCCTGAAAGTTTTCCAAACAGTACGTTGAGGCCAATGAGCCAATGAGCCAATGAAGCCTATGGTTAGATATGGAAAAAGCATCGTCATTTACCTTCACTATGTAAACGTCAATTCCAAGCTTCGCAATCATTGCAGCTTCCGATATTTTGGTCACCATTCCCCCAGTCGTATCATGAGCTGCTACCGTTATTTCAACTGTTCGACAAATCAATATTTTCAGTTCATCATACAGTCTTGGTCAATAAAAGCATAGCTAAAAAGCTCCTCTCTCCATTACATTCGAAGTTCATGCAAATGATGATAGGGAAAATGTACCTTGCTTGTTCATGCTTTGCGGAGTTGGTTTCACAACGGACCACTTTCCATCTTCATCCACGGCTGATATAAACACGAATATTGTCATAACCATCAAGATTTATGCAAGTGTCAGATTTGCAGTTAATAGCAAGTGGCTCACCTATTTCTCTTAAGAGAACAGCATTTGGATCAGTTGGTGGTCGGTCATATACACCCGAAACATCAGTCTTATATATCACATTAATTGGAAAACAAGCATGGAACAATGTTAAACATGAACAATGCAGTGTGAATAAACCGATTTTAGGAGCATGTAACAAGAGATCAATGGAATTCACTAGACGGCTGAAGGATACAAGAAAGACGACATATTCCGGCCTCAGGTGTTCCGCAAGATGACGGATGATAACATCTCCGCTCAAAATGGTGCATCCCTGATTTTACAAGTTATCATATAGGTCCAATATGAGAAATAACAAAATCCTAAATTTGTAAATGCTTAAAGATATCATACCAGGTGCTCGTCAAGTACTGCATCTCCATGTAAAACCTATAAAAACGTAATAAAAATAAAACGATATTAGACAATTTATAGGAAAAGTACAAAAAGGTCATAATTCGATAGATGCTGCATTGCCAGATATTGAACCTGCTCTATCAACAAATTATGGAATTCGAACAAACTTACAGGGATAAAGCCTGAGTCAATCGCTTTGGCTACTCCCGACAAATCAGCAGAAGCTACCTGAAGAAACATATGGGTTAAAGGTTATAGAAAACATAAAAGGAAGAGGAAATTGGCTCCTTAATTGATGTTGATTTGTAATCTAGCAAACAACTCTTTAGATGCTTCTAACATTTCTTTCGGAGGTTGACCATCCACATGAATACGGAGACATTCCGATAGAAGGAATACCCTCTGCAAGAACAGCAAAAAACTTGGTTTACTGACATCTTGGTCGTTTCGAGAAACAGAGTGCAGAAAATGAGGCCGGAAAAGCAGAAAATTGCAAGCATTCAAAGGCAGAAATTTCAGCTCACAAAAGAAGTGTGATACAAAAACTAACATAGAAGTTTGATGAATATTTTAGTCTAAATACATTTGTCGTATTCTCTGCGATGATGATCCCCGTACGCATCGAGTATTCAACAAAAGTTGCACAATGACAAATGATAACTTAAACGAATTAACAGTCTGTGTTTCCTGAAATTCTGGTATTCTTAAGACAAAATCTAACATTCTATATGTGTAAACTCGAACGCATTGCAATAAGTTCTATTTTGAAAATTAGAAATAATCAAGGCTAATCTCACAATTGAAGCAGCAACACGGAACACAAATAGATCTAGCACATTGAATGACTATTGTCAGCTACATCTGTTAGTCTTAACAAATTAGAGATCGATACCTCTGGCTAGTGCTCGAACAATTTCAAGATTAAGAGTCGTGACCTGGAAAGAAACCACACCGAAAAACATTAAGTACCAAATGCGAAAAGGGGTTTATTTTCCTCAATAATCTGTAAGATCACTGCAAGTGCTACAAATGAACTAAGTGAAGCTTCAATTGCAGTTTTGCTTAGTATTCGATTTTTTTTCATAAGCAAATCAATGGATTGCATAAACCATGATTCATAAACCAAAGCAAAATTCAAATGGAATGTTTTTCTATATACTTAAAAACGTCAATCGCCATATCTTACAGAAATTCGAGTTGCAACGAAACCAGCCTTGACAAGAGGTTGATTCAATCCCCCTTTATGAACCCCAGATTTGCTAGCCTGAAAATGCCCAAATGAACCTACAAATGGAAAACGTAAATCAGTAATTCCATTTCTTTCTACATCAAATATCAAAAGGGGACCAATTATCACAAAAGAAAACCCAGAAATTAAAAACATAATCAAAGCTCACCTGCACCATGAACGACAACAAATCTGCTGAAATCAACGTTGAACTGACACTGATCACCAAAATCACATGAACTAGAAGAAATATCCGAAACCCCATTTCTTTTACTCCAATCCATCCCCATAACTTGCTTTGAGCAAGAACCCAGATTCATTGCTTGCCTCAAATGGGACGAAACTGTTTCCAGATTCTCTTCATTGATCTTCTCTAGCTCATTTTTACAAGTAATTGCTGCTCCTCCTGTTTTAAACCCAAAAAAGAAAAAGAGAAAATTGAAGAGGTGGCAAAAGACAAGTTGAAGTTTGGAACTTTGAGAGAAAGAGAAAGACCAAGTTTGACGATGCAACGGATTGTTTGGTTAAGGTTGGTTTCTTCCATTTTGGGATTGTTTGACGATGCTCTGAGTTGATGTTGCTATTATTCTTAGACTGGTGTTAATGTTATGACCGAATCTACGATGATGTGAAGAGTTAAATGATTCTCTGAAGTGCAGACTTTGATTCGCTGAACCAAATCAGGTGGGATAACGATTCAGCCGGCTCCAATCCAGTCATCATAAAAGAAAATTAAACTCAAATAGAGAGGAGCAATCCACTAAGTTTTTTTTTTTTTTTAATTTTTTATACATATATATAATTAATATTTTAATAATTTAAATATTAATTTTATTAATATAATTTTACTTTTATTAATCTAAAATATTGTATATATTAATATATTTACTGAATGATTGAATTTTTTACATAAAATAATTTCTTTTAAAATTATAAATTACCTTTAATATAAAATTTAATGATTTGATGGTTAAAATAGTAATCTAAAAACATAAAAATATATAAAACTTGGACAAATATGAATGACTCCCGACTCTTAAAATTATAATTTTAATTTTTATATCATAGTTAACATTTATTCTTTCTATTTTAATTTAACAGTAATTTAATTTTTTTAATGTTATATTTTATTCCAAAATCACTTAACATCTATTGATGTGGAATTTTTTAACAAGTTTAAAATATGAGATTGAGTATTTTATTTTAGATGATAAATAAAAGTTTTTTTTATTTAAATAATACAAAAAATTTTATTTAATCCTTTAAATGGTATGCTCATGAGCTTATTTATTAAAATGGTCTATTTGCAATAGTGATCATGAGTGGTGCCTTATAAGGTGGCCGCACCACTATTTTTTTCCACCATCAATTGGCTATCATTAAACCATAGTAGGGTCAAAAAAATTATTTTTTATTGATGATGTCACCTATAAGACGGCACCGGTATGAAGTAGAACCGAGTACAATACAGGTTGTATACGGGTTGAAAAAATAATTTTTAAGGGTGGAGGGGAGGGTTTTTGTCAAGCGACACCACCGTTGAAAAAAAAATTAAACTCATGACTAGTCATCAGAAAAAGAAGAGAGAATCGAGGCTGAGAAGTAAAAAGATGGAGCACCTCATGATTGTTTGATCTAACAGTCAGGCAACACCAATCTGACTATCTACAACAAATGTGACTAGAGTTACGAGGTGCTCTATTTTTCTACTTCTCAACCCCAAAATTGGCCCCCCATTTCTCCATTTTTTCCCTTAGCTTGTTTGTGTTGAAAAAAGAAAAAGAGATTGGCAGTTCAGGATTTTGGAGAAGATTTTGTGTTGGAAAGAAAGGTAATAGCTAGATGTGTTGTGGCTTTTTTTTTAATTATTAATTATTAATTTGTTGTTTACTTAATTAGTATAAAAAATTAAATACTGAAATGATATTGCAAAATATATGTGATCGTTTTCTAATTTTTTCTAATTATTATTTGTTTATTTGTTTTTTACTTAATTAATATTAAAAATCATTTTCTAATTTTCAAGACTTTTTATGTAATTATTATTTGTTTGAGATTTTCAGCATTAAATTTTTACATTTTTAATATTTTTTATTAAAATTTTATTATTTAATGTTATTTGAATGCATTAGATATATATGTTGAATTTTTTGTATGTATAATAATATATTATTTTTATTTTTATAATGATAATGTTTTTTTAATAAAACAATTTAGTATTTTTGGTATGCATAATAAAATATTAATTTTATTTTTATAGTAATACTATATTTTTAATAATACATTTTAGTATTTTTGGGAGAAGAGTTTGGGTTTGAAGGAACCATAAGTAAACATGTATGTGTTTTTATATATTTTTTGTAATAATAATTTAGAAATTTTGTTTTATATATCTACATCTGCTTTGTTTTTGTATTATATTTTTGTCAGGTGACACCAAAAAAATAATGTAGCAAATGACTAATTTCGATAATTAATTTTTAGGGTGACCCATTTTGTATTTTTAATTTTTTTATTATTAGGATAAAAAAAAAGAGTTGTTTTTAGTACAAAGGAATGCATGTTTAGGAATAAAAAAAGTTTAAGAGATATTATTATGATTACGTATTTTTGTATATATTATTGTGATATTATTGTGTATAGAAGAAAGACCTGTTTAGAAATAAAAAAAGTTATTTTTGGTATGGAAGAAAGGTTGTTTTATTATATTATTGTGATATATCATATTTATTTATTTATTTATTTATTTATTTGAGGGTTTTTTTTATTGTTATTCTAAAATCAACCGGTCATTTGAGTGCTTTTTAAACTTTAATTTTTTAAGTCAAAAATTTTGTGTAACTCAAATTTATGTTTGTTGTTAATAATTGAAAATGTTGAGTTGATAATTAATTTTTTTATTTCAAATTTAGTAGATAACTAAAAAAAAATTAAGTTCAAATTTTGTGTAATTCAAATTTATATGTTTTGTTAACGAACTTTATCTTTTTTTTTATGTTAAATAATGTATTTTCATTATTTGTATATTGTTTATTTGTTTAGTTGATAATTTTTTTTTTAAAACTGTAGATATCTAAGCGGATTCTTGGATTAGAGAAGACGGTCACACAACAAATATGATTAATGTGCTGGTAAAAAAATTTGTTATTTATTATTCACGGGTCTCCTTATAAAGTTGCACGTCATTTTTTATTGAATTGAGAGATTTTAACTAACATAGTAATTTAATACGGTCAGGGTGAGTAACTTAATTCACACAACATTGTATCGTGATCTTTGTCAGACGACAAAGCACAATGTACAAGACATAGGCGAGTGTCTGATATTGTTGCAACCTTAGGCGTTGTATAGGATACAATTTTTGGCATCAGTTAGTCACCAAACACATGTCTTCCCAATTGTAAATAAATAATAAAATTTAAATTTTACATCAAGATTTTTTTTTTTTATAAAAACTTGTTCTAACAAGTTTAATTTTTATCTAGATGGTATACTTGTCTGGGTATCGAGAGGTCTTATACGCTTGCGATTTACCGACAGTTGATTGAGGCACATGTTGGGGAGGGGGTAATTTTTCCTAATATTCATTTCATGTAATTATTTTATTTTTGTTATTTCACTCATGTTCCTACAACCATGTTATTAATTGTGTAGTTTATCTGGATGCCATATTCCGCCCCAAACATTGCGATTATTATTCCCCCGTCGGCTCACATCTACTCACACTTGTGGTGCATTAACGCACCCGTGTTGAATTTCTCAACAGTCGAGTGGTACAACGGAAATAGAGCTCTGCGACAGTTTGGGTGCAAACAAGATGTTTCGGATGTTCCACAGAATTTTGACAATGTCTACGGAATTAACAAAAGGGGAAAATAATAAAAGAAATTTTGACAATGTCTACGGAATTAACAAAAGGGGAAAATAATAAAAGAATTGAGTATTAAATCATCAACAATATCTTTCATTGTGGAACACCTGGATGGAGTGGAGACCTCAAATGGATTTTGATTTTAATTTGCAACCCTCGTTCGAGTACCAACGTTAGTACATTGAAAAAGGGAAACTATATTTATTTTGGGGGCAATTGAAGTTAGTCCCTCCACGCTTGCACCGATGAGGGCACCAACACCATTGACTAGATCATCTACCTCCTAAACCCCAACTTGAGCTTGAGCTCTAACCTGAGCGATCTTATACACAATTTACTGGTAGTTCTTATCATCTAGATTTGGGGGTAGATAATTATCTTCTAAGGTCGTCAGGCTATTCATATCATTAAGAGATTTTTGGTTCCAGTTCTAATCATCAGGAATCAAAACCATCAATGATGTTTGATATCTTTAGCCCATTACCACCCTAATACTTTACCCCTCCCGGGCAAACCTTTGGGACATACGATTTTTTGAGTTTGTTAAGCACACACCAAGGTTCGTTAATGGATGCTGTGAACGATGGTTTAGGTGAAGAGAACAATAATCGCCGCAAACACCCTCAATAGCAACACCAGGCACTGCAACGGTTTACCCCAGGTGAAGAGAACAATAATCGCCGCAAACACCCTCAATGGCAACACCAGGCACTGCAATGGTTTACCCCATGGGCAACACCATCAAATTATCAATTTTAGGGCGTGTAACATTATCTTTATTGCATGCATTTTATAATTGTAATTCAAATGTTAAAGTTTGTATAATTTATATAGTTTAGACTGTATTTTAATGTAATATTCACTGAAGTGCAATCTTTTTATTTTATAGTTGAACATGTTTAAACAATATCAAATTTCTATCATAATCAAATAAATTCTAATAAAACTAAAAGTATACACAAATTAGGACGTAAAATGAAATATTACTTCAATTGATAACAACATTTTACATTCACTTGAACATGGAGTACATTAACTCATATTCTACTTAATCGAGACGATTGTTCAAGATAGTAGGTTCGATACGGGCATTCCCCCGATTATGAAAAATTATTTTGCATACATTGTTATGTTTAGGGTCGGTTTTATCTCTAAAGTCCATTCACCATGAATTTAGGTGACGTGCGGACGACCTTTCGACTTCTTACATAACCTCTTGTCTGGGACAAGCTCAAAAGTCTGCAGAGGTACTTCCCATATTGACACATCATACAAGATGGGAAACTCATTTCCCCAAATACGCAATGTGCATTCTAAAGTGTACACCTCATTGATATATTGTTCAACATTGATCAAGGCGCGAGCACAACCTGTAATAACGTGTGTACAAGGGTAACGAAGTGTCTGGAACTTCTCACAATCACATCGCTAATTTTGAAAATCAATTCTGTAGGACCTAAGTGGGATGCTAGGTCGACAGCCGATGGGCTTCGTAACTCAAAAAGTTTTTAACTATCTAGAATGTATTTCTACATTCATCAACCTTGCTCTCTAGGTGTTCGCATCCATTGCCTTCTTGACCTTATTGACAAACATATGTTCCACCTCCATCCGGTTTACTTGTTTCAGCCTCCATTTGATTTACTTGTTTCAGCTTCATTCTTAACATCAATGTTGCCAAACCTATAGAACATAGCCGAGAAAACAGATGAAATTGAAAGACGTCATGTTCATTTCAAGACAAATTTAACCGCTTTTGACAAGTTGATGGTCATATGACCATATTGAGACTCATTATCAAAACTTTGAGCCTATTGTCACTTCTCCATCGTATCCAACCACTCTCGGAAAGGAGTACTCATTTCATCATGCATATCACCCTTAAGCTTGGTTAGTCTTTGCTTGAAACGGTGTTGTTCTAGCTCATATGTTGTGTATGTATTTCAAAAAGACACACTTACCTTTTTCGATTTAATTTTTGAAAGTATTAAGAATATTTAAAAATATTTTGAAATCAAAATTTACCCATGTTTACTACTTGTTTGTGCTAGTCTGCATTCTTGTAATCTCGGTGAAGTTGACGACGATGCAGTAAACGAATCTCTACGGAACACTAGAACACATAATCACGACAATTAGTCCCTTCGATCCATTGGATATAATGCAAATATTGTCTTTTCTAACAATATATGTCCACAAGTTCGTTAGGAAGAATTCTCATGATTTTATGTTTTTTGACTCCATAATGGCAAACGCTATCGGGAGCAAGTTCCGATTCCCATCTTGAGCAACTGTAATAAGTAAGATTTGCATATATTTCCCGTATAGCTAGGTTCCATCAACCTGTATAAGTTGCTTACAGTGAGGAAAAGCTCATATGCATAGATTGAATGTCCAGAACATCTAGTGGAAAAATCTTCTTCTAGGTTGTAGTTGGTCGTCAAGGCCATAATAAAGTCATGTCTATAACTCAACGATAATCCTTAGCACGTACTCTCACATAGCGGATATCCATCCCTGTAGTTCACTGTACGACGCATCTCAATCTCTGTACAATTGCTCTATGACTATTTGTTTAGTTATCCATGCTTTTTGGTATGAAACTTTCTACTAGAATTGTTCTTGAATTTTGACAATCAGTACCGATATAGGAATGGTTGGCATGTCCTTTACCATTGGCATAATGCAGTTGCAGATAGTTTTCGCATTAAGTTTACTGTGATCTTATGTCATACGTGTAGAAGTGCATGTATGAAGCCAAACAGATTTTTGAATCTTCCATATTTGTGACCTCTGGGTAAATGTAGCTCGTACCCTTCAATTGCACCCTTTTATCATCTTCCAACACTCTCTAATATGTATTGTCAATTTAGACATGGCGAATTTCTTGTCAACTGACACATTCATGCTATATCCCTTAACAAAAAATACACAGTCTTCCTTGGTCGCGAAGTTTTCCCCCACGAACAACACCTCACGTTTGGGATCTACGACCAATCGATGAGTAGGTAATATATTTAGGCACTTAAGAAACTCGAATGCATGCATCACATTGGGATCTACGATTGACATATAGGCCCCAAGATCATTGCATATGAAAATGTCTTGACTCGGGTTCCCGACTGAAGACGCGTAAACATTTCCATCGTCATTCACACCTTTGTCGATATCATTGAGACTTCGTCTAGATCGAGATCATTATAATCTTCAACCTCGAGATTAGAATTACCATTATTATCTTATCTATCTTCACCATCCTTACCGACTTCTAACAACATCGGATGTATTTGTAAATTGGGACCTAGGTTAAAGTTCTCAGACGCAGGTGAAGTATTAAAATCAATGTCAAAACTACGCATAGATGATCGCTTATCAACAGGCGCTCTCGGAACCTCCATACACGGATCTTGAACTCCATATTTTTTACTTAATGGAGTGAAATCTTCAACTGGCTCCATATAAGCTAACTCAGCAAACAATTGAATCGGATTAGTTTTAACACTCCCAATACGACAATAAAATGCGACCATTGTCTCCACGTCTTCATCGTCTACAAGTTTCATCTTGGTAATTTTGATGGGATTCAGCGAAACTGAGAATTTGTAGAATAGTTTTGACATCCTCCTCCCACAACGTCTAACAATATTTACACTGATCCTCTCTTTCATATCATCAATAGACACATTTCTATTAAATCTCATTGCTATTTGTTGGCGAGATTAAAAAATACAACCAACTTTTGTTCTTAAAATTACTCCATTGAAATAAACACATATAAAGAAATGATGATCCATATTCAATACTAAATCTGTAAAAAAAAATTAAAATTCCCAATAATTATTTGAAAAATAAGATTCTACTGTAAAAAAATAATAAAATAAAATAAATATTATACTAACCTTACAAATTCTTCTTTATTTTCTCCTATTTTACAATTTTTTTCTCTTTCTTCTTATCAATTACTTGCTAAACCATTCAAGAAGGCTTTGTTCACTACAGCAAAACAGGTTTTTAGCGGCCTTTTTTTGGGCCTATAGCGACGCTTATAAGTGCCATAAAACTATTTGCGGCGCTTTTACAAGCGTCACAAAAAACTCTTCTAAAGACAATGCCGCTAACATTTTGCGGCGTTTATATAAAAAATGCCACTAAAGAACATGACATTTAGCGGCGCTTTTCTCACAAACGCCGCTAAAGAACATGACCTTTAGCGGCGCTTTCCCTAAAAACGCCGCTAAAGGTCATGTTTTTAACGGCACTTTCCTTAAAATGCCGCTAAAAGTCACCACTATCCCACTTCTTTGCTTTTATCGTTCTTACATGTTTCACATTTGATGTTCCTTATAATTTGTAGTTCTGGTGATTTTTCTTTATTGTTTACTTTTTTGTTTGTATAGTAACATCAACTATAGCGCTCCCCATGAAATTAGTTTCTTATAAATAATTTGTTAAGTTCAATTTATTACGACAGTTTAAATAAAATTCAGTTAAAAAATTTTCTACCAATCAAAAAATAGCAAATAGTAAATACAACTTTCTTCGTTTCATTGAAAAATGATGTTCAAATTTTGTTACACTGAACTGCAAAATGCAAATCTTATATATCACCAGGATTTTAAGGATTTTTCAATAATTAATCAACAGCGAAAATAAGCATTCTACTCTAAATAGGTTCATCATTGCTACGATAGAGATTTGATACCTTATTTCGGTTTCTCGCCTGAAGGGTAATTACACCCTTTCGACCAATTTTAGTCATGACCTCAGCAATCATATTTCCTATTTCATTGTTGTTCCCAGCACTAACAGCAACAACATCAGCAAGTTCACTGTCTTCAACCTAAACCCCATAGCACACTTATTATATTCCCTTCAAATAGTAAAATACAGAAAACATGAAAGCAGGTGAGCATTAAGATTACCTCTTTTGAAATAGCTTTAAGCTCAGATACTAAAGCCCTTATAGTCTTCTCAATGCCCCTAGTGATTAAAACTAGATTTGCATCGGCTGCCACCACCTGAATTACAACAGCTCTTAGCAATTAAACACAAATAGCATGGAAATGTCTAACTTTAAAGTTCTCTCATGTACCCCAAACATAAGAAATAGTTAAGAAATAGCATGGAAATGTTTAACTTTAAAGTTTTCTCATGTACCCCAACACAATTAAAATAAGCATGTTACTTTAGTGCAAAACTACGCTTCATTATACCTCAAGGAAACAGTATAACCACACACTTTAAGCTATTGTCAATCACCTCCCAGCAGAAATATAAGTCAATTCAAGATAAGAAAATTAAATAAAAAAACAAAAAAGTTATTTTAAAAAAAAGAATAAAGAAAAGAAAAAAGTAGCTTTGATAGGAGAAGGTAATAACAACCATGTCTACATAGGCGTGGGATAAAAATAGTAACTTCATCTTACCTATGCTAAAACAGGAATTAATGCCCCTAGCCAAATATCGAGTACCAGGATGCAGCCCACTTCGACGAGCTGTGAGAGCAACAATCCCTTCTACCTGACTTGAACTTCCAAAACTTCGACTTTCTGCAAACCCCTATACAATAATATCAAGTAAGAAAGAAGTATTAAAATATTAACCAAATCTAGACATTATACTATCATGTTGTTACCAATATTATTAAAGTAGGTTAGACATAGAAAATTGCTTTAACAGGATTACAAGATATTATGATATAGTTGTAGGCTTACTTTTAGGAGACAAAGATGGGAAGACAAAATAGATTAATCATGCTATTTTAGATGCTCAGACACAATTAAAGGAACACCTCAAGTTCCCAACCCCAACCAAAAAAAAAAAAACACTACCCAGAACATTTTTCTGATAGTGAATTTTATGTGCAAAATTTATTTCAAAATGAACAAGCAACAGCAATAAGAGAAGAAAAAGTGAACAATATTCCAAGATGACAATAAAATAAGAAATTCCAGTCATTCAATGTGTTACTGCTTCAGGAAATAGCAAGTTTAATTGCATTAATTTATTTAATTCTAAAGTTAATTAGGCGAAATTTTTGAGAGATTTGATCTAAAGCTCTGATTCATGTTTTAAGTCATGTATTTTCATGCTTTATCATTAATTAATCCAGTTTATAAATTGATAAAATCCACAATATTCATTATCCTTGATGGGGAAACTCAATAACCTACTAAAACAAAATTAAATAAAATGTGTCTTTTGGGGTTTGAATATTAATATTTGCAACCCCTTCCCTTAGATGCGACCTCTTTTGTACCAAAAAAAAAAGATTAACCCATCCTCATTGATGATCAAGACACGAAAACCAAAAGATATGAATAGAAGTGCACAATATGGTAATGCAAAATAGAAAATGTTAAATACCAAACAACGATGTGAATTCGGTTTCTCAGCGTCCAACCTTAGCAGTAGCTTTACAGCCTTCAGGAGAAAGAAAACAAAAATAACAAAAACATATTAATATGAGATCATGAACTAATAGAAGTACAACTAAGCAAAACCATTGTTCTTCAACTCATATATTACACAAACTGTTTAATCTCAATACAATAGAGCAAAACCATTGTTCTACAACTAATCATAACAAATGAACACGCATGTAAATTACTGAATTAGTTAATATTCAAGTTAAAAAGATGAATTTAAAATTCGCATACCTTGGAATTTCTAACTAACCATTAAATAGGGATCCGACAATCCATAACTTCGAAACTGATCAGGCAGTCATACTTACATGAGTTTTATAGCACAATAGATGGTAAATTTGATCAAAATTCCTTGTTCCAAATTCAAGTTACCCAATACAACCAGAGTAATTCAGTAGTACACAAAAATTTTACAGAGCAGATTATCATGGATATGAAATGATGGATATCTAACATTTTCAAGCACATGAAGAACAAGTTGAATAATGTGACGGCTTAGGTGGCATGAAAATTATGTGTCAAGGTAGCAACCACGTTGATAGGGGACCAGTGCCCCTTGCTTGGGTTCATGGTCCTTCAAAACAGTGAAAAAGGGGAAGCCATCAATTAGCATTTAGCCCCCTTTGAAAGAAAAAGCAAGCCTCTTACCATTTTCTTTTCTGATAAATTCTTTTCACCAAATTAATTTACATATATATATACATGGCTATACTGCAAAAGTAAATACTGACAGCAGGAATGATTATATATTTAAATATTTCTTTTTTAAAAAATGAGAATTATTTGTTATTTTTATTTTTTCATTTTCTATTTCATATACATCAAAACTAAACTATCATTTCTTGCTGTTGGTATCATAAATTTTATAACCTATAAAATGAAGCTCGAAGAATAATTCAAGAAAATGAAGCTCGGGTGTAACATATTCCTAGTATTATGAGCACAAATGAGTAAGATCAAAGAGAATTTATAATGTACTTGCAAATGTGGGCACTATATAGTTAACCAAGTTCTAACAACAAAAAGATAAGAACCTAAATAAGTAAAAGTAAAAATCCAGATGATTGTGATGTAGATGTTTGCTTTCTCTTTTTTTCCTGCATTTATTAAAAATTTGCCTTAAAATGAAAAAGAAATTTGAAAGGTGCCATTGATTTTACTTGGAAATATGGCAATCAAATCAACCTGCTAAACAAACATCAAAAGGCAAAAAAAAAAAAATCTAAAAACCAATGAAAAAATACGTTACTTTTTTGTCTGGCAAGTCTTTGCGAGATGATTTGAAAACTTCCTTCACCGTTGAGAACCATCCACTCCCTTTCTTTCCCATCGCCAGCCAAAAAATAGAAGTTTCTAAAACAAATACAAAAAATGGCAGATCATAAAACACCAAAATTTTTAAACTAATGAAACATATTACACTCGTTAAAATGTTAGAAAGAACGATACAAAAAGACAAAGTAACAAACACTTATATGCCATTTTACAAATTCATGTTAAATGAGAACAGAGAATTCATGGCAGCTACTCTCAAGGCACCATTTTGAAGAAGATCAGCAAGTTCATCAAACAACACAGCTGTCCTCCATCCCCAACCCTTGGGAACTTTTGGTAGAAGAGTGCCCCTCTATTTGAAGCTTCCGAACACCATTACTTCTCGCTTTGATGGACAAAATAGTTGGAAAAACGAAGGTATGAAAACAGAAGGCCATCATAACCTATGAATAAAGGAACAGATTGCAAATGCTTCGATTTGAACTTAGACTTACTAGATTTTGGCGAAAATCAAAGGGATGGAGATTTAGAGAAGGAGATTTAGAGAAGCAGGAAATGCAGTGAGAAAGATGCTGAGGATTATGGATCAGTATGGCGACATTGAAATGGTGGAAGGATTTCGATTTGGGGGGAAAATTAGATGTGTTTTGGGGATACCGATTTTAGGGGGAAATTTTAGGGGTTTCAATGGGTAAATTTTGGGGATAAAATTAATAAGGCATTTCGAGGTTATATGGTTTAGGAGAAACAAAATAGGTATTTAGTAGAGCAAAACGACGTAGTTTTGTTTAAAGTAAAATGATTTTTTTTGCGGCGTTTTTAATAAAAACGTCGCTATTGCTTATCTTTTGCGGCGTTTTTCATAAAAATGCCACAAAAAATCATTTTATTTTAAACAAAACGTCACCGTTTTATTCTGCTAAAAATCCCTTATTTTGTCTGCTAAAAATTATTAGTTAAGTGATTTTATAAGACATTTATTATTACTATTTTTTATAAATTAGATTTTTATAAAAAAAAAAGACCAAGTACTCTCAAGATAAATATCATATATTTTAATAAGAAAACAAATGATTAAATGGCTGTAATTAATTATTAAGGTAGAATTATCCAATATAAGCAATCAATCTCTCACATATCAAATTTCTATTAAAGATTGAGAAGTTAATCATGATTTTATATTATTCTTTTTCGATCTAATCTCTATTTCATTAGAGATATTTCTTCCTAACTAAAATATAATTAACTACTTTGCCAGATGTTCGATGTGGAATGATTTTAATTTTGGTACTTCATTTTTATTTGTAATAATTTGGTCCTATCCAAATTAGATAGTTACCTATCCATATCAATCTATTAATTTTTTTTATCAATTTTTTTTAAAATCTAATATTTAAATATATCAAATGGTTTAGATTAAATATTTTTAAATATAAAAATATTAATTGATTGTATAAAATTTCATCATTTAACAAATCTCAAGTAAACCCTAAACTATGTTCCATAAATTCTTAAACCCTAAACTATTGTCATAACTATAGAAGCTAACACCGAAACCTTAAAGTTAAGCTTACATCGCAATACAGTTTATATTAAAAAATTCGAGATTAATCACTTATATCAGTATAAAATTTATTAATTTTTAATAAATAGAAGATGAATGATTTGGGGGATTTAGGCCTGGACCCCTAACCCTCAACCCCTAAACCTTAAACTCCAACCCTTAAACCCTAAACCATAATCCTTAAACCCATAATCCATAAACCTTAAAATAGTAACTCCTAAACCATAAGCCCTAAACCATATACCTTAAACCATTAAACCTAAACTATAATGATAATTAATTCAATATTTTAAAATTAATATTATCTCTTTTACAATTATATAAGAAATTATTTAATATATAAATTAAAAACAATCAGTCATATACCCAAAAAATTTAAAATTATTTTAATAATAGTATTTTAATTTTTTCATTTTTAACACATATTTTTCTATGTTTTTAGGTTTCAAATTTTTTTATGTGTCATTATTTTTTTTGAAGAATTTAAATATTCAATTAAAAATAAATTGTATTTTAATTAATATAAATAAACCAGTTAAATAATAAATAGACAGATAAAATGTTTTTTGCGGCATTTTGACAAAGCGCCGCTAAAGCTCGATCTATAGTGGCGTTTTTCAAAAAGCGCCACTAATGCTCGATCTATATAGGTGTTTTTCAAAAAGCACCGCTAATGCAACTAAAGCTCAACATAGGCGTTGTGCTTAATTTTTTTGCGGCATTTTTCATAAAGTGCCGCTAATGGTCAACCTATAGCGAAAACGTCGCTAATGCTTAATCTATAACGGCGTTTTTTAAAAAGCGCCACTAATATTCGACCTATAGCGTCGTTTTTTAAAAAGCGCTGCTAATGGTAGACCTATAGTGGTGTTTTTTTAAAAAGCGCCGCTAAAAACCTGTTTTGCTGTAATGGTTTAAATAGGGTCCAATGCTGCTTGACAGCGTCCATCCACCTGGGTGTCGTCTGACAAGTCTCTTCCACCCCTCCAACCCGATTTAAACTTGTATTTTGGCAGGTAATACTGGTGTCGCCATATAGGTTGGCACCACCAATAAAAATGATTTTTTAAACCCTATTATGGCCTCATGATGGCCTAATGATTGTGGGGTAAAAATGGTGGTGTCGTCAACTTGTAAGGCACCACCCATAATCACTATTGCAAACATACCATTTTGATAAATAATCTCATATGCATATCGTTAGAGTAATTAATTTTTTTTGTATTATTAGGATAAAAAACCCGACAAATAAGTGAAAAATAAGTATTTTGATAATAATAATTTCACACCAACCCCAATGAGAATCTTATATAAAAACTAAAAAATGGGCCTCCTTCTTTTCTCGTAATGATGTATCATATTTTTATGATGATACTAACAATTAGTGTATCAAAACTCACCAAAAAGATTTCACATTTTAAATGATATGAGAGTTTTTTAATTTTAAACTTGTTAAAAATTTTCACATGAAATTGTTAACCTAAGCCTTATTGGATAACAGGTTTTAATATAACAAATTAAAGTGTTTTTGAATAAAAGTAAAGTTGAGCAATTACATAAAATCAAGTTGAAATGGATTCAATTGAAATATGTTTTAATCATTTTCAAATAAGTTGGAATTGCTCCAGGACACGATATTCTACAATCGATACCCCTCTATTAATTGATACCAAATTGACATTTTGGAATTTGTAACCTTTTCTAGGTACCGATCTAGTATCGATACTTTTCATAAAAGTATCGATAATTCTCTCAGGTATCGATATTCCTATTTCATCGCGTAACATCTCGAAATAGGGCCTAAATGGAATAGTGGTTGCGAAACCACAAATCTGAGATAGAAAAGTTTATTTCGATTAATTTTTATGATTTACCGAGTGATTAGATGCATGTGTTAGAGTATTGATAAGAAATTTTATAGATTGCATGTTTAATTTGCCTATTAGGGCTTATTTGCAGAAGTTGCTGTAACAGCCCGATTTAGGGCCTAAACGGAACGATGGTTTTAGAACCATGAATTTGAAGTTGAAAAATTTATTCCAATTAAGTTTTAAGGTTTATTTATTGATTAAAATATTGTGTAAAAATATCGTTAAGTAATTTTACTGATAAAGTGCTTAATTGGACTTTTAGGACTAAATTGCAAAAGTTGCAAAAAGTGCATAAGTACTTGATTGAAATGGGGGTTTAAAGAGGAGGTCCTTAAATGGTAATTAGACCATTATATTTTGTTTGGACAAAAATGGGCATGAATAGGACAAAATTTTAAAGAAAGGCCTAACGGCATTTTAGTCATTTGGTAATTAAAAGAAATAAAAAAGGAAAATAAAGCCAAAATTGACTCATCTTTTTCATGGAGGCTGAAATTAGCATGGGGGAAGCCATGGATAGGGTTTTCAAGCTTTCCAAGCTCAATAGTAAGTCCGTTCTAGCCCCGTTTTTCAAGTTCTTTACGTTTTTGGAATCACAGTAACTTGATTAAGCTTATTCTAGCAATAATTTAAGCTAGGGTTCATATTTGGAAAAATACCCATAGGTGAAATGTGTTTATTTTGATGTTTTATGGTAGAATATGAAAGATGAAATTATGTTAAACAACTTTTGCTAAGCGGTTTTAAGCAAAAATGAGTAAAACGACTTAATCGGTAAAAGTTATTATTGTTCATAACTATGTGTTAGAGTGAGAATTTGATGTTTCCATAGAAGGGAAAAATGATCAGAATGTCATGAAACATAATAATAAGGGATGAAGTTTAATTCCCGAGCCTAGGGGCAAAAGTGTAAATATGCAAAAGTTTAGGGGCAAAATTGTAATTTTTCCAAAACTTGATTTAAGGACTGTTTTGAATAGTACATTAATTAAATAAGTAAAATATGATGTTTTAGATCCCGAAAAACGAGATTTGAACCTAGAATGGGAGAAAAATATAAAATCGAGAAAGTTGGTAAAATGGCCGTTTTAGTATCGAGGTAAGTTCATATGTATAATAAGCATTAATTTATGCATGTTTCAATGTAAAATTTATATATTTACTATGATTGCCGAGGTGTTGAAAGTAAGTATAATTATGACGATTTAAATGTTCAATATTAATTCGACATGGAAATGTGAAAATATGTAAGTTTGTATGTAAATAATACATTATCTTTATTATGTTTTTATATTTCAGCATATTTTATGTATTGTAGCTGATTTTTGAATCATAATTGACTATTGGAAGTATGGAATCAAGTATTAGAAAGAGAGAGAAATCCCGGTTGAACCTTCGGAAAGATTGGATGATATAGATGGTATGTAGCTAGGTCACATGTATGGTGCTGAGTGCACATCATGTGTACAAGAGAGTTACGAGACATTATGATGTAGCTAGGTCGCATGGGTGATATTATGTGTACACCATGTAGACAAGAGAGCTACGGGATATATGTAGCTAGGTCACATGCGTGGTTCCAGGTGAAGGACACCATGTAGACAAGAGAGCTACGAGATAAACTGGCTAGGTCACATGGGTGGTACTAAGTGTTCACTATGTGTACAAGAGAGCCAAAATTATGTGTACAATCGAGCTAGGTCACATGAGTGGTGCTAAGTGAAGGCCACTATGTGTACAAGAGAGCTTCGATTTTAAAGGTGGGTTGTGTGCGATACCATCGCGTATCTGTTATTATTCTGAAGTGTTCAACTGGGAAATTGATTAAATGAAATTGTGTATGACTTTGTAATGATAAGTGTAAGTATATACGTGTGTAACTTATGAGCAATATGCTTGATATGTGATTGGAAATTGGAAAGATTGTTATGGGTAAGTGATGAATACAATTGAAGTGTGAAAGATCAAAATTGACAATAAAACTGTTATGGATAGTTGTAGTGATGTGAATCTAAAAATTTACCAAAAATAGTATAAATTGAATCAGAGACTGAATAAGATATAAAATTAAATCTTAATGAGTCTATTTTTATATAACAGAAACAGAGCAAGGAAAGGAATTCTATAGTATGAGATATTTAAGTTTTTGAGAGACTGGTTCAGAATGACTACGTGATCCCCTGTTCTGACTTGGAAAAATCATTAAAAATTGTACAAAAATAATTAGGGGATATAATTTATATTCTTGAAATACTTAATGAGTTTAGTTTCAAATAAAATAAACGATAACATCCTTTGAATTCTGTACGGGGAGAAATTTGATTCGTAGTGAAGAGTGGTCAGAACAGTTGAGCAGTGAAATAGGGGTAACTTCAATGAATAAACTGTACTAATTGGCTAGACCAAAAATTTTGAAAATTTTATGGTAAGAATATACGTGAATCTGGTTTCAAGAAAAATTAACGGTTTGTAATTTGGAGTTCTGTAGCTCTAGAAATAAATAATTTAGCTTCTGCTACTCTGCTAGACAGCTTATTTTGAACTTGTTTATGATTGTAATAGTGAAAGTATGTGTGTGTTTGTGATGGTAATATTCCGGGAACATATTGTGACTTCATTTAAAGTATGATAATGTATTGTTTATTAATATTTACATACTTACTTACTAAGCTATAATGCTTACTCCCTTCCTTTCCTTTTTCCTATAGTGTCTCAGATGTTAGCTCGAGTTGGAGGTCGCCGGAGGTTAAATCACACTATCAAACTATTGATCGATATATAAAGGTTTTAAAGTATTTTTAAGTCTTTGGCATGTATGGAGACTCATTTAATTGTTACTAAGTTGCTAGGAATTGGCCTAAAATACTGACCTATGTTATTTGAAGGTCTCTATTGTATAAAGTCATTTAATGTAGATAGTCTTGATTATGTTATTAATTAAATGATGCAATTTATGAATGTGCATGCTTGCCTATGTGTGTGGTTGAATTAAAGCATGATATGGGCCTTGTAAGCTCTTTTTAAGGGAAAGCTTGAATGTGTTTGAAAAAGTTTTAAATTAGAGTGAAATTATGAATCGATTTTTATACAATGATTAGTGATTAAGTCTGGTAATGCCTCGTACCTTGTTCTGGCGTCGAACACGGGTAAGGGGTGTTACACATCGGTCACTAAAATTAGCATTAATTACAAAAAAAATATTGATACCCTTTTAGTAGGTATCGATACTCATTGTTGCAGGTGAAGTTAATGACCTAGTATTTCATCCCCAACGGCTATATTCACTTCTACAACAACCACAATGGTTAGAAATCAATTAGAGGGTATAAATACCATCTTCCAAAGGTTTAACCACAAGAAGAGCAATGTGCAAAGCTTAAAGATAAATCAAAACAACCTAGAGTTTAATTCTTTCATACATTTTCTTGTAAACACTTGTGAGCTTTCATTGTATTCATTTAGCTCAAGTGTTTTTCTTTGTATTTGTGCTTAATTGGCAAACATCTTGATCTTGTAAGGATTGTTTCTTTGTTTGCTTATTTGTTCTCTTTGAGAAAGGGTTAATTCTTAAGGTTTGAGTAAAAACCTTAAGGGAGTTGTATATTAAGATTTTTGGGTATAAATCTTAAGGGAGATTGTAAGGTTAAACCTTGCCCTCAAGGTTGCCGAATTAGTGAATTTGGGAAAATCTTTTGTTGTGGTAAGCTAAGGTAGTGGAGTAGGCAATTGGGGTCAAACCACTATAAATCCTTGTGTTCTTTGTTGCACAATTTTTATTGCTTCCACCATAACATCTTAAAGGCCAATTCAACTTCCCTATTAGTGTTCTCAAGTTAATCTTTACGAGCTAACAGAAATCAACATAAAATTTTAAATATGATAGTAATTTGAACTAAAACATGGCATTAACATAGGTAAGATAATCAAATTATGCTAAATTAAATAATAGTGGTTAAATCTATCAATTGAATTTAATACAATACAAAATCATAATTTTACCGATAATTTCTTTCTTTAGAAATTGCCGATATATCTTGGTATGCTCTCTTTTGGTTTGGTAGATGTGCCTATAAACATTGGTATTTTTTTTCCTTTTTTCCTCCATTTCCATTTTGAGTTTCGCCTACAACTTGCCACATTCTCCCTCCTCTTTACTTCAAACTATTTGGATGGGAGAGGGAAAAGCTTTGTTGTTCCTCATCACTGTTATATTCTTATTGCACAAGTTAAGACATTTTTTGAGTGAAGGGCATAGGCAGCAACCAACCTTTTTTGATAGGGTTAGCTCTCCCTTCGATGGGGTTCATTTTTCTTTCTTTGTTTCCCTTTTTTATATTGGGTTGGGGTTTGGTCCTTATTTCTGGTAAAGGGAAACATGACTAGCTGGGAGAAATTGAGTGTTTGACTGGGAATTTTCACTCAATTGAGAGGAATCTTGTCTCAAGTCATCATCGGCTCTACCTATGGGGTCGATTCCTTGCTCACTCATATTCTTGGTGATTAAGTGCCAACTTTCACCTATAATCTCTGCCATATAGGTTCCTCAAGACAAAGTTGTTTCCTTTTCAAGGTCGTGTCGCTTCTTCTCTGTGCAGTCCGCGTGAAATGCAAAAGAGGTTGTCTGCTTTGGCTTTGTTTCCAATAGGTGATGTTCTGGTTTATGCAGCCTTTGAACTAGTTCTTTAAGAGTGACTATATGGGTTCTTTGATTAGAGTAGGTTTAAGGGCAGCCGATCCCCCACCTCCCTACTTTTAAAACTTCCAGTATATTCATAAAAAAGCTTCAATATTTTAAAATTTCTAAATAAACTTTTAAAAACGTTAATTAGATTTGTCCAAAATTTTTATAAATTATCATTAAACCTCTATTTTTTTTAAAAAAAATTCCATTATTAAATCTCTCAAAATTTTTATAAAATTTAATAAGCCCGATAAATGTTATCAGTTATTCCAATCATAATATGAAATGAAAGAATAAGGCTTAGTCTGGTTTCAAGAAACATTAAAAATTGAAAAAAATTAAAATAAAAGATGTGTTTTATTGAAAATTTTAAAAACAGTTTCTGAAAAATGAAAATGAAAAAAATTAAGAAATAAAAAAAAATATTTTCATTGTTTTCACTAAAACTACCATATTTTAAATTTGGTGAATTGACAACAAACACAAAAATATTCATTTTTTTAACAATTTTAAAATGTTATATCTTTTCAAATCCATATAAATTTAAAATTTATTTATTTTATTTCTCGCTATTCTGATAATAATTTTTATTATTTTTATAATTTAAAATTTAAAAAATATTTAATGTAAATATATAAATAAAAAATTCCCAAGAGTCAAGAAATTTGGTAAGGATAAAGTTAGAATGTTGTTAAGGTTATAAGTTGAAGTGGATGGGCCATTTTGACCTAAAAAGGCCCTTTTCTAAATTTAATTACGGAAATGTACCGTTTTTTGAATTATTTACCGAATTAGGCCATTTCCCACGAAAACGCGTTCACGTCAGCGCGTTTCCAGAGTAAATGTCAGCAAAATGCTTCCCTAGGGGAGCTTTTTGTCCACGTCATCAGAAAACGCTTCTTTGAGGGCGCGATTTGCTGACGTGGACAAAATGCTCCCCTAGGGAAGCATTTTGCCCTTTTTTCAGGGTTAGGATTTTTAGGGTTTAATTAATTTAGGGTTAGAATTTTTTAAGGTTAGGGTTTTTTAAGGTTTAGAATTTAAGGGTTTTAGGGAAAAAAATTAATTGAATTGGGGTTTAAATTAACTATTAATTTTAAATACTGAATATTAAATTAGAGTTTAAGGTGTTAGGGTTAATTGATTAAATTAGGGATTGATTAAACTAGGGTTAATTGATTAAATTTAGGGTTAATTGATTAATTTAGGGTTAATTGATACATAATCGTTTAAACATACTATTTTAATATTTTATTTCTTATAATATTTTAGTAAAAAACCCTTAAATAACTCTTAACGTGTAAATAACAACTTGGTAATTCGATTACTTCAGTTTAGGTTTTTTTCCCTTATCAATGGCTTAGAATATTTTATTTTTGATCCACTAGCTAAGTTTCTTTTACCTTGTAACAAGCTCATTTCTGATTTTTTTAATTATTAACTTTCAATATACATACACGAAAAAAAAATTCTCAAAGATAACATGATTGTAGCATATATACATACTAGCGCTATACTAAGTTTAGGGTTTTGAGAAATAAAATAATTAATTAGGGTTTAAGGTTTTAGAGTTAATTTATTAAATTAACTATTAATTTTAAATACTAAATACTAAATTAGAGTTTAGGGTATTAGGGTTAATTGATTAAATTAGGGTTTAGTTTTTTTAAATAAATTTGTGTTTAGGGTATTAGAAAAAACATATAAGCAATATAAATTTTTTTTGTCTTAGGGTTTAGGGTTTCTGCAAGAATAATTTTGAGTAGACATTTTTGAACAAATAGTGTCGAAAATGCTTCAAGTAGGATGCACTGTCAGCAAAATTTCTGAAAAAAGCTCCCACGTGGACGCTCTTTTGGTATAGTAGTTCATAGAAAAATAATTCTGAGTAGATGTTTCTGAACAAATAGTGTCGAAAACGCTTCAAGCAGGATGCACTGTCAGCAAAATTTCTGAAAAAAACTCCCACGTGGACGCTCTTTTGCTACAGTAGTTCGTAGAAAATAAATTCTGAGTAGACGTTTCTGAACAAATAGTGTCGAAAACGCTTCAAGTAAGATACACTGTCAACAAAATTTCTGAAAAAATCTCTCACGTGGATGTTCTTTTGCTACAGTAGTTCGTAGAAAAATGAGGCTATAAATGAGTCAAATTTTATTCTCAAGTTGCATAACTTATAGTAAAAAAAATTAGAGAGGCTAAGAAAAAAAGAAACTGAAGATGAGTGAACATATTAGTACTATTATTTACTATGATGGTGAGTTCTGTAACACCAAGAATGGTGTTGTTTTTATATCAGAGAACACAGCGAAACTGATTTTTAACTAGAACATAGATTTGATAGAACTTCGTAAAAGAATTAGGCGTAAAATTTTTGGAACGACGCCAATGAAAGTTTTATCTATTAAGTATCGATTTTATGCTTCAGTTGATCTTGTGACATATAACTCATTCGACATCAAATGCGCTCGTAACTTGGAGGCAATGGTGCAGACTCATCTCGCTAGTGGATTACACTATCTTGAGTTATATGTACAATTTTCATCGCCAAATGATGCATTTGCAGCTTCAACATTTACTACTGGTCGAGTGGAATACACAACCCCTACCCGACACTCCGTTAGTGGGTGGCAAAACACGAAAGCGCCCGTGTTTAGTAGCAGTATGGAATACTCAACCCCTACACGACACTCCGTTAGTGGATGTGACATGCACCTCAGTGGGTCAATGTTTGAAGCTGGAAATACGTACTAGGGAATGATATCAACTTTTAGTGGTTGGTAATCCACATCTGATTGGAGACGTTGTGAAACGTTCATTAGGAGGGATGATGTACTCCCTACGACGTCCACCGGCAAGGGAACATTCTACGTTACACATGATGATGGGTCAGATGATGAGTTCGATGCGGATCCACCTCGAGAGGCCAGCCTCGATGGTACAGGAGTTGTATTATTTTCTGAACCAGAGCCTGTTCCAACCATACCTGAAGATGTTGAAGGGGGTTCAGATGATGAAGAAGAAGATCTGCGATTCAGGGCATACTCGCCTCTAGCCCACATGCATAATGTCGATCTATCTCAAGATGGTGTGTTGGAGTTTCCAGATCTACCACACAGAAGGCGTGACTGTACAAGTTCTTCATTAGATTCGGGTGAATTGAAAGTTGGTAAGGAGTTTTCCAATAAAGATAGTTTTCTTGGTGAATTAAAACAATATAGCATCATGAACGGGATTAACTACAACGTGGTTAAATCCAAATCCGATAAATTTGAGGCTAAGTGTGCAGTGCAAGACGATACATGTTCATGGAAAATCATGGCCTTGTTGAGGAAAAAGACAAGCTTGTGGGAGATAAAAAAGTACAAAGGTCCACATACATGTGTTGCCGGTACAGTATCACTAACTATTTAGAGTTTTTTAATAGTACTGTTATTACGTACTGTTGCATTTTTTAACGTACTTCGTTGACAAGTGTTTTGAAAGATCATCCCAAGATGGATTCAGATATGTTAGCTACCTTAATACTACCGACGGTAAAGGTGGATCCTAGAACTTCAGTACCGGTCTTAATTGCTAATATTCGTAGCCAGTTGAGGTACATGCCCTCTTACCGCAAGGTTTGGATAGCTAAGTAGAAGGCGTTGGAAAAGATTCATGGTGGGTGGGACGCTTCATATAATGAAGTGTGGCAGTGGTGTCAGGTGCTAGAGAGATATGTCCCAGGTTGCGTAATAGACCTTGAAACAGAACCTGTGTACTACAACGACCGATTGCTCCGTGGATGCCAAGTATTTAAGCGTCTATTCTGGAGCTTTAAGCAATACCGAGACGCATTTCTATATTGCAAGTCATTGGTACAAATTGACGATACCTTTATCTATGGTAGATATACCCATCGGCTATTGCTAACTGTGACACAGGATGGCAGTGGGAGAATCCTTCCAATTGCGTTTGCAATAACACCGGGGGAGTCAGCTGATGATTGATAGTTCTTTCTTTCTAGGTTAAGGAGGCATGTTTACCCCTAACCTAATATCTGCGTCATATCGGATCAGGGCACTGGAATACTAGCCGTAATTGAACGACAAGGAAGCCTGTGGCATTGCATACACCATCCGTATTGCCTAAGGCACGTTGCATTCAACTACTACGGGCAATTTTGATTTACAAGTGAAAAACGAAAAGTGACCAACATGGGCATTTAATATCTATTAATATAATTTCATTTGTAATATTGAATTTATTTTAAATGGAAAAGTGATATGTAATTTTCGCTATCAACTTATATTGGCAGGGTATGAGATAAGTAAGGACCATTTTTATAAGATGTTGGCGGTTTTGCATTCAGTTAACGAAGAAGGCGCAGACTACCTCTGTAACATACCTTTCGAACAATAGACACAAACATACGACGGTGGCCTACGATATGGTCATATGACCTCAAACCTGGCTGAATACATAAATTCTATTCTAAAAGGAACACGTCATTTGCCCATAAAATCGGTTGTTCGAGAGACATATTTTCATTTAGCGACACTATTTCCGAAGTGAGCAGCGAGTTATAAAGGTCAAATGCAAGGAGGCCGTGTATGGTGTGCAAGGGTATTACAAGAAAATAACAAGACGAATGTGCGGGCGAACACCATGCACATACTCTGTCACGATCGAGACAACCTATGGTTTCGTGTGACGGAGTTTGATAGACCGCACGAAGGTATTATTGGCGGGCAATATCGTGTACACTTGAGAAATAAGACTTGCTATTGTGAGAGGTTTGACGCACTTTGTTATCCATGCGCTCATGTAATTGTAGCTTGTCAGAATCTCCGTCTAGATCCCATGAGCTACGTCGACGAAGTGTATAAACTAGAAACCATGTACAACATGTGGAGACACGTATTTCCACTTGTCTCAGATGAACGTAAGTGGCCGTCTGTATTGCTTGCTCCGTTTAAGCTGTTACCGGATAGAGAATTGCGTCGCAAACCAAAGGGTCGACCTTGCTCGACTAGAATACGTACCAATATGGATATCTGAGAAACAACCAATCAATAGAAATTGTGCGGATGGTGTAGGAACTCAGGCCATACAAGTAGATCATGTCCAAATCGAAATAGTTGATAGTTGTTGTAAAAAACTATGTTGTATTATTGAAAGCTTTTATTAAATGAAATTATGTTGTATTACAATTGCCTTATTCAAAAGAACTTTTATTTTATTAAATGAAACAATATAAAAAAGCTTGTACAAATATATTAAAAAAATCAATGTCCGTGGCGGTCGAAATCAGTGCCACATGAGGGTCATCGACGGGTCCGTGCTAGATTCCTCCTTGGATCAGCTTCCGGCAGGGGTTGTGGTTCCTCCGGCAGGGGATCTGGTTGTGGGTGTTGGGAGGGTGACCCAGCTTGATAAAATAATAACTGTGGCGATGTTTGCATCACCCATGGGGGAGGTGTTTGAATCTCGTAAGGTGATGGGAATTGGTAGAAAGAAGAGTTCTCCGATGGTGGCTCGTACGATCTCTCATGCGACGGCGGCCTATAGATCAGCGGTTGACTCGGAGTAATCGGGAACAGAGATAAACCAACCCATGGATTCCAACCTACCATAGGACTAGGAAAAGGAAACATATAAGGGTTAGGATACATATAAGGGCTAGGATACGTACCTGACATAATCTGAAAAGGCTGTGATGTGGGTGTCATCGGTTGAACTGTTGGGCCTGGTGATTTTGTGGGCGCTGTTGATTGGCCTGCGTCGTCTTTTCTTTTTGGATTTAAAGGGCCCTGTCGTTCCCTTTGGGCACGAATTTATTGTCGCCTCTCATCTTCTGACAATAAATATGGTTTGCCATGGATCCTAAACTATGGCATGTATTCCGGTACGCACGCTAACTCTAGAATGATGATCGGTTCTCGAGTAGGTATATAATCATACCAATGTTCCCACATTTTGATATAGTGTGACCGGAATCTCGGCCAATCCGTATGCAGTTGCCGTAAGTCGACTTTGTGCTCATCATCAAACACCTTGGGTGCCACGGGAATCGGTTTTCGGAATCTAAATTACCTCAATACTCTATCTGACTGGTGCATCTCCATGGTAGCATAGTTCACCAATTGGACCTTCACATGTCAAACGTTTGGATTTTGAAAGAATTCATCCAGAATTACTGCCCGAATTGCCGGATCCTCGTATGGTGTCCATTGAAACTATATGAACATGATAAAAATATTACTTATATACATAATACATAATACTAAATACTAAATACTAAATACTAAATACTAAATACTAAATACTAAATACTAAATACTAAATACTAATTACTAAATACGAAACTATTATTTTATTATGTATATATATTTTATTTAATACTTACTCTACTTCCGATCGTTGGTTTAATAGAAGCCGTATATCTTTGAGAGAGGTAGGTATTCCGACATAACTCACCGAATGGTTCCACCTAATTAAATAAAATTTTAGCATACAATTATATTCTAAATCTACGTAATAATTGTAAAATCTAATATAAAATTTATCTCGTTATAAGTGGAAATGTATATGAGTGGTCCACTCGAGGACGTAAAATTGGAAAGCAAAACCGTGCCTATGATTACAGTAGTGATAGGCAACCTCCTATTTTGGTTTTGTTCGGTCGCGTCGCCTCGTACATTTCCTTGTACAATGTTGCCAACACAGTAGACCCCCAACTCAATTCGCCGGCTGCTCTAAAATCTATGAGTTTCAGCAGCCATCTCAAATGTACGAGGTTTCGTGACAAGTCCGAAATCAGATAACCTCCAATCATCTCAAGAATGTATGCCCGAGCATATCGTATTCTTTCGAGCTCAGTCGAATCATTATCCGGCTTCGGGAATGTGTCTCATAACCAGCCCATCTCGATCTGACCTCCGTTAATATTATCCGGTATAACACCCAAAAGCTCGTAGCATATGGCTCCCCAATCAGTAGATGATACGGACCTGGTGACTGCGTACCCATCCATCGGCAATCCCAATTGCAAATGCACGTCTTCCAGATTAATAGTACACTCTCCGCATGGAAGATGAAAAGTGTACGTCTCGGGTCTCCACCTCTCTATCAATGCACTGATTAATTTCGGGTCCAACTTACACCCCCGGCCTATCGTGACCACGTGCCAAAATCCTACTTCCCGCAAGTAATTCTCGATCAACGGCGATGGAGGACCAAACATATTACGGATGTAGCATTGTAACACCCGATCTACAGACTATTATAAAAATTTATAAAACAAAAATTAATTAAAATTGCATAAATTAATTAATGCAAACATCATAAATGAAAAATAATCAAGCAGTATTGAAATTTTAATTATAATTACATAAATGAATAAAATATCAAATAGTATTGCAAATTTAATTAAATTTGCATAAATTAAAAAAATATCGAATAGTATTGAAAATTTAAAATTATCACTTACCATTATCATTTGATTAACGGAAATGTACTTATTATCGAGACGGATTAATTCTCCGGCCATTGCTAACACGATCAGATTTTAAAAAAAATTAAATTCAAAAAAAATTTAAACAAAAAAAATTGATAGAATTTTGATAGAATTTTGAGAAATTTTCAATAAAATTTGATAGGTTTTTGAAGGGAATATTGAAAGAATGTTGAGAATTATGAGAGAATTGTGTGAAAAATAAAGGAAGGGAAAGGAATTTTGAGAGAATTATAGAAATTGTGAGATATTTGTGTGAAAAAATGATTTGGGGGGCCTTTTTATAGTTTTTTTTTTGGACCGTTGGAAGCCAATGGTCAAATTTTTGACCGTTACACGGGCAAAACGCTTCCTTGAGGGACCGTTTTGCTGACGTGGACACTAAAGCGCGCTGACGTGGACGCGTTTTCGTGGAAAACGGCCTAATCCGGTAAATAATCCGGTAAATAACCCAATAAACAACCCATTTCTATAATTAAATTTAGGAAAAAGCTTTTTTGAGTAAAACCGCGAAGTGGATGACTAAATTTAAAAATTAAAACTCATAATTGAAGTAATAATAAGAAATGAGTGAGTGAGTGAGTTTGTACCAAATTCCCAAAACACTGCAACTCTTTTCACATCTCATTGCTTAACAATCCTCCTCCTACCCAATGGCTTTGCAATCTACATTATGGACAAAATGATGGCTTCCCAAAAAGTATAATTTGAGTTAATGGGTCGGAATTATTTTTTTAATTTATATTTAAATTTATTTTTCATCTAATGCAAATTTAATAAAAAAATTATCAAAATTTAGCCCCAACAAATTAGATTTAGGGGTTTAGATGGTCGGTGCGGTACGTTTAATTTAATTTTTTGTATCATACTACAGCGTCATTATAGTATTTAATATCATTGTCACTGTTGTTTTTACACTAATCACAAGTAAATCATTACTTATCTAAACCAACAACCAATACGAATGACAATGGAGGAGTACATAATAATATTTTGGTCATCTTGACCTCCCGCTTTATCCACAATTCAATTTTATTAAGAATTTTCACCATTGGTCCCGCCACAATCCATTTTATAGAATAAAATAGATTATATAATAAGATTAAAGCTCTCAATTCATTTACAAATCTAAAATGAAATGCAAGTGGTATTGGTAGAGCCCGAATTGTAGATGAAAAATAAAGTTTGTCCTCTCATTTCTCCAAGGATGTAATGTGTTGGATATGTGGCCAAACCTGAACTGCACAATCTCTTTCTTCTTCCTTCAAAATTGAGGTTGGTGATGCCATTCGGGCTATCAATCAATTCAACTTTTTCTCATATATATATATATATATATATATATATAATTAATAACAATAATGGTTTGCCACCTTCCAAATTGCAATTATCGTATCATTTAAAATTAATTAATAATAACACATAATATATATTATATTAAAATAAAAAAACAGATTAAATTTGTTTATTATAGTATTTTCATCAATCAAATACATTAATATATATATAATTGATGGATGTAATAAAGTGTGTATAATAAAAAATAAAATGTATAAAAATATTAAAATAAAATTTTAGTTTAGTGAGAAATTAAATGTTTTTGTAACCTAATTGGTTTGGGTTCAAATCTTTGTATATTTTTATTGACTTATATTTTTAAATAGTATAACTTATTTTAATTATAGAAGTGGTTTCTGTAATTTTCCTAATCAAGTTGGTGATTCGATTGAGGGTGACATTAACTTAATAAATAATATATATAATTGATAGAACTAATAAAAGGTGCATAATAAAAATTAAAATGTAAAAAAAAATTAAAATAAAAATTGAGTTGAGTGGTAAATTAAAATTTTTTCTAATTTACTTAGCTTAAGTTGAAATCTCACTATATATATTTTTATTAAAATTTTTAAATAAAAGAAAAAAATAAATTATTTTAATTAAGGAAGGTAAGACGAAGTTGATAGATAATATAGAATATATTTGAGTCGTAATTGCAAGACTCTAAAAGACTAACCCACTGACCAACAAACTTTTAAGCTTTCCTTCTTTAGCTAAGTAAAATGTGAGACCCACCAAACTAGTTTAGTATGGAATTACAAATATTTAAAAAGAAATTAGAAAATAATTTTTATTTGATTAACATCTGGAATTAAAATAAAAAAAATGGAGTAAATTGAAGTTAAACGTAGCATAATGTGTGTTGCCTAAAATGATTCAAAATTTAAAACAATGTTAATCTAAAATTTTAATACTGGAAATGATATTAAAAATTTGAAATGCAAGTGTGAGACCTCTCACTATTACATCGTCATCTCAGTGGCGTAACCGTGGTTACAGAAGTCGTCGGGGACATAAAAGTAAATTTGTTTCGACAAATCGGCAATATCTGTTGGCGCTATTAGACATCTTACGAAAACACAGAAAAAAAATAAAAGAAGAAGAAGAAAGGACACGGTTCAAGTCCCGGAAGAAAGAAAGACAAGAGAACTGAAAATAAAAAAGAAGAAGAGCTTTTTAGTATTTGCGGGCGTCGACTTTTTTGTTTCACTCACTTGTTTCTTGTTTCTTGTTTCAGATCCATAATCCCAAAAACCAATAAGCTAATTTCTTTTCTTTTTCTTCATTTTGGTTTTTGCTTGGAGTTTTAATGGGTGAAAGCCAAGAGCAGAAGCCATCATCTCACCCGTCGAAAACGGTGGCGGTTTCACGGCCCACGATTACTCCCCCACCACGGCCTTGCACGGACGCCTTGTTCAACGGTGGGCTTGGCATGATGGGTTTTAGTCCAGGTCCCATGACGCTTGTTTCCAATTTATTTCCCGACTCCGACGAGTTAAAGTCCTTTTCTCAATTACTGGCCGGTGCCATGGCCTCGCCCGCTGCTGGGAAGATACCCAATTTTTCTCCTCTTACTACCACCGAAGGGCAGGGTGGTATAACCGGTTCTGGCGGTGGAGGTGACGACACGGGGTTGCGGTTTAGGCAGAATAAACCGGCCGGTTTGGTGATAGCGCAACCGCCGCCAATGTTTACGCTGCCGACTGGGTTGAGCCCGGCGAGCTTGTTGGAGTCTCCTGGGTTTAGCGTGTTTTCACCTATTGCCCAGGTAAATTTTCTAAGCTTAATTTGTTAAGAAATGAACAACTTTTTTTAAAAAAAAAATCATTAATTTACTTGTTGATTTATTGTTGAATTTGATTGCTTTACCATTGTTTGGGACAATGAACAATTGTGTTAATTCCAATTAAGTGGGGAGTTAAAGCTTTTAGCATTTTTTGTTGTTTTTTTTATGCAATGTCGGATTTGGAATCTATTTTGCTTGCGCATTGAACTCGAAGCCTAGAAACCATGGCGGCATGCTTCTATAATGAACCAATTTCCTCAACCTACAGGGACCTTTCGGCATGACGCACCAGCAGGCACTAGCGCAGGTCACCGCGCAGGCTGCCCAAGCGCAATGTTCCTCAACAGCTGCTGCGTCTTCGGCACCGGTTTTAGCTTTTACTGCTGATATGACTACGAACCAGCAGATGCTGATATCTTTGCACAGCTCGACTGTTACTGTGAATGAGCCGTCGGATGCATGCCAATCGGATCATAGATCCCAACCTGCTTCATTGATTGTCGATAAGCCTGCTGATGATGGGTATAACTGGCGAAAATACGGGCAGAAACAGGTAAAAGGGAGTGAGTTTCCGAGAAGTTATTATAAGTGCACTAGTCCAGGTTGTCCGGTGAAGAAGAAGGTTGAGAGATCAATAGATGGCCAAGTGACCGAAATCATCTACAAGGGGCAGCATAACCATCAACCTCCGCCGCCAAATAAGCGTGCCAAAGATACTGGAAGCTTAAATGGAAATCCGGGTAATCAGGGGAATTCCGAATCAGCTTCCCAACTTCAGAGTGGCAGCTCGAACATATTGATGTCCAAGAAAGACCAAGAATCTAGCCAAGCTACTGCTGAACATATTTCTGGGACGAGTGACAGTGAGGAAGCAGGTGAGAATGAAGTTGGTGTAGATGAAAAAGATGAAGACGAACCTGACCCCAAAAGACGGTGTGTAAAAAGTTATATATTCGTATTATGTGCTCTGTTGAACTAGCAATAGGATGCTCTATATTCAACGAAGTTTCTTTCTTTATATGCAGAAGTGCAGAAATCAGGGTCTCAGAGCCAGCTTCTTCACATCGGACTGTTACGGAACCTAGAATTATTGTGCAGACAACAAGCGAAGTTGATCTCTTGGATGATGGCTATAGGTGGCGCAAGTACGGACAGAAAGTTGTCAAAGGTAATTCTTATCCAAGGTAATACCTCTATGTTGAATGCTTTTGCTATTAATGTCTATATATAAAATATTTTGAGCATTGCTGATGCACTTTTGGGTTCTGCAGAAGCTACTATAAATGTACAACCCTGGGATGCAATGTCCGTAAGCATGTTGAGAGAGCTGCGACAGATCCCAAAGCTGTTATAACAACTTACGAGGGAAAACATAATCACAACGTACCAGCTGCCAAAACAAGCAGCCACAACACGTCAACAGTAATGCATCACAAGCAAGAATGCAGAATGCAGTGAATGAGAGGCATACTGTAAATAACAGAGCAGATTTTGGGAACAATAGTCGACAACCTGTAGCATGTTTACTGTTAAAAGAAGGGCAGAGAACATAACGCAACTACAGAAGGTAAAATCTGTTGCATTTTCCGAAGTTTCTATTCACACTCATGGCTGATGCTTTTAATGGAGGCCATGCACTAACTGATATGATATATGAAAGAAAAATAGAATCGTAAGAAAGAAGTCGATTCGGAATGAAATCAGTATCGGGATTGAATTCGGGGGCAATGCCTTTGTTTTTAGCTAGTTTAGTGGTCATATTGTGTTTCAAATTTGCTGTGCCATGCATTCTTTTGTACATGGAAATACCCGATCAATGTTTGCTTGACATGATTGTTGGCTTATACCAATAATTTTTAGGTTTCAGATTTTAGCACAATAGAGGGACTAATATCATAATTAAACAAAATAGGTTACTTTGAAAACAAAATTGGGAAAATCTCATAAGGATTCCCCATTGAATGAACAATCCTTGGATTCTACGGTAGTTGTGAGGATATAGAAATTACAGTGGCAGCCAAATCAGAATAAAAGAATGCAAAGAATAAAGATGTATGTATATACGTTTTAGATGATGGTTAGGATTTACCAACAAATTTCATTTTTCCCCCTTGAATAAAAAAAAAAAAAGAAGAAGAAGAAGAAATTTTTTTTTACATATTCTTTTATGAAAACAAAAAATTCTCTTTCATTTTCACAAAAAATTAAATAAAAAAAAATAAAAAAAATGCCTGCCTTATTGGATTTATAAGAAAGCAAGAAATCTGCCTGGTGTATGTTTGTCAAATTAAATCATCTTTGGAGGTTACAATGGTGGGAATTTGGCCATGATTTACAAAATCAATCTTATTCAAGCGTAAACAGCACAATGCTTGCTCTGGTAGCTCCTCTGGTTTTTGTGCCTGCCATGAACCGTTACCAACAGGCAACCCAGTCAAGTTTTTTTGTATTGAAAATTAAGTTGATAATCGATCAACTTAACCTGTTTTAACCGACCGGCTAACTTGATTTTAACTGAAAATTGCAAGAATTTACCTGAATGGTTAAACCCAGATTAATTATCCCATTCTCCATGCGGTCTATAAATGATTCAAGTCCTTTCCTAGATATGTAGCTAAACCGGTGTATATCTATATCGATCTCAAAATAATTCTCACCCTGGATCATATTAAAACAAGAATTCGGATGAGTGTTGAATACGAATATATTTATTTTAAAAAATAAGTTGTAACTTCAATTACCTGAAAGAAAGAGTGTTGAGGGCGCGAAAGCACTGGCTTATCGTTATAAGCTTGAATAAGTTTCTTTTCAGTAGCACCAATTTGCAGGTCTTCAGGGTTAACCAAGCCTGCCATAATTTTTAGCCTCTCTCTGAAAGGCACGCTGGACTCCTTGGCAAACCCTCTAACCTTTTCCATTTCATCGTCCACAAATTTCTGTAGCAAAAGTAAAAAAAAAAATATAAAAATTATAATAATGATTTTCATGGGAGAATGAACGATTAATTAAAGGGTTAATTCTAATTTTAAATTCATCCCTGAACTTCAAAATATTCCATTGAATTATGGAGCTTTAGGATTCAATTAAAATGTTTTGAATTTGGGGCCGATTAAGAATTCAACTCGTAGTTTTGGTAGAATTTATCCAAAGAAAAAAAAAGGACCCAAACATTGATTGTAAGGTTGTATAATTGGTGAGGGAATGAATGAATACCTTGATGGTTTCCTGGAATTGAGGGGATATATCTTTATCAAAAGTATCTGAGACCTTAAAATACAAGACAAGGCTCAAACCTTCCCCATTGGCATCACCAATAAACACATTGGCAGGATAAGTTGGCACCTGCAACAACAAACCGCCAAATCAAGAGACATTGTTAAATTGTGTAAGATAATGCCCCCACCCTCCCCGCCAAAAAAAAAAAATGCGATTCAAAGAGACAAAAACAAGAACCTGTATGTTAACAATCAAAAGAGCAGGCACTTTATCATGTGGTTTTACTTTTGGCAATTGAACTTGCTCAGCAATGTGGTTCATTTTAGTTGCGCAGATAAATAAATCAACCCCTATTGGTACATATGGGCTACAATCTGGTGCTGGGGACTTTTGTTTATCTCTGCAAAATCATATCAAGTTTCAACATTTTGATGAGATAATGTATGAGAAAGCATTGCATTAACATTTGTGGTGGATAAACTAAAATGGCTCGCCTAAAGAAATTCAGTCCGCGAAGCTTGAAAACTGAAGGTGAAATCTCTGACCACGTTCCTGGTGTCGCCTTCTCTCCTGAACAAGGGATTTGAACTCCAGCTCGGGGACGGTAAACGTACCGCTCGGCTCCACCTGCTGGGTTTCATTGTGCGTTATTAGTTCACATCGAAAACACCCGATGCGGGCTTTTAATTCAACTCCGACACGGGGAAAACTTTACGAGGTTGTCATGTTTCATGAACTGTGCCATCTTTCAGGCCTTCAAAGTTTGTAACTTTCATAAAATGTTTCATATCTACATAACATGATGCAGTTCCAACTGGGATGAGAAAGGAGTGAAATTACCTCCATATACGCTATGGCAATCCTCGTCCGACTCGGACTCCATAATACTAACCGAATCGAACCATACTTCATCTTGGCATTTCCCTGCAACATAATATCATTGCTACTATTAAAATGACATATGTGCCTATGGGATGATGGGATAGAAGGAGAGTACCATTGGAAGAAAGTTGACTGTGGTTATATTGTAGCTGTGTTACATGAAATGTTTTGTTAGACATCTCGGACCCGTTCTCGTAGTCTACGTGAACGTATTCACTAACGGTGATATCGGTCATGCTGGCATCGCTCATATTCCTACGTACTTCAGGGATGGGAGGGGGAAGCTTTCCCGACATCTTTCCGTGACGCTTCCCGAAACTGAAGTGTCGTTTATGTGGTCTAGGTATTGCCATTTGACCGTATACCGAGGCGCAACCACCCATATTGCCGGGGATATCTTTATCAAGGCTGCTATCGGTGCAAGAAGGACCAGGCTTAAAGCTGAAATGCTCCAAGGATCAGGCTTCATCAAACTGAAATCAAAACATACATATGATACATCCATACATGAAAAAAATGTTAAAAAAAGAAGGATAAAAGGTAAGAACCTGAGGAGAGAAAGGTTAAAATCCCGGCATGGACGAAGAACATAACAGTTTCTTCTTCACTTCGGAACTTTAAAACCCCTTCTCTCTCTGTGTCTGTCTCTGTTCCTCTCTCTGTCTCTCTTTCTCCCTGCTAATGTCTCTGTCTTTGGTCTCTGTTTTTTTTTTTTTTTTGGGGGGGGGTTAATTTGGACCAGAGATAGAAAAAAGAAAAACCTCAAGAAATACTCGAGAAACAGAGAGCGGAAAGGAAGACAAATGGAGGAGATAAAATTGAAAGGATCTGAGACAGACCCTCCGTTATAAGCGGGTCCTTAATTTGCAAATGTCCCCTTTTTAAATCCCCCCCTCTTGTCTTGTTTCTGTTTTCTGTTTCTTTCGTTCAATTACTGTCTGATTTCTTCTTTTACTATTTTTATTTTTAATTTTTTTTGTTTTCTCGCCCGAGATTTCGCGGGCTTTACCGCTTTTGTCTTAATCCTACGTGGCATTATCAATTATTATCCTAAAGAAAAGGAGTTAGTAATTATAATGATTATTGGGTTAATTTTATCAAACATAACAAATCATCACACATACTTTAAATCAGTCCCTAAACTTCAAATAGCCATAATTCAATTTTCAAAGCATCAATTTTGTATCAATTAGGTTCTTTTACCAATCTAACCATCGATTTAAGCATTAAAATGTCAATTTAAGTCTAACGTAGAGTGTATTGAAACACATGTATTAAATTGTAAACATGCGTTTACCTACCACATGAATAACTTATATTTGACATCTTGAAAAAGCATAATGTTAATAAAATTTGTGATGGTTTTTTTCTTTCCTTTTTTTAAATATGTCGGATTCAAATTGTCCATTAAGTAAGTACATGCATTGTAACACCCCAAACTCGGCCTAGACGTTACGGCCGAATCCGGCGTGTCACACTGAAGCGTCACTATAAAAGCCATGTTTTATCAAGAATCTTTCTTAGTGTTTAAAGAGTATCTTCGTTATAGATTAAAGTGAATAGAAGCTGTGCACCAAGTAGGATGCCAGTAAAAGAGGAGGTGAGTCTATTAGACTGCTTAAGTACCAAGCTCTCCACGGATCCACTCCTAGACATGCACACAACCATTGCCACACTTTAACTGAGTGGTTGTTCAGGAAAACCATTTCGTTTTAAACCATTTGAAAACACTTATTAATTTTGAGAACGTTTTCGTTTAGGAAGCTTTGTCTTGTTTTGTGATATTTTGAAATCAGGTAATTTCTTTTTATCTTTTTTTTTCTTTTTCAAAACGCGCCCTAGAGCTATTCGGTTTCAAACATTTAAAACAATATCACGCCTAAGCTAACAATCATACTAAAGCAATTAAAAATAATTTAGCCTTATTACAACTTAAACCCAAAATAATTAAAGTAAATAATAACTAATCAAGTCATAAGAAGAAAATCGAGCTTGCAAAACATGTGGCCACTCCGAATCCCTCACAGCTCTAAGTCCACTATGGTTGGGGGTTACCTTCATGGATAAAATTAAGGGGTGAGTTTGGGAAACTCAGTGTGTAAAATAACCCAACCATAGTCCAGATCAGTACAACCCACAAAAACAGATTAAGTTGGGCCTTAGCCCTATACAAAATTCAAAATGAAGCCCATAGGCCCATAACAGATATAGAACAGAAATATCATATATGCAGAAAACCCAACCCATATCCATCCGTATACACCCCCGTACCAACCTTACACCATGTGGGGAGACAACTCGACCCACCCATCCGCTACACACCACAGAGTTTGCAGCATGGCTGCTAGAACAGATATTGTGACAGAGTCACCAGATACAGATATTGTGGCAGAGCCACCAGAACAGATATTTGTGGCAGTGCCACCAGAAACAGATAATTGTGGCAAAGCCACCAGAACGCTTCCTCCATCAAAATAACCCTTATCCCATGCAACAGATATACATGTCATGACATATCGCAAACAGAATTAGAATATCATGCAATTCAGTCAAAATCAACCCTAGGGGTCTAACGGTCATTTTGCACCTAGGGATATAATGATAATTTTCATACTTAGGGGTATTTAGTGAATTTACTATTTTAGGATTTTCATGCATATTACAACCATCAACGTATTAACAGAAACACTTACCGAGCATTTTTATCGAATTGGGCCCGTTAGCCCATTAACCTCTTTTCGGCCCATTAAGCCCAAATATACCGAAGTGCACGAAATTGAGCACTCTGCAATCTTACTACTTGAGATTACCAGGATTAACAAACAAACTATCTCACGAGCGCTCGCACGCTCGCAAGTTCACAAAATGCCGGCTTTTCGACATTTCGACTTTTCGGCTTTTGCCGATCTAGTCTATGAGTGGGTGTCGTTTACACACCTGTTTTACGACGAAACGCTGACGAGTTCTACACACGAGCAGCCTACAATCGGTTACTATAACATTAGATTAAAACTCGATAATTACTTAACACATCAAACTCTTACCATATTCGGCCATAGTCCATATCTTTAACCCTTACCTTTATCGATCTCCAACTACCAGATTTAGATGCTCCAACAGTGTCAACCCTCTATGCTCCTTGATTACTTGTCTTTAAATCCACACTAAATACATATGAAACCAAAAGAAGAGGCTATTAAAGCCTTTAGTCTAAAACGACAGTCTCCCTAAGTGATTAAGGACTTGTCGACTTTTCATAAAAAAAACCCGAAAGAACGAATGGACAGAAAGATCTGAGGACTTACCGAGGATCTACTTGCCAGAAACTTTTCGAAGTACCTTCCTATTCCAGATTTTTTTGTAGATCTAACCCAAAATACGAATAGAGAATAGATCTAGGTGATTCGGCTTCTAGAACCTATTCTGAGGTATGCTTAATTCGGTTTAAGAAGAAAATAGAAGAATGAGTTACCAAAATAGAAGAGATTATCGGCAGATGAGAGGTTAAGGTTTGGCTTTAATATAAAAGAGATGAAAAGAAGTTTTATGAAGAAGAGGAAATAATTGGTAATGGATGAGAGAGTTGAGGGTTTTTGGCTCTTGAAAGATTGGAATAAAGAGGGTAAAAGATTCGGCCAAGAGAAAAAATCGGCTTCCAAAGAAATTTGGGTTTCGGCTTTTAAGGGTAATAGGCTATCTTTAAAAGAGAGAAAAGATGAGTAAAAAGAGAAGAGAAGAGTAGAAGAAGATAGGTTCGGTTCTTGATGAAGAAGAGATGAACAAGAAGAAAACAACTCATAAAAGCCCAAAATTAAAAGAACAATTTCAGCACAATTCCTTCCTGACTTAAATTCCATGTTTTGCTCCTTAATTTTAGCCGCCACCAATTTAAATCCCATCCAAATTACTTGCACCATCAGCAGCAGTCCACCGCTTGACCGACTCAAGCCACTACTAGGAGAGGTTCGGTCAAACTCTAACTCTCCCCCACGTGAGGAGCAAAATTGGTCCTTCGTGCGCACAACAGCTCGAACTTCAGACTTTCTCCTGTCCCTGCGCTACACATCCTGCTGCTGGCCACTGCACCAAGCTTCTTTCTTTACTAATATAGGGTCACAATTAATCTTAATCTATTCCTGCTGAAGCCTCGGTTACTTACGAAATAAAAAGGAAATTCCGCTTGCTATACATCTCAAACCTGCGACCTTCTAAACACACACATATGCTGGTTGCCACTGCACCGAAGTTCCTTTCATGACATAATCTTCTCACAATTAATTTTAAGGCTTAACTGCTGCAGTCACGGCTACTTAAAAATAAATCAAAATTTCGCCTTCCCCTGGGATCAAACCCACATCCTCTCGGCATGCCTAGCACGCTGCTGCCACTACGCCACAGGCACTCCTTGTGGCATACTTTATTCGCAACTTCTTTTAAAGCTTATTTTAGTGCAACCCGTTTACTAAAAAAAACAACCATTTGCGCGCACCGTGCCTTGAACCCAAGCACTTCCCACGCCCTCCTAGCGTGCTTAGCCACTGGGCCAGGTGCTTGTTTGGGCTAAAACTTAGCCCAAATTATTAATAAGGCCTACCTGCGACAGCCCTTAACTTAAAAACATGTTTGCGCACGCTGGGAATCGAACCCCAGCCTTCCTTCCCTCTTGACTGCGTGCTAACCACTTTGGGCTAGGCGTTCCTTTATGCCTAGTTTCTGCCCAACTTATTTTTAAGGCCTTATGCCCAGATTTCCTTAAGAGGCAAAATTTAAGAATCTTGCTAAAGCTATGGGCCGAGCCCCGGACTTTTTCCCACACCATAAACCCTTCGTAATTTATTTAATTACTAAACTAAACATACTAAATAATAATAATAATAATTAAAACATCCAAATTATTTGGGCCGTCTTCTACCCGAACCCAAACTCAAGGCCCAATACTTTTAGGCCCAAAAATTGGGGCGTTACATGCATGATTATAATTTGATCTACAAGTTTTAAATATGCTCCACATTCGCAAGGGCAAAAGGAAAGGGGTAGACAATGGCTTTAGCCCCAAAAATAAAAAAAAAATTATCTATATAACGTTTCAATTTGTAGGAAATAAAAAATTAGTATAATGATCAAATTGCACGTTGCCTCCCTAAATTTTTTATTTATTTTTACACAAATTTTTTTTTGACTTCGTCCTTGGACATTAGATTTGAGCTAAGATTAAACTAGACCTAATCATGGGTTGGGCTAGTGCAAAATTTTAGGCCTATTTTTTAAGCCAGACCTGAAAATGGGTCTAAAATTCTGTCCAAGCACGATCCAGATTAAAAATGCTAAACTTGAGCTCGATCGAGCCTACTTGTATTAAATATTTTTTAGATTGTTTTTTTATATAAAAACAAATTTAAAAATATAATACATCAAATACACAAAAGAACATTAAAATAATTGTTTTCCAACAATTTGAAAATACATTAAAAAATGTCATTATACTTAAATAAGACTAAGATAGTTGCAACTAAGCAAGCAATTTGTAACACCTTTACCGACCCAATTGCTAAATTCGGGTATGGAGTGTCACAACTTAATCAGATTTCCTGGCCACATATTTTTTAAACTTAATAGTCTTAAAGGCGGAGTTAAAAAACTTATTACAATCGAACCCTTAAATTTAATAAAGTCGCTAACTCCGAAATTGTTGGACTCTAAGGAAGCTATTTAATTACAATGTATTTGACTTTGAGGCTAAGCCTCTGAAGGTACCTCCTTCCTATGTGCACGACACCCCCTGACGATGATCATTAGCCTAACACAGCCTGGTTTAGTCCCTATTTGATTCCTTATCCCACGAGTCTTGCAATCACAAGTCAAAACCCTTGTAGGTTCAAATGAACTTAGTGAGTTTCTTTGCTACATTAAACGAAAATAGACCCATCTTGCAAGGGTTCAAGCAGAAAAGAACTAAACACACACTACTCATTGTCTTGTTTAGACGATCCCTTTTCATCTAGAGTGTCAGACTCCTGTTCGCCTTTCGCCTTTCTTTAATGGCGGAATGATAGCTAAGTGATCATTACTTGGTCTGTTTATGACCATTCAACTAATTCTAGTGAATCTTCACTTGACCTCACCCATCTCAGCCATTGTCCACCTTAAATCTGGCATATAAGCTGACATTCTACTCATAAGAATTACAAAAAAAGGGTTACGTCATATTGATGATCTTAACCTTGTTTCATTCTTTCTACTTCTACCTCACTTTAGGGTTGCAATATTGTTTGGATTACTCCCTTGTAATCCGCCCTATTCACAAATCCCAACTTTTGACTATGAGAAAGATCTATCCACATTGGACCATTTTGATCTCTAGCATCCCACACACTGTCACTTAATCAACCAGTCAAGCTTTCTATCTCTCTTATAGGATGATTATTTATGGATCTGACTCTATGGCGAATACACTAGAAATGGATTCCCCTTAACAAGACATAATTTTGACAGACATATCTGATGCTTGGGTACTCTTTCTTGGTACTTCTCTTTCTCTCATACAATATTTTGTTAGACACCATCTGGCGACAATTAGTGGTAGATCCCTAACTACGATCCTTGGATAAACCTCTTTTCATTGATCTATTCGTCTGACACTATTTGTGCTTCATTTCTCATGAGTGATTCTCGTCGGGTTCCCACCCTATGTCCTACCGACTTCTATTATTATTGTTTTGGTGGACTGTTTCCCTTTTTATTTCTTTGCCATGTTCGACAAATTCATCATTAACCCGTTGGCTATCTATCTCCCGCCAACACTTACACTTTTCTTTCAGTTCCCCCTTTCCTTCGTCCGCATGATTTCCCCCAATTATCATCCTAGCAAATTATCCTGTTTTTAACATCTCGATGGACTACCTGTGTTTATTGTCCTAGCGGGCTACCATTCTCTTCTACAACAGCTAAGCTACGATCCTTCGTAACCTAACCCCGTGTTTAATGTCATAGCGAACTTTCCCGTATTTATTGTCTCGGTGGACTCATTAGTTGTCATAGTCGAGCTATGGTCTTACATTTTATAATCCTCGTGTTTATTGTCTTGATGGATTCTATTGGTTGTCATACTCGAGCTATGGTCTTGCACATTATAATATTTGTGCTTACTGTCTTCGCGAACTTTATTGGTTGCCATAGTCGAGCTATGGTTTTACACCTTATAATCCTCGTATTTATTATCCCAACGGACTTTATTGGTTGTCATAGCCGAGCTATGATCTTAAGTCGCGGGGATAGACCTTTAGTCTCGAAATCCATGCGGCCTTAGGCGATTTTATCGTTTCAAACACGTCCAAGTCAGCCTAACTCCCACAAAGTGAGGATTCTTGTAGAATTCCTCCAAGGTACCAATTTATATAGCGGGAGCAACTCAAGCCAAAAGAATGCTCAAAAGAATAGAATAGTCATAGAAAACAATACACAAGAGGATCTTAGGTTTGCACTCAAAACATTGTCTAGAGGAATCTTAATGAAATTCCAATTTCTCTATTCATCCCCCATTCTTTCATTTCATCATTCCTAATATTGATGCTCGAACACCGTAGTGTCCCTTTCGTAAGGCTCGGAGCTTTGCACATCACAGTTTGCACTCAGCAACCCTGTATGACGGTATCTAACTAAAATTTTCTATTCTCAAATCCTAGCTTCATCTACCCCGTCAATACTTTCTCTTTGTACTCCACAATTTATAAGCACACAAACATAAACATATGAGCAAGAAAGCATAATAACATGGAGTACGCCAAATGTAGCTATGTGTTACTGCAACCATTTTATGCATATTGACACGCTTATAAATACTCAATTACCTACTCAACTATGTGCATATTTAGCACTCTCCAACGACAGAAATCATACATCGTCCCAAAAATAGAGTATAGAAACTCGCTTGAGCTTAGCTTTTCCAAAGTTAAAGCTTCCATTCTCCTGGCAGCTAAGTATAACCAAATTTACGAGTTAAACTTAATATTTTTTAGAAACATGCAAAACCACTCAGGGGTTCTTAGAAACTCTTAACTTTGTTTCTTAAATTTATAAGTACCAAAGGACTTAGAGCCTTACCAATTCACCAATTTTTCTACATTTTTGACTTAAACCTCCTGATCATCACCTCATCCAGAGCTTCCATAGCTATCTCTTCTTCAGAACAATAATGGAAGAAGATGAAAAAGAGAATGAAACATAATTGAGACGAATCCCCCTCTTGGAAGTTACTTCTCAACTATTTATAGCTCCCCTTACATGATCTTCAACCGTAAAAAATCCATTCATTGACAATCATTGTGTCTTCCACTAATGAGCCAATTAGTTCTAATCTAATCGAACTAGAATTGGTTCTCAACCATGTCCAAATCAGTTACTAACTTTTTCCTGATTTTCTAGTAGAGGCCACTAACTTATGGTTTCTTTCAATATAACCTTCAATTGTTCCGAATTTCTAGATTTAAAGGAAACCAGGTGTGACACAAATGCCTCTAAAATAATAGCAAAATTAACGATAAAACAGGATTTATATAATATCCAAACAAAAACAATAAAATAGTAGCAATATAATAGCAAAATGACAATAAAATATTAGCAAAAAAGAAGTTTAGGCTGATTCAGGCCTAGCTTGGGCCAAAAAATCCTACATGAGGCTTGACTTGTTTAGAAATTGGGTCTTATTTTTTGTCCAAGCTCATTTTTCGGGTCTATATTTTCACCCAAGTTCTCTCATTTCTTAGGCAGACCTTCAAACCTAAATAGGTGACCCGACCTATAATTAGGTTTAAGTTAAACACCCAAACTAATATCTAGACTAACCAAATGATCAAATTAATATGATGTCAATATTTTAAAGAATCAATTAAAATATTTTAAAATTTATTCACCAAACTAGCCGTACCTCTGGTGGATATAACGCAAGATTGTAAACCTTACATTAAAAACTAAAATATAAAATCATAATAAAATAAAATAAAATAAAATATAATGAATTTATAATCCAATACAAAACAATCCATAAATTAATTAATTAAAAATTATTTCAGAGTTAAATAAAATAAAATATAAACTAAAAAGAGAGAGTACCATTTCGAATTCAACTTTTTAAATTTAATATATGCATTCTCCGACTATTGAACCGAATGAAACAATTCATTTAATCGAATAAATTCTTATTTAAGAAAGAGCAATAATTTTAAAATTAATGTCACTAACATTATCTATAAACCAAATGTTCTTATCAGCAAACAAGCAAAATGCATTAAATATTAGCTATAAATATTTGGGCAAGCTATCATTTGTAACTAAATAATGGTTTTATACGTATATACTTTTTCTTAATCTGATTTTTTGAACGATTCTTTAGATCAATTTATTATTAAAAATATAAATTAAAAATATATTTTATAATTGAATTTAAATAAAAATAATGTTAAATAATAATTCAAATCAAGACGATTCATCTTTTATAAATATTTCTTCAAGCTTCGAGCTTTTGGGTACATAAATTTGCTATTATTTTTAGCACAATATGGCAATCCTAGTCTCTTTTAAGTAATCATAGACATGGTTCTAGTTAGAGTGGCCTAACTACCTAAGGAACTTAACCAAAATAAGGAAAATGATATATTTATTCATCACTGATGAGGTTTCGGTTTAATGAAAATGTTAGAAGTTTAGAAATTTTGAGATTCTATATTTGAGTTTAATTAGTGTAAACTATCTTGAATTAATTATTTAGTTAATTGTTTGTAATGATTGATTTTGATGATGATTGATAGATATATTTCCATTAAAAAGTAAAATTTTAACAATAAAAATTCGAATGGTGACAAGTATCTCATTTAATTGTTAATCTCCAAAAATTAGTGTAATTTTTTATTTATACTATTTTCATGATTAGTAAAATGAGTTTATTTCATTTGTTTTGTGATAGGGCACAATAATGTGTTAATGATTTTGTGAATCATGTTATTTTTTTCATACAACATCAATATAGATCATACATAAATTTTAAATTCAAAATTATTATCTATCAACAGACTCATTACATGATTTTAGCCAAAAAAAAACATACCATCAATTCACAATTTATGGAATTTTAAAGTGATATTTAGGTGAGGGTTAAATTTAAACTTGATTGTTGTTTTAATGTGGATCGATTGGGTCAAAGTGAAGGATTGGCTTTGTTGTGGAATGATTCTTCTAATATCCATATTGTTAGGTATTCACAAAACTTGATAGAAGTTGGTGTTGGAAGTATGAGTGGTGCTAGTTAGAGGTTATCGTGTTTCTATGGGTATCCGAAACATACACATAGGAGAGATTCTTGGGATTTGTTAAGAGAATTGACTGGATTGAACGGTGAATCGTGGCTTGTCATGGGAGATTTTAATGATATTGAGAGCAATTCAGAGAAGGAAAGAGGTGATGTTCATCATTATTTAATTGAAAGTTTTAAAGGAGCACTAGCAAACTATGATTTAAAAGATGTTGCATGGTATAAGAAGATTTTCACCTGGGAGAGAAGATGTGGTGCAAAACATTGGGTCCATGAGAAGTAAGATAGAGAACTGGCTAATTCTAGTTGATTTGATGCTTTCTCGAATGCTGAGGTAAGAGTAGTGACAACATCTATGTCTGATCATTTGCCAGTGTTGTTAGACATGGAGACGGCATTCAAAAAAATAGAGAAAGCATTGTTTTAAATTTGAGAATAAGTGGTTGTTGGAACTGAGAATTGCGGATGTTGTTAAGAATATTTGGTGGATGACAAGGTTAAGGGATGTAATGGAGAAGAAAACCAATTGTTGCTTGAATTTAGAAGCTTGGGGTAATAGCTTTGACTCAGATGTTAGGATTAAGAAAAAAGAGATTTGCCTAAGGCTTGACGTGTTGCAAACTAAGGGTCGTAACCTAAAGGCAGAAAGCGAGGAATTGAGGAGGATAAGGACAAAGCTTAATGTGATTCTTTAACAAGAGGAAATTAAATAGAGGCAACAAGCGAAAACTTTTTTGGCTTTGAACATGTGGTTCTAATTCAAAATAATTCCATGCTTTTACTAACGAATGAAAAAAGAACAATATAATTGAAGCTCTAAAGAATGATAGAGGTGTTCTAATAAATGAGAAGGTTGATTTGCATCAGGTTATTCACCAATACTTTGAATTTATTTAGTGCAGATGAAGATAATTTTAAACTGATTATTCGATTGGTTGATCGTAAAGTCACTGGTAGAGATAATAAGGATTTATTGACTCTTTTTCAAGCCCATGGATTTTGGAATGCAATTTTAAAATGCATATTGATAAGTCTGTGAGTTTGGATGGTCTGAATCTTGCTTTCTTCCAAAATTATTAGGGGCTTATTGGAGACAACATTGTGGCGGCTTGTTTGAGTTGGCTTCAGACAAATGCATTTCTAGAATCATTTAAACACTCTCATTGTGTTTATTCCTAAGGTTAATAATTTGAACACTTTGAAAGATCTTCATCTAATTTATTTATGTAATATTCTTTATAAGATTGTTTCTAAGTTTTTGGCAAACAAACTTTAATAAATTGTCACATATTATTTCAGATTATCAGTCTGCACTTATGCCTAGTCGATCAATAATAGATAATGTTCTAGTTGCTTTTGAGATCTTACATCATACGAATAGATCATTAGCTAGATCAAGGGGTGAGGTGACGCCCAAAATTGACATTAGTAAAGATTATAATAGGATTAATGTAACACCTCTTGCCTGATCTGATCGTCAAGTCTGAGTTATGGGATGCTACAGCCATTGCCGGAGCAACTTTCGATGAAAACATTAAAATTAAACCATTCAAACATATAAAACATTTCAAAATTTCAATCATTATATTATTAATAAACTTTTCTCAGACTCAATCGAACATATGAAAACTTAATTGTTAAATCGTACATGAAATAGGGACCAATTGCAAAATTTTAAAATTTCAGAACAAGTACCGATACTCCCTGAAAGGTATTGATACTAAGTTTAGTCTCGATGTTTGGAAAAATTCATCCTTAAATCTCCAAGTATTGATACTTGAATTATGGTGTCGATACTCCTTTACAAGTATCAATACCAACTTCTAGTATTGGTACCATTTTACAATTTTGTTACTTTTGTAAAATTTAAACAAAGGTCATTTGTATATATACCCTTGTAAAGTATTGGTACCCCGATGTAAAGGATCGATACTTTAGTCCAATATCGATACTGTTTTGAAACTCAACATTTGAAAAATGAACTGAAAAATACTAAGTACCAAAACCTTCACCTATGTTATCTATACCTCCGTACCAATTATGTTAGAATCTTATATTTTGGTCCCTATTTCATGCTCAATCTAAAATGTATTCAATTGGTGCCTTTATGCACACTAGAAACCTATATAAAACTAACTAAAGATGTATACCATTTCATCATTTAACCTTTAACAAAATCAATCAATTCATCATGCCATAATTTGGCACCAAAACACATCAAATAACTCTCTAAAACACCAATTAAACTTCTATGCTTTCAAGTCATTTAAAGTAACATTCATCCATGCCAATTCTAAGCTCAAGTCATACCTTATTACATTCAAATGAGCTATTCAGTAAGGCACACATAAAAGCCTATTATATTTCCAAATCACATTTATGCATATATAGATATCAGATCTCCAAAATTCAAACATAAAACAAGGTTTCAACCAAACCATCCATTCACAAGATATGAGATATATAAGCTAAGTACATGCCACAATACCGAGCTTACAATGAGTAAAAGGCTATCAATTTGATAGAGGGATAATATGATCTTTGAGTTGATCTGAATGACAAGTTCCACAAACCGACAATCTATAGCAATGGAAAACAATTAGGTAAGCATTTCAAATGCTTAATAAGTTGATAGGTAATAAAAGATAACTTACCTCGATATACAATTAATCGTATTAAACTAAATAATGTGACATAATATACCTGACATATCATATTCGCAATAAATAGGGAGTTCTTCATAAACCGAGTCACATAGCAATTCAACATTTAACATGTTATTCAATTTAGTACCTTTCACATAGATTTCACAATTCAATACCATATACATTATCAAATCATTATATACCATCTGAGAACCAAACTAGTAACATACCATTTTCATTTCTCTTCCCATTAATCAATTAGCTTAATAAACTCTAGTAAATAAACTCGGATACGCGAGAAAATACACCACACTAGAGAGCACTGTAATGCTAAACAGAGAGCATTGAAGTGTTAAGCAGAAAGCACAAAAGTGTTGAACAAAGAGCACAAAAGTGCTAAACCCATATAAGTGCATCAATAACCCTATTGGCATGTCAACCGTATCCTAGTAATTTGCTAAGTTTACATAGGCATTAATATTGTATTCGTAACATTTAAATCACTTTAATTTCAATATATACATATAATCTCATCATAAAACAGTTTGTATCCCCTTGGGCACATATGGCACATATACCATTTCTTTACAATTTATTTCATTCCTCACCTTTTTGTAGCAAATCGTAACCAATTCAAAATCACATTTACAAACAAAAAAATTCATAATTCAAACATATTTACATTAGTATTACCTATAACTACACCATATGAACTTACCTAAAAAAGACTACAACAAAAAGATGTTAGGGACTAAAATGAAAATTTCCCCCTTCTTCAATTATATTTTGATTGTTTCAATTCTTGATCTACAATAATAATTCATTTCAATTATCAACTCCAAATTTTTTATAACATTATATTTTATGCATAGGATAGTTCAATTTCATTTTTAGATGTTTCCTAAAGTTTTACATTTTACTCAGTTTAGTCCCTAAAATCGAAATTGCTATAACTTTCAAATTTGAGCTTCTATTTTGAAATTGATCTCAATATCCTTCTATAGCCCTATAATATCCATACTTATAGAAATCTCATACTAAAAGTTTAGCCCTATGTTCAAAACTAACAATTTTTACTTTACAAAGTAGTCATTTTCACTTCTAAGCTTAAGATCTAGGAATGTAGCACGAAAAAGTTCCAAGAAATCATCAATGACAATTTTTGAAAACTTTAACAATTTTGCAAAGTAGTGCACAGGTCAGCTAAATCAAATATTTGAGATTTCAAAAATATAAAAATTACAAGAAACGGACTTGAAATTGCTTAACAATTGAAGAACCAAAGCTTCTATGAAATAAGAAAAATGACCTGTTTTCCTTTTAATTTCATGATATAATATGTAACAACCAATTTTTCAGTGAAATCAGAACAGTGATTCTAGGACCACAAATCCAATCCGAAAATTAAATATATTTTTATTTTATTACATGGTTTGTAATATGTTAGAAATGTCATGTGAAAATTCTGATAAGAAAATTTTATTGATTATGTGCTTAATTACGAGAAGGACTAAATCGCATAAAATGCAAAAGTTGAATTCTAGTAGCTAGAAGGATTAAATAGCTATGGAATTCAAAAATTGAGGTCCTTATATAGTAATTAGACCATTAAAGAAAATTATGTAGATATTTTAGTGACTCATTCATGGAAATTTAGAAAAAGAGCAAGGACTAAATTGGAATTTAAAATAATTTAATTAATTAAAAGATGAAAAAAAAGGAAATATCATCTTATTTACTAATCTTCTTCCTCCAAAATACATGGAAACTCTAGGAGTGAGAGATGAAACTTTCATGGCTTAATTGGGTAAATTTCCTTGTCCCGTTTTTAGTAATTTTAATATTTTTGAAACCGGGATAGCTTAATCTATCTATTGGGGGGATCAATTTGAAGAGTTATCAAAGTATGGAAATTAGGTAATGGATGTATATGCTAAAAATTAGAAATTTATGGTAGAAATGAAATGTTTTTGATAGATAAACAACTTTTACAAAGTGATTTTTGATGAAAACATGATTTAGGGACTAAAATGTACAGTTGTGAAAATGATGAAAGATTCTAAAATTTATGGAAAATATGTGCTGTAAATTTTATGTTGAAATTTTGGTTAGGCTTGGAATAAGGAGTAAATTGCACAAATTTTATTTTCCGAGCCTAGGGACGAAATTAGAATTTACGGAAAAGTTAAGGGCAAAATGGTAAATTTTTCCTAGGACGTAAATTGAGTTCAAATGAATATGAAATGTGTGAAATTGATGATTAAAGTTATTTATATAGATCCGGGCAACACAAATTCGATGTTAGATTGAAGAAAAGAAAAGGTTTCGGATTAGTAGATTTTATACGCGAACTAGTGTCGAGGTAAGTTCGTGTAACTTAATCGAGCATGTAAATATGTTAAATTGAATATTTTATTTGTATGGAATGTGACTTATATTGATGTGAATTGTTTGATTGCTATGATAAAGAATTGAATACATGCTTGAAACGGTGAAAAATGGGTTAAGCTCCATTTGAATATTGAATTCCGATGAATATATTTGCTTTCCCGAAATGAATGAGGTCCTGCATTTGTTACTGATGGGATTTAGCTCAGACGAGTAATCCTATTGACCTCATTATAGAAAGGATTTAGCTCGGACGGGTAATCCTAATGTAAACCCTCTCGAGCATATTTTACCATTAGGATTTAGCCTAGATTGGTAATCCTAATTGAACTCTTCTGAGCATACGTTGCATAAGGGATTTAGCCTGGACTGGTAATCCTGTAATACGATAGGTGGTTCGAGAGTGTGTTTTTTAATTAAATGCCCTAATGGGTACTCTTGAATAAGAATTGACGGGTTATTGAATTGTACATCTTGAGTGTACTACTTGAGTATCCATCAGAATTTCAATGATTCAATGGACACAACTCTTGGCATGATAAGAGAATTATGGGATGAAATGAATAATGACTTAAAGGAAAATTGTATAATGAGCTCATCTATGTTTACTTGATGTATATGAAAATTTTGTGACTAACATGTTTGATTGAATGCATGTGTTTAAGCAATTTTGCCAAGTTGATCGAAAACATGATATTGTATGCTTAGATTTAATAAACGGGAATGGTAAGTTTAGTTTCCATTATACAAACTTACTAAGCATGTAATGCTTACTCTATTTTATTTTCCCCTATTTTATAGTGCTTGGAAACTCGCGAAGGTTGAAGATCATTAGAGCATCATCACACTATCCATTAGCTTATTTTGGGTATATATAGTAAAATCATTTTGGTATAATGGCATGTATAGGCTAACTTGGCCATAAATGGCCTAAATATGTGGTTTGTAATCTAGCCATTGGAATGGCTAGTAATGGTTGTTTTTGATATATTTGTAATGCCATACTATGGTAGCTACATACATGTTAAAGGTTGTTCAAATTATGCTTAACATATAGAATATGCCAATGTAATATTATAAACATGTATGCATGTAGTGATATGCCATGTTGAGTGATAGAGTTTGCTTAATTTGAATGCTTGAAATGGTTGTTATTTGGATGTGAGTTTAAGTACAGGTCATTGGTGTGATTTTGGGTGAGAAATGAAGCTAGAAATGGCTTCATTTTGTCCACACGGGTAGACACATAGGCATGTGGTTAGGTCGTGTGTCTCATGCACCTTAAAAATTGAGAAACAGAATACTCAAAATTGAGTACATGGACAAAGACACGGGCGTGTGTCTCAGCCGTGTATGCTACACGGCCTAAAACACCGGCGTGTGTCTTGGCCGTATGAAACCTGCACCTAATTTTGAAGAATTTAATTAACCACACGGCCTAGCACACGGGCGTGTGGTATGGCCATGTACACAAGTCAGAAAGTTACACGGGGTCGAACACAACCTACAGCACTAGGTGTCCTAGGGTGACACGGGGTGTGTCCTTTGGTCTACGCGGGTGTGTGAGCTCTGTACCTTAGAAAATTTTTGAAATTTCATGAAAAATTCTTGGAGTTTTCGATTAAGTCCTAACTTGATTCTAATGCTCGTATTGGACCTCAAGGGTCTATTTAAAGGATGATATGAATAATCTCAGTTAATAAATAGCAAATTTTGTGAATTATCTAAAAAATATTCTGAAAGTTTTGGTAATTCTCCGTAACGCTATTTCAGTGACAGATACGGGTTAAGGTGTGTTACATTTAGTGGTATCAGAGCTACGATTTAGTCGATTCTCAAATTTAACGTAGCAAACGTGAGTTTAGCTATACATATCATTATATAATTCGTGATAGTGTGATGTCTCCTAGCCATTTTAAATTTGTTTTTCATATAGTAATATCATCCAACCAAGTTAGAGCTGAATCCGAGGAAGCTAGGAGCAACGCTTCAGCTTCAATTCAAAGAGTTGCATCTATATCTGGTTGTGAAAGGCCCGTATCTGAGGGCTGAAGTGGGGAGGCAAAACAGGTCTTCTTTTAATTAATGAATGAATGGTTTACTAAGTATTTAAGAACAAACCCTACTGTACAACAACCTCCCCCACCTGCTCTTCAACCAGTTCCTAAGGTACCACAGGGTGCTGAACCCGCTAGAACAGGTAAGCCTCCGGTAGATAAAATTCGTAAGCATGGGGCGAAAGAATTTAGAGCTACCGCGGATGATGATCCGGAAAGGGCTGAATTTTGGTTGGAAAATACCATCTAGGTTTTTGATGAATTATCTTGTATACCTGCCGAATGTCTGAAATATGCAGTATCTTTACTGAAAGACATAGCTTATCATTGGTGGAATAACATAACTTCAGTGGTACCGAGAGAGAATGTTACATGAGAATTCTTTCAGGCCGAATTTAGGAATAAATATGTTAGTGAGAGATTTATGGATCAGAAAAAGAAAGAATTTTTAGAACTCAAGCAGGGAGACATGACTGTATCTAAGTATGAACGAGAATTTATTCAGCTTAGTAAATATGCCAGAGAATGGGTCCAGTTTGAAGCTGAGATGTGTAAACGCTTTGAAGAGGGTTTAAATTAAGACAACAAATTATTGATTGAAATTCTCGAAATAAGGGAATTTGTGGTGTTACTCGATCGAGCACAAAAAACTGAAGAATTGAGTAAAGAAAAGAAACAAGCTGAAAGAGAGGCTCGGGTTTCTGGAAAAAGGATTATGAGTAAGTCACAATCATCTGCTTCTAAGAAAATAAAGAAGTATTATGATCGTGTTACCACCTCTACAGGATATTCTGAAAGAGAGCGAGGTTTTCAACGCTCTAACCCGAGGTCTTCATTGCCATCTGTAACTAGTGTGGGTAGTGTCAGTAATCCCAAACCAAAGTGTAAGCATTGCAATAAATTTCATTTTGGGGAATGCCATTTGAGAAGTGGTGTAACAGCCCGATTTTGGGCCTAATTGAAATAGTGATTTTGGGACCACAAATCCGGAGTTAGAGAAATTATTTTATTATTATTTTGGTGTTATAGCATTATTATATGAGTGCATAAAAATTTTGGTGAATTAATTTTAGCGATTGTGAGCTCAATTACGGAAAAGGACTAAATTGCATAAAGGGAAAAAGTCTTGTTCTACTAGCTAGATGTGTTAAATAGCTAGAGAACCATAATTTGGGATCTTTAGAGTGCAATTAGACTCTTTTAAAAGAGGTGGCCGGCCATAGGGGACAAAGAGAGTCATGTTGACTAGGTTAGGTAGACATTTGGTGACTTATTTGACTAAAATAAAAATAGAGAAAAGAGAGCTATAGTGTCATCTTCTCCACCAATTTTTTTAGCAACTAAAGGGGTTTAGAGAGCTCAAAATAAGAGCCATTTGTATCTCTTGCAAGTAAGTTATTTAAAAGGATATTTTTGATTATTTTTATATTTTTGGACCCCTTGTAGCATGAGCTTTATAATAAGAGGACTATTTTGCAAAATGGATGAAAGTATAGGGTTTTGCCATGAAATAATTTATGTTGATAGCTGAAATTTTATAGAAGAAAATGAATCTTGGTCGTTAAATAAACAACTTTTGTGAGAGGGGTTTCATGAGAACACCTAAATGGGCTATTTTGTAAAGTTTGTAAAATAGGTGGTAATTGTGTAAAATGTTTGAAATTGGGAGTTGCTATAGGTATAAAAAGAGTTCGTCTAGGCTTGGTTAACAAGGAAACTAGATAAAAATTGATTTATAAGCCTAAGGGTAAAATCATAATTTTTGCAAAGTTTAAGGGAAAAATGGTCATTTTGCCGAATTGTGAATTGTAAAATATTTTTATTAATGTGATGTTTAAATGAGTGAAATTTTATTATTATAGATCAAGAAATACGCAATCCAGACCTAGACCGGGGAAAAGCCAAGCAAGCAGATTAAATACAATTAGTCGCCTACATTTTGTGTACCAAGGTAAGTTGTACGTAAATAATGTAACTTGCTTGTATTTATGTATTGTATAATTAATATGGCATAAATTGTGGACTATTGCTGTAAATGTGCATGATGAGAATCGATGTAGTAGAGACTCTCAGTTGAACCTTAGGAATGATTTGGATATTCATGCCATGATATTTGGGTGACGTGTGTACTAGTGTAAGACTTGTCTAGGACATGACATCAGCACCGATAGACGAGAGCCAGTGTAAGACCTATCTGGGACACGGCATCGACCTCAAGCTATGCAAGCTAGCGTAAGACTTGTCTAGGACATGGCATCGGCTTGAGGTGTGTCAGCGTAAGACCTGTCTGGGACATGACATCGACATAGATAAGTGAGAGCTAGTGTAAGACCTATTTGGGACATGGCATCGGACTCGATGTATAGAAGTTAGTGTAAGAACTGTTTAGGACATGGCATCGACTTAGATGTGATAGCCAGTGTAAGACCATGTTGGAATATGGCATCGGCATCGTACCCTATGTTTGAGGCTCAGTGATTATCCTGTAGTATTCCAAATGGTTCAACGGGAAATTTATGGTTTATTCAAAATGATAGAGCTTATACCATGTTGTGAGTGGTATAGGTACTTATATGAAATTGATGATATGTGAACTCTATTCTTGTTGTATGAATAGCAAGGAATGAACATGAGTAAGTTGTGTTATGAACATTTACTTTTTTGTGCGAGTGATGATATATTAGGAGTATGATTATATGTGGTAACATGGTTGTTATTTCGATATTTACATGCAACTTACTAAGCTTTATGCTTACCATTTTCCTTTCCATTTTCTTGTAGTGCCGCCAAATTAGCCCGTGGCTCAAAGAACGTCAGAGGCATCACTCACACTATCATTCAAAGCTTTTGCTATAGTTAGTTTTATTATCTTGAGCATGACATGTATAGGGATTGAGTTTTTTTGTTATGTGTCATATTGTTAAGTTAGCCAATTGTGTTGGTTTGGGACAAAAACCTTCTTTTTTTTTGTAAGGCCATGGTTAATGGTTAATATTCATTATTGATAATTGCAAATGATGATGCTTCTATGGATGAACAAAATGTATGAATGATCAAGTGCATGTTTGATTGTTAGAGTTTCATGAGGTTTGCATTTGAATGTCATGTTGTGGTTGATTTAGTCTTATATTGTTGTATAGATTGGAGATATTTGTTTTTGTTTAGGTTGGTGCAAGTAAGGGTGGCAAAAAGGCTTGGTAGATAGCCTTGTTTTGTCCATACGGGTAGACACACGGGCATGTGTCTAGGCCGTGTGCGACACACGGTCAACCCATGGGCTTATTGTCCGGCTATATGTCCCCTGCACCTTAAAATTTCAAGTCAGCATGCATGGTAGTATACACAAGAGCCGCGTGGAGGACACGGCCTCTGAACATGGGCGTGTGCCCAGGCCGTGTGAAGTCTGCACCTTAAATGTGGAATTAAATTCACCACACGGCCTAACACACGAGCGTGTGGCTTGGCCGTGTGCCCCCAAATGGTTGCTGATGTCAGAAACAGAATGTCGAGGTTTTTGGACACAGGTTGAGACACGGGCGTGTCATGGCCGTGTGAAGGACACGTGCCATTGACACGGACGTGTGCCAAGCTGTGTGAAAATCCCTGTAGATTCAAATTAGGAATTAATTCCTCATGGGTTAGGGACATGAACGTGCCCCGATGTGTTTAGGCCTTGTGAACTGCACGGGCCTTCAACACGGCCATGTCAAGAAGGCCACACATGCATGTGCCCCTATTTCAAGAGTCATTTTCCAGAATTCTTTAAAGGACCCGGTTTGGGTCTAAATCGTTCTTAAAACTTGTTCGGGTCTCGTAGGCCCATAATAAGGAATTCTAGACAAGGTTTGAAAAGTTTTAAATTTGATCAAGTTTTTATGATTTGTAAATGTTGGAATGTATGTGTTTTAGTTTAGTAATGCCTTGTATTCAGTCCCGGCCTCAGACTCGGGTAAGGGGTGTTACAAGTGGAGCTTGTTACCGATGTGGTTCGTTTGACCATTTTCTTAAAGATTGTCCAGAAAGAGTTGAAAAAGAAATAGAACCATCTCCAAGGTTGAGTAATCCTTTTTAAAGTTGTAGACCACCCCGTCACCCTGGCAATGTTAGTGGTAGTCGAGGTACTACCAGGGATACAAAAGTTAGATCTGAGGCACGAGCACCTGCAAGAACATATACTATTCGTGCTAGAGAAGATGCCTCTACACCAGACGTCATTATTGGTACATTTTCTCTACTTGATACTGATATTACTGCATTGATTGATCTTAGTTCTACACATTCATACATATGCACAAACTTAATGTTTGTTAAAAATTTACTTGTTGAATTCACTGAATTTATGGTTAAAGTTTCAAACTCCCTAGGCCAGTGTGTTATGGTGGATAAAGTCTGTAAAAACTATCTATTGATGGTAAAAGATTATTGCTTTTCAGCTGATTTGATGTTATTGTCATTTGATGAATTTGATGTGATTTTGAGAATGGATTGGTTAACCCAATATGATGCAGTGGTGAATTGTAAACAGAAATATATTGTATTGAAATGTAAGATGGTGAATTCCTTCATGTTGAATCTGATAAAATGGATGGATTACCTAATGTGATTTCAACAATATCAGCACATAAATATGTCAGAAAGGGTTATGATGCTTATCTTGCATATATGTTTGACACTAAAGTATCTTAGTCAAAGATTCAGTTAGTGCCGGTTGTATGTGAATTTCCTAATGTATTCCTAGAAGAATTACCTAGTTTACCACCGAATAGAGAAGTGGAATTCTCTATAGATCTTGTCCCGGGTACAACACCTATATCTTTAGCACCTTACAGGATGGCTCCTACCGAATTAAAAGAGTTGAAAGCATAGTTGCAAGAATTGATTGACAGAGGTTTTGCTCGACCTATTTTCTCACCTTGGGGTGCACTGGTTCTATTCGTAAAGAAGAAAGATGGATCATTGAGGCTGTGCATTGATTATAGACAACTCAACAAAGTAAAAATAAAGAACAAGTATCCATTGCCTCGTATTGATGACTTGTTTGACCAGTTAAAATTTGTCACTGTATTTTCAAAGATTGATATTCGTTCTGGCTATTATCAGTTACGAGTAAAAGATTCAGATGTGCCAAAGACAGCTTTTAGAACCAGGTATGGACAGTATGAGTTTCTTGTGATGCCATTCGGTTTGACAAATGCACTTCTAGTGTTTATGGATCTGATGAATAGAATTTTTTGCCCATATTTAGACAGATTTGTGGTGGTATTTATAGATGATATTTTGGTTTACTCTTGAGTTGAAAATGAACATGTTGGGCATTTGAGAATAGTGTTGCAAACTTTGTGAGAGAAATAATTGTATGCCAAATTTAGTAAATGTGAATTTTGGCTACGAGAAGTTAGTTTTCTTGGGCATATAGTATCTGCTAAAAGTGTCAGGGTGGACTCGAATAAAATTTCAGCCATTGTTAACTAGAAGCCACCGAAGAATGTGTCTGAAGTCTGAGTTTTTTGGGATTAGCTGGTTATTATCAGAGGTTTGTAAAAAGTTTTTCAATGATAGCTTCTCCGGTGACACGTCTATTGCAAAAAGATGTGAAATTCGAGTGGACTGATAAATGCCAGTAGAGTTTTGACAGATTAAAAGCTTTATTGACAGAAGCTCCAGTGTTAGTTCAGCCAGAATCGGGTAAGGAATTTATAGTTTACAGTGATGAATCATTGAATGTTTTAGGCTGTGTTTTGATGTAAGAAGGTAAAGTAGTAACCTATGCTTCAAGACAGCTAAAACCACATGAAAGAAACTACCCGACACATGACCTTGAATTGGTAGCCATAGTATTTGCATTGAGAATTTGGCGGCATTATTTGTTTGGTGAAAAATATCATATATTCACTAATCATAAAATTTTGAAATATTTGATGTCACAGAAGGGTTTGGATTTGAGACAGCGCATGTGGCTTGAATTACTGAAAGATTATGATCTTGTTATTGACTACCATCTGGGAAAAGCCAATATGGTGGCAGATGCTCTGAGCAGAAAATCCCTGTATACTTTACGAGTAATGAATACTCGATTGTCATTATCTGATGATGGTTCAATTATAGCTTAGTTTAAAGCTAGACCAATGTTTTTGCAGCAGATCTCTGAAGCTTAGAAAAGTGATAGCAAGTTGCAAGCAAAACAGATACAAAGTGAATTGACTCCTAACTCGAAATTTCAAACCAGGACTGATGGTTGTTTGTTATTCAGAGGTAGAGTATGTGTACCGAAAAGTTCAGAACTAGTAAAGAAGATTCTAAATGAAGCTCATAATGGTAACACGTCTATTCATCCTAGTAGTAATAAAATGTATAATGATCTGAAAAAGATGTACTGGTGGCCAGGAATGAAAGGGGATATTTCTGAGTTTGTATCTAAATGTTTGATATGTCAGCAAGTAAAAGCTAAACATCAGTTGCCTTCTGGACTGTTACAGCCAGTTACGATACCAGAATGAAAATGGGAAAGAATTACCATGGACTTCGTATCAGGATTACCCTTGTATCCAAAAAAGAAAGATATCATTTGGGTTATTGTTGATCGGTTGACAAAGTCTGCACACTTTATTGCGGTACATATGGATTATTCTTTGGACAGATTGGTTGAATTATATGTCTTTAAGATTGTCAGATTGCATGGAGTGCCCATCTCCATTATTTCAGATAGAGACCCTCGGTTTACAGTTCGATTCTGGAGCAAATTGCAAGAAGCTCTAGGTACTCAGTTGCATTTTAGCATTGCATTTCATCCCCAGACAGATGGTTAATCTGAAGGTGTAATACAGATCTTGAAAGATATGATTCGGTGTTGTATACTTGAGTTTGAAGGTAATTGGAAAAAAATATTTACCTTTAGTTGAATTTGCTTACAATAACAGTTATCAGTCCAGCATCAAAATGGCACCATATGAAGCTTTGTATGGTCGCAAATGTAGAAATCCATTGTATTGGATAGAACTCAGTGAGAAAAAGTTACACAGAGTTGGCTTAGTCCATGAAACTGAGGAAAAAGTGAAAGTAATTTGGGACAGTTCGAAAGCAACCTCTGATCGTCAAAAGTCTTATGCTGATCTGAAACAAAAAAGAATAGAATTTCAAGTCGGTGACAAGGTATTCTTGATAGTATCGCCCTGAAAGAAAGTTCTCCGGTTTGGTCGGAAAGGAAGCTTGAGTCCATGGTTCATTGGACCATGCGAGATTACAAAACAAATTGGATTGGTTGCATATCGGTTTACTTTGCCACCAGAACTTGATCAGGTTCATAATGTTTTTCATGTGTCAATGCTACGGTGGTATCGGTCCAATCCTTCACATGTTATTTCTCTGACAGAGGTAGAAATTCAGCCTGATATGACATATAGTGAAGAACCGATCAAAATCTTAGCTCGGGAAACAAAAAAGTTATGAAATAAAAAGGTAGCATTAGTAAAAGTTCTTTGGCAACGACGTGGTATAGAAGAGGCTACCTGGGAACCGAAGGATACTATGAGGAAGCAATACCCGAATCTTTTTACTGGTAAGATTTTCATGGACGAAAATCCTTAAGGAGGGAGAGTTTTAACAACTCATTTTTCAATGAAATCGGAACAGTGGTTTCGGGATCACAAATCTAATCCGAAAATAAAATTTATTTTTATTTTATTACATGGTCCTTAATATGTTAGAAAGTGAAAATTCTGATAAGAAAATTTTATTGATTATGTGTTTATTTACAAGAAGGACTAAATCGTATAAAATGCAAAAGTTAAATTCTAGTAGCTAGAAGGATTTAATAGCTATAGAATTCAAAACTTGAGGTCCTTATATGGTAATTAGACCAATAAAAAAAGTAGGTAGATATTTTAGTGACTCATCCATGGAAATTTAGAAAAAGGGTAAGGACTAAATTGAAATTTAAAATAATTTAATTAATTAAAAGATGAAAAAAAGAAGAAAATATCATCTTATTTACTCATCTTCTTCCCCAAAAATACATGGAAACCCTAGGAGAGAGAGAAGAAACTTTCATGGCTTAATTGGGTAAGTTTCGTTGTCTCGTTTTTAGTAATTTTAATATTTTTAAAATTGGAATAGCTGAATCTATCTATTTGGGGGATCAATTTGAAGAGTCATCAAAGTATGGAAATTAGGTAATGGATGTATATGTTGAAAATTAAAAATTTATGGTAGAAAATGAAAGGTTGTTGATAAGATAAACAACTTTTACAAAGTGATTTTTGATGAAAACATGATTTAGGGACTAAAATTTAAAGTTGTGAAAATGGATGAAAAATTTTGAAAATTATAGAAAATATATGCTGTAAATTTTTATGTTGAAATTTTGGTTAGGCTTGGAATAGGGAGTAAATTGCATAAATTTCATTTTCCAAGCCTAGCAACGAAATTGGAATTTATGGAAAACTTAGGTGCAAAATAGGAAATTTTGCTTAGGACATAAATTGAGTCCAAATGAATATGAAATGTGTGAAATTGATGATTAAAGTTATTTATATAGACCCGGACAATACAAATTCGAGATTAGATCGAGGAAAAGAAAAGGTTTCGGATTAGTAGATTTTATACGTGAACCAGTGTCGAGGTAAGTTCGTGTAACTTAATCGAGCATCTAAATATGTTAAATTGAATGTTGTGTTTGTATGGAATGTGACTTATATTGATGTGAATTGTTTGATTGCTATAATAAAGAATTGAATACATGTTTGAAACGGTGAAAAAGGGGTTAAGCTCCGTTTGAATATTGAATTCCAATGAATATATATGTTTTCCCGAAATGAATAAGGTCCTGCATTTGTTGCTGACGGTATTTAGCTCGGACGAGTTATCCTATTGACCTCATTATAGAAAGGATTTAGCCCGAATGAGTAATCTTGATGTAAACCCTCTCGAGCATATATTACAATTAAGATTTAGCCTGGACTGGAAATCCTAATTGAGTTCTTCTGAGCACACATTACATAAGGGATTTAGCCTGGACTAATAGTCCTGTAATACGATAGGTGGCTCGGGAGTGTGTTCTTTGATTAAATGCCCTAATAGATACTCTTGAAAAATAATTGATGGGTTATTGAATTGTACACCATGAGTGTACTACTTGAGTATCCATCGGAATTTCGATGACTCAACGGACGCAACTCTTGGCATGATAAGAGAATTATGGGATGGAATGAATAATGACATGAAGGAAAATTGTATAATGAGCTCATATATGTTTACTTGATGTATTTGAAAATTTTGTGACTAACATGTTTGATTGAATGCATGTGTTTAGGAAAAATTGCCAAGTTAATGGAAAACATGATATTGTATGCTTAAATTTAATAAACGGGAATAGTAAGTTTAGTTTCCATTATACAAACTTACTAAACATGCAATGCTTACTCCATTTTATTTTCCCCTATTTTATAGTGCTCAGAAGCTCACGAATGTTGGAGATCATTGGAGCATCATCACACTATCTGTAACACCCCTTACCCGTATCCGACATCGGGATAGGGTTCGAGGCGTTACTAGGTTTAAACCTTTACCAACTTACTAATTCGGGTCATCGACCTTCGCCCCAAAATTTAAAACCTTTCAAACAGATGCACCTCGTCCCTTACACAGGCCTTCGAGGCCTAAGTCATAACTAAGGGGCGGTTCGAGATAGAATCAGGAACTTTCGGTAGACTTTGGGCATCTTAGAAAATTTTCCCTTATTTTGAAGTGTGACACGCCCGTGTGGTGGGGCCATGTGGTCACACACGCCCGTGTGGCTTAGGACATGCCCGTATCCCCAGCCCGTGTGCAACACTAACTTCAACCTCATCATACTGTTAAATGCACATGGCCAAGACACACGTACGTCTGCTTAGCCCGTGTTCTATACTGACTTAAAAAATTTAGGTGCAGGGGACGCATGGCCATACCACACACCCATGAGAGTGAGCCGTGTGTCACACACGGCCTAGACACACGCCCGTATGTCTACCCGTGTAGACCTTATTAGGCTATTTTCAAAGCCTTTGATCACCCTCTATCGATCAAATATTCTTATGAGTTATTTTAGTTCATGTTAAGACCAAATTATACACTTATGTATCTATATAAAACTTTGATTAACCTCATTGCATGTAAACCTCATGTCATTAGTTTCATACATGCTAAGTTAATTCTCATCTTGCACTTTAAGGATCTATATGTCTACTTGACATATTTAAGATTGGCTCTTCTTTATAACTCATTGCCAATTTATAACCAAGCCATCATATGTGGACATAAACATGCATAGATTTGTAGGTCATAGCCTACTTCAAAATAAGTCAATTTTCATGGCCACATACAAAAAGATATGTATAATTTTACATGCCTTCATCTTGGCAAATCAAATGACACATATAACCAAATATTTAAAGTTCTATACATGCCATTGAACAAAACATAAGTATCCATATACTAAAGCTGAGCTAGTTGATACTGTGTTGATTCTCCAACCGTCTTCTAATCGTTACGAGTCCTCGAGCTCTAAAAAAGGGAAAAAGAAAGGGGTAAGCATTTACATGCTTAGTAAGCTCGAATAACTGGAAAAATAAACTTATCGATTATTTAACATACATCCTTATTAGATAATGAAACCAACAAGTATGAGAATGGTTTCCCTATCACATGCACTCAATCAATGAGTTAGTCATATAACAAAGCATCATGTAATTTATCCTAGATGAGCTCATCATTCAACATGTCATTTGTACATATACCTCGAGTTAATCCCGTTGAGTTGTAAGAAATCTCGATGGATTATCCATTAACCGTCAATTCATAAGAATGATCATTTCAGGTATGCACTCCCGCGAACCTCACATCTTACGGCAGGATTACCAATCTAGGCTAAATCCCCCGTAATATAAACTCATAAGGTGATGTCTGGATTACTAGTCCAGGCCAAATCCCTTACAGCGACAAACACATTTAGTGAGCTCAAATCTGAATTACCAGTCCAGGCTAAATTCAGACCCTAATCGGATTACCCGTTCGAGTTAAATCAATAATGCACACATATTCTTCGGGAGGCTCGATCACTCAAGGAACACCCGTCCGGGTTAGATCCTTTCTATATTTGAGATCAACAGATTACCCGTCCAGGCTAAATCTTTTCTGCAACACATGCAGGATCTCAAGTCACATATAATTTATGGTTTATTCATCGAATTCCCTTTTTAACCTCTACCGAGACATTTTCCAACAATCATTTACAAAGGTGCATTTCATATGATTTCATGCCATTAATAAATACATTCATCATGCATTCATAAATCATATACTTAGACACATTTTGAGTTTACTTTAAGTTATCTGAACTTACCTGGTACTCGTTTCGTTGTTGTGTTTTGGTTATTCCGAAACCTTTCTTTTTCCTCGATCGACCTCCGAAATTTGTTCCTCAGGGTCTAAAATAATAAAAATAAATTATTAACATCTCACATTGTACCCTTTTGAGCCTAAATTTCACCCCCGGTCCAAATGACCATTTTGCCCCTAACCTTTCACATTTTTACGATTTAGTCCCTAGACTCGTATAATGAAACATATTCAATTTCTATCTTACCCAAGCCTATCCGAACACTTTTCTCTCTTATGGAAGCCCACATTTTCCATTATTTTCACATTTCTACCACATATTTAACAACTTTTGGAAAAAAGGTCCCTTTAGGGGTTTTTCATGAAAATCACCTAGGAAAAGATGTTTAACACACGTTCAACTTTCATATTCCTCCATAAACCATCAAAATACAAGTAACTCATGCATGGGTAAATTTTTAAACATAAACCCTAGCATGAAATATGGGTAGAAATGGAGAGAGTAAGCTACTGGGATTTCAAAAACACAAAGGACATTAAAAACAGTGCTTTGGTGCACTTACTATTGAGATTAAAAATGTTGAAAACCCTAGCTATGGAGTCCCTTGAAATTTTGGCAGCATGGAGAAGAAAATGAGCTGATTTTGGTTTAGTTTTCCCATTTTATTTCATTAAAATACCAAATGACCAAAATGCCCTTAAGTATTTCTTTAAAATTTCATCCATGCAAGCCCATTTTTGTCCAAAAACTTAGAAATTGGGAAAATTTCTCTCTAAGACCTTGTAATTTATAATCTAAAGCAATTTCATACAAATTGCTTCTAGAATCTAAGTTTTGCAATTTATTCAATTTAGTCCCTAATTTCCAATTGGACACCTTAATCAAATAATTTCTTCATGAAATCTTAAATCATACATATTCTCATATTCTAGACCTCATAATAATTATAAAATAAATATTTAGATGTCATATTTGTGGTCTCAAAACCACTATTCCGACTAGCCCCTATTTTAGGATGTTACATTTCTCCCCCCTTAGGGACTTTTGTCCTCGAAAGTCTTACCAGTAAATAGGTTCGGATATTGGTTTCTCATGGTTTCTTCTGGTTCCCGTGTAGTCTCTTCCACACCATGTCGATGCCAAAAAACCTTTACTAAAACCACATTTTTATTTCTCAACTGTTTAACCTCACGAGTCAAAATCTTGACTGGTTTCTCTCCGTAGGTCATGTCTGGTCTAATCTCAATCTCTACTAGTGAAACCACATGAGAGGGGTCTGATCGATATCGCCTTAACATGGATACATGGAACACATCGTGAATCTTTTCTAATTCGGGTGGCAATGCCAAACGATAGGCTAATGGTCCAACTCTTTCAGTGATCTCGTACGGCCCGATAAATCGCGGACTCAATTTGCCTTTCCGGCCAAATCTCAACACCTTTTTCCATGGAGATACTTTTAAGAATACTCTATCTCCAGCTTGGAATTCAACCTCTTTTCTTTTCAAATCAGCATATGACTTTTGCCTATCCGATGCCGCTTTTAAACAGTCTCGTATCACTTTAAATTTTTCTTCAGTTTCCTTAATCAGATCAACTCCATGAATTTGACTTTCCTTGAGTTTTGTCCAGTACAATGGAGTTCGACACTTTCTGCCATACAAGGCTTCATGAGGCGCCATTTTCAAACTCGTTTGAAAACTGTTATTATAGGCAAATTCTACCAATGGCAAGTATTTTTCCCAGCTACCTTGAAATTCGAGGATGCAACATCACAACATATCCTCAAGAATCTGAATCATCCGCTCAGACTGACCATCGGTCTGAGGGTGAAAAGCCGTACTAAAATTCAACTTTGTACCCAAGGCTTCTTGTATCTTCTTCCATAATCTCGAAGTGAACCTCAGGTCTTTGTCCGAAATAATCGACAACTGTACCCCATGTAATTTCACAGTCTTAGATATATACAAGTCAGCCAATCTATCAAGAGAGTAATCTGTTCTTACTGGAATGAAATGAGCCGACTTCGTCAACTTATCCACCACAACCCATATATCGTCTTTCTTTTTCGGGGTCAATGGCAATCCTGTCACAAAATCCATAGTAACTTTGTCCTACTTCCATTCGGGGACCATTACAGGTTGTAACAAACCTAAAGGCACTTGATGTTCAGCTTTAACTTGCTGACATATCACACACCTCGATACAAATTTGAAAATGTCTCTTTTCATGTCGTTCCACCAGTACATTTTCATCAAATCGTTGTACATCTTGGTACTTCTCGGATGAATAGACAAACGATGTTATTTGCTTCTTGTAAGATTTTTTGAATAATCTCATCATCTTTAGGCACACAAACTCTATCTCTGAACATCAAACATCCATCAGGACCAATCCGATAATCTGATTCAATGCCCGACTCACATTGAGTCTTTTTAGCTTGCAAGTCTCTATCATTAATTTGAGCATAATAGATTTCCTGAAGAAATGTCGACCTAGCCTCTAGCTCTGCCAAGACCGAACCATCTTCAAGCAATGCTAATCGAGTGTTCATGGCTCTCAATGCAAACAAAGATTTTCTGCTTAACACGTCGGCAGCCACATTCGCCTTTCCCGGGTGAAAGTCAATGATCAGCTCATAATCTTTTATTAATTCCAACCACCTCCGTTGTCTCAGGTTCAATTCTTTTTGTGTCATCAAATACTTCAAACTCTTGTGATCAGTAAATACACGACAAGTCTCACCATATAAATAATGCCTCCAGATTTTCAAGGCAAAGACAATGGCGACGAGCTCTAAGTCATATGTCAGATAGTTCTTCTCGTGTGGCTTCAACTATAGTGAAGCGTAGGATATCACCTTGCCGTCTTGCATAAGTACACAACCCAATCCGCTCAAGGATGCATCGCTGTAAACCACAAACTCTTTTCCCAACTCAGGTAATACTAAAACAGGAGCTTCAGTCAGCAGTGTCTTTAACTTCTCAAAACTCTGCTAACACTTTTTTGTCCATTCAAACTTAACATCTTTCTGTAGCAACCTCGTCATTGGAGTTGCTATCATAGAGAATCTTTTCACAAATCTTCGATAATAACCAACCAAGCCCAAAAAGCTTCTAACCTTGGTTAGATTTTTATGCGGTTTCCATTCAGCAATAGCAGAAATTTTATTTGGATCAACTCAGATGCCTTCACCCGAAACAATATGACCCAAAAATCCAACTTCTTGGAGCCAAAATTCACTCTTTCTAAACTTAGCATACAGTTGTTTTTCCCGTAAAGTCTGCAACACAGTTCTTAGGTGCTTCGCATGCTCTGACTCATCTTTATAATAAATTAAGATGTCGTCAATGAACACAACGACAAACTTATCCAAGTATGGCTGAAAGATCCTATTCATCAGGTCCATGAATACGGCCGGTGCATTCGTCAATCCAAATGGCATAACCAAAAATTCGTAGTGGCTGTATCTGGTTCTAAAAGTTGTCTTTGGCACATCCAATTCCTTAACACGTAACTGATAGTAACTAGACCTTAAGTCTATCTTAGAGAATACCGTGGCTCCTCTAACTGGTCAAATAGATCATCAATCCTTGGCAAAGGATACTTATTCCTGATAGTTACCTTATTCAGTTATCGATAATCTATACATAATCTCATTGAACCATCTTTCTTCTTTACAAACAATATGGGGGCACCCCAAGGTGAAAAGCTTGGCCTAGCAAAACCTTTATCCGTCAGCACTTGCAACTGTACTTTTAATTCTTTTAGCTCGGCTGGCGTCATTCTATATGGAGCAATAGAAATGGGAGTTGTTCTTGGCACCAATTCAATACCAAACTCTATTTCTCTCTCAGGAGGTAATCCGGGTAATTCTTCCGGGAATATGTCTGGATATTCACATACTATTGGCACAATCTCAATCTTCAACTCTATTTCACTCGTGTTCAACACAAATGCAATATAGGTTTTGTACCCTTTCCTCATACATCTCTGAGCAACCATTGCCGTGATTACAGCTGGCGACGTGCCCAACTCTCTTGAATCAACCAGTAGAATCGTACTATCTGGGCATTTCAATTTAATATACTTGCTACCACAATTTACAATTACATCATGTAGGGCTAACCAATCCATGCCAAGTATTACATCGAATTCATCAAAAGGTAACAACATAAGGTTAGCCGGAAAACATTGACCATGAATCGTCAAAGGACAATTCTTACAAACTTTATCAACTAGAACTGATCTGCCTAGGGGGTTCGACACCTTAACTACAAATTCCGTAGGTTCAACGGGTATGTTCATACTAGACACTAATCTAATGCAAATGTATGAATGTGTCGATCCTGGTTTAATTAAGGCAATAACACATATATTGAAAAGAGAAAAAAGTACCCGTAATAACGTCAGGAGCAAAAGCTTCCTCTCGAGTGCGTATTGCATACGTTCTTGCCGGGGCTTGAGCTTCTGATTTTGCAGTGTCTTTGGCTGCAACTCGATTGCCACTAGCACTTTCAAGGTATCTCGGGGGTCTACCTCGTGCTATAGAGGAACTCGACTTCGGGGTTACTTCCACTTCTTTTTCAATTCCTTCTGGACAGTCCCTGAGAAAGCGGTCAAGAGAACCACATCTGAAACATGCACCACTCTTTATTCAGCACTCTTCGAAGTGAAATTGTTGCAATTCTTACACTTCGACTTTTAGTCATCTACACTCCCCACACTAGTCATCATTGGGGAGGAAGACTTTTGACTTCGTCGTTTAGAGCCTCTTGTTCTACCTGAGTATCCTACCGATGAAGTGGAGTGTTCATGTTGGCTCCTTGATTTCTTTGTGGAAAAGGGGAGCGTCTTACCGCTGGATCTCTTACTCGTAACTCGAGCCTTTCTCTTCACTTGCTTCCATTCATTATTGAGTTCTTCGGCCTTCTTGGCTCGATCAGCTAATGCGGCTAACTCCCGTATTTCAAGAATCCTAATCAATAACTTGATTTCTTTATTCAAACCTTCCTCGAAGCGTTTACACATTTCAGACTCGGTTTGAACCCATTCAGTTGCGTATTGACTTAACCTTACAACTCCCTTTTGTATTCTGCCACAGTCTTATTCCCTTGTTTGAGTTCCAAGAACTCTTTTCGCTTTGAGTCTAAGAACCTTTGACTGATATACTTCTTCCTAAACTCTGCTTGAAAGAATTCCCAAGTGATATTTTCCTTTGGCGCCACCGAAGATACGGTCTTCCACCAGTGATACGCAGTATCCTTCAAGAGAGACACGATACACTTTAAGCCCTCCTCAGGTGTAAACGACAACTCATCTAATACCCGTGTAGTATTCTCAAGCCAGAACTCGGCTCTTTCAGCATCATCCTTAATTTTAGCTATAAATTCCTTGGCCCCATACTTTCTGAGCTTATCTATAGGGGCTTTACCAATTCTTACCGATGCTGCACCTCGTGGCAATTCCTCATCGGGTTGGTTAGGGGGCGGGGAAGGTCGTGGTATGTTGGGGCGATTCCTCAAGTAATCCCCAAACCATTCATCCATCATGTTAAAGAAGGCAGCTCGGGCTTTTTTCCAACTTTCAGACATAACCCTTCTACTACTACTAGATATAGCTCGTTGTACGGAAGCTGGAGCATGGCTCTCGGCTCCATTGGACTCATCTTGTGCATGATTGGAAGACATTTAGTATATTCAAAAACAATTTTAAACAGTTAGGAGATATTACACTATCAACGTTCATATAATGGCATGTATAGTGAACCTCAAAGCTCTCTATGGTAGTCTTAGAACCGACTAAATCGTAGCTCTAATACCACTAAATGTAACACCCTTCACCCGTATCTGACGTCAAGATAGGGTTCGAGGCGTTATCGGGTTTAAACCTTTACTAATTTACTAATTCGGGTCATCGACCTTCGCCTCAAAATTTAAAACCTTTCAAACAGATGCACCTCGTCCCTTACACAGGCCTTCGAGGCCTAAGTCATAACTAAGGGGCGGTTCAGGAAAGAACCGGGAACTTTCGGTAGACTTTGGGCATCTTAGAAAATTTTCCTTTATTTTGAAGTGTGACACGCCCATGTGGTGGGGCCGTGTGGTCACACATACCCGTGTGGCTTAGGACACGCCCATGTCCCCAGCCCGTGTGCAACACTGACTTCAACCTCATCATACTATTAAATGCACATGGCCAAGATACACACCCGTGTGCTAAGCTCGTGTTTTATACTGACTTAAAAAAATTTAGGTGCAGGGGACGCACGGCCATACCACACACCCATGGGGGTGAGCCATGTGTCACACATGGCCTAGACACACGCCCGTGTGTCTACCCGTGCAGACCTTATTAGCTATTTTCCAAGCCTTTGGTCACTCTCTATCGATCAAATATTCTTATGAGTTACTTTAGTGCATGTTAAAACCAAATTATACACTTATGTATATATATAAAACTTTGATTAACCTTATTGCATGTAAACCTCATGTCATTGGTTCCATACATGCTAAGTTAATTCTCATCTTGCATTTTAAGGATCTCTATGTCTACTTGACATATTTAAGATTGACTCGTCTTTATAACTCATTGCCAATTTATAACCAAGTCATCATACGTGGACATAAACATGCATAGATTTGTAGGTCATAGCCTACATCAAAATAAGTCAATTTCCATGGCCACATACAAAAAGATATGTATAATTTTACATGCCTTTATCTTGGAAAATCAAATGACACATATAACCAAATATTTAAAGTTCTATACATGCCATTGAACAAAACATAAGTATTCATATACCAAAGCTGAGCTAGTTGATAGTGTGTTGGTTCTCCAACCGTCTTCTAATCGTTACGAGTCCTCGAGCTTTAAAAAAGGGAAAAAGAGAGGGGTAAGCATTTACATGCTTAGTAAGCTCGAATAACTAGAAAAATTACCAATTATTTAGCATATATCCTTATTAGATAATGAAACCAACAAGTATAAAAATGGTTTCCCTATCACATGCACTCAATCAATGAGTTAGTTATATAAAAAAATATCATGTAATTTATCCTAGATGAGCTCATCATTCAACATTCATTTGTACATATACCTCGTGTTAATCCCGTTGAGTTTTTAGGAAATCTCGATGGATTATCTATTAACCGTCAATTCATAAGAATGATCATTTCAGGTATGCACTCTCGCGAACCTCACATCTTACGGCAGGATTAGCAGTCCAGGCTAAATCCCCCATAATATAAACTCATAAGGTGATGTTGGGATTACCAATCCAGGCTAAATCCCTTATAGCGGCAAACACATTTAGTGAGCTTGTATCTAAATTTCCAGTCCAGGCTAAATTCAGAACCTAATTGGATTACCCGTCCGGGCTAGATCCTTTCTATATTTGAGATCAACGGATTACCCGTCTGGGCTAAATCCTTTCTGCAACACATGCAGGATCTCAAGTCACATATAATTTATGGTTTATCTATCGAATTCCCTTTTTAACCTCAACCGAGACATTTTTCAGCAATCATTTACAAAGATGCATTTCATATGATTTCATGCCATTAATAAATACAATCATCATGCATTCATAAATCATATAATTAGACACATTTTGAGTTTACTTTAAGTTATCCAAACTTACCTGGTACTCGTTTTAGTGTTGTGTTTCGGTTATTTTGAAACCTTTCGTTTTTCTCGATTGACCTTCGAAATTTGTTCCTCGGGGTCTAAAACAATAAAAATAAATTATTAACATCTCAAATTGTACCCTTTTGAGCCTAAATTTCACCCCCAGTCCAAATGACCATTTTGCCCCTATCCTTTCACATTTTTACGATTTAGTCCCTAGGCTCGTATAATGAAACATATGCAATTTCTATCTTACCCAAGCCTAGTCGAAAAATTTTCCCTCTTATGGCAGCCCACATTTTCCATTATTTTCACATTTCTACCACATATTTAACAACTTTTGCAAAAAGGTCCCTTTAGGGTTTTTTCATGAAAATCACCTAGGAAAAGATGTTTAACACACGCTCAACTTTCATATTCCTCCATAAACCATAAAAATACAAGTAAATCATGCATGGGTAAATTTTTAAACATAAACCCTAGCATGAAATATGGGTAGAAATAAAGAGAGTAAGCTACCGGGATTTCAAAAACACAATGGACATTAAAAACGGAGATTGGGTGCACTTACTATTGAGCTTGAAAATATTGAAAACCCTAGCTATGGAGTCCCTTTAAGTTTCGACAGCGTGGAGAAGAAAATGAGCTGATTTTGGTTCATTTTTCCCATTTTATTTCATTAAAATGCCAAATGACCAAAATGTCCTTAAGTCATTTCTTTAAAATTTCATCCATGCAAGCCCATTTTTGTCCAAAAACTTAGAAATTGGGAAAATTTCTCTCTAAGGCCTTCTAATTTATAATCTAAAGCAATTTCATACAATTTGCTTCTAGAATCCAAGTTTTGCAATTTATTCAATGTAGTCCCTAATTTCCAATTGGACACCTTACCCAAAGAATTTTTTCATGAAATCTAAACTCATACATATTCTCATATTCTAGACCTCATAATAATCATAAAATAAATATTTTGATGTCAGATTTGTGGTCTTGAAACCATTATTCTGACTAGCCCCTATTTCGAGATGTTACACTATCCACTAGCTTATTTTTGGTATATATAGTAAAATCATTTTGGTATAATGGCATGTATAGGCTAACTTGGCCATAGATGGCCTAAATATGTGGTTTGTAATCTAGCCATTGGAATGGCTAGTAATGGTTTTTTTTGATATATTTGTAATGTCATACTATGGTAGCTACATACATGTTAATGGTTGTTCAAATTATGCCTAACATATGGAATATGCCAAGGTAAGATTATAAACATGTATGAATGTAGTGATATGCCATGTTGAATGATAGAGTTTGCTTAATTTGAATGCTTGAAATGGTTGGCATTTGGATGTGAGTTTAAGTGTAGGTCATTGGTGTGATTTTGGGTGAGAAATGAAGCTAGAAATGGCTTCATTTTGTCCACACGGGCAGACACAAGGGTGTGTGTCTGGACCGTATGTGACACACGACCTGGTACATAGGCGTATGGTTAGGCTGTGTGTCCCCTACACCTTAAAAATTAAGAAACAAAATGCTCAGAATTGAGTACACGGGTAGAGACACGGGCGTGTGTCTCAGCCGTATATGCTACATGGCCTAAAACACGGGTGTATGTCTTGGCTGTGTGAAACCTGCACCTAATTTCGAAGAATTTAATTAACCACACGGCCTAGCACACGGACGTGTGGCATGACCGTGTGCACAAGTTAGAGAGTTACACGGGGTCGAACATGGCCTGCAGCACGGGTGTGTCCTAAGGTCATACGGACGTGTCCCTTGGACCACACATAAAAAAAATTTAGAAATTAAAAGTTTTATTTTCCAATAAACTGGAAATTTTGATGATTTATCAAAGACTCTAAATTTAAAAGTCAATTGAGTCTGGCAAAATTGGAATTAGTTATTGTGGATAGTTTGGTAAAAGGATAAAAGAAAAAACACATTATGGTTTGTTGTGTGGGCAGCTGGCTAATTTGGGGACTCCATGAAAAAGACCAACCTTTATTATATTTTGTTTATAATGATAGTGACATTGATAACCTCAGTTTTAGTTTGCTTCCCATAAACTAACAATATAAGAAAATGAAAAGCAATTACTTTCATCATACTGAAATTGGTATGAAGTTTTTACGTTGAAATTCAAATCGTTTTTAATCAGTTTTGTTTATTTATTTTACATGGTATCAATCAATGGATGTAATTTGGCTTCTTTTTTTTATTTTATGCAATAATAATTAAACTAAAAAGCTGTTTTAGGTATGAGTTTTAGAAAGGATGGGCAGGCAAACCAAACCAAACCATACCGTATTAATTAATTGTCTGATTTTGTCTTTAATTAAGTGCCGAAGCAACAAATAAATAAAGGCAGGCTAATAGGGTTTTAGTTTATGTCTCCCTCTCACCAACCTCTTCAAAATGGGTGAAAACAACTATCATCACCCTTTATAATTTACAACGACTCAAATTGTGATATACAAATATTTTCTTTGGATAAAGGGAATAAGGTACAATATTAAAAGGTGACTAGATGTCAACTGGAATTTTATTTTAATGTAACTCGTTTGTTATTGCACCGATTCACATATTTAATTTCATGATTAATATATATGATTAAAAATAACTAAATTAAATATACAACTTACAAATAATACAAAGGTTAATAACAAAATTTACCCTACAATATACATATCCATATTTTGAATATCATTAATTTACTTGTAATACTTTACTTCAAAATTCAATCGTAGTCTTGGAAAAGAGACTAAGTTCATGGAGATCCTATAAAAATAAAAACTAAAAGCAAATAGAAATATGAAAATTGTACTCACTTTTATGTTTTTTTACAATGGGTTAATAGTGTTGGAAAAAAGGCTGTTAAGTAACAGCTAGCTTGAAGCATCTATTGCAAAAATAAAAATAAATCATATGTGTACAATCAAATATCTAAATAAAAACAACATAAACAAAAATAAATGGAAGAATATAAGAAATGGTTTTATTTAAATCTTTTGTTTGGCACTAAGTAGATCAAATCCAATGGCAGACTTATAAAGCAAAGTATATTATAGTGGAGGGTCACCTCATCTCAATCCCCACTTTTAATAATGAAAGTCTGCCAGGATTGTTCCACTTCTTCTATTGGTGATAATTGGGAGACTTTTAGTTTTTCTTTTCCCAAGTCTTGAAAAAGTGTAACATGTTGGAGTGTATTTTTATTTTCATCACCAATTTTTTTTTTTTAAACTTCATCACTATGTTAGGTCAATTTTAAATTCTATGCATTCTTAAATTAAAATATATTTCGTCATTAAATAAAAAAAAAGTTAATATGGTATTTTTTATTAGTATAATAATAAATTTAATATTTAATATTTTATATATTCTGTCATTTTAGTCATAAATTTAAAATTTAAATAATTTTAGTCTTCAATATTTACAAATTCTATCAATTTAGTTTTAATTTTAAAAATTCAAAAACATAATTACAAAAATTATAATTATTATAAAATAACTAAAATTATAATTATTTAAAAATTAAAATATATAAAAGAATTTAAAATTACCAAAATATCAAAAGGAATATTAGAAATACATAAAAACAATAAAGGGAGGAAAAAATACAAAGGGATAAATTTCAAAAGTATATATAAACTTTGATTCAATATGTAATATCATGCACAAATTTTGATTTAGTGCAATTTTATATATAAAAAAATTAATTTTAATTCAATTTTCACATAACACTTACAACATTATTTATGTGATGCTATTTTCCTTGAAGTCATGTGGAAATTGTTAATTGACATTTTGCTAAATTAAAAAATGAATAAGTAAATTTAATATTGCTACATAAATTCAAATTACATTTTTAATTTATTTCCACATAAATTTAAATTAATTTTCTATTGCTATAATGATAAAAACGTGTGTTTTAATCTATGTGAAAATAATTTAAATTTATTTATTTATGTTTTAGTTTAATAAAATATTTTGTAACTTTCCCAACCTAATTTGAATGTTAAGATCAAATTCAGGAGATTATATTGGCCACCAAGATGACCTAACAGAACTACCAAAGTTTAAAAACAATTGTTTAAAATATTTGCTTTAATTTTGGAAGTCGATTGATACTTAATGATTGTTTTGTAAAAGTTGGATTCTAGATTTATATATATTTATGTATTTTTCAAACCTTATTAACATGGTCATGCAACGGAAAAGTGATATCTAACATAGTTTTAATGAAAACCAAATTTCATGCCTAAATATTCAAATATGTATTTCAATATCCTAAAGTCAAATTAAATGTCATGCATGCTATATAACTCAAAACCTAAGTCCTATGCCACAATTCAAAAAATAAAACAATATAGTCTCTGAATAACATAAATTTCAAATAATAAATCTAAAATACTTTAATATAAAAAATGATTCCAAGTCAAGACCCTCCTGATGCCGAGTCCGTCCCCTAACCTGGTGGGTTATCTGTAAAGATAGAAATAAATGGGAGTGAGCTTAAGAAGCTCAATGTGAGTCCTATTACAAGTAAGTCAGTGCAAATGGTAGATGACTTATACAAAATAACAATTCACAGTTTATAATATTCCAAAATGGGGATTCAAAGTTTATGCAAGTCACTTTTATAGCGATTCAAAGTATCAATTATTTATATCACAAATCAATATCATAATATTCCAGAATTCACAGTTTATGCATGCACATGCTCATGAATGGATTTTAGTTTCAATTTATTAGAATAGATCCTACCCAACTCCACTACACATCACTGTAGGACTTCTCTAGAACTCCTCTACCTTTACACCATGTTGTGGATGAACTGCAAGTATTAGAAATATTGGGGCATGAACTACCCATTGGTGCAGATAAAAGCTGCTAGTACGTTGTGGATAAACCACTATAATGTGTTGTGGATGAACCACTGGTCATTGTAGATAAACTGTTGACTCTTTCTCCGTTCATATCGTCCCACCCCATGCAATGCAACATGACATGCTTATAACAAATCAACATGGTAGTAATAACATGCTTATAATAGGTTGATAAAATAACAATTATTATGCTTATAATAGATCATTACAGTAGCAATAAACTTGCTTATAACAAATCGATATAGTAGTAATTAACATGCTTATAACATATCATTACAATAGCAATAAACTTGCTTATCATACATTTGGTTCAACAGTAGTAGTAAGAATGTATTGTTCACATATCATGCATATAACAGTAATAATTCAGTCATCCTGATCATAGATTTCAAAATATTCATATTGTTAGGGATTCAATTGAGAGTAATAAAACTCTAAAAACAATTTGGGGACTATATAGGGACTAAACGAAATAATTCACAATTTTTTTATGAAAAACTGTAAAATAAAGGTCAAACAGCCGTGTGAGATGCTAAAGGCCATGTGGTATGTAACATCCCTTACCTGGTCTAGCCGTCGGACTTGAGAAATAAAGTTCTACTAACAAATAAAAAACATTTGCAAACATTTTATAGTTCAAAATGTAACATCCCTACCCGTCCTTATCGTCAGATTAGGGTTACGAAGTATTACAGTACCATTTAGAACATTTAACTTCAAATAGAAACAATTATGTAAATTATCTATTAACATTCAATAAAACATTTTAATTAAGAAAGAAATACACTTATGGGCCTTAAACCGAGCCTACGGGCCCTAAAAATAGTTTGGAAATGTTCAAGGATCATTTTGAAACAAATCAAAAAAGTTTGGAAAAATTTACAAAATTTGAAAACAAGGGTCACACAGCCGTGTGGTGTAGGGACATGGTTGTGTGACCAACTGTGTGACAGGCTGTCTAGTTTCTGAAATAATTTCACACGGTCGTGTCGCACTCCGTGTGCCAGACTGTGTAACATTCAAAATACCCTAACACGGCTGTGTCATAAGCTGTGTTCATTTTTGAATTAAAACCACATAGTCGTGTGGCTATTCCACATGCCTGTGTGACCACTCCACACATATGTGCTACCAAGCTGTGTAACCCACTGATGTCGTGTGATTTAGGGTCACACGACCATGTCACAGGCTGTGTGGCAGACCGTGTAAGACCTACACCTAAATGCAAAAGTGACACATGACCGTGTAGGTATGCCGTGTATGACACATGGTCATGTAACAGCCCATGTCCTAGGCCATGTGTGCCTTAAATAGCTTCAAAAACAAGTCAAAACATGACCTATTTCTTAGGTGCTAAGACAAACCAAATACACATGTTTACAAGCCTCTAAAACACATCCAAATAGATCCAAAACATACCAAATCATTCAACCTATGTGCCTAACCAATGTGCCCTCATTGACACTACAATTCAAATATCCAATCAAGTTGCATTTCAAGGTTTACATAATCACATTTAACACATGCCAAATTTACCATCCATCCACAACATTCAAAACCATATCACTATAGGATAGTCCTTCACTACGAGCATAGAACAATATGACCAAAATTATATACCTATGAACCTTTACAAAGGAAACATCAAAAACCTATTCACATGTACTAAAGTCCATCCAAAGACAAATCTCATTCAACTTTAACAAACTCCACAAGTAACAAGCAACCAACGTATTTACAAATAACCTATTACATGCCATATAACCAAAAGAGAACATTCAAAAACTACCGAAAGATTTTTGGACAGTGAGATTTCTTCAAGTTTATCTGATCGCCTGTTTTCCTCGAAATGCTAAAGAAATAAGATAAATAACACGAGTAAGCTTTTATAGAGCTTAGTAAGTTCGATGGTTAACATGATAAAGCATACCAAAATAGCATAAATAATTTTAATAACAAGATTAATAGTCAGTGCTTCCTGTCAACCACAATCCATAACAAGTGAGTCTATACACAAATGAGTACGAGATTAATTTGAATATAAATTATATAAATTCATTTAATATCAAGTCACAAGGCTATCAAGAATTCAATAAAAATCTTCTAACAAATTCACTAACAAGTCTTTTAATACTAGAAACCTTGCCTGATGAATGGTATACGGATAAGAGTACATAGTTATCCATTCGAAACATGCCAAACGCTCATACGAGCCAATCCAACTGAAAACAAGCCTTGGCACCAAGTGCCTAGCCTGAAGGCTAATATCCCTCCAAAACCACGCCTGAGCACCAAGTTCCAAGCCCGAAGGCTTTACATCCGCCCCCGGTAACATGCCAGAATCACTGTAATATAACATGATAGTTCACAACAAATGGTGAACCTTGATATACTCAGTGTATAAACACAAGTCTAGATTCACTGTCTCATCACATCACATATCAATCCCGTACAGTACACATTATAAACAATTGACATGCCAATCACACTCTATCCTACATTTATCTGACTCAAGAGATATCTTCGCTGAACAGTGCTCCAAAACATTTTATTACTACAATTCAATCTAATTTAACACCGAACATTCATTTAAACATTTAGCCACCAATTTCCATTCAATATACATTTCAAAATAAATTAAATTAAACCAAACGAACTTATCAGGGCTAAACTCAGAAACAGTAAAAGTTTAAGGACTATTCTGCAACTTTCCCTTTTCCTCAGTTATCTACTTGTTCTTGATCTATAATGTAATTGATTTCAATTATTCGCCTCAATTTCATATACTAATCAATTTAATACACATGATCTCCTATTTACAATTTTTTCCACATTTACCCCAAACTTTTACATTTTATTCAATTTAATCCTTAAGACTAAAATATGATTATTTTTGCAATCAAATTTTATATCCATGGAAATTATTTCATAAACATCCCAAATCATTCCTCACAAGCCAAAATTTCATGAGAAAAACATGTCATAGTTTCATTATTTTCAATTAAATCCCTAAACTTAAAAATTATAGAAAATTACTTTACAAAATAACCCTATTTAACAACCAAGCTTAATAATCTACCATTAACCTTCAAAAACATATCAAACTCATCAACGAAATCTTTCTAAACCTTTATCAATTTTTGTAACACCCCTTACCCGTGTCCGACGCCAGGACAGGATATGAGGCATTACCGGGCTTAAACATGCACATACATGTAAAACTGGGCCATAAAATTTCAATCATATCAGAATCATTCGATCACATGCAAAATATCCCATACATGAGCCTTCGAGGCTCTAAACATGCATTAAAAGCGGTTTGAGACTAAACCGAGAACTCATGAACATTTTTACAACACTTAGAAAATTTTCATGTTTGGAGAGTCGCATGCCCATGTGGTAGGACGGGTGGTCTCACACGCCCGTGTCCTCAGCCCGTGTAACTCTCTATTTATGTCATCAGCAAACATTTAGGGTCACACGGCCAAGTCACACGCCCGTGTTCTAAGGCCGTGTCCTCCACACGGCTGAGACACACGGCCGTGTCTCTGCCCGTTTGGTCAACACTTAGGCTATTTTCCAAGCCTTTTTGTTGTCTTAATCTTTCACATACTTAAAAAATTTAAAGACACATATCATAGCATCATTTTAATGATTAAGCATGCCTCACTAAAACACATTTTTAACAATCAATCGTAACATATTACCCAATAATTAATCTCCACTTATTCAATAAATGTCCATGTTCAATCATTATCAACTTAATGCCAATTTACGCGTTTATTCCATAGCCATGACCACCCCGAATGGTTCTAGGGAATTCTCGTGCACATATGTTATTTACTATTCATTCATGACAGGCAATTATAATCATATCACAAAGCATTAACACATGGCAAGGATGATTAGGCTTATAAGCCAAAACATTATAAGCCATATCTCATGGCTATATACAATGAATCAATATAAGCCAATACATTTGGCTAAATCATAAGAGCACATATCAATAACTAAGCTCCTATACATGCCACTCACTTGAAGATACTTAAGACTTATCGATATCCCCTATTGATAGCTCGATAGTGTGATGCTGCCTCCGACGATCTCTAACCCCAAGCTATCCTAACAACACCAAAAAGAAATAAAAAGTAGGGGGTAAGCTATATAGCTTAGTAAGTCCATATGAAAATAATAAGCAATTTATCAACATGATTCCATCAATTCTTACAACATGATTCCAAGGTAAAATAATCATAATTGCACTTTTACTTTGTTCAAGTTAAGCTATTTACTCTAGTCATAGTCACTCAGTTACTTATAACTTGAGATACGGAACTCCAAATCAAGATCCACTAATTTTCCCTAAAACTAGACTTATGTAACTATTTATCATAAAATTTTTAGAATTTTTGGATTAGCCAATAAGTACAGTTGATTTTTTAAAGTCTCCCCTATTTTGCTATCTGACAGTTTTGACCCCTCTGCACTAAAAATTAATTATCTCTTCGTACAAGATTTGGATAATGTTTCTGTTTGTTTCTTTCAAAAATATACTCATTAAGAATTTTAAGCATATAAATTATAGCCAATAATTATATTTGTACAAATTTTAATGATTTTTCCAAGTTAGAATAGGGGATTGCAAAATCATTCTAACCCTATCTCAAAAAAATTCAAATATCATAGAATACAAAATTCTTTTGCTTTTACCGTTTCTTTTATGTGAAAATAGACTCAATAATATTTTGTTTCATATCTTATTCAACTTATAATTCGATTTTCACCATTTTTGGTGATTTTTCAAAGTCACACAATTGTTGCTGTCCAAAACTATTTTATTACAAATTTCACTCTTACATAATCTCACTTACTCCATTCCATCTTACTGAAAGTTCGCTCAACTATCGAGCACATTGCTCATAAATTTTCACACACATATACTTGTACTTATTTATCACATAGTCATATTCAATTACACTATTCATTACATGATCACATGTATTTTCACTTAGTCAATTTCCCGTTGAACTCATCGGAATAATAACAAATACACGGTGGCCTGCACATATTACCACCCTTGTAACCGAAGCTATTTGGTGCACATAGTAGCCTGCACTTAGTACTACATCTGTGACCAAAACCATCTCTTACACATAGTGGCCTGCACTTAGTACCACACATGTGATCGAAGCTATCGGGTGCGCATAGTAGCCTGCACTTAATACTACACATACGACCTAACCATCTGGAACACGTAGTAGCCTGCACTTAGTACTACACACGTGACCTAAAACCATCTTAAACATATAGTAGCCTGCACATAGTACTACACATGTGTTCTCACAATGGATCATTCGTATCTTTTCTATTCCGAAGGTCTAGCCGGGAAATTCCTCACCTTTCAACATTTTACCAATTCATCCATAATCAACTTCAACTCGTAATTTACATCAAGTGATCATTCAATATACAACCACATCTCATATAATAACAAAATATTGTACATAAGTAAAAATGATATATTATTTACATATAAACTTACTCATTTCAAAGAAATATCATGTTCCATCAAATTTCAATTATATTCAATCATCACATCACATGTTATCGACATTTGAGCTTTCGATTACTTCATGGGTACATCACGTTCCCATACACAATATCATTAACATATAAATCAATACAACCATAGCAAAATAGATTTCAAGTGTAACAACAATAACATGAATATCATGCTTATTTAATCACATGAACTTACCTTAAATGCAATTACGACCAATTATTCCAATTTAGTCCATAATCTCGAACTTCCCGAATTAGGTCCGAATCTCAATTTTCTTGATCTAACATTTCAAATATAGCTCATTTATTATTCAGATTATTCAAATTGACCAAAAAATCATACTTTTACAAATTTTCATTTTTACCCCTAAACTTTATCATATTTACACTTTTGCCCCTACACTCGTAAAAATGATTTTTATTCAATTTTTTTTGCACTTTAAGCCTAGCCGAATCATTTTCATAACTATAGCAGCCCACAATTTCTACAAAATCACACTTTTATGACAAATTTTATAAACTACTTAGTAAAAGTCGTTTCTCCAACCATAAACATGCATAATCTACCATTAAACATCAAAATGCCCAAATTTATAACATGGGTCAAACCTTATACCTTTATCATAACTCAAATAAATGGTAGAAATAGGTAGATCTTGTTAGGAGGATTTTAAAAACGTAAAAATCATTAAAAACGGGGATAGAACTGACTTACAATCGAGCTTGGAAGCTTGAAAAACCCTAGCTATGTCTTCTCCATGCAAGTTTCAGCCATTGGGTTGAATATGGACAAAAATTGGCTTTTAATTTTGTTTTTAATTCATTTTAATTACTAAATGACCAAAATACCCCTAACTTAAAAATATTCTATTTCACCCATTTCATGCCCATTTTTGTCAAAAAAATTAAAAAATGGTCTAATTACCATTTAAGGACCTCCAATTTAAAATTTCATAACAATTGGACACCTCTAGCATGTAGAACTCAACTTTTACACTTTTTACGATTTAGTCCTTTTGACTAAATTGAGTGCCCAAACGTCAAAATTTTCGAACAAAATTTTCACAAAAAAATTCCATAGAATTGTAGACCATAAAAATATAATAAAAATAAATTTTCTTATGTCGAATTTGTGGTCTCGAAACCACTGTTCCGACTAGGTCCTAATTCAGGATGTTATAAATTTACAATTCAACCCCCATGTTAGCCATATTAAGCTAAAACAATTACAAAAACTTAAAAACTACTAAAAACGGGTGAAAAATGAGCTTACATGGAAGGAAATGGACAAGGTCGAAGCTTCCACTATGTTGTTAATGGTGTTTTCAGTTTAGGCAACAAAAAAATGAAGAAGATGATAATGTTTCTTTTCTTTATTTTATCTTAACCTAATTTTTAATTTTATTATAAGATAAAACTTTCATATAACATATAATTAAACAAACCTAAACCAGCCACTAGCTAAATAAATGGCTTATTTGCCATATTAAACGATCCTATTTCACTTAAATTCACAATTAGCACTACACACTAATAGCAATTAATTTTTTGCAACTTTTACTATTTAGTTCTTTTTCTTTAATTAATCTATCAATTATCAAAATTTCTTAACCAAATTTTAATACGACTCTAATGACCTCGTAAATATTAATTATTTAATATTTATGAACTAACACGTCAGATTCGTGGACCCGAAACCACTATTTTTTACTCCACTTGAAAATGGGTTATTACATAAAATCTCAAATAAATATCAATATCACTTATGAGCAAATATATCATGAAGTTCAATCTATTTTGGGTTATTTTTGAGCTTACAAAAGCTAAAAACCAACTCGGCAACAAATAGGGATGAAATTGAAATTAAAATAAAAAATGGAAAAATCTACAAACAGGGGTCACATGGTCGTGTCCCCTAACCGTGTGGAAATGCTAAAGTCATGTGGGATGGGACATATGATCGTGTAGGCAAACCATGCAACAGATTGATGCCGTGTGGGGTTGGAGTCACACGAACGTGCGAACAAACTGTGGTCGTGTGCACAAAAAATCAACCAAATCCTATAAGCCACAAAGCCGTGTATTAAGCCATGTAGGGCACACGGTTGTGTGTCAGACCTTGTACCAGGTCGTGTACCAGGCCGTGTCTGCCTAAAAATACCTTCCAAAACAAGTTATTCCACCTACATACACTTAGGCAACGAATAAGCATTTAAACCACATCCAAACCAATTCAATGGCATCAAAATCAAACCAAATCATCATTTACAACAAACATCCTAAGTGTCTAACCAATATGCCACAATTGGCACCTTAATCAAAAAATTAAACCAACCAAAAGATGACATGCATACCAATCTAGTAAACGTTCCATGACACTTTCACTATCACCTAATCAAACATAAAATAACTATTGAAGCAATCTCATGTTTTAATAATCAACTTACCAAAACACTTCCAAGACATAACCTAAGCATACCATCCATCATTCCATATCCAAGCATCAACCAAAAACACATCACATAGCATGATATTTTCTCAACCATTAAATATGTAATAGCCTATTTTTCAGCGGTGTCAGAAATAATAGTTTCAGGGCCACTAATCCAACGAGTGAGTCCGTAAATATTATTATTTAATATTTACAAGTCAAAAATAGTATTATAATAAATTTTTATTCTATAATTTATGTTGTTTGAACTAAAGTTTAAGTGTAAGTGGTTTGTTCCGAAACTCAAATGGTTTTAGAAAATGAGGTATCGAGACTTCGTTTCTATGAACCGAGTCCATAAATATTTTATTAAATATTTACAGAGTGTTATTAAGGTTATATTAAAATTTAGTTAAGAAATTTTAATGTTTAGATAGTTAATTAATTGAAAATGACTAAATCATAAAAGTTACAAAAAATCCTATTAGTTAAATGTATCAAATAGCTATGAAAAGGTGAATTATTGGACTTAAATGGTAAATATACCATACCATAGTTAGTGGACGGTTTGTGGCAAATTTTTGTTAATTTATATGATATATTTTATTATTAATAAAGTAAATATTAGGTAATAAGTAATAAAATAAAAGCAAAAGATGATTTTTCTTTATGATCTTCTTCCCCAACCGTGAGAACACCATTGTTGACACCAAGAGGTTCAGCCAAGCTCTCTCCCATGCATGTGTGAGATTTTGAGGTCTGTTTTTAATGATTTTTATGTTTTTGAGCTCGTATAACCTTAATCTAGCTAGCCCGGGGGTCAATTTGTAAAACTTTTAAAGGTTTAGAGAGTTTCCATGAATTATTTTTAGGTATTTTTTATTTTAATGAATGAATTATTAAAGTTGATAGTTAGATATAAGTATTTTGTTAAGTGGTTTTTAGTGATTTTGAATGTTAGGGATTAAATTAGTTAAATAATAAAATTCAAGGGAAATAATGTGAATTTGTGAAAGATGTGAGTTGTTTTCGACCCTTAAGAAAATCAAATAATATGGGTTCTCTTTTAAAAATGGTAAATTTGCATGTTATAGATATAAGGACTAAATTGAATAAAAGAAAAATTGTTGGGGCAATTTTGTAAATTCACATTAAAATGTGTTATAGGCTTGAATTAATTATTTTAAGCTATTTGAATTATTTAATTAAATGAATTTATATTATTTAGATCAAGAAATGCTATAATTGGATTTAAATCAAGGAAAAAGCTAAGGTTCCAGACTAGTTGTTGACTCTATTTTAGCAACCGTTCTAATTGAGGTAAGTTCGTATAAGGATTAAATTTGTTAATGCTATTTTAGATGGAATATTAATTAAAATTTGTGATATGCATAATTATATTGATAGTTGTGTATTAATTTTGGTATAATCGATTTAGTTGTGAAGCTAATTAAATTAAAGTCTATATATGAAAAATATGAACTTCACTAATGTGTAATGGAATGGTACAATGGAATTAAAGGAAAGAGTTTGGATGTGTAAAATTGAAAAATGTGTATTTCATGAAGCATGTGTGAAATGCTATGATATAATGAAATTTAAAGAATCAGATATGTGAAAAGGTCCTGCTTGAACCTTGTGAATACTTAGGATACAAATGACATGTCATTAGGGATTATACGGTTTCAGGTGTTGGTCCTCGTTGTCTTACCAATGGTTGAGGTTCTGCATCTGTTGTGGATTCTCCATAGCTCGTGTGAACAGTATCGTGTAGCTAACATCTCGACCCACAACTCATGTGAGCACTATTGGAAAGGTTACGGTTATATGAAAAGACACACTTTGTGTGAGTATTCTCGAGTAGCTGATGTAATTTTATATGGTTCAACGAGTAAAAAAAGGTTAATGGAAAGGCATGTATAAAAAATTAATGTTACTAATGTTCATATGAAATGGAAAGATGGATATATATGATGGATGATATATAAAGTCTAAATACTTATTATGTATATGTCATGATTTACTTGGTAATTGCATGTAATGTTATACTTACTAGCCTTATAAGGTGATGTGTATAAGAAAGGAATTTTGGCATGTGACATGATGAAAGTGTGATTGGTTGTTTAGTTTAATATGTTCGGTAAGTTTAAGTTTCTTTTATACAAACTTACTAAGCACTAATTTCTTGTGTAGTTGTTTTCTCTGTTTTGTAAATCATCGAAAAAGCTCGACCGGTTGGAATCTTGTCGGAGCATCATCACACTATCCATTCATCATATTGGTAGTTATGGTTGTTTTGGTTAATGGTTATAAATGGCATGTAACAAGATTAAAAAGGTTATTCTAGTGATTTGGCTTGTTTAGGTTGTGTTAAGTTTGTTGTGGTTAATGATATTAAATGATGGCATGTGAATAATAGGTACAAGAATGTGTGGATGAACTTTATGCATGTTTTATAGATATTAGGTATTATAAGGTGTAATAACATTTTTTGGAATGGCTATTTGGCATGGTTGACATAGGTTCAAACTAAAACTTTGAAATGTGGAATGAGTCTAAATTTGGTGTCTGAAATGTGGTGCATTTGATTGGTATATTGGTAGGTGTATGTTGAATGATTCTTGACTTGAATTTTGTTTTTTTGAAGTTGAAATGGATGAATGATAGGTATATGGTGTAGATTTTAAGCTTAGTCCATGTCAATTAGATGAATTTACTTGGATGTATATTTTGTGGTACCAATGAGGGTACATTGGTTGAATGATGGAAAGGTGTTGCATATACGATGATATTAGCATGATTTGGTTTTGTTTAAGTGTGCTTTAATTAGGTTAAAAAGGTTAGCAATTGGTATGCTTGTGGCTCAAGAAAGCATTTTTGGTAAACTTGTTTTTCAAGGCACATTTTCGTACACACGGCCTAAGACACGATCTATCACATGGCCATGTGTCACATATAGGTTGTTCGCACGACCATGTGTCCTTATTGTTTTTAAATCCAAGTTTCACACGGTCTGAGACACAGTCGTGTCTCCTAAAATAGTTAGTTATGTAACGCCCCTTACCCGCATTCAGCACTGAAACAGGGTACGGGGTATTACCAGAACATAACACAAACCATTAAATAAAACCAAGACAAAAATATGGCATCCAATTAGATCATGAATCATTATAACATATGCCTTTAACAATATTAGCCAATTTCAATGGCTTTGTACAAAATAATCGGTCCAATACTTAAACCCAGGCAATTATGACATGTAACAAAATAACTAAGCCTACTATACATGCCATAATTCAAAATGTTTAGTTCAAATACCAAAAGTATTGATAGTGCGGGCAGATCTTCAACGATCTCTAACTCCTGTGCTAGTTGGATGACACTATAAGACAAAAGAGAGAAAAGAAAGTAAGCTTATAGCTTAGTAAGTATATACATAATAAATAAGGAATCTAATATGTTCACAAAATAACTCAATTATATCCATTTTTAATTTCACTATTTACTCCAATTTGATCAAGCTGTCCCTCCTGCGTCATGTTCACTGAATAAATCATAACTCGAGTTACGAAACTTGAAATTCAAATCAGTAGAATTTTCCTGAAACTAGACTCATATTAATTCTTACTAAAATTTTTCTAGAATTTTTGGTCCAGCCAATTAGTACAGTTTATTAGTTAAAGTTTCCCCTATTATACAGGTCGACTGATCTGACCTCTGTTAACTACGAATTGATTTTCTCCTTGTACAAAAGTCAAATAGCCATGAAATTTGTTTCATTTAAAACTAGACTCAATAAGGAATCTAGGAATATAATCTATATTTCTTAATTATTTTTTTACAATTTTTAATGATTTTTCAAAGTTATAACAGGAGATCACGTAGTCATTCTGAACAAGTCTCACAAAAATATAAATATCTCAAAATATAAGATTCCTTTACTTGCTCTGTTTCTTTTACATAAAAATAGACTCATTAAAATTTAATTTCATATCTCATTCAGCCTCTAATTAAATTCCTAATATTTTTGGTGATTTTTTAAATTCACGCCATTGCGACTGTCCAAACAGTTTTATTATCAATTTTGATCTTTCACACTTTGGTTGCATTCATTGCTTATCCTTAACAATTTTTCCAACTTCCAATCACATATCGAGCTTATTACTCATACGCTACACATGTATATTCTTACACTTATCATTACAAGGTCATACATAATTTCATTTAGTCGATTTTCCCCGTTGAACACTTCGGATCGAGTCCCCAATGCTTGGTGGTTTCAGCACGTAGTTCCACCCATCACATAGTTCGGCTCTCTTGTACACATGGTGAACATGAACACTTAGTACCACCCATGTGATCTAGCCACTTTATCTCATAGCTCTCTTGTCTACATGGTGTCCTTCACCTGGAACCACACATGCGACCTAGCTACATTTATCCCGTAGCTCTCTTGTCTACATGGTATACATCCCGTATCACACATGTGACCTAGCTACCACATAGTATCTCATAGCTCTCTTGTACACATGATGTGCACTTGGCACCATACATGTGACCTAGCTACATACCATCTATATCTTTCAATTCTAAAGGTTCAACTAGGAAGTATTTCACTTTCTAATACTTATTTCCATTCTTCCAATAGTCGATTATGATTCAAAATCAACTACAATATATAAAATATGCTGAAATATAAAAAACGTAAATAAAGATAATGTATTATTTACATACAAACTTACCTCAATGCAAAATATAAAAATTTTGCAATTTAGTCCAAAATCTTTTCCTTCCCCCGTTCGAGATCGATTCCATGCCTTTCTTGATCTATAACAACACATTTAGCTCATTTAACACTCATACTATCTAATTCAATCCAAAAATCACATTATGGAAAAATTACGTTTTTGCCCCCTAACTTTTACAAAATTATGATTTTGTCCCTAGGCTCAGAAATTTAATTTCAGCCCTTATTATTATATAATATGACATGCTGGACATTTTTCTCTTCTATGACAACATCAAATTCTCACTCTATCATGTACTTATGAACATTAGGTATTTTTACCGATTATGTTGTTTTGCTCGTTTTCGCTAAAAATCGCTTAGAAAAGATCGTTCTCCTAACTTCAAACATTCATATTCTACCATCAAACATCAAAATACATGCATATCATTCATGGGTAAATTTTTAAACATAAACCCTAACTCGAAATAATGGTAGAAATAGGTAGACCGAGCTACGAGGATTTCAAAAATGTAAAGAACATTAAAAACGGGGCTTGAATGCACTTACTATTGAGCTTGAAAGCTTGGAAAAAACCCTAGCTATGGTGAACATACAAGTTTCGGCCAAGGAAGAAGATGGATGGACAAAATTTTGGCTTATTTTTCCCATTTTATTTCTTTTAATTACCAAATGACAAAAATACCCTTAAGGCATTTCTTTAAAATTTTGTCCTATTCATGCTCATTTTTGTCCATATAAAGTATAATGGTCTAATTGCCATTTAAGGACCTCTACTTAAAACTCTCATTCTAATCAAGTACTTTATGAATTAAAACACACATTTTTCACCTATTTCAATTTAGTCCTAAACATCAAATTAAACACCCAGTCATAAAATTTTCAACCTCGAATTCGTGGTTTCGAAACCACTGTTCCATTTTGGCCCTAAATCGGGCTGTTACAAGTTACACGATCTAGCACACAACCATATTTGAATATGCACATAGTTTAGCACACGACCCAAGACACGACCTATTTTGAATGTCCACATGGTTTGGGCTATGTCACACAGCCTGGACAAACGACCGTGTGATCCTTATTTCAAAAAATTTTCATGTTTTCCCTAAAATTTCTAATTTGCTTCAAATAATTCCCTAATTGTTTCAAAACTATTTTTAGGGCCAATCAAGCTCGATTTAATGCCCTAAGAGTATTTTTTATCATATTTAAATTAAGTTATTGAAAATAAATATGTGAATAGCATTTTGATCCATGTTTTGATAATTAAGGTTCTTTTTTACACTATAATGCTCTATATCCCTTAACCAACGACAGAGACAGGTTAGGGGTGTTACAAAACCCTTAGGTATATAATCAAAGCTACTTAACAAGACAACAACAACATGACTATTACCATCACATATATATACACACACTTATATGCATAGTCTCCAAAATGCCAACAAAATACAAAATGATCATTATAACCCTAAGACTTCCTAGGTACATGCCAAGACCAAAAAGAACATATCACCAAAACTTGAGTTTTGGATTATCGCTAGATACAGAGTTGAAGATCGAATCAATAAGTACCTAAATTGCGTACGGGAAACAAAAATCGTATGCTTAGTATAACTCAGTGGTATTTCTATAATATGAACATAAAAGCAAAACAGAATACATATACAATGCTTAAGTTAAAATTAGATTATGCTATGCAATTAACATGTCAAATAAACAAGTTATATATATTCATTGATTACTTTAATTACATTTTTCTAATGCTGAAACATGTCAATTTTAATTCACCAATCATTTGATATATCAAATTATATAATGATACATTCCATTTCAACTTCAAATCCATAATTTCAAATGAACATTCCCATCAATGTTTCAAACCATTTCAAATTTGAGCACTCCATTTCTCATTCCATTTCCAATTTTCATTTATTTGTCATTTCAATATCAATTATATTATTTTTACCATTTATTTCCATATTAACACAACTTGGACTCAAACAAATACACAAATCCAACTAACACATCAATTTGGTACCCAATGCCTAATCAGATAAATCTGAAGCAAATAGTTGCACCCAGCAGTATCAATAAGTTTGACACCTAGTGCCTTATCGACTCAGTCAAAGTAACCTTTCCTTTCCTATGGCATGCCAACTATATCCAACTCTATCTGAACAATTACTAGAGTTTCCATTTCATATTTCACTATCAACCAATATCTCAATTCACCTTTATTTTCATCATATACACATTTATTCAGCATATGGCGACAATAGATCATCACAATATACTCAATTTCACATTTGTATAAATGTATAAAATTTTCATAAATATTCAATTTAATACTGAAAAACATCAATCAATTCAACTCAATACAATACAACCAATTCACCTCATCATCACAAAATGATTCACCTCATATTCTTACCATGCACACACAGTTCGAAATGCAGCAATTTACAAGTAGTTTGGATTATAGAAACACAAACCGTAAACTCCAAGCTATTCATCGATGACTTTGTCTTTCCCTCTCTTTTTTTTGAGGAATCCAAGTCGACGTTAGATACGGATTAAAAAACATAAAATTATCAATTCACAGCCATTTTCACATTCAATTTCAAAGTTATGCACCTTTTGCATTTTATTTAATATAGTCCCTAAAATCGAGACTAACATACTTTCAATTTTAACCTCAAATTTTTATAATGATTTCACTCTAGGCCTAATTTAACTTCATATTATTCATTTCTACCATAAATTTTGATATTTGTGCATTTTAGTCCCTATTGCACAAAATCATCAATTGACCTTACAATTTAATCCTTTTTCAATTCTAAACTTAAAATCTATCAAAATAACACCTCAAGCTTCAATTATTCTATAATGGTAAAATCTAAAAAATTTAAAATTACCAAAACTTACAACATGGGTCAACTAGCTTACGCTTCCAAGATTCCGGAAACATAAAAATTACAAGAAAGTGACTAAATCAAACTAACCAAATTAAGGCTTGAAACCTTTGAAAATCCTAGTCTTGGGTTGAGCTCTTCTCCCGTTAGGTTTGAAGCTTTGTAATTGAAATAGAAAAATGGTTTTCTCTTTCAATCTACCAAGGTTTTTTTTTATTATCTTTTATTAATTTAATTTAATTTTTAATTTATTTTATTACAAATTTTAAGAATATAAACCCATATTGCCCTCCAGTAATAATTTAACATTGGCTTAATTGCCTCATAAGTCCTTCAGCCAAGATATACTTAATAGTTCACTAAAAATTAAAATTTTGACACTTTTATGATTTAGTCCCTAAACTCTAATTAAGCATTAATTCACCAAAATTACTAGACTGAAATTTAATTCACCTCAAATCTAACTTCGTAAATATTTAATAATTTAATATTTACAAGTCTAATTTACGAAAATGGAGTTTCGTAACCACACTTTTCGGTACCACTAACTTTCGAGTTGTTACATGAAAGGGTTACACGACCATGTAGCCAGGCCATGTAACAGACTATGGTGGTGTGGTAAACATTAAAATTAGCCTACAGGAGAGACACGACTGTGTGGCAACCTGTGTGGGAGGGCTATGGTTGTGTCGTTCACAAACTAGCCTAGGGTTTGCAGGGGCACATGGTCGTGTGGTCCACCTATGTGGTCTATATGCCTTTGTGGGAGATCGTGTGGCCTTAATACTACACGCGATCACCACTGATTCACTTGGGAAAGAACACATACTTTCCACTGCATTATCTGATATAGTTCTTTTAAATCTGGTCCTTCAAATGATATTTACATAAGAATTAGCGGTTGGTTTTTGGGCAAGATTCACAAAAGATTGATTAATCAAACTAAAGATTTACGTTGGACAATGGAATTATGAAATCTAATCATTGAAACGAAGTATACTTACTGATTTTTGTCTAAGATATTGAATGCCACCGACGATGGTTCTAAATATCGATAGGAATTAAATGAACAGGGAACGATCCAATAGGGAAAAATAATGAACAACACAAAGATTGCAAAATTTGGTGCAAGAATGAGAGAAAGGGATATAAAAAGAAAATAAATAGAGAGATGGAGAGAAAATTCTATTAAGATCTAAAAATAGGCAATATGAAAATCTAATTAGAAAAAAAGAGAGAAAAAGATGGCGGAATTCTAATTCTATTGGAATTTTGAGGAAGGGCAATATATGAATTCTAATTAGGAAAGCATTGGTTAAATTCCTAGGGTTTGTAAACCCTAAGGGTTACACATATAGTTTACCCTAAAGCTTTGCCAGATTTTCAAAATTAAAAGGGAAAATAGGGCTTAAACTTGGGTCTTTTGGGAAGGGCTCTAACGTTTTAACCATTGAACCTATAACTTATTATTACTTCATTTAGACACTTAATTGTACATATTTTAATTTTCGAGAGACTTGCCAAAATCACAAAATTAAAAGGAAAAAGAGGGCTCAAACTTGGGTCTTTTGGGAAGTGTTCTAGTGCTTTAACCATTTAGCCTATCACTCATTTCTTGCTTAATTCATACACCTAACCGCATATAAATTTTGAGGCAGCAATTTGGACGTTTAGACAAGGCTTTGCTGAAAATTAAAATAAATTAGAGGAAGGGGGCTCAAACCTTAGCTTTTAAAGAGAAGGCACTAATGCCTAACCATTTAGTCTATGTCTTATTTCTTTCTTATTTTAGACATTTAGTCTTATATATTTATTTCGGAGTGTGACTTTATCCTAGTTTACCAAAAATAATAAAATAGGAGGAAAGGAACTTAGCACTTAACCATTAGACCTGAAGCCTATTTCTTATTTAACAAACGCACATGATAACTTTATACATTGGGACATGACCACCCTTGGTTTCACAAACTTGACCAAATGTGGCGCTCCACACCTGGTCGGGTTAGACCGACTCGAATCTAGAACGTTACGTTAGTCACTTACGTAACCTCCATACAACCACCAATCATACCACACTAAATTATTTACATGCAAATCATATAGTTCAAGGTAAACATACAAGTCTAAAAAACATGCTTCTGTAGCACTACTCTTGATCAGACCAACATTGAGGGTGAAATCATCATTTAACATACGACATAAGTAATATTCGTAAATAAAAAATTAAATCATTTTTTTCAGTATAAAAAATTTAATAAGGGAAACAATTGAAAGAAAATACCAAAACTGATAAGTAAAACTTATTTAATTTTTAAAGCAAAGTTTAAGGACTAAATTGTAAATTTAGTAAAATATTTAGTAAAACCTTTTTGTAAAATCGAGAGAAAATTATGGAATTATTCATATAGAACTTAATCATGCAAATTTTCAAGTCATTTCATAGCATTTAAGGACTCCAATTGTAGATCATAAAAACAGGACTCAATTGCAAAGATAACAAAACATGTTCAAAACCTACATATGACACATTAACATCTATCCACACATACTATTTCATGTTTTCATGCCAATTTTCCTATTCTAACATATCGTATATAGATCATACAAATCATGCTCAATTACACTAAAACATACTTTAACACTTTAACTAGTTAGTTATACTAGTATGTAAAGTCACAATTCATATTACTCAACATGTAAAATTTGCATCTTATGCATTTCTAAGTGCATTATAGGTTCATACCTTAACATTTGGTCATTTTAAGCTTCTCTCAATGTTCAACAAGTCATTCAAGCATATATAACAATAATTCACTGAGCACATGCATATCATCCAACATGCAACAAAAACTTAACAATCATGCGTATTCAAGATTTAAATCCAATCAATCAACCACAAATCCAGTTCTTTTAACCCCATTTTTGGATGTAACATGTTTATATTAATAATTTACAATTAACATAATTGAAAAATAGTGCCACATAAATAATTGTGTTAATATAATAAAAAAATTGAATCAAAATTAAAATTTAATACATATAATTGCACCAAACCAAAGTTAATATATTCCATTGCACATACTAAATCAAAGTTGATTTATAATTTTAAGATTTATTGATGGTTGTTGAGACCACCAAATATAAATGTCCTAAGCTCTAACTAAATTAAACAATAGTATAAAGAAGCAAGGTCAAGCCCACAAGGACTGGGATTCCTAATATCGTTTTTAGCGTGACCAGATTCCAAAGTTGTGGCAACTATCGTACCCACGACTTGTAACTTGTTGAGCTGAAAATAAATCAAAGGGGGTTTTAGATGATTAAGGTTAAAAATATAAAAATTAAGAGAGCAAAATAATAATCAAATTATAATTGCAAAATAAAATTAGATAATTGAAATCAAATTAGGAAATCAAATAAGAAAATTCTTAACCTTAGACTGGGAATATTTCAAACTTGAGTCGATCCTTGCAAGTGAATTTTTCCTTCTAAACGATAAGCTAGTTATAGCGACCAAGGACGCCTTAACTGCTAACTCTTCCTTGTGTAGTTGATTCCGGTACAACCTGCAAAACAAGCCTTACTGACTATCTAACCATGTAACAAGATCTCGACAGCCTTGCGATCTAGAAGAGCCTAACTCGAATTAACGACCTTAACCACTTGGATCGTTTAAATTTGATCACTATCTCCCTTGACGGAATCCAACTGGTCTTTTCCCACCTGGACACGTCAATTTATTCACAAAAACTTGAACACGACAAATGATCATCTTATTTTCCCAACTGTATGCCAAACTACTCCAACCCAAAGTGTAACACCCCTAACCCCTCTACATCATCAGATTAGGGTCACGGGTATTACTAACCAATCATAACATTTAATTACATCACAAGCAGTAGTATAAGCTAACTAATATTGTCAAAATATACAGGGGCAGATCATGCCAATCTAATACTTGCATAGTAGTGTCTTATATAATCGAATAGTATATTATACTATGCAATGCTAAACTTGGTCTTCCACTGTCTACACTTTTATAACTATTTATCCCTTCTTGAATGCTAGAAGTTGGATACATAATAAGATTATTCCAATTATTAGCATCAGATTATTGGTCCATACTCTGACTATTACTATCTTCGATGATGTTAGTAGAATTCACTTAATTCAAGTTTGCTAATTCATTCCAATTCAGAGTAAAAGTTACTCTTACAGGCTCTATTTTGAGTCTACAAGACCCTAAAAATAGTCTACAAATAGGAAGAGTCTAATTTGGAATAATTTTAAAAGTTTAAGGCCATTTTTGAAAATACCTAAAAATAGGGGACACACGGCCGTGTGGCAAGGTCGTGTGGAATGCCCCAAATTGTGTCTCCACCCGTGTAACTCACTGACTTGGGTCACACAGCCGTGTCCCAGGCCGTGTGTCAGCCTGTGTAGAAACTACACCTATACTATTTTTCCACATGCCTGTGTGTGTTGCCCGTGTATGGCACACGGCCGTGTGATAGACTATGTGCACCTAAATGTACCTTAAAACTGAAGTTTACCATTTTATGCTTAATTGGACACTAAGCAACTCAATTACTAACCTGTTAACCTATTCAAAACTCACACAAACATGCTCAAAACATGCCAAAACAACCATCTTAGTGTCTAACCAATGTACCCTCATTAGTATCACATTTTATACCATCAAATACACCAACAACACCAACACATCAACCATTCAAAGACTTTCATTCATACCAAATTTTCCATAATTGAACCAATATTTAGCTATGTAGGCTACCAATTTTTTAGCTAAACACATACCAAAACTATAACTAGGCTAACATACCAACATAGCCTCAACTACAACCATATATACAATTAACCATCATTTCACTAGCAAACCAAAATATCAACACCTTATAAACAACATAAACAAAGGACTTCCTAAGTACATGTCATTACAAAATAAGATATCACCACACTTGAGCTCGGGATTTGTTGTTGGATGCTGAGTTGGTGATAAATTGAAAAGTACTTAGACTACGCACGGAAAACAAAGCCATACGCTGAGTATAACTCAGTGGTATTTATATAATATGAACAATTTAAGCTTGATATGAATAGATAAGATGTAAAGATGCAATAAGTAATTAATCACAAATTTTAGCAAATGGCAATAATATTTCATATGTTCAAGCACATATCAATGGTATTCCATGTATATAGCATTTGGTAATCCAACTCATGCTGTAACATCTCGATTTTGGGCCTAGTCGGAACAGTGGTTTCGGGACCACAAATACGACAAAGAAAATTTTAATTTTATTATATTTTTATGGTCTAAGATTTCACGGATTAATTTCGTGAAAATTTTGTTCGAAAATTTTGACATTTGGGCACTCAATTTGGTCAAAAGGACTAAATTGTAAAAAATGCAAAAGTTGAGTTCTACATGTTAGGGGTGTCTAATTGTTATGAAATTTTAAACTGGAGGTCCTTAAATGAAAATTATACCATTAGTTAATTTTTGGAAAAAAATAGACATGAAATGGGTGTAATAAAATATTTTTAAGTTAGGGGCATTTTGGTAAACTAATAATTAAAAGAATTAAAAAGGGAAATAAGCCAAATTAGCTATCATCTTCTTCATTCAATTGTTTCTACCAGCAGCAGCCATGGTTAGGGTTTGTTCAAACTCCCAAGCTTGATTGTAAGTGATCCCTAGCCTCGTTTTTAAAGTTCTTTACATTTTTGAAATCCCGGTAACTTGATTAAGCTTATTCTAGCAATAATTTAACCTAGAGTTTATATTTGGAAAAATACCCATAGGTGAAATGTATTTATTTTGATGTTTTATGGTAGAATATGAAGCTTGAAATTATGTTAAACAACTTTTGCTAAGCGATTTTACGTGAAAACGAGTAAAATGATATAATCGGTAAAAATACCTAATGTTCATAAGTACATGTTAGAGTGCGAATTTGATGTTACTATAGAAGGTAAAAATTATCAGCATGTCATATAACATAAGAAAATAAGATGAAGTTTAATTTACGAGCCTAGGGGCAAAAATGTAATTCTAACAAAGTTTAGGGGCAAAATTGTAATTTTTCCAAAATATGATTTTGGGTCAATTTGAACAATTTGAATCCTAATTAGGCTATATTTGTAATGATAGAGCAAGGAAAATTGAAATTCGGGCTAAAATCGGGAAAATATCAAGTTGTGGACTAGAATGGTAAATTACTGTTTCTGGATCCGAGGTAAGTTTGTGTGATTTAATAAGCATATTATTCATGTTATTATTGTTGTACATGAAATATATCTTGCAATGATTGCATTGAATATAATATTTTAAATGAAATGAGTAAATTTGTATTTCTATAACTAAATTTAATATGTATTTGTCTTGATAATTATCTAAAGTACATGATAAATGAAAATGAAGACAAGTATTATTATTATTATTGTATGAATATTGATTTGAAATGTACATTGGCTGTTATTTGAAAAGTGAAGCGTAATTGAATATCCTATTAACAATGTCGGGCTAGTCAGATATAATTGGCATGCCATAAGACAGGAAGAATTCAGGGATACTTCGACCTCGTGTCGATGAGACACTTGGTGTGTCATTATTGCTTCGGATAGATTCAATAAGGCGTTGGTAGCCACTTTGCTTCGGATTAGCCGATGAGACGTTGGTCGTCACTTATTTGCTTCTAACTATCCAATGAGGCGTTGGTCGCCATTCTGGTGTATCTGGTTGGATCCATGTATCCGCCAAAGTCCGAGTCATGTTAATAGGGGAAAATAAGTGAAATAATAAATTAATCAAATAAATTTGATTAATTGAGCGATTGAATGAAATGTGATAGTTGAATGATATTTACGAGAAATGAACTAAAAGCTCTTGCAATGATAGACTTGATTATGTATATATGATACTAATATGATGCATATGATTGTCATGTTTAAATGAGCAGTTGTGCTAAGAGATAGCACAGGTAAGTACTCGAAACCCATGAACATGTATTTAACATGTGAAATCAAATGGACTTGTGATGAGAATGCAAATGAATGATTGATGCTTATGAGAATAATTTTTATGACAATCCTATGGTGGTTATGATTATATTGCACTGGAACAGTTTGGACAGTCGCAGTAGTCCATATTTAAAATACAAAAAAAATTGTAGAAATTGAATTAAAGACTGAATAAAATATGGAATTAAATATTTTCTAGTTTAGTTTCTCATAAAATAAATGGTATAAGCAAAATATTTCTATATTATGAGATATTTAAATGTTTGTGAGATAGAGACAGAATGATTTCAAAAGTCCCCTATTCTGAGTTAGGAAAATCATTAGAAATTGTACAAAAATAATTATGAGTTACAATTTATATTAATAGAATCCTAAATAAGTATACTTTCAGGATAAATAGACGGGAACATCATCCAAGTCCCGAACTATGAGATAAATGATTTTTAGTGAAGAGAGGTCAGAACTATTAGACAGCGAAACAGGGGAAACTTTAATGAATAAACTGTACTAATTGGCTAAACGAAAAATTTTGGAAATTTTATGGAAGAAATTTATATGAGTCTAGTTTCAAGGAAAATTAATGAAACTAAATTTTGAGTTTCGTAGCTCCAGATATAAATGATTTAGTAACTGTAACTTGATAAAATAGCTTAACCTAAACATGAGTAATTGTACAATTATAGTGTTTTTTCTTGAAAAGCATGTTAGTAATTGCTTATAAATTTCATATGGACTTACTAAGCGTAAAGCTTACCCCTCCTCTCCATTTCTTTAGTATTGGCAGGTCGGCTCAGGGTTGGAGATCGTCGGAGGCAAAATCACACTATCAAGCTATCACTTTTGGGAGAAGTAATTCAAATATCTGAAATATCGAGTGAGTGGTATGTATAGGAAGTTCGTTTCATGTCATGTATTATTATTATGATTTGGCCAAACGTATTGGCCTACATCAAGCTATTGTATATGGCCATGAGATGTGGCCTTTATTGATTATGGTTTATAGGTTTAATTTTTTTCTTCATGTCATGTTCTATGTTTTTGATGTGATGATGTAGTTAGGCTTGTTTGCTATATATGATGGTAGGCAAATAATATGTTGGTATTAAAATATAAGGTTCATTTCAAGTCCACATGGTTTGTCACACGGGCGTGTGCTTAGGTTATCACAGCCGTGTCTTAAAGTCAGTTTAGTACACGGGCAGGCTACAAGGGCGTAGGTCATGGCCGTGTTTAAAAGTCAGTGTTGCACACGAGCTAAGCTACACAGGCGTGTTAAGTTAGCCATATGGGCGTGTGGTACTATTCAAAGAAGAAATTTTATAATTGCACGAAAAAATTTTCGAGCTTCCAATCGAGCCTCGGTTTGTATTAATTATACTTAATAAGTACTGTGGGTCCATTAAAGATATGATTAGCTATTTAGTGTTGCATTTAATTATGTTTTAGTGTAAATGTACTGAAATGACTGTAATACTCTGTGATCCTGTTCTGGCAACGGGACGGGGTTAGGGGTGTTATATATGCAATTGTATGATTCATTTTTTTATTATCAATACTTGAATTCATTTCAAGATTCACATCTCATTTCATCATTTCATATTTCATTTCTCATCTCATTTTTATTTCTCAACTTTGCCATCTCAATATCAAACACATAAATTTATTATTTAATTTTCCCTATTAACACGACTCCAACTCGGACAGATACACGGATCCAACCAACACACCAGTTTGGCACCCAGTGCCTCATCGAATAAATCTAAAGTAATAACTACGCCCAACGCTATATAAATTGACACAGAGTGTCTTATCGGTTAAGCTGAAGTAAATTGGCACTTCGTGCCTCATCAACTCAAGGTCGAAGAAATTCCTAAACTCTTCCTATCCTATGGCATGTCATCCATATCTGACTTAGCCCGAAATAGTTAATAGGGTTTCCTTTCAATTTTCAATGCAACCAATGTTTCGATTTCATATATGTACATTAACACACATATAACATATATTAATTTGATGGCAACCATAATTTCTCAATCCACATATTTTTCAATTATGTAACATTTGCTTTCATAAACAACCATCGATTCTAATATTCCAATTGAATAACAAATCTCACCTTAATGCTTACCATGACAATTATATCAATATGCATCATTTTTTAGTTTGTCTTGGATAATAGAAATATGAAATGCAATTCCCGAGCTATTCGACGTCAATTTTATCCTTCCCCTTTTCACTCGAGGATTCCTGTATGACATTAGCTACCAAATAAAACAATTAAAATAAATCAATATTACACAATTCAATTTCACATTAAATTTTTAATTTTTTAACTATATTTGCTTAAACTTCAATTTAGTCCCTAAATCGGGACTAATTTTAATCACCACATTTAATTTTATATTTTTATACTAATTTCACTCTAAGCTAAATTTAGGTCCCTATTTTCTAATTCGACCCTTTAATTTCAATTTTTTCTCAATTTAGTCCCTATTTTTCAAAATCAACAATTAATTCTATAATTTAATCCTTTTCCACTTCTAACTTAAAAATTTATCTATTTAATCCCTAATTCTTAAACTATTCAACAATAACAACATCTAAAATCTTAAACACTACTAAGAATTACAACATGGGTCGGGTAGCCTTAGGTACTAAGATTAAATTTATCTATTTAATCCCTAATCCTCTTTCCATTTCCTTTATTATTTCTTTTATTATATTTTCATTTTATTTCTTATTATTATAACATATATTATTATAACTTATACATATTAAGTTAACATAATATTTTATATATATATATACATCTCATAAATGTTTCATAATGACCGTCCACTTTAAATGAAATAAAGGTATAATTGCTTTCTTAGTCCCTTTAATTTATTTCAATCTATAATCTAACTTTTAACCCTTAAGCGATTTAGTCCTTGTACCATAATAGCTCCTACTTCATGCAATTACCTATCCAACATTTAATTCACTACAAAAATAACTTCGAGTTCATTTTATAGGTACAGAGTCCCGAACTTACTTTCCGACACCACTGACTATCGGGTCGTTTCACAACGTGCACTTTTTAAGTTGAAATTGAATTAACTTTAATGGATGATTACTATCCAATATTCTGGAGAGATAATGAATACCGTGTTGTAAGGTTTTAGAGCTGGTTCATTTCTCATGATTCTAAATCGAAATAATAACTGGCCTAAAGCTAAATGGAAATAAGTTTAGCATGAAATTAATCATACTTGATTGGATTATATGAGTGGATTTTAATGAAAAGATAATAGGTGAAGAAGGGAGAGAATTAAAAGGGCAATTGCACCAAAATATAAAAAGAGAAGAAATGGCAGATTGCTTCAAATGCAATAGAAACAAGAATGTGTTAAATTGCCTTTTAAATTCATGTTGCACCCTAAAATTAGGCTTGGATGTTTTGAGGGTAAATTAGGAATTTTGGCTCAGAACAAGTTCAGAAATTTTGAATTGTGGTAACCAAAAATTGTTTTCATCTATGGCATTTTGAAAATTAATTTTTTTTAAAATAATGTTCAAAAGACTTTCAATTTTGAAATAAGGACTAGTTTATAAAATGGTCTAAATTATAAGTTTTTAAAAGGAAATTAAACCAAATTTTAATTTTGACCCTATTTGTCATCCATTGCATTCCAAAGCTCCTCTCATTCAATTTTGATTCCAAAACTTTATTCCCTTGATTTTTTTCATTCTCCCAACAATAAACCTCCATAGAATTTTAAGAAAAACACCAAAAAATACCATAGATTTCTACATTGCTTAACTTTTGGGTTTTTGATCAAATGCTTGGTTTTTCGTCAACTAAGGTAATGACTTGATTCCATGTTAGTTTTTGGTGTTACTTGATCCTTTAAATTGAGTTTTTAGCTATTAAATTGCACGTATTAAATAAAAGTCAAATTTTAGATTGTTAATGGTGAAATTCGGGATTTTGATTAAAAACATGGTTTCAAAGTGTTTTTCAATTATTTTTGACATGATTAGATGGTTTCTAAACTTAGTTTAAAGTTTCATTGAAGACTTTCAACATTTTAATGAATTTTTGTGAAAACTTTCATAAACATGACGAAAATTTTGATACCATGAATTGGGTAGTTTTAAGTAGTCTAAAGGTTGAGAATCAGTCGTAAGTGAATAATTAGATGAATGGAACCATTTTTAGGCAAAAAAATTAAGTATATACCGAGATATTTGACTTTTAAGTTTGCCATGTCGAAGGTTTTAATTACATGAGAATTTAGCTTAGGCTTGTGTTTTGATTGTTTGAAGTGAGTCATTGGCTGATTGTTGATTGTATATATTGTGTGATTATTATGTGTGAAGTTCGGAACCATTGGAGCCTTCAACGAGTAAAGATAAAGGGAAGGAAAAGCTAGTTTAAGCTTTCGACAATTAGGCGAAAGCGTGACCGGTGAGTGTTTAGAATCGCTACTTGTAGACATGATTCATAATGTTAATTGGGAGCTTAGGAATAGCCTAAACCTGTATCCTAAGTTTCAAGTGTAAGCTTTCTATTTCGGTTTCTTTATTTTGGCAATTATGTGATTATGTGAATAATTGTGAATTGATTATTATGATAAGATATTGTGATATGAGACATGTGTGATGACTATTGTGAATTGTGTTGTGTTATGGGCATGATATACATGCCAAATGACAGTGATAATGATATGCTAATAATGCAAATATGTGTTGAATTTCGGTAAGTATATATTTATTGAATTGTAGAATGTAATATTATTATGACAGGTAATATGTGAGAATACTTGTATATGTTATATGATATACTGATCTTAATGCACACATATGTGGTCAAATATGTGATGGATCGTAAGCATTATTGTGGCACTTAAAGTGCAAGTAAATGTAAACATGATAAGCATGCATTGTGTACAAGTTGTGATGCAAATTGATGAATATGAACAAAGATTATGTGCATTAAATTAGTAATTAAAAATGTGTAATTATGGATATTTTGGCCTTATGATTTATTGAAACCGTTGGATATAGTTGGCATACCATAGGATTGTGAGTACTCACCTATATGTATTCTATTTTTGGGCATTGAGGCCCTATGAAAGATTGGAGAGATAAGGGAATGTGAGCTAAGCTCCATTCAACGGGACATGTTTGGTGTGTTGGAGAGTGTTAGCTTTATGTTTCAGTTTTTGGGACATGTTCGACTCCATGAGTCAATTGGTGTGTTGGAGATCTGTGTACCCGATATGTGGTGATAGAGCTCACTTTTATGTTTCATAGCCTCAAGTGATGTGATCATACGATGTGAAATAGATGCATAAACATATGAATAATATTTTAAATGAGTTGGTTCAAGTTTAATGAAAGTGTTAGTATATTCTCTTAGTAAATTGCGTATATAATTGTGGTTTGAGTCATTTCCATTTAACTTGCGAATGCATGTGAATATATCAGCTAGACTTGTGAGATATTAAAGCATGTATACGTTGTTTAGTCTTGATGAATTATTGTTAAATGAATTACATATATAAGCGAGTTGAATGTAATTGCATGTAGGAGTATATGATAGTTTTATGATTTAATGAAACGTGAATATGTTATTTTGACTTGGTTAAAATATAGTTGTGAACATGTTGTAGTATGCTCTTGTTTAATCTTTGATATTGTGTATACTTTATGGTTACTCCAGCATTCATTGAGCTTGTTTAAGCTCACCCGCTCTCTTTAACCATTACAGATATTTAGTGTTTGTGGTGTGAGTGGTGCGGGGATACCAAGGAAGTGATCCAAGTTAGGCTTTAGTATTTGCGTAGGTGGTATTAATATTATTCTTTGATTTGTAAGGATAAAGCAATGTCATTATACTTTGATTGATTATTATTGTGATCATCATGATGTTTTATGGGTTTAGCTTTCTTGTAACAGCTTGATTTTGGGGCTAGTCAGCACAGTGGTTTTAGGACTACAAATTCGACATAGAAGAGTTTATTTTTATTATATTTTTATGGTTTACAGTTTTATGGAATGATTTCATGAAAATTTCGTTCGAAAATTTTGACGATTGAGCACTCAATTTAGTCAAAAGGACTAAATTGTAATAAGTGCAAAAGTTGAGTTCTACATGTTAAAGGTGTCCAATTGCTATGAGATTTTAAATTAGAAGTCATTATATGATAATTAGACCATTTTTTAAGTTTTTGGACAAAAATAGACATAAAGTAAGAGAATTTTAATGATTTGGGAAAAGGGCATTTTGGTCATTTGGTTAATAAAAGAATAAAAAGGGAAAATAAAGCCAAAATTTGCTCATCTTTCTTCAACCTTGGCTGAAACTTGGAAGAACACCATAGCTAAGGTTTTTTCATCTTTCAAGCTTGATTGTAAGTACATCCTAGCCCCGTTTTTAATGCTCTTTATGTTTTTGAAGTCGTATTCACCCGATCTTTCTATTTCTACCATTGTTTTGAAGTAGGGTTCATGTTTAAAATTTTACCCATGTATGACATGCATGTGTTTTGATGTTTTATAGTAGAAAATGAAAGTTTGATCTGTAATAAACAACTTTTACTAAGTGACTTTTGATGAAAATACATAAAATGACCTATTTGTAAAAAGTTATAAAATGTGTAGTAAAGATGTGATTTGATGAAAATGTGGGATATTATGAACATTTGTATGGTTCGGCTAGGCTTGGGTAACAAAGGAATTGAATACATTTCAATTTATGAGCCTAAGGACTAATTTGTAAAAATGTGAAAAGTTAAGGGCAAAATGGTAATTTTTTCATAGTGTGATTTTCAGACCAAATTGAACAATGTGATAAGTAAATAAGTTAAATTTGCTATTATAGTTCATGAAAGACGAGGTTCGGACCTTGATTGGGGGAAAAACAAGGTTATTGGCAATTAGATCCATTTCCGCTATTTTTGTACGGAGGTAAGTTCGTATGTAAATAATGCATTGTTATTTATGTTTTATTTGCTTTAATATTGTATCAATTGTGAAATGTTCTTGAACATAATCGACATAGTTTGACAAGTGAGAAATCCTGATTGAACCTTAGGAATAGTTAGGATACGAATGTCATGACATTAGGGTTACTAAGATTACTTGTAAGACCATATCTGGGATATGGCATCGATATGAGACCTCGCGTAAGACCATAGCTGGGCTATTGGCATCGATATGAGATCCTATGTAAGACCATATCTGGGATATGGGATTGGTATGGTATGGTATGTGCGAGACTTTTGAGTATCCTTTAGGATTCCAAGTGGTTAAATGATAAATTCAACGAGAATGTCAACGCTATGAAAGGTTATGTTATGTTGCAAGTTGGTATAGTTACTTACGTAAAACTCATTGAATAATGAGCTCGGTATGTGATGAACCCTTGGTAAGGTTGTCAATGAACAAGTTTGATTATGAAAGTTATAATGACATTTATGTTAAATTTACTTCATGTATATTGTATGTTAAGGTGTGACTATGATGCCTATTATTTGCATTGGAACTTACTAAGATTTATAGCTTACTCTCTTTTTCTTTTCCCTTGTCTTATAGTGTCACCAAGCCAGCTCGGGGATCAAAGATTTGTCGGAGATCCAATCACACTATCAACTTAATATTTTAGGTACCAATTATTTCAATACTTTGAGCTATGGCATGTATAGGGACTTGGTTATTTTGTTATGTGTCATAATTGATTTAGCCTAATGTGTTAGCCTATATTAGTTGATAATTCATTTTGTAAATGGCCATATGAAATTGGCTAATATTGGTTTAAGTATTTATGCATATGATGAGGTTTTCATGGATGTGGAAGTTTGCATGATTGAAGTTGATAAGTAAGTGATGTTTGTATATGGTAAATGGTAGCATGTGAATGATGTATGGATGTCTTGATTTTTGCTGAATTGGTTGAATATCATTACTTGGATTAGTGTTATGTTTTGTCGTGTAGGTGTGTGCATGGAAGGGTGACAAAATGGCTTGGTAAATAACTTTGTTTTTGTCCACACGGGTAGACACACGGGCGTGTGTCTAGGCTGTGTGTGACACAAGGCTTGCCCCATGGGCGTGTGTTCTGGCCGTGTATCCCCTACACCTTAATTGTTGCAAAATAGAATGCTCAGTATTGAGCACACGGGCAGAGACATGGGCGTGTGTCTCAGCCGTGTCATCGCCTCAGGCACGGACGTGTGCCCTGGGCGTGTGAAGTCTGCACCTATTTTATGAAAAATTATGAAAATTAAATCGACCATACGGCCTAGCACACGGGTGTGTGACTTGGCCGTGTGACTTCAATTTGTTATTGGGTGACAAACAGAGAGTTACATGGGTTAGGGACACAGGCGTGTGTGACCACAAGGCCTGCCCACACGGACGTGTCCCTAGCTATACGAGTGTGTCCCTAGCCACACGGGCGTGTGGCTCTTAAAAACATGAAAAATTTTCTAAGTGTTGTGAAATTTTCCAAAGTTCTTGGTTTAGTCCCGAACCGCTTCTAATGTACGTTATGGACCTCGTAGGCTCGTTTTAGGGATGATATGAATTTAAGTGAAAAGTTTTAAATTTGGATGGAAATTTACATCTTGGTTTTGTATGATTGCTTGTGTATAAGTCTGATAATGCCTCGTACCCTATTCCGGCGTCAAATACGGGTAAGGGGTGTTACATTTCTAGCACTTTTATTAGATAAATCTCCTTTTTCCCGTGGTTTTTTACCTCTGCAGAGGATTTTTTCACGTAAAATTTGTGTGTTCGATCTTTTCAATTTCTTCAGTATTATTCTTATTCGTTACTTACATGAGTTTATTCCCAGCAAAAGCCTATTGCATTGCAACTCAAGCTCCTAATTCACAGTACTTATATAGTCACAGGTTAAAGTATAACTAGAGCTCCTAGTTGATGGTGGTTATGCAATCATGAGTTAGAGTATAACTCGAGAGCTTAGTTGATAATGGCTATGTGGTCACGAGTTCAAGTTTCATGATACTGAAAAAGGATGGTTTATAAACTCGATACATAAGTATGAGACCATAATCATAGGGAAAAACAAAAGGGCTTTCCAATATAATCAACTTCTTGATTTTCTCCATCTCTACCAAATGCAATATCGTTAACCTAATTGTCTGAAACCTGTGGTAGAGTTGGAGGCAAGAGGACTTTCAAGAGGTGAATGATTGTGACGGTGGAGAGAAAGCTAAAACTCGAGTCGGGGTGACAACGATTTTAGTTATTAATAAGTTATTTAATCACAACATTCGTTGTTGACCGAAAAAGACTTTTAGCTTTTCTCCACCGTAACAATCACTCGTCCCTCTAAAATTTCTCTTGCCCCCAACTCCATCACAAGTTTTAAACAAGGAGATTAAGGATACTACTTTGGTGGAGATGAAAAAAAATAAGCTTATTATACCAAAAAAAACCCCTTAGTTTTTCCCTATGATTATGTTCTCAATCTTTTTCATGAGGTTTATAAAGCAACCTTTTTAGGTGGCATGAAATTTGAATCCATAACTGCATAACCACCATCAACCAGGAGTCATAGTTATACTTCAACCTGTGACCATATAACCACCATAAACTGGAGCCCGAGTTGCAATGAGATAGGCTTCTAAGGTGATAGTTCAATCCCCACACTGTAGATGAAATGTGATGGTCTTCTAGCGCCACTGCATCACCATGAACTCAAACACGCCTTAAAACTATCACACTGTCTCCCTCAAATACAAACAAAAATAAATCTTTTTGTCTAAAAATTTCAACACTTAACAAAAAAAATTAGGAGAGAATTTTTTATTTTATAAGGGACGGTGGCTGAGAAAGTTAATGAAGTAGGAGGGAGCAAAACCCTTTTTATATAGGCAACCGAGAGGCAATTGAAAAAAAGGACACAATGTGGAAGCCCAATCTGAAAATTATCCTTGGATGTTTGAAAATTATACTGGGTTCTAGAATTTTTTTCACGAGTTAGGGTTGAAAATGAGGGGGAAGAAAAAGTGCCTTGTAGGACGTGTTTTCAACTTACGTAGCAGAATGTTCTCTAAAAGTACGCCCAATAGGATGTTCTTTCAGCCTGTATAGCAGACAAGTTAGCTAAAAATGTGTCCTAGAGGGTGCATTTTCAAAGAACATTCTGCCACCTTAATTGAAAACGCGTTTTCTTCGCTCTCATTTTCAACCCTAACCCGTGAAAAATCCCCAAAGTTGTAACTCTAACCCTAAACTAGAAATTCTCGACACAAGATGGTAATAAAAAAACTCCAGCCAATAGCTTTTGCAAAAATAGGAGGACAATCCGCTAATGATTGGGATTTCTTTTTGATTAACTTGAAAAGGCATGTTGCGCCGCAACTTGATATATATGTATCATTTTAGATAAGGGACACGAAATACAGGTCACAGTTGAATGGTATGGAAGCATCTAGAATCTTTCACACTATAAGTATTGTATAGGACATATAGGGTGTAACTATATAGGCTGATATCATAAGGATGTTGAGTGACAACATGTTATTAATAGGGGTATGTAGTTGCCACAATTTCCTATATCATTCTTTAATATATAGTGTTTGCATTCTTGGATATACTTTTGATTTATGTCGATTGGGTAGGAGCTCGTCCAAAATCATCTTTATGAAATGTTGGAGAACTTGCGGGCTATAAACTCAACCAATGTTTAATACCTTGATGGGATACCTAAGGAGCAATGGACACAATCATATGATGAAGGTTTATGATACAAGCACATGATAACGAACCTTGCAAAATGCATTAATTCCATATTGAAGGGGACGCGTCATTTGTTAATAACCTCGGTGGTCAAAGAAACATATTTTCATTCAGTAGCATTATTTTCAAAGCGAGCAAAAAAATACTTTGGACAAATAAAAAGGCGATCACATTTAATGCAAGGATGTGATGAAAGAAACTAGAGAAAATGTAGAAAGAGTGAACTCTATGTCTACAGTGTGTCACTTGTGTCCAAATCAAATATTTCGAGTTGCAGAGTTCTATAGACCCAATGAAGGTATTATTAGAAGATCATACCATGTATATTTGGGATGAAGGACCTACGACTATGGGAGATTTCAATCATTTCATTGTCTATGCGCACATGCAATTGTTACATGTTCTTTGACACGTCTAGATTTCATGAGCTATGTTGACAAAGTGTATAGAATAAAATGCATATACAAAGTATGGAAATTTGAATTCCCACCGGTCCCAAATGAAAGTATGTGGTAGTTTGTATCAAGCGCTCCATTTAAGTTGGTACCAAATATTTCGTTGTTTCAAAAGCCAAAAGGTCAGTCAAATTCTACTCGGATACGCGATAATATAGATATTCGGGAGACGACACACCAATCAAAGTTATGCAATTTTTGTAGGAACCCAAGGCATATTAAGCCAACATGTTCACACTTAGGAGAAACATTGAGGACAAGACCTAATAATATATTTATTCATTTTTTTATAGACATACAAAAAGAAGAAACAAACAAACAAACAAATAATTTGTTCATTTTTTATTGCATCTCATTTTTTGGTAAATTATAAATATTTATATATTATTGATGTAAAATACAATAGAATAAAATATCAAGAATTTTTTTCACTTTTTTCTTAGATTGTAAATAAATAAGTATATATTGTTGATATGAAATACAATAAAATAATAAACCAATTTTTTAAATTCTTTTCCTTAGATTGTAAATAAGTATATTATTGATGTAAAATACAATAGAACAACTTTATATATATAATTGGAATAAGTACATTATGGATGGAAAAAAATGAATACAATAGAAATTAAAAGTTAGCAAAGTAAATGATAATTTCAATGAATTTTTTTTAAAAAAAATCATCGGCATCATCGGGGTCGAATGTGTGTCATAACTCGACGGTGTCAGTTACGAGTAGGATTTCTTCGTATTTGGGGTTTTAGCTCTTCATCTTTTTCATCATCACCATCATCATATCGTTCCTCTGTACTTGAGTGTCATGTCGTCCAAGGTTGCCCTCATATATCATCTGTTCTAGTAACAGGTGGTTGCAAACATGAGTCACCTCGATAGAACAATGATGTTGAAGGTGTTTGCGACACTATCAACGAATAAGCGTATTATGTCACGTAGCATGGTTGAGGATAAACTGTTAGAATTATCAAAGATGGAATATACTTGGTGTTGCTACTGACATTGGATTGTAATATGGTGTTGGGGACAGAGGTGGTGCAAAAAAAAATTCTTGCAGAAAAGGTTGATATAAGGTATAGTGGTGCATAAGGTGGTGCTTGCGTAAAAATAACAGGGTTAGTGAAAGCACCAGAATAATATTAATCATATTGACCGGGAGATGGTGTAACCATTGGTGCCACATATGGGGTTGGAGCTGATGAAAACTCCATCGAGGCATGTATTCCCGACCTAGGATTTAGGATTTTAAGGCTTTAGGGTTGCCTAGTCATTTCCTCCTTCGGCAGTAAATATTGCTTATCATGATGTCTAAATCATGTCATGTAATCCAAAGAGGTCGTCAATTCTAGTACGAGAATTGGTTCGTGCATAGGTATGAAATCATACTTATGATCCTAAATATAAATATATTTCTCGTGAATTTTCACCCAATCTTCATTGGTTCTTCCTTGTAAGTCAACCTTGTGCAGTTCTTCAATAGCTTTGGCTGACAGCGAAATACTTTACCTAAACCCGAATTGGCGCATCAATCAATCGAATTTGTGCATCTCGACCATCGTGAAAACTATCAATGGCACCTTGCCGTGCCAGATATTGCGATTGGCCAAAAATTCGACCAGGATACATTCTTGAATTCTCAAATGAACGTATGACATTCATTCAATCTATAGTACGAAATTATAAATTTTAATTAGGGACCTAATTTTAAAATTCAAATCATTATGTAAATATTATATAATTTAAAAATTCAAAAACTAACCTTAAATTCTGATTGTTGATCTAGCAGTAGTCTAATATCTTCAAGCTCATTCGTTATACCCATATGGGTTGCCTCATTGTTCCACATATTCAAATAATATGTTATTTCAAAAAATATAATAATGAAAAAATATATATTATGATAACTATATTATCAAATGAATTTTACATTATTACGAATGGGAAAGAATAAGTGGCATTTACTTGGGGACATAAAAATGGTAGTCGATACCATGCCCATGACTATAGAAGGAGTATGCAATAATCGATTTTAATTTTTTATGGTTGTACCGCCTGACATATCTTTCGATACAATGTCGCCAACACAACTGATCCCTAACAAAGTCATCTCGCTTCTTTCAAGTCGATGAATTGTAGTAGCCACCTTAAATGTACCAGGTTTTGAGAATTATTAGGCATTAGAAATGTAACACCCCTAACCCACATCCGCCACTGAAATAGGGTTTCGAAGTATTACCGAAGCTTATCGATCAAACAGACATAAATTACAAACATTTCTTATCATATTATATTTAGGTCAAAAACCAATTAAACTCATACATACTATCCCTTATTTGAGCCCTCGAGGCCCAAAATACGCGTTAGAAACAAATCAGGACTAATTCAGAAACTTAGAGAATTTTTCGAAAAATATTAAAAATTTTAAAGTTGTAGGGTTCACACAGCCATGTGATCAAGCCGTGTGACTCACACAGTCAGGGGACATGCCCGTGTCTTAGACCATGTGGGCATTCGAAATAGGGACACACATCCATGTCCCAACCCGTGTCTATACCCGTGTAACTCTCTGACTTGGGTCACACAGTTGAACCACACGTCCGTATGCTAGACCGTGTGCCTTTTTGAAATGGTCTTGCACGCTCGTATGCTAGCCATGTATCTCACATGATCCAGTCACACGCCCGTGTGTCTGGCTGTGTGGACTCAAAATGTACCTTAGACAACAAGTTTACCATTCCCTGCAAGCTTGGACAATAAGCAACTCAAAAATCATTCGTTTAACGAATTCAAAACACAATCAAACACATCCAAATCATATCAAACAAACATCCTAGGTGTCTAACCAATGTACCATCATTGGTACCACAATCATATCATCAAAACATATCGTCAAAGTATCATTCAAATCCAATTTATAAACATACCTAATTCCATCTATTTTGCCTAATTTATGAACACTTAAACATCAATTTACCATGCCATAATATAGCTTCAACACAAACACCTATTTATATGTATATAACCAACCAACATTAAACTTATAACCTCATTACAATTAATTCACAAGTACATGCCAACACAAAAGGATAAACATCACTACGTTTGAAATCGGGACCATTGTTGGATGCTGAATCGACGATCAAAATTAAGTACCTAACCTACGCACAAAAAACAAAACCATACGCTGAGTAAAACTTAGTGGTATTTCTATAATCCGAATATTTAAAGACAAAATAATATAATATGCACAATTTAATTATAAGCACAATTGAATATTAAAAACCACATTTATTCATACAATGACATTAGTCATTCAATTATACAACTCATAAATACATCATTCATACCATACTCAATTATCATCATTTGCTATATAATAGCTTTTCACAATATGATACACATATCATTTAAACAACAATATTGTTCATTCCATATCCAATTCATAAATACACAATTCATGTGTCTCAATCCATATTTCAATTCACTGTCCCATTTTCATTTCACACACAATATCATCCAATATCAATCATAGTGCCATTTCATTTAATTACCCCTATTAACACGACTCGGACTCGGACGGATACACGGATCCAGCCAAAACACACCAGTTTTGCACCCAGTGCCTCATCGGATAATTCGAAGTAGTAAATTGACACCCAGTGTCTCATCGGTTAAACCGAAGTAAATTGACATCCAATGCCTTATCGAATAAATCTGAAGTAATAAATTGACACCTAGTGTCTCATCAACTCGAAGTCGAAGAAATCCCTGAATTCTTCCAATCCTATGGCATGCCATCTATATCCGACTCAGCCCAATACAGTTAATAGGGTTTTAATTTCACATTTTAAATATAAACAATATCAAATACTATTTTTTTTATATAATCTCATAAATATACATATATCCATTTCAATTCAATAATCAATACAATCATTATATATTTACCAATTCAATCCATTTCAATCAAATATCAATTACTTACCTCCACACTTACCATATACAATAAATTGAGTTATAACAATTAATAACTAAGTTCGGATTATAGAGATACAAACCAGAAATTCTGAGTTATTCCTCGTCGACTTTCTCTTTCCCCTTTTTAGTTGAGGATTCTGGTACAACACTAGCTACGGAATTAAAACAATTAAAATTCATCAATACAACACAATTTAATTTTATATTGAATATTTCAATTTTTACTCAATATTTGCCTAAATTCTAATATAGTCCCTAAACTGAGACTAACTTTTATTCTTCACATTTAATTCTTTATTTTCATGCAAATTCCACTTTAGGCTAAATTTAACTCCCTATTTTTACTTAAATCACTAAATTTCAAATTTTTCACAATTTAGTCCCTATTTCTCAAAATTTACAATTTATTCTACAATTTAATTCTTTTTCATTTCTAGCTTAAAAATCTATCAATTTAATCCCTAATACTAAAATTATTCAACATTAACAACACTTAAAAACTCAATAATTTCTAAAAATTTTGGCATGGGTCGGGTAATATTTAACACTGAGATTCCAAAAACATAAAATTACAAGAAAAAGTGACTAAATTAACTAAACAATTGAACTTGGAAGCTTTTGAAAGCTTAAAGCCCTTCGTCTCCTTCTTTCTCCTTTTTCTTTCTTTTTTTATTTCTTTTTCTTTCTGTTTCACTTTGCTTTGTTTCTTTTTAATTCATTCTTTTATTATTTTGTTTTATTATACATTTATATATTATTATATAATATAATATATATATACTTAACATTTATGGTTTATTTTATAATATATATAATAAATTCACAAATAATCTATCTTACGTGGCCTCATAAAGAAACAATGACATAATTACTTCTTTAGTCCTTTTAAATTTTTCTTTAATTTATAATTTAACTTTCACCCTATATGCAATTTAGTCCTTTTACTTAATTACTCTTAATTCATGCAAATTCACTTAACCAAAACCTAATTAACTACACAATTAGCTTCACAAATATTTTTAATAATTATTTACGAGTCTGATTTACGGTAATGGAGTCTCGAAAATACACTTTTCGACACCCTTGACTATCGAGTCGTTACAAGAAAACCCTCGATTAACCTCAGGATGAATGCTCGGATGTATTGTTCTCTTTTAGCTACACTCGCGAAGTTATTGATATAATTGAAATTTTCTTCCAACCATTTCATCTTTATTCGACTACTAAAAAACTTGTCTGACACATTGCCTAATAGTTGCTTGCAAATGCTGCTCCAATTGCCAATGACCATTACCCCTGTAACAACTGGTCCATCCACCGATAGATTTAGTTGTAAAGCTACGTCCTTGAGTGTAATTGTACACTCACTGCATGGAAGATGGAATGTATATGCCTTAGGTCTTCATCTTTTCTCCAAAGCACTGATAATTGTGAGATTTAATTTAGCTCCCCCGAGCATACGAGACAACTACAAGAATCCCACCTTTTGCAAGTGTTGTTCAATAACACGCAATGCCCTCACAGTTAAATTGTGTATTTATGTTTCTAAAATACGATCTTCGGCCTGATTATATAAACATAAAAAAATTATAAAATTAGTGAACTTAATTAAATTTTAAAAGTTTAATAATATTTTCTTACCATTTGTAATTGGACGCCATAAATGTGTTTGTCATCCAAATGAATAAGCGGAATTGTCATTATAAAAATAATTTAAAAACAAAGAAATTACGAATCATAAAATTAAAACAACAAGATTTTGAGAGAAATTGAATGAAAAAGTGAGAACTAAAAACTTGAGAGAATTGAGAGAATAGATAAATTGAGAGAATTGAGAGAATTAGGAGAATGGGATTTGAATGCAAAATGAAGAAAATGACTTTGTTTATATAGCAAATAAATTAATCGTTCGAAAAAATTTTACCGTTGGACTTTTTTACTGTTGGGAAAAGTTATTGTTAGCTGAAAACGCATCCAACATATAGGATACGCTTTCCTACCTTCTCAGCTAAAACGCATCTAGTAGGACGCGTTTTCTATTTCTCACTTCAAAATCAGCTTATTTCTCTAAATATCAGAAAAATCAGCCTATTTCTGTAAAATAGAAGCAATAATAATATAAATTAATAATAAATTTTGGACAAAATTGATTTCTTGGTTATACAATTTTTTTTAAAGTTTATGTATGTACATAATATTTTTTGAATTTTAAAAATATTTATATTATTAAATTTTTAGAAATAGAATCAAATTATTAAAATTTGTAAATATTAAAAAGTTAAAATTATTAAAATTTTAAAATTAAAATTAAACTAATAAAATGTATAAAATATTAAAGGCTAAATTTATTATTAAATAATTAAAATAATGTTATGTTAACCTTCCGTTTGATAATTAAAAACATTGTAACAGTGAAGTTACTAAAATTTAAAATTTGATATAACGGACCACAACTTTTTACAACTTGGTGAACTTTTAAATACTTTTTCTTTTTATATAATAATAAAAAGCTAATTAATCAAATAAAATACACACTGAAGCTCACCCGCTCAATTATACTATCTTCAAACTTAGCTACCACCGCACTCAAAACTCTTTTCAACATTTTTATGCCTTGTCCTAATCCTCCACCACATTTATTTATTTATGTAAGATGCATTTTAAAATTTTATTAATAAATTTCAACTGTTAGGTTGCATTTTAATTGTGAGAAAGTTATGAATTAATTTTACATTAGAATAAATAGAATTTTTGTCGTATATAATATATATTTTAGCGATAATATTATTAGAAGGGATAGTTATGAAGTCCAAATATGAATTGTAAAATGAATATGAAAATTATCTTATATATATACCATAATTTTTTATACGATTAATATTTTAATAATTAAATTGTTCAATTTATTAATATAATATACTAGCCATACTCATAAAGTTTCTGATATCTCTATTGTATCAATAGAGAATAATGTTTTTACTGATACGTATTAAAAAAAAATTTTACTTCAAAGAAATAGTTAAATATTTTTAATTTAATTAAAATTTTATATACTTAAACTATTAATAGTACAAACATAATAAAAGATATGCAAAATTACTTTAATTTTATATTAATATAAAGAAATCTCTCTCCTATACCTGGGTAAATAGGAGGGTGTATAGCTTTTTACATAATGTGTATTTTAACAATTCCTCCACATAACAAAAACTTTCAATTATTAAATATATATTAATAAAGACATTATATTTTATCAAAATGATAGAAATATTGAATTGATTCAAAATTTTATATGTATGATAAGTAAAATTACATCGATAAATCCAACGATTGAATTGTTTAGATATTAACCAGACAAAAAATTAGAGACTAAATTTTACTATTAGTTCTTGTACTTTACAAAAGTTGTGGATTTTATCTATATACTTTAATTTGATCATTTTTAGTTCATTTACTTTTTAAAATTTAAATTTTCAATCATTACCAAACAATAACTATTAAGTTCATTTAGTTAAGTTCTACTATTTCCAAAATCAAATGTGGGAAACATTTTTTTATATGCGTAATGTCATGTTAACTTTTCATTTTCATATATTATTCACTAAAAATTTAGTTAGTGGTTTAATAACTATCATTTATGTCGTGATTGAAATTTCAAAGTTCAATTAGTGTAAGGGATTAGAATGATCCAATTGGAGAACATGGATTAATTCTAGAATTGTACGTGTTAGAATTAAGTGACCCAAATTCTTATAGAATATGATGGAAAATAAAATAAAAGTAAAATCCATATAGAACTAGATTTCTTTTATTTTATTTTAGAATAAGGTTTTTTAAACCTTATTAAACTTCATCTATTTTATATTGATTAGGATAGGGTGTTTCAATCCTACTAGAATATGGCTTTACAAGCCTATAAATAGACATAGTCTATTCCTCTTGTATTGATACAAATTTTTCGACATAGTGAATTTTCTTCTCCTCTCGCTGGTGGTTTTTTCCAAAGGGTTTCACGTAAAATTTGTGTGTTCTTTATTTTATTTATTTTATTCTATTTTTTTCACAAATTGGTATCGAGCTTCCGGGTTATTCATCTCGATCACGGTAATGGCGTCTTTGAAATATGAAATTCATTGTTGGATCGCAACACTAGATTTGCGTTGTGGCAAATTAAGATGTAAGCAGTTCTTGCACAGATGGATCTGGAGGATGCCCGGCTAGGGATAGATAAGATGCCTTCGACATTAACAGATGAAGAGAAAAAGCGTAAGGATCGAAAGGCATTAACACAATTACATATGCATTTGTCCAACGAAATTTTGCAAGATGTGATGAAAGAGAAAACTGCCGCTGCATTATGGAAGAGGCTAGAACAAATATGTATGTCGAAAACTCTAACAAGCAAGTTGCATATGAAGCAGCGTCTTTATGCTCATCGTTTGGAGGAAGGTGCGTCTGTACACGAACACTTAACAAGTTGTTTAAAGAAATTCTCTCAAACTTGGAAGCCATGGAGGTTCAAAGATGATAAGGAAGATCTAGGGTTGATTCTACTTTGTTCGTTGCCTGCCTTTATTCAACCTTTAGAGACACGATTTTATATAGCCGTGAGTCTCTAACGAGCTGATGAGGTTTATGATTCTTTAACCTCGTATGATAAGATGAAGTATCTTGTGGTTAAACCCGACTCTCAGGGAGAGGGTCTCATTGTTCGTGGGAGACAAGATCGGAATGCTGATGATGATCGTGGTAGGACACAGGAACGGAATCCTCGTGGTAAATCTAAGGGTAGATCGAAGTCTTCAAACAGAGGTAAAACTTGTAACTTCGCAAGAAGAAAGGGCACATTAAATCGAGTGCTATAAGCTACAAAATAAGATTAAAAGGAGGCTGCAAATCAAAGGGAAAACAACCGAAAAATTCCAGTAAAGTCGATGTTGTAGAAGACTACAAATGATGGTGAACTTCTAGTCGCTTCACAATGATTCTAAAGTAAGCGAGGAGTGGATACTTGATTCAGCTGCACATTCCATATGAGTCCCAATCGGGATTGGTTTACAACTTACGAAACAAAGATCTCAAGGTGTTGCTTTGATGGGAAATAATACTTGTAAAATCGCAGTGTTGGAACAATTAAAGTTAAGATGTTTGATAGAGTTGTCGAACACTTAGTGACGTCACGGCATGTTCCGAATTGAAAAGAAATTTAATTTCGTTGAGTACTCTTGATTCAAAAGGGCACAGATATACAAATTGAAAGTGGGGTTTTAAAGATTTCCAAAGGGTCCCTTGTTGTGATGAAAGGACAGAGAAAGATTGCCAAGTTATATGTTTTGCGTGGTTCTATCATCATATCGTGATGCAACTATCGCTTCCTCGTCCTTGTCGATGATGATATTACTAAACTTTGGCATATGCGCCTAGGGCATATGAGTGAGAATGGCATGGCGTAATTGAGCAAAAGAGGACTTCTTAATGGGCAAGGAATTTGCAAACCGAATTTCTGTGAGCACTCGTGTGTTTTGGAAAACAAAAGAGAGTTCGATTCACTAGAGGAATCCATAACACGAAGGAACATTGGAGTATATTCATTCGACTGTGGGGGCCATCTAGAGTGCCTTCCAGGAGGTGGAGCTAATTATATGCTAACCTTTATTGATGATTTTTCCGAAAAGTTTGGGCATTCTTCCCGAAGCGAAAAAGTGATGTGTTTTCCGCATTTAAGTCTTGGAAAATTATGATTGAAAAAGCAGACGGAAAAAGCAGATAAAATACCTCCGCATGCACAATGGCTTAGAGTTACGCTTACGATGAGTTTAATAGATTGTGCAAGTCGAAAGGAATCATAAGACACCGACGATTCGTCATACTACTCACAACAAAACGGCGTTGCGAAACGAATGAACGAAACGAACGATCATGGAGAAGGTTTGATGTATGTTGTCAAATGCCAACTTACCGAAGTCATTTTGGGCGGCGGCGCGTCTCATCGCATGTTTTTTATCAACCGATCTCCATCCGTTGCCATTGAGAAAAAGACTCCACAAGAGGTATGGTCCGTAATCCTCGCTAATTATTCCGATTTAAAGATCTTTGGGTGTCCTGCATATGCTCATGTTGATAATGGAAAATTGGAACCGAGATCCATTAAATGTGTTTTTCTTGGTTATAAAGCTGGTGTAAAAGGGTATAAGTTATGGTGTCCTGAAAATAGAAAAGTTGTGATTAGTAGAGATGTTGTTTTTGATGAAACTGCTATGCTACCTAACTTATCTCTTAAAGACTCTTCCAATAAAGAAAATCAAAAACAAGTAGAGCATCAGTTAATACAGAGTCAACTCCTCAAGCCAGTACAAAAATTGAGAATAGAGTTGCTTCTTCACCACAATACTCTATCGCCAAAAACAGAACTAGAAGAGAAATTAAACCTCCAAAGAAATATGCCGAGGCTGATCTAGTTGCTTATGCTTTGAATGTGGCTGAAGATATAGATGCGAATCAAGAGCCATCTAATTATTCTCGAGGCGATTACTGTGAAGGCTCGAGAAAAGTGGATGTTTGCTATGCAAGAAGAGATGGAATCACTCCACAAAAAGCAGAACATGGGACCTTGTGAAACTTCCTAAAGGTAAAAAGGTCGTTTCGTTGTAAATGGGTATTTAAAAAGAAAGAAGGGACTCTAGGAGTTGAAGAACCCGGATATAGATATAAAGCAAGGCTTGTTGCAAAGGGTTACATCAAATTCCAGAGTGGACTTCACAAATGTGTTCTCCCAGTTGTTAAGCATAGTTCGATTCGAGCTTTGCTTGGTATTGTGGCCATGCATGATTTGGAGCTTGAGCGATTAGATGTAAAAACGCATTTTTGCATGGAGAGCTTGATGAGGATATTTACATGCAACAACTGTAAGGTTTTGATTTGAAAAAAGAGAACTATGTTTGCTTGCTGAAAAAGTCCCTTTACTGGTTTGAAACAATCACCAAGACATGGTACAAGAGGTTTGATTCCTTTATGACTTCTCATGATTTCAAAAGAAGTAGTTTTGATGATTTGTGTTTACTTTAAGAAAAATAGTGATGGTTCTTTTGTGTATCTACTTCTTTATGTTGATGACATGTTGATAGCAAAAAAAAGATAAAGAAGAGATAAGAAAGGTCAAAGCCCAACTAAGTAAAGAATTTGAGATGAAAGATTTAGGACCAAAGAAAGAAGATACTTGGTATGGAGATTCTCGGAGATAGAAAATCAAGTAAATTGTACCTAAGTCGGAAGGGGTACATTGAGAAAGTTCTTTGCAGTTCAATATGCAGAGTGCTAAGCTCATTAGTACTCCTTTAGCGACCATTTCGGACTTTCATCGATTTTGTCTCCACAATCGATGATGAGATTGAGTACATGTCACATGTTCCATACTCTAGTGCAAAGGGATCTCTCATGTATGCTATGGTTTGTTCACGTCCAGTTTATCATATGCGATCGGTGTAGTTAGCGGATACATGGCAAATCCCGGTAAAGAACATTGGAAAGCGATTCGGTGGATTTTAAGATACTTACGAGGCACTACGATGTTTGCTTACGCTTTGGAAGAACTAAAGATGGAGTCATAGGGTATGTTGATGCTGATTTTGCTGGAGACCTTGATAGAAGAAGATCTCTCACGAGTTACGTCTTTACAATCGGAGGTTGTGCAATTAGTTGGAAAGCCATTTTGCAAACTACGATCGCTTTGTCTACCACTCAAGCCGAGTACATGGCGATTCTCGAGGCTTGCAAAGAAGCTATTTGGTTGAAGGGACTATTTAGTGAACTCAATGAAGGCCTTCAAATCAAGCCATGATTTTGTGACAATCAGTGCTATATTTCTTACAAAAGATCAAATGTTTCATGAGAGAACAAAACACATTGACGTTCGGTATCATTTTGTTCGTGATATTATTGCTCGTGGTGATATTGTTGTGAGCAAAATTAGTACTCATGAAAATCCTGCAGATATGATGACTAAGTCACTTCCTAAAACCAAGTTTGAGCATTGCTTAGACTTGGTTGGTGTTCATTGTTGAGTTAAACCCTTAAGGGGTTTTATGGAAGAGGTGGAGAACTTGTTTATTGAAAGTTCGCAATGAAGAACTTGTTCATTGAGAATTTGTGTCAAGGTGGAGATTGTTAGAATTAAGTGACCCAAATTCTTATAGAATATGATGGAAAATAAAATAAAAGTAAAATCCATATAGAACTAGATTTCTTTTATTTTATTTTAGAATAAGGTTTTTTAAACCTTATTAAACTTCATCTATTTTATATTGATTAGGATAGGGTGTTTCAATCCTACTAGAATATGGCTTTACAAGCCTATAAATAGACATAGTCTATTCCTCTTGTATTGATACAAATTTTTCGACATAGTGAATTTTCTTCTCCTCTGCCCGTGGTTTTTTTCCCGAAAGGGTTTCCACGTAAAATTTGTGTGTTCTTTATTTTATTTATTTTATTCTATTTTTTTTTCACAGTACGCATAATACAGAACTAGTAATTAAATTTAACCAAATGAATTTAACTATTACTATTTAGGTGAGGACTAAAATTTCAAATTTTATAAAGTACAAAGATTAAATTTTTGACAAATTCAAAAAGTACAAAAATCAAATTTAATCAAATTAAAGTATAAAAACTAAATTTAAAAAAAAATATAATTGTTGAAACCATTTTTTTGAAAGGGGTCGACTTTTAATTTTTAAAAACGGAAATGGAGTCGCCACCGAATTTTTTTGAGGTGTGATCAAATCACCTAGTAATTTGGTCATTTTAATAAAAATATTTCGATTTACTAAAACAGCGACTTTGGTCTACGAAATTTGAGAAAAAGGGTTTAGGAGTCAGTTTCGTGCGAGGAAGGATTAGCACCCTCGTCAGGCCCAAAATTGATACCTAATTGATTAATTAACGTCTTAATGTCGAGAGTTAAAATTTTGAAAATATTTTAAAATACGATCATTTTTATTAATATTAATTTGAAAATAATCACAAAAAATGAAACAAAATAATATATAAAAAAATTAAAGGTAAATAAGAAAGGTTTAAAATAAATAATAAATGAAACAACTTAAAGTAAATAATATAAAAAAAAGCTTTAAATAAATCATGTATGAAAAAAAAAACTTAAAATAAATAATATAAAAATCTTAAAATGAATAATATATAAAACAGTTTAAATCGAATATTATACATGGAAATTTAAAATAGATAACATATAAAATGGTTTAAAATAAAAAATATTTAAAATAAACAATATATGAAAAAAATTTAAAATAAATAAGATAAGTGAGTTTAATATAAATAACATATGAAAGAAAAAAATAACAAATTTGCGAAAAAGGGTTGAAATTAAACAGCTTGGGGATTAAATCTTAATAAAAATGAATTAAAAGGTAAAAATTATAACAAGATATTTGGATGAGGATTGAAACCAAAAGGCGCGAAAAGGACGAGGACCAAATGGGAAAAAAACCCAGTCCCTGGACACGTGCCTGCACGCCAGTGAGTCAGGGACTTAATTGAACCATGCGAGAAATATGTGGCTAAATTTATAAAATAAAAAAGGTACGTAAAAGGGCTAGATTGCAGCGCACCGCAAAAGCGGAGGGACCACGCGCGAAATAAACCCAAAAGAGTGAAACACGCAGATCCCCCTTTTGGAGTGGGTCAAGCCACGGGTTAGAGGCCAAAACGGCATAAACCTAAACTTCAAAACGGCATAAACCTAAACTTCAAAACGGCGCCGTTTATACAAGCTATATAAGTCAAATTTTTACCCAAAAATTCATTTAGCCAATCATTTAAAAAAAACATTAAAAATCTTCCAAAACTCTATCAACCCCCCAAGCTCCGGCTTAAGTCCAGCAGAACTCCGGTCGTCGGGCCATCGCCCGTCCGCCGCCGTGTACGACGGCCGGAGTTCCAAAAAAAACCCTTTTCAGCCAATTCAACCTTTCCAACCTCGACCCAAGGGTAAAATACCGAAATCACGCACCAAAATTCAAAAACAAAAGAAAAAAGACAAAAAAAATGAAGGGACCCTTCGGTTCCCTATCAACGCCGATGATATCCCGGCGAACCAAAAGGTTAAGCCGCTCTGTTGCTTGGAGAAGAAGACTCCGACCACGGCGTTAAAGGTAAATGATTTCTTTTCCTTTTTTATTTTTTTATTTTATTAATGCTTCGAAAAAAATAGAATAAAATCATATATATAAAAAAAAACCTACCTCTTGAAAATCTCTACTTTCTTTTTTATTATTCACTAATTTTTTTTGGGTGTCCCGAAAAAAATACAAAGTGATTGCCATGGCTTTTATAGCCAAATTACAAGATTCGTTTTTTGTTTTCTTATTTTTCATCTGCTACTATTTTTTTTCGTGTTGTCCCTTTTGCTTGCGTGTTTTCCTTGCTTTGCAGGTCACAGAGAACGTCAAAAGCATGGAGGTGGCTGACGTGCGGCGGCGGTGGCGCACGTGAGGAGGCTGTTGGCTGAAGAGGGTTAGGTAGGCTAGGGTTTTTTTGTTTAGTTTAGGTGTTGGGCTGATTTGGGCTAGGGTTTGAATTGGGCTTTAGTTTGGGTTATCTAATTTGTAAATGGACTGTTAAATTGTTGGACACTTTATTTTTGGGTTTTATTTATTCTAGGCCCAGGCCAAAATTGGCCTATTACAGCTGCCCCTCTTTGCTCATTGTTGTGTAACGAGAATGGAGCAAAGACTTTAAAAAGGGTCAATTTTGCCTGGTCTTGCCTAATCTTGACTTCTTTGGTGCTTCTCTTCTTCAAGTAGCCTCCTTTCATTCCACTGCATCTTCAGAGGTATAGGAATTGTCACTTCAATTTGCTCCACTGTAACTTCAGAGAGATAAGGTTTGCTATTTTCAATCTGTTCTACTATAACTTCAGAGAGATCAGATTTGTAACTTCAACCTGCTCCACTATAACTTCAGGGAGATAAGGTTTATAGCTTTAATCTGCTCTACTACAACTTCAGAGAGATAAGATTTGCTATCTTCAATCTACTCCACTGCAACTTCAAGGAGATAAGATTCACCATGATAACTTCGATCCGTCCCACTGCAACTTCAGGGGTGTAGGATTTGTGGCTTTAATCTAATTCACTGCAACTTCAAGGAGATAAGATTCGCTATGATAACTTCGATCCATCCCATTACAACTTCAGAGGTGTAGGATTGTGGCTTTAATCTGCTCCACTGTAACTTTAGGGAGATAAAAATCGCCATGATAACTTCGATTCGTCCCACTGCAACTTCAGGGGTGTAGGATTTGTGGCTTTAATCTAACCCACTACAACTTCAGAGATATAAGATTCGCCATGATAACTTCGATCCATCCCACTACAACTTTAGGGGTGTAGGATTTGTGGCTTTAATCTGCTCCACTGTAACTTCAGGGAGATAAAATTTGCCATGATAATTTCAATCCATCCCACTGCAACTTCAGAGGTGTAGGATTTGTGGCTTTAATCTGCTCCGCAACAACTTTAGGCAGATAAGATTCGCCATGATAACTTCGATCAGTCCCACTGCAACTTCAGGGGTGTAGGATTTGTGGCTTTAATCTGCTCCACTGTAACTTCAGGGAGATAAGATTCACCATGATAACTTCGATCCGTCCCACTACAACTTTAGGGGTGTAGGATTTATGGCTTTAATCTGCTCCACTGCAACTTCAGGGAGATAAGATTCGCCATGATAACTTTGATCCGTCCCATTGCAACTTTAAGGGTGTAGGATTTGTGGCTTTAATCTATTCCACTGCAACTTCAGGGGGATAAGATTCGCCATGATAACTTTGATTTGTCACACTACAACTTTTAGGGTGTAGGATTTGTGGCTTTAATCTGCTTCACTGTAACTCCAAGGAGATAAGATTCGCTATGATAACTTTGATCCATCCCACAGTAACTTCAAGTGTGTAGGATTTGAGGTTTCTCTGATCTGCTACACTATTTTCTGGGGAACATGACCTATAGAATCCATTTCATGGGCCTTTTTATGCCAAGCAATTAGGATGTCAAGATCAAAATGAATCAACTGCTCCTAACTAGATGTATATGAATGATATTTGTATGAATGCAAAATGTCATTTTTTAGAATGATCCCTTTTTAAATGCTTAGTTTGTCATTGCTCGTTGTTCATCAAGGTTCTATCACTAACGCATTACCTTGCCTTCTTGTTTAGCTGGTATCTTTGACAAAAAACCCGAAGAAATAATCACAAATGGGGCTATTCTTTCCCAAATGTTTCCAACTCTTGAATTTGGTTAGTTCTGAATAGTGGTCCTGTTTCAGGTCCTTATACTATTTAGAAAACCTTTCAGAGCAATATGCAAAACTCCTTTTGTTTGAATATTATTAGTCCATTAATCGTTATTTCAATGTAAAAATGCTTGAAAAATATTGTAACAATGAACAAGACTGGAATTTATTGAGAGCAAAGCTCGAAATGAATAAATTAATCAAGATAGAAAATTTTGCTAAGATACAAAATGAATAAGATGAAAATAAGTGCCCCAAATATCGCAACATGAGCTTTTCTACACAAAACTTCTCGAGGACCCTTCGAACTTGATATGTATTAAGAAGACCTAGAGTACTTCGCTGATGCACCAAGATGTAGCATCCCTCCTTCTTGTTAATTTAGAGAAGACAAGACTATCGTATACCCCATCTTTGATCAAAATTTGAATTGCCCATTTATGGGTTTTCAACTCAAAACCCCTTTGGTCACAAGACGCCATTTTACGGGTTTTCGCCTTAACCTCTTATTTTCTTTTTCTTTTTTTTCTTCTTTTTTCTCTTTTTTTATTTTATATTTTTTAACGAAATATTTCTTGATTTGAACGCATAGGATTAAGCAAGTCCTTGTTATCCCTCTTGGTCAATAATCAATGCTTTTCTAGATAATGCCTTCTTTACCACACAAGGTCCTTCCCAGTTTGGCATCCACTTTCTTTTGAAGTCCTTTTGTATGAAAAAGATCAGGTCCCTAACATGGGATTCTCTGGGGTGAACTTTTTTGGTAAGCTCACATCATTTGTTTTTTTGGTACATTTGACCATGACGGATAACTTTTAACCTTTCTCTTCAAACGGGGTTGAATCCATTCTGCTTCATCCAAAAACTCAGAGAAAAAGAATCATGAGTTCCATGGGCAAAATCGCAATAAACCAAAGAGAAAGGCGTTGCATCTGTAGAGGTTTTTCCTGATGTTCGACTTCTCATACCAATCTTTGTAGGTCTCAGTCATTTTCCCCACGGTCTTCTTAATGTTCTTATTTGTTGTCTCAACTGCACTGCTCACTTTTGGGTGATATAATAACGAGTTGTAGTGTTTGATCTTGAAATGACTGTAAACTTCTGATATCGCATTGTGGTTTAAGTTTAGCGCATTGTCAAATACAATCCTTTCTGGCATTCCATATCGACATATGATCCTTTTTTTGTGAATATCGACTTTATGACATTAGCATATGAAGCAGCTGCCACCTACTTAGTGAAGTAATGGACAACTACACAGATGGATCAATACCCGATAGAAGCTTTTGGCGAGATCGGCCCAATGACATCCATGCCCCACATAGAGGAAGGCCATGGATTCCACTAACTCTTTGTACGGTAGGATATGTTTCTCATCTTGTTCTATCATCCTTAACGAACCAGGAGATGAGCTACAGTCCCGGTCATCTTCAAAGCCCTAAGATTTCTCTGGACACATATCTTACTCAAAAGGAGGTTCTGAGTCAATAGCAGTGTCGCCCATATCATTGATATCTAGAGACCTGCTATAGGGACAAATGAATATACAAAGAACAAAAGAAGCTAAGAATATTTATCTGTATAGTATAATTATGATTGAAATGAAAATAATCAAAGGATATTTGTTCGAAGTGATAAAAAAAGATACATTTTATTGAAATAAAGATGATGGTCATAGGCCTATTTCACAAAATGATTCTTATTGCTCCTATGCATAGAGCAATAAGCTTGTTTTGGACATTACTCCGAATTAGCTTTAAAATATACAGGGATCTCTTCCACAGTCCCATTGTTCAAAATACTCCCCGGTATGTAAGGGCAAATGCCTGATAAATTCTCTTCCCCGACTTTCTCTTCGGATACGGCGTTATCGTTCAGATTCCCCAACATTCCTTCTGGGCCTTTGACTTCCTCAAAGAATTCCAACTCTTTATTATCCATTAGACTCTGTACCAAGGTTTTGAAATTAGAGCACTCCTAGATTTCATGACCTTCTTCAGCGTAGAACTCACAGTAGCTCCTCATCCCTTTTGGTCTTTTTCTCCGAATTCTAAATGATTAGTCACATGTCTATCATTTGTCTCAAAACCCATTTCAATAGGGTTTTTACTTCTGCAACATTGGTTTTAGTTCTCTTTCCTCCCTTCTCAATTATATTGTTTACCCCTTGATCTGAATGACTGGGTAATAGATTTCCTACTACATGAGGTCCCGATGGATCATTGAATTTCACGATGCCCATCTTAATGAACCTTTCGATTAACTTTTTAAATGTGGTGCAGTTTTCAATTGAGTGTCCTGTTATTCTCGCATGGTACTTGCATTAAACGTTCGCGTCATACCATTTCGGGAACGGAGGTTGCATGGGTTCCAAATAGAACGGGGAAACCACATGTGCATCAAATAGAATATGTAACATCCCGAAATAGGGCCTAGTTGGAACAGCGGTTTTAGAACCACAAATTCGACGTTGAAATATTTATTTTATGATTATTATGAGTTCAATAATATGATAATATGCATGTGTTAAAGCTTCATGAAGAAATTCTATGAGTAAGGTGTCCAATTGAAAAATAAGGACCAAATTGAATAAAATGCAAAACTTGGGTTCTGAAAGAAATTTGTATAAAATTGCTTTAGATTATTAATTAGAAGGTATTAAAGATCAATTTGTCCAATTTCTAAGTTTTTGGACAAAAATGGGCATGTATGAGTAAATTTTGAAAGAAAGGGCTTGAGGGTATTTTGGTCATTTGGCTAATTAATTAAGTAAAGTGGGAAATATAAGTAAAAAATCAGCTATTTTTCTCCTTCATCCAGCCAAAATTCTCAAGCTCTCCATAGCTACGATTTTCAACATTTCCAAGCTTAATAGTAAGTGCTCCCAAGCCCCGTTTTTAAAATTCTTCGTATTTTTAAAATCCCGATAACTTACTCTCTCTATTTCTACCCATATTTCATGCTAGGGTTCATGTTTAGAAATTTACCCATGCATGAGTTATTTGTATTTTGATGGTTTATGAAGGAATATGAAAGTTTAAAAAATGGTAAACAACTTTTACTAAGTGATTTTTCATGGAAATGGCTTTAGGGACCATTTTGTAAAAGTTGTAAAAATGGGTAGAAAGATGAGAAATAATGGAAAAATGTGGGCTGCCATAAGAGGAAATAACATTCGGCTAGGCTTGGGTAAGGTAGAAATTGCATGCATTTCATTATACGAGCCTAGGGACTAAATCGTAAAAATGTGAAAGGTTAGGGGCTAAACGATTATTTGGACCGGGGGTGAAATTTAGACTTGAAAAGTATAATGTGAGATTTTAATGTGAGATTTTAATGATTCATTCTTATTGTTATAGACCCCGAGAAAAAAATTCCGGAGGTCGATTGAAGAAAACAAAAGGTTTTGGAATAACCAAAACACGATACCGGAACGAGTACCAGGTAAGTTCGGATAACTTAAAGTAAACTCATAATATGCCTAATTGCATGATTTATGAATGTATGATAATTGCATTTGATGATGGCATGAAAATCCATGAAATGCATCCTTAATAATGACATGTTGATAAATGTCCCGGTTGAGGTACAAAAGGGAAATTCGATGGATAAACCATGATTTTTATGTGACTTGAGATCCTGCATGTGCTGCAGAAAGGATTTAGCCTAGATGGTTAATCCGTTAATCTCAAATATGGAAAGGATCTAGCCCGGACGGGTGTTCCTTGAGTGATCAAGCCTCCCGAAGAATATGTGTGCATTGTGGATTTAGCCCAGACGAATAATCCGACTAGGGTCTGAATTTAGCCTGGAATGGTAATTCAGATCCGAGCTCATTAAGGGTGTTTGTCACTATAAGGGATTTAGCCTGGACTGGTAATCCCGATATCGTCTTACGAGTTTATATTACGGGGGATTTAGCCTAGACTGGTAATCCTGCCGTAAGATGTGAGATTCGCGGGAGTGCATACATGAAATGATCGCTCTTATGACTTAAAGGTAAATGGATAGTCCATCGAGATTTTTGAGAAACCTAATAGGATAATATGAAATATGTATAAATGGAAATGTTGAATGATGAGCTCATCTAAGATTAATTACATGGTACATTGTTATGTGACTAACTTGTTGATTTAGTGCATGTGATAGGGAAACCACTCCACTCTTGTTGGTTTTATTGCCTAATATGGTTGTATGCTAATTAATTAGTAAGTTTACTTTCCAGTTATTCTGACTTACTAAGCATGTAAATGCTTACCCCTCTATTTTTCCCTGTCTTACAGAGCTCGAGAACTCGTAAAGATTGAAAGACGGTTGGAGAGTCAACACACTATCAATTAGTCCAGCTTTAGTATATAGACACTTTTATTTTGTTATATGTGTCATTTGATTTGCCAAAATGAATGCATGTAAAGGTATACACATCCATTTGTAAATGGCCATGGGAATTGGCTCATTGTGATGTAGGTTATGACCTACAAATTTGCGCATGTTTATGTCTAAATGTTCTTGTGATATTTAAATGTGGCATATCACAACTAGGCTTAAGTAATGTGACCAAATTACATGGGATGGCTTGGCTATAATTGGCAATGAGTTATAATAATGAGCCAATCTTAAAAGTGTTATAAGGAATAGAAATCCTTAATACAAGGGAAATAGCCTAGCATGTGTAAAATTGATGAAATGAGGTTTACATGCAATGAGGTTTATCGAGGTCATTTAAGTATATAATCAGGCCTTGTTATGTATTATGGAAACCTATAAGTGAGAGTAGACGATAGAGGGTGACTAAGAGCTTGGAAAATAGCCTAACAAGGTCCACACGGGTAGACACACGGGCGTGTGTCCAGGCCGTGTGTGACACACGGATCACCCCATGGGCGTGTGGTATGGTCGTGTGTCCCCTACACCTAAAATTTTGAAGTCAGAGTGCATGGTAGTAAACACATGGGTAGAGATACGGCCGTGTGTCTCAACCGTGTGGAGGGCACGGCCTAGTACACGGACTTGTGTCTTGGCCGTGTGCCCTTATATGCATGCTGACGTCATAAATAGAATGTTCAAGTTTTCAGACACGAGTGACCACACGGGTGTGTCTAAGCCGTGTGAAAGACACAGGCCATGAACACGGGCATGTGCTTGGCCATGTGAAAACCCCTATAGGTTCGAAATAGAAAATAAATTCAATTAATTCCACACAGGTAGTGGACACGGGCATGTCCCAAAACACACTGGCGTGTGCATTGCCTTCATACGGGCGTGTGAGACTTTACCTAGAAAATTTTTATGAACTTTCGTAAGTTTTCGGTTTAGTCCCAGATCGTTTTCAATGTGTGTCTAGGGACTCGTAGGCCCATAATAGGGACATTAAGATGAAATTTGATTGGTTTTATATTGGAATGAAATTTTATAACCCGTATTTCCCAGAAATGTTCGAGTACATGTCTAGTAATGCCTCGTATTTGGTCCCAGTCTCAGGTATGGGTAAGGGGTGTTACATTTAGTGGTATAAGAGCTACAATTTAGTCGGTTCTAGGACTACCGTAGAATGTATCGAGTTTAGCTATACATGCCATTATACAAACGTTGATAATGTGATATCTACTAATTGTTTAAATTGTTTTTTAATATAGTAAATGTCTTCCAATCAAGCACAATATGAGTCCAAGGGAGTCAAGAGCCATGCTCCAGCTTTCGTGTAACGAGCTGTTTCTAGTAGTGGTAGAAGGCTTATGTCTGAAGGCTGGAAAGAGGCTAGAGCCACCTTCTTTGACATGATGGATGAGTGGTTTGGGGACTATTTGAGAAATCGCTCTAATATACCACGATCTCCCCTGCTCTCTAACCGACTTGATGAGGAAGTGCCACGAGGTATGGCACCTGTAAGAATTGGTAAATCCCCTGTAGACAAGCTTAGAAAGTATGGGGCTAAGGAATTTAGAGCTAAGATTGATGATGATGCTGAACGAGCCGAGTTCTGGCTTGAGAACACTACACGAGTATTGGACGAGTTATCGTGTACACCTGAGGAGTGTTTAAAGTGTGTTGTATCTCTTCTAAAGGACACTGCATACCACTGGTGAAAGACTGTATCTTCAGTGGTGCCAAAAAAAAATCACTTGGGAATACATCAGTCAAAGGTTCTTAGACTCAAAGCGAAAGGAGTTCCTGGAACTCAAATAAGGAAATAAGACTGTAGCGGAATATGAAAGGGAGTTTGTAAGGCTAAGTCAGTATGCGATTGAATGGGTTCAAACCAAGTCAGAAATGTGTAAATGCTTCGAGGAAGGTCTGAATGAGGAAATCAAGTTGTTGATTGGGATTCTTGAGATACGAGAGTTCACTGCATTAGCTGATCGGGCTAAGAATGTCGATGAGCTCAATAATGAAAGGAAGCAAGCTAAGAGAGAAGCCCGAGTTTTGAGCAAAAGATCCAGCGGTAAGACGTTCTCGTTTCCCACAAAGAAAGAAATGAGCCAACATGAATGCTCTAGTTCATCGGTAGGATATTCGGGTAGAGCGGGAAACTCCAAACGGCGTAATAAAAAAATTTTCTCCCTGATGGTGACTAGTGTGAGGAGTGTAGATGATCAAAAGTCGAAGTGTAAAAGCTGTAATAAATTTCACTTTGGAGAGTGCCGAATGAGAACAGTGCATGCTACAGATGTGGTTCTCTTGACCATTTCCTCAGAGACTGCCCAAAACGAACTGGCAAAGAGGTGGAAGTAGCCCGGAAGTCGAGTACTCCTATTCCACAAGGTAGACCGCCGAGGGATTCTGGAAGTGCTAGTGGCAGTTGAGTTATGGCTAAAGACACTACAAAATCAAAAGCTTGAGCCCGATAAGAACGTATACAATACGCGCTCGAGAGGAAGCCTCTGCTCCTGACGTCATTACCTTTTCTCTTTTTAATACTTGTGTTGTTGCCTTAATTGATCCGAGGTTGACGCATTTATACATTTTCATGAGATTGGTGTCTAGTATGAATATACCCATTGAACCTACGGAATTTATTATCAGAGTGTCGAACCCATTAGGCAAGTCAGTCCTGGTTGATAAAGTCTATAAGAATTGTCCTTTGACAATTCAGGGTCATTGCTTTCCGACTAACCTTAGGTTATTACCATTTGATGAGTTTGACGTAATACTTGGTATGGATTGTTAGCCCTGCATGATGTAATTGTTAACTGTGGTAGCAAGTATATTGAATTGAAGTGCCCAAATGGAAAGATTTTACGGGTTGATTCAAGAGAATTGGATACACCGCCGGTTGTAATTACATCAATGGTTGTTCAAAGATATATGAGAAAAGGGTACGAAGCCTACCTTGCTTTTGTATTGAACACTAAAGAAACGGAGTTGAAGATTGAGTCCGTACCAATAGTATGTGAATATCTAGACGTGTTCCCGGAAGAATTATCCGGATTACCTCCTGATAGAGAAATAGAGTTTGATATTGAACTGGTGCCAGGAACAGCTCCTATTTCAATTGCTCTATATAGGATGGCACCAACCGAGCTGAAAGAGTGAAAAGCACAGTTGCAAGAGTTGACGGATAAAGGTTTTGCAAGGCAAAGTTTTTCGCCTTGGGGTGCTCCCATATTATTTGTAAAGAAGAAAGATGGTTCAATGTGGCTATGTATAGATTATCGGCAATTGAACAAGGTGACCATCAAGAATAAGTATCCTTTGCCAAAGATCGATGATTTGTTCGACCAGTTGAGGGGAGCCACTGTGTTCTCTAAGATTGACTTGAGGTCTGGCTACTATCAGTTGCGAGTTAAGGAATTGGATGTGCTTAAAACAGCTTTCAGGATGAGGTGTGGTCAATATGAATTCCTTGTCATGTCGTTTGGGTTAACAAGTGCACCGACCATATTTATGGACCTAATGAATAGGATATTTCGGTCATACTTGGACCAGTTCGTCGTTGTATTCATTGACGACATTTTGATTTATTCCAAGGATGAGACAAAGCATGCGAAGCATCTGAGAGCTGTGTTGCAAACTTTACGAGAAAAAAACTGTATGCTAAGTTTAGCAATAGTGAGTTTTGGCTCCATAAAGTAGGGTTTTTGGGTCACATTGTTTCGAGTGATGGCATCCGAGTTGATCCAAGTAAGATCTTTGTTATTGTTGATTGGAAACTGCCTAAAAATGTAACCGAGGTTAGAAGCTTTTTGGGCTTAGCCGGTTACTACCGAAGATTTGTGAAAGGATTCTCCATGATAGTAGCTCCAATGACAAGGTTGCTACAAAAAAGACGTTAAGTTTGAATGGACAGAAAAGTGTCAACAGAGTTTCGAGAAGTTGAAGACACTACTGACTGAAGCTCCTGTTCTAGTATTGCCTGAGTCAGGAAAAGAGTTTGTGATCTACAGTGATGCATCCTTAAATGGACTGGGTTGTGTATTTATGCAAGATAGTAAGGTGATAGCTTATGCTTCACGGCAGTTGAAGCCATATAAGAATTATCCGACTCACAACTTAGAGCTTGTCATCATTGTTTTTGCCATAAAATTTTGGAGGCATTATTTATATGGTGAGACTTGTCGTATATTCACAGACCACAAGAGTTTGAGGTATTTGATAACTCAAAAGGAATTGAATCTGAGACAGCGGATATGGCTAGAATTAATTAAAGATTATGAGCTGATCATCGATTACCACTCGGAAAAGGCGAATGTGGTCGCCGACGCGTTAAGCAGAAAATCTTTGTTTGCACTGAGGGCCATGGACGGTCGATTGGCATTGCTTGATGATGGTTTAGTCTTGGCAGAGCTAAGGGCTAGACCGACATTTCTTCAAGAAATTTATGATGCTCAGACTAATGATAGTGACCTGCAAGCTAAAAGAGCTCAATATGAGTCGAGTATCGAATCAGATTTTCAGATCAGTCCTAATGGATGTTTGATGTTCAGAGGTAGGGTTTGTGTACCCAAAGATGATGAGATTATTTGAAAAATTTTGTAAGAGGCACATGATAGTCATTTATCTATTCATCCGAGAAGTACTAAGATGTATAATGATTTGAAAAAAATGTACTGGTGGAACAGCATGAAAAGAGACATCTCTGAATTTGTATCGAAATACTTGATATGTCAGCAAGTCAAAGCTGAACATCAAGTACCTTCAGGTTTGTTACAGCCTATGATGGTCCCCGAATGGAAGTGGGATAGAATCACTATAGCCTTTGTGACAGGATTATCATTGACCCCAAAAAAGAAAGATGCCGTATGGGTTGTGGTGGATAAGTTGACGAAGTCAGCTCATTTTATTCCGGTAATGATAGATTACTCTCTTAATAAGTTGGCCGACTTGTACATATCTGAGATTGTGAGATTACATGGGGTACCGCTGTCGATTATATTAGACAAAGACCTGAGATTCACTTCGAGATTCTGAAAGAAGTTACTAGAAGCCTTGGGTACAAAATTGAGTTTTAGTATGGCTTTTCACCCACAGACCGATGGTCAGTCTGAGCGGATGATTCAGATTCTTTAGGATATGTTGCGATATTGCATCCTCGAATTTTAGGGTAGGTGGGAGAAATACCTACCATTGGTAGAATTTGCCTACAACAACAGTTTCCAAACGAGTTTGAAGATGGCGCCATATGAGGCCTTGTATGGCAGAAAGTTCCGAACTCCATTGTATTGGATAGAACTCAAGGAGGGTCAGATTCACGAAGTTGATCTGATCAAGGAAACTGAAGAAAAGGTTAAAGTGATACGTGACTGTTTGAAAGTAGCATCGGATAGGCAAAAGTCGTATGCTAATCTGGAAAGAAAAGAGATCGAATTTCAAGTTGGAGATAGAGTATTCTTGAAAGTATCTCCATGGAATGAGATTTGGCCGAAAAGGCAAACTGAGTCCGCGATTTATCGGACCATATAAGATCACTGAAAGAATTGGACCATTAGCCTATCGTTTGGCATTGCCACCCAAACTGGAGAAGATTCATGATGTGTTTCATGTGTCTATGTTAAGGCGATATCAATCAGACCCCTCTCATGTGATTTCACCGATGGAGATTGAAATTAGACCGGACATGACCTATGGTGAAAAACTGATCAAGATTTTGGCTCGTGAGGTTAAACAGCTAAGAAATAAAGATGTAGCCTTGGTAAAAGTTTTATGGCACCGACATGGAGTGGAAGAAGCCACATGGAAACCGAAAGAAACCATGAGAAGCCAATATGCAAACCTGTTTACTGGTAAGACTTTCGAGGATGAAAGTCCTTAAGGGTGGAGAAATGTAACATCCCGAAATAGGGCCTAGTCGGAACAGTGGTTTCGGGACCACAAATTCAATGTTGAAATATTTATTTTATGATTATTATGAGGTCTAGAATATAAGAATATGCATGTGTTAAAGCTTCATGAAGAAATTCTATGAGTAAGGTGTCCAATTGGAAAATAAAGATCAAATTGAATAAATTGCAAAACTTGGGTTCTGAAAGCAATTTGTATGAAATTGCTTTAGATTATTAATTATAAGGTATTAAAGAGAAATTTGTCCAATTTCTAAGTTTTTGGACAAAAATGGGCATGTATGAGTAAATTTTGAAAGAAAGGGCTTGAGGGTATTTTGGTCATTTGGCTAATTAATTAAGTAAAGTGGGAAATATAAGTAAAAAATCAGCTATTTTTCTCCTTCATCCAGCCGAAATTCTCAAGCTCTCCATAGCTACGATTTTCAACATTTCCAAGCTTAATAGTAAGTGCTCCCAAGCCCCGTTTTTAAAATTCTTCGTATTTTTGAAATCCCGGTAACTTACTCTCTCTATTTCTACCCATATTTCATGCTAGGGTTCATGTTTAGAAATTTACCCATGCATGAGTTATTTGTATTTTGATGGTTTATGAAGGAATATGAAAGTTTAAAAAATGGTAAACAACTTTTACTAAATGATTTTTCATGGAAATGGCTTTAAGGACCATTTTGTAAAAGTTGTGAAAATGGGTAGAAAGATGAGAAATAATGGAAAAATGTGGGCTGCCATAAGAGGAAAGAACATTCGGCTAGGCTTGGGTAAGGTAGAAATTGCATGCATTTCATTATACGAGCCTAGGGACTAAATCGTAAAAATGTGAAAGGTTAGGGGCTAAACGGTTATTTGGACCGGGGGTGAAATTTAGACTTGAAAAGTATAATGTGAGATTTTAATGATTCATTCTTATTGTTATAGACCCCGAGAAACAAATTCCGGAGGTCGATCGAAGAAAACGAAAGGTTTCGGAATAACCAAAACACGATACCGGAACGAGTACCAGGTAAGTTCGGATAACTTAAAGTAAACTCATAATATGCCTAATTGCATGATTTATGAATGTATGATAATTGCATTTGATGATGGCATGAAAATCCATGAAATGCATCCTTAATAATGACATGTTGATAAATGTCCCGGTTGAGGTACAAAAGGGAAATTCGATGGATAAACCATGATTTTTATGTGACTTGAGATCCTGCATGTGCTGCAGAAAGGACTTAGCCTAGATGGTTAATCCGTTAATCTCAAATATGGAAAGGATCTAGCCCGGACGGGTGTTCCTTGAGTGATCAAGCCTCCCGAAGAATATGTGTGCATTGTGGATTTAGCCCGGACGAATAATCCGATTAGGGTCTGAATTTAGCTTGGACTGGTAATTCAGATCCGAGCTCATTAAGGGTGTTTGTCACTATAAGGGATTTAGCCTGGACTGGTAATCCCGATATCACCTTACGAGTTTATATTACGGGGGATTTAGCCTGGACTGGTAATCCTGCCGTAAGATGTGAGATTCGCGGGAGTGCATACATGAAATGATCGCTCTTATGACTTAAAGGTAAATGGATAGTCCATCAAGATTTTTGAGAAACCTAATAGGATAATATGAAATATGTATAAATGGAAATGTTGAATGATGAGCTCATCTAAGATTAATTACATGGTACATTGTTATGTGACTAACTTGTTGATTTAGTGCATGTGATAGGGAAACCACTCCACTCTTGTTGGTTTTATTGCCTAATATGGTTGTATGCTAATTAATCGGTAAGTTTACTTTCTAGTTATTTGGGCTTACTAAGCATGTAAATGCTTACCCCTTTCTTTTTCCCTGTCTTACAGAGCTCGAGGACTTGTAAAGATTGGAAGACGGTTGGAGAGTCAACACACTATTAATTAGTCCAGCTTTGGTATATAGACACTTTTATTTTGTTCAATGGCATGTATACAGCTTTTGTTTATTTTGTTATATGTTTCATTTGATTTGCCAAAATAAAGGCATGTAAAGGTATACACATCCATTTGTAAATGGCCATGGGAATTGGCTCATTGTGATGTAGGTTATGACCTACAAATTTGCGCATGTTTATGTCTAAATGTTCTTGTGATATTTAAATGTGGCATATCACAACTAGGCTTAAGTAATGTGACCAAATTACATGGGATGGCTTGGCCATAATTGGCAATGAGTTATAATAATGATCCAATCTTAAAAGTGTTATGAGGAATAGAAATCCTTAATACAAGGGAAATAGCCTAGCATGATAAAATGAGGTTTACATCCAATGAGTTTTATCGAGGTCATTTAAGTATATAATCAGGCCTTGTTATGTATTATGGAAACCTATAAGTGAGAATAGATGATAGAGGGTGACTAAGGGCTTGGAAAATAGCCTAACAAGGTCCACACGGGTAGACACACAGGCGTGTGTCCAGGCCATGTGTGACACACGGATCGCCCCATGGGCATGTGGTATGGTTGTGTGTCCCCTGCACCTAAAATTTTGAAGTCAGAGTGCATGGTAGTAAACACACGGGTAGAGACATGGCCGTGTGTCTTAATCGTGTGGAGGGCACAGCCTAGTACACGGGCGTGTGTCTTGGCCTTGTGCCCCTAAATGCATGCTAATGTCATAAACAGAATGCTCGAGTTTTTAGACACGGGTGACCACACGGGGGTGTTTAGGCCGTGTGAAGGACATGGGCCAGGGACACGGGCGTGTACTTGGCCATGTGAAAACCCCTGTAGGTTCGAAATAGAAAATAAATTCAATTAATTCCACACGAGCAGGGGACAAGGGCGTGTGCATTGCCTTCACACGGGCGTGTGAGGCTTTACCTAAAAAATTTTTATGAACTTTCGTAAGTTCTCGGTTTAGTCCCAGATCATTTTCAATGTGTGTTTAGGGCCTCGTAGGCCCATAATAGTGACATTAAGATGAAATTTGATTGGTTTATATTGGAATGAAATTTTATAACCCGTATTTCCTAGAAATGTTCGAGTACATGTCTAGTAATGCCTCGTATCCGGTCCCGGTCTCAGGTACGGGTAAGGGGTGTTACAGATTTTGATACAACTTCCTATATGTCATTAGGACAGTTGTGAACTGGAGTCTTTCTATGTTTGGCCTCGAGTTGGATTCATGCCTTGAGGTGCCTTGATAGATAGTAGTCACGGCCTTCGGCTGGCCTACAGTGACTGATTTTGAATACCTTTTGCTCACATTATTCACTTCATTTTTATTTTTCTTTAGGGTTGATCTTTTGGCACTTTCTCTCGTGTCTATCTTCTCACTCCTTACCACGTTTTCAATCATCTCGCCAGACATTACCATATCTGATAAGCTCATGATAGTGCTTCTCAACATATGGTTAATGAACAGGGCTTTTAGAGTGTTGATGAAAAGCATCGTGGTTTCTTTCTCCAAAAGAGGTGGCTGGACTTGTGTTATTACCTTTCTCCATCTTTTGGCATATTGCCTGAAGCTCAGACTTTGCTTCCTTTCCATATTCTGCAGTGTGATTCTGTCGGGCGCCATGTCTGTCACGTGGCCATATTGCTTCATGAAAGCCTGTGCCAAGTCCTTTCTTAAGTGAATTTTGGCACGGCTCAGTTGGTTGTACTATTTGGCAGCCGACCCAATCAAACTATCTTGGAAGCAATAAATTAATAGTTGATCATTATTAACATATCATGTCATTCTTCAGCAAAATATCGTGATGTAAGCTTCAGGACAACTAGTCCTATTATACTTTTCAAACTCTGGAGTCTTGAATTTCGGAGGGAGCACCAAATCTGGGACCAAACTCAGGTCTTTGGCATCAATTCTACAATGATAATTAGCGTTTTCCATTGCTCTGAATTTTTCTTCCAACCATCTGCATCGATCTTCAAGTTTCTTTAGTAGTTTCACTTTTGCTTTTTCTATTCCTACCATATCATCTAGAACAGGAACAACAGGATTGGTTGGATTATCCCCCGGATTGGAACCTGAGCCTGTTTAGTAGTTCATTGGCACCAAGGTATCGGTTTGATACTGTTGGTATGCCTCTGGTTGTGCCGGGGCATTTATCGGGGTAAAACCCGAGGGTAAATAGGATCTTCATTATCATCCTCTAAGTTGACCACAGCGCTTTTCCCTTTTTCACGTTTTCTAGCCAGTAACTACGCCAATTGGCTTATCATACTATTTTGGGATTCTTGTATTTGTCCCCTCATGTCTTGCTGAATTTTGGCTAATTGCTCTTGCATCTGTGCTTGCAATTGATCTTGCAAATCTCTTTGCATTTGTTTTAATCTTTCCAATCTCTGATCCATTGCCTTGGTTTTACGGCGGGTACTGTAGCAAGATTTAGTTGGTAAACTCTCGTTGGTTTCTAGGGTAACTGTCATAATTTTAATTAATTAGGATCTCTTTGTGAATTTTAATGCATATGATGCAACTGTATGAAATGAATGCAAAAAGAAGCGTTGATTCTGATTCAATTCTATTAGAACAACTTCACTAGAAAAAAAATCTCCTTACATAAAATGGATATTTACATATACGGCCTTGCCCTAATATTCAAAGTGAAGACATCGACCCTTTTCTTCATATCCGGATGTTATGATCGAATCTCGCGAATTTTCTAAGGGATGCTTCTACTATTTCCTTTTTGCTTGATCCGTGCTGTGACCTGGCTCACTCATCCCCATGATGCTCGTTAGCTTCTTTAAGAAAAATCGGGACATTAACGGCTCTTGAATAATCTTTGTCGGCTTGAATCCTCAAGCAACAAAGCTAAGTCGTACATCCCTTCGTTAGATTATCACCCTTCTTTTGCTGCATTTTCTTGGACCATATTCGAATGACCGTATTGTCTTCCACTTTATCAAGAAATCCATTTTCCATTACAAGCTCTCTATTTAGCAACTGAACGTGAATCAACACCTCTTTTCTATGATAAAAAATGTAATGCAATCATAACCAAAACAAAATGAAATAGGTTAGTACAAAGCAAAAGTAAGCAAGAAAAAAATAAATAGAGCACCTATTCGGGTGACCACTAGGGTTTGGTATGGTTCTACCTAGGGTAGGTTTTTGGGCTCATTATATGCAGTTTGGTTCTAAAGTAAGGGTACTTGAACCAGCAAATTCCTCGATCCTTACCCATTATAGGGTCATGCGGGTTGAGTTCAATTCAGGGGAATACATTTCCCTATGGCTATACGGAGATGAAAATCTCACAAAGACATAGGTACGGATGTATCTCGAAAGCAATCCACTATCCTATACGGAGGTGAATACCTCACGAAGGAATAGTTTCTCACTTCCACTTAATAGGGTAAAATTGACCAATCATGCAATGCCATATGTGGAGATATATCAAAAGGGCTCAAATCAATAAAGTAAACATATTATGACCAAAACCACAAAAAATGACGGATAAAATGCAACGAAAAGATCGTAATTTTAAACCGGATTTCCAATTTTCGACAAAAAGATAGAAAATAATCAATTTGTGGCTTGACTCTCTTATTTTGTCCCCAATGGAGTCACCAAGCTGTTGAAACCATTTTTTTGAAAGGGATAGACTTTTAATTTTAAAAAACGGAAATGGAATCGCCACCGATTTTTTTTTGAGGTGTGATTGGATCACCTAGTAATTTTGTCATTTTAATAAAAATATTTTAATTTACTAAAACAACGACTTTGGTCTACGAAATTTGAGAAAACGGGTTCGGGAGTCGGTTACATGCGAGGAACCCTCGTCACGCCCAAAATTGGTACCTAATTGATTAATTAACGTCTTAATGTCAAGAGTTGAAATTTTTAAAAGATTTTAAAATACGATCCTTTTTATTAATGTTAATTTGAAAATGCTTGAATTAAATTGAAACAAGCATTAAAGGCCCACTCGTCCCGAGATAACAAAATGCCACATCCCGTAAGTTAGGATGCGACATTTGAACCCTCGAGAACAAATTTGTCTTTATTTTTTTTTTATCGAAACTTCATGTATTTTGAAATCTAAAAGGATATTTGGCTATTTAGGTCTAACAAGAAAATCGAAACCCCATAAGTTAGGGTACGATTTCTCGAATTCATAAAACACGAAATATTGTCTTACTTTGAAAATTTTCCTTTTTGAATAAGAACGAGTATAACACTTAACGATGTGCATTTATTTTGTTTGGAGTAAAATAAAACGATCTATATTGGATAAATATATTGGAGCATAATACACGATGTGATTTAAACAAAATATAATAAAAAGGCAATATAGAGCATGAAATAATAATACATGAGTTAAACGCTACGTTAATGAATGTCAACAATATGAATATATTAATAAATAATTTCTAGAGCATATAATGGCAATATTCACATAATACACCATTCTCGATATCAACATTAATAATCACAAAAAATGAAACAAAATAATATATAAAAAATTAAAAGTAAATAAGAAAGGTTTAAAATAAATTAATAAATGAAACAAGTTAAAGTAAATAATATAAAAAAAGTTTCAAATAAATAATGTATGAAAAAAAACTTAAAATAAATAATAATAAAACATATTAACATAAATAATATAAAAATTTTAAAATAAATAATATATAAAATAGTTTCAATCGAATATTATACATAGAAATTTAAAATAGATAACATATAAAATAATTTAAAATAAAAAATATTTAAAATAAATAATATATAAAAAGTTTAAATAAACAATATATGAAAAAAATTTAAAATAAATAAGATAAGTGAGTTTAATATAAATAAGACATGAAATAAATAAATAACAAATTTGCGAAAAAGGGTTGAAATTAAACAGCTTGGGGATTAAATCATAATAAAAATGAAATTAAAAGGTAAAAATTATAACAAGATATTTGGATGAGGATTGAAACCAAAAGGCGCGAAAAGGTCAAGGACCAAATGGGCAAAAAACCCAATCCCTAGACACGTGCCTGCATGCCAGTGAGTCAGGGACTTAATTGACCACACGAGAAATATGTGGCTAAATTTATAAAAATAAAAAAGGCAAGTAAAAGGGCTAGATTGCAGCGCACCGCAAAAGCGAAGGGACCACGTGCGAAATAAACCCAAAAGAGTGAAACACGCAGATCCCCCTTTTAGAGCGGGTCGGGTCATGGGTTAGAGGTCAAAACGACGTAGTTTTGGCATCTGAACCTAAACTTCAAAACGGCGTCATTTATACAAGCTATATAAGTCAATTTTTTACCCAAAAATTCATTTAGCGTATCATTTAAAAAAAAAAAACTTTAAATATCTTCCAAAACTCTCTCAACCCCCCAAGATCCAACCTAAGTCCAGCAGAACTCCGGTCATCGAGCAACCGCCCATCCGCCGCCGTGTACGACGACCGGAGTTCCAAAAAAAAACCCCTTTTCAACAAATTCAACCTTCCCAACCTCGACCCAAGGGTAAAATACCCAAATCACGCACCAAAATTAGAAAACAAAAGAAAAAAAGAAAAAAATGAAGGGACCCTTCAGTTCCCTATCAACGCCGATGATATCCCGATGAACCAAAAGGTTCGGCCGCTCCGTTGCTTGGAAAAGAAGACTCCGACCACAATGTTAAATGTAAATGATTTCTTTGCCTTTTTTATTTTATTTTATTTTATTAATGCTTCGAAAAAAATAGAATAAAATCAAATATATAAAAAAAAAACTACCTTTTGAAAATCTCTACTTTCTTTTTGATTATTCACTGATATTTTTTTGGGTGTCCCGAAAAAAATACAAATTGATTGCCATGGCTTTTATAGCCAGATTACAAGATTCGTTTTTTGTTTTCTTGTTTTTCGTTTGCTACTATTTTTTATTTTTTTCCTTGCTTTGCAGGTGACAGAGAACATCAAAAGCGTGGAGGTGGCTGACGTGCAGCGGTGATGGCGCTCGTGAGGAGACTAGCGGCTGAAGAGGGCTAGGGAGACTAGGGTTATTTTGTTTAGTTTAAGTGTTGGACTGATTTGGGCTAGAGTTAGAATTGGTCTTAAATTTGGGTTATCTAATTTATAAATGGACTATTAAATTGTTGGACTCTTTATTTTTGGGTTTTATTTATTTTGGGTCCAGGCTGGAATGGACCTATTACAATAATAATTAATAATAAAATTTAACCAAAATTAAAATATGTAAAACAACTTAAATTTTACAATCTTCCGAGGACATCTTTTGACTACCAATTATTTCAATTTGAATCAGATAGTTCCAACATTGGTAGCCTCAACAGAAGTCTGCACTTTTATTTATGGACAAACTACATAGATAGTCACTTGACTATTAAAAACTTTCATTTTAGGAATTTCAAATAAAAAAGTTTATAATTTAACCACCCACGCTATATAGTTTGATCATTTTGGTCACTCTTGTTAAAATTACAAACCGCAAGTTGAAGTAGCAGTTAAAATTTTGAATAATAACAAATTTAGCCCTCAAATTTTACCTATTATATCAATTTAGTTATATTTTCAAAATTTTAACTCTTAAAATTTACAAATGATTTCAATTTGATCCTAATTCTAAAAAATTCAAAGAAATATATAAATATATATATTTTTTCAAAAAAATATGAATTATAATTGACAAGAAATAATAATATATAAAAATAAATATTTTCAAAAAATATAATTTAAAATTTAAAATTAATATTAAATAAATATAATTATTTTAATATACTTTTAAATTTTTTATATTATTATTTTTTAAAAATTTATATATATTCTTTGAAAATATTAATGTGTTTTTATATATTTATTTGAGAATATTTGTAAAATTTGAGAGTTAATTTTTAAAAATATGACTAAATTGATATAATATATAAAAATTGAGAGTTAAATTTATTATTATATTAATTTTTTAAACTATTATAACAACTTGTCATTTGTAATTTTAACAGGAGTGATGAAACTTATAAATTCGTTGATTTTTCTACTAATAAATTGTAGGTTTAAGAGGGTAGGCTGTGAGTAGTTTGAAGATCCATGACCCAAAAACTTTGGGTTTTTTCTTTTTTTTAAAATATGGGAAAGCATTAAATTCCATTTCTATTGTTTCAGTTCCGTACTGCAAATTCTGGAATCATCTCCTCTACCTTGTTTTAAAAAATAGAATGTTAAGTCAAAGACGTAATAAGACTAATTTTATAGGCCTTTGGGCCACATGCTCAGTGGACAGTTTAGGTTTGCCCACACAGATCCAAACATTTTTCTTATGCATTTAACTAATCCAACTACTCTCCACATCAACATAATTGTTTGAAGTCCGGTAAGAATTATGAGACTCAAATTTTGTTATATTTTTTAAAATATTTATTACTTTTATTAAAATTTTAAACATAAATAATTTTAAATAATTGTTAGCATTTACATTGGAGTCTAGTTACATATATAATATAAATTCTGAAAAGATATTAAAATTAGATTTTAAATCCATTCATATTTTAAATGCATCTATTTTATTTTTATTCAAGTCCATTTTTTAAATTTATCTATACTTATGTTTTTATCTTAGTCCAAACTCTTGAGCATTTCTTATAAATATATAATACATTATATATAAATTTTAGATTTTTTAGTATAAAAAAATTAAGTGGAAAATAAAATAAAAAAAAATCAATTAACACATTAATAAAATTTAACACGCAATTAAGTCTTTAAAGATGAAAATTAATCTATTAAGCATATGCATTAATGTTGACTAAGTTTAGTTGTTCAGTTTTGTTGATGTGGTTGATAAACTAATAGGATGACAAGACATGACAACCATGTGTACATCATGTTGATGTGGTATTTTCGTCATATCAACAACTACTTTTTAAAAAATTAAAAATCTTAAAAATAAATAAGTTTTAAAATAATTATTTTAAAATAATTAAAAAAAACTTTAGAAATTTGTAAAAATCACATTTGGAATGAACCAAGACAAGTGATTGTTCAAAAACTTAAATAAATAGTTGTCCAGATTTAAATGCATTTGGACAACCACTTGTCAAGGTTCATTCTAAACATAATTTTTAATAATTTCTAAACATTTTATTAATTTTTATAACTTCTCATAATTATTAATAAGTATTAATAATTTTTATAATTTTTAGTAATTATCTAAAGAACCACATCCAAATGAACCTAGGTAAGTGGTTGTCTAGATTCCAATGCATCTAGACAAACATTTGTTCAAGTTCATACTAGATGTATTTTTAAAAAATTATTTTTAAAAAAATTATTTATTTTTAGAATTTTTTTTTTAATTTTTTGAAAATATGGGTAAACTATAGCAATTGTCACTTAATTATTAGTAATTTTTTTTTTCATCACTCAACTATGAAAAGTTACAAGATGTCATCCAACTATTAATAAATTTCTTTTTTGGTCACTCAACTATTCAAATTTGTCTTTTTTTTATTACTAGCGGGCTAACGGTGACAACTTTTATAATTTTCATAATAGCAATTTTAACCCTCAACATTTATATATGGTGTCAATTTGTTCTTGATTTTAAAAAATCTAACCCTCAATATTTACACATTGTGCAATTTAGTTTGTTTTGCGATTTTTATTTTCTTGCGACTCTTTCACTTAAAAAGCTAGAAAAACAAATTTATCAGCTATATTTGATTGGAAATATAAAAAAAAAAACCCAAAAAATTTAAGATAGTATTTTTTATTTATTTATAATTCTTTTAAAATTAACTCTCATTGTTATAAAGAAACCAAAATTACGAAAAAAATAAAAAATAAAAAATTACACAATGTTTAAATGTTGAGGATTAATTTTTTTTTAGAATTGAGACTAAATTAATATAATTTATAAAAATTGATTTATTTATTCTTTTTCATTCTTTTACTAATAAACCTAAATTTTATAATTAAATGTTTTCATATATATATATATATATATACCTATTAATGAGTTGAACCGTTTGGACAGTCGTACTAAATTCAGCTCAGCCCAGCTGCTTAACTATTTATGTATTAATAAAAAAAATAAAAATATTTGATAATTAAAAATTATTATTTAAAATAAATTCCAACCAAGTGAAGTCACAGGTTTTATTAGGGTTCAATAATGAAAGACACCCACCAATTCCTTGAGTGCAGAAATGACCCCACTCTCTTTCACTTTTGCACAAAATAAATAAATTAATAATTCCATTTTACATTTCAAACACTTTCACCTCTTTTAGGGCAGGGCCCTCCTTTTTTATATTTATATTTATTATTATTATTATTATTGCAATAATTTTAAAATTTTGCATAATATATATATATATATATATATATATATTTTAGAGTTTAAGATTATGCATAGTTTAATCATTATATTAAAAAAGTGTTTTGCGCTCAAATCCTTTTTTCCTTTTTCTTTGGTGTCATTGTTTCTATCTCTTGTCTGGAGTATAAATACGATGATAGTAAAAAGGGATTGAGTTAATTGGAATTCGAATTTAATTCTATCAAATTACATCTTTAAAGATGTCTGAATAAACCAATTGAATGTTCTAAGCCATACATAATTTATCATCAATTTTTATATTTTGGTAAAATTTAAGATTTAGTTTACATACATAAAATGAATTTATTTTTAATATTTTTTATTTAAAATTTCTAGCCTATTTATATTGATTTGCTTAATATATGGTAGGCTTTTTTCAAAATTGACCTTAAAGAATTGATTATTTACAAAAATGACTCAGTACAAAATTTTTGATGGAAATCATATGTTTTCTACCGTGCATGTTAGTGTCAACCATCTCATTGTTAGCATCACCCTCCATCATCCCTTAATCATTGTTCGATAATTGGCCGGTCAATAAAAAATGAATTTTTTTGTGTGCTGACAATGTGTTCACCAATTTGTAATTTTCAAATGTACTTTGAGAATATGGGTATTTTGGGATTAAAATAAAGAAAAAATTTAATATTTTAATAGACGTCGGCATTCACGTTGCCAGCACCGGTTAAAATTTTTTTTAAAAAAATATATTTTTTAATGGGTGTGATTGGCCTCTGTGGCGGCATCGGAGAAATTTTTCAAATTTTTCATCCATTAAATCATGTTAAAAAGAAAAGTGTAACAACCACAATTATATCTTCCTCATTCAGTATGTTTTTAGACAGATGTTTTTAGAAGAGAAATAAAAAAACAAAACACAAGCATAAATATGTACATGAGTTTCTAACAAATTAATGCAAAAGAGCTCTTTAAAAAGAGAAAGAGTATGGCCTTTTAGTTAACGACGCATCGGTGACCATATCTTAAAAAAGCCAAAGGCACTTTATCATTAACAGAAGATTGGGGCATTGCCATATTTGCTGCTGCTAATTGCACCTCCTCCACCGCTAGTGTTTTCTTCCTTTACTTGTTGCTATCACCACACAATGCTTTTCGCCACCTACTTCTTGTTCTTGAAGTGACCGAAATTTACTTATTCAACATTGTGGCTTGATTTGAAAAAACTAAGGAAAAATGAAAAGAAGAGAGGAAGAGAATAAGGCAAGGGGGTGCTTCAAGAACAAGAAACAGGTGACAAAAAATAATGTGTTGTGATAGCAACAAGCAGAGGAAGAAGACATTGGTGGTGGAGGAGGTGCGGTTAGCGGCAGCAAATATGGCAACCCTGCAATCTTCCGTCAATGATAAAGGGTCTTTGGCTTTTTTTAAAAACAGTCATAGGTCCGAGAAACTAAAGCATACCGACAAAAAAAAAATCAAAACTACACCGGTGCTGGTAACGAGAATGCCGACACCAACACTTACAAATTTAAAAAAAAAAAATTGAATTGGTGCCGACAACGTGATCTCCGACACCTATTAAAATTTTATTATTTATTCTTTTTTTTTTATCCTGGAATACTCATATTTTTTAAGTGCATTTGAAAAAAAATACATACCAATGTCGACAAACACAATGTCGACACAAAAAAAATATTTTTTATTGACTGGTCAATCAACGAGAAATAATTAGGGATGATGGAGAGTTGTGTTGGCAGTGAGACGATCGGCACCAACATAGATTATAGAAAACAAGTTATTTCGATAAAAAAATTTACATCTAGATACTTTTCGTAAATAAAAAAAAAATAACTTAGTTTTGAAAAAAAAACCCTATAAAGTATGCTTATTGAATCCAAAATAATTTGCTTCTTCGGTCTAAATGATTGATTGATGATAAATTTTAATGAAAATACAAACAATATTAACAAATTAACTTAAAATATTAAATTTAAAAAGCAAAACAATTTAAATTTTTTAATTTAAATTTAAAAAACTGATAACTTGCTGAAGAAAATATAAATTACATGAAATGAATTTAAGCTAGATTAATAGAAAAATAATTTGAATAGATCTGAAACTAAAATTCTCTTATCCAAATCCGTGACCGACCATTGAATGGGTCAGTCCAATTTATTGGAAGCAACGAGTAGCCTTTTCTATGCCCAAAATTTACAATCCAAAGCAAAGCCCATGTCGGGCTTTTATTTGTGTCATAATTTTATATTATTATAATAATCACAATTTCTTGAATCTTTTTGGGTTATCCTTTAAAAAAAGATCGATCTAAGTTATGTTAGAGTAGGTTGGTTGAATTGAATATAGTAAAGGAAAAAGAAACTTGGAAACAAGACAAATCCCAAAATAGATGGATAAGATATGCTTAAATGTTGCTTAGTATATTTTATATGTAACTTGAAATTCTAGGAAGGGGAACACCTTTTTATTCTTTTGGTTTTTCTTTTTCGGTTACTTGATCACCTTACATGAAAATTACTTACAACATTATATAATATGAAATACAGTTTTTTTTTAAATTTACTTAATATAAGGCTAATTATTGAATATCTTGATGTTGTTGGGGATCGACTCGTATAAACAATAAGGTAGTAAAGTGGAGAAGAACAAACACAAATATTTTAAGTGGAAAATCCCTCCGAAGAGGATAAAAACCACAGACAAATGAGGCTTCGAATTTTCACTAAATGAGTAAACAAATAAGAGTACAATATGGAAAAAATAAACTTAAATGTACTAAACGTACAAAACCCAAACCCAAAAACAAAACTCTAACTCAAGAACAAAATTCTCTTTATAGTTACCACAAAAAACTTTCTCAAACTCATATACGAATACATCTTGCCGCCTTCAAAGAAAAGCTCTCTCTGATTGACATGTCTAAATCAAGGTTACAAAGGCCCTTTAAATAGGCTAAGATTAGAGGTCTAATCATACTAAAATAACCCTGAAGTAATCAGAGTCCAATTGGGAGAAGAAGTCTTATTTAGAGTCTAAAACACAGCTACATTAGGTGAAATATCGTTGTGACATCGCCCCTGCTCTTGCCTCAAAAGATCGTCACCTCGTTCCTACGACCCTCGTCGTGACGTCGTCCCTTGCTCGTCGTGTCGTCGCAACATCACATATCTCCTCGTCATGACGTTGCATGTCTGTCTCCGATAAGTGCTTGCAAAACTTCTAATAAATGTAAGGCACACCCCACAAATCCCTATTTGACTTGTATTTATCACGCAAGCTTTTCCATGCCCTGTCATGGGCCTAACTCAAATTTTATATAATGTCAACCAAGTCTAAACTGTGCTCGAACTTGGAAATTGAAAGACTCCTAGTCTTCAAATCAAAGTTGTATAATGCAACATGGGCTAGTAATACCCGAACAAGAGAGAAAACATCAATTCTCTCCACCTAACTAACCTTGTGTAATGCCCTAAATTTCTTATATTTAAATTTCTAAATCATGTTAAGTAAATTGATTTGTTTCAGTGATTAAGTGCTATGTATATGTGCTTAAAGTCTTGTGTGCAAATCCCTTTCCTAGAAAATTTTATATTATTTTTATTATTCCTTCCCATGGCTTAGTCAGTGTAGGTTATATTTTATTCTTGTCAGCTTGTTAACAAGAATGAGCTTGCTAGTTCAATGGTAAGACTTCAGCTTACCTTTAGGTCCCATGTTCAAATCTTGTGTGTGCAAAACAAAATAATTTTTTGTTTGGACTCTGCTGTTGCCATTAAACACCCCTAACCCGTCTCTGTTGCCAGATTAAGGTTACGAAACATTACCATAATAAATCATTCAATCACATATATTTTGTCCTTAAGTCGAGCCCTCGAGGCCTTAAAAATAGCTGAGAAGTAATTCGGGACTAATTTGAAACAAAATGGAAAGTTAAGCAAAAAATTGTAAAAATTAGAAATAAAGGTCACACGGCCGTGTGGCCAGGCCATATAACTCTCGAACAAGGGACACACGATCGTGTCCCAGCCTGTGTCCTCACTCGTGTAACTCACTGAGTAGCCCCACACGCTCGTGTGTTAGGCTGTGTAACTCTCTGACTTGTATACTAAGAAACTCGCAAATGACACACGGCCGTGTCGCCAGGCCGTGTAACTTTCGAATAAGGGACACACGACCGTGTCCCAGCCTATGTCCTCACTCGTGTAACTCACTGAGTAACCTCATATGCCCGTGTGCCAGACCATGTGCTAGGTTGTGTAACTCTCTAACTTGTACACTAAGAAACTCACAAATGACACACGGCCGTGTCACCAGGCCGCACGGCCATGTGACAACCTTTGTCTCAGTCCGTGTGGACCCAAAATTTTACCTAAAATCAAGACATTTTCTTACCAATTCATGCATAACTACCCAATCCCTTTGTGCACACTTTCAAGGGACTAATGCATCATTCAAATACACATAATCATGCCAATTCAAACAACCTAATTCACCTAACCAATATGCCATTCAAATGCATCACAATTGCATTCAAACATCATCTACCTAAACATGTTAATAAGCCTTATTTCAAGCATAAGAACCTAGTTTAAACATCTACCAAATCATGTCTCAATTGACCATTGTTAAGCCATTATAAACATACCAAAAATGAGCCTTATATACAAGCACTTATAAGTGATCAAAGGGACTTAACTTAACAAGTATTACAAGTCCATCAACCATACATAAACAACAAGGTACAAACGTACCAAATTACCATTTACACATTCACTAAATAACATTACAAAATAACCTATACATGCCATTATAAACCTTGGCCAAAATATTCAAAAACTATCGAATTGATTGTTGGATAGTGTGATCGGTCTCTGACGAGCTTCCAACTGCTCGAGCTTCCGATAATCTATAATACAAAGGAAAGAAACTACGTAAGCAACGAGAGCTTAGTAAGCTCGTATAAACTAAAACATAACTTACCATGTTATTTATACAATTCAAAGATTAAACATAGTTCACCACCAATGCCATAAGCTTATTTAAAGCCTAAAAACATCACCAACTCACAAGTTAGTATACTTGTCCATGATACAATGAAATCAACCATAAAACATGTAAATTTGCATATGTACTAACATCATTTAGTTCATAAATCCTATCATAAATTCATGATTCAATCTATTTGCATACTTACCATTTCGTTCCCTTTTCTTACCCGTTGAACCATCTAGAATTACATTAGATACTCGGGAAAGCTCACACATAGTGTGCCTCTACATATAACCGTAACCTTTCCTTTACATCAATGCTCACATGAGCTGTGAAATGGACTTACTCGTACGAGCTATGGATCAAAATGTAAGCAACACAATGTTGCTCACACGAGCTGTGGAGAATCCGCAACAAATGCAAGACCTCAGCCATCGGTAGGATATTCAAGACCAGCACCCAAAACATGAAATCCCTAATGACTCGTCATTACATCATGGCATAAATTCATTTATACTAAATTTCATTTATTTCATAACAATATAATTACATTCAAATTTAGCTAACATTAAAACAATTACAGTTCATACGAACTTACCTCAATAACTAAGGCGTAGTAATATAGTCGAACTAATCCGAAGCTTTAGCTTTTCCTCGATCTAAGTCCGAATGTGGTTTGTATTGATCTAAATAGATAATTTCAATCAATTAAGTACTTCTAGAATTCAATTTAATCCATGGTTCATATTGATGCAAAATTATCAATTTGCCCTTAACATTTTAACTTTTTACAATTTATTCCTTTAGCTCATAACTTAAAATCTAACCAATTTAACCTAAATCCATGTTACCCATAGATGCAAGGGACCTTGATACAACCCATATTTACCATAATTTCATAACAAAACCTATAGATTTACACCTTTAACAATTTAATCCATAATTCCAAAATTCATCAAAAATCACTTAACAAAACTTGTTTATTTTTCAACAAAGATTCATAATCTATCAATTAACATAAAAAAAAATCATTCAAAAGCATTCATGGTAAGTCCCTCAACCTTTAAAAATTTTGAAAATTAACCCCCGGGCTAGCTAGTTTAAGCTAAAATGAACTCAAAAACATAAAAATCATTAAAAAGGGGACCGAAATCACATACCATGAAAGATTGGAAGCTTGACTGAATACCCTAGGTCACTTAAATGGTAAATTTCGATTGAAACAAATGAAAGGAAAAAGATGATGACTTTGTCTCGTCTTTCTTTACTTAATTTTTTTAATTGTTCATTTACCATTTTAACCTTTAAAAACTATCAAAATTTAATTAAAACCATGTCCATAAACATCCACTATCTCATTAATTGGTATAATTACAATTCAAGTCATTTAGTTTAAGATTTCATAGTCATTAGACCTCTTTAGCAAATAGAACTTAACTTTTACACTTTTTATGATTTAATCATTTTCACCTAATTAACCATTTAAACATTAAAATTTCTTAACAAAATTTTTGTATGACCTTAATATAATCTCGTAGACACCAAATAGATAATAAAATAATAATTTACTCGTCAAAATTGTGGTCTCGAAATTACTATTTTTGACACCACTAAAATCGAGCTGTTACATGCCGCCCATACATGTCAAAGTTTAGGTCAAATTCTATTGCTAAGTAATTTGATAGGTGGTTACTTAGTAGATTAGATAGGATTTTACCTAATTTACTTTTTTGAAAAAAAATAAGCAAAATTTCCCTAAAATCTCTCCCCTATTTTGCTGTCCCTCTATTCCTACTCTCCCCATTTTCTGTTTTGGCCATTTTTCTTTTGTTTCTGTAACTTTTTTTTTATCATTTTCCCCTTTTTCTCTTTTTTTTTTGGTTCATAATTGCAAGTTCAATCATTGTTCATTTATTGTCGTTTCCTTACTATTGTTTTTCTAGCGAACTATCACTTTGGTGCCGAGTTTTGAGCGAGCAATTCGTATTTCCATTCTAGAGTAAGTTTCCTAAATACATTCTTCAGTTGTAAGGTGAATTAAGTCAGTTTCGTGTGACAGATAGGAGCTTTAGTCATTTGTTAATCTTCTTTATTGATTTTTTTTGGGTTTCATTTAGTGATGGATCTTGCAACGGTTACTCATTCTTCTGGCTGATTGTAGTGGAATTAATCCTCTTCTAGGTAAGTCACCAAATGTTAGTTTTGTGGCTGGTTTCATTAAGTATTAAATATTAGATTCAAGTTGCAATTTCAATAATTGGTTGCTAATTAGGTTGGTCATTGATGTTGTGTACAGGATGTAACACCCCTAACTATCACCAAATTAGGGTTACGAGGTATTACGACACATATCAAATCAAATGATAGTACAAAACCACTCAAGTATTAATTTAAATATTAGACAACCAAAACCAACCATCATTCATAGAATATATACAAACACGGGCATTATAACAAGCTTACGGAACCTAAAAATTGATTTAAAAATAATCAGGGGTTAATTTGAAATAAAACAAAAAATGTAGAAAAATTTAAAACAAGGTTTACACAGCTGTATGGCCAGACCATGTGATATAGCCCAGCCCGTGTGGCTCAAAGGCAAGGTCGTGTGGCCAAACCGTGTACAGTTCAAAAATAGGGTCACATGGCCGTGCCGTTCGATTGTGTGTAATTCAAAATAGGGTCACACAGTCGTATCGCAGACCATGTTCCAAACCAAACCAAAATCAACCATTCACTTGCCTCCAAAACACACTTAAACAAGATTAAAACATACCAAAACATCCAATCTAAGTGCCTAACCAATATGCCTAATCAACATTTATCAACCAATCAATATATCCATTTTATCCTTCTAACTATCATTAAGCAGACTAAACTTGTTACCATAAAATAATCCAAAAATACCATTCAAACATAACTTATAACTACACATTACCAGGAAACCAAATATGCAATACATATACCAACTTTGCACATAATTGCACTAACAACTAAAGTACCAAAACATGCCCAACATTTGCAAAATAAGTATCCTATTTACTTGCCACAAGTAACCATAATTCAAGACTTAAAAATCTACCAATGTCAGAAGATGGTAAGTGTGAGCTCTGTTGATCCTATCGACATGCTCCGGTTATCCAAAATCTACAGAACAATATAAAAGGATTAAGTTTATACAATACTTAGTAAGTTCATACAATCTAATTCAATAACTTACCTTATTCATTTAATAGATAATTGCAAATAGCTATTCAAACTAATATCCCTATCATGAAAAAGTTCAATGATTCTGGATCAGTAAATAATGATAATACAGATAGTCATAATTCATATTTTGTCCACATTAATAACACACTGTATATCTCTTGATTTTCCAATAAAACTTTGTAAAAGAAATCAATACACAAGTACAAAAACGTTTAATGCTCGTTCAAGCTAGTCGGATACAAAAATATATGTGTTAGGTTACCCATCAGGGCTAAACTATTGACAACACAGAAAAATAGCCTAACCAGGGCTATGTATACATATAAGGTTACCAGTTTGGGCAAAACTTTTAAAATGACAACAGAGTACTAGTCCAGGCTAAATCCGTATCACATGTATATTCGAGTCCGCAAAAATGTTAGAGCTCGATCTAGAACGGGAATCATTCTAAAATCTCATATGTGAGACTTTTACTCGTTCCATCAGAATTATCTAGAGTTCAATTTATTACCACATAGTCCGATTTCCATTTTAACAATTTATATATATTTAATTAACAACATCTAATAACAAATTGTAACCACGGAAGGTAGTATGAACTTACCTGTCAAGTGATTCAACTATTAGGGACTAATCGATAATTTTTTCTTTTCCTCGTACGTCTTCCGTTCGTTGAGGTTATTGATCTAAAGTATAGTTTAGTTTAATTAAATCATTTCACACAACATAAACAATCAAATTTATACATTTAAACCCCTTTTATTCATATTTTATAAATTTACCCCTAAATATTACCCTTTATGCAATTTAAACCCTAAACCTGAAACTTTCAAATTGAAAATATTCAAGCTTAAACTAAGCTACTGGAATTTCTTGTAGTCCTTGAACAGCTCATATATTTCATAATTTCACCATATTATCATGATATTTTACTACTTTAACAATTAAATCCTTAAATATCAAAATCACTAAAAATTACTTTACAAAATAATCCTATTTAGCTATCAAACTTGTAAAACCATAATCAAACTTAAAAAATTTCACAAATTCAACAATGGCACATTTCAAAATGTTTAACAATTTTACGAATTAAGCCCCGAGTTAGCTAGATTAGGCTACAACGATCTAAAAAACATAAAATCTATTAAAAAGGGGAGCCAAAATCACTTATATACACCCTAGGAACTTGGTCGAACCTTGAGCATGCTTAAAAAAGTGTAAATGGTGCTGAAAAAACATGAGGAAGAAGATGACCATCTTTTTCTTTTGTTTTTTATTAACAAATTTATCAATTTACTAATTTACCCTTGAAATTAACCTTTAACTCTAACCAATTTATAACCTTAACCGTCCAATATAAATATTAATGGTCTAATTACCATTTAAGGCCATCAAATCAAGTTCCTAAAGTTGTTGAACCCATTTTAACTAATAACAGTAAACTTTTGCAACTTTTAGATTGAGTCATTTTTATTTAATTAATCAATTAAACGTTAAAATTTTCTATCCAATTGTAACACCAATCATGCATGTCCCACAAGCATAAAATCATCATCGCATCGCAAGCAGTAGAACTTATCACGAATAACTAGGCTTACAAACCACAATCATTATAAGCCACATCTCATGACTATATACAATGAATCAATATAAGCCAATACATTTGGCTAATCATAACAACATCTATCATAAAAACTAAGTCCCTATACATGCCACTCACTTGAAGATGCTTAATACACATATGTCAATACTCCAAAGGTGATGGTTTGATAGTGTGATGCTGCCTCCGACGATCTCCAACCCCGAGCTAACCTGACAACACTAAAGAAATAAAAAGGAGAGGGTAAAATTTATAGCTTAGTAAGATCGTATAAAAATAATAAGCAATTTATCAACTTGCTTCTCAAGGTAATACAACCCTATTTGCATTTTTACTTATGTTCCAGTCAAGTTGTTTTCTCGAGTCATAGTTACTAAATTATTTATATTTGGAGCTATGGAACTCCAAATTAAGATCCGCTAAATTTCCCTGAAACTAGACTCACATATCTTCTTACCATTAAAATTCAAAATTTTTAGTCTAGCAAATAAGTACAGTTTATTCCTTAAAATTACCCATTTTCACTGTTTGACAGTTCCAACCCCTCTTCGCTAAAAATTAATTATCTCATAATACGAGACTCGGATGACTTTCCCGTCTATTTTTTTGAAAATAGACCCATTAATAATTCTAAGCATATAAATTATAATCCATAACTATTTTTGTACAATTTTCAATGATTTTCTCATTTCATAACAGGGAATTTCAAAATCATTCTAACTCTGTCTCACATTAATTTAAATATTTCATAATATAAAACTCTCTTTCTTACACCATTTCTTCTATGTGAAACTAGGCTCATTAAGCTTTAATTTAATATTTTATTTATCCTCTAACTCAATTTCCACAATTTTTGGTGGATTTTCAAAGTCATACAACTGCTGCTGTGCAACACTGTTGTGGTGCAATATAATGATAACTATCATAAGTTTACTTTCGACTAATCACGAACTCACCATTTCATGAATTCCATGTTCAAATGCACAATATAAGTTAACATGATATTGCAACAAAATTTATAATCATAATTCATACATCTTATCTCACTGATGTCTCAACATTTCAAAGTCTCAATAACCATAAGTTTGGTGTACATACCTGTACTCATCGTAATATATCATATAACCATACCTCTTTAATATGACCTCCTCGGGACTTTCATCACATCTATTGCATTACCCGTTGAACACTCGAAATACAATTGGATACGTAGAACACTTGCACATAAGTGCCACATGCACACACGTAGCCAAAGCTACCTCATAACATGTAACGCTTGAAATGGAGCTACTCACGAGCTTGCTCATAAAAGCTATCGGTCAAGGTGTAGCTACACAGGCTGGTCACACAAGCTGTCCGGTATCCAACCAACTCAAGGATTACCTAGTCATCGGTAGGACACACAAGACCATTGCCCGGAACCCAATTACATGTATCGTATCCATAATGAACTTGGACCAATTCAACGAGCTTAGATGCCTCATATATATCACGAACTTGGACTAACTCAACAAGTTCGGATTTCTTAATTCCTAGTAACATGTCACTTGTACCCTAGACTATTCTTAAGATTCAGACATGATTTTTTTTTTGATACTCTATCTCTGTCGAACTTACTCGAAGTGCCGATCTCACTATCCATAGTATCAATTGCCCTTTCATAGCATAATAAGGAATAACTCAAATAGCAAATAAGCTTTTAAGAATTTACATAACACATATCACATGTTGCATATATCACTTGTCATGGATCAACATTTTCTTGCATTTCATGTAATAATCTTCCATGTCATCTTTCCACATCATATACACCATTTCATCAACTTTTCCAATATATATATTAAATCATACAATACATGCAATAATAGTAAAGAATTATAATTCAAACATAACAATGCACTATTATTATCATACGAACTTACCTCGAATGCAATTCTGGCTAATTACTCTATTTTTGTCCATAACCTCATACTTTTCGATTTAAGCTCAAATCTCGATTCTCTTGATCTAACATGATGAAATTCACTCATTTAATCATTACATTAATTAAAACATTCTATAATTCACAATTTGGCAAAATGACCGTTTTGCACTTAGACTTTACAAAAATTATGATTTTGCCCTTAGGCTCGTAAATCAATTTTTATCGAATTTCCTCCTTTACCAAGCCTAGCCAAATTCTTTTTTATAACTATAGCAACTCACAATTTCAATTATTTCACACATTTACAACTTATTTTACAACTTTACAAAATAGCCCTTTTTAGGTGTTTTCATGCAAACTTCTTTCACAAAAGTTGTTCAATACATAACCAAGACTCATTTTCTTCCATAAAAATTTAGCAAACAACATAATTTCTCTCATGGAAAAACCCTAGACTTTCAACCATTTTGCAAAATAGTCCCCCCTTTAGTTAGCTCATGCTAAAGGGTCCCAAAAACACAAAAATTAACAAAAATGATCATCAAAATCACTTACTTGCAAGGGATGAAAATTGCTGAAATTTTGAGATCTCAAAACCCCTATTTTTATAGTATTTTCGGTGGAGGAAAGAAGAAAGATGAAAAGATGACATCTTTTTTTCTTTTTGTTTTATTTTAATACCAAATAAGCTACCTAATACTCACCAATTTTGACTTTTCAATTTCTTTCTATCTATGGCCGGCCAAGCACCCCTTTTTAGGGTCTATTTGCACTTTAAAGACCCCAAATTTTGGTTTTCTAGCTATTTAACATATTTAGCTAACAAAATAAAACTTTTACCCTTTATGCGATTTAGTCTTTTTTCGCAATTAAGCATGAAATCGCTAAAATTATTTCACCAAAATTTTCATGCACTCATATAATCGTGCTATAACACATAAAATAATATTAAAAATAATTTCTCCAGCCTCGAAATAGTGGTTCCGAAACCACTGTTCCGATTAGACCCAAAATCGAGCTGTTACACCAATTTTGAATACGACCTTATAATACTCCTATAATAAATAAATAAATAATAAAATACTGACTCACTTGTTAGAATTATGGTCCTGAAACCATTGTTTTTGATACCACTGAAAAACGGGATGTTACAACTCTTCCCCTTAAAGAAATTTTCCTCCTTGAAAATATTACTAGAGAATAGGTTCGGGTATTGCAATTTCATAGCTTCTTCTAGTTCCTAGGTAGCTTCCTCAACCCCATGGTGTTTCCAAAGTACTTTAAATAAAGCTATGTGTTTATTTTTTAATTCTTTGATTTCTTGAACTAGAATTTTTATCAATTCCTTAGTATACGACAAATCCAGCTCTAACTCAACTTCATTCGTAGATATCACATGTGACGGATTTGAATGATATCGACGTAACATCGATACGTGGAAAATGTTGTGAATCTTTTCAACCTCCGGTGGTAAAGCCAAATTGTATACTACAAGTCCAATTCTTTCAAGAATTTTATATGACCCTATAAACCTTGAACTAAGCTTTCCTTTTCTCCAATGTGAGACTTTCAAGACTACTTTATCCCCGACTTGGAATTCAATATCTTTTCGCTTCAAATCAACATATAATTTCTGTCAATCAGCGAAAGCTTTCAAACAATCACGGATAACTCTGACTTTATCTCCAATTTCATGAATCAAATCAGTACTAATTATCTTTCTTTCACTTAACTCGGACCAATACAAAGAAGATCTAGATTTTCGTCTGTATAAAGCTTCGAATAGTGCCATTTTGATACTCGTTGATAACTGTTATTATAAGCAAATTCAGCTAACGATAGAAATTTCTCCCAACTACCTTCGAACTCGATAACACAACATCAAAACATATCTTCAAGAATATGAATTATATATTTGGACTGACCGTCTGTCTAGGGATGGAATGTGTGCTAAAAGTTAATTTGGTGCCTAAAACTTCATGTAATTTACTTCAGAATCTAGACGTGAATTCCGGATCCCGGTCAAAAATAATGGATATCGGTATGCCATACAATTGGACAATTTCAAAGATATACAACTCGACTAATCTCTCGAGTTAATAATTTGTTTTAATTGGAATAAAGTGCGCTGATTTTGTTAATTTATCAACAACAATCCAGACAACATCTTTCTTTTTTGGAGTTAGGGGTAATCTTGACACAAATCCATTGTGACTCACTCCTATTTCCATTTCGGAATCATCACAGTCTGCAATAAACCCGATGGAACCTGATGCTCAGCTTTCACCTACTGACATACTATACATTTAGTTACAAAATCAGATATTTCATATTTCATACTTGACCACCAGTACATTTGCGTCAAATCGTTATACATTTTTGGGCTACCTGGATGAATTGAATAGGTACTGCTTTGAGCTTCACTCAAAATGTCTCGTTTTAAAGCCATATCATTCGGAATACACAAATGACCCCTGAAATAAAAATTACTATCATTACCAATATGGAATTCTATCGTCTGGCCATTTTTAATCAATTCACGCTTTAATTTAAGCTTGGAATCACTTTTCTACAACTCAGAAATTTATTGAAGAAATGTTGGTCTAAAACTCAGTTCAGCCAGAATAGATCCACCGCTTTCCAAAGTCAACTGAGTATTCAATGCTTTTAGAGTAAATAAAGTTTCTGACTTAAAGCATCAGCAACCATATTTGCTTTACCAGGCTCATAATCTATAATCAGATCGTAATCTTTTAGCAATTCGAGCCACCTGCGTTAAGGATGATTCAATTCTTTCTGGGTCATCTAATATTTCAAGCTTTTATGATTTGTGAAGATATGTCATTTTTTACCGTAAAGGTAATGTCGCCAACTTTTTAAGGCAAAAACAACCGCAACTAATTACAGATCATGTGTCGGATAATTTATTTCATGAGTTTTCAATTGATGGGAGGCATAAGCTACCACCTTGCCTTCTTACATAAGTACACAGCCCAATCCATTCAATGAGGCATTGCTGTAAACTGTAAATTTTTTTCGGATTCGTGTTGAGTCAACACTTTAGTTATCATCTTTTTCAACTGCTCAAAACTTTATTGACATTTATCAGACCAGATAAACCAAACATCTTTCTGTAGTAGTTCCATCATCAGTAAAGCAATGATAAAAAAACTTTTCACGAAATGTCGATAATAACATGCTAAGCCTAGAAAACTATGTACCTCAATAACATTTCACAGAGATTTTCAGTTTAAAATTGCAAAAATCTTGTTCGGATAAACTCTAATACCATTTGCAGAAATCACATGCCCCAAAACTCCAACCTCAGGTAACCATAACTCACATTTTTTGAACTTCGCATAGAGCTACTTTTCATGCAAAGTCTGCAACACAATTCTCATATACTGATCCTATTTGGTTTTATTTTTTGAGTAAATCAAAATATCATCGATAAACATGACCACAAATCGATGCTGAAATACTTTATTCGTCAAATCCATAAACGCGACAGGGGCATTCGTCAAACTGAACGAAATTACAAGAAACTCATAATGGCCATATCGAGTTCTGAATACTATTTTCAAAACATTTGATTATTTGACTCGCAACTGGTAATAACCCGATTGTAAATAAATCTTCTAAAATATAGTTGCTCCTTTCAACTGGTCAACTAAATCGTCAATTCTCAGTAACAGGTATTTATTATTTATTGTCAGTTTGTTCAACTGCCGATAATTGTTATATAACCTCAGAGTGTCGTCTTTATTTTTAATGAATAAAACAGGGGCTCCTCAAGGTGATATACTCAGTTTAATGAACCTGCGATCTATTAATTCCTGAAGATGAGACTTTAACTCTTTTAATTCTATTGGTGCCATTCTGTACGACGCTATAGATATTGGAAAAGTCCCTGGTACAAGATCAATTACAAACTCAACTTTTCTTTCTGGTGGTAACCAAGGTAATTCTTCCAGAAAAACATCAGCAAATTCACACACTATTGGAACCTGATCTATTTTCAATTTAGATGATTAAGTGTCTAATATATACATCAGAAAAGCTTTAGCACCTTTTCGATTGAACTTCTGAGCAGTAAAGACTGATATCATGATAGTTACACAATCATATCTGTCTATTTCAATGCTAACGAAATCCCCACTTTGACATTTTAAAACAATTTGTTTCTGTTTGAAACTAACGACTACATCATGAACTGTTGTCAAAACCATTTTTCAAATCTACATTTTTATTTTAAAATAAAAATAGAGTCACCACCAATCCTTTTTATGAGGTGTGATTGGGTCTCCTCCAAATTTGATAGTTTTAATAGAAGGTTTGATTTACTAAAACAATGGTTTTGGTTTACAAAATTTCAAAAATGGATTCGGGAGTAGGTTATGCACGAGGAAGGATTAGCACCCTCGTGATGCCCAAAATTGGTACCTAGTTGATTACTTAAAGTCTTAGTGTCGAGAATTGAAAATTTGAAGAGAATTTAAAAAAACATTCCCTCTTTGTATTAAGATATTATTTAGCTAAATCAGATTAAATGGAAAATGCCTTATTTCAAGTTGATCGAGAAGAAAGACCATGCCCCGTAAGTTAGGACATGATACTTCAAATTCTCGAAAATGAGAATAAACGTCATTTAATGGTTACTTAAATCTCTTTTTTTTTTTAAAAATAGTTATTCAACTATCTCGATTTTAGGAAGAAGTCATATTCTATAAGTTAGGAACACGACTCTTCTAATTCCAAAATGATGAACATTGCTTCTTTTTATGTACTTTCCGTACGTTAGATAAAACGACGATATTTTTTTTATGATATACGTTTAATTTATTTAAGCATAGTGTAAAAATGAATATATGACAGCATGGTAATTAAGATAAAACAAAATAATGATGGATAAAATAACATGATATTAGGAAGATGAATAAATCAATAAATGAAATAAAAACGAATGAAAGGTAAAATAAAAACACCATGCTAGTGAATAATAAATATGCAACCAATTTATAGTAATAATGATGATAATCACATCGTAACCATTATCATAATAATAATAATAATAATAATAATAATAATAATAATAATAATAATAATAATGTCAATGATGATAAAATATAAAAGTACATAAAAAGGAATATAAATAAATTAAATTCTAAACATTTAAAAAGGTAAAGAAAATAATAAAAGGTAGAAAAATAATAAAAAATAAAAAATAAAGAGTTTATAAAGGGGTGAAATTACATAGACTAGGGACTAAATTAAAAATTTAAATGAAATTAAAGGCACAAATTGTATATAAAAATAAATAAATTAATCAATAAAGGACTAAAATAAAATGAGCGAAAACAAATAGGGACCAAATAGGCAATCATCCCAAACCACAGGACACGCGTCATTTCCCCAAAAGGTGGAAGGACTAAAGCTGCAAATATCCCCCCTAAAAAACATGCGGATCCTAGGGGTGGTTCAGGTCGAGTCATTGGGTCAGCTGAAATGACACCGTTTTAGGTAACCATTTCCTAAAATGACCCATGGACCAAAATGAAGATAAAATAAAATTAAATGGCAAAATAAAAAAATAAAACAAGACTAAATTGAAACAAGCCACAAAAGCGGAAGGACCAAAAGAATAAATAGACCCCCATATCAAAAACACGCGAATCCTATGCAGTTCGGGTCGAGTCGTCGAGTCCTGATTCAAAACGATGTCATTTTAGGGCTTCTGAAACTAGACCAAAATGGCGTCGTATCGCAACCCTATATAAGTAAAAAAAATTAGAAAAGAATCATTTCAGTAGAGTTTTTTTTTTTAAACTCTTCTTTCTCTCTTTTTTTTTTCTTTTTTTCTTTGAACACAGCCTAGAATCTGGCCATGGGGCTATCGGCAGTCCGTCATGGCCACTGACCATCGGCGATGACGGCCGTTGGCTCTAGTGGCTAGAGAGAAAAGGAAAAGCCCTTTTCAGCCTTTCTTCGACCCAAATCTGAAGGCTAAGCCTTCAGTTCGCAAAAAAAAAAAAAAATCTTTGACCCTCTACCTAGCCATTTTCGATGCCGGAGAAGGCTTCCGACGACAGGGTAGGTGAAACTAATCAGGTGAAAAACAATTTTTTTACTTTTATTTATTTTTTTGAAATAAAACAAAACAAAAAAAATAGGAATCACCTTTGTTTTTCTTTTAATATTTTTTCTTCGTTGTATCTTTCGTGTATCTATTTCACTGTAAAAAAAAGGTTACATGCCATTGTTATGGCTTTTATAGCCATTTTACAAAATTGTTTATCATTTTCTTTTCTATCTTTTCTACTATTTTGCATTTGTTTTTTGTTGTTTCTGTGTTTTTCCTTTTCAGGTAGCGATGCGGGTCAACAGTGGGGAGAGAAGGGCGCTCTTGTCATTTTTGTAAAATGGCAGTAGGGGCGCGTTAGGACTCAAAATGAGGGGCCTCGGGTGGCGTGATCAAGGAGAGGAGCGGCGCCAGAAACTCTAGGGTTTCTAGCTTTTCTGAAACTAGTTTAGGTTTTTGGGCCATTGGGTCTTTTTTGTATTTGGGCTTTATTTATTTTTATTTGTTTGTAAATTGGGCTTGATCAAAATTGGGCTATTATAGCTGCCCCTCTTTGCCCGTTGTCGTGTAACGAGAATAGAGCAAAGACTTTTAAGACCAATTTTGTCTGGTCTCACCAAATCTCGACCTCTTTGGTGCTCATCCTTTTCAAATAGCTTTATTCTAGCCCACTGCAACTTCAGAGGTATAGGATTTGTTGTTTCAATATGCTCCACTGTAACTTTAGGGAGATAAGATTAGTTACTTTAATTTGTTCCATTGCAACTTCAAGGGTATAAGGTTCGTAACTTCAATCTGCTCCACTTCAACTTCAGCAAGATTAGGTTTGTGGTTTTAATCTGCTCCACTGCAACTTAAAGGAGATCAGATTTGTAGCTTCAATCTGCTCCACTGCAACTTTAGGGAGATTAGATTCGTGGCTTTAATCTGTTCCATTGTAACTTTAGGGAGACAAGATGTGTAGCTTCAATATGCTCCACTGTAACTTCAGGGAGATAAGATTCGTAGCTTCAATCTGTTCCACTGTAACTTCAAGGAAATAAGACTTGTGGTTTCAATATGCTCCACTACAACTTCAGAGAGATAAGACTTGTGGCTTCAATCTGTCCTACTGCAACTTCAAGGAGATTAGATTTATAGCTTTAATCTGCTCCACTGCAACTTCAGGGAGATAAGATTCGCTATGGTAGATTCAATCCGTCCCATTGTAATTTCAGGGGTATAGGATCGGTGGTTTCATTGATCTGTTACACTGTTCTCTGGGAAACATTGTAACACCTCTAACTCGTATCCGTTGTTGAAATAGGGTTACAAAGCATTATCGAAATATACAGATCAAGTAAACAGATATTTTATTTTATACAGTATTCATGTCAGAAATCAAACATAAAGTCCCTTATTTGAACCCTCGAGGTCCAAAACATGCATTAGAAACGAGTCAGGACTAAACCGGGTACTTAGAGAATTTTTTGAAGAATATCAAAATTTTGCTTAGGTCAAGGGACACATGCCCGTGTGGTCAGGCCGTGTGGCTGACATAGCCAAGGGACACACCCGTGTCTCAGGTCGTGTAACTCTCTGATTTGGGTCACATGGCCAAGACACACGCCCGTGTGCTAGGTCGTGTATAAATACCTGATCATTCTGTTTTGAAATTTTAAAGATGCAGGGGACACACGGCCAAATCACACGCCCATGTGCTAGGCTGTGTGTCATACATGGCTGAGACACACGCTCATGTCTATGCCCGTGTGGACGAAAATAGGCTATTTTCCAAGCCATATTTCTTACCCCATTTTGTTTTCCTCCCACACCAACACTTTAACACATTCACAAGCTATTATAGGTCATTTAACCCAACTCGAAATCAAGTCCTATACATGATATAATATCTCATATAATCAAGTACACACATTTACTTAAATTACCAAGTTCACATATATGCATATCTTATCAAATATGCTAACTTAATTCAATCATCAATCTGCCAATATAATTTCTATCAATCAACCATTTCAAACATATACCAAACATATCCATCACAAGCCATTCCAATGGCTAGTTACAATTAAAGCATTTATATGCTGATATAGGCCAATTAACCTATACATGCCATTATAACCATAATTGATTTACCATATATATACCAAAACGGGCTGATGGATAGTGTGAGTGATCTCCACCAAGCTTTCAATCCAACGAGCCTCTAAATTACTATAGAACAGGGGAAAATAAAATAGAGTAAGCATGAAATGCTTAGTAAGTTCGTATAACATGGTAATTAATTTCCCACTTATTTAAATTCAATATGAACATACAAGGCACATTCAATCAACCTAATCACGAGCTCTAACACATATCCTCATCACCCTTGTTAGTCATATATTTCATATAAATATTAAGAAACATGTATGGGCTCAACAATAATTAGATTTTCATGTACATATACTTTCCACATCATGTATTCATATAACATATACAAATCATATCCTTGTATTTCAAGTACATTTTTGTAATAATTTGTCTCGAGTTTAGACTATTTCATGTCGAAACTTTGCCCATTAAATCAATTGAAATGTCGATGGTTACACAGGTAGTATGATCGAGGTATACAAATATATAATCATAGATGAACATATTCATCAAACAAATTCTATGTTCATATAAAATTATCTTATATCCATATATCATGTATTATCATTTCATGTATTTCAGGAAGATACGTTTAATAATTCATTTCGTGTTCATATTTTCTCATCTCAGTATTTTTCCCGTTGACTCATTGAAAACATTGATGGATACACAGGTAGTACACTCGAAGTGTACAAATCAGAAATCTATCAATTCATATTCAAGAGTGCTCTTTAACGCACATAATCAATAAATCCTCTCTCAAGCCATATAATAGGAAGCTCACAAAGAGCCATTAATCGGGAAGCTCACAAAGAGCCTATCAGGAAGCTTATCCGGGCTATATAACAGAAAGCTCATAAAAGCCATAATCAAGAAGTTCACTAAGAACTTTTAATTAGGAAGCTCATGAATAGCCTTTAATCAGGAGCTCCGAATAGCCATATATCGGGAAACTCAAGCGAGCCATATTAGGACGCTCACAAAGAGCTGTGTTTGTGTCCGTAATATATGTAGGATCACAACCAATCATATAACATGACGCTCATTAAGAGTTGCGGTAGTCCGTAACACATGCAAGTTCACTACCGATCAGGATGCTCATAGGAACTATATAACGGAAAGCTCGAGAGGGCTTATAACAGAATGCTCGTAAGAGCTATGGTGTGTCTGCAACATATGCAGGACCACAACTAATTGGGAAATCCTGTATCCATCGAATTCCATTATTCAAACGTGATTTAATATTTATCGGGCTTTGTCAAATATGTAACCAATTTCATTTATATGATATTTATACAATTCACATGCACAACATTCAATATAAATACACAATTTAGTTACACGAACTTACCTCGACAAATGCTCGTGTACGTAAAATCTACTAATCTGACATTTTCTCTTTTCCTCGTTCTAACTCCAAATTTGGTCTATCCTAATCTATATGAATGAATTTGGCATTAATTCAAGTTCATTTCAATTCAATTCATATCTTAGGTAAAATTACAGTTTTGCCCCTAAACTTTTAATTAATGATGATTTCGTCCTTAGGCTCGGAAAATGAAATTCATACAATTTAATCCTTATTCCAAGCCTAGCAAATTTTTACAGGTAAAATTTATATCCCATGTATTTCAAAAATTTTAGAATTTTTCCATGAATTTTACATCTTTTCAATTTAATCCCTAAATAATAATTTCATCAAAATTCCTTTTACAAAAGTTTTTTTTTATCTATTAACAACCTTACATTTTCTACCATAGAACTTTGTAATTCATCTATGTTCATCCATGGAAAAACCCTAGTACCTTGATAAGTTTGCAAATTAATCCCTGAGATAGCTAAATTAAGCTATTATGATATCGAAAATATAAAAATCATTAAAAACGAGACAAGAAAACATACCTAATTGATCAAAATAAGCTTGCTTGAGCTACTTTCTCTTAGCTAAGGTTTCCATGGAAATAATTTGGGAAAGATGATGAAAAAGATGATATTTTTACTTTCTAATTTTATCCTTTTCTTTATTTTATTTTCCATGGATGAATCATTATCTTTAATCACTAAGCATTTTTAAATGGTCTATTTACCATATAAGGACCTCCACTTTAAATTTCTATAGCTATTTAATCCCTTTAGCTATTAGAACTCAACTTTTGCACTTTGTGCAATTTGGTCCTTTATCAAATTAAACATGTAATCGATAAAATTTCTTTACGAAATTTTTATACGACATTACTATCATATTACAGACTATAAAATAATATAAAAATAATTTTTCTTCCGAAATCGAATTTGTGGTTCTGAAACCACTATTTCGATTTTACCAAAAACAGGTTGTTACAAACATGACCTGTAGAATCCATTTCATAGGCCTATATTTATGCCAAGCGATTAGGATTTTATGATTGAAATGAATCAAATGCTCCTATCTAGATGTATATGAATGTTATTTGCATGAATGCAGAATGTTATTTTTCGAGAATGATCCCCTTTTTAATTATTGGGTTGCCATTGCTCGTTGTTTATCAAGATTTCATAACTGATGTGTTCCATGCCTTCTTGTTCAGATCTAGCATCTTTGACAGAAAACCCGAAGAAATAATCACAATTTAAACTATTCATTCCCAAATATTTCCAACCCTTAGATTTGGTTAGTTCTAACTAGTGGTCCTGTTTCAGGTCCTTGTACTATTTAGAAAACCTTTCAGAGCAATATGCAGAAATCCTTTTACTTGAATGATGTTAGTCCATTAATCGTTATTTAAATGTAAACATGCTTGAAAAAGGTTGTAACAATGAACAAGATTGAAATTTATTGGGAGCAAAGCTCGAAATGAATAGATTAATCAAAATAACAAACATTGCTAAAATACAAAATGAGTAAGATGAAATTAGGTGCCCTAAATATCGCAGCATGAGCTTCTCTTCACAAAATTTTTGAGGGCCATTTTGAGCATGATATGTGTTTAGGAGATCTAGAGTACTTTATTGATGCCCAAGATATAAAGTTTCTCCTTTTGAAAAGACCCGACCATCATAAGTTCAATCTTCAATCCAAATTTAAGCTGCCCTTTCTTGGGTTTTCAACTCAAAACCCGTTTGGTTTCAAGGCACCATTTACGAGGTTTTTCCTTAGCCTCTACCCTTTTCTTTTAGGTGAAGTATTTCATAACTGAATCTGAATTCACAAGATTAGGCAGGTTCTTGCCATCCATCTCGGTCAAAATCAACGCTCCTCCAGAAAATACCTTCTTTACCATATAAGGTCCTTCCCAGTTTGGCATCCATTTTCCTCTGAAGTCTTTTTGTATGGAAGTGATCTTTTTCAATACCAGGTCCCCCTCATGGAATTCTCTGGGGCGAACCTTTTTGTCATAAGTTCGTATCATTCATTTTTGGTACATCTAACCATGACAAATAGCTCTCAACGTCTTCTCTTTAATTAAGTTCAACTGATCATATCAGGATTGGATCCATTCTGCTTCCCCTAACTTCAACTCTGACAAAATTAAAGAGAAAGAATCTCAACTTCAATGGGCAAAACTGCCTCCATTCCATAAACCAATGAGAAAGGTGTTATCCCGGTAGAGGTTATAACAGACATTCGATAAGCATAGAGGGCAAATGATAATTTCTCATGCCAATCTTTATAAGTCTTTATCATTTTTCCCACGATCTTCTTAATGTTTTTATTGGCTACCTCTATTGCACTGTTCATTTTTGGGCGATATGGTGATGAGTTGTGATGTTTGATCTTGAATTGGCTACAGGCCTCTACTATCGTATTGTTGTTCAAATTCAATGCATTATCAGATATGATCCTTTCTGGCTTCCGATATCGACATATGATCTCTTTCTTCAAAAATTTTCTAACTATCGACTTTGTGACATTGGCGTAAGAAATGGCATCTACCCACTTGGTGAAGTAATCGATGACCACAAAGATGAAACAATACACATTGAAAGCTTTTGGGGAGATTGACCCAATGACATCCATGCCCTACATAGAGAAAGGCCATGGAGAAGTCATGACTTGAAGAGGTAAAGGAGGTACATGAATTTTGTCTCCATAAATTTGGAACTTATGACATCTCTTGGCATAACTGATACAATTTCCTTCCATGGTGGACCAATAATATCCAAGTCTCATAATTTGCCTGGCCATTGTAAAACCATTAGCATTTGCAAACACCCTCATGGATTTCTTCCAAGATTTTCTTGGCCTCAATAGTGTCCACACACCTTAGTAGCACTTGATCCTTTCTTCTTTTATATAGGATCTCCCCATCTAAGACATAGTCATTGGCCAATCCTCTTAGCGTCCTTTTATCATTCTTAGTTGCCTAATCAAGGTATTCATGATTCTTCACATATCACAGTATATCGTGGTACTAAAGGTGATCATCATTTTCTTCTTCCTCAATGTTGTAACACTGGGTCAGAGTGTTGGAACACCGGTGCCTCCTAGGCGCAGCGAAAAATTAAAAATCCAGCGATCCAAACCAAGGATCCATGTGTAAGGAACGAATCGGGGTGATAAAAAGGTTTTGAAATTACCGAAACTTCAATCTGAGTAGACAGCGACGCCTAGGCAACATGAATGCTGAACCACTATCGAACCAAGCCGCAACCTTTTCCGATTTCGGCCTCTACGTAGTCTATCCGATTGACAATGAACGGTAGAAATCCCAGAAAACTATTTTCAGAGACTATTTTGCTAAACGACTGCTAGACCACTTTGCATATTTTCGGGCTAGTTTTATATATTCTTTTTAGGGTTTTTTACCCTTGCTATATATAACTCCCTCTTAATTGGTATATATTTATAACGAATTTTAATTCATTAAAATTAATCCGAACATGATAATTATCATTCAAATAAATATAATAATGTTTAACCGAAAAATTATAATTACATTAATTATAATAAAGATTTCGGTAAACTATATTTATTTAAACTTGTATACGAACTAAATTCATATATCAATAAAATTATGTTCTGATTATGTGTACAACATCCTTGTACATATATAGTATGTTCAACAATTTGATTGCCCAATTAAATTAATTCTATAATTAATTTAATTCATGTGACAACCAAGCAATATACCAACTATGTTTTACCTCGTTCATTTCAACCATAGGGTGTGACCCTATAGGTTCTTGTAACGTTAGCAGTACTATTAGAACGATTCTAATGTTACAAACAATGAGTGGCATCTAGCAATGCATCGATGTTACCTAAGTTACAAGAAGTCATGATTCGACATAACCTTTTGTGATTAACCTTTCATGCATTAATCCTTAAGTCCTATATCTTTGGAATGGACACAAGTCATGGAATAGTCACACTTGCATAGTCCATCCCATGTTTCTTGATACCTTGAGTAGACTATGATTCACAAATAAGTATGACATCTCATATAAACTTATTTGAGCATGGCCATGCATTTCTAGCCTCACTCAATCAAGTGGCCTGAGATATTACTCCCATTATTAGGAGGGACTTATCCTATATTGATCAACTATATCCCTCAACATAGATTGTGGTATATCCAACATTAGTCTTTATAGAACAACCAGTTATGGTGTTTGTTTGACTGTATCAAAATATACAACTCACGATGTTGGGATAAAGATGATCTCAAGTGTGAGGATCATATACATATTAATCACTATGAGTAATGTTGTGACAATTACATAATAATCCAAGAAACATGCTCATAGCGGGTCAGTCCAATATGTTGTTCTCTAACACACATATTCATGCATTGATTCTGACACTCCATATCAATGAAAACTCTTTATCATCAATCAACTACATGTTAGTCTTAATGCATTATTATTGTCCTAGCCAACAACAATACTTGACTAAGGATCTTTTGAGAATAATCATATTATTCTCAGGATATTATTATAAAACAGTTTATTTATGCACACAGAAAAGAAACTGGAATAATAATGACAACACCTTATATTAATAAACATGATAAACTAAGTATGTTATTACAAGCATCTCGTGATTGATCTTTGGGCATACTCTTACACAGAGCCTCATAAATACTCATTTAGATAGGTTTTACATCATCTTATTTGTTCACTTTGATCATGGAATTTAAAGTATCTAGGGCGGCAACCATCTGATTTTTATCTCGTGGAAGGTAGCAGAAGGTGATGTCATCAAACTCTTTAATTAACTCAAGAACCAGCCTTATATAATTAATCAATTTAGGTCTCTTGTCTCCCACTCACCTTTGAGTTGATAAATCATTACTACAGAATCCCCATATACCTCTAGTACTTTAATCTTGCGTTCTACAGCTACACAGATACCCATGATGCATGCTTCGTATTCTGCCATATTATTCGTACAATCAAAATCCAATTTACTAGTAAAGGGATAATGATCTCCGTTTCGGGATACCAGGACTGCCCCAATTCCTTTACCCAGAACGTTTGAGGCCCCATCAAAATTTAGTTTCCAAGGATGTTCTTCTTGAGCCCCTTCTTTAGTAGTCGCAACATACATCATATATTCGTTTAAGAAATCAAAATTGAAATGCTCGTAATCTTTTAGAGCTCTACTGGCTAGAAAATCTACTACTGCACTCCTTTTTATTACCTTCTAGTTCACATAGACTATATCAAATTCAGAAAGTAGAATCTGCCGCCATTCTTCCATTCAGAGCAGTCGACTCTATCATGTACCTTAGAGGGTCTATTTTTAAGATTAGCCAAGTTGTGTGGTACAGCATGTACTGTCTTAATCTTTGGGTTGTCTAGATCAAGGCGCAACACAACTTCTCAATTGGCGAATATCTTGTCTCACATTCAATGATTTTTTTACTAAGGTAGTATATCACTCTTTCTTTCCTTCCTGACTCATTGTGTTGGTCGAGCACGCATCCCATAGAATTCTCAAATATTACCAAGTACAATATCAATGGCTTATCTAAACTAGGTGGCATCAGCACTGGGCATTGGATAGGTAGTGTTTGACCTTGTCAAAAGTTTTTTGGCATTCCTCATCCCATACACCTAAATTATGTTTCTTAAGGAGACGGAATATGAGGTCGCATTTCTCAGTCAGTTGTAAAATGAACCGAGCAATGTAATTTAATCTCCCTAAGAAACCCTAGACCTCCTTTTGAATGTGCGATAGAGGAAACTCCTATATAGCCTTGACTTTATCTGGCTCGATCTCGATCCCCTTTTCACTAACTACAAAACCTAACAATTTTCCTGACCTAGCCCCAAAGGTATATTTTGTTGGATTGAGCTTAAGCTGGAATTTTCTCAACCTCAAGAATAGTTTCCTTAGGACTTGCACATGGTTCTTTTCTGTTCGGGATTTTGCAATCATATCATCGATGTAAACCTCGATTTCTTTATGCATCATATTATGAAACAAAGTTACCGTGGCTCTTTAGTACTTCGCTCTCGTGTTTTTTAGTCCGAATGGCATCACCTTATAAAAAAATGTTCCCCACATGGTTATGAATATGGTCTTTTCCATATCTTCAGGATGCATCTTTATCTGGTTATATCCAGAGAAGCCATCCCTGAAGGAGAACTGTGAATAACCTACCGTGTTGTCCACTAAGGTGTCGATGTGAGGCAACAGGAAATTGTCCTACGGGCTGGCTTTGTTTAAATCCCTATAGTCTACACACATTCGTACTTTTCCATTTTTCTTAGGGACGGAGACTATATTGGCTACCCACTCTGAGTATTTAACCACTTGTAGGAAACTAGTGTTGAATTGCTTCTTGACCTCTTCTTTTATTCTTAATACGATGTCGGGCCTCATCCTTCAGAGTTTCTATTGAATCGGCTTGTATTCTTCCCTTATAGGAAGCCGGTGTATGACGATATCAGTACTTAGACTAGGCATGTCCTGATACGACCATGTGAAGAAATCTTTGAATTCTTGGAGTAACTCAATGAGGTCTTACTTTGTCTCTGTAGTGATGCAAGCTCCGATCTTCGTCTCTTTCTTTTCTTATTTGTCTCCCAAACTCACAATTTCTTCTGACTCTCTGTAAGGTAGGATTTGTTTCTCATCTTGTTCTACCATCCTTAACAAATTAGGAGATAGGTTACAATCTCGATTATTTTTAAAGTCCTAAGGTTCCTCTAGACACATATCCTACTCAAAAGGAGACTCTGAGTAAGCAGTAGCGTCGCTTGTATCGTTAATATCTGGAGACCTATTGTAGGAATAAAAGAAGGGTCAAAGAACAAATGAATCTAAGAATAATTATCTGTGCGGTATGAGTATGAATGAAATGAAATGAAAAAAAATAAAAGAATATTTGCCAAAATGAGACACAAAGATGTATTTTATTGAAATAAAAATAGTGAACATATGCCTTTTTTACAAAATGATTCTTATTGCTCCTAGGCTTAGAGCAATAAATGTGTTTTGAAAATTACTTTGAATTAGTTCTAAAAATTCCAGGGATTTCTTTCGCAGTCCAATTGTTCAAAACACTTCTGGGGATATAAGGATGAATGCCTAATAGGTTTTCCCCAATTCTTTCTTCGGATATGGCATTGATGCTCAAGTTTCCCAACATTCCTTTTGGGCTTTCTTTTTCTGACATCTTTCATTCAGGATAAATGATTTCTCCTGACACGAACATTTTGGATATATGGGGAAAATTCATCGATTCCCATTTGACCTCTCCCCCACTCAATCGTGCTCTTTTTCTTTCTTGTTTCTTCTCCAGCTCTTTCTTCTTTTGCCTCACATCTAGCTTGTATCCTAAACCAAAGTGATCTTATTTGTCCTTCAGCATTGGTGCCTCGACTCTTCCTTGAAGGTATTTTTCGAGTCCTCTTTTAGGCAAAGCTCCCTTCCCAACTGTCAATTGCAGGCCCATCCTCGTGGTTTTGGATATTTTTTGCACTGGGATCTTGTTTCCTTCAATAATGAAAGTTGCATTAACAAATTGTAGCGATCGAAAGGAACATTCTATTGCCTCTTCATCCGCTCCTATGTATGGTGCATCACTAATTACAGATGCAATGGTATCCTCTTTAGCATTTATTGTCACCAGTCAACACTCTGTTATCAACTTCAGTTTTTGGCGTAGTGATGATGGCACTGCCCCAGCCGAATGAATCCAAGGCCTATCCAACAAGCAATTATAAGAGGGTTTGATATCCATCATAAAAAAGTCTATCTCATATGTGTTCGGACCAATTAAGAGAGGTATTTCTCCTTCCCATCGCCATCCTTTCTGTACCATTGAATGCTCTGACTATATTTTGGCACGTCTTCATATGATAGCTATCCACTAGTAACTTATTCAGTGTGGATAGAGGCAAAACATTCAGTACGGATCCATTATCGACTAACACTCCCAGTAATGTATATCTTTTGCAACGGGTAGTGATATGTAGGGCCTTCATGGATCCCATACCCACTAGAGGTATTTTATCATCATTGAAAAAGATGAAATTGTCGGCACTCAGATTGTTAACCAAGCGGTCTAGCTTGTTTACATAGATATTATCAGCGACATAAGTTTCATTCAAATCCTTCATCAACGCGCTAGATGTGTCTCTAAGCTTAAAAGCAAGACTAGTACTGATATGCAAGTAGGTTGTTTGTGTAACTATTCCACAACACTATACTTGCTATGCTTTAAGAATTTCAAGAATTCCTTAGCCTTGTTCTCAGTTACTGGCTCATGAATAGATGATTCAAGTCTAGCTGTCTTTTTTTTTCTTATGTTCAATTGCCAGGGTTTTTCCTTTAACAAGTTCAGTTCTTGCACTTGCAGGGTTACAACATCTCCCACTGCACGTGAAGAAACCAATATCCTGACCCTCTTCTGAAATGCCAATAGAGTTCTCTTTTCCTGTGATCATCACCATGGAACCTTTTTGCTATCCTTATAGGGAAAAGCCACGGGTTTTTGAATTATGACTCTCGGCGCAGCTTGTGTTCTTGCTTTATTATTTCTCGATAGTGAAATAATCACCACCGGATGGTTGACCTTGTGGACCTTCTCCATCGATCCTTCCTCTGACGCGCAAACATCTCCTCCTTCCAAGCCCTTGACATCTTCAAAAAATTCGATTCCTTTGTTATCCATCAGACTTTGCACTAGAGCCCTGGACTCAATGCACTCTTGGAACTCATGACCCTCTTTAGCGTGAAACTCATAGTAGTTCCTCACTCCTTTAGGTCGCTCCTCTAAATCTTGCATGATTAATCCTCCGTTTATCATTTCTTGCCAAACCCATTTTAGTAGGGATTTCACCTCCGCAACATCGATTTTGGTCCTCTTTTCTCCACTTTAAATTATCGTGTTTATCCCTTGGTCTGAATGACTGGGTAAAGAATTTTCTGCTACATTAGGTCCCGATGGATCATCGTACCTTACGATCCCCATCTTGATGAACCTTTCAATCAACTTTTTAAATACAGCGCAGTTCTCAATTGAGTGTCCTGTTATTCCTGTGTGGTACTCACATTAAGCGTTCACATCTTACCATTTTGGGAATGGAGGTTGTATGGGTTTAAAGTAAAACGGAGATACCACATACGCGTCGAACAAATTCTAATATAACTCTCTATATGTCATCAGTATGGGTGTAAATTTAAGTTTTTCTGTGTTTGGCCTTAAGTTAGATTCTTGCCTCGAAGGACCTTGATGGCTAACTGTTACGGTCCTTGGTTGGATTACAGTGACTGGTTTTGAATAACTTTTATTATACACATTCGCAATGTTCATTTCATTTTCTTTCTTTGTCGGGGCTGATCTTTTAGCATTTTTCTCCGCGTCTATTTTCCCACTCCTTACTGCATTTTCAATCATTTCTCCAGACATTACTATATCTAAGAGGCTCTTGGTAGCACTTCCGAACATATGGTTAATGAATGGGGCTTTCAAAGTGTTTACGAAAATCATTGTTGTCTCCTTCTCTAGAAGAGGTAGCTGAACTTGCGTTGCTAACTCTCTCCATCTTTGAGCGTATTACCTAAAACTTTCACTTTGCTTCTTCTCCATATTTTGCAGCATAATTCTATCGGGTGTCATGTCGGTCACATGGCTATATTATTTCATGAAAGCCTGTGCCAAGTCTTTCCATGAGTTGATTTTCGCACGGCTTAGCTGGTTGTACCACTTGGTAGTCGACCCGTTCAAACTATCCTGGAAGTAGTGGATTAACAATTGGTCGTTATTGATGTATCTCGTCATTCTTCAGTAAAATATTGTGATATGGGCTTTAAGATAACTAGTCGAATTATATTTTTCGAATTTTGGAGTTTTGAATTTTGGTAGGAGCACTAGATCTGGGACTAAGCTCAACTCCTTAGCATTAACTCGGCAAAGATAGTCAGCACTCTCCATAGCTCTGAATTTCTCCTCCAACCACTTGCACCTATCTTTCATCTGTTTTGTCAATTCTACCCTTGCTCTATCCATTTCGGGCATGTCATCCAAATCAGAAACAACTGGGTTGGTTGGATTATCCCTGGGATTGGAACCTGACCCTGTTAAGTATTTCACTAGTATTGAGGTACCGAGTTGATATTGTTGAAGTCTTATGGTAACGGATACCCTTCGTGGATATGTATCTGGTTGGGCTTAGACATTCATTGGGTAAAGCCTAAGGGGTATGTAGGGTCTTCATTATCATCCCCAGAGTTAATCACAATACTTTTCCCTTTTTCAATCCCTCCAGCCAACAATTGGGTCAACTAGCTTATCATACTTCGTTGGGAATCTTGTATTTGATCCATCATGTCTTGCTGTACCTTAGCTAATTGTTCCTGCAATTGCACCTGCAACTGATCTTGCATGTCTTTCTGAATTTGTTCTTATCTCTCTAATCTTTGATTCATGACTTTAGTTTTATCACGGGTACCATAACGATATTCAGTTGGCAAATTCTTGTTGGTTTCCAGGGTAACTGTCATAATTTCGATTAATTAGCGTCTTTTTATGAAATTTAATGCATATGATGAAATGTAATGTTGATGAATAAAATGAATGCAAAAAAAGACGTTGATTCTGATTCAATTCTATTAGAACAACTTTACTAGAAAACAAATTTCTTTACATGAAACGGATATATTTTACATATACGGCATTGCCCTAATACTTAAAGCTTTGGCTTTCCTAAGAAGTCAAGCTAATTCTCGACCCCGATCTGATTCTTATTCGTATTTTAAGCTCAGCATGTCAGCTTGAACTGCTAGGGTTTGCAAATGGTCAGCTACTTCTCGTACTTGAGTCACAGCTTCACCCATGATGTGATCTCTATTCCTAATCTGACATTGAGAGCATTGGAGTTGTGATTTCCAGTGTTTATTGTTCGTTTCAAGAAGCTCAACTCTTTGATCTTATTTAGGCTTGCTTTCAACTTAGTTGTGGAGTTACGACTACGATATTAATGCAGTGACCTTTCTAATTCTGCTACCTGGGCTCTCAACCTAACCATTTCATTTCAACTTTCTAACAAATCCCTTTCGAGAAGATCTTCTCGAACTCGAGAATCTTGGAATTTCTTTTCCCACTGATAAACTCTAATATTTTCTTCTTTGATTTCTTGTCGCCATTGTTTCGATGTTTTACCCAACCCGACAGTCCTCATCGAAAAACACAGTTTCTTCTAATATGTTTTTAAGCTGTCCAAGTCATCCTCAGCCTTGTTCTTTCCTTTTCTCATTTTCTCGATTTCTAACTTCTGGATGTCAATGTCTAATCCTAGCTGAATCGTTTCTACTTCCAACTATTCTATTCCAACTATTCTATCTTTTTCCCCAACTCTAAACCCATCTTTTCAAAATCTTGCTTTACGATCTTTAGCTCAAACGAGATCACTTGTAGGTGTTCTTCTATTGGCCTAGTGTTTTCTTAACTTGACACAGGGACATTGTCATTGACTCTTTTACCCCCCACCAATCATACTCGGGGGTCATCATGGGATTTGCAGCAAATCTTTTCATTTTGTGAGTTTGGTTTCAAGTGTTCAATATTTCACGAACCTTCTTCTTGTAATTATCACCTTTGTACGCAAACTCACACTGAGCCAACCTTTGTGTTGTCGGTATAATTTGTACTGCCTCAATACAAGTAGAGGGGAATTTCTAATAGCTCCCCATATCCCGAGTAGAGGGACCCAGTCAAAGTATCCATATCAATACAAAATCTCATCAGGGATCATCCAAGGTGCCCTCCATTCGACGTCTTCGTCTTGGAGACTCTAGAGAATTACCATTGACATTTCTTTAGAAATGTTGTCTCGCTTTGGGGTAGCCACAAATTCTTTCAGCGAAGAGTTGTTTTTGGAGAATACTCGATAAGAGACCTTTTGTACCTTCCAAAAGTGGCTATGGAACCATGCTAACAAGAGTTGCGCACACCCGATAAACCTTTCTTCACCCGCTCTTTGGCATACACCTAAGGATCTGAAAGTTTCGACCAAAATTGTCGGGATGGGCATGACCCTTTTGTCAAGTCGATCAAATAGATTTGAAACTACCTCATCGATGTGCCCTAGTGCTTTGGGGAAGATGACCAACTCGTAGATACTCAAGGCAAAGACGTCAACTCTTTTCTTCATATCTGGATGTGCCAAGATCAAATCCTGCAAACTTTTCCAAGGGATACATTTACTATCTCCCTTTGTCTAATCCGGGCCATGACCCATTGCTTCCTCATCCCAGTTATACTTATTAGCCTCATTAAGAAAGTCGAGATGTTGGGGGCTCTAGAATAAGCTTTGTCGACTTAGATCCTTGGGCAACGGAGTAACGTTGTAACACCTTTCACATGTAACCGTCGTCGAAATAGGGTTACGAAGATTACCAGAGTTTACATTTTAGAACTATAATTTTTTTTAAACATTTAATTCATATCATCAATCACAACAAAACCAATCAATAGCATACATATTGTCCCTTATATGAGCCCTCGAGGCCCTAAAAACACATTAGAAACAAATCGGGACTAAATTAGAAACATATAGAAATTTCAAGGAAAATATGAAAATTTACAAACTGTAGGGGTCACACGACCGTGTGGCCAGGCCATGTGACTCACACGGCCAAGAGACATGCCTGTGTCTTAGGTCATGTAGGCATTCAAAATAGGGACACACAGCCATGTCCTAGCCCGTGTCTGTGCCCGTGTAACTCACTGACTTCGGTCACATGGCCAAACCACACCCCGTGTGCCAGGCCATGTACCCTTCGAAATAACCTCATACTCTCGTGTGTCAAGCCATGTGCTAGGTCGTGTAAAACCTGACTTGTAGTCCTTTGAAAACTATAGGGAACACATGGCCATGCTACCTGGCCATGTGTCATACATGGCTGAGACACACGCTCGCGTCTCCGCCCGTGTGGACGAAAATAAGCTATTTTACAAGCCATTTCTCTCACCCTTTTCAACATGTACCTATAATCCCTTTTGCACATGTACATAAGCCCTCAAAAGGCACCAAAATCATGCAAAATCAAGCTAAACACATATGGTATAATAACATCCAACCAATATGCCCAAAGGCACCTCAAATGACAACATTAAAACATGTATAACCATGTACTCAATTTGGCCAAAATAATTGATTAACTTCTAACTAAGTTTGTATCATTAAACAACATGTAAATCACTTACCAAAACATACTATTTGGTACCAACTGTGCCACATAATCTTTAGCATCAAAATACATATATGCTTACTATGGCAAAACACCAATTGGCAACAAGTTATATGTCATATCTAATATGCACATTCAACTACTTTTCTATCTACCATCATTCAACCATAACAAGTCATACATCAGCCATTACAAGGCTACTTATATACACCTTATAATATATATCATTTTACCAACATAAGGGCAAGATGCAAACTAACCAAATGGTCAATTCCACAACCAAAGCATATAGGCTAACATTAGCCAAAATACCTATACATGCCATTATAACCTTAACCAAGACATCAACATCTACCGATATAATAGCTAGATAGTGTGATAAATCTCCAACAAACTTCTAACCCGATCGAGCTTCCGATAGTCTGAAAAGTAAAGAAAAATAACTACGTAAGCAATGAATGCTTAGTAAGCTCGTATAAACTTTAATCATATCTATCCATTTCAAATATGAAATTTATACAATTCAAGAATAATCATATACCGATACCATACGATTCATGAAACCAAATTCAACAATTCACAAATTGAATAATTCCACAGCATCATTTATACCTATCATCCCTAACAAAGTAGGATTTTATAAAAAAAACTTTACGTCCTTTTCAATTTTCTTCCTTTTGTTTGCATGTCATTACTTTCTATTACATTTACTTTCTTTAGCTTAATTAACATCATCAATTCAACTCATCATTCCCTTTTTCATCACTCATTTCATATGCATAGTACACAAGACACAAGCATATCATCAACCATAGCTATAAGCTAGTGCATTTAAACATAGCTTTTTTAGAATTAATCACATGATAAACCATTTCATAAGAATTTGCATAATTTAAACCGTACCACTTTTTCATGAGTACAAACATATTTTCATTTGAACACTTACCATTTCAATACGACTTATAAGTAAACATTATACCATTCAACCAACAGCTTGGAACTTGCCTAAGCATCAAACAACAACACATGTTAGCATACTTGAACATATTTCATATAAATTCAACACTGATAACCTTATTTTCTCAACATGTCTCACTTGAGTTCATTGCTCGTCTCAACTTACATATTTACCATGTATCAACATATCAAAGATATTCACATATGTACATGTCATGATACATATCATTATCTTACCGTTTCATTATATACATATATCATCCATTTCAATATATCAATATATCATGTACCATCATTTCCATGTATTTCATGTATATACCTGTATTAGTTCGTATCGAACTCATATCGTCTTGTAAAAACACATTTCCCGTTGAACCACTTAGAATAATATTAGATACGCGGGAAATCTCGCACGCTATGTGCCAACACATGGTCGAAACCATCTCTATCTCATATCTCATATAGATGCTCATTCTCGAGCTATCACTAGGTCTGCTCACACAAGCTAACGGTCAAGACATAACTACATAGTGCTGCTCACACAAGTTGACGAGTAACCGTAACACATGCCGAAAAACTCATCCACCGGTAGAACGTACGGGACCAGCACCTAAAACATGGTAACCACTAATGACATGTCATTTGTATCCTAAATATTCCTAAGGTTCAAACGAGACTCGATAGTCGTCGTGCGTCGTTAAATTTCCCCCGTTTCATTATAAGCCAAATTGTATAATAAAATATATATCGATTCATTTTCAATAAAATTTCATATAATAACATTCATTTTAATAAAAAATATACATAGTATAGTTCATACGAACTTACCTGGCTAAATTGCAGAAATACCAAAGTTTAGGGGTATTTTTATAATTTTCCATTTTCCTCGATTTTCCACCCGATCTTGATCTAAATTAATAATTTCATTCAATATATTAATTTAGACAATAAAATAATTCATTTCATACAACTTGGCCATTTTGAAATTTTTACAAAATTACCCATAAAGTTTTACTTTTATTCAATTTAGTCCCTAAGGCCAAAACATGCAAATTAACCATTTTTAACCAGAATTGAGCTTAGCTGAGTGTTCATGGTATCAAAAACATCCCATTTATGCAACAATTTCACATTAATCCTTGTAATTTTATTAATTTAACAAATTAGTCCCTAATCAAAAAATTCATCAAAATCACTTAACAAGATTCTTTTAAATATAAATCAACATTACAAATTCATCATCTAACATAAAAAATCACAAGATTAATCAATGGAAACATTCAAAATCTTTAACAGTTTCAAAATCGAAGGTACGGCCTAGCTGGACCTAGTTGTAACGATCTCAAAAACATAAAAAATTATTAAAAACAGGACAAAAAAATACTCACATGCAAGAACAAATAGGGATGGCCAAATGAAGCTTCATCCATGGCTACTTTCTTATTTTTCTATTATGTTGAATAAACAAAAATAAAGATGCATGTGTTGTTTTGTTTCTTTAATTATTAACCTTTATTAATTATTTACTTATTTAACCTTGAAAACAAACCAAAATTTCAATAATGCCAAAATATTGCCATCCACTAGCAACTCTAATGGTCTAATTTCCATATAAAGACTTCCACTTTAAAATTCTATAGTTATTTAATACCTTTAGCTATTAGAACTCAAATTTTACACTTTATGCGATTTAGTCCTTTTTGCTTAATTAACTATCGAAATGATAAAATTTTTCAACAAAACTTTAATACCACCTTAATTACACTCCGTAAATATTTATAAAAATATTTACAGCTTGTTTTATAAAAAATGAGGTCCCGATACCTCAATTTCCAAAACCACTTAACCTTAGGGTCATACCACTTGAACTTAATAAATCGCTTATAAAACAAAAATAACAATATGAAAAACATTTTTAAAATCATGATTAACTCGTAAATATTAAATATAATATTTACAAACTTACTTGTCAGATTTGGTGGTCCCAAAACCACTGTTTCCGACACCACTGAAAAACGGGTTGTTACAAGTGTTGTGTACTCTTCTACGGTGGGCACCAAATCTCAGCTATAGGTGAAATTCCAATATTGGGTCAGAGCTTGGAATAAGTGCTTATCCACTTTGACATCGAGTAAATATAGCAAATCACTATAGTCACGATAGAATAACTACTTGGTTTCGTCTTCCCATTGGTCCCATATTTCTTTCAACTTTAAAGGTTATTCTAAGTCACACTAATGTGAGTGAAAACTCATAGTTCTGACATATATCCCTCCGTTAGGCTGTTGCCCTCCTCTTATTGTGTTCTCTCAGACCATATTCGTATGGCTGCATTCTATTCCACTTTATATAGAAATCCCTTTTCCATGACAAGCTCTCTATTTAACAACTGAATGTGAATCAACACCTTTTTCTATGATGAAAATGCAATGCAATCATAGAAAAACAAAATGAAACAAGTTAGTACATTTCATATAGAGCTAGAATTAGTACATTTCATATAGAGCTAGAATTCAAAGCAATAAAAAATAAATAGAATACCTATTCGGGTGACCACTAGAGGTTTGGTATGGTTCTACCTAGGGTAGGCTCTTAGGGCTCATTATATGTGGTTTGATTCTAAAGTAAGGGTACCTGAACCAACAGATTCCTCAATACTCACCCATTATAGCTCATACAGACTAAGTTCAGTTCAGGGAAATACATTTCCCTATAGCTATACGGAGATGAAGATCTCACGAAGACATAGATACGGATGTATCCCGAAAGCGATCCACTATCCTATACGGAGGTGAAGACCTCACGAAGGAATAGCTTCTCACTCCCACTTAAGAAGAGCAAAATGGAACGATTGTACAATGCAATATACGTAAAAAATACAAAGAGAAACTTTCGAACTAATGAAACAGATATACTAGCTTGCTATATAACTCGAGATAAAACATGAAGGATGAAATGCAATAAAGGGATCGTTAATTTAAACCAAATTATCAACTTTCGACAAAAAGAATAAAAATTGAACAACTCACGAGTTGACTCTCTTATTTGGTCCCCAACGAAGTCGTCAAGCTGTCGAAACCATTTTTGAAATCAACATTTTTAATTCAAAATGAAAATAGAGTCACCACCAATCCTTTTTATGATGTGTGATCGGGTCACCTAATAATTTGATAGTTTTAATAGAAGGTTTGATTTACTAAAACAATGGTTTCGGTCTACAAAATCCCAGAAATGGGTTCGGTAGTCGGTTACGCACGAGGAAGGATTAGCATCCTTATGACGCCCAAAATTGGTACCTAGTTGATTACTTAATGTCTTAGTGTCGAGAATTGAAAATGTGAAGAGAATTTAAAACACGATCCCTCTTTGTATTAAGATATTATTTAGCTAAATTAAATTAAATGGAAATAACCTTATTTCAAGTTGATCGAGAAGAAAGACCATGCCCCGTAAGTTAGGATACGATACTTCGAAATCTCAAAAACGAGAATAAACGTCATTTGATCGTTACTTAAATCTCTTTTTTTATTTATTTTAAAATAGATATTTGACTATCTCGGTTTTAGGATTTTCGTAAGTAAGGAACATGACTCTTCTAACTCCAAAATGATGAACATTGCCTCTTTTTATGTACTTTCCGTACATTAGATAAAACGACGATATTTTTTTATGATATACGTTTAATTTATTTAGACATAGTGTAAAAATGAATATATGACGGCATGATAATTAAGATAAAACAAAATAATGATGGATAAAATAACATGATATTAGAAAGATGAATAAATCAATAAATGAAATAAAAACGAATGAAAGGTAAAAAAAAAAAATGCCATGCTAGCGAATAATAAATATGCAACCAATTTATAGTAATAATGGCGATAATCACATTGTAACCATTATCATAATAATAATAATAATAATAATAATAATAATAATAATAATAATAATAATATAAAAGTACATAAAAAGGAATATAAATAAAATAAATTCTAAACATTTATAAAGGTAAAGAAAATAATAAAAGATAAAAAATAAAGAGTTCATAAAGGGGTAAATTACATAGACTAGGGATTGAATTAAAATTTAAATGAAACTAAAGGCACAAATTGTATATAAAAATAAATTAATTAATCAATAAAGACTAAAATAAAATGCGTGAAAACAAACAGGGACCAAATGAGAAATTATCCCAAACCTCAAGACACACGTCATTTCCCCAGAAGGTGGAAGGACTAAAGCTACAAATATCCCCCCTAAAAAACATGCAGATCTTAGGGGTGGTTCGGTTCAGGTCGGGTCATCGGGTCAGCTGAAATGACACCGTTTCAGGTACCTATTTCCTAAAATGGCCCATAACCAAAATGAAGATGAAATAAAATTAAATGGCAAAAAAAAAAAAAAGGAAAAAATTAAAACAAGCTGCAAAAGCGGAAGGACTAAAAGAATAAATAGACCCCCGTATAAAAAACACGCAGATCCTGTGTGGTTCTGGTCAGGTCGTCAAGTCTTGATTCAAAACGAGACCATTTTGGGGCTTTTGAAGCCAGGCCAAAACGACGTCGTATCGCGTCCCTATATAAGTAAAAAAAATAAAAAAATAATTTAAGCAATGTTTTAAAAAAACTCTTATTTCCCTCTCTTTTTTCTTTTTTTCTCTGAACGCAGCCTAGAATCTGGCCATGGGGCAATCAGCGAGGGCAGCCGTTACCTCTGGTGGCCGAAGAGGAAAGAAAAAGCCCTTTTTAGCCTTTCTTCGGGCCAAATATGAAGGCTAAGCCTTTAATTCACAAAAAATATCAAAAAAAAAAAAGAAGAAGAAATCTTTAACCCTCCACCTAGCCATTTTTGATGCCGGAGAAGGCTTCTGACGACGGGGTAGGTGAAACAACTCAGGTGAAAAATAATTTTTTACTTTTATTTATTATTTTTGAAATAAAACAAAACAAAAAAGGAATCACCTTTGTTTTTCTTTTAATATTTTTTCTTCGTTGTATCTTTCGTGTATCTATTTCTCTGTAAAAAAAAAGGTTACATGCCATTGTTATGGCTTTTATAGGCATTTTACAAAATTGTTTAATATTTTCTTTTCTACCTTTTCTAATGTTCTGCGTCTGTTCTTTGCTATTTCTGTGTTTTTCCTTTACAGGTAGCGACATGTGGTCAACGGTGGGGAGAGAAGGGCGCCTTTGCCATTTTGGTGAAATGATGACAGGGACGCGTCAGGTCTTGTAACGAGTGGCCTCGGGTGGCCTCAGGTGGCGTGACCGAGGAGAGGAGCGACGCCAAAAACCCTAGGGTTTTTGGCTTTTTTGAAACTAGTTTAGGTTTTTGGGCCAATGGGCCTTTTTTTGTATTCGACCTTTGTTTATTTTTAATTGTTTGTAAATTGGGCTCGGGCAAAATTGGGATATTACAACTGTTAACCAATCTATTCTCAGGATAACATTAAGTCAACAATAAATTTATAACCTCAAATTTTCAGTGGACAATTTTTACAGACTTTCTTAACTATCACACTCTAACCTATCGGATTTGACACTCTAATATCAAATTCAGTAGATTCTACTGTAATTTCTTTTCTTTAGCTAATGTTGTGCATATATAAGAATGTGAAGATCCAAGATCAATTAGTGCAAAAACAGTAACATAAAAAAGAGTGAAAGTACCAATAATAACGACAAGTGATGTAGCCTCCTTCCTACCACGAATTGCAAAAGCTTGGGCTGGTGCTTGTCCCTCAGATTTAACAGTCGTATTATCTGTTTCATTGTGACTAACTCCAAAAGTATTTTCAGGCCTCGATTTCCTACCCCTTTGAGACACACTTGTCGATCTAACAACTTGTTTTGAATTGAATTCAACTTTATTCAGATAGTCTCTTAGCAAGTGTTCGCGTGAACCAAAGTGAAAATATGCTCCTATTTTGAGTCTATATTCACCGAATGAGTTTTACCACAATGATTAAAGGTAGGCTTGTTTGTATTATGAACACTACCAGCACTTGCATAGAAGTAGCTTGAGTCTTTGAAGAATTTTGGTTGAATGTACTTTTTCCCTTATTCCCAGCAGCAGGAACAGATTGGCTTAACTTCTTAGACAGAGGTGCGGATGAGTTTCTGAATTCACTTCGCTTGCTTGATTTTTCCTTATTAGCTTTTGCCATTTTTTATCTTTCCAGATTGCTTCTATTTTCTGAGCACGCTTGGATAATGTAACACCCCTTACCCCTGTTCGACGCCGGAACAAGGTACGAGGCATTACCAGACTTAATCACTAATCATCGTATAAAAAAAACAATTCATAATTTCACTCTAATTTAAAACTTTTTTAAACACATTCATAAATTGCATCATTTAATTAATAACATAATCAAGACTATCTACATTAAATGACTTTATACAATAGAGACCTTCAAATAACATAGGTCAGTATTTTAGGCCAATTCCTAGCAACTTAATAACAATTAAACGAGTCTCCATACATGCCAAAGACTTAAAAATACTTTAAAACCTTTATATATCGATCAAAAGTTTGATAGTGTGATTTAACCTCCGGCGACCTCCAACTCGAGCTAACATCTGAGACACTATAGGAAAAAGGAAAGGAAGGGAGTAAGCATTATAACTTAGTAAGTAAGTATGTAAATATTAATAAACAATACATTATCATACTTTAAATGAATTCACAATATGTTCCCGGAATATTACCATCACAAACACACACATACTTTCACTATTACAATCATAAACAAGTTCAAAATAAGCTGTCTAGCAGAGTACCAGTAGCTAAATTATTTATTTCTGGAGCTAAAGAACTCCAAATTACAAACCGTTAATTTTCCTTGAAACTAGATTCACGTATATTTTTAACATAAATTTTTCAGAATTTTTGGTCCAGTCAATTAGTACAGTTAATTCATTGAAGTTACCCCTATTTCACTACTCAACTGTTCTGACCACTCTTCACTACGAATCAATTTTCTCCTCGTACAGAATTCAAAGGATGTTCTCGTTTATTTAATTTGAAACTAGACTCATTAAGTATTTCAATAATATAAATTATATCCCCTAATTATTTTGTACAATTTTTAATGATTTTTCCAAGCCAGAATAGGGAATCACGTAGTCATTCTGGACCAGTCTCTCAAAAACTTAAATATCTCATAATATAGAATTCCTTTGCTTGCTTTGTTTCTGTCATATGAAAATAGACTCATTAAGCTCTAATTTGATATCTCATTCAGTCTCTGGTTAAATTTATACTATTTTTGGTAAATTTTTAGATTCACATCACTGCAACTATCCAGAACAGTTTTATTGTCAATTTTGATCTTTCACACTTCAATTGTATTCATCACTTACCCATAACAATCTTTCAAATTTCCAATCACATATCGAGCATATTGCTCATAAGTTACACACGTATATACTTACACTTATCATCACAAAGTCATACACAATTTCATTTAATCAATTTCCCAGTTGAACGCTTCGGAATAATAACAGATACGCAATGGTATCGCACACAGCCCACCTTTAAAATCGAAGCTCTCTTGTACACATAGTGGCCTTCACTTAGCACCACTCATGTGACCTAGCTCGATTGTACACATAATTTTGGCTCTCTTGTACACATGGTTAACACTTAGTACCACCCATGTGACCTAGCCAGTTTATCTCGTAGCTCTCTTGTCTACATGGTGTTCTTCACCTGGAACCACACATGCGACCTAGCTACATATATCCCGTAGCTCTCTTGTCTAGATGGTGTACACATAGTATCACCCATGCGACCTAGCTACATACCATCTGTATCATCCAATCTTTCCGAAGGTTCAACTGGGATTTCTCTCTCTTTCTAATACTTGATTCCATTCTTCCAATAGTCAATTATGATTCAAAAATTAGCTACGAGACATAAAATATACTGAAATATAAAAAACATAATAAAGATAATGTATTATTTACATACAAACTTACATACTTTCTCATTTCCATGTCGAATTAATATTGAACATTTAAATCATCATAATTATACTTATTTTCAACACCTCGGCAATCATAGTAATTATATCAATATTACATTGAAACATGCATAAATTAATGCTTATTATACATATGAACTTACCTCGATACTAAAACGGCCATTTTACCAACTTTCTCGATTTTTTATTTTTCTCCCATTCCAGGTTCAAATCTCATTTTTCGGGATCTAAAACATCATATTTTACTTATTTAATTAATGTACTATTCAAAACAGTCCTTAACTCAAACTTTGGCAAAATTACAATTTTGCCCCTAAACTTTTTCATATTTACACTTTTTCCCCTAGGCTCGAGAATTAAACTTCATCCCTTATTCTTATGTTTTATGACATGCTTATCATTTTTCCCTTCTATGGCAACATCAAATTCTCACTCTAACACATAGTTATGAACAATAACAACTTTTACCGATTAAGCCATTTTACTTATTTTTACTTAAAACCGCTTAGCAAAAGTTGTTTAACATAATTTCAGCCTTCATATTCTACCATAAAACATCAAAATAAACACATTTCACCTATGGGTATTTTTTCAAATATGAACCCTAGCTTAAATTATTGCTAGAATAAGCTTAATCAAGTTACTGGGATTCTAAAAACGTAAAGAACTTGAAAAACGAGGCTAGAACGGACTTACTATTGAGCTTGGAAAGCTTGAAAACCCTAGCCATGGCTTCCCCCATGCTAATTTCGGCCTCCCTGAAAAATATGAGTCAATTTTGGCTTTATTTTCCCTTTTTATTTCTTTTAATTACCAAATAACTAAAATACCCTTATTCTTTAAAATTTTGTCCTATGCATGCCCATTTTTGTCCAAATGAAATATAATGGTCTAATTACCATTTAAGGACCTCCTCTTTAAACCCCCATTTCAATCAAGTACTTATGAATTAGAACACATATTTTGCAACTTTGGCAATTTAGTCCTAAAAGTCCAATTAAGCACTTTATCAGTAAAATTACTTAACGATATTTTTACACAATATTTTAATCAATAAATAAACCTTAAAACTTAATCGGAATAATTTTTTTGACTTCAAATTCATGGTTCTAAAACCATTGTTCCGTTTAGGCCCTAAATCGGGCTGTTACAACAACTTCTTTAAATAAGCCCTAATAGGCAAATTAAACATGCAATCTATAAATTTTCTTATCAATACTCTAACACATGCATCTAATCACTCGGTAAATCATAAAAAAATTAATCAAAATAAACTTTTCTATCTCAGATTTGTGGTTTCGTAACCACTATTCTATTTAGGCCCTATTTCGAGCTGTTACATTTCTCCCCGCTTTAGGGATTTTCTTCCCCGAAAATCTTACCTGTAAAAAGATTCAATATCTTTTCTCAAAATTTCTTAAACGTCTCCAAACAAATTTTCTTCAAAGCAGTACTTTCAAAATCACCCCAGTATCAAATTGAAATCCAATATAACTAAGTTTCAACTCGGTATGACCTCTATATTAATTGAAAACTATTTCCAATTCTCACATTTGCTTTCACTTTTTTTTACCCAAAAACTCTGCATTCAGCTATTAATACAGCTCAATCATTATTCTTCTGTCTAATTTTATCATTACTAAATCCACATTATCTCATTCACAATCAGAATTTATTTTTAAAAAAAATCCAGCAATCATATACTTTAAGCATCATACCTGGATGAGTTAATTAACTAAGTCTAATCTTTCTTTAACTGTAACATTTCAGAATTCAAAAAATTTTCATATTAACCTGACATCTTTTCTGCAACTAAGTTCATTTATTAAACCATTCTCAAATGCTATCACATTGTCAATTAATCTTATTGGAAGGGGGTGAGGCAGTAACACTTCTAACTTGTCTCTTATATATTCATGCATATAACTTAACACTCATCAATATATATAATTTGCTTCAAATAACTCAACATGCATATTCATTTTACACAACCCTCCTATCATCTTATACAAACAAATACACTTATACATACGTTCATAATTCTCAAATAGAATTACTCATAACATTCATTTAATTTCACAAGTTACACTCATAGCATCACACAATTGCCAATCAACATGAACACTTATCATAATATAAACTTTCCCTTCATCTCATCTTTTATATTCCAAGAGAAATTCTTATTCACGACTCATTCATTATCACATAAGCAGCATGAACTAGTACTCTTACCTTTTACGAGTCTCATTTCATCTTAATATTATCACAGTTATATAATTCACTTTAGACAGACTTACACACATATTCATATTTTAAAACAAATGCACTCAAACATACATTCCACAAATTTGAGTAAATCTATTTATCACATTTACTTAGTCAAATAAGTTAAACACATAATATCATGTCAATGTCAAACGAGCATGGATGAGTTTATAACGAGGTAAACTTTCGTTTCTTTTCACTTTTCTATATTTCTCCACTTATGTCTATTTCATTTTACACTTGATCTCACACATATCATCACAAGTCACCAAGATCAATTTAAGTACACCAATATATCCACCAAATTATACGAACTTACTTAACACCTTTTTACACTGTCGATGGTAGCTCGGTTGGAAAACACTTCTGTCTCAACAGAACTATTTCATCGGGATCGGGAGGCATCACACTATCACAGGTAGTAATATGGCATGTATAGCTTAACTCTTACACATACTACGTAAGTCCGAGAACCGACTAAACCATAGCTCTGATACCACTAAATGTAACACCTCTTACCCGTGTTCGACGCCAGAACAGGGTACGAGGCATTACCGGACTTAATCACTAATCATCATATAAAAAACCGATTCATAATTTCACTCTAATTTAAAACTTTTTTAAACACATTCATAAATTGCATCATTTAATTAATAACATAATCAAGACTTTCTATATTAAATGACTTTATACAATAGAGACCTTCAAATAACATAGGTCAGTATTTTAGGCCAATTCCTAGCAACTTAATAACAATTAAACGAGTCTCCATACATGCCAAAGACTTAAAAATACTTTAAAACCTTTATATATCGATCAATAGTTTGATAGTGTGATTTAACCTCCGGCGACCTCCAACTCGAGCTAACATCTCGTAGCTTTCTTGTCTACATGGTGTTCTTCACCTGGAACCACATATGCGACCTAGCTACATATATCCCGTAGCTCTCTTGTCTACATGGTGTACACATAGTATCACCCATGCAACCTAGCTACATACCATCTGTATCATCCAATCTTTCCGAAGGTTCAACTGGATTTCTCTCTCTTTCTAATACTTGATTCCATTCTTCCAATAGTCAATTATGATTCAAAAATTAGCTACGAGACATAAAATATACTGAAATATAAAAAACATAACAAAGATAATGTATTATTTACATACAAACTTACATACTTTCTCATTTCCATGTCGAATTAATATTGAACATTTAAATCATCATAATTATACTTATTTTCAACACCTTGGCAATCATAGTAAATATATCAATATTACATTGAAACATGCATAAATTCATGCTTATTATACATATGAACTTACCTCGATACTAAAACGACCATTTTACCAACTTTCCTGATTTTTGATTTTTCTCCCATTCTAGGTTCAATCTCGTTTTTCGGGATCTAAAACATCATATTTTACTTATTTAATTAATGTACTATTCAAAACAGTCCTTAACTCAAACTTTGGCAAAATTATAATTTTGCCCCTAAACTTTTTCATATTTACACTTTTTCCCCTAGGCTCGAGAATTAAACTTCATCCCTTATTCTTATGTTTTATGACATGCTTATCATTTTTTCCTTCTATGGAAACATCAAATTCTCACTCTAACACATAGTTATGAACAATAACAACTTTTACCGATTAAGCCGTTTTACTTATTTTTGCTTAAAACCGCTTAGCAAAAGTTGTTTAACATAATTTCAGCCTTCATATTCTACCATAAAACATCAAAATAAACACATTTCACCTATGGGTATTTTTTCAAATATGAACCCTAGTTTAAATTATTGGTAGAATAAGCTTAATCAAGTTACCGGGATTCCAAAAACGTAAAGAACTTGAAAAACGGGGCTAGAACGGACTTTCTATTGAGCTTGGAAAGCTTGAAAACCCTAGCCATGGCTTTCCCCATGCTAATTTTGGCCTCCCTGAAAAATATGAGTCAATTTTGGCTTTATTTTCCCTTTTTATTTCTTTTAATTACCAAATGACTAAAATGCCCTTATTCTTTAAAATTTTGTCCTATTCATGCCCATTTTTGTCCAAACAAAATATACTGGTCTAATTACCATTTAAGGACCTCCTATTTAATCCCCCATTTCAATCAAGTACTTATGAATTAGAACACATATTTTGTAACTTTTGCAATTTAGTCCTAAAAGTCCAATTAAGCACTTTATCAGTAAAATTACTTAACGATATTTTTACATAATATTTTAATCAATAAATAAACCTTAAAACTTAATCGGAATAATTTTTTTGACTTCAAATTCATGGTTCTAAAATCATCGTTTTGTTTAGGCCCTAAATCGGGCTGTTACAGCAACTTCTTCAAATAAGCCCTAATAGGCAAATTAAACTTGCAATCTATAAAATTTCTTATCAATACTCTAACACATGCATCTAATCACTCGGTAAATCATAAAAAAAAATTAATCGAAATAAACTTTTCTATCTCAAATTTGTAGTTTCACAACCACTATTCCATTTAGGCCCTATTTCGAGATGTTACAGATAATACCACAAATTCTTTAATTTCAAGCATTCCCACCATTACTTGAATGTTTTCATTCAAGCCTCTTTCAAAACTGGCACACATTTTAGCTTCTAAAGCTATTTGTTACCGAGCATACTTACTCACATTCAAATTTTTATGCTCGCATTCAATAATTGACATATTTTGCTATTTCAGGTTTAGGAACTCACGTTCCTTGTCTTTTAGATACCGTTGAATGACGTATTTCTTTCTAAACTTAGTCTGGAAAAATTCCCATGTTACCCATTCTTTTGGAACCATAAATATTAAGGTAAATCACAACTGATAAGCATATTATTTTAGTACTGAATTAGCACATTTCAAGCTGTCTTCAGGTAAGCAATTTAATTCATTGAAAACATGTTGTACATTTTCTAACCAATACTCAGCTTTTTTCGGATCTTCATTGTACAATCCATGAAAATTTTTGGCTCCGTAGTTACGAATTTTATTTGTAGGAGGTCAATGAATAGGTACCTGTGTAACACCTCTAACCCATATTCGTTGCTGAAATAGGGTTATAGAGCATTACTATACAAATGGATCATTTAAAACATGCATTTCATACATCATTATAACTGTATTATAAAGCAATCATTCACATACATATCGTCCCTAAATGGAGCCCTCTAGGCCTTAAAAATACCTTAAAAATGATTCAGGACTAAATTGGAAACATTTGCATAGTTTAAGAGAAGTTCACAAATTTTTGACTACAGGGGTCACACGGCCATGTGCCTCACACGGCTGAGACACACGCTCGTGTCTCAGGATGTGTAACATTCGAAATAGCCCCACACAACCGTGTGCCAAGCTTTGTGCTAGGCCGTGTAACTGACTGACTTGCATGCAATAAATCTTACAGGGGACACACGGCCGTATGGCTAGGTCGTTTGTCACAGACCACTGAGTCAGACGTCCGTGTCTCAGGCCGTGTGGACATGAATTTGCCCAAATTCAAGCCATTTCCACCAAACCATGCATACACCTAAAGGAATTTTGTACACATAATCAAGACATAAAAAACTTACCTAAACATGCATAAAATGACCAATTCAATAGCCTCAAAACAACCAACCAATATGCCATTTCAAGGCACCTTACAAGCAACATCAAAGCTTACTTACACATGCATATTTATTCACATTTCCATCATCAAACATAATTCAACTTCTAATCAAACATGCTGCAATTATGATTATTAACACTTCTATCACAAAATATGCCATTTGAACTCATGTAACATGATATAGTCACAATGACACAAACTAGCAAAGCATCAAAAGTATCAACATAATTAACTTACATAACGTATACATACCAAATCACTTTCTAACCATTTTCAAACTTAATAGCCTAGTTCAAATATGAACTAAAACATGTCACATGTAACCATTTTCAAACTATCATCAACATGCCAAGTGAATCATATCAACAAGCATTTAAAGTAATAAACATCACATAACTTGGTAAGGTATCAAGGTGCACCAAACCAATATAACTTTCCAAAGCTTACACATACCAAAATATCATTAACACACGCACTATAATACCATTATAAATCGTCCTATGCATGCCATTATAAACCTTAGCCAAAATACTCAACAACTACCGAATTGTCCAATGGTTAGTGTGATAAATCTCTGATGAACTTCCAATCGATTGAGCTTTTGATAATCTATAAAGTAAAGGAAAAATAATTATGTAATAAATCTCCGACGAACTTCGAATCGATTGAGCTTTTGATAATCTATAAAGTAAAGGAAAAATAATTATGTAAGTAATGAATGCTTAGTAAGCTCGTATGAACTTTAACATAATATACTATTTCAATCATGAACTTCACAAAATTATATAAACCTTTACCAATGCCATAGGATTAGTAAAGCCTATATAACACCATCAAACTCTCAACTTAGCATACTTGTTCAAGATATATGAAATTAACCATATATATATAAACATAACATTTAATTAATCATTGTTACCATACGATCATGTTTCAATTCATTTGCTTACTTACCGTTTCCAATACCATGAGTTTAATATAAACCTATTCAAGTATCACCAAACTCACATGTTAGTAGATTTATTAACAATCATATAAACTCAATTATAACATAAATAACTTTCATAGAATACATTACATAAGCATCAAAATTTTCTTATAATTATGAACCTTTCCATTAAGTCACTTACCATTCCATTCATTTTCTTACTCATTTCATTTGCATAGTACAAAGTATAAATATACAAATCAACCATATATGTTCCTGTCATCCACAATCTCAACCGATAAATCACATACATTCAATTTAATACTCAAATGTATAGAAAATCCATCAAATTCATTAAACAAATTACCTTACTAAGATTTTCAATTCGAAGAACGACTTACGGATAGGAGCACATCGTCAGTACAACCATAACACGCCAGATGCTCATACGAGTCAATCCCTTCAAAACACACCAAATGCTCACAAGAGCTAGTCCAACTCGAACACGCCAATGCTCATAAGAAATAGTCCAACTGAAACATGCCAATGCTCATAAGAGCTAGTCCAACCGAAACACGTCAATGTTCATAAAAGCTAGTCTAATTGAAACACGCCAAACAAAAAGTATAACACGAGAGTTTAAAAAAATTCTAAACCTTGATTTACTCAGGAAATAAATATATTCATCCCTCCAAACCATCTCCACTCCAATGCCCCACAACACACCATATCATGATTGTACTCTATCCCGCATTCAATCCAATCCGAACATCAAATTCAATAACATATCTCAAATAATCATTCATTATCAGCAATTGAATATATATATTTTATATCATGTTATAATATTCAAAAATTCACATAGATGTTAAATTTTAAACCGTACAAACTTACCTAGACTGAATTGCAGTAGTTGTAAAAGTTTAGGGACTATTTCATAATTTTTCCTTTTTCATGAGTATCTACGGGATCTTGATCTAAAATATGAAATTTCTCAATTATTAGCTTACATTTAACATTGCAATACATTTTACAATTAATGCATTTTTTCAAATTTACACAATTACCCTAAACTTTTTATAATTTTTAGAATTTAGTCTCTTAACTCGAAATTTATCAAATTAACCATTTTTCTCAAGTAAATATTTTATCAAAATATACTAGGCCTTTAAAAAGTCCCTAATGAACATTAAATTCACTATCAAACCCTAAAATTTAACATTTTCACAATTTAATCCTAAAATCAAAATCTAACAAAAGTCACTCTACAAAATCATCAAACAACACAATGAAAGCTCTGAATACATGGTATTCATCATAAACATTCAAAATTCATCAATGGAAACTTCAAAAAATTTTAACAGAATAAAAAAAAAGGTACGAGCTAGCTGGACTTAGTTGCAATGATCTGAAAAATATAAAAATTACAAGAAATAAGTGAGAATTAAGATCACAAGGATGAAAGAACCGAAGCTTAAAGCTCTCCCTAATGGTGAATTCAACCAAGGTTGAAGAAAAAAGCATAGGAATTGTTTAATTTTATAATGTGTTTTACTTAATTTCAAGTTATTTACCATTTTGCCATTAATTACATAATAATTTTATCCTTTTTTTTACTAATGACGTCCTACCACATTATTTAAGGCCTAGTGACCATATGGCTCATTTCTCAATTAATAATTAAGCCATTTAGTCACTAAATGCATTAATTAATAAATTTTACACCTTTTACAATTTAATCCTTTTTAATTAATTAACTATCTAAACATTAAAATTTCTTAAAGAAACTTTAATACGACCTTAATAACACTCCATAAATTTTTAATAAAATACTTACGGTTCATTTTATAGAAATAAGGTCCCGATACCTCATTTTCTAAAACCACTTGTCTTTAAGGTCATACCACTTGAACCTAATTGTTCTCTCAAATAGCATAAATTACCAATTCAACATTTATTTTAATACCATATTTGACTCATGAATATTAAATAATAGTATTTACGAACTCACTCGTTAGATTTGTGGCCCCAAAACCACTATTTCTAACACCACTGAAAAATGAGTTGTTACAACTTGATTTAAGTTTTAAGGACGAACAAGTGCCGAGGAAGGCGCAAGATGGGGTGGAGCTTGTGAAGCCATTGGATTATTCATTATACATTGTGCAAACCAATCATTCATCAATTGGAAGAAGGTATTACGATCTCCACATCTCGGTAATTGAGATTCAGACATATCCTGGCTTGCTCCCTTATTAGAAGCTGGAGCATAACTTTCAACATCATCACCATCGACATGATTAAATTCATCTACCATTGTAAATCTATAAAAGAAAACACTGTAAGATCGGACCATGAGCATCACACAGCTTCTAGGTTATTGTGGCATGCATTTCTAAACTCAATACACGCTGTGTTTAGTCCCCAAACCGACAAAACCATAACTATGATACCACTAAATGTAACACCCTTAACCCGTCACCATCGTCGAGTTAGGGTTACAGAGTATTATGACACATATTGAATCAAATGAAAATATAAAAACATTCAAGTATTGATTTAAATATTAGATAATTGAAACCAATCATCATTCATAGTATATATACAAACACGAGCCTTATAGCGAGCTTATGAAACCTAAATATTGATTTAAAAACAATCAGGAACTAATTTGAAATAAAAAAAATGTAGAAAAATTGAAAACAGGGATCACACGGTCGAGTAACATAACTCAGGTCATGTGGCTCAAGGACATGGCTGTGTGGCCAAACCTTGTATAGTTTGAAAATAGGGTTACATGATCATGTCGCTTGACTGTGTGTAAATCAAAATAGGGTCACACGGCCGTGTTGTAGACCATATTCCAAACTAAACCAAAATCAACCATTCACATGCCTTCAAAACACACTTAAACAAGCTTAAAACATACCAAAGGATCCAACCTAAGTGCCTAACCAATATGCCCTCATTAGCAATACATATAATCAACATTTATCAACCAATCAATTCATCCATTCTAGCCTTCTAACTATCATTAAGCACACCAAACTTGTTACCATAAAATTATCCAAAAATGCCATTCAAACATAACTTATAACTACACATTACCAAGAGACTAAATATGCAATATATATACCAACTTTGCACATAATTGCACTTACAACTAAAGTACCAAAACATGTCTAACATTTGCAAAATAAGTATCCTATATACATGCCACAAGTAACCACAATCCAAGATTTAAAAATCTACTGATGTCAAAAGATGGTAGGTGTGAGCTCTTTTGATCCTATCGACATGCTTCGGTTATCCAAAATCTATAGAACAATATAAAAGGATTAAGTTTATACAATACTTAGTAAGTTCATACAATCCAATTCAATAACTTACCTTATTCATTTAATAGATAATTGTAAATAGCTATTCAAACTAATATCCCTATCATGAAAAAGTTTAATAATTCTAGATCAGTAAATAATGATAATACAAATAGTCATAATTCATATTTTGTCCACATTAATAATATAATGTATATCTTTTGAATTTCCAATGGAACTTTGTAAAAGAACTCAATACACAAGTACAAAAACATTTATTGCTCGTTCGAGCTAGTCAGGTACAAAAATATATGTGTCAGGTTACCCGTCCGGACTAAACCATTAACAACACAAAAAATAGCCTGCTCAGGGCTGTGTATACGTGTAAGGTTATCAGTCCAAGTTAAACCTTTAAAACAAAAACAGATTACTAGTCTAGGCTAAATCCGTGTCACATGTTTATCCAAGTCTACAAAAAATACTAGAGCTCGATCCAGATTGGGAATCATGTGGAAACCTCATGTTTGAGGCTTTTACTCGGTCCATCGGAATTATCTAGAATTCAATTTATTACCACATAATCCAATTTCCATTTCAATAGGTTATATATAATTAATTAACATCTAATAACAAATTGTAACCACGAAAGGTAGTATGAACTTACTTGTCAAGTGATTCAACTATCAAAGACTAATCAACAATTTTTCCTTTTCATCGTACGTCATTCGTTCATTGAGACTCTTGATCTAAAGTATAGTTTAATTTAATTAATTCATTTCACACAACATAAACAATCAAGTTTATACATTTAAACCCTTTTTATTCATATTTTACATATTTACCCCTAAACTTTATCCTTTATGCAATTTAGTCTCTAAACCCAAAACTTTCAAATTGAACATATTCAAGCTTAAACTAAGCTAGCCAAATTTCTTGTAGTCCTTGAACAGCTCATATATTTCATCATATTATCATGAGATTTTACTACTTTAACAATTAAATCCTTAAACATCAAAATAACTAAAAATTACTTTACAAAATAATCCTATTTAGCTATCAAACTTATAAAACCATTATCAAACTTCAAAGTTTTCAAAAATTCAACAATGGCACATTTCAAAATGTTTAACATTTTTTATGAATTAACCCTTAAGTTAGCTAGATTAAGCTACAACGATCTCGAAAACATAAAATTTATTAAAAATGGGAACCAAAATCACTTACATGTACCCTAGGAACTTGGTCGAACCTTGAGCATGCTTAAAAATGGTGTAAATGGTGGTGGAAAAACATGAGGAAGAAGATGACTATTTCTTTTGTTTTCTGTTAACAAATTTACCTATTTACTAATTTACCCTCGAAGTTAACCTTAAATTCTAACCAATTTATAACATTAACTGTCTAATATAAATGCTAATGGTCTAATTACCATTTAAGGCCATCAAATCAAGTTCTTAAAGCTATTAAACCCATTTTAACTAATAATAATAAACTTTTGTAGCTTTTATGATTTAGTCATTTTTACTTAATTAACCAGCTAAACATTAAAATTTTCTATCCAAATTTTAAAATGAACTTGTGATACTCCTATAAACAATAAATAAATAATAAAATATTGACCTACTTGTTAGAATTATGGTCCCGAAACCACTGTTTTTGACACCATTGAAAAATGAGATGTTACACATGACCTTGTTGCTTCTTCAGTGCCGATATTCCAGTGGCATTAAGGTGTGTGTTACAACCTAAAAATACTGAAAACAGTCACAAAAATTTGGAAATTTTGAGAAAATTCAAAATTGGTAGATGACGCCACACAACCATGTGAACCATATGAGCATGTGGTGGGTTGTGTGCTAGGCCGTGTGGGCCCACACAGTCTAGACAAGCAGGATGTGTTGGGCCTATTTTGAGTGATTTGTTGGGCCTTGCTAGGGCTGATTTTTGGCAAACTTGGAATCTAATATGTAAGTAATTCTGTGTATTTGTATAACGATATGACGATGTTTCCAGATAGTGAGATTCTGTAAATGCTATGATATCATGCATATGTTTTGTTAGTTAATATGTATGAGTACATGTGGCATGATCATTTGATACGTTATTGCATATGCATTGGGGTGGGTTATGATAATGTGATAGAGGAAGTTGTGATTCTGGCAGTATATCTGCACTATCTGTTTGACAGTACAATTGCAAAATATATATTATTGCGGCCCAGCTGTATACTATCTGAGTGGCATATGACCACATATTGGTGTGATAGATGGATGGGTTCTTGTAGCCCTATTTGGTGTGATTGGCTAGACGGAGTTAGTGTGTAGCAAATGGGAGTAAGATTATTCTGTTTGATTATGCTATGCTAAGCATGCGTGACTTCTGATCCGTCTGTTCTGATATACGCATTTAAGCATGTTTATGATGTGATTTATGATTGTGGGCCAAGGCACACACTGAACTTTATAGCTCATTCTGTTTGTTTAACATTTTTCAGGTAATCCTCGGACTTAGGATTTGGCGGCGCTCAAGAGCTCGATTTGATTTTTGTGTTTAACTCCTTTAGAAACTTTTATTTTTGATTTTATGGACTTATGGACTGTTTTTTGGACTTTAACTTTGGTTTTGGGATTTGTTAAATATTTTAGTTAGTTATTTTAACAACTGGTATGATTTCTGATAATTTGAAATAAACATATAATTTTCAAAGTTAAACAACTCTAAGAATTTTTTCGCTACAAAATTTTAATCGGGATTATATGTTTAACAAAACAAGTAACTAAAGCGTGATGATTTTATAAAAATCAAGTTTCATAAGCATACGGTTCCAAATTTCACCTAAACATTTTATGAATGACAATCTTCCTACCAAAAAGTTGTGACGAGTTTTATAAAATCTACAATTTTCGATTTTGGAATAAGATACATTTTGAAAATAAATGACTAAAGTTTTAATTTATTAATGTAACCTTCCAAAACCAACCATAACGTCTAGGTTAGGTTTGGGGTGTTACACCTTGCCTCAAACACTCTGCGAACCATTCGAGTCCTAAAGACCAAAAGGGGATGGGATTTTTTTTTTAAATCAAATACATGCCTGATATCTAACAATACTCCACCTTCAACCGAATTATATGTAGAGAACAACGAATCATCACCCTTGTGCTCGCCCACATTAGCTACTTCTGTAATTATTCGAAAGTGTTAGAATTAAAATTTGTGATCCCGTCGAACTTCTTCATATCGAAATTCATCATTGACTCTTATACCAATTTGTTGGGGACCGACCTGTATAAACAACGAGATAGTAAAGTGGAGAAGAACAAACACAAATATTTACGTGGAAAACTCCTCTGAAGAAGATAAAACCATGAGCAAAGGAGGCTTCAGCTTTTTACTAAATGAGTAAACACACGAGAGTACAATATGGAGAAAATAAACCTAAATATACTAAACGTACAAAACTCAAACCTTGAAAATGAAACCCTAACTTGGTAACATAATTCTCTCCATAGTTACCACAAAAACTCTCTCAAACTCATATGCGACTACCTCTTGTCCCTTTAAAAGAAAAACCCTCTCTAATTGGCATGTCTAAATCAGGGTTACAAAGGCCACGACTCTGCTTGTTGTGACATTGCCCCTGCTCCTACATCAAGAGATCGTCGCCTCATCTTAATGTCCTGACGACTCTCGTCGTGACATCGTCCCTTGCCCATCGCATCGTCGCAATGTCACATATCTCCTCATCGCGACGTCGCACATCTATCTCCAATAAGTGCTTGCAAAACGTCCGATAAATACGAGACATACACTACAAATGTTGATAGTGAAGTGGTTTAATTTTATAAGAAAAATTAATAGATTATATCATTAATTGATGTTAAAAAATAAAAAATAGTTAAATAAGATACATGATATTTTTTAACATTGCTTGTAATAAAAAAACTCAAATGAAATAATAATTTATAATACAGATTATCATAAAATATTTTAAACATGACTATAATGTGATGATATGCATTAAAATGATATGAAAACATGAAATGCACTAGGACAAAAATTATGGGAGGAATCTTATGCAAAAGTTTGAATTTTTTTTTTTCACATCTAAAAGAAAGATAAAGGAAAATGAATATGATGATGGGTGAAAAAAAAAGAGAAAAGGGATAGGCTAAAGTCGAAAGAATGTAAGAAATGAAATAATTATGTCAAAATATTTTTTAAAATACTAAAATATATAATTATGCATACTTTTTTTTTCTTGGCAAATTATGAATACTTCTAAGCTAAAATAATAATAAAATGCATAATTTAAGACTAAAAATGCTAATTGGGTCAAAATATTGATGGAAAATGCTAAAAAAGGAATTTTTAAGACAATGGTTGGTGAAGGCAATTACAAAAGATGAAACCGAACAACTGTCTATTTGCAGCGATGGGCCTGATGTTGTGACACTTTGAACATGATTAAATTAAACAAAGAAAATTAAACAAAAAATTAAAGTAAAAAAAAGTAAAAGTTGGGTCTTGAAGGTAAATTATAGGCAATGGAAACGAAAGAATGAAAAAAAAAAAAAAAAAACCAGTTCACTCTCATGTTGTTACTTAGAGACACAGTTTGAGAGTTTTGAGACAGATCTTATGGCCAAGCAAAATGCTTTATATAAGAAACAAATAAATACCCAAACCCCAGATTAGCCATTCTTGTGTTTTTTTCTGTCTTTTCTCTTTCATTGCATGAGGCAGGGGCCATGATTGTGTGAACCAGACAAAGCTTTCCTTACTGTCCAAACCTATCTTCTTCAGCTACCTTGTTCTTTTTCTTTTACACTTTACATTTTTCTTGCCATTTTTTTTATTAGACCCGTGAAGGTAAAAAAAAAAAAAAAAAAAAGGGTAATGCTTGGTTGGTGGTCTAGTGAAATGAGTGATCTTTATTTTCCCCGGAAAGTAAGGGAAAGTGCGAGAAACTAAGTATAGGAAAAATACCCAGCAGATTTTGACTTTCACTCTTTTTCATATTTTCCCCTTCTCTGTTTTTTTAACATTTTAAGAGGAAATGAGGAAGCATGGATGGCAGCTTCCTTATCATCCACTCCAGGTATTTTTTGTTTTTGGTTCTTTGTTACTATTTCCATTTTTATGTAAAATTGCTGAGCTTTTTCGTTGCTCCAATTCTGGGTAATTTAGCAAAGTTTTCGTTTTTTTTTTTTTTACTTTTTTTTGCAAAGGTGGTGGCTGTTGCTGTGTTCTTGGCACTTGGATTTGCATTCTATGTGTTCTTTGCTCCTTTTGTTGGGAAGAAGATGTTTCAATACATTGTGATGGGAATCTATACTCCTCTTGTAAGCCATTTCAACATTTTTCCTTTTATTTTATTTTTATTTTCTAATAGGTGGAAGAATTGAGATCTATGTTTTCTTTGCCTGTTGGTCTCTCTGATTCATTTATTTTCCCTCTAATCTAAGGGTCCTTTCCTTTTTCTAAATCTGTTTTTTTTTTCTTTTTTTTTTTTTTTGGTTGTTTTATCTTATGGAGTCTCTCAAGCATATCATCAACTTGTGACTTTAGCTGATAAGGGCAATTGTCTTTTAGCCGTTGTTCCTTTCAGGAGGCATTGATTCTATACAAGAGTTTCAAATTTCATCCATTAAAGGATTATTAGTGGCTAAATTTCTTTGGTTAACAGCTGGTCTTATGGCTCTTCCTTTTTGGAGCATGGATTCTTTTAATGAAGTCGTTTAATTGCTTCGCATATTGGCTCATAAATGTTTTATGTTACTTTTAGGAAATGTTAAATTATGAACTGCTGAACTGTTATCACAGCAAACACAGAGATCTGAAACTTTAAGACGGTTTGTTTGATAGTTCTCATAAGTTATAAAATACTCGAGAACATTTGGGCAAGTCCATGCTATCGGGGACTGGGGTACTTACTGACAATTCTAGATAATGCTAGGTTGATGAACTTTCTCTTAAAGAAATATTTCACACAAAGAAGTTAGGCGTCTATGATGTTATCTGCTGACTGGAATTTGTAAGCTGAGAACTGTTCTCTCTTAAAGTCTATATATAATAGTAGTAAAGACTCTGTTTATTTACTGTAATAGCATATGGCCTAATTGAGTCTAGCTCAGGAGAACTGTGGTTGGTGATTTTGTGGGGGCAGAATGCAGATTGGATGGTTAGAAGTAAGTTAGCTTTTCTTTGAACTTGAAGGATATGCTGTTTAAAGTACATATTGGCATTTTAGATGATTACAGTTAGTACATCAGACTCAAATCGTCTGCTTTAAGATGCCTCTTTAGAATGAAATTAGTGTACGGTTTGAAATGCATTCATGGAGGTCATGAAATATGCTAATGCTTTAGGTGCTAAGTGTGCATGGTTTAGTCATTTCCCTTGTCTTGTCTACAAGTCATAGTTGATCCTATTATTCGATTAAAATGTGGATGGTTGAGTCATTTCCCAAGTCTTGTCTACAAGTCATAAGTAAATCATAATACAATCTAACCGAAGCATGCAAGGTTGAGTCATTTCTCAAGTCTTGTCCACAAGTAGTAATTAATGGCACTATAATGCTGCTTATAATAGCAAGCTATATTTGGCATCCATTGTGGTTCTCATTTTTATTATATTTGATGTGTCCTTATCACCTTGGAACTTTAGTGACAATATTCTCCTTTTAGATTACATGTTGCTTTGGCCTATATATTTGGTGTGCGGCAGCTGATCCTGCAGATCCAGGAGTTTTTAAGTCAAAAAAGTACCTCAAAATTCCTGAAAATAAGCTTTCTGGACCAAAGGACTCTAAATTAGGTGGGGATTCAACTACATCATTGCATGACGACAATGCTACTTCAGTTGGAGGAAAAACTCTGGAAAAGGATGCAGCAGCTACACATGAAACCTTGAAAAACACGAGTCTCGGAACTGATAGAAACAATGCTTCATCGAAGCAATCGTCTTGTTTCCTATGGATTTTTTTCCCTTGTGCTTTTATCTGCAAGTGCTGTAGCTCAAACGAAGAATCTTCTGAACAACAGATGAGTGAAGATGGCATGTTCTATTGCAGTTTGTGTGAAGTTGAGGTAAAGTAGCATTTGGTATCTTTTAAGTTACATCGTTTCCTTTTTCTCCTTTATCTGATGAATATTCCATTACTTTTCTTATGTTGACATAGCTTAAGAGGGGAAAAAAGATAGCTCCATAGTCTATGATTGCATATAACCATGCCTAGTGGATCAAATATGAATTTGAAGAGAAGGGACATGAATCTTGCGTCGCATCAGTTTTAAGACTTATGCTATTTTGTCTTGACATCGTGGATAGCTCATCTTTATTAAGTTTATTATTTTTGGCAGGTTTTCAAATACAGCAAGCACTGCAGAGTCTGTGACAAATGTGTTGACTGTTTTGATCATCACTGCAGGGTACTGCTGGATATTCATTTGTTGGATACTTTTTCCACTTCATCAATGATGCTGCTAATGCTTGTTTTATTCAATTGGGTTTTTTTTTTTTTTAGTGGCTCAACAATTGCATCGGCCAAAGGAACTACCGACAATTTTTTGCTCTCATGGTTTCTGCTCTTCTATTGGTAAGCATGTTCTTCATCTTCGCTGTCATATCAGATCAGAATCATCATATTACTACCTGTAATACTTATGTTCCTTTTGAGATCCTGGATTCTTCAGCCAACTCCTTCCTTACAGGCATCTTAGATCTTGATCTTTAAGAACAATAATACTACTAAGCTTCTTGTTTTGTAATCAATAAACAAATTTTCATACTTTTGCTGCTAAATCGGGACCTTGCAATTTGCCTCTATTGTCTTGTCATTGTATCTTATATATCAAAAGACACATTCATGAATATTACCTATTCCATATAACATCATTAGTGACTCCGCAGTTGCCAGAAATGAAGAAATCCCAGAGTAAGCCTTTTATTTTCTAGTCATTTTCATTTTAACTGACTATTGACAGGTCTATACATGATTTGTCCACCTTGGACTTGAGATTGCAGCTTATTCTACAATGGTCAACCGGAATCCTTGTACTTATCTGCTGTTTCATCGATCGGAAGCAGTTTTCTACTGATATTGCAACGAAGTTAGGAAGCAGTTTCTCTTTGGTTCCATTTGTTATTGTGGTTGTAAGTGTTGTGCCAATATTTATCTTAATCTTTTATTTCCTGGCACTGTTCAATGCTATGCATTACCGATCCTGAATTCTCTTTAACTTTAGCATTTATGAGATCATCAAACAAATCTATAATTACTAGCTCCTTTCAATTCAAGGCATTAAGCTAAGCAGTAAGTTCTTACTTTTACAGGCATTGTGCACCATTTTGGCTATGGTTGCTACGCTACCTATTGCACAGCTTTTATTCTTTCACGTTCTACTTATGAAAAAGGCAAGCCTTTTCAACTTTTTTTTCCCGCTAACATGTGAAGGATGTTTCTATTTTATTTCTTTGCTTCCTTAAGTTGAATCCTAACAAGTACTAAAATGTGAAGAAAGGGGAAAGAAAAGAAAGCTAATTAGCGAATTTAGTAATTCCTGAATGTGCCTCAGGGAATCAGCACATATGATTATATAATAGCTTTACGGGAGCAGGAGCAAGAGCAACAAGGTATTGGTGGTCACCAGAGTCCGCAAATGTCCCCGGCTAGCTCACTTACCGGATTAAGTAGTGCTAGTTCTTTTTCGACTTTTCATAGGGGTGCATGGTGTACACCTCCACGGCTGTTCCTCGAAGATCAGGTAATTTTGACAAATTATTCCTTGTCAGGGGAATTAGTACGGATGTTGAATTGTATATTGTATAAATAGTTTACTTTTAGCTGAATCATAGAAGCTGAGAGATGTTTGTGTAATTGGTGCTAGTTCGATGTTGTTCCTCCTGATACTGGATCTGTGAGTTCATATGGGAAAAAAATGGTAGGAGAGGAACCTATCAAGAAGAAGAATCCGGGAGCAGTTAAGATCAGTCCGTGGACATTGGCACGGTTAAATGCAGAAGATGTTTCAAAAGCTGCAGCTGAAGCAAGGAAAAAGTCCAAAATCCTGCAGCCCGTTGTGAGACGGGAAACCTCTTCCAGGCTAGAAGCAGAAAGTAGCTTTGGAAGCAGTGGCCGACAAGTGTTCTCAAGAGCTGATAGCAGAAGACGAGCATCTAAGCGAGTGCGTCTCCCAGCTGACCTACCCATGGATCCCTTAATGACCATTTCTGCGAAAGACACATCAAGTAGTTTGGCACCTCTTCAACTGGAAGCACGAAGCGCTTTCCAAACCAGTCGAGCAATGTCAAGCTATGCTGGGATTGTTGCCTCTTCTCCTGAGAGCAGTTTAGACTCGCCAGATATTCATCCATTTCGGGTCTCCTCATCGGGAGCTGAAGAATCAAGAAGGCTAGCAGGTTTATCTTCTGTCAATATGGCTGTTCCAAAGGGATTTCCTTTATCAAGGTCTACTAGTGACGGGTATGAAGCATCAGGTGGGGAAGACAGTGATCGAGTTCCTTCGAGAATTATCGAGACATCAACAAACTGGAGCAACGTTCTTTTTGATTCCGAACAGGATGATAGTATCGTTAAACTAAAAGCACCATCTTCATCCAGCCAGGCTAACATTAGAATGCTGTGACTGATCATGATCGATGAAGTTAGTCGATTCTGGTTCCGAGGCTTATTCTTTAATTAATGGGACTAAGAATTTCAAGTACCAGAGTGATAATCCTAATTCAATTGATTTGGGACTCTGAATATGTGAAGAGATGACAATGGCTGTAAAGGCAACTCTGATTTCCGTCGAGGCAAGACTAGCTACCGGTGTTTCAATGAAGAGTCGGTCAATCGGTGCTTGCATTTAGGATGACATGGAAGAAGAAAAGGTATTTGCTTGCATTTAGGATGACATGGAAGAAGAAAAGGTATTTAATATGTACTTTCTGTAATACTCCATTGTACTAACTGTTGAACATTACTAAACTTTGCGGAAAAAATGTGCAAATTTTATAGATAATCCAGGCTGCGTCCATTCTTAATGTTTCATAATGTGTGCCTTAACTAACAAGCTAAACAGTTTTCTTACAAATTTAAAGGGAATCATCATTAACCAACTCCAAAATGTATATCCTTTTTATTTTAACTTACAACACTGAAGCATTTGTTTTACATTGCTCATACATCTGTCTTCTCATCTCTACCAAGTAAAACTAGAAAACGATAAACATAACAGCAACAACAAAACAAAACAGAAGATAAAAGGAAACTCAGTTTCCTGTTTTCATCAAGCATTAAACGATTGAAACAACATAAGGAACATTCACTTTCCCATCATCAACAGGCAAACTTACATACTGTGTAGCAAATTCTTCATCAAGCTCTCCATGTAGAGCCTTGGCTAATATATAGAAAACTGTATTTGCAGCCAAACCATGAAGCATGAGGAACATGTAGATGCAGGAAGTGGAGACAATATTCATAACAGATGTCCAACTTTTCCATTTATTACCAGCTGGATCCCCCAGTCTTTGAATTGAGAGCCAGATATTACACGCAAAGAAGAAGCCGAAAAACAGCATCATCTTAAAAGCAACCCCTTTCATTCCTTTAACTAGATTTCGACTTCGCTTTAATGGTTCGAGTCCCCAGCTTGATTCAACTACTATGATAGCATGAGCAAATATCCAGTTCAGTTGGAGATAAGTTATAGTAGACGTGAAAATGATCACATAGACAAGGATAAGTACGATGAAAGTAGGTGAAGAGTAAAATTGGGTTGCTTTGATTAATGCAAAAAAGACCAAACCAAGAACTAAACTGATTCCATAAACGATAAACTGGGTTACAAGGGAAGTCGAAAGGAGAGGGAAGAAGGAAGTGGAAGCTGCCTTAAAAGAGGATAAAAGGTTGAGGGGTCGACCGAAAAACCCGCGGAAAACGCTGTAAGTGATGGAACCGATAGCGAAGAAAGAGAAGATGGAGAGGATGAGGGTGTAAAGGAGATTGAAGATGGGGAGTTTAATGGGGAAGATGGGGGGGTTTTGTCCAAGGAAGCTGAGGTGGGATTCAATGGTGGGAGAGAAGTGTTGATAGATGAAGGGATAAATGGATAAAAAACAAGAGGAAGGGAGGAGAAAGAGGACTGTGAGTGCTTGGAAGTGGCAACAGTGGGCTTTCAGTATGCGCCTGGATTCGGATAGGATGGTCCAGAGGTCGATTTTTGACGGCGGAGATGGTGGAGGCGTTGCCATGGCGGAAAATGGAGGAGGAGATGATCATGGCAGATCAAATGAAGGTGATTTGAATTTATAATAGATGCATGGAGAAAAGTATAGTCAACTCAAATGGATATCTGTCTGTATACGGCATTTCTGGTCTACTTTTTTTAGAGTAGAACTCTTCAAACAAATTTTCTTCCAACTTTAAAACATTAAGTAATAATTAGATATTTTCATTTGCTTGTACATTAGCTTCTACATTAAGGGTCCCATTGATTCAAAACCAATTTTCGTAAAATTATTTTCAATTAACTAAACACAAAACAAGTGTTTTGATAAGGAGAAAACAAATTTCTTTTTATTAATTAATTTTAAAAAAAATTAATCTAAATATTATGGAATATAAAAAAAATTTAAATAAACGAATTGCAATAATATTATTTTTAGTCTAAAATTGCAACAATGATAAATACTTTAATGAAGATTATTACACAGAATTTGTAAGAAATTATCAACAACATTAATTATTATACCATCCAATGGTTACATACCACTCCTCACTTTGTTAAAATAATCATACTATCCTTTCAATTTGCAGCTCTCACATAAATAATAAACCGAATATCCTCAATGACCACAACCAACTGGTCACTGATCTTTGTCCCAACACCAAAAAGAATTGCAGACTCGAAACCTCACTCAACTATAAGACCAACCTTCCCTCGTTCGCACACTCCAGGGGATTCCCACACTAAAGGTTCTCTGGAATCTCAAAGTTATCCTTCAAAGCTGTAACCCAACGATATGATCATAGCTTGATTAGGAGACCCTAAATAACTGATTCACATCAAGCAAAACCGTAAGAGTACCTAAGGTAGCTAAATTGACCACCAAGCTGCCTGCAAAATGGAACTCAAAACAGCAGAACAAAAATCACTCCCCGTGCCATTTGAGAATATGCTCTAAAACCACTTAATATATTCCATTGTTCTCTAAAATCACTCTTTTTCTCTCTCTAAAAACTGAGCAACAACTAAAACCAGAGTTACAGAAGACATATCCCCTGCCTACAGCAAAAACAAACCCAAACCACAAAACACTAGGATTAAGATCCCTTACAATGAAGAAGAACATGTCCCATGAAGAAGGGTGGTATTGCTAAGAGCATATGGATTCTTGAAGTTGATGAGGCAAGTGGTGAGGAAGATTCTGTTTAATTAGAATTGCATTTGTGGAATTATGAGGCTTGCATTTCATAGCTTCATTTTTGCAAGTTGAAAAGCAGATATGAAGGGCAGAAAGAAATAGAAAATAAAGGAGAAAACTGATTCTTCATTTAATCAGTCCCATTCATTTGATATTAGGGACGGTAGATTTATACAGAAGCGGAAAAGAAAATGACAAAGTTGGTTAGTCCTGAGAGTATCAAATTCGACAGCTGCCAACCTTACAGCTAAGCTGGTATGCTGAGTCATTCCATTTTAAATTTTCATCTTTTACCCCATTCATTTCAGGAGCAGCTATATTAGATATGCTAACATTGCAAACATCGTGTATTTGTATATGTTAAATTTTAATTTTGATTCAATTTTTAGTTTAATTTTTAAATTTTATTAACTTTTATGTGACACATTTTTTTATTAATTTATGTGTAAATTGATAATAAATTATGTTAAATACAGAATATTGCTTTCCAGTCCTTTGTTTTCTTATTTTGTTTCACTTGGTAGCACCTTCAGGATCTTACATAATCCTCTTCAACATCCCTGCGACTTGAATATGCTTCTAAACTCTCATCTTCATGCTCGATACTTTTTGCCATGGAATGACGTGATGATTGCCTCAACTGGAAAGCTAAACAGTTTTATTACAATGCAAAGAGACTCATTATTAACAAACTAGAATATGTATTAAATTTTTATTGATCCTTACAAATTTGAATAATTTCTTTACATATAGTTAATTCATTCATCTTTCTTTTCATCTATACAATGCAAAATCTAATAAAAATGGAACTCGATTGAACAACTGAAACAGCATGAGGAGCTTTCCCATCATCAACAGCCAAACTTACATACTTGGCTGCAAATTCCTCATCTTCAGCAAGCTCTCCATGTAGACCCTTGGCATATATATAGAAAACTGTATTTGCAGCCAAATTATAAAACATAAACACCATAGAGAAGGTCGAAGTGACGAAAATATTCAAAACAAATAGCCAACTTGTCCATTTATCAGCAGCTGAATCTCCGTATGTCATAACTGAGCGCCAGGTATTAATCGAAATGAAGAAGCCGAAAAACAGTATAATCTTCAAAGCAACCCCTTTCATTCCTTTAACTAAATTTCGACTTCGCTTTAATGGTTTAAATCCCCAGCTTGATTCAACGACGACAAATACGTAAGCAAATATCCAATTCACTTGTAAATGAACCACAATAAACAAGAGAATAATCACGTAAACAAGGCAAAGGAAAATGAAATAAGGTGAAGGGTAATGAACTTGGAAGCCTAAAATGACTACTGCAGAAAAGGGTAAACCAAGGATCAAACTGATCCCAGAAACGATAAGCTGGGTTACAAGGCAAGTCGAGAAGAGAGGGAAGAAGGAAGTGAAAGCCGCCTTAATAGCGGATAAAAGCTTGATGGGTCGACCGTAAAAGCCGTGGAAAATGCTGTAAGTGATGGAACCGGTTGCCAAGAGGGAGAAGATGGAGATGGGGAGGGTGTAAAGGAGATTGAGGATAAAGGTTTTAGTGGGGAAGATGGAGGGATTTTGCTGAAGGATGCTGAGGTAGAATTCAATGGCGATGAAGGGGTAGATGGATAAGAAGAAAGAGAAAGGGAGGAGGAAGAGGAGTTGGAGAGCTAGGAAGTGGCGGGAGTGGGCTTTGATTATCCGGCAGTATTCAGACCGGATGGTCGAGAGGTCGATCTTTAAGAGCGGTGTTGGTGGCGTTGCCATGGCGGAAGGTGGAGGAGATTATCATGGCAAATCAAATGAGAAGCTTCGCCTTTATAATGCATTGAAAGGGTTTTAGAGAAAAGTCAGATGGGAAGGGTTCAACTTTAACTAAGGTGGACAATGAGACACGCTATTTCTGGTCAACTTTTAGAAAATATTATTATATAGAATCATAGTAGATTCAGAAAAATAAATTTGAAAATAATTTTTAAATTTTTTACCTTTACTTTTGACTTTATTTTTTATTTTTTATGAAACAAATACTTTTACCATATATTTTATTTTTAAAATATAATTATATGTTATTTTTTTAGTGATTAAATTACCCATAAATGCCAAAAAAATTTAAAATTTACCAGATTAGGTCGTTTTTTTGGAAGAATTACGAGAATATGCCTTTTTTAAAATTTAGAAAAACACGTCCACTTGAACGTTTTCAGATGATTTGCAGAAACCAATAAATTTTATTTATTTTTTGGTGTCACTTATTAATGTGAAAATAAACTTAAAAACCAGGCCTTTATATAGGCATCAAGTTTTATTTCTCTTGTTTAAGTGATGTGGGATGTGAGATATGGGTATATATAAACTCATAACCCATTTATAGCTTGCTCATAGACAATGTGAGATTGCTTACTCTTTCAACTAATAACATAATATTAAATGCTACACTACAATGTGGCAAAAAGCATTTCCAACTGGAAGCATTTTTCTGTAAATCACCTGAAAACTCTTCCACCTAGATGCGCTTTTTTGAATTTCACCTGAAAACGCTTCTAGTTGGAAACGTTTTCGTAAAATCGACCTATTCTCGTAATTCTTCCAAAAAATGGTCTAATCTAGTAAATTTTAAAATTTTTAGGCATTTATGGGTAATTTAGTCTTTTTTAGTCGAACTGTTAAATTTATTTTTTTAATGGTTAAGTTAGTTATTTATATAGGTTAATTTATACATATATGCTGAAAAAATGATTTGAGAAACTAGGCTGAAATTCTAAAACATTACTAATATACGTTGTTTTTGGAAAGATAAAGGAAAACACGTCCTACAGGGTGCGTTTTCCTTAGTACCAAATTGTATAATTTGTTTTACATATTAAATGTACACTTATTTACAATATATGAAACAAATTTATTAAATTGGTTTGCTTTGGAACGTATTATATTGTAAGTTTAAAATTTACAATTATTTATGTTACTTTTTCATTTAAGTTTTTTTTTTCGGTCGATTTGTTAGATACAATATTTTGACAAAGTAAAGAATTGATCAGAAGCTTCACAATTTCAGATTAAAATTTTAACTTGCGTATTGTAATATATCTTACTTGGAGAAGTAATAATATTTACACTTTACAGAAAAAAATAATGAATAAATGAATAAGTTAGTGTTTTAATTAGCTTTTCTCCTCGGTGCTTTCGAGTTGTGTGGACATGTTGGCTTCATATGCTCTGGGTTCCTACAGTATGTGCATAACCTCAGTGTGTCTCTTCGCTCCTGAATATCTATATTTCCTCATATCCGAGTTGAGTTTGGCCAACCTTTTGGCTTGCATCGCGAGTTCTTATTTGGTACCAACTCAAAAAGAGCGTGTGAGGCAGGCGACCATATGCTTTCATAAGGGATAGGTAGGAATTCAGATTTTCAAACATTATACATACGTTCAAGTCTGTAAAGTTCATCAACGTAGGTTATGCAATCTATACGTTCCGAGGTATATATAATAATTACATGTGTTCTTGGATAACGACGTGCTTGAAATCTCCCACAGTCATAGGTCATTTGTCTGAGGTCTACGCGGTATGCTCCACCAATAACTTCATGGTCGGGTCTATGGGGTTGCTTAACTTGAAATATTAGATTTTGTCCTGAGTGACACACTGAAGTAATTGAGTTTGTGATTTCTACATTTTCCTCAATATCCTTCAACATTGACTTGCACCAAACGTGATCGCCCTTTAATTGCCCCGTGTATGTCTCAGCCTACTTTGGAAACAATGCTACTAATAAAAAATACATTTCCTTGACCACTTAGGTTACAAAAAAATGACGCGTCCCTTTCAGTATGAAATTAGTGCATTCCGTTAGGTTCGAGGTCATGTGCCCGTATCTTACTCCTCCGTCATATGATTGCGTCCACTGCTTTAGAGGTATCCCATCGAGGTACTGTGCACCAAATTGGTTTACAGCCTGTAGTCTCTCCAACATTTCATGAAATCGATGTTAGACGAGCTCGTACCCTGTCAATGACAATCAACAATGCATTCAAAAAAAGTGACCCAAAATGTATATGTCAAACTGTTTTACAGGGAACCAATTCTATGCATAATATACCTATGTTAATGACATGTCGCCACTCCGCATCCTTATGTTATCGGCCCATGTAGTTAGACCCTATGTGACACAAACAATACCTATAGTGTGCAAGATCCCATAGGCTTGAACATCATTCGAATGCGGCCTGTATTCCAGTGCCTCTGTCAGAAATGATGCACACCTCGGGCTGCGGTACAACATGCCTTCTCAGGTTAGTTAAGAAGAAATCTCAGTCATCACAGTATTCTTCCAAAGTTGTTGCAAATTCTATTAGCGATTATTCGGTTACCATCCTATGCAATAACTATTAACAACTTATGCTCGTATCTCCCGTACAGGAATGTGCCTTCAATTTGGACAAGTGGCTTACAGTACTGGAATGCAGTTACGCATTGCTTGGAAGTCCAAAAAAATGGTGGGAAACTCTTTTTCCAGGGACCAAGCGATCACTGTAATACACAAGCTCCATTTGTAACTTGGTTATGAAACTTGGTACGTATTGCTCTAGTACCTGACACCATTGCCACAATTCGTTGTAGGATTTCTCCCACCCATTGTGCATCTTCTCCAATGCCTTCTGCTTTTCCAACCATGACTTATGGTAGGACACAGTGTAATCGAACTCATTGCGGATATGGGTAATAAAACTAAAGATCGAAATCTTAGGACTCGCTTTGACCATGGTAATATAAAGTTAGATATCATATCCGAATCCAATTTCGGATGATCGTTTGACATGCCTAAAAATAATAAATTAGGTCACCATAAGTAGTAGAATGTAAAAAAAAAAGTCAGAATTTGAGTCAATGTTGTTAACTATGATACATACCAACTAAAACACATGTATTTGGCGCAGTAAACTTTTAGATTGTTTAAGATGACAACTTCTTCCTCACAGATGCCATGATTTTCCATGGATATCATGTTCCATGCATTGCGCACTTTGCCACATATTTCTCGGGCCGAGAGCATGTAACGGTGAAGTTGATGCGAAGTTGTATGTTATATCGCTTGATAGTAACTACAAAAGCATCTTTGGAGTCAAACTCCATCCCAACCTCTAAATGGCCGAAATTTGTTGATGATGATGCATGCCCTAGTCTTCTATGAAGGAGGTCTTGGAATTCTAAACCTCACTTAGCAGTGAGATCAAGAGTTCGCATATTGGTGGGGGTTGGTAAGCCGTGAAACACGGGTCATCCCATCGAGCAATGTCTGTAGCTTCACCGTTAGGTCCTCCTTCTTTTGGTTCAATAGGATTGGGATTTAGTTCTAAAATTACCGCAATTTCCGTACCATCGAGCCCTACTTCCTCTATTGGGTTATTATCTATTTCTTTATCCTCTTCGTTCTCTTCTCCCTCTTTGTTATCAACCCTAGTTGCAAATCCAGGGTTGGATGTGCCCTTACCAGTCGAGGTTGTCAAGAGTAGATCATTCATTCTTATAAATTCGATGTCAACCCTAAAATCACTTCTGTTTGCTCCACCCCAGTAACTTGATGGTGTGCCTGCATGAGTCTTACTAGTGTTGAACATTGGGGTGCCAAAATTAAAATCAAAGGCATTGACAGAATGTCATACGGGTGTGTTGTAGGTTCGGTGACCAAGTACCCTCGACTATCCCCCACCTCAATGATCTAAGGGTGAAACCAATAAATGCCTCGTCATTGATGATGATTCTGGCGGGTCTTGGTATAAGCTTTGTAGCAATGATGTGAATCCACTGCACAACCGTGTGGTAAGACTTTCACCAAAACCTAAACACTAAGCCAAGCTATTTTCAACTACAATTTCATACTCAAACACATTCAATCACACCCCAAAATATGTCAAATTCACTCAACCTATATCTAACCAATATCCTATCTTTTGGCACCTCAATTCACATTACAAAACTAACCAAATTCAAGGCTATACTCCATGTCACATTTATACACCAAACACGTTAACAAGTAATCATTCAAACTCTCAAACCATATATCATCTTATTTAAAAACTTACCATTACTTTTTTCATTTAAACATATACATTCATACCATAATTTCAAACAACTATATAAAAATTATACCAAATGACCAAAAAACATGACATGAACATAAACATATACAAGTTAATACTAAACATAGACATCATTCTTCAATTTCATATTTTCCAAATAATTTACAAATCAAACATCTACAAATTTCACCTATTACATGCCATATAACCCAAAAGTTAACTTCAAAAACTACCAAAATGTGATTGGATAGTGTGATCCTTAAGTTGATCCGATCGTTCAATTCCACAAAACATTATCTACAAGGAAACAAGAAAATAACACAAATAAGCCTCTATAAAGCTTAGTAAATTCAACTGTTAAAACGATAAAGCTTACCAAAATAAACATAACATTTATAATAACAAGAGTAATAAATAGTGTTTCTTGTCAACGACAATCATTAACAGGTGAGTAGATACATACAATCATGTACGATTTACATTTTAATACAAACATATGAGATAATTCAATATTAGGCCACAATGCTATTAGGAAATTCATGAACAATTTTCAAACAATTCAATAACAAGTCATTTAACACTAGAGATGTTGCCAAATGAACGATATATAGATATGAGTAGACAACTATCCATCCGAAACATGCCATGAGTTCAAACGAGCCAATCCAACCAAAAACACGCCTTGGCACCAAGTGCCTAGCCTTTATGCTAACATCCCTCCAAAAACACGCTTGGGCACCAAGTGTCAAGCTCGAAGGCATTACATATGCCCCTGGTAACACGCCAGAATCACTGTAATATACCACGATAATTCGCAACTAATGCTGAACCATGATATACTCAGTGTATAAACACAAATCAGGAATCATTGCCTTGTCACAAGTCAATCCCATACAATGTGCACTATAACCTATTGGCATGCCAGTCGTACTCTATCCTACGTTCATTTGGCTCACAACACAACATCGTTTAACAAGGTTTAAATAAACTATTTTATAAATTTACAATAGTTTATAATCAAGCATTCAAAGTCAATGTACATTTAAAAATATGTTAAAATAAACCAAATGAACTTACCAGGGTTAAACTGCAGAGTTTGTAAAAGTTTAGGGACTACTTAGCAACTTTATCTTTTCCTTGGTTATCTACTTGTTCTTGATCTATAAAATAGTTTATTTCATTTTATTAGCTTCAATTTCATATATCATTCAATTTAATACATATTTCATTCTATTTACAATATTTCACAATTGCACCAAACTTTAACTTTATTTAATTTAATCCCTAAACCCAAAAAATTACAAAATTAACCTTATTTGGACACAACCCATACCAACCAAATATTTCTTGTAACGCCCCAAAAATCTCGAAATCCAAAAATCCCAAAATCCCAAATTTTTTTTATTTTTGATTTTGATAAAAATTGTGTTTAATATTCTTATCCAAGCGATAATTTTAGTAGGTCTTAGCTAAGGTTTGAATTTGAACTTAGGGGAAAAGGAAATTATGCGTTAATAATAATTAAGAAACCCTGATGGTAAGTAGTTGGGATTTTAAATAAAAATAGGGGAAAATGGCATCAAAAAGCCTTGTGGAGGAGCGGCAAAGTGACGCCACTTAAGGTATAGTGAGGTGGCGTTAGTAGCTAGCAAAGGGGTCCAAAGTTCGAATCCTAGATTAGTATTTTTAGAGTTTAATTTTGGCCTTCTAGAAGGATGGAAGTGGCATAAAGATGGACTCCAAGGGGAGTGTTTAGAAGAGAAAATTAAGGAAAGGATCAAGGGGTTATCAGCGAGAAAAACGAGGAGATGAGAAGTGAGGAGTAAGTGGAGCCGAATTGGGAACTTGAGCTTGAAGAATTCGGCTATAGGTCTATACTTGGGCTTGAAGAATTCGGCTATAGGTCTATAAATAGATGCCGAATGGGAGGGTTGAAAAGCTAATGACGAATTTCCTTCACTTTGTGCCAGAAACCCTTTTCTCTAAAAAGCTGAAAACCCTTTTTTTCTTTTCTTTCTTTGTGCCGAATTCTTATCCCTCCTCTACTCAATATTTTCTTTTCTTTAGCCGATTCTTCTTCCTCTGTTCTTTGGTGCTGAGTAATCAATTGTTGCCATTCAAATCTCTAAGAGCCAAATACCCTTGGTGCTGCCACTACTCTTTCCACCCAGTCGATTCTAGTGTAAGTGTTCGCTCTCCCAATCAGTATTTTATAAGTATCGAGTATTCGGTCCCTCACTTCTTTCTAATCGAATTTGGCAGGGAATTAGTGTCAGATCTCGATTTTGGATTCCTGCCAATTTGCTCTTCAGATCTGAGAAATACGCGTGTTTAGTGATCAAAGTAAAAGCTAGTAAAGGCTTGGCGTTCAGGTAAGGTTAAGGTGAGATTCCGGCTTTTGGTAAAGTAATCGATAAGTACGTGTGATTAATCTTTGAGTGATATCGATTGTAGGTTTGGGCTAAGGAGATCGCATCATGCTTGCTTACCAGGTGTGTACATACACTGCACACACATAATGAATCGGCAAAAGTCAAAAAGCCGAAAAGTCGAAATGCCGAAAAGTCGAAAGTTTGGCTATGGTAGTCTTGCGAGTGCGCAAACACTCGTAAGGGGAAACCGATAGGTTGCCTAAGGCCCACGGGTGATTCCATGAACTTGGGTAGTGATTTGGCCATATGGGCCGAATTGGGCTAAATGGGCCCAATGGGCTATTGGGCTCATAATAGGCAAAAACTGAATATTGATGCTTTGTGATAGAAATTTGTATGTGAGCATGAATATGAATGTGTCTGGGCCTAATGGGCCATATAAATGTGATTTGGGCCTAATGGGTCATATATAAGTGATTTGGGAATAATGGGCCATACGAATATGATTGGGCTTAATGGGCCATATGCAGGTATGTGGATTTGACTGGGCTTTGTAAGGGGTTTTGGGCCTAGTATATGATGACTACATAAAATTAATTAATATATTGCGACCGTGGACAAGTCAAAGGGTTAATGTGTGGCAACGGGTATATGCATGTCTAGGATTGGATCTAGAGAGAGCTTGGTACTTAAGTGGTCTTAATGACCCACCTCCTCTTTTCTGGAATCCTACCTGGTGCATAGTATTTGTTCATCTTAGCTCACGGGACTTGTTAACGGGCCAAGATAAGTGAAAACCTTAATTAAGGGAAAATTACCGAAATGCCCTTAAGGGCGAAAATGACCAAAATACCCCTAGGTGTTGAATGTAAGTTTTGTGGATGCGACATGTCTACATATGATATTCTGTTTAGGTTGCATATGGGTTGGGAATTATGGAATGGAGGAAGTATATGAGGATCGCATGGTTGCTTGACAATCGTGGATCCACCGACGGCTTTTAAAGCCCAATAAGTAAATGAAGGTAATTTCGCAACCGGGCTACCATGGTGTGTGGGTTGGATGGGTCGATATTTATATCCCCATATGGTGTTACGGGGGATGGAGCCGTCGTGTAGCGGGTGGATAATTTGGTTGGGATTGCATTGCATGAATGATGAATGATGTTTTTCTTTTTGAATGCTTGTTTTCTTCGAGGGTTGTACACACTGAGTTTGTGAAAACTCACCCCTTCTTTTATTTTATTTACAGGTGATGCTCAGTAGAAGGTTCAATGTTTGGAGGGACTCTGGGTGGCCAACTAGCAAGATGATTTGGACTTGGATTTTTTTTTAAAGAATTTAAGTTTTTACTTTTTTTTAAGTATGTTCCAGATTAGATTGTACTAAGGTTTTCATTGTGTTATTATTACTTGAATTATTATTATTTTCAATATAATTGCGAGAAGTTGAACATGGATTTCTTAAATTATAGTATGTTTTCTACGTTTTCGCAATTAAGTTTTTTTATCATATGTTTTAAACGAGGCTTTCGTAACTGAAGGTGTTTGTAAAGATAATTAGGGTTTCTTTTATTTTAAGAAGGGTTTTCAATGAAAACACGATTTTCGCTAAAACACTTCAATGTGACACACTAGATTCGACCATAGCGTCTAGGCCGAGTTTGAGGTATTACATTTAGTGGTATGAGAGCCCAGGTTACAAACTCGGGCTGTGAAGTGGGCCTTATTATTATTTGGCTTCTTTTTGGATTTTAAAAATATTTTGGATCGCGATGCTTTGGAAAAAGAGAAATCTTGTTGAGCGGCACACCGAGTCTCTGATGTCGAACCAAGTAAGTACTTTTATTTTTAAGTTTTTTTAAATTGTTATACAGTAGATAGTTAGAGGGCTACTTTAGATGATGGTTAGAATGGAACTAAAGCCCGTAGGATCTAGAAATTGTAGAGGATTTTCGAAAACGATATTCTCTTTAAATATTTTCATAAGACATCGGTGTAATTATTAAACTAACTAAAACTTCATAAAATTTTTAATCTAGATAATACATGAATCGACAATAAGTTCTAGAAGAGGTGCAAGAGGCCGAGGCCAAGGCCGCGGAAGCGTTAGGGCTGAATTGTCGGCATCGGGCCATATGCCCAATGTTAGAGTAGAAGAGGCTCCGGCCTTACCTGTGGATGGGAATGGACCGTATGATCGGGCTACGGGGGAAGATGCATTGTCGTAGGCAATGCTAAGGATTTTGGAAAGGGTCACTGGGCCCAATAATGGTAGCGGAAATCAGGGGTGCATTTCGGAACAACTTCGATCGAATGGGGCTGAGATCTTTAAGGGCGTGGCTGGTGTGGCTCCTAATGTGGCAGAATATTGGTTGGAGGCCACTGAAAGGATAATGGAGGATTTAGACTACTCACCTGAGCAAAATTTGAAAGGGGCGGTGTCATTGCTTAGGGAGGAAGCCTACTAGTCGTGGTTGACAGTGAAAGAGGGCACCGAACCGGAGCGGGTCACCTGGGAGTTTTTTAAAGCTTCATTCTAAGGGAAGTATGTGAGTGCAAGCTATGTGAATGCTAGAAGAAAGGAGTTCCTGAACTTGTCCCAAGGAAACAAATCGGTGGAGGAGTATGAGGTGGAGTTTCTACGCCTTAGTAGGTATGCAAGAGTAATGGTGGCAATGGAGTATGAGTGCTACGTTAGGTTTGAGGATGAGTTTAGAGATAGCCTCAGGGTACTGATAGCTCTACAAAGGGAATGAGTTTTCTCGGAGTTGGTGGAGAAAGCAAAGATAGCGGATGAGGTAAAGCGCACTGAGTGCCTAAACTGGGAGAAAGAAAGGGGTAAGAATAAGAGGGAGGCTGAGACCTCGGGTGTTGGACAGAGGCCAAGGGATAGGGCCAGGAATAATGGGCCAGTTAGAGCAGGGCCCCCTGTGCTAATCTAGGGATGCCACTTTGTGTTGATTGTGGGAGAAAGCATGGAGGTGACTGTTGGAAGAGAATGGGAGCTTGTTTCAAATATGGGTCTATGGAGCATAGGATCAAGGATTGCCCTCGAACACTAGGTCGAAAGCCAATAGTGGGTCAGGGAGGTGCTCAGCCACCAAGGGGTGGACAGCTGCCACCAAGGGGTCGTAGACAGGGTAGGGGCGGTAACGACAATGGACATGGACACGGAGTACCAGGCAAAAATGCGGGCCATACCGAGGCGAGACAGCCAGCTTTGGTTTATGCTGCTCGTCGTCGAGAAGACGGGGATGCCTCAGATATGATAACGGTTATTTTCTTTATATATGAGTTATCTTTCACAGCCTTGATTGATATTGGATCGACGCATTCATATATTGCATGCAATAAGACTGAGTCTTTGGGTGATGTGTTTGAGATTATTGCAAATGAGATGACTATGATAAGTTCGTTAGGGCAGTCTGTAGGAGTGAATAAGATGTTTAAGGAGGTACCCTTAGTAGTCCGAGGGGTTACCTTTTTAGCGGATTTGATGGAACTGCGGTTTAGTGAATTCGACTTAATCTTAGGTATGGATTGGCTGGTGAAGCATCGAGCCACTTTAGATTGTGCTGCAAAGCGGATGGTGTTAAGAACGACAGAGGATAAGGAAGTAGTGGTGATTGGTGAACGCCGGAACTATCTGTTGAACGTGATTTCGGTGTTAAGGGCTGAGAATTTAGTATGAAAGGGATGCGAAGCCTTTTTGGCTTATATTAGTGATGCGGAGGCTAAGAGCCTTACTGTTGAAGAGTTGAGAGCAGTTAGGGAATTTTTGGATGTCTTTCCCGAGGAGCTGCTTGGGTTGCCACCCAGTAGAGAAGTAGAATTTGGAATTGAGTTGTTACCTGGGACGACACCGATATCTATCGCTCCTTATCGGATGGCACCAAAGGAGTTGGTGGAACTTAAGGCACAAATTCAAGAATTGTTGGATCGAGAGTTCATACGACCAAGTATGTCCCCATGGGGAGCACCGGTGTTATTCGTTGAAAAGAAGGATGGAACCTTACAAATGTGCATCGATTATCGACAGTTAAACAAGTTAACTGTTAAGAACAAGTACCCTCTACCGAGAATCGATGATCTTTTTGATCAGTTTAGTGGAGCTTCAGTGTTCTCGAAGATTGACCTGTGTTCGGGGTATCACTAACGAAGGGTTAAGGAGGTAGATGTTCATAAGACAGCCTTCAGAACTCGTTATGGGCACTATGAGTTCTTGGTGATGCCATTTGGGCTGACGAACGCACCTGTCGCTCTCATGGATCTCATGAATCAGGTTTTCCAACCCTACTTGGATCGGTTCGTGGTAGTCTTTATAGATGACATTTTGGTGTACTCAAAAGATGAGGATGAGCATGATGCACACTTAAGGATTGTGTTGAAGACTTTGAGGTAGAAGCAACTGTATGCCAAATTCAGTAAGTGTGAATTTTTGCTAAGGGAGGTTACTTTTCTAGGACATGTGGTGTCAGCCGAGGGGATTAAGGTGGATCCTCGAAAAATTGAAGCGGTGTTAGACTGGAAAATACCCAAGACGGTATCAAAAATCTGAAGTTTTCTGGGCTTGCCAGGATACTATAGGCAGTTTGTTGAGGGCTTTTCCGTAATTGCTGCACCCTTAACTAAGTTATTGAGGAAAGGGGTACCGTTTGTTTGGACGGACAAGCAGCAAGAGAGTTTTCGAAAACTTAAAAAAGTTTTAACTGAGGCCCCTGTATTGATTTAGCCAGTGCCTGGGAAAGAGTTTACGGTTTATAGTGACGCATCGCATGTAGGCTTAGGTTGCGTATTGATACAAGAAGGAAAGGTGGTTGCGTATGCATCATGATAACTTAAGACTCACGAGGTGAATTACCCAACCCATGATTTGGAGCTAGCTGTGGTGGTGTTCGCATTCAAAATATGGAGGCATTACTTATATGGGGAGAAGTGCATAATCTATTCGGACCACAAGAGTTTGAAGTACCTCCTTACCCAAAAGGAGCTAAACCTTAGGCAACGTAGGTGGGTGGAGTTATTGAAGGATTATGATTGTACGATTGTATAGCACCTTGGCAAAGCGAATATGGTAGCCGATACGTTGAGTTGTAGGGCTAGGTCAGACTTGAGAGCTATGCTCACCCGTTTAAGCTTGTTGGATGATGGTAGCTTGTTAGCTGAGCTTCAAGTAAAGCTGGCGTGGGTCGAGCAGATAAGAAGTAAGCAATTAGTGGATGAGACTTTGAGTGCTTGCTTTAAACAAGTGGAGAGTGGGGAGATATCAGACTTTGGGATAAATTGTGAAGGAGTATTGTGTTTCCGTGGGAGAATGTGTATACTAAAGGACGATGATCTAAGGCAGTCTGTTTTATAGGAAGCACATAGCGGTCTCTACGCAATGGATCCTGGTGGAAACAAGATGGATCAAAATTTGCGTGAGCTTTATTGGTGGCCTGGACTTAAGCGCGAGGTTATGGAGTTCGTAGGTAAATGCTTGGTTTGTCAAAAGGTGAAAGCGGAACATCAGTTGCCTTCGGGATTGCTTCAGCCAGTAAAGATTCCACTCTGGAAGTGGGAAAGGATCACTATGGGCTTTGTTAGTGGGCTACCCTTGACGCCTGCTAAGAAAGACTTGATATGGGTTATAGTGGATCGGTTAACCAACTTTGCCCTTTTTGTACCAGTTCACACCGATTACTCATTGCAAAAGCTGGCTAGGCTGTATGTGGCGGAGATTGTAAGATTGCATGGAGTGCCAGTTTCCATAATATCTGATAGGGACCCGCATTTCACTTTGCGATTTTGGAAGAAGCTGTATGAGGCGTTGGGTACTAGGTTGAATTTTAGTACGGCTTTCCACCCTCAAACTGATGGACAGTCAGAAAGGGTGATCCAAGTATTGGAGGATATGTTGAGGGGATGCATGATTGAGTTCCGAGGTAGTTGGAAGGACTATTTATCATTAGCGGAATTCGCGTACAATAATAGTTATCAAGTAAGCATTGGGATGGCTCCATACGAGGCACTGTATGGGTGAAGGTGTCGAACTCCAACATGTTGGATGGAGTTGGGCGAACGGAGAGTTTTGGGCCTGAGTTAGTAGCCGATATTGAGGATAAGGTAAAATTGATTCGGGATCATTTGAAGGAGGCCTCGGATAGGCAAAAGTCGTATGCTGATCTTAAGCATCGAGAAATAGAGTATGTAGTAGGAGACTTAGTTTTTCTGAAGGTCTCTCCATGGAAAAAATTGTTAAGGTTTGGACGAAAGGGGAAGCTAAACCCAAGGTTCATTGGGCCATATCGGATGGTAAGACGGATTGGGCCTTTTGCTTATCAGCTGGAGTTACCTCCTGAACTAAGCCAAATCCATGGCGTGTTTCATGTTTCCATGCTAAGGCGGTATCGCTCAGATCTTTCACATGTCGTGGCGGTGGAAGAAATTGAGGTTAGGCCAGACCTAACTTTTGAGGAAGAACCCATACAAATAATTGGTTGAGATGTCAAAGTACTGAGAAGGAAGTTCGTTCCATTGGTCAAAGTACTTTGGCGGAATCACAAGGCTGAGGAGGCGACTTGGGAACCTGAAGAAGTGATGTGACGTCAATATCCTCAACTGTTTAAACAAGGTAAATTTCGAGGACGAAATTTCTTTTAGGGGGTAGAGTTGTAACGCCCCAAAAATCTCAAAATCCAAAAATCCAAAAATCCCAAATTTTCTTTATTTTCAATTTTGATAAAAATTATGTTCAATATTCTTATCCAAGCGATAATTTTAGTAGGTCTTAGCTAAAGTTTGAATTTTAACTTAGGGGAAAAGGAAATTATGCGTTAATAATTATTAAGAAACCCTAATGGCAAGTACTTGGGATTTTAAATAAAAATAGGGGAAAAATGGCATAAAAAAGCCTTGTGGAGGAGTGGCAAAGTGACGCCACTTAAGGTATAGTGAGGTGGCGTTAGTAGCTAGAAAGGGGGTCCAAGATTCGAATCCTAGCTTAGTATTTTTAGAGTTTAATTTTGGCCTTCTAGAAGGATGGAAGTGGCGTAAAGATGGACTCCAAGGGGAGTGTTCAGAAGAGAAAATTAAGGAAAGGATCAAGGGGTTATTAGGGAGAAAAATGAGGAGATGAGAAGTGAGGATTAAGTGGAGCCGAATTGGGAACTTAGGCTTAGGGCTATAAATAGGTGCCGAATGGGAGGGTTGAAAAGCTAATGACGAATTTCCCTTTACTTTGTGCCAGAAACCCTTTTCTCTAAAAAGCCGAAAACCCTTTTTTCTTTTCTTTCTTTGTTCCGAATTCTTATCCCTCCTCTACTCAATTTTTCTTTGCTTTAGCCGATTCTTCTTCCTCTCTTCTTTGGTGCTGAGTAATCAATTGTTTCCATTCAAATCTCTAAGAGCCGAATACCCTTGGTGCTGCCACTACTCTTTCTACCCAGTCGATTTTAGTGTAAGTGTTCGCTCTCCCAATTGATTTTTGATAAGTATCGAGTATTCGGTCCCTCAATTCTTTCTAATCAACTTTGGTAGGGAATTAGTGTCAGATCTCGATTTTGGATTCCTGCCGATTTGCTCTTCAGATCTGAGAAATATGCGTATTTAGTGATCAAAGTAAAAGCTAGTAAAGGCTTGGCGTTCAGGTAAGGTTAAGGTGAGATTCTGGCTTTTGGTAAAGTAATCGGTAAGTACGTGTGATTAATCTTTGAGTGATATCGATTGTAGGTTTGGGCTAAGGAGATCGCATCATGCTTGCTTACCAGGTGTGTACATACACTGCACACACACAATGAATCGGTAAAAGTCGAAAAGCTGAAAAGTCGAAAGTTTGGATATGGTAGTCTTGCGAGTGTGCGAACACTCGTAAGGGGAAACTGATAGGTTACCTGAGGCCCACGGGCGATTCCGTGGACTTGGGTTTTGATTTGGTTATATGGGCCGAAATGGGCTAAATGGGCCCAATGGGTTATTGGGCCCATAATAGGCAAAAACTGAATATTGATGCTTTGTGATAAAAATTTGTATGTGAGCATGAATATGAATGTGACTGGGCCTAACGGGCCATATAAATGTGATTTGGGTCTAATGGGCCATATACAGGTGATTTGGGCCTAATGGGCCATACAAATATGATTGGGCTTAATGGGCCATATGCAGGTATGTGGATTTGACTGGGCTTTGTAAGGGGTTTTGGGCCTAGTATATGATGAGTACATAAAACTTAATTAATATATTGCGATCGTGGAAAAGTCAAAGGGTTAAGGTGTGGCAACGGGTATATGCATGTCTAGGATTGGATCTAGGGAGAGCTTGGTACTTAAGAGGTCTTAATGACCCACCTCCTCTTTTCTGGAATCCTACCTGGTGCATAGTATTCGTTCATCTTAGCTCACGGGACTTGTTAACGGGCCAAGATAAGTGAAAACCTTAATTAAGGGAAAATTACCGAAATGCCCCTAAGGGCAAAAACGACCAAAATACCCCTAGGTGTTGAATGTAAGTTTTGTGGACGTGACATGCATACATATGATATTCTGCTTAGGTTGCATATGGGTTGGGAATTATGGAATGGAGGAGGTATATGAGGATCGCGTGGTTGCTTGACAATTGTGGATCTACCGACGGCTTTTAAAGCCCAATAAGTAAATGAAGGTAGTTCCGCAACCGGGCTACCATGGTGTGTGGGTTGTGTGGGTTGATATTTATATCCCTACATGGTGTGATGGGGAATGGAGACGGGGTGTAGCGGATGGATAATTTGGTTGGGATTGCATTGCATGAATGGTGAATGATGTTTTTCTTTTTGAATGCTTGTTTTCTTCAAGGGTTGTACACACTGAGTTTGCGAAAACTCACCCACTCTTTTATTTTATTTACAGGTGATGCTCAGTAGAAGGTTCGATGTTTGGAGGGACTCTGGGTGGCCAGCTAGCAGGATGATTTGGACTTGGGTTTTTTTTATTAAAGCATTTAAGTTTTTACTTTTTTTTAAGTATGTTCTAGACTAGATTGTACTAAGGTTTTCATTGTGTTATTATTACTTGAATTATTATTATTTTCAATATAATTGCGAGAAGTTGAACATGAATTTCTTAAATTATATTATGTTTTCTACGTTTCCACAACTAAGTTTTTTTTATCAGATGTTTTAAACAAGGCTTTCGTAACTGAAGGTGTTTTTAAAGATAATTAGGGTTTCTTTTATTTTAAGAAGGGTTTTCAATGAAAACACAGTTTTCGCTAAAACACTTCAATGTGACACACCAGATTCGGCCATAGCGTCTAGGCCAGGTTTGGGGTGTTAAATTTCTACAGAACCCTCTATTTAACATAATTTCACAACAATACTATGAAATTTTATCGTTTAAAAAATTTAGTCCTTTAACATGAAAATCAATAAAAATTATTTTAGAAAATAATCCTATTTAACAACCAAGCTTAGTAATCTATCACAAACTTTCACAAACATCTCAAACTATCCATGGCACATTCTAAAATATTTAACAGTTTCAAAAACAGAGGTATGAGTGAGCTGGACCTAGTTGTAACAATATAAAAAACATAAAAATTACAAGAAACATATGAAAAATTCACTCACATGTAAAGGAAATTAAGGTGGCCAAACCTTCAAGCCTTCAATGGTTTTTTCTTCTATTCAATTTCAGTCAAAACCATTTTTGGAAGATGATACATTATTTTTGTTTTATTTTGCTTAAGTTTTTATTATTTAATTACAAAATTGCCCTTCAATTAAACATACATTTTTTGCATAGCCTTAACCGTCCATGCTAATTAAGAACGGTATATTTTCCCTTTAAACGATTCCACTTATTTTATTTACACAATCTTGTAATATCCTGATTTTGGGCCTAGTCGGAATAGTGGTTTTGTGACCACAAAATCCGATATAGAAATAATTATTTTATAATTATTTTGATGTTTATGATATGATTGCATGATTGTGTGAAAATTTCGTGATGAAATCCTATGCCTAAAGTGCTTAAATTGAAATTAGGGACTAAATCGAATAGTTTGCAAAACTTGCAATTCTAGAAGTTTCTAGTATGAAATTGTTTTGAAATATTAATTAGGAGGTATTAAATAGAAATTTTACCAATTTCTAAGTTTATGGACAAAAATTGGACATGGATGGAATTTTGGAAAGTTTAGTAGTAAGGGCATTTTGGTCATTTAGGGGTAAAATGAATTAAAATACAAAATTAAAAGCCAATTTTGCTCATCTTCAACCCCATGGCCGAATATAGCAAGGAGAAACCATGGCTAGGGTTTTTCAAGCTTCCAAGCTCGATTGTAAGTCCATTCTAGCCCCGTTTTCAAGTTCTTTTACGTTTTGGAGTCCCCGTTAGCTCGATTAAGCTTATGCTAGCAATAATTTAACCTAGGGTTTATATTTGGAAAAATACCCATAGGTGAAATTTGTGTATTTTGGTGTTTTATGATAGAATATGAGGTTTTAAATTATGTTAGACAACTTGTACTACTTAGTTTTAAGTGAAAACGAGCAAAATGGCTTAATCGGTAAAAATACCTAATAGTCATAAGTACATGTTAGAGTGAGAATTTGATGTTACCATAGAAGGGAAAAATAATCAGCATGTCATAAAACATAAGAAAATAGGCTGAAGTTTAATTTACGAGCTTTGGGTCAAAAGTGTAAATATGCAAAAGTTTAAGGGCAAAATTGTAATTTTTCCAAAATATGATTTTGGGTCAATTTGAATAATGTGAGTCCTAATTAGACTATATTTTAAATGATAGAGCAAGGAAAACTTAAATTCGAGCTAAAATGGGGAAAATACCAAGTTGTGGACGAAATGGTAAAAGTAGCCATTTTCGCATACGAGGTAAGTTCATGTGTAAATAATGTAACATAATTGTTATTTTTAAGCCATTGATGTTAATTATATGATATGCTGATTTTTATCATGAAATATATGCTTTGTGGTTAATTTCGAACAAAATGTAAATTATGTGAATTACTTGTTAAATACAAATTGTTACCGAGTATTGGTTTCGGCATTCTACGGAAGACGGCAAGGATATGTGTTTGAGGAAAATCCCGTTTGAACCTTAGGAATATATTAGGATACAAGTGACATGTCACTAGGATGGTTGAGCATCCGAGCTTGTTGAGTTGAGTCCGAGTTCACTTATGGATGCGAATGTCCGAACTCGTTGAGTTGAGTCTGAGTTCGTGAGATGTAACTAGGCATCCGAGCTCGTTGAGTTGAGTCCGAGTTCACTTATGGATGTGAACACCCGAGCTCGTTGAGTTGAGTTTGAGTTCGCTTATGGGCGGGTTACATGGTAGCTTGGCTACATATGTGGCACTTATGTGCAAACTTTCCATGTATTCGAATTATATTCTGATGTGTTCAACGGGTAAAGTTCTACTCAAATGGAGGAATACTCAAGATGAAAGGGACGTATTGGTAAGTGTTGTGAAATGGATACTTTGAACAGGTATGTACTTAACCCTCGGGTTGAAAAATCGATATAACAACAATATGGTAAGATGATAAATGAAAATATGATATGAATGTCTTGGTGATGATTATGCAAATGGTGTTTTATGTTTGCTTATATGGTTATGTTACTTGCTATTTGCATGTGAACTTACTAAACATTTATGCATACTCCCTCCTTTTCATTCCTTGTAGTGTTGACAAGCTAGCTCGGAAATCGGGAACGGTCGGAGGCACGCTTACACTATCCGTATACCATCTTGGCATAATGGCTTGTATATTTTGAGTATGGCATGTATAGCATTATAATCATTTTGTATATATGGTCTTATGATATGGTTATTGAGTAGTATAAAAATGCTTGGTAATGATTAGCCATTGGAATGGCTAATTATGATCATATTTGGTGTTATGTATGTCAAATTGCTAGTTAATCCATGGAAACCATGAAATAGGTAAAATTTACCATAAAATAGATTCGAACAACTTAAGAAAGAAGATGGCGTGAATTTGAAAAATCATTAAAAATAGTAGAGATATAATTAGATGATGAATAAAATATGAAATTGAAGAATTATAAGTCTATTTTCATATGGAAGAAACGAAACAGGTATATGAGTTATATTTTATGAGATGTTTAAATTTTTGTGAAATAGGGCCAGAGCGATTTCTGGATCCCCTGTTTAAGTCTGTTAACACCTCGTGTTCGACTCCGGCAACGGTCTTAGGTACGGGGCGTTACAAATCTAATCACTATAATTCAATTATAGCTAGATTTTACAACTTTCACAGTTTAGTCATTTTTGTTTAATTAACTACCTAAATGTTAAAATTTCCTAACCAAAATTGAAAACGACCTTAAGGACCTCGTAAATATTACACACATATCAAAATTGTGGTCCCAAAACCATTGTTTCTGAAAACATTAAAAACGAGCTGTTATAACTCTCACTCCTTAAGAAATTTCGTCCACGAAATTTTTACCTGAGAATAAGTTTGAATACTGGAATTTCATCAATTCCTTAGTCTTCCAAGTAGCTTCCTCGGTACTGTGCTGTTTCCATAAAACTTTTACCAATAATATCTAATTATTTTGAAGTTCTTTTACTTCACGAGCCAAAATTCTTATCTATTCTTCAGAATACGACAAATTCGGCTGTAATTCAATTTCACTAGAAGGAATCGCATGTGAAGGACTTGATCTATACTATCTCAGCATTGAATGTGAATCTTTTCAAGTTCAGGAGGTAAAGCCAATCTGTAAGCTACTGGACCAATTCTTTAAATAATCTCATACGACCCGATAAACCTCGAACTCAACTTTCCATTTCTACATCGTAATATTTTCTTCCATGATGAAACTTTCAAAAATAATCGGTCGCCAATGACAAATTATATATCTTTTCTTTTCAAATCTGGGTACAAATTCTAACGATCAGATGCAACTTTCAGACAATCAAGAATAACACAAACTTTATCTTCAGTTTCACGAATCAAATATGTCCCAACTAGCTTAGATTTGCTCAACTCTGACCAGTATAGCGGTGTTCTACATTTCTTTCCGTATAAAGCTTCAAATGGTGCCATTTTTATACTGGATTGATAGATGTTATTATAAGGAAATTTAGCTAACGATAGATATTTTTCCCAGCTACCCTCAAACTCAAGAATACAACACCGTAACATGTCTTCTGAAATCTGTATCACTCGTTTTGACTGTCCGTTTATCTGTGAATGAAATCTGGGCTAAAATTGAGTTTCGTACCCAAAGCTTCATGAAGTTTACCCCAAAATCTAGAGGTAAATCTTGGGTCTCAATCAAAAATAATAGGCAATGACACTCTGTGCAATTTGACGATCTCAGACATATACAACTCAACTAATATTTCAAGCGATTAATCTGTTCAGATCGAAATAAAATGAGCCAACATCGTCAATCTGTCAACAATAACCCAGATCAAATCTTTCTTTCTCGGGATATAGGTACCTTTCAGGAATCATGACAGGTTGTAGTAATCTCAACAGTATTTGATGCTAAGATTTTTCCTGTTAACAAACCAGGCATTTAGTTATAAACTTAGAAATTTTGTGTTTCATACATGGCTACCAATACATCTATTTTAAGTCACAAAACATTTTCGTACTACTCGAAAGTATATTGTACGTACTACTATGAGCTTCAGTCAAAATGTCTAGGTTCAATTCTAGATTATTCAAAACACACAATCTATAACAAAAGTACAATATACCATCAACATCAACAAAAAATTTTGTAGATGAATCACTGTGAACCAATTCTCATTTAGCTACCAATTTCGAGTCATCATTTTACAACTCCTGAATTTGCTGAAGAAACAACAGTCTAACTGTTAGTTCAACTAAAATAAAACCATCATGATTCCAAGTCAACTGAGCGTTCAACGCTCTTAATGCGAACAATGATTTTTGACTTAAGGCACCCATAAAACATTAGCTTTTCTGAGATGATAATCAATTACCAAATCTTAATCTTTTAATAACTCTACCCACTGTCAATGTCTCAAGTTCTGTTCGTTTTTAGTCATCAAATATTTCAGGATTTTGTGTCTGTAAATATATGACATTTATCACCGTACAGATAGTGTGCCAAATCTTCAGAGCAAAAACTATTGCAGACAATTCTAGATCGTGAGTCGAGTAATTTCTCTCGTGTGGCTTTTACTGACGAGAAGCATATGCTATTACTTTTTCGGCTTGCATCAACACACAACCCAGTCTATTGAGTGACGGATCGCTATAAGCAACATATTCTTTCCCAGATTCAGACTGAGTCAATATTGGAGCTTCTATTGACATGCTTTTCAGTTGATCAATACTCTGTTGGCATTTGTTTGACCAAACAAACTCAACATTTTTCTGTAACAATCTGTTCATTGATGAAGCAACTATAGAGAAGTTTTTAACGAAATGAAGATAACAACCTGCTAAGCCTAGAAAACTTCGTACTTCTAAAACATTTTTTTGAGCTTTCCAGTTGACAATGGTAGAAATTTTACTCGGATCAACACAAATCCCATCTGCAGATATTATGTGACCAAGAAATCCAATTTCTCAAAACCAAAACTCACATTTACTGAATTTTGCGTACAACTGTTTCTCGCTCAAAATCTATAATACAATATTTAAATGCTGAGCAAGCTCAAATTCTGTTTTAGAATAGATCAATATATCATCAATAAACACAATCATGAATCTATCCAAATGAGGCTAAAAAACTCGATTCATCAGATCCATAAAAGCAGTAGGGGCATTGGTTAATCCAAAAGGTATCACCAAGAATTTGTAATGGCCATAACAAGTTCAAAAAACAATTTTCGGCATGTCTTAATCTTTTACTCGCAACTTATAATATCCAGATCTAAGATCTATTGCTGAAAACACAATTGAACCTTTCAACTGATCAAATAAATCATCAATACAAGGCAAAGGATATTTATTATTTATTGTAACCTTATTCAGTTGTTTGTAACCAATACATAATCTCAACGACCCGTCTCTCTTTTTCACAAACAACATAGGTGCACCCCAACGAGACACACTCGGTCGAATAAAACCTCTGTCTAACAATTCTTGTAACTGTTCTTTAAGTTCTTTCGACTCAGCTAGTGCCATTCGATATGACGAGATCGATATTGGTATAGTTCTATGTGTCAGATCAATAGCAAATTCAACTTCACATTCTAGCAACAATCTCGGTAACTCTTCAAAAAACACATTAGTAAACTCTTTTACAATCAGTACCTGATCCAACTTCGACTCTAAATCTCGAGTATCAAGTATATAAGCAAAAAATGCCTCACAAACTTTACGCATCAGTTTTTGTGCCGTAATTGCTGAGATAACTCTGGTAACATTGTTTGATCTATCTGACTCAACTGAAATCATTTCACTCGTTTGACATCTCAAATCAATCCATTTCAATCTATATTTTACCACAACATCCTGTAATGTCAACCAATCCATTCCCAGAATAATATTGAATTCCCGAAAGGGTAACAACATCAAATCTATAAGAAATTCATAGCCCTGAATTTTCAGTGGACACTTACGACATATTAAATTAACTATCATACTCTGACCCAATGGATTTATAACTTGAACATCAAACTCAATTGACTCGATAGGAAAATTCTTATCCATTACTAGTGCAGCGCAAATATATGAGTGAGTTGACACAGGGTTAATTAGTGCATATACAGTAACATCAAAGAGATAGAATATACCATAAATAACTTCAGGCACGGCAGCTTCCTCCATGGCTCAAATAACATATGTTTATGTAGGTGCTATAACTTTAGATCAAGCAACTGTATTTTTTATCTCAATATGATCAGCTCCAGTATTACTGCTCTGCCTGGGACATCTACCCTTCTGAGGTGTCGACATCTGTCTATCACTTCGCTCTTCATTATATCCTACCATTCTTGGGCAATTACACACAAAATGATCTGTCGAGCCACATCTGTAACACGCACCCAGTTTGGTTCTGCATTCTCTAGTGTGAAGTTTTCCACAATGTTTACAAGCAGGCTTCGGTGCATTCCAAACACTTTCCACTCTACCGGTAGGCTTAACTTGAGATTTAGAATCATGCTTAATTGATTTGTTTTTACTTGAAAACCTAGATGCTGAAGTGACATGATTAAATTCTTCTTTTGTTTTCTTTGATGGCGGTATGAAAAATGACTTGGAAAAGCTTATTTTACCAAATTCTCGAGCCTTCCTTCCTTTCTATTTCTTCTTATTATAAATTTCCTCCATCTTTTGTGCCTAATTAGATAAAACCATGAACTGTCGTATTTATGTCCCTATAATCATCATTTTAATTTCATCATTCAAACCATCTTCAAAACAGATGCACATTTCTTCATTATTTGACACAATTTCATGAGCATACTTGCTGAGATACACAAACTCTCTCTCATATTCAGCTACTGATTTATTTCTTTACTTTAATTCAAGAAATTTTTTCTTTTTCAAATCTAGATATCGTTTGCTGACATATTTTTTTTAAACTCTAATTTGAAGAAATCCCAGGTAACCTTGTCTCTCAATAAAACTATTGTCAACGTGGACCACCAACTGTACACTTCATCCTTAAGCAATGACACGACACACCTCAGATAATCATTAGAAGAACATGTGAGTTCATCAAAGACTCGTTGGATATTTTCGAGCCAGTATTCAGCTTTAGTAGGACTATCATCTGATCTACCTCTAAATTCTTCAGCACCATATTTTTAGATTTTATCAGTTGGAGGTCGTCGACTCGATTTAGTTATTTGAGGTGATGAAGTTACCATTGGAGGTATAACAGGGGGTGGAGGTTATTGAGCCACAGGGTTGGTTATCATAAATTCTATGAACCACAGACCCATTAAACTGAAGAAATTATTTCTGACTTTACTTTCTAACATTTTTGAAATCAGTAAACTATGACTTGATTCTTGTTCAGAAGTAGGGACATTACTATTAACTTCTTCCGTGTCAGCCCGATCAGATTCTGCTGACATCTTTAAAATCTATAAGAAAAAAAGGGGTTAGATTGGATCAATTAATATCACATATCATAGATTTATATGACATGCAATTTCTTGACTTCAAATACGCTACGTTCAGCCCGAGAACCGATTATCATAGCTCTAATACCACTAAATGTAACACACCTAACCCGTCCCCTTCGCCAGATTAGGCTTACAGAGTATTATAGTACAATTCATAACATTTAACTTCAAATAGAAACAATTATGCAAATTAAATAATAACATTCAATAACTCATTTTAATCAAGATAGAAATACACTTATAGGCCTTAGATCGAGCCTACGGGGCCCTAAAAATAGTTTGAGAACATTCGGGGATCATTTTGAAAAAAATCAGAAAAATTTGGAAAATTTGACAATTTTTAAAAATAGGGGTCACACGGCCGTATGACATAGCCTAGATCGTGTGAGCATTCAAAGTGTGAGACACAAGGTTGTGTCCCAGCTCGTGCGTTCACCTATATGGGTATTCAAAATAGGGCGACACGGCCGTGCCGCAGGCCGTGTGTCAGATCGTGCACAACTGTGTGAAACTTGCACCTAAAATAAATATGACACACGGCCGTGTAGGGTGGCACATGACTGTGTGGCAGCCCATGTCCCAGGCCATGTGCACCTTAAAAAGCTTGCATTTCAAGTCATTTTTCCACCAAAACTCAAACACTAAGCCAAGCTATTTTCAACTACAATTTCATGCTCAAACATATTCAATCACACCAAAAAACATGTCAAATTCACTCAACCCATGTCTAACCAATATGCTATCATTTGGCACCTTAATTCACATTACAAAACTAACCAAATTCAAGGCTATACTCCATGTCACATTCATACACCAAACACATTAACAAGTAATCATTCAAACTCTCAAACCATATATCATCTTATTTAAAAACTTACCATTACTTTTCTCATTCAAACATATACATTCATACCATGATTGCAAACACCTATATGAAAATTATACCAAATGACCAAATAACATGACATGAACATAAACACATACAAGTCAATACTAACCATAGGCATCATTCATCACTTTCATAATTACCAAATAATTTACAAATCAAACATCTACAAATTTCACCTATTACATGCCATGTAACCCAAAAGTTAACTTCAAAAACTACCAAAATGTAACTGGATAGTGTGATCCTCAAGTTGATCTGATTGCTCGATTCCACAAAACTTTATCTACAAGGAAACAAGAAAATAACACAAATAAGCCTTTATAAAGCTTAGTAAGTTTAACTGTTAAAATGATAAAACTTATCAAAATAAATATAACATTTATAATAACAAGAGTGATAAACAGTGTTTCTTGTCAACCACAATCATTAACATGTGAGTATATACATACAATCATGTACGAGTTACATTTTAATACAATCATATGAGATCATTCAATATTAAGCCACAATGCTACCAGGAAATTCATGAACAACTTTCAAAAAATTCAATAAAAAGTTATTTAACACTAGAGATATTGCTCGATGAACGATATACAGATATGAGTACACAACTATCCATCCGAAACACGCCATGAGCTCAAACGAGCCAATCCAACCGAAAACACTCCTTGGCACCAAGTGCCTAGCCCATAGGCTAACATCGCTCCCAAAACACACCTGGGCATCAAGTGCCAAGCTCGAAGGCTTTACCCCGGTAACATGCTAGAATCACAGTAATATAACATGATAGTTCGCAACAAATGCTAAAGCATGATATACTCAGTGTATAAACACAAATCAGGAATCATTGCCTTGTCACAAGTCAATCTTGTATAGCGTACACTATAACCTATTGGCATGCCAATTGTACTCTATCCTACGTTCATTCGACTCACAACATAATATCGTTTAACAAGTTTTAAAGCAACTATTTTCTAAATTTACAATAGTTTATAATCAAGCATTCACTAAAATAATCAATTACCAATTTCACAATCAATGTACATGTCAAAATATGTTAAAATAAATCGAATGATCTTACCAAGGCTAAACTATAGAGTTTGTAGAAATTCAAGGACTACTCAGCAACTTTCTCTTTTCCTCAATTATCTACTTGTTCTTGATCTATAAAATAGTTTATTGCACTTTATTAGCTTCAATTTCATGTACCATTCAATTTAATACATATTCCATTCTATTTTACAATATTTCACAATTGCACCAAAATTTTACACGTTATTCAATTTAATCCCAAACCTGAAAAATTACAAAATTAACCTTATTAGGACACAAGGCATACCGACCGAATATTTAGGGTCTCTATAAAACCCTCTATTTAACATAATTTTACAACAATACTATGAAATTTTACCATTTAAATAATTTAGTCCTTTAACATGAAAATCAACAAAAAATACTTTACGAAATAATTCTATTTAAAAACCAAGCTTAGTAATCTATCACAAACACCTCAAACTCATCCATGACACATTTTAAAAAATTTTACAGTTTCAAAAATGGAGGTACGAGTTAGTTGGACCTAGTTGCAACGATTTCAATAATATAAAAATTTTATGAAATAGATGAGAAATTCACTCACATGTAAAGAAAATTAAAGTGGCTGAATGATGTGATTCTGATAACATCATATTATGTTGCAATTTAGAGATGTCAAGATTGGCCCAAACAAGAAGGGCCCAAGAATAAAATGAAGCTTATCATTCAAATTAGGTTGAGCTCAATTCCTTTGATGGTTGATGTGCGTGATAAGTTTTAAATTTATGATTGATTGTACTTGAAAACTAACTATTATCACGATAAACGCAAGTGCACCTATCGAACAGTAGTATAGCTTATAGCAGGATCGAAATGTCGAACCCAGAGGAACTAAAGGTACTAGTATTAACCTTTTTTTTATTATCTAGCCTAAAAATAAAGGGATTTACTTTATCTAAACTAATCTACTAAACTAAGAATGCACAGGAAGTAAATTGGGAAAAATACTTTTGGGAAAACTAATTTATTTGGACAATACCCAAGGAAAAATCCACCTAGACTTCACTTGTTATTTGACTTTGAATTAGATGATTTATTCACTTGACTCGATCCATAAAAATCCCTACTTTATATTATTATCTCTCTCGAGACTAACAACGTCTAACCTTAGGTTGATTAATTGAAATCTCTTTCTAATTAAAACCCCTAGTGTTGAATTAACTCGATCTATGGATTCCCTTATTAGGTTTGGCTCTAATCTTGCAGATTTATGTCGCCCTATGTCTAGGGTGCAATCAACTCCGCTTAATTATGCTAGATCTATTCTTAGACAGAGACTTTTGCTCCTCTGAATAAGTACATCAATACTTGAATCAATATCCTAGAATATTAAAGCAAGAATTAAGAACACATAATTAAGAACAAATCAAGTATTTATCATATAATTTAGAAAATAGTAACAATATCCATCTTAGGTTTCATTCCCCTTAGGTATTTAGGGGATTTAGTTCATATGTGTAAAAGAAAACATCTCAGAAGAATAATAATAATAACAAAACATAAAGAAACCCAAAAACCCCTGAAGGAAATTTAAGGGAGATATTCAGTCTTGAAGGAGAATCCGGCTTTTGAGATGGATCAATCGGATTTCTTTGAGTAATTCCTTGCCTTCCACTCCGTGTGTCCCCTTTAATCCTCCTCTAGGGTGTTTATATAGGCTTTAGAATGCCTCAGAATCCTCCAAAGTTCCCTTTTCCGAATAGAACTAGACTTGTCTCGACAGAGACACGACCGTGTGCCATGCCCGTGTAGGCAGCTTAGGCTGTGTTAAAGTCTGTTAAATAGACACGGGTGTGTGGTCTACCCATGTGAGGAACGTGTTGATTTCCCACGTTGACCCATTTTCCCCATTTTTGGCCCGTTTCTTGCTCTTTTTACTCTCCTATGCTCATCTAAGTATAAAACATGAAATTAAAGGATTAGGAGCATCAAATTCCAAAAGTCTAATGATAATTCATCCAAAAATATGCTAAGCATGAGATAAGAATATGTATAAATTACGACTTATCAAATACCCCCACACTTAAGCGTTTGCTTGTCCTCAAGAAAAATCCTCAATTCATAATTAAGAATTCATTTTTCTTAACTTATAAATCCTATCAATAATATCTCAAAATAATCCATAAGTAATCATACATTAGGAATTCAACTAGAAGAACATCAAAGTTTCAAACATTCCAAGTTGAGCATTTTATCACAAAAACATAGGTGTCTCCCCTCCTCTAAGTATTCACCTTTGATTCAAAATATCACAAAGTTTAACATCCTCACTAAAGATTCACTCAAATCACTCGAGGTGTTTAAGGACAACAAATTTAGTACTCAACAGTCAATATGAAAAGTTATTACCACAGGCTTGCGTGAAAATCAAATCTCCACCACTATATATTGAGATGATACATCAATCAAAAGGTCTTTAGAGGGTTGTAACGTGGCTTTGGTTAGGGGGTGTGGTCACAAGCTAAAAGAGAAGGTTAGAATCGAGATTGAATTGAAAAATTACCTAACTAGAAAAATACTAAAACTGACAAATTACATTCCTAATTAGATGATCCTAGAATTGAGTTTTTCTTAATGGATACATCGTTTTAATCTAAGCATTACATAATTTCGTAATATGCTAGACGGCAAATCTCAATTACAGCAACTTTTTTATTTTTATTTTTTAAGAATAAGCATAGTAACTTAGAACTTTGCTAACTATCAGAAATAAAACATAGTTAAGCAATTTCTTCAACTCAAATCTCGAAAAAAATAGGGATCAAATTAATTGAGGGGATTTCAACAATAATGGGTTATGGGTTAATATTGAGGGTAAATCAATAAATGGCTTGTTAGGCTCAAGGGGGTTCACTAAGGGTTAATTATGACGGTAGACTTTTATAGAATGAGTGGGTTAAACCTAAGTGCCTTTATCATCTCGACATATCAAATCAATGGTGTGGTCTTGACATGCATAATTGAAGCAAGTTATAGAATAACAAATCAATATTGACGCACTCATAGCAACAACAAAAGTGAGCATGAAAGAAATAATATATGCTCTAAAGGCTCAAGTCTCACAAAAATTATGACTTTTTGATGTTAACTCTGTGAATTTCAACTTCAAGATAATACCTAAACTTGGGGAAATAACCTAAAAAATATTAATTCTCAAAAATCAACTTATCATGCTTGATTCTCTAATTACTTAAAGTTTAAACAATCAATGCATAAATGCCTATGTTTTAATTCAAGACATATCAATAAAAATAATAAATTAATCAAAATTCATTCTAATAGTGATATGAGTGAGTCACGTGAGAATAAGACAAAATTCAAGGATTTTTCTGATAATGATATAAATAACCCCCCACACTTAAGATGTACATTGTCCTCAATGTACAAAGATAGTTTTATTGAAAAATATAGATATAAGATCATAAGATAGGGAGAGAAGTGAAACTTCCTGAATGTTAAATGGAATCCTTGAATTGGTGTCATGGAAAGTAATCGGCTAACGCAAGGGTGAGATTGGAGGAGGATACTCCGGTGGTGGTAGAGGTTGTTAGTCCACAAGTGCTGTGCCAAAAGAATATTATAACTTGTGGTAGCTATGGTCGTGGTCGAGCAGGGCATGGCAGTCGTGGAGGACCTTTTCCAGTGGAGTTGCAATTTCCTAAGTAGTAGTGAGCTTTAGAGCTCTTCATAACTGCGATAGAATCAATAACTCTTTAGGAAATATAAAATAGCATGATTACTAGTAAAGAAATGGTCGAAAACATAAATTGCTTAATATAAATTATAAAACCTAAAGATAAAGTAAAAATAGTATCAAAGAGAAATAAAATAAAAATTAATTTAAAAAGATAAATAAAGATAAAAGTAAAAAATAAAAAAATAAATAAAGGTCTTCAAAAATCCTTGTCGCCAGATGGTTCGCGAGGTGGGGCTGGCGATGAGATGTGAAGGTGCAGACAAATCTGATGTAAGGTTGCATCAATGTGATCAAAGCGCTGAAAACATTACTGCTCAAATCGAGTGAGACGCTCATAGATGTGAGAGAGTGAAGCAGCCGCTTGAACTAGACGATGAATAGGTGGTGGCTGAGATGGTGGATCCTCGTGAGGTGGAGGGACATCATCAGTAATGTCCTCTGGGTCCTCCTGCTCGACTGACTGGACGAGGCGGTACTGAGGAGGATCAAATCCACGTCGTCACTCGATCATCTTCATATGGAGCATACTCGAGATGCCTTGTGGGGACATCTGACCGATGAGGGTGAGGGAGGATGATTGCACCGCTGTGTTAAGGAGACCGAAGTACAGCGCCAGGCGAGTCACATAAGGGCCGATGGAAAGGACTCCATTCTTATGCAGCTCTATTTGATGGCGAATGGCCAGGGCGATGAAATAAGCGAGGTTGAATATGTGCCCATGCGCCATGCTCCATAAAAAATAGGCGTTGTTAGTGTTGACGATGTCGGTACTCTCAGCCTTCCTGTCAAGGTGTGGGCTAGGATAGTGTGTAAGTATCTCAATGATGGCGCGAGAGCCGATGCCTTGGAGCAGCTAGGGTCATAAGTGGCCAAAGCAGTGACTAGGGCCTTCCAGCAATTTGAAGAAGAATAGTGAATGTGGCGATAGAGACTATCGAAGTCGTCGTCGTCCATGAACTCCTCCGTATATAGTCCTAATGCGACACCGAACTTAGGCACGCTCAACTGGCAAACTAAACTGTCGAGACGAAACTGGACCGTTCCAGGATCATCGAACTCTATCATAATGGTTTGAAGGTGAAAGGTTGAATAAAGTTCTAATGTGAGCTCGAGATATGTCAGCTCGACAATCTCGAAGTAGAGCCCCCATGGGTCAGTAGTCAGGAGAGCTCGGGCTGTGTCAGTGAGTTGGATCAGCTCTAGAACGATCCAATCAATGTAACGACCCACACCTAGGGGTCGGGCCCGTAATATCTGGAATAGTTCCTCCTGGGGTCCCAGTGGAAATTGGAGGAATGGGTGCCGTATCTTAGTGGTAGGACTCGAGGAGGATGCTGCTCCTTTTCGCTTTTTCAAGGCAGGGACGAAAGTATTTTTTCCACGAGTATTTCTCATGGTGTGCCTCTGAATAAAAGATTAAGTCATCAATAATAATTCCTACATCTGCAAGCAAAGTCTGAGTAATCCAAAAATAACGACTTCCTCGTAAGATAATATGGACACAAATTCGAACATGCTAAAAACAAAATGTGGTGATATTGCATATGAATCAACGGGCTAAGTATAAGATGGAAATAGTGCTAAGGCTAAACCAAGCGAATGCTAAAAGACCAATCAAGTGATGGAGGATAATACTATTAATAATCCTAATCATATGGGTAAATCAAGCAAGAGTAAAGATCAAATGAAAACACAGCGACTAAGTAAATCTTTATCATTAGTAAAATTGGAGATCACTAAACATAGATAAGGGTTAATAAGCATGTAAATTATTAAAAGTGAAAACAATTATAAGTCAAGAAATCAATAAAATAAGTAAAAGTAATGGGGTGAAAAGGAAACAAACGACTAATGAACGATGGTGGTGCTTGATGGGGGAGGGGTACGTCGTCAGTGTGCGGTGGATGACGGCGGTGGTAGGGCTGGTGCGACGGTGGGGCGTGGGATGAGTGGAGAAAGAGAGAAGAAGAATGGAATGTGTAGGGAAGGGAGGAAAAGAGAAAAGATTTTGATGCGTATGGAGGAAAAGGGAGGAGAAAGGGAGGATTTTGGGGTGATGGTCGGAGCTTAGATAACGACGGCGGCAGAGAGAGCGGCGGCTAGGGTTAGGGTATTGGGGAAGAGGATGATGAATAGTAGGGGTTTATATAGATATTGGGGCACACGGTCGTGCCTTATTTCAGCCCGTGTGTTTTGTGGTTTTCAAATTTAGGCGCGTCTGGAATTCAGCCCACGCCCGTGTTCTTTGGGCGTGTTGGTGTACACGACCGTGTCGCACAGCCGTGTCCTGCTTCGTTCACTTCTCCCACACCCATGTGTATATGCACACGCTCTTGTTAATTTGACAGTTTCAACCACGAGTGGTGGGCACGGGCTCGTCGCACGCCCGTGTTAATTTCTCAGTTTCTACCACGGCTTATAGACACGGGCGTGTTGCACGCCCGTGTAGAGTTGGCAAGATTGCCCACGGCCATGTCACACGGCTGTGGCAACATATCGAATCCCGTGTTTTGGAAAAAAATTTCTCTATTTTCACATGGCCGTATCGCACGGCCGTGTCGTCGCCCGTGGTATGAGCACGGCCTAAGGCACGCCCGTGTGCCTGGCTGTGTGGATTTGGAAAACCTGTGTTCAAGGACTCAGTTAATGATTTGGATGTTAAAAACTAAAATTTAAAGAAATCAACACCGTTAGTGCTCGGGTTGCCTCTCGAGAAGCACTTATTTAGAGTCTAAGCTTGACTTACCTCTCATTCGCATGATTACGGTGGTTCACGGAGTCGAGACTCCTCTTTCTCACTATTGATTCTATTATCCACATAAAGTTTAAGTCATGTAATATTTACCTTAAAAGTGCCGAATTGAGAATGATTTACCTCGACTGTACGTATGGGAAAACATTCAGTACCGTGAAAGTATTAAGCTCTGAAGTATCAATTCGGAGGTCCTTTTCATCTATCAATACTTTATCCCCAGCTTTAATTTGCTTTGTTTCATCCCTATGCTCATTGTGGTGTCGGTTTGATTTTTTGCTTGCTTTTTGTTTCTCTGGGATATGTGTTCGCCATTCATCTAGTTCATCGATCTGAAGCCTTCGTTCTTCTTGAGTCGCTTTATTTTTGTGGCATGGATTAGAATGAAGCTCCATCACGTTCTTCCTAAGGGACTCCTGCAAAGAAGTTTGAGTTGTAACGTTATTTAAATTAACCAAACTTAAACAATCATCTAGATTACTAGATATTTTAGTGGAATCACGAGCTTGGAAAGTATTCGTGTCATTGCCCACACGAAGTATCAATTCCCCTGTGCCAACATCTATGATAGTTTTAGCAGTTGCTAAAAAGGGCCTTCCCAAAATTAAAGGCATGTTACTATCCTCATCCATGTCTAAAACAACAAAGTCAACTGGGAATATAAATTTATCAATTTTAACAAGCACGTCTTCAATAATACCCCTAGGAAATCTAATTGTTTTATCTGCTAGTTGAATGCTCATCCTAATTTGTTTGGGTTTCCCAAGACCTAGTTGTTTAAACATTTTATAGGGCATGACATTAATGCTTGCCCTTAAATCAACCAAAGCATTGCTAACATTTAAACTACCAATTAAACAAGGAATCGTAAAACTCCCTGGATCTTTCAACTTGTTGGGTAGCTTATTTTGTAGAATGGTTGAGCAAACTGCGTTCAACTCCACATGCGATGCCTCATCCAAGTTCCGCTTATTAGCTAAAAGCTTCTTTAAAAATTTAACTGCGTTTGACATCTGTGAAAGAGCTTCAATAAACGGTAAGTTAATATGTAATTTCTTTAATAATTTAAGGAATTTACCAAATTGTTCGTCCGTGTGGTCTTTCCTTGTCGTACTGGGATATGGCACATGAGGTTTATATTCTCTACTTACCAGCTTTTGCTCATGTGGTCCACCTTATCCTTACCTTTACTTATCACAATTCCTTGCCTCAGTTCTGGTTCAGGTTCAAACCCTTCTTCATCTCAAATACTAATTGCATTAAGCCGTTCCCTTAGGTTAGTTTCAATATTACTCGGCAAACTACCTTGTGGTCGTTCAGAAATCAGTTTAGCAAGCAGACCTATTTGAGTTTTGAGCCATTGGATCGACGCTTGTTGATTCTTAAGTGCTGTTTCGGTATTCTAAAAACAAGTTTCTAACACTGAGATGAATTTCATTAGAATCTCCTCAAGGTTAGGATTCTTTTCCTACTGGTAAGGTGGTTGATAAAAACCTGGGGGACGTTATGCCCTTTGATTCCTTTGACCACCCCACGAGAAGTTGGATGGTTCCTCCAACCTACATTATAAGTGTTACTGTATGGGTTATTTTGAGATCTAGAATTATTACTACCCATATATTGAACTTGTTCCTCCTCGGTGCTAGGGTTGAAGGTTGGATAATCTATGTGTACTCCTCCTCCACTTGAATCGCACCTCATCATTGGATGTACCTGAGTAGATCCATACAAACCATCAATCTTTTTATTTAAAAGTTCTACCTGGTTAGATAGCATAGTAACCGCGTCGAGGTTGAAAACACCAGCAACTTTCGTCGGCTTTGTCCTCATAACTTGTCACTGATAGTTATTCAGTGAAATCTCTTCAATAAATTCATAAGCCTCTTCAGTTGTTTTGTTGTTTAATGTTCCACCGATAGCTGCGTCGATAAGTTGCCTCATTGAGGGGTTCACACTGTTGTAAAAAGTTTGAACTTGCAGGCATAGAGGTAACCCATGGTGAGGGCACCTTCTCAAAAGATCCTTGTATCTCTCCCATGCATCATAAAGTGTTTCTAAATCCATCTGCACAAAAGAAGATATATCATTCCTTAATTTAGCTGTTTTAGCCGGTAGGAAATATCTTAGTAAAAATTTTAAGGCCATTTGTTCCCAAGTAGTGATTGACCCTTGTGGTAACAAGTTCAACCACTGTTTAGCTTTGTTACAAAATGAAAAGGGAAATAACCGAAGGAAAATGGCATCATCAGAAACGTCATTGATTTTGAATGTGTTGCAGAGTTCTAGAAAATTCGCCAAATGAATGTTTGGATCCTCGTCCTGCAAACCATCAAACTGAACAAACTGTTGTATCATTTGAATCGTGTTAGGTTTCAGTTCAAAGTTATTTGCAGCAATAGCAGGTCTAACTATACTGGATTCAGCTCCTGTTAAAGCAGGTTTAGCATAATCATACATAGTACGTGGAACAAGATTTTGATTTACTGATCTGCAGCAACCACATGAGGTAGCTGATTATTTTGATTGTCAGCCGTCTCCTCGGTTGTGTTATGGATATCGTCCTCTTGCCCTTCCTCTATGTATTGTAGGCTTCGCCTTATTTCTCTTTGATTTCTGTGAGCTGTGCTCTCGATCTCACTATCAAAAAGTAGAGGTCCTGACGGGTTTCTTCTAGTCATAAACTATAAAAACCTGCCAGAAATAAAGAAAGAAAAATTAGTAAAGAGAAATTAGACTAAAAATAAAAATTAAATTGCAATAAAAGTAAAAATGGCTAAAGTAATAAAAATCAAGCGTTCCTAATATCTTAGTTCCCCGGAAATGGCGCCAAAAACTTGATGTGAGTGATAAGTTTTAAATTTATGAATGATCGTGCTTGAAAACTAACTATTATCATGATAAAGGCAAGCGCACCTATCGAACAGTAGTATAGCTTATAGCAAGACCAGAATGTCGAACCCACAAGAACTAAAAGTACTAGTATTAACCTTCTTTTTATTATCTAGCCTAAAACTAAGGGGATTTGCTTTATCTAAACTAACCAACTAAACTAAGAATGCACAAGAAGTAAATTGGGAAAAATACTTTTGGGAAAATTGATTAATTTGGACAATACCCAAGGAAAAATCCACCTAGACTTCACTTGTTATTTGGCTCTGAATTAGACGATTTATTCACTTGACTCGATCCGTAGAAATCCCTACTTTATATTATTATCTCTCTCGAGACTAACAACGTCTAAACCTAGGTTGATTAATTTAAATCTCTTTCTAACTAAAACCCCTAGTGTTGTATTAACTCGATTTATGGATTCCCTTATTAGGTTTGACCCTAATCCGGCAGATTTATGTCGCCTTATGTCTAGGGGTGCAATCAACTTCGCTTAATTATGCTAGATCTACTCTTAGATAGAGAGTTTTCCTCCTCTGAATAAGCACATCAATACTTGAATCAATATCCTAGAATATTAAAGCAAGAATTAAGAACACATAATTAAGAACAAATCAAGTTTTTATCATATATTTCAGAAAATAGTAACAAGATCCATCTTAGGTTTCATTCCCCTTAGGTATTTAGGGGATTTAGTTCATATGTGTAAAAGAAAACATCTCAGAAGAATAATAATAATAACAAAATATAAAGAAACCCAAAAACCCCTGAAGGAAATTTAAGGGAGATCTTCAGTCTTGAAGGAGAATCCGGCTTCTGAGATGGATCAATTGGCTTTCTTCGAGTAATTCCTTGCCTCCCACTCTGTGTGTCCCCTTTAATCCTTCTATAAGGTGTTTATATAGGCTTTAGAATGTCTCAGAATCCTCCAAAGTGCCCTTTTTCGAATAGAACTAGACTTGGGCCCGACGGGGACACGGTTGTGTGCCATGCCCGTGTGAGGCGGCTTAGGCCATGTTAAAGTCTGTTAAATAGACACAGGCGTGTGGTCTACCTGTGTGAGGAAGTCCAAACCGTGTTGATTTCCCACGTTGACCCATTTTCCCCGTTTTTGTCCCGTTTCTCGCTCTTTTTACTCTCCTATGCTTGCGTAAGTATAAAACATGAAATAAAAGGATTAGAAGCATCACATTCCAAAAATCTAATGATAATTCATCCAAAAATGTGCTAAGCATGGGATAAAAATATGTATAAATTATTGCTTTTCAATGGTTAATTGGGTTAAGTCAGGATGTATTTAGTGTTGGGTTTGAATTAATTAAAGGGTCAACTATTAGACTTTTATTATTTTTAAGTTTTATTTTAGTTTAATAGGTGTTTGCATATTTAGTTATGTCTTGCATTAAGTGCTTTGCATTTAATTAAGTCAATTATAAAAGCATCTAATATGTTAATGAAGATTGTATTTTAATTATGTCATGCATTATGAAACTCATATGTTAAATAAGTTTGCATTTTAATTAAGCCATGCATTTATACATCTTATATGCTAATTATGTGTTTGTGTCATAAGTGTGTGAAGTGTGTCATTTATTGTAACACCCCTAACCCGTATCCAACATCGAAAGAGGGTTTCAAAGCATTACCAAAAGTTTTAGAATATCTTACAATTAATCTATATAAACTACTATTCATTAACCGAGATCATTCAAAATGTCCCTTAATTGAACCCTTGAGGCCCAGTACGAGCACTAGAATCGAGTCGAAACTTAATCGGGAGCTCTAAAAATTTTTCACGAAATTTCAAGAATTTTCCAAGGTGTAGGGCTCACACGCCTATGTGGCCCAAGGGACACGCCGTGTGACTCTGGGACATGCCTGTGCTGCAGGCTGTGTTCAACCCCGTGTAACTCTATGACTTGTGCACACAGCCATGCCACACTCTTGTGTGCTAGGCCGTGTTGTTAATTAATTCAATTCAAAATTAGGTGCAGGTTTTACACGGCCAAGACACACGACCATGTTCAAGGTCGTGTAGCACACACGGTTGAGGCACATACCCGTGTGCTCAATTCTGAGCATTCTATTTCTCAAAATTAAGGTACAGGGGACACACGGCCTAACAACATGCCCATGTTACCAAGCCGTGTGTCACACACGGTCTAGACACACACCTGTGTGTCTGCCCGTGTGGACAAAATGAAGCCATTTTTAGCTTTATTTCTCACCCAAAATTTCACCCAAGACCTGCACTTGAAACACAACCAATACCAACCATTTCAAGCATTCAAATTTAACAAACTTCATCATTCAACAAGGCATATCATGACATGCATATGTTTTTATAAACTTACCTTGGATTAACTTAGGCATTAGCATCATTTGAACACATATACATAACATATCACATATGAATATATCTTCATAACCTACTTAATCATACCAAAACAAGCCTTTACTAGCCATTCCAATGGCTAGGTTACAAAATATCATTTTCAAGCCACTATTGGTCAAGTTGTCCCATACATGCCATTATACCAAAATGATTTTACGAAGTATACCCAAAATGACTAGTTGATAGTGTGACGATGCTCCAGTGATCTCCAACCTTCACGAGCTTTCGAGCATTATAAAACAAGGAAAATAAAACAGAGTAAGCATTACATGCTTAGTAAGTTCGTATAACAGAAACTAAACTTACCAATCTCGTTTATTTAATCTAAGCACACAATAACAAGTTTTCCATCCATTTGGCTAAATTGCCTAAACACATGTATCCAATCAAACATGTTAGTCACAAATTTTGCATGTACATCAAGTAAGGATAGATGAGCTCATCATATATTACTCTTTCAAGACATTATCATTTCATCTCATAATTCTCATGCCATGTCAAGAGTTTTATATCCGTTGAATCATTGAAATTTCGATGAATACTCAAGTGGTACACTCGGGGTGTATAGTTCAATAATCCATTAATTCTTATTCGAGGGTACCCCTTAGGGCACTTAACCAAGGAACACGCTCTTGAGTCACATATCGTATAACAGGATTACCAATCCAGGCTAAATCCTTTATATAACATATGCTCAAAGAGCTCAATTAGGATTACCAGTTCAGGCTAAACCCTACTCGTAACGTATACTCGAGAGGTATTATATCAGGATTATCGATTCGGGCTAAATCCTTTCTATAACAAGGTCAATAGGATTACTCATCCGAGCTAAATTTCATTCGCAACAAATGCAAGACCTTATTAGATACGAGAAAACCCATATAATCATCGGAATTCAATATTCAATCGGGACTTAACCCTTTTTCACCATCTTCAAGCATGTATTCAAATATTCATTATAGCAATCAAATAATTCATATCAATATAAGTCACATTACATACAAACACAATATTCAATTAAACATATTTACAAGTTTGATTAAGTTACACGAACTTACCTCGAGACTTGTTCGCATATAAGATCTAATAATTCGAAACCTTTTCTTTTTCTCAGTCTAACCTTGAATTTGTGTTGTCCGGATCTATATAAATAGATTTAATCATCAAATTCACATATTTCATATTTATTTGTTCTCAATTTACGTCCTAAGCAAAATTACCATTTTACCATTAACTTTTCCATAAATTCCAATTGTCTTTAATCCCGAAAATTGAAACTTGTGCAATTTACTCCCTATTCAAATCCTAACCAAAACCCTATCACAAAATTTAGAGCACATGTATTCATAAAATTTTAGAATTTTTCATCAAATTTTACAACTTTATATTTTAGTCCCTAAATAATGTTTTCATAAAAAATCACTTTGTAAAAATTGTTTATCTATCAACAACCTTTCATTTTCTACCATAAATTTCTAATTTTCAGCATATTCATCCATGACCCATTTTTCATACCTTGATAACTTTTCGAATTAATCCCTCAAATAGATAGATTAGACTATCCCGGTTTCAAAAATATCAAAATTACTAAAAACGGGACAAGGAAACTTACCCAATTAAGCCTTGAAAGTTTCTTCTTTCTCTCCTAGGGTTTCCATAGAATTTTGGGGTTGGAGATGACAAAATAAAATGATATTTTCTTTTTATCATCTTTTAATTAATTAATTAATTCATTTTTTAATTTAGTTCCTACTCTTTTCTAATTTTTCCATGGATAAGTCATCAAAAAAAATCTACATACTCCTTTAATGGTCTAATTACCATATAAGGACCTCTAGTTTTGAATTCCATAGCTATTTAATGCTTATGGCTACTAGAATTCAACTTTCGTATTTTATGCGATTTAGTCCTTCTCGTAATTAAACACTTAATCAATAAAGTTTTCGTATCAAAATTTTCACACAACATGTCTATCATAATACGGACCATATAATAAAATAAAATAAATTTTATTTTTGGGTCGGATTTGTGGTCCCGAAACTACTGTTCCGATTTCACTGAAAAATGGGATGTTATAACTCTCCCCCTTTAGGGATTTTCTTCCTTGAAAATCTTACTAGTAAAAAGATTCAGGTATTGCTTCCTCATAGTATCCTCCGGCTCCCAGGTAGCTTCCTCTATGCCATGTCGTTGCCAAAGAACTTTTATCAACGCTACCTTCTTATTCTTAACTCTCTTATTTCCCGAGCTAAGATTTTGATTGGTTCATCACTATATGTCATATTAGGCTGAATCTTTACATCTGTCGGAGAGATAACATGTGAATGATTAGATCGATACTGGCGTAGCATAAACACATGAAATACATTGTGAATCCGATCAAGTTCTGGTGGTAAAGCTAACTGATATGCAACTGATCTGATTATTTCTATATCTCATATGGTCCAATGAACCGTGGACTCAGTTTTCCTTTACGGCCAAATCGAAGAACTTTTTGTGGCATCAAAGATTGGGACATCCTTGCTCGAGTGTCCTTAAAGTTGCTTTGCAAGATTGTAATATTCAGTTCAATAAAAATAGTATTCCTTCTGTTTGTTCAGCTTGTCAACTAGGCAAAGCTCATAAGCTGCCTTTCAGCTCCTCTCGAACAGTGTATTCTTCACCTTTTGAACTAGTAACAACTGATGTTTGGGGTCCTTCACATGTCAAGTCCAATGGGTTTCTTTACTATGTCTCCTTTGTGGATGTGTATAGCAGATACACTTGGGTTTATTTTCTCAAGTCCAAAGCTGAAGTTTTTCAATGTTTTCTTCAGTTTAATCAAATGGTTCATGTTCAATTTGGTTACTCCATCAAAGCTCTTCAATCTGATGGCGGTGGGGAGTATCGATCGCTCTCAAAATAGCTTGCTCCCCTTGGTATTCAGCATCGGGTAACTTGCCCTCACACCTCGGAGTAGAATGGGGTGGCTGAAAGGAAGCATCGACAAATTGTAGATGTGGGGTTAACTCTCTTAGCTCAGGCAGGCTTACCTCTAGAGTTCTGGTATTGTGATTTTTCCCATGGTGTGCACTTGATTAACAGGCTACCAACACCTGTTTTACACAACCAAAGTCCTTATGAGATATTGTATCAAGTTAGGCCATCCTATTCGTACCTCAGGGTTTTTGGATGTGCTTGTTATCCCTATTTGAGGCCCTATCATCGACATAAGCTAGAGTTTCGGTCCAGTCAGTGTGTGTTTCTTAGAGTGGTGTCAAATCAAAAAGGGTATAGATGCATTGCCAGTTGTGGTAGGGTGTTTGTCTCCAGACATGTCACATTTGACGAGGCGTGTTTTCCCTTCAAACAGGATAGTTCATTTGGTTCCTCTTTTCACCGGTCCAAAGTTTTCAAAGATCGGTCCTCGCCTTCCAGTGGTGTTGGGTAATACATCTCCTCGTACTGTTTCTCCTCACGAGGAAGGGATTACTCCGGTGTTGTCCCATAGTATAAGCCAAACTGATAACTCGTCTAGGTCTCGACGTTCTCTCACACCACCAGAGTCAAGACACTCACGACCAGATTCAGGACACTCATCACACTTATCTGCATCTTCTGAACAGCGTCTACCCCTGGGAAATACTCACCCGATGCAAACGAGATCTAAAAGTGGAATTTACAAGCCTAAAGTGTTCACTTCTGTTCTAGAAGATTAGGAACCTACCTCCATTACAGCAGCTCTTCTACATCCTGCATGGTCAGTAGCAGCGCATGCTGAATACAAAGCCTTACTTGCAAATCATACTTGGGACGTTGTGCCTTTACCTCCAGGTCGTAGAGCAGTGGGTTGCAAGTGGATTTTCAAGATCAAACGTAATGCCGATGGTTCAGTGGCTCGGTACAAAGGACGGTTGGTAGTAAAAGGGTATCTCCAAGAAGCTGGGGTGGACTTCCAAGAAACCTTCAGTCCAGTGGTGAAACCAACAACCATTCTTGTGGTTCTAGCTCTTGCTGTCTCGATGGGCTAGTCTCTCAGACAGGTCGACATAAATAATGCCTTCCTCAATGGCGATCTCCAAGAGGAGATTTATATGGAACAACAACCTGGTTTTGAAAAACAAGGAGAAAACGGTCAACCATTGGTGTGTCGGTTGCGCAAAGCTCTTTATGGAATCAAACAGGCACCTAGGGCCTGGTTTCACAAGTTAAAAGAATTCTTGTTGGTCACTGGTTTTGTTGCTTCTAAAGCCGACAGTTCACTCTTCATTCAACACTCTGTATCACAGCTGCTGTATGTGCTAATATATGTCGATGACATAATCGTTACTGGGAACAGCTCTCAAACCATAGATGGCTTTGTTCGAAGACTTGATGCTCAGTTCTCTTTGAAAGACCTTGGCCAACTAAATTATTTTCTAGGTATAGAAGTCTAGTATACCTCTACTGGAGTGTTTCTTAACCAAAGGAAATATGTTCTCGACCTCCTACAATGGGCAGGTATGGATAAGTCAAATGGTTTACCAACGCCCATGGTACCAACGTGTCAGCTATCCGCTCATGAAGGGAATCCTATTGATGATGCTCATCTCTATCGAAGTATCGTTGGGGCATTGCAGTATGTAGTGATAACTAGGCCCGATATAGCCTTTGCTGTCAACAAGGTGTGTCAATTCATGCACTGACATCTTGATGTGCATTTTAAAGCTGTTAAGAGGATCCTCCGTTATTTGCATGGAACACTGGATCATGGCCTGAGGTTCACAAAGAGCTCCAAGCTGTTACTCGAGGGATTTTCTGATGCTAGTTGGGGTGCTGACGTAGATGATTGCCGGTCCACGTCTGGTTATTATGTGTTTCTTAGCAGAAATCTGGTCTCTTGGAGCTCGAGGAAGCAGCAGGTTGTATCACGTTTGACTGCAGAGGCTGAATACAGAAGTCTCGCCCATGTTATTACAGAAATGGTGTGGATACAGTCGCTGTTAACCGAACTTTGTGTTTCTCACCACGGCAAAGCACTTGTATGGTGTGACAGCTCCGCAGCCGTGGCCTTAGCAGGTAACCCAGTTCAACATTCTAAATTCAAACATGTCGAATTGGATCTCTTCTTCGTGCGGGAAAAAGTTGCACAAGGCCTGTTTCAAGTTGGACACATTCCAAGTCAAGAACAGGTGGCTGACATTTTAACCAAGCCCCTATCAGCAGTCCTGTTCGAAAAATTTAGAAGTCAACTTCGGGTTTCAGTCACTGAAGCTAATGCCAGGGAAAAGAAGTAGACAAGCTCGGGGCATGATAGGAGAAAGTGTTAACAGTCAGTTAGTTAGCTAGTTACTAACAGTTTGTTAGTACGTCCTTCTATCTTGTATTAAATACCTGCATGATTCACTAATGAAAGGAAGTCAGTTTATTGAGGTTTTCACTCCCATGTGTTAGTATCTTGACATTTCAAGAATAATTTGTCACCGACCTGAAATTCTATTTCTTTCCATTTCAAATCAGCATAGGACTTTTGACGATCAGAGGCTGCTTTCAAACTGTCCCGAATTACTTTCACTTTTTCCTCGGTCTCTCGGGCCAAGTCAACTCTGTGTAACTTTTTCTCACTTAGTTCTGTCTAGTACAATGGAGTTCTACATTTATGAACATACAAGTTGTAAACTTTTCGGTACACATACTCTACCTCTGAATAACAAACAACCATCAGTCTTGATCTAAAATTCTGAGTCAGGAGTCGATTCACTTTGTACCCGTTTTGCTTGCAGCTTACTATAATTTTTCTAAGCTTCAGAGATCTATTGCAAAAACATTGGTCTAGCTTTTAACTCAGCTATGATTGAACCATCATTAGACAACAATAATCGGGTATTCATTGCTCACAAAGTATACAAAGATTTTTTACTTAAAGCATCTGCTACTATGTTGGCTTTTCCCTGATGATAGTGTAACACCCCAAACCCGGCCCAGACGTTATGGCTGGATCTGACGTCTCACATTGAAGTTTTTAAGAAAACCCATGTCTCTTTCAGCGTCCTTCTTAGTGTTTTAAAAGATAGTCTTTGCTAAGTTAATAAAGTGAATGGAAGCTGTGCACCAGGTAGGTATCCGAAACAGAGGAGGTGAGCCATGAAGGCTGCTTAAGTACCAAGCTCTTGACTGGATCCAATCCTAGACATGCCCACAACCATTGCCACACTTTGGTGCGAGGTTAGGTTTTGGAAAAAAACGAGTTGGAATTCATTTAAGTAGATATTTTTGATAAACCGATTAATTGTATCGTCGCGCTATTTTGAAAACAAGTATCATTTTGAAAACGCGCCCTAAGTCTAACCCATTTTGGATTATTATCAGTAAAATATAAAGTATAAAATAAAATAATCCCAGAAAGATAATTAAAATGACCTTATTACAACCCAAAACCAAATAATAATAATTTAAAAAAAACTGGTTACTTATTGCAAAGTTCGAAAGCGATCATCACGGCCACTCTGAATCGCCTCCGGCTCCAAGTCTCCACATCAAGGCTCACCTGAAAGGTTAAGGAAAGGGGTGAGTTTGGAAAATTAGTGTACAACAAGCCCCTTTCAGAGCCCAAACTAATATCAGCATACGGGGACTAAGCCCTAATTTAGTCTCGACATATATTGGGCCGAAGCCTTTCGTTTAACGGTTACTGGGCCGAAGCCTTTTCATAAATCATAACACTAGGCCAAAGCCTTTACTGTAATCGGTATGGCTCATAGGCCCATTTCAATATCACATGTAATACCAATGAATGTATGCAAGCCCATTTGGGGAGACTACTCAACCCACCATCCGCTACTCTCCACCCGTACCAACCAAGCTCTCCATGTGGGGAATAACTCAACCCACCCAACCAACTCTCCACTTTGGCAAAGATAGTCGCTTTATCATATAACCGAGGCCTAGCCTCTTTTAATAATCGGGCAAAGCCTTTTTGATAAATCGGGCAAAGCCCTTTAAGCACTTCCTCCGTTTATATAAAACCCAACCCATGCATATAATGAGTATATCATAGCATATCAAGTGCATCTCATATCATACCATGTGCATAGCATGTCATATCATGTATAACAATACCTCATGCATCATATTCATAATTAAACCCTAGGGGGTATAAAGTCATTTTTACCTAGGGCAAAATAGTCATTTTTCATATTATAAGGGTAATTTTGTAATTTTACCAAATATCAGGGTTTTCCATGTTCATTAACAATTACCAATATTTCCGAGTGTTTAAACAATGATCTTTAACCCACTTTATCAAATTCAGGCTTTTGGGCCCAAAACCCTCAATGGGCCCTACGAATGTCGATTTAGCCCACTAAGCCCAATTAACCCAAATTTTACAACAGAACTAACCGTGTTAACATGCAACTTTTCCAAATTTCATTTTCTATCAATTTTATCCAAATGGGCCCGAAAGCCCATTGAGGCCCAACTTACCATCGTGCAGAAAATTGCGCTCTTGCCTGTTCCATCGACCCAAACACCGATCTTATCGTATTTATCGCATCTATAACCGAACGCCAAATCACAAGTTCCCAAAATGCCAGATTTTTAGCATTTCGGCTTTTCAGCGAATATTAATCTAAGCTACTCCGAGGGTTGTTACACACCTGTTTTGTGACGTTTGCTAACAAAGTCTCCCACGACAACCTACAAATAATGACCACCATTCTTAGTTTACGATTCATGCTTATCAAACCCAAAATCCACCTTACCATAGTCGGCCAAAGAACCCCTAATAGCCATAGATCACTTACCTTCACAGGGTCCGATGATTCGATCCAAGTTTGTCCAAACCGATACTCCAAGCCTTGCTGCTCCTCCAAAGTTGTCTATTTCACTACACAAACCATAAAAGTCGAATGAAAAATGCCCAGTGAGGCTTATACCTCAAATTGATAACCTCCCTAAACTATAGGGGGTTTCGACTTTTCTTAACATTTACACTACTGAATCGATTTGGAAAAATGAGTACTTACCACAATCTTCCCTTCTGCACTACTTCGACCCAAAGTAGACTCAACCCTCAACCACCTAGCAGCCTTCGAATCCTAGTGGTCTACAGGTTCGACTATGCCCCTAGAACTAAGGTATTTCGGCTTTTAGGACCAAGAAAAAGAAATGGTGTGGTGGCTTCGTATTGGTGTTGCCGTCGGGGACTTTTAGAGTTTAGTGGATGAAGGGATCGATCACAAAAAATGAAAAGAAAAGAAGGATGCTGGTCTAAGTGAAATCGGCACAACCAACTTCAAAAGTTTCAGTTCTTGTGGCTATTCGGCAAGGGTGATAAAAAGAAAGGGAGTAGTAGTTTGGTTTTGGCACAGAAGAGAGAGAAAAATGGATGAAAGGAGTGGTGATTTTGGCTAGAGAAGAAAAGGAAGAAAAGAAATAACCCTAAGATGCTTAAACAAGAAAACGGCACAACTAAAGCCCCTAATGCCGAAATATTAACCTAAATCCCCTAAGCCAATTTCTCCTCCCTAAATTCCCACTATTCGGCCAACACTAAGCCTCCATTCAAATCCCCAAAATCTCTCCCCTTATCACTCCTAAACTCATGCATTTGACTGATTCAAACTCTCTCCAACAGAGTTCTATTCGACTTCAAACTCCTGCATGCTCAAGACATAAAAATAACAGCACAATTGCCAGCTTAGTGAATCGAACCTTGGCCTTCCCCCAACCACATACATGCGACTTTTTTAGCTCCTTAGTGGCGTCACTTAACCACTTTGCCAGGGGCTCTCTTGTGTTACATTTTACCCACATCTTTTAATAAGGCCACCTATCCAATGCCCCTAACTCCTTAAGTCCAAAATTCAAAAATTCTACCGGGTTTTGGCCAACACATGGGCCTTCCATAGGCCCATTTACACACTCCAATTATGAATTTCACAACCAAATACCAAATTTTAATAATTTTACCAAATTCTCGAAAATTACGAAAATCCTGAAAATCAAGGTGTTACAACTCTACCCTCCTTAATGAAATTTCGGCCTCGAAGTTTTGCCTGATCCAAACAGTTGAGGGTATTGTTGACGCATCGCCTCCTCTGACTCTCAAGTAGCTTCTTCTTTGCCATGGTTTCTCCAAAGTACCTTCACCAATGGGACTGACTTTCTTTTCAACACCTTGACGTCACGGTCAAGTATCTGCACAAGTTCTTCTTCGAAGGTCAAATCTGACTGTACCTCAATTTCTACAACTGGCACGATATGAGTAGGGTCAGAACGATATTGCCTTAGCATGGACACATGAATGACGTCGTGAATACGATCTAGCTCTGGAGGTAACTCTAGCTGATAAGCCATAGGCCCTATCCGCTTAAGGATCCGATAAGGCCCAATGAACTGTGGACTCAACTCGCCCTTCCTACCAAACCTCAATATCTTCTTCCAAGGCGAAACCTTCAAAAGGCCATGTCCCCTACAAAGATACTCAATATCCTTACGCTCGGATCAAGATAAGACTTTTGTCGATCCGCTGCCTCCTTTAACCGATTCCTGATCACCTTAACTTTGTCTTCAGTATGCGCTACTAACTCTGGTTCAAGTACTTGCCTTTCCCCCAACTCTGCCCAACAAGTAGGCGAACAACACCTTCGCCCATACAGTGCCTCGTAAGGAGCCATCTGAATACTTGTTTGATAACTGTTGTTATATGCGAACTCCGCTAATGGCAAGTAATCCTCCCAACTGCCCCTAAAGTCGATAACGCAACCCCTTAACATATCTTCTAGAATCTGAATGACCCTCTCTGACTGCCCATCCGACTGAGGGTGAAAAGCCGTACTAAAATCCAATCGCGTTCCTAATGCTTCATGCAACTTCTGCCAAAACCGAGATGTAACCCTTGGGTCTCGGTCAAAAATTATCGATACTGGCACCCCATGCAACCGTACTATCTCTGCCACATACAACTTGGCCAACCTCTAAAGTGAGTAATCGGTTCGGACAGGTATGAAATGGACAGATTTCGTCAGCCAATCCACAATCACCCAAACTGAGTCCTTCTTGGAAGGTGTCAATGGCAGACCACTCACAAAATCCATGGTTACCCTTTCCCACTTCCAAAAGTGGTATCTTCATTGGCTGTAACAACCCTGAAGGCAGTTGATGCTCGGCCTTTACTTGTTGACACGTCAAACATTTTCCCACAAATTCGGTCACTTCTCTCTTAAGCCCAGGCCACCAATATAGCTCTCGCAAGTCTCGGTACAACTTACTCCCTCCTAGATGCATAGCACGAGGTCCACCATGAGCCTCTTTCAAAATCATCAATCTCAAATTAGAGTCCTTCGGCATACAACTTCTTCCTCGAAAATAAAGAACCCCATCACCATTTAATCCAAAGTCTGAATTCTCCCCCTTCTCAGCTTGTTGAAACCGAGAAACCAACGACTCATCCACCAACTGCTGCTTCTTAATCTACTCCACCCAAGTCGGTATCACTTGTAACTCTGCCAATAAGCTTCCATCGTCATACAAGCTTAAGCGAGCAAACATTGCCTTCAATACTGCCATAGTCCTTCGACTCAACGCATCAGCCACAACATTTGCCTTACCTGGATGGTACTCAATCGAACAGTCATAGTCCTTTAACAACTCTATCCACCTTCGCTGTCTAAGATTTAGCTCCTTTTGAGTCAGCAAGTACTTAGGACTCTTATGATCCGTATAGATAATGCATCTCTCCCCATACAAGTAGTGCCTCCATATCTTAAGCGCAAAGATCACCGCTGCCAACTCCAAGTCATGAGTAGGATAGTTTACCTCATGAGGCTTAAGCTGTCGTGAAGCATAAGAGACCACTTTACCCTCTTACATCAACACACAGCCCAAACCTACATGTGATGCGTCACTGTACACAGTGAAATCCTTACTATACTCTGGCTGAATCAACACTGGTGCCTCAGTCAGAACCTTTTTTAACTTCTCAAAAGCCTCTTGCTGCTTATCTGTCCAAACAAATGGTGCTCCCTTCCTTATAAGTTTCGTTAACGGCGCTGCCAACATAGAAAATCTTTTCACAAATCTTCGATAATAACCTACCAACCCCAGAAAACTTTGGATTTCTGTTACTGACCGCGGTGGCTTCCACTCCAGAATCGCCTCAATCTTTCGAGGGTCTACCTTGATCCCCTCAACAGACACAACATGTCCCAAGAAAGTTACTTCACTCAACCAAAACTCGCACTTACTAAACTTTGCATAGAGTTGCTTTTCCCTTAGTACTTGCAGCACAATACGAAGATGCTCATCATGCTTCTCTTCCGTTTCTGAGTACACCAAGATATCATCGATAAAACCGACTACGAACTGATCCAAGTACGGCTGAAATACCCGATTCATCAAATCCATGAATGCTGTCAGTGCATTAGTCAAACCAAAGGGCATAACCAGAAACTCGTAATGACCATATCGAGTTCTGAATGCCGTCTTATGAATATCCTCTTCTTTGACTCTCAACTGATGATATCCTGACCGAAGGTCGATCTTAGAAAATACTGAAGCTCCTCTCAGTTGGTCGAACAGATCATCGATTCTTGGCAAAGGATACTTGTTCTTGATCGTCAGTTTGTTCAACTGCCGATAATCAATACACATCCGCATGGTCCAATCTTTCTTCTTTACGAACAACACTGGTGCTCCTCACGGAGAAACACTTGGTCTTATAAACCCTCTATCTAACAGTTCTTGAATCTGAGCTTTCAATTCCACCAACTCCTTTGGTGCCATCCGGTAAGGTGCAATGGACATTGGAGCTGTTCCAGGTAACAAGTCGATTCTGAACTCAAATTCTCTGTTCGGAGGTAGTCCAGGAAGTTCCTTAGGAAAAACATCTTGAAATTCTTTGATGGTCCTGACTGACTCCACAGTCATCCCCTCAGGTTCAGCTTGACTCACAAATGCTAAAAACGCCTTACAACCTTTTCGAATCAACTTCTCAGCCTTTAAAGCCGAGACAACATTGGACAAATAGTTCCTTCGCTCCCCTATGACCATTATCTCCTCATCCTCGGCAGTTCTTAGCACCATTCTCTTAACAACACAATCCAACGTTGCCCTATGCTTAGTTAGCCAGTCCATTCCCAAAATAAGATCAAATTCCCCAATGGCAGCTCCATCAAATCTCCTACAAATATCCTATCTTGTGTCTCTAAAGGCACCTCTCTAAAGAGTTTATCTACCTTAACCGAGCGTCCCAAAGGACTTATCACTGATACCCCACTCACAGTCTCCTCAGGAAGCACACCCAACGTCCCAGATACATTACAGGCAACATACGAATGAGTGGAACCAACATCAATCAAAGTAGTGTAAGGCGTGCTATGAATGAAGAACGTACCAGTTATAACATCAGGAGCATCACCCTCCTCACGACGCCGTGCAGCATAAACCAACGCCGGCTGTCGAGCTTCAGCATGTCCAGCACCACTGCCAGGTGCCCCACGTTCTCGTCCATTTCCATTACCACCTTTACCTTGCCCACGGCCTCTCTGTGGTGGTGGTCCTCCTCGCAGCGGTTGGACATCTCTTTGCTCCGCAACTTGATCCTGAGCTGCTCTCCGAGGACACTCTCTAAACTTATGTTCCTTTGACCCACATCGAAAACATGCTCCAGTTCATTTCCAGCACTCCCCCATATGCACTCTGCCACAGTCCCTGCAAGCCTACGGCCTAAGGGTATTCATCGAAACTGCTCGAATCGGTTCCTCCATTCTAGCTCTTTTAACATTTCTATATGCAACACCCGAGGGTCCAGAATCCCTCCTGAATCTGGGTCAATCCCTCTCACGATTCTGCCATTCAGTTCATTTTACTTCCTCGACTATCTTAGCCTTCTCTACCAATGTAGCGAAATCACGCTCCCCCTATAGAGCTATCAGCACCCTAAGCTCATCGCGGAGGCCATCCTCGAATTGAACACTGCGCTCATATTCGGTCGCAACTATCCCGCTAGCATATCGACTCAGCCTCAAGAATTCTGCCTCATTATCCGCAATAGTCTTATTACCCTGAGCTAGATTCAAAAATTCCTTTCGACGGGCATCCACATAACTAGCTCCAACATACCTTCCTTTAAAAGCAGTCTTGAACAGTTCCCAGGTTACTCGTTCGATCAGGGTACTCTCCCTTACAATGATCCACCACTGGTATGCCTCATCTCGTAGCAATAACACAGCCCCCTTCAGCTTTTGCTCCACAGAGCAATCTAGGTCGTCCGTAATCCGCTCTGTTGCCTCTAGCCAATATTCAGCCACGTTTGGGGCTACTCCAGATATGCCCCTAAAAACCTCTGCTCCGTTAGCCCGAAGTCGCTCAGAGATGGATCCCCTATTCACTGTCCCAGTGCTAGCTCCAGTAACCCTTTCCAAAACCCTTAACATCGCTTGGGAGAAAGCATCATCCCCCGCAGCCCGATCATGTGACCCAGTCTCAGTTGCTTGTGGTACGGATGCCTCCTCAGCTAGCCTATGCCCTGAGGATGAAAATTCAGCTTGCACCCTTCCGCGACGACGTCCGCGGCTTCGTCTACGAGATCCTCTTGTACTCATATCGAATTATCTATTTACGAATTTTATGACATTAGTTTAATATTTCAGTTGTTTATTACGAGATATCTTATGGACATATAGTAGTTCAGGGATTGTTTTTGCAACGTCGTAGCCTAGCTACAGTCTCAATCCTATTGTTTTACAGCTCTACCCTATCTAAAGTATCATAGTAGGGTCTCAGCATCATATCAATATCACACGGTGTAAAAGAAAGTACACTTACAGACTTGGTGCCAGGGATTCAGTGTGCCACTTCTTTCTCCAAACCATTTAAAGCTTAAAAACACATATTTGGTCACAGAAAATAAGTCAAAAGAGGGTTTCTTTTTAGAAATTCTTAAAAATTGAATAAAAATACCTTTGTTTTGAAATTCTTAATTTTAAACCCGTTTAAAACACATAGCCAAGTTGTTGTAACCTGGCTCTGATACCACTAAATGTAACACCCCAAACTCGGCCCAGACATTATGGCCAGATCCGACGTGTCACATTAAAGTTTTTAAGAAAATCCATGCCTCTTTTAGCGTCCTTCTTAGTGTTTTAAAAGATAGTCTTTGCTAAGTTAATAAAGTGAATGGAAGCTATGCACTAGGTAGGTATCCGAAACAGAGGAGGTGAGCCATGAAGGCTGCTTAAGTACCAAGCTCTTGACTGGATCCAATCCTAGACATGCCCACAACTATTGCCACACTTTGGTGCGAGGTTAGGTTTTGGAAAAAACGAGTTGGAATTCATTTAAGTAGATATTTTTAATAAACCGATTAATTGTATCGTTGCGCTATTTTGAAAACAAGTATCATTTTGAAAACGCGCCCTAAGTCTAACCCATTTTGGATTATTATCAGTAAAATATAGAGTATAAAATAAAATAATCCCAGAAAGATAATTAAAATGGCCTTATTACAACCCAAAACCAAATAATAATAATTTAAAAAAATCGGTTACTTATTGCAAAGTTCGAAAACGATCATCACGTCCACTCTGAATCCCCTCCGGCTCCAAGTCTCCATATCAAGGCTCACCTGTAAGGTTAAGAAAAGGGGTGAGTTTGGAAACTTAGTGTGCAACAAGCCCCTTTCAGAGCTCAAACTAATATCAGCATACGGGGCCTAAGCCCTAATTCAGTCTCCACATATACTAGGGCGAAGCCTTTCGTTTAACAGTTACTGGGCCGAAGCCTTTTCATAAATCATAACACTGGGCCAAAGCCTTTACTGTAATCAGTATGGCCCATAGGCCCATTTCAATATCACATGTAATACCAATGAATGTATGCAAGCCCATTTGGGGAGACTACTCAACCCACCATCCGCTCCTCTCCACCCGTACCAACCAAGCTCTCTATGTAGGGAATAACTCAACCCACCCAACCAACTCTCCACTGGCAGCATAGCTGCTTTATCATATAACTGGAGGCCTCGCCTCTTTTAATAACTGGGGCAAAGCCCTTTTTGATAAACTGGGGCAAAGCCCTTTAAGCACTTCCTCCGTTTATATAAAACCCAACCCATGCATATAATGAGTATATCATAGCATATCAAGTGCATCTCATATCATATCATGTGCATATCATGTCATATCATGTATAACAATATCCCATGCATCATATTCATAATTAAACCCTAGGGGGTATAAAGGTCATTTTTACCTAGGGCAAAATAGTCATTTTTCATATTATAAGGGTAATTTCGTAAATTTACCAAATATCAGGGTTTTCCATGTTCATTAACAATTACCAATATTTTCGAGTGTTTAAACAATGATCTTTAACCCACTTTATCAAATTCGAGCTTTTGGGCCCAAAACCCCTAATGGGCCCTACGAATGCCGATTTAGCCCACTAAGCCCACTTAACCCAAATTTTACAACAGAACTAACCGTGTTAACATGCAACTTTTCCAAATTTCATTTTCTATCAATTTTACCCAAATGGGCCCGAAAGCCCATTGAGGCCCAACTTACCATCGTGCAGAAAATTGCGCTCTTGCCTGTTCCATCGACCCAAACACTGATCTTATCGTATTTATCGCATCTATAACCGAATGCCAAATCACAAGTTCCCGAAATGCCAGAATTTTAGCATTTCGGCTTTTCAGCGAATATTAATCTAAGCTACTCCGAGGGTTGTTACACACCTGTTTTGTGACGTTTGCTAACAAAGTCTCCCACACAACCTACAAATAATGACCACCATTCTTAGTTTACAATTCATGCTTATCAAACCCAAAATCCACCTTACCCTAGTCGGCCAAAGAACCCCTAATAGCCATAGATCACTTACCTTCACAGGGTCCGATGATTCGATCCAAGTTTATCCAAACCGATACTCCAAGCCTTGTTGCTCCTCCAAAGTTGTCTATTTCACTACACAAACCATAAAAGTTGAATGAAAAAGGCCTAGTGAGGCCTATACCTCAAATCAATAACCTCCCTAAACTATAGGGGGTTTCGACTTTTCTTAACATTTACACTACTAAATCGATTTGGAAAAACGAGTACTTACCACAGTCTTCCCTTCTGCACTGCTTAGACCCAAAGTAGACTCAGCCCTCAACCACCTAGCAGCCTTCGAATCCTAGAGGTCTACAGGTTCGGCTATGCCCCTAGAACTAAGGTATTTCAGCTTTTAGGACCAAGAAAAAGAAATGGTGTGGTGGCTTTGCATTGGTGTTGCCGTCGGGGACTTTTAGAGTTTATTGGATGAAGGGATCAATCACAACAAATGAAGAGAAAAGAAGGATGCTGGTCTAAGTGAAATCGGCACAACCAACTTCAAAAGTTTCGGCTCTTGTGGCTATTCGGCAAGGGTGATGAAAAGAAAGGGAGTAGTAGTTTGGTTTTGGCACAAAAGAGAAAGAAATATGGATGAAAGGAGTGGTGATTTCGGCTAGAGAAGAAAGGAAGAAAAGAAATAACCCTAAGATGCTTAAACAAAAGAAAACGGCACAACTAAAGCCCCTAATGCCGAAATACTAACCTAAAACCCCTAAGCTAATTTCTCCTCCCTAAATTCCCACTATTCGGCCAACACTAAGCCTCCATTCAAATCCCCAAAATCTCTCCCCTTATCACTCCTAAACTCATGCATTTTTCTGATTCAAACTCTCTCCAACAGAGTTCCATTCAACTTCAAACTCTTGCATGCTCAAGACATAAAAATAACAGCACAATTGCTAGCTTAGTGAATCGAACCTTGGCCTTCCCCTAACCACTTACACGCCACTTTTTTAGCTCCTTAGTGGCGTCACTTAACCACTTTGCCAGGGGCTCTCTTATGTTACATTTTACCCACATCTTTTAATAAGGCCACCTATCCAATGCCCCTAACTTCTTAAGTCCAAAATTCAAAAATTCTACCGGGTTTTGGCCAACACATTGGCCTTCCATAGGCCCATTTACAGACTCCAATTATGAATTTCACAACCAAATACCAAAATTTAAAAATTTTACCAAATTCTCGAAAATTACGAAAATCCCGAAAATCAGAGTGTTATAGGTAGTCAATAACAAGATCATACTCTTTCAACAATTCAAGCCACCTGAGCTGTCTCAAATTGAAATCTTTCTATGACATCAAATATTTCAGACTTTTATGATCAGTGAATATGTGTTTCACCAAACAAGTAATGCCGCTAGATTTTTAATGCAAACACTATGACTGCAAATTCAAGATCGTGTGTCGGGTAGTTTCTTTCATGTGGTTTTAGCTGTCTTGATGCATAGGCTACTTCTTTACCATATTGCATCAAAACACAGCCTAAACCATTCTATAACACCCCTAACCTGTATCCGTCACCGGAATGGGGTTGTGAGGCATAACTAAACAAAAGCACAGTTCTGAACATACTTATAATAACTCAAATTATAATCATATATATAAAAAGCATATAACTAATTAAATATTAAACATACATTAAAAATAAATCATATTATATGTGAAAATAATATGTTCAACACTCCACTGATAATCAAATACCTAATTAGAAATCAAACATTTAACTTCTTAATTCTTTACATGCGCATCTTAAATCATTTCGAACAATTCACATGGCAATTTGTTCATTAACATAAATGTCATTAGAAACTTCACCGAATGATTATATATAAATATGTATACATTTCATGAATAAACAAACACGTTATGCACATTGAACTATATCAAATTTGGATAATTTTCAAACCATCAATGCTTAAACATATCAAGCTTAACTCACATACTAAAATAAATAAACCTGAATCTTCTACATGCAAATAATTACCTATTCAAGACACAAATAACGATTTAGAGTACCCTCAAAACACATGATAATTATCATGTCTAAAATGCACAAACACAACCAAACTAATTAGTTTATATTCGATCATCAAATTGATCTTCCAAATAATATTTAAAATACAAATGCATATATATATTAGATCGAGACATCATATACATAGGTGTATAAGTGTAAAGGCCAAATCATCAATTAGCATATTCAATTACTTAAATTCAACATCTCATTAAATCTACTTGCTAACTGAAATAATCTATTACCATCTTTTCAAGTCATAACCAAATTATAGTGACATGTATCACTCGAATATACACGTATATATATAGCAAATTCACACACACCAACTAGAGCATTATTCAGACTGATTTATTTAGCCAAGCACACCACACACATATATACAATGAACATAATCTCCAAGTTGTGCTAATTACAAAACCGATTACATATTATAACTATCATCACCACCAAATCGATTCCAAAACATATAACACCTAACACATATAACAAACAATTCATTACATATAATATTTTAACCAAAACAGATTAAACCATACCCAAACATAACCAAATCCAAGCTTAGAAATAAAGCCATTTTCGTATGGCTCAAGTTATACAAAACCATAATTCAACATTTCAAAACACATTCCAGCCTATACATGCCATGATTCGAGTTTAACTTATAAAGATACCAAAATAGTAGATATTGTGATGAACTTTGCTGACAGTCCTTGAGCTCGTAACTTGACTCCAAAATCTATAAAACAGAGTAAACATGTACACACAAAGTAAGCTATCATAGCTTAGTAAGTCATAAGCAGATAAACAATCCAATGACATAATCAATTCATTTTTAAACTAAACCAAATTACATTAACATTACATACTTAATCTCAAATTTATCTATTTCATAATTAATACATTTTCATACACATTCCCTACCTTGGCCGAATACTCACATAAGCAAATTAACCAAATGTCATTGAACTTTCAAAGCCATAATGTCATTATTTAACCAATTATACATATACTCATATAAACAAGCTAGAAAATCATAATAAAACATTAGGTACTTAGACTTTATATTTGGCCAAATATGCATGGTCATATCTACATATATCTAAGTATCAATTCCACAAAATTTATATCATTTATTCATAAGGCCGAATATTCTTACTAAATTCACATATAATCCTCATTTGCATCACACATAATTTGTAACAAGTACCAAGTCACATACTTACCTTCTTTCATGTAGACAACAAGCTAATTCATACCTGGCCATTTATCTCGTTTTCCACATTTGAACAAAATTTATCTTTGCCCGATGAACTATTCAGAATTGGACAGTACACTCGGATAATCACACATATATCGTACAATGCCAACGTCCCAGACGTGGTCTTACATGTAATCACATATCGATGCCACTGTCCTAGACAAGGTCTTACTCGCACACATATATTGGAGTCACATATCGATGCCATGGTCTTACTCACACATCACATATCGGAATCCTATGTCATGACATATGTATCTTAACTATTCCTAAGGTTCGTACGGGACTTTCGGACGTGATAACTCAATTGAAACAAAGTCGTAAACATAGTTTCCAAGCTTAACAATATTTGGCTATTGCATATACAAATTCATATATTTCATTTCAGCATGTATACTTTGCATTTAATTAAAATTAAGTACGTCTATTTGCTTATAAACTTACCTCGGACGATGTAAAACGGAACGGGACAGCTAATCAAGAACTTTCGTTTTCCCTCGATCCAAATCTGATTTCTTTGGTTCTTGATCTAAACATATTCAAATTAAGCTGATTCAAACATATTTTCATTCAATTTAGTCCAAAAACACATAAATGGAAAAATTACCATTTTACCCCTGACATTTACACTTTTTACAATTTAGTCCCTATTGCACAAAACAAAAAATATGCAAAATTTCAACACACCCATGTTAGGCCAAATCTTACCCATATTCATACAAGTCCATATATTTCATTTATTTCACATTTTAGTCCCTCAAGTTATTATTTTTGTAATTTAGTCCTAGTTACTCAAAATCATCAAAAACTCCAATACAAAACATGTTAATCTAAAACATATCTTTCATATTTCATCATCAAACAAAAAAAATCTGGCATAACTCAAAATATTCACAAAAATAAAAAATTCAAGTATGGGTTTTCTAGTACTCGAAGCAACGATCTCAAAAATGTAAAAATTATCAAAAACTGACTAAGAACGAACCTTGAATCAAGCTTGGAAGGATGGTCGAACCTAGGTTTCTCTTTTCTTTCTTTTGTTTCTTATTTTTGGTGGATGAACATAGTAAAATAAAATGAATATGATAACTTTGTTTTAGTTATTATATGTTTATTAACCAAATTACTTATTTAACCTTTATAATATAACATAAAATCATTATATTCATTGGCCATTACCGTCCACTTATTCATTCAATGGGCTAATTGCAACATAAAGGCTTCCATTTAAAAAGCCAAATGCAATTCAGCCCCTTTTAGAAATAACCAGCAAATTTTCATTTTACGCGATTAAGTCCTTTTATTTAATCGGACACCTAAACGACAAAATTAAATCACGAAAATTTCACAGACATAAGTTCACACAAAATAAACACAAAAAATAATTTTTAAATATTTTTCAGACTCAAATTCATGGTCTCGAAACCATCATTCCAATTAGGGTCTAAATCAGGCTGCTACACATTCAATGATGTGTCATTGTAAATTATAAATTCCTTACCCTATTCAGGCTGGACTAACACAGGTGCTTCTGTCAATAAAGCTTTAAATCAGTCAAAAATCTACTGGCATTTATCAGTCCACTTGAACTTTAAATCTTTCCGTAGCAAATGAGTCATCAGAGAAGCTATCATTGAAAAACTTTTTACAAATCTCCGATAATAACCAACTAGTCCCAGAAAGATTCAGACTTCAGACACATTCTTCAGTGGCTTCCAATTAACAATGGCTGAAATTTTATTCGGATCTACTCTGACACCTTCAGCAGATACTATATGCCCAAGAAAACTAACTTCCCATAGCCAAAATTCATATTTACTGAATTTGGCATACAATTGTTTCTCTCGCAGAGTTTACAACACTATTCTCAAATGCTCAGCATGCTCATCTTCATCTCTAGAGTAAACCAAAATATCATCTATAAATAACACCACAAATCTGTCTAAATTTGGGCTGAAAATTCTGTTCATCAGATCCATAAACACTGCAGGTGCATTTGTCAAACTGAATGGCATCACAAGAAACTCATAATGTCCATACTTGGCTCTAAAAGTTGTCTTTGGGACATCCAAATCTTTTCCCGTAGTTCATAATAACCAGAACGGAGATTAGTCTTCGAAAATACAGTGGCACATTTTAACTAGTAAAACAAATCATCAATATGAGGCAATGGATACTTGTTCTTTATTGTAACTTTGTTAAGCTGTCTGTAATCAATGCAAAGCTTCAACGATCCGTCTTTCTTCTTTACAAATAGAACCGATGCACCCCAAGTTGAGAAACTAGGTCGAGCAAAACCTTTGTCAATCAATTATTGCAACTGTACTTTTAGCTCTTTCAATTCAGTAGGAGCCATTCTGTAAGGTGGTATGGATATCGGTGTCGTTCCTGGAACAAGATTTATAGAGAATCCTACTTCTTTATCTGATGGTAAACTGGGTAATTCTTCTAGGAATACATCAAGAAATTCACATACAATCGACATTGACTGAATCTTTGACTTATATACTTTAGTATCCAACACATATGCAAGATAAGCATCATACCCCTTTCTAACATATTTCTGTGCTAATATTGTTGAAATCACATTAGGTAATCCATCTAGTTTATCAGATTCAACATGAAGCAACTGACCATTCTGACATTTCAATACAATATATTGCCATTTACAATTCACCACTACATCATATTGGGTTAACCAATCCATCCCCAAGATCATATCAAATTCATCAAATGGCAATAACATCAAGTTAGCCGAAAAGCAACAACCTTTTACTATCAACGGATAGTTCTTATAAACTTTATCCATCATAACACAGTGGCCCAGAGGATTTGAAACTTTAACCACAAATTCAATGAATTCAACATGTAAATTTTAACAGTCATTAAGTTCATGCATATGTATGAATGTGTGGAACCAAGATCAATCAATGCAATAATATTAGTATCAAGTAGAGAAAATGTACTAGTAATGACATCTGGTGTAGAGGGATCTTCTCTAGCACGAATAGCATATGTTCTCATAGGTGCTCGTGCCTTAGATCTAATTCCTGTATCCTTGGTAGTACCTCGACTACCACAAACATTGACAGGGTGACGGGGTGGTCCACCCCTTGAGATAGGATTATTAGGCTTTGGAGCTGGTTCTATCTCTTTTTCCACTCTTTCTGGACAATCCTTGAGAAAATAGTCAAGTGAACCACATCCGAAACAAGCTCTACTTCTAGACTGACATTCCTCATTATGAAATTTGTTACAATGTTTACATTTTAGTTGGGATTATTGACACTACCCACATTGGTCACAGATGGAGAGGAAGACCTCGGGTTAGAATGTTGAGAGCCCCGCTCTCTTCTAGAATATTTTGTAGAGGTGGTAACATGATCATAATACTTCTTTAATTTCTTAGAAGCAAATGATTGTGACTTACTCATAGTTCTTTTTCCAGAAACCCGAGCCTCTCTTTTAGCTTGTCTATTTTCTTTACTCAATTCCTCAGCTTTGTGTGCTCGACCGGTTAACACCGCAAATTCCCTTAATTCGAGAATTCCAATCAATAATTTGATATCTTTATTTAAACCCTCTTCAAAGCGTTTACACATCTTAGCCTCAGATTGGACCCATTATCAAGCACATTTACTCAGCTAAACAAATTCTCGTTCATATTCAGACACAGTCATATTTCCTTGTTTGAGCTCTAGAAATTCTTTCTTTTCTTGATCCATAAATCTCTGACTCACATACTTCTTCCTGAATTCAACCTGGAATAATTCCCATGTAACATTCTCTCTTGGTATCACTGAAGTTATGGTATTCCACCAATGATAAGCTGAATCTTTCAGTAGAGATACCACACACTTCAGACATTTAACAGGTGTATAGGATAATTCATCAAAAACCTGAATAGTATTTTCTAGCCAAAACTTAGCCCTTTCCAGATCATCATTTGTGTTAGCTCTAAATTCTTCCTCCTTATGTTTATGGATTTTATCTATCAGAGGTTTACCAATTCTAACAGGTTCAGCACCCTGTCGTACCTCAGGAACTGGTTGAGGAGCAAATGGGGGAGGTTCTTGTACAGTAGGGTTTGTTCTCAAATACTGTGTAAACCATCCATTCATCATTTGAAAGAAGGCTTGTTTTGCCTCCGCACTTCGACCCTTAGACACAGGCCTGCCACTACCAGACGTAGACACAACTCTTTGAATTGATGCTGAAGCATTGCTCTCAGCTTCCTCGGATTCAGCTCTAGCTCAGTTGGATGATATTACTATATGAAAAACACATTTAAAATGATCAGGAGTCATCACACTATCACAATTTATATAATGACATGTATAGCTAAACTCGTGTTTGCCATGTCAAATCTGAGAATAGACTAAATTATAGCTCTGATACCACTAAATGTAGTATCTCTAACCCGTATCTGACGTTAAAATAGGGTTTCAGAGTATTACCAAAACTTTCAAAACATTTTACAATTAATCTATTTAAATTACTATTCATTAATTGGGATAATTCAAAATGTCCCTTAATTGGACCCTCGAGGCCCAATACGAGCATTAGAATCAAGCCGAGACTTAACCGAGAGCTCTAAGAATTTTCACAAAATTTTAAGAATTTTCCAAGGTGCAGGGCTCACACGCTTGTGTGGTCTAAGGGACATGCCTTTGTGACTCTAGGACACGCCCGTGCTGCAGGCCATGTTTGACCCCATGTAACTCTCTGACTTGTGCACACGGCCATGCCACACGCCCATGTGCAAGGCCGTGTGGTTAATTAATTCAATTTAAAATTAGGTGCAGGTCTCACACGGCCAAGAACACGCTCGTGTTCAAGGCCGTGTAGCACACACGGCTAGGACACACGCGCGTGTCTCTGCCGGTGTGCACAATTCTAAGCATTCTGTTTCTCACAATTAAGGTGTAGGGGACACACATCCTAACCACATGTCCATGTTACCAAGCTGTGTGTCATACACGGTCTAGACACACGTCTGTGTGTCTGCCCATGTGGACAAAATGAAGCCATTTCTAGCTTCATTTCTCACCCAAAATTTCACCCAAGACCTGCACTTGAAATACACAACCAATACTAACCATTTCAAGCATTCAAATTTAACAAACTCTATCATTCAACAAGGCATATCATTACATGGATATGTGTTCATAAACTTACCTTGGATTAACTTAGGCATTAGCATAATTTGATCATATATACATAACATATCACATATGGATAATACATCATAACCTACTTAATCATACCAAAACAAGCCTTTACTAGCCATTCCAATGGCTAGGTTACAAAACATCATTTTCAAGCCACTATTGGTCAAGTTGTCCTATACATGTCATTATACCAAAATGATTTTTCTAAGTATACCCAAAATGACTAGTTGATAGTGTGACAATGCTCCACTGATCTCTAACCTTCACGAGCTTCCGAACACTATAAAACAAGGAAAATAAAACGGAGTAAGCATTACATGCTTAGTAAGTTTGTATAATGGAAACTAAACTTACCAATCCCGTTTATTAAATCTAAGTATACAATAACAAGTTTTCCATCCATTTGGCTAAATTGCCTAAACACATGCATCCAATCAAACATGTTAGTCACAAATTTTGCATGTACATCAAGTAAGGATAGATGAGCTCATCATATATTACTCTTTAAAGACATTATCATTTCATCTCATAATTCTCAAGTCATGTCAAGAGTTTTATGTCTGTTGAATCATTGAAATTTTGATGAATACTCAAGTGGTGCACTCGGGCTATACAGTTCAATAATCCGTTAATTCTTATTCGAGGGTACCCCTTAGGGCACTTAACCAAGGAACATGCTCTCAAGTCACATATCGTATAACATGATTACCAGTCCAGGCTAAATCCTTTATATACCGTATGCTCAAAGAGCTCAATTAGGATTACCAGTCCAGGCTAAACCCTAATCGTAACGTATACTCGAGAGGCATTATATCAGGATTACCCGTTCGGGCTAAATCCTTTCTATAACAAGGTTAATAGGATTACTCGTCCGAGCTAAATCCCGTCTATAACAAATACAGAACCTTATTAGTTTTGGGAAAGCGCATATAATCATCAGAATTCAATATTCAATCGGGACTTAACCCTTTTTCACCATCTTCAAGCATGTATTCAAATATTCATTATAGCAATCAAATAATTCATATCAATATAAGTCACATTTACAAGTTTGATTAAGTTACATGAACTTACCTCGACACTTGTTCGCGTATAAGATCTAATAATCTGAGCTAGAAGAAAAGAGAAGTATGGGGTGAAAATACCTTAACAATAATTGGCCACAGTAAACCGTTGAGGGAGTGGAGAAAGAGAGCGATGGAAACAAAGCAATGTTTAGCTCAAGACAAAAGAGTTATTCGGTCGAAACTAGAGAGAAGGAAAAAGACTTGAGATGGAGAATAAGAGTAGAGTAGAAATTGGTTACTACCAAGCAACACTCAAAAAGAAGCAAAACCAAAAACAAAATGAAAGTTGCCGAAATAAGGACCCAAAAGGGTGAAAGTTGCCGAAATAGGGAGCAAATAGAACTCACTTGGGGTACAAAGGGGAAAGAAGTCCTAAGACCGAATTTGCCTACACAAGAAACCCATATTCAGCCAACCACTCCAACACCCTTAGTTTTACTCACCAAATCCCTCCACACTTATTCAAACTACACACTCCTCCACCCACCTCCCAAATCTCCTCCTAAAATCCCTCCAACCAACCCATTGCTTAGACTTTCATTGTAACATAAACTCTAGCCGCCCAGCAAAACAAAATATCAATCCCTTTTGAGCATGCAAGGTTTCGAACTCAAGTCCTCCAATAGAAGAAAACACGTCATATCACCTTGAACAAGCAAGCTTTTTATGACACCACCTAACCACTTTTATTTAAGAACCCCACCATCAGCTAACAAGGCTTATTCAACACAAAACCCAAAATTTTATTCAAGCCCAACCTCGAACTCTGGACCTCTCCCACACACCCCAAGATACCCAACCACTAAAGCAAGCATGCATTCATGCAACAAACATACAAAAATAAATGTCTAAAACTTTGGGGTGTTACAGAAGGAATTTTGAATCTATTTTTAGCTAACTCTACCCTTTACCTTCACCTATAAATACCATGCACCAATCCCTTAATCCCTTAATCCCTCATCCCTCATCCCTCACTACTCATTTCTCTTCTCTTATTAGCATTTTCTCCATATTTCATTCCTATTTTCCTTCCGTTGCATAGCCACCAATCTTTTTTTCATCCTTTAGCCACAAAAGCTTTGTCAAAAGCATTTTTTGGTCGGCCACCTTAGGAACTCCTTAGCAAAAGAAGCATTGAGCAGAATGGAGGAGCGCATCAGTCAAAATAGATTCGAAAGGCTACTGAACGAAATCAGTAAGAATAGATCTGAAAGGCCACTAAAATGGATAGGTTTACTCTTTCCTCTTTTTATTTAATTTAATCATGTTTGCTTTGAGTTTATTGTTTTTGACATCAATGATGATATTTTAAACCCTATTTGCTAGGATGATTATGTTAATTCAATAAGATATATTTTATTCATGTTGAACATGTTTAGGCCTCAGCCAATTATGTTTTCAATTAATATCATGATGCATTTCATTCATACGTGATTGGGTGCACTCAGATTAGCTAAGTGATCCTAACCAGACAACGAATAGTAGAAACATAATTGAAAAGTGCAATGCTCAATTTAGATCCTTAAACCCGACTAAGTTGAGGTTTGTAATATCTTTAGTTAGCTCTATTCCCTTGCATAATTTTTAGGTTTATGTAATTAAATTGTTGCAAACATAAATGTCCCTGTGACCTTACATAAATGCTAAGAAACCCTTAGTTAATATGATCACTAAAATGCATACTTAACTAAGTAAAAGACTCCGAAAGGACTTAATTTGGTTTTCAAACTCATGAAAGATCGATTTGTCGTGGAAGTATTTTTGAACATTGTTAAGCGTGATAAAGTAAATTGAATTGATTAATATAATTATCCTAGCCCATTTAATGTTGACTATTTTTGTTGCTAAAGCCATTCATTCCTTCATTTAGGTAAATTGCATCTAGATTAGAATTGCATAGGTATCAATCTTTGCATCTAATTAATTTACTTAGTTTAATCATCACCATCCAAATTATTGAATTTTTACATCAAATTGCGAAGGTATAATTTTACAAATATTTTGTTAGGCTTATACAGTCCCTGTAGAGATGATAACTCATTTTACTTACTTATTACTTGAACAACTACGTACACTTTCACAAACCCCATTACAAGTTTTTGGCGCCATTGCTGGGGACTGTTGCCTTAATCATTTTTGTGAGATTATTTTTTGCAATTTGGTTTTTATTTTATTTTTATTTAATTTCTAACTTTACTAATTAATTCTTTAATTTTTTTCCTTTTTTTATTATTTAGTTTTTTTATTTTCTTTCCAAGTCATAATTAGCATAGATCGAATCATCAATTTAGTCCTTATAGACCTTGAAATCGAGTAGGCATTTTGAAAAAGATGATGAGAAAGATTAGCCTAGAGACAAGATGCAAAAATGGACCATAAGAATCAAAAAGATGTTCAAGGGAATAGAGCCGCTAATGCTCAAATCCAATCCTTATTGCTGATGATAGGGACCGACCTATAAAATGGTATGCCGTGCCACTTTTTAATGAACTAAATCTGAGAATTAAGAGACTGGAGATCGAGGCACCGCAGTTTGAATTAAAGCCTATGATGTTTCAAATGCTTCAAACAATAGGCCAATTAAGTGGAATGCCCACAGAAGATCCACATCTTCACCTTCGATTATTTATGGAGGTGAGCGATTCCTTCAAGATAGCCAGTGCAACTGAAGATGCACTAAAGTTGAAGTTGTTTCCATATTCGTGAGATCGAGCACGAGTGTGGATTAATTCATTGCCATCCAACTCAATTTCTACTTGGCACGAATTAGTTGAATGCTTTGTGGTAAAGTATTTCGAACCTAGCAAAAATGCTAAGTTACGGAATGAGATCACCACTTTTCAACAATTGGATGACGAGTCCTTATACGAGGCATGGGAAAGATTTAAGGAATTACTTTTTAAGTGTCCTTGTCATGGGATTTCTCATTGCATCTAATTGGAGACGTTTTATAATGGTCTCAACACATACACAAGGTTGGTGGTAGATGCTTCTGTAAATGGTGTTTTCTTATCGAAGTCTTATAATGAGGCTTATGAAAGAACCGGGAGAATAGCTAGTAATAATTACAAGTGGCTGAAAAATCAAGCAGCTTTAGGAAGAAGAAGCCATAATGCATGGAGTAGACGCCCTTACTTCACTCTCAGCTCAGGTATCGTCTATCTCTTCAATGTTGAAATAGTTTACTACTAACAGTTTAAATCATGTTGTAGCTCAGCCACCAATCCATTACCAAGGAGGTGGACAGAACAACACTTACATGCAACATCGATCAAATCAACCTCTTGGTTTCAATCAACAAGTTTAAAACCCATCGCAAGTTTAACCTTCAAATAATTTGGAGAATTTATTGAAAGCATGCATTGCTAAAATTGATACCTTGATTCAAGGAAAAGAAACAAAATTGGAGAATCTTAAAAATCAAGTGGGACAATTAGCTGATGAGTTTAGAAACGGACCCCAAGGTGCTGTACCAAACAACATAGAAAGTCATTAGTCAACCGAGTCTTCTAATCTTGAGAACTTATTAAAAGCATACATTACGAAGAATGGTGGTCGTGAAACTATCTAAAAGTTTGACTTAAGGCAAGCGCACCTATCAAACAATAGTATAGTTGTGGTGAGACCAGAAATATCGTATCCACAAGGACTAAAAGTACTAGTAATTACTATCTTTTTATTATCTAGCCTAAGAATTAAAAGAGTGTTTTTAAACTAAACTAATTTTCTAATTTAACTAAGATTACGATAGAGATGGAAAGTGAAAAATACTTTTAGAAAACCAATGGAGAAGACAATACCTAAGAAAGAATCCACCTAGACCTCACTTATTACCTTTGACTTAGATGATTTATTCACTTGACTTATTTCGTAGGAATCCCTGATTTATGTTAATATCTCTCTCAAGACTAAAAACAACTGACTCTAGGTTGATTAATTGAAATCTCTTTCTAATTAAAACCTCTATTGTCGCATTAACTCGATCTATGGACTCCCTTATTAGATCTGACTCTAATCTGACAGATTTATGTTGTCCTATCTCTAGGATTGCATTCAACTCCACTTAATTATGAATGGTCTACTCTTAAACAAGATCTTTTCCTCCACTGAATAAGCACATCAAAAACCTGAATTAATATCCTGGAATATTAAAACAAGGGTTAAACTCACAATTAAGAATGAGAACAAGTATTTATCATATAAATCAAAGAGTAATAAGATTCGTCTTAGGTTTCATCTCCCTTAGGTATTTAAGGAGTTTATATTAGTGGAAAAAATCTCAAGGTTTAAAAAACAACAAAACATAAAGAAACCCAAAGAACTTCTACGAAATTGGATGGAAATATTCAGTCTTGATGTAGATCCTCTCTCTAAGCTGATTCCGATGGCATTCCTTGAGTATATTCTACCTCCAACTCTCCGTATTCCCCTCTAATCCTCTTCTAAGGTGTTTATATAGGCTTTAGAACGCTTTCAAACCCTCAAAAGTTCCCTTTTTCGAGTAGAACTAGACTTGGGCTCAACAGGGACACGACCGTGTGCCACGCCTTTGTGTAAGTGCTCAAACCGTATGCAACTTGGATTAATGTCGACACAGCCATGACACACGGGCATGTCGATCACCCGTGTGGAAGTGCTTAGGCCATGTGGAACACTGTTTTAAGCCCAATTTTTGGCCCGTTTCTCGCTCTTTTTGCTCTCCTAAGCTCACCTAAGTATAAAACATGAATTTAAAGGATTAAGAGCATCAAATTCAATGAAACCAAGGAAAAATCATCCATAAATATGCTAAGCATGGGATAAAAATATGTATAAATTATAGTTTATCAAAGAATGATGCAACTTTAAGAAATTTGGAGAACCAGATAGGGTAGCTAGCTGACGAACTTCGAAATAGACCACAAGGAGCTTTGCCCAATGACATGGAGAACCTAAGAAAATCGAGCAAAGAGAATTGCAAAGCGGTCAATTTACGAAGCAGAAAGACTTTTGAACCCAATAAGGTTGAGGTTGAAGATGGACCTCCCCAAAAAGAGGAAAATCAACCAACAGTTGAAATTATTGCACCAGGGAAGCCAAATTCTGCAAATTATGAAAAGGTAAAATCTAAACTAGTGAATTATAATAAGCTAACCTCTTCATTAGATGCAGAAATATTACCTCGGAAGAGCTGTCCAATCCAAGCCAAAGTTCCACAACTTCCATATCCTCAAATACTCTAGCAACATAAATAGGATACTCAATTTAAGAGAATGTTGGATGTGTTGAAACAACTACGTATCAACATCTCATTAGTAGAAGCTTTGGAGAAGATGCCGAACTATGCTAAAGCTATGAAAGAATTTTTGTTTAAGAATAGAAGGTTTGGGGAATTTGAAGCTATAGGCCTGACTGTAGAATGTAGCCTATTTTTTCAGAACAAGTTGCCTCCTAAGTTTAAGGATCTAAGAAGTTTCATCATACCTTGCAATATTGGATAATCCTATTGTGGTAAGGCTTTGTGCAATTTAGGATCGAGTATCAATTTAATGCTTACTTCTATGTTTAGATGATTAGGTCTTGGCAAGTCTAGAATGACTAGTATTAAACTCCAATTGGTGGATCAATATTTGGCATACCGAGAAGGAAAAATTAAGGATGTCTTGGTATGTGTCGATAAATTCATATTTCTTGCTGACTTTATTATATTAGATTTTGAAGCAGATAAGGAAGTACCAATCATCTTAGGAAAGCCTTTCCGAGAAATCAATAGGACGAGAATTGATGTACAGAAAGGTGAAATCACCATGCGAATTCAAGATGAACAAGTAACCTTTAATATACTTAAGGCTATAAGTTCTCCTGATGAGGTTAAAGATTAATTTACCGTTTTCATGGAAGATCCATTGGAAGGTATTTCATATGACTCTTCACATCAAGATGAAGATAATACATGTTTGGAAGCTATCTTGGAAAGATTCAGTTCACAAGTTCAGTTTGAGTCAATAGAGTTATCATCATGTAACACTCCTAACCCGTATCCGTTGCCGGAATAGGGTTATGAGGTATTACCTGAGAAAACACAACTTGAAATTTACATACATTTCATTTCATACTTAATATATTATTCCCATCAAATCACTCAAGCCATTCAATTTTAAAACCTTATAGCTAACATAATCTCTTTACAAATCATTTCATTTCATATAACGAACATATATGTAGTCACATAATTCATGAGCAAAAATATCAATTATATCATTTTATCACAAAAGCATGTGCGCATATCTAAGCTAATATAATTATTTCATTCCATTATTTCATCCATGAATCATATAAATTAAACAAATCAAAACACACATCATTTTGACCATATCATAATCGGCACAATATGCATTTTCATTCTATGATTAAGTTGATTTATGACTTAAATGGTTAATTAACCCAGTTTAAAGCATGTCTGAACATTACCGTTTCCCTATCATCAATTTGACTAACAAATAAACCATGAAATCAAAATCCAATTCAAAAATTTACAACCATGACATAAGCACATATATAAATACTTCTCAATTTATCTAAATTTTGCCAAAATTATTATGACATCACTTTCAACTATACATCTATTTACAATATAAACATATATCAATATACAAGAACATAATATATTTATTCATTCACTATCATAAATATGCGCATAAATAAATACATCAATAGAACCATGAACCAAATCAAATAAAACCATTTTCCAAGTATATACTCCTATTCATTTTCACTGTCATTAGTCGAATAATATTATTATATTATTCATCATATACAATTCATTACACATCAACCAAAGTACTTATTTATGGACATTAATAATCATTGACAACTTTCACTTAAATCATATATCCAAAACTAACCAAACAAATAAATTTAATTACTTGTATACATTCAGCTTTCATTTCTAAACATACAATAAAGCCTTATAGCACATTACTAATCACCACTAATATCCATGATAAAAACGGTTATGAATTCTTCACTTATAATATCAATTTGCCGAAATAATTTAACAATAACACCATGTACATATCCAACACCTCACATACATATAATATGTGTATCATTCAACTAACACATGAAATAACCTAACTCAACTATCATACATATTTACCTTATGATCGAAACACATACCTAACCTTAATAAAACAAGCCAAACATAATACATATACATATATATATACTTTAGCCGAATCAACCAAACCACATCCAAAATCACCAACCATTTTCAATGCATACGACACATATAAACTTGACTAAAATTTCATATACTTACATAACATATTAGCCATTTTCGTATGGCTTAATATATATACACAACTTCAAACTTAACCAAATATAATCTAGCCTATACATGCCATAGGTTCAAGTTCAAACTTATAAAGTATCGAAAACAGTCGATAGTGTGATAGACTTCGCTGACAATCCCCGAGCCCGTAACTAGTCTCCAAAATCTATAAAACAAAAGCAAACATACACACACAGTAAGCTATCACAACTTAGTAAGTCATAAGCAAATAAACAATTCAATGAAATAATCAACTCAATTTAACTAAATCAATTTATGCTATCATAATCACATTTAATTTCAAGCTTGTAGTTTCATATACAACATATACTTTCATATATAAACTTTATCTTGGCCGAATATACATATATCTATTATCAAAGTATCATTCAATTTCAAAGCCATAATATCATTATATAACCGAATATATATACACTCATATGCATATACTCATGAATCAAACATTAATATCACATACTTGTACATAACATGTGGCCAAATTAGCATCATGTATAATTTGCAACACTTATCAAATAACCAACTTACCTTATTTTCAAATAGGTAATCAACTATCACATACCTGATCACTTTAGCTAGATTTACACATTCGATCAAAACTTATCATTGCCCGTTGAACCATTTGGAATTGAATAGGATACTCGGACAATCACACATATCGTACAATGCCAACGTCCCAGACGTTGTCTTACATGTAATCACATATCGATGCCACTATCCCAGATAGGGTCTTACACGAATCAAATACGATGCCAATGTCCCAGACATGGTCTTCCACGTAATCACACATTGATGCCAACGTCCTAGACGTGGTCTTACACGAGAACACATATCGAAAATCCTATGTCATGACATACGTATCCTAGCTGTTCCTAATGTTCATACGGGGCTTTCGGACATCGTAACTCGATCAAATTGAACTCGTACACATAGCTTTCAAGCTTATACATATTTGGCTTCCATTTATATACTATCACATTATTTATTTCAGCATATATAGTTCTTATTTAATCAAATAAATATCATCTATTTTCTTATAAACTTACCTCGGACAACGATAATCGGAGCGAGACGGCTATTCAACAACTTTGGTTTTTCCCCGATCCAAATCCGATTTCTTTGGTTCTTGTTCTTGAATTAAGCTTCCAAAGTGCCTAATGTTTAAAGCTTTCAAAAGCTTTATTTTCTTTGAGTTTCGGCCAAAACAAGATGAATATGCATGGTTATTTTAATTATGTTTTATTATATTACATATTATTTCATAATTTACCATATTAACCTTTACAATTTAATGTAACAAATTAATATTAGTTGTATACTTTCATCCATACTGTTATCAATTGGCCTAATTTCATTTTAAGGCCTCCATAATAAAAGAACAATAATAATTCAGCACTTACACAATTAGCTAGTCACTTTTACATTTTACGCGATTAAGCCCTTTTTATTAAATCGGGCACTCAAACGATAAAATTAAAACAAAAAAAATTCACACATATAAATTCACACATTATAACCATAGAAAATAATATTAAAATATTTTTTTGACTCAAATTCATGGTCTTGAAACCACCGTTCTGAATAAGGTTTAAATCAGGCTGTTACAACTCTCCCCCCTTAGGGATTTTCGTCCCCGAAAATCTTACCAGTGAATAGGTCCAAATAACGTTCTTTAATTGCATCTTCTAGCTCCCATTTTGCCTCTTCAACTTCGTGTTTATGCCATAGTACTTTCAATAATGAAATTTTCTTATTTTGTAATTCTTTAACTTTGCGAGCCAGAGTACGAATCGTTCTTCCTCATATGTCATATCAGACTTAATCTCAATCTCTGACAGATTAATCACATATGAGGGATCAGATCAATATCTACAAAGCATCGACACATGGAATACATTATGTATATTTTCTAACTCAGGTGGCAATAATAGTCTGTAAACAACCGGCCCGACACGCTCTATAATCTCATACGACCCAATAAATCTTGGACTCAATTTGCCTTTACGACCGAATCTGAGTATTTTCTTCCATGGTGAGACTTTCGAAAAGACTTTGTCCCCTTTCTGAAACTCTATATCTTTTCATTTTAAGTCCGTATATGATTTCTGACGATCTGGCGCTGTTTTCAGACTCTCACGGATCACTTTTACTTTTTGTTCAGTCTCTCTGACCAAATCGACCCCGTGTAACTTATTTTCACTGAGCTCAGTCCAATACAATGGTGTACAACATTTACAACCATACAAAACCTCGTAAGGTGCCATTTTGATACTCGATTGAAAACTATTATTGTACGCAAATTCAATTAGAGGTAAGTATCGTTCCCACGTACCTTTAAATTCAAGAATACAACATCTCAACATATCCCCAAGTATCTGAATGATTTGTTCAGACTAACCATCTATCTGAGGATGGAAGTGCAGTTTGGTACCTAGTGCATCTTGCAGTTTCTTCCAAAATTGCGATGTAAACTTCGGATCTCTATCCGAAATAATAGAAATAGGTATTCCGTGCAATCTCACAATCTGAGAAACATACAATTCAGCTAGCTTATCAAGTAAGTAATCTGTGTGAACCAGAATAAAATGAGCTGATTTAGTCAATCTATCCACAATAACCCAGATCGTATCTTTCTTGCTCAGTGTCAATGGCAAACCGGATACAAAATCCATCGTGACTCTGTCCCATTTCCACTCAGGTATCATGATCGGCTGAAGTAATCCAGAAGGTACCTGATGCTCGATTTTTACTTGCTGGCAGATTAAACATTTCAAAACAAAGTAAAAAATGTCTCGTTTCATATCATGCCACCAGTAAAGCTATTTCATATCATTATACATTTTCGTACTACCTGGGTGAATAGATAATCGACTATTATGATTTTCATTCAAAATCATCTAAATCAACTCTGGATTTCTCGGAACACATATTTGGTTTCTAAACCTCAGAAAACCCTCAACATCAACTTGAAACTCTGAATCAACATTCAAATCACATTGACCCTGCTTTGCAAACAAATCCTTATCAACTTCCTAAGCATCACAAATGTGATATCCCGAATTAGGGCTTAATTAGAATTGTGGTTTCAGGACCACAAATCTGAGATAGAAATAATTATTTTATAACTATTTTGAGGTCTATGATATGATTGCACGATTGTGTGAAAGTTTCGTGAAGAAATTCTATGCATAAAGTGCTTAATTTGAAATTAGGGACTAAATTGAATAAGTTGCAAAACTTGCATTCTAGAATTTTTTAGTATGAAATTGATTTGGAATAATAATTAAGATACCTTAAATATCAATTTGACCAATTTCTAAGTTTTTGGACAAAAATTGGACATGAATGCAAATTTTGAAAGTTTAGTAATGAAAGGTATTTTAGTCATTTGGTAATGTAAAGATTAAAAAAAGGAAAAAGATGGCAAAATATGTCCATCTTCTCCATTAGGACAAAATTTCAAGGGTTCTCCATAGCTAGGGTTTGTTTCAAGCTTTCAAGCTCCATAGTAAGTGATTCCAAGCCCTATTTTTAATGTTCTTTACGTTTTTGGAGTCTCGGTAACTTGATTTAGCTTATGCTAGCAATAATTCAACCTAGGGTTCATATTTGGAAAAATACCCATAGGTGAAATTTGTGTATTTTGGTGTTTTATGATAGAATATGAGGTTTTAAATTATGCTAGACAACTTGTGCTACTCGGTTTTAAGTGAAAACGAGAAAAAGGGCTTAATCGGTAAAAATACCTAATAGTTATAAGTACATGTTAGAATGAGAATTTGATGTTTCCATAGAAGGGAAAAATGATCAGCATGTCATAAAACATAAGAAAATGGGATAAATTTTAATTCTCGAGCCTACGGGCAAAAGTGTAATTTTGCAAAAGTTTAGGGGCAAAATGATAATTTTGCCAAAGTTCGTATTTGGGGCTATTTTGATGAATGAATGTATTAAATAAGATTAATTTGGTATTATAGATCAAGAGAAATGAGATTCAAGCCGTGATCGAGGGAAAAACAAAGTTTACGAGGAATAGGCTTGATTGCTAATATTTTGTATCGAGGTAAGTTCATATGTAAATATTGTAATATAATCATTATTTTAAATCATTTAATGCTATTTATATGATATTATGATTATTATCATGTGATTCTATGCTTTGTGGTAATTGTTGGACAACATGCAAAAATTTTATGAATTATGTGAAAAATGTGAAAGACTACCGAAGTATCATCACTGGTATTCCAAGGAGAATGGTATAGGAGTACAAACGAGGAAATTCCCGTTGAACCTTAGGAATAGATTAGGATACTTGGACATCCGAGCTCGTTGAGTCGAGTCCGAGTTCACTTATGGATGCAAATGTCTGAACTCGTTGAGTTGAGTCCGAGTTCGTGAGATGTAACTAGGCATCCGAGCTCGTTGAGTTGAGTCCGAGTTCACTTATGGATACGAACACCCGAGCTCATTGAGTTGAGTCTGAGTTCGCTTATGGGCGGGTTACATTGTAGCTTGGCTACATATGTGACACTTATATGGAAACTTTTCATGTATCCAAATTATATTCCGATGTGTTCAACGAGTAAAATTCTAGTAAGATGGAAGAATACTTAAGATACAAGTGATGTATTGGTAAGTGTTGTGGAATGGGAAGTTTGGACAGGTATGTACTTAACCCTCGGGTTGAGACTTGATACGACAACAATAATATGGTAAGATGATGAATGATGAATAGAAATGTGGTATATGTTTTGGTGATATTATGCTAATGTTGGTTGGTATAGTTGCTTTGTTAAGTTATTTGTTATTTGCATATGGACTTACTAAGAATCTATGCTTACTCCCTCCTTTTCATTCTTTGTATTTTTGACAAGTCAATTTGGAGATCGGGACGGTCGGAGACACGCTCACACTATCACTGGACAATTACGGTATAATGACTTGTAATTTATGGAAATATGGCATGTATAGCATTCCAATCATTTTGTGTGTATAATCTTACGATATGGCCCATGGATGGAATGAAAATGTTTGAGAATGATTAGCTATTGGAATGACTAATCAAGTTTATATATGATAACATGTATACTTTATGTCTTAACTAAACCATGAAGATCCTTGGAAAGGTAAAATTGGCCACAAAACAAAATCAACAAGAAGAAGATGATGATGATGTGAGTTTTAAAAATCACTAAAAATAGTAGAGATAGAATCATATAATTAATAAAATATGAATTTAAGCTTAATGAATCTATTTTCATGTGGAAGAAACAAAATAAGTAAAATAGTTGTATTTTATGAGATATTTATGTTTTGGTGAAATAGGGTCAGAGCGATTTCTGAATCTCCTGTTCTGACTTTAAAAATTTACCATAAATTGTTCAAAAACAATTAGGAGTTTCACTTTATATGTATGGATTTATTATTGAGTCTATTTTTATGATAAATAAATGGAATAGTTATTGGATCTCTGTACAGGAAGAAATTTGATTCGTAGTGCACAGGGGTTAGAGTAGCCGAACCTTGAAAAAGGGGAGAATTTAACTAATAAACTGTACTAATTGGCCCGACAAAAATTTTAGGAAAAAATTAGTAAGTATATATATGAGTCTAGTTTCAGGAAAAATTTACAGAATTTGATTTCGTATTTCGTAACTCGAGATATAATTTTTTTTAGCGACTGTGATGCAAATGGGCAATTTATTACGAAAGGTAAAATAAATTGTTTTAAATTGTTTAAGTGATAAGTTAAGTCTGTTAACGCCTCATGCTCGACTCCGGAGATGGTCTCGGGTAATGGACGTTACATTTGGTGGTATGGGAGTAGGTTTAGTCGATTCTCAGACTAATGTGGTGTAAGTACGGATTTTGCTATACATGCCATATATATATTTTGTGATAGTGTGACGACTCCTGACCTTTTTAAATGATTTTTTTAAAGTAAATGGATCCTGATCCAACTGTGGCTGATGATGTAGAGAGCAATGCACCAGCTCCTGCTGAAGGGGCAGTGCCAACTGAAATTCGACCTCTTACTGTTGGTCAAGGAGGAGGAGAAAGGGCTCGGTTAGCCTTTCTCCAAATGATGAATGCTTGGTATATAGAGTTCGTTTGTACGAACCCTACTGCTCAACAACCTCCCCCACCACCCCCGATTCCTCAACCTATACCCCAGATGCCTTTAGGTATAGATCTGATGAAATTTCATAGATCTCCGGTTCACCGAATTCGCAAGCAAGGGGCCGAAGAATTCAGGGCAAATGTTGATGATGACGTTTAAAAAGTAGAATTTTGGCTTGAAAATTCTATTCGGGTATTTGATGAATTGTCTTCTACATCTGAAAAGTGCTTGAAATGTGCTATATCTTTGTTGAGAGATTCAGCCTATCATTGGTGCAAGACATTAATTTCAGTGGTACCGAAAGAGAAAGTGACTTGGGAGTTCTTTCAAGAAGAATTTCGAAAGAAATACATTAGTGAAAGATTTGTTGATCAGAAGCGTAAAGAATTTCTCGAGTTGAAACAATGCAACATGATAGTTGCTGAGTGTGAAAGGGAGTTCGTTCAATTGAGTAAGTATGCTAGAGAATGTATTCCTTCAGAGACTAAAATATGCAGACGATTTGAAGACGGACTCAATGAAGACATCAAAGTATTTGTGGGAATTCTTGAGTTGAAAGACTTCATAGTACTTGTTGATCGGGCTTGCAAGGCTGAAGAACTAATGCCATAAGGGCGCGTAAAGATGCTTCATCTCTCGATGTGATCACTGGTATTTTCTCTCTTTATGGTGTTAACGTTATTTCTTTGATTGACCCCGGTTCTACTCATTCATATATGTGCATGAAATTGGTGTCTAATATGAACATACCTATTAAGTCTACGGAATTTATGGTTAAAGTATCGAACCCATTAGGCAAATGTGTCATAGTTGATAAAGTATGCAAGAAATGTCATTTGATGATTAGAGGTCATTATTTTTCGGCTGACTTGATGTTGTTGCCGTTTGATGAATTCGATGTCATTCTGGGTATGGATTGGTTAACATTACATGATGCTATAGTAAATTGTAAACAAAAGGTTATTGAATTAAAATGTGAAAACGGTAAAATTCTGCGGGTTGAATCAGATGAATCAGAGGTATTTCCTAGTGTGATTTCTTCGATGTCGGCTCAGAGATATTTGAGAAAGGTTTATGAAGCTTATTTGGCATATGTATTGAATACAAAAGAATTTGAGAAGAAAATTGAATCAGTGCCGATTGTATGTGAATTTACTAATGTATTTCCAGAAGAGTTGTCGGGTTTACCTCCTATTAGAGAAGTAGAATTTGCTATTGAGTTGATACCGGGAACAACTCCGATCTCAATTGCTCCATATAGAATGGCACCAACAGAGTTGAAAGAATTAAAGTCGCAGTTGCAAGAGTTGACTGACAAAGGCTTTGTGAGACCGAGTTTTTCGCCTTGGGGTGCTCCTGTATTATTTGTGAAAAAGAAGGATGGTTCAATGAGATTGTGTGTAGACTATCAGTAATTAAATAAGGTGACAGTCAAGAACAAGTATCCTTTACCGAGAATTGATGATTTATTCGATCAGTTGAAAGGAGTGACATGGTTCTCAAAGATTGACTTGAGGTCTGGGTACTACCAGTTGCGAGTAAAAGAATCAGATGTGCCTAAAACTGCTTTTAGAACAAGGTACGACCATTATGAATTTTTAGTTATGCCATTTGATTTGACAAATGCTCCTACTGTGTTTATGGATTTAATGAACCGCATATTTCGACCATACTTGGACAAGTTTGTTGTGGTATTTATTGATGATATCTTGATCTATTCGAAGGATGAGACAGAACATGCTGAGCATTTGAGAATAGTTTTGCAAACTTTGAGAGATAAACAGTTGTATGCCAAGTTTAGTAAGAGTGATTTTTGGCTTCGAGAAGTAGGATTTTTGGGTCATATTGTCTCAGGTGATGGTATACGGGTTGATCCCAGTAAAATTTTGGCTATTATTGATTGGAAACCGCCGAAGAATGTGACCGAGGTTTGAAGTTTCTTGGGTCTAGCTGGTTATTATCGACGATTTGTGAATGGATTTTCTATGATTGCTACTCCTATGACTAGACTGCTCCAAAAGAATGTTAAATTCGAGTGGACGGAAGAATGTCAACAGAGTTTTGAGAAATTGAAAAAGTTACTGACTCAAGCACCAGTGTTGGTACAACTCGAGTCAGGTAAAAAATTTGTGGTGTATAGTGATGCTTCTCTAAATGGATTGGGATGTGTACTTATGCAAGAAGGAAAGGTTGTGGCTTATGCTTCGAGGCAGTTAAAACCTCACGAAAAGAATTATCCGACTCATGATTTGGAACTAGCTGCTGTAGTGTTTGCTTTGAAGATTTGGCAACATTATCTGTATGGTGAAAAGTGCCGAGTATATACCGACTACAAAAGTCTCAAGTACATGGTGTCACAAAAAGATTTGAATTTAAGACAGCTGAGATGGTTAGAATTATTGAAAGAGTATGAGCTTGTGATTGACTACCATCTGGGGAAAGCGAATCTGGTTGCGGATGCTTTGAGTAGAAAGTCGTTGTTTGTCTTGAGAGCTATGAATACTCAATTGACGGTGTCTGACGATGGTTCAATTCTAGCAAAGTTGAGAGCAAGACCGATGTTTTTACAAGAGATTTGTGAAGCTCAAAAAAGTGAGAAAGATTTGTAAGCTAAGAGGAAGCAATGTGAGGCTGATACAGGATTAGATTTCAGAATTGGTTTTGATGGTTGCTTGATGTTTAAAGATCAGTTTTGTGTACTGAAAAATGATGAGTTGATTCAAAAGATCTTGCACGAAGCACACAGTAGTTGTTTGTCAATGCATCTGGACAGTATAAAAATGTACAATGATTTAAAGAAAATGTATTGGTGGAACGGAATGAAAAGAGATATTTCTGAGTTTGTATCGAAATGCTTAATTTGTCAGCAAGTGAAAGTTGAACACCAAGTGCCTTCGGGACTACTTCAGCCTATCATGATTCCTGAGTGGAAATGGGATCGAATTACTATGGATTTTGTATCAGGATTGCCATTAACTCCGAAGAAGAAAGATGCCATCTGGGTAATAGTCAATAGATTGACTAAATCGGTTCATTTTATTCCAGTACGCATTGATTATTCTCTTGATAAGTTGGCTGAATTATATATCAGTGAGATTGTTAGACTTGACGGAGTACCATTGTCGATTATTTCGGATAGAGATCCGAGGTTTACTTCGCGATTTTGGTAAAAACTACAAGAAGCATTAGGTACGAAGTTAAATTTCAACACTGCCTTCCATTCACAGACTGATGGACAATCAGAGAGAGTAATTCAGATTCTTGAAGACATGCTTAGATGTTGCGTGCTGGAGTTCCAAGGAAATTGGGAAAGGTACTTACCGTTGGTGGAATTTGCTTACAATAACAGTTATCAGGCGAGTTTGAAAATGGCACCATATGAAGTGTTGTATGGTCGCAAGTGTCGGACACCACTGTATTGGACTGAACTCAAAGAAAACTAGATTTACGGAGTTGATTTAATCAAGGAAACTGAAGAAAAAGTGAAAGTGATTCGAGACTGTTTGAAAGCTGCTTTGGATAGGCAAAAATCTTACGCAGATTTGAAGCGAAAAGAGATTGAGTTCCAAGTTTGTGATAAAGTGTTTTTAAAAGTGTTTCCATGGAAGAAGGTTCTCAGATTCGGTCGGAAAGGTAAATTGAGTCCACGTTTCATTGGACCGTATGAGATAATTGAAAGAATTGGACTGGTAGCATATCGGTTAGCACTACCACCAAAATTAGAGAAGATTCATGATGTGTTCCACGTATCTATGTTACGTCGGTATCGTTCGGATCCTTCACATGTAATTTCACCGACGAAAATTGAGCTACAACCAGATATGACTTACAATGAAGAACCGATTAATATTTTAGCTCGGGAGGTCAAGCAACTAAGAAATAAAAGTACCGCTCTCGTGAAAGTATTATGGCAAAAGCATGGAGTAGAAGAGGCTACATGGGAGCCCGATGAAACTATGAGGAATCAATACCCACACCTGCTTATCGGTAAGATTTTCGGGGACGAAAATCTCTAAAGGGGGGAGAGTTGTGATATCCCGAATTAGGGCCTAATCAGAATAGTGGTTTCGGGACCAAAAATCTGAGATAGAAATAATTATTTTATAACTATTTTTAGGTCTATGATATGATTGCATGTTTGTGTGAAAGTTTCGTGAAGAAATTCTATGCATAAAGTGCTTAATTTGAAATTAGGGACTAAATTGAATAAGTTGCAAAACTTGCATTCTAGAAGTTTTTAGTATGAAATTGCTTTGGAATAATAATTAAGATACCTTAAATAGAAATTTGACCAATTTCTAAGTTTTTGGACAAAAATTGGACATGAATGCAAATTTTGAAAGTTTAGTAATGAAGGGTATTTTAGTCATTTGGTAATGTAAAGATTAAAAAAACGAAAAAGATGGCAAAATATGTTTCAAGGGTTCTCCATAGCTAGGGTTTGTTTCAAGCTTCCAAGCTCCATAGTAAGTGATTCCAAGCCTCGTTTTTAATGTTCTTTACGTTTTTGGAGTCTCAGTAACTTGATTTAGCTTATGCTAGCAATAATTCAACCTAGGGTTCATATTTGGAAAAATACCCGTAGGTGAAATTTGTGTATTTTGGTGTTTTATGATAGAATATGAGGTTTTAAATTATGCTAGACAACTTGTGCTACTCGGTTTTAAGTGAAAACGAGAAAAAGGGCTTAATCGGTAAAAATACCTAATAGTTATAAGTACATGTTAGAATGAGAATTTGATGTTGCCATAGAAGGAAAAAATGATCAGCATGTCATAAAACATAAGAAAATGGGATGAAGTTTAATTCCTGAGCCTAGGGGCAAAAGTGTAATTTTGTAAAAGTTTAGGGGCAAAATGGTAATTTTGCCAAAGTTTATATTTGGGGCTGTTTTGATGAATGTATGTATTAAATAAGATTAATTTGGCATTATAGATCAAGAGAAACGAGATTCAAGCCGTGATCGGGGGAAAAACAATTTACGAGGAAGAGGCTTGATTGCTAATATTTTGTATCAAGGTAAGTTCATATGTAAATATTGTTATATAATCATTATTTTAAATCATTTAATGTTATTTAGATGATATTATGATTGTTATCATGTGATTCTATGCTTTGTGGTAATTGTTGGACAACATGCAAAAATTTTATGAATTATGTGAAAAATGTGAAAGACTACCGAAGTATCATCACTGGTATTCCAAGGAGAATGGTAAAGGAGTATAAACGAGGAAAGTCCTGTTGAACCTTAGGAATAGATTAGGATACTTGGGCATCCGAGCTCGTTGAGTCGAGTCCGAGTTCACTTATGGTTGCAAATGTTTGAACTCGTTGAGTTGAGTCCGAGTTCGTGAGATGTAACTAGGCATCCGAGCTCATTGAGTTGAGTCCGAGTTCACTTATGGATGCGAACACCCGAGATCGTTGAGTTGAGTTCGATTTCTCTTATGGGCGGGTTACATGGTAGCTTGGCTACATATGTGGCACTTATATGCAAACTTTTCATGTATCCAAATTATATTCTGATGTGTTCAACGGGTAAAATTCTAGTAAAATGGAAGAATACTTAAGATACAAGTGACGTATTGGTAAGGGTTGTGGAATGGGCAGTTTGGACAGGTATGTACTTAACCCTCGGGTTGAGACTTGATACGACAACAATAATATGGTAAGATGATGAATGATGAATAGAAATGTGGTATATGTTTTGGTGATATTATGCTAATGTTGGTTGGTATAGTTACTTTGTTAAGTTATTTGTTATTTGCATATGGACTTACTAAGAATCTATGCTTACTCCCTCCTTTTCATTCTTTATAGTTTTGACAAGTCAATTTGGAGATTGGGACGGTCGGAGACACGCTCACACTATCACTGGACAATTGCGGTATAATGACTTTTAAGTTTTGGAAATATGGCATGTATAGCATTCCAATCATTTTGTGTGTATAATCTTACGATATGGCCCATGGATGGAATGAAAATTTTTGAGAATGATTAGCTATTGGAATGGTTAATCAAGTTTATATATGATAACATGTATACTTTATGTCTTAACTAAACCATGAAGATCCTTGGAAAGGTAAAATTGGCCACAAAACAAAATCAGTCAGCAGCAGTGACGTGAGTTTTAAAAATCACTAAAAATAGTAGAGATAGAATTATATAATTAATAAAATATTAATTGAAGCTTAATGAATCTATTTTCATGTGGAAGAAAAAAAATAGGTAAAATAGTTGGATTTTATGAGATATTTATGTTTTGGTGAAATAGGATCAGAGTGATTTTTGAATCCCCTGTTCCGACTTTAAAAATTTACCATAAATTGTACAAAAACAATTAGGAGTTGCACTTTATATGTATGGATTTATTATTGAGTCCATTTTTATGATAAATAAATGGAATAGTTATTGGATCTCTGTACAGGAAGAAATTTGATTCGTAGTGCACAGGGGTCAGAGTAGCCGAACCTTGAAAAAGGGGAGAATTTAACTAATAAACTGTACTAATTGGCTCGACCAAAAATTCTAGGAAAAAATTAGTAAGTATATATATGAGCCTAGTTTCAGGAAAAATTTATAGAATTGGATTTCGAGTTTCATAACTTGAGATATAATTTTTTTAGCGACTATGATACAAATGGGTAGTTTATTACGAAAGGTAAAATAAATTGTTTTAAATTGTTTAAGTGATAAGTTAAGTCTGTTAACGCCTCATGCTCGACTTCGGCGATGGTCTCGGGTAATGGGATGTTACAACAAATCTGTTGAATATATAACAGTATTGCTTTTAACTCAGCTATAATCAAACCATCATCAGACATAGTCATATGTCCATTCATTGCACGCAAAGCAAATAGTGATTTTTGGCTTAGAGCATCAGCAACAACACTAGCCTTTCCCGGATGGTAGTCAATCGCAAGCTTGTAATCTTTTAGCAATTCTAACCATCGTCGCTGCCTTAAATTCAAATCTTTCTGAGTCATTAAATATTTCAGGCTTTTGTGATAAGAATAAACGTGACATTTCTCACCAAACAGGTAGTGGCGCCATCTTTTCAACGCAAACACAATAGCTGCTAATTCCAGGTCGTGTGTCAGATAGTTCTTTTCATGGGGCTTTAATTGTCTCGAGGCATAAGCTACGAATTTTCCTTCCTGCATCAAAACAAAGCCTTAACCATTCAAAGATGCATCACTATAGATAACAAATTCTTTACCGGATTCTGGCTGAACTAACACTGGGGCTTCGGTCAAAAGGGCTTTCAACTGATCAAAACTTTTCTGGCACTTTTCTGACCACTCGAAATTAACATCTTTCTATAATAGCTTCATCATCGGGTTGCAATAATAGAGAAACCTTTCACGAACCGTCTATAGTAACCAGTAAGTCCCAAAAAACTTCAGACTTCAGAAACAATTCTCAAAGGTTTCCAATCGAGTATAGCCGAAATCTTACTCAGAACAACCTGAACACATGATGCTGATATAATATGTTCCAGAAAACTAACTTCGCGTAACCAGAACTCGCATTTACTGAACTTTGCATACAACTGTTTATCTTATAAAGTCTGTAACACAAGTCTCAGATGTTTAGCATGCTCTGTTTCATCACGGGAATAGATCAAAATGTCATCTATGAACACAACCACAAACCGATCTAAATACTATCTGAAGACCCGGTTCATCAAATCCATGAAAATAGCAAGTGCATTAGTAAGTCCGAAAGGCATAACCAGAAACTCATAGTGTCCGTACCTCATTCAGAAAGCAGTTTTTGGCACATCAAAGTCTTTAACTCGCAACTGATAGTAGCCTGATCGCAAATCTATTTTTGAAAACACTGTAGCCCTTTTAACTGATCAAACAGGTTGTTAATCCGTGGCAACAGATATTTATCATTTATGGTCACCTTATTGAGCTATCGGTAATCAATGCACATTATCATAGTTCCGTCTTTCTTTTTCAAAAACAAAACCGATGCACCCCAGGGAGAAAAACTCAGTCTCGCAAAGCCCCTCTCTGTCAATTCTTGCAACTGAGCTTTCGATTCTTTCAATTCGATCGGTGCCATTTTGTACGGAGCTATTGAAATCAGAGTCGTCCCCAGCACTAACTCAATACCAAACTCTACTTCTCAGTTAGGTGGCAAACCTAGCAATTCTTTAGGAAACACATCCAGATACTCGCATACAATTGGTACTGATTCAATCTTTCTTTCGATCACTTTACTATCAAGCACATATGCAAAGTAAGCTTCACCACATTTTCTCACATACTTCTAAGCTAACATCGAAGATATCACTGTCGGTAAACCATTTAGATCATTAGATTCAATCCGAATAATCTCATTATTCTGGAATCGTAAATCAATAGTCTTTTTTTGGCAGTTTACAACAGTATCATGCAAAGTCAACTAGTCCATACGTAGAATTATATCGAACTCATCAAATGGCAACAACGTCAAATTAGCCAGAAAACACGAATCTCGAATCATCAAAGGACAATTCTTACACACTTTGTCAACCAGAACACACCAGCCCAAGGGGTTCGATACTCTAATCACAAACTCAGTAGACTCAACAAACAAAGTCTTACTGAATACTAAGGTCTCATAAAAATAAGAATGATTCAAACCAGGATCAATCAATACAATTACACTAGTATCATAGAGAGTGAATGTACCGGTAATAACATCGGGGGATGAAGCCTCCTCGTGAGCGTGAATGGCATAAGCTTTAGCAGGTGCACGAGCCTCAGATTGAACTACTGTGTCTTTAGTTCCTCTTTGACTGTTACTCACATTACCCGTATTTATGAGTGGTCTACCTCGAACTGACATGTTACTTGTTCTCGCATTCTGTACTATGTTTTGTTCAGCTAACTTAGGGCATTCACAAATAAAATGATCCATCGATCCGCATTTAAAATAGGTCCGATCATGCAATCTATAGCTACCGAAATGTCATTTACCATAATGTTTGCACTTCGGTTGATATGATCTAACATTACCAACACTAGCTACTGAGGTAGCTTTCGAATTCGCAGGTGGTCTATCCCGATCACGTCTAGTATAACCCGCAGTAGCTTTTGAACGGCTAAAATCATCTCAGAATCTCTTTGATGCCGACTGAAATGACTTACTCGATGATCTCTTACGAGAATCACTAGCTTCAAAGTCAGCTTTTCTTTTCTCTTTCCCAAGCGCTTCGATTTTGCATGCTCGCTCAACCAGTACTACGAACTCTTTTAATTCAAGAATGCCAACTAGTAGTTTAATGTCTTCATTTAACCCGTTTTCTAATCTTTTAAACATTATAGCTTAAGTCGATACACATTCACGAGCATATCTGCTGAGTCTCACAAATTTTTACTCATATTCTGTCACGGTCATACGACCCTGTTTCAACTCCAAAAATTCTTTGCATTTTCGGTCTATAAATCTCTAGCTGATGTATTTCTTATGGAACTTAGTCTGAAAGAACTCCCAGGTCACCCGTTCTTTCAGAACCATTGATACTAGTGTATTCCACCAGTGATATGTGGTGTCTTGTAGCAAGAAATCCTCGTAACATACTCTCTCTATTTCTACTCATATTTCAAGCTAGGGTTCATGTTAAAAAATTTACCCATGCATGACATGTTTGTGTTTAGATGATTTATGAAGGAATATGAGAGTTTAAAGGATGGTGAACAACTTTTACTAAGTAGTTTTTCATGGAAATGGCTTAAAGGAATAAATTGTAAAAGTTGTGGAAATGGGTAGGAAAATATGGAATGAAGGAAAAAAAATAGGCTGCTATAAGTGTGAATAATATTTGGCTAAGCTTGGGTATCCAAGGAATTAAATGCATTTCATTATACGAGACTTATGACTAAATTGTAAATATTGTGAAAGGTTAGGGGCGAAATGGTCATTTTGCCCGGGGTGAGTTTTAGGCCTAAAACGAATAATGTGATGTATTAATAATCTAATTTTATTGATATAGACCCCGAGGAATCAATTTCGGAGGGCGACCGTGGTAAACGAAAGGTTTCAGAATAACCGAAATACAAAACCGAAGCCATTACCAGGTAAGTTCATATAACCCAAAGTAAACTTTTAATATACTTAAATATGCATGTCCTTGAATGTATGAAAATCTAGATATTCATTGCATGATAATCCATGAAATATACTAGTGTAAATGAATGATGATAAATGTCCCGGTTGAAATAGAAAGGGAAATCCGATGGATAAATTATGACTTGCATGACATGAGATCCTGCATGTGTTGCAGAAAAGCATTTAGCCCGAACGGGTAATTCGATGATCTCAAATTAGAAAGGATCTAGCCAAGACGGGTGTTCCTTGAGCGATCGAACCTCCCAAAGAATATGCGTATATGTCTATGTTCTAGTGTGGTTGGGATTAATTTTGGTATATGTATTATATGCTATGCTTGGTATTTAAATGGTTTACTAATTTCGGCTTAGTATTAAAGTGAAATGTTTATGATATGTATACATGTACTTGAATGGGTTTTAGATGTTTAAATTCGGTTGTGATACTAATTTATATATATAAATATGTGTGCATAAGTTATGGTTATTAATGTAATAAATTGGTCATGTAGTGACAAGTTAGTTATGTTATTTAGACTTAACAATATATCATATTATGGTTCGGCAAATGTGATTAAAATATGTAATATTAGTATGTTTGTATTCGATTATGGCATGTTAAATGTTGGATAAACGATGTTATATAATATGTATAATGATTTAGATATTCGAAAAGTATAGGTTAGTTCTTAAATTATGTCTAACTTAATAAATGAGCACGTAGTATTGTACAATTGCTGAATAAGATATGATCAAATTGAAATGATTATATGTATTAGGTTTTGTGTGTTCTATTTGTGTATGATTTTTGGTGTGCGACTGAAGAGTAATGTATTTTGAATGTTTTGCACATTCTATAAGTAGAATAAAAAAAATATTCGGCTGTATGGTAATAATAAGCACATCAATTATTGATGTTAGTAATTGATTGGTTTAAAAGTTTGTGCATGTGTATACTGATGATTGACCAAAATTTTTTTCTTGTCTGATAATACCTCGTAACCCTAATCCAGTGACAGATACGAGTTAGGGGTGTTACAGAGGTAGAGTTGGGTATTGAACTGGTGCCTGGAACAGCTCCTATTTCTATTGCTCCATATAGGATGGCACCAACCGAGCTGAGGGAATTAAAAGCACAGTTGCAAGAACTAATGGCTAAAGGTTTTGCAAGACCGATCTTTTCACCTTGGGGTGCTCCAGTATTATTTGTAAAGAAGAAAGATGGCTCAATGAGGCTATGTATAAACTACCGACAACTTAATAAGGTAACCATCAAGATCAAGTATCCGTTGCCTAGGATTGACGACTTGTTTGATCAATTAAGGGGAGCCACTGTGTTTTGTAAGATAGACCTGAGATCCAACTACTACCAGTTGCGAGTTAAAGAGTCGGACGTACCTAAGACTGCTTTTAGAACTAGGTATGGTCATTACGAGTTCCTTGCCATGCCTTTTGGTCTAACGAACGACCCAGCTACATTTATGGACTTAATGAATCGCGTTTTCTGACCATACTTGGACAAATTTGTTGTGGTATTCATTGACGATATTTTGATCTATTCCTGTAATGAGACTGAGCATGCGGAACATTTGAGAACAGTTTTATAGACTTTGCGAGATAAGAAATTGTATGCTAAGTTCAGTAAAAGCAAATTTTGGCTTCGAGAGGTCGGATTCCTCGGTCACATTGTGTCGAGTGGTGGTATCCGAGTTGATCCAAATAAGATTTCTACTATTGTAGAGTGGAAGCCATCGAAGAATGTAACCGAGGTTAGAAGCTTCTTAGGCTTAGCCGCTTACTATAGACGCTTTGTGAAAGGATTTTAGATGATCGCAACTCCTTTGACAAGGTTGTTTTAAAAAGATGTTAAGTTCGAATGGTCAGAAAAGTGTCAGCAGAGTTTCGAGAGATTGAAGACATTGCTGACTGAAGCTCCAGTACTAGTACAACTTGAGTCGGGAAAGGAATTTGTGGTTTATAGTGATGCGTCTTTGAATGGACTGGGCTGCGTATTGATGCAAGAAGGTAAAGTGATAGCCTATGCTTCGAGGCAATTGAAACCACACGAGAAAAACTATCCAACACATGACTTGGAGCTAGCAGCCATTGTATTTGGCCTGAAGATTTGGAGACACCATTTGTATGGTGAGACATGTCGTGTATTCACATATCACAAGAGTTTGAAATGTTTGATGACTCAAAAAGAATTGAATCTTAAACAACGGAGATGGTTAAAGTTGATTAAAGATTATGAACTGATCATTAACTACCACCCGGGAAAGGCGAATGTGGTCGCAGTTGCACTAAGCAGAAAATCCTTGTTCACTTTGAGAGCCTTGAACACGCAATGGCCTTGTTAGATGATGGTTTAGTTTTAGAAGAGTTAAGAGCTAGACCAACGTTTCTACAAGAAATATGTGCAGCTCAGATCAATGATAGTGATTTACAAGTAAAGAAAACTCAATACGAGTCAGGCACCAAATCAGATTTCCGGGTTGGTCACGACGATTGCTTGATGTTCAGAGATAGGATCTATGTACCAAGAGACGACGAGCTTATTCACAAAATTTTGCAAGAGGCGCATGATAGCCATTTGTCTATTCATCCGGGAAGTACCAAGATGTACTATGGTTTGATGAAAATGTACTGGTGGAATGGCATGAAAAGGGACATCTCTGAATTTTTATCGAAATGCTTGATATGTCAGCAAGTCAAGGTTGAACATAAAGTACCTTCAGGTTTGTTACAGCCTGTGATGGTCCCCGAGTGGAAGTGGGATAGGATTACTATGGATTTCGTGACGGGATTATTGTTAACCCCAAAAAAGGAAGATGTTGTTTGGGTTGTGGTTGATAGGCTAACGAAGTTGGCTCACTTTATTCCAGTATGAACTAACTACTCACTTGACAAATTGGTCGGCTTGTCTGTATCTGAGATTGTGAGAATACACGGGGTACCGTTATCAATTATTTCAGATAGGGACCCAAGATTCACTTTGAGATTTTGCAAGAAGCTACAAGAAGCCTTGGGAACAAAGTTTAATTTTAGTACGGCTTTTCACATGCAGACTAATGGACAGTCTGAGCGGACGATTTAGATTCTTGAAGACATGTTAGGGTGTTGCGTCCTTGAATTTCAGGGTAGTTGGGAAAAATACTTACCCTTGGTGGAATTTGCCAACAATAATATTTTCAGGGGAGTTTGAAAATGACACCTTATGAGGCCTTGTATGGTAAAAAGTGTCGAACTCCTCTGTATTGGACAGGGCTTAAGGAAAGTCAGATTCATGGGATTGATTTAGTCAAAGAAACTGAAGAAAAGGTTAAAATGATACGGGATTGCTTGAAAGCGGCACCGGATAGACAAAAGTCATATGTTGATTTGAAAAGAAAAGAAATTGAGTTTCAAGTTGGAGATAAAGTGTTCCTAAAAGTGTCTCCATGGAAAAAGGTATTAAGATTTGGCCGGAAAGGCAAATTGAGTCTGTGGTTTATCAGACCATATGAGGTTACTGAAAGAGTTGGACCATTATCCTACCGTTTAGCACTGCCACTCGAATTGGAGAAGATTCATGATGTATTCCATGTGTCCATGTTGCGTAGATATAGATCAGACCCCTCTCATGCGATTTCACCGACGGAAGTTGAGATTAGACTAGATATGACATATGGTGAAGAACCAGTTAAGATTTAATCTCGAGAAGTCAAACAGTTAAAGAACAAGAATATAGCCTTGGTGAAAGTTTTATGGCATAGACATGGAGTGGAAGAAGCTACATGGGAGCCCAAAGAAACCATGAGAAGTCAATATCTGAACCTGTTTACTGGTAAGACTTTCGAGGAGGAAAGCCCTAAGGGGAAATGTAACATCTCAAATTTAGGCCTAGTCAGAATAATGGTTTCGGGTCCACAAATCTGACATGAAAATAATTATTTTATGATCATTATGAGGTCTAGGATATGAAAATAAGCATGTGTTAAAGTTTCATGAAGAAATTCTATGTGTAAGGTGTCCAATTGGAAATTAAGAACCAAATTGAATAAATTGCAAAACTTGGGTTCTAGAAGCAATTTGTATGAAATTTCTTTGGAATGTTAATTAGAGGTACTTAAAGAGTAATTTTCCCAATTTCTATGTTTTTGGACATAAATGGACATGCATGGAAAATTTTGAAAGTTTAGTAAGGAAAGGCATTTTGGTCATTTGGTAATAAACTAAATAAAAAGGGAAAATTCAAGCTAAAATCAGCTCATTTTGTTCTCCATGCTGCCAAAATTCTAAGGGTCTCTATAGCTAGGGTTTTCAACATTTTCAAGCTCAATAGTAAGTGCTCCCTAGCCCCGTTTTTAATGTTCTTCGTTTTTTTGAGATCCTCGTAACATACTCTCTCTATTTCTACCCATATTTCAAGCTACGGTTCATGTTAAAAAATTTACCCATGCATGAGATGTTTGTGTTTAGATGATTTATGAAGGAATATGAGAGTTTAAAGGATGGTGAACAACTTTTACTAAGTAGTTTTTCATGGAAATGGCTTAAAGGACTAAATAGTAAAAGTTATGAAAATGGGTAGGAAAATATGGAATGAAGGAAAAACATATGCTGCTATAGGTGTGAATAACATTCGACTAAGCTTGGGTAGCCAAGGAATTACATGCATTTCATTATACGAGACTTATAACTAAATTGTAAATATTGTGAAAGGTTAGGGGCAAAATGGTCATTTTGCCAGGGATGAGTTTTAGGCCTAAAACGAATAATGTGATGTATTAATAATCTAATTTTATTGATATAGACCCTGAGGAATCAATTTTAGGGGTCGATCGTGGTAAACAAAATGTTTCGGAATAACCAGAATACGAAACCGAAGCCATTACCAGGTAAGTTCGTATAACCCGAAGTAAACTTTTAATATACTTAAATATGCATGTCCTTGATTGTATGAAAATATAGATATTCATTGTATGACAATCCATGAAATATACTAGTGTAAATGAAAGATGATAAATGTCCCGGTTGAAATAGAAAGGGAAATCCGATGGATAAATTATGACTTACATGACATGAGATCCTGTATGTGTTACAGAAAAGGATTTAGCCCGGACGTGTAATCTGATGACCTCAAAATAGAAAGGATCTAGCCTGGACGGGTGTTCCATGAGTGATCGAGCCTCCCAAAGAATATAGTTGCATTAAAGATTTAGCCCGGGCGGGTAATTCGATTGAGGACTGAATTTAGCCTAGACTGGCAATTCAGATCCGAGCTTGTGAGAGCAATTGTCATTGAAAAGGATTTAGCATGGACTGGTAATCCCGACATTGGTCTATGAGTTAATATTACGGGGGATTTATGTAACACTCCTAACCCGTATCCATCGTCGGATTAAGGTTATGAGGCATTACCGAACATATTACAATTCATACAGATATGCATAACATAATATAGTTCAAAACTTTAAATCACATCAATTATTATAACTAAATCCATTTTAAATAAAATATACATTATCAAATTATTTTATATATATAAATATATGACATTGACATTTTTATCTATATGAAACATGTATATTTTTCATATTAACACCAAATATAATAAGCTTCCATTTAAAAAAAAAAAAACAATTCCATTCTTTCTTTTAATCCATTCGGCTATCAAAGATCATTGTCTTGGTATATAACATAACCAATTTCTTTATGCTACATTTGAAAATCAACATCCAATCTTCAAAACTTTCATATAGCAGAAATTATAATCATCCTTGATATACAACATGATAACCAAATAAACTTTAACTATAATCCAACCAATACCGAACTTAAACCTAATAATAAAGTCATATTCAATGCTTGAAACACATACCAAATACATCATCCATCCATAGTACTTAGCACTTTAATTGAAATGAGTTTTTACCACATTTATGCATAGCTCATTAAACTTAATAACAAAACACACACAAAACCAAGACTAAGCACAATTACCATGATCAATATGACAATTACTTATATATCAATATTTAGCCATTTTCGCATGGCATAAAATATAAAACACTTCAAACATAACTGAAATTTATAGCAATATAGACTATACATGCCATATGTTTGAAAATAAACTTTTAAAAATTCCAAAAGTTGACTATAGTGTGGATGACTTCGATAATGATCCCCGATCTCGTAGCTTACAACCAAAATCTATAAAACGAAGTAACAAAAACACACAGAGTAAGCTAACTTAGCTTAGTAAGCCTTAAGCAATTTAAACAATTCAAATGAATAATTAAAATATTTCATACAAGCTAAATTGTACTATTAAAGATATACTAAATGTTCAAGGTCAATTATAACATCACATAAATACTTACCTATATAACCAAATATACAAAATCCAATATATATCATCTCATAATACTTGCCTATATGGCCAAATACACAAGGTTCATATATTATCTCATATGGTCGAATATATATAAGTTCAATATATCATCACATGTAACCTAATGTTCAAGTTCAATAAAACATCACATGTGACCGAATATACAAATTCAATATAATCCCACATGTAACAGAATATACAAGTTCAATATAAGCTCACATGTAACCAAATATACAAGTTCAACATAAGCTCACATATAACCAAATATACAAGGTCAATTTAAGCTTACATGTAATCAAATATACAAGTTCAATATAAGCTCATTTATAACCGAATATACAAGTTCAATATAACTTCACATACACATACCTATGTGGCTGATTATAGAAGTCATTTAGATCAACTTACTTGCTCAATTTCCACATCAATGTAAAGTCTTATAGACATAAACTTGAAATAAATCACCAGCATAAAACCTGCTAAGCCTAAGCCTGAATCACACACCGGCACAAGGCCTGCTAGACCCAAGGTCTGATATTTATTCACCGGCACTAAGCCTGCTAGGCACAAAGCCTGATCAAAGTCACTAGCACAAGGCTGGCTAGGCTCAAAGCCTAAATATCACACTTATAAAATCATTCCATAGCAGTTCATATATCAAATCGTCCAAATATTCCATGTAATTCATACAAACTTTCATAGGTTTTAACTCAGTTGAATAAAACATAACCACATTAATTCAATGATAAATCACTTTCAGCTATTATACTAACAAACTATAAAATTCAAATCATCATAGTATAACATTCTATGCTCGAAATAAACAATGTTTAATTGCTTATAGACTTACCTCGGATATCAACGGACATTATAAATCAGCTATTCAATTATTTTTGTTTTTTCTCGATCCAAGTCTGATTTCTTTTGTTCTTGATCTATATAATTCCAAAATAACCTCATTTAGGCACAGTTTTATTTAATTTAACCCAACAACACATAAATGGGTAAATTACCATTTTACCCCTGATATTTCATACTTTTTCAAATTAGTCCTAACTGCATAAAACACAAAATACGTAAAATCTCACCACATCATGTTAGGCCGAATCTTATGCCCATACTAATCCATATATTTCATTTATTTTTCATTTTAGTCCTTCAATTTATTATTTTTGCAATTTAGTCCTAATAACTCAATCATCAAAAACTCCAACGCAAAACATGTTAATATAAAACATATTTTTTATATTTCATCATCAAACATCACAAAACACAAATATTCATCAATGGCATAACTCAAAATATTCACAGGAATAAAAAATTCAATAATGGGTCGGGTAGTATTCGAAGCAACGATCTCAAAAACGTAAAAATTATCAAAAACCGAAACGAAACTAACCTTGAATCAAGCTTGAAATTGGCCGAAAATCATAAAACTCTTGTTTATCAAGTTTCGGTGATGAGATATATAATGAATATAATTTTATTTTATGTTTTAATATAATATATGTTAACATTTAACATATTTTACTTATTTATCCTTTAATAATAAAATAGAAAACCATTATAAACATGGGCATAACCGTCCATCACAAAGGCTTATGGTTTATTTTTAACATAAACACTCCAACTTAAACAGCCACTAACAATTCAGCCCTTATGCTTTAATCTATCAAGTTTTCAATTTATGTGATTAAGTCCTTTTATCAAATTAAGCACACAAACAATCAAATTTTTGTACAAAACTTTCACACATGCAAATTCAAAAATAATAAACACAAAAAATAATATTTAAATATTTTTGACTCAGATTTGTGGTCTCAAAACCACAGTTTTGATTAGGGTCTAAATTGGACTGTTACAATTTAGCCTAGACTGGTAATCCCGCCGTAAGATATAAGGTTCACAGGAGCGCGTACTTGAGATGATCACTTGTATGACTTGACAATAATTGGACTATCCATCGAGATTTTTGAGAAATTCAACGGGATTAACATGATGAAATAAAGAATGAAAATATTGAATTGATGAGCTCATCTAAGACTAATAACTTGATGTATTCTTATGAGACTAACTTGATGATTGAGTGCATGTGATAGGGAAACTATTTCATGCTTGTTGGATTTATTGCCTAAATATGGTTGTATGCTAATTAACCGGTAAGTTTACTTTCTAGTTATCCGAACTTACTAAACATATAAATGCTTACCCCATTCTCTTTTCCCTATCTTATAGAGCTCGTGGACTCGTGAAGATTGGAAGACGGTTGGAGAATCAACACACTATCGACTTGTCCTGCTTTGTTATATAGATACTTTTATTTTTTTAATGGCATGCATATGATTTTTGGTTATTTTGTTATATGTGTCATTTGGCCAGCCATTGTAAGGGCTTAAATGGTATACTTATTCTCTTGTATATGGCTATGAGATATGGCTCATATTGATGTAGGTTATAGACCTACTAATGATGCATGTTTATGTTTAAATGTTTCATGAGATATGATGATGAAGTTTATCATGGATGGATGCTTGAAATGGGACTTAATAATTTGAGAGTGGACATAGCATATAATGGTATATGGTTATAATATGGCCTAAGTGTAAAATGTAAAATGTGCTATGTTAATCCCTAATACAAGAAGGATAATTTAGCATGTGCTAAACCGGTGAGATGTGGTTAACATGCAATGAGTTATGTCAAGGTTGTTTAAGAATATAATTAGGCCATGTTAAATACCATTGAAGTCTATAATTGTTTATAGATGTTAGAGGGTGACAAAGGCTTGGAAAATAGCCCTAAAAAGGTTTACACGGGTAGACACACGGGCATGTGTCTAGGCCGTGTGTGACACACGGTCAGCCCTCATGGGCGTGTTGCCTGGCCGTGTTTCCCCTTTACCTAAAATTTTAGGTTAGTTTGCATGGTAGTAAACACACGAGCAGCGACATGGCCGTGTGTCTCGATCGTGTGGAGGACACGGCCTAGCCCACAGGCGTATGGCTTAGCCGTGTGCCTCAAAATGAATGATGACATCATAAACAGAATGTTTGAGTTTTTTGACACGGGCGATGGCACGGGCGTGTCTAGGCCGTGTGAGGGACACAGGCGTGTGCTTGGCCGTGTGAAAACCCTTGTAGGTTCGAAATGAAAAATAAATCCAAGTAATTCAACATGGGTGGGACACACGGGCGTGTCCCTAAGCATACGGGCGTGTACTTTGCCACCACACGGGCGTGTGAAACATAAAACTAGTAATTTTACTAAAATTTTCTATAGTTCTCGATTTAGTGTCGGATTATTTTTAATGTATGTTTTGGACCTTGTAGATTCATAGTCGGACACTATGATGTTGTTTTGTTAGTTTTAAATTAGAATAAAATTTTATAACTTGTATTTTTTGAAAGTGTCTGAGTATATGTTTAGTAATGCCTTGTACCTTGTCTCGGTCTCGGGTATGGGTAAGAGGTGTTACATTTAGTGGTATCAAAGCTACGAATTAGTCGATTCTCGAACTAACGTAGCATGTATTGAGTATAGCTATACATGCCATTATACAAGTTATGATAGTGTGACATCTCCTAACCATTTTTAATTGTATTTGAATATAGTAAAATGTCTCCCAATCAAGCTCAAGATGAGTCCGAGGGAGCCGAGACCTATGCTCTAGCTTCCATTCAGCAAGCTACTGCTAGTAGTAATAGACAGCCTATATTTGAAGGCCGGGAAGAGGTAAGAGTTGCCTTCTTTAAGATGATGGATTAATGGTTTGGGGATTACTTGAGAAACCGCCCCAATATACCATGATCTCCTCCGCCCCCTGCTCGACGTGAGAGAGAAGTGCCACAAGGTATGGCACCCGCGAGAATTGGTAAGGCCCTAGTGGATAAACTCAGGAAATACGGGGATGAACAGTTTAGAGCTAAGGTTGATGATGATGCTGAATGAACTGAGTTTTGGATCGAGAACACTATGCGAGTTTTAGACGAATTGTCATGTGTACCCAAGGAATGCTTGAAGTGTGTTGTATCTCTTCTAAAAGATACAACATGCCATTGGTGGAAGACGGTATCCTCAGTGGTACCGAAGGAAGACATTACATGGGAGTTCTTCCAAGTTGAGTTTAAAAAGAAGTACATCAGTTAAAGGTTTTTAGACTCGAAACAAAAGGAGTTCCTAGAACTCAGACAAGGAAATAAAACTATGTCAGAGTACGAAAGGGAATTCGTGAGGTTAAGTCAGTATGCAACAAAGTGGGTCAAATTAGAGACAGAAATGTGTAAGCGCTTCGAGGAAGGCTTGAATGAGGAAATTAAATTACTGATTGGGATCCTTGAGATATGAGAAATTACTGCATTAGTTGACCGAGCCATGAAGGCTGAAGAGCTAAATAATAAAAGAAAGCAAGCTAAGAGTGAAGCTCGAGTTTCGAGTAAGAGGTCTAGCGACAGAGCATACTCCTTCCCCACAAAGAAATCGATGAGTCATCAAGAATGCTCCACTTCATCAGTAGGATATTCCGGTAGAACAAGAAGCTCAAAGTGACATAACCCGAGGTCTTCTTTCTCTATGGTAACTAGTGTGGGAAGCATAGATGATCAAAAGTCAAAGTGTAAAAGCTGCAACAAATTTCACTTCGAAGAGTGCCAAATGAAGAGTGGTGCGTGTTTCAAATGTGGGTCACTTGACCATTTTCTCAGAGACTGCCCGAAGTGAGCTAATAAAGAGGGTGAAATAGCTCCGCAGCCAAATGCTCCTATTTCTCGAGGTAGACCTCCAAGACATCCCGAAAGTGCAAGTGGCAGTCAAACTGTTGCCAAGGATGCTACTACAAAATTAGAGGCTCGAGCCCCGGCAAGAACTTATGCAATGCGTGCTTGAGAGAAAGCCTTTGCTCCCGATGTCATCACGAGTACATTTTCTATTTATAATACTCGTGTCATTGCCTTAATTGATCCAGGATCAACCCATTCGTACATTTGTATGAAATTGGTGTCTAGCATGGATATGCCTGTAGAGCCTACGAAATTTGTGATTAAGGTGTCAAACCCCCTAGGCAAGTTAGTCTTAGTTGACATAGTCTATAAGAATTGTCCCTTGACAATTCAAGGTTATTGTTTTCTGGCTAACCTTATGTTATTGCCATTTGATGAGTTTGATGTAATACTTGGCATGGACTGGTTAGCTGTGCATGATGTGATTGTAAATTGTGGTAGCAAGTATATTGAATTGAAATGCTCAGATAGTGAGATTCTCCAGATTGATTCAAAAGAGCTGGATACTTCGCCGGTTGTGATTACCTCAATGATGGCTCAAAGGTATATGAGAAAAGGATATGAAGCCTACCTTGCTTTTGTGTTGAATACTAAACAATTTGAGTTGAAATTGGAATCGGTACCGATAGTATGCGAGTATCCGGATGTGCTTCCGGAAGAGCTACCCGGATTACCTCCTATTAGAGAGGTTGTAACAACCAGATTTAGACCCTAGTCAGAACGGTGGTTTTGGGAACACAAATTCGAGTCATAAAAATATTTAAAAATTATTTTTTGTGTTTATTTTGTGTGAATTAATATCTGTGAAATTTTCATGATTTAATTTTGTCGTTTGAGTGTCCAATTAAATAAAAGGGCTTATTTGCGTAAAATGAAAACTTGATAGTTTAATGTGTGAGGACCAAATTGTGGATGTCTTTATAATAGGAAGCTTTTATGTTGTAATTGGGCCATTATTAATGTAGGTGAACGGCAATTGGCATAATATATATGAAAGTATAATTTTATAATAAATGTTAAAAATGTAAATTAAAAAACAGGTTATAATATATCATATTATAACATAATTAAAACCATTTGTTCATTATCTTTCTTCATTGTCGAATATAACACAAAGAAAAAAGAAATAATAAAAGCTAGGGTTCAATCATCTCTTAAGCTTAATCAAGGTATGTGTTTAGCTCGATTTTTGATAATTTTTACATTTTTTATACTGTTGCTAAGTTATCTACAAGACCCGTGCTTGAATTTTTGATTTTGGTGAATATTCTGAGTTATGCCATTGATGAAAGCTTGTGATTTTTGTTGTTTGATGATGAAATATGAAAGATATGTTTTGGGTTAACATGTTTTGTATTGGAATTTTTGATGATTTTGAGTAATTAAGACTAAATTACAAAAATAATAAATTAAGGGAATAAAATGTGAAATAAATGAAATATGTGGACTTGTATGAACACTAGGAACATTCGGCCTAACATGGGTATGTTGAGATTTTTCATATTTTGTGTTTTGTGCAATAGGAACTAAATTGTAAAAAGAGTAAAATGTCAGGGGTAAAATGGTAATTTTTCCATTTATGTGTTTTTGGACTAAATCGAATGAAAATATGTTTGAATGAGTTTAATTTGAATATGTTTAGTTCAAGAGCTAAAGAAATCGGTTTTGGATTAAGGGAAAATGAAAGTTGTTGACTAGTCGTCCCGTTCCGTTTTACATCGTCCGAGGTAAGTTTATAAGAAAATAGATGTACTTAATTTTAATTAAATGCAACTTATATATGCTGAAATGAAATATGTGAATTTATATCTACAATAGCCAAATGTATACAAGCTTGGCAACTATATTTCTGAATTTGTTTCGACCGAGTTACGACGTCCAAAAGCGCCATATGAACCTTAGGAATAGTTAGGATACATATGTCATGACATAGGATTATGATATGTGATGTGTGAGTAAGAACATGGCATCAATATATGACTCCGATATATGTGTGCGAGTAAGACCCTGTATGGGACAGTGACATTGATATGTGATTACATGTAAGACCACGTCTGGGACATTGGCATTGTAGTTATATGTGTGATTATCCGAGTGTCCTATCCAATTCTGAATGGTTCATCGGGCAAAGATAAGTTGTGATCGAATGTATAAAATGTGATAAATGGCTAGGTATGGATTAGCTTGTTGTCTATTGGAAATAAGGTAAGTAAGTATATTGATATTTGTTACAAATTGTGTGTGATGTGAATGAATAATATATGTGAATTTGGTAAATGTATTCGACCTTATGAGTATTATTAAAATGAATTTTAACTATGTGCATAAATGTTCATGTGTATTCGGCCACATAACTAGTATATCCATATGAAGTTATATTTTGATACATGAGCTTATGTATTTGAGTGTATGTGGACTAGGTTTTATTATGACTGTTTGGCTTTGGAAGTTGAATAATAATATATCAAATTGACTATGTGAGCATTCGACCAAGGTAGAAATTGTCTATGAAAATGTATTATTTATGAAATTTGTAAGTTTGAGACTAAGCATGTTATTGATAATGTAATTCGGTTTAGTTAAGATGAGTTGATTATATCATTGGGTTGTTTACTTGCTTATGACTTACTAAGCCTTGATAGCTTACTCTGTGTGTTCATGTTTACTCTATTTTATAGATTTTGGATCAATTTACGAGCTCGGGGATCGTCAGTAAAGTTGAATTTGAATTATGGCATGTATAGGCTGAAACATACTTTTGAAATGTTGGATTTTGGTTATGTGTAATCTAAGCCATGTGAAAATGGCTTAACTTTTACGTTTGAATTTAGTTATGTTGCTTATGGTTTATATACATTTTGGTTATGATGTCATGTACTATGAATGCATAGTATTTGTGGTAGGTATTATATGCTTTGAAATCGATGATGACTATGGTTATGTATGGATAGAGATACATGCGATTTTGGTCATCATATTGACTTATTTAAGATATGTAATTAACTTGTGAATTGGCTTGTAAACAACAGATAAGGTGTCATTATAATCGGCTAGTGATGGGGAAAATATATCCATAAGCATATGATGTGATAATGGCGTGACCGATTGAGGTTATGTTTAATAATCGAACTATGGATTAGTTAATAGGGTGGATTATAATTGCACTTCTTGTGTGTTGGTTGTTTATTAAACCATAAATGTGATTTGTTATAAAGCTTATTTGAATGTGTTTAGGCGTCTATATATATCCAAATGAATTATAGTTGTTATGCTACCTTTAGTTAAGATGATAAATTATCTTTTATATGTATTTGTAATGATTTAAAATGAGTTAATAAGTATGTTTGAATAAAGGTTGATAGGAGATGTTGAACATATTTGGTTAGTAGTTCGGTATTATATTTATATTTATGTGAACTATGGTTGAATATAATGCTAATGATTACATATATATATATTTACATTTGGTGTTGGTTTGAGCTTATATTGAAAGTGTATCCTAGATATTTGATGTTTGTGAAGTTGTTATGTGTTTCGACCATATGGTATAGGATGATTGTTAATTGTGCTCTTATATGTTTTACATGTATATTTATGCGCTTATATTGTGGTTGGTGTGCATATGTGTATGGCTATATAAATCCGTGCGTTATTTGCAAATTTACAAATATGTACAAATGATTTATGTTAGCCGAATAGGTAAGGAAATGATATGGATTTTATATATAACCTTCGGTAATGTTGGTTTGCTTATGAATTTGAGTTATTAATTTGTACAGATATGACATGAATCATTTGTGTGCAAATAAAAAAAACTATTCTGAATTGTATTATGATCGATAATGCCTCGTAACCCCACTCCGACGACGAATACGGGTTAGGGGTGTTACATTTTATTGGTATTAAAGCTACGGTTTAGTGATTCTAGGACTAACGTAGCGTGTGTGAGTCTTGCTATACATGCCGTATTATATACTGCGATAGTGTGATGACTTCTGACATTTGAAAATGTGTTTTCATATAGTAAATAGATCCCGACAGAGCTATAGCTGATGATGTCGAGAGTGTAGCGCCTGCTCCCGCGCAAGGGACAGTACTGGTTGATTCTCGACTGACTTCAAGTAACCAAGAGGGAGAGGCTAAACAATCCTTTTACCAAATGATGAATGATTGGTTTACTCAGTATATCCGGACTAACTCGGCTGCACAACAACGTCCACCCCTGACTAATCCATCTTCGATTCCTACTATGCCTCAAGTAAGTGACCCGCTGAGATTACATAAGCCATCTATTGATAAAATCAGAAAACACGGGGATAAAGAATTTAAAGCTACTGATGATGATGATGTTGAGCGAGCTGAATTTTGGCTTGATAATACTATTTGTGTGTTCGATGAATTATCTTGTACTCCGGATGAATGTTTGAAATGTGCCATATCCTTGCTTCGAAACACTACATATCACTGGTGGAATACTATAGTATCGGTGGTTTCGAGAGAGCGGGTGACCTGGGAATTCTTTCAGACTGAGTTCCATAAGAAATATATCAGCTAGAGATTTATCGACCAAAAGCGTCAAGAATTTCTGGGGCTGAAATAGGGTCGAATGACCGTGACAGAGTATGAGCAGAAATTTGTGAGACTCAGTCGGTATGCCCGAGAGTGTGTTTCGATCGAAGCTATAATGTGTAAAAGATTTGAAGATGGGCTGAATGAAGTCATTAAACTGTTAGTTGGCATATTTGAGATAAAAGAGTTCGTAGTACTTGTTGAGTGACCATGCAAAGCTGAAGAGCTCGGGAAAGAGAAAAGAGAAGCTGACTTTGAAGCTAGAGATGCACGTAAGAGACCATCTAGTAAGTCATTCCAGTCAACATCAAAGAAGTTTCGAGATGATTTTAGCCGTTCTAAAGCTACTTCAGGTTATTCTCGACGGGATCAGAATAGACCACTTGTGAGCTTGAGAGCTACCTTAGTAGCTAGTATGGGTATTGTCAGATCAAATCAACCTGAGTGTAAACATTATGGTAAACGACATTCTAGCAGTTGCAGATTGCATGATCGGGCCTGTTTTAAATATAGATCGATGGATCATTATATTCGTGAATACCCAGAGTTAGCTGAAGAAAATCCAGTGCAAAATACGAGGTCGGGTAATACTCCAGCTCGAGGTAGACCACCCAGAAACACGGGTAATCTGAGGTTCGTGCACCTACCAGAGCCTATGTTATTTACGCACGTGAGAAGTCTTCATCCTAGATGTTATTACTGGTACATTCACTCTCTATGATACTAATGTAATTGCATTGATTGATCTTGGTTCGACTCATTCTTATATGTGTGAGACTTTAGTATTCAGTAAGACTCTGTCTGTTGAGTCTACTAAGTTTGTGATTAAAGTGACAAACCCCTTGGGCCAGTGTGTTATGGTTGACAATGTGCGTAAGAATTGTCCTTTGATGATTTGAGATCTGTGCTTTTCGGCTGATTTGATGTTGTTGCCATTTGATGAATTTGATATAATTCTAGGTATGGACTAGTTGACTTTGCATGATGCTACTGTAAATTGCAAAAGAAAGACTATTGACTTATGGTGCCAGAATGATGAGATTATTCAGATTGAATCAAATAATTTAAATGGTTTACCAGCAGTGATATCTTTGGTGTTAGCTCAGAAATATGTGAGGAAAGGTTACGAAGCTTATTTTGTCTATGTGCTTGATAGTAAAGTGGCCGAAAGAAACATTGAATGAGTACCTGTTGTGTGTGAGTATCCGGATGTGTTTCTTGAAGAATTACCGGGTTTGCCACCTATTCTAGAGGTAGAGTTTGGTATTGAGTTAGTGCCGAGGACTACTCTGATATCGATAGCTCCATACACAATGGCACCTACTAAATTAAAAGAGTTGAAAGCTTAGTTGCAAGAGTTGACAAATAGAGGTTTCACATGACCGAGTTTCTCCCCTTGGGGTGCACCAGTGTTATTTGTGAAAAAGAAAGACAGAACTATGAGAATGTGCATTGATTATAGACAGCTCAATAAGGAGACTATAAAGAATAAGTCTCCATTGCCATGGATAGATGATTTGTTTGATCAACTAAAAAGGTGCTACTGTATTTTCGAAGATAGATTTGAGATTAGGCTACTATCAGTTGAGAATTAAAGACTCCGATATGCCAAAGACTGCTTTTCGAACGAGGTACGGACACTATGAGTTTTTGGTTATGCCTTTCGGACTTACCAATGCACTTGCTATTTTAATGGATTTGATGAATCGAATCTTCAGACAGTATCTAGATCGGTTTGTGGTTGTGTTCATAGATGACATTTTGATCTACTCCCATGATGAAACCGAACATGCCGAACATCTGAGACTTGTGTTACAAACTTTGCGAGATAAATAGTTGTATGCAAAGTTTAGTAAATGTGAGTTCTGGTTAAGTGAAGTCAGTATTCTGGGCCATGTTGTATCAGTATCGGGTATATAGATGGTTAATATAGATGGTTCATGAAAGGTTTCTCTATGATTGCAACCTCGATGAAGAAGCTATTGTCGAAAGATGTTAAGTTCGAGTGGTTAGAAAAGTGCCAGAAAAGTTTTGATCAGTTAAAAGCCCTTTTGACCGAAGCTCCAGTGCTAGTTCAGCCAGAATCTTGTAAAGAATTAGTTATTTATAGTGATGCATCTTTAAATGGTTTGGGCTGTGTTTTGATACAAGAAGACAAAGTTGTAGCTTATGCGTCGAGATAGTTAAAGCCACATGAAAGGAATTATTTGGCACATGACCTAAAATTGGCAGCTATTATGTTTGTATTTAAGATTTGGCGTCACTATCTATTCGGGGAAAAATGTCATGTTTATTCTAATCACAAAAGCTTGAAATACTTGATGACTTAGAAAGATCTGGACTTCAGACAATGCTGATGGTTAGATTTGCTAAAAGACTACGAGCTTGTAACTGACTACCATCTAGGGAAAGCTAATGTTGTTGCTGATGTACTAAGCCGAAAATCACTATTTGCTTTGCGTGTAATGAATGCGCATATGGCTAGTTCTATATTGGTTGGGATTAGTTTTGGTATATGTATTATATGGTATGCTTGGTATTTAAATGATTTACTAATTTCGGCTTAGTATTAAAGTGAAATGATTATGATATGTATACATGTACTTGAATGGGGTTTAGATGTTTAAATTCAGTTGTGATAGCAATTTATATATATAAATATGTGTGCATAAGTTATGGTTATTAATGTAATAAATTGGTCATGTAGTGACAAGTTAGTTATGTTATTTAGACTTAACAATATACCATATTATGGTTCGGCAGATGTGATTAAAATATGTAATTTTAGTATGTTTGTATTCGATTATGGCGTGTTAAATATTAGATAAACTATGTTATATAATATGTATAATGATTTAGATATTCGAAAAGTATAGGTTAGTTCTTAAATTATGTCTAACTTAATGAATGAGCACGTAGTATTGTACAATTGCCGAATAAGATATGATCAAATTGAAATGATTATATGTATTAGGTTTTGTGTGTTCTATTTGTGTATGACTTTTGGTGTGTGACTGAAGAGTAATGTATTTTGAATGTTTTGCACATTCTATAAGTTGAATAAAAAAAAATCGGCTGTATGGTAATAATAACCAAATCAATTATTTATGTTAGTAATTGATTGGTTTAAAAGTTTGTGCATGTGTATACTGATGATTGACCGAAATTTGTTTCTTGTCTGATAATACCTCGTAACCCTAATCCGGCGATAGATACGGGTTAGGGTATTACAGAGGTAGAGTTTGGTATTGAACTGGCGCCTAGAACAGCTCCTATTTCTATTGCTTCATATAGGATGGTACCAACCGAGCTGATGGAATTAAAAGCACAGTCGCAAGAACTGACGGATAAAGGTTTTGCAAGATCGAGCTTTTCACCTTGGGGTGCTCCAGTATTATTTGTAAAGAAGAAAGATGGATCAAATGACGCTATGTATAGACTACCGATAACTTAACAAGGTAACCATCAAGAACAAGTATCCGTTGCATAGGATTGACGAATTGTTTGATCAATTGAGGGGAGCCACTGTGTTTTGTAAGATAGATCAGAGATCTGGCTACTACCAGTTGTGAGTTAAAGAGTTGGACATACCTAAGACTACTCTCAAGATGAGGTATTGTCATTACGAGTTCCTTATCATGCCTTTTGGTCTAACGAACGCCCCAGCTGCATTTATGAACTTAATGAATCGCGTTTTCTGACCATACTTGGACAAATTTGTCGTGGTATTCATTGACGACATTTTGATCTATTCCCGTAATGAGACAGAGCATGCGGAACATTTGAGAACGGTTTTACAGACTTTGCAAGACAAGAAAGTGTATAATAAGTTTAGCAAAAGCAAATTTTGGATTCGAGATGTCGGATTCCTCGGTCACATTGTGTCGGGTGGTGGCATCCGAGTTGATCCAAATAAGATTTCTACTATTATAGAGTGGAAGCCGTCGAAGAACGTAACTGGGGTTAGAAGCTTCTTGGGCTTAGCCGGTTACTATCAATGCTTTGTGAAAGGATTTTCGATGATTGTAACTCCTTTGAAAAGGTTGTTGCAAAAAGACGTTAAGTTCGAATGGTTAGAGAAGTGTCAGTAGAGTTTCAAAAGATTGAAGACATTGTTGACCAAAGCTCTAGCACTAGTATCACCTGAGCCGGGAAAGGAATTTGTGGTATATAGTGATGCGTCTTTGAATGGACTGGGCTGCGTATAGATGCCAGAAGGTAAAGTGATAGCCTATGCTTCAAGGAAATTGAAACCACACAAGAAAAACTATCCAACATATGACTTGGAGCTAGCAGCCACTGTATTTGCCCTGAAGATTTAGAGACACCATTTGTATGGTGAGACTTACCGTGTATTCACTGATCACAAGAGTTTGAAATATTTGATGACTCAAAAAGAATTGAATCTGAGACATCGGAGATGGTTAGAGTTGACTAATGATTATGAACTGATCATTCACTACCACTCGGGAAAGGCGAATGTGGTCGCAGATGCACTAAGCAGAAAATCCTTGTTCGCTTTGGGAGCCTTGAACACGCAATTGGCCTTGTTTGATGATGGTTCGGTTCTAGCAAAGTTAAGAAATATGTGCAGCTCAGATTAATGATAGTGATTTATAAGCCAAGAGAACTCAATACGAGTTAGGCACTGAATCAGATTTTTGGGTTGGTCTGACGGTTGTTTAATGTTCAGAGATAGGATCTGTGTACCAAGAGACAACGAGCTTATTCGAAAAATTTTACAAGAGGCACATGATAGCCGTTTGTCTATTCATTCGGGAAGTACCAAGATGTACTATGATTTGAAGAACATGTACTGGTGGAATGGCATGAAAAGGGACATCTCCGAATTTGTATCGAAATGCTTGATATGTCAGCAACTCAAGGTTGAAAATAAAGTACCTTCAGGTTTGTTACAGCCTGTGATGGTCCTCGAGTGGAGGTGGGATAAAATTACTATGGATTTTGTGACGGGATTACTGTTAACCCCAAAAAAGGAAGATGTTGTTTGGGTTGTGGTTGATAGGCTAACAAAGTCGCTCACTTTATTCCAATACGAACTGACTACTCTGTAACACCCCAAACTCGGCCCAGACGTTATGGCTGAATCTGGTGTGTCACATTGAAGTGTTTTAGCAAAAACCGTGTTTTCATTGAAAACCCTTCTTAAAATAAAAGAAACATTAATTAACTTTAAAAAAAAACACCCTTTCAGTTACAAAAACCTTGTTGAAACATTTGATTTAAGAAAACTTATCATTTAAAAATTTAATTACGGAAACATAGAAAACATACTATAATTTAGAAAACCCATGTTCAACTTCTTGTAATTACATTGAAAATAATAATAATTCAAGTAATAATAACAAAATGAAAACCATATTACAATCTGGTCTGGAACATACTTAAAAAAGAAGTAAAAACTTAAATGCTTGAAAAAAAAAACCCAAGTCCAAATCATCTTGCTAGCTGGCCACCCAGAGTCCTTCCAAACATCGAACCTTCTACTGAGCATCACCTGAAAATAAAATAAACGAGGGGGTGAGTTTTCGCAAACTCAATGTGTACAACCCTCGACAAAAACAAGCATTCAAAAAAAACATCATTCATCAATCATGTAATGCAATCCCATCCGAATTATCCATCCGCTACACACCAGCTCTGTCCCCTGTCACACCATGTGGGGATATAAATATCGACCCACCCAACCCACACACCATGATAGCCCGGTTGCGGAACTACCTTTATTTACATATTGGGCTTTAAAAGCCGTCGGTGGATCCACGATTGTCAAGCAACCATGCGATCCTCATATACTTCCTCCTTTCCATAATTCCCAACCCATATGCAACCTAAGCAGAATATCATATGTATGCATTTCGCATGCACAAAACTTACATTCAACACCTAGGGGTATTTTGCTCATTTTCTCCCTTAGGGGCATTTCGATAATTTCCCTTAATTACGATTTTCACTTATCTTGGCCCGTTAACAAGTCCCGTGAGCTAAGATGAACGAATACTATGCACCAGGTAGGATTCCAGAGAAGAGGAGGTGGGTCATTAAGACCGCTTAAGTACCAAGCTCTCCCTAGATCCAATCCTAGACATGCATATACCCGTTGCCACACCTTAACCGTTTGACTTGTCCATGGTCGCAATATATTAATTAAGTCTTATGTGGATATCATATACTAGGCCCAAAACCCCTTACAAAGCCCAAACAAATTCACATACCTATATCTGGCCCATTAAGTCCAATCATATTCATATGGCCTATTAGGCCCAAATCACCTGTATATGGCACATTAGGCCTAAATCACATTTATATGGCCCGTTAGGCCCAGTCACATTCATATTCATGCTCACATACAAACTTTCTATCACATAGCATCAATACTCAGATTTTGCCTATTATGGTCCCAACAGCCCATTGGGCCTATTTAGCCTATTCCAACTCATATGGCCAAATCACAACCCAAGTCCACGGAATCGCCCGTGGGCCTTAGGCAACCTATCAGTTTCCCTCTTACGAGTGTTTGCGCATTCACAAGACTATCGTAGCCAAACTTTTGGCTTTTCGGTATTTCAGCTTTTGGCGATTCATTGTGTGTGTGCAGTGTATGTACACACCTAGTAAGCAAGCGTGATTCGATCTCCTTAGCCCAAACCTACAAATGATATCACTTAAAGATTAATCATACGTACTTATCGATTACTTTACCAAAAGCCAGAATCTTACCTTAACCTTACCTGAATGCCAAACCTTTACTAGCTTTTACTTTGATCACTAAACACGTATATTTCTCATATCTGAAGAGCAAATCGGCTAGAATCCAAAATCGAGATCTAACACTAATTCCCTACCAAAGTTTATTAGAAAGAAGGGAGGAACTAAATACTCGATACTTATCAAAAACCGATTGGGAGAGCGAACACTTACACTAGAATCGACTGGGTGGAAAGAGTAGTGGCAGCACCAAGGGTATTCAACTCTTAGAGATTTGAATGGCAACAATTGATTACTCAGCACCAAAGAAGAGAGGAAGAAGAATCGGCTAAAGCAAAGAAAATATTGAGTAGAGGAGGGATAAGAATTCGGTACAAAGAAAGAAAAGAAAAAAAGCGTTTTCGGGTTTTTAGAGAAAAGGGTTTCTGGCACAAAGTGAAGGGAAATTTGTCATTAGCTTTTCAACCCTCTCATTTGGCACCTATTTATAGCCCTATAGCCGAATTCTTAAAGCCCAAGTTCCCAATTCGGCTCCACTTACTCCTCACTTCTCATCTCTTCATTTTTGTCCCTGATAACACATTGATCCTTTCCTTAATTTTCTCTTCTGAGCACTCCCCTTGGAGTCCATCTTCACTCCACTTCCATCCTTCTAGAAGACCAAAATTAAACTCTAAAAATACTAAGCTAGGATTCAAACCTTGGACTCTCTTGCTAGCTATTGACGCCACCTTACTACACATTATCTGGCGTCACTTAGCCACTCTACCACAGGCTCTTTTTGTGTCTAATTGTTTCTTCATTTATTCAAAAGCCCACCTACTTGCCAGCCCTGATTCTTTTAATAATTAAATTATAATTTCTTCTACCCCTTAATTCAAACTCATCCTTAGCTAAGACCTACTAAAATTATCTCTTGGATAAGAATATTGAACACAATTTTTATCAAAATTGAAAATAAAGAAAATTTGGGATTTCGAGGTTTTTTAGGGCGTTACATACTCACTTGAAAATTTGGTCGGCTTGTATGTATCTGAGATTGTGAGATTACACGGGGTACCGTTATCGATTATTTCAGATAAGGACCCGAGATTCACTTTGAGATTTTGAAAGAAGCTACAAGAAGCCTTGGGAACAAAGTTGAATTTTAGTACGGCTTTTCACCCGCAAACAAAGTTTGAAAATGTCACCTTATGAGGCCTTGTATGGTAGAAAGTGCCGAACTCCTCTAGATTGAATAGGGCTCAAGGAAATTCAGATTCATGGGAGTGATTTAGTCAAGGAAACTGAAGAAAAGGTTAAAATGGTATAGGATTGCTTGAAAGCGGCACCGGATAGACAAAAGTCATAAGTTGATTTGAAAAGAAAAGAAATTGAGTTTCAAGTTGGAGATAAAGTGTTCTTGAAAGTGTCTCCATGGAAAAAGGTATTAAGATTTGGCCGAAAAGGCAAATTGAGTCTGCGGTTTACCGAGCCATATGGGGTTACTGAAAGAGTTAGACCATTATCCTACCGTTTAACATTGCCACCCGAATTAGAGAAGATTCATGATGTATTCCTTGTGTCCATGTTGCGTAGATATAGATCAAACCCCTCGCATGTGATTTCACTGACAGAAGTTGAGATTAGACCGAATATGACCTATGGTGAAGAACCAGTTAAGATTTTGGCTCGAGAAGTTAAATAGTTGAGGAATAAGAATATAGCCTTGGTGAAATTTTTATGGCATAGACATGGAGTGGAAGAAGCTACATGGGAGCCCGAAGAAACCATGAGAAGTCAATATCTAAACCTGTTTGCTGGTAAGACTTTCAAAGACGAAATCCCCTAAGGGGGGAAATGTAACATCTAAAATTTGGGCCTAGTCAGAATAGTGGTTTTGGGACCACAAATCCGACATTAAAATAATTATTTTATGATCATTATGAGGTCTAGGATATGAAAATAAGCATGTGTTAAAGTTTCATGAAGAAATTCTATGTGTAAGGTGTCCAATTGGAAATTAAGGACCAAATTGAATAAATTGTAAAACTTGGGTTCTAGAAGCAATTTGTATGGAATTGCTTTGGAATATTAATTAGAGGTCCTTAAAGATTAATTTTCCCAATTTCTAAGTTTTTGGACAAAAATGGACATGCATGGAAAATTTTGGAAGCTTAGTAAGGAAGGGCATTTTGGTCATTTGGTAATAAACTAAATAAAAAGGGAAAATCAAGCTAAAATCAGCTCATTTTGTTCTCCATGCTGCTGAAATTCTAAGGGTCTCTATAACTAGGGTTTTCAACATTTTCAAGCTCAATAGTAACTGCTCCCTAGCCCCATTTTTAATATTTTTCGTATTTTTGAGATCCTCATAACATACTCTCTCAATTTCTACCCATATTTCAAGCTAGGGTTCATGTTCAAAAATTTTCCCATGCATGAGATGTTTGTGTTTAGATGATTTATAGAGGAATATGAGAGTTTAAAGAATGGTGAACAACTTTTACTAAGTAGTTTTTCTAGGAAATGGCTTAAAGGACTAAATTGTAAAAGTTGTGGAAATGGGTAGAAAAATATGGAATGAAGGATAAACATAGACTGCTATAAGTGTGAATAACATTCGGCTAAGCTTGGGTAGCCAAGGAATTACATGCATATCATTATACGAGACTTAGGACTAAATTGTAAATATTGTGAAAGGTTAGGGGCAAAACGGTCATTTTTCCCGACGGTGAGTTTTAGGCCTAAAATGAAAAAATGTGATGTATTAATAATCTAATTTTATTGATATACACCCCGAGGAATAAATTTCAGAGGTCGACCATGGTAAACGAAAGGTTTCGGAATAACCGAAATACAAAACCAAAGCCATTACCAGGTAAGTTCATATAACCCAAAGTAAACTTTTAATATACTTAAATATGCATGTCCTTGAATGTATGAAAATCTAGATATTCATTGCATGATAATCCATGAAATATACTAGTGTAAATGAAAGATAATAAATGTCTCGGTTGAAATAGAAAGGCAAAACCGATGGATAAATTATGACTTACATGACATGAGATCCTGCATGCGTTGTAGAAAAAGATTTAGCCTGGACGTGTAATCCAATGATCTCAAAATAGAAAGGATCTAGCCGGACGGGTGTTCCTTAAGTGATCGAGCCTCCCGAAGAATATAATTGCATTACAGATTTAGCTCGGACAGGTAATCCGATTGAGGACTGAATTTAGCCTAGATTGGCAATTCAGATCTGAGCTTATGAGAGCAATTGTCATTTAAAGGGACTTAGCCTGGACTCGTAATCCCGACATTGCTCTATGAGTTAATACTACGGGGGATTTAGCCTAGACATGTAATCCCGCTGTAAGATATAAGGTTCACAGGAGCGCGTACTTGAGATGATCACTTTTATGACTTGACAGTAATTGGACTATCCATCGAGATTTTCGAGAAATTCAACGGGATTAACATGATGAAATAAAGAATGGAAATATTGAATTGATGAGCTCATCTAAGACTAATAACTTGATGTATTGTTATGAGACTAAATTGATGATTGAGAGCATGTGATAGGGAAACTATTTCATGTTTGTTGGATTTATTGCCTAAATATGGTTGTATGCTAATTAACCGGTAAGTTTACTTTCCAATTATCTAGACTTATTAAGCATATAAATGCTTACCCCCTTCTCTTTTCCCTGTCTTACAGAGCTCCTGAACTCGTGAAGATTGGAAGAGGGTTGGAGAATCAACACACTATCGACTTGTCCCGATTTGGTATATAGATACTTTTATTTTTTTAATGGCATGTATAGGATTTTTTGTTATTTTGTTATATGTGTCATTTGGCTTGCCATTGTAAGGGCTTAAATGGTATACTTATTCTTTTGTATATGGCCATGAGATATGGCTCATATTGATGTAGGTTATAAACCTACTAATGATGCCTGTTTATGTTTAAATGTTTCATGAGATATGATGATGAGGTTTATCATGGATGGATGCTTGAAATGGGACTTAATAATTTGAGAGTGGACATAGCATATAATGGTATATGGTTGTAATATGGCCTAAGTGTAAAATGTAAAATGTACTATGTTAATCCCTAATACGAGAAGGACAATTTAGCATGTACTAAACGATGAGATGTGGTTAACATGCAATGAGTTATGTCAAGGTTGTTTAAGAATATAATTAGGCCATGTTAAATACCATTGAAGTCTATAAGTGTTTATGGATGGTATAGGGTGACCAAAGGCTTGGAAAATAGCCCTAAAAAGGTCCACACGGGTAGACATACGGACATGTGTCTAGGCCGTGTATGACACACGGTCAACCCCCATGGGCGTGTTGCCTGGCCGTGTGTCCCCTGTACCTAAAATTTTAGGTTAGTTTGCATGGTAGTAAACACATAGGCAGAGACACGGTCGTGTGTCTCGACTGTGTGGAGGAGATGGCCTAGCCTACGGGCGTGTACCTTAGCTGTGTGCCTCGAATGAACGATGATGTCATAAACAGAATGTCCAGGTTTTTGGACACGGGCGTGTCTAGGCCGTGTGAGGGACACGGGCCAGGGACACGGGTGTGTGCTTGGCCGTGTGAAAACCCCTGTAGGTTCGAAATGAAAAATAAATCCAAGTAATTCAACACGGGTGGGACACACGAGCGTGTGCTTTGCCTCCACACAGGCGTGTGAAACATAACCCTAGTAATTTTACTAAAATTTTCTATAGTTCTAGGTTTAGTCCCGAATCATTGTTAATGTATGTTTTGGAGCTTGTAGGTCCATAGTCGGGACACTATGATGTTGTTTGGCTAGTTTTAAATTAGCATGAAATTTTATAACCCGTATTTTTTGAAAGTGTCTAAGTATATGTCTAGTAACGCCTCGTACCTTGTCTCAGTCTCGGGTAGGGGTAAGGGGTGTTACAACAAATCTGAGGTCGAAATAATTATTTTATTGTTTATAGCATGATAGTATGATTGTGTGAAAGTTTTGTTTAGAAATTTTAATGTTTGAATGTTTAATTTGATAAAAAGGACGAAATCGCGTAAAGTGTAAAACTTGTGTGCTATTAGGTATATGTGTCTAATAGCTATAAAATATTAAAGTAAAGGTCCTTATGTGGTTATTAACTCATTTATGAGATAGTGGATGTAAGTGGAGAGGTATTTGGTGTAGTTATTAAATATTTTTAAGGTTAAAATTGGTATTTAGTAATTAATGTATAATTAAATAAAACAAATTAAATTATTCTTTCATTCATCTTCGTGAAACCGAAAACTAGGTCTAAGGGAAGCCATTTATGGTGTTCAAGCATTTGGCCATTTCATTGTTTAATTGTAAGTCCATTTTTGTCCCGTTTTTAATGATTTTTATGCTTTTGAGATCGTTGCAACTAGGTCTAGCTAGCCCAGGGACTATTTTGCAAAATTGTTAAAGGTTTAGGATGTTTTCATTGATGAATATGTATGAGTTTTGATGGTTGGAGATAGATTTTTAATGTTTGTTGATAGTTAAACAAGTTTTGTTAAGTGATTTTTAGTAAAAATGCAAATTAGGGATTAATTTGTGAAATGTGGAAACTTTGTGGTTAAAATGTGAAATAAATGAAAAATGGGCTACTAGGGATATAATAGTAATTTGGCTAGGCTTGGGTTGTGATGAAATTGAATAAATTTTGTTTTACGAGCCTAGGGACTAAATTGTAAAAGTGTAAATTTACTTAAATGTGAATTTTGGATTAAATTGAATTGAGAGATGAATTTAGATTAAGAAAAATGAAGTTCGGATCTAGATCAAGGGAAAAACAAAGTTTCAAATTAATCGGTCTATTTCATCGTTTTTACGTCCAAGGTAAGTTCGTATATTTTAAGTTTTGATACAAATGTATTTCATATGCTTCGATATTGTATAAATTGTGAATACGAGACTATGAATATGATCGATAGTGATTTGACGACAGTTCGACATTCGAAATCTCGATTGAACCTTAGGAATAGTTTAGGATACTAATGACATGTCATTAGAGGATACATTGAGTTGGCTTCGGGCCATGATATTAGCACTTCGGGTGCGAGTTATACCAATTTGGCTTCGGGTCATGATATCAATATATCGGATATAGGCTACCTTGATTTGGTTTCGGGCCATGATATAGGTACTTAGTGTGCGAGACTCTCGAGTATCCGACTTTTATTCCGAATGGTTCATCCGTTTATGTGATTGAGTATGAGAATGATATGAGATGGTACAGGTACGTACGTTACATATATAAGCTTTGGTGTGAAGAAACTTGTAAAGAATGTGATTAATATCATAATTGTGTATATGAAAGGTTTGTTAGCTAATATATGCTAAATGTTAAAATATTCAAATTGTTGATTTATAATCTTGAGATTGAATTGAGTTTATGGTATATGAGCTTACTAAGCTTTATAGCTTACTTTGTTTATTTTCTCGTGTTTTACAGTGTTATCAAGCTAGCTCATATTTGAGGATCATCGGAGATCGCTTAACACTATCCACCTATCACTTCGTACATATGAACTTTGGTATTTTAAGTATATGGTATGTATAGAGACTTGGTCTTTTTGGTATATGTATTTTGGCCATTTGTGTTGGCTTGTAGATATTAAGTTTGGTTTTGTGTTTAGCCATGAGAGTTGGCTTATTTTGTCTAAGATGGTGATGTATATATATACATGTGTTAATACTCTTTCTCGATGAGTTCATAATTGCTTGTGATAGGTAATATGATTGTTAAATGATTGACATTAGATATGAATTGTGCTTGAGAATTGGTGCAAAATGATGTATGTTTGGGAAAGGTTAGTTAGTTGATTTGTATATGTGTTTTTGGTATGTGTTGAATGAGTAAAACATGTGTTTATAAGCATGATGGTTGCTAGTTTGGAATGGTATGATTTAGCCTTGATTGTGGTTAAGTTAGATGTTCATTTATGCTATTAATTTGTACCATTTGGGTTGTGTAGGTACATGCAAATTTGGGTGGCAAATTGGCTTGGTAAATAGCCTATTTTTATCCACACAAGCAGAGACACGAGCGTGTGTCTCAGCCGTGTGTGACACACAGTTATGTGGCACGGCCATGTGTCCCTTGGTGTGGATTTAGAAAGCAAGTTAGTATGCTCTACACGGCCTAACACACAGACGTGTGAATGGCCGTGTTGTACAAGTCAGTATACTCTCCAATTTTTGCACGGCCTAACACACGGCCTGACACACAGGCGTGTGTGGCCATTTTCAATAGTACATAGATTAGACATACAGACGTGTGGTCTGGCTGTGTGAGGTAGTTAGAGAGTTACATGGGGTCGGACACGGGCTGGGACACGGCCATGTGATCCCATTTCAAATTTCCACATAGCTTGAGACACGTGTGTGTCTCTTGGCCGTGTGAGAGACACGGACATGTGACCCCTACAGTTTGGAAAATTTTCTAAGTTTCGTAAAAAATTCTTAAGCTATCGGTTTAGTCCCGAACCATTCCCAAAGTATCTGTAGGGCCTCTAGGCTCGTAATAGGGACAATATGATTCGAATTGGATGGTTGTTTAAGTTGTAAGTTCGATAATACTCTAGAACCCTATTTCGATGTTGAATACGGGTGAGGGGTGTTACAATAGTAGTCCATTTCCTTTCCATCCTTTAGCCACAAAATCTTTGTCAAAAGAATTCTTTGGTCGGCCACCTTAGGAACTCCTTAGCAAAAGAAACATCAACTAGAAAGGAGGAGTGCATTAGTCAGAATAGATCCTAAAGGCTGCTAAATTGAATAGAGTTTACTCTTTCCTCTTGTTATTTATTTTAATCATGTTTTTTTTGAGTTTATTGTTTTTGACATCAACAATGATATTTTAAATCCTATTTGCTAAGATGTTTATGTTAATTCAATAAGATCTATTTTATTCATGTTGAATATGTTTAGGCCTCAATCAATCATGTTTTCAATTAATATGATGATGCATTGCATTCATACGTGATTAGGTGCACTCAGATTAGATGAGTGATCCTAACAAGACGACAACTAGTAAACACATAATTGAAAAGTGCAATGCTCAATTTAGATCCTTAAACCCAACTAAGTTGAGGTTTGTAATATCTTTAGTTAGCTCTATTGCCTTGCATAGATTTTAGGTTTATGTAATTAAACTGTTGCAAACATATATGTCCCTGTAACCTTACATAAATTCTACGAAACCCTTAGTTAATATGATCAGTAAAATGCATAGTTAACTAAGTAAAAGACTCCAAAATAACTTAATTTCATTTCCAAACTCAAGAAAGATCGAGTTGTCGTGGATGTATTTCCGGACATTGTTAAGCATGATAAAGTAAATTGTCGTGGAAGTATTTCTAGACATTGTTAAGCATGATAAAGTAAATTGAATTGATTAATATAATTATTCTAGCCCATTTAATGTTGACTGTTTTTGTTGCTAAAGCCATTCATTCATTCATTTAGGTATATTGCATCTAGATTAGAATTTCATAGGGATCAATCTTTGCATCTAATTAATTTACTTAGTTTAATTATCACCATCCAAATTATTGAATTTTTACATCAAATTGTGAAGTTATAATTTTAAAAATATTTGGTTAAGCTTATACAGTCCTTGTGGAGACGATAACTCATTTTACTTACTTATTACTTGAATGATTATGTACACTTACACAAACCCTATTACAATTTTGAAGGTGAATAAATGCACAAAATTCATTCAAGAATCAGCTTTCAATGTGATGCATTGTGACTGATTGAATGGACTAAGAGTGACTCTTCAAATTTTATCGGTTTCAAACAATTAAAGTTCATTATGGTGCCATTACAAGAGAAGAATGCCAAGCAACATAACTTTCAACCATAAGGAAAGTGGCGGGACACCAAACAGCTCATTAACGGAACGTTAAGTTATCAACAAAGTGAAGAGACATACCTTTTCAACTATACAAGAATCAAGTGAAAAGACATGACTTATTGGTTATCCAACATGAGTTAAAATGAATTTAAATGTTTGTATTAACACTAGTTAAATGCCGAAGTTGAAAGGTCTTTTATAGGTATTCGAATAGTTGTATTAGGGCCTATAAATAACTTGTAAGAGGACATTGTTTTGGTTACATACACAATAATCTTGAATACAATTTTATTTTGTGGGAATATTTTCTCTCCTGGTTCTTAATTTAACTGAACCAAACTTATCAAACCTTTACGAGTTTGTGGCATTCACCCAATTGTCTTATCACATTGTTCACCATCCTGGGGTGTGGCGCCTTTGCATACCACAATTTGAGTATTTAGTCAATTTTAAGTGGGTCGTAGTTTTAATATATCTACGGTTCCTTAAAGCATTCAAGTGCTACGAGTTGAGGTTTTCACCAATTAAACCCTTTTAAGACGGTCCATCCTATTCAAGCTATTTTCTGAACCCTCTAAGTTTGGGAAATTGTATCATCAAACCTTCAAACCTTCAAACCGTCAATGCCTTTTTCTTCTCTTCAATTTCAATCAAAACCATTTTGGGATGATGATACATTATTTTTGTTTTATTTTACTTAAGTTTTCCCTTCAATTAAGCACATATTTTTAGCATAATTCAAGCCTTAACTATGCATGCTAATTAAAAATAGTAAATTTGCCCTTTAAACCATTCCACTTATGTGATTTACACCATCTAATCAATATAATTCAATTATAGCTAGATTTTACAACTTTCACAGTTTAGTTCTTTTTGTTTAATTAACTATCTAAATGTTAAATTTTCATAACCAAAATTTAAGACGACCCTAAGGACCTCGTAAATATTAAATAATTAATATTTACGGACACACACATCAAAATAGTGGTCCCAAAACCATTATTTCTGACCCACTAAAAATGGGCTGTTACAACTTGTCTGCTCATCAAATGATATAGCCTTTTCAACATGTTTAAAACTGATAAAATAGTAAAAACTATAGTACTCATCACTGCAAACCCTAAACCTACATGTAAATTAATAAATTACCTTTGCTTCGACAATAGTGTAAGGACGAAATTCAAGATTTCATGACAACGCCGATTAGTCCTAGTGCCAAGTATCCTTCAGATCAACAATTTGCTTTGAATGTTAGTATGGAAAATCAAAGGCGTATATTGAGTTCTCTTTATAGAGCTCTTTTGTAAGGGACAAAATGCTCCCTTACAGAGCCATGGGGTAAGAAAAAAAGGTATTTTTTGAGAGAATCCTGGGATAAAAGAAATCCCTTTTTACCCCACCACATCACCTATATAAATGCATGTTCCCATCCCCTAATTTAGTATCCTAAATTATTTATTATTTTTTCTTGCGTGTATAAAATTTCAGGTTTGAAATTTTATTTCTCTCTTGCTTTGAGGGAGATATAGTCATAGTTTTAAGTTGTGTTTGGGTTCACGATGATGTCATGGAGCTTAGTAACTTACAAATTTCACTTGTCGTGTGAGTATGGTGCCATCAGCCAAGAAACTAGGATCACTTTGCAACTTGAGGTCCAAGTTGGCGGTGAATATACTGTCTTAGGTTGAAGTGTAACTAGGGCTTCAAGGATGAAACAGAAATGGAACCCTAGTTGACAGTGGTTGTGTGGGCACAACAACTAGCTTCTCCTCATTAGAGGATCATGCTTTATAAAACCCATACAGAAGTACAAGGAAGGAAAAAGCAAGGGGCCTCCCAGTATAAGCAAGTAATTCGTGTTCTCCATCTCTAGCAAATACAGTAACCCTGTTAGTAAAATCTATTACACCTCAGTTATGTCACAGGTTATAATAACAGGGTCATTACCTTTAGGTTTTATAAAGCATCCTCCTCTGACGAGGAAAAACTAGTTGTAGTGCTCGCATGACCATCGCCAACTAGGGCCCCATTTATACTCCATCCTTTGACAGTATAACCTTTGTAAACTTGAAGCCCTGGTTACACTTCAACCCCAGACTGTATAATCACCGTCAACTGGGACCTTGAGTTGCAACGTGATCTATCTTCCGGGGTGATGGCTCCATACTCACATAGTAGATGAAATTTGTAGCCAGCTCCACGACATCACTGTAAATTCAAATATTCCTGAAAACTATAACCATATCTATCTCAAACACAGATAAAAATAAATACGCAAACTTCTTATTTCCAATCGCAAGAAAAAAGAAAGAAAGAAATAATTTTTAACAAAGTGAAAACGCGTCACTGCCACATTACAGTAAAAACAATTTGTAGGATGCGTGTAGGATGCATTTTCCATTCTCTCTTAAAAAATAGAGTAGATCGATAAATTTTTAGAATTTCATCCTAGTTTCTCAAATAATTTTTTTCAGCATATTCTTATAAATTGACTTATTAATATAGTTATTGTTTAATTTAGTTATTAATATTTAAAAATCACATTAAAAATGTAATAATATTATTTAAAAATATTTTATTAGTATTGTTGTGGTAATATTAAAAATAATAATATTAATTGTAACGTCCCGAAATAGGGACTAGTTGGAATAGTCATTTTGGGACCACAAATCCGACATCAAAATATTTATTTTATGATTATTATGAGGTCTAGAATATGAGAATATACATGTGTTAAAGTTTCATGAATAAATTCTTTGAGTAAGGTGTCTAATTGAAAATTAGGGACCAAATTGAATAAATTTCAAAACTTGGATTCTAAAAGCAATTTGTATGAAATTGCTTTAGATTATTTATTAGAAGTTCTTAAAGAGCAATTTTCCTAATTTCTATGTTTTTGGACAAAAATGGGTATGTATGGATGAATCTTAAAGAAAGGGCTTAAGGGTATTTTGGTCATTTGGCATTTTAATGAAATAAAATGGGAAAAAGAAGGCAAAAATCAGCCATCTTCTCCCTTGTACCATCCGAAATTCTCAAATCCTCCATAGCTAGGGTTTTCAACATTTTCAAGCTCAATAATAAGTGCTCCCAAGCCCCGTTTTTAATGTTTTTCGTATTTCTGAAATCTCAGTAGCTTACTCTCTCTATTTCTACCCATATTTCATGCTAGGGTGCATGTTTAGAAATTTACCCATGCATGAGTTACTTGAATTTTGATGATTTATGGAGGAATATGAAAGTTAGAGGTGTGGCAAACATATTTTCCTAGGTGATTTTCAAGAAAAACCCCTAAAAAGGACCTTTTAGAAAAAGGTGTAAAATGTGTGGTAGAAATGAGAAATAATGGAAAAATGTGGGCTGCCATAGGAGGGAAAAATATTCAGCTAGGCTTGGGTAAGGTAGAAATTGCATGTGTTTCATTATATGAGCCTAGGGACTAAATCGTAAAAATGTGAAAGGTTAGGGGCAAAATAGTCATTTGGACCGGGGATGAAATTTAGACTAAAAAAGTACAATGTGAGGTGTTAATGATTTATTTTTATTGTTATAGACCCCGAGAAACAAATTTCAGAGGTCGATCGAGGAAAACGGAAGGTTTTAGAATAACCGAAACACGATACCGAGACGAGTACCAAGTAAGTTCGGATAGCTTAAAGTAAACTCAGAATATGCCTAATTGCATGATTTATGAATGTATGACAATTGCATTTGATAATGGCATGAAATTACATGAAATGTATCTCTAAAAATGACGTGTTGAAAAATGTCCTGGTAGAGGTTAAAAAGGAAGTTTGACAGATAAACCATGATTTATTTGTGAATTGAGATCCTGCATGTGTTGTAAAAAAGATTTAGCCCGAACGAGTAATTCGTTGATCTCAAATATAGAAATGATCTAGCCAGGACGGGTGTTCCTTGAATGATCGAGCCTCCCGAAGAATATATGTGCATTAAGGATTTAGCCCGGACAGGTAATCCGATTAGGGTCTGAATTTAGCTTGGACTAGCAATTCAGGTCCGAACTCAGTAAGGGTGTTTGTCGCTATAAGGGATTTAACTTGGACTGGTAATCCCGACATCATCTTATGAGTTTATATCATGGGGGATTTAGCCTGGACTGGTAATCCCACCGTAAGATGTGATGTTTGCGGGAATGCATACATGAAATGATCATTCTTATGAATTGACGGTAAGTGGATAATCCATCGAGATTTCCTAGAAACTTAACGGGATTAATATGATTTATAGCTATGAAATGATGAATGATGAGCTCATCTAAGACAAATTACATGGTACATTATTATTGTGACTAACTTGTTAATTGAGTGCATGTCATAGGGATACCATTTTCATGCTTGTTGATTATATTGCCTAATATAGCTTTATGCTAATTAATCGATAAGTTTACTTTCCAGTTATTAGGGCTTACTAAGCATGTAAATGCTTACCCCTCTCTTTTCCCTGTCTTACAGAGCTCGAGGACTCACAAAGATTGGAAGACAGTTGGAGGGTCAACACACTATCAAAAGTCCAGCTTTAGTATATAGACACTTTTGTTTTGTTCAATGGCTTGTATAGAACTTTGAGTATTTTGTTATATGTCTCATTTGATTTTCCGAGGTGAAGGCATGTAAAGAGACCCATATTTTTTTGTATATGGCCATGGGAATTGGCTTATTTTGTAGTAGGCTATGACCTACAAATCTATGCATGTTTATATTCATATATGATAGCTTGGTCACAATTGGCCATGAGTTATAAGACTGAGCCAATCTTGAATGTGTTAAGGAGATATGGAAACCCTTAATACAAAAAGGGAATTAATCTAGCATGTATAAAACCGATGATATGAGCTTTTCATGCAATGAGGTTTATCATGGTTTTATATAAGTGTATAATTTGGCCTTATTATGTATTAAAGTAACCTATAACTGTGATTGGTTGATAGAGGGTGACCAAAGGTTTGGAAAATGGCCTAATAAGGTCCACAAGGGTATACACACGGCTCGCCCCCATGGGTGTGTGGTATAGCCGTGCGTCCCCTGCACTTAAAATTTAAAGTCAGTATAGTGCACAGGCTAGACACACAGGTGTGTGTCTTGGCCATGTGCCCCTAAATGCATGCTGACGTCATAAACAGAGAGTTACACGAGCTGAGGGCACGGCCCTGTCCCAAGCCACACAGGCGTGTGTGACCACACGGCCCCACCCACAGAGGCGTGTGACTCTCCAAGGCCAGAAAATTTATTAAGTTGCCCAAAATCTATCGAATGTTTTCAATTTTGTCTCTAACCGTCCCGATGTATGTTTTAGGCCTCGAAGGCCTATATGAGGGACAGTATGTATGTGTTTGGAAAGTTTTAAATTTCAGACGAAATTTGGTGAGCTGGTTTTGTATGTCATGAAAGTTTAAACCCGGTAACGCCTCGAACCCTGTCTCGACACTGGATACGGGTGAGGAGTGTTACATTTAGTGGTATCAGAGCCACAATTTAGTCAGTTCTAGGACTACCGTAGAGAGTATTGAGGTTCGCTATACATGCCATTATATGAACCTTGATAGTGTGATATCTCCTAACTGTTAAACCTGTTTCTGAATATAGTAAATGTCTTGCAATCAAGAACAAGATGAGTCTAAGGGAGCCGAGAGCCATGCTCCAGCTTCTGTACAATGAGCTGTATCTAGTAATAATAGAAGGTTTATGTCTGAAGGCCGAGACGAGGCCCGAGCTACCTTCTTTAACATGATGGATGAATGGCTTGGGGATTATCTGAGGAATCGCCCCAACATACCACGACCTCCCCCGCCCCTTAACCAAGCTGATGAGGATTTGCCACGAGGTATGGCACCGGTAAGAATTGGTAAGACCACTGTAGATAAGCTTAAAAAGTATGGGGCTGAGGAATTTAGAGCTAAAATCGAGGATGGTGCCGAAAGAGCTAAGTTTTGGCTTGAGAATACTACACGGGTACAAGATGAATTATCATGCACACTCGAGGAGTGCTTAAAGTGTGTCGTGTCTCTCCTGAAGGATACTGCATACCACTGGTGGAAGACCGTATCTTCGGTGGTACCAAAGAAAAATATCACTTGGCAATTTTTCCAAGCAGAGTTTAGGAAGAATTACATCAGTCAAAGGTTCTTAGACTCGAAGCGAAAGGAGTTTCTAGAACTCAAACAAGGGTTTAAGACTATGGCAGAATACAAAAGGGAGTTTGTAAGGCTAAGTCAGTATGCAGCTGAATGGGTTCAAACCGAGTCAGAACTGTGTAAACTCTTCCAGGAAGGTCTGAATGAGGAAATCAAGTTGTTAATTGGGATTCTTGAAATACGGGAGTTTGCCGCATTAGCTGGTTGGGCCAAGAAGGCCGAGGAGCTCAATAATGAAAGAAAGCAAGTGAAGAGAGAGGCTCGAGTTTTGAGCAAGAGATCTAGCGGTAAGACGCTCCCATTTTCTACAAAGAAATCAAGGAGCCAACATGAATGCTCCACTTCATCGGTAGGATATTTGGGTAAAGCGAGAGGCTCCAAACAACGTAAGCAGAAGTCTTCCTCCCCGATGGTGACTAGTGTGGGGAGTGTAGATGACCAAAATCCGAAGTGTAAGAGCTGCAACAAATTTCACTTCAGAGAGTGCCGAATGAAGAGCAGTGCATGCTTCAGATGTGGTTCTCTTGACCATTTTCTCAAGGACTGCCCAGAGCGAATCGAAAAAGAAGTAGAAGTAGCCCCAAAGTTGAGTGCTAATATTGCACGAGGTAGACCTCCGAGGTATCCTAGAAGTGCTAGTGGCAGTCGAGTTGCGGCCAAAGACACTACAAAAGTAGAGGCTCGAGCCCCGACAAGAACATATGCAATACGCACTCAAGGGGAAGCCTCTACTCTTGATGTCCTCACAAGTACTTTTTCTCTTGTCAATACATGTGTTGTTGCCTTAATTGACATGGGGTCGACGCATTCATACATTTTTATGAGATTAATGTCTAGTATGAACATACCGATTAAACCTATGGAATTTATTATTAGAGTGTCGAACCCACTAGGCAAATCAGTCCTGGTTGATAAAGTCTGTAAGAATTGTCCTTTGATGAGTCAGGGTCATTGCTTTCCGGCTAACTTTATGTTGTTACCTTTTGATGAGTTTGATGTAATACTTGGTATGGATTGGTTAGCCTTGCGTGATGTAATTGTAAATTGTGGTAGCAAGTATATTAAATTGAAACGCCCAAATGGTAAGATTCTACGGGTTGATTCAAGAGAATTGGGTACACCGTTGGTTGTAATCACGGCAATGGTTGCTTAGATATACATGAGAAAAGAGTATGAAGCCTACTTTACTTTTGTATTGAACACTAGGGAAATAGAGTTGAAGATTGAGTCTGTGCCAATAGTATGTGAATATCCAGACGTGTTCCCGGAAGAATTACCAGGGTTACCTCCTAAAAGAGAGATCGGGTTTGGTATTGAACTAATGCCAGGAACAGCTCCCATTTCTAGTGCTCCGTATAGGATGGCGCCAACCGAGCTGAAAGAATTAAAAGCACAGTTGCAAAAGCTAACGGATAAAGGTTTTGCAATGCCAAGTTTTTCAACTTGGGGTGCCCCGTATTGTTTGTAAAGAAGAAAGATGGTTCGATGAGGTTATGTATAGATTATCGCCAACTGAACAAGGTAACTATCAAGAACAAGTATCTTTTTCCAAGGATCAATGATTTGTTCGATCAGTTTAGAGGAGTCACCGTATTCTCTAAGATAAACCTGAGGTCCGACTATTATCAATTGAGAGTTAAGGAATTGGACGTGCCTAAGACAACTTTCAGAACGAGGTAAGCCCACTATGAATTTCTTGTCATGCCGTTTGGGTTAACAAATGCACTGGCCGTATTCATGGACCTAATGAATAGGATATTTCGGCCATACTTGAATAAGTTTGTTGTTGTGTTCATTGACAACATCTTGATTTATTCCAAAGATGAGACAGAGCATGCGAAATATCTCCAAGAAGTTGGGTTTTTGGGTCATATTGTTTCGGGTGAAGGCATCCGAGTTGATCCAAGTAAAATCTCTACTATCATTGAATGGAAACCACCTAAGATTGTAACCAAGATTAGAAGTTTTTTGGGCTTAGCCAGTTACTACTGAATATTTGTGAAAGGATTCTCCATGATAGCGACTCCAATGACGAGGTTGCTACAAAAAGACATTAAGTTTGAATGGACGGAGAAGTGTTAACAAAGTTTTGAGAAGTTAAAGACATTGCTGACTGAAGCTCTTGTTTTAGTATTGCCTGAGCCGGGAAAGGAGTTTGTGGTCTACATTGATGCATCCTTAAACGGACTGGGTTGTGTACTTATGCAAGATAGCATGGTGATAGCCTACGCTTCACGACAGTTGAAGCCACATGAGAAGAACTATCCGATATCCTACACATGACTTAGAGCTCACCGCCATTGTTTTTGCCTTGAAAATCTGGAGGCATTATTTATATGGTGAGACTTGTCATATATTCACAGACCATAAGAGTTTGAAGTATTTGATGACTCAAAAGGAATTGAATCTGATACAGCGGAGATGGTTAGAATTAATTAAAGATTATGAACTGATTATTGACTATCACCCGAGAAAGGCGAATGTGGTTGCCAATGCGTTAAGCAGAAAATCTTTGTTTGCACTCAGAGCCATGGATGCTCGATTAGCATTTCTTGATGATGGTTTAGTCTTGACAGAGCTAGAGGCTAGGCCGACATTTCTTCAGGAAATTTACGAAGCTCAAACTAATGATAGTAACCTGCAGGCTAAAAGAACTCAATTCGAGTCGGGCATTGAATCAGATTTTTGGATCGGTCCTGATGGATGTCTGATGTTCAGAGATAGAGTTTGTGTGTGCAAAGATGATGAGCTTATTTGGAAAATCTTCTAAGAAGCACATGATAGTCGTTTGTCTATTCACTCGAGAAGTACCAAGAAGTATTATGATTTGAAGAAAATGTACTAGTGGAATGGCATGAAAAGAGACATTTCCGAATATGTATCGAAATGCTTGGTATGTTAGCAAGTTAAAGCTGAACATCAAGTACCTTCAGGCTTGTTACAGCTTGTGGTGGTCCCCGAATGGAAGTGGGACAAAGTTATTATGGATTTTGTGACAGGATTGCCATTGACTCCGAAAAAGAAAGATGCTATATGGGTTATGGTGGACAAGTTGATAAAGTCGGCTCATTTTATTTTAGTAAGAACAGATTTCTCTCTTGATAGATTGGCCGACTTGTATATCTTTGAGATCGTGAGATTACACGGGGTACCGTTGTCAATTATTTCGGACAGAGACCTGAGATTCACTTTGAGATTCTGGAAGAAGTTACAAGAAGCCTTGGGTACAAAATTGAGTTTCAATACGGCTTTTCACCCACAGATCGATGGTCAGTCTGAGTGAATGATTCAGATTTTTGAGGATATGTTGCGATGTTGCATCCTCAAATTCCAAGGTAGTTGGGAAAAATATTTGCCGTTGGTAGAATTTGCCTACAACAACAATTTTCAAATGAGTTTGAAGATGGCGCCTTATGAGGCCTTGTATGGCAGAAAGTGCCGAACTCCATTGTACTGGATAGAACTTAAGGAAATTCAAATTCAAGGGGTTGATTGGATCAAGGAAACTGAAGAAAAGGTTAAAGTGATACGAGGCTATTTAAAAATAGCATCGGATAGGCAAAAGTCATATGCTGATCTAAAAAGAAAAGAGATTGAGTTCCAAGTTAGAGATAGAGTATTTTTAAAAGTATCTCTATGGAAAAAGGTGTTGAGATTTGGCCAGAAAGGCAAATTGAGTCCGCGATTTATCGGGCCGTATGAGATCATTGAAAGAGTTAGACCATTAGCCTATCGTTTGGCATTGCCACTCGAACTGGAAAAGATTCATCACGTGTTTCACGTATCTATGCTAAGGCGATATCGATCAGACCCGTCTCATGTGATTTCACCGGTAGAGATTGAGATTAGACCGGACATGACATATAGAGAGGAACCGATCAAGATTTTGGCTCGTGAGGGTAAACAGTTGAGAAATAAAGATGTGACTTTAGTAAAGGTTTTATGGCATCGACATGGTGTGGAAGAGGCTACACGGGAGCCGGAAGAAACCATGAGAATCCAATATCTAAACCTGTTTACGGGTAAGACTTTCGGGGACGAAAGTCCCTAAGGGGGGAGAAATGTAACATCCCGAAATAGGGCCTAGTCGAAATAGTGGTTTTGGGACCACAAATCCAACATCAAAATATTTATTTTATGATTATTATGAGGTCTAGAATATGAGAATATGCATGCGTTAATGTTTCATGAATAAATTCTTTGAGTAAGGTGTCCAATTGAAAATTAGGGACCAATTTGAATAAATTTCAAAACTTGGATTCTAGAAGCAATTTGTATGAAATTTCTTTAGATTATTAATTAGAAGGTCTTGAAGAGAAATTTTCCCAATTTCTAAGTTTTTGGACAAAAATGGGATTGTATGGATGAAATCTTAAAGAAAGGGCTGAAAGGCATTTTGGTCATTTGGCATTTTAATGAAATAAAATGGGAAAAAGAAGGCAAAAATCAGCCATCTTCTACCTTGTACTAGCTGAAATTCTCAAGTCCTCCATAGCTAGGATTTTCAACATTTTCAAGCTCAATAGTAAGTGCTCCCAAGCCCCGTTTTTAATGTTCTTCGTATTTTTGAAATGCCAGTAGCTTACTCTCTCTATTTCTACCCATATTTCATGCTAGGGTTCATGTTTAGAAATATACCCATGCATGATTTACTTGTATTTTGATGATTTATGGAGGAATATGAAAGTTGGAGGTGTGTTAAACATCTTTTCCTAGGTGATTTTCATGAAAAACCCTAAAAAGGACCTTTTACAAAAAGGTGTAAAATGTATCGTAGAAATGAGAAACAATGGAAAAATGTGGGCTTCCATAGGAGGGAAAATATTCAGCTAGGCTTGGGTAAGGTAGAAATTGCTTGTGTTTCATTATACGAGCTTAGGGACTAAATCATAAAAATGTGAAAGGTTAGGGGCAAAACGGTCATTCGGACCGAGAGTGAAATTTAGGCTAAAAAAACTACAATGTGAGGTGTTAATGATTTATTTTTATTGTTATAGACCCTGAGAAACAAATTCCAGAGGTCGATCGAGGAAAACGGAGGGTTTTGGAATAACCGAAACACGATACCAAGACAAGTACCAGGTAAGTTTGGATAGCTTAAAGTAAACTCATAATATGTCTAATTGAATGATTTATGAATGTATGACAGTTACATTTGATAATGGCATGAAATTACATGAAATGTATCTCTAAAAATGACGTGTTGAAAAATGTCCCGGTTGAGGTTAAAAAGGAAGCTCGACGGATAAATCATGATTTATATGTGACTTGAGATCTTGCATGTGTTGCAAAAAAGATTTAGCCCGGACGGGTAATCCATTGATCTCAAATATAGAAAGGATCTAGCCCGGACGGGTGTTCCTTGAATGATCGAGCCTCTCGAAGAATATATGTGCATTAAGGATTTAGCTCGGATGGGTAATCGATTAGGGTCTGAATTTAGCCTAGACTAGCAATTCAAATCCGAACTTAGTAAGGGTGTTTGTCACTATAAAGGATTTAACCTGGACTGGTAATCCTGGCATCACCTTATGTGTAACACCCCTCGCCCGTATCCAACGCCAAAATAGAGTTTGAGGTGCTACCGAACTTAAACTCAACCAATCTTTAGAAAAAGCAGGCCATAAAATTTTGACCAATTAAAAACCTTTCATTTTATATTCAAATTATCCCTTAATAGGGCTTATGGGGCCCAAAACATCCATTCAGAGTGGTTCCGAACCAATCCAATGGCTCAAGAAAACTCAGGGAATTTCGAGCTTTAAGGCTCCACATGCCCGTCTGGGTATAGGGCACACGCCCATGTACTAGGGACACGCCCGTGTCCCACACCCTTGTGGCCAATTTAATCCCACAAAATTTTTCATAAAATAGGTGCAGACTTCACACGGCCTAGACACACGCTCGTGTCCTTTGCCCGTGTCCTTTCACACGGCCACGATACACTCGTAGTGCAGCCCGTGTGCAAAAACCTAGGTATTCTATTTCTGACGTCAGCATCACACGACCATGGTACACGCCTGTGTACTAGGCCGTGCCCTTCCACATGGCTGAGACACACTGTCGTGTCTCCGCCCGTGTGACCCTTACCATGCATTCTGACTTGAAAATTCTAAGTGCAAGGGACACACGGCCTTCTCACATGCCCATGGGGTTGACCATGTGTCACACACAGCCTAGACACACCCCCGTGTGTCTACCTGTGTGGACATTATGAGGCTATTTTCCAAGCCTCATTGCCACCCTAATATGCCCATTTTAATGTCAATACCAACCAAAACCAAATCAAGCATGATAGACATTTATTTAAGTATGAAGATGCATCTATTATAGACTCAAAATGGAAGTTATCCTCATTGAAGGCTTAACGTAAAGTGTGTAATCTATTCCAAGCCAACACATTTGGCAAATTCTCAAAGACACAAAATAATAAGGTCTACTCCTATACATGCCATAATCAAAAATATAAATCCTACTATACTGAGTATTACGGCTGATAGTGTGATCGATATCTCTGAATTCAAGGGATCTTTAGGCTAGCTAAATGGCACTGAAAGAAAAGGGAAAGGAAAAAGGGTAAGCAGAAAGCTTAGTAAGTTGCATATAAATAAATATACAACAACAATTTCACCATTTGTCATCATACTCATAGTTCAAAGGTAAGCATAAACTTAACTTACTCATTACTGACTACTCGAGTCACGTTTTCTAATTGGAGCTCATTACTCATGCATACCAACTAGGTACTTATACGACTCACAACATTATTATACATTCCTTATTAAATCACTTTCATAACCTTTAAAGTTGAACCTTTTGGAAATACTACCGGATATTCTATAAGCCTTGAACATAGGATAAATTGTCGAAGCCATGTCCCAGACATGGTCTTATACTAGCTTTCGTATATACGTGCCGGCGCATGTCCTAGACATGTCTTACACTAGCAGAACTCTTAGCAGATGCATGTCTTAGACATGTCTTACACTAGCTATCATCTTCGAGGCCGATGCATGTCCTAGACATGTCTTACACTAGCACTCGTCTCAATGCCGATGCCATGTCCCAGACATGGTCTTACGCTGGCTCTCATTATGTGGCTGAGGGATGTCCCAGACATGTCTTACACTGGAACACAAATAACCTGAATTTCATGGCTTGAATATCCGGTTTGTTTTCTAGGGTTCCAACAGGATCTTTCTATTATCTCAATCATTAATATGCATTCTCAGTTTACAATCTAGCAATTTATGCTATATCAAATCAATAACAATTCGAATACATGCATTAACAATGTAGTTGTATTATTTACATACAACTTACCTCGGTTTACAAAATGTACTCGACTAGTCGATTTAGTCGATTTAGTTGGCTTTCCCCCAGTCTAGGCTCGAATTTGGCAAAACTTGATCTATAACAACAAAATACCCTTATTTAATCACTAAATACAATTAGGAATTCATAAATTCACTTCTTTGGCAAAATGACCATTTTGCCCCTAGACCTTGGCAAAATGACCATTTTGCCCCTATGCTCGAAATTCAATTTTTATTTAATTTATTTATTTATTAAGGCTAGCCAAACCTCTTTGACTCTTATAGAAACTCCAAATTCCCACTATTTCACACATTTATCACCTATTTTGCAACTTATGCAAAATAGTCCCTTTAGGTGTTTTTATGCTAACACCTTCACAAAAGTTGTTTATAACACAAATAGGACTCATATTCTTCCATAAAAACTCAGAAAATATCATAAACCCATTCATGGAAAAACTCTAAACTCTTAACCATTTTGCAAAATAGACCCCTCATTCGAAAGCTCATGCTTCAAGGGTCTCAAAAATGCAAAAATCATCAACAAAGAACATGGAAATCACTTACTTGTTGAGGTGATAAGTTGCTGAAATTTAAAATCTTCAAAAACTCCTCTTTTTCTGATATTTTCGGTGGATAAAGAAATGGGAAGAAGATGATATCATTTTTTTCTTTATTTTAGTCCAAATAAGTCACCTAACATACCAAACATAAAAGTTTTGTCCCCCCACTCAATGGCCGGCCAAGCACCTTAAAATGGGTCTAATTTCCCTTTAAATACTTAAAATTTTAATTCTCTAGCTATATAAAACATTTGGGCACTAAATGCAACTTTTGCCTTTTATGCGATTTAGTCCTTTTTCGAAATAGAGCTCTCAAACGTCAAAATTAACTAACCAAAATTTTCATGCACTAATGAAATATTACTATATCCTCATAATGATAATAAAAATAATTTTCCCAACTTTTGATTCGTGGTCTCGAGACCACTGTTCTGACTAGGCCCTAAATCGGGCTGTTACATTATGAGTTTATATCATGGGAGACTTAGCTTAGACTGGTAATCCCGCCGTAAGATGTGAGGTTCACGGGAGTGCATACACGAAATGATCATTCTTATGAATTGACAGTACGCGGATAGTCCATTGAGATTTCCTGAAAACTCAACGGGATTAATATGATCTATATCTATGAAATGATTAATGATAAGCTCATCTAAGACAAATTACATGGTACATTATTATTGTGACTAACTTGTTAATTGAGTGCATGTGATAGGGATACCATTTTCATGCTTGTTGATTCTATTGCCTAATATGGCTTTATGCTAATTAAACGATAAGTTTACTTTCCAGTTATTCGGGCTTACTAAGCATGTAAATGCTTACCCCTCTCTTTTCCCAGTCTTATAGAGCTCGAGGACTCGCAAAGATTGGAAGACGGTTGGAGGGTCAACACACTATCAACTAGTCCAGCTTTGGTATATAGACACTTTTGTTTTGTTCAATGGCATGTATAGAACTTTGAGTATTTTGTTATATGTGTCATTTGATTTGCCGAGGTGAAGGCATGTAAAGATACCCATATCTTTTTGTATATGGCCATGGGAATTGGCTTATTTTGTAGTAGGCTATGACCTACAAATCTATGCATGTTTATGTTCATATGTGATAGTTTGGTCATAATTGGCAATGAGTTATAAGAATGAGCCAATATTGAACGTGTTAAGGAGATATGGAAACCCTTAATACAAAAAGGGAATTAATCTTGCATGTATAAAACTAATGATATGAGCTTTTCATGCAATGAGGTTTATCATAGTTTTATATAAGTGTATAATTTGGCCTTATTATGTATTAAAGTAACCTATAACTGTGATTGGTTGATAGAGGGTGACCAAAGGTTTGGAAAATGGCCTAATAAGGTCCACACGGGTAGACACATGGCTCGCTCCCATGGGTGTGTGGTATAGCCGTGCGTCCCCTGCACTTAAAATTTAAAGTCAGTATAGTGCACGGGCTAGACACACAAGCGTGTGTCTTGGCCATGTGCCCTTAAATGCTTTCTGAAGTCATAAAAAGAGAGTTACACAGGCTGAGGGCACGCCCGTGTCCCAAGCCACACGGGCGTGTGTGACCACACTGCCCTACCCACACGAGCGTGTGACTCTCCAAGGCAAGAAAATTTATTAAGTTGGCCAAAATCTATTGAATGTTTTCGGTTTTGTCCCGAACCGTCTCGATGTATGTTTTAGGCCTCGAAGGCCTGTATAAGGGACAGTATGTATGTGTTTGAAAAGTTTTAAATTTTGGGCAAAATTTGGTGAGCCGGTTTTGTATGTCGTGAAAGTTTAAACTCTGTAACGCCTCGAACCCTGTCTCGGCACTAGATACGGGTGAGGGATGTTACATTAACTGATCCTTGCCTACATTTAACAATATTTTGTCTTTACATTTAACTTAATATATCAATTTTCTCTTATTTATTGAAAATGGAGGGTCTTTTTATAACATAGGAAAATTAAGTAAACACAACTTATTTTAAAAGATGTCGACTCTATCTATGTTGTTTACTGGCCCTCTTGGATGCACAACTTCTAAAATTGTATGACAATGCTCTGCATTAGCTCAAAGATATCTAGCATGATTGGTTGGAATTGAAAAGACTTCTGCAGAGGCTACTTATCCATTTGTTGGTGCTATCCCTACAAAGACATGAGAACATTGAAGTGTCGGAGATTGAGTCCAACTAACACTACATTTGGTTCGCCTTAATAGAATAAAGTTGTAATCTGTAATTCATTTGTTTGGTTGAATGGAATAGAATATAATAATATTTTTGTATTTGGTTGAATGAAATAATGTTGTAATAGCATAAAGAGAAAAGCTAAAATGATCAAAATACCCTTAATAGAATTTTTTTAGCTAGATAATTATTATTGTTATTAAATTTTAATAGGATTATTATTAAATGTAATATAATAAAAATAATAAATATTTTAATTATATTTTAATATAATTATTATTAAATATAATTTAATAAAATAAAAATATATAATTTAATAACATGCTTAATATAATTATAATTAAAATATGAATTAATAAAAATAAATATATATAATATTAGAAAAATAATATATAGCCTACTTTATTATTTTTAAACTACAATGCATATTTAATGTGCTAGAATATCATCAACAAAACAAATACTTTAATTATTCTCTAAACTAAAAAGTAAAAATTAGAACTAATAAATAGCTTGAGAATTATATTTTACATCCAAAGATAATTTTCATACATTAACAAAAAGTTACATAATATTATTAGTTTATATGTCATAATCCATATGTTAAATTTTACAGCATCAAAAAGTTATAATAATATTACATATACAAAAAGTTACCAAAATATCACCAACACAACCATGAAATTAGGTCACCAAATTTTACATATACAAACAACAAAATGCAATTAAGTCACCAAATTGAAATGGATAACTCAGCTCCAACTAAAGCAACTTTGCTCTGCCTGAAAAGCAAAAGAGGCTCTATGTGCTTGATTGTGCCTATTTTAGGAGGAAGGAACTATATTACAACATTAGACTATAGACGAAAACCAACAAGCCAAACATTCTGCATCTACTGTTGTAATATATCACATTATCAAAACAACAACAACAGCAGCTGTCCAAGGTATCATTTCTTTGAACTTTCAATAGAACTATAGGGTTATTGAATCTGAAATCAACATTTCTCTTCTATAGAAGAATAAACAAATAGATACAAGAGGTTATTTATTTAATTATGCCTTAACCAGGAAATAAGAAAATAAACATAAACCTGTAAGAGATGGTTCAACAACATAGGCTCCGCAAACTGACAAAGGTCATATCCAATCTGCGATGTTCAAATAGGAATTCATAAGCAATCATCCAAATTTTGTCAATTTAGTCATATTTATAATGAAATGCTAAGTCTCTAATATGACTTTCTAGTAGAATAACTCTACATTTTATTTATAGAAAATATGCATGGCCAAAATGGCTAAGACTTATTACAGGTCGAGATTAGCATAGGCAAGACTCATGCTCATGAACAGAATGAGAATTGCAAAACTTAATTTATTACCATTTCAAATAGTAGCAACTGAAGAAGCATCAAAACTAAAACACATATGGTAAAAGATATAAAATTATTTTACTAAGATTCAATTATTTTACGAAGATTCAACTAATGGAGCATCTAAACTACAAACGCACCTAGACTAACCATATGAAATGAATTAAGCAATATGCAATCCCACAAGATTCAATTATTTTACGAAGAACTTAACCTGATAATAAGTACCCTTTTTATAACATAATACTAACCGATTAGGCCTTGATTTCTTCCTGCAACTTCTTCATATCAAATTTTAGGTGGTTGACAACACTTCTCTGGGAGAAAAAATATGTCAACAGATAGCAAAGGTTTCTTAAAAAGGTTCAGAATAGTGAATGGGACAATGAAAATAAACCGAGTGTCTTTCAGAATTTCATGATATAAGCTCCAATAAATAAACAACGTACATAGAAACAGAAGAAGGTTTCTTGAGAATTGGAGTCATTGTCTTTATTGTTTCAAGATATTTGATCCCATTCATGAACACAGAAATATTTTGAAATTTACCATCTATTTTCTCGACCCCAATAATGCTGGTTGCTAAGAAGGCTTCATGCATAAAAAATTCAAAGATTAAAAGAATAAGCATAGAAAATAATATTTAAGTTATTCAAGGATAACCCAACACATGATAACATCGAAAATATATTATATGTTAATAATTATGTAACACACTAAACACAACTTAGATGTTACGGTCGGATTGTAGAGGTCACACCATTCGTGAAAATGTTAAAGCTTAAATTTTAATGAAATCTCACCTCCAACCTTAATAAAATCCAATTTTATGAAACTATTTAAAAATAGGCCAATTTATCGAAAACTCATGAATAGTTTGAGTTATAAACATGCTTAATAGCTTCTACTAAAAATAAATCCAAATTTACTTAAACAATTTTACGAGACAAAAAAAATTCTAACAAATTTCGATAAAAATTTAGCAGCATAACCCTTTTAGCAACTTAATCTTATCTATCTCTGATTTACTATTTATTGCTTTAATTTAATCTTCGGTTTAAAATTAGAACCTTTTCATAACCAAAATTGAAAATAAATTTTAAAGTCCCAAACAATTTAAAATGTCCCAAAAGTCTGTAAAAGTCCATAAAAATATAACCCAAAGCATACCACTTCAAAAACGTGAAAACCGGGCTCTAGTGTCGCCGTCCAATCCTTAGTCTAAGGATCACCTGAAACGAATCAAACAAATGCATGAACTTTACGCCTAGTGTGTGATAAGGCTTACATATAACAGCATAAATCAGACTTCATAACAACATATTTTATAACATATTATATCAAATCGGATCTCATGTCATATCGTATCGCATCTTATAACATATCATATTATATCATATCCTACCCCTATCCGTTACACACTAAGTCCGTCCAACCAATCACACCAAATAGGACTACATGAACACATCCATCCAGCCATTCCAATATGTGGCGATGTGCCACTTATAAATATGCAGTTAAGCTGCGAGACAAAAATTTGCGATCAAGCCACCAAAATTGTAGTAAAGACTACCTTATAGCACTTCATCATATCATAACCTACCCCCAAACACAAGCATAATCATAATCATATTATCATACATACTTATATCATAAATCTTATGGCATGTATATACACATATTTCATACAGAATATAGCATATCATATAGTTCAAAACAACATAACCTATTTAACATATCACCTAAGCTTACCCATATGTATTTACATACTAAAAGTGACGCTTTCCTCGGCATATATGAAGCCCATGGATCTTATTTTTGAGCCTCTTATTTGACTCCCAAATGGTCTTTAAAATTGGCCTAGAAGGCCCACACGGACCAAAAAAATAGCCCTGTGGTCCACACTACCTGTAAAAACACACACTGCCTTCTGCTCCACACGGCTGTGTGGCACACACAGTCAGTCACTGTGCAGCCCGTGTGATGTTGAACAGTTTCAAAAAATAGCCCTATTTTGTAATTTTTTCGACTAGTTTTTCGGGTAAGATCACACTCTTAAAGACATAATTAATTAACCACACTTCGGGAACTCACGAATTCTACAATTGATCAATAAATCATACGAATTAACCATCAAAAGATCCTTCCAAAATAGCTTCTAATTGACAAAATTTCAATCCCCAAAACCAAAATTGAACCCTTACCACTCAAAGAACAACGTCTGAAACAAAGCTTATTTCGCTGGAAGGTCTTGACTCATACCACCTTTTCCTAACAAGAAAAATAATATGCATTCATCAAACCATCCCACGAGAACAACGCCCATAAATTCACCCTTACACAGCGAACGAAATAAAACCCAAATCACCACAAAATAATTTAACAACTTACACTATCCTTGGATATAATCAAAATTGGAAGGTCAATTGAAGTCTCACAAAAGCAATAACAGCAATAATGAAATACTTAGCAAAAAGGAGAAAGATGACTCAAAAGGAAAGAGAAAGAAACAAAAATAATTTCAATAGTAAAAGAAAGAAAAAAAATGTGCAGCAAAAAAGAGGGTTGGGGTTAGATGATTGCAAAAGAGAGCAAATAGGGATTGCTCAATAAAATAAATTAAAATAAAACAAGTAAGAGATTTAATAAATGCAAAGAACAAAAATATTACACTCATGTGCAACACAAAATTTGAACACAAGATTTAAAGGAGACTTCTAAGGCACTTAATCAACACACCATAACAAATTATTTCCTACACTTCAACAACAAAAATTTAATAAATTCAGGGTGTTACAAATTATGTCCACGAGACCATGACATTACAGTGATGCCATAAAAATATTATATTTGGAAACAAACCTAGTGATTGTAACTATAAGTCAAGGATGAATTTTTAGCAGCCGAAGATTCTGCTAATGTACGTAAGGCCTAAAGTGCTCGTTGCAATGAAAAATTTTCATGAGTCAAATCTTCAATATGCTGCAGAATAAAAAGAAATAAATAGATAAAGTTAGACAAAAAATGAAGATCTAGGAGAACATTAAAACACAAAAACCAACACGATTAATAACATATTAAAAATTATAATTTTCAATAAAAAAATGCATCTATATTAAAAATTTGAAACATAGAAGGATGTTTTCATTTCCATGGCTTTCTACAAAGCTTCAACCAACTATTGCTATATTTGTTCATGAGTCAGATACCAACATGTCATTATGCTTCAAATCTAAAACAGTGTATGATAACGAAATTCCTCAAGCTTATAGTCTTCCTTACGCCAATCTAGCAAAACCTTAGTCCAGCACATGCATCCCCAAAACAAGATGGTAAACACAAGATAGAGATCATACAAATATGCAAATACAGTTATACATTGTTTCACCATAAAGGAACAATAAATCCACTACCAGAAGCCCCTTCTAAAATCCATTACCAGAAAATGAAATATCATCTCCCCCTATTAGAATTGAGTGACCCAGATCCTTATTAAAATAAAATACATTGGTAAAATAAAATAAAAGTAAAATTCATATTGAACTACGCTTTTTTTATTTTATTTTAGAATAAGGTTTTTCAACATTATAACACTTCATCTATTTGATGTTGATTAGAATAAGGTGTTTCAACTTACTACACTCCTTCTATTAGAATATGGTTTTACAAGCCTATAAATAGACATAGTCTACTCCTCTTTTATTCACTCGAATTTGACATAGTGAATTATCTTCTCCTTTGCCCGTGGTTTTTTTCGAAAAGGTTTCCACGTAAAATCTGTGTGTTCTTTATTTATCTTTATTTTTTCTTTATGATACATTTTCATTATTGACGTTCTATTTTTAACAATTGGTATCAGAGCTTTCGGGTTGTTCATCTCAATCATGGTAATGGTGTCTTTGAAGTATGAAAATTCACTATTAGATCGCAACATCAGATTTGTGTTGTGGCAAATAAAGATGTAGACAATTCTTGCATAGATGGACTTAGAGGATGCCCTACTAGGGATAGATAAGATGCATTTGACATTGACGGAGGAAGAGAAGAGGCGTAAAGATCGAAATACATTAACACAATTATTTTTGCATTTGTCTAATGAAATTTTTCTGGATGTGATGAAGGAAAAGACCACCACTGCATTATGGAAGAGGCTGGGATAAATATGTATGTAAAAAAATCTAACTAGCAAGTTGCATATGAAGCAGCGTCTTTATGTTTATCGTTTGGAGGAAGGTGCGTCTGTGCATGAACACTTAACAGTGTTTAAAGAAATTATCTCAAACTTGGAGGCCATGAAGGTTCAATATGATAAGGAAGATCTAGGGCTGATTCTACTTTGTCTGTTACTCCCGTCTTATTCAACTTTTAGAAACACAATTTTATATAGCCACGAGTTTCTCACACTTGATGAGGTTTATGATTCTTTGACCTCATATGATAAGATGAAGCATCTTGTGGTTAAACTCGATTCTCAAGGAGAGGGTCTTATTGTTCGTGGGAGACAAGTTCAGAAAGCTGATGATGATGTGGAAGAACACAGGAATGGAATTCTCGCGGTAAATCTAAAAGAAGATCGAAGTCTTCAAACAGAGGTAAAACTTACAACTATTGTAAGAAGAAGGGGAACATTAAATCTAAGTGTTTTAAGTTGCAGAACAAGATCAAAAGGGAGGTTGGGAATCAAAAGAGTAAATAACCAGAAAATTTTAATGAAGCTGATGTTATAGAAGACTACAATGACAGTGAACTTCTAGTCGCTTCTATCAACAATTCCAAAGTGAGTGACGAGTGGATCCTTGATTCGGGGTGCACCTTCCATATGAGTCACAATCGGGATTGGTTTACAACTTATGAAATAGTGTCTGAAGGTGTTATTTTGATAGGAAATAATGCTTTGTGTAAAATCACAGGTGTTGGAACAATTAAAGTTAAAACGTTTGATGGAGTTGTTAGAACACTTAGTGACGTGCGACATATTCTAGAATTGAAGAGAAATTTGATTTCATTGAGTACTCTTGATTCAAAAGGGTAGAAATACATAACTGAAAGTGGGGTTTTGAATATTTCCAAAGGTTCCCTCATTGTGGTGAAAGGGCAGAGAAAGACTGCCAAGTTATATGTTTTGTAGGGTTCTATTGTTACTAGTGATGCAGTTGTTGCTTCCTCTTCCTTGTCAGATGATGATATTACTAGAATTTGGCATATGTGTATAAGTGAAAATGGAATGACATAATTGAGCAAAAGAGGACTTCGTGATGGGTAAGGAATTTGCAAACTGAAATTCTGTGATCACTGCGTTTTCGGGAAGCAAAAAAGAGTTCAATTCACTAGAGGAATCCATAACACAAAGGGAACATTGGAGTATATTCATTCTGATCTATGGGGGCCATCCAAAGTTCCTCTGAGAGGTGGAGCTAATTATATGCTAACATTTATTAATGATTTTTCCAGAAAAGTTTGGGCGTTTTCCCTAAAGTAGAAAAGTGATGTGTTTTTTGCATTTAAGTCTTGGAGAACTATGATTGAAAAACAGACAGGAAAACAAATAAATCACCTCCGTACAGACAATAGCATAGAGTTTTGTTCTGATAAGTTTAATGAACTATGCAAGTCAGAAGGAATTGTGAGACACTTGATAGTTCGTCATACTCCACAATAAAATAGCATTGTAGAACGAATGAATAGAACAATCATGGAGAAAGTTTGATGTATGTTGTCGAATGCTAACTTACTGAAGTCGTTTTGGGCCGAAGTAGCCTATACTACATGTTTTTTGATCAACCGATCTCGATCCGTTACCATTGAGAAAACAACTCCATAAGAGATATTGTAACACCTCTAACCCGTATCCGTCGCCAAAATAGGGTTATGAAGATTATCGACGTTTACAATTCAAACGAACATAATTTTTAAACATTTCAAATCATATTAATAATCATTTTAAAACCAATCCAAACCATACATATTGTTCCCTATACGGGCTCTTATGGCCCTAAAAAAATGTTAGAAACAAGTCAGGACTAAATCGAAAACTCAGAGAATTTTTTAGGAAATTGCAAGGGTCACCCGGCCGTGTGGGCATTCGAAATAGGGACACACGGCTGTATCACAGCCCGTGTCCGTACCCATGTAACTCACTGACTTGGGTCACATGGCCAAGCCACATGCCCGTGTGCCAGGCCATATACCCTTCAAAATAACCTCACACGCCCGTACGCCAGGCCGTGTAATAGCCTGACTTGCAACCCTTTAAAAGCTATAGGGGACATACCATCATGTTGCCTAGCTGTGTGTCATACATGGCTGAGACACATGCCCATGTCTCTGCCCGTGTAGACAAAAATAGGTCATTTTATAAGCTATTTTTTCTCACCCATTTTGGCATGCACCTACAACCAAAATTTCACATATATACAAGCTATAATAAAGCACCAAAATCATGCATATTCTAGCTAATCAATTATGGTATAAGAGCATACAACCAATATGCCCTTAGACACCTCAAATGACAACATGTAATATGCATAATCATGTACTAAATTTGGCCAAAATATTCAACTAACTTCTAAACATAATTCCATTATACATATCATTGAATTTACTTACCAACATATACCAAATGGTGCAAAATATGTCATTCATCTACTAATATTAACAATCATATATGTTATTCTTAACAAAGTACCATTTCACATATTTCCAAACATACCAAACACTTAACAAAAATTAATCATCATAACAACTTATAACTAAACTAATTCACATAGCATACTTGAAGTATTCAATCATCATCATTTAACACCACAAGATTTATACAACTTCTACTTATATATGTTCCAAAAGGTTTACCTAATTAAGCACACAAGTTTAACTATTTCTACTAGAAAACAAGCATAATAAGTTACTTACAATATTTACATCCATACAAAATATTCAAGTACTATAACCCCTTTCCTAATACATGCCACTTAAACCAACTAATAAGAACCAAAATGACTACCGAGATGTTGATGATAGTGTGCAAGCTTCCGAGTCAATCCAATCAAAGCAATGAATCCAAATGTCCTACAAGAATAAATCAAACTAATAAGCATCAACAAGCTAAGTAAGTTCGATATAAATTTCCTTTAATAATTCACCAAAAACTATCTAATTAAATGCAACTTCCAATACACCGGCACATAGCCTACTAGGCTCAAAGCCCAAATAATCTTCGGCACAAAGCCTGATAGGCAAAAACCCCGAATAATCACCGGCACAAAGCCTGTTAGGCACATAGCCCAAATAATCATTGGCACAAATCCTACTAGGCACTTAGCCCAAATAATAACCGGCATAAAGCTTGCTAGGCACATAGCCCGAATAATCACCGGCACAAAGCCTGTTAGGCTCTTAGCCCAAATAATCATTGTATTTCTATTTCAGTAAGCATAACTCAATAAAATCCATAATTCAACCAAAAATGAATAGTATGGAATATTCAATAAAATTAATAGTAACCATGTGACGAACTTGGATTAAATTGCAAAAATTACAGAAGTTTAGGGACTGCTCCGCTAATTTTCCTTTTCCCGGATATGTATGAATTCTTGATCTATAATGTAAAATCCATTAATTATTAGCATATATTTCATTTCAAATCCATTTTACAACTAATATCCTTTTATTTTTCAAAATTATACAATTACCCCAAACTTTTACAATTTTTACTATTTAGTCCCTTAACTCGAAATTCATCAAATTAACTAATTTTTTCAAATCAATAATTTATCCAAATATACTAAGCTCTCAAAAAACCCCTAATAGACCTCAAATTTACAATCAAACCCTAATATTTTGAATTATTCACAATTTAAACCAAAAATCAAGATTCAATAAAAAATCTCTTTACAAACCCATCAACTAGCATAACAAAGGCTCCAAATACATAATATTCATAAAAACAATCAAGATTCATCAATGGCAACTTCCACAATTTTTAACAAAATAAAAAATGAAGTTACGAGCCAGTTGGACCTAGTTGTAACGATCTCAAAAACATAAAAATTACAAGAAATGGTTAAGAATTGAACTCACATGCAAGGCCTAGATGCTTAGCTGATTCTCCCAAGTTCTTACTATGGTTTCGGCTATGGAGAATTGAAAAATGAAGAAGAAAGCCTTTTGTTTTACTAAATTTTATTTATTTACAATTTTGCCACTCAAAACACTTTAATTTATTAATTTCCTTTACTTAGCTGTCCAACCTTAGCTTCTAGGGTCTAATTGCTATGTTAGTTCCTCTTGATGTGGTTAACAAAATAATTAGTCATTTACTTAACTAATTACTAACTTTTGCACCTTTTTCAGTTTAGTCCTTTTTCTTTAATTAACTATCTAAATGTTAATATTTCTAAACCAAATTTTATAGGACTCTAATGACTCTATATATATATTCTAGAAATAATATTTATGAGCTGGCACAATGAAAATTTGTGGTCCCAAAACCACTATTCTATCCCCTTTAGAAAATTTTGACCTCGAAATTGTTACTTGAAAATAGATTCGGGTATTGTAGTTTCATTGATTCCTCAATTTCCCAGGTAGCTTCTTCAGAACCATGTCGATGCCACAAGACTTTTACTAATGGTACTTGTTTATTCTGCAACTTTTTAACTTCTCAAGAAAAGATTCTCACAGGTTCTTCTGAGTACATCAAGTCCGACTGTAACTCAATTTCACTATGAGGAATCACATGGAAGGATTAGATCTATACCTTTTCAACATCGAAACATAGAATTCATTATGTATTTTCTCGAGTTCAGGGGGCAAGGCCAATCTAAAAGCTACAGAGCCAATTCTTCAACAATCTCGTATGGTCCTATAAATCTCAAACTCAGCTTTCCTTTCCTACCGAAACATAGCACTTTCTTCCACAGAGAAACTTTCAGGAATACTCGATTGCCAACTACAAATTCAATATCTTTTCTTTTCAGATCTGAGTACGACTTCTGACAATCAGATGCAGCTTTCAACCAGTCCCAAATAAGTCAAACTTTGTCTTTTGTTTCTCAGATTGTAACCAATACAATAGTCTTCTACACTTCCTCCCATAAAAAGCTTCAAACGTTGCCATTTTTATATTGGATTGATAGTTGTTATTATACATAAATTCAGCTAACGGTAAGTACTTTTCCCAGTTACCTTCAAACTCAAGTATACAACATCTCTACCTATCTTCCAGAATCTGAATCACTGCTTCTAATTACCTGTTAGTCTGAGGATGAAATGCAGTGCTGAAATTAAGCTTAGTGCCTAAAGCCTCGCGAAGTTTGCTCCAAAATCTTGATGTAAATATCGAATCTCGATCTGAAATAATAGATTCCAAAACTCTGTGTAACCTCACAATCTCAGACACATAAATTTCTGCTAATCTCTCAAGGGTGTAGTCTGTTCTGATTTGAATAAAATGTGCCAATTTCATCAATTTGTCAATAATTACACAGATTGAATCTTTCTTTCTCAGAGCTACAGGCAAACCAGATATGAAATCCATCATGACTCACACCCACTTCCATTCAGGAATCATGACAGGTTGTAGTAAGCCCGAGGGTACTAGATGTTCTACTTCCACTTGCTGACAAATTAAAATTTAGCTACAAATTCACAAATTTCTCGTTTCATACCCGGCCACTAGTACATCTATTTCAAGTCACAATACATCTTCGTACTACCCGGATGAATAGAGTGCATACTGCTGTGAGCTTCAGAGAGAATATCATGTTTCAATATAGAATTACTACACAAATTCTTTCACGATAATGCAATATACCATTATCATCAACATTATACTCTAAACTTAATTTATTCTGAGCCAATTATCGTTTCCTAAACAACTCTGAATATTCATCTTACAATTCTCGAATTCGCTGAAGAAGCAGGGGTCTTATTTTTTAATTCTGCTAATACTGAACCATCACCATCTAGAACTAAATGACCTTTTAACAGTCGAAGTGCAAACAATGATGACTTCTGACTGAGTGCATCCGCAACTACATTAGCCTTTCCCAGATGATAATCAATAACTAGATCATAATCTTTTAATAGTTCTAACCACCGTCTTTGTCTCAAATTCAATTCTTTTTTAGTCATCAAATACTTTAAACTTTTGTAATCTGTGAACACATGCCATTTTTCACTGTAAAGATAATGTCTCCAAATCTTCAAAGTGAATACAATCGCGGCCAACTCGAGAAGGTGAGTAGGATAATTCTTTTCATGCAATTCCAACTGTCGAGAAGCATAAGCTACTAGTTTTCCTATTTGCATCAACACACAACCTAAACCATTTAGAGATGCATCACTACAAGCAACATATGCTATCCCCGATTCAGGTACTGGAGCTTCCGTCAACATTTTCTTCAGCTGATCGAAACTCTTTTGGCATTTATCAGACCAACTACACTCAACTTTTTCTGTAATAATTTGGTCATCGGTAAAGCAATAATCAAAAAGTTTTTGACAAAATGTCAATAGTAACCTACTAAACCCATAAAACTTTGCACTTTTGAAACATTCTTCGAGGTCTTCCAATTCGTTACAGTAGAAATTTTACTCGGATCAACTCGAATCTCGTCGACTGATACTATGTGACCCAAAAATCCAACTTCTCGAAGCCAGAATTCACACTTACTAAATTTTGCATACAACTATTTTTCTCTCAAAGTATGTAGTACGATTTCAAAATGTTGGGCATGCTCGGATTTAAACTTGGAATAGATCAATATATCATCAATAAACACAACAACGAATCTGTAGCATCCTAAAAAAGGGCCTAGTCAGAATAGTAGTTTCGAGACCACAAATTCGAGATAGAAATAATTATTTATGATAAGTATGAAGTCCATGATATGAATGCATGCTTGTGTGAAAATTTCATAAAGAAATTCAATACATAAGATGTCCAATTGAACTTTAGGGACCAAATTGAATAAGATGCAAAACTTGTGTTCTAGAAGCTTTTAGTATAAATTGCTTTAGATTATAAATTAGAGGGTTTTAATTAGCAATTTGACCAATTTATAAAATTTTGGACAAAAATAGACATGCATAGGAAAATTTTGAAAGAAAGGCCCTAAGGGCATTTTAGTCATTTGGTAATTAAAAGAATAAAAAGGGAAAATCAAAGCAAAAATGTGCTCATCTTCTTCATGTGGCTGTCAAAATTTCTAAGGTCTCCATATCTAGGGTTTTTGACATTTTCAAGCTCAATAGTAAGTGTTCCCTAGCCCATTTTTAATGTTCTTTACATTTTTGAAGTCCTCGTAGCTTGATTTACCCATTTCTACCCTTATTTTGAAGTAGGGTTTATGTTTGAAAATTTACCCATGTGTGACATGCATGTATTTTGATGGTCAATGGAGGAATATGAAAGTTTGGTGTATGATAAACATCATTCACAAGGTGATTTTTCATGAAAACCACTAAAAAGGACTAAATTGAAAAAGGTGTAAAATAAGTGATAAAAATCTGATTTTGATAAAAACTATGGGTTGTTATGAGTATAAAGAAGATTTGGATAGGCTTAGGTAACAAAGAAAATGCATGCATTTCATTTTACGAGCTAGGGACTGAATTGTAAATAAGTAAAAAGTTAGGGGTAAAAAGGTAATTTTATTAAAGTATGAATTATGGATTGATTTGGACAATGTGATTATTAAACAAGTTAAATTTGGCATTATAGATTAGGAAAAATGTGATACAAGTCTTGATCGAGGGAAGAATAAAGTTTTCGACGAATAGGCTTGTCTATTATTATTTTGTACCAAGGTAAGTACGTGTGTAAATAGTGTGGCATTATAGTGTGTTTTGATGTGTTGGCATTATGTGATGGACATTTTATTATTGTTATGTATGTCATGCTTAATGGTGGTTATGAAATTATGAATAATGTTATGGTCGTTATCCATTCGAATACCTAACAGCTTGTGTGAGCTGCCCGTATAGTTACACCTTGACCGATAGCTTATGCTAGCAGGCCTGTGAGTAGCTCCATTGCGAGTGTCACATGATTTGAGGTAGCTTTGGCTACGTATGTATATATGGCACTTAGGTGCAATGTTTTTCGCATGTCCAATATTATTTTGAGTGTTCAACGGGTAATGCAATGGATGATGAAATGAAAATCCCATGGAGGGCATGTTAAAAAAAGGTACGGTTATATGCTATACTATGAGTAGGTACAAGTATGTACGCTAAACTCATGAGTAATGCCTTGGTAAATGATGATTTCTGATGAGGAAGTTTACATGTATATATGATGAACAAGTCAAAGGATTTTGAAATGAACAATCCTTATATTTATGTTTATTGTATCATTATATGACAATTGCTTACTTTCATTACATATTATTTGCACATGGACTTACTAAGCTTTAATGCTTACCCCCTTTCCTCTCTATCCTTTGTAGTTCTGCCAAGCTAGCTCGAGGATCGAAAGCTATCGGAGTATTCGATCACACTATCAAAAGAACATTGGGTATTATGAATTTAATATCTTGAGTATGGCATGTATAGGGGACTTCGTCATTTTGTGATATGTGTCATGCAAAATTTGGTCAAATTGTAAAGGTATCTAATGTTGATGATTCATTTTGTAATAGCCATGTGATATGGCTCATGTTTGAATATTGGGTTGTAAATCTATTATCCATCCATGCATGAGTTATTGCCTTGATGATGTGAAATATGTTGCTTGGTGAATGTATGATGAAGTATGGATTAGATGCTAGAAGATAAGAAATGACTTAATGACTTAAGATTACTATAGTCATTAATCTGTAACTTGGAATTATAATAACAAATTTGGCTATGCATGAAATTGGAGTGGAATGCTCCCAAATAGTGTGACTAATTGAATGTGTAATAGCATGACATTTTGAAAGCATGAAAATGCCATGGTATTGGATATTGAGTGTTTAAATATGTCATGTTACATGCTATGAAACATATTTTAGTAAGTGAGTGGTTGAGGGTGGAAATTGGCTTGGAAAATAGCCTCTAAATTGTCCACACGGTTAGACACACGGGCATGCGTCTTGAACGTGTGTGACACATGGCTTGCCCCATGGAAGTGTTGTCTGGCCGTGTGTCCCCTGCACCCTAATTTTGCAAGTTAGTATGCTCAATAGTAAACACACGAGCTAAGACACAGACGTGTGTCTTGGTCGTATGAGAGACACGGCCTACCCACATGGGTGTGTGCTCTAGTCGTGTGAAGTCTGCACCATTTTATGAAAAATTCATTTATTTTTAATGTACCACACGGTCTGGACACGCGAGCGTGTGATGTAGCCGTGTGACCTTATTTTGGTGATGACATCATAGTCATAGAGTTACACGAGTGTGTCCCAAGCCACACGGGTGTGTATGATCATACGACCTACCCACACGGGCATGTGACTCTCCAAAGCAAGAAAAATTTTTAAGTTGCCCAAAGTTTTCTAAAGTTCTCGATTTAGTCCCGATCTTCTTTCGATGTATGTTTTGAGGTCTCGTAGGCCCGTATTAAGGTGAATTGCATATGTAGGAACGAAATTAATTGAATGGAAATTTTGTAGCTCAGTTTTGCATGAATGACTGTGTGCGGTAATGCCTCATACCCTATCCCAGCCTCGGGTACTGGTGAGGGCTGTTACATTTAGTGGTATCAAAGCTATGGTTTAGTCAGTTCTTAGACTACGTAGCATGTGTTTGAGTCTAGCTATATATGCCATACATATATTATGATAGTGTGATGACTCCTGACAATTTTAAAATTTGTTTTCATATAGCAAATGGATCCCGACAGAGCAGTGGTGGATGATGTAGAAAGTAACTGTAACACTCCAAACCCGGCCCAGACATTATGGTCGAATCTGACATGTTACATTGAAGTGTTTTAGCGAAAACCATGTTTTCATTGAAAACCCTTCTTAAAATATAAGAAACCTTAATTAACTTAAAAAAAACTCCTTTCAATCACTTGTTTAAAATATATGATTTTATGAAAACATGTCATTTTAAAATTTAGTTGCGAAAACGTAGAAAACATACTATAATTTAGGAAACCCATGTTCAACTTTTCATATTTACAACGAAAAAAATAATAATAATTCAAGTAATAATAACATAATGAAACCTTGTTACAATCTGGTCTGAAACATACTTAATAAAATAAAAACTTATATGCTTAAAAAAACCAAGTCCAAATTATCTTGCTAGCTGGCCACCCAGAGTCCCTCCAAACATCGAACCTTCTACAGAGCATCACCTGAAAATAAAATAAAAGAGGGAGTGAGTTTTCGCAAACTCAATGTGTACAACCCTCAACAAAAAAAAAAGCATTCCAAAAACCATCATACATCAAACATGCAATACAATCCCATCCAAATTATCCATCCGCTACACACTAGCTCCGTCCCCCGTCACACTATGGGGGGATATAAATATCGACCCACCCAACCGACACACCAAGGGTAGCCCAGTTGGGGAACTACTTTCATTTACATATTGGGCTTTAAAAGCCGCCGTTGGATCCACAATTGTCAAGCAACCATGCCATCCTCATATACTTCCTCCGTTCCATAATTCCCAACCCATATGCAACCTAAGCAGAATATCATATGTATGCATGTCACTTACATTCAACACCTAGGGGTATTTTTGTCATTTTCGCCCTTAGGGGCATTTTGGTAATTTTCCCTTAATTACAGTTTTCACTTGCCTTGGCCTGTTAACAAGTCCCGTCAGCTAAGATGAACAAATACTATGCATCAGGTAGGATTCCAGAGAAGAGGAGGTGGGCCATTAAGACCGCTTAAGTACCAAGCTCTCCCTAGATCCAATCCTAGACATGCATATGCCCGTTCCCACACCTTAACCCTATGACTTGTCCACGGTCGCAAATAATTGTTAAGTTTTATGTATTCATCATATTCTAGGCCCAAAGCCCCTTACAAAGCCCAATCAAATTCACATACCTATATTTGGCCCATTAGGCCCAAATCACCTTTATATGGTCCATTAGCCCCAAATCACATTTATATGGCCCGTTAGGCCTAGTCACTTTCATATTCATGCTCACATACAAATTCCTATCACATAGCATCAATATTCAGTTTTTGCCTATTATGGGTCCAACAGCCCATCGGGCCCATTTAGCCCATTCCTGCCCATATGGCCAAATTACAACCCAAGTCCACGGAATCGCCCGTGGGCCTTAGGCTACCTATCAGTTTCCTCCTCACGAGTGTTCGCGCACTCAGAAGACTACCGTAACCAAACTTTTGGCTTTTTGACATTTCAGTATTTCGGCTTTTCGGCTTTTGCCGATCTACTTGTGTGTGCAGTGTATGTACACACCTGGTAAGCAAACGTGCTGCGATTCCCTTAGTCACCAACCTGCAAATGATATCACCCTTCAATTAATCACATGCTTAATACATATCTTTACTAAAATCGAAACCTCACATTAACCTTACCTTGTGCGATCAGCCCCTTCTTAAATCACTAACCACGATCAACTCCTAGATCTACACCAATCTTAACTATTAAAACCAGAATAATAGATGACTCGTATCCAACACAAGTCCTCTTACCTTAACTATGAACATTTGGCCACCTTAGCCAATGGGAGAGGAATACTTACCAAAATCGCAAGCACCTAAAGGTAATTTCAGCAGAGAGCTAAGATCCGAGATCTGATACTAATTCCCTACCACAGTTGATTAGAAAGAGTGAGGGATAATAATCGATATTTAGCAAGGAAAATTGATTGGAAGAGCAACACTTACACTAGATCCGGTCAAAGAGTATTCGGCCCTTGGGGGATTTGGCTTTTCCGGCTTTCAACTTAGTATGGTGAATAAGGCTTATTTGGCCTGAATAAAAGAAGAAGAGTAGTAGAAGAAATCGAAAAAGAAGATTGTGTAGAGGATAATAGAAATCGGCAGAAAGAAAAGAAAGAAAAGAGTTTTCGGCTTTTAGGGAAAAGTGTTTCTGGCAACAAGGTGAGAAAAATATTTTGGCATTAGCCTCATACCCTTGCATTCGACACCTATTTATAACCCCTATTGTCGAATTCCTCAAGCCCAAGTTCCCATTTCGGCTCCACTTGCTCCTCAGTTCTCATCTCCTCGTTTTTCTCCCTGATAACCCCTTGATCCTTTCCTTAATTTTCTCTCCTGAACACTTCCCTTGGAGTCCATTTTCACGCCACTTCCAACTTCCCAGAAGGCCAAAATTAAACTCTACAAATTACTAAGCTAGGAGTCGAACCTTGGATCTCTTTGCTAGCCAATAATGCCACCTCCCTACTCCCTAAGTGGCGTCACTTAGCCACTCCTCCAGAAGGCTTTTTGATGCTATTTTCCCCTATCTTTATTTAAAAGCTCAATTGCTTGCCAACCCTGATTCTTTTAATAACTAAACGATAATTTCTTCTACATCTAGATTCGAACTCAAACCTTAATTAAGACCTACTATAATTATCACTTGGCTAGGAATATAAAACACAATTTTTATAAAAACTGAAAATAAAAAAAGTTTGGGATTTCGGGATTTTTGGGTTTCAGGATTTTTGGGGCGTTACAACTCTACCCCCTAAAAGAAATTTCGTCCTCAAAATTTTACCTGATTCAAACAGTTGAGGATAATAACATCGCATCGCTTCCTCAAGTTCTCAAGTAGCCTCCTCAGCCTTGTGATTATGCCAAAGCACTTTGACTAATGGCACGGACTTCCTTCTCAGTACTTTGACATCTCGACCAATTATTTGTATGGGCTCTTCCTCGAAGGTTAGGTCTGGCCTGACCTCGATTTCTTCAACTACCACGACATGCGAAGGATCTAAGCGATACCGTCTCAACATGGAAACATGAAACACATCGTGGATCTGGCTTAGTTCAGGAGGTAACTCCAGCTTGTAAGTGACTGGCCCAATCCGCCTTATAACCCGATATGGCCCAATGAACCTTCGGCTTAGTTTACCCATTCGTCCAAACCTTAATACCTTCTTCCACGAAGAGACCTTAAGAAAAACTAAGTCTTCTACTGCATATTCTATAACTCGACGCTTAAGGTTAGCATATGCCTTCTGCCTATCCGAGGCCTCCTTTAACCGATCTCGGATCAACTTCACCTTACCCTTAGTATCTGCTACTAACTCAGGGCCTAAAACTCTTCGTTCACCCAACTCCGTCCAACATGTTGGAGTCTGACACCTTTGCCCATACAGTGCTTCATACGGAGCCATCCCAACGCTTGCTTGATAGCTAGTATTATACGCGAATTCGGCTAACGGTAAATAGTCCTCCCAGCTACCTCGGAACTCAATCACACATCCCCTCAACATATCTTCCAATACTTGAATCACCCTTTCCGACTGTCCATCAGTTTGAGGGTAGAATGTCGTACTAAAGTTCAACCTAGTACCCAACGCCTCATGTAGCTTCTTCCAAAATCACAAAGTGAAACGTGGGTCCTTATCTGATATTATGGATACTTGCACTCCAAGCAATCTTACAATCTCTACCACATACAGCCTAGCCAGCTTTTGTAACAAGTAATCGGTGCGAACCGGTACAAAATGGGTAGACTTGGTTAACCGATCCACTATAACCCATATTGAGTCTTTCTTAGTAGGCATCAAGGGTAGCCCACTAACAAAGTCCATAGTGATCCTTTCCCACTTCCAGAGTGGAATCTTCACTGGCTGAAGCAATCCCGAAGGCAATTGATGTTCCACCTTTACCTTTTGACATACCAAACATTTGCTTACGAACTCCATAACCTCGTGCTTAAGTCCAAGCCATCAGTAAAGCTCGCGCAAACTCCGATACATCTTGTTTTTGCCAGGATGCATTGTGTAGAGACCGCTATGTGCTTCTCGCAGAATGGATTGCCTTAGATCATTGTCCTTTGGTATAGACATTCTTCAATGGAAACACAATACTCCTTCACTATTTATTCCAAAGTCCGATGTCTCCCCACTCTCCACTTGTCTAAAACGAGCACCTAAGGTCTCATCCACTAACTGCTTACTCCTTATTTGCTCGACCCACACCAGCTTTACCTGAAGCTCAGCTAACAAGCTACCATCATCCAACAAGCTTAAACGGGTGAGCATAGCCCTCAAGTCCAACTTAACCCTACGACTCTACGCGTTGGCTACCATATTCGCTTTGCCAGGGTGGTATTCTATTGTGCAATCATAATCCTTCAATAATGCCACCCACCTACGTTGCCTAAGGTTTAGCTCCTTTTGGGTAAGAAGGTACTTCAAACTCTTGTGGCCCAAATAAATTATGCACTTCTCCCCGAACAAGTAATGCCTCCATATTTTAAGTGCGAACACCACCGCAGCTAGCTCCAAATCAAAGGTTGGGTAATTCCCCTCATGAGTCTTAAGTTGCCACCACATGTCCTAGAAAGGTAACCTCTCTTAGACAGAATTCACACTTACTGAATTTGGCATACAACTACTTCTCCCTCAAAGTCTGCAACATAATTCTTAAGTGTGCATCATGCTCATCCTCATCTCTTGAGTACACCAAAATGTCATCTATAAATACTACCACGAACCGATACAAGTAGGGTTGGAAAACTCGATTCATGAGATCCATAAAAGTGGCAGGTGCGTTCGTCATCCCGAATGGCATCACAGAGAACTCGTAGTGCCCATAACGAGTTCTGAAAGCTGTCTTATGAACATCTGCCTCCTTAACCCTCAATTGGTGATATCTCGAACGTAGGTCAATCTTCGAGAAAATAGAAGCTCCCCTAAACTGATCAAAAAGATCATTGATTCTCGGTAGAGGGTACTTGTTTTTAACAGTTAACTTGTTTAATTGTCGATAGTCGATGCACATTTGTAACGTCCCATCCTTCTTCTTTACGAATAACATCGGTGCTCCCCAAGGAGACACACTTGGTCGTATGAATCCTCCATCCAAAAAATCTTGAATCTGTGCCTTAAGTTCTACCAAGTCCTTGAGTGCCATTCGATAAGGAGCAATGGACACCGGAGCCGTCCCAGGTAACAACTCGATTCCAAATTCTACTTCTCTACTAGGTGGCAACCCAGGCAGCTCCTTAGGGAAGTTTGTGGAGCCGTAGCTCCTCTCTATCATCTTTAAAATTCTCCCTATTATAAAGTTTGAGACGATGTCCATTTACCTTAAAAGTGCCTTGTGATGGGTGACTTACCTCTACTGCGCCATCTGGAAAGACAGTTTTGACTACAAAGGGACCTGACCATTGTTATCTAAACTTCTCAGGAAACAGTTTGAGCCTCGAGTTATATAACAGGACAAGATCTCCAACTTCAAATTTCTTGTGTTGCCTTAAATGAGCGTCGTGGTGGCACTTCGTTGCCTTCTTGTATAGGTGGGAATTTTCGTATGCATTAGTTTGCCACTCGTCTAACTCGTTCAATTGCATCAACCTATTTTCACCTACGAGTTTGGGATCAAGGTTTGGAAATTTTATAGCCCAGAATGCCTTGTGTTCTAACTCAAATGGTAGATGACAACTTTTCCCATAAACAAGTCTGTAAGGGGATGTTCCTATGGAAGTCTTAAAAGCAGTTCTATAAGCCCATAAAGCATCATCTACTTTCATCGCCCAATCCTTCCTGTTTGATTCTACTGTCTTTTCAAGGATACGTTGAAGCTCTCGGTTTGCTACTTTGACTTGTCCACTAGTTTGAGGATGGTAAGGGGTAGTCGTTCTGTGGTGAACTCTGTATTTCTTAAGGGTCTTATCAAATTTGGCGTTACAAAAATGAGTACCCTTATCACTGATAATTGCTCTAGGTGTTCCAAATCAAGAGAAAAGTTTCTTAAGGAATCGTACTACTCTTACATCATTAGTAGGTAAAGCTTGGGCTTCAACCCATTTGGACATATAATCAACAGCTACTAATATGTATTTATTCCCAAATGAACTAGGGAATGGACTCATGAAGTCGATACCCCACACGTCAAATATTTCACATGAAAGCATATATGTTTGAGGCATTTCATCACGTTTGGAGATATTACATGTCCGTTGGCATTTGTCATAAGAAGTAACATACCTGTTTGCATCTTTGAATAGAGTGGGCCAATAAAAACCTGATTCAAGCATTTTATGTGCGGTCTTAGTTCCACTATAATGTCCTCCAGTCGGTCCTGAGTGGCAATGTTCCAAGATTTTCAATGCTTCTGACCTTGTAATGCATCTTTTAATGACTTGATCTGCACATATACGGAAAAGAAAAGGGTCTTCCCAAAAGTATTTTTTCACATCAGTAAAGAATCGCTTCTTTTGCTGATGTGTCAACCCTTTTGGGATAACGTTAGCGGCTAAAAAATTTGCAATGTCTGTAAACCAAGGTACCTCATAATCAGATATAGTAAAAAACTGTTCTTTAGGGAACAAATCATTTATTTCAACTTCATCTAGCTCTTTGGTACTTGAATTTTCAAGCCTGGAGAGATGATTAGCCACGAGATTTTCAACTCTTTTCTTATCCTGAATCTCCAAATCAAATTCCTACAATAACAGAATCCATCGAATAAGTTAAGGTTTTGCATCAGTCTTAGTTAAAAGGTAGCGAAGAGTAGAATGGTCAGTATAAATGACAACTCTAGACAATATTAGATATGGCCTAAATTTATCGAATGCAAAAACCACAGCTAGTAGCTCTTTCTCCGTGGTGGTGTAGTTTTTTTGTGCGGTTGTCAAAGTTTTGCTAGCATAATAGATAGGTTGAAAATGCTTGTCTCTTCGCTGCCCCAAAACTGCAACTACTACAAAATCACTCGCATCACACATTAGTTCGAAAGGTAAATTTCAATCAGGTGTGATTATAATTGGAGCATTATTAAATTTATCCTTTAAAGTATTAAACGCTTCTAAACATTCTTGAAAAATTAAAGGGCACATCTTTTTCTAGTAATTTAGTCAAAGGCTTAGCTATTTTAGAAAAGTCTTTAATAAATCTTCTATAAAACCCAGCATGTCCTAAAAAGCTTCTAAAAGCCTTAACTAAACTAGGGGAGGTAGTTTTTCAATAATTTCAATTTTAGATTATCAACCTCAATCCCTTTACTAGAAATTTTATGTCCTAAAACAATACCTTCTTGAACCATAAAGTGACATTTTCCCAGTTAAGCACAAGGTTCATTTCCTCACATCTTATTAAAACTTGTTTTAAATTTTTAAGGAAACGATGGAAAGAGTTATCGAATATCGAGAAATCATCCATTAATACCTCGATGATGTCTTCTACAAGTTCATCAAAAATTGCCATCATGCAATGCTGAAAAGTAGCAAGAGTGTTACATAATCCAAAAGGCATTCTACGATAAGCAAACGTACCGTATGGACATGCAAATGTTGTCTTTTCTTTATTTTCAGGAGCTATTGGGATTTGAAAATAACCAGAGAGTGCATGTAAGAAGCAGTAGTGCATGTGCCCTGATAATCTTTCCAACATTTGGTCAATGAATGGCAACAGAAAGTGATCTTTTCTCGTGGCATCATTCAGCTTCCTATATTCAATGCAAACCCTTCAACCTGTGACTGTCCTTGTTGGGATTTAACTCATTCTTCTCATTGGCTACCACAGTCATACCTCCTTTCTTAGGAACAACCTGCACTGGACTTACCCAAGAACTATCAGAAATAGGATATATAATTCTAGCCTTTAAAAGTTTAATTACCTCAGCTTTAACAACTTCTTTCATATTGGGGTTCAGTTGTCTTTGAGCTTGCACACATGGCTTATATTCATCTTCTATTAAAATTTTGTGGGTGTAGAAAGAAGGGCTGATCCCTTTAATGTCAGAAATTTTCCAAGCTATGGCCCTTTTATGCTCTCTTAATACTTGGAGTAATTTCTCTTTCTCCTTGGGTTGCAAGTTAGAAGCAATAATCACTGGTAATGTAGAATTTTTTCTAAGGAATGCATATTCCAAGTGATTTGGCAATTGTTTAAGTTCTAGTTATAGAGGGTTTTTGCTTAAGTTCATCATTTGCCTTAATACCCTCATATTCTGCTTGTCTTGAGACGGGTTCATTGGAGTTTAGTTTAGTTTTTACCTTACCTATCTCAGAATCATCATCATCTCCAGTGTGTCCTTATGCACGATTTCCTGAAAAGAATCTTGAGTAACATGATCAATAGAGTCAATAAAATAACATGAGTCATCCTATTCCCTAGAGAATCTTATGGCATCATAAATTTTAAAAATAATCTCTTTGTCACCTACTCTTAGCACAAGTTTTCCATTACCCACATCAATAACCGCTTTAGCAATGGCTAAAAATGGATGACCTAATAGTATAAGCACATCAACATCCTCATCCATGTCAAGCACAACAAAATCGACAGGGAAGATAAATTTATCTACTTTTACAAGTACGTCCTCTATAATACCCCTAGGATATTTAACAGATCTATCAGCTAATTGAATACTCATCCTAGTGGGCTTCGGTTCCCCAAGACCAAGTTGCTTAAACATTTTATAAGGCATCAAATTAATGCTAGTGCCTAAATCAGCTAGTGTCTTCTCAACATTCAAACTACCAATTAAGCAGGGAATAGTAAAACTTCCTGGATCTTTCAGTTTGGTTAGTAGTTTATTTTGGAGTATAGCCGAGCATTCCTCGTTGAGTTCCACTATAGACAATTCTTCAAACTTCCTTTTATTTGTTAGAAGCTCCTTTAAAAATTTTGCGTATGTAGGCATCTGAGAGATAGCTTCAACAAAAGGTAAGTTAACATGTAATTGTATAAAAAGTTCAAGAAATGTACTAAATTGTGTATCCATGCGGTCTTTCTTCAACTTTGCTGGGTATGGGATTGGTGGTTTATATTCCCTCATCACTAGTTTTTCATTGCTTTTGGGTTTTTCCTCCTCATCTTCTTTTCTGTCAACTTCTGGTGGTGACTTCTTTTCAGGTTCATTCAACTCTTTCCCACTCCTTAATGTGACTACTTTCACATGCTCTTTTGGATTGGGTTCAGTGTTGCTAAGTAGGCTTCCTGACGGTCTTTTAGAAATCAATTTAGCGAGCTGGCCTATCTGAGTCTCGAGTTCTTGGATCGACGCTTGCTGATTCTTAAGTGCAATTTCAGTATTCAGGAAATGAGTTTCTACTACTGAGATAAATTTTGTCATTATTTCCTCAAGGTTTAGTTTCTTTTCCTGTTGGTAAGGTGGTTGTTGAAAACCCAGAGGATGTTCTGGCCTTTGATTTCCTTGACCACCCCATGAAAAATTGGGATGGTTCCTCCAACCTGCATTATAAGTGTTACTATAATGGTTATTTTGAGGTCTAGAGTTATTACCCATATAGTGGACTTGTTCCTCCTCGGTGCTAGGGTTGAAGGTTGGATAATCTATGTGTACTCCTCCTCTACTTGAATCACACCTCATCACTGGATGTACCTGAGCAGAACCATACAAACTGTCAATCTTTTTATTTAAAAATTCTACCTGGTTAGATAGCATAGTAACCGCGTCGAGGTTGAAAACACCAACAACTTTCGTAGGCTTCGTTCTCATAACTTGCCACTGATAGTTATTCAGTGACATCCCTTCTATAAATTCATAAGCCTCTTCAAGTGTCTTATTATTGATAGTTCCACCAGCAGTTGCGTCTATCATCTGTCTAGTCAAAGGATTCAGGCCGTTATGAAAAGTTTAAACTTGTAGCCATAGAGGTAACCCATGTTGAGGGCACCTTCTCAAGAGATCCTTGTATCTCTCCCATGCATCATAAAGTGTTTCTAAATCCATCTGCACAAAAGAAGAGATATCATTCCATAAATAAGCTGTTTTAGCCGATGGGAAATATTTTAATAAAAAATTTTCGGTCATTTGTTCCCAAGTGGTGATTGACCCTCGTGGTAACGAGTTCAACCACTGTTTAGCCTTATTCCTCAGTGAAAAGGGAAACAACCAAAGGCGAATGGCATCATCAAAAATGCCATTTATTTTAAAAGTGTCGCAGAATTCTAGAAAGTTTGCCAAATGAGTGTTTGGGTCATCGTCCTGCAAACCATCAAACTGAACAAACTGTTGAATCATTTGAATAGTGTTCGGTTTCAGTTCAAAGTTTTTTTGCAGTAATAGCAGGCCTAACTATACTCGATTCAGCTCCTGTTATAGTAGGTTTAGCATAATCATACATAAAACGTGGAGCAGGATTCTGATTTACTGGATTAGCAGTAACCACAGGAGGTAGTGGATTATTCTGATTGTCAGTCATCTCCTCGGTTGTATTATGGATATCGTTCTCTTGCCTTTCCTCTATGTATTGTAGGCTTCGTCTTATTTCTCTTCAGTTTCTGCGAGCTGTGCTTTCTATCTTTCTATCAAAAAGTAATGGTCCTGATGGGTTTCTTCTAGTCATAAACTACAAAAAACTTGCCAGAAATAAAGAAAAAGAAAAATTAGTAAAGAAAAATTAGACTAAAAATAAAAATTAAATTGCAATAAAAGTAAAAATGGCTAAAATAATAAAAATTAAGTGTTCTAATATCTTAGTTCCTCAGTAATGGCGCCAAAAACTTGTTGTGCTCGTGACAAGTCTTAAATTTATAATTGATCATACTTGAAAACTAACTATTATCACGATAAAGGCAAGCGCACCTATTGAATAGTAGTATAGCTTATAGCAAGACCGGAATGTCGAACCCACAAGAACTAAAAGTACTAGTATTAACCTTCTTTTTATCATCTAGCCTAAAAATAAGGGGATTTTATTTATCTAAACTAATTTAATAAACTAAGAATGCACAGGAAGTAAATTGGGAAATACTTTTGGGAAAACTGATTGATTAAGACAATACCCAAGGAAAAAACCACCTAGACTTCACTTGTTTTTTTACTCTAAATTAGATGATTTATTCACTTGACTTGATCCGTAGAAATCCCTAATTTATATTATTATCTCTCTTGAGACTAACAACGTCTAACCCTAGGTTGATTAATTGAAATCTCTTTCTAATTAAAACCCCTAGTGTTGCATTAACTTGATCTATAGATTCTCTTATTAGGTTTGACCCTAATCCGATATATTTATGTCATCCTATGTCTAGGATTATATGCAACTCCACTTAATTATGCTAGATCTACTATTAGATAGGGACTTTTGCTCCTCCGAATAAGCACATCAATACTTGAATTAATATCCTGAAATATTAAAACAAGGATTAAGAACACATAATTAAGAACAAATCAAGTATTTATCATATAATTCAGAAAATAATAACAAGATCCATCTTAGGTTTCATTCCCCTTAGGTATTTAGGGGATTTAGTTCATAAGTGTAAAAGAAAACATCTCAGAAGAATAATGATAACAAAACATAAAGAAAACCCAAAACTCCTAAAGGAAAATTAAGGGAGATCTTCCGTCTTGAAGGAGAATCCGCCTCTGAGATAGATCAATCGACTTTCTTTGAGTAATTCCTTGCCTCCTACTCCTTGTGTCCTTTTTTAATCCTCCTCTAGGGTGTTTATATAAGTTTTAGAATGCATTAGAACTCTCCAAAGTGCCCTTTTCCGAATAGAACTAGTCTTGGGCCCAACAGGGACACGGCCGTATGCCATGCCCATGTGGGGCGACTTAAGTCGTGTGCATGTCTGTTAAAAAGGCACGGGTGTGTGGTCTACCCGTGTGAGGAAGTCCAGGCTGTGTTAGAGTATATAAATTAGACATGGCCATGTGGCCTACCCGTGTAAGGAAATCCAGGCCATGTTGATTTCCCATGCTGACCCATTTTCTTCGTTTTTTGCCCGTTTCTTCCTCTTTTTACTCTCCTATGCTCGCCTAAGTATAAAATACGAAATTAAAGGATTAGGAGCATCAAATTCTACATACCTAATGATAATTCATCCAAAAATATGTTAAGCATGGGATAAAAATATGTATAAATTTTGACTTATCAATAAACCCTTGTTTGTTGCTAGTGGACTTTTAAATTAATGTGTGTAGGACATGACAAAATGAGCATGCTAGCCTAGTGGTAGGTGGCATGTAGTGTGTGCAATGACTCTAAGGTTCGAATATCTACTCATACATAAGGGAGATTATGTTTTTACTGCTTGCTTTGGGGAGGTAGTAGTGGTTGACTGAAACACTGATAAGGGGAAGGGAGTTTGAATCAGTCAAGTGAGGGAAAAGTGGAGAGAGTAGTGGAAAAATTTTAGGAGAGGATAGTGGAGGGTAAGGTGTAGAGGAGTTGTGGCCAAATAGGGCATTGACTCTTAGGAATTCGACTGTGGGTGAGAAATGGTCATTTCATTTTGGGTTTTTGTAATTGTACTATTTTTTACTCTTCTTTTCTGAAATCAATCCTTATTTTCCTTTTTGTGCATGTTTCGGTAGTGTGTTTCGGTTCTTTCTTTTACCTTTCAAGTTTGCTGAATAGGTCTCTTACCCTAGTCTCTGTTTCGATTTTGAGTAAGTTCTTCTTGACTTCTTTTTCATCTTTTCTTTTCCCTACATTATTTTCTTTCCTTGGCCGATTATCCTCCTTCCTCCCTCTCCCTGACTTCAACGTTACCCATAAACTGAATACCTTTAGCATTGGTGGTCATTTAATCTCTTACTCTCCTTGCAATTGTGCTAATAACCGAATATCCTTTCTTTAGTAGACAGATCTCCTCCTATTTTGACTAAGGTAATTGGGTTTTTTGGGGGTTTTCGAATTCTTGGCCATAGCCAAACCTTGTTATGGTCATCATCTATGTGTGGGTTCACATTGTGCTGTCTCTCTTTCTCTTCGGTACTATAATGATCTTCCTTTCTAATCTCTTCTTTTCTCCATCGGTTGTTGCCAGGAGGGCATTTGTGGCTTCGTGAGCCTCGATTGTTGGGTGTACTGTGTTAGGTCGAATACTGTTATCCTTCATTCTTAGTCAACATTTTGGTAAGTCCTCCTTTGGTTCAGGTGGATTACATGTGTGGTGGTAGTAACCAAAATGGATTATCACGCAGGTTTTACTAAGGGTTTTCGAAATCAACTCTTGTTGGTGATTCAAGTGGGTTAGGCGACTTGTTCAAATCAAGGTAAGTGTTAATATTAGTTGAGTCATGTGTTAGGAGGAGGGTGTTTTACCCTATTGATTAGCGTCTATGGATCGATCTTGAATGGATAAAGGTTAGGCGTTCGTGGGATTTTGGCACTTTTCGCAAATAGGTGTGTAAACACTACCGATTGACGTGAAACTACAAAGGTTGAAAAACTGGAGAGTGGGTTGTCGACACCACACGGACGTGTGAGCGCCCGTGTGATAGGCCGTGTTACGAAACATGGCCGTGTGGTCGACGAGATGGCCATGAGCATTCTCATGGGCCAGAACAGAACTGGGCCGAATTGGGCCGTATGGGCCCAATGAGCTTGTAAGCCCCACACAGAGAAATCGCACCAAGTACGGTAATTATTAAGCTAGACTATGCAAACTCCATGGCTAAGGCTATTTCTGGGCTCTGTGGGCCAAATGAGCATGTGGGCCTATATGGGCCCGCATTAGGGGCTTGTAGGCCCATTATTACCGTTTGGCTAATAAGGTTGCATAGGTCGCCTAGACGACTGTGGACATACTGTTAGGCCGGTATGTATCTTTAGACCCTAATATGATGAAATGACCATACCTCTGTAGGGTAAATTGACTGAAATAACCCTTTCTTATGTATGATTGTTCTGAGCATGTTATTTTTGCATACACGTATGTTATTATGTTGCATTACATGGGATGGGTTATATTATTTTGGAGGAAGTGTACCGAAAGGCTATAAGCCTATTACTGGTAGCTCTACTACAATTACTGTTTTAGTACCGAGATTGGTATGATTTGGTGTGCAAGGTTGGGTGGGTCGATTTTATCCCCACATAGTGTGTAGGGTTGGTACGGAGTTGGTGTGTAGCGATTGCATTAGGTAGGACTCTTTCTTGCATACTATATTAAATGGGCTAAGGCCCAGACTGCTACTGTTACTAAAAAAAGGGGCTAAGTCTCTAATTGGTATAAAAAGGGCTTAGGCCCAGATTGCATTTTCTCTTATTATCTGCTATCTTGGGGTTTCACACACATAGTTTTTGTAAACTCACTAGTCTATTATCTGTGCAGAAAACCCCCAGGCTTAGATGAATCGAGACGACATAGGACTCAGAGGTGACCATTCGATGTAGTACTGTTTATTGAATATGACTAAGATTTTACTTTTGGGTTTTTCTTTGTAATAAGGCCTATTAAAGTTTATTTTATTTTGGGGATTTAATTATTTTATTTTACCTGCTAGTGATAGGAATCGAGTCCTCAAGAAAAAGATACAAGCAAATGTTTTCTGAAATCGTCACGCTCATGCAAACATGTTTTAAAAGCTTCCACAACAAGCAAGGTTTTCTTTAAAGTTTAATAATAAACCAGTATAACAAATACTTTACTTAAACAATGTGAGCTTTCAAAATCAACTAGGCCTCATAACCTTTTGTTAAAAACCAATGGAGTTTTACATAGAATGGATCTTTCGACAACATGTGTTTTGGAAAAACACTCTAATGTAACATCATAGATTTGGCCACAACGTCTAGGCCGGGTTTGGGGTGTTAAAACAAATTTAAGAAGCTGAGAAAGTTGATAATGAAATGTTAGCAAAATGGGCTTAATTTAATTTGAACCCTGATTTAGAATTTCGGATTGATGCTGATGATTGTTTAAGATTCAGAGGCTGAATATGTGTTCTGAGAAACTTAGAGTTAATTCGAAATATTTTGAACGAAGCACATATGTCTGTTCATCTGAGAAGCACAAAAATGTATAACGATCTGAAATAACTTTACTGGTGGTCTAGTATGAAGCGAGATGTCTCTGAATTTGTTTCAAAATGTTTAATCTATCAACAAGTTAAAGCTGAGCATCAAGTACCGTCTAGGATACTTCAGCCGATTATGATTCTCGAGTGGAAATGGAACAGAATCACTATGGATTTTGTATCGGGTTTGCACCTGTCTCCCAGTAAGAAAGATGCGATATGGGTGATTGTTGATAGGCTGACCAAATCGGCTTATTTCATTCTGGTACGAATGGATTAGTCGCTCGATAAGTTAGCTGAGTTGTACATTTCCGAGGTTGTGAGATTGCACAGAGTACCTATTTCTATTGTTTCGGATAGAGATCCGAGATTTACATCATGTTTCTGGAAGAAATTGCAAGATGCACTAGGTACAAAGCTACATTTTAATACTGCTTTTCATCTGCAAACAAATGGTTAATTTGAATGGATTATTTAGATACTCGAGGATATGTTGAGATGTTGCATTCTTGAGTTTGAAGGTACATGGGACAATACCTGCCATTGATTGAATTTGCGTATAATAATAGTTTTCAATCGAGTATAAAAATGGCACCTTACGAAGCATTGTACGGTCATAAATGTCAAACACCTTTGTATTGGACTAAGCTCAGCAAGAATAAGATTCATGGAGTCGATTTGATTAAAGAGACTGAACAGAAAGTGAAAGTGATTCGTGAAAGTCTGAAAGCAGCGTCAGATCATCAGAAATCGTATACGGACTTCAAACAAAAAGATATTGAGTTTCAGATTGGGGACCGAGTGTTTTTGAAAGTGTCTCCGTGGAAGAAAATACTTAGATTTGGCAGAAAATGCAAGTTAAGCCCGAGATTCATCGGGCTGTATGAGATTATCAAGTCTATCGGGTCGATTGCTTATAGATTGTCGTTGCCACCTAAGTTAGAAAAGATTCATAATGTATTCACGTATCGATGTTTTGACGATACAAATAAGATCCCTCGCATGTGATTTATCCCTCTAAGATTGAGATTCAATCTGATATGACATACGAAGAAGAATTGATTCGAATTGTAGTTCGTGAGATCAAAGAGTTGAGAAATAAGAAAATTGCATTAGTGAAAGCTTTATGGCATCAACACGGGGTTGAAGAAGCTACGTGGGAACCCAAGGATGCTATGAGAAAGCAATATCCAAACATGTTCGCTGGTAAGATTTTTAAGGACAAAAATCCCTAATGGGGGAGAGTTGTAACAGCCAGTTTTTTGCTAAATCAGAAAAGTGGTTTCAGAACCACAAATTCGAGGTCAAAAATTATTTTAATATTATTTTTGGTGTTTTTAGCTTGTGAATATGTATGTGTGAAAATTTTGTGAGTTAATTTTATCGTTTAAGTGGTTAATTTGAGAAAAGGACTAAATCGCGTAAAATGCAAAAATGGCATGTTATAAGTTAAAAGTGTTTATTTGCTATGGTTTGTTATTTATGAGGTCCTTATGATGTTATTAACCAATTGATAATGTTAATGGACATTAATGGGCATTATATCATGAATTTTTGGTGGTTTTTATTAAGGCTAAATTTGTAATTTAGTATTTAAGGTTAATTAAAATAAAACAAAGTTAAAATTAAACATTTTTATCATCTTCCACCACTGAAAGTTGAAGAAGAAGAAGCCATTTTAGGGCTTGTGAATTTTAGCTAGTATAATCCTTGATTAAGGTACGGTTTTCGCTCATTTTTAATGATTTCTATGTTTTTGTAATCGTTGCTTTGTGTTCTAGCTAGCCCATGCCCTAATTTGTGAAATTGTTGATGATTTTGTGATGTGCCATTGATAAATGCTAGAGTTCTTGAATGTTTGATGATGAATTATGAAAGCTTGATGGTAGATTATAATGTTTTGTAAAGTGATTTTTAGTGAAATTGCATAAAAGGGATTAAATTGCGAGAAGACAAAAATGTGTGGTTAAATGTGTGAAGTAAATGAAAATATGGGCTGATATAAAGCTATATGAATTTCGGCTAGCATGAAATTAGAAAGAAATTGTATAATTTGTGATTTTGTGAAATAAGGACTAAATTGTAAGAAATGTAAAAGTTTAGGGCTAAAGTGTAAAAATGCCCAAATATGTGTTTATGGACTAAATTGAATGTGTTGATGAATAAAAGAGTTAATTTTGAATGTATATAGATCAAGAATAAAAGAAATCGAATTTAGATCGGGGGAAGTCAAAAGTTATCGAATAGTCGATCCAGTCTATTTATTTCTACTACAAGGTAAGTTCATAAGCAAATAAATGTCATTGAATTGAATTATATATGTTAAATTATCACTGAAATGTTATAAATGTCAAACGAGCAAATACGAGCATAAATTGACGAAGTTATGACATCTGAAAGTCCCGTACGAATCTTAGGAATAATATAGGATACGAATGTCATGACATTAGGTTATCGAGATGTGATTACATGTAGGACCATGTCTGGGACATTGGCATTGTATTGAGATTACGTGTAAGACCATATCTGGGACATTGGCATCGTATTATAATTTCGTGTAAGACCCTATCTGGGATAGTGGCATCGATATGCATTTACATGTAAGACCATATCTAGGATATGGCATTGTACGAGCTTATGAGATTTTCGAGTATCCTTATCGATTTTGAATGGTTTAAAGGGCTATGTCAAAATGAGTCTGAATGTGAATTTGAGCTAAGTGACTCAGGTACGTATGAGATTCATACGAGTATTGAAAATAGAAGAAATTGATGAAATTAGATGTGAAATTGAATGAGTATTCAATGAGAAAGGTTGGTGTATCTATATGTGCTTTTTCATAACTTACTTACTTGGTGATTTCAATTAAGATTTTGAACATGTATACAATGAGAAAGGTTTGAGAACTTGAATGTGTTTAGCTATGTTTAGCATATTTGAATTAATATGTACATGTTCATACAATAGCTTTATTTGTATATGGCTTACTAAACTTTTAAAGCTTACTTTATGTGTTCTTTCCATGTTTTATAGATTACCGAAGCTAGCTCGGACTCGGAGATCATTGGGAATACGTCATCGCACTATCGATCATCTCGTTGGTACTTTTGGTAGCTTTGTATATATGGTAAATGGCATGTATAGGCTATTGTCATTATAGTATATTTTGTGACCTGATTTTAGCCATGAGATTTGGCTTATAAAAGTTGGCGTGAATTTGGTCATTTAAGTTGGCCTAAATGATGTGTTTGGTAAGTAAGATATATGATGTACATAATACTAATGTGATGAATTGATTTTGGAATGTTGAAATTGTAAGTTTGTGGTTTGGAATATATGATAAGGTGATGACGATGAAATACATTTAGAAGTTATGCAAGTTTGATTGTTTTGGCATGATTGTGGTTGAGAATTTAAGTAGTAAAATGGTTGATTATGAAATGACATGAATTATATGTGATTTGGTATGATTTGCCTGCCCATATATGTGATGAATTGATACCATTTTAATGGCTAGGTGAACATGAGAAAAAGGGTGGCAAATTGGGTTTAAAAATAGGTAATTTTTGTCCACAAAGGCAGAAACACGGGCGTGTGTCTCTGCCGTGTGCGACACACTGTCATGTTACACGACCATGTGTCCCCTGCGGTGGCCTTAGATATTAAGTCAGAATACCTTACAGTTTTGACATGGCCTAGACACACGGGCGTGTCTACTAGCCGTGTGTGGTACACGGGCTGACACATGGGCGTGTGGTCGGCCGTGTGACCCAAGTCAGTAACCCCGTTAGATTTTACACGGCCTGGCACATGGGCGTGCCCTCAGCTGTATGGCATAAGTCAGTATGTATGCCCTATTTTCACACGGCCTATTCACACAGGCGTGTGACCCTAAGTGTTGGAAATTTTTTCTAAGTTTCCTAAAGTTTGTAAATGTTATCGGTTTAGTGCCGAACCACTTCTAAGCATGTTTTAAGGTCTCGTAAAGCCTTATAAGGGACATTATGCATGATTTGTATGGATTTTTTATTATGAATGTATAAATGTATGTGAATAAAGTGTATTATCCTATAATGCCTCGTAACCCTATTCTGGGATCGAATACGGGTTAGGGGTGTTACAGGATTAGAAGAAAAATGAAAGTCTGGACAAGCAATAGTTAGCTAGTGGGTCCGAGGAATCCACCGATGAATGGAAAACGTAATAGAAATGGGAAAAGACTGCTCAAATAGTAGTTGTGAAATCCAAAAGGGCATATGGGTGGTAACCGAGCAAAATTTAGATAGGTAAACGAGAGAAGATATATCCAAGGATCGCAGATGAGGAACCCGCCATTAAGGGATTCTGGAAGGGTTCAATAAATTTTGGTATGTGAGTGAAATGTACCAATAAGGGGTACCAAGTGAAAATTATGTCTATCAAGACTATTCCTCTTAGAGGAGGATTTATAGTCAGTATAATCGCCATGTAATTAGTTCTGGAAGGAAACCATCATATATGAGAAATCGTAAACTCAAATGGTTGTTGTGATAACCCATTTGATGGAAGCCGCTTGTCAAAATGGTTCTTTGCAGAAGGATAGGTTTCACCTTAGTATCAGGGTAATAGGAAATGATGATTCAATCCTAAAAGTATGTAAGTGAAGTGAGAACCCACCAAGATAACAAAACATCTAGAAACCACCAGAATATTTTCGTCGAGACATAAGCTCGACCAGGAATTTATAGTATTAGCAGTCAAGCCACCATTAAAGAAAGGTGGAAGGTGTATGAGAGTGTGTCAGTTCAGTTAAGGCGCTAAAGCCTAAGTAACATTCAGAAGTTCAAGCTCTTTTTTTAAATTTACCCTATTGAAAAAAGGGCGAGTTATGCATTTGGAAAACAAAGAAATTTACTAAGTTTATTGAATTTACCAAAGTGTTGGCCTGTGTTTTGCAAGATCTGTAGGATAAGGAATTTGAGGAGTGACCAAGCCAGACAGTGATGGATTAAGAATTAATTTCAGCGGGGTATCATGTACATAGGAAGGGTAATCCTTGGAGGCTTCATCTCATGGTCAAATATATTGTATTAAATAGTTCCCTTAGAGTTTGGAACTAAAGATAGTAAGTTTTAAAATTTAAAATTAATGTTCTATTGTAAGAAGTGTTCTTTGTTACTTATTAAAGACAACCCTCAAATTTGTTAAGTTTAAATTTTGTGATTAATCTAATTCGGTCCATTTGTGGCACCCCATACTAGGATTCGACGATCAAGACAAGTAAGAGTGTTACATACCCCTTCAAATGTATTGATATCTTTTGTTTTAGGAGTCATCAATGCTCTGGTTTTTCACCTCCAATAACTCAATTCATTTTCCCAACAAGCCCAACGGTTGGAAATCAATGAGAAACTATAAATACCAACTTCCAAAGCTTCTACAATAACAATAGAGATTACAAGAGATTAAGATCTATCAAGAAACATCAAGAAATCTATTACCACCCATTTGTGCTTAAATTTTAATCATTTTCTTGTAAATATTTGTGAGCATTTATTGTATTTTCTTAGCTCAAGTTTTTTTTAGTGGGTGCGTGCTTCATTTGTAAACATTCTAATCTTGTGAGATTTGTTTCTTTGTTTGCTTATGCTGGAATATTGGGTTTAGGAAATGCAACGAAAAATAGGTTTAAAGGAAAACTAAAGTTCTATTTTTTTTCCAAAACAAGAACTTACTTGTGTTATATAAAGATTTAATCAAAATTCGTACCTTTTTTGATTCGTCTGGGATGAATGCTTCGACCGAGTGGTCTTCTCTGCTATCCTCAAGCTCACAACTTCTGAGTGTGGGATTGCTTCGAATTAGAATTTTTTTTTCACAAAATTATCAATGAGGCAAATTTGCAATATCTCTAAACTTATGGGGTTAAGTTGTAAATAATAAAAAATTATATCTAGAAATTTTCTGGAATAATTTCTTTAGAGATTTTTCTTTGTGCAATTTTTCTTGAATTTAAGTATTTAAGAATAATAACTTAGGCTTTCTTTATATAGGGAAATTTTAAATAGAGTTCAATTAGGATTGAAATTACTCATATTAATTTTAAATTAATAAAATATTATCAAGATAAATATTAAATCAAATTTAATATCTCACATTAATATTGAATTAATAAAATACTGTCAAGATAAATATTATATTAAATTTATTAAAATAATATTATTTTTTGGAACAGTTGATTTGAAATCAAGTTACCTGGTAGATTCCCACTAGAAGTATAATTTTTCCACTACTATACGGTCGAAGAACCGCCGCTGACGACCATTTGTCGGTTACCAGATTGTTGAGAAATGTGTCTATATTGTAGTAAACATGTAACTGACTTTTATGTATTTGAACGATGAATAAATAAATAAAGTTAATTTCACATTTTACTATTATGTCTTTGGTGTTTATCTTTCATATTTTGCATGCATAGAGAAATTGCGACAAACAAATATTAACTTATTGATTCTCTAAGTTCAAATTGATGATAAGTGACACTATAAGAACATTTACATTGCGAGAAAGACAACTTACTTCAGTAGATAATCTAGATAAATCTGTAATCCTATAAAAGAATCAAAGTGAGCATTTGATTCAAATACTTAAAAGGATTATTATGTCGTCTACAATTTCAATTGGGGAGATGGCTAGTCACACTTGTGGCGTTCATGGTGTGATTTACCTATATCTTAAAATAGTCATTGACTATTCGTACGTAACTCATGTGCTTTGATATAAGTGGAGGCTTATGTTCTAAATATGATCAATCCTATAGCCGATATATTGGGTACATGACTTGTGTATGACATGGCTTTATTACAAACAATGGAATTCAAAGTTTGATTAAAGAGTTAAAGGTATCCTCTCATTGGCATTATGTGGATTGATGAATATGAAACATGACCATAGGTTGCTTGTTCTCGAACGAGCAATTTATCACAATCATTTGTTGACAGTGATCATATTAATCATTCAGAAGACACAATGGTCACAATGAGATAAAATAGGATTGTATTGAGTGTACAGATTTAACTCAAAGGAATCAAGAATATCATATGAGAGTAACACACACATGACGAGGTCATTAGATAAAACAGTTTGATGAATTGTTTCCGTAAAGGGTATACAAGAAAGAGTATTCAATCATGATACTTCTTGTAGGTTGACTCAATGATTAAGTAAATTGTGAATTATCGAAACAATGCTTGTGGACATAATTGCAATTACTCGAGCCTAATTGTATATATCCAATTGGTCCCTCCACTAGCTTAATAAAAGTTCGATCGGGCTACATTTGAATCAGAAAAAAATTCTACGACTTTGGAAATAATTTAATCAATTTATTCAATGTGGAATTAAATTGGACAGTCGTGAGAATTTCTTGACTAGAGAATTTAATTAAAGAATTTTCTTAAAAATTAATTTCGGAAAATCTTAGTGATTTTTGGGAAAATTAATTTTGATCAAGTAAAATTAAATTAATAAAATTAAATAAAATTAATAAGATATTTTTTGAATTAATTTTCAAGATAATTGGCCCAATGGTAATTGAACTTGAAAATTGGGCTGAAAACCCAAAACCAAGACCGAGACCTAAAAAATAGCCGAATCAGGCTTGGTATGTGAAAGTGGGCCAACAATCCAACCAGTGGCTAGACTGGACCAGTAGGGTCACCACTGGCCCAGACTAAATCGGCAACAATTGAACTAGCTCAAGGTGGCGTGAGGATGTCGCACCAATGATGGCACCACCGGACACGATGGTGTCAGCGACTACAACAGTGGCCTTTTAGTGGCTGACGAGTGGTCCTTCGGTGGTTGAGAAGTGGAGGAATCACACTCCTACTAGGACTCTAGTGGATAATTTGATTTCGGATTAACTTTTCCAAAAATAATATTATTTTAATTAGATTTAATATGAAATTTAATTTGATACTTATCTTGATAGTATTTTATTAATTTAATATTACAGTGATTATCTTAATATTAAATTAAATTTAATATTTATCTTATAGATAAATATTCTATTAATTTAATAGGTTTAATATTAAATTTAATCTAATATTTATCTTGATAAGTATTATATTAATTTAATATTAAAGTGATTAAGTTATTATAGTTGAACTCTTAAACTCTCCCTATATAAAGAGAATCATGAGTCATTATTTTTCACAGACTTGAATTCAAGAGAAAGTTGTAGAGAGAAAATTCTCTAAATAAATTATTTCAAAAGATTTCCAGAGATATTTTTCTTATTTATAACTTGGCCCTGAAGTTTAGAGAAATTGTGAAATTACTTCATTGGTAATTTTGTAGAAAATTTTCTTATTCGAAGAGATCCCAAACCCGGTAGACATGAGCTTGAGGATAATGGAGAAGACTACTCGGTCGAAGCTTTCATTCTAGACGAATCGAAAAGGTACAATTTTGATTAAGTGTTTATTACTTTAGATATCACAACCAGGTTCTTATTTTTGGAAAAAAATTAAAACTCTAGTTTTTCATTTAAACTTATTTTTTGTTATGTTTTTCAAATCTGATATTCCAACACGGATCGCCATCGCCAAATTTGTCATGCCCATGGTGCCATCGCTAGCGCAACTTCCCCCCGGTAACCCAAATCATCATCATTTTCCCTGAATGGGCTTGGCCGGATCTACACCTCCTCGTGAGGCCATCAGTGTCATGGCTAGGTGGGGCTGGCCTTACACTCAACCTCCACTTTTCCCGATCGACAGGTGTTTGCTTAGGCCAGTCATTTGCATGACCTACCGTATGGGGTGCAGCATCCCTTGGCTAGGCATTCGAACAACTTACTGCCATGGCTGAGGCACCATTAGCTAGGTATTCACATACTGGTAAGGTAATGGAGGCTGATTTGGGGCATTTGGTCGAGGGGAATTGAAATTTTGGACTCTTTGATTTCAAGCACCTCCTTTGTTTCCTCTCTACCTAAGGTTAGGATGGTCACACCACCCTGGGTTGTATGTTTTGGAGTATAGGTTGTTGTAACACCCCTAACCCATATCTGTCGCCGGAATAGGGTTATAGAGCATTATTGAAGTTTTCAAATAAAATGAACATATCTTTATAAATATTTTAGATCATATCAATAACCATAGTAAAACCAAGTTAAAACATACATATTGTCCCTTATACGAGCCCTCCAGGCCCTAAAAATACTTTAAAAACAAGTCGGGACTAAATCAGAAACTCAAAATTTTTTAGGAAACAACGAAAATTTTCAACATTGTAGGGGTCACAAGGTCGTGTGGGCATTCAATGTAGGGACACATAGTCGTGTCCCAAATCGTGTCTGTACCCGTGTAACACACTGACTTGGGTCACACGGCCAAGCCACACGCCAGTGTGCCAGGTCGTGTACCCTTTGAAGCAACCCCACACACCCATGTGCCAAGTCGCATGCTAGGCCGTGAAATAACCTGACTCGCAACACTTTGAAAGCTACAGGGGACATAGGTGTAACACCCCTAACTCGTAATCATCGCTGGAATAGGTTAAGAGGCATTACCGGACTTGACAAATGTAACACCCCTAACCCGTAACCATCGCCGGAATAGGTTAAGAGGCATTACCGGACTTGTAACTCAATTTAAAACATTCAGTTAACAAATTTCATCACATTTCAATAACCATTATTCATTCACATTCATAATGTTCTTAAAAGAATCATACAAAGTTTTAATCATGCATTTGGGACTAAATTGAATACATATAAAAATTTCAAAAACTTAGAAAATTTTCAACTATTCAAGTGTCACACGCCCATGTGAACAGGCCGTGTGCCTCACACGGCATTAGACACGCTCGTGTGTCTAAGCCATGGAAAAATAGGGCATACATATTGACTTGAACCACACAGCTAGAGACACGCTCGTGTGCCTTGGCCGTGGTCAAAATTGACTTGGATCACACGACTGACCACATGCCCGTCTGTCTAGCCCGTGTATCACACACGACCGATAGACATGCCCGTGTGTCTAGGCTGTGTCAAAACTGTAGGGTATACTAACTTAATTTGTAGGGTACCCCAAGGGACACACTGCCGTGTAACATGACCGTGTATTGCATATGGCTAAGACACACGCCCATGTCTCTGCCCGTGTAGACAAAAATAAGCCATTTGAAAAGCTAAATTTGCCACCCTAAAACATAAACATTTACATTCATATTTGACCACATTTATTCAACTCAATTGGCAACCAAATTGACCATTTCAATACACATTATAAGCTATATCCAACTTACCATTTACATATCCAAATACCTATATTGCCACACATACAACTCATGCATCTATCATCTATATATCAAGACTTCTTTTGCATAATTTCATTCAAATATTATCATACCAAAACATACCATCATTAAGCATATATATGCAATCCAAATATGATACCAAAATAAGTCAAATCACATGGTTTAACTTATATACAAACTCATTCTTCAACCATGATACCAAAACATAACTATTACTATCAAACTAGCCTATACATGCCATATTTACATAAGTTCAAATTTTCAAAATACCAATCAGAAATTGGATAGTGTGACGTGCAATTCTGACTTATCCGAAAAACGAGCGAGCTAACGAACCCTATAAAACATAGAAAATGAAACAGAGTAAGCTTATAGCTTAGTAAGCCCATATAATTCAGAATTAAACTTACCATATTATACACTATCAAGCAATAATAAAAATTCCAACCATTCAATTTAACCATCACCTAATCACAAGTATTCATCACATGTTAGTCATTTAACCAATACATAAACTATCTACTAGTACTTTACTATACATCAATTCCAAAGTCACATATCAAATATATAACACTTATAACCTGTAACTTATCTGAATAATCAATATTTAAGCTCGTTGAAACTATTAGAACTTCAAAGGATAATCGAGTGAAAATTTTCAGTAATCCGTCAATTCGTCATCATACATGCTCTTTCGAGACATGGTCGGTAAGCTCTTCATGAGCTGATAAAAAGTAAGCTCTATTGAGCTGAACAGTAAGGTCTTTTGAGCTAAATCAGTAAGCTCCAATAACCTGAAACAGTAAGCTCTTACGAGCCATGGTGAGTCCGCAACAAATGCACGAGCTCGACCATTACGATAATTCTAGTAACATGTCACTCGTATCTAATGAATTCAAATAGTTCAAACGGGGCTCGAAAAAACATATAATATAACAATAAGACATTCATAATTCAAATATCTCAATTATACACATTCTTTTCAATAATCATAAGTATAGAAAAGTTCGATTCCAATTATACGAAATTACCTCGTATTTGCTCATATGATCGTCGTCTACTCGTCTACCTTTTGTTTCCCCAAATCTAATTCTAGTATTTTCTTATCTTGATCTAAATGATATCAAATTAAGTCATTCAAACTTTCATTCAATTCAATTTAGCCTAAAACATTCATTTTGGGTATATTACAAATTTACCCCTAGACTTTTGACTACTTTGCAATTTAGTCATTTTTACACAAAATGGAAAATTTATGCAATTTACCCTTAACCCATGTATAGCTGAATTTCACACATAGTAGCCTATATTTTCATTTTATTCACATTTTCAACCACAACATTTCTATCTTTCATAATTTAAACCCTAATTCTCATTTTTGTCAAAAATCACTTTGTAAAACTTGTATAACTATTAACAACCATCAATAACCTAACATGAAACTTCAAATTACCCAAGCATTCAACAATGGCATATCTCAAAATCTATAACAATTTCACAAACGAAGGTACAGGCTAACTAGATTAAGCTGCAACGAGCTCAAAAACATAGAAGTTATTAAAAACTGACCAAAAACCATACCTAGATGAGCACAAATAGCTTGGCCAAACTTTAAACCCTTCAATGGCTATTTTCTATCCCTAATTTCGGTGCTGAAGAGATAATGGAAGAAGATGATACAATTTACTTAATTAAAATTAACCTTATTTACTAATTTACTATATTAACCTTTAATAAAACATTAGAAAACCACTTATAACATGTCCAAGATTGTCCACTTACATTATAAATGGACTAATTTCATAATAAGGACTTCCATTTAATAAACCATAGCCATTTAATACCTTTAAACAATAGAACTAAACTTTTACGCGTTACGCGATTTAGTCCTTTTTACCGAATTGAGCATTTAAACAGTAAAATTTCTTTATGAAATTTTCACATAATTAATCTATCATGATGTAAAAATTATTAAAATAATAAAATAAATATTTTGACTTCAGATTAGTGGTCCCAAACCATTGTTCTGATTTGACCTAAAAACGGGCTGTTACAACTCTCCCCCTTAGGGATTTTCGTCCCCGAAAATCTTACCGGTAAAGAGTTTAGGGTACTATTTTCACATAGCTTTCTCATGTTCTCACGAAATCTTTACCCGATTCAGGTTGAACCAAGACTGGTGCTTCTGTTAACAGTGCTTTCAACTGTTCAAAACTCTGTTGACATTTTTCTGACCATTCAAACTTTACATATTTTTATAGTAGTCGAGTCATTGGTGTCGCGATCATCGAGAATCCTTTTACAAATCTTAGGTAATAGCCCGCTAAGCCCAGAAAACTATAAAATTCATACACATTTCTTGGAGGTTTCCAATAAAAAATAGCCGAAATCTTGCTCGGATCAATTCTAATATCATCGGATGAAATAATATGTGTAACACCCCTAACCCGTATCTATCGCCAGAAAGGGGTTACGAGGTATTACCAAATGAAACACAACTTTCAGACATTCATGGATACACATAGAAATTAATCATTCTAACTTACCATATTTGTAACGCCCCGAATTTTGGGCTTAGAAGTATTAGGTCTTGAGTATGGGAGCAGTTAGGAGGCTACACATAAATATCTAGTTGTGTAAGAAAGTGACATACAACTGACTATTTACTTCAGTGGTTAAGTGTTCTGAGTGTTCTGGAAGTGTCTGAGAAGTCTTGGGTTCAAGCCTGGGTAGGTGCAAAAAGTTTTGGTTTTTAAAGGAATAAGCACTGTCTCTAGGCAGTAGGCTATTAAGTAAACAGGGGAAGAACATGATAGAAGAGAGCTTGCTGTCCCAGGGGATAAGTGGTGTGTTACTATTGTCCGAGGTCTGGAGTTCGAGTACCTGTACCAACATTGGATTTATTTTTATTGATTGGTCATGGAAGAGTTGTGTTTGACCAAACTTCTAAGTGGTTGAGTGGTTGTGGACGAATTTTAAGGGATTACTAATAAAATTTCAGTTGTTGTGGATTTGGGGAGTGTTTTGGGAGAAAAATAAGGGAATTTGAGGATATGGAAGTGTTAGTGCCGAACTTGAACTCTGGTTCCTCAAGAGTTCGGTTTTTAGTGGTTTTTTCTCTCCATTATGTTTTATTTTTCTGCCGACTTTTCCACTCCCCAACTCTTTAATTTTCATGGATTGTTTCTATTAATTTTGTCTCCTGTTGCTGTCGATCTCTTCTTTTTCACTCCTCTCTCTACCGCTTGTTTCTTTAGGGCGATTGTTATCTTTTCTTTTTGGAGGGCAGAATGTTGTTGAGGTTTTGTGCTAGTTTTTCCACTCTTCTTCTCTGACTTTGTTTTTCCCAAATTGTCGCTGCAATTTACCTCTCCCCTTTCTCCCTCACTCTTTGTTTAGCCGAATTATTTTCACTCCCTTTTAGCCGAATTATGGACTCCCTATACTCTTTCTTCTAGTGTCGAATTATCATCTTCCTGTAGAACTACTGTTGTTTTAGCCTTTCATTGATTTTCGATAAGTATTCAATCCTTCACTGCTAGGTTATTTGAAGATTAGTTTTTAACAGGATGGTGTATTATTTGACCAGGAGGCGGCTAAGGGACTGAGGACCGTCGTTGATGCGTTAGAGGAGAGGAATTGTTTCTCTGTCATTGGATTAACGGTATGAATAGTCCCACTCGGAGTTGGATAACTTGTTTTAGGCTATGATTAACTTGCCTATGTGGTGACTAATGGAATGGTTTTTGATCAAATATTAGGTAACTAAGGTGCTCGCGTGGGGTTAGGCGGCTAAAATAGGCCAGGTGTGTAAACACTGCCCAAACTATAGATCGGCAAAAAGCCAGAGAATGTAATCTTTGATGCCACACTGGCGTGCGCTCACTTGTGTGGTAAATCGAACGCATAGACGTGGGCGTTGGATCGTAGAGGCCTCCATGAGCGATTTCATGGGCTAGGGCCGTTTTGGGCCATGTTGGGTCGAGTTGGGCTGTGTGGGCCTCACGGACTCATGGGCCCCACACGGGTAAACCACACGGATGTATGGAGATTATTAAACCATACGGATGTATGGAGATTATTATGCTAGGCTGTGTAGTTTACACGGCCAAAGCCATTTTTGGGCTTTGTGGGCCCACATGGGCCATACAATGGGCCTTGACTGTATGACCGTGAAGGTTGAATGGGTCGTTCGAGACGAATTTGAACCAACTGTTAGGTCGGTAAGTGTACCTAGACCCCCTTTGTGGTAAAATGACTGTATTGCCCCTGTGTGATAAAATGACTATTTTTCCCTTATGTGGTAAAATGACTATTTTGCCCTTATGTGGTAAAATGACTGTTTTGCCCTTATATGGTAAAATGACTATTTTGCCCTTATATGGTTAGATGACTGTTTTGCCCCTATATGATGTATGTTTATATTTTAGCATTCTATTTGTAATTGTTTTGAGTACATGTATAATATTATGATATGACATGACACGTCGCATGATGCATTGCATGGGTATGGGTTTATATATGATTGGAGGAAGTGTATTGTACTGGAAGTTTTGCTGCAAATCACTGATGGCTTTAAGCCTATTATACTGGTAGCTCTACTGCAAATACTGTTTAGTGCTGCAACCGGTACTACTTGGAGTGTAGGGCTGGGTGGGTTGATTATATCCCCACATAGAGTGTAGGGTTGGACAGAGATAGAGTGTAGAGGCTGGATGGGTAGGACTTGCATATTTTTTAAACTGCACTACACCGATTCATCATTCTCGTACTATTTATCATTCTCGCAATGGGCCAAGGCCCAAACAGACGATCAAGCCAGATTGAGATGGGCTAAAGCCCAAACCGATATTGTCATCGCTTTTTAATAAGGGCTTAGGCCCGCATCGTATTTGCAATCGCTTTGATTGGTCACATTTACTTATATGGGATTACACACTGAGTTTTCGTAAACTCACCCATCTGGTTATCTGTACAGGTAATCCCTAGGCTTAGTCAGATCGGTGCTGCGAGGGACTCAAAGGCGGCCACACAATTGCATTTACTATCATATCTGCTGTAATATCCCGAATTAGGGCCTAATCGGAATAGTGGTTTCGTGACCACAAATCCGAGATAGAAATAATTATTTTATAATTATTTTGAGGTTTATGATATGAATGCATGATTGTGTGAAAATTTTGTGAAGAAATTCTATGCATAAAATGCTTAATTTAAAGTTAGCGACTAAATCGAATAAGTTGCAAAACTTGCATTCTAGAAGTTTTTAGTATGAAATTGCTTTGAAATATTAATTAGGAGGTCTTAAATAGCAATTTGACCAATTTTAAGTTCATGGGAAAAATTAGGACATGGAAGGAATTTTTGAAAGTTTAGTAAGGAGGGCCATTTTGGTCATTTGGGTATTAAATGAAATTAAAAGGGAAAATAACACAAAATTAGTTATCGTCTACATAGTTGCTGCCGAATGCTCCATCTCTCCATAGCTAGGGTTTCTTCAACTTTCAAACTTCATAGTAAGTGATTCTAAGCCCCGTTTTTAATGATTTTTACGTTTTTGAGATCCCGGTAACTCGATAAAGCTTATGCTAGCAATAATTTAACCTAGGGTTTATATTTGGAAAAATACCCATAGGTGAAATTTGTGTATTTTGATGTTTTATGATAGAATATGAGGTTTTAAATTACGTTAGACAACTTATACTACTCGATTTTAAGCAAAAACGAGTAAAAGGGCTTAATCGGTAAAAATACCTAATAGTCACAAGTACATGTTAGAGTGAGAATTTGATGTTGCCATAGAAAGGAAAAGTGATCAGCATGTTATAAAACATAAGAATAAGGAATAAAGTTTAATCCCGAGCCTAGGGGCAAAAGTGTAAATATGCAAAAGTTTAGGGGTAAAATTGTAATTTTGTCAAAATTTGAATTAAGGATTAATTTGATAATGTGAGTATTAAATAAGCTAAATGTGTTATTTTAGATAAAGAAAGATGTGGAATCGACCCCAATCGAGGAAAAGAAAAGATTGTGGACTAAATTGCAAAATCTTTGTATTTTGGTACCAAGGTAAGTTCATGTGTATATAATGTAGCATAATTGTTATTTTTAAGTCATTAATGTTAATTATATGATATGCTGATTTTTATCATGAAATATATGCTTTGTGGTTATTTTCGAATAAAATGCAAATTATGTGAGCTACTTGTTAAATATAAAATGTTACCGAGTATTGGTTTCAGTATTCTACGGAAGACGGCAAGGATATGTGTTCGAGGAAAATCCTGTTTGAACCTTAGGAATAGATTAGGATACAAGTGACATGTCACTAGGATGGTTGAGCATCTGAACTCGTTGAGTTGAGTCCGAGTTCACTTATGGATGCGAATGTCCGAACTCGTTGAGTTGAGTTCGAGTTCGTGAGATGTAACTAGGCATCCGAACTCGTTGAGTTGAGTCCAAGTTCACTTATGGATGCGGACACCCGAGCTCATTGAGTTGAGTCTGAGTTCGCTTATGGGCGGGTTACATGATTGCTTGATTGCATATGTGGCACTTATGTGCAAATTATCCATGTATCCAAATTATATTCCAATGTGTTCAACGGGTAAAGTTCCACTCAAATGGAGGAATACTCGAGATGAAAAGAGACGTATTGGTAAGTTTTGTGAATTGGATACTTTGGATAGGTATGTACTTAACCCTCGGGTTGAGTATCGATACAACAATGATAAGGTAATAAGATGATGAATGATGACTAGAAATGTGATTTATGTTTTGGTGATACCATGCTAATGTTGATTGGTATGATTGTTTTGTTATGTTACTTATTATTTGCATATGAACTTACTAAGCATTTATGCTTACACCCTCGTTCTTACTCATTGTAGTTTTGGACAAACCAGCTCAGGAATCGGGAAAGGTCAAAGGCTCGATCACACTATCTGGAAGACTTTTTGGTAAATGGCTTGTAAAATTTAAGTATGGCATGTGTAGCAATATACTTATTTTGTGTAAATGATCTTATGATATGGTGATGTAATGGTTGAGGAAATTCTTGATAATGATAAATTATGGAAATGTTTAGCTTAGATTATGTTTGATGTTAGGGAAAGTTATTAGGATACCTAGTTCATGAAAACTCATAAAAAAGAATGAAATTTGCCATAAATAGAACATTGCAGCAACACTGACGTGAGTTTGAAAATTTACTAAAAATCATAAAAATCGAATTAGGTGATGGACTAAATATTAAATTGAAGCTTAATATGTATAGTTTCACATAAAACAAATGAAATAGGTAAAGGAATTATATGTTAGAAGATATTTGAATTTTAGTGAAACAGGGTCAGAGCAGTTTTTGGATCCCCTGTTCCAACTTTAGAAATTCACCATAAATTTTACAGATATAATTATGTGTTGTATTTTATATTCTCAGAATTCTTATTGAATCTAGTTTCAGGAGAAACAAACCTCATAGTCATATGAATTTTTTACAGAGAGAAATATGGTTCGTAGTAAACAGAGGTCAGTCCAGTCAAGTCCTGAAACAGGCGTAATTTTAACTAATAAACTGTACTAATTGGCCCGACCAAAAATTCTGGAAAACAATTAGTAAGTAGGTATATGATTCTAGATTTATAGAAAATTTACGGATCTTGATTTTGAGTTTTGTAACTCGAGATATGATTTTTATTGTAACTGTGACGCAAGTAGCTAGAAAGCTGTGAATGTAGAAACAAGTGATCCAAAGTTCTTAAAAAGTTTAAATTAAACTTAGTAACATCTCATACTCGACTCTGGCGACGGTCTCGGGCGTGGGGGCGTTACATTTAGTGGTATCAGAGTAGGTTTAGTCGGTTCTCGGACTACGTGTTATATGTACAGATTTTGCTATACATGCCATATGTACAAATTGTGATAGTGTGACGACTTCTGACCTTTTTAAATGATTTTTTTATAGTAAATGGATCCCGATCCACCTTCTATTGTTGGTCAGGGAGGAGGAGAAAGGGATCGGGAAGCCTTTCTCCAAATGATGAGGGCATGGTACACTGAATTCGTTCGTACGAACCCAAATGTACGACCTCCCCCACCTCCCCCGATTCCTCAACCTGTACCCCCGATGCCTCAAGGTATGGATCTGATGAAATTTCATAGAACTCCAGTTGATAGAATCTGCAAGCAAGGGGCCGAAGAATTTAAGGCAAATATTGATGATGATGCCGAGAAAGTAGAGTTCTGGCTTGAAAATTCTATCCGGGTATTTTATGAATTATCTTGTACACCTGAAGAATGTTTGAAATGCACTATATCTTTGTTGAGGGATTCAGCCTATAATTGGTGGAAGACTTTGATTTCTGGTGGTACCGAAGAGAGAAATAACTCAGGAATTCTTTCAAGAAGAGTTTCGGAAGAAATATATTAGTGAAAGATTTATTGATCGTAAGCGTAAAGAATTTCTTGAGTCAAGAAGCAAGGTAATATGACATTCTGAGAATATGAAAGAGAGTTTGTTGGATTAAGTAAGTATGCCAGAGAGTATGTTCCTACAGAGGCCAAGATGTGCCGACGATTTGAAGACGGGTTCAACGAAGACATCAAGGTATTTGTTGGAATTCTTGAATTAAAAGAAATGGTAGTATTAGTGGATCGAGCTTGCAAGGCTGAAGAACTACTTAAATAGAAGAAAAAGGTAGAGGCTGAGACTAGAAATTGGAAGAAAAGACCGATGAGCAGTTCATTCTCACAGCAACCCGGAAAGTCAAGAAATATGAATCCTCGTTCCCAAGTTTCTGCAATCATATGGGAATTACAAGAAGCAAAATGTGGGTCCTAAATCCCAGACTACTTCGGCAGCCAGTGTAGGGAACTCGAGATTTGTTAAACCTGAGTGCTAGCGGTGTGGCAGAAATTATTTTGGTCCGTGCAGAGAAAATGAATATTTTCGATGTGGTTCTCCAGATCATTTTATTAGAGACTACCCAGAGAGAGCTGAAAAAGAAAAATTTCAGAATACAAAAACAAGTGGTGCGGATTCGAGAGGAAGATATCCAAGAAAAGCTGGGAGTGAAGCAAGTAGTAAGAATGTAGCCAGAGATGCACCAGTTAGACCTGAAGGAAGGGCTCCAGCTAGAACTTATGCTATTAAAGCGCGCGAAGATGCTTCCTCACCTGATGTGATTACCGGTACATTTTCTCTCTATAATGTTAATGTTATTGCTTTGATTGATCCCGGTTCTACTCATTCATATGTGTGCATGAAATTGGTGTCTAGTATGAATATACCTGTTGAGAACACGTAATTTATGATTAGAGTGTCGAATCCGTTAGGCAAATGTGTGATTGTTGATAAAGTATGTAAGAAATGTCCTTTAATGATTCGGGATCATTACTTTCCTACCGACTTGATGTTGTTGCCGCTTTGATGAGTTTGATGTCATTTTGGGTATGGATTGGTTGACATTGCATGATGCTAAAATAAATTGCAAAGAAAAGGTTATAGAATTAAAGTGTGAAAATGGTGAAACTCTGCGGGTTGAATCAGATAAATCAGAGGCATTGCCTAGTGTGATTTCTTCAATGTCGGCTCAAAGATATCTGAGAAAGGGTTATGAAGCTTATTTGGCGTATGTAATTAATACAAAAGAAGTTGAAAAGAAAGTTGAATCAGTGCCGGTTGTGTGTGAATTTGCGGACGTATTTCCAGAAGAATTGTCGGGTTTGCCTCCAGTCAGGGAAGTAGAATTTGGTATTGATTTGATACCGGGAACAATCAAAAACAAGTATCCGTTGCCAAGAATTGATGATTTGTTTGATCAGCTAAAAGGAGCGACATGGTTTTCAAAGATTGACTTGAGATCTGGGTATTACCAACTGCGGGTAAAAGAGTCGGGTGTGCCTAAAACTGCTTTTAGAACAAGGTATGGTCATTATGAATTTTTAGTTATGCCATTCGGATTGACAAATGCTCCTGCTGTATTTATGGATTTAATGAATCGCATATTTAGACCATACTTGGACAAATTTGTTGTGGTGTTTATAGATGATATTTTAATTTATTCAAAAGATGAGACAGAGCATGTTGAGCATTTGAGGATAGTTTTGCAAACTTTGAGAGATAAGCAGCTGTATGCTAAGTTTAGTAAAAGTGAATTTTGGCTCCGGAAAGTTGGATTTTTGGGTCATATTGTTTCAGGTGATGGTATACGGGTTGATCCTAGTAAAGTTTTAGCCATTGTTGATTGGAAACCACCGAAAAATGTAACTGAAGTTAGAAGTTTCTTGGGGCTAGCTGGGTATTATCGGCGGTTTGTAAATGGATTTTCTATAATTGCTGCTCCTATAACTAGACTACTCCGAAAGGATGTTAAATTTGAATGGACGGAGGAATGTCAACAGAGTTTTGAAGAATTGAAAAAGTTATTATGAGAGGCACCGGTGTTAGTACAGCCGAATCAGCAAAGAATTTGTGGTGTATAGTGATGCTTCTCTAAATGGTTTGGGGTGTGTGCTCATGCAAGAAGGAAAAGTGGTGGCTTATGCTTGAGGCGATTAAAAACCTCATGAGAGGAATTATCCTACTCACGATTTGGAATTGGTGTGGTGGTGTTTGCTTTGAAAATTTGGTGACATTATTTGTATGGTGAAAAGTGCCGGGTATATACCGACCATAAAAGTCTTAAGTACATGATGTCACAAAAGACTTGAATTTAAGACAAATGAAGATGGTTGGAGTTATTGAAAGATTATGAGCTTGTTATTGATTATCATCCGGAAAAAGCGAATGTGGTTGCCGATGCTTTAAGCGTAAAGTTGTTGTTTACATTGAGAGTTATGAACACTCGGTTGAAAATGTCGATGATGGTTCGATTCTAGCAGAGTTAAGAGCAAAACCGATGTTTTTACAAGAGATTTCAAGCTCGTAAAGATGATCAAGATTTGCAAGCCAAGAGAAAGCGGTGTGAAGTTGATACAGAGTCGATTTCGAATCGGTTCTGATGGGTGCTTAATGTTTAAAGATCAATTTTGTGTACCGAAGAATGAGGAATTGATTCAAAAGATCCTACAGGAAGCACATAGTAGTTGTTTCTCGATTCATCCGGGTAGTACAAAAATGTATAATGACTTGAAGAAAATGTATTGGTGGAATGGAATGAAAAAGGATATATCAGAGTTTGTGTCCAAATGCTTAATTTGTCAATAGTGAAAGTCGAACACCAAGTGCCTTCGGGATTACTTCAGCCTATTATGGTTCTTGAATGGAAATGGGATCGGATTACTATGGATTTTGTTTCAGGATTGCCATTGACTCCAGGAAAGAAAGATGCCATTTGGGTAATAGTTGACAGATTAACTAAGTCGGCTCATTTTATCCCGGTATGTACAAATTATTCTCTTAACAAGTTGGCTAAACTGTATGTTAGAGAAATTGTCAGATTACATGGAGTACCATTGTCGATTATTTCAGATAGAGATCCAAGGTTTACCTCGCGGTTTTGGCAAAAGTTTCAAGAAGCGTTAGGTACGAAGTTAAATTTCAGTACTGCTTTTCATCCACAAACTGACGGGCAATCAGAGAGAATAATTCAGATTCTTGAAGATATGCTCAGATGTTGTGTATTGGAATTTCAAGGAAGTTGGGAAAGATATTTACCGTTGGTAGAATTTGCTTACAATAATAGTTATCAGACGAGCTTGAAAATGGCACCTTATAAAGCATTGTATGGTCGTAAATGTCGAATGCCTTTGTGTTGGACTGAACTCAAGGAAAATCAGATTTATGGAGTTGATCTAATAAAAGAAACCGAAGAAAAAGTGAAGGTAATTCGAGATTGTTTGAAAGCTGCTTCAGATAGATAGAAATCTTATGCAGATCTAAAACGAAAGGACATTGAATTTCAAGTTGGTGATAAAGTATTTTTAAAGGTGTCTCCGTGGAAGAAAGTTCTTAGAATTGGACGGAAGGGCAAATTAAGTCCGCGTTTTATTGGGTCGTATGAAATAATTGAAAAAGTTGGACCGGTAGCATATCGGCTAGCATTACCACCTGAATTAGAGAAGATTCATGATGTGTTCCACGTATCTATGTTACGCCGGTATTGTTCGGATCCTTCACATGTGGTTTCACCGACAGAAATTGAACTACAACCAGATATGACCTATGAAGAAGAACCGATTAAGATTTTAGCTCGAGAGGTCAAACAACTAAGGAATAAAAATATTGCACTTGTGAAGGTGTTGTGGCAAAAGCATGGAGTAGAAGAAGCTACATGGGAATCCGAAGAAAATATGAGAAATCAATACCCACATCTGTTTACCGGTAAGATTTTCGAGGACGAAAATCCTTAAAGGGAGGGAGAGTTGTAATATCTCGAATTAGGGCCTAATCGGAATAGTGGTTTCGTGACCACAAATCCGAGATAGAAATAATTATTTTATAATTATTTTTAGGTTTATGATATGATTGCATGATTGTGTGAAAATTTTGTGAAGAAATTCTATGCATAAAATGCTTAATTTAAAGTTAGCGACTAAATCGAATAAGTTGCAAAACTTGCATTCTAGAAGTTTTTAGTATGAAATTGCTTTGAAATATTAATAATGAGGTCTTAAATAGCAATTTGACCAATTTTAAGTTCATGGGAAAAATTAGGACATGGAAGGAATTTTTGAAAGTTTAGTAAGGAGGGCCATTTTGGTCATTTGGGTATTAAATGAAATTAAAAGGGAAAAATAACACAAAATTAGTTATCATCTTCATAGTTGCTGCCGAATGCTCCATCTCTCCATAACTAGGGTTTCTTCAACTTTCAAGCTTCATAGTAAGTGATTCTAAGCCCCGTTTTTAATGATTTTTACGTTTTTGAGATCCGGGTAACTCGATAATGCTTATGCTAGCAATAATTTAACCTAGGGTTTATATTTGGAAAAATACCCATAGATGAAATTTGTGTATTTTGATGATTTATGATAGAATATGAGGTTTTAAATTATGTTAGACAACCTATACTACTCGATTTTAAGCAAAAATGAGTAAAAGGGCTTAATCGGTAAAAATACCTAATAGTCACAAGTACATGTTAGAGTGAGAATTTGATGTTTCCATAGAAGGGAAAAGTGATCAGCATGTTATAAAACATAAAAATAAGGAATAAAGTTTAATCCCGAGCCTAGGGGCAAAAGTGTAAATATGCAAAAGTTTAGGGGTAAAATTGTAATTTTGCAAAATTTGAATTAAGGATTAATTTGATAATGTGAGTATTAAATAAGCTAAATGTGTTATTTTAGATAAAGAAAGATGTGGAATCGACCCCAATCGAGGAAAAGAAAAGATTGTGGACTAAATTGCAAAATCTTTGTATTTTGGTACCAAGGTAAGTTCACGTGTAAATAATGTAGCATAACTGTTATTTTTAAGTCATTAATGTTAATTATATGATATGCTGATTTTTATCATGAAATATATGCTTTGTGGTTATTTTCGAATAAAATGCAAATTATGTGAGCTACTTGTTAAATATAAAATGTTACCGAGTATTGGTTTCGGTATTCTACGGAAGACGGCAAGGATATGTGTTCGAGGAAAATCCCGTTTGAACCTTAAAAATAGATTAGGATACAAGTGACATGTTACTAGGATGGTTGAGCATCTGAACTCGTTGAGTTGAGTCCGAGTTCACTTATGGATGCGAATGTCCGAACTCGTTGAGTTGAGTCTGAGTTCGTGAGATGTAACTAGGCATCCGAACTCGTTGAGTTGAGTCCGAGTTCACTTATGGATGCGAACGCCCGAGCTCGTTGAGTTGAGTCCAAGTTCGCTTATGGGCGGGTTACATGATTGCTTGATTGCATATGTGGCACTTATGTGCAAATTATCCATGTATCCGAATTATATTCCAATGTGGTCAACGGGTAAAGTTCCACTCAAATGGAGGAATACTCGAGATGAAAAGAGACGTATTGGTAAGTGTTGTGAATTGGATACTTTGGACAGGTATGTACTTAACCCTCGGGTTGAGTATCGATACAACAATGATAAGGTAATAAGATGATGAATGATGATTAGAAATGTGATTTATGTTTTGGTGATACCATGCTAATGTTGATTGGTATGATTGTTTTGTTATGTTACTTATTATTTGCATATGAACTTACTAAGCATTTATGCATACACCCTCCTTCTTACTCATTGCAGTTTTGGACAAGCCAGCTCAGGAATCGGGAAAGGTCAAAGGCTCGATCACACTATCTGGAAGACTTTTTGGTAAATGGCTTGTAAAATTTAAGTATGGCATGTATAGCAATATACTTATTTTGTGTAAATGATCTTATGATATGGTGATGTAATGGTTGAGGAAATGCTTGATAATGATAAATTATGGAAATGGTTAGTTTAGATTATGTTTGATGTTATGGAAAGTTATTAGGATACCTAGTTCATGGAAACTCATAAAAAAGAATGAAATTTGCCATAAACAGAACATTGCAGCAACACTGACGTGAGTTTGAAAATTTACTAAAAATCATAGAAATCGAATTAGGTGATGGATTAAATATTAAATTGAAGCTTAATATGTCTAATTTCACATAAAACAAATGAAACAGGTAAAGGAATTATATGTTAGAAGATATTTGAATTTAAGTGAAACAGTGTCAGAGTAGATTTTGGATCCCCTGTTCCAAATTTGGAAGTTCACCATAAATTGTACAGATATATTTAGGTGCTGTATTTTATATTCTCAGAATTCTTATTGAGTCTAGTTTCAGGAGAAAGAAACCTCATAGTCATATGAATTTTTTACAGATAGAAATATGGTTCGTAGTAAACAGAGGTCAGTCCAGTCAAGTTCTGAAACAGGGGTAACTTTTACTAATAAACTGTACTAATTGGCCCAACCAAAAATTCTGGAAAAAAATTAGTAAGTAGGTATATGAGTCTAGATTCAGGAAAAATTTACGGATCTTGATTTTGAGTTTCGTAACTCGAGATATGGTTTTTCTTGTAACTGTGATGCAAGTAGCTAGAAAGCTGTGAATGTAGAAACAAGTGATCCAAAGTTCTTAAAAAGTTTAAATTAAACTTAGTAACATCTCATACTCGACTCTGGCGACGGTCTCGGGCGTGGGGCCATTACATTTAGTGGTATCAGAGCAGGTTTAGTCGGTTCTCGGACTACGTGTTGTATGTACGGATTTTGCTATACATGCCATATGTACAAATTGTGATAGTGTGACGACTTCTGACCTTTTTAAATGATTTTTTTATAGTAAATGGATCCTGATCCAGCTGTGGCAGATGAAGTAGAGAGTAATACGCCAACTCCGGCTGAAGGAGCAGCGCCGACTAAGAATCCACCTCCTATTGTTGATCAGGGAGGAGGAGAAAGGGATCGGGAAGCCTTTCTGCAAATGATGAGTGCATGGTACACTGAGTTCGTTCGTACGAACCCAAATGTACGACCTCCCCCACCTCCCCCGATTCCTCAACCTGTACCCCCGATGCCTCAAGGTATGGATCTGATGAAATTTCATAGAACTCCAGTTGACAGAATCCGCAAGCAAGGGGCCGAAGAATTTAAGGCAAATATTGATGATGATGCCGAGAAAGCAGAGTTCTGGCTTGAAAATTCTATCCGAGTATTTGATGAATTATCTTGTACACTGAAGAATGTTTGAAATGCGCTATATCTTTGTTGAGGATTCAGCCTATAATTGGTGAAATTTGGTGGTGCAATTTAGAGAGAGAATAACACAGGAATTCTTTCAAAAGAGTTTCGGAAGAAATATATTAGTGAAAGATTTATTGATCGAAGCGTAAAGAATTTCTTGAGTGAAGCAAGGTAATATGACGATTCTGAGAATATGAAAGAGAGTTTGTTGGATTAAGTAAGTATGCCGAGAGTATGTTCCTCAGAGGCCAAGATGTGCCGACGATTTGAAGACGGGCTCAACGAAGACATCAAGGTATTTGTTGGAATTCTTGAATTAAAAGAAATGGTAGTATTAGTGGATCGAGCTTGCAAGGCTGAAGAACTACTTAAAGAGAAGAAAAAGGTAGAGGCTGAGACTAGAAATTGGAAGAAAAGACCGATGAGCAGTTCATTCTCACAGCAACCCGGAAAGTCAAGAAATATGAATCCTCGTTCCCAAGTTTCTGCTGGGCAATCATATGGGAATTACAAGAAGCAAAATGTGGGTCCTAAATCCTAGACTACTTCGGTAGCCAGTATAGGGAACTCGAGATTTGTTAAACCTGAGTGCCAGCGGTGTGGCAGAAATCATTTTGGTCCGTGCAGAGAAAATGAATGTTTTCGATGTGGTTCTCCAGATCATTTTAATAGAGACTACCCAGAGAGAGCTGAAAAAGAAAAATTTCAGAATACAAAAACAAGTGGTGCGGATTCGAGAGGAAGATATTCAAGAAAAGCTGGGAGTGAAGCAAGTAGTAAGAATGTAGCCAGAGATGCACCAGTTAGACCTGAAGGAAGGGCTCCGGCTAGAACTTATGCTATTAAAGCGCGCGAAGATGCTTCCTCACCTGATGTGATTACCGGTACATTTTCTCTCTATAATGTTAATGTTATTACTTTGATTGATCCCGATTCTACTCATTCATATGTGTGCATGAAATTGGTGTCTAGTATGAATATACCTGTTGAGAACATAGAATTTATGATTAGAGTGTCGAATCCGTTAGGCAAATGTGTGATTGTTGATAAAGTATGTAAGAAATGTCCTTTAATGATTCGGGATCATTACTTTCCGGCCGACTTGATGTTGTTGCCGTTTGATGAGTTTGATGTCATTTTGGGTATGGATTGGTTGACATTGCATGATGCTAAAATAAATTGCAAAGAAAAGGTTATAGAATTAAAGTGTGAAAATGGTGAAACTCTGCGGGTTGAATCGGATAAATCGAGGCATTGCCTAGTGTGATTTCTTCAATGTCGGCTCAAAGATATCCGAGAAAGGGTTATGAAGCTTATTTGGCGTATGTAATTAATACAAAAGAAGTTGAAAAGAAAGTTGAATCGATCTTAGGTTGTGTGTGAATTTGCGGACGTATTTCGGAGAAGAATTGTCGGGTTTGCCTCCAGTTAGGGAAGTAGAATTTGGTATTGATTTGATACCGGGAACAACTCCGATTTCGATTGCTCCATATAGAATGGCACCAACAGAGTTAAAAGAGTTAAAGTCGCAGTTTCAAGAGTTGACTGATAAAGGTTTTGTGAGACCGAGTTTTTCACCTTGGGGTGCTCCCGTATTATTTGTGAAAAAGAAGGATGGTTCTATGAGGTTGTGTGTTGATTATCGGCAGTTAAACAAGGTGACAATCAAAAACAAGTATCCGTTGCCAAGAATTGATGATTTGTTTGATCAGCTAAAAGGAACGATAGTTTTCAAAGATTGACTTGAGATCTGGGTATTACCAACTGCGGGTAAAGGAGTCGGATGTGCCTAAAACTACTTTTAGAACAAGGTATGGTCATTATGAATTTTTAGTTATGCCATTCGGATTGACAAATGCTCCTGCTGTATTTATGGATTTAATGAATAGCATATTTGGACCATACTTGGACAAATTTGTTGTGGTGTTTATAGATGATATTTTAATTTATTCAAAAGATGAGACAGAGCATGCTGAGCATTTGAGGATAGTTTTGCAAACTTTGAGAGATAAGCAGCTGTATGCTAAGTTTAGTAAAAGTGAATTTTGGCTCTGGGAAGTTGGATTTCTGGCTCATATTGTTTCAAGTGATGGTATACGGGTTGATCCTAGTAAAATTTTAGCCATTGTTGATTGGAAACCACCGAAAAATGTAACTGAAGTTAGAAGTTTCTTGGGGCTAGCTGGGTATTATCGGCGGTTTGTAAATGGATTTTCTATAATTGCTGCTCCTATAACTAGACTACTCCGACAGGATGTTAAATTTGAATGGACGGAGGAATGTCAACCGAGTTTTGAAGAATTGAAAAATTTATTAATAGAGGCACCAGTGTTAGTACAGCCCGAATCAGGCAAAGAATTTGTGGTGTATAGTGATGCTTCTCTAAATGGTTTGGGGTGTGTGCTCATGCAAGAAGGAAAAGTGGTGGCTTATGCTTGAGGCGATTAAAACCTCATGAGAGGAATTATCCTACTCACGATTTGGAATTGGCTGCGGTGGTGTTTGCTTTGAAAATTTGGCGACATTATTTGTATGGTGAAAAGTGCGGTATATCTTGACCGTAAAAGTCTTAAGTACTTGATGTCACAAAAGACTTGAATTTAAGACAAATAAGATGGTTGGAGTTATTGAAAGATTATGAGCTTGTTATTGATTATCATCCGGGAAAAGCGAATGTGGTTGCCGATGCTTTAAGCAGAAAGTTGTTGTTTACATTGAGAGTTATGAACACTCAGTTGAAAATGTCAGATGATGGTTCGATTCTAGAAGAGTTAAGAGCAAAACTGATGTTTTTAAAAGAGATTTCTGAAGCTTAGAAAGATGATCAAGATTTGCAAGCCAAGAGAAAGCAGTGTGAAGTTGATACAGAGTCAGGTTTCAGAATCGGTTCTGATGGGTGCTTAATGTTTAAAGATCAATTTTGTGTACCGAAGAATGAGGAATTGATTCAAAAGATCCTACAGGAAGCACATAGTAGTGGTTTCTCGATTCATCCGGGTATTGCGAAAATGTATAATGACTTGAAGAAAATGTATTGGTGGAATGGAATGAAAAAGGATATATCAGAGTTTGTGTCCAAATGCTTAATTTGTCAACAGGTGAAAGCTGAACACCAAGTGCCTTCGGGATTACTTCAGCCTATTATGGTTCCTGAATGGAAATGGGATTGGATTACTATGGATTTTGTTTCAGATTGCCATTGACTCGGGAAAGAAAGATGCCATCTGGGTAATAGTTGACAGATTAACTAAGTCGGCTCATTTTATCCCGGTATGTACGGATTATTCTCTTAACAAGTTGGCTAAACTGTATGTTAGAGAAATTGTCAGATTACATGGAGTACCATTGTCGATTATTTTAGATAGAGATCCAAGGTTTACCTCGCGGTTTTGGCAAAAGTTTTAAGAAGCGTTAGGTACGAAGTTAAATTTCAGTACTGCTTTTCATCCACAAACTGATGGGCAATCAGAGAGAATAATTCAGATTCTTGAAGATATGCTCAGATGTTGTGTATTGGAATTTCAAGGAAGTTGGGAAAGATATTTACCGTTGGTAGAATTTGCTTACAATAATAGTTATCAGACGAGCTTGAAAATGGCACCTTATGAAGCATTGTATGGTCATAAATGTCGAACGCCTTTGTATTAGACTGAACTCAAGGAAAATCAGATTTATGGAGTTGATCTAATAAAAGAAACCGAAGAAAAAGTGAAGGTAATTCGAGATTGTTTGAAAGCTGCTTCAGATAGATAGAAATCTTATGCAGATCTAAAACGAAGGGACATTGAATTTCAAGTTGGTGATAAAGTATTTTTAAAGGTGTCTCCGTGGAAGAAAGTTCTTAGATTTGGACGGAAGGGCAAATTAAGTCCGCGTTTTATTGGGTCGTATGAAATAATTGAAAAAGTTGGACCGGTAGCATATCGGCTAGCATTACCACCTGAATTAGAGAAGATTCATAATGTGTTCCACGTATCTATGTTACGCCGGTATCGTTCGGATCCTTCACATGTGGTTTCACCGACAGAAATTGAACTACAACCAGATAGGACCTATGAAGAAGAACCGATTAAGATTTTAGCTCGAGAGGTCAAACAACTAAGGAATAAAAATATTGCACTTGTGAAGGTGTTGTGGCAAAAGCATGGAGTAGAAGAAGCTACATGGGAATCCGAAGAAAATATGAGAAATCAATACCCACATCTGTTTACCGGTAAGATTTTCGAGGACGAAAATCCTTAAAGGGAGGGAGAGTTGTAATATCCCGAATTAGGGCCTAATCGGAATAGTAGTTTCGTGACCACAAATTCGAGATAGAAATAATTATTTTATAATTATTTTGAGGTTTATGATATGATTGCATGATTGTGTGGAAATTCTGTGAAGAAATTCTATGCATAAAATGCTTAATTTAAAGTTAGCGACTAAATAGAATAAGTTGCAAAACTTGCATTCTAGAAGTTTTTAGTATGAAATTTCTTTGAAATATTAATTAGAAGGTCTTAAATAGCAATTTGACCAATTTTAAGTTCATGGGAAAAATTAGGACATGGAAGGAATTTTTGAAAGTTTAGTAAGGAGGGCCATTTTGGTCATTTGGGTATTAAATGAAATTAAAAGGGAAAAATAACACAAAATTAGTTATCATCTTCATAGTTGCTGCCGAATGCTCCATCTCTCCATAGCTAGGGTTTCTTCAACTTCCAAGCTTCATAGTAAGTGATTCTAAGTCCCGTTTTTAATGATTTTTACGTTTTTGAGATCCCGGTAACTCGATAAAGCTTATGCTAGCAATAATTTAACCTAGGGTTTATATTTGGAAAAATACCCATAGGTGAAATTTGTGTATTTTGATGTTTTATGATAGAATATGAGGTGTTAAATTATGTTAGACAACCTATACTACTCGATTTTAAGCAAAAACGAGTAAAAGGGCTTAATCGGTAAAAATACCTAATAGTCACAAGTACATGTTAGAGTGAGAATTTGATGTTGCCATAGAAGGGAAAAGTGATCAGCATGTTATAAAACATAAGAATAAGGAATAAAGTTTAATCCCGAGCCTAGGGGCAAAAGTGTAAATATGCAAAAGTTTAGGGGTAAAATTGTAATTTTGTCAAAATTTGAATTAAGGATTAATTTGATAATGTGAGTATTAAATAAGCTAAATGTGTTATTTTAGATCAAGAAAGACGTGGAATCGACCCCAATCGAGGAAAAGAAAAGATTGTGGACTAAATTGCAAAATCTTTGTATTTTGGTACCCAGGTAAGTTCATGTGTAAATAATGTAGCATAATTGTTATTTTTAAGTCATTAATGTTAATTATATGATATGCTGATTTTTATCATGAAATATATGCTTTGTGGTTATTTTCGAATAAAATACAAATTATGTGAGCTACTTGTTAAATATAAAATGTTACCGAGTATTGGTTTCGGTATTCTACGGAAGACGGCAAGAATATGTGTTCGAGGAAAATCCCGTTTGAACCTTAGGAATAGATTAGGATACAAGTGACATGTCACTAGGATGGTTGAGCATCTGAACTCGTTGAGTTGAGTCCGAGTTCACTTATGGATGCGAATGTCCGAACTCGTTGAGTTGAGTCCGAGTTCGTGAGATGTAACTAGGCATCCGAACTCGTTGAGTTGAGTCCGAGTTCACTTATGGATGCGAACGCTCGAGCTCGTTGAGTTGAGTCCAAGTTCGCTTATGGGCGTGTTACATGATTGCTTGATTGCATATGTGGCACTTATGTGCAAATTATCCATGTATCCGAATTATATTCCAATGTGTTCAACGGGTAAAGTTCCACTCAAATGGAGGAATACTGGAGATGAAAAGAGACGTATTGGTAAGTGTTGTGAATTGGATACTTTGGACAGGTATGTACTTAACCCTCGGGTTGAGTATCGATACAACAATGATAAGGTAATAAGATGATGAATGATGATTAGAAATGTGATTTATGTTTTGGTGATACCATGCTAATGTTGATTGGTATGATTGTTTTGTTATGTTACTTATTATTTGCATATGAACTTACTAAGCATTTATGCATACACCCTCCTTCTTACTCATTGCGATTTTGGACAAGCCACCTCGAATCGGGAAGGTCAAAGGCTCGATCACACTATCTGGAAGACTTTTTGGTAAATGGCTTGTAAAATTTAAGTATGGCATGTATAGCAATATACTTATTTTGTGTAAATGATCTTATGATATGGTGATGTAATGGTTGAGGAAATGCTTGATAATGATAAATTATGGAAATGGTTAGTTTAGATTATGTTTGATGTTATGGAAAGTTATTAGGATACCTAGTTCATGAAAACTCATAAAAAAGAATGAAATTTGCCATAAATAGAACATTGCAGTAACACTGACGTGAGTTTGAAAATTTACTAAAAATCATAGAAATCGAATTAGGTGATGGATTAAATATTAAATTGAAGCTTAATATGTCTAGTTTCACATAAAATAAATGAAACAGGTAAAGGAATTATATGTTAGAAGATATTTGAATTTTAGTGAAACAGGGTCAGAGCAGTTTTTGGATCCCCTGTTCCAACTTTGGAAATTCACCATAAATTGTACAGATATAATTAGGTGTTGTATTTTATATTCTTAGAATTCTTATTGAGTCTAGTTTCAGGAGAAACAAAATATGAATTTTTTACAGAGAGAAATATGGTTCGTAGTAAACAGAGGTCAGTCCAGTCAAGTCCTGAAACAGGGGTAACTTTAACTAATAAACTGTACTAATTGGCCCAACCAAAAATTCTGGAAAAAAATTAGTAAGTAGGTATATGAGTCTAGATTCAGGAAAAATTTACGGATCTTGATTTCGAGTTTCGTAACTCGAGATATGATTTTTCTTGTAACTGTGACGCAAGTAGCTAGAAAGCTGTGAATGTAGAAACAAGTGATCCAAAGTTCTTAAAAAGTTTAAATTAAACTTAGTAACACCTCATACTCGACTCCGGCGACGGTCTCGGGCGTGGGGGCGTTACATTTGCTTTGTTTTTATAAGTAATTTATTTTGGATATTTTTATTGTAATAAGGCCTCTTTAAATTTTTAATCTTTAATTTGGGGTTTTATTTATTTTGAATTATATCTGCTAGCACTAGGATGCGGGTTTTAAAAAAGTTAAATGTTTTTCAAAAAACCACGTTAACACTACATGTTTTAAAGCTTCTGCAAGAAATAATGTTTTAAAATTAATAACAATTTAATATGATTATCTTTTTGTCAAACAAAAATCTTCGTTAAGATCACAAAGAGGTTAAATATAGAACGGGTTTTTCATCAATATTATACTTTGTGAAAAATACTTCAATGTGACTCCGCCAGATTCGGCCATAACATCCAGGTCGGGTTTAGGGTGTTACAATATTTTAACATATACTAAACCAAACCAAATATTTTGAAGTTACACATAAATTAAATAACATTCAAATATAATCGTTATCAAATGGCCCGATATAAACATACGCATTAAAACTTCTCATTATTCATTACATAAGACTGAACATACATGCAACCTTATTACAAATTTATCTAAACCTACTTACTTACAATAATAGAACATAAGTAACTATTCGTATGGTCATTTTCCTAAACTTTAGCCGAACATATATAACATGCTAACCACGTATGTCTTATTTTATGTCAACTTGCAATATGCTCAAACACTTTACACACATGAAACATATCCAAGAACAAATCCGAATAATCAAACATATTATTTTACCAAGCACAACATCACATCATTTATATATGTATAGGTACAATACATAATAACTATTCATCCAATATTTTTTGCATACCAACACCAAGTTTTAACATGCTATTATCACTTATAAAGTAAATTAACAAAAGTCATATTCAATACTAATTTAATATTTACATATTCGGCTAAATATATATAAATCCATATAGTCAAAACAATTCAGCTTTAATATCAAATACATGTCATCCAAATTATCTAACAACCACCGAAAGTTATTTCACTTATTTGCCAAACCAAACATTGTTGTTTTACAAGCTTTTCATACACATAAGATCATATTTACAATCAATGATTAAAGACATACAAATATTATCCATACCTATCTCATCATATAACCGAATATCAAAGCTTCCAATCATAGCCACTTACCTAATATATATTCCACTTATATATTAAGTATATCATACAACAAAATATCCAACCACAATTTCACATCTAACCAATGATACCAAACGCATATACTTTGGCATAATTCCGTCAACATTGACAAATATGTATTAACCATGATTCACATGTAGATATATATAATGACCAAAACATCAAACCACAACCAAACATATCCATGGTATATTCAAACCTAAAACCGAACTTAATATAAATAGACAAGTCATTTTCGCATGGCTTATATATATACATAAACCAAAATCAAACATTTTCAAATATAATCCAGCCTATACATGCCATAAGTTCAAAAATTCAACTTATAAATTACCAAAGACAATCGATAGTGTGATAGACTTTGCTGACGATCCCAAAGCTCATAATTAGATCTCGAAATCTATAAAACAGAGGTAAACATAACACACAATAAGCTATTTAAGCTTAGTAAGTCATAAGCAAATAACAACACAATAACATTATCAACTTATTTTAAACAAACCAAGTTATACAATCATAGTTGCATATAATATCAAGCTCAACATTTCATATTTAACATATGCTTTCATAAATAATTTTATCTTAATCAATTGTACATATATACACATTCAAAGTATTATTCAATTTCAAAGACATAACATCATTATATGACCAAATGTGTTCACACACGTATACATGTACTTATAAACCAAAATACAACATCACACACATATACATAACCTATAGCCGAATTTACTTTGCAAGTGCACATATGTTCACATTAATAACTTATATAATTTGCATCACATATCAAATGACCTACTTACCTCATTTTCAAATAAGTAATCAACTACCTCATCCCTAATCGTTTTAGCTCGTTTTACACATTCATTCACAACTTATCATTGCCCATTGAATCATTCAAAATTGAATAGGATACTCGAATAATCATGTATATCATACAATGCCAGCATCCCAGACGTGGTCTTAAATGCTATCTCATATCGATGCCACTATCCTAGATAGGGTCTTACATGAATCAAATACGATGCTGATGTCCCAGGCATGGTCTTACACATAACCACAAGTATCGATGCCAACATCCCAGACGTGGTCTTACACGAATACACATATCAGAATCCTATGGTTCATACAGGGCTTCCAAACATCATAATTCAGTCAAAACAAATTTGTTGACATAGCTCCCAAGCTTATTTACATTCGGCTAACATATATATATTTCCAAATATTTCATTTCAGCATAAAAAACTCATATTTATTTAAATTTAACAATATCTATTTGCTTATAAACTTACCTTGGATGATGAAAATTGAAACGGGACGACTAGTCGATAACTTTAGTTTTCCCCCGATCCAAATCTGATTTCTTTGGTTCTCGATCTAAACATATTCAAATTAAACTCATTCAAACATATTTTCACTCAATTTAGTCCAAAAACACATAAATGGGAAAATTACCATTTTACCCCTAGCATTTTACACTTTTTTCAATTTAGTCCAAATTGCACAAAATACAAAACATGCAAAATTTGAGTATACCATGCTTAGGTCGAATCTTCCTTGTATTCATACAAGTCCATACATTTCATTTATTTCACATTTTAGTCCCTCAATTTATTATTTTTGCAATTTAGCTCTAATTACTCAAAATCATCAAAAATTCCAATACAAAACATGTTAATCCAAAACATATATTTCATATTTCATCAAATAACATTACAAAACTCAAATATTCATCAATGGCATACTCAAATTATTTATCAAAATCAGAAATTCAAGCATGAGCTTTGCACATTACACTGCAACGATCTCAAAAACGTAAAAATTATAAAAAATCGAGCTAGTTACATACCTTGATTAAGCTCCAACAATGGCCGAACCTAAGGAACCCTTATTTCTTTTTATTTTATTTTATATTCAATCATGCAAAGAATATGAACAATGGCTTTTAATTATTTTATGTTTTATGTTATATAACATTATTAACCATTTTACATTTTTAACCTTTAACTTAAAATATAAAACCATTATATCATAAGGTTATTTCCGTCCATTGTATGTTATCATGGGAAAATTGCATCTTAAACACTTCATATTACAAAGACAATCACAATTCAACCCTTACACATTAAACCATCAAATTTTCATTTTACGCGATTAAGTCCTTTTATTTAATCGGGCAGTCAAACAACAAAATTAAAGTACGAAAATTTCACACACACAAATTCTGTAACAGTCCGATTTAGACTCTAATCAGAACGGTGGTTTCGGGACCACGAATCTGAGTCAAAAAAATATTTAAATATTACTTTTCTGTGTTTATTATGTGTGAATCAGTATGTGTGAAATTTTTGTGATTTAATTTTTGTTGTTTAGATATTTGATTAAATAAAAGGACTTATCGCGTAAGATGAAAACTTGATGGTTTAATGTGTGAGGATCAAATTGTCTAATATTTAAATATTATATAACTAAGTGGATGGCAATGGACATAAAAAATGAGATAGAATAATATTATAACAAAGGTTAATTATGTAATTAGATTAAATGTTATTATATGTTAACATAAAACATCAAATAAAGGCATTATAATCTTGGTTGGCCGAATATATCAAAGGAAGAAAAAGAAAAACTCCAAGCTAGGTTTCGACTAGAGATTTGGCTAGATTAAGGTATGTTTTGCTTCGGTTTTTGATAATTTTTACGTTTTTGAGATCGTTGCTTCGAGTACTATCTGACCCATGCTTGAATTTTTTTTTATTTTGATGAATATTTTGAGTTATGCCATTGATGAGAGCTTATGATTTTTGTTGTTGATGATGAAATATGAAAATATGTTTTAGATTAACATGTTTTGTATTAGAGTTTTTGAATATTTTGACTAGTTTGAACTAAATTGTAAAAATAATAAATTGAGGGACTAAAATGCAAAATAAATGAAATGTGTGTATTTATATGTGCTAGATGAGCATTCGGCCTAAGCATGATGAAAAGAGATTTGGTGTATTTTGTGTTTTATGCAATTAGGACTAATTTGTAAAAGTATAAAATATCAAGGGTAAAATGGTAAGTTTCCCATTTATGTGTTGTTGGATTAAATTGAATGAAATTGTGTTTAAATGAGGTTAATTTGAAATTATATAGATCAAGAATAAAAGAAATCAGACTTGGATCGGGGAAAAGAAAAAATAGTGGAATACTCGATTTACATTGTTCGTCGATATCCAAGGTTAGTTTATAAGCAATAAACGTTGTTAAGTCTGAATGTGTATGATTTTTATATGTTGAACTTAATTGTATGAATTTCTATGGCTATAGCCGAATGCATGAATGTTTATGAGATTTGGGAATATTTCGATTCAATTGAGATATGAATTATGAATAAGATTAACTTTGTAACAGTGATATACCAGGCTTATTGCCTAGCAGGCCTTGATGCCAGTGTATGATATCAGGCTTATTGCCTAGCAGGCTTTATGTCGGTGTATTGAATCAGGTTTATTACCTAGCAGGCTTTGTGCCGGTGTTTTAGACAAGGCTTTATGCCTAATGAATTTTATGTGAGCAACAGTAAAAGCAATCAAATGTGTTAAGTGAACTAAAGCATTCAGGTATGTGAATGTGGTTATTCTATGCGAAATGAAAGTTAATTGATTGAAAGATATGTGATAGAAATATTTAGTGATGATATTGAAAATGTATGACATTATGAGTAATGTATTCGGTTTTATGATAAGTATAAGTATGTGAATTAAAAGCTTGATTCATGAGAATGTATATATATGAATAAATATGTATAATCGATTATATATGATATTATGACTTTGAAATTGTAGAATATATTGAGAATATATATAAGTTTATATTTGGTCATTATATATTGATGTATAAATATATGTTTGATTCGGGTTATTTTATTGATATATAGAGGTTGTTAATTTGCTTAAATTTCTTATAACTTACTAAGCTACGATAGCTTAGTGTGAGTTTATTTATTCTTTGTTCTTATAGATTTTTGTAAATTTAGCTACAAGCTCGGGGATCGTCAGTGAAGTTACCCACACTATCATCAATCTTCGGTACTATTAAAAGTCTTATTTCAAACTTATGGCATGTATAGGCTAATATGTATTTTTTCCGATCTTGGATATGTATAATTTAAGCCATGCGAATATGGCTTGACTCCTATTCTTGAATTTGGCTTTGCTTGATTATCGTTCAAGTTCATTTTTGGTTAAAATGCTATGTGCTTTGGATGACTAGTATTTATGATATGTGTTTGTGCATTGAAGTTGGTTAAAGAATTTTGGATGTGACATGAATGAATTGGCCATAATATATGCATAGGTATTTTTGAATCATTTGGATGTGATTTATATAAATATAAAGTATGTAAGTGAATTTGGTAATTTGCCTAGTTAAGGTTTTATAAATGATTTGGTGTTAAAGGATATCTTGTATTAACCGAATATGGTTGGAGCTATTTTAATATATTTTCTATATGATTTTGTAAAATTTGTGTCTTGATAGATATATATTTGAATAAGTACATATATTTATATGTGCATAAGTTATGAATATTAATGTAATGAATTGGCTAAGTAGAGTCAAGTAGAATATGTTATTTAATCTTATTAATATGCTTTACATGTGGTTCGGTATTTATGTTATAAGTGAGGTATTGTATATTTACGATTAAGTATTATATGTTATTAAGGTTTGGTAATATTAATAAATGAAATGGACATTATGACACATGATATTTATATGAAGTATAATGATGTGTTTTGGTTATGTATGAATGGGAATGTATATGGTGTTACATGTGCATAAATAATTTATGAAAATTATATGTGTTTTATGTGATGTATAAGTGTTTAATTTAATATTAAATGAATATCGATTATGATATGATTTTTATCAAATGATTATAAGTAATACATTTTGTGTAATTCAATTGTGTTTGGTTACAGTATGTGACTAAAGTGTAATGAAGTATGTTTATCTGCACGTATTATGAGTTTGAATTAAAAGTATATTCAGCTATGTGGTGGTAGAGATTAAATCGACTATTCAAATTCAAGTGTGTGTATGAGATCGTTTTAATTTGTGTTTTTGACTGGTAATACCCCGTAACCCTAATTCGGCGATGGATACAGGTTAGGGGTGTTACAAATTCACACATAATAAATACAGAAAATATTTTTTTTTACTCAAATTTGTGGTCCCGAAACCATCGTTCCGATTAGTGTCTAAATCGGGTTGTTATAATATGCCCCAAAAATCCAACCTCTTTAAGCCAGAACTCATATTTGTTGAACTTTGCAAACAACTACTTATCACGTAGAGTTTGTAACATAATTCTCAAATGCTTGGTATGCTCAGTTTCATCTCATGAATAGATCAGAATATAATCAATGAATACCACAACAAATCTGTCTAAATACGGTCTGGATATATGATTCATCAAGTCCATAAAAATGGCAGGAGCATTAGTTAAACCGAAAGGCATAACAAGGAATTCATAATGGCCATACCTTGTTCTGAAAGCGATTTTCGGCACATCTGACTCTTTAACTAACAACTGATAGTAACCTAATCTCAGATCAATCTTTGAAAATACTATAGCCCTTTTCAACTGATCAAATAAGTCATCAATCTGTGGTAAAGGGTATTTGCTCTTTATAGTCACTTTATTCAACTATTTATAGTCGATACACATTCTCATCATGCCATCTTTCTTTTTCACGAACAATACTGGTGCACCTTAAGGAGAATAACTCGATTGAACAAAACCTCGGTCTGTCAACTCTTGCAATTGAGCTTTCAATTCTTTTAATTCTGTTGGAGCCATTCTGTACGGAGATATCGATATCGGTGTTGTTCCTGGTACTAACTCAATACCAAATTCAACTTCTCCGATCGGCGATAATCCCGGTAATTCTTCTAGAAATACATCTGAAAACATAACAAACAATAGGTACGGATTCAATCTTTGATTCTGACACCTTCGTATCCAATACGTATGCAAGATATGCATCATAGCCCTTTCTCAAAAATTTCTGAGCTGATATAGACGATATCAGAGTAGGTAATTCATTTGAATCATTAGATTCAATCCGAAGAATCTGTAACAACCCGATTTAGACCCTAATCGGAATGGTGGTTCCGGGGCCACAAATCCAAGTCAGAAAAATATTTAAAAATTATATTTTGTGTTTATTTTGTGTGAATTTATAACTTTGAAATTTTAGTGATTTAATTTTGTCGTTTAGGTATCTGATTAAATAAAAGGACTTAATCGCGTAAAATAAAAATTAGGAGGTAATTTGTAAAAGGGCCAGATTATTAATGGTTTTCTAATTTGGGGTATCTATGTTGAAATTATTCCATTAGCATAATAAGTGGACGGTTAAAGACATATATTATATAATTTTATTATTATTTCATTAAGGTTATTTAAGTAATTTAGTTAATAAACATATATTAGTTAATAATAAAGTTATCAAATTTATTTTCTGTCATTTGTTCTTCATTGTCGAAAGTTAAAACAAGGAAAAAAGAAAGAAACCAAGCTAGGGTTCGGTTGATTCTAAGCTCAATCAAGGTAAGTGCTTAGCTCGGTTTTTGATAATTTTTACGTTTTTGAGATCGTTTCTTCGAGTACTACAAAACCCATGCTTGAATTTTTTTATTTTGATGAATATTTTGAGTTATGCCATTGATGAGAGCTTCTGATTTTTGTTGTTTGATGATGAAATATGAAAGATATGTTTTAAATTAACATGTTTTGTATTGGAGTTTTTGATGATTTTGAGGAATTAGGACGAAATTGTAAAAATAATAATTTGAGGGACTAAAATATGAAATAAATGAAATATATGGACTTGTAACACCCCAAACCCGACCTAGAAGTTAGGCCCAAATCTGACGTGTCATATTGAAGTGTTTTTCGAAAACCATGTTTTCATTAGAAACCCTTCTTATTTAAAACGTAGTACATTGAAAACTTCTTAATTTTATTTCCAAAATTTCTTTTTACTTTGCGGAAGCTAATTATAAAAGTAACCGATTTACGAAAACATGATGTTTAAAAGTTAAGTTGTGAAAATGTAGTGTTTTGAAAACAGTTGTTTTGGAAAACTGTGATTTACTTCTAACCATTATAAAACATAATAAATAAAATTCCAAAGTAAAATAAAAACCAGAATTAAGAGAGAGGCCTTATTACAATAACATTTGAAAGAAATACGCAACAGTAAATAAACAAATCTGAAAACATAAGCAGTGTGTGGCCATCTTCGAGTCCCTCGCAGCACCGAACCACCTAATGCTGTGGATTACATGCATAGTTAATAAACGGGGTGAGTTTACAAAAACTCAGTGTGTAATCCCCTTTCTAAAGTAATAGTCAGTATACAGAAACAAAAATAGAAACAGTCTAGGCCAGAGCTCGTTATCAGAAATAATACAGTCCAGTTTAGAGCATACATAGGCCAAAGCCTATTACAATATCATTTGGTTCACAACCCATAACAGAATCAATTGGGCCCAGCCAAAACCAATAACAGAACAGAATGTATTAATGCATGGATGCATGCTATCCCATCCCAATAATCCAACCGTTACACATCAACTCCGCCCCCTGGTACACATCATGTGGGGATATAAATATCGACCCACCCAACCGATACACATCAATGGTAGCCCGGTTGCGGTACTACCTTCTTTACAGTAAAGCTACTAATCATATATTGGGCTTAAAAAAGGCTTCAGTAGCAGTATTATAATTGGCACAAAGCCATCGGTAACTGTATTATGTTTGGCACATTGCCATCAGCGACAGTAATATAATTGGCACACAACCTTGGGTAAATATGATCCACACAGAGTCATCCATAAGTATGTTAGGCACATAGCCACAGGTAAATACGTTTGGCATAAAGCCATAGTCAAGATGGCACAGAGCCATTTTTAGGTTGGCACAAAGCCACAATTAGAATAATTGGCTTTAAGCCATTGGTAGTTGTTTCATGTTAGGCACATAGCCATCAGCAACGGTAATACAGTCAGCATATAGCCTCGAGTAAATATGATCGACACAGAGTCATCAATAATCATATATTAGGCATAAAAGCCACCGGTGGATCCATGGTCGTCAAGCAACCATGCGATCCTTAATCGGTGGATCCATAGTCGTCAAGCAACCATGCGATTTTCAATCAGTGGATCCAAGGTCGTCAAGCAACCATGCGATCCTCAATTTCTTACTCTGTTTCACAATTCCAACCCCATGCAATATGTCGTGTATGTCATGCTCAATCATCACACGTGTATGCAAAATGGCCATGCTCAGTAACAATCATTTAAACATATATTAAAAACATATCAATTTTACAACCACAGTCAAGTCAGTTAAAACACAATCATACAATCACAGTCAATCAGTCAAATTCATAGTCCAAGTCAGTCATTTACCCATAAGGGCAAAACAATCATTTTACTCTACTGGGGTATTTTAGTAATTTTACACTACAAGGGTAATCTGATAATTTTATAAACTGGGGGTATTTTGGTAATATTACAAATTAGGGGTATTTCGGTAATTTTACAAGTCAGGGGAATTTTGATAATTTTACAAATCGAGGATATTTAGATAATTTTACAAATTGAGGGTATTTCAGTAATTTTACAAATCGGGGGTATTTCGATAATTTTACAAACTGGGCTATTTCGATAATTTTACAAATTGAGGGTATTTCGATAATTTTACAAGTCGAGGGTATTTTGGTAATTTTACAAATTGAGGGTATTTCGATAATTTTACAAATTAGGGGTATTTCGGTAATTTTACAAATCGGGGGTCTTAACGACCCAACAGAAGGTCCACTGTCACCTCGAGCGACTTAAGTAATCTAAACAGACCTAACGGTGCAAATAGGCCTAAGGCCCATTACTCAGCCCAAGTGGGCCCACACGCTAGTGTGGCCCATTTAGCCCAACTACTTCCCACCTAACAATTTGATTTACACAAGTGGGCCAATGGGCCCATTTGGCTCGTCAAAGCCCGATACACGAGAACACTCATGGTGGCCACTACAGTCTATCGCCCATGGTTTGTGGGCTCGGTTACCACACGAGCGATCGTACGCTCACAAGGCTTCAAATGCCGAAGTTTCGGCTTTTCGGCTTTTGCTGACTTCTAACAAAGAAGGGCGCGAATACACACCTATTTATGAGAATGCGCCGAAGTCCACGATCACCAACCTTGGCACATCCTGGCATTGAGTCTTTCTCCCAACTCATCTGGTTCACTCTATTTAAGGCCAACTTTTCACCAATTCTCATGTTAGCTTCCCGATGTGGGATTACTTTCAACCATTAGAAAAATTCCTTATTCTTATGACCACTTCAACCACAGAGTTCTAGTCCAACTCCACCTCTTATACAGCTCAAATAGCAAAATATATACTCCACTGCGCATCCCAAGACTTGAACCTTAGACCTCACAGTTGCACAACACGCCACCTTGCCACTACACCACAAGCTCTCTCTATGATGAAAACGTCCATAATTAACTTTAGGACATATGTGCTAGTGTCCTGATTCACTTAAGAGAAAAACCAAAATGAATTGTAAGAGCCAAGACTTGAACCTAGGCTCCCTTGCAACCTTAATGACGCCCAACCACTAGACCACATGCTTCCTTGTGTCATTTATTGAACACAATAATTTAAAAGGCCGTTCTCCAAGCATCTAGGGTTTTATTCACTTAATACCAAAATTTTTGCTAAAGCCCAGGTTTGAACCCAAGATTTTTCCAACACTTCTCAGGGCCATTAACCACCAAAGTAGACATTTAATTGTGTCATTTCCTTGCACAATTAAATACTTATATACCACCTCCTTACGGACCCAAAATCAAGGCCCAATACTTCTAGGCCCAAATTCGGGGTGTTACAATTCTACCCCCTTAAAGAAATTTCGTCCTCGAAATTTCCAACTATCTGAACAAGCACTCAGCTCAACCTACACCCCTACGCTCCCGCTGTGCACTCTAGTTCCAAACTACATTAATACACTTTTAACTTAATCTCAAAACCTCTCACACCCAACCAAGCATCTAACCACAGTAACAAACAGATATTTACCACACATGCATACAATTTCTATATTCAAACATCACATCCAAACAAAACACACCTGACTTAAAAAGAACTGTGCAATCCTAAACCCGATGCTCCTTAGACCTGTATCTGAGACACGCTCCTGACTTCCTCCATCATACGCTTGGATGGCGCCTTTTGCAACACTCGCAAGCTAAAACGTTCAGACACGTCTTAAAACGTTTCACAGAACGGGGCTCCTGCTTCAGAGGACTGTGATTCCTCTTCCTGCTGCACTCCAAGCGCCTAGCCTAAAGTATTTCACCATACGCCTTAACTCTTACCTCGAACACTTCTTCCAACACTTCCCTTACCAACTGGGTATGTGCCTCCGTAGCAAGCTCCGGGTTATTGTTACTCGAAGTTGGCGGACTTACCTTGACTACAGTTTCTTGAACCATCTCATGTTCTGGGGAGACGGGCAACTCCTCGCGACCTTGCTTGCCTTCGAAACCCATCACAGTACTGTTGCTAACTTAAACAAAATATGATTTCCAGAACATACACTGAATAAATAAAAAAATCTAACTTTAAGTACAGTCTAACAAAAAACTTACGGATTCGGTGCCAGAGACTCGGTAACCACACTTTCAGGAAAATATTCGAAAAAACATTTCAAATACTTCAAAAATTTTTGAACCTTTTTGAAAAAATTCTTTCAGAAATCCAATTTTAAAACCCATTCCACAACCGAGTTTTGCAACTTGACTCTGATACCACTAAATGTAACACCCTAAACCCAACCTAGAAGTTAGGCTCGAATCTAACGTGTCATATTGAAGTGTTTTTCAAAAACCATGTTTTCATTAGAAACTCTTCTTATTTAAAACGTAGTACATTGAAAACTTCTTAATTTTATTTCCAAAATTCTTTTTGACTTTGCGGAAGCTAATTCTAAAAGTAACCAATTTACGAAAACATGATGTTTAAAAGTTAAGTTGTGAAAACATAGTGTTTTGAAAACAGTTATTGTTTTGGAAAACTGTGATTTACTTCTAACCATTATAGAACATAGTAAACAAAATCCCAAAGTAAAATAAAAACCAGAATTAAGAGAGAGGCCTTATTACAATAACATTTGAAAGAAATACGCAATAGTAAATAAACAAATCTAAAAACATAAGCAGTGTGTGACCATCTCCGAGTCCCTCGCAGCACCGAGCCATCTAACACTAGGGATTACCTACATAGTTAATAAACAGGGTGAGTTTACGAAAACTCAATGTGTAATCCCCTTTCTAAAGTAACATGATCGATATCTAAAACAAAAATAGAAATGTCTAGGCCAAAGCCCGTTAACGATATAAAGATGCAGTCGATTCAGAGCATACGTAGGCCAAAGCCTATAACAATATCATTTGGATCACAGCCCATAACAGAATCGATTGGGCCCAGCCAAAACCAATAACAGAACAGAATGTGTTAATGCATGTATTCATGCTATCCTATCCCAATAATCCAACCGTTACACATCAACTCCGTCCCCCGGTACACATCATGTGAGGATATAAATATCGACCCACCTAACCGATACACATCAATGGTAGCCCAGTTGCGGTACTACCTTCATTACAGCAAAGCTACTAATCATATATTGGGCTTAAAAAATCCTTTAGTAGCGGTATTATAATTGGCACAAAGCCATCGGTAACTGTATTATGTTTGGCATATAGCCATCAGCGACAGTAATATAATCGGCACACAACCTTTGGGTAAATATGATCCGCATGTAGTCATCCATAAGTATGTTAGGCACATAGCCACAGGTAAATACGTTTGGCACAAAGCCATAGTCAAGATGGCACAGAGCCATTTTTAGGTTGGCACAAAGCCACAATCAAAATAATTGGCTTTAAGCCATTGGTAGCTATTTCATATTAGGCACATAGCCATAGCCATCAGCGATAATATAATACAATCGACACACGACCTTGGGTAAATATGATCGACACGAGTGTCGTCGCCAATAATCATATATTGGGCTTAAAAGCCACCGGTGGATCCACGGTCGTCAAGCAACCATGCAATCCTTAATCGGTGGATCCACGGTCGTCAAGCAACCATGCGATCCTCAATCGGTGGATCCACAGTCGTCAAGCAACAATGCGATCCTCAATTTCTTCCTCCGTTTCACAATTCCAACCCCATGCAATATGTCGTGTATGTCATGCTCAATCACCACACGTGTATGCAAAATAGCCATGCTCAGTAACAATCATTTAAACATATATTAAAAACATATCAGTTTTACAACCACAGTCAAGTCAGTTAAAACACAATCATACAATCAGAGTCAATCAGTCAAATTCATAGTCCAAGTCAGTCATTTACCAAAATGGGCAAAATAGTCATTTTACCCTACAGGGGTATTTCAGTAATTTTACACTACAAGGGTAATCCAATAATTTTACAAATCAGGGGTATTTCGATAATTTTACAAATTAGTAGTATTTTAATAGTTTTACAAATCGGGGATATTTTTGTAATTTTACAAATCAGGGGTATTTCGATAATTTTACAAACTGGGTTATTTCATTAATTTTACAAATTGAGGGTATTTCGATAATTTTACAAGTCGAGGGTATTTTGGTAATTTTACAAATTGAGGGTATTTCGATAATTTTACAAATTGGGGGTATTTCGGTAATTTTATAAGTCGAGGGTATTTCGGTAATTTTACAAATCGGGGGTCTTAACGACCCAACAGAAGGTCCACTGTCACCTCGAGCGACTTAAGTAATCTAAACAGACCTAACGGTGCAAATGGGCCTAAGGCCCATTACTCAGCCCAAGTGGGCCCACACGCTAGTGTGGCCCATTTAGCCCAACTACTTCCCACCTAACAATTTGATTTACACAAGTGGGCCAATGGGCCCATTTGGCTCGTCAAAGCCCGATACACGAGAACGCTCATGGTGGCCACTACAGTCTATCGCCCATGGTTTGTGGGCTCGGTTACCACACGAGCGATCGCACGCTCACAAGGATTCAAATGCCGAAGTTTCGGCTTTTCGGCTTTTGCTGACTTCTAACAAAGAAGGGCGCGAATACACACCTATTTATGAGAATGCGCCGAAGTCCACGATCACCAACCTTGGCACATCCTGGCATTGAGTCTTTCTCCCAACTCATCTGGTTCACTCGATTTAAGGCCAACTTTTCACCAATTCTCATGTTAGCTTCCCGATGTGGGATTACTTTCAACCATTAGAAAAATTCCTTATTCTTATGACCACTTCAACCACAGAGTTCCAATCCAACTCCACCTCTTATACAGCTCAAATAGCAAAATATATACTCCACTGCGCATCCCAAGACTTGAACCTTAGACCTCACAGTTGCACAACACGCCACCTTGCCACTCCACCACAAGCTCTCTCTATGATAGAAACGTCCATAATTAACTTTAGGACATATGTGCCAGTGTCCTGATTCACTTAAGAGAAAAACCAAAATGAATTGTAAGAGCCAAGACTTGAACCTAGGCTCCCTTGCAACCTTAATGACGCCCAACCACTAGACCACATGCTTCCTTGTGTCATTTATTGAACACAATAATTTAAAAGGCCGTCCTCCAAGCATCTAGGGTTTTATTCACTTAATACCAAAATTTTTGCTAAAGCCCAGGTTTGAACCCAAGATTTTTCCAACACTTCTCAGGGCCATTAACCACCAAAGTAGACATTTAATTGTTTCATTTCCTTGCACAATTAAATACTTATATACCACCTCCTTACGGACCCAAAATCAAGGCCCAATACTTCTAGGCCCAAATTCGGGGTGTTACAATTCTACCCCCTTAAAGAAATTTCGTCCTCGAAATTTCCAACTATCTGAACAAGCACTCAGCTCAACCTACACCCCTACGCTCCCGCTGTGCACTCTAGTTCCAAACTACATTAATACACTTTTAACTTAATCTCAAAACCTCTCACACCCAACCAAGCATCTAACCACAGTAACAAACAGATATTTACCACACATGCATACAATTTCTATATTCAAACATCACATCCAAACAAAACACACCTGACTTAAAAAGAACTGTGCAATCCTGAACCCGATGCTCCTTAGACCTGTATCTGAGACACGCTCCTGACTTCCTCCATCATACGCTTGGATGACGCCTTTTGCAACACTCGCAAGCTAAAAAGTTCAGACACGTCTTAACGCTGCTTTCACGTAAGCAGGGCTCCCGCCTGAGAGGATCGTGATTCCTCTTCTTCTTTGCACTCCAGCGCCTAGCCTAAAGTATTTCACCATACGCCTTAACTCTTACCTCGAACACTTCTTCCAACACTTCCCTTACCAACTGGGTATGTGCCTCCGTAGCAAGCTCCGGGTTATTGTTACTCGAAGTTGGCGGACTTACCTTGACTACAGTTTCTTGAACCATCTCATGTTCTGGGGAGACGGGCAACTCCTCGCGACCTTGCTTGCCTTCGAAACCCATCACAATCATCATAACTTAAACAAAATATGATTTCCAGAACATACACTGAATAAATAAAAAAAATCTAACTTTAAGTACAGTCTAACAAAAAACTTACGGATTCGGTGCCAGAGACTCGGTAACCACACTTTCAGGAAAATATTCGAAAAAACATTTCAAATACTTCAAAAATTTTTGAACCTTTTTGAAAAATTTCTTTCGTAAATCCAATTTTAAACCCATTCCACAACCGAGTTTTGCAACTTGACTCTGATACCACTAAATGTAACACCCTAAACCCAACCTAGAAGTTAGGCTCGAATCTAACGTGTCATATTGAAGTGTTTTTCAAAAACCATGTTTTCATTAGAAACTCTTCTTATTTAAAACGTAGTACATTGAAAACTTCTTAATTTTATTTCCAAAATTCTTTTTGACTTTGCGGAAGCTAATTCTAAAAGTAACCAATTTACTGAAAACATGATGTTTAAAAGTTAAGTTATGAAACATAGTGTTTTGAAAAGCAGCTTATTGTTTTGGAAAACTGTGATTTACTTCTAACCATTATAGAACATAGTAAACAAAATCCCAAAGTAAAATAAAACCAGAATTAAGAGAGGCCTTATTACAATAACATTTGAAAGAAATACGCAATAGTAAATAAACAAATCTAAAAACATAAGCAGTGTGTGACCATCTCCGAGTCCCTCGCAGCACCGAGCCACCTAACACTAGGGATTACCTACATAGTTAATAAACAGGGTGAGTTTACAAAAACTCAATGTGTAATCCCCTTTCTAAAGTAACAACATCGATATCTAAAACAAAAATAGAAATAGATCTAGGCCAAAGCACATTATGATGAGAATAATGCAGTCCGATTCAGAGCATACGTAGGCCAAAGCCTATAACAATATCATTTGGATCACAGCCCATAACAGAATCAATTGGGCCCAGCCAAAACCAATAACAGAACAGAATGTGTTAATGCATGTATTCATGCTATCCTATCCCAATAATCCAACCGTTACACATCAACTCCGTCCCCCGGTACACATCATGTGAGGATATAAATATCGACCCACCTAACCGATACACATCAATGGTAGCCCGGTTGCGGTACTACCTTCATTACAGCAAAGCTACTAATCATATATTGGGCTTAAAAAATCCTTTAGTAGCGGTATTATAATTGGCACAAAGCCATCGGTAACTGTATTATGTTTGGCATATAGCCATCAGCGACAGTAATTTAATCGGCACACAACCTTGGGTAAATATGATCCACACAGAGTCATCCATAAGTATGTTAGGCACATAGCCACAGGTAAATACGTTTGGCACAAAGCCATAGTCAAGATGGCACAGAGCCATTTTTAGGTTGGCACAAAGCCACAATCAAAATAATTGGCTTTAAGCCATTGGTAGCTATTTCATATTAGGCACATAGCCATCAGCGACGATAATATAGTCAGCACACAGCCTTGGGTAAATATGATCGACACAGAGTCGTTAATAATCATATATTGGGCTTAAAAGCCACCGGTGGATCCACGGTCGTCAAGCAACCATGCAATCCTTAATCGGTGGATCCACGGTCGTCAAGCAACCATGCGATCCTCAATCGGTGGATCCACAGTCGTCAAGCAACCATGCGATCCTCAATTTCTTCCTCCGTTTCACAATTCCAACCCCATGCAATATGTCGTGTATGTCATGCTCAATCACCACACGTGTATGCAAAATAGCCATGCTCAGTAACAATCATTTAAACATATATTAAAAACATATCGCTTTACAACCACAAATAAGTCGCTTAAAACACAATCATACAATCACAGTCAATCAGTCAAATTCATAGTCCAAGTCAGTCATTTACCAAAATGGGCAAAATAGTCATTTTACCCTACAGGGGTATTTCAGTAATTTTACACTACAAGGGTAATCCAATAATTTTACAAATCGAGGGTATTTCGATAATTTTACAAATTAGTAGTATTTTAATAATTTTACAAATCGGGGATATTTTTGTAATTTTACAAATCGGGGGTATTTCGATAACTTTACAAATTGGGGGTATTTCAATAATTTTATAAACTGGGATATTTCGGTAATTTTACAAATTAAGGGTATTTCGGTAATTTTACAAATCGGGGGTATTTTAGTAATTTTACAAATTAAGTGTATTTCGATAATTTTACAAATCGGGGGTCTTAACGACCCAATAGAAGGTCCACCGTTGCCTCGAGCAACTTAAGTAACCTAAACAGACCTAACGGTGCAAATAGGCCTAAGGCCCATTACTCAGCCCAAGTGGGCCCACACGCTAGCGTGGCCCATTTAGCCCAACTACTTCTAACCTAACAATTATATTTACACAAGCGGGCCCAAGGGCCTATTTGGCTCGTCAGGGCCAAATACACTAGAACGCTCATGGCGGCCTCTACAGTCTATTGCCCATGGTTTGTGGGCTCGGTTACCACACGAGCGATCGCACGCTCGTAGGGCCTCAAATGCTGAAGTTTTGGCTTTTCGGCTTTTGCTGACTTCTAACAAAGAAGGGCGCGAATATACACCTGTTTATGAGAACGCGCCGAAGTCCACGATCACCAACCTTGGCACATCCTGCATTGAGTCTTCCTCCCAACTCATCTGGTTCGCTCTATTTAAAGCCAGCTTCTCACCAATTCTCACATTAGCTTCTCGATGTGGGATTACTTTCAACTATTAGGAAAATTCCTCATTCTTATGACCACTTCAACCACAGAGTTCCAGTCCAACTCCACCTCCCATATAGCTCAAATAGAAAAATAAATACTCCACTGCGCATCCCAAGACTTGAACCTCAGACCTCACAGTTGCATAACACGCCACCTTGCCACTCCACCACATGCTCTTTCTGAGATAAAAACGTCCATAATTAACTTGAAGACATATGTGCCAGCATCCAGATTCACTTAAGAGAAAAACCAAAATGAATTGTAAGAGCCAAGACTTGAACCCAGGCTCCCTTGCAACCTTAATGATGTCACAACCACTAGAGCACATTATTCCTTGTATCATTTATTTAACACAATAATTTAAAAGGCCATCCTCCAAGCATCCAGGGTTTTATTCACTTAATTCCAAAATTTTTGCTAAAGCCCAAGTTTGAACCCAAGATTTCTCCAACACTTCTCAGGGCCATTAACCACCAAAGTAGACATTTAATTGTGTCATTTCCTTGCATAGTTAAATACTTATATACCACCTTCTTACGGACCCATACTCAAGGCCCAATAGTTTTAGGCCTAAATTCAGGGTGTTATAGGGCTTGTATAAGCATGGGCAAAATTCGCCCAAATAATATCCTGATTTTGGGCCTAGTCAAAATAGTGGTTTTGTGACCAAAAAAAAATCCGAGATAGAAATAATTATATTATAATTATTTTGATGTTTATGATATGATTGCATGATTGTGTGAAAATTTCGTGATGAAATCCTATGCCTAAAGTGCTTAAATAAATCGAATAATTTGCAAAACTTGCATTCTAGAAGTTTCTAGTATGAAATTGTTTTGAAATATTAATTAGGAGGTATTAAATAGCAATTTTACCAATTTCTAAGTTTATGGACAAAAATTGGACATGGATGGAATTTTTGAAAGTTTAGTAGTAAGGGCATTTTGGTTATTTAGGGGTAAAATGAATTAAAATACAAAATTAAAAGCCAATTTTGCTCATCTTCAACCCCATGGCCGAATATAGCAAGGAGAAACCATGGCTAGGGTTTTTTAAGCTTCCAAGCTCGATTTTAAGTCCATTCTAGCCCCGTTTTTCAAGTTCTTTACGTTTTTGGAGTCCCGGTAGCTCGATTTAGCTTATGCTAGCAATAATTTAACCTAGGGTTTATATTTGGAAAAATACCCATAGGTGAAATTTGTGTATTTTGGTTTTTTATGATAGAATATGAGTTTTTAAATTATGTTAGACAACTTGTGCTACTCGGTTTTAAGTGAAAACGAGAAAAAAGGGTTTAATCGGTAAAAATACCTAATAGTCATAAGTATATGTTAGAGTGAGAATTTGATGTTGCCATATGAGGGAAAAATGATCAGCATGTCATAAAACATAAGAAAATAGGCTAAAGTTTAATTTACGAGCTTTGGGGCAAAAGTGTAAATATGCAAAAGTTTAGGGGGAAAATTGTAATTTTTCCAAAATATGATTTTGGGTCAATTTGAATAATGTGAGTCCTAATTAGACTATATTTTAAATGATAGAGCAAGGAAAATTGAAATTCAGGCTAAAATGGGAAAAATACCAAGTTGTGGACGAAATGGTAAAAGTAGCCATTTTTGCATACTAGGTAAGTTCATATGTAAATGTTGGTAACATAATTATTATTTTAAATGTTTTTATGTTGTTTAAATGATATGATAATTATTATGAAATATTATACTCGTGATAATTGTTTGATAATATGTCAAATTATGTGATATACTTGGAAAATGTGAAATATTACCGAGTATCGGTTTCGGTATTCCGTAGAAGATGGTTGAGACACATGATTGGGAAAAAGGTCCCGTTGAACCTTAGGAATGGATTAGGATACAAGTGACATGTCACTGGGATATTTGAGCATCCGAACTCGTTGAGTTGAGTCTGAGTTCACTTATGGATGCGAATGTCCGAACTCGTTGAGTTGAGTCCGAGTTCGTGAAATGTAACTAGGCATCCGAGCTCGTTGAGTTGAGTCCGAGTTCACTTATGGATGAGAACGCCCGAGCTCGTTGAGTTGAGTCCGAGTTCGCTTATGGGCGGGTTACATAGTAGCTTGGCTACATATGTGGCACTTATGTGCAAACTTTCCATGTATCCGAATTATATTCCGATGTGTTCAACGGGTAAAGTTCTACTCAAATGGAGGAATACTTAAGATGAAAGGGACGTATTGGTAAGTGTTGTGAAATGGATACTTTGAATAGGTATGTACTTAACCTTCGGGTTGAAAAATCGATATAACAACAATATGGTAAGATGATATATGAAAATATGATATGAATGTCTTGGTGATAATTATGCAAATGATGTTTTATGTTTGCTTATATGGTTATGTCACTTGCTATTTGCATGTGAACTTACTAAGCATTTATGCTTACTCCCTCCTTTTCATTCCTTGTAGTGTTGACAAGCCAGCTCGGAAATCGGGAACGGTCGGAGGCACGCTCACACTATTCGTATACCATCTTGGCATAATGGCTTGTCTATTTTGAGTATGGCATGTATAGCATTATAATCATTTTGTATATACAGTCTTATGATATGGTTATTGAGTAGTATAAAAATGCTTGGTAATGATTAGCCATTGGAATGGCTAATTATGATCATTTTTGGTGTTATGTATGTCAAATTGCTAGTTAATCCATGGAAACCATGAAATAGGTAAATTTTACCATAAAATAGATTCGATTCAGCATGTGATAGAGTGACGTGAATTTGAAAAATCATTAAAAATAGTAGAGATATAATTAGATGATGAATAAAATATGGAATTGAATAATTATGAGTCTATTTTCATATGGAAGAAATGAAACAGGTATATGAGTTATATTTTATGAGATGTTTAAATTTTTGTGAAACAGGGCCAGAGCGACTTCTGGATCCCCTGTTCTGACTTTGAAAATTCACCATAAATTTTATAAAAATAATTAGAAGTCCTAATTTATATGTACAGATTTAATATTGAGTCTAGTTTTAAGAGAAACAAACTTCATAGTCATTGAAATTCTGTGCAGAGAGATATCTGATTCGTAATACACAGAGGTCAGAGCAGTCGAACCCTGAAATAGGGGAGAATTTAACTAATAAACTGTACTAATTGGCCTAGCCAAAAATTCTAGAAAAAATTAGTAAATAGATATATGAGTCTAGTTTCAGGGAAAATTTACGGAATTGGATTTTGAGTTTCAGAACTCGAGATATGAATTTTTAAGCGACTGTGATGCAGTTAGCCAGCTTGTCTGGAATTTTTAAAATTAAATTGTTTGAGCTGTTTAAGCAATGAATTAAGTCTGTTAACACCTCGTGTTCGACTCCGGCAACGGTCTCGGGTACGGGGTGTTACAGGCCCAACATGATTATAGGGAAATTTTATATATTTTGTGTTTTGTATAATATGGACTAAATTGTAAAAATTGTAAATGTTAATAGTAAATGGTAATTCTCCCATTTATATGTTTTTGGACTTAATTGAATGAAAATATGTTTGAATGAGCTTAATTTGAATATGTTTAGATCAAGAACCAAAGAAATCAGATTTGGATCAGGGGAAAATGAAAGTTGTAAACTAGCTGTCCCGTTCCGTTTTGTATCGTCTGAGGTAAGTTTATAAGCAAATAGACGTACCAAACTTTAATTAAATGCAAAGTTTATAAGCTGGAATAAAATATATGAATTGATATGTGCTAATCTGAATGTGTATAAGCATGGTAACTATGTTCATGCAATAGTTTCGACTGAGTTACTACGTCCGAAAGCCCCGATGAACCTTAGGAATAGTTAGGATACATATGTCATGACATAGGATTCCGATACATGTGTGTAAGTAAGACCATGACATCGATATGTGATTTCGATATGTGTTTAGACATAGGATTCCGATACATGTGTGTAAGTAAGACCATGACATTGATATGTGATTTCGATATGTGTTTATGAGTAAGACCCTGTCTGGGACAGTGGCATCGATATGTGGCTACATGTAAGACCACGTCTGGGACGTTGGCATTGTACGATTTATGTGATTATCCTAGTGTCTTATCCAATTCTGAATGGTTCATCGGGCAAAGGTAAATAGAGTACGGATGTGTAAAACGAGCTAAATGGCCAGGTATGAATTAGCTTGTTGGCTACTAGTAAAAGGGTAAGTATATAACTTGATTTTTGCTACAAGTCATGTGTTATGCATATGTTGAATCAATGTGAGATTGGAATGTGAATTCGGCCTTATGACTAAGTAAATTGAGTATCAATGAAATGATTTCCTAATTATGTGCATATATAAGACCATGTATACTCGGTCACATATCAAGCTTAGGTATATAAGGTTTATTATGATATATGAGCTTATGTATTGGAGAGTATGTGGATTAGGTTTTTACAATGATTATTAGCTTGGAAAATTGAATGTTAAAATGTTAATTTGACCATATGGATATTCGACCAAGGTGATCTTTATGTATGAAAATATATCAATAATGAAATTCATATGTTTGTGATTAAATGTGATAATGATGATATAATTTGATTTAGTTTAGTTGAATAGTTAATATTATTGAGTTGTTTATTTGCCTATGACTTACTAAGCTATAATAGCTTACTCTGTGTATACATGTTTACTTGTTTTATAGATTTTGATTTCAAGTTACAAGCTCAGGGATCGTCAGTCAAGTCTATCACACTATCGACCGCCTTCGGTATTTAATAAGTTACATTTTGAAACTATGGCATGTATAGGCTGGAACATACTTTTGAAATGCTGAATGTTGGTTATGTAAATCTAAAGCCATGTGAAGATGGCTTAATCCCTAAGTTTGGTTTTGGTTATGTTCTGGTTGTGGTTTAATCTATTTCAGTTATAATGTTGCATGCCATGATATGTATGATATATGTGTTAAATGTTATATGTCTTGAAAAATGGTTGATGTAATGAACATAGTGTGTTCATATTCGCATAGCATGTTTATTTGCCTCGACTAAGGTGTTGGTATAGGTAAAATGAATACGAATTGGCCTGAAAACTATTTCAGTAATGAATTGATACATTCGGTTGTAAAGTCGAATGGAGTAAAATGATTTTGATTAATTCGTGATCTAGTATTGCCTATACAAATACTTATGCATATGATAATTTGAGTTGGTATGTTCGACACATGGTATGTAATATTTATGTTTTTAATATGACTACATGTAGTTAATATCTTGTAATGATAGAAGTAATCACCTTTAGTTGATAAGTATTTCCGGTCAAATTGGTTGAATTACGATCGCATGTACGTATTTGAGTGGGCTTTAGATGCTTAAATTCGATTGTGTTAGACATGTAATGTATTGATTAAATGATGGTTAGTTGTATATATGTTATTTGGACTTATTGATTTGTATTATTAGGGTTCGATAATAAACTATGAAACAGCATGTGTATTATGTAATGAATAAATGACCAACTTGATAGTAAATGAATGTTGAATATAATATGATTTTTATTGAGTAATTATATGTAGTAGATTTTGGGTGTTCTATTTGATTATGATTTATAGTATGCGACTAAAGTGTAATGAAGTTTGAATATATACATGTATTATAAGTTGAATCAAAAGTATATTCAGTTATGTGGTATTAAACTTTTAAAATTGACTATTGAAATTAATAAATGATTGTTACATTTTATAAACAATAATAATTATGCAAGTGAAGGCATGTGTTCGTTTGAATTTGTGTTTTGACTGGTAATACCTCGTAACCTTAATCCGATGACCGATACAGGTTAGGGGTGTTACAGAATCTCACCATTTTGACATTTCAATTCAATAGTCTTCTGTCTACAATTCACAACGGTATCGTGCATAGTCAGCCAGTCCATACCCAGAATCACATCAAACTCATCGAACGGTAGAAGCATCAAGTCAGCTCAAAAACAGTAACCCCGGATCATCAGAGGACAATTCTGACAAATTTTATCAACTAAAACAAACTTGCCTAAAGGGTTCGATACTTTAATTACAAATTTTGTAGACTTGACATGTAAACTCTTTTTAAATACTAAATTCATACAGATATATGAATGGATTGATCCAGGATCTATCAACGTAACTATATCAGTATCAAAAAGTGAAAAAAGTACTGGTAATAACGTCTGGTGATGATGCTTCCTCTCGTGCACATATAGCATAAGCCTTGGCAGGTGCTCGTGCCATGGATCTCACAATCGAATCTCTCGTAGCACCTCGATTACCACTCACATTTCCAGTGTTTCGGGGCTATCTTCCTTTAGTAGTCCTATTCCTTGTTTTCACTGGTTGTTCTCTTTCAACTATGAACTTTTCTGGACAATCATGGAGAAAATGATCAAAAGATCCACATTTAAAGCAAGCTCTGCTCACTGATCTGTATTCACCATAATATCGCTTATTACAATGTTTACATTCAGATCCAGTGTTTCTAACACTTCCCACACTGGCCACAGATGTCGCCTGAGGTTTTGAATTTGTTTGTCTCGTATTTCTGTCTCTGATAGAAATTCCCACAAAGGCTATAGAATTAGGATGATATTCTCTAAATTTCTTTGATGCTTTCTAATATGATTTGCCTGTAAATATTTTTCTAATCTCTCTAGACTCAGAATCGGCTTTTCTTTTCTCTTTACAAAGCTCCTCGGGTTTACAGGCTCGGTCAAACAGAACAACAAACTTTTTCAGCTAAAGAATTCCAACCAGCACTCTAAATTCTTCATTTAATCCATCCTCGAATCTTTTATACATTATAGCTTTAAAAGAAACACATTCACGAGCATATTTGCTGAGTCGTACAAACTCTCATTCATATTCTATAACTAACATATGGCCTTGCTTCAATTCAAGAAATTATTTTCTCTTCTGATCAAAGAACCTTTGACTAATGTATTTCTTTCTAAATTCAACTTGAAAGAAATCCCAAGTGACTCGCTCTGGTGGAACTACGGATATCAAGGTATTCCACCACTGATACGCAGTATCTCTCAATAATGATACAACACACTTCATATATTCTTCGGGTGTTGTAACACCCCAAACCCAGCCCAGACGTTATGGCCGAATCTGGTGCATCACATTGAAGTGTTTTTGCGAAAACCTTATTTTCATTGAAAACCCTTCCTTAAGATATGAAACCTTAGTTAACTTAGGAAAACACTCTTTTCAGTTGTGAAAGCTTTGTTTAAAACATTCGATTTGAGAAAGTTTATCAATTAAAAGTTTGGTTGCGAAAACATAGTAAATAAAAACTATGGTTTAGAAAATCCCTGTCCAACTTCTCGCAATTACAATGCTTAAGAATAATAATCCAAATAATAACAAAAAATGGAGGCCTTATTACAATCCAGTCTAAAATCACTTAATAAATCAGGAACTAAATGCTTTTAAAATAACCAAGCCCAAGTTGTCTTCCTAGCTGGCCACCCAGAGTCCCTCCAGACCTCGAACCTCCTATTGAGCATTACCTGAGAAAAATAAAAGAGGGGGTGAGTTTTCGCAAACTCAGTGTGTACACCCTCGTCGAGCAGCAAGCATTCATCAATCATCGTAAAATCACACATGCAATGCAATGCAATGCAACCCACCCCAATAATCCATCTGCTACACTTCAGCTCCATCCCCAGTACACTTCATGTGGGGATTCAAATATCGACCCACCCAACCGATACACCTCAATGGTAGCCCGATTGTGGAACTACCTTCATTGCAGCAAGCTGCTAATCATATAATGGGCTTAAAAAGCCTTCGGTGGATCCATGGTCATCAAGCAACCATGAGATCCTTATATACTTCCTTCGTTCCAAAATTCCCAACCTATATGCAACCTAAGCAGAATATCATATGTATGCGTTCACATCCATAAAACTTACCTTCAACACCTAGGGGTATTTTGGTCATTTTTGCCCTTAGGGGCATTTCGGTAATCTTCCCTTTCTTTACGGTTTTCACTTACCTTAGCCTGTTAACAAATCTTGTGAGCTAAGATGAATGAATACTATGCACCAGGTAGGATTCCAGAGAAGAGGAGGTGAGTCATTAAGACCACTTAAGTACCAAGCTCTCCCTAGATCCAATCCTAGACATGCATATACCCGTTGCCACACCTTAACCCTTTAACTTGTCCATGGTCGCAATAAATTAATTAAGTTTTATGTAGTCATCACATACTAGGCCCAAAACTCCTTACAAAGCCCAGTCAAATTCACATACCTGTATATGGCCAACTAGGCCCAATCATGTTCATATGGCCCATTAGGCTTAAATCACCTGTGTACTGCCCATTAGGCCCAATTCACATTTATATGGCCCATTAGGCCCAAATCACATTATACACATGCTCACATACGAATTTCTATCACATATCATCAATTATCAATTTTTGCCTATTATCAGCTCGTCAGGCCCATTTAGCCTATTCTGGCCCGGTTGGCCAGCTCACAGCCCAAGCCCATGGAATCGCCCTTGGGCCTTAGACAACCTATCAATTTCCCCATTACGAGTGTTCCCGCACTCACAAGTCTGCCGTAGCAAAACTTTCGGCTTTTCAGCATTTCGACTTTTCGGGTTTTGCCGATTCATTGTGTGTGTGTAGTGTATGTACACACCTGGTAATAGAGCGTGCTACGATTTCCCTTAGTCACAAACCCTCAAATGATATCACCCTTCAATTAACTGTATGCTTAATACATATTTTACCCAAAACCGACACCTCACCTTAACTTTACCTTAAACACCAATCTCTAGTAGCTTTTCCTTGATCACGTATTCCCTAGATCTGCACTAATCTTACTTATTAAAACCAAATACTAGGGGATTCGCATCCAACATAATTCACCCCCTTATCTCACTTAAGACCATTTGGCCAACCTTAGCCAACAAGAGAGGAATACTTACCAAAACCACAAAACAACTTAGGAGCAATTTCAGCAGAGAGCTAAGATCCGAGATCCGATACTAATTCCCTACCACAGTTGATTAGAAAGAGTGGGGAAAGAACCGCGTAATAGATTCTTAGCAAAACCGATTGGGAGAACAACACTTAGTATAGACTTAACCGAAGTAGAAGGAGTAGTAATTGCATCAAGGGTATTCGGCCAAAAAGTATTGGGCCCTTGGGAGATTCGACTTTCAAGCTTAGTATGGTGAATAAGGTTTATTTGGCACAGATTAAAGAAGAAGAGTAGAAGAAGAATAGAAAATCAGCACAAGGAAAGAAAGAAAGAAGCAAAGGTTTTCGGCTTTTTGGATCTTGAAGAGAAAAGGGTTTCTGATAACAAAGTGAGAGAGATTTCGGCATTAGCCTGGCAACCTTGCATTCGGCACCTACTTATAGCCCCTATAGTCGAATTGCCTAATCCTTAATTCCCAATTCGGCTCCATCACTTCCCCCTTCTCATCTCCTTATTTTTCTCCCTGATAACCCCTTGATCCTTTCCTCAAATTTCTCTTCTAAACACTCCCCTTGGAGTCCATCTTCACGCCACTTCCACCCTTCTAGAAGGCCAAAATTAAGCTTCTAAAAATACTAAGCTAGGATTCGAACCTTGGATCTCCTTGCTAGCCACTAATGCCACCTCCCTACACTCTAAGTGGCGTCACTTAAGCACTCCTCCACAAGGCTTGTTGATGCCATTTTCCCCTATTTTTATTTAAAAGCCCAACTACTCCCAACCCTAGTTCTTTTAATAATTAAATTAAAATTCCTCCACCACAAAACTCGAACCCAGAACTTCTCCAACATACCTAGACACTCCAAATTCCTTGAACCCTTATATCCAACATGTCATTTGTCATTTTCTTGCTCACTTTAAAAAAATAAAAAAAATTTATGAGACCCAAAGCCTAAAGCCCAAAGCCCAATTCATCTAGGCCCAAAATTTGGGGCGTTACAGGTGTGCAGGACAATTGATCAAACACCCTAATCGTATTCTCAAGCCAACATTTGGCCCTCTCAAGATCATCATTAACAGTGGCTCTAAATTCCAACAGCTCCGTGTTTTCGAATTCTATCAACAGGTGGTTTATTTAATGGCAAAGGATCGATAACTTGAGGAACTACTGGGAACGGTTGGGGAATAGGTGGGGGAGTAGGTTACAGAACAGCCGAATTAGTACGAATGTACTATACAAACCACTCATTTAATATCTGAAAGAAGGCTTCTTTAGCCTCACCCCCGTGGCGACTCGTCACAGGTCTAGATTTAGTAGGCGCTGCTCCTTGAGCGGGAGCCAACGCGTTACTTTCTACGTTGTCCACTACAGCTCGTTCGGGATCCATTACTATATGAAAACATATTTAAGAACTTCAGGATTCGTCACACTATCATAGTTTTAAATATGACATGTATAGCTAGACTCACATACGCTACATTAGTCCTAGAATCGACTAAATTGTAGCTATGATACCAACAAATATAGCACCCCTAACCCGTAACCGTCATCGGAATAGGTTAAGAGGCATTACCAGACTTGACAAATGTAACACTCCAAACCCAAAACTGTCACCGGAATAGGTTAAGAGGCATTACCGAACTTGTAACTCAATTTAAAACATTCATTTAACAAATTTCATCACATTTCAATAACCATTATTCATTCACATTTATAATGTACTTAAAAGAATCATACAAAGTTTTAATCATGCATTTGGGACTAAATTGAATACATATAAAAATTTCAAAAACTTAGAAAATTTTCAACTATTCAAGTGTCACACGCCCGTGTGAACAGGCCGTGTGCCTCATACGGCATTAGACACACCCGTGTGTCTAAGCCGTGGCAAAACAGGGCATACATACTGACTTGAACCACACGGCCAAAGACACGCCCGTGTGCCTTGGCCATGGTCGAAACTGACTTGGATCACACGGCCAACCAGATGCTCGTGTGTCTTGTAACACCCCTAACTCATATCCGTCACTGGACTAGGGTTATGAGGCATTACCGATTAAAAGCACAAATCCAAACATTAATAAAGTTTCACCCAAGTCAAAACTTATTTATAAATAAAATATAGGTAACTTACATTTCAGAACATATATCGTTTTGCACATTGTAAACATAGGTCATATCAAATTTCAACTTAATACTTACTACGTATAATACAAATATATATATAGCATTAATCATTAACAACATGGTTAAACATATTATTAGGTTACTTATGAAATTATGCATAAATCACCAAATATCACATGCATATTCTTATAATTTAATAAGCCATAATACACATAAATAAAAATTTGCTTACATAGGCAACTAGGGTCAAGGTAAATTTTGAATTTGCATGCTTTGCATTTAAATATAAATTTTAAACATCCATACGGCACCAACCATATATTAACATATATTTCTTTTAAAAATATTAATCATAAAAGACTATACATATTTATTCTAGGTCATTAAATCATGCACATTTGACCTTAGTAACTTTAATCATTTTATGAACACACACACCACCCAAAAGTACACTAATTACCTATGCCAATCAATATGTCTAAGATCACATACTCATTAACCAATTAACTGTTAACATTTGGTCAACTTAAGCTTTGGTTTACTATTTGACATTTAAAACTCAACTTTAATAGCATATCCATGATAACTAAGTTTAAGCATGCAACCATGATTTAATAAGTTTGACCGAAAATACTTATCAACTAAAGGGGATTGTTTCTATCATTGCAAAACGCAACCCACATATAATCATACTCAAAACTTAAATCTTACATATCATGTACAAAACAAATTAAGTCACATTATCATATGCATAAATATTTATAATGCATTATTATAAAATTTCCAAACCAACTCATATTACAATTTATACTTCTCAAGAATAAGGCATTAGCTACAAATAGACATATAATCAAAACACGAATCTTACCTGCCATGTAATAACCATATAAAAACAATTTTAGTTATGTTCGGTCTTAGTCAAGTCTATGATGCCGAATCACATATATTAAATTGACCAAATACACCCACCATAATCACATATATTTTACTCTATGTATACCTTTGCCGAATCAACCATATATTCAACCAAAATCATTAATCATTACTAAAACATAAAACACCTATCATGAACATCATTCATTCATAGCACTTAACAATTTTACTAAAACAAATTCAAGCCACAGCCAAGCATAACCGAATTTAAACATGGGAATTAAGCCATTTTCGCATGGCCTTTATACATGCACTTTCCAAAATAACTAACTCCAAAGATAGCCTATACATGCCATAATTTGAGTTTAGCCTATAAGGTACCAAAATAGTAGATAGTCTGATGATCTTGCTGATGATTCCCAAGCTCGTAACTTGATCCAAAACCTATAAAACAAAAACACACATAAACACAGAGTAAGCTTTTTATAGCTTAGTAAGTCATAAGCAAATGTACAACCCAATGATAATATCAACTTAACTAAACCAAGCCAAATTATATTTTCATAACACTTTTAGATCCAAATATATAAAGTTCATATTATATATAAATATATATTCATTCATAAATGCCAGCTTGGCCAAATGCTATTATAATCCAAGTAATTAATTATCATTCAACCTTTAAGACAAAATGTCAACATATATATACCGAATATACATACACTTATATACTTGAGCTCAAAATCATAATATAACATCATGTATATATACATATCTATATGGCCGAATATACATGGTCTTGTATACACCTATTCAAAAACCAATTCCATAATATTCATATCATTCATTCATAAGACCAAACACATTATCATGATCACATAAATCCTTTATTTGCATCACACATGATTTACAACAAATAACAAAATTACTTACTTACCTTATTTTAGTTAGGTAGCCAACTATTCCATACCTAGTCATTTCCACTCATTTAACACTTTCGATCACAACTTATCGATGCCCGATGAACCATTCGAAATTGGATAGGACACTCGGATAATCACACATATCGTACAATGCCAACGTCCCAAACGTGGTCTTACATGTAATCACATATCGATGCCACTGTCCCAGATAGGGTCTTACTCGCACACATATATTGGAATCACATATCAATGCCATGGTCTTACTCGTACACATATATCGGAATCATATGTCATGACATACGTATCCTAACTATTCCTAAGGTTCATACGGGGCTTTTAAACTTCATAACTCGGTTAAAACGAATTTGGAAACATAATAATCAAGCTTATTCACATTTGGTTATAGCATATATAAAATCATATATTTCATTTCAGCATATATACTTTACATTTAATTAAAATTAAGTACATTTATTTGCTTATAAACTTACCTCGGACTATGTAAAATGGAACAGGATAGCTAGTCGACAACTTTCGTTTTTCCTCGATCCAACTCCGATTTCTTTGGTTCTTGATCTAAAAATATTCAAATTAAACTTATTCAAACATATTTTTATTCAATTTAGTCCAAAAACACATAAATGGGCAAATTACTATTTTACCCTTGACATTTACACTATTTATAATTTAGTCCCTATTGCACAAAACACAAAATATGCAAAGTTTCCCTATACCCATGTTTGGCTGAATATTCCTAGTATTAATACAAGTCTATATATTTCATTTATTTTACATTTTAGTCCCTCAAATTAGTATTTTTGCAATTTAGTCCTAATTACTCAAAATCATCAAAAATTCCAATACAAAACATGTTAACCCAAAACATATCTTTCATATTTTATCATCAAACAACAAAAATCACAAGCTCTCATCAATGGCATAACTCAAAATATTCATCAAAATAAAAAATTCAAGCATGGGTCTTTTAGATTACTTAGCAACGATCTCAAAAACATAAAAATTACCAAAATTCGAGCTAAACACATACCTTGATTGAGCTTAAAAGTAACCAAACCCTAGTTTCTTTTTCTTTTAGTTGGTTTCAGCAAGAGCACAAATATAAAAACTTATATTAGTTTATTTTATGTTTTATTTTATATATTATAACATATTATAACTTAAAGTTTAATTTACATATATAACCTTAATGAAATAATATAAAAACTATATAATATATGCCTAATACCATCCAACCAATATGTCAATGGGCTATTTACAACTTAAAGGCTTCCATTAATAAAGCCAATAGCAATTCAACCCCTTATACGTTAAACTACCAAATTTTTAATTCACGCAATTAAGTCTTTTTATTTAATCGGGCACCTAAAAGACAAAATTAAATCACGAAAATTTCACAGATATAAATTCACACAAAATAAACATAGAAAATAATTTTTAAATATTTTTCTAACTCAGATTAGTGGTCCCGAAACCACCGTTTCGATTAGGGTCTAAATCGTACTGTTACATGTCTAGCCTATGTATCACACACGATTGATAGACACACCCATGTGTCTAGGTCGTGTCAAAATTGTCAGGTATACTAAATTAATTCGTAGGGTACCCTAGGGGACACACGGCCATGTAACACGACCGTGTATGTAACACCTCTAACCCGTATCCGACGCCAGACTAGGGTCACAAGGCATTACTGAACATAAGCATAGTTCCGAACATTCTCACATTATCACAAGTCATATTCTTATATACATATAGAGCATATATCTAATTAAATATAACCATATTACATATACAAATCACAGGTCAATCACTTTAATGATAAGGAAATACTAAAGTAAAAATTAAAGATTTTATTTCTTAATTCTATACTTGCGCAGGTTTAACCAATTAAGTCATATTATAAGGCATTAGGTCTCTTAGCATATATGGCATTATCAATTTCACCAATAATCAATAATATTTCATTAAACATTCAAGTAATATCAATTCCACCATTCAACTTAAGTTAGAAGTTTACCAATTGCACATCCGCATACAAATATATATAAATGTTACTTATTAGTTAACAATTTTACTATCAATACATACCTAACACCTACTCATTATTTATCTTCATCAATTGTACCTATTTTACAAATCATATAAGCATGATATATGCATATGCATTTCCAAAACAAATCGAAACATAAAGACAAGTATTATTCGATTTTACACATATATCAACCATAGTATAAGTGCATTCATACATATACATATATAAGTTCAACTAACAAAGAATATTTGATTAAATTAGCACATATCTTTTACCATAATAAACAAATCATGAATTCTACATATCATTATTCCGAACCATAAGGGAACACCGAATATACCCTATGCATGTATCTTAATTGTCACCTAACTAGTATGTGATATACTTAACTCATTTAATGACCATTATATATAAGTAGCCGAGACGTATAAACAACTTCATAAACATCATGTACCTTGGATATGCTCTCTACATAAGTTTAATCCAAGACCAAATATTAACATAACCTTTATCGTTTTAAACTACTGCAATTCACATGAAAATATATATATATATGTGTTGAATTAATTATCAATTATTTTCAATACCTCTTATTATCATTTAACCGAATATACTTGTCAACCAAATGAGGTTATTACTATCATTACAAGTTATAACCGTAGCACTTCAACCAAAAGTAACATAACAAATATATTTCATACTTACCAGTATATCATGGCCGAATCATTCAAACCACATCCAGCTCACCAATCAACTTCAACGCACAAAAACACATATCACAAATATTTGATGTGTGTGATAAGTTTTAAATTTATGATTGATCGTTCTTGACAACTAACTATTATCACGATAAAGCCAAGCACACCTATCGAACAGTAGTATAGCTTATAGCAAGACTGGAATGTTGAACCCATAGGAACTAAAAGTACTAGTATTAACCTTCTTTTTATTATCTAGCCTAAAAATAAGGGGATTTGCTTTATCTAAACTAATTAACTAAACTAAGAATGCACAGGAAGTAAATTGGGAAAATAATATTAGGAAAACTGATTGATCTGGACAATACCCAAGGAAAAATCCACCTAGACTTCACTTGTTATTTGACTCTAAATTAGACGATTTATTCACTTGACTCGATCTGTAGAAATCCCTAATTTATATTATTATCACTCTTGAGACTGACAACATCTAACCCTAGGTTGATTAATTAAAATCTCTTTCTAATTAAAACCCCTAGTGTTGCATTGACTCGATTTATGGATTCCCTTATTAGGTTTGACCCTAATCCGGCAGATCTATGTTGCCCTATGTCTAGGGGTGCAATCAACTCCGCTTAATTATGCTAGATCTACTCTTAGACAGGGACTTTTGCTTCTCTGAATAGGCACATCAATACTTGAATCAATATCCTAGAATATTAAAGCAAGAATTAAGAACACATAATTAAGAACAAATCAAGTATTTATCATATAATTCAAAAAATAGTAACAAGATCCATCTTAGGTTTCATTCCCTTTAGGTATTTAGGGGATTTAGTTCATATGTGTAAAAGAGAATATGTCAAAATAAAAATAATAACAAAACATAAAGAAACCCAAAAAACCCCTGAAGGAAATTTAAGAGAGATCTTCAGTCTTGAAGGAGAATTCGGCTTCTAAGATGGATCAATCGGCTTTCTTCGAGTAATTCCTTGCCTCCCACTTCGTGTGTGTCCTTTAATCCTCCTCTAGGGTGTTTATATAGGATTTAGAATGCCTTAGAACCCTCCAAAGTGCCCTATTTCGAATAGAACTAGACTTGGGCCCGACAGGGACACGGTCGTGTGCCACGCCCGTGTGAGGCAGCTTAGGCTATGTTAAAGTCTGTTAAATATACACGGGCATGTAGTCTATCCGTGTGAGGAAGTCCACGCCGTGTTGATTTCCCACGTTGACCCATTTTCTCCATTTTTGGCCCGTTTCTCGCTCATTTTACTCTCCTATGCTCGCCTAAGTATAAAACATGAAATTAAAGGTTTAGGAGCATCAAATTCCAAAAATATAATGATAATTCATCCAAAAATGTGCTAAGCATGGGATAAAAACATGTATAAATTACGACTTATCTAATACCCCCACACTTAAGCGTTTGCTTGTCCTTAAGCAAAATCCTCAATTCATAATTAAGAATTCATTTTTCTCAACTTATAACTCCTATGAATAATATCTCAAAATAATCCATAAGTAATCATACATTGAGAATTCAACTAGAAGAACATCAAAGTTTCAAACATTCCAAGTTGAGCACTTTATCACGAAAACATAAGTGTCTCCCCTCATCTAAGTAATCATCTTTGATTCAAAATATCATAGAGTTTAACATCCTCACTAAAGATTCACTCAAGTCACTGAGGTATTTAAGGATAACAAATTTAGCACTCAACAGTCAATTTAAAAAGTTATTACCATAGGCTTGCGTGAAAATCAAATCTCTACCACTATATATTGAGATGATACATCAATCAAAAGGTCTTTAGAGGGTTGTAACGTGGCTTTGGTTAGGGGTGTGGTCACAAGCTAAAAAAGAAGGTTAGAATCGAGATTGAATTGAAAAATTACCTAACTAGAAAAAAATACTAAAACTGACAAATTACATTACTAATTAGATGATCCTAGAATTGACCTTTTCTTCATGGATACATCGTTTTAATCCAAGCATTACATAATTTCGTAATATGCTAGACGACAAATCTCAATTGCAACAACTTCGGGCTTTTTTTAGAACAAATCAAGTAACATAGAACTTTGCTAACTATCAGAAATAAAACATAGCTAAGCAATTTATTCAAATCAAATCTCTGCAAAAATAGGGATCAAATTTATTGAGGAGATTTCAACAATAATGGGTTATGGGTTAATATTGAGGGTAAATCAATGAATGGCTTGTTAGGTTCAAAGGGGTTCACTAAGGGTTAATTATGGCAGTAGACTTTTATGGAGTGAGTGGGTTAAACCTAGGTGCCTTTATCATCTCGACATATCAAATCAATGGTGTGGTCTTGACATGCATAATCGAAGCAAGTTCTAGAATAACAAATCAATATTGATGCACTCATAGCAACAATAAAAGTGAGCATGAAAGAAATAATATATGCTCTAAAGGCTCAAGATCTCACAAAAATTATGGCTTTTTGATGTTAACTCTGTGAATTTCAACTTCAAGATAATACCTAAACTTGGGGAAATAACCTAAAAAAATTTTAATTCTCAAAAATCAAATTATCTTGATTCTCTAATTACTTAGAGTGAAAACACTCAATGTATAAATGCCTATGTTTTAATTCAAGATATATCAATAAAAATCATAAATTAATCAAAATTCATTCTAATAGTGATATGAGTGAGTCACGTGAGAATAAGACAAAATTTAGGGATTTTTCTGATAATGATATAAATAACCCCCCACACTTAAGATGTACATTGTCTTCAATGTACAAAGATAGATTTACTGAAAAATATAGATATAATATCATAAGATAGGGAGAGAAGTGAAACTTCTTGAATGTTAAATGGAATCCTTGAATTGGAGTTATGGAAAGTAATCGGCTAAGGCAAGGGTGAGATTGGAGGAGGATACTCCAGTGGTGGTAGAGGTTGTTAGTCCACAAGTGCTGTGCCAAAAGAATATTATAACTGGTAGTAGCTATGGTCATGGTCGAGTAGGGCATGGCAGTCGTGGAGGACCTTTTCTAGTGGAGTTGCAATTTCCTAAGTAGTAGTGAGCTTTGGAGCTCTTCATCACTGCGATAGAATCAATAACTCTTGAGGAAATATAAAGTAGCATGATTACTCATAAAGAAATGACCGAAAACATAAATTGCTTAATATAAATTGTAAAACCTAAAAATGAAGTAAAAATAGTATCAAATGGAAATAAAATTAAAAGTAATTTAAAAGGATAAATAAAGATAAAAATAAAAAAATAAATTCTTCAAAAATCCTCAACGCCAAATGGTTCGCGAGGTGGGGTGGCAATGAGATGTGAAGGTGCTGACAAATCTGATGTAGGGTGGCGATGGTGGGGGTTTGTAGTGTGGAGAAAGAGTGAAGAAGGAAGTAATGTGTAGGGAAGGGAGGACAAGAGAGAAGATTTTGATGCGTATGGGGGAAAAAGGAGGAGAAAGGGTGGATTTTGGGGTGATGGCCAGAGCTTAGGTGGCGACGGCGGCAGAGAGAGCGGCGGCTAGGGTTAGGGTATTGGGAAAGAGGATGATATATAGATATTAGGGCACACGGCCATGGGGCACGCCCGTGTGCCCTTATTTCAACCCGTGTGTTTCGTGGTTTTAAAATTTGGGCGCGTTTGGAATTCGGCCCACGCCCGTGTTCTTTAGGCGTGTTGGTGCAAACTGCCATGTTGCACGGCCGTGTCCTGGTTCATTCTCTTCTCCCACGCCCGCATATATATGCGCACACCCATGTTAATTTCTCAGTTTCTACCATAGTTTATAGACACGGGCGTGTTGCACGCCCATGTAGATTTGGCAGGATTGCCCACGGCCATGTCGCATGGCTGTGGCAACGTATCGAATCTCGAGTTTTAGAAAAAATTTGCTCTACTTTCACAAAGCCGTATCGCACGGCCGTGTCGTCGCCCGTGGCATGAGCAAGGTGTAACACCACCTTACCTGAAACCATCGCCGGAGTCAAGCACGAGGCGTTAACAGACTTAAAATATCACTTAAACAATTTCAAACAATTTATTTTACCTTTTGTAATAAACTGCCCTTCTGCATCACAGCCGCTAAAAAATTCATATCTCGAGTTACAAAACTCAAAATTAAAATCCGTAAATTTTCCCTAAAAACATACTAATGTATCGATTTACTAACTTTTTTCTAGAATTTTTGGTCAAGCCAATTAGTACAGTTTATTAGTTAAAATTTCCCCTATTTTAGTGTTTGACTACTCTGACCTCTTTTCACCGAATCACTTTTCTCTCTGTCTAGAATTCATATGACTATTCCGTTTGCTTCTCTTAAAATTAGACTCAATAAGGAATCTGTACATATAAAGTATGACTCCTAATTATTTTTGTAAAATTATTAGGGAATTTCTAAAGTCAGAAGAGGGGATTCAGAAATCACTCTGACCCTGTTCCACCAAAACCCAAATATCTCATGAAATACAACTCATTTACTTGTTTTGTTTCTTCCCTATGAAAATAGACATAATAAGATTCAACTTCATATTTTACTCAACATATAATTCTGTCTCTACTATTTTTAGTGATTTTTAAAACTCACATCATTGCTGCTGTATGATACTGTTTTATAGTAAATTTCACATTTTTATGAATTTCCATGGATTAGATAGCACATTAAGCATACATAACACCAAATATGATCATTGATTAGCCATACCAATGGCTAATCATTACCAAACATTTTCTTACCACTCAATAGCCATATCATAAGATTATATACAAAAAATGATTACAATGCTATACATGTCATACTCAAAGTATACAAGCTACTATACCAAAATGATCTACGGATAGTGTGAGCGATGCCTCCGACCATTCCCGATTCTTAGTTGGCTTGTCAAAACTACAAAGAATGGAAAGGAGGGAGTAAGCATAAATTCTTAGTAAGTTCACATGCAAATAGCAAGTAACATGATCATGCAATCCAACACAAAATATCATTTGCATAAATATCACCAAGACATTCATGTTACATTTGCATTTACTGTCTTACCACAATTTTATCATACCAAGTTCTCAACCCGAGGGTTTAAGCACATACCTGTCAAATTTTCTCATTCACCACACTTACCAACATCTCACATTCGTTTTAGGTATTCTCCTTATTCACTTAAGATTCACCCGTTGAACACATCGAAATATAATTCGAATATGCGGATTGCATGCACATAAGTGCCATACCCGTAGCTAGACAAACTCAATAGCCTGAGAAATTATGTAGCCAAGCTACCATGTAACCCGCCCATAAGTGAACTCGGACTCAACTCAACGAGCTCGAGCGTTCGCATCCATAAGTGAACTCGGACTCAACTCAATAAGTTCAGAACTCAAATATCCTAGTGACATGTCACTTGTATTCTAATCTATTCCCAAGGTTCAAACGGGGTTTTCCTCGATCACATATCTTTGCCATCTTCCACGGAATGTTGGAACCAATACTTGGTAGCATTTCATATCAAGTAGCATACATGATTTGAATATTACTCAATAATAACCACAAAGCATAATATTTCATAACAATAATCATCATATCATATCAATATCATTAAATTACTTAAAATAACAATTGTGTTACCACATTTACACATGAACTTACCTTGGTACAAAATGTTAGAAATCGAGCCTATTCCTCGGAAACTTTATTTTTCCCTCGATCACGACTCGAATCTCATTTCTTTTGATCTAAAATACAAAATTAATTTATTCAATATACACATCCATCAAAACAGCCCTTGACTCAAACTTTGGCAAAATTATATTTTTGCCCCTAAACTTTTACATATTTACACTTATGCCCCAAGGCTCGGAAATTAAACTTCATCCTATTTTATTATGTTTTATAACATGCTGATCATTTTTCCCTTCTATGGCAATATCAAATTCTCACTCTAGCATATAGTTATGAACATTAGGTATTTTTTACCGATTATGTCGTTTTACTCGTTTTCACGTAAAATCGCTTAGCAAAAGTCGTTTAACACAATTTCAAGCTTCATATTCTACCATAAAACATAAAAATGAACACATTTCACCTATGGGTATTTTTCCAAATATAAACCCTAGGTTAAATTATTGCTAGAATAAGCTTAATCAAGTTACCGGGACTCCAAAAACGTAAAGAACATTAAAAACGGGACTTAGAATCACTTATAATCAAGGTTTAAAAATTTTGGAAACCCTAGCTATGGTGACAAGCAAAATTTGGCAGCCTATGGAGAAGATGAGTCTATTTTTGTGTTATTTTTTCCTTTTTAATGACTATATTTACCAAATGACAAAAATGCCCTTAATGCCTTTCTTTGTAATTTTTCATGTACAAGCCCATTTTTGTCCAAAATTTTAGAAATTGGTTAAAGTTCTATTTAAGACCACCTAATTAATATTCCAAAGCAATTTCATACTAAAAACTTCTAGAATGCAAGTTTTGCAACTTATTCAATTTAGTCCCTAATTTCAAATTAAGCATTTTATGCATAGAATTTCTTCACGAAATTTTTACACAATCATGCAATCATATCATAGACCTAAAAATAATTATGAAATAATTATTTCTATCTTGGATTTGTGGTCAAGAAACCACTATTCCGATTAGGCCCTAATTCGGGATATCACAACTCTCCCCCCTTTAGGGATTTTCATCCTCGAAAATCTTACCGGTAAATAGGTGTGGGTATTGATTCCTCATAGTTTCCTCGGGCTCCCATGTAGCCTCTTCTACTCCGTGCTTTTGCCATAATACTTTTACGAGAGCGATACTTTTATTTCTTAGTTGCTTGACCTCTCAAGCTAAAATATTAATCGGTCTTCATTGTAAGTCATATCCGGTTGTAGCTCAATTTTCATCGATGAAATTACATGTGAAGGATCCGAAAAATATCAACGTGACATAGATACGTGGAACACAACTTGAATCTTCTTTAATTCATGTGGTAATGCTAACCGATATGCTATCGGTCCAACTCTTTCAATTATCTCATGCGGTCCGATAAAACGCGGACTCAACTTACCTTTCTGACCAAATCTAAGAACTTTCTTCCATGGAGACACTTTTAAAAATACCTTATCGCTGACTTGAAACTCGATTTCTTTTCGTTTCAAATCTGCGTAGGATTTCTGTCTATCTGAAGCAGCTTTCAAACAATCTTGAATCACTTTCACTTTTTCTTCGATTTCTTTAATTAGATCAACTCCGTAAATCTAATTTTCTTTGAGTTCAGTCCAATACAATGGCGTCCGACACTTACGACCGTACAATGCTTCATAAGGTGCCATATTTAAACTCGTCTGATAACTATTATTGTAGGCAAATTCTACCAACGGTAAATATCTTTCCCAACTACCTTGGAATTCCAATACACAACATCTGAGCATGTCCTCAAGAATCTGAATTACTCTCTCTGATTGTCCATTAGTCTGTGGATGGAAAGCAGTGCCGAAATTTAACTTCGTACCTAATGCCTCTTGTAACTTTTACCAAAACCGCGATGTAAATCTTGGATCTCTATCCGAAATGATCAACAAAGGTACTCCGTGAGGTCTAACAATCTCACTGATATACAATTCAGCCAACTTATTAAGAGAATAATCAGTACATACTAGAATAAAATGAGCCGATTTAGTCAATCTGTCGACTATTACCCAGATGGCATCTTTCTTCCTCGGAGTTAACGGCAACCCTGATACAAAATCCATAGTAATTCGATCCCACTTCCACTCAGGAACCATGATAGGCTAAAGTAGTCCCGAAGGTACTTGGTGTTCAGCTTTCACTTGTTGACAAATTAAGCATTTTGATACAAACTCAGAGATATCTCTTTTCATTCCATTTCACCAATACATTTTCTTCAAGTCATTATACATTTTTGTACTGCCTAGGTGAATTGACAAACAACTACTATGTGCTTCATGCAAGATCTTTTGAATCAACTCATCATTTTTTGATACACAAATCTGATTTTTGAACATCAAGCAACCATCAAAACTGATTCTGAAATCTGATCCTGTATCAACCTCACATTGCTTCCTCTTAGCTTACAAATCTTTGTCACTTTTCTGAGCTTCACAAATCTCTTGTAAAAACATCAGTCTTGCTCTCAGCTCTACTAGAATCGAACCATCGTCAGACACCGTCAACTGAGTATTTATAGCTCTCAAAGCAAACAATGACTTTATACTCAAGGCATTGGCAACCACATTCGCTTTCCCCGGATGGTAGTCAATCACAAGCTCGTAATCTTTCAATAATTCTAACCATCTCCGCTGTCTCAAATTCAAGTCTTTTTGTGACATCAAGTACTTGAGACTTTTGTGGTTGGTATATACTCGACACTTTTCACCATACAGATAATGTCGCGAAATCTTCAAAGCAAACACTACAGCAGCCAGTTCCAAATCATGAGTCGGATAATTCCTTTCATGAGGTTTCAACTGCCTTGAAGCATAAGCGACAACTTTTCCTTCTTGCATAAGTATACATCCCAAGCCATTTAGAGAAGCATCACTATACACCACAAATTCTTTACCTGACTCGGGTTGTACCAACACTGGTGCTTCAGTTAGTAACTTTTTCAATTTCTCAAAGCTCTATTGACATTCTTTCGTCCACTCAAATTTAACATCCTTTTGGAGCAGTCTGGTCATAGGAGTAGCAATTATAGAAAACCCATTTACAAACAGTTGATAATAACCACCTAGACCCAAGAAACTTCTAACCTCAGTTACATTCTTCGGCGGTTTCCAATCAACAATAGCCGAAATTTTACTGGGATCAACCCGTATACCATCACCTGAAACAATATGACCCAAAAATCCTACTTCTCGAAGCCAAAACTCACTCTTACTAAACTTGGCATACAACTGCTTATCTCTCAAAGTTTGCAAAACTGTCCTCAAATGCTCAACATGCTCTGTCTCATCTTTTGAATAAATTAAGATATCATCAATAAATACCACAACAGACTTGTCCAAGTATGGTCAAAATATGCGATTCATTAAGTCCATAAACACAGCAAGAGCATTTGTCAAACTGAATGGCATAACTAAAAATTCATAATGGTCGTACCTTGTTCTAAAAGCAGTTTTAGGCACATCTGACTCTTTTACCCACAACTGGTAGTATCCAGACCTCAAATCAATCTTTGAAAACCATGTCACTCCTTTCAGCTGATCAAACAAATCGACAATTCTCGACAACGGATACTTGTTTTTGATTGTCACCTTATTAAGATGTCGATAGTCTACACACAATCTCATAGAACCATATTTCTTTTTCACAAATAATACAGGAGCACCCCAAGGCGAAAAACTCGGTCTCACAAAGCCTTTTTCAGTCAACTCTTGCAACTGCGACTTTAATTCTTTTAATGCTGTTGGTGCCATTCTATATAGAGCAATCGAGATCGGAGTTGTTCCCGATATCAACTCAATACCATATTCTACTTCTCTAACAGAAGGTAAACCCGACAACTCTTCTGGAAATACATCTGCGAATTCACATACAATCGGCACTGATTCAATTTTCTTCTCAAATTCCTTTGTATTCAACACATACGCTAAATAAGCTTCATAACCCTTTCTCAAATATCTCTGAACCGACATCAAAGAAATCACACTAGGTAATGCCTTTGATTCGTCTGATTCAACCCGCAAAATTTTACCATTTTCACATTTCAATTCAATAACCTTTTGTTTACAATTTAATATAACATTATGCAATGTCAAACAATCCATATCCAAAATAACATCAAATTCATCAAACGACAACAACATCAAGTCGGCCGGAAAATAATGACCTTTAATCATCAAAGGACATTTCTTGCATACTTTATCAACTATAACACATTTGCCTAATGGATTTGACACTTTAATCATAAATTTCGTAGACTCAACAGGTATACTCATATTAGACACCAATTTCTTGCACACATATGAATGAGTAGAACCGGGGTCAATTAAAGCAATAACATTAACACTATAAAGAGAGAAAATACCAGTGATCACATCAGGAGATAAAGCATCTTCACGCGCCCTTATGGCATAAGCTCCAGCTGGAGCTCTAGCTTCGATTTAAATGCTGAATCTCTGACTACGTTCTTGCTACTTGCCTTATTCCCAGCATTTCTTGAAGATCTTACTCTCGAAACTACACGACTCTGAAATTTTTCTTTCTTAATTCTCTCTGGATAGTCTCTAATAAAATGATCTGGAGAACCACACTGGTAACATTCGTTAGTTCTACATGGACCAAGGTGTCTTCTACCACATCGTTAGCACTCGAGTCTAACAAATCTCAAATTTCCCACACTAGCCACAGAAGTAGTTTGAGATTTAAAACCCACATTTTGCTTCTTACGATTCCCATACGAATGTCCGGCTGAAACATGAGAACAAGAATACATATCTCTGGATTTTCTAGATTGCGATGGAAATGCACTGCTTGTCGGTCTTTTTTTCAAATTTCTAGTCTCAGCCTCAGCCTTTCTCTTTTCTTTAATTAGTTCTTCAGACTTGCAAGCCCGATCAACAAGTACTACGAACTCTTTCAACTCAAGAATTCCCACAAATACTTTAATGTCTTCATTGAGTCCATCTTCAAATCGTCTGCACATTTTAGCTTCTGAAGAAATATATTCTCTAGCATACTTACTCAATCGAACGAACTCCCTTTCATACTCAGTAACTGTCATGTTGCCTTGTTTCAACTCAAGAAATTCTTTACACTTCTGATCAACAAATTTTTCACTGATGTATTTCTTCAAAAATTCTTCTTGAAAGAACTCCCAAGTCACTTTCTCTTTCGGTACCACTGAAATCAATGTCTTCCACCAATAATAGGCTGAATCTCTCAACAAGGATATAGCACATTTCAAGCACTCTTCAGGTGTACAAGACAATTCATCAAATACCCGAATAGAATTTTCAAGCCAAAATTCTGCTTTCTCGGCATCATCATCAACATTTGCCCTGAACTCTTCAGCTCATTGCTTGTGAATTCTATCAATTGGAGTTCTATGAAATTTCATCAAATCCATACCTTGAGGCATCAGAGGTACATGTTGTGGAATCGGGGGAGGTGGGGGAGGTTGAGTATTCAGGTTCGTACGAACGAACTCGGTGTATCATGCATTCATCAACTGTAGAATGGCTTCTCGAACCCCTTGTCCTCCTCCTTGACCAACAGTAGGAGGTCGAATTTCAATTGACACCGCCCCTTCAGTAGGAGCTAGCGAATTGTTCTCTACATCATCAGCCACAGCTGGATCGGGATCCATTTACTATAAAAAAATCATTTTAAAGGTCAGGTGTCATCACACTATCACAATATATATATGGCATGTATAGCAAAACCCGTAAATACGCCACGTTAGTTCGAGAACTGACTAAACTGTAGCTCTGATACCACCAAATGTAACACCCCCTTACCTGAGACCATCACCGGAGTCGAGCATGAGGCGTTAACAGACTTAAAATATCACTTAAATAATTTCAAACAATTTATTTCACCTTTCGTAATAAACTGCCCATCTACATCACAGTCGCTAAAAAATTCATATATCTCGAGTTACAAAACTCAAAATTAAAATCTGTAAATTTTCTTTGAAACTAGACTCATGTATATATTTACAAATTTTTTTCTAGAATTTTTGGTCAAGCCATTTAGCACAGTTTATTAGTTAAATTTTCCCTTGTTTCAGTGTTCAACTACTCTGACCTCTTTTCACCGAATAACTTTTCTCTCTATACAGAACCGATATAACTATTTCGTTTGTTTCTCATAAAATTAGACTCAATAAGGAATCTGTACATATAAAGTATGACTCCTAATTATTTTTCTACAATTATTAGGGAATTTCTAAAGTCAGAAGAGGGGATTCAGAAATCACCTGACCCTGTTCCACCAAAACCCAAATATCTCATGAAATACAACTCATTTACTTGTTTTGTTTCTTCCCTATGAAAAGACATAATAAGATTCAACTTCATATTTTACTCAACATATAATTCTGTCTCTACTATTTTTAGTGATTTTTAAAACTCACATCATTCTTCAGATGTATGATCTTTTGCTTTATAGTAAATTTCACATTTTTATGAATTTCCATGGATTAGATAGCACATTAAGCATACATAACACCAAATATGATCATTGATTAGCCATACCAATGGCTAATCATTACCAAACATTTTCTTACCACTCAATAGCCATATCATAAGATTATATACAAAAAATGATTACAATGCTATACATGTCATACTCAAAGTATACAAGCTACTATACCAAAATGATCTATGGATAGTGTGAGCGATGCCTCCGACTGTTCCGATTTTCGAGCTGGCTTGTCCAAACTACAAAGAATGGAAAGGAGGGAGTAAGCATAAATGCTTAGTAAGTTCACATGCAAATAGCAAGTAACATAATCATGCAATCCAACACAAAACATCATTTGCATAAATATCACCAAGACATTCATGTTACATTTGCATTTACTGTCTTACCACGATTTTATCATACCAAGTTCTCAACCCGAGGGTTTAAGCACATACCTGTCAAATTTTCTCATACACCACACTTACCAACATCTCAGCTTCGTTTTAGGTATTTTTCTTATTCACTAAAGATTCACCCGTTGAACACATCAGAATATAATTTGAATACGTAGATTGCATGCACATAAGTGCCATACCCGTAGCTATACAAACTCAATAGCCTGCGGAAATTATGTACCAAGCTACGATGTAACCCGCCCATAAGTGAACTCGGACTCAACTCAATGAGCTCGGGCATTCGCATCCATAAGTGAAGTCGGACTCAACTCAACGAGTTCGGAGCTCAAATATCCTAGTGACATGTCACTTGTATTCTAATCTATTCCCAAGGTTCAATCAGGATTTTCCTCGATCACATATCTTTGCCGTCTTCCACGGAATGTCGGAACTGATACTTGGTAGCATTTCATATTTATCAAGTAGCATTCATAATTTGAATATTACTCAATAATAACCACAAAGCATAATATTTTATAATAATAATCATCATATCATATCAATATCATTAAATTACTTAAAATAACAATTATGTTACCACATTTACACATGAACTTACCTTGGTACAAAATGTTAGAAATCGAGCCTATTCCTCGGAAACTTTATTTTTCCCTCAATCACGACTCGAATCTCGTTTCTCTTGATCTAAAATACCAAATTAATTTATACAATATACACATGCATCGAAACAGCCCTTGACTCAAACTTTGGCAAAATTACATTTTTGCCCCTAGAATTTTACATACTTACACTTTTGCCCCAAGGCTCGAAAATTAAACTTCATCCTATTTTCTTATGTTTTATAACATGCTAATCATTTTTCCCTTCTATTGCAACATCAAATTCTCACTCTAACATATACTTATGTACATTAGGTATTTTTTACTAATTATGTCGTTTTACTCGTTTTCACGTAAAATCGCTTAGCAAAAGTCATTTAACACAATTTCAAGCTTCATATTCTACCATAAAACATAAAAATAAACACATTTCACCTATGGGTATTTTTCCAAATATAAACCCTAGGTTAAATTATTGCTGGAATAAGCTTAATCAAGTTACCGGGACTCCAAAAACGTAAAGAACAATAAAAACGAGACTTGGAATCACTTACAATCAAGGTTTCAAAATGTTGGAAATGCTAGCTATGGTGACAAGCAAAATTCGGCAGCCTACGGAGAAGATGAGTCTATTTTTGTGTTATTTTTCCCTTTTTAATGACTATATTTAGCAAATGACAAAAATTCCCTTAATGCCTTTCTTTGTATTTTTTCATGTACAAGCCCATTTTTGTCCAAGATATGAGAAATTGGTTAAATTGCTATTTAAGACCTCCTAATTAATATTCCAAAGCAATTTCATACTACAAACCTCTAGCATGCAAGTTTTGCAACTTATTCAATTTAGTCCCTAATTTCAAATTAAGCACTTTATGCATAAAATTTCTTCACGAAATTTTCACACAATCATGCAATCATATCATAGACCTAAAAATAATTATAAAATAATTATTTCTATCTCGGATTTGATGTCCCGAAACCACTACTCTGATTAGGCCCTAATTCAGGATATCACACACGGCCTAAGGCACGCCCGTGTGCCTGGCCATGTGGATTTGGAGAACCTGTGTTCAAGGACTCAGTTAATGATTTAGATGTTAAAAACTAAAATTTAAAGAAATCAACACCGTTACTGCTCAGGTTGCCTCCCGAGAAGCGCTTATTTATAGTCTAAGTTCGACTCTACCTCAATTTCGTGTGATTACGGTGGATTGAGGAGTTGAAACTCCTCACCTCTGCTATCAATTCTGTCAAAATAAGGTCTGAGTTGAATATTATTTACCTTAAAAGTTTCGAATATAGTATGTGTTACCTCGACTGTACCATGTGGGAAGATGTTCATTACCGTGAAAGAGTCGCTCTGTCTGTATTGTCCTCTAAAGTAGCAATTCGGGGGTCATTTTCATCTACAAATACTTTGTCCCCAACTTTAATTTGCTTTGTTTCATCCCTATGTTCATCGTGGTGTCGCTTTAATTTTTCGTGTGCTTTTGGTTTCTCCTAAACAGGTGTTTGCCATTCATCTAGTTCATCGATCTGAAGTTTTTGTTCTTCATGGGTCGACCTATTTTCGTGGCATAGATTAGGCTCCATCATGTTCTTCCTAAGGGACTCCTGCAAAGAAGTTTGAGTTGTAACGTTATTTAAATTAACCGAACTTAAACAATCATCTCGATTACTAGATATTTTAGCGGAATCACGAGTTTGGAGAGTAATCATGTCATCTCCCACATGAAGTATCAATTCCCCTGTGCCAACATCAATGACAGTTCGAGCAGTTGCTAAAAAGGGTCTTCCTAAAATTAAAGGTACTTCACTATCCTCATCCATGTCTAGAACAACGAAGTCAACTGGGAATATAAATTTATCAATTTTAACAAGCACATATTCAATAATACCCCTAGGAAATCTAATTGTTTTATCAGCCAATTGAATACACATCCTAGTTTGTTTAGGTTTCCCAAGACCTAGTTGTTTAAACATTTTATAGGGCATGACATTAATACTTGCCCCTAAGTTAGCCAAAGCATTGTTAATAGTTAAACTACTAATTCAACAAGGAATCGTAAAACTCCCTGGATCTTTCAACTTATTGGGTAGCTTATTTTGTAGAATGGCTGAGCAAACTGCGTTCAACTCCACATGCGATGCCTCATCCAACTTCTGCTTATTAGCTAAAAGCTCCCTTAAAAATTTAACTGCGTTTGGCATCTGCAAAAGAGCTTCAATAAACGGTAAGTTAATATGTAATTTCTTTAATAATTTAAGGAATTTACCAAATTGTTCGTCCGTGTTGTCTTTCCTTGTCGGACTGGGATATGGCACACGAGGTTTATATTCTCTACTTATCGGCTTTTGCTCACTGTGGTCCACCTTATCCTTACCTTTACTTACCACAATTCCTTCTCTCGGTTCTGGTTCAGGTTCAACTAACCCTTCTTCGTCTCGAATACTAATTGCATTAAGCTACTCCCTTGGGTTAGTTTCGGTATTACTCGGCAAACTACCTTGTGGTTGTTTGGAAATTAACTTAGCAAGCTGTCCTATTTGAGCTTCGAGCCCTTCAATTGATGCTTGTTGATTTTTAAGCACTATTTCGGTATTCTGAAAATGAGTTTCTGACATCAAGATGAATTTCGTTAGCATCTCCTCAAGGTTTGGCTTCTTTTCTTGCTAGTAGGGTGGTTGTTGAAAACCTGGGGGATGTTGTGGCCTTTGATTTCCTTGACCACCTCACGAGATGTTGGGATGGTTCCTCTAACCTGCATTATAAGTGTTACTGTATGGGTTATTTTGAGGTCTAAAATTATTATTACCCATATATTGAACTTGTTCCTCCTTGGTGCTAGGGTTGAAGGTTGGATAATCTGTGTGTACTCCTCCTCCACTTGAATCACACCTCATCATTGGATGTACCTGAGTAGAACCATACAAACCGTCAATCTTTTTATTTAAAAGTTTTACGTGGTTAGATAGCATAGTAACCGTGTCGAGGTTGAAAACACTAGTATCTTTTGTCAACTTCGTTCTTATAACTTGCCACTGATAGTTATTCAGTGACATCTCTTCTATAAATTCATAGGCCTCTTCAGGTGTCTTATTGTTAATGGTTCGACCAGTGGCTACGTAAATGATTTGTCTTGTTAAGGGGTTCACACCGTTGTAAAAAGTTTAAACCTGCAGCCATAGAGGTAACCCATGGTGAGGGCACCTTCTCAAAAGATCCTTGTATCTCTTCCATGCATCATAAAATGTTTCTAAATCCATCTGCACAAAAGAAGAGATATCATTCCTTAATTTAGCTGTTTTAGCCGGTGGGAAATATTTTAATGAAAAATTTTCGGTCATTTGTTCCCAAGTAGTGATTGACCCTCGTGGTAATGAGTTTAACCACTGTTTAGCTTTGTTCCTCAATGAGAATGGGAATAACCGAAGGCAAATGGCATAATCAGAAACGCCATTGATCTTGAAAGTGTCGTAGAGTTCCAGAAAATTCGCCAAATGAGTGTTTGGGTCCTCATTCTGCAAACCATCAAATTGAACAAATAGTTGTATCATTTGAATCGTGTTAGGTTTCAGTTCAAAGTTATTTGCAGCAAGCAGGTCTAACTATACTCGATTCAGCTCCTGTTAAAGTAGGTTTAGCATAATCATACATAGTACGTGGAGCAGGATTTTGATTTACTGGATCTGCAGCAACCACAGGAGGTAGATGATTATTCTAATTGTCAGCCATCTCCTCAGTTGTGTTATTGATATCGTCCTCTTGCCCTTCCTCTATGTATTGTAGGCTTCACCTTATCTCTCTTCAGTTTCTACGAGCTGTGCTCTCGATCTCACTATCAAAAAGTAGATGTCCTGACGGGTTTCTTCTAGTCATAAACTATAAAAACCTACCAGAAATAAAGAAAAGAAAAATTAGTAAAGAAAAATTAGACTAAAAATAAAAAGTAAATTGCAATAAAAGTAAAAATGACTAAAGTAATAAAAATCAAACGTTCCTAATATCTTAGCCCCCGGTAACGGTGCCAAAAACTTGATGTTCCTGATAAGTTTTAAATTTATGATTGACCGTTGTTGACAACTAACTATAATCACAATAAAGGCAAGCGCACCTATCGAACAGCAGTATAACTTATAGCAAGACCGGAATGTCGAACCCACAGGAACTAAAAGTACTAGTATTAACCTTCTTTTTATTATTTAGCCTAAAAATAAGTGGATTTTCTTTATCTAAACTAATTAACTAAACTAAGAATGCGTAGGAAGTAAATTAGGGAAATACTTTTGGGAAAACTGATTGATCTGGACATTACCCAAGGAAAAATCCACCTAGACTTTACTTGTTATTTGACTCTGAATTAGACGATTTATTCACTTGACTCGATCCGTAGAAATCCTTAATTTATATTATTATCTCTCTCGAGGCTAACAACGTTTAACCCTAGGTTGATTAATTGAAATATCTTTCTAATTAAAGCCCCTAATGTTGCATTAACTCGATCTATGGATTCCCTTATTAGGTTTGACCCTAATCCGGCAGATTTATGTCACCCTATGTCTAAGGGTGTAATCAAATCCGCTTAATTATGCTAGATCTACTCTTAGACAGGAACTTTTGCTCCTCTGAATAAGCACATCAATACTTGAATCAGTACCCTGGAATATTAAAGCAAGAATTAAGAACACATAATTAAGAACAAATCAAGTATTTATCATATAATTTAGAAATAGTAACAAGATCCATCTTAGGTTTCATTCCCCTTAGGTATTTAGGGGATTTAGTTCATTTGTGTAAAAGAGAACTTTTCAGAAGAATAATAATAACAAAACATAAAGAAACCCAAAAAACCCCTGAAAGAAATTTAAGAGAGATCTTCAGTCTTGAAGGAGAATCCGACTTCTGAAATGGATCAATCGGCTTTCTTTGAGTAATTCCTTGCCTTCCACTTCGTGTGTCCTTTAATCCTCCTTTAGGGTGTTTATATAGGCTTTAGAATGCCTCAGAACCTCCAAAGTGCCCTTTTCCGGATAGAACTAGACTTGGGCCCGACAGGGACACGGCCGTGTGCCACGCCCCTGTGAGGCGGCTTAGGCCGTGTAAAAGTCTGTTAAATATACACGAGCGTGTGGTCTACCCGTGTGAGGAAGTCCAGGCCATGTTGATTTCCCACGTTGACCCATTTTCTCCGTTTTTGGCCTGTTTCTCACTCTTTTTACTCTCTTATCCTCGCCTAAGTATAAAATATGAAATTAAAGGATTAGGAGCATCAAATTCCAAAAATCTAATGATAATTCATCCAAAAATGTGTTAAGCATGGGATAAAAATATGTATAAATTACGACTTATCAATATCATTCAACCATAGCACCTAATATTATAACTAAAATGAACACAAACCATAATTAAACATAACCGATTTCAAGCAAGGTAGTTAAGCCATTTTCGCATGGCTTTAATACATACTCATTCAAAATAATTAATTTTAAGACTAGCCTATACATGCCACATAACCGAGTCTCAAAATATTATTTACTGAAATGATAACCGGATAGTGTGATGTCGTCTCCATCGACTTCCAACCCGAGTAGATCTCTGAAAATCTATAAACATAGGAAAAAAACATATAGAATTAGCTTTGAGAGCTTAGTAAGCTATAAGCAAATAAATAACTCAATGTCAATATCGATCTAATTACCAAACCAATTTATACTATCATAATCACATTTAACTTCAAACTTATAATTTCATATAATACATATACTTTCACATTTTCCTAATATCCATACAACTAATATTAATATATCATTCAAATTTCAGTGCCACAATTTCAATAATTAACTGAATATACATAAACTCATATACATATATTCATGAATCACTTTATAATTATTCTTTCTTTATATCATTTAGGTCATACATAATCATTTATATAAGTTTGCACATAGGCCACAATATGATATCACTATACATAACCTTTGAACAAATGTACTATATTTATTATCAAGGTAACATTCAATTTCAAAACCATAGTACCATTATATAATCGAATATATATATACACGTTCGTAAACATATGTTCTTAAATCAAATTTTAATATTTCATTCTTATACTTATCGTGTAGCCGAATATACATATGTCTATACCAAAGTATCATACACTATTTAAAATCATATTATCAAGGAATAAAGCCAAATCTTTAATCACTTCTTTACTTATATTCATGTATCAAACCTTAATACTACATAATCACACTTAACTTATGGCCGAATGTACTTCATAATTACTCACAAATTCACACTAACATCATACATATGTTTGTACCACATATCAAATAATCAACTTACCTTATTTTCAAATAGGTAAACAACTATCATATCACGTACTTGGTCACTTAGCCCGTTTTATACATTCGTACACAACTTATCTTTGCCCGTTGAACCATTCGGATTTGGGTAGGATACTTAAATTATCACACATATAGTACAATGTCAACGTCCCAGACGTGGTCTTACATGTAATCACATATCGATGCCACTGTCCCAGACAGAGTCTTACTCACACAGATATATCGAAATCACATATCAATGCCAACGTATTAAACGTGGTCTTACTCGTACACATATATCGATGCCATGCTCTTACTCACACATCACATATCGGGATCCTATGTCATGACATATGTATCCTAGCTATTCCTAAGGCTCATATAGGGCTTTCGGACGTCGTAACTTAGTTGAATCGAACTTGTAAACTTAATTTCCAAGCACATTCGGTCATTAGGTATATAAAATCATAAAATTCGGTATATACAAAATTAACAGCATTTATTTGCTTATAAACTTACCTCGGATGATGAAAAACTGGTGCGGATCGGCTAGTCGACAACTTTAGTTTTCCCCCGATCTAAATTTGATTTTCCCTTTTCTTGATCTAAATTAATATAAATTAAACTTATTAAATCAAATATTCAATCAAATTCATCCAAAAACGCAAAAATGGGCAAATTACACTTTTATCCCTAATATTTTGCATATTTCACAATTTAGTCCCTATTGCACAAAACACAAAATATGAAAAATTTCCTTATATCCATGTTGGGCCGAATTTTACCCATACTCATATCAATATATATATTTCATTTATTTCACATTTTAGTACCTCAAATTATTATTTTTGCAATTTAGTCCTAATTACTAAAAATCATCAAATACTCCAATACAGAACATGTTAATCTAAAACATATCTTTCATATTTCATCATCAAACAACAAAAATCACAAGATCTCATCAATGGCATAACTCAAAATGTTCATCAAAATCAAAAATTAAAGCATGGGTCTTGAAGATTACTAAGCAACGATCTCAAAAACATAAAAATTATCAAAAACCGAGTTAAACTTATACCTTAATTGAGCTTGAAAGCAATCGAACCCTTGTTTCTTTTTATGAAATATATATTATAACATATTATAACTTAAAGTTTAATTACATATATAACCTTAATGAATTATTATAAAAACTTTATAATATATGCCTTATACTGTCCAACTATATTAATAATGGCATAATTACAATTTTAAGGCTTCAATTTAGAAAGCCACTAGCAATTTAACCCCTTTTAGAAATAACCACTAAATTTTCATTTTACGTGATTAAGTCCTTTTATTTAATCAAATACCTAAACGACAAAGTTAAATCACAAAAATTTCACAGATATAAATTCACACAAAATAAACCCAGAAAATAGTTTTTAAATATTTTTCTGACTCAAATTCGTGGTCCCGAAACCACAGTTCCAATTAGGGTCTAAATCCAGCTGTTACAGTGAATCGCACAGGGTTGAGACACACGCCCATGTCTTTACCCGTGTGGACAAAAATAAGCCATTTGAAAAGCTAAGTTTGCCACCCTAAATCATAAATATTTACATTCATATTTGACCACATTTATTCAACTCAATTGGCAACCAAATTGACCATTTCAGTACACATTATAAGCTATATCCAGCTTACCATTTACATATCCAAATACCTATATTGCCACACATTCAACTCATTCATCTATCATCTATATATCAAGACTTCTTTTGCATAATTTCATTCAAATATTATCATACCAAAACATATCATCATTAAGCACATATATGCAATCCAAATATGATACCAAAATAAGCCAAATCACATGGCTTAACTTATACACAAATTCATTCTTCAACCATGATACCAAAACATAACTATTACCCTCAAACTAACCTATACATGCCATATTTACATAAGTTCAAAAGTTCAAAATACCAATCAAAAATTGGATAGTGTGATGTGCAACTCCAACTTATCTGAAACGAGCGAGCTAACGAACCCTATAAAACATAAAAAATGAAACAGAGTAAGCTTATAGCTTAGTAAGCTCGTATAATTCAGAAATAAACTTACCATATTATACACTATCAAGCAATAATAAAAATGCCAACCATTCAATTTAACCATCACCTAATCACAAGTATTCATCACATGTTAGTCATTTAACCAATACATAAACTATCTACTAGTACTTTACTATACATCAATTCCAAAGTCACATATCAAATGTATAACACTTATAACCTGTAACTTATCTGAATAATCAATATTTAAGCTCGTTGAAACTATTAGAACTTCAAAGGATAATCGAGTGAAAAATTTCAGTAATCCGTCAATTCATCATAATACATGCTCTTTCGAGACATGGTCGATAAGCTCTTCATGAGCTGATAAACAGTAAGCTCTATTGAGCTGAACAGTAAGGTCTTTCAAGGTAAATCAGTAAGCTCCAATAAGCTGAAACAGTAAGCTCTTACGAGCCATGGTGAGTCCGCAACAAATGCAGGAGCTCGACCATTACAGTAATTCCAGTAACATGTCATTCGTATCTAATGAATTCAAATAGTTCAAAAGGGGCTCGAAAAAACATATAATATAACAATAAGACATTCATAATTCAAATATCTCAATTATACGCATTCTTTTCAATAATCACAAGTATAGAAAAGTTTGATTCCAATTATACGAAATTACCTCGTATTTGCTCGTATGATCGTCGTCTACTCGTCTACCTTTCGTTTCCCCTGATCTAATTCTGGTATTTGCTTATCTTGATCTAAATGATATCAAATTAACTCATTCAAACTTTCATTCAATTCAATTTAGCCTAAAACATTCATTTTGGCTATATTACAAATTTACCCCTAGACTTTTCACTGCTTTGCAATTTAGTCCTTTTTAAACAAAATGGAAAATTTATGCAATTTACCCTTAACCCATGTATAGCCGAATTTCACATAATCACATAGCAACCATATTTTCGTTTTATTCAAATTTTCAACCACAACATTTCTATCTTTCACAATTTAATCCCTAATTCTCATTTTTGTCAAAAATCAATTTGTAAAACTTGTATAACTATTAACAACCATCAATAATCTAACAAGAAACTTCAAATTACCCAAGCATTCAACAATGGGATATCTTAAAATCTATAACAGTTTCAAAAGCGAAGGTACGGGCTAACTAGATTAAGCTGCAACGAGCTCAAAAACCTAGAAATTATTAAAAACCGAGCAAAAACCATACTTAGATTAGCACAAATAGCTCGGCCGAACTATAAACCCTTAAATGGCTATTTTCTATCCCTAATTTTAGTGATGAAGAGATAATGGAAGAAGGTGATAGTTTACTTAATTAAAATTAACCTTATTTACTAATTTACTATATTAACCTTTAATAAAACATTAGAAAACCACTTATAACATGTCCAAGATTGTCCATTTACATTATAAATGGACTAATTTCATAATAAGGACTTCCATATTAATAAACCATAGCCATTTAATACCTTTAAGTAATAGAACTCAACTTTTACATGTTACGCGATTTAGTCCTTTTTACCGAATTGAGCATTTAAACAGTAAAATTTCTTTACGAAATTTTCACATAATTAATCTATCATGCTGTAAACCTTATTAAAATAATAAAAAAATATTTTAACTTCAGATTTGTGGTCCCGAACCACTGTTCCAATTTGACCTAAAAATGGGCTGTTACACACGGCTTGTGTCTCTGCCTGTGTGGATGAAAATAGGTCATTTTACAAGCCATTTTTCTCACTGAAATTGGCATGTACCTATTCAAAACATTTCACATACTTACAAGCTATAACAAGACATTTAAATCTAGCATAAACAAGTCATATACATATGATATAATATTATACAACCAATATGCCCATAGGCACCTCAAATTACAATATGCAAACATGTATAATCATGTACTCATATTGATCAAAATGATCAAATAACTTTGAACTAGATTTGCATCAATTCAAGCCATTTAGTTACTTACCAAAACTTCTCAATTGGTACCAAGTATGCCATATTAAACTAGCACCAAATCACCATATAAGTCATATCACAAAACACATTTAACTATTATTTTACCTTTTATTGTTCAACACAAAACAAGCCACACATCAACCATGTTAATGCTACTTATATATATACCAAAATGTGCCAAACACAAACCAAATCAAATGGCCATATTTACAACAAAACATATAGGCCAACATTAGCCAAAATACCTATACATGCCATTATAACCAAAATTAAACAACCGAATGTACCAAAAGAGCTGATGGATAGTGTGATATATCTCCGACAAGCTTCCAAACTGAACAAGCTCCCGATTCACTATAAAAACACCAAAAAAATAGCTGTAACACCCCAAAAATCCTTAATATTTATTTTCATATGTTTGTGATACATAACTGTGTATCTACTTTAGTGGTTATTTGTTCTGAGAGTGTTTAAGAAGTCTTGGGTTCAAGCCTTGGCTTGTGCAAAAGTTTTGTTTTAAATGAATAAACCCTTGTCTCTATTCAGTAGGTTTATAAATAAATGTGAGTATAATATGTTAGAATGGGCGTGGCGTGTTATTGTTACCTGAGGCCTGAAGTTCTAATCCTTGCATGCGCAAAGGGATTAAAATTTTGCAGTGTTGGACGGCTAGAGTTTGTGTTTCATTAAAAGTCTGAGTAGTGGGAAGGTTGGATTGATTTTAGGAGGAAATTATGGGATTGGAGGAGTTATCCCGATTTGGTGGAGTGTTGAATTCGGCTCCCTCCCCTCATTTTTTCCCAATTTCTGTTTTTGATAGAGTTTTTCCTTCTTCATTTTTGAATTTTGGTTGTCGCTTCACCATTCTAGTTCTCTTTGCCGAATTGGTTTGCTTCCCAAAATTTCCTTCCTTTGCTGCCATTTGCTTCCCTAAATACTTCCCTATTTTTGCCAATTTTCTACTTTCCATCCCCAGCATTTCGTTTGTATTCTATTTATCTCGAAAGCCTCTGTTGAATATTGATAGTTGTGTGGTTGCTATATCTTTTGTTCCCTTCGACCTTGTCACTTCCCATGACAGATGTTCTTTCCCCCTCTTTTGCTGATTCCTTTTTCTTCTTCTACTACCCTCGTTGTGCATCTCTTTCTTTCTTTATTGCTAATGATATTTAAGTTTTACTCTCTGCTGAATTGTGGCTACCTTGGTCTCTTTCCTTTTCGATTTTAGTCTTTAATTGACCCATCTTCTTTACACGATTCTAGACTTTCGGTAAGTTTGATATTTGTTTGGTTTAAACTGTTCGTGTGAATAATTTTTAATAGGATTCGGTTGGAATACAGGTAATCACTAAGGAGCTAGTGATCAGTCTTTTACAACGGTTTAAGTGTGCAAAGCCTCAGTTGTTCAAACAAGGCAAGTGACAATCGATCTTTTGGAAAAGTGTTTTGATGAGGGGGTGTAACACCCTAAAATTTAGGGTTTGTAATTTTGTCGAGTTTAACACAAATCATGTAGGGTGGTGGTGGTTGGATGTTTAGGGGCGTGCTTGGGGGTGTCTGGAAAGGTTTGGGTTCAAGCCTTGGCCTTTGTAAAATTTTGTTTCTCTCTCTCTTTGAAAGAACCTCAGCGTTGGCACTTGGGCCTTATGAATTAATGTGGTTGCTTATTATCATAAAGAGCCTTGTGGCTTGGTGGCTTGTGGCGTGTTTTGGAAGGTGAGGAGACTGGGGCTCGAATCCCATAGTGGGAAAAAGGTATTAATTTTGCTGCTTGGGACGGCAAGAGTTAGTAGTGGAATGAGACTCTATCGGATGGGAGTTTGAATGGGTCTTAGAGGTTGTTGTGGAGTGATAAAGAGAGAAAATCTTAGAGATTTCCATGGAATTTGAAGTGGGAAGGAGTTGTAGCCGTATGAGAGTGTGTGAGGGTGCAATTTCGGCTAAGGGATTGGGAAGTGTATTTTTTTCGGCACTTGGGTAGTGAGTGAAAGCTGAAACCTCTCTTTGATGCTATTATTCTTTTCTCATTTTCGTCTTTTTGGGTGTTAATTCCTCTGCCGACTCCTTTAGGTACCTTTCGGGAAGAGCCGAATTCTTGTTTCACTTTGTGCCGTTTGGTTAAAGCTTGTGCCTCTTTTCTTTTCTCTTCTAAGTTCTTGACCGAACATTACCCCAGGTTTTACCCAACACTGCGTCGAAATCCCATTCTTCTTCTTCTTCTTCTTCTTCTTCCCCTTGCTCTCAAACCCTTCCGCTATCTCGTCTCATTTGCGTTTCTACTTTCAGAACCTTAGTCGGATATCTCTTGCTCATCTAGATCATTTTCTAGGTTAGCCGAATACCCCTTTTCTCTTTTTGTTAAATCTTTTCTATTTCTTTAGTCATCTTTATAATCTCTGCAACTGACACCCGGTTAGTTTTGATTGAGCGAAATCGGTACTTCTCTGTTGTGGTAAGAGTATCGTGTAGCAATGGTTAATATTATTTCTTTTATTATTTACCTTAAGCCAAATATTCCCTTTCTAAGTTCTCTGTGTTTGACGTATGGTGACCTTTATTCTATGATGTATGTTCGTGGGGTTCAGCCATTACTAAGGGCCTAGAGGTGCGTAACGTTCTTAAGCCATCGGAACCCTGAATTCCAACACTTGGGTAGGCCGATTATCCATTGATTTAAGAATGTTAAGTTTTGGGGCTTTAGGCTGTTTTCATCAATTAGTTGAATCTGCTAAACTATTGTATGTGCAGTTGAGGGACAAGATACTCGAGGGCGTTCCGAGTTAATCTAGACACTGTTGATCACCTTCCCTTCAATCGAGGTAGGTAGAGGTGTGGGGTTAAGGTGGTTGTTACGATTGATGGTAGTGGAGACTAACTGAATGATAAGTTGTTTGTAGGCTTTAGGTTCGTGGTGGTTTTCGTCGCTTTCGCAAAACCAGGTATGAAACTGTACATCACCGTAAATACTTTCCAAAAGTCAAAAGGTGTGTATTCACACCCCTGTTTTACTGCAGAACTTCAAAAGCTGAAAAACTGAAACGTAAGTACTTGTGAACTCACGAGCGTGTAAACGCTCGGGTGGTGAACTGAGCCCAGGTCATGGGCGACAGACTGTAGAGGCCGTCACGAGCGTCCTCATGGCTTAGGGCCGTAGTGGGCCTTGTTGGGCCGAGTAACGGGCCTTAGGTCCTCATGGCTTAGGGCCGTAGTGGGCCTTGTTGGGCCGAGTAACGGGCCTTAGGCCTATTCACACTGTTTTGGCCATAAGGGTTTCCTGAGTTGTCGAGATAACTGTAGACCCTCTGAAGGGTCGAAAACTATTTCCAAGACCCTAAAATTTTGTAAATGACCGAAATACCCCTGAGAGGAAAAATTACTGTTTTACCCTTCTCTCTGATACAATGATCGATACAATGCTAGGGGTAGGTGAGTTGTTGTGTGTATGACTTTTATATGATTGTTTTAGTATAACATACTACATACACGTGATACTTATGACACGACATCTGCATGGGGTTGGGTTGTGATATGGAAGAAGTATTGTACTGGTGACTATGTCACGTTTACTATTACTGGTGGCTTGCCACACTTACTGCTACTGGTAGCTACGCTGCGTTATATTTACTGGCAGCGTTGCTGCAATATTGGTGTGCTGGTTGGATGGGTTGAATTATATCCCCACATGGTGTTGTGGTTAGTACGGGTGGTGTGTTGGATGGTTTGGGGATGGGTTGCATTTTGCACTATGCTGAGACTGTATTGGGCTTAGGCCCACACTGTTACTGCTTAAGGGCTAAGGCCTAGACTATACTGATACTGTATTGGGCTGCCCAGACTACTACTGCATGCACTATTTTCTATAGCCTGATAGGGGAGTAGATACTGAGTTTTCGTAAATTCACCCCGTTGCTAACTGTGCAGGTAATCCCTAGGCTTAAATGGTTTGGAGCTGCGAGGGACTCGGAGATGGCCACACTACTGCTCCCGTTTCTTTTATTTTCAGATAGATTTTGTTTTGGGTTTTAATTTATGTAATAAAGCCGTTGGTGGGTTTTAAGTTTTAATTTGAATTTTGATTTCTTATACTAAACTGCTAGTCTAGGAAAACACGAGTTTTCAAAATAGCACGATTTTTTAAAGAACACGAGTTTTCAACAACAAAGTTTTCAAAATGCTTTTGTGGTTTAAATTGAAGTAATATACCAAAGGTAAACAAATTGGTAAACATTTTGACGAGAACTTTTGTTAAATAATAATAAAAGGATTTAAATTCAGTAACGGATTCTTACCGAAAAGATCATATTTTGAAAGAAAAATGCTTTGATGTGACACACCAAATTCGACCATAACGTCTAGGCCGGGTTTAGGGTGTTACATTTAGTGGTATCAGAGCTAGGTTACAAAATTCAGTTGTGGCATGGGTATCTGAAATTGGGGTTTAAAAGGGTTTCTTTAAAGATTTTGGTTTTGAAATTTTTTCGACGGAACTTAACTTGTTTCTGAAATAATGTTACTGAAAGTGTGGCACACCGGGTCTCCGGTACCAAAACTGTAAGTTCTCTACTAGTATCTACTATTTTAAGTTATAATGTGATACTGGAAAACTGTTATAGAAGGTAGCATTATACTGGAAATCTCTGGTTGGAGTAAACTAAGACTGTAGAAGACTAATGTAGGTAGCAAGATTTCGATTTGTGAAAACAAAACTTTAGATAATGCTTGTCATAAAATATCTTTTATTAACAACTGGAATTATAAACTGATAGCATAAAACTTCTAAAAACAGATAAAGCGTAACTCGATATGAGCTCTAGAGGTACTCGTGGAAGGGATACGTGAGGCCGTGGTAGAGGCCGAGGGGGTGCTAGGGCTGGGTCTTCAGCGTCGAGTCATATGCCTGCTAGGGAGACACCGGCTTCACCAGTAACTGAGACTGGGTCTCATGATCGAGCAATTGGGGATGATGCCTTGTCTCAGGCAATACTGCGAGTCCTTGAAAGGGTGGCTGGAGCGAGTACGAGAATAGTGGCTCGGGGGTCAATTTCTGAATGACTCCGGTCCAATGGGGCAAAGATTTTTAGAGGTGTTTCTAGTGTAGTCCCGAACGTGGCAGAGTATTGGTTAGAGGCTACAGAGCAGATAATGGATGATCTCGATTGTACTGTGGAACAAAAATTGAAAGGGACAGTGTCATTACTGCGAGATGAGGCTTATCAATGGTGGCTCACTGTGAGGGAAGGTACATAAGCTGACCGTCTGACATGGGACTTCTTTAAAACGTCTTTCCAGGGGAAATATATTGGCTCAAGTTATATGGACGCCTGAAGGAAGGAATTTTTTAATTTGACCCAGGGGAATAGGACTATGGCGGCATATGAGGCAGAGTTTCTGCGGTTGAGTCATTATGCTCGTGGGATAGTAGCGACTGAGTACGAACGCTGTGTGCATTTTGAAGACGGCCTTCAAGATGAGTTGAGAGTTTTGATAGCCTCGTAGAGGGAGCGGGATTTTGCTGCCCTAGTTGAAAAAGCAAAGATTGCTGAGGACGTGAAGCGCTCTGAGTGCCAGAATCGTGAGAAAGATAGGAGCAAAGGTAAAAGGGATTTTAGGTTCTCAAGTTTAGTAGGTAGACCTAATAAGAGGGCCAGATATGATGGGCCAGTCCGAGCTAGAGATCCTGTTGTTGCTACAAGACCATAGCCCTGTGCTGATTGTGAGAGATCTCATTTGGGTGAGTGCTGGAAAAAGATTGGGGCGTGTTTCAGATGTGGGTCTACTGAACATTAGGTTAGGAATTGTCCTCAGAGGCCTACTCAGATGCAAGCTACAGGACAGGGTCATGTTCAGCTAGTATGAGGTGGTCAGCCACTGAGAGGTTGTGGACAGGCCAGAGGTGGAAATGGGTTTGGACGAGGACGTGGAGCACCGGCCAGGGGCACAGGTAATACTGGGGCAAGACAACCAGCCTTGGTTTATGCTGCTCGTCACCGAGAGGATGGTGACACCCCTGACGTCATAACCGGTACATTCTTGATTTATAATTTGCCTTATGTTGCCTTAATTGATGTTGGATCTACGCATTCGTATGTTGCGTGCATTGTGTCCGAGATGTTGGGTATTCAATCTGAGAGCACTACTAGTGAAGTGACGGTGTTGAGTCTGCTAGGACAATCAGTTAGGGTGGATAAGTTGTTCAAGGATATGCCCTTAGAAGTTTAAGGGGTCGTATTTCCTGCGAATTTGATGGAACTGCCATTTAAAGAATTTGATATTATTTTAGGCATGGATTGGCTAGTAAAGCATCGTGCGAAGTTGGATTGTGCTGCTAAATGGTTGGTGTTGAGATCTTTGGAGGATGAGGAGGTGGCCGTAATAGAGGAGCGAATGGATTACATGTCTAATATGATATCAGCGTTAAGAGCCAAGAAGCTGGTTCACAAGGGTTGTAAAGCTTTCCTGGCTTATGTTAGCAACTTTGAAGCTAAAAGTCTTTCTGTTGAGGATGTTAGAACTGTTAAGGAGTTTTCGGATTTTTTTTGGAAGAGCTTCCTGGCTTGCCTCCAGACCGTGAGGTCGATTTCAGAATTGAGCTTCTACCAAGGACAGCTTCAGTGTCCATCGCCCCATATAGGATGGCACCAAAGGAGTTAGTGGAGTTGAAGGCCCAAATTCATGAGCTGTTAGATCGAGGATTCATTCAATTGAGTGAGTCTCCGTGGGGAGCACCGGTGTTATTTGTGAAGAAGAAGGATGGGTCCATGCGCATATGCATTGACTATCGTCAACAGAATAAGCTGGCCATCAAGAACAAGTACCCTTTGCGGAGGATTGATGATCTTTTGACTAGTTGCGAGGAGCTGTTGTGTTCTCCAAAATAGAACTTCGATCTGGGTACCGTCAGCTGAAGGTTAAGGAGGCTGATGTGTATAAGACAGCATTTAGGACTCGCTATGGTCATTATGAGTTCCTAGTAATGCCGTTTGGATTAACTAATGTGCCAGCTAATTTCATGGACTTCATGAACCGAGTATTTCCACCCGTATTTCAACCCTATTTGGATCAGTTTGTAGTGGTGTTCATTGATAATATTTTAGTGTATTCAGGGACGGATGAGGAGCATGATGAGCACTTGCGGATTGTCTTTCAGATTTTAAGACAGAAGCAGTTGTACACAAAATTCAGCAAGTGTGAGTTTTGGCTGCGAGAGGTGACGTTTTTGGGTCACGTAGTGTCTGCTGAGAGGATTAGGGTTGATCCTCGAAAAATTGAAGCCGTTTTGGGTTGGAAGCCACCAAAGACTATATCTGAGATTCGTAGTTTTTTGGGTTTAGCTGGATACTACAGACTTTTTATGGAAAGGTTTTCAGTGATAGCTGCACCTTTGACTAAGTTGCTGCGAAAAGGGGTGCCGTTTGTTTGGTCCGATAAACAACAAGAGAGTTTTGAGAAATTGAAGAAAGTATTAACTGAGGCTCATGTTTTGATAAAGCCAGAGTCTGGGAAGGAATTTACCGTTTACAGTGATGCGTCACATGTTGGATTGGGGTGCGTGTTGATGCAAGAGGAAAATGCGGTTGCTTATGCATCGCGACAGCTTAAACCTCACGAAGTGAATTATCCCACTCATGATCTGGAATTGGCAACAATGGTGTTTGCACTAATGATTTGGAGGCATTATTTATATGGGGAAAAAACGATTATTTATACGGACCATAACAGTCTAAAGTACCTCCTTACTCAGAAGGAGTTGAACCTTAGGCAACGAAGATGGATTGAGTTGCTTAAAGATTATGATTGTTCAATTGAGTACCATCCAGGCAAAGCTAATGTGGTAGCTGATGCACTAAGCCGTAAAGTGGTCTCGGATTTAAGAGCGATGTTTGCTCATCTCAATCTATGCGATGATGGTAGTTTGTTAGCCGAACTGCAAGTGAGACCGACTTGGACTGATCAAATTAGGGAGTAACAGTTGTTGGATGAGTTGCTAGTTCCTCGTTTGCAGCAAGTGGAGAGGGGTGAAACCTTAGATTTTGGATTGAATGGGGAAAGGGTGTTATGTTTTCGAGGAAGAGTGTGTATACCGAATGATTCTGAGCTGAGGTAGTCTATTCTGCGAGAGGCGCATGGTAGCCCTTATGCCATGCATCCTGGTGGGAATAAGCTATACCGAGATCTTCGTGAGATGTATTGGTGGCTTGGGATAAAACGCGAAGTTACCGATTATGTGAGTAAGTGCTTAACGTGCCAGCAGGTTAAGGCTGAGCATCAATTACCTTCTGGGTTACTACAGCAAGTTAAGATTCCACTTTGGAAGTGGGAGAGGGTAACTATGGATTTTGTGAGTGGGTTACCCTTGACGCCTTCTAAGAAATATTCGATTTGGGTGATTGTAGATCGACTGACTAAGTTAGCCCATTTTATACCAATCCGCACTGATTATTCATTACAGAAGTTGGCCAAGTTGTACGTGGCTGAGATTGTAAGACTGCATGGGGTACCAGTGTTCATCATATCAGACAGAGATCATAGGTTCACATCTTGGTTCTGGAAGAAATTACACGAGGCTTTGGGTACACGACTGGATTTCAGTACTGCGTTTCATCCTCAGACAGATGGACAGTCTAAGAGAGTAATACAGATATTGGAAGACATGTTTAGAAGCTGTGTTTTGGATTTCAGGGGCAGTTGGGAGGATTATTTGCCATTGGCAGAATTTTTGTATAACAACAGCTATCAATCCAGTATTTGAATGGCACCGTATGAAGCTTTATATGGTCCTAGGTGTCGTACTCCTACTTGTTGGACTGATCTTGGTGAGCGACGAATCCTAGGGCTGGAGCTTATTGCTGATACAGAAGACAAGGTGAAGCTGATTCGAGATCGATTGAAGGAAGCGTTTGATAGGCAAAAGTCCTATGCAGACTTAAAGCGTAAAGAGATTGAGTACTCTGTGGGGGATTATGTATTTCTTAAGGTGTACCGTGGAAGAAAATTATGAGGTTTGGACAGAAGGGCAAGCTGAGCCCTAGATTTATTGGGCCTTACCGGATACTTAAGCGTATAGGACTGGTTGCGTATCAACTTGAATTGCCTTTGGAGCTGGAGAGAATTCACAACGTGTTTCACGTTTCTATGCTTAGGCGGTACTGTTCCAATCCCTCGCACATCATGCCAGTGGAAGAGATCGAAGTTAGGCCTGACTTAACTTTTGAGGAAGAGCCAGTGCAGATCTTGGATCATGATGTTAAAGTATTGAGGAAAAAGTCTATTCCACTGGTCAAAGTGCTTTGGCACAATCATTGCGTTGAGGAGGCCACTTGGGAACCTGAAGAAACTTTACGATATCAATACCCTCACCTGTTTGGACCAGGTAAATTTCGAGGTCGAAATTTTTTTAAAGGGGGTAGAGTTGTAACGCTCTAAAATTTAGGGTTTGTAATTTTGCCGGGTTTAACGCAAATTGTGTAGGGTGGACGTGGTTTGATGTTTAAGGGCGTGTTTGGGGGTGTCTGGGAAGGTCTGGGTTCAAGCCCTGGCCTTTGCAAAATTTTGTTTCTCTCTCTTTGAAAGAACTTGAGCGTTGGCACTTGGGCCTTATGAATTAATGTGGTCGCTTGTTATCACAAAGAGCCTTGTGGCTTGGTGGCTTGTGGCGTGTTTTGGCAGGTGAGGAGACTGGGGTTCGAATCCCATAGTTGGAAAAAGGTGTCAATTTTGCTGCTTGGGATGGCAAGAGTTAGTAGTGGACTGAGACTTTGTCGGATGGGAGTTTGAATGGGTCTTGAAGGTTGTTGTGGAGTGATAAGGGGAGAAAATCTTGGAGATTTCCATGGAATTTGAAGTGGGAAGGAGTTGTAGCCGTATAGGAGTGTGTAAGGGTGCAATTTCGGCTAAGGGATTGGGAAGTGTATTTTTTCGGCACTTGGGTAGTGAGTGAAAGCTGAAACCTCTTTTTACTGCTTTTCTTCTTTTCTCGTTTTGGTCTTTTTGGGTGTTAATTCCTCTGTCGACTCTTTTAGGTACCTTTTGGGAAGAGCCGAATTCTTGTTTCACTTTGTGCCATTTGGTTAAAGCTTGTGCCTCTTTTCTTTTCCTTCTAAGTTCTTGACCGAACATTACCCTAGGTTTTACCCAATACTGTGCCGAAATCCCATTCTTCTTCTTCTTCTTCTTCTTCTTCTTCTTCTTCTTCTTCTTCTTCTTCTTCTTCTTCTTCTTTTCCTTGCTCTTAAACCCTTCATCTAACTCGTCTCCTTTGCGTTTCTACTTTCAGAACCTTAGCCGAATATCTCTTGCTCATCTAGATCATTTTCTGGGTTAGCCGAATACCCCTTTTCTCTTTTTGTTAAATCTTTTCTATTTCTTTAGTCATCTTTATAATCTCTGTGACTGACACCCGGTTAGTTTTGATTGAGCGAAGTCGGTGCTTCTTTGTTGTGGTAAGAGTACCATGTAGCAATGGTTAATATTATTTCATTTATTATTTACCTTAAGCCGAATATTCCCTTTCTAAGTTCTCTGTGTTTGACGTATGGTGACCTTTATTCTATGATGTATGTTCGCAAGGTTCAGCCATTACTGAGGGGCTAGAGGTGCGTAACGTTCTTGAGCCATCGGAACCCTGAATTCCAACACTTGGGTAGGCCGATTATCCTTTGATTTAAGAATGTTATGTTTTGGGGCTTTAGGGTATTTTCATCAATTAGTTGAATCTGCTAAACTATTTTCATCAGAACCTTAGCCGAATATCTCTTGCTCATCTAGATCATTTTCTGGGTTAGCCGAATACCCCTTTTCTCTTTTTGTTAAATCTTTTCTATTTCTTTAGTCATCTTTATAATCTCTGTGACTGACACCCGGTTAGTTTTGATTGAGCGAAGTCGGTGCTTCTTTGTTGTGGTAAGAGTACCGTGTAGCAATGGTTAATATTATTTCGTTTATTATTTACCTTAAGCCGAATATTCCCTTTCTAAGTTCTCTGTGTTTAACGTATGGTGACCTTTATTCTATGATGTATGTTCGCAGGGTTCAGCCATTACTGAGGGGCTAGAGGTGCGTAACGTTCTTGAGCCATCGAAACCCTGAATTCCAACACTTGGGTAGGCCGATTATCCATTGATTTAAGAATGTTATGTTTTGGGGCTTTAGGTTATTTTCATCAATTAGTTGAATCTGCTAAACTATTGTATGTGCAGTTGAGGGCCAAGATACGCGAGGGCGTTCCGAGTTAATCTAGACACTGTTGATCACCTTCCCTTCGATCGAGGTAAGTAAAGGAGTGGGGTTAAGGTGGTTGTTACAATTGATGGTAGTGGAGACAAACTGAATGATAGGTTGTTTGTAGGCTTTGGGTTCGTGGTGGTTTACGTCACTTTCGCAAAACCAGGTGTGTAACTGTACATCATCGTAAATACTGTCCAAAAGCCGAAAGGTGTGTATTCACACCCCTGTTTTACTGCAGAACGTCAAAAGCGAAAAAATCAAAACGTCAGTGCTTGTGAACTCACGAGTGTGCGAACGCTCGCATGGTGAACTGAGCCCAAGTCATGGGCAACAGACTGTAGAGGCCGTCACAAGCGTCCTCGTGGGTTAGGGCCGTAGTGGGCCTTTTTGGGCCGAGTAACGGGCCTTCGGCCCATTCACACTGTTTTGGCCATAAGGGTTTCCTGAGTTGTCGAGATAACTGTAGACCCTCCGAAGGGTCGTAAACTATTTTCAGGACCCTAAAATTTTGTAAATGATCGAAATACCCCTAAGGGGAAAAATTACTGTTTTACCCTCTTCTCTGATACGATGATCGATACAATGCTAGGGGTAGGTGAGTTGTTGTGTGTACGACTTTTATATGATTGTTTTAGTTTGACATACTGCATACACGTGGTACTTATGACATGACATCTGTATGGGGTTGGGTTGTGATATGGAGGAAGCATTGTACTGGTCACTATGTTACGTTTACTATTATTGGTGGCTTGCCACACTTACTTCTACTGCCAGCTACGTTGCGTTATATTTACTGGAAGCTTTGCTGCAATATTGGTGTGCTGGTTGGGTGGGTTGAATTATATCCCCACATGGTGTGTTGGTTGGTACGGGTGGTGTGTTGGATGGTTTTGGGATGGGTTGAATTTTGCACTATCTTTGAGATCAGATTGGGCTTAGGCCTACATCTGCATCGCTAAGGGCTAAGGCCCGCATCAGATCGATCTTGTTTTGGGCTCGTGCCCGCATCGCTACTACACGCACTATTTTCTATAGCCTGATAGGGGAGTACACACTGAGTTTTCATAAACTCACCCCGTTGCTAACTGTGCAGGTAATCCCTAGGCTTAAATGGTTTGGAGCTGCGAGGGACTCGGAGATGGCCACACTACTGCTCCTGTTTCTTTTATTTTCAGATAGATTTCGTTTTAGGTTTTAATTTATATAATAAAGCCGTTGGTGGGTTTTAAGTTTTAATTTGAATTTTGATTTCTTATACTAAACTGCTAGTCTAGGAAAACAAGAGTTTTCAAAGTAGCATGATTTTCTAAAGAACACGAGCTTTCAACAACAAAGTTTTCAAAATGCTTCCGCAGTTTAAATTGAAGTAATATACCAAAGGCAAACAAATTGGTAAACATTTTGGCGAGAACTTTTGTTAAATAACAATAAAAGGATTTAAATTCAGTAACGGATTCTTACCGAAAAGATCATATTTTGAAAGAAAAACGCTTTGATATGACACGCCAGATTCGGCCATAACGTCTAGGCCGGGTTTGGGGTGTTACAGGGGCTGTTTTAATCCAGTTGTTATGTGATTAATTGTGTGTTATGGTTGAATATAGGTTTGGAGTGCTCAAGAACGGTTTGCGCACTTTTCGTAACCAGGTGTGTGTAAACACAACCTCGCAAACTGAAATCAACAAAAAGCCAGAGATGTGAATCGTCGATGCCACTCGGGCGTGCGGCAGTCTGTGTGGTAGGCCGTGTGATAAAACACGGGTGTGTGATTGATGAGGCAAGCCATGTGCGATCCATGAGCCAGGCCGAATTGGGCCGAGTAGGCCCCACATGGGTGAACCATAAGGGCGTGTGGGATTATTGGGCCAGGCCATGTGATCCACACGGCAAAGGCCATTTTTGGGCCTTGTGGGCCACACGGATGTGTGGGCCCATATGGGGAAATGATATAGGCTTATGGACCCATTTTCACTGTTAAACTGCTAAGGTTGCACGGGTTGCCCAAGACGACTGTGAACCTACTGTAGGGTCGGTAAGTGTACTTAGACCCTTGATTGACTGAAATGACTGTTATACCCTTATATGTAAAAAAAATCTGAATGACTGTATATGAGGCATGCTGCTAAAATTGTTTTGAATGCATGTATAATACTATGATTTGGCATGACATGTTGTATATTGCACTGCATTGGGTTGGGTGTTATATTATGCGAAAGAAGTGAACTAATAGGCTTAGAGCCTGATTTACTGGCAGCTCAGCTGCATATTTCTATATGGTGCCGTATTCGGTACTACTAAGAGTGTAGGGTTGGGTGGTTTGATTATATCCCCACATGGAGTGTAGGGTTGGATGGAGATGGTGTGTAGAGGCTGCTTGGGTAGGAATCTTGTGACTGCATATATGTGACTATTACTATATTGAGATGGGCTAAGGTCCAAATTAGACTGACACTGTTACTAAAAAGGGCTTATGCCCAGACTGTGATTTTATGTGTGCTATCCATTTTTGTGCATGGGAATTACACACTGAGTTTTCATAAACTCACCCATTTTGTTTTACTGCGTAGGTAATCCCCAGATTTAGGTGGATAAGTGCAGCGAGGGACTCAAAAGTGGCCATACAACTGCATATTTTTTTCATATTTGATTATGGTTATAAGTATTATTATTTGGGGTATTTTTACTGTAATAAGGCCTTTATGGATTTTTACCTTAATTTGGGATTTGTTTTTCGTTGCTCATGATTCATAATCACTAGTGGTAGGAAAACATGGGTTTTCAAAAGTTACAAATGTTTTCTTTCAAAACACTCACCGCTATGTAAATTGTTTTAAAAGCTTCCGCTAATTATAACGACTTGTAAATAAATGGATAATGTTTTGAAAACAAATAACTTGATTTAGAGATAATATAAGATAACAAAAATGGCTTATCAATGACTTAGTTTTCAAAAGCACTTTCATGTGACATCGCCAGATTCGACCATAACGTCTGGATCGAGTTTGGGGTAAGCATTTAAGCTTAGCAAGTTCGTATAACACAGAATTTAACTTACCATATAGTCATATAATAGGTAAGTAAACAAACATATCCCAATACAATTTGGCCAAATTCCTAAGCACATATACACCAACCATGTTAGCCATGTATTTACATATATAAACCTAAAAACATAGATGAACATAACCATTGATCAAATTCTATATACATGTATCATTCATTTTATTTTTCCATATATCATGTAACCATATTTTTCATGTAAAATCATATGTATTCTTGTAATAGTCCGTATCAAATTCTTACCATTTCGTCTCAGAATATTGCTCGTTGAACAGTTCAGAATACCATTGGATACCCGGGATAGCTCACACATAGTGTGCTAGCTCATATAACTGTAATCCATCAATTCATATACATGTATGCTTATACGAGCTACGAATCAGTATGCTCACTCGAGCTGTAGATCGGTATGCTCACATGAGCTATGGTTCAGAACGTAGCTACACGATGCTGCTCACATGAGCTGTGGAGTATCCATAACACATGCAAGACCTCAGCCATCGGTAGGACGTGCAGGACCAGTACTTAAATCATGTAAACCCTAATGACATGTCATTTGTATCATACGAATTTTTAAGGTTCAAACAGGACTTGGTTTATCAAACTTCGTTGGATATGCAACCATGTATATTTATAACAATTCAAAATTCATAGATAATTCAATATAAAACATATTTACACAATTTAATCACACCAACTTACCTCGACGAGTATACATAAATATGTAAGCGATTAATACGAGACTTTCTCTTTGCCCCAATCTAAAGTCGTACGAGGTCTGTCTTGATCTATACGGATAAATTTAACTCAATTTAATATATAATTCATAAAATTTAGCTCAAAAACATATTTTGGAAAAATTATCATTTTGCCCCTATACTTTTAATTCCTTTCCAATTTAGTCCCTAGCTCATAAAAATGGAAATTCAAGAAATTCCACTACAACCCACTATAGCTGAATATCAATTAGGTCCTTAGATAGCCCTATATTTAATTTATTTAACAAATTAACCATGTAACATTTCTATTTTTCAATTTAGTCCATAATTGACAATTTAATAAAAAATCTTTTAACAAAGGTTGTTTATCTAACAACCAATATTCATTTTCTATCATCAAACATCAAAACTCATGTATATTCATTAATGGTAAAACTATAATAGTTTAACAGTTTCACAAATTAGTCCCCAGGCTAGCTAGATTAAGCTACAACGATCCTGAAAGCATAGAAACAATTAAAAACGGGACAAAATTTCATACCAATGCAAGGTAAATTGTTTTGCCAAAGCTTCAAGCTCCCATGGATTCCATACTTTCTTAATTTTGGTTGTAAGAGATGAGAATAAAGATGATGGCTTATTTTATTTTATTAGTTTTATCTTTATTTTACAAATTACTTAATTAACCTTAAAAACATTTCTAATTACACTTATACCAATCCATGAACATCCACTATCTCTATTTATGGTGTAATGACCATATAAGGATTTAAAATTTAAGGTTCTATAGCTATTTAATATCTTCAGCAACTAAAACTCAACTTTTACACTATATGCACTTTAGTCCTTTTTATCAAATTGAGAATGTAAACGGTAAAATTTCTTAACAAAATTTTTATACGGTATTGCTATGATGCTCTAGACAATAAAATAATAATAAATTTTTTTTTTGAGATTAGATTTGCGGTCCCGAAACCACTGTTCTGGTTTTACTAAAAATGGGTTGTTACAATAGTACCCTCTATTCCCTACATAGAGCCCTCACCATTTGGTTGCTCCCATTAACATTTCCTCACATAGAGCCCTCACCATAGTTTCTTGCATTACAATAAGTTAGAAGGGGGCTGATTTTAGACTTGTGTCGTTACCAAACTCATCTCCGATTGATTGAGCCTTTTGAGGACTTGTTGATACTTGTATTCACTACCAACCACATTCATGGTTGATTGTTTGGCTCCATATGTGAACCCCTCATCCGAAAACATATAAGAGTTCATTGTCATGCCCTTGATGAGTTGGCATGATTCGGTGTATGTCTTTGATTTGAATGATGCCACGAACGCTCCATCAAGACTAGAGCACAAATTCCAATCCAGACCATTATAAAACACTTGAAATTGTAACCAAATTTTGTAGGCCATGATATGGGCAGTTACGTAGCATGATTTTGAAGAACTCTCACGCCTCACAAAATAACTCTCTTTCTAATTTCTGAAATTTTGTAATATCCATACGAAGCTTCATTGTTTTGTTCTATGGAAAGTATTTCGCAAAAAATTTGCTCCTTAGCTCGTCCCAAGTGTTGATGGAATCTAACCATATAAAAGCATCGTTAGTAAGAGAGAAAGATAATAACCGAAGATGGATAATGTCATCGAATACCCCATTATATTTTACTCATTCATTGACCCCTGAAATTGGAGGTTCACTTGTATCATTTGGATCATCTCCGGGTGATTATTGCTCCCTCAAACAACATCGAGGTCGGGCATCGCATAGTCACGCAAAGTGTATTTCTCCATGGGTGGGTGTGGTGGTGGTTGAATCTCTACTCGTGGATCTACAATGGTTTGGTCTCTTTGTGGAGGTTAAGTGTCTCTAGAATGTCACGCCTAACTCACGTGTGTAATTATACATTCCAGTTCTATCTCAAATGGTAAGACACTGTTACTGGTCTGAGTCATACAACACCTCCTACAAGCACAAGAGAATGAAACAAGTTAACCAAAAATTGTAAATGAAATAAAAACAAAGTAGTATCTATAACATTGACTTTCATCGATTATCCCTATAAGTATACATAATGAAACTAAGAATAGTTCAATCTAGCACTGAATCCTTAACAACGGTGCTAATAACTTGACCGCGCTCTGCCTCACCCTTATGAACGTGGAGGAGATGAGTTGAAAAACAAGAGACAAGGATTAGATAAAATTACTAACTACGGTGTTGATAGGTGCTAAAAGTAACATGTTTTAATCTCATTCTTAATGCATTTTTGGGTGATTATACAATGTTACTGGTGAGTTTTATGCTCTTAATCCTTTAAATTCATGTTTTTATACTTAGAAGAGCATTTTGAAGCAAAAGAGTGAAAACTGGAAAATCGGAGCAAGTTACAGGCGCCACACGGGCTAGACCATTCCATACGACTTGGACACATGACCGTGTGCGTCACACAGGCTACTACATGACCATGTGGTAGGTCATTTCGATTTCATGATTTGCACTCAAAACCTATAGAAAAACATGATATTTTAGGTTTTTCAGGCATTTTAAGACATATATTTGACAAAAATATGAAGATAAGAGTGAGCCATCACTAAATACTCAAGAAAACAACTCGAAAAATACCATTAAATCCAATTCTGAAACAGATTTCCATCAAGATTAAATATTCCCTTTCGATTTCTTTGGATATTATTATGAGTTTCTTTGTTTCTTGTGGTTATACTGAATTTTGGATTTTTTATTTGCTAGCATGAACTAATTTTCTAAATACCTAGAGAGATGAACCCTATGATGAGTTCTGTCATTTGGTTTCTATTTTGCACAATAAAGAATTAGATCTTGTTCTTAATTACCTGTGTTTAATTTGTGGTTTAATAGTTCTATACTATTGATCTATGTTTGATGTGTTTATATCAGAGGAGGAATAGACCCTGTTTAAGAGTAGATCTAGCGTAATTGAGTGGAGTTCTATGCAATCCTAGAAATAGGATGACATAAATCTATTAGATTAGAGTCAAATCTATGAGGGGAATTCATAGATTGAGTTAATGCGATAAATTTTAATTAATCAACCTATAGTCAGTTACTCTTCTTCTTGAAGAGAGATATTAACATAATTTAGGGATTTCTACGGATCAAGATACTAAGTGAAGAAATTGCTTAATTTAGATTGATAATGACAAATGAAATCTAGGTGAATTCTTCCTTGGGTATTGTTTCACTTCTTGGTTGTTCACTAGATTATTTTCCTGAATTGTTATTTGTTTTGTTCGTTAGCAATTAATTTAGTTATTTTTAGTTCTCAATCAATCATTTGAATTTATCGGTTAAATAATAGAAAGATGGTAATTACTAGTACTTTTAGTCTTCGTGGAAACAATATATTTGCTCACCATAGCTATACTATTAATTGTTACGTGCACTTGCCTTAGTCAAATTTTTAGTTGGTTTACGATGTATCAAGTTTTTGGCACCGTTGTCGAGGACTAAAATATTAGGAAAACTTTATTTCTATTAATTTAGCCATTTTTTATTATAATAATTTTATTTTTAATTGAATTTTTACATTCTAATTTTTTGTTTGTTTGATTCTGACAGGTTCTTTTAGTTCATGACTAGAGGAAACTCGTTGGACCCGTTAGTGTTTGATAATGAAATTGAATAGACTGCTCATGAAAATTGTAGAGAGGTTAGAGAAGTAAGTTAAGATCAAAAAATTTTAATAGACGATCAAGAGGAAAATGATATTACTATGGAGATGGATGTAATGCTTGGGTTTGTTCAAGTGTACATAGTCATTATCGAGTAATAAGTAAGTATAAGAGTGATCTTCTCCACAGGGACTGTATATGTTAATCAATATTTTGAAAAATTAAAGTTTAACTATTTGGTGAGAAAAACAAAATAATTTCGTTTGGTTGTTGTAAAATTAAATATCTAGATACAAAATTATTGTAAATGTGATGAATAAAAATGTATGAGGTGGATTTAGCTACAAACTCACAAGATTCAACAATGATAACATGAATAGGCTAGAATAATTACATCATTTGACTTGGTTCATTCTCATCAGGCTCAAAATGTTTCGGAAAATATTCCATGGCAACTCGATCTTTCACAAACTTTGAAACCAATATTAAGTCCTTTCGGAATCGTTTACTTAGAAAAACATGCATACTACCATGATCATATTTAAGTAAGGGTTTCTTAGATTTTATGTGAAGTAATAGGGACGGATTAGGTTTGAAACAAATTAATCACACAAATCTAAAAGTTATGCAAGGTAATAGAGCTCTCTCTAGTTATTATGAACGTTTAATTTTGTAACACCCCTTACCCGTACCTGAGGCCGGGATAGGACATGAGGCGTTACCACACACAGTCATTCATGCAAAACTGAGCTACAAACTTCCATTCAATTAAATTTCGTTCCTACAGATGCAATTCACCTTAATACGGGCCTACAAGACCTTAAAACATACATCGAAAGAAGGCTGGGACTAAGTCGAGAACTCTAGAAAACTTTGGGCAACTTAAAATTTTTTTCTTGCTTTGGAGAGTCACATGCCCGTGTGGGTATGCTGTGTGATCACACACGCCAGTGTGGCTTGGGACATGCCCGTGTCCTCAACCCGTGTAACTCTCTGACTATGACATCATCACCAAAATAAGGTCACACAGCTGCATCACACGCCTGTGTGTCCAGACCATGTGGTACATTAAAAATAAATGAATTTTTCATAAAATGGTGCAGACTTCACACGGCCATTGCACATGCCCATTTGGGTAGGCCGTGTCTCTCACACGGCCAAGACACACGCCTGTGTCTTAGCCCATGTGTTTACTACTGAGCATATTGACTTGCAAAATTAGGGTGCAGGGGACACACGGCCAAACAACACACCCATGGGGCAGGCCATGTGTCACACACGGCCAAGACACATGCCCGTGTGTCTAACTGTGTGGACAATTTAGAGGATATTTTCCAAGCTAATTGCCACCCTTCACCACTCACTTACTCAAATATGTTTCATAGCATTTAACATGACATATTTAAACACTCAATATCCAACGCCATGGCATTTTCATGCTTTCAAAATGTCATGCTATTGCACATTCAATTAGTCACACCATTTGGGAGCATTCCACACCAATTTCATGCATAACCAAATTTGTTATCATAATTCCAAGTTACACAATAATGACTATAGTCATATTAAGTCATTACGTTATTTCTTATCTTCTAGCATCTAATCCATACTTCATCATACATTCACCAAGCAACATATTTCGCATCGTCAAGGCAATAACTCATGCATGCATGGATTATTAGATTTACAACCAAATAATCAAACATGAGCCATATCACATGGCTAATGCAAAATGAATCATCAACATTAGAGACCTTTACAATTTGACCAAATTTTGCATGACACATATCACAAAATGACCAGGTCCCCCATACATGCCATACTCAACATATTACATTCACTATACCTAATGTTCTTTTGATATTGTGATCAAATACCCCGACAACTCCCGATCCCCGAGCTAGCTTGGCGGAACTACAAAGGATGGAGAGGAAAGGGGGTAAGCGTTAAAGCTTAGTAAGTCCATGTGCAAATAATATGTAATGAAAGTAAGAAATTGTCATACAATGATACAATAAACATAAATATAAGGATTGTTCATTATTCAAAACCCTTTGACTTGTTCATCATATATACATGTAAACTTCCTCATCGCAAATCATCATTTACCAGGGTATTGCTCATGAGTTTAGCGTACATACCTGTACCTACTCGCAATATAGCATACAACCATACCTCTCTTTAACATGCCCTCCATGGGACTTTCATTTCATCATCCATTGCATTACCCATTGAATACTCAGAATAATATTAGACACGCGGAAAACATTGCACCTAAGTGCCATATATACATATGTAGCCAAAGCTACTTCAAATCATGTAACGCTCATAATGGAGCTATTCACAGGCCTACTAGCATAAGCTATCGGTTAGGGTGTAACTACACGAGCTACTCACACAAGTTGTCAGGTATCCAAACCACTCAGGACTACCTAGCCACCGGTAGGACACACAAGACTAGTGCCCAGAACCAAATTACAGTATCTTGTACATCATGAACTCAGACCACTCAATGAGCTCAGATGTCATAATTATCACGAACCCAGACCATTCAATGAGTTTGGATTTCTCAATTCCTAGTGACATGTCACTTGTATCCTAAACTATTCCTAAGGTTCAAATGGGATTTTCCTCACCTGCACATAGCACCTCTATCGCACTTGCTCATGATGTCGTGGATAACAACCATAACATTATTCATAATTTCATATCCACCATTAAGCATGACATACATAACAATAATAAAATGTCATCACATAATGTCAACACATCAAAACACACTATTATGCCACACTATTTACACATGTACTTACCTCGGTACAAAATGATGATAGACGAGCCTATTCGTCAAAAACTTTATTCTTCCCTCGATCAAGACTCGTATCACGTTTTTCTTTATCTATAATGTCAAATTTAACTTGTTTAATAATCACATTGTCCAAATCAATCCATAATTCATACTTTAATAAAATTACCTTTTTACCCATAACTTTTTACTCATTTACAATTTAGTCCCTGGGCTCGTAAAATGAAATGCATGCATTTCCTTTGTTACTTAAGCCTAGACGAATCTTTATTATACTCATAAAAGCCCATAATTTTCATAAAAATTAGATTGTTATCACTTATTTTACACTTTTTTTCAATTTAGTCCTTTTTAGTGCTTTTCATGAAAAATCACCTTGTGAATGATGTTTATCATACACCAAACTTTCATATTCCTCTATTAACCATCAAAATATATGCATGTCATACATGGGTAAAATTTCAAACATAAACCCTACTTCAAAATAAGGGTAGAAATAGGTAAATCAAGCTACGATGACTTCAAAAATGTAAAGAACATTAAAAACGGGCTAAGGAATACTTACTATTGAGCTTGAAAATGTCAAAAACCCTAGCTATGGAGACCTTAGAAATTTCGGAAGCCACATGAAGAAGATGAGCACATTTTTACTTTGATTTTTTCTTTTTATTCTTTTAATTACCAAATGACTAAAATGCCCTTAGGGCCTTTGTTTCAAATTTTTCCTATGTATGTCCATTTTTGTCCAAAATTTTAGAAATTGGTTAAATTTATAATTAGTACCCTTGAATTTATAATCTAAAGCAATTTAATACTAAAAGCTTCTAGAACACAAGTTTTGCATTCTATTCAATTTGATCCCTAAAGTTCAATTAGACATCTTATGTATAGAATTTCTTCATGAAATTTTCACACAAGTATGAATTCATATCATGGACTTCACACTTATCATAAAATAGTTATTTCTATCTCAGATTTGTGGTCTCGAAACCACTATATTGACTAGACCCTATTTCAGGATGTTACAAATTTAATCGGGCTAGGATCTAAATTAAGCATGCACCTTTCAATTATTACGTCCATTAATTGTTACTTGGCTATAGTTGATCAACTAATTCTAATGCATTCAATCACATTTTAATGAATGATATACATGCATGATTTTAATTGAAAGCATGATCGATTGAGGCATAGAACATTATGAACATAAATCAAATGAACTTCATCAAATTATTGTAATCATTCTAGTTAAACAAAACTTAAGCTATCATTGTTAATGAAAAAATCAAAGCGAATTGTAAACATATTGAGCAACAATAAATATTAAGGAAGAAGAAACTCTGAAGTAATTTTGACAGTTATCCAAAAATTAATCACGATGCCTTATTCCGATCTTCGTAATTGCTCCTTCACAAGATGCTCCTCAAAGTGGCCAGCCAAGAGAGAGTTTTCTCAAGGAATTTCTAGCTAAGAGAAATGAGATGGTTTATGCATGAGAAGGAAAGGAAAGTTAGAATGATAAGTGAAAGATTATTGAATGATAATGGATGAGAGGTGAAGGATTAATGAATGGAAAATAAAAGGGTGGTATTTATTGTAGACGGATGACTAAGAGGTTTACTAAAAATAGTTTGAATATCCCTTAGGTTTCTCTCACTGTTGGCCAGACTTGAATTATGGAGAAGAGAGGTTGTTAGTTGCTTGATTCATGCTTGATTTCATGCATGAATCAAGCAATGAGGTGGAGAGTTTCAAGGGTAAAAATGGTGTGCTGATTTTTAATTGTTTTCCAAGTGTAGGGACCTCCGAGTAAATCTCCAAAAGCTAATTTTTGGGCTGCTCATATGTTCTTGTCGAATTGGGCTCCTCTCCCCCTTGTTTAGATGATTTTGTGACCTAATTAGTTGTCAGACTTGTCCATCATTTAAACCATCTTTAACTGGATCGAGGTGACAACTTCATGACCCAAATTACATGTTTTTGCCATCCAACTAAGTAGAAATAGTCCCATGTCCATGCAAAATAAAAATGAGCTTCATACATTATCAACTCCATGGCCCCACTACAACATTAAAATAAATGAAAATTAATATGTTGCATGAATTAATTAAATTATGCATAAAATTAATACATAAAAACATAAAATTGCATGCTTTATTAAATCTTTCCCATTATCGTAATATGAACAAAATTCACCACCCAATTAACTATCATATTATTGGGATTACATAAATTTTCAAGTAAAAAGGTGTCATAAACAATAATAAAAACTCTATATGGATTGGACTTTACACACCGGTAAACTTAATTCATTGCCCGTCCTGAATAATGCAAAGCAAAAATTTCAGTAAGACAATCTTGCAATAAGTTTAAATGGAATCCTTAAGTAGAATAAACTTTTGCACATAATCATACATAAACAAAGTCATGCTCACAAACTCTTTTTTTTGATAAGTCACTCATATACAAACATTATTTCAAAATTCTATACTAAGTGCGGGAAAACTCTAACATAAGTAATAGAGTGCATGCTTTTCAAGGTCATATATAACATTCATAATTAAATCAAGGTTTCCTTATCAATTAAACAAAACAATCACAAGGTTTAATTAATGGTCCTTATATGTTGAACTTAGCAATTCCTCTCCATTAATGTAGGTGCCATAATTATCAAAATCAATAGGTCTTGTCTAGGGTTGTAACGGGGCTAGGCTCAAGGTAAGGATAAAGAGAAGTGAATTTCTAGGTTCAATAATCTTAAACCTAACTTTGCCTTAGATCTTTTTGAGGTACATCCTTTCTACTAACGGGTTTTAGCACCCCCAAACTTCATTTGAAGCTTATGCCCAACAATATTTCTAAATATTTTTAGTATTTATTTTACTCTTTTTTTGCTTGACATTTGGATAAAGATTTTTTTTTAACATCATACAAAGAACATGTACATCTTTTTGAATTTTTCCTCAAACTTTGATTACCAAGATAAGTATAGTTAAGATTGGTGCAAAATAGGGTAGAACTTAAAAAGATGGTAATATGGCTTATGATGTAGGTGAATAGCAATAAAATAGGTTTAAAGGCTCAAATTAAAATTTCAAGGGTTAAATTCATATGGTAGGCTTGAAAGGCTCAAACGATCCAAAGAAAATGTGCCTATGTCATGTTTAGATTCTTATGCCTCCTAGGATTTTGCCTCAAGAAAGTTATTAAGTCAAGTTTAAGGACTTAAACCTTCATGCATGTCTACTTCTAAGGAAATTAAATTTTTATGGCAAAAGACTACATAAGACCTAAGAACATACAGGCATTTCATAACTTAAGATAACATAAAAAAACTCAAATAAAATTTAACACCCAAAAATAAGACCTAGAAGTTTTAGGGGTATTTTAGGAATTTTAGCCTAGAGTGTTTGGAATTTTGCGACATGATTTATCGATAATGGTTTTTTACTATGGTTTATAGAAAATTAAATCAATTTTTGAAAAAGAGTTTTAAAGATCTTCAATTTTGAAAATTGGACTAATTTGTAAAAGAGTCAAAATTGTGAATTTTTTAAGAGGCAATTAAACCAAATTTTAAAAATTAACCTAATAAACCCCCACCTACAATTTTATTCACCTAAAATCTTCCTCTTTGTTTTGCATTTGCCATCCTTTCGCTCTCCCAACTCTCCCAAATGATTTTAAATTCCAACTCCAAATTCCTTTTGATTTCTATCATCCTTCAAGCTATAAGCCTCCATTAAAACCAAGAAAAAACACCAAAAGCACCATAGTTTTCTCCATTTTCAAGTTTTCTGCTTTTTGGGTTTTTGATCAAATGCTTGGTTTTTTGTCATCTAAGGTAACGATTCAACTCCTAAATAATTTTAAATTTCATTTAGTCTTTAAAACTAAGTTTTTAGCCATTAAACCGTATGTTTTTAATAAAAATAAAAAATTGGGTTGTTAATGGTGAATTTTAAGATTTTGGGTAAAAACATGGTTTCAAAGTGTTTTTCAATTAATTTTGACATGATTAGAAGGTTTCTAAACTTACTATGAATTTTCATTAAAGATTTCTAACGGTTTAATGAATTTTCATTAAAATTGTCATAAACATGTCAAAAAGTCGATACTATGAACTAAGTAATTTTGTATAGTTTATACGCTGAGAATTAGTCGAGCGTGAATTATAAGATGAACGGAATTGGTTTTAGGTGAAAAGATTGAGTATAGATCGAGATATTTGAGTTTTAAGTTTTCTAAGTTAAAAGTTAACCTAGCTTAGGCTTGTGTTTTCGGATTGTTTGATGTGAGTCTTTGGATGAATGTTGATTGTGTTTTTGTGTGAATTACTTTGTTGAAGCTTGGAATCGATAGGACCTTCTACGAGTAGAGATAAAGGTAAAGAAAGGCTAGTTTAAGCTTTCAGTGAGAGCGTATTAGTGAATGTTTGAAATATTTGCTTGTGGACATGATTTAATGCATTATTTGGGAATTTAGTAGTAGCCTAAACCCATACTCTAAATTCTAAGTGTAAGCTTTCTCATACCTATATTATCTTGTGAATAAAGTGCTTATGTATTTGTGAATATGTGAATTGAGATGAGATGATATAACATGTGAAATGTGGTTGTGATAATCATTGTGAAAGTGCAGATGAGTACATGTTATGTATATTTTAAATGTTAGTGATAGTGTTTTACTAAAGATACAAATATGCAGTGATTGTGCATGGATAACTGATAAGTGATATGTGTTTGGCTTTAGATATTTTGGCCTTGTGATCTTGAAACCATTGTATATAATTGGAATGCCATAGGATTGTGAGTACTCACCTATATGTACAATGATTTTGGGCATTGAGGCCCTAGGACATGTTGGAGGGATAAGGGAATGTGAGCTAAGCTCCATTCAACGGGACATGTAAGAGGAAATAAGGAGAATGTTAACTTTATGCTTCACTTTTGGGACATGTTTGACTCTATGAGTCTATGTGGTCTGCTAGAGATTTGTGTATCGATGAGTGATGATAGAGCTCACTTTTATGTTTCATAGGTCAGGTGTCAAATTATCTTAAATTATGAATATGTGTGTATTTCGATATGTGTTTATATGATATGTGACCATTATGAAAATTATCTATAAACATGTTTTTGAGTATTGAGATATATGCTTGAATGTTATGTGATTATAAGAGTATTGTGATATATGCTTGAATGTTATGTGATTATATAAGTATTGTGATATATGCTTAAATGTTATGTGATTATATGTGTAATGTGATATATGCTTAAAAGTGAATATGACTACCATATAAATGAATTACTAAAAAATGCTCGAGTAAATATAATATGAGACTAAAGTTGAAACTATTGAGGTTGTGCTATATGGTTGTTTCGTTAATGCTTGGTGAATTGTTTGCATGGTAGTTGTTCTAGGCTTTCACTGAGCTTGTTAAGCTCACCCACTCATTTTAAACCCTTGCAGAGTAGTTAAGTGTCGGTGTGAGCGAAGTGGTTCTGAGAGGTGATCCAAGGAAGTTATTTTTCCGTGATTTCGTAGGTGTTATTGTTATTTGTTTATGTTTTGGGGATAAGGTAATGTGGTAGACTATTATTGATATTTGTCATGATGTTTTGGATGCTTCTATATACTATATGCTTCCAAGTTTATAAGATATGTTTCGTATTATGTTGATTATAGCTCGAACTTACTTTCAATGTTTGAGACAAGTATTATAGCCATTTTGATGGTTATTTGATGACGATATGTTAGCATGATGAATTGGTACATGTCATAATGATTTATATGCTCAAGTATGCTGTATTTTTCTGGTTTAGATTAGAGGTATTGATATTCGTGTTGTAAAAATGATACCTCTATGATTTTGAAATGTGCAATGAGGCAATAACATAATTTGGTATCGATACCCTATCACAAGTATCAATACTCGGAGTAGAAATATTGATACTTTGGCAGAGGTATTGATAATTTTCGAGGTTTTGGGTTTTTAAGTAAAAAATAGTAAGCATTTTGGTACCGATTTTCCAAACGGTATCGATACCACTTGAGAGAATTATCGATATCTTTTTTACAGTATCAATACCTACATGATTGTCTTGGAAATTTTACTAAGTGGTCCTAATCCATGTTTAATTATTATAAGTTTATTTAAAGCATGTTTGACATGTTCTAATGATGATTGATATATGTTTGACTAAAAATTTATAAGATCATTGATAAAGAGGATGATTTCTTAGAAATGTGACAATTTGCTATGAGTATGACATGAAATGGTAGTGTGGCATCCTGATATTCGGGCTTGGTGACCTGGCCGTGTATAGGGTGTTACATAAAATCATAAATCATACTTTTATTTGAGCTAACTTATAAGAAAACAATTTCTGAACATCATTTTATTTCAGCATACTTATGTGTAAACATTGAATCATACTTAAGAAAATTTTAAAATTCATGCAAATATTGCCTTACCCCCTTCTTAAAAAGAAGTAATATCCTCATTGTGTAAACAAGGTAATGATTGAGAACTGAACACCAGATATGATAGAAGAAAAAGAGAGGTGAGTTATGAAGACTGCTTAAGTATCAAGTCTTTCTTAATTGTAACACCCCTAACTTGTATCCATCGCCAGAATAGGGTTACGAGGCATTACCAATTAATACACATCGTTCACATACATAACATATACATTTAAGCATATATATATATAACCCATTCAAATTATTCACATTGTCCCTTATAAGGCTTTACGAGACCTTAAAACATACTTAAAAGAGGTTCGGAACTAAACCGATAACATTTGCAAACTTTGAAAAACTTCGAAAATTTTTCAACATTTTAGAGTCACAAGTCCATGTGAACAGGCAGTGTGCCTCACAGGGCCACCAGACACGCCCGTGTCACAGGCCGTGTGAAAACAGGGCATACATACTGACTTGTACCACACGGTTGAGAACATGCCCGTGTGCCAGGCCGTGGAAAAACTGGGGAGGTTACTCACTTGGGTCATAAGGCCGACCACACGCCCATATGCCAGCCCTTGTGCCACACATGGCCAGTAGACACGCCCGTGTGTCTAGGCCGTGTCAAAACTATAGGGTATACTGACTTAATTCGAAAGGGTACCCTAGGGGACACACGGCCGTGTAACATGATCGTGTGTCACACACGGTTGAGACACATGCCCGTGTCTCTGCCCGTGTGGACAAAAATAGGCCATTTGAAAAGCCAATTTTGCCACCCTTCTCTCATGCACACATAGTAACAAAATTGGGACCATTTCAGTACACTTATAAGCAGCCAAAACATGCCAATTTATACACATATCATGCCATCTATCATCAACCATTTCTAGTACTCAATTCCATATTCGAAACATACCAATTCATTATAGCAAAATAAGAAAAACTCATATAACCTATAATTGCATTTCATCACCTTTCCATCAACTAAATCATACCTTAATATACCATTCCTCAAGCATTAATACACCAACTTACATTTATCCAAAATAGCCAACATATAAACATACTAAGCAAGCCAACACATAAGGCATTATATACATCACTTATATATATCACTTACCAAACACATAGTTCAAGCCAACTTAAATAGCCATACATACTAACATTTACAAGCCAAATCCCATGGCTAAATCATAACTCAAAACATACCAAGAAGATACTAGACTATACATTGTATATACCATATATACAAAGCTTCAAAAGTACCAACAAAATTTTCGATAATGTGATTACGCTTCCCAACGATCCCCGAGTCCCCGCTAGCTTTGATCCTCTATAAAACATAAACAAATAACACACAATAAGCTTCATAGCTTAGTAAGTTCGTACTAAAATACTCAACAATTCATAATATACAAATCATCAATTCGTACTAATTGATATCTGAATCATGGTGACCAACAAAATTTTCTCATACTTACTCAAATGTTTATGAGCAAGTTCATAACTTCTTCTATTTAGAGTTCATGCTTTATATGTACATACCTGTACAAATTCGTATCAAACTCATACCTTTATTTGATACTGTCGAATACTCAATATCTCACACACTAAGTGCCAAAGCATAGCCGAAGCTATTATAATCTTGCACACTAAGTTCCTTTCATAGCCAAAGCTATCTCAGTCTCACACACTAAGTGCCATATATATAGCCGAAGCTATTTAATTCACATACTAAGTGCTATATATAGCCGAAGCTATCTCAGAATGGACACTAAGTGCCAAACATAGTCGATTTGTCATCGTACGCAATCGTAGTCACATATATACAATTTATCCAATATTAAAACATTAAAAACATAATTGTAACAATGTTTATCATGTACGAACTTACCTCGAACATAAAAAACAACGAAACTAGCTGATTAATCAAGTACTTTGTTCTTGCCTTGATTTATGTCTGATTTCTTTCATTCTTGATCTATATATATGCAAAACCAATCCATTTAATCACCAATTCAATCAATTTCATCCACAAACACATATTTAAGCCACTTTACACTTTGGCCCTAAACTTTCACATTTTTTACAATTTAGTCCCTATTTTAAAAATACTCAAAATTTCACAATTTCTTTCAAATACATGCTAACCAAATTTTCCTAGTGCTCATATCAACCCATATTTATCAATATTTCACACATTTAACCACACATTTTCATCTTTTCACAAATTATTCACTTTTATGAAATTTCACTAAAATCACTTTACAAAACATGATAATCTATCAACAAATACTCATTTTCCATCTTCAAGCATTCAAGAGCTCAAGCATTCATCAATGGAACTTCACAAAATCACCAACTCAAAAATTAAGGCACAAGCTAGCTAGAACACGAAGCAACGATCACAAAAACATAAAAATCATTAAAAAATCGAGCTCAAAACATACCTCAATCAAGATGAACAAGGGCCGAACCCAGACCACTCAATGAGTATGGATTTCTCAATTCCTAGTGATAGTCACTTGTATCCTAAACTATTCCTAAGGTTCAAACAGGATTTTCCTCACTTGCACATAGCACCTCTATCGCACTTGCTCATGACGTCGTGGATAACAACCATAACATTATTCATAATTCCATATCCACCATTAAGCATGACATACATAACAACAATAAAATGTTCATCACATAATGTCAACACATCAAAACACACTATTATGCCACACTATTTACACACGTACTTACCTCGGTATAAAATGATGATAGACGAGCCTATTCATCGAAAACTTTATTCTTCCCTCGATCAAGACCCGTATCACATTTTTTTTTATCTATAATGTCAAATTTAACTTGTTTAATAATCACATTGTCCAAATCAATCCATAATTCATACTTTAATAAAATTACCTTTTTATCCATAACTTTTTAGTTATTTATAATTCAGTCCCTAGGCTCGTAAAATGAAATGCATGCATTTTCTTTGATACCTAAGCCTAGCCGAATCTTCCTTATACTCATAACAGCCCATAGTTTTCATAAAAATTAGATTGTTATCACTTATTTTACACTTTTTTCAATTTAGTCCCTTTTAGTGCTTTTCATGAAAAATCACCTTGTGAATGATGTTTATCATACACCAAACTTCCATATTCCTCTATTAACCATCAAAATACATGCATTTCACACATGGGTTAATTTTCAAACATAAACCCTACTTCAAAATAAGAGTAGAAATATGTAAATCAAGCTACAAGGACTTTAAAAATGTAAAGAACATTAAAAACGGGCTAGGGAACACTTACTATTGAGCTTGAAATTGTCAAAAACCCTAGCTATGGAGACCTTAGAAATTTCGGCAGCCGCATGAAGAAGATGAGCACATTTTTTCTTTGATTTTCCTTTTTTATTCTTTTAATTACCAAATTATTAAAATGCCGTTAGTGCCTTTCTTTCAAATTTTTCCTATGCATGTCCATTTTTGTCCAAAATTTTAAAAATTGGTTAAATTTCTAATTATAACTCTTTAATTAATAATCTAAAGCAATTTCATACTAAAAGCTTTGAGAACACAAGTTTTGCATTCTATTCAATTTGGTCCCTAAAGTTCAATTGGACACCTTATGTATAGAATTTCTTCATGAAATTTTCACACAAGTATGCATTCATATCATGGACTTCATACTTATCATAAAATAATTTTTTCTATCTCAGATTTGTGGTCTCAAAACCACTGTTCTGATTAGGCCCTATTTCGAGATATTACAATTCTCCCCCCTCTTTAGGGATTTTCGTCCCCAAAAATCTTACCGGTAAAATGGTTTGGGTATTGGTTCCTTATGACCTCCTCGGGCTCCCAAGTAGCCTCTTCAACTCCATGTCTATGCTATAAAAATTTTATAAGGGTAATACCTTTGTTTCTCAATTACTTAACTTCTCGGGCCAAGATCTTAACCGATTTCTCACCATAAGTCATATCAGGTCAGATTTCAACCTCTGTCGGTGCAATCACATGTGAAGGATCATATCTATACTGGCGCAACATAGACTCATGAAATGCATAATGAATCTTTTCCAACTCAGACAGCAAAGCCAACTGATATGCTACCGGCCCTATCCTTTCGGTAATCTCAAACGGTCCTATAAAACGAGGACTCAACTTGCCATTTCTACCAAATCTCAAAACCTTTTTCCACAGAGACACTTTCAAAAATACCTTACCACCGACTTGATACTCAATTTCTTTCCACTTGAAATTCGTATAGGATTTCTGTCTATCCGATGCGGCTTTCAGACAATCATGAATTACCTTCAATTTCTCTTTGGTTTCTTTGACTAGATCAACTCTGTGAATCTAAATTTCTCTAAGCTCAGCCCAATACAATGGTGTTCGGCACTTACGCCCATATAATGCCTCATAAGGCGCCATTTTCAAACTCAACTGATAACTATTATTGTAGGTAAACTCCACCAACGGTAGATACTTTTCCCAACTACCTTGGAACTCCAATACACACAACATCAGAGCATGTCTTCCAAGATCTAAATTACTCGTTTAGACTGCATCAGTCTGTGGATGGAAAGCAGTGCTAAAACTCAGCTTCGTACCCAAAGCTTCTTGTAACTTTTTCCAAAACCGTGATGTGAATCTTGGATCTCTATTTGATACAATCGAAATTGGTACTCTATGAAGTCTAACAATCTCACCAATGTACATTTCGGCTAACTTATCATGTGAATAATCAGTACATACCGGGATAAAGTAAGTTGATTTAGTCAGTCTATCAACAATAACCCATATGGCATCTTTCATTCTTAGAGTTAAAGGCAACCCTGAACAAAATCCATAGTAATCCGGTCCCATTTCCACTCGGGAACCATGATGGGTTGAAGTAAACATGAAGGTACTTGGTGTTCAGCCTTTACTTGCTGACAAACTAGGCATTTTGATACAAACTCTGAAATATCTCTTTTCATACCATTCCATCAATATATTTTCTTCAAGTCATTATACATTTTAGTACTGAATGGGTGAAATGTCAAACAACCGTTGTGTGCCTCATGTAGAATATTCTGAATCAACTCAATGTTCTTCAAAACACAAATCCTACCACGAAATCTCAAACATCCATCGGAGTCACTCAGAAAATCTAGTTCACTGCTGGACTCGCACTGGGTTCTCTTAGCTTGAAGCTGTTTATCAGTTTCCTGAGCATCACAAATCTATTGAAGAAAAGTCGGTCTAGCTCTCAACTCTACCAAAATTGCATGATCATTGGACAAGGTCAGCTGCGTGTTCATGGCTCTCAAAGTAAATAAAGACTTCCTGTTCAGGGCATCGGCGACCACATTCGCCTTACCAGGGTAATAATCAATCACAAGCTCGTAGTTTTTTAACAATTCAAGCCATCTTTGTTGTCTCAAATTCAAGTCCTTTTGGGTCATCAGATATTTAAGACTTTTATGGTCTGTATAGACATGGCATTTCTCCCCAAATAAATAATGTCGCCAAATCTTTAAAGCAAAAATAATTGCTGCTAATTCTAGATCATGCGTTGGATAGTTTTTCTCATGGGGCTTCAATTGCCTCGAAACATAAGCTACTACTTTGCCTTCTTGCATAAGTACACAACCCAGTCCACTCAAAGATGCATTGTTGTAAATCACAAATTCTTTCCCTGATTCCGGCTGTACTAACACTGGTGCCTTAGTCAATAGCATTTTCAATTTCTCAAAGCTCTGTTGACATTTTTTCGACCACTCAAACTTGACATCCTTTTGAAGTAGTCTCGTCATAGGAGTGGCTATCATAGAGAATCCTTTCACAAACCGTCTGTAGTAACTGGCCAAACCTAAAAAGCTCCTAACTTCAATTACATTCCTTGGCGGTTTCCATTCAATAATAGTAAAAATCTTACTAGGATCAACTCGGATACCATCACCTGAAACAATATGGCCTAAGAATTCGACTTCTCGAAGCCAAAACTCACTTTTACTGAACTTAGCATACAACTATTTGTCCCTCAAAGTCTGCAAAATAGTTCTCAAGTGTTCGGCATGCTATTCCTCATCTCTAGAATAAATCAGAATATCATCGATGAATACCACAACAAACTTGTCTAAATATGGTCGAAATTTTTAGTTCATTAAATCCATAAACACAGCGGGAGCATTTTTTAATCCAAATGGCATAACAAGAAATTCGTAGTGGCCATACCTCATTCTAAAAGCAGTCTTAGGCACATCTGACTCTTTAACTCGTAACTGGTAATATCTGGACCTCAAATCTATCTTAGAGAACCATGTTGCTCCTTTCAATTGATCGAATAGGTCATCAATCCTCAATAGTGGGTACTTGTTTTTAATTGTTACCTTATTGAGCTGTCGATAGTCAATGCATAATCTCACAAAACCCTTGTTGATCAACTCTTATAACTTTAACTTTAATTCCTTCAATTCAGTCGGGGCCATCCTGTACGGAGTAATAGAAATAGGTGCTATCCCTGACATTAACTCAATATGTAACACCCCGAAATATGGCCTAGTCAAAATAATGGTTTTGAGACCATAAATTCAACGTTAAAATATTTATATTATGACCATTATGAGATTTAGAATATAAGCATATGCATGTGGTAAAGTTTCATGAGGAAATTCTAAGAATAAAGTGTTCAAATAGAAAATAAGGACTAAATTGAATAAGATGCAAAATTTGGGTTTTAGGGATAACTTGTGTGAAATTGTTTTGAATTATGAATTAAAAGGTCTTAAAGAGAAATTTGCCCAATTTCTAAAATATTGGACAAATATGGACATCCAAGGAATATTTTGTACGTTTAGTAAACAATGGCATTTTGGTCATTTGGATATTAAATGAATTAAAAAGGGAAAAAGAGCTAAAAATCAGGTCATCTTCCTCATGTTGCTGCCGAAACTTCTAGGGTACCATAGCTAGGGTTTCTTCAACTTTCAAACTTGATAGTAAGTCAATCCTAGCCCCGTTTTTAATGCTCTTTGTATTTTTGACATCTTTGCAACTTGATCTCTTCATTTCTACTCATATCTCATGCTAGGGTTTATTTTTAGAAAATTACCCATGCATGAGTTAGATGTATTTTGATGGATTATAGAAGAATATAATAGGTTAAGGTATAGAGAACAACTTTTGTTAAGTGATTTTGCATGGAAACCCTAAAAAGGACTTATTTGTAAAAGTTGAGAAAATGGGTAGAAAAGTGTGAAATGAAAGAAGTATGGGCTGCTATAAGTACAAGAAGCATTCGGCTAGACTTGGGTAACCAAGAAATCACTTGCATTCCAACATACGAGCTTAGGGATTAAATTGTGAATAAGTGAAAGTTTAGGGGTAAAATGGTAATTCTATCAAAGCATGAATTTAGGGTTGATTTGAGTAATGTATGAAGTTAATAAGCTAAATTTATTATAATAGATCAAGAAAGACGAGAACCGAATCTTGATAAAGGCAAAAACAAAGCGTTCGAGGCTTAGGCACTATACCGAATATTTTGTACCGAGGTAAGTACACGTGCAAATAAATACTTTAATTGATATTTTAAATGTTCAAATAATATTTAGATGAATAATATGTTATTTGGCTACTTTGTTGCTATAATGTGTTTTCATGTTATATTCTTAATTTACGAATGTTGCCGTGTTAGCAATTGTAATTGAAAATGTCATATGTTATGAGGCCAACAATCTGAGAATGTTCGACAAAGAGACGAAAGTCCGAAAATCCCATTTGAACTTAGGAATAGGTAAGGATACAAGTGACATGTCACTAGGATAGCTATGTATGTATGGGCTCATTTGATGGCATGATACATGCTAGGTTCGAGAGCTTATGTAGCCCCGTTGAGAGGCGTGATTATGTGATGCATGCTATGTCCGGGTGCTCTTAGGTAGCCTTGCTGAGAGGCATGCTATGTTATGTTATGGCATTTCGGTGCATATGTATCCAAGTATCCTGTTCATTATTCCAAATGTTCAACGGGTAATGCACATGTAGTTGAATGTGAGCTAGGTAAAGTATATATGTATGCATGGAAGTAAAAAGGTACGTGCTTAAACTTGTGTACTCTTATGACCACAATGGTTAATGGCAATGCATGTCTTTATGTAATATTTTTGGAAATATAGATCATACGTTTTCATGGAAGCTTTGAAATAGTGACCAAGATATAAATAACATTCTAAAGTTTTACTTTATTTGTATGTGTACTTATTAAGCTTATAGCTTACACCTCCCTTTTTCCATCTCTTTTAGATTCGTCAAGCTAGCTCGAAGAATCGAAAACGTCGGAGCTCGAGTCACACTATCAACTGAACTTTGGGTATAATACATTTGATTATTTTGAACCATGGCATGTATAGGTGATTATTATTTTGTATATGTGTCATGTGTCTAGTTTAAAGTATTGGTGCTCTATTGGGAATGATCATTTTGTATATGGCCAAGTGAGTTGGTCCATATAACCTTTTGAGATGTCTTCCTATGATGTTTCTATTATATGCATGTTAAATTGTATATGTGCTTGTGATATGGGTTAAATGGCAGAATGATATACATATTGGAGTGCATGAGAGACCTTGGGTGACTAATGGCTTGGAAAATAGCCTTCAAATGGTCCACATGGATGGACACACTAGTAGGTTTCTAGTCTGTGTGTGACACACGGGCAGCTCACACGGGCGTCTTGTTCAGCCATGTGTCCCCTGCTTTCTGAAATTTTCACGTTACATGCTTTGTAGTGTCTCTAACCCGTGTGGAGTACACGGTCTAATCACACGGGCGTGTGCCTTGTCTGTGTGCCCCTAACTGAATGATGACATCATAAATAGAATGTCCAAGTTTTCAAACATTGGTGATGGCACGAGCGTGCCTAGGCCGTGTGGGAGGACACGGGCCAAGGACACGGGCGTGTGTCTAGGCCGTGTGAAAACCACTGCACCTTGATCGGAAAAATGATAAAATTCAAAATTCCACACGGGCTAGGGACACGACCGTGTCCCAAGCCCAAGGGCATGTGATATGCCTTCACACGAGTGTGTAAGGCCAAAATGCAAAAATTTTCTTAAGTCTTTCATATGTTCTCGGTTTAGTCCTGGACCACTTCAAAGGTATATTTGGGCCTCGTAAGCTCATATAAGGGACAAAATGATAAGAATAGAAACTTTATACATGTATTTTTAGTTGGATGTTTGTATGTTTGTCTGGTAATGACTCGTACCTTATCCCGATCTCGGGTATGGGCAAGGGGTGTTACACAATACCAAATTCAACTTCTCTAATTGGAGACAAACCTTGCAACTCCTCTGGAAATACATCCGCATATTCACATACAACTGGCACTGACTCAATTCTCAATTCAGATTCCTTTGTATTCAATATGTATGCCAAATAAGCTTCATACCCTTTCCTCATACATTTTTTAGCAGACATTGAAGAAATTACAATTGGTGACCTATTCGACTCATCTGTTACAACCCGAAGAATCTCACCATTTTCGCATTTTAATTCAATAACTTTTTGTCTACAATTCACTATGACATCATGAAATGTCAACCAATCCATACCCAATATGACATCAAACTCATCAAACGGCAATAACATCAAGTCGGCCGGAAAGTAATGACCTCTAATCATCAACGGGCATTTCTTACATACTTTATCAACTATCACATGCTTTCCTAACGGGTTTGACAACTTAATCACAAATTCAGTGGACTCAACAGGTATATTCATGCTAGATACCAATTTCATACACACATATGAATGAGTAGAGCTAGGGTCTATCAAAGCAATAACAGTAGTATCATAAAGAGAAAAGTTAGCAGTGATCACATAAGGAGAAATTGCATCTTTACGTGCGCGTATAGCATAGGCTCTAGCCGGAGCTCTAGCTTCAGACCTCATTGTTGTATCTCCTGTCACGTTCTTACTACCGGACCCATTCCTGGCATTTTTTGAGGGTCTTCCCTTAGAAGTTGTGCCACTCGATCTTGGACCTTGAAAACTTTCTTTCTCTATCATCTCGAGATAGTCTTTAATGAAGTGGTCTAGAGAACCACATCTAAAAAAAGATCCGTAACTCACTCTATAGTTGCTAGAATGATGTCTACCACATTGCTGGCATTCAGTTTTGAAAGGTTTAGCCTTACCCACACTAGCCATAGATGTAGCCTGAGATCTTAAGCCCGAATTCTACTTTCTCTGACTCCTGTATGAATGCCCAGCTGACACATGTGAACGAGAGTATATCTCTTTGGATTTCTTAGACTGAGATGGAAATGACTTACTCGTATCCCTCTTTCTTGTGTCTCTAGCCTCAGACTCGGCTTTCCTCTTTTCTTTGATCAATTCTTCGACTTTACAAGCCCACTCAACAAGGATTAAAAATTCCTTTAACTTGGATTCTAGAAGCAATTTGTATGAAATTGATTTAGATTATAAACTAGAAGGTCTTAAAGAGAAATTTGCCCAGTTTCTAAGTTTTTGGACAAAAATGGGCTTGCATGGATGAAATTTCAAAGAAAGGGCATAAGGGCATTTTGGTCATTTGGCTTTTTAATGAAATAAAATGGAAAAAATCAAGCCAAAATCAGCCATCTTCTTCCTCATAGCTGCCGAAATTCTCTTGTCACCATAGCTAGGGTTTTCAAACATTTCAAGCTCAATAGTAAGTGCTCCCAAGCCCCGTTTTTAATGTTCTTTGTATTTTTGTAATCCCGGTAGCTTGATCTTTCCATTTCTACCCATATTTCATGCTAGGGTTCATGTTTAAAAATTTACCCATGCATGAGTTGCTTGTATTTTGGTGGATTATGGAGGGGTAAGAAAGTTGAAGCTGTGTTCAACATATTTTCTTAAGTGATTTTCATGAAAAACCCCTAAAGGGACCTTTTTGCAAAAGTTGTTAAATATGTGGTAGAAATGTGAAAATAATGGAAAATGTGGGCTGCCATATGAGGGAAAAGTGTTCGGATAGGCTTGGGTAAGATAGAAATTATATGTGTTTCATTATACTATCCTAGGGACTAAATCGTAAAAATGTCAAAGGTTAGGGGCAAAACGATCATTTGGACTGGGGGTAGAAATTAAACTTGAAAAGTGTAATGTAATGAATTAATGATATAATTTTGTTGTTATAGACCCCGAGGAACAAATTTCGATGGTCGATCGAGGTAAACGCAAGGTTTCGGAATAACCAAAACACAGCTCCGAAACGAATATCAGGTAAGTTTAGATAACTCGAAGTAAACCTATAACATACATAATTGTAGGTTTTGTGAATGCATGATAATTGTATTGTTGATAGCATGATAATGTATGAATTGCATCTCTCATAATGAATTATTGAATAATGTCTCGATTGAGGTTGGAAAAGGAATTCGATGGATAAACCATGATTTACATGAGACTTGAGATCCTGCATGTGTTGCACAAAAGGATTTACCCTAGACTGGTAATCCGAAGATCTCAAATATAAAGAGGATCTAGCCTGGACTGATTTTTATTGAGTGATCGAGCCTCCCGAAGAATATGTGTGCATTGTTGATTTAGCCCGGACGGGTAATTCGATTAGGGTCTGAATTTAGCCTGGACTGGTAATTCAGATCCGAGCTCATTAAGGGTGTTTATCGCGTAAGGGATTTAGCCTAGACTGGTAATCCCGACATCACCTTATGAGTTTATATTACGAGGGATTTAGCCTGGACTGGTAATCCCACCTTAAAATGTGAGGTTCGCGGGAGTGCATACCAAAACGATCAATCGTATGAATTGACGGCAATTGGATAATCCATCGAGATTTCCTAAAAACTCAACGGGACTAACACGAGATATATGAACGAATTACATGTTAAATGATGAGCTCATCTAATATATATTACATGATGTTTTGTTATATGACTAACTTATTGATTGAGTGCATGTGATAGGGAAACCATTTTCGTATTTGTTGGTTTCATTATCTATTATGGATGTATGCTAAACAATCGGTAAGTTTACTTTCCAATTATACGGGCTCACTAAGCATGTAAATTCTTACCCCTCTCTTTTCCCTACTTTTCAGAGCTCAAGGACTCATAAGGATTGGAAAGACAATTGGAGAGTCAACACACTATCAACTAGACAAACTTTGGTATAAAGACATTTCTATTTTTTTCAATGGCATGTATAGGATCCTTGAGTATTTTGTTATATATGTCATTTGATTTTCCCAATGAAGGCATGTAAAAATCATGTTTATCTTTTTGTATATGGCCATGGGAATTGGCTCATTTTGAAGTAGGCTATGTCGTACAAATCTATGCATGTTTATATTCATATACGATGGCTTAGTTATAATTGGCAATGAGTTATAATAATAAGCCAATCTTAATATGTCAAATAGACATATAAATCATTAAATGCAAGATGAGAATTAGCTTAGCATGTATGAAACCAATGACATGAGGTTCACATGCAATGAGGTTAATCAAAGTTTCATATTTGTAAATGAATAATTTGGCCCAAATATGCACTATAGTTATCTATAAGTGTAACCGGCTAGTAGAGGGTGACTTAAGGCTTGGAAAATAGCCTAACAAGGTCCACATGGGTAGACACACGGGCGTGTGTCTAGGCCGTGTGTGACACATGGACTACTCCCTTGGGTGCAGGCTATGACCGTGTGTCTGTTGCACCTGAAATTTTAAGTCAGCTTAAAGCACGGGCTAATTACACGGGCGTATGCCTTGGCTGTGTTTGTTTAACAGAATGGTGAGGTTGAAGTCAGTGTAGCATACGAGGTAAGCCTACAGGTGTGTGCCTTGGCCGTGTTGCATGCTGGAAAAAGGACACGGGCGTGTTCTAATCCCCACGGGCGTTTACACATCAACTAAGGGAAAATTTCTTAAAGTACCCCAAGTCTAGCGAATAATTTCGGTTTTGTTTCGTACTACCCCTAGGAGTGTTTTTAGGCCTCGAAGGCTTGTATAAGAGACAAAGTGCACACATTCGAAATGTTTTAAATTACGAGCGAAATTTAGTAACTCGATTGTATAAGTTTGTAAAAGTGAATTACCGGTAATGCCTCAAACCTTATCCCGGTGACGGATATGGGCGAGGGGTGTTACATTTAGTGGTATTAGAGCTACGGTTTAGTCGGTTCTAGGACTACTGTAGAGAGTGTTAAAGTTCGCTATACATGCCATTATTCGAATCTTGATAGTGTGACATCTCCTAATTGTTTAAATTGTTATAAATATAGTAAAGACTTCCTATCGAGCACAAGATGAGTCCGAGGGAGCTGAGAGCTATGCTCCAGCTTTCGTACGTCTAGCTATATCTAGTAGTAGTAGGAGACTTATGTCTAAAGGCCGAGAAGAGGCCCGAGCCGCCTTCTTTTATATGATGGATGAATGTTTAGGGATTATCTAAGGAATCGCCCTAACATACCCCGATCGCACCTGCCCCCTAACCAACCTGATTGGGATGTGCCACGAGGTATGGCATCGGTAAGAATCGGTAAGGCCCCTGTAGACAAGCTTAGAAAGTATGGGGCTGAGAAATTCAAAGCGAAAGTCGATGATGACGTTGAAAGAGCTGAGTTCTAGCTAGAAAATACTACACGGGTGTTAGATGAATTGTCATGCACACCCGAAAAGTGTTTGAAGTGTGTCGTGTCCCTCTTGAAAGATACTGCATACCAGTGGTGGAAGACCGTATCCTCGGTAGTGCCGAAGGAAAATATTACTTGGGATTTCTTTCAAATAGAGTTTAGAAAGAAATTTATTAGCCAACGGTTTTTAGACTCGAAGCGAAAGGAGTTCCTGGAACTCAAACAAGGGAACAAGACTGTAGCAGAATATGAGAGAGAGTTCGTACGACTAAGTCAGTACGCAACTAAATGGGTCCAAACTAAATCAGAAATGTGTAAACGCTTCGAGGAGGGTCTAAATAAGGACATCAAATTGTTGATCGGAATTCTTGAAATACTGGAGTTCGCCGCATTGGCTGATCGAGCCAAGAAAGCCGAGAAGCTTAATAAAGAAAGAAAGCAAGCAAAGAGAGATGCTCGAGTTGTGAGCAAAAGGACCAATGGTAAAACACTCTCATTCTCCACGAAGAAAGTTAGGAGCCAGCATGAACGCTCCACTTCATCAGTAAGATATTCGGGTAGAGTAAAGGGTCCTAGACGACGAAGTCAAAAGTATTCCTCCCCGATGATGACTAGTGTGGGGAGTGTAGATGATCAAAAGCCAAAGTGTAAGAGCTGCAACAAATTTCACTTCGGAGAGTGCCGAGTAAAAAGCGGTGCATGTTTCAGATGTGGCTCTCTTGACTACTTTCTCAGGGATTGCCCAGAGTGATTTGAAAAAGAAGTGGAAGTAACTCCGAAGTCGAGTGCTCCCATGGGTCGAGGTAGACCTCTAAGATACCCTGGAAATGCTAGTGGCAGTCGGGTCGTAACTAAAGATATTGCAAGATCAGAGGCTAGAGCCTCGGCAATAACGTATGCAATACACACTCGAGAGGAAGCCTCTACTCCTGACATTATCATAGGTACTTTTTCCCTTTTTAATACGAATATTATTGCTTTAATTGACCCGGGGTCGACGCATTCTTATGTTTGCATGAGATTGGTGTCTAGTATGAATATACCCATTGAACCTACGGAATTTGTTATTAAAGTGTCGAACCCATTAGGTAAATCGATTCTAGTTGATAAAGTCTGTAAGAATTGTCCTTTGATGATTCAAGGTCATTGTTTTCTGGCTAACCTTATGTTGCTACCATTTGATGAATTTGATGTAATACTGGGTATGGATTGGTTAGCCCTTCATGATGTAACTGTGAATTGTGGTAGTAAGTATATTAAGTTAAAATGTCTGGATGGTGAGGGTTTACGGGTCGAATCAAGAGAATTTGGTTTGCCGCTGAATGTAATCACTATAACGGTTGCCCAGAGGTACATTAGGAAAGGGTATGAAGCTTATCTTACATTTGTACTGAACACTAGGGAAATAGAGTTAAAGATCGAGTCTGTGCTGATAGTATGTGAGTATTCAGATGTATTCCCGGAGGAATTACCAGGATTACCTCCTGAGAGAGAAATTGAGTTTGGCATTGAATTGATGCCAGGGACAACTCCTGTTTCTATCGCTCCGTATAGAATGGCACCAACCGAGCTAAAAGAGTTAAAAGCACAGTTGCAAGAGTTGACGGATAAAAGATTTGCAAGGCCAAGTTTTTCACCTTGGGGTGCCCCCTTGTTGTTTGTAAATAAGAAAAATGGTTCAATGATATTATGTATTGATTATCGGCAACTGAATAAGGTAACCATCAAAAATAGGTATCATTTACCAAGGATTGATGATTTATTCGATCAGTTGAGTGGAGCCACTGTGTTCTCTAAGATAGATTTGAGGTCTAGCTACTATCAGTTGCGTGTCAATGAGTCAGATGTGCCAAAGAAAACTTTTAAGATGAGGTATGGACATTACGAATTCCTTGTTATGCCGTTTGGGCTGAAGAATGCACCGACTGTATTTATGGATCTAATGAATAGGATCTTTTGGCCATATTTGGATAAGTTTGTTGTTGTGTTCATTGACGACATCTTTATTTATTCCAAAAATGAGACAGAACAGGCGAAGCACCTGAGAATTGTATTGCAAACTTTGCGAGAAAAACAAATGTATGCTAAGTTTAGCAAGAGTGAATTCTGGCTCCAAGAAGTTGGATTTTTGGGTCATATTGTTTTGGGTGAAGGCATACGAGTTGATCCAAGTAAAATCTCTACTATTGTTGATTGGAAATTGCCTAAGAATGTAACCAAGGTTAGAAGCTTTTTGGGCTTAGCCGGTTACTATCGAAGGTTTGTAAAAGGATTTTCTATGATAGCGACTCCGATGACGAGGTTGCTATGGAAGAATGTTAAGTTTGAATGGACAGTAAAGTGTTAGGGAATTTTTGAGAAATTAAAGACATTGCTGACTGAAGCTCATGTTTTAGTGCTACCTGAACCGGGAAAGGAATTTGTGGTCTACAGTGATGCATCCTTAAATGGATTGGGTAGTGTGCTTATGCAAGATGGCAAGGTGATAGCCTATGCTTCACGGCAATTGAAGCCTCATGAGAAGAATTATCTGACCAATGACCTAGAGCTTGCTGCGATTGTTTTTGCCTTAAAGATTTGGAGGCATTATTTATATGGTGAAACGTGTCGTATCTTTACGGACCACAAGAGTCTGAAGTACTTGATGACTTAAAAAGAATTAAATTTGAGACAAAGGAGATGGCTAGAAAAATTAATTAAGGATTATGATCTGATCATTGATTACCATCCGGGAAAGACGAATGTGGTTGTCGACGCTCTGAGCAGAAAATCCTTATTTGCTTTGAAAACCATGGATACTCGATTGACGTTGCTTGATGATGGTTCGGTTTTGGTAGATTTAGAGGTTAGGCCAACATTTCTGCAGGAAATTCGTGATGCTCAGTTTAATAATGGTGACTTGCAAGCAAAAAGGGCTCAATGTGAATCAGGGACTGAATCAAATTTCTGGATTAATCCTGATGGATGTTTGACGTTCAGAGAGAGAGTATGCGTACCTAAAGACGATGAACTTATCTGAAAAATATTGGAAGAGGCACATAGTAGCCGTTTGTCTATTCATCGGGAAGTACCAAAATGTACAACGATTTGAAGAAAATGTATTAGTGGAACGGTATGAAAAGAGATATTTCTGAGTTTGTGTCAAGATGCCTGGTATGTTAGCAAGTTAAAGCTAAACATGAAGTGCCTTTAGGTTTGTTACAACCTGTGATGGTTCCCGAATGGAAGTGGGACAGAGTTACCATGGACTTCGTGACAGGATTGCCTTTGACTCCGAAAAAGAAAAATGCCATATGGGTTGTAGTGGATAAGTTGACTAAGTCGGCTCACTATATTTCGATAAGGACAAATTATTCCCTTGATAGACTGGCCGACTTATACGTTTCTAAGATAGTAAGATTGCACGGAGTACCATTATCGATTATTTTAGACAGAGACCCAAGGTTCACTTCGAGATTCTGGAAAAAGCTACAGGAAGCCTTGGGGATGAAGTTGAGTTTTAGTATAGCTTTTCACCCTCAGACCGATTGTCAGTCTGAGTGGACGATTTAGATTCTTGAAGATATGTTACGATGTTGTATCCTCGAATTTCAGGGTAGCTAGGAAAAATATATGCCATTGGTAGAATTTGTCTACAACAATAGTTTTCAAACAAGTTTGAAAATGGCACTTTATGAGGCCTTGTATGGCAGGAAGTACCGAACTCCATTATACTGGACAGAACTTAAGGAAAATTGGATTCATGGAGTGGATCTGATTAGGCAAACTGAAGAAAAGGTTAAAGTAATACAAGACTGTTTAAAAGTGGCATCAGATAGGCAAAAGTCTTATGCGAATCTAAAAAAAAAAAAGAGATTGAATTCCAAGTTGGGGACAGAGTATCCCTGAAGGTGTCTCCATGGAAAAAGGTGTTGAGATTTGATCAGAAAGGTAAACTAAGTCCGCGATTTATCAGACCTTACGAGATCACTGAAAGGATTAGACCATTAGCCTATCGCTTGGCATTGCCACCCGAGTTGGAAAAGATTCATGACGTGTTCCATGTATCCATGTTAAGACGATATCGATCAGACCCCTCTCATGTGGTTTCACAAGAGGAGATTGAGATTAGACTAGACATGACTTACGGAGAGGAACCAATCAAGATTTTAGCCCGAGAGGTTAAACAATTGAGAAATAAAAGTGTGACTTTAGTAAAGGTTCTATGGCACCGACATGGCATGGAAGAAGCTACAATCAGAACAAACCATGAGAAACCAATACCCGAACCTATTTACTGGTAAGACTTTCGGGGACGAAAGTCTCTAAGAGGGGGAGAAATGTAACATCCCGAAATAGGGCCTAGTCAGAATTGTGATTTTGAGACCACAAATCCAAACTCAAAATATTTATTTTATGATTATTATGAAACCTAGAATATGATATTATGCATGTGTTAAAGTTTCATGAAGAAATTCTTTAAGTAAGGTGTCCAATTGGAAATCAAGGACTAAATTGAATAAATTGTAAAACTTGGATTCTAGAAGTAATTTGTATGAAATTGCTTTAGATTATAAACTATAAGGTCTTAAAGACAAAATTTGCCCAATTTCTATGTTTTTGGACAAAAATGGCCTTCCATGGATGAAATTTCAAAAAAAGGGCATTTTGGTCATTTGGCTTTTTAATGAAATAAAATGGGAAAAATCAAGCCAAAATCAGCCATCTTCTTCCCCATAGCTGTCGAAATCCTCTTTTCACCATAGCTAGGGTTTTCAAACATTTCAAGCTCAATAGTAAGTGCTCCCAATCCCCGTTTTTAATGTTCTTTTTATTTTTGAAATCCCGGTAGCTTGATCTTTCCATTTCTACCCATATTTCATGCTAGGTTTCATGTTTAAAAATTTACCCATGCATGAGCTGCTTGTATTTTGGTGGATTATGGAGAGGTATGAAAGTTGAAGGTATGTTAAACATATTTTCCTAAGTGATTTTCATGAAAAACCCCTAAAGGGACCTTTTTTGCAAAAGTTGTTAAATATGTGGTAGAAATGTGAAAATAAGGGAAAATGTGTGTTTCCATATGAGGGAAAAGTGTTTGGATAGGCTTGGATAAGATAGAAATTAAATGTGTTTCATTATGCGAGCCTAAGAACTAAATCGTAAAAATGTCAAAGGTTAAGGGCAAAACAGTCATTTGGACCGGCATTGAAATTAAACTTGAAAAGTGTAATGTAATGAATTAATGATATAATTTTGTTGTTATAGACCCTGAGGAACAAATTCCAGAGGTTGATCGAGGTAAACGCAAGGTTTCGGAATAACCGAAACACAGCTCCGAAACGAATATAAGGTAAGTTCGGATAACTCGAAGTAAACCTATAACATGCATAATTGTAGGTTTTGTGAATGCATGATAATTGTATTGTTGATGGCATGATAATGTATGAATTGCATCTTTAATAATGAATTATTGAATAATGTCTCGATTGAGGTTGGAAAAGGAATTCGATGGATAAACCATGATTTACATGAGACTTGAGATCCAGCATGTGTTGCAGAAAAGGATTTACCCTGGACTGGTAATCTGAAGATCTCAAGTATAAAAAGGACCAAGCCTGGACTGGTGTTTCTTGAGTGATCGAGCCTCCCGAAGAATATGTGTGCATTGTGGATTTAGCCCAGACGGGTAATTCGATTAGGGTCTGAATTTAGCCTAGACTGGTAATTCAGATCTGAGCTCATTAAGGGTGTTTTTCGCGTAAGGGATTTAGCCTGGATTGGTAATCCCGACATCACCTTATGAGTTTATATTACAAGGATTTAGCCTGGCTGGTAATCCCGCCGTAAAATGTGAGGTTCGCGGGAGTTCATACTGAAACGATCATTCGTATGAATTGACAGCAATTGGATAATCCATTGAGATTTCCTAAAAACTCAACGGGACTAACACGAGATATATGAACGAATTACATGTTAAATGATGAGCTCATCTAATATATATTACATGATGTTTTGTTATATGACTAACTCATTGATTGAGTGCATGTGATAGGAAAACCATTTTCGTATCTGATTGTTTCATTATTTATTATGGATGTATGCTAAACAATCGGTAAGTTTACTTTCCAGTTATACGGGCTTACTAAGCATGTAAATGCTTGCCCCTCTCTTTTCCCTACTTTTCAGAGCTCAAGGACTCATAAGGATTGGAAAGTCAATTGGAGAGTCAACACACTATCAACTAGACAAGCTTTGGTATAAAGACATTTCTATTTTGTTCAATGGCATGTATAGGATCCTTGAGTATTTTGTTATATATGTCATTTGATTTGCCCAATGAAGGCATGTAAAAATCATGTTTATCTTTTTGTATATGGCCATGGGAATTGGATCATTTTGAAGTAGGGTATGCCCTACAAATCTATACATGTTTATATTCATATGCGATGGCTTAGTTATAATTGGCAATGAGTTATAATAACGAGCCAATCTTAATATGTCAAATAGACATATAAATCATTAAATGCAAGATGAGAATTAGCTTAGCATGTATGAAACCAATGACATGAGGTTCACATGCATTGAGGTTAATCAAAGTTTCATATTTGTAAATGAATAATTTGGCCCAAATATGCACTATAGTTATCTATAAGTGTAACCGGCTAGTAGAGGGTGACTTAAGGCTTGGAAAATAGCCTAACAAGGTCCACATGGGTAGACACACGGGCGTGTGTCTAGGCCGTGTGTGACACATGGGCTACTCCCATGGGTGCGAGCTATGACCGTGTGTCCCCTGCAGTTGAAATTTTATGTCAGCTTAGAGCACGGGCTAAGTACACGGGCTTGTGCCTTGGCCGTGTTTATTTAACAGAATGGTGAGGTTGAAGTCAGTGTAGCACACGGGCTAAGCCTACAGGCATGTGCCTTGGCGGTGTTGCATACTGTAAAAAGGACACGAGCGTGTTCTAAGCCCCACGGGCGTGTTACACTTCAACTAAGGGAAAATTTCCTAATGTGCCGCAAGTCTATCGAACAATTTCGGTTTTGTTTCATACTACCCCTAGGAGTGTTTTTAGGCTTCAGAGGCTTGTATAAGAGACAAAGTGCACACGTTTGAAAAGTTTTAAATTACGAGCGAAATTCAATAACCCGATTGTATAAGTTTCTAAAAGTGAATTACCGGTAATGCCTCAAACCCTATCCCGGCGACGGATATGGGCGAGGGGTGTTACAAGAACCACTAAACCGAGGTTAGAGAAATTATTTTTAACATAATTTTATGTGTTGTAGTATGATTATAAGAGTGCATGATAATTTTGGTGAATCAATTTTTGCGATTGTGAGCTTAATTGCGAAAAGAGACTAAATCGTATAAAGGGCAAAAGTTTTGTTTTACTAGAAAATGGTGTTAAATAGCTTGAGAATCATAATTAAGGGTCTTTAAAGGGAAAATAGACCCATTCTAATAAGGGTGGCCGGCCATAGAGACAAAGAAAATGAAATGGTCAAAGGTTAGGTGAATTTTGGTGACTAATTTGACTTGAAATAAAATAAAATAAAGAGAAAAAATATCACCTTTCATCTTCCTCCTCTCCACCGAAATTTTTAGCAAAATAATGGTTTTGAAATCTTGAAATTTTAGCAACTCTTCACCCTTGCAAGTAAGTGATTTTGGTGGTCTTTCTTAATGATTTTTGTACTTTTGGAGCCCTTATAGCTTAAGCTAACTAATGGGGGGACTATTTTGCAAAATGGTTGAGAGAATAGGGATTTGCCATGAGAGTGTTCATGTTGTTTTCTGAATTTTCATGGAAGAAAATGAATCATGGTTGTTAAACGAACAACTTTTTTTAAAGGGGTTTTCATGAAAACACCTAAATGAGCTATTTTGTAAAGCTTGTAAAATAGGTGGTATTTGTGTGAAATGTTTGAAATTGTGAGTTGATATAGGTATAAAAAGAGTTCGGCTAGGCTTGGTTAATGAAGAAACTCAATAAAAATTGATTTACGAGCCTAAGGGAAAAATCGTAATTTTTGTAAAGTCTAAAGGCAAAACGGTCATTTTGCCAAATTGTGAAATGTTGTATGTTTCTATTAATGTGATGATTAAATGGGTGAAATTTTATTATTATAGATCAAGAAATACACAATCCGGACCTAGACCGGGGAAAAGCCAAGCAAGCGGATTAAATACAATTAGTCGCCTACATTTTGTGTACCGAGGTAAGTTGTACGTAAATAATGTAATTTATCCGTATTTATGTATTGTATAATTAATATGGCATAAATTGTGGACTATTGTTGTGATTTTGCATGATGAGATTTGATGTAGTAGAGACTCCCAGTTGAACCTTAGGAATAATGTGGATATTTATGTTATGACATTTAGGTGATGTGTGTGCTAGTGTAAGACCTGTCTAGGACATGGCATCGGCTTGAGGTGTGTCAGTGTAAGACCTGTCTGGGACATGGCATCGACACAGATAAGTGAGAGCCAGTGTAGACCTGTCTCGGACATGGCATTGGACTCGATGTATGAAAGTGAGTGTAAGACCTGTCTAGGACATGGCATCAACTTAGATGTGAGAGCTAGTGTAAGACCATGTTTGGAACATAGCGTCGGCATCGTACCCTATGTTTGAGACTTAGTGATTATCCTGTAGTATTCCAAATGGTTCAATGGGAAATTTACGGTTTATGTCAAAATGATAGCGCTTATGATCATGTTGTGAGTGGTACAGGTATTTATATGAAATTGACGATATGTGAACTCTATTCTTGTTGTATGAATAGCGAGGAATGAACATTTACTCTTGTGTGAGTTATGATATATTGGGAGTATGATCACATGTGGTAACATGGTTGTTATTTTGATATTTATATGCAACATACTAAGCTTTGTGCTTTCCCTTTTTCCTTTTCATTTTCTTGTAGTGCCGCCAAATTAGCTCGTGGATCAAAGAACGTCTGAGGTGTCGCTCACACTATCACTCGAAGTTTTTGGTATAATTAGTTTTATTATCTTGAGTATGGCATGTATAGGGATTGAGTCTTTTTGTTACTTGTCATATTGTTAAGCTAACCAATTGTGTTGGCTTAGGATGAAAACCTTCTTCTTTTGTATAAGGCCATGGTTAATGGTTAATATTCATTATTGATAATTACAAATGATGATGCTTCCCTGGATGAACAAAATGTATGAATGATCAAGTGCATGTTTGGTTGTTAAAGTGTTATGAGGTTTGAATTTGATTGTCATGTTGTGGTTGATTTAGTCTTATATAGCTGTGTGAATTGGAGATATTTGTTGTTGTGTAAGGGTGGCGAAAAGGCTTGGTAGATAGTCTTGTTTTGTCCACACGGGTGCGTGTCTAGGCCGTATGGGACACACAGTTAGCCCCATAGGCATGTTGTCCGGCCATGTGTCCCATGCACCTTAAAATTTCAAGTCAGTATGCACGATAGTAAACACACAGGCAAAGACATAACCGTCTGTCTCAGCCGTGTGAAGTCTGCACCTTAATTATGGAATTAAATTCACCACACGGCCTAACACACAAGCATGTGCATTGGCCGTGTGAAAACCCCTGTAGGTTCGAATTAGGAATTAATTCCACACGGGTTAGGGACATGAATGTGTCCCAATGTGTTTAGGCCGTGTGAACTGCACAGGCCTTTAACACGGCCATGTTAAGAAGGCCACACAAGCGTGTCACCCCTTCCATATGGGCGTGTGCCCTTGTTTCAAGAGTCAATTTCCAGAGTTCTTTAAAGGACCCGGTTTGGTTTCGAATTGTCCTTAAAGCTTGTTTTGGGCCTCGTAGGCCTATAATAAGGAATTCTAGAAAAGGTTTGAAAAGTTTTAAATTTAATCTAGTTTTTATGATTTGTAAATGCTGGAATGCATGTGTTTAAGTTTAGTAATGCCTCGTACTCCAGTAAGAGGTGTTACAAATTCTTTGTCGTACTCATTAACTGTCATATGACCCTATTTCAAATCCAAAAATCCCTTAAGCTTCTGGTCGATAAACCGTTCACTAATGTACTTCATTCAAAATTCCTCTTGAAAGAATTCCCAAGTAACCCTCTCTAGGGGTACCACGGATATCAGTGTTCTCCACCAGTGTTATGCTGCATCTCTCAATAAGGATATGGCACATTTTAAGCATTCCTCAGGTGTATAGGATAATTCCTCAAATACCCGTATCGAGTTTTCTAACCAGAACTCTTCTTTTTTAGGGTCGTCATTGGCATTTGCCCTAAATTCCTCAGCACCATGTTTTCAAATCTTATCAACAAGTGTTCTAGAAAATCTCATAAAATCTATACCTTGAGGCATAATGGGTGTGGGTTGAGGATTTAGAGGAGGTGGGGGAGGTTGAGCGTTCGGGTTCGTTCGAACGAACTCTGTGTACCAAGCATTTATCATGTAGAGAAAAGCTTTTCTATCTCCTTCTCCTCTACTAACAGTCTCGGGTCTACTATCGGATGGCACCGCCCCTTCAACGAGAGCAGGCATGTTACTTTCTATATCGTCCGCCACTGCTCTGTCGGGATCCATTTGCTATATGAAAACACATTTTAAAATTGTTAGGAGTCATCACACTATCATAATATATGTATGGCATGTATAGCTAGACACAAACACATGCTACGTACTTCGAGAATCAACTAAACTGTAGCTCTGGTACCACTAAATGTAACACCACTTACCCGTACCTGAGGCCAAGATAGGCCATGAGGCATTACTGCACACAGTCATTCATGCAAAACCGAGATACAAAATTCCATTCAATTAAATTTCATTCCTACATATGCAATTCACCTTAATACGGGACTACGAGACCCCAAAACATACATCAGAAGAAGGTCGGGACTAAGTCGAGAACTTTAGGAAACTTTGGGCAACTTAAAAAATTTTTCTCGCTTTGGAGAGTCGCACGCCCGTGTAGGTAGGCTGTGTGATCACACAAGCCCGTGTGGCTTGGGACACGCCTGTGTCCTCAACCTATGTAACTCTCTGACTATGATGTCACCACCAAAATAAGGTCACACGGCCACATCACACGCCCGTGTGTCCAGACCGTGTGGTACATTAAAAATAAATGAACTTCTCATAAAATGGTGCAGACTTCACACGGCCAGAGCACACGCCCATGTGGGTAGGCCGTGTGACACGGCCAAGACACATGCCCGTGTCTTAGCTCGTATGCTTACTACTGAGCATACTGACTTGCAAAATTAGGGTGCAGGGGACACACAGCTGAACAACACGCCCATGGGGCAGGCCATGTGTCACACACGGCCAAGACACATGCCCGTGTGTCTAACCGTGTGGACAATTTAGTGGCTACTTTCCAAGCCAATTGCCAACCTCAACCACTCACTTACTCAAATGTGTTTCATAGGATGTAACATGACATATTTAATCACTCAATATCCAATGCCATGGCATTTTCATGCTTTCAAAATGTGATGCTATTGCACATTTAATTAGTCACACCATTTGGGAGCATTCCACACCAATTTCATGCATAACCAAATTTGTTATCATAATTCCAAGTTACACATTATTGACTATAGTCATCTTAAGTCATTACATTATTTCTTATCTTCTAGCATCTAATCCATACTTCATCATACATTCACCAAGCAACATATTTTGCATCATCAAGGCAATAACTCATGCATGCATGGATAATTATATTTACAACCCAATAATCAAACATGAGCCATATCACATGGCTAATGCAAAATGAATCATCAACATTAATGTAACACCCCTTACCTGTATCCGACACCAGAACAGGGTACGAGGCATTGCCGGACTTAATTGTTCACCAACATACAAAAATCGAGCTACAAAATTTCATTCGTATTAAAAATTTTCATACACATGCATAATGTCCCATATATGGGCCTACGGAGCCCTAAACATGCATTGAAAGTAGTTAGGGACTAAACTGAGAACCTTAGAAAGTTTTGGAAAAACTTAGAAAATTTTTCCATGACACAAGGTCACACGCCCGTGTGTCTTCGACACGTCCGTGTCCTTAGGCCATGTAACTCTCTAACTATGACATCAGTGAATAAATTGGAACACATGGCTAGGTCACACGTCTGTGTGCTAGGCCGTGTCCTCCACGCGACTGAGACACATGGCTGTGTCTCAGCCCGTGTGGCTAGCACTTAGGCTATTTTCCAAGCCTTCATGTTACCCATAAACCTTTACAACCTTATACATATTAAAACCACAAATCATGGCATCATTTTAGGGATTAAACAACCTTTATGAAGATATATTGATTTCATTAACATGTCCTTTTATAAGCAATGCATCTACTCATGCAATACCAAGTCTAGATTCCTTAATTCACATTCATAAGACTTGTAATTTCGATGATCACTTTTACCACTATACTAGGGTTACCAACTTATCCATCAAGCACTTATATTCAACCATTATCACATTGTTTTTATAACGTGCAATTACTACATGGCTATGACCACCTCAATTGGTCATAGAGCATATATCCAACACACATGTCATATTACCAACCAAGCATGACAAAGAAACATACTCACATCATAAACATTAAACATTTCATGAATAGCTAGGTTTACAAGCCATATCAATATGAGCCACATCTCATGGCCATATACATATAATTCAATATAAGCCAATACATTTGACCAAAGCATAATAACACATGTCAATAAACTAGATCCCTATACATGCCACTCACTTGAAATTTCTAATATATGCTTCATTATTCTAAAAGTAGTGACTTGATAGTGTGATGCTGTCTCAGACGATCTCCAACCCCGAGGTAACCTGTCAACACTAAAGAAAAGAAAAGTAATGGATTAAGCTTTATAGCTTAGTAAGACCGTATGAATATAATAAACAATTTATCAACTTACTTCTCAAGGTAATACCACTATATTTGTACTTTTATTTATGTTCAGTCAAGCTATTTTCTCGAGTCACAGTCATTAAATTATTTATATCCAGAGCTACAGAACTCCAAATTAAGTTTTGAAAATTTTCCCTATAACTAGACTACAATATATTCTTACCATAAAATTTTCAGAATTTTTAGTTTAGCCAATTAGTACAGTTTATTCTTCAAAGACACCTCTGTTCTACTGTTTGACAGCTTCAACCTTTCTTTACTAAAAATTAATTATCTCCTCACACGGGATTCAAATGATATTCTTGTTTGTTTCTTTTAAAAATACTTATTAAGTATTATAATCATATAAATTTTAACCCATAATCATTTTTTTACAATTTTTAATGATTTTCCCAAATCAGGACAGGGGATTTCAAAATCATTCTGACTCTGTCTCACAAAATTTTAAATATCTCATAATATGAAACTCCTTTTCTTACACTGTTTCTTCTATGTGAATTTAGACTCATTAAGCTTTAATTTCATATTTTATTCAGCCTCTAACTCAATTTCCACAATTTTTGGTGGATTTTCAAATTCAGACTACTACTGTTGTCCAAAACTATTTTAGTGTAAATTAACGATACGAAGTTTATCACACCTTATTAATTCATTTTCACCACATTGGTAAAAATACATGTTTATACATCATAAGTATAGACCTATAATCACGAGGTCATCATAGAATCATTCTCATAGGCATGAATTACTCATGTACATCTTCACCAAATGTGTCTCATAAACTGGAATCATTTCTCATGAGCTTGGCATACATACCTGTGTTACTCAACATGCTCATGTTCCTTCCTTACTAATCATACAACATGAATTGAGTTCACATCTCATCAATTTCATGTAAGTACTTGTACTACTCACAACATAGCCATAAGCTCTATCATTTCAACTTAAACCATTAATTTCCCATTGAACCATTTGGAATACCACAAGATAATCACTAAGCCTCAAATATAAGGGTACGATGCCGATGCCAAGTTCCAAACATGGTCTTACACTGGCTCACATATCTAAGTCGATGTCATGTCCTAGATAGGTCTTACACTGAATTTCATATATCGAGGTTGATGCCATGTCCCACACAGGTCTTACACTGGCTCTCATCTATCGGTGTCGATGCCATGTCCCAGATAGGACTTACACTGACACATGTCAAGCCGGTACCATGTCTCAGACAAGTCTTACACTAGCTTGCATATCTCAAGCCCGATGCATGTCCCAGACATGTCTTACACTAGCTCTAGTCTCAATGTCGATGCATGTCCTAGACATGTCTTACACTGGCTCCCATAATGTGGCCGATGTATGTCCCAAACATATCTTACAATAGCACACATATCACCCAAATGTTTTGGCTTGAATATCCAATCTATTCCTAAGGTTCAACCGGGAGTTTATCATGATAATTCTCATCATACCATTACTCATAGATGCATTCAAGCCTTATATGCGAAATCAAACATTCAATGCATAAAAACGATAAAGTTGTAATATTTACACACAACTTACTTGTTTCAATGGGATGTCATATTCCATCAAATTTTCAATGTATTCAATCATCATAAAAAATGTTATTAACATTTGGCATCACCTTCTCATACATGACCCCATCAACATATAATTAAATACAATCATAGCAAAATAGATATCAAGTATGTTAACAATAATATGGATAACATGTTTATTTAATCACACGGACTTACCTCGAATGCAATTTCAGTTAATTACTCCATTTTAGTCCAGAACCTCGTACTTTTTGATTTAAGCTCAAATCTCGATTTTCTTGGTCTAACATGATGAAATTCACTCATTTAATCATTACATTAATTAAAACATTCTATAATTCACAATTTGGCAAAATGACCGTTTTGCCTTTAGACTTTACAAAAATTATGATTTTGCCCTTAGGCTCGTAAATCGATTTTTATCGAATTTCATCCTTTACCAAGCCTAGCTGAATTCTTTTTATAACTATAGCAACTCACAATTTCAATTATTTCACACATTTACAACTTATTTTACAACTTTACAAAATAGCCCTTTTTAGGTGTTTTCATACAAACTTCTTTCACAAAAGTAGTTTATTCACAAAAGTAGTTTATTACACAACCATGACTTATTTCCTTCCATAAAAATTCAGCAAACAACATAAATATTCACATGGAAAAACCCTATACGTTCAACCATTTTGCAAAATAATCCCCCCATTAGCTAGATTAAGCTACAAGGGTTCTAAAAATACAAAAATCAACAAAAACAAACACAAATTTCACTTACAAGAAAAGGATTTAAGTTGCTGAAAATTTGAGCTTCAAAACCCCCATGTTTGCTTCCATTTTCGATGGAAGAAGAAAGATGAAAAGATGACAACTTTTTATTTTCTTTTTGTTTTATTTTATTACGAAATAAGTCACTTAATGGCACTAACCTTTAAATTTTCAATTTTTTTGTCCCTATGGCCGACCATCACTCCCAAAATGGCCTATTTGCACTTTAAAGACCTTCAATTTTGGTTCTCTAGCTATTTAACATATTTGGGTAGTAAAACAAAACTTTTGCCCTTTATGCGATTTAATCCTTTTTCGCAATTAAGCTCACAAACGCTAAAATTAACTCACCAAAATTTTCATGCACTCATATAATCATGCTATAACACATAAAATAATATTAAAATAACTTATTGACATCAGATTTGTGGTTCTGAAACCACTGTTCTAACTAGGCCCAAAATCAGGCTATTACAATTAGAGACCTTTACAATTTGACCAAATTTTGCATGACACATATCACAAAATGACCAAGTCCTCTATACATGCCATACTCAAGATATTAAATTCACTAAACCCAATTTTCTTTTGATAGTGTGATCGAATACTCCGACATCTCCAGATCCCCGAGCTATCTTGGCGGAACTACAAAGGATGGAGAGAAAGGGGGTAAGCATTAAAGCTTAGTAAGTCCATGTGCAAATAATATGTAATGAAAGTAAGCAATTGTCATACAATGATACAATAAACATAAATATAAGGATTGTTCATTATTCAAAACCCTTTGACTTGTTCATCATATATACATGTAAACTTTCTCATCGCAAATCATCATTTACCAGGACATTGCTCATGAGTTTAGCGTACATACCTGTACCTACTCGCAGTATAGCATACAACTGTACCTTTCTTTTACATGCCCTCCATGGGACTTTCATTTCATCATCCATTGCATTACCCGTTCAACACTCGGAATAATATTGGACATGCGAAAAACATTGCACCTAAGCGCCATAAATACATATGTAGCCAAAGCTACCTCAAATCATGTAATGCTCGCAATGGAGCTATTCACAAGCCTGCTAGCATAAGCTATCAGTCAGGGTGTAACTACACGGTCTGTTCACACAAGCTGTGATGTAAGCACGCCCGGGGCATCCTTGAATGCAATTTATAAGTCAATCGAGCTTCCAAAAGGCCCCATGACTCGAGCTCGAACCAAGCAAATTCAAGACGCCTTATTAGCCTTGGTGTTGCGCATTTGGGATGATAACAAGGACCATGAAATTGGAGTAGCTAAGGACAACTCCTTGAAGACTCAATGCATTCTTTTGCAATCCGATCTCAGCTCCTCTCCAGCTCCCTATACGCCATTCAGCTCCAATAAGCTCACTTGAGCTTGATTTAGCTCGTTTGAGCTTGAATTTAGCTCATTTCAGCTCATTTCTTTTACATTACAATAAAATAAGATTAAAATTTTTTCTTAATTAAGTTTGCAACAGCTCATGCTGAATTCCCTAGCTCAACTTAGCTCACTAAGTATTTTTGACTATTTGAGCTAGCCGAATTTAATGTGATAGTTGACTTATAATTAATATGTCTGAAATTAGTATTGTCATTAAGTTGTTTAGTTAATATTTTTAATTATGATTATATGAATAATTATTTTATTTAATTATGTTATTTAAATTATGTAGGTTCAGCCGAATGTGGAGATTCATTCATGGCAAGGTGCATGTACGGGAATGTTCATTGAACGGGAAGATTCATGCATGGTTCAGTTCAATGTTTGGAGGACCTATATTCATGTACATGGGGGAATAATTGCATGCAATGGATATTGAAGAATACATCTCCCTTGGACGGCACACATGCCTGAATGGAGAACAATTAATGCAAATTCATGCACGTCTAGATTCAAGCCTCCTTCCAAGTTCCATGTACAGCCGAATGCATGTGGAAGGACCCTTAGAGTTTCTATGCACCTATTCGGCCAAGAGACACCTCTTGGAAGCTTCATGCACTCCATGGTCGAACCTAGTCAACCTATTGAGCTTCCGAAGGCTAACATTCATTCAAGTAGTTAAAGCTCATAAATGAAGCTGTCCAAACACATCCCCATCAGCCGAATCAAGACTAGTTAATTAATGTTTGCATTCTAGAACATTCTAGCTAGTTCATGACCGAATTTGCTTAGTCTTTAAGCTAGCTAGTTTGTCCATTCGGTTACTACATGATAGCTTATAAATAGTTTGCTCATTTCATTATAAAAGGCTTTTGCCAATTTGTCAATGAAACTTTGTTTCTGTGAGCTTGCTTCCTCTCATATCTCGTACAAGTTTCAAAGACTTATCTAGTTGTGTTGGTGGCGTCTACCACCATTTCTTGGTGTGGCGTTCACCTATCTATTATTCCATCTTTCCACCTTAACAATATAGGAACCGGGGTGACACTTTTTAGTGTTGAACTCATTCCTGACGTTAAGTTCGTTTTCCATCCCCATCTTTCAAATTTCTTTCTTGTTATCACCAAACCGAGCCATCTATCCAACATCCATCTTTGTTACCCTTAGCCGAACCTATTACTAGCCCTACACTTCTTTAAAACCTTCCGCTTATCCAAACCTATCCATTCACTTCTATTTCTAAAATTCAAGGCACGAACGACTCTCTCATCTACGATCGGGCAACTACTTGAATTTGACTCAACCACTCGAGCTGGATCACATCATTTGGTATCATAGCTTGTAAAACGAGAGGCACCGACGTTCGTATCAAGATCGAAATAGGTTCGTTGTAAAAATATATATATAGTCGAATAAAAAAATTCAAGTTGTAATTTTCGTTCTCTCTATTGTAATAGTGGTATTGTGAAGTATTAAAAAAAAGAAATACGAATTTAAAAAAAAAACGAAAATATAAAAAAAAATTGAAGTAAGCAAGTTCTTTTCTACTGTTTACATCTTGTTCCGATCATCTCGTGTCTTTTCTTTAACTTTAGCCCCCCCATTCCCAAAACGCCACACTATACCAAAAACTTTCTTTTAGCCTACCCATACACCGTAACATCTTATCCCTTGTAATCGATTTTGAAGCTGACCCCAAAGTACCAAGACGAGTCAAAAGAAACAAACTACGAGGTTACGAGAGTAAGCTTGAGTGGTAAAAGGCTAGAGATTGTGAGAGCATTCGAGAGTTGAAAAGCCTAAAACGAGTGTAAACACGAGTGGAGTGTTCATCAATATTTCTTTGCGAGTGAAATAGTGAGATTTGTAGTGAGGATTTAAAAATTATTGAAAGTCAACATGGAACGAAATGTGGAGGAAAGGCAACCCGTTTGGAATATGCCAGATTTGAAGATGCAAGCCTTACTTCAAGAAGTTGAATGGTTGTTTGACCGAAAGTTGGAACCGATACAAGACTGACTCGATCAAGTGGAGGGAAGAGGCCGACGAGCAAGGACCCCAATAAGTCCACCTAGAGACGGTGGCCGAAGGCATGTTCGAGATGACGAGGTTTCCAAACCAAATGAATCCAAAAGTGAAGCTAGTTCGAATGTTAATGACCGGCGGAGAGGCCAACGTCATCGAGGCCAACGAGAGCGAGAAAGGTTCGATGATAACTTGAAAAGCATTAAGTTATCAATTCCCCCATTCCAAGGTTGTTTGGACCCCGAAGCGTATTTGGAGTGGTAAAAAAAGATCAAACTCATTTTTGAGTGCCATAACTACTCGGAGGCCAAAAAGGTTAAGTTGGCTGCCATAGAATTCACCGACTATGCAATGATTTCATGGGACCAACTTACCTCAACCCGGAGGCGAAATGGCGAGCGACCCATTAACACTTGGGCCGAAATGAAGGCTGTTATGCGCCGGAGGTTCATTTCAACACACTATCATCGGGAACTCTACCAAAAGCTCCAAAACCTTTCCAAAGGTACGATGAGTGTTGAGGACTATTACAAAGAGATAGAAGTTGCTATGATCCATGCGAACGTAGACGAGGATCGAGAAGCAAATATGGCTAGATTTCTATCCAGACTTAACCGCGAGATCGCCAACATCGTAAAGCTACAACACTATATGGAGATAGTTGATATGGTCCACATGGCCATCAAGATTGAGAAGCAACTCAAGAAGAAAGGTGTTGCCTGAGGTTATTCAACCACTAATGTGCCCTGATGGAACCAAAGCACAAGCAAGACTGCTACGGTGAGCCAAATGAAAAATCCTATGGCACCTGCCAAAACTACTAAGCCTATGGTTGAAAATAGCAAAGGTAAGGCTGTTGAAGGAACCCAAAACTGGACAAGGGACATTAAATGTTTTAAGTGCCTTGGAAGAGGGCATATTGCAAGTCAATGTCCGAATCAAAGCGCCATGGTGATTCGACCCAATGGCGATATTGAAACGGAGGAGGAGGAAGATGATAGAGTTGAAAATGATGCCGAAAACCCTTCTGATGCTGAGGAAGAATTGGAGTACACGGTCGAAGGTGAGATGCTTGTTGTTAAGAGGAGCTTAGGTACGCAAGGTACTGAACTCGATTTGCAACAAGAGAACCTTTTTCATACCTGTTGTTTTGTCCGTGGAAAGGTATGTAGCGTAGTAATTGATGGAGGAAGTTGTACAAATGTTGCGAGTACCCTCCTAGTTGAAAAGCTTGAATTGTCGACAATTGTACATCCAAGTCCATACAAGCTACAATGGCTTAATGATGGAGTTGAGCTAAAGGTAACCAAGCAAGTCTTTGTTCCATTTTCAATTGAAAAATATGAAGATGAAGTCCTTTGTGATGTGCTGCCCATGCATGCGGGCCATATACTGCTTGGGAGGGCATGGCAATTCAACCGAAGAGTGAAGCACGACGGATTCGCAAATCAATATACCTTTAAGTATCATGGTCGAAATTTTACTTTGGCACCCTTGACACCGAAACAAGTTGTGGAGGATCAACAACTATTAAAACAATCTTTGGAGCGAATGAGAGTGGAAAAAGAAAGTGAAAATGAAAAAGAAAGAAAAGAGAATGAATAAGAAAGAAAAGAACATGAGAGAGAAAAGAAAAAGAGTTGTGATAAAAATAAGACCAAAGTGAGAGAAAAGGAATACAAAGAAACATGAGCGAAGAAAAGAAAAGAGTTTTGATTAACCAAAGTTTTCTTGTTTCTAATTCTTTTCAGGTTGACTCAAATCCTTTGTTGCGGTTGCAATACATTTTCGAAGGATGAAGGTTTGTAATGGTAAGAAAAGGTAAAACTAATCCTTGTTTACCTACTCAAAGTATGGTTTTTGGAATTTCTATTACATCTTTGTCCAATTTGATTGATGAAGAAGACAATAACGATGAAGAAATAACTATTTTGGTTGATGAACAAAAGATTCTTGGTATGCGTGACATTGTTGAGTTTGATGAGTATTTGCAATTTTTGAGTTGTTGCAAGAATTCCTGTCAAAGTCACTATGCTTTGCGAATACAATTTGAGGTGCCCAAGCGAATTACGAACATTATGTTCTTAAACCCCTTGTTCGTTAAATTTTTGAGTTGTAATGAAACATGTCTATTTGATAGTGAAAATGAGATATTGCCACTGTCTTGTTGTGAATGTCTTAAGTGTAAGATGACTTGTTTCAATGACTATTTGAATCAGTTTGTGCTCTATATTGGTTCTAAATTAATTGCAAGGTCTAAGACGTTTTTACAGCAAGGCATGATGCGGTAACTAAACATATTTATACAAGATCGAACAAGTAGGCATCCATGTTTCAAAATCAATCGGTGACTCGACTTGAGGACAAGTCGCTTTGAAGACGAAGGGAATGATGTAAACACGCCCGGGGCATCCTCGAATGCAATTCATAATTCAATTAAGCTTCCAAAAGGCCCCATGACTCGAGCTCGAACCAAGCAAATTCAAGACGCCTTATTAGCCTTGGTGTTGCGCATTTGGGATTATAACAAGAACCATGACATTGGAGGAGCTAAGGACAACTCCTTGAAGTCTCAATGCATTCTTTTGCAATCCGATCTCAGCTCCTCTCCAGCTCCCCATACGCCATTCAGCTCCAATCAGCTCACTTGAGCTCGATTTAGCTTGTTTGAGCTTGAATTTAGCTCGTTTCAGCTCATTTCTTTTACATTACAATAAACTAAGATTAGAATTTGTTCTTAATTAATTTTGCTACAGCTCATGCCGAATTCCCTAGCTCAACTTAGCTCACTAAGTGTTTTTGACTATTTGAGCTAGCCGAATTTAATATGATAGTTGACTTATAATTAATATGTCTGAAATTAGTAGTGTCATTAAGTTTTTTAGTTAATATTTTTAATTATGATCATATGAATAATTATTTTATTTAATTATGTTATTTAAATTATGTAGGTTCAGCCGAATGTGGAGATTCATTTATGGCAAGGTGCATGTACGGGAATGTTCATTGAACGGGAAGATTCATGCATGGTTCGGTTCAATGTTTGGAGGACCTATATTCATGTACATGGGGGAATAATTGCATGCAATGGATATTGAAGAATACATCTCCCTTAGACGGCACACATGCATGAATGGAGAACAATTAATGCAAATTCATGCACGGCTAGATTCAAGCCTCCTTCCAAGTTCCATGTACAGTCGAATGCATGTGGAAGGACCCTTGGAGTTTCCATGCACCTATTCAGCCAAGAGACACCTTTTGGAAGCTTCATGCACTCCATGGCCGAACCTAGTTAACCTATTGAGCTTCCAAAGGCTAAAATTCATTCAAGTAGTTAAAGCTCATACATGAAGCTGTCCAAACACATCCCCATCAGCCGAATCAAGACTAGTTAATTAATGTTTGCATTCTAGAACATTCTAGCTAGTTCATGACCGAATTTGCTTAGTCTTTAAGCTAGCTAGTTTTTCCATTCGGTTACTACATGATAACTTATAAATAGTTTGCTCATTTCATTGTAAAAGGACTTTTTCCAATTTGTCAATGAAACTCTGTTTCTGTGAGGTTGCTTCCTCTCATATCTCGTACAAGTTTCGAAGACTTATCTAGTTGTGCTAGTGGTGTCTACCAATCTTGTTTGAACTTATCACCATTTCTTGATGTGGCATTCACCTATCAATTATTCCATCTTTCCACCTTAACAATATAGGAACCGGGGTGACACTTTTTAGTGTTGAATCATTCCTGACGTTAAGTTCGTTTTCCATCCCCATCTTTCAAATTTCTTTCTTGATATCACCAAACCGAGCCATCTATCCACATCCATCTTTGCTACCCTTAGCCGAACCTATTACTAACCCTACACTTCTTTAAAACCTTCCACTTATCCAAACCTATCCATTCACTTCTATTTCTAAAATTCGAGGCTCGAACGACTCTCTCGTCTACAATCGGGCAACTACGTGAATTCGACTCAACCACCTGAGCCGGATCACATCAAGCTATCAAGTATCCGAACCACTCAGGACTACTTAGCCACCAGTAGGACACACAAGACCAATGCCCAGAACCAAATTACATGTATCTTGTACATCATGAACTGAAACCACTCAATGAGCTTAGATGTCATAATTATCACGAACCCAGACCACTCAATGAGTTCGGATTTTTCAATTCTTAGTGACATGTCACTTGTATTCTAGACTATTCCTAAGGTTTAAATGAGATTTTCCACACTTGCACATAGCACCTCTATCACACTTGCTCATGACGTTGTGGATAACGACCATAACATTATTCATAATTTCATAACCACCATTAAGCATGACATACATAACAATAATAAAATGTCCATCACATAATGTAAACATATCAAAACACACTATAATGCCACACTATTTACACATGTACTTACCTCGGTACAAAATGATGATAGAGAATCCTATTCATCGAAAACTTTATTCTTCCCTCGATCAAGACCCGTGTAACGCCTCAAATTTGGGCCTAGAAGTATCAGGTTTTGTGCAGTGGTGCAGTTAGAAGACTGCACATAAATATTTAATTGTGCAAGGAAGTGACACAATTAAGTGTTTAGCTTAGTGGTTGTGTGCTCTGAAAGTGTCTAGGAAGTCATGGGTTCAAGTCCTAGCTTCCAAAAATTTTTGGTTTTTAAAGATAAAACCCCTATCTTTGGTCAGTAGGGTTATAAAGAAAATTTGGTAAAGTATGACATAAAGAGCCTGCTGGTCTAGTGGATAGTGGTGTGTGGAGTGTGCTAGTGGTCTGAGGTTCAAGTCATAGAAATGTAAAAGAGTATTTATTTTGCTCTCTTGCCATGTGAGAAGCAAAAGCGGACTGAAACTCTGCAAGGTAGAATTTGAATTGGTCAAAAAGAAAAGGGTGGAGTAAATCAAGGAGGAGATAAAGGAGTATTTTTAAGGAGAGATTTGTAGAGGAAAAGGAGTTTGAAGTGTTGGGGGGATTGTGCCAAATGGAGATGAGGAGTTCGGCTAGGGGTTTTTTCTCTTATTTGTTTCAGTTTTGGGCATTTGCTTGGGAATTTTCCCTTTTCTTTGCCAATTTGTTGAACTCTAAAGCGCCAAAAATAGTTCATATTCTATTTGTTGTTTTGGTTGCTGGTGTTTGCCGAATCCTTCTCTCAAACTTACTGAACTGCTCTTTTTTTTCTCCTTTCAAAATCTCTTTTGGCATATTGTGCTTTTAGGCTGAAAATCTCTTCTTCCTTACTCTTTTGAGCAGTAGTCGTATATCCCTCTTCTCTTTCCATCTTTATTCTTTCGGTTTCTAGTCAAGTGTTTCTCTCATATGGTGTAAACCGTTTACATCTACTCTTCCCTCATTTCAGTTTATTTTCGGGTCTCTCCTCCTTCCAAGTTTGCAGATCAACAGAGTACTTCTCCTCTTTTCTTTTATCTTGTTTTCAACTAGTAAGAGTTCTTTGGCATTCGGTAAGTGCTCATGATTCCCTTTCTGCTTTTCTCTATTGTTAGAATCTTTCCTTCTAAACACCTCTTTCTCTCTGCTGTTGCTGATAGAGAAAGCGATTGTTACAGTTCGCCTTTGCCATTCTTTGTATTTTCGGCAATTGGTGGTGGTGGCTGATTATTCTTTTTCTCCTAAGTTGGACTCTACGTTTTGGTAAGTGGTTTTTCAGCTAGTTCAATTATCCAATTGTTGATAGATGATAAGTGTTGTTGGAATGCAGATAACCCCCTAAGGCTTATCGATTGGTCTCTTGCAAACGGATTCAGTAAGTAAACCATATTGGCAGATCTATTCAAATGAGAGGTAGGTTTGGACAAGTTATTTTGGTAGGGATTTTGGATAGGTTGATTAACGTACATTTAACTGAATCTCGTGAATGAATGTAGGTTGGAGTACTCGCGGATCCTTCACACATTTCGTAAGCAGGTGTGTATTCACACACTGAATAAACTATAAAGCCGAAAAAATGGCCTTTTGGCCACATAGGTGTGCGAACGCACATGTGGTAAGCCAAGCCCACGAATCGTGGGCATAAGACTGTAGAGGCCGCCACAGGCGTTCTCATGGGATTAGGCTATTCTGGGTCTAGATGGGTCAAAATGGGCCGTGTGGGCCCAATGGGCTCGTAGGCCCAACACAGACAAATTTATGGTACGTGGAAAGTACTGGTTTGGGCTGTGTAGTTCGCATGGCCGTGGTAAATTTTGGGCTTGATGGGCCACACGAGCGTGTGGGCCACTTGGATCGCATATTGGGCCTTGGGCCCATTTATATTGTTAGGACCGTTAAGGTTACACGAGTCACTCAAGGCGACTGTAGACCTTCTGATGGGTCGATAAGAGTACCTAGGCCCCAAGGTAGGTAAAATGACCAAAATACCCCTATAGGGTAAAATGACTATTTTAACCCTCGAGGGTAAATGACTGATTTGTGATATGATTTGACTATTGTTTTTGAGTACTGATTTGTGCTATGATTTGACTATTGTTTCTGAGTATGACATTCTGCATATATGTATGATTTATGACATGACATTTTGCATGGGGTTGGGTTTATATATTTTAGAGGAAGTGTATTGTACTGATATGGTCGCACGAGTCGCACAAGATGACTGTAGACCTAAAGTTGCACAGGTCAGACAAGACAATTGTGGACCTACTGATGGCTTAAAGCTTATTACTGGTAGCTTTGATGCGTTATTATTACTGGCAGCATTGCTGCGATATTTATGGCTTTGTGCCGCTATTGATGGCTTTGTGCCACTATTGATGGCTTTGTGCCACCATTGATGGCTTTGTGCTACTATTGATGGCTTTGTGCCACTATTGATGGCTTTGTGCCACCATTGATGGCTTTGTGCTACTATTGATGGCTTTGTGCCGCTACTGATGGCTTTGTGCCACTATTGATGGTTTCATGCCGCTACTCATGGCTTTGTGCCATTACTGATACTGGCAGCTTTGTTGCGTAACTGTTACTGGCAGCTTTGCTGCAATATTATTACTAACAGCTTTGTTGCGATATTGGTGTGTTGGCTGGGTAGGTCGACATTGTCCCCACATGGTGTGTTGGTGGTACGGAGTGGTGTGTAGGCTGGATTGGGTTGGGTTGCATTATTATACTATATTGTTACTGCATTGGACTAAGGCCCACACTGTTACTATTACCGTAATAGGCTCAAGCCCAGTCTGTTACTGATATGGGCTTAGGCCTAGACTGTGTTGTCCATTGTTTGTTTATTATTGGGATTACACACTGAGTTTTCATAAACGCACCCATTTATTTTAATTGTTTAGGTAATCCTTAGGCGGATCGATGCTGCGAGGGACTCGGAGATGGCCACACTACTGCTCCTGTTGTCTTTTATTTGGCATATATTTTGTAACGCCCCCACACCCGAGACCGTCGCCGGAGTCAAGTATGAGGTGTTACTAAACTTAATTTAACATTTTAAGAACTTTGGATCATTTGTTTCTACATTCACAGTTTTCTAATTACTTGCGTTACAGTTACAAGAAAAATCATATCTCCAGTTACAAAACTCAAAATCAAGATCCATAAATTTTCCCTGAATCTAAACTCATATACCTATTTACTAATTTTTTTCTAGAATTTTTGGTTGGTCCAATTAGTACAGTTTATTAGTTAAAGTTACCCCTATTTTAGGACTTGACTGGACTGACCTCTGTTTACTACGACCCACATTTCTCTCTGTAAAAAATTCATATGACTATGATATTTGTTTCTCCTGAAACTGGACTCAATAAGGATTCCGATAATATAAAATACACCACCTAATTATATCTGTACAATTTATGGTGAATTTCCAAAGTTGGAACAGGGGATCCAGAAATCACTCTGGCCCTGTTTCACTAAAATTCAAATATCTTCTAACATATAATTTCTTTACCTGTTTAGTTTGTTTCATGTGAAACTAGACATAATAATATTCAACTTAATATTTAATCCATCACCTAATTCCATTTCTATGATTTTTAGTAAATTTTCAAACTCACGTCAGTGTTGCTGCAATGCTCTGTTTATGGCAAATTTCATCCCTTTTATAAGTTTTCATGAACTAGGTATCCTATTAACCTTCCATGACATCAAACATAATCTAAACTAACCATTTCCATAACTTATCATTATCAAGAATTTTCTCAACCATTCCATCACCATATCATAAGATCATTTACACAAAATAGGTATATTGCTATACATGCCATACTTAAATTTTACAAGCTATTTACCAAAAAGTCCTCCAGATAGTGTGATCGAGCCTTTGACCTATCCCGATTCCTGAGCTGGCTTGTCCAAAACTACAATGAATAAGAAGGAGGGAGTAAGCATAAATGCTTAGTAAGTTCATATGCAAATAATAAGTAACATAACAAACAATCAAACCAATCAACATTAGCATGTATCACCAAAACATGTATCACATTTCTAATCATTTTTCATCATCTTATTACCTTATCGTTGTTGTATCAATACTCAACCTGAGGGTTAAATACATACCTGTCCAAAGTATCCATTTCACAACACTTACCAATACGTCTCTTTTCATCTCGAGTATTCCACCATTTGAGTAAAACTTTACCCGTTGAACACATCGGAATATAATTCGGATACATGGATAACTTGCACATAAGTGCCACATATGCAATCAAGCAATCTTGTAACCCGCCCATAAGTGAACTCGGACTCAACTCAACGAGCTTGGGCGTTCGCATCCATAAGTGAACTCGGACTCAACTCAACGAACTCGGATGCATAGTTACATCTCACGAACTCGGACTCAACTCAACGAGTTCGGACATTCGCATCCATAAGTGAACTCGGACTTTACTCAATGAGTTCGGATGCTCAACCATCCTAGTGACATGTCACTTGTATCCTAATCTATTCCTAAGGTTCAAACGGGATTTCCTCGAACACATATCCTTGCCGTCTTCCGTAGAATGCCGAAACCAATACTCGGTAACAATTATATTTAAGAAGTAGCTCACATAATTTACATTTTGTTCAAAAATAACCACAAAGCATATATTTCATGATAAAAATCAGCATATCACATAATTGACATCAATAACTTAAAAATAACCATTATGCTACATTATTTACACATGAACTTACCTTGGTACCAAAATACAAAGATTTTGCAATTTAGTCCACAATCTTTTCTTTTCCTCGATTGGGGTCGTTTCCACGTCTTTCTTGATCTAAAATAACACATTTAGCTTATTTAATACTCACATTACCAAATTAATCCTTAATTCAAATTTTGGAAAAATTACAATTTTACCCCTAAACTTTTGCCTATTTACACTTTTGCCCCTAGGCTCGAGATTAAACTTTATTCCTTATTCTTATGTTTCATAACATGCTGATCACTTTTCCCTTCTATGTCAACATCAAATTCTCACTCTAACATGTACTTATGACTATTAGGTATTTTTACCGATTAAGCCCTTTTACTCGTTTTTGCTTAAAACCGAGTAGCACAAGTTGTCTAACATAATTTAAAACCTCATATTCTATCATAAAACATCAAAATACACAAATTTCACCTATGGGTATTTTTCCAAATATAAACCCTAGGTTAAGTTATTGCTAGCATAAGCTTTATCGAGTTACCAGGATCTCAAAAACGTAAAAATCATTAAAAACGGGGCTTAGAATCACTTACTATGAAGCTTGAAAGTTGAAGAAACCCTAGCTATGGTGAGAGTAAAATTGGCAGCAACCTTATGAAGAAGATGACCATTTTGTGTTATTTTTCCCATTTTATTTCATTTAATATCCAAATGACCAAAATGCCCCTCCTTACTAAACTTTCAAAAATTCCTTCCATGTCCTAATTTTTCCCATGAACTTAAAATTGGTAAAATTGCTATTTAAGACCTCCTAAATAATATTTTAAAGCAATTCCATACTAAAAACTTCTAGAATGCAAGTTTTGCAACTTATTCGATTTAGTCACTAATTTTAAATTAAACTCGTTATGCCAAAAATTTCTTCACGAAATCTTCACACAATTACGCAATCATATCATAAACCTCAAAATAATTATAAAATAATTATTTCTATCTCAGATTTGTGGTCACGAAACCACTATTCCGATTAGGCCCTAATTCGGGATATTACATAATTGCTATTAGATTTCATTTTGGGTTTTAAATCATGTAATAAGGCCTCTCTAATTTTGATAGCTTTTAATTTTGGGATTTTTGTTATTAAGAATTATATTTGTTAGAAGTAGAACGCGGTTTTCCAAAACAATAACTATTTCAAACATTACGTTTTCGCAACATTGTTAAAATGCTTCCGCAACAAACAATGTTTTAGAAGTTATGACAAATTAAAACGAATAACAAATGGCTAGAGTGATTTGGTTTCTAACAATGAGGCTTTAGATTTCCAAATGGGTTTTCATCAATAAGAGCAAGTTTTCAAAAAGCACTCTAATGTGACACTGCCAGATTTGGCCATAACGTCTAGGTCGGGTTTGGGGTGTTAGAACCCGTATCACGTTTTTCTTGATCTATAAATTCAAATTTAACTTGTTTAATAATCACATTGTCCAAATCAATCCATAATTCATACTTTAATAAAATTACCTTTTTACCCATAACCTTTTACTTATTTGTAATTTAGTCCCTAGGCTCGTAAAATGAAATGCATGCATTTTCTTTGTTACTTAAGCCTATTCGATTCTTCCTTATACTCATAATACCTCATAATTTTCATAAAAAATTAGATTTTTATCACTTATTTTACACTTTTTTCAATTTAGTCCTTTTTAGTGGTTTTCATGAAAAATCACCTTGTGAATGATGTTTATCATACACCAAACTTTCATATTCATCCATTAACCATCAAAATACATGCATGTCACACATGGGTAAATTTTCAAACATTAACCCTACTTCAAAATAAGGGTAGAAATAGGTAAATCAAGCTACGATGGCTTCAAAAATGTAAAGAACATTAAAAACGGGCTAAGGAACACTTACTATTGAGCTTGAAAATGTCAAAAACCCTAGCTATGGAGACCTTAGAAATTTTGGCAGCCACATGAAGAAGATGAGCACATTTTTGCTTTGATTTTCCCTTTTTATTCTTTTAATTACCAAATGACTAAAATGCCCTTAAGGCCTTTCTTTCAAATTTTTCCTATGCATGTCCATTTTTGTCCAAAATTTTAGAAATTGGTTAAGTTTCTAATTAGAACCCTTTAATTTATAATCTAAAGTAATTTCATACTAAAAGCTTCTAGAACACAAGTTTTGCATTCTATTCAATTTGGTCCCTAAAGTTTAATTGGACATCTTATGTATAGAATTTCTTCATGAAATTTTCACACAAGTATGCATTCATATGATGGACTTCATACTTATCATAAAATAATTATTTCTATCTCAGATTTGTGGTCTCGAAACCATTGTTTCGACTAGGCCCTATTTCGGGATGTTACAAATTTAATCAAGCTAGGATCTAAATTAAGCATGCACCTTTCAATTGTTACGTCCATTAATTGTCACTTGGCTACAGTTGATCAACTAATTCTAATGCATTCAATCACATTTTAATGAATGATATACATGCATGATTTTAATTGAAAGCATGATCGATTGAGGCATAGAACATTATGAACATAAATCAAATGAACTTCATCAAATTATTGTAATCATTCTAGTTCAACAAAAATTAAGCTATCATTGTTAATGAAAAAGATCAAAGCGAATTGCAAACATATTGAACAATAATAAATATTAAGGAAGAAGAAACTCTGAAGTAATTTCGACAGTAATCCAAAAATTTATCACGGTGGCTTATTACGATCTTCGTAATTACTCCTTCGCAAGATGCTCCTCAAAGTGGCCAGCCAAGAGAGAATTTTCTCAAGGAATTTCTAGCTAAGGGAAACGGGATGGTTTATGCGTAAGAAGGAAAGGAAAGTTAGAATGATAAGTGAAGGATTATTGAATGATGATAGATGAGAGGTGAAGGATTAATGAATGAAAAATAAAGGGTGGTATTTATTGTAGACGGATGACTAAGAGGTTTACTAAAAATAGTTTGAATATCCCTTAGGTTTCTCTCACTCTTGGCCAGACTTGAATTATGGAGAAGGGAGGTTGTTAGTTGCTTGATTCATGCTTGATTTCATGCATGAATCAAGCAATGAGGTGGACAGTTTCAAGGGTAAAAATGGTGTGCTGATTTTTAATTGTTTTCCAAGTGTAGGGACCTCCGAATAAATCTCCAAAAGCTAATTTTTGGACTGCTCATATGTTCTTATCGAATTGGGCTCCTCTCCCCCTTGTTTAGATGAATTTGTGACCTAATTAGTTGTCAGATTTTTCCATCATTTAAACCATCTTTAATTGGATCAATGTGACAACTTCATGACCCAAATTACATCTTTTTCCGTCAAACTAAGGTAGAAATAGTCTCATGTCCATGCAAAATAAAAATGAGCTTCATACATTATCAACTCCATGTCCCCACTACAACATGAAAATAAAGGAAAATTAATATGTTGCATGAATTAATTAAATTATGCATAAAATTAATACATAAAAGCATAAAATTGCATGCTTTATTAAATTTTGCCCATTATCATAATATGAACAAAATTCACCCAATTAACTATCATATTATCGGGATTACATAATTTTTCAAGTAAAAAGGTGTCATAAACAATAATAAAAACTCTATATGGATTGCAGTTTACACACTGTTAAACTTAATCCATTGCTCGTCCCGAATAATGCAAAGCAAAAATTTCAGTAAGACAATCTTGAAATAAGTTTAAATAGAATCATTAAGTAGAATAAACTTTTGTACATAAACATACATAAACAAAGTCATGCTCACAAACTCTTTTTGTTGATAAGTCACTCATATGCAAACATTTTTTCAAAATTCTATACTAAGTGCGGGAAAATGCTAACATAAGTAATAAAGTGCATGCTTTTCAAGGTCATATATAACATTCATAATTAAATCAAGGTTTCCTTATCAATTAAACAAAACAATCACAAGGTTTAATTAATGGTCCTCATATGTTGAACTTAGCAATTCCTCTCCATTAATGTAGGTGGCATAATTATCAAAATCAATAGGTCTTTTCTAGAGTTGTAGCGGGGATAGGCTCAAGGTAGGGATAAAGAGAAGTGAATTTTTAGGTTTAGTAATCTTAAACCTAACTTTGCCTTAGATCTTTTTGAGGTACATCCTTTCTACTAACGGGTTTTACCACCCCCAAACTTCATTTGAAGCTTATGCCCAACAATATTTCTCAATATTTTTAGTATTTATTTTACTCTTTTTTTGCTTGACATTTGAATAATGATTTTTTTTTAACATCATACAAAGAGCATGTACACCTTTTTGAATTTTTCCTTAAACTTTGATTACCAAGACAAGTATAGTTAAGATTGGTGCAAAATAGGGTAAAACTTAAAAAGATGGTAATATGGCTTATGATGTAGGTGAATAGCAATAAAATAGGTTTACAGGCTCAAATTAAAATTTCAAGGGTTAAATTCATAAGGTAGGCTTGAAAGGCTCAAACGATCCAAAGAAAATGTGCCTATATCATGTTTAGATTCTTATGCCTCCTAGGATTTCGCCTCAAGAAAGTTATTAAGTCAAGTTTAAGGACTTAAACCTTCATGCATGTCTATTTCTAAGGAAATTAAATTTTCATGGCAAAAGACTACATAAGACCTAAGAACATACAGGCATTTCATAACTTAAGATAACATAAAAAAACTCAAATAAAATTTAACACCCAAAAATAAGACCTAGAAGTTTTAGGGGTATTTTAGGAATTTTAGCCTAGAGTGTTTGGAATTTTGCGACATGATTTATCGATAATGGTTTTTTACTATGGTTTATAGAAAATTAAATCAATTTTTGAAAAAGAGTTTTAAAGACCTTCAATTTTGAAAATTGGACTAATTTTTAAAAGAGTCAAAATTGTGAGTTTTTTAAGAGGCAATTAAACCAAATTTTAAAAATTAACCTAATAAACCCCCACCTACAATTTTATTCACCTAAAATCTTCCCCTTTGTTTTTCATTTGCCATCCTTTTGCTCTCCCAACTCTCCCAAACGATTTTAAATTCCAACTCCAAATTCGTTTGGATTTTTATCATCCTTCAAGCTATAAGCCTCCATTAAAACCAAGAAAAAACACCAAAAGCACCATAGTTTTCTCCATTTTCAAGCTTTCGGGTTTTTTGGGTTTTCGATCAAATGCTTGGTTTTTTGTCATCTAAGGTAACAATTCAGCTCCTAAATAATTTTAAATTTCATTTATTCTTTAAAACTAAGTTTTTAGCCATTAAACCGTATGTTTTTAATAAAAAATCAAAAATTGGGTCGTTAATGTTGAATTTTAGGATTTTGGGTAAAAACATGGTTTCAAAGTGTTTTTCAATTAATTTTGACATGATTAGAAGGTTTCTAAACTTACTATGAATTTTCATTAAAGATTTCTAACATTTTAATGAATTTTCATTAAAATTGTCATAAACATGTCAAAAAAGTCGATACTATGAATTAAGTAATTTTGTATAGTTTAAAGGCTGAGAATTAGTTGAGGGTGAATGATAAGATGAACGAAATTGGTTTTAGGTGAAAAGATTGAGTATAGATCGAGTATTTGAGTTTTAAGTTTTCTAAGTTAAAAGTTAACCTAGCTTAGGCTTGTGTTTTCGGATTGTTTGATGTGAGTCTTTGGATGAATGTTGATTGTGTTGTTGTGTGAATTACTTTGTTGAAGCATTGGAATCGATAGGACCTTCTACGAGTAGAGATAAAGGCAAGGAAAGACTAGTTTGAGCTTTCAGCGAGAGCGTATTAGTGAGTGTGTGGAATATTTGTTTGTAGACATGATTTAATGCATTATTTGGGAATTTAGTAGTAGCCTAAACCAATACTCTAAATTTCGAGTGTAAGCTTTTTCATACCTATATTATCTTTTGAATTAAGTGCTTATGTGTTTGTGAATATGTGAATTGAGATAAGATGATATAACATGTGAAATGTGGTTGTGATAATCATTGTGAAAGTGCAGATGAGTACATGTTATGTATATTTTAAATGTTAGTGATAGTTTTTTACTAAAGATACAAAGATGCAATGATTGTACATGGATAATCGATAAGTGATATGTGTTTGGCTTTAGATATTTTGGCCTTCTGATCTTGAAACCATTGGATATAATTGGCATGCCATAGGATTGTGAGTACTCACCTATATGTACAATGATTTTGGGATTGAGGCCCTAGGACATGTTGCAGGGATAAGGGAATGTGAGCTAAGCTCTATTCAATGGGACATGTAAGAGGAAATAAGGAGAATGTTAACTTTATGCTTTACTTTTGGGACATGTTTGACTCTATGAGTGTATGTGGTCTGTTAGAGATTTGTGTATCGATGAGTGATGATAGAGCTCACTTTTATGTTTCATAGCTCAGGTGTCAAATTATCTTAAATTATGAATATGTGTGTATTTCGATATGTGTTTATATGATATGTGACCATTATGCAAATTATCTATAAACATGTTTTTGAGTATTGTGATATATGCCTGAATGTTATGTGATTATATGAGTATTGTGATATATGCTTGAATGTTATGTGATTATATGAGTATCGTGATATATGCTTAAATGTTATGTGATTATATGCGTAATGTGATATATGCTTAAAAGTGAATATGATTATCATATAAATGAATTACTAAATAATCACGAGTAAATATAATATGAAACTAAAGTTGAAACTGTTGAGGTTGCGCTATATGGTTGTTTCGTTAATTCTTGGTGAATTGTTTGCATGGTAGTTGTTCTAGGCTTTCACTGAGCTTGTTAAGCTCACCCACTCATTTTAAACCCTTGCAGAGTAGTTAAGTGTCGGTGTGAGCGAAGTGGTTCTGAGATGTGATCCAAGCAAGTCATTTTTCTCTGATTTCATAGGTGTTATTATTATTTGTTTATGTTTTGGGGATAAGGTAATGTGGTAGACTTTTACTGATATTTGTCATGATGTTTTGGATGCTTCTATAGACTATATGCTTCCAAGTTTATAAGATATGTTTCGTATTATGTTGATTATAGCTTGAACTTACTTTCTATGTTTGAGACTAGTATTATAGCCATTTTGATGTTTATTTGATGATGATATGTTAGCATGATGAATTGGTACATGTCATAATGATTTATATGCTCAAGTATGCTGTATTTTTCTGGTTTAGATTAGAGGTATTAATATTCGTGTTGTAAAAATGATACCTCTGTGATTTTGAAATGTGCAAGGAGGTAATAACATAATTTGGTATCAATACCTTATCACGAGTATCAATACTCGGGTAGAAATATTGATACTTTGGCAGAGGTATTGATAATTTTTGAGGTTTTGGGTTTTTAAGCGAAAAACAGTAAGCATTTTGGTACCGATTTTCCAAACGGTATCGATACCACTTGAGAGAATTATCGATATCTTTTTTACAGTATCAATACCTACGTGATTGTCTTGGAAATTTTACTAAGTGGTCCTAATCCATGTTTAATTATTATAAGTTTATTTAAAGTATGTTTGGGATGTTCTAATGATGATTGATATATGTTTGACTTAAAATTTATAAGATAATTGATAAAAAGGATGATTTCTTAGAAATGTGACAATTTGCTATGAGTATGACATGAAATGGTGGTGTGGCATCCTAATATTCGGGGTTGGCAACCAGGCCGTGTATAGAGTGTTACATAAAATCATAAATCATACTTTCATTTGAGCTAACTTATGAGAAAACAATTTCTGAACATCATTTTATTTCAGCATACTTATGTGTAAACATTGAATCATACTTGAGAAAATTTTAAAATTCATGCAAATATTGCCTTACCCCCTTCTTAAAAAGAAGTAATGTCCTCATTGTGTAAACAAGGTAATGATTGAGAACTGAACACCAGGTAGGATAGCAAAAAAAGAGAGGTGAGTTATGAAGACTGCTTAAGTATCAAGTCTTTCTTAATTGTAACAGCCCTAACTCGTATCTGTCACCGGACTAGGGTTACGAGGCATTACCGATCAATACACATCGTTCACATACATAACATATACATTTAAGCGCATATATATATATAACCCATTCAAATTATTCACATTTTCCCTTATAAGGCTTTACGAGACCTTAAAACATGCTTAAAAGAGGTCCAAGACTAAACTGGTAACATTTGCAAACTTTGAGAAACTTAGGAAAATTTTCAACATTTCAGAGTCACACGCCCATGTGAACAAGTCGTGTGCCTCACATGGCCACCAGACACGCCCGTGTCACAGGCCGTGTGAAAATAGGGCATACATACTGACTTGTACCACATGGCCGAGGACACGCTTGTGTGCCAGGCCGTGGAAAAACTAGGGAGGTTACTGACTTGGGTCACACAGCCGACCACACGTCCATATGCCAGTCCGTGTGCCGCACACGACCAGTAGACACGTTCGTGTGTCTAGGCCGTGTCAAAACTATAGGGTATACTGACTTAATTCAAAAGGGTACCCTAGGGGACACACAGTCATGTAACATGACCGTGTGTCACACACGGCTGAGACACACGCCCGTGTCTCTGCCCGTGTGGAAAAAAATAGGCCATTTGAAAAGCCAATTTTTCCACCCTTCTCTCATGCACACATATAAACCAAATTGGTATCAAGTTCGTACTAAATATACTCATCAGTTCATAATATTCAAATCATCAATTCGTACTAAGTGACATCTGAATCATGGTGACCAACAAACTTTTCTCATACTTACTCAAATGTTTATGAACAAGTTCATAACTTCTTCTATTTAGATTTCATGCTTTATATGTACATACCTGTACAAATTCGTATCGAACTCATACCTTTACTTGATACTGTCGAATACTCAATATCTCACACACTAAATGCCAAAGCATAGTCGAAGCTATTATAATCTTGCACACTAAGTTCCTTTCATAGCCGAAGCTATCTCAGTCTCGCACACTAAGTGCCATATATATAGCCGAAACTACTTCAATGCGCACAGTAAGTGCTATATATAGCCGAAGCTATCTCAAAATGCACACTAAGTGCCAAATATAGTCGATTTGTCGTCGTACGCAATCATAGTCACATATATACAATTTATGCAATATTAAAGCATTAAACACATAATTGTAACAATGTTTATCACGTACGAACTTACCTTGAATGTAAAAACAACGAAACTAGCCAATTAATCAAGTACTTTGTTCTTGGCTCGATCTAAGTCTGATTTCTTTCGTTCTTGATCTATATATATTCAAAATCAATCCACTTAATCACCAATTCAATCAATTTCATCCACAAACACATATTTAAGCCACTTAACACTTTGGCCCTAAACTTTAACATTTCTTACAATTTAGTCTCTATTTCAAAAATACACAAAATTTCGTAATTTTTTTCAAATACATGCTAACCAAATTTTCCTAGTGCTCATATCAACTCATATTTATCAATATTTTACACATTTAACCACACATTTTCATCTTTTCACAAATTATTCCCTTTTATGAAATTTCACTAAAAATCACTTTACAAAACATGATAATCTATCAACAAGTACTCATTTTCCATCTTCAAACATTCAAGAGCTTAAGCATTCATCAATGGCACTTCATAAAATTACCAACTTAAAAATTAAGGCACGTAGCTAGAACACAAAGCAACGATCACAAAAACATAGAAATCATTAAAAACTTAACTCAAAACATACCCTAATCAAGATGAACAAGGGCTGAACCATCAAAGCTCTCAAAACCCTTATTTTCTTTTGTTTTTCGGTTGGAAATGGAAAAGATGAACACATTTTAACTTTGGTTTTGTTTAATTATGATTTATTTAACTAATTTCCAAAATGACCCTATTTAATAACATTTAAAAACACATAAAGGATGGCTATTCATGTCAATTTTCACTATCCATCGTCTATTTACAACATAAGGACTTCATATTTAATAAGCCATAGCAATTAGACACCTTTATCAAATAGAATGTAACTTTTGCATCTTGCGCGATTAAGTCCTTTTTCTCAAATTGAGCTATTAAACGAAAAAATTAGCTCACAAAATCGCATGCTATAAACACCAAAAATAATATTAAAATAATTTTATGACCTCGGATTTGTGGTTTCAAAACTACTACTCCGATTTAGCTAAAACTAAGTTTTTACAACTCTCCCCTTCTTAGGGATTTTCGTCTCCAAAAATCTTACCAATAAATAGGTTTGGATATTGCTTTCTCATAGCATCCTCGGGTTCCCATGTAGCTTCTTCTACCCCATGTCGATGGAATAAAACTTTAACTAATGTAATTCTTTTATTTCTCAGCTCTTTGATCTCACGAGCTAGAATTCAAATCGGTTCTTCACTATATTATAAGTCTGACTGAATCTCAACTTCAGTCAGGGAAATAACATGCTAGGGATCAGATCTGTATCTTTGTAGCATCCATACATGAAAAACGTTGTGAATTTTTGCTAACTCGCTTGGTAAAGCTAACCGATATGCCACTGGTCTAACTCGCTCAATAATCTTATACGATCCGATGAATCTCAGACTCAACTTTCATTTTCTATCGAATCTGAGTATTTTCTTCCATGGTGAAACTTTCAAAAACACTCTATCCCCGATCTAAAACTCAATATCTTTTTGTTTCAAGTCTGTGTAAGATTTTTGTAGATCAGATGCTGCTTTCAAGCTACCACGGATCACTTTCACTTTTTCTTCAGTCTCTTTAATCAGATCAACCCCGTGAATCTTATTCTCACTAAGTTCAGTCTAGTAAAATGGTGTTCGACACTTCCGACCATATAAAGCTTTGTATGGTGCCATTTTAATACTTGATTGAAACCATCCGTCTGCGGGTGAAATGCGGTACTAAAATATAGCTTTGTACCCAGTGCATCTTGCAATTTCTTCCAAAACCTCAATGTGCATCTTGGATCTCTATCCGAAACAATGGAAACAGGTACTCCGTGTAATCTCACAACCTCGAAGATATACAACTCGAATAACTTTTCAAGCAAATAGTTCATTTGTACCGGAATGAAATGAGCCGATTTTGTCAATCTGTTAACTATAACCTAGATCGCATCTTTCTTTCTCGGAGACAGGGGCAATCCCGACACAAAATCAATAGTCACTTTATCCCATTTCTACTCAGAAATCATAATCAGCTGTAATAAACCAGACGGTACCTGATGCTTAGCTTTGATTTGCTGATAGATTAAACATTTCGAAATAAACTCAGAGATATTTCTTTATATGTTGTGCCACCAATACAGCTGTTTCAAATCGTAATACATTTTCGTACTTCCCGGATGAAGAGATAAACGACTTCTATGTGCTTTATTCAAAATCATTTGAATTAACTCTAAATTTATTGGGCCACATATTCGGCCTCTGAATCTTAAACAATCATCAGAATCAACTTGAAATTCTGAATCAGGGTTTGAATCACATTGAGCTCATTTTGCTAACATTTCATTATCAATCTTCTAATCTTCACAAATCTACTGTAAAAAAAATGGTCTCGCTTTCAACTTAGCTACAATCGATCCGTCATCAGATAGAGCCAACTGAGTATTCATTGTGCGTAAAGCAAACAAAGATTTCTGGCTTAATGTATCAGTAACAACATTTGCTTTTCCCAGATGGTAGTCAATTACTAGCTCGTAGTCTTTTAGCAATTCTAGACATCTCTGGTGTCGCAAATTCAAATATTTCTGAGTCATCAAATATTTCAAGCTTTTGTGATAAGAATAAACATGACATTTCTCACCAAATAGATAATGACGCCAAATCTTCAATGCAAACACAATGGCTGCTAACTCTAAATCGTGTAATTCTTTTTATGCGACTTCAACTGTCTCGAGGCATAAGCTATGACTTTTCCTTCCTGTATCAAAACACAGCCCAAACCATTCAACGATGCATCACTATAGACCACAAATTCTTTACTCGATTCTGGCAGTACTAATACTAGAGCTTCAGTCAAAAGAGTTTTCAGTTGATCAAAACTTTTCTGACATTTTTCAGACCATTCGTACTTTACATCTTTTTCGCAATCATCAAAAAGCCTTTCACAAATCATTTACAGTAGCCAGCGAGTCCCAGAAAACTATGGACTTCAGATACACTTCTCGGAGGCTTCCAATCTATAATCGCAGATATCTTACTTGGATCAATTCGAATACCCGATGCTGACACAATATGGCCTAGAAACCAACCTCACGCAACCAGAATTCATATTTACTAAACTTTTCATATAACTGCTTATCACGTAGAGTCTGCAATACAATTCTCAAATGCTCAGCATGCTCAGTTTCATCTCGTGAATATATCAATATGTCGTCAATAAATACAACAACAAATCGATCTAAGTACGGTCTGAAAATCTGATTCATTAAGTCCATAAAGATAGCAGGTGCATTCGTTAGTCCAAAAGGCATAACCAAAGATTCATTGTGACCATACCTCGTTCTAAATGCAGTCTTTGGCACATCAGAGTCTCTAACCCGCAACTGGTAATAACCCGATCTCAATTCTATTCTCGAAAACACTGTAGCCCCTTTCAATTGGTCAAACAAATCGTCAATTCGTGTTAGACGATATTTGTTCTTGATCGTCACTTTATTCAACTATCGATAGTCTACACACATTCTCATCGTGACATCTTTCTTTTTTACAAACCACACGGGAGCACCCAGGGTGAAAAACTCGGTCATGCAAATCCTTTATCGGTTAATTCTTGCCATTGAGATTTCAATTCTTTTAATTCTGTCAGAGCTATCTGTACAGAGCTATTGATATCGGCATTGTTCCTGGCACTAACTCAATGCCAAACTCAACCTCTCGTATCGGTGGTAAACCTAGTAACTCTTCAGGAAACACATCTGGATATTCACACACAACTGGCACTAATTCAATCTTCTTTTATGTCACCTTCGTATCAAGTACATAAGAAAAATAAGCTTCGCAACCCTTTCTCACATATTTCTGAGCCAACATCGATGAAATCATTGTTGGCAAGCCATTGAAATCATCCGACTCAATCTGGATAATCTCATTTTTCTGACATCTCAAATCAATTGTCTTTCGTTTGCAATTCACAATCGCATCATGCAGCGTTAGCCAATCCATACCCAGAATTATATCAAATTTATCAAATAGCAACAACATTGAATCAGCTAGAAAGCAATTATCCCGAATCATCAATGGACAGTTCTTGCACACTTTATCAACCAACATACACTTGCGTAAGGGGTTCGATACTATAATTACAAATTTAGTAGACTCTACAGAAAAAGTCTTAATGGATACTAAATTCACACATACATATGAATGGGTTGATCCTGGATCTATTTAGTGTTATAGAGAGTAAAAGTACCAGTGATAACATCTGGACATGATGTTTCTTCGCGAGCGCGAACAGTGTAGGCTCGTGCAAGTGCTCTAGCATCAGATCTCGCAGCAGTGTCTCGTTTCGCACCTCTACCACCATTCACATTTCCAACATTTCGAGATGGTTTCCCTCTAATAACAGTGTTACTTGGCCTCATACTCTGAGCATTATCTTTTTCAGCTAACTCTGGGCAATCTTTGATAAAATGATCTCGTCAATCACAACTATAACAAGTTCTATTATTATTTTTCACCCAGAAATCTCCAAAATACCGTCTTCCACACTGTTGACACTCAGGTTTAACATCTTTTACATTACCAATATTCGATATCGATTTGGCTTGAGCTTTAGGGTTGTTGTATTGCTTTTCAGGATCCCTATTCTGATATCCCACTGAAGCTGTTGATTGGTTAAAATAGTCTCTAGATTTCTTTAACGAGGAATGATAAGATTTACTCATGGATCTCTTCCTCAAATCTCTTGCCTCTGAATCTGCCTTTCTCTTTTTTTGCTGAGATCCTCGGCTTTACAAGACCTCTCAACTAGTACTACAAATTCCTTCAATTCGAGTATCCCGACTAACAGCTTTATATCTTCATCCAAACCGTTAACAAATCGTTTGCACATGATTTCCTCAGTATATACATACTCTCGAGCATATTTGCTTAAACATACAAATTCTCTTTCATATTTTGTCACTGTCATCTGACCTTATTTCAACTCTAGAAACTCTCTATGTTTTTTATCAAGAAATCGCTGACTTATGTACTTCTTTCGAAACTCAGATTGAAAGAACTCCCAGGTAACTCGTTCTCTAGGAACCACTATGTTAACATTTTCCACCAATGATATGCATTATCTCTAAGCAAAGATACCACACATTTGATACATTCTTCAAGGGTATAAGACAATTCATCAAATACTCAAATTGTGTTCTCGAGCCCAAACTCAGCTCTCTCAACATCATCATCAACTGTAACCCAAAAATCTTCAACCCCGTATGTCTGAATTGTGACACCCCTCACCCCTATCCAACTCCGAGACAGGGTTTGAGGCATTACCAGACTTAAACATTCACAAACATACAAAAATGGGTCACTAAATTTCGCCCAAAATTAAAATTTTTCAAACACATGCATATTGTCCCTTATACAGGCCTTCGAAGCCTATAACATACATCAGGGTGGTTCGGGACTAAACTCAGAACTTTGAAAATCTTGGGCAACTTAACCAATTTTCATGCTTTGGAGAGTCACACGCCCGTGTGGGTTGGGTCGTGTCGTTGCATAGGTCCATGTGGCTTGGGACATGCCTGTGTCCTCAACCCGTTTAACTCTGCTTGTGTGATGTCAACCAACCGCTTAAGGGCACACAATACAAGGCACACGCCGCGTGGCCGCGAGCCCGTGTCCTCCGTCTGGTGAGACACACACGTGTATCTCTACCCATGTGGTCAAGACTTAGGCTAATTTCCAAGCCTTTTTCTCATCTTTACATGCACACACATACACGATTTCAATGGCATTCATCATGTACAGATGCCATATACTTTTCATACATAGTGAACAAGCACAATCACATAACCACATCACAAGACATTAACACATATCATGGATAAATAGGCTTACAAGCCAAAATCATTATAAGCCACATCTCATGGCTATAAACAACAAATCAATATAAGCCAATACCTTTGGCTAATCACAACAATAGTCATCATAGAAAAAATAAGTCCCTATACATGCCACTCACATGAAAAAAACATTTAGCATACACATGCCAATACTCCAAGGATAATGGCTCGATAGTGTGATGTTGCCTCCGACGATCTCCAACCCCAAGCTGACTTGAAAAAACTAAAAGAAATGGAAAAGAGGGAGTAAGCTTTATGCTTAGTAAGCTCGCATGAAAATAATAAGCAATGCAATAACATGCTATTTTCATATTCTTTCTATTTATTCAAATTCCAGCTAAGTTATTTTCCCGATTCATAGTCATTAAATTATTTATATCCGGAGCTACGAAACTCCAAATTAAGATCCGTTAATTTTTCCAGAAACTAGACTCATACCTATTCTTACCATAAAATTTTCAGAATTTTTGGTCTAGCCAATAAGTACAGTTTATTATTAAAAATATCCTCTATTTTGCTATTTGGCAGCTTCAACCTTTCTTCACTAAAATTTATTTATCTCATATTAAGAGACTTGGATAATGTTTCCGTTTCTTTATCTTGAAAATATACTCATTAAGGATTTTAGTCATATAAATTTTAACTCATAATTATTTTTGTACAATTTATAGTGATTTTCCAAATTTGAGACAGTGGAGTCTGGAATCACTCCAACTCTGTCTCACAAGAATTCATACATCTCATAATAGAAATTTTTTTGCTTATAGCGTTTCCTTTATGTGAAACTAGACTCATTAAGATTTAATTTCATATTTTATTAAGCTTCTAACTCAATTTCCACTATTTTTAGTGGATTTTCAAATTCGAACCAATGCTGCTGTCCAAATCTGTTTTGGTACAATATAATGATCACTATCATAAGATCATTTCCAACTATCATGAACTTACCATTTCATGGATCCCTGACTCATTTTCTTCACAATGGAGCTCAATATAAAAGTCATTATTTCTCATGGGCACACTTAGTCATACATTCCAAGTATAGGATAACTCCTTATCACATGCACTCAATCATCAAATTAGTCTCAACACAATGCACCATGTAAATTTATCTTAGAAGAGCTCATCATTTAATATTTCCTTTTGTACATATGTCTCATATTAATCCCGTTGTATTTCTAGGAAATCCCGATGGATTATCCATTTACCGTCAATTTATAAGAATGATCATTTCAGGTATGCACTACCGAGAACCTCACATTTTACGGCAGGATTACCAGTCCAGGCTAAATCCCCCATAATATAAACTCATAAGGTGATGTCGGGATTACCAGTCCAGGCTAAATCCCTTATAACGACAAACATCCTTAATGAGCTCGAATCTGAATTGCCAGTCCAGGCTAAAGTTCAGACCCTAATCGGATTACCCGTCCTGGCTAAATCCTTAATGCACATATATTCTTCGAGAGGCTCGATCATTCAAGGAACACCTGTCCGAGCTAGATCCTTTCTATATTTGAGATCAACGGATTACCCGTCCAGGCTAAATCCTTTCTGCAATACATGCAGGATCTCGAATCACATATAAATCATGGTTTATCCGTCGAACTTCCTTTTTAACCTCAACCGGGACATTTTTCAACATGTCATTTTTAAAGGTACATTTCATGTAATTTCATGCCATTATCACATGCAAATGTCATACATTCATAAATCATGCAATTAGGCATATTATAAGTTTACTTTAAGCTATCCAAACTTACTTGTCAAAATCTTATCAGGTACAACCGTGTAGCAACTCATACAACCCATGTAATATTAATTTAACATTCAATTCATGTAACAATAATTTTCCATTCAATTTCACATGACATAACAAGCATTACATTTTTCCATATCATACACATCATCCATCAACTTCTCTTAAACATATTAAATCATATAATTTATGCCATATCAATAGAGAATTACAATCCATGCATGGTATTGAATTATTATTAACATACGAACTTACCTCGATCCAGAAACGGCAATTTACCATTTTAGTCCATAACCTTGTATTTTCCCAATTTAAGCCCGAATCTCGATTTCCTTGATTTATAATATCACATTTAGCCTACTAATTAGGCACACTATTCATATGGGTCTAAAAAACATATTTTTACAAATTTGCATTTTAACCTCTAAACTTTCACATAATTGCACTTTTGCTAGTAAAATTTTTTTTTTCAATTTCCTTACATTTTAAGCCTAGCTGAATCATTTTCATAACTATGATAGCCCCCAGTTTCCACTAAATCACCCTTTTATGACCAATTTTACAACTTTTACAAAACGGTCCTTTCGGACGTTTTCATCGAAAACCGCTTAGTAAAAGTCATTTATTTAACACCCAACACTCACTTTCTACCATTAGAAATCAAAATACAAGCATGTCACTCATGGGTAAATTTTTAAACATAAACCCTAGCTCAAAATAATGGTAGAAATGAGTACATCATGTTACCGGGATTTCAAAAATGTAAAGAACTTTAAAAATGGGGCTCGGGATCACTTACAAATGAGCTTGGAAGCTTGAACCAAACCCTAGCCATGGCTTCCATGGGGGTTTTGGCTGGTACATGGAGAAGATGACCAAATTTTGGCTATTTTCTCTTTTTAATTCTTTTAAATATTAGATTACCAAAATGCCCCTAACTTAAAAATATTTTATTACATCCATTTTATGTCTATTTTTGTCCAAAAATTAACCAATGGTCTAATTACAATTTAGGGACCTCTTATTTAAAATTTCATAAAAATAAGACACCTCTAACATGTAGAACTCAACTTTTGCACTTTTTACAATTTAGTCCTTTTGACCAAATTGAGTGCCCAAACGTCAAAATTTTTGAACGAAATTTTCACAAATTCATTCTGTGAATTTGTAGACCATAAAAATATAATAAAAATGAAATTTTCCTCATTGGATTTGTGGTCCCGAAACCACTATTCTGACTAGGGCCAAAATCAGGATGTTACACGAATCTTATCCACTAGCGGCTTATTCAATCGCATCTGATCTATAGCTTGAGGAATAGCAGGGTTTTGTTGAGGAAAAAGTGGGGGTGGAGGTTGTTAAGCAGCCGGATTCGTTCGAACGAATTCCATGAACCACTCACTCATCATCTGAAAAAAGACTTGTTTAGCCTCTCCCTCATGGCTACTAGTTACGAGTCTAGAATCAAACTGCATTGCCCCTTGAGCTGGAGCGGGTGTATTACTTTTAACATCATCAGCTATTGCTCTACCGGGGTCTATTTGCTATACAAAAAACACATTTTAACTGTCAAGAATAATCACACTATCGCAGTTTATATATATGGCATGTATAGCTAGACTCTCACTCGCTACGTTAGTCCTAGAATCGACCAAACTGTAGCTCTGATACTTATTAAATGTAACACCCCTAACCCATATCCGTCGCTGGAATAGGGTTACGAGGCATTACCGATCAATACACATGGTTCACATACATAACATATCCATTTAAGTATATATATAGCTTATTCAAATCATTCACATTGTCCCTCATAAGGCTTTACGAGACCTTAAAACATGCTTAAAAGAGGTTCGGGACTAAATCGATAACATTTACAAACTTTGAGAAACTTAGAAAATTTTTCAACATTTAAGAGTCACACGTTCGTGTGAATAGGCTGTGTGCCTCACACAGCCACCAGACACGCCCGTGTCACAGGCCGTGTGAAAAGAAGGCATACACGTACTGACTTGTACCACACGGCCGAGGACATGCCCGCGTGCCAGGCCATGGGAAAACTAGGGAGGTTACTGACTTGGGTCACACGGCCAACCACATGTCCATGTGCCAGCCCGTGTTCCACACACGGCCAGTAGACACGCCCATGTATCTAGGCCATGTCAAAACTGTAAGGTATACTGACTTAATTCGAAAGGGTACCCCAAGGGACACACGGCTGTGTAACATGACCATGTGTCACACGCGGCTGAGACACACACCCGTGTCTCTACCCGTGTGGACAAAAATAGGCCATTTGAAAAGCCAATTTTGCCACCCTTCTCTCATGCACACATATCAACCAAATTGGTACCATTTCAATACACTTATAAGCAGCCAAAACATGCCAATTTATACACATATCATGCCATCTATCATTAACCATTTCTACTACTCAACTCCATGTTCAAAATATACTAATTCATTATACCAAAATCATCAAAACTCATATAACCTATAATTGCATTTCATCACCTTTTCATCAACTAAATCATACCTTAATATACCATTCCTCAAGCATTAATACACCAACTTACATTTATCCAAAATAGCCAACACATAAACATACTAAGCAAGCCAACACGTAAGGCGTTATATATATCACTTATATATATGTATATATCACTTACCAAACACATAATTCAAGCTAACTTAAATGGCCATACATACTAACATTTACAAGCCAATTCTCATGGCTAAATCATAACTCAAAACATGTCAAGAAGACACTAGCCTATACATGCCATATACCATATATACAAAGCTCCAAAAGTACTAAAAAATGATCGATAGTGTGATGACACTTCCCGAAAATCCCCGAGTCCAAGCTAGATTTGATCCCCTATAAAACATAAACAAATAACACACCGTAAGCTTCATAGCTTAGTAAGTTCGTACTAAATATACTAAATAGTTCATAATATACAAATCATCAATTCGTACTAATTGATATCTAAATCATGGTGACCAACAAAATTTTCTCATACTTACTCAAATATTTATGAACAAGTTCATAACTTCTTCTATTTAGATTTCATGCTTTATATGTACATACCTATACAAATTCGTATTAAACTCATACCTTTACTTGATACTGTCGAATACTCGATATCTCGCACACTAAGTGCCAAAGCATAGCCGAAGGTATTATAATCTCACACACTAAGTGCCTTTCATAGCCGAAGCAATCTCAGTCTCACACACTAAGTGCCATATATATGGCCGAAGCTATTCCGATTCGCACACTAAGTGCTATATATAGTCGAAGCTATCTCAAAACGCACACTAAGTGCCAAACATAGCCGATTTATCATCGTACATAATCGTAGCCATGTATGTACAATTTATGCAATATTAAAGCATTAAAAACATAATTGTAACAATGTTTATCACGTAAGAACTTACCTCGGATGTAAAAACAACGAAACTAGCCAATTAATCGAGTACTTTGTTCTTGCCTCGATCTAAGTCTGATTTCTTTCGTTCTTGATCTATATATATTCAAAATCAATCCATTTAATCGCCAACTCAATCAATTTCACCCACAAACACATATTTAAGCTACTTTACACTTTGGCCCTAAACTTTAACTTTTCTTACAATTTAATCCATATTTTAAAAATACATAAAATTTCACAATTTCTTTCAAATACATGCTAGCCAAATTTTCCTAGTGCTCATATCAATCCATATTTATCAATATTTTACACATTTAACCACACATTTTCATCTTTTCACAAATTATTCCCTTTTATGAAATTTCACTAAAAATCACTTTACAAAATATGATAATCTATCAATAAATACTCATTATCCATCATCAAACATTCAAGAGCTCAAGCATTCACCAATGGCACTTCAAAAAATCACCAACTCAAAAATTAAGGCACGGGCTAGCTAGAACACGGAGTAACGATCACAAAAACATAGAAATCATCAAAAACCGAGCTCAAAACATACCTCAATCAAGATGAACAAGGGCCTGACCATCAAAGCTCTCAAAACCCTTATTTTCTTTTATTTTTCGGTTGGAAATGGAAAATTTAACTTTGGTTTTGTTTAATTATGATTTATTTAACTAATTACCAAAATGACCTTATTTAATAACATTTAAAAACACATAATGGATGGCTATTCATGTCAATTTACACTATCCATGGTCTATTTACAACATAAGTACTTCACATTTAATAATTCATAGCAATTAGACACCTTTATCAAATAGAATGTAACTTTTGCATCTTACGCGATTAAGTCCTTTTTCTCCAATTGAGCTATTAAACGATAAAGTTAGCTCACAAAATTTTCACACATATATAATCGCATGCTATAAACACAAAAAATAATATTAAAATAATTTTACAACCTCAAATTTTTGGTTCCAAAACCACTGTTCCAATTTAGCTAAAATCGGGTTGTTACATTAATAGTCCAATCCTAGACATGTTCATTCACATTACCACAATATTTCGCTTTTTATTAGACAAGAGGCATTTAGCTTAATTTATTCATGTTTGCAAATTATTCAATTTATTTTATGCATAAAACAAAATATTCCTAAGTAAATAAAAATATCCTAAAAATAATACTAAGAAAAACAAATAAAAGTAATTCCTCTCCTTTTTATTAATTTCTGTCATACCCTTTTTTTTTTGGATCGCTGTAGTGTAGGGAAGTGATGCTACGGCGAAGGGAAGGGGAAGCGAGTGTTGGATATTTTTCTCCTCATCACTGTTATGAGCCCTTAGCCCAAACTACAATTATTTTCTATACTAAAGAATTAAACTAAACCAGAAAAGTAAATTGAATAATACTTGGGCCAACTTGACCCTCTTATTAAACAAAAAATAAAAAAATGAAAATGAAAATGAAAAATTTCTTTTGGGCTACTTAGAAAATTTTTTCTCGAAAAATTACATCAAATTAAATTCCCAAGAAAGGTTTGAGGGGTCACAAATGGTCTTGCTTAAGTTCCAACCTCCTTAGACAGAATTAATTTGAAGTACTAATTCAAGAAAAATAATTTCTAAGAATCTCATTTATTCAAATTTGAGAAAAAAATGAAAATAAATTAACAACAGAGAGAGTGAAGAGAACGCCCTCAATGTTATTGATGATTGTCACTGATGAAGGCGATGTCAAACAGCCATTTATCATACCAATCATATCCATCTAAAAAGAAGAGATAGTGTTGCCCAACAATTATATTCAGCATTTGATAAAAGAATAGCAACAAGAGATGGTATTTTTGTGTTTCTTTGCTCAAGTTTCTATCATTCACAAAAATTTGTCTACCCATGATTGTCCTTAACGGAATCAGGTTATTTTTCGTTATAACTTCATTCTTTGATATAGGTCCCACCCACTAAATGTCATAGATGGGATAAATGGTCCTTGCTTTTGACCATTGAGACTTGAGTTTCCCAGTATCAAATACTAGAGATTAGATCAATCTCTTTTGTCCATCAATTGAACTCTTTTTAGTATCTACTTACCTTTTCCAAATCATTAAGTCTAACTAGAGTGGCTCTTCTCTTGATGGGTTGGGTTGCGTGTACTCATGTGACGATAGCTTTAATGATTCGAACTGAACGTTTGAACTGAGTTTTTTCGATTTAGCTTCCAAACATGTATCATCCTCATCTTGATGTGGAAAGTCAAATGAAATACCTTCCAATGGATCATTGTATTCTAATTTTTTAGGAACTAGCAGATCCTCCTTAGAGACAGTAGAATAATCTTTAACCTCATCAAGAGATCTTATGGCATTGAGTACATTAAAGGTCACCTGTTCATCTTGAACTCACACGGTGAGTTCACCTTTCTGTACATCGATTATAGTCTCATCGATTGCCAAGAAAGGCTTCCCTAAGATGATTGGTACTTTTTTATCTACTTCAAAAATCTAAGATAATAAAGTCAGCAGGAAATATGAATTTATCAAAATGTACCAAGACATCCTCAATCTTTCCTCCTAGGTATGCCAAAGATTGATCTGCATGTTGGACTATAACTATAGTCGGTCTGGCCTTACCAATACCTAATCATTTAAACATAGATGTAGAGATCTAGTTGATACTCGATCCCAAATCACACAAAGCCTTATCATAATAGGATTCTTCAATATTTCAAAGTATGGTGAAACTTCTTAGATCCTTCAACTTAGGAGGCAACTTATTCTGAAAAAATAGGCTACATTCTATAGTCAGGGCTACAGTTTCAAATTCCCCAAACCTTCTCTTCTTAGACAAAAATTCCTTCATTACTTTCACATATTTTGACATTTTCTCCAAAGCTTCTACTATATCTTTCGCATATTTTGACATTTTTTCCAAAGCTTCTACCAATAGAATGTTGATATGTAGCTATTTCAACACATCCAACATTCTCTTAAATTGAGTATCCTCTTGTTGTTTATGTTGTTGGAGTTTTTAAGGATATGGAGGTTGTGGAATTTTGGCTTGGATTGGATAGCTTTTATGAGGTAATATATCTACATCTAACGAAGGGGCTAGCTTATTAAAATTCACTAGTTTAGATTTTACCTCTTCAGAATTTGCAGAATATGGCTTCTCTAGTGCAGGAATTTTAACTGTTGGTTGATTTTCCTCTTTCTTGGGAGGTTTATCTTCATCCTCAACTTCCTTGGGTTCAAAAGTACTTCCGCTTCGTAAAGTAACCATTTTGCAATTCTCCTTACCCAATTTTCTTAAGTTCTCCGTGTCACTGGGCAAAGCTCTTTGTGGTCTATTTCAAAGTTTGTTGGCTAACTGCCCCATCTAGTTCTCCAAATTTCTCAAAATTGCATCATTCTTCGTCATGTATGCTTTTAATAAGTTCTCAAGATTATTAGAAGACCTGGTTAGTGAAGGATTTTCTATGTTGCTTCGTACAACACCTTGGAGTTCACTTCTAAGCTCATTAGCTAATTGTTCCACTTGATTTTTCAGATTCTCCAATGCTGTTGCTTGGCCTTGAATCAAGACATCATTTTTAGCAATGTATGCCTTCAACAGATTCCCCAAATTATTGAAAGGTTCAACTTCAAGTGGTTTTTGAACTTGATTGAAACTAAGAGGTTGATTTGATCTATGTTGTATGTAATTGTTATTTGATCCATCTCCTTGGTTACTCCAAAAGAAGTTTGGATGGTTTCACCATGAAGGATCATATGAATTTGACTATGGTCCTTAACCACTTCTATTTTGGTGTTGATTCCTTACATAATAATCTGACTCGATATTTGATGGAAATTTTTCAAAAGAATGATCGTCCCCACTATATACACAGGAAATCAGATCGAAGTAACCCGGTGGCTGAGCTACAACATGATTTAAACCATTAGTAGTAAACTATTTCAACATTGAAAAGATAAAAAATACCTAAGCTGAAAATGAAGTAAGCGCATCTACTTCATGCACTCTGACTACTAATCTTCCGGAAGTTGCTCGACTTGTCGACCATTAATAGTTGTTATTGGCTATTTTCTCAATGATTTTGTAAGTCTTATTATAAGACTTCGACAAGAGATCAGCATTTACAGAAGCATCTACCATCAACCTTGTGTGTGAGTTGAGACCGTTATAAAATGTCTCCAACTGGATGCAATATGGAATCCCATGGTGAGGGCATCTGCGAAGTAACTCCTTGAATCTTTCTCATGCCTCGTATAGGAATTCATCATTCATTTTCTGAAAATTGGTGATCTTATTCCGCAACTTAGCATATTTGCTAGGTGAGAAATATTTAACCAGAAAGTGTTCAGCTAATTCTATCTAAGTTGAAATTGAATTAGGTGCCAAAAAATTAAGCTATCCTTGTGTTCGATCTTGCAATGAGTACGGAGACAAATTCAATCTTAATGTGTATTCAATTACATCGGTATCTTAAAGGAATTACTCACCTCTATGAATAATCAAAGGTAAAGATGTGGATCTTTTATGGGCATTCCACTGAATTGCCCTATTGTTTGAAGCATCTAAAACATCATAAGCTTCAATTAAAATTGTAGTGCCTCGATCTCTGATATTCTAATTTCAGGATTTAACTCATTAAAACTTGTAACAACGCCCAAAAACTTGTAATGATGGGGTTTGTTCAAGTGTACACATTCATTATCAAGTAATAAGTAAGTATAAGAGTTATCTTCTTCACAAGGACTGTATATATAAATCAATAGTTTGTAAAATTAAAGTTTAACAATTTGGTGAGAAAAACATAATAATTTCATTTCATTGTTGTAAAATTAAATATGTAGATGCAAAATTATCCTAAATGCAATTAACCTAAATGTGATGAATAAAAATGTATGAGGTGGAATTTAGCTGCAAATTCACAAGATTCAACAACAATAACATGAATAAGCTAGAATAATTACATCATTTGACTTGGTTCATTCTCATCAGACTCAAAATGTTCTGGAAAATATTCCATGGCAACTCGATCTTTCATGAAGTTTGAAACCAACATTAAGTCCTTTCAGAATCGTTTACTTAGAAAAACATGCATACTACCATGATCATATTTAACTAAGGGTTTCTTAGATTTTATGTGAATTAATAGAGACGGATTAGGTTTGAAACAAATTAATCACACAAATCTAAAAGTTATGCAAGGTAATAGAGCTCTCTCGAGTTATTACAAACCTTTAATTTAATCGGGCTAGGATCTAAATTAAACATGCACCTCTCAATTATTACGTACATTAATTGTCATTTGGCTATGATTGATCAACTAATTCTAATGCATTCAACCATATTTTAATGAATGAAATACATGTGTGATTTTAATTGAAAGCATAATCGATTGGGACACAGAACATTATGAACATAAATCAAATGAACTTTATCAAATTATTGTAATCATTCTAGCTAAAAAAAATTAATCTATCATTGTTAATGAAAAAAATCAAAGCAAATTGCAAACATATTGAATAACAAGAAATATTAAAGAAAGAAGAAACTTTGAAGTAATTTAGATAGTCCTTCGAAAATTTATCGCGTGGCTTATTCTGATCCTCGTAATTGCTCCTTCACAAGATGCTCCTCAATGTGGCCAACCAAGAGAGAACTTTCTCAAGGAATTTATTGTCAAGGATAATGGGATGGTTTATACGTGAGAAGGAAAGGAAAGTAAGAATGATAAGTGAAGGATTATTGAATGATGATGGGTGAGAGGGGAGGAATGAATGAATGGGAAATCAAGGGTGATATTTATAGTAGAGGGATGGCTAAGAGGTTTACTAAAAATAGTTTGAATATTCCTTAGGTTTCTCACTCTTGGTCGACCATGAATTGTGGAGAAGGGAGGTTGTTTGTTGCTTGATTCATGTTTTTTTTTCATGCATGAATCAATCGAGGAGGTGGATGGTTTCAAGGGTGAATGGTGTGCTGATTTTTAATTTTTTTCAAGTGTAGGAACCTCCGGATAAATTTCCCAAATCTGAGTTTTGGGCTGCTCATATGTTTTTATTGAATTAGGCTCCTCTCCCCCTTATTTGGACGATTTTGTGACCCAAATAGTTGCCAGACTTGTGCATCATTTAAACTATCATTAACTGGATCAATGTGACAACTTCATGACCCAAATTGCATGCTTTTGTTGTCCAACTAGGGTAGAAATAGTCTCATGTCCATGAAAAATAAAAATGAGCTTCATACATTCTCAACTCCATGCCCCCACTACAACATTAAAATAGAGGAAAATTAATAAGTGGCATGAATTAATTAAATTGTGCACAAAATTAATACATAAAAGCATAAAATTGCATACTTTACTAAATCATTCCCATTATCATAATATGAACAAAATTCACCTAATTAACTATCATATTCCTGGGATTACGTAATTTTTAAAGTAAAAAGGTGCCATAAACAACTATAAAAATTCTATATAAATTAGAGTTTACAATGGATGATAATTATTGTGATTTCAAGACCATGAATCTGAAGTAGAAATAATTATTGTGATATTTTTTTAAGGTCTACAGTATGATTTAATGATTGTGTGAAAATTTCATCAAGAAATTTTATCGTTAAGGTGTCTAATTTGTCTAAGAGGACTAAATTGCAATAGGTGCAAAATGTGTGTTTTAGAAGTTAGAGGTGTCTAATTGCTATGAAATTTTAAATTGGAGGTCCTTAAATGGTAATTAGACCATTATACATTAAGTTGGACAAAAAAGGACATGGTAGGGTGAAATTTCAAAGTTTGGCATTAAGAGCATTTTGGTCAATTGGCTAATAAAGACAAAATTTAACAAATAAAAGATGTCATCTTCTCAATTTCATCCTTCCATGGCCGAAAATCAAAAGAGAAGACATAGCTAGGGTTTTCCAAGCTTTCAAGCTTAATTGTAAGTCTGTTCTAGCCTCTTTTTTAATGATTTCCTTGTTTTTGATATCCTTGTAACCTAATCTAGCTATTTCAAGGACTAATTTGAAAGAAAGATGAAGTTTAAAATTTTATATATTTGCATATTTTGATGCCTAATGGTAGAAAATGCATGTTTGGTGTTAGATAAATAACTTTTGCTAAGTGATTTTCGGTAAAAATGTCAAAAAGGACTTATTTGTAAAAGTTATAAAATGAGTAGTAAAAGTGTGATTAATTGGAAAATGTGGGCTGATATGAGTATAAAAATGGATCGACTAGCCTTGGGTTTTGAAGAACTTGAATACATTTCATTTTACGAGCCTAGGGAATAAATTGTAAAAATGTGAAACATTAGGGGCAAAAATGAAATTTTTCCATAAAATGATTTTTGGGCCAAATTGAATAATGTGAGTATTAAATGAGTTAACTTTGTTATTATAGATTAAGAAAAATGAGGTTTGGATGTAGATCGGGGAAAAATAAAGTGTTTGACAATTAGCTCCAATTCTACTATTATTGTACCGAGGTATGTTCGTATGTAAATAATGCATTGTTATATTTATATTTTAAATACTTTAATATTGCATGCATTGTGTGATTAACTCTTTGGATGAATTCGACAAAGTTTCGACAAGCGAGAAATCTTGGTTGAACCTTAGGAATAGAATAGGATATTAGTGACATGTCACTAGGAACCCATGTGTATATGCGTTTATGTGATCCAGGTGTTGGTCTCGTACATCCTACCAGTAGCTGGGTATTCTGGCATATATTGTGGATACCTGACAGCTTGTGTGAGTAGTACTGGGTAGCTACGTCTTGACTAACAGCTTGTGTGAGCAGGCCCGTGAATAGCTCGAGAGCGAACCTGTATGTGTTATGAGATATGAGGTAGCTTTAGCTACACATATCACACTTATGTGCAAGATTTTTCGAGTGTCCGATAATATTCCAAGTGTTCAATGGGAATGTCAAAGATGTGAAAGGATGTGGTTATGTTACGAGTTGGTACAGGTATGTACATAGAACTCATAAGTAATAAACTCGATGGGTGATGAACTCTTGGTAAGGTTGTGATTGAGAAAGCTATGACTATGAAATTTTAGTAACATTTATGTTATCTCACATTTATAAATTGCATGATTAAGGTGTTGTTAAGATGCTTATTATTTGCATATGAACTTACTAAGTTATATAGCTTACTCCCCTTTCTTTCCATTGTCTTATAGTGTCACCAAGCTAGCTCGGGTTCAGAGACCGTCGAAGATCTACTCACACTATCAACAATTATTTTGGTATTAATGAAATCAACATTTTGAATTATGGCATGTATAAGGGACTTGGTCATTTTGTTATGTGTCATAATTGATTTGGCCAAATGTGTTGGCTTATATTGGGTAGAAGTTCATTTTGTATAAGGCCATTTGAAATGAGCCAATATTGGTTATAAGTATATTCATATAATGATGCCTTTCATGAATGATGTGTTGATGTCTTGGTTGTGGATGTTTGGTTGTATGCATATGTTTGGATTGGTGCAATGTTATGTTGTATAGGTGTGTGCATTAAAGGGTGGCAAAATAACTTGGAAAATAGCCTTATTTTTGTCCACACGGGTGTGTGTCTAGGCCGTGTGCGACACACGGTTTGCCCCACGAGCATGTGTTTAGGCCGTGTGTCCCCTGTACCTAAATTTTGAGAAACAGAATGCTTAAAATTAAGCACACTGGCTGAGACACGAGGGTGCGTCTCAGCCGTGTGGACAACACGGTCTCAAACACGGGCTTGTGTCCTGGCCGTGTAAAGTATGCACCTATTTTAGGAAAATTAATTTTCTACATAGCCTAGCACACAGGCGTGTGACTTAGCCGTGTGATCTCAATTTGTTCAGGAGTTACAAGTCAGAGAGTTACACGGGGTCGGCACACGGGCATGTGTGACCACACGGCCTGCCCACACGGGCGTGTGACCCTTGTATAGTGGAAAAATTTTCTATGTTGTGTAAAATTTTCTAAAGTTCTCAGTTTAGTCCCGAGTCACTTCCAATGCATGTTTTGGGCCTCGTAGGCCCGTATCAGGGACTTTATGATTAAATGAAAATGGTTTTAATTTGGACGCAAATTGATAACCTGAAATTGTATGGTTGCTTGTGATGTGAATTCGGTAATGCCTCGTACCCTTTTTCGGTGTCGAATACGGGTAAGGGGTGTTATATTTAGTGGTACCAAAGCTACGGTTTAGTCAATTCTCGGACTAACGTAGCGTGTGTAAGAGTCTAGCTATACATGCCATGAATAAACTGTGATAGTGTGATGACTCCTGACAATTTTAAAACTGTGTTTTCATATGGTAAATGGATCCCGATCGAGCTATAGCTGATGAGGTAGAAAGTAATGCACCGGCTCCTACTCAAGGGGCAGTGCCATCTTAAAGTAGACCTCCTACGGTTAGTTAGGGAAGAGGGGCTAGAGAAACCTTCCTCCATATGATGAACGAGTGGTATTCGGTGTTTGTTAAAATAAATCTGACTGCTTAACATCCTCCACCCCCTCCTTATCCCCAACCGATTCCCATAGCTCCTCATGTTGTGTAATTGGTAAGACTGAATAAGCCTCCGGTTAATAAGATTTGAAAGCAAAGGGCTAAAGAATTTAGAGAAAATGTAGATGATGACCCCAAGAGAGTTGAGTTCTAGCTTGAGAATACAATCAGGGTATTTGATGAGTTATCATGTACACCCGACGAGTGCTTAAAATGTGTTATATCGTTATTGAGGGACACAAGATATCACTGGTGGAAGACACTAGTATCTATGGTACCGAGAGAGAGGGTTACTTGGGAATTCTTTCAAGAGGAATTTTGAAAGAAATATATTAGTCAGTAGTTCATTGATTAGAAACATAAGAATTTCTTGAGTTGAAACAGGGTCAAATGTCAGTGACAGAGTATGAGCGAGAATTTGTCAGGCTCAGTAAGTATGCCCGAGAGTGTGTTTCCTCCGAGGCTATTATGTGTGAAAGGTTTGAAGATGGGCTTAGACTGTTAGTTGGAATCTTAGAACTAAAAGAATTTTTTATATTGGTTGAATGAGCTTACAAAGCCGAAGAACTAACCAAAGAGAAAAGAAAGGCCGAGAGTGAGGCTAGAGATGCAAGAAAAAGGCTGATGAGTAAGTCATTTCAATCTCAGTCAAAGAAATCCAGAGAAATGTATTCTCATTCGAATGTTTTAGCTGGGTATTCACACAGAGACAGTGGGAAACAATATTCGGGTCCTAAATCTCAAGCTACTTCATTCGCAAGTGTGGGTAATGTTACGTCTAATAAACCTGAATGTCAGTGTTCTGGTAGATGACATCCTAATTAGTGTAGGATGAATGACCGAGCTTGTTTCAAGTGTGGTTCTCAAGAGCATTTTATCCGAGATTGCCCTGAGATAGCTGAGGAAAAAAATTTCAGAGTACAAGGCCGAGTAATACTTCTAATAGAGGTGAAAAATTTTAGAGTACAAGGTCGAGTAATACTACTAATAGAGGTAGGACACCTAAAAACACCAAAAATGGAACTAGCAATAAAGGTGTGACAAAGGATTCAGCTATGGGATCCAAAGCTAGAGCACCTGCTAGAGCTTATGGCATATGTGCTCGTGAGGATGCGTCATCTCTCGATGTGATTACCGGTACATTTTCTCTTTATGATATTAATGTTTTTGCATTGATCGATCCTGGATTGACTTATTCTTACGTTTGTGTGAATTTAGTATCTAGTAAGAATTTGCCTGATGAGTTTACTGAGTTTGTGAGTAAAGTGTCAAACCCCTTAGGCAAATATGTGCTAGTTGATAAAGTTTGCAAGAATTGTTCTTTGATGATTCGAGGTCACTGTTTTCTGGCTGACTTAATGTTGTTGCCATTTGACAAATTCGATGTTATTTTGGGTATGGACTGGTTGACACTGCATGATGCCATAGTAAATTGTAGACAACAAATTATTGAATTGAAATGTGAAAATGTTGAAGTTCTTTAGGTTGAAACCGATGAATCAAGTGAATAGCCTACTGTGATTTTGTCTATATCTATTCAGAGGTACATAAGGAAAGGTTGTGAAGCTTATCTTACTTATGTGTTGAATATAAATATGTTCAAATTGAAAATTGAATCTGTGCCAGTAGTCTGTGAATATCCAGATGTGTTTCCAGAAGAGTTGTCTGGGTTACCTCTGATCATAGAGGTTGAGTTTGTTATTGATTTGGTACCGGGGACTGCACTGATATCGATTGCTCTGTATAGAATGGCTCCAACGGAGTTAAAAGAATTGAAAGCTCAGTTGCAAGAGTTGACAGATAAAGGTTTTGCGATACCTAGTTTTTCTCTTTGGGGTGCTCTAGTGTTATTTGTAAAGAAGAAAGACTGATCTATAAAACTTTGTATCGATTACCAACAACTCAACAAGGTGACTATAGAGAACAAGTACCATTTGTCGAGGATTGATGACTTGTTTGATCAGTTAAAAGGAGCAAGGTATTCTCGAAAATTGATTTGAGATCTTGCTACAATCAGTTGAGAGTTAAAGAGTCGGATGTGCCGAAAACTGCTTCCAAGACAAGGTATGGGCATTATGAATTTCTTATTATGCCTTTCGGATTAACTAATGCTCTTGCGTTTTTATCGACTTGATGAATAGAATTTTTCGACCGTATTTAGATAAGTTTGTGGTTGTGTTCATCGATGATATTCTGATTTATTCACGAGATGAGTCTAAACATGCTGGGTATTTAAGAATTGTATTGCAGACCTTGAAAGATAAGAAATTGTTTGCTAAATTCAGTAAAACTGAGTTTTGGCTCTGAGAAGTCGGGTTTTTGGGACATTGTTTCAGGTGATGGTATTTGGGTTGATCCTAGCAAGATTTCAGCAATTGTTAATTGCAAACCGCCAAGGAATATATCTGAAGTTAGAAGCTTTTTGGGTTTAGCCAGTTATTACCGATGTTTTGTCAAAGGATTTTCGATGATCGCTACTCCTATGACCAAGTTGTTGCAAAAAGATGTTAAATTTGAATGGCCCAAAAAATGTCAGCGAAGTTTTAAGAAATTGAAAGCATTATTGACTGAGGCACCGGTTTTAGTGCAAACTGAATCAGGAAAAGAATTTGAAATTTATAACGACACTTCATTGAATGGTTTGGGTTGTGTATTGATGCAAGAGGGCAAAGTGATAGCTTATGCCCCAAGACAGTTGAAACCACACGAGAAGAATTATCTGACACACGATTTGGAACTGGCTGCCGTTGTTTTTGCTTTGAAAATTTGGCATCATCATTTGTACAGTGAGAAATGCGATATCTTTACTTATCATAAGAGTTTAAAATATTTGATGACTCAAAAAGATCTAAACTTGCAACAACGGAGATGGCTCAAGTTAATGAAAGATTATGAACTAGTGATTGACTATCATCCGAGAAAGGCGAATGTAGTCGCAGATGCTTTGAGCAGAAAGTCCTTGTTTGCTTTGAGAGCTATGAATACGAGACTGACTTTGTCTAATGATGGTTCAGTTTTGGCCGAGTTGAGAGCTAGACCGATATTTCTTTAGCAAATCTGTGAAGCTCAGAAAAATGATAGTGAATTGCAAGCTAAAAGAGCTCAATGTGAATCGGGCAGTGATTCAGACTTTCAGATCAGTTTAGATGATTGTTTGATGTTTCGAGATAGAGTATGTGTACTGAAAAATGATGAACTTATTCAAAAAAATTTACATGTAGCACACAGTGTTTATCAGTTCATCTGGGTAGTACGAAAATGCATAATGATTTGAAGAAATTGTATTGGTGGTGAGGTATGAAACGTGATATTTCGGAGTTTGTCTCGAAATGTTTGATTTGTCAACAAGTAAAAGCCAAACACTAACTACCTTCAGGTTTACTTCAGCCAGTGATGGTACCCGAGTGGAAGTGGGATAGGATTATGGTTGACTTTATAACGGGTTTGCCTTTGACTCCGAAAAAGAAAGATGTCGTCTGGGTTGTTGTTGACAGATTGACAAAATCGGCTCATTTTATTCTGGTACATACCGACTATTCACTTGATAAGCTAGCTGAATTGTACATTGCTGAAATTGGGAGATTGCACGAGGTGCCTATTTCTATTATTTCAGATAAAGATCCGATATTTACTTCACGATTTTGGAAAAATTTACAATAGGCTTTAGGCACAAAGTTGAATTTTAGTACCGCATTTCATCCCAAACCGACAGTCAGTCTGAAAGAACGATTCAGGTACTTGAAGATATGCTTCGCTGTTGTGTTTTAGAGTTTGAAGGTAGTTGGGAGAAATATCTACCTTTAGTCAAATTTGCTTATAACAAGAGTTTTTAGTCGAGTATAAATATGGTGCCGTATGAGGCATTGTATGGCCGCAAGCGTCGAACTCCGTTGTACTAGGCCAAGGTCAGTAAGAGACAAATTCACGAGGTTGATTTGGTTAGAGAAATCGAAGAGAAAGTGAAAGTAATTCATAATTGTTTGAAAGCTACTTCGGGTAAACAGAAATCGTATACAGATTTGAAACAGAAAGAAATTGAATTTCAAGTTGGTGATAAGGTATTTCTGAAAGTATCTCCGTGGAAAAAGATTCTGAGATTTGACAGTAAAGGCAAGTTAAGTCCACATTTTATTGGGCCGTATGGGGTTATTGAGAGAATAGGGCCGGTGGCATATCGGTTAGCTTTACTGACAGAGTTAGAAAGGATTCATAATGTGTTTCATGTGTCAATGTTGTGATGATATCATTCTGATCCTTCGCATGTAATTTCACCAACGGAGGTTGAGATTCGACCCGATAGGACTTATGGTGAGGAACCGATCAAGATTTTTGCTCGGGAAGTTAAACAGTTGAGAAATAAAAGTATAGCCCTAGTAAAAGTTTTATGGCAACAATATAGAGTCGAAGAGGCTACATTGGAACCTGAAGAAGCTATGAGAAAGCAGTACCCAATCCTATTTCCTGGTAAGATTTTTGGGGACAAAAATCCCTAAAGGGAGGAGAGTTGTAACAACCCGTTTTAGGGTCAAATTGGAACAGTGGTTTCGGGACCATGAATCTGAATTAGAAATAATTATTGTGATATTATTTCAAGTTTTATAGTATGATTGAATGATTGTGTGAAAATTTCTTTAAGAAATTTTATCGATAAGGTGTCCAATTTGACTAAAAGGACTAAATTGCAATAAGTGCAAAATGTGTGTTCTAGAAGTTAGAGGTGTCTAATTGCTATGAAATTTTAAATTGGGGGTCCTTAAATGGTAATTATACCATTATACTTTAATTTTGACAAAAAGGACATGGTAAGGTGAAATTTCAAAGTTTGGCATTAAGGGCATTTTGGTCATTTGGCTAATAAAAACAAAAATTAACAAATAAAAGATGTCATCTTCTCAATTTCATCCTTCCATGGCCGAAAATGTAACATCCCAAAATAGGACCTAGTCGAAACAGTGGTTTCAAAACCACGGATCCGAGGCTAAGAAAATGTGTTTATTAATATTTTTGGTGTTATGGCATAATTATGTAGATGCATGAAAATTTTGATGAATTGATTTCATCGATTGTGAGCTCAATTGTGAAAAAGGACTAAATCGGATAAAGTACAAAAGACCAAATTAGATAGACAAAGAGTGTTAAATTGTCATGGACTAATCTTGGAGGCTTTTAAAGGGCAATTAACCCCTTATAAACAAGGGTGGTCGGCCATAGTAGTATAGGAGACAAAAATTTTAGTTTAGGTGAATTAGGTGGACTTATTTGACTTGAAATATTATAATAAAGGAAAGATGATATCATACTTCATTTTCTCCATCGTTCCACTGAAATTTTCAGCAAAGAGAAGGGTTTTTGAAGCTTTAAATTTCAGCAACTCATTACTCACACAAGTAAGTGATTTTCTTGATAATTTTTGTACTTTTGGAATCCCTTTTGCATGGGCTTGCTAATGAGAGGACTATTTTGCAAAATGGTAAAGGTTCTAGGGAGTTGCCATGAAAAGGGTTTATGAGGTTGCTAGGTTTTCATGGAAGAAAATGAGTCTTAGTTGTTAGATAAACAACTTTTATGAAGGATGTTACCATGAAAACACCTAATTGAACTATTATGCAAAGTTTGCAAAATTGGTAAGAAATGTATGAAATAGATGGATTTGTAAGATTCCATAAGTATAAAAATTATTAGGCTAGGCTTGAATGATTAGAAAATGCGATAAAAATTGAATTGCGAGCCAAGGGTAAAATCATAATTTTAGCAAAGTTCGAGGGCAAATTGGTCATTTTGCCCTAGGATGAGGTATGGACTAAAAAGAAATAAAATGTGTATTGATAGAGTTATTTTGCTGATACATAACCCCGAAAGGCCAAATCTGGAAGTTGACAGAGGGAAACAGAAGGTTTCGGAGTGATCAAAGCCCAAATCCGAAACGATCACCAGGTAAGTTCGAATAACTCAAAGTAGACCTTTAAGGTACTTAAAATGTATATACTAGGTTGTTTAAATGTTGTAAATGGTTGCTGTATGATAATCTATGAGATTTAATAAAGTATGTAAGTATAAGGTGTATAAGAGTGTCCCGGTTGAATGAATAGGGTTATTCGATGGAATATCTCGAAAATGAATTGACGGTAAAAAGGTCTAGCCCAGACGTGTGATCCTAAAGTGATCTAGCCTCCCAAAGAATAGGAGTGCATTAAGGATTTAGCCCGGACGGGTAATCCAAAGTAGGATCTGAATTTAGCCTGGACTAGTAAATTAGATCTAAGCTCATTAGAGTATATGTCGTTGTAAGGGGATTTAGCCTGGACTGGTAATCCCGACATTTACTCTGAGTTTGAATTACGGGGAATTTGGCCTGATTTGGCAATTTCATCGTAAGATGCGAGTTTTGCGGGAGTGTGCACTCGAAATAACCACTTGTATGAATTGACGGGAAATGAGATATCCATTGGAGAACCGAGAAATTCAATGGGACTAACATGAGATGTAAATTGGGAATAATGATGTGATGAGCTCATCTAGATATGCTATTATCTTATCATGCCATGAGACTAACTTAATGTTTGAGTGCATGTGATAGGAAATCTATTCTATACTTGTTGGATTGAGTGTTTATTATGGTTACATGCTATATAACTGGTAAGTTTACTTCTCATTATCCAGACTTACTAAGTATGTAAATGCTTACCCATTTCATTTTCCCCTATTTTACAGCACTTGTGGACTCCTGAGGATTGGAAGACCGTTGGAGCGTTGACCACACTATCGACCTAATTCTGTTTTGGGTATTTGGAAGCTTTTATTTTGTTATAATAGCATGTATAGGACTTTTGATTATTTTGCTTAATATATGTCATTAGTTTAGCCAAAGTAATGGTTCATGAATATATTATTGATTCATTTTGTATAAAGCCATGGCTAATGGCTAGTACTCATGTAACGCCCCCTTACCCGAGACCGTCGCCGGAGTCGAGTATGAGACATTTCTAAACTTATTTTAGCATTTAAACAAGTTCAAACAATTCTCGTAGTAAACTATCCATCTGCATCATAGTTGCTAAAAAAATCATATCTTGAGTTATAAAACTTGAAATCAAATTCTGTAAATTTTTCCTGAAACTAGACTCATATATATACTTACTAATTTTTTATCTAAAATTTTTGACTGGGCCAATTAGTACATTTTATTAGTTAAAGTCTTCCCTATTTCAGGGTTCAGCTACTCTGACCCCCGTGCACTACGAATCAAATTTCTCCCTGTACAAAAATCCAATGACTATGCCGTTTCTTTAACTTAAAAATAAACTCAATAAGGAATCCATAAATATAAATTGTGAGTCCTAATTATTTTTACACAATTTATGGTGAATTTATAAAGTTAGAACAGGGAATCTAGAAATCGCTCTGACCCTGTTTCACCAAAACGTAAATCTTTTACCTATTTTATTTCTTCCACATCAAAATAGATTCATTAAGCTTTAATTAAATATTTTATTCATCATCTAATTCTATTTTTACTATTTTTAGTGATTTTTCAAATTCACATCACTGCTGCTGTATGACACTGTTTTATAGCCAATTTCACCATTTTATGGTTTTTCATGGATTAGGTAATACATTAAGCATACATAACACTAATGCTCCGTTTGTTTGTAGGTAAAATGTTTTTCGAAAAATAATTTCTGGAAAATAATTTCTTGGAAAATGATTTCTGGAAAATGATTTACTTTTCTGGTGTTTGGATGAATCTGTGTAAAATATTTTTACATTGTTTGTGATTTCAAAAAATATTTTCTGAAAAATTCGCTTTAATAAATATTTATATATTTAAGAATTTATTATCTTTTCTTTGTTTGATTGAGTTTACTTTATATATATATTAATAAATTTATATTTTAAATTGTTTTTACATGTATTGCAATGACTTATTTATAAATAAATAAATCATTTTAAATATATAATAATACTCAATTATTAAACTAGAATATTAACCGTCATAAAATGAAAACAACCAAAGTCAAATAAATTATTTGTAATTGTGTTATAAAAAAATAAAAAACAAGGATTGAATAATTATAAATTAGCTTCCAAACCACAATTAATACTAGAAATTAATAATATTATCCAAATGCATAATTAGTATTATACCACATGATAACAACAACATTATCCAAGTGCATAACTAATATTACACCATATGATAACTAATATTACACCACATGATAACAACAATATTGTCCAAGTGCATAACTAATATTACACCACATTAAAAGTATCAATATCTTCAACCTTGAGAAAATTTTTGAAGCCAAATTTTTCTATGCTTCTTACTTTTAACTAACAAAGCTTTTGCCTCAGATTCATGACTCACTAAATAATCAAACAGAGAACAAAGGAAGTCATCATCAAATCCTTCTACCTCCATTGACATCACTTCTTCGTAAAGATGTGGTGTCTTATCCGCAGTAAATTGTTCCAAAGCATTAGCAATTTTGCCAAGTTGTTCACCCACAAATTTAATTTGTTCATCATCGACACTTTCTTGAGCTTTTTTTCTTTTACGTTTGGATGTACCAGATGAAGATACATTTGTTCTTACCTCTTTAGTCGCTTCATTCTCACAGTCTATAGGCACTGAATCTATGTTATCATCATCCAAATCTATGTCAGCAAATGTTCTGGCAAAACTCCCTATTGTCATATCTTTGCCAAAAACCAAAGCCATTTCATCATAATGATCAATGCTTTTATTCAAAAATGGCTCATACTTCTTTTGTGCCTGTTGGATATTATACAAAACTAGAATAACAAGTAAAAAATAATTGAAATATACTTAACATATATATACATATATTACCATTACTGCTACATCATATGTCGCTCTATCACATGTGATCATTTTCATGTTATCATCCCATCCAAAACCACTTTCACCCCGAATTGTGCATATAATCTTCCACTGTTTTTTTAAAGTCCTCAAATAATTTTTCACATGTTTTGCATCACATTGGACTTGAAATTTTTCAGAAATAGCTTCGACAACTCGATTAATAGAAACTGCTTTGAAGGTATTAGAAGGCTTATTTCCTTTCTAGGCCTCCTCTACTAAAATTTCAAGAAAAAGATGTTCCATCGGTTTTGTCCACCTGAATTGCTTGGAGGTCCCTTATTTGTTGCCCTTACCCATTCTACATTAATAATTGTCATTGTCAATCATTTCAATATCCAACAAGCTTAAAACATAATAAATTCAATATCTAATAAGCTTGAAACATAATCAATATCTAACAAAATCAAGACATAATAATTTCAGAATCCAACAAATATAATAAACTAAAATTTTAGAATCCAACATTAACAAAAAAAAAACAATTTTAATACTAAAACATACATAATATAGAAACAACAACCCTAAGCCCTAAACTTACCTAATATTTCTAGTCATATAATCAGTCTACATAGTTTGTGCAATTTCATCTCTCTTAGCAGACCATTCTCTTGCTTCTTCTCTTTCTTCTCGCTCCGTAAGAGTTGATATTATCAAATCAGACTCAGGCTCCTCGTATAATCCTTGATTAAGTAAATCACTAGGACCAACTCCCATGATATGATTATGAATGATGCAACAAGCCAAAACTATATCTACTTGAGTTTGAAAATTCCAAAATGGTTCAGCATCTAATACACGGAACCATTTCTTCAAAATCCCAAAAACACGTTCAATAGTGATTTGTAATGATGAATGACGAAGATTAAAGAGTTCCATTGCATTTTCAGGCCCCTGAGAACTAAACTCTTTTAAATGATATCGAACACCATGATATGGGGTAATATATCCATTACGGATGCCATATCCAACATTAGCAAGATAATATTTACCTACAATTTGACAAAACATAATTATTACTAATAAATTATGAGCTTACTAGAACTATTTGGTATTTAATGTTTTATAATTCTTACCTTCCGGAATTCTTAATCCTCTTGGGCGTGAAAGTGCATCACTTAAAATACGAGAATCATGTGCACTACCTTCCTAACCAGCTAGAACATAGGAAAATTTCAAATCAAATGTAATGGCAGCCAATACATTTTGTGTCATCCCCCTTTACGGCTACGAAATCTTCCTTGAATGTTAAGTGGAACGGATGCACGAACATGAGTTCCATCTAATGCTCCAATACAATCTTTAAAATAAGGATGAAACCTTGGACTGTTTCTGATTTCACTAGGAGTTGACTCATCAGGTAATCTAATAACTAGCTTATACAATTTCAAAATAGCTCTCAATACAACTCTAAAATAACGGTGAATTGTCTCAGTTGATCTATAATATCTAGATCCTATCACTCGAAACCTTACATTATGACCAATTATATGTAAAAATATAACCACTTGCTCCCTAATATTCACTGATTTAGTTGATTGTACCAAATTATTTCTACTAAGAATATCACACAAATTAAAAAATGCAATCGGTCTCATCCTTATCACATCAATACAACGCTGGTCACCACTATATAAAATACTATTAATATAATTTTCTCTTTCATAATCTCTATTCACATGAGGGTGAGAAGCAATTTCCTTCCTAGTTTTTAATTTTTTAATCCAGAGAGCCCCAAAAGCTAAAACTGAAGCCACAACTCCGACAATTGCATGATGTTGATTACGATCCATCTACACAATACCACATAAATATTTGATTACTACAAAAAATACGTAAACTTTTCATAAGATCACATATATGACTAAAATTACCATGACTAAAGTGCATACATATATATATATATGAAAGTTTCTCAAGCAATAACTCAAGCAATGACTCAAGCAATGACTCAAGCAATGACTCAAGCAATAACTAAAGTTACCATGACTAAAGGGAATAGAGTTAACTATCATAAAAATTACAATGATTTTTTAATAACAGAAATTGATAAAACATTTAATCAAAAAGACCGATTTACTATTAGACCTAACATGTAAAAACTAATTTATCTATTCTATTAATTTTAAAAATAAAATATAATCTAATTCGTAACACACGAACCTGTATAATAATTTTACCTAGGATTAATTTTGAATCTTGAGACAAAAGGAAATTAAATCAAAAGTGGCCGGCCAAGGGTGGCCCAAAGAAAAAAAATCATGGTCATTAACTTTATTGAACAATGAATAAACGATGGAGAAGAAAGAAGACAGACAGACAGACAGGTCAATTGCTGTTACCTCTTTTTACTTGTTTGATCAAAATTTGATTATACAATTTTTTTTAATTCAAATAAATTCTATTTGTAATTAGTTTTCATAATAAAATAAATATTTTATTTTCAAATTAGTGAAAATTTTTAAATATTATAGAATAAAGATATATTTTTTTTAAAAAAATTAAGAAAGCTGATAAATAAACGATTTTATTCAATTTGGTTATATACAATATTCAATTGGACTTGGGCTGTATATGTGAGTTACACTTATTATACATGACTTTTTTTTTAATCATAAATCATATTTTAAGCGATAAATACCTAGCAAAATATTTACTTATGATATATTTTTTTTACATGATTTTATAAGTTATGTTCTAACATCTTCAAATTTCATTTAAAAATAATCAATGAAATGTTGTGCAGAGACCAAAATATTGATTATATGTATTTACTTTTAAATATATCAAAAATATATCAAAAAAATATATATAGAACATGTAGTGATTAGTTGGTTATCATGACTTTGGTCCTGCTTGGTCGCCATTGATTCATTCATTTCAATGAATTAAACCTTCTATCAAAACAGTCCTCTTAAAACCTGAATCTTATTCCATTTAAATTTTTCATAGCATGCATTCTATTTTTACCTTAACCACACCTTGGTTATCAAAAGAAAAAAGCAAGATAGAACTTCAAAATGCATGTCTCCTGCAATTCTTTAAAGTCCATACCCCATTAACTCAAAAATTAGATCATCCCAATATCAATGAATGATAAAGACACTTCCTGACTTCACCATTTATGACCATGATGGAAAACAGAGGTATCCTTCTACAAAGTAACCAAATTCAAAAAAATTAACAAGCATTAAAACAGTAAGCAATCATCAGCAGGATTTGTTGATCCTCAAAACGTGATTAAAGATACCAGCTTATGTCTCCAATAGGTTTAAGAGGACATCATTTGTCTCCCTAAATTAATGGTTTTTAGGTTTTGCTTAATAGAATAAAAAATATATTAATAATTTTTAGACTTTGCTTATTAGAGTGAATAATAAATTAAAAGGGACTAAAATATTGATTATATGTAATTAAAAGGGTTTCAAGAAGAATGACTATAAACGCCATGGGAGGAGGAGCTAAGTATAAAGAGACTCAAATGAGGGAGAAACAGTTAAGTGAGATGATTGAGAAGAAAGTGACAGAAGCCAAGCAAGTTTGTGAAGGAGATGAGACATCTGATGAATGCAAAGTAGCTTGGGATGAGGTTGAAGAGGTAAGTCAAGCCAAGGCTGATCTAAGGCTTAGACTTGAAGTTGAAAAGAAAGATCCTTTAGAATCTTTCTGTCTGGAAAATCCTGAGACTGAAGAGTGCAGAGTTTACGATGATTGATGAAGGAATTCAAACTTTCCTCAATACCCTTTTTGTTGATCTTGTTTTATGGATATGTCAGTTTCCATTTCTTTTCACAGGGTTATTGCTGCTACTAGTGTAGTGTATGGTATGAATCTGTCTTTGTTAAGCTACTTCTATTTTAGATTGAAAAATTGGATTAACAGAGATGATCAAGCTCCTTTTATGTTGTAAACACTTAAATTTTAAACATTTTTTTTCCTCTTTCCAGTCTTCTCTTGAACATGAAAAACCCTTTTGTTAAGACAATTTTCACTAATAACTGACAACACTCAGAAAAGCAAACAAAGGACAAAGACATTTCAGAACCAATATGTAGAATTAAAACATCAGTAGCACAAGTCAACCAAAACTCAAACACCAAGTAAGAACAAACAACACCAGGACATGGAAATACCAATAATAGCACAGAGAACTCAATAAAACAGAACAAATATCAACATCAAGCCATGAAAATACTTCCCTTCAAATGCCAACCTTACCTAATACATCTGCTATCTCATTTCCCTAAAAACATTTGACCAGCTGACTGATCCAGTTAATACAATAAAATTCCATCCTCTTAAATGCAATAAGCATCCCTCAAAATTCCAAAAAATTCTCATCTATTACCCTTAGCAAGACCAATAGTGAAAATAAATTAAACAAAAATAAAAAACACAGTGCTTTATATAAACAGCTCTTAAGACAAACAAATGAACCTTTACTCTCTCATTCTAACTTAGAATGTGCTACCCCACAAGTTTCGATGCATACAACCAAATAAACTAAAACAAAACAAAAAACCTTACTTAGATTTTTAATGGAAACTAACAAAAATCCCATAAACACAACAAAAATCACTACTAAAAAACGTTACTTGTTTTAAAGAATGAGGGATTTTAGGTGCAAAAGCAGCAATAGAAGAGCCATGCCTAGAGGATACTGTGGAAGTGGAACCCTTTGGCGCACGAGATCTTTAAACAAATTCCCAGTTATCCTTAGAAAAAAAATGCAGATTGCAGAGATGGGGTAAGTGGGTAAAAGTGAAAAGAAATAATAAATTCGATTCTTTGTATTGAAATGTTCGAGAGAGTGAGAGCTTAAGAGGGAGAATAGAAGAAGAAGAAAGAGAAAATTTACCTAGATGAGAAGAAGAAGGAAGATGAATGGCGCACTGAGTTTGGAAAATGTCTTACAGGAAAAAAATCTGTAAGACATTTTACATAAAAAGCAAGCAATTTTACCCGTGTTCCTGAAAATGTTTTCCGTAGGTAAAATGGTTTCAGGTTACCAAACAACGTAAAACCAGGAAAACATGTTTCGGAAAATGTTTTCCTGGTTGCCAAACGGAGCCTAAATATAAATTTTGATTAGCCATTCCAATAGCTAATCATCAACAAACATTTCCACATCACTCATTCACCATATAATAAGATTATATACACAAAAGGATCATAATGCTATACATGCCATATTCCCAAAATATGCAAGCCACTATACCGAGGTGGTTCGTTGATAGTGTGAACGTGTCTCCGACCATCCCGATCTCTATCCAGCTTGTCAAAACTACAAGGAAAGGAAGGGAGGGAGTAAGCATAAATGCTTAGCAAGTTCACATGTAAATAGCAAGTAACATAACAATGCAATAATACGAAGTCCACATTTGCATAATATCACCAAAGCATTCATATCATACTTCTCATTCATGATCTTACCATATTATTGTTATATTGAGGTCTCAACCCGAGGGTTAAGTACATACTTGTACCAAGTATCTGTTCCACAACACTTACCAACTAGTCACTTTCATCTCGAGAATTTCTCCATTTCACTATAACTTTACCCATTGAACACATCGAAATATAATTCGAATACACGAAATCAAGCTACCATAATTTCACCCATAATGAACTCGGAACACAACTCAACGAGCTCGGGTGTTCACATCCATAATGAACTCAGAACACAACTCAACGAGTTCAGATGCTTGCATCCATAAGTGAACCCGGAATGCAACTCAACAAGTTCGGATGCCTCATAATTCTCACGAACTCAGAACGCAACTCAACAAGTTCGGATCTCAATTTCTTAGTGACATGTCACTTGTATCCTAATCTATTCCTAATGTTCAAACGGGATTTTCCTCGATCATACTCCTTTGTCATTTCCCACGAAATGTCGAAATCGATACTTCGATGGTAGTTCATACTTATCAAGTAATTCACATAATTACATATTTTTCAACAATAACCACAAAACATAACATTTCATGACAATAAGCATCATATCATATAAACAACATTAAATTGCTTAAAACGACAATTATGTTACCCTATTTACTCATGAACTTACCTCGGTACAAAATGTATAAATGTTGCAATTTAACTCGAAATCTTTTCTTTTCCTCGATCAAGGTCGATTCCACGTCTTTCTTGATTATGGAGCTTGGAAGCTTGAAAAAAACCCTAGCTATGGAGAACCCTTTAAATTTCGCCCTAATGAAGAAGATGGACATATTTTGCCATCTTTTTCCTTTCTTTTGTTCTTTTAATTTCCAAATGCCTAAAATACCTTTCATTAAAAACTTTGGTTATTTCTACCTATGTATGTCCATTTTTGTCCATGAAAACCTAATGGTATAATTACCATTTAAGGACCTCTACTTCAATTATGCTCTTCAATTAAATCCTTTAACATCTAAAACTCAGTTAAGTCCTAATAGCCAAATTAGACATGCAATTCATGAAATTTTCTATCGATATTCTAACACATGCATCTAATCACTCAATAAATTATAAAAATTAATCGGAATAAATTTTTCTACTTCAGAATTGTGGTTTCAAAACCACTATTTCGTTTAGGCCCTAATTCGGGATATCACAACTCATATTGGGTTATGCATTGAAGGTTGTTACCCCTTTTGCAAATTGAAATGCTATTTGTTGTAGTTGCTTGGTCCCATGTTGATTGGGATATCGGTATGGTAGAATGCTATGTAGGTTATTGTTGGCAAGAATGGATTGAAGGCTTGGCAAATAGCCTATTTTTGGCCACACGGCCTGAGCACACGGGCGTGTGTCTCAGCCATGCGACTTCATTTAGATTATGTGATGTAATCCGGCCCAGGTTGATGAGTCAAATTCACGTAGTTGCCCGATCGTAGTTCGAGAGAGTCGTTCGTACCTCAGATTTTTGTAATAGAAATAAAATAATGGAATAGATTAAGCAGAAGGTTCTAGATGGATAAATTTAGTAATAGGTTCGGTTATGTGTAGCAAAGATGGGTGATGGATAATGGTTCGGTTTGGTTAAACAGTTCGTTTGGTTAACAAGGAAGAAAGTTGAAAGATGGGGGATGGAAACACAAACTCAACGTCAGGAATGATTCAACACTAAAAAGTGTTACCCCGATTCCTATATTGTTAAGGTGAAAAGATGGATAGAAGGATAGGTGAACGCCACACCAAGATTGGTGATAAGTTCAACAAGATTGGTAGACGCCACTAGTACAAACTAGATAAGTCTTCGAAACTTGTACGAGATATGAGAGGAAGCAACCTCACAAGAACAAAAGTTCATTAACAAATTTGGCAAAAGTCCTTTACAAATGAAATCAACAAACTATTTATACTAGTTTCTTATGCTAGCCGAATAGACTATTCATGAACTTAACGATTAAGTAATGAACCTAATTTAAGACATGAACATTCTAGAAAAAATGACCAATGGTGTCCTTGTCCAAGTTCGGCCGAATGGGAGGTGAGTGGGCAGCTTCATGTATGATGCAAGCTTTAGAAGCCAAAGGGATTGTCTAGGTTCAGCCATGGGATGCATGAAACTCCCAAAGGGTGTCTCTTCGCTGAATAGGTGCTTAGGAAACTCCAAGGGTCCTCCCACATGCATCGGTTGTACATGGAACTTGGAAGGGGGCTTGAACCTAGTCGTACATGCACTTGCATTAATTACCCTCCATTCATGCATGTGTGCCGTCCAAGGGAGATGCACCTTTCAATATGCATTAACCTTCCATGTACATGAATATATGTCCTCCAAACATTGAACCGAACCATGCATGAATCTTCTCGTTCAATGAACATTCCCGTTCATGCACCTTGCATTAAATGCCATGAATGTATCTTTCAAATTCGGCTAACCTACAAAATTAAATATCAAAATTAAATAACACACAACTATTCATATAATTATAAATTAAAATAATAACTAAATAACTTGATAACACTAACTAAATTTGGACACAATAATTATAAGTCAACTTATAATAAATTCGGCTAGCTCAAATAGTCAAAAACACTTAGTGAGCTAAATTGAGCTAGGGAATTCGGCATGAGCTGTAACAAACTTAGTTATAAGCTAGATTAAAACTTAATTTATTGAAATGAAAAAGGAATGAGCTGAATCGAGCTAAGTTTGAGCTCAAACGAGCTAAAACGAGCTCAAGTGAGCTGATGTGAGCTGAATGGCGGATAGGGGAGCTGGAGAGGAGCTGAGATCGGCTTGCAAAATAGTGCATGGAGTCTTCAAGGAGTTTTCCTTAGCTCCTCCAACGTCATGGAGCTGGTTATCATCCCAAATGCGCATTAGAAAGGCCGATATAGCATCTTGAAGTTGCTTGGTTCGAGCTCGGGTCATGGGACCTTTTGGTAGCTCAATGGATTCTTGGTGTGCATTCGAGGATGCCCCGGGTGTGCTCACATCATTCCCCCCGTCTTCAAAGCGACTTGTCCTCAAGTCGAATTTTGCATCAAAAGGGGATAAATCAGATACGTTAAAACTAGCACTTATGTTGTATTCACCCGGTAAGTCAAGTTTATATGAGTTCTCATTAATGCGTTCAAGCACTTAGAAGGGTCCATCTCCTCGGGGAATCAACTTGGAACGTCGCTGGGCTGGAAATCATTCCTTGCGCATATGGACCCAAACCCAATCACCGAGTTCAAATATGACTCTCTTTCGTCCCTTGTTTGCTTGTTGCACGTAAGACTTAGTCCTTGCCTCTATATTAGCTCGCACTTGTTGATGTAGCCTCTTCACGAAATCGGCCTTTTTCCTAGCATCAGAATGAATCAATTGGTTATTAGGTAAAGAGACTAAGTCTAAAGGAGTTATTGGATTAAATCTATAGACCACTTCAAAAGGTGTATGTTTGGTTGCTGAATGGACCGTCCTATTATAGGCAAACTCAATATGGGGCAAACAATCTTCCCATGATTTCAAATTCTTACGAATGATAGCCCGCAGGAGAGTAAAAAGTACTCGATTGACCACTTCGGTTTGTCCATCCGTTTGAGGATGACAAGTAGTTGAGAACAATAGTTTGGTTCCGAGTTTACCCCAAAGAGACCTCCAAAAATGGCTAAGGAATTTCGCGTCTCGATCTGACACAATAGTTCGCGGCACTCCATGTAAACGAACAATGTCCCTAAAGAAAAGGTTAGAAATATGTACGGCATCATCAGTTTTCGCACAAGCAATAAAATGTGACATTTTAGAAAATCGATCTACAACTACAAATATAGAATCCTTTCCCGTTTTGGTTCGGGGCAAACCGAGGATGAAATCCATGGATATATCCGTCCAAGGAGTTTCAGGTATTGGTAATGGCGAGTAAAGTCCATGGGGTTGAATCTTGGATTTTGCTCGTTTGCACGCCAAACATCGCTCGCAAACCCGCTCCACGTCTCGCCTCATCCTAGGCCAATAAAAATGTTCGTTAAGGGTGGCTAACGTCTTGCTAACTCCAAAATGTCCCATGAGTCCTCCACTATGTGCTTCTTGCACAAGCAAATCCCAAACAGAGCTTTGTGGAACACAGAGCTCACCTTCCTTGAACAGAAACCCATCAAACCTATAAAATTTCTCAAATGCAACATGCTCACAAGCAGAATAGATTTCTCCAAAATCAACATCGTTAGCATACAATTCTTTTAAGAAAGAAAACCCAAGCAGCTTTGATTCGAGAGTAGAAAGTAAGGTATACCTTCGCGATAAGGCATCAACTACCACGTTGTCTTTACCTTTCTTCTACTTAATTACATAGGGAAATGACTCAAGGTACTCGACCCACGTAGCGTGCCTCTTGTTCAACTTGTTTTGACCCTTTATATGTTTCAAGGATTCGTGGTCGGAATGGATTACAAACTCTTTTGGCCACAAATAATGTTGCCAAGTTTCAAGAGCCCGTATCAATGCGTACATTTCTTTATCGTAGACCGGATAATTGAGTGGGGCTCCACTAAGCTTCTCACTAAAATAGGCAATGGGTCGTCCGTCTTGGGTTAATACAGCTCCAATACCCACACCGGATGCATCACACTCAAGTTCAAAGGTTTTTGAAAAATCTGGCAGAGCAAGTAAAGGTGCATTAGTAAGACAATTTTTAATCTCAATAAAAGACCTCTCTTGCTCATCTTCCCAATGGAACGCGGAGTCTTTTTTTATCACGCTTGTTAAGGGTGTACCCAATGTGCTGAAATTGGGCACAAATCGTCGATAGAAACTTGCCAATCCATGGAAGCTTCGAACTTGGCTAATGGATGTAGGCCTCGGCCACTCTTGAATCGCCTTTATTTTCTCTTGGTCGACTTCCAAACCTTATGCACTAACTACAAAACCAAGAAAGATAACTTTGTCAGAACAAAAAGTAAATTTCTTAAGATTAGCAAAGAGAGTTTCCTTACGCAATGTTTAAAGAACAGATTTGAGGTGTATTACGTGATCTTCCAAAGTCTTGCTGTATATCAGGATATCATCGAAATAAACAACACAAAACTTACCAATGAAGGATCTCAACACATGGTTCATGAGCCTCATAAAAGTACTAGGAGCGTTGGTTAAGCCAAATGGCATGACCAACCACTCATACAAACCATGTTTCGTTTTGAAGGCAGTTTTCCACTCGTCGCCTTTTCGCATACGAATCTAGTGATATCCACTTTTTAGATCGATCTTGGAGAATAGTTTGGCTCCACTTAGTTCATCTAGCATGTCATCTAATCGCGAAATCGAATGTCGATATTTGATAGTGATTTATTCACAGCACCACAATCGACACACATTCGCCAAGTGCCATCCTTTTTCGGCACCAATAGGACTGGCACGGCGCAGGGGCTAAGACTTTCTCTAATATAGCCTTTTTCCATCAATTCGTTAACTTGTCGTTGTAGCTCTTTAGTTTCTTCGGGATTCGTTCTAGAGGCAAGCCGATTTGGAATTACCGCTCCCGGCACAAAATCGATTTGGTGCTCGATTCCTCGAAAAGGTGGTAATCCATTAGGAGTCTTTTCCGGGAAAACGCCTTGGAAATCCTGCAAAAGACTCAAAATAGAAGACAGCAAGTCCTCGGGCAGTTCGTTAGTGCTAAAAAGATTTTCCTTGTACAGGAGTACAAGAATGGTTTGTTTTGATAGAAACGCTCTCCTAACTTCTCTTTTTTTTTGCAAACAGAATTTTTTTCTATTCTCTTTTTCTTTTCTCACTTGTTCTTTTTTTTCTTTTGCTATTTTTGCATTCTTTTTCTCGATTTTCTTTTCTTTTTTCACATTCATTCTTTTCTTTTTCTCTCAACTCATTTACAACAGACTTCATTCTCGTTTGATCCTCGAACACTTGCTTTGGCGTCAATGGTACCAAAGTAATATTCCTTCCTTGATATTTGAATGTATATCGATTGGTATATCCGTCGTGGGTGACTCTTCGATCGTATTGCCACGGTGTCTGAAGCAATAGATGTCCCGCGTGCATGGGAACAACATCACAAAGTACCTCATCCTCGTACTTACCAATTGAAAACGAAACAAGTACTTGTTTGGTTACCTTGATTTCGCCACCATCATTGAGCCATTGGAGTTTGTAAGGGCTCGGATGTTTGGTGGTGGTCAAGCCTAATTTCTCCACCATTAAAGTGCTTGCCACGTTGGTACAGCTTCCACCATCGATGATCAAACTACAGACTTTCCCTTGAATTTGGCATCGAGAATGGAAGATATTCTCCCGTTGTTGTTCATTTTCAGAACTTTGAATACTGAGGCTTCTTTTAACAACAAGAAGCTTTTTAGCTTGCGCCATGTTGAACAATAAGACTAATTAAAATCCTCACCACAAGTCTCACTATTCACTCGCAAAGAAAAATTGATGAACACTCCACTCGTGCTTGCACTCTTTTTTTTTTAGGCCTTTTCAAACTCTCGAATGATCTCACACACTCTAGCCTTTTACCACTCAAGCTTACTCACGTAACCTCGTATTTTGTTTCTTTTGGACTTGTCTAAGTGCTTTTGGGTCGGCTTCAAAATGGTTACAAGGGATAAAATATATAGGTTATGGGTAGGCTAAAAGAAAATTTTTTTTTTCTTGGTGTAGTGTGGCGTTTTGGAAATGAGGGGGTACAAAATTGATGAAAAGATCACATGCTGATCGGAATAAAATAATAGAAAGAACTTGTTCACTTCACTTTTTTTTTTAATTTCGTATCTCCTTTTTTTTCTTCTTTTTTTTTTACAACTTTCAATATAGCACTTTACAATGATAAAAATGAAAATACAATTTTTTTTTTGTTCGAATATTTTTTTCAAATTTTTTTTACCACGAACCTATTTTGATCTTGATACGGACGTCGGCGCCTCTTGATTTACAAGCTCTGATACCAAATGATGTGATCCAGCCCGGGTTGATGAGTCGAATTCACGTAGTTGCCCGATCGTAGTTCGAGAGAGTCGTTCGTACCTCAGTTTTTGTAATAGAAATAAAATAATGGAATAGATTAAGCGGAAGGTTCTAGATGGATAAATTTAGTAATAGGTTCGGTTATGTGTAGCAAAGATGGGTGATGGATAATGGTTTGGTTTGGTTAACAAAGAAGAAAGTTGAAAGATGGGGGATGGAAACACGAACTCAACGTCAGGAATGATTCAACACTAAAAAGTTTCACCCCGATTCCTATATTGTTAAGGTGAAAAGATGGATAGAAGGATAGGTGAACGCCACACCAAGATTGGTGATAAGTTCAACAAGATCGGTAGACGCCACTAGCACAAACTAGATAAGTCTTCGAAACTTGTACGAGATATGAGAGGAAGCAACCTCACAAGAACAAAAGTTCATTAACAAATTTGGCAAAAGTCCTTTACAAATGAAATCAACAAACTATTTATACTAGTTTCTTATGCTAGCCGAATAGACTATTCATGAACTTAACGATTAAGTAATGAACCTAATTTAAGACATGAACATTCTAGAAAAAATGACCAATGGTGTCCTTGTCCAAGTTCGGCCGAATGGGAGGTGAGTCGGCAGCTTCATGTATGATGCAAGCTTTAGAAGCCAAAGGGATTGTCTAGGTTCGGCCATGGGATGCATGAAACTCCCAAAGGGTGTCTCTTGGCCAAATAGGTGCTTACAAAATCCAAGGGTCCTCCCACATGCATCGGTTGTACATGGAACTTGGAAGGGGGCTTGAACCTAGCCGTACATGCACTTGCATTAATTACCCTCCATTCATGCATGTATGCCGTCCAAGGGAGATGCACCTTTCAATATGCATTAACCTTCCATGTACATGAATATATGTCCTCCAAACATTGAACCGAACCATGCATGAATCTTCCCGTTCAATGAACATTCCCGTTCATGCACCTTGCATTAAATGCCATGAATGTATCTTCCAAATTCGGCTAACCTACAAAATTAAATAACAAAATTAAATAACACACAACTATTCATATAATTATAAATTAAAATAATAACTAAATAACTTAATAACACTAACTAAATTTGGACACAATAATTATAAGTCAACTTATAATAAATTCGGCTAGCTCAAATAGTCAAAAACACTTAGTGAGCTAAATTGAGCTAGGGAATTCGGCATGAGCTGTAACAAACTTAGTTATAAGCTAGATTAAAACTTAATTTATTGAAATGAAAAAGGAATAAGCTGAATCGAGCTAAGTTCGAGCTCAAATGAGCTAAAACGAGCTCAAGTGAGCTGATGTGAGCTGAATGGCGGATAGGGGAGCTGGAGAGGAGTTGAAATCGGCTTGCAAAATAGTGCATGGAGTCTTCAAGGAGTTGTCCTTAGCTCCTCCAACGTCATGGAGCTGGTTATCATCCCAAATGCGCATCACAAAGGCCGATATAGCATCTTGAAGTTGCTTGGTTCAAGCTCGGGTCATAGGACCTTTTGGCAGCTCAATGGATTCTTGGTGTGCATTCGAGGATGCCCCGGATGTGCTCACATCATTATGACCAATTGGTCAGAGAGCTCCACGGGCTGAGGACACGGGCATGTCATGGCCGTGTGAAGGACACGAGCCACAGACACGGGCGTGTGCCTTGGTCATGTAATTTCTTTGTTTTATAGCTAAGTTGGCATGTGCCCCTGTTTTAGTGAAAATTTTCTTAATTCTTTTAATGACTCGAGTTGTTCCCGAATGAGTTTCTAAGTATGTTTCGGACCTCGTAAGCCCATATCAGGGATATTATGAATGTTTTTTATTTTTGAATGAAATTTGATAGCCGTTTCTCCCAAACATCTTTGTATGTGCTCGGTAATGCCCCGTACTTCATCCCGATCTTGGGTACGGGTAAGGGGTGTTACAGAAAATCACAGTAGAAGACATAGCTAGGGTTTGCCAAGCTTTCAAGCTCAATTGTAAGTCCGTTCTAGCCCTATTTTTAATTATTTTCATGTTTTTGAGATCCTTATAACCTAATCTAGCTATTTCAAGGACTAATTTGAAAGAAAGATGAAGTTTAAAATTTTACCCATATTAGAAATTTGTGTATTTTGATGCTGGAACAGGGTACGAGGCATTATCAGACTTAAAGACAAGCAAACATACACTTTTGAGCCATAAAATTTGGCACCAAATTCAAACTTTTTGCATTTAATCATAAGGTCCCTAATGCAAGCTTACGATGCCCAAACGTGCTTTGGAAGTGGTTCGGGACTAAACTGAGAACCTTAGAAAATTTTACGACACTTAGATAATTTTTGGTAAAACAGGGGTCACACGCCCGTGTGGTTTGGGACACATCTGTGTGGGCAGGCCGTGTGGTCACACACACCTGTATCCCTAGCCCTTGTAACTATCTGTTTGTCACCCAAGAGCAAATTGAAGTCACACGGCCATGGCACATGCCCGTGTCTCAAGGCCGTGTCCTTCACACGGTTGAGACACACAACCGTGTCTCATACCCGTATGCTCGATACTGAGCATTCTGTTTTGCAACAAATTAGGTGCAGGGGACACACGGCCGGATTACACGCCCATGGGGCTGTCCGTGTGTCACACACGGCCTAGATACATGCCTGTGTGTCTACTTGTGTGGACAAAAACAAGGCTATTTACCAAGCCATTTTGCCACCTTTATTCACACATACACTTACCCCAATTCAAAGGCACAAAACAATACATACTTGGGCAACCAAAACATCCACATTCATGGTTAAAACATATCAACTCAATGTCTTTATCTAACACATTCACTACATTTATTAAGCCTTAAATCAAACATACAAATTTCATATTCATTAGACTTCATTCAATTACTTTCTAGTTACCAAATTATACTCAAATTCCTTATCTCATCAATAGGTCACATTTCCAAAAATTACACAATCATGCCATAAATCACATTTCCAAACATTTCACATTCACCAAGCATACCATGATTATATAACCATAGACATTGACACATATATGAATAAACTTAAGCTTACAACCATGTTAGCCAATATAAGCCAACTTACATGGCCAAATAGTAAAACAAGCCTTTGATGATTACAAGTCATTGCATTGACTAAAATCATATGACGCATATAACAAAATGACCAAGTCCCTATACATGCCATAACTCAAAATACTTGTATTCATCAATAAATAAAACGATAGCTTGATAGTGTGATAGGATCTCCGATGATCTCCAACTCGAGCAAGCTTGACGGCACTATAAAACATTGGAAAGGAAGGAGGGTAAGCTATATAGCTTAGTAAGTCCGTATGAACATAATAAGCAGCTCTTACCAATCGTTTACCAAGTCCAACAATATAAACACAAGATAATATAAATTACCATAAAGCTCACAATTATAACTTATTCAGTCACATTGTTTGCTCTATCAATTTGCGAGCATAATTTAACATGTCCTGACATTAGCCTAACAACTATAATCTCTCCATTACAACAGATTACCACAATCAACCAATCATTTCAAACCTCATAATAAACATACACATTAATTATGAGTATTCACATTTTAAACATATATTTTAACATCTTTCCATTATTTAAAACTCATATCTTCCAATAATAATTTTAATAGGCGATTATGCCAATCTTTCCTTTTTCTCATATCCGATAAATCACAATTTGTGTGAATAAAACATGCTATATCATAACTCAAATTGGCCCAAAAGCCAATTACACGATCACTAACCGAATTTACCATGTATTTCATGCATCACAAGTATGGACCAATAATCACAAGGCTTTCACAAAAACATTCTTGTGGAAACCATGAACTCAAATTTCATGAAATCACTGCGTATAAACTTTATGTACATACATGTACTAATTCGTAATACTTACATACTCTTTCTCTTCTTTGACTTACCCATAAAATTTCCCGTTGAACCACTTGGAATGCTAAAGGATACTCTGGAATCTCATACACATAGTATCGTACCAATGCCATATCCTAGGTATTGTAACACCCCTGACCCGTATCCATCGCCGGAAAAGGGTTACGAGGTATTATCAAACGAAACACAACATCTGGACAATCATGGATACACAAAGAAATTGACCATTTAATACACTACATTTTAACATATACTAAATCAAACCAAATATTACAGGTTACACATAAATTAAATAACATTCAACCATAATCGTTATCAAATGGCCGGATATAAGCATATGGATTAAAACATCTCAATACTCATTACTTAAGACCAAACATATATGCAACCTTATTATAAATTTTATCTAAACCAACTTACTTATTAAAAACCTAAGTTACTATTCATATGGCCATTTACTAAAACTTTAGCCGAGTATATATATAACATGCTAAATACATATGCCTTATATAATAACAACTTCCATTATGCTCTATCACTTTATACGCATAAATATCTCCAAGAACCAAACCAAATAATCAAACATATTATTATAACTTTCACACTAACATACCAATTATATATATATAGGTTCAATACATAATAATTATTCATCCAACATTTTTTGCATACCAAAACTGAACTTTAACATGCTATTATCACTTATCAAACAAAATAACAAAAGTCATATTCAAAACTAATTTAATAATCACATATTCGGCTAAGTATATAAATATCCATATAACCAAAATAATCCAACTTTAATATCAAATATTTATCACACCAATTATCTAACATTCATCGAAAATTAATTCACCTATTTTCCAAATCAAATCATGGTCATTTACTTAATATGTTCCACTTATATATTAAACATATCACTCAACAAAATATCCAACCATAATTTCACATCGTACTAATGATACCAAACACATATACTTTGGCATAATTTCATCAACATTAACATATATATATTAATCATGGCTCACGTATAAACATTTATAATGGCCGAAACATCAAACCACAAATCGAGTATATCCATAGTATAGTCAAACTTAAAAACTGAACTTAACATAATTAAATCAGCCATTTTGGTACAAAGAACAACCAAAAAGTACACTTATTTCATATGCTTATTACTATGCTTAAAATTACATATTAAAACATCACATGTATACCATGAAATAAATATACATAAATAATACCACATATAATCAATCAAAACAATTATATAACATATTCATTACTTGTCATTTAGCTCCCGAACATAATAAGCCAATATTGATTCAAATATATATATCCATTATTTTATCTCAATACTAAGCCAAAATTTACCATCATTGACCATCCAAATTATACCACATTTCATACTTCCAAAATAAACTAACTAATAAACTGATTTTACCTTATACTTACCATTTTTATTGTCCAATTATGTAACTAAACATCACAAACATATAAACCAAAGGAACATAATTACAAAAATATAATTATCTCATTTCAAATTGCTAAATCATCAATCAACCTATTAATCAAGTCAAACCATATAGCCAAATACCAACTCACATAGCAAAACCTTAACCAAACATATCAACCAAATTCACATATATTTATTTATGTATAAACCATAACCTGACCACCAAAACCACAACCAAACATAACCATAATTTGATCAGAACATAAAATCCAAACTTAACAAAATAATAAGCCATTTTCGCATGGCTCATAATTATATAACCCAAATCAAATATATATAAACATAAGCTAGCCTATACATGCCATATGTTTAAGTTCAACTTTATAAAAATATCGAAACAGTCGATAGTGTGATAGACTTTGACGATGATCCCTGAGCTCATAACTTGACTCCAAAATTTATAAAACAATGTAAACAAACACATATAGTAAGCTATCATAGCTTAGTAAGTCATAAGCAAATAAATAACTCAATATTAACATCAACTCAACTTAACCAAACTAATTTATGCTATCATATTCACATTTATTTTCAAGATCATAATTTCTTATATAACATATACTTCCATATACAATTTCACATTGGCCGAATATACATAATCTTATATACACATATTCAAGAATCATTTCAAAAATATTCACATTATATATTAAAAAGGCTGAATACACTTTCCATATTCACATACATTCTTCATTTACATCATTCATGATTTGTAACAAATATTAAGTAACTTACCTTATTTCAAGTAGCTAATAACCTAACTCATACTTAGTCATTTTAGCTCATTTTACACATTTTATCACAACTTAACATCGCCCAATGAACCATTCGAAATTGGATAGGACACTCGGATAATCACATATATCATACAATGCCAACATCCCAGACATGGTCTTACATGTAACCACATATCGATGCCACTGTCCCAGATAGGGTCTTACTCGCACACATATATCAGAGTCACATATCGATGCCAACGTATAAAATGTGGTCTTACTCGCACCCATATATCAAAGTCACATATCGGTGCCAACGTATAAAACGTGGCCTTACTCGCACACATATATCGATGCCATGGTCTTACTCACACATCACATATCGGAATCCTATGTCATGACATATGTATCCTAGCTATTCCTAAGGTTCATACGGGGCTTTCGGATGTTGTAATTCAGTCGAAACGAACTCGTAAACTTAATTCCCTTGCACATATACATTCGACTCTCACATATAGAATTTCTCATAATTTAATTTTAGTATATAAACTCATACATAATTAGAATTAATGATATCTATTTGTTTATAAACTTACCTCGGACGATGAAAAACAGAACGGGACGACTAGTCGACAACTTTAGCTTTCCCCCGAACCAAATCTGATTTCTTTGGTTCTTGATCTAAACATATTCAAATTAAACTCATTCAAACATATTTTCACTCAATTTAGTCCAAAAACACATAAATGGACAAATTACCATTTTACTCTGATATTTTACACTTTTTACAATTTAGTCTAAATTGCATAAAACACAAAACATGCAAAATTTGAGTACACCATGCTTAGGCCAAATACTACCCATGTTCATACAAGTCCATACATTTCATTTATTTCACATTTTAGTCCCTCAATTTATTATTTTAGCAATTTATCCCTAATTACTCAATTTCATGAAAAATTCCAATACAAAACATATTAATCCAAAACATATCTTTCATAATTCATCAACTAACATCACAAAGCTCAATTGTTCATCAATGGAATAACTAAAAATATTCATCAAAATCATAAATTCAAGTATGGGCTTTGTAAATTATACTGCAACGATCTCAAAAACATAAAAATTATCAAAAATCGAGCTAGTTACATACCTTAATCAAGCTAGTCTTTGGCTGAACCCTTAAAGCTTTGTTTTTTCTTTCTTTATTTTTGTTATTCATTCATAATAAGGAAGATGTACAAATGGATTTTAACTTTATGTTTTATTATATACATATTATTATATATTTTACTAAATTAACCTTTAAACTAAAATATAAAACCATTATGTTATAATGTCACAACCGTCCATCACATTTAACCATGGTAATTTTGCAACTTAAATACCTCAATTTAAAAAGACAACAACAATTTGGCCCTTTCACATTTAACCATCAAATTTTTATTTTAAGCGATTAAGCCTTTTTATTAAATCAGATACTCAAACGATAAAATTAAATCACAAAAATCTCACAGATATTAATTCACACATAATAGACACATAAAATAATTTTTAAATATTTTTTTAACTTGGATTCGTGGTCCCGAAACCACCGTTTTGATTAGGGTCTAAATCGGGCTGTTACAAGTATGGTCTTACATGAAATCTCATATCGATGCCAATAGCCCAGCTATGGTCTTACACGTAGTCTCATATCGATGTCATATCCCAGATATAGTCTTACACGTAATCTTAGCAACCCTAATGTCATGACATTTGAATCCTATCTATTCCTAAGGTTCAACCAGGACTTTCGTTGTATCGAATCTCTATCGGTCATTTCCATAGTATCGTATTCAATAGCATTCACATTTCATTTCAATAATATAGCATTTACCAAAATTATATCAATTAAGCATGTATACATATATAATTTAATGCTTATTAAACATATGAACTTACCTCGACATAAAAATGGCGAAAAAGACCTAATCGTCAAATACTCGTTTTTCCCCCATTCTAATTTCGAACCTCATTTTTCTTGATCTAGAATATCACATTTAACTTATTTAATCATTATACTATCCAAATCATCCAAAAATCACATTATGGCAAAAATTACATTTTTACCCCTAAAGTTTGACATTTTTACAATTCAGTCCCTAGGCTCGTTAAATGAAATGTACTCAATTTCTTTAACACCCATGCCTAGCCAAACCTTATACATGCTTATAGCAGCCCACATTTTTCTTTTATTCGTATTTTAACACCCATTTCATAACTTTTTACAAATAGGTCCTTTTTAAGCATTTTCATCGAAAATCACTAAGCAAAAGTCATTTATCATACACCAAACATATATTTTCTACCATTAGACATCAAAATACACAAATATCCATCATGGTTAAAATTTTATACCTTGATTATTTCTTAAATTAGTGGTAGAAATAGATAGATCATGTTACGAGGATTTCAAAAACATAAAAATCATTAAAAAAGGGGGCTAGAACGGACTTACAATCGAGCTTGAAAGCTTGAAAAACCCTACCCCTGGTTTCTTCTTGGTACATTAGCCATTGGGTAGAAGATGAGCAACAATTGGCTTTTAATTTGGCTTTTTAATTCATTTAATTACCAAATTACTAAAATGCCCTTAATGAAAAACTTTAGAAACATACCTAACCATGTTCATTTTTGTCCAACAACTTAACCAATAGTCTAATTACCATTTAAGGACCTCCAATTTAAAATTTTATAGCAATTAGACACCTCTAGCAATTGAGTGCCCAAATATCAAAATTTTCGAACGAAATTTTCACGAAATCATTCCATAAAATTGTAGACCATAAAAATATAATAAAAAAATTTCTACATCGGATTTGTGGTCCCAAAACTATTGTTTTGACTAGACCCAAAATCAGGCTATTACATGCTAGGCTTGGGTTTTGAAGAAATTGAATACATTTCATTTTACGAGCCTTGGGACTAAATTGTAAAAATGTGAAACATTAGGGGCAAAATTTTAATATTGCCATAATATGATTTTTGGGCCAAATTGAAAAATGTGAGTATTAAATGAGTTAAATTTGTTATTATAGATCAAGAAAAATAAGGTTCGGACCTAGATCGGGGGAAAAACAAAGTGTTTGACGATTAGGTCCAATTCTACTATTATTGTACCGAGGTAAGTTCGTGTCTAAATAATGCATTGTTATATTTATGTTTTAAATGCTTTAATATTGCATGAATTGGTGATTAACTCTTTGGACGAATTCAACAAAGTTTTGCCAAGCGAGAAATCCCGGTTGAACCTTAGGAATAGAATAGGATACGAGTGACATGTCACTAGGAACCTATGTGTATATGCGTTTATGTGATCCGGATACTGGTCTCGTACGTCCTACCAGTGGCTAGGTATTTTGGTATATGTTGTGAATATCTGACAGCTTGTGTGAGCAGCACTAGGTAGCTACATCCTGACTGACAACTTGCATGAGCAGGCCTATGAATAGCTCGAGAGCTAGCCTATATGTGTTATGAGATATGAGGTAGCTTTAGCTACACATATGGCACTTATGTGCAAGATTTTCCGAGTGTCTGATAATATTCCAAGTGTTCAACGAGAATGTCAAAGATGTGAAAGGATTTTGTTATGTTATGAGTTGGTACAGGTATGTACATAGAACTCATAAGTAATAAACTCGATGGGTGATGAACTCTTGGTAAGGTTGTGATTGAGCAAGTTATGACTATGAGATTTTAGTAACATTTATGTTATCTCACATTATATAAGTTGCATGATTAAGGTGTTGTTAAGATGTTTATTTGCATATGAACTTACTAAGCTATATAGCTTACTCCTCTTTCTTTCCCTTGTCTTATAGTATCACCAAGCTAGCTCGGGTTTGGAAACCATCGGAGATCCACTCACACTATCAACAATTATTTTGGTAATAATCAAATCAATATTTTGAGTTATGACATGAATAGGGGACTTGGTCATTTTGTTATGTGTCATAATTGATTTGACCAAATGTGTTGGCTTATATTGGTTAGAAGTTCATTTTGTATAAGGCCATTTGAAATGAGCCAATATTGGTTATAAGTATATTCTTATAATGATGCCTTTCATGAATGATGTGTTGATGTCTTGGTTGTGGATGTTTGGTTGTATGTATAAGTTTGGATTGGTGCTATGTTATGTTGTGTAGGTGCGTGCATTAAAGGGTGGCAAAATGGCTTGGTAAATAGCCTTATTTTGGTCCACACAGGCAAACACACGAGTGTGTATCTAGGCCGTGTACGACACACAGTTTGCCCCACAGGCATGTGTTTAGGTCATGTGTCCCTTGCACCTAAATTTTGAGAAATAGAATGCTTAGAATTAAGCACACGGGTAGAGACACGGGTGTGTGTCTCAGCTGTGTGGACAACACGATCTCGAACACAGGCATGTGCCCTGGCCGTGTGAAGTTTGCACCTATTTTAGAAAAATTAATTTTCTACACAGACGTGTGACTTGGCCATGTGATCTCAATTTGTTCAGGAGTTACAAGTCAGAGAGTTACATGGGGTCGGGACACGAGCGTGTGTGACCACACGGCCTACCCACACGAGCGTGTGACCCCTGTATAGTGGAAAAATTTTCTATGCTGTATAAAAATTTCTAAAGTTCTCGGTTTAGTCCTGAATCAATTCCAATGCACGTTTTGGGCCTCGTAGGCCCGTATTAGAGACTTTATGATTAAATGCAAATGGTTTTAATTTGGATGCAAATTTATAACCCGAAATTGTATGGTTGCTTTTGATGTGAATTTGGTAATGCCTCATACCCTGTTTCAGCGTCGAATACGGGTAAGGGGTGTTAGAATCTACTTATTAAAGTTGATAAATTTATATTCCCTATTGATTTTATTATATTGGAAATGGATGATAATATTGAGGTACTTAGGTTGACCTTTTTTAGCCACTGCTAGATATTTTATTGATGTGGGTATTGGTGAACTTGAATTGAATGTAGGTGATGAAAAGGCTACTCTTCAAGCACGTGATTTTGTTAGAGTTCCCAGTGAGCAAGATGATAGCCATTATTCTATTAATGTTAGTGATCATGTGGCTCGACACTCTTTGTAGGAATTTACTAACTAATACGTGTTCAAACAACATCTGCCTCAAGGTGATAAAAATTAAGGAACGGGTGGAGAACGAATGGTACAGGTCAATGAATTAGATGAATGACGAACAAAGGCTAATGAGAACCCAATAACGATCAAATAAATAACTAAGCAATGCCATGGTGTGCATGTAAAGAGAACAAACCAATTTAAAGTTAGGGATAAAGTGCTGCTAGACAAGTCAGATCCACGAATGTTCCCTTCAAAGCTTAAGTCAAGAGGGTCGAACCCATTTGTGGTACAAAACGTATTTCCATATGGAATCATTGAGGTAACACACCCTGATTAAGACACATTCAAGGTAAATAGTTTTCATCTCAAACATTATATTGGTGGTAATACTAACAATGAAAGAGAGGAGCTACGGCTCCAAGATTGACCTTACCGTTAGCTTGAAAATCGAAGTCGAGCTTAGACTCAAAATAAGCACTTCTTGGGAAGTTACTCGAGTGTTTTTATTTTACTTATTTATTCATTTTAATTTCATGTTATTTCAATTGAAAAAAAATAAATAAAAAAAGGTTCGCATGGTCTAGGGTGATCCACATGGCTTGGACACATGGGCGTGTCTCAAGCCATGTACATACTAGGGCTATTTTTTTAAAATTTTAATCTAACCCACACAAGCACAGAGAGTTACACGGGTTGGAGACATGGTCATGTGCGACACACAGCCTGTCACACGGGCATGTGGTCCACACGGCCTCTCACACAGGCATAAGAGAAATGAACGAACACATCACACAGCCTAACACATGGCCTGGACAAATGGGCGTGTCCTAGGCCGTGTGGTTATTGGGCTTATTTTTCTTAATTTTTAAATTACACAAGGTCTGGATGATTCCACACGGCCATATGAGTCTTTAAAGCTAGTGTTTTTCTTTTTGTTCCTTTGTTCCTATCTGCACCAAGCCCTATTTTTATTTTTATTTTATTTATTTATTTATTATTTTCTAGATTTATTATTTTATTTTATTTTATTTTATTATGCATTTTTTTTGTTATTCTTTTTCAATTGTTTTTTCTAGTTTGTAACCTCTGTATCTTATTTATTTTTGTTTATTTTCTTATTAGTTCACTTGAAAAAATGTTCATTTAGAATTTCCCACGATTCAGGTTTATTCATCCAAATTCAGGACAATTTCAGTTCTCTCCCTCCTTTCTGATATTTTGTTTATTTTGTTTGTAATTGTTTCTACATTGAGGGTAATGTACATCTTAAGTGTAGGGAGGTTGTTTATATGCTTATGTGATAAAATACTTGAATTATCGTTTGTTTTTAAGTATTTTTCTCACAGCTACCATTGGAGTAATTTTTGTTCATTGGGGTTTTTTTATTGATCCTGTTTAGGGATTTATTTATGGATTTTTGTGCATTGTTTGATTTATATTTTTATTGATAAGTTGTTTTGCAGAAATTATTATTTTAGGTTGTCTCCCTAAATTAAAATATTATCTTTAAATTTTAAATTTGCAAGTTTGACATCAAAACCATAATTTTTTTGTGAGCTTTTGAGCCTATAGAGCATTTTTTTCGTGCTCATTTTATTTTTTGTTATGAGTATGTCAACTTTATTTGTTATTCTAGAACTTGCTTTGATTATACATGTTGAGACCACATTATTAATTTGGTGTACTAAGATGATAGAGGCATTTAGGGTTTAAGCCACCTAACCTTTAATCAGCTTACCTGTTGTATAACTTAGTAAACCCCGTTGATCCTAACACATTCTTTTTCCAACCCGTTGATGTTAACCCTTAACCCATATATATGTCATAAAATTATCCTTTTATTGACTCATTTTTTTTCGAGATTTGATTTGGTTAGTTGCCTAACTATGTTTCATCATTTGCATTGTTGAATTTTACTTTATTCTTAAAAAAAGAAAAAAATCAATAAAAAACTAAAAAATGAAAAAAAAAAGTAATTGAGCTTGGATCATTAGTTTCATATTGTGTTGAAAAGCTCATTTTTATTCTTTATTTCTTGTCGATGTAAATTCTTTTAATTCAGCATTTGATTTTTTTCTAGTTTGGTAACTTATTAACTTGGCTCTCGATTATAACCAACTTTTCTAACATTTTCCATACCCTTAATCTAAGCCCCATTACAACGTTATAAAGACCTCTTGATTGGTGTGTCATCTCATTCTATAGTAGTGGAGATTTGATTTCCAAGCAAGCATATGGTAAAAACATTTCTCGTTCGACTATTGAGTGCATATTACTTAATCTTAAACGCTTTGAGTGCTTTGAGTGAATCTTTAGTGAGGATTTTATTTCTTGTTGAGTTTGAATTTGAAGTAATTTTTTTGATAGGGGAGAATTCTAATTTTTTTAAAGCCTAAAATTCTCTGTTTGGATTGCTTATACTATTTAGTGTCATTGTGGTGTAAATTTCCAATGCATGATTATTTGTAAATTATCTTAAGATATTATCAATGGAAACAATAAATTGAGATAAGTTAACTTGAATATAGGTTGAGAATTTTGCTTCAACACAAGCAAACTCTTAATTGTTGCAATATTTGATAGGTACTAAAAGTAACATGTTTTAGTCTCATTGTTAATATATTTTTTGGGTGATTATTCGATGTTAATGGCGAATTTTATGCTCCTAATCCTTTAAATTCATGTTTTTATACTTAGGAGAGCATTTGGGAGCAAAAGGAGCGAAAAATGAGCTAAAACCAAAAAATTGGAGCGAGTTACAGGAGCCACAACGGCTAGACCATTCCACACGGCCGTGTGAGACACACGGGCTATCACACGGCCATGTGGCAAGCCATGTCGATTTCATGATTTGCACTCTAAACCTATAGAAAAATATGATTTTTAGGTTTTTTAGGAATTCTAAAACATATATATGACAAAAATATGAAGATAGGAGTGAGTCGTCATAGAATACTCAAGAAAACAACTCAAAAAACACCATTGAATCCAATTTAGAAGTAGATTTCCATCAAGATTGAAGATTCCCTTTTGATTTCTTTGAAGTTTATTATGAGTTTCTTTGTTTCTTATGATTATATTGTATTGGATGTTTTTATTTGCTTGCATGAACTAATTTTCTAAATACCTAGGGAGATGAACCCTAAGATGAATTATGTTGCTTGATTTCTATTTTATGCAATAAAGACTTAGATCTTGTTCTTAATTACGTGTGCTTAATTCCTGGCTTAATATTTCTAGACTATTGATCCATGTTTAATGTGCTTAAATCAGAGGAGAAATAGACCCTGTTTAAGAGTAGATCTAGTGTAATTGAGTGGAGTTGCATGCAATCATAGAAATAGGATGACATAAATCTATCAGATTAGAATCAAATCTAATAAGGGAATTCATAGATCAAGTTAATGTGATAATAGGGGTTTTAATTGTAAATAAATTTCAATTAATCAACCTCGAGTTAGTTGCTCTTATTCTTGAAGAGAGATATTAGCATCATTTAAGGATTTTGTCGGATCAAGATACTAAGTGAAGAAATTACATAATTTAGATTGATAATGACAAATGAAATCTAGGTGAATTATTTCCTGGGTATTGTTTCGCTTCTTGGTTGTTTACTCGATTATTTTCCTAAATTGTTCTTTGTCGTGTTCGTTAGTAGTTAATTTAGTTAATTTTAGTTCTCAATCAATCATTTTAATTTATCAATTAAATAATAGAAAGACGATAATTACTAGTACTTTTAGCCTTCATGGGAATGATATATTTACTCACTATAGCTATACTATTAATTGATAAGTACACTTGCCTTAGTTAGATTTTTAGTTGATTTACGACAAATCAAGTGTCTGCAAATGTGACAGGTCAATTCTAATATTTGTAGTGTTGCAATGGAACACTAGAGTATTAGAAACACAAAAATTTATATACTTTTTCATATCCAATTTTTCTTAAATTCATGCAAATCCGGTTAAATTCTTGCCGAAAAATAATTAAATATTATAAAATAATTAAATCATGTTAAAAATATGAACATGGTGAATTTATTTAATTTTATACTTAACTTTTGATTAATTTTGACTATTTTCGACAGATTCGCGCAAAGGGTGAAAATTGGCTCGGCTAACACTGCTAAAAGCATAAAACCGAGAAGCAATTTGAAGTATCGAGGCACTTTAATTTCTAGCCTAAGACGGTCCAGAAATGTGTATTAATTCATAAATTAATTAATTTTAATTTATTCTCCATTTAATTTGGGTTAAATAAATTATTTTTAATTAATTATGGAAAAAGGTTCCAGCTGAACCGCACTGGTAGAGCCAAATTGAGTGAACCGAACCAGCCACTAAATAGGCAGCCCAGAACCGTCCATATGCTGACCCAAATCATAATTTTAGCTGATTAAATATGCTTGCAAAAAGGCCCTCAAAAGACTTCTAAATTTCATTCAAACCCCACCTTAAATTATGGTTTTGTAGATTTGCCCCAAGCTTAAAATAGCAAAGTTGAAACTCTCAACTTTGCCATGTGTGTGGCCGGCCAAGGGAGGTCTCTTTGGCTGCTGGAATTTGATATTTTTAGCAGCCACAATCAACTATAAAATCCACCCCTTGCTGATCATTCAAAGCATCCCTCACTTCACAACATTCTCTCATTCCCTCTCTCACTTTTCTCTCATTTTTTCCATTCCATTCCCTCCTGTTCAAGTGCCGATTTCTTCTCTTGGGAAAGAGGCTTCCATCAGCCATTTTGGAGCAGCAATTAGATGTTCATAAGCCACCTTGATAGCCAAGGCCAACGAAGAACAAATAACGGAGCAACTAGTCAAGCCACGGAGAAACACCGGATTTGCCTCTTGTTCCCTAACTCTTTAATTTTTGTTGTTGTTTTGACAAACATGTTTATGAATATTTATGCTATTGAAATGGTTATTTTAATCAATTCAGCTTAAATTATGTTTGGGTTGGGTTGATTATATTATGTCTACTTGAATTGTTAAAATGATGTTTATGCTATTATAAGCCTCGGTAAGATGCTTGATTAAGTAAAACCATGCCTAAGTTATTCTTGCGTTACGACTGTGAGGTAACTAATGAATTCGTTATTTAAACAGATTGCAATTGTAATTAGTTGACACAGTACTTAATCAGTGCATGTTTATTCTTCTAAGGTAGCTGAAGGTTAAATTAGCAATGTATCTGGCGATATTATTGCCTTGCATAACTTGCAAGATTATTGTGATTGAATTGTTTCAAGGTAGGGATATCTTGTTACTTCACAAAGTCTTTTATATGCTTGTTAGATTTAATTAATCATTTGAATTGACATACAGATATGCAAGAGATTGGTTCAATTTAATTAGTATGTATGTGCAAGAACATGTTTGCTTGCTAGAATCTGTTTATTCGGTTGAATTAACATAGGGATATGTCAAGAGATGAATGGACTTTTGTATGTGAATTTGTTCATAAGTTAGCAAATTACTAGGTTGCTGTGAATTTATTCGTAACAGTGGAAACATGAGTTTAGTAATTCTGATTTCAAGAAACATAATTAATCCAACACAAGTATGTTACATTGATTAAATCTTATTTGAAATTGTGCACTAGAACTCTTTTGTTTTATTTAAATCATTTACTTAGTTTTTAAATAGTTCCTGACCATCTTCTAAAACCAAATTATTTTTACTTCACCAAAGTGTTTTACAATTAATTTCATAAATAATTCTTTTTACAGTCCCTGTGGGTATGATAACTCGACATTTACTTGTCACTTTATTACTTGTTGCGATTGTGTACACTTGCACATTTTTCCATCGTTCCAAGCTTTTGGTGTCGTTGCTGGGGACTGTTTTTAAGAAGTCATTATTTGTGAATTTGTTAGTTTTACATTTTGGTTTATTTTCCTATTTAATTTTTAACTTAATTAATTTTTCTTTGATAATTCCAGGTGTTTATGAGTATTGACCAGATTATTGACTTACTCCCTATAGACCCTGAGATAGAACTAACCTTTCGACAATGAAGAAGACAAGCGAACCAGAGAAGGACTGAAGGAATGAATTTTGAGAATATGAATCAAGGAAATGGAGCAAACCTTGCTCAAAATCCTTTCCTCATTGCTGACGATATGGATAGAGCCTTAAGACAATATGTTGTGCCAATATTTAGCGATCTTAATCCGGGCATTAGAAGACCCAAAATTGAGGCACAACAATTCGAGCTGAAGGTAGTCATGTTCCAGATGCTTCAGATAGTGGGCCAATTCATTGGAATGCCTACTGAAAATCCTCACCTTCATTTAAGACTATTTATAGAGGTGAGCGGCTCTTTTAAATTAGCTGGAGTTACAGAAGATGCATTACGCTTGAAGCTGTTCCCGTACTCACTAAGGGACAGAACTCGAGCCTGGTTGAATTCATTGCCACCAAACTCAATTTCTACATGGTAAGAGTTAGTCAAAAGATTCCTCATGAAGTATTTCCCGCCAAGCAAGAGCGCTAAATTGAGGAACGAGATCACTGGCTTCCAACAAATGGATGATGAATCCTTGTATGAGGCATGGGAACGATACAAAGAACTACTACGAAAATGCCCTCATCACGGAACCCCACATTGCATCCTGTCTAAGTCTTAATGCTCACACAAGGATGGTAGTGGACGCTTCTGCTAACGGTGCTCTCCTATCTAAGTCTTATAATGAGGCTTACGAAATCATCGAGAGGATCGCCAGTAACAATTATCAATGGCTGACCAATCGAGCCGCGTCAGGAAGACGAGTCGCTGGACATGAAGTGGACGCTCTCACTTCACTTGCATCTCAAGTATCTTCGATATCCTCAATGCTTAAGAATCTTACCGCTAATGGGTCTAACAGTTTTGTAGCCCAACCACCTCATCAATTTGAAAGTGTAGCTTGTGTTTATTGTGGGGAAGGACATTTGTTCGAAGAATGTCCATCAAACCCTGAATCTGTATATTACATGAGTAACCAGAACCAAAATCAGGGGAGGCAAGGACTGCAATCCAACTTCTACAACCCATCGTGGCGAAACCACCTGAATTTTTCCTAGAGAACCAAGGGGCTGGAACTAGTAACAACTACGCTCAACCTAGACCGACTCACCCGCCTAGTTTTTCCCAACTAGTTCAGAAATCAGCTCAGGCTGAATCATCCAATAGCTTAGAGAATATATTGAAGGCATACATGGTGAAAAACGATACCACTCTAAGGAATTTTGAGAATCAAGTAGGCCAGCTTGCAATTGAACTTAGGAACCGACCACAAGGTACTTTACCTAGTGACACAGAGAATCCAAGAAATCCAGGGAAGGAACATTGTAAAGCATTGACATTGAAGAGCGGAAAGACAATAGAGCCCAACACTATCGAAGATGAAAAGGAGCCAGCTGATGCTCAAGACTCAGAGGAATTTCAATCGAGTGTTGAAATTCCAGTTGCATAAGAACCATAATCTGCAAAACCCGACAAGGGAATTCCAGAACCAGCTAATTTTGATCAATTAACAACTCCGTTAGATGCAAAATTACCGTAGAAAATATATCAACCAGTTCCAGAAAAGAAACCTCCACCACCCTACCCTCAAAGACTTCAGAAGCAGAAGTAGGAAATCCAATTCAAGAAATTCCTAGACGTACTCAAGCAACTTCATATCAACATCCCGTTGGTTGAAACACTTGAACAAATGCCGAACTACGTCAAGTTTATGAAGGATATCTTGTCCAAAAAATGAAGACTTGGAGAATTTGAGACGGTAGCTCTGATGAAGGAATGCAGTGCATATCTTTAAGACAAACTACCTCCAAAGCTGAAGGATCCTGGATGTTTTACCATCCCTTGCAACATTGGAGCAACATATTATGGTAAGGCATTATGTGACTTAGGTGTGAGTATTAACTTGATGCCTATGTCAATATTTAGAAAGTTAGGGATAGGTGAAGTTAGACTTACTATGGTTACACTTCAACTAGCAAATCGATCCTTACCACATCCAGAAGGAAAAATCGAGGACGTATTGGTACGTGTAGATAAATTTATCTTCCTTGCTGATTTTTTTATTCTAGACTTTGAAGCGGACAAAGAAGTGTCTATTATCTTAGGAAGACCGTTCTTAGCAACCAGAAGGACCCTTATAGATGTGCAGAAGGGCGAGCTTACGATGCGTGTTCAGGATGACCAGGTAACATTTAATGTGTTTAAGTCTATGCAATTTCCTGACATAATTGATGATTGTTTTGCAGTATCCGATTTAGAGGATTTAATAGTGGAAAAAGAGCTCAACCATGCTGAGGATCTGTTGAAATAAATTTTAACATCAGAACCTCCAAATGATGAAGAGGAGGATGAATACTTAGCTTTGTTAGAAGCTAATCAAAGGGGATTTAATCCGCAATCCCACTTTGAATCTTTGGACTTAGAGAAAAAGAATTATGCCCAACCAAAAGCGTCAATCGAGGAGCCACCTAAATTAGAACTGAAGGTACTTCCCTCACATTTGAAATATGTTTATTTAGGTAACACTTCTACTTTGCCTGTGATTGTTTTAGCAGAATTAACTACTGAGCAAGAAGAGAAACTCATCTTAGTGTTGAAACAATTCAAGAAGGCTATCGAATGGACCATAGCCGATATCCGCAATATTAATCCATCTGTATGCATGCACAAGATTATCCTAGAAGATAGCGAAAAAGGGACGATTGATGGACAACGAAGATTGAACCCCATCATGAAAGACGTGGTGAAAAAGGAGATTATCAAGTGGTTAGATGTGGGTATCATTTATCCCATCTCAGATAGTTCGTGGGTAAGTCCGGTCCAGTGCGTGCCAAAGAAGGGAGGTATCACAGTCATAGAAAACGAGAATAACGAGTTGATACCAACTAGAACAGTTACGGGATGGAGGATTTGCATTGGTTACCAGAAGCTGAATAACGCGACTAGGAAAGATCACTTCCCTTTGCCGTTCTTGGACCAGATGCTGGATAAACTCGTTGGACGAGACTATTACTGTTTTCTTGATGAATACTTGGGGTATAATCATATTACAGTAGCATAGAAGATCAGCACAAGACAATGTTCACCTGCCCGTACGGTACATTTGCATTTAGACGCATGCCATTTGGTTTATGTAATGCACCTGCTACATTTCAAAGATGTATGGTGTCTATTTTTACTGACATGGTTGAAAAGTACTTGGAAGTTTTTATGGATGATTTTTCATTGTTCGGAGATACGTACGATGATTGCTTAGCCAATCTAGCTAAGGTACTAAGACGATGCGAAGAAACAAACCTAGTACTTAACTGGGAAAAGTGTCATTTCATGGTACGAGAAGGAATTGTTCTAGGGCATTGGATAATGAGACATGGAATCGAGGTAGATAAAGCAAAGATAGATGTTATCGAGAAATTCCCACCTCCAAAATCTGTAAAGGGTGTTAGAAGCTTCTTGGGTCACGCTAGGTTTTATCAAAGATTTATCAGGGACTTCTCAAAAATTGCTAAACCCTTATGAAAATTATTGGAGAAGGACACGACGTTCAAGTTCGACAATGAATGCTTAAAGGCTTTCAAGGATTTGACCCATAATTGTCACACCAGACTAGGATCTACCATTTGAATTAATGTGTGGCGCAAGCGATTCTGCGATAGGAGCTGTCGTGGGCCAACGAAGGAACAAAGTTTTTCATCCCATCTATTATGCAAGCCGGACTCTTACAGGAGCTCAACTGAACTATACGGTAACAGAAAAAGAGTTACTTGCTATTGTATTTGCTTTTGACAAGTTTCGATCTTATCTTGTAGGTACCAAAGTAACTATTTTTACAGACCACTTAGCAATCAAGTACTTACTTGCCAAGAAAGATGCTAAGCCGAGACTAATCCAATGGGTGCTTCTACTTCAAGAGTTCAATCTAGAAATTCAAGATCGAAAGGGAGTAGAAAACCAAGTAGCAGATCACTTGTCTAGATTGGAGCCTCAAGAAAGGAATTCTCCTATTATACCAATTCAAGAAACGTTTCCAGATGAACACATACTGAAGGTAAGTCATGTCCATTGTACCCATTGGTTTGCTGATATTGCTAACTATTTAGCTTGTGGGTTGATGCCAATTAATAAGACTTATCAACAAAGGAGAAAGTTTCTTTATGATGTAAAGTACTATTTCTGGGAAGAGTCATATTTGTTTAAAAGGTGTGCAGATCAGATGATCAGGAGATGTGTGGCAGAAGATGAAGTATAAAAGATTTTATACCATTGTCACTCAACTCCGAATGGGGGACACTTCGGAGGTACTCATACGGCAGCCAAAGTATTGCAAGCCGAATTCTTTTGGCCAACACTATTCAAGTATGCATACACGTACGTAAAGAGTTGTGACCGATGTCAAAGGGTTGGAAATGTCACCAACAGAAATGAGATGCCTCGAACAAACATTATTGAGGTAGAATTGTTCGATGTATAGGGTATTGAATTTCTTGGTCCTTTCCCTGGATCTTTTGGTCATAAGTATATATTGGTAGCAGTAGACTATGTGTCCAAATAGGTCGAGGCTGAAGCTTATCCGACAAATGATGCCAGGGTTGTAATTGAGTTCTTACAGAAATACGTGTTCACAAGGTTTGGAAACCCAAGAGCTATCATTAGTGATGAAGGGTCCCACTTTGTGAACAAGTGGTTAAGATGGTTATTAGACAAGCACAGAGTGAAACACAAGGTTGCAATAGCTTACCATCTGCAGACGAATCGGCAAGCTGAACTGGCAAATAAGGAAATCCAAGGCATACTTGAGAAGGTAGTCTGCCCAAACCGACGAGATTGGTCTAAAAGGTTGGATGATGCTTTATGGGCTTACAAAATAGCATACAAGACACCTATAGGGATGTCACCCTACAGGTTGGTCTTTGGGAAAGCATGTCATCTACCCTTAGAGTTAGAGCATAAGGCTTACTGGGCTCTTCGACAACTCAACTTGGATCCTAAGCTCGCTAAAGAGAAACGGATGCTCCAACTCAATGAGCTAGAGGAATTCCGGCTATTCTTCTACGAAAATGCCAAATTACTCAAGGAGAGACTTAAGAAATGGCATGACAAGCACATTCGAGTTCGAGAATTTGAAGCAGGTCAGCAAGTTCTATTATTTAATTCCAGACTAAAGTTCTTCCCAAGTAAGCTAAAATCATGTTGGTCCAGTCCTTTTACGATTTATCATGTCTATCCATGCGGAGTTATTGAGCTCCAAGGTAAGGGAGGTAATTTTCGAGTTAACGCTCAGTGCCTGAAACACTATTAGGGAGATAAGATTGAACGGAATGAAATTTCCTTCATTTTATCGGATGCTTAAAATTTTCTTATTTTTCGTTTTAATAAATGATTTAGGGTATATTTCCGGGACTAGTATGTTTAAATAAATTCTGTCTAAGAGATTGGAACTTAAATGGGACAGCTTGTGACCCCTCCAATCTTTCCTGGGAATTGATTTTAACATAATTTTCCTAAAAAAATTCTCAAAATAGAAATCTCAACTTTTGATTTTTCAAATAAAAAGGTCAATTTTTATCCGAGTTTTAAATTGCGACTCAATTTCAAATTTTCATTAAGTCTAGGGACTTAATTGAAGTATTTTTAAAATTTGGTTGCTCTTTTCGTAAATAATAAAAACTAGATGCCTCTTTTTGTAAATATTTTCAAAAGGCTTCTAGATTAAATATTTTTAGTTTAAAAAAAAGGAATAAAAATGATAATTATTAATATATAATTATACCCGTTATAGTATATATTAATTATTATCAATTTTAGGATTTTATTCGATAAGTTTTTAATAAAAATAATAAGATGATAATCTTTAATATATAATTATATCTATTGTAATTTTAGGATTTTAGCCAAGGCACAATCACAGATTAGGACCTCTACCGAGTAGCTGGAGACTCAGTTCTACAGCAACGAATTGAAGTAAGTGAGGAACCAGAAGACCCTGATGAAGAAGAAGATCCCACGATGCAATCATTTGAAGTCCCGGATAAGGTAGAATCAGTGGAGCCAGAAGCTGAACTTGATATTGAAACTTCAATGTTTAGAGCTCAACTGCCTAGTCCAGACCTTTGAGATGAGCTGTCAAAATTGATGGACTTAATGCAACATATGCAATGGCAGCAACAAGCCTACTGGAGATACTAAAAAATAAGGGATGACTCGATGAGAAGTGCTTTTAAGAAAATATACAATGACCCATTTATTTTTGTGCCTGAGTTTCCAGATTTCATATTTGAACCATGGAGTCCATTATCAAAGAAGGATAGAAGCAATTCATGCAAAGGCAATAATGATGGAGCAAAAGATGAGTCAAATTCGGAAGGGTCTGTAAATAAATAAAGGGGGGATCTTAACTTTATTTTATTTCTGTTCTTAGGTCATTTTAGGATTAAGTTTAATTAGGATTCTTTTATTTTTTGCATAATAAAACAAGAGAGGAAAATCACTAATAAAATGTGAACAAGTCACAAAGTATAAAGTGTGGCAATAGATATATACATGTCTAGGATTGGATTTAGAAAGAGCTTGGTACCTCCTCTTTTCTAAAATACTACATGGTGTATAGTATCTATTCACTTTAAACAATGAGGACATTGTTCATTTTAAGTTGGGGGATCGAAAATTTGAATTATTTCCACTCAGAATAAAATTTTTCTTTTAATTATGATTAGGATATTTTGTTCAAAAATTTGAATTTTGTTAAGTATGCTCAATTTGAGTATGAATAAAGTTATATTATTTCAATAAATTATTATGATTAGCTTAATAATGACATGAATGTATTTTTAATAAAGCATGCCAATTCGTACCATAAAATTTTTAGTCTTTAGGAGAGTTAGGTATGCATGAAAGTTTAAGTCTTTAGAATTGACTTAGTAGTTTCTTGAGGCGAAATCCTAGGGAGCATGGAACGTTGGAAATGATTTAGGCAACTATTGTTTGGACCGTTTGAGCCTTTCAAGCCCACCATGATAAAGTTTTATCCTTTGAAACCCAACTTTGAGACTATATGGCCTAATAATTTTTCGACCCTTACAATAATTAGCCATTACTTTTCGCTTAATGATCTTAAAATTATCCCAAACACTAGACTCAAAAATATTCAAGATGTACTTTGAAAATAAGTTTGGGGGAGTTGAAAAGAAGTATCAATTGCTCGAGAATTGCAGTACACAAAGTAAGTGCTCGTGTTAATCAAAAACAAAAAGAGCACATGTATTTGAAAGAGATGTACAAAAAAGCATATGAAAGTCAAGTTGGTGTATCAAAGGTAAAAACTCCAAAGGTTCGATTGAGGTTGAGTCTAGGGTTTTCAAACCAAATTTATTCATCTTTCACCTACCCCTAGCCTAGCCACGTTACAACTTTGATAAAGACCTATTGATTCAAAGTCCTCATGCTACCTACATTAGTGGAGAGAAATTGCTACGATCAACATATGAAGACGTAAGTTAAGCTTAATGATTGTAGCTTAGTCTTGAATAAAGGAATAAAAATCAAATTGGTAAGGGTTAACATGTCTTTGTTACAAAAGCATTTAGTCTAAATTTTGCTATTATAATAAGTTGTTGAATTTAATTTGAACAATATTTATACTTAAGTTAGCATAATTATCAGATTTCTTGTTTTTGAGCATAAGTATTTTCTATCCATAATTTTGAGAAAAGTTTTGTTCTAAAGGAATTTTTCAAAGGTGTTTCCGAGAAATTCTTTTCAAAATTTCGGCATTACGCGGGACGAGTAATGGATTAAGTTAGGGGGTGTGGAAACACAAAAATTTATATACTTTTTCATATCCAATTCTTCTTAAATTCATGCAAATCTAGTTAAATTCTTGCCGAAAAATAATTAAATATTATAAAATAATTAAATCATGTTAAAAATATGAACATGGTGAATTTATTTAATTTTATACTTAAATTTTTATTAATTTTGACTATTTTTGACAGATTCGCGCAAAGGGTGAAAATTGGCTCGGCTGATACTGCTGAAAGCATAAAACCAAGAAGCAATTCGAAGTATCGAGGCACTTTAATTTCTAGCCTAAGACGGTCCAGAAATGTGTATTAATTCATAAATTAATTAATTTTAATTTATTCCCCATTTAATTTGGGTTAAATAAATTATTTTTAATTAATTAAGGAAAAATGGTCCAGTTGAACCGCATTGGTTGAGCCAAATTGAGTGAACCGAACCAGCCACTAAATGGGCAGCCCAGAACCGTCCATATGCTGACCCAAATCAGCATTTTAGCTGATTAAATAGGCTTGCAAAAAGGCCCTCAAAAGACTTCTAAATTTCATTCAAACCCCACCTTAAATTATGGCTTTGTAGATTTGCCCCAAGCTTAAAATAGCAAAGTTGAAACTCTCAACTTTGCCATGTGTGTGGCCGGCCAAGGGAGGGCTCTTTGGATGCTGGAATTTGATATTTTTAGCAGCCACAATCAGCTATAAAATCCACCCCTTTCTGATCATGCAAAGCATCCCTCACTTCACAACATTCTCTCATTCCCTCTCTCACTTTTCTCTCATTTTTTCCATTCCATTCCCTCCTGTTCAAGTGCCGATTTCTTCTCTTGGGAAAGAGGCTTCCATCAGCCATTTTGGAGCAGCAATTAGATGTTCATAAGCCACCTTGATAGCCAAGGCCAACGAAGAACGAAGAACAGAGCAACTAGTCAAGCCACGGAGAAACACCAGATTTGCCTATTGTTCCCTAACTCTTTAATTTTTGTTGTTGTTTTGACAAACATGTTTATGAATATTTATGCTATTGAAATGGTTATTTTAATCAATTCAGCTTAAATTATGTTTGTGTTGGGTTGATTATATTCTGTCTTCTTGAATTGTTAAAATGATGTTTATGCTGTTATAAGCCTCAGTAAGATGCTTGATTAAGTAAAACCATGCCTAAGTTATTCTTGCATTATGACTGTGAAGTAACTAATGAATTAATTATTTAAACGGATAGCAATTGTAATTAGTTGACATAATACTTAATCAGTGCATGTTTATTCTTCTAAGGTAGCTGAAGGTTAAATTAGCAATGTATCTGGTGATATTATTGCCTGGCATAACTTGTAAGATTATTGTGATTAAATTGTTTCAAGGTAGGGATATCTTGTTACTTCACAAAGCCTTTTATATGCTTGTTAGATTTAATTAATCGTTTGAATTGACATAGGGATATGCAAGAGATTGGTTCAATTTAATGAGTATGTATGTGCAAGAACATGTTTGCTTGCTAGAATCTATTTAGTCGGTTGAATTGACATAGGGATATGTCAAGAGATGAATGGATTTTTGTATGTGAATTTGTTCATAAGTTAGCAAATTACCGGGTTGCTGTGAATTTATTCGTAACAGTGGAAACATGAGTTTAGTAATTCTGAGTTCAAGAAATATAATTAATCCAACACAAGTATGTTACATTGATTAAATCTTATTTGAAATCGTGCCCTAAAACTCTTTTGTTTTATTTAAATCATTTACTTAGTTTTTAAATAGTTCCTGACTATCTTCTAAAACCAAATTACTTTTACTTCACCAAAGTGTTTTACAATTAATTTCATAAATAATTCTTTTTACAGTCCCTATGGGTACGATAACTCGACATTTACTTGTCACTTTATTACTTGTTGCGATTGTGTACACTTGCACATTTTTTCGTTGTTCCAATTATTCCAAGGATCGAACCCAAAAGAATCGATGATTGAACAATTTCTACTTACAAGCATGCAAAATAGAGAGTTTAACCAACTAATTGCTGAAAAGTATATTATGGCAAATCGTAAAGTCAAGAAGGATTAAACTAATATATGAGCAAGCTGTCAAGGACTAAATTGTAAAACATGCAAAATTATGAAATTAACAAATAGATAATAAACGGTGTTTGATTGATCTCGATGTCGTTCACTCACCATCGAATTAGAGATCCAAATCGCCTAAACTCCTAAATGGCTCCATTTTACCTCTCGGTCTCAATTTTACCAAGTTAAACAAATTAATGTGGATTATCTCTTGAACTTGCCAGTTAACCCATGACTAATGAATTGGTGCTTAACAAGATCTCCTCTCGGTCTCACTTGCCTAGGTATTCCTTTAGGGTCGTCAATCCTAAGTTTTTAGGTTCATTCAAATTAGTCCAAATTATTACGATTTGGTCTCTCATCCAAAAATTAGTTCACCACATCTCCATCAACTAACCCCTTTAAAAATTTAGTTACTCATACTAAAAATAAATTTAGTGAACATAAAAATGCATAACATGGAAGCCATTAAAGAAAAGCTTGAGAAAAATATAAAATTTGGGATCTTCTCTCGGTCTCACTTGCCTAGGTATTCCCTTAGGGTCGTCAATCCTAAGTTTTTAGGTTCATGCAAATTAGTCCAATTTATTATGACTTGGTCTCTCATCCAAAAATTAGCTCACCACATCTAGATCAACCAACCCCCTTAAAAGTTTAATTACTCATACTAAAAATAAATTTAATGAACATAAAAACTACATAACATGGAAGCCATTAAAGAAAAGCTTGAGAATAATATAAAAGTTGGGATTTTTATGTAAGGCAACTTAAAGGAAATGTAAAAAGAAGCATACAACAAGAAAATATAAAGTAAGAAACATAAAAAGGAATAAGCTTTAACAGATTTAATGTAAAAGGAACTAAAATACATTAAAATAAAACTGAAAATATCATTACAAGGAAGGTACAGGGACTAAAAGTGCAAATAAACCTAAGCTACAGTGTTAACTAACTTAACTTACTACAAGAACACTAAGAAAAAGAAGAAAAGTTGCAGGAAAATATAAATCTACAACTACAAAGATGGAACAAAGAAACCCTAGAAGAAAATGAATAAAATCTAAAGAAACCCTAAGCTAAAACTACTCTAATGTGGCCTCCTTTGTATGAGCCAAAATTTGGTTTATTTAAGTAGCTATCTCTGACCCAATTTTGTGCCCAAAATGCCCTTGAACGGGCCTCTTCTAATTGGTCCTTCGGTTGGACAAACATTGCTCTTGGTGTCATTTTTTATCTTTTGACAACAATGATATCACGATACTAAGGGCTTGGTATCGCGATACCCTAGGGAAATATTGCGATACCACTACTTGATGCCTTGGTCATGGGATTGGTGAGGGTATCGCGGTACCAAAGCCCTAATATCACGATACCCTTGCCTTGATGAAGTTTTCACGCGATTTTAGACCTACGACAAGTACCTATAACTAGGGGTGTTTAAACGATTAACTGAACCGAACTAGTATTAACCAATTTTTTTTGAAAAAAATTAACCGAACTGAAATATTTCAGTTAATTTGGTCGGTTAACCAAATTAACCAAAATTTATATGTTTTATTTTTTTTTGTTAAAACAAGTATAAAACATATCAAAAAAACAAATTGATAATGTTCATTTGACCGAATTAACCAAATTAGTAATAACCTAATACATATAATATATAATATTTTTTATTAAGTTCAGTTAATTCAGTTAATTTGGTTAATTACCCGATTTTGAGCCAAATTAACCATTAATCGAATTAATTGTTAATTACTAGATCAATTAACCGACCAATTAACCGAATTAGATCGGTTTGGTCGGTTAATTTGGTTTTAACCTAAGTTTGAACACCTCCACCTGTAACACTCAAATGAAGGTTAGGATACTAAATGACATGATCGGCCAATTTGGGTCTCAAAATAAGTAAAAAGAGGTAATTTACACTTATTAATTCAAAACCTAAAAACTATAAAAAATTATAGAAAAGACGCTACTATGCTTGAAAACAAGCTCCTCAAGTGTATCGGAGAAGTCTAATTTGCCATATCAAATTATGGCAGATCACCTGGCTGGTGCGACAGTCAATTCAGCCTGGGCCAGTGACGACCTAACATGTCTGGTCCAACCATCGGTTGGATCATCGGACCTGGTTCAACCAGTTTGGGGTCTTGGTCTTAGTTTTTGTGTAACACCCCAAACTTGGCCTAGACGTTACGACCGAATCTGCAATGTCACATTGAGGTGTATTTCGAAAAAACGTAGTTTCATTGAAAAATCCATTCTATATTAAAACCTTGTTGTGATCTTTATGAAAAATTTAAGGTATCTTGATCGTTGTTTAAAACTCATGTTGGTTTAGCAATGTGTTTATCATATTAGGTTGTTATCACACTTTAAAAACATTGTTTGTTTGCGGAAGCTTTAAATTATGTGGCAATAGCGAGGTGTTTTGAAAGCATATATCTTTACGGAAAACCGCGGCCTACTTCTAAAAAATATGATTCAAAGTAATTAAATCTCAAACCAAAAATAAAACTTTAAGAGGCCTTATTACATAACAAATACCCAAAATAAATTGCTTATAAAATAGAAGTTAAAAAGTGAAAACATGTGTGATTGTGTGACCACCGTTGAGTCCCTCACAGCACCGGCCCGTTTAATGATTACCTGCGCAGAGAAACAAAAGGGTGAGTTTATGAAAACTCAGTGTATAATCCCTTATCAACAATCAGTCATTCAGTAAACAGTTACAATCTGGGCCTAAGCCCGTTTCAGTCACAGTTCAATCTCAGTTAGGGCCTTAGCCCATTTCAGTAACAGTAGCAGTGTGAGCCTTAGTCCATTTTAGTAACAATAACAGAAATACAATAAAAAATCCTACCCATCCATCCTCTACACTCCACTCTGTCCAGCCCTACACTCCATGTGGGGATAAAATCGACCCACCCATCCTTACACTCCAAAAATATAGCACCGGTTGCGACACCAAATAGTATTTGCAGCAGAGCTACCAGTACAGTACACTTCCTTCAAATATAATAGCCCATCCCCATGCAAAATGTCATGTCATAATATCATACGTGTATGCAAATCATGTCATGCTCGAATACAGTTATACATGTTGTAGGGGCATATCAGTCATTTTACCTCATAGGGGTATTAGTCATTTCATCAGATTAGGGTCTAGGTATACTTACCGACCCAACATTAGGTCCACAGTCATCTCGAGCGACCCGTGCAACCTTAACAGCCAAACAGTGAAAATGGGCCCAAGCCCATAATGTGGTCCATGTGGGCCCACACGCCTGTGTGGCCCGTAAAGCCCAAAAATGACCTTGGTCGTGTGAACAACACAGCCTGGCCCAATAATCTCCACACGTCTATGTAGGGCCTATGAGCTTGTGGGCCCACACGGCCCATTTTGGTCCAACGTGGCCCAAAATAGCCTAAGCCCATGAAAATGCTTATGGAGGCCTCTACGATCTAACACCCATATTTTACTCTTTCGGATTACCACACGAGCGAGCGCAAGCTTGTGTAGCGTCAGTAGACAAACTTTTCTAGCTTTTTCTGATCTACGTTTATAGCAGTGTGATTACACACCTATTTGCGAAAAGTACTAGAAGTCTAGAGCACCAATCCTACATTCATTCAAGGCATTCAATTAGTCGTTTGATAATAAGGTAAATCACCCTCCTCTTTATTACTTAATCCCAAAACATTAGATACCTGCCTTGAATGAACATAAGTGGTTTAATCCACTTAAACTACTGAATAAGATTGATCACCCAATACTCCTAGCAAATCGACAGTAAAAGAAGGTGTTAGTTACAGGATTAACACAACAGAGAGGGAAAGTAAGAGAAAGCTGAAATAGTAGAAACCAAGCAGGGACCTACCAAAAATGCAAAACCAATTCGGAGAAAAGAGCAGTCGACCTACACCCAACTTGAAATCCGAAAGTACCCGCTTTGACAGAGACAACAAAGGCACAACTACCCTCCTATCAGAAATCGTCAACATAAGAAGATGATAAGTATAAGACTAAAAAGGCAAGGAGGGAGAAAGAGAGAGAAAGAGTAAAACTGAGTAGATGCATTACCACCAAAGCTGACAGAAGGTAAAGAAGAATTAGCACAGAGAAGGAGAGGAGCAATTGATCAATAAGAAACTGATTGGGGAAAATGAGGAAGAAGAAATTAGGCCAACAAAATAGAATGGATTTCAGAGAGGAAGCAAAGTATTCAGCCACAAGAACAACAAGGGAAAAACGATTCGTTAAGGAGTAGTGGTAGAAGGACAAAAATCAAAATAGGCAAAAAGAAAATACCCTAAAGAATCCCTAGCAGAATTTGACTATTAGCAAAATGTAGGAAAGAACCCAAAAACAAATGTCGCAAAGACAAAAAGTGGGGAATGAAAAAGAACAAAAGTGTACAGCAACCGAACTAAACTCACCTAAAGCTGAATCCCCAACACAAACTGATTCCTTGAGTGCCTAGAGTCTAAATTTGACACTCCACTCCCTTTCACCTCAACTTCCCCTAATCCTCTCCTCAAATCTCTCCACAATATTCTCCTAGAATTCGGCTACACACTCCCCACTCCCCCCCAACACTCTCAACCGCCCATAAGTATCAGTATCCCACCGACATACAACCTCTAACACGACACAACAGTAAAAAGACATCCCTTGCACGTAGTAGGACTCGAACACAAGTCCCTTAGCATTAGAAACATGCTATTAACCTTTGGACCAGCAAGCTTTTTATGACATATCTTACCCTCAATAATTTAAAAGTCTACCAACCATGACAAAGGCCCATTCCTTAAAAACAAAGTTTTTTTTTCTCAAATGCCCAAGCTTGAACCCAATACCTCTCAGACGTTTCCCAAGACACTTAACCATTGAGACAAGCATGCATTTGAGTTACAGAACATACAAAAAATAAGTACCTATATTTTAGGGCGTTACATTTTGGTTCTCGGGTCCAATTTTCAAGTTCAATTATTCATTGGTCCAATTGCTTGACTTGAAAAATTAATTTCCAAAAATATCATATTTATTTAAATTAATTTGATTAATTTAATTTTACTTGATAAAATTTTTTTTCCAAAAATCACTAAGATTTTCCAATTTAAATTTTTAAGAAAATTCTCTAGTTAACCAAATTCTCATGACTGCCTAAGTTAATTCCCCATCGAATAAATCAACTCAATTAAATTATTTCCAAAGTCGTAGAATTTTCTTCTCATTCAAATGCAATTCATCGAGCTTTTGTTGAGCTCGCTGAGGGACCAATCAGACATATACAATTATGCTCGAGTAATTGCAATTATGTCCAGAAGTATCGTTCCAATAATTCACAATTTACTTAATCATGGAGTCAGTCTATAAGAAGTACCATGATTGAAAACTCTTTATTGTAAACTCTTTACAAAAGTAGCTCATCCAACTGATTTTCCTAATGACCTCGTCATGTGTGCATTGCCTTCATATGATATCCTTAATTCCTTTGAGTTAAATCCATTCACTCAATACAGTCCTATTTTATCTCATTGTCACCATTGTGTCTTCTTAATGATTAATATGATCACTATCAACTAATAATTGTGATAAATTGTTCATTCGGGAACAAGCAACCAGTGGCCACGTTCTATATTTAAAAGTCCACACATGCCAATGAGAGGATATCATTGACTCTTTAATCGAGCTATGAATTCAATTATTTCTAGTAAAGTCCTGCTATACACAGGTCATGTACCCAACATACCAGCTATCGAATCGATCATCTTTAGAGTATAAGCCTCCACTTATATCAAAGCACATGAATATCTCAGGATTAAGGTAAGTCACTCCATGAATATCTCAGGTGAATCAATTCACAAACGGATTCAAAATTAATTCAACTCCGGTCTAGTTCAATGTATCATTCTTCCAATGAGTACATTTATGTCTCTACCCATGGAGTTAACTGATCCGATATTTAAGACTAGCCATCTCCTTAATTGAAATTGTAGATGACATAATAATCCTTCTAAGTATTTGAATCAAATTATCACTTTGACTCTTTTACGGGTTTACAGACTCGTTTAGATTATCTACTGAAGTAAGTTATCTTTCTTGCAATGTAAACGTTCTTATAATGCCACTTATCATTAGTTTGAACTTAGACAATCAATGAGCTAATATTTGCTTGTCACAATTTCGCTATGTATGCAACAATGAAAGACAGAAACACCAAAGATATAATAGTGAAATGTGAAATTAATTTTATCTATTTATTCATCATTCAAATACATAAAAACAAACAATTAAATGTTTACTACGATATGGATACATTTCCCAACAACTTATTTGTTTGCTCTTTTGAAAGGATCTGTGTCTTAAGATTTGGGTAGAAATCTTAAGGGAGTTGTAACTTATCCTCAAAGGTTCATCAAATTAATGAATTTGGGAAAATCCTTAGTGGTGGAAAACTAAGGTAGTGGAGTAGGCAATTAGGGCTGAACCACTCTAAAATCATTGTGCTTATTGTCTTATTTTCTTATCCTTTCTTCCACAAAATTTTTAAAGGCCAATTCACCTCCTGTTGGCTATTTTGGTTAATTGATTTTTCTAACAAAATCCGAGCAAGAGATGTTACATGTAACACCCCTAACCAATCTCTGTCGCCGAATTAGGGTTACAAAGTATTACCATATAATCAGAAAATTTTAAACTTAATATCATTCAATAACATAATCAAATCATAAACCAATCATATACATACATACCATCCCTAAATCGAGTTCTCAAGGCTCTACAAACACCATAGAAACAATTTAGGACTAATTTGAAATCATTTGAAAAGTCTAGGAAAAATTCATAAAAATCTAGAAACAAGGGTCACCCGGCCGTGTGGCCAAGCCTTGTGCCTCACACGGCTGAGACACACACTTGTGTCTTAAGCTATGTTACCTTCGAACTAGGGACACATAGCTGTGTCCCAACCTGTGTCCTCACCCATGTAACTCTCTGAGTAGGGTCACACGGTCGTGTCACACGCCCGTGTGTTAGGCCATGTAACTCCTTGAGTTGCCCCACGCGCCCGTGTGTCAGGCTGTGTAAGTTACTGACTTGCATATAAAGGAATTCTCAGATTACACAAGACTATGTCGCCAGGCCGTATGTCACACACAGCTGAGTCACATGCCCGTGTCTCAGGCCGTGTGGACCTAAAATTCACCTAGAATCAAACCATTTCAATACCATTCCATGCATGAACATTTAGACTAATTATGAAAACTTTCAAAGCACCAAAACCTCATCTAAACACACATATTTTCCACTTCCAAAACCTTAATTCAATTAACCAATATGTCAATCAAGGCACCATTATTAATATCCAAAAATCGGATACATAAACAAGTTCATATGACACATTTCATGTATATAAATCTAATCCACTTAGGTACTAAAACATACCACATTTAACCATTTCTAAACCATTCAAGACATGCCATAATAGCCTCATACCATTATGTACCTAGAACACATCACAATTGACCATTTTCAAGCTAACAATTTATACCAACAAGCTATACTCTTTTATTGTCAAAAAGTGCTCAAAAGGACTTACCTAAACAAGCATTATAAGTCTATAAACCAAACATAAACATCATGGCACAAACATGCTCAATTACCATTTCCAAATTATCACCAACATGCCAAGAGAACCTTAGAAACAAGAACTATAAATTTACCAAAACATCATAACTTGGTAAGGCATCAAAGTGAATCAAATCAACATAGCTTTCCAAAGCTTAAACATGCCAAGACATAATTAATACATACACCATAATACCATTACAAAGCACCCTATACATGTCATTATAAACAATAGCAAAAATACTAAACAACTACCAAATTGTCCATTGGATAGTGTGATAGATCTCTGACGAACTTCCAGTCGATCGAGTTTTCGATAACCTATAAAATATAATAAAGTAAATACATAAGTGATGAATGATTAGTAAGCCCGTATAAACTTAAACATAATTTACCACTTCATTAATACAATTTAGAGATTAAGCATGAACCATTATCAATGCCATAAGCTTGGTATAAGCCAATTGAAACACCAACAATCTTACAAATTAGTAAGTTCATTAACATCACAAGTTCATCAACCTATTCATAAGATTATGAATCATTCATTACTTACTTACCATTCCATTCCAAAAGCTTAGTGTAAGGTTAACAACATCATCACTTCACAAGTTACTGTACTTGTGTATGATATAATTGCATTCATCCATAAAAGTAAGTAAACTTACACATGTAATCACATTATTTAGTTCATAATTCCTTTCATAAGTTCATGATACATTCCCTTTGAACACTTACCATTTCATTTCCTTTTCAAACCCATTAAACCACCTAAAATTACATCGGATACTCGGGAAAGCTCACACAGAGTGTGCCTTTACATATAACCGTAACCTTTCCTTTACATCATTGCTCGCACAAGCTATGAAATGGGCCTGCTCACACGAGCTGTGGGTTGAAATGTAAGCTACACGATGTTGCTCACACAAGATGTGGAGTATCTGCAACAAATGTAAGACCTCAACTATCGATAGGACATTCAAGACTAGCACCCGAAACATGAAATCCCTAATGACATGTCATTTAGATCCTACGAATTCCTAAGGTTCAACCGGGACTCGATAACCATCAAAATATTGGTTTGTTTATACATCATTCAATTATATTATGAATATCATAATAACATACATTTAAATAACATGAATATAACAACCATTCATACGAACTTACCTCTACAACTAGGGGCGTGAAGGTTATAATGAGCTATTCCAAAGTTTTTGCTTTGCCTCGATCTAGGTTCATATGCGGTCTATCTTGATCTAAATAAACAATTTTAATCCATTTAATACTTATAGTATTCAATTTAGTCCACATTTCATATTTATACAAAATTACCATTTTACCCCTAATATTTTAACTTTTTACAATTTAGTCCTTAAGCTCATAAATTGGAATTTAAGCATTCTAATCCCTCTCATAAGCTAACTGGATTCTTTAAGGACTTAAACCAACCCATACAAATCATCATTTCATAAATTTAACATGACATTTTACTATTTTTACAAATCAATCCATATATGTAAATTTCATCAAAAATCACTTTACAAAACTTGTTTATTTCTCAAAAAAGTTCATAATCTAGCATTTAACATTAAGAACCATTCAAGAACATTTATTGCATAACCCTCAATATTTAACAATTTTACAAATTAATCCCCGGATAGCTAGATTAGGCTAAAACAACCTCAAAAGCATAGAAATTACTAAAAACGGGTGCAAAATGGACTTACATGCAAGGTGGAAGCCTAACCGAAAGCTCAGATCCTATATCCATATGATTTTCGATGGTGAAATGAAAATGGGGAAGAAGATGAATGTAATTCTTTTAGTTATTTTTCTTTATTTACCAAATTACCATTTTACCCTTACTAATAATAAAAAATTACATCAATACATTGTCCATGCACATCACCTTAATTGGCCTATTTACCATTCAAGTCCCTTAGTTTAAGATTTCAAAGCTATTAGATGCCTTTAACTAATAAAACTCAACTTTTACACTTTTTACGATTTAGTCATTTTTACCTAATTAATCATTTAAACATCAAAATTTCTCAACAAAAATTCAATACGACCTTAATAATACTCCATAAATATTTAATAAAATATTTATGACTCAATTTATAGAAACGAGGTACCGATACCTCATTTTCTAAAACCACTTAACGTTAGGGTCTTACCATTTGAACCTAATTGTTCTTGCATTTAGCATAAATCATTAAATAAAATTTTATTATCACACCATATAATACTCATAAATATTAATTCATAATATTTACATACTCACACATAAAATTTGTGACCCCGAAACTACTGTTTCGACACCACAGAGAAATGGGCTATTACATTACATTTAAGCACATAATCATCTTTTAGAATCCCATTCATACATTTGCTTTAAAAATTGTCTAATATACTTTTATAGTTCATATTTATACTACCAAACCTAAGTCCAAAATCATATATATAAAAAAAGTCTTGAAACTTTGAAAGTTGATATGATTCTTGTGAAGAAGTACTTCTCATATCTTCAATCTAGTTTCTTTCACTTATGTGTTCAAAAAACATGTTAAGCTATGTGAATAGCTTAATAAATACCTAATTGAATTCAATAGCTTACCAATTATTTTATTTAAGCATATTTTATACCATTTAAATTAAAATACATTGATAAACTACTTATACTATGAAATAACATGCAACCTATTATTAAACTTATAAAGTATCCAGGTAATTTCATTATTTATTTATATTATTTGGTCATATAATTTCTTACATTGTCATTTACATGTCATATATCATTTTTATCATTTACAGATCTTGAACATTGTTTTACATAATTCATATATTTTACTTTTAAATTTAACAGATCATTAAACTAAATTCATTATTCTTTTCTTCCATATAATCATACAATTTCTTATATTTTCACTTCCTTTATGGCTTATCATATTATATAATTTTTCATGTAGGTATCAAATATTACTTATATATTTTATAGATCATGATCATAATTAGAATATCGATAACATAATTCCTAGAGTCCTAGTCCAAAACAAGATTCTTGGCCTTTAACGAAACTCTAATAACAAAACTCCAATATCCAACCTGTACACTATGTTTTGAAGAACATAAGCATGAACATACCGTAAATAGAACTCTTGTATCCCTTTCACCTACCATAACCCTCATTCACCAACCCTATTCTCAACTGTACCTCAACCCCTCATCACACCATAATCATATAATGTATTATTTCATTTATTCATTCTAGGTCATTGACATTTAATTTCACATAGAATCATATACTAACTTTTCAACTTTTTTTTTAAATAACTCTAAAAGATTAATTAATTATGAAAATGACTTGGAGGAAAAATTATATACAAAAATGACCCGTTTACTACGACTGCTGTTGGTGCCGCTTGAGTGTCAGGCAGCACCACCCATTTTTCCTCTCAATCATCATATTTGGAAAAAAAAAATTTGTGCCGCATTATATCAAACGACACTTATATGTATTTTTCAAAATACTTGTAAAAATATGAGTATTCACAGTGAAAAAAATAAAAAATATTTTTTAATGGATATCTCTGGTATGTCAGACAGCGCTGGTAAATTTATTTTTAAAAAAATTGTATTAATTAAAATAAATTGAAAAAAATATTTTTTTTATAGATATCATGTCCAAGCCCATCAGCCTCACTTTAATAAAAAAAATAATTGATAGGTTGGTTGTGACCTACCACATTTATTCCTTCTTATTTTTATTATTTTTAATTAGATTTGAATTTATTTAAAAAGAAAAGACTGAAAATAAGGAGAAAAATCTGTGAGGATAAGGATCACCAGAAACCAAAGTTTAACAAAACTAACCAAAAGTAAGTTGTGCCCAAATTACCTTCATAGATGTAAAAGCTAGGTAAACTGCCTCCTGCTTCTTACGTTTTCCTTATTTTAAAAGCATAAAAAATCAAAGAACCTCTTAATTACACACTAAAGTAACTGTAACTCTTCATTCTCCTTCTCTCCTAATTTTTCTCTGATTTGATTTTTTTCTTTCCCTATCTACTTCTCAATCGCTTTCGTGTTAGTTTTTCCACCACTGGTGAAAGCATGTTATCTATGCAAAGCAAGACTTAAAAAAACGAAAACAAAAAACAGAACATAAATGGAACTCGAATTCCCTGTTTTCATCAAGCATTAAACCATTGAAACAACGCGAGGAACTTTCCCATCATCCACAGCCAAACTTAAATACTTGACTGCAAATCCCTCATCTCCAGCAAGCTCTCCATGTAGAGCCGTGGCATATATATAGAAAACTGTATTTGCAGCTAAATTACAAAACATTAAAATCATAGAGAAGGAGGAAGTGGCGTCAAGATTCAAAACAAATACCCAACTTGTCCATTTATCAGCAGCTGAATCTCCGTATGTCATAACTGAGCGCCAGGTATTACTCGAAATGACGAAGCCGAAAAGCAGTATAATCTTCAAAGCAACCCCTTTCATTCCTTTAACTAAATTTCGACTTCGCTTTAATGGTTCAAACCCCCAGCTTGATTCAACGACGACGACTACGTAAGCAAATATCCAATTCACTTGTAAATGAACCACAATAAACAAGAGAATAATCACGTAAACAAGGCAAAGGAAAATGAAATAAGGTGAAGGGTAATGAACTTGGAAGCCTAAGATGACTACTGCAGAAAAGGCTAAACCAAGGATCAAACTGATCCCAGAAACGATAAGCTGGGTTACAAGGCAAGTCGAAAAGAGAGGGAAGAGGGAAGTGAAAGCCGCCTTAATAGCGGATAAAAGCTTGATAGGTCGACCGTAAAAGCCGTGGAAAATGCTGTAAGTGATGGAACCGGTGGCCAAGAGGGAGAAGATGGAGATGGGGATGGTGTAAAGGAGATTCAGGATAAAGATTTTAGTGGGGAAGATGGAGTGATCTTGCTAAAGGAAGCTAAGGTAGGATTCAATGGCGATGAAGGGGTAGATGGATAAGAAGAAAGAGAAAGGGAGGAGGAAGAGGAGTGAGAGAGCTAGGAAGTGGCGGGACTGGACTTTGATTATCCGGCTGTATCCAGACCGGATGGCGCAGATGTCGATCTTTAAGAGTGGTGGTGGTGGCGTTGCCATGGCGGAAGGAGGGGGAGATTATCATGGCATATCAAATGAGAAGCTTCATCTTTATAATGCATGGAAAAAGGGTTTGAGATAAGTCAGAAGGGTCAACTTTAACTAAGGTGGATATTGAGACACGTCATTTCTGGTCAACTTTTTGTCCTTTATCATAATTTAGTGGGAGAAAGGTTGGTTTCATCGTAATAATGTACTATCGCTTATTTCAAAATAATTTATTTACCATTTTGAAACTTTTGGTTAATAGTAATTTAAGTTGTTAATCCATTTCTTTTTTTCTTTTTAAATAATACTGGGTTGTATTAAATATAAAACAACAAAACATTAAAGTCTAGAAACAAGACACAGGCCATACTCCAAATGAGAGCTAGGGCTATTTGAATAAAAAGAAAATAATACATAAAATAACGAAAAAATCCAGCCTTATGAGTTGTCTACTTCTAGTTGGTTTTGTAAAAAATATTTGCACCCCAAATGACCAACTCTTGGAGAAAACAAACAGTCATAGAAATCAAAATTTTTCTTCTCCTACTCTCTCATTTTCACTTGATGATGTTGTCACTGTGTTGACCTTCATCTCCATCCCTGATCAATTTCCGAGTCGGTGAGATCTTGATTAACATATTCATGAACAAGGTATGCATTTACCCCTCTTTTCAGCCTTTTAGATGTTGGGTTATGTGCTGATCTATTTGCTGCTCTTCTTGCATGTTGAAATTTGCATTCATAAAAAGCCGTCATTTGGTCTAGAATATCAACAATTTATGGCCCGATTGCCAATTTGTCTTTTTTTTGTGATTGAACTTTCTTTATTATCGTCAAAGAGTCGTCCTCGATAATAACATATTTTATCCCCAGTTCTCTACCCACATTTACTGCATGCAAACATGTTATGGCTTTTGCTGCAAATTCGGAAGAAATGTTGTCATGGATCACTGTTTTTTCGGCCAAGACATCTCCTTTAGAATTCTTCACTATTACCCTCGAACATGATATATTTTTCCCATTGTCAAAAGTAGCATCGAAGTTTATTTTGAGAAAACCCTTTTCTGGCAACCTCCATGAATCTGAATCCGAACATATGGCAAGGTGATTTCTATCCATATCTTTTAGTTCCTGTATATACTGTAATATGAACTTTGCTGTTTCAGTTCCAGATCTTTTGTGACCTCCATGTATCCAATGATTCCTAGTGGACTAGATAGCCCAAATGGCGCAAATAAAGATTCGACACTCCTCTGCTTTACTATGAAACAGGACCCAGGTAAACCACTCCATATATTCCATATGAAATAAGTCATAGGACCAGGCAAAATTTAATTTTTCCCACGTTTCCTTTGCAACAGCACAGTCTCGAAAAATATGTTCCCTAGTTTCCAGCCCTTGTCTACATCTCGAGCAGCTAGCATCATTAGTTAATCGTTTTATTCTTAAATTCACTAAGGTAATGAGATAGTTGAGAGTGGCTCTCCAAACTGCAATACGTAGTTTTGAAGGGAGATTACTGTTCCACAGTTTCTTGTAACAATTTGTAATTTCAGGCGAGCTATAATTATTAATGTTGTAATCAGTACCTTGTAATAGTAATTTGTATCCACTACGTACAGTATATTCACTCGATGCTTCACCCCTCCATATAAAAAATCATCATGTGGCAGATGAGCCAAGGGAATTTGTAGGATCTTTTGGGCATTATCTTCTGAAAAGGTATTCCGAATCAACTTTGTTTTCATGATCTGGTATTACTGTCAATAATATCTTCAACCATTGTGATATTCTGCCTTATAACCCTTTGATTGATCAATAGGCCTATCACCTTCGAGACCCAAACATCTTCTTCAATACGAATGTCATGGCCAGTACCCACCCTCTAGCATAGTCCTGATAATAAGAGCCCCTTTGCAGCCCATATACTTTTCCAGGTATAGGAAAGTAAATTTCCTAATCCTGAATTTAAAAAAATCAGTATTCGAATAATATTTAGCTTTTAACGTTCTAGCTAAAAGGGAATTAGGATCATCAATTAATCTCCAACCTTGTTTTGCAAGAAGAGCCAAATTAAATTTTGCTAAATTACGATATCCAAGGCCACCACATTCTTTTAACTCGCATAATTTGCTCCATGAACACCAATGAATACCTCGTTTCCCATAACCTCTTTGCCACCCAAAATTTGCTATTATTTGTTCTATTTATTCATATATTGATTTCGGCAATAGGAAGCATGCCATTGTGTATGTGGGGATTGCTTGTAAAACGGCTTTAATGAACACCTCTTTTCCTCCTTGCAATAATAATCTTGTACTCCAACTATCTATCTTTAACTTTAAACGATCCTTTAAGTGTTGGAACGCCAAGCGTCTCTTCTTGCCCACCATATTTGGCAGGCCCAAATATTTCTCAGAGTTGTTTGACCTTTTTACCCCCAGTCAATTCGATATGGTAAAAACAGACATTATTAGTGGTATTTGAACTAAAAAACGCAATCGACTTACTGTAGTTGATGCATTGTCCTGAACAGACTTCGTATTCTTTGAGAACCTTTTCAAACGTCGATGTACCCTTGTCAGTCGCTTCTCCAAATAAAACACAATCATCAGCAAAAAGAAAATGGGAGATTTGGGGCCCTCTTCTACTTGCCTTAACCCCTATCAAACTCCCTTCCTCTGTTGCTAGCCTTAGAAGTGTTGAAAGCCCTTGACTATAATTAAAGAATAAAAAGGGACTTAAAGGATCACCTTAATGTAAGCCTCTTCCTAGAGTAAAGATCATCCCTGGCACACCATTTAAAACAACCAAATACGAAATATTGTTGATACAATGCATTATGCGCTCCACCCATACCACGTCAAAACCCATTGAGATCATCATTCTTTTCAAAAACTCTCATTGCACTAGGTCATATGCTTTACTCATATCAATCTTTAGTGCCATAAGACCTTTTTTCCCTACCCTTTTATTTCTTAAAGAATGGAGAATTTCATAACTGAGAAATATGTTATTAGATATTAATCGTCCCGGTACAACGCATTTTGAGTAAAGTCAATACAATGATCAATAACTTTTGCAGTCTATTCGCTATAGATTTCGAAATGATTTTATAGAATATCGTGCATAGACTAATTGGTCTAAAGTTGGTAGATTTCTTGGATGACTCATTTTTAAAAGTAACACTATATTCGTATGATTCTGAGGTTTTAAAGATTTGCCTTTATTAAGGACCTCCAAGCAGAAATTACTGACTTCCCTCCCCACTATGTGCCAAAATTTTTGAAAGAAAATGGCTAGAAAACCATCAGGTCCAAACACTTTTGTCGACCCTATACTGTTAATTACTTCAACGATTTCCTCCTCTTTGTATTCTGTTATTAATAATTGATTCATGTTCTCATCAATAGACCGTTTAACCCCTGAAATAAAATGATTTGTATCACCGAACCCACTTGATTGGAAGATTCCCATAAAATAATCCCTTAGTATATTTTCCATGTCAGTATCCTCTATTTTTAGAGTGCCTTCCCTATTTTCTAATCCCTGAATATTGTTCATCCTATGTCTTTGAGATGCTTTGTTGTGAAAGAAGGCTATAATTTTATCTCCGTGCCACAACCAATTAGCTCTGGCCCTTTTGTTCCCAATATAATTCCTCCTTTTCCATCTCTCAATTTAATTCTAGTTTTACATTAATAATTTCAGCTAAAATATCATCATCCCTAGCCATACCATCCAATTCGGCCAATCTTTCCCGTAGATTATTCGTTCTCCTATCATGCTCTCCTTTGATATTTTTCCCCCCATCTTTGTAGACCTTCTCGAAGATAATCTAATTTCTCTCAAGCTTCACTTGACTTTTCAGCCCATAATTTCCTAATGACATCTTCACAAGACAGTTCAAGTATCCACCAAGATTCGAATTTAAACCTCTTCCTCCCAGCTCAAATTTCGTTTAACTCTGTTTGTATAAAAAGTGGACAATGATCAGAGAAGGAATGAGGGAGATGTTTTACCGAGAAATCATGAAACAACTTTAACCATTCATTATTCGCCACAGCCCTATCTAGTCTTTCTCTAATATTTGTGTTTGCAAACTTTCCCCTTTCCCAAGTAAACTTTTTTCCCAATGGAACCCATATCAACCAATTCACAATCTGTCAAAACTTTCCCAAACTCTTCCATTTACCTTTGATTTCTTGCTGCCTCTCTTTTTTTCTCATGAGCGTACATTATCTCATTGAAATCACCCCCAACACACCACGACAATGAACATGTGCTTCTTAACATTCGAAGGAGATTCTGAGATTCTTGTCTATTTGATTGTCTTGGATTCCCATAAAACCCGGTGAACCTCTATTTAATTGAATTATCTTCTTCCTTAATTTTAATGTCTATATGATTAATTGAGTAACTGCAAACTTGAATCAAATAATTTCCATTCCAAGCAAGGCTTAGTCCACCCCGCGAACCCGAAGCCAAAACATCCAACCCATTATGAAAACCACATCGTTTCCGAACACGTTCCATTTTATTATGATCTAATTTTGTCTACATTAAGAAGACCATTTGGGGTTTGTACAACTTCAACATATGTTGAAGCCTCCTTGTTGCCCGGGGATTTGCTAGTCCTCAAACATTCCAGCATAAGAGTTTCATTGTTTCCGATCAACTTGCCATTTTTGACAATCGTCGATATAATTTGTGAAGGATCTTTAATATCTTTTGAAACAAGCCTTGAAGGCTCAGATATTGCAAGAACTGTCGCATATATATTGTCAGATTTAACCCTTTTCGCCTTGTCATCATCCGAGAGGTATGCTTCTATATCATTTAATTCCTCTTAATTAAATTTCCTCTTCCCCATTATCTTCTTAGCCATGGTTGTATCGAAGGTAGTTTTATTTGATAAATGTCATCGGCTATTTTTCTTTTGACTCAATTATTGGGCCTCAATTAGTTCAGTTGACCCAGTTCAGAGTTTCCCTTCATCTTAACCACCTCAAAACTTTGATTCATATTGAACTTGTTTTCCACAACTAAAAGCGTATTTTGGGGAGAATAATTAGCTTTACTATCCCTAATTTTTTGCCACAATTTCCCTGTTTCTAAGAAAGTAGAAGTCTTCTCTAAACAAACTTCCTTCACCGTCCGATACATCTGTTTCCTAGAATCTATTGAAACACCATCAACTCTACCCGTTACCTCCTCACCGGTGTAATAACAATGTTTCATCATTTTCTTTATCAAAGAGCTACACAATAAGCTTTCCATACCTATTGTCGACGATTCTGCTTTGAGCGCTATTGAGTAAGAAAGCTCATCCTCCGCCTTACCTCGACCATCTTTCGATATCATCGAACAATCCTTAATCTCGTGTCTCAGTCAGCCTGAATTAAAAATAGACTTATTTCAGTTTAAACTTAATTTGCATGCTTCAAACTTATTTCAATTTAGTCATTTTTATCATGAAATTCACTATTCTTTATAATTCGGTCTCACTTTCACTTTTCATACATATACTATTTCATCATAGTTTCTTACACATTTTATTTATCAATATAATATTTCACAATTTATTTATAATTCTACACCTTTTCAATCATTATCTTTCCACAACTTAAAGAACAATTGTAATTTGAATTACAATAATCATGCATTTTTTCATTCTCTACTAAATTCTTCACTTATCAAATATTTTCTTGTAAATTTTCAAAACTTTTCATAAATTTTCCCTATATCCATGTGATTTTCGATGGTGAAATGAAAATGGAGAAGAAGATGAATGTAATTCTTTTAGTTATTTTACTTTATTTACCCAATTACCATTTTACCCTTACTAATAATAAAAAATTACATCAATACATTGTCCATGCACATCCACTATCACCTTAATTGGCCTATTTACCATTCAAGTCCCTTAGTTTAAGATTTCAAAGCTATTAGATCCCTTTAACTAATAAAACTCAACTTTTACACTTTTTACGATTTAGTCATTTTTACCTAATTAATCATTTAAACATCAAAATTTCTCAACAAAAATTCAATACGATCTTAATAATACTCCATAAATATTTAATAGAATATTTATGACTCAATTTATAGAAACGAGGTACCGATACCTCATTTTCTAAAATCACTTAACGTTAGGGTCTTACCACTTGAACCTAATTGTTCTTGCATTTAGCATAAATCATTAAATAAAATTTTATTATTACACCATATAATACTCGTAAATATTAATTTATAATATTTACATACTCACACATAAAACTTGTGACCCCGAAACTACTGTTTCGACACCACAGAGAAATGGGCTATTACAATACATTTAAGCACATAATCATCTTTTAGAATCCCATTCATACATTTGCTTTAAAAATTGTCTAATATACTTTTATAGTTCATATTTACACTACCAAACCTAAGTCCAAAATCATATATAAAAAAAGTCTTGAAACTTTGAGAGTTGATATGGTTCTCGTGAAGAAGTACTTCTCGTATCTTCAATCTACTTTGTAACATCTCGAATTAGGGCCTAGTCAGAATAGTGGTTTCGGGACCACAAATCTGACGTAAGAAAGTTTATTTTTATTATATTTTTATGGTCTACAATTTCACGAAACGATTTCGGAAAATCTCGTTCGAAAATTTTGACGTTTGGGCACTCAATTTAGTCAAAAGGACTAAATTATAAAAAGTGCAAAAGTTGAGTTCTACATGTTAGAATTGTCTAATTGTTATGAAATTTTAAATTGGAGGTCCTTAGATGGTAATTAGACCATTGGATAATTTGTTGGACAAAAATGGACATGGAAGGGTAAAATTTTAAAGATGAGTAAAATGGGCATTTTGGTAAATTGGTAATTAAATGGACTAAAAGACAAAATAAAAGCCAAAAAACCCTTGTCCATCTTCTTGTTTGGCTGAATGTAGCAAGGAGGAAGCCATGGTTAGGGTTTTCAAGCTTTCAAGCTCTATTGTAAGTGATCCCGAGCCCCGTTTTTAATGTTCTTTGCATTTTTGAAATCCTTATAACATGATCTACTCATTTCTACCCATATTTTAAGCTAGGGTTCATGTTTAAAAATTGACCCATGCATGACATGTTAGTATTTTGAAGATTAATGGAAGAATCTGAAAGATTAAAGCATGTTTAGTAACTTTGACTAAGTGAATTTTCATGAAAATGCATAAAAAGGACTAAAATGTAAAAGTTGTAAAATGGGTAGTAATCATGTGAATAAAAGAGAAATGTGGGCTGCAATAAGAGCAATAAGGGTTCGACTAGGCTTAAAGTACAAGAAAATCGAGCACATTTCATTTTATGAGCCTAAGGACCAAAGTGCAAATATGTGAAAGTTTAGGGGTCAAAATGTAAATTTACAAAAGTATGAATTATGGACCCATTTGAATAATGTGAATAATAAATAAGTTATATTTGAAATTTTAGATCAAGAAAACAAGATTCAGGCTTAGAACAAGATTGAACGAGGTTAAGCACTAATTCGAAATAAATAGTCATACTCGAACCCGATGTAAGTTCGTATGATAATAATAATGCACTATCATGCTTGAATTGTAATTCTCTATTATTATGACATAAAGTGTATGATTTAATGTATTAGAAGAATTTATGAATGATGAATATGATGTGGAAAATGTGATGAATGTTAAATTACTGTCACATGAGTTGTGTGAATTGCTACACGGTTTTACCCGACGAGGATTCGACAAGTAAGTTCGTGTAACTTGAATGTATACTTTTAATTCTTATAATGTATGCTCATTGATGTTATGATATTTTGATAGTCATGGTATAAAAATTCATGTTATATGAATGTAATGATGAAAAGAGGACTAAAAGTCCTGGTTGAATGAAAAGGATGTCCGATGGATTTTCCTAAAAAGGAATTGACGGTAAAAAGGATCTAGCCCAGACGGGTACTCCTTATGTGATCTAGCCTCCCAAAGAATATGTGTTTAAATGGATTTAGCTCAGACGGGTAATCTGAATTAGGATCTGAATTTAGCCTGGACTGGCAATTCAGATCCGAGCTCATTAGAGTAATTGTCGTTGTAGGGGATTTAGACTGGACTGGTAATCCCGACATTGCTCTATGAGTTTATACTTCGGGGGATTTAGCCTGGACTGGTAATCCCACCGTAAGGATTGAGGTTCGCGAGAGTGCATTCGTTGAAAAGGTCACTAACATGAGTCACTGACATGAATTGACGATAAATGGTTTAGTACGCTATAAGTGTACTAAGGAATATCCATCGAGAATCCGAGGAATTCTACAGGATTAATATGAGAAATGGAATTGGAATGCTTGTAATGATGAGATCATCTAAGACCATTATTATCATGTATTGTTATGTGACTAACTTGTATGATTAAGTATGCCATGAGAATTAACGACGTTCATATTAAACTCTATTGTGTAATTGAGTATGGGATTCATGAAATGGTGAGTTCATGGTTAGTTGAAAATGATCTTATGATAGTAATCATTGTATTGCACTAAAATAGTTTTGGATAGCAGCAGTCGTCCGACTTTGAAAATCCACCAAAAAGGATGGAAATCAAATTAGAGGTTTAATTAAATACGAAATTAAATCTTATTGAGTCTAGTTTCATATAAAGGAAACGCTGTAAGCAAAAGAATTTCATATTATGAGATATTTGAATTTTTGTGAGACAGAGTCAGAATGAGTTCAGAATCCCCTGTTCTGACTTGGGAAAATTACTAAAAATTGTAAAAAAATAATTATGGGTTATAATTCATATTACTAAGCCCTTAATGAGTCTATTTTCAAGAGAATCCAATAGGAACATTATCCGAATACTGTACTAGGAGATAAATAAATTTTAGTAAGGAAAGGTCGAAGCTGTCGAACAATATAACAGTGATAACTTTGAAGAATAAAATGTACTTATTGGATGGACAAAAAATTCTGAAAATTTTATGGTAAGAAGATATGTGAGTCTAGTTTCAGGGAAAATTTTTGGATATTAATTTAGAGTTCCATATCTCTAGTTATAAATAATTTAGTGTCTATGACTCGAGTAGACAGCTTGACTATAAAATGAGCAAATAGAGGAATTATGATTGTATTTCTTTGAAATCATGTTGAAGATTTGATAGAAACATGTTGATAAATTGCTTATTATTTTCATATGGACTTACTAAGCTTTAAGCCTACTCCCTTCTCTCCATTTCTTTAGTGTTTTCGGGTCGGCTCGAGGTTGGAAATCATCGGAGGCAGCATCACACTATCAAGTCATCATTTTGGAAGTATCGACTTATATATATATGTTATGCTTTTACAAGTAAGTGGCATGTATAAAGACTTAGTTTTTTTTATTTATGTTAGATGTTATCGTGAGTAGCCAAATGTATTGGCTTATGTTGATTCATTATAGATAGCCATGGGATGTGGCTTATAATGTTTTGGCTTATAATCCTAATTATCCTTACTATTTGTTAATGCCTTACGATGTGATTATAATTGTTTACTATGAATGAATAGTATAACATATGTGCATGAGAATGCCTTAGGACCATCGGGGTGGTCATGGCTATGGAATAAACGCGTAAATTGGGATTAAGTTGATAATGGTTGAACATGGACATTTGTTGAATAAGTAGAGATTAATTATTGGGTAATATGTTATGGTTGATTGTTAAAAATATGTCTTAGTGAGGCATGCTAAATCATTAAAATGATGTTATGATATGTGTCTTTAAAGTGGTTAAGTTTGTGAAAGATTAAAGCAACAAAAAGGCTTGGAAAATAGCCTAAGTGTTAGCCACACGGGCAGTGACACTACGATGTGTCTCATGCGTGTGGAGGACACGGCCTAGCACACGACCGTGTGGCCTGGCTGTGTGGTACAATTTGTTTTGGTGACATCATAAACAGATAGTTACACAGCCTGAGGACACGGGCGTGTCTTTCTGTCCACACAGGCGTGTGACCCAGTTTCATGAAAATTTTTCTAAGTTTTCCCAAAACTTTCCAAAGTTCTCAGTTTAGTCCCAAATCGCCTTTATTGCATGTTTAGAGCCTCGGTAGCTCGTGTAAGGGACATTTTGCATGTGATTGAATGTTTTTAATTTAAATGAAATTTTATGGCCCGGTTTTATGAAATGGTGTATGTTTAAGCCTGGTAATGCCTCGAACCCTGTCTCGGCATCAGATAGGGAAAGGGGTGTTACATTTAGTGATATTAGAGCTATGGTTTAGTCGGTTCTTGGACTAACCTAGCATGCATAAGAGTCTAGCTATACATGCCACGAATTTGTGATAGTATGATGTCTCCCGACGCGAATGAGAACCATCTTGTTTTGACAGAGGTACTCTCCAATCGAGCTACACTGACCATGTTAAATGCAATGCTAAGGTATTCGGGTAAAGTATAGTCATGATAAGCCTGGATTCAGAAAAATTATGAATAAAAGTTCATGATATATGTGATAACATGTGAGATAAAAGTTCATGTTATGATGAGTACCTATGCTTGTTTGATGTTCATATGATATTGTGTGCTTGACTTGTTTGATTAAGTGAATGTGATAAAAAGAAATTCATAAAGGTATGAATAAAGGAATATATTGCAATGAGCTTATTTATGTTTAATTGATAACTCTATGATGTATATGATTGAATTACTTGGGTGAATGTATGTATTTGAGTAACTCACCAACCTTATTAATAGAACACATGTTCGTGCATGCTTGTTTGAATAAGTATGATTGGCAAACTCGCATAGCTTAAATAAATGTGCTAAATTTATTGAATCGAGTTATATGACTATAATGATATGTATATGATGATGTGCTGGATGAGAGCTTAGATTATGGTAACACTCATCTATGTTTGTGAAAATGTTACTATAATAAATAAATGGTGTCATATGTATATGCATATGAGAGAGGAGTTAGGGATCTTACGACCCCACCCCCTTACCAGAATAGTGCTTATAAAGGATTTTACGAGATCTGTGGGATAAGTTCCCAAGTGTGAAACCAAAGATTTCAGCTGTGGAGCGATTATAAAGATGGTCAGAGTTTATGAATGAATTGATGAGTAAAGATAGAACTAGAAAGGTATCAAATTAATTTAAAGATTTTTTCGGTTTATGAAATATCACAATGAGAGAAGAAATTAACCGTGGCAAATCGACTTATTCAGACACTAGGTTGAAAGAAGGTGGTAATCAAAATTCCTTCTGAACTTATTTTCTTTAGTGAAAGGAATAATACGGGATTAGTGATGACAGAAATAATCGAAGGAATAATATTTGAAATGTATGATATTTGAGTGTAACAGCTTACAGTGAGCAGATTATGACTGTTTCTATTGAGGTACTCTAAGGATTCATTTATTCTCAGAAGTGTTATTATGACTATCTATCTTCTGATAAATTGTTATTTTACGAGGATGTTTTCTAATCTTGATGTTTGATGAAAGCATTGATAACCTGATTGGTTTATAATTGGTGTTGTTTTATTTCTCTTAGGTATTCTGTTACATTTCCTCTAATGAGACTTTATGAGAAAATACACATGATGTTATGATTATGTTTCTTCTAATTATTGCTCTGTCTGATATATATACATATATGGGAAGTATATTGTCCTTGTCGTATCTATTCCTAGTGGGTCTGAATGATGCATTCTTCAAGATTTCTTTTTTTTGAGGAATTATCAAGATCTTTCATGTTTTCTTATGAGTTTTGTCCATGATCTACCGATATGGTATTGTAACTTGGATTTCTAAATCTTGGGAGTTTATTTATCTTGGATTTCTCTGTCTTGGACTTCTTTATTTGGTTTGCTTATCATTTTTATTCCGTAAATTATTAATCATGACTTATATCTAAAGTGAGTTCTTTGGCCTGATGATTATGTCAATTGTAACTATGATTTCGGTTTGATTATAGCAACATGATGATTCCAATATCTGGATTTCTTTTCTCAAGTAAGTTAATCAAGTTAATGCTTTCGGTCGGGATATCCTTGTTATTATGAGTTAATACAATTGAAATGGGCTTTGATTGGCATGATAAGTGAATTTTGAATGATTGCATGTTGAATCGTTCTATCGATTGGAAGGGAGGATTTCTTGAAATGTCATTATTGATGATTGAGACTGACTTGGTTGTTAAATCGATATTGGTTATTGTTTGAAAGATTAAATAGGATATAGATGTCTGAGAATGAGATTTTATTTCTTTTTGGGTAAAAGACAGATAGTTTGAATGAAAAGTGTATATATCCTAGAAGATTTCGATATGATTTAAAGCTGCTTTGAATGAGAACATTTTTGTCTTTTGAAAGTCAAAAGGTGTAACAGCCCGATTTAGGGCCAAAATGGAATAGTGGTTTCGAAACCACGAATCTGAGGTTAAATAATAATAATAATAATATTTTGATTAAGTTTTAGTGTTTATATTATGATTGCATAATTGTGTGAAAATTTCGTTGCGAAATTTTATCGATTGAGTGTTTAATTTGACGTTTAGGACTAAATTGAAATAGGTGAAAAATGTGTGTTCTAGTTCATAAGTACTTGATTGAAATGGGGGTTTTAAATAGAGGTCCTTAAATGGCAATTAGACCATTATACCTTATATGGACAAAATTTGGACATGGATGAAATTTTTAGAAAGTTTAGTAGTAAGGGCATTTTGGTCATTTGTGTATTAAATGAAATAAAACGGGAAAGATAACATAAAAATGTGTTCATCTTCATTAGGCTTGGCCGAAACTTGCATGTTCTCCATAGCTAGGGTTTTCCCCAAGCTTACAAGCTCAATAATCAAGAAAGGCGTGGAATCGACCTCGAACGGGGGAAGGAAAAGATTTTGGACTAAATTGCTAAATTTCCATATTTTGCACCGAGGTAAGTTTGTATGTAAATAATACCTTAACTTCATTTACATTTTTATATTTCAGCCTGTTATATATATATATATATTAGCTGATTTTGAAGCATAAATCGACTATTGGAAGAATGGAAATAAGTAATAGAGAGAGAAATCCCGGTTGAACATTCGGAAAGATTTAATAATATAGATGGAACGTAGCTAGGTCACATGTATGGTGCTGAGTGCACATCATGTGTACGAGAGAGCTACGAGATACTATGTAGTAGCTAGGTCACATGTGTGATAGGGGATGTATCCCATGTAGACAAGAGAACTACGGGAGAGGTAAATGTAGCTAGGTCGCATGGGTGATTCCAAGTGAAGGACACCATGTAGACAAGAGAGCTACGAGATAAATTGGCTAGGTCACACGGGTGGTACTAAGTGTTCACCATGTGTACAAGAGAGCCGAATTATATGAATGATGATGGGTAGAGCTGTGTGCTGAACCCACCAAATATCGAGAATTGATCCGAAGTGTTCAACGGGATGATTTTATAGTGACATTTTAATCATGGACCTATACTTGTGATGTATGAAATGTGGTGAAAATAAATTGTGACATGTACGTTAAAATGAGGTTAATACAAAGAAAGTGTAAAAGAGTGAATTTGCAATAATACTGTTTGTGGACAGTCGCAGTGACGTGAATCTGAAAAATCACCAAAAATAGTAGGAATTTAATTAGAGGCTTAATGGGATATTAAATTAAAGCTTAGTGAGTCTATTCTCATGTAAGAGAAACAGAAAAAGTAAAGGAACTCTATATTTTGAGATATTTATATTTGTGTGTGACTTGTTCAGAATGACTATGTGATCCCCTGTTCTAACTTTGAAAAATCATTAGAAATTTTAAAAAAATAATTAAGAAATATAATTTACATGCATAGATTCCTTGTTGAGTCTAGTTTTAAATGAAATAAGTTTTGTGGCTATTTTACTTTTGTACTGGGAGAAAATCAATTCGTAGTGAAAAGAGGTCAGATCAGTCGAGCTGTGTAACAGGGGAACTTTAACTAATAAACTGTACTAATTGGCTAGACCAAAAATTCCAGAAAAAAATTAGTAAGAATTAATATGAGTCTAGTTTCAAGAAAAATTTACAGATTTTAATTTCGAGTTTTTTAACTCGAGTTATGATTTATTTAGTGAATGTGACGCAGGAGAGACAGCTTAATCAAAGTGATGTGAATAGAAAAACTTAAGTAGATATACTTGAGTTATTGTATATATATTAGATTCTTTAATTATTATTTATATACTTACTTACTAAGCTATAAGCTTACTTTCTTTTCTCTCTTTTATCTTATAGTGTCGTCCAGCTTGCTCAGGAGTTGAAGATCGTGAAGATCTGCCCGCACTATCAATACTTTAGGGTATTTGAACTAAACATTTTGAATTATGACATGTATAGTAGGCTTAGTTATTTTGTTACGTGTCATAATTGCCTAGGTTTAAAATATTGGTTACAGTATTTGATCAATCATTTTGTACAAAGCCATTGAAGTTGGCTAATATTGTTCAAGACATATGTTATAATGATGCATTATCTAATTGAATGACATATTTCTATCTCAGTTTCGTTTAATGGTATGTGTTATGTTCTGGTAATACCTCGTACCCTGTTTCGGTGTTGAACACGGGTAAGGGGCGTTACAAAAGGTTTATTACATGTTAGTAAAGCTTTGAATAGACAAGAACATTGTTAACGGAAGCCTTAGAACTGGTTTAGTTTGCATTGGGCAGAAACTTCTGGATTTTTAGCGATATGTAGTTAAATGGTTTATGATGCGTTATAAAACAAAAAAGGTAGTGTAATAACTCAACGTATCTGATGTTATAGCCAGATCTAAGTTTGTGATAGTGACTTGAGTTAGTTATAGTATGATCTTTGAGAAAAGAAAAATGTGTTTACAAGTGCTTGGGTAGAAAATCCCGAGCTTATATAGAGAATTTGCAAGAAAACTCACAGTGATGTGTTGGTGCTCAAGTTTGGAACTCGACATTTCTGATCTTTGTATTTGGATACATGAATTGTTATTAAGATTATTCTTATCTTTGAAAGAGAAAGATGTTTTGTGGCTTGTTGTTAAATGTTTGATGAAATCTGTAAATCATTTCGGTATGTGTTGAATTCTCGCTAACGGATCAATGGAATCATGTATCTTTGAGATTGTCAGATTTCTTAGTATGTTAGTTCTCTTTAATCGGATTGAGATCAAGATTCAGTTGAGGTGTCGTATAGTAAAGAATTGCTCATGACTCTAGCATGAGAAATTAAAGAGTGAAGTGTTAAGCATAGCCTGAGTAAAAGTTCTTTAGCAATGATTATGGGATAGTGGAGTTTATGTGAAAACCAAACCACTCTTCTGGTAAGATTTTTGAGGATGAAAATCCCTAAAGGGGGGTGAATTGTAACATCCAGAATGAGGCCTAGTTGGAACAGTGGTTTCGGGACCACAAATCCGACATAAGAAAGTTTATTTTTATTATATTTTTTATAGTCTACAATTTCACGAAATAATTACGTAAAAATCTCGTTCGAAAATTTTGACGTTTGGGCACTTAATTTAGTCAAAAGGACTAAATTGTAAAAAAGTGTAAAATTTGAGTTCTACATGTTAGAAGTGTTTAATTGTTATGAAATTTTAACTTGGAGGTCCTTAAATGGTAATTAGACCATTGGATAATTTGTTGGACAAAAATGGACATGGAAGGGTAAAATTTTAAAGATGAGTAAAAAGGGTATTTTGGTAAATTGGTAATTAAATGGACTAAAAGACAAAATAAAAGCCAAAAACCCTTTTCCATCTTCTTGTTTGATCGAATGTAGCAAGGAGGAAGCCATGTTTAGGGTTTTCATGCTTCCAAGCTCCATAGTAAGTGATCCTGAGCCCTATTTTTAATGTTCTTTGCATTTTTGAAATCCTTGTAACATGATCTACTCAATTCTAACCATATTTTAAGCTAGGGTTCATGTTTAAAAATTGACCCATGCATGAGATGTTAGTATTTTGAAGATTAATGGAAGAATATGAAAGATTAAAGCATGTTTAGCAACTTTTACTAAGTGATTTTACATGAAAATGCATAAAAAGGACTAAAATGTAAAAGTTGTAAAATGGGTAGTAATAATGTGAATAAAAGAGAAATGTGGGCTACTATAAGAGCCATAAGAGTTCTACTAGGCTTAAAGTACAAGAAAATCGAGCACATTTCATTTTGCGAGTTTAGGAACCAAAGTGTAAATATGTAAAAGTTTAAGGGTCAAAATATAAATTTGTAAAAGTATGAATTATGGACCCATTTGAATAATGTGAGTAATAAATAAGTTATATTTGAAATGTTAGATCAAGAAAACAAGATTTGGGCTTAGAACGAGGTTGAACGAGGTTAAACACTAATTCAAAATAAATAGTCATACTCGAACCCGATGTAAGTTCGTATCGTAATAATAATACAATATCATGCTTGAATTGTAATTCTCTATTATTATGGCATAAAGTGTATGATTTAATGTATTAGAAGAATTTATGGATAATGAATATGATGTGGAAAATGTGATGAATGTTAAATTGCTATTACATGAGTTGTGTGAATTGCTACACGGTTGTACCCGACGAGGATTCGACAAGTAAGTTTGTGTAACTTGAATGTTTACTTTTAATTCTTATAATGTATTCTCTTTGGTGTTATGAGATTTTGATAGTCATGGTATAAAAATTCATGTTATATGAATGTAATGATGAAAAGAGGACTAAAATTCCTGGTTGAATGAAAAGGATGTCCGATGGATTTTCCTAAAAAGGAATTGACGGTAAAAAAGATCTAGCCCGGTTGATCTGAATTTAGCTTGGACTGGTAATTAAGATCCGAGCTCATTAGAGTAATTGTCGTTGCAGAGGATTTAGCTTAGACTGGTAATCCCGACATTGCTCTATGAGTTTATACTACGAGGGATTTAGCCTGGACTGGTAATCCCACCGTAAGGATTGAGGTTCGCGGTAGTGCATTCATTGAAAAGGTCACTAACATGAATTGACGATAAATGATTTAGGACTCTATAAGTTTACTAAGGAATATCCATCAAGAATCTGAGGAATTCTACGGGATTAATCTGAGAAATGGAATTGGAATGCTTGTAATGATGAGATCATCTAAGACCATTATTATCATGTATTGTTATGTGAATAACTTGTATGATTAAGTATGCCATGAGAATTAACGGCATTCATATTAAACTCTATTGTGTAATTGGGTATGGGATCCATGAAATGGTGATTTCATGGTTAGTTGAAAATGATCTTATGATAGTGATTATTATATTGCACTAAAATAGTTTTGGACAGCAGTAGTTGTCCGAATTTGAAAATCCACCAAAAATGGTGGAAATCGAATTAGAGGTTGAATTAAATATGAAATTAAAGCTTATTGATTATAGTTTCATATAAAGGAAATGTTGTAAGCAAAAGAATTTCATATTATGAGATATTTGAATTTTTATGAGACAGAGTCAAAATGAGTTCGGAATCCCCTGTTCTGACTTGGGAAAATCACTAGAAATTGTAAAAAAATATTATGTGTTAGAATTCATATGACTAATACCTTAATTAGTCTATTTTCAAGAGAATTTGATGGGAACATTATCAGAATCCCGTACTAGGACACAAATAAATTTAAGTGAGGAAAGGTCGAAGCTGTCGAACAATATAACAGTGGTAACTTTGAAGAATAAACTGTACTTACTGGCTAGACCAAAAATTTTGAAAATTTTATGGTAAGAAGATATGTGAGTCTAGTTTTAGGGAAAATTTTTTAGATCTTAATTTAGTGTTCCATAGCTCTAGTTATAAATAATTTAGTGTCTATGACTTGAGTAGACAATTTGACTGGAATATGAGCAAATAGAGGAATTATGATTGTATTTCTTTGAAATCATGTTGAAGATTTGATAGAAACATGTTGATAAATTTCTTATTATTTTCATATGGACTTACTAAGCTTCCCTCCTCTCCATTTCTTTAGTGTTGTCAGGTTGGCTCGGGTTGAAAATTGTCGGAGGCAGCATCACACTATCAAGTCATCATTTTGGAAGTGTTGACTTATATATATATATATATATATGTATATGTATATGTTAAGCTTTTACAAGTGAGTGGCATGTATAAAGACTTAGTTTTTTTTTTTATGTTAGATGTTATCATGAGTAGCCAACTGTATTGGCTTATGTTGATTCATTGTATATAGCCATGGGATGTGGCTTATAATGTTTTGGCTTATAAGCCTAATTATCCTTACTATTTGTTAATGCCTTACGATGTGATTATAATTGTTTACTATGAATGAATAGTATAACATATGTGCATGAGAATGCCTTAGGACCATCGGGGTGGTCATGGCTATGGAATAAACGCGTAAATTGGCATTAAGTTGATAATGATTGAACATGGACATATTTTTGAATAAGTAGAGATTAATAATTGGGTAATATGTTATGGTTGATTGTTAAAAACGTGCCTTAGTGAGGCATGCTAAATCATTAAAATGATGTTATGATATGTGTCTTTGAAGTGGTTAAGTTTGTGAAAGATTCAAGCAACAAAAAGGCTTGGAAAATAGCCTAAGTGCTAGCCACACGGGCAGAGACACGGCGATGTGTCTCATGCGTATGGAGGACATGGCCTAGCACACGGGCATGTAGCCTGGCCGTAATGGTACAATTTGTTTTGCTGACGTCATAAACAGAGAATTACACGGCCTGAGGATACGAGCATGTCCATATGTCCACACGGGCGTGTGACCCAGTTTCATGAAAATTTTTCTAAGTTTTCCCAAAACTTTCCAAAGTTCTCGGTTTAGTCCCAAACCGCCTTTAATGCATGTTTAGAGCCTCGGTAGGTCTTGTAAGGGACATTATACATGTGATTGAATGTTTTTAATTTGAATGAAATTTTATGGCCTAGTTTTATGAAATGGTGTACGTTTAAGTCCGGTAACGCCTCGAACCCTGTCCCGGTATCAGATACGGGTAAGGAGTGTTACATACTTTCTTTCACTTATGTGTTCAAAAAACATGTTAAGCTATGTGAATAGCTTAATAAGCACCTAATTGAATTCAATAGCTAACCAATTATTTTATTTAAGCATTTTTTATACCATTTAAATTAAAATAAATTAATAAACTACTTATACTATGAAATAACATGCAACCTATTATTAAACTTATAAAGTATCTAGGTAATTTCATTATTTATTTATATTATTTGGTCATAGAATTTCATACATTGTCATTTACATGTCATATATCATTTTTATCATTTACAGATCTTGAACATTGTTTTACATAATTCATATATTTTACTTTTAAATTTAACAGATCATTAAACTAAATTCATTATTCTTTTCTTCCATATACAATTTCTTATATTTTCACTTACTTTATGGCTTATCATATTATATAACTTTTCATGTAGGTATCACATATTACTTATATATTTTGTAGATCATGATCATAATCAAAATATCGATAACATAATTCCTAGAGTCCTAGTCCAAAACAAGATTCTTGGCCTTTAACGAAACTCTGATAACAAAACTCCAATATCCAACCTGTACACCATGTTCTGAAGAACATGAGCATGAACATATCGTAAATAGAACTCTTATATCCCTTTCACCTACCGTAATCCTCATTCACCAACCCTATTCTCAATTGTACCTCAACCCCTCATCACACCATAACCATATAATGTATTATTTCATTTATTCATTTTAGTTCATTGACATTTAATTTCACATAGAATCATATACTACCTTTTCAGCTTTTTTTAAAGACAACCCTAAAAGATTAATTAATTATGAAAATGACCTGGAGGAAAAATTATATACAAAAATGACTCATTTGCTACGACTACTATTGGTGCCGCTTGAGTGTCAGGCAGCACCACCTATTTTTCCTCTCAAAAGTGTCAGGCAGCACAACCTATTTTTCCTCTCAATCATCATATTTGGAAAAAAAATTTGGTGCCGCATTATGTCAAACGACACTCATATATATTTTTCGAAATACCCGTGAAAATATGAGTATTCACAATGAAAAATAATAAAAAAATATTTTTAATGGATGTCTCCAGTATGCCAGGCAGCATTGGTAAATTTATTTTTAAAAAAATTGTATCAATTAAAATAAATTGAAAAAATATTTTTTTGTGGATACCATGTCGAAGCCCATCAACATCACTTTAATCCAAAAAAAAAAAGAAATTAATTGATGGGTTGGTTGTGACCTACCACATTTAAAACTTGATAGGAGGAGAAGAGATTATATGAAATTGTGATTCTACGTCATCTCTATCATTTTCAATAGAAGAATGATAAATCAGCTTTTTCCTTCTTATTTTTAGTTAGATTTGAATTTATTTAAGAGGAAAAGACTGAAAATAAGGAGGAAAAATATGAGGATAGGGGTCACCAGAAACCAAAGTTTAACAAAACTAACCAAAAGTGAGTTGTGCCCAAGTTACCTTCATAGATGTAAAAGCTAGATAAATTGCCTCCTGCTTCGCTTACGTTTTCCTTATTTTAAAAGCATAAAAAGTCAAAGAACCTCTTAATTACACACTAAAGTAACTGTAAATCTTCATTCTCCTTCTCTCCTAATTTTTCTTTGATTTGATTTTTTTCTTTCCCTATCTACTTCTCAATCGCTTTTGTGTTAGTTTTTCCACCACTGGTGAAAGCATGTTATCTATGCAAAGCAAGACTTAAAAAAAAAAAAAACAAAAAACTGAACATAAATGGAACTTGATTTCCTTGTTTTCAATTAAAAGTTTCTTAATTAAAAATTTATAGCGATTAGAATTTACAATTAGTCCCTAGGCCTAAATTAATCACAATTTCATGTAAATTAGTTATCCAAATTTCAATTCATCAATACCCTAGCTCTGCAAATATTACTATTTAATATTTACGGACTCAGTTTATGAAAACGGAGTCCCGAAATCGTATTTTTTGACACCACTAGAATCCAAGTCATTAGATTACTATTATAATTCTTGAATATATCTTAATAGTCAATAGAGTATATTTTAACAATCAATAGATCATTCTGTATTTATAGGATTCATTATTACCATAATTCAACACTTTTATCTTTTCATGGATTGATAGGAATAGAACTTTTACCAGTCTAATTCACTATATTATCACTTCATGATTTAAACTATGTAACAAGAACTTTTCATCAAAACTTACTTACCATAACTTTTTATTTTATCATTATCTTTTATTATTCAACAGAGGCCCAACGTAGACTTAACAAAAGGCATAGGATATGTGAAAACAATACAGTAATGCACCGAAGTGCAATAACAGAATAGAGTAGCATCGAAGTGTTATGTCAAAACATGACAACATCGAAATGCGTAATTAGAACAGAGAGTGCGATAATTTTTCCTTAATGGCATGTAATCTATATCCTATTAGTTCATATCTTGTCTACTTGGACAACCACATCAGAGTCAATTTCATTTTCTCATTTTCAGTACATAATTTGTATACTTTAAACTTATTTCAGTTTAGTCCTTTTTATCATGAAATTCACTATTCTTTGTAATTCAGTCTCACTTTCACTTTTCATACATATACTATTTCATCACACTTTCTTACACATTCTATTTATCAATATAATATTTCAAAATTTAATTATAATTTTCCACCTTTTCAATCATTATCTTTCCACAACTTAAAGAATAATTGTAATTTGAATTACAATAATCATGTATTTTTGCATTCTCTACTAAATTCTTCACTTATCAAATATTTTCTTGTAAACTTTCATAACTTTTCAATTTAGTCTCTTTTTGTCATAAAAGTTTAATATTCACTAATTAATCATATTAAATAAATTTTCTTTATTATTAGACTTTAATCACACAATTTATATCAGTTGTTTCACATATCAATTTCTATATATGTCACTTCTATTATTTCATCCACATATTTTCTCAAGCTTGAAAATTTAGTCCTTTGCATCATAAAAATTTCATATTTTCCCACAATTTCACCTTTAGAATACTTTATGCATGTTTCATCATCTCATAACACATTTATTAAACTTTTATTATAATTTCTATATCCACATATTAAATTGTTTTACACTTTATTTTACTAATTTACCACAAAACTTCACCAAGTTTACATTTTTAATCCTTAAATAACAAGAGAATTCATGGATACTTACCTTTTCCAACTTAAAATTAATTGCTCTTCCATTTTTCCTCATCACTTGATTCATTTTCTCAATCTTTTTCTTTAACATCATATCACAACATAAACATTCCATGAGTAATCTTTACTTTAACATCTTTTCTATACTTTTCTAACAAAATTAAACATGAAAACAATATAAAACCTTCACATCATACCTTGTTCTCTTGGAATCAAACTTTAGCTTATTTTCTCTCTCCTTCAACTTCTATTTTCTTGAATCTAAATTGACATTCTTACTCTGCATAGTCTCCTTATCATTTTTCTTTCTTGATGGTTATGGAAATTCCTTTGAGTTCTAGGTAAAAATGATGGATTTTTTATAAAATGACCAAATTGTAAAGAAAGCAAATTTTCTCCTTATCATGGATGGTGATACGTGAATAATTCAAAAAGATGAACAAAGTTCTCTTTTCAACTTTATCAATTCCTTAACTATTAATTAATTAATAAAAATATCTAAAAATAAACTAATAATACTAAAATATTTCAACCAAATAAAATACAACACCAATATCCAAAATAATCATGATGTTTCATGATAATTATCTTAATTGAGAAATGATTATTTTACCCTTCAACATCCTTCACAATTCTTTACTAGAACTATCACTTAATTTGATAAAATTACAATTTAGTCCTTTATATTTCTCCACTTATTCAATTTGGTGTCTGCATGCAAAATTTCATGTCATAAGAAATTGGGTTATTTTCACTTTTGGTCCTTCAATTTTCTCATATTTATGCTTCAAACCCTCAAATTTGAATAATTATACTTAATCCTCAAAGTTTTTTACATCTTTATGATTTAGTCCTTACTTTAATTTAGTAAACCACAACATAATTCTCAATTCAAATTTCTTTGATACTCAACCTTTTCTTTTATCACTTTCATTTCCTTATTTTAATTTATCGAGTAATCAATTGTACACAATCTCGATTTATTATTGCTTTTAAACTATAATAATTTTAAAGGTGTTATATTTCTCTCCCCCTTAAAATAATTTTTTTCCTCGAAATTTTCTTGATTTCCTAACCATGAATTTCATTATCTATTTATTCTTCAATTCTTTTCGATTTGATCATCCTCACAATTTATTAAACTGAACATGCTAAAATTATGCTAAGGGTAACTAAATGGGAACAATTTAACCAATAAGTAAGGGGAAAACTTATGTTCTTTTTAGTGCTATCACACACCCCCAAACTTGAATTTTTACTTATCTTTAAATAAAACACAATCCAGCAAGGCAGCAAAACATTACTAAGTAAGGCAAATGAACATTCTAGCGACTTGAATCACCAAAAATCCCAATGAATGAGTCACCTTCAGATGAAAGAATATTGCATCGACAATACATAAGCATGAATGAATAAAATTGCAGCTTCATTAATGCCAACACCATGTTTCAAACCTCAAATTATATCTACCAAAACAACATTTATTGTACAATAATAATTTTTTTTGAAATAAGGGATATCGTTGCATTACTGTACCCTTGTTCCTGAGAAGTAATGATGGAGTGCAACAAATCCCTAAGGAGTACGTAATTGCACCGATACACACTCATGCAGTGACAGTTTTAGGCCAGATTCATTTTTCTAACGCTTGAATTGGAGTGTTCCCTTTTTAACATTCCACAATACAACCACTTTGGAGTGTCTCTTATTTATAACTATCTATATATATAGGCTGTTGAAAAAGACAGTTTCATTCAAGATTCAAGGAATGCTACTAGTCATTTATTACTAATGCAACCTAAATCATTTATCAAAGTATTGAAGATACAACATTCAGTCAAATTTATCCAACTTATTCATTGACAATTCACATGATCCAAGAATTAAGCATCAAATATAACAAATTTTTTTTGAATAATTGTGCATAAACCTTGCGTGCTTCAAAAAAGAGTTTTGAAATGTGGGTGTATTTCTAAATCCCATATATATTCACCCAAACTTAAAGATTGCATTGTCCCCAATGCACCGACATGAATATGTAATGACAATGAAAATGCAATGACAATGTATACTTATCAAAATAAAACCTACAACTACATGCAATACATGAATACTATAACTAAAGCTTAAAACAAACTAAATCAGTTATCCGCAGTCGTCGATGTGGCTGCATGATGTTTCTTTCTCATGCTTTTTTTCTTCTCCTTCTTTCATTTCTTATCCTTGGAGTGCTTCCTTTTCTTTTCTTTGGGCTTCGTGTAGTCTGCGGATTGCTCATTAGTTCCTGGCTCAACCCCGGCATCATCGGCTATTGTTTGTGTAGGAGAGGCCACTTGGAGTGGTCTAGTGTGGACCACTATTGCACATGAATTGCATTCCTCTTTACTAGTGACCTTGGCAAGTTCCACCAATCTCGCTCCAATTTGCTCCAAATTATCAATATTTGCACCCACAGATCCAGGTGCGGTGACAACCTTCTTAACAAAATCTTCTTCTTCTTTTTCTTTATCATTTTCAGCAACTTTTTCTTCTTCAACAACAACTTCCGCTTCGACAACAAGTTTTTCTTATGTAGTATCAATTTTTTTTCTCAACAACAGTGTCCTCTTAATCAGCAAAAATACCATCCTCGAACAAGCTATCAATCTTGCGTAGACATTCCTCAATGTCCATGGATTCTTTATCTTTGTCATTATTAAAGATTAATACGATGGGAGGAGATGCCACCGATCGGTCTCGGTCTTTGAAGTCGTCATTCGTAGATGAATGCTCATAATTTTGAATGATTGGTGGAAACACTGGGAAGTCCGGTATTAGGGATGGGCTCAATTGGCTTAATGTGGCTACAATAGAACTGTTCCAGGCTTTAGTATAAACATAAAACAAACTATGAGAGTTCTCCATGTCCTCAATTGTAGAAACAAGTTTGATTTGCCTATTGCTGAAGGAAGTAACCATTTTCTAAACATCTTTCATCTTACGTCATAAGGATGTCTCTATATGCAAGGTCGTTTCTTTACTGTCGGCTTTGGCTTTGCCCTTCTTTATCTTGTTGGTTCCTACCTTTTTCAGTATTGGTGTTTCTGTACCACGAGTCATCCTCTCAACAGAGGATTCATTAATTGGACCCTTATTATCCATGATTTCTTCATCTTCCCAAGGCACAATGCCTTTCTTCCAACATAGTGACATTACCAATGATGGGAAAACCAAAATGCGTATTCAGCAATTTCTAGGTGGAGAATTGCGCCTACATCAGTTTTTTTACCCTTGATAATGGAATATATCAGACACATTCTATCAAAGTTGATGGTGGTGTTGTGGATAGACAACAATAGTCTGCAGTTAACAAAGTGAAACCATATTTTTTTGTGCAATGTTAAGAAACAGCGGTGCATTGTAAAATTCTTTGGATGCGACCCTATCCACTGTGCTCCTTTAATACAAAAATCTTGTACGAGCAGGTCCATCTTCTCGTTCGTCACTTTTGCAAAGAAATTGGAGTGTTCGTTGACATCAACCATAAAGTTAAAAAACTCATTGATTGTGTTGGCATCCTATGGAAGGAGACCTTTAGGAAAAAATTAAATTCTAAATTTTGGTCATAGAGGTTGGCATAGAATTCACGTACCAAACAAGGGGAATTGTAATAGCCTAATTTTGGGCTTAGTCGGAATAGTGGTTTCGGGACCACAAATCTGACACAGAAAAATTTATTTTTCTTTTATTTTTATGGTCTACAGTTTTACAAAATGATTCTGTGAAAATTTTGTTAAAAAATTTTGACGTTTGAGCACTCAATTTAGCAAAAAAGACTAAATTGTAAAAAAGTGAAAAACTTGAGTTCTACATGTTAAATGTGTCTAATTGCTATGAAATTTTAAAATAGAGGTCCTTAGATGGTAATTAGACCATTTTTTAAGTTAATGGACAAAAATAGACATGAAGTAAGAGAATTTTAATGTTTTAAGAAAAGGGCATTTTGGTCATTTGGTAATTAAATGAATTAAAAAGCCAAAAATCAAGCCAAAATCTTGTCCAACTTCTCCCCCCTTGTGCCAAAATTTATAAGGAAGACATAGCTAGGGTTTTTCAAACTTTCAAGCTCGATTGTAAGTCCGTTCTTGTTCCGTTTTTAATGCTCTTTACATTTTTTGAAGTCGTTATCACTTGATCTACCTATTTCTACCACTAATTTGAAAAATGATTAAGGTCTAGGGTTTGACCCATGTTAGACATTTGTGTATTTTTATGTTTAGACATTTGTGTATTTTGATGTTTAATGGTAGATTATGCAAGTTTGATGTTTGAAAAATGACACTTCCTAAGTGATTTTCAATGAAAATGCCTAAAAGAACCTATTTGTAAAAAGTTATAAAATGAGTAGTAAAAATGTGAAAGAATAGAAAATGTGGGATGTCATAACCATGAAAGAGGTTCGACTAGGCTTGGGAATCGAAGAAATTGAATCTATTTCATTTTACAAGCATAGGGACCAAAGTGTAAAAATGTCAAAGTTTAGGGGCAAAAATATAATTTCTGCCATAGTGGAATTTTTGGGCTGGATTGAACAATGTGAGTATTAAATAAGTTAAATTTGTTATTATAGATCAAGAGAAACGAGGTTCGGACCTAGATAGGGAGAAAAACAAAGTTTTTGACGATTAGGTCCCATTTTTACTATTTTTGTATCGAGGTAAGTTCGTATGTAAATAATGCTTTGTTTTAATTATGTTTTAAATGCATTATTATTATTATATGAATTGTAATTGACCCTTGGATGTATTCAACAAAGTTTCGACAAGCATGAAATCCCGGTTGAACCTTAGGAATAGATAGGATACAAATGTCATGACATTAGGGTTACCGAGACTACGTGTTATGTAACAGCTCGATTTTGGGGCTAATCGAAACAGTGATTTCTAGACCATGAATCCGACGTAGTAAAATTTGTCTTTAATATATTTTTATGGTCTACAATTTCACAAAACGATTTTGTGAAAATTTGGTTTGAAAATTTTGACGTTTGGACACTCAATTTAGTCAAAAGGACTAAATCGTAAAAAGTGTAAAAGTTGGGTTCTACATGCTAGAGGTGTCCAATTGCTATGAGATTTTAAAATAGAGGTCCTTATAAGATAATTAGACCATTTTATATTTTTGTAGACAAAAATGGGCATGGATAGGCTAATTTTGGAAGAAAGGCATTAAGGGCATTTTGGTCATTTAGTAAATAAAAGAATAAAAAGAGAAAATAAAGCCAAAATTGTGTCCATCATCTTCTACCTTGGCCGAATTTCATAAGAACACCATAGCTACGAATTCTTCAACTTTCAAACTTGATAATCAAGAACCTTGATTGGGGAAAGAATAAGGTGTTTGATGATTGAATCCATTTCTCCTATTTTTGTACTGAGGTAAGTTCGTATGTAAATAATACATTATTATTTATGCTTCAATTGTGTTGTTATTGTATGAATTTTGATTTACTCTTTGAATGAATTCGGTAAAGTTCGACAAGCTAGAAATTCCCGGTTGAACCTCAAGAATAGTTAGGATACGAATGTCATGACATTAGGGTTATTTGAGTTTACGTGTAAGACCATTTTTTGGATATGGCATCAATATGAGATTTCATGTAAGACCATAACTGGGCTATTGTCATCGATATGAGATCCCATGTAAGACCATATCTGAGGTATGGCATTGGTATAGTACTATGTGTGTGAGATATCCCAAGTATCCTTTAGTATTCCAAGTGGTTCAATGGGTAACTTAATGGCCATGTTAAAGTTATGAAAGATTATGGTATGTTGTGAAAGACAATGGTATGTTGCAAGTTGGTACAGGAATGTACATAAAAATCATGCTTAATGAGCTCGATATGTGATGAACCCGCGGTAAGGTTTGATTGAGTAAGTTACGATGTTAAGGTTTTAATATCATCTATGTCAAGTTTGATTATGACATTTACAATGATACCTATGTTAATTTACTTCATGTTAAAAATATGTTAAAATGTGTTTATGATGCCTATTATTTGCATAGGAACTTACTAAGCTTTAAAGCTTACCCCCTTTCTTTTTCCCTTGTCTTATAGTGTCACCAAGCTAGCTCGAGGATCAAAGACAATCGGAGATCCATTCACACTATCAAATTATCATTTTGGGTACTTATGGTTACATTATTTTGAGTTATGGCATGTATAGGGACTTGGTCTTTTTGTTATGTGTCGTAGTTGATTTGGCCAAAAGTGTTGGATTATGTTATTTGATAATTCATTCTGTAAATGACCATTGAAATTGGCTAATATTGGCTTAAGTATATATATGCATATGAGATGTTGTACGTGATAGAACATAGCATGTAACTGATGTGTAAATGACTTGGTTGTGGCTGAATTGGTTGTATTTATATGCTTGAATTGGTGTTGGTTGTTGTTGTGTAGGTTGGTGCAAGTAAGGGTGGCAAAATGGCTTGGAAAATAGCCTTATTTTTGTCCATATGGGTAAACACACGGGCATGTGTCTAGGCCATGTATGACACACGGCTTGCCCTATGGGTGTGTGATTCGGTCGTGTGCCCCTTGTATTTTGAATTTTAGCTTCGAATTGGCCATACGAGCAAAGACACGTCTGTGTGTCTCAGTTGTGTGAAGGACACGGCCTAGGGGGACATGGGTGTGTAAAGTCTGCACCTATTTTATGAAAAATGATGAAAATTAAATTGCCCAAACGGCCTAAGCACATGGGCGTGTGACTTGGTCGTATGACTTCAATTTATTGATGACGTCATAAACAAACAGTTACACGAGTTAGGGACATGGCATGTGTGTCCACACGGCCTACCCACACGAGTGTGTTCCAAAGCCACATGGGCGTGTGACCCCTGTTTTGATGAAAAAATTTCTAAGTGTTGGGAAGTTTTCTAAAGTTCTCGATTTAGTCCCGAACCACTCCTAATGCATGTTTTGGGCTTCGTAGGCCCGTTTAAGGGACGATATGAATTTTTTTTGAAAAGTTTTAAATTTGAGTGGAAATTCATGTCTTTGTTTTGAATGTTTGTTTGAGTTTAAGTCCAGTGATGCCTCGTGCCCTGTTCTTTCGTCGAATACGGGTAAGGGGTGTTACATGTAAGACCATATTTGAGATATGGCATTGATATGAGACTTCGTGTAAGACCATAGATGGGCTATTGGCATCGATATGAGATTACATGTAAGACCATATCTGGGATATGGCATTGATACTATACCGTGTGTACGGGTGTAACACCTAGAATTTTGGGCCTAGAAGTATTAGGTCTTGAGCATGGGAACAATTAGGAGGTTACACATAAATGTTTAGTTGTGCAAGAAAGTGACACACAACTGTGTATCTGCTTCAATGGTTATGTGTTCTGGGAAGTGTTTGAGAAGTCTTGGGTTCAAGCCTTGGCTTAAGCAAAAATTTTGTTTTAATTGGTTAAACCCTTGTCACTGGTCAGTAGCCTTTTAAATGAAAATGGGTGAAACATGACATAAAAGTCCTGCTGGTCTAGAGGGTAAGTGGTGTGTTACCTATGCCAGAGGACTAAGGTTCGAATTCTAGTGGGCACAGTGGGTGTTTTAGTTTGCTGTTGCAATGTAGGTGTTTTTTAGGTTGACCGAAACACTAAAGTGTTTGAGTAGAATTCAAATTGAGTAGTTGGGGGAGGTGTGATCGGTTGGAGGGATGTGAGGAGGGATTTTATGAGAGAATTAAGGAAGGTTGAGGTAAGAGGGAATAGTATGCCGAATGTGGGAATTCCATGTTGCAAAATTCGGTCATAGGACCCTTTACTCCTATGGTGCAGAAATTTTGCTTCAAGTTTTACTCTCCATTTCGGTAGCTATTACCTTTTGCTTCTTCTCATTTTTTTGAGACCGAATATTATTGTTGACCACTCGAGTATAATTCATTGCAGGTCTATCTCGGTTTTGCTCTTCTGTACAGTACCCATTTTTGACCGATTACTCCTCTCCTCTCTTTCAAATTCTGTCGGTTTTTAACTCCCAGCTCTTGGTCGATTCCTTCTCTTCCCCTCTCTTCTCTTTTCTCTCTCAAAACTCTTCTCTTTTTAGCTCTTTCCATTTTGTACTCTGGCCTAATACTTCATCCTTTACTCCCTCTATTTTTGTTTTTAGTTTGGCAACTGTTCTCTGGCAATCGGTGGGTGCACTCAATTCCTTTCTATTTTTCCCTTTTCCTCCAAGAGGCGTGCGTTGGTCGAATATTGATAGGTAAGTCCCTGCTTTACTTCTGACCTTTCGACTTTTCTCTTCTTCTCATATATTTGTCGTTAAACCCCCTATGTTACTGTTTCAGTTCAATCCTCATTTTCGATTCTTTATCGAATCTGTTCTTCCCTTGCACTTAACTCCTATTTCTTGTGGATGTGGAAAGTCTTTCGGTAAGAGGTGAGGATGTAGTTTCAATTGTTGAATAGGGTAAGAGTTCTGGCTCTCTGTTGTGTTAAACCTATTTACAAAAAACCTTAAATTTAGTGGTTTTTTTTCCCTCTTATTTAGTTTCCCAAGCAAATAAAACTAACTACACAGGATGATATACCTGACTCGGTTCAGGGTTCGTATTGGCATCGAACTTGGTTTTCATGCGGATTTGTAGGCTACATCGGTTGAACTAGTGGAAGTAAGTATCGTTAATGATTTCGATTGGGGATTGTTCTTGTATGATTGGTTCTAAGTGTGACTAACGATGGGCATGAAATTGTCAATTGTTTAGGTGTGAGTTATCTCAAGAGTATTCGTATCTGGAATCCTATTAGGTGTGTAAACACTACCGAAATATTAAATCGATAAAAGCCAAAAAATGTGACCAATGACACCACACAGGCGTGCACTCGCTTGTGTGGTAATCCGAACGCATAAACATGGGTGGTTGATCGTAAAGGCCACCATGAGCGATTTCATGGGTTTAGGCCGTTTTGGGCCAAGTTAGGCCGAAATGGGCCGTGTAGACCCTACAGGCCTGTGGGCCCTACACGGGTAAACCACACAAAAGTATAGAGAATATTTGGGCCACATTGTGTAATACACACGGCCAAGGTCATTATGGGCTGTGTGAGCCACACGGGTGTGTGGGCCCACATGGGCCCCCATTTTGGGCTTTGGGCCTATTTTCACTGATTAACTGTTAAGATTGCATGGGTTGCCCAAGACGACTGTGGACCTACTGTTGGGTCAGTAAGTTTACCTAGACCCCCTGATTGATCAAAATGACTGTTATGCTTCTATGTGGTAAAATGACTGTTTTGCCCCTATGTGATGTATTTTTATATTTTAGCATGTTATTTTAACTGCATTGAGTACATGCGTAATATTATGACATGTTTCATGATGCATTTCATGGGGATGGGTTATATTATTTGGAGGAAGTGCATTGAAAGGCCTCGAGCCTGATTTACTGGCAACTCAGCTGCATATTACTGTATAGTGCTGCAACTGGTACTACTTGGAGTGTAGGGATGGGTGGGTTGATTATATCTCCATATAGAGTGTAGGGTTGGACGGAGATGAAGTGTAGAGGATGGATGGGTAGGACTTGCATTCTGTTAAAACTGTTACTGCACTAATTACTGTTACTGCACTAATTACGGTTACTGCAATGGGCCAAGGCCCAAACACATGACTATTTTTGTATTGAGATGGGCTAAAGCCCAAAATGATATTGTCACTGTTACTAAAAAGGGCTTAGGCCCAGTCTGTGCTTGTTTTCTGACTATTTGCTTATATGGGATTACACACTGAGTTTTCGTAAACTCACCCATCTATTTTCTATACAGGTAATCCCCAGGCTTTGTCTAATCGGTGCTGCAAGGGACTCAAAGGCGGCCACACAACCGCATTTACTATCATATCTGCTTTGTTTTTATAAGTAATTTATTTTGGGTATTTTTATTGTAATAAGACCTCTTTAAATTTTTAATCTTTAATTTGGGGTTTTATATATTTTGAATTATATCTGCTAGCTGTAGGATGCGGGTTTTCAAAAGTTAAATGTTTTTCAAAAAACCAAGTTAACGTAACATGTTTTAAAGCTTCTGCAAGAAATAATGTTTTAAAATTAATAACAATTTAATATGATTATCTTTTTTCCAAATAACAATCTTTGTTAAGATCACAAAGAGGTTAAATATAGAACAGGTTTTTCATTGATACTATACTTTGCAAAAAACACTTCAATGTGACACCGCCAGATTCGGCTATAACATCCAGGCCGAGTTTGGGGTGTTACAATGGGACTCCCGAGCATCATTTAGTATTCCAAGTGGTTCAACGGGTAATTTAACGAGTATGTCAAAGATGAATTATGTGTAAAATCAATTCTAGATGACTCAGGTATGTACGTAAAACTCATACGTAATGAGCTCGTTATGTGATGAACCCTCAGTAAGGTTATGAATGAGTAAGTTGTGATTATAAGATCTTAATAATATTTATGCCAATTATCATCATGTTAATTGTATGTTAAATGTTCAGATATGATGCTTATTATTTGCATAGGAACTTACTAGGTTATATAGCTTACTCCTCTTTCTTTTCCCCTACCTTATAGTGTCACCAAGCTAGCTCGGGGATCGAATACTGTTGGAGATCCACTCACACTATCAGCTTATTATTTTGGCTACCAATGAATTTAACATTTTGAGTTATAGCATGTATAGGGACTTGGGCATTTTGTTATGTGTCATAATTGAATTGGCCTAATGTGTTGGCCTATATTGGTTGGTAATTCATCTTGTAAATGGCCATTTGAAATTGGCTAAATATTGGTATAAGTATATATATATATATATGATGACGCTTTTCATGGATGTGGGAATTGGCATGATTTGAATTGATATATGTGTAAAGTTTGTGTATGATAAATGTTAGTATGTGAATGAGGTGTTGATGTCTTGGTTATGGCTAATTTGGTTGTTTGTATGTGCTTGGATTGGTGTTGTATGTTGTTGTGTAGGTATGTGCATAGAAGGGTGACAAAATGGCTTGGTAAATAGCCTAATTTTTGTCCACACGGGTAGACACACGGGCCTGTGTCTAGGCCATATGTGACACGGCTTGCCCCATCGGCGTGTGTTCTGGCGGTGTGTCCCCCGTACCTTAATTTTTGCAAAATAAAATGCTCAGAATTGAGTAGACGGGCAGAGACACGAGCGTGTGTTTCAGCTATGTGGACGACACGGGTGTGTGCCCTAGCCGTGTGAAGTCTGCACCTATTTTTTGAAAATTAATTTTCCACACGGCCTAGCACACGGGCGTGTGACTTGCCCGTGTGAGCTCAGTTTGGTCATGAGTTACAAGTTATAGAGTTACACGAGGTTGGGATACGGGCATGGGTGACCATATGGCTTGCCCACAGGAGCGTGTCCCAAGCCACACAGACGTGTGACCCCTGTTTAGTGAAAAATTTTCTAAGTTCTATAGAATTTTCTAAAGTTCTTGACTTAGTCCCGAATCACTTCCAATGCATGTTTTGGGCCTCGTAGGCTCGTATTAGGGACCTTATGATTGAATGCAAAAAGTTTTAAAATTGGATGAAAATTTATGGCTCACAAATGTATGGTTGCTTGTGTTTAAGTTCGGTAATGCCTCGTACCCTGTTCTGGCGTTGAATACAGGTAATGGGTGTTACATTTAGTGGTATCAGAGCTACGGTTTAGTCGATTCTTGAACTAATGTAGCATGTGTAAGAGTCTAGCTATGCATGCCATAAATGAACTGTGATAGTGTGATGACTCTTGACAATTTTAAATTTGTATTTTCATATAGTAAATGGATCCTAATCGAGCTGAGGTTGATGACGTTGAAAGTAATGCGTCGGCTCCTGCTTAAGGGGCAGCGCCGTCTGATAGTAGACCTCCAACGGTTGGTCAGGGAGAAGGGGCTAGGGAAGCCTTTCTCCACATGATGAACGAGTGGTGTACGAAGTTTTTTCGAACAAATTTGAGTGCCCAACCTCCTCTACCCCCACCTATTCCTTGATTGGTTCCCGTAGCTCCACAAGGTATGGAATTTGTAAGAATGAACAAGCCACCCAGTTGATAAGATCTGAAAATATGGAGCTGAAGACTTCCGAGCTAATATGGATGATGATCTTGAGAGAGCCAAGTTTTGGCTCGAAAACTCCCTTAGGGTATTTGATGAGCTGTCTTGCACACCGGATGAGTGTTTAAAGTGTGCCATCTCACTTCTGAGAGATTCTGTATATCACTGGTGGAATACACTAGTATTTGTGGTACCGAGAGAGAGGATTACATGAGAATTCTTTCAAGAGGTGTTCCGAAAGAAATATATTAGTCAGCGGTTCATCAATTAGAAACGTAAAGAATTTCTTGAGCTGAAACAGGGTCGAATGTTAGTGACAAAATATGAGAGAGAATTTGTCAAACTTAGTAAATATGCTCGAGAGTGTGTTTCCACCTAGGCTATCATGTGCAAGAGATTTGAGGATGGATTGAATGAGGATATTCGTGTGTTAGTTGGGATCTTAGAGCTAAAAGAATTTGTGGTGTTAGTCGAGCGAGCTTGTAAGGCAGAAGAGTTAAATAAAGAGAAGAGGAAAGCTGATTGTGAAGCTAGAGATTTGAGGAAAAGACCGATGAGTAAGTCATTTCCATCTCAGTCAAAGAAATCTAAAGAAATGTATTCCCGTTTGAATGTATCAGCTGGGTATTCCTACAGAGACTGCGGGAAGCAATACTCGAGTTTTAAATCTCAAGCCATTTCAATGGCAAGTGTGGGTAATGTAAGGCCTAACAGACTCGAATGTCAGCATTGTGGAAGAAGACATCCTGGTGAGTGTAGGATGAATGGCCGGGATTGTTTCAAGTGTGGCTCTCAAGAGCATTTTATCCGAGATTACCCCAAAATGGCTGGAAAAGAAAAATGTCAGAGTGCAAGGCCGAGTAATACTACTAATAGGTGTAGGCCACTGAGGAATACTGGAAATGGAACTAGTAGTAAAGGTGTGATGAAGGATTCAACTGTGAGATCCAAAGCTCGAGCACCTGCTAGACCTATGCCATCCGTGCTCATGAAGAAGCGACATCTCCCGATGTTATCACTGGACTTTTTCTCTCTATAATACTAATGTAGTTGCATTGATTAATCCTAGATCAACCCATTCTTATGTTTGTGTGAAATTGGTAACTAGTAAGACCTTGCCTGTTGAGTTTACTGTGTTTGTGATTAGAGTGTCAAACCTCTTAGGCAAACATGTATTAGTTGATAGAGTTTGCAAGAATTATCCCTTGATGATTCGAGTTCACTATTTCCTGGCTGATTTAATGTTGTTGCCATTTGATGAATTCGATGTTATTTTGGGTATGGATTGGTTGACACTGCATGATGCTGTAGGGAATTAAAAAATAAAGATAATTGAACAAAAATGTAAAAATGTTGAAACTCTTCGGATTGATTTAGATGAGAAGGGTGAGTTACCTGTTGTGATTTCTTTGATGTCTGCCCAAAAATATGTAACGAAAGGTTGTGAATCTTATCTTGCTTATGTGTTGAATACAAAGATGTCTGAATTGAAAATTGAATCAGTGCTAATAGTTTGTGAATATCTGGATGTGTTTCTAGAAGATTTGACTAGGTTACCTCCAATTAGAGAAGTTAAGTTTGGTATTGATTTAGTACCAGGGACTTTACTGATATCTATTGTTCTGTATTGAATGGCTCCAACTGAATTGAAATAATTAAAAGCTCAGTTGCAAGAGTTGACATACAATGGTTTTACGAGTCCGAGTTTTTTTTTTTGGGTGCTCCAGTGTTATTTGTAAAGAAGAAAGACGGTATTCTCGAAGATTGATTTGAGATCTAGCTACTATCAGTTGAGAGTTAAAGAGCCGGATGTGCCAAAAACTGCATTCAGAACAAGGTATGGGCACTATGAATTTCTTGTTATGCCTTTCAGACTAACTAATGCACTTGCTGTTTTTTTATGGACTTGGTGAATAGAATCTTTTGACCATATTTAGATAAGTTTGTGGTTGTGTTCGTCGATGACATCTTGATTTATTTTGGAGGCAAGTCCAAGCATGCCGAGCACTTGAGAACTGTATTGCAAACATTGAGGGATAAGAAATTGTTTGCTAAATTCAGTAAAATTGAGTTTTGGCTCCGAGAAGTCAGATTTTTAGGACATATTATTTCAGGTGATGGTATTCGGGTTGATCCAAGTAAGATTTCAGCAATTGTTGATTGGAAACTGCTGAGGAATGTATATGAAGTTAGAAGCTTTTTGGGCTTAGCCAGATAATACTGACGTTTTGTCAAAGGATTTTCGATGATTGCTACTCCTATGACCAAGCTGTTGCAAAAAGATGTTAAATTCGAATGGTCTGAAAAATGTCAACAAAGTTTCGAGAAGTTGAAAGCATTATTGACTAAGGTGCCGATTTTAGTGCAACCTGAGCCAGGAAAAGAGTTTGTGATTTATAGTGATGCGTCACTAAATGGATTAGAATGTATGTTGATACAAGAGGGCAAAGTGATAGCTTATGCCTCGAGACAGTTGAAACCGCATGAGAAGAATTATCAGACGTATAATTTGGAATTAGCCGCCATTGTGTTCGCTTTAAAAATTTGGAGACATCATTTGTACGATAAGAAATGTCATATCTTTATTGATCATAAGAGTTTAAAATACTTGATGACTTAGAAAGATTTAATCTTGTGGCAACGAAGATGGCTCGAGTTACTGAAGGATTACGAGCTAGAAATTGATTACCATCCGGGAAAGGTAAATGTAGTTACAGATGCGTTGAGTAGAAAGACTTTGTTTTCTTTGAGAGCGATGAATACACAGTTGAATTTTCTGATAATGGTTCGATTCTAGCTGAGTTGAGAGCTAGACCATTATTTCTTCAACAAATTTGTGAAGCTAAAAGATGTGCCAGTGATTTGCAAGCCAAAAGAGTTCTTTATGAATTAGGTAGTGATTCAGATTTTCATATCAGATTTGATGATTGTTTGATGTTCCGAGGCAGAATTTGTGTACCGAAAAATGATGAACTTATTCAAAAAATTCTTCATAGAGCACATAATGGTTGGCTATCTGTGCATCCAGGTAGTACAAAAATGTATAATGATTTGAAGAAATTGTATTGGTGGTCAGGTATGAAATGAGATATTTCAGAGTTTGTTTCAAGATGTTTGATTTGTCAACAAGTGAAAGCTAAACACCAATTGCCTTCGGGTTTACTTCAGCCAGTAATGGTGCCCAAGTGGAAATGAGATAGGATTACGATGGATTTCATAACGGGTTTACCTTTGACTCCGAAAAGGAAAGATGCTATATGGGTTATGGTTGATAGATTGACGAAATCTACTCATTTCATCCCGGTACGTATAGACTATTCTTTAGATAAGTTAGTTGAATTGTATGTCACTGAAATTGTAAGATTACATGGAGTAACTATTTCTATTATTTCGGATAGAGACCTGAGGTTTACTTCACGATTTTGGAAGAAGCTGCAAGAAGCTTTGGGTACGAAGCTGAACTTTAGTTGTAATAGCCCGATTTTAGCTAAATCAATATAGTGGTTTCAGAGCCACAAATTTGAGGTTGTAAAATTATTTTAATATTATTTTTTATGTTTACAACATGTGAACATATATGTGCGAAAATTTTTGATCTAATTTTATCGTTTAAGTGGTTAATTTGAGAAAAAAGACTAAATTGCGTAAAATGCAAAAGCTACATTCTATATAATAAAGGTGTCTATTTACTATGGCTTATTAAATGTGAAGTCCTTATGTTGTAAATAGACTATTGATAGTGGGAATGGACATAAATGGTCTTATATTTTATGTTTAAATGGTTTAATAACCAATGGTAAAATGGTAAACTATGTATTAATGTAATTAATAAACAAAAAAAAAGTATTATCATCTTTATTTTCATCATCCATAACCGAAAATAAGAAAGACAAAGAAGTCATTCTAGGGTTCTTCATTGGGCCTTGTATATTCAAGCAATTAAGGTACGATTTTCGTTTTTTATGATTTCTATGTTTTTGTGATCGTTGCTTTGAGTACTAGCTAGCCCACGCCTCAATTTTTGAAAATGTTGATGATTTTGAAAGTTTCCATTGATGAATACAAGTGTTTTTGAATGATTGTTGATGAATTTTGAAAGCTTGATAATAGATATTAAAGTTTTGTTAAGTGATTTTTAAAGAAAATACAAATTATGGATTAATTTGTGAAAAAATGAAAATGTGGGGTTAAAAGTGTGAATAAAATAAAGTTTTGGGCTGCTAGTGGTTCCTATGAAATTCGATCAAGCATGGGTTAAATTGAATTTCATGAATTTTGTGCTTTTACAAAATAGGGACTAAATTGAGAAAATGTGAAACTTCAGGGGCTAAAGTGTAAAAATACCCAAATAGGTATTTTTGGATGAAATTGAATGAATTGGTGATTAAATGGGTTAATTTTGAATACATATAGATCAAGAAAGAAAGAATTCAGATTTAGATCAGGGAAAATCGAAGGTTATCAAGTAATCGATCTGATTAGTCAATTTTGATTACGAGGTAAGTTCGTACGTGATAAACATTGTTACAGTTATATTTTGAATGATCTAATATCGCATAAATTATATATATGAGACTACGGTTGAGTATGATGACAAATTGATTATGTTTGGCACTTAGTGTGCATTTTGAGATAACTTCGGCTATATATAACACTTAGTGTGCGAATTGGAATAGCTTTGGCTATATGTGGCACTAAGTGTGTGGTATTAAGATAGCTTTGGTTTAATGTGATGGCACTAAGTGTGCGATATCGTTATATCTTCGGCTAATCATTTTTGCACTAAGTGTGCGAGTTCCTTGAGTATTGAAAGATTTTCAGATGGATTAATGTATTGAACAAAGAGGTGAAAATGTAATAAATAAATATAGGAGAGTATAGGTACGTACGATACCTATGTGGTAGTTAATACTACGTGTATGAAACTTGATGGATTTGTATATATATGATAAATGGTCATGGGTTAGAAATGAGTGATGATATGAGACTTATTAAGTGTTTATTAATTGATGATTTGAATATTATGCACTGTCGAGTTTATTTAGTACAAACTTACTAAGCTATGAAGCTTACTATGTGTTATTTGTTTGTGTTTTATAGAGTATCAAAGCTAACTTGGACTCGGGGATCATTAGGAAACGTCATCACACTATCGATCAACTCGTTGGTACTTTTGAATCTTCGTATATATGGTATATGACATGTATAGGCTAGTGTCATCTTGGTATGTTTTGAATTATGATTATAGTAATGGGATTTGGCTTGTAAATGTTGGTGTATGGCCACTTAAGTTGGCTTGAATTATATGCTTGATAAATGATATATGTGATGTATATAATGTCTTAAGTGTTGGCTTGTTTTGGTATGTTTGCCAAATGGTTGTTTATTTGGTTATTTGGTAACTGATGTATTAATGCTTCGAAGATTGGCATATTGTGGTTTGATTTTAAGACGATGAAATGGTCAAATTTGTGTCATGTTATAAATGATAATTTGATGATGTAAATGCATTTAGTAGTTATGTGAGATTAATGATTGTGGCAAATTGATTTGGTATGTTTTTGAATATGGAATTAAGTAGTTGAAATGGTTGATTATAGGACATGATATATGTATGAATTGGCATGTTTTTGGTTGCCTATATATGTGTTGAATTTGTATCACTTTGGTTAGTTTGTGTGTTTAGGAAAGGGTGGCAAATTGGCTTTTCAAGTGACCTATTTTTTTTCCACACAGGTAGAGACATGGGCGTGTGTTTCAGCCGTGTACGACACACGGTCATGTTACATGGCCATGTGTCCCCTAGGGTACCCTTTCAAATTAAAGTCAGTATACCCTACAAGTTTGGCACGGCCTAGGCACACGGGCGTGTCTACTGGTCGTGTGTGGCACACGGGCTGGCATATGGGCGTGTGGCCGGCCGTGTGACCCAGGTCAGTAACCTTCCTAATTTTCCCATGGCCATGGCACACAAGCGTGTCTTCAGCTGTGTGGTGAAAAATAATATGTATGCCCTGTTTTCACACGGTCTGTGACACGTGCATGTCTGGTGGCCGTGTGAGGCACACGACTTGTTCACACTGGCGTGTGACCCTTAAATGCAATAAAATTTTCTATGTTTCCCAAAGTTTGTTAATGTCATCAATTTAGTTCTGAACCTCTTTTAAGCATGTCTTAAGGTCTCGTAGGACCTTACAAGGGACAATGTGTTTGATATGAATGGATTTTGATTATGATATCACAAATGTATGATTTATGTTGTGGTTAATCGGTAATGCCTCGTAACCCTATTCCAACGACGGATACAAGTTAGGAGTGTTACATTTAATTGGTATCACAGCTACAGTTTAGTCGATTCTAAGTTTAACATAGCGTGTGAGAGTCTAGCTATACATGCCATATATATAAATTGCGATAGTGTGATGATTCCTGACAGTTAAAATGTGTTTTTATATAGCAAATGGATCCTGAAAAATGATGTAGAGAGTAATGCACCCGCTCCCGCTCAAAGGGCAGCGCTAGCCGATTCTAGGCCTATTTCAAGTAGCCAAAAGGGAAAGGCTAAGCAAGCCTTCTTCCAAATGATGAGTGAGTGGTTCACAGAGTTTGTTCGAACGAATCCGACTGCTCAACAACCTTCATCCCACCTATTCCTCAACAAGTTCCAGTTGTGCCACAAGTGATAGATCCGATTCGATTGAGTAAGCCACCTGTTGATAAGATTCTTAAACATGGGGCTGAAGAGTTTCAAGCTACAATTGATGATGATACTAAGAGAGCTGAGTTTTGGCTTGAGAATACGATTCGAGTATTCGAGGAATTATCTTGTACTCCTGAAGAATGTATCAAATGTGTGGTATCTTTGCTTAGAGATAATGCATATCATTGGTAGAAAACGTTGACATCGGTGGTTCCTAAAGAATAGGTTACCTGGGAATTCTTTCAAACTAAGTTCCGAAAAATGTACACAAGTCAAAGATTTCTCGATCAGAAACATAAAGAGTTTCTAGAATTGAAGTAGGGCCGAATGACTGTCACTAAGTATGAAAGAGAATTCGTACAATTAAGCAAGTATGTCCGGAAATATGTGTCTACTGAGGAGATTATATTCAAACGATTTGTTAATGGGTTAAATGAAGATATAAAGCTATTAGTTGGGATACTTGAACTGAAGGAATTTGCAGTGTTGGTTGAAAGGGCATGTAAAGTCGAGGATCTCAGCAAAGAAAAGAGAAAGGCTGATACGGAGGCAAGAGATTCGAGGAAGAGATCGATGAGTAAATCTTATCATTCCTCATCGAAGAAATTTAGAGACTATTCTAACCAATCGACAACTTTAGTGGGATATCAGAATAAAGATCGCGAAAAGCAATACACCAACCCTAAAACTCAAGCCACATCGGTATCGAGTGTTGGTAATGTAAAAGATGTTGAACCTGAGTGTTAACAGTGTGGAAGACTGCAATTTGAAAATTGTTGGGTGAAAAATAATAATAGAACTTGTTACAGTTGTGGTTCATGGGATCACTTTATTAAAGATTGTCCAGAGTTAGTTGAAAAAGATAATGCTCAGAACATGAGGCCGAGTAACACTGTAGTTGGAGGAAGACCACCTAGAAACACGGGAAATGTGAGTGGTGGTAGAGGTGTGACACGAGACACTGTTGCGAGATCTAATGCTAGAGCATGTGCACGAGCCTATGCTATTCGTGCTCGCGAAGAAGCGTCATATCCAGATGTTATCACTGGTACTTTTACTCTCTATGATACTAAAGTTATTGCATTGATAGATTCAGGATCAACTCATTCGTATATATGTGTGAATTTAGTATCCACTAAAACTTTGCTTATAGAGTCTACTGAATTTGTAATTAGAATATCGAACCCCCTTAGGCAAGTGCGTGTTGGTTGATAAAGTATTCAAGAACTATCCATTGATAATTCAAGATATTTGTTTTCTGACTGATCTGATGTTGTTACCATTTGATGAATTTGATATAATTCTGGGTATGGATTGGTTAACGTTGTATGATGCTATTGTGAACTGCAAACGAAAGATGATTGATATGAGATGTCAGAATAATGGGATTATTAGAATTGAGTTAGATGATCTGAATGGTTTGCCAGTAGTGATTTTATTGATGTTAGCTCAGAAATATGTGAGAAAGGGTTGTGAAGCTTATTTAGCTTATATGTTTGATATAAAAGTGACTGAAAAGAAGATTGAATCAATGCCAGTTGTGTGTGAATACCCAGATGTATTTCATGAAGAGTTACCAGGTTTATCACCGATACAAAAAGTTGAGTTTGGCAATGAGTTAGTGCCAGGAACTACGCCGATATCGATAGCTCCATACAAAATGACACCAACATAGTTAAAAGAATTGAAAGCTCAGTTGCAAGAGTTGATAGATAGAGGATTTGCACGACTGAGTTTCTCGCCCTGGGGTGCTCCCGTTTTGTTTGTGAAAAAGAAAGATGGCACGATGAGAATGTGTATATATTATCGATAGCTTAACAAAGTGACGATCAAGAATAAATATCCTCTGCCCAGAATAGATGATTTGTTTGATCAGTTAAAAGGGGCTACAGTGTTTTCAAAGATAGATTTGAGATCGGGTTATTATCAGTTGCGAGTTAGAGACTCTGATGTGCCAAAGACAACTTTTAGAACGAGGTATGGTCATTATGAATTTTTAGTTATGCCTTTCGGATTAACGAATGTACCTGCTATTTTTATGGACTTGATGAACCGAATTTTCAAACCGCACCTAGATCGATTTTTTGTTGTATTCATAGATGACATATTGATATATTCAAGAGATGAAACTAAACATACCGAGCATTTGAGAATTGTATTACAGACTCTGTGTGATAAGTAGTTATATGTAAAGTTCAGTAAATATGAATTCTGGTTACGTGAGGTTGGTTTTCTGGGGCATATTGTGTCAGCATCAGGTATTCGAGTCGATCCGAGAAAGATTTCTGCAATAATAGATTGGAAGCCTTCAAGAAATGTATCTGAAGTCTGTAGTTTTCTGGGATTAGCTGGCTATTATAGATGATTTGTGAAAGGTTTTTCAATGATTGCAGCTCCGTTAACAAGCTTGCTTCAGAAAGATGTTAAGTTTTGAGTGGTTAGATAAATGTCAGAAAAGTTTTGATCAGTTGAAAGCTCTTTGAATGAAGCTCTAGTATTACTATAGCCAGAATTGAATAAAGAATTTGTGATCTATAGTGATGCATCGTTGAATGGTCTGGGTTGTGTTTTGATGCAGAAAGGCAAAGTCATAGCTTATGCCTCGAGATAGTTAAAGCCGCATGAAAAGAATTACCCGACGCATGATTTAGAGTTAGCAACTATTATGTTTGCATTGAAGATTTGGCGCCATTATCTGTTCAGTGAGAAATGTCATGTTTATTCAGATCATAAGAGTTTGAAATATCTGATGACTCAGAAATATTTGAATTTGAGACAGCAAAGATGGTTAGAATTGTTAAAAGATTACGAGCTAATGATTGACTACCATTCGGGAAAAGCAAATGCTGTTGTTGATGCATTACACCGAAAATCTTTGTATGCTCTACGTGCAGTGAATACTCAGTTGGCTCTATCTGATGACGGGTCGATTGTAGCTGAGTTGAAAGCGAGATCGTTGTATTTACAGTAAATTTACGAAGCTAAGAAAATTGATAATGAAATGTTAACAAAACAAGTTCAATGTGATTCGAACCCTGATTCAGAGTTTCAAGTTGATTCAGATGACTGTTTAAGATTTAGAGGCCGAATATGTGTTCTGACGAATTCAGAGTTGATTCAGATGATTTTGAATGAAGCACATAGTAGTCGTTTGTCTGTTCATTCAGGAAGTACAAAAATGTATAACGATTTGAAACAGCTCTATTGGTGGCATGGTATGAAACATCATATTTCAGAGTTTGTTTCTAAATGTTTGATTTGTCAGCAAGTTAAAGTTGAGCATCAGGTACTGTTTGGTTTATTACAGCCGATTATGATTCCCAAGTGGAAATAGGATAGAGTGACTATGGATTTTGTGTCGGGATTGCCTCTATCTCCGAGGAAGAAAAATGCGATCTAGGTTATAGTTGATAGATTGTCAAAATTGACTCATTTTATTCTAGTACGAACAGACTATTCGCTTGAAAGTTAGCTGAGTTATATATCTCCGAGGTTGTGAGATTACACGGAGTACCTATTTCTATTGTTTCGGATAGATATTCGAGGTTCACATCGAGGTTTTAGAAGAAACTGCAAGATGCATTGGGTACAAAACTACATTTTAGTACTGCATTTCACCCGCAGACAGATGGTCAATTTGAGCGAGTTATTCAGATACTTGAGGACATGCTAAGATGTTGCATTCTTGAATTCGAAGGTACGTAGGAAAAGTATTTTCCATTGATTGAGTTTGTGTATAATAATAGTTTTTAATCAAGTATTAAAATGGCACCGTACGATGCTTTATACGGTTGAAAATGTTGAACTCCTATGTACTGGACTGAACTTAGCAAGAATAGGATTCACGGGGTTGATCTGATTAGAGAAACAGAAGAAAAAATGAAAGTAATTCGTGATAGTTTGAAAGCAACTTCAGATCGACAGAAATCTTACGCAGACTTGAAACAAAAAGATATTGAATTTTAGATCGGAGATAAAGTGTTTTTGAAAGTATCTCCATGGAAGAAAATACTTCGATTCGATCGTAAAGGCAAATTGAGTCCAAGATTTATCGGGCCGTATGAGATTATCGAGTGAGTTTGACTAGTTACTTATCGGCTACCATTTTCGTCTAAATTAGAAAAGATTCATAACATGTTTCATGTATCGATGCTACAAAGGTACATATCTGATCCTTCGCATGTTATTTCCTTGACTGAAGTTTTGATTTAGTCAGATTTATCGTACAGTGAAGAACCGATCCGAATTCTAGCTCGTGAGATCAAAGAGCTGAGAAATAAAAGAATAGCATTAGTGAAAGTATTATGGCATCGACACGGGGTTGAAGAAGCTACGTGGGAACCCAAGGATGCTATGAGAAAGCAATATCCAAACCTATTCACTAGTAAGATTTTCGGGGACGAAAATCCCTAAGGGAAGAAGAGTTGTAACAACCCAGTTTTAGCTAAATAATATAGTGGTTTCGGAGCCACAAATTTGAGGTTGTAAAATTATTTTAATATTATTTTTGATGTTTACAGCATGTGAATATATATGTGTGAAAATTTTGTGAGCTAATTTTATTGTTTAAGTGGTTAATTTGAGAAAAAGGACTAAATCACGTAAAATGCAAAAGCTGCATTCTATATGATAAAGGTGTCTATTTACTATGGCTTATTACATGTGAAGTCCTTATGTTTTAAATAGACCATTGATAGTGGGAATGGACATAAATGGTCTTATATTTGATGTTTAAATGGTTTAATAATTAAGGGTAAAATGGTAAACTATGTATTAATGTAATTAATAAACAAAAAAAAAGCATTATCATCTTTATTTTCATCATTCATAACTGAAAATAAGAAAAAAAAAGAATTCATTCTAGGGTTCTTCATTCGGCCTTGTATATTCAAGCAATTAAGGTACAGTTTTGATCCGGTTTTGATGATTTCTATGTTTTTGTGATCATTGCTTTGAGTACTAACTAGCCCATGCCTCAATTTTTGAAAGTGTTGATGATTTTAAAAGTTTCCATTGATGAATTCATGTGTTTTTGAATGATTGTTGATGAATTTTGAAAGGTTGATTATAGATATTAAACTTTTGTTAAGTGATTTTTAGAGAAAATACAAATTAGGGATTAATTTGTGAAAAAATGAAAATGTGGGGTTAAAAGTGTGAATAAGATAAAGTTTTGGACTGCTAGTGGTCCTATGAAATTCGGTCAAGCATGGGTTAAATTGAATTTCATGAATTTTGTGCTTTTATGAAATAGGGACTAAATTGATAAAATGTGAAACTCTAGGGGCTAAAGTGTAAAAATGCTCAAATAGGTATTTGATGAAATTGAATGAATTGGTGATTAAATGGGTTAATTTTGAATACATGTAGATCAAGAAAGAAAGAATTCAGATTTAGATTAGGGAAAATCGAAGGTTATCGATTAATCGATCTGATTCGTCAATTCCAAGTACGAGGTAAGTTCGTACATGATAAACATTGTTACAATTATATTTTGAATGATTTAATATCACGTAAATTATATATATGAGACTACGATTGAGTATGATGATAAATTGATCATGTTTGGCACTTAGTGTGCGTTTCGAGATAGCTTCGGTTATATATAGCACTTAGTGTACGAATTGGAATAGCTTCGGCTATATGTGGCACTAAGTGTGTGGTACTGAGATAGCTTCGGTTTAAAGTGATGGCACTAAGTGTGCGATATCATTATATCTTCGGCTAATCATTTTTGCACTAAGTGTGCGAGTTCCTTGAGTATTGAAAGATTTTCAGATGGATTAATGTATTAAACAAAGAGGTGAAAATGTAATAAATAAATATAGGAGAGTATAGGTACGTACGATACCTATGTGGTAGTTAATACTATGTGTATGAAACTTGATGGATTTGTATATATATGATAAATGGTCATGGGTTAGAAATGAGTGATGATATGAGACTTATTAAGTGTTTATTAATTGATTATTTAAATATTATGAACTGTCGACTTTATTTAGTACGAACTTACTAAGCTATGAAGCTTACTGTGTGTTATTTGTCTGTGTTTTATAGAGTATGAAAGCTAACTCAGACTCAGAGATCGTCGGGAAACGTCATCACATTATCGATCAACTCGTTGGTACTTTTGAAGCTTTGTATATATGGTATATGGTATGTATAGGCGAGTGTCATCTTGGTATGTTTTGAATTATGATTATAGCAATGAGATTTGGCTTGTAAATGTTGGTGTATGGCCACTTAAGTTGGCTTGAATTATATGTTTGATAAATGATATATGTGATTTATATAATGTCTTAAGTGTTGGCTTGTTCTCGTATGTTTGCCAAATGGTTGTTTATTTGGTTATTTGGTAATTGATGTATTAATGCTTGGAAGATTGGTATATTGTGGTTTGATTTTGAGATGATGAAATGGTGAAATTTGTGTCATGTTAGATTTAAATGCATTTAGTAGTTATGTGAGATTGATGATTGTGGCAAATTGATTTGGTATGTTTTTGAATATGGAATTAAGTAGTTGAAATGGTTGAATATAGATGACATGATATATGTTTGAATTGGCATGTTTATTGTTGCCTATATATGTATTGAATTGGTATCAATTTGGTTAGTTTGTGTGTTTGAGAAAGGGTGGCAAATTGGCTTTTGAAATGACCTATTTTTGTCCACACGGGCGTGTGTCTCAACCGTGTGTGACACACGGTCATGTTATATGGTCGTGTGTCCCCTGGGGTATCCTTTTGAATTAAAGTCAGTATACCCTACAGGTTTGGCATGGCCTAGACACACGGGTGTGTCTACTAGTCGTGTGTGGCACACGGGCTGGCACATGGGCATGTGGTTGGCCATGTGACCCAAGTCAGTAACCTCCCTAACTTTCCCACGGTCATGGCACATAGGCGTATCGTCGGGCATGTGGTGCAAGTCAGTATGTATGCCCTGTTTTCACACGATCTGTGACACGGGCATGTGTGGTGGCCATGTGAGGCACATCGCTTTTTCACACGGACGTGTGACCCTTAAAATCAAGAAAATTTTCTATGTTTCCCAAAGTTTGTTAATGTTATCGGTTTAGTCCCGAACCTCTTTTCAGCATGTTTTAAGGTCTCGTAGGACCTTACAAGGGACAATGTGTTTGATATGAATGGATTTTGATTATGATTGCACAAATGTATGATTTATGTTGTGGTTAATCGGTAATGCCTCGTAACCCTATTCAGGCTGGCCGTGTACGGGTTAAGTGTGTTACATTAGTACTGCTTACTGTCTGCAAACCAATGGTCAGTCTGAGAGAGTAATTCAGATTCTTGAAGATATGCTCCGTTGTTGTGTTCTAGAATTTGAGGGTAGTTGGGAAAAATATCTACCATTAGTTGAGTTTGCTTATAACAATAGTTTTTAGTCGAGTATAAAGATGGCACCTTGTAGGGCATTGTATGGTCGCAAGTGTCGAACACCCTTGTTATGGACCGAGCTTAGTGAAAAGCAGATTCACAGGGTTGATTTGGTCAGAGAAACTAAAAAAAAGTAAAGGTAATCCGTGATTGCTTGAAAGCAAATTCAGATCGATAGAAGTCATACGCGGATTTGAAAAGAAAAGAGATTGAGTTTCAGGTTGGTGATAAAGTATTTTTGAAAGTATCTCCGTGGAAGAAAATTCTCAGATTTGGTTGTAAAGGCAAGTTGAATCCACATTTCATTAGGCTGTATGAGGTTATTGAAAGAATAGGGCCAGTGGCGTATTGGTTAGCTTTACCGATAGAGTTAGAAAGGATTCATAATGTGTTTCATGTGTCTATGTTGCGCCGTTATCGATTAGATTCTTTACATTTGATTTCGCCGACAGAAGTTGAGATTCGACCTGATATGACTTATGGTGAAGAACCGATCAAGAACTTGGCTCGGGAAGTTAAATAGTTGAGAAATAAAAGTATAGCCCTAGTGAAAGTGTTATGGCAACGACATGGGGTTGAAAAGGCTACGTGGGAACCTGAGGAAGCTATGAAAAAACAATACCCAAACCTATTTTCTGGTAAGATTTTCAGGGACGAAAATCCCTAAAGAGGGGAGAGTTGTAACAACCCGATTTTGGGACTTAGTCAGAATAGTGGTTATGGGACCACAAATTCGACGCAAAAAAAATTATTTTTCTTATATTTTTATGGTTTACAGTTTTACGGAATGATTCTGTGAAAATTTCGTTCGAAAATTTTGATGTTTGAGCACTCAATTTAGTAAAAAGGACTAAATTTTGATTTTTGGGCTGAATTGAACAATGTGAATATTAAATGAGCTAAATTTTTTATTATAGATCAAGAGAAACGAGGTTCTTACCTAGATCGGGGGAAAAACAAAGTGTTTGACGATTAGGTCCCATTTATACTATTTCTGTATCGAGGTAAGTTTGTATGTAAATAATGCATTGTTTTAATTATGTTTTAAATGCTTTATTATTGTATGAATTGTGATTGACCCTTAGACGTATTCGACAAAGTTTCGACAAGCGTAAAGTCTCAGTTGAACCTAAGGAATAGATAGGATATAAATGTCATGACATTAGGGTTATTGAGACTACGTGTAAGACCATATCTGAGATATGGCATCAATATGAGACTTTGTGTAAGACCATACCTGGGCTATTAGCATCAATATGAGATTACATGTAAGACCATATCTGGGATATGACATTGGTACAGTACTGTGTGTATGGGACTCTCGAGCATCCTTTAGTATTCCAGGTGATTCAATAGGTAATTTAACGAGTATGTCAAAGATGAATTGTGTGTAAATCCAATTCGATATGACTCAGGTATGTACGTAAAACTTATATGTAATGAGCTCGTTATGTGATGAACCCTCGGTAAAGTTATGAATGAGTAAGTTATGATTATAAGATCTTAATAATATTTATGCCAATTATCATCATGTTAATTGTATGTTAAATGTCTGGATATGATGCTTATTATTTGCATAGGAGCTTACTAAGCTATATAGCTTACTCCCATTTCTTTTCCCTTGCCTTATAGTGTCACCAAGCTAGCTCGGGGATCAGAGACTGTCGAAGATCCATTCACACTATCAACTTATTATTTTGGGTACAAATGAATTCAACATTTTGAGTTATGGCATGTATAGGGACTTGGTCATTTTGTTATGTTTCATAATTGAATTGGCCCAGTGTGTTGGCCTATATTGGTTGGTAATTCATCTTGTAAATGTCCATTTGAAATTGGCTATATATTAGTATAAGTATATATATATGATGATGCTTTTCATGGATGTGGGAATTGACATGATTTGAATTTATATGTGTGTGAAGTTTGTGTATGATAAATGTCAGTATGTGAATGAGGTGTTGATGTCTTGGTTATGGCTGATTTGGTTGTTTGTATGTGCTTGGATTGGTGTTGTATGTAGTTGTGTAGGTATGTACATGGAAGGGTAACAAAATGGCTTGGAAAATAGCCTTATTTTTGTCCACACAGGTAGACACATGGGCGTGTGTTTAGGCCGTGGGTGACACACGGCTTGCCCCATGGGAATGTGTTCCGGCCTTGTGTCCCCTGCACCTTAGTTGTTGCAAAATAGAATGCTCAGAATTGAGCACACCAGCAGAGACACGGGCGTGTGTCTCAACAGTGTGGACGACACGACCTCGAACACGGGCGTATGCCCTGGCCGTGTGAAGTTTACACCTATTTTATGAAAATTAATTTTCCACACGGCCTAGCACATGGGCATGTGACTTGGCTGTGTGAGCTCAATTTGGTCATGAGTTACAAGTCAGAGAGTTACATGAGGTCGAGACACGGGCGTGGGTGACCACATGGCTTACCTACACGGGCGTGTCCCAAGCCACACAGGCGTGTGACCCTTGTTTAGTGAAAAATTTCCTAAGTTCTGTAAAATTTTCTAAAGTTCTCGATTTAGTCCTGGATCACTTCAAATGCATGTTTTGGGCCTCGTAGGCTCGTATTAGGAACCTTATGATTGAATGTAAAAAGTTTTAAAATTGGACAAAAATTTGTGGCTCGGAAATGTATGGTTGCTTGTGTTTAAGTTCGGTAATGCCTCGTACCCTATTTCAGTGTTGGATATGGGTAAGGGGTGTTACAGAAATAACTTCCATGGTGTGTGCAGAAATTTCCACATTTCAGTTTAGAAATGGTTCAGTGAATTTGTTTGCCCAACTCCTATTGTTGCGACATGGAAATGCCATGTTTGGGGTGAAAATTTTAGCGCAATATGTTGTCTTGAAATTGTTCCCTTGCCATTTTATTCAAAAAGATTACGAGTTCCTTTTTCTGCACTTGCTTGGGGGATTTCAACTTACGAACTATGGTGGCAGAGGACATAGGTTCTTTAGTAGATTTGTTGCCTTTCTTGGTCAAACCTCTTGTTCTTGCTATCTATTGTGGAGGGAAGACAAATTTTAAGTGAAAAATGTGGGATCTTGAGTAAGGAAAAAGAATAAAAATGGTTGCTTGGATGTTTTGACGTCGGCACAATGTTGTAGACTTTATAGGGAGTGAAAGAAGAAGAAGTAGAGTCGTGATATTTTGTGGAGAGATACAAAACTAGCAGGAAGAGTGGGATTTAATAAGAATTGTGCCTGCTCAAACAGATCAAATGGCTGGGTGGGTTTTGATCCAACGATGAAGATTGATCAAACGACTGGGTGGGTTTTTATCCAACGATGAAGATTGAAGTTCCCTTAATTCTGATTAATGGTAACACAGTGGTACGAAATGCATTGACAACAAAATCTTGTTGTGTCATTATTGGTACCTTATTATTCTGTAAAAAAAAGGAAAGAAAACAAGTTTTACAAAATAGGAATAAAATAAGATGAAATCTCGAAATAATAAATTAAAAAATTTAAAATGTTTGGACCAAGTTAATTGTCTCTGCCTACTCTTGATTTTTATTTCCAAAATAGTATTTCAAACTCTGTCCATTGACTTTGAACTGGTGTCCATCACGTAAATCTCGAATTGTGACTGCACCATGGGGAAATATGTCAAAAACTTCGAATGGTCTAGACCAATGTGAACGCAATTTACTTGGGTGCAATTTAAGTCGAGAATTAAATAATAAAACATGTTAACCTGTGTAAATTGTTGCTGCAAAATAATCTTGTTAGGCCATCGTTTGGTCTTTTCCTTATAAATCGTAGCATTTTCATAAGCATTTCTTTGAATCTCCTTTAGCTCGATGATGTCCAACAACCTTTTCTTTCTAGCAGCTTCATAGTCCATGTTCACTTGCTTAATTGCCCATAACGCTTTGTGTTCCAGTTCAATTGGCAAGTGACATGCTTTCCCAAAAACCAATTGGTATGGTGACATTTTTAATGGAGTCTTATATGTTGTCCGCAATTCCCATAGAGCATCATCCAATTGGGAAGACCAATCTTTTCTTGAAGGATTCACAACCTTCTCAAGAATATTCTTAATTTGTCGATTTGAGACTTCAGCTTGTCCATTGGTTTGTGGATAATAAGTAGTGGTTATTCTATGATTGACTCCATATCTCTTTAATGCAGCTGCGACTTGGTTGCAATGGAAATGTTTACCTTGATCAGTAATCAAAGCCTTTGGTATGCCGAAACGGGTGAGTATATACTTGTGAAAAAATTTGAGCATTGTCCTTGCATCATCTTTTGGATAGCAATAGCCTCCACCCACTTCGAGACATAGTCAACAGTGACTAATATATAAAGATTTCCAAATAAACTTGAAAATGGTCCCATAAAATCCATTCCCCAAACATCAAACAATTCAACTTCCATAATTGGCTGTTGCAACATTTCATTACTTTAGGAAATAGAACTGGTGCACTAACATTTATCACATTGAATCACAAAACTATGAGCATCTTTGAACAATGATGGCCAGTAGAATCCTGATTGTAGAACCTTAGCAGCAGTTCTCATACCACCGAAATGGCCTCCATAAGGAGCATCATAACAGTGCTTCAGGATTGAAAGCATCTCTTTTTTTGGAACACAACGTCGAATGATGTTGTCATTGCATACCTTAAATAAATATGACTCGTTCCAATGGTACTTCACTATGTCATGAAGAAATCTTTCTTTTTATGGCCCTTGATACTCAATGGGAGCTTACTACACACCAAGTAATTAACCAAATTTGCATACCAAAGAGATACATCGACAGTGAATAACATCTCATCTGAGAATGTGTAACAGCCCAATTTAGACCCTAGTCAGAATAGTGGTTTTAGAACCACAAATTCGAGGCCGTAAAATTATTTTAATATTATTTTTGGTATTTAAAACATATTATTTGATATGTGAGAAAATTTCATGAATTAATTTTACCCTTTGAATGGTTAAATTGGAAAAAGAACTTAATCGCGTAAAATGTAAAAGTAGCATGCTATAAGTTAAAGTGCCTATTTGCTTTGATTAATTAAATATAAAGTCCTTAAAATGGAATTTGACCATTGAACTAAAGCATGGATGGTAATGGACATTAATTATATGGCTTTCTAATTAAATTTTAAAGGTTATTTTTGTAAATTGTGTATTAATATATAATAAAATAAAGTAAAACAAAATGGCCATTATCATTCATTTTTGTGGCTGAATGGGAGAAAGAAAGAAAACATTTGAAGGTTTTTAAGTTTCGGTCTTGCTCCAAGCTAAATTAAGGTATGGATTTTAGTCGGTTTTTGATAATTTTTACATTTTTGAGATCGTTGTTTCATCTATTACCTAGCCCATGTTTCAATTTTCAGAATTGATGATGAATTTGAGATTTGCCATGGTTGTTAATATGATGAATTTGTTATTTGATGATGAAAAATAAATCTTTGTTGATAGATTATTATGTTTAATTAAGTGATTTTTGATAAAAATGTGTATTAAGTACTAAATTGAGAAATTTGTAAATTAAGGGGTCAAAATGTGAAATAAATTGAATTAATGGGCTGCTAGGGACCCAAGGTGAATTTGGCCTAACATGGGCATAGTGAAATTTTGAGTATTTTGTGTTGTTTTGAAATAGGGATTAAATTGTGAAAATGTGAAATGTTAGAGGCTAAAATACAAAATGCCCAAATTATGTATTTTGGATGAAATTGAATGAGTATGTTATTAAACTAGCCACATTTGTATTGAATTAGATCAAGAAAAGAGGAAATCGGATTTGGATCGGGGAAAAATAGAAAATTGTCGAATAATCGTCCAGTCCGTTCATGTCCGTACGAGGTAAGTTCATAAGTAACTAAATCTTGTTAAATTGAAATGTAAATGTATTATATGTGCCGAATTTATTTGTATTTATATGTATACGACCGAATGGAATTAAGCATTTGATGACTTATTTTGAGCATGAGTTGATTTAATTATGCAGTTGAAAGTCCTACTCAAACTTTAAGAATTGTACAGAATACTGGTGTCATAATATGTGAGCTTCCGAGATGTGAGATATCATGTAAGACCATGTTTGGGACAATGGCATCGATATATATTATTTTGTGTAAGACCACGTCTGGGACGTTGGCATCGATTTGAGATTTAAGTGTAAGACCATGTCTGGGACATTGGCATCGTATTTAATTTCATGTAATACCCTGTCTGGGATAGTGGCATCGATAATTGATTACATGTAAGACCACTTTTGGGACGTTGGCATTGTACGAGTTTCCAGAGCCATCTGAGTAACCTTATTGATTCTGAACAGTTCAACGGCCATTTTGAGAAATAAATGAGCATATGAATGTGCATCTGATTCAGGTATGTTGCAATGTATATGAAATTGAGCAATGAAAGTGAGTATGATTATGATCTATGTAAAAATGAGATGTGGTTAATAGCAAGTGAACTATAATTAAATGAATTATATAAGAAATGTGAAATGGTAATTGTGTTTTGCCATATATGATTCTGGTACGTGTGAATTGTATATGAAATTCAGAAATGGAAGGTGAATATGTTTCTAATGATGATATGTGAAATATATTATCATGAATGAAAGAAATGTATACAAATGAATGTGTATTATATGTGCTCGTCATATGACCTCGTGGTTCTATGATTCGAACATGAGAAATATGAAACAAGAAACATCGTTTTGAGATATACTGTTTTGATTTGAAAATTAGATATGAAATAGATATCGAGATAGTGGTGTTATGATGTATGGTTTGTATATATATGTAAATTGGCTAGTGAAGCATGACATGTTTGGTTGGTTACGTAATGAATATGTGCAAACTTGATTTATATAATTGAGGTAACAATTATTACTCGAATTTGAAAGCATGGTTTTTATGTTCATGGATAAATAAGATAAGTGAAATTTCTTAAGGTAGTAATATGTATTATATGAGAAAAGTGATTGCATGTGTATGAAATTAACTAAATTTGGCTTATTTGGGTTGAATTATATATGTTCGAGTGATAAATTATTTGCTTATGGCTTACTATGGCTTACTAAGCTATCAAAGCTTACTCTATGTAATTTTTTTTTGTGCTTATAGATTTCGGAGACTTGCTCGTGTTGGAAGTCATGGGAGACGTCATCACACTATCCAGTATTTTTTTTGGTAAATAAATGCTTGAGATTTGGTTATGTGGCATGTATAGGCTAGTTTTGATATATTTGGTTTTGGAATTTGTATGTGTATAGCCATGCGAAAATGGCTTGATCATGATGTTAATGTTGGTATTTATATTTGGTCTTGATGTTGGTGATATGATTCAGCAATGAGGAATGGTAAGTAGGATGTATATTCGGCTTATCAGTAGCTCATTTTGGAGGCATGGAAAATGGTATAATTTGGCTTAGTAATATGGTAATATGGCGATTATATTTTGGGTATGTTTGATGGTCATTTGAATAACTATAATTGATATATTATTTTGATGTTAAGTTATGAGATAGAATATTTAGCTTAAAATATTGAGTGATGGTAATGTGATTAATGATTCGGTTATATGATAATGTTGGTATGTGTTTATATTTACTATGTAATGACTATGCTAAGCTATGTGAATTTGGGTATTTGGTGTGGTTTATTATTAATCTATTTTTTGATGCAAAATTTGTTTATGTATTGGTTTGAAAATGACAATTGATGATCTATTATATTCGGCTGATAAAAGTTAAATAAAATCTATGCTTGCGTCACAATTTTTGGGTGATTCGACAAGTAATGGTCAAATTGCTTATATAATATTTGATTAAAAAAAATGTGTGATATATATGTGCTAATAAATTCAGCTTTGGTATGTGGTCCATGTGTGTGGTTGAATACAACATGGATAAATATGTTATTGAGTTTGTGAATTAGGTATGGTAGGACTGGACAATTATGTTAAAGAATGGTTAAATTTGATTTGGTAAAATGTGCAAAAGCTTTATAAGGTTAATATGTTACGTTTTGGTAATTGTATTTAGAAATGTGCTTTTGTCCGGTAATGCCTCGTAACCCTAATTCGGCGACGGATTCGGGTTAGGGGTGTTACAGAATGTGTCGACAATTAGAAGTATTTTCCCGTCTTCGCTACCAACTACCAATCTAGACAAATGATCGGCAACTTGATTCTCTAACCCCTTATGGTCTTTAATCTCAATGTCAAATTCTTGCAACAATAAAATCCATCGTATTAATCTTGGTTTGGCATATTTTTTCGCAAAGAGATATTGCAATGTAGATTGATTAGTGAATACCGTAACTTTTTCGCAGACAAGATAAGAGGGAAACTTGTCAAAGGTAAAGACTACTACTAGCAATTCTTTCTCTGTGGTGGTATAATTGAGTTGAGCCTCTGTAAGAGTTTTGCTAGCATAATAAATGGTGTGAAATATTTTTCCCTGGCATTGTCCTAGCACTACACCCACGGCGAAATCACTTGCATCACACTTGACTTAAAAAGGTTGAGACCAATCAAGTGCAACGACAATGGGTGCATTGATCAACTGCTTCTTTAACTGTTTAAAGGCATCCAGACATGCCTCGTCAAAGAGGAATTTTTGATTCTGTTCTAGCAATGAGCATAATGTTTTTGCAATTTTTGAAAAATCCCATAATAAATCGTCGGTAAAATCCTACATGTCCAAGAAAGCTATGAATACCTTTCACATTTGTCGGTGGGGGTTGTAACACCTTGAATTTTTGGGGTTAGAAGTTTTGGGTTTTGTGTTTAGGGTCAGTGAGAAGGTTGCGCTATTGGCGTATTTTAGTGACAGAATAGGCCTGCTGGTCTTGTGGTTGAGTGAGTGTTAGTGTACCTCTGGGTTCTAAATTTGAGTCCTTGTGTGTGCATTTTGGAGAAATGTTGTTAATTTGTTTTGTTTTGTTAAATAGTAGTTTGTTTTAAGTTAATATATATAACTATTTATTATTACTTTTATTTTTTTATTTTTGTTGATTTTTTTTGTTTTCTGGATGTTTCTTTTTGTTCCCTTTCTTTTGCTTCTTTTCTTTTTGTTCTTCATTATTTTTGAACGGTTTTGCTTGTGGGTTTTGGAGAGTCGCTTCCTCGTCGTCAAGTTAGTGTCTGAACGTCTTTGATCGTAATCAGGTGTGGGATTCAAACCTCTTATAATTTATTTGTGAATTTTTGCTTTGTAGTGGATTTTGGCAGTCTTTTGTGTGTTTCGATAAATGAGCAATTGAGGCTCGTGTCGTTTATATTTTCCTAAAATTTGGTGCGTTATGGTTGGTTTATGAATTTTCATGATTGGAGGTCGATTCAATGACTGGAAAACTCAATTTTCAAGCTGTTTGCGACTGCTTTTGTGACCACACAGGTGTGTGCAGTTAGGAATTAGGGTTTTCAGGCAAAAATTAGTGCCACACAGCCGTGTGGTTGATTTAGGGATTTTTGTCAATTTCCACACGGTCGTGTCCCCTGGGCATACGGGCGTATGTTTGGGAGCTAGGGATTTAGTGATTCGGTGCCAGACGGCCGTGTGGCTAATTTGGGGATTTAGAGATCCCACACGGGTGTCTGTTTTGGACACACGGCCGTGTCTGGTGGGCACACGGGTGTGTGAGACCCTCACACGGTCGTGTATGCCCTGCACTCTATTTTAGCAAAAATAGACAGAGAGTTACATGGCTTGTTCACACACAGGCTATTTCTCTGACTCACACGGGCATGTGCCTCCCTCCACATGGGCGTTTTAACCCCCACACAGCCTAGATATTTCCACACTGTCGGAGCACACAGTCGTGTGGCCCTCAGGCACTTATTTTGGTTCTGTGTGTTTTTTTACGGTCGTGTGGCCATAAGGCACTTATTTTGGTTTTGTGTGTGTGTTTTATCTGAAAATGTGTCTGTGTGTTTCAACCCGTGGCTAAGCTTTAGTGAGGGTAGTTAAGACTCTGATCTGGGTTTCGGCTTATGTGTTACTTGTGACTGATGGTGTGAGATGTTTGATTCTGAATTTGGTTAGCTGGATATGTGTGCATATCTATTTCTGCCTAACTGTCTATGGATGTGCTCATTGTTTCTGTGAGATTGTATACATACAGACACTTGCATAAAGTAAATGTTTGGGTTGGTTGTGAAGAGAAGGAAGAATGAATCTGATATGATGTGGCAATTGTATTACAACCTATTCATACAGCGGTTTACTGCACTGTACCGCATGTATGTCAGCTTTGCTGTATACTATTATCTGATCTGGTAGTGTAAACTACAATGTGTCTATACAGCGGATTACCGTACTACACTGTCCTTTATATACGCTAGCCCTGCTGTGTATTACTATCTGAGTGGCTTAGTCCACATTCATGGTGTGTAGGGTTGGATGGGCCTTTCGAGATCCTATGTGGTGTGTTTGGTTAGATGAGCTTAAACAGCTCTTTTAGGGTGTGATTGGGGGACAGAGATGTGTTTTGGCTAGATAGGTGGGTTTTCAATACTTGACTGCATTCATATACATCTGTTTAGATGTTCTGGGTACATGATTTTTGGATCTTATTTTGTCTGACTGAAAAATGGTTGTTTTGAGTATTTTGTAGGTGAGTTGATGTGCTTTGACTGTTACGTGTGTTGGGACATTGGTTCCAAGTTTGTTTTCTGTTTCTGCATATCTTTGTAAGTAAGTTTTGCTATTGAAGTTCCATTTGAAGTTTTCTTTTGTAAAGCTGTTGTTTATTGTTTTGAACTCACACTGAGCTTGTGTAGCTCACCCCCTTAGTGTTTCCCCTTGTAGGTACAATTCTGAATTCTGACGCTGGACTCGGTATACGGAGGTCTCAAACAGTCATGGTTACAAATAAAATAACATTTCTACTTTTTGATTTCCATTTTGTTATATTGTTTTGAACTGTAAGATCTTACTGAAACTGTGATACAAGTTCTATTTTTGTTTTTCACGCAAATCTTGCTTTATTCATAAATTAAACTTAACCATAATTTTACGGATTGTGATTTAGAAGATTAAATGTTCTTGGTTTTTAAAGAGATAAGTATGAATGTAATCGAATTTGAGATAATTCTTTTTGTAGATTTTCCTACGATCAGTTCGGTGATCAATGTAACATCCAAGATTCGGTCTAAACTTCTAGGCCGGGTTTAGGGTGTTACAGGGGTAATTTCTTGATGATTTCCACCTTAGCTTTATCTACTTGAATACCCTGATTAGAGATGCAATGACCCAAAATAATGCCTTCAGTGCCCATAAAATGAAATTTTCCCCAATTCAAGACAAGATAAGTGTCCTCACATCGCTTCAGTACTTTATCCAAATTGTCAATGCACTGATCAAAATCATTCCCATAAAATGAAAATTCATCCATAAAAACCTCTAAAGAGTCTTCGATCATATATGAGAATATTGCCATCATACACCTTTAAAATGTGGCTGGTGCATTGCAAAGACTGAAAGACATATGACAAAAAGCAAAAGTACCAAAAGGGCAAGTGAAAGTTGTTTTCTCCTGATCCTCTGGTATAATAGCAGTTAGGTTGTACCCAGAATAGCCATCTTGGAAGCAATAATAAAATTTTCCTGCAAGCCGATCTAACATTTAGTCAATAAAGGGAAGTGGAAAATGATTCTTCCTTTTGGTTGTATTTAATTTAGGATAGTTCATGCAGACTCGCCGCCCTATGGGGATGCATGTTGGTAGTAATTCATCCTTATCATTACGAACCACTGTGATGCCACTCATTTTCGGGATGCATTGCATTGGACTCACCCACTTGCTATAAAAAATCGAGTAAATAATTCTTGAATCAAGCCATTTTATGATTTCTTTCTTGACCACTTTCTTCATATTCTCGTTTAACCTTCTTTGCGATTCAATTGACTACTGGCCTTTATCTTCTAACTTGATTTTGTACATGCAAAAAGAAGGACTAATACCTTGAATATCTGCAATACTCTAGACAATAGCTCGTTTGTGTTGCTTGAGAATGTAAGTCAATTTCTTTCTTGTGTTTTATCCAATATTACAGAGACAATAACTAGAAGAGTATTGTGATCACCTAAAAAGATGTATTTAAGTTGAAGAGATAGTGGTTTCAATTCCAGAGTGCGAGCTTCTTCAGTTGATGGTTTGAAAATTGGAGTGGTTCTATTGGTTAGGTCTAAGGATTCAATTTGCCATCTATGATTGACTTTAATAGTACTAGCTTCAATCGTGCTATCACAATTGTCTGCAGATTCAGCCTCAGATGTCATTGCAATTTCTTCAGCAAGGATATGTGCTTTAGTTGTTGAATTCTTCCTCAATCAAATCATTGAGTACATCGATATTATGGCACTCTGCTTTATCCTTGTGATGAACAGACTCAAAAACACTGAAGGTAACTTGCTAAAAAACATCAATGAAAGTTCGGTCGATGGCTAAAAATGGTTATTCCAAGATTATGGGAACCTCTTTTTCTACTTCATAGTCAAGAACGATAAAATCACCCGAAAAAATGAATTTATCCACATGAACTAAAACATCTTTGATTTTCCATTCAGTTTGAGTTAAAGATCGATTTGCCAATTGCAACGTCATTGCAGTGGGTTTCATATGACCAATTCACAACTTTCTAAAAGTAGATAGTGGCATGAGGTTGATTCTAGCTCTCAAATCGCATAAAGATTTGCCCAAATATTGATTTCCAATTGAACATGGAATGGCAAAGCTTCCATGATGTTTCAATTTAGGGGGCAACTTGTTTGTCAAGACAGCACTACAGCCTTCTGTGAGTGCAATAGTTTCAACATCAGTGAGTTTTTTCTTCTTAGATAAGAAGTCTTTCATAAATTTCCCATAACTCAAAATTTGTACTAGAGCGTCCATTAAAGGAATGTTGATCTGCAGTTGTTTCTATGTATTCAGAAACTGCTGGTACTATTTATCATTTTCATTCTTCTTGAATCTTTGTGGAAAAGCTACAAGTGGAAATACATCCAATTGCAGCAATACTTTTGGTTGCATCCACAATTTCAGGGGTCAAATATAAGGTATGTGACTGGTACATCAACAAGCTCTTCAGAATCAACTTTCCCTTCAAGGCTTATGTCACCAAGATCTGGGGATGCTATAGTAGAATCGATAACCTGCTCACCAGTTTGTTTACCATTCTTAAGAGTGATAACATTACAGTGCTCTTTCATCCTCGAGCTGGGGTTTTCGGTGTCACTAGGTAAGGAGGCTTGTGGTCAAGTATTCAGATTTGAAGCAAGCTATCCCAATTGTGGCTCCAATGCTCAAATAGAAGATGAACTTCCTTGAACAATAGCTTATGTGTGAGTAATATGCTCCCGCATTAAAGCCTCAAAAGCAGTCAATGGGTCAGGAGTAGAAGTTTGTGTATACTGTTGTTATCGTTGTCCTTGGATATTCTGATTTGTTCTCGAAAAATGTTATGGTTGCATCTGATTTTGATGTGATTGTGTTTGACCTTGTTGTTGATACCTTTAAGGATGCTGTAACACCTCAAACCCGACCCTGACGTTATGGCCGAATCTGGTGTGTCACATTGAAGTGTTTTAGCGAAAACCTTATTTTCATTGGAATCACTTCCTTAAAATGAAAAACCTTAATTACTTTGTAAAATATCTTTTCAGTTGCGGAAGCTTTACTTAGAACATATGATTTTATGAAAACTTGTCATTTAAAAATTGAGTTGCGGAAACGTAGTATTTAAAAACAGTTATGGTTTAGGAAACCATGTTCTTCTTATAATAAATATAAAGCTTAAAAATGATAATAATCTTAATAATTTTAAACAATAACTAGAGGAAAGACCTTGTTACAACCCAAATCAAATAGAAATAATTTAAAGTCAATATATTAAAAATTACATAAAGACTAAGTCTAAACTTTTTATGCTAGTTGGCCACCTCTGAGTCCCTCCATCCGTCGAACCGCCTACTGAGGATCACTTGAAAAGTATAGAAGGAGGGGGTGAGTTTCAAAAAACTTAGTGTGTACAACCCTCAACGAGTATAAAGCAATCATTAGTCATTTTGGGCCAGAGCCCAATTCAATAACGGTGGTTTTTGGGCCTTAGCCCAGATTAGCCTCAATTGGGCCGAAGCCCACATCGCAATAATATCACAACAATATCATGCATGTAATGCAATCCCATCCCAATAATCCATCCGCTACACACCAAATCCATCCCCCGTCACACCATGTGGGGATATAAATATCGACCCACCCAACCCACACACCATGGTAGCCTGGTTGCGGAACTACCTTCATTTATACATTGGGCTTTAAAAGTCGTCGGTGGATCCACGATTGTCAAGCAACCATGTGATCCTCATATACTTCCTCCGTTCCATAATTCCCAACCCATATGCAACCTAAGCAGAATATCATATGTATGCATGTCACATCCATAAAACTTACATTCAGCACCTAGGGGTAATTCGATCATTTTTTCCCTTAGAGGCATTTCGATAATTTTCCCTTAAGTACAGTTTTCACTTACCTTGGCCCATTAACAAGTTCCCCGAGCTAAGATGAACGAATACTATGCACCAGGTAGGATTCCAGAGAAGCAGAGGTGAGTCATTAAGACCGCTTAAGTACTAAGCTCTCCCTAGATCCAATCCTAGACATGCATATACCCGTCGCCACACCTTAACCCTATGACTTGTCCACGGTTGCAAATAATAATTAAGTTTTATATAGTTACCATATTCTAGGCCCAACACCCCTTATAGAGCCTAATCAAACTCACATACCTGTATCTGGCCCATTAAGCCCAATCATATTCATATGGCCCATTAGGCCCAAATCACAATTATATGGCTCGTTAGGCCCAGTCACATTTATATTCATGCTCACATACAAATTCCTATCACATAGCATCAATATTTAGTTTTTGTCTATTATGGGCCCAACAGCCCATCGAGCCCATTTAGCCCATTCTGGCCCATATGGCCAAAAAATAACCCAAGTCCACGGAATCGCCCGTGGGCCTCAGGCAACCTATCAGTTTCCCCCTTATAAGTGTTCGTACACTCGCAAGACTACCGTAGCCAAACTTTCGGCTTTTCGGTATTTCGACTTTTCAGCTTTTGCTGATTCATTATGTGTGCAGTGTATGTACACGCCTTCGGCTTTATATCAAGTTATCATAGGGTAGAAGTACACACCTTATCACCTGGAGTACTAAGTATTCATAATCGCCCGAACCTATATTCAACATTATACTCCATCAGTCACATCTCATTAATTCAAAATAAATCCACTACTTACTGAAGAACATCCTATACCTGCCTTGACTAGATTGATCGACTGCGATCTGCCTATGTAACTTGAAATCTGACGTAGTCCCCCTTCCGCATCCAGGTGGAAAGTCCCTAACGGCTGACACCTTACGTCGCTTAAACTTGGGAGCCTCTATCCCAACCTCTTTGCTAGAACCCCCTTTTTCCATCAGCTATCACACTCTTGAATAAGAGGGGAAAAAAAGAGAAATAAATGGAGAAACCGTAGTTTAACGAAAGTTTTGGAAAGAATAAAGAAAAATCAGCTTTTGAGAGTGTAGAAACGAAAGAACTTAGAAATGTCGAAGTGTATGAATCGGCTTTTAAATGAAAAAGAAATAGTCGGCTAAGTTGAAGAGTGAAGAGGTTGATTCGATTAAAATAGGGAAGACAAGATCAAGATTGTGGCTTAAAGAAAAGAGGAGGTGATATGCGACTGAAGCACACAAAAACAACAAATGCCCTTACTTGCCCATACGACACACATATTTATACTAAAAATAAAAAAATAAATAAAAATACACCTACACTCCTCAATCGATGTAAACTCGTTAAGATAATTCCCTTTAAATTCTCCAATTTTATCACCATCATATCTACACTTAATCCTTATCCTAATCCCCTTGATTTTAGGAAAAAAATCCAATTTGAATTGTATTAAAATGCTTCCACCATACAACACTTGAGTAGCAAAAATTAAATTCTCCCTTTGTGAGCGCCACCACTCGAACTCCAGACCTCAAGGTTACTCTACCTCCCAACACGTTGCTGGCCACTACACCACATCCTTTCTTATGCTACCATTCCGTCACAATTAATTATAAGGCTTATGTGCCTAAGCCTCAGTTAAAAGAATTAAAATTTTTAACCTTTACTAGGCCTGGGATTCAAACCTGCTCCCTCTTATAACCATAGCACGCTTCACGCCACTGCACTGCAGGCGCTCTTGTGCCATATTCCATCTCTAACTATTTTTAAGGCCTATTAACCCGCAACCAGGTTATCCTAAAATATTTGCTACCATTCAGATTTGAACCCCTGATCTCTTGGCTGCACTATACATCTCTTGCCACCAAGCCACAAGCTCCTTCGTGTCATTTCTCCTCCCCAATTAATTATAAAGTCTTTCTGCCGACCTCTAGGTTGTCTAAAAAAAACCCACAACTTTTGCTCATGCTGTGACTTGAACCTAGCACCTCTCCTTACTCCTAACGCCATCATGCCACTGGGCCAAGCGCATCCTTGTGTCAAATTTCCACCTAACATATTTATAAAGCCTAAACGCTAGTTTCCCTACAAATCTTATGCACAATAAAATTTTTTTGTCAAGGCCAGGACTTGAACCCTGGACCTCCTGCTTACTACCCACGCCTTTTGCCACTAGGCCACATGCTTCCTTGTGTTAGATTTTACTAGGCCTTATTGATAAGCCTTCCATTTAATGCTCAGGGTTCTTTAGAAAAAAATGCAAAATTTTGCTAAAGCCCTGGATTGAACCCAGGACTTTTCCCACACTTCCTACCCTTCCTAAATTACTTAACAATTAAACTAAGCACACAATTATAAAATATTTAAACACATTTATTTTATTCCAGCCGCCTTCTAACCGATCCCAAACCCAAGGACCATTACTTTTAGGCCCAAATTCAGGGTGTTACAGATGCTGACTATGGTTCTACTATTGTTGAGTATAATTCCCTTCTCTTAGATTATAATTGCCCTGAGTAGATGCATCCCTATATCTGAATGTCACAGCATTTTGTCCAACATTCTGAGTTCCCCAAAACTGTTGGTTACGTGCAGGGTTATTGAAGAGTTTCCATAAGAATTATTGCGAATATTATTAACATAACAGGAATTTTCTACATGTTGTAGACAATCTTCATAACTATGGTTGTCACCACAAATTTCACAACAAAAGGTGGGAATATCCAATTTTTGAGCAACCTGTATAGGTGTAACGTCACTTGTCCTTCGCATATTTTTAGTTATGTTTGTGAGCGAAGAGACTTGGGCACTTAGCGCGGATATTGCATTCAATTCAATAACTCTTAGAGTAGTCTTTACTTGTACAGCTCTAGAGATAGGATATTGATAATCATTTTGAGCAATTCTCTCAAGAATTCTCATAGCATTATTGTAAGTGCAATCTAGTAGTGGTCTATTGGCTGATGCATCGACAAGCTTGTATGTAAATTCAGACCATTATAAAAAAGCTCAATTTGTGTTTTTGGTTGAATATCGTGCATGGGACAACATCGACGCAAAGACTTATAACATTCCCATGTGGTGTGAAGATTTTCATCATCTAGTTGATGGTAAGCAGTAATATTGTTTCAAAGATTAGTGGATTAAATCACAAAACAAATTGCATGGTGAGAGGATTCCAAGAAGTAATTGATCCAGCAAGTAGCCTAAGAAACCAAGTGTGAGCTTTCCCTTTTAAGAAATAGGGTGCATCATCAAGACCACCTTGTTGACTAAAGGAAGCACAGATCAATAAAAAGGATTTAAGATGTTCTCTCGCATCTTCATGTGATAGTCCAGCATATTGGCCACTAGAGTTTAGCATTTGAAACGTCACTGGCTTAAGTTCAAAGTTCCTAGCTTGAATTACTGGTCTAACCACTCCTGGTTGTAGATAATCTAGAACAGGTACTACACAATCTCGTATGCTTCTATTGTGAATGTAGGCATTTTGTGGCAACAATGGGTTATGAACCTTTTGCTATTGTATTGGGGGTATGGTTGCATTGTCCCCTAGTAAATCCATATTTCTTTGTTCTCGAAGTCTTCTCCGAACAGTTCTTTCAATTTTTGGGTCATAGTACGGTAAGAAAATCCAAATTGCTTCAAGTCATAAAACACCTAAAATGAAATTGAAAATACCAATAAGGAGAAAACAAGTTAGTGAATACTAAATATTATATAAGGAAAACAAAGTACAAAGACACACAAGAGCAAAAATAAACATCAAACAAATGCCATCCCCGACAACGACGCCAAAAACTTGATCGGTTCTAAACATCACAGCAAAAATGTGCAAGAGTACAATGTCGGTGCAAATATAGTAGACAGATGTGAGTCTGTCGAATATCGTTCCCACAGGGATGGTTGTCTTATTGTCTATTAATGTCAGTGTAATAACTAGATAGAAACGAGATAAATTGTGAGGATAGTTGTTGAGGCAATAACTCGTAAGTAGTAAGATAAAGTATGCTATGGATAAACTGGGATCCCCAACATGAATATTCAGCAGTACACCTTACACGTAAGGTATAAAAGATAGGTGATTGTCGACACAATAAAAATTAATGTATATTTTACCAAACACCACTCTTTTATTTAATCTGGGACTTATCCATGCACATTAACCTCACCTTCCGATGCACTATTAAGAATAAGTGGACTAAATTCCTTTAGTCCTTACTCAACTTCCGCTGAAATGCTTATTAGCTCAAACAGTCACTATAACAACCTATTTTTAGTCAAATTGGAACAGTGGTTTTTGGACCACAAATTCAAAGTCGAAACAATTATTTTATTATCATTTTAATGGTTACAGCATGATTGAATGATTTTGTGAAAATTTCGTTAATAAATTTTATCTTTTGAATGTTTAATTCGGTAAAAAGGACTAAATCGTGTAAAGTTTAAAAGTGATGTTCTGTTAGCTAAAGGTGTCTAATAGTTATGAAACCTTAAAGTAGAGGTCTTTATGTGGTAAATAAACCATTTTTAGTGCTAATGGACAAAGATGGACATGCATAAAGGAATTTTAAAGGTATTAAAGGTTAATATTGTAATTTGGTTATTATAGTAAAATAAATAAAACAAAAGCCAAATTTTTGTAAAATTATCATCTTCCTTAGCCAAAATTTTGAAGGAAAGAATAGCCATAGTTAGGTTTTCATTTGGCCAAGCTTTCCTAGCTCATTAAGGTACGATTTTTGTCTCGTTTTTAAATATTTCTATGTTTTTGAGATCGTTGCAACTAGGTCTAGCTAGCCCAGGGACTATTTTGCAAAACTGTTAAATAATTTGAATATTTCCATTAATGAATAAGCATGTGTTTTGATGTTTGATAATAGATTATGAATGTTTGATGATAGTTATACAAGTTTTCTTAAGTTATTTTTAGTGAAAAAGCAAAATAGGGATTGAATTGTGAAATGCGAAAACTTTGTGGTTAAAATGTGAAATAAATGGAAAATATGGGATACTAGAGACTTATATGTAATTCAAATAGCATGGGTTAGTATTGAATTGCATGAATTTGTTTTTTTATGAAATAAGAACTAAACTATAAAAGATGTGAAACATTAGGGCAATTGTGTAAAAATGCCTTAAAGTGAATTGTGGACTAAATTGAATAGAGAGATGACTAAATAAGTTAATTTGGATAATATTTAGATTAAGAAAGGCAAAATACGGACTTAGATTGAGGAAAAAACAAGGTTATAGAATAGTTGACTCACTTCGCCGTTTTAGCATCCAAGGTAAGTTTGCACGTGATAAATTTCATTATAAAAGTATTTTAAATGCTTTGATATTGCATAAACTGTGATTACGATACCACTAGTATGTTCGACAATGATTCGACGACAATTCGACATTTGAAATCTGGGTTGAACCTTAGGAATAGATTTGGATACTAGTGACATGTCATTAGTGATTATTGTGATTATGAGATCCGGGTGCTGGTCTTGTACATCCTACCGGTGGCAGAGTATACCGACATGTGTTGCAGTTGCTTGACAGCTTGTGTGAGCAGCATCGTGTAGCTACGTCTTGACCCACAGCTTGTGTGAGCAGTCCCGTTGATAGCTCTAGTATGAGTAGTATATGTGATATGAGATTGAGATAGCTTTGACTATATATGTGGCACTTCGGGTGCGATTTTCCTATGTATCTGATAGTATTCCGAATGGTTCAAAAGGTGAATGAAAGGTGTGGTTGTGTATGAAATGAATACGAGGTGGTACATGTATGTACATGAATCGTATAAGCTTAAATCGAAGAAGTTATGAAGTACATACATAAGATTATGATAGAAAATGTGAAAGGCTTGTTAGTTAAATAAGTTACATGCTAATATGTTCAAATTGATGATTTGTATAATTGTGCTAAGATTGAATTTATTCATACAAGCTTACTAAGCTATATAGCTTACTTTATTTAATTTTCCATGTTTTATAGTGACTTTAAAGCTAGCTCGGACTTGGGGATCGTCGAAGACATCGTCACACTATCCAACTATCAATTTGGTGCTTTTGAACTTATGTTTTGAGTGTATGGCATGTGTAAGGACTTTGGTCATTTTGGTTATGTGTTGGTAATGAATTTAACCATTTGAATTGGCTTGTAAATGTATATGTCTTGGTTTGTATATATAAACATGAGTGATGGCTCATTTTGGGTTATTTTGGTATGTTTGAATCAGGTATATAAATATGTGCCTATGCATTTTGAAATGTGTTGAGTGATGTTGTGTGATGCTTAATGGTAATAGGAATTATGAGAATCAAATGGTTGATATTTGGATATTGGTTTGTTTGTGAAATTAGGCTAAATGATACATATTTGAAAGTGTATATTTAATTGAACTGTACATGTGATTTTAGTTTAAATGGTATGGTATATTTTGTGTTTTGTGTGTATTGAGAAAGGTGGAATATACTATGCATGAATTAAGCTTGAATTGGTCGATTAAAATGTCATATTATGCTATGTTTTGGTACCAAATGGGTTGATGTAGGTGTGCATAAGATAGGGTGGGAAAATGGCTTGGTAAATAGCCTATTTTGTCCACATGGACAGAGACACGAGCGTGTGTCTCAGCCGTGTGTGATACACGGTCAAGTATACGGTTGTGTGTCCCCTATTTTTGAGATTGAAATCAAGTCAGTATGCTTCACATGGTCTCACACACGGGCGTGTGATATGACCATGTGGCATTAGTTAGTATACGCTACAAGTTTGGCTCGACCTGACACACGGGGGTGTATGGCCATTTTTAGGGCACACGGGCTAGTCACACGTGCGTGTGTGTTGGCCGTGTGACGCAAGTCAGAGAGTTAGGCGGGGTTGGACATGGGTTGGGACATGGCCATGTGCTTCCATTTCGAATGTCCACATGGCCTGTGACACGGGTGTGCCTGTGGCCATGTGTGAGAGATGGTCAGGCCACACGAGCGTGTCCCCTATTTTTGAGAAAATTTCTAAGTGTTTAAAGAATTTTCAAAGTTATCGGTTTAGTCTCGAACCACTCCCAATGCATGTTTAAGGCCTCATAGGCTCGTATTAGAGACAAAATGTTTAGTTGTAAATGAAATGTATATGAATTGATAAATTGTAGGTGAAATATAGGTTTAAATGTGGTATATGTCTGATAATGCTCTGTAACCCTATTTCGATATTGAATACGGGTGAAAGGTGTTACATTTATTGCTATCAGAGCTACAGTTTAGTCGATTCTTAGACTAACGTAGCATGTATGAGAGTCTAACTATACATGCCATATATAACTTATGATAGTGTGATGACTCCTGACAATTTAAACTGTGTTTTCATATAGTAAATAGATTCCGATCGAGCTATAGCTGACGATGTTGAGAGTAATACGCCAGCTTGCGCTCAAGGGGCAATGCCGTCTAAATCTTGAGATGTATCGAGTAGTCATTGAGGAGAGGTTAAAGAAGCCTTTTTCCAAATGATGAATGACTGGTTCACACAATTTGTTTGGACAAATCCTGCTGCTCAACAACCTCCACCCCAATCTTATCATCAACCAATTCCCGTAGCCCCTCAAGTTGTGGAACTTCAACGATTAAATAAGCCACCAGTAGATTAAATCTAAAAACGCGAGGCTGAAGAGTTCAAAGCTACCGTTGATGATGATCCCGAGCGAGCTAAATTTTGGCTTGAAAATACTATTTGAGTATTTGATGAACTGTCGTGTATGCCAGCTGAGTGTTTGAAATGTGCTATTTCATTATTGAGAGACACAGCATACCAGTGGTGGAATACTTTAGTGTCTGTGGTACTGAGAGAAAGAGTGACTTGGGAATTCTTTCAGACTGAGTTCCGGAAGAAATATATAAGTCAGAGATTTCTTGATCAAAAACACAAAGAGTTTCTAGAATTGAAACAGGGCCGAATGACTATGATTGAGTACGAAAGAGAATTTATACAGGTTAGCAAGTATGCTCGAGAGTATGTTTCCATTGAAGAAATCATGTGTAAGCGTTTCGTAGATGGGTTGAACAAGGATATTAAACTTCTAGTCAAAATTCTAGAATTGAAAGAATTATTTGTTTTGGTTAATAGAGCTTGCAAAGTCGAGGAACTTAGCAAAGAAAAGAGAAGCAGATTCAGAGGCTAGAGACTCGAGAAAAAGGTCAATGAATAAGCCATATCAATCTTCATCAAAGAAATTCAGAGATTCGTTCACTTGTCCAAATGTTTCAATTGAGCATTTGAGCAAAGATCGTGGAAAATAATTCTCAAGTTCTAAAGCTCAAGCTATATCGGTATCGAGTGTTGGCAGTGTGAGAAATTTTAGACCTGAATGTCAGCAATGTGGAAGACAACATCCTAATGAATGTAGAATGAATAACAGGGCTTGTTTTAAATTTGGTTCGCAAGATCATTTCATATGGGATTTCACAAAACTAGTAGAGAAAGATAATATTCAAAATGCAAGACCGGGTAACACAACCACTAGAGGAAGGCCACCAGGAAATGCACGAAATGCGAGTAGTAATTGTGGTACTACAAGAGATTCTATAGTAAGATCTGAGGCTAGAGCACTTGCTAGATTTTATGCTATTCGCACTCGCGAAGAGGCGTCGTCACCCGATGTTATCAATGGTACATTTTCTCTTTACGACACTAATGTTATTGCATTGACTAATCTTGGATCAACTCATTCGTATGTTTTTGAGAATTTAGTATTTAGTAAGAATTTAGTATCGAACCCCTTTGGCAAGTATGTTCTAGTTGATAAAGTTTGCAAGAACTGTCCTTTAATGACTCGGGGTTACTATTTTCTGCCTAATTTGATGTTATTACCATTTGATGAGGTTGACGTAATTCTGGGTATGGATTGGTTAACTCTGCATGATGCCGTTGTAAATTGTAGACGAAAGATTATTGAATTGAGATGTCAAAACAATGAAATTCTTTGAATTGGATCAGATGAGTTAAGTGAATTGCTTGCTTTGATTTCGTCTATGGCAGTTCAGAGATGTGTGAGAAAAGGGTACGAAGCTTATCTTGCTTATGTTTTAGATACAAAAGTGTCTAAATCAAAGATTGAATCAGTGCCTGTAGTCTATGAGTTTCCGGATGTGTTTCCAGAAGAATTACCAGGACTACCGCTAATCAAAGAGGTTGAATTTGCTATTGAATTAGTACCAAAAACTTCACCGATATCTATAGCTCTGTACAGAATGGCTCTGACCGAATTGAAAGATTTGAAAGCTCAACTGCAAGAGTTAACAGATAGAGGTTTTGTATGACCTAGTTTTTCACCTTGGGGTGCACCAGTATTGTTCGTAAAGAAGAAAGACGGGTCAATGAGAAAGTGTATTGACTATAGACAGCTCAACAAGGTTACGAGAAAGAAAAAATATCTGTTACCAAGAATAGATGATTTGTTTGATCATTTGAAAGGGGCAACAATGTTTTCAAAGATTGATTTGAGATCTGGCTATTATCAGTTGCAAGTTAAAGATTCAGATGTGCCGAAAAATGCATTTAGAACGAGGTACGGACATTATGAATTTCTTGTTATGCCTTTCGAATTGACTAATGCTCCTGCAGTTTTTATGGATTTGATGAATCGAATTTTTAGACCGTATTTAGACAGATTCATTGTTGTGTTCATTGATGACATTCTGATCTATTCATGAGATGAATCTGAACATGCCAAGCATTTGAGAATTATGTTACAAAATTTGAGAGATAAGCAATTGTTTGCTAAATTCAGCAAATGTGAATTCTGGCTTTGAGAAGTAGGATTTTTGGGACACATTGTTTCAATGGAAGGTATAAGAGTTGATTCGAGTAAGATATCACTCGTTGTTGATTGGAAACCACCGAGAAATGTATCCGAAGTTAGAAGTTTTCTGGGATTAGCTGGTTACTATAGATTATTTTTTAAAGGATTTTTGATGATTGCTACACCGATAACTAAATTGCTTTAGAAAGATGTGAAATTCGAGTGGTCAGAGAAATGTCAACAGAGTTTTGATCAGTTGAAATCATTGTTAACTGAGGCACTAGATTTAGTTCAACCTGAGTCGGGTAAAGAATTTGTAATTTACAGCGACGCGTCATTGAATGGTTTGGGTTGTGTTTTGATGCAAGAAGGAAAATTTATAGCTTATGCCTTTAGACAATTGAAACTGCATGAAAAGAACTATCTGATGCATGATTTAGAGTTGGCCGCAATTGTTTTTGCATTGTAAATTTGGCGTCATCATTTATACGGTGAAAAATGCCCCACCTTTACTGATCACAAGAGCTTGAAATACATAATGACTCAAAAAGATCTGAACTTGTGACAACAGAGATGGCTTGGGCTATAGAAAGATTACGAGTTAGTAATTGATTATCATTCGGGGAAAGCAAATGTAGTCATAGATGCTTCTTGAGTAGAAAATCTCTATTTGCTTTGAGAGCAATTAATACGAGATTGACTTTGTCTGATGATGGTTCAATTTTAGTAGATTTGAAAGCTAAACCGGTTCTTCTTAAGCAAATTTGTGAAGCTCAAAAGTGTGATACTGAATTACAAACTAAAAGAGTGCAATGTGAGTCGAATAGTGATTCAGACTATCAGATAGAAAACGTTGATTGTTTAATATTCCGAAACAGAATCTGTGTACCAAAGAGTTTCGAACTCATTCAGAAAATTTTGCACGAAGCACATAGTGGTTGTTTATCTATTCACCCAGGGAGTACTAAAATGTACAATGATTTGAAACAACTGTATTGGTGGTCAGGAATGAAACGAGACATTTCAGAATTTGTATCGAGATGTTTGGTGTGTTAGCAAGTTAAAGCTGAGCATCAAGTGCCTTCGGGATTACCCCTGTCTCCGAAGAAGAAAGATGTTATTTGGGTTGTCATTGATCAACTAACAAAGTCAGCACATTTCATTCTATTATGTATTGATTATTCGCTTAATAAATTAGCTGAACTGTAAATATCTGAGATTGTTAGATTGCACGGGGTGCCAGTTTCGATTATTTCGAATAGATATCTGAGGTTTACATCACAATTTTGAAGAAATTGCAAGAAGCTTTGGGTACAAGGTTGAATTTTAGTACAACATATCATCCACAAACCGACGATCAATCTAAAAGAGAAATACAAAATCTTGAAGATATGCTTCGTTATTGTGTGTTGGAGTTTGAAGGCAATTGGGAGAAATATTTTCCGTTGGTTGAATTTACGTATAACAACAGTTTTCAATCGTGCACAAAGATGGCACCCTATGAAACTTTGTATGGTCAAAAATGCTGAACTCTACTGTATTGGACTGAGTTGAATGAGAAAAAGATTCACAGGGTTGATTTGATCCGAGAGACTGAAGAAAAAGTGAAAGTAATTCATGAGAGTCTAAAAGCAGCTTCAAATCGACAGAAATCGTATACAGATTTGAAATGAAAAGACATTGAATTTCAGATCGGTGATAAAGTGTTTCTAAAAGTGTCTCTGTGGAAGAAATACTTAGATTTGGTCGTGAAGGCAAATTGAGTCCACGATTCATTGGGCCGTATGAGATCATTGAAAGAATAGGGCCAGTGGCATATCGGCTAGCATTACCGTCAGGATTAAAAAAGATCCACAATGTTTTCATGTGTTGATGTTGCGTCGATATCGATCGGATCCATCACATATAATTTCTCCGGCAGAGATTGAAATTCAACCAGATATGACATACAATGAAGAACCAATCAGAATTCTAGCTCAAGAGATTAAAGAGTTGAGAAATAAGAGAATAGCTTTGGTAAAGGATTTGTGGCAATGACACGGTGTCAAAGAAGCCACGTGGGAACCCGAGAAAGCTATGAGAAAATAATACCCTAACTTATTCACTGGTAAGACTTTTGGGGACGAAAATCCCTAAGGGGGAGAGCTGTAATAGCCCATTTTTAGTCAAATCAGAACAATGGATTTGGGACCACAAATCTAAAGTCGAAATAATTATTTTATTATCATTTTAATTTTTACAGCATGATTGAATGAATGTGTGAAAATTTCGTTAATAAATTTTATCATTTGAATGCTTAATTCGGTAAAAATGACTAAATCGCGTAAAGTGTAAAAGTGATTTTCTATTAGCTAAAGGTGTCTAATAGCTATGGAACCTTAAAGTAGAGGTCCTTATGTGGTAAATAAACCATTTTTAGTGTTAATGGACAAAGATGGACATGCGTAAATGAATTTTAATGGTTTATATTAAAGGTTAATATTGTAATTTGGTTATTATAGTAAAATAAATAAAACGAAAGCCAAATTTTTGTTAAATCATCATCTTCCTTAGCCAAAATTTTGAAGGAAAGAATAGCCATAGTTAGATTTTCATTTGGCCAGGCTTTCCTAGCTCATTAAGGTACGGTTTTTGTCTCATTTTTAATGATTTCTATGTTTTTGAGATCGTTGCAACTAGGTCTAGCTAGCCCAGGGACTATATTTCAAAGCTGTTAAAGATTTTGAATGTTGCCATTGATGAATAAGCATGTGTTTTGATGTTTGATAATAGATTATGAATGTTCGATGATAGTTATACAAGTTTTGTTCAGTGATTTTTAGTGAAAATGCAAAATAAGGATTGAATTGTGAAATATGGAAAATTTGTGGTTAAAATGTGAAATAAATGGAAAATATGAGCTACAAGGGACTTATATGTAATTCAGCTAGCATGGGTTAGTATTGAATTGCATGAATTTGAGTTTTTATGAAATAATGACTAAATTGTAAAAGATGTGAAACATTAGGGGCAATTATGTAAAAATGCCTTAAAGTGAATTTTGGACTAAATTGAATAGAGAGACGATTAAATAAGTTAATTTTGATAATATTTAAATCAAGAAAGATGAAATATAGACTTAGATTAGGGAAAGAACAAGGTTACGAAATAGTTGACTCGATATGCCGTTTTAGCATCTAAGGTAAGTTCGTATGTGATAAATTTCATTATAAATGTATTTTAAATACTTTGATATTGCATAAACTATGATTAAGAGACTACGGATATGTTCAACAATGATTCAACGATAATTCGACATTTGAATTCAACAATGATTCAACGATAATTCGACATTTGAAATCCCGGTTGAACCTTAGGAATAGATTTGGATACTAGTGACATGTCATTAGGGATTATTGTGATCATGAGATCCGGATGCTGGTCCTGTACATCCTACCGGTGGCTGAGTATACAGACATGTGTTGCGATTACTTGACAGCTTGTCCAAGTAGCACTGTGTAGCTACGTCTTGTCCCACAACTTGTGTGAGTAGGCCAGTTGATAGCTCTAGTGTGAGCAGTATATGTGATATGAGATTGAGATAGCTTTGGCTATATATGCGACACTTCGGGTGCGAGTTTCTTATGCATCCAATAGTATACCGAATGGTTCAATGGGTAAATAAAAGACATGGTTGTGTATGAAATGAATACGAGATGGTATAGGTATGTACATGAACCATATAAGCTTAAATCAAAGAAGTTATGAAGTACATACATAAGATTATGATCGAAAATGTGAAAGTTTTGTTAGTTAAATGAATTACATGCTGATATGTTCAAATTGATGATTTTTATAATTGTGCTAAGATTGGATTTATTCACTCGGGGATCGTCGGAGACATTGTTACACTATCCAACTATCAATTTGGTACTTTTGAACTTATGCTTTAAGTATGTGGCATGTATAGGGACTTTGGTCATTTTGGTTATGTGTTGGTAAAGAATTTAGCCATTTGAATTGGCTTGTAAATGTATACTTTTTGGTTTGTATATATAACCATGAGTGATGGCTCATTTTGGGTTATTTTGGTATGCTTGAATCATGTAAATAAATATGTGTCTATGCTTTGTGAAATGTGTTGAGTGATGTTGTATAATGCTTAACGGTAAGAGGCATTATGAGTATGAAATGGTTGATATTTGGATATTGGTTTGTTTTTGAAATTAGGCTAAATGATACATATTTGAAAGTGTATATTTAATTGAATTGTACATGTGATTTTGGTTTAAATGGTATGGTATATTTTGTGTTTTGTGTGTATTGAGAAAGGCGGAATATATTATGCATGAATTAAGCTTGAATTGGTCGGTTAAAATGTCATATTATGCTATGTTTTGGTACCAAATGGGTTGATGTACGTGTGCATAAGATAGGATGGCAAAATGGCTTGGTAAATAGCCTATTTTTGTCCACACGGGTAGAGACATGGACGTGTGTCTCAGCTGTGTGTGATACACAGTCATGTGTACAGCCATGTGTCCCTTGGTGTTGAGATTGAAATCAAGTCAGTATGCTCCACTCAGTCTCACACACAAGCGTGTGATATGGCCGTGTGGCATAAGTCAGTATACCCTACAGGTTTGACATGGCCTAGTACACGGCCTGTCACACGGAGGTGTATGGCCATTTTTAGGGCACACGGGGTAGTCACACGGGCATGTGTGTTGGCCGTGTGACCTAAGTCAAAGAGTTACATGGGGTTCGACACGGGCTGAGACACAGCCATATGCTTCCATTTCGAATGTCCACACGGCCTATGACACAGGCGTGTCTGTGGCCGTGTGAGAGACTCGGCCTGGCCACTTGGGCGTGTGTCCCCTGTTTTTGAGAAAATTTTCTAAGTGTTCAAAGAATTGCCAAATTTATTGGTTTAGTCTCGTACCACTCCCAATGCATGTTTAAGGCCTCATAGGCTCGTATTAGAGACAAAATGTTTAGTTGTAATGAAATGTATATGAATTGATAAATTATATATGAAATATATGTTTAAATGTGGTATAAGTCGAGTAATGCTCCATAACCATATTCCGACATTGAATAAGGGTGATGGGTGTTACAGTCACTGCACCTTCCAGTGTTAATTATTGCAATAACACTTCTATGTTTAGATCATTCAAACCTGCAGGATTAAATAATAAAAATAAGATTTAATAAGATAAAATTTAACAAAGCATTCATTGTACTTCCATACAGTAGAAAACATAGAGTAATCACCAGCGTTTTTAAAGAAATGAGAAATAATTGAATGGAGAATACTATTCCTAGGCTACTCAATTGAATCTCTCCATTTCCCCTTATTTTTCACTTAGATCTCCTTGTCAGGAGTGGATCTGCATCGGTCTTTATGTTGGCTAACCCAAAGGAGGCTCAAGCTGCCATTGCCGCAAGCTTCAAAAATAAAATAGGGTAAGAGAATGGTGGTCCAACCAAAAAAATCCTCTCTTCATTCTTCTCACGTTATCCTTTTATGTTTTCCTCAATAATACATGTGTCCTTCCCTTAGGATTATTCTATCCTTGATTGTATAGGGTAGTTACATTGGACTAGATAGCTCACGCATGGTTGGCTCTTATCAGACATCTATCAACTGCGGCGATAGTTTTGGACGCAATCTAAAATTAAGTCATGTAGCGACATTGTGGACATCTGTCGACTGTGGCAATAATTCTAGACACAATCTAGAATTAATTCATGCAGTGATATTAATGTAATAAGATAGCAAAATTAAGGATAAAATAGACTAGGATTCATTGAGTTATAAAATGCAATTTACTAAACTGAACATGCTAAAATGAATGCTAAAGGTAACTAAATGGGAACAATTTAACCAATAAGTAGGGGGAAAACTTATGTTCTTTTTAGTGCTATCAATTAAACAACATAGTCATTGTAATAACCTGATCTTCAGTGGTGCCAAAAATAGTGGTTTCAGAACCCCGTTCTCCTATGATCAAGTTTGCAAATATTATTAATTAATATTTACGAGTTATTTATATTATTAGCAAATTTTGGTATGGTGAAATTTCTCAATTAGATAGTTAGTTAAAGTACAAGTGTGTTGACCATAAAGTTAGTAGTGTCAAAAAATGATGTATCAAGACCTCATTTTCATAAATCAAGCTTAAAAATATTTTTATTAAATATTTATGAAGTGATTATATGGATGAATTGAATTTTGGATAGGAAATTTTACTCAATTAGTGACTAATTAAGGTACAAGGAATAAATCATAAAAATCATAAAAGTTAGTTACTATTGATTTCTACTAGTTAAATAGGTTGAATAATGATTGTTCAAGGTTAAAAATGGTTGTTTGCCCACTTTTTTAGATAGTGGATGGTTATGTGTTTGTTTTCTTTAAAATAATGTTAAATTTATAACTTAATTATTATATGTTAAAATGCTTAAAAACAAAAGTCATCATCTTTTCATTTTGTTTCCCACCACCGAAAATATCAAGTAGAAGAAGGAACCATTGATGAGTTTTAAGAAACATTCGACCCTTGCATGGTGAGCTTAAATCGACCCATTTTTCATAAATGATATGTTTTTGAGATCTTGTAGCTCAATTTAACTAATTCGGGTGTTAGCTTTCACAACAGTTAAAGTTTATAAATGTTACCATTGATGAATGATTGATGAAATTGGAAATATTTGGTTAGATTTGATGCTTAGATATGAATAAGGATTAAATTTTAAAATAAAATTTTTAATTTTGAACATAGGTATTAAAGTGTGAATATTTCAAAAATTTTAACACTCGGTTATCTTGACAAACCCGAAATTCAAGGATAGTTAGAATTAAATTGAAAGAATTAGCGAAATTTTGAACTACACCTGGAAATTTAAAAAAAAATTCAGAGGTTGAATTGCAAATAGTTAGATCTCAATTTTGCTTCGATTAGGGTTGAACTGGCTGGTTCCTTAGTGGGAGACAATATGATTAAGAGTGAATGGTTGTGATGATAAGTGAAGGTCATGCCAAAGGAGTATATATATAGAGGTGTGTATGTGTGTGTAGGCAGAATTTATCAATTTTGTTTACACATTTTTCTTCCTATAGCATTATCTTTACTCTGAAGAAGAAGAGAATTTGAACCAAATGAAGGTGCACGCCATAATAGTCGTGTGAATTGAAGTCTGGTAGTAGAGAAGTTGAAGAACTGGTAAGTTTCGTTACCTCTCGGTACTTGTGGATTAAAGAAAGAAGTATAGTAATAACTCTTAAAAGCTTCCTACAATTATGGATTCTGGTTTTAAGAGTTGGACGTCTTGAGCTTACCCAAATAAATGGATAAATGAGGCTCTGGCGATTCAGACAATCTAAACTGAAAAGGATAAGGAAGTGAGGGGAGTTTCTTTACCTTACTTTTGGATGACAGATGATGTTGTGTGACTTGCATGTAACATATTGATGATGTTCTGAGGTTGTCTAAGTTATGGTATATTATGCCTAAAGAAGGAGAAGGTTGTGTGAGTGCTTGATACTGTGTGAGTTTTCGCCAGCTGACTACTGATTGTTGAATGGTAGATAATGATAGATAATTTGGAGTGATGTTTTCTAAATGATAAATAGTACGATATGCTTTACTATTGTATGCATGTCGAAATGGGGAAATTATTGATGGGTTAGTTAAAGTTAGGATGGGAAAAAGGTAACTCGATTAGATATCGCAATATGATATTACTGAGTGTGAACCGTGATGTACAAAGCTTTAGGTCTTATAGAGAGACATTGTAGAGTTCAAGAGCATCATGGTTAGGAATGGTGAGATGGAGGAATGAAAGTAGGAATAGGGAAATTGGAAGTCCATTAAAATTTCACCATACAGGATTGTTGGGAGCAAACCACGATGAACAAAGCTCCAGGCCTTGTAGAGGGGACACTTCACCATCAAGGTGAAATGTGAAATGGGTCTTTTGAGATGAAACAATGATGATGGTTATTAGGTTCCAAAATGCAACATCATGATGGATCAAAAGGCTTTATGAGGCAACACCGCGACAGCAGCAAGGTCTTAAGGGGCGACACCTCAAGAGAGGTCTAATGTGTAAGACCATAGCTCACTATGACAACTAGTATAGTCTGACAGGATAATAAACACAGGGTAGTTTGCTGGGACAATAAACATAAGGTAGTTCACTGGGACATTAAACACGGAGTAGTTCGTTGGGACAATAAACACAGGGATTACAAGGTGTAAGACTATAGCTCGACTTTGGCAACTAATAGAGTTATCCAGGAAATTAAACATGTGGTATATTGTGTAAGACCATAGCTCGCCTATGGTAGCATAGAGAGTCCACCAAGACATTAAAATCAGGGTAGTCCTTCAAGACCTGAAACATGGGTTCATAAGGTGTAAGACCATAGCTTGGTTATGATAGTGCATGACAAACCATCAGAATCGTAACACCCCAAACTCGATCAAGAAGATCTGACCCAAAACTGGTGTGCCACATTAGCAACTGAAGTGACTCTCTGTTGACTCCAAACACGAGCTCCAACACACCACTTTATATATAGCACGCGAAAATAGTGTTAATCTTTAACAAAACAACTGATCTGCCGTAATTCGGTGTAGCAAATTAAACTATTTTTTACACTTGAAGAGCTTGAATACAAGCATTTTATTATGTTTTAATTAAGTTTTTTTTTAGTTTCGTTTACATTCAATAAAAAGTGTAATTTGAGTCTTTTATTGACCTTAGGGGCTGAATGAGGCCTAAGGGTGAGCTAACATACTTTGTGAGTGTGTAGGAGACATTAGAGGAAGTACCAACACAACACCTGTTGCTGTGTTGCAACACAAGGAGTTTGATGTTGCAACATAGGGAGCAAATAGCAAGAATTCCAAGACTACCTTCAGTGTTGCGACGCAACCAATGGATGTCACGACACACCCCTAAAGCTACCCTGAGTACAAGCATACTGCCTTCGATGTTGCAACACGAGCACTAGGGTGTTGCGACATCAGTCTGTACAAGAAATATTTACGAGCTAGGAGATTTTTTGGTCTGCACAATCAAATATTAAACATAAGAGCGTTAGCTAACCTAGGATTGAGGACGACGACAACCCTAACTCTATAAAAAGGCTCATTTAACACTTGTTAGGAGGAGCCTTTCATATTGTACAATTTTCTTTATAGCTTCAGTTTTTAGGTTTTCCCTATTCTTAGGCTTTAGGTTATTTTCAATTTTTTTCTTTGCTGTTGTGGGAGATATGAGTTGTGGAACTTTATCAACTTTGTGTGGGTTCATCATTATATTCAATACAATTCAAGTTTTTCCTAAACTTTATTCACTTGATTCGTTATTAATGTTTATCTTTTATATCAAGTTTATTTTGGTTATAAGATCCATGAGGAACTAATCCTCTTATGGGGGATTAGCGACTAGAGGTATGATTAATTAACTATTTTGTAGGGTTTTCTTAGTAGACCAGTTGTTTAGGAGAGGAAGAACTTAAACCCTAGGCTTGACAACCCTAGGAAGTCATCTAGGCGGGAATTAACCCAAAATTGGTATGACCTATTCGTGAATACCTTAGCCCCAAACTGGCCCGGATGTGAGGTTGAGAGATAAGTAGTTCTTGCCGAATTGTTATTTTAGTGGAAGATAGTAAGATCCTACTAAGGTATCGACTAGTTGATTGAACAAGAAGCCCAAAGCAACAGTAGGTTATGATTACCGAAGCAAGCTAATCACCCATGCTCAAATATGATACAATTCACTATTTGATTTCTCAAACGTTTCTTTTATTTCTTTTGTTTTATTGTTATTATTGTAAAACCCTAAGTATCACTTTTTATGTTTGATCATAATATAGTCTATTTAGAATTCTAATTAGATATATTAGTGCTTATATTAGGATTAACTTAGTGCTTACCTCCCTTGGGTGCGATCCTCGGAGTACTCACCTACTTCGTTGTAACTATATTACAGCCTAACCCATATACTTGCAGATACTACTTATTTGATATATTTTGTGCAGGATTTCTATTTTGGACATTGGTACATCCATAGGCGGTCGAGTTGTTGGCAATGTTGTCGGGGAGGTAATGCCACTAGATTGATTTGAATTTTTTTGCAGTTAATAGAATAATTAGAAAATATTTGAATTATAGATACAATTTTTACTTCATTTTTACTAAATTATTTATTCTACATTACTAACCCTTTTCTTTCCCTCACAAAGTTCCGGCAGAGGCTTGTAAAATGGAGGACACCTACTGTAACAGCTTCTAAGATCAAATTAAACATATTATGGTCGACTTTGATTACATGTGGTCAGATGATGAAATAGACTATGATGATGAAATTTACGAAGAAGGAGTCTATGAAGAATGGGAAATTCAGGAAAATCAAATATTGCTAGAACTGAATCAATTCAAAGGTGAAGTCTCAACATTTTCACAGGACAACAATAGGAACATCAATTTAGAATAAGTTTGTAGCAGGTTCAACCAAATTCAAAACAAAAACAAAAAGGAGAACCTAACAGCGATAGACCCAGAGGACAGTGAAATCTTGAGTAGCCCAAAAACCCTAAGTTTGGGAAATGACGAACCAAAATTGAATCAATATAAGGAAGGAATAATGTTATAGGAGAGCATCCAATCTGAGATAGAGCCACAAATAGAATTGATAATCGAATACAAAAAGTTAAGTACTAAATTCTCTCTTTTGCCAATATCAGGTTCATCTCAACAGGAATATGATAAATGTCAAGACATAATTGATAAGGTAAGTTGTGCTAGTCTATCTCAATTAGCTTGTAATGTGGCAACCTCTATGGAATAAACAGGGAGTGCTTTTAAAAAAAAGTGAGAATTCTAATGAGATTTCCATAAGCATTAATATTTTTTGCAAAAAAAATAATTCTTAATTCAGTACTTCAAAATTTTAAAAACTTCCAGAGTTTTAGGTTATTCACTAAGCTCAGAATTTTACATATAGATGGAGTTTCTAGTAAACCAAAAGACATCCTTAATCACATAACTACACCAATAAGGGATTTAGAGTTAAAGAACTTAAAAGGTATCTATTCCGTACTTGAACCACACAATGGAAATATTGGCCAACTAAAAGAAATAACTAAAGAAAGCTTAATTCGTTGTAGTAGCAATAAGATATCAATTAAAAATATAACAATAAATTTTGCAGAAAACTTTAGTAATTACATGCTGTTAAGAAAGGTTTTAGGCTCCATGAAAGTCATTAATACATTCGAGGAAAGGAAAATTGAAAGAAAAGTATATTGTACAGATAACCTATGAGGAGAGGAATAAAAAAGGTTCGTGAGGTTACTAAGCTATAAAATTATTATATCTCTAGATAAGCATTTTGTTTTGAGAAAGGTATTTTCTATGACAAATGCAAGAAGAAAGCATAAAATTAAAGAATGAGACAGACGGAGAAAGACAGAACGAGATGATGGATGCTGGAGAAATACAGATAGAAGCAGTTCGAGAAAACCATCCTCCTGCATATTACTTAAACTGACAGATGAATCTAATAGTACAACTTAATAAGTTCTAATTAAATTCTAATTTTATGTACGTTATTGTATAATTAACTAACTGCTTAGTTTAGATTTTAATTTTGTATTAACACTGTGTTTTACAGGAGTTGAAACACTTTGGGTGAGGAAATTTGGCTCACAACTGAGTCGGTATCGCAACATGGAAACCCCATGTCGTGACACTATGTCTAGTATCAAAGAACCAAGAAAATCATCTTGATGTTATGACACAGAAGACATTCTACCCAGGTTTTCAAATTTCAAAGTGTGTTACGACATTGAACCCCAGTGTCGCGACAGTAGTAAACTGTCAAACATGTCACGACACGAAAACTCTTGTGTCGCGACATTGCTGTAATTTTCTGTAGGGTTGACCCGACTCGATTGCGCAACCTGGTGAGATTAACGTTATTTTTACCTTGTATTTTACTTCGAAACCCTTCCTTTAAAGCTTAAAAACATCTTAAACCTAAAACATTAACTATTTTAACACCCTAAATCTCTTAAAACCCTCTCAACTTTCATAAACTTCAAAAATCCCTTTCTCCATTACACCCCCAAAAACCACAACCCTTCTTTTCCTATCTTGGATTCTACTTGGTGCAGGTGTGAAAATCAAAAGCTCATAAGGTAAATCATCATCCTTATTGGAAGGAAAGCAACAAAAAATCCAAAGTTAAGGTTAAGAGTTCCAAAACTTAAAATTTAATGTTCCATTGCGTTTGAAATATTGCTTGTTGTTTTAAGTATTGCTAGTGAACATTATAACAAATATGCCACCCAGGAAAAATAAAAAAAACCAACATGCACGAAACTTCGACGTTTTCAGATCCTCAAAAATTTCAAACTCTAAATGTCGAGAAATACTTTCTCAAATTACAAGGAATAACTTTTATTTAAGAATGAGGATTCAAACTATCAATGGTTTTGTGTAATGAGATTTGGACATTGGTTCGATACCATCATTTGGAGTGATTTTGTGTCACTCTCAAAGAAAATATGGTCATTCCAATAGGTCAAGAATTTTATGCCTCCTTTAGAGATCAAGAGTTGAAGAGACTGTATGATGAAGTATGAGAAACTGTTATGGTAAGAGGTAAGAAAGTATTGGTTATTGCTCGAGAAATATATGAGTTGTAATGCCCCAAATCCTTATTAATTGTATTGGCATGTTTTTTTGTGTGTGGCTTGCTTGCTTTGTTGGTTAAGGGGATTCTTGGGGGTGTGAGAAGTCCTGGGTTCAACCCTAGGCTCTAGCAAAATTTTGGGATTTTTATTGAATAACCTTGGTTTTCTTCTGGAGGTCTTTTAAGTTAGTGAGGGCGTGGCAAGACATGAATGGCGTGTTGGTCAAGTGGCAAAGGGCGTGTGAAGTGTTCTGGGGGTCTTGAGTTCGAGTCATGTTGTACGTAGGGATGTTCTTTTTGCTAGGTGCCGTTGAAGAGTCCTAGGTTGACCAAATTGGGTTGTTTGAATGAGTTTGAATAGTTGGTTGGGAGAGAATCTAGGAGATAATGGAGGAGTTGGGATATGGATCAAGTTGAGGGTTGTATAGAGTGATTTTAGGAGAATTATGGGGGATGGAGAGTGAGGAGGTAGTTGGCTAGAAGTGGGGCTTCTTAGGATGCTAATCCGGTTTTGGTACTCTACTGCCAAAATTGTGCTTCTCTTTTAGGTGTTAGCCGTGTATTTTGGTGTATTTTCTCGAAATTTTTCATTCTTTTCGGGTTTTAGGCATTTAGGGTTTTATTTTGAGTATAGTAAGTTCTATTTAATTTTGGTCTTCTTTCTTTTCTCAATACCGTTTGTGCTAAACTCTTGCTTATCTCTCAACTAGGCTTAGTGTTTTCCTTTGTTGACCAAACATCTGCTGTTGGCTGCTATTCTCTTATTTCCTCTTCTTCTTGTGCAAACACTCTTTATTGGCCAAATACTCTTTTGAGCACTTTTCCCTTTCTTGTTCGATTTTGGCCTGTTAAAACTGATCCTCTCCTTCGTTGCTCTCGTTCTTTGACTTGTCGTGAGCGAATATTTTCTATTTCTTCTTTGGCCGAACCTTACTAGGCTTTAACGGCGTGCTTCTTTTTCTCTTATAGTCTCTTCTACTCTTTTTGGACATGTCTGGTTCTTGCGGTGGTATTGTTAAAATCGCTTGGGTGATGGTAAGTTTGCACAAACTGAATCTCTTGTGGTTGTTCTCTAAAAGATTCGACTTTTGTTCACCTTAGGCTGAATAGTGCTATTTCTTCTTGTTAAGGGTGATGTATTTTGTTTAACACCCTTTTTGTACGATTTCTGGATAGGGATTCAATCATCATAACAAGGTGTGGAGCCGATTGTTCCTTTACAAGTGACTGCTCCTTGGTTTGTAAATGTTAAAGATTTGGAGGTGTTTCTTGGGTTTGCAAAACATTATTAACTGATTAACTATTTTTATGAAGGGCCTAGTGTTGGGAAAGATTCGTGGTTGGAACAAGGAAGAGCTACGGTTGTTGCTTGGTGAGTAGTGTTTTGGTTAAAGGTTGTGTTTAATAGTATTAGGGTTTTTGTTTAACAAGGGTGTTAGACTAATGAAAGGTAACGATTGATTATAGGTTCTCAATTCCGGTGGCAGTATGGCTACAACTCTCTATCCGGTGTGTAATCACACCCCTATTATTGTAAAGCGAAAAATGCCGAAAAGCCGAAAGAACGACAACGGTTACTACATGAGCACGTGAATGCACGTGTAGAGATTCTGATGTGAGAATAGAGGCCATCATGAGTGAACTCATTGGCTATGGCCGTATGGGCCACGTTGGGCAGATATGGGCCGTGTAGGCCCCACACTGATATAGTGGTAAGTGGAAAATCATAAGCTAGGCTATGGTGTTCGCATAGCCATAACTGAATTTGGGCTAAATGGGCCATACGAGCATGTGAGCCCACTTGAGCTGAGTAATGGGCCTTGGCCCAATTACACCGATTTGACCATCTAGGTTACCTGGGTCACGCGAGACGACTGTAAACCTACTGTTGGGTCAGTAAGTGTATCTGAACCCTAATTTTTGAATGACTATTATACCCTTATGAGGTAAATGACCAAAATACCTCTATTTGATAAATGATTGTGTGAGCATGCCATGATTATTGTATGTACATCTATATTATGTTGCATTGCATGGGGTGGGATTTATGATATTGGAGGAAGTGTATTGAGAGGCTATACGCACTGTTAGTGCCATAAGTGGTACGTTTTTTTAGAGTGTAGGGATGGATGGGTCGATTTAATCCCCACATGGAGTGTAGGGCTGGACGGAGTGGAGTGTAGAGGATGGCTTGGTAGGTTTTATATATGCATGATTGATACGGCACTGAAATGGGCAAAGGCCCACACTGATACTGTTACTAATATGGGCTTAGGCCCAGATTGTGATTCACACTGAGTTTTCATAAACTCATTCTGTTGTTTTCGTGCGCAGGTAATCCTTAGCTGGGTCGGTGCTGCGAGGGACTTAGGAAAGGCCACCCACTATTATGTTGCGTATTGGGTTTTTTAATAATGGTAGATTTATTTGGGTTGCATTTTATGTAAATCAGACATTTTAAGTTTTATCTTTAACTGGGGATTTATTTAAATTGGCTTATAACTGATAACAGTAATAATCGAGTTTTCAAAATAAAAATGATTTCCCACAATCATCTTCTTCGCAACTTGTTTTAAAAAGCTTCTGTGACGATCAATGTTTTAACATGTAATATCGAATTGGTAAAACACATATTTTGCTAAGTGAATCGGTAGTTAAAGTAGTAATTAAAATAAATTAGTTTTTCATAAAGACCTCAATGAGGCTTAAACAAAGGAACCCCTTTTTAAATGAACTATGTTGTACAAAGCCCACTCCAATGTGACATTACTGATTCGACCGTAGCATCTAGGCCGGGTTTGATGTGTTACATTTAGTGGTATCAGAGCCAAGTTACAAAAACTCGGCTGTGGATTTGGGTCTCCATAAAAACGAGAATTTGAAAAGACTTATTTCACATAAAGGAAGTTATTTTGCAGTGTTGTTTTGAAAGGTGTGGTCTACGGAGTTCTCCGGCACCAATTCTATAAGTTCCCTAAAACTAATGTTTGTTTTAACTGATATGAGACTATCATAGATAGTAGACTGTACTGAATCCTCTATTAGGGTACCCAAAACTGTAGTAAGATTGTGATTTACAAAAACGAGCAACTCTAAATTGTTGGTACTGTATTTCATAAAACATTCACTAATAAACACTGGAACTATAAAACTGATGCATAAAATGGTTAATATAGATAATACATGAATCGACTATGAGCACCAGAGGTACTCATGGAAGAGGTATTAGAAGCCGTGGTGGAGGCCATGGAGGTGCTCGAGCCGAGTCTTCTACATCGGGTTATATGGCCACCGTTGAGACACAAGAGGCACTGACTTCACCAGTGACTAAGACTGGGTCGAATGATTGTGCAGCTGGGGACGACACACTATCCTAAGCTATGCTATGTATTCTGGAGAGGGTTGCTAGGCCTAATGCTAGTACTGTGGGCCGTGGATCAGTGACGGAATGACAGGTCTAATAGGGCTGAGAGCTTTAGGGTATCGTTGGAGTTGCCCCTAATGTGGTAGAATATTGGATAGAGGCTGCAGAGAGGATCATGAATGATCTCGACTGCACCTAGAGTAAAAACTAAAAGGTGCAGTGTTGTTGTTTAGAGATGAAGCCTATTAGTGGTGACTTACTGTGAAAGAGGGTACTCAGCCCAATCGATTAACTTGGGAGTTCTTTAAGAATGCTTTTCAATAGAAATACGTGGGCGCTAATTATGTGGATGCTCGTAGAAGAGAATTTCTTAATCTGACCTAGAGGGATAAGACCGTAGCTGAGTGTGAGGCAGAATTTCTATGATTGAGCCGTTATGCACATGGCATGGTAGCTACTGAGTATGAGCGTTGTGTTCGTTTCGAGGATAGCCTTAAAGATAGTCTGCTATTTTTGAGAGCTCTATAGAGGGAGCAGGATTTTGCAGTGTTAGTTGAAAAGGCGAAGATTGCTGAGGATGTAAAGCCATTGAGCGCCAGAATCGTGAGAAGGATAAGAGAAGAAATAAGAGGGTTTTGGGAGCTCTCAGGTTCAGTCATGAGACTTGGGAAGAAGGCCAAAGTTGACAGACCAGTCAGAGTTGGGCCCCCTGTTGCTACTCTTGGGTTGTAGTCTTGTTTAGTTTGTGGGAAATGCCATCAGGGTGAATGCTGGGTACAGAAAGAGGCATGTTTCAGGTGCATAACTATGGAGCACCGTATCAGGGATTGTCCACGGAGGCCTGTTTAAATGAAAGCTACTGGTATGGGTATTGTTTAGTCGCAAAGAGGTTTTCAGTAGCCACCGAGAGACCAGGGACAGGCTAGAGAGGGAAATGGTTCGGGCCGTGGTCGAGGGGCACCGTGCAGAGGTGCGAGTCATACTGAGGTGAGGCAGTCGGCACTGGTTTATGTAGCACGTCGTCTAGAGGATGGAGACGCCCCAGATGTTATTACGAGTACGTTGTTTATTCATCATGTACCTTACACTACATTGATTGAAATTACTTCTACGCACTCATATATAGCATGCTCTGTGTCTGAGACTTTGGGTGTGAAGTGTGAAAACACTACGAGCGAGGTTACTGTGTTGAGTCCGTTAGGGCATTCGGTGACAGTGAAAAAATTGTTTAAGGATGTACCTTGGAGGTTCAAGGAATGATCTTTTTAGTAGATTTTATGGAGCTTCCTTTTGGGGAATTTGACATGATACTGGGTATGGACTGGCTAGTTAAGCATCAGAAAAATTTGGATTGTGCTTTTAAGCGAGTGGTCTTAAAAACTGTGGAGGGCGACGAGATTGTTATGGTTGGGGAGCATCAAAATTATCTTTCGAATGTGATTTCTGCACTTAGAGCTGAGAAGTTGGTTTGTAAGGGTTGCGAGGCCTATTTAGCCTATGTCAATGCATCTAGGACTAAGGATGCATCTGTTAAGGATATTAGAATGGTTAAGGAGTTTCTGGATGTCTTTCCTGATGAGCTACCAGGGTCACCTCCAAATCGTGAAGTTGAGTTTGGGATAGAGCTCTTGCCTGGTACAGCTCTGATGTCTATCGCCTCTTATAGAATGGCACTGAAGGAGCTCGTAGAGCTTAAAGCTCAAATCTAAGAGTTACTGAACAGAGGGTTCATCCTCCCAAGTGTGTCTCTGTGGGGAGCAACGGTGTTATTTGTAAAGAAGAAGGATAGAACCATGTGCATGTGCATCGATTATCGGCAGCTGAATAAATTGACTACTAAGAATAAGTACCTTTTACCGAGGAAAGACAATCTTTTCGACCAGTTCCAAGGAGTTTCAATTTTCTCTTAGATTGATCTCTGATTAGGGTATCATCAACTGAGGGTTAAGGAGACTGATGTATACAAGATAGCATTTAGGACTCGTTATGGTCATTACGAGTTTCTTGTGATGCCGTATGGGCTGATGAATGCACCAACAGCTTTTATGGATTTGATGAACCGAGTATTCTAGCCCTATTTGGATCGATTCGTGGTGGTGTTTATAGATGACATTCTGGTGTATTTGAGGACTGAGGAGGAACATGATGCACATTTTCGGGTTGTTCTGCAGATTTTGAGGGAGAAGGATATGTATGCTAAATTTAGCAAGTGTGAATTTTGGCTACGTGAGGTAACTTTTCTGGGTCACGTGGTATCTGCTGAAGGGATTAGGGTGGATCCTCAAAAAATTGAAACGGTTCTAGATTGGAAGCAACCTAAGTCGGTGTCAGAGGTTCGAAGCTTTCTAGGTTTGGCAGGGTATTATAGACGAGATTGTTGTGGGGTTTTCGTTGATTGCTGCACCTCTAACTAAGTTGTTGCGTAAAGGGGTACCGTTTAATTGGACTGATAAGTAGCAGGAAAGTTTTGAAAAACTTAAGAAGGTTTTGACTGAGGCCCCTATCTTGATACAACCAGAATCTCAAACGGAATTCACTGTTTACAGTGATGCATAACAAGTTGGTTTAGGGTGCGTGTTGATACAAGAAGGTAAGGTAGTGGCGTATGCGTCTCGTCAGCTTAAGACGCATGAATCGAACTACCCGACGCATGACTTGGAGTTGGCTACAGTGGTATTCGCACTAAAGATTTGGAAGTATTACCTATATGGTGAGAAGTGTATCATTTACACGGATCATAAGAGCCTCAAGTATCTCCTTACTCAGAAGGAGTTAAACCTTAGGCAACATAGATAGATAGAGTTGCTTAAGGATTATAACTGTTCGATCGAGTACCATCCTGGCAAGGCTAATGTAGTAGTTGATGCACTGAGCCTTAGGACTGTTGTTGATCTAAGGGCGATGTTTGCTCGTCTCAGTTTGTTCGACAGCGGTAGTTTGCTGGCTGAACTTCAAGTTAAACGGAGTTGGATTGAGCAGATTAAAGTTAAGTAGTTGGAGGATGAGTCACTGGGTTCGCGGTTCCGACAATTAGAGGATGGGGAGACCTCAGATTTTGAGCTGAATAGCGAAGGGGTACTGTGCTTCTGTGGGGGAGTCTGTGTATCAAAAGATACTGATTTGAGGTAGCCTATACTCTGAGAAGTGCATAGTAGTCCTTACGCTATACCTCCTGGCGGGAATAAAATGTACCAGGACCTTCGGGAATTGTATTGGTGGCCAGGAATAAAGCGAGAAGTCACTGAGTTTGTGAGTAAGTGCTTAACTTGTCAGCAGGTGAAGGCGGAGCACTAATTGCCTCTAGGGTTGCTTCAGGAAGCTAAGATTCCGTTGTGGAAGTGGGAGAGAGTAACTATGGACTTTTTTTGTGGACTGCCTTTAACGCCTTTTAAGAAAGATTCGGTGTGGGTTATTGTGGATCGATTAACGAAATTTTCCCATTTCATACCTGTTCGTACTGATTATTCGTTGCAGAAGTTGGCTAAGTTGTATGTATTAGAAATTGTGAGACTGCATGGGGTACCGGTTTCTATTATATACAATAGAGATCCTCACTTTACGTCTCGGTTCTGGAAGAACTTGCATAAGGCATTGGGTACAAGGTTGGACTTCAGTACTGCATTTCACCCTCAGAAAGATGGGCAGTTAGAGAGGGTGATACAGATACTGGATAACATGTTAAGAAGTTGTGTGATTGATACAGATACTGGAGGACATGTTAAGAAGTTGTGTGATTGACTTTTGGGGTAGTTGGGAGGATTTCTTACCGTTGGCAGAGTTTGTATACAATAATAGCTATCAGTCTAGCATACAGATGGCACCTTACGAGGCATTATACGGTCGTAGGTGTCGTACTCCTTGTTGGACAGAGTTGGGTGAATGGCGTATTTTGGGCCCTGAGTTGATTTCAGATACTGAAGATAAGGTCAGGTTGATTTGGGATTGGCTTAAGGCAGCTTCAGACAGACAAAAGTCTTATGTAGATCTGAAGTGTAAGGAGATTGAGTTTTCGGTGGGGGACTTGGTGTTTCTTAAGGTCTCGCCATGGAAAAAGGTGTTGAGGTTTGGTCGGAAGGGCAAGCTCAGCCCTAGGTTCATTGGACCTTATCATGTATTGAAGCGCGTAGGATCGGTTGCCTATCAACTTGAGTTGCCTTCAGAGTTGGACCGGATTCATGATGTTTTCCATGTCTCTATGTTGAGGCGATATCGCTCTGATCCTTCGCTTATTGTCTCAACTAAGGAGATTGAGGTTAAACTAGATCTGACGTTTGAGGAGGAGCCAGTCCAGATCTTAGACGCGATGTGAAAGTTCAGAGGAGGAAGTCAATTCCATTGGTTAAGGTGCTTTGGCGTAATCACAGCTCCGAGGAAGCTACGTGGGAACCTGAGGAGGCAATGCATCAGCAATACCCTCACTTATTCTGATCAGGTAAATTTTGAGGCCGAAATTTCTTTTAAGAGGGTAGAGTTGTAACGCCCCAAATCCTTATTAATTGTATTAGCGTGTTTTGTTGTGTGTGGCTTGCTTGCTTTGTTGGTTAAAGGGGTTCTTGGGGGTGTGAGAAATCCTGGGTTCAACCCTAGGCTCTAGCAAAATTTTAGGATTTTTATTGAATAACCTTGGTTTTCTTCTAGGGGGCTTTTAATTTAGTGAGGGCGCGGCAAGACATGAATGGCGTGTCGGTCAAGTGGCAAAGGGAATGTGGTGTGTTCTGTGGGTCTTGAGTTCTAGTCATGTTGCACGCAGGGATGTTCTTTTTGCTAGGTACCGTGGAGGAGTCCTAGGTTGACCAAATTGGGTTGTTTGAATGAGTTTGAATAGGTGGTTGGGAGAGAATCTAGAAGATAATGGAGAAGTTGGGATATGGATCAAGTTGAGGGTTGTATGGAGTGATTTTAGGAGAATTATGGGGGATGGGAAGTGAAGAGGTAGTTGGCTAGAACTGGGGATTCTCAGGATGCTAATTCGATTTTGGTACTCTACTATCGAAATCGTGCTTCTCTTTTGGGTGTTAGCCGTGTGTTTTGGTGTATTTTCTCAGAGTTTTTCATTTTTTTGGGGTTTTGGGCATTTGGGGTTTTATTTTGAGTATAGTAAGTGCTATTCGATTTTGGTCTTCTTTCTTTTCTCAATACCGTTTGTGCCAAACTCTTGCTTATCTCTCAACTCGGCTCAGTGTTTTCCTTTGTCGACTGAACATCTATTGTTGGCTGCTATTCTCTTCTTTCCTCTTCTTCTTGTGCAAACACTCTTTATTGGCTGAATACTCTTTTGAGCTCTTTTCCCTTTCTTGTTTGATTTTGGCCTGTTAAGACCGATCCTCTCTTTCTTTTCTCTTATTTTTTGACTTGTCGTGAGTGAATATTCTCTATTTTTTCTTTGGCCGAACCTTACTATGCTTTGACAGCGTGCTTTTTTTCTCTCATAGTCTCTTCTACTCTTTTTGGGCGTGTCTGGTTCTTACGGTGGTATTGTTAAAATCACTTGGGTGCTGGTAAGTTTGCACAAATCAAATCTCTTGTGGTTGTTCTCTTGAAGATTCGGCTTTTGTTCACCTTAGGCTAAATAGTGCTATTTCTTCTTGTCAAGGGTGATGTCTTTTGTTTAACACTCTTTTTGTACGATTTCTGGATAGGGATTCAATCTTCATAACAAGGTGTGGAGCCGATTGTTCCTTTACAAGTGACTCCTCCTGGGTTTGTAAGTGTTAAAGCTTTGGAGGTTTTCTTGGGTTTGCAAAACCTTATTAACTGATTAACTATTTTTGTGTAGGGCCTAGTGTTGGGAAAGATTCGCGGTTGGAACAAGGAGGAGCTACGCTTGTTGCTTGGTGAGTAGTGTTTTGGTTAAAGGTTGTGCTCAATAGTATTTGGGTTTTGGTTTAACAAGGGTGTTAAACTAATGAAAGGTAACGATTGATTATAGGTTCTCGATTCCGATGGCAGTACGGCTACAACTCTCTATCAGGTGTGTAATCACACCCTTATTACTGTAAAGCAACAAATGTCGAAAAGCCGAAAGAACAGTAATGGTTACTACATGAGCGTGCGAACGCACGTGTGGAGATTCTGATGTGAGAATAGAGGCCACCATGAGTGAACTCATGGGCTATGCCCGTATGGGCCACGTTGGGCTGATATGGGCCTTGTAGGCCCAATGGGCTTGTGGGCCTCATACGGGTATACACTGTGGTAAGTGGCAAATCATGAGCTAGGCTATGGTGTTTGCATAGCCGTAACTGAATTTGGGCTAAATGGGCCATACGAGCGTGTGGGCCCATTTACACTGATTTGACCATTTAGGTTACCTGGGTCACGTGAGACGACTGTAAACCTATTGTTGGGTCAGTAAGTGTATTTGAACCCTAATTTGTGAAATGACTATTATACCCTTTTGAGGTAAATGACCAAAATACCCCTATTTGATAAATGATTGTATGATCATGCCATGATTGTAAGACCAAAATACCCTGTTAGTGTCGTAAGTGGTACATTTTTCTGGAGTGTAGGGATGGGTAGGTCGATTTAATCCCCACATGGAGTGTAGGGCTGGATGGAGTGGAGTGTAGAGGATGGTTGGGTAGGTTTTATATCTGCATGATTGATACTGCACTGAAATGGGCCAAAGCCCACACTGATACTGTTACTGATATGGGCGTAGGCCCAAATTGTGATTCACACTGAGTTTTCATAAACTCACTTTGTTGTTTTCGTTCACAGGTAATCCTTAGCTGGGTTGGTGCTACGAGGGACTTGGGATAGGCCACACCACTGTTATGTTCCGTACTGGCTTTTTAATAGTGGCAGATTTATTTGGGTTGGATTTTATGTAAATCGGCCATTTTAAGTTTTATCTTTAATTGGGGATTTATTTAAATTGGCTTATAACTGATAACAGTAATAATCGAGTTTTCAAAATAAAAATGATTTCCCACAATCATCTTTCGCAACTTGTTTTAAAAAGCTTCTACGACGATCAATGTTTTAACATGTAATATCGAATTGGTAAAACACATATTTTGCTAAGTGAACCGGTAGTTAAAGTAGTAATTAAAATAAATTAGTTTTTCATAAAGACCTCAACGACGCTTAAACAAATGAACCCCTTTTCAAATGAACCATGTTGTACAAAGCCCACTCCAACGTGACATCACTGATTCGGCCGTAGCGTCTAGGCTAGGTTTGGGGTGTTACATGAATTTTACAATGTCCCATACTATACAAAAGATTTCTTAGATAACACTAATTTGAATACATTTAGGAACATAGATATGGATGACATTGTAAAATATTTAACTCAAGAAAGAGGCGTATGGAACCGTAGACTAGATACTAAGTTACCAACTAAATTTAATCAGGCAATTATGTTACAATTAACTAAGATGTGGATTCAATTAATTTGTACTAGAATAACTCCTACATTATATGTCTCTAATGTAAATACTTTTTGAGCTATTTTGTTGTACGAAATTTTGCAAAAAAAAATAGATGTGTCGGGAGATGGATCCTTTGAGATATGAAGCGATGCATTAGAGGCCAAAAAGTTGAGGTCTTATTTCCTCATCTTGTGATAGCTTTACGAAGAAAGGCTAAGGTTCCAATGGAAGACCATGACCAATTCATGAAGCCAACAAAGAGTTTGATTGGGGATTCCTTGTACACTCTGTAACAGTTTGGTTTAGACCCTAGTTGAAATAGTGGTTTTGGGACCACAAATCTGAGTCAAAAAAATATTTTAATATTATTTTCCATGCTTATAATATGTGAATTGATATTTGTGAAAGTTTCGTGTGAAAAATTTATCGTTTGTATGCTCAATTTGCAAAAAAAAGACTTAATCGGGTAAAATGTAAAAGTGGCTAGCTATTTGTTAAAAGTGCCTATTTGCTATGCTTTTTATATGTGAGGTCCTGATGTTGTAAATAGACATTGAATTCATTAAATGACATGGTTGGACATTAGTTAGTGGATTTTAAATGAAATTAATAAGGTTAATTTAGTAGTTTAGTCATTAATGATATAATAAATAAAAAAAACATGAAATTGGTTAATATGTTCATCAATTTGCTGAAAATTGAAAGAAAAAGAAAGAAAAACTCAAGCTAGCATTCGGCCTTGGTTTTCTTTGATTTAGGTATGTGTTTTGCTTTGTTTTTGATAATTTTTATGTTTTTGTGATCGTTGTTTAGTAATCTATTAAGCCCATGTCTCAATTTCTGAATTTGATGATGATTTTGAGTTATGCCATTGTTGATATTGTAAGCATTGTGATGTTAGTTGATATAAAAAATGAAAGATATGTGTTGGGTTAATATGTTTTGTCTTTGAATTTTTGATGAATTTGAGTATTTTGGATTAAATTATAAAATTTGTAAATTAAAGGACTAAAATGTGAAATAAATGAAACATATGGTCTTATATGAGCTAAGTGAATATTTGGCCATGTATGTGTATAAATAAATTTTATGTATTTTCTGATTTTGTGAATTAGGAACTAAAATGTCAAAAAGTGAAAATGTGAGGGTTAAATTGTAAAATACCCTAAATATGTGTATATGGATTGAATTGAATGATTTGTTTAATAAAAGAGTTAAATTTGAATTTATATAGATCAAGCACCAAAAAAAAGGGAATTAGATCGGGGAAATAAAAAATCATCGAGTAGTCGATTCCATTCGTTCGAATCCATACGAGGTAAGTCGATATACAAATAAATGTGTTAAATTGAATTATTAATGCTTATATGATATTTGTATTGTGTTGGATGGATATGAAAGCTGAACATGTAAAATCCAAGAAAGTTTCGAAAATGTGATGAAGTCCAAAAAGCCCCATACGAACCATAGGAATAGTTAGGATACATACGTCATGACATAGGATCCGATATGTGTTTTCGTGTAAGACCACATCTAGGACATTGGCATCGATATTGAGATTACGTGTAAGACCATGTCTGGAACATTGGCATCATATTTGATTTCGTGTAAGACCCTATCTGGGATAGTGGCATCGATATTTGATTACATGTAAGACCATGTTTGGAATATTGGCATTTTACGAGATTTCTGATGCTATCCGACTATCCTTATTGATTCCGAAAGGTTAATGGGCATTCTGAGAAATGAAAGAGTATATGAAATGTGTATCTGAATTAGGTACGTTTGAAATATATACCATATTTGGGAATGAAAGGTAAGTATATGAACATTTGTGATCATATGGTATATGTAAGTGAAATATGAGCAAATGAGCTATATGAGGTATATAAATATGTAAATGTATTTTGCCATGAACCACATGAATAAATGAATTGGTTTAGAATGTTGTTATTTGACAAGTTTATTTGTATATGGCTTACTAAGCTTTTGAAATCTTACTTTGTGTGTTTTATATCTATTTAATAGATATCGAAGCTATTGGGAGCTCGGCGATCATCAAGGATTATCACCACACTATCGAACTCTATTTTGATACCTTTTGGAAATATATTTATCAATGTATGGCATTTATAGGCTTTAATTAGTGTGAAATGTTCTGTGATATGTATATTTAGCCATGTGATATGGCTTGATTATGGTTGAACTTTTGTTGTGATTTTGGTATTTGATGTGTGATGTAATATTGCCAATATTGATTGATGTGTTCATGGATGGCCAAGGAAAATTGGTTTATTTGGTAAGATTTTGGTATGTGCTTATTTGAGAAATTAGTAAGATTATGGCATGAAATTGAATGAAGTAAATTAAGGTTATGAAGCATATGTTTTGGTATGATTTTGGCTTATGATTTGGTATGGATTAAAGAACGAAGATGATTGTTAATGATATGGCATGATTAATGTATGTTTTGGTTGTGAAATGGTTGAAAATTTGGTATAAAATGTTTTGGTTTTTAATGCTTGTAGGGATGACCATTAAGGGTGGAAAATTGGCTTTGCAAATAGCCTATTTTTGTCCACACGGGCAGAGACACAGGCATGTGTCTCAGTCGTGTGCGATACACGGTCATGTCACACGGCCATGTGTCCCCTAGGGTAGTCCTGCAATTTAAAGTTAGTCTCGAACACGACCTTAACACACAGGCGTGAGATTAGTCGTGTGACCGGATTCAGTTTCGACCACGGCCAAGACACACGGGCATGACTTGTAGCTGTGTGAATAAGCCCGTATGTATACCCTGATTTGACACGGTTTAGATACACGAGAGTGTCTAATGCCGTGTGAGGCACACGGCCTGTTCACACAGGCATGTGACCTCTGTAACTTAGAAAATTTGTTAAGTTTCTAAGGAATTTTGTATGTGTTTGGTTTAGTTCCTACCTCTTCCTAAACTATGTTTAGGGTCTTGTAGACCTTCTAAAGGGACTATAAGTGTATGAATTGTTATGATATGATGATGTATGATTATTGATTGTGAAATGGTTATGTTATGTTCCGATATGTCTGGTAATGCCTCTTATGTAACAACCCAAATTAGGGCCTAGTTGGAACAGTGGTCTCAAGACCACAAATCTGAGATAGAAATAATTATTATATGATTCTTATGAGGTCTATGATATGAATGTATGCTTATGTGAAAGTTTCGTGAAGAAATTCTGTGCATAAAATGTCTAATTGAACTTTAGGGATCAAATTGAATAAGATGCAAAACCTGCATCCTACAAGCTTTAAGCATGAAATTGCTTTAGATTATGAATTAGGGGGTCCTAATTAGCAATTTAACCAATTTCTATAATTTTGGACAAAAATGGACATGCATAGGAAAAATTTAAAAGAAAAACCCTAAGGGCATTTTGGTCATTTGGTAATTGAAAGAATAAAAAGGGAAAATCACAGCAAAAATGTGTCCATCTTCTCCATGTGCTAGCTGAGTTTCTCAATAGCCATAGCTAGGGTTTTGTTCAACATTTCCAAGCTTGATTGTAAGCGCTCCCTAGCCCCGTTTTTAATGTTCTTTGTATTCTTAAAGTCTTTTAAGCATGATCTACCCATTTTGAGCTATATTTTGAGCTAGGGTTCATGTATGAAATTTGACCCATGTGTAACATGCATGTATTTTGTTGATGAATGGAGAAATATGAATGTTTGATGCATGATAAACATCTTTTACTAGGTGATTTTTAGTGAAAACACCTAAAAAAGGGACTTATTTGTAAAAGTGCAAAAGTGAGTAGTAATAATGTGAAATAAAGGAAAATATGGGTTGATATGACCATAGTAAAGGTTCGACTAGGCTTGGGTAACCAAGAAAATGCATGCATTTCATTTTACGAGCCTAGGGACTAAATCATAAATAAATGGAAAGATAGGGGTAAAATGGTAATTTTACCAAAGCATGAATTATGGGTCGATTTGCGTAATGTGATTAATAAACAAGTTAAATTTGGCATTATACATCAAGAAAAACGTGAGCTGGGTCTTGATCGAGGGAAGAATAAAGTATACGACGATTAGGCTCGATGACCATCATTTTTGTATCGAGATAAGTACATGTGTAAATAATGTGACAATGTGGTATGTTATGTCATGTTAACATTATGTGATAATTATTTTATTGCTTATTATGTATGCTATGTCTAATGGTACTCTTGTAAGCATGAATGATATTATGGTCGCTATCCACGATGTCAAGAGCAAGTGCAACAGAGGTGCAATGTGCAAGTGAGAAAAACCCCGTTTGAACCTTAGGAATAGTTAGGATGCTAGTGACATGTCACTAGGAATTAAGAAGTCCGAACTCATTAAGTGGTCTGGGTTCATGATATATGTGGCGTTCGAGCTCGTTGAGTGGTCCGAGTTTATTATGGATGCAAGCATCTGAGCTCGTTGAGTGGTCCGAGTTCATAATGGATGTGATACATGTGATTGAGTTCTGGGCAATGGTCTTGTGTGTCCTACCAGTGGCTAGGTAATCCTTGAGTGGTCGAATACCTGACAGCTTTTGTGAGTAGCCCATGTAGTTACACCTTAATCGATAGCTTATATGAGCAAGCTCGTGAGTAGCTTCATTACAAGCGTTACATGTTATGAGGTAGCTTAAGCTATGTATGTTAAGTGACACTTATGTGCAAGTTTTCGTGTATCCAATAGTATTCCGAGTATTCAACAGGTATTATAATGAATGATGTGACGAAAGTCCCAAGATGGGCATGGTAATGAAGATAAAGTTATTGGATATGCTACGGATATGTACAGGTACGTACGTTATACTTATGAGTGATGCCTTGTTAAATGATGGTATGTGACGAGAAAGTATATTCATATATATATATATATATATATATATATATATATATGAACACTTGATAAATGAGCTAGAATGCTTGAATGATGAATAATCTTGGTGGTTATGCTATTATGTCTTGCATGATTATGGTTTATTATCATTGCATATTATTTGCATGTAGACTTACTAAGCTTAAATGCTTACTCCCCTCTCTTTTCCCTCATTTGTAGTTCCACCAAGCTTGCTTAGGGATCAGAAGCTGTCGAAGTATTCGATCACACTATCAAAAGATTATTGGGTATAGTGAATTTGCTATTTTGAGTATGGCATGTCTAGGGGACTTGGTCATTTTGTGGTATGTGTCATGATATTTGGCCAAATTGTAAAGCCCTATGATGTTGATGATTCATTTTGTAATAGCCATGTGATATGGCTCATGATTGATTCTTGGATTGTAATATCTAATTATTTATGCATGCATGTGTTGATGCCTTGATGATGTTCTATGTGGTTGTGTGATAGATATATGATGAGATATTGTCTTGATGATATGGAATATGATTGCTTGGTAGATGTATGAAGATGTATGGATTAAATATTAGGAGATAAAGAATGGTTTAATAACCTAAGATGACAATAGTTATAAATGTACAACTTGAAATATTGATAATTAAGTTGATTTGCATGAAGTTTGTATAAAACGCTCCCAAATGGTGTGATTAAGGGAATGTGCAATAGGACGATATTATAAAGATATAAAAGTGCTATGGTGTTGAATATTGAGTGTCTAAGTATGTCATGTTGCATGCTATGAAATATGCTTAAGAACATAGTGATTAAGGGTTGCAATTGGCTTGGAAAATAGCCTTCAAATTGTCCACACGGGTAGACACACGGGCATGTGTCTAGGCCGTGTGTGACACACGGTCTGTCCCACGAGCGTGTGGAATGGCCGTGTGTCCCCTGAACCCTATTTTTGCAAGTCAGTATGCTCAGTAGTAAACACATGGGCTAAGACACGGGCATATGTCTTGGACGTGTGAGGGACACAGCCGACCCATATGGGCGTGTACTCTGGCCGTGTGAAGTCTCCACCTTTTTATGAAAAATTCATTTAATTTTAATTGGCCACACGGTCTAGCCACACAGGCGTGTGATGCGGCCGTGTGACCCTAAATTGGTGCTGACGTCATAGTTAGAGAGTTACACGACTAGAGGACACGAGCCTGTAGAAAGCACACGTGCGTGTCCATTGTTTCACAAGGGTTTGTGGCTCTGTATTTGGAAAATTTCCCAAAATTTTCTAAAGTCCTCGATTTAGTCCCGAATCTTTTCTGATGGTTTTTTTGGGCCACGTAGGCCCATATTAGGGACAAATTGTGTATGTATAAATGAAGTTGTTTTAAAGAAAAAGATTTATAGCCCGGTTTTTCATGTATGTGTATGCTTAAGTCCGGTAATGCCTCGTACCCTGTCCCGGCGTCAGACATGAGTAAGGGGTGTTACATTTAATGGATCAAAGCTATGGTTTAGTCGATTCTCGGACTAACCTAGCATATTTGTGTCTAGCTATACATGCCATATGTATATATAATGATAGTGTGACGACTCCTGACAATATTAAAATGTGTTTTCATATAGAAAATGGATCCCGACAGAGCAGTGGCGGATGATGTAGAAAGTAACGCGCCTACTCCAGCTGAAAGAGCAGTGCCATCCAAGAGTAGACCCGAAACTGTCAGTAGATGAGGAGGCAGAGAGGCCTTTCTCCACATGATGAATGCATGGTATACAGAGTTCATTTAAATGAACCCGAACACTCAACCTCCCCCACCTCCCCTAAATCCTCAACCCGCACCCGTGATGCCTCAAGGTATAGATTTTATGAGATTCTCTAGAACACCAGTTGATAAAATTCGAAAGCAAGGTGCTGAGGAATTTAAGGCAAATGCTAATGACGATCCTGAAAAAGTAGAGTTTTGGTTAGAGAACTTGATGCGAGTATTTGATGAATTATCCTGTACACCCGAGGAGTGCCTAAAATGTGCCATATCTTTGTTGAGAGATGCGGCGCATCACTAGTGGAGAACGCTAATATCTGTGGTACCACTAGAGAGGGTTACTTGGGAATTCTTTTAAGAGGAATTCCGAAAGAAACACATTAGTGAAAGGTTCATCGATCAGAAGCGTAAGGAATTTCTGGATTTAGGAATTTCTGGATTTGAAACAGGGTCATATGACAGTTAGTGAATATGAGAGAGAATTCGTCAGACTTAGCAAATATGCTTGGGAGTGTGTATCCTCTGAAGCTAAATTGTGTAAAAGGTTTGAAGATGGACTTAATGAGGATATTAAGACATTAGTGGGTATTCTTGAGTTGAAAGAATTTGTGGTACTCGTTGAGCAGGCTTGTAAATCCGAAGAATTGGTCAAAGAAAAGAAGAAAGTAGAGTCTGAGGCTAGAGACATAAGGAAGAGATATCAGAGTAAGTCATTGCCATCTCAGTCTAAGAAACCTAGAGAGATGTACTCCCGTTCACATGTGTCGGCTAGACACTCATACGAGAATCGTAGAAAGTAAAATTCAGGTTTTATATCTCAAGCTACGTCCGTGGCAAGTGTGGGTAACGCTAAACCTTCCAAGGTAGAATGCCAACAATGTGGTAGACGTCATTCTGGCAACTGTAGGGTGAGTGAAGGATCTTGTTTTAGATGTGTTTCTCTAAACCACTTTATTAAGGATTGTCCTAAGATGATGGAGAAAGAACGATTTCAGAGTCCAAGACCAAGTGGCGCAACTTCTAGGGGAAGACCCTCGAGAAATTCCAGGAATGGGTCCAGTAGTAAGAATGTGGCAGAGATACAGTAATGAGATCTGAAGCTAGGGCTCCGGCTAGGGCCTATGCCATACGCGCATGTGAAGACGCAACTTCTCCTGATGTGATCACTGGTAATTTTTCTCTCTATGATACTAATGTTATTACTTTGATAGACCCTGGCTCTACTCATTCGTATGTGTATATGAAATTGGCATCTAGTATGGATATACCTGTCGAGTCTATAGAATTTATAATTAAGGAGTCAAACCCGTTAGGAAAGCATGTGATAGTTGATAAAGTATGTAAGAAATGCCCTTTGATGGTTAAAGGTCATTGTTTTCCTGCCGACTTGATGTTGTTGCCTTTTGATGAATTTGATGTCAGACTGGGTATGGATTGGTTGACACTACATGATGTTATAGTGAATTGTAGACAGAAAGATATAGAATTGAAATGTGAAAATAGTGAGATTCTTCGGGTCGAATCAGATGATGCAGATAAGTCGCCAATGGTAATTCCTGCAGACTTTATTCGATTGATTCGTTATTAATGTTTATCTTTTATATCAAGTTTATTCTGTTTATGAGATTCATGAGGAACTAATCCTCTTATGGGGAATTAGCAAGTGGAGGTATTTTTAATTAATTATTTTGTAGGAATTTCTTAGTGGATCAGCTGTTTTGGAGAGGAAGAACTTAAACCCTAGGCTTGACGACCCTAGAAAGTAATCTAGGTGAGAATTAACCCAAAATTTGTATGGCCTATTGTAACGTGTAGGTTTGTGCAAGTGTAAACAATCGTTATCAAGTAATAAGTAAGTATCGAGTCATCGTCTCCACAGGGATTGTATTTGTGCTAAGTCACCTAATTTGTAAAATTATATTAACAATTTGGTAAATAAAAACACAATATAGTTGAGAAGTGATGATTAAAATATATTAAACTAAATGCAATGATTCCTAATGAAAATTATCCTAAGAATGCAAACTATATGAATGAAATAGATTTTAGCAAAATTAAACACAATTTGCAACAATTATAACATAAAAAAAACTAGGACAATTACTTTAATTAAACTCAATTTATTATCAACATGCTTATTAACATTTAGAAAAACATTTCATGGCAACTCGATCTTTCATGAGTTTGGAAACGACATTATGTCATTTTAGAATCCTTTACTTAGTAAATACGCATTTTATAGATCCTTATTTACTAACGGTTTCTTAGTATTCGTGTGAGGTAACAGGGACGTGTTAGGTTTGAAATAGTTTAATCACACAAATCTAAAAACTATGCAGATAACAGAGCTTGGTTAGAGCTGTTACGCAACCTGCAATTTAATCGGGTTAGGATCTAAATTGAGAATGCACATTTCAATTATGCGTCCATTAGTCGTCATCTAGTTAGGATCACTCAGCTAATTCAGGTGCATTTCAATCACGTATGAACGAAATACAGACTTGATTTTAATTGAAAACATGATCGATTGAGGCACAAACATTATAAGCATGAATCAAAATTATTTAATCAAAGCAATCATCCTAGCTTAAATAAAATTAAGCTAACATTTTTGTAAACAAGAACAAAGTACACATAGCAAACATTTTTAGATTAAATTAAAGAAAGGAAAGATTAAACCCAAATCAAAGTGGCTGTCAACCAAAACTCTAACTGACTAGGCTTCTTCACTTCTTTGCTTTGCTCCTTTGCTGATAGCTCTCCAAGGTGGCCAACCAAGGGCTTTTTAAGAGGCTTACTTGCTAAAATCTATATGGAGAGATGATGCTAGGCTTGGAAAATGGAAAAGGCTAAGAGAATTTGGAGAGAAGAGAGAACGATGAATGATGAGAGATGATAAACGAGGGAATGAAGGGGTCATATCTATAAGTGAAGAGAGGTGGGTAGTTTGCTAAAAATAGCTGGGTTTAGTCTCTTCAATCTCTTCCTTGGATATTAAGACTTAGTCAATCATAAATCTTCAGGTAAATCTCTAATTTCTTCAACAATGCAAGGACCTTGTGTAATTAAACCAAAAAGTGGCTTAAAAGAACAACCATGTGTAGCAGAATTTGGGTTGACTTGGTCTTCGATTTGGATGGTTTTGTAATCCAACAAAGCTATCAAATCTGTCCAAAATAAATTAATAAGTTAAAGGACCAGAGAATAAAATTTAGCCAATTTAAATAATTAATTAAACCCAAATAATTAATGAAATATTGTAAAATGAATTATTAAATATAATTTTATATTTTATTATTTAATTTAATCATGCGTGACCCATTTTATGTCTTAAAAATATAATATGCTCAAATCAATATAAAATAAGCCATTTTATGCATGAAAACTATATAATAAAGTATAAAATCACATTTTAATAATTTCTGTCCTAATTTCATATTTTCACATATTTCATTAATTTATTAAACAATTACTTAGTTTTAACAACGAATTTAAGTAAAAAAGTGATAAATTACATAGGAAAAATCCTATATATTTTTTAGTTTACACACCCCCAAACTTAAATCATTGCTCCTCCCGAGTAATGTTTATGCACAACAAAAGGTCTTGCTACTGCAAAATTGCTAATTGTGTAAGCAGCATCAATCTTTGTCCCATAATCATGCATTAATAACTTCATGCTCATAGATCTTCATTATTAACAAATAATTCATATGCAAACATTCCTTAAGATTATACTAAGCTTCAAAATATGCCAACATGAATCATAGTTTGCATGTATGTCACAGCCATAGGTAACATTCTTCAATCAACATAATTTCTTATCAATCAAGCAAACAATCATAAGGCTTATTTATGATCTTCATATGTTGAACTTAGGACTTCCTCTCCACTAATGTAGGTGACATAATCATCAAATCAATAGGTCTTTTATAAGTTTGTAATGGGGCTCGATTAAACGTAGGGATTGTAAGAGATGAGACATTTTGGTTTCAAAATCTTAACCTTTAACTTTGTCTTGGATTTCTCAAAATACAGCCTTTTCTTTAAGTGAACCTTTGGAACACCCCCAAACTTATTTTGAACTCAAGCTCATACATTTTTCTTTTCGCAGACTGAGCAAACTTTTCTTCGCTCTTCCTTCATCTCATTCTTTTTTATAACCATGAACACATACATCTTTTTAAAAATTTCCACAAATGTTGATTACCAAGACAACTTTAGTTAAGATGGGTGCACAAAATTAGGATAACTTAAAAATATGATAATATGGCTTATAATGTAGGTTCATTGCAATGAACATGCCTTTAAGCTTAAAATTACAATTTCAAGGGTCTAATATCATAGGGTTGGCTTGCAAAGGCTCAAACGATCCAAAGAAATAGTGCCTATGTCTTTTTAGATTTTTATGTCCTCTAGGATTTCGCCTCAAAAAGTTACTAAGTCAATTCTAAAGATATAAACTTTCATGCATGTCTAATCTCAAGAGAAACTAAGTTTTCATGGCAAGCATTACTAAGGCTAAGATCATACAAGCATTCCATTCTTTATGATAACATACTTTCACTCAGATAAAATCATCATTCATACTTGCATATAAACTATCTCATTAACAAAAAATGTCTTTAAACATTCATTTATTAAAACATACTTATGAAAGAAATGATTGAAACATACTTGAAAAATTTTAAAATTTGAGCAATTTATTTGGTTTACCCCCCTTTAAAAAGGAGCAATATCCTCATTGCAAGAACAAAGTAATGAATGAAAACTGAACACCAGGTAGGGTTGAAAAGAAAGAGAGGTGAGTCATTAAGACTGATTCAATAACAAGTCTTTCCTAATAACCCAATCCTAGACATGTTCATTCCCATTACCACATTACTTAGTCTTTTTATTTCTAAAGAAGTGTTAAGTTTATTCATGCTTGTTATTCTTTATTCTGCAGAAATTAAATCCTAATTACGAAACAAATAAATTCCTAAAGGCCTAAAAATGATTAAATAAATAATAAGACAAGAATCCCCCATTTTATTTTTTTTACTCATTCCCCTTGTCTTCTTCTGCTCCATCTCCGCTTGCATAGTCAGTATCTTCCGTCCATGTCTCAAAGATAGCATCTGGAAACTCAAGAACAAAAGTATTAGAGATATTCTTAAAAGTATTTTGAATTGAGTATCTCTAATTTTTGCATATTTCCAGTAAGTTTGTCGTTGATTGTGCATGAACTTGCACATATCCATCATAATTGACAACTCGAATTTCTTTGAAGCATTTGCAGAAGTCGGCATTGGAGTTGTAGATTCAGGTTCAACACTTAGCTTGACTATTTCTTTTTCTAGCTCACCTCTGATTCAGGGGCTACAGATCCTTTAACTGGTTTAGGACTGTTTGGTTCCTTGTCAAATTCTTCTTCTTCAATGTCTGTAATTAAATTAGCTTCAGTTTCAGTTTCCTTTATTGACTTAAAATATGCCAACATGAATCATAGTTTGCATGTATGTCACAGCCATAGGTAACATTCTTCAGTCAACATAATTTCTTATCAATCAAGCAAATAATCATAAGGCTTATTTATGATCTTCATATGTTGAACTTAGGACTTCCTCTCCACTAATGTAGGTGACATAATCATCAAATCAATAGGCCTTTTATAAGGTTGTAATGGGGCTAGGTTAAAGGTAGGGATTTTAAGAGATGGGACATTTCGGTTTTAAAAATCTTAACCTTTAACTTTGTCTTGGTTTTCTTGAAATACAACCTTTTTCTTTAAGTGAACCTTTGGAACACCCCCTCAATTTATTTTAAACTCAAGCTCATACATTTATTCCTTTTTGGAGACTAAATAATTTTTTTTTTTAGCATGAGCACATACATCTTTCTGAAAATTTTCTCAATTGTTGATTACCAAGACAACTTTAGTTAAGATGGGTGTAAATGATTTGGATAAATTCAAAAAAAATTGGTAATTGGCTTATAATGTAGGTTCATTGCAATAAATAGGCCTTTAAGCTCAAAATTACAGTTTCAAGGGTCTAATATCATAGGGTTGGCTTGAAAAGGCTCAAACAATCCAAAGAAATAGTGTCTATATCATTTTAGATTTTTATATCCCTTAGGATTTTGCCTCAAGAAAGTCATTAAGTCAATTCTAAAGATATAAACCTTCATGCATGTCTAATCTCAAAAGAAACTAAGTTTTCATGGCAAACATTACTAAGGCTAAGATCATACAAGCATTCCATTCTTCATGATAACAAACTTTCACTCAGATAAAATCATCATTCATACTTGCAAACAAACTATCTCATTAACAAAAAATGTCTCTAAACATTCATTTATTAAAACATACTTATGAAAGAAATGATTGAAACATACTTGAAAATTTAAAAAATTGAGCAATTTATTTGCCTTACTCCCTTTTAAAAAGAAGAAATGTCCTTATTGCAAGAATAAAATAATGAATGAAAACTGAACACCAGGTAGGGTTGTAAAGAAAGAGAGGTGATTCATTAAGACCGCTTAAATACCAAGTCATTCCTAATAACCCAATCCTAGACATGTTCATTCCCATTACCACATCACTTAGTCTTTTTCTTTTTTAAAGAAGTGTTAAGTTTATTCATGCTTGCTATGTTTTATTTAGTAGAAATTAAATCTTAATTACGAAACAAATAAATTCCTATGACCTAAAAATAATTAAATAAATAGCAAGATAAGAATCCCCTTTTTTTTATTTTTCTGACTCATTCCCCTTGTCTTCTTCTAACACCCCGAATTTGGGCATAGAAGTATTGGGCCTTGAGTATGGGTCCATAAAGAGGTGGTATATAAGTATTTAATTGTGCAAGGAAATGACACAATTAAATGTCTACTTTGGTGGTTAATGGCCCTGAGAAGTGTTGGAGAAATCTTGGGTTCAAACCTGAGCTTTAGCAAAAATTTTGGTATTGCATGAATAAAACCCTAGATGCTTGGATGATGGCCTTTTAAATTATTGTGTTAAATAAATGACACAAGGAAGCATGTGGTCTAGTGGTTGTGGCGTCATTAAGGTTGCAAGGGAGCCTGGGTTCAACTTTTGGCTCTTACAATTCATTTTGGATTTTCCCTTAAGTGAATCTGGACGCAGGCACATATGTCTTAAGGTTAATTATGGACGTTTTTAACATAGAAAGAGCCTGTGGTGGAGTGGCAAAGTGGCATGTTGTGTAATTATGAGGTTTGAGGTTCAAGTCTTGGGATGCGCAGTGGAGTATTTATTTTGCTATTTGAGCTGTGTAGGATGTGGACTTGGACTGGAACTCTGTGGTTGAAGTGGTCATAAGAATGAGGAATTTTCCTAATGGTTGAAAGTAATCCCACATCGGGAAGCTAACTTGAGAATTGGTGAGAAGCTAACTTTAAATAGAGAGAACCAGATGAGCTGGGAGGAAGACTCAATGCAGGATATGCCAAGGTTGGTGACCGTGGACTTCGGCGTGTTCTCATAAACAGTTGTCTATTCACGCCCTTCTTTGTTAGAAGTCAGCAAAAGCCGAAAAGCCAAAACCTCGGCATTTGAGGCTTCACGAGCGTGCGATCGCTCGTGTGGTAAATTGAGCCCACAGATCAGGGGCAATAGACTGTAGAGGCCGCTACGAGCGTTCTCGTGTACTGGGCCCTAACAGGCCAAATGGTCCCCATAGGCCCGTGGGCTTGCTTGTCTAAATCTAATTGTTAGGTGAGAAGTAGCTGGGCTAAATGGGCCATACTAGCGTGTGGGCCAACTTGGGCTGAGTAATGGGCCTTAGGCCTATTTGCACTGTTAGGTCTGTTTAGGTTACTTAAGTCGCTCGAGGCGACGATGGACCTTCTGTTGGGTTATTAAGACCCCCGATTTGTAAAATTACCGAAATACTCCCGATTTGTAAAATTATGAAAATACCCCCGATTTGTAAAATTATCGAAATACCCCCAATTTGTAAAATTATTGAAATACCCAGTTTGTAAAATTACCGAAATACCTTTGATTGGTAAAATTACCAAAATACCCCCGATTTGAAAAATTATCGAAATACCCTCGATTTGTAAAATTACCGAAATACCCCTAATTTGTAAAATTATAGAAATACCCCTAATTTGTAAAATTATCGGATTACCCTTATAGTGTAAAATTACTAAAATACCCCTATAGGGTAAAATGACTATTTTACCCTTGTGACTGACTTGGACTATGAATTTGACTGATTGACTGTGATTGTATGATTATGCTTTAACTAACTAGACTGTGGTTGTAAAACTGATATGTTTTTAATATATGTTTAAATGATTATTACTGAGCATCACCATTTTGCATACACGTGTGATAATTGAGCATGACATACACGACATATTGCATGGGGTTGGAATTGTGAAACGTAGGAAGATATTGAGGATCGCATGGTTGCTTGACAACCATGGATCCACCGATTGAGGATCGCATGGTTGCTTGATGATCGTGGATCCACCGATTAAAGATCGCATGGTTGCTTGACGACCATGGATCCACCGGAGGCTTGTAAGCCCAATATATGATTATTGAAGACTCTGTGTCGATCATATTTACCCGAGGCTGTATACCGATTGTATTACCATCGTTGATGGCTATGTGCCTAACGTGATACAGCTATCGATGGCTTAAAGCCAATTATTCTGATTATGGCCTTGCGCCAACCTACATATGGCTTTGTGCCAACCTGATTATGGCTGTGTGTCAAACGTATTTACCTAAGGCTAAGTGCCAATATATGATTATGGACGATGGCTTAGTGCCGCTTAATCTGATTGTGGCTTTGTGTCAACCTAAAAATGGCTCTGTGCCCTCTTGACTATGGCTTTTTTCCAAACGTATTTACCTGTGGCTATATGCCTAACATACTTATGGATGACTCTATGTGGATAGTATTTACCCAAGGCTGTGTGCCGGTTATATTACCGTTGCTAATGGCTATGTGCCAATTATTATACTGCTACTGAAGTTTTTTTAAGCCCAATATATGATTAGCAGCTTTGCTGTAATGAAGGTAGTACCGCAACCAGGCTACCATTGATGTGTATCGGATGGGTGGGTCGATATTTATATCCCCATATGATGTGTAACGGTTGGATTATTGGGATCACACATTTTGTTATGGTATTTGTTTAGGCTGGGCCCAATTGATTCTGTTATGGGTTGTGACCCAAATGACATTGTAATAGGCTTTGGCCCACGTATGCTCTGAACTGGACTGTACTATTACTGTTAACGGGCTTTGGCCCAGACTGTTTATGTTTTTGTTTCTGTATACTGATTGTTACTCTAGTAAGGGAATTACACACTGAGTTTTCATAAACTCACCCCGTTTATTAACCGTACAGGTAATCCTCAGCGTTAGGTGGATCAGTGTCGCAGAGGGACTCAGAGACGACCACACAACTGTACATGTTTTTCTATTTCGTTTATTTAGTTAAGCACTTTGGTTTTGATTTGGGTTGTAATAAGGCCTCTTTATTTCCTTAACCTTTTATTTGGAAAGTTTATTTAGTATGTCTAATATCTTTTAGAAGTAGGACACAGTTTTCCAAAACAACAACTATTTTCAAAACACTACGTTTTCACGACTTAACTTTTAAAACATCACGTTTTCGTAAATCGGTTACTTTTAGAATTAGCTTTCGCAAAGTAAAAAGGATTTTTGGAAATAAAATTAAGAAGTTTTCTATGTACTATGTTTTAAATGAAAAGGGTTTCTAATGAAAACATGGTTTTCGAAAAACACTTCAATGTGACACGCCAGATTCGGGTCTAACTTCTGGGCTGGGTTTGGGGTGTTACATTTAGTGGTATCAGAGTCAAGTTGCAAAACTTGATTGTAGAATGGGTTTTAAAATTGGATTTCTTAAAGAATTGTTTCAAAAAGGTTCAAAAATATTTGAAGTATTTGAAATGTTTTTCTGAATATTTTCCTGAAAGTGTGGTTACTGAGTCTCCAGCGCCGAATCCGTAAGTTTTCTATTAGACTGTACTTAAAGTTAGATTTTGTATTTATTCAGTGTATGTTCTGGAAATCAGATTTTGTTTAAGTTAGCAACAGTACTGTGATGGATTACGAAGGCAAATAAGGTCGCGAGGAGTTGCCCGTCTCCCCAGAACATGAGATGGTTCAGGAAACTGTAGTCAAGGTAAGTTTGCCAACTTCGAGTAATAATAACCCAAAGCTTGGTACGGAGGCACTGACCCAGTTGGTAAGGGAAGTGCTGGAAGAAGTGTTCGAGGCAAGAGTTAAGGTGTAAGATGTAATACTTCAGGCTAGGCGCTTGGAGTGCGACAGGAAGAGGGATCACAGTCCTCTGGAGCAGGAGCCCTATTCTATGAAACACGTTAAGACGCGTCTGAAGTTTTAGGCTTGCGAGCGTTGTAAAAGGTGCCATCCGGGCGAATGCTGGAGAAAGTCAGGAGCGTGTCTTAGATGCGCGTCTAAGGAGCATCGGGTTTAGGATTGCATAGTTCCTTTTAAGTCAGGTGTGTTTTGTTTGGATGTGATGTTTGAATATAGAAATTGTATGCATGTATGGTAAATATATGTTTGCTTCTGTGGTTAGATGTTTGGTTGGGTGTGAGAGGTTTTGAGATTAAGTTAAAAGTGTATTAAAGTAGTTTGGAACTAGAGTGCGCAGCGGGAGCGTAGTGGTGTAGCTTAAGCTAAGCGCTTGTTTAGATAGTTGGAAATTTCGAGGACAAAATTTCTGTAAGGGGGTAGAATTGTAACACCTCGAATTTGGGCGTAGAAGTATTGGGCCTTGAGTATGGGTCCTTAAGAAGGTGGTATATAAGTATTTAATTGTACAAGGAAATGACACAATTAAATGTCTACTTTGGTGAACAACAATTGTTTTGAAAACACTATGTTTTCGCGACTTAACTTTTAAAACATCACGTTTTCGTAAATTGATTACTTTTAGAATTAGCTTCCGTAAAGTAAAAAGGAGTTTTGAAAATAAATTTAAGAAGGGTTTCTAATGAAAACATGATTTTTGAAAAACACTTCAATGTGACACGTCAGATTCGGGTCTAACTTCTGGGCTGGGTTTGGGGTGTTACACTTCTTTAGCTCCATCTCCACTTGCATCATCAATATCTTCCGTCCATGTCTCAAGGATAGCATTTGGGAACTCAGGAACAAGCATTAGTGATATTCTTAAAAGAATTTCGAGTTGAGTCATCTCTAATTTTTGCATATTTCCAATAAGTTTGTTATTGTTTGTGCATGAACTTGCACATATCCATCAAAATTGACAACTCTGATTTCTTTAAAGCACTTGTAGAAGTCAGAATAGGAGTTGTAGGTTCAGGTTCAACACTTAACTTGACTGGTTCTTCTTCTGGCTCAACCCTTGGTTTAGGGTTTTCAGATCCTTCAACTGGTCTAGGACTGTTCGGTTCCTTATCAGATTCTTCCTCTTGAGTGTCTGTAACTGAATTAGCTTCAGTTTCAGTTCCATCTATTGACTCTTTGGTATCTGGATCAGTTGGCTCTTCTTGTTTTCCTTGATTCAGCTCATGCACCCTCTCTACTAATCTTTCATGATCATAATTTGTAATGCATTCTTGAACATATCGCCCTTTCAGATTTGCTTGTGCTTTAACACGGGCCTTTAAGCAAAGTGAAGTGATTAATGATAGGAAATAAGCACTTCCTACCTTCTTTTTAGCACAATCATGAATCTCCTTGAGAATAATTTTCCCAACATTAATGGGCTTTTCTATCAATATTGCATATAACAAAAGCATCCATTCCATCGAGATTGTGGAACTATGTGAGATAGGCATAAAACTGTAGCGAACTAAATAAAACCATACCTTTTCTACTTGTTTTAGGTATTCCTTTCGACAATAATGGCTCCCATACTTTCTTATAATCCATTGGGATCCCGGATTTGTCACAACATAAAGCACTTGTTGAAGAAAATCCCAATTGATATTGTTCATCATAAGGTAGTACTCATCTTCTTCAACATCAGGTAAGTTAAACAAATTATTGATGGACTTAGAAGTAAGAGGTACCTTTTTCTTTCGAACGCTGACTTCAGTAGCATCTTGTGTAGTCAAACTAGCATAGAATTCTCGAACTAGTTTATCATCAAGAAGTTAACGAGCATCACAAAATCGTTCCCACTTCAGAGCATTGATGTAACATCCCTAACCCGTATCCGTCGTCGGATTAGGGTTAAAGGCGTTAGCGGACAAATCAAATCATTTTACGAAAAATTCATAAACTTCATCCAAAATTGTAATCATACATCACAAAAGAGTCTCTTATATAGGTCATCGAGACCTTAAACATGCATTAGAAAAGGGTCGGGACTAAACCAAACTCATACAAAGTTTTTTGAAACTTAAATAAATTACCTAAGTTACATAGGTCACAGGCCCGTGTGAACTGGCCGTGTGCCTTACACGACATTAGACACGCCGGTGTATCTAGATCGTGTCAAATTAGGGGATACATGCTGACTTAATCACACGGCCACAAGACATGCCCATGTGCCTTGGCCATGGTCGAAACTGACTTGGGTCACACGGCTAGCCACACGCCCGTGTGCCTTGGCCATGCTCAAGACTGACTTAAAATCGTAGGGTACCCCAGGGGACACATGGCCGTGCGACATGACCGTGTGTCACACACTGCTAAGACATACGCTCGTGTAGAAAAAAATAGGCCATTTGAAAAGCCAATTTGCCACCCTATTTGAGTCAAACCTATATGCATCAAACCAAGCACATTTGTACTATAATTTCAACCAATTTCAATACCAAAACTTACATCATTCATGCCATATTATAATCAACCAAATTCAAGCTTATAATCTATACTCAGTCATATAAAACCATAAGCCAAAGTCATATTAAATCATATATTTCGTAACTCCAATTCACCCTATCCATTCACATGCCAAAACCTTACCAAATTGACCATTTTAATAGGCCATTGAAACACATCAAAACATACCATTTATGAACACAAGCATATACCGAATCCATTCATAATCTCAACCATAACCAAGCCATATCACATGGCTAGATATACATATCACAAAACATAACCAAAATACTCTAGCCTATACATGCCATACTACAATATATACATTTTCAAAAGGTACCAAAATAGAGTTTGATAGTGTGGTGATGATCCTTAAGGATCCCCGAGATCCTAATAGCTACGATATCTATAAAATAATGCAAACATACACAAAGTAAGCTTTCAAAAGCTTAGTAAGCCATATACAGATAAAGTTAACAAATAACATCAATTCATTCATATAATTTGAGGCAAAATACATTCGTTTAAACATATATTTCTTATATTTCATTTGAACATGATTCACATATACATATCATAACTCATTCTCATACTTATATAATATATTCATCAAGGTACATATACTTACCTTTCAATCTCAAACATCGTATACAATTCAAACGTACCAGAGTCGGATACAAATTCACATAGTTATCTATTTTCTCAGAATGCCCGTTGAACCATTCAGATTCATAAGGATATGCGGATAACTTGGAAAGCTCGTACAATACAAATGTCCCAAACGTGGTCTTACATGTAATCAAATATCGATGCCACTATCCCAGACAGGGTCTTACACGAAATCAAGTACGTTTCCAATGTCCCAAAAGTGGTTTTACACGTAAATCATAAGTCGATTCCAATTTCCCAGACGTGGTCTTACACGAAAACACATATCGGATCCTCTGTCATGACATATGTATCCTAACTATTTCTAAGGTTCGTACAGGGCTTTTCGGACGTCGAAACTTTGTCGAAACTTTCTCGGATATCTCATATTCAGCTCTCATATTATCATTCATCACAATACAATGTCATATATACATGAATAAATCAATTCAAACACATTTATTTGTATATCAACTTACCTCGTACGGATTTGGATAAACGAAATCGACTACTTAACGACTTTCGATTTTCCACGATCTAATTCTACTTTCTTTAGTTCTTGATCTATATAAATTCAAATTTAAATATTTTATTTACCAAATCATTCAAATCAATCCAAAAACACATATTTAGGGAATTTTACAAATTAACCCTCACATTTTTACATTTTTGCACTTTAGTCCTTAATCACAAAAATCACAAAATACACAAAATTTCTTTGCACACATGCCTAGCTGAATTCTCTTAGTGTTCATACAAGTGTATATGTTTCATTTATTTCACATTTTAGTCCCTCGATTTACAAATTTCTCAATTTAGTCCAAATTACTCAAATTCATCAAAAATTCAAAGACAAAATATACTAACCCAACACATATCTTCAATATACTATCCTCAAACTTCATAAAGCTCATAGTTTCATCAATGGCATAACTCAAAATCATCAACAAAATAAAAAATTGAGACATGGGCTTGATAGTATACAAATCAACGATTACAAAAACGTAGAAATTATAAAAAAAACCAATAAAAAATCATACCTGTATTGAGTAATATGAATGCTAAACACTTGAACCTTAAAAATGGTGTTCTTAACCTCTTATTTTCAGTAAACAAAGAAAATATGGACACAAAATGCATGTTTTAATGTAATAATAACATTAATTTATATAATTGCTAATATAACCTTTTTTCAATTGATTTAAAATCCACTATGTAATGTCCAACATTGTCCATTCATAAATATAAAGGTCTAATTACATCTTAAGGACCTCACATTTAATAAGACATAGCAAATAGGCACTTTAACAATTAGAAGGCCACTTTTGCATTTTACGCGATTAGGTCCTTTTATGAAATTGAGCACACAAATGATTAAATTTTCGTATGAAATTTTCACACATACTAATTCACATATAATAGGCACAAAAAATAATATTTAAATATTTTTTTGATTCAGATTTGTGGTTCCAAAACTACTATTCCAACTAGGGTCTAAACTGGACTGTTACAATTCTCCCCCTTAGGGATTTTCGTCCCGAAAAATCTTACCGTTGAATAAGTTCAAATATTGCTATCTCATAATATCTTCAGGCTCTCACATAGCCTCTTCAACACTGTGTCTATGCCACATTACTTTTACCAACGAAATTTTATTATTTCGTAGTTCTTTAACCTCGCGAGCTAAGATACAGATCGGTTCTTCTTCGTAGGTCATATCAGCTTGAATCTCAATCTCATATGGCAGAATCACATGCGAAGGATCGGATATGTATTGTCGAAGCATCGATACATGAAACACATGGTGAATCTTTTCTAACTCATATAGCAACAACAAACGATAAGCAACTGGCCCGATACGTTCAATAATCTCATATGGCCCGATGAACCTCGGACTCAATTTGCTTTTTCTGCCAAATCGAAGTACTTTCTTCCATAGTGATACTTTCAAAAACTCTTTATCCCCAATCTCAAATTCAATGTCTTTTCTTTTCAAATTTGCATATGATTTCTGACGATTGGAAGCTGCTTTCAGACTATTTCGGATCACTTTTACTTTCTGTTCAGTCTCTTTTATCAAGTCAACCCTGTGTATCTTATTTTCACTGAGTTCTGACCAATACAATGGTGTATGGCATTTACGACCATATAAGGCTTCGTATGGTGCCATTTTAATACCCGATTGAAAACTATTATTGTAAGCGGATTCAATCAAAGGCAAATACTGTTCCCACAAACCTTCAAGCTCAAAAATATAACATCTCAACATATCCTCGAGTATTTGAATAATCCGCTCGGATTGACCATCCATTTGCGGGTGAAAGGTATTACTGAAATACAATTTCGTACCCAAAGCATCTTGCAATTTCTTCCAAAATCGCTATGTGAACCTTGGATCTCTGTCTAACACAATAGATGATGGCACACCATGCAATCTCACAATATCAGAAATATATAACTCAGCTAACTTATCAAGTGAGTAATCAAATCGTATCGAAATAAAATGGGTTGATTTTGTCAATCGATCAACTACAACCTAGATTGCATCTTTCTTTCTCGGAGATAGGGGCAAACTGGAAACAAAGTCCATTATCACTCTATCCCATTTCCATTCTGGAATCATAATCGATTGTAACAACCCGGATGGCACCTGATGTTCAGCTTTAACTTGCTGACAAATTAAACATTTAGAAACAAAGTCAAAGATATATCTTTTCATTCCAGACCACCAGTAATGCTGTTTCAAATCATTATACATTTTCGTACTACCCGGATGAACAGATAAACAACTGTTGTGAGCTTCGTTCAAAATCATCTGAATCAACTCTAGATTTCTTGAAACACAAATCCGATCTCTAAATCTCAAACAATCATCTTTATCAACTCTGAATTCTGAATCAGAATCTAAATTACTCTGTGCTCATTTTGCTATTATCTCATTATGAATCTTCTGAGTTTCGATAATTTGTTGAATGAATAACAGTCTTGCTTTCAATTCGGTTAAAACCAAACCATCATCTGACATAACCAATTGAGCATTCATCGCACATAGAGTAAACAGTGATTTTTGACTCAAAGCATCAGCAACAGCATTTGCTTTTCTCGGATGATAATCAATCATAAGCTCATAGTCTTTTAACAATTCCAGCCATCTTCTCTGTCGCAGATTCAAATCTTTCTGAGTCTTTAGATATTTCAAACTCTTATGATCAGAATATACATGACATTTCTCACCGAACAAATAGTGGCGCCAAATCTTTAAGGCAAATACGATCGCAGCTAACTCAAGGTCGTGCGTCAGATAGTTATTTTCGTGCGGCTTTAACTGTCTCGAAGCATAAGCAATGACTTTGCCTTCCTGTATCAAAACATATCCTAGACCATTCAATGAAGCATCACTATAGATAAAAAATTCTTTACCCAATTCGGGTTGTACTAACTTTGGAGCTTCAGTCAATAGGGCTTTCAATTGATCAAAGCTTTTTTGACACTTTCCGAACCATTAAAACTTCACATCTTTCTAAAGTAGTTTTGTTAATGAAGTTGCAATCATCGAAAAGCCTTTTACGAACCTTCTATAATAACCAACAAGTCCCAGAAAACTACAGACTTCAGAGACATTTCTTGGAGGCTTCCAATCTAAAATAGCTAAAATTTTGCTCGAATCAACTTGGATACCAGATGCTGATACAATATGACCCAGAAAACTGACTTCTCATAACCAGAATTAACATTTGCTAAACTTCGCATATAATTGTACAAAGTTTGTAGCACTATTCTCAAATGTTTAGAATGCTCGGTTTCATCCCGTGAATAAATTAATATGTCATCAATGAATACGACAACAAATCGATCTAAATATGATTTGAAAATTCTGTTCATCAAATCCATAAAGATAGCAGGTGCATTAGTTAATTCGAAAGGCATAACTAAAAACTCATAGTGGTCGTACCTCGTTCTAAATGCAGTTTTCAGAATGTCTGAATCTTTTACTCGTAACTAATAATAACCTGATCTTAAATCTATCTTCAAAAACACAATAGCTCCTTTCAATTGATCAAACAAATCATCAATTTGAGGCAGTGGATACTTATTCTTGATAGTCACTTTATTCAACTGACAATAATCTATGTACATTCTCATTGTACCATCTTTCTTTTTCACAAACAGAATTGGAGCACCCCAAGGTGAGAAACACAGTCTCACAAACCCTCTATCGGTCAACTCTTGCAACTGAGACTTTAATTCTTTTAACTTAATCGGAGCCATTCTATACGGATCTATCGAAATCGGAGTAGTTCTCGGTACTAACTCAATACCAAATTTAACTTCTCGGATCGGAGGTAATCCCGGAAGTTCTTCAGGAAACACATCAGGGAATTCACAAACAACAAGCATTGATTCAATTTTTTTTGACACTTTTGAATCAATCACATAGGCAAAGTAAGCTTCACAACCTTTCTCACAATACTCAAACCTTTCATCGAAGATATCACAACAAGCAATCCATTCAAATCACTAGATTCAATTCAAACTATTTCATCATTCTTGCATCTCAAATCAATAATTTTCAGTTAGCAATTCACAACAGCATCATGCAAAGTTAACCAATCCACACCTAGAATTATATCAAACTCATCAAAAGGTAATAACATCAGATCGGTTGGAAAGCAAATGTCTCGAAACATTAACGGGCATTTCTTGCATACTTTATCAACTAAAACACATCTGCCTAGGGGGTTCGATACTCTAATAAAAAATTCAGTAGACTCTACAGGTAAAGTCTTACTGGATACTATTCATGTATATATACGAATATGTTGATCCTGGATCTATCAAAGTAATTACAGAAGTATCATAAAGTGTGAAAGTACCAGTTATAACATTTGGAGACGAAGCTTCTCTATGAGCTCGGATGGTGTAGGCTCTGGCAGGTGCATGAGCCTCGAATCTAACAGTAGTGTCTTTTGTTCCCCTCTGACTTCCACTCACATTACCCATATTCCTGGGAGGTCTACCACGTGATGCATTGCCACTTGGCCTCGGATTTTGCATAATCTCTTGCTCAACAGATTCAGAACAATCGCGAATGAAATGGTCTAACGATCCATATTTGAAACAAGCCCGATCATACAATCTACAGTTGTCGGGATGTCTTTTACCATAGTGTTTGCACTCAGGGTGATCAGATCGAACATTTCCAACACTGGCAACAAATGTAGCTGGAGCTCGAAACTAGAATATGATCTAGCACGATCTCTACTTGAATGTCCCACATTAGCCTTTGAACGGCTATAATCATCTCGTAACTTCTTTGATGCAGATTGAAATGGCTTGCTCGATGATCTCTTTTGCACTTCTCTAGCTTCTGAATCAGCTTTTCTTTTCTCTTTCCCGAGTTCTTTAGCTTTACAGGCTCGTTCAACAAGCACAACAAATTCTTTATCTCTAGAATCCCAACTAACAAACGGATATCTTCATTCAAACCATCCTCGAACCTTTTACACATAATTTCTTCAGTCAAGACACATTCTCGTGCATATTGGCTTAGTCTCACAAATTCTCGGTATTCTATAACAGGCATACGGCCTTGTTTAAGTTCAAGAAACTCTTTACATTTCTTATCAATAAATCTCTGACTGATATATTTCTTTCAAAATTCAGCTTGGAAGAAATCCCAGGTAACTCGCTCTCTTGGAACCACAGATAACAAAGTCTTCCACCAGTGATACGTAGTATCTCCCAAAAGTGAAACAACATATTTTATGCATTCATCCGGATTCAAAGACAATTCACCGAATACTCGTATTGTATTTTCTAACCAGAACTCGGCTCTTTTAGCATCATCATTCGTAGTAACACGAAATTCTTCGGCCCCATATTTTCTAATCTTATCAACTCGAGGCTTATTTAACTAAATCGGATTAGCTTATGTGTAACACCCCGTACCCGAGACCGTCACCGGAGTCGAACACGAGGTGTTAACAGACTTAATTCATTGCTTAAACAGCTCAAACAATTTAATTTTAGAAATTCCAGACAAGCTGGCTAACTGCGTCACAGTCGCTTAAAAATTCATATCTCAAGTTCTGAAACTAAAAATCCAATTCCGTAAATTTTCCCTAAAACTAGACTCATATATCTATCTACTAATTTTTTTCTAGAATTTTTTGCTTGGCCAATTAGTACATTTTATTAGTTAAAGTCTACCCTATTTTAGGGTTCGACTACTCTGACCTCTGTGTATTACGAATCAGATATCTCTCTGTACAGAATTTCAATGACTATGAAGTTTGTTTCTATTAAAACTAGACTTAATAAAAAATCTGTACATATAAATTATGACTTCTAATTATTTTTATAAAATTTATGGTGAATTTCCAAAGTCAGAACAGGGGGTCCAGAAATCGCTCTGGCCCTGTTTCACAAAAATTTAAACATCTCATAAAATATAACTCATATACCTGTTTCGTTTCTTCCATATAAAGATAGACTCATAATTGTTCAATTCCATGTTTTATTCATCATCTAATTATATCTCTACTATTTTTAATGATTTTTCAAATTTACGTCACTACTGCTGTCTGAATCTATTTTGTGGTAAATTTTACCTATTTCATGGTTTCCATGGATTAACTAGCAATTTGACATACATAACACCAAATATGATCATAATCATTACCAAGCATTTTTATGCTACTCAATAACCATATCATAAGACCATATATACAAAATGATTATAATGCTATACATGCCATACTCAAAATATACAAGCCATTATGCCAAGATCGTATACGGATAGTGTGAGCGTGCCTCCGACCGTTCACGATTTCCGAGCTGGCTTGTCGACACTACAAGGAATGAAAAGGAGGGAGTAAGCATAAATGCTTAGTAAGTTCACATGCAAATAGCAAGTAACATAACCATATAAGTAAACATAAAACATCATTTGCATAATCCTCACCAAGACATTCATATCATATTTTCATTTATCATCTTACCATATCGTTGTTATATCGATTTTTCAACCCGAGGGTTAAGTACATACCTGTTCAAAGTATCCATTTCACAACACTTACCAATACATCCCTTTCATCTTGAGTATTCCTCCATTTGAGTAGAACTTTACCCGTTGAACACATCGGAATATAATTCGGATACATGGAAAGTTTGCACATAAGTGCCACATATGTAGCCAAGCTACTATGTAACCCGCCCATAAGCGAACTCGGACTCAACTCAACGAGCTCGGGCGTTTGCATGCATAAGTGAACTCAGACTCAACTCAATGAGCTCGGATGCTTAGTTACATTTCACGAACTCGGACTCAACTCAACGAGTTCGGACCTTCGTATCCATAAGTGAACTCGGACTCAACTCAACGAGTTCGGATGCCCAAATATCCCAGTGACATGTCACTTGTATCCTAATCCATTCCTAAGGTTCAACGGGACCTTTTTCCCAATCATGTGTCTCAACCATCTTCTACGGAATATCGATACCGATACTCGATAGTATTTCACATTTTCCAAGTATATCACATAATTTGACATATTATCAAACAATTATCACGAGTATAATATTTCATAATAATTATCATATCATTTAAATAACATAAAAACATTTAAAATAATAACTATATTACCAACATTTACATATGAACTTACCTAGTATGTGAAAATGGCTACTTTTACCATTTCGTCCACAACTTGGTATTTTCCTCATTTTAGCCCGAATTTCAGTTTTCCTTGCTCTATCACTTAAAATATAATCTAATTAGGACTCACATTATTCAAATTGACCCAAAATCATATTTTTGAAAAATTACAATTTTGCCCCTAAACTTTTGCATATTTACACTTTTGCCCCAAAGCTCGTAAATTAAACTTCAGCCTATTTTATTATTTTTTATGACATGCTGATCATTTTTCCCTTCTATGGCAACATCAAATTCTCACTCTAACATGTACTTATGACTATTAGGTATTTTTACCGATTAAGCCCTTTTGCTCGTTTTCACTTAAAACCGAGTAGCACAAGCTGTCTAACATAATTTAAAACCTCATATTCTATCATAAAACACCAAAATACACAAATTTCACCTATGGATATTTTTCCAAATATAAACCCTAGGTTAAATTATTGCTAGCATAAGCTAAATCGAGTTACCGGGACTCCAAAAACGTAAAGAACTTGAAAAACGGGGCTAGAATGGACTTACAATCGAGCTTGGAAGCTTGAAAAACCCTATCCATGGTTTCTCCTTGCTATATTCGGCCATGGGGTTCAAGATGAGCAAAATTGGCTTTTAATTTTGTATTTTAATTCATTTTACCCCTAAATGACCAAAATGCCCTTACTACTAAACTTTCCAAAAATTCCATCCATGTCCAATTTTTGTCCATAAACTTAGAAATTGGTAAAATTGCTATTTAAGACCTCCTAATTAATATTTCAAAACAATTTCATATTAGAAACTTCTAGAATGCAAGTTTTGCAATTTATTCTATTTAGTCCCTAATTTCAATTTAAGCACTTTATGCATAAAATTTCTTCACAAAAATTTCACACAATCATGAAATCATATCATAGACCTCAAAATAATCATAAAATAATTATTTCTATCTCAGATTATGTGGTCACAAAACCACTATTCCGACTAGGCCCAAAATCAGGATATTACATTATGGCATAATAGGGACTTGTGGAGGATTAGCCGGGGTTAGGGGTTGTTGAACACTCGAATTAGTTCTAATGTACTGACTGAACCAATCATTCATCATTTGATAGAAGGCTTGTCTAGCCTCTCCATCATGGCTACTCGTAGCCGGTCTAGAGTCGGATGGCGCTGTCCCTTGCGCGGGAGCAGGCGCATTGCTCTTGACATCGTTAGCTACGGCTTGTTCGGGATCCATTCGCTATATAAAAAATGCATTTTTCATTGTTAGGATTCATCACACTATCGCATTTCATAAATATGGCATGTATAGCTAGACTCACATACGCCCGTGTGCCTTGGTCTTGCTCAAGATTGAATTCAAATCGTAAGCTACCCCAGGCGACACACGGCCGTGCAACATGATCATGTGTCACACACGGTTGAGACACACGCTCGTGTGGACAAAAATAGGTCATCTGAAAAGCCAATTTGCCACCCAATTTGAGTCAAACCTACAAGCATCAAACCAAGAACGTTACCACTATAATTTCAGCGAATTTCAATATCAAACTTACATAATTCATGCCATAAATAATCAACCAAATCCAAGCTTATAATCTATACTCAATCATATAAAATCATAAACCAAAGTCATATTAAATCATATGTTTCATAACTCCAATTCACCTCATCCATTCACATGCCAAAACCTTACCAAATTGACTATTTTAATACGCCATTGAAGCACATCAAAACATACCATTTATGAACACAAGCATATACCAAATCCATTCATAATCTCAACCATAACTAAGCCATATCACATGGCTAGATATACATATCACAAAACATAACCAAAATCCTCTAGCCTATACATGCCATACTACAATATATACACTTTCAAAAGTTACCAAAATAGAGTTTGATATTGTGGTGATGATCCTTGACGATCCCCGAGATCCTGATAGCTACCATATCTATAAAACAATGCAAACACACACAAAGAAGCTTTCAAAAGCTTAGTAAGCCATATACAAATAAACTTAACAAATAACATCAATTCATTCCTATAATTTTAGGCAAAATACATTCACTTAAACGTATATTTCTTATATTTCATTTGAACATGATTCACATATACATATCATAACTCATTCTCATACTTATATCATATATTCATCAAGGTACATATACTTACCTTTCAATCTCAAACATGGTATAAAATTTAAATGTACCTAAGTCGGATACAAATTCACATAGTTATCTATTTTCTCGGAATGCCCGTTGAACTGTTTCGAATCATAAGGATATGTGGATAACTTGAAAAGGTCGTACAATGCCAACGTCCCAGACGTGGTCTTACATGTAATCAAATATCAATGCCACTATCCCAGACAGGGTCTTACACGAAATCAAGTACGTTGCCAACGTCCCAAACATCGTCCTACACGTAAACCACAAGTCGATGCCAATGTACCAGACGTGGTCTTACATGAAAACACATATTGGATCCTATGTCATGACATATGTATCCTAATTATTCCTAAGGTTCGTACAGGGCTTTTCGGACGTCGGAACTTTGTCGATACTTTCTTAGATATCTCATATTCAGTTCTCATATTATCATTCATCACAATACAATGTCATATATACATGAATAAATCAATTCAAACACATTTATTTGTATATTGACTTACCTCGTACGTATTCAGATAGACGGAATCGACTACTCAACGACTTTCAACTTTTCCAGATCTAATTTTGTTTTTTTTTTTTGGTTCTTGATCTATATAAATTCAAATTTAACTCTTTTATTTACCAAATCATTCAAATCAATCCAAAAACCCATATTTAGGGCATTTTACAAATTAACTCGTACATTTTCACATTTTTGCACTTTAGTCCCTAATCACAAAAATCACAAAATACACAAAATTCTTTGCACACATGCCTAGCCAAATTCTCATAGTGTTCATACAAATCTATATGTTTCATTTATTTCACATTTTAGTCCAAATTACTCAAATTCATCAAAAATTCAAAGACAAAATATACTTACCCAACACATATCTTTAATATACTATCCTCAAACTTCATAAAGCTCATATTTTCAACAATGGCATAACTCAAAATCATCAACAAACTCAAAAATTGAGACATGGGCTTGATAGTATACAAAGCAACGATTATAGAAACGTAGAAATTATCAAAAACCAATAAAAAATCATACCTCAATTGAGTAATATGAATGCCGAATTCTTAACCTATTGTTTTCGGCAAACAAAGAAAATATGGACACAAAATGCATGTTTTGATATAACAATAAAATTAATTTATATAATTACTAATATAACCTTTTACAATTCATTTAAAATCCACTATGTAATGTCCAACATTGTCCATTCATAAATCTAAAGGTCTAATTACATCTTAAGGACCTCACATTTAATACGACGTAGCAAATAGGCACTTTAACAATTAGAAGGACACTTTTTACATTTTACGCGATTAGGTCCTTTTACCAAATTGAGCACACAAACGATTAAATTTTGGTACAAAATTTTCACACATACTAATTCACATATAATGGGCACAAAAAATAATATTTAAATATTTTTTAACTCAGATTGGTGGTCCTGAAACCACTATTCTGATTAGGGTCTAAACTGGACTGTTAAAATTCTCCCTCCTTAGGGATTTTCGTCCCTGAAAATCTTACCGTTGAATAAGTTCGGATATTGCTGTCTCATAATATCTACAGGCTCCCACGTAGTCTCTTCAACACCATGCCTATGCCACATTACTTTTACCAACATAATTTTTTTATTTTGTAGTTCTTTAACCTCGCAAGATAAGATACGGATCGGTTCTTCTTCGTAGGTCATATCAGATTGAATCTCAATCTCATACGGCAGAATCACATGCAAAGGATCGGATCTGTATCATAGAAGCATCGATATGTGAAACAAATTATTAATCTTTTCTAACACAGATGGTAACAAAAAACAATAAGCAACTGCCCCGATACGTTCAATAATCTCATATGGCCCGATAAACCTTGGACTCAATTTGCCTTTTTTGCCAAATCAGAGTACTTTCTTCCACGGTGATAGTTTCAAAAACACTTTATCACCAATCTCAAATTCAATGTCTTCTCTTTTCAAATTTGCATATGATTTCTGAAGATCGGAAGCTCCTTTTAGACTATTTCGGATCACTTTTACTTTATGTTTAGTTTCTTTTATCAAGTCAACCCCGTGTATCTTATTTTCACTGAGTTCTGACCAATACAATGGTGTACGGCATTTTCGACCATACAAGGCTTTGTATGGTGCCATTTTAATACCCGATTGAAAACTATTATTGTAAGCGAATTCAATCAAAGCAAATATTGTTCCCACGAACCTTCAAACTCAAGAATACAACATCTCAACATATCCTGGACTATTTGAATAATCCGCTCGGATTGACCATCCATTTGCGGGTGGAAAGCAGTACTGAAATACAATTTCGTACCCAAAGCATCCTCCAATTTCTTCCAAAATCGCGATGTGAACCTCGGATCTTTGTCTAACACAATAGGTGATGGCACACCATGCAATCTCACAATATCGAAAATATATTACTCAACTAACTTATCTAGTGACTAATCGGATCGTATCGGAATCAAATGGGCTGGTTTCGTCAATCGATCAACTACAACCCAGATTACATCATTCTTTCTTGAAGATAGGGCCAAATTGGAAACAAAATCCGTTGTCACTTTATCCCATTTCCATTCTGAAATCATAATCGGTTGTAACAACCCGGATGGCACCTGATGTTCAGCTTTAACTTGCTGACAAACTAAACATTTAGAATCAAATTCAAAGATATATCTTTTCATTCCAGACCACCAGTAATGTTGTTTCAGATCATTACACATTTTCGTACAACCCGGATGAACAGATAAACGACTATTGTGAGCTTCGTTCAAAATCATCTGATTCAACTCTGGATTTCTCGAAACACAAATCTTATCTCTAAATCTCAAACAATATTCTTTAGCAACTCTGAATTCTGAATCAGAATCTAAATCACTCTATCCTAATTTTGCTATTATCTCATTATCAATCTTCTGAGTTTCGATAATTTGTTGAATGAATAACTATCTTGCTTTCAATTCGGTTAAAACCAAACCATCATCTGACACAACCAATTGAGCATTCATCGCATGTAGAGTAAACAGTGATTTCTGACTCAAAGCATCAACAATAGTATTTGCTTTTCCCGGATGATAATCAATCACAAGCTCATAGTCTTTTAACAGTTCCAGCCATCTTCTCTGTCGCAGATTCAAATCTTTCTGAGTCATCAGATATTTTGAACTCTTATGATCAGAATATATGTGAAATTTCTCACCGAACAAATAGTGGTGCCAAATCTTTAAGGCAAATACGATTGCAGCTAACTTAAGGTCGTGCATCGGATAGTTCTTTTCGTGCGGCTTTAACTGTCTCGAAGCATAAGCAATAACTTTGCCTTCCTGTATCAAAACATATCCCAGACCGTTCAATGAAGCATCACTATAGATCACAAATTCTTTACCCGATTCGGGCTGTACAAACACTGGAGCTTCAGTCAATAGGGCTTTCAATTGATCAAAGCTTTTCTGACACTTTTCAGACCATTCAAACTTCACATCTTTCTGAAGTAGTTTTGTTACTGGAGTTTCAATCATCGAAAAGCCTTTTACGAACCTTCTATAATAACCAGCAAGTCCCAGAAAACTGCAGACTTCAGTGACATTTCTCGAAGGCTTCCAATCTAAAATAGCTAAAATTTTACTCGGATTAACTCAGAAGCTAGATGCTGATACAATATGACGTAAAAAACTGACTTCTCATAACCGGAATTCACATTTCCTAAACTTCGCATATAATTGCGCAAAATCTGTAGCACTATTCTAAAATGTTCAGCATGATTGGTTTCATCATGCGAATAGATCAATATGCCATCAATGAATACGACAACAAATCGATTATGTTCATCAAATCCATAAAGATAGTAGGTGAATTAGTTAATTTGAAAGGCATAACTAAAAACTCATAGTGACCGTACCCCATTCTGAATGCAGTTTTCAGAATGTCTGAATCTTTTACTCACAACTGATAATAACCTGATCTCAAATCTATCTTCAAAAACACAATAGCTCCTTTCAACTGATCAAACAAATCATTAATTCGAGGCAGAGGATACTTATTCTTGATAGTCATTTTATTCAACTAACGATAATCTATGCACATTCTCATCGTACCGTCTTTCTTTTTCACAAACAAAATAGGAGCACCCCAAGGTGAGAAACTCGGTCTCGCAAACCCTCATCGGTCAACTCTTGCAACTAAGACTTTAATTCTTTTAGCTCGTTCGAATCCATTCTATACGGAGTTATCAAAATCGGAGTAGTTCCTGGTACTAAGTCAATCCCAAATTCAACTTCTCGGATCAGAGGTAATCCTAGAAGTTCTTTAGGAAACACATCAGGGAATTCACAGACAACAGGCACTGATTCAATTTTCTTTTTTGAAACTTTCAAATCAATCACATAGGCAAAGTAAGCTTCACAACCTTTTATCACAATACTCAAAGCTTTCATCGAAGATATCACAACAGACAATTCATTCAAATCACTAAATCTAATTCAAACTATTTCATCATTCTTGCATCTCAAATCAATAGTTTTTCGTTTGCAATTCACAATAGCATCATGAAAAGTTAACCAATCCATACCTAGAATTATAACAAACTCATCAAAAGGTAATAACATCAGATTGGCCGAAAAGCAAATGTCTTGAAACATTAACGGGCATTTCTTGCAGACTCTATCAACCAAAACACATCTGCCTAGGGGGTTCAATACTCTAATCACAAATTTAGTAGACTCTATAGGCAAAGTCTTACTAGATACTAAATACATGCATATATACGAATGTGTTGATCCTGGATCTATCAAAGCAATCACAGAAGTATCATAAAGTGTAAAAGTACCAGTTATAACATCTAGAGACGAAGATTTTTCACGAGCTCGGATGGCATAGGCTCTGGCAGGTGAACGATCCTTGGATCTAACAGTAGTGTCTTTTGTGTCCCTCTGACTGCCAATCATATTACCCGTATTACTGGGAGGTCCACCACGAGATGCATTGCCACTTGGCCTCAGATTTTGCACAATCTCTTGCTCAAAAGATTCAGGACAATAGCAGATGAAATGGTCTAATGATCCATATTTGAAACAAGTCTGAACATACAATCTACAATTGTCGGGATGTCTTTTACCATAGTGTTTGCACTCATGGCGATCGGATCGAACATTTCCAATACTGGCAACAGATGTAGCTAGAGCTCTGAAACTCGAATGTGGTCTAGCACGATCTCTACTCGAATGTCTCAGATTAGCCCTTGAACGGCAATAATCATCTCGAAACTTCTTTGACGCAGATTGAACGGTTATAATCTCTACTCAATCATATAAAATCACAAACCAAAGTCATATTAAATCATATGTTTCATAACTCCAATTCACCTCATCCATTCACATGCCAAAACCTTACCAAATTGACAATTTTAATAGGCCATTGAAACACATCAAAACATACCATTTATGAACACAAGCATATATCAAATCCATTCATAATCTCAACCAAAACCAAGCTATATCACATGCCTAGATATACATATCACAAAACATAACCAAAATCTTCTAGCCTATACATGCCATACTACAATATATACATTTTCAAAAGGTACCAAAATAGAGTTTGATCTTGTGGTGATGATCCTTGACGATCTCGAGCTCCTGATAGCTACGATATTTATAAAACAATGCAAACACACACAGAGTAAGCTTTCAAAAGCATAGTAAGCCATATACAAATAAACTTAACAAATAATATCAATTCATTCATATAATTTTAGGCAAAATACATTCACTTAAACATATATTTCTTATATTTCATTTGAACATGATTCACATATACATATCATAACTCATTCCCATACATATATCATATATTCATCAGGTACATATACTTACCTTTCAATCTCAAACATGGTATACAATTCAAATGTACCTGAGTCGGATACAAATTCACATAGTCATCTATTTTCTCAGAATGCCCGTTGAACCGTTCGGAATCATAAGGATACGCAGATAACTCGAAAAGGTCATACAATGCCAATGTCCCAGACGTGGTCTTACATGTAATCAAAAATTGATTCCACTATCCCAGATAGGGTCTTACACAAAATCAAGTACGTTGCCAACGTCCCAGACGTGGTCTTACACGTAAATCATAAGTCGATGACAACATCCCAGAGGTGGTCTTACACGAAAACACATATCAGATCCTATGTCATGACATATGTATCCTAATTATTCCTATGGTTCGTACAGGGCTTTCCGGACGTCAAATACTTTCTTAGATATCTCATATTCAGCTCTCATATTATCATTCATCACAATACAATGTCATATATACATGTATAAATAAATTCAAACACATTTATTTGTATATCGACTTACCTCGTACGGATTCAGATAGACGGAATTGGCTACTCAATGTCATTCGAGTTTCCACGATCTAATACCGTTTTCTTTAGTTCTTAATCTATATAAATTCAAATTTAACTCTTTTATTTACCAAATCATTCAAATCAATCCAAAAACCCATATTTAGGGCTTTTTACAAATTAACCCGCACATTTTCACATTTTTACACTTTAGTCCGTAATCACAAAAAACACAAAATACACAAAATTTCTTTCTACACATGCCTAGTTGAATTCTCATAGTATTCATACAAGTACATATGTTTCATTTATTTCATATTTTAGTCCCTCAATTTAAAAATTTCTCAATTTAGTCCAAATTACTCAAATTCATCAAAAATTCAAAGACAAAATATACTTACCCAACACATATCTTTAATATACTATCCTCAAACTTCATGAAGCTCATAGTTTCATCAATGACATAACTCAAAATCATCAACAAAATAAAAAAAATTGAGAAATGGGCTTGATAGTATACAAAGTAACGATTACAAAAACATAGAAATTATCAAAAAAAATAAAAAATCATACCTCAATTGAGTAATATGAATGTCGAATACTTGAACCCTAAAAATGATGTTTTTAACCTTTTATTTTCGTCTGATAAAGAAAATATGGACACAAAATGCATGTTTTGATATAATAATAAAATTAATTTATATAATTACTAATATAACCTTTTTCAATTCATTTAAAATCCACTATGTAATGTCCAACATTGTCCATTCATAAATCTAAAGGTCTAATTACATCTTAAGGACCTCACATTTAATAAGACATAGCAAATAGGCACTTTAACAATTAAAAAGCCACTTTTACATTTTACGCGATTAGGTCCTTTTACCAAATTGAGCACACAAACGATTAAATTTTGGTACAAAATTTTCACACATACTAATTCACATATATTGGGCACAAAACATAATATTTAAATATTTTTTAATTCAGATTTGTGGTCCTGAAACCACTATTCTGAATAGGGTCTAAACCGGACTGTTACAATTGATTTCTTTTCTAATCAGTATAGGAACAACCATCAAATCATTACTCTTCAAGTTAAAACCTTTTTCCGGCATCATTGGTTGATACTTAAAGATTGAATCAAATCTCTCTTTTACTTCTTCATTGATTTAAATTGGGTTTTCAGGAGTAGTCTTTGAAGATCTGGTTCTTTTGCGAGACATGGTATCTTTTTCTTGAAAATTGACAAAGTTTCTACACAAAGGGAAAAAGAAAGAAATCGGCAAAGTGGTAAAGACTTGCTATGGCAAAAATCATTCGACAGTAAGGATGGTGCGGCAGTAATGACAGATGCGACAGTAATGGCAGTGTGCAGCGGTGACAACAGTAATGTGCGACAGTAAAGTTGGTGCTTCGACAATCTTCTTGCAGCGGAAATAGGTGATTTTGACAAAAAGGGAAGAGAACTAGGGTTTTTTTCGGGATTTGAGGTTAACAGCACAAAAGGGAGATTTAAGGATTTTTTTAGGGTTTAAGCAAATTGCTTTGAGGGATATGAAATAGGGAAAAATTAGGGCAACATGTAGCAAAAAATTTAGCTACATTAGGGCTACTTGGGCGGCTAGTAATGGAAGTGGTGGCAAAGTGTGGATTTTTTTCCTCCTTTTTGTTGTCTTGGGCCTCAAACTCAGACTGTATCTACGAACTTACTCATAAAAAATTTTATTAGTCCTTAGGCCAAATTTGACCCCCTTTATTAACATAAAAATTTAAAATTTAAACAAAACAAATGAAACTTAAAAATTTTAAATCTTACTTAGAAAATTTCTTCTTAACAAATTACATTTAATTAATTCCCAGGAAAGGTTGGAAGTGTCACAGCGGTCCCGCTTAAGTCCAATCTCCTTAGACAGAATTAATTAAATGTACTAAGTTTTGAAAATAAGTTCTAATTATTTATTTATTTACAAAATGAGTTCATGAAAAATCAAGGGTCTGTTAACTTGAACAAGGATTCAACTCGCTCAACTTCACCATCCCAGTAGTGTTTGAGATGTTGACCATTAACTTTAAACGTACCTCCATAATTGTCTTATAATTCAATAGCTCCATAAGGATAAACTCATATATGATATAGGGTCCTTTTCCATCGGGATTTAAGCTTTCCAGGAAATAACTTCAACCTTCAATTAAAGAACAAAACCTTCTGACCTTGTTTAAACTCACGAGGTTGTATATGACTATCATGCCATCTCTTTAATCTTTCTTTACACATTTTCTTTGATCTTTCTTTACACATTTTGGCATTCTCATAGGAAAGAAACCTTAGCTCTTCCAACTCATCAAGTTGTACTATCCTTCTCTTACCAGCTTTCTTCAGATCAAAGTTCAACTGCTTCAAAGCCCAGTGAGCTCTATTTTCCAACTCTAACAGAAAATGACATGTCTTTCCAAAAGACTAACTGGTAAGGAGTCATTCCTAACGATATCTTAAACGCTATTCGATAGGCCTATAATCCATCGTCGAGCCTTCGAGACCAATCTTTTCTACTAGGGCGTACTACCCTTTCAAGGACACCTTTGATTTCACAGTTCACTCTTTCAACTTTCCCATTAGACTGGGGGTGATAGGCAATAGCAATCTTTTGCTTCACATCATATTTTTCAAGCAACCACATAAGCCATTTGTTCACAAAGTGAGAACCTTCATCATTAATAATAGCTCTTGGTGTACCAAATTGTGTAAACACATGCTTATGTAAGAATCGCACGACTACCTTAGCATCATTTGTAGGGTATGCTTCAGCTTTAACCCACTTGGATGCATAGTCCACAGCAACTAAGATGTATTTGTTCCCATACGAAGAAAGAAACGGGCCTAAGAAGTCAATGCCACATACGTCAAATAATTCAATCTCCAAAATGTTTGTCAAGGGAATCTTATTCCTCCTTGATATATTTTCAGTCCTTTGGCATTTATCATAGTTCTTTACATAAGCATAAGTATCTTTAAATAGTGTAGGCCAAAAAAAACCTACTTTGTAACACCCCTAACCCGTATCCGTCGCCGGAGTAGGGTTATGAGGTATTACCAATAAATTTACAAAATGTCAAACATAGAGCATTCATTCTCATAAATCATTCAACACAATCACATTGTCCCTTATAAGGGCCTACTGGCCTTAAACATGCTTTAGAAGTGGTTCGGGACTAAACCTATAACATATAAAAATTTTGGAGACTTAGAAAATTTTTTATCCTTACAAGGGTCACACGCCCGTGTGAACAGGCCGTGTGCCTCACACAGCTCCAGACACGCCCGTGTCTCAGGCCGTATGGAAACAGGGCATACATATTGACTTGGGTCACATGGCCAACCACACGCTCGTGTGCCCTCGAAGTGACCACACACGCCTGTGTGCCAGGTCGTGTGCTAGGCCGTGCCAAAACTCTAGGGTATACTGACTTATGCAACACGGACAAGTCACACGCCCGTGTGCAAGGCCGTGTGCCAATTAGCGAGTATACTGACTTGTACCACACAGCCAGTCACACGCCTGTGTGTGAGACCATGTGAAGCATACTGACTTCAATTCAATTTCATCACCGGGGGACACACGGCCGTGTAACATGACCGTGTGTCACACATGGCTGAGACACACGCCCGTGTCTCTACCTGTGTGGAAAAAAATAGGCCATTTGCAAGGCCAATTTTCCACCCTTATTCATGCTCACATAAACAACCAAAATGGTACCATTTCATCATACAATTAGGTAGCCAAAATCATGAACCAAATGCACAATTCATGCCATTATAATTTCATCTATTCCAAATCTCAAATCACTACCATTTACTTAGCCAAATACATGACAAAACAATATCAATCTATATGGTTCATTTACCATAATTCACACTCACATAACTTCCTTATAAATAACCACACAACATCTAAAATCATACCTCATCAAGGCATTTCTCAAGCATTTTATACTCCAGAAATCAATTAACCATTTGAGCAACTATAAAACCATAACCACATTCATACCAAACATACCAAAATAAGCCATCACTCATGGTTATATATACAAACCAAAACATATACAATTTACAAGCCAAATCTCATGGCTATAATCACAACCAAAATACCACATCTAGCCTATACATGCCATATGCCAAAAATGTAGAATCCAAAAGTACCAACTTAGATGTTTGATAGTGTGATGATGTTCCCGAAAACTCCCGGATCCGAGCTAGCCTTGATTCACTACAAAACATAGAAAAATAACACAAAGTAAGCTTCATAGCTTAGTAAGCTCATATGATATAAACTTAACTAATCACAAATACAACATTCATCAATCTAAACATATTATCATGTACTTTATGATTACTAACAAACCTTTCAACCGCTTATTCATAAGATTGTATACAAACTTTGTAACTTTTTCGATTTTAAGCTCATAATATGCATGTACATACCTGTACCAATCCATAACAAGTTCATACATACACGGAATGCCGTTGAATACTTAATGTCTCGCACACTAAGTGCCATACTAGATATATCACACACTAAGTATCGTACATAGCCGAAGCTATCTCAAATCGCACACTAAGTGCCATATATAGCCGAAACTATGTCGAATCACACATTAAGTGCCATATATAGCCGAAGCTATGTCGTATCGCACACTAAGTGCCACAAATAACTGATTTGTCATCAAACATATCTTTAGCCTCGTATATACAATTTATGAAATATCAAAGCACTAAAGCATAATTATTACAATGATTAATACATACGAACCTACCTCTAATGTTAAAATAGCGAATCGAGTCGATTAGTTGATAACTTTATCTTTTCTCCGATCCAAGTCCGTATTCTGATTTTCTTGATCTAATTATATTCAAAATTAACTTATTCAATCGTATATTCATTCAATTTAGTGAAAATACACTTTAAAACACATTCACACTTTTGTCCCACAGATTTCACATTTTTTACAATTTAGTCCTTATTTTACAAAATCACAAATTAATGAAATTCAAGACTAACCCATGCTAGCAGAATTACCATAGTGCCCCTAATAGCCCATAATTTTCATTTATTCACACTTTTAACCACTACATTTCACATTTTCTCAATTTAACCCCTTTTTAACATTTTTGTCAAAAATCACTTTACAAAAACTATTAATCTAACATTAAACCTTCCAAATCTATCATCAATCATCAAATTACTCAAGCATTCAACAATGGTAACATGTTAAATCTTTAACAGTTTCAAAATCTAAGGCACGGGCTAGCTAGAATATGAAGCCACGATCATAAAAACATAGAAATCATTAAAAATCGAGTCAAAATACATACCTAATTGAAGAATTTAAGATTTTCGAATGAAGAACCCTATTTTTCTTCTTGCTTTTTTTGTTTAATTTTGGTTAGATGATGATAATGGAAGCTTGTAATTTGTTTTTATTTTATTTAACTAATCTTTATTTAACAATTACCTTAATATCTTTTAATAAAACATTATTATTTCACATAAACTATGGACATAAATGTCCACTAACCTTTTAAATGGTTTAATTACCATTTAAAAGCATCATATTTAAAAACCAAAGCTATTTGACACCTTTAACAAGTAGAATGCAACTTCTGCATTTTACATGATTTAGTCTTTTTTACCGAATTAAGCATTCAAAGAGTAAAATTTCTTTATAAAACTTTCACACAATAATTCTATCATGCTGTAAACCTTAATAAAATAAATATTTTAACTTCAGATTTGTGGTCCTGAAACCACTGTTCTGATTTAACCCAAAAACGGGCTGTTACATGCTTGCAAAATCTTTGCTGCAATTCATGAACCACCAAAGTGTCCCCCACTTGGAGATGAATGGCAATGATACAAGATCTTAGCAATCTCACTTTAAGCTACACACTTTCGGATTATATTATTTGCACACTATTTAAATAAAAATGGACCCTCTAAAAAATAATACTGACAATCATGAAGGAATTTTTTCCTTTGTTGGCATGTCATTTCTTGAGGAATTATTCCACATGCAAGATAATTGGCAAAATCAGCAAACCAAGGTGTTTCGTGAATAGGACTTAACTCAAAAAAGTGTTCATCTGGGAAATTCTCATTGATAGGCACACATGATTGAGTTACCTCATCTTGTTCTAACCTCAACAGATGATCAACTATTTGATTTTCGACACCTTTTCTATCTTGGATCTCAAGGTCAAATTCTTGTACTAGCAATATCCAACTAATTAGCCTCAGTTTTGCATCTTTCTTTGTGAGCAAGTAATTAATGGACGCATGGTCAGTAAATACTGTAATTTTGGTACCTATAAGTTATGAGCGAAATTTGTCAAAAGCAAAAACTATGGCAAAGAATTCCTTTTCAGTTACCATATAATTGAGTTGGGCTCCCGCCAAAGTTCTACTTGCATAGTAAATAGGGTGAAACACTTTGTTTCTTCTTTGAACCATCACAACTCCAACGGCATAATCACTTGCATTGCACATCAACTCAAAAGGTGAGCTCCAATCAGGTGTAACGATTATTGGGGCTGAAATTAACCCTCTTTTTAGATCTTCAAAAGCTTCCAAACATGCTTTGTTGAAATCAAACATTGTATCTTTCTCTAACAACAAACACAATGGTTTAGAAATTTTCGAAAAATCTTTGATAAACCTTCGGTAAAAACCGGCATGGCCTAAGAAACTTCTGACTCTTTTCACATTAACTGAGGCCGATAATCTTTCAATTACGTCCACCTTTGCTTTATCGACTTCAATTCCTCTCTTTGAGATTTTGTGCCATAAGACAATTCCTTCCTTAACCATAAAATGACATTTTTTCCAATTAAGGACAAGATTCATCTCTTTGCATCTCTTTAATACCTTAGCCAAATTACTCAAACAAATATCATAAGAGTTACCAAAAATAGAAAAATCATCCATGAAAAGCTCAACAATATTTTCAACCATATAAGTAAATATTGCCATCATGCATAGTTGAAATGTTGTAGGTGCATTGCATAAACCAAAAAGCATTCGCCTAAAAGCAAACGTATCGTATGGACAAGTAAAGGTTGTTTTATGTTGGTCCTCCGGAGCTACAACTATTTGGTTATATCCTGAATATCCATCTAAAAAACAATAGAATTCGTTACCTGCTAGTCGGTCTAATATCTAATCCATAAAAGGCAACATAAAATGGTCCTTCCGAGTGGCTTTATTCAACTTTCTGTAATCAATACAAATTCTCCAACCAGTAACAATTCTCATTAGAATAAACTCGCTCCGCTTATTTTCAACAATCATGATTCGACCTTTCTTCGACACACACTGCACTGAACTTACCCATAAACTATCTGAAATAGGATAGATGATTCCTACGTCTAACCATTTGGTCACTTCCTTTCTCACAATTTCTTTCATAATAGGATTGAGCCTCCTTTGTCCATCAATTCAAGCTCTTTCACCTTCTTCTACCTCGAATATCAGTTATGTTCCAACCAATTGCTTTCTTAAATTTCTTTAGAATAAAAATTAGTTGCTCCTCTTGATCTTTCGTTAGTTCTGCTGAAATAATCACAGGCAAAGTGAAACAGTCACTTAAATAAATATATTTCAAATGGGAAAGAAGTACCTTTAGTTCGAGTTTAGGTGGTTCTTCAATTGATAAATTGGGTTGCACAAATTTTTTAACTTCTAACTCTAACGATTCAAACCGTGTGGATTGAATAAAATTTCTCAGATTGGCTTCCATCAAAGCCATGTTTTCTTCACCTTCTTCATCCTCCAAAGAGTCAAGATCTAAGGCTTTCTCCATTAGATCTTCTTCAAAACTGTTTTCCATAAAAACCAAGGTTTCTATCTCTTCCATAATTGAACACTCTTCTACTGAATCAGGAAATTTCATTGCTTTAAGAATGTTAAAGGTTACCTGATCATCTTGAACTCGCATGGTGAGTTCACCTTTCTGCACATCAATTAAAGTTCTTCCCGAGGCTAAGAAAGGTCTCCCAAGGATGATCGGCACTTCCTTATCTGCTTCAAAATCTAAGACAATGAAATCAACAGGAAAAATAAATTTATCGACTCTTACCAAGACATCCTTGATAAAGATCGATCTGCTAGCTGAAGCGTCACAGTTGTAGGTCTTACTTCACCTATCCCTAGCACCTTGAAAATAGACTTAGGCATCAAGTTGATACTCGCTCCTAAGTCACACAAAGCTTTACCACAGTAAGATTCACCAATGTTATAAGGTATAGAAAAGCTCCCTGGGTCTTTCAATTTCGATGGCAGTTTGTTCTGCAAGAATGCACTGCACTCTTTTGTCAAGGCAACAGTCTTATACTCACTTAGTCGTTTCTTCTTGGATAGTATATCCTTCATAAAATTCACATAATTCGACATTTTTTCTAAAGCCTCCACCAACGGAATATTGATGTGTAATTACTTCAGAACATCCAAAAACTTCTTGAATTGCACCTCAAGTTTCTACTTGTGTTGCTGCAATCTTTGTGGATATGGAGGTGATGGAGCTAGATAACTCTTCTGAGTAAGTAAATCTACATCCAAAGGAGATGTTAAAGTATTTGAATTCACTAAGTTAGGATTTACCTTGTCAGTCTTTACAAATTCTGACTCTTTTGATGTAAGAATTTCAACAGCTGGTTGATTCTTCTTAACGGGCTTATATTTGACATCAATCAATTGGGGTTCCAAAGTTTTACCACTTCGCAATGTCACTGTCTTGATATGTTCTTTACCCAAATTTCTTAGATTCTCAGTATCGCTTGGCAAGGTTCCTTGTGGTCTATTACGAAGCTCCGTAACTAACTGACCCATTTGGTTTTCCAAATTTTTCAGTGTTACTTCTTGGCTTTGGATCAAAGCGTCATTATTTTCCATGTACGCTTTCAACAAGTTCTCTAAACTGTTTAATGCCTCAGCTTGTGGTGGTTTTAGAGCTTGCTACTTAAACCCTTGAGATTGGTTGGGTCTATGCCACAAGAAGTTCTTGTTCGGTCCATTTTCTTTGTTGCTCCAAGAAAAGCTAGGATGATTACACCATGAAGGATTGTAGAAGTTGGACTGGGGTCCTTATCCACTCCTATTTTAATATTGGTTCCCCACATAGTACACTGACTCTGGATTTGATAGACAATTCTCAGAAAAATGACCTTCCCTACAGTATATACAGGAAACTACTTCAAACGGACCTGGTGGCTGAGCTTCAAAATTATTAGCACTATTAGCGGTAAACTGTTTTAACATAGAGGAAATGGATGATACCTAAGCTGATAATGAAGTAAGGGCGTCAATTTCATGAACTCCGACTACATGTCTTCCTGAAGTTATTCGATTTGTTGGCCATTGATAGTTATTACTCGTGATCCTCTCAATGATCTCATAAGTCTCATTATAGGACTTAGACAAAATTGCACCATTCGTAGAAGCATCTACCATCAATCTTGTATGTACATTGAGACCATTATAGAATGTCTCCAACTGGATACAATGAGGAATCCCATGATGAGGACACTTACGAAGTAACTCCTTGAATCACTCTCAAGCCTCATACAAAGACTCGTCATCCAATTTTTGGAAAGTTGTGATCTCGTTCCTCAACTTAGCATTTTTGCTAGGTAGGAAATACTTAACCAAAAATCTCTCTGCTAATTCTTTCCATGTAGATATGGAACTTGATGGCAATGAATTGAGCCATGCTCGTGCTCGATCTCGCAAGGAGTACGGAAACAACTTCAACCTCAGTGCGTCTTCAGTCACACCAGCTATCTTGATTGAATCACTCACCTCCATAAACAATCGAAGGTGGAGATGTGGATCTTCCGTGGGCATACCACTGAATTGGCCCACTGTTTAGAGCATTTGAAACATCACTGGTTTAAATTTAAATTGGGTTACCTCAATATCTGGCCTTCTAATTCTTGGATTTAACTCATTGAAAAGTGGCATAACATATTGTCTGATACATCGATCCCTATCATTGACAATGAGGATAGGATTTCGTACATGATCAGCTTCATTACCTTGGTCTTGATTCTGATATCTAAGGTCCATCTCGACTTGCCTTTGAGCTATTCATTCACGTCTACTTTGTCTGAAAGTTTACTCAATTTCATGGTCTACAGGGAGTAAATTGATAATCTGATCTATGCTCATAAACACCTAAAAGGAAAATCACAAAATTAAAAAGAATAAGTTAGTAATGTTAGAAATAAACCAAATTGGAAGTAAATAATTTCACAAAAAAAATGACTATGGCAACAGTTAACAATCCCTGACAGCGGCGCCAAACACTTGTAATGCGTAAGTTTGTGCAACTGTACACAGTCGTTATCAAGTAATAAGTAAGTATCAAGTTATTGTCTCCACAAGGATTGTATTTGTGCTAAGTCACCTAATTTGTAAAATTATATTAACAATTTGGTAAATAAAAACACAATATAGTTGAGAAGTGATGATTAAAATATAGTAAACTAAATGCAATGATCCCTAATGAAAATTATCCTAAGTATGCAAAATATATGAATAAAATATATTTTAGCAAAATTAAACACAATTTGCAACAATTATAACATAAATAAACTAGGACAATTACTTTAATTAAACTCAATTTATTATCAACATGCTTAATAACATTCAGAAAAACATTCCATGGCAACTTGATCTTTCATGAGTTTGGAAACCACATTAGGTCCTTTTGGAATCCTTCACTTAGTAAATATGCATTTTACTGATCCTTATTTACTAAGGGTTTCTTAGTATTCGTGTGAGGTAACAGGGACGTGTTAGGTTTGAAATAGTTTAATCACACAAATCTAAAAACTATGCAGATAACAGAGCTTGTTAGAGTTGTTATGCAACTGCAATTTAATCGGGTTAGGATCTAAATTGAGCATTCACATTTCAATTATGCATCCCTTAGCCGTCGTTTGGTTGGTATCGCTCAACTAATTCATGTGCATTTTAATCACCTATGAACGAAATACAGACTTGATTTTAATTGAAAACATGATCGATTGAGGCACAAACATTATAAGAATGAATAAAATAAATATTATTTAATCAAAGCAATCATACTAGCTTAAATAAAATTAAGCTAACATTGTTGTAAACAAGAACAAAGAACACATAAAAAACATTTTTAGATTAAATTAAAGAAAGGAAAGATTAAACCCAAATCAAAGTAGCTGTCACCCAAGACTCTGACTGACTAGGCTTCTTCGCTTCTTTGCTTTGCTCCTTTACTAATGCCTCTCTAAGGTGGCCAACCAAGGGCTCTTTAAGAGGCTTAATTGCTAAAATCTCTATGAAGAGATGATGCTAGGCGTGGGGAATAGAAAAGGCTAAGAGAATTTGGAGAGAAGAGAGAATGATGAATGAGGGAATGAAGGGGTCATATTTATAGGTGAAGAGAGGTGGGTAGTTTGCTAAAAATAGCTAGGTTTAGTCTCTTCAAATCTCTTCCTTGGATGGCTGGCCACAATTAGTGGAATTTGAGCTGATTTTTGCTTAATTTTTAAGAAAATTAAATGCCAAAATAACTCAAGACTGAGACTCGGTCAATCGTAAATCTTCAGGAAAATCTCTAATTTCTTCAAAAATGCATGGACCTTGTTAATTAAACCAAAAAGTGGCTTAAAAGAACAGCCATGTATAGCCGAATTTGGGTTGACTTGGTCTTCAATTTGGACAGTTTTGTAATCCAACAAAGCTATCAGGTATGTCCAAAATAAATTAATAAGTTAAAGGACCAAAGAATAAAATTTTACTAATTTAAATAATTAATTAAAACCAAAATTATTAATGAAATATTTTAAAATAAATTATTAAATATAATTTTATATTTTATTATTTAATTTAATCATGCATAGCCCATTTTATGTCTTAAAAATATATTATGCTCAAATCAATATAAAATAAGTCATTTTATGCATGAAAACTATATAATAAAGCATAAGATTACATTTTAATAATTTCTATGTCCTAATTTCATATTTTCACATATTTCATTAATTTATTAAACAATTACTTAGTTTTAACAACGAATTTAAGTAAAAAGGTGATAAATTACATAGGAAAAATCCTATATATTTTTCAGTTTACACCTATCGATCAACACCTTAGCCCCGAACCGGTCTGGACTGTGAGGTCGAGAGATAAATAGTTATTGCCAACTCATTATTTTAGTGGAAGATTGTAAGATCCTACTAGGGTATCAATTAGTTGATTAAACAAGAAGCCTAAAGCAATAGTTGGTTATGATTACCGAAACAAGTTAATCGCCCATGCTCAGATCTGATACAGTTCACTATTTGATTTATCAAACATTTCTTTTATTTTTTTTATTATAGAAAAACCATAAAAATCTCTTTTTCTGTTTGATCATAATATAATCTATTTAGAATACTAATTATATCTATTAGTGCTTAGATTAGGATTTACTTAGTGCTCGCCTCCCTAAGGAACGATCCTTAGAGTACTCACCTACTTCGTTGTAATTATATTAAAACTTGACCCCATATACTTGTGTATACCGCTTATTTGATATTTTTTGTGTAGGATTTCTACTTTGGACATTGGTACGTTCAAAGGCGGTCAGTAGTGGAAAACCATACATTCATAAAACACAAGGGTTCGCATGCAAAATAAATCAGAGTACCTAATCATGTGAAACAATAAGTCCATACACTTAGAAATGTTTATAGGTTCGCATTACAATTAGACATAGCTCGGATGCCTTCTTAACACAAGAGATTGCAGACCAACACACAAACATCGGTTGCAAATTAATATAGGCTTGCACAAAACATGAGTTCACAAAACACAACAGCTCGCATATACATAATAGTTCACAAAACACTAATAGTTCACTTTACACTGAAATTGCTTATACATAATAGATTCACTATTTACCTGGCTTCACAAATAAGGAAAACATGCATGCAAGATACTATCACAATTGAACAGGGTTCGCATAAATTCATGGGTTTGCACACATGTAAAGGTTTGTAAAGTTAAGGGTGTTCATGTAGATATGGTAAATATATCTAGGGTTTCGCATGTAATATTACTAACACTACAAGGGTGCACAAGTAATTTACAAATAGACATGCAAGAATAACATGAAGTTATTACTTATAAAACAGAAGTCAAAAACCATAACATGTTCACAGAAATAGAGTAAACTTAATAACATAGCATATTGTACTTTTATACTAACAAAATAATTCTAAAATAACTTGTCTTGAAAACGTATTTCTTAAAAACATATCAGAATAAACTGGAAAACATGGTAGTTAGCATACTCATATCGAAACTTGATCACTCACCAGAAACGGAGAACTTAAATGATTTTGGCATTGGCTTTGTCCTTTCTAGAAGATGGCCTAGCTAGTTCACAACAAACAAACATATTACTAACAGAATATACATATTTCTCACAAGCATTCGAACCTAGCTATAAGGATAATCAACCCAAACAAGATAAGGACTTACCCGGATTGCTACGAGCAGAACTTAGAACAGAGACTTTAATAGCAAAATATTTAGTGAAGAATTTCACAGAATCAAGGGTCTTATTTATAGATATAAGAGTCTTAGAAATCTTTAAATACCCTATCTGACTTAGGAAAGATGTTATTTGAATGTAAAGTATTCCTAGATACACTAAATTATTTTTCCTAATTAGAGTCTGATTGCATCTTTAACCAGCAAATTCGATTCACAACTTGCCTGGCTAACCTAGTTTGCCACACAGATTGGCGAACCCCAGTTTGCCAAATAAACTGGCAAACACCTAGCTCACCAACACATTAGCAAACCTGCCTCGTGCTGAAACTGGCGAACCCCCTACCACTTCATTTGGGATACACTGCTACTCAATGGACACCCTTGTTGAAAATTCATTAGCGAACACCCAACTCACTTGAATCTTAACGAACCCTCAATTCACCCAACTAATTGCCTATCCCAGTTTACCGGAACACTGGCAAGCCTTCACCTCGTACGGCCAAAACTTTCAACCCCAATCTTGGGATGTGACAAGAACTATAGATAGAAGGTAGTCTGTCGGGACAAGAGACATGGGGTAGATCACCATGTTAGAAATCATGGAAAGTCACACAATCCAAGAAAAAGGGTTGGAAAAAAGTGCTAACCTAAAGCTAAATGACTATTAGAGTCCGCCAAGGCTAGTGAAGGGTGGAAGTCCATCAAGACTATGATAAGCGATAATGATTTGGTTAATCTACCCCAGGTAGGAGTCACAAGTCCAATGAATCCCCTTAATGAATGGACTAAAAGAGTGGGTTCTATGGATGTTACACTGTAATCATCAATTTCCCAAAGAGAACATAATGTTAAGAAGAGATCGTGTTCTAGTAGGGTCCCTTGTTTACGGTAGTTATTGAAATCCGTTAAGTATCGCTAGTTCAGAGTAATAAGTATAAGTATCAAGGATCATATCTGCGAATGAATGTCTTAGAGTAAATAAGGCACTGGTCTTACCAATTAAGTTGACAAATTTTCCTATAAAAACCGGGGAGTTAAATTCTAAGTCAGATACTTTAATTTCTTAAGATTTATGTAAATAAATACACGAGCTATGTGCAGACCTCACTAAGTTCTTTTGAACTTATAAAACTTGAAAACACTTAGCAAAACCATTACTCGAACCCCAGACAAGTGAACCCCTACTAGACAGTAGATGAACCTTTTATGTAAAACTTTACTTGTGTATAAGTGAAGTTTTACTTATTATGCATGTGAACCCTTATTTGTTTGCAAGTTGTGACTAAATGAGATTTGGTTAAGTGTTTTGAAGTACCTATATGATATTCTTCTACATGAAAATATCTTAAACATATATTACATGTTTTATATTGAGGTATGATGGAGGATAGGTTGAGTGTTAATGGAGAGTCACTTTGGTGGCTAATGTGGCATTCCATAGCTTAGGTTTGGTGATCAGACTGAGTATGGGGTGTTACAGTTACCTCTAAGGGGCCGAAGTCAAAATAGGGCATCAAATATCGTAGCAATTGGTGCAAATTGAACTGAGGCTAGATAGTCTGCACTTGTTTACGCCGTTGAAGATCATTAGGATGGAGATGCGTCTGATGTCATTACATGTATTTTTTACCATCCATTCTATCCCATACTTTGCCTTAATTAACATAGATCCAACCATTTATAGGTTGCGCTTAATATGTCTGATAAACTGGGTTTTAAGGTAGAGGAAACCACTACTGATGTTACCGTAGTAAGCCCCTTTGGACAACCAGTTACTGTAAAAAAATTTTATAGGAGATGTCCTTTGAAGGTTTAAGGTGTAGTCTTTCTAGTGAACCTTATGGAATTACCTTTTGGGGAGTTTAGTTTAATTCTGGGAATGAATTGGTTAGTAGAACACCAAGTTAGCCTTGACTATACCTCAAAGAAAAAAACTTTAAAAATAGTTGAGGGTAGTGAGATTTTTATGGTTGGGGAGTGACAAAATTATTTATCCAATGTAATCTCCACTATGGTTGCTGTGAAGTTAGTTCGAAAAAGGGGTGACGCTTATCTAGCCTATGTAATGGATGGGAATACAAATAGCTCTGTTATAGATAACATTCGAACCATTAGGGAATTCCCATCTGTGTTTCTTAAGGAGTTACCAGGGTTACCTTCAGATGTGTTCTTAAAACTAAATCATAATCTTTTGAATCATGCTAAGTTTTCTTCAGTGGCCAATGTAATCTCTCAAATTGGGGCTTAACGTCTAGGCTAGGTTAGAGAGGTTACACCTCTATTTAAAAATGGGAAAATTAGTCTTATATGTGATGGTCACTAAACTAACTATAAGTACGACAAAGGCGAGCACACCTATCGAACAATAGTATAGCTATGGTGAGTAGGGAATATTGTATCCACGAGGACTAAAAGTACTAGTAATTACTATTTTTCTATTATTTAGCCAACAATTTGGTGTGATGTGTTTTGATCTAATTTACTAAACAAATTTAACTATGAACGCAATAGAGAATGAATCAAAGAAATAATCAAATATTAACCAATGAGATAGACAATACCTAGGGAAGAATCTACCTAGACTTCACCTTTTATTATGAATCTGAATTAAACGATTTATTCACTTGTGTCTTGATCTATAGAAATCCTTATATTATGTTAAAATATCTTTTGAGAGTAAGAACAACTGACTCTAGGTTGATTAATTCAAATCTCTTTCTAATTAAAACCCCTACCATCACATATTTGAATTTTTGTATTTGCGTATATGTTCCAATCGCTCCACCATAACGCACAAAGATGAGTGAGTCCTTAAAGAAAGTTGGGAATATATTTTAATTACAAGTTTCTTTATATTATTATATGTTTTGAATGTATTCTAGATTCAATTATGACATGATTTGTGATTATAATTTTGATTCGATAGTTTTCTTGACATTAGAGGAGAGAAATAATAACTTGTAATGAGTTAGGGGGAGAGTAATTTGAACCAAAAGTTCAATAAGGATAACTCATTACAACTTAAATAGTAGATGTATTTACAAACTTAATGAGAATAACCAAGTGTTATATACCATCTAATATTTTAATTTGAATCAAAGTCCCAATAGGACAATCAATTAGAATAATTAATAGATTGATTGGTTCCAAATATGAAAATTCTTCTTGATGGTCATATAGTGGAGGCGGGTGCTCTAGAAGAGACCTAAGACATAACTAATAAGTAAAACTCTAGAAGAGATTTAGGTACCTGAAACTGAATTTTAAAGTAATAAAAATAAGAGATCTCGATAAGTCATGTCAATTTGAAAAAATGTGAAACCGAATAATAAAAGTGGCCAACAATGATTTTGCATGCAATAATATTATTGAAATAATAAAATAAAAGGAGGATCTTGAATAAATCTATTTAGAAATATTGATATAGAATAAATTGATCAAATAGAAAGATGCCACTCAAGTGCCATTAAATTCGTAGAGTTTTTGGACCAGTAGTCCAAATATCTAAAGGTATAAAGCTAGTGAGGCTGCAATTGAAGTAGTTTTGAAAAAGTGGAATACAAAAATGAATTTTTTCGCTAAGTCTTGGCATTGATTATGAAAAGATATAATATTCTTTTGTGGTCGATGAAATAACTTTTAATTATATTATTAAATTGACAATTCATAAAAGGTTTAACTTGAGTCTTGTAACGCCCTAAGTTTTTTATTTCTGATTTTGTATAATTTTGACACAAATGTGTATATGCTTCAGTGGTTAAGTGTTCTGGGTGTGTGTGTAAGGTCCCAAGTTCCAGCCTTACCTTTGGCAAATTTTTGTTATTTTTAAATCCAAGCCTTATCCCTGTTCAGTAGGCTTTTATTTAATTGCATGTGAATTCATATTAAAATGAGCCTGCTAGTCTGAGTGGTAAGGGAGTCAATGTGTTGGAGGTACTATGTTCGAATCCCTGCGTTAGCAAGGGTGTTAAGTTTTTCTCGAATATCTGTTAAAGAGTTTCGGTGGAGTTGGATTTCTGAGGGAGTTAGGAGTCAGTGGGTTATTGGTAGTAAAATTAGGGATTTGAGGATATTTTTATTTTTATCCATTGTATTTCAAAAAAAAATTCTCTCTTCCTAGAAAAGAAAAATCTGACGTTAGTTTCACTCAGTTTTCCCAAAACTTGTCGTCTTCTTTTTCTTTTGATTCTTCTTTCTGGTTGTTTTGATCTTTCGGCAATTTCGTTGATTGTTTTTCCATTTTCCTTAGGTACTCGGTAAGTGGGATTCTAGTAACTATTAAAAGTATTTGTTTTCCAAATTTCAAGTTGGAACCTTAATTTCTGTTTTGGCATCAAGAAATCGAGTACAACGGGACTCCCTCACGTAGAATCGTAGTTCAATAATCATTCGAGGTGTTCGGATAAGCGATGAACACTTGTTTTAATTATTGTCAGCTTCGTAGTTATGGTTTAATCGTGGGTTAAGTATGATTTTGAACGTTGGTATATCGATTTCTAGGTTCTGAAGGGTTCATATTTGCTGTGGCATCAAATCGATACCAGGTGTGTACCCGAAACATAGAAAATGAGACTTCAAAAAAAGCTAAAAAATAAATTTGTCGACGCCACATGGGCGTGTGGTCACCCGTGTGGAAGGTCGTCTGCAAGACACGACCATATGGTCGACGAAGGCATGGCCGTGTGCAACACAAAGTCGTATGTTGGCTCAAGTGTGGCCATGTGGACCACACGGGCAAAGGCCAATCAGTGCGTGTGGGCCCACATGGGCATGTGGCCCCATAATTTTTGAGATTTTCTCTAGGGTCGCACGAGTCATTCCGATCAACTGTGGGCCTACTATAGGGTCAGTAAGGGCTAACTAATCCCAAATTTGTATGCAAGAATATTCTGATAGACTGATCTCTGTAGGATACTAAATGTATGTCTGACTATATTGATGTGTGTGTACCTACTATTTGTATAAAGCATGTTAAGTGTAAACTAAAAAATATATAGGATTTTTACTATGTATTTTATCACCATTTTACTTAAATTCATTGTTAAAACTAAGTAATTGTTTAATAAATTAATGAACTATATGAAAATATGAAATTAGGACATAGAAATTATTAAAATGTGGTTTTATGCTTTATTATATAGTTTTCATGCATAAAATGGCTTATTTTCGATTTGCTTGAACATATTATATTTTTAAGACATAAAATGGGTCATGCATGATTAAATTAAATAATAACATATAAAATTATATTTAATAATTCATTTTAAAATATTTCATTAATAATTTGGGTTTTAATTAATTATTTAAATTGGATAAATTTTGTTCTTTGGTCCTTTAATTTATCTATTTATTTTGGACAGGTTTGATAGCATTGCTAAATTACAAAAAAAAAAAACTGTCCAAATTGAAGACCAAGTCAACCCAAATTTGGCTACACATGGCTGTCCACATAAACCACTTTTTGGTTTAATTACATAAGGTCCTTGCAATGTTGAAGAAATTAGATATTTGCTCGAAGATTTACATTTGACCGAGTCTCAGTCTGGAGTTGTTTTGGCATTTAAATTGCTTAAAAATCAAGTGAAATTCAACTGATAATTCACTAGTCATGGTCAGCCACTATTGGAAAAGCTTGAAGAGACTAACCCTCTCTATTTTTAGAAAACTACTCTCCTCTCTTCACCTATAAATAAGACCTCATTTGATCCCTCATAACTCATCCCTCATCCATCATCATTCTCTCTATTCTCTCTATCCTCTTTAGCATTTTCCATTTCTCACGCCTAGCATCAGCTCTTCATAGAGATTTTAGCAATTAAGCCTCTTAAAGAGCCCTTGGTCGGCCACCTTGGAGAGCCATCAGCAAAGGAGCAAAGCGAAGGAGTGAAGGAGCCTCATCGGTAAGAGTCTTGGGTGACAACCACTCTGATTTGGGTTTAATCTTTCTTTTCTTTAATTTAATCTAAAAATGTTTGCTATGTGTTCTTTGTCCTTGTTTACAACAATGTTAGCTTAATTTTATTTAAGCTAGGATGATTACTTTTATTAAATAATATTTATTTGATTCATGCTTATAATGTTTGTGCCTCAATCGATCATGTTTTCAATTAAAATCAAGTCTGTATTTCGTTCATATGTGATTGAAATGCACCTAAATTAGCTGAGTGATCCTAACCAGATGACAACTAGTGGACACATAATTGAAATGTGCATGCTTAATTTAGATACTAACCCGACTAAATTACAGGTTGCATAATAACTCTAACCAAGCTCTATTATCTGCATAGTTTTTAGATTAATGTGATTAAACTATTTCAAACCTAACACATCCCTATTACCTCACACGAATGCTAAGAAACCCTTAGTAAATAAAGAAAAATAAAATGCGTAGTTACTAAGTAAAGGATTTTGAAAGGACATAATGTTGTTTCCAAACTCATGAAAGATCGAGTTACCATGGAATGTTTTTTTGAATGTTATTAAGCATGTTGATAATAAATTGAGTTTAATTAAAGTAATTATCCTAGTTTATTTATGTTATAATTGTTGCAAATTATGTTTAATTTTGATAAAATCTATTTCTTTTATATAGTTTTCATACTTAGGATAATTTGCATTAGGGATCATTGCATTTAGTTTAATATATTTAATTTGAATCATCACTTCTCAACCATATTGTGTTTTTATTTACCAAGTTGTTAGTATAATTTTACAATTAAGTGATTTAACACAAATACAATCTCTGTGGAGACGATAACTCAATACTTACTTATAACTTGATAATGACTATGTACACTTGCACAAACCTACGCGTTACAAGTTTTTGGCGCCGTTGCCGGGGAATTGTTAACTATTGCCATAGTCATTTTTTTGTGAAATTATTTACTTCCAATTTGGTTTGTTTCTAACATTACTAACTTATTCTTTTTAATTTTTTGATTTTTTTAAAGGTGTTTATGAGTATAGATTGGATTATTGGTTTACTCCCTGTAGACCATGAAATTGAGCAAACTTTCAGACAAAGAAGACATGAACGAACAGCTCAAAGACAAGTTAAGATAGACCTAGGAAATCAGAATCAAGACCAAGGTAATGATGCCGATCATGTACAAAACCCCATCCTCATTGCCGATGATAGGGCTCGATGCATTAGACAATATGCTATGCCACTTTTCAATGAGTTAAATCTAGGAATTAGAAGGACAGATATTGAGGCAAACCAATTTGAATTGATACCAGTGATGTTTCAAATGCTCCAAACGATGGGCCAATTCAGTGGTATGCCCATGGAAAATCCACATCTCCACCTTCGATTGTTTATGGAGGTGAATGATTCATTCAAGATAGTAGATGTGACTGAAGATGCATTGAGGTTGAAGTTGTTTCCGTACTCATTGCTAGATTGAGCACGAGCATGACTCAATTCATTGCCACCAAGTTCCATATCTATATGGCAAGAATTAGCAGAGAGATTTTTGGTTAAGTATTTTCTTCCTACCAAAAATGCTATGTTGAGGAGCAAGATCACAACTTTCCAACAATTGGATGACGAGTCTTTGTATAAGGCTTGGGAGCGATTCAAGGAGTTACTTCGTAAGTGTCCTCATCATGGGATTCCTCATTTTATCTAGTTGGAGACATTCTATAATGGTCTCAATGCACATACAAGATTGATGAAAAATGCTTCTGCGAATGATGCAATTTTGTCTAAGTCTTATAATGAGGCTTATGAGATCATTAGGAGGATCACGAGTAATAACTATCAATGGCCAACAAATCGAACAACTTCAAGAAGACGTGTAGCTAGAGTTCATGAAGTTGATGCCCTCACTTCGTCATCAGCTCAAGTATCGTCTATTTTCTCTATGTTAAAACAGTTTACCACTAATAGTGCTAATAATTTTGTAGCTCAGCCACCAAGTCCGTTTGAAGTAGTTTCCTGTGTGTACAATGGGAAAGGTCATTCTTTTGAGAATTGTCCATCAAATCCCAAGTCAATGCACTATGTGGGGAACCAAAATCAAAATAGGAGTGGATAAGGACCCCAGTCCAACTTCTACAATCCTTCATGGCGTAATCATCCTAACTTTTCTTGGAGAAACCAAGGAAATAGACCGAATAACAACTTATTACAGCATAGACCGAACCAATCTCAAGGGTTTAATCAGATAACTCCAAGACCACCTCAAGTTGAGGCATCAAATAGTTTGGAGAACTTTTTGAAAGCGTACATGGGAAAGAATGATGCTTTGATCCAAAGCCAAGTAGCAATATTGAAAAATTTGGAAAACCAAATGGGTCAGTTAGCTACAGAGCTTCCTAATAGACCACAAGGAACCTTGCCGAGCGATACTGCGAATCCAAGAAATTTGGGTAAAGAACATATCAAGACAATGGCATTGTGAAGTTATAAAATTCTGGAACCTAGATTGATTGATGTTGAAAATAAGCCCGTTGAGAAGAATCAACCAGCTGTTTAAATTCCTACACCAAAAGAGTTAGAATCTGCAAAGACTGACAAGATAAATCCTAACTTTGTGAATTCAGATACTTTAACATCTTCTTTGAATGCAGATTTACCTACTCAGAAGAGTTATCTGATTCAGCTGAAAGTTCCATCACCTCCATATCCGCAGAGGTTGCTGCAACACAAGCAGAAATAGGAGGTGCAATTTAAGAAGTTTTTGGATGTTCTGAAGCATTTACACATCAATATTTTGTTGGTGAAGGCTTTAGAACCAATGTCGAATTATGTGAAGTTTATGAAGAATATACTATCCAAGAAGAAATGACTGAGTGAATATGAGATAGTTGCCTTGACAAAGTAGTGCAGTGTGTTCCTGCAGAACAAACTGCCACCGAAATTGAAAGACCCAGGAAGCTTTACTATACCCTGTAACATTGGTGAATCCTACTGTGGTAAAGCTTTGTGTAATTTAGGAGCAAGTATCAACTTGATGCCTAAGTCTATTTTCAAGATGCTAGGGATAGGTGAAGTAAGACCTACAACTGTGATGCTTCAGCTAACGGATCGATCTTTAGCATATCCCAAAGGAAAGATCAAAGATGTTTTCGTAAGAGTCGATAAATTTATTTTTCCTATTGATTTCATTGTCTTAGATTTTGAAGCAGATAAGGAAGTGTCGATCATCCTTGGGAGACCTTTCTTAGCTACGAGAAGAACGGTAATTGATGAGCAGAAAGGTGAACTCACCATGTGAGTTCAAGATGATTAGGTAACCTTTAACATTCTTAAAGTGATAAAATATCCCGATCCGACAAAAGAGTGTTCAGTTATGGAAGAGATAGAAAACTTGGTTTCTATGGAAAGAAATTTTGAAAAAGATCCATTAGAAAAAGCCTTAGATCTTGACCCTTTGGAGGATGAAGAAGGTGAAGAAAACATGGCTTTGATGAAAGCCAATCTGAGAAATTTTATTCAATCCACACGGTTTGAATCGTTGGAGTTAGAAGTCAAAGAATTTGTGCAACCCAAGTTGTTAATTGAAGAACCACCTAACTAAAGGTGCTCCCTTCCCATTTGAAATACGTTTATTTAGCTGATAGTTCCACTTTGCCTGTGATTGTTTCAGCAAAACTAATGAAAGATTAAGAGTAACTAATTGTTGTTCTAAAGAAATTTAAGAAAGCAATTGGTTGGGCCATAGCAGATATTCAAGGTATAAGCCCTTCTTTTTGCAAGCATAAAATTATTTTAGAAGAAGGTGAAAGAGCTCGAATTGATGGGCAAAGGAGGCTCAATCCTATTATAAAAGAAGTTGTGAGAAAGGAAGTGATCAAATGGTTAGATGCAGGAATCATCTATCCTATTTCAGATAGTTTGTGGGTAAGTCCAGTGCAGTGTGTCCCGAAGAAAGGTGGAATCACGATAGTTGAAAATGAGCATAACGAGTTAATTCCAACGAGAACAGTTACTGGTTGGAGTGTGACAGTCCGATTTAGACCCTAGTCAGAGTAGTGGTTTTGGAACCACAAATCTGAGTCAAAAAAATATTCTAATATTATTTTCTATGTTTATTATATGTGAATTAGCATGTGTGAAAGTTTCGTATAAAAATTTGATCATTTGTGTGCTTAATTTTTGAAAAGGGCCTAATCACGTAAAATGTAAAAGTGGCCTTCTATTTGTTAAAGTGCTTATTTATTATGTCTCTTTAATTTAGAGGTCCTTATGTTGTTATTAAACCATTGTTAGTGCTAATGGACATTAATGGCCTTAATATATGTAATTTTATAATGTTATTAATCAAGGGCAAAATTGGTATTTAGTAATTTAAGTTATTTCAATTAAACCAACATGAAAATAAAGGACATTATCATCCATTTTGCATTGAAAATAAAAGAAAAAGAAAAAGTTGAATGTGTTTAGGGTTTCAGCTAAGAATTTGGCTAATTAAGGTATGAGTTTTAATCCATTTTTTATAATTTCTACATTTTTTAATCGTTGGTTAGTAATCTATCAAGCCCATGCCCTAATTTCTGATTTTGTTGATGATTTTGAGTCATCCCATTGTTGATAATGTAAGCTTTATGAAGTTTGATGGTAGTAAATGAAAGATATGTGTTAGATTACTAAGTTTTGTCCTTGAATTTTTGATGAATTTGAGTAATTTGGACTAAATTGTAAAAATGAGATTTTGAGGGAATAAAATGTGAAATCAATGAAATATATGGGCTTATATGAACATTATGAAAATTCGGTTAAGCATAAGTATAAAGAAATTTTGTGTATTTTGTGATTTTATGGTTTAGGGACTAAATTGTTAAAATGTGAAAATGTGAGGGCTAATTTGTAAAATGCTCTAAATATGTGTTTTTGTATTGATTTTAATGATTTGGTGAATAAGAGAGTTAAATTTGAATTTATATAGATTAAGAACCAAAAAAAAAAGACAGAATTAGATTGGGGAAAGTCGAAAGTCGTCGAATAATCGATTTCGTTCGCTCGAATCCGTACGAGGTAACTCAATATACAAATAAATGTGTTTTGAATTGAATTACTATCGATTATATGCTATTGAACTATGATGAATGATTATATGAGTTGAGAAATATGAGACATCCTAGAAAGTATCGACAAAGTTCCGACATCTGAAAAGCCCCGTACGAACCTTAGGAATTGTTAGGATATATATGTCATGACATAGGATCCGATATGTATTATCGTGTAAGACCACGTTTGGGACGTTGGCATCGACTTATGATTTACGTGTACGACCATGTCTGGGACATTGGCATCGTATTTGATTTCATGTAAGACCTTGTCTGGGACAGTGGCATCGATGTTTGATTACATGTAAGACCACGTCTAGGACGTTGGCATTGTATGTGCTTTTCGAGCTATCAACGTATCCTTACTATTCCAAACAGTTCAACGGGCATTCTGAGAAAATGAATTATTGTGTGAACATGTATCTGATTCAGGTACGTTTGAATTGAGTATCATATTTGATGTTGAAAGGTAAGTTTATGTACTTTATTGAACAAATTATGATATGTGATAAAAGCATGAGAAAATATGGTATATGTGCTAAAGAATTTGGAATATGTTAAATGTACATGAACATTAACATTTGAAATAGTATATGAATATGAAGTATATGTAATTTGATGATGCTTTTATGCTTAAAGTGTTAAGTTTATTTGTATATGGCTTACTAAGCTTTTAGAAAGCTTACTTTGTGTGTGTTTGCATTGTTTTATAGATATCGAAGCTACCGAAAGCTCGGGGATCGTCAAGGATTATCACTACACTATTGACTCTATTTTGGTACCATTTGAAAGTGTAAATATTAAAGTATGGCATGTATAGGCTAGAAGTACTTCGATTATGTTTTGTGATGTATATATTTAGCCATGTGATATGGTTAGGTCTTGATTGTGGTCATGGTTTGATTTTCGTATTTGAAATGTGATGCAATATGATCAATATGATGTGTTTATGTATGGTCAAGAGATTTGATAAGTTTGGTAAGTTTTTTATACGTACTTAATGGTGAATTTGGTAAGAATGTGGTATCAGAATGAATAAGGTAAATTGAAGTTACAAAACAAATATTTTGATTTGATTATGACTTATGATTTATTATGTTTTGGTATGAATGTTAAGTATGAAATTTGTTGATAATGAAACGGCATGAAAGATGTATGTTTTGGCTATGAAATGGTTGAGAATTTGGTATAAAATGTCTTTGGTTTTATGCTTGTAGGGAGGACCCTTAAGGGGTGGCAAATTAGCCTTGTAAATGGCCTATTTTTCCCCACACGGGCAGAGACACGAGCGTGTGTCTCAGTCGTTTTGCTCGAGGTCCATTTCAAAATAAGCCTAGGTAGACCACACAGTTGCACACACGAGCGTGTGCTAGGCCATGTGGCCAAGTCAGTTTCGACCACAGGCTAGACATATAGGCATGTGGTCAGCTGTGTGACCCAAGTCAATAGCCTCCCAAATTTTCACACGGCCTAACACAAGGGCGTGTCTTGTGGCCGTGTGGACAAGTCAGTATGTATGCCCTGTTTTGACATGGCCTAGACACACGGGCGTGTCTAAAGCCGTGTGAGGTACACGGTCTGTTCACACGGGCGTGTGACCTATACATCTTTAAAAAATGTTTAAGTTTTGAAAAATTTTGTATGAGCTCAGTTTAGTCCCTACCTTTTTCTAATGCATGCTTAAGGTCTCGTTGACCTATGTATGGGACTCTATGTTGATGTTTGATTATGATTGTGGATGATGTGTATGAAATGTTTGTAAAATGTTTCGATTGTCCGGTAACACCTATAGCCCTAGTCCGACGATGGATACGGGTTGGGGGTGTTACATGGAGAATCTGTATTGATTACAGAAAATTGAATAAAGCCACTCGGAAGGACCATTTTTCTGTTGCCTTTTATGGATCAGATGTTAGATCAAGTGGCAGGAAATGAATTTTATTGTTTTTTAGATGGCTATTCGGGATATAACCAAATAGTTGTAGCTTCGGAGGACCAACATAAAACAACCTTTACTTGTCCATATGGTACGTTTGCTTTTAGGCGAATGCCTTTTGGTTTATGCAATGCACCTGTAACATTTCAACAATGCATGATGGCAATATTCACTAATATGGTTGAAAATTTTGTTGAGGTTCTCATGGATGATTTTTCTATTTTTGGTAACACTTATGGCATTTGTTTGAGTAATTTGGCTAAGGTACTGAAGAGATGCGAAGAGATAAATCTTGTCCTTAACTCGGAAAAATGTCATTTTATGGTTAAGGAAGGGATTGTCTTAGGGCACAAAATCTCAAAGAGAGGAATTGAAGTCGATAAAGAAAAGGTGGACGTAATTGAAAGATTACCGGCCCCAATTAATGTAAAATGAGTCAGAAGTTTCTTAGGCCATGCCAGTTTTTACTGAAGGTGAAAATTTCTAAACCGTTGTGTTTTTTGTTAGAGAAAAATACAGTGTTTAATTTCAACAAAGCATGTTTGAAAGCTTTTGAAGATATAAAAAAAGGTTAATCTCAGCCCCAATAATCGTTACACCTGATTAGAGCTCACCATTTGAGTTGATGTACGATGCAAGTGATTATGTCGTTGGAGTTGTGATGGGTCAAAGAAAAAACAAAGTGTTTCACCCTATTTGCTATGCAAGTAGAACTTTGACGGAAGCCCAACTCAATTATACAATAACTAAAAAGGAACTCTTTGTTATAGTTTTTGCTTTTGACAAATTTCGCTCATATCTTATAGGTACCAAAGTTACAGTATTTACTGAACATGCGACCATTAAATACTTGCTCACAAAGAAAGATGCAAAATTGAGGCTAATTCATTGGATACTTTTACTCCAAGAATTTGACCTTGAGATCCAAGACAGAAAAGGTGTCAAAAATCAAATAGCTGATCATCTATCAAGGTTGGAGCAAGATGAGGTAACTCGATCATTTGTGCCTATCAACGAAAATTTCCCAGATGAACACTTATTTGAGGTAAGTCAAATTCATGAAGCACCTTGGTTTGCTGATTTTGCCAATTATCTTGCATGTATAGCTAAAAGTGAGATTGTTGAGATCTTGTATCATTGCCATTCATATCCAAATAGGGGACACTTTGGTGGTTCATGTACTATAGCAAAGATTTTGCAAGCTGGTTTCTTTTGGCCTACACTATTTAAAGATGCTTATTCTTATGTGAAGAACTGTGATAAATGCCAAAGGACTGGAAATATATCAAGGAGGAATGAGATGCCCTTGACAAACATTTTGGAGATTGAATTCTTCGATGTATGGGGCATTAACTTCTTAGGCCCGTTTCCTTCTTTGTATGGGAACAAATACATCTTAGTAGCTATGGACTATGTATCCAAGTGGGTTGAAGCTAAAGCATACCTTACAAATGATGCTAAGGTATTCATGCGATTCCTACATAAGCATGTGTTTACACAATTTGGGACACCAAGAGCTATTATTAGTGATGAAGGTTCTCACTATGTGAACAAATGGCTTAAGTGGTTGCTTGATAAATATGATGTGAAGCACAAGATTGCTATTGCCTATCACCCCTAGTTTAATGGGCAAGTTGAAAGAGTGAACCGTGAAATCAAAGGTATCCTTGAAAGGTTAGTACGCCCTAGCAGAAAAAATTGGTCTTGAAGGCTCGATGATGCACTATGGGCCTATCGAACAACATTTAAGACACCTTTAGCAATGACTCCTTATCAGTTAGATTTTGGAAAAGCATGTCATTTGCCATTAGAGTTGGAGAATAGAGCTCACTGGGCTTTGAAGAAGTTGAACTTTGATCTTAAGCAAGCCCGTGAGAGAAGGATGTTACAACTTAATGAGTTGGACGAGCTGAGGTTGTTTTCCTATGAGAATGCCAAAATGTGTAAAGAAAGATCAAAGAGATGGCATGAAAGTCATATACAACCTCGCGAGTTTAAAGAAGGTCAAAAGGTTTTGTTGTTTACTTCAAGGTTGAAGTTATTTCCTGGGAAGTTTAAATCCCAATGGAAAGAACCCTATACCATATACCGAGTTTATCTTTATGCAGCTATTGAATTATATGAAAATTACGGAGGTACGTTTAAAGATAATAGTCAACGTCTCAAACACTACTGGATGGTGAGGTTGAGCGAGTTGAATCTTCGTTCAAATTAATTGACCCTTGATTTTTCATGAACTCGTTTTGTAAATAAATAAATAATTAGAACTTATTTTCTTAACTAATTACATTCAGTTAATTCTATCTGAGGAGATTGGAACTTAAGTGGGATCGTTGTGACTCCTCTAACCTCTCTTGGGAATTAATTTAATGTAATTTGTTAAGAAGAATTTTTCTAATTAAGATTTAAAAATTTTAAGTTTCATTTGTTTTGTTTAAATTTTAAATTTTTATGTTAATAAAGAGGGTCAAATTTGGCCCAAGTACTAATCAAATTTTTTTTCTTGAATAAGTTTATAAATACAGTCTGAGTTTGAGGCCCAAGACAACAAAAAAAGGGAAAAATCCATACTTAGCCACCACTCCCATTACTTGCTGCCCAAGTAACCCTAATGTAGCTAAATTTTCGCTACATGTTGCCATAATTCTTCCCTATATAAACTCCTCTCCATTCTACAATTTTTCATATCCCTCTAAGTAATTTGCTTAACCCTACAAATCCCTAAATCTCCCTCTTGTGCCGCTAGCCTCAAATCCCAAAAGAAACCCCAGTCTCTCTTCCCTTTTTGCTGAATTCACCTATTGCCACCACACACTGCCGTTACTGTCCACACTATCCTTGTCATCGCAAGATTTTTATCGTAGCAAGTCCTTACCCACCTTACCGATTTCTCTTTTCCCCTTGTGCAGAAACTTTGCCAAATTCTCAAGAAAAGATACCATGTCTCGCAAAAGAACCAGATCTTCAAAGACTACTCCTGAAAACTCGATTTTGATCGATGAAGAAGTGAAAGAGAGATTTGATTCAATCTTCAAGCATCAACCTATGATGCCAGAAAAAGGTTTTAACTTGAAGAGTAATGATTTGATGGTTGTTCCTATACCGGTTAGAAAGAAAATCAATGCTCTCAAGTGGGAACGATTTTGTGATGCTCGTTTACTTTCTGATGATGAACTAGTTTGAGAATTCTATGCTAGTTTGGCTACGCAAGATGCTACTGAGGTCATCGTTCGAAATAAAAAGGTACCTCTTACTTCTAAGTCCATCAATGATTTGTTTAACTTACTTGATGTTGAAGAAGATGAGTACTACCCTATGATGAACAATATCAATTAAAATTTTCTTCAACAAGTGCTTGATATTGTGACAAATCCAGGATCCCAATGGATTATAAGACAGTATTGGAGCCATTCTTGCCGAAGGGAATACCTAAAACCAGTAGCAAAGGTATGGTTTTATTTCGTTCGTTACAGTTTTATGCCTATCTCACATAGTTCCACCATCTCAATGGAATGAATGCTCTTGTTATATGCAATTTTGACAGAAAAGTCCATTAAAGTTGGGAAAATTATTCTCAAGGAGATTCATGATTGTGCTAAAAAGAAGACATGAAGTGCTTATTTCCCATCATTAATCACTTCACTTTGCTTAAGGGCCCATGTTAAAACACAAGCAAATCTGAAAGGGTAATATGTTCAAGGGTGCATTACAAATCATGATCTTGAAAGGTTAGTAGAGAAGGTGCATGAGCTGAATCAAGGCGAGCAAGAAGAGCCAACTGAGCCAGATATCGATGAGTCAATAAAGGAAACTGAAACTGAAGCTAATTTAGTTATAGACATTGAAGAAGAAGAATATGACAAGGAACCGAATAGTCCTAAACCAGTTGAAGGATCTGCAGCCCCTGAATCAGAGGTTGAGCTAGAAAAAGAAATAGTCAAGCTAAGTTTTGAACCTGAATCTACAACTCCAATGTCGACTTCTGCAAATGCTTCAAAGAAATCCGAGTTGTCAATTATGATGGATATGTGCAAGTTCATGCACAATCAACAACAAACTTACTGGATATATGCAAAAATTAGAGATGCCTTAATTCAAAATACTTTTAAGAATATCTCTAATACTTTTGTTCTTGAGTTTCCAGATGCTATCTTTGAGACATGGACGGAAGATACTGACTATGCAAGCGGAGATGGAGCAGAAGAAGACAAGGGGAATGAGTCAAAAAAAATAAAATGGGGAATTCTTTTCTTGTTATTTATTTAATCATTTTTAGGCCTTTAGAAATTTATTTGTTTCGTAATTAGGATTTAATTTCTACAGAATAAAACATAACAAGCATGAATAAACTTAACACTTCTTTAGAAATAAAAAGACTAAGTAATGTGGTAATGGGAATGAACATGTCTAGGATTGGGTTATTATGAAAGACTTGGTATTGAATCAGTCTTAATGACTCACCTCTCTTTCTTTTCAACCCTACCTGGTGTTCAGTTTTTATTCATTACTTTGTTCTTGCAGTGAGAATATTGCTCCTTTTTAAAGGGGGGTAAAGCAAATAAATTGCTCAAATTTTAAAATTTTTCAAGTATGTTTCAATCATTTCTTTCATAAGTACATTTTAATAAATGAATGTTTAAAGACATTTTTTGTTAATGAGATAGTTTATATGCAAGTATGAATGATGATTTTATCTGAGTGAAAGTATGTTATCATAAAGAATGGAATGCTTGTATGATCTTAGCCTTAGTAATGTTTTCCATGAAAACTTAGTTTCTCTTGAGATTAGACATGCATGAAGGTTTATATCTTTAGAATTGACTTAGTAACTTTTTGAGGCGAAATCCTAGAGGACATAAAAATCTAAAATGACATAGGCACTATTTCTTTGGAACGTTTGAGCCTTTTCAAGCCAACCCTATGATATTAGACCCTTGAAATTGTAATTTTAAGCTTAAAGGCATGTTCATTGCAATGAACCTACATTATAAGCCATATTATCATATTTTTAAGTTATCCTAATTTTGTGCACCCATCTTAACTAAAGTTGTCTTGGTAATCAACATTTGAGGAAATTTTTAAAAAGATGTATGTGTTCATGCTTATAAAAAAGAATGAGATGAAGGAAGAGCGAAGAAAAGTTTGCTCAGTCTCCAAAAAGAAAAATGTATGAGCTTGAGTTCAAAATAAGTTTGGGGGTGTTCCAAAGGTTCACTTAAAGAAAAGGATGTATTTTGAGAAATCCAAGACAAAGTTAAAGGTTAAGAATTTGAAACCAAAATGTCTCATCTCTTACAATCCCTACGTTTAATCGAGCCCCATTACAAACTTATAAAAGACCTATTGATTTGATGATTATGTCACCTACATTAGTGGAGAGGAAGTACTAAGTTCAAAATATGAAGATCATAAATAAGCCTTATGATTGTTTGCTTGATTGATAAGAAATTATGTTGAATGAAGAATGTTATCTGCGGCTGTGATATACATACAAACTATGATTCATGTTGGCATATTTTGAAACTTAGTATAAAACTTTAAAAATATTTACATATGAATTACTTGTTAATAAACAAGATCTATGAACATGAAGTTATTGATACATGATTATGGGACAAATATTGATGCTGCTAACATAGTTAGCAATTTTGCCTTAGCAAGACCTTTTGTTGTGCATAAACATTACTCGGGACGAGCAATGATTTAAGTTTTGGGGTATGTAAACTGAAAAATATACAGATTTTTTCTATGTAATTTATCACCTTTTTACTTAAATTTGTTGTTAAAACTAAGTAATTGTTTAATAAATTAATGAAATATGTGAAAATATGAAATTAGGATATAGAAATTATTAAAATGTGATTTTATGTTTTATTATATAGATTTCATGCATAAAATGGCTTATTTTAGATTTGTTTGAACATATTATATTTTTAAGACATAAAATGGGCCATGCATCATTAAATTAAATAATAAAATATAAAATTGTATTTAATAATTCATTTTAAAATATTTCATTAATAATTTGGGCTTTAATTAATTATTTAAATTGGATAAATTTTGTTCTTTGGTCCTTTAATTTATCTATTTATTTTGGACAAGTCTGATAGCTTTACTGGATTACAAAAAACCATCCAAATTGAAGAACAAGTCAACCCAAATTCGGTTACACATGGCAGTCTACATAAACCACTTTTTGGTTTAATTACACAAGGTCCTTACAATGTTGAAGAAATTAGAGATTTGCCCGAATATTTACATTTGACCAAGTCTTAGTCCATAGTTGTTATGGCATTTAAATTGCTTAAAAATCAAGCAAAATTCAACTCAAAATCCACTAAGCATGTTCGACCACTCATTAGAAAAGCTTGAAGAGACTAACCCTCTCTATTTTTAGCAAACTACTCTCCTCTCTTCACCTATAAATAAGACCTTATTTGATCCCTTATAACCCATCCCTCATCCATCATCATTCTCTCTATTCTCTCAATCCTCTTTAGCATTTTCCATTTCTCACGCCTAGCATCACCTCTTCATAGAGATTTTAACAATTAAGCCTCTTAAAGAGCCCTTGGTCAGGCCCCTTGGAGAGCCATCAGAAAAGGAGCAAAGCGAATGAGTGAAAGAGCCTCATCGATCAGAGTCTTGGGTGACAGCCACTCTGATTTGGGTTTAATCTTTCTTTTCTTTAATTTAATCTAAAAATGTTTTCTATGTGTTCTTTGATCTTGTTTACAACAATGTTAGCTTAATTTTATTTAAGCTAGGATGATTGCTTTGATTAAATAATATTTATTTGATTCATGCTTATAATGTTTGTGCCTCAATCGATCATGTTTGCAATTAAAATCAAGTCTATATTTCGTTCATACATGATTGAAATGCACCTGAATTAGCTAAGCAATTGTAACACCCCTCACCCATATCCAATGCTGGGACAGGGCTCGAGGCATTATCGAGCTTAAACATTCACAAACATACCGGGTCACCAAATTTCGCCTAAAACTAAAACTTTTCAAACACATGCATATCGTCCCTTATACAGGCCTCCGAGGCCTAAAACATACATTGGGGCAGTTCAGGACAAAATCAAAAACATTCGATAAACTTTGGGCAACTTAACAATTTTCTAGCTTTAGAGAGTCACAAGCCCATGTGGGTGGGGCCGTGTGGTCACACATGCCCGTGTTGGTGGGGCCGTGTGGTCACACACGCCCGTGTGGATTAGGACACTCCCGTGTCCTCAACCCGTGTAACTCTCTATTTATGACGTCAGCAAAATAATTTATACCACACTGCCAGGCCACACGCCCGTGTACTGGGCCGTGTCCTCCACACGGTTGAGACACATGGTCGTGTCTCTACCCGTGTAGCTAACAGTTAGGCTATTTTCCAAGCATTATGTTGACCTTATTTTCCCCTCATACTTTTACACATCATAGCCAAAAATTATAACATCAATTTAATATTTAATCATTATCATCTTACTATCATGCCACATATTCACTCCATGGCTACGACCATCTCGAATGGTCCTAGGGCATTCATCACGTACATGTGTCATATACTTCATATACATGGTGAACAAGCATAATTACATAACCACATTACAAGACATAAACACATACCATGGATAAATAGGCTCACAAGCCAAAATCATTATAAGCCACATCTCATGGCTATATACAATGAATCAATATAAGGCAACATCTTTGCCAAAACATAAAAACACATGTCAATATTTAAGTCCCCTATACATGCCACTCACTTGAAGAAATTAAGTTTCGATAATACTCCAAAGATGGTAGCTTGATAGTGTGAGGTTGCCTCTGACGATCTCCAACCCCGATCTGACCTGAAGACACTAGAAGAAATGGAAGGGGGAGTAAGCTTTACACTTAGTAAGTCCATATGAAAATAATAAGCATTATAACAACATGTTCCCTTAGGTAAAACAAACATAATTACACTTTTACTCAAGTTCTGGTCAAGTTGTTTACTCGAGTCATAGTCAATAAATTATTTATAACTCAAGCTACAGGACTCTAAATTAAGATCTGTTAATTTTTCCTAAAACTAGACTCATATATATTTTTACCATAAAATTTCCAGAATTTTTTATCTTTCCAATAAGTATATTTTATTCTTTAAACTCTCCCCTATTTCGTTATCCAATAGCTTTGACCTCTATCTACTAAAAATAAAATATATCATAGTACGAGACTCGGATAATGTTTCTGTCTCTTTCTATTGAAAATAGACTCATTAAGTATTTTATTTATATGAATATTAACTCATAATTATTTTTTTAAAATTTCTAGTGATTTTCCAAATTTAAGACAGGGGAGTCTAGAATCACTCTGACTCTATCTTAGAAGAATTAAAATATCTCATAATACATGATTCTTTTACTTACATCATTTTCTTTACGTGAAACTAGACTCATTAAGCTTTAATTTCATATATTATTAATCCTCTAATTCGACTTCCACCATTTATGGTGATTTTTCAAACTCAGGCTACTTTTGCTGTTCAACACTATTTCGGTGCAAAATCACAATAGCTATCATAATTTCATTGTCACATTGGTCATGGACTCATTATTTCATAAATCCCATATTCAATTACACAGTGTAAGTTAACATGATATTGCAACACAATTCATAATCATAAGCATAAGGACGGTTCGTCTTTCAAATCTTTTCACTTGTTCATCATGTATACACATACATATGCATGAATTCGCTTACTCATCATTTATCACCTCTCAATAAGGCAACACTTATGAGTATGATCTACGTACTTGTACATATCCATAGCATATAGATTAACTTTACCTTTATCACCACGCCCATCTTGGGACTTTCATCGCATTATTCATTATAATACCCGTTGAATTTCTCAAAAATCTCGATGGATAATCCATTTACCGTCAAGTCATACAAGTGATCATCTCAAATACACACTCCCACGAACCTCACATCTTATGGCTGGATTACCAGTCTAGGCTAAATCCCTCGTAATATAAACTCATGAAGTGATGTCGGGATTACCAGTACAGGTTAAATCCCTTGTAACGACAAGCACTCTCAATGAGCTTGGATCTGAATTACCAGTCCAGGCTAAATTCAGACCCTAATCAGATTACCCGTCCGGGCTAAATCTTCAATGCGCACATATTCTTCGGGAGGCTCAATCACTCAAGGAACACTCGTCTGGGCTAGATCCTTTCTATATTTGAGATCAACGGATTACCCGTCCGGGCTAAATCCTTTTCTATAACACATGTAGGATCTCAAGTCATGTATGCCATGGTTTATCCATCGAATTTCCTTTTTTATTCAACCAGGATTTTTCCCTTTTCATCAAGTATCCCATTATGCATAGCTGATCATGCAATGTACATCCAGTTCAACACATTTCCATGTTTATTTAAACATTAGTCCATGAAATAAACATGGTATTGCATATAATTATATTTAGGCATTTGTTAAAATATATAATCTTCATATCAACTAAATAAATATCCATCACACAATGTTAACAAATCAATTTAAGTTCAAGTAAGAACAATAATATCATTGCATTATCATTAACATATGAACTTACCTCGGTTTTGAGTACGACTATTTATTTCGAGTTTGTGCTTAACCTTGTTCAACCTTGTTCTAAGTCCGAATCTTGTTTTCCTTGATCTATAATATCACATTTAGCCTAATAATTAGTCACATTATTCATATGGGTCCAAAAATCATACTTTTATAAATTTATATTTTGACCCCTAAACTTTCACATATTTGCACTTTTGCCCCAATGCTCGTAAAATGATTTTTATTCAATTTACTTGCATTTAAAGCCTAGATGAATCATTTTCATAACTATGGAAGCCCCTAATTTCCACTAAATCACCCTTTTATGACCAATTTTATAATTTTTACAAAACGGTCCTTTCGAACATTTTCATCAAAAATCGCTTAGTAAAAGTCATTTATTACACACCGAGCCTTCATATTCTACCATTAAACATCAAAATATATGCATATCATTTATGGGTAAATTTTTAAACACAAACCCTAGCTCAAATAAATGGTAGAAATAGCTAGAACATGTTATCGGGACTTCAAAAATGCATAGAACGTTAAAAACGGAGCTCAGAATCACTTACTATTGAGCTTGGAAGCTTGAACAAACCCTAAACATGGCTGCTCCTGGTACATTCGGCTGAATCAAGAAGAAAGGGACACATTTGGGTTTTAAAATTTGTCTTTTAATTCATTTTACCCCTGAATGACCAAAATGCCCTTTTTACTATTCTTTCAAATTTTACCCAACCAAGGCCATTTTTGTCCAAAAAGTTATACAATGGTATAATTACCATTTAAGGACCTCCCATTTAAAATTTCAAAACAATTAGACACCTCTAACATGTAGAACTCAACTTTTGCACTTTTTATAATTTAGTTCTTTTGACCAAATTGAGTGCCCAAACGTCGAAATTCTCGAACAAAATTTTCATAAAATCATTACGTGAAATCGTAGACCATAAAAATATAATACAAATAAATTTTCTTATGTCGAATTTGTGGTCCCAAAACCACTATTCCGACTAGGTCGTAATTCGAGATGTTACAGTGATCCTAACCAGACGATGGCTAGTGGACACATAATTGAAATGTGCATGCTCAATTTAGATCCTAACCTGATTAAATTGCAGGTTGCATAACAACTCTAACCAAGCTCTTTATCTGAATAGTTTTTAGATTTGTGTGATTAAACTGTTTCAAACCTAACACGTCTCTGTTACCTCACACTAATGCTAAGAAACCCTTAGTAAATAAGGATCTGTAAAATCCGTATTTACTAAGTAAAGGATTCTGAAAGGACCTAATATGGTTTTCGAACTCATGAAAGATCGAGTTGCCATGGAATGTTTTTCCTAATGTTATTAATGATGTTGATAATAAATTGAGTTTAATTAAAGTAATTGCTGTAATATCTTGATTTTGGGCCTAGTAGGAATAGTGGTTTTGTAACCACAAAATTCGAGATAGAAATAATTATTTTATAATTATTTTTAGGTTTATGATATGATTGCATGATTGTGTGAAAATTTCGTGACGAAATTCTATGCATAAAGTGCTTAATTTGAAATTACGGACTAAATCGAATAAGTTGCAAAACTTGCATTCTAGAAGTTTTTAGTATGAAATTGCTTTGAAATATTAATTAGGAGGTCTTAAATAGCAATTTGACCAATTTTAAGTTAATGGACAAAATTAGGACATGGAAGGAATTTTTGAAAGTTTAGTAGTAAGGGCATTTTGGTCATTTAGGGGTAAAATGAATTAAAATACAAAATTAAAAGCCAATTTTGCTTATCTTCTTCACCATGGCCGAATATAGCAAGGAGAAACCATGGCTAGGGTTTTTCAAGCTTCCAATCTCGATTAGCAAGGAAAACTGAAATTCGGGCTAAAATGGGGAAAATACCAAGTTGTGGACGAAATGGTAAAAGTAGCCATTTTCGCATACTAGGTAAGTTCATATGTAAATGTTGGTAACATAGTTATTATTTTAAATGTTTTTATGTTATTTAAATGATATGATAATTATTATGAAATATTATACTCGTGATAATTGTTTGATAATATGTCAAATTATGTAATATACTTGGAAAATGTGAAATACTACCGAGTATCGGTATCGATATTCCGTAGAAGATGGTTGAGACACATGATTGGCAAAAGGGTCCCGTTGAACCTTAGGAATGGATTAGGATACAAGTGGCATGTCACTGGGATATTTGGGCATCCGAACTCGTTGAGTTGAGTCCGAGTTCACTTATGGATGCGAATGTCTGAACTCGTTGAGTTGAGTCCGAGTTCGTGAAATGTAACTAGGCATCCGAGCTCGTTGAGTTGAGTCCGAGTTCACTTATGGATGTGAACGCCCGAGCTCGTTGAGTTGAGGCCGAGTTCGCTTATGGGCGGGTTACATAGTAGCTTGGCTACATATGTGGCACTTATGTGCAAACTTTCCATGTATCCGAATTATATTCCGATGTGTTCAACGGGTAAAGTTCTACTCAAATGGAGGAATACTCAAGATGAAAGGGACGTATTGGTAAGTGTTGTGAAATGGATACTTTGAACAGGTATGTACTTAACCCTCGGGTTGAAAAATCGATATAACAACAATATGGTAAGATGATAAATGAAAATATGATATGAATGTCTTGGTGATGATTATGCAAATGATGTTTTATGTTTGCTTATATGGTTATGTTACTTGCTATTTGCATGTGAACTTACTAAGCATTTATGCTTACTCCCTCCTTTTCATTCCTTGTAGTGTTGACAAGCCAACTCGAAAATCGAGAACGGTCGGAGGCACGCTCACACTATCCGTATACCATCTTGGCATAATGGCTTGTATATTTTGAGTATGGCATGTATAGCATTATAATCATTTTGTATATATGGTTTTATGATATGGTTATTGAGTAGTATAAAAATGCTTGGTAATGATTAGCCATTGGAATGGCTAATTATGATCATATTTGGTGTTATGTATGTCAAATTGCTAGTTAATCCATGGAAACCATGGAATAGGTAAAATTTACCATAAAATAGATTCAGACAGCAGTAGTGATGTGAATTTGAAAAATCATTAAAAATATTATAGATATAATTAGATGATGAATAAAATATGTAATTGAATAATTATGAGTCTATTTTCATATGGAAGAAACGAAACAGGTATATGAGTTATATTTTATGAGATGTTTAAATTTTTGTGAAACAGGGCCAGAGTGATTTCGGGATCCCCTGTTCTGACTTTGGAAATTCACCATAAATTGTATAAAAATAATTAGAAGTCATAACTTATATGTACAGATTTCTTATTGAATCTAGTTTAAGAGAAATAAACTTCATAGTCATTGAAATTCTGTACAGAGAGATACCTGATTCGTAATACACAGAGGTCAAAGTAGTCAAACCCTGAAACAGGGGAGACTTTAACTAATAAACTGTACTAATTGTCCTAGCCAAAAATTATAGAAAAAAATTATTAAATAGATATATGAGTCTAGTTTCAGGAAAAATTTACGAAATTGGATTTTTAGTTTCATAACTCGAGATATGAATTTTTAAGCGACTGTGACGCAATTAGCCAGCTTGTCTGGAATTTCTAAAATTAAATTGTTTGAGCTGTTTAAGCAATGAATTAAGTCTGTTAACACCTCGTGTTTGACTCCGGAAATGGTCTCGGGTACAGGGCGTTACATTTGGTGGTATCAGAGCAGGTTTAGTCAGTTCTCGGACTAACCTAGCATGTGTAAAAGTTTAGATATACATGCCACTGATCTGTGATAGTGTGATGTCTTCTGACGCGTATGAGTATCGTCTTATTTAGACAGGGTACTCTCCAACCGAGCTGCACCGACCATGTTCAATTTTATGTGAAGGTATTTGAGTAAAATTATGATTATGATAAGTATCGGTTCAGAAAAAGTATGAATAAAGGTTTATGATATATATGTGATAAATATTCATATTTGCTTAATGCTCATATGATGTAGTGTATATGGTGATAAGATGAACGGAATAAATAGAAAGTAGTAGAGGTATGAATAAAAGTCATAATATTATGATACGAATGAAAATGTCCTTGTTTTGATTTGGACGTCGAATGTTGATGAATGCTAATGATATATAATTTTTATGAGATAAAGGATTATAATGAAATGAACTTATCTGTGTTAAATTGTTGGATTGAATTATATGATTGTAATGATATGTACATGATGATGCACGAAATGAAAGTTATGATTGTGGTGCAAATATCTATGTTTGTTTGGCCTTATATGATGTCATGAGCATGACTTAATTTAATTAAATGAATGGATAAGTAAAGCTATCTAGAAAACATAGAATGTATGCATAAGTATATTGTCTAAATGGGACAATAGGAAAATTGGTGTAAGCCAACATGAATGAATGACATGATTTTGATGATGTTGTTATGATGATGGAAGTTGTATCATATGTGTATGTATAAGAAAGTCGAGTCAGAGGTCCTACAACCCCTCCCCCTTACCGAAATGGTACTTATAATGAAATTTCATGAGATTTGTATTGAATAAGTTTCCGGTTGAGAACCCAAAGAGTTTAGTGATAGAATAATTATAAGTATGATCAGAGATTGAAAATGAGCTGATAATTAAAGTCAGAACCAGTAAAGTATCGGATTGACGTAAAGATTATTGGAATTATGCACTGTTCCAGTTAGAAAAGGAATTCTCCTTGGTAAACCGAATTACTCAGGTGCAAGGTCGAGAAAAGTGTAAATCGAAATTTATTCAGAACTAGCCTTCTTTAGTGAATGGTTTAATATGAAATTTGTGACGGCAGAACTAGTTGGGGAAATGATATTTGAAATGTGAACTATTTGAGTGTGATAGTTATGACTGGACAGATTTAGCAGTCTCTTTGAGATGTTCTATATGTTTACCCGTTCTCAGAAATATTTCTATGGCTATTGATCTTTTGAAGAAATTATTGTTATATGGGAATGTCTTTTAATCCTGGTGTTGGATGAAAGCATTGGTAGTCTGACTGGTTTATAATTTATATTGCTCTATTTCATCGGGTATTCTATTTCATTTCGTTTGATAAGAATTGATGAGAGAATACATATGATATTATGATTTTGTTTCTTCTACTTGATGCTTCATCTGATATATATGTATGGGAAGATATATTGTTCTTGTTATATTTGATTCTAGTGGGATTAAATGATGTTTTCTTTTGGACTTTCTTTCTTTGAAGAATTATCGGGGTATTCCGTATTTTCTCTATGAGTTTGGTTTTCGATTCTCCGCTTGGTTTTCGATTCTCCAAAGATAGTATCATATCTTGGGTTTCTTTATTCTGGATTTCTCTATTTTGGATTTCTTTATTCGGTTTTCTTGTTATCTTTGTTCCATAATTTGTCAATTATGACTCGTGTTCGAAGTGCGTTCTTCAGCTCGTGATAATCATGTCATATACTTCTAATTTAATCTTAGTAATGTGGTGATTTTAGTATTGGGTTTTTTTTTTCTAATTTCTGTGTAAGGATTTGACATCAGTAAAGGCATAAGTGATAAAAGCGCGAGTTTCAGTCGGTATGGTAAATTATCTATTTGAAAGATTTCATGCAACAATTATTTCAGGATTATTTTTCCCAAGTCTGATAATAGAATTTCATTTTGTACGGATAAAAGAGTAAATAGTCTGAACGAGAAGTGTATATTTATTAGAAAAAGTTTGATATTAGTTAAAGTCACTACGAATGATAAGGTTTTCATTTTGTGAAAGCTGAAAAGTTTATTACATGTTGACAAAGTTCGGATAGATGAGAATATTGATAACCGAAGCGTCTGAACTAGACTAGTCTACATTGAGTAAAGACTTCCTAACTTTCAGTAATGTACTGTGATATGAATTGTGATGTGTTTCAAGACAGTGAGGTAATGTGATAGTTTAGAGCATTCGATGTTACATAAAATCGGAGTTATTAAAGGGGTTAAAGCCGAGCATTGGGATCTATCAAAATTATCCTTGTCAGTGCTGATATTGGGATGGAAATGAGAAGGATTATTCTTGAGGCCATATCAGAATTATTTCCATGGCAGAAAGAGGAAAATGTGATGTATCCTATTGTTAAATGTTTGGCAAGATCTATAAATCATATCGGTATTGAATGAATTCCTACTCATCAGATTCATGGAAATTCAGGTCTCTTTGATTGTTGGATTTCTTGGAATTCCGGTCTCCATTAATCAAGTTAAGATCCGGGTTTTATGTCATGATATCATGGGAAACTGAGAAGGGTTGAAAATCTAAGAACAGTTGAGAGTTGAGATGTAAGCTTTCAGATCATATGAGAAATTAAAGAGATGTATTGGAGGTACAGTCTAAGTGAAAGTTTGTTGGCACCGAATATGAGATTAAAAGTGAAGACCACTTTTCTGGTAAGATTTTTGGGGACGAAAATCCCTAAAGGGGGGGAGAGTTGTAATATCCTGATTTTGGGCCTAGTCGGAATAGTGGTTTTGTGACCACAAAATCCGATATAGAAATAATTATTTTATAATTATTTTTAGGTTTATGATATGACTGCATGATTGTATGAAAATTTCGTGACGAAATTCTATGCATAAAGTGCTTAATTTGAAATTACGGACTAAATCGAATAAGTTGCAAAACTTGCATTCTAGAAGTTTTTAGTATGAAATTGCTTTGAAATATTAATTAGGAGGTCTTAAATAGCAATTTGACCAATTTTAAGTTAATGGACAAAATTAGGACATGGAAGGAATTTTTGAAAGTTTAGTAGTAAGGGCATTTTGGTTATTTAGGGGTAAAATGAATTAAAATACAAAATTAAAAGCCAATTTTGCTCATATTCTTCACCATGGCCGAATATAGCAAGGAGAAACCATGGCTAGGGTTTTTCAAGCTTCCAAGCTCGATTAGCAAGGAAAACTAAAATTCGGGCTAAAATGGGGAAAATATCAAGTTGTAGACGAAATGGTAAAAGTAGCCATTTTCGCATACTAGGTAAGTTCATATGTAAATGTTGGTAACATAGTTATTATTTTAAATGTTTTTATGTTATTTAAATGATATGATAATTATTATGAAATATTATACTCGTGATAATTGTTTGATAATATGTCAAATTATGTGATATACTTAGAAAATGTGAAATACTACCGAGTATCGGTATCGATATTCCGTAGAAGATGGTTGAGACACATGATTGGCAAAAGGGTCCCGTTGAACCTTAGGAATAGATTAGGATACAAGTGACATGTCACTGGGATATTTGGGCACCCGAACTCGTTGAGTTGAGTCCGAGTTCACTTATGGATGCGAATGTCCGAACTCGTTGAGTTGAGTCTGAGTTCGTGAAATGTAACTAGGCATCCGAGCTCGTTGAGTTGAGTTCGAGTTCGCTTATGGGCGGGTTACATAGTAGCTTGGCTACATATGTGGCACTTATGTGCAAACTTTCCATGTATCCGAATTATATTCCGATGTGTTCAACGGGTAAAGTTCTACTCAAATGGAGGAATACTCAAGATGAAAGGGACGTATTGGTAAGTGTTGTAAAATGGATACTTTGAACAGGTATGTACTTAACCCTCGGGTTGAAAAATCGATATAACAACAATATGGTAAGATGATAAATGAAAATATGATATGAATGTCTTGGTGATGATTATGCAAATGATGTTTTATGTTTGCTTATATGGTTATGTTACTTGCTATTTGCATGTGAACTTACTAAGCATTTATGCTTACTCCTCCTTTTCATTCCTTGTAGTGTTGACAAGCCAGCTCGGAAATCGAACGGTTGGAGGCATGCTCACACTATCCGTATACCATCTTGGCATAATGGCTTGTATATTTTGAGTATGGCATGTATAGCATTATAATCATTTTGTATATATGGTTTTATGATATGGTTATTGAGTAGTATAAAAATGTTTGGTAATGATTAGCCATTGGAATGGCTAATTATGATCATATTTGGTGTTATGTATGTCAAATTGCTAGTTAATCCATGGAAACCATGGAATAGGTAAAATTTACCATAAAATAGATTCAGACAGTAGTAGTGACGTGAATTTGAAAAATCATTAAAAATAGTATAGATATAATTAGATGATGAATAAAATATGGAATTTAATAATTATGAGTCTATTTTCATATGAAAGAAACGAAACAGGTATATGAGTTATATTTTATGAGATGTTTAAATTTTTGTAAAATAGGGCCAGAGCGATTTCTGGATCCTCTGTTCTGACTTTGGAAATTCACCATAAATTATATAAAAATAATTATAAGTCATAACTTATATGTACAGATTTCTTATTGAGTCTAGTTTTAATAGAAACAAACTTCATAGTCATTGAAATTCTGTACAGAGAGATATCTGATTCGTAATACACAGAGGTCAGAGCAGTCGAACCCTAAAATAGGGGAGACTTTAACTAATAAACTGTACTAATTGGCCTAGCAAAAAATTCTAGAAAAAAAATTAGTAAATAGATATATGAGTCTAGTTTCAGGAAAAATTTACGGAATTGGATTTTGAGTTTCAGAACTTGAGATATGAATTTTTAAGCGACTGTGACGCAGTTAGCCAGCTTGTCTGGAATTTCTAAAATTGAATTGTTTGAGCTGTTTAAGCAATGAATTAAGTCTGTTAACACCTCGTGTTCGACTCCGGCAACGGTCTCGGGTACAGGGCGTTACAATTTCCCTAGTTTATTTATGTTATAATTGTTGCAAATTGTGTTTAATTTTGCTAAAATCTATTTCATTCATATAGTTTGCATACTTAGGATAATTTGCATTAGAGATCATTGCATTTTGTTTAATATATTTAATTTGAATCATCACTTCTCAACCATATTGTGTTTTTATTTACCAAGTTGTTAGTATAATTTTACAATTAAGTGATTTAACACAAATACAATCCTTGTTGAGACGATAAATCGATACTTACTTATTACTTGATAATGACTGTGTACACTTGCATAAACCTATGCGTTACATTGAGCATGTTATATCTGCATCTAATTTCTGTATCTGTTGTTAGGGTGGGGATTTATATGTATGGAGGAAGTTTCTGAACTGTGTTAGTCGCCTATATTTTGGCAACTTGGCTACATATATATATTTTGATATGTGTCTTAATAGCACAATGTGGTGTGTAGGGATGGGTGGGTGTTTTAAACCCCACATGGTGTGATGGGATGGTCGGAGATGATTAGAGATGGTGTGTAGAGGATGGAGGTCGGAGTTATGCATATATGTATCTGTAATTTGAATCTGGAATTGTATCTGCTTCTGACTGTGTATCTAAATTTGTATGCTTGTATGCTCGATTCTGTGGGTTATACACTGAGTTTACATAAACTCACATCTGTTGTTTGTTCTGTTTAGGTAATCCAAAGACCTAGACGAATCAGTACGGCGGAGACTCAGCGGTGACCACGCAACCGTAATCTAGTTAAAGTTTTAATTTATGGTTTAATTATGATTTTGGTTTTATTCTGAGAGTTGTAATATTTCTGGGACTCTCTGGACTTTTTGGGTTTTATAATTGCTGGATTTGATTTTATATGTTGTTAAACTGCATGCTTAAACAAAACATTTTCCTCTAAAGATGACAATCTATAGTAAACAAAGGTTTTTCTAAAACACGATTGCATTTTCAAATTATAATTGTTTAAGGCTTCTGCTGTAATAAGTTTTAGAAAATGAATTATTTAAATGGTTTTTTCAATTAAAATGTGAATGTTCCGACGAGACAACTCCATTTTCAAAACCCCTACCTTATGACACTTCGGGATTCGGTCATAACGTCTTGGTCAGGTTTGGGGTGTTACATTTAGTGGTAATAGAGCCAGGTTACAAAACTCGGGCTGTGAATTTTTTGTTTCAAAATTTTATTTCAAAAAGAGTTAGTTTTCAAATAGTTTTGGACAAATTGGGAAGTACGTAGTACACCAAGTCTCCGACGCTGATCCTATAAGTATTTCTAAATTTTTGATAGAAAACTCTAAAAACACTATAGTTAGCACTTTCTGAAACTATACTGAGTAGTTAGAGACTGAAACATTTGAAAACAATTCTGAACTTCTGATAATTTACACATAAAACATCTGTTAATAAATATTGAAACTAATGCATAAAATTTTTAATGTAGAAAAAACTCAAACTATACGATGATTGCTCGTGGAACTCGCAGACGTGGTATTCTAGGCCATGGTAGAGGCTATAGGGGGCTCGAGCTGAGTCTTCCTCCTTGGGCAGTATGCCAAATTTGGATACGAGTTAGACACCAATTTCGCCTGCTGCTGAGACTGGGTCTCAAAGTCGCTCGGCTAGGGATGACGCATTGTCTCAAGCCATGCTGAGGATTTTGAAGAGGGTCGCTGGACCCCATTCTGGAGTTGAGGGTCGAGGGTCAGTAACTGAATGACTCCGGTCCAATGGTGCTAAGTTGTTTAGGGTGTCACTAGAGTCACCCCCTAATGTAGTCGAGTATTGGTTGGAAGCTACCAAAAGAATCATGAATGATCTAGACTATACTCTCGAGCAGAAACTAAAGGATGCAGTCTCTTTGCTTCGCGATAAGGCTTATCACTGGTGGTTGACGGTTGAGGAGGGTACTCAGCCTGATCGATTGAATTGGGAATTCTTTAAGACCACCTTTCAGAGTAAGTACGTGAGGACGAGTTATGTGGATGCTCATAGGCGTGAGTTCATAAATCGCACACAAGGCGATAGATTTGTAGCTGAGTTTGAGGCCAAGTTTTTGAGGCTGAGCTGCTACACTCGAGGCATGGTGGCGACTGAGTATGAAAGGTGCGTCCAGTTTGAGGATGGCTTAAGGGATAATCTAAGGGTACTAATTGGTCCACAGGGGGAGTGAGAGTTTGCGATTTTGGTTGAGAAGGCGAAGATCGCCGAGGATGTTAAGCGTGTGGAGCTCCAGAATAGGGATCGTGAGAGGGGTAAGAACAAGAGGGATTCAGAGCCCTCTAGTTCTATTCAAAGGACTAAGAAAAAGGTCAGATTTGATGGGCCAGTTAGAGTAGGGACTCATGTTGCTCCTACTGGAATTTAACTATGCAATGATTATGGTAGGCGCCATCCGGGTGAATGTTGGAGGAGGATAAAGGCTTGTCTGAGGTGTGGGTCATTAGAGCACCGTATTCGAGAGTGTCCAAAGAGGGTTGATCAGAAGCAAGCTTCGAGACCAGGTTTTGCATAGCCACAGCGGGCAGTTCAGAAGCCATCTAGGGGTCATGGATAGGTTAGGGGTGGTAATGGTATAGGTCGTGGGCAGAGAGCACCGGGCAGAGGTGCTGGTCAAATTGAGGCGAGACAGCCTACACTGGTTTATACTACATGACGCTGAGAGGATAGAGATGCTCCTGATGTCATCACCGGTTCCTTCCTTATATTTGATGTGCCTTATATTGCTTTGATAGACATAGGTTCTACTCACTCCTATATAGCTAGTACTGTATCTAAAAACTTGGGGATTTCTGTTGAGAGCACTACTAGTGAAGTTACTGTACTGAGTCTGTTGGGGCAGTCTGTTCATGTTAGTAAACTCTATAGGGATGTTCCGTTAGTGGTACAACGGGTTGTCTTCTTGGCAAATCTGATGGAGCTTCCATTTGGGGAGTTTGATTTAATTCTGGGTATGGACTGGTTGGTTGAACACCGAGTTAGTTTGAACTGTGCATCTAAGAGGGTCGTTCTAAGGACCAAGGATGATATAGAGGTGGTTGTGATTGGCGAGCATCGAGATAATTTGTCCAATGTGATCTCCGCTCTTATGGCTGAAAAATAAGTTAAAAAAAGGTGTGAGGCATACTTGGCTTACGTCAGTGTTTCTAATTCTGATGACTCTTTTGCTGGAGATATCAGAATAGTGAGAGATTTTTTAGATGTCATTCCTAAGGAGTTACGGGGTTTACCTTCGAATCGAGAAGTTGAGTTCAGAATTGAGCTTCTACCGGGTACAGCTCTAGTGTCTATCGCTCTATACCGAATGGCACCGAAGGAGCTTACAGAGCTTAAGGCTCAACTACAAGAACTTCTAGACCATGGTTTTATTCGTCGTACTGTGTTTTCGTAGGGGGCGTCAGTCCTGTTTGTTAAGAAGAAAGATGGGACCATAAGGATATGCATCTATTATCGAAAGTTGAATAAGTTGACTGTGAAGAATAAGTATCCACTTCTAAGGATCGATGACTTGTTTGATCAATTTCGAGGGGTTTCAGTGTTTTTGAAGATTGATCTTTATTCTAGCTATCATCATTTGAGGGTTAAGGAGGTAGATGTTCATAAGACTGCATTTAGGACTCGTTATGGACATTACGAGTTCCTAGTTATGCCTTTTGGTCTGACGAATGCTCTGGCTGCATTCATGGATCTGATGAACCGAGTCTTTCAGCCATATCGGGACCAGTTCGTCATGGTATTTATCAACGATATTCTGATGTACTCTAAGACCGAAGATGAACATGATGAGCACCTTAGAGTAGTGCTTCAAGTTCTACGTGAGAAACAGCTTTACACCAAGTTGAGCAAGTGTGAGTTCTGGTTGCGTGAAGTGACTTTTTTGGGGCATGTGGTTTCTACTGAGGGGATTTGTGTTGATCCAAGGAAGATAGTGGCTGTGCTGGATTGGAAACAACCTAAAAATGTATCGGTGATCTGTAGCTTTCTAGGTTTGGCGGGGTATTATCGGCTGTTCGTCGAAGGGTTCTCTCTGATTGCAGCTCCATTGACTAAGCTTCTGCATAAGGGTGTTCCGTTTGTTTGGACAGATGCACAATAATCAAGCTTCGAGAAGCTCAAATCTATTCTAACTTAGGCTCCTATTCTGATACAGCCTGAATCTGGTAAGGAGTTTGTGGTATACAATGATGCATTGCACGTCAGTTTGGGATATATATTGATGCAAGATGGAAAGGTTGTGGCTTATGTGTCCCATTAGCTTAAGACACATAAAGGGAATTATCTGACGCATGACCTCAAGTTGGGTGCTGTAGTCTTTACGTTGAAAATCTGGAGGCACTATCTGTATGGCGAGAGTTGTATGATCTACACCAATCACAATAGTCTAAAGTACCTCCTTACTCAGAAAGAGTTGAACCTTAGACAGCATCGATAGATTGAGCTGCTCAAAGATTACGACTGCACGATAGAGTACCATCCTAGTAAGGCTAATGTAGTGGCCGATGCTCTAAGTCGTAGAGCTATAACTGATCTAAGAGTGATGTTCTCTTGTCTTAGTCTATTCGATGATGGGAGTCTATTAGCCGAGTTGCAAGTTAAGCCGACTTGGATTGGTCAGATTCGAGATAAGCAGTTAGGGGATGAGTCTCTGGGTTTGTGGTTACGTCAGATTGAGAGTGGTAGCACTTCAAATTTTGGGCTGAATGATAATGGTGTTCTGTGTTTTCAAGGTTAAATCTTCATGCTGAATGATACTAATTTGAGACAGTCAATTTTAAGGGAGGTGCATAGTATCCCTTATGCTATAGATCCCAACGGTAATAAGATGTATCGTGATCTTCGTGAGTTGTACAGGTGGCTAAGTTTGAAGCATGAGGTTACAAATTTTGTTGCTCGATGTCTGACGTCCCAGCAAGTTAAGGCTGAGCACCAGTTGCCTTCAAGTTTGTTACAGCCAGTTCAGATTCCCTTATGGAAATAGGAACGAGTGACGATGGATTTCATTAGTGGGTTGCCCTTGACACCCACTAAGAAGGATTTTGTTTGTGTCATCGTGGATTAATTGACCAAGTCTGTTCACTTTATTCTGGTTCGGACAGACTATTCTTTATAGAAGTTAGTGAAGCTCTACATTTTTGAGATTGTATGGCTGCATGGGGTTCCTATCTTGATTATTTTTTATAGAGATCCTCGTTTCACTTCTCGATTTTGGAAGAAGTTGCATAAGGCTCTGGGTTCGAGGTTGGACTTCAGTATTGCATTCCATCCTCAGGCCGATGGTCAATCTAAGAGAGTGATTCAGATAATGGAGGACATGCTTCGGGGTTGCGTGATTGATTTCTGAGGTAGTTGGGAGAATTATCTGCCACTAGCTGAGTTCCCTACAATAACAGTTTCCAGGCTAGCATTCAGATGGCACCTTACAAGGCTTTATATGGTCGTAAGTGTCATACTCTACTATGTTGGACTGAGTTGGGTGAACGTCAGGTTTTGGGTCCTGAGTTGGTTTTTGAGACTGAAGATAAGGTTAGACTAATTTAGGATTGTCTAAAGGTAGCTTCTGATAGACAAAAATCTTATGTAGACCTGAAGAGGCAAGATATTGAGTACTCTGTGGGGGACTTCATTTTTTTAAGGTTTCTTCATGGAAGAAGGTTCTAAGATTCAGTCGTAAGGGCAAGTTAAGCCCTAGGTTTATTGAGCCATATCGAATCTTGAAGCACGTGGGACCGAATGCTTATCAGTTGGAGCTACCTCTAGAGTTAGATCGTATCCACGATGTGTTTCATGTCTCGATGTTGTGGCGGTATCAGTCTGACCCATCTCACGTTGTCTCAGTTGAGGAGATCGAGGTTAGGCCAAATTTGACTTTTGAGGAGGAGTCGGTTCAGATTCTAGATCGAGATGTTAAAGTTTTAAGAAGGAATTCTAATCCTTTAGTGAAGGTTCTATGGTGGAATCATGGTACTGAGGAGGCTACGTGGGAACTTGAGGACTCGATGCATCAGCAGTATCCTCATCTATTCTTATTAGGTAAATTTTGAGGTCGAAATTTCTTTTAGGGGGCAAAGTTGTAACGCCCTAATTTTCTTATTTCTGATTCTATATAATTTTGACACAAATGTGTATCTGCTTCAGTGGTTAAGTGTTCTGGATGTGTGTGTGAGGTCCTAAGTTCAAGCCTTACCTTTGGCAAATTTTGGTTATTTTTAAATCCAAGTCTTATCCCTGTTCAATGGGTTTTTATTTAATTGCCTGTGAATTCATATCAAAATTAGCCAACTGGTTCGAGTGGTAAGGGAGTCAATGTGTTGGAGGTACTGTTCGAATCCCTGCATTAGCAAGGGTGTTAATTTTTGCTTGAATATTTGTTAAAGAGTTTCGGTGGAGTTGGATTTCTGAGGGAGTTAGGAGTTAGTGGGTTAGTGGAATTAAAATTAGGGATTTGGGGATATTTTTATTTTTATCCATTATTTTTCAAAAAAAAATTCTCTCTTCCCAGAAAAGAAAAATCTGACGTTAGTTTCACTCAGTTTTCCCTAAACCTGTCATCTTCTTTTTCTTTTGATTCTTCTTTCTATTTGTTTCGGTCTGTCGGTAATTTCGTTGGTTGCTTATCCATTTTCCTTGGGTATTCGATAAGTGAGATTCTAGTAAATGTTAAAAGTATTTGTTTTCCAAATTGCTGATTGGAACCTTATTTTTTGTTTTGGTAGCAAGAAATCGAGTAGAACAGGACTCCCCTCACACAGAATCGTAGTTTAAAAATCATTCGAGGTGTTCGGGTAAGCAATGAACACTTTTTTAATTGTTGTCGGCTTCATAGCTATAGTTTAATCATGGGTTAAGTCTAATTTTGAGCATTGGTATGTCGAATTCTAGGTTCTGAAGGGTTCATATTTGTTGTGGCATCAAATCAATACCAGATGTGTACCCGTAACGTAAAAAACGAGACTTCGGTAAAAGCCAAAAAATGAATTTGTAGACGCTGCACGGGCGTGTAGTCGCCCGTGTGAAAGGCCGTATGTGAGACACGGCTGTGTGGTCTACGAAGGCATGGCCATGTGGACCACACGGGTAAAGGCCAATCTAGGCATGGGGGCCGACACGAGCAAGCCACACGGGCATGTGGGCCCATAATTTTGAGATTTTCCCTAAGGTCGTACTGGCCGTTCCGATCGACTGTGGGCCTACTATAGGGTCGGTGAGGGCTAACTAAACCCTAATTTGTATGCAAGGATATTCTGATAGACTAATCTGTGTATGATACTAAATGTATGTCTGACTATATTGATGTGTCTGTATCTATTATTTGTATAAAGCATGTTGAGCATGTTATATCCGCATCTGATTTCTGTATATGTTGTTGGGGTAGGGATTTATATGTATGGAGGAAGTTTTTAATCGGCATTAATCGCCTATATTCTGGCAACTTGGCTGTATATATATATATTCTGATATGTGTCTTAATGGCACAATGTGGTGTGTAGAGGTGGGTGGGTGTTTTAAACCCTACATGGTGTGATGGGATGGTCGGAGATGATCGGAGATGGTGTGTAGAGGATGGGTAAGATTTATACATATCTGTATTTGTAATTTGAATCTGGAACTGTATCTGCTTTTGACTGTGTATCTAAATCTGTAAGCTTGTATGCTTGATTCTGTGGGTTACACACTGAGTTTACATAAACTCAAAAATGTTGTCTGCTCTGTTCAGGTAATCCACAGACCTAGGCAGATCGATGCGACAGAGACTCAGCATTGACCACGCGACTGTAATCTAGTTAAAGTTTTAATTTATGGTTTAATTATGATTTTGGTTTTATTCTGAGAGTTGTAATATTTCTGGGACTCTCTGGACTATTTGGGTTTTATAACTACTGGATTCTGTTTTATATGTTGTTAAACTTCATGCTTAAACAAAACATTTTCCTCTAAAGATGACAATCTATACGCAAACAAAGGTTTTTCTAAAACAGGACTGAATTTTAAAATTATAATTATTTAAGACTTCCGCTGTAATAAGTTTTAGCAAATGGGCTATTTAAACAGTGTTTTCAATTAAAATGTTAATGTTCCGACGAGACAACTCCATTTTCAAAACCCCTACCTTGTGACACTTTCGGATTCGGTCATAACCCCTACCTATTCGTGTTTTTATAAAAAAATCATGATTAAAATTTATGATTATTATTGAATCTCCTGAAGAGATCAAAATATATTTTCCCCAAATTTCCCTCACTCATGACTTTTAAAAGAATGGTAATAAAAGTGCTTAGCAAATACATTCAAATAGTCATTTGAAAAACTAGTATTCAAGATTAAATACGTAAAATATGAGAAAATATGTGATGTTTTCATTGGGGGGGGAGTAAATACACATTGCACTATTTTTCCCTTAATCGAGGTTTTGTCCCATTGAGTTTTCCTAGTAAGGTTTTTAATGAGGTAGCATATTATACGTATTATAGATTGTGTACTTTTTTCCTTCATTAGGTTTTTATCCCACAAGATTTTTCCTAATAAGGTTTTAACGAGGCACATTATCTACCAATGGATATCTAAGGGGAAGTGATATGAATATCTTATTAAGTGGATGTCCATCATGATTAAGATAAAGTTTTAATGTACGTTAAATTCTAATAGTTATTAGAATTAGATCTCTACTTCTTTTATACTTCTTCTGTCTATAAATAGAGACTCTGATGAAGCATTGTAGTCATCCATTTTGATCAATAAAGTACATTCTCTGTTACTTTCATATTTTCTTTGTTTTTTATTCTCTCCATCTCTCTTTATTTTATAACATCTTTTAATTTTAAGCAATTTGTTTGATCTATATTAAATCAAATTTGAACAATTTTTTTATTTTAAATCAGATTAATTATATATAAAACATATATTGATGATAATTTAATTATAAATTATATAAAATATTAATATAAAATAATTTTTAAATAATGAATAAACTCTGAATTGATTAAAATTAAAATAATAGGAAGATAGGGATGGAGATGGAGATGGGGTTTAATGATACTGATTTGATTCTTCTTTTTTGGGCTTTAATTTTAAATCAATTTAGAGTTTGTATCATTATTTAAAGATTATTTTATTTTAATATTTTATAATTAAATTTACATATTTTTGATAAATATTTAATGTAAAAACTTGTTCAAATTCGATTTAATATAAACTGAACATTTTATATCTTTCACATTTAAAAAAAGTATTTATTATTTTTTAATTTTAAAGATTTGTTAAATTTTCACAATTTTTATTTTTATTGAAAATATGGAAAAATTTTGAATTTTAAAACATTTTTTTGTAATTGTTTATGTACTTTTAAAATAAGAACCAAATTGACAAGAAAATGTAAATGTTGAGGACTAAAAGAGTTATTTTACCTTTTTTTAACAACGACATCACTTATTATAATGGAAAAATATAGGTAGGGACTAAAATTTTTAAATAAAAAAGTATAGAGACTTAATGTCTCAAAATTAATGTATAGGGATTAAAGTTTAAATTTTGGAAGAGTATAGGGACCTTTACCATATTTAAACCAAGAAAACAAAAAGTAAGGCAAATTCAAAAGAAATGGGAAGCTACGTCTCAGTCTCTAACACTCTTTAACGTATTCAAATTTTAACACCGCATTACCCAACTCGATCATCGGGTCCAAGCTACGAGGTGTCACACTCGTTGTTGGAGCAACTACAATCATTTACAATAGAATTTTCAAGAAAAATATGTATTCAAATCAATATACAATCATTTTCGGGTCTTACAAGAGCTTACGAAAGACTTAAAGCCAGCCCGAGATAGAAATATGACCAATTTGTAAGAAATTCAAAATACTAGGATTAACGTCGTGGCATCAATCCTTTCACATCGTGAGGCCGCAAAACAATTTTTCACATCACGTCCTGACATCGCGACGTCACTCACTATTTTGACCTCGTTGAGGCCATGGGGTTCCTCGTCTTTTCGTGAAATTATATGTCATTTCTCGTCGCGACATCATTTGAATGTCACATTATATTTATGCAATTTCAAGTGTTCACCAACCTGCAACTTTACCATTCATTTACCAAACAATTCAGCCAACATGAAAGCTATCACATACAAGATTTAAGCAACAATTCATTATACCATTACACCATGTACAACCATTTACTAATGTCATAACACTTATAAGTTAATTAGCTAACATAATTCACCTAAGTTCTAAACATGCATACCCAATTTACCATATCATTTATATTACAACACCTAAGTACATGTCAACCATTTATTTAATTCATACTACATTACATCCAACGGACAATTCCACATTTCAAAAATTCATCTCATAGTATAGTATTAAGTAAAAGTGACTCAACTAGGTACATGTCACGCTATCAACAAAATAAGAATATATGATCTCTACTAAGTTGGGGATTGTTTCTGGATGCTGAATCTACTGCTCGAACTCTTGAAAATCACCTATACTTACGCATGGAGAAAACATACCGTACACTGAGCAAATATGCTTAGTGGTAAATCTATGATTCAAAACAATTATAATAAGCTTATGCAAATGCACCCAATCAATAGTTAACTTAATCTCATATCATTTTATACCAAATACTTTCCATTTCATATATTCATGTTTATGCCAATCTTACAAACTATTATACTATACTACCACTTCTACTTCACTTGTTTAAGTTTATTACATGTCTAATTCATCATTTAAGTACCTCAGTATTTCCATTTATGCTAATAAGGTTACCATTTCTCATTAAACAGTATACATATGATAACATAATATCAATATAGATTTAAGGATAGACTACACTCATGGTCACTCTGAAGGATTTGTCCTATTTTGGCTTTTTTATATAAATAGTATAAAATTAATTAATTACTAAAATAGGTTAGGAGACAAATTATTTATGAAAATGGATTGTTTGCTACAATGCCCATTGGTGCCGCTTGACACATTGGTGGCACCACCCTCCCTTGTCAGTCAATCATTGTGTAATTATGTGAAAATACGGGTATACACGATGAAAAAAATAAAAAATAAATATTTTTTTAATGGTGTTGTCGGTCTGTCAGGCAGCACCAATAAATTTTTTTTAAAAAATTTCGATGTAAAAAAACGTTGAAAGAGAAAAAAAACAAAAAAAATAAATATGGCGGTCACGAGCTCCCCCTTTATTTTCATTTTCAGTTTTCTTTTTTTTTTTCCTTCCCCTTATAAAACCAATGCCCCCCCCCCCTTCCCTCGACTAAGGTTGAAAGAAAAAAATGTTGTTTTATTTTTATAGTGTTGGTGTTATAAGAGAATGGTGATTTGTGTTGGTGTTTTAGGGGGAGAAAATTTGATAGTTTTAAGGTATGTTTTTATTGTTTGTTATAATAATTTGTATATTATATTAATGTTTAAAATTTTAATTATTGTTAATATTTAGATTTAATATTTAAGATTATATTTTTATTTGTAAAGATTATATTTGTGTTTAAGGTGTAGGGATGGATTAATAGTTTTAATGTTTTTTTTTTTTAGTTTGTAATAATACTTTTTAGATTTAATGTTTAAGATAATAAAAATAACATAAAAATTTAAATAATTACGAAAATAGGATGGGAGAAAATTGAATTACGAGAATGGGTTGTTTGCTACAGTTCGTATGGGTTGTTGGTTACAGTTCGTATGGGTTGTTTGCTACAGTTCGTTGTGTCTATATTTATATATATTTTTAATAAAGATATTTAAATTTAAGTTGAAAAAGTACGGGTTATGGTAAACTATTTTAAATATTTTTTTTGTTTAGTCGATGATTAAAATTTTTATTGTTTGTGCAGATATCGAAATGAATTCTTTTATCAGAGCAACCGATCACATAACAATGATGATTAATGTGTCAATAAAAAAAATTTATTATTTGTTATTCACTGATATATTTATAAAGTTGCACACCATTTTTTATTTAATTGTCATATTTAACTCATGCTATAATTTAATATGGATAGGGTGAGTATCGAATGTTGAGGGCATGTGTCAATGGTCCAAGCTATCGGCTAGACGAACGTATTTTGCCATACTTGGATGCTATCAGATTTGGAGCAGCGTCATTGATTCGGTTGTTTGAGTTGAGGGTCAAGTTAATATCGGTCTTGGTTGAGCGGTGGCGCTCGAAGATGAATGTAGCGCTCGGGTTTGTGCAAGTATACACAGTCGTTATCAAGTAATAAATAAGTATCGAGTTATCGTTTCCACAGAGATTGTATTTGTGATAAGTCACTTAATTTGTAAAATTATATTAACAATTTGATAAATAAAAACAATATAATTGAGAAGTGATGAAAAATTAAGTATATGAAACAAAATGTAATGATCCCTAATGCAAATTATCCTAAGTATGCAACTATATGAATGAAATAGATTTTAGCAGAATTAATACAATAAGCAACAATTATGACATAAGTAAGCTAGGACAATTACTTTAATTAAACTCAAATTATTATCAACATGCTTATCAATATTCGGAAGAACATTCCATGGCAACCCGATCTTTCATGAGTTTGGAAACCACATTAGGTCCTTTCGGAATCCTTTACTTAGTAAATACACATTTTACTGATCCTTATTTACTAAGGGTTTCTTAGTATTCGTGCGAGGTAACAGGGACCTGTTAGGTTTGAAACAGTTTAATCGCACAAATCTAAAAACTATGCAAATAACAGAGCCTGGTTAGGTTTGTTATGTAACCTGCAATTTAATCAGGTAGGATCTAAATTGAGCATGCACATTTCAATTATGTGTCCATTAGCCGTCGTCTGGTTAGGATCGCTCAGCTAATTTAGGTGCATTTCAATCACGTATGAACGAAATACAGACTTGATTTTAATTGAAAACATGATCGATTAAGGCGCAAATATTATAAGCATGAATCAAATAATTATTATTTAATCAAAGCAATCATCCTAGCTTAAATAAAATTAAGCTATCGTTGTTGTAAACAAGAACAAAGAACACATAGCAAACATCTTTAAATTAAATTAAAGAAAAGAAATATTAAATCCAATTCAAAGTGGTTGAGGCTCCTTTGTTCCTTTGCTTCGCACCTTTGTTCATGGCTCTCCAAGGTGGCCGACCAAGGGCTCTTTAAGAGGCTAATTTACTAAAATTCCTTATGAAAAGATGTTGATAGGCGTGAGGGGAAAGAAAGAAAAGAGAGTTGAGAGAGGAGAGAATGATGAATGAGTGAGGGATGATTAGGAAAGTGAGAAATGGGGTCTTATTTATAGGTGAGGCAAGGGAGCTAGTTTGCTAAAAATAGGAGTGTCCATCATTTGAAAATTCATCCAAGGGTGGCCAGCCATGATTTGTGGAAGTTTGGCTGATATTTGCTTGATTTAAGTGCCACAACATCATCAGGATCAGGACTCGGCCAATTGCAAATCCCTGGGTAAATCTCCAATTTCTTCAACTCTTCAAGGACATTTTGTAATTAAACCAAAATTTGATTTATGAACATCCACATGTAGCCGAATTTTGAGTTGACTTGGTCCTCCATTTGGATGGTTTTGTAATCAAAATAAAGCTCTTAGACTTGTCCAAAAATAGTAGATAATTTAGAGGACCAAAGAATATAATTTAACAACTTTAATTAATCAATTTACTTAATTAATTAAAACCCAATTTATTAATGAAATATATTAAAATAAATTATTAAATATAACTTTATATTTTATTATTTAATTTAATCATGCATAGCCCACTTTATAGCTTGAAAATATAATATGCTCAAATTAATATAAAAGAAGCCATTTTTTTGCATAAAAACTATATAATAAAGCATAAAATCATATTTTAATAATTTCTATGTCCCAATTTCATATTTTCATATATTTTATTAACTTATTAAATAATTACTTGGTTTTAATAACAAATTTAAGTAAAAAGGTGATGAATTATATAGGAAAAATCCTATATATTTTTCATTTTACGATGCACACATTTCATTTTCCATGTGGGAAGTGTATCATTACTCTGGAAAATGTTGCATTGCAACTCTGTAACACCCTAAACTCGACCTAGACGTTACGGTCGAATCTGGGAGTGCTATGAAGAAGGATTTTGAAACTATTTTTATTTCGACAAAAACCTTATAAAGTTACTTGTTATAAAGTGTCCAATTTTTTAAAATCATATTCATTTACTTGTTTATTACCGAAACCGTCGTGATGTTATTCATTTGCCAAAACATAATTTGCAGTGGAAATCTTAAAAGTCATTATATTTTAGAAACCCAGTTCGTGTTTTCAGAAAAACCTTTTTTTGCATAAAACTGTTGTTTTCGTAAATCGTTTCAACAACAATGCAAGATAGAAAACAATCAAACTAAAACCAACAGTTAAAACCATACAGTCCAAGAAGTCCCAAAAATTACAAACTCTTAAATAAATCCAGAATTTTAAAAATACCGAAAACCCAAAGGCAGTTTTATCTAGTGGTCACTGTTGAGCCTCCGTCGCACTGACCCGCCTAAGTCCGAGGGTTACCTGTACAGAATAGACAAATAGATGTAAGTTTTCATAAACTCAGTGTGTAACCCAACAGAGATAGACATACAAATATACACAGTATTCTTACATGCAAGATAGATACAAATACGGACCTAAGTCCTTAGCAGATACAGATATCAGAATCAGATAACCTAGATAGATATACAGAATCCTACCCCCATCCTCTACACACCATCTCCATCCGTCCCATCACACCATGTGGGGTTAAAAACATCCATCCATCCTTACACAACATATAATGTCGATGCGACACAAAACAGATAATATGCAATCAAGCTGCTAGAATATAGGTGAAAGGTCGTCGTACAAACCACTTGCTCCGCATATACAAATCCCACCCCAAACATAGATACAGAATACAGATACAGAAATAACATATTTAACATGTTTAACATGCTCGTATACGGATAATATACATACTTAAACAGTGCAGTCAGACATACATATCAGTTTCTTACTTAAATCAGACTATCAGATCACATGAAAAAGGGTTTAATTAGCCCTTACCAACTCTAAGGTAGGCCTGCAGAGGCTCAAAACAACCTGTGCGACCCTAGGGAAAATTTCAGAATTTTGGGCCAACATGCCCATGTGGCTTACCCGTGTGGGCCCACACGCCCGTGTGGCTCATATGCCCAAATTGGTCTTGTCCGTGTGGCTTACATGGCTTGGCCCAAAATCCAAACGCCCATGTGGTATGCTCGTGTGCGCCCACACACCCACGGCCACACAATCACCATCACACGGCCGTGTCTCGCACACGACCAGCTACACGGTCGGTCATACACTCGTGTGGCGTCTACAAACCCAATTATTGGCTTTCGTCGAACCTCATTTTCTCAAGTTTTAGGTACACACCTGGTTCGGATTTGATGCGAACCCACTCCTGAGACTACCAGAACCTAAAAACAACATTCCAACTACTGATTAATAGACAATTTGCAAAATCCACAACGAAAAATCGAATCACACAAATGAACTTACCGCCGATAAGAACCACTACTCCCACGGTTTAGGCCGTTGAAGCGCTAATCACAGGTTTTCCAACAACTCCTGCGCAAAACATTCTCGAAGAATTACTTTCCTCCTACTTTACCCCATTATTGAAATTCCAATGAAAAGAAAAATCCCAATCAGTTTACAAAAACTAAAACCTACGATTAAACAAAACCCCACTTACCAGAATCGCACGATGAACATTGAAATTTTGAAATACAATGATACGATAGTAGATTATAGATAGAATTGCAAGAAAAAGAAGAGAAAGAAGAATGTGGCAGAGAAAAGAGAAAACTAACGTCAAACTTTTGGGAAGAGACAAAAATCTGAAAATAAATTAAAATAAAATAAAAAAGATAATCAATTTGATTTTGATTAACATCTCCACTCCCCACTAACAACCACATCCTATAATATCCTCCTCATTAACCACATCCAACTACTTCAAACTACCAACTCTACCAAACCTCTAACAGATATTCGAAACAAAAATTAACACACACACTTGTGTAGGGATTCGAACACAAGACCTCTAGCAAGCTAACTCCTTACCACTCAAACCAGTAGGCTCATTCTGATATGAGTTTACAAACAATATTACATAAGCCTACCCAGTAGGGATAAAGCTAGGATAAAAAAATAACAGAATTTGCCAAAAGTGGGACTTGAACCCAAGACCTCTCACACACACCTAGAACACTTAACCACTGAAGTAGATACATATTTGTGTCAGGATTTATGGAAACAGAAATAAATTATTTAGGGCATTACAACTCTACCCCCTAAAAGAAATTTTGGCCTCGAAATTTAACTGATCTGAACTGATGGGTATACTGTTGACGCATCGAGTCCTCAGGTTCCCATGTGGCCTCCTCAATGCCATGATTTTGCCCCAAAACCTTTACCAACAGTATGCACTTTCTCCTCAAAACCTTAATATCTCGATCAAAAATCTAAACTGACTTCTCCTCAAAAGTCAAGTCTGATCTAACCTCGATCTCCTCAACAGAGACAACGTGAGATCGATCAAAGCAATACCGCCTCAACATTGAGATGTGAAACACATCATGGATACTGTCTAACTTTGAAGATAGCTCTAACTGATAAGCAACTGGTCCTACAAGCTTCAGAAGCCGATACGACCCAATGGACCTAGGACTTAACCTGTCCTTACGACCGAACCTCAGAACTTTCTTCTAGGGAGATACCTTAAAAAATACGAAGTCACCTACAGAGTACTCAATATCCCTTCTTTTTAGATCTGAATAAGACTTTTGTCTACCAGAAGCTGCCTTAAAATGAACTTGTATCAATCTGACTTTATCTTTAGTCTCGAAAACCAACTCAGGACCCAAAACCCGTCATTCACCCAACTCAATCCAACATAGCAGAGTACGACACTTACGACTATACAAAGCCTTGTAAGGTGTCATCTGGATGCTAAACTGTAAACTATTATTGTAGGCAAACTCAGCTAGTGGCAAAAAATTCTCCCAACTACCTCGAAATCAATCACACAGCTCTGAAGCATATCCTCTAGTATCTAAATCACCATCTCAGATTGACCATTGGTCTAAGGATGAAACACAGTACTGAGGTCCAATCTCGAGCCTAAAGCTTCATGCAGTATCTTTCATAACTGAAAAGTGAAGCAAGGATCTCTATCAGAGATTATCGAAACCAGAACCCCATACAGTCTTACAATCTTAGAAATGTAAAGCTTCGCTAACTTTTGCAGTGAATAGTTCGTCCGAATTGGAATAAAATAGGCGGACTTGGTCAATCGATCCACAATGACCCATATAAAATCCTTCTTAGTGGGTGTTAAAGGAAACCCACTAACGAAGTCCATCATTACACGCTCTCATTTCCATAAGGGAATTTTAACGGGTTGAAGAAAATCCAAATGTAACTGGTGTTCAGCCTTAACTTGCTGGCATTAGACAACGAGAAATTAAATCAGTTACCTCACATTTCAAACCCGACCACCAGTACAGTTCACGGAGTTTCCGATACATCATATTACCATCGGGATGCATAGAATAAGGGCTACTATGCGCTTCCCTTAGAATCGACTGTCTCAAATTAGAAAAATTTGGTACACAAACCTATCCTCGGAAACACAGAACTCCATCCTTATTTAGTCCAAAATCAGAAGTATTGTCACTCTCAACCCTAACAACTTTTCCCGAATCTGGCCAATCCAAGTTTACTTAACGTGCAACTCAGCTAACAAACCCCCATCATCAAAAAAACTGAGACGACCGAACATCGCCCTCAAATCAGTCATCTCTCTACAACCGAGAGCATCGACCACCACATTGGCCTTACCAAGATGATAGTCTATCATGCAATCATAATCTTTGAGCAGCTCAATCCATCGACGCTGCCTAAGATTCAACTCCTTTTGAGTAAGGGGGTACTTGAGGCTCTTGTGATCGGTGTAAATGATACACCTCTCACCATATAGATAGTACCTCCAGATCTTTAACGTAAACATCACGACAGGTAACTCGAGATCATGCGTCAGGTAAATCCTCTCGTGTGACTTAAGCTATTGGGACGCATAAGCCACAACCTTACCATCTTGCATCAATACACATCCCAAACCGACATGCGACGCATCACTATACACCACAAACTCCTTACCAGATTCAGGCTGTATCAGAACAAGATCCTAAGTTAGAACAAACTTGAGCTTCCCAAAGTTCGATTGTTACACATTGGTCCAGATGAAGGGAACATTCTTGCGTAGAAGCTTAGTTAGAGGAGCTGCAATAAGTGAGAACCCTTGGAAACACAAAAATTTACACACTTTTTCATACCCTTTTTAACTTAAAATCATGCGAATTCGGTTAAATTCTTGTCAAAAAATAATTAATTTTTATAAAATAATTAAAGTGCACTTAAAATATGAACATGTTGAATTTTAGTTAATTTCATAATTATTTTTGATAAATTTTGGTTACTTTAGACAAATTTGCACAAAGGGCGAAAAATGGCTCGGCAGACACTACTAGAAGCACAAAACCAAGAAGCAATTTGAAGTATCGAGGCGAACTAAATTTGAGCCTAAGATGGTCCAAAATTATATGTATTTATTCATAATATAATTAATTTTAATTTATATCCAATTTAATTTGGGTTAATAAATTATGATTAATTAATTATGAAAAAGTGGTCCGATTGAATCGAACCGAGTAAACCGAATCGGCCAGGAAAAAAACAGCCCAAAACCGTCCAAGTGCTGACCCAATTCAGCTCATTAGCTGATTATTTAAGCTACAAAGAATCCCTTGAAGACTTTTTTAAATTGCAATTAGACCCCTCCACAATTGGTGGCTTTGTAGATTTGCCCCAAGCCATATTTAACAAAGTTGAAGCCATCAACTTTGCCACATAGGAGGCCGGCCAAAGGGTGGTCTTTGGCTGCTATTTTTAGAAAATTTCAGTTGCCACATTCAGCTATAAAAACCCCCCTGGCTGATCATTCAACACATCCCTCATTCACATCTCTTCTCTCACAATTCTTCTCTCCTCTTTCACTTTTTCTCTCATTTTTCTCATTCAAAGTTCCTTGCTCTTTTGCCAATTTCTCCCCTTGAAAAAGGGTTCTTATTCAGCCATTTTGGAGTAGAAATTGAGTGTTCATAACAACCTTCATCAGTGAAGACAACAAATAAGGAAGAACGGAGCAACCTAGTTAAGCCACGAAAAAACACCGAATTTGATTCTTGTTCCCTATCTCTTTAAATTTTGTTGTTTTTGTGATGAACATATCTATGAATACTTCTGTTTTTGGAATGGTTAATTTAATCAACTTAGCTTGAATTTAATTCGTGTTGGGTTGATTGCATTTTGTCCTCTTAAATTATTAAAATTGTGTTTATGCTGTTATAGGCCTCGGTAAAATGCTTGATTAAGTAAAATCATGCCTAAGTTATTCTTGCATTATAATTGTGAGGGAACTAATGAATTAATTATTTAAACGGACTGACATTGTAATTGATTGACACAATACTTAATCAGTGCATGTTTATTCTGCTAAGGTAGCTGAAGGTTAAATTAACATTGTATCTAGCGATACACTTGCCTTGCATAACTTGCAAGATTATTGTGATTATACTATTACAAGGTAAGGATACCTTGTTACCTCACATAGTCTTTTATGTTCTTATTAGATTTAATTAATCGTTTGAATTGACATAGGAATATAAATAGATTAGTTCAATTTAACGAGTATGTATGTGCAAACATGTTTGCTTATTAAAATCTATTTAATTGATTGAATTGACATAGGGATATGTTAATAGATGAATGGATTTGTGTAGGTGAGTATGTTCATATGTTAGCAAATTACCGAGTTGCCGTGAATTTATTCGTAACAACATAAACATGAGTTTAATAATTATAAGTTAAAGAAATGTAATTAATCCAACACAATTATGTCATCTTGGTTAAATCACATTTTGAAATCGTGCATTAGAACTTTTATTTTTATTTAGGTTAAAATCTATTTTTTCTTAATCACCCTTTTCAAAACAAAATATGTTTTTTTCACCAAAGTGTTTTAAATTGCATTCATAAATAATTCTTTTCACAGTCCCTGTGGGTACGATAACTCGACATTTACTTGTCACTTTATTACTTGTTGCGATTGTGTACACTTACACATTTTCGTCGTTCCAACCTCTCAACAAACCTTCGATAGTAACCCGCAAGATCCAAAAAACTACGGATCTCAAAAATGTTATTAGGTTATTTCCAATCAAGCACAACCTCAATCTTCTTAGGGTCAACTCGAATTCACTCATCAAAAACCACGTGCTCCACAAAAGTTACTTTCTGTAACCAGAATTCACATTTGCTCAACTTAGCGTAGAGCTGCTACTCTCGGAGTATCTGAAACAGTACTCTAAGATGCTCATTATACTCATCCTCAATCTTAGAGTACACTAAAATATCGTCGATGAAAACTATGATGAATTGATCTAGATACAGCTAAAAAATTTAGTTTATCAAATCCATGAATACAGCCGGAGAATTCGTCAAGCCAAAGGGCATAACTAGAAACTCGTAGTGTCTATAACGAGCCTAAAAGCCATCTTATAAATATCAGCTTCCTTAAACCTAAGTTGATGATACCTAAAACGGAGATCTATTTTTGAGAATACTGAAGCCCCTCGGAACTAATCAAACAGATTATCAATCCTCAGAAGTAGGTACTTATTCTTTACAATAAACTTATTCAGTTGTCGATAGTTGATATACATCCTCACGGTACCATCTTTTTTCCAAACAGAACCGGTGCCCTTCATGGTACCACGATCCAGAAACTCTTGAAGTTGAGCCTTAACCTCTATAAGCTCTTTCGGTGCCATACGGTATGCAGAGATGAACACCAGAGCTGTACCCTATAGAAGCTCAATGTCGAACTCAACTTTCTGATTTGAAGGTAAACCCGGTAACCCCTCAGGAAAAACATCCAAAAATACCCTCACTGTTCTGATATCCCTGGCCGAAGAGTCTCCAGAAACTAAAACACTAACATAAGCCAAATATGCCTCACACCCTTTCCGAACTAATTTCTCGGCCGTTAAAGCGGAGATTACATTAGACAGGTAATCTCGACGCTCGTCGATCACAAAAATTTTCTTATCATCTTCAATTCTCAAAACGACCCCCTTGGTCGTGCAATCCAGACTAACTCGGTGCTCTACTAACTAGTTTATACCCAGAATTAAGTCAAACTCCCCAATTGGCAGCTCTATCAGATTTTTTGGAAACACAACCCTTTGTACTTTAACGGAACATTTCTATAAAGTCTATTTATCCAAATAGATTGTCCCAACAGACTTAGTACAGTAATCTCACCAGAAGTACACTCAACAATAATCCCCAAGCTTTCGAAAACAGTACTAGCTAGATAGGAGTGTGTAGAACCTATGTCTATCAAAGCAGTATAGGGGGCATCAAAAATAAAGAATGTACCCGTGATCACATCAGAGGCGTCTTTGTCCTCTCAGTGTCGAGTAGCATAAACCAGTACAGGCTGCCTTGCCTTAGTCTGATTAGTACCTCTGCCCGGTGCTCTTTATCCTCGGCCCATACCATTACCACCCCTAACCGGTCCACGGCCCCTAGGTGGCTGTTGTACTACCCTCTTAGGCTGAACAAAACCCGGTCTCAAAGCTTGTATCTAATCAGACGATGTGGACACTCTCTAATCTGATGCTTTGATGACCCACATTGCAGACAAGCCCCCAATCTCCTCCAAAACTCGCCCGGATAGTGCCTACCACAGTCACTACAAGGTTGAATCCTAGTAGGAGCAACAGGGACTCCCACTCTAATAGGCCCATCAGGTCTGGCTCGCTTCTTAGGCCTCTGAACAAAACTAGAAGGCTCTGAATCCCTCTTACTCTTGCCTCTCTCTCAATCTCTGTTCTAGCGCTCCACACGCTTAACCTCTTCAGCGATCTTTGCCTTATCTACCATGCAGATCCTAAGCCAATCAGAATGACAACGTATTCGTCTAACATTAAGATTAGGGAACATTTTCATAATATAAGAATTCATCAGAGATTAGATAGTCCCAATAACATTTCTGAGGTCAAATAATCTCATATAATATCTCAATAGAGACAGTCATAAACTATTCACTATAATTACCATACTTGGACATTTCACATTTCATACATTACTCCTTTAACTATTTATGTCGTCTCAGATTCCATAATATTCCTTTTACTAAGAGAACCAGTTCACGAGGGAATTTCAATCAATACATTTCTTGACATTATACCAAGATAGATTTTTTACCAAAATTAACCTTTTTCACTAACCGCGATGTTGCGAAAATTAAACAATCTTTCGGTCAATCTGATATCTTTCTAGCTCATGTTTGTACTTATTAACCCATTCTCAATCTCTAACCATGCTTATAACCATTCTATCATTGAACTCTTTGGTTTCTCACCCGAAAAATCATTCAATATAAATATCAGGAATTTCCATTATAAAACTCCACTTTGGTAAGAGAGAGGGGGTCTTAGGGCCTCTGACTCGACTCTCATATACATATACATGTAACACAATTTTCATCATCATAATCATGTCATTCATTTTAGGTAAACTAAATATCACATTGATATTACGCTCACTTTTCAGTTATCTCATTTTAACAAGTATACTTATACATGCATTCCATGTTTTCTGGATAACTTTACTTATCTATTCATTTAATCATACAAGTAATGCACATGATATCATACATGGGCCAACAAACACAGATAAATTTATCACAATCTATACTTTTACCTCGTACACCATCATTTAGACATATTGTTACAATCATATAAATTAGTCCAAGTTATTTAACACATTTACTTAAGCTATACGAGTTTATCAACCATAATATTTCATATAAGCGTACGTGAATATTCATTCCATCTACATCTTTAGTAAGTTATCTAAAAACATGCATTTACTCGAGCAAATCGACCATTTACATCACAGAATTATCTATTAGTCATAAATAAGCTCATTCTACCATATACACATTCCATGAATCCTCATTCGTACCTTTCCAAAGTTCAGTTCGTCATGACTATACTTTACTTGAATATTTTAGCATCACATTCAACATGGTCGGTGTAGCTCGGTTGGAGAGTACCTTTGCCTAAACAAAATGGCTCTCATGCGCGTCGGGAAACATCACACTATTACAGATCGGTGGCATGTATAGCTGAACTCTCATACATATGCTAGGTTAGTCCTAGAATCGACTAAACCATAGCTCTGATACCACTAAATGTAACACCCCTCACCTGTATCCAACCCTGGGACAGGGCTCGAAGCGTTATCGGACTTAAACATTCACAAACATACAAAATTGGGTCACCAAATTTTGCCCAAAATTAAAACTTTTTAAACACATGCATATCATCCCTTATACAGGCCTTCGAGACCTAAAACATACATTGGGGCGGTTTGGTACAAAACCCAAAACATTCGATAAACTTTGGGCAACTTAACAATTTTCTAGCTTTGGAGAGTCACACGCCCATGTGGGTGGGGCCGTGTAGTCACACACGCCCGTGTCCTCAGCCCGTGTAACTCTCTGTTTATGACATCAGCAAAATAATTTATACCACATGGCCAAGCCACACGCCCGTGTACCAGGCCGTCTCCTCCACACGGTTGAGACACATGGCCGTGTCTCTGCCCATGTAGCTACAGTTAGGCTATTTTCCAAGCCTTATGTTGACCTTATTTTTCCCCCATACTTTTACACATCATAGGCACAAATTATAACATCAATTTAATGTTTAATCAACCTTTAGTGAAATTCAATTAAATAATTTGCATGTGTTATACATGTGTTTATTACCCAACATTTAATCTCTACACATTCTATAATTGTCCATGTTTAATCATTATCATCTTACTACCTGCCACACATTCGCTCCATGGCTACAACCGTCTCGGATGGCCCTAGGGCATTCATCACGTACATGTGCCATATACTTCATATACATGGTGAACAAGCATAATTACATAACCTCATTACAAGACATTAACACATATCATGGATAAATAGGCTTACAAGCCAAAATCATTATAAGCCACATCTCATGGCTATATACAATGAATCAATATAAGCCAACATCTTGACCAAAACATAAAAATGCATGCCAATAATTAAGTCCCCTATACATGCCACTCACTTGAAGTAATTAAATTTCAACAATGTTCCAAAGATGGTAGCTTGATAGTGTGAGGTTGCCTCCTATGATCTCCAACCCTGAGCCGACCTGAGGACACTAGAAGAAATGGAAGGGGGAGTAAGCTTTACGCTTAGTAAGTCCATATGAAAATAATAAGCATTATAACAACATGTTTCCTTAGGTAAAACAACTATAATTACACTTTTAATCATATTCTGGTCAAGCTATCTACTCGAGTCATAGTCGATGAATTATTTATAACTCAAACTACAGGACTCTAAATTAAGATCCGTTAATTTTCACTGAAACTAGACTCATATATCTTCTTACCATAAAATTTTCAGAATTTTTGGTCTAGCCAATAAGTACTGTTTATTCTTTAAACTCTCCCCTATTTCGCTATCTAACAGCTTTGACCTTTATCTACTAAAAATCAAATATCTCATAGTACGAGACTCGGATAACGTTCCTGTCTCTTTCTCTTGAAAATATACTCATTAAGGATTTCATTAATATGAATCTTAACTTATAATTATTTTTTAAAATTTCTAGTGATTTTCCAAAGTTAAGACAGGGGAGTCTGGAATCACTCTGACTCTATCTCACAAGAATTTATATATCTCGTAATACAAAATTATTTTGCTTACACCATTTCTTTTAAATGAAACTATACTCATTGAGATTTAATTTCATATATTATTCAGCCTCTAATTCGACTTCCACCATTTATGGTGATTTTTTCAATGTCAGGCTACTGCTGCTGTTCAACACTATTTCGGTGCAAAATCACAATAGCTATCATAAATTCATTGTCACATTGATCATGGACTTATTATTTCATAAATCTCATATTAAATTACACAATGTAAGTTAACATGATATTGTAACACAAATCATAAGCATAAGCATAAGAATGGTTCATCTTTCAAATCTTTTCACTTGTTCATCATGTATACACATACATATGCATGAATTCGCTTACTCATCATTTGTTGCATTTCAATAAGGCATCACTTATGAGTATAATGTACATACCTGTACATATCCATAGCATATCGATTAACTTTACCTTTATCACCACGCCCATCTCAAGACTTTCATCGGATTATTCATTATAATACCCATTGAATTTCTCGGAAATCTCAATGGATAATCCATTTACCGTCAAGTCATACAAGTGATCCTTTCAGGTATGCCCTCCCGCGAACCTCACATTTTACGGCAGGATTACCAGCCCATGCTAAATCCCCCATATCTTACACTCATAAGGTGATGTTGGGATTACCAGTCCAGGCTAAATCCCTTATAGCGACAAACACCCTTAATGAGCTCGGATCTGAATTACTAGTCCAGACTAAATTCAGACCCTAATCGGATTACCCGCTCGGGCTAAATTCACAATGCACACATATTCTTCGGGAGGCTCGATCACTCAAGGAACACCCGTCCGGGCTAGATCCATTTTATATTTGAGATCAACGGATTACCCGTCCGGGCTAAATCCTTTTCTACAACACATGCAGGATCTCATGTCATGTAAGCCATGGTTTATCCATCAAATTTCCTTTTTATTCAACCGGGATTTTTCTCCTTTCATCAAGTATCTCATTATGCGTAGCTGATCATGCAATGTACATCCAATTCAACACATTTCCATGTTTATTTAGACATTAGTCCATGAAATAAACATGGTATTGCATATAATTATATTTAGGCATTTGTTACAATATATAATCTTCATATCAACTAAATAAATATCAATCACACAATGTTAACACATCAATTTAAGTTTAAGTAAGAACAATAATATCCTTGCATTATCATTGACATATGAACTTACCTCGGTTTCGAGTACGACTATTTATTTCGAGTTTGTGCTTAACCTTGTTCAACCTCGTTTTAAGCCTGAATCTTGTTTTCCTTGATCTATAATATCACATTTAGCCTAATAATTAGTCACATTATTCATGGGGTCCAAAAATCATATTTTTATAAATTTTCATTTTGACCCCTAAACTTTTGCATATTTGTACTTTTGCCTCAATGCTCGTAAAATGATTTTTAATCAATTTCCTTACATTTCAAGCCTATCTGAATCATTTTCATAACTATGGAAGCCCCTAATTTCCACTAAATCACCCTTTTATGACCAATTTTACAATTTTTACAAAACGGTCTTTCCGAATGTTTTCATCAAAAATCGCTTAGTAAAAGTCGTTTATTACACACCGAGCCTTCATATTCTACCATTAAAAATAAAAATACATGCATATCATTCATGAGTAAATTTTTAAAGACAAACCCTAGCTCAAATAAATGGTAGAAATAGCTAGAACATGTTACCGAGATTTCAAAAATGTAAAGAACATTAAAAACAGGGCTTGAATGCACTTACTATTGAGCTTGGAAGCTTGAAAAGCCTAACCATGTCTTCTCCCATGCAATATTCGGCCATAGGTAGAAGATGGACAAGAAATTTGGCTTTTATTTTGTCTTTTAGTCCATTTAATGACCAAATGACCAAAATGCCCTTTTAGCCTTTCTTTGAAATTTTATCCATCCAAGCCCATTTTTGTCCAAAATTTTAAAACTTGTACAAATTGCTATTTAAGACCCTCTAATTAAAAATCCAATTCAATTTCATACTAAAAACTTCTAGAACTCATATTTTATAATTTATTCAATTTAGTCCTAAAGTCAAATTGGACACTTTTCACATAAAATTTCTTCATAAATTTTCACACAAGCATGTAAACATATCATAGACATTATAATAATGATAAAATAATTATTTCTACTTTGTATTTGCGGTCTCAAAACCACTGTTTCAACTAGGCCCTAATTTGATATGTTACAGCTCCATTGGACCGGAGTCGTTTAGTTACCGACCCACAGCCCCCAAATCCAGAATGGGTCCAGCGACCCTCTCTAAAACTCTCAACATATCTTGGGACAGTACATCATCCCCAGTTGAGCGACTTTGAGACCCAGTCTCAGTAGCAGGTGAAACTGATGTCTCACTCGTATCAAGATTCGACATATTACCCAAAGAAGAAGACTCAGTTCGAGCCCTCTACGGCCCGCGCCGTCCCCACGAAAACCTCAACCACGTGTTCATCGTGTGCTCATCGTAATTTGAATTTTATGTACATTTTAAAATTTTATGGATCAATTTCAATGTTTATTAGCAGATGTTTTATGCCTCAGATATCAGAAGTTCAGAAATGTTTCAAAAGTTTAGTCTCTAATTAACTCAGTACAATTTCAAAGAGTTTTAACTATAGTGTTTTCTAAGTCCAAAAGTACTTACAGGATCGGCACCAGAGACTCAATGTACCACATACTTACTTAAAAAGAAACAATTTTTTGTTTGCAAACCAGTCCTTTTTCAAACCCAGTTTTGCATCCCAAATTCACAGCTCAAGTTTTGTAACCTGGCTCTGATACCATAAAATATAATACTCCAAACCCGGCTTAGACGTTATGGTCGAATTCGGGATTGTTACAAAGAAGGGTTTTGAAACTGTTTTTATTTCGACAAAAACTTTATAAAGTTACTTGTTATAAAGTGTCCAAAATTTACAAAACATATTCATTTACTTGTTTATTATCGAAACCATTGTGAGTTTATTTGTAACACCTTAACCTGTATTCAATGTCAAAATAGGGTTACAGAGCATTATCTGACTTATTATAAAAACAAACATACATTTTTCATATCCAAATAAAAATATTTCACATTCAATCATATTGTCCCTAATACGAGCCCTCGAGGCCCAAATCATGCATTAGAAGTGGTTCGGGACTAAACCATAACTTAAGAAAAATTTTGGAAAACATAGAAAATTTTTAAAGTACAAAGACACACACCCATGTGGCCCGGCCGTGTGAGAGACATGCTCGTGTCATAGGCCGTGTGGACATTCGAAATGGAATCACATGGCCGTATCCCAGCCCATGTCTGACCCCGTGTAACTCCCTGACTTGGGTCACACGGCCAACCACATGCCCATGTGACTAGCCCGTGTACCCTTTGAAATGGCCTCACATGCCCTTGTGCCAGGTCGTGTGTTGGGTCGTGCCAAAACTATAAGGTATACTGACTTATGCCACACGGCCAAGTCACACGCCTGTGTCCTGAGCCATGTGGAGCTACTGACTTGGTTTCTAATTAAACATTAGGGGACACATAGCCATGTCACCTGACCATGTGTCACACATGGCTGAGACACACGCCCATGTGGACAAAAATAGGCTATTACCAAGCCATCTTTCTCACCCAAATTTGCATCAACCTAAACATGTCAAATGGCATATAACATAGCATCAATAGGCATTCAAACCAATCTCAACCAAGCCTAAATCATGCCATTTCAATATCAACAACCCCAAAGCACATAAGCATAACAATTAGCCATTCCATGTCATACCTATTTCACATCCAAAATCACCTAAATGATCAAACTTACTTAGTACACTTTGTGCCTAAACCAACATGTATATCATATCTCAAAATTCAACCATTTGATACTCAAAATACCAATTCACAACAAGCATTCACATAGCAATTTTGAACCACATAACAAAAGGTCATTTGCACATATATATACATAACCAAATATACCAAAATTAAGCCAAATCATATGGCTAAACACCTAACCAAACATTCATCATTTACAAGGCAAATCAATTGGCTAAATCCATTACCAACATATATGCCATATTAACCACAATACTTATACATGCCATATAACCAAATACATAAGTTCAAAAGTACCAAAGCGACAGCTGGATAGTGTGATGACATCTTTGACGACTCTCAATTCTAGTAGGCTTCGAAATCACTTTAAAACACAAAAAAGTAAACAGAGTAAGTTATAAAGCTTAGTAAGCTCGTATGCTTAATAAGTAAAACTTACCATTTAACTACAATTCAAGTACTTAAACATTACATAATGCAATTCAATTTAAATCCAAAAACTTAACACATATCCAATCCAAAGGTTAGACATGAATTTCATCAATTTCTTCGATTCAATGATAGTATAGTTCACGTACATACCTGCACTAATTCGTATCAATTTCATACTCTTCCAATTCATCGATATACCCATTGAACCATTTGGAATAATATCAGATACTCGGGAATCTCATACCCTAAGTGCCAATACATGGCCGGAGTCATCTCAATCTCATATCTCTTATAATACTCACTCTCGAGCTATCAACGGGTCTGCTCACACAATTTGACAATCAAGACGTAGCTACACGGTGCTGCTCACACAAGCTGATGAGGATCTGCAACACATGCCAGATAACTCATCCACCGGTAAAACGTACGGACCAGCACCCAAACACGATAACCCTTAATGACATGTCATTTGTATCCTATCTATTCCTAAGGTTCAACCAGGATTTCACAATGCCGAATCTTCATCGAACATTTCTGTAAGGTTGTATTTATCAACAATACAATTATAAAGCATTTAAAACACAATTACATTAATGCTTATTAACATACGAACTTACCTCGAATTTATACGAAGAGAAACGAGCTATCAATCCACTATTTTGTTTTTCCCTCGATCTAATTCTGAACTTCGCTTTTCTTGATCTATATATAATCAAATATAACTTATTTAATTATCAATCTATTCAATTTAATCCAAATTTCATATTTTGGTAATTTTACATTTTTTCCCCTAAACTTTAGACTTCTTTACAATTTAGTCCCTAGCTCATAAAAATGCAAATTCATGCAATTGAGTCCACACCCATGCTAGTCGAATTTCTTATAGACCCATAGTAGCCCAAACTTTTCATTGTTTCACACATTTCACCATGAATTTTACAAATTTAACAAATAAATCTCTAATTTGCAATTTCAACCAAAATCACTTAACAAATGTTGTTTATCTAACAACAACTATTCATTTTCTATCATCAAACATCAAAATAAACACATATTTATCAATGGTAAAACCCTAGAACTTTAAAAATTTTGCAAATTAGTCTGTGGGCTATCTAGATTAAGTTACAACGATCTCAAAAACATAAAAATCATTAAAAATCGAGCAAAAATGCACTTACATGCAAAGATAAATCCTAACCGAAATTTCAAGCTTCATTCATGGTGTTTCCTTAGTTGATTTTCAGTGGAAGATGGAAAAAAACAAAGATGATGACTTTGTTTTTAATTATTTTACTTATTTTATTTTATTAAATTACATTTTTAACCTTAACATTAAACCATTAAAATCACTTAATTAATGTCCATATTTGTCCACTCATATTAACAATGGTATAATTATCACATAAGGACCTCCACTTTAAAGATCTATTGCTATTAGACACCTTTAGCTATTAGAACACAACTTTTACACTTTAGGCAATTTAGTCCTTTTTATCGAATCGAGCATTCAAACGATAAAATTTCTTAACGAAATTTTTACACAATCATACTATCATGTTTTAAACCTCAAAATATTAATAAAATAAATATTTTGACCTCAGATTTGTGGTCCCAAAACCACTATTCTGATTTGACTAAAAACAGGCTGTTACATTATTCATTCGCCAAAACATAATTTGCAATGAAAATATTAAAAGTCATTATATTTTAGAAACCCAGTTCGTGTTTCCAAAAAAAGATTTATTTGTGAAAAACCATCATTTTCATAAATCATTTCAACAACAATGCAGGATAAAAAACAATAAACCAAAACCAACAGCTAAAACCATACATTATAGAGAGTCCCAAAAATTACAAACTCTCAAATAAATCCAAAATTTTAAAAATACCAAAAACTCAAAGGCAGTTTTATCTAGTGGTCACCACTGAGCCTCTGTTGCACCAACCTGCCTAAGTCCTGTACAGAACAAACAAACATATGTGAGTTTTCATAAACTCAGTGTGTAACCTAACAGAGATAGACATACAAATGTACACAGTATTCTTATATGCAGGATAGATACAAATATGGACCTAAGTCCTTAGCAGATATAGATATCAGAATTAGATAATCTAGACAGATATACAGAATCCTACCCCCATCCCATCATACCATGTGCGGTTAAAAACACCCACCCATCCCTACACACCATATAGTGTCGGTGTGAAACACAACAGATAATATGCAGTCAAGCTGCTAGAATATAGGCAAAAAGGTTACCGTACAGATCACTTCCTCCGCATATACAAATCCCACCCCAAACACAGATACAAAATACATATATAGAAATAATAGATTTAACATGTTTAACATGCTCATATACGGATAATATACATACTTATACAGTGCAGTTAGACATACATATCAGTTTCCTACTCAGATCAGACTATCAGATTATTAGATCACATGAAAAAGGGTTTGATTAGCCCTTACCGACCCTACGATAGGCCCAAAGACATTTGAAACGACACGTACGACCCTAGGTAAAATTTTAGAATTTAGGGCTTACATGCTATTGTGGCTCACATGCCCAAATTAGCCTTGCTCGTGTGGCCCACACTGCCTGGTCCAAAATCCATACGCTCATGTGGTATGCCCGTGTACGCCCACATGCCCAATATGGCCTAGCCCATGTGGCCCACATGGCCACACAATCGCCGTCGCACAGTCGTGTCTCACACACGACCTCACTTAGACAGTCACACGGCCGTTTGTCACATATGGCCGGCCACACGCCCGTGTGGTTGTAACACCCTTTACCCATATTCAATGCCGGAATAGGGTTACGGAGCATTACTGAACTTACAACACATTTGAACATACATTTCAAAAACAAAATATCAATTCAGATACAATTCAATCATAACCAATTATAATGTCCCTTAAATGAGCCTACGAGGCCCTAAACATGCTCTGGGGGTGGTTCGGGACTAAACCAATACCTCGAGAAATTTTTACGAAACTTAGAATTTTTTCTTCAAAATAGGGGATACACGCCTGTGTGTCCCAACCGTGTGTCTCACACGGCCACCAGACACGCATGTGTCCCAAGCCGTGTAGGCATTCGAAATGGAAGCACATGGTTATGTCCCAGCCCGTGTCCGACCCCGTGTAACTCTCTGACTTGGGTCACACAGCCAACATACACGCCCACGTGCCCTAAGAATGGCCATACATGCCTGTGTGCCAGGCCATGTGCTAGGCCTTGCCAAACCTGTAAGGTATACTGACTTATGCCACACGGCCAAGTCACACACCTGTGTGTGAGGCTATGTGGAGCATACTGACTTGGTTTCTAAAACCACACCAAGGGACACACGGCCGTGTAACATGACCGTGTGTCACACACGGCTGAGACACACGCTCGTGTCTCTGCCCATGTGGACAAAAATAGGCTATTTACCAAGCCATTTTACCACCCAAAATTAGGCACACCTACACAACTCATATGGCACATAACATAACATCAATAGGCATATAATTCAATTCCAAATCAAGCATGATTTATACTAATTCCAGCACCAACCAATACAAAACATAAATACCACATATTTCCATCTAAATTCATAGCAATCTTTGTCTTCTCAAATCATCAAAATGACCATTAACAAATATGCATTATTTGGCCTAATTTTACAAGCATATCAATAACCACAAATCATTCATTTGACACTCATAACACATTTTACCATCAATCATCACACACAACTCAATTCACAAGACATAATCATATATATATATGTACATGATTTTAAACATTCCAAATATACCAAAATAAGCCATCAGTCATAGCTATATATACATACCAAATCATAAACATTTACAATGCCAATTCATATGGCACAAATCATTAACAAGTCATAACCAAAATGACCAAAATACATGCCATATACTTAAAATACCAAGTTCATAGTTACCGAGTGATAGGTGGATAGTGTGAAGCAATCTCTAACAATCCCCGAATCTGAGCTAGCTTGATAACACTATAAAACATAGAAAAATAAATGATGTAAGCTATAAAACTTAGTAAGCTCGTATGAAATAAACTTGATAAAATCATATACACATATTTTAACAAGTGATAATACATACATGAATTCACATCAACTAACAACCCTTTTAATTTTTAAATCACAAAACTATATACTTCCTTCACGATTTCTTCGATTCAAAGCTAATATGATTTATGCACATACCTATACCATCTCGTACCAATATCATACACATTCTCATCTTTATTTTACCCATTGAACCATTCGAAATAGAAATCAGATAATCAAGGGTCTCGTACACAAAGTACCTATACCATGGCCCAAAGCCAAATCAAGGTAACTTATATCCGAAATATTGATATCATGGCCCAAAGCCAAATCAGCCAATATTCATGGCCCGAAGCCAAATCGTGTAAGAGTATGCCCAAAGATCAATCACGAGATGGTTGTAATAACATACTTGGTTTATCATGTTTATTAATATAAGGCGTTGCCATTATTATTCCTGTTTCTTTTCTGTGTGCATAAATAAACTATTTTATAATAATGTCCTGAGAATAATATGATTATTCTCAAAAGATCCTTAGTCAAGTATTGTTATTGGCTAGGACAATAATAATGCATCAAGACTAACATGTAGTTGATTGATGATAAAGAGTTGTCATTGATATGGAGTGTCAGAATCAATGCATGAATATGTGTGTTAGGGAACAACATATTGGGTGACCGCTATGAGTATGTTTCTTGGATTATTATGTAATTGTCACAACATTACTCATAGTGATTAATATGTATATGATCCTCATACTTGAGATCATCTTTATCCCAACATCGTGAGTTGTATATTTTGATACAGTCAAACAAACACTGTAACTGGTTGTTCTATAAAGACTGATGTTGGATATACCACAATCTATGTTGAGGGATATAGTTGATCAATATAGGATAAGTCCCTCCTACATAATGGGAGTAATATCTCAGGCCACTTGATTGAGTGAGGCTAGAAATGCATGGCCATGCTCAAATAAGTTGATATGAGATGTCATACTTATTTGTGTATCATAGTCTACTCGAGGTATCAAGAAACATGGGATGGACTATACAAGTGTGACTATTCCATGACTTGTGTCCATTCCAAAGATATAGGACTTAAGGATGAATGCATGAAAGGTTAATCACAAAAGGTTATGTCGAATCATGACTTCTTGTAACTTAGGTAGCATTGATGCATTACTAGATGCCACTCGTTGTTTGTAACATTAGAATCGTTCTAATGTTACTGCTAACGTTACAAGAACCTATAGGGTCACACCCTATGGTTGAAATGAACGAGGTAAAACATAGTTGGTATATTGCTTGGTTGTCACATGAATTAAATTAATTATAGAATTAATTTAATTGGGCAATCAAATTGTGGAACATACTATTTATGTACAAGGATGTTGTACACATAATCGAACATAATTTTATTGATATATGAATTTAGTTCAGTATATAAGTTTAAATAAATATAGTTTACAGAAATCTTTATTATAATTAATGTAATTATAATTTTTCGTTAAACATTATTATATTTATTTGAATGATAATTATTATGTTCGGATTAATTTTAATGAATTAAAATTAGTTATAAATATATACCAATTAAGAGGAGTTATATATAGAAAGGGTAAAAAAACCCTAAAAGATATATATATAACTAGCCCAAAATATGAAAGTGGTCTAGCAAATTGCTTTAGCAAAATACTCTCTGAAAATAGTTTTCTCGGGATTTCTACCGCTCATTGTCAATTGGGTGGACTACGTAAAGGCCGACATCGGAAAAGGTTGCGGCTTGGTTCGATAGTGGTTCAAAGATTCCTCGCTGCTGCTAGGCGTCGCTGCTCTACTCATTGAAGTTTCGGTAAATTCGAAACCTTTTTATCACCCCGATTCGTTCCTTACACATGGATCCTTGGTTTGGATCGCCGGGTTTTAATTTTTCGCTGCGCCTTGGTGGCACCGGTGTTCCAACAAATTGGTATAACTCGCATCCGAAAGGCTATATCATGGACCAAAGCCAACTCAATGTATCCCCTAATGACATGTCACTAGTATCCTAAACTATTCCTAAGGTTCAATCAGGATTTCGAATTTCAAATTATCATCGAGTCATTATCGAACTTATCCGAAGTCTCGTATTCACAACATATACAATATCAAAGCATTTAATATACGTATATAACTAAATTTATCATGTACGAACTTACCTCGGATGTGAAAACGACGAAGTAATTCGATTAGTTGATAACTTTATTTTTCCCCCGATCTAGATCTGAATTCTACTTTTCTTGATCTAAATATATTCAAAATTAACTTATTTAATAACCTCTCTATTCAATTTAATCCAAAACACACATTTAAGCACATTTACACATTTGCCCCTAATGTTTCACCACTTTTACAATTTAACCCTTACTTCATAAAAACACAAATTAATGAAATTCAATGTTAACCCATGCTACCCGATTTACACATTAGTCCCCAGCAGCTCATATTTTCCATTTATTTCACATTTTAACCACAAAGTTTAAACATTTCACAATTTAATCCCTAATTTGCATTTTCACTAAAAATCACTTTATAAAACTTGTATAACTCACAACCAACATTCATAATCTATCAAGAAACTTCAAAATACATGCTTATTCATCAATGGAAACATTAAAAATCTTTAACAGATTTGCAAAATAGTCCCTGGGCTAGCTAGACCTAGCTGCATCGATCTCAAAAACATAGAAATTATTAAAAACATGACAAAAACTAACTTACAATTGAGCATCAAAATGACCGAACCCTAGCAAGCTCCCTTGGTTCTTTATTTTCTTGAATTTTTGGTGGAATGAAGAAAAGATGATGATGAATTTTGATTTCTTTTATTTTAACTTAAGTTACTTTACAAATTGTCATATTAACCTTGGCTTAAAACATTAAATATCACTTAATATAAGCCCATAATTTTCCACTAATAATTAAAGTGGTCTAATTACCACTTAAGGACCTTAACTTTAAGGTTCTATAGCTATTAGACAACTTTAGCTATTAGAACTCAAGTTTTACGCTTTACGCAATTTAGTCCTTGTACATACCTGTACCACTCATAATACAGTCACATACTTTCTCGTTCTTAGCATACCCGTTGAAATACAATTAAAGCATATAAACATATTAGGTCACATCTCAATTCGACCAATCAACCTAACACATAATCATCATTCATATTCATCATATATCCAACATCATGAGTATGTGCACTATCAATCACTATGAGTAATAAACAATTATTTCCACAATAATCATGAATTTACAATTATAGGCTTACGTACTGCCTGTTTACTCGTAGTAATTTTATTCTCATACTCATCTTTAATTTACCTGTTGAACACATCTGAATACTAAGTATGCTCAGGGATCTCATACTCTTAGTATCGTATTAATGCCATATCTCGGATATGGTCTTACATGAAATATCATATCGATGCCATATCTCTGACATGGTCTTATATGAAGTCAAACCCCATTGCCATATCCTAGATATGGTCTTATACAGAACTCAGTAGCTCTAATATCATGACATTTTTATTCTACCATTGAGGTTAAATCGAGATTTCTCATTTCTCGAAACCTCATCAAAATCGTCTTTAATACATTTCATAAAAACAAATGTATACAATTCATGCAATATCAAAATATTAAATACATAACATAAGTTTGCATTATTTACGCATGAACTTACTTCGACACCAAAATGGCAAAAGGGACCTAATCATCAATTTCTTGTTTTTCCCCCGTTCTAGGTCCGAACCTCATTTTATTTGATCTATAATATCACATTTAGTCTATTTATTAGTCAAATTAGTCAATGTGATCCAAAAATCATACTATGGAAAAATTATATTTTTGCCCCTAAACTTTTTCATATTTACACTTTTGCCCCTAAGCTCGTAAAATGATTTTTATTCAATTTATTTACACTTTAAGCCTATATGAATCGTTTTCATAACTATAGCAAGCCATAATTTCCACTAAATCACACTTTTATGACAAATTTTATAACTTTTACCAATTTGTCCTTTTTAGCGTTTTTACCGAAAACTACTTAGTAAAAGTCATTTAACTACATTCATATTCCTCCCTTAAAAATCAAAATACACAATGTACCATATGGTTAAATTTTCAAACATCAACCCTAGCTCAAATAAATGGTAGAAATAGATAGATCTTGTTACGAGGTTGCAAAAACGTAAAAATCATTAAAAATAGGGCTAGAACGCACTTACAATCGAGCTTGGAAGCTTGCAAAACCCTAGCCATGGTTTCTCCATGAAAGTTTCGGCCAAGGGGTTGAAGATGGACAAAATTGGCTTTTAAATTTTTTTAATTCATTTTAATAACTAAATGACCAAAATGGCCATAATGAAAAACTTTTGAAACATGTCTAACCATGTCCATTTTTGTCCACCAACTTAACCAGTGGTATAATTACCATATAAGGACCTCCAATTTAAAATTTCATAACAATTGGAGACCTCTATCATGTAGAACTCAACTTTTCACTTTTTACGATTTAGTCCTTTTGACTAAATTGAGTGCCCAAACGTCAAAATTTTCAAACGAAATTTTCATGAAATCATTTCCTGAAATCGTAGACCATAAAAATATAATAAAAATAAATTTTCTTACGTTGGATTTGTGGTCTCAAAATCACTGTTCTGACTAGACTCTAAATCGGGATGTTACAACTCTTCCCCTTTTAGGGATTTTCGTCCCCAAAAATCTTACCAGAAGAAGTTGCTTCAACTCTCATGAAACACTTTCAAAAAACTTCTCAGAATCACAAATCAAATTCACCTCATATATCTCTTTCCAATAACCTTTGGACTTTAGCACACAGTGCCGGAGCATATCGTCAAGATCTCAGTCACTCTCTTAGGAATTCATATACTCAGTTGTTATGTCAAATAGGAACTCTGTACATATTGAAATGATCTTACGGATCTTTGCCAAACAATCAACCATAATCCAAATAACATCTTCCTTTTCGGAGAAAATGACAATCCTGATACGAAATCTATAGTAACTCTATTTCATTATTACTCTCTCACAATTCACTGGCTGTATTAGTCCTGAATACACTCGATGTTCGGCTTACTTGCTAACAAATAGATATCTGATCATGATTTCAAAATATCATGGAACATACTCATTCACTATCACATTTTTAAGCTTCTCGATTTCGCAAGGAAAACCTCGCTTTAGCATTTAATATAGCTAAAATTAGACCGTCATCAAATAAGGTCAATCAAGTAACCAGTACTCACAAAATAAACAAAGATTTTCCATCCAGGCATCTATAACTATAACTGCTTTCTCAGAGATTAAATCAATAACTTACTCGAGATCTTTCATCATCACAAACCATTAACACTGTTTTAAATTTTCGATCTTTCTAGAACATTCGATACTTTAACTTTTTGGACTAGGAAGCACGTGACATTTCCCATCGAACAAACGAAGTCATCCAATTCTCAACACAGACATAATAGCGGCCATCTCTAAATCACTAGTCTAACAGTTCTTTTTAATGTGACATTAATCGTCTGAAAATACAAACTATCTCTTTATATTCTTGTATTAAAACACATTCCAATCTGTTCAATAGTACATCACAAAAATCACAAATTCTTTACTCAATTCAGTCGATTCCAGAATAATTGCTTTGATTAGCAATACCTTTAACTATTCAGAACTTTACTAACACGAATCCGACTACTCAAACTTTCATAAATGCATTAACCTTTCAAATCCGAACAACTTTAACTCATAATAGCATCATTCAGTTAGAGCAACCCAATAAGTATATCTCTATATCATACTTTCTAGAATATAATTTCTTCATTCAGACTATCTGTCTATATATATACTCATGAATTCACATAATTTATTCCTTTAGCTGAGGACATGCTTAAATACATATAACTCAAACTACATCTCAACAAATCAGCTTATTCTGATAAAAACAACTGGGTTGATTTCAACTATCGAATAATAACATATCACTATACTCTTTTCAACCGTATTAGCTCTAGGGAACAAATATCCTACTTGAACTCATCGACTTAATCAAATTTACTAGTTCTGGAATTTCCATCGTAGCAAAGATAATACATTTCCTAAATATGCATATATACAACAAAACAACATCTAGTAGATATAGAAGAATAGTCTCACATAAGTTTTTGCCATCAACTTTTATTCCGAACATACTAGAATAGAGTCCCAAAGAGAGATAAAATAATACTAATCATAAACCAACCAGGCTAATAGTGCTTTCGACTAACATTAGAGTTAGCTAACATTCTCACAACATAAGAACTTTATCATAAAATGAACAATCACACACATATCTCTAAGAATAAGGAATACATAGAATATCCAAAAGAGGTCATCATAATTTATTCAATCATAATTGTTACACATAGACACTTTTACAATTCAATTATCATTTTTCTAACTAATTTTGTCATCGTGAACCCCGTATTATTCTATTCACTAATGAAAATCAATTCGGGAGGGATTTTGTCTAACATATACTTTAGAATCCATACTTAATTGAGCCAATTAGCTGAGACTAACTTCTTCATTACCCATGACATTGCATAATTTGTATAATCCTTAAAACATTCTGATATTTCTTCCAAAAACGTTTTCACTTTCCACTCTATTCTCATCTCTGGATGCATTACTAATTATTTCACCACTGAACGCTTTAGTTTCACACTTATGAACTTATTTGACATGATTCTCATGAATTTTCGTTATGAAAGCAACACTAGTAAGGAGGTGAGGTCGTAAAGCCTCTAACTTGACTCTCATAATTACATGTATATGACTTAGCATTCATCATTAACGTCATATCATCATAACCACATAGTTCACTTCAAGTAAATTATCACACTTATTCATTTTACAAATGTTTTCTTTCATCCATAATTTCAAACACTGAATTTACTTACTCAAGCTCAATATTAATATCTAATTAAATTCCAACAATTAGCTTCAATTTTACTTACCATCATTTGTCAAATTAGAGAACGTCTTACGGGTCGAGTACATCGTTTACTTAATGCCATAGTCCAACTATGGTCTTACACGAAGCCTCATATCGATGCCATGTCCAAACATGGTCTTACACGAAATCACATATCGATGCCAACGCCATATCCCAGATATGGTCTTATATGGGATCACATATCGATGCCAATGCCATGTCCCAGACATGGTCTTACATGGGATCACATATTAATGCCAATGTCATGTCCCAAACATGGTCTTACATGGGATCACATAACGATGCCAACGCCATATCCTAGATATGGTCTTACATGGGATCACATATTGATGCCAATGCCATGTCCCAGACATGGTCTTACATGGGATCACAATACCATAGCCCAACTATGGTCTTACATGTCATTACGATGCCATATCCCAGCTATGGTCTTACACGTACTCAAATGTACTGCAATGGTCCAACCATGGTCTTATCTATCAATTCATCACTGAACTATCGTACTCATCTCCTGCGTTCTACTCAATTTGATCTCCCAGTTCAATTTCCATACCATTATAACATTTAGGGTTCCATAACAAAGTTATAAAAAAAACATTATATATTCTCTAATTTAACAATTAAACATGATATTCAACTATATGGACATACTGATTATGCATTATTCAAACAAGTGTACATACACACGCATTACGTCCGTTGGGTAAGTTCACTTATCATATTCACTTAAACAAAAAGATTGGGCACATAACATCATATGCATGCCATACAAACATGGATGGCTTATCACCATATAAATTTTTATTTCATTCCACGTTTACACATTTCTCAGCTTATTGTTATCTCATTTCATATATTAACACATACATATCACAAACTTCTATTCATACCTTTCCAAATTTTGACACATCATAGGCACATTTCACTCATCTCAATATCATTTTCAGCATTGTAGAAAAATTAGCTCTGTTGGAAGTCACCTCTATCTTAACAAAACAATTTCGTTAGAACCAAGAGATATCACACTATCACGAGTAGTAGTATGGCATGTATAGCTAGACTCACATACGCTACGTTAGTCACAGAATCGACTAAACCATAGCTCTAATACCACTAAATGTAACACCCTTTACCCATATTCGATGTCGAAACAGGGTATGAGGTGTTATCGGACATAAACTCACACAATCATACAAAACCGAACCATAAAATTTTGCCCAAATTTAAAACTTTTCATTCACATGCATATTGTCCCTTATATGGGCCTTCGAGGCCCAAAACATACATTGGGTGTGGTTCGAGACTAAACCAAGAACTCTCAGAACTCATACAATACTTAGAAATTTTTCCTATTTTGGAGGGTCACACGCCCGTGTGGGTAGGCCATGTGGTCTCACACGCCCGTGTGGCTTGGGGCACACCCGTGTGGCTTGGGACACACCCGTGTGGCTTGGGACACACCCGTGTCCTCAGCCCGTGTAACTCTCTATTTATGACGTCATCAACTAAATTGAGGTCACACGACCAAGTCACGTACCCATGTGCTTAGGCCGTGGCCTCCACACGGCTAAGACACACAACCGTGTCTTTGCCTATGTGTTTACTACTGAGCATTCTGTTTTACCAAATTAGGGTACAGGGGACACACGGCCGGATCACATGCCCATGGGAGCAGACCGGTTGTCACATACAGTTTAGACACACGCCCGTGTGCCTACCCATGTGGACAACTTTGAGGCTATTTTACAAGCCAGTTGTCACCCTTATTTGCACATACACATACATGACTTCAAAGGCATTTAGCATTGCATAAGTGAGCACTTAAACATACACAAGCAAGACATGACCGTGATCATTTCATCTTTACTTATACATGCATAAGACTTCATACTTTGTCAAGCCTAACTTACCAATTCTACTTTAAGCCATGTTTATCATCATACTAAACAAATCCAAATTAAATTATCAAGCATTCATAACCACAACACATCACCATTGCATGGGCACATGTATACTTAAAATAAATAGGCTTACAACCCATAATCAATATGAGCCACATCCCATGGCCTTATACCAAATAAATCAAATATCAATATAAGTCAATTTACATGGCTTCACATTACATCAAACCCTTAACCATTACAAGCCAATACCTTTGGCTAAATCGTAATGACACATTCACAATTGACTAAGTCCCTATACATGCCATAAACTTAAGAGGTTTGTATTCATTTTTACCCATGATGATAGCTTGATAGTTTGATGACATCTCCGGCAGTCTCCAACCCGAGCTAGCTAATTTAACCTAAAAGACATGAGAAATGAGGGGGATAAGCTATATAATATAGCTTAGTAAGTTCATATGCAAATAATAACAACTATTAACATTTATTTACTTTATCCATCCATAAGAGTACTATAATTTCAATTAGCATTAGATTTTAAGGTTTCTACTTATTCATTCAAAGTGATTACTCCTTTAATTTATAAACACCATTTACATGCATTGGCATTAGCCTAGCCACTATAGTTTTCCTATTATAACATATCACATTAACTAACAAGTTATTTCCATCCTCTTAATCACATGCACATTATTTTTGAGTAATCATAATTTCAACATATAGTTCAATCACCTTTCACTTGTCTAAGCTCGTATCTTACTATATTCTCACAAAGTCTTTATTTGGCAATTATACATGTCTTTCTTTTCCTCATATCCAATGAAACACAATTTTAATAAATGAACCGTAATATATCACAATCAATTAGGCTTCTAACCCTATCACATGATCATTATAAAATCTTATCATGCATCCATTCATCATAAATGTAGACCATTTGTCACAAGGTTATCACTGTTTCACAAGCATAACTTGTTCATGTACATTCTCACCAAGAATTCATCATATATCAAATTCACTTCACATGAGTTCCTTGTACATACTTGTGCCACTCATAACATAGTCACATACTTTCTCGTTCTTAGCATACCTGTTGAAATACAATTCAAACATATAAACATATTAGGTCACATCTCAATTCGACCAATCAGCCTAACACATAATCATCATTCATATTCATCGTATATCCAACATCACGAGTATGTGCACTATCAATCACTATGGGTAATAAACAATTATTTCCATAGTAATCATGAATTTACAATTATAGGCTTACATACATGCCTATTTACTCGTAGTAATTTCATTCTCATACTCATCTTTAATTTACTCGTTGAACACATCGGAATACGAAGTATGCTCGGGGATCTCATACTCTTAGTACTGTATCAATGTCATATCCCGGATATGGCATTACATGAAATATCATATTGACGTCATGTCCCTAACATGGTCTTATACGAAATCACACACCGATGCCATATCCTAGATATGGTCTTATACAGAATCTCAGTAGCTCTAATATCATGACATTTGTATTCTACCCTTGAGGTTAAATCGAGCTTTCTCATTTCTCGAAACCTCATCAAAATCATCATTAATCTATTTCATAAAAACAATTGTATGCAATTTATGCAATATCGAAATATTAAATACATAACATAAGGTTGCATTATTTACGCATGAACTTACCCCGACACCAAAATGGCAAAAGGGATCTAACCGTCAATTTCTCGTTTTCCCCCGTTCTAGGTCTGAACCTTATTTTCTTTGATCTATAATATCACATTTATTCTATTTATTAGTCAAATTAGTCAATGTGATCCAAAAATCATACTATGGAAAAATTACATTTTGCCCCTAAATTTTGTCATATTTACACTTTTGCCTTTAGGCTCGTAAAATGATATTTATTCAATTTATTTTCACTTTAAGCCTATCCAAATCATTTTTGTAACTATAGCAGCCCACAATTTCCACTAAATCACACTTTTATGACAAATTTAATAACTTTTACCAATTAGTCCTTTTTAGCGTTTTCACCTAAAACTACTTAGTAAAAGTCATTTAACACATAAAAAACATTCATATTCCTCCCTTAAATATCAAAATACACACATGTAGCACATGTATAAATTTTTAAACATCAACCCTAGCTCAAATAAATGGTAGAAATATATAGATCTTGTTACGGGGATTGCAAAAACGTAAAAATCATTAAAAATAGGGTTAGAACAGACTTACAATCGAGCTTAGAAGCTTGAAAATGATAGCCATGGTTTCTCCATGCAAGTTTTGGCCAAGGGGTTGAAGATGAACAAAAATTGGCTTTTAATTTTGGTTTTAATTCATTTTAATAACTAAATGACCAAAATGCCCTTAATGAAAAACTTTGGAAACATGCCTAACCATGTCCATTTTTGTCTACCAACTTAACCAATGGTCCAATTACCATATAAGGACCTCCAATTTAAAATTTCATAACAGTTGAACACCTCTAGCATGTACAACTCAACTTTTTCACTTTTTACGTTTAGTCCTTTTGACTAAATTGAGTGCCCAAACGTCAAAATTTTCAAACGAAATTTTCACAAAATCGTTTTGTGAAATCGTAGACCATAAAAATATAATAAAAATAAGTTTTATTACGTTATATTTGTGGTCTCGAAACCACTATTCTAACTAGACCCTAAATTAGGATGTTACAGAAGCGCTAATCACAGGTTCCTCGACAACTCTTACGAAAAATGTTCTCAAAGAATTATTTTCCTCCTACTTTACACCATTATTGAAATTCCAATGAAAAGAATAATCCCAATCTATTTATAGAAACCAAAACCTACAGTCAAACAAAACCCCACTTACTAGAATCGCACAATGAACACACCGAAATTTCAAATTACAATAATACGACAACAGATTATAGACAGAATTGCAAGAAAAAGAAGAGAAAGAAGAATGTGGCAGAGAAAAGAGAAAACTAACATCAAAATTTTGGGAAGATAGAGAAAAATTTGAAAAAAAATAAAATAAAATAAAAAGATAATCAATTTGATTTTGATTAACATCTTCATTCCCTACTAACAACCACATCCCATAATATCCTCCCCCCTAACCACATCCAACTACTTCAAACTCCACTGAACCTCTAACAGATATTCAGACCAAAAATTAACACACACACACACTCGCGTAGGGATATGAACACAAGACCTCTAGCAAGTTAACTCCTTACCACTCAAACTAGCAGACTCATTCTGATATGAGTTTACAAACAATATTACATAAGCCTAACCAACAGGGATAAGGCTAGGATAAAAAATAACAGAATTTGCAAAAAGTGGGGCTTGAACCCAAGACCTCACACACACACCCCCAAAATACCTAACCGCTAAAGCAAATACATATTTGTGTCAATATTTACAGAAACAGAAATAAATTATTCAGGGCGTTACAAACTCGGGCTCCCAATTGACAATGATACGGTCACAGGCTTAAGTAAAGTGTTCGAAACTGTGGCACTCTGCTATTAATTGCTTGGACGCTCGCCCGTTGATGGTGAAGCTAGGTTTACCAATTTGAAATTTTCATGGTTAAAGGAAAATTTCGAAACCTTCTCGAGTAGTGCCACTAAGTTGGAAAATATGTGCGTTGCTCGAGCGTATATACTGCAATTGAGTAGCTGCTAAGGGGTATTTATGCCGGACGCAAATAGTAAAGTCCACATGATGTACTAGTCTCTATTGGCTGATTTGCAAGCTGCCTGTTCATACAGTTGGGGATCAGCAGTATTAGCAACATTATATTGTAAGCTTTTTCGGGTGGCAAAGCACTATACACAAGATATAGACGGGTGCCTAATAATGCTATAGTCCTAGGCACTGTATAGGATGTCATTTCTAGTATTAGTGAGTCACCAACCACATGTGTTCCCATTTGTAAATAGGTAAAAAAAATTAAATTTCCATCAAGAATTTTTTTTTAATGAAAATGTGTTCTAACAAGTTTGCTTTATTTTCAAATGGTTTACTTGTTTGGGTATCGAGAAGTCTGAAATCCTCGTGGTGTACCAACAGATGATTGAGGCATGCAGGATAAAATAAATTAAAAATAAAAAATAGCTTTTATTTAAAAAATATTAGATCTTACTGAAAAATATAATTACATACAAATAGTTACAAACTAACCTTATAAACTCGAACTTGATTTTTGAACTCTAAAACACAAATCTTTCTTCTTTTGTTTTCTGTTTTCTCCTTTTCTACTAAACATAAATCTTTCCGTTTTTTTTTTCTTAACAAAAAACTTAAACAGAAACCCAAAACTTCAACAGAATTGGTTGGGGGGTTGGGTATAAATACTAGTTGGTACCGTTTGATAGCATCGTGGAACTACTAGTGTCACATGACATGTTGGCAGTACCACTAATAAATTATTTTTTTTATTTTCCTTTTTTCCCTAATAGCCTTTTTTCAAAAAAAAAAATGTACAAGTGTCTGACACACCGACGACACCCATAAAAAATATTTTTTTTAAAATTATCGATGGTGTCGCCAAACACACCAACGACACTTATTAAAAATGTATATTTTTTATAATTATTAGTGTTGCCTGATACATTAGTAGCACCCATTAAAAAATAATTTTTATTTTGAAATTATCAGTGGTGCCACCTGATACACCGACGACACCCATTAAAAAAAATACTTTTTTCCTGTCTCAACTTTTTTTGACACTGTTTTCTTTTTAAATTCATTGGTGTTGCTTGACACACCGATGACACCCATTAAAAAATATTTTTTTCTTGTCTCAACTTTTTGTCTAACACTGTTTTTTTTTAAATTCACCAGTGCTACCTGACACACTGGTGACTCCATTAAAAAAGTATTTTTTTTATTTTTTTCACCATGTATACTCGTATTTTCATAGATATTTTAGAAAAATATATATTAATGTTACCTGACACAATGACGGTATCAATAAAAGATTATGTTTTTCTTTAAAACACATGATTACATAATGATTGGCTAAAAAGGGAGGGTGGTGCCGCCAATGTATCAGGTTGCACCAGCAGGTACTGTAACAACCAACATATTTTCATAAATAATTTGTACTCTAATTTATTTTCGTAATTAATTATTTTTTTATATTATTTATATAAAAAACCCTCCTATTTTAGTCATTTTTATTCGAATTAATAATTGTCGTTACAAATTTTAATAATTCATTAATGAATTACTTTCTTTAGACATTAACCCATTGAATAATAGAAAGGTGATATTTTCATTTTTTTTTTGGGACCTCTCTCTCTTTTTTTTTTTTTTCCTACTGCTCAACAACAACCATCACCATACAGCATCTTCAAGCCTCCTATCACTTATCCTCACCTGAGTCAGAGTCAAAGCCACCCAAACTCCCCCACGTATCCATCTCCACCGCAGCTCTGTTTAGGGAACTTAAGTATTATGTCCTGAAATCTGTATTAATCATCATTCTCATAACAATTACTTGACTTCATCCATGCTTTCATTAAGCAGATCAGGCAATGAGATATGCATGTGTGTGTGTGTGTGCAAATGTTGAAGAAGCTTCTTCACCTTGGATGGTTTTGAGCTGCGCAGGTGTACACTTCTTCAAGTCAAGCTTCCAGCTTTTAGACGCCTTAATTTTTGTCAGCAGCACTGGGAACCAAAATCTTCTTAATTTGATCAAAGTTTAATATGTAGAGATCCTAAGATTCAATTACTTTCAATGAGTTAACCACGTGAGACTATCTTAATTAAAGTAATTAAATTAAAAAATAATTAAAATAAAATAAATTCTATTTTAAAATGAGTATAGTGTAGTTTATCCTAGTTTAATCAATCAAAAGCCCAATTGGTTTTTATAAAGAAAATCCCAATTTTGTAAAAGATTTAGGCCGCAAATTCCAAAAATGGCAGTCACCTGTTGAATCTGATTTCCTCCATTTTCAGTGTTCCTTGAAAACCCCAAAACATAAAAAAGCAAAGCCCATTTTCAATCCGTTACAGACTAACGAACGCCGGCACGATGGCATAGCACCTCAAAAAATGGCAGCTAACTTCTTCGGACATACCCTTTGTTTTGCGATGCCAATGCTATAACATCCAAATTCGTACCTTTTTTTTTTTTAATAACCAATCTTTCTTTTCTTCTTCTTCCATAAAAGACTTTTTTTTAACACTCGAGAATTTCCCTCCAATCCCACAATCTTCATGCTTTTCACTTTCACTGTGTTTTCTTCGTGAACTTCTCGGGGATTACAAAGGTGGGTCAAGCACTTTCAGATCTGATTTACACTTCTGTTTTATATAATTTCCTGTGTTTATTTAGCTTTTGGGGTCGATATCTTTTCTGGGTTTTGATTAACGAAAATGGAAACTGGTAGCGTACGAATGAGATCAGATCATTTAGAGAAAGAAGGATCTAAGGAAACCCATGAAGAAAGTTTTGAGCTAGAATCATCCTATGATGTTAGTGATGATAACCACCAATTCCATTCGATGAATGCATTAGAGATCTTAAGAGAAACTGTTAGAATTTTACGGTACAATTCGTCCAGTTTTTTTATCATTGCAGTTTTGTTAATTTGCCCTGTATCTGCGGTCTTTATGTCTAATTTGTTAGTTGATCATTCCATTGTGAAGAGATTAACTGTTAGGCTTTTGTTAGTTGCCAAAACCTGTGGTCTCCCATTGAAGCCTTTCATCAAACAGTCGTCACAAAGGTTCGCCGAGTCGGCTGTTTCCTCCGCAATGTGCTTCCCTTTGTTCATCACATTGTCTTTGTTATCCAAGGCCGCAGTGGTTTATTGTGTAGATTGTACTTACTCGAGGAAACCGGCCGATGCTTCAAAGTTTTTCACGATAATCCTAAAGTTTTGGAGGCGGCTTGTTTGCACATATGTGTGGATGTGTATGGTTATTGTTGCTTGTGTGACCACTTTCTTTGTTTTCCTTGTTGTGGCATGTAGCCTACTTTCTGTTGTTGGCTTTACACCTGACTTGATTGTGTACGTGGTGATAATGATGGGGCTAGTGTTCTCGGTTGTCTTCGCGTATGCCATTGTTGTTTGCAATATCGGGATTGTAATCTGCGTGTTTGAGGAAGTTTCGGGACCGCAGGCAATGCTTCGGGCCGGTGTTCTTATCAAGGGGCAGACTCAAGTTGGTCTGTTGATATTTCTTGGATCTACAATTGGTTTAGCATTTGTGGAAGGGTTGTTTGAACATAGAGTAAAAGTATTAAGTTATGGAGATGGGTCTTCCAGGATCTGGGAAGGGCCTCTGTTGGTAATAATGTATTCGTTTGTGGTGCTCATGGATTCCATGATGAGTACGGTTTTCTATTTCAGTTGCAGATCGTACACTATGGAAGCCTCGGATGGTGAATGTCAATCAATATTGGATACACCATAACCACCTTTTCCAAATCGTTTGGTGTTCGATGACCATTGTTATGCTATCAGCTAATATTTATCGAGTTCTAACAAGAAAATAGCATTACTTGGGAATACTGATGGAGATGAATTTGTTGTTGTTTCATCAAAAACTCGAGCAAGAAGGGTTTTAGCAGCTCATACTATGCTGAAGATGATTCTCCAACTCTTCCATAGACATACATGGTTCAGGTGCATAAAATTTCTTGTGATCTACTACAAGCCATGGAATAAAAGCAAAGGTAATACAATAATTTGATTCAATATAAGCTGCATAGAACTATTCGTCAATTATCCAAAGGGTTCCATATCAAATTGTTGGACCTTTTCATGTTCCTTTTTTTTTACTATCCTTGTACTTGCATTTATATTCTTGTTATTCTTGTTCGACATGCTTAATAAATAGTAAAATGTAGAGCTTGGAGTACTGATTAATCAGAAGATAGATATTGAGAATGTTCCGGGAAATGGATTTTTTTTTTATTTAACTCAAGTTTTATCTCAAATGAACTGACTTTGAAGATACAAAGATGGATTGAATGCTTCATCTTCTGTAAATGCCATTTTCCAAGGGTTGCTTTGACTGCAATTTCTCATAACTTGAGGTTCTGATTGCTTGCACTTTCTACATCACTTTGGAATCTCTAAAAATTGAATTTTAAACTAAATGGCCATATGGAGATAGAAGAATGCAAGGAAAGAGTTGTAAATTAGCGGATGATTTTTCCTGCTATTAAGAAGATTTTTCATTTTCTGGAAAAGAAAAGGATTTTCATTATTTCTGCTTTCTACTAGTAATTTATACGAACATGGGGTGGGCGTGCAATTTTTACTTTATTCGCATTCTAAAATGACTAAATTATGCAGTTGCTCATCTAACTTTGCGTTTTCATTTCGATCCTCTAAAAGAAATTATTGCAATTTTGTCACTTAATTTTTAGAGTCTTTTCATTTTAATCACTTAAGCATTAAATCTTTAACGATGGTTAATTGCACATGCCAAATCAAGTCTACATCATGTTTACACTTCCGATTTGGTCATTCAACATCTATGTCACTTTTATTTTGATCATTGAATTTTTTTTGAAGTCATTCGGTAACCAAAATGAAAGCCTCTAAAAATTGAGTGATCAAAATAGAGGTAGTTTTGGTATCCAACGTCTTAAAAATACGATATTTTTAAATTTTCTATAATTGTGTTTGGACGAGAGATTTGAATGAATCATTTCATTTATATCAAAGTTTTTAAAATTCTAAAAGTGAATTTACTTATTTTAATAAAATTTTTAAGAATTTGAAATTTCTAGTAATTTCTAGATAGAATTTTAGTAGCTTAAGTTGTCTTTTCAAATTCCACCTAAATAGTGGTTTTTCAAAATTCCTTTATATTTCATTTCATTTAATAAACATTGTCCAAGATAAATACTAAAACTTCAAAAATCGTTTTTATTTAATTCTAATATATATTTTTATAAATTTTATTTTATTAAAAATATAAAATTTTATAAATATAATGATATGCATATTAAATATTTTAATAATTTATTTTTAATATAATTGTTCTTTTATAATTATTTTTTAATTCATAAAAATCTAAGAAACTAATTTTCTTAAAACAATTATTTATCCAACCAAAGTAATTATAATTGCTAGCACAATACTTCCATTTTAAAATCTTCAAAATTTTAAAATTCATCCATAATTGTGTTTGGGTGAGGAATTTGTAGAAGAAATTTATGTGTATCAAAGTTTTCAAAATTCAAAAAATGAATTTATTTGTTTTGTAACCTTTCAAATCCGGCTAGACGTTAAGATGGAATTTAGAAGATTATATTGGCTACCGAGATAACCTAGCAAAACTATCAGAGTTTAAAAATAGTTGTCTAAAACACTTGCTTTAATTTCTAAAAAAAAAAAAAAACTTAGTGTGTTTCCAAAAGGTACAATTTAATTACAAAAACCGATTGATTTTAATGGTTGTTTTGCAAAAGTTGAATTCTAGTTTTATATATACACACACACATATATATATATTTCAGACCTCATTTACATAGTCATGTAGTAGAAAAGTGATATTTATCATAGTTTTAATGAGAACTAAATTTCATGCATAATTAATTCAAAACATCCTAATATCGAATTATATGTCATGCATGCCAAAATAACCCAAAGCTTAAGTCTTATGCCACAGTTCTAATAAATCAAAATAGTTCCAAATAACAAAATTTATAAAACCTATATACTTTTTAATAAAAAAAGATTAATCTGAGTCGAGACTTTTCGGATGTCGAGTCCGAGCCTTAATCTGGTGGGTTGTCTGTAAAAATGGAAATTAAGGGGGTGAGCTTAAGAAGCTCAGTGTGAGTCGAATCATAAGTAAACCAATGCGGAACAGTAAACAAAGTATACAAAATAATATTCTCAGAATAATCACAATCGTATAGCAAAGCAGAATTCGATAGTTCATTTGAGCATGCTTATGAATGTCAAAAAAAAAAAAAAACTAATGGGAAAGGTCCTACCCATACTTCACTACACCCCATAATAAAAGTTACCCAGAACTCATCCATCCGATAACACTCTAGTTTGTGGATGAACCACTAGTATTTTTAGTTAAAAAGTTTGCAGACAAGCTGCTAGTAGGTTGTGGATAAACCACCAGTGTTGTAGATTATTAAACTGCCAATACTTCCTCCTTTCAATCGTCCCATCCCATGCAATGTAATATGGCATGATAACAATAGTACAATATAGAAACAGTAGACATGTTTAACATGTATTCAGTTCAATAGTAGCAATAGACATGCTTAACATGTATTTAGTTAAACAATAACAGTAGGCATGTTGAACATGCAATCAATAATATATTCGCGGAATAACAATAACAATTTATCAAAGATTTAGTGACAGTAAGCATGTATCATTCTCATATCATGCATTTACAAAATCGATTCAATAATTAAACCACAGATTCCAGCATGATCACAATATCAAGGACTCAATTAAGTGTATGAAATCTAAAAAAAAAAATAATTTGGGGATAATACAAGGACTAAACTGAACAATTTATAAAATTTTGGAAAAAACTGTAAAACATGGTCACACGACTATGTGGCCAAGACCGTGTGAGAAGGCTAAGCTCGTGTGAAAGGGGTACACTGCCGTGTGTCCAGGTAGCGTGAAAATTGATAAATTACCCTATAAGAGAGGCACGATCGTGTGGTAGTGTAACACTCCTAACCCATATCCGTCGTCAGAACAGGGTTTTAGAGTATTTTCAAAACTTTTAGAAACATTTATAGATAAATCATGGAAGTTACTATTCAAATTCTGAAATCATTCGTAACGTCCCTTAAATGGACCCTCGAGGTCCAATACGAGCATTAGAATCGAGTCGAGACTTAATCGAGACCTCTAAGAATTTTTTGCAAAATTACAAAAATTTTCCAAGCTCCAGGGCTCACACGCCCGTGTGACCCTAGGACACGCCCGTATTGGAGGCCGTGTTCGACCCCATGTAACTCTCAGACTTGTGAACACGACGATGCCACACGCCCGTGTGCTAGGCTGTGTGGTTAATTAATTTAATTCGAAATTAGGTGCAGGTTACACAAGACCAAGACACACGCCCGTGTTCTAGGCCGTGTAGCACACACGCCCATGTCTTTGCCCGTGTGCGCAATTTTGAGCATTCTATTTCTCAAATTTTAGGTGCAGGGGACACACGGCCTAACTACACGCCCATGTACCCAGTCGTGTGTCACACACTGTCTAGACACATGCCTGTGTGTCTGCCCATGTAGACAAAATAAAACGACTTCTAGCTTCATTTCTCACCCAACATCACACCCATGACCTGCACTTGATACACACATCCAATACCAACCATTCCAACCATTTCAAGCATTTAAAACTAAGCAATTTCCATCATTCAACATGGCATATCATTGCTAGCATACATGTTTACAATCTTACCTTAATACAATTCATGTGTTAAACATGATTTGATCAACTACTTAACATATATGTATCTACCATAGTTTGACATTACAAGTATATCAAAACAACCGTTACTAGCCATTCCAACGGCTAGATTACAATGATCATTTACATTTACATGCCATTACAACCATTATTGATTTACCTTATTGTACCGACATGGGTTGATGGATAGTGTGAGTGATCTCCGCCGAGCTTCTAATCCAACGAGTTTCCTATTTACTCTAAAATAGGAAAATAAAACTAAGTAAGCATAAAATGCTTAGTAAGTTCATATAACATGGTACTTAACTTACCATTCATTCTATTTTGAGGTAACTATGTAACGTATTATCAATCAATTTGACCTCAAGCCTTACACACATTCTCATTGCCCTTGTGAGTCATATATTCCATAATAACATCAAAACATATATGGGCTCAACAACAATCAAGTTCCCAAGCACATATGCTTTCCACAACATGTATCCATTCAACATACATAATTCATTTCATTATTTCAAGTATAATTTCATAACAGTTTATTTCGAGTTCAGATCATTTCATATCAGAACTTTACTCATATTACTCAGAATATCAAGGTCATGATTAGTACACTCAAGGTGTACAAGTTTATAATCAAGAATGAACATATATTCATCAAATAAAGTCCATGTACAATTATCATCATCTCATGTTTTCATATATCATTTGTCATGTATCATCATTTGCTTGTATTTCAGTTGGATATGTGTAATAACTCATTTCTTATCCATATCTTTTCATATCAAGATTTTTACCCGTTAAATTTATCTAAAATATCGATGGTTACACAGGTAGTCCACTCGAGGTGTACAAATCAGGATCCGTCAATTTATATTCAATGGTACTAATAAGGTACTATTTTAGAGAGTATGCTCTAGAGCCACACATATATACAAACAACAGGACTACCAGACTAGGCTAAATCTTTTTTATGACATATGCTCTAAAGAGCTTGATCTGGATTACCCGTCCGGACTAAATCCAATACATAACATATGCTCAAGAGGACTTATATCAGGATTACCCATCCGGGCTAAATCCTTTCATAAATGAGGTCAATAGGATTACTCGTCCTAGTTAAATCCCGTCAGCAAAAAATGTAGGACCTCATTCATTTCGAGAAATCGCATATCCATCGATTTTCCATTTTATTCAACCGGTATTTAAACATTTTTCTCAAGCATTATTGGGCATGTGATTATTTCATACATCCACAACATTCATAGAATTCAAGTAAACACATTCCCCATTCATTTCAAGCATATAAGTAACATTTTTATCATTTACCATTATTCGGGCATTAACGAGTATGTGATCATTTCACATATTTATGGAATTTATACAATTCACAAACACAACATTAAATTCAACCATAAAAACCTATACAATTTAGTTACATAAACTTACCTCGACAAATGTTCGTGTACATAAGTCTACTAATCCAACATTTTCCTCCTTTCCTCATTCTAGCTTCAAATTTGGTCTATCCGGATCTATACGAGTAAATGTAACATCAACTTATCCTATTTCGTATTTAGGTGGACTCAATTTTCATCCTACACAAAATTACCATTTTGCCCCTAACTTTTCCATAAATTCCAATTTCGTCCCTAGGCTCGTAAAATAAAACTTGTGCAATTTACTCTCGATTCCAAGCCTAACAAAATCTCATTACAAAATTCATAGCACATGTATTCATAAAAATTTAGAATTTTTCATCAAATTTCACAACTTTGCATTTTAGTCCCTAAATCATGTTTTCATCAAAAATCACTTTGTAAAAGTTGTTTATCTATTAACAATCTTTTATTTTCTACCATAAAATTATAATTTTCAACATATTCATCCATGAACCATTTTTTATACTTGATAAATTTTCAAATTGATCCCCCAAATAGATAGATTAAGCTATCCCAGTTTCAAAAATATCAAAATTACTAAAAACGGGCTAAGGAAACTTACCCAATTTGGCCATGAAAGTTTCTTCTCTCTCTCCTAGGGTTTCCATGTATTTTTGGCGAAGAAGATGATAAAATAAAATGATATTTCTTTTTTATCATCTTTTAATTAATTAAATATTTTCACTTTCCAATTTAGTCATTGTCTTTTTTTTAAATTTACATGGATGAGTCACCAAAATATCTACATACTTTTCTTTAATGGTCTAATTAACATATAAGGACCTTAATTTTTGAATTTTATAGCTATTTGATCTTTGTAGCTACTTAAATTCAACTTTTACATTTTATACAATTTAGTCCTTCTCGTAATTAAACACTTAATCGATAAAATTTTCTTATCAAAATTTTCACATGACATGTCTATCATAATACGAACCATATAATAAAATAAAAAAATTATTTTCAGCTCGGATTTGTGGTCCCGAAACCACTATTCTGATTTCATCGAAATTGGGCTATTACAACTCTCCCCCCTTAAGGAATTTTCGTTCTCGAAAATTTTACCAGTAAAGAGATTCCAACATTACTTTCTCATGTTTCCATCAGGTTCCTAGATAGCTTTCTCTATATCGTATCATTGTCAAAGAACTTTCACTAAAGCTAGCTTTACATTTTTCATTTCTTTCACTTCACATGCTAGAATTTCAACCAGTCTGTAACAGCCCGTTTTTAGTCAAATTGGAATAGCAATTTCAGAATCACAAATCCGAAGTCAAAATATTTATTTTATTATTTTATTAAATTTTACAAAATGATAGAATTATTGTGTAAAAGTTTTATAAAGAAATTTTACTGTTTGAATGGTTAATTCGAGAAAAAGGACTAAATCGCATAAAGTGTAAAAGTGGAGTTCTATTAGCTAAAAGTATCTAATAGCTATAGAACCTTAAATTTAATGTCCTTAAGTGGTAATTAGACCATTTTAATTGTCAGTGGACAAAAATGGACAAGCATTAAGTGATTTTTAAGTTATATTAATGAGGTTAATTTGGTAATATGTTTAATAAGGTTAAATTAAATAAAACAAAGTCATTTTATTCATATTTCTTCATCTTTGTTGCCAAAAATTTGAAAGAAAAGAAAGCCATTCTTTAGGTTTTCCATTCGGTCACTTTGAAAGCTAGATTAAGGTATGGTTTTAGCTCGATATTTATTGATTTTTACGTTTTTGAGATCATTGCTTCATATTCTAGCTAGCCCGTGCCTTAGATTTCAAAATTTTTAAAGATTTATCATGTTTCCATTGTTGAATGCTTGAGTAATTTGATGAATTATGATAGATTTAGAAGGTTTAATGTTAGATTAATAGTTTTTGTAAAGTGATTTTTGACAAAAATGTCAAAAAGGGATTAATTTGTGAATATGTGAAATGTGATGGTTAAAAGTGTGAATAAAATGAAAATATGGGCTGCAAGTAACATGTATTAAATTCGACTAAGCATGGGTTTGTACTAAATTGCATGAATTTGCAATTTTATGTGATAAGGACTAAATTGTAAAAAATGTGAAAGTTTAAGGGCAAATGTGTAAAATAGCCCTAATATGTGTTTTGGACTGATTTATATGTAATGTATATCACCCTAGTATCCCTCGATATTCTAATAGGTTCAACGAGCATAAATTTTGTTATTGGTTATGTGAAAAAGCTATGTGTTATACGGATGAATTACTGTTATATAGATGAAGTACTGTTTAAACGGATGAGTTATTGTTATCGAATGAATTACTATTTATATGATTGAGAGTGAAATGTTACAAATGATGTACATGATATATGAATTTCATATGATACAATATATTGAGTATTAATTGAGATAATGGATGATTACATGCACTTATGTGACTAGCTTGTTGATGAATGCTTGTGTATAGGCATTTGGCAAGTGAATTTGATATACTTTGTTTAATTGTTTGATTATGAATAAATGGTAAGTTAAATTCTGAATTATACGGCCTTACTAAGCTATAAAGCTTACTTTGTTTCCTTTTTATGTTTTATAAAGGTTCGATAGCTCGCCTGATTCTGATAAGTCAGAGTCACGCATCACACTATCCAGTTGCCGATTGGTACATTTGAACTCATAGATATTTGTAAATATGACATGTATAGGCTAGTTATAAAGATGATAGTTATGGTTACTTGAGATAGTGATTTTGGTACATGTTATGGTATAAGTTAAAGCCATGTGATTTGACTTAACTTGGTATAATGTTTTGGGTGTGTATAAGTATTCAAATATGGTATGTTTTGGCAAGTAGTAGATGGAATGATAATATGCAAATGTTGTCTTGGTATGTAGTAGGCATATGAAGGAAAATGCATAATATTAATTAGGTATTTGAATGCTATGTTGAATTGGTATAATATGTGTATGAAATGTTGTGGATTGGCTGCCTAATGAGTTATAAAATGTTGCAATTTATGCTTGTGCAGGTATGTAAAAATAGGGTGGCAAAATGGCTTTGTAAGTAGCCTATTTTTGTCCACATGGGCAGACACACGGGCATGTGTCTCAGTTGTGTGTGACACACGGTCATGTTACACAGTCGTATGTCTCCTGGTGTTGAAATTAAAATAAAGTCAGTATGCCCCACACAGTCACACACACGGACGTATGACCGGCCGTGTGGTACAAGTCAATATACCCCCTAATTTGTACACGGTTTAACACACGGGCGTGTGACTTGGCCGTGTTGCATAAGTCAGTAAACCCTACAGGATTGGCACAACCTAGCACATGGCCTGGAAATGGGCGTGTGTGGCCATTTTGAATGGGCACACGAGCTAGACACACAAGCGTGTGGTTGGCTATGTAACCCAAGTCAGTATGTACCCCTTGTTTTCACAAGGTCAGTGACACAGGCGTGTCTGATGGCCGAGTGAGACATACAATCTAGTCTTATAGGCATGTGTCCCCTATTTTGAGAAAAATTTTACTTAGTGTTGAGAAATTTCTCAAGTATCCGGTTTAGTCCCGAACCACTCTCAAAGTATGTTTATGGCCTCATAGGCTATTATAAGGGACAAATTGATTGAGATTGAATGGGAATTGTACGAATTGATCGAATGTGTGAGAAAAGTATGGTTATATGTGTTATAAGTCAGGTAATGCTCTGTAACCCTATTCCGACATTAAATACGGGTTGAGGGGTGTTACATTTATTGAGAATTGTATGAATTGATTGAATGATGAGAAAAGTATGGTTGTATGTGTTATATGTCTGGTAATGCTCTGTAACCCTATTCTGGCGTTGAATACAGGTGATGGGTGTTACATTTATTAGTATCAGAGCTACAATTTAATCGATTCTAGGACTAGCGTATGTGAGTTAGCTATACATGCCATATATATAAACTGTGATAGTGTGATGACTCTTGACATTTTCAAATGTGTTTTTATATAGTAAATGAATCATGATCGAGCTGTAGTTGATGAGCTTGAGAGTAATGCGCCTACTCTCGCTCAAGGGACAATGCCGTCTTATTCTAGACCTATAACGGGCAGCCAGAGAGGAGAGGTGATAAACCGTCATTTATACATATTTTTACCCCATGCTTTGCGCATTTTATGGATGATTTTTTCTTAGAATTAGTGAATTCGATGCTCCTAATGCCTTAAATTCATGTTTTATACTTAGGTGAGCTTAGGAGAGCGAAAGGAACGAGAAACAGGCCAAAAATAGAGAAAATGGGCCAACGTACGAAATCAACATGGCCTGGACTTCCTCACATGGGCAGACCACATGACCATGCCATTCTAACAAGCTCGAACACGACCTGAAGTAATCGCACACGAGATTGTCACACAGGCGTGTCCCTGCCAAACCCAAGTTGAGTCCAATTCGGAAAAGGCTAATTTTGAGGGCTCTTAGGCATTCCAAAGCCTATAAATACACCCTAGAAGAGGATAAAAGGAGGAGGCACAGGGAGGAAGGAAGGAATTACTCAAAGAAAGCCGATTGATCCATCTTAGAAGCCAGATTCATCCTCAAGACTGAAGATCTCCCTTCAATTTCCCTTCAGGAGTTTTGGGTTTTCTTTATGTTTTGTATTCATTATTCTTCTGAGATGTTTTCCTTTTTAGTTATGAACTAAATCCCCTAAATACCTAAGGGGGATGAAACCTAAGACGAATCTTGTTATTATTTTCTGAATTGTATGATAAATATTTGACTTGTTCCTAATTATGTGTTCTTAATTTTTGTTTTGATATTCTAGGATATTGATTCATGTTACGCTCTTATTCAGAGGAGGAATAAACCCTGTCTAAGAGTACAATTGTCATAATTAAGCAGAGTTGATTGCGCGCCTAGAGATAGGGTGACAAGATTTTACCGGATTAGGGTGAAACGTAATAAGGGGATCCATAGATCGAGTTAATGCAACCCTAGGGTGATAATTAGAGAAAAGTATCAGTTATTCAATCTAGGGATTAGACGTTATTAGTCTTTAATAAGGATAATAACATAACTTAGGGATCTCTATGGAACAAGTTAAATGAATAAATCGTCCAATTCGGAGTCAGAATAACAAGTAAAGTCTAGGTGGATTCTTCCTTAGGTATTGTCTTAATTCAATCGGTTTCCAAAAGTAATCCCCCAATTCTATTTTCTATAAATTCTTAGTTTAGTTAATTAGTTAGTTAAAACAAACCCCTTTATTCTTAGGCTAGATAATAAAAAGACAGTCATTACTAGTACTTTTAGTTCCTTTGGGTTCGACAATCCGGTCTTGCTAAAACTATACTACTATTCGATAGGTACACTTGCTACATTGTGATAATAGTTAGTTTCAAGAACGATTAATTATAAATATTTAAAACCTATCACAAAATCACGATCAAGTTTTTGGCGCCGTTGCCGGAGAGTTAAGATATTAGGAACACTCAATTTTTATTACTTTAGCCATTTATTTTCCTTGCAAGTTAATTTTTTTCTTATTATTAATTTACTTTTTCTTTCTCTTGGCAGGTTTTTATAGTTTATGACTAGAAGAAACTCGTCAGGACCACTGCTTTTTGACGAAGAAATCAATCGCACAGTTCACAGAAATTGAAGAGAAATAACGCGAAGCCTAAGATTCACAGAGGAAGAGCAAGAGGATGATATCTCAACTACGACTGAGGAGATGGCTGAAAATCAAGATAATCAACTACCTCCTGCGATACCCGTTGAACTAACAAATCAGAATCCTGCTCCTCGTACTATGTATGATTATACTAAACCCACTTTAATAGGAACTGAGTCAAGTATAGTTAGACCTGCTATTGCTGCGAATAATTTTGAACTAAAACCTAACACTATTCAAATGATACAACAATTTGTTCAGTTTTATGGTTTGCAGGATGAGGATCCAAACACTCACTTGGCAAATTTCCTGAAATTTTGCGATACATTTAAAGTTAATGGTGTTTTTGACGATGCCATTCGTCTTCGGTTATTCCCTTTTTCATTGAGGAACAAAGCTAAACAGTGGTTGAACTCGTTACCACGAGGGTCAATTACTACTTGGGAACAAATGACAGAAAATTTTTATTAAAATATTTTTCACCGGCTAAAACGGCCAAATTACGTAATGATATCTCTTCGTTTGTGCAGATGGACTTAGAAACTCTTTACGATGCATGGGACAAATACAAAGACCTACTGCGAAGGTGTCTTCACCATGGATTACCTCTATGGTTGCAAGTTTAAACATTCTACAATGGTGTGAACCCCTCGACAAGACAAATGATTGATGCAGCAGCTGGGGGAACTATCAATAACAAAACACCTGAAGAGGCTTACGAATTTATTGAAGAGATGTCACTGAATAACTATCAGTGGCAAGTCATGAGGACTAAGCCAACTAAAACAGCAGGCGGTTATAACATCGATTCGGTTACTATACTATCAAATCAGGTAAAACTTCTAAATAAAAAGATTGATGGTTTACTTGGTTCTACGCAGGCTTATCCAGTAATGCACTGTGAAGTTAGTAGAGGTGGATCAAGCAATTCAGAATATCAATCCTATGGCCACAGCATGGAGAACGAACAATTAAATTACATGGGTAATAACCCTCGATCTCAAAATAATCCTTATAGCAATACTTATAATGCAGGTTGGAGGAACCATCCAAATTTCTCTTGGGGTGGTTAAGGGAATCAAAGGCCAAAGAATCTTCCGGGTTTTCAACAACCACCCTATCAACAGGAAAAGAAACCGAACCTTGAAGAGATGCTATCTAAATTTATCTCGGTGTCCGAAACTCGTTTCTAGAACACTGGGACAGCACTTAAAAATCAACAAGCGTCGATCCAAGGGCTCGAAACTCAGATAGGCCAGCTATCCAAACTAATCTCTGAACGACCACAAGGTAGCTTGCCAAGTAATACTAAACCTAACCCAAGGGAACAGCTCAACGTAGTTAATGTTCAAGATGAAGAAGGATTCGTTGAGCCTAAGCCAGAACCAAGGCAAGAAACTGTGGTGAGCAGAGGTCAAGGTGAGGTAGGTCATGATAAAAACAAATCAGTGAATGTCGAATATAAACCTCGTGTGCCATACCCCAACGCGACAAGGAAAGACCGCTCAGATGAACAATTTGGTAAATTCCTTAAACTCTTAAAAAATTACACATTAACTTACCGTTTATTGAAGCTCTATCACAGATGCCAAACGCAATAAAATTTTTAAAGGAGTTTTTAGCAAATAAGCGAAAGTTGGACGAGGTGTCGCATGTGAAGCTAAACGCAGTTTGCTCAGCTATTCTACAGAATAAGCTACCCAACAAATTAAAAGATCCAGGGAGTTCTACAATTCCTTGCTTAATTGGTAGTTTAGATGTTAATAATGCATTAGCTGATTTAGGGGCTAGTATTAACGTCATGCCCTACAAAATGTTCAAATAATTAGGTCTTGGGAAACCCAAACAGACTAGGATAAGCAATAAGCATACAATTAGCAGATAAAACAATAAGATTTCCTAGGGGTATTATTGAAGATGTGCTAGTTAAAATCGATAAATTTATATTTCCCATTGACTTCATTGTTCTAGACATAGAGGAGGATAGCAACACTCCTTTGATTTTAGGAAGGCCCTTTTTAGCAATAGCTAAAACGATTATTGATGTTGGCACAGGTGAGCTCACACTTCATGTGGGAGACGAAACAATCACCCTTCAAGCTCGCAATTCTGGCAACACATTGAAAATTGAAGGTGATCGTCTAAACCATTCTACTAAAACTGACAATATGGTGCAACCTACTTTGCAGGAAATGAGTCTGAAGGAAGTACATGAGCCATTCCCAAGCAATAGTAGAGGACCTATTCATGAAGATCGAAGGCTACAAATCGAGAAATGAGATGAATGGCGGACGCATAAACCAAGAACACCTGATAAACCAAAACTACGCCAAAACGGGCTCAATACCTTTCCAAATCAACTTAAGGTTGGATATAAAATTTTATTAGAAGCCACAGATCCTCACATTGTCACTACCAAACCGAATGAAGATGTCCCTCTTACAGTACTTAGCATTTTCCCATTCGGTACAATCGAGGTAAGTTATCCCAAGTTCGACACTTTTAAGGTAAACAACATCCGTCTAAACCCTTATTTTGATAAGATGGGTAGCAGAATGAGGAGTATAAAATCCTCGAACCACCATGACCATTCAATGGAGAGGTAAGTCGAGCTTAGACTATAAATAAGTGCTACTCAGGAGGCAACCCGAGCACTAACAATATTAACTTCTTTAAATTTTAGTATTTAACACCTAACTTACTAACGGAGATCTTGAATACAGGTTCTCCACACAGACATGTCCAGGAACACGGGTGTGCTGAGGACCGTGTGGAAACAGGGCAGAGATTTTTCCCAAACATGGGCTATGATAAAATGCCACAGCCATGCGACATTGTCGTGGGCGAACCTGCCAAAATAATACGGGTGTTCGCCACGCCCGTGTTGCAAAATTGTGGTTTAACCTAAGAAAATAGCACGGGAGTGCGACACGCCCGTGTCTAGCACCCGTGGTCGAAACTGTTAAATTAACACGGGCGTGAGCCTACATACACAGGCATGGGAGAAGTGAACGAAGCCAGATACGGTCGTACGACACGGTCGTGTGCACCCACACACATAAGGAATATAGGCGTGGGCTAAATGTCAGACGCACCCAAAATTCAAAATTCGTAAATCACACAGGCTAAAATTAGGGAACACGGGCGTGTTCGCTGGCCGTGTGCCCTAAAATCTATAAATAGGTTGCACTATTCATTGTCTCTTTCACCAAAAAAACCCTAAACCTAGCCGCTGCAAGTCCACACGCCCTCTCCGTCGCGCCCGTGCGCTGCCTCCAACTCTATTTTTGACGCTCATTCTCCCCTTCCTAGTGTTTGTTTACTCTTTTACCTTTAATTGCACCCATTTTTTATGTTAGTTATCATAGTACCATGCATTTTTTTATGTTCTTTTCATCTCTTTATCACTCACATTTCATATCTAGAGTAGTTATTATCTTCTCATGTTGAAGTTCTTCCTTGTCGCATGATTTATCTACTACATTTTATTAGTTTAAAGTGAAAATACTCATGACTTTTGGGTTGATATTCTCCAACAATAAAATGTACTAACATAGAATTAATTGCCATTTCTTTTAGGAAACTCATACTATTGTCATGCTAATGATACACATAAAATTATTTTTGATTAAGTTTGTAGTAGTTGTGACTGAGATTATTAGTTCTAACTTATGACTTCAGCCTTTTTTGAATTTGCTTCTGTCTTACCTTGAACATTTCTCACGATGAAATAATGGTTTTGCTTGCAGGTATTCAATGTCATCTTCACGAGGAAAGAAAATAACTATCCTGACTTCAAAGAAAAGGAAGGGAGAGTCATCTTCCTCGGGTCCTACCGCAAAAATTCATCATCCTTTTCTGCAGTTCCCTATCGGGCCCCAAGAAGAGCTTTTCCAAATTCTACGGGCCTGACCTTTAGGTGTGGGCCGCTGCATTGACTGGACAACTCTTGAACAAGTCCAGTTAGCTGACGATGTACAAGCACTCCTGACAACCGATCCATGGGACCTCTTCTTTACTATCATCGAACCAACGTACCTTGTGCTCACACTTGAACTTTGCTCGAAATGCCATGTTCAAGACATCATGACCAACTTTGATGATCTTGGAATAGTTCAGTTTCGTCTCGACAGTTTAGTCCGCCAGCTGAGTGTACCCGAGTTTGGTATAGCTTTGGGCCTATACACGGAGGGGTTCATGGATAAGAACGACCTCGAAACTCTCCGTCGCCACATCCACTATTCTCCCTCGAAGTGCTGGTACGCTTTAGCCCCCGGTTCAGCCTCTTATGACCCGAGCCGCTCCAAGGCATCAACTCTCTCTCCCTCCTTGAGGTACCTACACGCTATCTTAGCACACAATTTGACAGGACATCGAGGCAGCACCGGCATCGTCAACACTCACGACGCCTACTTTCTATAGAGCATGGTGAATAGACATGTACTTGACCTCGCCTACTTTATTGCCCTCACCATTCGCCACCAAACGGAGCAGCATCGGAGGGAGGTCATCTCCATTGGCCCTTACGTGACTCGACTAGCACGGCACTTCGGTCTTCTCAACATAGTAGCCCAATTATCCTCCCTTACTCTCATGGGCAAGATGTCCTCACAAGGTATTTCGAGCATGCTTAGTATGAGGATGATCAAGAAGCACCGAGGAAACCACCCTCCTCAGTATCACCTAGCCCAATCCACCAAGGAGGAAGACCTCGAGGACATTACTGATGATGTCCCCCCACAGCACGAGGACCCACCGTCTCAGCCACCACCACCCTCTCGTCCAGTTCATGCTGCGGCTTCATATACTGACATCTCTGAGCACCTCACTCGATTTGAGCAGCAGTGTTTTCAACGATTTGACAACATTGATACTACTCTACAGTAGATTTGTCACCACCTCCACATCTCATCGCCAGTCCCACCTCGCGAACCATCCAGCGATGAAGATGTTTAAAAATAATTTATTATTTTATGATTTTAATTTTTATTAAAATTACTTTTTATTTTTATTAGATTTTAGAATTTTATTTTATAATTATCAATTTCGGTTATTCCATTAAGAGTATTTATTCTTATTTATATCTCCTAAAAAGTTCCTGATTCTGTCATAGTTATATAGAACTCCTAAGCTCATCATCGCATAGGAACTAAAAACTCCACCAGGAAAGGTTCTCCACGACTGCCATGTCCTGCTCGACCACGACCGTAGCTACCACTAGATATAATATTACCGTAGCTACCACTAGATATAATATTCTTCTGGTGCAGGACTTATGGTCTAGCAAACCTCTACTCCCCACCGGAGTATCCTCCTCCACTCTCGTGTTGATTACTCTCCAAAACTCCAATTCAAGGAATTTATTCATCATTCAGAAAGTTTCACTTCTCTCCCTATCTTATGATTACAAATTTATCTTTTTCCTATCTATCTTTGTACATTGAGAACAATGTACATCTTAAGTGTAGGGGGTATTCATTTCACTATCAGAAAAATCCTTGAATGATTGCCTTGTTCTCTTGAAAAGCTCTCATATCATGTTTAAAATAAATTTTGATTGATTTATGATTTTTATTGATATATTTTAAATTAAAACATAGGCATTCATGCACTGAGTATTTAAACTTTAAGACATTAGGGAAGCAAGCATGATAAGTTGATTTTCCTTAAGAATTTAAAATTTTAGGTTGTTTCCCCAAGTCTAGGTATTCTCTTGATTTGAAATTCACAAGTTTAAACATTAAAAAACCATAATTTTGTGAGATCTTGAGCCTTCAAGAGCATCTATTAATTCCTTTATGCTCACTTTCATTATGAGTGCGTCAATATGGAACTGTTATTCTAGAACTTGCTTGATTATGCATGTCAAGACCACACTATTTGATTTGATATGTCAAGATGATACAGGCACTTAGGATTAACCCACTCATGCCATGAAAAGCCTACCTCCACGATTAACCCTTAGTAAACCCCGTTGAGCTAACAAGCCATTTCTTGTATTACCCTTAGCACTAACCCTTAACCCATTATTGTTGAAATTCCCTCAATTAAATTGATCCCTATTTTTGTTGAGATTTGAATTGAATAAATTGCTTAGCTATGTCATGTTCTAAATAGTTAGTTATTTGACTTGTTCTTAAAAAAACAAACATGTATACATATAGGTAGTAGTGATCTTTTGAGCTAAAGTAGTTAAATTCCATATTTCGAGAAAAAAGCTCTGTTGTATGCAACTAATGACTAGTCATTTTTCTAGTTAGGCAATTTTTCAATTCAATCTCAATTCTAACCTTTTCTTCCTGCTTGTGACCGCACCCTTTAACCAAAGCCACGTTACAACCCTCTAAAGACCTTTTGATCGATGTTTCATCTCAATTTATAGTGGTGGAGATTTGATTTTCATGCAAGCCTATGATAATGACTTTTCATTATTGACTATTGAGTGCTTCATTTATTGTCCTTAAACACCTCGAGTGATTTGAGTGAATCTTTAGTGAGAATGTGAAACTCTGTGATATTTTGAATCAAAGGTAATTACTTAGATGAAAGGAGACACCTATGTATTCATGATAAAATGCTCAACTTGGAATGTTTTAAACTTTGATGTTCTTTTAGTCAAATTTTCAATGTTTGATTACCTATGGATTATTTTGAGGTATTATCGATAGAAATTATAAGTTGAGAAGAATTTGTTTTGATTATGAGATGAGGATTTTGCTTGAGGACAAGCAAATGCTTAAGTGTGGGGGTATTTGATAAACCGTCATTTATACATATTTTTACCCCATGCTTTGCGCATTTTATGGATGATTTTTCCTTAGAATTGGTGAATTCGATGCTCCTAATGCTTTAAATTCATGTTTTATACTTAGGTGAGCTTAGGAGAGCGAAAGGAACGAGAAACAGGCCAAAAACGTAGAAAATGAGCCAACGTACGAAATCAACACGGCCTGGACTTCCTCACACAGGTAGACCACACGGCCGTGCCATTCTGACAGGCTCGAACACGGCTTGAAGTAATCGCACACGGGCGTGTCATACGGGCGTGTCCCTGCCGAACCCAAGTTGAGTCCAATTCGGAAAAGGCTAATTTTGAGGGCTCTTAGGCATTCCAAAGCCTATAAATACACCCTAGAAGAGGAGGCACAGGGAGGAAGGAAGGAATTACTCGAAGAAAGCCGATTGATCCATCTCAGAAGTCGGATTCATCCTCAAGACTGAAGATCTCCCCTCAATTTCCCTTTAGGAGTTTTGGGTTTTCTTTATGTTTTGTATTCATTATTCTTCTGAGATGCTTTCCTTTTTAGTTATGAACTAAATCCCCTAAATACCTAAGGAGGATGAAACCTAAGACGAATCTTGTTATTATTTTTTGAATTGTATGATAAATATTTGACTTGTTCTTAATTATGTATTCTTAATTCTTGTTTTGATATTCCAGGATATTGATTCAAGTTACGCTCTTATTCAGAGGAGGAATAGACCCTGTCTAAGAGTACAATTGTCATACTTAAGCGGAGTTGATTGTGCGCATAGAGATAGGGTGACGAGATTTTGCCGGATTAGGGTGAAACCTAATAAGGGGATCCATAGATCGAGTTAATGCAACCCTAGGGTGATAATTAGAGAAAAGTATTAGTTATTCAATCTAGGGATTAGACGTTATTAGTCTTTAATAGGGATAATAACATAACTTAGGGATCTCTACGGAGCAAGTTAAATGAATAAATCGTCCGATTCGGAGTCAGAATAACAAGTAAAGTCTAGGAGGATTCTTCCTTAGGTATTGTCTTAATTCAATCGGTTTCCAAAAATAATCCCCCAATTTTATTTTCTATAAATTTTTAGTTTAGTTAATTAGTTAGTTAAAATAAACCCCCTTATTCTTAGGCTAAATAATAAAAAGACAGTCATTACTAGTACTTTTAGTTCTTTTGGGTTCAACAATCCGGTCTTGCTAAAACTATACTACTATTTGATAGGTATCGTGATAATAGTTAGTTTTAAGAATGATTAATTATAAATATTTAAAACCTGTCACAAAATCACGATCAAGAGGCTAAAGAAGCCTTCTTCTAAACGATGAACGAGTGGTTCACACAATACATTTGTACGAACCCCATTTGCTCAACAACCTCCACCCCTATCTATTCCCCATTAGATCCCTGTAGTTCCTCAAGGTATGGATCCTTTTCGATTGAATAAACCACCTGTTGATAAGATACGAAAACACAGGGCTGAGGAATTCAGAGCCATTATTAATGATGACCCTGGGAGAGCCGAGCTTTGGCTTGAGAACATGATTTGGGTATTTGATGAACTGTCTTACACACCTGAAGAATGTTTAAAATGTGTTGTATCACTGTTGAGAGACACTGCATATCAGTGGTGGAATACATTGATATTCGTAGTTCCGCGAGAAAGAGTTACTTGGGAGTTCTTTCAAGTTGAATTCAGAAAGAAATACATCAACCAAAGGTTCATTGATCAGAAATGAAAGGAATTTCTTAAATTGAAACAGGGCCATAGGTCAGTAACAGAATACGAAAGAGAGCTTGTACGACTTAGCAAATATGCTCGTGAATGTGTTTCTTCCAATGCTATAATGTGTAAATGGTTTGAAGATGGATTAAATGAAGAAATTAGACTATTATTTGGGATGCTTGAGCTAAAAGAGTTTATCGTTCTATTTGACAGAGCTTGCAAAGCCAAAGAGCTTAGCAAAGAGAAAAGAAAAGCCGATTCTGAGGCTAGAAACTTAAGAATGAGATTTGTGGGAAAATTACACCAGTCAACATCAAAGAAATCTAGAGAATATCATCCTCATTCTACTGCTGCTATGGGGATTTCGATCAGAGATAGAGATGCGAGACATTTCAGCTCTAAACCTTAGATGACATCTGTTGTCAGTGTGGTAGTGTTAGAAATGTTGGACTTGAATGTAAGCACTACAATAAGCGGCACTATGGTGAATGTAGAATAATGAGCGAAGCTTGTTTTAAATGTGGATCTTTTGATCATGATCTCTGAGACTATCGAGAAAAGTCTATAGCTAAAAGAGATCAGTAGGTGAAAGTAAGTAATACGACTAGTAGAGGGAGACCACCCCGAAACACTGGAAATATGAGTGGTAATCGAGGTGTTACGAGAGATTCTACTGTGAGATCTGAGGCACGAGCACTTGCCAGAGCTTATCTTATCCGTGCACGGAAGGAGGCAACATCGCCAAACGTTATTACTGGTACTTTTTCTCTTTTTGATACTAATATAGTTGCGTTGATATATCTTGGATCAACCCATTCATATATCTGTATGAATTTAGTATTTAAAAAGAGTTCACATGTCGAGTCTATAGAGTTTGTAATTAAAGTATCGAACCCCATAGGCAAGTCTATTTTAGTTGATAAAATTTGTAAGAATTGTCCTTTGATGACTCGGGGTTACTTTTTTCTGGCTAACTTGATGCTTTTACCGTTTGATGAGTTTGATGTGACTCTGGGTATGGACTAGTTAACTATGCATGATGCAGTTGTGAATTGTAGACGAAAGATTATTGAATTGAAATGTCAAAATGGTGAAATTCTTAGGATTGAGTCTGATGATTCGAGTGAATTACCTACTGTGATATCGTCTATGTTAGCAAAAATGTATGAAAAAGGGCTATGATGCATATCTTGCATACATATTAGATACTAATGTGTCTGAATCAAAGATTGAATCTGTACCTGTTGTTTGTGATTTCTTGGATGTATTTCCAAAAGAATTACCAAGTTTTCCACCGATCAGAGAGGTTGAATTTGGTATTGAATTAGTACCGGTAACAACACTGATATCGATAACTCCGTACAGAATTGCAACAGCCCGGTTTTAGCTAAACCGAAACAGTGATTTTACAACCATAAATCTGAGGTCGTAAAATTATTTTAATATTATTTTTGGTTATTATAGTATGTGAATATATATGTGTGAAAATTTCGTGCGCTAATTTTATCGTTTAATAGCTCAATTTAAGAAAAAAGACTAAATCGCGTAAAATGCAAAAGTTGCATTCTATTTGATAAAGGTGTTTATTTGTTATGGCTTATTAAATAGGAGGTCCTTATGTTGTAAATAGACCATTGATAGTGGAATTTGACATAAATGGCCTTGAATTATGTGATTTTTAATGTTTTAATTAACGGTTAATAAGGTAAATTATGTATTAGGTGTAATGAAATAAAACAAAAATGTAAAATGGTTGTCATCTTCACTAGCTTCAACCTAATATTGAGAATAGAAACATCCACTGAAGAATTTTAGGGTTCGACTCTTTAAATCTTTGATTAGGTATGTATTTTGTTTGGTTTTTGATGATTTCTATGTTTTTGTGATCGTTGCTCTATGTTCTAGCTAGCCCATGTCTCAATTTTTGAAAGTGTTGATGATTTTGAAAGTTTACATTGATGAATTCATGTGTTTTATGATTTTTTATGATGAATTATGAAAGCTTGGTGCTTGATATACATGTTTTGTAAAGTGATTTTGAGTAAAAATGCATATTAAGGATTAAATTGAGAAAAGTGTAAATTGAGGGGTTAAAATTGTGAAATAAATGAAAGTATTGTAAATTGAGGGTTAAAATTGTGAAATAAATGAAAGTTTTGGGCTACTAGGGGTCCCTAGGAAATTCGGCTAGGCTTGGGTGTAATTAAATTTTGTGTAATTTGTGTTTTTGTAAAATAGGGACTAAATTGAATAAATGTGTAATTTTAGGGGCTAAAGTGCAAAAATGCCCAAATATGTATTTTTTGGATGAAATTGAATGAATTTGTGATTAAATGAGTTAATTTTGAATACATTTAGATCAAGAAAGAAAGAACTTGGATTTAGATCGAGGAAAGTCGAAGGTTATCGAGTAATTGATCCAAATCGTCAATTTCGAGTATGAGGTAAGTTCATATGTGATAAACATTGTTACAATTATGTTTTTAATGGTTTGATAATGCATAAATTGTATAAATGCGACTACAACTGCGTACGACGACAAAACGACTATGTTTAGCACTTACTGTGCGAATTGGAATAGCTTCGGTTTTATGTGGCACTAAGTGTGCGATACCGAAATAGCTTAGGTTTAATGTGATGGCACTAAGTGTACGATATCATTATATTTTTGGCTAAACATTTATGCACTATGTGTACGAGTTCTTAAAGCATTGAAAGATTTTCGAACGATGTAACGTATTGAACAAAGAGATGAGAATGAAATACATCAATACGGGAAAGTACAGGTATGAACGGTACCTATGTGGTAGTTGATACTATGTGTATGAAGCTTGATGAATTTATATATATATATATATATATATATATATATATATATGGTCATAGATTGGAATTGAATATTGATATGAGAACTACTAAGTGTTTATTAATTTGTGATTTGTATATTATGAATTGTTGAGTTTATTAGTACGAACTTACTAAGCTATGAAGCTTAATTTGTGTTATTTGTCTATGTTTTATAGATAGTCAAAGCTAGCTTGAACTCGGGGATCGTCAGGAGCATCATCACACTATCGATCAATTTGTTGGTGCTTTTGTAGCTTGTATTTTTAGTATATGGCATGTATAGGCTAGTGACACTATGGTATATTTTGTGTTATGGAATTATAGCCATGTGATTTGGCTTGTATATGATACAGTTGTGGGATGTGAATTTTACTTATATAATGTGTTTATATATGCTATGTGCTGTGAATGGTATACCTTGTGAATTTGGCATAGTATGGTATAAGATTAAGGTATTGAATTAGTGTTATTTTGAGATTTAAGTTAGTTATTTTGACAGATGTGTTAATGCTTGAAGAATGGTATGATTTTGGTTGTGAATTTGAGTAGTGGAATGGTTGACTATGAAATGGCATGAAATATATGTGACTTGGTATGTTTTGGCTGCCTATATATGCATTGAAATGATATCATGTTGTTACCTAAGTGTGCATGGGAAAAGGGTGGCAAATTTGGCTTTGCAAATGGCCTAATTTTGTCCACATGGGCAGAGACACGGGCGTGTGTCTCAGTCGTTGTGACACACGGTCACGTTACGCGGCCGTGTGTCCCCTGGAGTACCCTTTCGAAATAAGTAAGTATACCCTACAGGTTTGACACGGCCTAGACATGCGGGCATGTCTACTAGCCATGTGTGGCACATGGGCTGACATATGGGCGTGTGGTTGGCCGTAAGACCCAAGTCAGTAACGTACCTAATTTTCCCACGGCCATGGCACATGGGCGTGTCTCCGGCTGTGTGGTACAAGTTAGTATGTATGCCCTGTTTTCACACGGCATGTAACATGGACGAGTTTGGTAGCCGTGTGAGGCACACGGCCTGTTCACACGGGCGTGTGACCCTGAAATGTTGGAAAATTTTCTATGTATCTCAAAGTTTGCGAATGTTATCAGTTTAGTCCCGAACCACTTTAAACATGTTCTAAGGTCTCATAGAGCCTTATAAGTGACAATATGAGTGTTTGAGGATGGTTTATGTTAAGGAATGAATAAATGTATGTTAATGTGGTGTATTATCCAATAATGCCTTGTAACCCTATTCCGGTAACGAATACGGGTTTGGGGTGTTACAAGAATGGCTCCAACAGAATTAAAAGAGTTGAAAGCTCAGTTGCAAGAATTGAGAGACAGAGGTTTTTCACGATCGAGTTATTTGCCCTGGGGTGCACTGATATTGTTTGTAAAGAAGAAAGACGACACGATGAGAATGTGTATCGATTACAGACAGCTGAATAAAGTGACTATAAAGAACAAATACCCTCTATTTCGGATTAATGATTTATTTGATCAATTGAAATGGGCTACAATATTTTCAAAGATTTATTTGAGATCGGGTTATTATTCGCTACAAGTTACAGAGTCAGATGAGCCGAAAATCGCGTTTAGAACGAGGTACAGACATTATGAATTCCTTGTTATACCTTTCGGATTAGATAAGCTCCTACAGTTTTCATGGACTTGATGAACTGGATATTCATACTGTATTTAGACAGATTTGTTATTGTATTCATTGACGACATTCTGATCTATTCGCTATATGAATCTGAACATACTGAGCACTTGAGAGTTGTGCTACAAACCCTACATGATAAGAAATTATTTGCAAAGTTCAGCAAATGTGAGTTTTGGCTCCAAAAGGTTGGATTTCTAGGGCATATTATTTCAGCTGAAGGTATTAAAGTTGACCCGACTAAGATTTCTGCTATTGTTGATTGGAAACCTTCGAGAAATGTGTCTGAAGTCCGTAGTTTTCTGGGTTTAGCGGGCTCTTACCAAAGATTCGTGAAAGGATTTTCAATGATTGCAACACTGATGACACGACTGTTTCAAAAAGATGTGAAATTTGAATGGTCAGAAAAATGTCAACAGAGTTTCGAATAGTTGAAAGTACTGTTAACTGAAGAACCAGTTTTGGTTCAACCCAAATCAGGGAAAGAGTTTGTGATATATAGTGACATGTCATTAAACGGCCTGGGATGTGTTCTAATGCAAGAAGGAAAAGTTATAGCTTATGCTTCACGACAATTGAAACCACATGAAAAGAACTATCTGATACATGACTTAGAGTTGGCTGCAATTGTGTTCACATTGAAAATTTGCTGACATTACTTATACGGTGAAAAATGCCACATTTATACGGATCACAAAATCTTAAAATATCTGATGTCACAGAAAGATTTGAACCTACGACAATGAAGATGGCTCGAGTTATTGAAATATTATGAATTTGTGATTGATTATCGCCCGGAAAAAGCTAATGTTGTTGCTGATGCTCTGAGCCAAAATTATTTGTTTGCATTTTTGTGATGATGGGTTTATTTTAGCTGAATTAAAAGCTAAATCGGTATTTCTTCAACAAATATGTGAAGCTCAGAAAGGTGATCATGAATTGCAAGTTAATGAATTCAATGTGAGACCATCCCTAATTCAGAGTTTTAGATCGGAGCTGATGATTTTTTAAGGTTCCAGAATAGAATTTGCATACCGAGAAATTCATAACTTATTCAAAAGATTTTGCACGAAGTGCATAATAGCTGCTTATCTATTCATCCGGGGAGTACCAAAATGTACAATGATATGAAACATGCATGAAATGAGATGTCTTAGAGTTTGTTTCTAAATGTTTGATTTGTCAGCAAGTCAAAGCCGAACATCAAGTACCATCAGGTTTACTGCAGCCTGTGATGATTCCCGAGTGGAAATGGGATAGAGTTACAATGGATTTTGTGTCGGGATTGCCCTTAACTTCAAAAAAGAAAGATGCTATCTGGGTTTTTGTTGATCGACTAAGGAAATCTGCTCATTTCATACCGGTACGTACATATTACTCACTTGATAGATTAGTTGAATTGTACATTTTTGAGATTGTTCATTTGTACGGGGTGCCACTATCTATTATTTCTGATAGAAATCCGAGATTTACGTCATGATTCTGGAAGAAATTGCACGAAGCTTTGGATACGAAGTTGAATTTTAGTATAGCTTTTCATCCTTAGACTGATGGTCAGACTGAGAGAGTTATTCAGATTCTCAAAGACATGTTGAGATGTTGTATTTTAGAGTTTGAGGGCAGTTGGGAAAAATACTTACCGTTGATTGAGTTCGCGTATAACAACAGTTTTCAAACGAGCATAAAGATGGCATTGTACGAAGCTTTATATGGTCGCAAATGCCGAATGCCACTATACTGGATTGAACTGAGTGAGAAAAAGATTCACGGGGTTGAATTGATTAGAGAAATTGAAGAAAAAGTGAAAACGATTCGCAACAGTTTAAAAGCAGCTTCTAATCGACAAAAATCATATATGGATTTGAAAAGTAAAGAAATTGAGTTTCAAGTCGGGGACCGAGTGTTTTTAAAGGTGTCACCGTGGAAAAAGGTTCTTCGATTCGGCCGTAAAATAAAGTTGAGTTTGTGATTTATCTGACCGTATGAGATCATCGAAAGAATAGAGCATGTAGCATATCGACTAGCTTTACCGTCAGAACTTGAAAAGATTCATAATGTCTTTCATGTTTCTATGCTATGACGATACAAATCCGATCCGTCACATGTGATTTCTCCAGTAGATGTTGAGATGCAGACTGATTTGACATATAGTGAAGAACCAATTAGGATTTTAGGTCGTGAAATCAAAGAATTAAGAAATAAATGCATAGCCCTAGTAAAGGTTCTTTGGCATAAACATGGGATTAAGGAAGCTACGTGGGAGCCCAAGGAAACAATAAGAAAATAGTACCTTAACCTATTCACTGGTAAGATTTTCGGGGACGAAAATCCCTAAAAGGGAGAGTTGTAACAGCCCGTTTTTAGTCAAATCAAAACAGTGGTTTTGGAACCACAAATTCGAAGTCAAAATATTTATTTTATTATTTTATTATTTTATTAAAGTTTACAGAATGATAGAATTATTGTGTGAAAGTTTCGTAAAGAAATTTTACTGTTTGAATGGTTAATTCGAGAAAAATGACTAAATCGCGTAAAGTGTAAAAATGGAGTTCTATTAGCTAAAAGTATCTAATAGCTATAGAACCTTAAAGTTAAGGTCCTTAAGTGGTAATTAGACCATTTTAATTATGAATGGAAAAAAATGGACAAGCATTAAGTGATTTTTAAGTTATATTAATAAGGTTAATTCGGTAATATGTTTAATAAGGTTAAATTAAATAAAACAAAGCCATTTTATTCATCTTTCTTCATCTTTGTTTCCCAAAATTTGAAAGAAAAGAAAGCCATTCTCTAGTTTTCCATTCGGTCACTTTGAAAGCTAGATTAAGGTATGGTTTTAGCTCGGTTTTTAATGATTTTTACGTTTTGAAGATCGTTGCTTCATATTCTAGCTAGACCGTACCTTAGATTTCCAAATTGTTAAAGATTTATCATGTTGCCATTGTTGAATGCTTGAGTAATTTGATGAATTATGATAGATTTGGAAGGTTTAATGTTAGATTAATAGTTTTTGTAAAGTGATTTTTGACAAAAATGTCAAAAAGGGATTAATTTGTGAAAATGTGAAATGTGGTGGTTAAAAGTATGAATAAAATGAAAATATGGGCTGCTAGTAACATGTATTAAATTTGGCTAGGCATGGGTTTGTACTAAATTGCATGAATTTGTAATTTTATGTGATAAGGACTAAATTGTAAAAATGTGAAAGTTTAAGGGCAAATGTGTAAAATATCCCTAATGTGTGTTTTGGACTAAATTGAATAAATAGTTGATTAAATAAGCTGATTTTGATAACATATAGATCAGGATAAGTCGAGATTGGGATTAGATCGGGGAAAAGGAAAAGTGGACTAATAGTTGATAATTTCCATCCGAGCAACTCGAGGTAAGTTTGTATAATTAGAATTGAACTTTTAAATACTTCTAAATTTTTTTGAAATGAATGTATATAATTGATTAATTGATATACTTGAAATACGAATGCCTTATTGATATAGTCTAATGGTTACCGAGCCCCGTTTGAACCGTAGGAATTCGTAGAATACGAGTGACATGTCACTAGGGTTATCGTTTAGGTTGAGATCCTGCATGTGCTGCAGACTCACCATAGCTCATATCAGCTTACCAATATATCAGCTCGTAAAAGCTTACTATTTTCAGTTCATCAGAGCTTACCTTTTCAGCTCAATAGAGCTTACTGTCCATCAGCTCATGAGGAGCTTACTGATCATAGCTCGAAAGAGCGGAAAAGATAATGAATCAATTAATTATTGATTTATATGTAATGTATATCACTCGAGTATCCCTCGATATTCTAATAGGTTCAACGGGCATAAATTCTATTATTGGTTATGTGAAAAAGCTATGTGTTATACGGATGAATTACTGTTATATGGATGAAGTACTGTTTAAACGGATGAGATACTTTTATCGAATGAATTACTGTTTATATGATTGAGTGTGAAATGTTACAAATGATGTACATGATATATGAATTTGATATGATACAATGTATTCAGTATTAAATTGATATAATGATGATTACATTCACTTATATGACTAACTTGATGATGAATTCTTGTGTATAGGCATTTGGCAAGTGAATTTGATATACTTTGTTTAATTGTTTGATTATGAGTAAATGGTAAGTTAAATTTTGAATTATACAGGCTTACTAAGCTATAAAGCTTACTCTGTTTCCTTTCCATGTTTTATAGAGGTTCGATAGCTCGCTCGATTCTGACAAGTCAGAGTTACGCATCACACTATCCAGTTGCCGATTGGTACCTTTGAACTCATGGATATTTGTAAATATGGCATGTATAGGATAGTTATAAAGATGATAGTTATGGTTACTTGAGATAGTGACTTTGGTACATGTTGTGGTATAAGTTAAAGCCATGTGATTTGGCTTAACTTGGTATAATGTTTTGGTTGTGTATAAGTATTCAAATATGGTATGTTTTGGCAAGTAGTAGATAGAATGGAAATATGAAAATGTTGTCTTGGTATGTAGTAGGCATATGAATGGAAAATGCATGATATTAATTAGGTATTTGAATGCTATATTGTATTGGTATAAAATGTGTATGGAATGTTGTGGATTGATTGCCTAATGGGTTATAAAATGTTGCAATTTATGCTTGTGCAAGTATGTAAAAATAGGGTGGCAAAATGGCTTTGCAAATAGCTTATTTTTGTCCACACGGGCAGACACATGGGTGTGTGTCTTGGCCGCGTGTGACACACAGTCATGTTACATGGCCATAAGCCCCCTGGTGTTGAAATTAAAATGAAGTCAGTATGCCCTACATGGTCTCACACACGAGCGTGTGACCAGCCGTGTGGTACAAGTTAGTATACCCCTTAATTTGCACATGTTTAGCACACGGGCATGTGACTTGACCATGTTGCATAAGTCAGTATACCCTACAGAATTGGTATGGCCTAGCACATGGTTTGGCACACAGGCGTGTGTGGCCATTTCGAATGGGCTCACGAGCTAGACACATGGGCTGTGGTTGGCCGTGTGACCCAAGTCTGTATGTACCCCCTATTTTCACAAGGTCAGTGACACGAGCGTGTCTGATGGCCGAGTGAAACATATGGCCTGGTCACACTGTCGTGTGTCCCCTGTTTTGAGAAAAAAATACTAAGTGTTGAGAAATTTCCCGAGTATTCGGTTTAGTCCTGAACCACTCTGAAAGCATGTTTAAGGCCTTGTAGGCTATTATAAGGGACAAATTGATTGAGATTGAATGAGAATTGTATGAATTGATTGAATGTATGAAAAAAGTACGGTTATATGTGTTATAATTCTGGTAATGCTCTGTAACCCTATTCCGGCGTTGAATACAGGTGAGGGGTGTTACACAATTCCTCACTGTAAGTCGTGTCAGGCTGAATTTAATATTTATCAAAGCAATAAAAGATTATGGGTCTGATCAATACTGTCATAACACATATACTCATAAAAACATTGTGAATTCTATAGAACTCTTATAATAATACCAATCAATACACAACAATTCTTATTCTTTTCAATGATCTCATATGACCCATTAAACCACATAATTAATTTGCCTTTATTCCCAAACCAAAGAACTTTCTTCCATGGCGAAACTTTCAAAAATATTTTTTCACCAATCTGAAACTCTATTTCTTTTCCTTTTTGATTCGCATCGGATTTCTGACGATCAAATATTGTTTTTTAAACTGTCTCAGATCACTTTCATCCTTCTTCGGGTTTAAGGAATTAAATCTACTACATGTATATTTTCTCACTGAACTCTGTCCAAAACACCAGAGTTTTATATTTGTGACCATATAAAGCCTTGTACAGTAAAAGTTTTGTACTTGACTGTCAACTATTATAATAAGCAAATTCAACCAGAGGCAAATACTTTTCTCAGTTACCTTCAAATTCAAGTACACAACATCAAAGCATATCTTCCAAAATCTGAATCATATGTTTAGATTGATCATCCGTCTAAAAATGAAACACGATACTAAAATGTAACCGTATACCCAGAGTTTCTTGTAACTTGTTTCAGAGTCAGAATATAAATTGTAGATCTCTCTATAAAAAATAACAGAAGCTAGAACATCATATAATCTGACAATCTCAAAAACAAATCATTCAAGCAGTCTATCAAGTGGGAAATCTACTCATACCAGGATGGAATGTGCAGGCTTCGTCAAACAATCAACAATTATTCAAATAGTATCTTTCTTTCTTTCTTGTTTTTTTAATATAAATAGAAAGAATCCTGATATAAAATTCATAATAACTTTGTCCAATTTCCATTTTAGTATTTTCACTGATTATAACCATCTTGAAAGTATCATCTCTATCTTACTGATATATCCAACATTTAAATATAGATTCAGAAATACCACCTTTCATTCCGGACTACCAGTACATTTTTTTCAAATCGTTGTGCATTTTATCATTCCCCAGATAAACAAACATAGTACTACTGTGATCATTCATGTATAATTTTCTATACAAGCTTCAAATTCTTCAGTACACAGACTCTGTCTCTGAATGACAGACATTTATCAGATCTATTAAAATTCTGAATCAAAAATTATTTCACACTGTATTCATTTAACTTAAAACTCATTATCACTTTTTTGAGTTTCACCGTTCTATTGTAGAAACATCAGTTAAGCTCTATACTTAGCTAAAATTGAGCTATTATTAGACAATCATAATCGGTACCCATGGCTTGCAAAATATACATAGATTTTCTACTCAGAACATCTGTAACCACATTCGTTCTTTCCAAGTTATATACAATTGTCAAATCATATTCTTTCAACAATTCAAGTCATATATGCTATCTCAAAGTCAAATCTTTTTGCAACATCAGATACTTCAACTTTTTAAAATCGGTAAATATATGACATTTTCACCAAAAAAGTAATTTTTTCAAAATTCAGTACAAAAACAATACCTGTCAATTCTAGATCATGTATCAAGTAATTCTTTCCATGTGGTTTTTAACTGTCTGAAAGTACAGGCTATTACATTGCCTTACTGCATCAAAACACAGTCTAATCCTGTTCAATAGTGCAATACTATAATAACGAATTCCTTATCTGATTTAGGCTGAACCAGAATTAATACTTTGATCAATAGAGCTTCCAATTGGTCAAAACTTTACTAACACTTGTCAGTCCATTCCAAATCTTACATCTTTCTCTAATAACTATGTCATCAATGTAGCTATTTCAATTATTAACATTGAAGCTTTAAATTTTTCCAAAGCCATAACTATCATATAGATTTAAAATCATTGTGCAATAATATGACTGACATTTCAGGTGTATAGATAAAGCAACACTTCAATATCAATAGTAAACCTCAACTTAAAAGAGGGAGAACTAAAAGTGGCCTCAATAATAACCAATGCAGTAATACAATTTCTATAATCTGTGACCTCTATCACTATACCTCATGATCGAGTCAATATTTATAACAGTAATAAAGGTAATTACCTCCGATCAAAGAATATCTTTCATAGATAACCAATGTTTACATAATAAAGAGATTAATAATATCTTAGAGAAAATTCAGAAGAGTAATATCACGCATACTCAATAAAAACAACTGTGAAAAAGACAATATAACTTGCATATTCGCAATTCAGGGCTTCAACCAGTAGAAGTAGAAAATGATATCATATGAACCTTATCATGAAATCTTATATCAATCATGATAAATTAGAAAACCCAAGTATGATAGAGCAATACCACTCATGAATCAACCGGATTTCGATAATTCCATCTATCATAATTTACTAGCCTTTCAATATGATAAATATTGCATCTGTACATGCACAATTTCATATGCCTCTGATAATAACAGAACATATAGAATACCCAGAAGAGATTGCTATAATATACTCAATTATAACAGCTGTATTCACATATCTTTCCAATTTCATTACTATTCCACTGATTAATAAAGTCATCAATGATCTTACATCATTCATTTCACTAAAAGAGTCAATTCGGAAGAATTTTTGGCTAATCCATTCTGTAAATATCATAACTGGATAAGTCGATTACTCATGAATAATATTCTTCCTCAATAATGACATCACATATTCAGAATAATCTTCAGAAAAATTTGACATCTCTTTTAATACCGTCTTTACTTACTAACCCATTCTCAATTCTGACTACATCATTAATCATTCAACCTTTGAACTCTTCTTTCACACTTATAAACTTAATCAATATAAATCTTGTGAATTTCATTGTATAAAACTGTACTGGTGAGGGGGTGGAGATCGTAAGCTTCAAAATTTAACTTTCATAAAAACACTTCTATAACATAACATTTATCATTCTCATGTACTATAAAACATTTATCCGTACCTTTTCATTTTTTTTTCATCATGAGTAACATTTTTACTCATACACGTGAGTATTACTTTCAGTAGTATCAGAATTAGCTCGGTAGGAAAGCATTTCTGTCTATTTGTAAAATAATTTTTATCAGAGTCGGGAGATATCACACTATCACAGGTTATATAATGGCATGTATTTCTAGACTCCACATATGCTACGTTCAATATGAGAATCGACTAAACTATAGCTCTGATACCACTAAATGTAACACCCCTAACCCATATCTGTCGTCGGAACAAGGTTTTGAAGCATTTTCAAAACTTTTAGAAACATTTACAGATAAATCATGCAAGTTACTATTCAAATTTTGAAATCATTTGTAACGTCCCTTAAATGGACCCTCAAGATCCAATACGAACATTAGAATCGAGTCGAGACTTAATTGGGACCCTAAGAATTTTTCGCGAAATTACAAAAATTTTCCAAGGTGCAGGGCTCACACACGCTTGTGGTCCAAGGGACACACTCGTGTGACCCTAGGACACACCCGTGCCGAAGACCGTGTCCGACCCCGTGTAACTCTCTAACTTGTGCACACAGCCATGCCACATGCCCCTATGCTAGACCGTGTGATTAATTAATTTAATTCGAAATTAGGTACAGGTTTCAGACGACCAAGACACACGCCCGTGTTCTAGGCTGTGTAGAACACATGGCTGAGACACACGCCTGTGTCTCTACCCGTGTGCTGTATTCTGAGCACTCTGTTTCTCAAAATTTAGGTGCAGGGGGCACACAGCCTAACTAAACGCCCATGTACCCGGTCGTGTGTCATACACGATCTAGACACACACCCGTGTGTCTGCCCTTATGGACAAAATAAAGCCACTTCTAGCTTCATTTCTCACCCAACATCACACCCATGACCTGCACTTGATACACACATCCAATACCAACCATTCCAACCATTTTAAGTATTTAAAATTAAGCAATTTCGATCATTCAACATGGCATATCATTGCAGGCATACATGTTTACAATCTTACCTTAGTACACTCCATGTGTTAAACATGATTTGGTCAACTACTTAAAATATATGTAACTACTTTGACATTACTAGTATATCGAAACAACCATTACTAGCCATTCCAATGGCTAGATTACAATGATCATTTACTTTTACATGCCAATATGACCAATATAACCTATACATGCCATTACAACCATTATTGATTTACCATATTGTACCGACATGGGCTGATGGATAGTGTGAGTGATCTCCATCGAGCTTCCAATCCAACGAGCTTTAGATTTACTCTAAAACAGGGAAATAAAACTAAGTAAGCATAAAATGCTTAGTAAGTGTAGCATCCCGAAATAGGGCTTAGTCAGAACAGTGGTTTTGAAACCACAAATTCGAGGGTAAGAAATTATTTTAATATTATTTTGGTGTTATAGCATGATTATATAAGTGCATGAAAAATTTGGTGAATTAATTTTAGCGTTTGGAAGCTTAATTTCGAAAAAGGACTAAATTGCATAAGGGGCAAAAGTTTTATTTTACTAGATAGATATACCAAATTCCTAGAGAACTATAATTGGGGGTGTTTAAAGTGCAAATAGACCTTTAATAGGTGCTTGACCGGTCATAGGGGACAAGAATTGACAAAATTGTCAAAGTTAGGTGAGTTGGTGACTTAATTTGACTAAATAAATAAAATAAAGAGAAAAGAAAAAAATATTGTCATCTTTTTACTCTTCCTTTTTCGACTGATTTTTCCTCCAACAAATAGCCATGGGAGCTTGAAACTTTCAGCCGCTTATTCCTCTCTCAAGTAAGTGATTTAGATGGTTATTTTTGATGATTTTGGTACTTTTGGAACCCTTGTAGCATGAGCTTTCTAATAAGAGGACTATTTTGCAAAATGAATGAAAGTCTAGGGTTTTGCCATGAGAGCATTTATGTTGTTAGCTGAAATTTTATGGAAGAAAATGAGTCATGGTAGTCTAATAAACAACTTTTGTGAAAGAAGTTTGCATGAAAACACCTAAAAATGGCTATTTTGTAAAGTTGTAAAATGAGTTTAAAATATGTTAAATAATTGAAATTGTGAGTTGGTAGGCTCGGTAAAGGAGAAAATTCGATAAAAATTGATTTACGAGCCTAAGGGAAAAATCATAATTTTTGTAAAGTCTAAGGGCAAAATTGTGAATTTTAGAATGTTTTAATTAATGTAATGATTAAATGAGTGAATTTCATCATGTTAGATCAAGAAAATCGAGATTTGGGCTTAAATCGAAAAGTACGAGGTTATAGACTAAAATGGAGTAATTAGCCGAAATCACATTCAAGGTAAGTTCGTGTGACTAAATAAACATTTTATTGATGTTATTGTTAATATACTTGAAATCTATCTTGCTATGATGATATTGAATTTTATGTTGATGATATTGTATATGAGAAAGTAATGCCAAATGTTAATAACATTTATGTGATGATTGAATGCTTGGAATTTGATGGAATATGATATTCCATCAAAATAAGTAAGTTGTATGTTAATAATGCAACTATATTGTTATGATGTGTGATTGATTTGATATTGCATAAATTGTTTTGATTGTGAATATGAGTATACATGTTGAGAAATTAATGTAATAAAGACTTCCGGTTGAACATTTGGAATAGATTTGGATATTCATGCCATGACATTGGGTGATATGTGTGCTAATGTAAGACATGTCTGGGACATGCATCGGCCATATTATGAGAGCCAGTGTAAGACATGTCTGGGCCATGCATCGGCCTCGAGATATACAACTAGTGTAAGACATGTTTGGGACATGCATTGGCATTGAGACGAGAGCTAGTGTAAGCCATGTCTGGGACATGCATCAGCCTCGAGATATACAAGCTAGTGTAAGACTTGTCTGGGACATGGCATCAGCTTGTTGTGTGTCAGTGTAAGACCTGTTTGGGACATGGCATCGACACTTGTAGATGAACGCTACTGTAAGACCTATCTAGGACATGGCATCGACCTCGATTTATGAAAGTCAGTGTAAGACCTATTGGGACATGGCATCGATTTTGATGTGCTAGCCAGTGCAAGACCTTGTCTGAGACATGGCGTCGACATCTTATCCCATGTTTAGGGCTATTGAATATCCTATAGTATTCAAAAGGGTTCAACGGAAGATTTATGGTTTATATCGAAATGAGAGAACTTATGACCATGTGGTGAGTGGTACAGGTACTTACATGAAGTTGATGAGATGTGAATTCAATTCATGTTGTATGATTAGTAAGGAATGAATATGAGCATGTTGAGTAACACAGGTATGTATGCCAAGCTAATGAGAAATGATTTCGGTTTATGATGCACATTTGCTGAAGATGTAAATAGGTAATTCATGCCTATGAGAATGATTTTGTGATGACCTTGTGATTATAGGTTTATACTTATGATGTATGAATATGTATCTTTACCAATGTGGTGAAAATGAATTAATATGGTGTGATAAACTTAGTATCATTAATTTACACTAAAATAGTTTTGGATAACAACCATATTCCGAATTTGAAAATCCACAAAAAATTGTGGAAATTGATTTAGAGGCTGACTAAAATATGAAATTAAAGTTTAATAAGTCTAGTTTCACATATAAGAAATGGTGTAAGCAAAGGAGTTTCATATTATGAGATATTTGAATTTGTACAAGACAGAGTCAGAGCGATTTCGAAATCCCCTGTTCCTATTTGAGAAAATCATTATAAAATGCAAAAAAATAATTATGGGGTATAATTTATATGCTTAGAACTCCTAATGAGTATTTTTTAAGATAAATAGACGAGAACATCATCCGAGTCCTATACTATGAGATAATTAATTTTTAGTGAAGAGGAGTCTGAACTGCAAGACAGCGAAAAATGGGTAACTATAAGGAATAAACTGTACTTATTGGCTAGACTAAAAATTATGATTTTTTTTTGGTAAGAATATATGTGAGTCTAGTTTGAGGGAAAATTAGTGGATCTTAATTTGGAGTTCTGTAGCTCCAGAAATAAATGATTTAGTAACTATGACTCGAGAAAGCAACTTGACCTGTACTTATTGGGATGTTGCTTATTATTTTCATATGGACTTACTAAGCGTAAAGCTTACTCCCTCCTTTTCATTTCTTTAGTGTTTCCAGGTTAGCTCGGGGTTGGAGATCGTCGAAGGCAACATCACACTATCAAGTCACTACCTTTGGAATGATGAAGCATATATTAGAAATTTCAAGTGAGTGGCATGTATAGGGATCTAGTTTTATGACATGTGTTATTATGCTTTGGCCAAATGTATTGGCTTATATTGAGTTATATATATATGGCCATGAGATGTGGCTCATATTGATTATAGCTTATAGACCTAGCTATTCATGTCATGTCTAATGTTTATGATGTGATTATGTTTGTTTGCCATGCATGGTTGGTAATATGACATGTGTGTTGGATGTATGCTCTATGACCAATTGAGGTGGTCATAGCCATGTAGTAATTGCACATAATAAAAACAACATGATGATGGTTGAACATGAGTGCTTGAAGGATAAGTTGGTAACCATAGTATAATGGTAAATGTAGTCATCAAAATGACAAGTCTTATGAATGTGAATTAAGGAATCTAGACTTGGTGTTGCATGAGTAGATGCATTGCTTGTAAGAGGACATGTTAATGTTATGAATATGTCTTAATAAAGAGTGTTTAATCACTAAAATGGTGCAACGATTTGTGGTTTTAACATGTATAAGGTTGTAAGGATTTATGGGTAACATGAAGGCTTGTAAAATAGCCTAAGTGTTGACTACACGGACCGAGACACAGTCGTGTGTCTCAACACTGTGAGAGACACGGCCCGGAGACACGAGCGTGTGGTCTGGTCATGTGGTTCGAGTTGCATGTTGACATCATAAACAGAGAGTTACATGGCCTAAGGACACAGGCGTGTCAATGGCACACTAGTGTGTCCCTATGTCCACACGGGCGTGTGACCCTGTTTCATTGAAAGAAATTTTCTAAGTTTTCCCAAAACTTTCTAAGGTTCTCAATTTAGTCCCTAAATACTTTCAATGCATGTTTAGGGCTTCGTAGGCCCGTGTATGGGACATTATGCATGTGTATGAAAAGTTTTGATTTGAAAGAAATTTTGTAGCCCAGTTTTTGCATGTTTGTGAATGATTAAGTCCGGTAATGCCTCGTACCCTATTCCGGCGTCAAACACGGGTAAGGGGTGTTACAGTAAGTTCTTATAACATGGGACTTAACTTACCATTCATTCTATTTTGAGGTAACTATATAAGGCATAATCAATCAATTTGACCACAAGCCCTACACACATTCTCATTACCCTTGTTAGTCATATATTCCATAATAACATCAAAACATATATGGGCTCAACAACAATCAAGTTTCCAAGCACATATACTTTCTACAACATGTATCCATTCAACATGCATAATTCATCTCATTATTTTAAGTATAATTTCATAATAGTTCATTTGGAGTTCACATATCAGAACTTTACTCATATTACTCGGAATATCAAGTTCATGATTAGTACACTCAAGGTGTACAAGTCTATAATCAAGAATGAACATATATTCATCAAATAAAGTCCATGACAATTATCATCATTTCATGTTTTCATATATCATTTTTCATGTATCATCATTTGCTTGTATTTCAGGCGGATACGTGTAATAACTTATTTCTTATCCATATATTTTCATATCAAGATTTTTACCAATTGAATTTATCTGAAATATCAATGGTTTCACAGGTTGTACATTCGAGGTGTACAAATCAAGATCTGTCAATTCATATTCAATGGTACTCATAAGGTACTATTTCAAAGAGTACTCTCTTGAAGTGCTAGGTACCCATAATGATAAGGGAAGGATGAGTAATGTACTCTTAATGGACCCATAACATAAATATGTTAGAGTGTTATAATTACGGGAACAATCTTGATGGGATTTACCTATGTGAGTGGAAGTGTGGCGCTTCTAGGAGCTCAAGGGCTTGGCTTTGACAGCACTCATGAAAAGAGGACACATGGCCATAATAGTGTCCCTAGATACTATGCATTGATCGATGTTGAAATCATTGTATGAGATGTGTTCGGACTACCAGACCAGACTAAATCCTTTTTATGACATATGCTTTAAAGAGCTTGATCTGGATTACCTGTCTAGGTTAAATCCAATACCTAACGTATGCTCGAGAGGACTTATATCAGTATTACTCGTCCGAGCTAAATCTTTTCATAAATGAGGTCAATAGAATTACTCGTCCGAGTTAAATCTCGTCAGCAACAAATGCAGGACCTCATTCATTTCAGGAAATCACATATCCATCGATTTTCCATTTTATTCAACTAGGATTTAAACATTTTTCTCAAGAATTATCCGGCATGTGATTATTTCATACATCCACAACATTCATATAATTCAACTAAACACATTCCACATTCATTTCAAGCATATAAGTAACATTTTCATCATTTACCATTTATCGGGCATTGACAAGTATGTGATCATTTCACATATTTATGGCATTTATGCAACTCACAAACACGACATTAAATTCAAGCATAAAAACATATACAATTTAGTTACACGAACTTACCTCGACAAATGTTCATGTACATAAATCTACTAATCCAACATTTTCCATCTTTCCTCGTTTTAGCGCCGAATTTGGTCTATCCGAATCTATACAAGTAAATTTGACATCAATTTATCATATTTCATATTTAGGTGGACTAAATTTTCATCCTAAGAAAAATTATCATTTTGCCCCTAACTTTTCCAGAAATTCCAATTTTGTCCTTAGGCTCGTAAAATGAAACTTGTTCAATTTACTCCCTATTCCAAGCCTAAAAAAAATCCCATTGCAAAATTTACAGCACATGTATTCATAAAAATTCAGAATTTTTCATCAAATTTCACAACTTTACATTTTAGTCCCTAAATCATGCTTTCATCAAAAATCGCATTGTAAAAGTTGTTTATCTATTAACAATCTTTCATTTTCTACCATAACATTCTAATTTTCAGCATATTCATCCATGAACCAATTTTTATACTTGATAACTTTTCAAATTGATCCCCCAAATAGATAGATTAAACTATCCCGGTTTCAAAAATATAAAAATTACTAAAAATGGGCCAATGAAACTTACCCAATTTGGCCATGAAAGTTTCCTCTCTCTCTCTCTCTTAGGGTTTCCATGTATTTTTGGGAAATAAAATGATAAAATAAAATGATATTTCTTTTTTATCATCTTTTAATTAATTAAATATTTTTACTTTCCAATTTAGTCATTGCCCCTTTTCTAAATTTACATGGATGAGTCACCAAAATATAAACATACTTTTTTTAATGATCTAATTACTATATAAAGACCTTAAGTTTTGAATTCCATAGCTATTTGATCCTTCTAGCTACTAGAATTCAACTTTCGCATTTTATGCGATTTAGTCCTTCTCGTAATTAAACACTTAATCGATAAATTTTTCTTATCAAAATTTTCACATGACATGTCTATCATAATATGGACCATTTAATAAAATAAAAATAAATTTTATTTTCGGCTCGGATTTGTGGTCCCGAAACCACTGTTCTGATTTCACCGAAATTGGGCTGTTACAGGTAGCCTGTGTAACAGGCTGAGGTCGTATGGTTCACGAAATCCTTAGAATCTACAAGTGTACATGGTCGTGTGGTCCATACACTTGTATGGGAGACCGTGTGGCCCTAATCCTACACACGATCACTATCGATTCACTTGAAAAAGACTTTCACCACAGGTCTGATTGGCGCTTCCCACGATCAACTTTGGCTCGTTTCACCTAAATCTAGTCCTTCAATGACAAATATACACAATTAACAATTTGTGTCAAGATTGGCAAGATTTGCAAAAGATTTGACAAGATTTCAAATAGATCGATTAATCGAACTTAAAGATTAACATTAGAGATTCATACAACAGGATTACTAAATCTAATAATAGGAACGAGGTGTACTTACCATTTCTTGGCAAGAATAAGGATGCTATTGACGACAATTATCAAATCGGGAGAAAAATGATTAAATGGGGGAACGATTTTGATTCGGGTAAGCAAAATAATTAACAACAATAAGATGCAAATATGATATAAAGAAAGGAAATAAAAGGAAAGAGAGAAGAAATATAGAGAGGAAGGAAGAATTCTATTAGAAATTGAAAAAAAAACTAGGTGCCAAGTCTAATTAGGAAAAGATCGGTTAAATACCTAGGGTTTAAAAATCCTAGGGGCGACAACAATAATTATCCCAAAATTTGGTCAAATTTAAAATAAATACAATAGGAAAAGAGGGACTCGAATCGAAAACCTCTTAAGATAGGGGACTAACTCTTAATCATTAAACCTAAGCCCAATTCTTGTTTAATTATTTCAACTAACCCTATTTATTTTGGAGGGTGACAAATCTCCTTTCAAAAAATTTTTATCCTTGAAATTTCCTTATTTTAAATAGATGAGGATATTATTGACGAAACGTATCTTCCAATTTCCACGTGGCCTCCTCAGTGCCATGGTTTTGCCATAGAACTTTAACAAGTGGGATCCAGTTCCATTTTAGAACCTTTACCTCACGATCTACAATTTGTACGAGTTCTTCCTCAAATGAACCTTTACCTTTAATAAGTGGGATACAGTTTCTCCTCACGATCTCTTTAATAGGAACAATATTGCAATATCGTCTCAACATGAAGACATGGAATACATTATGAATATGGTCCAACTCAAGATAATTCTAATTGGTACGCTACTAGACCAACTCTTTTTAGGATTCGATAAGGTCTGATGAATCTAGGGCTCAATTTGCCCTTTCATCTGAACCTCAACACTTTCTTCTATGGAGAAACTTTTAGGAGGACTTGATCTCTTACACTGTATTCAATGCCCTTTCTATTTAGATTCACATACGAACTTTGCCTATCCAAAACCGATTTCAGTCTATTTTGGATTAATCTAAATTTCCCTTGAAACTCTTGTACCATTTCAGGACCCAAAATTTTCCTTTCACCGAGTTTATTCTAACATAGTGGTGTTTGGTACTTTCAACCATACAAGGCTTCATATGATGCCATTTGTATACTTGATTGGAAGCTATTATTATAGACAAATTTAGCTAAAGGCAAATGTTCTTTCCAACTACCTCAGAAATTGATAATACAGGCCCATAACATATCATCTAATATCTAGATAGCCTATTCATATTGTCCACTAATCTGTGGATGGAAGGCTGTACTAAAATCCAAACGAGTATCTAGTGTCTAATGTAGCTTCTTCCAGAATCGAGATGTAAAATAAGGATCTCAATTAGAAATAATTGATACTGGTACTCCATGCAGTGTTATAATCTCATAGATATATAACTTAGCTAGCTTTTGTAAAGAATAATCCATACGGATAGGTAAGAAATGAGTTGACTTAGTTAATCGATCTACTATCACCCAAATTTAATCTTTCTTAGTGGGTGTTAAAGGTAACCTACATACAAAGTCCACTATTATTTGCTCCCACTTTCACTGTGGTATTTTAATCAGTTGCAGCGAGCCAGGAGGAAATTGGTGTTCTACTTTCTCTTGCTAACACGTTAGGCATTTAGCTACAAAATCTGTCACTTCTTATTTTAGTCCAGGCCACAAGTATAGTTCCCTTAAATCCCAATATATCTTATTTCCTCCAAGATGCATGGCATAAGGGCTACTATGCGCTTCCCAAAGTATGGATTGTTTTAGATCATTATCGCTCAACACACAATACCTCCCTCGGAAGCACAAAATATCATCGACATTTAACCCAAAATCCTTAGTTTTTTCGTCCTTCATCTGTTTAACCCATGGCAACAAGGACGTATCTAATAGTTGTTTATATTTAATCTCACTAACTAAGGTGGGTTTCACTTGTAGTTTTGCTAGTAAGTCTCCATCATTCACTAGACTTAACCTAGCAAACATTACTCTTAAATCAGTCATCTATTTTCCAGTTAGATCATCTGCCACTACATTGGCTTTTTCGAGGTGATAATCAATCACACATTCATAGACCTTTAATAATTCTATCCACCTCTGTTGCCTCAATTTTAACTTGTTTTGGGTGAGAAGATACTTGAGACTCTTATGATCAGTATAGATAGCACTTCTCACCATACAAGTAGTGCCTCCATATTTTTAGTGCGAACACCACTACTGCCAACTCCAAATCATGAGTTAGGTAGCTACACTCATGTTTTTCAACTGCTTTGATGAATAGGCAACTACTTTTCCATCTTGCATCAAAATACATCTCAGGCCAGTGTAAGATGCATTTCTATACACCACATACATTTTTCTTGACTCAGGCTGAATCAACATGGGAGCTTGCGTCAACACAACCTTTAGCTTTTCAAAGCTAGCTTGTTGATTATATGTCCATTTGAAAGGAGCATTCTACTTCGAAAACATAGTTAGATGTGAAGCAATCAAAGAGAAACCTTCTACAAATCTCCTATAATACCTAGCTAAACCAAGGAAACTTCGGATCTCAGTAACGTTTTTAGGCTATTTCCATTCCAAGATAGCCTTTATCTTTATCGGATCTATTCAGATACCCTCTGTGGATACCACATGACCCAAAAACATTACTTCCCTAAGCCAAAACTCGCACTTACTCATTTTCACATAAAGTTTCTTTTTGTGGAGGATTTGCAAAACTATCCTAATATATCAATCGTGTTCGATTTCAGTTTTAGAATAAACTAAGATGTCATCTATAAACACAACGATTAATTGATCAATGAAGGGTTGGAACACTCGGTTCATTAAGTCCATGTAGGTGGCAGGAGCATTGGTTAATCTGAATGGCATAAAAAAGAACACGTAATGACCATATTGAGTTCAAAATTTGGTTTTAGACACATTCGTCTCATTTACCTTTATTTGGTAGTACCCGAACCTTAAATCTATTTTGGAAAACACTGTTACACCACGGAATTGATTAAATAAGTCACCAATCCTAGGAAAGAATATTTATTCTCAACGGTCAGTTTATTCAACTGTCGATAGTCAATGCACAACCTTAGAGAGCCATCATTCTTATTAACAAATAGGACCAGAGCTCTCCACAGAGAAACACTAGGTCTAATAAACCCACAATCCAAAAGCTCCTGTAGTTGGACTTTCAGTTCTTGAAGCTTATTAGGTCTCATGCGGTAGGGAGTAATAGACACTGAAGTAGTTCCCGAAAACAACTCAATTCTGAATTCTACCTCACAATCTGGAGGTAACATTAGCAGTTCCCCAGGAAATACATCTAGGAATTCCCTAACTATTCGGATACTATCAACAGCAGAGCTATTTCCATTCACATCCAACACATAGGCTAAATTAGCCTTACACCCTTTTCGAACTAATTTTTTGATGACCATAAGGAGGTCACATTAGATAAATAGTTTTGTTGCTCTCTAACCATAATGATCTCACTATGCTCTACTATTTTCAAGGTCACTCATTTTGAGGCATAGTCCAGACTAACTTGGTGTTCTACAAGCCAATCCATTCCTAGAATTAAATCAAACTTTCTGAAAGGAAATTCCATAAGATCAGTCAAAAAAACTATCCCTTGAACCCTTAATGGACATCTCTTATATATTTTATTTACAACAACCGGTTGTCCTAGAGGGCTAACTATAGTAACATCAGTAGTGGTTTTCTCTATCCCATTACCCAATTTATCAGTCATTTCATAGGAAACATAAGAATGGGTAGATCTTATAACGATCAAGGCAAAATATGGAATACTATGGATGGTAAAGGTACTTGTGATGACATTGGATGTACCTCTATTCTCGCAGACTCTGACAATGTAAACAAGGGCAAACTGTCTAGCCTCAGTTTGGTTTGTACCCTGATTACTCGTCGCTACATTATTAGTGGCCCTATTCTAATCTCGGCCCCTCAGAGGTAACTAACCTGATCTTTGATTTTGGGCCTGATTTTGAGCCAGAGCTTGCATTTGGTCAACACGATGAGGACAATCTTTAATTTTAGGCTCAGTTAACATACACCTAAAACAAGCACCCACCTTTTTCCAGCATTTGCCCAAATGGCACTTATCACAGTATGAATAGTTGAGAGTCCTACCCCTAGAGATAGCCACAACAACCCCTTATTTCAATATGCCCTTTTTGGCCCATTTTTGGGGACAGGAATTCAAACCAGTGGAATTAGAATCTCTCTTATCAGAGACCTTATTTTTCTCTCATTTTTCACATTCCACCTATTTTATCTCCTCCACAATCTTGGTTTTCTCCACTAGGGTCTCAAACACTCATTCATAGTGTGGAGCAACATGTATTTTGAGGTAGAAAATGCAGACCATTTTCGAACCCCATGCATTTATCTTGTTTCGTGGCGACCATCCTTAAGCATAACGACTAAGCCTCAGAAATTTAGCCTCATGTTCCTCCACAGTCCTATCTTATTAGTTCAACTCGATAAACTCGAGTCTGTTGGCTTTCACATACCTAGTACCCACATACTTCTTTTAAAAGGCCTCATGGAAATATCTCTAAATCAAATGTTCAGCCTACATACCCCTTACATTAGACTACCACCAACGGTAGGCCTTATCCCTTAGTTAAGACACAATACCTTACAATTTTTGTTTCGGGGTACAATCTAAATCCTCCAAAATCTTATTTGTTGACTCCACCTAGTACTCAGTCACAATTGGGGTCATTCTAGCAACACCCTTGAATATCACAGCCTCATTCGATTGGAGCCTCCCAGTAATGGATCCACGATTTTCAAATCCAGTTTGGGCTCCAGCAATCCTCTATAGAACCCTTAGCATCACTTGCGACACTATATCATTTCCATTCTCATATCTTCCGCCACAATTGATGGTAGAATTCTCTACGTACTCCTCCTCAAGGATAGGGTTTTCACGTTAAATAGTGGTGGCTTAACGGGTGTAGCCCTACCCGGCCTACCCCTACCATGTCTTCCTTGAGTGTTCATAATGATCTCACAGAAATTTAGAGTCAAAAGTTATTGGGAAATGTGCCCATGTTGTAGTAAATCTATAATTATTTTTTATGTTTTTGAACGATGAATAAATAAATAAATTTAATTACAATTCACTATTATGTCTTTTGTTTTTTGTTTTTCATGTTTTACATGTATAGCAAAATTGTGACAAGCAAATATTAGCTCATTGGTTGTGTAAGTTCAAATTGATGATAACTGTAAGAATGTTTACATTCCAAGAAAGACAACTTACTTTAGTAGATAATCTAAATGAGTCTGTAATCTTGTAAAAGAATCAAAGTGAACATTTGATTCAAATACATAGAAGGATTATTATGTCATCTACAATTCCAATTGGGGAGATGGATAGTCTTGGCTATCGGAGCAATTGACCCAACGAGTAGAGACATATATGTATTCATTAGAAGAATGATAGATGAGATTGGACCAAAGATAAATTAATTCTAAATCCATTTGTGAATTAATTCACTTGTGATGTTTATGGTGTGATTTATCTAAATCCTAAGTTAGTCACTAACCATGAGTATGTAACTCATGTGCTTTGTGTTGGGAAAACGAGTTTGAAAAACGCAGCGGAAAATATATTTTATGGAAAAACAGTGTTTTAAATTTTTTTTCCAAAACTAAAACTTAGTTATGATATCTAAAGTAATAAACACTTCACCAAAATTGTATCTTTTCGATTTGTTTAGGATGAATGCTTCGACCAAATAGTCTTTTCCGCTACCATCAAGCTCACGTCTGCCTAGTGTGTGCTTGCTTCGAATTAGAAAATTTTCCACAAAATTACCAGTGAGGTAATTTCACAATTTCTTTAAACTTTTGGGCCAAGTTGTAAATGAAAAAAAAATATCTCTAGAAATTTTCTGGAGTAATCTCTTTAAAGAATTTTCTCTCTACAACTTTCTCTTGAATTTAAGTGTGTCAAAAATAATGACACATGTCTCTCTTTATATAGGGAGAGTTTAGAGAATTCAAATATAATTAAATTTAATCACTTTAAGATTAAATTAATATAATACTTATTAAGATAAATATTAGATTAAATTTAATATTAAGATAATAAATTTAATATTAAATTAATAAAATACTATCAAAATAAGTATTAAATTAAATATATTAAAATAATATTATTTTTGGAATAGTTAATCTGAAATCAAAATATCCACTAGAGTCTCAGTAAGAGTTTGATTCTTCCACTGCTCAATCGTCGAATGACAACCAGTCAGCCACTAGAATGTCGCTGTCGTCGCCACTAGCATCATCGTGTTTGGTGGTGCAAGTGCGACTCCCTCACGGCACCCGAGCCGATTCGGCTGTTGTTGGTTTGGTCTGAACTAGTGCTGGCCTGGCCAATTTGGTCCAACCACTGATTAAAAAGTCGACTGAATTTCACTATCGAGCTTTGTTCGACCAGTTTTGGGTCTCGGTCTCAATTTTTTATTCTCGAGTTTAATTTTCGATCTCAAGTCTAGTTTTCAAGTTCAATTATACATTGGGCCAATTGTTTGATTTAAAAATTAATTTCCAAAAATATCAAATTAATTTTAATTAATTTGATTAATTTGTCAAAATTAATTTTTCCAAAAATCACTAAGATTTTTCAAATTAATTTTTCAAGAAAATTCTTTAATCAAAATTTCTAATTGAACAATTCTCACGATTGCCTAATTTAATTCCACATCAAATAAATCGACTCAATTAAATTATTTCCAAAGTCGTAGAATTTCCTTCTAATTCAAATGCAGTCCGATCGAGCTTTTGTTGAGCTAGTAGAGGGACATATACATCGTTGGAAAAATCTCAGTTTGAAAACGATTTCCTTGCACAGCTGAAAATTAAAATTTTGAAAACCAACCCAGTTTGTGATATCCATAGCAATAAACCTTATCTGAATTCGTACCTTTGTTTTCGAATTAGCGGACATTTTTTGTCCCCAACTTTCAACCAAACATTCTTCTCCACTATTCTCGTACCACAATTTGCTTCGAGTGTGGGTTCGAACCAATTGATCAAAACACAAAATTAGAAAAAGGTTTCTCTCCTTTTGGGGTGAAAACAAAAATTCTACCTTCTTATAGAAACTGGTAGAATTTTGATTCGGGAAAAATATATGTAATAATTGCGAATAAATTCTTTCTATTTTTCGGTAGAATAACAATCTCTTAAAGTTGTCTTAATAGCTCTACCGGTGCTATATATTTACAGGAAGAGAAGGTAGAACCCTTGTTGAGTTGTAGGGATTTATTTCAAATAGAAAAAAAATCCTACTTAGAATAAAACTAGGGTAGACGGCACACCCTAGTATTCTGACTAGGGTTGCCGTCCCTTCATGTCCATGAGGGGTTTTTGGGCCTCTCTCATATTGGGTCCAATTACGTGTACTTCCTAGGTCTTTTTGACCCAACACTCTGTAATGTGATCCAACCGGTTCATTTTTTTATTTCCAAAAATAAACTTTAATATTTATAGATAAAAAATTATCTCATTTCTATTTTACCCCAGCAAAACTTTGACAATTTTACCCCTAGTAAAATTTTGACGATTTTGCCCCTAGTAAAATTTCAAGAAAATATGTTTAAAATTTCACAACTCAACATGTTCACTATGACCAAATAGTTTATTTTCATTTTTGGGCTTCAAAATAGTCCAAAAACATAAACTCATTCTTTCAATCATTTTTTAAATAGTCCATATAGGATTGCAAATGGATCATTCCCATTTTCGTTATCATTTCTATTTTTAGAAACCTACATTCATTTCCAAATAAATTTATTTCTCCATTTCGGAGAAAACCACAATCATTCCTGGATGTTTCTCATTTCTCATTTCATATTCATTTCATTTATGGTTTCAACGAGCTAGCGGAGGAAACGATTAAACATATGTAGTTGAGGCTCAGATGATTTATAATTAAGTTTTAAAATTTTGCCTATTAATTATAAAGTCATTCACTATAGTATCGTGACTGAGCTTTCCCCAATGACATACCATTATAAAAGCAACTGCTTAGTGCTCGTCCAATGACCTTATCATAAGTGTGTTACCCTTATAGGATATCCTTGATCTTTTTAGAATAATATCCATTCTCCTAATAGGATCCTATTTTATGTCATGACAACCATTACATCTTCCTTCATGAAAAGACAATCACTATCAAATAGAGATCAAGTCTTCCATCACAAAGATAGACGACCTGTGGCCATTTTTACTTTTCATCAACCATCCAATGCCAATGATAGGATATCATTTACCCATGTTTTGGACTATGAATTCCACTATTGTGAATGACGTTACATACTACAAAAGTCGTACACCCAATGCACTAGCTTTCAGTTCTTTATCTATTTGAACCCAGGCTTTTACTTACATCAAAGTGTACGAGTCATGCATAAATAGTCCGCTATCTACTCCAGATTTAGGTATGCCACACTATGAAAGTCACAAGTGAATAAATTAATAAACGGATTCAGGATCTATTACGCTTGGGTTTTGTCCGATGTACTATCAGTCCAGTCATTCACATTTATGCCTCTATCTTTTGGGAGTATCATTTCTTGCTATAGATCCCGAAAAGGGGTTATAGATACAATTGGACAAACATCAGAAGCTGGATAGCTTACGCATAGACTTGTTGAAATAGTTCAACAAATTGTTGTAGGTAGAACAAATTATGGCACCACTCAAGGGATTTTTGTGAGTCCTCAAAAGAGGACACTTTCGAAAAGAATTTTTATCAAAATATTAATTGGTCTTGAATTAGCGAACGATATATATATGGGTCCGCGGTGCATTGCCATTCAAAATTAAGATATTAGGCTTGGGCTTGTCGATCGATTCAGAGCCTTTCGAACACAACCAATATCTATTCGAACTCCTTTTACTTATAGGAGTACATCTTGGATTTGTTGATTATAGTATGGTCGGAGCCCCACTCATGATAACTTGGTTGAATTGGGAAAAGCTGTAGGTGTTATTGTGGGGCAATCCATTAGAGAATTGGGAGTGCAACTAACATTAAGAACTTTTCATACCGTCGGAGTATTTCTAGGGCACACTACAGAACATATACGAGCCTCTTTTAATGGAAAAATCAAATTCAATAGGATTTGGTTCATCCTACATGCACACTTCTCGGGCATCTTGCTTTTTTTATGTTATCTGGACTTGTATGTAATTATTAAGAGAAGATCTTATACATAAGGTGACTATTCCACCAAAAAGTTTTCTTTTAGGTCAAAACAATCAATATGTAAGATCAGAACAAGTGATTGCTAAGATTCGTACGGGAACATACACTTTAAATTTGAAAGAGAGGGTTCGAAAACATATTTATTCTAACTCAGAAGGGGAAACACACCAGAGTACCGATGTGTACCATTTGCCCTAGCTTCTCCCCAATTGGACTTGATAGACGACATATTAATATTTTAATTGGTTTGCTCATTTATGATTAGACTAAAGACATGTTTAGGTTTGTCTACTAATAAAAGTTGTTTTTCTGTACTACGATCTGGCCACGTAATACCGCTTAGTATTAATTAAACATTTAGACAACCAATGAGAAACATTTGCTTCCATTTTGATTTCTGTGCAAAAACCATGTGAGGAAAATTATACAAAGTATATTAATGTAATAAATGAATTTGTTTTATTAGCCAATCTTTTAGAAAAAATTACATGTTTACAAACGAATATACTACACTCATGGCACCAAATACAATAGTCTCCCACTTGCCCTAGTAAAGTAGATGAGGCACATTTCGCATTCTCATGCACTCCACGTGTTACTTAAAATTCATAGCTAGAAGAGTCTTGGTAAACGGGTCAGTAAGGTTTTCCTCAGATGCGACCTTGGCTACATTCACGATTTCGTCTGCAACTACATCCTTTATGAAATGATACTTTCGACTAATATGTTTCGTCCTCCTGTGGTTTCTCGCCTCATTGGTATTAGTGATTGCTGCACTATTGTTACAACGTAGTGTGATAGCTTTTTCCATACCAGGAACGACTTTAAGATCTGTGAGGAACTTTCAAAGTGATATTGCTTTTTTTGTAGCCTTAGAAGCAACCAGATATTCAACCTTCATAATGGAGTCATAAATACAAGTCTGCTTTACACTTCTACACACAATGGACCCGCCACCTAGGATAAAAACACAACTTGATGTTGATTTCCTCGAATCTCAACACGTTTGGAAGTTAGAATCTGTATATCCGATAGGAGTAAGGTTTCCTCCAGAATATAAAATCATATAATCCCTCATTATCCATAAATACTTGAGTATATGCTTAATTGTTTGCCAATGCCTTGGTCCTGGATTCACCTGATATCGACTTACCAACCCCGCTGCAAAACAAAATATCTGGTTTGTCCATAGCATAGTATACATAAGACTTCCTACTACGAAGCATAAGGAACCTTTCCCATGCTCTCTCTTTCTTTTGCTGTTTTAGGACAGTCCTCTAAAGAGAGATGAAATCTCGATAATCCCATCTTCGAATTGGTCATTGCATAACACTCCAATATCTCGTCTATGTATGAAGCCTAAGACAGTGCTATCATTTTGTTCTTTCGATCTCTCGTGATACGAATACCTAGAACAAAATTAGCTTCTCTCAAGTCCTTCATGCTAAACTATTGGGTTAACCACAATTTAACAAATAAAAATGTTCGTACATCATTCGTAATAAGCAGAATATCATTGCCATATAGAACGAGAAAGACCACCTTTCCTTACCCTAAACATTTATAAACACAAGGTTCATTTATGTTTTTCTCAAATCCAAAAGTCTTGACCATTTGATCAAATCTTTGGTTCCATGAGCGGGATGCTTGCTTAAGCCCATATATGGAACTAAACAGTTTGCAAACTTTATGCTCGTTTCCTTTAGCTATATATACGGTAGGTTGCATCATGTAGATGCTCTCTTCAAGATAGCCATTCAAAAACACCGTCTTGACATCCATTTTTCAAATCTCATAATTGAAAGTCACCACAATGGATAGTAATATGCGGATTGACTTGAGCATGCCAATTGGAGAGAAGGTTTCTTCGTAATCGATGCCTTATTTTTTAGTATAACCTTTTGCTACAAGTTTAGTTTTATAAGTTTCCACTTTTCAATTCCCATTTCTTTTCCTCATGTAGATCCATTTACACTTTATGGGTTTTATCCCTTCCAGTAAGTCTACAAGTTCGCACACTGGGTTGGAATACATAGAGTCCATCTCAGCTTTCATAGTTATTTCTAAAAGCTTGGAATCAACATTTTGCATCGCTTCATCATATGTGAGTGGGTCATCATCTTTCTGTTTGAAAGACTTAAAGTTAAAAAACCTTCTGCCAGATTGGAAGAACTCAAGCTTACGAGAGACCCTCCCACTATGATGAGGTTCCCTATGTTGCTGATCATTTGTAGGTCTACTATTAGGAGTTGGTTCTGGAACTGTTTCTCTATGGTTTTGTAAATTTTCCAAAAGTTCCTTAAGTACCTTTTTAATTCAAGATTTGAAGTCATTCATGTAACTTTCTTCAAGTAAAGTAGCATGAGTTGAGACTATAACAATTTTCTTTTTTGGGTTATAAAACAAGCCACCCTTTATTCCCTTTGGATATCCTACAAACATGCATACTTTTGTTTGTAAGTCCAACTTCCAAGCATCTTTATTCAATACGTGGGTCAAGCATCCCCAAATTCAAAAATGATTAAGATTCAGCTTTTTGCCATGCCAAAATTCGTATGGTGTCTTTTATGCTTCCTTAGTTGTCACATTATTCAGAATAGAACAAGCCTTTTGTATAGCGTATCCCTAAAAAAGAGATTGGTAGCTTTGAATAACTTAACATCGAACATACCATGTCTGAGAATGTTCGATTTCTTCTTTCTACCACGTCATTCTGTTATGGAGTGCTTGACTCATTTAAATAGGATAGAATCTAATTCTCTATGAGATACCCTAATAACTTATCAAATAAATATTCCCCACCTCGATCATACTGAAGTGCCTTTATGGGTAATACTAGTTCTTTCTCCACTTCCGCACAAAACTTTTTGAATTTATCAAAGGTTTCCCAATTGCAGTGCATCAGGTATACATACCCATATCTGAGAAATCCATCAATAAAGGTTACATAATACTCATAACTACCTCTTGTACTAATACTCATGGGGCCACATATGTCAATGTGCACAGCTTCTAACATTCTTTCTGCATTAAAAGATTGCTTAGTCATCTTACCCTTCAAGCAAGATTCACATTATGGAAGATCAGCTTTTTTAAGGGAACTTAAGATGTTTTCTTTCACAATTTTAATGATTCTTTCTCGATTAATATGACCAAGTCTCAAATGTCAAAGGTATGCCTCATTAGAGTGAGAAGATTTAGGTCTTTTATTCAATATTTCAGTTTCAAGCAGTGTGTACATCTTTGGTTTGATAAAATATAGATTAGTTGACATCCATCTATTACAAATAAGATTGTGATTTCTAAATATTGCAATTCCATTATTAAAAGTTACGGTCAAGTCATCTTTATATAAACATGAAACAAAAATTAAGTTTATTTTGAAACTTGGTACATAGAAAACATCTTTTAAAATAATCTTTCTAAAATTAGCTACCACACTTCTATCATTCCCGGTCTGCAACGATAAGCTCTTATCTCTAAGATCTTTTTGTCTCCTTGAACCCATTCATAGAAACACAAATATGATTAGTGGCTCCCGAATCAATGACCGAATGGTCTATTGAGTCCTCCACTAAACAAGTTTCTATCATAATGAGTTTCGTACCTTTGCCTTCGGTAGCTAGGTATTCTTTCCACACTTTATAATTTGCCTTAAAGTGTCATTTCTTGCTGCAGAAGAAGCATTTAGACTTAGATAAGTCTTTTAGCTTTCTGGTTCTCTTCCTTTCCACTTGTAGTGGTCCAGAGACCTTAGCCTTATCTTTATTAGTGCGCCTTCTCTTCCCTTTTGAGGAAGAAGCGATGACTATGTTTGCTTCTACTCTCCAAATCGCCTAACCATTGTTCAACATCAACTCATATGATTTATTTCCTTCATAAGTTGTGTAAGCGTCAGGTTTTGGTTGTCAAGGTTATATGCGGCTTGAATACTAGCAAAATCATTAAAAAAGCTTTTGAACACCGTCTCAATTGGGGTGTTTTGGTCCAACTTGGCCTCATTGTTCGTGACCTCAACAAGTATCCCATAAGAGTGATCATATGGTCTTTCACTGGAGTGTTAGGTTTTTGCTGGGCATTTATTAAGCTAGTTATAGAAGACTGTCGAGCCAAGGAAGCTTGGCCTCCAAACATGTCTTCTAGCTTATATAGAATTACTTTATTAGTCTTACAGCTCTCCAGTTGTTTATATAGAGTGTTGTTCATGCTTGCCAGCATATAGCAATGACCTATCTCATCAAACACTTTCCAGCATTTTCTAGTCTTAGTTTGAGTGGCTGGAGGGAGCTTAGTATCAAGAATTATTTTAAGTTTCTCATAAGTCAAGACAATTATCAGGTTCCTTTTCCATTCATTATAGTTATTTCCTTTTAGTTTGTTTTCAGTGAGTATGATCAATAAGGGAGCTGGTGCCATTTTTGAACTAAAAATAAAAATAATTATATTTTTATATCTTTGTATTAAGCAAATGTTTGAAAACCTTTTGCAACATTACGATATGCATTAAGATGATGCATGTATCTTACATTAAACCTTGGAAACATTTTGTAAGTCGTTGCAATGACAATTCCTACACCCATTGAATAAAGCCATCATTGGGTGATCATGATAAACTAATAAGAATATTGTAACACCCCTAATCTGGCCTAGACGTTATGTAATATCCCGAATTAGAAATCGAAATAGTGGTTTCGTGACCACAAATCTGAGATAGAAATAATTATTTTATAATTATTTTGATGTTTATGATATGATTGCATGATTGTGTGAAAATTTCGTGACGAAATTCTGTGCATAAAGTGCTTAAGTTGAAATTAGGGACTAAATCGAATAACTTGCAAAACTTGTATTCTAGAAGTTTTTAGTATGAAATTACTTTGGAATATTAATGAGGAGGTCATAAATAGAAATTTGACCAATTTCTAAAATTTTGGACAAAAATGGGCTTGTACATGAAAATTTTCAAAGAAAGGTATTAAGAGTATTTTGGTCATTTGGTAATTAAAAGAGTAAAAAAAGGAAAAAGATGGCAAAATATGTCCATCTTCTTCATTAGGACAAAAATTAAAGGGGTTCTCCATAGCTAGGGTTTGTTTCAAGCTTCCAAGCTCCATAGTAAGTGATTCCAAGCCCCGTTTTTAATGTTCTTTATGTTTTTAGAGTCCCGATAGCTCGGTTTAGCTTATGCTAGCAATAATTTAACCTAGGGTTCATATTTGGAAAAATACCCATAGGTGAAATTTGTGTATTTTGGTGTTTTATGATAGAATATGAGGTTTTAAATTATGTTAGACAACTTGTGCTACTCGGTTTTAGGTGAAAACGAGAAAAAGGGCTTAATCGGTAAAAATACCTAATAGTTATAAGTACATGTTAGAATGAGAATTTGATGTTTCCATAGAAGGGAAAAATGATCAGGATGTCATAAAACATAAGAAAATGGGATGAATTTTAATTCCCGAGCCTAGGGGCAAAAGTGTAATTATGCAAAAGTTTAGGGGCAAAAATGTAATTTTGCCAAAGTTCGTATTAAATGCTGTTTTAATGAATGTATGTATTAAATAAGATTAATTTGGCATTATAGATCAAGAGAAACGAGATTCAAGTCGCGATCGAGGGAAAAACAAAGTTTACGAAGAATAGGCTCGATTGCTAATAATTTTATACCGAGGTAAGTTCATATGTAAATGTAGTAACATAATTTTCATTCTAAGTAATTTAATATTATTTATGTGATATGATGATTAATATCATGAAATATTATGCTTTATGGTTATTATTGAATAATATGTAAATTATGAATTGCTACCGAGTATCAGTTTCGATGTTCCGTGGAAGACGGCAAAGATGTGTAATCGAGGAAAAAGCCCGTTTGAACCTTGGGAATAGATTAGAATACAAGTGACATGTCACTAGGATGGTTGGGCATCCGAACTCGTTGAATTGAGTCCGAGTTCACTTATGGATGCAAATGTCCGAACTCGTTGAGTTGAGTCCGAGTTCATGAGATGTAACTAGGCATCCGAGCTCGTTGAGTTGAGTCCGAGTTCACTTATGGATGCGAACGCCCGAGCTCGTTGAGTTGAGTCCGAGTTCGTTTATGGGCGGGTTACATGGTAGCTTGGCTACATATGTGGCACTTATGTACAAACTTTCCGTGTATTCGAATTATATTCCGATGTGTTCAACGGGTGGATCTTAAGAAAATAAGGAGAATGCCTAAAACGAAGGTGACATATTGGTAAGTGTGGTAAATGAGAAAATTTGACAGGTATGTGCTTAAACCCTTGGGTTGAAAACTTGGTAAGATGAAATCGTAGAAAGATATTAAATGTAAATGATGTTTTATGTGGGATTCTGTGATTATGTTACTTACTATTTGCATGTGAACTTACTAAGCATTTATGCTTACTCCTTCCTTTTCCTTCATTGTAGTTTTGACAAACCGGCTTGAGAATCGGGATAGGTCGAAGACTCGTTCACACTATCCGAAGGCCTAAATTGGTAAAATGGCTTGTGTATCTTGAATGTGGCATGTATGGCAAAATATTCAGTTTGTGTAAATGATCTTATGATATGATTATGCTTTGGCAAGAAAAGAGTTTGTGAATGATTAGCCATTGGAATGGCCGATCTAAATCATATTTGATACCATGTATGTTTAAAATGCTATTTAGTCCATGAAAATTTATAGTAAAGTAAAATTTGCTATAAAATAGAATATTACTGCAGCAATGATGTGAATTTGAAAAATCACTAAAAATAGTAGAAATAGAACTATATGATTAATAAAATATTTCATTGAAGCCTAATGAATCTATTTTCATGTGTAAGAAACAAAATAGATAAAAGAGTTGTATTTTATGAGATATTTACGATTTGGTGAAACAGGGTCAGAGTGATTTCTGAATCCCCTGTTCTGACTTTTGAAATTCACCATAAATTGTATAAAAATAATTAGAAGTTATACTTTATATGAAAAGATTTCTTATTGAGTCTAGTTTTAATAGAAATAAACTTCATATTAATTGAAATTTTGTATAGGGAGATATCTGATTCGTAATACATAGAGCTCAGAGCAGTTGAACCCTGAAATAGGGGAGACTTTAACTAATAAACTGCATTAATTGGCCCAGCAAAAAATTATAGAAAAAAATTAGTAAATAGATATATAAGTCTAGTTTTAGGGAAAATTTACGGAATTGAATTTTGAGTTTCGGAACTCGAGATATGAATTTTTAAGTGACTGTGATGCAGTTAGCCAACTTGTCTGAAAATTTTAAAATTAAATTGTTTGAGCTGTTTAAGCAATGAATTAAGTCTGTTAACACCTCGTGTTCGACTCTGGCAACGGTCTCGGGTACGGGGCATTACACGTTATGGCCGAATCTGGTGATGCAACAAGGTAAGGTTTTTGAAAACGGAGTCGTTTCGTCAAATCATTCTAGTTTCAAAAATCGTATTCATTTGTATCTATTTTCGAAAGCGTTTGTTTAGTTTATTTATTTTCCCAAACGTAAGTACAGTGGTAGTCATAAAACATTTAATTTGGTAATCCCATTCGTATTTTCTGAAAATCGTTATTTTAGTAAAACCCATCGCAAATAAATAGTAAAGTCAAAACCAAATCCCAAAATAAAATCAAATAGTCCGGAGAGTCCATAAATTACAAAACTCCTGAAATAACCCTTAAAACCAAATTAAAATCATAACCATTAACTGTTTATAACCTCGTGGTCACAAAGAGGCTCCATCGTACCGATCCGCCTAAGTTTGTAGATTACCTGAATAGAACAAACAAACATATATGAGTTTTCATAAATTTAGTGTGTAACCCAATAGAAATAGACATACAATTTATACAGAAATCAATATAAACTGTCAGATACAGATTCAGACTCATGTCCATTTCAGATATGGATAACAGATACAGATATGCAAATAAGATAAATAGAATCCTACCCCCATCCTCTACACACAAACTCCGACTATCTCATCACACCATGTGGGGTTAAAAACACCCACCCAACCCTACACACGGTATCATGCCATTATGGCACATACCAGATAAATTGCAACCATGCTGCCAGAATATAGGCAGTGTACGCCATACAAAACACTTCCTCTACATAAATAAATCCTGCCCCAAAACAGATATAGAATACATATATAGATACAAATATAACATGCTTATCATGTTTGTGTACAAATATCAGATATACATACAGTAAAATAATCAGACATGCATAACAATGTCCTACTCAGAGCATACTATCAAAATAAAAAATCACATAACCTAGGGTTTAATTAGCCCTTACTGACCCTATGGTAGGCCTGCAATCGATCGGAACGACTCGTACGACCCTAGGGAGGATTTTAGAAATATGAGCTATACAGAACATTTAACCACTAAAGCAGATACACATTTGTGTCAGATATTTACAGAAACAAAAATAAATTTATAAGTGCGTTACAACTCTACCCCCATAAAAGAAATTTCGACCTCGAAATTTACCTGATCAGAACAGATGAGGATACTATTGACGCATCGAGTCATCAGGTTCCCACGTGGCTTCCATAATGCCATGATTCCACCACTGAACCTTTACTAAAGGTATGGACTTCCTCCTTAGACCCTTAATATCACGATCTAGAATTTGAACTGGCTCCTCCTTAAAAGTCAAGTCTGATCTAACCTAGATCTCCTCAACAGAGACAACGTGAGATGGATCAAACAGGTATCACCTCAACATCGAGATGTGAAACACATCATAGATACGGTTTAACTCTGGAGGTAGCTCCAACTGATAAGCGGTCAGTCCGACCTGCTTCAAAATCTGATACGACCTAATAAATCTAGGGCTTAACTTACCCTTTCAACTGAATCTCAAAACTTTCTTCTACAGAGAAACCTTAAGGAAAACAAAATCACCTACAGAGTACTCAATATCTCTTCTTTTCAGATTTACATAAGATTTCTATCTATCAAAAGCTGCCTTCAGACCTTCCCGAATCAGTCTAACCTTATCTTCGGTCTCAGAAACCAACTCAGGACCCAAAACCCGTCGCTTACCCACCTCAGTCCAACATAACAGAGTACGACACCTACGACCATACAAAGCCTCGTAAGGTGTCATCTGGATGCTAGACTGGAAACTGTTATTGTAAGCGAACTCAACTAGTAATAGATAATAGTCCCAACTACCTCGGAAATCAATCACACAACTCCGAAGCATATCTTCCAGCATCAGAATCACCCTCTCAGATTTACCATCAGTCTAAGCATGGAACACAGTACTAAAGTCCAAGCTCAAACCCAGAGCCTCATGCAATTTCTTCTAAAACCACAATGTGAAGCGAGGATATCTATCAGAAATAATTGAAAGAGGAACCCCATGCAGTCTTACAATATTAGAAACATATAGCTTCGCTAACTTCTACAGAGAATAGTTCGTCCTAACTAGAATAAGATGAGCGGACTTGGTCTCAATCCACGATGAACCAAATAGAATCCTTCTTAGTGGGTGTCAAGGGCAACCCACTAATGAAGTCCATCATCCCTCGTTCTCATTTCCATAAGGGGATCTTAACATGTTGGAGCAAACTCGAAGGCAACTAGTGTTCAAATCTGGCCAGCAATACAGTTCACGGAGATCCCAATACATCTTATTACCATAGGGATGCATAGCATAAAGGCTACTATGCGCCTCATTCAGAATCAACTGCCTTAAATCAGAATCATTCGGCACACAGATCCGACCTCGAAAAGACAGAAACCCATCGTTATTTAGCCCAAATTCAGAAGTACTACCACTCTCAATTTGATGAAACCGTAAACCTAGAGACTCATCCCCCAACTGTTTATCTCGAATCTAATCAATCCAAGTTGACTTAACTTGTAACTTGGCTAACAAATTCACATTATCAAATAGACTAAGGTGAGCGAACATTTCCCTTAAATCAGTCATCGCTCTTTGACTTAGAGCATCAGCCACCACATTGGCCTCATCAGCCACCACATTGGCCTTACCAGGATGATGCTCGATCGTGCAATCATAATCTTTGAGCAGCTCAATCCATCAACGCTGCCTAAGATTCAACTCCTTCTGGGTAATGAGATATTTTAGGCTCTTGCGATCAGTGTAGATAATCCAAATCTCACCATACAGGTAGTGCCTCTAGATTTTCAATGCAAAAACCACAACAGCCAACTTGAGATCATGTGTCGGATAGTTCCCTTCGTGTGTTTTAAGCTGACGGGACACATAAGTCACAACCTTACCCTCTTACATCAACACACATCCCAAGCCAACGTGCGATGCATCACTATATACCATAAACTCTTTGTCAGATTCGGGTTGTATTAGAACAGGAGCCTGAGTCAGTACAGACTTGAGTTTCTGGAAGCTTGATTGCTGCGCATCAGTCCAAACAAAAGGAATACCCTTGCGCAAGAGCTTAGTCAAAGGAGCTGCAACTAGAGAGAACCCCCATTCTAACTGACCCATCAAGTCTGGCCTTTTTCTTAAGCCTCTGAACCGAACTAGAGGGCTCTAAATCCCTCTTATTCTTGCCTCTCTCACGGTCCTTATTTTGGTGCTCCACGCACTTAACCTCTTCGACGATCTTCGCCTTATCAACCCAAACTGCGAACACTCACTCCCTCTGTGGAGCAATCAGAACCCTTAAACTGTCTCTCAAATCGTCCTCAAAACAGACGTATTTCTCATACTTAGACACCACCATACCTCGAGCGTAATGGCTCAACCTCAGAAACTCAGCCTCATACTCGGCCACTGATCTATTGCCTTGCGTGAGATTCATGAACTCACGCCTAGGAGTATCTACATAGCTCGCCCCCACGTACTTACCCTGAAATGTCGTCTTAAAGAAATCCCAGTTCAGACGATCAGGCTGAGTACCCTCCTCAACTGTTAACCACCACTGATATGGCTCATCGCGAAGCAAAGAGACTGTACCCTTCAGTTTCTACTCAGGAGTTCAGTCTAAATCATTCATGATCCTCCCGGTGGAGTCCAACCAATACTCGGCCACAGTAGGGGAGACTCCAGTGACACCCCTAAATAGCTCAGCATCGTTAGACCAGAGTTGTTCAGTTATCAACCCACGGCCCCCAAATCAAGAATGGGGCCGAGCGACCCTCTCTAATATCCTCAACATCGCTTGAGACAGTGCGTCGTCCCTAGCCAGACGGCTTTGAGACCCAGTCTTAATAGCAGGCGAAACAGGTGTCTCATTCTTATCTAAATTTGGCATACTGCCTAAAGAGGAAAACTCAGCTCGAGCCCCCTACGGCCTCTACCAAGACCTTGAATACCACGTCCGCGAGTTCTACGAGCGTTCAGTCTATAATTCAAATTTATCTACACTATAAAATTTTATGCATCAATTCCAATATTTATTAGCAGATATTTTATGCATAATTTATCAGAAGTTCATAAATGTTTTTCAAAGGTTTCAGTCTCTAACTATTTCAGTACAGTTTCAAAAAGTACTAACAATAGTGTTTTCAGAACAGTTCTATCTAAGTACAAAGATACTTACTGTAACACCCCTAGCCAGTATCTGTCGCCGGAATATGGTTACGAGGTATTACCAAACATATCCGACATTCACATACACTTAAGAAAAACATAATCAAAGTATATCAAAATCATTCACAATTGTCCCTTATATAGGTCTAGGAGACCTTAAACATGCATTAAAAAGGGGTTGGGACTAAACCGAGCACATACAAAATCTCTCAAAACTTAAAAATTTTTCTAAGTTTCAGAGGTCACACGCCTGTGTGAACAGGCCGTATGCCTCACACGGCATTAGACACGCCCGTGTATCTAGGCCATGGTAAAATAGGGCATACATACAGACTTGTCCACACGGCCACAAGACACGCCTATGTGCCAGGCTGTATGAAAATTAAGGAGGCTACTGACTTGGCCACACGACCTAGCACATGTTCGTGTGTGCAATCGTGTGATCTGCCCAGGCTCATTTAGAAACGGCCCTCGACCAACACGGCAGAGACACACACCCGTGTCCCTGCTCGTGTGGACAAAAATAGGTCATTTACAAGGCCAATATGCCACCCATTAAGGGTCCTCCCTTCAAGCATCAAAACCAAAACATTTCATACCAAATTTTCATCCAATTCATAACCAAAACATACATCATTCATGCCATATCATATTCAACAAATTTCATGCTTATAATCCATACCAAATCATACCAAATTATAAGCCTAAATCATACCAAATATATGTTTCATAACATCAATTTACCTTATTCAATCACATATAAAAAACTTACCAATTTCTCAAAATAAAAACATACTAAAATCTTACCAAATTGACCAAATCTTTTTGGCTATCCATGAACACATCATATTAACAACTTTGCATCATATAGTTTATACTCAAAATTCATTCATAAACACAATCAAAACTAAGCCATATCACATGGCTAAATATTCAAAACTCAAAAGCATATCTCAATATAACTAGACTATACATGCCATATTTAAAATATTTATAGTTCTAAAAAGTACCAAAATAGAGTTCAATAATTTGGTGATGATCTTCGACGATCCCTGAGCTTTCAGTAGCTTCGATAATCTATAAAACAATTGGAAAACACGCAAAGTAAGCTTTCAAAAGCTTAGTAAGCCATATACAAATAAACTTATCACATAACACAATTATAACCAATTCATTCATGTAGCTCATGACAAGATATAATCATTTTTCCATAAGTCTCATATAGCTTAATTAATCATAATACACTTACACATAACACATCTCTTTCTCATAATATATGTCCACAAATGTTCAAATACTTACCTTTCATTCTCAAACATAATAAACATTTCAAATGTACCTGATTTGGGTACACATTCACATAGTCATTCTTTTCTCGGAATGCCCGTTGAGCTGTTCAGAAACAAATAGGATACACAGATAACTCAGAAAGCTCGTACAATGCCAACGTCCTAGATGTGGTCTTACATGTAATCAAATATCGATGCCACTATCCTTGACAAGGTCTTACACGAAATCAAATACAATGCCGATGTCTCAGACATGGTCTTACACATAAATCTCAAATCGATGCCAACGTCCCAGATGTGGTCTTACACAAAATCACATATTGGAATCCTATGCCATGACATATGTATCCTAACTATTCCTATGGTTCGTACGGGGCTTTTCGGATGTGGTCACGTTATTAGAATTTTTTCAATTTCACATATTCAGCTTCTATAACCATTCATCACAATTAAAAATTACATAAGCATGAATAAATCAATTCAAACACGTTTATTTGTAAATCAACTTACCTCGTACGGAAATGAACGGAAACAAACGGCTATTCGATGACTTTCGACTTTTCCCGATCTAATTTCGTTTTCTTTGGTTCATGATCTATATAAATTCAAATTTAACTCCTTTATTCAACAAATCATTCAATTCAATCCAAATACACATATTTAGGGCATTTTACAAATTAACCCTCATATTTTCACATTTTAACATTTAGATCCCTTTTTCATAAACTCACAAAATATGCATAATTTCATTTCTCACATGCCTAGCCGAATTTTTCTTTAGCTCATATAAGCCCACATATTTCATTTATTTCACATTTTCGCCCCTCAATTTCATATTTTCACAAATTAGTCCAAAGTACTCAAATTCATAAAAAACTCAAATATAAAACATATTAACCCAACACATATCTTTCATTTTCCATTAACTAACATAACAAAGCTTACAATTTCATCAATGGCTTAACTCAAACTCTTCATCAATTTCTTAAATTAAGACATGGGCTTGCTATAACACATAAAAACGATCATAAAAATATAGAAATTATCAAAAATCGAGCTCAAAACATACCTCAATCAAGCTAGAGAAGTGTCGAACCCTAAAATGAATTTTATGTTTTCTTCCTCCACCATATTCAGCCAAGATGAATGAAAATGAAGCTTAATTTAACTTTTGTTTTAATTAATTAAGTTTAAATAATCAAATGCCAAATTTACCCTCAATGAACATACATTAAAAATCCATTAACTAAGGACATATTTGTCCATCCATTAAGCTAATGGTTTAATAACAATATAAGGACCCCACATTAAATAAGACATAGCAATTTGGCACTTTAACAAATAGCAAGCCACTTTTACAAATTGCACGATTAAGTCTTTTTTTGCAAATTAAGCACACAAACGGTAAAATTAGCACACGAAACTTTCACAAATGTCAATTCATATATTATAAGCACGGAAAATAATATTAAAATATTTTTTTGACTAGGATTTGTGGTCTTGAAACCACTATTCTGACTAGGGTCTAAACCGGGCTATTACAACACTCTCTTCTTAGGGATTTTTGTCCTCGAAAATCTTACCGTTGAACAGATTCTGGTATTGCTGTCTCATAGCATTTTCGGGCTCCCGCGTAGCCTCTTCAACACCGTGTAGATTCCATATTACTTTTACTAACGAAATTTTCTTATTTCGCAATTCTTTAACCTCGCGAGCTAAAATACGAATCGATTCCTCTTCATAAGTCATATCAAACTAAATTTCTATTTCAGATGGAGTAATTACATGCGAAAGGTCGGATCTGTATCATTGAAGCATCGATACATGAAATACATTGTGGATCTTGTCTAGTTCAGATGGTAATAGCAATCTATACGCAATTGGTCCGACACGCTCTATGATTTCATACGGTCTGATGAACCTCAGACTCAATTTACCTTTTCTATCGAACTGAAGTACTTTCTTCCACAGAGATACTTTCAGAAATACTTTGTCATCGATCTCAAATTCAATTTCTTTTCGTTTCAAATCTGCATATGATTTCTGACGATCGAAAGCTGCTTTCAGACTATCTCAGATTATTTTCACTTTTTGTTCAGTCTCTTTTATCAAATCAACCCCGTGAATCTTATTTTCGCTAAGATTTATCCACTACAAAGGTGTACGACATTTTCTACCATATAAGAATTCGTACGGTGCCATTTTAATGCTTGATTGAAAACTATTATTATAAGCGAATTCAATCAATGGCAAGTACTGTTCCCACGTACCTTCAAACTCAAGAATGCAACATCTCAACATATCCTCAAGAATCTTAATAATCCGTTCAGATTGACCATCCGCCTGTGGGTGAAAAGCAGTACTGAAATGCAATTTTGTACCTAAAGAATCTTGCAATTTCTTCCAAAATCGTGAAGTGAATCTCGGATCTCTATCTGACACAATAGACAATGGTACCCCGTGTAATCTCACAATATCGAAAATGTATAACTCAGCTAATTTATCAAGCGAGTAATCAGATCGTACCAAAATAAAATGAGTTGATTTCGTCAATCAGTCAACCACAACCAAAATCTCTCATTTCTTTCTTAGAGATAAGGGCAAACCCGAAACAAAATCAATCGTTATTCTATCCCATTTGCACTCTGGAATCATAATCGTTGTAACAAACCGGATGACACCTGATGTTCAGCTTTAACTTGCTGACAGATCAAACATTTTGAAACAAATTCAGAGATATCTCTTTTAATTCCAGACCACTAGTAATGCTGTTTCAAATCATTATACATTTTCGTGCTTCCCGGCTGAATAGATAGACGACTACTATGAGCTTCTTTCAAAATCATCTGTGTCAACTCTGGATTTCTCGGAACACAAATCCAATCTCAAAATATCAAACAATCATCATTATTCATTCGATATTCAGAATTAGAATCCAAATCACACTAAGCTTGTTTTGCTATAATCTCATTATCATCCTTCTGAGCTTCGCAAATCTGCTGAATAAATAACGGTCTCGCTTTCAATTCGGCTAAAACGAAACCACCATCAGACAGAACCAAATGAGTATTCAAGGCACGTAAAGCAAACAATAATTTTCGACTCAAAGCATCAGCGACAACATTTGCTTTTCTCGGATGATAATCAATAACAAGTTCGTAGTCTTTTAGTAGTTCTAGCCATCTTCTCTGTCCCAGGTTCAAATATTTTTGAGTCATCAAATATTTCAAGCTTTTATGATCCGAATATACGTGACATTTCTCACCAAACAGATAGTGACGCCAAATCTTCAAAGCGAACACAATCGCAGCTAACTCATGGTCATGTGTCGGATAATTCTTTTCATGTGGCTTTAACTGTCTCGAAGCATACACTATAACTTTGCCTTCTCGCATTAAAACACAACCCAGACCATTCAACGAAGCATCACTGTAAATAACAAATTCTTTACCCGATTCTGGCTGTACTAACATTGGAGCTTCAGTCAATAAGACTTTCAACTGATCAAAACTTTTCTGACACTTTTCAGACAGTTCAAATTTCACATCTTTCTAAAGCAATTTTGTCGACGGAGTCGCGGCCATAGAAAAGCCTTTTACAAATCGTTGATAATAACCGGCAAGTCCCGAAAAACTTCAGACTTCAAAAACATTTCTCAGAGGCTTCCAATCTAAAATAGCTGAAATCTTGCTCGGATCAACTCGGATACCAAATGCTGACACAACATGCACTAGAAAATCGACTTCTCATAACCAGAATTCACATTTGCTAAACTTCGCACACAACTGCTTATCTTGCAAAGTCTGTAGCACTATTCTCAGATGTTCGGCATGTTCAATTTCATCACGCGAATAAATCAAAATGTCATCAATGAATACGACAACAAATCAATCTAAATACAGTCTAAAAATTCTGCTAATCAAATCCATAAAAATAGCAGGTGCATTCGTTAATCCAAAAGGCATAACTAAAAACTCATAGTGTCCATACCTCGTTCGGAAAGCAGTTTTCGAAATGTCTAAATCTTTTACTCTCAACTAATATATCCCGATCTCCCATCTATATTTGAAAACACAGTAGGTCCTTTCAACTGATCAAACAAATTGTCAATTCTGGGCAGAGGATATTTTTTTTGATAATTACTTTGTTCAACTGACGATAATCAATACACATTCTCATCATGCCGTCTTTCTTTTTCACAAACAAAATAGGAGCACCCCAAGGTGAGAAACTCGATCTTGCGAATCCTCTATCTGTTTACTCTTGCAACTGAGACTTTAATTCTTTTAACTCGGTCAGAGCCATTCTATACAGAGCTATCGAAATCGGAGTAGTCCTTGGCACTAATTCAATGCCAAACTCAACCTCTTGTATCGGAGGTAATCCCGAAAGTTCTTCAAGAAACACATCAGGAAATTCACAGACAACAGGCATTGATTCAATTTTCTTTTATGTCACTTTCGAATCGATCACATAGGCAAAGTAAGCTTCACAACCCTTTTTCACATAACTCTGAGCTTTCATCGATGAAATCACAGCCGGTAACCCATTCAAATAACTACATTCAATTCAGATTATTTCATCATTCTTGCATCTCAAATCAATAGTTTTTCGTTTGTAATTCAAAATAGCATCATGCAAAGTTAACCAATTCATACCCAGAATTATATCAAACTCATCAAAGGATAATAAATTAGATAAGCCAGAAAACAATTGTCTCGAAACATTAACGGATAATTCTTGCAGACTTTGTCAACTAAAACACTTTTACCTAGGGGTTCGATACTCTAATCACGAATTCAGTAGACTCTACAGACAATGTCTTACTGGATACTAAATTCATGCATATATACGAATGCGTTGATCTTGGATCTATCAATGTAATCACAGAAGTATCGTAAAGTGTAAAAGTACTAGTTATAACATCGGAAGACGAAGCTTTCTCATGAGCTCGAATGGCATAAGCTCTGGAAGATGCGTGAGCCTCAAATTGAATATTTGTGTCTTTAGTTCCCCTCTGGCTGCCACTATAACACCCCAAACCCGGCCTAGATGTTATGGTTGAATCTGGCAATGTCACAATGGAGTGTTTTTCGCAAAGTATAATAACATTGAAAAACCTGTTCTATATTTATCCTCTTTCTAATCTTAGTGAAGATTTAAGGATATCTCGTTCAGTTTCAAAGCTTAAGTCGTTTGACAAAAAGTTACCCATATTAAATTTGTTATTAATTTTAAAACATTATTTCTTGCGGAAGCTTCTAAAAACATGTTGCGTAAGCGTGGTGATTTGAAAAACATTTATCTTTTTGAAAACCCGCATCCTACTACTAGCAGATATAAATAAAAATAAATAAAACCCCAAACTTAAATATTAAAAATTATAGAGGCCTTATTACATTAAAAACACCCAAAATAAACTATTTATAATTTAAGACACAATAAGAAAGTCTGTGCAATTGTGTGGCCACCTTTGAGTCCCTCGCAGCACCGATCCGCCTAAGCTAGGGCATTCCATGTACAGATAAACAGATGGGTGAGTTATGAAAACTTAGTGTGTAATCCCATATCAAATAACCAATCAGAGAGTATATACAGTCTGGGCCTAAGCCCAATTCAGTAACGGTTCAGTTTCAGTTGGGGCCTTAGCCCATTACAGTATCAGTATCAGTGACAGTACAGTGCATATATGCAATCAATAGATCCTACCCAACCAGCCTCTACAATCCATCTCCGTCCAACCCTACACTCCATGTGGGGATAAAATTAACCCACCCATCCATACACTCCAGGTAGTACCGGTTGCGGCACTAAACAGTATTTGCAGCAGAGATGCCAATACAATACACTTCCTCCAATCATAATAAATCCATCCCCATGCAACATGTCATGCATCATGTCATAATATCATACGTGTGATCAATATATATATAATGGCATGCTCAAAATTACTCATACATCTCATAGGGCCATAACAGTCATTTTACCATGTAGGGGCATTTCGATAATTTTTCCAATTAGGGGGTCTAGGTACACTTACCGACCCAAAAGTAGGTCCACAGTCGTCTCAGGCGACCCGTTCAACCTTAACAGTCAAACAGTGAAAATTGGCCCATGGTCCATATTGCGGGCTCATGTGGGCCCACAGGCACATGTGGCCACATAGCCCAAAAATGGCCTTGGCCATGTAGATTACACAGCCTAGCCTAATAATTTCCACACGTCCGTGTGGGGCCCACATGCCCGGGGGCTATACGGCTCAGTTCAGCCCAATATGGCCCAAAACGACCTCGGCCCATGAAACCGTTTATGGTCGGCCTCAATGATTGTACGCCTATGTTTAGGCATACAAACTACCACACGAGTGAGCGCACACTCGTGTAGCGTCGACGGTCACTTATTTTGGCTTTTGCCGTTTTACGCTTAGGTGGTAGTGTTTTTACACACCTGATAGGATTCTTTGTTCGTACGCTCCTGAGATAAATCACAATCCCATGCCCAGTGTTAGTCATACTTAGAACCAACCATACAAAAATAATCCCCCAAACAAAAACGTTAATGCTACTTACTTCCATTGCTTTAACCGATGGAACCTACAAATCCGCAGGTAAGCCAAGTTCGCTGTGATTCGATGCTGCCAAACAAAGTTTAACATAATAGATAGTCAAAACCCTAACGCAATTGAACAATTGAAACCACACCCCTGACTCCTACTGAAAGGCTTACCGAACCAACAAGAGACAGAAGTTGAGCGCAAGAGAATGAATAGATTCGGCAAAGAACCAAAGAGGAGGGTTGCACTGAAATAGTAAACAGAGGGGGTGTAACAACAAGAATAGGAAAAGAAGAGAAAAAGTTGAAAGGGCAGAAGCCAAGCAAGGACTTACCTATCAATGTTCGGCCAACGCACGCCTATTGGAGGAAAAGAGGGAGAATAGAGGAGGGAAAATCGACAGAGAAGGAAGTAAAGAGAAAAGAGGGATTGCCCAAAATTGAAAGATAGAGAGGGAAAGAAAAGCAATATTCGGCCAAAGCAACGGGATGCAAAAAAAGGAAATTGTTAGACTCATGGATTGGGAGAGAGAGAATGAGAGCATTTGGCTAAGGAGAGAAGTGGAAACCCGAAAGAATAAGCAAGAACAAAAGATACTGCCAACTCCCTAGCACTTATCGGCCTGCAAAGCAAAAGAAAAGAACCAAAATAGGCCAACACAAAAGTTCCCGAATTGTCAATAGAAATATTCGGCTACCAGAACAAAGAGTGAAAAGAACCCGAAAGCAATCAATAGAAACCAAAAAAAAATGAGGAGAGAAAGCAACCAAAGTCGAATCCTTGTGAGCCCACAATTCAATTTTAGCACAACACTCCCTCTCACCTCAACTTCCCATGATTTTCTCCCCAAATCCCTCCTCAAATCACTTAAACCGATCACTCATCCCTCAACTACTCAATTCAAATTCTATCCAACCACTTCAGTATTTCGGTCAAACCACAGCACTCCCACTACACAGCAGCAAAATAAAACACTCCACTATGCCCACTAGGATTCGAACCTTAGTCCTCAGGAAACAGTAACACGCCACTTATCCTTTAGAACAGTAGGCCCATTCTGACATGTCTTACCCATATTTATTTAAAAGCCTACTGACTAGAGACATGTGATTATTCATATAAAACAAAACTTTTTGCACAAGCCAAGGCTTGAACCCAAGACTTCTCAGACACTCCCAGAACACTCAGAACACTTAACCATTGAAGTAAATACACAGTTGTGTCACTTTCTTGCACAACTAAACATTTATGTGCAGCCTCATAACTGTTCCCATGCTCAAGATCTAATACTTCTAGGCCCAGAACTCGGGGCGTTACAGCCACTCACGTTACTCGTGTTTCTAGGTGGTCTACCTCTAGTTGTATTGCCGGCCTTGGATTTTGCACAATCTCTTGCTCAACGGACTTGGGAAAATCACAGATAAAATGGTCTAAAGATCCACATTCGAAACAAGCTCGATCGTAAAGTCTACAATTTCCAAGATATCTTTTACCACAATGTCTACATTCGGGTCGATCAGATCTAACATTTCCAACACTTGCAATAGAATAGCTTGAGTTTTAAAGCTCGAATGTGATCTAGCACGATCTCTACTCGAATGTCCCACATTAGCCTTTGAATGGCTATAATCATCTCAGAATTTTTTTGACATAGACTGAAATGATTTACTTATAGATCTTTTTTGTATCTCTCTAGCTTTCGAATCAGTTTTTCTTTTCTCTTTCCCGAGTTCTTCAGCTTTACATGCTCGTTCAACAAGCACAACAAACTCTTTTATTTCCAGAATCCCGACTAACAATTTGATGTCTTCCTTTAAGCCATCTTCGAATCTCTTACACATAATTGCTTTAGTCGAGACACATTCTCGTGCATACTGGCTCAATCTCACAAATTCTCGCTCGTATTCTGTAACAAACATACGGTCCTGTTTGAGTTCAAGAAACTCTTTGTGTTTCCGATCAATGAATCTTTGACTGATGTATTTCTTTCAAAATTCAGCTTGGAAGAAATCCCAGGTGACTCGTTCTCTCGGAACCACAGATATTAACGTCTTCCACCAATGGTACGATGTATCTCTCAGAAGTAAAACAACACATTTAAGGCATTCCTTAGGAGTACACGATAATTCCTCAAACACTCGTATCATATTCTCAAGCCAGAACTCAGCTCTCTTAGCATCATCATACGTGGTAGCATGAAACTCTTTAGCCCCAAATTTTCTAATTTTATCGACTGGTGGCTTATTCAACTGAATCAGATTAACTTGTAGCATAACAGGGACTTGGGAAGGATTAGGCGGGGGTAAAGGTTGTGGAGCAGCCAGATTAGTTCTCATATATTGAGAAAACCAATCATTCATTATTTGGTAAAAGGCTTGTTTAGCCTCTCCCTCGTGGCTACTAGTAGCAGGTCTAGAATCGGATTGCACTGCCCCTTGAGCAGGAGCGGGTGCATTACTTTCTACATCGTCAGCTACGACTCGTTCGGGATCGATTTACTATATAAAAACACATTTTCATTATCAAGAATGATCACACTATCGCAGTTCATATATATGGCATGTATAGCTAGACTCACATATGCTACGTTAGTCCTAGAATCGACTAAATCATAACTTTGATACCAATAAAATGTAACACCCCTAACCCATATCTGTCTTCAGAAAAGGGTCAGAATGTATTACTGGACATATCGGACATTCACATACACTTAAGCAAAACATAATCAAAGTATATCAAAATCATTCACAACTGTCCCCAATATAGGTCTATGAGACCTTAAACATGCATTAAAAAGGGGTCGAGACTAAACCGAGCACATACAAAATTTCTCAAAACTTTAAAATTTTTCTAAGTTTCAGAGGTCACACGCCCGTATGAACAGACCATGTGCCTCACTCGGCACTAGACACGCCCGTGTGTTTAGGCCGTGGCAAAACAGGGCATACATATTGACTTGTCCACACGGCCACAAGACACGCCTGTGTTCTAGGCCGTATGAAAATTAAAGAAGCTACTGACTTGGCCACACGACCTAGCACACGCCTGTGTATGCGACCATGTGATCTGCCCAGGCTCATTTCAAAATTGCCCTTGACCAACACGGTAGAGACACACGTCCGTGTCCCTGCTCGTGTGGGCAAAAATTGGACATTTACAAGGCCAATATGCCACCCATTAAGGGTCCTCCCTTCAAGCATTAAAACCAAAACATTTCATACCAAATTTTCAACCAATTCATAACCAAAACATACACCATTCATGCTATATCATATTCAACAAATTTCATGCTTATAATCCATACCAAATCATACCAAATTATAAGCCTAAATCATACCAAATATATGTTTCATAACTTCAATTTACCTCATTCAATCACATATCAAAAACTTACCAATTTCTCAAAATAAACACATACTAAAATCTTACCAAATTGACCAACTCTTTTGACATTCCATGAACACATCATATTAACAACTTTGCATCACATAGTTTATACTCAAAATTCATTCATAAACACAATCAAAACTAAGCCATATCACATGGCTAAATATTCACAACTCAAAAGCATATCTCAATATAACTAGACTATACATGCCATATTTAAAATAATTACACTTCTAAAAAGTACCAAAATAGAGTTTGATAGTGTGGTGATGATCCTCGACAATCCTCGAGCTTTCAGTAGCTTCGATAATCTATAAAACAATTGGAAAACACAAAATGTAAGCTTTCAAAAGCTTAGTAAGCCATAAACAAATAAACTTATCACATAACACGATTATAAACCAATTCATTCATGTAGCTCATAACAAGATATAATCATATTTCCATATAGCTCAATTATTTATAATTCACTTACATATAACACATCTCTTTCTCACAATAATTCATACATATATCATATGTCCACAAATGCTCATATACTTACCTTTCATTCTCAAACATAATACATATTTCAAACGTACCTGATTTCGGTACACATTCACATAGTCATTCATTTCTCGGAATGCCTGTTGAACTATTCGGAAACAAATAGGATAAGCAGATAACTCGGAAAGCTCGTACAATACCAACATCCCAGACGTGGTCTTACATGTAATCAAATATCGATGCCACTATCCCTGACAAGGTCTTACACAAAATCAAATATGATACTGATGTCCCAGACATGGTCTTACACGTAAATCTCAAATTGATGCCAACGTCCCAGATGTGGTCTTACACGAAATCACATATCAAAATCCTTGTCATGACATATGTATCCTAACTATTCCTATGGTTCGTACTGGGTATTTCAGATGTCGTCATGCTATCAGAATTTTCTCAATTTCACATTTTCAGCTTCTATAACAATTCATCACAATTAAAAATCGCATAAGCATGAATAAATCAATTCAAACACGTTTATTTGTATATCAACTTACCTCGTACGGTAATGAACAGAAACAAAAGGCTGTTCGATGACTTTCAACTTTCCCCGATCTAATTTCATTTTCTTTGGTTCTTGATCTATATAAATTGAAATTTAAATCCTTTATTCAAGAAATCATTCCATTCAATCCAAATACACATATTTAGGGCATTTTACAAATTAACCCACATTTTCACATTTAGATCCCTTTTTCATAAAATAACAAAATATGCATAATTTCATTTCACACATGCCTAGCCAAATTTTCCTTTAGCTCATATAAGCCCACATATTTCATTTGTTTCACATTTTAGCCCCTTAATTTCATATTTTCACAAATTAGTCCAAAGTACTCAAATTCATAAAAAAACAAATGCAAAACATATTAACCCAACATATATATCTCATTTTCCATCAACTAACATCACAAAGCTTACAATTTCATCAATGGCTCAACTCAAAATCTTCATCAATTTCTTAAATTAAGACATGGGCTTGCTAGAACACATAACAACGATCACAAAAACAAAGAAATTGTTAAAAACCGAGCTCAAAACATACCTCAATCAAGCTAGAGAAGTGTCGAACCCTAAAATGAATTTTATGTTTTCTTCCTCCACCATATTCGGCCAAGATGAATAAAATGAAGCTTAATTTAACTTTTTTTAATTAATTATGTTTAAATAATCAAATACCAAATTTACCCTTAATGAACATACATTAAAAATCCATTAACTAAGGACATATTTGTCCATCTATTAAGCTAATGAATTAATAACAATATAAGGACCCCACATTAAATAAGACATAGCAATTCGGTACTTTAACAAATAGCAAGCCATTTTTACAAATTACACGATTAAGTCATTTTTGCAAATTAAACACACAAACAGTAAAATTAGCACACGAAACTTCCACACATGTCAATTCACATATTATAAGCATGAAAAATAATATTAAAATATTTTTCTGACTCAGATTTGTGGTCCCAAAACCACTATTCCTACTAGGGTCTAAACTAAGCTGTTACACTTACAGGATCAACGCAAAAGACTCGATGTACCACATACTTTCTCAAATGATCCAAATTAATTAAAAACCAGTTCTTTTTGAAACACATTTTGGAACCCAAAATTCACAGTTGAGTTTTGTAACCTGGCTCTAATACAACTAAATGTAACACCCCTAACCCGGCTTAGACATTATGGCCAAATTCGGTGATCTCACAAGGTAAGGTTTTTGAAAACGAAGTCGTTTCGTCAAATCATTCCAGTTTCAAAACTCATATTCATTTATATCTATTTTCGAAAGCGTTTGTTTAGTTTATTTATTTGTCCAAATGTAAGTACAGCGGTAGTTATAAAATGTTTAATTTGGTAATCTGGTTCGTATTTTCAGAAAACCATTGTTTTAGTAAAACCCATCGCAATTAAATAATCAAGTCAAAACCAAATTACAAAACTCCTGAAATAACCTCCTGAAATCAAAGAGTCTGGAGAGTCCATAAATTAAAAAACTCCTGAAATAACCCTTAAAACCAAATTAAAATCATAATCATTAACTGTTTATAACCTCGTGGTCACCAAGCGGCTCCGTCGCACTAATTTACCTAAGTCTGTGGATTACCTGAACAGAACAAACAAACATATGTGAGTTTTCGTAAACTCAGTATGTAACCCAATAGAAATAGACATACAATTTATACAGAAATCAATATAAATAGTCAGATACAGATTCGGACTTATGTCCACTTTAGATATGAATAACAGATACAGATATGTAGATTAGATAAATAGAATCCTACCCACATCCTCTACACACAAACTCCGATCATCCCATCACACCATGTGGGGTTTAAAACACCCACCCAGCCCTACATACTATATCATGCCATTATGGCACATATAAGATAAAGTGTAGCCACGCTGCCAGAATATAGGCAGTGTACACCATACAAAACCCTTCCTCCACGTAAATAATTTTGCCTAAAAAAAGATACAGAATACACATACAGATACAGATATAACATGCTTATCTTGTTTGTGTACAGATATTGGATATACATATAGTAGAATAATCAGACATGTATAACAATGTCCTACTCAAAGCATACTATCAAAATAACAAATCACATAGTCTAGGGTTTAGTTACTGTAACACCCCCAAACCCGGCCTAGATGTTATGGCCGAATCTGGCGTGTCACATCGAAATGCTTTTTGAAAATAGGATTTTGTCGTTAAGAATCCAAATTTAAGTTAAAAAACCCTTTTAGTTGTTATTACTTGAGAAAAATCGGCAAGTTAAGTTGTTACTAATAAAAAATCAATTTGTCAAAATGATTGCCATATTTATCACAGTTGATTCCTTAAACTGAATAAAATCGTGGAAGCTTTTAAAAGCCGTTGAAGTTTAAATTGCGTGTTTTCTTTGAAAACAATTGTTATTTTGAAAACTCATCTCTTCTTAGTCTAGTAGTTTAAGGTTAGAAATCAAAGCCCAAATAAAAGTTAAAACCCCAAACGACCTTATTACATAATCAAAAACCCAATCTGAAATTTAAATAAATAAAGTCAAAAGTAGAACATCAACAATCGTGTGGCCACCTTCCAGTCCCTCGCAGCACCAAATCGTCTAAGGCTGGGGATTACCTGCACAGTTGAAAAGAAAGGGTGAGTTTACAAAAACTCAGTGTGTAATCCCCTATCACCAAACAAGAAAAACAATGAATGCGAGAATGATGCGAGCCTAAGCACTATTCAAGATTGATACGATGCTCGCCTTAGCCCTATACAGTAACAATATGGGCCTAAGCCCAACTCAGTATCAGTATAGTGCAGTCATGTAACCCACCCTAATCCAACCAACATACCACCCATACCAACCAACACACCACGTGGGGATTAAATTGACCCACCCAGCCAACACACTAGTATCGCAGTGAAGCTGCCAACGATAACGTAGTAGTGCTGCTAATAATAGTAAACATGGAAAAGCCACCAAAGCAGTAATTACGTGGCAAAACCACTAAATACAGTACTTCCTCCAAATCAGAAACCCAACCCCATGCAGTATGTCGTGTCATAAATATTACGTGTATGCAGTATGCCATATTCAAACCCAATTATATAAATGTCATACACACATCAATTAACCTACCACTAGGGGTATAATGGTCATTTCATCGATTAGGGGTAAACAGTAACTTTACCCCTCAAGGGTATTTCGGTCATTAAATTAAATTTTCGAGTCTTGGTACAGATAACGACCCTTCAAAAGGTCTACAGTCGTCTCGAACGACACCACTCCATTATTTGTCACTTACCACAAATTTTATCCGTGTAGGGCCCATGAGCCCATTGGGCCCATATAGCCTATCTCGGCCTATCGAGGCCCATAACGGCCAAAGCCCATGAGAACGCTCGTGGCGACCTCTACAGTCTGTCACCCATGATCTATAGGCTCGGTGTACCACACGAGCGTTTGCACGCTCATGGTGCCTCAAATGCCGAAGTTTCAGCTTTTCGACTTTTACTGATTCACAGTAACAAGGTGGTGTGAATACACACCTTTATCCAATGTTTTGATTGTAGCAAAATTGGGTGTACGATTACACACCTTCTAGTGACCCCTTGCGAAATTCCAAAAGCACCAACCTTGATAAACAGGAGTGTATCCTTAACCCTTAAATCGTTTGGCTAGACTCCCACAATTGTTGATTGACTACTAACGTATCTCTCAGAACCGATTACTGACTTAAGGGGCAGCACACGAGAGCAAAGTATAGCATTTGATCCACCACCAATATTTGGCTTGGTAACAAAGATAAAAGGTAATGATAGATTCGCAATAGAAATGGAGTGACCAAAAAGAAAGTATACAAAGATCTATGCTGAGATCGGCTTGTTAGAGTTTTAGAAGGTGTGAGGAGAAAACAAGATATTCAGCTATTACCTAAGAAGAGAGGGAGAGACAGAAGCAGAGATGATCTAGAGATAACATATTTGGTCAAACACCAAGAGCGGGATTAACGGTCTAAGGTATTCAATTTAGAAAGGAGGAGAAGAAGAATGGCAATTCGGCAGAGAGAAAATGTGAAGAAGAAAGGGAAAGGTTTCAAAAGAGAGTTCGACACTTGCTATATTGTATTCGGCAACACAATCGGGAAATAGAGTTGAAAAGAAAAAAGAGTCGAATGGTTAGAAACATACCAAAACGAAATGAGGACACAAAAGTTCAAGAGAAAAGTTACCGAAAAAAATGAAAAGAACACCCTATTGTTCCTATACCAATTCGGCACAACAAAAGAAAAAAAAAGTTCCCCAAGTGCTCCCACAAAGTGCCGAATACACCTCCCAAAGAATCCCAAATTCGGCCAACATCTTCCTACCCAAACTCTATGATTTTTCCCCCTTATCTCTCCACCTTTTCGTCCTCCAAATCCCTACCAACCTTCATCCACATCTCTTTTGACCAAGTCTCCAACCACCACTGTAGAGTTTGAATTAAACTCTACCTCCCACGCCACAAAGACATAAAATAAAATCCCCTCTACATTACCTGGGGTTCGAACCCATGCCCTCTCAGATGCTCCACACGCTGCTTGCCACTAAGCCACAAGGCTTTTTGTGACATAAAACAACCACAATTATTAATAAAGCCCATGTGCTAGTAACTAGATTCTTTTAAGAGCACAATTAAAAGTTCTGTAAAATCCGGAGCTTGAACCCAAGACTTCCCAGACACTCCCAAACACACTCAAATTACCTAGCCACTAAGGTAAACATAGAATTTATGCCAAACCATGCAAAATTACAGACCCTATATTTTTAGGGCGTTACACTTACCCCTTACCGACCCTACGGTAGGCTCGCAGTCGATCGGAACGACCTGTGTGACCCTAGGGAAGATTTCAAAAATATGGACCCACATGTCCGTGTGGGCCCCCACAGCTTGGCCTAGAAACCACACGCCCAACTTGGCCTAGCCCGTGTGGCTCACACGGCGATACCCACGCCACTACACGGTCGTGTCCTACGCACGACCATGCCTTCGTTGACCACACAGTCAGGTCTCACACACGGTGGGCCAAACACCCGTGTGGCGTCGACAGTAAGCAGTTTCGACTTTCGCAGAAATTTTATTTTTTTGCATTTTGGAAAAACACCTAGTATCGATTTGATGCAAAACCACTCCTAAGCCTTTTAAACCCTAAACCCTAAGCCAAAGCAAAAAGCAAAATAGAGGGTTACAGAGATGGAGAAAAGGAAAGTCAAAAAGGGGAAAAACAAAAGAATTTTTTAAGCCAGAATTCTTTGGAGGTGAGCAAAATTTTAGCCAAAAATAAAATAAAATAAAATAAAAATTATCCCTCATGTCCCTTATTTTTCTCCCATTATCCCACTAACTCACAACCACCTCAGAATCTTAGTTACTTCCAACCTGTAACCGATGTCAGAAGTAAATCTTACAAATCGAACCAGTAGGCTCATTTTGATATGAATTAGCAAATAATTTTATTTAAGTCCACTCCACAAGGGTAAGGCTTGCATAAAAAATAACAAAATTTGCAAATGCAGGCTTGCATCAAAAATAACAAAATTTGTAAATGTGGGACTTGAACCCCAGACCTCATACACAGACCCAGAACACTTAACCACCAAAGCAAATACACATTTGTGTCAGATATTTACAAACACACACACACACACACACACACATATATATATATATATATATCAGGGCATTACAAATATGGATTTCCATCTAATTAGTACATAGACCTAATTCCTAAGCCATTCACACGTTCTAATAATCGTGTAACATTTGGCCATCATTCTAACTTAAGTAGAGCTCTGTGGGGAGTTACTTAACTAGAAGATCTTGAGTGTATAACCATCAACTCAACACCTATCACATCATGCACCACAAATGAGTCATCGTGGGATAACTCATTGAGTAGCATGCTTTGAGTAGTTATCCTCTTTTGAAGATAGAATTTCTTGACCTATCGCAAGATAATGCCTACCACAAGGGTCAATCCAATTATCATTTGACCATAAGAGAATCTTTCTTACTTTTAGGAAATCTCCTCAATGAAATCCACATAGCAATGCTATCGTGGGCTAGTGCACTTTCCATGCCATCACAAGAGACCATTGTTGGAAGTCGTAGGTCTTGTTTAAGGACCTCCTACTAAATATTTTAAAAACATGCAATGTTTTTTTTTTTAATTTTCGGTTTCAATCATGTATGATAAATATATGCATGAAAAATAAATGCGACATTCTTTCCTAAACTATATGACATGCTTATCTCATATATCCATGACATGCTATGCTAATTTTATAATATTCACATTCAATTATTAAAAACAGTCAATCAAATAATTTTTATTCTTTACGGTTTTTCTTTTAAAGGAAAAATTGAATAAATGAATATGAATTGTGTACCAGGTAGGTTCCCAAAAAAGGGAGGTAAGTCATATTTGACCACTTAAAAACCAAGTCTTTCCTTGCCAGATCCAATCCTAGACATGCAACTTCTCATTTCCACACTTCTCACAATAATCAAATAACCTAAATAAGTGAATGGAACAATACGACACATGTATTTTCTCATTACCACACTTCTTATCTTTAATAGATTAACTATAGATCATCTCATACATATATATCACAATTATATCATAAATAATTATTAAACAAATATATAAAGAGATGGGTAATAAAATAATTTTTTTAGCCAAGGTTTCCATGGTTCTATATCTAGAAAATAAATGCAAATCCAAAAAAAAAAAACATTACATAGTTTTTCCCCAAAAGGCATTCTTTTTGTCTCTGACCGCCATCGCTCCATCTTCTCCTCATCATGCACTCATTTTTGGAAAAAAATACATTTATGTCATATGTTTGTTTCTGGCTCATAAGAATTCTATAACTTAAATTTAATTCAACGTGGAGATGATAGTCCACGGTCTATTTCCTAAGAACCACAACCTTGGTAAAATTAATAATTATATAACAAATATATAATATTGCATTCATTTACATACATTCCCCTAAACATACGAATAATTACAAGAATGTCACATCTTATCAAATATTAATAAAACAAGATGAAGAGAGATTCAGTCTCGATTTACACCATAAACATAGTACAACCTAATGCTCTGATACAAATTGTTGAAAAAAACCCAGTTTTAAAAAACTTTCTTACACAACGAAAACCTGAAATTTTGAAAACTGATCCGGTTTGTGATATTTATAACAATAAACCTTAACTGAATTTGTACCTGTGTTTTCAGCTTAACGGACTTTCCTTGTTCCTATCTTTCAACCAAACAATCTTCTCCGCTATTATCGTAGCATGAGTTACTTCGAGTGTGGGCTCGAACCAATTGAATTGAAACATAGAACTAGAAAAAGATTTCTCTCATTTAGGGGTGAAAACGAAAAATTCTCTCTTCTTAATAGGAATTGGTAAAATTGTTATTCTAGAAAAATATATGTAATAGTCGAGAATAAATTCTTTCTATTTTTTAGCAAAATAACAATCTTTAAAAGTTGTGTAAATTGCTCTACCGATGCTATTTATTTATATTAATAGAAAGTAGAACTCTTGTTAAGTCGTAGTGGTTTATTTCAAATAGAAAAACAACATCCTACTTAGAATAGGACTAAGGTGGACGACACACCCTTGTATTCCTACTAGGGTTGCCTCCCCCTTCATGTCCATGAGGGGTTTTTAGGCCTCTCTCACATCGAGTCCAATTACAAGTATTTATTGGGTCTTTTTGGCTCAATACTTTGTAATATGATCCAATCCAATTCAGCTTTTCTATTTCCCAAAATAAACTTTAATATTTATATAAAAAAAATTTCCCACCTCTATTTTACTCCCAACAAAATTTTGACAATTTTACCCTTGGTAAAATTTTGACGATTTTGCCCCTAGTAAAATTTTGAGAAAATATGTTCAATATTTCATAACTCAACATTTTTCAATATGACGGATTTATTTATATTCATTTTCGGGCTTCAAAACAGTCCAAAAACATAAACTGATTTTTCCAAACATATTTGAAGTAATCCATATAGGATTGCAAATAGATCATTTCCATTTCTATTTTCGGAAACTTGCATTCATTTCCAAATGATTTTATTTCTTAATTTTGGAGAAAGCCATAATCTTTCTTGAATGTTTCTCATTTCTCTTTTCATATTTGTTCCGCTCATTTCTATTCAAACACACAATTCATTTTTTGTTTCAACGAGCTAGCGGATAGACCAATTGCAGATATGTAGTTGAGGCTCAAATGATTTATAATTAAGTTCTAACTTTTCACCTATTAATTATAAACTCATTTAGTTATGAAGTCATTCCATTATGCTATTGTGACTGAGCTCTTCCCAACGACATACCATTTTGGAAGCTACTACTCAATGCTCGTCTAATGACCTTGTCATAAGTGTGTTACTCTCATAGGATATCCTTGGTCTCTTTGGGATAATATCCATTCTCCTAATATGACTCTATCTTAACTTATGGTAATCATTACATCTTTCTTCATGAAAAGTCAATAACTATCAAATAGTGATTAAGTCATCCATCACAAAGACGAATGACATGTCACATTTATTTTTCATCAACCATGTAATGCCAATGAGAGGATATCATCTACCCATGTTTTGGGTTATTAATTCCACTGTTGTGAATGATGCTACATACTATAGAAGTCGTACACCGAATGCACCAATTTTCGGTTCCTTATCTATTTGAACTCAGGCTTTTACTTACATCAAAGTGTATGAGTCATGCATAAATAGTATGCCATCCACTCAAGATTTAGGTATGCCACACTATGAAAGTCACAAGTGAATAAATCAATAAACAGATTCAGGATCTATTATGCTTGGGTTTTGTCTGATGTACTATCAGTCTAGGCAGTCACATCTATGCCTCTATCTTTTGAGAGTCATCCACTCCGATGCCCAGCACAAGGCATCTTCTTATTGGATTAGATAGATGACATATTAGTCTTTTAATTGGTTTGATCATTTTTTATTATACTAAGGACATGTTTAGGTTCGTATACTAATACAAGTTGTCTACGGTACTACGATCGGACCACGTAATACCGCTTAGTATTAGTTAAACATTTAGACAACCAATGAGCAACATTTGCTTCCATTTTGCTTTGTGTGCAAAAACCGTTTGAGGAAAATTATACAAAGTATATTAATGTAATAAATGAATTTTTTTTATTAATCAATCTATTCAAAAAAATTACAAGTTTACAAACAAATATACTACATTTAGGGCACCAAATCACACATACAATTAGGCTCTAATAATTGCAATTTGTCCAGAATTATCATTTTGATAATTTGCAATTTACTTAATCATGGATCTAGTCTACAAGAAGTACCATGATTGAAAACTCCTTATTGTATACTCTTTTCGAAAGCAGTTCATCCAACTGCTTTGTCCAATGACTTTGTCATGTGTATGTTACCCTCGTATGATATCCTTGATTCCTTGTAGCTAAATTCGTTCATTCCATACAATCTTATTTTATCTCATTGTCACCATTTTGTCTTCTTAATGATTAATATGATCATTGTCAATAAGTAACTATGATAAATTGCATGTTTGAGAACAAGTAACCTGTGGCCACGTTTTATATTTATCAATCCATACATTGTCAATGAAAGGATATCGTTAACTCTTTAATCGAGCTATGAATTCCATTGGTGTTATGTAACATCCCCAAAATTTTCAAAACCTAAAACAATGATAAATATATAATAAATTAGTCAGAATTTTGAGAAAGTTAGAAATTGGAAATTAGACAAGTGCAAAAGGTATTTGGAAAAGTATAAATATTAAGATAAATTAATCGGGGGTACTGATTAAGTTGTGAAATGATGGACACTATTGGGACAAAGTACGAAAAATGGGTGTAGAAAAGGATTAAGTAAATTTGATAAAAAGGAGGAAGGACTAGAGGTGAAAATTTACCATAAGGAGAAATGAATCATCCATGGAATTGTAGAAAATGAATGAGTAAAATGGTAATTATTGGAAAAATATAATTATGGAAGGTAATGATTAATGATAAATAGTAAAAAGGGTGAATAGTGAGGGCAAAATGGTAAATAAAATAAAAGATATATTTTTAATGGAAGGAACTAGAAAAATTGACAAAAAGAATGGCAATGGCTATAAATAGCCATCAACCATATTGAGTTTCACGTTAGCCAGCATTCCCCATCATTTCTAACTTTTTTTCTTTCAATTTAATTCCTTTCACCAAATACAAACCAATTAAGCTAGTTTCTTCCAAATTTCTTCAAGACTAGTGAGTAAAAGCAACTACCCAACTGTTTAAAAGAAATACATCAACACTTGTCTTGAAGGAGAGAAAAAATAGGAAATAATGTTTAATACAAGAGATTAAGGTAAGAAAGTTAAATTTCTCTTGAAATACATGTTAGTTTTGGTTTAAAAACATAGATTTTGACATGTTAAAATGATTTTAATGTGAAAATATTGTGTATTTTGAAATGGAAAAATTAAGTTGAGAACAAATAGAGAAATAAAGCAAGAAATTGGACAAAGGGAGAAGGAGAAGAAGAGATTTTAATTTCAAGCTTTGAATTGTAAGTACAACTAGAAACTTACTTGTTTTGATTATGAAATTAATTGTTAGAATGGATATAATTTTAATATGATATTTAATTACATATTTATATGTTGAATAAGTGAAGAATAAGGCCTGATAATGATTAAATATAATAAATAATAAATTGATTGTGTTTATTAAGTAATATGTGATAAAGAAATTGAAAGAAATGTGAGAAAAGATTTAGAGTGCATAAAAAAGGACTAAACTGTAAAGGATGTAAAAGTTCATGAAACTATATATATGTAAGTAAATGTGAAGAGAAATAGGTGAAATAATGATATGTGAAATAGTGTACATATGTTTGACGAAAAATTAAAGACAAGGAGTAGCATGTTAAAAGGGTAAAATAATATGTAAAAAGAATTAATAAGGATTAGTGATGAATTATGGAAATTATATTAATCGGTGAAATATGTCACATGTATTAAAAATAATTGTAAATTTATTTGGGGATTTGATGGCTCAAGGACAAAATTTAGAAATAAGTAAAAAATGAAATGAAAATGACATGCAAATGTGATAAGAAATTGTGGTAGAATATGAAAATTAAATAGATAAATGAAATATGTTATATACAAAATTGAAAGAAAAAGATTGTAACAGCCCGATTTAGACTCTAGTCGGAACAGTGGTTTCGGGACCACAAATCCAACTCAAAAAAATATTTTAATATTATTTTTCGTGTTTACAATATGTGGTTAAGCATGTGTGAGAGTTTCGTATGAAAATTTTATTGATTGTGTGTTTAATTTGATAAAATGACCTAATCACAGAAAATGCAAAAGATGTGTTCTATTTGTTAAAGTGCTGAACTGCTTTGTCTTTATATATGTGAGGTCTTTATGATGCAAATAGACCATGGTTATAATTAAAGGACATTGATGGACATTAGTTAGTGTAATTATAATGATCTTATAAAGATTAATTAAGTAATTGTATAAATCAATGTTATTAATTATAACAAAACATGCATTTTGTGTCCATCTTTTCTTGGTTTGCCAAAATTAAAGAAAGAAAGGTTAGGGTATGGTGTAACACCCTGAATTTGAGCCTAGAAGTTTTGGGCCTTGAGCATGGGAGCGGTTGAAGGCAGCTTATAATATTTTATTGTGCATGCAAATTTCGTTAATGAAGGCTTGTTTTAGTGGTTAAGTGTGCTAAGAAGTGTTGGAGAAGTCTCGGGTTCAAACTTGGACTCTAGCAAAAATTTTGGTTTAAGGTGAATCAAACCCTGGGTGTAGTAGGTAGGCCTTAAGAATATTGTTGGAGAAATTGTGACACAAAAAGCCTTGTGGCTTAGTGGCAAGAAGCGTGTGGAGCATCTGAGGGGAGGCATGGGTTCGAATCCCATGGCAAGCAAAGAGCATTTATTTTGCTAACAAGGGGCGGCAAGAGTTGGTGTTGAATTTAAACTCTGATGTTGGAGGGATCCCACATCGGGAAGCTAACATAAGAGTGGATGGGAAGCTAGCTTTAAATAGAGAGAACCATGAGGAGAGTAAATGTACCTTTCTTGGCTGATCCCTTTCGCTTTATGGCGTGCTCGTTTGGGTTGGGCGTCGGCTAAGAGTGCTCAGAGCGTGGATTAACTCCAGTCTCTAATCAGGTGTGTATTTCTCACTACTCTAGCTGTAAGATGGCTACTTCGGGCCATGATGGGTCGAAAGGGGCCATGCCCAATGGGCCTACGGGCCCAATTGGATAAGTTGTTTGATTGTGTAGTAAATATTGGACTAGGCTAGGTGAATCTCATATCTGTGGCTAGATTTGGGCTAAAAGGGCCACACGAGCGTGTGGGCCCATTTGGGCCGAGAATGGGTTTTAGGCCCATTCGTATTGTTATCCCTGTTTAGGATACTTTAGTTTACTGAAATACCCCTGTAGAGTAGAATTACCGAAATACCCTTGCAGGGTAGAAATACTGAACTACCTCTGTAGGGTAGAATTATCGAAATACCCCTGTAGGATAGAATTAACGAAATACCCTTGTAGAGTAGAATTACCGAAATACCCTTGTAGGGTAAAAATACTGAAATACCCCTGTAGGGTAGAAATATCGAAATACCCCTGTAGGGTAGAATTACCGAAATATCCCAGTAGGGTAGAATTACTGAAATACCCTTGTAGGGTAGAAATATCGAAATACCCCTGTAGGGTAAAATTACTAAAATACCCCTATAGGGTAGAATTACCGAAATACCCTTGTAGGGTAGAAATACCGAAATACCCCTGTAGGATAGAATTACCGAAATACCCCTGTAGGGTAGAATTACCGAAATACCCCTGTAGGGTAGAATTACCGAAATACTCCTGTAGGGTAGAATTACCAAAATACCCCTGTAGGGTAGAATTACTAAAATACCCCTGTAGGGTAGAATTATTGAAATACCCCTGTAGGGTAGAATTACCGAAATACCCCTATAGGGTAGAATTACCGAAATACCCCTGTAGGGTAGAATTACCAAAATACCCTGTGGGGTAGAATTACCAAATACCCCATAGGGTAGAATTACCAAATACCCTCAGTAGGGTAGAATTACCAAAATACCCTGTAGGGTAGAATTCTTGAAATACCCCGTAGGGTAGAATTACCGAAATACCCCTGTAGGGTAAAAATATCGAAATACCCCTACAGGGTAGAATTACCGAGATTCTCTTGTGGGGTAAAATTACCATTTTGCCCCTAGGGTGTTAAATGACTGTTTTGCCCTTGTGGGCAAGTGATTGACTTGGATTGTGTGGTTGACGAATTTGATTGTGAATATATGTTGGTGATATGAATGACTTGACTGTGATTCTGTGATTCAAATATGGGCATGACATTCTACATACATGACATGTTGCATGGGATGGTTTATATTGATGGAGGAAGCGTTACGCGGCCTCGCCGCAATCCGTGGCCTCGCCACATATATCTGCTACGGTGACTTCGTCACAATATCCGCGACCTCGCTGCAATTTCTGTGGTGTGTAGCGGTTGGGTGGGTCGAGTAGTCTCCCTACATGGTGTAAGGCTGGTACGGGGGTGTATACGGTTGGATATGGGTTGGGATTGCATTCACATTCTGATTCTGATTCTATTACTAAAACTGATTCTGATTCTGATTCTGTTACTGATTCTAATTCTAATAATGATTCTTATTCTGTAATGGGCTAAGGTCCATCTGGTACTGTCTGTTGTAATGGGCTAAAGCCTGATTGGTACTGAAACTGTAAGTAAGGCTGGGGCCAGACTTTTAATTCTTTTAGATGACTGACTGTTCCTTTTTATAGTAGGAGATTTCACACTAAGTTTTCGTAAACTCACCCCGTTTATTAACCTTTCAGGTAATTTCCAACCTTAGACGGATCGGGGCTGCGAGCGGCTCGGAGGAAGCCACACACACTATTTATGTTACAGTTTTGATTATTACCTTTAAATGTTTTATGTGGGTTGTAGTAAAGCCGTTGTAATTTTTTGGATTTCAAATTTGGAATTTTATTTATGGTTCTTATAATTTCTAGTATTAGAACACGATTTTTCAAAGCAACTACTGTTGTTCAAAACATCACGTAACCGCAATTGTTTTTAAAGTAAGTTTCCGCAACTACCAAGATTTTTTTTACAAAGTTGTTAAAAATGTTATTCAGCTGAGGTTTTCTAACAAGGTTTAAAAAGGGTTTTTAATTATTAAGAAGGGTTTTTAATGGAAACATGGTTTTCGAAAAACACTTCAATGTTAGAACACGATTTTCCAAAGCAACTACTGTTGTTCAAAACATCACGTAACCGCAATTGTTTTTAAAGTAAGTTTCCTCAACTACCAAGATTTTTTTACAAAGTTGTTAAAAATGTTATTCAAATTGAGGTTTTCTAACAAGGTTTAAAAGGGTATAAGTTTTTAATTATTAAGAAGGGTTTTAATGGAAACATGGTTTTGAAAAACACTTCAATGTGACATGCCAGATTCGAGCCAAACTTCCAGGCCGGGTTTGGGGGTTACATTTAATGGTATCAGAGCCAGGTTACAATAACTCGGCTGTGGATTGGGTTTTCAAAGGTTGAATTTTAGAAAATTATTTTCAACCATGTGGTATGTTTGAAGTATTTCTCTTAAAAGTGTGTAGTTGTAGCACATTGAGTCTCCTGCTACGAATCAAGTAAGTCTTCTGAATACTTTTGTCTATTTAGAAATTGAAATACTATGGATTCCTTAGATATTGGTCTAAATTTAAATTTGGTATTTATTTTATGTGGATGTGATGTTTGGATATAGAAATTGTATATATGTGTGATAAATATGTGTCCCTTGGTGAATAAGTGTTGTATGTATGAGATGTTTCAAGTTCTAGTTGAAGTGTGATAGTGATAGTAGGATCGAGTGCGCAGCTGATAGCGTAGTGGGGTAGATGTTACACGACTACCTGTTAGATGGAAATTTCGATGACGAAATTTCTTTAAGAAATAGAGTTGTAACACCCTGAATTTGGGCCTAGAAGTTTTGGGCCTTGAGCATGGGAGCGGTTGAAGGCGACTTATAATATTCATTGTGCATGCAAATTTCGTTAATGAAGGCTTGTTTTAGTGGTTAAGTGTCTTTGAGAAGTGTTGGAGAAGTCTCGGGTTCAAACTTGGACTCTAGCAAAAATTTTGGTTTAAGGTGAATCAAACCTTGGGTGTGTAGTAGGTAGGCCTTAAGAATATTGTTGGAGAAATTGTGACACAAAAAGCCTTGTGGCTTAGTGGCAAGTAGCGTGTGGAGCATCTGAGGGGAGGCATGGGTTCGAATCCCATGGCAAGCAAAGAGCATTTATTTTGCTAACAAGGGGCGGCAAGAGTTGGTGTTGAATTTAAACTCTGATGTTAGAGGGATCCCACATCGGGAAGCTAACATAAGAGTGGATGGGAAGCTAGCTTTAAATAGAGAGAACCATGAGGAGAGTAAATGTACCTTTCTTGGCTGATCCCTTTCGCTTTATGGGGTGCTCGTTTGGGTTGGGCGTCGGCTAAGAGTGCTCGGAGCGTGGATTAACTCCAGTCTCTAATCAGGTGTGTATTTCTCACTACTCTAGCTGTAAGATGGCTACTTCGGGCCACGATGGGTCGAAAGGGGCCATGCCCAATGGGCCTACGGGCCCAATTGGATAAGTTGTTTGATTGTGTAGTAAATATTGGACTAGGCTAGGTGAATCTCATATCTGTGGCTAGATTTGGGCTAAAAGGGCCACACGAGCGTGTGGGCCCATTTGGGCCGAGAATGGGTTTTAGGCCCATTCGTATTGTTATCCCCTGTTTAGGATACTTTAGTTTCTTAGAAATACCCAGTGAGAGTAGAATTACCGAAATACCCTTGTAGGGTAGAAATACTGAAATACCTCTGTAGGGTAGAATTATCGAAATACCCTTGTAGGGTACAATTAACGAAATACCCTCGTAGAGTAGAATTACCGAAATACCCTTGCAGGGTAGAAATACTGAAATACCCCTGTAGGGTAGAAATATCGAAATACCCCTGTAGGGTAGAATTACCGAAATACCTCTATAGGGTAGAATTACTGAAATACCCTTGTAGGGTAGAAATATCGAAATACCCCTGTAGGGTAGAAATACCGAAATACCCCTTTAGGGTAAAATTACTAAAATACCCCTATAGGGTAGAATTACCGAAATACCCTTGTAGGGTAGAAATCTCCCAAATACCCTCAGTAGGATAGAATTACCAAAAATACCCCGTGGGGTAGAATTACCAAATACCCCAGTAGGGTAGAATTACCAAATACCCTGTAGGGTAGAATTACCAAATACCCCATAGGTAGAATTACTAAAATACCCTGTGGGGTAGAATTACTAAAATACCCCAGTAGGGTAGAATTACCAAATACCCCGTAGGGTAGAATTACCAAAATACTCTGTAGGGTAGAATTACCAAAATACCCCTGTAGGGTAGAATTACTGAAATACCCCTGTAGGGTAGAATTACCGAAATACCCCTGTAGGGTAAAAAATATCGAAATACCCCTATAGGGTAGAATTACCGAGATTCTCTTGTGGGGTAAAATTACCATTTTGCCCCTAGGGTGTTAAATGACTGTTTTGCCCTTGTGGGCAAGTGATTGACTTGGATTGTGTGGTTGACGAATTTGATTGTGAATATATGTTGGTGATATGAATGACTTGACTGTGATTGTGTGATTCAAATATGGGCATGACATTCTACATACATGACATGTTGCATGGGATGGTTTATATTGATGGAGGAAGCGTTCTGGCAGCCTCTCTGCAATCTGGTGGCCTCGCCACATATATCTGATACGTGACTTCACACAATATCCGCAACCTCATTTGCATGTCCGGTGTAACCGCCACATATATAAATATATATATATATCATTACGGTGGCCTCGCCACAATATCTCATATCTGGTGACTTCGTCACAATATCCGCGACCTCGCTGCAATTTCTGTGGTGTGTAACGGTTGGGTGGGTCGAGTAGTCTCCCCACATGGTGTAAGGCTCGTACGGGGGTGTATACGGTTGGATATGGGTTGGGATTGCATTCACATTCTGATTACGATTTTATTACTAAAACCGATTACGATTACGATTCATTCATGATTCTAATTCGATAATGATTCTTATTCGTAATGGGCTAAGGTCCATCCAGTGCATCTCATTGTAATGGGCTAAGGCCCGATTTGTCTTGAAACGTAAGTAAGGTTGGGGCGGACTTTTAATTCTTTTAGATGACTCGATTGCTCCTTTTATAGTAGGGATTTCACACCGAGTTTTCGTAAACTCACCCCGCTTATTAACCTTTCAGCTAATTTCCAGCCTTAGATGGATCGGGGCTGCGAGGGGCTCGGAGGAAGCCACACACACTATTTATGTTACAGTTTTGATTATTACCTTCAAATGTTTTATGTGGGTTGTAGTAAAGCCGTTGTAATTTTTTGGATTTCAAATTTGGAATTTTATTTATTGTTCTTATAATTTCTAGTATGAGAACACGATTTTCCAAAGCAACTCATCGTTGTTCAAAACATCACGTAACCGCAATTGTTTTTAAAGTAAGTTTCCGCAACTACCAAGATTTTTTTTACAAAGTTGTTAAAAATGTTATTTAGCTGAGGTTTTCTAACAAGGTTTAAAAAGGGTATAAGTTTTTAATTATGAAGAAGGGTTTTTAATGGAAACATGGTTTTTGAAAAACACTTCAATGTTAGAACACGATTTTCCAAAGCAACTCATCATTGTTCAAAACATCACGTAACCAATTGTTTTTAAAGTAAGTTTCATAAACTACCAAGATTTTTTTACAAAGTTGTTAAAAATGTTATTCAGCTGAGGTTTTCTAACAAGGTTTAAAAAGGGTATAAGTTTTTAATTATTAAGAAGGGTTTTTAATGGAAACATGGTTTTCGAAAAACACTTCAATGTGACACAAAAAGCCTTGTGGCTTTAATGGAAACATGGTTTTCGAAAAACACTTCAAACCTTGGGTGTAGTAGGTAGGCCTTAAGAATATTGTTGGAGAAATTGTGACACAAAAAGCCTTGTGGCTTAGTGGCAAGTAGCGTGTGGAGCATCTGAGGGGAGGCATGGGTTCGAATCCCATGGCAAGCAAAGAGCATTTATTTTGCTAACAAGGGGCGGCAAGAGTTGGTGTTGAATTTAAACTCTGATGTTGGAGGGATCCCACATCGGGAAGCTAACATAAGAGTGGATGGGAAGCTAGCTTTAAATGGAGAGAACCATGAGGAGAGTAAATGTACCTTTCTTGGCTGATCCCTTTCGCTTTATGGCGTGCTCGTTTGGGTTGGGCGTCGGCTAAGAGTGCTCGGAGCGTGGATTAACTCCAGTCTCTAATCAGGTGTGTATTTCTCACTACTCTAGCTGTAAGATGGCTACTTCGGGCCACGATGGGTCGAAAGGGGCCATGCCCAATGGGCCTACGGGCCCAATTGGATAAGTTGTTTGATTGTGTAGTAAATATTGGACTAGGCTAGGTGAATCTCATATCTGTGGCTAGATTTGGGCTAAAAGGGCCACACGAGCGTGTGGGCCCATTTGGGCCGAGAATGGGTTTTAGGCCCATTCGTATTGTTATCCCTGTTTAGGATACTTTAGTTTACTGAAATACCCCAGTAGAGTAGAATTACCAAAATACCCTTGTAGGGTAGAAATACTGAAATACCTCTGTAGGGTAGAATTATCGAAATACCCCTGTAGGGTAGAATTAACGAAATACCCTCGTAGAGTAGAATTACCGAAATACCCTTGTAGGGTAGAAATCTTGAAATACCCCCAGTAGGTAGAAATATCAAGTACCCCCCTGTAGGGTAGAATTACCGAAATACCCCTGTAGGGTAGAATTACTGAAATACCCTTGTAGGGTAGAAATATCGAAATACCCCTGTAGGGTAGAAATACCGAAATACCCCTTTAGTGTAAAATTACTAAAATACCCCTATAGGGTAGAATTACCGAAATACCCTTGTAGGGTAGAAATCACAAAATACCCCGTGGGATAGAATTACCAAAATACCCCTGTAGGGTAGAATTACCGAAATACCCCTGTAGGGTAGAATTACCGAAATACCCCTGTAGGGTAGAATTACCGAAATACCCCTGTAGGGTAGAATCACTAAAATACTCCTGTAGGGTAGAATTACTAAAATACCCCTGTAGGGTAGAATTACCGAAATACCCCTGTAGGGTAGAATTACCGAAATACTCCTGTAGGGTAGAATTACCAAAATACCCCTGTAGGGTAGAATTACTGAAATACCCCTGTAGGGTAGAATTACCGAAATACCCCTATAGGGTAAAAATATCGAAATACCCCTACAGGGTAGAATTACCGAGATTCTCTTGTGGGGTAAAATTACCATTTTGCCCCTAAGGTGTTAAATGACTGTTTTGCCCTTGTGGGCAAGTGATTGACTTGGATTGTGTGGTTGACGAATTTGATTGTGAATATATGTTGGTGATATGAATGACTTGACTGTGATTGTGTGATTCAAATATGGGCATGACATTCTACATACATGACATGTTGCATGGGATGGTTTATATTGATGGAGGAAGCGTTACGCGACCTCTCTGCAATCTGTGGCCTCGCCACATATATTCTGCTTCGGTGACTTCGTCACAATATCCGCGCGCTCGGCATTGCAATCCGTGGCTTCGCCACATATATAAATATATATATATCTGTTACGGTGGCCTCACCACAATATTCAGATCTGGTGACTTCGTCACAATATCCGCGACCTCGCCGCAATTTACGTGGTGTGTAGCGGTTGGGTGGGTCGAGTAGTCTCCCCACATGGTGTAAGGCTGGTACGGGGGTGTATACGGTTGGATATGGGTTGGATTGCATTCACATTCTGATTCTGATTCTATTACTAAAACTGATTCTGATTCTGATTCTATTACTGATTCTAAGTCTGATAATGATTCTTATTCTGTAATGGGCTAAGGTCCATCTGGTACTATCTGTTGTAATGGGCTAAGGCCCGATTTGTACTGAAACTGTAAGTAAGGTTGGGGCCAGACTTTTAATTCTTTTAGATGACTGACTGTTCCTTTTTATAGTAGGGGATTTCACACTGAGTTTTCGTAAACTCACCCCGTTTATTAACCTTTCAGCTAATTTCCAGCCTTAGATGGATTGGGGTCATGAGGGCTCTCGAGGAAGCCACACACACTATTTATGTTACAGTTTTGATTATTACCTTCAAATGTTTTATGTGGGTTATAGTAAAGCCGTTGTAGTTTTTGGATTTCAAATTTGGAATTTTATTTATTGTTCTTATAATTTCTAGTATTAGAACACGATTTTCCAAAGCAACTACTGTTGTTCAAAACATCACGTAACCGCAATTGTTTTTAAAGTAAGTTTCCGCAACTACCAAGATTTTTTTTACAAAGTTGTTAAAAATGTTATTCAGCTGAGGTTTTCTAACAAGGTTTAAAAAGGGTATAAGTTTTTAATTGTTAAGAAGGGTTTTTAATGGAAACATGGTTTTTGAAAAACACTTCAATGTTAGAACACGATTTTCCAAAGCAACTACTGTTGTTCAAAACATCACGTAACCGCAATTGTTTTTAAAGTAAGTTTCCGCAACTACCGAGATTTTTTTTACAAAGTTGTTAAAAATGTTATTCAGCTGAGGTTTTCTAACAAGGTTTAAAAAGGGTATGAGTTTTTAATTATTAAGAAGGGTTTTTAATGGAAACATGGTTTTCGAAAAACACTTCAATGTGACATGCCAGATTCGAGCCAAACTTCCAGGCCGGGTTTGGGGTGTTACATTTAATGGTATCAGAGCCAGGTTACAACAACTCGGCTGTGGATTGGGTTTTCAAAGGTTGAATTTTAGAAAATTATTTTCAACCATGTGGTATGTTTGAAGTATTTCTCTTAAAAAGTGTAGCTGTGGCACACTGAGTCTCCGACGCCGAATCCGTAAGTCTTCTGAATACTTTTGTCTATTTAGAAATTGAAATACTATGGATTCCTTAGATATTGGTCTAAATTTAAATTTGGTATTTATTTTATGTGGATGTGATGTTTGGATATAAAAATTGTATATATGTGTGATAAATATGTGTCTGCTTCAGTGAATAAGTGTTGTATGTATGAGATGTTTCAAGTTCTAGTTGAAGTGTGATAGTGATAGTAGGATCAGAGTGCGCAGCGGTAGCGTAGTGGGGTAGATGTAACACGACTACCCTGTTAGATGGAAATTTCGAGGACGAAATTTCTTTAAGGGAGGTAGAGTTGTAACACCCTGAATTTGGGCCTAGAAGTTTTGGGCCTTGAGCATGGGAGCGGTTGAAGGCAGCTTATAATATTCTATTGTGCATGCAAATTTCGTTAATGAAGGCTTGTTTTAGTGGTTAAGTGTGCTGAGAAGTGTTGGAGAAGTCTCGGGTTCAAACTTGGACTCTAGCAAAAATTTTGGTTTAAGGTGAATCAAACCTTGGGTGTAGTAGGTAGGCCTTAAGAATATTGTTGGAGAAATTGTGACACAAAAAGCCTTGTGGCTTAGTGGCAAGTAGCGTGTGGAGCATCTGAGGGGAGGCATGGGTTCGAATCCCATGGCAAGCAAAGAGCATTTATTTTGCTAACAAGGGGCGGCAAGAGTTGGTGTTGAATTTAAACTCTGATGTTGGAGGGATCCCACATCGGGAAGCTAACATAAGAGTGGATGGGAAGCTAGCTTTAAATAGAGAGAACCATGAGGAGAGTAAATGTACCTTTCTTGGCTGATCCCTTTCGCTTTATGGCGTGCTCGTTTGGGTTGGGCGTCGGCTAAGAGTGCTCGGAGCGTGGATTAACTCCAGTCTCTAATCAGGTGTGTATTTCTCACTACTCTAGATGTAAGATGGCTACTTCGGGCCACGATGGGTCGAAATGGGCCATGCCCAATGGGCCTACGGGCCCAATTGGATAAGTTGTTTGATTGTGTAGTAAATATTGGACTAGGCTAGGTGAATCTCATATCTGTGGCTAGATTTGGGCTAAAAGGGCCACACGAGCGTGTGGGCCCATTTGGGCCGAGAATGGGTTTTAGGCCCATTCGTATTGTTATCCCTGTTTAGGATACTTTAGTTTACTGAAATACCCCAGTAAAGTAGAATTACCGAAATACCCTTGTAGAGTAGAAATACTGAAATACCTCTGTAGGGTAGAATTAACGAAATACCCTCGTAGAGTAGAATTACCGAAATACCCTTGTAGGGTAGAAATACTGAAATACCCCTGTAGGGTAGAAATATCGAAATACCCCTGTAGGGTAGAATTACCGAAATACCCCTGTAGGGTAGAATTACTGAAATACCCTTGTAGGGTAGAAATATCGAAATACCCCTGTAGGGTAGAAATACCGAAATACCCCTTTAGGGTAAAATTACTACAATACCCCTATAGGGTAGAATTACCGAAATACCCTTGTAGGGTAGAAATACCGAAATACCCCTGTAGGATAGAATTACCGAAATACCCCTGTAGGGTAGAATTACCGAAATACCCCTGTAGGGTAGAATTACCGAAATACCCCTGTAGGGTAGAATTACTAAAATACCCCTGTAGGGTAGAATTACTAAAATACCCTTGTAGGGTAAAATTACTAAAATACCCCTGTAGGGTAGAATTACCGAAATACCCCTGTAGGGTAGAATTACCGAAATACTCCTGTAGGGTAGAATTACCAAAATACCCCTGTAGGGTAGAATTACTAAAATACCCCTGTAGGGTAGAATTACCGAAATACCCCTATAGGGTAAAAATATCGAAATACCCCTACAGGGTAGAATTACCGAGATTCTCTTGTGGGGTAAAATTACCATTTTGCCCTAGGGTGTTAAATGACTGCTTTGCCCTTGTGGGCAAGTGATTGACTTGGATTGTGTGGTTGACGAATTTGATTGTGAATATATGTTGGTGATATGAATGACTTGACTGTGATTGTGTGATTCAAATATGGGATGACATTCTAAATACATGACATGTTGCATGGGATGGTTTATATTGATGGAGGAAGCGTTACGCGACCTCTCTCTCAATCTGTGGCCTCGCCACATATATCTTACGTGACTTCGTCATAATATCCGCGACCTCATTTGCAATTTGAGTGGCCGCCACATATATAAATATATATATATATCTGCTCTGCTGGCCTCGCCACAATATCTATATCCGTGACTTCGTCACAATATCCGCGACCTCGCTGCAATTTCGTGGTGTGTGTAGCGGTTGGGTGGGTCGAGTAGTCTCCCACATGGTGTAAGGTCGATGCGGGGTGTATACGGTTGGATATGGGTTGGGATTGCATTCACATTCGATTCTGATTCTATTACTAAAACCGATTCGATTCGATTCGATTACATTCGATTCTAATTCGATAATAATTCTTATTCGTAATGGGCTAAGGTCCATCTGTGCTCATCTGTTGTAATGGGCTAAGGTCCGATTGGTATCAAATCGCGTAAGTAAATTTGGCGCTTGACTTTTAATTCTTTTAGATAATCGATTGCCTTTTTATAGTAGGGGATTTCACACTCGAGTTTTTCGTAAACTCACCCGTTTATTAACCTTTCGTAATTTCCACCTTAGATGGATCGAGGTGCGAGGGCTCGGAGGAAGCCACACACACTATTTATGTTACTGATTTTGATTATTACCTTCAAATGTTTTATGTGGGTTGTAGTAAAGCCGTTGTAATTTTTTGGATTTCAAATTTGGAATTTTATTTATTGTTCTTATAATTTCTAGTATTAGCACACGATTTTCCAAAGCAACTACTGTTGTTCAAAACATCACGTAACCACAATTATTTTTAAAGTAAGTTTCCGCAACTACCAAGATTTTTTTTACAAAGTTGTTAAAAATGTTATTCAGCTGAGGTTTTCTAACAAGGTTTAAAAAGGGTATAAGTTTTTAATTATTAAGAAGGGTTTTTAATGGAAACATGGTTTTCGAAAAACACTTCAATGTTAGAACACGATTTTCCAAAGCAACTACTGTTGTTCAAAACATCACGTAACCGCAATTGTTTTTAAAGTAAGTTTCCGCAACTACCAAGATTTTTTTTACAAAGTTGTTAAAAATGTTATTCAGCTGAGGTTTTCTAACAAGGTTTAAAAAGGGGATAAGTTTTTAATTATTAAGAAGGGTTTTTAATGGAAACATGGTTTTCGAAAAACACTTCAATGTGACATGCCAGATTCGAGCCAAACTTCCAGGTCGCGTTTGAGGTGTTACATTTAATGGTATCAGAGCCAGGTTACAACAACTCGGCTGTGGATTGGGTTTTCAAAGGTTGAATTTTAGAAAATTATTTTCAACCATGTGGTATGTTTGAAGTATTTCTCTTAAAAGTGTAGCATGTGGCACACTTTGAGTCTCCTACACCAAATCCGTAAGTCTTCTGAATACTTTTGTCTATTTAGAAATTGAAATACTATGGATTCCTTAGATATTGGTCTAAATTTAAATTTGGTATTTATTTTATGTGGATGTGATGTTTGGATATAGAAATTGTATATATGTGTGATAAATATGTGTCCGCCTTGAAGTGAATAAGTGTTGTATGTATGAGATGTTTCAAGTTCTAGTTGAAATGTGATAGTGATAGTAGGATCGTGAGTGCGCAGCATGCGTAGCGTAGTGGGGTAGATGTTACACGACTACCTGTTAGATGGAAATTTCGAGGACGAAATTTCTTTAGCGCGAGGTAGAGTTGTAACACCCCGAATTTGGGCCTAGAGTTTTTGGCCTTGAGCATGGGAGCGGTTGAAGGCACTTATAATATTCTCACAGTGCATGCAAATTTCGTTAATGAAGGCTTGTTTTAGTGGTTAAGTGTGTTTGAGAAGTGTTGGAGAAGTCTCGGGTTCAAACTTGGACTCTAGCAAAAATTTTGGTTTAAGGTGAATCAAACCACGGGTGTAGTAGTAGTAGGCCTTAAGAATATTGTTGGAGAAATTGTGACACAAAAAGCCTTGTGGCTTAGTGGCAAGTAGCGTGTGGAGCATCTCGAGGGAGGCATGGGTTCGAATCCCATGGCAAGCAAAGAGCATTTATTTTGCTAACAAGGGGCGGCAAGAGTTGGTGTTGAATTTAAACTCGATGTTGGAGGATCCCACATCGGAAGCTAACATAAGAGTGGATGGGAAGCTAGCTTTAAATAGAGAGAACCATGAGGAGAGTAAATGTACCTTTCTTGGTCGATCCCTTTCGCTTTATGGCGTGCTCGTTTGGGTTGGGCGTCGGCTAAGAGTGCTCGGAGCGTGGATTAACTCCGTCTCTAATCAGTGTGTATTTCTCACTACTCTAGTCAGTAAGATGGCTACTTCGGCCACGATGGGTCGAAATGGGCCATGCCCAATGGGCCTCTGGGCCCAATTGGATAAGTTGTTTGATTGTGTAGTAAATATTGGACTAGGCTATGTGAATCTCATATCTCGTGGCTAGATTTGGGCTAAAAGGGCCACACGAGCGTGTGGGCCCATTTGGGCCGAGAATGGGTTTTAGGCCCATTCGTATTGTTATCCTGTTTAGGATACTTTAGTTTCTCAAATACCCAGTGAGAGTAGAATTACCAAAATACCCTTGTAGGGTAGAAATCTTTGAAATACCTCTGTAGGGTAGAGATTATCAAATACCCCTGTAGGGTAGAATTAACGAAATACCCTCGTGAGAGTAGAATTACCAAATACCCTTGTAGGGTAAATCTTTGAAATACCCCCTGTAGGGGTAGAAATATCGAAATACCCCTGTAGGGTAGAATTACCGAAATACCCCTGTAGGGTAGAATTACTAAAATACCCTTGTAGGGTAGAAATATCGAAATACCCCCAGTAGGGTAGAAATACCAAATACCCCTTTAGGGTAAAATTACTACAATACCCCCATAGGGTAGAATTACCAAATACCCTTGTAGGGTAGAAATACCAAATATACCATAGGGATAGAATTACCAAAATACCCTCAGTAGGGTAGAATTACCAAAATACCCCGTAGGGTAGAATTACCAAATACCCAGTAGGGTAGAATTACTAAAATACCCCAGTAGGGTAGAATTACTAAAATACCCTTGTAGGTAAAATTACTAAAATACCCCAGTAGGGTAGAATTACCAAATACCCAGCAGTAGGGTAGAATTACCAAATACTCCTGTAGGGTAAAATTACCAAAATACCCACAGTAGGGTAGAATTACTAAAATACCCCTGTAGGGTAGAATTACCGAAATACCCCTGTAGGGTAAAAATATCGAAATACCCCTACAGGGTAGAATTACCGAGATTCTCTTGTGGGGTAAAATTACCATTTTGCCCCTAGGGTGTTCAATGACTGTTTTGCCCTTGTGGGCAAGTGATTGACTTGGATTGTGTGGTTGACGAATTTGATTGTGAATATATGTTGGTGATATGAATGACTTGACTGTGATTGTGTGATTCAAATATGGGATGACATTCTAAATACATGACATGTTGCATGGGATGGTTTATATTGATGGAGGAAGCGTTCTGGCAGCCTCTCTGCAATCTGGTGGCCTCGCCACATATATCTTTTCTGGTGACTTCGTCATAATATCTGGCAGCCTCGCTGCAATCTGGTGGCTTCGCCACATATATAAATATATATATATATCTGTTCTGTTGGCCTCGCCACAATATTCAGATCTGTGACTTCGTCACAATATCCGCGACCTCGCCAATTTACGTGGTGTGTAGCGGTTGGGTGGGTCGAGTAGTCTCCCCACATGGTGTAAGGCTGGTACGGAGGTGTATACGGTTGGATATGGGTTGGGATTGCATTCACATTCTGATTCTGATTCTATTACTAAAACTGATTCTGATTCTGATTCTGATTCTGTTACTGATTCTAATTCTGATAATAATTCTTATTCTGTAATGGGCTAAGGTCCATCTGGTACTGTCTGTTGTAATGGGCTAAGGTTTGATTGGTACTGAAACTGTAAGTAAGGTCAGGGCGGACTTTTAATTCTTTTAGATGACTGATCGCCTTTTTATAGTAGGGGATTTCACATCGAGTTTTCGTAAACTCACCCCGCTTATTAACCTTTCCTTTCGTAATTTCCGACCTTAGATGGATCGGGGCTGCGAGGGGCTCGGAGGAAGCCACACACACTATTTATGTTACAGTTTTGATTATTACCTTCAAATGTTTTATGTGGGTTGTAGTAAAGCCGTTGTAATTTTTTGGATTTCAAATTTGGAATTTTATTTATTGTTCTTATAATTTCTAGTATTAGCACACGATTTTCCAAAGCAACTACTGTTGTTCAAAACATCACGTAACCACAATTATTTTTAAAGTAAGTTTCTGCAACTACCAAGATTTTTTTTACAAAGTTGTTAAAAATGTTATTCAGCTGAGGTTTTCTAACAAGGTTTAAAAAGGGTATAAGTTTTTAATTATTAAGAAGGGTTTTTAATGGAAACATGGTTTTCGAAAAACACTTCAATGTTAGAACACGATTTTCCAAAGCAACTCATCATTGTTCAAAACATCACGTGAACCGCAATTGTTTTTAAAGTAAGTTTCTGCAACTACCAAGATTTTTTTTACAAAGTTGTTAAAAATGTTATTCAGCTGAGGTTTTCTAACAAGGTTTAAAAAGGGGATAAGTTTTTAATTATTAAGAAGGGTTTTTAATGGAAACATGGTTTTCGAAAAACACTTCAATGTGACATGCCAGATTCGAGCCAAACTTCCAGGTCGCGTTTGAGGTGTTACATTTAATGGTATCAGAGCCAGGTTACAACAACTCGGCTGTGGATTGGGTTTTCAAAGGTTGAATTTTAGAAAATTATTTTCAACCATGTGGTATGTTTGAAGTATTTCTCTTAAAAAGTGTAGCTGTGGCACACTGAGTCTCCGGCGCCAATCCGTAAGTCTTCTGAATACTTTTGTCTATTTAGAAATTGAAATACTATGGATTCCTTAGATATTGGTCTAAATTTAAATTTGGTATTTATTTTATGTGGATGTGATGTTTGGATATAGAAATTGTATATATGTGTGATAAATATGTGTCTGCTTCAGTGAATAAGTGTTGTATGTATGAGATGTTTCAAGTTCTAGTTGAAATGTGATAGTGATAGTAGGATCAGAGTGCGCAGCGGTAGCGTAGTGGGGTAGATGTTACACGACTACCCTGTTAGATGGAAATTTCGAGGACGAAATTTCTTTAAGCGAGGTAGAGTTGTAACACCCTGAATTTGGGCCTAGAAGTTTTGGGCCTTGAGCATGGGAGCGGTTGAAGGCAGCTTATAATATTCTGTTGTGCATGCAAATTTCGTTAATGAAGGCTTGTTTTAGTGGTTATGTGTGCTGAGAAGTGTTGGAGAAGTCTCGGGTTCAAACTTGGACTCTAGCAAAAATTTTGGTTTAAGGTGAATCAAACCCTGGGTGTAGTAGGTAGTCCTTAAGAATATTGTTGGAGAAATTGTGACACAAAAAGCCTTGTGGCTTAGTGGCAAGTAGCGTGTGGAGCATCTGAGGGGAGGCATGGGTTCGAATCCCATGGCAAGCAAAGAGCATTTATTTTGCTAACAAGGGGCGGCAAGAGTTGGTGTTGAATTTAAACTCTGATGTTGGAGGGATCCCACATCGGGAAGCTAACATAAGAGTGGATGGGAAGCTAGCTTTAAATAGAGAGAACCATGAGGAGAGTAAATGTACCTTTCTTGGCTGATCCCTTTCGCTTTATGGCGTGCTCGTTTGGGTTGGGCGTCGGCTAAGAGTGCTCGGAGCGTGGATTAACTCCAGTCTCTAATCAGGTGTGTATTTTTCACTACTCTAGCTGTAAGATGGCTACTTCGGGCCACGATGGGTCGAAATGGGCCATGCCCAATGGGCCTACGGGCCCAATTGGATAAGTTGTTTGATTGTGTAGTAAATATTGGACTAGGCTATGTGAATCTCATATCTGTGGCTAGATTTGGGCTAAAAGGGCCACACGAGCGTGTGGGCCCATTTGGGCCGAGAATGGGTTTTAGGCCCATTCGTATTGTTATCCCTGTTTAGGATACTTTAGTTTACTGAAATACCCCAGTAGAGTAGAATTACCGAAATACCCTTGTAGGGTAGAAATACTGAAATACCTCTGTAGGGTAGAATTATCGAAATACCCCTGTAGGGTAGAATTAACGAAATACCCTCGTAGAGTAGAATTACCGAAATACCCTTGTAGGGTAGAAATCTTTGAAATACCCACATAGGGTAGAATTATCAAATACCCCCAGTAGGGTAGAATTACCAAATACCCCTGTGTAGGGTAGAATTACTAAAATACCCTTGTAGGGTAGAAATATCGAAATACCCCTGTAGGGTAGAAATACCGAAATACCCCTTTAGGGTAAAATTACTACAATACCCCTATAGGGTAGAATTACCGAAATACCCTTGTAGGGTAGAAATACCGAAATACCCCTGTAGGATAGAATTACCGAAATACCCACAGTAGGTAGAATTACCAAAATACCCAGTAGGTAGAATTACCAAAATACCCCATAGGGTAGAATTACTAAAATACCCACAGTAGGGTAGAATTACTAAAATACACTTGTAGGGTAAAATTACTAAAATACCCCACAGTAGGGTAGAATTACCAAAATACCCCCAGTAGGGTAGAATTACCAAATACTCCCGTGTGGGGTAGAATTACCAAAATACCCCTGTAGGGTAGAATTACTAAAATACCCCTGTAGGGTAGAATTACCGAAATACCCCTGTAGGGTAAAAATATCGAAATACCCCAACAGGGTAGAATTACCGAGATTCTCTTGTGGGGTAAAATTACCATTTTGCCCCTAGGGTGTTAAATGACTGTTTTGCCTTTGTGGGCAAGTGATTGACTTGGATTGTGTGGTTGACGAATTTGATTGTGAATATATGTTGGTGATATGAATGACTTGACTGTGATTGTGTGATTCAAATATGGGATGACATTCTATATACATGACATGTTGCATGGGATGGTTTATATTGATGGAGGAAGCATTCTGGCAGCCTCTCTGCAATCTGGTGGCCTCGCCACATATATCTGTTCTGGTGACTTCGTCATAATATCCGCGACCTCATTTGCAATCCGTGTAACCGCCACATATATAAATATATATATATTCGCTCGCCTTCGCCTCGCCACAATATCAGTATCTGGTGACTTCGTCACAATATCCGCGACCTCGCTGCAATTTCGTGGTGTGTAGCGGTTGGGTGGGTCGAGTAGTCTCCCACATGGTGTAAGGTCGATACGGGTGTGTATACGGTTGGATATGGGTTGGGATTGCATTCACATTCGATTCGATTCTATTACTAAAACGATTCGATTCGATTTCGATGTTAGAACACGATTTTCCAAAGCAACTCTCGTGTGTCCAAAACATCACGTAACATAACTGTTTTTTAAAGTAAGTTTCATAACTACTGAGATTTTTTTTACAAAGTTGTTAAAAATGTTATTCAGCTGAGGTTTTCTAACAAGGTTTAAAAAGGGTATAAGTTTTTAATTATTAAGAAGGGTTTTTAATGGAAACATGGTTTTCGAAAAACACTTCAATGTGACATGCCAGATTCGAGCCAAACTTCTAGGCCGGGTTTGGGGTGTTACATTTAATGGTATCAGAGCCAGGTTACAACAACTCGGCTGTGGATTGGGTTTTCAAAGGTTGAATTTTAGAAAATTATTTTCAACCATATGGTATGTTTGAAGTATTTCTCTTAAAAAGTGTAGCTGTGGCACACTGAGTCTCCTACAACCAATCAAGTAAGTCTTCGAATACTTTTGTCTATTTAGAAATTGAAATACTATGGATTCCTTAGATATTGGTCTAAATTTAAATTTGGTATTTATTTTATGTGGATGTGATGTTTGGATATAGAAATTGTATATATGTGTGATAAATATGTGTCTGCTTCAGTGAATAAGTGTTGTATGTATGAGATGTTTCAAGTTCTAGTTGAAGTGTGATAGTGATAGTAGGATCGCATCACAAGTGTGCGGGAAGCGTAGTGGGGTAGATGTTACACGACTACTACTGTCGGATGGAAATTTCGAGGACGAAATTTCTTTAAGGAGGTAGAGTTGTAACACCCTCAACTTGGGCCTAGAAGTTTTGGGCCTTGAGCATGGGAGCGGTTGAAGGCGACTTATAATATTCATTGTGCATGCAAATTTCGTTAATGAAGGCTTGTTTTAGTGGTTAAGTGTCTTTGAGAAGTGTTGGAGAAGTCTCGGGTTCAAACTTGGACTCTAGAAAAATTTTGGTTTAAGGTGAATCAAACCACAGGTGTAGTAGGTAGGCCTTAAGAATATTGTTGGAGAAATTGTGACACAAAAGCCTTGTGGCTTAGTGGCAAGTAGCGTGTGGAGCATCTGAGGGGAGGCATGGGTTCGAATCCCATGGCAAGCAAAGAGCATTTATTTTGCTAACAAGGGGTGGCAATAGTTGGTGTTGAATTTAAACTCTGATGTTGGAGGGATCCCACATCGGGAAGCTAACATAAGAGTGGATGGGAAGCTAGCTTTAAATAGAGAGAACCATGAGGAGAGTAAATGTACCTTTCTTGGCTGATCCCTTTCGCTTTATGGCGTGCTCGTTTGGGTTGGGCGTCGGCTAAGAGTGCTCGGAGCGTGGATTAACTCCAGTCTCTAATCAGGTGTGTATTTCTCACTACTCTAGCTGTAAGATGGCTACTTCGGGCCATGATGGGTCGAAAGGGCCCATGCCCAATGGGCCTACAGGCCCAATTGGATAAGTTGTTTGATTGTGTAGTAAATATTAGACTAGGCTAGGTGAATCTCATATCTGTGGCTAGATTTGGGCTAAAAGGGCCACACGAGCGTGTGGGCCCATTTGGGCCGAGAATGGGTTTTAGGCCCATTCGTATTGTTATCCCTGTTTAGGATACTTTAGTTTACTAAAATACCTCAGTAGAGTAGAATTACCGAAATACCCTTGTAGGGTAGAAATACTGAAATACCTCTGTAGGGTAGAATTATCGAAATACCCCTGTAGGGTAGAATTAACGAAATACCCTTGTAGAGTAGAATTACCAAAATACCCTTGTAGGGTAGAAATCTTCAAATACCCCCAGTAGGGTAGAAATATCGAAATACCCCTATAGGGTAGAATTACCGAAATACCCCTGTATGGTAGAATTACTGAAATACCCTTGTAGGGTAGAAATATCGAAATACCCCTGTAGGGTAGAAATACCGAAATACCCCTTTAGGGTAAAATTACTACAATACCCCTATAGGGTAGAATTACCGAAATACCCTTGTAGGGTAGAAATACCGAAATACCCCTGTAGGATAGAATTACCGAAATACCCCTGTAGGGTAGAATTACCGAAATACCCCTGTAGGGTAGAATTACCGAAATACCCCTGTAGGGTAGAATTACTAAAATACCCCTGTAGGGTAGAATTACTAAAATACACTTGTAGGGTAAAATTACTAAAATACCCCTGTAGGGTAGAATTACCGAAATACCCCTGTAGGGTAGAATTACCGAAATACTCCTGTAGGGTAGAATTACCAAAATACCCCTGTAGGGTAGAATTACTAAAATACCCCTGTAGGGTAGAATTACCGAAATACCCCTGTAGGGTAAAAATATCGAAATACCCCAACAGGGTAGAATTACCGAGATTCTCTTGTGGGGTAAAATTACCATTTTGCCCCTAGGGTGTTAAATGACTGTTTTGCCCTTGTGGGCAAGTGATTGACTTGGATTGTGTGGTTGACGAATTTGATTGTGAATATATGTTGGTGATATGAATGACTTGACTGTGATTGTGTGATTCAAATATGGGATGACATTCTATATACATGACATGTTGCATGGGATGGTTTATATTGATGGAGGAAGCATTCTGGCAGCCTCTCTGCAATCTGGTGGCCTCGCCACATATATCTGTTCTGGTGACTTCGTCATAATATCCGCGACCTCATGCTGTGGCAGTCGCCACATATATATATATATATATATATGCTTACGCTGGCCTCGCCACAATATCAATATCCGTGACTTCGTCACAATATCCGCACCTCGCTGCAATTTCTGTGGTGTGTAGCGGTTGGGTGGGTCGAGTAGTCTCCCCACATGGTGTAAGGCTGGTACGGGGGTGTATACGGTTGGATATGGGTTGGGATTGCATTCACATTCTGATTCTGATTCTATTACTAAAACTGATTCTGATTCTGATTCTGATGTTAGAACACGATTTTCCAAAGCAACTACTGTTGTCCAAAACATCACGTAACCGCAACTGTTTTTAAAGTAAGTTTCCGCAACTACCGAGATTTTTTTTACAAAGTTGTTAAAAATGTTATTCAGCTGAGGTTTTCTAACAAGGTTTAAAAAGGGTATAAGTTTTTAATTATTAAGAAGGGTTTTTAATGGAAACATGGTTTTCGAAAAACACTTCAATGTGACATGCCAGATTCGAGCCAAACTTCTAGGCCGGGTTTGGGGTGTTACATTTAATGGTATCAGAGCCAGGTTACAACAACTCGGCTGTGGATTGGGTTTTCAAAGGTTGAATTTTAGAAAATTATTTTCAACCATATGGTATGTTTGAAGTATTTCTCTTAAAAAGTGTAGCTGTGGCACACTGAGTCTCCGGCGCTGAATCCGTAAGTCTTCTGAATACTTTTGTCTATTTAGAAATTGAAATACTATGGATTCCTTAGATATTGGTCTAAATTTAAATTTGGTATTTATTTTATGTGGATGTGATGTTTGGATATAGAAATTGTATATATGTGTGATAAATATGTGTCTGCTTCAGTGAATAAGTGTTGTATGTATGAGATGTTTCAAGTTCTAGTTGAAGTGTGATAGTGATAGTAGGATCGGATCACAAGGCCCAGGCGTAGTGGGGTAGATGTTACACGACTACCCTGTCAGATGGAAATTTCGAGGACGAAATTTCTTTAAGGGAGGTAGAGTTGTAACACCCTGAACTTGGGCCTAGAAGTTTTGGGCCTTGAGCATGGGAGCGGTTGAAGGCAGCTTATAATATTCTGTTGTGCATGCAAATTTCGTTAATGAAGGCTTGTTTTAGTGGTTAAGTGTGCTGAGAAGTGTTGGAGAAGTCTCGGGTTCAAACTTGGACTCTAGAAAAAATTTTGGTTTAAGGTGAATCAAACCCTGGGTGTAGTAGGTAGGCCTTAAGAATATTGTTGGAGAAATTGTGACACAAAAAGCCTTGTGGCTTAGTGGCAAGTAGCGTGTGGAGCATCTGAGGGGAGGCATGGGTTCGAATCCCATGGCAAGCAAAGAGCATTTATTTTGCTAACAAGGGGTGGCAATAGTTGGTGTTGAATTTAAACTCTGATGTTGGAGGGATCCCACATCGGGAAGCTAACATAAGAGTGGATGGGAAGCTAGCTTTAAATAGAGAGAACCATGAGGAGAGTAAATGTACCTTTCTTGGCTGATCCCTTTCGCTTTATGGCGTGCTCGTTTGGGTTGGGCGTCGGCTAAGAGTGCTCGGAGCGTGGATTAACTCCAGTCTCTAATCAGGTGTGTATTTCTCACTACTCTAGCTGTAAGATGGCTACTTCGGGCCATGATGGGTCGAAAGGGCCCATGCCCAATGGGCCTACAGGCCCAATTGGATAAGTTGTTTGATTGTGTAGTAAATATTAGACTAGGCTAGGTGAATCTCATATCTGTGGCTAGATTTGGGCTAAAAGGGCCACACGAGCGTGTGGGCCCATTTGGGCCGAGAATGGGTTTTAGGCCCATTCGTATTGTTATCCCTGTTTAGGATACTTTAGTTTACTAAAATACCTCAGTAGAGTAGAATTACCGAAATACCCTTGTAGGGTAGAAATACTGAAATACCTCTGTAGGGTAGAATTATCGAAATACCCCTGTAGGGTAGAATTAACGAAATACCCTTGTAGAGTAGAATTACCGAAATACCCTTGTAGGGTAGAAATACTGAAATACCCCTGTAGGGTAGAAATATCGAAATACCCCTATAGGGTAGAATTACCGAAATACCCCTGTATGGTAGAATTACTGAAATACCCTTGTAGGGTAGAAATATCGAAATACCCCTGTAGGGTAGAAATACCGAAATACCCCTTTAGGGTAAAATTACTAAAATACGCCTATAGGGTAGAATTACCGAAATACCCTTGTAGGGTAGAAATACCGAAATACCCCTGTAGGATAGAATTACCGAAATATACCTGTAGGGTAGAATTACCAAAATACCCCTGTAGGGTAGAATTACCGAAATACCCCTGTAGGGTAGAATTACCGAAATACCCCTGTAGGGTAGAATTACTAAAATACCCCTGTAGGGTAGAATTACTAAAATACCCTTGTAGGGTAGAATTACCGAAAGACCCCTGTAGGGTAGAATTACCGAAATACTCCTGTAGGGTAGAATTACCAAAATACCCCTGTAGGGTAGAATTACCAAAATACCCTTGTAGGGTAGAATTACTGAAATACCCCTGTAGGGTAGAATTACCGAAATACCCCTGTAGGGTAAAAATATCGAAATACCCCTACAGGGTAGAATTACCGAGATTCTCTTGTGGGGTAAAATTACCATTTTGCCTCTAGGGTGTTAAATGACTGTTTTGCCCTTGTGGGCAAGTGATTGACTTGGATTGTGTGGTTGACGAATTTGATTGTGAATATATGTTGGTGATATGAATGACTTGACTGTGATTCTGTGATTCAAATATGGGCATGACATTCTACATACATGACATGTTGCATGGGATGGTTTATATTGATGGAGGAAGCGTTACGCGACCTCTCTCTCGCAACTGTGGCCTCACCACATATATACGCTTCCGTGACTTCGTCACAATATCCGCAGCGACCTCATTTGCATCCTGTCGGTAACCGCCACATATATAAATATATATATATATATATCTGCTTCATTGGCCTCGCCACAATATTCATATCTGTGACTTCGTCACAATATCCGCGACCTCGCCGCAATTTCACGTAGTGTGTAGCGGTTGGGTGGGTCGAGTAGTCTCCCACATGGTGTAAGGTCGCATGCGGGGTGTATACGGTTGGATATGGGTTGGGATTGCATTCACATTCTGATTCTGATTCTATTACTAAAATTGATTCGATTCGATTACATTCATCGATTTTAATTCTGATAATGATTCTTATTCTGTAATGGGCTAAGGTCCATCTGGTACTGTCTGTTGTAATGGGCTAAGGCCCGATTGGTACTGAAACTGTAAGTAAGGCTGGGGCCAGACTTTTAATTCTTTTAGATGACTGACTGTTCCTTTTTATAGTAGGGGATTTCACACTGAGTTTTTGTAAACTCACCCCGTTTATTAACCTTTCAGGTAATTTCCAGCCTTAGATGGATAGGGGCTGCGAGGGGCTCGGAGGAAGCCACACACACTATTTATGTTACAGTTTTGATTATTACCTTTAAATGTTTTATGTGGGTTGTAGTAAAGCCGTTGTAATTTTTTGGATTTCAAATTTGGAATTTTATTTATTGTTCTTATAATTTCTAGTATTAGAACACGATTTTCCAAAGCAACTACTGTTGTTCAAAACATCATGTAACCGCAATTGTTTTTAAAGTAAGTTTCCGCAACTACCAAGATTTTTTTTACAAAGTTGTTAAAAATGTTATTCAGCTGAGGTTTTCTAACAAGGTTTAAAAAGGGTATAAGTTTTTAATTATTAAGAAGGGTTTTTAATAGAAACATGGTTTTCGAAAAACACTTCAATGTGACATGCCAGATTCGAGCCAAACTTCCAGGCCGGGTTTGGGGTGTTACATATGGTGTTTTAACATTCGACCATTGAAGGACTCTATTAAGGTATGAGTTTGGTTCAGTTTTTGATAATTTTTACGTTTTTGTGATTATTGTTTTGTGTTCTAATAAGCCCATGCCTCAATTTATGAAATTGTTGATGATATCATGAGATCCCATTGTTTATTTTGTGAGCTTTGTGATGTTAAATGGTGAAATATGAAAGCTTGGTGATAGATAAACATGTTTTGTATTGTGATTTTTGATGAAATTTCTTATTATGGATTAATTTGTGAAAACGACAAAATTGAGAAGTTGAAATGTAAAATAAATGAAATATATGGACTACTAGGGACTTAATAGATATTCGGCCAAGCTTGTGTTTAATGGGATTATGCGAATAGTGTGTATTTGCGAAATAGGGACTAAAATGTCAAAAATGTAAAAATTAAGGGCTAATGTGCAAAAAGGCCAAATTATGTGATTACGAATTTAATTAAATGAATGTGAGATTTAATAAGTGAATTTGAATTTATATAGATCAAGAAAGAAGAAATTTGGACCTAGATCGAGGTAAAAATAAAGTGCTCAATTGATCGACTAATACCGTCGTTTTTACGTCTGAGGTAAGTTCATGTGTAATACATATTGATTAAACGATGTTTACATGTGTTGAAATGAATAGAAATGTGAATGTGAAGTTTGAGTATGTGAGTTGTGGATTGAATATACGAGGCACTAAGTGTGCGAATAATGAAATAGCTACGGTTACATATAAGTTCGGTTTAGTGTAATGGTACTAAGTGTGTGATACTATTAAAGCTTCAGCTAATTAATTGGCACTAAGAGTGCGAGTTCATTGAACGTTAAGGATGATTGAATTACATAGTGCATCGAGCATTGAAATGATAAATGTGACAGGTAAGGTTGTGATGGTACAGGTATGTACGGAACCTATGTGGTTAATGATATTGTGCAGTATTGTATATTGTTATGAATGTTTATTATAAGCTAAAAGATGTGGTATGGAAGTGAAATATAGCCTTGAATAAGTATGAGAAATGTGATGAGTTGTATTAATTGTTAGTTAAATTATTGAATTATATTCAATTGATGAGTTAAATATATTATATCATGAACTTACTAAGCATTAAAGCTTATTGTGTGAAATGTTCTCTGTTCTACAGTGTTATAAAGCTAGCTCTAATTCGGGGATCGTTAACGACTCAATCACACTATTGGACATCTATTTTGGTACGATTTTGAGAGTTGTATATATGGTATATGGCATGTATAGGCTAGTGTTATTTTGATATGTTATGAGTCTTGATATTAGCCATGAGATTTGGCTTGTAAATGTGGTATGTATAACCATCCAAGTTGGCTTGAATTATGTGTTTGGTAAGTATTATATGTGATGTATATAATGTTTTATGAATTGGTTTGGTTTGAGATGATCATATAATGAGTTTAGTGATATGAAATTGATGATATTATGATGAATTAGTAAATCAGGAATATATATATAAGTTGTGATGATTTTGGCATAATGATTTGTTATATTTTGAATGTGGAATTGAGTAATTTAAATAATTGATGATAGATGGCATATTATGTGTGAATTTGGTATGTTTTAGGTTGCCTATAAGTGTATGGAAATGGGGCCAAATTGGTTGCTATATGTGCATGAGTTTAGGGTGGCACATTGGCTTTACAAATGGCCTATTTTTGTCTACATGGGCAGAGACACGGGCGTGTGTCTCAGCTGTGTGTGATACACGGTCATGTTACATGACCATGTGGCCCCTAGGGTACTCTTCGAATTAAAGTCAGTATACCCTATAGTTTTGACACGGCCTAGACACACGGGTGTGTCTCCTGCCCGTGTGTGACACCCGGACTGGTACATGGGCATGTAGCCGACCATGTGATCCAAGTCAGTAACCCTCCTTAGATTTCACATGGCCTGGCACATGGGCGTGTCCTTGGCCATGTGGTACAAGTCAGTATGTATGCCCAATTTTCACACAGTCTATGACACGGGTGTGTCTGGTAGCCGTGTGAGGCACACGGATTGTTCACAGGGGCTTGTGAACCTGAAGTTAAAGAAAATTTTCTAAGTTTTTCAAAGTTTGCAAATGCTATCGGTTTAGTCCCTAACCTCTTTTAAGCATGTTTTGAGGTATCGTAGACTTATATAAGGGACAATGTATTACGAATGATTGAGATACGATGATATATATGAACAGTTTATGAATTTTTATGTGAATGATATGGAATGATAAGTAATGCCATGTAACCCTATTCCGACAATAGATATGGGTTAGAGGTGTTACATTTTATTGGTAACAGAGCTATGGTTTAGTCAATTCTAGGACTAACGTAGCGTTTAATAGTCTAGCTATACATGCCATATATATAAACCACTCCTTCAAAGTTTGCAAATGATGTGGAAAGTAACGCACCCGCTCCTGCTTAAGGGGGAGCATCGATCGATTCTAGGCCGATTTCTAGTAGCCAAGAAGGAGAGGCTAAGCAACCCTTTTTCCAAATGATGAGTGAGTGGTTTACGGAGTTCATTTGAACGAATTTGGCAGCTCAACAACCTCCAGCCCCACCTGTTCCTCAACAAGTCCCGGTTGTGCCATAAGTAATAGATTCGATTCGATTGAGTAAGCCACCTGTCGATAAGATTCGTAAACACGGGGCTAAAGAGTTTTGGGCTATGATTGATGATCATGCTGAAAAAGCTGAGTTCTGGCTTGAGAACACGATCAGAGTATTTGATGAATTGTCGTGTAATTTAGAGGAATGTATTAAATGTATTGTATCATTGTTGAGGGATAATGCGTATCATTGGTGGAAAACTTTGATATCGGTGGTTCCTAGAGAACGGGTTACATGGGAATTCTTTCAGACCAAGTTCCAGAAAATGTACATAATTCAGAGATTCCTCGATCAAAAATATAAAGAGTTTCTAGAATTGAAGCAGGGCCGAATGACTGTCACTGAGTATGAAAAAGAATTTGTACGGTTAAGAAAGTACACCCGGGAGTATGTCTCTACTGAAGAGATCATGTCTAAAAGGTTTGTTGATGGACTGAATGAAGATATAAAACTTCTAGTCGGGATTTTTGAATTGAAAGAATTTGTAGTATTGGTTGAGAGAGCTTGAAAAGATGAGGATCTCAACAAAGAAAAGAGAAAAGTTGATTCAGAGGCTAGAGATTCAAGAAAACGATCGATGAATAGATCTTATCATTCTTCGTCGACGAAATCTAGAGACTATTTTAATCGATCGATAGCTTTAGTGGGATATCAGAATAGAGACCATGGAAATCAACACACCAACCTTAAAGCTCAAGCCACATCGACATCGAGTGTTGGTAATGTAAAAGATGTTAAGCCTGAGTGTCAACACTATAGAAGACAACAATTTGGAGAGTGTTGGGGAAAAAGTAATAATAGAACTTGTTACAGTTGTGGTTCACGAGATCACTTTATAAAAGATTGCCTAGGGTTAGCTGAAAAAGATAATGCCTAGAACATGTGGTCGAGTAACATTACGACTAGAGGTAGACCATCCAGAAACACGAGCAATATGAATAGAGGTAGAGGTGTGACAAGAGACACTATAGCGAGATCGAATGCTAGAGCACCTACCCGAGCCTACGCTATCCGCGCTTGCGAAGAGGCGTCATCTCTAGATGTCATTACCAGTACTTTTACTCTCTATGATACAAAAGTTATTGTATTGATAGATCCAGGATCAACCCTTTCGTATGTATGTGTGAATTTAGTATCCATTAAGACTTTGCTTGTAGAGTCTAATGAATTTGTAATTAGAGTATCGAACCCCTTAGGCAAGTGTGTATTGGTTGATAAAGTGTACAAGAACTGTCCATTGATGATTCAGGATAGTTGCTTCCCGGCCGATTTGATGTTGTTGCCATTTGATGAGTTTGATATAATCCTGGGTATGGATTGGCTAATGTTGCACAATGCTATTGTGAATTGCAAAAGAAAGATGATAGATTTGAGATGTCAGAATAACGAGATTATCCGAATTGAGCCAGATTATTTGAATGGCTTGCCATTAGTGATTTCATCAATGTTAGCTCAAAAATATGTGAAAAATGGTTATAAAGCTTACTTTGCTTATGTGCTTGATACGAAAGTGACTGAAAAGAAGATTGAATCAGTGCCAATTGTGTGTGAGTATCCAGATGTGTTTCCTGAAGAGTTACCAGGTTTACCTCTGATCCAAGAAGTCAAATTCAGTATTGAATTAATGCCGGGTACAACACCGATATCGATAGCTCTGTACAGAATGGCTCCAACAGAGTTAAAAGAATTAAAAGTTTAGTTGCAAGAATTAACAGATAGAGGTTTCACATGACTGAGTTATTCTCTTTGGGGTGCACTGGTTTTTTTTGGGAAAAAGAAATACAGAACTATAAAAATGTGGATCGATTATCGATAGCTCAATAAAGTGACGATCAAGAAAAAATACCCTTTACCGCGTATTGACGATTTGTTTGACCAATTGAAAGGGGCTACAGTGTTTTCAAAGATAGATTTGAGATCCGACTATTACCAGTTACGAGTGAAGGATTCTGATGTTCCAAAGACTGTATTTAGAACAAGGTATGGCCATTGTGAATTCTTAGTTATGCCGTTTGGACTAACGAATGCACCTGCAATCTTTATGGACTTAATAAAATGGATTTTCAGACCGTACCTAGATCGAATTGTTGTTGTGTTCATAGATGATATTTTGATCTATTTGAGAGATGAAACAGAGTATTCCGAGCAATTAAGAATTGTATTACAGACTCTACGTGATAAGCAGTTATATGCAAAGTTCAGTAAATGTGAATTCTGGTTGCGTGAGGTTGGTTTTCTGGGGCATATTGTGTCAGCATCGGGTATCTGAGTCGATCCGAGTAAGATTTCTACAATAATGGATTGGAAGCCCTTGAGAAATGTTTCTGAAGTTCGTAGTTTTTTGGGGCTAGCGGGTTATTACCGATGGTTTGTAAAAGGTTTTTCTATGATTGCTACTCCATTGACAAAACTACTTCAAAAAGATATAAAGTTTGAATGGTCCAAGAGATGTCAAAGAAGTTTTGATCAGCTGAAAACTCTTTTAATTGAAGCTCCAGTAATAGTACAACCAGAATCGAGTAAAGAATATGTAATTTATAGTGATGCATCATTGAATGGTCTAGGCTAAGTCTTGATGCAGGAAGGCGAAATTATAACTTATGCCTCGAGACAATTGAAGCAGCATGAAAAGAATTATCCGACACACGATTTGGAATTGGCAGCCATTGTGTTTGCTTTGAATATTTGGTGCCACTATCTGTTTGGTGAGAAATGTCACGTATATTCTAATCATAAATGTTTGAAATACTTGATGACTCAAAAAGATTTGAACCTGCAGCAGCGGAGATGGCTAAAATTGCTAAAAGATTACGAGCTAATAATTGACTATCACCCGGGAAAAGCAAATGTTGTTGCTGATGCTTTGAGTAAGAAATCGTTGTTTGCTTTAAGTGCGATGAATGCTCATTTGGTTCTATCTGATGATGGTTTGGTATTAGTTGAATTGAAAGTGAGACCATTATTTATTCAGCAGATTTGTGAAGCTCAGAAAGTTGATAATGAGATTATAGCAAAACGAGCTTAGTGTGAATTGAATTCTAATTCATAATTTAGAGTTGATGATAATGATTGTTTAAGATTCCGAGATAGAATTTGTATTCCGAGAAGTCCTGTGTAACACCCTTTACCTGTACCCGAGGCTGTGACCAGATACAAGGCGTTACCAGACATGTACACGAACATTTCCAGGAAATACTGGTTATAAAATTTCATTCCAGTATAAAACAAATCAAATTTCATTTTAATGTCCCTATTATTGGCCTACGGGGCCTTAAACACACATTGAAAATGATCTGGGACTAAACCGAGAACTTATGAAAGTTCATAAAAATTTTCTAGGTAAAACCTCACACGCCCATGTGAAGGCAATACACACGCTCATGTGTTTTGGGACACACCCGTGTCCCTTACCCATGTGGAATTAATTGAATTTATTTTCTATTTCGAACCTACAGGGGTTTTCACATGGCCAAGCACACGCCCGTGTCCCTGGCCCATATCCTTCACACGGCCTAGACTCGCCCGTGTGGTCACCCGTGTCCAAGAACTTGAGCATTTTGTTTGTGACGTCAGCATGCATATAGGGGCACACGGCCAAGACACATGCCCTTGTTCTAGGCCGTGCCCTCTACACGGTTGAGACACATAGTCGTATCTCTACCCGTGTGTTTACTACCATGCACTCTGACTTCAAAATTTTAGGTGCAGGGGACACACAACCATACCACATGCCCATAGGGCGATCCGTGTGTCACATACGGCCTGAACACACGCCCATGTGTCTACCCGTGTGGACCTTGTTAGACTATTTTCCAAGCCTTTGGTCACCCTCTATCATCTATTCTCACATATAAGTTTCCATAATACAAAACAAGGCCTGATTATATACTTAAAAGACCTCGATAAACCTTATTGCATGTAAACCTCATTTCATCGGTTTAACACATGCTAGGCTATTTTCCTTGTATTAAGGATTTCTATTCCATATAACACTTTTAAGATTAGCTCATTATTATAACTCATTGCCAATTATGGACAAGCCGTCCCATGTAATTTGGTCACATTACTTAAGCCTAATTGTGATATGCCACATTTAAATATCACAAGAACATTTAGACATAAACATGCACAAATTTGTAGGTCATAACCTAATCACGATGAGCCAATTCCCACGGCCATTTACAAATGGATGTGTATACCTTTACATACCTTCATTTTGGCAAATCAAATGACACATATAACAAAATAAACAAAAGCTCTATACATGCCATTGAACAAAATAAAAGTGTCTAGATACCAAAGCTGGACTAATTGATAGTATGTTGACTCTCTAACCGTCTTCCAATCTTTACGAGTCCTCGAGCTCTGTAAGACAGGGAAAAAGAGAAGGGTAAGCATTTACATGCCTAGTAAACCCGAATAACTGGAAAGTAAACTTACCGATTAATTAGCATACAACCATATTAGGCAATAAAACCAACAAGAATGGAATGGTTTCCCTATCACATGCACTAAATCAATAAGTTAGTCACATAAAAATGCACCATGTAATTAATTTTAGATGAGCTCATCATTCAGCATTTCCATTTATGCATATCTCATATTATCCCATTAAGTTTCTCAGAATTCTTGATGGATTATCCATTTACCATCAAGTCATAAGAGCGATCATTTCATGTATGCACTTCCGCGAACCTCACATCTTACGGCGGGATTACCAGTCCAGGCTAAATCCCCAGTAATAAAAACTCATAAGGAGATGTCGAGATGACCAGTCTAGACTAAATTCTTTATAGCGACAAACACCCTTAATGAGCTCGGATCTGAATTACCAGTCCATGCTAAATTTAGACCCTAATCGGATTACTCGTCTGGGCTAAATCCACAATGCCACATATTCTTCGGGAGGCTCAATCACTCAAGGAACACCTGTTTAGGCTAGATCCTTTCCATATTTGAGATCAATGGATTACCCGTCCGGGATAAATCCTTTCTGCAACACATACAGGATCTCAAGTCACATATAAATTATGGTTTGTCCATCGAATTTCCCTTTTTAACCTCAACCGAGACATTTATCAACATGTCATTATTAAGGATGCATTTCATGGATTTTCATGCCATCATCAAATGCAATTATCATACATTCATAAATCATGCAATTAGGCATATTATGAGTTTACTTTAAGTTATCCGAACTTACCTAGTACTCGTTTCGGTATCGTGTTTCAATTATTCTGAAACCTTTCATTTTCCTTGATCGACCTCCGAAATTTGTTCCTCGGGGTCTATAACAATAAAAATGAATCATTAACACCTCACATTATACCCCTAACCTTTCACATTTTTACGATTTAGTCCCTAGGCTCGTATAATGAAATGCATGCAATTTCTACCTTACCCAAGCCTAGCCGAATGTTCTTTCCTCTTATGGTAGCCCACATTTTCGCATTATTTCTCATCTTTCTACCCATTTTTACAACTTTTAAAAAATGATCCCTAAAGCCATTTCCAAGAAAAATCACTTAGTAAAAGTTGTTTACCATCTTTTAAACTTTCATATTCCTCCATAAACCATCAAAATACAAGTAAATCATGCATGGGTAAATTTCTAAATAGGAACCCTAGCATGAAATATGGGTAAAAATAGAGAGAGTAAGTTACTGGGATTTCAAAAATATGAAGAACATTAAAAACGAGGCTTGGGAGCACTTACTATTGAGCTTGGAAAGCTTGAAAACCTTAGCTATGGAGAACCCTAAAATTTTGGCAGCAACATGAAGAAAATGAGCGGATTTTTGACTTGTTTTTCCCATTTTATTTCATTAATTAGCCAAATGACCAAAATGCCCTCAAGCCCTTTCTTTCAAATTCCATCCATACATGCTCATTTTTGTCCAAAAACTTAGAAATTGGGCAAATATCTCTTTAAGACCTTCTAATTAATAATTTAAAAAAATTTCATACAAATTTCTTCTAGAATCCAAGTTTTACAATTTATTCAATTTGGTCCTTATTTTCCAATTAGACACCTTACTCATAGAATTTCTTCCTGAAACTTTAACACATGCTTATTCTCATACTCTAGACCTCATAATAATCATAAAATAAATATTTCAATGTCGGATTTGTGGTCCCAAAACCACTATTCCGACTAGGCCCTATTTCAGGATGTTACATTTCTCCCCCTTAAGGACTTTCATCCTCGAAAGTCTTACCAGTAAACAGGTTTGGATATTGGCTTCTCATGGTTTCTTCCGGTTCCAATGTGGCTTCTTCCACTCCGTGTCGACGCCATAAAACTTTTACCAAGGCTACATCTTTATTTCTTAGCTATTTAACCTCAAGAGCCAAAATCTTGACCGGTTCTTCACCATAGGTCATGTCCGGTCTAATTTCAATCCCCATCGGTGAAATCATATGAGAGGGGTCTGATCAATATCGCCTTAACATAGGCACATGAAACAGATCGTGAATCTTCTCCAGTTTGGGTGGCAATGCCAAACGATAGGCTAACGGTCCAATTCTTTTAGTGATCTTATATGGTCCGAAAAAATCGCGGACTCAGTTTGCCTTTCCAGCCAAATCTCTATACCTTTTTCCATAGAGATACTTTCAAGAATACTCTATCTCCAACTTGAAATTCGATCTCTTTTCTTTTTATATCAGCATATGACTTTTGCCTATTCGATGTTGCTTTCAAACAGTCACGTATCACTTTAACCATTTCTTCAGTTTCCTTGCTCAGATCAACTCCGTGAATCTGACTCTCCTTGAGTTATGTCCCATACAATGGAGTTCGACACTTTCTTCCATACAATGCCTCATAAGGCGCCATCTTCAAACTCATTTGGAAACAGTTGTTGTAGGCGAATTCTACCAACAGTAGGTATTTCTCCCAGCTACCCTGAAATTCGAGGATGCAACATCGTAACATATCCTCAAGAATTTGAACCATCCGCTCAGATTGACCATCGATCTATGGGTGAAAAGCCGTACTAAAACTCAATTTTGTACCCAAGGCTTCTAGTAACTTCTTCCAAAATCTCGAATTGAATCTTGGGTCTCTATCTAATATAATCGACAGCGGTACCCTGTGTAATCTCACAATCTCAGATATGTACAAGTCGGCCAACTTATCAATAGAGTAATCTATCCTTACTAGAATAAAATGAGTTGACTTCGTCAGCTTATCCATCACAACCCATATGGCATCTTTCTTTTTCGGGGTCAATGGTAATCCTGTCACAAAGTCCATAGTGGTTCTGTCCCACTTCCATTCGAGGACCATCAAAGGCTGTAACAAACCTGAAGGTACTTGATGTTCAGCTTTGACTTGCTGACATATCAAGCATTTCGATACAACTTCAGAGATGTCTCTTTTCATGTCGTTCCACCAGTACATTTTCTTCAAATCATTATACATCTTGGTACTTCCCGGATGAATAGACAAACGACTATCATGTGCCTCTTGCAAAATTTTCCAAATAATCTCATCTTCTTTTGGTACAAAAACCCTATCTCTGAACATCAAACATCCAATTAGGACCGATCTTAAAATCTGATTTGATACCCGACTCACATTGGGCTCTTTTAACTTGTAGGTCACTATCATTAGTCTGAGCATCATAAATTTCTTAAAGAAATGTCAGCCTAGCCCTTAGCTCTACCAAGACTGAACCATCATCAAGCAACGCCAATCGAGCGTCCATGGCCCTCAGTGCAAACAAATATTTTCTGCTTAATGCGTCGATGACCACATTCGCCTTTCCCGGGTGGTAATAGATGATCAGCTCATAATCTTTAATTAATTCTAACCATCTCTACTGTCTCAGATTCAATTCCCTTTGAGTCATCAAATACCTCAAACTCTTGTGGTCTGTGAATATACGATAAGTCTCACCATATAAATAATGCCTCCAAATTTTTAAGGAAAAAATAATAGCGGCAAGCTCTAAGTCGTGTGTCGGATAATTCTTCTCATGTGGCTTCAACTACCGTGAAGCATAGCTATCACCTTGCCATCTTGCATAAGCATACAACCCAGTCCATTTAAGGATGCATCACTGTAGACCACAAACTCCTTTCCTGACTCGGGCAATACTAGAACAGGAGCTTCAGTCAGTAGTGTCTTCAACTTCTCGAAACTCTGTTGACACTTTTCTGTCCATTCAAACTTAATGTCTTTCTGTAGCAAACTTGTCATTGGAGCCGCTATCATAGAGAATCCTTTCACAAATCTTTGGTAGTAACCGGCTAAGCCCAAAAAGGTTCTAACCTCGATTACTTTTTTAGGTGGTTTCTATTCAACGATAGTAGAGACCTTACTTGGATTAACTCGAATGCCTTCACCCGAAACAATATGACCTAAAAACCCAACTTCTTAGAGCCAAAACTCACTCTTGCTGAACTTAGCATACAGTTGTTTTTCCCATAAGGTCTGCAACACAGTTCTCAAATGCTCCGCATGCTCTGTCTCATCCTTGGAATAAATCAAAATGTCGTCAATGAACACAACGACAAACTAGTCCAAGTATGGCCGAAATATCCTATTCATTAGGTCCATAAATATAGCTGGTACATTTGTTAACCCAAACGGCATGACAAGAAATTCATAATGACCATACCTCATCCTAAAAGTTATCTTAGGCACATCTCATTCCTTAACTTGCAACTGATAGTAGTCGGACCTCAAGTCTATCTGAGAGAACACAGTGGCTCCCCTCAACTGGTCAAACAAATCATCGATCCTTGGCAAAGGATACTTATTCTTGATGATCACCTTGTTCAATTGTCGATAATCTATACATAACCTCATTGAACCATCTTTCTTCTTTACAAACAATACCAGAGCACTCCAAGGCGAAAAACTTGGCCTTGCAAAACCATTATTCGTCAGCTCTTGCAACTGTGCTTTTAACTCTTTCAGCTCGGTTGGTGCCATCCTATACGGAACAATTGAAATAGGAGCTGTTCCTGGCACCAGTTCAATACCAAACTCTATTTCTCTATCAAAAGGTAATTCAGGTAATTCTTCCGGGAACACTCTAGATATTCACATACTATTGGTACGACTCAATCTTTAACTTCGTTTCTTTAGCATTCAATTTAAAAGTAAGATACGCTTTATACCATTTCCTCATATATCTTTGAGAAACCATTGATGTAATTACAATCGGCGGTGTATCTAATTCTCTTGAATCAACCCGTAGAATCTTACCACCTAGGCACTTCAATTTAATATAATTGCTACCATAGTTTACAATTACATCATGCAGGGCTAACCAATCCATACCAAGTATTACATCAAACTTATCAAATGCTAATAACATAAGGTTAGCAGGAAAGCAATGACCCTGAATTGTCAAAAGATAATTCTTATAGACTTTATCAACCAGGACTGACTTGCCTAATGGGTTTGACACTCTGATAATAAATTTCGTAGGTTCAATGGGTATATTCATACTAGACACCAATCTCAGGCAAATGTATGAATGCATCGACCTCGAATCAATTAAGGCAACAACACAAGTATTAAAAAGAAAAAAGGTACCCGTGATGACGTTAGGAGCAGAGGCTTCCTCTCGAGCGCGTATTGCATACGTTCTTGCCAAGGCTCGAGCCTCTGATTTTGCAGTGTCTTTAGCCGCAACTCGACTGCCACTAGCACTTCCAGGATACCTCGAAGGTCTACCTCGTGGAATAGGAGTACTCGACTTCAAGGCTACTTCCACCTCTTTGTCAGTTAGCTCTGGGCAGTCTCTGAGGAAGTGGTCAAGAGAACCACATCTGTAGCATGCACCGTTTCTCATTCAGCACTCCTCGAAGTGAAATTTATTATAGCTTTTGCACTTTGGCTTTTGATCATTTACACTCCCCACACTAGTCACCATCGGGGAGGAAGACTTCTGATTACGTCGTTTGGAGCTTCTCGCTCTACCCGAATATCCTACCGATAAAGTGGAGCATTCATGTTGGCTTCTATTTCGGGATGTTATATCCTGGGTTCAAATCTAGGCTCTAGAAAAAATTTAGTCTTTCCTCTTAAGTGAATATGGATACTAGCACATAGGTCTTATAATTATTTATGGACGATTTTTATCACAAAAGGAGCATGTGGTGTGGTGACAAGGTGGCGTGTAGAGTAACCTTGAGGTCTGAGGTTCGAGTGCTAGTGCAGTATAAAAGAATTATTTATTTTGCTACATAGGACGACTGGTATTTTGGTTAGATGAGGACTCTAAGTTTGAATGGGTCTTGAGGAATTTGAATGGGTTGTTGGAGGAGTAAATCAAGGAAGGGGTTGAAAAGGAAATCAGGGAGTGGATTATAGAGTAATTTATGGAGAAAAAATTGGAAATTTAAAGGGAGAGGAGAGTGTTGTACTGAATTTGGTCTTTAGGTATTAGGGGAAATCGGTTTTGGGCATTTCTTCTAAGAGCCGTGTTCGTTAAGGGTCATTTGGGGGTCTTTCAGTTTTCTTTTTTCTGACATTTCAAGCTTTTTCTCCTCATTTTTGGTTTTTATCTTTTGCATTGAGGTTCTTTCTACCCTTTGTTTTTCGAAGCCGAATAACTACAATTGTCCTGTTCGGGTACCTTTTTAGTTCTGGTTTGTTACGTTTTTCCTTTCTCCTCTTATCATTTTGTGCTTAGGTCGATTACCTTAGTACTTTTGGGTTCGGTTTTGGAAAACATTCCTTGACTTCTTTTTCTGCTTTTTCCCTTTTCTTCTTTTGGCCGATTCTTGGCTTCTCTCCCTCTCTGTTTCTTTCAATTTTTGGGCAATCTTTCTTTCTCTCTTCTATTGCTGATTCTCTTTTCTCTCTTCAACGCTGGCTGAATACTCCCTATCCTCTGCTCTTAATTTTGTGATACTGGCTGAATTCTTCATACCCCCTTCGTAGTTGTTTTAACTAGGAAGTGTTCTTTAATCTAGCCGTGCAGTACCTTTACTTTGTCTCTCTCTATATCGGTTGTTATTGCCTTCTTTTGACAACTCTTCTCTATGCTAATTTTGATAGAGGAACGATTGTCCCGTCCAGTACCTCGATTTAAGGGTATACTTTTGGGTGTGCCATTGCAGGTCGAATACCTCTTTCAGCCTTTCGTTGTACCACGTTTCGGTAAGTTGCTTTACACTTGGTTCAAGTTACTTGCGCATATGGTAATGGTTAATAAGTCCGTTTGAACGCAAATATTTATCAAGGGGCTATTATCCGATTTCGTCAACAGTTTTAGTAGGCTAGATCACGCTCATTCAATCAAGGTTTTGTGCTCGAGGGTTTCTGTGCCTTTTCGCTAGCAAGGTGTGTAACCACACCCTTCCTTACTATAAATCGGCAAAAGCCGAAGTGCCGAAACCTCAGCATTTGAGGCCTCACAAGCGTGCGATCGCCCGTGGGGTAAACCGAGCCTACAAATCATGGGCGATAGACTATAAAGGCCACCATGAGCATTTTCGTGGACTTGGGCCATTACGGACCACGTTGGGCCAAAATAGGCCATGTGGGCCTAATGGGCTCGTGGGCCTTACGCAGATTAAATTCACGGTAAGTGATAAATATTGGACTAGGCTATGTAGGTCACATAGTCATAACTAAATTTGGGCCAAATGGGCCACACGAGCGTGTGGGCCCATTTGGGTCGAGTAATGGGCTTTGGGCCCATTTACACCGTTATGATCATTTAGGTTATCTGTGTCGCTCGAGGCGGCTATAAACCTTTGGAGAGGTCGTTATCTGAGTCGAAACCCCAAAATATGTAAAAATGACCATAGTGCCCCTATAGAGTAAAATGACCGTAATGCTCCTATAGGGTAAAATGATCGTAATGCCCCTATAGGGTAAAATTATCGTAATTCCCCTGTAGGGTAAAATTACCATAATGCCCCTGTAGAGTAAAATGATCGTAATACTCCTGTAGGGTAAAATGACCGTAATACCCCTGTATGGTAAAATGATGATTATGCCCTTATGTTCCGTATGACTGATGTGCTTATGATTTACATATATGATTGTACTGAGTATGACTCTACATATGCGTAATATTTATGACATGGCACACTGCATGGGGTTGGAATTTTGATATGGAGGAAGTACTGTGCTGGTGACTATGTCACATTCACTGTTACTGGTGGCTATGCCACAATTACTGATACTGGTGGCTTTGCCACATTTACTGTTTCTGGCAGTTATGCTGCATTATTATTACTGGTAGCTTTGTTACAATATTGGTGTGCTGGTTGGGTGGGTCGATTTATATCCCCACATGGTGTGTTGGTTGGTACGAGTGGTGTGCTGGCTGGATTTAGAAGGGATGCAAAATTGCATTATACTGTACTATTTTTGTAATGGGCTTAGGCCCACATGCTATCTTGTATAGGGCTAAGGCCCGCATCTTGTTACTAAATAGGGCTCGAGCCTGGGACTCATTCTCGCATGCATTGTTTACTGTTTGACTGATAGAGGATTACACACTGAGTTTCGTAAACTCACCCTTTCTTTTAACTGTACAGGTAATCCTCAACCTTAGACGGTTTGGAGCTGTGAGGGACTCGGAGGTGGCCACACGATTGCTGATGTTCTACTTTTGGCTTTATTTATTTAAATTTCATATTGGGTTTTTGGTTATGTAATAAGACCATTTGTGGTTTTAAATTTTATTTGGGCTTTTATTTTTTACCTTAAACTTCTAGACTAGGAAAAAATGAGTTTTCAAAATAATAACTGTTTTCAAGGAAAACACACATTTTAAACTTCAAGGTTTTTAAAAGCTTTCGCGATTTTATTCAGTTTAAGAAATCAACGGTGATAAATATGGCAATCGTTTTGACAAATTGATTTCAATTAGTAACAACTTAATTTGCCAAAATTTCTCAAGCAATAAAAACCTAAAAGATTTTTAACTTAAATTTGGATTCTTAACGACAAGTCCTATTTTCAAAAAGAACTTTGATGTGACACGCCAGATTCGGCCATAACGTCTAGGCCGGGTTTGGGGTGTTACACATTAGGTACGAAACTACACTTCAGCACTGCCTTTCATCCACAGACGGATGGTCAATCCTAGCAGATTATTCAAACACTCGAGGATATGTTGAGATGTTGCATTCTTAAGTTTGAAGGTACGTGGGAACGATACTTGCCACTGATTGAATTTTCGTATAATAATAGCTTTCAATTGAGTATTAAAATGGCTTCTTATGAAGATTTATACGGTCAAAAATGTCAAACACCTTTGTATTGGACTGAATTCAGTGAGAATAAGATACACAGGGTCGATTTGATCAAAGAGACTGAATAGAAAGTGAAAGTGATTTGTGATAGTCTAAAAGCAGTGTCAGATCGTCAAAAATTATATGTAGATTTGAAACGAAAAGATATTGGGTTTAGATTGGGGATAGAGTGTTTTTGAAAGTATCTTTATAGAAGAAAATACTTCGATTTGGTCGTAAAGGCAAATTGAGTCCGAGATTCACCGAGACATATGAAATTATCGAGCGAGTTGGACCAGCTGCTTATCGGCTAGTATTGCCATCCAAGCTAGAAAAGATCCATAATGTGTTTCACGTATCGATGTTTTGATGATACAGATTTGATCCCTCACATGTGATTTCTTCGTTAGAAATAGAAATTCGGTCTGATATGACATATGAAGAAGAACCTATCCATATTTTGGCTCCCTAGGTTAAAGAATTATGAAATAAGAAAATTTCTTTAGTGAAAGTGATATGCCATAAACACGGGGTCGAGGAAGCTACATAGGAACCCGAAGATGCTATGAAACAATAATATCCAAATTTGTTCAACGCTAAGATTTTCGGGGACAAAAATCCCTAAAAGGGAAAGCTGTAACAGCCCGGTTTACACCCTAGACGAAACAGTAGTTTCGGGACCACAAATTTGAGTCAAAATATATTTTAATATTATTTTTCGTGTTTACAGTACGTGGTTAAGCATTGTGTGTTTAATTTGATACATTGACCTAATCGCAGAAAATGCAAAAGATGTGTTCTATTTGTTAAAGTGCTGAATTGCTTTGTCTTTATATATTTGAGGTCCTTATGATGCAAATAGACCATGGTTATAATTAAATGACATTGATGGACATTAGTTAGTGGAATTGTAATGATTTTATAAAGGTTAATTAAGTAATTGTATAAATCAATGTTATTAATTATAACAAAACATGCATTTTGTGTCCATCTTTTTTTGTTCTGCCAAAATTAAAGAAAGAAAGGTTAGGGTATGGTGTTTTAACATTTGGCCATTGAAGGACTTGATTAAGGTATGAGTTTTTTTCAGCTTTTGATAATTTTTATGTTTTTGTGATTGTTATTTTGTGTTCTATTAAGCCCATGCCTCAATTTCTAAAATTGTTGATGATATCATGAGATCCCACTGTTGATTTTTTGAGCTTTGTGATGTTAAATGGTGAAATATGAAAGCTTGGTGATAGATAAACATGTTTAGTATTATGATTTTTGATGAAATTGCTTATTATAGATTAATTTGTTAAAATGAGATATTGAGGAGTTGAAATGTGAAATAAGTGAAATATATGGACTACTAGGGACTTAATAGATATTCGACCAAGCTTGTGTTTAATGGGATTATGTGAATTTTGTGTATTTGCGAAATAGGGACTAAAATGTCAAAAATGTGGAAATTAGGGGCTAATGTACAAAAAGGCCAAATTATGTGACTATGAATTTAATTAAATGAATGTGAGATTGAATAAGTGAATTTGAATTTATTTAGATCAAGAAAAGAGAAATTCAAACCTAGATCGAGGTACAAACAAAGTGATCGATTGATCGACTAATACCGTCGTTTTTACGTCCGAGGTAAGTTCGTGTATAATACATATTGATTAAACAATGTTTACATGCATTGAAATGAATAGAAATGTGAATGTGAAGTTTGAGTATGTGAGTTGTGGATTGAATAGACGAGGCACTAAGTGTACGAATAATGAAATAGCTACAGTTACTGAAAATGGCACTGAGTGTGCGAGTTGGTAACAGCTTTGGTTGAGTAAATGGAACTATATGTACGAGACCGATAAAAGTTTGGTTTAATGTAATGGCACTAATTGTGCGATACTATTAAAGCTTCGGCTAATTAATTGGCACTAAGAGTGCGAGTTCATTGAATGTTAAGGATGATTGAATGACATAGTGCATCGAGCATTGAAATGATAAATGTGGCAGGTAAGGTTGTGATGGTACAGGTATGTACGAAACCTATGTGGTTAATAATGTTGAGTAATATTGTATAGTGTTATGAATGCTTATTATAAGCTAAAAGATGTGGTATGGAAGTGAAATATAGCCTTGAATAAGTATGAGAAATGTGATGAGTTGTATTAAATGTTAGTTAAATGATTGAATTATATTCAATTGATGAGTTAAATGTATTATATCATGAACTTACTAAGCTTTAAAGCTTACTGTATGAAATGTTCTCTATTTTACAGTGTTATAAAGCTAGCTCTAATTCGGGGATCGTCAGCAACTCAATCACACTATCGGACATCTATTTTGGTACCACTTTGGGAGTTGTATATATGGTATATGGCATGTATAGGCTAGAGTTTTTTTGGTATGTTATGAGTCTTGATATTAGCCATGAGATTTGGCTTGTAAATGTGGTATGTATAGCCATCCAAGTGGGCTTGAATTCTGTGTTTGGTAGGTATTATATATGATGTATATAATGCTTTATGAATTAGTTTGGTTTGAGATGATCATATAACGAGTTTAGTGATATGAAATTCATGATATTATGATGAATTAGTAAATAAGGAATATATGTAAGTTGTGATGATTTTGGTATAATGATTTGGTATATTTTGAATGTGTAATTGAGTCGTTTAAATAATTGATGATAGATAGCATATAATGTGTGAATTTGGTATGTTTTGGGTTGCCTATAAGTGTATGGAAATGGGGCCAAATTGGTTGCTCTATGTGCATGAGTTTAGGGTAGCAAATTGGCTTTGCAAATGACCTATTTTTTTCCACACAGGCAGAGACACGGGTGTGTGTCTCAGCCGTGTGCAACACACGGTCATGTTACACGGCCATGTGTCCCTTGGGTACCCTCCGAATTAAAGTCAGTATACCCTACAGTTTTGACATAGCCTTGTAACACTCCCTACCCGTATCCATTACCGGAATAGGGTACGAAGCATTACCGGAGTTTACTGAACATTTTCAGAAAATTCTGAGTCATTTATTATTCATATTTTGAAAATAATCATAACGTCTCTTTATTGGGCCCTCGAAGCCCCAAACATACAATAGAAACCAACCGGAATTAAATTGGGATCATAAAAAAAAATTTCGCAAAATCTTAAATTTTATTTTCATCTAAGTACTTACCATTTCAATGCTCCTTATAATTAAACATGTTACCATTCAATCAATAGCTTAACACTTGTCTAAGCGTCAAACAACATCATTGTTAGTATACTTGCACATATTTCATCTAAATTCAACATTGATATACTTATTTTCTCGACATGTCACACTTGAGTTTAATAATTGTCTTTACTTACATAATTTCCTTGTATCAACATATCAAAGATAATCATATATGCACATGTTATGAAACATATCATTATCAACATATCAAAGATAATCATATATTCACATGTTATGAAACATATCATTCTCTTACCGTTTCTTCATAAGTGTATATCAATCATTTCATTATATCAATATTTCATGCTCCATCATTTCCATATATTTTATGTATATTTATTCCGGTAAAGTTTATATCAAACTTAACATAAATTATATTCCATGTACTTATTCTTATTTCGTTTATCTATCTTCATAATTATTTCATACAACTATTTTGTACATATATTTCTGTATGACCAGTTATTGTAAATATTTCACACAACCATTTCATATAACCATTCGTCATCTGATACATATTACCTGAATATCAATTGTTCAATAGATGTCATAGCGTCTCCCATCCACAGTCTTATTTATCTTTGACATGATGCCATAGTGTCTTTCAACTATGGTCTTACTCATTTTCTGTCATGTTGCCATGGTATCTTTCAACCATGGTCTTGTTCATTTCATATCACATTGTCATGGTATCTTTCAACCACAGTCTTATTCATTTCATATTAGGTTGCCATGGTATCTTTCAACCATGGTCTTACACATTTCATATCAGGTTGCCATGGTATCTTTCAACCATGGTCTTACACATTTCATATCAGGTTGCCATGGTATCTTTCAACCATGGTCTTACACATTTCATATCAGAGAGCACACTCCCACGAACCTCATCCTTACAGTGGGATTACCAGTCCAGGCTAAATCCTGTAATATAAACTCATAGAGTATTGTCGGGATTACCACCCAGGCTAAATCCCCGCAACGACAATTACTCTAATAAGCTTGGATCGAATTACCACCAAAGCTAAATTGGACCCTAATTCAGACACCGTCCAAGCTAAATCCATTTTCCACATATTCTTCAGAGGGCTATATCGAGATAGGATCACCCGTCCGGCTAGATCCTTTTATCGTCAATTCCTTTTCAAAGATCCATCAAATTTTCCTTTCATTCAACCGGGATTTCTTCCCCTTTTTATCAATATGTCAGTATTTCATAAATTTTCATATAATGAACATTCAAATCATATTCATATCAAAAACATGCATTTCAAGCATTTAAGAATATAATTCAAGTTATATGAACTTACCTCATTACTTGTTTGTGTTTATAATTTTATTAATCCGATATCTTTTCTTTTCCACGATCAAATCTCTTATTTGAGTCGTCCGGATCTTTATAAATAAATTTGATCATCATTTTCATTCATTTAATATTCTAATGTATTTAATTAATGCTCTAGACAAAATTACCATTTTGCCCCTAAAATTTTATTTAATGACGATTTCATCCTTAGGGTTAGGAAAATAAAATTCTTGCAATTTAATCCTTATTTCCATCTATTATTCTCATATATATTGATAACATTTCATGATTTCTATAAAATATCAGAATTTTCCATAATTTCAACACTTTTCAATTTAATCCCTAAAACATGTTTTCCCCCGATCTTGAACTAAATTAATAATTTCATTCAATTTTGTAATTTAAATTATAAAATAGTTCATTTCATGCAATTTGGTCATTTCAAATATTTTTACAAAATTACCCATAAAGTTTTACTTTTATTCAATTTAGTCCCTGAGCCTAAAACATGCAAATTAGCCATGTTAGATGAATATTCATACATATTTTCCTCCTCCTCCTCTCCATTCCACATCCTTAATGTATTTAACACACTTGTAAGTAATATTATCTATAATTTTTATTAATTACTTTTATGAATATTCAAGCTGTCCATCTGTGTCATAGTCACTAAATTATTTATATCTGGAGCTATAGAACTCAAAATTAAGGTACTATAATTTTCCCTGAAACTAGACTCATATATCTTCTTACCATAAAATTTTCAGAATTTTTGGTTTATCCAATAAGTTCAGTTTATTCTTTAAATTTACCCATGTTCTGCTGTCTGACAGTCCTGACCCTTCTTAACTAAAAATTAATTATCTCCTCGTACAGAATTTGAATGATGTTCCTGTTTATTTCTCTTGAAAATAGGCTCATTCAAGATTCTAAAAATATAAATTTAAGTCCATAATTATTTTTATCCAATTTTTGATGATTTTCAAAAGTCAGAATAGGGGAACCCGAAATCATTCTGACCTTATCTCACAAAATTGATTATATCTCATGATTTACAATTCCATTGCTTACATAATTTTTTCTATAAGAAACTAGACTCAATAAGATTTAATTTCATACTTTATTCATCCTATAATTCGATTTTTAAAATATTTGATGATTTTTCAAAGTTAGACTACTGCTGCTGTCCAAAACTATTTTGGTACAAGATATTAATTACCATGTTATAACACCCTTATTTTCTATTTCTACACCATTTCTCATCACTTTCTCTTATTTTCTCTTCACTAACATATCAAGAACATAGGACCTTATGTAAGAAAACTCTACTATAACATTATTTCCATGCTTTGTCAATAATATCAAACTTAAAAACATATTGAAATCTTGATGTACTTACCTTGTTCTATTGATACTAATCTTTAACTTGATTTTCTCTCTCCTCCAGCTTCTATTCTTGAATCCAACTTGATATTCTAACTCCCCATGGTCTCCTTAACATTTCTCTATTAGTAGCTATGAAAATTCTTTTGATTTCTAGGTGAAAATGGTGAATTTTTGGTGGAAGGACCAAATTGTAAAGAAAAGAAAGTTTCTTTCTTCCTTTTCTCTTCATACGTTGGGTGCATGGAAAAAATGATGATTCTTCATCTTTCTTTCCTTATATATACTAAGTAAAATAATAATAAAATAATAAAATATCATTTAAAAATTAAATTAAAATATTAATAAACTATTATTTATTTATTTATTTAATCTAAAATATCTCCAACATCATCATTGCTTTCTAGATTTCTCTCTCTTCCAATTGACCATTTTGCCCTTCATTATCTTTTAAAATTTCATCCTTGAGTCATTATTTAATTTGGTAAAATTGCAATTTAGTCCCTCATAGTTCTTCATTTATTCAATTTGGTCCTAATTCATCCATTTTCCTTAGTTTCTAGATCATTCCACCCTTAAAATATTTACACTATTGGTCCTTCAAATTTTTCATATTTACACTTTAACCCCTCAAATTTTGAGTATTTACTCTTGTGCAACAAAACTTTTCTCACTTTTACAATTTAGTCCTTTCTTGAATTAATATATCATAATATACTTCCCAATATTGACATAACTCAAAATTTTCCTTTTTGTCACTTTATTTCCTTATTTTACCATATCACAGATAATATTTTACTGTAAAAATTTTCGGGATATTACAAGCCTAGACACACGGGCTTGTCAACTGGCCGTGTGTGACACACGGACTGGTACATGGGCGTGTGGTCGGTCGTGTGAACGAACTCAGAAACCCCCTTTAGATTTCACACGGCCTGGCAAACGGGCGTGTCATTGGTCGTGTGGTACAAGTCAGTATGTATGCCCTGTTTTCACACGGTCTGTGACACGGGCAGGTCTGGTAGCCGTGTGAGGCACACGGGCTGTTCACACGGGCGTGTGACCCTGAAGTTAAAGAAAATTTTCTAAGTTTTTTAAAGTTTGCAAATGTTATCGGTTTAGTCCCTAACCTCTTTTAAGCATGTTTAGGGACAATGTGTTATGAATGAATGAGATATGATGATATATGTGAACAGTGTATGAATTTGTATGTGAATGATGTGGAATGATAAGTAATGCCTTGTAACCCTGTTCCAGTAATGGATATGGGTTAGGGGTGTTACAAAGATATTGTTACAAGAAATGTTGTGATGATGACTAAATTACAAATATGTAAAAGTGACATGTAAAATGTAAGATAAAAATTACTAATGAAGTATAGAAATTTATCAATTATTAAGACATGATATATGTGTTAAGAAAAGTAAAAGATACAATTATATGAATTATTGTTATAAGGGCTAATTTGTAAAGAGTGCAAAAGTAATATGTGATATCATTTGCCCAAGTAGACGAGATAAGAACTATTGGGATATTAGTGGTATGCCATTAAGGAACATTAGCGCGTTCTTTGATTATTAGCACGTTAGTGCTCTTTGATTAGCACACTTGTGCTCTCTGTTTATCTGCTTCGTTGGTGTTCTGTTATCTGCTTAAACGGTGTTCTATTCAGTTCCTTGTACCCTCTTTGTTCTGTTAAGTCTACTGAGCCTCTAAAATGGTACAAGATTATTTTAGTGATAATTAAATTATAAAGATTATATGCGCTTGATAGCAAGACAAATTTGTATTTTTAATATATTTATTTTGGCTAATTATCAAATAAAATGCTATTAAATTATAAATTCGTTATAAGGAATGATGTTGGTGTGCTAAATTCAAACTCTTACAAAAAAGAGCTAAAATGGAACAAAAAGCAAAGAGGAGGGCTTGATTGAAAGATTGAAGATTCAAAGATGATTGGATAAAGATTGAAGGATTGAAGATTTTTTATAAATGTGGCTAGATAAAGATTGAAGGATTTTTTATATTGTTACAACTCTGTAATTAGTTTGAAATCTAGTTTAAATTTGATTTTGAATTATTTAGTGATAATATTTAGAATTATTTAGTGATAATATTTAGGAAATCTAGCTAAATTTTAGCACTAAAAGTGTGTATAAATACCTAGTGGCTACAACCAATTGAACACACTTTACCTTTGGCATTTAATAAATCCTTTATTTTTTCTTTTCTCCCTTCCTACGTCACCCCTGTTCTTTCTATTTTTTTTCTTTAACTTCAAGCTTTTTGGTTTAATTGCCTTCGAAGGCCCTTTCCATTTCCACCATTCACAATTCCACAAAACCACTTTCAAAGCATGATTTTACTCATGATTAACTAAATCCTTTTTAGCCTTAGCCCAGTTATCACTTCGACAAAGTAATCGAGAGATATAAACCCACAATAAAGACTTTGCAATTCGGTATTCGCTATATCTTCAGTATATGGGATAATACAAATTCGTCCATCAAAGTTGATTCGATTTCAATTCAAAAAGCATACATTGGATTGGAATCATTTGGCGTACAATTGGGAAGTTGAGTCGGCGGTGCTGTATTCAAAATCCGGCTAACAAATTGGCGAGTTCAATTGGAAAAAGCTAGTCGAATTTTGTCAAGGGAGATAGTGATTGGATTTAAACGACCCACATGGTTGAGGCCATTAATTTAAGTTGGGCTTTTTAGATCGCTAGGCTGTCGAAGTTTTAAATTACGGGTACGTGCCACATGGTTGGAAATTTGAAAAGGGTCAATTTGCAGGTAATACCGGGATCGACTACGAGAGGAAGATTTGGCGATTTGAGGGATCCTCGATTGCTATAACCATCTTATCGATTGGAAGGGAAAATCTATTTCAAGAATCGATTCAAGATTGGAATACACCAAGGCTAAGACTGAGCTTAAAATATATTTTATTTATCCATTTATTTTATTTTCTTAAATTTATTTTTGCATTTTTGAATCTATTTTTATTTTATTTTATTACACTTCATATTTCCTTATTTTATTATCTTAATCAATTTAAACCCCCCATTTTTTTTATTGTTTCAGCACTACTATACACAAGTCATGGGCACAGCTGTAGCTGCGACAATGAATCTAGTCACAACAAAAGCTGAAATTAGATAACCAGTCCCTGTGGATTCGACCCTACTACTCTATATTTCAATTTATGGTTATATTTGTTTTAAGAATTTATATTTGGTGATTTCAACGCCCATCAAATTTTGGCGTCGTTGCTGGGGATTGGTGAAAATTTTCTAATTTTTGTTTGTTTTCTTTATGACCAGGACAGAATCGGGAACTTTAGCATTTGAACCAAAGATAGAAAAGTTGGCTCAAACTCTTCCAAGAGAAGAAATTCGATGAGGTAAACAACCACAACCTGGTTTTGAAGAAGGATCTTACATCGAAGATATCTACTCATCTGAAGATTCAGACGGCATGGCAGATCAAACTATACGCCAACTTGCAGCTGCACCAGACGAACAACAACCGCTATGCATAATTTATTCGGTGATTGAAACACCATTCGAGTTGACTTTGAGATTAATACATTTATTGCTTACTTTCCGCGATTTGAAAATGAGAACCCCCATACTCATATGAAGGAGTTCCACATGGTTTGTCTAAACATGAAACTAGAATGAGTAATTGAGGATCAAATAAAACTACGAGCTTTTCCTTTTTCATTAGCTAACTCTGCTAGAGAATGATTGTTTTATTTACCTTCAGGATCTGTTAATACTTGAACTAATATGTCTCGATTGTTTCTTGACAGGTTTTTCCCAGTAGCTGAGTTAAGGAGGAGTATAGTCGGAATACAACAAAAAGAAGCAGAATCACTCTATGAATATTGGGAGTGATACAAGAATTTGTGCGTAAGTTGCCCACAACATGGTCTGTTTGAACAGTCGCTCCTACAATCTTTCTACGAGGGGTTACTCCAAATGGAAATGAAGATGATTGATACTGCTAGTGGAGGGGCTCTTGTAAACATGACTCCTCAAAGAGCTAGGGAATTAATTTCGACTATGGCTGCAAATTCTCAATAGTATCAACCACCTATTAACCTATGAGAAGGGTTCATAAGCTAAGTACTCCTTTCATAGTAAATAAGATTGATGAACTTACTAATGCGATTAAATATGCTTGCAGGACAAATGAACCCAGCATGATTTTGTGAGATTTGTGCTAAGCCTGATCATCCTACTGACTCGTGCCTAATTTTACTTCAAGACACAACCACACAAGTAAATGTCATTGGGAACTTCCCAGGGCCACCTCAAAGGCGTTATGATCTATATTCAAGCACGTATAATGTAGGATGAAGCGATCACCCAAACCTGAGCTATGGGTTGAACCCTCAATACAATCAACCATATCAACAGAGACCACCTCCGCCTCAATAGTATCAACCTCCAAAGTCATCTCTTGAAGCTATAGTAGAGAGGTTAGCCATTAGCATTGGAAAGTTCCAACAAAAGACTGAAGTACATTTCCAAGAACTAGATCAGCAAATAAGTAAGCCAGTAGTTATGGTTAGCCGTTTGGAGAACTAAGGAAAATTTTCATCTCAAACTGAGCCAAACCCAAATAAAAATGCAAGTGCTGTGACCGTAAAAGATGGAACAGAGTCAGAACTAGTGCCTGGCATGAATCGTGACCATGATGTTGAACAAGAAGTTGAACCAGTAGCTCCCACTGAGTCGGTGCCTCATAAACCATTTGTTGTACCTCCCCCATACCCTGGAAGGCTCTCCCAAGTTAAAAAGGAACGAGAGGAAAAAAAATCCTTAAGACATTCCAAAAGGTAGAAATTAATATTCCTTTACTTGATATAATTAAACAGGTTCCATGCTATGCAAAATTTTTAAAAGAACTATGCACCGAAAAAAGAAGCTCCAAGGAAATTAATGTGTGAATATGGGAGAAAACGTTTCTGCAATGCTACAAAGGAAAATCTCCCGAAGTGTAAGGACCAAGGTATGTTTTCTATATCCTGCAAAATAGGTAATATTGGCATAAAGAAAGCCATGTGTGATTTAGGAGCATCTATTAATATAATGCCTTTATCTATTTTTAAATTGCTAAACACGGGTCCTTTGAAAGAAACATGGGTGATTATTCAATTGGCAGATAGATCATGCGTATATCTAGAAGGGGTGCTGGAAGATGTCCTCGTAAAGGTAAATGAGTTAATTTTTCCTGCAAACTTTTACATCATCAATATGGAGGATGATTACTCAAAAAATGCTTTTGATATTTTACTCGGGAGACCATTCTTAAGTACCGCACGTACAAAGATTAATGTTCAAAGTGGAACATTTACTATGGAATTCGACGATGAGGAGGTAAAATTTAATGTTTATGAGGCAATGAGCCAACCCAGTACAATGTCAAATATTCTAGTGTTCATATGTCGAATATTTCTAGTGTTCATATTATTAAACCACTAACGAAATTTCATTTTGAGTATGATGAAGAGGATGAGTTACAAATTTTTCTTTGTAGGAATACAATGGATAAACTAGAGGAATTAATGACTTTCAAAGAACTGATTCGTGAAACCATTATTCTATTGGAGACTCCACAATTTCCTAGAAGTCAAGGTAAATGTTTTCAACTTTCTCCTTCTAAAACTAAACTCTTGCCTTCTATTTTGTAGGTTTCAAAACTGGAACTCAAATCATTATTGGAACATTTAAAGATTCCGATAAAGGAAAAGACAAACCCGAACGGAGAAGCTCAAAGACACCTTAATCCACTATTAATGGAGGAATTCCAAGTGCACGTGATGGAAGAATTAATTCTTAAGAAATGAAATGAATAACACTCAGGTCGCCGAGCTAACGACGTTAAACAATAGCTCTTAATGAGAGGCAACCCACATTTATTTTTATTTATTTATTTAATTTAATTTTAAATTTTAGTTTAATTTGAGAATTAAATAAAATATTATTTTAATCTATTTGATCGTGCTGTTTTCCAAGAGCAACCACCTTTAGCTGTAGACGAACGACTTCATCGCATTGAAGCTCGCCTCAAAATAATGGAAGCCAATATCTCAAACATCCTCACTGTTCTACAAAGTGATCACTTCCATCGCCCTCTGGTCCATTTAATATAAACAGGGAGTGCACTTTTTCCATTCATATTATTCTTTTTACACTTTGGAGGCAATATGGGCTAAGTAGGGGGAATTTTGAATCAAGCCACACTTTCTTTTTGCATGTGTTTTGCTAAGAATAATTTTTTAATTCATTTCGGAAATAAACCTCTAATTCTTGTGTTTAGTTTACTTAAATAAGTGGGTGAATCATGAATAACTATTGCTTGTTTGATCAATGGATATTTTATAGAATTGAAAATGTTATGCCTTAGTTGATATTTCATGAAAATTGTTGGTTTTGTTGAACTTGCCTAATGAAAGTACTCGTTTAAATAAATAAATAAAAAAACAAATAAATAAATAGCTCAGTTAAGAGTGAAGATTCAGAAATGTGACCAAGTTGAGTAACTGGGATGAGGTGCTTGGGTTGTCATCTCATTTCGCGTCAAAAGGTTTGGTGACGAGCCGAAGCTTGTAACACTCTGCTAATCGAGCTGCCTTGAGAAATAAATCGATTAGGGACATGTGAAACTGAGTAACTAGGATAAGGTCCTTGGATTGTCATTTCATTTTGCGTCAAAAAGTTTGATTATGTCTCAAATTCGCTAAAAATAAAAAAATTAAATAAAGAGAACGTACTAGGTTGAGTAACCGGGGTGAGGTGCTTAGGTTGTTATCTCACTTCGCGTCAAAAGACTTGACTACGTTTGAAAAAAATAAAACAAAAAAATAAAAAAATGTTAATAGATATAAATAAAAGCTTATATTGAGTATGACCATTTTGCATGTTTGATTGAGCCTATATTTAGTGAAATAGTTGAGTTTGACATATTGTTTGAGATTTTATGAAATGCTTCTTAATTGAGTTTAGCAATTGTTTACTTTTTATTCACCTAATTGTTTGATGTATGCTTGACTAAGAAAGGGGGTTTTGATTTTGAAAGGGATTGAGAAATTATTTTTAATGGATATCATGCTTGAGGACAAACATCGGCTAAGTAGGGGGAATTTGATAGCAAGATAAATTTGTATTTTTAATATATTTATTTTTGGCTAATTATCAAATAAAATACTATTAAATTTGGATTTTTCTTATCAGGAATGAAGTTGGTGTGCTAAATTCAAACTCTTACAAAAAAGGGCTAAATTGGAACAAAAAGCAAAGAAAAGGGCTTGATTGAAAGATTGAAGATTCAAAGATGATTGGATAAATATTGAAGGGTTGAAGATTTTTTTAAAAGTGGTTGGATGTAGTTTGAAGGATTTTTTATATTGTTACAACTCTATAATTATTTTGAATTCTAGTTTAAATTTGATTTTTAATTATTTAATGATAATATTTAGAATTATTTAGTGATATTGTTTAGGAAAAATCTAGCTAAATTTTAGCACTAAGAGTGTGTATAAATACCTAGTGGCTACAACCAATTGAATACACTTTACCTTTAGCATTTAATAAATTCTTTTTTTTTTCTTTTCTCCTTTCCTGCGTCACCTCTGTTCTTTCATTTTTTTCTTTAGCTTTTAGCTTTTTGGTTTAATTGCCTTCCAAGGCCCTTTCCCTTTCCACCTTTCACAATTCCAAAAAACCATTTTCAAAGCATGATTTTGTTCATGATTAACTAAATCCTTTTTAGTCTTAACCCCGTTATCACTTCGACAAAGTAATCGTGGGATATAAACCCGCACTAAAGAATTTGCAATTCAGTATTCACTATCTCTCCGATATATGGGATAGTACAAATTTGTCCCTCAAAGTTGATTCGATTTCAATTCAAAAAGCACCCATTGGGTTGGAATCGTTTAGGGTACAGTTGGGAAGTTGAGTCGGCGGTGCTGCATTTAAAATCCTGTGAACAAATTGGCATGTTCATTTGGAAAATGCTAGTTGGATTCCGTCAATAGAGATAGTGATCAGATTTAAACGACCCACATGGTTGAGGCCATTAATTTGAGTTGGGCTTTACAAATCGCAAGGTTTTCAAAGTCTTAAATTACGGGTACGTGCCATGTAGTTGGAAATTTTACAAGGGTCGATTTACAGGTGATACAGGTATCGAATATGAGAGGAAGAGTGTAACACCCCTAACCCATATCCATTTTTGGAGTAGGGTTACGAGGTATTACCAATCAATTCACAACATATAGCATACATTTATCAAACATAAAGCATTCATTCTCATAAATCATTCAACACAATCACATTGTCCCTTATAAGGGTCTACGAGGCCTTAAACGTACTTTAGAAGTGTTTCGAGACTAAACCGATAACATATAAAAATTTTGGAGACTTATAAAAATTTTCAACCTTACAGGAGTCACACGCCCAAGTGAACAAGCCGTGTGCCTCACACTACTCTAGACACGTCCGTGTAACAACCTGGTTTTAGCTAAATCAGAACAGTGGTTTCGGAACCACAAATCTGAGATCGTAAAATAATTTTAATATTTTTTTGGGTGTTTACAGCATGTAATTATATATGTGTGAAAGTTTCATGAAATAATTTTAGCATTTGAATGCTTAATTTGACAAAAGGACTTAATCGCGTAAAATGCAAAAGTAGCATGCTACAGTTAAAAGTGCCCAATTACTATGTTTATTAAATGTGAGGTCCTTATGATGTGATTAAACCATTTTTGGTGGATTGTGACAAAAAAGGGCATTAAATGAATGTTTTAAATGTTTATTAACTAAGGTTAAATTTGTAAATTATGTATTAAGTTAAAATAAAAATAAGTAATAAACATATCATCTTCTTTAATGGTGTAATTCAACCGAATTTAAAGAAAAAAGGAGACCATTTAGGGTTTGAAGCATTCAACACTCTCATTAGCTAGCAAGTAAGTGATTTTAGCTCGGTTTTTTGTGATTTCTATGTTTTTGTGATCGTTGCTTTGAGTACTAGCTAGCCTGTGCCTTAATTTTTGAATTTGTTGATGATTTTGTGAAATGCAATTGTTGAATTCTTAAGCTTTGAGATAGTATATGATGAATTATGGAAGTTAAATGATAAAGTATAAGTTTTGTTAAGTGATTTTGAGTGAAAATGCATAAATAGGATTAAATTGTGAAAAGTGTAAATTGACGGGTTAAATTGTGAAATAAATGAAAAATATGGGCTGTTAGGGACCTATAGAGAATTCAGCTAAGCATGGGTCATATTAAATTTTGTGCATTTTGTGTTTTTATGAAATAGGGACTAAATTAAGAAAATGTGAAATTATAAGGGTTAAAGTGTAAAATGTCCCAAACTGTGTGTTTTGGATGAAATTGAATGTGTTGATGAATAAAAGAGTTAATTTTGAATGTATATAGATCAAGAATGAAAGAAATCGGATTTAGATCGGGGAAAATTGAAAGTTGACGAATAGTTGATCCAGTTTGTTTATCCCTAATAGGAGGTAAGTTCATATGGAAATAAATGTCTTTTAATTTAATTATACATGTTCAATTGTTATTGAATTGCTATGAATGTTGAACGTGTACTTACGAGTAACAATCGGCTAAGTTTTGACATCTGAAAGTCTAGTACGAACCTTAGGAATAGAATAGGATACAATTGTCATGACATTAGGTTACAGAGATGTGATTACATGTAAGACCATGTCTGGGACATTGGCATCGTTAATCGATTTTGTGTAAGACCCTGTTTGGGACATAGGCATCGATATGTGATAACATGCAAGACCATATCTGGGATATGGCATTGTACGAGCTTATGTGATTTCTGAGTATCCTTAACTATTCCGAACAGTTCAATGGGCAAAGTCAAGTTGAGAAAGAATATGTGAATTAGCTAAGTGACTCAGGTACGCACGAGATTCATACGAGTATTGAGAAGTGAAGTAAATGACAAATTTGATTATGATATTGAATATGTGTTCAAAGTGAAAGGTTTGTGAACTTGTGTGTGATTAGTTAAGTTTAGCATATTTGAATTGATATGAAAAGATTCATATGATAGCTTATTTGTATATGGCTTACTAAGCTTTTAAAGTTTACTTTGTGTGTTTTTTTCCATGTTTTTAGATTGTCAAAGCTAGCTCAGACATCGAGGATCATCGGGAACCATCATCACACTATCGACTACTTGTTGGTACTTTTGGAGCTTTCTTTATATGGTATATGGCATGTATAGGCTAGTATCGTCTTGGTATGTTTTGAGTTATGATTTTAGCCATGAGATTTGGCTTGTAAATATGGCCATTTAAGTTGGCTTAAGTTATATGTTTGATAAGTGATATTTGTGATGTATATAATGCCTTATATGTTGGCTTGTTTTGGTATGTTTGCCATATTTGTTGATATAGTTAAATGGTTGTTCATTTGGTTAGTTATTAGTTGATGTATTAATGCTTGGAAGTTGGCATTTTGTGGTTTGTTCTTAAGATGATAATATGGTGCGTTTTGTGAAATGAAATAGATGATAAGATTATGAGATAATGCATTTAGAATTTATGTAAGTTGTGATGATTTTGGCATAATAATTTGGTATGTTATGAATATTGAATTGAGTAGTTGAAATGGTTGAGGATAGATGGCATAAAATGTGTATGAAATAGCATGCTTTGGTTGCTTATATATGTATTGAAATGGTACTATTTTGATTGTTAGGTGTGCTTGAGAAAAGGGTGGCAAATTGGCTTTACAAATGGCCTATTTTTGTCCAAACGGGCAGAGACACGGGCGTGTGTCTCAACTGTGCGAGACACACGGTCATGCTACACAGCCGAGTGTTCCCTGGGGTACCTTTCGATTTAAAGTCAGTATACCCTATAGGTTTGACACGACCTAGACACACGGGCATGTCTACTAGCCGTGTATGGCACACGGGTTGGCACATGGGCGTGTGATCGACCGTGTGACTCAAGTCAGTAACCTCCCTAATTTTCCCACGGCCATAGCACACGAATGTGTCATCAGCTATGTCGTACAAGTCAGCATGTATGCCCTGTTTTCACACGGCCTGTGACATAGGCGTGTTTAGTAACTGTGTGAGGCACACGGCCTGTTCACTCGAGCGTGTGAACTTTAAAAGTTTTAAAATTTTCTAAGTTTCTCAAAGTTTATGAATGTTATCGGTTCAGTCCTGAACCACTTCTAAGCATGTTTTAAGGTCTCGCAGAACCTTATAAAGGACAATATGATTATGTTAGATTGATGTTTATGTGAAAATGTATGATTTATGTTGTGATTGATCGGTAATGTCTTGTAACCCTATTCCGACTATGAATACAGGTTAAGGGTGTTACAGCCCGTGTCTCAGGCCATGTGGTAATAGGGCATACATACTAACTTGGGTCACACGGCTAACCACACGCCCGTGTGTCTAGCCCGTGTGCCCTTCGAAGTGACCACACACGCCTGTGTACCAGGCCATGTGCTAGGCCATGCCAAAACTGTAGGGTATACTGACTTATGCAACACAGCCAAGTCATATGCCTGTGTGCTAGGCCGTGTGCCAATTAGGGAGTATATCGACTTCTACCACACGGCCAGTCACACGCCCGTGTGTGAGACCGTGTGAAGCATACTGACCTCAATTCAATTTCATCACCAAGGGACACACGGCCGTGTAACATGACCGTGTGTCACACACGGCTGAGACACACGCCCGTGTCTCTGCCCATGTGGACAAAAATGGGCTATTTGCAAGGCCAATTTGCCACCCTTATTCATGCTCACCTAAACAACCAAAATGGTACCATTTCATCATTCAATTAGGCAGCCAAAATCATCAACCAAAAGCACAATTCATGCCATTATAATTCATCTATTCCAAATCTCAAATCACTACCATTTACTTAGCCAAATACATGCCAAAACAATATCAATCTATATAGTTCATTTACCATAATTCACACTCACATAACTTCCTTATAAATAACCACAAAACATCTAAAATCATACCTCATCAAGGCATTTCTCAAGCATTTTATACTCCACAAATCAATTAACCATTTGTGTAACACCCCAAACCCGGCCTAGATGTTATGGTCGAATATGGCGGTGCCACATTGGAGTGCTTTTCGAAAACTAACTTATGATAATGAAAACCCGTTTGGAAATTTGAAACCTCTTTGTTAGAACTCAAATCATTTAAGCTATTCACTGTTCTTTTTATACTTTCATTACTTTTAAAACTCGATTTGTGGCGGAAGCGTTTCAAAAGTGTTGGAAAACATGGTGTTTTGAAAACAGTTATCATTTTAGGAAACCACGTTCTACTTTTAACAGATATAAATCATAATAAGAAAAAATCCCAAATTAAAAGCTAGATAATTAGAGAGGCCTTATTACATAATTTCAAACCCAAAATGAAATTTAATAGCAAATGAAACGCCAAATTAAAGAAAATAGGAGCAGTAGTGTGGCCACTTCCGAGTCCCTCGCAGCACCAAAATGCCAATAGCTAGCGATTACCTACACAGTCAAAAAGAAATGGTGAGTTTACGAAAACTCAGTGTGTAATCCCTTTTAGTTATTCGTATACCACATACAATAGCAGTCTGGGCCTGAGCCCTATTCAAAAACAGTACAGTGTGGGCCCTAGCCCATTACAGTAACAATACAACACAATAATGCACCTCATCCCAATCCAGCCAACACACCGCTCCGTACCACCAACACACCACGTGGGGACAAGGTCGACCCACCCAGCCAACACACCAATATCGCAAAAAAGCTGCTAGTAATCATATTGCAGCAAGGCTGCCAGTAACAGTAACGCAGTAAAGCTACCAGTATCAGTATATGTGGCAAAGCCACTAGTAATAGTATACTTCCTCCATATCAGTATCCCAACCCCATGCAGAATGTCATGTCATAAATCATACAAATATGTGAAATGTCATGCTCAGTACAGTCAATTCATAGCACATATCAGTCATTTACCCTCGAGGGGTAAATTAGTCATTTTACCCTATAAGGGTATTTTGGTCATTTTACCAGTCTTATGGTCTAGGTACTCTTATCGACCCAAAAAAGGGTCTACAGTCGCCTCGAGTGATTCGTATAACCTTAACATACATAACAGTGCGAATGGGCCCCAGCCTATTATGCGGCCCATGTAGGCCCACACGCTCGTGTGGCCCACTAGGCCCAAAAATGACCACGACGAAGCAAAATAAATAGCACAGTCCATTGTACACCATATAACGTGAATTTATCCGTGTGGAGTCCACAAGCCCATTGGGCCTACACGACCAATTCGGCCCATCGTGGCCCAAAACGACCCAATCCCATGAGAATGCTCATGGCGGTCTCTACCGTCTAACACCTAAGTTTCGTAGGCTCGACTTACCTTACAAGTGATCGCAAGCTCGTATGGCCTCAAACGTCGTATTTCAACTTTTCGGCATTTGTCGTTTTACAGTTGAAAGGGCATGTGTAATATCCTGATTTTGGGCCTAGTCGGAATAGTGGTTTTGTGACCACAAAATCCGAGATAGAAATAATTATTTTATAATTATTTTGATGTTTATGATATGATTGCATGATTGTGTGAAAATTTCGTGATGAAATCCTATGCCTAAAGTGCTTAAATTGAAATTAGGGACTAAATCAAATAATTTGCAAAACTTGCATTCTAGAAGTTTCTAGTATGAAATTGTTTTGAAATATTAATTAGGAGGTCTTAAATAGAAATTTTACCAATTTCTAAGTTTATGGACAAAAATTGGCCATGGATGGAATTTTTGGAAAGTTTAGTAGTAAGGGCATTTTGGTCATTTAGGGGTAAAATGAATTAAAATACAAAATTAAAAGCCAATTTTGCTCATCTTCTTCACCATGGCCGAATATAGCAAGGAGAAACCATGGCTAGGGTTTTTCAAGCTTCCAATCTTGATTGTAAGTCCATTCTAGTCCCGTTTTCAAGTTCTTTTACGTTTTTGGAGTCCCTTGCTTCGATTTAGCTTATGCTAGCAATAATTTAACCTAGGGTTTATATTTGGAAAAATAACCATAGGTGAAATTTGTGTATTTTGGTGTTTTATGATAGAATATGAGGTTTTAAATTATGTTAGACAGCTTGTGCTACTCGGTTTTAAGTGAAAACGAGCAAAAGGGCTTAATCGGTAAAAATACCTAATAGTCATAAGTACATGTTAGAGTGAGAATTTGATGTTGCCATAGAAGGGAAAAATGATCAGCATGTCATAAAACATAAGAAAATAGGCTGAATTTTAATTTACGAGCTTTGGGGCAAAAGTGTAAATATGCAAAAGTTTAGGGGCAAAATTGTAATTTTTCCAAAATATGATTTTGGGTCAATTTGAATAATGTGAGTCCTAATTAGACTATATTTTAAATGATAGAGCAAGGAAAACTGAAATTCGGGCGAAAATGGGGAAAATACCAAGTTGTGGACGAAATGGTAAAAGTAGCCATTATCGCATACTAGGTAAGTTCATATGTAAATGTTGGTAACATAGTTATTATTTTAAATGTTTTTATGTTATTTAAATGATATTATAATTATTATGAAATACTATACTCGTGATAATTGTTTGATAATATATCAAATTATGTGATATACTTGGAAAATGTGAAATACTACCGAGTATCGGTATCGGTATTCCGTAGAAGATGGTTGAGACACATGATTGGGAAAAAGGTCCCGTTGAACCTTAGGAATGGATTAGGATACAAGTGACATGTCACTGGGATATTTGGGCATCCGAACTCGTTGAGTTGAGTCTGAGTTCACTTATGGATACGAATGTCCGAACTCGTTGAGTTGAGTCCGAGTTCGTGAGATGTAACTAGGCATCCGAGCTCGTTGAGTTGAGTCCGAGTTCACTTATGGATGCGAACGCCCGAGCTCGTTGAGTTGAGTCCGAGTTCGCTTATGGGCGGGTTACATAGTAGCTTGGCTACATATGTGGCACTTATGTGCAAACTTTCCATGTATCCGAATTATATTCCGATGTGTTCAACGGGTAAAGTTCTACTCAAATGGAGGAATACTCAAGATGAAAGGGACGTATTGGTAAGTGTTGTGAAATGGATACTTTGAACAGGTATGTACTTAACCCTTGGGTTGAAAAATCGATACAACAACAATATGGTAAGATGATAAATGAAAATATGATATGAATGTCTTGGTGATGATTATGCAAATGATGTTTTATGTTTGCTTATATGGTTATGTTACTTACTATTTGCATGTGAACTTACTAAGAATTTATGCTTACTCCCTCCTTTTCATTCCTTGTAGTGTTAACAAGCCAGCTCAGAAATCGGGAACGGTCTGAGGCACGCTCACACTATCCGTATACCATCTTGGCATAATGGCTTGTATATTTTGAGTATGGCATGTATAGCATTATAATCATTTTGTATATATGGTCTTATGATATGGTTATTGAGTAGTATAAAAATGCTTGGTAATGATTAGCCATTGGAATGGCTAATTATGATCATATTTGGTGTTATGTATGTCAAATTGCTAGTTAATCCATGGAAATCATGAAATAGGTAAAATTTACCATAAAATAGATTCAGACAGCAGTAGTGACGTGAATTTGAAAAATCATTAAAAATAGTAGGAATATAATTAGATGATGAATAAAATATGGAATTGAAGAATTATGAGTCTATTTTCATTTGGAAGAAACGAAACAGGTATATGAGTTATATTTTATGAGATGTTTAAATTTTTGTGAAACAGGGCCAGAGCGATTTCTGGATCCCCTGTTCTGATTTTGGAAATTCACCATAAATTGTATAAAAATAATTAGAAGTCATAATTTATATGTACAGATTTCTTATTGAGTCTATTTTTAAGAGAAACAAACTTCATAGTCATTGAAATTCTGCATAGAGAGATATATGATTCGTAATACACAGAGGTCAGGGCAGTTGAACCCTCAAACAGGGGAGAATTTAACTAATAAACTGTACTAATTGGCCCAGCTAAAAATTCTAGAAAAAATTTATTAAATAGATATATGAGTCTAGTTTCAGGGAAAATTTACAGAATTGGATTTCAATTTTCGTAACTCGAGATATGAATTTTTAAGCGACTGTGATGCAGATTGCTAGTTTGACTGTTTTTAAAAATAAATTGTTTGAGTTGTTTAAGTAATGAATTAAGTCTGTTAACACCTCGTATTCGACTCTAGCGATGGTTTCGGGTACGAGGCGTTACATTTGGTGGTATCAGACCAGGTTTAGTCGGTTCTCGGACTAACCTAGCATGTGTAAAAGTTTAGCTATACATGCCACTGATCTGTGATAGTGTGATGTCTTCCGACGCGTATGAGTACCGTCTTATTTAGACAGGGTACTCTCCAACCGAGCTGCGCTGACCATGTTCAATGTTATGTGAAGGTATTTGAGTAAAATTATAATTATGATAAGTATCGGTTCAGAAAAGTATGAATAAAGGTTTATGATACATATGTGATAAATATTCATATTTGCTTAATGCTCATATGATGTAGTGTATATGGCTTACTTGATAAGATGAACGGAATAAATAAAAAGTAGTAGAGATATGAATAAAAGTCATAATATTATGATACGAATGAAAATGTCCTTGTTTTGAATTGGACGTCGAATGTTGATGAATGGTAATGATTTATAATTTTTATGAGATAAAGGATTATAATGAAATGAACTTATCTATGTTAAATTGTTGGACTGAATTATATGATTGTAATGATATGTACATGATGATGCACGAAATGAAAGTTATGATTGTGGTGCAAATATCTATGTTTGTTTGGCCTTATATGATGTCATGAGCATGACTTAATTTAATTAAATAAATGGATAAGTAAAGCTATCTAGAAAACATAGAATGTATGCATAAGTATATTGTCTAAATGGGACAATAGGAAAATTGGTGTAAGCCAACATGAATGAATGACATGATTTTGATGATGTTGCTATGATGATGGAAGTTGTGTCATATGTGTATGTATAAGAAAGTCGAGTCGAGGTCCTACAACCCCCCTTACCGAAATGGTACTTATAATGGAATTTCATGAGATTTGTATTGAATAAGTTTCCGGTTGAGAACCCAAAGAGTTCAGTGATAGAATAATTATAAGTATGATCAGAGATTGAAAATGAGCTGATAAGTAAAGTCAGAGCCAGTAAAGTATCAGATTGACGTAAAGATTATTATAATTATGCACTGTTCCAGTTAGAAAAGGAATTCTCCTTGGTAAACCGAATTACTCAGGTGCAAGGTCGAGAAAAGTGTAAATCGAAATTTATTCAGAACTGGCCTTCTTTAGTGAATGGTTTAATATGAAATTTGTAACGGCAGAACTAGTTGGGGAAATGATATTTGAAATGTGAACTATCTGAGTGTGATAGTTATGACTGGACAGATTTAGCAGTCTCTTTTGAGATGTTCTATGTGTTTACCCGTTCTCAGAAATATTTCTATGGCTATTGATCTTCTGAAGAAATTCTTGTTATATGGGAATGTCTTTTAATCTTGGTGTTGGATGAAAGCATTGGTAGTCCGACTGGTTTATAATTTATATTGCTCTATTTCATCGTTATTCTATTTCATTTAAATCGATAAGAATTGATAAGAGAATACATATGATATTATGATTCTATTTCTTCTACTTGATGCTTCATCTGATATATATGTATGGGAAGATATATTGTTCTTGTTATATTTGATTCTAGTGGGATTAAATGATGTTTTCTTTTGGACTTTCTTTCTTTGAAGAATTATCGGGGTATTCTGTATTTTCTCTATGAGTTTGGTTTTCGATTCTCCTATTTGGTTTTCGATTCTCCAAAGATAGTATCATATCTTGGGTTTCTTTATTCTGGATTTCTTTATTCTGGATTTCTCTATTTTGGATTTCTTTATTCGGTTTTCTTGTTATCTTTGTTCCATAATTTGTCAATTATGACTCGTGTTCGAAGTGCGTTCTTCAGCTCGTGATAATCATGTCAAATATGACTATACTTCTAATTTGACCTTGATAATGTGGTGATTTTAGTATTGGGATTTTTTCTAATTTACGTAAGGATTTGACATCGATAAAGGCATAAGTGATAAAAGCGCGAGTTTCAGTCGGTATGGTGAATTATCTATTTAAAAGATTTCATGCGTCAATTATTTCAGGATTATTTTTTCCAAGTCTGATAATAGAATTTCATTTTGTACGGATAAAAGAGTAAATAGTCTGAACGAGAAGTGTATATTTATTAGAAAAAGTTTGATATTAGTTAAAGTCACTACTGAATGATAAGGTTTTCATTTTGTGAAAGCTAAAAGTTTATTACATGTTGACAAAGTTCGGATAGATGAGAATATTGGTAGCAAAGCGTCTGAACTAGACTAGTCTACATTGAGTAAAGACCTCCTAACTTTCAGTAATGTACTGTTGTATGAATTGTGATGTGTTTCAAGACGGTGAGGTAATGTGATAGTTTAGAGCATTCGATGTTAAGTAAAATCGGAGTTGTTAAAGGGGTTAAAGCCGAGCATTGGGATCTATCAAAATTATCCTTGTCAGTGTTGATATTGGGATGGAAATAAGAAGGATTATTCTTGAGGCCATATCAGAATTATTTCCATGGCAGAAAGAGGAAAATGTGGTGTATCCTATTGTTAAATGTTTGGCGAGATCTATAAATCATATCTGTATTGAATGAATTCCTACTCATCAGATTCATGGAAATTTAGGTCTCTTTGATTGTTGGATTTCTTGGAATTCCGGTCTCCATTAATCAAGTTAAGATCCGGTTTTATGTCATGATATCATGGGAAATCGAGAAGGGTTGAAAATTTAAGAACAGTTGAGAGTTGAGACTGTAAGCTTTCAGATCATATGAGAAATTTAAGAGATTGTATTGGAGTACAGTCTAAGTGAAAGTTCTTTGGCACCAAATATGAGATTAAAAGTGAAGACCACTTTTCTGGTAAGATTTTCGGGGACGAAAATCCCTAAAGGGGGGGAGAGTTGTAATATCCTGATTTTGGGCCTAGTAGGAATAGTGGTTTTGTGACCACAAAATCCGAGATAGAAATAATTATTTTATAATTATTTTGATGTTTATGATATGATTGCATGATTGTGTGAAAATTTCGTGATGAAATCCTATGCCTAAAGTGCTTAAATTGAAATTAGGGACTAAATCGAATAATTTGCAAAACTTGCATTCTAGAAGTTTTTAGTATGAAATTGTTTTGAAATATTAATTAGGAGGTCTTAAATAGCAATTTTACCAATTTCTAAGTTTATGGACAAAAATTGGACATGGATGGAATTTTTGGAAAGTTTAGTAGTAAGGGCATTTTGGTCATTTAAGGGTAAAATGAAATAAAATACAAAATTAAAAGCCAACTTTGCTCATCTTCTTCACCATGGCCGAATATAGCAAGGAGAAACCATGGCTAGGGTTTTTCAAGCTTCCAAGCTCGATTGTAAGTCCATTCTAGTCCCGTTTTTCAAGTTCTTTACGTTTTTGGAGTCCCAATAGCTCAATTTAGCTTATGCTAGCAATAACTTAACCTAGGGTTTATATTTGGAAAAATACCCATAGGTGAAATTTGTGTATTTTGGTGTTTTATGATAGAATATGAGGTTTTAAATTATGTTAGACAGCTTGTGCTACTCGGTTTTAAGTGAAAACGAGCAAAAGGGCTTAATCGGTAAAAATACCTAATAGTCATAAGTACATGTTAGAGTGAGAATTTGATGTTGCCATAGAAGGGAAAAATGATCAGCATGTCATAAAACATAAGAAAATAGGCTGAAGTTTAATTTACGAGCTTTGAGGCAAAAGTGTAAATATGCAAAAGTTTAGGGGCAAAATTGTAATTTTTCCAAAATATGATTGTGGGTCAATTTGAATAATGTGAGTCCTAATTAGACTATATTTTAAATGATAGAGCAAGGAAAACTGAAATTCGGGCTAAAATGGGAAAAATACCAAGTTGTGGACGAAATGGTAAAAGTAGCCATTATCGCATACTAGGTAAGTTCATATGTAAATGTTGGTAACATAGTTATTATTTTAAATGTTTTTATGTTATTTAAATGATACTATAATTATTATGAAATACTATACTCGTGATAATTGTTTGATAATATGTCAAATTATGTGATATACTTGGAAAATGTGAAATACTACCGAGTATCGGTATCGGTATTCCGTAGAAGATGGTTGAGACACATGATTGGGAAAAAGGTCCCGTTGAACCTTAGGAATGGATTAGGATACAAGTGACATGTCATTGGGATATTTGGGCATCCGAACTCGTTGAGTTGAGTCCGAGTTCACTTATGGATGTGAATGTCCAAACTCGTTGAGTTGAGTCTGAGTTCGTGAGATGTAACTAGGCATCCGAGCTCGTTGAGTTGATTCCGAGTTCACTTATGGATGCGAACGCCCGAGCTCGTTGAGTTGAGTCCGAGTTCACTTATGGGTGGGTTACATAGTAGCTTGGCTACATATGTGGCACTTATGTGCAAACTTTCCATGTATCCGAATTATATTCCGATGTGTTCAACATGTAAAGTTCTACTCAAATGGAGGAATACTCAAGATGAAAGGGACGTATTGGTAAGTGTTGTGAAATGGATACTTTGAACAGGTATGTACTTAACCCTCGGGTTGAAAAATCAATATAACAACAATATGGTAAGATGATAAATGAAAATATGATATGAATGTCTTGGTGATGATTATGCAAATGATGTTTTATGTTTGCTTATATGGTTATGTTACTTGCTATTTGCATGTGAACTTAATAAGCATTTATGCTTACTCCCTCCTTTTCATTCCTTGTAGTGTTAACAAGCCAGCTCGAAAATCGGAAACGGTCGGAGGCACGCTCACACTATCCGTATACCATCTTGGCATAATGGCTTGTATATTTTGAGTATGGCATGTATAGCATTGTAATCATTGGAATGGCTAATTATGATCATATTTGGTGTTATGTATGTCAAATTGCTAGTTAATCCATGGAAATCATGAAATAGGTAAAATTTACCATAAAATAGATTCAGACAGCAGTAGTGACGTGAATTTGAAAAATCATTAAAAATAGTAGAGATATAATTAGATGATGAATAAAATATGGAATTGAAGAATTATGAGTCTATTTTCATATGGAAGAAACGAAACAGGTATATGAGTTATATTTTATGAGATGTTTAAATTTTTGTGAAATAGGGCCAGAGCGATTTTTGGATCCCCTGTTCTTATTTTGGAAATTCACCATAAATTGTATAAAAATAATTAGAAGTCATAATTTATATGTACAGATTTCTTATTGAGTCTAGTTTTAAGAGAAACAAACTTAATAGTCATTGAAATTCTTTACAGAGAGATATCTGATTCGTAATACACAGAGGCAGAGCAGTCGAACCCTGAAATAGGGGTGACTTTAACTAATAAAATATATTAATTAGCCTATCCGAAAATTCTAGGAAAAAATTAGTAAATAGATATATGAGTCTAGTTTCAGGAAAAATTTACAGAATTGGATTTCGAGTTTTGTAACTCGATATATGAATTTTTAAGCGACTGTTACACATATTGCTAGTTTGACTGGAAATTTTAAAAATAAATTGTTTGAGCTGTTTAAGTAATGAATTAAGTCTGTTAACACCTCGTATTCGACTCCAGCGACGGTCTCGGGTACGGGGCGTTACAGCATGATTACACACCTTTTTTAGAGAAGAACACCAAACTCCATGTGTCTCAACCTAGATCCAAGTATGATCCAATGTTAGTCCTTAAATCATTAGGGTTAACACCCTTTTATCAACACGTAAAACCCCAATCGCACCCTCCGTTTACTTTTAGTTCTAGTTCTACTTACTAAGCTAGCAATAGCTTAACGTGTGTTTTACACGCGTAAGTTAAGAGTAAAATAAAAATATCTTTGAAGTTTGAAGGCATTTCATCTCATCACATTAGTGGATCCGAGAAAATGGTAAATTATTAATTTATACCGTGTTAGTAAATGGCATGTATCTAGGTGTGTATATTAAGGTTGAATATGATGTGATTTAAATGTGAAACTAGATGTTTGCCTAAATTATATGAAATAATTTATATGTTAATGAACTGGTATAAGAAAATTGAGTTTTATTATGCTTAATTATGATTTATATTTGATTTAAATTGATTTAAAATTTTAAGATTTGAATAGGGGTTAAACTAGGTAAACCTTAGGGATTAATTTGGAAAATTCTCCCTTAAATTTCAACTTAAACATGGTTCTCGGAATCCACGCGGCCTTGCGAATACTGGAAAAAAATGTATTTTTGGAACCACATGGGCACATAGGCCTACACGCACACGACCATGTCCCCTATTTTTCACAATAGTCGTTATTTCGCTTTAGTAAACTATTCTAAATGCAAGAATGGTTGAAAAATTTTATTCCAGCTTATCCTAAATACCAATCATTAATATACTGAAATAACGAAACTAATATGTGTAAATTATAATGCAAGAATGGTTTAGGGTTTAGGGTTTTAGCTTATCCTGGCAACCAATGTAACAGTTCTATAATTGATCTGGTAGCCAGGTTGGTTATAGGGGTGTTACATGCTAGTAAAGTCATGCCATACACAAGTCATGTACCCAACGTTCCGGTAATGGGTTCAACCATGTTTAAAGCATGAGCCTCCACTTATATCAAAACACATGAGTCACATAATCATAGTCAGTGACTAACTCAACATTTCGATAAATCACACCGTAAATGTCACAAGTGAATTAATTCACAAACGGATTCAGAATTAGTTCATCTTGTGTCTAGTCCAATGTATCATTCTTCCAACAAATACATCTATATCTCTACACGTGGAGTCAACTACTCTGATAGCCAAGACTAGCCATCTCCCCAATTGGAATTATAGATGACATAATAATCATTCTAAGAATTTGAATCAAATGTTCACTTTGATTTTTTTACGGGATTACAGACTCGTTTAGATTATCTACTGAAATAAGTTATCTTTCTCAAAATGTAAACGTTCTTATAGTGTCACTTATCACCAGTTCGAACTTAGACAATCAATGAGCTAATATTTGTTTGTCACAATTTCGCTATGCATGCAAAACATGAAAGACAAACACAAAAGATATAAAAGTGAAATATGAAATTAACTTTATTTATTTATTCATCATTCAAATACATAGAAAATAATTAAATGCTTACTACAATAAGAAATATTTTCTTAACACTTTGATATAAGTGGAGGCTTATGCTCTAAAGATGATCGAGCCCATAGCCATTTGGTACATGACTTGTATTGCATGCCTTAACTAGCAATAATGGAATTCATAGCTCGATTAAAGAGTTAACTATATCCTCTTATTGGCATTGTATGGATTGATAAATATGGAACATGGTCATGGGTTGTTTGTTCTCGAACAATCAATTTATCACAGTCATCTGCTGACAATTATCACATTAATCATTAAGAAGATACAATGGTGACAATGAGATAAAATAGAATTGTACCGAGTAAACGGATTTAACTTAAAGAAATTGAGGATATCATATGAGGGTAACACACACAGAAGGAGTCATTGGATAAAGCAGTTGGATGAATTATTTTCATAAAAAGTATACAATAAGGATTTTTCAATCATTGTACATCTTGTGGGCTGACTCCGTGATTAGGTAATTGTGAATTATCGAAACAATGCTTCTAGACATAATTGCAATTATTAGAGCCTAATTTTATATGTCTGGTTGGTCCCTTGCTTACTCAATAAAAGCTCAATCAGACTGCATTTGAATTAGAAGAAATTCTATGACTTTGGAAATAATGTAATTGAGTTGATTTATTCGATGTGAAATTAAATTAGGCAATCGTGAGAATTATTCAACTAGAGAATTTGATTAATTGCTTGGAAAATTAATTGTGATCAAGTACAATTAAATTAATCAAATTAATTAAAATTAATATGATATTTTGGAAATTAATTTTTAAGTCAGACAATTGGCCCAATGGGTAATTGAACTTCAAAATTGGGCATGAGTAACCAAAACTGAGATCGAGACCCAAAAACTGGTCGAATTTGACTTGATATGTGAAATTAGACCAACGATCCAACCAGTGGCTGGACCAAACCAATCGAGCCATCATTGGCACTTGCAATGGGACCACTGGATACGATGGTGTCAACAACGACATTCCGGTGGTCGGCGAGTGGTCTTTCGTCAGTTGAGCAGCGGAAAAATCACACTCCTACTCGGACTCTACCGAATAATTTAATTTTAGATTAACTATTTCAAAAATAATATTATTTTAATATTTTTAATATTAAATTAAATTTAATACTTATCTTTATAGTATTTTATTATTTTAATATTAAAGAGATTATCTTAATATTAAATTTAATTTAATATTTATCTTGTAGATAAGTATTCTATTAATTTAATAGATTTAATATTAAATTTAATCTAATATTTATCTTGATAAGTATTATATTAATTTAATATTAAAGTAATTAAGTTTAATCATAGTTGAACTCTCTAAACTCTCCCTATATAAAAAGAGTCATGGGTCATTATTTTTCACACACTTAAATTCAAAAGAAAGTTGTATAGAGAAAATTCTCTTAAAAATTTATTTTAGAAGATTTCTAGAGATATTTTTTCTTATTTACAATTTGACATAGAAGTTTAGAGAAATCGCGAAATTGCTCCACTGATAATTTTGTGGAAATTTTTTTTATTTGAACCGAGCTTACACTCAGTAGACGGGAGCTTGAGGATGGCAAAGAAGACTACTAGGTTAAAGTGTTCATCCTAGACGAATTGAAAATGTATAATTTTGATTAAGTGTCTATTACTTTAGATATCATAACTAAGTTCTTATTTTTGGAAAAAAATTTAAAACTCTGGTTTTTCCCTTAAATTTATTTTTTGATACATTTTTCAAATTTGATTTTTCCAACAAAAGTATACTACAGTTTTCACATAAAAGTTCAAGCATTAACTATTTTTCCTGAGTGTTGGGAATCTAAAGATTACAACTTATCTAAAGTTTCAAAAGTAACAGTAACTAGGTTAGGACAGACACCAAAGTCTCAGATTTAATTTCTTTGAAGAAAATCATTTTTCAAAAGTTTGTGACACGATTTTCCCAAAATACCCCTTCTTATGACATCATGCAGACTTGTTCAAAAATTCATAGTTTGAGTTTAGAAAACCTAGGCTCTAAGACCAGCAAATGTAACCTTCCAAATTTGGCCTAGACGTTAAGATTGAGTTTGGAAAATTACATTAACCACCAAGGTAACCTAGCAGAATTATCAAAATTTATAAACAGTTGTCTAAAACACTTACCGTGTTTTGGAAAAGGTACATTTTAATTTCAAAAAATGGTTGATTTTAATGGTAATTTTGCAAAAGTTGAATTTTAGTTTTATATATACATATATATTTTTAAAACCTTATTTACATATTCATACTCCAGAAAAGTAACATTTATCATAGTTTTAATGAAAACTAAATTTCACACATAATTAATTCAAAATATCCTAATATCGAATAATATGTCATGCATGCCAAAATAACCCAAAGCTTAAGTTTCATGCCATAGTTCAAATAAATCAATACAGTTCCAAATAACAGAATATATAAAATCTAAATTGTAACACCTGTAACCTGTACCCGTTGCCGAATTAGGGTTACGGCGTATTATCATACAATCCAGAACAATCAATAACAGATAGCATCAATTTTCCAATTTAATTAACAGAATTTCATAATAATTTAGATTGGAGTAATACGTACATTTATGGGCCTTAAAACGAACCATCGAGGCCTTAAAATTAGTTTAGGAACAATCAAGGACCAATTCGTAGTAAATCAAAATTTTTAGGGAAAAACTAAAAATTTTCAAAATAGGGGTCACACGGTTATGTGTCCAACCATGTGACAGACCGTGTACCCTTCGAAATAATTTCTCACGGCTGTGTGCTAGCTGTAGCATTCGAAATACCTTCACACGGTCGTGTCATAGGCCGTGTGCTAGACCGTGTTTAATTCAATGTTGGGACACATGACTGTGTCGCAGGCCATGTGCCAGCCCATGCGAAAGCTGCACTGTGACACCCCAAACTCGACCGGGATGGACCAACCCAATTTCGAAGCAGTACATTAGCCACTTAAGTGACTCTTCGGCTAACGACCACCCAAGACACACCCCGACCTTACTAGTTATTTAGTAATGTAAAAGAAAATTATGAGTCAATTTTAAACTTTTCCTAGGTAATTTAACCTAAAGGCATTTTCGTCATTTTACCACTAGTGGTAAAGTTAACCCAATTTTAGATCCATCCATCCTTCTTTTAGTCAAATTATGCAAGCCTAAAAATTTTAGCTTAATTTGAGTTCGTTTACTATGTCTAATTCAAGTTTTATTATTAGGGACTAAATTGTAATAAATACAAACTATCAAGACCTATTCTGAATTATAAATTAATTGTGTTTGTATCAAATTTTACCCACTATGAGACTAATCAAAAAATTTTACCAAGTTTCCTTATCATCTAAGGCTCTAATTAGATTAATCAATTTTCAGGACTAAATTGTAACTTAAACAAATTAGAATACTAATTTAAAAAGATAAAAATTTAAACCCCCAAACCCCGCATGGTCGTGTCCCCTAAACCATGTGTTATTAACCGACTGTGTTTGTGTCAAGAAAAGCTTTTAGGCTGATCACACACGCCTGTGTGTGATAGCTCCAATCTCCACACACCCGTGTCATTTACCCACACACCCGTGTGCAACCCCTCACATGCCCGTGTGGACAGGCACATGCCTGTGTGAAAACCATTGCACCTTTTTTTTAAAAAAAAACTCATTTTAAAACCCTATTTTGCATATTTTAATGGCCAATTAAACCCGATTTAACTACGATTAATTAACATACATATACCTACACCTTTAATTGAATTTATTGACATCAATTAAGCCTCAATTATATCGAATTAGGGAATCAATTTCATGCATAACAAACACTGAAAAAATCAAACAAGTGACGTACCTTAATCGCTAATAAACCTGTAACACCCCAAACTCGGCCTAGACGTTATGGCCGAATCCAAAGACATCACAAAGAAAGGTTTGAAAAATGGAGTCATTACGATAAATCATTCCAATTTTATAACCTATATTTGTTTATATCTATTGTCAAAAACATTATTTAATTAATTTATACGCCAAAATGTAAATTACAATGGAAGTCAAAGAAAACGTTATTTTTGGAAAAACTCATTCGTAAATTTTGGGAAAACTTTTGTTTTAGTAAAAACCATGTTTTTATGATATCTGTCGCAAATAAAATGTAAAAACGAAAATCCAAATCCCAAAATAACATTAAACAGTCCAAAGAGTCCAATTATTACCAAACTCCCAAAAATAATCCTTAAATTAAATAAACACCAATACTTAAATCAGTTTACGGACTCGTGGTCATCGTGAGGCTCCATCACACCGATCTGCCTAAGTGTGTGGATTACCTGAACAGAACAGATAAACAGATGTAAATTTTCGTAACCTCAGTGTGTAACCCAACAGAAATAGACATGCATTACATGTAGAAATCTCATATACAGTCAGATGTAGATTTGGACTTACGTCTCTTTCAGATACAGATTACAGAATCAAATAAGTAGTACAGATATGCAAAATCCAACCCCCATCCTCTACAAACCATCTCCGACCATCCCATCACACCATGTAGGGTTAAAAACACACACCATATAGTGTCAATGCGACACATTACAAATAATATGCAGCCAAGCTGCCAGAATATAGGCGAAGAGTTGCCATATAGATCACTTCCTCCACATATACAGAACTCACCCCAATCACAGATATAGCAGTAACTGATATAGATGTCATATATATACTTAACAGGATAATCAGACATGCCTAACAGTGTTCTACTTAGAGCAGAATATCAGATTATCAAATTACAGGATTTTTAGGGTTTGGTTAGCCCTTATTGACCCTACGGTAAGCCCACAGTCGATCAGAACGACCCGTACGACCCTAGCAAAATTTTAGAATTATGGGCTCACATGCCCGTGTGGGCTCACACGCCCAGATTGGCCACACCCGAGTGGCCAACACAGCCTGGCCCAAAACCCTCACGCCTGTGTGGCATGCCCGTGTTGGCCTACACGCCCAACTTGGCCTAGCCCGTGTGGCCCACACGGCCACACCCACACCATCACACAGTCCTGTCTTGCACACGACCATGCCTTCATCAAACACACGGTCGTGTCTCGCACACGGCCAACCACACGGCCAGGCACACGCCCGTGTGGCGTCGACAATAAGGTTTTTGGACTTTTACCAAAGCTTAATTTTTCATGTTTCAGGTACACACCTGGTACAATTTTGAATCGAAAACAATCCCAAGCCTTTCGAAACCTAAAAACAGAGTCCCAACGTCAAAATTAGCAATCAATTCATGAATTCATCCAAACTAAATCGAGCGATACACACTCACTTACTGTTAACACACCCGTTCACTCGTACAGATTAGACCGTTGAAATAGAACTACTACTTCACCGTCATCTCCTACGCAATAGATTTACAAAATTTCAACCTTCAAAAATCAAAAGCTAAATGAATACAAACAAACCTCACTTACCGATTACACGAAAACCAAAGATTTGAAACGCCCAAGAAAAAGGATTAGTGATAGAAACAGAGAGTGGAGAAAAGAGAGATTACTACTATTTCGTCAGAGAGTAGAAAAAGAAAAAGAAAAGGAAATCAAAGAGGATTTCTATTTGGAAAAAAAAAAGTCAGAAAAAAAGGGATTTTTGGGAAAAGAATAAAAATAAAATAGTTAAATTTAATTTGAAATCGAAAATCCTACTAAATCCCAACTCCTCACTAACCCACTAACCCACTAACTAACCACTTGATCTTCAGAATTCTAGCTCTATCGAAACTCATTCAGACAACTGAGCAAAAATTATCACCCTTGCTCATACAGGAATTCGAACAAAACCTTTAACACACGAACTCCCTTACTACTCGAACCAGCAGGCTCATTCTGACATGGATTGACAAACAATTTTATAAAAGCCCGCTCAACAAAGGTAAGGCTAGGATTAGAAAAATAACAAATTTTGGCAAAAAGGGAAACTTAAACCTAAGACCTCATACACACACCCAGAACACTTAACCACTGAAGTAGATACACACTTGTGTCAGATATTTTATAGAAATAGAAATAAATTATTCAGGGAGTTACAAAACCACTCCATGGAAGCTTTATTTAAACAATCATTAGTTTAAATTTCATGCCTCACACACCGTGTTATCAATCACCGTGTTATCAAATAACAATACACCGTAAATCATTCAAGAATTAAACTCAAACATTCCTCAAAATTATTATAAAACCATCCAAAATAAGATGTTCAATGTCCAAAGTCCAATTTCAACAAAAATTAAACTAATTCTCGGGAGTTTCACAATGCCCGATTACAATCGCTAAAATGTGTAATAAAGTCTATACCAACCCTAAATCTCTTGGAACTCTCTTGCTTGGCTCCTCAGCTCCTCAAGCTCGATAGTTATCTACACGAATTGTGAGGGTGTGATCTTGAAAAAGCTAAGTGAATGTTAATAAAAATGACTAGTAAATCAACATCAAATTCATGCTTAAATCACATCCAATCAATCACCAATTATCAGCCATAATAATGAAACATGTCAATTTAATTTCTATATGTTTTATCAATATTAAGAATCAATTATTCATGGCTTACAAACATCGAACGATATAGCAACAATCACACATAATTATATTGGCATACACTTCTCATGGCTTAATTGGGTGATCATACATTGGATAAACAGATCTTCGAACTCATCGGGTTGAGCGGGCCGAAGCACACACTCCTTTATAACGCTTCAACACTCCCTTATCTACTCCAAACAAATCAGTCCACCTTGAGTCATATGCTCACAATGTCACAATGTCACAATTTCACAATATTACAAATAAAGGTGAGTACTCACAAACCCTATGGCATGCCAACTATATCTAATGGATCCACCATGCATGTTGCCAATATTTTCACTCAAACATAGCATATAAATCAGTCATTATTGTGCTCAATTTAATGTGACAAAATGCTTATGTGTAACATGTAACATAGCCATTTAACATCCAATTAAATCAAGCATTTCATTTTCCATTTTCCAATGTTCAATTACAAATTGTAACACCAACATATCATGATCAAAAACTCTAGTAAATATGTTTTCATCATCCTTATAATTAACCTAATTAAATAGCACAACACCACCCAAAAGCTTACTTACCATTATTTAATAAAAATTTAATTCTTACACATTTAAAATCAATCTTGCAAAAATCACCCATTCAACGATAATTAATCAATTGAAATAATCAATTAAGCTACCAATTTAACATAATTGAGGGTCAATTTACCAAATAACTCTTAGGAACACTCACCACACAATTTATTATACCACAAACAAGTGATCAACTAAGCAAATCCAAGCTTCAATTCCAGTCATCTCGATCCTCTTCAAGACTCGGAGCTTCAACAGAGATAAAGTAGACATTACCATCTTTCCAATGCTATAGTAAACACGTATTTTAATTAACTATACTAATCGAACTCCTCTCTCAAAGACACCTTACCAAATTTATAACATTATGTCAAAAACTCAATTCCTCAAAAAATCAATCTCTCCAACCCTCCTAAACACTTTCAATCATTAATACTAGACCAAATACACTTATACTAAGCATCAATTTCATCTTTAAATCAATTTTACAAAATTTTGGAAAATCGATTCATGAATATGATAAAATTCAAATTTCTTTAAATTACCTCACAAATCATGTTTAATCTTGATAAATAAGATTAAAAACCTTTTACTACATCTATTTTGAGTTGGAACATCCATTCATTTGGGGATTTACTCTCAAAATTCAAGATCCACCATTAAAGAACCATGTGTTCTAGGAAAAAGATGACATTGATAAAAATCCTTTAATTGACCCTCAAAATATGTACAAATGTGTCTAATCATCATAAAAATAAGTTTAGAATTGAAGATTACCTTTGATTCGCTCTAAATTCGTTGATTGAAAATCTTGATTCAAGAAACTTGAGAAATTTCAGAATATTTTTGGTTACTTTTGAGAATAATTTTGGGTGAATTGATAAAGTATTTTGAGAATGAAATTTGTTGGATCTATTCTTTGATGATAGATCTTTAAAATCATGCAAAGAAAATGAATTTTAAATTTCTCTAATCTGATGTAAAATGTGTGAAAAGTGGGCTAGATACATTAGTTTTAAAATTGAAACTACCCACTAGTTAAAAATTAGGAAATTTGCCAAATGGCCACTCCCACATTTCTCTTACTTAGTAATTTAATCTTTTCCCTCCAAATTTCAAATTTTAAAGTTTATTTGTCATATAAATACTCTAAATTTTCTCTTGTATTATAATTAAATCCTATTTAATTAATATTTAAATTTTACTTAAATTACCCTCAATAAAATTTATTTTAAAATTCTTTTTCAACCCAAATTTATTATTTTCACTAATAATTATTTAAAATTTTTAAAATTAGTTTTTCAAAAATATTTTTTCTAATTTCTGGATTATTGTTTAATTAATTTTAGATGAAATTAACCTCTTAAATTAATTTAAAAATTACTAGAAACCCTATAAATTCCTAGTTTCACACTCAAAACCTGAAAAATATACCCGAAACTATAAACCCGATTTAGGGATATTACATGCACCTAACATGTTTAGGGCATACACCCGAGTGGATTGGTCGTGCGTGAGGTGTCCCAGGCCATGTGTAACACCCCAAACTCGTGTCCGTCGTCAGAACAGGGTTATAGAGCATTACCAGAGTTTACAGTTCAATTATAGTTAATTTATGTCATTTACTATTCATTTCTGAAAATCAATCACAATCAATCATAATGTCCCTCATATGGGTCCTCGAGGTCCAAAATACATATTAGAATTGAGTCGAGACTAAACCGAGATTGTAAACAATTTTTCGCGAAATCTCAAATTTTTTCTTAGGTGCAGGGGACACACGCCCGTGTGACCAGGCCGTGTGGGTCACACGACCAATAACACACCCATGTCCCAGGCCGTGTGGGCATTCGATGTGAGGCACACGGCTGTGTCCCAGCCCGTGTCCTTACCCGTGTAACTCTCTGACTTGGGTCACACGGCCAGCCACATGCCTGTGTGCTAGACCATGTGGAAAATTTAATTTTCAAAAATTAGGTGCAGGGGTTACACGACCAGGACACACGCCCATGTGCTAAGCCGTGTGTCTCACACAGCTAAGACACATGCCCGTGTCTCTACCTGTGTACTCAATTTTGAGCATTACGTTTCTCCAATTTTAAGATACAAGGGACATATGGCCAAACCACAAGCCCGTGCGCATTGCCGTGTGTCATACACGGTTGAGACACATGCCCGTGTGTCTACCCATATGGACAGAATAAGGCCATTTTCCAAGCCTTATTTCTCACCTTTTTTACCTTGCACCTACATCAACACTTCACTATATTCATGAACCAATTCAAGGCATATAAATCAATCTAATGATCAAGTTTTATGCATGACACATTTACTCATGCTTTCAAGTATCATCTTTACATTAAAATTATATACTTAGCCAAACTTAATTTCATCTAATATATTAAACCAAACACATTCATATACTAAATATAATAAGCCTCATGCATAAGTATGCATTAAATTTGCTATCACTAGCCATTCCAATGGCTAGTTAAAACAAAAACATTTACATACCCTCATTTATTATCTTTAGCCTATACATGTCATTACATCAAGGTAAGATTCCTATTTATACCAAAACGAGCTAGAGGATAGTATGATGATGCTCCGACCAATCTCCAACCTTTACGAGCTTCTGAGTACTATAAAATAGAGGAAAGAAAACCTAGTAAGTGTTTGATGCTTAGTAAGTTTGTATAATAGGAATTTCACTTACCAATCATGTTCATTTAAAATAAGCATATCAATAACATGCATCCCAACAAAATTAGCCATTTGCCTGATCATATTCACTCAATCAAACAAGTTAGTCATAAATTTTCTAAATACTTTTCTAATAATAATGATGATGAGCTCATCAGGTATTAACATAATCCTTTCATATCGTATTTTCACATAACTCAAACATTTCCATAACAAGTCATCTCTAGTTCAGTGTAAACATGTTAAAAGCTTTACCCGTTGAAATTATTTAAAATAACAATGGACACATCAGTAGTACACCCAAAGTATAAAAAATTGTAAATTCGTCAATTCGTATTCAGGGGTACCTAATTAGGGCACATAATCAGGAAGCACTTTCTCAAGCCATGTAATAGAATGCTTGTAATCTATAGGTTTGTGCAAGTGTACACAGTCATTATCAAGAAATAAGTAAGCATCGAGTTATCATCTCCACAGGGATTGTATTTGTGCTAAGTCACCTAATTTGTAAAATTATATTAACAATTTGGTAAATAAAAACACAATATAGTTGAGAAGTAATGATTAAAATATTTTAAACTAAATGTAATAATCCCTAATGCAGATTATCCTAAGTATGCAAACTATATGAATGAGATAGATTTTAGCAAAATTAAACACAATTTGCAACAATTATAACATAAATAAACTAGGACAATTACTTTAATTAAACTCAATTTATTATCAACATGCTTAATAACATTCGAAAAAACATTCCATGGCAACTTGATCTTTCATGAGTTTGGAAACCAGATCAGGTCCTTTCGGAATACTTTTCTTAGTAAATATGCATTTTACTGATCCTTATTTACTAAGGGTTTCTTAGCATTCGTGTGAGGTAATAGGGACGTGTTAGGTTTGAAATAGTTTAATCACACAAATCTAAAAACTATGCAGATAACAGAGCTTGGTTAGAGTTGTTATGCAACCTGCAATTTAATCGGGTTAAGATCTAAATTGAGCATGCACATTTCAATTATGCATCCACTAGCAGTCGTCAGGTTAGGATTGCTCAGCTAATTCAGGTGCATTTCAATCACGTATGAACTAAATACAGACTTGATTTTAATTGAAAACATGATCAATTGAGGCACAAACATTATAAGCATGAATCAGATAAATATTATTTAATCAAAACAATCATCCTAGCATAAATAAAATTAAGCTAACATTGTTGTAAACAAGAACAAATAACACATAGCAAACATTTTAAGATTAAATTAAAGAAAAGAAAAATTAAGCCCAAATCAGAGTGGCTGTCACCCAAGACTCTGACCGACGAGGCTCCTTCGTTCCTTTGTTTTTGCCCCTTTGCTGATGGCTTTCCAAGGTGGCCTACCAAGGGCTCTTAAAGAGGCTTAATTTCTAAAATCTCTATGAAGAGATGATGCTAGGCGTGGGGAATGGGAAATGCTAAAGAGAATTGACAGAGAAGAGAGAATGATAAGGGATGAGGGATAATGAATGAGGGAATGAAGGGGTCTTATTTATAGGTGAAGAGAGGTGGGTAGTTTGCTAAAAATAGCTGGGTTTAGTCTCTTCAAACTTCTTCCATGAGTGGCCGGCCAAAATTAGTGGAATTTGAGCTGATTTTTGCTTGATTTTTAAGCAAATTAAACGCCATAATAACTCAGGACTGAGACTCGGTCAAATGTAAATCTTCAGGCTTTTATTAACAAGTAATTCATATGCAAACATTTATAGGATTTTATACTAAGTTTCAAAATATGCCAACATGAATCATAGCTTGTATGTGTCACAGCCACAGATAACATTCTTCATTCAACATAATTTCTTATCAATCAAGCAAACAATCATAAGGCTTGTTTATGATCTTCATATGTTGAACTCAGTACTTCCTCTCCATTAAAGTATGTGACATAATCATCAAATCAATATGTCTTTTATAAGGTTGTAATGGGGTTCGGTTAAAGGTAGGGATTTTAAGAGATGGGATATTTCGATTTCAAAATCTTAACCTTTAACTTTGTCTTGGATTTCTCGAAATACAGCCTTTTTCTTTAAGTGAACCTTTGGAACACGCCCAAACTTATTTTGAACTTAAGCTCACACATTTTTCCTTTTTGGCGACTGAGCAAACTTTTCTTCGCTCTTTTTTTTTAAGCATGAGCACATATATCTTTTTGAAAATTTCCTCAAATGTTGATTATAAAGACAACATTAGTTAAGAGGGTGCACAAAATTAGGACAACCTTAAAAGATGGTAATGTGGCTTGTAATGTAGGTTAATTGCAATAAACATGCCTTTAAGCTCAAAATTATAGTTTCAAGGGTCTAATATCATAGGGTTAGCTTGAAATGGCTCAAACGATCCAAAGAAATAGTGCCTATATCATTTTAGATTTTTATGTCCCCTAGGATTTTGCCTCAAGAAAGTTACTATGTGAATTCTAAAGATATAAACCTTCATGCATATCTAATCTCAAGAGAAACTAAGTTTTCATGGCAAATATTACTAAGGCTAAGATCATACAAGCATTCCATTCTTCATGATAACATACTTTCACGCAAATAAAATCATCATTCATATTTGCATACAAACTATCTCATTAACAAAAAAATGTCTCTAAACATTCATTTATTAAAACATACTTATGAAAGAAATGATTGAAACATACTTGAAAATTTTAAAAATTTAAGCAATTTATTTGTCTTACCCTCATTTAAAAAGAAGCAATATCCTCATTGCAAGAACAAAGTAATGAATGAAAACTGAACACCAGGTAGGGCTAAAAAGAACGAGATGTGAGTCATTAAGATTGCTTAGATACCAAGTCTTTCCTAATAACCCAATCCTAGACATGTTCATTCCCATTACCACATTACTTAGTCTTTTTCTTTCTAAAGAAGTATTAAGTTTATTCATGCTTGTTATGTTTAATTCTGTAGAAATTAAATCCTAATTATGAAAGAAATAAATTCCTAAAGACCTAAAAATAATTAAATAAATAACGAAACAAGAATCCCCCCTTTTATTTTTCTAACTCATTCCCCTTGTCTTTTTCAGCTCCATCTCCAATTGCATAGTCAGTATCTTCCGTCCATGTCTCAAAGATAGCATCTGGGAACTCAGGAACAAAAGCATTAAAGATATTCTTAAAAGTATTTTGAATTGAGTCATCTCTAATTTTTACATATTTCCAATAAGTTTGTTGTTGATTATGCATGAACTTGCACATATCCATCAAACTTGACAACTCCAATTTCTTTGAAGCACTTGCAGAAATCGACATTGGAGTTGTAGATTCAGGTTCAACACTTAGCTTGACTGGTTTTTCTTCTGACTCAACCCTTGGTTCAGGGGTTGCAGATCCTTTAACTGGTTTAGGACTGTTCGGTTCCTTGTCAGATTCTTCTTCTTCAGTGTCTGTAACTGAATTAGCTTCAGTTTTAGTTTCATTTGTTGACTCCTCGGTATCTGAATCAATTGGCTCTTCTTGCTCACCTTTATTTAGCTCATGCACCTTCTCTACTAACCATTCAAGATCATGATTTGTAATGCACCCTTAAACATATCACCCCTTCAGATTTGCTTGTGTTTTAACATGGGCCCTTAAGCAAAGTGAAGTGATTAATGATGGGAAATAAACACTTCCTGTCATCTTTTTAGCACAATCACGAATCTCCTAGAGAATAATTTTCCAAACATTAATGGACTTTTCTGTCAAAATTGCATATAACAAGAGCATCTGTTCTATCGAGATCGTGGAACTATATGAGATAGGCATAAAACTGTAGTGAATGAAATAAAACCATACCTTTGCTACTGGTTTTAAGTATTCTCGTCGACAAGAATGGCTCCCATACTTTCTTATAATCCATTGGGATCCCGGATTTGTCACAACATCAAGCACTTGTTAAAGAAAATCCCAATTGATGTTGTTCATCATAGGATAGTGCTCACCTTCTTCAATGCTTGAAGATTGAATCAAATCTCTCTTTCACTTCTTCATCGATTAAAATTGGGTTTTTAAGAGTAGTCTTGAAGATTTGGTTCTCTGCAAGACATTGTATCTTTTCTTGAAAATTGGCAAAGTTTCTGCACAAAGGGGAAAAGAAAGAAATCGAAAAAGTGGTAAAGACATGCTATGGCAAAAATCGTGTGACGGTAAGGATGGTGCGGCGACAACGACAGTGCACGATAGCAAAGGCAGTGTGCGGCGGTGACAACAGCGATGTGCGGCAACAAAGTTGGTACTTCGGTAATCTTCTTATGGCGGTAATAGGTGATTTTGGCAAAAAAGGAAGAGAACTAGGGTTTCTTTCGAGATTTGAGGTTGACGGTACAAAAGAGAGATTTAGGGATTTTTTAGGGTTTAAGCAAGTTGCTTTGAGGGATATGAAAATTAGTAGAATGAATAGAGGTTCATATAGGGAAAAATTAGGGCAATATGTAGCAAAAATTTAGCTACATTAGGGTTACTTTGGCGCAAGCAATGGGAGTGGTGGCAAGGTATAGATTTTTCCCTCATTTTTACTATCTTAGGCCTCAAACTCAGACTGTATCTACGAACTTACTCAAGAAAAAAACTGATTAGTACTTGGGCCAAATTTGACCCCTTTTATTAACATACAAATTTAAAATTTAAACAAAACAAATGAAACTTAAAAATTTTAAATCTTAATTAGAAAATTTCTTCTTAACAAATTACATTAAATTAATTCCTAAGAAAGGTTAGAGGGGTCACAGCGGTCCTATTTAAGTTCCAATCTCCTTAGACAGAGTAAAATAAATGTACTAAGTTAAGAAAATAAGTTCTAATTATTTACTTATTTACAAAACGAGTTGACCATTAACTTTAAACGTACCTCTATAATTGTCATATAATTTAATAGCTCCATAAGGATAAACTCGCTATATGGTATAGGGTCCTTTCCATCGGGATTTAAGCTTCTCAGGAAATAACTTCAACCTTGAATTAAATAACAAAACCTTTTGACCTTCTTTAAACTCGCGAGGTTGTATATGACTGCATGCCATCTCTTTGATCTTTCTTTACACATTTTGGAATTCTCATAGGAAAATAGCCTCAACTCTTCCAACTCATCAAGTTGTAACATCCTTCTCTCACCGACTTGCTTAAGATCAAATTTCAACTACTTCAAATCCCAGTGAGCTCTATTGTCCAACTCTAATGGCAAATGACATGCTTTTCCAAAGACTAACCGATAAGGAGTCATTCCTAACGGTGTCTTAAATGATGTTCGATAGCCCATAATGCATCATCGAGCCTTTGAGACCAATCTTTTTTGGTAGGGCGTACTACCCTTTCAAGGATACCTTTGATTTCATGGTTCACTCTTTCAACTTGCCCATTAGACTGGGGGTGATAGGCAGTAGCAATCTTATGCATCACATCATATTTGTCAAACAACCACTTAAGCCATTTGTTCACAAAGTGAGAACCTTCATAACTAATAATAGCTCTTGGTGTCCCAAATCATGTAAACACATGCTTATGTAGGAATTCCATGACTACTTTAGTATCATTTGTAGGGTATGCTTCAGCTTCAACTCACTTAGATACATAGTCCACAGCAATTAAAATGTATTTGTTCTCATACAAAGAAGGGAATAGGCTTAAGAAGTCAATGCCCCATACGTCGAATAATTCAATCTCTAAAATGTTTGTCAGGGGCATCTCATTCCTCCTTGATATATTTCCGGTCCTTTGGCATTTATCACAATTCTTCACATAAGCATAAGCATATTTAAATAGTGTACGCCAAAATAAACCTGCTTGCAAAATCTTTGCTACAATTCGTGAGCCACCAAAGTGTCCCCTACTTAATCAGTGCATGTTTAATCATCTAAGGAAGCTGAGGGTTAAATTAGCAATGGTATCTGACAATACATTTGCATTGCATAACTTGCAAGATTATTGTGATTAAACTGTTTCAAGGTAGGGATACCTTGTTACCTCACGTAATCTTTTATGTGCTTATTAGATTTAATTAATCGTTTGAATTGACATAGGGATATGTATAAGAGATTATTTCAATTTAATAAGTATATATGTGCAATAACATATTTTCCTATTAAGATTTGTTTAATCGGTTGAATTGACATAGGGATATAGTCAAAAGATGAATGGATTTTGGTAGGTGAGTATGTTCATAAGTTAGCAAATTACCGAGTTGTCGTGAATTTATTCGTAACAATATAAGCATGAGTTTAATAATTCTAAGTTAAGAAATGTAATTAATCTAACACAATTATGTCATCTTGATTAAAATTGTATTTTGAAATTGTGCATTTGAGATTTATTTATTTGGTTTACTTAGTTTAAAACCTTAGTTTTTAATCACCCTCTTCAAAAAAAATATTTTTCTTCTCCAAAGTGTTTTAATAGCATTCATAAATAATTCTTTTCACAGTCCTTGTGGGTACGATAACTCAACATTTACTTGTCACTTTATTACTTGTTACGATTGTGTACACTTGCACATTTTCGTCATTCTAGTTACCTGATCGTCATGAACTCGCATGGTGAGTTCACCTTTCTGTACATCAATTAATGTTCTTCTTGTGGCTAAGAAAGGTCTCCCAAGGATGATCGGCACTTCCTTATCTACTTCAAAAATCTAAGACAATAAAATCAACAGGAAAAATAAATTTATCAACTCTTACCAAAACATCCTTGATTTTTTCTTTAGGATATGCTATAGATCGATCCGCTAGCTGAACCGTCACAGTTGTAGGTCTTACTTCACCTATCCCTAGCATCTTGAAAATAGACTTAGGCATCAAGTTGATACTCACTCCTAAGTCACACAAAGCTTTACCACAATAAGATTCACCAATGTTACAGGGAATAGTAAAGCTTCCTAGGTCTTTCAATTTCGGTAGCAGTTTGTTCTGCAAAAAAGCACTGCACTCCTTTGTCAAGGCAACAGTCTCATACTCACTCAGTTGTTTCTTCTTGGATAGTATATCCTTCATAAACTTCACATAATTCGTTATTTGTTCTAAAGCCTCTACCAACGGAATATTGATGTGTAACTACTTCAGAACATCCAAAAACTTCTTGAATTTGCACCTCCTGTGTCTGCTTGTGTTGCTGCAATCTTTGCGGATATGGATGTGATGGAACTTTCAGTTAAATTGGATAACTCTTCTGAGTAGGTAAATCTACATCTAAAAAGGATGTTAAAGTATCTGAATTCACTAAGTTAGGATTTACCTTGTCAGTCTTTGCAGATTTTGATTCCTTTGGTGTAGGAATTTCAACAACTGGTTAATTCTTCTCAACAAGCTTATCTTCAACATCAACCAATCGGGGTTCCAGAATTTTACCACTTCACAATCCCACAACCTTGACATGTTCTTTACCCAAATTTCCTGGATTCTCAGTATCGCTCGGCAAGGTTCCTTACGGTCTATTACGAAGCTCTATAGCTAACTGTCCCATTTGGTTTTCCAAATTTTTCAATGTTGCTGCTTGGCTTTGGATCAAAGCGTCATTCTTTGCCATGTATGCTTTCAACAAGTTCTCCAAACTATTTGATGCCTCAAGTTGAGGTGGTTTTAGAGCTTGTTAATTAAACCCTTGAGATTGGTTGGGTCTATTGTAATATCCCGAATTAGGGCCTAATCAGAATAGTGGTTTCGTGACCACAAATCCGAGATAGAGATAATTATTTTATAATTATTTTGAAGTTTATGATATGATTGCATGATTGTGTGAAAATTTCGTGACGAAATTCTATGCATAAAGTGCTTAAGTTGAAATTAGGGACTAAATCGAATAAGTTGCAAAACTTGCATTCTAGAAGTTTTTAGTATGAAATTACTTTGGAATATTAATGAGGAGGTCTTAAATAGAAATTTGACCAATTTCTAAAATTTTGGACAAAAATGGGCTTGTACATGAAAATTTTCAAAGAAAGGTATTAAGGGTATTTTGGTCATTTGGTAATTAAAAGATTAAAAAAGGAAAAAGATGGAAAAATATGTCCATCTTCTTCATTAGGACGAAAATTAAAGGATTCTCCATAGCTAGGGTTTCTTTCAAGCTTCCAAGCTCCATAGTAAGTGATTCCAAGCCCCGTTTTTAATGTTCTTTACGTTTTTGGAGTCCCGGTAACTTGATTTAGCTTATGCTAGCAATAATTCAACCTAGGGTTCATATTTGGAAAAATACCCATAGGTGAAATTTGTGTATTTTGGTGTTTTATGATAGAATATGAGGTTTTAAATTATGCTAGACAACTTGTGCTACTCGGTTTTAAGTGAAAACGAGTAAAAGGGCTTAATCGGTAAAAATACCTAATATTCATAAGTACATGTTAGAGTGTGAATTTGATGTTGCTATAGAAGGAAAAAATGATCAGCATGTCATAAAACATAAGAAAACAGGATGAGGTATAATTTACGAGCCTTGGAGCAAAAGTGTAAATATGCAAAAGTTTAGGGGCAAAATGGTAATTTTGCCAAAGTTCGTATTTGGGGCTGTTTTGATGAATTTATGTATTAAATAAGATTAATTTGGCATTATAGATCAAGAGATACGAGATTCAAGTCGTGGTCGAGGGAAAAACAAAGTTTACGAGGAATAGGCTCGATTACTAATATTTTGTATCGAGGTAAGTTCATGTGTAAATGTAGTAACATAATTGTCATTTTAAGTAACTTAATGTTATTTATGTGATATGATGATTAATATCATGAAATATTATTCTTTATGGTTATTATTGAATAATATGTAAATTATGATTTGCTACCGAGTATCGGTTTCGATGTTCCGTGGAAGACGGCAAAGATGTGTAATCGAGGAAAAAGCTCGTTTGAACCTTGGGAATAGATTAGAATACAAGTGACATGTCACTAGGATGGTTTGGCATCCGAACTCGTTGAGTTGAGTCCGAGTTCACTTATGGATGCAAATGTCCGAACTCGTTGAGTTGAGTCCGAGTTCGTGAGATGTAACTAGGCATCTGAGCTCGTTGAGTTGAGTCCGAGTTCACTTATGGATGCGAACGCCTGAGCTCGTTGAGTTGAGTCCGAGTTTGCTTATGGTCGGGTACATGGTAGCTTGGCTACATATGTGGCACTTATGTACAAACTTTCCGTGTATTCGAATTATATTCCGATGTGTTCAACAGGTGAATCTTAAGAGAATAATGAGAATGCCTAAAATGAAGGTGACATGTTGGTAAGTGCGGTAAATGAGAAAATTTGACAGGTATGTGCTTAAATCTTCGGGTTGAGAACTTGGTATGATGAAATCGTAGCATGATATTAAATGCAAATGTAACATGAATGTCTTGGTGATGTTTATGCAAATGATGTTTTTATGTGGAATTGCATGATTATGTTACTTACTATTTGCATGTGAACTTACTAAGCATTTATGCTTACTCCCTCCTTTTCATTCATTGTAGTTTTGACAAGCCAGCTTGAGAATCGGGATAGGTCGAAGGCTCGCTCACACTATCCGAAGGCCTAAATTGGTAAAATGGCTTGTGTATCTTGAATGTGGCATGTATGGCAAAATACTCACTTTGTGTAAATGTTCTTATGATATGATTATGCTTTGGCAAGAAAAGAGTTTGTGAATTATTAGCCATTGGAATGGCCAATCTAAATCATATTTGATACCATGTATTTTAAAATGCTATTTAGTCCATGAAAATTTATAGTAAAGTAAAATTTGCTATAAAACAGAATATTGCTGCAGCAATGACGTGAATTCGAAAAATCACTAAAAATAGTTGAAATGGACTTAAATGATTAATAAGTTACAGAATCGAAGCTTAATGAGCCTATTTTCGTATGGATGGAACAAAACAGGTATATGAATGGTATTCTATGAGATGTTTAAATTTTTGTGAAACAGGGCCAGAGCGATTTCTGGATACCCTGTTCTGAATTTGGAAATTTACCAAAAATTGTACAAAAATAATTAAAAGTTATTATTTAAATTTACATATTCCTTATAGAGTCTAGTTTAATATAAACAAACATTATAGTCATTGAAACTCTCTACAGGGAGATATCTGATTCGTAATACACAGAGGTCAGAGCAGTCGTACCCCGAAACAGGGGAGACTTTAACTAATAAACTGTACTAATTGGCCTGACCAAAAATTCTAGAAAAAAATTAGTAAATAGATATATGAGTCTAGTTTTAGAGAAAATTTATGGAATTGGATTTCGAGTTTCAGAACTCGAGATATGAATTTTTAAGCGACTATGACACAGTTAGCCAGCTTGTCTAGAAATTTTAAAAATAAACTGTTTAACCTGATTAATTGATGAAATTAAGTTTAGTAACACCTCGTGCTCAAATCCGGTGACGGTCTCAGGTACAGGACGTTACATCTATGCTGCGAAAAGTTGTTGTTCGGTCCATTTCCTTAGTTGCTCCAAGAAAAGTTAGGATGATTACGCCATGAAGGATTGTAGAAGTTGGACTGGGGTCCTTGTCCACTCCTATTTTGATGTTGGTTCCCCACATAATACACTGACTCGGGATTTGATAAACAATTCTCAAAAGAACGACCTTCCGTACAGTACACACAGGAAACTATTTCAAACGAACTTAGTGGCTGAGCTGTAAAATGACTAGCACTATTAGCGATTAATTGTTTTAACATAGAGGAAATAGATGATACTTGAGCTGATAATGAAGTGAGGGCATCAACTTCATGAACTCCAGCTGCAAGTCTTCCTGAAGTTGTTCAATTTGTTGGCCATTGATAGTTATTACTCATGATCCTCTCAATGATCTCATAAGCCTCATTATAAGACTTAGACAAAATTGCACCATTTGCAGAAGAATCTACCATCAATCTTGTATTTGCATTGAGACCATTATAGAATGTCTCCAACTGGATGCAATGAGGAATCTCATGAGAAGGACACTTACAAAGTAACTCCTTGAATCACTCCCAAGCCTCATATAAAGACTCGTCATCCAATTGTTGGAAAGTTGTGATCTCGTTCCTCAACTTAGTGTTTTTGCTAGGCAGGAAATACTTAACCAAAAATATTTCTACTAAATCTTGCCATGTAGATATGGAACTTGGTGGCAATGAATTGAGTCATACTCATGCTCAACCTTGCAACGAGTACGGAAACAACTTCAACCTCAGTGCATCTTCAGTCACACCGGCAATCTTGAATGAATCACTCACCTCCATAAACTGTGACAACCCGAATTAGGGCCTAATCGGAATAGTGGTTTCGTGACCACAAATCCGAGATAAAAATAATTGTTTTATAATTATTTTGGGGTTTATGATATGATTGCATGATTGTGTGAAAATTTCGTGATGAAATTCTATGCCTAAAGTGCTTAAATTGAAAATAGGGATTAAATCGAATAAGTTGCAAAATTTACATTTTAGAAGTTTTTAGTATGAAATTGCTTTAAAATATTAATTAGGAGGTCTTAAATAACAATTTTACCAATTTTAAGTTCATGGACAAAATTAGGACATGGAAGGAATTTTTGAAAGTTTAGTAAGGAGGGGCATTTTGGTCATTTGGATATTAAATGAAATAAAATGGGAAAAATAACACAAAATTGGTCATCATCCTCCTTAGTTGCTGCCGAATTCTCCCTCTCTCCATAGCTAGGGTTTCTTCAACTTTCAATCTCCATAGTAAGTGATTTCAAGCCCCGTTTTTAATGTTCTTTACGTTTTTGGATTCCCTGAGTCTGATTAAGCTTATGCTAACAATAATTCAACCTAGGGTTCATATTTGGAAAAATACCCATAGGTGAAATTTGTGTATTTTGATGTTTTATGATAGAATATGAGGTCTTAAATTATGTTAAACAACTTGTGCTACTCGGTTTTAAGTGAAAACGAGTAAAACGGCATAATCGGTAAAAATACCTATTGTTCACAACTATGTGTTAGAGTGAGAATTTGATGTGGTCGTAGAAGATAAAAATGTTCAGCATGTCATAAAACATAAGAATAAGGGCTGAAATTAAATTTCCGAGCCTAGGGGTAAAATTGTAATTTTGTAAAAGTTAGGGGGCAAAAATGTAATTTTCCATAACGTGATCTTTGGATTGAAATAAATAGTATGAGTGCTAAATGAGCTAAATGTGTTGTTATAGATCAAGAAAGGCGTGGAGTTGACCTCGAACGAGGGAAGGAAAAAGTTTTGGACTAAATCGCAAAATTTCCACATTTTGCACTGAGGTAAGTTTGTATGTAAACATTACATTATTTTCATTTACATTCTTATATTTCAGCCTATTATATAAATATACTAGCTGATGTTAAAATTATAAATCGACTATTGGAAGAATGGAAATAAATAATAGAGAGAGATCCCGGTTGAACATTCGGAGAGATCGAATAAAATAGAGGAGCGTAGCTAGGTCACATGTATGATGCTTTGAGTGCACATCATGTGTACAAGAAAGCTACGAAATACCATGTAGTAGCTAGGTCACATGTGTGATACGGGATGTATCCCATGTAGACAAGAGAGCTACGTAATAGATAAATGTAGCTAGGTCGCATGCGTGATTCCAAGTGAAGGACACCATGTAGACAAGAGAGCTACGAGACAAATCGGCTAGGTCGCATGAGTGGTACTAAGTGTTCACCATGTGTACAAGAGAGCCGAACTAAATGAAGTATGATGGTAGGGTTGTGTGCTAAAACCATTAAATATCGAGGATTGATCCGAATTGTTCAACGGGATGGTTTTGTGGTGACGTTGTGGTTATGGACCTATACTTGTGATGAATGAATTGTGGTGAAAATGATTTGTGGTATATCTATATATGTAAGATAAAGTGAGGTTAGCATAAAGAATGTGTGAAAGAGTGAAATTAGCATTAAAACTGTTTTGGACGGTAGCAGTGACGTGATTTTGAAAAATCACCAAAAATAGAAGGAACGTAATTATAGGTTGAATGAGATGTGAAATTAAAATTTAATGAGTCTACTTTCATATAAAAGAAACAGAACAAGCAAAGGAATTTTATATTTTGAGATATTTACAATTTTGTGTGACTTGCTCAGGATGAATATGTGATCCCCTGTTTCAACTTTGAAAAATCATTAAAAATTGTACAAAGAAAATTAAGAAATATAGTTTACATACCTAAATTCCTTATTGAGTCTAGTTTTAAATGAAACAAATTTCAAGGTTATTTGAATTGTGTACTGAGAGAAATTCAATTTGTAGTGAACAGAGGTCAGACTAGTCGAGCTGTGTAACAGGGGAAACTTTAACTAATAAACTGTACAAATCGGCTGAACCAAAAAATCTAGAAAAAAAAAATTAGCAAGAAGATTTATGAGTCTAGATTCCGGGAAATTTTACGTATTTGAATTTCGAGTTTTGTAACTCGAGTTATGATTTATTTAGTGAACATAACGCAGAAAGACAAATTTAATCAAAGTGGAGTGAATATTGAAATTAAAGTAGATATACTTGAGTTGTTGTGTAAACATATTAAATTCTTTAATTATTATTTACATACTTACTTACTAAGCTATAAGCTTACTTTGTTTTCTCTCTTTTGTCTTGTAGTATCCTCCAACTTGCTCAAGAGTTAAGGATCGTGAAGATCTGCCCGCACTATCAATACTTTAGGGTATTCGAACTAAACATTTTGAATTATTGCATGTATAGTAGGCTTAATTATTTTGTTACGTGTCATAATTGCCTAGGTTTAAAATATTGGTTACTGATGATTTCGACCAACTACTTTGTACAAGCCATAGAAGTTGATTAATATTGTTCAAAACATATGTTATAACGATGCACTATCAAATTGGATGACATATTTCTATCTCGGTTTTGTTTAATGGTATGTATTATGTTCTAGTAATACCTCGTACCCTATTCCGACGACGGTAACGGGTAAGGGGTGTTACATTTATTGGTATCAGAGCTATGGTTTAGTCGGTTCTCGGACTAATAAAGTGTGTGTAAAAGTCTAGCTATACATGCCATAAAAATATTGTGATAGTGTGGTGACTCCTGACTATTCTAAACTGTGTTTTGTTTTAATATAGTAATGGATCCTGAAGGAACTGCGGCTGATGATGCTGCTAGTAATGCGCCGCCCCCGCACAAGGGACCGTACTGTGGAAAGTAGACCGTAGACATTGAGACAGGGAGATGAGGCTCGAGATGCCTTTCTCCAAAGGATGAACAATTGGTATACTTTGAATTTATTCGAGCAAATCCAAATACTCAACCTCCTCCACCCCCTCCTATACCTCGGATGATTCCTGTGAGTGCTCAAGACATAAATTTGGTAAGGATGAACAAGCCTCCAGCTTGACAAGATTCAAAAACAAGGGGCCAAGAGTTTAGAGCAAAGATCGATGATGATCCCGAGAAAGCGGAATTCGGCTTGAAAATTCTACCCGTGTATTTGATGAGCTCTCATGTACACCCGAGGAATGCTTAAAGTGTCTTTGTATCACTTTTGAGAGATTCGGCCTACCATTGGTGGAAGACTTTGGTATCGATGGTGCCAAAAGAAAAAGTTACTTGGGATTTCTTCCAGAAGAATTTAGAAAGAAATACATAAGTCAATGATTTATGGATCAAAACGGAAGGAGTTCCTTGAATTGAAGCAAGGCAAGATGTCCGTGGCGAGAATATGAACGCGAATTTGTGAGACTTAGCAAGTATGCCCAGGAATGTGTGTCAACCGAGGCCATTATGTGCGTAAGGTTTGAAGATGGGCTGAATGAGGACATTAAAGTGCTTGTAGGAATTTTGGAATTGAAAGAATTTGTTGTATTGGTTGATCGAGCTCTTAAAGTGAAGAATTGAACAAAGAAAAAGAAAAGTCGCTATTGAGGCTCGAGATGCCAGAAAAAGGCCGATAAGCAAGCCATTTCAATCTCAATCAAAGAGGTCCAAAGAGGCAAACCCTCAAATGACAGTTTCAATTGGGGAGTCACACAGAGATCGTGGTAGAGCGTATTCGGGGTCTAAAGCTCAAGCTACTTCGGTGGTAAGTGTGGGTAATGTGCGACCTAGAAAGCCCGAGTGTCAGCAATGTGGCAGCAACATTATGGTGAGTGTTGGGGAACCGAGCGAGCTTGTTTCAGTCTGCGGTTCTCGCGAGCATTTTATTAGAGATTGTCCGAGAAAGTTAAAGAAGAAAGATTTCAGAGTGCTAGACAGAATACCACCGCTAGTAAAGGTAGACCACCGAGAAATACTGGAGGTGGGACTAGCAGTAAAGCTGCGATGAAAGACTCAGTGGCAAGATCAGAAGCTAGAGCACCTGCTAGAGCTTATGCTATACGTGCCCGAGAAGATGCATCATCTCCCGATGTCATTACTGGTACATTTTCTCTCTATGATACTATTGTTATTGCATTGATTGATCCCGGGTCCACTCATTCCTATATTTGCATGAATTTAGTATCTAATAAAAAGTTGCCTGTTGAGTTTACTGAGTTTACGATTAAAGTGTCGAACCCCTTAGGCCAATATGTGCTAGTTGACAAGGTTTGCAAGAATTGCCCATTAATGATTCAAGGTCAGCAAGCTTTTCCGCCAATTTGATGTCATGTACCATTTGATGAGTTTGACGTTATCTTGGGAATGGGTGGTTGACATTGTATGATGCTAAAGTAGATTGTAAACAAAAGACACTAGAGTTGAAATGTGAAAATGGAGAAATTTTGTGGGTTGAAACAGATGAATCAAATAAATTGCCTATGGTGATTTCGCACATGTCCGCATGTAAATACATGAGGAAAGGGTGTGAAGCTTATCCGCTTATGTAATGAATACCGAGTTGCCTCAATCAAGTTTGAATCAAGATCGATAGTTTGTGAGTTTCGGATGTATTTCCGAGAGAATTGCTCAGGTTGCCTCCGAACAGAGAGATAGAGTTTGCCATTGATTTGTTGCCGGCATCGCACCGATCTCGATTGCTCCATATAGAATGGCTCCGATCGAATTAAAAGAATTGAAGGCTCGATTCACGAGGAATTAACAGATAAGGGATTTGTGAGACCGAGTTTCTCTCTCCCACAGGGTGCTCTGTATTATTCATAAAGAAGAAGGATGGTTCAATGAGACTTTGCATTGATTATCGTCACTCAATAAGGTGACTATAAAGAACAAGTACCCATTGCCGAGGATTGATGATTTATTTGATCAGTTAAAAGGGGCTACAGTGTTTTCAAAGATTGATTTAAGGTCCGCTACTACCAGGTTGAGAGTTAAGGAGTCGGATGTGCCGAAAACCGCCTTTAGGACAAGGTATGGACATTATGAGTTTCTTGTAATGCCTTTCGGCTTAACAAATGCTCCAGCTATATTTATGGGCTTAATGAATCGGATCTTTCGGCCATATTTGGATAAGTTTGTAGTAGTGTTCATAGATGACATTCTAATTTATTCTTGGGATGAGTTTGAACATGCCGAACACTTGAGAACCATATTGCGAGATCTTGAGAGAAAAGAAATTGTTTGCCAAGTTTAGTAAAAGTGAGTTACGCTTCGTGAAGTCGGATTTTTGGGACATATAGTCTCGGTGATGGTATTCGGGTGGATCCAAGCAAGATTTCTGCGATCGTTGATTGGAAACCGCCAAAGAATGTATTTGAGGTTAGAAGCTTTTAGGCTTAGCCGGATATTATAGACGCTTTTTGAGGGATTTTCGATGATTGCCTCTCCTATGACTAAGTTGCTGCAAAAGAATGTTAAGTTTGAATGGACTGATAAATGTCAAGCAGAGTTTTGAAAAGTTGAAAGCACGATTGATCAAGCACCAATTTTAGTACAGCCCCGAGCCAGAAAAGAGTTCGTAATTTATAGTGATGCATCATTGATGTGCCTTGGATGTGTGTTGATGCAAGAGGGTAAAGTGGTAGCTTATGCTTCGAGACGATTAAAACCGCATGAAAAGAATTATCCTACACATGATTTGGAATTGGCCGCTATTGTCTTTGCTTTGAAGATTTGGCGACATTATTTGTACGGTGAAAAATGCCGAATTTTTACCGATCACAAAAGTTTGAAGTATTTGATGAATCAAAAGGATCTGAATCTGCGACAAATAAGATGGCTTGAATTATTAAAGGATTATGATCTAGTGATTGATTATCATCCGGAAAAGCAAATATAGTTCTTTGATGCCTTGAGCGAAAATTTCTTTTTACTTTGAGAGCCATGAATACGGGATTAGCATTGTCTCGATGATGGGTCAATCTTAGCGAGAGATGAGAGCTAAACCGTTATTTCTCCGATTGATTTGTGATGCTCAAAAGAATGATAATGAGTTGCGGACCAAAAGAACTCAATGCGAATCAGGTTACGACTCAGATTTTCGAGTTGGACCAGACGACTGTTTAATGTTTCGAGACAGAATATGTGTGTCGAAAAATAATAAATTGATTCAGAAAATATTACATGAGGAGCACAATGGTTGTTTATCAGTTCACCCTGGTAGCACAAAAATGTATAAAGATTTAAAGAAGTTGTATTGGTGGCCAGGTATGAAAAGGGACATTTCTGAATTTGTAACCAAGTGTTTGATCTGTCAACAAGTAAAAGCTGAACATCAAGTGCCTTCAGGACTACTTAAGCCGGTAATGGTGCCTGAGTGGAAATGGGACAAGATTACCATGGATTTTGTAACCGGTTTGCCTTTGACTCCTAAAAAAAAGGATGCTGTCTGGGTAGTGGTTGATAGATTAACAAAATCAGCTCACTTTATATCAGTACGTACCGATTACTCACTTGATAAATTAGCCGAATTATATATTGCTGAAATTGTGAGGTTGCATGGGGTACCTATGTCTATAATATCAGATAGAGATCCGAGATTTACCTCGAGATTTTGGAAAAAGTTACAAGAAGCTTTGGGTACAAAATTGAACTTTAGTACCGCGTTTCATCCACAAACAGATGGTCAATCGAAAAGAGTAATCCAGGTACTCGAAGATATGCTTAGATGCTGTGTTTTAGAATTTGGAGGTAGTTGGGAGAAATATCTATCTTTAATTGAGTTTGCCTACACAATAATATTTATCGATCAAGTATACAAATGGCACCGCATTTAAGCCTTGTATGGTCATAAGTGTCGGACTCCTTTATATTGGACTGAACTTAGTGAGAAACAGATTCACGGAGTTGATCTAGTTAAAGAAACCGAAAAGAAAATAAAAGTAATTCGGGATTGCTTGAAAGCTGCTTCAGATCGACAAAAGTCATATGCGATTTGAAAAGAAAAGAGATTGAATTTCAGGTGGGTGATAAAGTGTTCTTGAAGGTGTCACCATGGAAAAGATTCTGAGATTTAGTCGAAAAGGCAAGTTGAGTCCGCGTTTTATTGGGCGTGCATGAGATTATCGAGAGAGAATTGGACCAAGTGGCATATCGGTTGGCCTTACCGCAGAGTTAGAGAGAATTCATAACGTGTTTCACGTATCAATGTTACGACATTATCGTTCGATCCTTCACATGTGATCCCCAAACGTAAATTGAGATTCGATCGGATATGACCTATGAGGAGGAACCAATAAAGATTTTGGCTCGAGAAATTAAACAGCTTAAGAAATAAAAGTATAGCCTTAGTGAAAGTATTGTGGCACAGACATGGAATAGAAGAGGCTACGTGGGAACTGAGGAAGCTATGAGGAAACAAGATACCCAAACCTCTTTCTCGATAAGATTTTCTGGGGACGAAAATCTCTAAAGGGGGAGAATTGTGACAACCCGAATTAGGGCCTAATCGAATAGTGGTTTCGTGACCACAAATCTGAGATATAAAATAATTGTTTTATAATTATTTTGGGGTTTATGATATGATTGCATGATTGTGTGAAAATTTCGTGATGAAATTCTATGCCTAAAGTGCTTAAATTGAAAATAGGGATTAAATCGAATAAGTTGCAAAATTTACATTTTAGAAGTTTTTAGTATGAAATTGCTTTAAAATATTAATTAGGAGGTCTTAAATAGCAATTTGACCAATTTTAAGTTCATGGACAAAATTAGGACATGGAAGGAATTTTTGAAAGTTTAGTAAGGAGGGGCATTTTGGTCATTTGGATATTAAATGAAATAAAATGGGAAAAATAACACAAAATTGGTCATCATCCTCCTTAGTTGCTGCTGAATTCTCCCTCTCTCCATAGCTAGGGTTTCTTCAACTTTCAAGCTCCATAGTAAGTGATTTCAAGCCCCGCTTTTAATGTTCTTTACGTTTTTGGATTCCCAGAGTCTGATTAAGCTTATGCTAACAATAATTCAACCTAGGGTTCATATTTGGAAAAATACCCATAGGTGAAATTTGTGTATTTTGATGTTTAACGATAGAATATGAGGTCTTAAATTATGTTAGACAACTTGTGCTACTCGGTTTTAAGTGAAAACGAGTAAAAAAAAGCAAGATAATCGGTAAAAATACCTATTGTTCACAACTATGTGTTAGAGTGAGAATTTGATGTGGTCGTAGAAGATAAAAATGTTCAGCATGTCATAAAACATAAGAATAAGGGCTGAAATTAAATTTCCGAGCCTAGGGGTAAAATTGTAATTTTGTAAAAGTTAGGGGGCAAAAATGTAATTTTTCCATAATGTGATCTTTGGATTGAAATAAATAGTATGAGTGCTAAATGAGCTAAATGTGTTGTTATAGATCAAGAAAGGCGTGGAATTGACCTCGAACGAGGGAAGGAAAAAGTTTTGGACTAAATCGCAAAATTTCCACATTTTGCACCGAGGTAAGTTTGTATGTAAACATTACATTATTTTCATTTACATTCTTATATTTCAGCCTATTATATAAATATACTAGCTGATGTTAAAATTATAAATCGACTATTGGAAGAATGGAAATAAATAATAGAGAGAGATCCCGGTTGAACATTCGGAGAGATCGAATAAAATAGAGGGAGCGTAGCTAGGTCACATGTATGATGCTGAGTGCACATCATGTGTACAAGAAAGCTACGAAATACCATGTAGTAGCTAGGTCACATGTGTGATACGGGATGTATCCCATGTAGACAAGAGAGCTACGTAATAGATAAATGTAGCTAGGTCGCATGCGTGATTCCAAGTGAAGGACACCATGTAGACAAGAGAGCTACGAGACAAATCGGCTAGGTCGCATGAGTGGTACTAAGTGTTCACCATGTGTACAAGAGAGCCGAACTAAATGAAGTATGATGGTGGGGTTGTGTGCTAAAACCATTAAATATCGAGGATTGATCCGAATTGTTCAACGGGATGGTTTTGTGGTGACGTTGTGGTTATGGACCTATACTTGTGATGAATGAATTGTGGTGAAAATGATTTGTGGTATATCTATATATGTAAGATAAAGTGAGGTTAGCATAAAGAATGTGTGAAAGAGTGAAATTAGCATTAAAACTGTTTTGGACGGTAGCAGTGACGTGATTTTGAAAAATCACCAAAAATAGAAGGAACGTAATTATAGGTTGAATGAGATGTGAAATTAAAATTTAATGAGTCTACTTTCATATAAAAGAAACAGAACAAGCAAAGGAATTTTATATTTTGAGATATTTACAATTTTGTATGACTTGCTCAGGATGAATATGTGATCCCCTGTTTCAACTTTGAAAAATCATTAAAAATTGTACAAAGAAAATTAAGAAATATAGTTTACATACCTAAATTCCTTATTGAGTCTAGTTTTAAATGAAACAAATTTCAGGGTTATTTGAATTGTGTACTGAGAGAAATTCAATTCGTAGTGAACAGAGGTCAGACTAGTCGAGCTGTGTAACAGGGGAAACTTTAACTAATAAACTGTACTAATTGGCTGAACCAAAAATTCTATAAAAAAATTAGCAAGAAGATTTATGAGTCTAGATTCCGGGAAATTTTACGGATTTAAATTTTGAGTTTTGTAACTCGAGTTATGATTTATTTAGTGAACATAATGCAAGAAAGATAGCTTAATCAAAGTGGAGTGAATATTGAAATTAAAGTAGATATACTTGAGTTGTTGTGTAAACATATTAAATTCTTTAATTATTATTTACATACTTACTAACTAAGCTATAAGCTTACTTTGTTTTCTCTCTTTTGTCTTGTAGTATCCTCCAACTTTCTCAGGAGTTAAGGATCGTGAAGATCTGCCCGTACTATAAATACTTTAGGGTATTCGAACTAAACATTTTGAATTATTGCATGTATAGTAGGCTTAATTATTTTGTTACGTGTCATAATTGCCTAAGTTTAAAATATTGGTTACAGTACTCGACCAACTACTTTGTACAAGCCATAGAAGTTGATTAATATTGTTCAAAACATATGTTATAACGATGCACTATCAAATTGGATGACATATTTCTATCTCGGTTTTGTTTAATGGTATGTATTATGTTCTAGTAATACCTCGTACCCTGTTCCGGCGATGGTAACGGGTAAGGGGTGTTACATAAACAATCGAAGGTGGAGATGTGGATCTTCCGTGGGCATACCACTAAATTGGCCCACTATTTGGAGCATTTGAAACATCACTAGTTTCAATTCAAATTGGGTTGCCTCAATATCTGGTCTTCTAATTCCTGGATTTAACTTACTGAAAAGTGGCACAGCATATTGTCTAATGCATCGATCCCTATCCTTGGCAATGAGGATGGAATTTCATACATGATTTGCTTCATTACCTTGGTCTTGATTCTAATTTCCAAGGTCTATCTCGACTTGTCTTTGAGTTGTTCGTTCATATCTTCTTTGTCTGAAAGTTCGCTCAATTTTAGGGTCTACAGGGAGTAAATCGATAATCTGATCTATGCTCATAAACACTTGAAAAGAAAATCACAAAATTAAAAAGAATAAGTTTGTAATGTTAGAAATAAATCAAATTGAAAATAAATAATTTCACGAAAGAAATAACTATGGCAACAGTTAACAATCCCCGGCAACGGCGCCAAAAACTCGTAATGCGTAAGTTTGTGCAAGTGTACACAGTCGTTATCAAGTAATAAGTAAGTATCGAGTTATCGTCTACACAGGGATTGTATTTGTGCTAAGTCACCTAATCTGTAAAATTATATTAACAATTTGGTAAATAAAAGCACAATATAGTTGAGAAGTGATGATTAAAATATATTAAACTAAATGCAATGATCCCTAATGCAAATTATCCTAAGTATGCAAACTATATGAATAATTAAACACAATTTGCAACAATTATAACATAAATAAACTAGGACAATTACTTTAATTAAACTCAATTTATTATCAACATGCTTAATAACATCCGGAAAAACATTCCATGGCAACTCGATCTTTCATGAGTTTGGAAACCACATTAGGTCCTTTCGGAATCCTTTACTTAGTAAATATGCATTTTACTGATCCTTATTTACTAAGGGTTTCTTAGCATTCGTGTGAGGTAATAAGGACGTGTTAGGTTTGAAACAGTTTAATCACACAAATCTAAAAACTATACAGATAATAGAGCTTGGTTAGAGTTGTTATGCAACTTGCAATTTAATCGGGTTAGGATCTAAATTGAGCATGCTCATTTCAATTATGCTTCCACTAGCCGTCGTTTAGTTAGGATCGCTCAGCTAATTCAAATGTATTTCAATCATGTATGAACTAATACAGACTTGATTTTAATTGAAAACATGATCGATTGAGGCACAAACATTATAAGCATGAATCAAATAAATATTATTTAATCAAAACAATCATCCTATCTTAAATAAAATTAAGCTAACGTTGTTGTAAACAAGAAAAAAAAACACTTAGCAAACATTTTAAGATTAAATTAAAGAAAAGAAAGATTAAACCCAAATCAGAGTTTCAGTCACCCAAGACTCTGATTGACAAGGCTCCTTCGTTCCTTCACTTTGCTCCTTTGCTGATGGCTCTCCATGGCCGACCAATGGCTCTTTAAGAGGCTTAATTTCTAAAATATCTATGAAGAGATGATGCTAGGCGTGGGGAATGAGAAACGCTAAAGAGAATTGAGAGAAAAGAGAGAATGATGAGAGATGAGGGATGATGAATGAGGGAATGAAGGGGTCTTATTTATACGTGAAGAGAGGTGGGTAGTTTGCTAAAAATAGTTGGGTTTAGTCTCTTCAAACTTCTTCCATGAGTGGTCGACCACAATTAGTGGAATTTGAGCTAATTTTTGCTTAATTTTTAAGCAAATTAAATGCCATAATAACTCAGGACTGAGCTCGGTCAATTGTAAATCTTAGGGCAAATCTCCAATTTCTTCAACAATGCAAGGACTTTGTGTAATTAAACCGAAAAGTGGTTTAAGTGGACAGCCATGTGTAGCCGAATTTGGGTTGACTTGGTCTTCAATTTGGACTATTTTTGTAATCCAGCAATGCTATCAGACTTGTCGAAAATAAATCAATAAGTTAAAGGACCGAAGAATAAAATTTATCCAATTTAAATAATTAATTACAACCCAAATTATTAATGAAATATTTAAAATGATTTATTAAATATAATTTTATATTTTATTATTTAATTTAATCATGCATTTTATGTCTTAAAAAATGTAATATATTCAAATCAATATAAAATAAGTCATTTTATGCATGAAAACTATATAATAAAACATAAAATCACATTTTAATAATTTTATGTCCTAATTTTATATTTTCACATATCTTATTAATTTATTAAATAATTACTTAATTTTAACAATGAATTTAAGTAAAAATGTGATAAATTACATAGGAAAAATCTTATATATTTTTCAGTTTACAATGCTCATGGGAGCCATGTATCAAGAAGCTTATCTGAGCTAAATAGGAAACTCATAAGAGTTTTAATCAGGAAGCTCATTCAGCTTAATAGGTAACTCTGAAGAGTTATTATCAGGGAGCTCCGGATAGCCATTTAACAGGAAGTTCAATCGAGCTATAATAGGACGCTCATAAAGAGTTGCATTTGTATCTGCAATATATGCAGGATCACTACCGATCATATAACAAGACGCTCACAAAGAGCTACGGTAGCCCGCAACACACGCAGGATCGCTACCGATCAGGATGCTCGCAGGAACCATATAATAGGAATGCTCAAGAAGGCTTTTAACAGGATGCTCGTCCGAACTATAATGTCCGCAACATATGCAGGATTATAATAAATGCGAGAAAATAAGGTATCCATCGTATTTCATTATTCAAATGGGACTTATCATTTATCGAACAATATCGGGTATGTGATTAATTTCATACATTAAACATTTATGCAATTTACACAAATACAACATTCGATTCAAACATATTAATATACATAATTAAGTTACATGAACTTACCTTAACACTTGTTCATATATGGAAATCTACTAATCTGAAACTTTTTGTTTTCCTCAATTCACTTCAGTACTAGGTCTACCCAGATCTATACGAATAAATTTAACTCAATTTAATGAAATTCCAATTCAAATCAATTAAATTCATATTTTAGGCAAAAGTAGCATTTTACCCCCATACATTTAATTAATTCCAATTTCGTCCCTAAGCTCTCAAATTGAAATTCATGCAATTTAATCCTTATTTCAAGCTTAACCAAATTTTTCATGTCACAATAACAGCCCATGAATTTCACAAAAACCAGAATTTTTTTCATGGGTTTTACCATTTTTTTAATTTAGTCCCTAAACCATAATTTCATCAAAATTCTCTTTGTAAAAGTTGTTCATCTATCAACAACATTTCATTTTCTACCATAAATTTCAAAATTTCAGCATTTACATCAATGATAAAATTTTTATACTTTGATATCTTTACAAATTAATCCCCAAAATAGATAGATTAAGCTATTACGAACTTGAAATTATAAAAATTACTAAAAACGGGACAAGAATGCTTAACCAATTAAGCCAAGAAAGCTTGCTTGAATGTTATTCTCTTTCCTAAGGTTTCCATGTATTTTAATTTAGGGATGAAGATGAAATAAGATGATATTAAACTATTATCATATTTATTTATTCTAAATTCCAATTTAGTCCGTCTCTTTTTCCAATTTTCCATTGATGATTAATCAAAAATATCTACTAACTCCATTTAATGGTCTAATTGTCATATAAGTACCTCAAGTTTTGAATTTCATAGCTAATTAATCCTTATAGCTACTATAATTCAATTTTTGCATTTTATGCAATTTGGTCCTTTCCATAATTAAACATGAAACCGATAAAATTTTCTTATCAAAATTTTCATACGTGTTTCCTATCATAATGCAGACCATGCAATAATATTAAAATAAATTTTCTTTTTGACTCAGATTTGTGGTATCAAACCACTATTCCAACTTCACTGAAAATGGGCTGTTATACCATGTATACCCAAAAATGACCCAAAACATACTTAATTCACATCCAAATGCTTAGGTACCTAAACGAATCCTCAACACAATATTATAAGACTTCAAAATGCATTTCAATGACACCCAAAACATGCCAAAACAATCAACCTAAGGTCTAACCAATGTGCCATCAATGACACCACTTTTCAAGTACTTACACAATTCACTTCCTTAACTAAGTATACAAGCTACAAGCACATTCAATTAAATTATTTTTTATCTCAAAATGTTATACCATAGAATCAAGTATGCACATCTCACTTAGCTACTTATTCCACATCATCATATGCACAATAACAAAAACACCAATAAGTACTTATGAATCTTTACAAACATAACCAAATTCTCCTATTGCATGCTATATAAGCCAAGATGTATTCAAAAGCTTCCAAATGATCCCCAGATAGTGTGATTCTTTGAGCTGATCCGATCTCCTAATCCACAAAACGTATCTACAAGAAATAAGACAAATAACACAAGTAAGCTTTTGTAAAAGTTAGTAAGTTCGTCGATTGAATAGTAAAGCTTACGAAATCAAACATAATAATAATTCAAATACAATATTAATGAACAGAGTTCCTTTCAATGAGGTTATTATTAGAATTCCTGTCAACCACAACTCACAACAAGTGAGAAATGTTCAATACAATAATACAAATCATTTTCCACTTTTCAATAATGTAACACCCCGAACCCGACCTAGAAGTTTAGACCGAATACGCAATGTTACATAGATCACCGAAGAGATCGTGAGGAAATTTTACAAATCAATTTATCCCAGTAAACCAAAAGCATTTAAAATTGTTTAATAACTAACCAGTTCAAATTTAAAATAAAACTCGAAGTAAAACCGTTAAAAATATATGAGTAAAGGCAAAAATTAGAAATCGTACCACAGCATATTAAATCCTTACAGTTCAAATTAAACCGAGTATCAAATAAAAACTAAAGTCAAACTTATAGTTCAATTCCTCTAAGCCTGCCCGAGACCTCCCCGTACTGAGTCCAGCATTCAAAATCAAGAACTATACCTGAAAAGGGGAAACAGAAGAGTGGGTGAGCTACTCGAGCTCAGTGTGAGATCAAAACCAGTAAAGCTACGGAAACAAAAACAGAACAAAGGCATAAAGGCTTTAGAACAGCTCAGGTTAAGTGGCGAAACAGAACCAACCTACCGAACTACACGGAACCGATCGATATATGCAAAGCAAACCTTGCCGTCAGATGATAGTCGAGCATGTATGCCTGTAATCAACTTACCCCATATGTAACTTTACAGTCATATGGCTCAATCAGTCACAGTAATAGAAATTTCCAATAGTTACAGGTTGGGCCTAAGCCCCTTTCCAGAATCTCAGTAGGGCCATAGCCCACCACACTAACTATCTAGCCAGACAATCGCAGTCAAGTCAATGAGGTTCTCTTAAGCACGAGTGCCTTTCAGTCGATCAGTCAATCACATCCAAATACAGTATCGCGTTCAGTCAAACATATCATTCAGACATGTCTATCGAGTAGTATAGTCACATTCAAACACACAGATACAATCAGATGCATATGAGTGCAAATGAGTTATAAAATAACCCACCCATCTAGCCAGCACACCATCTACATCAAACCCTACACTTCTTGTAGGGATTTAATCAACCCACCCATTTCTGCACTCCGAATAGGACTTCGAAAAGCCCATCCAACCTTATACTCTATAGGATGTCATCCCGAGTTGCTCGGCAACAATGATCATCAGCATTGTCCTCGACCCTCAGGGAATTGGGACCGCTCTCGACCCTCTGGGAATTGGGGTTAATAGTGTGCAGATAAACTGTCAATCTCATATTTTATGTAGCAATGCTAGCGTATAAGCTGTACAGTGCAATGCGGTAAACTGTTATACCATTATGATGTCATCCCGGGTTGCCCAACAACGATGATCATCCATATTGTCCACGACCCTCAGGGTATTGAACTACCCCCAACCCTCTAGAAATTGGGGCTATTAGAATGCAGATAAACCACCAAATCGTAAATCTCCTTTCTCTTCAACATTCCACCCCAAAAGCTTTGTATGCAGATGTACCAATTTAGAATGCAATTTCAAACAGTCATTCACAATTAGTCAATTAAAATGAGAAATGTACACACTCGTTACTTGAGTTCAATTTCAATTACAAAATTACCTCACTTTTCAGTGACACGCAGTCTGACAGTCATATAGAACCAGCTGCACACACGCTCCCCCAGCTAACCGGGTTCAGAATCAAACATGTCACACAACCAACACCAATAACGCATTATCCAAACTCAAAACAAAGTCATACTTACCCTCAATAAATCTCAATCGATGGTTGGAATACATAGAGTCACGATTACGCTTAAATTGCCCTAAAATCAGAAAATGGCCACTTAGGGCCATACGTCCATGTGCTCCCACCGTGTGGAGTAATCCAGGCTGTGTGAGGGTCCAAACGCCCGTGTGAAGGGTTGCACATGGCCATGTGACAGAGGCACACACTCGTGTGAAGTAAGGACACAGTCATGTGAACAGGCTGTGTAACTCTCTGTCCAACATCACTAAAATAAAGTGTAGGAAGGACACAACCGTGTGAGGGTCTCACACGTCCATGTGCCCACCAAACACGGCCGTGTGTTTCGAAACACACGCCCGAGTGGAATCCCTAAATACCCAAATCAGCCACACGGTCGTGTAGCCAGGTCGTGTGACTCTAAAACTCAAATCCTTAATTCCCAAACTCACACGCCCATTTGTCCAAGGGACACGGCCATGTGAATCCCGACAAAATCCCCAAATTGGCCACACGGCCGTGTGGCACCCAAAATTTACCAAAAACCCTAATTCTCAAATCCACACGATCGTGTACCTCGGTACACGCCCGTGTGTTCGTCGAGGAGGTTACGAAGCCACCCCAAAAATAGCCTAAAACCACCATCTAAGCCACTGAAATCATCCCTAATCTTTACCCTATTAAGAAAATATCAGAAAGTGGCAGTTTCTCCTCATTTCCAATTCTAGAACCCAAGATCCTCGAGTTAACACAAAAAAAATATGTCAAAATAGAAATTTTGTAAAAACAATAATGTAAAGACAAGGTTTCTAATCCCACACTTGTTTCGACGACGAAGCAATCGGAGACGACGATAGAAGAGCGAAATTTTCGAAACCGAAAAGTAAAAAGAAAAATAAAGAAGTAACAGTAGAGACAGAGAAGAAAGAGGAGAACGTGAAACAGAAAAGAAAATAAATTAAAATCAATTACTTAAAACTAATCTTTAAAATAAAGTTATTAAAAACATTAACTTAAAACAAAGAAAAAATAAATTTCCTTACTAAAAAGAAAAGAAATGCACACCTGAAGACTCGAATCCATAACCTCAAAGTTCACTGACACTCACTTAACCCACCAAACCAGTAGGCCCATTCTGTAACTAAATTGCACAACTAAGCACTTAAATGCAACCTTTTCACTGTCCCTATGCTCAAAATCCAAAACTACTAGGCCCAAAATTCGAGGCGTTACAATTCTCCCATCCTCAAAGAAATTTCTTCCCCGAAATTTCCAACTATCAAAGCAGTCATAAATCGTAAACTATACCACTACACTTCTGCTGCGCACTCTGATCTCCAGGATACTATCACACTTGACCTTGTACTTAAGACCTCACACTCACACCTAGAACACTTAACCACTGAAGTAGATACACATTTATTACACTCCAATCAACATATCAAAACATTAATCAGCATACCTGTCTCAAAAATGTCGAGGACAATCTCGAACCTGATGCTCCTTGGATCCACATCTGAGACACTCTCCTAACTTCCTCCAGTAGTTGCCCGAATGACGCCTTTTTCAATGCTTACAAGACGGTTGGATGTGTCCTAGCACGCTTCGCAGAACGAGGCTCCAACCTCGGAGAACTGTAATCTCCCTTCTTCCCACAATCCACGCATCTAGCCTGAAGCGCTTCACTATTCTCCCTTATCCTAGCCTCAAACACTTCCTCTAGCACTTCCCTCACTAACTGTGTCAGTGCCTTAGTACCAACCTCTGGTTATCACTACCCAAGGCTGGTGAAATCGCATTGACCACCGGTTCCTGAACAATCTCACCCTCCGAAGAAATAGACAACTCCTCGCGATCCTGCGTACCTTCAGAATCCATAACAGTAACGTCGCTGCCTTAAAAAATCTACATTTCCAGAACACACGCAGAATAAATACAAAAATCTAAATTTCAAGTATCACAGTTTCGAATTTCTACCTGGACTAGCATTGGATTCTCAAACAGTTCATTTCTGTAAACTATTTTGAAAATACAAACCATTTCAACCTTCTATGGCACGATTTTTTTCGAATGTTTTTCAAAATCAATTATTTACGCACACGTCCAGGTAGTGAACATAGGCCGAGTTTTTACAAATCTGGCTCTGATACCACTAAATATAACACCCCAAACCTGGCCTAGAAGTCTAGACCGAATTCAAACTACTACATAGATCACCGAAGTGATCATGAGAAAATTTTACAAATCAATTTATCCCAGTAAACCAAATGCATTTAAAATCATTTAATAACTAACCAGTTCAAATTTAAAATAAAACTCTAAGTAAAATCCGTTAAAAATATATGAGAAAAGGCATAAATTGGAAACGGTACCACAGCATATTAAATCCTTACAGTTCAAATTAAATCAAGTATCAAATAAAAACTAAAGTCAAATTTATAGTTCAATTCCTCTAAGCCTGCCCGATATCTCCCCGTACTAAGTTTAGCATCTAGAATCCAGAACTATACCTAAAAAGAGGAAACAGAAGAGGGAGTGAGCTACCCGAGCTCAGTGTGAGATCAAAACTAGTAAAGCTACGAAAATGAAAACAGAATAGAGACATAAAGGCTTTAGAACAGTTCAGGTTCAGTGGCAAAGTAGAACCAACCTACAGAACTACACGGAACCGGTCGATATATACAAAGCAAGCCTTACGGTCAAATGATAGTCGAGTATGTACGCCTGCAATCAACTTACCCCATATGTAACTTTACAGTCATATGGCCCAATCAGTCACAGTAATAGAAATTTCCAATAGTTACAGGTTAAACCTATGCCCTTTCTAGAATCAGTATCAGTAGGGCCTTAGCCCACCACACTAACTATCTAGCCAAACAGTCGTAGTCAAGGCTATAAGGTTCTCTTAAGCACAAGTGCCTTTTAGTCGATCAGTCAATCACATCTAAATACAATATCACATTCAGTCAAACATATCATTTAGACATCTCTATCGAGCAGTACAGTCACATTCAATCACACAGATACAATCAGATGCATATGAGTGCAAATAAGTTATAAAATAACCCACTCATCCTACAAGCACACCATCTCCGTCCAACCCTACACTTTCTATGGGGATTTAATCAACCAACCCATCCCTGCACTCCGAATAGGACCTCGAAAAGCCAATCTAACCTTATATTCCATAGGATGTCATCCCGGGTTGCTCAGAAACAATGATCATCAGCATTGTCCTCGACCCTCAAGGAATTGGGACCGCACTCGACCCTATGGGAATTGGGGCTAACAGTGGGCAGATAAACTGCCAGTCTCATATATTATACAGCAATGCTAGCGTATAATCTGTACAGTGCAATGCGGTAAATTGCGGTACAGACATGCAGTATGAACTGTCGAATCAGATAATGGTAATTAGCGTAGCTAACGTACATGTTGTATAGTGCAATGCGGTAATCTGCTATACCGTTATGATGTCATCCTGGGTTGCCCGACAATGATGATCATCCGTATTGTCCACGACCCTTAGGGTATTGGGACCGCCCCTTACCCTCTGGAAATTAGGGCTATTAGAATGCAGATAAACTGCCAAATTGTAAATCTCCCTTCTCTTCAACATCCCACCCCAAAAGCCTTGTATGTAGATGTACCAATTTAGAATGCAATTTCAAACAGTCATTCACAATTAGTCAATCAGAATAAAAAATGTAAACACTCGTTACTTGAGTTCAATTTCAATTACAAAATAACTCGCTTTTTAGTGACACGTAGTCCGACAGTTAGATAGAACTAGCTACACACACGTTCACCCAGCTAACCGGGTTCAAAATAAAACATGTCACACAACCACTCACCAATAGCATATTATCCAAACTTAGAAGAAAGTCATACTTACCCTCAGTAAATCTTAGTCGAAGGTTGGGACATATAGAGTTGCGATTGCACTTGAATTGCCTTAAAATCAGAACTTGGTAAGTTAGGGCCATACGCCAGTGCGCTCTGGCCGTGTGGAGAAATCCATGCCGTGTGGGGTCCAAATGCCCGTATGACGAGTTGCACACGGCCGTGTGACAGAGGCACATGCTCGTGTGAAGCAAGGACACGATCGTGTGAACAGGCTATGTAACTCACTGTCCAACATCACTAAAATAATGTATAGGAAGGACACGATCGTGTAAGGGTCTCACACGCATGTGTGCCCACCAGACATGATTGTGTGTTTCGAAACACACGCCCGTGTCGAATCCCTAAATCCTCAATTCAGCCACACAACCGTGTAGGCAGGCCGTGTGACTCCAAAACTAAAATCCCTAATTCATAAACTCACACACCTATGTGCCTAAGGGACACGGCAGTTTCTCCTCACTTCCAATGTTTGGAACCCAATATCTTCAAGTTAACACAAAAACAAAAATATGTCGAAACAGAAATTTTGTAAAAACGGTAATGTAAAGACAAGGTTTCTAATCCCACACCTATTTCGATGATGAAGCAATCAGAGACGACGACAGAGGAGCGGAATTCCCAAAACCAAAAAGAAAAAAGAAAAATAAAACTTAAAACTAATATTTAAAATAAAGTTATTAAAAACATTAACTTAAAACAAAGAAAAATTAAATTTCCTTACTAAAAAGAAAAGAAATGCACACCTGAAAACTCAAATCCATAACCTCAAAGTTCACTGACACTCACTTAACCCACCAGACCAGCAGGCCCATTCTGACACTAAATTGCACAACTAAGCACTTAAGTGCAACCTTCTCACTGTCCCTATGCTCAAAACCCAAAACTACTAGGCCCAAAATTTGGGGTGTTACAAATAAATTTTTAGAAATCAATAAAACATAGCCCGATGAACCAAATAGAATAACATTGACTACTTGACAAATACTCGTATATCCATTTAATTCCTTAAACACCACAAACATAATTACTTAAACATATTTATATACATATATAGCATATAATCACATCAAGGCATAAATATTCATTACAAATTATACTAGTCAACACATTCATCTCACATTCAATCTTATGATACATATTTCACTCAAAATATATTACTTGAATAGAAAATGGTTGAAGGATGCCATAGTGTCTTTCAATCATGGTCTTATTTCCTTGATTCATGATGCCATAGTGTCTTTCAGCTATTGTCTTACTCATTAGAATTGAGATGCCATAATGTTTTTCAGCTATAGTTTTACTCATTAAAATCATGATGCCATGATGTCTTTCAACTATGGTCTAACTTGTTAAAATCGTGATGCCATAACATCTTTAAGCTATGGCCTTACTTGTTAAAATTGTGATGCCATAATGTCTTTTAGCTATGGTCTTACATATTTCCGATATGATGCCATAGCTTCTTTCAACTATGGTCTTATTCAATTCTGGTATAGTGCCATAGTGTCTTTCAACTATGGTCTTATCCATTTCTTTCAAGCTAGCAAATTTGATTCACATATATACACAAATAGAAAATAATTCATTGAAACAGTAATTAATTGAATTAACCAAGTTACCAACTTATAGGACTGATTTGCAATAATGGTTTAAAGTATCTCAATCATTGATCGACGTCGTATCAATTCATTATTTTCTTTTTCAATAACACACATCACTATAATCTAACATTATGCAATTAGGTTCATATCATACATTTAAAAAAAAGGTACTAAAATTAAACTGAACGAACTTACCAGACTAATCCGCAACAACAATCAAAGTACAAAGACTACTCAGCAACTTTTTCTTTTCCTTGATTTTCAACACATTCTTAATCTAGAATAATAATTTCATTCAATTAATTAATTAAAATAGTAAAATTAACTCATTTTATACAATTAAGTCTTTTTGATATTTTTGCAAAATTACCCCCAACATTTGACTTTCATACAATTTAGTCCTTAAGCTCAAAACTTGCAAATTAACCATTTTGAATAAATTCCAAGTTTAGCTGATTTGTATAATGTCTCATTATAGCCCATAATTTCTCTTATTTCACATCAAGTCCTTATAATTTTATCACTTTAACATTTTAGTCCTTTAACATTAAAATTACTAAAAAATTACTTTACAAAATAGTCTTATTTAACAATCAAACTTAATAACTTATCATAAAACTTCAAGAATATCCAAAACTCATCAATGAAATAATCCATAATCTTTAACCATTTTAAATAAAGGATAAACGATTTAGTTTGCCCTAATTTCAACGGTCTCAAAAACATAAAAATTACAAGAAACCGATTAAAATCGGCTTACCAAATTGAATGAAAAGCTTGGTCGAAGCTCAAAACCCTAGCCATGGCTGTTCGGTGCTTCCCCAAGAAGAAAATATGAAAGCGGTGACTCATTCTTTTTCTTTATGCTTTTATTTACTTAATATTTATGATTTACTACTTTACCCATTAAAAACAAACGAAAGTTTATGAATTTTTAACACTTATACCATCCAATTAATACCCATATGGTATATTTCCCATTAAAGTCCCCTCCATTTGATAATTTAGACCTTTTAACCAATTTTGATCAACTTTTGCAACTTTTACGATCTAGTCCTTTTTAATTAATTAACTATCTAAACGATAGAATTTCATAATAAAATTTTAACACGACACTAATGGCCTCGTAAATATTGATTATTTAATATTTATGGACTGAGACTTCAGAGTTGTGGCCACAAAACTACCATTAACGACAGTACTAAAAAATGGACTAATTAGTAAATCCTTAATTAATTAGGATTTAATTACAATTTACCCCAATCTAGAGAATTCCACATCATTCCTACCATTTGGAAATTTAAGGAGGGTCTAATTACTCAATTGGTCCTTCAATTATTTCAAATTCCAACTAAACAAACTTTATTTCAATTTAACCTTAAAATAATTCGAAGTTAATAAATAAATAACCTAAAAGTTAGTGGATTTAATCATTTCACCATCGCTTGGACCTTTTTACCATGGTTCAATCACCATTTTGGTCCCTTTAGTATTTTAAACCTATAGCAATTCACTTTTGTCTTTTTTACAATTTAATCCTTTTACCTTAATTAAACAACCAATCATTAAAATTAACGGACCAAACTTCAAGTCACCTATAATACGAATCTATAAATATTTAATAAAAATATTTATGACCTTAAATTATGAAAATAAGGTCCCAATACCTCATTTTCAAAAACCATTTGACCTTTGAACTGTACCACTTATGTTTATTTGTTCAATTTCTAAAAATAAAATATTAAGCCAAAGTTCAATATAATATTGTAATTGACTCAAAATATTAAATAATAATACGAACTTATTCATTGGATTTTTGGTTCCGAAACCATTGAAAAATGAGTTGTTACATAAAAGGATTAATATGAGTTGAGAACTTTCGAATGTCGTGTCTGCACCCTAACCTGGTGGGTTGTCTATAAATATGGAAATTAAGGGGGTGAGCATCCAAAATAACAGATCTCAGAACAATTGCAATCATATAGCAAAGCAGAATTCAACAGTTCATTTGAGCATGCTTACAAATGTCAATGCAATGCAAAAAAAAAAAAAACGAGAAAAGTCCTACCCATACTCCATTACACTCCACAGTAAGCATTACCAAGAACTCATCCATCTGATGACACTCCAATTTGTGGATTAACCACTTGTATTTTCAGTTCAAAAGTTTGTAGACAAGCTGCCGGTAGGTTGTAGATGAACCACCAGTGTTGCATATTATTAAACTATCGGTACCTCCTCCTTTCAATCGTCTCACCCCATGTAATGCAATATGACATGATAACAACAATACAGTATAGAAACAGTAGATATGTTTAACATGTATTCAGTTCAACAGTAGCAAAAGACATGCTTAACATGTATTCAATTCAATAATAACAGTAGGCATGTTGGAAAATCAGGTTTAGAAAACGCAGCGAAAAATAAATTTAGAGGAAAACTAGACTTTTAAAAAAAATTCCAAAACAAGAACCTGGTTCTAATATCTAAAGTAATAAACACTTAATCAAAATTGTACCTTTTCATTTCGACTAAGATAAATGCTTCGAACAAATAGTTTTCTCCGCTATTCTCAAGCTTACGTCTGCCTGAGTGTGGGCTCATTTCGAATAAAAAAATTCAAAAAAATTAGCAGTGGGATAATTTCGTAATTTTTCTAAAATTTTGGGCCAAAATAAGAAAAATATCTCTAGAATTTTTTTGAGATAATCTCTTTAGAGAATTTTCTCTCTACAACTTTCTGTTTTTCAAGTGTGTGAAATAGTGACCCAAGGCTCTCTTTGTATAGGGAGAGTTTAGAAAATTCAATTATAATTAAACTTAATCACTTTAATATTAAATTAATATAATATTTAACAAGATAAATATTAGATTAAATTTAATATTAAATCTTATTAAATTAATAGAATATTTATCTACAAGATAAATATTAATTTAAATTTAAATTTAATATTAAATCTATTAAAATATTATTATTTTTGGAGTAGTTAATCTAAAATCAAATTCTCTAGTAGAGTCCCAATAGGAGTGTAATTCTTCCATCGCTCAACCACCAAAAACCCACCACTGTCGACTATTTTTCGGCCATCAAAAGGCCACCGCCGGCACCAGAGTTGGTTCGATTTTAACCGTATTGATTCGGGCAAATAATGGTTCACAGATCTAAACTAGCCACCGGTTGCATCATCGGCCCGGTTTCACATTCCAAGCCCGATTCGACTAGTTTTTGGGTCGTGGTCTCTATTTTGGGCTCTCGAACCTAATTTAAGATCTCAGGTCCAATTTTCAAGTTCAATTACCCGTTGGGCCAATTGTCTAACTTGAAAATTAATTTTCAAAAATATCATATTAATTTTAATTAATTTAATTAATTTAATTTTACTTGATCAAAGTTAATTTTCCCAAAAATCACTCAGGTTTTCCAAATTAATTTTTCAAGAAAATTCTTTAATCAAATTCTTTAGTTGAACAATTCTTACAATCACACAATTTAATTCCACATCAAACAAATCGACTCAATTAAATTATTTCCAAAGTCATAGAATTTTCTATAGATTCAAATGCAGTCTGATCGAGTTTTTATTGAGCTAGTGGAGGGACTAATCGAACATATACAATTAGGCTCTAGTAATTGCAATTATGTTTAGAAGCATCATTTTGATAATTTGCAATTACTTAATCATGGAGTCAGTCCACAATAAGTACCATGATTGAAAACTCCTTATTGTATACTCTTTACAAAAACAATTCATCTAACTACTTTGTCCAATGACTTCGTCATGTGTGTGTTACCCTCATATGATATCCTTGATTCATTTGAGTAAATTCCGTTCAATCAATACAATCCTATTTTATCTCGTTGTCACCACTGTGTCTTCTTAATGGTTAATATGATCACTATCAATAAATGATTGTGATAAATTGCTTGTTCGAGAACAAGCAACCCGTGATCACGTTATATATTTATCAATCCACACAATGCAAATAAGAGGATATCGTTAACTTTTTAATTGAGCTATGAATTTCACTGTTGCTAGTAAATCCATATCATACACAAGTCATGTACCCAACATACCAGCTATCGGCTCGATTATTATTAGAGCATAAGCCTCCACTTATATCAAAGCACATGAGTTACATATGCATGGTCAATGACTAACTCAGGATTTAGGTAAATCACACCATGAACACCACAAGTGAATTAATTCACAAATAAATTCAAAACTAATTCATCTTGGGTCCAGTCCAATGTATCATTCTGCCAATGAATACATCTATGTCTCTACCCATGGAGTCAACTGCTCCAATAGCCCAGACTACCCTTCTCCTCAATTGGAATTGTAGACGACATAATAATCCTTTTCAATATTTGAAACAAATGCTCACTTTGATTCTTTTATGGGATTATAGACTCATTTAGATTATCTACTAAAATAAGTATTCTTTCTCATAATGTAAATGTTCTTACAATGTCACTTAGACGATCAATGAGCTAATATTTGTTTGTCACAATTTCGCTGTGCATACAAAATATTAAAGACAGAAATACAAAAGACATAATAGTGAAAAGTGAAATTAACTTTATTTATTTATTCATCGTTCAAATAAATAGAAAACAATTACATGTTTACTACAATATAGGCACATTTCCCAACAATCTCCCACTTGCCCTAGTGAAGTAAATGTATCATGTTTTATATTTTCATATCCTCGACGTGTTCATTAAAACTATTAGTTGCAAGAGTTTTAGTAAATAGATCTGTAAGGTTATCTTTAGTAGCTATTTTAACCACATCTACAATTCCTCTGGCTATTACCTCTCGTATCAAGTGACACTTCTGATTAATGTATTTCATCCTCTTGTGACATCTCCTTTCCTTGGTATTAACTATTACAACATTGTTATCACAATATAGTGTTATAGCTTTTTCCTTACCACGAATGACTTTAAATTTGATTAAGAAATTTCGAAGCCATATTCCTTCTTTCATTTCCTCAGAAGTAACCACATACTCTATAACACCCCACACCCGTACCCTACCCCAAGACAGCATACGAGGCATTACAAAACTTTAACGCATGCACACAATCATTTCTGAGTCACCAAGACTTAATCAAATTTAAAAACTTTTTCAAACTTTGTTTAAGCCCCTTAATACGGGCCTACGAGGCCCCAAACATTCATTGGAAACCACTCGGATGGTTAAACTGACTTAATAAAAATGACCCTTAAAACAGGGCATACACGCCTGTGTGGAAAGGCAACACGCCCGTGTGGCTCTTGTGACATGGCCGTACTGATGGCCCGTGTGACACACATGACCTAAGTATCTAGGGACACGCCCGTGTCCCGTACCCGTGTGAATTAAATTCCAAATTCGAACCTACAGGGGTTTTCACATGGCCTGATACACGCCCGTGTCTATGGCCTGTGTCCCTTACACGGCCATGACACGCACGTGTCCTAGCTCGTGTCTAAAAACCTTGACATTCTGTTTCTGACGTCGTTGTGTCCTCCACATGGCTGAGACACACGGCCGTGTCTCTGCCCGTATGTTTACTACCATGCATTCTGACTTGCAAATCTTACGTGCAGGGGACACACGGCCAGACAACACGCCTATGGGACTGGCCGTGTGTCACATACGGCCTAGACACACGCCTATGTGCCTGCCCGTGTGAACAATATAGGGCTATCTACAAAGCCCTTTGCCACCCTGAAACACAATATAACAACATCCATTCAAAAATGCAAGGTATAATCAGCCATACAAGACATTAATCAGCCACACAAGACATTATCTCATTCATGAAAATATCATCATTTGCATATATCATTAAGGCTTAATACAAAATGAAGGGATTCGTCTCAAGCCACACATTTGGCCAATTTAACAGGACACAAACTTCAAAAGTCTAAGCCCTATACATGCCATATTCAAAATAATAAAACCAACTATACCAAGTGCTTCGGTTGATAGTGTGATCGATGCCTCCGACGTCCAATGATCCTTGAGCCAATTAGGTGACACTATAAGAAAATGGAAATGAGGGAGAGTAAGCATAAATCTTAGTAAGTCACATGCAAATAAATATAACAACAATTATACCATTCATCATCATACTCATAATAAAAAAGTAGGAATAAGTACAACTTACTCATCACTATCCAATACAATTCACATAGCATACATCGAGCTCATATCTCATACATTTCAAATAGGCACCTGCCACTCACAACATGGTTATACTTTTCTCGTTTAACTTAAACTATAACTCTCACTGTTGAACCATTCGGAACACTATCGGATATTCAATAAGCCTCTAACGTGGGTAGAATGCCGATCCTATGTCCCAGACATGGTCTTACACTGGCTCATATCTCAGGCCGACGCCACGTCCCAAACATGGTCTTACACTAGATTTCGCATATCCGTACCGATGCCATGTCCCAGACATGGTCTCACACTAACACATCTTATAGCCGATGTATATCTCAGGCATGTTTTACACTGGCTTATTTCACGAGGCCGATGCATGTCCCAGACATGTCTTACACTAGCTCAAAATAACCCATATGTCATGGCCTGATTATCCGATTTATTCCTTATGGTTCAAATGGGAATTCTACTACCTCAATTATCATCATGCATTCTCTTTTCCACAATCAAGCAAATCATGCCATATTAATTCAACACATATAATAACAATGTAGTTGTATTATTTACATACAACTTACCTCAGTAAACAAAATGTAGGCAACTTGTCAGTCTATTCTACTTGCTTGGTCTTCCCTAAGTTCGGATTCAGTATTTCTTAATATATAATAGCAAAATATACTTATTTAGCCACTATATAAAATTAGGCAAATCAAAAATTCAAAATGGGCCAAAATGACCATTTTGCCCATAGACTTTTACAAAATAACCATTTTACCCCTAAGCCCAAAATTTGATTTTTATTGAATTTCTTCACATCAAAAGCTTATCTGAACCATTTATGCGATTTAGTCCTTTTTCGCAATTGGGCTCACAAACGTTAAAATTAACCCACTAAATTTTTCGTGCACTAATATAAACACTCTATGAATCCAAAATAATAATAATATAATTCCTCTGACCTCAGATTAGTGGTCTCAAAATCACTATTCTGACTAAGCCCAAAATTGGGCTGTTACATACTTGACCTCCATAGTAGAGTCAGTAGTGCAACTTTGTTTACACTTCTCTATACTATGCTCTATAGCCTAGGACGAATACATTTCCCAATGTCGATTTCCATGAATCTTTATAGGTTTGGAAGTTTGAGTCTATATATCCAATAGGAGTAAGGTTCTCCCTAAAATACACAAGAATATAATCCCTCGTTCTTTTAAGATACCTTAATATATGCTTTACAGCTTGCCAATGCTTAAAACGAGGATTTGCCTGATATTGATTAACCATTCCTACTGCAGCACAGATATTTGGACGTGTACAAAGTATTGCATATATAAGTCTTCCAACTATCGAAGCATATGGAACCTTACTTATATGCTCTCTTTCTTTTGTTGTCTTAGGACAGTCATCTAAAGAAAGATGAAAACCTGATGCAATCAACTGAGTATATGGCTTCGCATCAGTCATTGCAAAATGTTCTAGTACCTTATCGATGTATGAAGCTTGTGATAAAGCTATCATTTTATTCTTTCGATCCTTAAGGATTTAAATTCCAAGAATATAACTAGCTTCACCCAAGTTATTCATGCTAAATTGTTAAGCTAACCACAATTTAACCGATGACAATTCTCCTACATCGTTTTCGATAAGTAGAATATCATCGACATACAAAATGAAAAATACCATATTTTTTCCTTTATATGTTTATAAACAAAAGTTCATCAGCATTTTATTCAAACCCAAAAGTCTTGATCGTTTGACCAAATATTTTATTCCATGACCAGGACATCTACTTAAGTCCACAAATGGATCTTAACAGTTTGCAAACTTTCTACTCTTTTTCTTTGACAACATAGCTAGTGGATTGAGCCATGTAAATGGTCTCATCAAGACAGTCATTCAAGAAAGCTGTCTTGACATCCATTTTCTAGATCTCGTAATCAAGAGCGACAATGGATAAGAGTGTGCAAATAAACTTGAGCATGGCTACTGGAGAGAAGATTTCATTGAAATTGATGTCTTCTTTCTATGTGTAGCCTTTCCTTACAAGTCTAGCTTTATGTGTTTTCACTTTCCCTTTTGCATTTCTCCTCTTCTTGTAGATCCACTTACACCCTATGGGTTTAATTTTAATTAGTAAGTCTACAAGTTCTTACACTGTATTGGATTTCATCGAATCCAACTCGGTTTCCATGGTCTGTTTCCAAAGCTTGGAATTAACATCCTACATAGCCTCATCGTAAGTGAGTGGATCATCATCCTTATGACTGATTTCTATACTATAAATATTATCATTATAGATCAAAAGTTCAGTTTCTTATAAACTCTCCCACTATGATGGATTCCCCTACACCGCTGATTGTTTGTAGGTCTTTCTACAATTTTCTTAAGAATTAAACTTGGTAATTGTTCTACAACTCTCGAAAGTTCCTTACCTACCACTTTACTTCAAGGCTTAAATTTATCCATGTAGGTTTCCTCGAGGAAAGTGGCATGAGTAGAAACTTTGATTGTATTATCTTTCAGATTGTAGTATAATCCACCCTTTGTTCTTTTCGGATATCCTACAGATATACACAATTTTGTCCGTGCATCCAACTTCTTTGCATCCTTATTCAGAATGTGTATTGGACAACCTTATATTCTAAAGTAATTTAGATCGGGTTTTTTTCCATGCCATAGTGTAAAAGGTGTCTTACAAGCAGACTTGGTTGACACATCATTCAGAATATAGCAAGTTGTTTGTATTGTATAGCCCCAAAAGGAAGTAGGGAGTTGTGAATAGATTAACATTGAACGAACCATGTCAAGTAATGCTCTATTCCTTTTCTCAACTATGCCATTCTGCTATAGAGTGTTCGATACAGTTAACTTGGATAAAATCTCATTCTGTATAAGGTATCCTAAGAACTCATCGGGCAAGTATTCCCCACCTTAATCAGACTGAAGATTCTTTATGGATAAACCTAATTGCTTTTTCACTTTCGCATGAAACTCTCGAAATTTATTGAAGGTTTTGACTTTGTGGTGTATTAGATAAACATATTTATATTGAGAATAGTCATCGATGAAAGTCACATAATAATCATAATCTCCTCAGGTACTAATGCTCATGGGACCACATACATCAGTGTGCACAAGTTCTAAAGGTTGGTTGGCCCTTTTACCTTTCGCATTAAAAAACCTCTTAGTCATTTTACCTTCCAAGCAAGATTCACATTCTGGAAGACTAACTTCCTTAAGCATACTTAACCATCTTTCACGAGTCTAGTGATTCTTTCTTGGTTAATATGACCAAGTTTTAACTGCCATAGGCACCCTTCATTAGAGTGAGAAGTTTTAAGCTTTTTATTCACTATTTTAGTTTGAAACATCGAGTAGTTATTTGGTTTGATAAAGAAGAGATTGTTTTCCATCCATCCATTACAAATTAAAGAATGATTTTTGTAAATAGCAATCCTTTTATTGAATGTTACAATACAACCGTCATAAAATAAACATGCTACAGAAATTAAATTCCTCTTAAAATGAGGTACATAAAATATTTTCTTTAAAACAATCTTCCTAAAATTATCAAAATGCAAAATAACTTCTCCAACTACTTCGGCTGAAACATAACTCCCATCTTTGGTCTGTAATGAGAGGCTCCTCTCACGCAGATTTCTCATTTTGATGAACACATGTAAAGAAACACACACATGATTAGTGGCTCCAGAATTAGTAACCCAATTGTCAATTGTTTTTTCCACTAAGCAAGCTTCAACCACAAAGAGTTTCATACATTTTCCTTTTTCGGCTAGGTAATCCAAATACTCCTTTCAGTTTGATCTAAAATGTCCTTTCCTATTACAGTAGAAATAATTGATCTTTTTAGGATATTTTAACTTCTTAGCCTCTTTTCTATCCACACAAGGTGGAATCGAAGACTTAGGTAGTTTTTTTTTCCCTTAGCTTTTTGTGTCCCCTTAGAGGACGATGGGCCACATCTGAGTTTACTTCAGGTTACTCCTGAACCGACTTACCACCATTCAGTATCAACTCATAGGATTGTAATTCCTTCATGAGCTGATTCAAGGTAAGTGCCTTATTCCCCAAGTTATAAATAGCCCTAAAACCAGCAAACTCCTTTGTTAAGGATTTGAACACTATTTCAATTTGAGTGTTCAAGTCTAGTTCAACCCCATTATCCTTCGCTTCTACAAAGAATCCTATAAGCTTAAGCATATGTTCTTTGACCAAAGTGTCAATTTTCTATTGAGAATTCATCAAATTTGTAATAGCGGATTATCGAGCCAATGCGACATGGCCTCCAAGCAAATCCTCCAAATTTGTCATGATCTCTTTGAGCTGAGCTTTAGGATGACACGTTTTGTCAAGACTGAATTTATATTTCTCATAGTTGAAAACTATCAGTAAGTTCCGTTTCCATTCTCGAAAGTTAGCACTATTTAATTTATTCTCAATAAGAATGCTAATAAAAGGAGTAGGAGACATATTTGAACTAAAAAATAAATATTCGCTAATTATTATATTTGTATTAAGCAAATATTTTCATTTCAGCAACATATTAAGAATGTAATATGATGCATGCATCTTTTATTAAAACCTCAAAAAAATATTTTTCCATTACTAAGATCATTCTCAAATCCATCAATCATGTCGCCTAGAGGTCCTATGATTAACTAGCAAGAACGTGGATTACATCTAATTAGTTCGTGAATCTTAATTCTCAAGACTCCACACAAACCAACAACTGTTTTAACATTTGGCCATCATCTTTAGCTTAAATATCATTTCTTGGAAAACGATTTAATAAAAGAATATCTTCAGTGTGTAACCATTGACTCAACACCATCATGAACATACTTTCATTTGTGAGTCATCTTCGGACAATCTCTTTGAGAGTCATGCATGACTAGTTGTCCTTAAAAGGAAATCCCATCTAGTGAACCCACATGATAAGCTTACCTTAGGGTGCTGCCAGGGTAGAAATCAGCCCGAAATCAATGAAGGTCGTGGATCTTGTTCAATGACCTTCTCCCACTCAATATTTTTAAAAAACATGCAAGGTATTTATCCCAGATTTCAAGAATGATCATACAATAGTCCTAGTTGCATTCTTACCTAATCTAGATGACATGCTTCCAATATATGCATGGCATGCTATGACAATTTTATAATATTCACATTCATTCATACACAATAATTAATCAATCATAAAAACAAACAATTTTGACTCTCAGCAAATTTTCCTTTGAAGGAAAAAACTGAAGAAGTGAATGTGAACCGTGCACCAGGTAGGGTCCCAAGAAAGGGAGGTGAGTCGAATTTGACCGCTTAAAACCAAGTCTTTCCTAGCCATACCCAATCCTAAACATGCATCTTCCCATTATCACACTTCTCATAATAATTGAATAACCTAAAGAAATGAATAGAACAATATAACACTTGTATTTTCTCATTATCACACTTCTTATTTTTAATCGATCAACTATGGATCATCCCATATACATATCACAATAATAACATTAAAAAATATAAATATCATAAACAATTATAAAACAAATATATAAAGAGATAGGTAATTAAAATAAAATCGTCAGCTAAGGTTTCCATGGTTCTATTTCTAGAAAATAAATGAAAAATAAAATAAAATTACATAGTTTTTCGCCACAAGGCATTCCTTTGGTCTTCAACCGCCATCGTTCCATCTTCTCCTCGTTATGGACTTCTTTTGGAAAAATTACATTTAAGTCCTATGTTCGTTTTTGGGTCACAAGAATTTTATTAACTAAAAAAAAATAGTTCTACGTGGAGATGATAGTCCACAGTTTATTTCCTAAGAACCACAACCTTGAAAAAATTATATAACAAATATATAATACCGCATTCATTCTCATATATAACTCAAAACATGCATAAGATCTAAAAAATGTCACTTTCTATGTAATTAAATCATTCAAGAAGAAGAGAAAATTATTTTGATTATTTGCTTATACTTATAAATAGAGCACAACCTGGCTCATGATACCAATTGTTGGAAAATCAAGTTTGGAAAACATAGTGGAAAATAAATTTAGGGAAAAAACAGAGTTTTAATTTTTTTTTTTCTAAAACAAGAATCTGGTTGTGATATTTAAAGTTATAAACAATTAATCAAAATTGTACATTTTTTATTCGTCTAAGATGAATGCTTTGACCAAGTAGTCTTCTCCGCTATCCTCTAGCTCATGTTTGCTTGAGTATGGGCTTGCTTCAAATAAAAAAATTCACAAAAATTACCAATGGGGTAATTTTGCAATTTTTATAAACTTTTGGGTCAAGTTGTAAATAAGAAAAATATTTCTAGAAATTTTCTGAAATAATCTCTTGAGAGAATTTTTTTCTCTACAATTATCTGTTTTTCAAGTGTGTGAAATAATAATTCAAAGCTCTCTTTATATTGGGAGAGTTCAACTATAATTAAACTTAATCATTTTATTATTAAATTAATATAATATTTATCAATATAAATATTAGATTAAATTTAATATTAAATCTTATTGAGTTAATAGAATATTTATCTACAAGATAAACATTAAATTAAATTTAATATTAAGATAATCATTATAACATCCCATTTTTCAATGGTGTCAGAAATAGTAGTTTCGGGACTACAAATCCAACGAGTAAGTTCGTATAATTAATATTTAATGTATACGAGTCAATAATAATTTTATATTGAATTTTGATTTGATGAATTTTAATTAATTGAATTAATGATTAAGATAAGTGGTTTAGTCCAAAAGTCAAGTGGTTGTTGAAAATGAGGTATTGGGACCTCGTTTTGGTAATTTAAGGTTGCAATATTTTTATTAAATATTTACAGAGTCATATTATAGGTGAATTGAAGTTTGGTCCGGTAATTTTTACGATTAATTGCTTAATTAAGGTAAAAGGATTAAATTGTAAAAGAGGTAAAAGTTAATTGCTATAGATTTAAAATATAAAAGGGACCAAAATGGTGATTAAACCATGGTCAAAAAGTTCAAGCAATGGTGACATGATTAAATCCACTAACTTTTGGGCTATTTTCTCATTTAGTCCTAATTAGTTTAGGGTTAAATTGAAATTAAGCTTGTTTAGTTAGAATTTAATATAATTAAAGGACGAATTGTGCAATTAAACCCTCCTTGAATGGTAAATTTACCATTAAGGTATTAGTGGACAGTATAAGTGATGGAATTCATGAAATTTCAATTGTTTTTAAAGGACAATTTTATAAATAGGTAAAAAGGTAAGTTAAAATTAAAGAATAACAAAATTAAAAAGGCATCAACATCTTTATTTCTTTCATCTAAAAATCAAAACTCCATTTCCAAGGGGGAAACAAGCTTCAGTCACTTAAGGTTCCTTGATTGGGTAGGTAAACCTTGCCCGTTTTTAATAATTTTTATATTTTTGAGCTTGTATTAGCTTAATCTAACTAACTCGGGGACTAATTTGTAAAACTGTCAAATATTTTGGATTATGCCATTGACGAGTTTAATATATTTTTGAATTTTTTTTAAAAGATTATTGAGTTTGGCTGCTAGATAAGACTATTTTGTAAAGTAATTTTTGATGATTTTAACGTTGAAAGGCTAAAATGTTAAAGTGATAAAATTGTGAGGACTTGGTGTGAAATAATAGTAAATATGGGCTGTAATCGGGTCCCAAAAATTTTGGCTAAGCTTGAATTCAATTGAAAATGGTTAAATTGCATGATTTGGACTTAATGACTAAATTGTATAAAAGTAAAATGTTGGGGGCAATTTTGTAAAAATGTTTAAAATGACTTAATTGCATAAAATGAGTTAATTTTACTATTGGGATTAGTTAAATAAATGAAAAGAATATGTTGATAATCGTGGAAAAGAAATGGTTGCGGAGTAGTCCCTGTACTTGGGTCGTTACTGCAAATTAGTCCAGTAAGTTCGTACTATTATTCCTATATTATAATGATTTTCTTACACATTTCATGTTATTTTAATTATATCCAATGCTATACTTAACTATTGAATGAGTAGAGAATACATGATAAATGAATATGGTGATTATTTATCAGGCCTTGAGCCTGTGATACAGACCGTAGCAATGACTTGAGATCCTACATGTGTTGCAGATTCTCTATAGCTTGGGTGAGCAGCACCGTGAGCCAGTGATTATTTAGCAGGTACTATATACCAGTGATACAGACTGTAGCAATGGCTTGAGATTTTGCATGTGTTGCAGATTCCCTGCAGCTTTTGTGAGCAGTATCGTGAGCCGGTCAAAGTTCTAAAGTTAACTTGAATGCGTGATACCTTTTCGATTACTGAAATGAGATATTATTAGAACGATGACTTGGTTATGATCATTTATCATGTGGCATTTTAATGATAAGAATTATCCAAGTATAAATGTTTTTGGAAAGTTGAAACTATAGTAGTATGGAATATGATTTCAATTACTATACTAGATTACTTACCGTTATAAGCTGTGATTGACAGGACTCTATTAAGAACCTTGTTGGCAAGAACTCAGTTTAATAATCTTGTTATTTGAATTATTATGTTTAATTTGGTAAGCTTTATCATTTAAATGACGAACTTACTAAGCTTTACGAAAGCTTACTCATTGTAACCTCCTTAACCCGGTCTAGACGATATGGCTAGATTGAGAAGGCTACATTAGCCACCGAAATGGCTAAGCTTACTTACGTTACTCTTGAAGAACTTAAATAAACTCATTTTATAAAAAATCATAGTTGTACTTTCAGTTAGCATAAAAGCATTCATTCATTAGGTCGTGTATACTTAGGATTCATTTTATTGTTGATAGTGTTATTTTAGAAAATTTGTTTTCTTGTCACTTTTCTTTAAAAAAAAACTCGATATTAAACTAATGCAGCGGAAAAACCATTTTTCAAGTCATTTTGGAAACTTAGTTGCCTTATCGATTTGTTTTTAAAAAGTGGTTCCTTTTCAATGCAACAGAAATTAGGGAACAATGTCAAATTTTACTTAAGCTCAATATTATACATTTTCAATTATTATGCTTGAGTAATCCATGCATACAAAAATCCCAAAAGAAAAGTTACGAAGCCACATACTAGAAGTCATTAAAAATTACAAACCAAAACCAATAAAGATTGATTAATTCTTATTAAAAATAGTCCGAGGTCCAAGGTGATTCTCCAAATGTCGAGTTCAATCCTAATTTCGAGGTTTACCTAAAAAGTTAAAACACTATTGGGGGCTGAGCTTATGAAAAGCTCAGTGTGAGTCGAACAATTATTTAAACGGACAAAAACATCAAATACCTTGAAACATATTAGCATTAAGAGAAGAACGCAGAACCATCATAGGAATTTCATATCACATAACCATTATCATTATCGATGTCAAATAGTGTACGAGCATGGGTCATCATTCATTCGAGTAACAATCATTAATTTTGATACCATTCAATACAACAAAACACAATACGTAACATAAATCAATAACATTCAAATATGTCGTGAACATGATGCAATGCAAAAAGGTTCCTACCCATACCATCCGCTACATATCAAGAGTTCCCCAGAACTCGTCATCCGAACTCCAAAACATTATGTGCTTAAGCCAATTGTGGTTAAAACCACTGATAACAATATGCAGAAAATTCTACCAAAAAATGCAGACAAGCTGCCAGTAAAAATACGATAAATTGCCATTCCCCTTAGTACTCTAAGTGCAGTGCACTGACTACAAATAATGCAAACTTAATATGCCATTGGTACTCTACGGAACTCTTCCGTCAACCACAAAATCCTAACCCAACCCAATGCATATGCAATATGTCACATAATCTCATACATAATCATATCTCAATGCTTTTCACATTCATTTGACATGCTCAACATGTCCTCAATAATCACATACTTTCGGTAAATGGAAACAGTGTTCCAATCTTTTAAAGTACCATTGTGTTGGTATCAATCATATCGTTCAATTTCACATACTTTACGGATTTTCATTGTGCATAAATAGCACCCTTTTTTCAATACACAATATAAAAAATATCTCATGCATTTAAATCATACATAAGCTTAATATCTTAACACATTATATCATTCAGTCAAACATTTTCATATCTCATAACTCAAATATGCAATTACAAACTCAATCAAACATTCATACTATCAAACTAGCAATTTTGCCAACATGTCAATCTTTTAAGGCTCGAAACATACTTGGTTCGGCTACTCACAAAATAAATAATTTGGCTATTAAGCCAATCCAATTAGCAAGCTACTTTATCAAATATAACATGATATTTAACATTTTCAAACAATTTTATGAGTTTAGGACCCACACCTTATTTTTCACTTCCTCACAGCACACTAGCGAATCTTCCAATTTTCCTTAATAATTCCTCAAACAAACCTAAACCAAATTTCAATATAAATTCAATAAATTTACCATTAAACTAGACCCCAAAACCCCACTAATTAGTTTAGACCAATCGTTGAAATTATAACTATTTTATGAATCCAAACTAGTTAGATTCCTTACACTATATCGGTGTGAACCGCACGTATAATTATTCTTCACCATTGCAGATGATTTGGGGCATTTGGGTCAGCACCTAATTCAATAATATATTGGAAAATAAGTATTTAATTCATTATTAAATTTCTTCATTCAATCAATTCATAACCTTTACCCAACAATTATGTCGAAATAACAAACTAGTTATCCTTAATTGCACTTAAGCTTCACAATTTATGGGATCCGATTGGCTAATTGATCAAGAAAATCTCTCCATAATTAACATGTGATTAAAGGCTAATTAGGAGGGTTCAAGAACACAATTTAATGTTGAAAAAATATGGGTAAGACCCAAGAAACAAAATAGCTCCCTTTCTTGCACATAGGCTCAAGCACCACCACCCATTATGGCAAAAATTGGGGCTGAATTTTAAAATAGTTTGAGATCTCATTAAAATCTAGAAAAATACCTTTGAAATCATTTAAAATCCACCAAATTCTAGATCTAAAAATTTTGGCTTTTAATTGACAAGACTGATCAAGAAATTAAAGAGAAAAGAGATCTTACCCAAGTTAGTTGAGAGAAACGACAATGACACTTTCCTAGCAATGTTTGGGATCGATCTTGGGGTTCAAGATTTCAAATTTGAGGCTGATTTAGATGAGGATAAATATAAGCAATAGAGTAAAGTAGATGGTGCACAATTTTGATGCAATAAAAAGAAAAAAGATATGGTAAAATGGAAGGTGTAGGCGACGACAACAATAGTAGAAAGAAAGAAAATTAAAGAGAAAAGAGGAGAGGAAGAGGGTGAACGGCTAGGGTAGGAAAAATTGAATTAAAGGCTAAAAAATACAATAAAATTTTGTATTTTTTCTTAGGGTTCAAGGGTATGGATGGCACACATATTAAAAAAATGGATTTTGCAAAATTTGATTATTTCACAAGGGAAAGGATTCAAACTTGGGACCTCATTTAATTTCCATGCTTTCTCATATTTCTTTTAACCATTAGGCTTTTTCCTTATTCTTGAAATAATTTTGCAATATTTATTTTAAAAACTAGGTATGCCACATACTAGGATTTAAGGCAAAATTTGCATAATAATAAAAATAATGCGAGAGAAAGGATTTGAATTTGGGTTTCAAGAAACGTTTCACTAACACTTAACCAATAACTCATTTATTTCCTAAAAATGCATAGATAAACTCAAAAATTAAGGCATGACCACTATCTCTCGATTCACAAACTAGATTCTACTAACCCTTGATTTTTAGGATGTTACACTCTGTTATTTGTCTTATTTCTTGTAAATACGTTTTGTAGAAATAGGGAGATCGGATCAGCTCGAAGAATCACACTATCTTGAGAAACTCTTTGGTAGATTTGTAAACAACTTGGCTTATATGGCATGTAATAGGTAAATGAATATGCTTGTAATGTTTCTTAGCTTTGTGTGGCGGTTTGGTATGTTTGATGTTGTGGAATGGTAACCTCATATGTATGCTTGTTAAACTTTAAGTTAAGCATGAGTGTTTGAGCATGAATGGTATATGTCATGTTAAGGTTTGGTTTGATGAGGTTGAGATAGGTTAAATGGTGTATATGCTATGTCTTGTAAATACTTATAATATGACTTGTATATGATGTTTTGGTTAGGTCTTGAGTAGATATATTTGGCTTTCTTGAGTTGCTCTTGATGTGTTTCGAGGTCTTGTAATGATGTGTTATGAATTGGGTTAGGTACCTGTGCAATTGGATGGAAAATGAACATGATTTTGGTCACTTTGAACACACACGGTCTTAGGCACAGGCTGTCACACAGTTGTGTGTCACACACAAGTAACCCACATGGACTTGTTCCCTGAACGTGTTTGGTGTAGGTTTCACATAGGTTGGCACACAGCCAGCAACATGGTCGTGTAACCCAACATCAAATTGAACACGGTTTGGCACATGGTCTGCGACACGGCCGTGTAAGGGTATTTCGAACTACATGGCCTGCGACATGACCGTATGAAATTATTTTGACAGGTACACAGTCTGGGCTCTATCACACGGCATAGGCACAAAGCCGTGTGACCCCTATTTTGAAAATTTTCACTTTGGCCCCAAATCTCCTATTTTGTTTCGAATTAACACTTGAATGTGCCTAAATTATTTTTAAGGCCTCGTAGGATCGATTTAAGGCCCATAAATGTATGTTCACTCAAATATAAATTATTTATAGAATTTTTGTTGATTAATTTGGTAAACTTGATGCGATCTGATATGAATTGTTCTGAATTATACAGTAATACTCCATAACCCTAATTTGGCAATGGAGATGAGTTGTGGATGTTACAATCACTTTAATAATAAATTAATAAAATATGATTAAGATAAGAATTTAATTTAATATTAAATTTATTAAAATAATATTATTTTTAGAATAGTTAATCTAAAATCAAATTCTCTAGTAGAGTCCCAATAAGAGTGTAATTTTTTCACTGCTCAACCACCAAAAACCCACCACCGTTGACCATTTATCGGCCATCGGAATACCGCCACCACAGTCTCTAGCACCCCAAGCTGGTTCGATTTCTGCCAGTTTGGTCCAGGACAATGACGACCCAACTGATCCGATCTAGCCACCAGTTGGACCTTCGGCCTGATTTCACATACCAGGCCCAATTCGACCAGTTTTTGGGTCTTGGTCTCGGTTTTGGGCTCTCAGGTCCAATTTTCAAGTTCAATTACTTATTAGGCCAATTGCTTGACTTGAAAATTAATTTACAAAAATATCATATTAATTTTAATTAATTTGATTAATTTCATTTTACTTGATCAAAATTAATTTTCCCAAAAATCAATTAGATTTTCCAAATTAATTTTTCAAGAAAATTCTTTAATCAAATTCTCTAGTTGAACAATTCTTACGATCGCCCAATTTAATTCCACATCCAACAAATCGACTCAATTAAATTATTTCCAAAATCATAAAATTTTCTTTTGATTCAAATGCATTCCGATTAAGCTTTTGTTGAACTAGCAGAGGGACCAATCGAACATATACAATTTGGCTCTAGTAATTGAAATTGTGCCTAGAAGCATCATTCCGATAATTTGCAATTACTTAATTGTTGAGTTAGTTCACAAGAAGTATCATGATTGAAAACTCCTTATTGTATACTCTTTACGAAAGTAATTAATCCAACTGTTTTGTCCAATGACCTCATTATGTGTGTGTTACCTCATATGATATCCTTGATTCTTTTGAGGTAAATTCGTCAATCCTATTTTATCTCATTGTCACCACTATGTCTTCTTAATGATTAATATTGTCACTGTCAATCAATGATTGTGATAAATTGCTTGTTTGGGAACAAGCAACCCATGGCCACATTCTATATTTATCGATCCACACAATGACAATGAGAGAATATCGTTAACTCTTTAATTGAGCTATGAATTTCACTATTGCTAGTAAAGACATGTTATACACAAGTCATATACCCAATATACCGGTTATCGGCTCGATTATCATTAGAGCATAAGCCTCCACTTATATCAAAGCACATGAGTTACATACGCATTGTTAGTGACTAACTCAGGATTTAAGTAAATCACCCATAAACGTCACAAGTGAAATAATTCACAAATGGATTCAGAATTGATTCATCTTGTATCCAGTCCAATGTATCATTCTTCCAATTAATACATCTATGTCTCTACCCGTGGAGTCATATGCTCCAATAGCAAGACTAGTCATCTTCTCAATTGAAAATGTAGATGAAATAATAATCCTTCTCAATATTTGAATCAAATGCTCACTTCGATTTTTTTACAGGATTACGAACTCGTTTAGATTATCTATTGAAGTAAGTTGTCTTTTTCACAATGTAAACATTCGTACAATATCGTTTATCATCAGTTTGAACTTAGACAATCAACGAGCTAATATTTCTTGTCACAATTTCGCTATGCGTACAAAATATGAAAGATAGAAATACAAAAGACATAATAATGAGAACTGAAATTAACTTTATTTATTCATCGTTCAAATAAATAGAAAACAATTACATGTTTACTACAATATGGACACATTTCCCAACATGACAGAATAACAATAACAGTTTATTAGGGATTCAGTGATAGTAAGCATGTGTCATTCTAATATCATGCATATACAATATCGATTCAATAGTTAAATCATAGGTTCTAGCATGATCACAATATTAGGAACTCAATTGAGTGTATGAAAACTTAAAAAAAATAATTTGGGGATAATACAAGGACTAAACTAAATAATTCATAAAATTCTGGGAAAAAGTATAAAACTAGGTCACACAACCGTGTGAGAAGGCTAAGGCTATGTGAAAGGGGTACACGACTGTGTGAAAGGGGTACATGGCCGTGTGTCCAGACCGTGTAACAAACTGAAGCCATGTAAAAATCGATAAATTACTTTACAAGAGAGACACGACTGTGTGGTAGCCCGTGTAGGTCTTGTGGTTTACGAAATCCCTACAATCTACATGTGTACATAACCATGTGGTCCACACGTTCGTATGGGAGATCGTGTAGCCCTAATCTTACACACGATCACCACCGATTCACTTGGGAAAGACATTTTTCACCACGAGTCTGATTGGCACTTCCCACTATCAACTTTGGTCCGTTTTACCTAAATTCGATCCTTCAATAGCAAATATACACAATTAACGTTTGGTGTCAAGATTAGCAAGATTTGCAAAAGGTTTGACAAGATTTTAAATAGATCGATTAATCGAACTTAAAGATTAAAGTTGGAGATTCGTATAGTGGGATTACTAAATCTAATCATAGGAACGAGGTGTACTCGTCATTTATTGGAAAGAATAGGGATGCTATTGACGACAATTATTAAACTGGTAGAAAAATAATTGAACGGGGGAACAATTTTGATTCAAGTAAACAAAATAATTAACAACAATAGGATGAAAATATGATGTAAAGTAAGGAAAAGAAAAGAAAGAGAGAAGAAATAGAGAGAGGAAGGTAGAATTCTATTAGAAATTGAAAAGAAAAAACTAGGTGCCAAGTCTAATAAGGAAAAGATCGGTTAAGTACCTAGAGTCCTAGGGGCGGCAACAGCAATTATCTCAAAATTTGGTGGAATTTAAAAGAAATGCAATGGGGAAAGAGGGACTCAAACCTAAAACCTCTTAAGATAAGGGATTAACTATTAACAATTAAGCCTTTAGGGCTAGTTTGACAATGCTTTTGAAAAGTGTTGTGGAAAAGTGTTGTGGAAAAGTGTTGTGGAAAAGTGCTTTTGAGAAGTGCTTTTGAGAAGTGCTTTTGAAAAGTTTGGTTTAAAATTTGAGTGTTTAGCATTACTATCAAAAAGTACTTTTGAGAAATAAAATGTCCATTTTAGACATGTTATTATCAAGTAACAAATATGCATTTAAATAATATTTAAATTAGTTAATATTATTATATTTTGGTAAGAATATATAAAATTATTATAACTTGTTGTTAATATTTTAATATATGAAATATAAATTTTAAATATTTTTAAATAATAAATATTAATTATTTATAAAATTTAATTAGAATATATAAACTATATTTTAAATATTTAAATATAACCATTAAATATTTGTAATTAGTATTTTAAAAAATATTTTTTATTTTTAATTAATGATTTTAACACATTTGTAATTAAGCACCAAGAAAAAAAAGGGAAAGTATTATGTTATTGGAGGGGTGAAAAGGTAATTAAGCACTAAAAGTGCTTTTAGGAGAGGAAAAACTAAAAATTTTAACTTCTCCTTTTCAGAAGTGTTTTTGAAAAAGCTAAAAATTTCATCCAAAAGCAGTTTGTTTAGCACAGCTTTTCTTCCAAAAGTGCTTTTGAAGCTAGAAGTGTTTTTTTTAAGCACTCCAGGACAAGCCCTACGCCTATTTCTTGTTTAATTATTTCAACTAACCCCATTTATTTTGGGGCATGACATGTTTTGTAAACATGATGGAGAATTTCAAAATTTGCGAATAATTTCAAGAGAGGATTAATAGCTCAATTTTTTTTTCCAAAATCCACCTAAATAGGTGGTTTTTCAAAATTCCCCATAAATTTATTTGATTAAAATACACATGATCCCACTACAAGATAAAAATTTAAACTTCAAAATTCATTTTTATTTAATTATAATATACATTTAAAATGTTTTATTAGAATTGTGCGTATTCATGTCTTTTTATTTAATTATAATATATATTTTTTAAAATATTTTTTTAATTGTGTGTATTATAAATGTTGAAGGCCAACATTACCTATGAAACTATAGTTTAGATACCCATTTCGACCAAAAAAGAGTTTAGGTGCCTAACTTAAACAAATGTTATTTATAGTTTGAGGGCTTATTATCATTTAAACCTCATGATGATGATATTTTTATATCCATCTCACTTCTAGATAACATTTGGTGCTTTCTCGTGTTATGATTTCAATGGAATGTGATTCCTTGAAATATGATTGCCTGGAAAGTTACTTTACAATGTTTGGTATATATTGAAAGGTATTAGTTTAAATCCCAAGGAAGTTATATTATCATGTTTGGTTTACTAAGTACTTTTTTAAAAATGTAATGATAATTTACAAATTTATCCTATAAATAAAAGATAATATTATTTAATTTTTATAATAAACTTTATTCTTAACAAATATTTAGATTAAATATTTAATAATAAAATTTAATTAATAATTTTTAAATTATTTTCTAAATTTATAATTTTAATTGAAAGTAAATTTGTTTCAATTTTTTCTTGCATATATCTTTTAAATATAATAATGCATATATAAAATATATAACTTCTTTTGGAATAAATTAAAAAAATATTTGAAACCATGTTTTGATTTAACCAAAGGCTAGCCCATAGCAATATCTAAAAAGCTAATTCCATGTATTGCCTGAACAAAACTATAAATAATTAAATCATATGAATGTAAAACCATAGGTGGTCTAACCTACAATTTCTACAGAGCTTAAATGAAAACTTTTTTGCTCATATTCTACGAAAAATAATAACTCATGCAAAAAGATTATGATCAAATCAGTTTTAGAGCTAATCCTAAACCTTAACCTTTTTTTTTTTCTATTGTTCATAAACATTCATAAATGCTATAATAAAATTGAATTTTTATTTAACCTACCGAAAATAAAAGAGAGAAAAAAAATAGAAAATAAATATAATATGTAAACGGTATACTATATAGATGATTGAATATGAATGTAAAAAATAAAATAAAGGAAAAAAATTTGTGAAGAATTGTTGAAGTAAGAGAGAAAATCAAGTAGGTTAATACCTTAAACTAATATAAATTAGATTTCTTGTCTTAATTTTTTTTTAACTTTCCAGTCTATATAGGAAAGTAACTTTTCCACATTTTATCATTGAAATCATATTACCATGTTTATAAGAAAGTAACTACTAAGAAAAAGTTAGATTCCAAAAAAAATAAATAAAAATTGACATATTAAATGTTCCAACTGATTAAATTATCAGAAAAATGATTAATTCTTATCGTATCAATCGCTATCCTAGTGTTTAAAAGAAAATATTCATTTGGAGGGGATTAATTTGTAACATATTAAATTACTCCGGTTTTGCCATCTCTATGCTCATTGTGTTTTGACATCATGGCTGTGATGTGTTTCACCTGGAACTCAAACTCAAAAGGCGGTGGCTGGTTATTCCGGCGAGGCTTCCTTCTTGTTGCTGATTCAAAGCAGCCGATGATATGTAAAGTTTAATTTTTGTAGGAGCACAAATTCAGATAAGCTAACTTTTTAACTTAAATAAGTATAGGATAGCTAAGGGGTTTTTTTTTTTTTTTTTTTTTTTCAAAAGTGATATTTGCACTTCCAAATTTGTCTCCGTTTCTTATTAGACACCTTACACTTTTTGAGGTCACATGAGATGACATAGTTGTTTAGATACTATTTTTATAGTTTAGAGGCTAATTTGCTAATAAAATCTAGAAAATTTAGAGAAGAAAAACAGTGCAAGTAATCTTCGGAAATTGGTTAATCTTGGGTCTGAATTTTACGTGTATAAGTTTTCTTTGTATGTTGTTTTTGATATATTATCATACAACTCTTCTTTAAGTTCTTTTTTTCATACATGTGGAGAGGTTATTTCTTATTTGAACATAGGGTAAAAGCTTTTCTTTGTCATAATTTTCTTTCTTTTTTTTACTAATAGGACTATTTATGACTAGGGATGAGTGTTCAATCAAATTAAGTGAAAATATTTCGAGTCGACTAAATATCTTATTTTGTCATCCTAACTCAAATTGGAAAAAAAATTCAAATCAAGTTTAGTGAAATGAAATTTGAGTCGAATTGAATCGAATCGAGTAAATTTAAAAATTAAACATGTTAAATTAAAATCTTGTTCCAGTATAACTAATTTCATGTTAGAACACATAAATTTAAAAGCATATATATTTGAAAAAAATTCAAAGAAAAATAATAAAAAAGAAGATATTTTAGTATAATAAATTGAAATCATTAATTAACTTATTTAGGTCCAAAATTATTATTTTAGAAAATTTTTAAAATTTTAAAATTCTTTATATATTCTTTAATTTTTTTATAATTTTTCAAAAAATATAAATTTTAGAATTTTATAAATATTTTGAACTTCTAAAAATTATTTTTTTATAGTAATTTTTGTTGAGAAGGATCAATTTGCTAATTTACAAAAATTGACAAGGACTAAAAGAATATTTACATCAATCTATTATTTGAATTATTCGAGTTATTTTAATTGTAAATTTAACTCAACTCAAACTTGAAACTCGAATAACTAAATTCAATTAACTCAAAATTTAAATTTTATTTCAATTTTTTCGAATTAAATCGAATTTTGTTCACTCTATTATTCTTATTCGCTTTACATGCTGTTGTTGGTCTATAGGGTGAATGTCATGTAATGTATACTTAGCTTTACATTTTCATTTTGTTTTTGATTTAGGTTTAAGTATATGCATGTCTCCCAAATCCCAATATGAACTGTGCTTTTAAATTTGTTGAGAAATGAACAAACTGAAAAAATAAAACAAAAAACAAAAAAGGACGGGTGCAGGGTTTTTTGTTTCTGCACCAATACCCTCAGCACTATCGCTTCGTAGTCACTCAAAAGCTGAGCTGGTGATGGAACTTAGAGCTTTTCCATCGAAGGACTTTGGTGTCTAATGCTTCCTATCTTATTGAAGGGTGCAGACCTGCAGCGACGCATAGTTTGTGGCTTTTGATGTTTGGCACGTGGTGGGGGTTAGGAAATTCTCAGTTTCACTGATTAATAATAGCTTTCATTTGTAGGTTATGCCTTTCTCCTATCCATCATTACCATGTCCCAAGGTTTATCTACTTGAGAGTTGGGTCTAGGCTTTACTTCACTATTCCACAAAATTGATTTTCATACTCAATCTCTCGGGTAAATGAATATTTTATCTTAGAATTTCACAATTTTTTTACGTTAGTCCTCGAATTTTTTTAATTTATTTTAATTTTGGAATTTGACAGTTTTTTTAGTTTATAAATTTAAATTCATGTGACAGAATTTTTTTTAAATTTTTTTTATAAAGTTCAAATTTTATATAAAAAATTTAAAAATTTTCTAGCGAGGGATCAAATTTCGAAATTAAAACAAACCAAAAAAAATCTTTCAGAATCAAATTGAAGAAATTATCAAATTTAAAGATTAGATATTGTTTTAATTTTTTTTCTTTCATTTAAAATCTTTTAATATTCCTTAAATTAAATTCAAAATTAAACAGCATGACAAAACTCTCAAACATTGTTTGATTGGTGTACGGACAACTTTTTACCCTTTGTTTCAACAGACAAGATAATCCTTAATTATTTAAAGCTTGAGTAGAGCCAAGTATCCAGGATTGACATGGGATTTGGATGGGACAGTGCATAAAACTTGACATTTAAGACAAAAGAGTGAAGGAAGAGTGTAGCAATGGCTTTAAAGAATTAGTGAGAAATGAGGTGGGTTACCTAGATTTGGAGAAGAGAAATTGTGATTGACGTGACCAATAATCTTTTGTATAATCACCCATCAGAATAATAAGGTTGGGTTCGAAATTGGAATCTTATTAGTACAGACACAAGGAATCAAATCCACTGTCCCACTCCATCCCCTCACCTTTTTTTTCTCCCATAAAACTATCACCTCATTCCCTGTATTTGTACTTCCCATTCATAGTTATAAATTAATTCGGATACCATTATGATAAGTAGTTATAAATTCCTAGTTTTGTGAATGGAAATGAAAATGCAGGATTAGGAGAAGGAATGTTTGATCCCACAAATACAAAACATGCATGCATGGGCAGTTTAAGTGTAGGAATGGAGGATAGGATGTCCACATGTCAATAATATTGTACTTTACTCTCTGTACTTTCAACCCACAGAGTTAAATTACTAAATAATAATTTATTTATTAAGATTCTTATAACAAGATGATAAAAATGGAGTTAAAAAAAAAAAAAACAGTAGAAAGAACTGAAGAGACAAAAGGAGAAGTCGAAAGTAAAGCTTGATTTGAGAATCCCAATTTTTTTCGTATAAAAAAAGGTGCGTTGTATATTGTTGTACTTTTGTTCTGGGTTTTTCTACTCTTTTTTTTTGTTCATGATGTCTCTTATGAAACCATTTTCTACACATGATTTTAAAATATACAACATCTGTTTGTTTTACTAGAAACTAAATGGGAAAATAAGTTCAACTTTTCATGTTTGTTTCTTAAAGCGACTTCTCTTTTTTGAAACCAAAGAAATATAAATACAAGCTCTTCAAAAAGAATTCTTTTTGAATTATAACTATAATATATATTTTTACTAAATAGTAGTTATTAAATTAATTGTTTTTATTTTTAAAATATGATACAATACATTTTATTACATGTGTTATATTATATTTTTACATATTATTCGTAAAAAGTTATTTAATGAACTAAATGATCTAATAATAAAATTTAATAAAAATTAAATTTTTAAAACTGAAAATTTAAAATTTGAAAAATATAAAATTAAAATTAATTAAATTAAATTAAACTATCATAATCATATCAATTTAGGATTCAACAGAAAAGGGGGTCAGCCTTTTGACCACCCTACCTTAGCCCCTGCCCCAGCCCCAGTTGGCATTTTTGCCAATTTCACTACACAACCGTTATTATATGCTTTTCCTTTGGTACCAATACTTCCATTTAATTTCATTCACGTTGTTTCACTGTTGAAAGGGAAAAGATGCAGATATTCACAAAAAAAACAATTTTTGGAAATGATAGATTCTTTCATATCTATATGATCAATAATTGATTTCTTCATTCATATTATTCGGTACCAAATTGCTTTTAGGCCATGAGATTTTTGCAATTATTTTCAAGCCAAGTTAAGAGTAGATTACAGGAAAGAATGTTTATAATGAGATGCAATAGCAGTCACATTGCTGCTATAAGGATGTACAACAATTTGCAGGATCCAATTCAGCCATTATATATATATATATATTTGAAGCCTACCTACAAGTTGTAATCACATTAACAGACTGCCTAAAGTGAAATATATTTAGACTTTCATGCACTGAACTACATATTTAGACTCTATGACATGCAAGGAGCCTGCGAAAAGTTAGCAGTAAAACATGAGCTTCTTAACATTCTCGCTAAGTTTTGGTAGAGGCGTTGTCTTTGGAGGAGTTACGCGAGAGATTATGTTTGAACTTCTCGTAAAAGCTACGGATTCTGACCGCTCAAGGTAAAGTCTGCCCCTGTATGCAGCCAAGTGAGCATAGTAAGCAGGAGGGACCAATGAAACTGGTTTGGTGCACCTTGCAAAAGTGTAGCATAGATTGTAAACCAGCTTCTGCAGTTCATCAGAAGTGAATCGGTTTTCGTCCCACAATACGTGGTAATGGGTGGGGCGGCTAGTACCCTTTACCCCCCAATGACTGCAAAGATAGAAATCGAATTCCCTCGGATGAGTTATCACCGTATCCACTACCGTCCCCGGGGGAATATTTTCATCGAAATGTTGGTTTCGATTGGAAGAAGGATTGATTTCAAATGGGAACAACCTGGTATGGTGCCTCTTTTGAACTACAGCAAAAGTAATGGGAGGTTTGTAGCCTGGAAATCTTGCACAAGCTTCTTTGACAGCTTGTAGTTCCTCTTTAAGCACCTTATAGAATTGAGTTTCACTTACACCGTCTCGGAAGAAGATTATTCTCTTCGGGAGTTTGTTTACTTCTTGGTAGAAGTCATCCAGTAGTTCTTCTACCATTGCAGCAAGATCCTGAATGATTTCTTGCCGATGTGTTTGTGATCTCATCCTGGATACATACTTGTTTGCTGCAGGCCAGTTCATGCTACCAACCACAGCAGCAACCGATGGGCTGGAATCATCAAGCGGGTGAGGATGAGTCACGTCAGCACCGATAAAGATCACAGGCTCATCTAGCCTGAAAAGTCGTGGAATCTGAGAAGGTAATGAATTGTACAAAGCAACAGTGGAACCTCCAACTTTGGCATTAATCTTAAGGGCTAAATTTGCCAGAAATTGTGAACTCAATTTCCCGAGGTTAGGGTATAAGCAGCACTGGCTCACAACTCCTACACTTGTCTCGGCTATTCGTTTCAAATCAGCGTACCCTTTGTGCTTTTTCTCCATTATACATATGAGCAGTTGGAGATTGTTTGAGGCAGCTCTATGAATTTTCTTGAGCTTAGATTCCAAAAGTGTCACATTATTAAGCACCTGTGTTGGTTCAAATTGGGGGCTAACAACTGTGCTTTTGCTAAGGAAGATACCAAGCTGCTCACACCTTTGAGATAGCTGGCTTATGAATTTAGGAAGGTTAGACTTTTGTTCTTGAGTGCCCCCAAAACTTATAAGTGCCCAACGTTCAATCCGTGTTCCCTGAAAGACATGGCTGTTGAGAAGGTTCCACTGCCGGTCACGGCGGGAAGGAGTAATATCTCTTACATGTCCACCATCACCGAGCTTAAGCTTAGGAGGTTGAAGAATCCTCCCATTCAACCGACTCATTTCTTTCGAAACATGGAGCTTGAATTCTTCAGCCTGGTTGCCACTGTCAAGAAAATGTGCAAATGCTTAGAAGCATGCAATGCGAAAAATCCTGAAAACACACACACACACACACACACACAATAGCATTTACCTTGTAGGCCCTGCAGGTCCCCTCACGATTCCATCAATCATGGCTTTTCGTTCTTTTGGTCTTTGGCAACCCATTTTAAGAATCCTTGTAGTCTGGTCATCAGAAAGCTTCCCCAGAAATTTCTGGCCTTCACAAATCATACAAAGCTCCATTGGAAGATAGCATGGTTTGCTCCTACTGATCTGCAAGCATGGCAAATTCCTGAATTGTATATTATAATTGTAGTGATCTTTAAAGTAATCAATAAGCTTCAAATTCTTTCCATCCCTATCTGCAAAGTGAAGGTTTTCAGTGGCTTCTTCAGTTAAGCCATAAACTCTATATCTTTGGACTGTTTCTCTATGGCAAACAAAGACCCTGATATTTCTCAATGCTTTCTCCACTTCCTTCCTTTCATCATCACTTAAACTCCTTGTCTTCCTTTGAGTAAGGTCTCGAAGAAAGTCGATCCGCTTCTGCAAGTAAGGGATTACTCCGATACTCTCATGGAAGGCGGTGATCGAGGAATCGACATTGAGAGCGAGTCCTTGTTGCGTCGGTCGAAGACTCTGAAAGAAACCTCTCCATCCAATAGCTCCTCCTCCTATTTCCTTAGTACCTCCCGTGGAACTTGAATAAAATGACCTCCCTACACATATACATTTCTCCATTGGACTCTCCCTAAGAACAACATCCAAAGCATGGAGATAATCTTGAGGAAGTGGGATCCAATCATCACTTTCATTGCTCAAGTAACGACTCAAATCCTTTCCATCAAACTTGGAAACAGCCCTGATATTGATTCTAAACACTTTGAGCTGATTCTGTTTTTGTTGAAAGCCATTCCATTCCCCGAAAGGCGAACCTGTATTCGCAGTGGGGATCGGGAGACTAACAAAGAACTCAAGCTTACCATTTTGGAATTCAACGGGGCTATAAAAATTCTTCCTACCATCATAGGCTGGATGAGCACCACAAAGCAAACCTGAGTTGCTTTCAACCAGTTTCTGCTTGATCATCCTAGCAACCTCCTTGGAGGGATTAGGGGATATCTCAACATTATAATGGTAAACTTTTAGAGAAGGATCAAATTTTACTAGGAAATGGTTGGCAAGGAGAGAGATTACAGGCCCTTCTACACCACCAGAATCTGGTCTCCTTGCAACCACCAGTGCTTCCTTTGTAGCATTCCTCATCTTTATTCCATCACTTGCTTTAGATGGCAAACTTTTTCTCCATTGAAGCCCCTCTTGAGCTGCTTAGATTTGTTGAAAGAGACAAGTTAAGGAACTTGAATACAAATACAATATAAGCTTGAAGACTACTTGAAACTGTTATAATGAATGAACTCCAAGGGTTTTTAATATAAGAATCAGCAAGATACTATATCATTTCCAGCTATAAAATTTTCATTTTTGCATATAACAATGATAGACATGCAGAAGAAATATGAACAGAGGAAGAAACTAAATATTAGAGTCACCTGGTGTCATAGAAGGAACTGGGAATTTGGTATTAGAGATTGAAAGTTGCTGCAAATGGGTTTTTGGTTGAAAGGTATGATTCTGCGGGAGAGGTGGAGGTAAAGCCAGTTGCAAAGGTATTGGAGAAGGTAAAGGAAGCAAAGAAGGATAGTAAGAGTAGCTTTGGAACTGGTTTTGGTTAAAGAAGCCATAGTGACCTGAATATTGCAACCACGGATGGTGGTGGTGGTAGTAATGATGCTTACGAGGGTTGTTGTTTATGCCCTTGAAGGCCCTGGTTTTAGCACTGCATTCCTTGCTGCCATGGTGCTCCTCTGATTTCTCCATTGCTTGGTTTATGAAAGAAGAAAAAAAAAAGGCAACACTTTGAAACTGCAGTTATTTCGCAGAGAGAGAGAGAGAGACAATGGGTTTTTTTAGTTTTTGATGATGATGATGGTGGTGATGAAATTCAAATACAGAAAAGGGGCCAACCAGGGGTTTGGATTATAAAAGAAAGTGAAAAGAAGCAGAGCAAAGAAAGGGTAAAAGCCTATTTGGCATTTGTACAGCTCTGTGTCAAAGAGCATTGCAGCAGATGTTGTTTATGCTACTCATAATATTATACCCTTAAATGAACCATTTGACTACCTCCTATCAATTAACACATTAGCCTACTCTAGTTTAGCCCCCTTCGCCTACTAACTTTTATGACATTCTCAAAAATAAAAATAAAAATAAAAACTTTTTACAGATTTTTTTTCTCCTTTGCATATCTATCTTTTTCTGAAGTCAAATAAAGTGAAAAACTGTTAATAAAATGTAATTGTAGCTGATAGATTGTGATTGGACTTTGAATTAGTGATTAGTCAAGTTCTTTCTTTTCTCATGATTTTAGCATTCCTTTGGAGAAGTGTTGGTATCCAGATGTGTATATATATTTTTATATTAAAATTGTTCAAATGTGGATTATTTGGTTGAATTTGATATTTAAAAAAGCTTGAATATTGAGGACCCATTTATATTTTACTATTCAATGGTCCAAATAAATTTATTTTTAATATTAAAATATATTATTTATTTTTATAGACTATGCAACTTAAATCTACCTATAATATATAATATTAGAATAAATTATCTATATTTAAAACTTTAATAAATAACATATAAAATTATTATTAAAATAATAAAAAATAAACATGAGGGTTTGAGTTACATTTTATAAAAATAAATAAATTTAGATAAAATTTTATATTTTAGATAGTGAAAGAAAAATAATTCTGTTTTAAATTTAAAACATAAATTCTAAAAAGTTGATGTAAAAAAAAGGGTTGATAACAATCTCTTATCTACTTCATAGATAGCAACACAACTAATTGCTTTTCTTTTTGTCTCTTCTTATTTAGCTTTTTTTATTTTTCCCATAAAAAAAGGGTTTTATTTCAATTAAGATTAAATGATAATTTATGATCTTAATTAGTTTTTTTTAATTAGCTTATATAGAGTTGTAACGTTTTATTTTTCAATATATGAGTTTTAAAGTTTGAGTCTTTCATGTGAATTTTTTTTTTCAGATTTATTCTGAGTAGTCGGTTAATTTAAAATAATAATTGACTTTTTTTTAAAAACTATTGTCAATTTTAAATTAATAGTTGATTAAGCATTAATTTCAACCTGCTTAGCTTCCCTTTCGCCACATCAGGGAGTGGAGGGGCAATTCATGCACTTTCTTTGGGGAAAGAAAATTTCAAGGATTAAAAACCCAAATGTTGGAATATGGTGATGTGACAATATGATTAGTAACTATATGTGTACTTTTGGACCACATCTTTCACAGTTTCCCCCTATTCCCTACTGTTTTTTTGCTTTCCATAAACCAAACATTAATCAACATTTTAAAATATTAAAATTCACTATTCATTTATTTTTAGAATTAATTTTATTTTAAAATCAATTATATTTTTATTTTTTAAAACTAATTCTATTTAGTTTTAGAATAAATTCTATTAGGTATAATTTTTTTTCTTTGTAATTTGTAGGTTTTTAATATGTAAAGTGCCATTTTTTTTTTCATCTGTTTTTTATTACTTCTATAAAAAATTAAATCCCCATCCCCATGGAATGAAAATCATTCAAATACCAAGTACATAGATTTTAAATTAAACATATATATTATTGTGTTTAAATTTTTTAATCATATTATTTATGAAGTGTTATAAACTTTTTAATCATATTAATTTTTAAAATTTTTGATTAAAAATTAATTTAATTAATATACATAATTAATCCGTACATTAAACAAATAAAAAATAGCTTATGTTTATATTCAACATTCCCTCAATTTCAAATAATTATATAATCATGTCAATTTTTTTATCTTTAGACACCTTTGATTAAGTATTCAACCCCGTTGAGACACTCCAATGCTTTGAAATCTTTTCTCTTTTGCTTCTATCTTTTTTTTTATTTTATACTAAAATAATATTTTTATTAAAATGATATAAATCCAATTTAAATTTACCCAAATAATATGAAATAAACAATGAAGAATAATTGCAAAACTCTATGTCCTAAATTGAGTTTGTTGATAACGATTTGGGTATGGGAATCAGAGGTTTAGGAGGCAGATGGCAGTTTGGGCCTCCCCAAAAGTGCAAAGACTTCTCTACACTTGGCAGGATCTTTGCCCCTAAACCTCCATTCCCCACCGTCAAACACCCCTAAACCCCCCACTAATCCAACATTAAATCACACCCTAAACCACTATATAAATCCCTAAATCATCCCACACTCTTTAAAAAAAAACTCATAAATTTTTCCAAATTAAATTGAGAAAATGGTTCAAAAATCTAGCAATTTAAGGTAAGCTAATTTAAATTAGGATTAATTAGATAGTAATATTATTTTTATTAGCACTAATTAATTAATTGGTTATTATTTTTTGTTTTTCAAGATTTTGTAATACTCAAATAGAATTTGTAAGTTATCCATGAATCATAATTTTTCTATATAATATGTTAATTATAGTTAACAATTTTTTTGGTTATATTGATTATCTATTTGATGAAAGTTTTATTAAAAAAATTAAAATGCATGTATGTATGTTAATAAAATAATTTAATATGATTATGGTTTAGGAATTTTTTAAAATTTATTTTTTGTAAACATGATGAATATATTGGGAAATATATTAACTGTTGATTTATTAATATACTTGTGAAATATATTGAATATATTGTTAATTTCTAAAATATGCATGCAAGGTTTGAAATTAGTTTATTAATAATTATAATGAATGTTATTTATAGTAAGTGAAATAGTAGAAAATATTATTAGGTTAAATTTATCAAAAAATAATTGTAATATCTAAGTATTAGGAGTTAAGTTAGAGGTGCTCATGGGATAAGCTCATGTAAGGTATCTGGATCAATTTTTTAAGTTCGAATCTGGTCTAGCCTGTCATGACCCGAAAAATAGGCTTATTTTTTGCCCAAGTTTGACCCAAATTAAGAAAGATAAACCCCGGGTCCAACCTGGCGCACCCATATTTGATTTTTTAGATTATTTTTTTATTTAGGAATAATTTTTTTAAAAAATATAATACATTAAATACACTAAAAATGCTAAAATAAAAGTTTTCTAACACATTAAAAATATATTAAAAAGTATTTATATTAAAAAACAGTATCATAAATATAATAAATATTTTATTATATTAAAAAACATAAATAAATATAATAAATATTTTGTTGTATTAAATATATTTTTAAAATTTTATATTTTGGATTGGGTTATTTAGTCTGTTAAGTATTTTTGTAGGTTTTGGGTAACGAATTTAATTGTTATTATGCTAGTAATTTAATATAAATAATTTTATAACATAATATAGGGTTATGCTCAAGCCAAAAAATATTGTCCAAGGCTCAACTCATAGAAAACGGGCTTTAAGTTTTTCCCAAGCCCATTTTTTGGGCATCGTATTTTGTCTAAACCCTCCCATTTTTCAAACAGGCCTTCGAGCTTGGACGAGTGGCCTAGCCAATGAGCAAGCCTAAGAGCAGGTCTAAGAAAAATAAGTATAATTTAATTATTGTTATGAATATCTTATTAAGTGGATGTCCATCAAGATCAAGATAAGTTTTGATGTACTTTAAATTCTAATAGTTGTTAGAAGTAGATCTTTACTTCATTTATACTTCTTATGCCTATAAATAGAGACTTTGGAGAAGTTTTGTATATATCTCCATTGATCAATAAAATACGCTCTCTTTTTGCTCTCTTATTATCTTTGTTCTTTATTCTCTGTCTTTTATTTTATAACACATTATCAGCATGATTCTCTTTTAATTTTTTTTATCCAAAAGTCATAAAAAATCCCAAAATTTGCTATTGTTGATTGCCTCCTAGAGTTGCTGCTATTTCAATTGAGGCTTGCACACTATGGATAATCATTAGAGACTTTAACCACTCAGGGTGATAACGATGATATTAAAGAATCTCTGGTATATTTTACTATGATTTATTTATTATATCATGTTAATTATAGTTGGAGACTAATCATGACAATATAAATAGATAGATTTTGATTTGAAATCCACGCATGTCTGCGATGGTGATTATAAACTAAAGAATTTCTTGGGATGTTTATAAGTTCGTCCTAGTAAATCTATTGCATTCCCCAAAGTGGACGCAAAAGAAAATATAAACCAATATTATTCCAATATTTGGTAGTAAAAAATTAGTCTAAAGCTCCAGAAGAGCTAATATATTAATATCTTATGATGGTTAACCCATTGGTTTTAAAAGATATTTATAATGGATCTCATATTGAGATTGTGAATTAAGAAAATATTATATTTCGTATGAATCACTATTACTATAAGTATCTATTTTGAAAGGATGAAAAAAAGAGAGGATTGGGTTACTGATTACTCTTGTTATTAATTGAATTGACTGTGACTATCTTTGTGATTTTCTTTTGTCATCATCCCTATTAAGGGATTGAAAGCAAAATATTTGACTGTGAAATATCTATTTATGAGTAATCGAACATGGTAATTCTATCTAAAGCTCGTTATGGTTGGATACACCTGAAGTTGCAAGTTTTTTTTAAAACTGTGACTATAACTCTACAGTATTCAGAATAAGTTCTCAATTAAAATTATGTAGAAAATATTACCGATAAGAACTTGCAAGAGAGAAAACTTGTGTATAAAAAGTCATTGGTTATGTACCTGTTGTACACCTAAAAAATAGTGATTTAGACTTCACATTGATTTAGAAATTTTCAGTAGTAAATGTCACAATAGTACTTATATATGGATACAAAGTAAAAGGAATGATAGTAAAATTATCAATTTGTCACAATTTATATTGACATTATTAGTACAACTGAAATGTATGTTAAAGTAAACCGCAAGTTTACTGATACAAATGCATTTACTACTTGGCATGACCAGTTAGACCATCCTGGATCATATATGATATGAAAATTAATTGAGAATTCATATAGACATTCATTAAAGAATCAGAAGATTATTTAATATAAAGAATTCTCATTTGTTGTTTGTTCTCAATGAAAATTGATTCTTAGAAACTCACTAGTTAAAGTTGAGATTTAATGTCTTGCCTTTCTAAAATGAATATGGGCCGATTCATCCACCATATAGATGGTTTTGATATTATATAATTTTAGTAGATGCATCTACAAGATAATCACCTATGTTTTATCAACTTGCAACCTGTTATTTTCAAGATTGCTTATTTAAATAACTAATTTCAGATCATGCAATTAATACAATTTATCTTGTTAATACTGATGAGTTTAGAGAAGTCATTGATTGAACGCCTTTGATTAATGTCTAAACCATTACTTATTAGAACTAAACTTCCTATTTCAACATGAGATTATGTTGATTTATGTGTTATATGCATCAAGTCAATAAGTTATAAATACTCTCCATTACAATTGGTTTTTGGTAAAGAGATAAATATTTCCCATCTTTGAACTTTTGTATGTGTGTATATATTCCAATTGTTCCACGACAACGCACAAAGATGAGTAAATTCTCAAAGAAAGTTGGGAATATATACTAATTATGAGTCTCTTTTTATTGTTATATGTTTTAAATGTTTTGGAGATTCAAATTATGACATGATTTGTGATTACTATTTTGATTCGATAGTTTTCCCAATATTAGGGGGAGAGAAATAATAACTTGTAATGAGCTAGGGGGAGAGTAATTTGAACTAGAAGTTTAACAAGGTTAACTCATTATAAGTTCCAAATATGAAAATTCTCATAAAATAAAATAATAAATCTAGATGGTCATATAATGAAGGCGGGTGCTCCAAAAGAGACCCAAGACATAACTAATAACTAAAACTTTAGAAGAGATTTAGGTACTTGAAACTAATATTAAAATAGTGAGAATAAGATATCTCGATAAGTTATGTCAATTTGAGAAAATGTCGAACCGATAATAAAAGTGGTCGACAATGGTTTTACATGCAATATTATTGTTGAAATAATAAAATAAAATAAGGGTCTTAAATAAATCTATTGAGAAATATAGATATGGAATAAATTGATCAAAATAGAAAGACGCAACTCAAATACAATTAAAATTTGTGAAGTTTTTGGACCAGTAGTCCAAATATCTAAAGGTATAAAGCTAGTGATGGTGCAAATTGAGCAGTTTTGCAAAATAGAATAAAATATGAAGTTTTTGCTAAGTCTTGGCATTGATTATGAAAAGATATAATATTCTTTTGTGGTGGATGCAATAACCTTTAGATATATTATTAAATTAATAATTTATAAAAGATTTAACTTGCGTCTAATGGTTGTTGTTACAACCTTTTATTAATCACTATATTGTAACACCCCAAACCCGACCCAGACATTATGGCCGAATTTGGTATGTCACATTGAAGTGTTTTAGCGAAAACTGTGTTTTCATTGAAAATCCTTCTTAAAATAAAAGAAACCTTAATTAACTTAAAAAAAACACACCCTTTCAGTTACAAAAACCTTGTTGAAACATTTGATTTAAGAAAACTTATCATTTAAAAATTTAATTACGAAAACGTAGGAAACGTACTATAATTTAGAAAACCCATGTTCAAATTCTTGTAATTAAATTGAAAATAATAATAATTCAAGTAATAATAACACAAGGAAAATCTTATTACAATCTGGTCTAGAACATACTTAAAAAGAAGTAAAAACTTAAATGCTTGAAAAAAAACCCAAGTCCAAATCATCTTGCTAGCTGGCCACCTAGAGTCCTTCCAAACATCGAACCTTCTACTGAGCATCACCTGAAGAGGGGGTGAGTTTTCGTAAACTCAGTTTGTACAACCTTCGACAAAAACAAGCATTCACAAAAAAAATCATTCATCAATCATGCAATGCAATCCCATCCAAATTATCCATCCGCTACACACTAGCTTCGTCCCCTGTCACACCATGTGGGGATATAAATATCGACCCACCCAACCCACACACCATGGTAGCCCGGTTGCGGAACTACCTTCATTTACATATTGGGCTTTAAAAGCCGTCGGTGGATCCACGATTGTCAAGCGACCATGCGATCCTCATATACTTCCTCTGTTCCATAATTCCCAACCCATATGCAACCTAAGCAGAATATCATATGTATACATGTCGTATCCACAAAACTTACATTCAACACCTAGGGGTATTTTGGTTATTTTCGCCCTTAGGGGCATTTCAGTAATTTTCCCTTAATTACAGTTTTCACTTATCTTGGGCCGTTAATAAGTCCCGTGAGCTAAGATGAACGAATACTATGCACCAGGTAGGATTCCAAAGAAGCGGAGGTGAGTCATTAAGACCGCTTAAGTACCAAGCTCTCCCTAGATCCAATCCTAGACATGCATATACTCGTCGCCACACCTTAACCCTATGACTTGTCCACGGTTGCAAATAATAATTAAGTTGTATGTAGTTACCATATTCTAGGCCCAAAACCCCTTACAGAGCCCAATCAAACTCACATACCTGTATCTGGCCCGTTAAGCCCAATCATATTCGTATGGCCCATTAGGCCCAAATCACCTGTATATGGCCCATTAGACCCAAATCACATTTATATGGTCCGTTAGGCCCAGTCATATACATATTCATGCTCACATACAAATTCCTATCACATAGCATCAATAGTCAGTTTTTGTCTATTATGGGGCCAACAACCCATCGGGCCCATTTAGCCCATTCTGGCCTATGTGGCTAAATCACAACCCAAGTCCACGGAATCGCCCGTGGGCCTTAGGCAACCTATCGGTCTCCTCCTTACGAGTGTTCGCACACTCGCAAGACTACCGTAGCTAAACTTTTGGCTTTTCGGTATTTTGGCTTTTCGACTTTTCGGTATTTCGGCTTTTGCCGATTCATAGTGTGTGTGCAGTGTATGTACACACCTGGTAAGCAAGCGTGATGCGATCTCCTTAGGCTAAACCTACAATCGATATCACCCTTCAATTAATCGCATGCTTAATACTTATTTACTCAAAAACTGAAACCTCACCTTAACCTTACCTTGAGCCAATCCTTAATTACTTTTTCCTTGATCACGTATTTCCTAGATCTGTACAAATCTTAACTATTAAAACCCGAATAATAGGTGACTCGTATCCAACACAAGTCTCCTTACCATAACTATGACCATTCGGCCACCTTAGCCAATGGAAGAAGATTACTTACCAAAATCACAACACCTTAAGGAGCAATTCGGCAGAGAGCTAAAAACCAAGATCCGATACTAATTCTTTACCAAGATTGACTAGAAAGAGTGATGGACAATAATCGATACTAAACAAAGAAAACCGATTGGAAGAGCAACACTTACACTAGATTCGGTCAAAAAGTATTTGGCCCTTAGAAGATTCAGTTTTTTGGCTTTTCAAACTAAGTATGGTGAATAAGGTTTATTTGGAACAGATTAAAGAAGAAGAGTAGTAGAAGAAATTGGCAAAGAAGATTGTGTAGAGAAGAATAGAAATCGGCAGAAAAAAAAAGAAAGTAAAATAGAGGATTTTCGGCTTTTTGGATCTTGAAGAGAAAAGGGTTTCTGGCACAAAGTGAAGAAGAATTTCGGCAGTAGCTTGGAAACCCTATATTCAGCCCCTATTTATAGCCCTATAGCAAAATTCTTCAAGCCCTAGTTCCCAATTTGGCTCCACCACTTCTCCCTTCTTATCTCCTTGTTTTTCTCTTTGATAACCCCTTGATCTTTTTCTTAATTTTCTCTCCAGAACACTTCCCTTGGAGTCCATTTTCACGCCACTTCCATCCTTCTAGAAGGCTAAAATTAAACTTCTAAAAAATACTAAGCTAGGATCCGAACCTTGGACCCCCTTGCTAGCTACTAATGCCACCTCACTACTCCTTATGCGGCATCACTTAGCCACTCCACCACAGGCTCTTTTTGTGTCCAATTGTTTCTTCATTTATTCAAAAGCCCAACTACTAGCCAACCCTAATTCTTTTAATAATTAAATTATAATTTCTTCTACCCCTTAATTCAAACTCAACCTTAGCTAAGGCCTACTAAAATTATCGCTTGGATAAGAATATTAAACACAATTTACATCAAAATTGAAAATAAAGGAAATTCAGGATTTCGGGATTTTTAGATTTCGGGATTTTTGGGCGTTACATATATAGTAAAGTTTATATTAAAATCCTTGAAGGATTTAGAATGCCAGAAACATATTGAAATTATCGGGAAATTGTTCATTTATATGAATTGAAATAATTGAACATATGTGGTAAATTTGACTTAGTCAATAGTAGTTGAAAGAAGATTATAAAATGATCTTGTTAAATATAACTCCTATTTTCAGTCAAATTTGAGAGATAATCTTTCAGTTAAACTCTGTTTATTTGTTTCAATCAAACACTGATTAGTTTAGATTATTTTATTATTATTTGACCTATGAATTTAGCCTATAAATAGGCTCTTTTACAACCTTTGAAAAATACACCCATTAGAGACTAGAACTCATAACACATTTAGAGAATTTTGTGTTTACATTTTATGCGACTAAATCTCTGGCTAACCGTTTAGTGTTGAAACAACGTCTATTTACGTTTCACATGAACAAAGGTGAGGTTCTTAGAGATCACATCAGTCAATTCATTACTTTATTAAATGATTTAAAGAATGTTGAGGTTCATATTGACGATGAAGATCAGGCTATGCTATTATTGTGCTCTTTACCCCCTTCAAACAAGTCTTTCAGGGAGACCCTGATTTATGGCAGAGACAAACTCTCATTCAAAGATGTGAAGGGTCATTTGTTGAGTAGAGATAAACTCGACAATAAGTTTCATTTGGATAGTAAGATAGATAGGCAAGTTTCCATTTTGATAGCATTAAAGAAATGAGACAAAAGGTGTCGCTATTGTAAAAAGTTAGGTCACGTCAAAGCAGATTGTTATAAACTGTGAAATAAAAGAGCTACTGAGAGTAACGAGGAACATGTAGCTGATGCTAATTTGGCCGATGAAAGCGGTGATGATTTCTTGTTAGTGTCAACGAACGATAACTCCAAGCTCACGTCCGAGTGGATCCTAGATTTGGGATGTTCTTTTCACATGTGTCCTAATAGAGAATGGTTCTCCACATACAATTTGGTTGAAGGTGGAGTTGTGCGCATGGGAAATGATTCATCTAGTAAGGTAATTGGTATTGGTACTGTTAAAATTAGGATACACGATGGGACGATTAAGACACTCTTAGATGTCAGGTATGTACCTAATTTATGAAAGAATCTCAGCTTATTGAGTATTTTAGACTTGAAAGGATGCAGAATCAACATCAAGTCGAGCGGCATTAAAGTATATCGTGGAGATCTCGTTTTGTTAAAAGGTAAAAAAATTGGCAGTCTTTATATTCTGGAAGGTTCTACAGTGACCAGTGAAATCGGACGTCCCTCGTCCGTTACAGAGTCGAAGTCAACTCATTTGGAGCAGAGGCAACTTGGTCATAGGAGGGAAAAATGTATGACCGTTTCATTGAAGAGAGGTTCTCTTTTGGATGCAGGTTTTGAAAAGTTAGGGCACTGTGTTCGTGAAAATCAGACCCGGGTTAGTTTTGATTTGACCGTGTTCAAGTCGAAGGTTAGAAGTCTTCCAGTTTCTAAGCATACATTCGACTTAGTTAACTCCCTACATAGTTCAAGGTAGGCTCGTGGCGGGCTTTGGCAAAGATGACGTTGTGGAAATATGAGTCAAGGTGGAGATTTGTTAAATATGAATCCTATTTTCAGTCAAATTTGAGAAATAATCTTTCAGTTAAACTTTGTTTATTTATTTCAATCAAACACTGATTAGTTTAGATTATTTTATTATTATTTGACCTATGAATTTAGCCTATAAATAGGCTCTTTTACAAACTTAGAAAAATACACCCATTAGAGATTAGAACTCATAACACATTTAGAGAATTTTGTGTTTACGTTTTGTGGGTTCTTTGTTTTCGAGTTTTCGAGGTTTAGTTTTTATCTCCATATTTTGTACTCTTTGTTCTTTTGCCATTATAGTAAAATTATATTTGCCTGTGGTTTTTTATCCTCTTTGGAAGGGTTTTTCCACGTTAAATTTGTGTGTTCAATTTCTCAATTTATTCTGCTATTTTTTCTTGTTCTTTGCTTAATCGAATCGATCCTAACAGATCCAAAATACCTATTTGTATTTTTATGGAGGGATCATGATTAAAGTTTGTTATGATTATTATTGATAATCCTGAAGAGATCAAAATATATTTCCCCAAAAATTTTCCCTCACTTATGACTTTCAAAAGAATGTTGACATAAATGCTTAGCAAATACATTCAAATGGTCATTTGAAAAGCTAGTATTCAAGATTGAATACATAGAATATGAGATATTATGTGATATTTTCATGAGTGGAAGTAAATACGTGTTGTACTATTTTTCGCTTAACCGAGGTTTTGTCTCATTGGATTTTCCTAGTAAGGTTTTTAATGAGGCAGCATATTATGCATATTATAGATACATATACTCTTTTTCCTTCACTAGAAATTTTTTCCCACAGGGTTTTTATTCTAATAAGATTTTAATGAGATACATTATCTACCAATGGACATTCAATGGGGAGTGTTATGAATATCTTATTAAGTGGATGTCCATCAAGATCAAAATAAGTTTTGATATATTTTAAATTCTAATAGTTATTAGAAGTAGATCTCTACTTCATTTATACTTCTTATACCTATAAATAGAGACTTTGGAGAAGTTTTGTATATATTCCCATTGATCAATAAAATACGCTCTCTCTTTGCTCTCGTATTCTATTTGTTCTTTATTCACTGTCTTTTATTTTATAACAATTATAATATAATGAATGAATAATTTAGGTTTAAGGTAAGTTTAATTTTTTTTCTTTTATAATAGTGAAAAAAAATAAAATTTCTAGGTTATTTCAATTAAATTATATTAATAAATGTATTTATAAATGTTTGAGTTTGTGAAAAAGTTATTATTTGTTTGTTATTTTACAGGGCTTAAAAATATGACATTGTTACAACTTTCTCATGTATCATATGAGATATTGGAAATGGTAAATATTATGAACTTGCATTTTTAAAAATATATGACAAATTCCTTAACGTGTGGGCTACGTAAAATTTGTGTAGGAAGTGGATCGAACACTGCATAGTAGGTCGCATTAAAGTCATTTCAATACTATTGATCCAATAATTTCATCATACTTAGATGCCACCAGTTTTGAGTTTATAGTGCTAATTTGAGCTTCCAACTATATCTTGATTTGATAATTGCATTGGTGGAAAGGTGAAGACTCGAGACACATACATTTTACTTACCATGTGGGGAGTGTACCGTGACTCTAGAAGATGTAGTAGTACAACTTGGTGTTCCAATTGATGGATGGGCTATGACTAGGGAGACCAGAATGAATGTATCGCAAGTATGCCAAGAGTTGGTTGAAGTCACTCTCCTTGAAAATAAAGTCAAAGAGAATTTTATCTTACCTATTTGGCTTGACACATTTCCTACTAGGGGTGTTCAAATTTTGGTTAAAATCAAATTAACTGACCATGTAACGCCCAAAAATATAGGGGGTTAGATAAAATGAATAGCCAAATAATTGAATAGGCTTAATAGATAAGTTGTTAGTGCACTCCCTAGAGGTCCTAGGTTCTATCCACACTCCTCCCCTTTAATTTTAATTTCAAATTTCAATAAAATCTTGGGAAAATTGCATGTGACGCTCCTAGGGTTACAAACCCTAGGAATTGACTCAATTATTTCCTAATTAGAATTCATATGTTACCTTTTCTCAAAATTCCAATTGTAACAACCCGTTTTTAATGGTGTCGAAAACAGTGGTTTTGGGACTACAATTTTGACAAGTGAATTATTATTTTAATATTTATTTAATGTCTACGAGATTTTATTAGGGTTGTATTAAAATTTTATTAAGAAATTTTGATGTTTAAATGGTTAATTAGATAAAAGGACTAAATCATAAAAAAGTGTAAAAGTGAGTATCTATTAGTTTAAAAGGATAAATGGATTTGGAAAGGAAATCTAAAGGACCAAGATAGTAATTATACCATCCTTAATGTTAGTGGACAAATATAAACATGATTTAGTTGATTTTAAAGTTAAATTAGTAAGTGTAAAATGGTAATTAGTTAATTAAAAACAAAACAAATGCTAAAATACTATCATCTTCCTCATATTATCTGTGTTTCAATCGAAATTCCATTGAAGGACAACCTTGAAGTTTCGACTAGGGTTAATTCATTACATGGTATGGTTTTAAGCCCCGTTTTTAATGATTTTTATGTTTTTGAGTTTGTTTAGCCTAATCTAGCTAGCCAAGGGGTTAAATTGCAAAACTGTTAAGGGTTGAGGGATTTTCCATGGATTTTTTAGTGTATTTTGATGTTAATTGATAGATTATTAATCCTTGTTGTAAAATAAACATGTTTTATTAAGTGATTTTTGATGAGTTTTAGAAATAGGGATTAAATTGTTAAAAGTATAAATCCATGGGTTTTGTTGAGAAATGTTGGTAATAATGGGTTATTTCAAGGTCCCTTGTAACATTGATTAATATGGATTCAGGCTAAAATGAGTTATATTCCAATTATGAGCTTAAGGATTAAATTATGAAAAGTTAAAATGTCAGGGGCAAATTCATAATTTTGCATAAATATGAATTATGGATTAAATTGAATTGTAGAAGTATTTAATTGAATGAAATTATTTATTTAGATCAAGATAAACCACAATCAGACTTAAACCGAGGAAAAGCTAAAGCTTTAGATTAGTGTTCGATTTTACTTTTATGCCCTAGTTATCGAGGTAAGTTCGTATGAACTGAGATAATTTTAATGTTAGCAAAATTGAATCTTTATTATGTTGATTTAGCATGAATTAACCTATATATATAAATGTATCTATGCTATGATGAATTGACGGATATCGAGTCCCGGTTGAACCTTAAGAATTCTTAGGATACAAATGACATGTCATTAGGGATTTCATGTTTTGGGTGTTGGTCTTGAATGTCCTACTGATGGCTAAGGTCCTGCATTTGTTGCGGATTCTCCATAGCTCGTGTGAGCAGTATCGTGTAACTTACATTTTGACCCACAGTTCGTGTGAGGAAGCACATTTCACAGCTCGTGTGGGTATTGATGTAAATGAAGGTTATGGTTATATGTAAAGGCACATTATGTGTAAACTTTTTTGAGTATCTGATGTAATTCTAGATGGTTCAACGGGTAAGAAAAGGAATGGAATGACAAGTAAGTAAATGGAAATGTTCATGACTTAATGAAAATGTTGATGCATATGTAATGTATCTTATGAAATATACTTATGATATAAATGAACTTATATGTGATGTTGATGAACCTAATAACATGTGAGCTTGATGGTGCTTGAATAGGCTTATACTAAGCTTATAGCATTGGTAATGGTTTATGCTTAATTTATGAATTGTGTTAATGAGGTGGTAAGTTGTGTTTAAGTTTATATGAGCTTACTAAGCCGTTTAAGTTTATACGAGCTTACTAAGCCGTTTAAGTTTATACGAGCTTACTAAGCCACCATTGCTTATATAGTTAATTTCTTTTGTTTTATAGATTATCAGAAGCTAGATAAGTTGGAAGCTCATCGGAGACCTATCACACTATCCAACAACCTTTTTTGTAGTTTTTGAGTATTTTGGCCAAGGTTAATAATGGCATGAATAAGATGTTTTGTAATGATATTTTGCAATGTGTTAATGGTGATTTAGTATGTATATACTTTGAAGTTATGTTTGGTTTGGTAAACCTTAACACCTCACCAAGTTATGTCATTTTAGTCACTTTTAAAGCTTGTATATAAGGTCCTTCTTGTTGTGCTTTTAGTGTTATGCCAATGGTCAAATGTGATGTTATGTGGTAGTTATGGAACTAGGGTTTTATGCTTGCAATATGAAAATGTTGATTTGTTTGGATAAGTGATGTTTTGATATAAATGTGGTGCCTTTGAATGGCATATTGGTTAGTTGATTTAGGGTGTTTGAAATGGCATGTTTATGTGTGTTTGAATGATGTTTGAATCCCTTGAATGTGTGCCCAAATGGTTTGAATGGTTAGGTATGATTTGAACCTGAAATGGCTTGATTTTAGGTAAATTTTCGGGTTCACACGTCATGGGACACGGGCTGTCACACGATTGTGTGACGTACACGGCCTGGTGACATGACCGTGTGTCATTTGAAATTTCTTAGTGTTTCAAGTCAGTGAGTTACACAGCCTGGCACATGGGCATGTGGGGCAACTCAGTGAGTTACACAGGTGAGAACACGGGCTGGACACGTCCGTGTGTCCCTTTGTTCGAATGTTACATGGCCTGGCCATACGGCTGTGTGACCCTTATTTTCACATTTTTTTTATTTTTTTCTTAAAACTTATGTTTTGTTTTGAATTAGTCCCAAGGTGCTTATAAGTTATTTTTAAGGCCTCGAAGGCTCGATTTGGGGACAAAACACATATAATTGATTGGTTTACAGTGAGTTTTATTTATTTAAATATTATGATGTTAAATGTTTCCGATTGTATGGTAATGCTTTTTAACCTTAATTTGACGACGGAGATGGGTTAGGGGTGTTACAGCAATAGAATTAGAATTCTACCATCTTTTTTATCTTCTTTTCCTAATTAGAATTTCAATTTGCCCCCTTTTCAAATCTTAATAGAATTTGTCCTCTATCCTTCTATTTATTATCTTATATTCTCTTTCTATTTTCTTTACACTATATTTTCAATCTTCTTGCTATTAATTATTTTGCTTTCTCAAATTAAAACATCCTTCATTCAATTGTTCTTTCTATCAGATTTGTGATTGACGTCAATAGCATCTCTATTCTTGCTAAGAATTGGACTCGTTTTAGGTGCATCGAATCATATTTGAATCGTGAGAAACATCAATTGGACTCTCAGAGACAGGTGTGTGTTATTTTACAAGTGAATTAGGACAAAATCGTGCCTAGGCTAGGACCACACGAGTGTGTGGACCACATGGGTGGACCACACGGCCATGTCCCTCTAAAACCTTAAGATAGTTCATTTCTCACATGGCCAAGACCTTCTACAAGGTTTGTCACACAAATGTGTGGACCGTATGGGCAGGCCACACAGCCATGTGCCCTGGAAACCGTAGTGTAGTTTGTGAACCACACGGCTTGAACCAATCCATACGGACTAGTCGTACGGTTATGCCTCTCTTGTAGCTTAATTTTGCAATTTCCATACGGCCATGTAGCCCCCCCCCACATGGCTTAAGGCATTGCATATGACCCAACCACACAACCACATGCCCCTATTTTTTAGATTTTACAAATTTACCTAGAATTTTTTGATTTGTTCAATTTAGTCCCTGAATAGTTTCCAAACTATTTTTAGTGTTTTATTTTATTTAATTAAACCCATAATAATATGAACAGTACTAGAATCCATAATCTGATTGACTCAACTAATGTTATGTGAATATTTGCATGAATTGTAAGTAATACACATGTCTATTGTATTAGTATTTGTGATTGTGCGTACAAAATGCCTTATGTTATCGATAACCGAACACTTAAGAAGCATGGCTTTTAGCTATTAAGTTGACCTGTCATAAGCATATTATTTGCTATTGTATTGCACTGTTATAAGCATATTGATTGCTATCGTATTATTCTATTAAAAGCATAATTAAATGATATCATATTGATATGTTTGAGCTTGTCATATTGCATTGCATGGGGTGGGACAATGTGAACGGAGGACGTTGAGCAGTTTATCTACATCGTTGAGTGGTGTGTCTATATTGTTTGAACAGCTTTTATCTGCACTGTTTGAGTGGTTTAACCATACCGTATTAGCAACTTCAATCTACAAACATGTTGTGCTTTTATAACCTTCTGGAAGATTGTCTGCAAAAACTTTTTAACAAAAAAAAACCTGGTGGTTCATTCACCTTTTTTTTACTAGTGGTTTATCCACAATAAGTGATTCGTCTACAACGATGAGTGGTTTTATCCACAACGTGGTGTAAAGATAGAAGAGTTCTGGGAAATTCCTACTATGGTGTGTAACAGTGGGGTGGGAACATTTTCTAATAAATTGAAATCGCATTGCATTTATAAGCATTTGCATTGTTGTGAATAGCGAGATATTATGATAATGAGTTAATTTGAAATACCGAAATTTTGAGTTGCTATTCAGATTGTGTTTATCCTTTGAAGTTGATATCTTGTATGTTTTGTCTACTGTTTGTATCGATTTTCTTGTGATGGAACTCACACTGAGCTTCATAGCTCACTCCTCTTTTTATTTCCACCTTTGCAGATAACCCACCAGGTTAGAACGTGGACTTGACATACAGAGGGTTCGGCTTGGATTGACCGTTCTACCATAAGAATATTTTAAAATTACTATTTTATATTTTTATTATTCAGAGACTATATTGTTTTATTTTGAACTGTGGCATGGGACTTGGGTTGATTTTAATTAGCATGCATGTTTTTTAAATTGTTTTTTAATGTTGAATTACGAATTATAATCAAATATGCATGAAATATAAATTTTATTAAAACTAAGTTAAAAATCACTTTTCAGCTACAAGATTATAAATAAATTTTGTCTATTAAGTAAATTAGAAGTTTTCAATGATAATCAGTCTTTACAAGAAAGATGTTAAACTAATTGTTTTTTGAACTTATGGATTTTTCTAAAAATAGACTAAGTTTTTTTCTAAAATAAACAAATATTTTAAATTGACTATTTTATAAACCCCAATCACTATTAGGCCATCTCAGTGGCCGAAATAATCTCCCGAATTCAAGTCTAATGTCTAGGCTGAGTTGGGGAGGTTACAGACTGAATTGATCTAATTCAGTTAATCAGTCGGTTAACCTATCTAATTTGGTCGGAGGTCAGTTAATGATTTTTTGAAAGTTCGGTTATCGGTTAATTCGGTCCGAAAACAGGTAATTAACCGAACTTAATTATGTAGTGCTTTTAATTATGTAGTGTTTCAAGACTTAAAATTTCAGATAATTCGGTTAACTTTCAAGACAAATGAACTTTATCAATATATATTTTTTGATATGTTTTATACTTGTTTTAACCAAAACAAAAACATATAAATTTCTGTTAATTCGGTTAACTGATCGAATTAACCGAAATATTTTGATTAATTCGGTTAATCGGCCGAATTAACCGAAATATTTCGACTCGATTAATGGTTAAAAGATTATACAATTTAATTAATTTAATTAATATTAGTTCAATTCAATTAACCGTTAGATTAAATATTTGAATACCTTTTTTTCTTACTATGTTACCGACAAATGAGGTTCAAATTGTCACTCAGTCCATTATTATGCATCTTACCGGGAAGGTACTGATGCCTAATAAGTCTGGCAGCCGAGACAATTGGTACTACCTACCATGCCTCAGAGATTTAAAAATTGCCGAAAATATAGTTGGGGCATTCATACTTGCAACCCTTTTATCGCAAGATGTGCCTAGCATCGAGAACCAATCACCAAGAAATGGGTGGCTGCTTGTATTTGCTTCAATCGTGGGCATTTTACAATATCATTCTTGACTCCAGTAAGCAGCCTAGTTGTTCTCTTCCCACTAGTCAATTAGTAGATTATTTCACTATGGATTTTTTTTTTTTTTTTTTTTTTTCTTCTGAACTAATAATTCTAATATTTGGAACAGTAAACGCAATATTCCAAAGGCTACAAGCAACAAAAATATAATGCTTACAATGATTTGTTGAGATTTCTCCTTTAATATTCTAACCCTAATCATTAAGATAACATGAATAATTAATTACACTATCTAATTACTTAATAAGTAACATTATAACATATTAGTTCTAAATAAGATTATTGATGTCTTAATAATAATTACACTAATATAAAAATTATTAAATTATTAAATGTCATAATAATATTAATTACACTAATATAAAATTTAATTCATATCACATTCTGAACATTTAAAAAAAATATATAATGCAATATATTTTTAACTTACTAACCCGGTTTTGCAGAATGTGAATTGATAAAATTGGCTAATTTTAAAATTTAAAAGTGGTTTAGGGTTTAATATTTTTTTATAGTGGCTTAAGATTTGTTTTGGGGATGTATTTATTTCAATTTGATGTTTTTTCAGCCATTTTAGAGTGACTTCTATGAAATTTTCGGTGTTATGTTGGGTTTTTATAGTGGTGGACCAATGTTGGGCGAGAAAGGGGTCATGTAGGGTTTCGTCGAGTAGAAAATTTTTGCATAAAGTGGCACAGTTGATGGCGATTTGGGTAGAGATTCTTATGCAAGTCATCACCAACTTGGGCAGTTGAACAAGACCTTATGCTGAAAAAGAGTCGTGAATTCTCAAGTCCCAAATCGGCAGTGTCTGTGACGACTTGGGGCTCAGAAATTTGTGTCCATGCCATATTGGCACCAACAAACCCGATTTAAGCATGGGATTTTGCAAACTTCTTTGCTGTTCATTTCATATTATTTGTGTAAATAAATTTGGATTTATATTATTTTAATAAAAAAAAGTCATCTTTTTGGCTTCCATTGTGAGAAATAGGCAAACAACCCCTCAGTTATGTTTTTTTCTCATAAAAATGCTTTTCATAAATATGAAAAAGGTTTTGGGGGAGAGATAAGAGGAAGAGGAAGAGGAAGAGGAAGAGGAAGAGGAAGAGGAAGAGTTATCTAGTGAGTAAGTTCGAGATCAATTTCAATTGAAAAATTGACATAGTTTAATTGAATATGAGAGAGGAAAAATAGCTAAAAATGGATGTAAAAATTGAACTCATTCTCATCCTAGCTAATAGTATTACATTTTTCTTATCTTTCCTTTTGTTTTTTAAGAGCGTTAAATGACATCACTGTAATATGAATAAGATATGAACATGTGTAAAAAATTATATAATTAAATTATTAAGGAATTTACTACAAATTTACCCTAATTATTCATTAGAAGAGGCAAATAGAAGGGACAAAAGGGGCAATATATCATCATAGTACAAGTTTAAGGTTCTTTAATGACTGTATGTGAGGCATATAGGTTTGAATCTGAATCTGAACCTTTGTTTTAGACTGCGTTTAAGGTTAAAGCAGTATGATAAGTTTGAAAGTGTTTTTGTTAACAATCATAGCAGAATGCTCCATGATTGAACTTAGGGAAATCAAACTGATTGGTGAGAATCATCACCCAATGTCCCTATCGATTAAATTTAATCTTAAGTCAAGATTTTTAAATAGAAAGTAAAATTCTTTTAATATTAAATTTTTTTATCTATATTATTTAAATTCGATATTCTATTTAAAAAGTATTGAATTTTTTATCACTCTAAATGATAATAAAATAAAGAATTTAAAATTAAAATGTAAAATAACTGATCATCGAGTTAGTTTAAATCTAATAATATTTCAAATCAAAGGAAATTTCGGACTTAGATCATAAGTTTAATGGGGAAAACGAACATAATGATTATGTATTAATGTTTGTGTGAAAAAATATTCAACTTTTAAGAAAACTTAAGTACACTTATTTGATGAACTTGCTGTCATGTTGGCAGATCAACCAGCATTTCTTTAATCTTGTACCCCTCTTGAGTCGAGATAAAAATGTTAATTGTTAACGTAAATATATTTTTATACTGAAATAACTTAAATTATTAGTAAAATTTTAGGATGACTAAAACTGTAATTCCACCTTTTTATGCAACAATTCATTGTAATTATTAGATCTAATTAAATTTTTATGAATGAGAATTTAAGTTATTACGCGAGTAATCACACTTAAATTTAATTACTCCGTCTTTTCAAATATGTTTGTACATAATTTAAGTTTTAAATATTATTTGTATACAATAATAGTATTTTAATTTTAGAATAAATATTTTATTTTTAAAATATAGTTATATGTTAGTTTATTGATTTTGTTTAAATAATTTGAAAATTTTATTAACAAGAGATCATTTTCTATACATTTTGATTTATTAAATAATTTTTTTTTTTTGCAAATAGAAGCTATCGATGCATTTATTAAGGTGAAAATTGAACATATTCCTAAAACCCCTACTTTGTCGTGGGTTACACATGTCCATCCACTATTGCACGTCTTTGTGGTGCCTCGGGCATAACTTAAAAACATATAAATGTTTAATGAAAGCTTAATACCTAAGTAAATTAAAAAACATTCACAATTATCAATGCTAAAAAATTGAAACCCTAAACAGTCTCTTAAAAAAATAACCCTTCAACTTTCTTTAGAGAACTTATTCCTTCTCATGCATCAGAGCCAGATCCGAGTTTAGCTGGAATTCAACCCAATCTTCGGCTATTTCCCACTTTTTGTTACCCAGCATCTCTATATTCCCTAAGTTCATTGGAAGACAACCCACATCAAAACCATTTCCAGACTCAGACCCTTCAACTTCAATTTACTCCCATCCAAAATCCCTCCTATCTTCAACGATGGAAATTTCCACTTCCACTGGGACTTCTTCTATCCAGTAAATCGGGGCATCGTACTTGTAACAGCTCATTTTTAGTCAAATCAAAACAGTAGTTTTGGGACCACAAATTTGAGGTAAAAATAATTATTTTATTATTATTTTAATGTCTACGGCATGATAGTATGATTGTGTGAAAATTTCGTTAAGAAATTTATCGTTTGAATGCTCAATTTGATAAAAAGGACTAAATCGCATAAAGTGCAAAAGTGGTGTTCTAATAGCTAAAGGTGTCCAATAGCTATAGAATATTAAAGTAGAGGTCCTTATATGGTAATTAGACCATTAGTGTATTAGTGGACATTTATGATATTGGTATTGTTGAAATTTGATTGAAATTAAAAGGTTAATTAAGTAATTTAGAAATTAATGTTAAAATAAATGAAATAAAACAAGGTATCATCTTTTTCTTCTTCATCTTCAACTGAAACTAGGGAAAAAAGAAGCCATTTTCATCCTTTACATTCGGCCAAGCTTGTGTATGTAATTGGTGAGTGATTTTTGTCACGTTTTTAATGATTTCTATGTTTTTGAGATCGTGGTAGCTTAATCTAGCTAGCCTAGGGACTAATTTGCAGAAATGTTAAAGGTTTAGGGTTTTTCCATTGATGAATGCATATGTATTTTGATGTTTGATGATAGAAGATAAATGGTTGTTGTTAGATAAATAACATTTGTTAAGAGATTTTTGATACAATTGTCAATTAGGGATTTATTTGTGAAATGTGGAAACTTTGTAGTAGAAATGTGAAATAAATGAAAAATATGGGCTGCTATGGTAATAAGAAAAATTCGGCTAGCATGGGTAAGGACCTAATTGCATGAATTTGTATTTTTATGAGCTAAGGACTAAATTGTAAAGATGTTGAAATATTAGGGGCAAAAGTGTAATTTTTCCATAATATGCTTTTTGGGCTAAATTGAATAAATTGATAATTGAATAAGTTAATTTTGATTACATATAGGTCAAGAAAAGCAAAGTTCAGATCTAGATCGGGGGAAAAATAAAATATTGGACTAGTCGATCCATTTCATCGTTTTTGCGATCGAGGTAAGTTCGTATGTTAATAGACATTATTATAATTGTGTTTTAAATTATTTATTATTAAATTTAATTGTGAATACAACGTTATGGATATGTTCAACGAAGATTCGGCAATGTGAAATCTCAATCGAACCTTAGGAATAGATTAGGATACGAATGACATGTCATTAGGGGTTATGTGATTTGGGTGCTGGTCCGTACGTCCTACCGGTGGCTGAGTTATCCGGCATGTGTTGTAGATTCTCGTCAGCTTGTGTGAGTAGCACTACGTAGCTACATCATGACCGTCAGCTTGTGTGAGCACACCCGTTGATAGCTCAAGAGTGAGCATTATATGAGATATGAGATTGAGATAGCTTTGACTATGTATTGACACTTAGGGTGTGAGATTCCCGAGTATCTGATAGTATTCCAAATGGTTCAACTGGTATATCGAAGATATGAAACGGTGAGAAATAGATACGTATCAGTACAGGTATGTACGGAAACTATATGAACATTGAACCTATGAAAGTTGTGAGTTCATGATTACTTATGTGATTGAATATATGTTAACCTTATGATTTAACGATTTTGTAGTATATTATGTTCAAACTACTTAATTGGTGAATGAATGGTAAGCTTTACTTATTAACTATACGAGCTTACTAAGCCTTATAGCTTACTCTGTTTACTTTTTTGTGTTTTATAGTGTTTATCGAAGCTAGCTCGGATTGGGAGTCGTCAGAGATCTCATCACACTATCAAGCTTTCATTTGGTACTTTTGAACTTATGTATTTGGTTATATGGCATGTATAGGAGTTATGGTCATTTTGGTATATGTTAGTAATGGATTTAGCCATTTAAGTTGGCTTGTAAATGATAAATGGTTTGTTTTGTGCATAGCTATGTGATTTGGCTTATTTTGGCATGTTTGGTGATGTATGTATATATGTGAGAAAGGGCTTTCAATATGTTGTGTATAATTTTCATTTATATGCTTGTTGTGAATTGGAATTTGGAGTATCAAATGATTGAGTTTGAGTTGGTATGTTTGTGGTTTTAGGTAAAGTGATGCATAATTGGAAGTGACCATATTGATGATTGGAGAATGTGGATTTGGTTTGTTTTGAATTGGTAAAATATGATGTAATGAGTCATATAGTTCTTGGTATGGAAATAGCATGAATTAGAATTTGTTGAGATTGGTTTGAATACCTATTTATTCCATGTTATATGCCTTTTGGTTTGGTGTAGGTGATTGCAATTTGGGTGAGAAAGATGGCTTGGTAAATAGCCTATTTTTTTTTTGTCCACACAGGCAGAGACACGGGCGTGTGTCTTAGCCGTGTGTGACACACGGTCAGGTGACACGACCGTGTGTCCCCTAGTGTTTAATTAGAAATTAAGTCAGTATGCTCCACACGGCCCAGCACACGGGCGTGTGACTTGGCCGTGTGGCATAAGTCAGTATACCCTATAGGTTTGGCACGGCCTAGCACACGACTTGGAACATGTGCGTGTGAGGCCATTTTGAAGGGCACACAGGCTAGACACACTGGCGTATGGTGGGCCATGTGACCCAAGTTAGAGAGTTACATGGGGTCGGACACGGGCTGGGACATGGCCATGTGATCCCATTTTGAATATCCATACGGCCTGTGACACGAGCGTGTCTTTGGCCTTGTGTTTCACACGGCCGAGCCACACGGGCGTGTATCCCCTGTATTTTGTAAAATTTTCTAAGTGTTCCAAATATTTCTTGAGATATCGGTTTAGTCCTGAACCACTCCTAATACATGATTTGAGCCTCGTAGGCTCGTATTAGGGACGATATGAATGATTGTGAACGATTTATATTTGGATTGATAATTGTATGAGAAATGTATGTTTGTTTGTGAAATAAGTCCAGTAATACTCTGTAACCCTATTCTGGTGACGGATACGGGTTAGGGGTGTTATAGTACTGGCAACCTTTTGCAGCCAACACATATTTTGCTTCATTAGCCCTTTGTAAAACATATCAGAAAGTAAGTCTTTTGAAACTTGATATTCTATTTTTTATCTCATTTATCAATTTTCTTATGGTTGATTTATCATTGTCTGCAGCCTTTAGCTTTCTTATCATGGTTAAGGCATCCCCTTCCATACACACCTCTCTAAAACCCAGGTCCTCTGCAAATGCCATCGCTTGTAGACATGCCCATGCTTCTGCCATGGTAGGATCTCATACATTCTCCACCAAGCAAATACATGATGCCATAACTAAACCTTTGCTATTTCTAATTATAACTTCTAATATAAATCTGTTTAGATGTTGCTGGTAGGATGCGTCAAAGTTTGCTTTAACCGTTTCCCCATTTGGTGGCTTCCAGATGACCTTTCCTGCTTCCTATGTAAATCTAGGTAAGCCTTCTATTAGCTCGATCTTTGATTTATATGCATTTAGAAATCCTACGACATCTTGTACCCTTTCTTTTATCCCTTCATGATAAGCTTTATTTCTATTGTACCATAACGACCAAAAAATAATGGCTAGCATTGTACATGTTGGAAAACGAGTTTGAAAAATGCAACGAAAAATAAATTTAGAGAAAAACCAGAGTTTTAAAAAAAAATTTAGAAATAAGATCTTGATTGTGATATCTAAAGTAATAAACACTTAATCAAAATTGTACATTTTCGATTCGTCTAGGATGAGCACTGACCGAGTAGTCTTCTCCGCTATCCTCAAGCTCATGTCTGCCGAGTGTAGGCTCACTTCGAATAAAAAAAATTCATAAAAAATTACCAGTGGGGTAATTTTGCAATTTCTCTAAGCTTTTGGGTAAAGTTGTAAATCAGAAAAATATCTTTAGAAATTTTCTAGAATAATCACTTTAGAGAATTTTCTCTTTACAACTTTCTCTTGAATTCAAGTGTCTGTAAATAATGACCTAAGGCTCTCTTTATATAGGGAGAGTTTAAAGAGTCTAACTATAATTAAACTTAATCACTTTAATATTAAATTAATATAATATTAAATTTAGTTTAATATTAAATCTTATTAAAATAATATAATGTTTATCTACGAGATTAATATTAAATTTAATTTAATATTAAACTATTAAAATAATATTATTTTTTGGAATAATTAATCTAAAATCAAATTCTTTGGTAGAGTCCCAGTAGGAGTGTAACTCTTCCACTGCTCAACCACCAATGACCAATCGCCGCCAGCCATAGGGACACTGCCGTTGTAGCCACTGCCACCACTGTGTCCGGTGGTCTAGGTGCGACACACTTACGGCACCCCAAGCTGATTCGACTGCTATCGGTTTGGTCCGGTTAATGATGACTCGACTGGTCCGGTCTAGCCACCGGTTGGACCGTCGGCTCGATTTCACATGTCGGGCCCGATTCGACCAGTTTTTGGGTCTTGGTCTCAGTTTTGAGATCGCAGGCCCAATTTACGATCTCAAGTCCAATTATCCATTGGGCCAATTGTTTGACTTGAAAATTAACTTCCAAAATATCATATTAATTTTAATTGATTTGATTAATTTAATTTTACTTGATCAAAATTAATTTTTCCAAAAATCACTTTCATTTTCCAAATTAATTTTTAAGAAAATTTTTTAATCAAATTCTCTAGTTGAACAATTCTTATGACCACATAATTTAATTCCACATTGAATAAATCGACTCAATTAAATTAATCCCAAAGTCGTAGGATTTTCATCTGATTCAAATGCAGTCCGATCGAGCTTTTGTTGAGCTAGCAGATGGACCAATCTAACATATACAATCAAGCTCTAAGGATTGCAATTTTGTCCAGAAGCATCGTTCCGATAATTCAAAATTACTTAATCATGTGGTCATTCCACAAGAAGTACAATGATTGAAAACTCCTTATGTATACTCTGTAACACCCCTAACACTCATTTGACGTCGGATTAAGGTCATGGAGCATTACAAACCAATCAAAACATTTAATTTCAACACAAGCAATTATTCAAGCTAACTATTATCATTCATTATTATATAGAAATTAGCACATGCTTATTTAGTGTTCCTATTTCATTAGTTTGAACAACTGAGAATGAGAAACGCTATGCAATGTTAAACTTGGTATTACACAAACTACACTCTTATCAGTATTTATCCCCTCTTGAAAGTTAAGTGTTGGGCTTGTAGCAGTACTATTCCAATTATTTGCATTAGTGCATTAGATTATATTCTGCCTACTATCATCAATGATATTAGTAGAATGACCTACTTCACTTGATTTAGGTTTTCTACTTCATTTAAAATCAGAGTAAAAATACACTTACAGCCCTTAAAATAAATTTAGGGGTCCTTAAAAATAGTTTGAAAACAAACAACGGATAAATTGAAATAATTTGGAAAGTTTAGGGAAATTTTCAAATAAACTTAGAAACAAGGGTCACACGGCCGTGTGGGCAGGCCATCTGACATGCCCCAGGCCATGTGGCTTTCGAAGTTGGGACACACGATCATGTCCCAGCCCGTGTCTCTGCCCATGTAACTCATCAACTTGGGTCACACAACCGTGTCACAGGCCGTGTGCTAGACCGTGAGAAACCTGTACCTAAATTAACAAGACATACGGTCGTGTGTTTAGGCTGTGTGTGTTAGACGGCGTGTGAGAAACCGTGTCTCAGGTCGTGTGAAACTAAATGTACCTTCAGATGTAAGTTTACTAGATCATGTTCACTTAGACACTAAGCAACCTATTTACCAGCCATTTAACCTATTCAAATCATGGTTAAATACGCTCAAAACATGCCAAACATCCATCTTAAGTGTCCAACCATTGTACCCTCATTGGTACCACATTTTATATTTTCAAACACATTAAAAATAAGATATCAACCATTCAAACACTCATTCATACCGAATTATCATAATTCAGCTAGTATTCTAGCTAATTAGGCTTTCAAGTTTAAAGCTAAACATATGTAAAACATCAAGTTTGACTAACATACCAAGACATAGCTTCAACCTTAACCATATAAATGTATAAATACCATTGCACTTGAGACTTAAAATATCATCACATTAACAAAACAACCATCAACTAAAAGACCACCTAGGTACATGCCATAACAAAATAGAACATCACCACAACTTGAGAACGAGATCGTTGTTGGATGCTTAGTCGAAGATATACGTTGAAAAGTATCTAACCTGTGCATGGAAAACTAGATTGCATGCTGAGTATAACTCAGTTGTATTTGTATAATCCGAACAATTAAACTTGATATAAATAATTAAGATGTAAAAATGCAAATAAGTAATGTTATATAATGTATCTTATCAATAATACTAATTTACTCATTCTTTTTTCACATCCAACAAATCTTGCAAGTTCTAATACATGATAATAACATTTCATAAGGGATTTGATAAATCAATTCATACAGTGACATAATTCATTTCCATTTATAATTCATGAATTCATTGCTCATAATTCATCAATATTCACAACAAAATCTCTTATTTCATATTCCATTTCACATCTCATTTCCATTTCTCATCCTTTGTCATTTCAATATCAAACACATCTTTATTTTCACTATTAACACGACTCGGACTCGGACAGATACACGGATCCAACCAACACACCAGTTTGGCACCCAGTGCCTCATCGGATAAATCTGAAGCAAATAATTGTGCTCAGCGCTCTAATAAGTTGACACCAGTGTCTCATCAATTAAACTGAAGCAAATTGGCACCCAGTATCTCATCGACTCGAAGTTGAAGTAATCCATGTACTCTTCCTGTCCTATGGCATACCATCTATATCTGGCTTAGCTGGAAATAGTTAATAGGGTTTTATTTTACTTTTCAATACAACCAATGTCTCAATTTCATATATATACATTATCACATATAAGCATATATTAAATTTTAATAGCAACCACATTTTCTCGATATATACATATTTAATTCAACAGTCATAAAAATATCACATTTCTTTATATTCATAATTGGGTCATTTCAATCATTATTTAATTCAATTCAGTCCAATGTACAAGAGTGCTCACCTCAAATACTTTCCATACACGATCAATTCAGTATGCAATAATTCATAATTTAGTTCAGATTATAGAAACACAAACCGTATATTTTGAGCTATTTGATGTCAACCTTGTCTATCCCTTTCCTACTCGAGGATTCCAGAACATCGTTCGCTAAGGACTAAAATAATTAAAATAGATTAATAATACACAACTCAATTCTCATCAAATTTAAAATTTTATACCATATTTGCTTAAAGTTCAATTTAGTCCCTAAACCGAGACTAATTTAATCTCCACATTTAACCTCAAATTTTTATATTAATTTCACTTTAAGCTAAGTTTAGCTCCCTATTTTCAATTCTACCCCTTAATGTTGATTTTTTCATAATTTGGTCTCTATTGCTCAATCAATAATTAACTCTACAATTTAGTCATTTTTTCACTCCTAACTTAAAAATCTATCAATTTAATCCCCAAAACTCTAAATAATCAACAATGGTAATATCATCAATCTTAAACAATACTAAAAATTATAACATGGGTCGACTAGCTCTAAGTACTAAGATTCCAAAAATGTAAAAATTATAAGAAAATGACTAAATTGCACTAACCAATTTCGGAGCTTAAACTTAGAGCTCTTATGCCGTGCATTTCTTTCTTTTCTTGTTCTTTATTTTCAAAACACCATTGCATGAAAGAGATTTCATTCTCTTTCATTCCACCCCCGTTCATATTTCTTTCATTTTGTTTTCATTTAATGTATTATTATTATAACATAAGTTTAATATTTTGATTAAATAAATAATTTTTTTTAAGACAACTATCATCATCAACTACCCCACCACCATCCAACATCATTTAATCAGTGCTGTAATTACTACTTTAGTTCCTTTAACTAATTTTAATCTATAATTCAACTTTTAGCACTTACGTGATTCAGTACTTGTTCCTTAATAACTCCTAATTCATGAAAATTATTTATCCAAAATTTAATTCACTTCAAACATAACTTTGTAAATATTTAATAAAAATATTTACAGGTTCGATTTATGGCAACGGAGTCCCAAAACTACACTTTCTGTCACCCTTGACTAGTCATTACATACTATTTACAAAAACAATTCATCCAATTGCTTTGTCCAATGACCTCGTCATGTGTGTGTTACCCTCATATGATATCCTTGATTCTTTTGAGTTAAATCCATTCACTTAATACATATTTATCAATCCGCACAATGCCAATGAGAGGATATCATTAACTCTTTGTTTGAGCTATGAATTCCATTGTTGCTAGTAAAGTCATGCCATACACAAGTCATGTACCCAACATACTGGCTATGGGCTCGATCATCTTTAGAGCATAAGCCTCTACTTATATCAAAGCACATGAGTTGCATATGCATGGTCAATGACTAACTCAGGATTTAGGTAAATCACACCATGAACGTCACAAGTGAATTAATTCATAAACCGATTCAAAATTAATTCATCTTGGGTCCAGTCCAATGTATCATTCTACCAATGAATACATCTATGTCTCTACTAATGGAGTCAACTGCTCCGGTAGCCAAGACTAGCCATCTCCCCAGTTGGAATTGTAGACGACATAACAATCTTTCATATTTGAACCAAATGCTCACTTTAATTCTTAAGACAGTCATCTAAAGAAAGATGAAAACCTAATGTAGTCGGATGAATGCCTGGCTGTGCATCGGTCATTGCAAAATGTTCTAGTACCTTATCGATATATGAAGCTTGAGATAGTGCTATCATTTTATTCTTTCGATCCATAAGAATTCAAATTCCAAGAATATAACTAGCTTTACTGAAGTCCTTCATGCTAAATTGTTGAACTAACCATAGTTTAATCGATGACAATTGTCCTACATCATTTTCGGTAAGTAGAATATCATTGACATCCAAACGGAGGAGACCACCTTTTTGTCCTTTATATGCTTATAAACATAAGGTTCATCAGCTTTTTTCTCAAATCCAGAAGTCTTGATCATTTGATCACATCTTTTATTCCATGAATCCCCTACTTAAGTCCATAAATGGATCTTAACAGTTTGCAAACTTTCTACTCCTTTCCTTTGACAACATATCCAATGGATTGAGCCATCTAAATGGTCTCATCAAGATAGCCATTCAAGAATACTATCTTAACATCCATTTGCCAGATCTTGTAATCGAGAGCAACGGCAATGGATAAGAGTAAACAGATAGACTTGAGAATGGCTACCAGAGAAAAGGTCTCATCGTAGTCAATGTCTTCTTTCTATGTATAGCATTTTCCTATATGTCTAGCTTTGTATGTTTCCACTTTCCCTTCCACATTTCTCTTCTTCTTGTAGATCCACTTACACCCTATAGGTTTAATCCCCATTGATAAGTCTACAAGTTCCTACACCGTATTGGATTTCATAATATCCATCTCGGCATCCATGGCCTATTTCTAGAGCTTGGAATCAACGTCCTGCATAGCCTCCTCGTAAGTGAGTGGATCATCATCCTCATTATTGACTTCCGTATTGTAAATACTACCATCATATATGAAGAAGTCCGGTTTGTAACACCTCTTACCCTTATTCAATGCCAGAATAGGGTTACGGAGTATTACCAGACTTACAACTTAAACGACCATCCAATTCGAATCGAAAATCATTAACCAAATGTAATTCCAATCAAATACAATCATATTTTCCTTATTACAATCCTACGAGGCCCTAAACATATTTTGGGAATAGTTTGGGACTAAACTGATAGCTCAAGATATTTACAAAACTTAGAAAATTTTCCAAACTCCAGGGGTCACACGCCCATGTGCCCCGACCGTGTCTCTCACATGGCCAAGAGACACGCTCGTGTCTCAGGCCGTGTGGATATTTGAAATGGGATTACATGGCTGTGTCCCAGCCAGTGTCCGACCTCGTGTAACCCTCTGACTACCTTACACTGCTAGACCACACGCTCGTGTGTCTAGCCTGTGTACTACTCGAAATGGCCACACACGCTCGTGCGCTAGGCCGTACGGAAACTAGAGGGTATACAGACTTGTGCCATAGGGCCATTCACACGCCCGTGTGTTAGGCCGTATAGAGCATATTGATTTGGTTTTTAAATCCACAACAAGTGACACACGACTATGCAGCATAATCGTGTGCCACACATGGCTAAGACACACGCCCGTGTCTCTACCCATATGGACAAAAATAGGCTATTTACCAAGCGAATTTCCCGCCCAATTTTGCATGTACCTACACAACCCAAATGGTACAAATTCATAGCATAAATGAACATCTAACTTAACCACAATCAAGGATAAATCATACCATTTCCAATAATAGCAACCAACAAGCTTATAAACACATGTTTTACTCATTGAACACATACCAAAAACACATATACAAATCAACTAACTAACCTTTCCCAAACATACATCATTTTGCACCAATTCACAAGCACAATTCATATCTAATATCAACCATTTAACAACCATATTACCTATCACAAGCAATTATGGACTCATCAATAAAGAGTATTAACACATGTATTTATATATCACCATCTTAGACAAAATAAGCCAACTCTCATGGCTAAACATAAAACCAAACTTAATATCTACAAGCCAACACAAATGGCCAAAATACATATACCAAAGAAAACCAAGTCTGTATACATGCTATATAATTAAAATACCAAAGTTCATAGGTACCAAGTGATAGGTGGATAGTGTGAAGCAATCTCCAATGATCCCCGAATCTGAGCTAGCTTGATAACACTATAAAACATGGGAAAATAAACAAAGTAAGCTATAAAACTTAGTAAGCTCGTATACCATAAACTTAATTCAATCTCAAGATTATAAATCAACAATTTGAATATATTAACATTTAGCATATATTAGCTAACAAACCTTTCATATACACAATTATGATATTAATCACATTATTTACAAGTTTCTTCACACCAAAGCTTATATATGTCACGTACAAACCTGTACCATCTCATTTCATTCTTATACTCAATCACATCTTTCGTTTACCCGATGAACCATTAGGAATAGAAGTTAGATACTCAAAGGTCTCGCACACTAAATACATATATCATAGCCTAAAGCCAAATCAAGGTAGCTTATATCCGATATATTTGTAACAACCCTAACCCGTATCCATCACCGGAATAGGGCTACAAGGCACTATCGATCAATTACATCATAAAACGAACATTTCTCATACGTGAATTCATTATCACATAAGCATTAATCAAGCATAATCATATTGTCCCTTATAAGGCTCTACGAGACCTTAAAACATGCTTGTATGAGGTTTGGGACTAAACCGATAACATTTGAAAACTTTGGAAAATTTAGAAAATTTTCAAACATATAGGGGTCACACGCCTGTGCGAACAGGTCGTGTGCTTCACATAGCCACCTGACACGCCCGTGTCTCAGGCCGTATAAAAACAGGGCATACAAACTGACTTGCACCACATGGTCGGAGACACGCCCGTATACCATGGCCGTTGGAAATTTGGAGGGGTTACTGCCTTGGGTCACACGGCCGGCCACACGCCCATGTGCCAGCCAGTGTGTCACACACGACTAGTAGACACACCTGTGTGTCTAGGCCATGCCAAACTTGTAGGGTATGCTGACTTAATTTGAAAGACTATCCTAGGGGGCACACGACCATGTACCAAGGCCATGTGTCACACACAGTCGAGCCACACAGTCGTGTGCTCAGCCATGTGGAGTGAAAATAGGCTTGGTTGAAGCCACATTTCTCACCCTCCTTGAGCACACCTAAACCACATCAAATTGCACCATTTTTATACATATATAAGCAACCAAAACATGTTATTTCATTCACATTTTATGCCCTTTAGAAACCATCCTCTTAACTACTCAATTCCATAGCCAAAACATACCAAATCAATATGCCAAAATCATCAAACTTACATAACTTCTAAATGCATTTCCTCATCTTCTTATCATCTATTTCATGCCTCAAAACATACCATTTCATCATCTCAAAATCAAACCATAACATACCATCTTCCAAGCAATAATATATCAATTAACATCTAGCTAGTGGAGCAATCATAAAATCATACCGAACATGCCGAAAACATAAGACAACTTATACATTACAAAATAGTTATCAAACACATAATTCAAACCAACTTAAATGGCCAAATTCACACCAACATTTACATCATTTGCAAGCCAAATCTCATGGATAAAATCATAACTCAAAACTTATCATCTTAACACTAGCCTATACATGCCATATACCATATATACAAAGCTTCAAAAGTACCAAGAAGATGATCAATTGTGTGATGACGTTTTCCCGACGATCCCCGAGTCCGAGCTAGCTTCGATAATCTATAAAACAGGGCAAAAACACACAAAGTAAGCTTTAAAAGCGTAGCAAGCCATATAAAAATAAAATTACCAAATGATTCAACATTATTTTCGACAAATAGGCAAACTATGAATAAGCACATATAAGTTTACATATTCAATTTCATAAGTGAGTTCATCAAATACTTCCCTATTCAATATTTGTATGAATCTCATACATACTTGAGTCACTTAACTCATTTACACATTCTTTCTCGACTTGACTTTTCCCGTTGAACCATTCAGAATCATTAAGGATACTCGAAAATCAAATAAAGCTCGTACAATGCCATATCCCAGCTATGGTCTTACATGTTATCACATATCGATGCCACTGTCCCAGACAGGGTCTTATACAAAATCATATAACGATGCCAATGTCTCAGACATGGTCTTACATGTAATCACATCTCGGTAACCTTAATGTCATGACATTCGTATCCTACACTATTCTTAGGGTTTGTACGGGACTTTCGGATATCATAACTTCGTCGATTCTTGCTCGTATTTGCTCGTTCAACATTCATAGCAATTCAATGACAAATAAACATTTATAAATCAATTTAAAGGTATTTATTTGCATATGAACTTACCTCGTATTAAGAATTGATGTATCGGGTCGACTATTCAATTACCTTCTATTTCCCCCAATCTAAATTTGATTTCTTTCTTTCAAGATCTATATGAATTCAAAATTAACTCATTTATTCATTGATTCATTCAATTCAATCCAAAAACACATATTTGGACATTTTTACACTGTAGCCCCTAAAGTTTGACATTTCTTCAATTTAGTCCTCAATTCATAAAAACACAAATTACACAATTTCTTTGTAATTTAATGCTAGCCAAATTCTTTATAGACTCCTAGTAGCCTATTATTTTCATTTATTTCACATTTCAACCCCTAAATTTACACTTTTCTCAATTAAATCCTTATTTAAAATTTTTATCAAAAATCACTTAACAAAACTTTAAAATCTATCATCGAATAGTCATTTTCTATCATCAACATTCAAAAAAATCAAGCTATCATCTATGGCAACTCACAAATTCATCAACCAATTTAGAAATTAGGGTACAGGCTAGCTAAAACTCAAAGCAACGATCACAAAAATATAAAAATCATCAAAAACGGATCAAAATCGTACCTTAATTGCTTGAATATACTAGGCCGAATGAAGAACCCTATTTGTTCTTATTCTCCCTTTAAAATTCGACTATAAAGATGATAATGAAACATGTTTCGATTTTGTTTTACTTAACAATTCATTATTAACTAATTTACCAATTTAACCTTACTTAAAACATTATTATTTCACATAAACCATGTCCATGAATGTCCATTAATCTTATCAGTGGCATAATAACATCCATCATAAGGACCTTTGGTTTAATAAACCATAGCAAATAGACACTCTTAACTTATAGCATGCTACTTTTGCATTTTACGCGATTAAGTCCTTTTATCAAATTAAGCATTCAAACGCTAAAATTATTTCACAAAACTTTCACACATATATAATCACATGCTATAAACACTAAAAATAATATTAAAATAATTTTATAACCTCGAATTTGTGATTCTGAAATCACCGTTCTAATTTAGCTAAAACCAGGTTGTTACAATACTAATATCATGGCCCGAAGCCAAATCATCCGATATTCATGGCCTGAAGCCAAATCGGTATAACTCACACCTGAAGTGCTAATATCATGGCTCGAAGCCAACTCAGTGTATCCTCTAATGACATGTCACTAGTATCCTAAACTATTCCTAAGGTTCAACCGGGATTTTGAATGTCAAATCATCGTCAAATCACTATCGATCATATTCATAGTCTCGTATTCACAATTTATGCAATATCAAAGCATATGAAATACATTTGTATCAAAAATTATAATATGCGAACTTACCTCGGACGTAAAAATGATGAAATAGACCGATTAATCTGAAACTTTGTTTTTCTCTCGATCTAGATCCGAACTTTTTTTTCTTGATCTAAATATAATCAAAATTAACTTATTTAATCATATCTCAATTCAATTTAATACAAAATTCACATTTAAGCAAATTTACACTTTTACCCCTAAAATTTCACAACTTTTACAATTTAGTCCCTAGGCTCGTAAAACAAAATTTATTCAATTTCATCACAACCAAAGCCTAGATGAATTACTATTATATCCATAGAAGCCCATATTTTTCATCTATTTCACATTTTAACCACAAATTTTCCACATTTCACAAATTAATCCCTAATTTGCATTTTTACTAAAAATCACTTAACAAAACTTGTTTAATTATCAACAAAAATTCAAAATCTATCATCAATCATAAAAAATAATACATATTCATTAATGAAAACATCCTAAACCTTTAATAGTTTTGCAAAATAGTCCCTGGGCTAGTTAGATCTAGTTGCAACAATCTCAAAAACGTAGAAATAATTAAAAACAGGACAAAAACAGACTTACAATTAAGCAATGACTTGGCCGAATGCTTGAACACCAAAAATGGGTTCCATTAGCCCTATTTTTAAGTTTCAAAAAGATGAATGAAAGAATAATTTCATTTGTTTTATTTAATTATACATTAATTACTAAATACCAATTTTAACCTTAAAAATATTTAATAACTACACCAAATACCACTCCACTTACATCCAATATCTCAAAAATGAGTTAACAACCACATAAGGACCTTTAATTTAATATTATATAGCTATTAGACACATATAACTAATAGCACACAAGTTTTACACTTTACGCGATTTAGTCCTTTTTATCAAATTAAACATTCAAACATTAAAATTTCTAAACAAAACTTTCACACAATCATAATATCATGCTATAAACATTAAAATAATAACAAAATAATTATTCTAAACCCCAAATTTGTGGTTCCAAAACCACTATTTTGATTTGACTAAAAACGAGCTGTTACACGGTTTCATAGAAACTTTCCCACTACGACAAATTTCCCTATGCTGTTGATTGCTTGTAGGTATTTCTACTACTTTCTCAAGAATTGAACTACATTATTATTTTAACACTCCCAAAATTTCCTCAAGTACCACTTTACTTCGAGACTCAAACTTATCTATGTAGCTTTCCTCGAGGAAAGTAGCATGATTTGAAGCTTTAATCGTATTATCTTTTGGATTGTAAAATAATCCTCCCTTTGTTCCTTTTGGATATCCTACAAACATGCACAATTTTGTCTGTCCATCCAACTTCTTTGCATCCTTATCCATAACGTGTGTTAGACAAACCCATATTCTAATGTGATTTAAAGTGGGCTTTTTTCCATGCCACAGTTCATAAGGTGTCTTAGAAGAAGACTTGGTTGGCACATCATTTAGAATACAGCAAATCGTTTGTATTGCATATCCCCAAAAAGAAGTAGAAAGTTGTAAATAGCTTAACATTGAACGAACCATGTCAAGCAAGGTTCTATTCCTTCTCTCAGCTACGTCATTTTGATGTGGAGTGTCTGACGCAATCAATTGGGATAAAATCTCATTCTCTATGAAGTATCCTAAAAACTCATCAGACAAATATTCCCCACCTCGGTCAGACCGAAGATTCTTTTTGGATAAATCTAATTAGTTTTCCACTTCCACATGAAACTCTCAAAATTTATCAAAGGTTTTGCTTTTACAGTGCATTAGGTACACATATCCATATCTAGAATAGTCATCAATAAAAGTCACATAATAATTGTAACTTCCTCGAGCACTTATGCTCTTGGGGCCACATACATCAGTGTGCACAAGTTCTAAAGGTTGGTTGGCCCTTGTACCTTTCATATTAAAGGACCTCTTAGTCATTTTACCTTCTAAGAAAGATTCACATTGTGGAAGACTAACTTCCTTAAGCATACTTAAGGGACAATCTTTCACTAGTCTAGTGTTTTTTTCTTGGTTAATATGACCAAGTCTTAAATGCCATAGGTACCCCTCATTAAAGTGAGAAGTTTAAGCTTTTTATTCACAATTTCAGTTTGAAGCATCAAGTAGTTATTTGGTTTGATAAAGTAGAGATTGTTTTCCATCCATCCATTATAGATTAAAGAACAATTTATGTGAATATCAATCCCTTTATTGAACACACGGTATAACCGTCATAAAATAAGCATGCTACAGAAATTAAATTCCTCTTAAAATAAGGTACATAAAACATGTGCTTTAAAACAATCTTCCTAAAATTATCAAAGAGTAAAATAAATTCTCCCACTACTTCAGCTGAATCATAGCTCCTATCTTTGATCCGTAACGAGAGGCTCCTATCATACAGACTTCTCATTTTGCTGAACCCTTGTAAAGAAATACGCATGTAACAGCCCGCTTTTCGTGAAATCAAAACAGTGGTTTAGGGACTACAAATCTGAAGTTAAAAAAGTTATTTTATTATTATTTTATTTTTTATAGAATGATAGAAATACCGTATAAAAATTTTGTTAAGAAACTTTACCGTTTACATGTTTAATTTGATAAAAAGGACTAAACCGCGTAAAGTGCAAAAGTTGAGTTTTAATAGCTAAAGATATTAAATAGCTATAGAAATTTAAATTGGAGGTCCTTATATGGTAATCAGACCATTAATATGTTAGTGGATGATAGTGGCTTGGTAATTTTGTAATTTTTAAAGATTATAAAGGTTAATTAAGTAAATTAGGTAATTAAATGATATATTAATAAAACAAAACAAATTTTTTGTTATGTTCATCTTCTCAAAAAACACCATAACCAATTCTAACTTGAAGAAAATAGAGGTAGGGTTCAGCCAAGCTTGAAAATCTAATTGGTAAGTGATTTTTGTCTCGTTTTTAGTGATTTCTATGTTTTCGGGATCGTTATAGCTTAATCTAGCTAGCCCGGGGACTAATTTGTGAAACTGTTAAAGTATTAGGGTTCTACCATTGATGAATATGCTTGATTTTTGATGTTTGATGATAGAAAATCAATGGTTGTTGTTACATAAATAACTTTTATAAAGGAATTTTTGATAAAATTGTCAAATAGGGACTAAATTGAAAAATAAAAATTATTATGTAGTGAAATTGTGAATTTGTGAAATATATGGGCTGCTATTATTATGTTTATAATTCACCTAGGCTTGGGTAGGGATAAAATTGAATGAATTTCATTTTTTGAGCCTAGGGACTAAATTGTAAAGAATTAAAGTATAGGGGAAAAATGGTAATTTTTCCAAACATGTGTGTTGGACTAAATTGAATATGAATTATATTAAACTGAGTTAAATTCATTTGTATAGATCATGTCAGACCTCGTATGGAGTTAGATTGAGGTAAAGAGAAAATCTTGGATTAGTCGCATCCATATATACGTACACTAATCAAGGTAAGTTCATATAATTAAATTGTACATTTATTTGTTTCAATTGATTTATATGTATGTGAATTGTGTAATTTCCATGTACTGATACCGAAAGCATATCCGACGACATATGACGACTATCGAACACCGTTTGAACCTTAGAAATTCGTAGGATACAAATGACACGTCATTAGGCTTACTGATTTCAAATCGTATGAGCTTACTAATACTCAGCTCACATAAGCTTACTGTTATTCAGCTTGGAGGAGCTTACCGTTTACAGTTCGTAAGAGCATACCGATTCAGAGCTCGTATAAGCATACATGTACAAGCATTGACAAATTACAATTCAGTACACCTCGTGTGTGCTACCCACATATCCAACGTTATTCTAAATGGTTCAACTGGCATAGTTCTGTTAAGAGATTATATAAGTTCGATACAAACTACTACAAGTATTTACATGAAATACATGGAAATGATGTTACACTATATACTAAAATATGAAATGAATGATACATGGGTAGAGTTCAATCACGTGTATTGGATATTATATGTGCTTTACATGGCTAACATGTTGGTGAATATGTGCTTAGGCACTTGGCCAAATTGAGTTGTGATATGCTATGTTTGCTTACCTAAATTTTGATTAAATAGTAAGTTAAATTCTATGTTATACGAACTTATTAAGTTTAAATGCTTACTCTATGTTATTTTTCGTGTTTTATAGTGATTCGGAAGCTCGTTCAGGTTAGAAGCTTGTCGGAGCTATATCACACTATCCATCGGCTCTTTTGGTACTTTTAGTTCGTTACATTTTGGTTATAATGGCATGTATAGGTTATTTTGGCTAATGTTAGCCTATATGTGTTTTGTTGAGATTGGCCACTTATTTGGCTTGTGTTTTGGTACATTTTGGTTTGTGCATAATTGCCTTATATGGTTAATGTGTGGCTTGATTTATGGTTGAATGATGAAAGGTAAATTGGTAGTTGAATATGCTTCTGATATATGTTTTATAATTTGGTGTGATTTGGTGCTTTGTTATGGAAAGCACATATGTATATTAATGCTAGTTTGGAATGGCTTATTTGGTACCATTTAAGAAATTTGGTATGTTTTGATCGGTAGACTAAGTGGTATGAAATGATGCAAAATGGCTTGGTCAATTATTGGCTTATTTGATTTAATAGTGTACATGATTATACATGTTTGCATATTGGTTGCATATTGGTTGTATGCACAATGTTGAGTGTAGGTGGATGCCAAATTGGGTGAGAAATGTGGCTTGTAAAATGGTCTATTTTCATCCACGCGAGTAGAGACACGGGCGTTTGTCTTAATCATGGAAGACACATGGCTAGGTGACACGTCCGTGTGTCCCCTGTAGGTTTCAAAGGGTTGCAAGTCAGGCTGTTACATGGCCTGGCACACGGGCTTGGTACACGGCTTAGCACATGGGTGTGTGGCTTGGCCGTGCGGCCCAATTCAGTGAGTTACATGGGCACGAACATGAGCTAGGACACGATCGTGTGTTCCTATTTCGAATGCCCACACGGCTTGAAACATGGGTGTGTCTCTTGACCGTGTGAATCACACAGCCTAGCCACACGGCCGTATGACCCCTACAGCTTTGAAAATTTTCAACGTTTTTCAAAAATTCTCTGTGTTCCCATTTTAATCCCGATTTGTTTCTAACATGTATTTAGGGCATCGAGGGCTCGTATAAGGGACAGTATGTATGATTTTTTATTGATATGTTATGAAATGTTTGAAATTCTGTTTGTTTGTACTGTGAACTCTTGTAATACTCCGTAACCTTGTTTTGACGATGGATATGGGTTAGGGGTGTTACAACACACATGGTTAGTGGGTCCAAAATCAATAACCCAATTGTCAATTGATTCTTCCATTAAGCAAGCTTCAACCACAAAGAGTTCCATACCTTTGCCCTTTTCAGTTAGGTAATCCAAATACTCCTTGCAATTTGAGTTGAAATGCCCTTTCCTGTTGCAAAAGAAACATTTGATATTTTTAGGATTTTTTTACTTCTTAGCCTTCTTCCTATCCACACGAGGTGGAATCAAAGACTTAGTCAGTTTCTTCTTTCCCTTAGCTTTCTATTACCCCTTAGAGGACGAGGGGCCCGTAGCTAAGTTTGCCTCAGGTTTCCCCTGAACTGACTTACCACCATTCAGCATCAACTCATAGGGTTGTAATTCCTTCATGAGCTGAGTCAAGGTAAGCGCCTTGTTTCCTATGTTGTAGGTGGCCCTAAAACAGCAAACTCCTTGGTTAAGGATTTGAACACTATTTCAATTTAAGTGTTCATGTCTAGTTCAACCCCATTGTCCTCCGCTTCCGTAAAGAATCTCATAAGCTTAAGTATATGTTCTTTGACCGAAGTGCTAGTTTTCTGTTGAGAATTCATCAAATTTGTAATAGCAAATTATCGAGCCAATGCGACTTGGCCTTCGAACAAATCCTCCAAATTTGTCATGATCTCTTTGGCAGTATGAAAACTCTCGTGTTGCTTTTGCAACACATTACTCATGCTCGCTAACATATAACATCGAGTAATCGAGTCAGAATCTCTCCAGCAATTTCTCATTTTGGGCTGAGCTTCAGGAGGGCATGTTTCATCAAGAATGAATTTGTGTTTCTCATTGCTGAGAACTGTCAGTAAGTTCCGTTTCCATTCTCGAAATTTATTCCCATTTAATTTATTCTCAGTAAGAATTCTAATAATAGGAGTAGGAGACATATTTGAACTGAAAAAATAAAGATTTCACTAATTACTATCTTTGTATTAAGAAAATATTTTTCATTTCAGCAACATATAAAGAATGCAGTATGATGCACATGTCTTGCATTAAAACCTCGAAAAAAATTTCATTGCTACGATCATTCTCACACTCATCAACCATGTCGCCTTGGGTCCCATGATTAATTAGCTAAAATATGGATTACATCCAATCTGTTCGTGAATCTTAATTCTTAAGACTCTACCCAAATTAACGACTATTTAACGTTTGGTCATCATCTCTAGGTTAAATATCATTTTTTGGGAAACTATTTGATAAGAGATGATGTTGAGTGTGTAACAACATGATTTCATTTATGAGACATCTTGGGACAATCTCTCTGAAAGTCATGCATAACTAGTTTTCTTTAAAAGGAAATCTCATCTAGTGAACCCAAGGTAGGAACTGGCTCGAAACTTTATCATGCTATCACTTAAGGACCATCAATGGAGGTCTTAGATCTTGTTCAAGGACCTTCTCCCACTCAATATTTTAAAAACACGCAAGGTTTTTAATCTCAAATTTCAAGAATGATCATAAAATAGTCCTACTGACATTCTTACCTAATCTAAAGTACATGCTTCCAATATATGCATGGCATGCTATGGTAATAATATCCATTCACAATTATTAATCAATCTTAAAATAAACAATTTTGACTCTCCACAGTTTTTTTAAGAGAAACACCGAAGAAGTTAATGCGAACCGTGCACCAGGTAGGGTCCTAGGAAAGGAAGGTGAGTCAAAATTGATCGCTTAAAAACCAAGCCTTTCCTTAGCCAGAGCCAGTCCTAGACACGCACCTTCTCATTACCACACTTCTCATAGTTATCGAATAACATAAAAAAGTGAATAGAACAATACAACACATGTATTTTCTCATTACCACACTTATTTTTATCAATCCACTTTGAATCATCTCATATATATATATCACAATTATAACATTACATAATATAAATATTATAAAAAATTATAAAACAGAGATATAATGAGATACATAATTAAAATAAAATTATCAGCCAAGGTTTCTATGGTTCTATTTCTAGAAAATAAATGGAAAAATATAAATTTTCACCCCAAGGCATTCCTTGGGTTTTCAACTGCCATCACATCTTTTCCTCATCATGGACTCCTATTGGAAAAATTACATTTAAGTCTTATGTCTATTTCTGGCTCACAAGAATTCTATGAATTTTTAAAAAAGATAGTCCTAAGTGGAGATGATAGTCTACAGTCTATTTCCTAAGAACCACAACCTCAGAAAAAATAATTATATAACAAATATATAATATCATATCCATTCCCATATATAACTCAAAACATGCATAAGATCTAAAGAATGTCACTTTCTATATAATCAAATCATTCAAGAAGAAGAGAAATTTATTTTGATTATCTATTTATACTTATAGATAGAACACAACCTAGCTCATGATACCAATTGTTGGAAAAATGGGTTTGGAAAACGCAATGAAAATTAAATTTAGGGAAAATTCAGAGTTTAAAAAAAATTAAAACAAGATAATTATTGTGATATCTAAAATAATAAACAGTTAATCAAAATTGTACATTTTAGATTCGTCTAGGAGTGCTTCGACCTAGTAATCTTCTCCGCTATCCTCAAGCTCACGTCTGCAGAGTGTGGGCTCGCTTCGGATAAGAAAATTTTTCACAAAAATTACCAGTAGGGTAATTTTGCAATTTCTCTAAACTTTTGGGTCAAATTTTAAATCAAAAAAATATCTCTAGAAATTTTCTAGAATAATCTCTTTAGGGAATTTTCTTTCTACAACTTTCTTTTGAATTCAAGTGTTTTTAAATAATGATCCAAGGCTCTCTTTAAATAGGGAGAGTTTAGAGAGTTCAACTATGATTAAATTTAATCACTTTAATATTAAATTTAATCTAGTATTTATATTGATAAATATTAGATTAAATTTAATATTAAATCTTATTAAAATAATAGAATGTTTACCTACAAGATAAACATTAAATTTAATTTAATATTAAGATAATCACTTTAATATTAAATTAATAAAATACTATTAAGATAAATATTAAATTTAATTTAATATTGAACTATTAAAATAATATTATTTTTTAGAATAATTAATCTGAAATCAAATTCTCTAGTAGAGTCCCAATAGGAGTGTAACTCTTCCACTACTCAACCACTGACGACCAACCGCCGCTGGCCACAGAAATGCCGCCATCCCTGCCACTGGCACCATTGTGTTCGTTGATGCAAGTGAGACACCCTTACGACACCTTGAGCTAGTTCGGCTGCTCTCAGTTTGGTCTGGGTCAATGACGACCCGATCGGTTCGATCTAGCCACCATTTGAACTGTCGGCCTAGTTTCACATACAGGGTCCGGTTCGACAGTTTTGGGTCTTGGTCTTGGTTTTTGGCTCCTGGGCCCAATTTACTATCTCAGGTCCAATTTTCAAGTTCAATTACCCATTGGGGCAATTGTCTGACTTGAAAATTAACTTCCAAAAATATCATATTAATTTTAATTGATTTGATTAATTTAATTTTACTTGATCAAAATTAATTTTTCCAAAAATCACTTACATTTTTCAAATTAATTTTCAAGAAAATTCTTTAATCAAATACTCTAGTTGAACAATTCTTATGACCACCTAATTTAATTCCACATCAAATAAACTGACTCAATTAAATTATTACCAAAATCATAGAATTCTTCTGATTCAAATGCAGTCTGATCGAGCTTTTGTTGAGCTAGCGGAGGTACCAATCAGACATATACAATTAGGCTCTAGTGATTGGAATTATGTCCAGAAGCATTGTTCTGATAATTCAAAATTACTTTATCATGGAGTCCGTCCACAATAAGTACCATGATTGAAAACTCCTTATTGTATACTCTTTACAAAAACAATTCATCCAACTTCTTTATCCAATTACTTCGTCATGTGTGTGTTACCCTCATTTGATATCCTTGATTCTTTTGAGTTAAATTCGCTCACTCAATACAATCCTATTTTATCTCATTGTCATCACTGTGTATTTTTAACGATTAATATGACAACTGTCAACAAATGACTGTGATAAATTGCTCGTTCAACCCGTGGCCACGTTTCATGTTTATCAATTTGCACAATGCCAATGGTAGGATATCATTATCTCTATAATTGAGCTATGAATTTCACTGTAGCTAGTAAAGTATTTCTATACACAACTCATGTATCCAACATACTGGATATGGGTTCGATCATCTTTAGAGCATAAGGCTCCACTTGTATCAAAGCACATGAGTTGCATATGCATGGTCAATGACTAACTCAGGATTTAGGTAAATCACACCATGAACGCACAAGTGAATTAATTCACAAACATATTTAGAATTAATTCATCTTGGGTCTAGTCCAATGTATCGTGCTACCAAGGAATACATCTATGTCTCTACTCGTGGAGTCAACTGCTCTGGTAGCCAAGACTAGCCATCTCCCCAATTGGAATTGTAGGCGACATAATAATCCTTCTCACTATTTGAATGAAATGCTCACTTTGATTCTATTATGAGATTATGAACTCATTTAGATTATCTTCTGAAGTAAGTTGTTTTTCTCGAATGTAAATCTTCTTTACAATCTTATCTTCAGTTTAAACTTTAGACAATCAATGAGCTAATATTTGCCTGTCACAATTTTGCTATGCATAAAAAATACAAAAGACATAATAGTGAAATGTGAAATTAACTTTATTTACTTATTCATTATTTAAATAAATAGAAAACAGTTACATGTTTACTACAATATGGGCACATTTCCCAATAATATTTCTATTAACTCTTACTTCTGAATTCTACTGCTAACCACTGCTTCCAAATTTGCTCCTTACCTGTGGTCAAGGGGTTATCCCTAATCTTTGCAGGACCAATTTTGTGAAGGCACAATCTCTGTATAGATAGGCCACGGTCTCCTCTTCCTCACTGCAAATTGGGCACAGTTCATTCTCTATGAGCCTTCTTACTTTTAGATTACCCTGTGTGGGCATGTATTCACTTGTGACTTTCAGTAGATTTATCTTAATTTTTTTGGAAATTTTTAGACTCCATATTTTTGTAAAATAATTATTTGTATTAGCCGCTTGAATTGTACTATTGTTTCCCAGCATATTTAGGTTTTATGTAATTAGCCATTTGTACCCACTCTTAGCTGTTTAGACCCCGATATTGTCACCCTTCCAAATCACTTCATTTGTCTGCATGTTGCTCACTAATGGGATTGATAAAATCCTTTCCACTTACTCTTCACTGAATAGCCTCTTGATTGCTTCACTTTTCCAAGTAACCATTTCACTATTAATCAAGTCAGCAATAATAGTATACTTAACATTAATATTCTAAAAATTTACAATACCATCACCAGGCCCTAGTAGCTACTCATTATTCCAGATGTTTACCAAAGCCCTATTCCTAATTTTCCAACCTGTGCCTTTCTCCAATAGACTACGAGCACCCCAAATGCTTCGCCAAGTAAATAAAGGGTAAGACCCTAGATTTGCACTTATAATATCCTCTCGAGGATAATATTTTGCCTTCCTAACTCGTGAAAATGGACTATTAGGATTATTGATTAGTTTCTATCCTTGTTTCGCCAACAAGGCTATGTTAAACTTTGATAGCTCCTTAAACCCAATCCCCCATCATGCTTTTGGTATGCACATAGCACTTCAATTACACCAGTGTATACCTTTATTGGAATTTAAATTGCGCTACCAAAATCTGTATATTAATCTTTCCAAATCTCAGCATAAATATATAGGCAACTTAGAACACTGTATTGCGTAAATCAGTATGTCTTGCAAAACATATTTAATAAAAATTTATTTTCCCCTTATCAACAGATTGCGTACACACCAATTTTTTCATATTTTTAATGAATTTTTCTTTAATATCAATGATAGCTTTCTTTTTTCTTCTTCCTACCATAGCTGGCAATCCAAGATACATTTCCGGGTTATTAGAGATCCACACTCCCAGTACACTTCCTACCTGGTTTCGTACATCATCATCCACATTGCCATTAAAATATATGAGTGACTTATCAAAATTAACAAGTTGACCCGAAACCTTCTCGTATTCAGTCACCACTAATTTTATTGCACTAGCACCTTCTAATGTTGCTTCCCCAAATAAAATACTATCATCTGCAAAGAACAAGTGTGTTATGGATAAGTTGTTTCTCTCCACTCTCGCTCCACGAATTCTCCCATCCCATTTAGCTACATTTATTAAGGTAGAAAAACCTTCTGCACAAATTATAAATAAATATGGACTTACAGGGTCCCCTGCCTTAGCCCTTGTGTTGGCTTGAATTTTGCTCATTGAATTCCATTAAGCGTTACAAAATAGGAGACACGCCTTACACATCTCATAATTAGAGATACCCATTCATTATAAAAACCTAATCTGCTCATCATCTTTTCCATAAAACTCAATTTCACCCTACCATAAGCATTGCTAATATCTAGTTTTAATGCAAAAGATCCACTTCCATTCCCTTTCTTCTTTTTAAAAGAATTTAGAATTTCGTATGCCACTGGGATTTTGTCTATTATTTGCCTACCTGGTACAAGCGCTCCTTGTGTTTCCTCAATACAGAGATTAAGTACTTTCTGGAATCTATTTACCAGGATTTTTGAGATAATTTTGTATAGTACACTAGAGAGGCTAATAGGCCTAAATTGCCCTATATTCTTTGGTGTAGTTACTTTAGGGATTATCACTATATTCATTCTGCTTATATGTTTTATATCCCTTTGCCCATTCAACATATCCATACAATATTTACTAACCTCATTCCCTACAAAATGCCAAAAAAATTTATAGAACAAGGCCGTGTAACCATCCTTCCCTGATGCCTTAAATGGGGCCATCGATTTTAAAACTTCCTGTAACACCCCAAACCCAGCCTAAACGTTATGGCCAAATCTGACGAAGTCACATGAGAATATGTTTAAAACCATGTTTACCCAAAAACAGTTTTAGTTACGACCTTTTATTTAACTTAGAAAACATATATTGATTAATTTGCTTGAAAACTTTTCTTAGTTCGTAGAAGCTTAAGAACAAATAAAGTTGCAGTTCCAAAATCCATAAACAGTATTTCAAAATTCTTAACTTAAACCAAACAGTCTGATACCAGAAATTACATATTTACCCCCAACTATAGCAATTAAAATAATAAAAGCATTGAAAACCTTTAAAACTAGAGTGTATGTAGTAGTGGTCGCTGTCGAGCCCTCCACTGCACCCATCCAACTACCGCTGGGGATTACCTGGCAGACAAATAAAATAAGGAGTGACTTTTCGCAAACTCAGTGTGTACATCCCTACAGTAAATCATGCATGTAAATGGATAGCGGTCAAACAGTCATAATCGAGCTTGAGCTCTTAAAAGAATTAGTGCAGGCTTTAGCCCACTAAAAACAGTATCAGAGACATTCGGGCCTTAGCTCATGCAGACATACGTGCATATCAATCAGAACAGTAATGCCGACCAACCCTGCATACCATCTTCGTCCAACCCATCACACCATGTGGGGATAAAATCGACCCACCTAGCCCTACACACCAAGTATGGGGATAAAAGAAACCCATCCAACCCTACACACCAAGTAGTACCGTATACGACACGTATCAAATACATGCAACATAGCTGCTAGATGACAGGCTAATAGCCTTTCAATCTTCCTTCTTTTCAACAACAACCCAACCCAATGCAATGCAACATAAATAACATGGCATGCCCATGTACAGATAACAGATCATAACATCAACATCAAATCAGAATAGATACACATGCTTTAATTATCATGTTTTTACATACATCTTAGTATCAGATCAGAGTATAGGGGTCTAAGTAACGCTTACCGATCCTACAATTAGGTCACAGTTGACTTGGGCGACCTATGCAACCTTGTAAAACATTTTAAACAAATCGAGTTCACACGCCCGTGTACCCTACCAGTATGGGTACACACACCGTGTGGATCACACGGCCTGGCCCAAGATCCCACACGCCCGTGTGATTCACCCGTGTGGCCACACGACCCAATTGGTCAATCCCATGCCTCGCACACAGCCCCATCAACCTCACACACCCATGTCCGTCGTGCCTGTGTGGCACACGCATGGCCTACTTCATCGACCACACGGCCGTGTCTCACCACACGGCCTCCACACGGGCAGTCCACACACTCGTGAGGTGTCGACAGTAGCGTTTTCGACTTTCATCGAAATGTAATTTCAGATCGATTGGGGTATACACCTGGTTTCGATTGAAGCCTAACGCAATTCCGAGCACTTCAGAACCTATTATTGTCAATCGTAAGCCAAATTTTTAGTCTCTTGATTCGAATAGTTCAGAATAGACAAATCCCGAAATGATAGATCTACTTACCTTCAACGACTAACGGCGATTACTCCCTATTTAAAACCCCGATTAGTGATCCACAAAACTTTGACTATCCCCTAACCAGGAAATTAAATCCCTCTTAAACGATCTCCAAAAGAAACCATACAATTTAACAAAACCATACTTACCGAGCCGACGGAACCGCTAGCAGTACTCCAAGACTAATCGAAAGAAAGAGCAACAGAGGAGAAGGGTAAAAGAAATAAAATTTTGGCAGCAAGGGGTTTTGGAAAAGGAGAAAACGGCATAGAGAGCAAAAAAGAAAAACAGGTTAGGCAAATATCTGATAAACCCTACCCCCCTTTGGTGTTTTAGTCCAACTCAAACGTCCCACGGCTTATCAGTAAAATAAAGCTACACTCACGACTCGAACTCGAGATCTCAAGCATAATCCCTTACCCCTTAACCATTAGACCAGCAGACCCATTCTTATTAAGTTCCTACATAAATTCTTATAAGCCCTTTAACTAAAAGTCAAGCTTTATTTAAATAAAATCCAAAATTTAGCTCAAGTTAATACTCGAACTTAGGACTTCTCAAACACACCCCAGAGCACGTAACCTCTTAAACCACATATATTTTATGCCAAAATAATTCTAAATAAAAGTCCCTATATTTCCATGCTCAACAATCACAAAAATTGAAATTATAGAAATTTGGGGCGTTACAACTCTACCCCCTTAGAGAAAATTCGTCCTCGAATTTTTACTTGATCAGAAAAGGTGAGGATACTGTTGTCGCATCGAATCCTCTGGCTCCCAAGTAGCCTCCTCAGTGCTATGATTCCACCACAATACCTTCACTAAAGGAATGGACTTTCTACACAGAACCTTAACATCACGGTCTACAATCTAAACTGGCTCCCCCTCGAACGTCAGATCTGGTCTAACCTCAATCTCCTCTATAGGAACAATATGCGTGGGATCAGAGCGATAACATCTCAACATCGAGACATAAAAAACATCATGAATACGATCTAACTCTAATGGCAGCTCTAACTGATACACAACTGGCCCAACTCGCTTCAAAATTTGATACAACCCAATAAATCGATGACTCAGCTTACCCTTGCGTCCGAACCTCAGAACCTTTTTTCATGAAAAAACTTTAAGAAAGACCAAGTCCCCCACAGAAAACTCAATGTCCTTCCTCTTCAAATCAGCATAAGACTTCTATCTATTAGAAGCCGTTTTCAGATGCTCTCGAATCAATCGGACCTTATCCTCAGTCTCTAAAATCAACCCTGAACCCAGAACACGTCGCTCACCCAACTCAGTCTAGCACAAAGGAGTGTGACACTTACGACCATAAAGTGCCTCATACGGTGCCATCTGAATACTAGACTGATAACTGTTATTGTAAGCAAACTTTGCCAAAGGCAAATACTCCTCCCAACTACCTCAGAAATCCATAACACAGCCCCTCAACATATCCTCCAATATCTGAATCACCTTTTCTGATTGACCATCTGTCTGAGGATGAAATGCAGTACTAAAGTCAAGTCGTGAACCCAAAGCCTCATGAAGCTTCTGCCAAAATTGAGAAGTAAATCGAGGATCCCTGTCGGAGATAATTGACACTGGAACCTCATGCAGTCTTACTATCTCTGAGATGTAAAGTTTAGCCAACTTCTGTTAAGAGAAGTCTGTTCTAATAGGAATGAAGTGTGCAGACTTGGTCAACCGATTCGACGACCCAAATAGAATCCTTCTTAGTAGGTGTTAGAGGCAACCCACTAACGAAGGCAACTGATGCTCAGCCTTAACTTGCTGACAAGTCAAACAGTGAGCAACGAAATCGGTCACCTCACGCTTCAACCCTGGCCACCAGTACAACACTTAGAGATTTTTATACATCTTATTTCCACCAGGATGTATAGCGTACGGACTACTATGCGCTTCCCTCAAAATCGACAGCCTTAAATCCTCATCGTTAGGTACACAGATCCTACCTCGAAAGCACAATACCCCATCATTATTTAACCCAAAATCTGTAGTAGTCCCAGTCCCAACCTGATGAAATCACATCTCGAGAGTCTTATCCTCTGACTGCTTAGCTCTAATCTGCTCAATCTATGTCGATTTCACTTGTAGCTCTGCTAGAAGACTCCCATCATCATAAAGACACAGTCGAGCAAACAACGCTCTCAAATCAGCCACAGCCCTACGGCTTAATGCATCAGCCACCACATTGACCTTTCCAGGGTGATACTCTATACTGCAGTCATAATCCTTAAGCAGCTCGACCCATCTTCGTTGCCTAAGATTTAACTCCTTTTAAGTGAGGAGATACTTGAGGCTCTTGTGATCAGTGTAGATGGTACACTTCTCACCGTACAGATAGTGCCTCCAAATCTTTAATGCAAAGACAACTGCAGCCAACTCCAAATCATGTGTCGGATAATTAGCCTCGTGAGTCTTAAGCTGTTGAGACACATAGGCAACTACCTTACCGTCTTGCATCAAGACGCAACCCAAACCCACATGTGATGCATCACTGTAAACCATGAAGTCCCTACCAAGTTCAGGCTGTATCAGAACTGGAGCCTGAGTCAAAACTGTCTTGAGCTTCTCGAAGCTCTCCTGCTGTACATTAGTCTAAACAAAAGGAATTAATTTACGCAATAACTTAGTGAACGGCGCTGCGATCAATGAGAACCCTTCTACAAAATGACGGTAATATCCTGCTAGTTCCAGAAAATTATGGATCTCTGACACATTCTTCGGCTGTTTCCAATCCAACACAGCCTCAATATTATGAGGATCAACATGAATCCCCCGAGAAGACACCATATGTCCTAAAATTATTACTTCCTGAAGCCAAAACTCACACTTAGAGAACTTCGCATATAGCTGTTTCTTATGAAGGATTTGCAGAACCACTCTGAGTGCTCACTGTGCTCGTCCTCAAACTTATAGTAAATCAAAATGTCATCGATAAACACCACCACGAACTGGTCTTAGTAGGGCTGAAACACACGGTTCATCAAGTTCATGAATACCGCTGGTGCATTAGTCAACCCAAAAGGCATAACCAAGAACTTATAATATCCATAACGAGTCCTAAATGTAGTCTTATGCACATCAGCCTCCTTGACCCTTAACTGATGATAACCTAATCACAGATCGATCTTGGAGAACACAAAAGCCCCTCTAAACTGATCAAATAAGTCGTCTATCCTCGGAAGTGGGTATTTATTCTTAATCATCAACTTATTCAACTGACGGTAATCGATACACATCCTCATCGTACCATCTTTCTTTTTTACGAATAGAATAGGTGCTCCCCATGGAGACACACTGGGACGAATAAACCTACGATCCAACAGCTCTTGAATTTGAGCCTTCAGTTCTGCCAGCTCTTTTGGTGCCATTCGTTAAGGGGCGATAGACATCGAAGCTGTATCAGAAATCAACTCAATCCCAAATTCTTCCTCACGACTTGGAGGCAATCCTGGTAGTTCCTCTAGAAAAACATCTGGAAAGTCCTTCACAGCACGGATGTCCTTAACTGATAAGTCCACAGAATCAGAAACACTGATGTAGGCCAAAAACGCCTCACATCCTTTCCTCACCAGCTTCTCTGCTACCAACGCAGATATCACATTACTCAGATAATTCCATCATTCTCCAATCACGACTATCTCATTATCCTCTTCGGTCCTCAGAACAACCCTCTTTTCAATACAATCCAGACTTACACGATGCTTCACCAACCAGTCCATGCCTAGAATTAAGTCGAACTCCCCAAATGAAAGTCCATCAGATCAACCAAGAATACCGTTCCTTAGACTTCCAACGGAACATCTCTAAATTGTTTACTGACCCTAATAGACTGCCCTAACGGACTCAACACTGACATCTCACTAGAAGTGCTCTCACAAGAAATTCTCAAAGTCTCAGACATAGAATATGCAACATAGGAATGTGTAGAGCCTATGTCTATCAGTGCAACATAAGGTACATCAAGAATTAAAAACGTACCTATGATGACGTCCAGAGTATCTTCATCCTCATGACAATGTGTAGCATAGACAAGTGCAGGCTGCCTCGCCTCAATTAGTCTAGAACCTCTGCCTGGTACTCTCTAATCTCGACCCATACCGTTACCACCCCTAGCCTGACCTCGACCCTTAGGTGGCTGCTGTACCCCTCTCTATGGCTGTGCAGTCTCAACAACTGGAGCTTGCATTTGATTACTCCTCAGTGGACAATCCTTAACACGATGCTCAGTCAAACCTCACCTCAAACAAGCCTTAGTAGCCCTCCAACACTCGCTTGGATGACGTCTATTATAGAGTTGACACATCGCCACCCTATCAGGAATAACAACAGTAGGCCCAGCTTTCACAAGCCCATCAGTCCTGGCCTTTTTCTTAGGCCTCATCCCAGTATTCAAGGGCTCATAATCCCTCTTAGCTTTCCCTTTCTCACGATTTTGAGGCTCAAAGCGCTTCACTTCCTCGACAATCTTGGCCTTTTCGACCAAGACTGAGAAATCTCGCTCCCTTAGTGGAACTATCAGAACTCATAGACTGTCTCGCACACTATCCTTAAATCGTACACAACGCTCATACTCTGTCGCCACCATGCCCCTCGCATAACGGCTCAGTCTCATAAATTCAGCCTCATACTCTGCTACCAAACGGTCCCCTTGAGTGAGATTTAGGAACTCACGTCGCCTAGCATCAATGTAGCTAGCTTCCACGGACTTACTCTGATAAGTGGTCTTAAATAGATCCCAAGTCAGTCGATCGGGCTAAGTGCCCTTCTTCACCGTCAGCCACCATTGATACGCCTCATCTCGCAGCAATGACACAGCCCCCTTGAGCTTCTGCTCATAAAAAAGTCCAGGTCATCCATGATATGCTCCGTGGCCTCCATCTAGTACTCGACCACACTCGAAGCAACTCCACCGATGCCCCTAAACATCTCAGCCCTATTCAACCGAAGTCGATTACATGAATCGACCCACGACCCACCAAATCCATGTTAGCCCCAAAGAACCTTCTCCGCACTCGCGATATGGCACGGGACGAGGCGTTGTCCCTAGCTGCACGGTCCTAAGACTTAACACCAGTCTCAGTAACAGGTGACAGCGGCGTCTCGCTAGTGTCCAGATTAGGGATCGTATCAGATGCGAAGGACTCAGCTCGAATCCCTCTACGGCCTCTAGTACCCCGTCTACGAGTACCACGTATGCTCATCGTAACAATTGAATTAATCTGTATTTAGAAATTTTATGCACATCAATTTACAGTTTCGATAATTATTAGCAGATATTTTATGCAATATAGTAATAGAGTTTTAGAGTCAATTATCGCGAGAAACAGTCTCACTACAGTTTCAGTCCACACTACCTATAGTGTTTCAGTAAAAACCTATAGTGTTTCAGTAAAATACTACCTATAGTGGTCTCATAACACATAGAGAGTATTTTAGACAGATTCAGATAACATTTCAGGATGAACATGCTTTCAGACAGTACATATCAGAATTTCAGAGAACTTACAAGATCAGTGTTGAAGGCTCGGTGTATCACATACTTGTTATCAAAATTATTCCAAATCATTTTACAAAACCCAAATTTTTTTGAAACCCAAATCCACAGCCGAGTTTTGCAACCTGACTCTAATACCACTAAATGTAACACCCCAAACTCGGCCTAGACGTTATGGCTGAATCTGGCGAAGTCATATGAGAATGTGTTTATAACCGTGTTTACCCAAAAACCGTTCCAGTTACCACCTTTTATTTAACTTAGAAAACATATATTGATTAATTTGCTTGAAAACATTTCTTAGTTCACAAAAGTTTAAGAACAAATAAAGTTACAGTTCCAAAATCCATAAACAGTATTTCAAAATCCGAGCTTAAACCAAACAGCCTGATACCAAAAATTACATAATTACCCTCAACTATAGCAATTAAAATAATAAAAGTATTGAAAACCTTTAAAACCGGATTGTATGTAGTAGTGGTCGCCGTCGAGCCCTCCGCTGCATCGATCCAACTACTGCTGGGGATTACTTGGCAGACAAATAAAATAAGGGCTGAGTTTTCGCAAACTCAATGTGTACATCCCCACAGTAAAGCATGCATGTAAACAGATAGTAGTCAAACAGTCATAATCGAGCCTGAGCTCTTAACAGAATCAGTACAGGCTTTAGCCCACTCATAACAGTATCAGATATATTCAGGCATTAGCCCATACAGACATACATGCATATTAATCAGAACAGTAATGCTCGTCAACCATGCATATCATCTCTGTCCAACCCATCACACCATGTGGGGATAAAATCGACCCACCCAACCCTACACACCAAGTATGGGGATTAAATCAACCAATCCAACCCTACACATCAAGTAGTACCATATATGGCACGTATCAAATACATGTAGCATAGTTGCCAGATGACAGGCTAATAGCCTTTCAGTCATCCTTCTCTTCAACAACAACCCAACCCAATACAATGCAACATAAATAATATGGCATGCCCATGTGCAGATAACAGATCATAACATCATCATCAAATCAGAATAGATACACATACTTTAATTATCATGCTTTTACATACATCTTAGTATCAGATCAGAGTATAGGGGTCTAAGTAACGCTTACTGACCCTACAATCAGGTCACAATTGACTTGGGTAACCTGTATAACCTTGCAGAATGTTTCAAACAAGTTGGGCTCATACGCCCGTATGCCCTGCCCATGTGGACCCACATGCCCATGTGGATCACACGGTCTGGCCCAAGATCCCACGTGCCCTTGTGATTCAACCGTGTGGCCCACATGACCCAATTGGTTAATCCCGTGCCTCTCACACGGCCCCGGCAGCCTCACATACCCATGCTTGTCGTGCTCCTGTGGCACGCGCACGGCCTACTTCGTTAACTACATGGTCGTGTCTCACCATACAGCCTCCACACGAGCAGTCCACACGTCCCTGTAGCATCGACAGTAGCATTTTCGGCTTTCGCTAAAATGTAATTTTAGATCGATTGGGGTACACACCTGGTTTTAATTGAAGCCTAATGCAATCCCGAGCACTCCAAAACCTATTATTTTCAATCGTAAGCCAAATTTTCAGTCTCTTGATTCGAATAGTTTAGAATAGACAAATCCCGAAACGATAAATCTACTTACCTTCAATGGCTAATGGCAATTACTCACTATTTAGAACCCCGATTGGTGATCCACAAAACCTTGATTGTCCCCTAACTAGCAAATAAAATCCCTCTTAAATGATCTCCAAAAGAAACCACACAATTTAACAAAACCATACTTACCGAGCCGACGGGACCGCTAGCAGTACGCCAAGGCTAATCGAAAGAAAGAACAACGGAGGAAATGGGTAAAAGAAATAAAATTTCTACAGCAAGGGGTTTAGGAAAAGGAGAAAACGGCAGAGACAGCAAAAAAGAAAAATAGGTTAGGCAAACATATGATAAACCCTACCCCCCTTTAGTGTTTTAGTCTAACTCAAACGTCTGCACGGCTTATCAGTAAAATAAAGCCACACTCAGGACTCGAACTCGAGATCTCAGGAATAATCCCTTGCCCCTTAACCACTAGATTAACAGGCCCATTCTTGTTAAGTTCCTACCAATAAATTCTTATAAGCCCATTAACCAAAAGTCAAGCTTTATTCAAATAAAACCCAAAATTTAGCCCAAGTTAATACTCGAACTTATGACCTCCCAAACACACCTCAGAGCACATAACCTCTTAAACCACATATATTTTATGCCAAAATGATTCAAAACAAAAGTCCTGATATTTCCATGCTCAACAATCATAAAAATTGAAATTACAAAAATTTGGGGCGTTACACTTCTACCACCTCGTCTTTCTTGAACTCATCAATTTATTCTTCATTTAGACTTTCTGATATGCGTGAATGTATTTCAACTAGTAATCTTTCACAATTCAGCACTGGTTTTGATGAGAAAAGCTCTTTGAAATAATTAGTTGCCAACCCAACCATCTCCTTATCCCCTTTGATCCATACTCCGTTACCATCTTCCAAGCCTTTCTCTGTGTTCTTTTTTTTCTGATATGAGGAAAAACTGTGAAAAAAAGATGCATTGTGATCCCTCATTCGAAGCCAATTCGCTCTTTCCCATTGTTCGCAAAATAATTCTTCCTTATTCGCTTCCATATTAAATGCTAGCTTTATCTTAGTGATTTCTGCCAAATTCTCCTCATTTGGGTCTTCTCTAATCATCTCGTTTAACTTTGAATTCAAGTCCTCCCTTCTTCTATTCAGGATTTCTCTTTTTAATTCATCCCACTCTTTTAAATTTTTATCCAAACTAGCAAGTTTTGTTGATAGTTCTTCCTCGTATAAATCCCACCCCTTCTTGACTTGATCCTCAAAATCCTCCTCCAATATCCAATCCTCATCAAACGTCAATAGAGAGTCCCATCATATTAAATTACCCCTCATTCCTTCCCCCGTATCCACTAATACTGAGTAGTGATCCGAAAATCTGTGATTTAGGTTAAACACCAAAAATCTTGGAAAAAACTCCCACCATGTTGAATTTGTAACCCCGCTCTCTAACCTTTCTCTAATATTGTTTTCTAATAACCTTCCAATTTTCCATGTAAACCATTAACTTGAACAACCTAAGTCATTTAGGTTGCAATCTTTCAACATTTCTCTAAAGGTAGACATCTACCTATCTTCTCATATATGTCCCTCCTTTTTCTCAAAAGAAAACATCACTTCATTGAAGTTGCCTACTACCAGCCATGTTAAACGACTATTCTCCCTTAATTGTCTTAGTAAATTCCATAAGTCTATTCTCATATGCTCCATAATGGATCCATAGAAGCCTGTAAACCTCCAACATAAGCCTCCACTCTCTTCAATCACTTCAATATCTATATATGATTTAGAAAAACTTTTTAAATTAATGTTTAAGTTATCCTTCCTGCCTAACAACAAATCTCCTCTCGATCCTTCAACACCCATATTAATCTTATTCACATAGCCACACTTCCTTCTTATTCTTTCCATACTTTTCATACTAACTTTTATTTCTATAAGAAACAATAGATGAGGCTAAATTTGTCCCAATTTTTGTTTGAGACGTCTAACTGTCTGTGGTTTCCCTAGGCCACGAACATTCCAGCTTAAGGATTTCATTGTGACCAGTTAGTCTGCTTATTAGTGGTCACTGATATTTCATTATCCAACTCTATATCCATTAAGACATCGTTATTTGTGTAATCCGTTTGCTGCACCTTTTGTCTTTTCTTTCCTTCCACTAGCCCCATCGATTTGTCTTCCAACTCTTGATGCACCTCCTTTGATTTAATATGATTTAGTCCTCCTTCTTGCCTTTGACTCAATTATTCTCTTTTTTGACCTTTTTTTTTACTGCCCTACTTGGATTAAACATCATCCTTCTTTCTCTAAACTAAACAAGCATTCTTCCTTGAATATGCCCAAAATCATTTTTCTCGATCCTTTCATCCATATCTATTCCTATCTTGCCTCATTCTCTTGGTTCATCTCTAAGCCATCTACTCATTGTCTATGCTGCCCTCCTTGGTGGAGCTCTTAATAAAATATCCCACCCAAATTCTACCTCCTACGATCCTAGGGTTAATCTTATTAGGTAAAAACTCTCTCCATGCCTCAATATTCCATATAAGAAACAAAATAATGATAATTTTTCATATTGAAAAATCACATATGTGGATTTATCATTTTCATAAATTATACGCTTCTTCCTTTTCAATGGGAGACGAACATCCAACCTTACCCTTATATGCATGAATTTTCTTATCCTCTTAGTTACTACCACAACATCGTAATATATGAAATCACCGATAAAATTTCCAAGCTGTTGTACCATCCCTTTTGACAAGAATCCCAGCAGCAAGCTATGGATTTGCACCCAAAATTTGTATGATAAAAATGAGCTTGTACCGGATCCTCTCCAGTCATTAATTGGTGAAAAATAATTAAGTACCTATTGAAAAACCAGGGTATTCCATCGAAAACCCTTTTCAAATCTATCTCATTATAGAAACGAAATAACACTGTTTTGTCTTCAACTTTCGTGATTGAAACCCCTTCTAACGATGCTATTGTAACAACCCGATTTAGGGCCTAGTCGAAATAGTGGTCTCAGGACCATAAATCTGAAGTCAAAGAAATTATTTTATTATTTATATGTTATAGCATGTTTTTAAGAGTGTATGAAAAAAATTGGTGAGTCAATTTTAGCGTTCTGGAAGCCTAATTGAGAAAAAAGACTAAATCGCATAAAGTACAAAAGTCCTAAATTGATAGCTAAAGGTGTCAAATAGCTAGAGGATAAAAATTGAGGGTCTTTAAGAGGCAATTAGACCCTAATTAGATAGCTTGGCCAGCCATGAGGGGATAAAAATGTTGAAAAGTCAACATTTGGTAATTGATGACATCATATGTATTATAATAATACCCTAAGCCTAGCTATCATATTTTTCTTTCATTTCTTCTTCACTACCACTGAAATTTTCAGTAAAGAAATGGAGTTTTAAGAGCTTGAAATTTCAGCAACTTGAAGCACTCACAAGTAAGTGATTTTCATGTCCTTTGTTGATGATTTTTGTACTTTTGAGACCCTTGAAGCATGAGCTTTCAAATGAGGGTACTATTTTGCAAAATGATTAAGAGTTTAGGGTTTTTCCATGAAATGATTTGTGATGGTTGCTGAGTTTTTATGGAAGTAAATGAGTCTTGGGTGTCTTATAAACAACTTTAGTGAAAGGTGTTAGCATGAAAACACCTGAGGGGACTATTTTGCACAAGTTGTAAAATAATTAATAAATGTGTGAAATAGAGAGAACTTAGGGTTGCTATAAGAGTGAAAAGAGTTCATCTAGGCTTAAGATGTGAAGAAATTCGATGAAAATTGATTTTTGGGCCGTGGGGTAAAATGGTTATTTTGCAAAAGTCTAGGGACAAAATGGTCATTTTGCTCAATTATGAATTGATGAGTGCCTAGGTTGATAAAGTGACTAAATAAGTACATTTTGTTATTATAGATCAAGAAATACCGAACTCAAACCTAGACTGGGGGAAAGCCAAGCAAATCGACTAAATTGACCAGTTGCCACATTTTGTAATCCGAGGTAAGTTGTATGTAAGTAATACAACTACATTGTTATTATATGTGTTTGAAAAATTATAGCATGAATTGCTTGATTGTGAAATTGAAAATGTATAATGATAAATGAGTTAGTAGAATTTTCGTTGGAAACTTAAGAAGTAAATCGGATATTCATGCCATGACTCTGAGTCATTCGTGTGTGAGCTAGCGTAAGACATGTCTGGGACATGCATCGGCCACATTACGAGAGCTAGTGTAAGACATGTCTAGGACATGCATTAGCCTCGAGACGTAAGCTAGTGTAAGACATGTCTAGGACATGCATCGGCTACGAGATGATAGTCAATGTAAGACCATGTCTGGGACATGGCATTGACTTGATATATGAGCCAGTGTAAGACCGTGTCTGGGACATGGCATCGGTACCTTACCCATGTTTGAGGTTTAATGAATATCTGGTAGTGTTCCAAATGGTTCAATGGTGAACGTTATGTTCTTAAGCTAATAAGGAAGGTGTAATAGTGTTGTGAGTGGTACAGGTACCTAATTGGTACGTATGAGATATGAGCTCATTGTATAATATGTGACTGGTATGGATGTTAATGAGTAATTCATGCTTATGCCTACCTTGGTATTATGAGCATGTGGATTATTGATAAATTGTCGTTGTTGTATACTTACTTATATGCAACTTACTAAGCCTTTATTCTTACTCCTTTTCCTTTCCATTTCCTTTCAGTACCGCCTAACTAGCTCAAGGATCACCAGAAGTTAGAGGTATCGATCACACTATCAACCGAGGCTTCGGTATAGTTGGATTTATATTTTTGAATATGACATGTATAGGACTTAGACTTTATCACTTGGTGCCTTTGAGAATTGGCCAAATGTGTTGACTTGGGTTGGAGACCCTTCAATTTGTATTAAGCTTTGAATGATGGCTAACATTCATTTTGAACTTGTAGAAGATGTATTATCATGGTTGAATGCATGTCTATTGTGACTGATTTGATTATAGAAATTGTGCTCGTTTTGATATTGGTTGGCATTTGTATGAAAATAGGTATGTAAGGGTGGCAATGAGGCTTGGTAAATAGCCTTATATTGTACACACAGGTAGACACACGGGCATGTGTCTTGGCCGTATGTGACACATGGTCTGCCCCATGGATGTGTAGTCCAGCTGTGTGTCCCCTGCACATAAAAATTTCAAGTCAGTATGCATGGTAATAAACACACGGGCAGAGACACGGCCGTGTGTCTCAGCCATGTGAAGGACACAGGCTAGCACACGGGCATGTGCCTTGGCCGTGTGAGATTTTGAGCATGCTGACGTCAGAAACAGAATGTCCATGTTTTCGTACACGGGCGTGTCGTGGCCGTGTGAAAGACACGGGCCATTGACATTGGCGTGTGTCTGGCTGTGGGAAAACCCCTGTAGGTGTGAATTAGAAATTAATTCTACACGGGTGACGGACACAGGCATGTCCCAGAGTGCTTAGGCCTTGTGAGCCACACGGGCTATCAGCACGACCATGTCGATATGGTCACACGGGCATGTGCCCTATTCTAAAGGCAAATTTCTTAAGGATGGTTTAAGGACCTAGAATGGTCCCGAATAATTTTCAACGGTTGAATTGTGGCTCGTAAGCCCATAATAAGAAGTTTAAAGTAGAAATTGAAATTTTTTTAAATTGGACCGAGTCTCGGTGACTTGAGATTGGTGGTATGCATGAGATCAAGATAGTTAATGCCTTATACTCCGCCCCAGTGTGGGTTATGAGTATAGGGTGTTACAGTTATAACTCTGCTAGAATATTCTTTATGGAGGGAAAGTGTACGACACTATTGTTAATACTCTTCCCACCAAAAAAAATTTGTTTTCTTCTTCACTTTCATCGTCCTCTTCTTGCCCTTGAACTAGTTCTTCCTCCTCATCAGTGATGTTGAGTTTTGCTAGATCTTCTTCCATTGTCTTTGTTTTGACAAATCCTTCCTTTTGGTATGATTTCAAACCCTAATTTTTTTTTAAACAAAAACCTTCTTTTATTCATGCTTTTTTAAGGAGACCGATAGAGAAAGAAGAAAACCCTAAGATGTGCTTAGACAAAAAACTATAATTTGGATTTTATTTTTTTACATATATTAAAAGTTAATTAAATTGATCTACTAAATAATTAACTAAATTACATGGTATGTTTTATAATTTATTTATACTAAATTTAACTAAATGAAAAAAGTTATTTTTTATTAATTATTTATACTTGGTCAATGGTTAATTGAGGATAATAAATAGTATATATTTAATGTTAGACAGAATAACCCAACAAATATGAGATGCTAAAGCAATTTAATAAAATTAAACAATATGTTAATTTTATTAGTAACGGTATTGCTGACTATTTTTTTTGGACTAACATATTATATAACATGACTTGATTTTAGATTCTATTACTTGTTTAGAAACTTTTTTTCTCAAGTATTATTGATAACTTTTGTAATAACTAACCTTTTTTATAATTTAAAATTATGTGATTGTGTAATTACAACTTGCACTATCATGAAATAAGAAATTAAAATGTAACTATATTCTATCAATCAAACACGTCTAAGGAATTAATTCATTATAATTATAAGATGTTGTAATTACTACCTTATTAATCAAACTTTCATCCAATTATTTTGTGGTGTCCAAATTAAATCTAGAAAAATTATTATTAATCATAATAATTATTAACTATAATATTTTTTTATCACATAAATCTTATTAATAAATCAAAATCAATTTTTTTATTTATAAAGCAAGTTTGATAAATTATTGAGAATTTATATTTCATTAATATTTAATATTTTAAATGTGTTTGATAATCTTTTTAGTTTTTTACTTAATATAAATTTTTCAACAAAAAATATTGAATAAAATAAGTGGGTAGATAACTAGAGTTGCCCATGGGTTTGGTCGGGCCAAGTAAAAACATTAGGCTCGAGCTCGACCCAAAAAATTGGCCTAAAAATTTATCCAAGCCCGGTTTGGATAAAATGCTAAAACCTGATCCCAGCCCAATCCATCCATATTAAAATTATTTATATTATTTTTTGTATAAAAATAAATTTAAAAAGTATAATACATCAAATACACTAAAAATATTAAAATAAATGTTTCCCGACAAATGGAAAAAAAACTAAAAATATATATATATACTTAAATAACACTAAGATAAGTGTAACTTAGCAAGCAAATACCTTCAAAATAGTAGCAAAATTAATAAAAAAATAAAAGTTATACAATATCCAACTAATAACAATAAAATAGTAGTAATATAATAGTGAAATGATAACAAAACAATGAAAAAACAGTGGCAAAACAACAGTAGTTTTTTTTCAAATTCGGGCTTGACTTGATTGGGCTCGGGTCAAAAAAAGTTTACCAGAGGCTTGGCTTGTTTAAAAAACAAGCATTATTCTTTTGTCGAAGCCCATTTTTTGGACCTATATTTTTGCCTAAACCATTCCACTTTTCGGGCGGGTCTTTATAGCCCGGCCTATAGGTAAGTCTATCGATAACTACTTATCACTTAATTTTAAAAATATTTAATTGATCTTTATTTTTATTAAAAATATATTTGAAATAAATTATTTTTTTAAAAATGACTATAATACTTAATTTTTTTTCAAAATAATATATTATGTTATATTAATAAAATTAAAATTAAAAAATAAATAATTTCCAAAAATAAAAGTTTATATAAGGTTGTATATGAACCAAGTTTAAACGAATGAATGCACCTCTATTCATGTTCGTTTGTTGAAGTTAAAATGAACATGTTCACAAACATTAATAAACATATTGGCGTACATGTTTACGAACAACGTTGTTGAATAATAAACATATATTTTATTTTAGATATAAAAAAAATTAAATATAAGTATTAATAATTATATTGGAAATAAATAAAATAAGCACAAAAACAAAATTATTTTATTAATATAGAATAATAGAATAATAAACAAGTTTTAAGGGAGCTTTATATGATTTATTAAACGAGTATTTCAATATCATCATGCATGAACCTACTATCAAATCGTAATTGATCGACAATCGCTTCCGAGGGTTCCTAGAAAACTATCAGATCATAAGAAAACACATTCATCTTTCCAGCCAACGTATGTGAAGTTACATTGACTTGTCTTAGAATCTTATTAATGATCACCCTCTACTACCTTTTACAAAGCTCTTGAATTCTCAAAATTAGGTCCCTGTACAATTGCCCACAAGACCTATATGAAATGACTTCCATAGCTTGTGCACAGTCTGTTTCAGCCATATTAGTCCAATTATTATCCCATGCCATACGGAGTCTATCATAGATTGCCCAAAGTTCAGCCTGCACAACATTGTATTTGCTAATGTTTCTCTCAACTCTTCCATGCCATGAACCAATATCATCTTTAGCCACAGTAGCTGCTGAAGCATCTCCCAAAATAAGATCCCTTGTTCCATCTATGTTTAACTTTATTAACCCCAATGGAGGAGGATTCCAAACTTGATCTAGTCTCTACTTCGTAATACCACCCATCAATATCGCAGGGTGATATTTGATGGAACTTGCCAAACACCACGCCGAATGAAGAATGTGAGAGCTACTTGAGTTTATCCCTTAAAACACCCACAAATTCCTCTGCTTCCATAGATTCCAGCAAATAATTTCGAAGAAGGACTGCCATTCAACTTTTGTAAAAACCAAACCAAATTTATGTTTTGCCATTCAACGAGATCCACTCCACCAATTAAGTAGAAAAAAATCCCCCCAAATCCTTGAAGGGACTACCTGCCTCCACACTTTTCGTGCATAAACATAATCTCATAAAACACGAATAATAGATTCTTCAACATACCCACAACTTACGCAAGAAGGATCTCCAAAAAAACCTCTCCTACATCGTTCGGCATTGGTCATCAACTTCTCCTTAAGAACAACCTAAAGGAAATGTCTTACTCTTTAAGGTCCAGTGAAGGACTAGGCGAGCTTCCATTTGTTGTCTTCTATATTAAGAAAATCATGCGTTAGAAACTGATAAGTGGATTTGATAGTAAGCATACCATGGTCAGACCATCTAGAGATCAACTCACCATTGCCAACTAAATGGCTTGGAGGTGGAATGGCAGCAATATAGGACAAGATGCTGTTATCCACAAAAAAAAGCTTAGAAAATTCCAATCCCAACTACAATCTGTTAATGAAATCTCCTTTAAGGATGTATTCAAATCAATACTCTCTTTATGATGACAGAAGTTGATTAATAGCCCAATCTTTAGGACCCAATTATCAGTCCAAACCTTTATAAGACTACTGTCTCCCACTAGCCAAGCAAGGTTTTGATTAAGGATTGGCCATACTTTGGACAAAGATCTCTAAACAAAAAAGCACGATCTCCTCCAAATATCTTCAGGGCAAACCTTCATGACCTTATACTTGGCTCTAAGTGTAACACCCCTAACTCGTATCCTTCGCTAGAATAGGGTTACGAGGCATTACCGACCAAAGCACAACATATAATATATATTTCTCATACATGATTCAATTTCACATAAATATCAATCTAACATAATCATATTGTCCCTTATAAGGCTCTACGAGACCTTAAAACATGCTTGTACGAGGTTTGGGACTAAATCGATAACATTTGAAAACTTTGGGAAACTTAGAAAATTTTCAAACATACAGGGGTCACACGCCCGTGTGAACAGGCCATGTGCTTCACACAGCCACCTGACACGTCCGTGTCTTAGGCCGTGTGAAAACAGGGCATACATATTGGCTTGCACCACACGGCCAGAGACACGCCCGTGTGCCATGGCCGTGGGAAATCTGAAAGGGTTTCTGACTTGGGTCACACAGCCTGCCACACGCTCATGTGTCAGCCCGTGTATCACACATGGGCAATAGACATGCCCGTGTTTCTAGGCCGTGCCAAACCTATATGGTATACTGACTTAAATCGAAGGGCTACCCCAGGGGACACATGGCCGTGTACCAAGGCCATGTGTCACACACGGTCAAGCCACACGTCCATGTGCTCCACCGTGTAGAGTGAAAATAGGCTTGGTTGAAGCCATATTTCTCACCCTCCTTGATCACACCTAAACCACATCAAATTTTACCATTTTCATACATATATAAGCAACCAAAATATGCTATTTCATACACATTTATTGTCATTTAAAGACCATTCTTTTAACTACTCAATTCTATAGCCAAAACATACCAAATCAATATGCCAAAATCATCAAACTTACATAACTTCTAAATGCACTTTCTCATTATATTATATCTATTTCATGCCTCAAAACATACCATTTCATCATCTCAAAATCAAGCCATAACATACCATCTTCCAAGCAATAATATACCAATTAACATCTAGCTAGTAGAGCAATCATAAAACCATACCAAACATGCCTAAAACATAAGACAACTTATACATCACATAGTTCAAGCCAACTTAAATGGCCAAATTCACACCAATATTTACATCATTTGCAAGCCAAATCTCATGGCTAAAATCATAACTCAAAACTTATCATCTTAACACTAGCCTATAGATGCCATATACCATATATACAAAGCTTCAAAAGTACCAACAAGATGATCGATAGTGTGACGATGTTCCTAATGATCCCCGAACTTTGATAATTTATAAAACAGAGAAAGAACACACAAAGTAAGCTTTAAAAGCTTAGTAAGCCATATACAAATAAAATTACTAAATGATTCAACACTATTTCCATCAAATAGGCAAACTATGAATAAGAACATATAAGTTTACAAACCTTCCCAAATGTATAGATATGCAATATCATATGTGAATTCATCAAATATTTGCCTTTTCAATACTCATATGAATCTCATATGTACCTAAGTCACTTAACTCATTCACACATTTTTTCTCGACTTGACTTTGCCCGTTGAACCATTCGGAATAGTTAAGGATACTCGGAAATCACATAAAGCTCGTACAATGCCATATCCCAGATATGGCCTTACATGTTATCACATATCGATGCCACTATCCCAGACAGGGTCTTACATGAAATCATATAACGATGCCAATGTCCCAGACATGGTCTTACATGTAATCACATCTCGGTAGTCCTAATGTCATGACATTCGTATCCTATACATTTCCTAAGGTTCGTACGGGACTTTCGAATATCGTAACTTCATCGATTCTTGCTCGTTATTACTTGTTCAACATCCATAGCAATTCAACAACAAATAAACATATATAAATCAATTTAAAGATGTTTATTTGCATATGAACTTACCTCGTATATACGATGAACGGATCGGATCGACTACTCGACAACTTTCGATTTCCCCCGATCTAAATCTGATTTCTTTCTTTCTTTATCTATATGAATTCAAATTTAGCTTATTTGATCACCTATTCATTCAATTTCATCCAAAAATACCAATTTGGGCATTTTTGCACTTTAGCCCCTAAAGTTTCATATTTATTTAATTTAGTCCCTTTTTCACAAATACTTAAAATTCAATAAGACCCATGCTTAGCCGAATTACCATAGTGCCCCTAGTAGCCCATATTTCACATTTATTTCACATTTCAACACCTCAATTTATAAATTTCACAATTTAATCCTATTTAAGCATTTTTATCAAAAATCACTTTACAAAACATGATAATCTATTATTTATCTTTCATTTTTCATCATCATCCACCACAAAGCTCAAGCATTCATCAATGGCATTTTACAAAATCACCAACAAACTCAAAAATTAGGGCATGGGCTAGCTAGTACTCAAAACAACGATCTCAAAAACATAGAAATCATCAAAAACTGAACAAATTTCATACCTCAATCAAGATGAACAAGGGCCGAATGGATGAAAGCATCAAAACCTTATTATTTCTCTAACATTTGGTTGTGGAAAAACATAAAAATGATGAATCAAATTTTGTTTATTTGTTTTAATTAACCTTAATTTCACATTTACTAAAATACCCTTAATGCTTAATATTAAATTTCCACTAACCAAAGGCATATTTGTCCATCCATAAATCAAATGGTCTAATTTCATCATAAGGACCCCAAATTTAATGGATCATAGAAATTTAAGCACTTTAACAATTAAAATGCAACTTTTGCATTTTACGCAATTTAGTCCTGTTTCTCAAATTAAGCTATTAAACAATAAAATTAGCTCAAGAAATTTTCACACGTATATTCACATGCTGTAAACACATAAAATAATATTAAATTAATTTTTTGATCTCAAATTTGTGGTCCCAAAAATACTGTTCCGATTTAAGCTAAAATTGGGTTGTTACACTAAGGATCTTGACCCACAATGCTGGCTTATTAGTGAGAAGATTAAATCCCAGCTTAAGCAAAAAGGAATCATTTTGCTCATTGAGATTCTAAATGTCGAGGCCTCTATTTTTTTGAGGTTGACAATAATCCGACCATTTAACCAAAGACATCCCTTGCCTTCCTATGTCTTTTCCCCAAATAAAATCTCGTGCAATTCTTTCAATTTCGTCACAAATACTAATAGGGATTTTAAGAATTTGCATAAAATAATTGGGAATATCCATAATAACTGAATGTGCCAAAGTAACTCTCTTTGCCATAAACAACATTTTAGCATTTCAATTGTTTAACTTCCTCTTGATTTTATCAACTATAAACTTGGACGTGCTAGTTGTTACCCTTTGATGCAACAAGGGCATACCCAAATAAGAGCCCAAGTTATTTGCCCCAATAAAGCCCAGTATACTAAAAATTCTATCTTTCTCAAGAGGCCAAATATTTTTAAAGAAGAATACCTCTATCTTGCTAGCATTCACTTTGTGACTCGACACCGCTCTGAAAACATTAAGAACTTTCCTCATCGTCCGTGCCTGATTCACATCCGTTTCCGCAGACAAGAAAAGGTCATCAACAAAGAATATATGTGATAAAGACGAAGCATTTTTTATACTCGATATAGGCCTCCAAGAATTATCCTTAACTTCTTTATGAATAAGCTAACCCAATCTCTCTATGTATAGAACAAATAGATACGGGAAGAGAGGACACCCTTGACGGATTCCTCTCCTCGGCTTAAACCCCTTTGTAAGGCCTCCATTCCAAACAATCTGCATAGATATAGTAGAAATGCAATCCATAATAATCCTAGACAAAAAGGAAGGGATACCTATAGCAATTAACATGTCTTTTATGAAGTCCCATCTCAATTTGTCATATGCCTTTTCCAGATCCACTTTGATTGCCATCCACTATTTCTTGCCCCTTTTGGTTCTCATTGAGTGAATAACCTCTTGGGTAATAATAATATTGTCAGTAATTTGCCTCCCTGCAAGAAAACTGACTTGGTTCTGAGTAATGAGCCTAGGAAACACAGGCTTAAAATGGTTTGCAATAATCTTTGTATCTTATATAAAATATTACAAAAGCTGATGGGGCGAAATTGGGTTAAAGATTTCGAACATTTGACTTTAGGGATCAAGACCAACAATGTTTTATTAACATTACTATCAATCGAGCCACCTAAAAATATTCCTTAAATCCAATAACACATCTTAGCCAATATCTCCCACTGTTCTGGTAGAATAAGGTATGAAAACCATCCAATCTTTATGCCTTCAGTGAGCCCATACTAAAAAGAGTGGTATGAATCTCATCAACGGTAACAACCCTAGCCATATCCTCCAACCTATCCGTATATATCCTTGGAAATTCCCCACGTAATGGAAACAAAACATGCCTTTGGTCACTTAGAGAATAGAGTGATTTGAAAAATGAAATTGCTTTCCGTTGAAGAACTTTGTTATAAAAACACCAATCACCCTTAACCTTTATAGCAGAGATTTTATTGAAGCTCCCCCTTCTCAAGGTCTTGGTGTGAAAATAATTAGTGTTTTCGTCACCATGTTGAATCCATTCTATTCTAGATTTTTATCACCATAAAGATTCTTCTTCATCTAAGGCCTTTCCATACTCAATTCTTATCTTCATTCTAGCTCCAAAAGAAATATTGAACACTTCCTATCAAGCGTGACTTGAACTTTTTCAATACAAAGAGCTAGAGCTTTCTTCCTTCTGACAATGTTCCCATACACTTTTTTATTCCACTTTTGAAGCTCCTCGAAAAGGTTACCAACACAAATAGAGATTTTCTGTGTAACAACCCATTTTTAGTAGTGTCAGAAATAGTGGTTTCGGGGCCACCAAATTGAACGAGTAAGTTTGTAAATATTATTATTTAATATTTACAAGTTAAATGTAACTTTAAAAGGGCTTTTGATTTGATAATTTATGTTATTTAAGCGATTTCTTAAGTTTGAGTGGTAAGACCCTAAGGTCAAGTGGTTTTAGAAAATGAGGTATCGGGAACTTGTTTCTATAAACTGAGTAGTAAATATATATTTATGGAGTGTCATTAAGGTGGTATTAATGTTTCATTGAAAAATTTTAACGTTTCGATAGTTAATTAATTGAAAAGGACTAAATTGTAAAAGTTATAATAGTTGAATTCTATTAATTAAATGGATCAATTAGCTTTGAAAAGGTGAAATAATTGACTATAATGGTAATTATACCATACTTAATGTGAGTGGATATTCATGGATAGGCTGCATGGTAAATTTCATGATTTTAAAAGGGTATATTAGTAATTTACTAATTAAAACTAAAATAAACCAAATCTAAATCATCATCTTGGTCATTCTTTAATTCAACCAAATAGCTATGGTGTGGGGAGGAAAAAGCATTCGACCAAGCTAAAATTTTGATGCAGGGTATGTGATTTGATCCCATTTCTAATAACTTTTATGTTTTTAAGATCGTTACAACTAGGTCTAGCAAGCTTGTACCTTCGTTTTTGAAACTGTTAAAGATTTTGAATTTTTCCATTGATGAACCTTGTGGTTTTAGATGTTAAATGATGAATTTGAAGTGTTAGTTGTTAGTTATAAGTATTTTATTAAATGATTTTTGATGAATTGTCTATTAGGGACTAAATTGTTAAAATAATAAAAGTACAAGGATTGATGTGAAATTATTATAATAATGGACTGAAATGGGTGCCATGAATATTTATCTATTATAATTTGGCATTAAAATGGTTAATTTGCATATTTTGGGCTCAGGGACTAAATTGAATAAAAGTAAAATTTTAGGGGCAATTTTGTAAAAAATGTCAAAAATAAAGATATTGCATAAAATAAATTTTTTTACTATCTAAATCAACAAATTGAATGAATTTATTAATTTAGATCAAGATCGAGTGAAAAATCAGGGAAAATAGAAAATTACCAAAAAGCCTTTGTACTTTGATATTTCTACAATTTAGCCAAGTAAGTTCGTTATATGATTATTCTTAATTGTATTGAATATTTCATACTATTTCATTATTTGTTAAATCTTAAATGTCATTTAGTTATGTTTTAAGAAATTAAAACGTAACGTTAATTTGGGCTATGTGCTTAGTAGGCTTTATGTCGGTGATATTCGGGCTTTGTGCCTAGCAGGCTTTGCACCGGTGATATTCGGGCTTTGTGCCTAGTAGGTTTTGTGCCTGTGATATTTGGGTTCTATGCCGAGTAGGCTTTGTGCTGGTGTAATTGTATCAGGTTTCGAGCTTAGCAAGCTTTGTTTTGGTGTGTTATATAGATAACTGGTACAGTAAATATTATTTCAATTATTCGATGTTGTTTTATTTGGTTTAACAGGCATGAAAAAGGAAAAGTAAGATATGTGCTTCAAATGAACTATGTCATGAAATTATGAAAAGGATTGAAATGGTAAATTTATAATTGGGATGTAAATAGAATAGTTTATAATCTTATGAAAAGATTGATGATTATGTATTACGACTTATAAATCCCAGTATGTTATATATGAAAAGTATATGTGATCTTATTGAATATACTCAATTGTGAGTTGAATGGTGTTCAGTAGGCTTATACTAAGTTTAAAGTATTAGTGTTGAATCATGTGTAATCTATGTATTATAGTATTGAAAGGATAAGTTATGTTTCATGTTCTACGAGCTTATTAAGCTTATTAAGCTCGATTGGGTTGAAGCTCGATTGGGTTGAAGCTCGTCGGAGATCTATCACACTATCCAATGATTATATTGGTAGATTTTGATGTCTTGATCAATGTTATAATGGCATGTATAGGTGGATTTGTGTATAAATAATCTAGCGGTTGTTTTGGTATGGTTAATGTACTTATGGTATCTTGATGCTTGGCGTTAATATGGTTAAGTTGATGCATGATTTTATGACTAAAGAGGTAAGTTTGGCATGTTTGCAATATGGTTAATTAAAGTATGCTTGAATATGAAATTTAGTTAATTGTGTTTGTACGAAAAAAGACCAATTGGGTATATGTTGGTGTAGTTCAATGTGGTCGATTATGGTATAACTTAGTAAGAAATAAAGCTAAATATATATGGATGAGTTATGATCAAATATGTATAAGTTTAGGTATATGTGTGTTTGAGATGCATGAGAATAATGGTTCATGATGCGGTCGTTGAGAGCACCAAAAATATCCTATTCCCTGTAAAATAATGAAAAAGGAATAGTAAAGGGGAAGTAGGGTCGAATCCTTAGGGACCGGATTATACGAATGCTTGTCTCTCTCAAATCTGGCGAGAATCGTGCCCAAGAAAACTGCGTTCTGGAAAAAATAAAGAAATGAGAATTTAAGAATTGATTTTGGGCGAAAATAAAATAAAAACAGAATTTAAAGTTTATGAAATTATGATTACGAAAATAATAAAAATAATAAAGAGAGTTTTAAGAGAAAAGAAATTCTATTGGGAAAGTTCCAGCCTCCGGTTGTCTCATTCCGCCTTGGGCTCAATCCTTGGCTTTTGGATGATCCTTCTTGACTCAAGTAAGCCAGTTATAGTGGAAGAGGACGCCTACGACCACCAGCTCCAAAGATTAGATTTACGATTTTTAGGGAACCTGACTCTAGCCAGTAACCTATGCTAGATCAACGCTTCTCAATGGCGAATCCCACGCCATTTTGTCTCTTTGGCTCGCCGACCTCTGACGCAATAAGTTAACGAACCGACTATGCAGTCCTTCCAAAACATACAAAGCGGCCGCCTTTGCATATGCTGAAAAGCTTACTTCTTAAGGGCCATGGACGGAAGCGTCAGCCCGTAGTGCGGAGAAACGATGAATACTTGGCGAGAAGGCTAAGTACGGATTCTAGGCCTCAAGAACCCTTTTTGGGGAAATATTGACAACTTTTGGCTAGAAGGGTTTTAGTGGCTCATGATAATGGTGAGAAAGTAAATAAAATTATGGAAAAAGAAATTTTATTGAAAGAAAAAAAATATGGAAAGAACAAAAGACTTTTGGGGGGAGAGTGTTTACAGAAAAGATGCTCTCAAATAGAGTCACTTCACCCCCTATTTATAGTGCTAGGGAGATAGTCTAATTGAACTTAAATTTTAAAAAGATAAATACATTTAATTAAAGATAAACAAAGATAATTAAAATAAAATCCTAAATCCTAATAATTATCTTAATATTAATTATCCTAATAGAATAAAATAAAATAGAGTCTTCCAAAATAAAATCTCTTCTATTTGCTTTTAAGTCCTTGTGCCTTCCATGTTCGTACTTTTGGCACCATATTTGTCCCACGTTGCATATTGGCCCATTTAATCTCCAAATTGACGCTTTTTCCCTTGAATTTACTTTTCGCCTCCAATTTAGTCCCTAAAAGATAAAAAGACATAAATAGCTCAAATTAGTAGGCTCAAGCTCAAAATAAACACATGATTAATATATAAAAACACGTCATTTTAGAGTATTATCAGTTCAAATGGTAAGTTATATTGACATGGTATAAGTCAATTATGGTATGTTTTAAAATGGTAACAAGGTGACCAATTATGCATATGTTTGGTTAAGTTGAATGCTTGCTTTTGAGGTGCCTTATATGGCATATTGGTTGAATGAAATTTGGTCATTCGAATTGGTTTTATTATGCATGTTTTAGGTATGTTTTAATGCTTGATTGTGTGTGCAAATGACTTGTAGATGTGTACTTGAATTGGGTGAAAGAAATTGCTTGAATTTGGCCTATTTCTTGTCCACACGACCTAAGACACGGGCGTGTGTCTCAGTCGTTTGTGATACACGACTATGCAACATGGTCGTGTGTCCCCTATAAGTTTCAAAGGGTAGCAAGTCAGTCAGTTACACAGCTTGAGACACGGGGCGTGTGTCTCAGCCATGTAAGTCACACGGCCGTGTGACCTCTGTAGTTTAAATTTTTCTAAGTTTTTCCTTAAGGTTTCATATATTTTCGATATAGTCCCAAATCATTTTTAAAGTATTTCTAAAGCCTTGAGGGCTCGAATAAGGGACAATATGTATGTGTTTGATTAGACTATGATATGATTTACAAAATGTTTTTGAAAGGGATGACTTAAGTTACGTTTTTACAGTAATGCTCTGTAACCCAATTCCGGTGATGGGTACAGGTTAGAGGTGTGACATTCTATCCATATTTTCAATTCTCACAAACAAAAGTTTTGAAAGATGGATGTTGCACCCAAGAAGCCAAAAAGCGAAAAGGGGCTAATTGGTCTATTAACCATAGAAGAATCCTTTGATAGCAAAAGCAGCTTGTGATCTAATTTCAAATGAGAGAAGTGAAAAACTAAAACATCTGGGAACATTTGAAACCAAATTTACCAATAGCCCTATCCAGTCTCTCAAACATAGTCCCCTTCTCCAAGTAAATTGGAGCCTCTTAAATCTAAGATCTTTAAGACCATTCACCTGGATAAAATCTTGAAACAGTTTACACCCCGAGAACACCGATCAACCCCCTCTTTTCTCATCCGGTGATAAGTATGCGTTAAAGTCACCCACCAATAACCAAGGCCTATTAACAAAACTAGTAATTAAATTCAAACAGTTCCATAAATCCCTACGCTTTCGCTTGTCCAGACTACCATAAATGAAAGTCACAGAAATAGCCTAAACCTCCATTTCCTTCCTAATGTAACTGTGAATAAATTGGGGGTTATTATTCAATACTTGAATCTGAATTCCACTCTTCCATAAGATCCAAACTCCCCCAGAAAGGTCCCGAGCTTTGACTCTATGAGAGAAGTCAAAACCAAGCTTAGGACCACTAACCTGAGTTTTAAGGAAAACTGCTATCTCAACTTTATGCTCCACAAAATAATTATTAACCACCTTGATGAATTTAGGACCTGCACAACCTTGGCAGTTCCAAACAAAAAGCTTAGGCAATAACATAGACAGAAATGGTAAGAAAAGTAACTTCAAAGGTGTCTATATACCATCTGTTACTAGCTTACTACCATCCTCCGCCTCAAAAATGGAATTGGTAATCACTCTTTCAATATCATCAACAATACGGCTCATTGCCTCCGAAATAGGCAATCCGCTCAAACCCTCGGCTCTTAAAATTGCTGCTCTTACCCCTTGAAGATATTGGAAATTTTTTACCCCGTTTGGGTCCCCCTCTATATGAAGGGACATTCCAGAATCGCTCCTCAGTGCCACCTCCAGATTTTTATTGGTCTTCCATACGTCTTCCAGTAGGTTAGGGTCTTGATTTTTGACAAAAATCACAGTCAAATGTTTATCCATATTAAGCATAGTTTTCAAGGCCCCTTCTACCAGCAAATTAGAACCCCCACTCGTTGTCGGTGAAATGTGCTGTGCAATGGACGTTTCCTGCAAAAAAATCTTTAGCTGCAAATTGGTTTAATGACCCCGGTTTACCCATAGAAATCGGGTCCTTCCTGATATGACCCATTCCATCCACAAATTCTGAAGCACCTGTGGGCCCACCAGCTGCATTTGAAGTATTACCAATGACCAGGCTTGTCATGTTAACAGACCCAAATTCTTTAACCATGTCATGCGGCCCAAAGTCTTTGCCATTCCCACGGTCCAAAATAGAATTATCAACGCCAAAAGGGTTGTCATAAATGACCAATCCTTTTCCCTTTGATTTAGTATTAAATTCAAGCAGGATATTCTGCACAGCATCTATCTCATTGTCCCTTAAATTAAGTAGAGCATTAAATCGAGATCCCTTAAGGTTTGCACTTTCCTTAACAACCTTGTCAAAGTCCTTACACCGATCAAGCCTCCTTGACCACCGGTCAACTAACATCCAATGCCCAAATTCGTCAGCTCCTTCATGATTAACCATAGAACCAGTAGATCGTGTTTCCAAGTTCAAATAAACATTTTCACCTCCTAGTTTTTCCTGAACATGCAAAGTCGGGCATGACTCTTTCATATGTCCATAATGGCAACACGCAAAGCATACATTAGGAAGAGATTCATACTCTACCCTTTGCACCCGATCATCCACTTTAATTCTAGAATTAATGGTTTATTCATGTCAACCATAATTGCCAAACGAACAAATCTATCCCACAAAGCATTCCCTGTGTTATCATCCGAGTTGATGACTCTACCCACAATCTCCCCAATGAATTTGATAACACTTTTTCAATACATAAACCCTAAAACACTTGGGAATCGAATCCAAATAACAAAATTCAACGGGAATAGTTGGCTCGTGAAAAAGTATTCAGTCCAAGGTTGCACAGTAAGATAATGCCCAAACACTATCTATGGTCCTTCAATAAGCGCCCGAACATAATCATCTTCTCCTGTAGTTTGACCAAAAATAATCATTTTTTAGATCTATAATCGTTATAGGGGTTGATGGTTTCCAGAAATTATAGATCTTATTTGAGAGTGTATGATAGCCAATTTTCTTGCCCAAAAGTTTCACGAAAACTGTTTTTGACATTCTCCTATACAAAATTTGATGAACACCATCAGAAAATCTAATCGACGGAATGTTGTCCTCTGTTCCAACAGTCACATCACCCTTAAGCAACAGAACATCATCCACATCTATTTCCAGTATCTCTTTCCCTAATGATTTCTTGAACCTTATCAGCATGAAATATTTTATATCTTAGTTATATTTCTTTTATATTATATTATATGTTATATTGATTCTATTAATATTCTATAGTAATATAGTAATATAATATTACTAATATTATTGACTCCATTTTTATTTTCTAGTTTATTTTATACTTTAGTATATTTTACATCTAAATTATATAGAAATTTTTTTATATAGATCGATTTAATAGATTTAATATAGATTAAATTTATTTCTATTTAGTTTGGAGTTCTAATCAGAGATAAATTAAGTGTAGCTTTTAATTTTATAAGCAATCTCACATTGTTTAGGAACAAGTTATAAATAGATTTTGAGTCTATATACCCATATTTCACATCTCACATCTCACATCCCACATCGCTTAAGAAATAAGGGAAATGAGACTTGGGGTCTATATAAAAACTTGTTTTATAAATTTTATTTTCACATTAATAGGTGACACCAAAAAATTAAAAAAAATATTGGTGCTGCCACTTTTAGTGCTGATGTGCCGGAAAGCATTTTCAAAAAATCTACCCATTCCCGTAATTTCTCCAAAAATGGCCTAATTTGGTAAATTTAAAAAAATTTTGACATTTTTAAGTAATAAAGTCCATAAATTATTTATCAAATAGTCTTGTTATTTACAACTTTTATTCTTATCAAACAATATAATTATATTTCGTATTCAACTTTTACTAATTTTATCAAAAAAATTAATATAAATTTAATAATTATAAAATTTAGTACTAAAAATTTATCACATAATTTTTTGGCAAGTAAAATTAATATTTAGATTGTAAAACAAATCCTTATTTATTTATCTACCGTCAATATATAAATTAGATAATCTCATCTATCTTGTAATTGGTCAACTGTCTGTTGCAGATGCCAGGTAATTTATAAGGGCAACTTCCATTAATCTTTGGTTTGTGATGATGGTATGTTTATATTAGATAAGGCTAAGCAAAAAAAAAAAAAAAAAAAAAAAAAAAAAAAAAGCGAAACGAACCAACCGCTGTTTTAGGTTTATATTTTATTTTGAATCTATTATTATTTAAATCTATTTAGTTTTAGGTGATTCGTAATTCATAAGTTAAAATTTGATACGGACTCGATTGCGGTTTTTAAAAATTCATAATAAATTAAATTATGTTGTTAGTTTATTTACTTTGTAAAATTTATTAATTTAATCTTTATATTTTAATTTAATTAATTTTAGTTTTTTTATTTTTTGAATTAGTTAATTTTAATCTTTATATTTTTCAAAATTTAAAATTTTAGTCCTAGCTCAAATAGTAATTGTTAAATTCATTTGGTTAAATTCAATTTCGTTTGGTTAAATTCAATTACTAGTCGTGTACTATGTGTATAGAAGTAATTTTAGCCCATATTCTCTAATTAGATTATTCTAAGTCCCTATAAATTTTAGAAATATAAACTTTCAATCTTTATATAAATAATAATCGTTAATCTCAATTAAAGTATAGGGACTAAATTAATAATTTTTGCAAAGTACAGGAACTAATAGCAGGATTTAACCCATAATGACTGCATGATAAATGCAATGTTTCCAAAACCGATTCGAGCCAAGTTGTTAACACCCCTAATAGTAGAACCTCCTGAAAGCTTCCGGAAAGCAGCCACCAAACTGGAAATACTGTACGGTTTCATTAAAATTCAAAGGATTGTCTAATGGAAAAAGCAGGTTTATAAACAAGAAATTTTGGGAGTGATAAAGTTTAAAGTTTAGGGAAAGTAAGGTTAGACTTGTTTTGCTAAATAATGGTTCATTTACATGCCTATACACACAGACACACACACACACACACACAAAAAAAAAAAAAAAAAAGGAAATTACATATCAATGAGGACACTAATAAACATAAGCTCCAAGCATGTATTAAGTATACATTTTCTCAAATACCTCCGATGGCTAATGTCGAACTTGAGCAGCAGATATAAGAGGGCTATTAAGACTATCAGAATTTGCAGAAAACTGAACCGGTAGCAAGGCAGGATCCTGATATGCAGCCACTAAGTTATCGTAGAATTCGGCCATTTTCGGATCATACCGGTCTTCCCTGTCTCTCTTTATCAGAACCTGCAAGTTTCAAAACCCGAGCCAAGATCACGATAGAGGATTTATGCTACAATTGTGAAACTCGTGAATGGGACGTAAAGATACGTACCTCGGCAGGGTAAGCGATGAAATTTGGCAAGAAACGTTTCCGGCAGTACTCATTGAAGAGAAGTGTGAGGACAGGAAGAGGGAAAATTAACGTTGATGCTAATGGGAGCTTCTTCAGTGTAAAGAGTCCAATTGCAATAGCTTGCATGAGTACGAGGGAGAATATCATCGAATTGTGCACAATTGGCCAAAACTTCCCTGCGGTCTCGTACTTCGGTGCATATACATTTAAGAACTGCAAAGTAAATTTGCCAAAGGTTAATGAAAGTTGTCCAAATTAATACCAGAAACTAACTATATGTACAAATAGTGAAATACAAACGTCAATATACTGCTCCATTTGTTTGCATGAGAACTACCCACTAAGGCAGAATAGAAAACAGGAATTATAACTCAACTACTTGTGGAAGGCTTTATATATTATAATTTTCGGTCAGTGAATCAAACTTCATAAATTAGTCTTACAAAGATGCAGTCGTTGCAATCTCATATTGTTTTAATCGGACTTGGAGTGTGAGTCTCGAATAAGGGTATGCAACGAACATGATTATGTTCAACTTCTTATTCTAAGTTTTTCCATGTACTTTTAGATGGTTGTAGATAACTCATCTCACTTGATGAATGGATTCTGATAGTAAGGAAACTAACTTGACATGATTTGCTTGGAGATGAAAATTAACAACATGGCAGGGAAAGAAAGGGACATGGATAGCTAACTAACCTGGTTTCGATAGATGATATAAGCAAGACAGAGGTACACCAAGAGGAAGGGCAAAATTAATGGTGCAAGGAAGAAATATGTAATTCCAAGAAGTCCGAAGAAAAGAATCCTTGGAATGTCTCTGTGGTAAGGAATCGATGGAACTTCAAACTCTTCGTCTGAGCAACAAGAGAAGGGTTTTCGTATCAGACTCCAAATGAGAGGGATTATGCGAAAAAGTTCTGATGAAGTACTCGTCCATCCGGACGTCACCACATAAGCAATGAAGAAAGATGCCTACAAAAAGAATTGGAGTGTCATTATCATGGATAATAGTTCTAAATGAACAGAGGGTGAAAATTTAATAGTTACTGCTTTCGGGGCAAGTAACAAACATAATAATTTATTTTTTACTTTTCAATAATTTTCCATGTACAGATAGCATTTTGGTTCAACTTTTTTTTTCTCGATTAGATAACAGAAATTAACATAGTTGTAAGATTATTATTTACTGGTTATGAATCAATTTTTCTTCTACAACATTTGCCCTCAAATTTGATTCAATAGTATTAAAGTTGTGAAGTAATCTTGATCGGCATATACATAAACAAGAAGAAAGTTTATCGGTGGATTAAGTTACGGCAATGATTGAGACATTTCCCCTGCCTTAATTCCTGCTTCTATGAACCACTAGAGAAAGAACCCTATTCCTTTTGCCCCTATTAAATTGGATAAAACTAGTCAAAGAAGTTTGTGCAGGAAAATGCATTCTAACCTGTGCAGGAACCGCTGAGGCGAGCTTTGCAGGGATATGCTTGGGATCAAGGAAGATAGAAACCTGATACAAAACTGATCCAGAAAATACAGTTGCAAAAAATATGTTCCATATTGTGAACCATAGCACTTTGTTACATGCGCTCTTCTCAATATCACTGTGGCATATGTATCCTTGAATGGAGGAAAGGAACTCCATTATTGGAGGCACAATCTTGAGAAACAACTGAAGAATTAGGCTGGGAAGGTACCCTGTAATTACCTGACTGACAAATGTTCTGCAAACAGAACACATAACAATCAAACTTCATCTTATTAAGAAAATGAACAAAGATGGATAAATAACATGAAAATGCACAGTTATCACACATTTTCCATGCATATGAGAATATGATTAAATACCGTATATATAAAAAGCAACCAATCGTTTGTATTTATTCTGCAATCTTCTAATTAATAGGAAACATTAACGAAATCGTGTAAGCATAGAATTATGCAATGATATAGTAGGTTACAACGTTTTACTCTCCTTGTTTGAATGACATGAGACAACAAACTTAGGAAGAATTTTCCATGAATTTCACAAGGAGAAAGCTAGGGCAATAACATAAACATACAGCAGAAGAAGGTAAACAACAGGAATGATGGTGAAATACTGGATCTAAACTACACTTACATGGTTAGAATGCTTTTCAAGAACGGAAACCAAATTTCCAACTGATTTAGGTTAGTAAGACCTTGCACAACCAGAACCGGAATAAGGAATAGAATTGTCAGGAGTATGCATGCAACAATAACAACAATCTTAGAAAGCCATCTTCTCATGAATGATGATGAAAAAAAGGGCCAGTAGACATCATTCGGCTCGGGAGCTAGTTCTGTGACCCACTCTGTTGGGTTAATTGATTGTTTCATGTGGAAAGCAACTGCTGCACCATACCGAGACTTGAAAGAGACAAAAGCTGCTCGAACTTCCTTTTACATTGAATACGAAATTATCAATAGGATTCTCCATACATTACAAAAAAAAAAAAAAAAATTTAAAACCAATTTAATTGCAAAGTTAAGATTCAGTTGTCGCTGCATATATGGCCGCAAAAAAGGAAGTAGAACATGGCCACAAGAATGGTATAATAGTTACAAGAAAGATGTGGAGAGCCTAGAAAGAAGCAGATAAGAGTCATCCTTTTGTAACGGTAATTTGTTATACATCATTTGCACCTTAAATAAATCAGGAAAAGGAAGCTAGCAAAAGTAAAAAAAAAAAAAAAAAAAAAAAAAGTGGAAATTTATCATTTTTCTAATAAAATAATCAAGGTCAGAGGTTTTTCCAACCCTTGAATAAGGAGAGCTCATACCAGTTGGGAGGCATCATCTCATAACATGGTCACTATTGTCCGCATTGCTAGAAAGAAGTAATGGAAATTTATGACTTTAGATTCTAAGGATCCACCTATATTTGGTATTCCCTTCCTTTGACTTCTAATTACTGAAGGGTCCATTTACAAGATCCTGAGAAAAGTTCGAAAATAGAACAAATGCCAAAAAGAAAAACAGCAGGTACAAGCACATACTTGTGTTGCCAATGAAACTTCAGATCGCTCTAATCTCATATTCTCCTCTATGTCTTCTAATTTCTTTCCATAATGATCCACCAGATCAACCCTGTGCCGAAAAAGCCCAACATGCCTATACTGCAGCTGATTGGGTTCTGATTGTAAGTGCGTAATCCTTTTATACAATTTTTTTGCATCCTTCTGAAAGGGATTAAACAAAGTAATGAAATTAACTGTTAGAAATAAGAAACAGAGCACTAGAGTTGCTGGTATAGAAAAATAACGAGAAGAGGACAGGGTGCTTTTTAGTACCACTAGCATACACATGACCAATGGCCATACATGGAAACAAAGCCACAGGCTTAAGATGAAAATATTTCTCAATTATGTTGATTATTCTCACATAAAAAAGAAATAAAAGTAGAATTAAAGAGAATATAAAAAAGGGTAAATCAAAACTAGAAGCTTAAGGAAATGAAAAACATTAAAAATAATTGCTTACAATGAGACTTTGAAGTTTACTTGATCTATGAACAACCATATGTGAAAGGTATGTAGAAGGATGGTACTCCATGAAAAATCTTTCAACACTCTCACTAACACTACTTCCAGCAGAAACAGGTATACTGCGTACCAATATGGTGAATTGATGAGGCTGAGGTTTGGTTGAGTGAAAAAAGTCTATCCTTTTTCCAGTTATACATTTATATTCCTGCAGAAAGTCGCAACTTAGTAGCCAGTACAAATATAGTCGCTTAAGTAGCCCCAGAATCATTCACAAGTATAGAAAAATAATGATCAGTAACATCAAACTGATTTCCATAAAATTAGCAACCCTGTGACATTAAGAATAGATGATCAACTGTTCAAAAAATTTCATGTAATAAACTAAGGAATTTGATGCAGTTGAATTCTGTTATTGAATTTATTTGAAGCAGAGAAGTAGACTTACATAATAGAGCAGATAGCAAACAAATGCAGTGACAAGATACACAGCACTAAAGTGAGCCCATAACCTGCAAAAAAGAAGAAGCTAAAACTAGTTTCATTTACACTTGATTAGGCCTTAAGCATGTGATAAAGCTACAACTTCTCAGTTCTAAGAGATAATGACCAATTATTTAAGACTTAAGAATATAAAAACATGATCTTTGTATGACATAGCTTATCCTTCTCAGGTTTCCCTCAAAGGTACCACAGAAAACTCTTTCTTGAGGAAGCTTGAAGTTAATTTCTGAAGGCATGTAGAATCAACGTTCAAGTCAAGTGAAAAGTAACTTTAAACTAGAAATTACCTTTTTGAGCCACTGCTTAGATTTGAAATGGTAAACACGTCCAAAGAATTATTTGACAAATCAGCAAAATCAATATCGTGAAGCTGATCCCCGGAGCAATTGACAGGGAGAAGAACAAATATACCAATAACCCCAGCAAACAAAAATACTCTCAAACTGCAGTATTAAGAGCAAATAAACAAACATAAGGTTGAGTCAGAAAAGCTCTTGATAAAACGTTAATAAAATTGGTAATATCAAGAATCAAAAAAAAAAAAAAAAAAAAAAAAAGAAAAAAGATAAAGATCAAGTAATGCATACATAATCTGAAAAGAAAAGAATAGAAAAATTAGAAGACTAAGGACTGAATTTATTTTCACTTAAACAATCAATCTGTTCTTCCCATCCATTCTGCAATCTCTCTTTCTCTCTCTTTCTCCGAGACACACACATAACTAGAAAACAGGGAAACGTCGCAAGATTTAAAAAGGAAAAACTACGCCTAAAATGTATAACCAAATATCCCTTAATTGATTACCTATTGAAGCAGCAGAAATCACATTATGTCTAATGATTTTCTTCTTGATAGTAGCATACATGAAAGAAAACACTTACCTAAATGTTATAACACGCATAAAGACCACAGCATCTAAGCCGGAGGTTGACAAGAGGTCCTCTTCAGATAGTTTCCATGCCCTTTTGACCCAACCGGGAGATGGTATTAGCCTTTCTAAGTTGAAATGACTTCTCCGCTTAGAGCTCCCCTCAGCAATCAAGCGTGGTATATAAACTTCATAATTAGTAGGTTGCTTCCTCAATATTGAATATAATGTGAAGAATAATACACAAAGTCCAGAATTTATTCCCACTGATGTAAGTAGAGCAGACACAAGCATCTCTTCAGAGCAATATCAAACCCTTCAAAAAGATGGCTTATATATCAAAACTGCACCAACAAGAAAACAATTAATCAATTAACTTACTAGAAGGGAAACAATTACAATTTGACAGCAATTGTTCATTATAAGCTTAAAAAAGAAGATCAAAGGATTTCGCTGCCTACATGCAGAAATGATAATTAGCTAGAATAAGTAGAATGATAAATCATTTCAATCGGTCGAGAACAAAAAATAAATAAAGACTCTCAAAAACTTCTATTTCAAAGCTGATTAATTTTCATGTCAGCCAATATTCCATTATACAATTAGCAGACGTCAATATCTAATTCTCTACTACTTTTGTTTCTCATTCCCGGATCTACTACTTCCTAAATGCAACGAAACAACATTGTGATAAAAAAAAAAAAAGGCAAACAGTCACAGGATCAGAAAACCGCGCAAACAAGCTCAAACAACATTTTCATAAATAAAAAAAAAACGCGATTCAAACTAGAAATGGAGCAATCATTCAGCTCAAACTGCCACGAATCACAAATATGTATAAAGAACAATTTACGATAACGTCACTGCACTACTTACTGCAGCTCCAAAATAAATTTCAAACTCAGAGATGATTATGTAAAAACAAACAAACCTTCTTCTGGTACAGTTGGGAGTGTAGAGAGTTTGAATCGGATGAAACGCGAAGGATAGTTGAAGAAAATGTTTCCGAGTTAGAGGCAAGATATAAGTCCAGTATAAAATACCATTAATTCAGGGGACGATTGGAGGTTGCTTGTTGCAGTGGCTTTTTTTTTTTAATTTATATATATATATATTCTTCTTGTAATTACAAAAAATGTCCTTTAATTATTTTTTTTGGACTAAAATTAGTGAACTACTCTAATTCCCTGTTTGGATTTTTTTTCTGTTTTTGTATTTTATAAGTGAAAAGGGCATTTCGGATTTTGATTTTAGTATTTTTTTTAATAAAAATTTAAAATTTGGAAAGGATTCGTTGATTTATAGTTGGAAGTCAAACGGGGAATAGAGCAACTAACAGTCAATCTACCCGCCAAAGAGCTTTGCACTTTTAAAAAAAAAATGTTTTTTTAAAATATTTTTTAAAATAAGTTGACATGACACGAAGCACAATTGTTTATTATTAGAATATTCCTAAGCATATAATATGTTTTGATTTGAAGTTTATACATAATTTAAAATTTATATAACTCTTCCTCCATTCACACAGGAAAATAAGGTAAATTAAACAATACTTCTTTCAACTCACCTAATAAAAAATCATTCAATTCTTGTAAGAGAATAGAAAAATGTAACAACATGTCTTTTAACGGTGTAAAAAATATAGTTTCGAAATCATAATTTCGATGTGAATATTATTATTTAATATTTACGAGTTAATTCTTTTGATATAATGAATTTTATTTAATAATTTTTATTTAATTAGATAATTAGTTAAATATAAGTGGAGAGTTTTTAGACCTCGTTTTTGTAAACCAAACTCATAAATATTTATGAAGTTATTAAATAAGTGTATTGAAATTTGGTCTGATAGTTAATTACACAAAAGTACTAAATCGTAAAAATTTAATTTTTATGAAATTTTAGTTCATCAATGGGTTAATTAAATTTTGTTAAGGAATTTAAGTGATAATTAACCACTTTTTAAGAAAGAAGGACTGTTGGTTTTGGTTTAAATTAGCATATGTGTCATATTACTTAAATAAAAAAATTATAGTAATATATGTTAAAAGAATTAAAAACAATTTGTCATCTTCCCCCACCTCATTTTGTTTCTCACCGTTCAAAGGAAGAAAGAGCAAAAGAAGCCATGGCCGAATTGCTTCAAACTTTCAAGTCGTGCATGTATGCTATTTTTAATATTGTTTCTTGTATTTTTTTATATTTTTGAGTTTGTTGCAACTAAGTCCAGTTAACTTATATTTTTTATTTGAAAACTTTTAAAGATTTTAAAACTTGTCATTGATGAATCTTAAATGTTTTTTTTTATATAAACATGTAGATTTGAAAGCTATGAATTGTTTAAGGACTATTTTATAAAGTTTTTTTGTTAATTGAACATAAGGACTAAATTGTTAATATCTTGAAATTTATTTTTAATTTCTGAAAATTTTGATAATAGGTGGCAGTAATTGAATGTATTTGAAATTGGTTTAAAGTTTGAAGTCCAAATTTGAAAGTTATGATAAATTTAATTTTTGGAACTAAATTGAATAAAATATAAAAGTTCAAGAAAATTGTATAAAATGATATCGAAGGATTATATGCATGAATTTGAGTATTTTTATGAGATTGGTATTGATATTTTGAATCTTAACTATTATATAGATCAAGTTGTGACTTAGGTGAAAGACTTAAAATTTCTGAATAATCCTTGGTATCCAAAGCGTTACCGTTTTGTCAGGTAAGTTCATACTCTTATATTTGGTTTAATGTTAATGATATATATATATATATGTATTTAACACTACGGAAATGAAATTGATTCATGCAAAAACACTGAATTTCTGAAATAATTTCGATGGATCAAGTAAAAGTTTCATACATGAGATTTTTGTCTGAATTTATGTTTTGGATTGAGCTCCAGCATGTGTTGCAGACTCGGATATACATGTGACTCAGATTTAGCTTGGACTAGTAATCTGTTGTCATTTTAAAGGTTTAGCTTGGAGGTTTAGGTTGGACTAGTAACCTTACATGTATACATAGCCTTGGCCAGGCTATTTTTCTGTGTTGTCACTGATTTAGCCCGAACGATTAACCCAACACATTTATTTTGTATCTGATTAGCTCTTATGAGAATTATCTATTTTTGGACTTATGTATTGAATATTTTTACAAATATCCATTGAAAGAATAAAAATTAATTGATACGGAACTGTTTCACTAAAGCAAGCAAAATACGAACTTTGAATATCTGTATGTTCATTACTTATTGACCCAAAATTGTTGAACTATGTCATGATATGAATGAATATGTCAAGGACATATGATGAAAATTTTAATGATGAAAGAGTTGCAAAGTGATAAATTGGAAAATGGATTCATGATAAATTTTGAGTTACAGTTGGTATTTTACCATTTGAAATTATATATGTGGTTTGGACTAAATCTCATATGGTTGATGTTTTGAATGCTATAAAGGTGAATTTGTTTCATATTGATTCATATAATTGTTAAATGGTTAAGGTAAGTTATTTGTTATATTATATGAGCTTACTAAGTATTGTATATACTTACTCAAGTTACTACTTTTTTTGTAGATCTTGAACTGTCTGAAACGATTCGATCGAATCAACGAGAAGCATACATCTTTCATCTCCTAATTCGGTAGACTTTTGATGTTTCAAACTTGGTTATTTGTGACATGTACTTAGGAGGATTCAATATTGTAAAGCTTGTGTTTATGGTTTGGCATGGTTGAGTTTGAATAAACATAAATATTTAAATAAATGCATATGGTAATTTAACATATAGATGTTTATGATAAAGACATGGATAGTATTAAGTATTTGTTTAGATGATAGCATGAAATAGCAATGGACTTTGTTACGTTAGTTAAATGTTTTCATTTGGTGTAATTGAGTTCTGTATGAAATGATTAAAGGCATTGATAGTTATGGTACATTTTACTTGATGAAATTGGTACAAAGTTTTAGGTTATATTTTGTACTTTGCCTATTGATATTCTAGTTAAAGAAATAATGCTTGTATATGAATGTTTAGGTATGATTAACCTATCAAGAATGGTAAAGTTTCCTTATGGTTTAATGGTTGAATTTTTGGTGCCAATGAACGCATATTGGTTGCTTGTTTGAATGATTAGTAAATTGATGTTTTGGTTTTGTAACGTACATATTTTGGAGTAGGTTTGAATGGTGTTAAATGGAAATATAGGTTTTTTGGTATGAATGGCATACAAATTGCTTAAAACAAGTTATATATGTTACACACGGCATCAGTTAGTTACACGGTCTGGAGACACGACTAGGTGTCTCCTTTTACACGGTTTGAGCTCTATCACATGGTTGAGCCACATGGCAATGTCGCCGTACCACACGGTCCTTGCCTTGTCACACGGCCATGTAACCTTTGTGTTCATTATTTACCTATATTTTATAAGAGTTTTGTTTTAATCCAGAATCATTCTCGATTTATTTTAAATGTTCCATAAGTTCGATTTAGGTCATTATATGATTGGATAACATGGAAATGATTGTAAATTATTATGAATTGATCTTTTTGGTTTTATTTGAGTGGTTGGTAACCCTCTTTTGCATTTTTTTCTTGTTATTTTCTAAATGTTTCAGATTGGTTCTGATTTAGTTCTGAACTTGTTCGAAGGTTTTCATAAGCTCGACTAAGACTTGATTTTGATTTTAATGCATGTTTAACATGGAATTAAATTATATTTATTGATTATTGAATATTAATGAATAAGTTGCTTGCGAATGTTCTGGTTTATTGTTGTAGCATCCTATAGCTCGGGTCTAGCAATCGGACTGAGTATAGGGTGTTACACATACAATATCCTAATTGAATTTTATATATTTATTAATAAATTCGATTTAATTTTCTATCTATACATGCAAAAATCGTATCAAGAATTCAATATATTCTATAGCTATTTGGAACTAGAATTGACAAACAAGGAATACTCATATTAGCATTTAGTAGTTTTAAATAAAAATCTAAATGGGATGTGGCCAAGTGAAAAGGCAATGGGTTTTGATCTCTCTATGCAGAGGTTCGAGTCTTTCTATCCCAGAGAATATTCTATCTATATATTAGGATAACTATATCCGAATCTAAATTGCTCTTCTTTTTTTTAATAACCTTCTTTCTAAGATTCAAATATTAGAGAAATTGTGATTTTTACATTTGATTTTTAATGATTTCTTAAGATTTGCACTCGAAGAACTATGAGATTGTTGGATCTATTCTATTGAATTATTTGATTTATCGAGTTCTTTGAAGATGCAAGATGGATGCAAAAAGATTAGTTTATTTGTATTATTTATAATATTCGCGATATTATTAGTATTTTCATAATATTATTATTAATGATATTCTTTATTTTTTTATTAGAATAGAAAAGTTTAATTAGAATAGAAAAGTATAAACAATTAATGGTTAAATATCAACTTTGGTCCCTCTATTATGTTTAAATTTGATATTTAATCATTATACTTTAATTTCTAACATAATTTAGTCTCTATAATTTTTGTAATACTATTAATTAGTTCAAACATTTAATATCATTAATTTTTCTATTAAAATGTTGTATGATTATACATAATTTGGAAGTGGATTTTTAAATTCAAAAAGTAGAGGGGGTTAAATTCTTGAAAATACAAGTACATGGACTAAATTTTAAATCTACAAAGTGTATAGAGACTTAGAGTTATGATTATTTAAACCAGACCAGGAAGCGATCAGAAATTGGTCCAAAGAGAAGCATAAGACCGGTTTACCTAAGAACCGATATGGACCTGTTGAATCTGTAACATCCGCGTTTCAACTTAGGGTTAGGTAAAGTGATGGATCAGGTTAAGAATTAGTGCAAAATTTTTGAAATATAATAAATAAGAATTTTGAGTATTAAATTAGGAAGTAGTTATACCCAATAAGAAAATTAGGAAATACTAATTTTTAAATAGATACTTTGACTTAATTGAAAGAATAGAGAATTTGTTGTGGTCAAAGTAGGAAAAATAATAAGTTAGGAGATATATAGTAGTAGAGGAAAGGAAGGAAGGATCAAGAAGAAATTTAACCAAAGTGTTGTATGAGTCATCCTAGGAAAAATGAAAGATGAGGAGGGATAAAGTGGTAATTAGCCAAGTAGATATTTATTAGGTGTAATGATGATAGGTAAAAGTAAAAAGATAGATGGCTTAAGGACTTATTAGCAATTTGACCATTTTAATTAAAAAAGTGAGATATTTTAGTGGAATGGTGTAGAAAGTGGGAGAAAAGATGAAAATATATCATCTTTTCGCCAAGCCAAACCGTCACTTCTCCCCTCATTTTCCATCCAACTTTTCTTTTAATTCCCTTCATGTCTTTCCTCCATTGTTGAACCATTCAAGCTTCAAACATTCCTTTTTCTTTGAAATTTCTTTATTAAAAACCAAAGAAAAAGCTAGTGAACCACTTTATTTCATGAGAAAATTTCCATAATGGGTTAAAGAGAGAAAAACATGAGTGAGGGTTTTGGGTGTTCAAAGAGCTAAGATAAGAGATGATGAATTATCATGTCATACATGTTTATTTTCATTAACTAGCATAGAAAAGTTATATAATTTTAGTTTTAACTTATAAATGATATATGTTTTATATGAAATTGAAGTGAAAGAAAAAAAATTAGAGGATAAAATTGAAGGAAAAAGGAAAGAAGAAAGAAGAAGAAAATACATCATCTCAACCTTTTTGTTGTAAGTACTACAAGAGTTTTAAATTATTTTTATTTAAATGCTTATATTGTAATATGGAATTACTTAGAATAGAAATGTAGAATATATATATATATATATTTATATTTTTAAATAGATATTAAAAAGGGGATTAGATTATGAAATAATGAAATTTGTAAAGAAAATTATAGGTGGAGAATATGAAATGGTATATTTGTTTGAGCACTAAGTAATGATGTTGCGGTAAAAGTATATGTGTGAAAATAGGGACTAAATTGTAAATGATGAAGAAATGTGAAATATTTTTTGAAATACTTATGTAAAGTATTCAAATGTATGAAATTCAACTTTTACGCCCAAGTAGACAAAATTAGAACTACTAGGATATTAGTGGCATGCCATTAAGGGGCTTTAGCACGCTCTTCGATTATTAGCCTATTAATGCTTTCCATTTAGCACATTCATGTTCTCTGTATAACACCTTAGTGCTCTCTGTTCATTAGTGCATAATAATACACCTTTGTATTTGTTCCGTATATCTGGTATGTTCTATAAAAGTCTATTTTGAGCTAAAGATATGAAATGTAAACAAAGGTGAACCATCAAAGTGTTAAGGTAAGTTTAGTAATTTTCAAAGGTAAGATAAATTTTGTTAAATCAATGTATAGTTGTATGAATTTAGTATGTGTATAAGCATGTGTTAATTGAATAAACTTAAAACAATATGTTACGATTCATTTACCTATTTAATTCTTGTAGTGCTTACTAAGCTTTCACCGGCTTAACGCATTCATTTTGATTCTATATGAAATGAATTATTGAAACTATAAGTATGTTTGCAAATGTGGTTTGCTAATATGATGATTATGATCAATTTGGAGTGTTTTAAGTAATTTTAATTTATTTTGAAATGGTCTTAAGTGTCGAGAAGAAACTATATATATTGCAGGGGTTTTTAGTGAAGTTTTAAACTGATTTTTGCCAAAATTTACCTAAGGTATCGATACCTAGATCCTCATAAAAATCCTCCAAGAATACAATAATTCAAGATGCACAATATCCAAATGAAATTGGTTCTCAAATAAAAAAATGGATTGAGCCCCTTTCTCAATCTCCAGAAGTGGCATTGGCCTTTTTTCAAATGAACGAGGAAACTTCTCTCAAGCAAATTGCTGGTGAAGCGGCAGAGATTTCAAAAAATAAAGAGATTGTTTTACACAAACCAAAATCTCTCAAAAATATTTTAAAAGAGACATCTCTCCAAGTTGTTTTTCCAAAAGAAATAGCAGTGTCTTCAAAGACTGCTACACAAAAACCCTCACAATATTTTCCAAACAAATATTTTGAAAAAATTCTTGTTATGGAGGAAGAATTTTCAGAAAAACCTCCACATATACTTGTAAAAGAACTTTTCAATAGATGAAATTTCGAGCCATTGGATTCTCAAAAACCCCAATAGTATTATGAAAACATACTGGTTAAAACTGGATCAATACAGTTCAAACACTACACAGACCCAAAAGATCCAAAATTTATTACCCATTCAACAGCCCAAATATTAAAAATTCTTCAACAAAGGGATTGGAGTGAAAAACCAAATTCTCCAAAGAAATTTTGTAACACCCCTTACCCGTGTTTGACACCGGGACAAGATACAAGGCATTACCAGACTTAATCACAAGCAAACATACAAAACCGGGCCATAAAATTTCGTTCAAATCCATTCCATTCATACATAAGCAAATTGTCCCTTATATGGGTCTACGAGGCCCAAAACATACTTCAAGAGTAGTTCGGGACTAAACCAAGTACTTTAGAAAAACTTAGAAATTTTTTTTATAAAACAGGGTCACACGCTCGTGTGGGTAGACTGTGTGGTATCACACGCCCATGTGACTTGGGTCATGCCCGTGTAACTCTCTGTTTATGATGTCACCAACTCAATTAGGGTCACACGACCAAGTCACATGCCCATGTGCTTAGGCCATGTGGCAAATTAAATTCCAAAAATTAAGTGCAGACTTCACAAGGCCTGGGTATACGCCCATGCCCTGAGGCCGTGTTCTTCACACGGTTGAGACACACGGTCGTGTCTCTGCCCGTGTGTTTACTATTGGGCATTTTGTTTCACCTAATTAGAGTGTAGGGGACACACGGTCAAATCACACGCTGATGGGGTAGACCGTATGTCACACAAGGCCTAGACACACGCCCGTGTGTCTACCATTGTGGACAACTTTGAGGCTATTTTCCAAGCCATTTGTCGCCCTTAAATGCTCACTCACTCATACATTTTTGATGGCATGCAACATAGTATATTTATTCACTCAAATACTCATAAATATGATTAATCCATGACTTTTAATGTCAACATATCACCTATCCAAACCATCATGCTTTCATATAGCATTCTACACCAATTTCATATTTATTCATCATGATAAACCTACTTTCAATTTACTCAATTATACCATAGCTTTGGTCATACTTATTAGCCACAATTCATTCATTAAGCACGTATGTCATTTATCTTACATATCATCCACAAGCAACCACATCAAGCATAACATATTGTACGCATGCATAATTAATTAGGGTTACAACCCAAATAATCAATATGAACGATATCACATGGCCATATACAAAATGAATCAAATATTACCATAAGCCAACACATTTGGCTAAACCAATATGGCATATAAGAAAAAGACCAAGTCCCTATACATGCCATACTCAAAATGTTGAGACTAACTATACCAAAATTTCCAATTGATAGTGTGATCGAAAACTCTGACGTCCTCCGATCCCCGAGCTAGCTTGGTGACACTATTAGAAAAGGGAAAGGAAAGGGGGTAAACTTTAAAGCTTAGTAAGTTCACATGCAAATAAAATGCAACTTAAACAAGCATTAATCATACATTTAACATAATGAACATAATCTTGGATTTTATTATCAAATCACTTAAATTTATTCTTCATATATATATTCTTACCACAAGTTCATCATATCCTATGATATTCTCATGAGTTCGATGTACATACTTGTGCCCACTTGCACATAATAACTTACTTTCTCGTCTTTGATGTATTCATTAAGATTACCCATTGAACTTCTTTTTGGACTACCTGTTGAACACTTGGAATACCATCGAATACATCAGAATCTCGCACCTAAGTGCCCCATATGTAGCCATCGCTACCTCATATCACATATCACATGTTGCTCGCTTTCGAGCTACTCACAGGTCTACTCACTCAAGCTGTCAGTCAGGATGTAGCTACACGGGCTACTCACATAAGTTGTCAGGTGTCCGCAACACATGTCGGACTACCCAGCCACCAGTAGAACATACAAGACCAGCACCCGGAACCCCATAACATGTGTCACATATATCATGAGCTCAGATCGCAAAGTCCCTAGTGACATGTCACTTGTATCCTAAACTACTCCTAAGGTTCAAATGAGATTCTTCGTTGCCAAATTTCCGTCGAACTTGCTTGTAATGTCAATTTCAATATCCATAATACCAATTACATACTCATGGAATAGTCAAAGCATAATTCATAATAAAATTTAAGCATTAAACACATGATACAACATCGCATTAATTATATATGTACTTACCATACATGCAATATTAAAGAATTTAAAATATGATACATATTGCATAATTTGCATATGAACTTAACTCGGTACAAAATGATAGAAATGAGTCTAATCCTCATAAACCTTGTTTTTCCCCTGATCAAGAGCCGAATCACATTTTTCTTGATCTATAATGCCAAATTTAGCTTGTTCAATACACACATTGTTTGAATTGACCAATAATTCATAATTTGGTAAAATTACCTTTTTACCCCTAACTTTTTATTTATTTACACTTTATTCCCTAGGCTCGTAAAATGAAATGCATGCATTTTCTTGGTTACCCAAGCTTAGTCAATTCATATTCTAACTCATATCAGCCCACATTTGTCATTAAATCACATTTCTACTACCCATTTCTACATCTTTTACAAATAAGTCCTTTTTAGGTGTTTTCACTAAAAATCACTTAGTAAAAGATGTTCATCACATATCAAACTTCCATATTCTTCCATTAAACATTAAAATACAAACATGTCACACATGGATCAAATTTCATACATGAACCCTACTTAAAAATATGGCTAGAAATGGATAGATCATGCTTTAAGGATCTAAAAAATGTAAAGAACACCAAAAACGTGGCTTGGGAACACTTACAATCAAGCTTGAAAAGTTGAAAACCCTAGCTATGGAACCCTTGAAATTTTCGGCTAGCACTTGGAGAAGATGAGCAAATTTTGACTTATTTTTCCCCTTTTTATTCTTTTATTAACCAAATGACCAAAATTCCCTTTTTACTAAACTTTAAATTTTTTCCCATGCATGTCCATTTTTGTCCAAAATTATAGAAATTGGTCAAATTGCTATTTAAGCATTTCTAATTTATAATCCATAGCAATTTCATGCTAAAATATTCTAGAACTCATATTTTGCAACTTATTCAATTTATTCCCTAACTTCAAATTGGACACTTTAAGCATAAAATTTCTTCATGAAAATTTCACACAAACTTGCAATCATATCATGGACCATCAAATAATCAAAAAATAATTATTTTCATTTCGGATTTATGGTCTCAAAATCACTGTTCCGATTAGACCCTAATTTGGGATGTTACAAATTTCTAGCCAAATTTACCACCAAAATTGACCACCACCCATATTTCACATATTGGGATTACCAAATGGCGTGGTAAGATGCCTTCTTAATGAACAACCAACATATGAGACGTTCTTGGCTCATATATTTCAAATACGGTACCCAATTCAAATTCCCAAACTGGTTCCTAGAATGGTGGAATTGGTATAGACCATTATCCTTCGAGAGCCTACCAGAAAAATTCAAAATTTATGGCCTAAATTATTTGACAAATTTCAACCTGAACCAAACCAAAAACACATTTACAGAACAATCCATTTTTTCTCAAAATTGTGCATTTCTTGGATTGTTTGTTGGAATTATTCCTATGAGCAAGATCAATGTACTGGAATTTCATTATTAGTTCGAAACTACAGAACTAAATGGTTGGACAAGTTTAATGATGAAAAATATGATTCAAAATATTTGGATAATTTTTTCAACAAGAATCTGAGACTATGTAAGCCCGCAGCCCCGGATCAAACTACAACAAAATTCCTTCAAGAAAAATCAATAGCTAGTGCGATGTTAGCTCAAGTAAAAAATAAGAAGGAATACAAAAAACTCATGGCTGAAATGCTCAACTCAATGGATTCTAAATCCGAAGATGAGAAATCCTTAGCGTCTTTTATAAAAGTCCGATTTAGACCCTAATCAGAACGGTGGTTTCGAGACCATGAATTTGAGTCAGACAAATATTTAAATATTATTTTTCATATTTATTATATGTGAATTTGCATGAGTGAAAGTTTTGTATGAAAATTTGATTGCTTGTGTGCTTAATTTAATAAAAGGACTTAATCGTGTATATTGAAAACTTGATAGTTAAAAGCATAAGGGGCCAAATTGTTAATGAATTTGTAAGTTGAGGCATTTAAGTGGCAATTTGACCATATTAAATTATATGGACGGTAGTGGCCATGTTTTATAATGGTTAAATTTTTGTTATTAAAGGTTATTAAAGTAATTTAATAAAACATTATAAGTTATAATAAAACATAAAATAAAACATGCATGAGTTCATATTTTATTGACTAAACTAGTAAAAGAAAAGAAAAAGAGAAAGCACATAATATTCGACCATTGTTGATCCAAATTCAAGGTTAGTTTGGTTTCAGTTTTTGATAATTTTTACGTTTTTGACATCGTTGCTTCGAATACTATCCGGCCCATGCTAGAATTTCTGATTTTGATGAATGTTTTGAGTTATGCCATTGACGAATATTTGTGTTTTATGATATTTGATGATGAAATATTAAAGATATGTTTTAGATTAACATGTTTTGTATTGGAGTTTTTGAAGATTTTGATTAATTAGGACTAAATTGAAAAAATAATAAATTGAGGGACTAAACATGTGCTAGATGAACATTCGGCCTAAGCATGTTGAATAGAGATTTTGTGTATTTTGTGTTTTATGCAATTAGGACTAATTTGTAAAAGTATGAAATATTAGGGGTAAAATGGTAATTTGTCCATTTATGTGTTGTTGGATTAAATTGAATGAAATTATGTTTAAATGAGGTTAATTTGAAATTATATAGATCAAGAACAAAAGAAATCAGACTTGGATCGGGGAAAAGCAAAAATAGTCGAATAGCTGATTTATAACGTTCGTCGATATCTGAGGTAAGTTTTTAAGCAATTAAACATGATTTATATTGAATGTAAATTAGTTTAATATGCTATTTTGGAATCTATAGATTGATAAAAGAGCTAGTCGAATGTGTTTAAGCATAGAAATACTGTATTTGAGTTTAATTCGACTGAGTTATATCATTTGAAAGTCCATATGATCTATATGGAATATCTGGAGTTTTTGTTATATGAATTGTGTACGAGACAGCTTTATTATAGTGATATTTGGGCTTTGAGACTAGCAAGCCTTGTGCTGGTGAATGTAATCGGGCTTTACGCCTAGCAGGCTTATTGCCGGTGAATAAAAAAATCAAACCTTGAGTCTAGCAGGCCTCGTACCGGTGTGTGATTCAGGCTTATGCCTAGCAGGTTTTATGCCAGTGATTTATTTTCAAGCCTATGCCTATATGACTTCTTGTTGATGTGATAATTGAGCAAGTAAACTAAGCTAAACGATCTTGTATATTCAGCCATATAGGTAAGTACATAGGTGATGTTATATTTGAATTTGTATATTCAGCTATATAGGCATGCACATATGTGATGTTATATTTGATCTTGTCTATTCGGCCATATAGGTATGCACATATGTGAAGTTATATTTGATCTTGTATCTTCGGCCATATAGGTATGCACATATGTGATATTATATTTGATCTTTTATATTCGGCCAAATGAGTGATGTTGGTATATGAAGTTGAGTTTGATTTATGAGTATATATATATTTGAATGTAAGCATACTTTGTATAATGTTATTTTGGGAATGAATAGTTGAATGATATTATGTTAAATGTGAAATATTAGCATTCAGCCAAGGTAACTTATTTATGTAAAAGTATAAGTTATAAATAAATAAATGAGATGATATGTTCGAGATAAAGTATAACATTAATGTTATAATTTGGCTTGTTTAAAATGTTTTGATTATTCTTTTGAATGGTTAAATTTGCTTATGACTTACTAAGCTAAATTAGCTTACTTTGTGTGTATATATATTTGTCTTTGTTTTATAGATTTTGGAGATCGTTACATGCTCGGGGATCGTCAGTAAAGTCAATCGCACTATCGTTTATTCTCGGTACTTTTGAAAGTTTTAAATTCAAACTTATGGCATGTATATGCTATATTATCCTTTGAACATATTTGATTCTGATATGTATATATGTTAAAAGGCCATGCGAAAATGGCTTGTTTATTTTGCCAAGTACGTTTATATGGTTGAGTAAATGATGCGGTTGATAAATTGGTTGTGGTTTACATATTCTGCTATGAAACATATTTGTAGGTGAATATGGTTTGAAGTGGTTGGTTGCAAAATGAATGATTTATAAATAGTTCATTTAGTAAGCTTAATATATAGAATGATTTGCAAGTGTGATGAGTTGTATGATTCGACTTATAATGGTTTTAAATGGTGAATTTATAGCTAATTGTATAGTGACTAATTTATTTCGAATTGTATTGGTTAAGTGTACACATTTTGTAATATGAATGAGATGGATATTTGTATGATTCATGATGGTTACAGTATGATCTCTTAAAGGTTAAAATAGTTGAATATCATTTGATGAGTTGTGATTAATTCAGCACATGAATATTTGTTATACTAGTTATTTATTTTCGGATAATGTATCCATGTAAAAATCATGTCATAAAATGGAGTTGTATATTTAGTATATGAGGTTTATGTATTCAGATTGGTAATGAAATATTAAGGACAATTTTGGTTATGACTTTTAAGCTTTTGTTGTGTTTGTAATTTTGAATTGGTTTGGTAAATTAAAGTGTTAGTTAAAATGATTATTTTATATAATGCATGCTTATATGTGGATAAATGCTAAAATATTATGATGTTATATAGTATAATTTTTTTTGTAGTATGCCATATCTTATTTCAATGTTATTATATTATTTTAAAAACATTTGATTGAGAATGATTGTGACTGCCATAAAGCTGTGTCTCTTTTGTAATACCTTGTAACCCATTTTGGCGATGGATACGGGTTTGGGGTGTTACATTTTTAATTGAAACGGTGGATCTTGCAGACTATACCACCTTAGTAACCATTACTAGGACCAAGAAAAATGATGCAAAAGAAAGAAATGAATGAAGAGGAACAGGAAATATTCTCTGGCGTAAACAATAAATATTCCTTGTAAGAAAAGAGGAGTGAACAGGAAATATTCTCTGGCATAAACAGTAAATATTTCCTGGTAAGAACAGTAAGATTCTCTGGTGTATGAATAGTGAATATTCTTTGTAGTTTGTATTTCTGTAACCAGAGAATATATTCTCTAAAAAGTTTCAATTATGAAATAAAAGTTTCAATTATGTAATGATGTAAGGGATTAAATTTCCCGATTCAAATGATGTAAAGAGACAATAGCCCTCTATAAAGGCTATCAGATTTAGAATGAAGGGCACGACTTGAAATACCTATTTTAGAAATCAAAACTCGTTTCTTCAAATTTTTAAGTTTCTCCAAATTTTTAAGTTTTCAAAATTTATGTTTTAAATTATTTTCCTTTTCAAGATTTAATCAGATTTTAATTTCAACTTACAAATTATGGTTATGATTATCATATTTCAAATTTCACTCGTTTCTCCAAATTTTTAAGTTTTAAAAATTTAAGTTTCAAATTATTTTCCTTTTCAAGATTTAATCAAATTTTAATTTCAACTTACAAATTAAAATTACGATTATTACATTTCAAATTTCATCCTCAGATCCTCGAGATAGTTTGGTATCAAAGCCAAGGAGGAGCAGATATTTTTAAGTTTTGAAAATATTCAATTTATTTTCTATATTTCTGAGTTCTGGTTTAATTGTCTTCATTGATGTATTATTATTTTGCTGAGTATTGATACACAGTCCAGTTAGCCATGGGTTAGACATGTTAAGGACAAAGTATCCCTGTATGCAACAATAATAATCCAAAAATCCTGATAGTAGAACCCCCTTGTAGGAAATAAGAAAACAAAGAATGTTTCCTTTCCTTAGAAGAACCAATTCTTCTACAAGCTTTGTTTTCAATCAATCCCAAGAGTCCAACCAAACTTCAAACAACACTGTTAATGAAAAAGAAGAACATTATGAAAATATTCCCCAAAGATTTGATAATTGGACTCTTCCAAGAGTTCTAACAAACTAAGTTTATAAGAAAACAACTTTTGAAAATTTAAATATTTTTTGCAGTTACGTTATAAAAATAAAAGAAATGAGTTTACCTATTCAAAAAGAATATGAAACAATCCAATTATTAGATAAAGTCGTCATTAATAAACTCAAAGAACAAAAATACAAGTATGTCTATTTTGGACTAGTCCAAGTTGGTGGCAAACCTCTTAGTGTTGAAGCCACTAAAAATAACTCAATTTTAATTGTCTTAAGAGACTAAAGACACATCATGTTTAATGACTCATTATTAGGAACTACAGAAATAAGCCTATGTACTGGCCCAATACATTTTAATAGTTATCCAAATTTTATGGTTTCTTTAATTGACAAAAATATTTTAGAATCTTTGACCCTCGAAATACATAACCACAACTACAAAATGTTTCCTAGTCCAGAAGTACTAACTTTAGTCTATAGAATCCACTTCAAAGCCATGTATTCTACAGTTAATACCAAAACTTTACTTGAAACCCCAAAAGGAGAAACCCTCTTAATAGAAATAGATACTTCAAGATTTCATACCACAATCCCAAGAACAATACAATGGCATGAAATAAGCCTTCCTGATAAGTGGAAACTTGAGGGTGCTACAAACCTAGTGGCACCAATTCCAATAAGAAACACTAAATTAAGTGAAATTTCTCAACACCAAGATGGCATAGTTGAATTAATATTCAATAGACCACGAAGAATGCCTCCAAGCCATTTCTTCGAAATAGAAAGTACCACTACAGCTTTCAGGAGGTTAAATTTAGAAGAAAAGTCAAATCCAGAAACGCAAATGGCATATTTTAGGGTAGCTAGAGCCTCTATCTCTTCTATTCCAACAACATTTAGAACCAATTTACAAGGAATAGATAATTCCTCAAATATAGTTCAACCTATCTATGCCAGACAAGAAGAGAGTCCTCAAAATTCACCTAATATGTCAACAACATATTCATCAATGACTAATAATGCAAGACAAGGAGGAAATTCAGAATTAATTATAATGATAGAAAGAAAGCATTCAGTAAAACATAAAATTCATCAATATAAAATTACAAGTCTAAATTAATTGCACCTGATACCCCAATGTAAGCCCAACATTCAGTAAATACATTACACCAATCCTCCCAATCTGACTCTGACCAGTCAAATGAAAAATAAATTAACATGATGGCTTGGAAAGAACCAAAAATATTATATTATCCAAAAACCACTGCACCTGATCTTAATATAGAAAAAAAACCCGTTTTTCAGAATAAATACAATGCTAATACAATATATGAATGGAATATAGACGAAATGTCTGAATATAATATTCTTAGTTTATTATAACAAATGACAATTGTTTCAAATGTTTACAAAACCCAAAACCAAAATGGATTAATTAGTGATCATGCTATAGCCAATCTTTTAGTTGCTGGATTTACTGGTCAATTAAAAAGATGGTGGGACCATGCACTCACTAAAACCCAACAAGAAGAAACCTTAAAAGCAATAAAAAAAGATGATCAAGGAAGAGAAATCCAAGATGTAGTAGCAACTTTAATTTTCTCAATCTCTAAACACTTTATAGGAGATCCTTCTCATCTTAAAGATAGAAATTCAAAATTATTATCAAATTTAAAATGAAAAAATTAACCAATTTTAAATTGTATAAAGATGACTTTATGACTAGAGTTATGCAAAGATCTGATACCCAACAACTATTTTGGAAAGAAAAGTTTCTGGCAAGACTTCCTACTTTACTAGGAGAAAAAGTTAGAAATCAAATAAGAGAAAATTACAGAGGTATTATTCCATATGAAAAACTTACATATGGTGAACTAATTAGTTTCACCCAAAAAGAAGGGTTAAAAATTTTTCAAGATTTAAAATTATAAAAACAACTTAAGAAAGAAAGATATCAATATAAAAAGGAATTAGGATCATTCTGCCACTAATTTGACATTAGGAATGAACATTCTTCTTGAAAAACATGTTGCCCTGTAAAACCAAAAAAATAGAAGAAAAAATATTTCGGAATATTATAAAAAACCCAAATATAGAAAATACAGAAAAGAAAAGAAACAACAAAAAATAGAAAACAAAAAAGATAAAACAATAAAATATTATAGGTGTGGAAAACCAAGACACATATCAAAATATTGCAAAATTAAAAGAAAAATTAATAATTTAAATCTAGATGAAGAAATAGAACAAAAATTAAATGAGGTTCTCTCAGAAACAACTTATTCTGAAAATGATACATCTACCGAAACAAATGAATTACAAATAGACGAATTACATACAACGTCCCAATCTTCTGATGATGAAAATGAACCCTCAATTAATATGTTAACCAAAGACCAATAATTTATGATTGAAGTTATTGATAAAATTCAAAACCCGGAACTTAAAAGAGAATACCTTTTGAAATTAAAATCCTCATTAAAAGATAACTAGAAAAAGAAAAAAAAATATTTCTAGTCAATCACTAATGTATAATATACAAGATATAATATTTAATAAATATGAAAAAATAAAACCCAGAAAAATTACAAATTCTGAATTACAGTTAGAAATAAAATAAAATAAATTAGAAATTTCTTAGCTTAAAATGGAACAACAAGAAATGAAAAAACAAATGCAAACCTAAAAACATGAAATCTCAGAAAATAGTTCGTCAGAAACTGAACCCGAACTTAAGAAAATACACAGGAATATATGATGGTTCTAACTGAAGTATCTATCCAAAGATATTTAATAAAAATAAATATTGTTATAAATAATGAATTTCAATTAGAAACAATAGTCTTTTTTGATACAGGAGCAGACCAAAATTGTATTAGAGAAGGGATATTTCTGACAAAATATTATGACAACACATCAGAATCTCTTAAAGTTGTAAATAGTAAAAAAACTAAAAATTACTTACAAAATTCCCAATGCAGAAATATGCAACAAAGGTATAAAATATCAAATATATATTTTTAATGGTAAAAGATATTATACAAGACGTTATATTAGGAACCCTATTCATAACCTTACTCAAGCCATATAAAGTAACAAATAATTCTATCTCCACCAAAATTTTAAACACTAAAGTAGAATTTCCTTTTGTAGAAAAACCAAAAATAAGAAATCTCAACTTATTAAAATCTTTATCCATCCATAATGGGCAAATCAATAATTTAATTAATCATAAACGTAAATAAATCTCTTTTCTAAAAGAAGAAATATTTTTTAAAAAATTGATTGAACAATTAGAAAAAAGAGAAGTACAAAAAAGGATAAATCAAATCAAAGAAGAAATAGAATCAACAATTTGTTCTGACATTCCTAATACTTTTTGGAATAGGAAAAAACATGAAGTAGCATTACCATATGAAAATAATTTTGAAGAAAGACAAATATCCACAAAAGCAAGACCAATACAAATGAACAAAGAAATGGAAGAATTTTGTAAAAAAGAAATACAAGATCTTCTTAATAAAAATTTAATTAGGAAAAGCAGTTCTCCTTGGAGTTGTTCAACATTTTATGTAATAAAATATGCAGAACTCGAAAGAGGAACCCCAAGATTAGTAATTAATTACAAATCTCTCAATTAAGCCTTAAAATGGATCAGGTACCCAATACCAAATAAGAAAGATTTTTTACAGAAACTTTGTAATGCAAATATTTCTCAAAATTTGACATGAAATCTGGATTTTGGCAAATCCAAATAAAAGAAGAAGAAAGATATAAAATGACATTTACTGTTCCATTTAGACAATATGAATGGAATGTAATCCCTTTTGGATTAAAAAATGCTCTATCCAAATTTCAAAGAATAATGAATGATATTTTTTTTACCAATATTCTCAATTCACAATAGTATACATCGATGATGTATTAGTGTTTTCAGAAAAGTTAGAAAAACACTTCAAACATTTATCCATCTTTATAAAAGTATAAAAAATAATAGTTTAGTAGTTTTTAAATCCAAGATAAGTTTGTTCCAAACCAAAGTAAGGTTTTTAGGTCATTACATTACCCAAGGAACCATTACCCCTATAGAAAGGTCCATAGAGTTTGCTAGCAAATTCCCAGACTAAATCATCGAAAAAGTCCAATTACAAAGATTCTTAGGAAGCCTCAATTATGTCATAGACTTTTTTCCAGGTCTTAGCAAATTATGTAAACCATTATATGATAGGCTCAAAAGAATCCACAACCTTGGACAAATGACCACACCAATATTATCACCCAAATTAAAAAAAACAAATCACTAAGATTCCTTGTTTATATTTAGCTGATCCAAATGCCCCCAAGATCGTAGAAACAGATGCTTCTGAAATAGGATACGGTGGGATCCTAAAACAAGTTAAAGGGGGAAAAGAGAAAATAGTCCAGTTTACTTCCATACACTGGAATCCAACTCAGCAAAATTATAGTACTATTAAAAAATAAATTTCATCAATTATTTTATGCATTACAAAATTCCAAAGTGATTTATTAAATCAAAAAATTCTTTTTCGAATTGATTGCAAATCAGCAAAAGAAGTTTTACAAAAAGATGTTCAAAATATTGCCTCAAACAGATTTTTGCAAGATGGTAGGCAATTTTGAGCATATTTGATTTTGATATTGAATACATCAAAGGAGAAACTAATTCTTTGCCTGATTTTCTCACTAGCGAGTTTCTTCAAAAATACCACCCAAACTCCGAGACAAAGGAAAAGGAAAAATCAAAGAGTAATCCAAAACCCAAATTTCCTCAAAACCAATTAAGTCATGGTATGAAATTTGCCATGAAGAAGAAAATAAGAGATCATCATCCTCATCAAAATCCTCCAAAAATACAGTCGTTCAAGATGCACAAAATCCAAATAAAATTGATTCTTAAATAAAAAAAAATGGATTGAGTCCCTTTCTCAATGTCTAGAAGTGGCATTGGCCTTTTCTTAAATGAAAAAGGAAACTCCTCTCAAGCAAATTGCTGGTGAAGCAACAAAGATTTCAAAAAATGAAGAGATTGTTTTACATAAACCAAAATCTCTCAAAAATATTTTAAAAGTGACATCTCTCCAAGATGTTTTTCCAAAAGAAATAACAGTGTCTTCATAGACCGCTACACAAAAATCCTCACAATATTTTCCAAACAAATATTTTGAAAAATTCTTGTTATGGAGGAAGAATTTTCAGAAAAACCTTAACATAGACTTGCAAAAGAACTTTTTAATGGATGACATTTCAAGCCATTGGATTCTCAAAAACCCCAGCAATATTATGAAAACATACTAGTTCAGACTAGATCAGTACTGTTCAAACACTACACAGACCCAAATGATCTAAATTTTATTACCCATTCGACAACCCAAATATTAAAAATTCTTTGGCTAAGGGATTAGAGTGAAAACCCAAATTCTCCAAAGAAATTTCTAGCCAAATTTACCACCAAAATTGACCACCACCCATATTTCACATATTGAGATTACCAAATGGCGTGGTACAACGCCTTCTTAATGAACGACCAACATATGAGACATTCTTGGCTCATATATTTCAAATATGACACCCAATTGAAATTCTCAAACTGGTTCCAAGAATGGTGGAATTGGTATAGGCCATCACCCTTCAAGATCCTACTAGAAAAAATTCAAAATTTATGGCCCAAATTCTTTGACAAATTTCAACTTGAACCAGACCAAAAACACATTTACGAACAATCCATTTTTTCTCAAAATTGTGCATTTCTTGGATTGTTTGTTGGAATTATTCTTATGAGAAAGATTAATGTACTAGAATTCCATTATTAGTTCAAAACTACAGAACTAAATGGTGGGACAAGTTTAATGATGAAAAATATGATTCAAAATATTTGGATAATTTTTTCAACAAGAATCTGAGATTATGTAAGTTCGCAGCCCCGGATCAAACTACAACAAAATTCCTTCAAGCAAAATCGACAGCTAGTGCGATGTTAGCTCAAGCCAAGACTAAAAAGGAATACAAAAAACTAAGGAATACAAAAAACTCATTGCTGAAATGCTCAGCTCAGTGGATTCTGAATCCGAAGATGAGAAATCTTCAGTGTCTTTAATCAAAACAGAAGATCTTGTAGACAATACCACTCAGTAACCATTACCAGGACTAAGAAAAAATGATGCAAAAAAAAAAAATGAATAAAGAGGAACATGAAATATTCTCTAGCGTAAACAGTAAATATTCCCTACATGAAAAGACGAGTGAACAGGAAATATTCTCTGGCATAAACAGTAAATATTCCCTGGTAAGAATAGTAAGATTCTCTGGCACATAAATAGTGAATATTCTCTGTAGTTATTATTTTTGTAACTAGAGAATATATTATCTGAAGAGTTTCAATTATGTAATCAAAGCTTCAATTATATAATGATGTAAGGGATTGAATTTCCCGATTCAAATGATGTAAAGAGACAATTGCCCTTTATAAAAGGCTATCAGATTTAAAATGAAAGGCACAACTTGAAATACTAATTTTAGAGATCAAAACTCGTTTCTCCAAATTTTTCAGTTTTTAAAATTTAAGTTTTAAATTATTTTCCTTTTCAAGATTTAATCAAATTTTAACTCAACTTACAAATTACGATTACGATTATCACATTCAAATTCCATTCTTAGATCCTCGAGACAATCTGGTATTAGAGCCAGGTTGGGGCAGGTATTTCTAAGTTTAGGTATCGATACCTTCATCAAAATTTAAATTTCTGGAGTTCCAGAATGTCATTTTGGTATTGATTTTGTGCAGTGGTATAGATACCTTTTTAAAAGGTATTGATACCTTTTGTTTTGGTATCGATATTTTTCCCATGTTTTGAGTAGAAACAATGTTAAAATCATTTCCAAACATAATTTAACATCTAATAACGTCCCCATACATTTATATTAATAATTTTTGGGTTAAATAAGTTAAAATACTATGTATAAATGTTGAAATTAAATAGTGTCTAGCCAAAACCATTTTGGCACCAAATGTAAGAGTCTTATACTAGGTCCATACAATCAGACTAAAAAAGTTGGTTGAACTGTATGAACTAGAGCGAATTTGAAGGGTAGGCAGGGCCCTTGCCCCCTCTCCCCCAAAAACAGAAAAAATTCAATTTAACCCTATTATAAATAGAAAAATTATAAATTCATATATAATAAAATTTCATTTAGGCCCATAATATGATTTTTTTTCAATTTAATACTCTTATAAATAAAGAAATTATATATTAATAAAATTACGTTTTCGGAGATATACAACCTTGCCAACTTGTGCAACGGATAATTAGTATGGACAGACAAAAAATGTGTTGACTTAGCCAGTCTATCCACAATTACCCAGATTGAATCCTTCTTAGTAGGTGCCATAGGAAACCCATTAACAAAGTCCATAGTCACATGTTCCAACTTCCACTAAGGAATCTGAATAAGCTATAATAAACTAGAGGGGAACTATTGCTCAGTCTTAACTTGCTAGCACGTCAAAAACTTACCCAAAAACTCAGTTACCTCACTCTTAAGACCTGGCCACCAATTTGGTTCCCTTAAATCTTGGTACATATTATTCCCTCTAGGATGCATAGCGTATGTGCTACTATGTACTTCCCAAAGAATAAACTATCTCAAATTTTGATCATTAGGACACAATATCTCTCTCAAAAATACAAAACTCCTTCAAAGTTAAACCCAAAATCTGTAGTCTTCCCCTCCTCAATCTGTCTAAACCGAGGTGTAAAAGATTGCTTCAACCGAATCTCATCCACTGAGGTAGGTCTCACTTGCAACCTTGTAAACAAACCTCTATCACCAGTCAAGCTCAATTTAGCGAACATAACTCTCAAATCAGTTATCGACTTTTTATTCAATACATCAATCATAATGTTCGTCTTTCCTGGATGGTGCTTAATGGTACAATCATAATCCTTGAGCAATTCTATCCATATCCTCTACCTCAATTTTAACTCCTTTTGGGTGAGGAGATACTTAAATATCTTGTGATCCGTGTAAATGATACACTTATTACCCTATTGATAGTGCTTCCAAATCTTAAAGGAAAAAACAACAGTTGCTAGCTCAAGGTCATAAGTTGGATAGTTACATTTGTGTGGCTTAAGTTTACTTGAGGCATAGGCCATAACCTTACCGTCTTGCATCAAAACGCAACCAAGACCGGTGTGAGTCGCATTGCTATATACCATATAGCCTTTCCCAAACTCAGGCTGAATTAGAACAGGTGATTGAGTCAACACGGACTTAAGCTTCTCAAAACTATCATGTTTCTTCTTAGTCCACTTGAAATGTTCACTTTTCCTCAATAGCTTGGTCACAGGAGCTACAATCAAGGAAAACCCTTCCAAAAACCTTTTATAATATTCGACTAGTCTAAGGAAACTCCAAATTAAGTTGACGTTTTTAAGCTATTTCCAATACAAAATAGCTTCAATTTTCTTTGGATCAGCAAAAATACCCTCAGATGATACCACATGACCCAAAAACATCACTTTGTGGAGCCAGAACTCACACTTACTCAATTTAGCATAAAGCTTTTTCTCGTGGAGAATCTGTAGAACTACTATTAAGTGCTCATCATGCTCTATTTCAAACTTGGAGTAAATCAAGATGTTGTCGATAAATACCACAACAATTGATCAAGATAAAGCTGGAAAACCCGATTCATTAAGTCCATAAAAACATCTAGAGCATTCGTAAGACCAAAGGGCATCACAAGAAACTCATAGTGACCATACTGAGTCCTAAATACGGGTTTAGGAACATCCGTTTCTTTCACTTTTAGTTGTGAGTATTCAGACCTTAGATCGATTTTAAAAAACACCTAAGCACCTCTAAATTGATCAAATAAATAATCTATCCTTAGTAAGGGATACTTGTTCTTTACAGTTAACTTGTTTAATAGATGGTAATCGATGTAGAGTCTCATGGATCAATCCTTCTTTTTTGCAAATAGGACTGGAGATCCCCATGGCAACACTCTTGTCCTTATGAATCCACGATCTAGTAGTTCCTGTAGTTGTCCCTTGAGTTCCATAAGCCCTTTAGGGATCATGTGGTAAAGAGCAATGGACACCTGAGTTGTCTCAAGCAATAGATCAATTCCAAATTCAACCTCGTGCTTCATAGGTAATCCAAGTAACTCTTTTGGAAAGACGTCGAGAAAATCTATCATTGTATGAATTCTCTCTACAATTTATTCACTAACATTCGTGTCCAGAATATAAGCCAAATAGGCTTCGCATCCCTTACGTACCAACTTTTTAGCCACTAGAGTGGAGATCACATTAGATAGGTAATATCTATGCTCTCCAACCATCACTATCTCCTTTCCAGCAGAAGTCCTCAAAGTAACCCTCCTTGAAGCGCAGTTCAAACTGACTTGGTGTTCCACCAACTAGTCCATACCTAGAATAAGATCAAATTCTATAAAGGGTAATTCCACCAAGTTTGCCGAAAATACTTCTCTTGAAATTCTAGCAGACACCTCTAATAAATTTTGTTCATACAAATAGATTATCCTAGGGGACTGAGTACAGTTATGTCAGTAACAGCTTCTTCTACCCTAATCCTTAATTTATCAACTATCAAGTAAGAAACATACATGTGGGTTAAACCAATATCAATCAAAGCGAAGTACTAAACATAATTAATCATAAAAGTACCTGCTATGACATCGGTTGTGTCATGGTCTTCCCTATGTCTAGCCGTAAAAAAAAAGTACAACCTATCTTGCATCGGCTCGGTTAGCACCTTGATCTGGTGCTCTCTGTCTCTATCTAACATTACCACATCTATCCAGACCCTGACCTCTCTTAGGTTTCTTTCTAGCTTTCTAGTTCTGACCTCTGTTCTATTTTTGGGCTTGCATCTTCTTATTATGAAGTCGGCAATCCTTGATCTTATAATCCAAAGACTTTAGTCAAATTAAAACAGTAGTTTTGAGACCACAAATTTGAGGTTAGAATAATTATTTTGTTATTATTTTAATGTCTACAGCATGATAGTATGATTGTGTAAAAATTTGTTAAGAAATTTTATCGTTTGCATGCTCAATTCGATAAAAAGGACTAAATTGCGTAAAGTGTAAAAGTTGAGTTCTAATAGCTAAAGGGGTCTAATAGCTATGAAAATTTAAAATAGATGTCCTCAAATGGTAATTAGACCATTTTAAATATGAGTGGACATTTATGTACGTGATTTAGGTTAGTAAAAATGATAAAACAAAGACTATCATCTTTGTTTTTCTCCTTTAGCCAAAAATACAACCTAAAATGCCATGGGAATAGCTTGAAGAATTTGGCCATTTATCTTAGCCTTGCATGTGAGTATTTTTTGTCCCATCTTTTTAATGATTTATATGTTTTTGGAGTCATTGTAACTTAATCTAGCTAGCCCAAGGACTAATTTGTGAAACTGTTAAAAGTATAGGGTTTTACCATTGATGAATGTGTGTGTATTTTGATGTTTGATGATAGAAAATGAATGGTTGTTGTTAGATAAACAACAATTGTTAAGTGATTTTTGGTTGAAATTGCAAATTAGGGATTTATTTGTGAAATGTGTAGAATTCATGGTGAAATGTTTGAAATAATAAAAATTTTGGCTGCTATGGGTCTATAGGAAATTCAGCTAGCATGGCTATGGACTCAATTGCATGAATTTGCATTTTTATGAGCTAGGGACTAAATTATAAGTAAGTCTAAAGTTTAGGGGCAAAGTGTAAAATTGCCATAATATGAAATTTTGATTAAATTGAATAGAATGATAAAGAAATAAGTTAAATTTGATTATATATAGATTAAGAAAAGCAAAGTTCAAAATTAGAATGGGGAAAAAATAAAATAGTGGATTGATAGCTTGTTTCTCTCCGTATAAATCCGAGGTAAGTTCGTATATTTAATAAGCATTAGATTATTTGTAATTGAATGCTAAATTGATATAAATGTGATGATACGATGATACGAAAGTTCTTGACAAGTTATCAACAATGTATTAATCTGGGTTGAACCTTAGGAATAGATAGGATACAAATTACATGTCATTAAGGGTTATTGTGTTTTGGGTGCTAGTCCGTATGTTTTACCAGCGGCTGAGTTTTTTGGCATGTGTTGCGGATTCTCGTCAGCTTGTGTGAGCAGCACCGTGTAGTTACGTCTTGATCGTTAGTTGATAGTTCAGAGTGAGCATTATATGAGATATGAGATTGAGATGGCTTTGGCCTTGTATTAGCACTTAGGGTGCGAGATTCCTGAGTATGTGATATTATTCCAAATGGTTCAAGGGGTATATTGATGATATGAATGTGTAAGAGATTGATACGTATCAGCCCAAGTATGTACATAAACTGTATAAGCATTGAATCTATAAAGTTTATGAGTTACATGATCTACTATGTGGATGAACATATATTAGCCTTGTGATTAAGTTAAATTGTAGTGTTTTATGATAGATGACTTAATTTGAGAGTGAATGGTATGTTTTACTTATTAACTATATGAGCTTACTAAGCTTTATAGCTTACTCTGTTTACTTTTCAATGTTTTATAGTGATTATCGAAGCTTACTCGGATTGGGAATTGTCGGAGATTTTATCACACTATCAAGCTATCATTTTGGTACTATTGAACTTGTGTATTTGGTTATATGGCATGTATAGGTATTGTGGTTAATATGGCCTGTATGTTGGTAATGGATTTAGCCAATTGATTTGGCTTATAAATGATGTATGTTTTGGTTATGTGTATAGCCATTGGATTTGACTTATTTTGGTATACTTGGTGATGTGTATATATGTGCAAATGGCCTTTTGGTATGTTGTGCATAATGGCTATGTGAATGCTTGTTGTGAATTAGTATTTTGTGTACCAAATGGTTGTATATTGAGATTGTATTAGCATGCTAAGTATTAGGCAAATAATGCATATTTGAAAGTGACCAACTAGGTGAATTCTTGAAGATGATATTGGTATGTTTTGGATTGGCAAATTTATAATGTTATGAGTATTATAGTTTTTGGTATTGGAATTGTAACATCCCTTACCCGTATTCAATGCCGGAATAGGGTCTGAGGCATTATCAGACTTATCACAAAAATAATCGTACAATTCCGATTCATAAATTTGATTCCAAATTAACACCATTTGAAATTAAGCATAAAGTCCCTAATACGAGCCTACGTGGCCTTAAACATGCTTTAGGAGTAGTCTGGGACTAAACCAAAAACTCATGGAATTTTTACAAAACTTAGAAAATTTTTCCACTAAACAGGGGTCACACGCCCGTGTGGACAGGCCGTGTGGTCACACACGCTTGTGTCCCGACCTCGTGTAACTCTCTGACTTGTAACCCATGAACAAATTGAGATCACACGGCCATGTCACACGCCTGTGTGCTAGACCGTGTGGAAAATTAATTTTCATAAAATAGGTGTAGACTTCACACGGCTAGGGCACACGCCCCCGTGTTTGAGGCCGTGCCACCTACAGGGCTGAGACACATGCTTGTGTCTCTACCCGTGTTCTCAATTCTGAGCATTTCGTTTCTAAAAATTAAGGTGCAAGGGACACACGGTTGAAACACATGCCAATAGGGCGGGCTGTGTTTCACACACGGTGTAGACACACACCCGTGTGTCTACCCGTGTAGACAAAATAAAGGGTATTTACCAAGCCATTTGCCACCCTCATTTGCACATACACTTACACCAATTCAAAGGCACAAACATAATATACTTAGGCAACCAAAACATTCATAAATATGACCAACACATGTCCACACAATATCAGCATCTATCATACTCACAACATTTATTAAGCCACAATTGACTACTTTCAAGATACCTAATTGTACACCAATTTATCATCTCATCAATAGATCACATTACCAAACATTTCACATTCATGCCATAAATCACATTTCTATAATTCACCAAGCATACTATGACCATGTTACCAAAGACATTGGCACAAATATGAATATACTTAGGCTTACAACCATATTAGCCAAAATAAGCCAATTTACATGGCCAAATATCAAATCAAGCCTTTGACAATTACAAGCCAATACATTGGCTAAAATCATAATGACACATATAAAAAAATGACCAAGTCCCTATACATGCCATACTTTCAAAATACTAAGATCATCAATACCTAAAATAGAGAGTTTGATAGTGTGATTCGAATCTCCAACGATCTCCAATCTGAGTTAGCTGGGCGACACTATAAAAACATGGAAAATAAACGGTGTAAGCTATATAGCTTAGTAAGCTCGTATGCAAGAAATAAGCAAACCTTGCCATACATATAACATTCAATAATATAACATGATTAAATGTAAATTTACCATAGCCTCATGATCATAATTCATTCCATCATAATTCATCACTTCACGAATTTAAGAATCATAAGTTTTAAGCACATACCTGTACCATCTCGTAATGGTTTTACACATATTCTCATCTCTAACATACCCGTGAACCATTCAGAATAACAATGTCGGATACTCGGGAAATTTGCACACTAAGTGCCACATATGTAGCCAGAGCTACCTAAGTCTCATATCACATAATTGCTCGCTCTCGAGCTACCGACAGGCCTGCTCACACAAGCTATCAGTCAAGACGTATCTACGCAGTGCTGCTCACACAAGCTGTTAAGTATCTGCAACATAGCCGGTATACTCAACCACCGGTAGGATGTACAAGATCAACTCCCGGATCACATAATCACATAACACATAATGACCTTAGTGACATGTCACTTGTATCCTAACCTATTCCTAAGGTTCAACGAGATTTCTCACTTGCTGAATCGTCGTTGAACTCGTTCGTAGAATTATAATCATTCACGTAATCAAACATAAAATTCATGCAATATTAAAGCATTTAAATACAATTATTCTAAAGCTTATTTTTAACATACGAACTTACCTCGGTACAAAATGGCTAATAGTTCGATTTAGTCCACAACCTTGTTCTTTCCCAGGTCTAGGTCAGAACCTCGCCTTTCTTGATCTATAATACCACATTTAACTTATTTAATCATCACATTATTCAATTTAATCCCAAAAACACCTTATGGAAAAAATCATATTTTTGCCCCTAACTTTTTAACTTTTTACATTTTAGTCCCTAGGCTCGTAAAATTATTTTCATTCAATTTCATCACACCCAAGCCTAGCCGAACCTATTCTTTGCTCATAACAGCCCACATTTTTCATTTATTCACATTTTTACACACATTTTACAACTTTTACAAATAGGTCCCTATTTGACATTTTCATCAAAAATTACCTTGTAAATGTTGTTTATCTAACACCGAACATACATTTTCTACCATTAAACATCAAAATACACAAATATTCAACATGGGTAAAATTTTAGACTTTGATTTTCTTTCAAATTAGTCCTTGAAATAGTTAGATTAGATTACACCAATCTCAAAAATATAAAAATTATTAAAAATGGGACAAGAACGGACTTACAATCAAGATTGAAAGTTGGCCAAAAACCCTAGCTATGTCTTCCTTTTGATTTTCAGCCATGGGGGATGAAATTAGAAAAGATGAACACTTTTTATTTGTTTTATTTTGTCTTTATTAACCAAATGACCAAAATGCCCTTAATGCCAAGCTTTGAAATTTCACCTAACCATGTCCATTTTTGTCCAAATTAGAGTATAATGGTCTAATTACAATTTAAGCAGCTCTAATTTAAAATTTCATAGCAATTAGACACCTCTAGCTTTTTGAAAACATATTTTGCACCTATTGCAATTTAGTCCTATTAGTCAAATTGGACACCCTATCGATAAAATTCTTAATGAAATTTTCACACAATCATTCAATCATATTGTAGACCTTAAATAAAATTAACATTTCTACTTAAATTTGTGATCCCAAAACCACTGTTCCAATTTGACCTAAAAATGAGCTGTTACAGGAATAACATGATTTAGGCTTGGTTGAGCTAGGTTATATGCCATTTGCCTTGTTTAGGTGGATGCAAATTTGAGTGAGAAAGATAACTTGGAAAATAGCCTATTTTTGTCCACACGAGCATGTGTCTCAGCCGTCTGTGACACAAGGTCAAGTGACAGGGCCGTGTGTCCTCTAATGTTTATTTAGAAACCAAGTCAGTATGCTCCACACGGCCCAGCACACGGGCATGTGACCTTCTCGTGTGGCTTAAGTTAGCATACCCTATAATTTTAGCACATCCTGGTATACGGGCATGTGAGGCCATTTCGAAGGGTACACGAGCTAGTGACATGGGCGTATGGTTGGTCGTGTAACCCAAGTAAGGGAGTTACACGGGGTAGGACACGGACTGGGGCATGGCCATGTGATCCCATTTTGAATGTCAATACGGCCTGTGACAGGGGCGTGTCTCTCACACGGCCTGGCCACACGGGCGTGTGTCCCTTGTACTTTGAAAATTTTCTATGTTTTTCCAAAAAATTTTTGAGTTATCAGTTTAGTCCCGAACCACTTCTAATGTTTGATTTGAGCATCGAGGGCTCATATTAGGGACAATATGATTGTTTGTGAATGCATTTATTTGGATATGAAAAATGTATGAGAAATGTATGATTGCTTAATTGTTAAGTCCGAAAATGCTCCGTAATCCTATTCCGGCGATAGATACGGGTTAGAGGTGTTACCTTTATTGATATCAGAGCTACAATTTAGTTGATTCTAGGACTAACGTTGCGTGCGAGAGTCTAGCTATACATGCCATATATAACTTGTGATAGTGTGATATCTCCTGACTGTTTTAAATCGTGTTTTCATATAGCTATGGATCCCAATCGAGCATTGGCTGATAATGTAGAAAGTAATGAGCCAGCCTCCATTCGTGGAGCAGCACCGTCTAAATCGAGACCTGTATCTGAGAGTTAGGAAGGAGAGGTGTGATAGTACTAATTTGACCCTAATCGGAAAAGTGGTTTCGGAACCACAAAACTGAGTCAGAAAATTTTGAAATATATATATATATATTATTTTCTATGTTTTTATTTTTTTTGAATTGATATGTTTGAAAATTTGGTATTTTAATTTTGTCTTTTGGATGTGAAATTTAGCTAAAAAGGACTTGTTTGAGAACTTTGAAAATGTGGTAGGTAAATGTCTAAGGGATTAATTTGTTGAATTACTAAAATGGTAGATTTGCATGTCTATTTTACCTTTTTAAATTAAGGGCACGGTAATGAGGTTGGTATACAATAAATATATGCTTTTTATAATAATAGATTATATAATTGAAATATGTTATAATATAAAATAAGTTATAATATATTAAGTGGGGGGTGATAAAAACAAGGAAATTCAATGTTTCTCTTCCATCCCCATTGCCGAAAGCATAAGTGAAAGAAGAAGGAAAATGTCAAGGGCATTCGGCCATCTTAAGGGTTAATTAAGGTAGGATTTTATGTTATTTTTATTAAATTTTATGAAAATTGAGTTAGTAGTCAAGCTCTTACTATAACCCATATGTGGATTTTTTTTTTGAATTGGTGACAAAATGTGCATTCGGTTATAATGGATAAATGCTAAGAGGATAGTGTTTTCATGTTTTGGATAGAAATATTAGAAAGGTGAAGATGAGCTAGCTAAATAGATATACGTGAACTTAAATGACGGTATGAACAAATGTGGAGCTTTTGCTAGTTTTAGAAGTATTCGGTCAAGGTGGTTATGTGGTGAAATTATGTGTTAAATGACAAAGTGATGTGCAATTGTTATTTTGGTAGTGATAATGCCGAAAGTGAAAAGATTGTTAAGGAATTATGGTTTAAATGTTTAGTGAAGATGATATTCGGCCTGTTAGTATGTGAATAATTTATTTAAAGTATAAACTTTATATTTATACTAAAAAATTATATGTATTCGACCTTGAGACATTAGATAAACATTAGTTGAGGTTTTAATGTCTTAAACAATGAAGGTTGTAAGATGAAGTGGAAATTATTAAATTTATATATGTGAGTATTTAGCAAGGGGTGGTTGCCGTATATATATATGTCTGTGTTTTATTAAAGTATTGATTGGATTGTTTATAATATTTGGATCTTAGGTGGTCAATAGCCGAATGGTTAGTTTAAATTTGTATGAAATAATTAGTAAGGGAAAAAGGCAAGGTCATAATAACAATGTTTGTGATATGATATTTGAATGTGTCAATGGGAACCGAATGGATTAAGTTTAATGAAAGCATAAGGTGGATAAAAATCAAATTTTGCCGTGTGATTCTTGTGATATGAAACTATTAATATTGTGGGATATAAATAAACTAGCAAGGAAATTAAACTAGTCAATTTGTTTGTTCTAGCTCAAGAACCCAAAGGAGGGGAATCAAGCAAGGGAAAAACAAAGGGTATCGAGTAGCCGATTGGAACCGTCTCATCCAACACAAGGTAAGTCCACAAGCAATTTTAAGATTAGTTATTTTATACATAAATGGTGCGCACATATCATGAAAGAACTACTCTTGTATATATATTTTCTTGATTTATAGATATGTAGTCGTATATACATATTGGATTAAGTTAATTGATTTGTTTATAATGAAATGACATTGGCACTATGTGTGCGGATTTAAATGGCACTATGTGTGCAGATTTGAATGGCACTATGTGTGCGGATTTAAATGGCACTATGTGTGCGGATTTGAATGGCACTATGTGTGCGAATTTGAATGGCACTACGTGTGTGGATTAGCAAGGCACTATGTGTGCGGGTTAGCATGGCACTATGAGTGCGAATTTCCTTGACCGAGCACTATGTGTGCGAAATCGGTTGTTGATACAATAAGTGCAGGAACTGAATGAAGAATTAAAGCTATTGAGTGAAATAAGAAATTGGACATATGAAACGTATATGCATGAATCCATCTATTTCGTCATTGTTTAATACTTTGAGGAAAAGATTTAAGGCATTTGGTTGTATGATACTTTGATTGAATAGCATGACTTGACTTGTAGTTAGATTAATAATCTAAATGATATATGGCATACATTGGTGCGGCTGTGATAGTTGATTTTTCAAAAGAATATTATTATAATAAGTAGATGTCTATCAGAGTGAGATAAAAAGGAGTTAAATGTTACTTTGAAGCGTTAATTGTAATGTGGACTTTTCTAGTTTCTATTTCGATATATCAAGTTAATTGTTTGCATTATATTGCTTACGACTTACTGAGTTGAAAACTCATTTGTTGTGTTTACTTGCCTCTTATTTAGATTTTCTTTTGATCCGTTGTGTGCTCGGGACCATCCTCGAAGTCATCGCACCTGCCTGCAACATTTTGGTACCCCTTTTTGTTAGTCTTAAGTATAACATTTTGGCATGTATAGACTTTAAATTTTAGGATTTCCATGCCATAATATTTATTTTTGTAATCATGGCCATGCGAATATGGCTTAAACTTTAATATTTCAAAAGTGGCTATGTTTGCTTTTATAATACAACTCTTTTGATTAAGTGAAACGATACTAAATGGGTGGCTAATTATTAAATTAAATAGGTCACTTAAAAAAAATTTTACTTAGAAGTTAGGCCTATGGGATGTATTTATTATTTATATGAATGAGCTAAATACTATGTGTATTTAAAATTAGTTATGCATTCGGCTATAATGGCAAACCACCAAATGAATAGTGATCCTTTTTTTTTATGATGCATATATGAGTGCAAGGCATGTTGTAAATCATATGTACGTATAGGTTGTGAAATTGTTTATACATGATAAATTAATACCTTGTGAATTCGGTTTTGTTTAATTGCAAAGATCGATAAGATGATTATTCACTATTATATTTTGTTCGATTATTCGCACATGAATTATTTTAGTAATACTCCGTAACCTTTCTAGTGACGGATACGGGTTAGGGGTGTTACAATTTATTGGTATCAAAGCTATGGTTTAGTCGATTCTAGAACTATCGTAGCGCGTGTGAGTCTAGCTATACATGATAAAATGCTAGTATATGATAGTGTGATGACTTTTGACGGTTGAAATTGTTATTTTGATTAGTAAATGGAATCCACTCCAGAGAGAGCCTTAGCGGATGACGTTGAGAGTGTAGCGCCTGCTCCCGCGCAAGGGACAGCACCTGTTGAACCTCAACTATCTGCGAGTAATCAAGATGATGGGGCTAAGCAAGCCTTCTTTTCCATGATGAATGAGTGGGTTGCACAATATGCCCGAACAAACTGGCTGCTCAACAATTCCAGAATTTAAATAATCCTCCTCCGGTGCCTATAATACCAGCAACTACTGATCCTTTGAGGCTAAGTAAACCTCCTGTTGATTTGATTAGAAAGCCTGGGGCCGAGGAATTCCGAGCCACAGCTACTGATGACGCTGAAAGGGCTGAGTTTTGGCATGATAATACCATCCGTGTTTTTGATGAGCTATCTTGCACACCTGATGAGTGTCTAAAGTGTGCCATATCCTTATTACGAGATTCAGCCTACTATTGGTGGAGAACCTTGATTTCGATTATTCCGAAGGAACGAGTTACTTGGGACTTCTTTCAGATGGAGTTTCATAAAAAGTATATCAGTTAACGATTCATCGATCAAAAGCGCAAAGAATTTTTGGAGCTTAAACAAGGTCGTTTGTCGGTATCCGAATATGAACGTGAGTTTGTAAGGCTCAGTCGATATGCTCGGGAGTGTGTAGCTGATGAAGTTGCCATGTGTAAAAGATTTGAAGAGGGGTTGAATGAAGATTTAAAGCTACTGGTGGGTATTCTAGAAATAAAAGAATTCGTAACACTAGTTGAACGAGCTTGCAAGGCTGAAGAGCTTGGAAAGGAGAAAAAGAAAGCTGAATCTGAAACTAGAGACTTTCATAAAAGATCGGCGGGTAAAATTTTTTTTTCTCGGCTGCAAAGAAGTTTAGAGACAATACTAACAGATCAAAGACGACTGTAGGAATTTCTATTAAGGAGCGACCATCAACAAACTCTCGAGCTACTTCGGTTGCTAGTGTTGGTAACAATCGGCAAGAAAAACCCGAATGTCCATAATGTGGAAGACGTCATGCAGGTGAATGTTGGGGTAAGTCTATTAACAGAGCCTGTTATAGATGCGGTTCGCGGGATCATTACATTCGAGATTGCACGGAACCTGATGAGAAAAATAAGGTACAAGGTGCGAGATCGAGTGGTGCAACAACTAGAGGTAGACCACCAAGAAATACAGGAGGCAGGAGTGGTAATCAGAGAGGGACTTCTGATACGGCTGTTCGATCTGAGACTCGTGCCCCCGCCAGAGCTTATGCCATCCGTGCACGAGAGGATGCATCCTCCCCTGATGTTATCACTGGTACATTCACTCTCTATAGTACTAGTGTGCTTGCTTTAATTGACCCTGGTTCGACTCATTCTTACGTATGTGAAACATTAGCGTCCAGTAAGACTCTACCTGTTGAGTTTACTTAGTTGGTGATACGAGTGTCAAACCCTTTAGGTCGGTATGTGTTAGTTGATAAGGTATGCAAGAGATGTTTATTGATAATTAAAGATTTCTATTTTTTGGCGGATCTGATGTTGTTACCCTTTGACGAATTCGATATTATTCTCAGAATGGACTGGTTAACCAAACATGACGCTGTGGTAAATTGTAAGCGAAAGACTATAGACTTGTGATGTTCAAGTGGTGAAATGATTCGAGTTGAGTCTAGTGATCTGAGTGGGTTACCGACAGTGATATCTTCTGTGTTAGCTCGGAAATATGTGAAAAAGGGTTATGAAGCTTATCTTGCATATGTACTGGATAACAAATTATCGGAACGAAAGCTCGAGACTATGCCTGTAGTTTGTGAGTATCCAGAAGTGTTTCCTGAGGAATTACCGGGATTGCCACCTATTAGAGAAGTAGAGTTCGGCATAGAATTGGTTTCGGGTACGACACCAATTTCGATCTCTCCGTATCGTATGGCACCAATCGAGTTAAAAGAATTGAAAGCTCAATTGCAAGAGTTGACCGACAGAGGTTTTGCGCGACCTAGCTTCTCACCCTGGGGTGCTCCAGTTCTGTTCGTGAAAAAGAAAGACGGAACTATGCGAATGTGTATTGATTACCGTCAGCTCAATAAAGTGACGATAAAGAATAAATATCTGTTGCCGCGGATAGATGACTTATTTGACCTGTTGAAAGGAGCTTCCGTGTTTTCGAAGATTGATTTGCGATCTGGCTATTATCAGTTGTGAGTTAGAGATTCTGACGTTCCTAAGACTGCTTTCAAAACGAGATATGGACACTATGAGTTTTTAGTGATGCCGTTTGGGCTCACTAATGCCCCTGCAGTTTTCATGGATCTGATGAATCGAGTATTCAGACAGTATTTAGATCGATTTGTAGTGGTGTTCATAGATGATATTCTGATTTATTCTCACAACGAGTCTGAACACGCCGAACACTTGAGGCTTGTACTTTAGATTTTGCGAGATAATCAGTTGTATGCAAAATTCAGTAAATGTGAATTCTGGTTAAGGGAGGTCAGCTTTCTAGGACATGTTGTATCCGCTTCGGGTATTAGAGTTGATCCGAATAAAATTTCAGCCATTCTTGATTGGAAACCTTCGAAGAATGTTTTTAAAGTTCGGAGCTTTCTGGGACTCGCTGGGTACTATCGACGATTCGTTAAGGGTTTCTTGATGATCGCAACACTGTTGACGAAACTACTCCAGAAATATATCAAGTTTGAGTGGTCAGAGAAGTGTCAAACAAGTTTCTACCAGCTGAAAACCCTTTTGACGGAGAATCCTGTGTTAGTTCAGCCAGAGTCTGGTAAAGAGTTCGTAGTCTACAGTGATGCTTCTTTGAACGGTTTGGGTTGTGTGTTGATGCAGGAGGGTAGAGTTATTGCGTATGCTTCGAGACAACTAAAACCTCACAAGAAAAATTATCCAACTCATGATATCAAGCTAGCTGCGATTGTGTTTGCTCTTAAAATTTGGCGTCATTACTTGTTTGGAGAGAAATGCCATGTTTATACTGATCCTAAAAGCCTAAAATATTTAATGACCCAGAGAGACTTGAATCTGAGACAACGACGGTGGCTTGAATTATTAAAGGATTACAAAATTGTCATTGATTATCATCCAGGTAAGGCAAACGTGGTGGCTGATGCCCTAAGTCAAAAATCTCTATTTGCTCTTCGAGCAATGAATGTACATCTGTCTATTTCCGCTGATGATATACTAGTAGCGGAATTAAAAGCAGAACCAATGTTAATATGGTAAATTTGTGAAGCACAAAAAATCGATTACGAATTGGTTGCTAAACGATCTCAATGTGATTCTAATATGGGTTCAGAGTTTCAAATTGACGACAATGATTGTTTAAGATTCTGAGGTCGATTATGTGTCCCGAGAAATTCAGAACTTACTTCGATGATTTTGAGTGAGGCCCATTGTAGCCGAATGTTGGTCCATCCTGGTAGCACGAAAATGTACAACGATCTAAAAAGACAATATTGGTGGCATGGTATGAAAAGAGTCATTTCTGACTTCGTTTCTAAATGTTTGATATGTCAACAAGTGAAAGTAGAGCATCAAGTGCCTTCGGGATTACTACAGGCGATCATGATACCTGAGTGGAAATGGGATCAAGTAACGATGGACTTTGTATCTGGTTTACCGTGACGCAGAGTAAGAAAGACTCAATCTGGGTTATTATTGATAGATTGACAAAGTCCGCTCATTTTATCCCTGTTCGTACGGATTTTTCACTCGATAGATTGGCAGAATTATATGTTTCTCAAATTGTTCGACTACACGGAGTACCTACTTCTATTGTTTCTGATAGAGACCCCAGATTTACATCCCGATTCTGGAGAAAATTGCATGAAGCGTTGGGTACTAAGTTACATTTTAGCACTGCTTTCCATCCCCAGACAGATGGCCAATCTGAACGAGTTATTTAGATACTCGAAGATATGTTGAGATGTTGCATTCTCGAGGTCAGTGGTTCGTGGGAACGGTATTTACCTTTGATTGAATTCGCATATAACAATAGCTTCCAATCAAGTATCAAGATGGCACCGTACGAGGCTTTATACGGTCGTAAATGCCGTACACCACTGTATTGGACCGAACTCAGTGAAAATAAGATATACGGGGTTGATTTGATCAGAGAAGCTGAAGAAAAAGTGAAAGTGATTAGTGATAGTTTGAAAGCAGCATCGGATCGTCAGAAATCATATGCAGATTTGAAACGCAAAGATATTGAGTATCAAATTGGTGATAAAGTATTTTTGAAGGTCTCACCCTGGAAAAAATCCTCCGATTTGGCCGAAAAGGCAAATTGAGCCCAAGATTTATTGGACCGTACGAGATAGTAGAACGGATAGGGCCGGTTGCTTATAGATTGGTTCTGCCACCTGAACTCGCAAAGATTCATAATGTGTTCCATGTATCGATGCTTAGACAGTATAGATCTGATCCTTCACATGTGGTTAATTCATCTAAAATTGAGATTCAATCGGATTTGAGCTATGAGGAAGAATCGATCCGTATCTTAGCTTAGGAAGTGAAAGAATTGCAGAATAAGAAAATTTCATTAGTGAAAGTTTTGTGGATCAAACACGGAGTGGAAGAAGCGACTTGGGAGCTAGAAGACTCAATGAAAGAACGTTACCCTAACCTATTTGCCGGTAAGATTTTCAGGGACAAAAATCCCTAAGGGGGGAGAGTTGTGACAGTACTAATTTGACCCTAATCAGAAAAGTGGTTTCGGAACCACAAAACTGAGTCAGAAAATTTTGAAAAAAAAAATTATTTTCTATGTTTTTTTTTTTGAATTGATATGTTTGAAAATTTGGTATTTTAATTTTGTCTGTTGGACGTGAAATTTAGCTAAAAAGGACTTGTTTGAGAACTTTGAAAATGTGGTAGGTAAATGTCCAAGGGATTAATTTGTTGAATTACTAAAATGGTAGATTTGCATGTCTATTTTACCTTTTTAAATTAAGGGCACGGTAATGGGGTTGGTATACAATAATTATATGCTTTTTATAATAATAGATTATATAATTGAAATATGTTATAATATAAAATAAGTTATAATATATTAAGTGGGGGGGTGATAAAAACAAGGAAATTCAATGTTTCTCTTCCATCACCATTGCCGAAAGCATAAGTGGAAGAAGAAGGAAAATGTCAAGGGTATTCGGCCATCTTAAGGGTTAATTAAGGTAGGATTTTATGTTATTTCTATTAAATTTTATGAAAATTGAGTTAGTAGTCAAGCTCTTACTATAACCCATATGTGGATTTTTTTTGAATTGGTGACAAAATGTGCATTCGGTTATAATGGATAAATGCTAAGAGGATAGTGTTTTCATGTTTTGGATAGAAATATTAGAAAGGTGAAGATGAGCTAGCTAAATAGATATATGTGAACTTAAATGACGGTATGAACAAATGTGGAGCTTTTGCCGGGCGTGTGCCATGGCTGTGTAATGCTGACGTCATAAACAAAATACCCAGGTTTTTGCACACAGGCTGCACCATGGGCATATCGTGGCCGTGTGAAAGGACACGGGCGTGTGTCCACGCCGTGTGAAGTCTGTACTTGTTGCATGAAAAATTTTGGAATTTAATTGGCCACATGGGTATGGGACACGGGCGTGTGCCCTATACCCCCACGGGCGTGTGGAGCCTTAAAGCATGATTTTTTTGAGTTTTTCTCGATCCCTCAGTTTGGTCCCGAACGACTTTGAATGTATGTTTTGTTCCCTGTAAGCTTTATTAAAGGACAAATTGACTATGAAATGAAAAGTTTTGAATTGATAAAAATTTTATGGCCCAATTTTCTAAGATTGGTTGAGTTTAGATTTGGTAGCACTCCAAACCCTATTCTGGCGTTGGATACGAGTGAGGGGTATTACACTAATAATGGTTCAATTTTAGTTGAGTTAAAAGCTAAACCGGTATTTCTTTAGCAAATTTGCGAGCTAAAAAATGTGACAATGAATTGCAAGCTAAAAGAGTGCAATGTGAGTTGACTACTAATTCAGAGTATTAGATCAGATCTGATGATTGTCTACTATTTCATGGTAGAATTTGTGTACTGAGAAATTTTGAGCTTATTTAGAAAATTCTACACGAAGCATACAGTAGTTGTTTGTTTGTTCATCCGGAGAGTACTAAAATGTACAATGATTTGAAATAGTTGTATTGGTGGTTAGGGATGAAACGAGATATTTTCGAGTTTGTATTGAGATGCTTGGTTTGTTAACAAGTTAAAGCTGAACATCAACTCCCTTCGGGATTGCTACAGCCAATGATGGTACCAGAGTGGAAATGGGATAAAGTTACGATGGATTTTGTATCAGGGTTACTCATATCTCTGAAAAAGAAAGTTTCTATTTAGGTTGTTGTTGATCGATAGGCAAAATTTGCACATTTAATGTAACGCCCAAGAAATCCTTTATATAATATTCTATTTTTGCATGATTGTGACACAAATATATGTCTGCCTTAGTGGTTAACTATTTTGGGAAGTGTTTGAGAGGTCTCAGGTTCAAGCCTTGTCTTGAATAAAACTTTTATTTTAAGTGAATAATGCCCTATCTTTAGTCAATAGATTTATAAATAAAGGTTGGTAAAATATGTCAGAATAACCCTGTTGGTCTAGTGGTTAAGTGGAGTGTTATGTGGCTAGAGGTCTGGGGTTCGAATCTCTACGCATTCAAGGAGGTTTATTTTTACTGCTTGTACCGTGTAGGTGTTTCTATGTTAGTAAAATTCTGATGCTGGTGGACGGTTATGGGAATGAGGGAGTGATATTAGGAGAAAAATATGGGATTGAGGGAATATCCAAGTCTGAGTGATTCTTTTCCTAAAATTCAGTTTTGTTTCTTGTCCCTAGAACCCTCTGCTGAATTTTCTTCTTTTCCCTCTCCATTTTGCTACCGTTTTCTTCCTCAAAGTCTTCTTTTGCTGCCGAATTACAAGTGGACTTGCTTTTGTCCCCTAACCGAATCATAATTGATTTATTGTTCTCTGCTGACTTAGCATTCAATTTCTAGTCTACAGTTTACGCTTCGATAAGTTGGTATTCGATTTGGCTTAAATTGTTCTTGTAGATATTTGTTAATAGGGGTTTCGACTGGATTGCAGGTAATAACCCAGAAGCTGGTGTTCATCTTTTTCTAGCGAGTTAAGTGTGTGGGGATTCAATTGTTCAAACAAGGTAGGTGACTGGTGAATTAGCGGATAAGTGTATTGAATAGGGTTTATTTTTAAGTTAATTGATATGCGATTAATCGAGTGTTTATGGGTGAACATAGGTTCTGGAGTGGTCAAGGATTGTGTGTGCATCTTTCGTAACCAGGTGTGTACTCCAAACGTAGGAAACATAATTCGATGAAAAGCCAAAAAAGCTTTCTGTCGATGCCACACGGGCGTGTGGTCATCCGTATGGTAGGCCGTGTGAAGGTACACGGGCATGTGATTGACGAGCCAGGCTGTGCACGCATGACTCAGCCATGCAGTGGCTGGGTGAGGTCGTGTGTGACACAAGGGCTTGGCCAATTGGGCCGTGTGGGCCCACACGGGCAAACAATATGGGCATGTGAGCCCATTTTCACTGTTTTATTGCTAAGGTTGCACGGGTCGCCTGAGACGACTGTGAACCTATTGTAGGGTTGGTAAGTTACCTAGACCATTAATTGATCGAATAATCGTTATATCCAGATACGATATATATATTTATGACTGTATGTTGAGCATGCTGTTAAAACTGTACTGAATGCATGTATGATACCATGATTTGACATGACATGATTGTATGATGCATTGCATGGGAATGGGTTTATATTAATCGGAAGAAGTGTACTAAAAGGATTCGAGCCTAACTTACTGGCAGCACAGCTACATATTACTGTATAGTGCCGCATTTGGTACTTTTTGGAGTGTAGGGATGGGTGGGTTGATTATATCCCAACATGGAGTGTAGGGCTGGACGGAGTTGGAGTGTAGAGGTTGGTTGAGTAGGATATTTGCTACTGTATATCTACTTTACTGATTACTGATATTGTAATGGGCCAAAACCCTAATGCATGACTTCTTTTTTACTGAGATGGGTGCCCTAACTGAAACTGGATCTGATACTGAAAAAGGGCTTAGGCCCAAATTGTGATTATTTCTGTCACTGGTATATATGGGATTATACACTAAGTTTTCGTAAACTCACCCTTTTGTTTTATCTGTACATGTAATCCTTAGGCTTAGGTAGATTAGAGCGGCGGAGGATAACTTTGAAAAAGTTATGAAAAAGAATCAAACGTTTTAACAAAATTTACTCAGATACGCAACTGTTTTAAAAAGCTTCCACTATAAGTGACGTTTTGAAAATTAATAACATTTTGAAAGAGTATAACTTCATGATAATGAATAACATTTTGAAAATGAATGACACGTCCTAGAATTAACATTAGATTTTGTAAAGAGGTTATATACAAAAGAGGTTTTTGATGACAACTTACGTTTTTGAAAAACACTACCATGTGACATCGTTAGATTCGGCCATAATGTATAGGCCAGGTTTGGGGTGTTACATTTAGTGGTATCAGAGCTAAGTTACAAAATTCGGCTATGGATTTAGGTTTTTAAGATTTGATTCTCTAAGAATTGATTTTTAAATTACGTGAAATGTTCTAATAAATGTATGGTACATCAACTCTCCGGCACTGATTTCGTAACTCCTCTGAACTCTTATTTGTTTATAACCTAAAATGCTATAGATAGTATATACTGTGACTACTATAGATAGACTGTACTAGACAAATTCAAGTTAGTGGATACTGATACTGTAGTAAAACGTATAAACATTGATAGACACTACAATGTACGAAACAAGCTATACACTTCTAATATTGTTTTCATAAAATATCTGTTAATAAACTCTGGAACTGTAAACTGATACATAAAACTGTTAATACATATAAAAAGCAATTAGACAATGAGCACCAGAGGTACTCGCGGACTGGGGACAAGAGGCTATACTAAAGGCCGTAGAGGGGCCCGAGCTAGGTCCTTATCTTCTGGTAACTTTTCTAATCTGGATACGAGTGAGACGCCTATTTCATTGGTGACTGAGACTGGATTTGGGTCTCATAATCGTGCGGCTGGGGACGATGCACTATCCTAAGCTATGTTACAGATTTTAAAAAGGGTCGCTGGGCCCAATACTAGAGCTAGTGGCCGAAGGTCAGTTACGAAATGACTCCAGTCTAATGGAGCTGAGACTTTTAAGAGTATTGCTAGAGTTGCCCCAACATGGATGAGTACTAGATCGAGGCCACTGAAAAGATTATGGACAATTTGGACTGCACCCCGAGCAGAAACTAAAAGGTGTAGTATCACTGCTGAGAGATGAGGCTTACTAGTGGTGGCTTATGGTTAAGAAGGGCACTTAGCTCGATCGACTAACCTGGGAGCTCTTTAAGACCACTTTCCAGGGGAAGTATGTTGGTGCCAATTATATGGATGCACGTAGGAGAGAGTTCTTGAATTTGACTCAGGGGGATAGATCAGTGGCCGAGTATGAGGCCGAATTTCTACGGCTGAGCCACTATGTGCAAGGTATGGTAGCCATTTAGCATGGGTGATGTGTTTGCTTCGAGGATGGCCTCAGGGATAATCTAAGGGTTTTGATAGCTCTACAGAGGGAACGAGACTTTGTTACTTTGGTTGATAAGGCGAAGATCGCCAAGGAAGTAAAGCGCATTGAACGCTAGAACCGAGAGAGGGGTAGGAGCAAGAGGGATTTGGAGCCCTTGAGTTCCGTTCAGAGACCTAAGAAAAAGGCCAAGGTTGATGTGTTGTTAGAGTTGGAGCCCCTATTGCTGCTACTGGACAGCCGATATGTACTGATTGTGGTAGATGCCATCTAGGCGACTGTTGGAAAAGGACTGGAGCATGCTTGAGGTGTGGTTTTTTGGAGCATCGTATTAGGGAGTGTCCGTGAAGGTCCAATCAGATGCAAGCTTTGGGTTTTGGTACCGCACCACCACCGAGAGTAGTTCAGCAGCCACCGAGAGGCCGTGGTCAGGTCAGAGGTGGTAATAGGTTAGACCGTTGTCAAAGAGCACCAGGCAGAGGTGCTGATCATATTGAGGTAAGGCAACTAACTCTAGTTTATGCTGCACATCACCGAGAGGATGGAGATGCTCCAGACGTCATCATAGGTACATTTTTTTATTTATAATGTAACTTATACTACACTGATAGATATAGGATCCACTCACTCCTATATAGCTTGTACTGTGTCCGAAAGTCTGGGTATACTGGTTGAGCGTACTACGAGTGAGGTCACTATACTGAGTCCGTTGGGGCAATCAATAAGGGTGAATAAATTATTTAGAGACGTCCCTTTGGAGGTACAAGGGGCTATCTTCCTGGCTAATCTGATGGGATTGCCTTTTGGAGAATTTGATCTGATACTGGGAATAAACTTGTTGGTTAAACACCGAACGAACCTAGACTATGTCACGAAAAGGGTTGTACTGAGAACTGCAGAGGACAGTGAGGTAGTCATAATTGAGGAGTGTCGGAACTACTTGTCAAATGTGATTTCTACATTGAAGGCCAAAAAGTTGGTTCGTAAGGGATGTGAGGCGTATTTGGCCTACATCAGTGTGTCAGATTCTGGGGATTCTTTAGTTAAGGATATCAGGACGGTTAAAGACTTTCCGAACATTTTTCCTGAAAAGCTACCCGGGTTACCTCCGAATCGTGAAGTAGATTTTGGGATTGAGCTCCTTCCTGGTACAGCTCTAGTGTCCATCGCTCCCTATAGAGTGGCACTAAAGGAGCTTGTAGAGCTGAAGGCTCAAATTTAAGAGTTAATTGATCGTGGGTTCATCTGTCCCAGTGTGTCTCTGTGGGGAGCACCGATTCTATTTGTGAAAAAGAAGGATGGATCCATGCGTATGTGTATCAAATACTAGTAACTGAATAAGCTGACCATAAAGAATAAGTACCCCCCACCGAGGATAGATGATCTGTTCGACCAGTTCTGAAGAGCTTCGATTTTCTCTAAGATTGATCTTCGATCTGGGTATCACTAGTTGAGAGTTAAGGAGGCTGGTGTGTATAAGACGTAGTTTAGGACTCGTTATTTACACTACGAGTTCCTAGTAATGCCATTTGGACTGACGAATGCACCAGCAACTTTCATGTATCTGATGAATCAAGTGTTCCAGCCCTATCTAGATCAGTTCGTGGTAGTAGTTATTGATGATATACTGGTGTATTTAAAGACTGAGGATGAGCACGATGAACACCTCATAGTGGTTCTATAGATTCTGCGAGAGAAATAGCTGTACGCCAAGTTCAGTAAATGTGAGTTCTGGTTATGTGAAGTAACATTTTTGGGACATGTAGTTTTTGCTGAGGGGATTAGAGTCGATCCTTGAAAGATTGAGGCTGTCTTGGATTAGAAGTAGCCTACGACTGTATCTAAGATTCACAGTTTTCTGGGACTGGCATGGTACTACTGACGTTTTGTAGAAGGGTTTTCACTGATTGTAGCACCCTTAACTAAGTTGCTAAGCAAGGGTGTGCCTTTTAACTGGACTGATGCGTACCAAGAAAGCTTTGAGAGGCTCAAAATCGTACTGACTGAGGCTTCTGTTTTAATACAGTCAGAGTCTGGAAAAGAGTTTATTGCTTATAGTGATGCATCACATGTTGGTTTAGGATGTGTGTTGATGTAGGAGGGGAAGTTTGTAGCGTATGCTTCTCGTCAACTTAAGACTCATGAGGCGAATTATCCAATGCATAACCTGGAGTTGGCCGTGGTGGTATTCGTACTAAAAATTTAGAGGCATTATTTGTACGGTGAGAAGTGTATTATCTACACTGATCACAAGAGCGACAAGTATCTCCTCACTCAGAAGGAGCTGAATCTTAGGCATCATAGATGGATTGAGCTACTTAAGAATTATGATTGTATGATTGAATACCACCTTGGTAAGGCCAATGTGGTGGTCGATGCACTAAGCCGTAGGGCTATGACTGATCTGAGGGTGATGATTGCTTGTCTCAGTTTACTTGATGATGGTAGTCTGTTGGCTAAACTTCAGGTTAAACTGACATGGATTGAGTAGATTAAGGGTAAACAGAAGGAAGATGAGTCACTGAGTCTTCGACTTCGACAGGTTGAGAGTGGTGATATTTTAAATTTTGGATTGAATAGAAAGGGGTGCTCTATTTTCGTGGGAGAATTTGTGTTCCAAAGGATACTGATTTGAGGCAGTCAATACTACGAGAGGTGCATAGTAGCCCCTATGCTATGCATCCTGGTAGAAATAAGATGTACCGTGACCTTTCTGAGTCATATTGGTGGCCAGGTCTAAAGCCTGAGGTTATAGATTTTGTGGGTAAATGTCTGACTTGTCAGCAGGTTAAGGCTGAGCATCAGTTTCCTTCGGGCTTGCTGCAACTGGTTAAGATCCCACTTTGGAAGTGGGAGAGACTGACTGTGGACTTCGTTAGTGGGTTACCCCTAACGCCCACTAAGAAGTATTTAGTATGGGTCATCGTGGATCAATTAACCAAATCTTTCCACTTCACATCGGTTCGTACTGACTACTCACTGCAGAAGCTGGCTAAACTGTATGTGTCTGAAATAGTAAGACTGAATGGGGTATCAGTTTCAATAATATCTTATGGGGATCCTCGCTTCACGTCTCGGTTCTAGAGGAAGTTACATGAAGCTCTGGGTACAAGATTGGACTTCAATACTGCGTTCCATCCTCAGATGGACAGTCAGTCAGAGAGGGTGATTCAGATACTGGAGGACATGTTAAGGAGTTACGTGATTGATTTTCGAGGCTGTTGGGAGGATTACTTGTCGTGAGCAGAGTTTGCTTATAACAACAACTATCAGTCTAGCATACAGATGGCACCTTATGAGGCATTATATGGTCGTAGGTGTCGCCCACCTTCATGTTGGACTGAGTTGGGCGAGTGGCGTGTTCTAGGTCCTAAACTAGTTTTTGATAGCGAACATAAAGTTAGACTGATTCGGGACCGACTGAAAGTGGCATTAGACAAACAGAAGTCCTATGTAGATTTGAAGCGTAGAGAGGTTGAGTATTCTGTAGGGGACTTCATTTTTCTCAAGGTCTCGCCATGGAATAAGCTATTGAGATTTGGACATAAGGGTAAGTTAAGCCTTAGGTTTATTGGGCCTTACTGCATGCTGAAATGAGTGGGGCCGGTTGCTTACCGATTGGAGCTACCTCTAGAGTTAGATCATGTAACTGCCCGATTTAGACCCTAATCGAAATGGTGGTTTCGGGATCACAAAAATTCGAGTCAAAAAATATTTAAAAATTATTTTCTGTGAATTTATGTGTGTGAAATTTTCGTGACTTAATTTTTATCATTTGAGTGCCCGATTAAATAAAAGGACTTAATCGCGTAAAATGAAAATTTGGTGGTTAATTGTGTAAGGGCCGAATTGTGTTTGTCTTTGTAAGTTGAGGTATTTAATATGCAATTTGTCCATGATAATAAATAATGGACGGTGAATACCTTAAGTTATAATGGTTTTTTATTAATTAATAAAGGTTAAATATGTAATTTGATTAATTAGTTAATATATTATAGAACATAAAATTTAAAGCCATGGTGTTCATACTTTCTCTTTGAGCAAATAATAAAAAGAAAAGAAAAGAATAAAAGCTTTAGGTATTCGGCCATTCTCAAGCTTAGTTCAAGGTGAGTTCTAGTTCGGTTTTTTTGATAATTTTTACATTTTTGAGATCGTTGCTATGTTGTCTACAAAACCCATGCTTGAATTTCTAATTTTGGCGAATATTTTGAGTTATGCCATTGATGAATATTTGAGTTTTGTGATGTTAGTTGGTGAAATATGAAAGACATGTTTTGGATTGATATGTTTTGTATTGGAATTTTTGATGATTTTGAGTAATTAGGACTAAATTGGAGACTAAAATGTGAAATAAATGAAATTTATGGACTTGTATGAACACTATGAACATTCGGCCTAAGCATGGTGTGTGCATATTTTGCATGTTTTGTGTTTTGTGCAATTTGTACTAAATTGTAAAAAGTGTGAAATGTTAGGGGTAAAATGGTAATTTACCCATTTATGTGTTTTTGGACTAAATTGAGTGAAAATATGTTTGAATGAGTTTAATTTGAATTTGTTTAGATCAAGAACCAAAGAAATTGAATTTTGATCTGGGGAACACTAAAGTTGTCGACTAGTCTTCTCGTTCCGTTTTTCATTGTCCGAGGTAAGTTTATAAGCAAATATATATTGTTAATTCTAATTATATATGAGTTTATAAGCTAAAATTAAATTATATGTGATTTTATATGTGAATGCCGAATGTGAATATGCTTAGGAACTAAGTCTACGAGTTTAATTTGATTGAGTTACGACGTCCAAAAGCCCCGTTTGAACCATAGGATTCTGATATGTGTTTTTGTGTAAGACCACGTCTGGGATGTTGGCATCGATATATGTGTTTTCATGTAAGACCACATCTGGGACGTTGGCATCGATCTATGTGGTTCCGTGTAAGACCCTGTCTAGGACAATGGCATCGGTATGAGATAGCATGTAAGACCACGTCTGGGACGTTGGCATTGTATGATATATGCGATTATCCGTGTATCCTATTCAATTCTGAATGGTTCAACGGGCAACGATAAGTTGTGAATGAAGGTGTAAAATAAGCTGAACCGATCAGGTATGAGTTAGTTGATTACTTGTTTGAAAATAAGGTAAGTTGGCCATTTGATATGTTATGCTAATTCTACAAGTTACTAAAGTAAAAATATGAGCATGGTATAGTATATTCGGCCATATGTTAAGTGTATGTACATGATGTTATATCCTGATTCATGGGTTTGTGTATATGAGTGTAAGTATACTTGGTTATATAATGACATTTTGGTTTCAAGAGTTGAATGATATTTTGTTCATATTTATATATGAGCATTCGGCCAATGTAACATTTATGTATGAATGTATATGTTATATGTATATGAAATATATGTTTAAGACTACATGTGATAATGATGTTATAATTTGGTTTAGTTTAAATGATTCAATTATATCATTGGGTTGTTTATTTGCTTATGACTTACTAAGCTTAAATAGCTTACTGTGTGTATTATTGTTTACCTCTATTTTATAGATCTTGGATTCAAGTTACGAGCTCGAAGATCGTCAGCCAAGTCTATCACACTATCGACTGTCTTCGGTATTTTATAAATGAACTTTTGAATCTATGGCATGTATAGGCTGGAGTATAATTTGAAAAGTTGAACTTTGGTTTATGTATAACTTAAGTCATGTGAAAATGGCTTAACTTCTATGTTTGAATCCGGTTGTGTTTGATCATGGTTTAATCCGTTTTGGTTATAAAGCTATGTGCTACGAATGAATGGTATATGTGATAGATGTTATATGCTTTGAAAATGGTTTGTAATGATGTTAGTTATGATGTGTATTCGGTTATGTAATTAGCTCAATTTGGAAATTATGTTCATTGTATATGTGTGGGGTGTGCCTGGCTATATGAATCAGTTTGAGTAATGCTCAAGTTGGTGGATGTGTTTTTGTTATAATATATATATTTGAGTGTGTATTAGTTATTATGAATGGGATATAATGGCAAAGTAAGTGTATATATCTTATGTTGGAATGATTAGTTAATTAGGTATGGTTGATGAAGACAAATGGTGAGTATGTTATATGATTGTTTTGGTTTATATGCCTTATTTGAGGTATGATAATAAAAGACTGAAATGTTAGATTTTACGTTGATTAGAAAATGTGCCTTAATTTGGTTCGACAAGTGTGCATAATTAGGTCATTATGGGTTTATTTATATGATAATGTTATATTTGTAGTATTGAATAATTGTAGACTTAGTTGGGCTATGACATTTTGATTAATGAATGTGACCATTGAGTAGGTCTTCAAATGGCAAATTCTTGAAAGTATTGGTCAGTTATTTAAGTAGCTGAATTGGTTAAGTTGATGATATATTCGACTTATATTAAGTAGGATATTATATATATATATGTATCTATATTATGCAATTGTTGCAGATAAGCAAACAAATATAATGATGGTATATGTTATTTATATGGAATGAAATGATATATATTTATATGTTTTAAAGTATGCGCATATGATTATTAAGATGATAAGATGTTTTGTATTTAATTTATTTGAATGTCAAAAATGTTAAAGTATACATATATGTTTGGCATGTGAAATGAAATATACTTGGTTATGAGTATAATATTTGATTTTCATGATTCCATTTATATTGATTCAATATAAATTTGGAAGTTATATGAATTATAGAATCAAAGCATGAAAGTTTGATTTAAAATTTTACTATATGTATATTACTGAAATGAAAGCTTGTTTTGAGTTGTATTTGATCGGTAATGCCTCGTAACCCTAATCTGGCGACGGATACGGGTTAGGGGTGTTAGAGATCAGATTCACGACGTGTTCCACGTCTCTATGTTGAGGTGCTACCTCTCTAATCCCACGCATATTGTTCTAGTTGAGGAGATCGAGGTTAGGCCAGATTTGACCTTTGAGGAGGAGCCAGCCCAGATATTAGAGCGAGATGTAAAGGTTCTAAAAAGAAAATCTATCCCTCTGGTTAAGGTTCTTTGGCGTAATCATAGCTCTGAGGAGGCCACGTGGGAGCCTGAGAATTCAATGCGTCAGTAGTATCCTCATCTGTTCTGATAAGGTAAAATTTCGAGGCCGAAATTTTCTTTTAGGGGTAGAGTTGTAATGGCCCATAAATCCCTTATATATTATTCTATTTTCGTATGATTGTGACACAAATATATGTCTGCCTCAGTGGTTAAGTGTTCTGGGAAGTGTTTGAGAGGTCTTAGGTTCAAGCTTTGTCTTGAACAAAACTTTTGTTTTAAGTGAATAAAGCCTTATCTTTAGTCAGTAGATTTATAAATAAAGGTTGGTAAAATATGTCAGAATGGGTCTGCTGGTCTGGTGGTTAAGTGGAGTGTTAAGTGGCTGGAGGTCTGGGGTTCAAATCTCTGCTCGTTCAAGAGGATTTATGTTTACTGCTTGTGCCATTAGGTGTTTGTGTGTTAGTAAAATTCTGATGCTGGTGGACGGTTATGGGAGTGAGGGAGTGATATTAGGAGAAAAATATGGGGTTGAGGGAATATCCAAGTCTAAGTGATTCTTTTCCCAAAATTCGGTTTCATTTTTGTAACAGCCCGATTTTCGACCTAGTCGGAACAGTGGTTCTAAAACCACTATTTCGGGGTGGAGAAATTATTTTTATATTATTTTATGTGTTATAGCATGATTATGTGAGTGCATGAAAATTTTGGTGAATTAATTTTAGCGTTTGTGAGTTTAATTTCGAAAAAGAACTAAATCGCGTAAAGGGTAAAAATTGTGATTTGCTAGCTAAATATGTTAAATTGCTAGAGAACCATAATTTGGGGTGTTTAAAGTGCAAATAGACCCCTTTCACAAGCTTGGCCGGCCATAGAGACAAATAGGAGTTGAAAAGTCAAAGTTAGGTGACTTTTTTTGGTAATAAATAAAACAAAAAGAAAAAGTTGTCATCCTTTCATCTTTTTTTTCTTCTTCCACCGAAAATGGCAACAAGGAGGAGGGTTTGGAAAGCTCAAAATATTAGCCATTTATATTCTTTGCAAGTAAGTGATTTAGATGCCTATTTTTGATAATTTTTGTACTTTTGGAACCCTTGTAGCATGAACTAGCTAATAGGGGGACTATTTTGTGAAATGGTTGATAGTCTAGGGATTTGCCATGAAAGGACTTATATTGTTTGCTGAATTTTTATGGGAGAAAATGAGTCTTGGGTGTCTTATAAACAACTTTTGTGAAAGGTGTTAGCATGAAAACACCTAAAAAGACTATATTGCATAAGTTGTAAAATAGATGTTAAGTATGTGAAATAGTGGGAAATTGGAGTTGCTATAAGAGTAAAAAGGGTTCGGCTAAGCTTAAGATGTGAAGAAATTTGATAAAAATCGATTTTTGGGCCTAGGGGTAAAATGGTCATTTTGCCCAAATATAGGTTATTGAATACCTAGATCAATAAAGTGATTAAATTTGTGAACTTTTGTTATTTTAGATCAAGAAAATCTAGATTTGGGCTTAAATCGAGAAAGTGCGTGGTTAAAGACAAAAAGAGAATAATTAGCCGAAATTGCATTTGAGGTAAGTCCGTGTGATTAATTGAGCATAATATTTATGCCATTGTTATTATACTTGAAAATCTATCTTGCCATGATTGTATTAAAGTTTAGGTTGATAATATTGTATATGAGAAAGTGATGTCAAATGCAGATAACATTTATGTGTTGATTGAATGCTTGGAGATTTGATGGAATATGATATTCCATTGAAACTAGTAAGTTGTATGTAAATAATACAACTACATTGTTATTATATGCGTTTAAATTGATATAGCATGAATTGTTTGGTTGTGGAAATGATTATGTTTGATGAATATTGAGATAGTGGAATTCCCGTTTGAACTTCATGCCATGACATTTGGGTTATTTGTGAGCCAGTGTAAGACCATGTTTGGGACATGGCATTGGCACAGATATGTGAAAGCTAGTGTAAGACCATGTCTGGGACATGGCATCAGCATTATACCCTATGTTTGAGGCTTAGTGAATATCTGATAGCTTTCCGAATGGTTCAACGGTGAGAGGTATGGTTTAAGATATATGAGAAAGGTTATGACCATATTGTGAGTGGTACAGATACTTACATGAAATTGATGAGATGTGAATTCAATTCATGTTATATGATTAGTAAGGAATGAATATGAGCATATTGAATAACATAGGTATGTATGCCAAGCTCATAAGAAATGATTTCAGTTTATGATGCACATTCAGTGAAGATGTAAATAGGTAACTCATCTTATGAGAATGATTTTGTGATGACCTTGTGATTATAGGTCTATACTTATGATGTATGAATATGTAACCTTACCAATGTGGTGAAAATGAATTAGTATGGTGTGATGAACGTAGTATCGTTAATTTACACCAAAATAGTTTTAGACAGTAGCCATAGTCCAACTTTAAAAATCCACCAAAAATTGTGGAAATTGAGAGAGGCTGAGTAAAATATAAATTAAAGCCTAATGAGTATAGTTTCACATAGAAGAAATGGTGTAAGCAAAAGAGTTTCATACTATGAAATATTTTAGTTGTTGTGAGACAGAGTCAGAATGACGTTAAAATCCCCTGTTCTGAATTGATAAAATCATTGAAAATTTTACAAAAATATTTATGAGTTATAATTTATATTCTTAGAATTCTTAATGAGTCTATTTTCAATATTATGAGATAATTATTTTTAAGTGAAGAGGGGTCAGAACTGTCAGACAGTGAAAAATGGTAAATTTAAGGAATAAAATGTACTAATTGGCTGAACCAAAAATTTTGAAAATTTTCTGTTAAGAATATATGTGAGTCTAGTTTCAGTGAAAATTAGCAAAACTTAATTTGGAATTCCGTATATCTAGATATAAATAATTTAGTTACTATGACTCGAGAAAGCAACTTGACTAGAACATGAGTAAAAATGCAAATAGGGTTGTATTACCATGAGAAGCAAGTTGATAAGTTGCTTATTATTTTCATACGACCTTACTAAGCTATAAAGCTTACTCCCTTCCTTTCCTTTCCTTTAGTTATTTTCAGGTCAGCTTGGGGTTGGAGATCGTCGGAGGTAGCATCACACTATCAAGTCACTACCTTTGGAAAGAAAAATGAAGTATATATTAGAAATTTTCAAGTGAGTGGCATGTATAGGGATCTAGTTGGTTGACATGCATTATTTTTATTTGGCCAAATGTGTTGGCTTATATTGAGTTATATGCATATTGTAACACCCCAAACCCGACCTAGACGTTATGGCCAAATCTTGCGTGTCACATCAAAGCGTTTTTCTTTCAAAATATGATCTTTTCGGTAAGAATCCGTTACTAAGTTTAAATCCTTTTATTGTTATTTAACAAAAGATCTCGTCAAAATGTTTACCAACTTGTTTGCCTTTGGTATATTACTTCAATTTAAACCACGGAAGCATTTTGAAAACTTTGTTGTTGAAAGCTCGTGTTCTTTAGAAAATCGTGCTATTTTGAAAACTCGTGTTTTCCTAGACTAGCAGTTTAGTATAAGAAATCAAAATTCAAATTAAAACTTAAAACCCACCAACGGCTTTATTACATAAATTAAAACCCAAAACAAAATCTATCTGAAAATAAAAGAAACGGGAGCAGTAGTGTGGCCATCTCCGAGTCCCTCGCAGCTCCAAACCATTTAAGCCTAGGGATTACCTGCACAGTTAGCAACGGGGTGAGTTTACGAAAACTTAGTGTGTACTCCCCTATCAGGCTATAGAAAACAGTGCATGCAGTAGCAGTCTGGGCCTTAGCCCTTAAGCAGTAACAGTGTGGGCCTAAGCCTAATACAGTCTCAGCATAGTGCAAAATGCAACCCATCCCAAAACCATCCAACACACCACCCGTACCAACCAACACACCATGTGGTGATATAATTCAACCCACCCAACCAACACACCAATATTGCAGCAAAGTCACGATGAATATAACGCAGTGTAGTATTTCGATGCGCGATAAGTGTGGCAAGCCACCAGTAATAGTAAACATGACATAGTCACCAGTACAGTACTTCCTCCATATCACAACCCAACCTCATGCAGATGTCGTGTCATAAGTATCACGTGTATGCAATATGTCATACTGAAACAATCATATAAAAGTCGTACACACAACAACTCACCTACCCGTAGCATTGTATCGATCATCGTATCAGATAGAAGGGTAAAATAGTAATTTTTCCCCTCAGGGGTATTTCGATCATTTATAAAATTTTAGGGTCTTGGAAATAGTTTACGACCCTTCGGAGGGTCTACAGTTATCCTGACAACTCAGGAAACCCTTATGGCCAAAATAGTGTGAATAGGCCTAAGGCCCGTTACTCGGCCCAACAAGGCCCACTACGGCCCTAACCCACGAGGACGCTCGTGACGGCCTCTACAGTCTGTCGCCCATGACTTGGGCTCAGTTTACCATGCGAGCGTTCACACGCTCGTGAGTTCACAAGCACTGACGTTTCGGTTTTTCAGCTTTTGACATTCTGCAGTAAAACAGGGGTGTGAATACACACCTTTCAGCTTTTGGATAGTATTTACGGTGATGTACAGTTACACACCTGGTTTTACGAAAGCGACGGAAACCACCACGAACCCAAAGCCTACAAACAACCTATCATTCAGTTAGTCTCCACTACCATCAATCGTAACAACCACCTTAACCCCATTCCTCTACTTACCTCGATCGAAGGGAAGGTGATCAACAATGTCTAGATTAACTCGGAACGCCCTCGCGTATCTTGGCCCTCAACTGCACATACAATAGTTTAGCAGATTCAACTAATTGATGAAAATAGCCTAAAGCCCAAAACATAACATTCTTAAATCAAGGGATAATCGACTTACCCAAGTGTTGGAAGTCAGGGTTCCGATGGCTCAAGAACGTTACACACCTCTGGCCCTTCAGTAATGGCTGAATCCCACGAACATACATCAAAGAATAAAGGTCACCATACGTCAAACACAGAGAACTTAGAAAGGGAATATTTGACTTAAGGTAAATAATAAAAGAAATAATATTAACCATTACTACACGATCCTCTTACTACAACAGAGAAGCACCAACTTCGCTCAATCAAAACTAACCGGGTGTCAGTCGCAGAGATTATAAAGATGACTAAAGAAATAGAAAAGATTTAACAAAAAGAGAAAAGGGGTATTCGGCTAACCCAGAAAATGATCTATATGAGCAAGAGATATTTGGCTAAGGTTCTGAAAGTAGAAACGAAAAGGAGATGAGATAGCGGAAGGGTTTGAGAGCAAGGAAAAGAAGAAGAAGAATGGGATTTCAGCATAGTGTGTAATGTTCGGTCAAGAACTTAGAAGATAAAAGAAAAGAGGCACAAGCATTAACCAAACGGCACAAAGCGAAACAAGAATTCGGCTCTTCCTGAAAGGTACCTAAAGGAGTCAGCAGAGGAATTAACACCCAAAAAGACTAAAACGAGAAAAGAAGAATAGTAGCAAAAAGAGGTTTCAACTTTCACTCACTACCCAAGTGCCGAAAAAAATACACTTTCCAATCCCTTAGCTGAAATTGCACCCTCACACACTCCCATACGGCTACAACTCCTTCCCACTTCAAATTCCATGGAAATCTCCAAGATTTTCTCCCCTTATCACTCCACAACAACCTCCAAGACCCATTCAAACTCTCATCCGACAGAGTCTCAATCCACTACTAACTCTTGCCGTCCCAAGCAGCAAAATTAACACTTTTTTCCCACTATGGGATTCGAACCCCAGTCACCTCACCTGCCAAAACATGTCACAAGCCACCAAGCCACAAAGCTCTTTGTGATAACAAGCGACCGCATTAATTCATAAGGCCTAAGTGCCAACGCTCAGGTTCTTTCAAAGAGAGAGAAACAAAATTTTTCAAAGGTTAACGCTTGAACCCAGACCTTCCCAGACACCCCCAAACACGCCCCTAAACATCAAACCACCACCACCACCCTACACAATTTGCGTTAAACCTGGCAAAATTACAAACCCTAAATTTTAGGGCATTACACACATGGCCATGAGATCTGGCTCATATTGATTTTGGTTTGTAACCCTAGCTATTCATGTCATGTCTAATGTTTATAATGTGATTATGTTTGGTTGCCATGCATGGTTAGTAATATGACATGTGTGTTGGAGGTATGCTCTATGACCAATTGAGGTGGTCATAGCCATGTAGTAATTGTACGTTATAAAAACAACATGATAATTATTGATATTGCAAGATGACAAGTCTTATGAATGTGAAATAAGGAATCTAGGCTTGGTATTGCATGAGTAGATACATTACTTGTAAGAGGACACGTTAATGTTAAGGATATGTCTTAATAAAGAATGTTTAATCACTAAAATGATGCCATGATTTGCGATTTTGATGTGCATAAGGTTGTAAGAGATTATGGGTAACATGAAGGCTTAGAAAATAGCCTAAGTGTTGGCTAAATGGGCTGAGACACGGCCGTGTGTCTCAACCGTGTGAGAGACATGGTCTAGAGACACGAGCGTATGGCCTGGCCATGTGGTTCGATGTGCATGCTGATGTCATAAACAGAGAGTTACACGGCCTAAGGACACGGGCGTGTCCTTATGTCCACACAGGCGTGTGACCTTATTTCATGGGAAAATTTTCTAAGTTTTCCTGAAACTTTTTAAAGTTCTCGGTTTAGTCCCAAATCGTTCCTGATGAATGTTTTGGGCTTCGTAGATCCAAATAAGGGACAACAAGCATGTGTTTGAAAGGTTTTTTTATTAAAATAAATTTTATGGCTCGATTTTTGCATGAATGTGTATGTTTAAGTCCGGTACTATCTCGTACCCTGTTCCGGCGTTGGACATGGATAGGGGGTGTTACAGTTTCTTTTCCCTAGAACCCTCTGCCGAATTTTCTTCTTTTCCCTCTCCATTTTACTGCCGTTATCTTCTTCAAAGTCATCTTTTGCTACTGAATTTGCAACTGGACTTGCTTTTGTCCCCTAGCCAAATCATAATTGCTTTATTACTCTCTGCCGACTTAGTGTTCAATTTCTAGTCTACGATTTGCACTTTGATAAGTTGGTATTCGATTTGGCTTAAATTTTTCTTGTAGATATTTGTTAATAGGGGTTTCGACTGGATTGCAGGTAATAACCTAAGAGCTGGTGTTCATCTTTTTCCAGTGAGTTAAGTGTGTGGGGATTCGATTGTTCAAACAAGGTATGTGACTGGCGAATTAGAGCATAAGTGTATTAAATAGTGTTCATTTTTAGGTCAATTGATATTCGATTAATCAATGTTTATGGGTGAACATAGGTTCTGGAGTGGTCAAGGATTGTGTTCGCATCTTTCATAACCAGGTGTGTACCTGAAATGCAAGCAATGAGATTCAGTGGAAAGCCGAAAAAGCTTTCTGTCAATGCCACACATGCGTGTGGTCACCCGTGTGGTAGGCCGTGTGATGGTACACAGGTGTGTGATTGACGAGCCAGGCCGTACGCGCATGACACGGTCGTGCAATGGCTGGGCGAGGCCGTCTGTGACACAAGGGCTAGGCCAATTGGGCCGTGCGGGCCACACGGGCATGTGGGCCCACACGGGTAAACCACATAGGTGTGTGGGATTTTGGGATCACACGGCTAAGGCCAATTTGGGTGGTGTGGGCCACACGGGCGCGTGGGCCCACACGGGCAGACAACATTGGCGTGTGAGCCCATTTTCACTATTTTGTTGCTAAGGTTGTACAGGTCGCCCGAGACGACTGTGAACCGACTGTAGGTTTGGTAAGCTACCTAGACCCCTAATTGACTGAATGAAAGTTATATCCAAGTACGATATATATATATATTTATAACTGTATGTTGAGCATGCTGTTAAAACTGTATTGAATGCATGTATGATACCATGATTTGACATGACACGATTGTATGATGCATTGCTTGGGGATGGGTTTATATTGATTGGAGGAAGTGTACTGAAAGGATTCGAGCCTAACTTACTGGCAGCACAGCTGCATACTACTATATAGTGCTGTATTCGGTACTTTTTGGAGTGTAGGGATGGGTGGGTTGATTATATCCCCACATGGAGTGTAGGGTTGGATGGAGTTGGAGTGTAGAGGCTGGTTAGGTAGGATTTTTGCTACGTCATATCTACTGTACTGATTACTGATACTGTAATGGGCCAAGGCCTTAATGCATGACTGCTCTTGTACTGAGATGGGCTAATGCCGTAACTGAAACTAGATCTGATACTGAAAAGGGCTTAGGCCTAGATTGTGATTGTTTCTGTCTGCTAGTATATATGGGATTACACACTGAGTTTTCGTAAATTCACCCTTCTATTTTATTTGTACAGGTAATCCCCAGGCTTAGGCAGATCGGAGTGACGAAGGACTCAGCGGTGGCCACACGACCCTTTTTACTGTTTCGTACTTAATTAGATTTTTCTTTAAACTTTTAATTGGGGTATTTTACTATAATTAGGCCTCTTTTGGATTTAAATTTTTAATTTGGGATTTTTATTGCTTGATTTATAGCTGCTAGTAGTAGGGATAATCGAGTTTTGAAAAAGAATCAAACGTTTTAACAAAATTCACTTACATACGCAACTATTTTAAAAAGCTTCTGCTATAAGTGACGTTTTGAAAATTAATAATGTTTTGAAAGAGTATAACTTTATGATAATGAATAACGTTTTGAAAATGAATGACACGTCTTGGAATTAACATTAAATACTGTAAAGACGTTATATAGAAAAGAGGTTTTTGGCGACGACTCACATTTTCGAAAAACACTACCATGTGACATCCCCAGATTTGGCTATAACGTCTAGGCCAGGTTTGGGGTGTTACATTTCATTCTGGTATGTACAGACTTTTCACTTGATAGATTATCTGAATAGTACATCTCTGAGATTGTCAGATTGCATGGAGTGCCAATTTCTATTATTTTGTATAGAGATCCGAGGTTTACGTCAAGATTTTGGAAGAAATTACAAGAAGCTTTGGGTACGCGGTTGCACTTTAGTACTAATTTTCATCCTCAAACAGATGGTCAATCCAAGAGAGTTATTCAGATTCTCGAAGATATGATTCGTTGCTATGTTTTAGAGTTTGAAGGCAACTGGGAAAAATATTTACCATTGGTTGAATTTGGGTATAACAACAGTTTTCAATCGAGCATAAAGATGACATCATATGAAGCTTTATATGGTCGTAAAAAATAAACTCCTTTGTACTGGACTGAGCTTAGTGAGAAAAAGATTCACGGGGTTGATTTGATTAGAGAGACCGAAGACTGAAAGTAATTCGCGACAGGTTGAAAGCAGCTTCAGATCGACAGAAATCATATACAAATTTGAAATGTAAAGACATTGAATTTCAAATTAGTGACAGATTGTTTCTAAAAGCATCATCGTGGAAGAAGATTCTTTGTTTTGGTCACAAATGAAAATTGAGTTCTCGGTTTATCAGACCGTATGAGATTATCGAAAGAGTTAGGCCAGTGGCATATCAAATAGCTTTACCATTAGTATTAGAACAGATCCATAATGTGCTTTATGTGTCGATGTTACGTTGATATAGATAAGATCCATCACACGTAATCTCTCCAACAGAAGTTGAAATTCAACCTGATATGTCGTATAGTGAAGAACCGATTAGAATTCTGGCTCGAGAGATTAAAAAGTTGAGAAATAAGAGCATAGCTTTAGTGAAAGTTCTATGGAATCGTCATGGTGTTGAAGAGGCTACGTGGGAACCCAAGGAAGCTATGAGAAAATAGTACCCTAACCTATTTTTTGGTAAGATTTTCGAGGACAAAAATTCCTAAGGGGGAGAGTTGTAACAACTCATTTTTAATCAAATTGAAACAGTGGTTTCGGGACCAAAAATCCAAGGTTGAAATAATTATTTTATTATTTTAATGTCTATAGCATGATATTATGATTGTGTAAAAATTTTGTTAAGAAATTTTATCGTTTGAATGCTTAATTCGATAAAAAAGACTAAACCGCGTAAAGTGTAAAAATTGAGTTCTAATAGCTAAAGGGGTCTAATAGCTATGGAACTTTAAAATAGAGGTCCTTAAATGGTAATTAGACCATTTTAAATATGAGTGGACATTTATGTACATGGTTTAAGTGATTTTAATGGTTTAATTAAAGGATATTTAAGTAATTTAATAATAAGTTAGTAAAAAATGATAAAACAAAGGCTATCATCTTTGTTTTTTTCCCTTAGTCGAAAATTCAACCTAAAATACCATGGAAATAGCTTGAAGAATTCGGCCATTTATCTTAGCCTTGCATATGAGTATTTTGCGTCCCATTTTTAATGATTTCTATGTTTTTGGAGTCGTTGTAACTTAATCTAGCTATCCTAGCGACTAATTTGTGAATCTGTTAAAAGTCTAGGGTTTTACTATTGATGAATGTGTGGGTATTTTAATATTTGATGATAGAAAATTAATAAAATGCAAGGTAGAGGGATTTTACCATGAACCGATTGATTCTATATGACTTATTTCCAAACCTTTAACCGTTTTTTTTTCGGACATGGGGTCGAGGGTGATTTTTTTATTTCACGTTCACAAATAGGCATGCTAGATTATGCATTTATCTATCTATATATACAAATAAATAGATTGACCTATAGGTTCACACACGATATCTTTCTATACATAGTGATGGTATCAACTCATATAGCCACGTTTGATTCGGTGGAATAAAAATAAATGTGTGTGTATTTTAATATTTTAATATTTTAATATTTTAAAAGTCTAGGGTTTTACTATTGTCGATATTCCTTTTTAATTCTCGACAAGTTATCGACAATGTATTAATCCCGGTTGAATCGTAGAAATAGATAGGATACAATTGACATGTCATTAGGGGTTATTGTGTTTTGGGTGCTGGTTCGTATGTTCTACCAGTGGCTGAGTTTTCCAGCTTGTGTTGCGAATTCTCATCAGCTTGTGTGAGTAGCACCGTATGGCTACGTCTTGACCGTCAGCTTGTGTGAGTAGACTCGTTGATAGCTCGAAAGTGAGCATTATATGAGGTATGAGATTGAGATGGCTTCGGTCTTGTGTTGGCACTTAAGGTGCAAGATTCCTGAGTATCCGATATTTTTCCAAATGGTTCAATGGGTATATTGAAGATATGAAAGTGTAAGAGATTGATACGTATCAGCGCAGGTATGTACGTAAACCGTATAAGCATTGAATCTATGAAGTTTATGAGTTACATGATCTACTATGTGGATGAACATATATTAGCCTTGTGATTAAGTTAAATTGTAGTGTTTTATGATAGATGACTTAATTTGAGAATGAATGGTAAGTTTTACATATTAACTATACGAGCTTACGAAGCTTTATAACTTACTCTATTTACTTTTCTGTGTTTTATAGTGATTATCAAAGCTTACTCAGATTGGGAGTTGTCGGAGATCTTATCACACTATCAAGCTGTCATTTTGGTATTATTGAACTTGTGTATTTGGTTATATGGCATGTATAAGTATTGTGGTTAATATGGCTTATATGTTGGTAATGGATTTAGCCAATTGATTTGGCTTGTAAATGATGTATGTTTTGGTTATGTGTATAGCCATGTGATTTGGATTATTTTGGTATACTTGGTGATGTGTATATATGTGCAAATGGCCTTTTGGTATGTTGTGCATAATGGCTATGTGACTGCTTGTTGTGAATTGGTATTTTGTGTACTAAATGGTTGTATATTGAGATTGTATTAGCATGCTAAGTATTAGGCAAATAATGCATATTTGAAAGTGACCAACTAGGTGAACTCTTGAAGATGATATTGGTATGTTTTGGATTGGCAAATATATGATGTTATGAGTATTATAGTTTTTGGTATTGGAATAACATGATTTAGGCTTGGTTGAGATTGGTTTGAATGCCTATTGATGCTATGTTATATGCCATTGACATGTTTAAGTGGATGCAAATTTGGGTGAGAAATTTGGCTTGGAAAATAGCCTATTTTGGTCCACACAAGTGTGTGTCTTAGCCGTGTGTGACACATGGTCAGGTCACACGGCCATGTGTCCCCTGATTTTTTTTAGAAACCAAGTTAGTATTCTCTACACGACCCAGCACATGGGTGTGTGACCTGGCCGTGTAGCATAAGTTAGCATACCGTACAATTTTAGTGTAACACCCCAAACCCAGCCTGGACATTATGGACGAATCTGGCGATGTCACATTGAAGTGTTTTTCGTAAAGTGTGTTCTTTTTAACCTCTTAGTGTGCTCTTAAAGATGATTTTAAGACATGTGTCATTTTCAAAATGTGGGTCGTTTGTCAAAAAGTTATTCATATTAAGATGTCATAAATTTTCCAAAACGTTATTTCTTGCGGAAGCTCTTTAAAACAGGTTGCGTATTCGTGGAATCTTTGAAAAACATAAATCTTTTTGAAAACCCACATCTTTCCCTACTGCTAGCAGTTATAAATCAAACAAATAAAAATCCCAACTAAAAAATAAAAATCCAAAGGCCTTATTACAGTAAAATACCCAAAATTAAATTACTTATAAAAATAAAGCAAATATGAAAGTAAATGCGATTGTGTGGCCGCCTTTGAGCCCCTCGCAGCATCGATTCGCCTAAGCCTAGGGATTACCTGCACAGGTAAGCAGAAGGGTGAGTTTACGAAAACTTAGTGTGTAATCTCATATCAAATAACCATACAGTGAGCAAATACAGTCTGAGCCTAAGCCCATCTACGTAATGGTTCAGTTTCAATTAAGGCCTTAGCCCATTACAATATTAGTATTAGTTTGGGTCTAAACCCATCTCAGTGACAGTAACAGTACAGATATGCAATCAAGAAATCTTACCCAACAAACCTCTACACTCCATCTCTGTCCAACGCTACACTCCATGTGGGGATATAATCAACCCACCCATCCCTACACTCCAAGTAGTACTGGTTGCGACACTAAAGAGTATTTGCAGCAGAGCTGGCAGTATAGTACACTTCCTCCAATCATATTCAATCCATCCCCATGCAATGCATCATACAACATCTCATGCCATCTCATGATATTACACAGTTGCTTAATGCAGTTAAATTAGCATGCTAAAATATAGTCGCACATTACATAGCGACAAAACAGTCATTTTATCAAATATGGGGTCTAGGTAAACTTACCGGCCTAACAGTAGGTCCACAGTCGCCTCGGGTGACCCGTGCAACCTTAGCAGTCAAACAATGAAAGTGGGCCCAAGGCCCATATTGCGGGCCCATGTGGCCCCACACGCCGGTGTGGCCCACATGGCCTAAAATGGCCTTAGCCGTATGGAGTACACATCCTGGCCCAATAATTTCCACACGTCTGTGTGGTTTATTTGTATGGGCCCTCATGCCCGTGGGGCCCACACGGCCCAATCTGGCCCAACACGACCCAAAATAGCCTCGGCCCAAGAAATCGCTCATGGCCGGCCTCGTTGATCATCTGCCCTCGTTTAGTCACACGGGCTACCACAGGAGTAGCTACACGCCCGTGTGGTGTCGACTATCCACACTTTTCGACTTTTCGCAGATTTACGATCAAAGGCAGTGTTTACACACCTGATATGATTTTTGTTACGCAATGCTCCTATGATAAACCACACCTAAAACAAATGGCAATTCCATGCCCAACATTAGTCACGCTTAGAACCAATACCAATAAAACAACAACAATCGAACTTCATGTATGTTGCTTACCCTTACTGCTCCAAAAAGGTATAGCCTACGATTCTACTGGTAAACCGAGTCTGATACGATTTGGTGCTGTCAAATCGACATTCGACACAACAGAGGATTAGGAACTTAACACAATTAACAAAAGAAATTTCCCCCAAATCAATTGGGGCATAGGTTTCCCCCTTACAAAAAGACTTACCAACAGAAAACAACCCACGTTGAACAGAAGTAACCAATTAAGGGGGAAGTCACAAATTCGATCAAAGAAACAGAGAAGAACCAACGCCAACTTTCCCCCTTTTCAGAGAGAAACCGAAAACCAGGAGAGGGGGAGAGAAGAAGTATTCGGCAAAAGCACAAAATGAGAGGGTGACTGCTAAGAACCGATTGAGAGAGGGAGATAGAACAAGAATTCGGGAAAGGTTTTTGTGGGGAAAAGGGAGACTGAGATGGGTAAATAAACAAAAGAAAATGAATCAGTAAGGACAGGAAACAAAAAATTGGCAGCAATGTTGAAAGAAATAAAGTTGTAGCAGAAACACCTAACAATAATTTGACCCTCAAGAACCTAGAGAAATCGGTAGAAGAAAAGAAAGTTGAGAGAAAACAAATGCCTAGCAGAAAATTTGGGAAAAGAACTCCAATTCAACAGTAACACTCAACCTCACCTCAAACTTCTCCACAATATCCTCTTAAAAATTTGGCCACACGACCCCACACGACATCCAGCAAAATAGAACACTCCCCTGCATCGCCAAGACTCGAACTCAAGACCCTCAGTAACAATAACACGCCACTTATCCCTTAGACCAGCAGACTCATTCTGTCATGTTATACCCACCTTTATTTAAAAGCCTACTGCCTAGAGACAGGGGTTTATCCACTTAAAAACACAAACTTTTGCACAAGCCAAGGCTTGAACCCAAGACTTCTCAAACTCTTCCCAGAACACTTAACCACTGAAGCAGGCATATATTTATGTAACACAAACATACGAAAATAAGCATTAAGGATTTTCTTGGGGCGTTACAACTCTACCCCCTAAAAGAAAAATTCGGCCTCGAAATTTTACCTGATCAGAATAGATGAGGGTATCGTTGTCGCATTGCCTCCTCAGGTTCCCATGTGGCCTCCTCAGAGCTGTGGTTACGCCAAAAAACCTTAACCAGTGGGATAGACTTCCTCCTTAAAACCTTTACATCACGATCCAAAATTTGAACCAGTTCCTCCTCAAAAGTCAGATCTGGTCTAACCTCAATCTCCTCAACCGAAATAATATGCGCGGGATCAGAGCGGTATCGCCTCAACATAGAGACGTGGAACATATCGTGAATTCGATCTAACTCTAAAGGTAACTCCAACTAATAGGTAACTGGTCCCACACGTTTTAGTATATGGTAAGGCCCAATAAACCTAGGGCCCAACTTGCCCTTACGTCCAAACCTCAATACCTTCTTCCATGGCAAGACCTTGAGAAAAATGAAGTCCCTCACAGAATACTCAATCTCCCTACACTTTAGATATGCATAGGACTTCTGTCTGTCAGATGCTGCTTTCAGTTGATCTCGAATCCGTCTAACTTTATCCTCAGTATTAAAAACTAGCTCAGGCCCCAAAACACGCTGTTCACCCAACTTAGTCCAACATGAGGGAGTACGACACCTACGACTGTCTAAAGCCTCGTAAGGTGCCATCTGTATGCTAGACTGGTAACTATTACTATAAACAAACTCTGCTAACGGTAAGTAATCCTCCCAACTGCCTCAAAAATCAATCACGCAACTCCTTAACATGTTCTCCAGTATCTGAATCACCCTTTCTGATTGGCCATCTGTCTAAGGATGAAACGCAGTACTGAAGTCGAATATTGTACCCAGAGCTTCATGCAACTTCTTTCAGAACCGAGACATGAAGCAAGGATCTCTATCAGATATTATGGAAACCAATACCCCATACAGTCTTACTATCTCAAACACATACAGTTTAGCCAGCTTCTACAAAGAGTAATTAATACGAACTGGTATGAAATGGGCAGATTTGGTCAATCGATCCACGATGACCCATACTGAATCCTTCTTTGTAGGCGTTAGGAGTAGCCCACTAACAAAGTCCATGGTCACTCTCTCCCACTTCCAAAGTGGAATTTTAACTGGCTGAAGCAACCCTGAAGTTAATTGATGTTCAGCCTTAACTTGCTAGCAAGTCAGACATTTACCCACGAAGCTGATAACTTCACATTTAAGACCCACCCATTAATATAACTCACAAAGGTCTCGGTACATCTTATTTCTACCAGGATGCATAGCATAAGGGCTACTATGCACCTCTCGCAGTATAGACTGCCTCAAATCAGTATCCTTCGGTACACAGACTATCCCATGAAAATAGAGTACCCCTTCGCTATTCAATCCAAAATGTAATGTTTTACCACTCTCAATCTATCAGAATCGAAGACCCAGTGACTAATCCTCCAACTGTTTACCCTTAATCTGCTCAATCCACGTTGGTTTAACCTAAAGTTTGGCTAACAAACTACCATCATCAAATAAACTGAGGCGAGCAAACATCGCCCTCAGATCAGTAATAGCTCTATGACTCAATGCATCCGCCACCACGTTGGCCTTCCTAGGATGGTATTCAATCGTACAGTCATAGTCTTTAAGCAGCTCAATTCATCTATGCTGCCTAAGATTTAACTCCTTCTGAGTTAGGAGATACTTGAAGCTCTTGTGATCAGTGTAAATGATACACTTCTCACCGTATAGATAATGCCTCTAAATTTTCAATGCAAATACCACCGCCGCCAACTCCAACTCATGCATCGGATAATTTGCCTTATGAGTCTTAAGCTGATGAGAAGCATATGCTACAACCTTACCATCTTGCATCAACACACATCCCAAACCAACATGTGATGCATTGCTGTAGACAGTGAACTCTTTCCCTGACTCTGGAAGTACCAAGACAGGGCCTCAATCAGAACCTTCTTGAGCTTCTCAAAGCTCTCTTGCTGCACATCAGTCCAGTTAAATGGCACACCTTTACGTAACAGTTTAATCAGAGGTGCGGTGATCAAAGAAAATCCCTCTACAAATCGTCGATAATACCCTACCAATCCCAGAAAACTACGAATCTCAGATACAGTCTTAGGTTGCTTCCAATCCAAAATGGCCTCAATTTTTCAAGGATCAACCCTAATCCCTTCAGTAGATACTACATGGCCCAGAAATGTTACCTCTCGTAACCAGAACTCATATTTACTAAACTTGGCGTATAGTTGTTTCTCCCTCAGAATCTGCAGAACCACTCGTAGATGTTCATCATGTTCATTATCATTCCTCGAATACACTAAGATATGGTCAATAAAAACCACTACAAACTGATCCAGATAGGGCTAGAACACTCGGTTCATCAGATCCATAAAAGCCACTAGTGCATTTGTCAGTCCAAACGGCATCACTAGGAACTCGTAATGACCATAACGAGTCCTGAGTGCTGTCTTGTAAACATCCATCTCTTTAACCCTCAATAGATGGTACCCAGATCAGAGATCAATCTTAGAGAAAACTGAAGCTCCTTGAAACTGGTCAAACAGATCATCTATCCTCAGTAGGGGGTACTTATTCTGAATGGTCAATTTATTCAATTGCCGGTAATCAATGCACATAAGCATGGATCCATCGTTCTTTTTCACAAACAAAACTGGTGCTCTCCATGGAGACACACTAGGGTGGATGAACCCACGATCTAACAGCTCTTAAATCTTTTAAGCTCCATAAGCTTCTTCGGTGCCATTCTATAAGGGGCGATGGACACTGGGAGCTGTATTAGGAAAGAGCTCAATCCCAAACTCTACTTCACGATCCGAAGGTAACCCAGGTAGCTCATCAGGAAAAAAATCTAGAAAATCTTTAACAGTTCTGATATCTTTAACAGAAGAAACCCCAGAATCTGAAACACTAATGTAAGCCAGGTACACCTCACAACCCTTACGAACTAATTTCTCGGCCCTTAATGTAGAAATCACATTTGACAAGTAGTTCCGACGCTCCCTAATTACAACTACCTTATCATCCTCCATCGTTCTTAGTACCATCCGTTTAGTAGCGCAATCCAAGCTCACCCGATGTTTAACCAGCCAGTCCATTCCCAATATTAAATCAAATTCTCCAAAAGGAAGTTCCATTAAATTCACCAAAAATACAACCCCTTGAACCTCCAAAGGCACATCTCTGAACAGTTTATTTACCCTCACTGACTGCCCCAATGGACTCAACATAGTAACCTCACTCATAGTCCTCTCAACCATGATACCCAAAGTCTTAGACACAGTACAAGCTATATAGGAATGAGTAGATCCTATATCAATTAGTGCAGTATAAGGTACATTATAGATAAAGAATGTACCCGTGATAACACCCGAAATATCTCCATCCTCTCAGCGACGTGCAGCATAAACCAGAGTTAGCTGCCTCGCCTCAGTATGATCAACACCTCTACCCGACGCTCTTTGACTATGGCCCATACCGTTACCACCTCTTAACTGACCATGGCCCCTCAGTGGCTGCTGAACACCCCTCGGCGGTTGTACAGTACCCAAACTTATAGCTTGCACCTGATCGGGCCTCCATGGATAATCTCTGATACGCTGCTCTAATGATCCGCACCTCAAACATGCCCCAGTCCTTTTCTAGCACTCTCCCTAATGGCGTCTCCCACAATCAGCACAGGGCCGCAGTCTACTAGTTGCAACAGGAGCCCCAACTCTAATCGACCCATCAACTCTGGCCTTTTTCTTAAGCCTCTAAATGGAACTCGAAGGCTCTGAATCCCTTTTGCTCCTACCTCTCTCTTTCTCACGGTTTTGGTTCTCAACGTGCTTCACTTCCTTGATCTTCGCCTTATCAACCAATGCAGTAAAACCTCACTCCCTTTGTGGGGCTATCAAAACCCGTAAACTATCATTGAGGCTATCCTCGAAGCAAACACATCACTCGTACTCAGTTGCCACCATCCCTCACGTATAGCGGCTTAATCGCAAAAATTTAACCTCATATTCGGCCACTGATTTATCCCCCTATGTCAGATTCAGAAACTCTCTCCCCTGGGCATCGACATAACTAGAACCCACATACTTATCCTAAAAAGTAGTCTTGAAAAATTCCCATGTCAATCGGTCGGGCTGAGTGCCCTCTTTAACCGTAAGCCACCACTGGTAAGCCTCATCTCTTAGCAGTGACACTGCACCCTTTAGTTTTTTCTCGGGGGTGCAGTCAAGGTCGTCCATGATCCTCTCTGTAGCCTCAATCCAATACTCAGGTACATTAGGGGCAACTCCAGCAATACCTCTAAAAATCTCAGCTCCATTAGACCATTCCGTAATTGACCCACGGCCCACAGCACCAGTATTGGGCCCAATGACCCTCTCTAGAATCCGTAACATGGCTTGGGACAGCGCGTCATCCCCAGCCACATGATCATGAGACCCAGTCTCAGTCTTAGGTGAAATCGGTGCCTCCTTAGTTTCTACATTAGGCAAGTGGCCAGATGACGAAGACCCACCCCGAGCACCTCCACGGCCTCCGTCGCGGCCTCTTGTACCCCTTCTACGAGTACCTCTGGTGCTCATTATTGAATTGCATTTTATCTCAGTTTTATGCATCAGTTTACAGTTTCACTGTTTATTAACAGATATTTTATGGAAAAATAGTGTCAGTATTTCAGAGTTCATTTTCAGTTAGGGCCTTAGCCCATTACAATATTAGTATCAGTTTGGGCCTAAGCCCATCTCAGTGACAGTAACAGTACAGATATGCAATTAAGAAATCTTACCCAACCAACCTCTACACTCCATCTCTGTCCAACGCTACACTCCATGTGGGGATATAATCAACCCACTTATCCCTACACTCTAAGTAGTACCGATTGCGGCACTAAATAGTATTTGCAGCAGAGCTACTAGTACAGTACACTTCCCACAATCATATTAAACCCATCCCTATGCAACGCATCATACAACATGTCATGCCATTTCATGATATTACACAATTACTTAATGCAGTTAAACTAGCATGCTAAAATATAGTCGTACATCACATAGGGGCAAAATAGTCATTTTATCAAATAGAGGGTAAACTTACTGACCCTATAGTAGGTCCACAGTCGTCTCGGGCGACCTGTGCAACCTTAGCAGTCAAACAGTGAAAATGGGCCCACGGCCCATATTGCGGGCCCATCTGGGCCTACACGTCGGTGTGGCCCACATGGCCCAAAATAGCCTTGGCCGTGTGGATTACATAGCCTATTTCCACACGTCCATGTGGTTTATCCGTGTGGGGCCCACATGCTTGTCGGGCCCACACGGCCCAAAATAGCCTCGGCCCAAGAAATCGCTCATGGTCGGCTTCGTTGATCACCTGCCCTTGTTTAGTCACATGGGCTACCACAGGAGTAGCTAGACGCCCGTGTGGTATCGACTATCCGCACTTTTCGACTTTTCGCTGGTTTACGATCAAAGGCAGTGTTTGCACACCTGATATGATTTTTGATACGCAACGCTCCAGTGATAAACCACACCTAAAACAAATGGCAATTCCATCCCAACATTAGTCACGCTTAGAACCAATACCAATGAAACAACAACAATGAAACTTCATGTATGTTGCTTACCTTTATTGCTCCAAAAAGGTATAGCCTACGATTCTGCTGGTAAACTGAGTCTGACGCGATTTGGTGCTGTCAAATCAACATTCGACACAACAGAGGATTAGGAACTTAACACAATTAACAAAAGAAATTTCCCCCAAATCAATTGGGGCATAGGTTTCCCCCCTTACAAAAAGACTTACCAACAAAAAACAGCCCACGTTGAACAGAAGTAACCAATTAAGGGGGAAGTCACGAATTCGATCAAAGAAATAGAGAAGAACCAATGCCAACTTTCCCCTTTTTCAGAGAAAAACTGAAAGCCAAGAGAGGGTAGAGAAGAAGTATTCGGCAAAAGCACAAAAAGAAAGGGTGACTACTAAAAACCAATTGAGAGAGGGAGAATGAACAAGAATTCGACAAAGGTTTTTGTGGGGAAAAGAGAGACTGAGATGGGTAAATAAACAAAAGAAAACAAACTAGTAGGGACAGGAAACAAAAAATCGGTAGCAATGTTGAAAGAAATAAAAGTTGTAGCAGAAACAACTAACAACAATTTGGCCCTTAGGAACCTAGAGAAATCGGTAGAAGAAAAGAAAGTTGAGAGAAAGCAAATGCCTAGCTGAAAATTTGAGAAAAGAACTCCAATTCGGCACTAACACTACACCTCACCCCAAACTTCTCGACAATATCCTCCTAAAAATCTGGCCACACAACCCTACACCCCTCAAACACTCCAACTGCCCACTAGCATGAGAATTCTATTGCCATACAAACACTTATACGATATCTAGCAAAATAAAACACTCTCCTGTATCGCAAAGACTCGAACTCAAGACCCTCAGTAACAATAACACGCCACTTATCCCTTATACCAGCAGGCTTATTTTGTCATGTTATACCCACCTTTATTTAAAAGCCTACTGCCTAGAGGCAGGGGTTTATCCACTTAAAAACAAAAACTTTTACACAAGCCAAGGCTTGAACCCAAGACTTCTCAGACTCTTCCCAGGACACTTAAGCACTAAAGCAGACATGTATTTATGTAACATAAACATACGAAAATAAACATTAAGGATATTCTTGGGGCATTACAATTAGCATAGCATGGCACACGGGCGTGTGAGGCCATTTCGAAGGGTACACGGGCTAGTCACATGGGTGTTTGGTTGGCCATGTGACCCAAGTCAGGGAGTTACACGGGGTTGCACACGGTCTGGGACACGGCCATGTGATCCTATTTGGAATGTCCTCACAGCATGTGATACAGGCACATCTTTGTAATAACATACTTGATTTACCATGTTTATTAATATAAGGCGTTTCCATTATTATTTCAGTTTCTTTTCTGTGTGTATAAATAAACTATTTTATAATAATGTCCTGAGAATAATATGATTGTTCTTAAAAGATCCTTAGTCAAGTATAATTGTTGACTAGGACAACAATACTGCATTAAGACTAACATGTAGTTGATTGATGATAAAGAGTTGTCATTGATATGGAGTGTCAAAATCAATGCATGAATATGTGTGTTAGAGAACAACGTATTGGACTGACCCGCTATGAGTATGTTTCTTGGATTATTATATAATTGTCACAACATTACTCATAGTGATTAATATGTATATGATCCTCAGACTTGAGATAATCATTATCCCAACATCGTGAGTTGTATATTTTGATACAGTCAAATGTACACCGTAACTGGTTGTTCTATAAAGACTGATGTTGGATATACCACAATCTATGTAGAGGGATATGGTTGATCATTATAGAATAAGTCCTTCCTACATAATGGGAGTAATATCTTAGGCCACTTGATTGAGTAAGACTAGAAATGCATAGTCATGCTCAAATAAGTTGATATGAGATTTCATACTTATTTGTAGATCATAGTCTACTCAAGATATCAAGAAATATGAGATGGACTATGCAAGTGTGTGTAATGCCCCAAATTTCTGTAGTTTCGATTTTTGTAAGTCTTGGGCTTGGAAGTGTCTGATTCCGTGTTTTGATTTATTTTGGTTTAAATATATGTGGTTAAATGATAATGTACTCTGGGGTGTGTTTGGGAGGTCCCAAGTTCAAGCTTTAACTTAAGCTAAATTTCAGTTTTTTATCTAAATAAATTATGGATTTCGGATAATGGGCTTATAAGAATTTATTAGTAAACACTTAATAGAATAGGCCTGCTCGTCTAGTGGTTAAGTGGCAAGGGAATTACGCTTAGGGTCTGGAGTTTGATTCCTTGCAGTAGCGTTGGGATTATTTTTACTGTAAGTTTTGGCTAAGAATTGGGCTTCGTCAGAATTTGAGTTAGGGTTTAGGGAAAATTAGGGCTTCTTCCCTTCTTTTAAAAACAAAAGTTTTGCTCTCTACCATTTTCTTTTTCCCAAAACCCCTTGCTATCGAAAATTCCCTTTTCTTTTTCCCTTCTCCTTCGTTTTTTTTCGATTAGTGGTGACGTATTGCTAGTGGATTCGTCGGTTCAGTAAGTGTGGTGTTATTATATTGTGCGATTTCATTTAGAGATTGTTTAAGAGTGATTGGTTTACTGTTTAGGAGGTATTCAAGGTTCTGTGGATCGCTGATCGGGTTCTAAACAATAAGGAAACACCGTTCTTCGTCGAAGGCTTTGGAGTGCTCGTGGATGGATTAGCAGCGAAACTGAACTAGGTGTGTACTTCGATCGCGTAGACAACGAGTTTTGACGAAAGCCAAAATGTAGACTGTCGACGCCACACGGGTGTGTGGTCTGCCCGTGTGGTATCCTGCGTCACGAGACACGGGCTTGTGGCAGACGAGCTAGACCGTGTGCACACCACACGGGCATGATGGACATGGGCGTGTAAGGCTGACGAGGCCGTGTGCAAGGCACGAGCTCAAGAAAATAGGTTGTATGGGCCACACGGACATGTAGGCCCACATGGGTAAACCACACGGGCATGTGGGATTTTGGGCCAGGCTGTGTGAACCACACGGACAAGGCCAATTTGGGCCGTGTGACCCACATGGGCGTGTGGGCCCACATGGGCAGGGCACACGGGCGTGTGAGCCCAAACAATGTGAAATGTTTAGTAAAGTTGCATGGGTTGCCGAAGTTGACTATGACCTGATTGTAGGGGCAGTAAGCGTTACTCAGACCCCTTTAATCTAATTGATTACTGAGTTGTATGTAAAAGCATGATATTATAAGCATGTGTAACTGTCTGATTCTGTATGTCTGTTCTGCCATGCTATTGATATGATCTGGTATCTGCATATAAGCATGCCATGATATGTATGTTGCATTGCATTAGGTTGGGATTGTTGTGAAGAGAAGGAAGTCTGAGAGGCAATTAGCTTGTTACCTGGCAGCTACGCTGCATATATCTATCATGTACTGTTTTATGGTACCTTTTGGTGTGTAGGGTTGGATGGGTTGATTATATCCCCATACTTGGTGTGTAGGGTTGGGTGGGTCGATTCTATCCCCACATGGTATGTTGGGTTGGTCGGAGATGGTGTGCAGGGTTGGTGGGCATGTTATCTAATATTTGATTTGTGATACATGTGATATCTGTTTGGCTAAGGCCGAACTATCTAAATTTTGTTATCTGTTTGTATGCATGCTACTTATAGGGATGTACACACTGAGTTTGCGAAAACTCACCCTTTTGTTTATTTTTCTGTAAGGTAATCCTCAATAGTAGATGGATCGGTGCGACGGAGGGCTTGATGGTGACCACTGTTGGACATTTATGGATTTTTGAGTAACATTTTATTTGTCTGCTTTATTTTAAATATTTATTTTTTGGATTAAAATATCTTTGAACTTGAACTATTTTTAAGTTTATTTTGGGATTTTTAAACTATTAAGCTATTGAATTAATGATGTTTTAGCTTCCGCGATAATGAAATGTTTTTATTTAATACTTGGATTAAAGATGCCACGACTTAAGTATCGATAATGAACTGAACGATTTTTAACTTGCTAGGGTTTTCTAAAAAAAAGCACTCTCATGTGACGCCACCAGATTCGGCCATAACGTCTAGGCCAGGTTTGGGGACTATACAAGTGTGACTATTCCATGACTTGTGTTCCTTTCAAAGATAAATGACTTAAGGATTAATGCATGAAAGATAAATCACAAAAGGTTATGTCGAATCATGACTTCTTGTAACATAGGTAGCAATGATGCATTGCTAGATGCCACTCATTGTATGTAACATTAGAATCGTTTTAGTATTACTGCTAATGTTACAAAAGCCTACAGGGTCACACCATATGGTTGAGATGATCGGAACAAAACATAGTTGGTATTGTGTTTGGTTGTCACATGAATTAAATTAATTATAGAATTAATTTAATTGGGCAATCAAATATCGAACATATTATATGTACAAGGATGTTGTACATATAATGAGAACATAATTCTATTAATATATGAATTTGGTTCGTATATAAATTTAAATAAATATAGTTTACCAAAATCTTTGTTATAATTAATGTAATTATAATTTTCGGTTAAAACATTATTATATTTATTTATTTTAAAATTTTGTGAATTAAGATTCGTTATAAATATACCAATTAAAAAGGGGAGTTATATATAAATAAAACCCAAAAACCTAGCTTGTATGGTCTAGCAGCCGTCAAGCAAAGAAATCTCTAAAACAGTTTTGGGGACTTCTTCTATTCATTGTCAATTGGGTGGATTACGTAGAGGTCGACATCTGAAAAGTTGTGACTTGGTTTGATAGTGGTTTTGAATTCTCATTTTCGAGGCGTCGCTGTCTACTCAGATTGAAGTTTTGATAATTTCAAAACCATTATCATAATATTTTTTCCCGATTCGTTCCTCGCACATGGATCCATAGTTTGGATTGCTGAAATTTTATTTTTTCGCTGTGCCTTGGGGGCACCGGCTTTCCAACACCTGTGACACAGGCTCATCTTTGGCCGTGTGAGACACACGGCAGAGCCACACGGGCGTGTGTCCCTTGTACTTTGAAAATTTTCTATGTTTTTCCAAAAATTTCCTGAGTTATTAGTTTAGTCCCAAACCACTTCTAATGTTTGATTTGAGTGTCAAGGGCTCGTATTAGGGACAATATGATTGTTTGTGAATGCATTTATTTGGATATAAAAAATGTATGAGAAATGTATGATTGTTTAATTATTAAGTCTGGTAATGCTTCGTAACCCTATTCCGGTGATGGATACATGTTAGGGGTGTTACATACCCAAATTTCTCTAACACTCTCCTAAATGCCTTTTACCATAAGTAGCACAGTTCTCAGTTTCTCCTCTATCACTAACAACTATGTTATTCTATAGAGGTTTATCATCTCTACCCCGCTTATTAGGTTACGGAGCCTGAACAGTAGAACCAACATCTCTCTTAACAAGAACTTTAGTTTTATCCTTCCTCTTCCTTTCTACACGCTTAACCTCCTCGACTATCTTGGTTTTGTCCACCAAAGTTTTGAAAACCCTTTTTTGATGAGGGGTTACCATCACCATCAGTTCATACCTCAATTCATTCTCAAACCTGGTGCACTTATCCCATAGTTTCGAGATCATCCCTTGGGTGTAGCGGCTTAGCCTTAAGAATTTGACCTCATATTCAACCACAGACCTATCTCCCTATTTAAGCTCAATGAACTCTAACTTTCGGGCCTCAACATACCTAGTACCCGCGTACTTATTCTGGAAAGCATCCAGAAAGTATTCCCACATCAACCTCTCCGTCTGAGCACCTCTCACAACAACCTACCACCAATGGTAAGCCTCATCTCTGAGCAACGATACAACACCTCTTAATTTTTTCTCAAGGGTACAATCCAATTCATCCAAGATTCTCTCCATAGCCTCTAACCAATATTCAGCTACCATTGGGGTCGTCCCATATAACAGCCCGATTTAGACCCTATTTGAAACTATGGTTTCAAGACCACGAATTCGAGTCAAAAAATATTTTAAAATTATTTTTGGTGTTTATAATGTGTGAATTTGTGTGTGCTAAAATTTCGTTCGAAAATTTTAACGTTTGGATGCCTGATTTAATAAAAGGGCTTAATCATGTAAAATGAAAAGTTAGTGGTTTAATGTGCAAGGGTTGAATTGCATTTATCTTTATTATATGAAGTATTTAAGTGGAAATTTGACCATATTTAAATATATGGATGGTAGTGGCCATGTTTTATAATGGTTGAATATTTGTTAATAAAGGTTAAATAGGTAAATTAATAAACATGTTATATTATAATAAAACATAAAATAAGAAAACATGCTTTCATCTTTTTAATGGCATGAACAAAACACAAAAAGGAAGAAAAGAAAGAAAGCTTTTGTTATTCGGCCATTGTTGTCCAAAATTAAGGTATGTAACTAGCTCAATTTTTGTTAATTTTTATGTTTTTGAGATCGTTGCTTCGAATACTATCCGACCCATGCTAGAATTTCTGATTTTGATGAATATTTTGAGTTATTCTATTGATGAATATTTGTGTTTTGTGATGTTTGATAATTAATTATGAAAGGTATGTTTTGGATTAATATGTTTTGTATTGGAATTTTTGATGAATTTGAGTAATTAGGGCTAAATTGCAAAAATAATAAATTGAGGGACTAAAATGTGAAATAAATAAAATGTATGGACTTGTATGAAAATAAGGAAGATTCACCCTAGCTATGTTGTTGTGAGATTTTGCATATTTTGTGTTTTGCGCAATTTGGACTAAATTGTAAAAAGTGTAAAATGTCAGGGGCAAAATGGTAATTTGCCCATTTATGTGTTTTTGGACTAATTGAATGAAATTATATTTGAATTAGTTTATTTTGAATACATTTATATCAAGAACCAAAGAAATCGGATTTAGATCGGGGGAAAACTAAAGTTGTCGATTAATCGTCTTGTTCCGATTACCGTTGTCTGAGGTAAGTTTATAAGCAAATAAACGTTATTAATTTTGAATGTATAAGAACTTTATATGCTGAATTTAGTTGTATGAGATTTTATAAGTAATAACCGAATGTATAAATGCTTGAGAGCTATGTGTACGAGTTTGATTAGACCGAGATACGACATCCGGAAAGCCCCGTACGAACTTTAGGAATAGCTAGGATACAATGTCATGACATAGGATTTTCGATATGTGTTCTCGTGTAAGACCACATCTAAAACATTGGCATCGATATGTGATTGTGTGTAAGACCATGTCTGGAACATCGGCATTGTATATGTGATTCGTGTAAGACCCTGTCTGGGACAGTGGCATTGATATGTGATTACATATAAAACCACGTCTGGGACGTTGGCATTGTACGATATGTGTGATCATCCGAGTATCCTAATAAATTCTGAATGGTTCAACGGGCAATGATAAGTTGTGATCAAATGTGTTAAAAGAGCTAAAATGATGGGGTATGTAGTAGTTGATTACCTATTTGAAAATAAGGTATGTTGGTTACTTGATATGTTATAAAAATAATATATGATGCAATTGAAAATATATGTGAATATGAGACGTATATTTGGCTTTATGTTAGGTAAAAGTATGTGATTTTAAAGCTTGATTTATGAGTATATATAAATATATATGAAAGCATAAGTATAATTGCTTTTATATAATAGTATGACTTTGAGATTGAAGAATATATATTGACAATGTATACATGTATATTCAGCTAAGATGAGGTTTACTTATGAAATTATATATTATATGTGAAACTATAAATTTGAATTTATATGTGATTACTAAAGCATGAATTGGTTTGGTTAATTAACTTGATTATGTTATTGAGGTGTTTATTTGCTTATGACTTACTAAGCTTTGATAGCTTACTGTGTATATGTTTATTTTCTGTTTTATAGATTTTGAAAGCTAGTTACGAGCTCAGGGATTGTCAGCGAAGTCTATCACACTATCGACTAATTTCAGTATTTTTTTAAAAGTTTGAATTCTAACCTATGGCATGTATAGGCTACTTAATGTGTTTGATTTTTAGATATGTATCTACTAAGCCATGTGAAAATGGCTATGTTAATGGTTGAGTGTTTAATTAAATTATAGTCTATGTTTATGTTTGGTAGTGTGTTTATAAAATGAAATGGGTGATGGATGAATTCATGTTTCGGTAAGTTTAATTTTAGATTTTTAATTATAAGGTGTTATGATATAAGTTTTATATATTTATTAAGCATGTTTTGGAGATGGATTTTGATTTCATAAACTCGGTTGATGAAGGCAACTTATGGTAGTATATTGATTTATTATTATAGCCAAACATGTATTGAATAGATTGGTTTTTGGGTGTGACATTTCGGTACATTGTAAATAGTGTAATAAACATGTATTGATTCAGTATTTGTAATTTATATTATGATGGTTTAGCTAATTTTTATATGATTATAAAAATGAGTTTGAGATTCAGTGGTATGATTAAATGATGTCAAGTATAATTAATGTTTGTATTTGACTAGTAATAGGTAGGATCAATGAGCATATGTTTATGTCGTTAATGACTTTGATTTGGTTATTTTATTAAGGTTAAGGTAATATATATATATATATATATATATATACATTTTTGCATATGAATGAGTAGTAAAAATTGGTGCCATCAATGTAGTTAAGTTGAGTTGGCCGAATAGGTAAGGAAAGAATTTAAAAAATGTGTGCTTATAATATGTCTAAATAGTTAGCTATTTTTTCTTTTAAATCAGCTTTTGTATTTAAATTCGTTGGATCATTTGTATAATAAGGCATGAAATATGGAATCTTTTGGATCATATACGAAATGGGCCATTTGATTTAGCTTTGAAGTTCATACATATTTGGATATGATATATATATATGAATGATGCGTTTATAAAATGCAAATCACACTATGTATATATATGCTTCCATGTGTGATTACATATTTGTTTAGTAAAGGAACAAAGTTGGAAGGGAAATGGTAATAAGCATGTGTATATTCGGCTAATGAGATGAGAATTGACCAAATGAATAGTAACTTTTGCTCATTGTTATTAAAATGCTTATATATGAATTTGCTAAATAGATATGAGCTTTGTGCATCTATGTTAAGGTAGATTATGGGAGTACATTATCACTCATGATGTATTCAGCTTATTATATGTATTTATTTAAATGTGTTTATATTTAAAAGCATATTATATCTGACTTGAGATATGAATTGTATTTTGTATCATGATTTATAAGGTATGTTTAATGTTTAATCAATCATATGATTTATGTAATGCGAATATGACATGTATAAATTTGTGAATGTTTGAAAACTATGTTTTGTTCGGTAATGCCTCGTAACCCTAATCCAATGACAAATACGGTTAGGGTGTTACATCCCAACAATGCCTCTAAATAATTTAGGTCCATTAGAATGAAACCTCTCAGCTATAGTTCCTCGACTGCTCGTTCTAAAATGAGCTCCAATTACTCATTGTAGCACCTTAAGCATGGGCTATGATACAACACCATCAACAGGCTCATGTTGGTTCTCATCAATAGTAAGTCCATGCTATACATGTTCGACTATTGGCTCGGGAGTGCGCACTTGCAACCCAGACGAATTGACTTGGGTCCCTTGACCTTGCTCTCCTCGAGCTTTAATACCTCGTGTTCGTACACCATGAGTATTCATTTCGCTATCGAATGTCTAAATTTTATGAATTTATCTAAAAATTTAGAAACGAGTTTTCATTATTAATCTTGAATGTTTCAATCTAATAGGTTAGTCACAGTTTCACTATCTATAGTTTCATAGTCTATAGTTTCACAATCTAAAGTTTCAGTATATAAGAAATACTTATCTTGGGCTGACTTCATAGTCTTGGATTTTTGACAAAAACACAACTTTTTTTTAAAAGTAGATTTCTAGTTGTGGCATGAATTTTTCCAAAATACCCCTCTATTATATATGCATGCAATCTTTGAAAATAAACCACAGTCCAAGTTTTGAAGCATCCCATGTTCATTTCTCCTTATATATGAACTTATTGTCAAATAATAAATACATATTTATTTAAGATTGAAAACTTGTAAAGATCTCCATAATGTGAAATATTAAGAATACATTATATATTAAAAAAGAGATGCTAAATTCGTAAAAAAGGGGAATACTCAAGTAAGTACTTCGAACTGATATTTTTTGAATGTATGTTATAATTGATGTGATTTAATGATTGTTGTGAAATTATGTGTACATACCAATTCTCATGATATGTGATTTTATGACAATATTGGTTATGCTTGATATATATAAATCATGATGTTATGATAATTGAGATATGATTCACATGTTAATCATGCCTACTAAAAATACTATTCATATGTCATATCACATACATGGAGTTGAGATGATTATGAAATGAGGAAGACTTTAGCAGTTTTACCGCAATATTGAGTGGCTTGGCCACAACATGTAGGTTGACTGCAATATACAGTGGCTTGGACACAACGTGGAGTGTTATTGGATGGACAAGTAATGGGAACTCTTTATTGGTGTGTAGCGGAGATGGGTAGGAATGTTTTTGAAAAACTTGAACTGATTTCTGAAAAAGCTCTAGATCGACATTCTCATGCACCTTGCCATATGTGAAATTATGTTGAAATACAAGTGTTACTATATTTATGAAATGTATGACTTAAATACTATTTTCTTTTATGTTAAATTCACTCTGGGCTTTAAATGCTTACCCTTTCAAATTCTTGAATTTTTAGATAACCCACGAGGTTAGGACATGGGCTTAGCTTACGGAGGAGTACTAGCACATTTTACGTATAAACTTTTATACTTTATTATTTGGTATTTTTAGGACTATTTATTTATTATTTATGGATTGTGGCATTGGAAGTTGATTTTGGATAATATTGCATGATTTGGTTTAAAAACAATTATAAACAAATGGTTTATCAAATTAATACAAAGAACTGGATTTTTCAACATAATTATAATTTCGACCCAATGATTTTATTTCAAACTCAAGAATAAGTTTTTAAAAACTTAGATCTGTTTATTCACTTATTCAATAATTTATGAAATGTAGCAAATTATATTTTTTTTATCAACAAATAAGATTTAGTAAATTTTCTACTGCAGCATTTTCAAAGTAAAATATTTTCTTCAAATGTTAAAAACTTGAACTTTTCAAATAACAAGTTATAAACATGTATAACCAAGTACTCCATTTGGTCAAAATAAATAACTTCCTTCTAATTTGATTTGCATCCATACATACCATAAATTTTACTTACCAAAACACAAACCATTTGGTACCAAAATGCCATTCTTTAACTAATATCAAATAAGCAAAATACCTACACATAACAAGGTACCAAATCACCACATATACGACATATCATAAAGTACATATACCATATGCATATTCAACTATCAATTTCATCTTTTATCATTCAAACAAACAAGCCAAACATTAACCAGAACAAGGCTACTCACTTACATGCCAAAATTTTCCATTATACCATCAATATACCAAAACTCAACCAAGTAAAATGGCCATTTCAACATTCAAGTACATAGGCCAACATTAATCAGAATACCTATACATGCCATTATAACCAAAATCAAAACATTTGAAATTACCGATAGTACTGGTGAATAGTGTGATATATCTCCAACTAGCTTCCAACCTAATCGAGCTTTCGATAATCTGAAAAGGAAAGAAAAACAACTACGTAAGCAATGAATGCTTATTAAGCTCATATAAACTTTAATCATATGAATCTATTTCCAATATGAAATTTCTTTGTAACACCTCTAACCCATATCCGTCGCTAGACTAGGGTTAAAGGCGTTACCGGACAAATCAGAACATTTCTCAAATAATTCACAAACATCATTCACCTATAATCATAAACCATTACAATGTCCCTTACATAGGTCAACGAGACCTTAATCATGATTTAAAAAGGGGTCGGGACAAAACCGAGTTCATACAAAAATTTTTGAAACTTTAACAATTTTCAAAGTTGTATAGATCACATGCCCGTGTGAATAGCCCATGTGCCTCACAAGGCTTTAGCGACGCCCATGTGTCTAGGTCGTGTCAAAATAGGGAATACGTACTGACTTGTCCACATGGCCACAAGACACGCCCGTGCGCCAGGGCATGTGAAAATTAGGGAGGCTATTGACTTGCGTCACACGGCCAGTCACACGCCCGTGTGTCTAGCCCGTGGTCGAAACTGACTTGGCCACACGACCTAGCACACACCCGTGTGTGCTACCATGTGGTCTGCCCAGGCTCATTTTGAAATGGCCCTCGAGCAACACGGCTGAGACACACGCCCGTGTCTCTGCCCGTGTGGGCAAAAATAGGTAATTTATAAGACCAATTTTCCACCCATTAAGGGTCCTCCCTACAATCATCAAATAGAAACCAAATGCACATCAAATTCCAACCATTTCACAACCAATACATACACTAGTAATGTCATATAATTACCAACCAAATTCATGCTTATTCATAATTCCAAATCATACCAAATCATGAGCTAAAAATCATGCCAAAAGATATGATCCACAATCTTAAATTTACTTCATCCAATCTAATGCCAAAACTTACCAAACTCCAAAATAAACACTTACCATAAACTTACCCAAATGACCTATTCTCTTGGCCATACAAAAACATATCATATTAGCGTAATTACATCACATAATTTATACCAAAACACATTCAAATACACAACCAAACCAAGCCAAGTCACATGGCTAAATATATACATTACCAAACATAATCACACACTTTTAGCCTATACATGCCATACTTTAATATATACATTTTCAAAAGGTACCAAAACTAAGGTTTGATAGTGTGGTGATGATCCTTGATGATCTCCAAGCTCCCAGTAGCTACGATATCTATAAAACAGTTGAAAAACACACAAAGTAAGCTTTCAAAATCTTAGTAAGCCATATACAAATAAACTTAACACTTTAAACATAAGTGCATCATCTAATTACATATACTCCATGGCTAAATACTATCCCAAAATAAATAGTTCATATACATTTCACATAATCCAATTTATTTACACAATAACATATTTTCTCATACTTATAACTCATATCATCACTTGTACATATACTTACCTTTTATTCTCAAACATAGTATACATTTCGAACGTACCTAAATCGGATGCACATCTCATATAATCAATTGTTTCTCACAATGCCCGTTGAACCGTTCAGAATCATAAGGATACGCGGATAACTCGGAAAGCTCATACAATGCCAACGTCCAAGACGTGGTCTTACATGTTTTCAAATATCGATGCCACTGTCCCAGATAGGGTCTTACACGAAATCAAATACGATGCCAAAGTCCCAGACGTGGTCTTACACGTAAATCATAAGTCGATGCCAACGTCCCAGACGTGGTCTTACACGATAACACATATCGGATCCTATGTCATGACATCTGTATCCTAACTATTCCTAAGGTTCGTACGGGGCTTTTTGGATGTCGAAACTTTGTCAATACTCTCTCTTAGATATCTCATATTCAATGCTAAGCTATTCGTCATTATTCAATAGCATATAAGCACAAATAAATCATTTCAAACACATTTATTTGTATATAGTCTTACCTCGTACGGATTCGAATGAACAGAATCGACTACTCGACGACTTTCGACTTTCCCTGATCTAAATCCGTTTTCTTTGGTTCTTTACCTAAATCAATTCAAATTTAACCCATTCAAACTCACATTCATTCAAATCAATCTAAAAACACATATTTAGGGCATTTTACAAATTAGCCCTCACATTTCCACATTTTGATACTTTAGTCTCTAATTCACAAAATCACAAAATACACATAATTTCTTTGCACACATGCCTAGCTAAATTCTCATAGTGTTCATACAAGTCCACATACTTCTTTCATTTCACATTTTAGTCCCTCAAATTACAAATTTCACAATTTTGCCCATTTTACTCAAATTCATCAAAAATTCAAAGACTAAACATGTTAACCCAAAACATATCTTTCATTTACCAACAATTAACTTCATAAAACTCATAGTTTCATCAATGATCAACACAAAATCATCAAAAAAATCATAAATTTAAGCATGGGCTTGATAGATTACTAAGCAACGATCACAAAAATATAAAAATTATCAAAAACGGATGAAAACACATATCTTAATCCTCAAATTATTTAGCCGAACCCTAAAAGCTTTTCTTCTTCTTCTTCTTTCCTAATTTCGACTATGAATGAACACATAATGCTTATTTCATACTTTTAGTTTATTTTAATTATCATAATTATTCATTTTACCAATTTTCCCTTATAATAAAACATTATAAAATCACATATATTAAGGTCATTAATGTCCATTAACCATGTTAATGGTCCAATTGCATCATAAGGACCTTTCATTTACAAAGACATATCAAATAAGCACTTTAACAAATAGAAGGCCACTTTTACATTTTACGTGAGTAGGTCCCTTTATCAAATTAAGCACACATACGATCAAATTTTCATACGGAATTTCCACACATACTAATTCACACATAATAAGCACGGAAAATAATATTAAAATATTTTTTTGACTTAGATTTGTGGTCCTGAAACTACTATTCCGACTAGGGTCTGAGCCGAACTGTTACAATTCTCCCCCCTTAAGGATTTTCGTCCCCGAAAATCTTACCATTGAACAGATTTGGATATTATTGTCTCATAACATCCTCAAACTCCCACGTAGCCTCTTCAACACCGTGTCGATGCCACACTACTTTTACTAACGAAATTTTCTTATTTCGCAGTTTTTTAATCTAACGAGCTAAGATATGGATCGGTTCTTCATCGTAGGTCATATCAGACTGAATCGCAAGCTCAGATGGAGGTATTACATAAGAAAGATCAAATCTATATCGTCGAAGCATTGATACGTGAAATACATTGTGTATTTTTCTAGCTCAGGTGGCAACAATAATCTATATGCAACTGGTCCGATACGCTCGATAATCTCATACGGCCCAATGAACCTCGGATTCAATTTGCCTTTTCTACCGAACCGAAGTACTTTTTTCCACGGGGATACTTTCAAAAACACTTTGTCGCCGGTCTCAAATTTAATATCTTTTCATTTCATATCTGCATAAGATTTTTGACTATCAGAATCTGCTTTCAATCTATCCCGGATCACTTTTACTTTCTATTCAGTCTCTTTTATCAAATCAACCCCGTGTATGTTATTTTCGCTGAGCTCAGTCCAACACAGAGGTGTACAGCATTTGCGACTATATAAGGCTTCGTACGGTGCCATTTTAATTCTCGATTGAAAACTATTATTGTACGTGAATTCAATTAATGGCAAATACTGTTCCCATGTACCTTTAAATTCACTCAACATATCCTCGAGAATCTGAATAATCCACTCGGATTGACCATCTGTTTGCGGGTGAAATTTGGTACTAAAGTACCTAGAGCATCTTGCAATTTCTTCCAAAATTGTGATGTGAATTTTGGATCTCTGTCTGACACAATAGATAATGGCACACCATGCAATCTCACAGTATCTGAAATGTATAATTCAGCTAACTTATCAAGTGAGTAATCGGGCCATACCAGAATAAAATGGGCTAATTTTGTCAATCGGTCAACTACAACCCAGATAGTATCTTTCTTTCGCAGAGATAGGGGCAAACCCAAAACAAAATTCATCGTCACTCTATCCCATTTCCATTCTGGAATCATAATTGGTTGTAAAAAACTAGAGGGCACTTGATGTTCAACTTTAACTTGAAGACAGATTAAGCATTTCACAACAAATTCAGAGATATTACGCTTCATACCAAGCCACCAATAAAGTTGTTTCAGATCATTATACATTTTCGTACTACCCGGATGAACAGATAAATGACTGTTGTGAGCTTCATTCAAAATCATCTGAATCAATTCTAGATTTTTCAGGACACAAATTCGATCTCAGAATCTAAGGCAATCATTTTTATCAACTCTAAATTCTGATTCAGAATCTAGATCACACTGAGCTCATTTTGCGATTACCTCATTATCAACCTTTTGAGCATCAATAATCTGTTGCAAAAACAACAGTCTCGCGTTCAATTCAGCTAATACCGAACCATCATCGGAAAAAATCAAATGGGCATTCATCGCATGCAATGCAAACAACGATTTTCGACTCAAAGCATCAGCAACAATATTTGCTTTTCTCGGGTGATAACCAATCACAAGCTCATAGTCTTTTAGCAATTCTAACCATCTTCTCTATCGTAGATTTAGATCTTCCTGAGTCTATTTCAAACTCTTATGATCAAAATATACGTGACATTTCTCACCAAACAAATAGTGGCGCCAAATTTTCAAGGCAAACACAATCGCAGCTAATTCCATATTGTGCGTCAGATTGTTCTTTTCGTGCGGCTTTAACTAGCTCGAAGCATAAGCAATGACTTTGCCTTCTTGCATCAAAACACATCCCCAGACCGTTCAACGAAGCATCACTATAGATCACAAATTCTTTACCCGATTCGGATTGTACTAACACTGGAGCTTCAGTCAATAGGGCTTTCAATTGATCAAAGCTTTTCTTACACTTTTTGGATCATTCAAACTTCACATCTTTTTGAAGCAGTTTTGTTAATGGATTTGCAATCATCAAAAAGCCTTTTACGAATCATCTATAATAACCAGCAAGTCCCAAAAAACTGCAGACTTCAGAGACATTTCTCGGAGGCTTCCAATCCAAAATAGCTGAAATTTTGCTCAGATCAACTTGGATACCCGATGCTGATACAATATGACCCAGAAAACTGACTTCTCATAATCAGAATTCACATTTGCTAAACTTCACATATAATTGCTTATCACGCAAAGTCTGTAATACTATTCTCAGATGCTCGGCATGCTCAGATTCATCACGCGAATAAATCAATATGTCATTAATGAATACAACAACAAATCGATCTAAATACGGTTTGAAAATTCTGTTCATCAAATCCATAAAAATAGCAGGTGTATTTGTTAATTTGAAAGGCATAACTAAGAATTCATATTGGTCGTGCCTCGTTCTGAATGCAATTTTTGGAATGTCTGAATCTTTTACTCGCAACTGATAATAGCCTGATCTCAAATCTATCTTCTAAAACAAGGTAGCTCCTTTCAATTGATCAAACAAATCATCAATTCGAGGCAGAGGATACTTATTCTTGATAGTCACTGTATTTAACTAACGATAATCAATGCACATTCTCATCGTACCATCTTTCTTTTTCACAAATAGAACTGGTGCACCCCAAGGAGAGAAACTTGGTCTAGCAAACCCTCTATCGGTCAACTCTTGCAACTGATACTTTAATTCTTTTAGTTTGGTCGGAGCCATTCCATATGGAGCTATCAAAATTGGAGTAGTTCCTAGTACTAACTCAATGCCAAATTCAACTTCTCAGATCGGAGGTAATCTCGGAAGTTCTTCAGGAAACACATCAGAAAATTCACAAACAACAGGCACTGATTCAACTTTCTTTTCTGACACTTTCGAATCAATCACATAGGCAAAGTAAGCTTCACAACCTTTTCTCACAATATTCAGAGCTTTCATTGACGAAATCACAGCTAGTAACCCATTCAAATCACTAGATTCAATTCGAACTATTTCATCATTCTTACATCTCAAATCAATTATTTTTCATTTGCAATTCACACCAGCATCATGAAAAGTTAACCAGTCCATACCCAGAATTATATCAGACTCATCAAAGGGTAATAACATCATATCAGCCGGAAAACAAATGTCTTGAAACATTAATGGACAGTTCTAGCACACTTTGTCAACTAAGACACTTTCACCTGAGGGGTTCGGTACTTTAATCATGAATTTAGTAGACTCCACAGGAAAAATCTTACTAGATACTAAATTCATGCATATATACGAATGTGTTGATCCAGGATCTATCAAAGCAATCACAAAAGTATCATAAAGTGTGAAAGTACCAGTTATAACTTCCGGAGACGAAGCTTTTTCACGAGCTCGGATGGCGTAGGCTCTGGCAGGTGCACAAGCCTTAGATCTAACAGCAGTTTCTTTTGTTCCCCTCTGACTGCCACTCACATTATCCGTATTTCTAGGAGGTCTACCACGAGATGCATTACCACTTGGCCTCAGATTTTGTACAATTTCTTGCTCGACAGATTCGAGGCAATCATAGATGAAATGGTCTAATGATCCACATTTGAAACAAGCCCAATCATACAATCTACAATTGTCGGGATGTCTTTTACCACAGTGTTTACACTCGGGTCGATCAGATCTGACATTTCCAACACTGGTAACAGATGTAGCTGGAGCTCTGAAACTCGAATGCGATCTCGTACGATCTCTATTCACATGTCCCACATTAGCCTTTGAACGGCTATAATCATCTCGAAACTTCTTTGATGTAGATTGAAATGGCTTGCTCAATGATATCTTTCGCACCTCTCTAGCTTCTAAATCAACTTTTCTTTTCTCTTTCCCGAGCTCTTTAGCTTTACATGCTCGTTCAACAAGCACAATGAATTCTTTGATCTCAAGAATCCTGATTAACAAACGAATATCCTCATTTAAGCCACCCTCAAATCTCTTGCACATTATTGCCTCAGTAGATACACATTCTCGAGTATACTGCCTCAGTCTTGCAAATTCTCGCTCCTATTCTGTAACAGACATACGGCCTTGTTTAAGCTCAAGAAACTCTTTACATTTCTGGTTGATAAATCTCTGACTGATGTATTTCTCTCGAAATTCAGCTTGAAAGAAATCCCAGGTGACTCGCTCTCTTGGAACCACCGATATCAAAGTCTTCCACTAGTTATACGTCGTATCTTTTAGAAGTGAAATGACACATTTTATGCATTTCCACTAGTTATACGTCGTATCTTTTAGAAGTGAAATGACACATTTTATGCATTCATCCGGATTCAAAGACAATTCACTGAATACTCGTATTGTATTTTCTAGCCAGAACTTGGCTCTCTCAGCATCATCACTAGTTGTAGCACGGAATTCTTCTACCCCATATTTTCTAATTTTATCAACTAGAGGCTTATTTAATTGAGTCAGATTAACTTGTGGCATAATAGGGACTTGTTGAAGAATAGGTGGAATTGGGGGTTGTAGTATAGCCGGATTAGTTCTAATGTACTGACTAAACCAATCATTCATCATTTGATAGAAGGCTTGTCAAGCCTCTCCATCATGACTACTCGTAGCCAGACTAGAATTGGATAGTGCTGTCCCTTACGCAAGAGCAGGCACATTACTCTCGACATCGTCAGCTACGGTCCATTCGAGATCCATATGCTATATAAAAACACATTTTCATTGACAGGATTCATCACACTATTGCATTTCATAAATATAGCATGTATAGCTAGACTTACATACGCTATGTTAGTCCTAGAATCGACTAAACCGTAGCTCTGATACCAACAAAATGTAACACTCCTAACCTGTATCCGTCGCCAGACTAGGGTTAAAGACGTTACCGAACAAATCAGAACATTTCTCAAATAATTCACAAACATCATTCACCCATAATCATAAATCATTACAATGTCCCTTACATAGGTCAACGAGACCTTAATCATGCTTTAAAAAGAAGTCAAGACAAAACCGAGTTCATACAAAAAATTTAGAAAATTTAACAATTTTCAAAGTTGTACAGGTCACATTCCCGTTTGAACAGGCCGTGTGCCTCACAAGGCTTTAGACACGCTCGTGTGTCTAGGCCGTGTCAAAACAGGGCATACATACTGACTTGTCCACATGGCCACAAGACACGCCCGTGTGCCAGGCCATGTGAAAATTAGAGAGGCTACTGACTTGCGTCACACAGCCAGTCACACGCCCGTAGTCGAAACTGACTTGGCCACATGGCCTAGCACACGCCTGTGTGTGTGACCGAGTGGTTTGCCTAGGCTCATTTCGAAATAGCCCTCGAGCAACACGGCTGAGATACACACCCGTGTCTCTGCCCATGTGGGCAAAAATAGGTGATTTACAAGACCAATTTGCCACCCATTAAGGGTCTTCCCTACAATCATCAAATAGACACCAAATGCACATCAAATTTCAACCATTTCACAACCAATACGTACACCAATAATGTCATATAATTACCAACCAAATTCATGCTTATTCATAATTGCAAATCATACCAAATCATGAGCCAAAAATCATGCCAAAACATATGATCCACAATCTTAAATTTACTTCATTCAATCTCATGCCAAAACTTACCAAACTCTAAAATAAACACTTACAACAAACTTACCCAAATGACCTATTCTCTTGGCCATACAAAAACATATCATATTAGCATAATTACATCACATAATTCATACCAAAATACATTCAAATACACAACCAAAACCAAGCCAAGTCACATGGCTAAATATATACATTACCAAACATAATCACACACTTCTAGCCTATACATGCCATACTTCAATATATACATTTTTAGAAGGTACCAAAAATAAGGTTCGATAGTGTGGTGATGATCTTTGATGATCTCCGAGCTCCCAGTAGCTACGATATCTATAAAACAGTTGAAAAACACACAAAGTAAGCTTTCAAAAGCTTAGTAAGCCATATACAAATAAATTTAACACTTTAACATAAATGCATCATCAAATTACATATACTCCATGGTCAAATACTATTCCAAAATACATAGTTCATATAGATTTCATATAGTCCAATTCATTTACACATATAACATATTTTCTCATACTTATAACTCATATCATCACTTGTACATATACTCACCTTTTATTCTCAAACATAGTATACATTTCAAACGTACCTAAATCGGATGCACATCTCATATAATCAATCGTTTCTCATAATGCCCTTTGAACCGTTCGGAATCATAAGGATACACGGATAACTCGGAAAGCTCATACAATGCCAACGTCCCAGACGTGGTCTTACACGATAACACATGTCGGATCCTATGTCATGACATATGTATCCCAACTATTCCTAAGGTTTGTACGGGGCTTTTTGGATGTCGAAACTCTGTCGATACTATCTTTCGAATATCTCATATTCAATATATTAAGCTATTCATCATTATTCAATAGCATATAAGCATAAATAAATCATTTCAAACACATTTATTTGTATATAGTCTTACCTTGTACAGATTCGAATGAACAGAATCGGCTATTCGATGACTTTCGACTTTTCCCAATCGAAATTCGTTTTCTTTGGTTCTTGATCTAAATCAATTCAACTTTAACCCATTCAAACTCACATTCATTCAAATCAATCTAAAAACACATATTTAGGACATTTTACAAATTAGCCCTCACATTTTCACATTTTGATACTTTAGTCTCTAATTCACAAAATCACAAAATACACATAATTTCTTTACACAGATGCCTAGCTGAATTCTCATAGTGTTCATACAAGTCCACATATTTCTTTTATTTCACATTTTAGTCCCTCAATTTACAAATTTCACAATTTAGCATATTTTACTCAAATTCATCAAAAATTCAAAGACTAAACATGTTAACCCAAAACATATCTTTCTTTTACCAATAATTAACTTCATAAAACTTATAGTTTCATCAATGGATCAACTCAAAATCATCAACAAAATCAGAAATTTAAGCATGGGCTTGATAAATTACTAAGCAACGATCACAAAAACATAAAAATTATCAAAAATGGATCAAAGCACATACCTTAATCCTAAAATTATTTAGTCGAACCCTAAAATATTTTCTTCTTCTTTTTCTTTGCTAATTTCGGCTATGGATGAACAAATAATGCTTATTTCATACTTTTAGTTTATTTTAATTATCATAATTATTCATTTTACCAATTTTCCCTTATAATAAAACATTATAAAATCACATATATTAAGGTCATTAATGTCCATTAACCATGTTAATGGTCCAATTGCATCATAAGGACCTTTCATTTACAAAGAAATATCAAGTAAGCACTTTAACAAATAGAAGACCATTTTTACATTTTACGAGATTAGGTTCTTTTATCAAATTAAGCACACATAGGATCAAATTTTCGTACGGAATTTTCACACATAATAATTCACACATAATAAGCACAGAAAATAATATTAAAATACGTTTTTGACTTAGATTTGTGGTCCCAAAACCACTATCCTGACTCGAGTCTAAACTAGACTGTTACATTAGACATATAAAGAATAATCATATACCGATACCACATAATTCATGAAACCAAATTCAAAAACTCAAAAAATGAGTAAGTCCACAAAATCACTTATACATATTATCCCTAGCATAGTAGGATTTTAAACAACATTAAACTCTTCCAAATTTCTTTATTTTCATTTGCATTTCATTACTGTCCACACCCGTTCCATATGCATAACACACAAGTCATAAGCATATCATTCAACCATAGCCACAAGCTAGTGCATTTAAACATAGCCCTTTTTCGAATTAATCACATGATAAGCCATTTCATAAGAAATTGCATAATTTAAATCTTACCACTTTTTCATGAGTAGAAGCATATTTTCATTTGAGCACTTACCATTTCAATGCAACTTATAAGTAAACAGAATACCATTCAACCAACAGCTTGACACTTGCCTAAGCATCAAACAACAACACATGTTAGCATACTTGAACATATTTCATATAAATTCAACATTAATAACCATATTTCCTCAACATGTCACACTTGAGTTTATTACTCGTCTCAACTTGCATAATTCTCATGTATCAACATATCAAAGATATTCATATATGTACATGTCATGATACATGTCATTCTCTTACCGTTTCTTCATATATATATATATATATCATCCATTTCAATATATCAATATATCATGTAACAACCCGATAGTCATGGGTGTCAAAAAATGCATTTCGGAGACTATGTTTTCGTAAATTAGATTCGTAAATATTTATTAGAAATATTTACAAAATTAGTTGTGTGGTTAATTAGGTTTTGGTTAGATTAATTTGCATGAATTAAGAGTAATTAGGTAAAAGGACTAAATTGTATAAAGGGTGAAAGTTGAATTATAGATTAAAGAAAAACTAAAGGGCTAAAGAAGTAATTATGTCATTGCTCATAAATGAGGCAGCATAAGTGTATATTATTATAAAATTTAAAGTTAAAAATATATATTATAATATTATATAATATTAAATCTTAATGTTTAATTATATATATTATATTATAATAATAAAATAAAAGAAATAGAAATAGAAATAGAAAAGAAAGAAAGAAAAAACGAAACAGAAGGGAAAAAGAAAGAAAAAGGAAAGAAAAGGAGAAAGACAAAAGCTAAGGCTTTCAAAGTTTCAAGCTCAATTGGTTAGTTAATTTAGTCAATTTTTTTTTAATTTTTATGTTTTTAGAATCCCGGTATTTAATACTACTCGACCCATGTCAAAATTTTAGAAATTATTGAGTTTTTAGATGTTGTTAATGTTGAATAATTTTAGTATTAGGGAGTAAATTGATAGATTTTTAAGTTAGAAATGAAAAAGGATTAAATTGTAGAACAAATAGTAAATTTTGTGTAATAGGGACTAAATTGTAAAAAATTCAAAATTTAGGAACTAATATGAAAATAAGGAGTTGAATTTAGTCTAAAGTGGAATTTTCATGAAAATAAAGAATTAAATATGAAGAATAAAAGTTAGTCTCGGTTTAGGGATTAAATTGGAAATTAGGCAATATTTGAGTAAAAGAAATTGAAATATTCAATATGAAATTGAATTGTGTTGTATTGCTGATTTTTAATTGTTTTAATTTAGTAGCTAACTTCGTACCAGAATCCTCGACTAAAAAGGGAAAAGATAAAGTCGACGAGGAATAGCTTGGAATTTCTGGTTTATATTTCTATAATCCGAACTTAGTTATTAATTGTTGTATTTTGATTGAATGTTTATGGCAAGTGATTGAGGTTAGTATTTGGCATTTTGATATTGAATTGAATTTATATGTATATGTGATTATATGAAAAACTAGTATTGGATATTGATTTTTTTTGAATTGTGAAATTAAACCCTATTAACTGTATCAGACTGAGTCGGATATAGATGGCATGCCATAGGATTGGAAGAGTTCAGGGATTTCTTTGACTTCGAGTTGATGAGACACTGGGTGTCAATTTACTACTTCAGATTAATTCGATAAGGCACTGGGTGCCAATTTACTTCAGTTTAGCCGATGAGACACTGAGTGTAAAATTATTACTTCTCTTATACTATTCCTTTCATTATTTTATAGGGATATAATATTTTTTGTGCTCTTAATGACGCATCAAGTTTTGGCATCATTGTCGGGGACATGTAACGTACTAATCTTGTTTCTTTGTTTCTTATGACCATATCTGCTACAAGTATTCTTGTGTTTGATTCAGAAATAGAGAAGACTGCGAGAGCTAATCACAACGAGACAAAGTTACGAAAAAGCAGTCAGGAGTGGTTGGGACTCAGAGTAACCCACCACCAGAAATCGAAGCTGATGACAAAGTTGAGTCTAGGGTTAACAAAAACACTACTCAAACACTTGAAAGTAAAAAAGTAGAAGTCGATTCACCAGAAGACGTACTTAACGCTAGGGTTAACGAAAACCCAAATCTAGCACATCAACCTATGGCTCAAACGATTCAGCAACTGGCCAAAGCTCAAGCAGAACAACCACCATTGTGCATTGTGTATCCTATTATGGATACTGATTTTGAACTGAATTCAGGTTTAATCTAGTTATTACAAACTTTTCGTGGGTTGCAAAACGAAAATCCCCATAAACATTTGAAAGAGTTTCATATGGTTTGTCTTAGCATGAAACCTCAACGGGTAACTGAGGATCAAATCAAATTGCATGCTTTCCCTTTTTCTTTAGCAGATTCAGCTAGGGAATGGGTATTTTATTTACCCCTTGGATTTATTACAACTTGGGCTGATCTTTCTCATTTGTTTCTCAACATGTTTTTTCCAGCATCACGTGCAGCTGAGTTAAGAAGAGAGATAGTTGGGATAAGGAAAAAAGAAGTAGAGTCTTTTTACGACTATTGGGAGTGATTTAAGAAGTTGTGTGCAAGCTACCCACAACATGGTATAACGGAATAATCTCTACTCCAATACTTTTATAAAGGCTTAAAGCCCATGAGATGAATATGGTAGATGCCACCAGTGGAGAAGCATTGGTCAACATGACTCCTCAACATGCAAGAGACTTGATATCCACGATGGCTGCAAATACTCAGCAATTTTGAGGCAATCCTGAGCCTACTAAAAGGGTTCACCAACTAAGTATTTCAACCTTAGAAGATAAAGTTGATAGACTTACTAATATTGTGAATTCTTTTTTTATAGAAAAAGCAAGATTGACCCGACTATGTGGAATATGTGCTACACATGAGCATACAACTGATGCATGTCCTAGTTTGTATAATGATACTATGACCCATTTGGATGATGTGGGGAACTTTCCTGTGCCACCACAAAGGCGATATGACCCCTACGCTAATACTAACAACCCAGGATGGAGCGAGCATCCCAACTTGAGTTATGGGGCAAACCTACAGTATAACTAGCCATACCAAAATTAGTTTCCACAACAAATGCAAGATTCGAGTACCTCTCTAGAAACCATGATTAATAAATTAGCAGCTAATGTGCTTGATTTCCAACAGCAGATACAACAGCAAACTGTTGATTTTTAACAACAAATACTATGGCAAACTTTTGATTTCCAAAATGAAACAAAGGATTTTCAACAGAAAATCGAGGCGTCTATAAGCGAGTTGACCACATCAATTGAGAAAATGAACTTACAAGGGAAGCTACCATCACAAACGGAACCTAATCCAAGACAACATGCAAATGTAGTAACGTTGCTGGCACCAATTCCTGGCAGAAATCTTGGCCAAGATTCCACCCAAGAAAAGCCTGAAAACGGTGAACAAGTCCGAGCGAAACCTCTATTGCCTAAAATTCAACCTCTATTTCCAGGACGATTAAACCAATGTTGGAAAGGTAAAGAGGATAAGGAGATCCTCGAAACATTCAAAAATGTCTAGATCAAAATACCACTGTTGGATGCCATCAAACAAATTTTGCAATATGCCAAGTTCCTTAAAGAGCTCTGCACCAACAAGTGAAAATTAGTTGGTAATGAAAGGGTAAGCGTTGGTGAGAATGTATCTGCAGTGTGACAGCGGAAGATGCCAGTGAAATGCAAAGATAGGCGCATGTTCGCAATACCATGCAAAATAGGTCATTTAGGAATTAAAAAAGCTATGTGTGATTTAGGGGCCTCCATAAATGTAATACCTTTTTCTATTTATGAATCACTTCACGTGGGTTTTTTGATGAAAACAGATGTTATCATTGAATTGGCAGACAGGTTTATTGTGCATCCCCAAGGAGTCCTTTAAGATGTATTAGTTAAAGTCAACGGTCTTATTTTCCATGCAGATTTTTATGTGATAAAAATGGAGAAGGATAGCACTCCCGGATCTTTGGGCAACTTGTTGGCCTGACCTTTCCTTAGTACCGCTAACACTAATATTGACATGCGTAGTGGAACCCTCACGATGGAGTTTGACGGGGAGATCATGAAGTTTAATGTTTACGATGCTATTAGTCACCTAAGTGAAATCTTGAATGTAAACCGTGTCGACATAATTGATTCATTAGTAAAAAGAAGCTTTGAGTCATCTATGGAGATAAATCTAAAATTATGTTTGATGATTTTGAATCTGTTAATGAATTATTAGCTCCTATGGATACTAAATGTAACATCCCGAAACAGGGGCCCAGTCGGAACAGTGGTTCCGGGACCACAAATCTGACGTCAAAATATTTGTTTTATGATTATAATGAGATCTAGAATATGAAAATATGTATGTGATAAAGTTTCATGAAGAAATTCTATGAGTAATGTGCCCAATTAGAAAATAAGGACCAAATTGAATAAATTGCAAAACTTGGATTCTAGAAGCAATTTGTATGAAATCGCTTTAGATTATTAATTAGAAGGTCTTAAAGAGAAATTTGCCCAATTTTTAAGATTTTGGACAAAAATGGACATGTATGGGCAAAATTTGAAAGAAAAGGCCTAAGAGTATTTTGGTCATTTGGCTAATTAATGAAATAAAATGGGAAAAATAAGCCAAAAATCAGCTCATTCTCTTCATGTTGCTATCAAAATTTTAGGGTTCTCCATAGCTAAGGTTTCCAAGCTTTCTAAGCTCATTAGTAAGTGCTCATAAGCCCCGTTTTTAATGTTCTTCGTATTTTTGAAATCCCAGTAACTTACTCTCTCTATTTCTACCCATATTTCATGCTAAGGTTCATGTTTAGAAATTTACCCATGCATGAGTCACTTGTATTTTAATGGGTTATGGAGGAATATGAGAGTTTAAAGGATGGTAAACAACTTTTACCAAGTGATTTTTCATGGAAATGGCTTAGGGACCATTTTTTAAAAGTTGTAAAAATGGGAAGAAAGATGAGAAATAATGGGAAAATGTGGGCTGCCATAAGAAGGAAAAACATTTGGCTAGGCTTGCATAATGTGGAAACTTCATGCATTTCATTATACAAGCCTAGAGACTAAATCTTAAATAATGTGAAAGGTTAGGGGTAAAACGGTCATTTTGTCTGGAGGTGAAATTTAGGCTCGGAAAGTATAATGTGAGATATTTATGATTCATTTTTGTTGTTATAGACCCCGAGGAACAAATTCCAGAGGTCGATTGAGGAAAATGAAATGTTTCAGAATAACCGAAATGCGTAACCGAAACGAGTACCAGGTAAGTTCGAATAACTTTAAGTAAGCTATTAATATGCCTAATTACATGTGTTATGAATGTATGATACTTGGCTACAATAATGGCATGAAAATCCATGAAATGTGCTAATAATAATGATGTGATACTAAATGTCCCGGTTGAAGTAAAAAGGGGAATTCGATGGATAAACCATTGTTTACATGACTTGAGAACCTGCATGTGTAGCAGAAAAGGATTTAGCCCAGACGGGTAATCCGTTGATCTCAAATATAGAAAAGATCTAGCCCGGACGAGTGTTCCATGAGTGATCGAGCCTCCCGAAGAATATATGTGCATTGTGGATTTAGCCCGGATGGGCAATCCAAATAGGATCTGAACTTAGCCTGGACAGGTAATTCAGATCTGAGATCATTAAGGGTGTTTTTCGCTATAAGGGATTTAACCTGGACTGGTAATCCTAAAATCACCCTATGAGTTCACATTACGGGGGATTTAGCCTGAATTGGTAATCCCGCCGTAAGATGTGAGGTTCGCGAGAGTGCGTACTTGAGATGATCGCTCTTACAACTTGACGAAAATGGATAATCCATCGAGATTTCCAAGAAACTCAACGGGATTAACATGATATATAAAATGAAAATGTTGGATGATGAGCTCATCTAAGTCAATTTACATGGTGTATTGTTAAGGGACTAACTTGTTGATTGAGTGCATATGATAGGGAGGCTATTTTTTGCTTGTTAGTTTTATTGCCTAATATGGATGTATGCTAACTAATCGGTAAGTTTACTTTCTAGTTATTCGGGCTTACTAAGCATGTAAATACTTCCCCCTCTCTTTTCCCTGTCTTACAGAGCTCGAGGACTCGTAGAGATTGGAAGACGGTTGGAGAATCAACACACTATCATCTTGTCTAGCTTTGGTATATAGATACTTTTACTTTTTTTCAATGGCATGTATAGGGCTTTTGTTTATTTTGTTATATGTGTCATTTGATTAGCCAATATGGAGGCTTATTAAAGTATATCCCATTCACTTGTATATGGCCATGGGAATTGGCTTATTTTGATGTAAGTTATGACCTACCAATTAGTACATGTTTATGTTCAAATGTTCTTGTGATGGTTAAGTATGGTATATCTCAATTAAATACATACAAGGTGGCCAAATCACCTGGAATGGTTAGACAGTATCTGGCAATGAGTCTTAGATGTGTTATAAGACATATAAACCTTTAATACGAAGAAAATAACCTAGCATGTACAGAACCGATGAGATGAGGTTTACATGCGATGAGTTTATCAAGGTCATTTGAGAGCATAATTAGGCCATTAAGTACTATTGAAGTCTATAAATATGAGAAGATGTTAGAGGGTGACCTAAGGCTTGGAAAAAAGAATATTATGGTCCACACAGGTAGACACACGGGTGTGTGTCTAGGCTGTGTGTGACACACGAGTAGCCCCACGGGCGTGGGGTATTGCTGTGTGTCCCCTGCACCTAAGATTTTTAAGTCAGAATGCATGGTAGTAAACACACGGGTAGAGACACGGCCGTGTGTCTCAACCGTGTGGAGGGCACGACCTAGCACACTGGCGTGTGTCTTGGCCGTATGCCCCTAAATACATGCTGACATCATAAACAAAATGTCCAGGTTTTTAGACACGGGCGATCACACGGGCGTGTCTAGGCCGTGTGAATGACACAGGCTAGGGACACGAGAGTGTGCTTGGCCGTGTGAAAACCCCTGTAGGATCGAAATAGGAAATAATTTCCATAAATTCAACACAGGTTAGGGACACGGGCGTGTCCTAAAGCACACGAGCATGTCCTAAAGCACACGGGCGTGTGCATTACCTCCACACAGGCGTGTGTGGTTTGGTCTAGGTATTTTTCCAATATCTTTCTTAAGTTCTCAATTTAGTCTCGGGCCATTTTCAATGTGTGTTTTGGGCCTCGTAGGTCCTCGATAGGGTCATTATGAATAGGATTGAGCCCGGTTTTACATGATTACCTGAGTAAAGTTCTGGTAACGCTTCGTACCCTATCCCGGCATTAGATACGGGTAAGAGGTGTTACATTTAGTGGCCTCAGAGCTACGGTTTTGTCAGTTCTAGGACTACCATAGAATGTATCGAGTTTAGCTATACATGCCATTATACGAACGTTGATAGTGTGATATCTCCTAACTGTATAAATTGTTTTTAAATATAGTAAATGTCTTCCAATCAAGCACAAGATGAGTCTGAGGGAGCCGAGAGCCATGCTCCAGGTTCTGTGCAACGAGCTATTTCTAGTAGTAGTAGAAGGCCTATGTCTGAAGGCCGAGAAGAGGCCAGAGCCGCCTTCTTTGACATGATGGACAAGTGGTTTAGGGATTATTTGAGAAATCGCCCCAACATACCACGACCTCCCCCGCCCCCTAACCGACCCGATGAGGAAGTGCCACAAGGTATGGCACCTGTAGGAATTGGTAAAGCCCCTGTAGACAAGCTTAGAAAGTATGGGGCCGAGGAATTTAGAGCTAAGATTGATGATGATGCTGAACGAGCCAAGTTCTGGCTTGAGAACACTACACGAGTATTGGACGAGTTATCGTGTACACCTAAGGAGTGTTTAAAGTGTGATGTATCTCTTCTAAAGGACACTGCATACCACTGGTGGAAGACTGTATCTTCAATGGTGCCAAAGAAAAACATCACTTGGGAATTTTTCCAAGCGGAATTTAAGAAGAAATACATCAGTCAAAGGTTCTTAGATTCGAAGCGAAAGGAGTTCTTAGAACTCAAACAAGGAAATAAGACTGTAGCAGAATACGAAAGGGAGTTTGTAAGGCTAAGTCAATATACGACTGAGTGGGTTAAACAGAGTTAGAGATATCTAAACATTTTGAGGAAAGTCTGAATGAGGAAATCAAGCTGTTGATTGGGATCCTTGAAGACGAGAGTATGCTGCACTAGCTGATCGGGCCAAGAAGGCCGAAGAGCTCAATAATGAAAAGAAGCAAGCTAAGAAAGAAGCTCGAGTTTCGAGCAAGAGATCCAGCGGTAGAGCACTCTTATTTTCCACGAAGAAATCAAAGAGCCAACATGAACGCCTCACTTCATCGGCAGGATATTCGGGTAGAGTGAGAAGCTCCAAACGGCGTAACCAGAAGTCTTCTTCCTCGATGGTGACTAGTGTGGGGAGTGTAGATGATCAAAAGCCAAAGTGCAAAAGCTGTAATAAATTTCACTTCGGGGAGTGCCGAATGAGAAGCGGTGCATGCTGCAGATGTGGTTTTCTTGACCACTTCCTTAGAGACTGCCCAGAGCGAACCGATAAAGAGGTGGAATTAGCCCCAAAGTCGAGTACTCCTATTCCATGAAGTAGACCTTCGAGATATCCTGGAAGTGCTAGTGGTAGTCGAGTTACAGCTAAAGACACTGCAAAATTAGAGGCTCGAGCCCCGATAAGAATGTATACAATACGCGCTCGAGAGGAAGCCTCTGCTCCTGACGTCATCACGGGTACCTTTTCTCTTTTTAATACTTGTGTTGTTTCCTTAATTGATCCAGGATTGACGTATTCATACATTTGCATGAGATTAGTGTCTAGTATGAATATATCCATTGAACCTATGAAATTTATTATCAGAGTGTCGAACCCATTAGGCAAATCAGTCCTGGTTGATAAAGTCTGTAAGAATTATCCTTTGACGATTCAGAGTCATTATTTTCTGGCTAACCTTATGCTATTGCCATTTGACGAGTTTGATGTAATACTTGGTATGGATTGGTTAGCCCTGCATGATGTAATTGTAAACGGTGGTAGCAAGTATATTGAATTGAAATGCCCAGATGGCAAGATTCTACGGGTTGTTTCAAAAGAATTGGATACACCGTCGGTTGTAATTACATCAATGGTTGCTCAAAGATGTATAAGAAAAAGGTACGAAGCCTACCTTGCTTTTGTATTGAACACTAAAGAAACGGAGTTGAAGATTGAGTCTGTACCAATAGTATGTGAATATCCAGATGTGTTCCTAGAAGAATTACCCAGATTACCTCCTGATAGAGAGATAGAGATTGGTATTGAACCAGTGCCAGGAACAGCTCCTATTTCTATTGCTCCGTACAGGATGGCCCCAACCGAACTGAAAGAGTTAAAAGCACAATTACAAGAGCTGAAGGATAAAGTTTTTCCAAGGCTGAGCTTTTCGCCTTGGGGTGCTCCTGTATTATTTGTTAAGAAGAAAGATGGTTCAATGAGGCTATGTATAGATTGTCGACAACTGAACAAGGTAACTATCAAGAATAAGTATCCTTTGCCAAGGATCAATGATTTGTTTGACCAGTTGAAGGGAGCCACTGTATTCTCTAAGATAGACCTGAGATCTAGCTATTATTAGTTGCGAGTTAAGGAATCAGACGTGCCTAAGACAACTTTCAGAACGAGATATGGCCACTATGAATTCCTTGTCATGCCGTTTGGGTTAACTCATGCACCAGACGTATTCATGGACCTAATGAATAGGATATTTTGACCATACTTGGACAGGTTCATCATTGTGTTCATTGACAACATTTTGATTTATTCCAAGGATGAGACAGAGCATGCGAAGCATCTGAGGACTGTGTTGCCGACTTTACGGGAAAAACAATTGTATGCTAAGTTTAGCAAGAGTGAGTTTTGGCTCCATGAAGTAGGGTTTTTGGGTCACATTTTTTCGGGTGATGGCATCCAAGTTGATCCAAGTAAGATCTCTACTATTGTTGATTGGAAACCGCCTAAAAATGTAACTGAGGTTAGAAGCTTTTTGGGTTTAGCCGGTTACTACCGAAGATTTGTGAAAGGATTTTGCATGATAGCGACTCCAATGACGAGATTGCTACAAAAAGACGTTAAGTTCAAATGGTCAGAAAAGTGTGAGCAGAGTTTTGAGAAGTTGAAGACATTACTGATTGAAGCTCCAGTTCTAGTATTACCCGAGTCGGGAAAAGAGTTTGTGGTCTACAGCGATGCATCCTTAAATGGACTAGGTTGTGTGCTTATGCAAGATGGCAAAGTGATAGCCTATGCTTCACGACAGTTGAAGCCATTTGAGAAGAATTATCCAACACAGGACTAGAGCTTGCTGCCATTGTTTTTGCCTTGAAAATATGGAGGCATTATTTATATGGTGAGACTTGTCGTATATTCACAGGCCACAAGAGTTTGAAGTATTTGATGACTCAAAAAGAATTGAATCTGAGATAGTGGAGATGGTTGGAATTAATTAAAGATTACGAGCTGATCATCGATTACCACCTAGGAAAGATGAATGTGGTCACCGATGCGTTAAGCAAAAAATCTTTGTTTGTATTGAGGACCATGGAAGATTGATTGGCATTGTTTGATGATGGTTTAGTCTTGGCAGAGTTAAGGGCTAGGCCGACATTTCTTCAGAAAATTTATGATGCTCAGACTAATGATAGTGACTTGCAAGCTAAAAGGACTCAATATGAGTCGGGTATCTAATCAGATTTTCAGATCAGTTCTAATGGATGTTTGATCTTCAGAGACAGAGTTTCTGTACCGAGAAATGATGAAATTATTCAAAAAATTTTGCAAGAGGCACATGATAGCCGTTTGTCTATTCATCCGGGAAGTACCAAGATGTATAATGATTTGAAAAAAATGTACTGGTGGAACGGCATGAAAAAAGACATCTCCAAATTTGTATCAAAATGTCTTATATTTCAACAAGTTAAAGTTGAACATCAAGTACCTTCAGGGTTACTACAGCCTGTAATGGTCCTAGAACGGAAGTGGGACAAGATTACTATGGACTTCGTGAGGGGACTACCATTAATCCTGAAAAAGAAAGATGCTATATGGTTTATGGTTGATAAGTTGACAAAGTCAACTCATTTTATTCTAGTTAGGACAGATTATTCACTTGACAAGTTGGCTGACTTGTATATATCTATGATTGTGAGATTACACGGGGTACCATTATCGATTATTTCAGATAGAGACCCAAGATTCACTTCGAGATTTTGGAAGAAGCTACAATAAGCCTTGGGTACTAGGTTAAATTTTAGTATAGTTTTTCACCTGCAGACTGATGGTCAGTCTGAGTGAATGATTCAGATTCTTGAGGATATGTTGCGATGTTTCATCCTCGAATTTCAGGGCAGCTAGGAAAAATACTTGCTATTGGTAGAGTTCACCTACAACAACAATTTCTAAATGAGTTTGAAGATGGTGCCTTATAAGGCCTTGTATGGCAGAAAGTGTCGAACTCCATTGTATTGGACAGAACTAAAGGAGAGTCAGATTCACGGAGTTGATCTGATCAAGGAAACTGAAGAAAAGGTTAAAGTGATATGTGATTGTTTGAAAGCAACATCGGATAGGCAAAAGTCATATGATGATCTAAAAAGAAAAGAGATCGAATTTCAAGTTGGAGATAGAGTATTCTTGAAAGCATTTCCATGGAAAAAAGTATTGAGATTTGGCCAGAAAGGCAAACTGAGTCTGCGATTTATCGAACCATACGAGATTACTGAAAGAATTGGACCATTAGCCTATTGTTTGGCATTGCCACCATAATTAGAAAAGATTCACGATATGTTTCATGTGTCTATGGTAAGGCGTTATCGATCAGACCCCTCTAATGTGATTTCACCGATGGAGATAGAAATTAGACTGGACATGACCTATGGTGAAGAACTGGTTAAGATTTTGGTTCATGAGGTTAAACAGCTGAGGAATAAAGATGTGGCTTTGGTAAAAGTTCTATGGCATAGACACAGAGTGGAAGAATCCACATGGGAACCGGAAGAAACCATGAAAAGCAAATATTCAAATCTGTTTACTGATAAGACTTTCGAGGACGAAAGTCCCTAAGGGGGAGAAATGTAACATCCCGAAATAGGGCCTAGTTAGAAAAGTGGTTTCGAGACCACAAATTCGACATCAAAATTTTTTTTTATGATTATTATGGGATCTAGAATATGAAAATATGTATGTGTTAAAGTTTCATGAAGAAATTCTATGAGTAAGGTGTCCAATTGGGAAATAAGGACCAAATTGAATAAATTGCAAAACTTAGATTCTAGAAGCAATTTGTATTAAATATCTTTAGATTATTAATTAGAAGGTCTTAAAGAGCAATTTGCCTAATTTCTAAGTTTTTGAGAAAAAAAAGGGCATGTATGGGTAAAATTTGAAAGAAAGGGCCTAAGGGCATTTTGGTCATTTGGCTAATTAATGAAATAAAATGGGAAAAATAAGCCAAAAATCAGCTCATTCTCTTCATGTTACTGTCGAAATTTTAGAGTTATCCATAACTAAGGTTTCCAAGCTTTCCAAGCTCAATAGTAAGTGCCCCCAAGCCCCGTTTTTAATGTTCTTCGTATTTTTAAAATCCCGGTAACTTACTCTCTCTATTTCTACCCATATTTCATGCTAGGGTTCATGTTTAGAAATTTACTCATGCATGAGTCACTTGTATTTTAATGGCTTAGGGAGGAATATGGGAGTTTAAAGTATGGTAAACAACTTTTACCAAGTGATTTTTCATGGAAATGGCTTAGGGATCATTTTGTAAAAGTTGTAAAAATGGGTAGAAAGATGAGAAATAACGGAAAAATGTGGCCTACCATAAGAAGGAAAAACATTCAGCTAGGCTTGCGTAATGTGGAAACTTCATGTATTTCATTATACGAGCCTAGGAACTAAATCATAAATAATGTGAAAGGTTAGGGGTAAACTGGTCATTTTGTTTAGAGGTGAAATTTAGGCTCGAAAAGTATAATGTGAGATATTGATGATTCATTTTTGTTATTACAGACCCCGAGGAACAAATTTTGAAGGTCGATTGAGGAAAATGAAAGGTTTAGGAATAACCGAAATGCGAAACCGAAACGAGTACCAGGTAAATTCGAATAACTTTAAGTAAGCTATTAATATGCCTAATTACATGTGTTATGAATGTATGATACTTGGCTACAATAATGGCATGAAAATCCATGAAATGTTCTAATAATAATGATGTGATTCTAAATGTCCCGGTTGAAGTAAAAAGGGGAATTCGATGGGTAAACCATGGCTAACATGACCTGAGATCCTGCATGTGCTGCAGAAAAGGATTTATCCTGGACGGGTAATTCGTTGATCTCAAATATAGAAAGGATCTAGCCCAGACTGTTGTTCCTTTAGTGATTGAGCCTCCCGAAGAATATGTGTGCATTGTGGATTTAGCCCGGACGGGTATTCCAAATAGGGTCTGAACTTAGCCTAGACTGGTAATTCAGATTCAGCTCATTAAGGGTGTTTGTCGCTGTAAGGGATTTAGCCTGGACTGGTAATCTCGACATCACCCTATGAGTTCACATTACAGGGGATTTAGCCTGAATTGGTAATCCCGCCGTAAGATGTGAGGTTCGCGGGAGTGTGTACTTGAGATGATCGCTCTTATGACTTGATGAAAATGGATAATCTATCGAGATTTCTAAGAAACTCAATGGGATTAACATGATGTATAAAATGAAAATGTTGGATGATGAGCTCATCTAAGTAAATTTACATGGTGTATTGTTAAGGGACTAACTTGTTGATTGAGTGCATATGATGGGGAGGCTATTTCTTGCTTATTGGTTTTATTGCCTAATATGGATGTATGCTAACTAATCGATAAGTTTACTTTCCAGTTATTCGGGCTTACTAAGCATGTAAATGCTTACCCCTCTCTTTTCCCTATCTTACAGAGCTCGAGGACTCGTAGAGATTGGAAGACGATTGGAGAATCAGCACACTATCATCTTGTCTAGCTTTGGTATATAGATACTTTTACTTTTATCAATGGCATGTATAGGGCTTTTGTTTATTTTGTTATATGTGTCATTTGATTAGCCAATATGGAGGCTTATTATGGTATATCCCATTCACTTGTATATGGCCATGGCAATTGGCTTATTTTGATGTAGGTTATGACCTACCAATTAGTACATGTTTATGTTCAAATGTTCTTGTGATAGTTAAGTATGATATATCTCAATTAGATACATACAAGGTGACCAAATCACCTGGAATAGTTAGACCATATTTGGCAATGAGTCTAAATAATGAGCCAATCTTAAATGTGTTATAAGACATATAAACCCTTAATACGAAGAAAATAACCTAGCATGTACAGAACCGATGAGATGAGGTTTACATGCGATGAGATTTATCAAGGTCATTTGAGAGCATAATTAGGTTGTATTAAGTACTATTGAAGTCTATAAATATGAGAGGATGTTAGAGGGTGACCTAAGGCTTGGAAAATAGCATATTAAGGTCCACACGGGTAGACACACAGGTGTGTGTCTAGGCTGTGTGTGACACACGGGTAGCCCCACGGGCGTGTGGTATTGCCATGTGTCCCCTGCACCGAGGATTTTTAAGTCAGAATGCATGGTAGTAAACACACGGGTAGAGACACGGCCGTGTGTCTCAACCGTGTGGAGGGCATAACCTAGCACATGGGCGTGTGTCTTGGCCGTGTGCCCCTAAATACATGCTGACGTCATAAATAGAATGTCCAGGTTTTTGGACACGGGCGATCGCACGGGCGTGTCTAGGCCGTGTGAAGGACACGGGCCAGGGACACGGGAGTGTGCTTGGCCGTGTGAAAACCCCTGTAGGTTCGAAATAGGAAATAATTTCCATAAATTCAACACGGGTTAAGGACACGAGCGTGTCCTAAAGCACACGGGCATGTGAGGTTTGGTCTAGGTATTTTTTCCAATATCTTTCTTAAGTTCTCAATTTAGTCTCGGGCCATTTTCAATGTATGTTTTGGTCCTCGTAGGTCCCCGATAGGGTCATTATGAATAGGATTGAGCCTGGCTTTACATGATTACCTGAGTAAAGTTTCGGTAACACCTCGTACCCTATCCCGATGTCGGATACGGGTAAGGGGTGTTACACTAAACTTCTATCTTCTATTGTGCAAGCACCAGATTTGAAATTAAAACCACTTCCCAAGCATCTCAAGCATGTATTTTTGGAGAATGATGAGACCATTGCCGACATAAAAGGGATTAACCTCTTTACAGACACACATAAGCTTTTCTTAGAGGAAAATACGAAACAAAAGAAAGAGGCGCAGGGACGATTCAACCCAAATATGGTGGATGTGATAAAAAGGGAGAATTTTCAAGCCCATACAAATGATAGAATTCAGCTGGAACAACCCCAATACTAGTTGGGGCATCAAGCTAGCGACGTTAAACAAGCGCTTCTTGGGAGGCAACCCAGTTTTATTTTATTTATATATTTTTTATTTATATTTATATTTTCTATTTTCTTTATTTTCTTGCATATTAATAAATTTTATATCTCTTCTTATATTTAGGAGGATCAAGGAATCGAAAAATTTAAATTTGGAATGGGCGAAAACAGTAACGAAAATGACATAAGGAGTGTTCTAAACCCATTCTTTTCATCATATTTATTAGTATTATTTTTCACATCGAGGACAATGTGTTTTAAGTAGGGGGAGGCATTCCTCATTATTTCTGTCATTTTCTCTGCTGTTTTATTGTTGTGTTATTGTTGCTGCTGCTTTGTGCTAATTTTTGCCCATGTTTATTTTTTTTAGAATATTCTGCCTCTTTTCATGCCCAAGATTTTTACTAGGACTTGCCTACTATTTGACCTGGGAGCATGATTCTTGTCTACTGAGTTAGTTATGATTTTGCTAAGTTTGATTTTGTCTCTACTGTTTTATTTTTATTAGGTTAAAATTATTATGATTAATAGAGTTAACCCTATCTTGCTTATAGTAAAATTGATTAAGTCTAAATGTATAGAAAACACTTAACACAATTGCATGCTAAAATCATGTTCATGACTGTTAGGTGGTTGTTGAAACTTATTTTCAGCACTTGGTTGTTTTTCCTGGTCCTCCTAATTAAAATTATGTTTCATTATAATAAATTTTAATCTCTCTGTGGTTATGAGTGCAACTTAAAAACGTGATTGACTAAGTAACTGGGGTAGAGTGCTTGGGTTGTCATCCTACTTCGCGTCAAAAGGTTGTGTGACGTGGCAAAACTCCGTTAACCGAAATTAAACAATTTTTTTTTTTAGAAATGTGTTGGACTGAGTAACAGGGCTGGGGTGCTTGGCTATCATCTCTCTTCGCGTCAAAAGGTTCGACATGTTCTTAAGAAAAATATAATAAATTAGGAGTATGTTGGACTGAGTAACCGAGGTGGGGTGATTGGCTATCATTTCTCTTCGTGTCAAAAAGTTCAATATGTTCTTAAGCAAAAAATAAATAAATAAATAAATAAATAAATAAATAAATAAATGTATTAATAAAATTGCATTAGAGGACTAAAGGTGGAAACGAATAGGGTGTCTTGGTAAATTTTAGTAAATTACCTAATTTTCGTGAAATAATCCAAGTCGATTTTGATTTTTGTGTGATTTAATTGGAATACTTTTTCAGATTTACTTTTAGCAAGCTAAAGGTTCTCTTTATTTTTATATGCATTAAGCGTAATTATTATAAAACTTTGGAGTGATATTTCTTTTATGGAAAGAATCTAATTTTTACAGTGGACAGGAACCATACTTGAGGGCAAACATGGGCTAAATAAGGGGAATTTGATAATACTCTAAAATGACATATTTTTATGTATTAATTAGACATTTATTTGGAGTATGATCATACTAATTTGAGATATTTATGGATTTTTATCTTGTAGGGACTAAATTGAAGGCAAAAGAAAATTTGGGGGCAAAAAGCGTGAATTTAAAGATAAAATGGGCCAGCATGCGAAGTAGGAAGTAAATGGTGCCAAAAATGCAAAGTGTGGAAGACTTGGGGGCAAAAGTGCAAAGAAGAGATTTTATAAACATAAGACTCTTTTAAAATTTTAATTATATTAAAATAATTGTTAAAGATTATTATTAGATTTAATTTTAGGTTTTATCTTCATTTATCTTTAATTATCTTTATTTATTTGTATTTATATTTTAGAATTTAATTAGGAATAGGCTAGGTTTCCTAGTACTATAAATAGGGGATGGAGTAACACAAATTTGACACATATTTTCTGTAAACACCCCCTCTCCAAAAAAGCTTAGCCTTATTTCCTTTCATATTATTCAATAAAAATTCCATTTTCATTATATTTATTTCTTTTTCCCCAAAAAGCATGAGCCACTAAATTTATCTAGCCAAAGGTTGTCGAAATTCCCTAAAAATGGTTCATGAGGCTTAGAATCTGCACTTAGCCTTTTCAACAAGTATTCATCGCTTCTCCGCACTACGGGACTGACACTTCCGTCCATGTCCCTTCAAAAGTAATCTTTTCAACTTGTGCAAAGGCAGTCGCTTTGTATATTTTGGGAAGGTTGCACAGTTGGTTTGTTAGCTTACTACGTCAGTGGTTGTTGAGCCCAAGAGACAAAATGGCGTGGCATTCACCATTGTGAAGTGATGATCTAGTGTAAGGCGATCCCACAAAAGAGACGGTTGACTAGAGTCAAGTTCCTCTCAATCATAAGTCTAAAAATCTAAGTGGAGCTGGTGGTCATAGGCATCATTTTCCACTATAACTGGCTTATTCTATTTGAGAAGGATGACCTAAAAGTCGAGGATTGAGCCCAAGGAGGATCGAGACAATCGGAGGCTGGAATCTCTCCATAAAAAACTCTTTCTTTCCTCAACTCTATTTATCTTTACAATTTTAATTTTAATTTTCGCAATTTCAATTCAATCAAACTTTTAATTCTTTTTTTCTTATTTTTTTCAGGTACGTAGGTTTTGTTGGGCACGACTTTGTCAGGGATCTCGAGAAATAGGAATTTGTGCAAATCCAATCCCTAAGGATTTGACCCTACTTCCCTTATAATATTTTTATTATTATTTTATAGGGATATGATATTTTTGGTGCTCCCAATGATGCATCAAACCATTTCATCACACATTAAACATGTTAAAGTCTTATATAATTACATCAAAATATGCATAACACTAGCCATTGCAATGGTTAGTTACAACCAAAATATTTCATCATTTGATCTATTTTAACTTATACATGCCATTATACTAAAAGTAGATTTCTTATTTATACTAAAGGTTATTTATACCAAAGTGAACTGTAGGATAGTGTGATCTTGCTCTGACCCGCTCCAACCTTTACGAGCTTTCGAGTACTATAAAACAGAGAAAATGGACAGAGTAAGCATTTGATGCTTAGTAAGTCTGTATAACAAGAATTTAACTTACCAATCATATTCATTTAAAGTAAGTATACAAAAATGCATCCAAAACATTGTGGCCAATTGCCTAGACACATGCTCTCATCAAACTAGTTAGTTATGAAATTTACATGAACATCAAGAAATTAGAGATGAGCTCATCATACAACCATTTCCAGGTATTTCAGGGATATTCAAGATATAATTCATTTAATTCTCATATTTCTGATATTAGGAGTTTTGTCCGTTGAATCATTGAAATATCGATGGATACTTGGGTAGTACACACAAAGTGCACATATCAATGACCCGTCAATTCATATACGAGGTCTTCATTGGAGCACATAATAGGGAAGCCTTCTCTCGAGCCATATAATAGGAAGCTCATGTGAGCCATCTAATGGAAAGCTTATCCGGGCTGTATATCAAGAAGCTCATAAGAGCTATAATCGGGAAGTTCACAAAAAACCAATTCGGGAAGCTCACAAAAAGCCATATACCAAAAGCTCTTAATAGTTATACATCGGAAAGCTCAAGTGAGCACTATCGGGAAGCTCACAAAGAGCCAATTTAACAGGAAGCTCATGAAGAGCCTATATTCAGGATGCTCATAAGAGCTAAGGGGTGTCCACAACAAATGTAGGATCACAACCTATCAAGATGCTCCAAAGAGCTATAACGGAGAGCTCGTAAGAACCATATAACGGGAAATTCGAGAGGGCTAATAACAGGACACTCTTTCGTGCTATGGTGTGTCCGCAACATATGCAGGACTATAACCAATACGAGAAACTTGCATCCATCGATTTTCATTTGACCAAATGGAACTTAACATTTACCGGGCATTATCAAATATTCAATCAATTTCATATACATGGCAGTAATATAATTCACATATACAACATTTAATTTAAACGTATAAGTATACATAATTTAGTTACACGAACTTACCTCGTCACTTGTTCGTATATGCTTTTCTACTAATTCGATAATTTTTGTTTTCCTCGATCCAATTTTGAACTAGGCCTATCTAGATCGATATGAGTAAATTTAACTCAATTTAATGAAATTCATATTCAATTCAATGAATTTCACATTTTTGGCAAAAGTACCATTTTTCCCCTATACTTTTCATTAATTCCAATTTCGTCCCTAGGCTCAGAAAATGAAATTCATGCAATTTAATCCTTATGCCAAGCCTAACCGAAATTTTTCATATAATATCTACAGCTCATGTATTTCACAAAAATAAAAAATTTTGCATGAATTTTACATCTTTACAATCTAGTCCTTAAATCACAATTTCATAAAAATTCATTTTACAAAAGTTGTTTATCTATCAACAACCTTTCAATTTCTACCATAAATTTCAAAATTTCAGCATATTTATCCATGGAAAAATGTTAATACTTTGATAAATTTACAAATTGATACCCAAAATAGCTAGATTAGGTTATTCTGATCTATCTTTGGATTACCCGGTGGATATCCATAATATTGTAATTAGTGATGTTACTTAATAAAATGAGTTGACCCTTGTGGTTGTTTTATGTTAAAAAAAAGGTTATTCCAATCTCAAAAATATAAAAACTACTAAAAACGGGACAAAATTACTTACCTAATTAGGCTTGCTTGATTTTGTTTCTCTTTCCTAGGGTTTCCATAAAAATTTTGGGAAGAAGATGATAATAAGATGATATTAAGTTATTATCCATCTTTATTTATTTCTATTTACAATTTAGTTCTTTTCTTTTTTCTAAATTTCCATGGATGAATTATCAAAAAATATCTACTAACTTTTCTTAATGGTCTAATTACCATATAGGACATCAAGTTTTAAATTCCATAGCTATTTGATAATTATAGCTACTAGAACTCAACTTTTGCATTTTAGGGAATTTGGTCCTTTCTATAATTAAACATGTAATCGGTAAAATTTTCTTATCAAAATTTTCATACGTCTTTCCTATCATAATGCAGACCATGTAATATTGTTAAAATAATTTTTTTTTGACTCAGATTTGTGGTCCCCCAAACCACTATTTTGATTTCACTGAAAATTGGTTGTTACAACTCTCCCCCTTTAAAGAATTTTTGTCCTCAAAAATCTTACCAATAAAGAGGTTCAGGTATTACTTTCTCATTGTTTTCTCTGGTTCCTAGGTAGCTTCTTCTATTCCATGTTGTTGCCAAAGAAATTTCACTAAAGCTACCTTTTTATTTCTTAATTCTTTCGTCTCACGTGCCAAAATTCTGATCTGTTCTTCATTGTAAGTCATATCAGGTTGAATCTCAACTACTGTAGGAGAAATAACGTGTAAAGGATCTAACCGATACCGTCGCAACATAAAAACATGGAAAACATTATGAATTCTATCAAGCTTCGGTGGTAATGCCAATTTGTAAGCAACATGTCTGATTCTTTCAATAACCTCATATGGTCCAATAAACCGTGGACTCAATTTTCCTTTATGACCAAACTGAAGAACTTTCTTCCAAAGTGATACTTTCAAGAATACATTGTCTCCAACTTCAAATTCTATCTCCTTTCGTTTAATATTTGCATTACCTTGTCTCCAACTTCAAATTCTATCTCCTATCGTTTAAGATTTGCATAAGACTTTAGACGATCAGATGCTACTTTTAAACTATCCCGAATCACTTTCACATTTTCTTCAGTCTCACGGATTAAATCAACTTGATGTATCTTTTTCTCACTGAGTTCCGTCTAGTACAACGGAATTTTACATTTAAGACCATACAGAGCCTCATATGGTGCCATTTTAATACTTGACTGATATCTATTATTGTATGCAAATTCAACTAAAGGTAAATATTTTTCCCAATTCCCTTCAAATTCTAGCACACAGCACCGAAGCATATTTTCTAGAATCTGTATCACACATTTGGATTGACCATCAATTTGAGGATGAAAAGCGGTACTGAAATGTAACCATGTACCCAGAGCTTCTTGCAACTTATTCCAGAATCGGGATGTAAATCGAGGATCTCTGTCTAAAATAATGGAGACCGGCACTCCATGTAATTGGACAATCTCAGAAACATATAATTCAGCTAATCTATCCAGGGAGAAATCCACGTGTACCAGAATAAAATGTGCAAAATTTGTTAATCGGTCAATGATTACCCAAATGACATCTTTCGTTTTTGGAGATAAGGGTAGTCCCGATACAAAATCCATGGTAACTCTTTCCCATTTCCATTTCGGTATAGGAACTGGCTGTAATAATCTCGAAGGTATACGAGGTTCAGCTTTAACTTGCTGACGTATCAAACATTTAGTTACAGATTTAGAAATATCCCGTTTCATTCCTGGCCACTAGTACATCTTTTTCAAATCATTGTACATTTTGTTACTCCCGGATGAATAGACATAGTACCATTATGAGCTTCATTTAAAATCTTTTGTATCAGTTCTGAGTTCTTTGGTATGCATATTCTACCTCTAAATAACAGAAAATTATCAAAATCAGTCTAAAATTCTGAATCAGAATTCAATTCACACTGTACCCCTTTAGCTCGTAATTTATCATCATTTTTCTGAGCTTCAGAAGTCTGTTGCAGAAATGTAGGTCTAGCTTTTAACTCAGTTATGATTGAACCATCATTAGATAACAACAATCGGGTATTCATTGCTCGCAAAGTAAACAGAGACTTTCTGCTCAAAGCATCTGTAACCATATTAGCTTTTCCTAGATGATAATCAATAACCAAATCATAATCTTTTAACAGTTTAAGCCATCTACGCTGCCTCAGATTCAAATCCTTTTACGACATCAAACACTTTAAACTTTTATGATCAGTAAATATATGACATTTTTCACCAAACAAATAACGTCACCAAATTTTCAAAGCAAATACAATGGTTGCCAATTCTAAATCATGTATCGGGTAATTCTTTTCATGTGGTTTAAGCTGTCTAGAAGCACCCAATTCAGGCTGAACTAACATGGGTGCTTCAGTCAACAAGTCTTTCAATCTGTCAAAACTCTGCTGACATTTGTTAGTACATTCAAATTTCATATCTTTTTGCAACAATCGTGTTATTAGAGAAACTATCATAGAAAACCTTTGAACAAATCTCCGATAACAACTAGCTAATCCCAGAAAACTTCTAACTTTAGACACATTTTTCGGTGGCTTCCAATTAACAATAGTTGAATTTTATTCGGATCCACCCTGATACCTTCTGCAGATACTATATGTCCAAGAAAACCAACTTTCCGAAGCCAGAACTCACATTTACTAAATTTGGCATACAATTGCTTCTCATGCAATGTTTACAGAACAATTCTCAAATGATCAGCATGCTCATTTTCATCTTAAGAATATACCAGAATATCATTAAAAAACACCACAACAAATCTATCCAGATACGATCTGAAAATGCTATTCATTAAATCCATGAATATCGCAGGTGCATTAGTCAAGCCAAATGGCATCATAAGAAACTCATAGTCCCGTACCTGGTTCTGAAGGCTGTCTTTGGCACATCTGAATCTTTTACCTGTAGCTGATAGTAACCAGAACGAATATCAATATTTGAAAATACAGTGGCATCTTTCAGCTGATCAAACAAGTCATCAATAAGGGGCAGTGGATACTTGTTCTTAATTGTGACTTTGTTAAGTTGTCTGTAATCAATACACAGTCTCAGTGATCCATCTTTCTTATTTACAAACAAAACCAGTGCACCCTAAAGTGAAAAACTGGGTCGAGCAAATCCTCTGTCAGTCAATTCTTGCAACTGTGCTTTCAACTCTTTTAATTCTATAAGAGGCATTCTGTAAGGTACTATGGATATTAGGGTTGTTCTCGGAACAAGATCTATAGAAAATTCCACTTCTCTGATCGACAGTAATCTAGGTAATTCCTCCGGAAACACATCAGAAAATTCACAAACAACCAGCACTGATTTAATCTTTGACTTAGATACTTTAGCGTCTAACACATAAGCTAGGTAGGCATCATACCCTTTTTTGATATACTTCTGTGCTGATATAGCTATGATTACATTTGACAAACCATCCATTTTATCAGATTCAACATGAAGCAATTCACCATTCTGAAATTTTAACACAATGTAGTTCTGTTTACAATTTACCATGGCATCATGCTGCGTTAACCAGTCCATTCCCAAAATTACGTAAAATTCATCAAATGGAAACAACATCAAATCAGTCGAAAAACAGTAACCCTGTATCATTAACAGGCAATTTTTACAAACTTTATCCACCATTACATACTGGCCCAAGGGATTTGAAACTTTAACCACAAATTTAGTGGAGTTGACAGGTAGATTTTTAACAGACACTAAGTTTGTGCATATGTATGAATGTGTTGAACCAAGATCAATCAAAGCAATAATATCAGTATCGAGAAGAGAAAAAGTACTAGTAATGATGTCTGGTGCAGAAGCATCCTCTCTTGCACGAATAGCATATGTCCTTATCGGTGCTCGTGGTTTAGATTTAACTGTTGAATCTTTTGTTACACCTCGGTTACCATTGGCATTATCGGGATGACGAGGTGGTCTACCTCTAAAGCCGGGGTTTCTCATTCTTGAAGTCTGAACTATATCTTTATTAGTTCTTTCCGGGCAATCTCTGAGATAGTGGTCAAAAGAACCACACCTAAAGCAAACTCCGCTTCTCATATGACATTCACTGAAATGCAACTTATTACAAAGTTTTCATCTTAGTTTAGGACTTCCAACCCTCCCTAGAGTTGTCACGGATGAAGATGGAGATCTCAGATTAGAGCGTTGAATACTTCGATTTTTACTAGAATACCCTATAAATGTGACAGAACGATCATGATATTTCTTTGATTTCTTTGAAGCTGATGATTGTGGCTTGTCCATAAATCTTTTACTTGAAGTCCAAGCTTCCATCTCTGCACGCCTCTTTTCTTTATTTAGTTCTTCAGCTTTATGTGCTCGGTCAGCCAATATAAGAAACTCTTTTAATTTCAAAATCCCAACTAACAACTTGATGTCTTCATTTAATCCCTCTTCAAACCGTTTACACATGGCAACTTCATTCAGGATACACTCTCTAGCATATTTACTTAGCCGAACAAATTCTTGTTCGTACTCAGATACTGTCATATTACCCTATTTGAGCTCTAAAAATTCTTTCTTTTGTAGATCAAGAAATCTCTAGCTAATGTACTTTTTTTTAATTCTGTTTGGAAAAATTCTCATATAACATTTTCCCTCGATACAAAAGAAATTATGGTATTCCACTACTAGTAGGCTGAGTCTTTTAACAGAGATACAACACATTTCAAACATTCTTCAGGTGTGCAAGACAATTCAACCAAAACCCTAGTTGTATTTTCTAGCCAAAATTCAACCCTTTTCAGATCATCATCAGCAGTAGCCCTAAATTTTTTTGCCCCATATTTACGAATTTAATCTATCGGAGGCTTACAAATTCTAACAAATTTAACACCTTGTGGCATATCGAGAACCGGTTGAGGAGCAGAAGGGCGAGGTTGTTGTACAGCAGGATTTGTTCTCAGATATTCAATAAACCATTCATTCATCATTTGAAAGAAGGCTTCTTTTGCCTCTCACCACGGTCCTTAGATTCTGGTCTTCTACTACTACTAGATGCAGCCCTTTGAACTGAAGCTGAAGCATTGCTCTCAGCTTTCTCGGATTCAGCTCTAGCTCGGTTGGACGACATTACTATATGAAAAACATGTTTAAAATGGTAAGGAGATATCACACTATTACAAATTATATAATGGCATGTATAAAAAATCTCGTACTTGCTACGTTAGTCCAAGAATCGGCTAAACCATAACTCTGATACCAATAAATGTAACACCTCTAACCCATATACATCGCCAGAACAAGATTATAAAACATTACTGGAGTTTACAGGACAAATATAATTAATTCATATAATTTACTATTCATATCCGAATCCAATCATATTCAAATATAATGTCCCTTAAATGGACCCTCAAGGCCTAAATTATGCGTTAGAAACAAATCAGGACTATATAAAAAATTCATAGAATTTTTTGCGAGATTTCAAAATTTTTCTTAAAAATAGGGGTCACACGCCCGTGTGGGTAGGCCATGTGGCTCACAGGCCAAGTGACACACTCGTGTCTCAGACCGTGTGGGCATTCGATGTGATGCACACGGTAGTGTTCCAACACGTGTTCTTACCCGTGAAGCTCTCTGATTTAAATTACATAGCCAGCCATAGGCCCGTGTGTTAGGCCGTGTGGACAATTTAATTTTTAAAAATTAGGTGCAGGATTCACACGGCTGAGACACACGCCAGTGCCTCTACCCATGTAACCAATTTTAGGCATTCTGTTTCTCAATTTTTAAGATGCAGAGGACACACAGTCAAACCACACGCCTGTGCGCATGGCCATGTGTCACACATGGTTGAGACACACGCTCATGTGTCTATTCATGTGGACAAAAATAGGCCATTTTAAGGCCACTTTTCTCACCCAAATTCATCATCAACCTAAAACAATATTTGAATACATTTACTAACCCATTCGAGACATTAAAACCAATCTTATACATGTCATACTAACTCATATGTTTAAGTATTTGAACTTACAAATTTCACACTTATGTTCATAGAAAAATTTTATCAAATATACTAATTCAAAATCATTCATCAATAGGTTTATATACTCTCCACTATATAACCATTTCATCACACTTTAAACATGTTAAAGTCTTATTAATTACATCAAAATATGAATAATACTAGCCATTCTAATGGCTAGTTACAACCAAAATATTTCATCATTTGATCTATTTTAGCTTATACATGTCGTTATATTAAAAGTAGATTTGTTATTTATACCAAAGTGAGTTCTAGGATAGTGTGATCTTGCTCTGACCCGCTCTAACCTTTACAAGCTTCCGAGTACTATAAAATATAGAAAATGGACAAAGTAAGCATTTAATGCTTAGTAAGTTCTTATAACAAGAATTTAACTAGTTAGTCATGAAATTTACATGAACATCAAGAAATTAGAGATGAGCTCATCATACAATCATTTTCAGGTATTTCAGGGATATTCAAGATATAATTCATTTAATTCTCATATTTCTCATATCAGGAGTTTTGTCTGTTGAATCATTCAAATATCGATGGATACCCGGGTAGTACACACAAGGTGCACATATCAATGATTTGTCAATTCATATACAGGGTGCTCATTAGAGCACATAATCGAAAAGCCTTCTCTCGAGTCAAATAGAAAGAAGCTCATGTGAGCCATGTAATGGGAAGTTTATCCCGGCAGTATATCGGGAAGCTCATAAGAGCCATAATCGAGAAGCTCACAAAGAACCATTTCAGGAAGCTTACAAAGAACCATATATCGGGGGCTCCAGATAGCTATACATAGAGAAGTTCAAGTGAGCACTATCGGGAAGCTCACAAAGAGCCAATTTAACAGGAAGCTTTAGAAGAGCCTATATTTGGGATGCTCATAAGAGCTAAGGTGTGTCCACAACAAATGTAGGATCACAACCTATCAAGACGCTCCGAATAGCTATACGGAAAGCTCGTAAGAACCATATAATGGGAAATTCAAGAGAGCTAATAATAGGACACTCTTTTGAGCTATGGTGTGTCTGCAACATATGCAGGACTACAACCAATACGGAAAACTTGCATCCATCGATTTTCATTTGACCAAACGAAACTTAACATTTGCTGGGCATTATCGGATATTCAATCAATTTTATGTACATGGCAATAATATCATTCACATATACAACATTTAATTTAAATGTTTAAATGTACATAATTTAGTTACACGAACTTACCTCGTCACTTGTTCGTATATGCTTTTCTACTAATCCAATACTTTTCGTTTTTCTCGATCCAATTTCGAACTAGGTCTATCCAGATCTATATGAGTAAATTTAACTCAATTTAATGAAATTCATATTCAATTCAATGAATTTCACATTTTAGGCAAAAGTAACATTTTGCCTCAATACTTTTCATTAATTCTAATTTCGTCCCTAGGCTCAAAAAATGAAATTCATGCAATTTAATCCTTATGCCAAGCCTAACTGAATTTTTCATATAACATTTACAGCTCATGTATTTCATAAAAATTAGAAAATTTCCATGAATTTTACATCTTTACAATTAGTCCCTAAATCATAATTTCATAAAAATTCACTTTACAAAAGTTTTTTATCTATCAACAACCTTTCAATTTCTACCATAAATTTTAAAATTTCAGCATATTCATCCATGGAAAATTTTTAATACTTTGATAACTTTACAAATTGATCCCCAAAATAGCTAGATTAGGTTACTCCAATCTCAAAAATATAAAAATTACTAAAAATGGGACAATATTACTTACCCAATTAGGCTTGCTTGATTTTCTTTCTCTTTCCTAAGGTTTCCAAAAAAATTTAGGGAAGAAGATGATAATAAGATGATATTAAGTTATTATCATCTTTATTTATTTCTATTTGCAATTTAGTCCCCTTTTTTATAAATTTCCATGGATGAATTATCAAAAAATATCTACTAACTTTTCTTAATGGTCTAATTTGTAACAACCCATTTTTAGTGAAATTGGAATAGTAGTTTTGGGACCACAAATCTGAGCTAGAAAGAAAATTTATTTTAATATTTTTGCATGGTCTGCATTATGATAGGAATGTCATATGAAAATTCTGATAAGAAAATTTTACTAATTGTGTGTTTAATTATGGAAAATACCAAATTGCATAAAATGCAAAAGTTGAGTTCTAGTAATTATAAGTACCAAATAGCAATGGAATTCAAAACTTGAAGTCCTTTTATGGTAATTAGACCATTAAAGAAAAGTTAGTAGATATTTTTAATGAATCATCCATGGAAAATTAGAAAAAGGTAAGGACTAAATTGGAAAGTGGAAAAATTAAAAGATGATAATCAAATTAAATAGAAAATATCATCTTATTTTCATCATCTTCCCCAAAATTTCTGTGGAAACCCAAGAAAAGAGAAAACAAGCTTTCTTGGCTTAATTGAGTAAGCATTCTTATCCTATTTTTAGTAATTTTTATATTTTTGATATCGGAATAGCTTAATCTATCTATTTTAGGGATTAATTTGAAAATTTATCAAAGTATAGAAGTTTTTCATGGATGAATATGCTAAAATTTTGAAATTTATGGTAGAAAATAAAAGGTTGTTGATAGATAAACAACTTTTACAAAGTGAATTTTGATGAAAATATGATTTAGAGATTAAATTGTAAAGATGTAAAAGTTATGGAAAATTTTGAATTCTGTGAAATAAATGTGCTTTAAAAGTTATATGAAAATTTTAGTTAGGCTCGAAACAAGGATTAAATTGCATAAATTTTATTTTCCGAGCTTAGGGATGAAATCGTCATTTGTGAAAAAATATAGAGGCAAAATGGTAATTTTGCCTAAGATGTGAATTAAATTAAATTGAGTATGAAATGGATTAAATTGATGTTAAATTCATTTATATAGATCCCGAAAGACCTAATACTGAGTTGGATCGAGGAAAATAAAAAGTTTCAGATTAGTAGATTTCGCATACGAATAAGTATCGAGGTAAGTTCGTGTAATTAAATTGTTTACATTTATATTTTTGAATTAAATGTTGTATATGTGAATTGTATAGTTGTCATGTATGTGGAATTGATTGAATATCCGATAATGCCTGATAAATGTCAAATCCCGTTTAAATAAATGAAAGTCGATGGATACAGGGTTTCCTATATTGGTTGTAGTCCAACATATGTTGCGGACACACCATAGGTCAAAAGAGCATCCCGTTATTAGCCTCTCGAGCTTCCCATTATATGGCTCAACGAGCTTCCCGTTATAGCTCTTCGGAGCGTCTTGATAGATTGTAATCCTACATTTGTTTTGGACACACCTTAGCTCTAATGAGCATCACGATTAAGGGCTCTTCGTGAGCTTCCTGTTAAATTGGCTCTTTATGAGCTTCACGATAATACTCGCTTAAACTTCCCAATATTGGCTATCCGGAGCTTCCCAATATGGTTTTTTGTGAAGTTCCAAATAAGGTTTTTTGTGAACTTCTTGATTAAGGCTTTTATGAGCTTCCTGTTTTATAGCCCGGATAAGCTTCCCCATAGGCTCTTTATGAGCTTCCTGAAATGGCTCTGTATGAGCTTCCCTTTACAAGGCTCAAGAGTGTGCTTCTCGATTATGTGCCCCAATTGGGTACCCCTGAAAATGAATTGACGAATTAGAGTAGTGTACACTAAAGTGTACTACATGAGCATATCCATCGATATTTCAAATAAATTCAACGGGTAAAGTTCTGACATGGCTAAACTGAACTTAAAATAATTTGTCATTAAAGTGTACATGTAATATGGAATAATGTTATGGAAAGCATATGTATATGAAAGACATTAAATGGTGAGCTCATCCATGTTCTTGGTATTATATGAATTACTTGACTAACATGGTTGGTGAAGTTGTGTTTTAAGCTATAAGCCAAATTGCTTGGGTGCATTATTGTATGCTTATCTTAAATGTAAATATATGGTAAGTTAAATTCCTGTTATACGAACTTACTAAGCATTAAATGCTTACTAGGTTTTTTTCTATGTTTTATAGTGCTCAGAAGCTCGTAAAGGCTGGAGATCAGTTGGAGTATCATCACACTATCCCCTAGCTTGTTTTGGTATAAGTAGAAAACTTACTTTGACATAATGGCATGTATAAGCTAATTTTACTAATGATGATATATAAATAGATGTTTGTAATCTAGCCATTGGAATGGCTAGTAATGGTATATTTTTCTATGTTATTGGTATTATATGAATTACTTGACTAACATGGTTGGTGAAGTTGTGTTTTAAGCTATAAGCCAAATTGCTTGGATGCATTATTGTATGCTTATCTTAAATGTAAATATATGGTAAGTTAAATTCCTGTTATACGAACTTACTAAGAATTAAATGCTTACTAGGTTTTTTTCTATGTTTTATAGTGCTCAGAAGCTCGTAAAGGTTGGAGATCAGTTGGAGTATCATCACACTATCCCCTAGCTTGTTTTGGTATAAGTAGAAAACTTACTTTGACATAATGGCATGTATAAGCTAATTTTACTAATAATGATATATAAATAGATGTTTGTAATCTAGCCATTGGAATGGCTAATAATGGTATATTTTGGTACGATAATATAAAGTTATATCATGTTTAATACATACATTTATAAGGTATGGTTAGATTGAATTAGGGTAAAATATATATTTTTGCAAAAAGGTAAGTTTGACTATATGAATGTATGAAATGTTATATTATACATAATAATGATGTTTGCTTAGTTTCATGCTTGAAATTGGTTGGCATATATATATGTACAAGTATTGTTGTAGGTTATTGGCAAATTTGGGTGAGAAATAAGGTTAGGAAATAACCTTATTTTGTCCTCATGGGAAGACACACGGGCGTGTGTCTTGACTGTGTGTGACACATGGCCTGGCACACGGGTATGTGGTTTGGCCATATGTCTTCTACATCCTAAAATTGAGAAACAGGATGCTCAGAATTGGACACATGGGTGGAGACACGGACATGTGTCTTAGCCATGTGAGATACACGGTCTAGAACACAGGCGTGTGTATTGGTCGTGTGAAACCTACACCTAATTTGTGAAAATTAAATTGACCACAAGGCCTAGCACATAGGTGAGTGGCAGGCCATGTGGCACAAGTCAGAGAGTTACACAGGTAAGGACATGGGCTGGGACATGGTCGTGTGCCTCGCATCGAAAGCCCACATGACTTGAGACATGGGCATGTCACTTGGCTGTGTGAGCCACATGGGCGTGTGACCCCTATATTAAAGAAAAAAAGTTTTAAATTTCGAAAAAAAATTTTGAGGTCCCGATTTAGTCTCGACTTGATTCTAATGTTTAAATTGGGCCTCGAAGGTCCATTCAAGAGACAGTATGATTATTTTTGGATATGAATAGTAAATGATATGAATTATCTATATTTATTCTATAAACTCCGATAATACTCTGTAACCCTATTCTAGCAACGGTTACGGGTTAGAGGTGTTATATTTATTGGTATCAGAGCTACGGTTTAGCTAATTCTCAGACTAACGTAGCAAGTACGAGTTTAGCTATTCATGCCATTATATAATTTGTGATAGTGTGATATCTCCTAACCATTTTAAATGTGTTTTTCATATAGTAATGTCATTTAACCAAGCTAGAGCTGAATCCAAGGAAGCTGAAAGCAATGCTCCAACTTCAGTTCAAAGAGCTGTAACGCCCTGAATTTGGGCCTAGAAGTATTAGATCTTGAGCATAGGAACATTAGGAGGCGGCACATAAATAATTAATTGTGCAAGAAGTGACGCAAATACATGTCTGTCTCAGTGGTTAAGTGTTCTGGGAAGTGCCTGAGAAGTTTTAGGTTCAAGCCTAAGCAGGTGCAAAAAGGTTTTGTTTTTGAAGGAATAAGCACTATCTCTAGGCAATAGGCTTTTAAATAATTATGTGGATAACATGTCATAAAAAGCCTACTGGTCTAGTGGATAGTAGCGTGTGGAGTGTGCTAGTGGTCTGAGGTTTGAATCCCTGCTTGTGCAAATGGAGATTATTTTTACTGTTGGCTATGGGAGGTAGTAGAGGATGACTGAAACACTGCTGAATGGAGTGGTGTTTGAATTGGTCATGGAGGGATTGTAGGAGAGAGTTGAGGAGAGATATGGGGAGAGATTTTAGGAGAAAATCAAGGGGATTTGAAGTAGAGGGAATGTTGGTGTAGAATTGGGATTATGGGCACTCATGCATTCAGTTTTGGGGATTGGAAAATTGCTCTTCATTGTTCTGGTAACTGTCAACATTTGTTCTTTTTCTTTTCGGTAAAGACGAAATTATTCTAGTAAGTCTTACGATATCATTCATTTTTGGCTTATTTCGGGTTGTGATTTTCTTCTATTGTTTGTTGTTCTCCTTGGCCGAATGGTCCATCTGTTCCCCTCTCTTCTCTTTTGGGTCTTAACAATTTCTCTTCTTTTGTATCCTATCATTTTGGCCGAATATTGCTCCTCTCCCTCTCTTCCTTTTCTTTCGGCTTTTAATTCTTAATTCCTTGACCGATTGCTCCCTTCTTCTTCCCTCTCAATTAGTTTTGCCTTGGCTGATTCTCTGCTCTTCACTCCCTCACTCAAGGATTAGCCGAATATACCGTCTCTCCTCCTGTTCTTGAAGTTTTGACACTGTCATGTGATCAGATAGTTTGAGTGGTTGCTTTCTTTGATTGCTCTCTTTCCCTTTCTTTTCCTCTCTGTCGTATAGCATTTCCATCTAACATCTTCCTTTCTCTGTCAATTACTGCTAGGGGTACGGCTGTTCCATCTTGTGCCTCGGTTTGATTGTATGCTTTTGGGGTAGAGGTCGATTGCTTCTGTCTCCTATTCTTAGATTACGCTTTTGGTAAGTGATATGCGATTAGTACAATCTTTTGGTATGATCAATATGTGGTTTAGATTATTAAGTCTTGGTTGGATTGTAGGATACTTTTAAAAAGGAGTTGAACCAATCTTTGGTAGCAGATTAAGAGAGTGACCCTCAGTCGAGCGACCAAGGCAAGTGATATGGAACCGTTTTAATAAGTGTTATAGTAAGGGATTGTTTAATCCGGTTAACAAGGGAACTAATGGATTATTGTGTTTGAATTTAGGTTGGAGCGCTAGTGGTCTTTTCGCTTATTTTCCTAGCCAAGGTGTGTAATCACACTGCCTTAATCGTAAATCGACAAAAGCCAGAAAATATGGCTAGTGTCGCTACATGAGCGTGCGCTCGCTCGTGTGGAGAACCGAATGCACAAATGTCGATGTAAGATCGTAGAAGCCAACCATGAGTGATTTTATGGGCCGAGGCCGTTTTGGGCCACGTTGGGCCAAAATGGGTCGCATGGGCCCCACGAGCTCGTGGGCCCCACACGGGTAAACCACACCGATATGTGGAGATTATTGGGTCAGGCGGTGTAGTTCACACAACCAAGGCCATAATTGGGCTTCGTTGGCCACACAGGCGTGTGGGCCCACATGGGCCTGTATTATGGGCCTTGGCCCCATTTTCACTGTCTGACTGTTAAGGTTGCACGGGTCGCCCGAGACGACTGTGACCTTCTGTTGGATCGGTAAGCGTACCTGAACCCTTATGTGATAAAATGATGATTTTTCCCTTATGTGATAAAATGACCGAAATACCCCCATAGGGTAAAATGACCGAAATACCCCCATAGGGTAAAATGATTGAAATACCCCCATAGGGTAAAATGATCGAAATACCCCTATAGGGTAAAATGACCAAAATACCCCTATAGGGTAAAATGACTGTAATACCCTTGTAAGGTAAAATGACTGATTTTCCCTATAATGTGTATGATTGTATTTGAGCATGCCACGTTATATGTATGTTGCATCCATATATGATATTATGTTACATTGCATGGGGTGGGGTGGGATATATTATTTTGGAGAAAGTGTACTATACTAATATGGTCGCACGGGTCGCGCAAGATGACTGTAGACCTACTGATGGCTTCAAGCCTGCTATACTGGCAGCTCTGCTACAATTACTGATTAGTGCCGCAATCAGTGCTATATTTGGAGTGTAGGGATGGATGGGTCGATTTTATCCCCACATGGAGTGTAGAGCTGGACGGAGTGGAGTGTAGAGGATGGATGGGTAGGATTTTCTGTTTGCATTCTGGACTAATTACTGTTACTGCATTGATCATGGTTGCTGCACTGATTACTGCCACTACTACAGCTACTGTAATGGGCCAAGGCCCTAACTGATATTGAACTATTACTGATATGGGCTTAGGCCCAAACTGTGTTGTTCACTGTTTGTTTATTATTGGGATTACACACTGATTTTTTGTAAACTCACCTATTTGTTTTAACTATACAGGTAATCCCCAGTCGTAGGCGGATCGGTGCTGCGAGGGACTCAAAGGTGGCCACACAACCGCTCTTGCTTCCATATTTGTTTTTAATTTATAAGTAGTTTTATTTGGGTATTTTTTAATGTAAAAGGCCTCTTTAAGTTCTATACTTTAATTTGGGCTTTTATTATTTTATTATGACTTATACCTACTAGTGGTAGGATGCGGGTTTTTAAAAGATATGCATAATTTACCAAAATACCACGAATACGCAAAACCATTTTAGAAGCTTCCGCGATAAACATGATTTTGGAATTTATAACGTTTTAAGTAAATAATTTTGATAGTGACGCAAGTTTTTAAATTATTTTCTAGATCACACAAAGAGGATAAATAAACATTGGGCTTTTCAAACGTTATCACGTTTTACGAAAAATACTTTAATGTGACATCGCCAGATTTGGCCATAACATCCAGGTCAGATTTAGGCTGTTACAAGAGCTGCATCTAGTAGTAGAAGGCCCGAATCTGAGGGCTGAGATGAGGAGGCAAAAGAAGCCTTCTTCCAAATGATGAATGAGTGGTTTACAAAATTCATAAGAACAAATCATGCTTCCTCAATCGGTTTCTGAGATGCCACAAGGTGTTGAACTTGTTAGAACTGGTAAGCCACTGGTAGATAAAATTCGTAAATATGGGGCAGAAGAATTTAAGGCTACTACTAAAGATGATCCGGAAAGGGCTAAGTTTTGGTTGGAAAATACCATCAAGGTTTCAGATGAATTATCATGTACACCCGCTGAGTGTTTGAAATGTACAATTTCTTTATTAAAAGACATAGCCTACCATTATTGGAATACTCTGATTTCTGTTGTACCGAGAAAAAATGTTATATGGCAGTTTTTCCAAACAGAATTCAGAAAGAAGTACATTAGTTAGAGATTTTTAGATCAGAAAAAGAAAAAATTTCTAGAGCTTAAACAGGGAAGTATGACAGTATCTAAATATGAACGAGAATTCGTTAGATTGAGCAAATATGCTAGAGAGTAGGTTCCGGCTGAGGTTGATATGTGTAAACGTTTCGAAGAGTGCTTAAATGAAGATATCAAGTTGTTGATTGGAATTCAAGAATTAAGGGAATTGTGGTATTGGCTGGTAAGCCCAAATTTCTGGTAAAAGATTTATGGGCAAGTTACAATCATCTACTTCAAAGAAATTAAAGAGGTACCATGATCATTTTACTGCATCTGTGGGGAATTTTGGAAAAGAACAAGGCTTCCAACGTTCTAATTCGAGATCTCCGTCTCCACCGTTACAAGTGTAAGGAGTATTGGAAGTCCTAAACCAATATGCAAACATTGCAATAAATTGCATTTCAGTGAATGCCGTATAAGAATTAAAGTTTGTTTTAGATGTGGTTCTTTTGACCACTATCTTAGAGACTGCCCAGAAAAGCCTGTAAAAGATATTGTTCAGACCTCTAGGCTGACCAATCTTGTCTCGAGAGGCAGACCACCTCGACACCCTGACAATGTTAGTGGTAACCGAGGTGTGACAAAAGATTCAACAGACAAATCTGAAGCCAGAGCATCGGTAATGACATATGCTATACATGCAAGAGAGGATGCTTCTGTACCTGGTGTTATTACTGGTACATTTTCTCTTCTTGATACTGATATTATTGCTTTGATTGATCTTGGTTCAACACATTCATACATATGCACGAATTTAGTATCTGTTAAAAATTTACCTGTTGAATTCACTGTATTCGTCGTTAAAGTTTCAAACCCCCTAGGCCAGTATGATATGGTTGACAAAGTTTGTAAAAACTATCCATTGATGGTAAAGGGTTATTATTTCTCAGCTAATTTGATGCTACTACCCTTTGATGAATTTGATGTAATTTTGGGAATGAATTGGCTAACTCAACATAATGTAGTGGTGAATTGTAAATAGAAATACATTATCTTGAAATGTCAGAATGGTGAATTAATCCATGTTGAATCTGATAAACTGGATGGGTTATCTAATGTGATTTTAGCTATATCGGCACAGGAATATATTAGAAAGGGATATGATACTTTTCTTGCATATATGTTAGATACTAAAGTATTTGAATGAAAAATTCAGACTGTATCGATTGTTTGTGAATTTCCTGATGTATTTCCAGAGGAATTACCGGGTTTACCACCAATTAGAGAAGTGGAGTTCTCTATAGACTTTGTTTCGAGGACAACACCGATATCCATAACACCTTACAGAATGGCTCCTAACGAATTGAAAGAGTTGAAAGCATAATTGCAAGAATTAACTGACAGAGGCTTTGCTCGACCTAGTTTTTCACCTTGGGGTGCACTGGATCTGTTTGTAAAAAAGAAAGATAGATCATTGAGACTGTGTACTGATTACAGACAATTGAACAAAGTCGCAATAAAGAACAAGTATCCATTGCCTCACATTGATGACCTATTTGACCAGTTGAAATGTGCCACTGTATTTTCAAAGATTGATCTATGTTCTGGCTATTATCAGCTACATGTGAAAGAATCAGATGTTCCAAAGACAACTTTCAGAACCAGGTACAGACATTATGAGTTTCTTGTGATACCTTTTGGTTTGACAAATGCACCTGCATTATTCATGGATTTAATGAATAGAATTTTCAGACCATATTTAGACAGGTTTGTAGTAGTATTTATTGATAATATTTTGGTTTATTCCTGAGATAAAAATGAACATGTTGATCATCTGAGAATTGTATTGCAAACTCTGTGTGAGAAACAATTGTATGTCAAATTCAGTAAATGTGAATTTTGGCTACGAGAAGTTGGTTTTCTTGGACATATAGTATCTACAAAGGGTATCAGAGTGGATCCAAATGAAATTTCAGTTATTGTTAATTAGAAACCACCAAAGAATGTGTCTGAAGCTAGAAGTATTCTGGGACTAGCTGGATATTATCGGAGATTTGTTAAAGGATTTTCAATGATAGCTTCTCTAATGACTCACTTGTTACATAAGGATGTGAAATTCGAGTGGTCTGATAAATGTCAGCAGAGTTTTGACATATTGAAAGCCTTATTAATATAAGCACCAGTGTTAGTTCAACCTGAATCAGGTAAAGAATTTATAATTTAAGTGATGCATCATTAAATGTTTTAGGTTGTGTATTGATACAAGAAGGTAAAGTAACAGTCTATGCTTCAGGACAACTAAAACCACATGAGAAGAATTACCCGATACATGATCTTGAATTAGTAGCTATTGTATTTGCACTGAAAGTTTGGCAGCATTACTTATCTGGTGAAAAGTGTCACATATTCACTGATCATAAAAGTTTGAAGTATTTGATGTCGCAAAAAGACTTGAACTTAAGATAGAACAGGTGGCTTGAATTATTGAAAGATTATGATCTTGTCATTGATTATCATCCGGGAAAAGCTAATGTGGTTATTAATGCTCTAAGAAGAAAGTCTTTATTTTCATTACGAGCAATGAATACTCAATTTTCATTACTAGAAGATGGTTCAATCATAGCTGAGTTAAAAGCTAGACCTACATTTTTGAAACAAATCTGTGAAGCAAGAGCGATGATGAATTTCAGGCTAAACGGGTACAAGGTGAGTTAAATTCTGATTCAAAATTTCAGATTGGGTCTGATGGGTTTTTATTATTTAGAGGCAGAATATGTGTACCAAAGAATTCAAAATTGGTACATAAGATTCTACATGAAGCTCATAATGTAACAGCCCGGTTTAGCTAAATTGGAACAGTGGTTTTTGAACCAAAAATCTGAGGTCATAAAATTATTTTAATATTATTTTTGGTGTTTATATCATGTGATTATATGTGTGTGAAAGTTTCGTGAAATAATTTTAGCGTTTAAATGCTTAATTTGATAAAAGGACTAAATCGCGTAAAATGTAAAAGTTGTATGCTATTAATTAAAGGTGTCAAATTACCTTGGATTTTAAATATGATGGCCTTAAATGGTAATTAAGCCATTTTAAATGATAATGGACAATTATGGACAACCATTACATGTTTTTAATGTTTATTCATTAAGGGTAAATAAGTAATTTTGTAATTATGTTAATTAAAATACAACAAAACATGAATTTTGTCCATCTTTCTTGTTGTTGGCCAAATATTGAAGTAGAAAAAAAGTCATTTTGTTCCTTTAGGGTTCGGCACACACACATAGCTTGATTGAGGTATGTTTTGAGCTCAATTTTTTATGATTTCTACGTTTTTGTGATCATTGCTTTGAGTACTAGTTAGCCCATACCCTAATTTCTGAATTGGTTGATGAATTTTTGAAGTGCCATTGATGATAGCTTGATGTTTTTGAATGTTGATGTTGGAAAATGGATGTTTTTTGATAGATTATCATGTTTTGTAAAGTGATTTTTGGTAAAAATGCATATTAAGGATTAAATTGAGAAATTTGCAAATTGGGGGTTTGAAATGTGAAATAAATAAAGTTTTGGGCTACTAGGGGCAATATAGTAATCCGGCACACATGGGTTTGAATTGAATTGGTGTAATTTTGTGTATTTATGAAATAAGGACTAAATTGAATAAATGTGAAAGTTTAAGGCTAAAGTGCAAAAATGCCCAAATATGTGTTTAAGGATTAAATTAAATGAGTGGTTGAATAAATGGGTTGATTTTGAATACATATAGATCAAGAAAGAAAGAATTCAGATTTAGATCAGGGGAAATCGAAAGTTATCGAGTAATCGATCCGATTCATCAATTCCAAGTACAAGGTAAGTTCATATGTGATAATTCATTATAAATATATGGTATATGCTTTGGTATTGCATAAAAATGTGATTGTGAGATTACGGATAATGTTTGAATTGTGAATACGACTAAACGGATGTGTTCGATGATGAAATCGACAAGTGAAACTCCCGGTTGAACCTTAGGAATAATTTAGGATGCTAGTGGCATGTCATTAGGTTAATGTATAGGCTTCACGCCATGATATTGACATTTCGGATGCGAATTATACCTTGATCTAGCTACGGGCCATGGTATAGGTATTCAAAGAGGAGTTACCTTGATTTGGCTACGGGCCATGGTATAGGTACTTATCGATTGTGATCTTTGAATATCCAATTTCTATTCCAAATGGTTCAACGAGTAAAAGAAATGACGTGGTTGAGAAATAGGTTAGTACGAGGTGATACAGGTACGTATGGAACCTACTCGAGTATTAGATTGAGAAAGTTCGGTGAGATGGTATTTAATCATGTTTTGAGACATGAGAAAGATTTGTGTTTAATGTGATTTTTATTTGATAATGTGAAAATAGTTAAATTACATTTATTTGATGAATTGAGTTATTCACTTACGAACTTACTAAGCTATGAAGCTTACTGTGTGTTATTTGTCTATGTTTTATAGATAACTAAAGCTAGCTCGGATCCGGGAGTCATTGGGAACATCATCACATTATCAAACACCTAAGTTGGTACTTTTGAGACATGTATATATGGTATATGGTATGTATAGGCTAGTTAAGGTACTTTGATTGTGAATATGGCTATGAGATTTGGCTTATAAATGTTTATGTCTGGAATGGTATGTATAGTCATGAATGATGGCTTATTTTGGTTTGTTTTGGTATAAATGTGGCCAAAGTTTCGTAGATAATAAATGGTTATGTTTTAAGTTTGGTAAATGATCTTTATGGTATGACTGAAGTAAAGAAATTAAGAAGTTATGTGCTTTTGAATAGATGTTTATGGTATAAGCTTTGGATAATTATTTGGTATTGATCGATTATTGAATTTGGTGAATTGGATTTTGTATAAATGATGTAATGAATGATGATTTTGGGCTGCCTATTATATGATGAAATGGTATCATTTTGGTTGTTAGGTGTGTATGAGAAAAAGGGTGGCAAATTGGCCTTACAAATGGCCTATTTTTGCCCACACGGGCAAAGACACAGGCGTGTGTCTCAGCCGTGTGTGACACACGATCATGCTACACGACCGTGTGTCCCCTGAGGTACCCTTTCAAATTAAGTCAATATACCTTACAGGTTTGGCACGGCCTAGACACACGAGAGGGTCTACTGGCCATGTGTGGCACACGGGCTGGCACATAGGCATGTGGTCGGCCGTGTGACCCAAGTCAATAACCCCTTTAGATTTCACACGGCCTGGCACACGGGCGTTTCCTCGTTCGTGTAGTGCAAGTCAGTATGTATGCCCTGTTTTCACATGATGTAACACCCCAAACCCAGCCTAGACGCTATGGTCGAATCTGGTGTGTCACATTAAAGTGTTTTAGTGAAAACCGTGTTTTAACTGAAAACCCTTCTTAAAATAAAAGAAACCCCGAATTAACTTTAAAAAAACACCTTCAGTTACGAAAGCCTTGTTTTAAACATTTGATTGAAAAAAAAAACTTAGTAACATACTATAATTTAAAATCCATGTTCAACTTCTCGCAATTACATTGAAAATAATAATAACACAATGAAAACCTTATTTCAATCTGGTCTGGAACATACTTAAAAAGAAGTAAAAACTTAAGTGCTTAAAAAAAAAACCCAAGTCCAAATCATTTTGCTAGCTGGCCACCCAGAGTCCCTCCAAACATCGAACATTCTAATGGGCATTTATATGGCCCAAATCACATTTATATGGCCCGTTAGGCCCAAATCACATTTATATGGCCCGTTAGGCCCAGTCATATTCATATTCATGCTCACATGCAAATTTCTATCACAAAGCATCAATATTCAGTTTTTGCCTATTATTGGCCCAACAGCCTATCGGGCCCATTTAGCCCATTCCGGCCCATATGGCCAAATCACAACCCAAGTCCATGAAATCGCCCATGGGCCTTAGGCAACCTATCGGTTTCCCCTTTATGAGTGTTCACGCACTCGCAAGACTACCGTAGCCAAACTTTCGACTTTTTGGCATTTCGGCTTTTCGGCTTTTCGGTATTTCGGCTTTTGTCGATTCATAGTGTGTGTGCAGTGTATGTACACACCTTGTAAGCAAGCCTGCTACAATATCTGTAGCCCAAACCTACAATCGATATCACTCAAATATTAATCTCACATACTTATCGAATACTTTACCAAAAGCCGGAATCTCACCTTAACCTTACCTGAACGCTAAGCCTTTACTAGCTTCTACTTTGGTCACTAATCATGTATATCTCTCAGATCTAAAGAGCAAATTGGCAGGAATCCAAAATCGAGAGATGACACTAATTCCCTACCAAATTTGATTAGATGGAATGAGGGACAATAATCGATACTAAACAAAGAAAACCGATTGGAAGAGCAATACTTACACTAGATTCGATCAAAGAGTATTCGGCCCTTGGAAGATTTGGTTTTTCAGCTTTTCAAACTAAGTATGGTGAATAAGGTTTATTTGGTACAGATTAAAGAAGAAGAGTAGTAGAAGAAATCGACAAAGAAGATTGTGTAGAGGAGAATAGAAATTGACAGAAAGAAAAGAAAGTAAAATAGAGGGTTTTCGGCTTTTTGGATCTTAAAGAGAAAAGGGTCTCTGGCAACCTTGTATTCGGCCCCTATTTATAGCCCTTATAGCTGAATTTTTCATGCCCAATTCCCAATTCGGCTCCATCACTTCTCTCTTCTTATCTCCTCGTTTTTCTCCCTGATAACCCCTTGATCTTTTCCTTAATTTTCTCTTCTGAACACTCCCCTTAGAGTCCATCTTCACGCCACTTCCGTCCTTCTAGAAGGCTAAAATTAAACTCCCAAAAATACTAAGCTAGGATTCTAACCTTGGATATCCTTGCTAGCCACTAACGCCACCTCCCTACACTCTAAGTGGCGTCACTTAGCCACTCCTCCACAAGGCTTTTTGATGCCATTTTCCCCTATTTTTATTTAAAAGCCCAACTACTTGCCAACCCTAATTCTTTAAATAATTAAACTATAATTTCTTCTACCCCTAGATTCGAATTCAAACCTTGACCAAGACCTACCATTGCGTAATCAACACTTAACCGGAATTGCTAAGTGCATAAAGAAAAATTCAAGATTTCGGGATTTTTGGATTTCGGGATTTTTGAGGCGTTACAACTCTACCCCCTAAAATAAATTTAGTCCTCAAAATTTTACCTGATTCAAACAGTTCAGGATATTGATGTCGCATTGCTTAGGTTACACCACTATGCTTCTGCTGCACACTCTATTTCTAATTTCAAAATAGATAGATCCCACACTATGGATAAAGTACGTACCAGTATTCGCTTCTGAAGCATCTTCGTCTTCTCGGTGACGAGCAGCATAAACCAAACCTGCATTTCTGCCTAGTACTCCACATCCATGTCCATTGCCATCACCACCCCTGGCCTACTCATGACCCTTTGGCAGTAGCTGACCACCCCTTGGTGGCTGAGCACCACCTTGACCCACTACTGGTGCTCGACCATGCATTCTAGGGCAATTCTTGATCCTATGCTCCATAGACCCACAAGCTAAACAAGCTCTCGTCTTCTTCCAACACTTGCCTACATGACCTTTCCCGCAATCAGCACAAGGTGGCACCCCTAGATTAGTAGCAGGGGGCCCTGCTCTAACTGGCCCATCGTTTCTGGCCCTAGCCCTAGGCCTCTGTCCAACACCCAGAGTCTTAGCCTCCCTCTTATTCTCACCCCTTTCTTTTTCCCGATTTAAGCGCTCAGTGCGCTTTACCTCCTTCGCTATCTTTGCTTTCTCCACCAATTCTGAGAAAACTCGCTTCCTTTGTGGAGCTATCAGCACCCTGAGGCTATCCCTAAGACCATCCTCAAACCTAACGCAATGCTCATACTCCGTTGCCACCATTACCCTTGCATACCTACTAAGGCGTAGAAACTCTGCCGCATACTCCGCCACCAATTTGTTTCCTTGGGTCAAGTTCAAGAACTCCTTCCTTCTAGCATCCACATAGCTTGCAGCCACATACTTCCCTTGGAATGCAGCTTTGAAAAACTCCCAAGTGACACGCTCCGGTTGGGTGCCCTCTTTCACCGTCAGCCACCACTGGTAGGCTTCTTCCCTAAGTAGTGACACGGCCCTTTTTAGCTTTTGCTCCGGTGAACAATCCAGGTCTTCTATTATCCTTTCAGTGGCCTCTAACCAATATTCCGCCACGTTAGGAGTCACGCCAGCCACGCCCGTTTGATTGAAGTCGTTCTGGAATGGACCCCCCATTTTCGTTGCCATTATTGGGCGCAGCGACCCTTTCCAAAATCCTCAGCATTGCCTGCGACAATGCATCTTCTCCCGCGGCCTAATCATACGGTCCATTCCCAGCCACAGGTGAGGCCGGAGCCTCTTCTACTCCAACATCGGGCATATGGCCCAATGTTGACGATTTAGCCCTAACGCTTCATTGGCCTCGGCCACGGCCTCTTACACCTCTTCTAGCACTCATCGTCGATTCGTGTATTATCTGGATTAGAAATTTTATGAAGTTTTAATTAGTTTAATAATTATACCGATGTTTTATGAAAATATTTAAGAGAAGATTGTTTTAAAAAATCCTCTACAGTTTCCAGATCCTACAGGATTTAGTTTCATTCTAACCATCATCTAAAGTAGCCCTCTAACTATCTACTGTATAAAAATTTAAACAAACTTAAAAATAAAAGTACTTACATGGTTCGACGTCGGAGACTCGGTGTCCCGCTCAGAAAGATTTCTCTTTTTCCAAAGCATCGCAATCCAAAATATTTTTAAAATCCAAAAAGAAGCCAAACAATAATAAGGCCCACTTCACAGCCCGAGTTTTACAACCGGGCTCTCAAACTCGGCCTAGACGCTATGGTCGAATCTGATGTGTCACATTGAAGTATTTTTGCGAAAATCGTATTTTCATTGAAAACCCTTCTTAAAATAAAAGAAACCCCGAATTAACTTAAAAAAAAAACACCTTAAGTTACGAAAGCCTTGTTCTAAACATTTGATAAAAAAAAACTTAGTTGCGAAAATGTAGAAAACATACTATAATTTAAGAAATCCATGTTCAACTTCTCGCAATTACATTGAAAATAATAATAACATAATGAAAACCTTATTACAATCTGTTCTGGAACATACTTAAAAAGAAGTAAAAACTTAAGTGCTTAAAAAAAAAACCCAAGTCCAAATCATTTTGCTAGCTGGCCACCCAGAGTCCCTCCAAACATCGAACCTTCTAATGGGCATCACCTGAAAATAAAATAAAAGAGGGGTGAGTTTTCGCAAACTCAGTGTGTACAACCCTCGAAGAAAACAAGCATTCAAAAAAAAACATCAATCATCGTTCATCATTCATGCAATGCAATCCCATCCAATTATCTATCCGCTACACACCGGCTCCGTCCCCCGTCACACCATGTGGGGATATAAATATCGACCCACCCAACCCACACACCATGGTAGCCCGGTTGCGGAACTACATTCATTTACATATTAGGCCTTAAAAGCCGTCGGTGGATCCATGATTGTCAAGCAACTATGCGATCCTCATATACTTCCTTTGTTCCATAATTCCCAACCCATATGCAACCTAAGCAGAATATCATATGTATGCATGTCGCATCCACAAAATTTACATTCAACACCTAGGGGTATTTCGATCATTTTCGGTCTTAGGGGCATTTCGATAATTTTCCCTTAATTATAGCTTCCACTTATCTTGGCCCGTTAACAAGTCCCGTGAGCTAAGATGAACAAATACTGTGCACGAGGTAGGATTTCAGAGAAGAGGAGGTGGGTCATTAAGACGGCTTAAGTACCAAGCTCTCCCTAGATCCAATCCTAGAGATGCATATATCCGTTGCCACACCTTAACCCTTTGACTTGTCCACAGTCGCAATATATTAATTAAGTCTTATGTGGATATCATATACTAGGCCCAAAACCCCTTACAATGCCCAAACAATTTCACATACTTGTATCTAGCCCATTAAGCCCAATCATATCCATATGGCCCATTAGGCCCAAATCACCTGTATATGACCCATTAGGCTCAAATCACATTTATATGGCCCGTTAGGCCCAGTCACATTCATATTCATGCTCACATGCAAATTCCCGTTAGGCCCAGTCACATTCATATTCATGCTCACATGCAAATTCCTATCACAAAGCATCAATATTCAGTTTTTGCCTATTATGGGCCCAATAGCCCATCGGGCCCATTTAGCCCATTTCGGCCCATATGGCCAAATCACAACCCAAGTCCACAGAATGGCCTGTGGGCCTCAGGCAACCAATCAGTTTCCCCCTTACGAGTGTTCGCGCACTCGCAAGACTACCATAGCCAAACTTTCAGCTTTTCAGCATTTCAGCTTTTCAGCTTTTCGGCATTTCGGCTTTTGCCGATTCATAGTGTGTGTGTGCTGTATATGTACACACCTGGTAAGCAAGCATGCTGCGATATCCGTAGCCCAAACCTACAATCGATATCACTCAAAGATTAATCTCACATACTTATCGAATACTTTTCCAAAAGCTGGAATCTCACTTTAACCTTACATGAACGCTAAGCCTTTACTAGCTTCTACTTTGGTCACTAATCACGTATATCTCTCAAATCTGAAGAGCAAATTGGCAGGAATCCAAAACCAAGATCTGAAACTAATTCCCTACCAAAGTTGATTAGAAAGAATGAGGGACAATAATCGATACTAAACAAAGAAAATCGATTGGAAGAGCAACACTTACACTAGATTCGGTCAAAGAGTATTCGGCCCTTGGAAGATTCGGTTTTTTGGCTTTTCAAACTAAGTATGGTGAATAAGGTTTATTTGGTAGAAGAGTACTATAAGAAATCGGCAAAGAAGATTGTGTAGAGGAGAATAGAAATCGACAGAAAGAAAAGAAAGTAAAATAGAGGGTTTTCAGCTTTTTGGATCTTAAAGAGAAAAGGGTCTCTGGAAACCTTGTATTCGGCCCCTATTTATAGCCCTTATAGCTGAATTTTCCATGCCCAATTCCCAATTCAGCTCCATCACTTCTCCCTTCTCACCTCCTCATTTTTCTCTCTGATAACCCCTTGATCTTTTCCTTAATTTTCTCTTCTGAACACTCCCCTTGGAGTCTATCTTCACGCCACTTCCATCCTTCTAGAAGGCTAAAATTAAACTCCCAAAAATACTAAGCTAGGATTCGAACCTTGGATCTCCTTGCTAGCCACTAACGCCACCTCCTTACACTCTAAATGGCGTCACTTAGCCACTCTTCCACAAGGCTTTTTAATGCCATTTTTCCCCTATTTTTATTTAAAAGCCCAACTACTTGTCAACCCTAATTCGTTAAATAATTAAACTATAATTTCTTCTACCCCTAGATTCGAACTCAAATCTTGACCAAGACCTACCATCGCGTAATTAACACTTAACCGAAATTGCTAAGCGCAAAAAGAAAAATTCAAGATTTCGAGATTTTTGGATTTCGAGATTTTTTGGGCGTTACACACGATCTGTGACACGGGCGTGTCTGGTTCACACGGCCTATTCATACGGGTGTGTGACCCTTGAATGTTTGAAAAAAATTTTAAGTTTCTCAAAGTTTGCAAATGTTATTTGTTTTGTCCCGAACCACTTCTAAGCATGTTTTAAGGTCTCGTAGAGCTTCATACGGGACATTGTGATTATATTAATTGATGTTTATGTGAAAAATGTATGATTTATGTTGTGATTCATTGGTAATGCCTTGTAACCCTATTTCGACAACGAAAACAAATTGAGGGTATTATATTTTATTGGTATCAGAGCTATAGTTTAGTCAATTCTAGGACTAACGTAGCATGTGAGAGTCTAGCTATACATGCCATATATATTCTCTGTGATAGTGTGATGATTCCTGACAGTTTAAATTGTGCTTTCATATAGTAATGGATCTTGAACGAGCAATAGCTGATGATGTGGAAAGTAATGCACCCGCTCCCACTCAAGGGGCAGCGCCGGCTGATTCTAGGCCGATTTCAAGTAGTCAAGGGGGAGAGGCTAAGCAAGCCTTCTTCCAGATGATGAGTGAGTGGTTTATGAAGTTCGTTCGAAAAAATCTGGCTACTCAACAACCTCCACCCCTACCTATTCCTCAACAAATCCCAGTTGTGCCACAATTGAGAGATTCGATTCGATTGAGTAATCCACCAGTAGATAAGATTCAGAAACATAGGGCTAAGGAATTTTAGGCTACCACTGATGATAATGCTGAGAGAGCTGATTTTTGGCACGAGAACACAATCCGAGTATTTGATGAATTGTCTTGTACTCCTAATGAATGTATCAAATGTGTGGTATCTTTACTTAGAGATAATGCGTACCATTGGTAGAAAACATTGATATCTATAATTCTGAGGGAACGGGTCACCTGGGAGTTTTCCAATCTGAATTCCGAAAGAAGTACATAAGTCAGCGGTTTCTTGATCAGAAACATAAAGAGTTTCTAGAATTGAAACAAGGTCGAATGACTATGACTAAGTACAAAAGAGATTTTGTATGATTAAGCAAATATGATCGAGAATATGTTTCTACCAAAGAGATTATGTGTAAATGGTTCGTTGATGGGTTGAATGAAGATATAAAACTTCTAGTCGAAATTCTAGAAATCAAAGAATTCGTTGTTTTAGTTGAAAGGGCTTGTAAAGCCGAAGATCTCAGCAAAGAAAAGAGGAAAGCAGATTCAGAGGCTAGAGACACAAGAAAAAGATCGATGAGTAAGCCACATCAATCTTCATCAAAGAAATCTAGAGATTTATATACTCACCCGAATGCTTTGATTGGATATCCGAACAAGGATCGTGCTAAACAATATTCCGGTTCCAAAGCTCAAGCTACATCAGTAGCTAGTGTTGGCAGTGTAAGAGACAATAAACCCGAATGTCATCACTGTAGGCGACGACATTTCAGAGAGTGTTGGAATAAAAATAATGAAGCTTGTTACAAATGTGGTTCATTAGAACACTTCATTCGAGATTGCCCGGAGTTAGATGAGAAAGACAAAGTTCAGAATGTGAGATCAAGTAATACTATTGTTTGAGGGAGACCACCTCGAAGCACTGGAAATACGAGTGGTAACCAAAGTGTTGCGAGAGATTCTACTGTGAGATCTGAGGCACGAGCACCTGCTCGAGCTTATGCTATCCGTGCATAGAAGGAAACATCCTTGCCAAATGTTATAACTGGTACTTTCAGTCTCTATGATACTAAAGTTATTGCATTGATAGATCTAGGATCAACTCATTCTTATATATGCATGAATTCAGTATCCAGTAAGACTTTTCATGTAGAGTCTACAAAATTTGTGATTAGAGTATCGAACCCTTTAGGCAAGTATGTATCAGTTGATAAAGTGTGCAAAAACTGTCCATTGATGATTTGAGATTTCTGCTTTCTGGCCGATCTGATGTTGTTACCATTTGATGAATTTGATATAATTCTGGGTATGGATTGGTTAACGTTACATGATACTATAGTAAATTGTAAATGAAAGACGATTGATCTGAGATGTCAGAATAATGAGATTATCCAGATTGAGTCAAATGATTTGAATGGTTTACCAGTAGTGATTTCTTCAATGTTAGCTCAGAAATATGTGAGAAAGGGTTACGAAGCTTATTTTTCTTATGTCTTTGATACGAAAGTGACAGAAAAAATGAATGAATCAGTGCCAATTTTGTGTGAGTATCTGGATGTGTTTCCTGAAGAATTACCGAGTTTACCACCAATCAGAGAGGTTGAATTTAATATTGAGTTAGTGCCGGGAACAACGCCGATATCAATAGCTCCATACAAAATGGCTCTGATAGAGTTAAAATAATTGAAGGCTTAGTTGCAAGAGTTAACAAATAGAGGTTTTGCTAGATCAAGTTTCTTGCCCTAGGGTGCTCCTGTTTTGTTTGTGAAAAAGAAAGATGGCACGATGAGAATGTGTATTGACTACAAACAATTGAATAAAATGACTATAAAGAATAAGTATCCTCTGCCTAGAATAGATTATTTATTTGATCAGTTAAAAGGGGATACAGTATTTCAAAGATAGATTTGAGATCGGGTTATTACCAGTTGTAGTCGAGTTAAAAGCGAGACCGTTGTTTTTACAGCAGTTTGAAGCATGGAAAGTTGATAATGGAATGTTCACAAAACGAGCTCAACGTGATTCAAACCCTGATTCAGAATTTCAAGTTGATTCCAATGAATCTTTAAGATTCAGAGGCCGAATATGTGTTCCTAGAAATTCAGTGTTGATTGGGATGATTTTGAACGAAGCACATAGTAGTTGTTTATCTGTTCATCCAGGAAGCACGAAAATGTATAATGATTTGAAAAAGCTCTATTGGTGATCTGGTATGAAACGTGATATTTTAGAGTTTGTTTCTAAATGTTTTATTTGTCAGCAAGTTAAAGCTGAGCATCAGGTACCGTCTATTTTATTCCAGCCAATTATGATTCCCGAGTGGAAATGAGATAGAGTAACTATAGATTTTGTGTCGGGATTGCCCTTATCTCCAAAAAAGAAAGATGCGATCTGGGTTATAATTGACGGATTGACAAAATCGGCTCCTTTCATTCCAATACGGACGGACTATTTACTTGAAAAGTTAGCTGAGTTGTATATCTCCGAGGTTGTGAGATTACACGGAGTACCTATTTCTATTATTTCGGATAGAGAGCCAAGGTTCACATCGAGGTTTTGGAAGAAATTGCAAGATGCACTGGATTTAAAACTACATTTTAGTATCACATTTCACCTGCAGACGGATGGTCAATTAGAGCAAGTTAAACAGATACTCAAGGATATGTTGAGATGTTGCATTCTTGAGTTTGAAGGTACGTGGGAAAAGTATTTACCGTTGATTGAGTTCGCGTATAACAACAGTTTTCAATTGAGTATTAAAATGGTAGCGTACGAAGCTTTATACGGTCAGAAGTGTCAAATATCATTGTACTGGATTGAACTTAGTGAGAATAAGATTTTTGGGATCGATTTGATTAAAAAGACCAACAGAAAGTGAAAGTAATTCATGATGGTCTGAAAGCAGCGTCAGATCGTTAGAAATCATACGCAGACTTGAAACGAAAAGATATTGAGTTTCAGATCGGAGATAAAGTGTTTTTGAAAGTATCTTCGTGGAATAAAATACTTCAATTCGGTCGTAAAGGCAAATTGAGTCCGAGATTCATCGGGTCGTATGAGATCATTGAAAGAATAGGACCAGTGGCATACCGATTAGCTTTACTGAGCGAGTTAGAGAAGATTCACAATGTTTTTCATGCATCGATGCTTCAACGATACCGATCCAATCCTTCACATATTATTTCTCTTTCATAGGTTGAAATTCAGTCAGATTTGTCGTACAGTGAAGAACCGATTCAAATTTTAGCTCGTGAGATCAAAAAGCTGAGAAATAAAAAAATCGCATTAGTAAAATTCTTATGGCATCGACACAGGGTTGAAGAAGCTATGTGGGAACCCGAGGATGCTATAAGAAAGCAACATAAAACCTATTCACTGGTAAGATTTTCGGGGACGAAAATCCCTAAGGGGGAGAGTTGTAATATCCCGATTTTAGCTAAATCAAAACAGTGGTTTTGAAACCACAAAGTTGAGGTCGTAAAATTTTTTTAATATTATTTTTGGTGTTTATATCATGTGATTATATATGTGTAAAAGTTTCGTGAAATAATTTTAGCGTTTAAATGCTTAATTTGATAAAAGGACTAAATCGCATAAAATGTAAAAGTTGAATGCTATTAATTAAAGGTGTCAAATTGCCTTGGCTTTTAAATATGATGGCCTTAAAAAGTAAATAAACCATTTTAATTGATAATGGACAATTATGGACAACCATTACATGTTTTTCATGTTTATTCATTAAGGGTAATGTAACGCCCCCAAAATCCTGAAACCCAAAAATCCTGAAATCTCGAATTTTTCTTTTTGTGCTTAGCAGTTCCGGTTAAGTGTTAATTACGTGATGGTAGGTCTTGGTCAAGGTTTGAGTTAGAATCTAGGGGTGGAAGAAATTATAGTTTAATTATTAAAAGAATCAGGGTTGGCAAGTAGGTGGGCTTTTAAATAAAAATAGGGGAAAATGGCATCAAAAGCCTTGTGGAAGAGTGGCTAAGTGACGCCACTTAGGGAGTAGGGAGGTGGCGTTAGTAGCTAGCAAGGAGATCCGAGGTTCAAATCCTAGCTTAGTATTTTTAGAAGTTTAATTTTGGCCTTCTAGAAGGATGGAAGTGGCGTAAAGATAGACTCAAAGGGGAGTGTTCAGAAGATAAAATTAAGGAAAAGATCAAGGGGTTATCAAGGAGAAAAACGAGGAGATGAGAAGGGAGAAGTGACAGACCAAATTAGGAATTGGGCATGGAAAATTTGGCTATAAGGGCTATAAATAGGGGGCGAATACAAGGTTGCCAGGCTACTGCCAAAATTCTTCTTCACCTTGTTCCTAGAAACCCCTTTCTCCAAAAGTCAAAAACCCTTGTTCTCCTTTTTATTTTCCTTGTGCTGATTTCTTGTTTTCACTTTTGGTTTAGCCGATTCTTTTTTCTCTCTCCTTTGGTGTCGAATAATCAATTGTTTCCATTCAAATCTCTAGAGCTGAATACCCCTTTGGCTGACTACTCTTGGTGCCGCCACTACCTTTACCACCCAGTCGATTCTAGTATAAGTGTTCGCTCTTCCAATCGGTTTGTTTTGCTAAGATTATTTTCCTTCACTCTTTCTAATCAACTTTGGTATGGAATTAGTATCGGATCTCAGATCTTAGCTCTCTGCCGAATTGCTCTTTAGGTATTTGCGATTTTGGTAAGTATTCCTCTCCCATTGGCTAAGGTGGCCGAATGTTCATAGTTAAGGTAGGGGACTTGTGTTGGATACGAGTCACCTATTATTCTGGTTTTAATAGTTAAGATTGGTGCAGATCTAGGAGTTGATCATGGTTAGTGATTTAAGAAGGGGTTGTTATACTTATCGCGCAAGATAAGGTTAAGGTGAGGTTTCAGTTTTAGTAAAGATATGTATTAAGCATGCGATTAATTGAAGAGTGATATCGTTTGTAGGTTGGTGACTAAGGGAACCACAGCATGCTTGCTTACCAGCTGTGTACATACACTGCACACACAAGTAGATCGGAAAAAGCTGAAAAGTCGAAATGCCGAAATGCTGAAATACCGAAATGCTGAAATGCCAAAATGCCGAAATACTGAAATGCCGAAAGTTTGGCTGTGGTAGTCTTACGAGTGCGCGAACACTCATGAGGAGGAAATCGATAGGTTGCCTAAGGCCCACGGGCGATTCCATAGACTTGGGTTTTGATTTGGCTATATAGGCCGAAATGGGCCCGATGGGCTATTGGGCCCATAATAGGCAAAAACTGAATATTGATGCTATCTGATACGAATTTGTATGTGAGCATGAATATGAATGTGACTAGGCCTAACGGGCCATATACAAGTGATTTGGGCCTAATGGGCCATATACAGGTGATTTGGGCCTAATAGGCCATATGAATATGATTGGGATTAATAAGCCAGATATAGGTATGTGAATTTGATTGGGCTCTGTAAGAGGTTTTGGGCCTAGTATATGATAACTACATAAAACTTAACTAATATATTGCAACCGTGTACAAGTCAAAGGGTTAGGGTGTGGCAATGGGTATATGCATGTCTAGGATTGATCTAGGGAGAGCTTGGTACTTAAGCAGTCTTAATGACCCACCTTCTCTTCTCTGGAATCCTACCTGGTACATAGTATTCGTTCATCTTAGCTCACGGTACTTGTTAACGGGCCTAGGTAAGTGAAAACCGTAATTAAAGGAAAATTACTAAAATGCCCCTAAGGGAAAAAATAACCAAAATACCCCTAGGTGTGGAATGTAAGTGACATGCATACATATGATATTCTGCTTAGGTAGCATATGGGTTGGGAATTATGGAACAGAGGAAGTATATGAGGATCGCATGGTTGCTTGACAATCGTGGATCCAACAGCGGCTTTTAAAGCCCAATATGTAAATAAAGGTAGTTCCACAACCGGGCTACCCTTGGTGTGTCGGTTGGGTGGATCGATATTTATATCCCCACATGGTTTGACGGGGGATGGAACTGGTGTGTAGCGGATGGATAATTTGGATGGGATTGCATTGCATGTTTGATGTATGATGGTTTTTAGAATTCTTTTTTTTAAGGGTTGTACACACTGAGTTTGCGAAAACTCAGCCCCTCTTTTATTTTATTTTCAGGTGATGCTTAGTATAAGGTTCGATGTTTGGAGGGACTCTGGGTGGCCAGATAGCAAGATAATTTGGACTTGTTTTTTTTAAGCATATAAGTTTTTATTTTATTAAGTATGTTTCAGACCAGATTGTAACAAGGATTTCATTATGTTACTATTACTTGAATTGTTGTTATTATTTTCATTGTAAATATGAAAAGTTGAACATGAATTTCCTAAATTATAGTATGTTTTCTACGTTTCCACAACTAAATTTTTAAATGATAAGTTTTCTTAAATCAAATGTTTTAAACCAGGCTTTCGCAACTAAAATGTGTGTTTTTAAGTTAATTAAGGTTTTTTTTCTTAAGAAGGGTTTTCAATGAAAACGCAGTTTTCGCTAAAACACTTCAATGTAACATGTCAAATTCAGCCATAACGTCTGGGCTGGGTGTAGGGTGTTACATTTAGTGGTATCAGAGCCCAGGTTGCAAAACTCAGGCTATGAAGTGGGCCTTATTATTATTTGATTTCTTTTTGGATTTTAAAAATATTTTGAATCATAATGATCTAGAAAAAAAGGGGGGAAATCTTGCTGTGCGGCAGTCGAGTCTCCGACGTCGAATCAAGTAAGTATTCTTATTCTTAAGTTTGTTTAAATTATTAAATAGTAGATAGTTAGAGTGCTACTTTAGATGATTTTGTTAGAATGGAACCAAAGCCCGCAGGAACTTGAAACTGTAGAAGATTTTTGAAAACAATCTTCTCTTTAAATATTTTTATAAAACATCGATTTAATTATTAAACTAACTAAAACTTCATAAAATTTCTAATCCAGATAATACGTGAATCGATGATGAGTGCTAGAAGAGGTGCAAGAGGCCGCGGAAGTATTAGGGCTGAGTCGTTCGCATTGGGCCATATGCCCGATGTTAGAGTAGAAGAGGCTTTGGCCTCACCTGTGGCTGGGAATGGACCGTATGATCAGGCCACGGGAGAAGATGCATTGTCGTAGGCAATGTTGAGAATTTTGGAAAGGGTCGTTGGGCCCAATAATGGCAGCGAAAATCGGGGGTCCATTCCGAAATGACTTCGTTCAAACGGGGCTGAGATCTTGAAGGACGTGGCTGGCGTGACTCCTAACAGGCAGAATATTGGTTGGAGGCTACCGAAAGGATAATAGAGGACCTGGACTGGTCATCGGAATAAAAGCTGAAAGGAGCAGTGTCACTGCTTAGGGAAGAAGCCTACCAGTGGTGGTTGACAGTGAAAGAGGGCACCCAACTGGAGCGAGTCACTTGGGAGTTTTTCAAAGCTGCATTCCAAGGGAAGTATGTAGGTGCAAGCTATGTAGATGCTAGAAGGAAAGAGTTCCTGAACCTGACCCAAGGAAACAAATTGGTGGCGGAGTATGAAGCGGAGTTTCTACGCCTTAGTAGGTATGCAAGAGTTATGATGGCAATGGACTATGAGAGTTGCGTTAGGTTTGAAGACAAACTTAGAGATAGCCTTAGGGTATTGATAGCTCCTCAAAGGGAGTGAGTTTTCTCAGAGTTGGTAGAGAAGGCGAAAATAGCGGAGGAGGTAAAGTGCACTGAGAGCCTAAATCGGGAGAAAGAAAGGGGTAAGAATAAGAGGGAGGCTGAGACTCCTGGTGTTGGATAGATGCCTAGGGATAGGGCAAGAGTTGATGGGCCAATTAGAGTACAGCCCCCTGCTGTTAATCCAGGGGTGCCACCTTGTGTTGATTGTGGGAGAAGCCATAGAGGCGAGTGTTGGAAGAGGACGGAAGCTTGTTTCGCTTGTGGGTCTATGGAGCATAGGATCAAGGGTTGCCCTCGAATGCTAGGTCGAGAGCCAGTAGTGGGCGAAGGTGGTGCTCAGCCACCAAGGGGTGGTCAGCTACCGCCAAGGGGCCGTGAGCGGGCCAGGGGTGGTGACGGAAATCGTAGATGTGGAGTACTAGGCAGAAATGCAAGCCATGCTGAGGCAAGGTAGCCAGCTTTGGTTTATGCTACTCGTCATCGAGAAGATGAAGGTGCTCCAAAAGTGAATACTGGTACGTACTTTATCCATAGTGTGCGATGTATCTATTTTAAAATTAGAAATACAGTGCGCAGCAGAAGCGTAGTGGTGTAACCTAAGCGATGCGACGTCAATATCTTCAACTATTTGAATCAGGTAAATTTCGAGGATGAAATTTCTTTTAGGCGGTAGAGTTGTAACGCCCCAAAAATCCCGAAATCTCAAATTTTTCTTTTTGTGCTTAGCAGTTTCGGTTAAGTGTTAATTACGTGATGGTAGGTCTTGGTCAAGGTTTGAGTTCGAATCTAGGGGTGGAAGAAATTATAGTTTAAATATTAAAAGAATCAGGGTTGGCAAGTAAGTGGGCTTTTAAATAAAAATAGGGGAAAATGGCATCAAAAAGCCTTGTGGAGGAGTGACTAAGTGACGCCACTTAGGGAGTAGGGAGGTGGCGTTAGCAGCTAGCAAGGAGATCCAAGATTCGAATCCTAGCTTAGTATTTTTAGAAGTTTAATTTTGGCCCTCTAGAAGGATGGAAGTGGCGTAAAGATGGACTCCAAGGGGAGTGTTTAGAAGATAAAATTAAGGAAAAGATCAAGGGGTTATTAGGGAGAAAAACGAGGAGATGAGAATGGAGAAGTGACGGAGCCAAATTGTGAATATAGCATGAAAAATTTGGCTATAAGGGCAATAAATAGGGGCCGAATACAAGGTGCCAGGCTACTGCCGAAATTCTTCTTCACATTGTTGCCAGAAACCCCTTTCTCCAAAAGCCAAAAACCCTTGTTCTCCTTTTTATTTTCCTTGTGCCAATTTCTTATTTTAACTTTTGGTTTAGCCGATTCTTCTTCCTCTCTCCCTTGGTGTCGAATAATTAATTGTTGCCATTCAAATCTCTAGAGCCAAATACCCCTTTGGCCGAATACTCTTGGTGCCGCCACTTTATCACCCAGTCGTTTCTAGTGTAAGTGTTCGCTCTTCCAATCGGTTTGTTTTGCTAACATTATTGTCCCTCACTCTTTCTAATCAACTTTGGTAGGGAATTAGTATCGGATCTTGGATCTTAGCTCTCTGCTGAATTGCTCTTTAGGTGTTTGCAGTTTTGGTAAGTATTCCTCTCCCATTGGCTAAGGTGGCCAAATGTTCATAGTTAAGGTAAGGGGACTTGTGTTGGATACGATTCACCTATTATTCTAGTTTTAATAGTTAAGATTGGTGCAGATCTAGGAGTTGATCGTGGTTAGTGATTTAAGAAGGGGCTATTATACTTATCGCGTAAGGTAAGGTTAAGGTGAGGTTTCGATTTTAGTAAAGATATGTATTAAGCATGCGTTAATTGAAGGGTGATATCATTTGTAGGTTGGTTACTAAGGGAATCACAGCACGCTTGCTTACCAGGTGTGTACATACACTGCACACACAAGTAGATTGGAAAAAATTGAAAAGTCGAAATGCCGAAATGCCGAAAAGCCAAAAGTTTGGCTACAGTAGTCTTGCGAGTGCGCGAACACTCATGAGGAGGAAACCGATAGGTTGCCTGAGGCCCACGGGTGATTTCATGGACTTGGGTTGTGATTTGGCCATATGGGTCGAAATGGGCTAAATGGGCCCGATGGGCTGTTGAGCCCATAATAGGTAAAAACTGAATATTGATGCTATGTGATAAGAATTTGTATGTGAGCATGAATATGAATATGACTGGGCCTAACGGGCTATACAAATGTGATTTGGGCCTAATGGTCCATATACAGATGATTTGGGCCTAATGGGCCATATGAATATGATTGGGCTTAATGGGTCAGATACAGGTATGTGAATTTGATTAGGCTCTATAAGTGGTTTTGGGCCTAGTATATGATAACTACATAAAACTTAACTAATATATTGCTACCGTGGACAAGTCAAAGGGTTAAGGTGTGGCAACGGGTATATACATGTCTAGGATTGGATCTGGGGAGAGCTTGGTACTTAAGCGGTCTTAATGACCCACTTCCTCTTCTCTGGAATCCTACCTGGTGCATAGTATTTGTTTATCTTAGCTCACAGGACTTGTTAACGGACCTAGGTAAGTGAAAACCGTAACTGAAATGCCCCTAAGGGCAAAAATGACCAAAATACCCTTAGGTGTGGAATGTAAGTGACATGCATACATATGATATTCTGCTTAGGTTGCATATGGGTTGGGAATTATGGAACGAAGGAAGTATATGAGGATCGCATGGTTGCTTGACAACCGTGGATCCAACAACGGCTTTTAAAGCCCAGTATGTAAATGAAGGTAGTTCTGCAACCGGGCTACCCTTGGTGTGTCGGTTGGTGGGTCGATATTTATATCCCCACATGGTGTGACGGGGGACGGAGCTGATGTGTAGCGGATGGATAATTTGGATGGGATTGCATTGCATGTTTGATGTATGATGGTTTTTGGAATGCTTGTTTTTTTTTTGTTGTTGAGGGTTGTACACACTGAGTTTGCGAAAACTCACCCCATCTTTTATTTTATTTTCAGGTGATGCTCAGTAGAAGGTTTGATGTTTGGAAAGACTCTGGGTGGCCAGCTAGCATGATAATTTGGACTTGTTTTTTTTTTTAAGCATATAAGTTTTTATTTTGTTAAGTATGTTTCAGACCAGATTGTAACAAGATTTTCATTATGTTATTATTACTTGAATTATTATTATTATTTTCATTATAAATACGAAAAGTTGAACATGGTTTCCTAAATTATAGTATGTTTTCTATGTTTCCGCATCTAAATTTTTAAATGATAAGTTTTCTTAAATCAAATGTTTTAAACCAGGCTTTCGCAACTGAAAGGTGTGTTTTAAAGTTAATTAAGGTTTTTTTTCTTAAAAAGGGTTTTCAATGAAAACGCGTTTTTCGCTAAAAAACTTCAATGTAACATGCCGGATTCGACATAACGTCTGGGCTGGGTTTGGGGTATTACAGGTAAATAAGTAATTTTGTAATTATGTTAATTAAAATACAACAAAACATGAATTTAGTATATCTTTCTTGTTGTTGGTCGAATATTGAAGTAGAAAAGAAGTCATTTTGTTCCTTTAGGGTTCGGCACACAAACATAGCTTGATTTAGGTATGTTTTGAGCTCGTTTTTTGATGATTTCTACGTTTTTGTGATCGTTGCTTTAAGTACTAGCTAGCCCGTACCCTAATTTCTAAATTGGTTGATGAATTTGTGAAGTGCCATTGATGATAGCTTGATTTTTTTGAATGTTGATGTTGGGAAATGCATATTTTTTGATAGATTATCATGTTTTGTAAAGTGATTTTTGGTAAAAATGCATATTAGGGATTAAATTGAGAAATTTGTAAATTGAGGGGTGAAATGTCAAATAAATGAAGTTTTGGGCTGCTAAGGGCACATAGTAATTTGGCACACATGGGTTTGAATTGAATTGGTGTAATTTTGTGTATTTGAGAAGTAAAGACTAAATTGAGTAAATGTGAAAGTTTAGGGCTAAAGTGTAAAAATGCCCAAATATGTGTTTAAGGATTAAATTGAATGAGTGCTTGACTAAATGGGTTAATTTTCAATACATATAGATCAAGAAAGAAAGAATTCAAATTTAGATCGGGGGAAATTGAAAGTTATCGAGTAATCGAGCTGATTTGTCAATTCCGAGTACAAGGTAAGTTCGTATGTGATAATTCATTATAAATGTATATTACAAATAATGTTTGAATTGTGGCCACGACTAAATGAATGTGTTCGACGATGAAATTGACAAGTGAAACTACCGGTTGAACCTTAGGAATAATTTAGGATGCTAGTGACATGTCATTAGGTTAATGTATTGGCTTCGGGCCATGATATCGGCACTTCGGGTGTGAATAATACCTTGATTTGGCTACGGGCCATGGTATAGGTGCTTATTAATTGTGATCCTTAAGAATCCGGTTTCTATTCCAAATGGTTCAACGGTAGAAATGACGTGGTTGAGAAAGAGGTTAGTACGAGGTGATACAGGTACGTATGGAACCTATTCGAGTATTAGATTGAGAAAGTTCAGTGAGATGGTTTTTAATCGTGTTTTGAGACATGAAAAAGTTTTGTGTTTAATGTGATTTTGATTTGATAATGTGAAAATAGTTAAATTACATTTATTTGATGAATTGAGTTATTCACTTACGAACTTACTAAGCTATGAAGCTTATTGTGTGTTATTTGTCTATGTTAGATAACTAAAGCTAGCTCGGATCTGGGAGTCATCGGGAACATCATCACATTATCAAACACCTAAGTTGGTACTTTTGAGACATGTATATATGGTATATTTCATGTATAAGCTAGTTAAGGTACTTTGGTTGTGAATATGGCTTTGATATTTGGCTTATAAATGTTTATGTTTGGAATGGTATGTATAGTCATGAATGATGGCTTATTTTGGTATGTTTTGGTATAAATGTGGCCAAAGTTTCATAAATAATAAATGGTTATGTTTTGAGTTTGGTAAATGATCTTTATGGTGTGATTGAAGTAAAGAAATTGAGAAGTTATGTGCTTTTGAATAGATGTTTATGATTAAGCTTTGGATAATTATTTGGTATTGATCGAGTATTGAATTTGGTTGAATTGGATATTGTATAAATGATGTAATGAATGATGATTTTGGGCTGCCTATTATATGATGAAATGGTATCATTTTGGTTGTTAGGTGTTTATGAGAAAAAGGGTGGCAAATTGGCCTTACAAATGGCCTATTTTTGTCCACACAGGCAGAGACACGGACGTGTGTCTCAGCCGTGTGCGACACACGGTCATGCTACATGACAGTGTGTCCCCTGGGTACCCTTTCAAATTAGGTCAGTATACCCTATAGGTTTGGCACGGCCTAGACACACGAGCGTGTCTACTGGCCGTGTGTGGCACACGAGCTGGCACATAGGCTTGTGGTCGGCCATGTGACCCAAGTCAACAACCCCTCTAGATTTTGCACGGCCTGGCACACAGGTGTGTCCTCGGCCGTGTAGTGCAAGTCAGTATGTTTGCCTATTTTTACACGATCTGTGACACGGGCGTGCCTGGTGGCCGTGTGAGGCACACGGCCTGTTCACACGGGCATGTGACCCTTGATTGTTTGAATTTTTTTTTTAAGTTTCTCAAAGTTTGCAAATGTTATTGGTTTAGTCTCGAACCACTTCTAAGCATGTTTTAATGTCTCGTAGAACCTTATAAGAGACATTGTGATTATATTAATTAATGTTTATGTTAAAAATGTATGATTTATGTTGTGATTGATAATGTCTCGTAACCTTATTCCAGCTACAGATACAGGTTAGGGGTGTTACACATAATGGTAATATGACTATTCATCTTGGTAGTAATAAAATGTACAGTGATTTGAAAAAGATGTATTGGTAGTCGGGAATAAAACGGGATATTTCTGAATTTGTATCTAAATGTTTGATATGTCAGCAAGTAAAAGCTGAACATCAGGTGCCTTTGGGATTATTACAGCCAGTTAAAATACCAGAATAGAAATGGGAAAGAATTACCATGGACTTTGTATCGGGGTTATCCCTGTCTCTAAAGAAGAAAGATGTTATTTAAGTAATTGTTGATCGATCCTTTATTCCGGTACGTATGGATTTTTCCTTGGATAGATTGGCTGAATTATATGTTTCTGAGATTGTCAGATTGCATGGAGTGCCAATTTTCATTATTTTTTATAGAGATCCTTGGTTCACATCCTGATTCTGGAATAAGTTGCTAGAAGCATTGGGTACTCAATTACATTTCAGTACCGCATTCCATCCTTAAACTGATGGACTATCTGAAAGTGTTATACAGATTTTAGAAGATATGCTTCGGTGTTGTGTGCTTGAATTTAAAGGTAACTGGGAAAAGTATCTTCCTTTAGTTGAATTTGCTTATAATAATAGCTATCAGTCTAGCATTAAAATGACACCGTATGAAGTTTTGTATGGTCATAAATGTAGAACTCCATTATATTAGACAGAGCTCAGTGAGAAAAAGATACACGAAGTTGACTTAGCCCTTGAAACTGAAGAAAAGGTAAAAGTAATTCAAGATAGTTTAAAAGCAGCCTTAGATCGTCAAAAGTCTTATGCTGATCTTAAATAAAAAGAAATAGAATTTTAGGTCGATGACAAGGTATTCTTGAAAGTATTACCTTGGAGGAAAGTTCTCCGGTTTGGCCGTAAAGGAAAACTGAATCCACAGTTCATCGAACCATATGAGATTATTGAAAGAATTGGACCTATTGCTTATCGGTTGGCATTACCACTAGAACTTGACAAAATTCATAATGTTTTTCCATGTATCCATGTTACGACGGTATAGATCAAATCCTTCACATGTTATTTCTCCGGAAGAAACTGAGATCCAGTCTGATATGACTTACAATGAAGAACCGATAAAAATCCTGGCATGTGAAATAAAAAAAATTAGGAAATAAAAAGGTAGCTTTAGTAAAATTTCTTTGGCAAAGACATAGGATTGAAGAACCTACTTAGGAACCGGAGGATACTATGAGAAAGCAATACCCAAACCTTTTTACTGGTAAGATTTTTTAGGACGAAAATTCTTTAGGGGGAGAGTTGTAGCTGCCCATTTTCAGTGAAATTGGAATAGTGGTTTCAGGACCACAAATCCGAGTTAGAAAGAAATTTTATTTCAATATTAGTGCATGGACTTCATTATGATAAGAATGACATATGAAAATTCTGATAAGAAAATTTTACCAATTATGTGTTTAATTATGGAAAGGACCAAATTGCATAAAATGCAAAAGTTGAGTTCTAGTAGTTATAAGTACCAAATAGCTATGGAATTCAAAACTTGAGCTCCTTATATGGCAATTATACCATTAAAGAAAAGTTAGTAGATATTTTTAATGAATCGTCCATGGAAAATTAGAAAAAGGCAAGGACTAAATTGGAAAGTGGAAAATTTAAAAGATGATAATAAAAATAAATAGAAAATATCATCTTATTTTCATCATCTTCCCCAAAATTTCTATAGAAACCCTAGGAAAGAGAAAACAAGCTTTCTTAGCTTAATTGAGTAAGTATTTGTGCCCCGTTTTTAGTAATTTTTATATTTTTTTAGATTGGAATAGCTTAATCTATCTATTTTGGGGATTAATATGAAATTTATAGTAGAAAATAAAAGGTTGTTGATAGATAAACAACTTTTACAAAGTGAATTTTGATGAAAATATGATTTAGGGATTAAATTGTAAAGATGTAAAAGTTATGGAAAAAATTCTAAATTTTGTGAAATACATGTGCTGTAAAAGTTATATGAAAATTTTGGTTAGGCTCAGATTAAGGATTAAATTGCATGAATTTTATTTTCCGAGCCTAGGGATGAAATTGTCATTTGTGAGAAAGTATAAGGGCAAAATGGTAATTTTGCCTAGTATGTGAATTTAATTAAATTGAGTACGAAATGAATTAAATTGATGTTAAATTCATTTATATAGATCCTGAAAGACCTAATACTGAGTTGGATCGAGGAAAACAAAAAGTTTCGAATTAGTAGATTTCGTATACAAACAAGTATCAAGGTAAGTTTGTGAAACTAAATTGTGTACATTTATATATTTGAATTAAATGTTGTATATGTGAATTGTATAATTGTCATGAATGTGAAATTGATTGAATATCCGATAATTCCTGATAAATGTTAAATCCCATTTGAATAAATGAAAGTCGATGGATACAGGATTTCCCATATTGGTTGTAGTCCAGCATATGTTACGGACACACCATAGCTCGAAAGAGCATCCCGTTATTAGCCCTCTCGAGCTTTCCGTTATATGGTTCAGTGAGCTTCCTATTATAGCTCTTCGAAGCGTCCCGATAGATTGTGATCCTACATTTGTTATGGACACACATTAGCTCTTATGAGCATCTCGATTAAAGGCTCTTCGTGAACTTCCCGTTAAATTAGCTCTTTTTGAGCTTCCCGATAATGCTCGCTTGAAATTCTCGATATTGGCTTTCTGAAGCTTCTCGATATGGCTCTTTGTGAACTTTTCGATTATGGCTCTTATGTGCTTCCCGTTATATAGCCCGGATAAGCTTCCCGATAGGCTCTTTATGAGCTTCCCAAAATGGCTCTGTATGAGCTTCCCGTTACAAGGCTCGAGTGTGCTTCCTGATTATGTGCCCTAATTGGTTACCCCTAGAAATGAATTGACGAATTATAGTAGTGTACACTAAAGTGTACTATATGAGCGTATCCATCGATATTTCAAATAAATTGAATGGGTAGAGTTCTAGCATGGCTAAATTGAACTTGAAATAATTTGTCATTAAAGTCTACATGTAATATGGAATAATGTCATGGAAAGCATATGTATATAAAAGTTATTAAATGATGAGCTCATCCATGTTCTTTGTATTATATGAATTACTTGACTAACATGATTGGTGAAGTTGTGTTTTAGGCTATAAGCCAAATTGCTTAGATGCATACATGGTAAGTTAAATTCCTATTATACGAACTTACTAAGCATTAAATGCTTACTAGGTTTTCTTTTCTCTGTTTTATAGTGCTCAAAAGCTCGTAAAGGTTGGACATCGGTCGGAGTATCATCACACTATCCCGCATCTTGTTTTGGTATAAATAGAAAACTTACTTTCACATAATCGCATGTATAAGCTAATTTTACCAATGATGATATGTAAATGGATGTTTGTAATCTAGCCATTGGAATGGCTAGTAATGGTATATTTTGGTATGGTAATATAAAGTTATATCATGTTTAATACATACATGTATAAGGTATGGTTAGATTGAATTAAGGTAAAATATATATATTCTTAAAAAAAGGTAAGTTTGACTATATGAATGTATGAAATGTTATACTATACATATTAATGATGTTTGCTTAGTTTCATGCTTGAAATTGGCTGGTATATATATATGTACAAGTATTGTTGTAGGTTATTGGCAAATTTGGGTGAGAAATAAGGCTAGCAAATGGCCATATTTTGTCCACACAGGTGTGTGTCTTGACTGTGTGTGACACATGGCCTGGCACACGGGTATGTGTTTGGCTTTGTGTCCCCTACATCCTAAAATTGAGAAACAAAATGCTCAAAATTGGGCACTCAGGCAGAGACACGGGCGTGTGTCTCAGCCATGTGAGATACACGGCCTAGAACACGGGCGTGTGTCTTGGCCATGTGAAACCTGTACCTAATTTGTGAAAATTAAATTGAGCACACGGCCTAGCACACGGACGTGTGGTAGGCCGTGTGACACAAGTCAGAGAGTTATATGGGTTAGGACATGGGCTCGGACACGACCGTGTGCCTCGCATCGAAACCCCACACGGCCTGAGACATGGGCATGTCAGTTGGCCAAGTGAGCCACACGGCCTACTCACACGGGCGTCTGGCCCCTGTATTAAAGAAAAAAATTCAATTTCACGAAAAAATTTTTGAGTCCCCGATTTAGTCCCGACTTGATTCTAATGTTTAAATTGGGCCTCGAGGGTCCATTCAAGGGACAGTGTTTAAATTGGGCCTCGAGGGTCCATTCAAGGGACAGCATGATTATTTTCAAATATGAATAGTAAATGATATGAATTATTTGTATTTGTTCTGTAAACTTCGGTAATGCTCTGTAACCCTGTTTCGGCGATGGTTACAAGTTAGGGGTGTTACATAATTACCATATAAGGACCTCAATTTTTAAATTCCATAGCTATTTGATACTTATAGCTACTAAAACTCAACTTTTGCACTTTATGCAATTTGGTCCTTTGTATAATTAAACATGTAATCGGTAAAATTTTCTTATCAAAATTTTCACACGTCTTTCCTGTCATAATGTAGACATGTAATATTATTAAAATAAATTTTCTTTCTGACTTGGATTTTTGGTCCCGAAACCACAGTTTCGATTTCACTGAAAATGGGCTGTTACAACACGGGTGTGTGACTGGACCGAGTAAGACACACAGCTAGCACACGTGCCTATCAAGCCATTTTGAAAGGGCACATGGTTTGGCACACGGGCATGAGGCTTGACCGTGTGACCCAAGTCAGAGAGTTACATGGGTATAGACATGGGCTGGGACACTGTCGTGTGTTCCTATTTCAAATGCCCACACAGCCTAAGACACGGGTGTGTCTCCTAACTGTGTGAGTCACACTGCCTGACCACACGGCCATGTGAACCGTACAGCTTTAAAAATTTTAATATTTTTTGAAAAAAATTTGAGTTTCCAAATTAGTCCCGATTTGTTTATAATGCGTATTTTTGGCCTCGAAGGCTTGAATAAGGGACAAAATGTATGAGTTTGATTGGTTTTGACTTGAATATTATATAATATGAAATGTTTGAAATTATGTCTATTTGATCGATAATGCTCTAAAACCCTATTCCAGTGATGATTGTGGGTTAAGGGTGTTACAATTTAGTGGTATAAGAGTTTTGCAGGTTTAGCTAATTCTCGGACTAAATTGAGCTCGAAATTGAGTCTAGAGGTACATGCCATAATTTAGTCCAATTGAGGCAGGATTTGGACATTGATATATATTTGTTTTTGTTTTATTGTTGAAAATGTCAGATGATTATAATGATGATATTGATAGATGTATACCGGAGATGGTGTCCACAATGAGTTAAATGAAACCGAATCGGCAACACCAAGTGTTAATCCAGTTAGTACTCAATAACTTAATATTGAACGAGGTAATATTGGGGAAAGAGATGATTCACAGTTACTTAGAGCTATTGTTGATGTTCTTCAACGTGTGGCAGGAACTACATCCACTACGACATCTACCCCTATTGTTCATCGAGCTTCGATAAAATAATTACGTAAATACGGTGCAACAGAATTCTTGGGGTTGAAAGGAGTTGATCCTTCTGCAGCTAAAATTTGGATTGAATATACTAAACGTATCTTGCAACAACTTGAATGCAACCCACGTGAAAGTTTAATATGTAATGTTTCTCTACTGCAAGGAGAAGCATATACCTGGTGGCTGTCAGTGACACGCCATGTACCCGCAGATTAAGTAAATTAGGAATTTTTCCAAAAGGAATTTCAAAAGAAATATGTGGGTGAATTGTATATTGAAGACAAAAAACAAGATTTTTTTATGCTGAAATAAGGTTAAATGTCTGTGGTTGATTATGAACGAGAGTTTTTGCAACTTTGTAGGTATGCTGCTGAGTTTGTGCCAACTAAAATTAACAAGTGCAAGCGATTTTTGCGTGGGTTATGCGATGAGTTGCGAGTACAGTTAGTATCACATAGAATTACTGAGTTTGCAGATTTGGTAGAATGGGCAAGAATGGTAGAGAAAGTTTTGGGTTTTGATAAAAAGACTGAGAATATTCATACTGTTGGGAAGCGCCCTGGAGCTGCTAGTTCAAACTCACCACCGAAGAGATCAAAAGAATTCCATGGTAACTGGAGATCAAACTTTAAGTTAAACAGAACTGATAGAAATCGTGATAGACAATTGACTGTGTCTACGAGTAGTGTGCGGGTCTATCTTGGGATACTAAAATTCCAAATTGTGAGCACTGTAGGACAAAGCACCGTGGTGAATGCTGAAAATTAACTCGAGGTTGTTTTTGCTGTGGATGTAACACCTCTAACCCATATCTGTCACTGGAACAGGGTTACAGAGCATTATCATAGTTTACAGAACAAATACAATTAATTCATGTCTTTTACAATTCATATTCAAATCAAATCATAATTCAATCATGTTGTCCCTTAGATGGACCCTCGAGGTCCTATTTATACATTAGAAACAAGTCTAGACTAAATCGAGAACTCAGAAACTTTTTTACGAAATTTCAAAATTTTTCTTTGGTGCAGGGGACACACGCCCGTGTGGTCAGGCCGTGTGACTCACAAGGCCAGGTGACACGCCCACGTGGGCATTTGATGTGAGGCACACGGCCATGTCCCAGCCCGTGTTCAAATTAGAGTAGCTACTGACTTGGGTCACACAGCCAGCCACATGCCCATGTGGTAGGCCGTGTGGAGAATTTAATTTTCAAAAATAGGTGCAGGATTCACACGGCCAAGACACACGCCCGTGTGTTGGGCCGTGTGGTTCACATGGCTGAGAAATATTCCCGTGTCTCTGTCCATGTGACCAATTCTAAGCATTCTGTTTCTCAAATTTTAAGAAGCAGAGGACACACGATCAAACCACACGCCCGTGCATATGGCCGTGTGTCATACACGGTTGAGACACATACCTGTGTGCCTGCCCGTGTGGACAAAATAAGGCCATTTCCAAGCCTTATTTCTCACCCAAATTTTTCCTTATACCTACATTAATACTTGTATATATGTACCAACCAATTCAAGAATTTCAAACCAAGCCAACATTAACATTATAATTGATATATCATTACATGTATTCAAACTTACCTTTTGAAAGACATATATGTTTACAATAATTTAATCTAATCATACCAAGCACAAATATATATTAACCATATTATAACCTCAAATATATATTCACTAAATATATCATTACTATCCATTCCAATGGCTAGATTACAAAAAACCATTTACATGCCAACATTGGCCAAGTTAGCCTATACCTGTCATTATACCAGAATAAGTTTGCTATTTATACCAAAACATGCTGAAGGATAGTGTGATGATGCTCCGACTGATTCCAACATTTACGAGCTTCCAAGCACTATAGAACAGAGAAAAGAAAATGAAGTAAGCATTTCAAATGCTTAGTAAGTTTATATAATAAGAATTTAACTTACCAATCATCTACATTCAAAATAAGTATATAAACATGCATCCAAATCATTATGGTCATTTTCCTAAACACATATGATCTCAAAAAACTTGTTATTCATGTATATCATGTAAACATAAAAAAAAAATCAAAGATGAGCTCATCATGTAATAACTTTTATAAACATGTGCTTTTCATATCATATTTCCATATAACATGTGCATTTCTATAATCAATCATCTTAAGTTCAATTCAACCATGTCAAAAATTATTCTCGTTGAGTTTATTTGAAATATCAGTGGGTACACATATAGTACACTTAAAGTGTACAAAACTGTAAACCGTCAACTCATATTAAGGGGTACCCAATTAGGGCACATAATCAGGAAGCACTCTCTTGAGTTATATAACAGAATGCTCATGTGAGCCATGTAACAGGAAGCTTATCCGGGCTAAATCATAAACTCATAAGAGTTTAGAACAAGAAACTCATTAAGCTTAACAAGTAACTCTGAAAAGCTATTATCAGGGAGCTCCGGATAGTTGTATAACTGGATGTTCAAGCGAGCGATGTCAAGAAGCTCACAAAGAGCCTATATCAGGACGCTCATAAGGAGCTGTATTTGTTCCGCATTATATGCAGGATCACAACCAATCATATAATAGAACGCTCACAAAAAGCTGCGGTAGCCCGCAACCACGCAAGATCACTACCAATCAGGATACTCACAAGAACCATGTATCATGAAACTCGAGAGGGCTTATAACAGAATGCTCATAAGAGCTATGGTTTGTCCACAACATATGCAAGATCACAACCAATCGGGAGATCCTGTATCCATCGAATTCCATTATTCAAACGGGACTTATCATGTATCGAGCTTTATCGGATATAAGATTTATTTCATATTCATTACAATGATACAATTAATATACATATTATTCAATTTAAAACATATAAATACACAATTTAGTTATGCGAACTTACTTCGATACTTGTTCGTTTCAAGAATCTACTAATCTGACACTTTTTGTTTTCTTCGATCCAACTCAATACTAGGTCTTTTCGGATCTATATAAATGAATTTAACATCAATTTAGTCCATTTCATACTCAATTTAATTCAATTCACATCTTATGAAAAACTACCATTTTGCCCCTATACTTTTAATAAATGACGATTTCGTCCCTAGGCTCATAAAATAAAATTCTTGCAATTTAATCCTTATTCCAAGCCTAACCAATTTTTACATATAACATTTATAGCACATATATTTCATAAAAATTAGAAATTTTTCATGAATTTTACATCTTTACAATTTAGTCCCTAAATTACAATTTCATGAAAATTCACTTTATAAAAGTGGTTTATCTATCAACAGCCTTTCATTTTCTACCATAAATTTCAAATTTTCAGCATATTCATCCATAGTAAAATTTCAATACTTTAATATCTTTTTAAATTTATCCCCAAAATAAATAGATTAGGTTATTCCGATCTCAAAAATATAAAAATTACTAAAAAAGGGACATGATTACTTACCTAATTAAGCTTGCTTGATTTTCTTTACCTAATTTAGCTTGCTTGATTTTCTTTACCTAATTAAGCTTGCTTGATTTTCTTTCTCTTTCTTAGGGTTTCCATAGAAAATTTAGGGAAGATGATAAAATAAGATGATATTAAGCTATTATAATCTTTATTTATTTCAATTTCCAATTTAGTCCTTTTCTTTTTCTAATTTTCCATAAATGAATCATCAAAAATATCTACTAACTTTTCTTAATGGTCTAATTACCATATAAAGACCTCAAATTTTGAATTTCATAGCTACTTACTTATAGCTACTAGAACTCATGTAACACCCCTAACCCGTATCCGTTGTCGGACTAGGGTTAAAGGCATTATCGGACTAAACGGAACAAATAACATACATTTCATAAGTATCAAAGCAAAAGAGATCAAACATTAATATAAAGTCCCTTATATAGGTCATCGAGACCATAAACATGCATTAGAAAGGGGTTGGGACTAAACTTAACACGTACAAAATTTTTCCAAAACTCAAACATTTTTCAAACAAGTACAGGTCACATGCCCATGTGAATAGGACGTATGCCTCACACGGCATTAGACATGCCCGTGTGCCTAGGCCATGTCAAAATAGGGCATACATACTGACTTATACACACGGTCACAAGACACGCCCGTGTGCCTTAGCCGTGGTCGAAACTGACTTGAGCCATACGGCTAGCCACATGCCTGTGTGCTTTGGTCGTGCTCGAGCCTGACTTACAATTGTAGGGTACCCCAAGGGATACACGGCCATGCAACATAAATGTGTGTCACACACGGCTGAGACACACACCCGTGTCTCTGCCTGTGTGGACAAAAATAGGTCATTTGAATAGCCAATTTGCCACCCCAATTGGGTCAAACCTACAAGCACCAAACCAAATATATTTGTACACCAATTTCAACCAATCTCAATACCAAAACATACATTATTCATGCCTTTACATTATCGATAAATTCCAACCTCAATTCATCAACTAAATCATACCAAAACCTAAACTAAAATTATATCAAAACATATGTTTCAATATATTATTCAATCTTATACTCAAAACTTACCAAAATTTATCAACATTGACCATTTCCTTTGGTCATTCAAAACATGCCATATAAGCATAATTTCATCACATAACTCATACCATAAACTTATTCATATACATATCCATAATCAAACCAAATTACATGGCTAGATATATATACATACTTTAAAACATCACCAAAATACTTCTAGCCTATACATACCATACTTCAATATTTACACTTTCAAAAGGTACCAAAATATGATTCGATAGTGTGATGACAATCCCCGACGATCCCCAAGCTTACAATAGCTTCGATATCTACAAGACAGATAATAAACACATAAAGTAAGCTTTCAAGCTTAGTAAGCTAGTATGATAAAAACTCATTTGTATACATAAACATTAACAGTTTATAATAGCATACACATCTTCTGGGATTTCTAACAAACCTTTCACTAACTTACTTCTATAATTTTGTACATACCCGAAGTTTGCTGTTGCACAAACAATGCCTTTCAACCAAAGTGTTCTTCTCGAAGTTTCGCACACTCAGTGCCTTCACAGATGTATCGCACACTAAGTGCCATCCTGGATGTCTCGCAAACTAAGTGCCATCCTCGATAATTCACTCACTAAGAGCCATTTCTGGATGTTTCGCACACTAAGTGCCATCATCAGTAACTCGCACACTAAGTGCCATCCTCAGTAACTCGCACACTAAGTGCCATTTTCAAAATCGACATACTTGTAACCATCAATCTAGTAACCACAAATATACAATTTAATCGTTCTAAGCATTATATATAAAGAAATAATGCTCTTATAACATGCTAACTTACCTCGTACGGATTCAGATAGACAGAATCGGCTACTCGACAACTTTCGAATTTCCCCAATCTAATTCTGTTTTCTTTAATTCATGATCTTAATCAAGTTCTTCAATGGTCGAATGTTAAAACACAAAACCTAGCTTTTCTTTCTTCAATTTCGGCATGAACAAGATGATAATGGCCATTTTCATGCTTTTGTTTTAATTAAACAAACATTAATTAACCATTTACAATTTTAACCTTTTTATTTTCATTAGAATTCCATTAACTAATTACTAAATAGGTCCATGCATTAAATTAATGGTCTAATTGCATCTTAAAGACCTTACATTTAGTAAGACAAATCAAATAGACACTTTTAACATATAACAGGCAACTTTTACATTTTACACGATTAGGTCCTTTTTACAAATTAAGCACACAAACAATTAAATTTTTATACAAAACTTTCCAATATGCTAATTCACATATCATAAGCATGAAAAATAATATTTAAAATATTTTCTAACTTGGATCTGTGGTCCCAAAACTACTATTCCGACTAGGGTCTAAACTGGACTGTTACAACTCAACTTTTGCATTTTATGCAATTTGGTCTAATCTAATTACCATATAAGGACCTCAAATTTTGAATTCCATGGCTATTTTATACTTATAGCTACTAGAACTTTCCTTTTTCATTTTATGCAATTTGGTCATTTCCATAATTAAACATGTAATTGGTAAAATTTTCTTATTGAAATTTTCATACGTCTTTCCTATCATATGAAGACTATGCAATATTATTAAAATAAATTTTCTTTCTGACTCAAATTTGTGGTCCCGAAACCACTATTTCGATTTCATTCAAAACAGGCTATTACAACTCTCCCCCTAAAGAATTTTCATCCTCAAAAATCTTACTAGTAAAGAGGTTCGGATATTGCTTTCTCATGGTATCCTCCGGTTCCCAAGTAGCTTCTTCAATCCCATGTCGTTGCCAGAGAACTTTTACTAAAGCTACCTTTTTATTTCTTAATTCTTTTGTCTCTCGTGCTAGGATTTTAATTGGTTCTTCACTATAAGTCATGTCAGGCTGAATTTCCATTTCTGTCAGAGATATAACATGTAAAAGATCTGACCGATACTGTTGTAACATAGACTCATGGAAAACATTATGAATTTTGTCAAGCTCCGGTGGTATTGCCAATCTGTATCCCCCAATTCTTTCAATAACTTCATACGGTTCGATGAACCGTGGACTCAGTTTTCCTTTATGGCCAAACCAGAGAACTTTCTTCCAGGGTGATACTTTTAAGAATACCTTATCACCAATCGGAAATTCTATCTCTTTTCGTTTAAGATCAGCATAAGACTTTTGAAGATCAAAAGCCACTTTCAAACAATCCCGAAGCATTTTTACCTTTTCTTCAGTTTCACGAATCAAATCAACTCTGTGTATCTTTTTCTCACTGAGGTCTGTCTAGTACAACAGAGTTTTACATTTACGACCATATAGAACCTCATACGGTGCCATTTTAATACTTGACTGATAACTATTCTTCTATGTAAATTTAACTAAAGGCAGGTATTTTTTCCCAATTTCTTTCAAATTCCAAAATACAACACCAAAGCATATCTTCTAAAATTTGTATCACACGTTCGGATTGACCATCAGTCTGAGGATGGAAAGTGGTGCTGAAATGTAACTGTGTAACCAGAGCTCCTTGCAATTTATTCTAGAGTCGGGATGTAAACCAGGAATCTCTATCAGATATAATGGAGACTAGCATTCCATGTAGTCTAATAATCTCAGTAACATATAACTCAACCAATCTATCCAGGGAGAAATCCATACATACCAGAATAAAGTGTGAAGACTTTTTTAATCTGTCAACGATTACCCAAATGGCATCTTTCTTTTTTGGAGATAGGGGTAACCCTAATACAAAATCCATAGTAACTCTTCCCCATTTTCATTCTGGTATCATAACTGTTTGTAATAATCTCGAAGGTACATGATGTTTAGCTTTTACTTACTAGCATATTAAGCATTTAGATACAAATTTAGAAATGTCACGTTTCATTCCCATCCACCAGTACATCTTTTTCAAATCATGGTACATTTTGTTACTTCCTGGATGAACAGAAATATTACCATTATGAGCTTCGTTTAAAATCTTCCGTACCAGTTCCGAATTCTTCGAAACACATATTCTACCTCTGAATAACAGACAACCATCGGACCCAATCTGAAATTCTAAATTGAAATTTGACTCACATTGAACCTGTTTAGCTTGTAGTTCTTCATCATTTTTCTGAGCTTCAAAAATCTGCTGCAGAAACTTCGGTCTAGCTTTTAACTTAGCTATGATTAAACCATCATCTAACAAAGACAACCAGGTATTCATTGCTTGCAAAGCAAATAGGGATTTTCTGTTCAGAGCATCTGTAACCACATTGGCTTTTCCTGGATGATAATCAATAACCAGATCATAATCTTTTAATAACTCAAGCCACCTGCGTTGTCTCAAATTCAAGTCTTTTTGCGACATTAAATACTTCAAAATTTTATAGTTGGTAAATATATGACATTTTTCAGCAAACAAATAGTGTCGCCAAATTTTTAAAGCAATTACAATAGCTACTAATTCCAGATCATGTATCAGAGAGTTCTTTTCATTTGGTTTTAGCTGTCTAGAAGCATAGGCTATTACTTTACCTTCTTGCATAAAAAAATAGCCTAAATCATTCAATGATGCATCACTGTAAATCACAAATTCCTTACTCGATTCGGGCTAAACTAACACAGGTGCTTCAGTCAACAAGGCTTTCAATCTATCAAAACTTTACTGACATTTATCAGTCCATTCAAATTTCACATCTTTCTACAACAATCGTGTCATCGGAGTAGCTATCATAGAAAACCCTTGTACAAATCTCTGATAATAATTGACTAATCCTAGAAAACTCCTTACTTCAAACACATTTTTTGGTGGCTTGCTGAAATTTTATTTAGATCCACCTTAATACCTTCTGCGGATACTATATGTCCAAGGAAACTGACATCCCGAAGCCAAAATTCACATTTACTAAATTTGGCATACAATTGTTTTTCACGTAGATTTTGCAACACAATTCTCAAATGATCAGCATGCTCATTTTCATCTCGAGAATATACCAGGATATCATCAATAAATACCACCACAAATTTTTCTATATACGGTTTGAAAATTTATTCATTAAATCAATAAATACTACAGGTGCATTAGTCAAGCCGAAAGGCATCACAAGAAATTCATAGGGCACATACTTGTTCTGAAGGTTGTCTTCGTTACATCTGAGTCTTTTACCCGTAGTTGGTAATAACCGGAACGAAGACCAATCTTCGAAAATACAATGGCACCTTTTAACTAGTTAAACAAATCATCAATACGAGGCAATGGATACTTGTTCTTTATTGTAATTTTGTTGAGCTGTTTGTAATCAATACATAACTTCAATGAACTATCTTTCTTTTTAACAAATAAAACCGGTGCACCCCAAGGTGATGAGCTGGGTCGAGCAAAACCTCTGTCTGTTAATTCTTGTAACTGTGCTTTCAACTCTTTCAACTCAGTAGAAGTCATTCTATAAAGTGCTATAGATATCAGTATTGTTCCAGGAACAAGATCTATGGAAAATTCCACCTCTCTGGTTGGTGGTAATCCGGGTAATTCTTTCAGAAACACATTAGGAAACTCACAAACAACTGGCACTAACTTAATCTTCGACTCAAATACTTTAGTGTCCAACACATATACAAGATAAGCATCATACCTTTTTCTGATATATTTCTATATTGATATAGCTAAGATTACATTGGACAACCAATCCAGTTTACCAGATTCAATACGAAGCAATTCACCATTCTGACATTTTAACACAATATATTTCTATTTACAATTTACCACTACTTTATGCTGAGTTTGCCAGTCCATACCTAGAATTACGTTAAATTCATTAAATGGCAACAACATTAAATTAGCCAAGAAACAATAGCCCTGTACCATTAACAAACAATTTTTACAAACTTTATCCACCATCACATACTGGCCCAGGGGATTTGAAACTTTAACCACGAATTTAGTGGACTCAATAGGTAAATTTTTAACAGACACTAAATTCATGCATATGTATCAATGTGTTGAACTAGGATCAATTAAAGCAATAATATTAGTATCAAGAAGAGAAAATGTACCAGTAATAACATCATGTGTAGAAGCATCCTCGCGTGCACGTAAAGCATATTTTCTGGTTGTTGCTCGTACTTCAGATTTAGCATTGAATCTTTTGTAGCACCTCGACTACCACTGACATTACCAGGATGACGGGGCGATCTACCTCTCGAGCCGGGGTTACTTGGCTTCAAAGTCTGAACAGTATCTTTTTCAAGCCTTTTTGGGCAATCTTTAAGATAGTGGTCAAGAGAATCACATCTATAATAGACTCCACTTCTCATACAGCACTCTTCAAAATGAAATTTATTACAATGTTTACATCTAGGTTTGGGATTCCCGACACTTCCAGCACTTGCTACTGATGGGGCCAGAGATCTTAGATTAGAGAGTTGAGAGCCTCGGTCTTTTCCAGAATACCCCACAGATGAGATAGGAGGATCATGTTATTTCTTTGATTTCTTGGAAGCTGATGATTGTAGCTTGCCCATAAATCTTTTATTTGAAGTTCGGGCGTCCATCTCTGCTTGCCTCTTTTCTTTTTTTAGTTCTTCAACTTTATGTGCTCAGTTAGTCAGTACAACAAATTCTTTTAATTCCAAAATCCCCACTAACAACTTGATATCTTCATTTAATCGCTCTTCAAACCATTTACACATGGCAACTTCGGTCAGGATACACTCTCTGGCATATTTACTTAACTTAATAAATTCTCGTTCGTACTCGAGTACTGTCATATTTTCCTATTTAAGCTCTAAAAATTCCTTCTTTTTCTGATCAAGGAATCTCTGGCTAATTTACTTCTTTTTGAATTCTATTTGGAAAAATTCCCAAGTAACATTTTCCTTCAGTAAAACAGAAATTATGGTATTCCACCACTAGTAGGCTAAGTCTTTTAGCAAAGATACAACACATTTCAAACATTATTTAGGTGTATAAGATAATTCATCCAAAACCCTAATTGTATTTCCTACCCAAAATTTAGCCCTTTTCAGATCATCATCAGCTGTTGCTCTAAACTCTTCTGCCCTATATTTATGGATTTTATCTACCGGAGGCTTACCAATTCTAACAGATTCAGCACCTTGCAGCATATTAGGAACCAATTGAAGAGCAGGAGAGGGAGGTTATTGTACAGCAGGATTTATTCTTAGAATTCTATGAACCATTCATTCATCATTGATAAGAAGGCTTTTTTTGCCTCATCACCTTAACCCTCAGATTTAGGCTTTCTACTATAGATGCAGCTCTTTGAACTGAAGCTGGAGCATTGCTCTCAGCTTCCTCAGATTCAGCTCTAGCTCCGTTAGACGATATTACTATATGAAAAACACATTTAAAATGGTCAAGATATATCACACTATCACAAATTATATAATGGCATGTATAGCTAAACTTGTACATACTATGTCAGTCTGAGAATCAGCTAAACCGTAGCTCTGATACCAATAAATGTAACACTCCTAACACATAACCGTCGCTGGAACAGGGTTACAGAGCATTACCGGAGTTTACAGAATAATTACAATTAATTCATGTCTTTTACTATTCATATTTGAATCAAATCATAATTCAATCCTGTTGAACCTTAGATGGACGGTCGAGTCCTATTTATACATTAGAAACAAGTCGGGACTAAATCAAGAACTAAGAGAATTTTTCGTGAAATTTCAAAATTTTTCTTAGGTGCACAGGACACACGCCTGTGTGGCCATGCTGTGTGACTCACGCAGCTAGGTGACACGCTCGTGTCTTAGGCCGTGTGGGCATTCAATGTGAGGTACACGTCTGTGTCCCAGATTGTGTTTAAATTAGAGTAGCTACTGACTTCGGACACACGGCCAACCACACGCCTGTGTGCTAGGCCGTGTGGACAATTTAATTTTCAAAAATAGGTGCAAGATTCACACGGCTGAGACACACGCCAGTGTCTCTGCACATGTTACCAATTCTAAGCATTTTGTTTCTCAAATTATAAGATGCAGGGGACAAACAGCAAAACCACACGCCCATGCGTATGGCCATGTGCCACACACTGTTGAGACACACGCCCCTTGTGCCTACCTGTGTGGACAAAATAAGGCCATTTTTTAGCCTTATTTCTCACCCAAATTTTGTCTTGTACCTATATTAATACTTGCATATATGTACCAACCAATTCAAGATGTTAAAACCAAGCCAACATTACCATTATAATTGATATATCATCACATGTATTCAAACTTACCTTTTGAAAGACATATATGTTTACCATAATTTAATCTGACCATACTGAGCACAAATATATATTAACCATATTATAACCTCAAATATATGTATTCACTAAATATATCATTACTAGCCATTCCAATGGCTAGATTATAAACAAACATTTACATGCCAACATTGGCCAAGTTAGCCTATACATGCCATTATAGCAAAATAAGTTTGCTATTTATACCAAAATGTACTGAAGGATAGTGTGATGATGCTCTAACCGATTCCAACCTTTACGAGCTTCGAGAACTATAAAACAGAGAAAAGAAAATCGAGCAAGTATTTCAAATGCTTAGTAAGTTCATATAAAAAGAATTTACAAGTATTTCAAATGCTTAGTAAGTTCATATAAAAAGAATTTAACTTACCAATCATGTACATTTAAAATAAGTAGACAAACATGCATCCAAATCATTATGATCATTTGCCTAAACTCATATGATCTCAAGATACTTGTTATTCATGTATATCATGTAAACATCAAAAAAAAGAAAATCAAAGATGAGCTCATCATGTAATAACTTTCATAAACATGTGCTTTTGATATCATATTTCCATATAACATGTGCATTTCTATAATCAATCATCTTAAGTTCAATTCAATCATGTCAAAATTATTCCCGTTGAATTTATTTGAAATATCAGTGGATACACATGTAGTACACTAAAAGTGTACAAAACTGTAAACCATCAACTCATATTCAGGGGTACCCGATTAGGGCACATAATCAAGAAGCAGTCTCTTTAGTTATATAACAAGATGCTCATGTGAGCCATATAATAGGAAGCTTATCCAGGCTAAATCAAGAAACTCATAAAAGTTTAGAATAGGAAGCTCATTGAGCTTAACAAGTAACTCCGAAGAACTATTATCAGAAAGCTCCGAATGGCCGTATAACAGGATGTTCAAGTGAGCCATGTTAGAAAGCTCACATAGAGCCTATATCAAGACGCTCGTAAAGAGCTGTGTTTGTGTCTGCATTATATGCAGGATCACAACTGGTCATATAATAGGACACTCACAAAGAACTATAATAGTTTGCAACACATGTAAGATCACTATCAATTAGGTTGCTCGTAAGAACCATGTATCAGGAAACTCGAGAGGGCTTATAATAGAATGCTTGTAAGAGCTATGATGTATTCGCAACATATGCAAGACCACAACGAATCGGGAGATCCTGTATCCATCGAATTCCATTATTCAAACGGGACTTAACATGTATTGGACTTTGTCGGATATAAGATTTATCTCATATTCATGACAATGATACAATTCACATACATATTATTCAATTTAAAACATATAAATACACAATTTAGTTACACGAACTTACCTCGATACTTGTTCATTTTAAGAATCTACTAATCCGACACTTTTTGTTTTCCTCGATCCAACTCAGTACTAGGTCTTTCCAAATCTATATAAATGAATTTAAAATCAATTTAATCATTTCATACTTAATTTAATTCAATTCATATCCTAGGCAATATTGCCATTTTGCCCTTATACTTTTTCATAAATGACGATTTCTTCCCTAGGATCGGAAAATGAAATTCGTGCAATTGAATCCTTATTCCAGGCTTAACTGATTTTTACATATAACATTTACAGCACATATATTTCATAAAAATCAGATATCATAAAAATCAGAAGTTGTTTATCTATCAACAACCTTTCATTTTCTACCATAAATTTCAAATTTTCAGCATATTCATCCATGGCAAAATTTCAATACTTTAATATCTTTTCAAATTGATCCCCAAAATAAATAGATTAAGTTATTTCGATCTCAAAAATATAATAATTACTAAAAAAGGACATGATTACTTACCTAATGAAGCTTGCTTGATTTTCTTTCTCTTTCTTAAGGTTTCCATAGAAAATTTGGGGAAGATGATGAAATAAGATGATATTATGCTATTATCATCTTTATTTATTTCAATTTCTAATTTAGTCCTTTTCCTTTTCTAATTTTTCATGGATGAATCATCAAAAATATCTACTAACTTTTCTTAATGGTCTAATTACCATATAAGGACCTCAAATTTTGAATTCCATAGCTATTTGGTACTTATAGGTACTAGAACTTAATTTTTGCATTTTATGCAATTTGGTCTAGTCTAATTACCATATAAGGACCTCAATTTTTGAATTCCATAGCTATTTGATACTTCTAGATACTAGAACTCAACTTTTGTATTTTATGCAATTTGGTCCTTTCCATAATTAAACATGTAATCGATAAAATTTTCATACGTCTTTCCTATCATATGCAGACCATGCAATATTATTAAAATATTTTTTTAACTCGGATTTGTGGTCCCAAAACCACCATTCTGATTTTACTAAATACGGGTTGTTACAATGGATCTACAGAACATTTTGTTAGAGATTGTCCGAAGAATGAGAATGCTACAAATGTTACTTCTCAGAGATCTGTGTCTGCTTCTAAAGGTCGCGGGTCGAGTCGAAGTGGTTCATTTTTTTAGATGTGGTGCTAGAAAGGAAAATGATGCCGTTACTACAATCAGAGGTCAGAACGCCAGCTCGAGCTTATGTTGTGCAGACTCATGAGGATGGTGATACCAATGATGTGGTGACAGGTATATTTTTATTACATTTAAAACATGTTTATGCTTTGATAGATCCAGGATCTTCACATTCATATGTTAATAATAAATTGGTTGAGTCGGGAAGTTTAAAATCTGAAATGTCTAGAGTATCAATAGTGGTGTCTAGTCCATTGGGACAATCCGTGTTAGTGGATTAGGTGTGTAAGAGATGTCGGCTAATGATATAGAATATAACCTTCCCTGTTGATTTGTTGATAATGTCGTTTGGTGATTTTGATATGATTTTGGGTATGGATTGGCTTACGGAGCATGGGGTGATTCTAGATTGTTATAAAAAGAAGTTTGTTTTTCAGAGTGATAACAATGATAAGATTGAGGTGAATGGTATTTGAACAAGTGGTTCAACTCATATCATTTCAGCAATTCGAGCTAATAAACTTCTTTATCAAGGTTGTGAAGCTTTTCTAACCTATGTTATCAACTAGAATTCTATTGATATTCAATGCAGTAAAATTCAAACTGTTTTTGAATTTTCTGATGTGTTTCCCGAGGAATTACAGGGATTACCACCCGATCGGGAGGTTGAGTTTGCAATTGAGGTGTTTCCTAGTACGGCTCTGATATCAATGCCCCCTATCATATGTCACCTACAGAGTTGAAAGAATTAAAAGTACAATTGCAAGACTTATTGGATCATGGTTTTATACACATTAGTGTATCGCCTTGGGGAGCTCTAGTGATTTTTGTTAAAAAGAGAGATGGTTTGATGCGGCTTTGTATTGATTATCAGCAATTAAATAAGTTGATGATTAAGAATCAATACCCTCTACCCCATATCGATGACTTATTTGATCAACTAAAAGGAGTTTCTGTCTTTTCAAAGATTGATTTGAGATTGGGTTACTATCAATTAAAAGTGAAAGAAAGTGATGTAATGAATACGACATTTCGTACACGATATGGTTATTATGAATTTTTAGTGATGCCTTTTGGATTGACAAATGCTCCGGTAACATTTATGGATCTTATGAATCATATTTTCCAACCGTATTTGGATCAATTTGTGGTAGTTTTTATTGATGATATTTTGGTCTATTCAAAATCTGAATCCGAGCATGAGCAACACGTCAAAATTGTTTCGCAAGTGTTACGAGAGAAACAGGAAGCTTAGTAAGTGTGAATTCTGGTTATCAGATGTTGTATTTTTGGGTCATGTTATCTCAGCAGAGGGAATTAGAGTTAATCCGAAAAATATTGAAGCAATTATTCAGTAGAAAGCACCAAGGAATGTGTCTGAGATTCGTAGTTTTCTTGGACTAGCTAGTTATTACAGAAGAATTGTAAATGGATTTTCAAAGATAGCCTTGCCTATGACAAAGTTGTTGCATAAGAATGTTCAGTTTGTCTAGGATGATCAATGTCAAGAAAGTTTTGAAAAATTGAAGAAGATGTTGACTGAAGCGCCAGTTTTGACTTTACTGGAGTAGGAAAAAGATTTTGTTGTTTTTAGTGATGCTTCCTTGAGCGGTCTTGGTTGTGTTTTGATGCAAGATGGGAAAGTGATTGCTTATGTGTCTCGTCAGTTGAAAATGCATAAATGTAATTATCCAACACATGATTTAGAGCTAGCTGATATAGTTTTTGCTCTAACGATCTAGAGACACTATTTGTACGGTGAAAAGTGTTATATTTATACTGATCATAAGAGTCTAAAATACCTTCTATCTCAAAAGGAGTTGAATTTGAGACAGGTTCGTTGGATAGAGCTTTTGAAAGATTTTGATTGTGTTATTGATTACCACCCTGGTAAAGCTAATGTTGTAGTTGATGAGTTGAGTAGAAAAGCATCGATTGAATTGCGAGTAATGTTTTCTCAGCTTAGTATCAATGATGATGGAAGCTTATTAGCTCAATTAAAAATCAAACCGATGATGTTTGATCGGATCAAGTCAGTGTAATTTGAAGATGACAAGTTGGTGAAGAAAAGAGAAATGGTTCAAAATAGTACATGAGAAAATTTCAGCATTGATATTTGTGGTTGCTTGAGATTTCATAATCAAATCTGTGTTCCAGAAGTTTCTAAATTGAAAGAAATGATACTTCGCAAATCTCATAATAGTCCTTTTGCTTTGCATCCTGGAAGAATGAAAATATATTGCAATTTGTGAGAATTTTATTGGTGGCCAAGAATGAAAAGAGATGTGGTTGAGTATGTGGTTAAATGTTTAACTTGTCAGCGAGTTAAGGCAGAACATTAGGTTCCCACCGGATTACTTCAGCCTATTACTATTCCTGAATGGAAATGGGATTGTATCACGATGGATTTTGTAACGGGATTACCATTACCGGCAAGTAAGAAAAATGCTATTTGGATAATTGTCGATCAACTTATGAAATCAGCTCATTTTATTGCAGTCAGGACTTATTGGTTACTTGAAAAGCTTACTGAATTTTATATTCGAGAAATTGTGAGATTGCATGGTGTTCCTATGTCGATAATTTTTGATCGAGATCCACGGTTTACTTCGAGATTTTGGAAACAGTTGCACAAATCTCTTGGTACGTGACTTAATTTTAATACAGCTTTTCACCCACAGACTGATGGACAATCTGAGCGTGCTATTCATATTTTGGAAGATATGCTTCATGGTTGTCTTATTGATTTTGAATCAGGTTGGGAGTGTTACTTACCTTTGGTCGAATTTTTATACAACAATAGTTTACAATCAAGTATTCAAATGGCTCCGTATAAAGCTTTATACGATCAAAAGTGTCGATCACTTGTTTGTTGGATGGAATTGAGTGAAAGAAAAATGATCGTGCCGGAATTAATTCAAGAAATGAAATACATTGTTAGGAAAATTCGAGATAGATTAAAGATAGCTTTTTACAGACAAAAATCATATGTGGATTTGAAATATCGAGATATTGAATATTCTGTTGGCAATAAAGTATTTCTTAAAATTTCACCTTGGAAGAAAATTTCGAGATTTGGCCAAAAAGGGAAACTGAGTCCTTGATTTATTGGACTGTATGAGATAACGGAAAGAGTGGGACCAGTTGTGTATTGTTTAGCTTTGCCTACGGAATTATAGAAAATTCATGATGTTTTCCACGTTTCAATGCTTAGAAGATATCGATTGGACCCATCTCATGTTATTTCGATAAGGGATATTGAAATTCAACCTGAATTGTCATACGAAGAAGAACCAATTGAAATTTTGGCAGAAGAAGTGAAAGAATTGCGGAATAAGTGACTTCCATTAGTAAAAGTGTTGTGGTGTAGTCATAGTGTTGAGGAAGCGACCTGGGAACTGGAAGAAACTATGAGATCTCAGTACCCCTACCTCTTTTCAGGTAAATTTGGGGATGAAATTTATTTAGGGGGAGAATTGTAACAACCTGATAGTCACAAGTGTCAAAAAATGCATTTTTGAGACTCTATTTTCGTAAATTAGATTCGTAAATATTTATTAGAAATATTTACGAAGTTAGTTGTGTGGTTAATTAGGTTTTGATTAGCTGAATTTTCATGAATTAAGAGTAATTAGTTAAAAGGATTATATTAGTTCGTATCAAACTCATATCGTCTCGTAATAGAACATTTCCTATTGAACCATTTAGAATATCGTTGGATACTCGGGTAGCACACATGAGGCATACTAAACTATAATACGTCAACTCCTGTACATGTATGCTCATACAAGCTCTGAATTGGTATGCTCTTACGAGCTATAAATGGTAAGCCCCTCTGAGCTAAATAATGGTATGCTCCTTCGAGTTGAATAACGGTAAGCTCATGCGAGCTGAGTAACGGTAATCTCATACGAGCTAAAATCAGTAACCCTAATGATAAACTGTCATTTATACATATTTTTACCCCATGCTTAACGCATTTTAAGGATGATTTTTCCTTAGAATTGGTGAATTCGATGCTCCTAATGCCTTAATTTCATGTTTTATACTTAGGTGAGCTTAGGAGAGTAAAAGGAACGAGAAACGGACCAAAAACGGAGAAAATGGGCCAACGTACGAAATCAACACGGCTTGGACTTCCTCACACGGGCAGACCACACGGCCATGTCAATTTGAATTGAATAAATTGCTTAGCTATGTCTTGTTCTAAATAGTTAGTTATTTGTCTTGTTCTTAAAAAAAAACATGTATATATATAGGTAGTAGTAATCTTTTGAGCTAAAGTTGTTAAATTCCATATTCCGAGAAAAAAAAGCTCTGTTGTACGCAACTGATGACTAGTAATTTTTCTAGTTAGGCAATTTTTCAATTCAACCTCGATTCTAACCCTTTCTTCCAGCTTGTGACCACACCCTTTAACCAAAGCCACGTTACAACCCTCTAAAGACCTTTTATTGATGTTTCATCTTAATTTATAGTGGTGGAGATTTGATTTTCATGCAAGCCTCTGGTAATGACTTTTCATTATTGACTATTGAGTGCTTCATTTATTGTCCTTAAACACCTCGAGTGATTTGAGTGAATCTTTAGTGAGGATGTGAAACTCTATGATATTTTGAATCAAAGGTAATTACTTAGATGAGGGGAGACACCTATGTTTTCATGATAAAATGCTCAACTTGGAATGTTTGAAACTTTGATGTTCTTTTAGTCAAATTTTCAATGTTTGATTACCTATGGATTATTTTGAGGTATTATTGTTAGAAATTATAAGTTGAGAAGAATTTGTTTTGATTATGAGATGAGGATTTTGCTTGAGGACAAGCAAATGCTTAAGTGTAGGGGTATTTGATAAACTGTCATTTATACATATTTTTACCCCATGCTTAGCGCAATTTATGGATGAATTTTTCTTAGAAATGGTGAATTCGATTCTCCTAATGCCTTAATTTCATGTTTTATACTTACGTGAGCTTAGGAGAGTAAAAGGAACAAGAAACGGACCAAAAACGGAGAAAATGGGCCAACGTACGAAATCAACATGGCCTGGACTTCCTCACACGGGCAGACCACATGGTCGTGTCAATTTGGCAGAATCGAAGCATGACTCACACGGGTAGACCACACGCCCGTGCTATTTTAACAGGCTTGACCACGGCCTGAAGTAACCGTACACGGGCGTGTCCCTGCCGAGCCCAAGTTGAGTCCAATTCAGAAAAGGTTAATTTTGAGGGCTTTTAGGCATTCTAAAGCCTATAAATACACCTTAAAGGAGGAGAAACAAGGAGACACAGAGGAGGAAGCAATGAATTGCTCAAGGAAAGCCGATTGATCCATCTCAGAAGCCGGATTCACCGTCAAGACTAAAGATCTCCCTTTAATTCTCCTTCAGGAGTTTTGGGTTTTTCTTTATATTTTATATTCACTATTCTTCTAAGATGTTTACCTTTTTAGTTATGAACTAAAAACCTTTAAATATCTAAGAGGAATGAAACCTAAGACAGGTCTTGTTATTACTATTTTCTGAATTGTATGATAAATATTTGACATGTTCTTAATTATGTGTTCGTCATTCTTGTTTTGATATTCCAGGATATTGATTAAAGTTAAGCTCTTATGCAGAGGAGGAATAGACCCTGTCTAAGAGTACATTTGTCACAATTAAGCGAAGTTGATTGCACGCCTAGAGATAGGGTGACAAGATTTTGCCGGATTAGGGTGAAACCTAATAAGGGGATCCATAGATCGAGTTAATGCAACCCTAGGAAGTTAATTAGAAAGAGATTTCAATTATTCAACCTAGGGTTAGACGTTGTTAGTTCTTGAGAGAGATAATAATATAACTTAGGATTTCTACGAATCAAGTCAAATGAATAAATCGTTCGATTCAGAGTCAAATAACAAGTGAAGTCTAGGTGGATTTTTCCTTAGGTATTATCTTAATTCAATCGATTTCCAAAAGTAATCCCCCAATTCTATTTTCTGTGAATTCTTAGTTTAGTTAATTAGTTAGTTAAAACAAACCCCCTTATTATTAGGCTAGATAATAAAAAGACAGTCATTACTAGTACTTTTAGTTCCTTTGGGTTCGACAATCCGGTCTTGCTAAAACTATACTACTGTTCGACAGGTACACTTGCCTACATCGTAATAATAGTTAGTTTCAAGAACGATTAATTATAAATATTTAAAACCTGTCACAAAAATCACGATCACCTAATGACATGTCATTTGTATCCTACGAATTCCTAAGGATCAAACGGGACTCAGTAATCGTCGTACGTCGTTGGATTTACATCGTTTCATAACACGATAAATTACATACTAACATATATATTGATTTAAATCACAATATAATCACCTATTAACATTCACTTTAATCAAAATTATATAGAATACAGTTCATACGAACTTACCTGGCTAAATTGCAGAAATACCAAGGTTTAGGGGCATTTTGGTAATTTTTTATTTTTCTCGATTTTCCACCCAATCTTGATCTAAATTAATAATTTTATTAAATATATTAATTTAGACAATAAAACAATTCATTTCATGCAATTTGGTCATTTTTTACATTTTTACAAAATTACCCCTAAAGTTTTAATTTTATTCAATTTAGTCCCTGAGCCCCAAAACATGCAAATTAACCATTTTTACCGAAAATTTATCATATCTAAATGTTCATGGTATCCATAATATCCCATTTATGAAAAAATTTCACATTAAATCCTTATACTTTTATTAATTTTATAAATTAGTCCTTAATTGATAAATTCATCAAAAATCACTTAACAAAATACTTTTAATATAAATCAACATCCCAAATTCATCATATAATATCAAAAATCATAAGATCCATCAATGGAAACATTCAAAATCTTTAACAGTTTCAAAATCGAAGGTACGGGCTAACTGGACCTAGTTGCAACGATCTGAAAAACATAAAAATTATTGAAAACGGGGCTAGATTGAACTTACATGCATCTTATGAAGTTTGTATGAAGCTTAAAGTTTTATTAATGGCTTCCTTCTATCTCAAATTCGACAAAACAATCAAATGTAAAAGATGATATCTTTAATGTATTTAATTATCATTTATTATGTTTTATTTTAATTAATAAAACACACATATTTTCATAATAAGACAAATTCCACCACCCACTCCTATATAATATGGTATATTTACCATATTAGTCCATATACTTTCATTCATTAAGCCATTTAATCACTCAAATCAAATAGCGATTAAATTTTATATATTTTACAATTTAGTCCTTTTTAATTAATTAACCATTGAAAAGTTAAAATTTTCAATGAAACTTTAATATCACCTTAATGACACTCAGTAAATATTTATAAATATATTTACGACTCAGTTTATAAAAATAAGGTCTCGATACCTCATTTTCTAAAACCACTTCACCTTAGAGCCTTACCACTTGAACTTAATAAATCGCTTATAAATCATAATTTATCAAATCAAAAACCTTTTTAAAAACCATATATAACTCATAAAAATTAAATAATAATATTTACGAACTTTCTCATCAGATTTGGTGGCCCCGAAACCATAATTTTCGACACCATTGAAAAACGGGTTGTTACATGGTTTTACTGGTGCCACCTGTCAAATTAGCAGCACTAGACTGACATGTAATGATCTAAAGTATTCAGGGACCTGATATGCAATTTTTTTCATTTTGAGTGGCTGCTTGAAAAAAAAAGTGAAAGGGTGCCGCCTGACAATATGACGGTACCAAACCTTAAATGTGGCTAATTGTCTTGTAAGCCCTCCTTATTTATTATTTTCTTTTTATTCCCCTTCAACTCACTATATTGTGTTTAAACAAGCCCTCAACCATTTTTTGTAGTTAAATAAGCCCTTAACTTATGATTTTTACTCATAAAATCCCTTTATTTTAATATTAAAGTAAATATATTTTACCCAAAGTAAAGCTATTTAAAATATATATATAAACTAATTCACATTATATGTTGACATGAATTTGATGAGAATAGTTTATTAAATAAAAAAATAAATTTTTAAAATTTCTTGAGAGTGCTTATATACATGATATTCTTAACTACTCTTTTGAAATTTTTGATTACTTTTTATATTTTATGTTGATGTTAAAGTGTATATAATTTTATTACATCAACAAAAAATTAAGATAAGAGCTTGAAATTCAAAATATATTTACTTTAATATTAAAATAAAGGGCTTTTATGAGTAAAAATCATAAGTTAAGGACTTACAAAAATAAAATAAAAATAAAAATAGGTTAAGGGTTTGTTTAAACACAATATAGTGAGTTGAAGGGGAATAAAAATAAAATAATAAATAAGGAGAGCTTACAAGGCAATTAGCCACATTTAAGGTTTGGTGTCCCCACACTATCAAGCGACACCCTGTCACTTTTTTTCCAGCAGCCACTCAAAATGGAAAATTTGCATATCAGGTCCTTAAATAAATTAGATCATTACATTTCAGTCCAGTGCCACCAATTTGACAGGCGACACCAGTAAAACTATACCATTTTGGTAATTAATCTAATGGGCATTGTAACAACCCATTTTTAGTCAAATCAGAACAGTGATTTTGGGACCAAAAATTTGAGGTTAAAATAATTATTTTATTATTATTTTAATGTTTACAACATGATAGTATGATTGTGTGAAAATTTCTTTAAGAAATTTTATCGTTTGAGTGCTTAATTCAATAAAAAGGATTAAATCACATAAAATGTAAAAGTAGCGTTCTATTAGTTAAAGGTGTCTAATAGCTATAGAACCTTAAAGTGGAGGTCCTTATGTAGTAATTAGACCATTTTTATATTGGGTGGACATTTATGGACATAAAATGGATGTTATTAATGGTTAATATTAAAGGATAAAAATGTAATATCATAAATAAAAGATAATAAAATATAGAAAACAAAAGAATCACCTTGTTTGTTCATCTTTTCTACCAAAATTAAGGGTAGAAAACTCCATTGAAAGAGATTTAACATTCGGATACACTAATCTCCTGCATGTAAGTTCATTTTTGTCTCGTTTTTAATGATTTTTATGTTTTTGAGATCGTTGCAGCTTAGTCTAGTTAGCTCAGGGACTATTTTGCAAAATTTTTAAAGTTTTAGGGTTTTTCCATTGAATAATGTATGTGTATTTTGATGTTAGATGATAGAAATGCATGCTTGTGGTTAGATAAACAACATTTGTAAAGTGATTTTTGACAAAATTGTCATTTAGGGATTTATTTGAGAAATGTTAAAATTTTGTGGTTAAATTGTGAAATAAATGAAAAATATGGGTTGCTATGGTAATAATAGAAATTCGACTAGCATGGGTAGGGACCAAATTGCATGAATTTGTATTTTTATGAGATAAGGACTAAATTTTAAAAACGTTGAAATATTAGGGGAAAAAGTGTAAAATTGCCTTAATGTGTATTTTGGACTAAATTGAATAGAATGATAATTAAATAAGTTAATTTTGATTACATTTAGCTCAAAAAAAGCAAAATTCAGATTTAGATCGGAGGAAAAACAAGGTTTTAGACTAGTCAATTTGTTCTGTCGTTTTAACGATCAAGGTAAGTTCGTATGTTAATAAGTATTAATATAATTGTGTTTTAAATGCTTTATTATTGAATTATTTGTGTATACGAACTTACGAATATAATCGACAAAGATTCAGCATTGAGAAATCCCGGTTGAACCTTAGGAATAAATTAAGATACGAATGACATGTCATTAGGGTTTATATGATTTGGGTGCTAGTCCGTACGTCCTACCGTTGGCTGAGCTATTCAAAATATGTTGTGGATTATCATAAGCTTGTGTGTGCAACACCGTGTAGCTTCGTCATGACTGTCAGCTTATGTGAGTAGACCCGTTGATAGCTCAAGAGTGAGCATTATATGTGATATGAGATTAAGATAGCTTCGGCTATGTATTTGGCACTTAGGGTGCGAGATTCCCGAGTATCCAATAGTATTCCAAATGGTTCAATGAGTATATCAAAGATATGAAATGGTGAGAAATATATATGTATCAGTACAGGTATGTACGGGAACTATATAAGCATTGATTTATGGAAGTTGTGAATTCATGGTTAATTGTGTGATTGAATATATGTTAACATTGTGATTAAATGTTTTGTAGTATGTTATGTTCATATTCTTGAATGGTAATTGAATGGTGAGCTTTGCTTATTATTTCACAAGAGCTTACTAAGCTTTATAGCTGACATTGTTTATTTTTCCATGTTTTATAGTGAAATCAAAGCTAGCTCGGATTTGGGAATCATCAGAGACCTCATCACACTATCAAGCTATCACTTTGGTACTTTTGAATCTATGTTTTTAGATATATGGCATGTATAGGAATTATAGTCATTTTAGTATATGTTAATAATGGATTTGGCCATTTGTGTTGGCTTGTAAATGTTAAGTGTTTGGTTTTGTATATAGCCATGAGAATTGGCTTATTTTGGCATATTTGGTGATGTATATATATATGTGCATATGACTTTAGTTATGTGATTGTTGATGGATATGTGATGCTTATTGATAATTGGCAATTAGGGATACTAAATGGTTGAGATTTGAATTTGGTATGTTTATGAATTTAGGTAAAATAATGCATGTTTGAAAGTGACCATATTGATGATTTAAGAATGTGAATTGTTGGTTTTGAAATGATATGAACTATGCTTGGTTGAGGTTGATTGAATGCCTGTTTATGCCATATTATATGCCAATTTGGTTGGTGTAATTGTGTGCTATTTGGGTGAGCAAAATGGCTTGGTAAATAGCCTATTTTTTTCTATACGGGCGTGTGTCTCAGCCGTGTGTGACACACGGTCGTGTGTCCCTTGGTGTTTAATTAGAAATCAAGTCAGTATGCTCCACACGGCCCAGCACACGGGTGCGTGACTCGGTCATGTGGCATAAGTCAGTATACCCTACAGGTTTGGCACAGCCTAGCACATAGCCTGACACACGGGCGTGTGAGGCCATTTCGAAGGGCACATGGGCTGGTCAAACAGGTGTGTGGTTGGCCGTGTAACCCAAGTCAGAGAGTTCCATGACGTCAGACACGGGCTAGGACACGGCCATGTGATTCCATTTCGAAGGTCAACACAGCCTGTGACACGGGTATGTCTTTGGCCGTGTGAGACACACGGCTAGGCCACATGAGCGTGTGTCCCTATATTTTGCAAAATTTTCTAAGTGTTTCAAAAAAATTTTGAGTTATCGGTTTAGTCTCGAACCACTCCTAATGCATGTTTTCGGCCTCGTAGGCTCTTATCGGGGACAATGTGAATGATGTTGAATAATGATTACACGAAATTTGAAAATGTATGTGAAATGTATGTTTAATTGTATAATATGTTCGGTAATACTCCGTAACCCTATTCCGGCGTTGAATACGGGTGAGGGGTGTTACAGACATGCCATTTCAATTATTAATTTTATTTTTTGTATTATTTAAGTAAAAAAGCCTCTATTCTCCTTTCAAGGTTATTTTTTAATATATAAGCTTTTTTCTATTTTACAACATTCATTTTTTAATATTAATTTACTTTAAATTAATTTTAATATTTTATAAATTTACATCTTTTCTTAACAATTATACAGACTACTAAAAGGTGAACCACTATTTTGAACAGTCACTTGATCCTTTATAATTAAATTTAGGCATAATGCAGCACCTAACGTTTGACCATTTGGTCACTTTGGCCCTTTATCTTTTTTTTTAGCACTTTAGCCCCTAACGTTTATTTTTTTATCAAATTGGTTTATTTTTAATGGACATGCTAACGTGGTCGTTAGTTGACTAATGGCGTTGATATGGAAAATTTTCTTTGGTGAGTCTTAATCTATCTCCAAACCTCCTTATTTCAATGTGCTAACTATTCCTATTGGAAGACAAGGATGATGTTGTTCATCTAAGAAAATAATCTTGTCGTATAAAACATTATTATGGATGGTCATTCAATTCCATTCAAACAAGAAGGTGAGCTTTTAGTTCAAGAAAACAAGAAAGAATAGAATGAGAAAGTAAGAGAAGCATTCAACTCAATGCCAAGGCAATGCACATTCTATTTTGTGCACTTGATCCGAATGAGTATAGTAAGTTTCATCTTATTCAAACACCAAGAATGTATGAGACAAGCTTGAAGTCACCCATGAAGGCATTAACCAAGTGAAGATGTCTAAATTTGAAATCTTTACACTCAACTATGAAACTTTCAAGATAAAGCTCAAAGAGGATATTAAGGAGATGCCTGATCAGTTCACAATTATCATAAATGGATTGAAGTCTTATGGAAAGATTTATCCAAATGAATAGGTGGTAAGGAAGATGCTTCGAAGCTTACCTAAATTCTAAGAAGCCAAGGTGATTGCAATTGAAGAAGTAAAGAATTTAAAAACATTGACTTTGGATGAGCTTTTCAGTTCTTTACTTACACATAAGCTAAGACCCAACAAAGGGGTTGAAGAAGAAAAAGTTGTGAAGAAGAAGGTTGGTATTGCTCTAAAATCCACCACAAGTAAAGATAGTGAATCTAGTGAAGAGGTGGATGAAGACAAAGAGATGGATATGTTTGCTAAGAGATTGAAGAGGTTCATGAAATCCAATAAAGGAAGAAGATTCCAAAAGATGGAGAAATTGAAGCTTGAATCTACCAAGGAGAAATATCTCATTATTTGTTATGAGTGCAAGAACCAGAACAAATCAAGTTTGATTGTCCTCAATGGAAGAACAAGGGATCAAGCAAATAAAAGCTTAAAGCTAATATGGCTACTTGGAGTGATGAGGACTCCTTCGATGATGAAGATTAAGAAGTAGTCAACCTTTGCCTTATGGCTATAAAAGATTTTATGGTAACTTATAACTCATCTACTTCAAATCCTTATTCTTTTGATAAGTTACAAGATGCCTATGATAAATTAGGCTTGGAGTTTAAATTAATGGTTTTAAAAGGAAAACTATCTCAAAACTAAAAGATAAAAATAATTCACTCTCCAAAGTCAAGCATGAACTTGAAAGTAAAATAAATGACATGCAAGCTATTATAAATGATTTTGAGAAAAATATTTGTGACTTGTATAATTTACTTTCTAAAGTTTATGATGATCATCAAAAGCAACTAAAGTTGCTTAAGAGAGAAAAAGCTCACTCTAACAAAGTTTTTGAAAAATGAGAAAGTTCAAAACAAAATTTTGTTAAAACTAGCATTAGTTTCTATAAACATAGAGGTCCTCCAAGTTTTTAAAAATGAAAAATTGTTAAAAGTGTATGGGTCCCTAAAGGACTCATAACTACTAAAGATAAGGATATCCTTTCTAAATGGATACCTAAAGGGACTAGAATCTTGGAAACTAATTCTTATAGACCTAAAAGAAATTGGGTAACAAAAACAAAAATTTAATTCTATATTTGTAGGAAAATGTGCATTTCTTTATGGAGAACATCACTAATGCATATTATAAGTGATTGCACCTTAATGTTTACTTGGTATGTTAGTTCACTTGTTCCTTATTTTTAATATCTATTTTTGGACTAACCACTTTCTTTTCCTCTTAAGCTTTATTTGATTATTTTTATATTAAAAAAAGGGGGAGAAGAGAAAGGTAAATTTAATGGTTGATTCATTATGATTAGTTGATTTTATTCCCAATTTAATGACCATGTTTTCAAAGTAAAATGAATGTCAATTTTGATCTTATGTCATTTTTTTAATCCTTCAATTGAAAATGACTTTGATATAGGGGGAGCAATTTATTCAAAAACAAATTTACAAATTGTTTTATTACATCAAAAAGGGGGAGATTGCTAAACTAGTTTTATTTGATAATATGTTTATTTCAGCTCAAGTGTATTCTTGTTTATTTGAGCTCTATTGACAAGCATTCTGATCTTGTAAGGATTATTTCTTTGTTTGTTTGTTTACATTTTTCTGAAAGGGTTAAATCTTAAGGTTTGGGTAGAAACCTTAAGGGAGTTACAATCTTAAAATTTTGGGCAGAAATCTTAAGGGAGATTGTAAAGTTAAAGTTTTTCCTCAAAGGTTATCAAATTAGTGAAATTGAGAAAATCCTTAGTTATGGAAAGCTAAGGTAGTTAAGTAGGCAATTAGGGCTGAACCACTCTAAACTATTGTATTCATTGTTTCATATTCTTTCATTCCTTCCACCATTTTTCTTAAAGGCCAATTTTTCTTCCCTCTTGACGATTTCGAGTTGAATTATCGAGCTAACAAGGAGGAAACTTAAGATAATCAATAATGAACCAAATAAGGTTAGAGTTAAATGCATTGCATCTAAAAAGTGTAAATAGAGAATATTTGCAAGTTAAAGTACCATGTCCAGGTGCCTGCAAGTGAAAAGTTTTCATGATGAGCAAAAATGTTGTATTAGTTTTAGAAACAAAATGGTTAATGTAAAAGTAATTGCAGAATAGTTTGAAGCTACTATTAGAAACCACCTAAAAATGAATTTGAGGGAGATACAAAGAAGGGTAGCTTTAGAAATGAATGTGAATGTTAATATGATAAGGTGTAGAAGGGTCGAGAAAATGGTGAAGAATAAGTTGGCAGGAAACTTTGTAGAGGAATTTGCTATGCTATGGGATTATGCTGATGAACTGAGACTAAATAATCCTAGAAGTACTATAAAGATGGCAATGAATAGAGTAATACTTGAATCTCCACCATATTTCAAGAAGTTTTATGTATGTTTTGAAGCACTGAAAAGATGTTATAAAGAAGGGTCCAAGCCTATACTAGGTTTGGATTGTTGCTTCTTAAAAGGTTCATTCAAGGGTGAGATGTTGTCTACTTGTGGGAGAGATGGAAATAGTCAGATGTACCCAGTTGCCTGAGCTATTGTTGAGGGGGAATGCACTGATTCTTGGTCATGGCTTCTTAGTCTTTTGATTGCAGACTTAGGAATGAAAGATGGGTTTGGGTATATCATCATCAGTGACCAACAAAAGGTAAACAATGTTATGTTATTTGCACCAATTTATTACTACTATGAACATGTTTGTTAGATTTTTTTAATTATGCTTTGTAAATTAATTTGCAGGGTCTTAAGATAGCCATTAATGACATTTTGCCTAGAGTAGAACATAGAAATTGTGCTAGGCATGTCTTAGCAAACTGGTTTGGCAAGAAGAAAGGAAATGTATATGGATTTTCTTTTTGAAAAACTGTGAAGTCTACAGCAGAAATGGAGTGGGAACGAAACAAAGAAGAATTGTATAAGATTGATGAAGGTGTTGCAAAGGATTTTTCTTTAAGAATTCGAAAGCTTAGACCAAGGCCTTCAAGGGTTACACTCGGTGTCAAGTATTGTTGCCAATAACCTTTGTGAAGCATTTAACTCCAACATCGTGGAGTCTAGATTTAAGATCATAACAACCATGTTGAAGGGAATCGAAGTTAAAATGAGGACTAGAATACTAAATAAGAGGAAGCAATGTAGTTCATGGAAATACAATTATGGTCCACTGATAAAGAAGAAATTTGATTACAAAAAGAAGGAAGGTGTTGATTAGAAGATGATCTAGAAAGCGAGAAATGGATGTGAAGTTAAGAAAGGTAGAAAATAGTACATAGTAAATGTAGAGGATAGAACCTGCGGTTGTTGAAGTTGATAATTATCTGGGACTATTTGTCCCCATGCTTGCTTTTTTATATAACATCTTTAACAATAACCTTATGACTACATACATAGGTACTACCACAAGGAGACATATTTGAAAGCATATGCATATACTTTACAACCCATAAATGGGTCACATGAGTGGAGAAAATTTGGTATTGAGCCCATGCTTCCACTAGTTGAGAAAACAATATATGGTAGGCCCAAGAATAATAGAAGGAAGGTAAAAAATGAACAGAAAAAAAGTGAGGCCTAGAGAACTCAATATGGCTGGTCTGATTATGAGATGTAGAAAATGTGATGGTGAGGGCTACAATAGAAGATCATGCAATCAACCTAACACAATTGGACCAAAGGTATATCATAAACACTTTTTCACTGTCAAGTTTCAAAATATTTTAATGTAATTTGGGGTTGTCATTTTTTTCTCAATCTGGTACGAGTACAAGAACTAGAAGCCAAAAAAGTATGGCATATTAGGATCTTATCAGGACACAAGAATCCACTGTAGCAAAGAAGATGAAGAAATGAAATGAGATATTGTTCTGACAAACCTTTTGTTTTTTTATTAAAATAGTTGCCTAAGATATGTTTTTTTTTTTTGTAATGCCACAAATTTTCTTTAATATGGAAAGTTAAATTATGACAAGTAATGTAATTTGGTTTAATGGTTTTGTGTTCTGTATGCGAGTGAGAAGTCCTCAGTTCAAATCCTACCTCTTGAATTTTTGTTAATTTTTATCTTTAATCCTATCTCTAGTCTTTTAGACTTAAATGTTATTTCCATTCAAGTTATGATAGAATGAGCTTGCTGGTTCGATGGTAAGGTGTTTGTTAGCTTACCCTTTAATCTTGTGTTCGAATCGTATGGTGCACAATTTTGAAAATATTTTGCTATTTGCCATTTTTTGGAGGTTGAATTCAATTTTAAACTTTAGTAAATCTGATGGGTTAAGATTTAGTTGGAATTAAGGTATTTTGAATATCTTTTATTTTTTTAAAAATAATCCCAAATCCCTATTTTCCCTCATCCATTAGTCGTCCACCTTTTTCCCCTTTTTGCATGTTTCTACTTTTTGTTTTTTCCCTTCCCTTTTCACATTTTTGCTTCTTTTCTCTTCCTTTCTTCCTTGAGCTCTATTTTCCTTCCTTTGTTTTGCTACCTCATTTGTTGCCATTAAGTGGTTATGGATTGTTTCGTTAATTTTTCAATGGTATTCGTAAATCCAAGCAACATGTAAGTTATGTAGTTTATTTTTCTACAATTGAATTTAAATTCGTTCTTTGGGGCAAGATGGGTGTTGGTTTGGTGTTCATGTTGATTCTTGTTCTGTTAAGTGTTTCCATGGTCCTTGGTTAGGCGGAAGGAAATGATAATCGTGTCCTATTAGCAAAGTAATTCTCGTGTTAGACGTTGTTTTTGAGTGGTAAGTACTCAAACTTCACTTTAGGGATTTAAATATTGATTTAAGGAATGTGATTTTGGCTGGTAGTTTGATGATTAATCAGTTTAATTGGATGGCTGATTATAGGATTCTTGGGTTCTTGGTTGAGTGGTTAATCAGAAATACACCCGAAAAATCGATCAAAACTAAAATAAATTACAAGACATAGGTTATTTTCGAAACTACCTAACGTCACACAGTCGTGTGGGAGGCCGTGTGACAGACCATGTGCACCATAGGGCCATGTCGTACGCTGTGTGCTAGGCCGTGTGTGATACACGGTCTGGATTGGTAGGCTGTGTGGACCACACGGGCTGGCTTGTTGGGCTGTATGGGCCTTTTTGGCCAATTTTGAGGGCCCGTTTGGGGGCCGATTTAGGGAGTTAAAAATTGGATCCATGGGCATTTTGGTAGGCCTATAAAAGTGGAAAATTAAGTATGTTGTCCATAAATAAACTTAGGGAGCATGTTATGTAAGTTCACTTTGTATATGTTTTGTATCATGTTATGTTCTGTAAATATATGTTTAGACATGCACGCTATGAAAGTTATATGATATGTATTTGTGTATGTTAGCATGTTTGTACATATGCTCTAGGGTGGGTTTGATATGTTGTAGGAAGTGTATAAGGCAGTTTTACTGCAATTATGGCAATTAGGTCGTAAATTTTCGTTTGGCAACTCAGCTGCATATTTATGAGTGGCATACCACCTCATATATGTGTGATTGGATGGATGGACTCATGTAGTCCTAATTGGTGTGATTGGTGGGTCAGAGATGGTATGTAGCGAATGGGGGTAGGACATGCTCTGCTATATTATGTTTTATGTTCTGATAAGTTATATGATATGCTTTGATATGTTACATCTTATAACTCTGATATGATATATGACAAGAAACTTTGATTTGGTACAAACATTATAAGTACAAGCAAAATGTAGGTCAAATCACTCACTGAGTGAAAAGCTCACTCGTTTGTTTGTTTGTTTCAAGTGATCCTAAGGCTTAAGATTAGACGGTGACTCTAGAGCTCAGATTTCACATTATTGGTTCAGTATGTTGTGGACTAAACTTTTATGGACTTTTTGGACATTTGGACATTTTTGGTTGTTTGGGACTTTAAAATTTGTTTGATAATTGTTTTGCAGAAATCTCAAATTTTAATCGATGATTTAAATAAGACATGTTAAATAATAAACTAAGGGATAAGACTAAATAGTTATAATGAAATTCCACTACTAAGTTTTTGACTAAGTTTCCATGATGCTTTTATGCGAATGGTTAGGCAAATCTGGGTTTGTTTTAAATAAGTCAATATAACACGATTTTGTCAAAATGCTCACGAAATTTTTGAAATATGTAAGTTTTTAACGTTTAAACCTGTTCTAAATCTTTTTAAGATAAAAATGAGTTTTAATTTAGATATTAAGCTTCAACGATTTCGTGATTGATGTAACCTTCATAATCTGACCGTAACGTTTAGGCTGATTTTAAGGTGTTACGTTTAGTGGTATCAGAGTCACGTTGCAAAATTCAGGCTATGTATTTTTGGGTCCAAAATTTTTGGAAAGATAAATTTTTGTTTTAAACAAAAATTCCATGAAAAAAAATTTTAATTAATTTTTTATTTTCGAAAACTGAAACTGAGACTCTAGTGCCGATCCAAGTAAGAAATCTAAACTTTAGTTTTGCTTTAGATATACTTTTGTATGTAACACTTTAGTATAAGCATCTGCCTTTAGAGATTGTAGGCAATAACACTCTAAATATTGATATGTACTCTGATAAAACATTAAAATTAAGGTTTTAACATTTCAACTGATCCAAAAAATTTTGAAATTATAGATAAGATAATGAGTACTCATGGATCTTGAGGACATGATTCTCGTAGGCGTGGAGGTTGCCGACAAGGGGCTCAAGTTGAGTCTTTTTTTATGGGCAGTATGCCCCAATTGGATACGAGTGAAATCGTTGGAACCCTGACCGCTGAAATTGGGTCTAGGGCTTAGACTGTCGAGGATGATGCACTATCCCAAGCAATGTTGAGGGTTTTGGAGAGGGTTGTTGGGACCCATACTAGATTTGGGAGCCAAGGGTCAGTAACTGAATGACTCGAGTCTAATGGAGCTGAACTATTTAAGGGTGTCACTGGGTCACCCCAGCTGTGGACGAGTATTGGTTGGTGGCCACAGAAAGAATTATGAATGATTTCAACTACACCCCCTAGCAGAAACTTAAGGGTGTAGTATCTTTGCTTTATGATGAGGCGTATGAGTGGTGGTTGACAATTGAGGAGGGTACTTAGCCTAAGCAGTTAACTTGGGATTACTTTCGGGGTGCCTTCCAAAATAAGTTTATGGGGACAAGCTATGTTGATTCCCATAGACATGAGTCTATGGGACTAACTTAGGGGGATAGATTAGTGGTCGAGTATAAGGACGAGTTCTTGAGATTGAGCAAATATGCTCGCGGTTTGGTAGCAACTAATTATGCTAAGAGCATCCGGTTCGAGGAGGATTTGAGGTATAACATAAAGGTTCTGATAGCTCACTAGAAGGAGCGAGTCTTCGTAAATTTCATGGAGAAGGCTAAAATCACTGAGGATATTAAAAACGCTAAGTGTGATAAAAGGGGGAATGAGAAAAATCAGAACAAGATCAAGAAGGATTCGGGTCCTAGTTCTTCTTAGTTGCCTATGAAACGGGCCAGGTTTTAGAGAACTCAGTAAATAGGCTCAATTGCTAGAGTTGAGCCCATTGCTAGGGTCGAACAGGTTTTGATCTGTGGGTTCTGTAATAGACGCCACCCTAAGCGACTGTTGAAGGAGAATTAGGGCTTGCTATAGATGCGGGTCCACTGAGCATAAGATTAGTGAGTGTCCTCGGATGGTTGATTCGGTTTAGGCACCTGTTTAGGGTCAGAATCCTCACAGGATGGGTCAGCTACATGGTAGGGGCCATGGTCAGGTAAGGAGAGGTAATAGTGGTGGTTGTGTTCAGAGAGCATCGTGTAGAGGTACAGTTCAGACTAAGGCTAGACAACTAGCCTTAGTTTTTGTAGTGAAGCACCGAAAGGACCGGGATGTGGCTTATGTTATTGTTGATACGTTTCTTATGCATTCTTTACCTTATTTTGCATTGATTGATTGTGGTTCCATGCAGTCTTACATATCTAGCATTATATCGGGTAATTTGGAGATTTTGGCTGAGGACACTAGCTGTGAACTTTTTATGATTAGTCTTTTGGTCAGTCTGTCCGAGTTAATAAAGTGTTTAAAAGGTTTTGTCTAGTATTCCCAGCTGATTTAATGGAGTTGTCGTTCAGAGAGTTCGATTTGATTTTGGGTATGGATTGGTTGGTAGAGCATCGATTGGATTAGATTGTCAATCTAAGAGAGTGACCTTTAAGGTTGGGGATGGAGAAGAGGTTGTGATGGTCGGCGAGTGTTGAGATTACCTCTATAATGTGATCTCTATTCTGGTAGCTAAAAAGTTGGTTCGTAAAGGATGTGATGTGTATTTGGCATATGTGCATGATAAAAGTATCGCGGGTTCAACTGTGAAAGGGATCTGTACTGTTAAGGATTTTCATGACATCTTTCCTAAGGAGTTGTCGAGTTTAACTCCGAATAGGGAGGTTGAGTTCAAAATTGAGGTTCTGCCAAGGACCGCTTCAGTGTCTATCGCCCCATATCAATTGGCACCGAATGAGCTAAAGGAGTTAAAGTTGTAGCTTCAGGAACTCTTAGATAAGGGGTTCATTTGGCCCAGTGTGTCCTCTTGGGGAGCACTAGTCCCCTTTTTCAAAAAAAAGATGGTTCTATGAGAACATGTGTGGATTATCTCATTTAAACAAATTGACAGTAAAAAATAAGTACCCACTTCTGATGATTGATGACCTATTTGATAAGTTTTGTGGGGAGTGTATTTTCGAAAATCAATCTTCGTACGAGGTATCATCAATTAAAGGTTAAGGAGGTCGATGTGTATAAAACTACCTTTAGGACTCATTATGGGCATTACGAGTTCCTTGTCATGCCCTTTGGTTTGACTAATGCTCTGGCAACGTTCATAGATCTTATGAACAGGGTTTTTCATCCATATTTGGATTAGTTCATCGTAGTATTTATCGGTGACATTTTGGTTTACTCTAAGACCGAGGATGAGCATGATGAGCATCTCAAGGTAGTTTTTTAGATTCTCCGTGAGAAGGAACTCTATGTCAAGTTAAGTAATTGTGAATTATGGTTGAGTGAAGTTATGTTTCTAAGGTATGTGGTTTCGACTGATGGTATTCGAGTAGACCTGAGAAGATAGAGACTATTCTAGATTGGAAGCAGCCTAGACATATGACTAAGCTTTAGAGTTTCCTAGGTCTAACGGGTTACTATTGGAGGTTTTTTAGGGGTTTTTACTGATAACAACTCCTTTGACTAAGTTTCTACGTAAGAACGCTCCATTTGTTTGGGTTTTTAAGCACCAATCGAGCTTTGAGAAGCTCAAAACGGTTTTGACTCAAGCACCCATTCTGGTTCAGCCTAAAATTAGGAAAGAGTTTGTTATGTATAGTAATGTGTCTCATACTGGTTTGGGTTGTATACTGATGCAAGAGGGTAAGATGGTAGTGTATACGTCAAAATAGCTTAAGCATCATAAGGGTAATTATCCGACGCATGACCTCAAGCTTGTCACTGTTGTCTTCGCACTTAAGATTTGGAGGCATTATTTGTATGGTGAGAGGTGCATCATTTACATCGATCATCAGAGTCTTAAGTACCTCCTCACTCAGAAGGAGTTGAATCTTAGGCAACATCATTGGATCAAGTTGCTTAAGGATTATGACTGTTCGATAGAGTATCATCCCGGTAAGCCCAATGTAGTGGCTGATGCTCTTAGTCGTAAATCTATGTCCGAGTTGAGGGCAATGTTTGCTCGCCCAATTTTGTTTGATAATGGTGGGATTCTGGCTGAGTTTCAAGTTAAATCGTCTTGGTTGGATGAGATTAAGAGTAAACAACTTCTAAATGAGTCATTGGTTAGTCGAGTTCAGCAGATTGATGACAGTAAGACTTCAAAATTTGGGTTTAACAGTGATGGTATTTTGCGCTTTCGAGGTTTAATTTGTGTGACTAGTGATGTGGATTTGAGGCAATCTATTCTACGAGAGGCATATAGTAGCTCTTGTGCTATGCATCTCGGTGGTAATAAGATGTATTGTGACCTCTGAGAGTTATACTGGTGGTTTGGGCTGAAACATAAGGTAACCGATTTTCTGTCACATTGTTTAATGTGCCAACAAGTTAAGGCTAAGCACCAACTTCCTTCTGGATTACTTCAACCCGTTAAGATTCCACTGTGGAAATAGGAACGGGTAACTATTAACTTTGTTAGTGAGTTGCCTTTGACACCTATTGAAAAGGACTCGATTTAGGTTATTATGGACATGTTGACTAAGTTTGCTCACTTCATTACGGTTAGGACCAATTACTCTTTACAAAAGTTAGCGAAACTCTATGTCTTTAAGATTTTTAAATTTCATGGGGTTTCGGTATCGATTATTTCAGGCCGAAATCCTCTATTTACTTCTCGTTTCTAGAAGAGATTACATGAGGCTCTCGAAACCCGACTTGATTTCAGTACGACATTTCATCCACAGACCCATGGTCAATCTGATAGGGTAATTTAGATTTTGGGGATATGCTTCAGAGTTGTGTTATTGATTTCTGAGGTAGTTGGAAGGATTTTTTTTACTGCTAGTTGAATTTGCTTACAATAATAGCTTTCAATCTAGCATTCAGATGTTCCCTTATGAGGCACTATATGGTCAAAAATGTCACACTCCACTTTGTTGGAACTAGTTGGGTGAGAGGAAGGTTTTGGGTCATGAATTAGTGGTTGAGATTGAGGATAAGGTTCGTTTGATTTGGGATCAACTTAAGGCTGCTTCTGATTGACAGAAGTCATATGCAAACCTTTAGAGGAGGGATATTAAGTTCGAGGTAGAGGACCGTGTCTTTCTTAAGGTGTCTTGATGGAAGAAAGTTCTCAGATTTAGACGTAAGGGCAAGTTAAGCCCTCGGTTCATTAGGCAGTATCGAGTTTTGAGGCATATTAGGTCGGTTGCTTATCAGTTAGAGTTGCCTCCGGAATTGGATCGCATCCATGACGTGTTTCACGTGTCCATGTTGAGACATTATCGATCTGATCCTTCCCATGTGGTTCCAATAGATAAGGTTGAGTTAAGGCCGGACTTGTCTTTTGAGGAGAAACCAGTACAGATTTTGGATTGTGAAGTTAAGGTCTTGAGGAGGAAGACCATTATGTTAATTAAGGTTTTGTGGCAGAATCATGGTTCATAGGAGGCCACTTGAGAGCCTGAGGACTCAATTCGTTAGCAGTAACCTTATCTTTTTTAGTCAGGTAAAATTTCAAGGCCAAAATTTCTTAAAAGAGGGCAGAGCTGTAACTCATCGAATTTTCTTTAATATGGAAAGTTAAATTATGACAAGTAATTTAATTTGGTTTAGTGGTTATGTGTTTTATATATGTGTGTGAGGTCTTAAGTTCAAATCCTACCTTTTGAAATTTTGTTAATTTTTGTCTCTAATCTTATCCCTAGTCTTTTAGGCTTAAATGTTATTTCCATTCAAGTTATGACAGAATGAGCCTGCTGGTTTGATGGTAAGGTGTTTGTTAACTTACCTTTTAGTCTTGTGTTTGAATCTCGTGGTACGCAATTTTGAAAATATTTTGCTATTTGCCATTTGTTGGAGGTTGAATTCACTTTCAACTCTAGTAAATTTGATGGGTTAGGATTTAGTTGGAATTAAGGTATTTTTAATATCTTTTATTTTTTTAAAAATTTATCCCAAATCCCTATTTTCCCTTACCCACTAGCCGTCCAACTTTTTCCCCCTTTTGCACGTTTCTACTTTTTTTGTTTTTTCCCTTCCATTGTCACGTTTATGCTTCTTTTCTCTTCCTTTCTACCTTGAGTTCCATTTTCCTTCTTTTGTTTTGCTACCTTATTTGTTTCCATTAAGTGGTTATGGATTGTTTCGTTGATTCTTCGGTGGTATTCATAAATCCAAGCAATATGTAAGTTATGTCATTTATTTTTCTACTATTGAATTTAAATTCATTTTTTGGGGCAAGATAGGTGTTGGTTTAGTGTTTATGTTGATTCTTGTTGTGTTAAGCGTTTTCGTGGTCCTTGGTCAGGTGAAGGAAACAATAATTGTGTCCCACCAGCGGAGTAATTCTCGTGTTGGATGTTGTTTTTTAGTGGTTTGTACTCGAACTTTGCTTTAGCGATTGAAATGTTGATTTAAGGAATGTGATTTTGAGTGGTAGTTTGATGATTAATCGATTTAATTGAATGAATGATTATAAGATTCTTGGGTTCTCGGTTGCGTGGTTAATAAAAAATATTGTCAAGTGTGTGAAACTAACCCGAAACATCAATCAAAACTCGAAAAAATTACAAAACAAGGACTATTTTCAAAACTGCCCAACATCACATGACCGTATGACAGACTATGTACACCACACGGCCTGGATTGGTAGACCGTGTGGACCACATGAGTTCACTTGTTAGGCTATGTAGCATTCTATTGTTTGGCAACTTTTCCATTTAAAAGTATGATAAAAATATGATGCTCTACCTTCAAAACAATTAAAAAAATCTTTATAACATAATTTTATTTCTATTTGAATTAAATTACATAAATTAATATTTGCACATATATACTTCAATTCCAATAACACTTTTTAGTTGAAAGACCTACTATTAAAAGAAAACTTCATTGTAGGTAATCTATCAAAGCACACCATCTATGGACATCAACATATCGTCTCAATAAAACTAGAGACAATTTTTTCTAAAAAAAGAGTTGGTGGGATCACTTTCTTCAGAACTTTAAACTTCAATGAAGAACTCAACCTTCACACATTCTATAATAGCCCATTTTCAGTGAAATCAGAATAGTGGTTTCGAGACGACAAATCCGAGCCGAAAAGAAAACTTATTTTAACCTTATTACATGGTCTGCATTATGATAGAAATGTCATATGAAAATTCTGATAAGAAAATTTTACCGATTATGTGTTTAATTACGGAAAGGACCAAATTGCATAAAATGAAAAAGTTGGATTCTAGTAGCTAGAAGGATCAAATAGATATGGAATTCAAAACTTGAGGTCTTTATATGGTAATTAGACCATTAAAGAAAAGTTGGTAGATATTTTTATGTATCATCCATGGAAATTTAGAAAAAGGGCAAGGACTAAATTGGAAAGCAAAATAATTAAAAGATGATAAATTAATAAATAAGAAATATCATCATATTATTATCATCTTCATCCCCAAAATACATGGAAACCCTAGGAGAGAGAGAAGAAACTAATCAAGCTTAATTGGGTAAGTATTCTTGTCTCGTTTTTAGTAGTTTTTATTTTTTTTGAAACCGGGATAGTCTAATCTATCTATTTGGGGGATTAATTTGAAAAGTTATAAAAGTATAGAAATTTTTTCATGGATGAATATGCTGAAAATTTGAAATTTATGGTAGAAAATGAAAGTTTGTTGATAGATAAACAACTTTTACAAAGTGAATTTTGATGAAATTGTGATGTAATGACTAAATTGTAAAGTTGTGAAAATTGAAGAAAATTTTGAATTTTATAGAATACATGTGCTGTAAATATTATACTAAAATTTCGGTTAGGCTTGGAACAAGGATTAAATTGCATGAATTTCATTTTCTAAGCCTAGGGACGAAATTGGAATTTATAAAAAGTTTAAGGGTAAAATGGTAATTTTGCCTAGTTTGTAAATTGAATTAAATTGAATATGAAATGTGATAAATTGATGATTAAATTCATTTATATAGATCCAGACAACTCAAATTCAAAGCCAGGTCGAGGAAAAGAAAAAGTTTCGGATTAGTAGAATTTATTGTAGGACAAATATTAAGGTAAGTTCGTGTAACTTAATTATGTATATTAATATGTTTGAATTGAATGTTGTATTTTTTTGAATTGTATAAATCTTTAATGTGTGAAATTAATCACATGCTTGATATTACTCGATAAATGATAAGTCCCGTTTGAATAATGAAATTCGATGGATACATAATTTTCCCGTACTGATTATAGTCCTGCATATGTTGCAGACATTATAGCTCAGACGAGCATCCTGTTATATAGTTCTTGCAAGCATCCTGATCGATAGTGATTTTGCATGTGTTGCACACTACCGCAGCTCTTTGTAAGCATCCTATTACATGATCAATCGGTTGTGATCCAGCATATATTGCGGACACAAACATAGCTCTACATTAGCATCCTGATATAGGCTCTTATGAGTTTCCTGACATGGCTCGCTTGAAGTCCCTATTACCTTATCTGATGCTCCCTAATATTAACTCTTCGGAGTTATCTGTTAAGCTCTATGAGCCCCCTGAGTAAAACTCTTATGAGTTTCCTATTTAGCCCGGATAAGCGTCCTGTTACATGGCTCATCTAAGCATCCTGATATGTGGCTCGAGAGTGTGCACCCTGATTAAATTCCCTAATGTGTACCCTTGATTATGAGCTGACAGTTTACTATTTCGTACACCTTGTGTGTACTATCTGAGTATCCATCGAAATTTCAATGGTTCAACGGATAAATTCCTGAAGTGAGAAATTATGAGATTAAATGAATTATATCTCGAATGCTTCTGAAATATTTGAAAGTTGTAACATGAAAAGCTCATCTATACTTATGTGATATACATATGAATTACATGACTAACTTGCTTGATTGAGTGTATGTGTTTAGGCAATTTGTCAAATTCATAGAAAGTATGCTATTGTATGCCTAATATTAATGAATGTGATTGGTAAGTTTAATTTCTGTTATACGAACTTGCTAAGCATTATTGCTTACTAGGTTTTATTTTCTCTATTTTATAGTGCTCGGTAGCTCACAAAGGTTGGAGATTCCTAGAAACATGCACTAGACACACATCAAAGGATTAATAATGTATTACCAGATAAACTCTACATGCGTCACAACCCCCAATAGATTCCTAGAACTCAAATCAAGCCAACATAGATGCACTAACAAATTTACATACGGATGATTTGCCTATGTAGCAAAACAAAAATGAATCGCCAATGTAAAAGTGAAGCTAAAGACAAAGTCAACTAAACACTTAAATGGGCAATAAAAGAATCAAAATTTGTCTTTGATAAATCTAATCTAAGAAGTATTCATCTTATATAATAAGGAAATACACCAATCTAAAAGATTAGTAAAGCTTAAAAAATCACAAGACTAGTAAAACTTAGGAAAGCCTTGCCATTTTATCACCTAATTATCATAAGCAGAATTAGCAACAATTACAATTTTTAAAAAATAGAAAAAAATCAAATAGAAGCAAGCAAACAAATCATATAATTTCAAAATGGTTCTTAATTTCTCATTATTTCCCATAGTTAATTGTCTCACCGTCCATTTTGACAATTGAGTTTCGAACTTGAATCAACTAATTTCGCTTGAAATGGCAAATCAGTGAAGGGAAATGGATGAAGAAATTGAACAAAGAAAATCACCCAATTGTTGAGAGTTCCATTTCTAAAAAGAGTAGAAATGGCTATGGCTTTTTTTTTTTGTCAATGAAACTACTGCTTCTCTAGCACAAAGATGGAATCAAAGAAGAAAAAAAAAGTGAGAAACTTAACGAGTGTAGATAGAAAGACGAGATAAAATTGTGTAAAATGTCTTACGGATATTTTTTTCATTCTTACCTTCGAGGAAGATGAACGTCGTCGCCACTGGTGCAGTGTAGATGTCAGGGTGGCAAGGAAGAGAGAAGGAGAAGAGAGAAGGGAAAGTTTGTTGGGATGTGAAGAGAAGAAAATTGGAAAATGTCTTAGGAAATAGAAAAGGGTAAGACATTTTCCCCAAAAAAAGCTCTCATTTTCCCATGTTTTGGAAAATGGTTTATAGTGGGAATTCATTTTCCACCAAACAAACATGGAAAACAATGAAAATATTTTTCATAAAACCTTTTACAGGCAAACAAACAAACCCTAAGTCTTGATCCGAGTAAAAAAATTAAAGATTAAAGTGAAAAAACAATAAAAACTAAAATAATGCATTAAAATTTGTCAAATTGTAATTGTTTATCCCATTGCCTAAATTTTAAAAAAAAATTCAATCTTGAAATTTAAATTTCAAAACATTAAAATCAATTAAATAAATTTTTGAAAAATTTGTATCCCTTGATAATGTCAACCGATTTGTTACCATAATATTGAAATTAATAAACTTAATTAATTTAATCTCTTTCTAGATTTTAAAATTTTATTTTATATTTCCAGGTTATCTTTAACAAAACAAACTCATATAATTTATATTTAATTACAGGTAAGCAAAACTCGATTCGATTTAAAAAAATTGAAAAAATTGAATTTCAAGTTAATCGAATCGATTTATTCAAATTATTCGAGTCAACTCAGATAAGTAATTCAAGTTTTGAGTTTTTAGTTCGAATCAAGTTGAATTTTACAATTCGAATAATTCAAATAACATATTGGTGTAAATACCATTTTGGTCCCTGTTAAGTTTGAAAATGAACAAATTAGTATCTCTCTCAACAAAAATTACAAAACATTCAAAAAAATAAAAAAATATATTTTTTAAAAAAATTCTAAAATTCTAAAAAAAAATTCTAAAAAATATATCAAGAAAGTTAAAAAAATTAAAAATTTTATAGAATAATAATTTTGGGAACTAAATAAGTTAATTAATGATTCAAGTTTATCATACTAAAGTATTTTTTATTATTATTTTGCTTTGAAAAGTTTTCGAATATATATATATATATATATAATTTCAAATTTATTTGCTCTAACATGAAATTAGTTATACTGTAACAAGATTTTAATTTAACATGTTTAATTTTTAAATTTAACTCGAACAATTTCACTTGATTCGACTCAACTCGAATTTCATTTCACTCGACTCAATTCGGAAAAAAATCAAATCCAGTTAGAATGATAAAATAGGATCGTTAACTCGATTAACTCAAAATTTTTTCACTCGTTTCGACTCAATTCAATTGAACGCTCACCCCTATATTCAATAATTGTCTATGAAATTAAATTTATTTTGATTATGTAATCTCAAATCTTCTATGCTAAACTAAAAATAAAGAAAAATCCTTATAACTAATTAAATTAATTGCTTGTTTTTTCTATGGGTAAAGAAGTAATGAAAAAAAATTTGGGCATTGTTTGGCATGGAAGATAAAATTAATTAATTTAATTAAGTACGAGGATTTTTTTTCTTTGTATTTAGCTTAGTACGAAATATTTAAGATCATACAGTAAAAAGAAATTTGGATTTTGTAGGCAATTATTTAAGATCATATAGTAAAAAAAATTCATAATTTATTTAATTGATTTTGATATTTTAAAATTTAAATTTTCAATATTGAAAAAAATAGAACTTTTGACAAGGTGTAGCAAGTACAATTTGATAATTTTTAATGCATTATTTTAGTTTCTATAATTATTTACTTTAATCCTTAATATATATTTTTACCCTAATTAATACTTAAAAGAAGATTTTTTTGAATATGATCAAAATAAAAGCGACGCAGAAGCTAAGTAAGCAAATGAAATTATAAATATGATATAAGTATTTACTCAATCGCCATAAGAGATTTAACATTTAAATGATTAAAAAAAGTGTCGGGAAGATTGGATGAATTGTAAGATGTGATTTTAAATAACCAAAATGAAAACACTTAAAAGTTGAGTAATCAAATGAGCAGTTTACCCATATATAAATATAGGGTTACTCCAATTTTTTTGTTCATTTATTTGAATACCCTTCTTTGTCGTCTCTGCAAATCAGTTTTCTTCTCCTCTCATCTCAGTTCTCACCCACCGCCGTGTCCGCTGGTTTTTGCCAGATCTGACCCGTGTCCCTTATCCCGTGTCGGATCGTGTTGACACAGGTACTGTACCCCAAATTGCCAAGTCCGGGTAACGAAGGGGCTTCTATTGATGGCTTAGCTCTTTCTTTCCATATTAGCGATAAATAGAACATTTGAGGCCTGTTAGAATTTATAAAATAAATCTACAATATAACTTAATAAACCAGGATCTGTCATGTCAAATCATTAAGAATAAATCAAGAATAAAACAAGATGCAGAAGCGTACCTGAATCCATGGATTCCTTGAAATTTTCTGGAACTTGGGGATTTGATCTTCCAAATTAGCACACAAGAAACTCAGAGAATATTTGTTCTCTCTTTCCTAATGATGGGATATTAGAAAAGATATCTTGTATGTAATTTGGGGACCATAACCCTAATATTTATAACCTTAGCATATTAGTTCTAATTAAATTCTAATTAGCCCATCATTAATTAAAATTTTATTAGAATTCAATTACTAGAGTATCTACACATATTTGACCCATACTTTATTTAATAATTAAAGCCCAATAAAATTTTAACCAAATTAGATCACTTTTAATTTGGGCTGACCTATCATGATAGTAAATAATAACATGTAATTACCCTTATTATATATGTGATGTCCATATTTTCCAACAATCTCCCACTTGGACCACATATATATACTAATTACTCTATAATTACATGTCATTATATAACCTTATGAGCTCAAAAATTTTACTATCATATCCAAAAGGTATTCCGAACAATCTCGTCCATTAATTATGTTAACATAGAACCAAGGTGACTTTCGTTACATATATCGTAACTAAATCTATCCATGATCACGTATAGTAACACAACCAAATGATATAGATCAAGTATGGTGTGTAGCATGGAAATTACATGCAATATGATCTAAATATGTCTATTTCCAACTGGTCCTCCTTAGTGAGATCAAACCTTACCAAAATCAGAGTGTGAATAAACCAAATAAACTTTATTTCTGCAGAAAATAAGCTTAATATTTTTAAACTGAAATAACTAAAAATGTGTCTATATCATATAAGCATTTAAAAGTACAAACTCCCACTAAAACCAAATATCCTTAAATGATATTACACCCATATGAGCAATGTGCTCTTACAAAACTTTAGGTGTAGTTCCTTAGTAAGCGGATCCGCAATCATAGAGTTTGTCCTAATATGCTTTATAAGCACCTAACCACTCTGAACTTTTACTTTAACAACTAGGAACTTAAAGTCTATGTGTTTTGACTTTAATGTGCTCCTGTTGCTATTGGAATAAAAGACTGCAATTTGTTTTCACAATTTGCACCTTAGTGACAAAATCTTGTATCCATCTTCCATCAAAATCGGAGTTTATATACCTGATGGTCTCTAACTAATTAGATCTCTGATATGTGAGCCTATAATCTTTTGTTCTCTAAAAATACCTTATAACCCTTTTGGATGCTATCCAATGGTCCAAACCAAGGTTGCTTAAAATATCTGTCTAACATCCCAATAATATACATAATATTCCAATGTATACCAACCTGAATGTACATTAGATTTTCCATTGCTAAAATGTAAAAAATCTTATGCATTTTTGTAATCTCAAGATCATTCTTAGGGCATTGATTGAGGCTATACTTATTATTGACAAGCAGTATGCCATTAACATATAAAACCAAATATAGAACCTTATTCCCACTAAACTTATGGTATATACGATTATCAATAAAATTTATCTCTAAATCAAATGAAATAATCATTTGGTAAAATTTATAATATTATTGACAAGAAGTTTGCTTAAGCCCATAGATGAAGTTCTTTGCAAATCATTAATTTTGCATTATTAGACACAAAGCTTTCTAATTGCACCATATAAATGTATGATCAATGTTACCATTGAGAAACCATTAACTTAATATTCATCTGATGTAGCTTAATGTTAAAATATTCCACTAAAGTCATTATAATCATTTCTCTAGTGGACCTTTTTAATAACATTCATTCTTGAGGTTGTTGAGTTTGTTCTTCTGGAACAATTACCTCATCTTAAATAGGGAGTTGTTTAATATTGTCTTATTGAGGTTCTAGATTCATTTCTTAATCAATAATAGGTATGAGAACCTAAACATCATCAAAAATGATAGTAGGAACTGAGTTAGAATTCAATTCCTCCTCAAAAGCAATCTCTCTAACCTTATTTCTCCCCCCAAACTCAACATCCTTAAAGAATGTTGCAATTCTCGTCTAAAAAATCTTCCTAATTGTGGGATCATAAAACTCATAACCCTTAGATCGCTCAGAATTTCCTTAACCCTTATACTTCATAGACATCAAAGAAGTTAGAAATGATGTCATTTCAACCTTATCATTTTTAGCAAAATGTTTCTCAATTTCGTCAAGGAAACCTTGGCCTGAGTAATTTTTTCAGATTCTATGCCCCTAAAGGCTTCTAAAATATTGTGCTTCATGATCATTAGACTCATGCAATTTGAACGATCCCACCTCTCAAAATCCCTTTTAACATAAGTGGTGTTTTCCACAGTGAAAGGTGTGGGTTGTTCTTCCCTTAGTACAATGTCTATGCTCATACAACCAAACACTATAAGTAAGTGCCTTTTCCATTCATTGAAATTAGTCCCATTAAGCATGGGTATAGAATTTATATTAGCAGATATTGTGGTAGTAGAAGATGAATTAGCTGAATATAGAACAAAAAATAAGCTCACATTAATATTCATAAGTAAACAATAAATTCAAGATAATGGCTAATCCCATCTCAAGATACCAAACACAACATTAATATCAAGTCTTTGGACAGTAATATTAACAGTAAGCGGTACTCTTGTTGTAGCAATCAAACATTGACAATAAATTATGTCAAACAAATAATTAATCTTTGGACTAACTTATTGCTCACATAAAATATCTTATAATTGTCACACATTTATCACCACAGATGTCATTGAAATTCTGCCAAATATTAACTTACCTTTGGGTCAATTAATAACTGCATGAGTCACAAAAATATATAATCATCTTAATATTTCAAATAAACTAATCTACATAAAAGAGGTCACTTTGGCGGCATTTTGTTTCAACTAATTTATTTAAAATATTAGACATCCTTAGTTAAAAGCCAAAATCTGAATTTATTTGTTTCAAAATATTTACCTTAATTTCATCTTTCAATCAAAATATAATCATATATATTTATATATATTTATCCCAAGACAACATACAATAATGTTAGCAAATATAATAATAGCTAAATAAATCAAAATAACCTCACATAAGACTAAAATAATTTGAATAAAGGAAAACCTCATATCAATATATCAGACACTCCATTAATATTTCATCTTTGGATAAAATATTAACTTGTAAGTGATATCTTGGTGGAGTAATCAAACATTGACAATAAGAACATGTCGAATAATAAATCTTCCTTTGGGCCGATTTATTACTCACATGTAAAACCGAATAATCATCATATGTTTATCATCATAGTTGCACATGAAATATTATTAACCTTTATTTGGGCCGATCAATATCAACATAACTTAAGTTACATGCACAAAAACTTTTATATTTTAAAACAAAATAATTTATACAAAAAAAATTATTTGGTGACTTATTGCTTCAATTAAGTTATTTTAAAATATATCTAAACATACCAATATTCAAATTTAAAATTTCTCCAATAGTCAAATGTCAAAACTATTTTTTTATTGCTTTATAGACTCCGAAATAACCCAAAATAAGGTTGTCTTAATAATGCAATAAAAAACCGAAAACCTTAATTTTTGACTATTTCTTTTTTGTTCCAAAACCATATATATCAAAATCAAATATAAATAATGTAGTGATTCAAAGCCAAATAATTAACAAGCACATGTATTCATAATTTTGGCATGGATAAAAATACCAAAGCAATTCACGCATATACATGTATTCATAATCAAATAGAAAAATTTACCCTGAATTTACCATGTAAATCCAAAGTTGTATTTATGATTAAACAGATATTCACATAAATACTTGAAAAATATTTTCAAGCCAATAAATCTCAAAAAACAAAATCATAATAGTTGGCATATATCCCACAATTCATACAATAAATCATATCATCATAATTTAACCAAATATTTGGAACCATAAGATGCCAAAACCTAAGATTATATAACCAAATTTAAAACCAAAATATTTAAATATGTATATAGTTTATATGAATTTGCATCAAAGCACCCATAAAATTGAATATATAACCATAACAAACAAACAAAAATTTACTTCAATGATATCCATCAAAACTTAATTTCACCAATTAAACTATAAAATATATCTTATTGAATAATGGTTATAAACACATATTCACGCCAACTATAATCATACATTAATCCTCAAAATCATTGATATGCATATAATATATATACACACATAATATATACACACAATTATAATAATATAAAAATAATATTGGCTTGCCTTACATATTTCATGTAAACTCAAATTTATATTCATGATTAAAGACATTATCATAAAACTTCTTTATACGCACAAATACTTAAAAAAAAATCCATAACCACAAAATATAAAAAGAATCCCAAATTATATAAAAGTGTTTTTTTAATTTTAGCCAGATTCCATAAAGACAAAAACTTACATAAAATAATTATAAAAGAAACCAAAAGTAATCATTCGTATATATGAATTGAATTCAATGGTGAATATAATTCATTATAAATAAAGACAAAGGATGATGATTCCATATATATTCAACTACAAACTGAAAATTTAAAACAAATAGTGCGAAAAAATATATATCTTACCAACATTCATTTATTCTATTATCAAGTGAATTAACTTTCAAAACCAATTATAAAACCTAATTTGGAATTCTTCAATTGCAAAAAAGTTGTAAGTCTGTAATTTTAATTTAATAATGACTTTAACCAAAATTTATAAAATAATTGTGTGAAAAGAAGAGAAAAAAAATCTCACAAATCAATTTTTATCAATTGATTATAAATAAATAAATAAACCTTCATCTTTTGAATAGCATATGCAAATATTAAACTAGATTATATTTATAAAATCTTAAAACTTTATTTAAAGAATCAAAACCCAAAAATTTATCAAGAATCTCAATGATTCAACATAATATATAATTAAAATATCAAATCCATAAAATTAAAAAAGAAAAACGAATCAATCCAAAATTAATAAAGAATCAATTCATTCTCAATGATTCAATATGACAAAGCTCGGATGCCACTTGTTAGAATTTATAAAATAAATCTACAATATAACTTAATAAACCAGGATCTGTCATGTCAAATCATTAAGAATAAATCAAGAATAAAACAAGATACGGAACCGTACCTGAATCCATGGATTCCTTGAAACTTTCTGGAACTTAAGGATTTGATCTTCCAAATTAGCACACAAGAAACTCAGAGAATATCTGCTCTCTCTTTCCTAATGATGGGATATTAGAAAAGATATCTTGTGTGTAATTTGGGGACCATAACCCTAATATTAGTTCTAATTAAATTCTAATTAGCCCATCATTAATTAAAATTTTACTAGAATTCAATTATTAGAGTATCTAAACATATTTGACCCATACTTTATTTAATAATTAAAGCCTAATAAAATTTTAACTAAATTAGATCACTTTTAATTTGGGCTCACCTATCATGATAGTAAATAATAACATTTAATTACCCTTATTATATATGTGATGTCCATATTTTCCAACAAGACCAACTTCAATGAGATTTGAGTGGTAAGTGGTGATCAGGAAATATTGATATGCCTTTTTATTCTTGTTCATTTGCAATATGTTGATACCAATAGCAAGTGACATGCTTTGTAGTTGAAGCTAACATGGTACATGGAACGACAAACGATTTTCTAGACCGTCAATAGCAAGTGACATGCTTTGTACTTGCACGGGCCCTAGAAGCCAAAACACCATCTGAAGCCATCTCAATCCTCTATCGTGTATTACAAAATCCTTCATCTGCTCCTGATGCTGTGCGGATTAAAGAGCAGGCCATAACAAATCTGTCTGATCTTCTCAGACAAGAGAACCGAGCAGAGGAGCTCAAAAGTCTTCTGGCCCAATTGAGGCCCTTTTTTGCGTTGATTCCAAAGGCAAAAACTGCCAAAATTGTTTGTGGTATAATTGATGATGTAGCTAAAATACCAGGAACATCAGATCTCCAGATTTCTCTTTGCAAAGAAGTGGTGCAGTGGACTCGTGCCGAGAAGCGAACTTTCCTACGCCAACGAGTTGAAGCTAAACTTGCAGGCCTTTTGATGGAGAACAAGGAGTACTCGGAAGCACTTAATCTCCTTTCCGGTCTAATTAAGGAAGTGAGAAGGTTGGATGACAAGCTGCTTCTTGTGGACATAGACTTGTTGGAGAGTAAGCTTCATTTCTCTCTCCGAATCCTGCCAAAAGCCAAGGCATCTTTAACAGCTGCAAGAACAGCAGCAAATGCGATTTATGTCCCACCAGCTCAACAGGGTAATATAGATTTGCAGAGTGGAATCCTCCATGCAGAGGATAAAGACTATAAAACTGCTTATAGTTATTTCTTCGAAGCATTTGAAGCTTTCAATACTCTTGAAGATCCTCGAGCTGTCTTTAGCCTCAAGTATATGCTGTTGTGCAAAATAATGGTGAGCCAGGCTGATGATGTTGCTGGTATAATATCATCGAAAGCTGGGCTTCAATACATGGGGCCTGAACTTGATGCCATGAAAGCTGTCACTGATGCCCATGCAAAACGTTCCCTGAAGCTTTTCGAGATTGCTCTTCGTGATTTCAAGGCTCAACTAGAGGAAGATCCTATTGTCCACAGGCACCTTTCTTCCCTCTATGACACTCTACTGGAGCAGAATCTCTGCAGATTGATTGAGCCATTCTCAAGGGTTGAGATCACTCATATTGCCGAACTCATTGAACTGCCAGTAGACCATGTGGAGAAGAAACTTTCTCAGATGATTTTAGATAAGAAGTTTTCAGGGACTCTGGATCAGGGTGCTGGATGTCTTGTTATATTTGACGATCCCAAGACCGATGCCATCTACCCCACAACATTGGAAACCATCTCCAACATTGGCAAGGTCGTGAGACGACCTCTATGTCGTCCGCTAAGATAATGGCGTAGGTGTGATACCTAGGAATGGTTATATTATTAACCACTCCGCTTCGAGTCCGGGGAGAAAGTATCGTTTGCGGACTAACATGTTTCAATGTTTCGGTTTTAATGGTGTATTGCGGAAGAACATTTGATTCAAATATGTGGTGTATTGCTGTTATGTTTCTGCAGATTGATTGAGCCATTCTCAAGGGTTGAGATCACTCATATTGCCGAACTCATTGAACTGCCATGACCATGTGGAGAAGAAACTTTCTCGGATGATTTTAGATAAGAAGTTTTCGGGGACTCGGATCGTGGTGCTTTGGATGTCTTGTTATATTTGACGATCCCAAGACCGATGCCATCTACCCCACAACATTGGAAACCATCTCCAACATTGGCAAGGTCGTGAGACAACCTCTATGTCGTCCATAAGATAATGGCGTAGGGTGTGATACCTAGGAATGGTTATATTATTAACCACTCCGCTTCGAGTCCGGGAGAAAGTATCGTTTGCGGACTAACATGTTTCAATGTTTCGGTTTTAATGGTGTATTGCGGAAGAACATTTGATTCAAATATGTGGTGTATTGCTGTTATGTTTCTGCAGATTGATTGAGCCATTCTCAAGGGTTGAGATCACTCATATTGCCGAACTCATTGAACTGCAATGAGACCGTGTGTGGAGAAGAAACTTTCTCGATGATTTTAGATAAGAAGTTTTCGGGACTCGGATCGAGGTGCTTTGGATGTCTTGTTATATTTGACGATCCCAAGACCGATGCCATCTACCCCACAACATTGGAAACCATCTCCAACATTGGCAAGGTCGTGAGACGCCCTCTATGTCGTCGTCCGCTAAGATAATGGCGTAGGTGTGATACCTAGGAATGGTTATATTATTAACCACTCCGCTTCGAGTCCGGGAGAAAGTATCGTTTGCGGACTAACATGTTTCAATGTTTCGGTTTTAATGGTGTATTGCGGAAGAACAGTTGATTCAAATATGTGGTGTATTGCCTGTTATGTTTCTGCAGATTGATTGAGCCATTCTCAAGGGTTGAGATCACTCATATTGTCGAACTCATTGAACTGCCAGTAGACCGCGTGGAGAAGAAACTTTCTCAGATAATTTTGGATAAGAAGTTTTCAGGGACTCTGGATCAGGGTGCTGGATGTCTTGTTATATTTGACGATCCCAAGACCGATGCCATCTACCCCACAACATTGGAAACCATCTCCAACATTGGCAAGGTCGTGAGATGAACCTCTATGTCAGGTCTGCTAAGATAATGGCGTAGGGTGTGATACCTAGGAATGGTTATATTATTAACCACTCCGCTTCGAGTCCGGGGAGAAAGTATCGTTTGCGGACTAACATGTTTCAATGTTTCGGTTTTAATGGTGTATTGCGGAAGAACATTTGATTCAAATATGTGGTGTATTGCCTGTTATGTTTCTGCAGATTGATTGAGCCATTCTCAAGGGTTGAGATCACTCATATTGCCGAACTCATTGAACTGCCAGTAGACCGTGTGGAGAAGAAACTTTCTCAGATAATTTTAGATAAGAAGTTTTCAGGGACTCTGGATCAGGGTGCTGGATGTCTTGTTATATTTGACGATCCCAAGACCGATGCCATCTACCCCACAACATTGGAAACCATCTCCAACATTGGCAAGGTCGTGAGACGACCTCTATGTCGTCCGCTAAGATAATGGCGTAGGGTGTGATACCTAGGAATGGTTATATTATTAACCACTCCGCTTCGAGTCCGGGGAGAAAGTATCGTTTGCGGACTAACATGTTTCAATGTTTCGGTTTTAATGGTGTATTGCGGAAGAACATTTGATTCAAATATGTGGTGTATTGCCTGTTATGTTTCTGCAGATTGATTGAGCCATTCTCAAGGGTTGAGATCACTCATATTGCCGAACTCATTGAACTGCCAGTAGACCGTGTGGAGAAGAAACTTTCTCAGATGATTTTAGATAAGAAGTTTTCAGGGACTCTGGATCAGGGTGCTGGATGTCTTGTTATATTTGACGATCCCAAGACCGATGCCATCTACCCCACAACATTGGAAACCATCTCCAACATTGGCAAGGTCGTAGACAGCCTCTATGTCAGGTCTGCTAAGATAATGGCGTAGGGTGTGATACCTAGGAATGGTTATATTATTAACCACTCCGCTTTCGAGTCCGGGAGAAAGTATCGTTTGCGGACTAACATGTTTCAATGTTTCGATTTTAATGGTGTATTGCGGAAGAACATTTGATTCAAATATGTGGTGTATTGCCTGTTATGTTTCTGCAGATTGATTGAGCCATTCTCAAGGGTTGAGATCACTCATATTGCCGAACTCATTGAACTGCCAAGAGACCATGTGGAGAAGAAACTTTCTCGGATGATTTTAGATAAGAAGTTTTCGGGGACTCGGATCGGGTGCTTTGGATGTCTTGTTATATTTGACGATCCCAAGACCGATGCCATCTACCCCACAACATTGGAAACCATCTCCAACATTGGCAAGGTCGTGAGACGCCTCTATGTCAGTCTGCTAAGATAATGGCGTAGGGTGTGATACCTAGGAATGGTTATATTATTAACCACTCCGCTTGAGTCCGGGAGAAAGTATCGTTTGCGGACTAACATGTTTCAATGTTTCGTTTTAATGGTGTATTGCGGAAGAACATTTGATTCAAATATGTGGTTTATTGCTCGTTATGTTTCTGCAGATTGATTGAGCCATTCTCAAGGGTTGAGATCACTCATATTGCCGAACTCATTGAACTCGCCATGAGACCGTGTGGAGAAGAAACTTTCTCGGATGATTTTAGATAAGAAGTTTTCAGGACTCGGATCGTGGTGCTGGATGTCTTGTTATATTTGACGATCCCAAGACCGATGCCATCTACCCCACAACATTGGAAACCATCTCCAACATTGGCAAGGTCGTGACGACCTCTATGTCAGTCCGCTAAGATAATGGCGTAGGGTGTGATACCTAGGAATGGTTATATTATTAACCACTCCGCTTGAGTCCGGGAGAAAGTATCGCTTTGCGGACTAACATGTTTCAATGTTTCGATTTTAATAGTGTATTGCGGAAGAACATTTGATTCAAATATGTGGTGTATTGCACGTTATGTTTCTGCAGATTGATTGAGCCATTCTCAAGGGTTGAGATCACTCATATTGCCGAACTCATTGAACTGCCAGTAAGACCATGTGGAGAAGAAACTTTCTCGGATGATTTTAGATAAGAAGTTTTCGGGGACTCGGATCAGGGTGCTGGATGTCTTGTTATATTTGACGATCCCAAGACCGATGCCATCTACCCCACAACATTGGAAACCATCTCCAACATTGGCAAGGTCGTAGACAGCCTCTATGTCAGGTCTGCTAAGATAATGGCGTAGGGTGTGATACCTAGGAATGGTTATATTATTAACCACTCCGCTTCGAGTCCGGGGAGAAAGTATCGTTTGCGGACTAACATGTTTCAATGTTTCGGTTTTAATGGTGTATTGCGGAAGAACATTTGATTCAAATATGTGGTTTATTGCCTGTTATGTTTCTGCAGATTGATTGAGCCATTCTCAAGGGTTGAGATCACTCATATTGCCGAACTCATTGAACCGCCAAGAGAAGCGTGTGGAGAAGAAACTTTCTCGGATGATTTTAGATAAGAAGTTTTCGGGGACTCGGATCGTGGTTTGGATGTCTTGTTATATTTGACGATCCCAAGACCGATGCCATCTACCCCACAACATTGGAAACCATCTCCAACATTGGCAAGGTCGTGAGACGACCTCTATGTCGTCCGCTAAGATAATGGCGTAGGGTGTGATACCTAGGAATGGTTATATTATTAACCACTCCGCTTTCGAGTCCGGGAGAAAGTATCGTTTGCGGACTAACATGTTTCAATGTTTCGGTTTTAATGGTGTATTGCGGAAGAACATTTGATTCAAATATGTGGTGTATTGCTCGTTATGTTTCTGCAGATTGATTGAGCCATTCTCAAGGGTTGAGATCACTCATATTGCCGAACTCATTGAACTGCCAGTAGACCATGTGGAGAAGAAACTTTCTCAGATGATTTTAGATAAGAAGTTTTCAGGGACTCTGGATCAGGGTGCTGGATGTCTTGTTATATTTGACGATCCCAAGACCGATGCCATCTACCCCACAACATTGGAAACCATCTCCAACATTGGCAAGGTCGTAGACAGCCTCTATGTCGTGCCGCTAAGATAATGGCGTAGGTGTGATACCCTAGGAATGGTTATATTATTAACCACTCCGCTTCGAGTCCGGGGAGAAAGTATCGTTTACGGACTAACATGTTTCAATGTTTCGGTTTTAATGGTGTATTGCGGAAGAACATTTGATTCAAATATGTGGTGTATTGCCTGTTATGTTTCTGCAGATTGATTGAGCCATTCTCAAGGGTTGAGATCACTCATATTGCCGAACTCATTGAACTGCCAGTAGACCGTGTGGAGAAGAAACTTTCTCAGATGATTTTAGATAAGAAGTTTTCAGGGACTCTGGATCAGGGTGCTGGATGTCTTGTTATATTTGACGATCCCAAGATCGATGCCATCTACCCCACAACATTGGAAACCATCTCCAACATTGGCAAGGTCGTAGACAGCCTCTATGTCAGGTCTGCTAAGATAATGGCGTAGGGTGTGATACCTAGGAATGGTTATATTATTAACCACTCCGCTTCGAGTCCGGGGAGAAAGTATCGTTTGCGGACTAACATGTTTCAATGTTTCGGTTTTAATGGTGTATTGCGGAAGAACATTTGATTCAAATATGTGGTGTATTGCTGTTATGTTTCGCAGATTGATTGAGCCATTCTCAAGGGTTGAGATCACTCATATTGCCGAACTCATTGAACTCGCCATGAGACCATGTGGAGAAAGAAACTTTCTCGGATGATTTTAGATAAGAAGTTTTCGGGACTCGGATCGAGTGCTGGATGTCTTGTTATATTTGACGATCCCAAGATCGATGCCATCTACCCCACAACATTGGAAACCATCTCCAACATTGGCAAGGTCGTAGACAGCCTCTATGTCAGGTCTGCTAAGATAATGGCGTAGGGTGTGATACCTAGGAATGGTTATATTATTAACCACTCCGCTTGAGTCCGGGAGAAAGTATCGTTTGCGGACTAACATGTTTCAATGTTTCGGTTTTAATGGTGTATTGCGGAAGAACATTTGATTCAAATATGTGGTGTATTGCCTGTTATGTTTCTGCAGATTGATTGAGCCATTCTCAAGGGTTGAGATCACTCATATTGCCGAACTCATTGAACCGCCAAGATGGAGACCATGTGGAGAAGAAACTTTCTCAGATGATTTTAGATAAGAAGTTTTCAGGGACTCTGGATCAGGGTGCTGGATGTCTTGTTATATTTGACGATCCCAAGACCGATGCCATCTACCCCACAACATTGGAAACCATCTCCAACATTGGCAAGGTCGTAGACAGCCTCTATGTCAGGTCTGCTAAGATAATGGCGTAGGGTGTGATACCTAGGAATGGTTATATTATTAACCACTCCGCTTCGAGTCCGGGGAGAAAGTATCGTTTGCGGACTAACATTTTTCAATGTTTCGATTTTAATGGTGTATTGCGGAAGAACATTTGATTCAAATATGTGGTGTATTGCCTGTTATGTTTCTGCAGATTGATTGAGCCATTCTCAAGGGTTGAGATCACTCATATTGCCGAACTCATTGAACTGCCAGTAGACCGTGTGGAGAAGAAACTTTCTCAGATGATTTTAGATAAGAAGTTTTCAGGGACTCTGGATCAGGGTGCTGGATGTCTTGTTATATTTGACGATCCCAAGACCGATGCCATCTACCCCACAACATTGGAAACCATCTCCAACATTGGCAAGGTCGTAGACAGCCTCTATGTCAGGTCTGCTAAGATAATGGCGTAGGGTGTGATACCTAGGAATGGTTATATTATTAACCACTCCGCTTCGAGTCCGGGGAGAAAGTATCGTTTGCGGACTAACATGTTTCAATGTTTCGATTTTAATGGTGTATTGCGGAAGAACATTTGATTCAAATATGTGGTGTATTGCCTGTTATGTTTCTGCAGATTGATTGAGCCATTCTCAAGGGTTGAGATCACTCATATTGCCGAACTCATTGAACGCCAAGAGACCATGTGGAGAAGAAACTTTCTCGGATGATTTTAGATAAGAAGTTTTCAGGGACTCTGGATCAGGGTGCTGGATGTCTTGTTATATTTGACGATCCCAAGACCGATGCCATCTACCCCACAACATTGGAAACCATCTCCAACATTGGCAAGGTCGTAGACGACCTCTATGTCGTCCGCTAAGATAATGGCGTAGGGTGTGATACCTAGGAATGGTTATATTATTAACCACTCCGCTTCGAGTCCGGGAGAAAGTATCGTTTGCGGACTAACATGTTTCAATGTTTCGGTTTTAATGGTGTATTGCGGAAGAACATTTGATTCAAATATGTGGTGTATTGCTGTTATGTTTCTGCAGATTGATTGAGCCATTCTCAAGGGTTGAGATCACTCATATTGCCGAACTCATTGAACCGCCATGAGACCATGTGGAGAAGAAACTTTCTCGATGATTTTAGATAAGAAGTTTTCGGGGACTCGGATCGTGGTGCTGGATGTCTTGTTATATTTGACGATCCCAAGATCGATGCCATCTACCCCACAACATTGGAAACCATCTCCAACATTGGCAAGGTCGTAGATGACCTCTATGTCGTCCGCTAAGATAATGGCGTAGGTGTGATACCTAGGAATGGTTATATTATTAACCACTCCGCTTCGAGTCCGGGAGAAAGTATCGTTTGCGGACTAACATGTTTCAATGTTTCGGTTTTAATGGTGTATTGCGGAAGAACATTTGATTCAAATATGTGGTGTATTGCTCGTTATGTTTCTCGCAGATTGATTGAGCCATTCTCAAGGGTTGAGATCACTCATATTGCCGAACTCATTGAACCGCCAAGAGACCATGTGTGGAGAAGAAACTTTCTCGGATGATTTTAGATAAGAAGTTTTCGGGGACTCGGATCGAGTCTTTGGATGTCTTGTTATATTTGACGATCCCAAGATCGATGCCATCTACCCCACAACATTGGAAACCATCTCCAACATTGGCAAGGTCGTGACAGCCTCTCTATGTCGTCTGCTAAGATAATGGCGTAGGGTGTGATACCTAGGAATGGTTATATTATTAACCACTCCGCTTCGAGTCCGGGAGAAAGTATCGTTTATGCGGACTAACATGTTTCAATGTTTCGGTTTTAATGGTGTATTGCGGAAGAACATTTGATTCAAATATGTGGTGTATTGCCTGTTATGTTTCTGCAGATTGATTGAGCCATTCTCAAGGGTTGAGATCACTCATATTGCCGAACTCATTGAACCGCCAGTAGACCATGTGGAGAAGAAACTTTCTCAGATGATTTTAGATAAGAAGTTTTCAGGGACTCTGGATCAGGGTGCTGGATGTCTTGTTATATTTGACGATCCCAAGACCGATGCCATCTACCCCACAACATTGGAAACCATCTCCAACATTGGCAAGGTCGTAGACAGCCTCTATGTCGTCCCGCTAAGATAATGGCGTAGGGTGTGATACCTAGGAATGGTTATATTATTAACCACTCCGCTTCGAGTCCGGGGAGAAAGTATCGTTTGCGGACTAACATGTTTCAATGTTTCGATTTTAATGGTGTATTGCGGAAGAACATTTGATTCAAATATGTGGTGTATTGCCTGTTATGTTTCTGCAGATTGATTGAGCCATTCTCAAGGGTTGAGATCACTCATATTGCCGAACTCATTGAACTGCCAGTAGACCATGTGGAGAAGAAACTTTCTCAGATGATTTTAGATAAGAAGTTTTCAGGGACTCTGGATCAGGGTGCTGGATGTCTTGTTATATTTGACGATCCCAAGACCGATGCCATCTACCCCACAACATTGGAAACCATCTCCAACATTGGCAAGGTCGTAGACAGCCTCTATGTCAGGTCTGCTAAGATAATGGCGTAGGGTGTGATACCTAGGAATGGTTATATTATTAACCACTCCGCTTCGAGTCCGGGGAGAAAGTATCGTTTGCGGACTAACATGTTTCAATGTTTCGATTTTAATAGTGTATTGCGGAAGAACATTTGATTCAAATATGTGGTGTATTGCCTGTTATGTTTCTGCAGATTGATTGAGCCATTCTCAAGGGTTGAGATCACTCATATTGCCGAACTCATTGAACTGCCAGTAGACCATGTGGAGAAGAAACTTTCTCAGATGATTTTAGATAAGAAGTTTTCAGGGACTCTGGATCAGGGTGCTGGATGTCTTGTTATATTTGACGATCCCAAGACCGATGCCATCTACCCCACAACATTGGAAACCATCTCCAACATTGGCAAGGTCGTGACGACCTCTATGTCGTCCACTAAGATAATGGCGTAGGGTGTGATACCTAGGAATGGTTATATTATTAACCACTCCGCTTCGAGTCCGGAGAGAAAGTATCGCTTATGGACTAACATGTTTCAATGTTTCGGTTTTAATGGTGTATTGCGGAAGAACATTTGATTCAAATATGTGGTTTATTGCTGTTATGTTTCTGCAGATTGATTGAGCCATTCTCAAGGTTGAGATCACTCATATTGCCGAACTCATTGAACTCGCCAAGAGACCATGTGGAGAAGAAACTTTCTCGGATGATTTTAGATAAGAAGTTTTCAGGACTCGGATCGAGTGCTGGATGTCTTGTTATATTTGACGATCCCAAGACCGATGCCATCTACCCCACAACATTGGAAACCATCTCCAACATTGGCAAGGTCGTGAGGCAGCCTCTATGTCAGTCCGCTAAGATAATGGCGTAGGGTGTGATACCTAGGAATGGTTATATTATTAACCACTCCGCTTCGAGTCCGGGGAGAAAGTATCGTTTGCGGACTAACATGTTTCAATGTTTCGGTTTTAATGGTGTATTGCGGAAGAACATTTGATTCAAATATGTGGTGTATTGCCTGTTATGTTTCTGCAGATTGATTGAGCCATTCTCAAGGGTTGAGATCACTCATATTGCCGAACTCATTGAACCGCCAAGTGAGACCATGTGGAGAAGAAACTTTCTCGGATGATTTTAGATAAGAAGTTTTGGGGACTCGGATCGAGTCTTGGATGTCTTGTTATATTTGACGATCCCAAGACCGATGCCATCTACCCCACAACATTGGAAACCATCTCCAACATTGGCAAGGTCGTAGACAGCCTCTATGTCAGGTCTGCTAAGATAATGGCGTAGGGTGTGATACCTAGGAATGGTTATATTATTAACCACTCCGCTTCGAGTCCGGGGAGAAAGTATCGTTTACGGACTAACATGTTTCAATGTTTCGGTTTTAATGGTGTATTGCGGAAGAACATTTGATTCAAATATGTGGTGTATTGCTGTTATGTTTCTGCAGATTGATTGAGCCATTCTCAAGGGTTGAGATCACTCATATTGCCGAACTCATTGAACTCGCCATGAGACCATGTGGAGAAGAAACTTTCTCAGATGATTTTAGATAAGAAGTTTTCAGGGACTCTGGATCAGGGTGCTGGATGTCTTGTTATATTTGACGATCCCAAGATCGATGCCATCTACCCCACAACATTGGAAACCATCTCCAACATTGGCAAGGTCGTAAGACAGCCTCTATGTCAGTCTGCTAAGATAATGGCGTAGGGTGTGATACCTAGGAATGGTTATATTATTAACCACTCCACTTCGAGTCCGGGGAGAAAGTATCGTTTGCGGACTAACATGTTTCAATGTTTCGGTTTTAATGGTGTATTGCGGAAGAACATTTGATTCAAATATGTGGTGTATTGCCTGTTATGTTTCTGCAGATTGATTGAGCCATTCTCAAGGGTTGAGATCACTCATATTGCCGAACTCATTGAACTGCCAGTAGACCATGTGGAGAAGAAACTTTCTCAGATGATTTTAGATAAGAAGTTTTCAGGGACTCGGATCGAGTCTTTGGATGTCTTGTTATATTTGACGATCCCAAGACCGATGCCATCTACCCCACAACATTGGAAACCATCTCCAACATTGGCAAGGTCGTAGACAGCCTCTATGTCAGGTCTGCTAAGATAATGGCGTAGGGTGTGATACCTAGGAATGGTTATATTATTAACCACTCCGCTTCGAGTCCGGGGAGAAAGTATCGTTTGCGGACTAACATGTTTCAATGTTTCGGTTTTAATGGTGTATTGCGGAAGAACATTTGATTCAAATATGTGGTGTATTGCCTGTTATGTTTCTGCAGATTGATTGAGCCATTCTCAAGGGTTGAGATCACTCATATTGCCGAACTCATTGAACCGCCAATGAGACCATGTGGAGAAGAAACTTTCTCGGATGATTTTAGATAAGAAGTTTTCAGGACTCTCGGATCGAGGTGCTGGATGTCTTGTTATATTTGGACGATCCCAAGACCGATGCCATCTACCCCACAACATTGGAAACCATCTCCAACATTGGCAAGGTCGTGAGACAGCCTCTATGTCAGTCCATGCTAAGATAATGGCGTAGGGTGTGATACCTAGGAATGGTTATATTATTAACCACTCCGCTTCGAGTCCGGGGAGAAAGTATCGTTTGCGACTAACATTTTTCAATGTTTCGATTTTAATGGTGTATTGCGGAAGAACATTTGATTCAAATATGTGGTGTATTGCCTCGTTATGTTTCTGCAGATTGATTGAGCCATTCTCAAGGGTTGAGATCACTCATATTGCCGAACTCATTGAACCGCCATGAGACCAGTGTGGAGAAGAAACTTTCTCGGATGATTTTAGATAAGAAGTTTTCGGGGACTCGGATCGAGTCTTGCTGGATGTCTTGTTATATTTGACGATCCCAAGACCGATGCCATCTACCCCACAACATTGGAAACCATCTCCAACATTGGCAAGGTCGTAGACAGCCTCTATGTCAGGTCTGCTAAGATAATGGCGTAGGGTGTGATACCTAGGAATGGTTATATTATTAACCACCTCGCTTCGAGTCCGGGAGAAAGTATCGCTTTGCGGACTAACATGTTTCAATGTTTCGATTTTAATGGTGTATTGCGGAAGAACATTTGATTCAAATATGTGGTGTATTGCCTGTTATGTTTCTGCAGATTGATTGAGCCATTCTCAAGGGTTGAGATCACTCATATTGCCGAACTCATTGAACTGCCAGTAGACCATGTGGAGAAGAAACTTTCTCAGATGATTTTAGATAAGAAGTTTTCAGGGACTCGGATCGAGTCTTTGGATGTCTTGTTATATTTGACGATCCCAAGACCGATGCCATCTACCCCACAACATTGGAAACCATCTCCAACATTGGCAAGGTCGTAGACAGCCTCTATGTCAGGTCTGCTAAGATAATGGCGTAGGGTGTGATACCTAGGAATGGTTATATTATTAACCACTCCGCTTCGAGTCCGGGGAGAAAGTATCGTTTGCGGACTAACATGTTTCAATGTTTCGGTTTTAATGGTGTATTGCGGAAGAACATTTGATTCAAATATGTGGTGTATTGCTGTTATGTTTCTGCAGATTGATTGAGCCATTCTCAAGGGTTGAGATCACTCATATTGCCGAACTCATTGAACTCGCCATGAGACCGTGTGGAGAAGAAACTTTCTCGGATGATTTTAGATAAGAAGTTTTCGGGACTCGGATCGTGGTGCTTTGGATGTCTTGTTATATTTGACGATCCCAAAATCGATGCCATCTACCCCACAACATTGGAAACCATCTCCAACATTGGCAAGGTCGTAGACAAATTCTATGTCGTCCGCTAAGATAATGGCGTAGGGTGTGATACCTAGGAATGGTTATATTATTAACCACTCCGCTTGAGTCCGGGGAAAGTATCGTTTGCGGACTAACATGTTTCAATGTTTCGGTTTTAATGGTGTATTGCGAAGAACATTTGATTCAAATATGTGGTGTATTGCTCATTTATGTTTCGCAGATTGATTGAGCCATTCTCAAGGGTTGAGATCACTCATATTGCCGAACTCATTGAACCGCCAAGAGACCATGTGGAGAAGAAACTTTCTCAGATGATTTTAGATAAGAAGTTTTCAGGGACTCTGGATCAGGGTGCTGGATGTCTTGTTATATTTGACGATCCCAAGACCGATGCCATCTACCCCACAACATTGGAAACCATCTCCAACATTGGCAAGGTCGTAGAGACACCTCTATGTCGTCCGCTAAGATAATGGCGTAGGGTGTGATACCTAGGAATGGTTATATTATTAACCACTCCGCTTCGAGTCCGGGGAGAAAGTATCGTTTGCGGACTAACATGTTTCAATGTTTCGGTTTTAATGGTGTATTGCGGAAGAACATTTGATTCAAATATGTGGTGTATTGCCTGTTATGTTTCTGCATTGATTGAGCCATTCTCAAGGGTTGAGATCACTCATATTGCCGAACTCATTGAACCGCCAAGAGACCGTGTGGAGAAGAAACTTTCTCGATGATTTTAGATAAGAAGTTTTCGGACTCTCGGATCGTGGTCTGGATGTCTTGTTATATTTGACGATCCCAAGACCGATGCCATCTACCCCACAACATTGGAAACCATCTCCAACATTGGCAAGGTCGTGAGACAGCCTCTATGTCGTCCCGCTAAGATAATGGCGTAGGGTGTGATACCTAGGAATGGTTATATTATTAACCACTCCGCTTGAGTCCGGGGAGAAAGTATCGTTTGCGGACTAACATGTTTCAATGTTTCGATTTTAATGGTGTATTGCGGAAGAACATTTGATTCAAATATGTGGTGTATTGCTGTTATGTTTCTGCAGATTGATTGAGCCATTCTCAAGGGTTGAGATCACTCATATTGCCGAACTCATTGAACCGCCAAGAGACCATGTGGAGAAGAAACTTTCTCGAGATGATTTTAGATAAGAAGTTTTCGGGGACTCGGATCGTGGTGCTTTGATGTCTTGTTATATTTGACGATCCCAAGACCGATGCCATCTACCCCACAACATTGGAAACCATCTCCAACATTGGCAAGGTCGTAGACGCCTCTATGTCGTCCGCTAAGATAATGGCGTAGGTGTGATACCTAGGAATGGTTATATTATTAACCACTCCGCTTCGAGTCCGGGAGAAAGTATCGTTTGCGGACTAACATGTTTCAATGTTTCGGTTTTAATGGTGTATTGCGGAAGAACATTTGATTCAAATATGTGGTGTATTGCTGTTATGTTTCTGCAGATTGATTGAGCCATTCTCAAGGGTTGAGATCACTCATATTGCCGAACTCATTGAACCGCCAAGAGACCGTGTGGAGAAAGAAACTTTTCGAGATGATTTTAGATAAGAAGTTTTCGGGACTCGGATCGTGTGCTGGATGTCTTGTTATATTTGATTTATCCCAAGACCGATGCCATCTACCCCACAACATTGGAAACCATCTCCAACATTGGCAAGGTCGTAGACAACCTCTATGTCGTCCGCGCTAAGATAATGGCGTAGGGTGTGATACCTAGGAATGGTTATATTATTAACCACTCCGCTTCGAGTCCGGGAGAAAGTATCGTTTGCGGACTAACATGTTTCAATGTTTCGATTTTAATGGTGTATTGCGGAAGAACATTTGATTCAAATATGTGGTGTATTGCTCGTTATGTTTCTGCAGATTGATTGAGCCATTCTCAAGGGTTGAGATCACTCATATTGCCGAACTCATTGAACTGCCATGAGAGACGTGTGGAGAAGAAACTTTCTCGATGATTTTAGATAAGAAGTTTTCAGGGACTCTGGATCAGGGTGCTGGATGTCTTGTTATATTTGACGATCCCAAGACCGATGCCATCTACCCCACAACATTGGAAACCATCTCCAACATTGGCAAGGTCGTAGACAGCCTCTATGTCAGGTCTGCTAAGATAATGGCGTAGGGTGTGATACCTAGGAATGGTTATATTATTAACCACTCCGCTTCGAGTCCGGGGAGAAAGTATCGTTTGCGGACTAACATGTTTCAATGTTTCGGTTTTAATGGTGTATTGCGGAAGAACATTTGATTCAAATATGTGGTGTATTGCCTGTTATGTTTCTGCAGATTGATTGAGCCATTCTCAAGGGTTGAGATCACTCATATTGCCGAACTCATTGAACTGCCAGTAGACCATGTGGAGAAGAAACTTTCTCAGATGATTTTAGATAAGAAGTTTTCAGGGACTCTGGATCAGGGTGCTGGATGTCTTGTTATATTTGACGATCCCAAGACCGATGCCATCTACCCCACAACATTGGAAACCATCTCCAACATTGGCAAGGTCGTGAGACAAAATTTCTATGTCAGTCCATAAGATAATGGCGTAGGGTGTGATACCTAGGAATGGTTATATTATTAACCACTCCGCTTGAGTCCGGGAGAAAGTATCGTTTGCGGACTAACATGTTTCAATGTTTCGGTTTTAATGGTGTATTGCGGAAGAACATTTGATTCAAATATGTGGTGTATTGCCCGTTATGTTTCTGCAGATTGATTGAGCCATTCTCAAGGGTTGAGATCACTCATATTGCCGAACTCATTGAACCGCCAAGAGACCATGTGGAGAAGAAACTTTCTCGATGATTTTAGATAAGAAGTTTTCGTGGACTCGGATCGTGTCTGCCGGATGTCTTGTTATATTTGACGATCCCAAGACCGATGCCATCTACCCCACAACATTGGAAACCATCTCCAACATTGGCAAGGTTGTAGATGCGACCTCTATGTCGTCCGCTAAGATAATGGCGTAGGTGTGATACCTAGGAATGGTTATATTATTAACCACTCCGCTTCGAGTCCGGGAGAAAGTATCGTTTATGGACTAACATTTTTCAATGTTTCGGTTTTAATGGTGTATTGCGGAAGAACATTTGATTCAAATATGTGGTGTATTGCCCGTTATGTTTTCAGCAGATTGATTGAGCCATTCTCGAGGGTTGAGATCACTCATATTGCCGAACTCATTGAACCGCCAAGAGACCATGTGGAGAAGAAACTTTCTCGGATGATTTTAGATAAGAAGTTTTCGGGGACTCGGATCGTGTCTTTGGATGTCTTGTTATATTTGACGATCCCAAGACCGATGCCATCTACCCCACAACATTGGAAACCATCTCCAACATTGGCAAGGTCGTGAGACGACCTCTCTGTGTCGTCCGCTAAGATAATGGCGTAGGGTGTGATACCTAGGAATGGTTATATTATTAACCACTCCGCTTGAGTCCGGGGAGAAAGTATCGTTTATGGACTAACATGTTTCAATGTTTCGGTTTTAATGGTGTATTGCGGAAGAACATTTGATTCAAATATGTGGTGTATTGCCTGTTATGTTTCTACAACTTTTTCTAAGTTGTCTTTCTTTGAATTTAGCTTGTTCACTTTATTTGGCAACATTAGTTCTTTAATAGAACCATATCTTTTTAGGGATAAGTGGAACCAACTTTCTCATGACTTTAGAATTATATTCTCATCTAAACTTAGTTTTATCGGACAAGAAAAATAGGTATAGTTCAAAATTATTATTTTTGATACAATGATTAGAATTATCTATGATCCCTTTTAACTTTGAAATAGAAAAATAAACGTGTTTCAGTGAGTTAGAACTCACATTTTTATTTTTCAATTATGTTTTTTTCCTTAATAATTATGGATTTAACTATTAAATGCAATTTAAATTTCATACAAAATAAATTTTAAACTTTTAAAATTGAAGATAGTAGATAGCATTAATAAAATTGAAGGCATATTAAATTTAAACTTTGCATGTGATAAATATATATGTATTTACAATTTGATTTGTGTCATAAAATTCCTTTAATACAATAAGCTAAGGACTACACTAACAAATATTTTAAAGTTCGATAAGTGATTAAAAATTAAACCATAATTTCGAGCCTGTATAGTGTAACTAATCCTTCTCTCTATTCAACTCATTTTGATTGTCCTGAAATGTTTTCGTTTCCTTATTTTTCATATAGATTTTATATATACAACAAAATTATAAATGCAATGAATATATTTTTATTAAAATTTTTTTTGAAGAAATTATAGAAAGAGCCTGATAATGTGGTCCCTAATATCATATTAAATAATATGACCCCCCAGTATTTTATCCGAACAATATGTGACTGCAATTTATGATCATAGGCACAGCTTCTAATTTTAGTATGGAAAACTGAAAAATAGATCGGTCCACTCCAAAAGAAGAAGTTTTATTATTATTTTATTATTTTTACATTGACTTTGGATTCCAACGAACTTTCTCCGCCCAAATCGCACCAGAAAATATAAGCCACACAAAAAAACAAACAAACATTTCCGATCCGGAAAAAGGTAGATCGTTGACCATGAACTCCGGCACATCCGACGGAGAATTGGCGGCCCCTGGATCGAGCGGGAGGGTGAGCTCTACATCGTCAGCAGACAAGAAAAAAGAGAAGGCAAGAGTGAGCCGCACGTCGATGATACTGTGGCATGCTCACCAAAACGACTCCGGCGCTGTCCGCAAGCTTCTCGAGGAAGATCGGGCTTTGGTCAACGCTAGAGATTACGACAGCCGTACGCCTCTCCACGTTGCTTCGCTCCATGGCTGGATCGACGTCGCCAAGTGCCTCCTTGAATTTGGTGCCGATGTCAACGCCCAAGATCGCTGGAAGAATACGGTGCCGCTTTAAAGGCTTTCTTTCGTTTTCAATGTTCTAATATGGATTTAACCTGAATTTTGTTGATTTGATTTTTGTTTGCTTGATGGTGATAGCCTTTAGCTGATGCAGAAGGAGCTAAAAAACATAATATGATTGAACTATTGAAGTCAAATGGTGGATTATCTTACGTAAGTTCAGAATTTTGTTTTGCAGTTTTTCATTAGAGTATTTTGCGAACTATTTTCTTTTGATATTTAGTCTAAAGTTAAAGGACTTCTCAAAATGCCTGCTCTCTTAATCGCATTATCCGTTGTAATAAACCTTGATCGTGTGATGAATGATTATTTGCGGGGAATGACACTTTGATTTTATGCGATTACTCTGACTGTATCCAGTTTATGTTTCATTTTGGTCGACATTTATGCATTTCATACTTGGTTCTAAGACTGAGGATCTAGATATTGTGGCTGACTTGATGGTTGATATTATGGATTGTTTTATTTTTAAGAATTATTATTTTTTGAATGCCTGGAAGGACATCATATTGGATGTGGCTGTTTGGTCAGAACGTTGTTTAAAGTGATCCAGATCCATAGATCTGATAACTTTTATTTTTGTTTTAAGTCATGAAAAGTTTCCTTAGAAAGTGAAATGGACCCTGCTTTTGGCTCTTAATAGTGCTTGTTAATTCTCTCTTATAATCTGATTGATTTTTGAGCTAGTAGAAGTGCTTGTAATTAAGACCTTGTTAGTTTTGCATTCTAACTTCTCTTGTGAGTTTTAAGTTAAAATTCTATTTGTTGCAGGGCCAAAGTGGAAGCCACTTTGAACCAAAGCCGGTTCTGCCTCCTCTACCAAACAAGTGTGACTGGGAAGTTGACCCTTCTGAGCTGGACTTCTCTAGTTCAAATATCATAGGAAAGGTGTGATTTCAATTATTTAATATTGCTAACTTGCGGAGCAGAACAAAGCCCGCTTGCATGCATGCGAATTGCTTTTATGTGTAAAACGATTTTGAGAAAAACTGGTTGTTTTATTTTTGCATGATGCATCTACCTTGGTTTTTGGCTTTGCTTGGTAAAGAGGATGGAAAATGAGAAACCTAGAAATTTTTATCTAATTGTTAGGTTTCATAACCACTTCTCAACTTTGTAGCTTAAGCTTTGGAATAAAACTTTTTCCTTCCTCCTTGTGATCCTCCCAACCAAGCAAAGCCATAATTCTTATCATAACTAAGACTAATGTCTTCTATCACTTTTGGTGTCTGAAGTGCCTGTGATTCTCAGATAAATCAGAGGGTTTATCATGGATGTAGACGTGGTGTGTGGCAAGAAAGGAAATAATAAAGACCTTATGACTAGCATAATTGTAATCTTCTCCATGGAAAAATAGTAACCATTTGATGAAATCAAGATTTACTATGTCTTAATTTGACAATCATCATGGACATTTACATCAAAATTGGCCCTTATCATGAAGTGGTCTTTAGAAGTATGATATCATCTCCCCATACACAGAGATGGCTGAATGTATATGTCCTTTTCTGCTTAGTAGAAAGATTGATTACTATAAAAGCTCATACCTGAGATTATGTTTTTTGGGCTAATGTAAGTTTGAACTAGCTATCAAACTTCTTCAAATGGTTTAGATTGTTGGCGTGTCTCTCTGATGTGTAAGTTCCATTTGCCAGTTTGGAACTTGAGTTCATATGTAAGCTCCGTAATTTCTGGTTGTAAGCAAGTCAGCATGTAAGTATCTGGAATATGTGCTTTCTCTAATTATATCTCATATTGCCAGGGGTCATTTGGTGAGATTTTAAAAGCCAGTTGGCGAGGAACACCTGTAGCTGTCAAACGCATTATTCCATCACTTTCAGATGATAGATTGGTTATGTAAGCCCACGATGTTTTGAATGTATCTCTATAGTTTGCATCCAAAGCTCTTTCCCATAAAAGTTTCTTTCTTTGATTTGTGTCCTATGCTGAAAAGGTGAATATGTTCTAATTGACAATGAAAAGCAGCCGAAGGAAAAGATAAACCGATTTGAGTTCACAGAAGAAGGCATGAAACATTTTCTTTAGTGACACATGCATCTCCTTCTTGTAATTAGCTTCAATTTTTGAAAGAAACTCCCATATGTTACCAGGTTAATCTGATGCTTGTTGTAGCATGATTAATTTCCTATCTATCCTGATTTTTTACTGAATTAAGAAGGCAACTTGTGTGTTTTCTGCTCTGCTGGTTCAGTCAGGATTTCAGGCATGAAGTGAATTTGCTTGTAAAGCTCCGCCATCCTAATATAGTTCAATTCCTTGGAGCTGTCACTGACAAGAAGCCCCTTATGTTAATTACTGAGTATTTAAAAGGGGTATGTGAATGTATATATGTTTCTCAATCCAGTTTCTCTTTAGAGTTTTGCTACTTTTGCTCTAATTACTGTTTCTTTGATCTATATTATGTTTTATTACAGGGTGATCTTCACCAGTATCTCAAGGAAAAGGGTTCGCTTAGTGCATCAACTGCCGTCAGCTTTGCATTGGACATTGCGAGGTATATAAGAATGTTTCTAGGCTAAGTTGTATAGTCGGTGCAGCGCTATGTGTCCTGCTCTTGTATCAGAGTAAACCTTGGAGTAAAAGAATGAGAGAATGCAGAACTGTATCGTAAATCACGTTACTTTTTTAATTAGGATAAAATCATTGCCTTTCTTTGGTTTTTATTTTTCTAACTTCACGTCCTTTTGACTGGGAGTTACTCTGCAGAACATGTGTTGGCTATGTGATAGCATTTAATTTTCTCTCATACGTACGGCTATTTTGCTAATCTGGATTTTATGATTGTGGCCAGGGGTATGGCTTATCTTCACAATGAGCCAAATGTTATAATTCATCGAGATCTAAAACCAAGGCAAGTCAGTTTCTATTTCAGTTTTGCCGAGCAAGTAATCCTGGTTTTTCTTCAACTAGCTATTTTTTGAGGACTCTATGCATTTCATTGACTGCGTGCATGCTTATGCTGGTGATATTTGAAAGTTTTCAATAGAGCATTTAATAAAACTGTTCTGTCTTTTATTAATTAAACAACTGAATTTAAATAGAGAAAATAGTAATAATCTAATTGGGAAAATAATTCCCTTATTTTAATAAACTACTAAAAGATAAAATAAAATATTCTAGAATATCTTAAATAATTTGTTCTAAGATTTATCTACCTGAATAAGATTTATCTACCTAAATAAATTTAAAATATATCCCAAAATATATGAGTTTCACATATTTCAACACCCTCCCTCAAGTTGGTGCATATATATCAACCATGCTCAACTTGCTTACAAGAAAATCAAAGCTTGTCTTAAAGAGCCTTTCAGTGAGTATGTCAGCAATCTGTTGTTTTGAAGGAACAAACGACATGCACACTTGGTCTTCTTCATTCTTCTCCTTGATAAAGTGTCTATCAATCTCAACATGTTTAGTTCTGTCATGCTGGACTGGATTGTGAGCAATACTAATGGCAGCTTTGTTATCACAGTACAACTTCATTGGTGAAGTTATTTGTTTCCTCAACTCTTCCACAGTTTTTTTTAACCACATCATTTCACAAATTCCTTGAGCCATTGATCTAAACTCAGCCTCTGCACTACTTCTTGCTACAACATTTTGTTTTTTGCTTCGCCAAGTCACAAGGTTTCCCCAAACAAATGTACAAGATCCTCGATGTAGATCTTCTATCTCATTATTGAGCCCACACATCAGATCTCAGTATAAGCTTCAATTCCTCTTTGTTTGAATTTCTTGAAGAATAAGCCCTTTCCAGGTGAACTCTTCAAGTATTTCAGAATCTGAAACACTGCTTCTTCATGTTCCTCCATTGGGGAGTGTCTAAATTGACTCACTAAGCTCACTGCAAAAGCTATGTCTGGCCTTGTATGTGATAAGTAAATTAACTTACCGACTAATCTTTGGTACTGCCCTTTATCAACTAATCGACCTTCTTTATTTTCAAATTTTACATTTGGATCAATTAGTGTGTCAGCTGGGCGGCAATCACTCATCCCAACCTCTTTTAAAAGATCAATCACATATTTTTTCTGAGAGACCACAAGACCCTTCTTTGATCGAGCAACTTCCATTCCAAGAAAGTATTTCAAAGGATCCAAGTTTTTGATCTCAAACTCTAATGCTAGATGCTCCTTGAGACGCCTTATTTCATCCATATCATCTCCTGTAAGAATGGTATCAACATAAACTATAATAACTGCTATTCTACCTCTTTGTGAGTGTCGATAGAACATTGTGTGATTAGCTTGCCCTTGTGAGTAACCTTGTTTTTTAACAACTTGAGTGAACCGTTCAAACCAAGCTCAAGGAGATTGCTTTAGACCATACAAAGATTTCCTGAGCTTACATACTCGAGTTCAAAATTTTTCTTCAAAACCAGGAGGAGGATCCATGTAAACTTCTTCTTCAAGTTTCCCATTTAGGAAAGCATTCTTCACATCTAACTATTGTAAGGAGCAATCAAGATTAACAACAATTGATAAAAGAACTCTAACAGAATTTAATTTGGCTACTGGAGCAAATGTTTCAAGATAATCTATCTCGTATGTTTGAGTGTACCCTTTAGCCACCAGTCGGGCTTTGTATCTATCTAAAGATCCATCCGGTTTGAATTTGGTTGTGAACACCCATTTACAGCCACAATTTTTTTCCCTACAGGTAATTCCACTGTTTCCCATGTGCCTATTTTTGCAAGAGCACGCATCTCCTCTAAAATAGCTTCCTTCCACTCAGGAACTTGTAGAGCATCTTTCACATTTTTGGGTATTTTTACAGTATCGAGACACGAAACAAAGGTTGAGAATGTCGTAGACAAGGCTTTATAGGACACGAAGTTAGACATGTGATATTTGACAACATTTCTAACACATTTTCTTTTAACAATTGGAATATCTAAATCAGAAAATTCATTGGTGGGATTATGAGCTTTACCTGGATTTTTAACAAGATTTTGTGGGTCAGATTCTTGATGATGAATCTGGTGGATTCCACTCTCTTGATTTCGATTTCTTCTTAAGTAAACAATTAACTCCTTTGTTTGTTCTTTATTCTCATGATCAGACTCTACACCTTCATACTCGTTTTCATTAATATTAATATCATTAATTTTTGTGTTAATCATAAATTCACCTTTCCCATTATTAGAATTTCTATGTTGTATATTTCTAGTGTTTTCTTAATCAATTATAGAATCTTCCTTACTATAATTTCCTTCCTGGATATTAGAATTAAAGTAAGATTGCGTTTCAACAAATGTGATATCCATGGTAATAATAATCTTCCTATCCATTAGATCGTAACATTTGTAACCCTTTTTATTAAAAGCATCGCCAACAAAGTCGCATTTTTTGCTCTAGGATCTAGTTTACCTTAGTTGTGAAGATGAACAAAAACACTACACTCGAAAACTTGGAGGGATAAATCTGTGATCAATTTAGAGTTAGGAAAGTTATCTTTAAAGAGATTGAAAGAAGTTCTATAGTTTAGAATTTTACTAGGCATTAATAAGATGTCGGTTTTTTCTTTCTGTAACCCCAATTTGTTGTGGTGTATTTGTACAAGAGTTTTGGTGGACTGTCCCATGTTTGGTTAAGAAAACACCTAATTGGTTACTAAAAAAATTCCCACCATTGTCACTCCGAAATACTTCTATTCTCACACTAAATTGTGTTTTCACTATAGTATAAAAAAACTGAAACACATTTTTAACTTTAGGCTTATCTTTTAATAAAAACACCCAACAAATGCGAGTATGATCACCAATAAATGTGACAAATCAACGTTTTCCTAAAAAAGTTGAGACTCCTGAAAGTCCCCAAACATCACTATGAATTAATGAAAAAGGTTTGGAAGCTTTATATTTTTGAGGTGGGAAGAATGATCGATGATATTTATCCAATTCACAAACTTCATAGTGGTATGAAGAAGGACTTTTATTTTTAAATAGATCATATAACAAATATCTTAAATAGTAAAAATTAGGATATCCAAGCCTATAATGCCAAATCATAATCTTATCAAAACTAGAAGCAAAATTTAAACATAAAGTAGTTGTTGGTTGACTTAGATGGTCGTCGTCAAGAAAGTAAATTCCACCAGATTTTTTAGAATTGCCAATCATCCTCCCCGAGACTGTGTCCTGAAATTTACACATAGAGGAGTCAAATATAACATGACAATTCGAGGACTGTGATAATTTACTGAGCGATATGAGATTACAAACTAGATTTGACACATTTATAACATCATGTAAAACCAAGGAAGGCGAAATTTTAACAGTGCCTTTTCCGGCTATTGCCGAAAACGACACATCTGCTACTTTGATTTTTTTGTTTCTTGCATAAGGTGTGTAAATTGAAAAAAGAAAATGACTACTAGTCATGTGATCACTAGCTCTAGAATCAACAATCCACGTGTTTGTTTTACAAGGCTTGGCACTAAAAAAAATAAAAAAATCAGTACCTGATTGGGCAAAGGAGGAAGAAAGGAAGATAAGAATTAATCCGAAATTGTGGTGAATGGAAAAGTTTGTGTAGATGCTCTAGTTGTTCCTTAGTGAATGGAAACCTTTCTAGAGAACTTTGGCCATCATAATTTTCATTAGTTGTTTCAACGGTAAAACTTTCTTCCTCTGTTTGATTGCTAGATCTCTTATCTCTAAGGAAGGTTGTTTTAGCCATGATGCTACTAGAGATGACCTAGCTCAGATGCTATGAAAGTTTTCAAGAGAGCATTTAATAAAATTGTTCTGTCTTTTATTAACTAAACAACTGAATTTAAATAAAGAAAAAAGTTATAACCTAATTGGGAAAATAATTCCCTTATTCTAATAAACTAGATAAGGAAAATAATTTTCTTATTCTAATAAACTATTAAAACATAAAATAAAATATTCTAGAATATCTCAAATAATTTATTCTAAAATTTATAAATAACTTTAAATATTTCACATATTTCAACAATATTTCCTGTAAATTTGGAAGGGTTAATGAACTTGGCCTTCTAAAAGCACAAAAATCTTCCTCATTTCCTAGTTGATTTCTTTTCTTTTTCTTTCATGGTTGAAAACTTCGAATTGCATCGACTTTTCATGTTATAATATTCCTTTTTTTTTTTGTCAGGAATGTGCTTTTGGTCAACTCCAGTGCTGATCATTTGAAAGTTGGAGACTTTGGACTGAGCAAACTCATCAAGGTTCAAAATTGTCATGATGTCTACAAAATGACTGGGGAAACAGGGAGTTGTGAGTGTATGTGCAGGTTTCCTTTGGATAACATATGATCCTCAGATTCTTAGGTTCTTTACTTTGCATTTGGGACAGATCGTTATATGGCACCTGAAGTTTTCAAGCACCGGAAATATGATAAAAAAGTGGATGTTTTCTCTTTCGCAATGATACTTTATGAGGTAATTTTCTTCCTCCTTCAAAATGACATTGATGGTAATCTATTTGAGATTAGTTCTAATGCATGATGTTCTTACTTGGAGCAGATGCTTGAAGGAGAACCACCATTCTCGAATTATGAACCTTATGAAGCAGCTAAGTATGTTGCAGCAGGACACCGACCTTCTTTTCGTTCAAAATCATACCTCCCTGAACTCAGAGAGTAAGCCATCTCTATAATTCTTTTACTTTACTAGAAGGTTTCATGGCTTGTGCTACACCATGTACATGGTCAAACCACAATTTGAATTTTATAATGATAAGTAGGTTATATAAGCTATAATATCTGCATGCAGATTTGCATATTGTTGACCTTAATACTGCCTTACATCTCCATCTTCCTAGCCTTTGGTATTATCCAACCTTTTAAGTGCAAAATCTCTTCCCAAAGATGTTTAGCAATTAATCTTAATACAGTTACTTAACAAACAATTTGAGGTGCTGGACTTGGACAAGTGGAATTGCTGATTGTTTTCTTCTTGAATCTTTCTTAGCTTAACAGACAATTGTTGGGCTGCCGATATGAATCAAAGACCTTCTTTCTTGGATATTCTCAAGAGGCTTGAGAAGATGTAGGAAAAAAAATGTATCCTCAGATCATTGTTTGAATATATACAATACATAGTATTCAAGATTTGATGTAACTGATGATAAACCTCCCGTTTCCACCAATCACCTCCAAGCTCCCCCATTTGTGCCGATGGATGGTACTGTAAATAGACTCAGTAAGTTGCTTGTTATAGATTTTACCATAACTGGTTTTCCTCTATCCTCTTTCCAAATTCAGTCATAAAAGTATCTTTGGAGGTCACCCGAATTTGCATATAATAAAACGTTTCCTCATCGTACACAGTTTTACTTTTCATCCTTATCGCCATTCACCATTGATTAGGAAGAGCAATAATAGGCAAAAAAAATATATCTATGCTGTTATATTTGTACTATTTTTTAACTGGTTGGACAAAGTTGTCCTAGTTTGACCTTCAGGTTGAATTTCTGGATTTTGTTTTTTTCCTTAGGTATGCTTTTTGAATCATGGCTTGTTTCATGGTAGCTGTTGCTCATTTCCTGTTGTCAGACTTTACAATTCTTATCTGTCAGCATTTGTATTATATCATTGTCATAACCAGGTTTAAGATATTTTTTATTTATGTAATTTTAACATGGTAATATTTTAATTATTTTTCATTTTGTATTTGTCATATGATCCTGCTATGCCTGATATTGCCAGATCTGCCTGTTGCTTTACTTCTTTTTCCTGTTTATTTTATGAAAAATTACATATTTCTTCTTCGGCATTCACTCTTTTCATTCTAAGGTTCAATTTGGATTTGAAGAACCTTAAGGGGTTGGGTGGGGATCTCAAATTTTGCCCTCAATCTTCATTTTGCAATCTGGTTGGGTTTCAAAATGTGATAGAAATTAGGTGATTTTCTATCATCATAATTGAGAATATAAACGAAACAAAAGTGTCGGATATCAAAATGTATCCGACGGTTTTTGTATATTTAAAAGGTCATGCTTTCATACCCACATTCAAACATGTCCGAGTATGTGTTAGATATAAATGCTTTAAAAAAAATGAAGAGTATGAATAACATAGGTAAAAATAACAACTACCAAGCTTGTCATTTTGTATCCCCTTACCTCACTCTCTCCCCAAACTTCATCCATTATAGAAGGTAGCCACAAAGATATTACACATTTCACATGACAGAGACCCATTCCAGCTATGAGACCTAGAAAATTATTTTTGTCAAAATATTTTGCAACAGTAGAGGGAAAAAAACCTATGGTCTTACAAACTTAAATAAGCTTCTTCTTCTCGAAGAAGGTTTTCAAATGCCAAAATTGTAATCCGGCTACTGATAGGCAAAGAAACAGTGAGAGGAACGACAACCAGAACATTTTGGAGGTTGTAGCTTTGTTCAGTTCCTGCATTTCTTCTTCTCTGGAACACACACACACACACACACACACACACACACACAAAAAGAATCAGATGCAGAACCCAAAACAGTGAGTGAAGAAATAAGATTCCTTCAAGAGGAAGAGCTATGTGACAACGACAATGACAACGGATAAGATTTTTCCTTACCTCTCACGCAAATAAAACATTTCCTCATGAATGGATTGAATGGTATCGTACAGATTCTTCAGCTCAAGTTCCATCGCCTGGTATTTACAATAGAAATAAAAGGGAAAAACAATAAGGTTTTTCTTTTTTCCATCTAGGATTCAGATAAGGGATTAGAACATAAGCACAAATTATGTTACACGGACTTGAGGTATGTGTTTGAAATGAGTATGGCAATTTTTGTGAAGTGTTTCTAATACCTATGGATGACAATAAAGAATCCGAGCATCAATGTTCCAGAGGCAGGTAGGTAGGTACTCCTAAAGGTATGAAAACAATAGGAATGCAAAAAACCTAGCATGCCTAATCGTTCTTGAAGAGTGATAGTGGGTTGATGTTTGCTATCTAGGGTTTACTAATTAGAATGCATCAAGGACTGCAACAATCTTTGCAAGCTATATGGAAAAGAGACTCAACTGCTTTAGCACTAAGGAGAGAGAAAAGGTTAATGTTACTCTAATTGTATCCGGGTTAAGCATCAGGATCTTATACATATTAAACTATATTCTCAGCCTGTTTTGCTTATAAAGGAGGAAAATCAACAGCTGCAGAAACGACCATGTAAGAGAGTGTCCATCTAATTTACAAAAACCCAATCCGTAGCTCCAAAGATTGAAGCGCAAGCAAGGAAGTTTTTGTTCATAGAAAAGGCCAAAGTCACAGAAATCGGCCTAGTGAACTTCATAACCAACATCTCATGCTAAGTGAACATGGTGGATCTGATGAAAAAAAAGAACATAACAAGCCTTGAACACTAAAGAAAAAGCAGTAATTTTCTATGGAACACCGAGACCGAGAGACCCTTTAGCGTAGAACTAAGCAACTAGGGTTTAAATCTTTTTCCAAGTAGTTCCAATCAACCAAGATGATCCTAATGATCATTACAATAAATCTACGTAGCTTTCAACGCTTAAAACTACAAGCACTCTAAATTGAATCATTGTTACAAAGAACAACAAAACTATATATATTGTAGATGCAACAATTATGGTCCCTTCACCACCCAACCCCTAAAGCAACATATTCGTGGGAAGGGATTATAATACTTACATCGACTTGGCCTTTCTTGGCAACGTTAGTCCAGTCCTTGGTGTGGACTCCAGTCCTCCAATCGAAATCAACGGTGACCGTGATCGGCGGCGAATGCTCCGGCGCCCAAAAGCAAGCCATGTAGTCACCTTGCTCCGTCGCCGTGAATGCAAACTGCCCATTCTCCACCTTTTCCGCCGAGTGAAAATTATTCCCATATGAAGACGTTACCTACAACAATTTACAGCCCAAAATATCTTAAACTACTCCCAAAATTCCAAACACAAAATTAGAAAGAAAAAGGTTGGGTTTTTTTTAAGAGTACCCTGACGGTGAGCTTGTGAGAATCGGGCAAAGGATGATCTTCATTAGGTTTAACAACGTGATACTTTCCGACAGTCATTGAATTGCTCTTGATGTCTTCTGCGATGCATTTAGTTTGTCCCGATTGCAGATCGAAACGCAAAGATTGCGATGCAGGGAATAAAACCCCCACCAACAGAACCAAGACCAATACCGACCGGAGAAGCATGGTCAACGGCGAAGCTTTGATTCCACAAAACAAAGAACGCAAAATCAGTGGATGCAAAAAGAAGAAGAGATTGGGGAGGAAAAATAAAATTATTACTAATAGTAATAAATAGAGGTCAAAATTAATAAAGACACGTGGTGGGATGGGATTGGAAGAGACACGTAACTGTGGAGACTTTCAGATACGATTAGGCTGTTTGATGTCCTAAAATCCCAGATCTGCCTTAACGTAACAGCACGTTTTATACAGATACACACAACATTGGATCTGTATTTCACTGTTTTGTCTTTATTTTTTCAATAATAGTAATAATAATTCAGGGTTAAATTAGTTAGGAAGTCCGTTTCCATAATTAATTCAGAAATTAAGTTTTTTATTAAATTTAGGGAAATTGATTAATTTTGGAGCAAAAAACAGAAAGTTCATTTTGTTGAACGCGTTTTCATTCAACAACAACTTTTAACATAATAGCTAATTTATTTTCTATATATACTCTCATTTTCTTTCTTTTGCATTCAAATTCTATTCTCTTAATTATTTTATTATCAAAATTTCATTCAATTTCTCTCAAATTTTTATTGTCTTAATTTTATATTTTGTAATTTCTTTAATTTTATTTTATTTTATAATTTTTAAAATGTCAATGCCACTTATTCATTTGGATGACAAATATATTTCCCGCGTTTAATTGCAAATTAAAAGAAAATATTATTAATTTTTTTAATTTTAATTAATATAATTATTAAGTTGTTAATATTATTAATTTATGATTTTTTATATTAATATAATCAGACTAAAAATTAGATTATTAAGACGTACATACACAATTTAAATGTGAGGGCATTGCGTGTTATTAAACAACACTTGTAAGAGGCAAGATTCTTGCATGTGTCTCGTATGCTGAGGGGACTAAATTGGATCCCACACTTATTAGCTCTTTGGTGGAAAGATGGAGACCCGAGACATACACATTTCATCTTTCGTATGGTGAGTGTACAATTACACTCGAGGATATAGCATTTCAACTTGGTTTACCAATTGATGGGGCAATCGTTATGGGGGTACTGGGCATTAGTGATTGGAATGGTGGTTTTGGATGGACAATGTGTTTACCTGCAATTAGTGTAAAAACAGTTGTGGCAATGAGATTATGTATTGTAGCGTGAGACAAAAAGTAAGCTTAAAGCACCACACCGTCTATCTAAACCCACACTTAAGCAAAGTATCGGACAAGTGCAGCCGGATAAAGATGAAATAGATAGAAGACAATTTTAATTATATTGACAACTTCACTAGTGCCATTGAAATACAACAATACACGGGAGTATTCATCCTGAGGTTAATCACAGGTCTTCTAATGCCAAATAAATCTCAAAATCTGGTAAATTTAAGGTGGCTCCTAGAACTAGTCAACCTAAAAAAAGAAAGGTGACTCGGTTAAGGATTAGTTGTGTTGGCGACATTGTACCGATAAATGTATCGGGCAATGAAAGCACAAAAAATTAAAATTGATGGTTGCATACTCCTTCAATTGGTACCGCCTACCATTTTTACGTCCCCAAGTAAACGATCCTTATGAATTTCCACTCGTAATACGGTAAAATTCACTTAATAATATAGTTATCATAATATTTTTTTTTCATTTTTTTGAAATAACATATTATTTGAATAGGTGGAACAATAACGCGAGTCATGTGGGTATACCAGACAACCTCGAAGATATTCAGTTATTGCTAGATCAACAATCATAAACCGATGTTAGCTTTTGAATTTTTCAATTATATAATATTTATATAAGGATTTATAATTTAATATTAGGTACATAATAGAATTTATAATTTCATACTATAGTTTGAATGAATGTCATACTCTAATTCAAGAATTCAAGAATGCATCTCAACCAAATTTTTGACGAATCACAAAATTTGGCACATCAAAGTGTCATTGATAGTTTTTGCAATGGTCGAGATTCATGAATCGCATCGAGTGATGCGCCAATTTGTGTCTAAAAAAAGTATTTTGCCGTCACCCCAAGAGCTCAATGAACTTCACAAGACCGACTCGCGCGAGAGGAGAGGGAATCAATGAAGATAAACCTAAATACCATGCCAAATATATCTACATTTGGGAACATAGGTATAGTTTCATACCTATACACGAACCAATTCTCCCACCGGATTTGGCGAACTCTCTAGATTCCATGACATAGTTTAGACTTCATGGTAAGTTATATCTACTTCCGAGGGAGGAAAAAAGTTGGTAATATAGTCGTAGAAGGCCAAGACGACCCCACATGAGGCTGCTATTGAGAGTACATGCATCAATAGAATCATCATCAGTTCTAACCTCACATGAGGCACTGATAGGTGCACCACTTCCCTGTCAATTTAGTTCATATTTTTATGGTGCTTTCACTAACCCCGTTTCTTTTACACAGGCACCACATTATGCACCATCATACCATGCATCAATACATTCTCCAATTATATTTTTTGCACCACCTCTATGGGTGAGCATTCGATCGAATCGAATCAAAAATTTTTGAGTTAATTGAGTTTTCGAATCTTATTTTATCATTCTAACTTTATTTGAAATTTTCTCGAATCGAGTCGAGTGAGATGGAATTCGAATCGAATATATTTGTTCGAGTTAAGTTTAAAAAAAATGACTCTAGCGTTATTTATTTTTATGTAATTTTTCAAAAAAATAATTTTCTTTAAAGTTTTTAAACATGATCATACAACAAAAAATTAAAGTAAATAAGTGAATAAATACAACCAACACAACATTAACTAAATAAACAACATTAGTCCAAAAAATAACAAAAAAAATACAACAAGATTATAATAAAAAAACATAAGTAAAAGTAAAAGTAAACAGCATGAGTCGAAGTAAACAACAACATTATAATAATAAAAAACATCAGCAAAAGTTCAAAATACAATAGAAACCTACACCACTCCAAACAAACAAAAAGAAAAGAACACAACAAAAGTTCAATTAACCAACAACAATAACAAACCAAATTAAACTAATAACAATAACACATCAGTTCAGAAACCATTATAGAATAGTTTAAGTTTCTTCATGAGTCCAAATAAATAACAAAAACAATACAACAACATTGTAATAAAAAAAAACATAAGCAAAAGTCCAAAATACAATAGAAACCTACACCAGTCCCCCCAAAAAAAAGAACACAACAAAAGCTCAATTATCCAACAACAATAACAAACCAAACCAAGCTAATAACAATAACACATCAATTCAAAAACCATTATAGAATAGTTTAACTTTCTTCTTGTGCTTCAATCACCGTTGATAATCTTGAAACATCTAGTAAAAGTATTGATTGAGTTAGTTAAATGATAAAAAATGTTTGCAAATATAAATTAAATAAACATTTAACTTTATAAACTAATGCTAAGTATATTACCTTCTTGATCTTCGGGTATTTTGAATAAATCTAGCAAATTTAAAAACAAAAGTGTTAGTTAAATTATGGGAATGCTTACTAATATAAATAATACAAAAGCTTATTTTATAAATTAAAATTTATATATTACCGTCTTCCATGGTTTGAAGTTCATCAACATAATCTTCAAGATTGATGGCATCATTAGGTTTTCGAAGCCAATCTTATGTGCAAACCAAAGCCTCGACCATGAGAGGAGTTAGAAAACTTCTAAAACTATCGAGAACACGTCCACTCGTGCCAAATGCACTTTCCGAGGCAACTGTTGAGATAGGAATAACAAGAATATCTCGAGCCATTTGTGCAAGAATAGGGAATCTAGGACTGTTCATTTTCCACCACAATAGTAAATCAAATGAACATGAATTGTTTACTTCTTCATCCTCACCCAAATATCTATCCAACTTAGATTTGCTTTCTAGTCCAACTTGTTTCTTCTTCTTAAGGTATTTTTGTTTGGCCAAGCTCGTTTTTATTTCTGACTGATCTATTTCCATTGAACTGCAAAGATTTGTCGAAGAACTAGATCTACCTTCAAACAATTCAATTCTCCCGGCATTAGAAGAATACTTATTGAACAAGCAATGCAATTCTTTATCAATCATTTTCATAATGTCATTAGCAACATTAGGAAAAAGCAAGTTGACCCCAAAGTCAAAAAAACTCATTTTACATCGCGGATCAAAGATGATCGCCAAGTAAACTAGCATGTTGATCTTGTTTCCTTCACCCCAATACTTATTATATTTCTCTCTCATTTTGGAAGTCATAGAAATTATGTTTATATCTCCACAATCTTGCCACCCATAAAAAAGACAGTGCACATTCGTCAATACTTCAAAAAGTGAATGAGAGGTAACATGCAAAGATCCGGACACCTTTAATGTAAGATGATAAAAAGGCTCCAATACTTTTATAACTCTTCGAACAATTTCCCAATCATCAAATGTAGGAAGTCCATCTCCAGCAGTAAGATCAAGAAAAAAATTATGGTCATCACGTACATATGATTCAAATGTACGCTCATATTTTTCGGCCACCTTTAACATCATATATGTTGAGTTCCATCTAGTAGGCATATCTAAACACAATTGAGCCTTACTATCTATCATTTCTTCTTTTACCCATTGGTTGAATTTTGTCAACCTCGATAGTGATGCTCTTATATACCTCACAGCACCTCTAACTCGATCCACAGACACAGAAGCATCCTTAATATTGTATTGCACAATGAGATTAAGAATGTGTGCAACACATCTCATATGAATAAATTTTCCATTTGCAACAGAAGCATTTCGATGATTGAATTTCTTTTTCAAATATTCAATGGCAACACTATTGGTGGATGCATTATCAATCGTAATAGTGAAGACCTTCTAAATCCCCCAATCTCGAAGACATTTTTCAATGGCTTGACCTATGCTTTCACCTCTACGAGCGGATATTGGGAAAAAATTTATAATCCTTTTTTGCAACCTCCACTCATCATCCACCCAATGTGCTGTTAAAACCATATAAGATATCCTCTGCAATGAAGTCCAAGTGTCTGTAGTCAAACAAACTCTACTTATGTCTTTTTTAAAACAGTTCTTCATCACACTCTTCATGGAGTTAAATAAATCAAGACAATCCCTTATAATTGTCCAACGAGATGGAAGACTAAACCGTGGGCATGCTATAGAAAGATAGTATTTGAAACTCTCTCCCTCTACAATTTTAAAAGGTAGTTCATCCATAATTATCATACGAGCTAATGCTTTTCTAACAACATCTTTATCAAACACCCAAGTTGATAAATCTATTGTTTCTTGGCTAACCTTCACAAATGCTAATTCTGATTACTTCGGATTAGAAGTATTACCTCGAGGTCTTTTTAGGCATGTTTTCACATGTATTGCACCTTGCTCTCTTCTCCCTCTCTTTAGTTACAAATTTGGTGAAATGGTTCCAACAAGCTGCTATTGGAGTAATCTTTTTTCGAACATTTTCATTGGTTGTTGTTTGATCATCTTTTCTTGGGGAAGAATTTTGTGAACTTTGAGTTTAACCATCTCGCTTTGGATCACTCTGTAATATCTCGAATTAGGGCCTAATCGGAATAGTGGTTTCGTGACCACAAATCCGAGATAGAAATAATTATTTTATAATTATTTTGAGGTTTATGATATGATTGCATGATTGTATGAAAATTTTGTGAAGAAATTCTATGCATAAAATGCTTAATTTGAAGCTAGGGACTAAATCGAATAAGTTGCAAAACATGCATTTTAGAAGTTTTTAGTATGAAATTGCTTTGAAATATTAATTAGGAGGTCTTAAATAGCAATTTGACCAATTTCTAAAATTTTGGACAAAAATGGGCTTGTATATGAAATTTTTCAAAGAAAGGTATTAAGGGCATTTTGGTCATTTGGATAATTAATGAAATAAAATGGGAAAAATGACACAAAATAGTCATCTTCCCCATTTAGTTGCTGCCGAATGCTCTATCTCACCATAGCTAGGGTTTCTTCAACTTTCAAGCTTCATAGTAAGTGATTCTAATCCCGCTTTTTAATGATTTTTACGTTTTGAGATCCCTGTGAGCTCGATTAAGCTTATGTTAGCAATAATTTAACCTAGGGTTTATATTTGGAAAAATACCCATAGGTGAAATTTGTGTATTTTGATGTTTTATGATAGAATATGAAGTTTTAAATTATGTTAGACAACTTGCACTACTCGATTTTAAGCAAAAACGCGAGTAAAGGGGCTTAATCGGTAAAAATACCTAATAGTCACAAGTACATGTTAGAGTGAGAATTTGATGTTGCCATAGAAGGGAAAAGTGATCAGCATGTTGTAAAACATAAGAATAAGGAATAAAGTTTAATCCCGAGCCTAGGGGCAAAAATGTAAATATGCAAAAGTTTAGGGGTAAAATTGTAATTTTGCCAAAATTTGAATTAAGGATTAATTTGATAATGTGAGTATTAAATAAGCTAAATTTGTTATTTTAGATCAAGAAAGACGTGGAAACGACCCCAATCGAGGAAAAGAAAAGATTGTGGACTAAATTGCAAAATCTTTGTATTTTGGTACCAAGGTAAGTTCATGTGTAAATAATGTAGCATAATTGTTATTTTAAGTCATTGATGTCAATTATGTGATATGCTGATTTTTATCATGAAATATATGCTTTGTGGTTAATTTCGAATAAAATGCAAATTACGTGAATTACTTGTTAAACATAATTGTTACCGAGTATTGGTTCCGGCATTCTACGGAAGACAGCAAGAATATGTGTTCGAGGAAAATCCCGTTTGAACCTTAGGAATAGATTAGGATACAAGTGACATGTCACTAGGATGGTTGAGCATCCGAACTCGTTGAGTTGAGTCCGAGTTCACTTATGGATGCAAATGTCCGAACTCGTTGAGTTGAGTCCGAGTTCACTTATGGATGCGAACGCCTGAGCTCGTTGAGTTGAGTCCGAGTTCGCTTATGGGCGGGTTACATAATAGCTTGGCTACATATGTGGCACTTATGTGCGAAGTTTCCATGTATCCGAATTATATTCCGATGTGTTCAACGGGTAAAGTTCTACTCAAATGGAGGAATATTCGAGATGTAAAGAGACGTATTGGTAAGTGATGTGAAATGAATATTTTGGACAGGTATGTATTTAACCCTCGGGTTGAGTATTGATACAATCACGATAAGGTAACAAGATGATGAAAAATGGTTAGAAATGTGATATGTGTTTTGGTGATGCATGCTAATGTTGTTTGGTATGATTGCTTTGTTATGTTACTTATTATTTGCATATGAACTCACTAAGCATTTATGCTTACTCCCTCCTTCTTACTCATTGTAGTTTTGGACAAGCCAGCTCAGGAGTCGGGATAGGTCGAAGGATTAGTCACACTATCCTAAGAACTTTTCGTAAATGGATTGTAAATTTAAGTATGGCATGTATAGCAATATACCTATTTTGTGTAAATGATCTTATGATATGGTGATGGAATGGTTGAGAAAATGTTTGATAATGATAAGTTATGGAAATGGTTAGTTTAGATTATGTTTAATGTTATGGAAAGTTATTAAGATACTTAGTGCATGAAAACTCATAAAAAGGGATGAAATTTGCCATAAACAGAATATTGCAGCAACACTGATGTGAGTTTGAAAATTTACTAAAAATCATAGAAATTGAATTTGGTGATGTATTAAATATCAAATTGAAGCTTAATATTTCTAGTTTCACATAAAACAAATGAAACAGGTAAAGCAATTATATGTTAGAAGATATTTGAATTTTAGTGAAACAGGGTCAGAGCAGTTTCTGGATCCCCTGTTTCAACTTTATAAATTCACCATAAATTGTACAGATATAACTAGGTGGTGTATTTTATATCCTCAGAATACTTATTGAGTCTAGTTTCAGGAGAAACAAACCTCATAGTCATATGAATTTTATACAGAGAGAAATGTGGTTCATAGTAAACAGAGGTCAGACCAGTCAAGTCCTGAAACAGGGGTAACTTTAACTAATAAACTGTACTAATTGGCCCAACTAAAAATTCTAGAAAAAAATTAGTAGATAGGTATATGAGTCTAGATTCAGGGAAAATTTATGGATCTTGATTTCAAGTTTCGTAACTCGAGATATGATTTTTCTTGTGACTGTGACGCAAGTAGCTTGAAAGCTGTGAATGTAGAAACAAATATTTCAAAATTCTAAAAATGTTAAATTAAGCTTAGTAACACCTCATACTCGACTCCGGCGACGGTCTCGGGCGTGGGGGCGTTACACACTCATCTACAAGTAAACATTTGTTGCAATCACTAACCATGACCAATAATTGATTTAAAATCAAACTTAATAAATCGGTTAAATTAAAAAGTAATTAATATAATAGTACAATAGCATAAATTAAACAAAAAAAAAAGAATAAGATGGAAATTTCAGTTAAAAATGTGTCTTGTTAATTTTAGAAAAGTAAACCCTATCAATAGGTCACCCCTAGTTAGGTAGCCCAGTTTCTTACTAAATATCTATAATCTATAATTCTATATCTACCGAACATATATTTTTCATTTTCAAATTATTTTATGAACATCTATTTTCTGGTTAATTGGCAGTTATTGGTTCAATTTTTGTTTTTGGTAATTAATAAAATCTATTGGGGTTGTAATTAGTAAATTAGCTAATTCATAAGGATACTAATTCATATTTGTCAAGGGTTATTGTACATCAAGTGGATAAAGCTAAAATCCCCTAAACCCCCATCGCCTACTGCTGTAGGCTTTTTCTTCTTCAATCATTGAAGAAAAATTAGCTAATTCATAAGGAAAAAAAATCATACGAGACTTTACTAATTACAAATTGAACCAGTAATACAAAATTAATTAACTACTACAGCTTGAACCAGTAATACAAAATTAATTAACTAGGTTTAAAAAAAATCTTATAAATTAGTAAACCCCTAGGAAATAGATAACACTGAATAACACATTATAAGGATACTAATCCATATTTGTTAAGGGTTATTGTACATCAAGTTGAATAGTGGATAAAGCTAAAATCCCCTGAACCCCCATCATCGCCCATTGTTGTAGGTTTTTTCTTCTTCAATCATTGAAGAAAAATTAGCTAATTCATGAGGATAAAAGTCATACTAGAATTTACTAATTACAACTTGAACCAATAATACAAAATTAATTAACTAAGTTTTAAAAAAAAATCTTATAAATTAGTAAACCCCTAGGAAATAGATAACACTTAATAACACATTATAACAGTTTTTTTCCAATAATTCATCAAGACCAAGTAAACCCAGATAAAAAAAAATCATACGGGTCTGAGTTTTTATTATGAAAAACCATTGAATCAAAACAAAGTCTTCAATAATTAAAAAAATGTTTCAAGAGTCAAGACAAACCTTAAAGATGCAAAAACTTGAGCTTAAAATGGAAAAGAACAAAGTGCCTCAGTCAGAACAACAACTCGATTTGGAGGTAAGGATTTTAATTTGAAGGTTGGAATGAACTAAAAGAAGAAGAAGGATTTTAATTTTAGGGTTTTTTTTTAGAAAAATAGAGTTTAAGGTTTCGTGGAAATGGGGGTTTGAATAACAAAGTTTAATTTTAGGGTTCCGTGAAAAATAGAGTCTGGAGAGAATAAGAAAAATAATTGGAATTGGTTGTTGGGGCATGGCATGGGGGTTTGAATTGATTTGGGGGAGGAATTGGGTTTCGGGAAAATAAATTTTTGGGCAAACGGGCTTGGGGTTGGGGTGGGGAAAAATGGGATAAAATATAATATTTGGGCTTAGGGGTAATTGGGTTTAGTAAATAGTAAAAGCCTAAAATTTAAAAAAATTTAAAAATATAGTTTATATTCGATTTATTCGGGTTATTCGAATTCGAGAATTCAACTCGACTCGAACTCGAAATTCAAAAAAAATTCAAGTTGATTCGATTAATTCGATTAACTCGGTTCGAATAATTTGAAATTTGAATATTTTTTTTGATTTTTTTGAATCGAATCGAATTTTGCTCACCCCTTCCACCTCTTTCCCCAAGACCATACTACACGTCACTGCCAACAACAGTACTGATGTATCTATCATTACCTACAATTCTAACATTCTGTCCACAACCAGGTTATTTGACACTATACAATTATTTGTCGATAGTGTCGAAAACACCCCCAGCATCATTTTTCTTCAGAGGTAGGTTATCTTCGCAACCACCTATTAATACTACAGACGATATATGACGGGAACCTAGTGTCACGGGCTACAGTTCAAAGGTCGTGACCATCACACCAAATGCATCCGATGGAGGTCTATTGTGTAGATGGGGATCATTTGGCCAGCAAGAATTGGCCCGCAAGAATTGGCCCAATTCGGTAAACTATTCGAGAAACCTGTCAGATTGAAGCCTGGTTGGCCCGATAATGAAGATATGGCAACTTAGGCTATTTTGGTAACTAATCTTAGAAGATTGATAGAATCATATCTTGTAAATATTATATTAGATTTGATAAGGCATATCTTGTAAATCCCTAAAATCAAGGGATATAGTTAATCTCGTATGTCGATGTAAATGTATCTTGACCTTCGATTTTGGGGGAGCTCAACTATAAATAGAGAGCCTCCCACTCATTTGTACTCACTCCAGTCACTGTTTCATTATTCTTTGTGAATAAGAGAATATTGAGAGCAGTTACTCAAACACCTTGTGTGCGTTCTTTTCTGTGACATTCTGTTGTTCGTTTGTTGCTTCTTTTGGCAAAAATCACTTTCGCTATACAAATTGGTGCCTTAGAGGAATTCTAAAGGAATCTTTACTTTTGGGAGTAAAGGTTGACTTAGGTGAGTTTGGAGCGAATGGATCACCTAAGGCCGCATGGATCGTAAGACGAAAGATCTAGCCCCGTGACAAGTGGTATCTGAGCTATTAGTTTGAAAGCGTCGTTGGGATGTCAAAAGAAAAGTTCGAACAAATATGGGTGAGAAAGTATTTCAGGGAGACTCTGTCAGTAGTAAAAGAACGTATGGGTAAATTAGAGGGATCCATGGAGGACGTAAAGGAGTCACTTGATGGGGTCGAAGATCACATAGACAACTGGAAGGAATAATCCAAAGACTATGTAAAGATGTCTCTTGATTCCATCATGGATCAGGTAAACGAGTTGTTTAATTCACACAGGGATAAGCTGTCAGAGAGGAATGATGCTCTCGAGGCCATGGTGATGGCTTTGAAGGAGGAAACAATGGTCACGACGATGGCTTTGAGCACAAGAATAGAGGAGCTCGAGGTAGAGTTGGCCTTGTGCCGAGTAGTCGTGGGGGGAGGAGTGTCAAGTGCAGCACTCACTAACGAGGATGTCCCAAAGCCAAAAGAGTTTATGGGGACAAGGTCTACATGTGATATGGACAATTTCTTATGGAGGATGGAAAATTACTTTCGTACCGAAGGCATCGTGGATGATGCAGTTAAGGTAAACACTGCTTCAATGTTTCTTACTGATATTGTGTTTTTATGGTGGTGAGGCAGGACCACACATAAAAGGCAATGTGAGATTGGGACGTGACAAGATTTCCAATGTGAGTTGAAGGGATAGTTTTACCCAAAATTTACTGAGGAAGAAGCTCGGGCAAAGTTGCAAGGGATAACGCAACGGGGCATAGTGGGGGAGTATGTTCGAGAATTAAAGGAACTCATGCTCCAAGTTTCAGATGTGATCGAGAAAGAAGCATTACTGGCTTTTCAGAATGGATTGAAGCCGTGGGTTAGATAGGAAGTGGAACAAAGAGGTTTCCAAAAGCTGTCGGAAGCCATAACGGTAGTGAAATCCGTGGTCAAGCTTGGTCTAGGAAAAGACAAGCTTGGGTCTTCCAAGTCCGAGGAAAGAGGCGTATGTGAAAAAGATCACAAGGAAGATAAATATGACAATGGCATCGACAACAATAGTGGTAATGGGAAACCACGAGTTGGGAAGAAGAAACCCAACAGGAAAAGGGACAAGTTAAAATGTTTTCTTTGCGACAGTTTACACATGTTGAAGAAATGTCTGAAGAAATCCATACTTAAGGAAAAACCGGTGGGTAAGGCCTTGGTATTTGGTCCGAGCGCAAGGGGTGTTGAAGCCAAGGAGGCCGAAAGTGAGAAGAAGCCAGTGGAGTACTTCTTATGTCATGGTCCACATAGGTTGCGGAAGTGTCCGAAGAAGTTTGTCATCGAAGGGGGCGATAGAGCAGACAAGGAGTCCAGGAAACTTGGTTCGAGCAAGGGAAAAGTTGAAACCAAGAGGGTAAAGAGGAGCAAAAAGAAGCAAGTAAGTTACTTCTTGTGCCGTGGTCCGTACGAGTTACGGAACTATCCAAAGCAAGCCGTAGTTAAAAGAAAGACAACGTTTGAGCTTGGTGAGTCATCGGAGGGGCTTCTACCCAAGGAAGATGTGAGTTTGTCATCGAACTTAGGGGAAAAAGTTGTGATGAAAACAGTAAAGTTGGGACCAATGAGGCTCAATTTGAGTGAAGCATCAGAGTTAGCCGAGTCATCAACAAGGCTTCCATATATGGGAGAGGTGGGTTGTGCATTGGACTTCAAGGAAAAAAGAAGTGATGCAAGTCGGACAGTTGACGAGAGTAAATGCAATGAGTAGGACGGTTCGAGTTAAGAAGCGATGTAAGTCGTGGCAAAAGTTCAGAAACAAGGGAAAAGTTAAGGCGTCGAGACGAGACCGAGGTGAATCAAGCCAGTGCCATTCGGAAGTCACAAAGAAGGCGTTGTGAGAATGGGTGAGGGAGAATGTCATGAGCCGCGGTTCAAAGCCCGTGACCATCGCACCAAATGCATCTGATGGAGGTCTATTGTGTAGATGGGGATCATTTGGCCTGCAAGAACTGGCCCAATTCGGTAAGCTGTTGGAGAAGCCTGGTTGGCCTGATAATGGAGATATGACAACTTAGACTATTTTGGTAACTAATCTTAGAAGATTGATAGAATCATATCTTGTAAAGATTAAATTAGATTTAATAAGGCATATGTTGGAAATCCCTAAAATCAAGGGATATAATTAATCTCATCTGCCAATGTAAATATATCTTAACCGTCGGTTTTGGAGAGCTTAACTATAAATAGAGAGCCTCCCCATCATTTGTACCCACTCCATTCATTGTTTCATTATTCTTCGTGAATAAGAGAATATTGAGAGCATTTACTCAAACACCTTGTGTGCATTCTTTTCTATGGCTTTCTTTTATTCTTTTGTTGCTTTTTTTGGCATAAATCGCTTCTGTTATACAAATTGATGCCTTAGAAGAATTCTAAAAGAATCCTCACTTTGGGGAGTAAAGGCTGACTTAGGCGAGTTCGGAGTGAATAGATTGCCTAAGGTCGCATGGATCGCGAGACAAAAAATCTAGCCACGTGGCACTAGGACATAAATGCACTATAGCACAAAGGAACAAAATGAAGATGAATATGAAGAAGATAAGGAGCCAGAACCCTGACTACAACGAAATCCTTCTCAAAATCGATACCTACTAGGTTGTGGAACACATTCGGGCCGACAACACCAATGAATTTTTTATTTTAAATTTTTCTCATGTAAAGTTAATTTTTTAATTTGTATTGTATTAAAATCTTTCATCCATAATGTACTTATTCTAATTTCCTTAAAAAAGTTCTATTGTATTTTACATCAATAATATATTTATTTACAATTTACAAAAAAAAAATTAAAAAAATTATATTCTATTGTATTTTATATCAATAATATATACTTATTTACAATTTACAAAAAAAAATTAAAATATTATTTGTACTTTATTCTACTGTATGCATTCTCAATAATATATTTATTTACAATCTAAGAAAAAAATGAAAAAAATTGTTTATATTGTATTCTGTTGTATTTTACATCAATAATATATACTTATTTACAATTTACCAAAAAATAAGAAGTAGTGACAAATTATTTGTTTGTTTGTTTTTTGTATGTTTATAAAAAAAAATGAATACATTTTTTTAATTAGGTCTTCTCCTCAATGATGCCCCCAAGTGTGAACATGTTGGTTTACTATGCCTAGGTTCCTAAAATAACTACATAACCTCAGTTGGTTTGTCTTTTCTCGAATATCCATATTGTCGTGTATCCAAGTAGAATTCGGTCGACATTTTAGCTTGCGACGCAACATAATATCTGGTACCAACTCGAATAGAGCGCTCGAGATAGACAGCCACACACTTTTATTTAGGACAGACAGGAATTCAGATACTTTATACATGTGTTTTAGTTTGTAAACTTCGTTAACATAGCTTATGCAATCCCGACGTGCCAAGGCACATACAACAATTGCATGTGCACATGGAAAACAAAATGCTTGAAATCTCCTACAGTCGTAAGACCTTGTTCCTAGGTATACAAAGTATGATCCTTCGATAATACCTTATTCAGGTCTATGGAAGAACTCTGTAACCCAAAATATTTGATTTGGATGCGAGTGACACACTGTAGACATAGAGCTCGCTTTCTACATTTTCTCTAATATCTTTCATCACCTCTTCACACCAAATGTGACAGCCCTTTACCTGTTCAACATATTTTGTCACTTATTTTGGAAATAAGGTTGCTAAGCGAAAATATGTTTCTTTGACCACCGACGTTATCGAAAAATGACATGTCCCTTTAAATACAAAATATATGCATCTTGCTAGATTTGTTGTCATGTGCCTGTATCATAGACCTCTATCATATTATTGAGTCAACTGCTTATTGGGCATCCCATCAAGATATTCTGCATTAGCTTTGTTTATAGCCAACAAGTTCTCTAACATTTCATGGAATCAATGTTGGACAAGCTCGTATCCTATTGAAGAAAAAAACCAATATCAATGAATGCAAACAATGTTTATGTTAAAGAATGATATAAGCAAAAGCATATTTATTATGTACCCATGTTAATAACATGTTGTCGCTTAGCATCCTTATGATATCGACCCATGTAATTTAACCTTATATAATGTACACAATACCTAAGGTGTGCACGATCCTAGAAGCTTCCACGTCGATCAATTGCAGCTTGTATTCTAGGTCCCCTATCAGAAATAATGCATATATCGGGTTATGACACAACATACCTTCTCAAGTTAGTCAAGAAGAAATCTCAAACATCAGCGATTTCTCCTTCAATAATTGCAAAAGCTATTAGCAAGATTTTTTTATTAACATCCTGTGCAACAACCAACAACAAATGATACTCATATCTCACGTACATGAATATGTTGTCAATTTGGACTAATAGTTTACACTACTGAAATATTGCGATACATTACCATAATACACAAGTTCCGTTTACAAATCAGTGATGATATCTGGGACATACTGATTCAGTACCTGACACCATTGTTATAAATTATTATATGATGTAAGACACGGTGTAATTGTACTAACTACAAATATTGACAATTAAAATTGGCTCCAAATTTCTAGGGCTCGTTTTCACCATAGGTAAGATAATGTCAGAGATCATGTTAGAATCCAATTTCGGATGATCATGTGACATACCTGCAACAATACAACTTTTTTAAAATAAGCAAGACAATGTTAGATATTAGGTTAGAATCCAATTTTGGATGATTCTGTGACATACCTGCAACAACACAAGTATGTGGAGTGTTATATTTCTTAATTGTTTAGAACCCTATCTTCTTTCTCACAAATGTCCACCATGATTTTCCATGGACATCTGGTATCATGAATTGCGCACTTGGCTTCAAATTTTTTTTATCGAAATTTTGCAACATGGAAGTTGACCCTATGCTTTATGTTATATTGTTTCATTGTAGCCAAAAAAAGAAAAAACATTGTTAGAGGAAAACTCTATTCCAACTTGTAAATCACCGACATTTAACAAAGAACTTGCATGACTCGATATTCTATGAGAAAATTCTTGAAATTCTAACCCATCTTCAGCATCAAGGTCGACATTAAGCATGTAGAGTGGAGGTGCATATGTCATGAAATCTGGATGGATTTTTCTAGCAAATTCCAGACCTTCACCTTCAAAACCACTTTATTCTAGTTCACTGTAGTAAGAAAAGCATCTTTAAAGGAAAACTTTATTCCAACTTTTAAATTGTCGACATTTATCGAAAATGTAACACCCCAAACCCAGCCTAGACATTACAGTCAGATTGTGGAGGTTACATTGTATGTAACAACTGTATTACTTTAACTTTGGTGAAAACCCATTTTTTAAGTAAAAAAAAATCAGATTGATTGTCCTAACGAAAACGTATCAATTACAAAAACCCGTGAATACTTGAAGAAAACACGACTTAATAGCTTTAATAAAACAAATCCAATTTATTCAATTGATTAGTGTGATAAAACATTTTGTCGAATAATAAATAAAGACTTGGCAGTAGAAAACATTTTAATAATCGGTTTTATATACTCTTAGCTTATTGTTAATTGTCTTGATTTAATCATTGGTTTAAGAACTAGAACTTTTTCATGACAAAAACCGAAAATAAGTTTTTAAGTCCCAAACAAATTAAAATGTCCCAAAAGTTTGAAAATTTCCTTAAAAAAATATAAGTCCATAACATACTAAATCAAAAGTGTGAAACCGGGCTCTAGTGTCGTTGTCTAATCGTAAGCTTGAAGGTCACCTGAAACGAGGCAAACAAACGTGTGAGCTTTACGTCCAGTGTGTGATTTGACCCACAAAATGTAGTATAAATATATATATCAGAATGTACCACGGCACATCAGATTCCATATCAAAGCATATCTTACAACGTATCATATCATACCATATTTCGTATCAAAGCATATCTTATAACATATCATATCCTACCCCCATCCGCTACACACCATCTTCGTCCAACCAATCACACCAGTACATGGCGGTGTGCCACTCATAAATATGCTGTTGAATTGCCAAACAGAAATTTGCGGTCTAGTCGCCATAATTGCAGTAACTATTGCTATATAACACTTTCTCCATCATGTCAAATCCCACCCTAAAACATAGACATAATATCATACATGCATATAACACAAATTGTATGGCATGCGTACAAATATATTTTTATACGGAACATAACATAGCATATGGTACTCACAAATTATATAGCTTTCATAGCTAACGTACATATTTATAGAGCATATCATATCATATTAATATACTTATCGGAACTTATTTAACACGCTTCTTACTGGGAGTGAGCAAAACTTGATTCGACTAAAAAAATTAAAAAAAATTCAAATTTCGAGTTAAACGAATCGAGTTATTCGAGTCAACTCAATTTTTTTTCGAATTTCGAGTTCGAATTGAGTTTGATTTTCAAATTCGAATAACTCAAATAATTCAAATAAATCGAATATCAAACTATAGTATTTTACATTTTTACCCCAAACCCTCAATCTTTTTTTACTTTCCCCTAATAGTTCTACTCCCTCCCACTTTCCCCCCAAAACTTTTACTCCCCTCCCATCCCATCCCCATCTAACCCAAACACATTCCCCCCACCCCCAATTTTTTTTTAAATATTTTCTCTCTTTTATTTTCCCTCCAAAATTTTACCCCCGACCCTCAAAACTTTTTATTTTCCTCTACACTTTTACTTTTCACCTTTTATACCCAAATAAAAAATTATCCAAAAAAATCTCTAAACCTAAATAGTAATAATTTTATTTATATCTACTATTTATATTATTAAATTGTTCAATCATATTAATTCTTTATAAATTTCTGTTAAAATTGAATTATTGATGATGACATAAAATTTTCATGTTAAAATTTTATGTTGGTACCAATTTCACATTTTATCTTTAAGATAACTTTTATTAAAATATCATATTTTTATATTTAATATATATTTTAATTTGAAAATACATAATGACAAAAATCAAAAGATAATTGAAGCAACCAAGCAAGAAAAGAAGCTAACCCATATGTAAAAGATTAATAAATAAATTTGAGGAGTGAAAGTTAATAACAAATTTGATTACGGTGGGTGACAGCGGTTATAAGGACCCAAAGTCATTTTTTTTTTAATTTAACTTGAACAAATATATTTGACTCAATTCAATTTTAATTCAATCTCACTCGATTTGATTTGAGAAAATTCAAAATCGAGTTAGGATGATAAAATAGGATTCGTCAACTCGATTGACTCAAAATTTTTTCATTCGATTCGATCGAACACTCACCCCTACTTCCTACACATACCTAAGTTTGCATATTGAAACTTACGCTTTTTCAAGCCTACACAACGCCCACAGACCCAATTCTTAAGTCCCTTAATCGACCCCTTTTTGGGCTTTAAAATTGGCCTAAGAGGCCCACACGGCAGAAAAAGACACCCAGTATGGTGCACACGGTCTACACATCCAAGTCGTGTGCTCCACAAAGCCTGTCACACAGCTATGTGGTGTGTACAGTATACCACACAGCCTAACACACGGTCGTGTGGTGCTTGGCAATTTAAAAAACAACCCCTATTTTGTGATTTTCTCGAGTTTCAAGCGAGGTTCCGGGTTAGTTTCGCACACATGATTGTTGATTTGATCAACTACACCATTGGAACTCACAAAAACCTACAATTGTTCATCAATTCGCACAAATTAACCAAGAGAAAATCCATCTAAAAACACATCCTTAAACCATAATTTGATTACTTACTTATCTGAAACATTGTCCAAAATTGAGCCTACTCTGCTGGAGGGTCTTGATTCACAACCCTTTCACCTAAACAAGAACCACGAAATCACTAATCACAATGACTAACAAAAAAATATACCAACTCATACCCAACTTGTTCAAGAAACAAACTAAAACTAAAACAATAATAAAAAGACAACAATGGTAACAAAATGAAACTTACACTGCAACAGAACACAATCCCAACGACAAAATACACAAAATAATCGGTAGTATTCAAGAATGATTAAAGCGGAAAAAAAAAGGAAGAAAAAGTAGAAACCAAGAGAAAAGGGAATGAAAACGGTAGAAGAGAGGAAATGAAATGGCAGTAACATGAAAAAGGGGAGTGGGAGACTGGACGTTTGCGAGTGGAGAGAAAGTAGGGGTTTGATGAAATTAAAATTAGAATAAAATAAAATAGAGATTTAATTTGATCCAAATCCCACCCACCAATTTTTTTATAATTTAAATTAAACTTAATAACTAACAATTGTAAAGGACAAAATATTACCCTTAAGCACAACACAGGATTCAAACACAAGACCTAGTGATAAGCTAAAGTCTTACCACTAAACCAATAGACTCATTCTTGTCACAATCCAACGAAGAATATAAAATAAGCCCGAAAGCTCAAGCTTGATATAATGCCAAAATTTAATAGAAAAATCCAAAATAATGGAATCAAATTTAAGACCTAAAGCATACTTTCCAAGCACTAAACCAACACACCAAATTAAATTAATAGACACGCTTGTACATAATAAAACCAAGAATTTTTGGGGCGTTACAGAAGGACTTGCATGGCCTGGTCTTTTATGAGAAAAGTTCTAGAAATTCTAACCCACCTTCAGCATCAAGGTCAAAATTAAGCGTGTGGGGTGGATGTGCATATGTCGTGAAATCCAGATGGGTTCCTCTAGCATTTTATGGATTTCATCGTCAAAACCACTCTCTTTTGGTTCAATAGGAACGGGCTCTATTTCAAAAAATAATGCAATTTTTGAACCATCTAGTCTGGACTCCTGGATTGGATCATTATCGGTTTCAAATCCCTTTTTGTTCTCAACTCCCTCTTCGTTATCAACCCTAGTTGCATGTCCAGGGTTGAATGTGTTGGAAAAAATCCAGTTTGAAAATAGTTTTCTTACAGAGTGGGAAATTAAAATTTTGAAAATTAACCCGGTTTGTGATATTAATAGAAATAAAATTTAGACCGAAATCGTACTTGTATTTTCAGATAAGCAAATCCTTGATTTTTTTGGCTTTCAACCAAACGATCTTCTCTGCTATTCTCGTATCATGAACTGTTTCAAGTGTGGGCTCCAACTAATTGAATCAAAATACAAAACTAGAAAACGTTTTCTTTCTTTCTTTTTTTGGGTGAAAATAAAAATTCTCTCTTATTTAATAAAAACCAGTAGAATTGCTATTCTAGAAAAAAAATTAATAGTTGAGAATAAATCCTCTCTATTTTTGGCAGAGTAACAATCTCTTCAAGTTGTGTAAATAACTCTACTGGTGTCAACTATTTATGGGGAGAGAAGATAGAATCCTTTTTGAATTGTAGATATTTATTTCAAATAGAAAAACAACTTCTTAGTTCAACTAGGAGAAGGAGAGAAGCTAATAGGGTATGTTTTCCCTCATATGTCATCTCATTCTATTGGGGCCAATTATATGTGTTTTCTAGACTTTTAACCCAACACTTTATAATTTAATCCATCCCAATACATATTTTTTTATTTTCCAAAATAAACATTAATATTTTATATTACATAATTTTCTTATCCTTATTTTATCCCTAATAAAATTTTACGATTTTACCCTTGATAAAATTTGGAGAAAATAACTCAACATGTTCACTGTGACCGAATGGTTTATTTTCATTTTCGGGCTTCAAAACAGCTCAAAAATATAAACTCATTATTCTAATCATTTTTAAGTAATCCTTATAGAATTGTAAATTAATTATTTCCATTTCCATTTTGGAAACCTTCATTCATTTCCAAATGATTCTATTTCTCCATTTTGAAAAAAAAACCATGATCATTCCTGAATGTTTATCATTTCTCATTTCCTATTCGTTCCGTTCATTTCTATTCAAACACACAATTCATTTTTGGTTTCAACGAGTTAGCGAAAGGACCAATTGGACATATACAATTGAGGCTCAAATTATATATAATTAAGTTATGGCTTTTTGTCTATTGATTATTAACTCATTTATTCACAAAGTCATTCCACTATAGTATCGTAACTAAGCTCTCCTCAATGACATACCATTACGAAAGCAACTACTCCATGCTCATCCAATGATTTTATCATAAGTGTGTTACACTTATAGGATATCATTGATCTTTTTGGGATAATATTCGTTCTCCCAATATGATTCTATTTTATCTCATGGTAACCATTACATATTCCTTTATAAAAAGTCAATCACTAATCAAATAGTGATCAAGTCATCTATCACAAAGACGAACAACCCGTGACCCGTGACCACATTTACTTTTCATCAACCATGTAATGCTTATGAGAGGATATCATTTACTCATTTCTCAGGCTATGAATTCCACTGTTGTGAAAAATGCTACACATTGCAGAAGTCGTACACCTAACACACCTACTTTTGGTTCCTTATCTATTCAAACTCAGACTTTTACTTACATAAAAATATATGAGCCACACATACATAGTCTGCCATCCACTCAAGATTTAGGTGTTCCACACTATGAACATCACAGCGAATAGATCCATAAACGGATTCAAGACCTATTCTACTTGGGTCCAGTCCGGTGTAATGTCAATTTAACCAGTCACATTTTTGTCTCTATCTTCTAAGAGTAATTCGCTTCGATGCCCAAGACAAGGTATCTCCCCAATTGGATTTGATAGATGCCATATTAGTCTTTCAATCGATTTGCTCATTTTCAATTAGACTAAGGACATGTTTAGGTTCATCTACTAATACAAGCTATCTTTTTGTTCTACGGTCTGACCACATAATACCGTTTAGTATTATTTTAAACAATAGACAACCAATGAGCAACATTCGCTTCCATTTTGCTTTGCATGCAAAAACCTTATGAGGCTATTATACAAAGTATTAATGTAATTCATGAATAATTTTATTAACCAATTTGTTCTAAAAAATATAAGTGTACTTAGACAATAATATTGCACTTGGGGCACCAAATCCAATAAGATGTCCCTTCATCGGTGCAGGTTAGGGAGTACATCAGCCGTTCTTATAAACCCTACGTTAAAACCAAAATCACTTACAAATCATCCACCAGTGTAACTTGATGGCATACTCGTATAAGTGTTTCCAACATAGAACATCAGCGTTTAGAAATTGAAATCAAAAGCACTCACAGAATGTTGTGTTGGGATGTTGATGTTCGGGTTACCAATTAACCCCGAATATTGGATGGACTATACGATAAAGTTGAAATCGAGGGTTGAAACCAGTAAATGCTTTCCTATTGATGATTTTGGCATTTCTTGATAGGAGCTTTGTAACACTGCTATGAACCCACCACGCAACCGAATGGTTTAGCTTTCTGGTTCTTGTTCTTGATAGGCATTAATTGGAACTATTGTTAAACTCAAAGCACATTCCTCAACAGAAACAAAGTGGACATATAACTCTAGTATAGCATTTCCACTAGAGTAATGTGAATTGAGCATCTCCTTGACTTCCATGTTGCCTTTGAGCTCAAATATATCATATCTAATAGGGTTAAGTGACATTAGATATCTATATTTCAAGCTCGAAATTCTTCTCTGGCTTGAAGTTGACACTTTTCTTCTAATTCTTGATCGAAGCTCGTGCAATTTTATGCTCTGGTTGAAAACCAATTCTGTAGATTGGGTTGATAAAAAAATGTCCCTAATTTTGGTATTGCAAATTTTACCGTTGTAATAAATAACAGTTCTAAGTCGTCTACTCATCTTCAACCAAATAACCTATTTCACATATTTAAAACAATATATATATATAGAAAAATAAGTATACATTATCCAAATTCAAACAATGACACTTACTTGAACTAATTTGCTTTGTTGGGTCAATTTTTGAAATTCAGATTCGTAACATAAACGATCTTCTTCTTATGCAAATCTCCTTATGGAAACAATTTGCTCGAAATTTCAGTATAGAACCTCTACACAGAATGTATTTATTTTATAAGAAATACTACCCCTGGATATTAAACATAACTTCAAAATGTTGGAAAAGGTCGGACATGACAATGATAAGTTTAAAAACACTTCTAACAAGAAGCATTTTCTTGAAAAGTCTAAATTGAAAAAACGCTTCTTGTTAGAAAATTTTTTCTAAAATATTTGGGATGTGATATTTGAATTGTATTCCAGATTCTCAGGCTCGAGAATGCTGGGTTTAGGGATAGGGTTCAGAGGGCCTTTTGGAGAAGGCATTTTTTTCCCTCACATTTCAACCCTAACCCTAACAGGAAATCCCGGGATAATTTTGAAACATCCCATCCCGGGAATCCCGAACGGTCATAGGCTCATACATAATATTTTTAAATTTTTTCCCTGGTTTCCTATATAAAGAGGGTTTTTCTTCCCCCTACTCTATCAGCTCTCTCGCTCACGACCCTTAGATTTTTTCTAAATTGTATTTTTTTGTTGAGTGTTGAAATTTTGGGAGAGAAAGTTTGTTTATGTTAGAGTTTTAGGTTGACATTGTGATAATTTTAAGGTATTTTGAGTTCACAATGATGTAGTGGCGCTCAATGTCACATCTTCAAAATCGGGTTAGTAGAATTGGGCATTAAATTATAGGTTTGAGAGAAAAAATAGATTTTGTGTCATAGGAAATAAAATCGAATAAAATAAATAATTAGTTAATAATAATAATAAATAATTAAACTAAATAATTATGGTATTAATAATCGGGGCATTAGTAAAAAAATTAATAATAATAGAGACTAATTTAAGAATAGTGATTAAAGTAGAGGTTAAATGTATAAATTTAAAACTAGTGGTTAAAAGAGGAACTATTAGAACAAGGGAGAATAGGGGAGGAATTAGAGGGCAAATAGCCCATTTTTTAAAAATGGTTAGTTGGCTATAAAATGCCACACCGTCTGTTTACTTTTATTTGGTTTTCCTCCATCCTTCTTCATTTTAAAATTTGTTAGATTTAGATTGAAAAATTTTCTCTAAAAAATTTCGGCATCTCTTATATTTTCTTGGCATCCAAATACTCCCCATTCCTTCAATTTTGTAAGAAAATCACTCTTTCTTCTCCAATTTCTCACTTAAACTTAACTTGTTTTTGTTCAATCGGTATAAATTCATGGATGTTTTCGAATTAAAGGTAAATCTATTATTTTCTTATGTATTAAATTTTTATTAGGTGTTTTTAATTTGAATTTTCATAGATCTAAGCAAGAAATTGAAGATCTATAGTTTTAAAGCTATCTTTTGCATAAAAATGGTGAATCTCATAATAAAGAGCTAAGATATGTTTTTAAAATTATTTGTAGTATATTTTGATGAGATTAAGAGGTTTACAAATTCAATTTATCAAAATCTTTAAGTAATTGCATGAATTAAATAGTTTTCTTTTGAGAATGAGGATGACCAATGTCTTTCCGAAAAAATATTAATTAAAGAAATTGAGTAAAGTTAGAGATCTAGATCTATAATTAGGCACAAGTTAGGGGGTTAGGAGGTAGAAATTAAGGATTTAATTAAGTTAAAAAAAAGAAATTAACCGAAATAGATTGTACGAAATAAGTCGAATACTTGTGTGAGTGGAGAGTCGTTATATGAGCATAAAGAGAGTAAGTTAGATTCTTTTTGAATGCTTAGTAATATGTATATTTTTGTCCAAAGATGAAAATATTGGTGGAGCCTCAACGAATCGGGATAAAGGCAAGAGAAAAGTTGTCTAGCTCGACGAGCTGTGGTGAGCTACAGGTGAGTGCATTTGTATGTCATGTTTTAGCATGAATTACGAGATCTAGAGAGTCAAAATAAGGCTTGGGAACCCTCACTTATAGTATGTATGCATGGTCTTATTATATACATTATAAATATAGGCGTGGAATTTGTGTTATACATTAATATGTGTGAATTTTATTATATAATATATATCTATACGTTTATAGGATTTTGGTATAATATATATATATATATATATATATATATATATATATATGCAACTTTTACGTGACAGGGGAGTTTCTAAATGGGTATGTATATATGAAATAATTAAACGTCTTGTTTTATAAATATTATATATATGCGTTTATGATTATATGTAAGTTTTAAGGGGTATTGTGTCATATAATATATACATACGTATAGGGATTGTATTATATATAATATATATAGGCATGGGTGGTTATATATATAATATATTATGTGCGTGGGCTTTTTTGTATGTAAAATATATTTATATGCATGGACTTTATTATATATAACATATATACATGGTTTTTGGTGTTATATATAATATAATATAATATAATATAATATAATATAATATAATATAATATAATATAATATATATATACATATGCATGATTGTATTGTATACAATATATATAATTATGGGTATGGTTTTATATAATATATAAATTTATGGGACTTTTAATGTATGCTTAAAATTTGAAGTGACAAAGGTCACTAAATAAATATGTATATATATAATATATGTTCGTATATGATTTTGTAATATTTACAAATGGATATAAAAATAAATAATATAATATGGATTCTTATAACTTCCAAATTTTATCGTTAATGCATATCTATGCATGCACGGACCTGTAAGTGAATTATGAGATTTATGATCTTGAGAGTTTTCATTAGTGCAAAATTATATTATTGTGAAATGCTAAGTGCGAGCTCAACAATAATGCGAGCAAGTTATATTGTGAAATAAAATGTGATTAAATAGATATGTTGGCAATGTGAACACTTGAAACCATTGGATATCATTGGCATGCCATAGGATTGTGAGTTGTGAGTACTTACCCTTTTTATTATGTGTTGGGCATTGTGGCCCAGAGATAATGTTGGAGAGATAAGAGAATGTTGAGCATAGCTCCATTCACCGTAGATAGCATGGTGTGTTTGAAAAGTGTGAGCATACATGCTACACTTACATGGAGATAGCATATGACTTTTTGAGTCATGTAGTATGTTTTGGAGATCTATTTATCCAATAAGTATATAATTTGACTATGTTTCATATTCATGAATTGCCAATATATCACTGTGTTGAGTATGAAAATTGTGTTATATGTGAATTGTTAAAATATGTTGAAATCCTAATGTAACAGCCCATTTTCAGTGAAATTTGAACAATGGTTTCGAAACCACAAATCCGAGTCGGAAAGAAAAATTATTTTAATATTATTGCATGGTTTTCATTACGATAGGATTATTATATGAAAATTCTGATAAGAAAATTTTCTCATTATGTGCTTAATTGTGGAAAATACCAAATTGAATAGAATGCAAAAGTTGAATTCTAGTAGCTAGAAGGATCAAATAGCTATGGAATCCAAAACTTGATGTCCTTATATGGTAATTAGACCATTAAAGAAAAGTTAGTAGATATTTTTGGTGATTCACCCATGAAAAAATTAGATAAGGCTAAGAACTAAATTAGAAATCAAAATAATTAAAAGATGATAAATAATTAAATAGAAATATCATCTTATTTTATATCATCTTCTTCCCTAAAAATATATGGAAACCCTAGGAAAGAGAAAACAAGCTTTCTTAGCTTAATTGGGTAAGTATTCTTGTCCCGTTTTTAATAATTTTTATATTTTTGAGATCGGGATAGTTTAATCTATCTATTTTGGGGGTTAATTTGTAAAGATATCAAAGTGTAGAAATTTTTCCATGGATGAATATGTTGAAAATTTGAAATTTATAGTAGAAAATGAAAGATTGTTGATAGATAAAAAACTGTTACAAAGAGAATTTTGATGAAATCATGATTTAGGGACTAAATTGAAAAGTGGTAATACCCATGGAAAAATTTTGATTTTTTTGAAATTCAAGGGCTATTATTGTAATATGTAAAATTTAGTTAGGCTTGGAATAAAGATTAAATTGCATGAATTCCATTTTCCGAGCCTAGGGACAAAATTGAAATTTATGGAAAATTTAAGGGCAAAATGGTGATTTTGCCTAGAGTGTAAATTGAATCTGTAACACCCCTTACCCGTACCTAAGGTCGGGATAGGGTACGAGGCATTACTGAACTTAAACGTATACAATTTCATAAAATAGGGCCATAAAATTTTAACCAATTCAAAAACATTCAAACACATGCATATCGTCCCTTATGCGGGCCTACGAGGCCTAAAACATATGTTAGAAGTGGTTCAGGACTAAACCGAAAACTTACGAACTCTTTACAACACTTAGAAAATTTTCTAGTTTTGGAGAGTCACATGCTCGTGTGGCTCGGACACGCTTGTATCCTTAGCCTGTGTAACTCTTTGTTTATGACATCAGCAATATTTTAAGGTCACACGGCCAAAACACACGCCTGTGTGCTAGGCCGTGTCTTCCACACGGCTAAGACACACAACCGTGTCTCTGTCCGTGTGGCCAACACTTAGGCTATTTTCCAAGCCTTGGTCAACTTTAATCCCTCACACACTTATACATCATCAAAGGCATAGAACATGGTATCCAATTAAAGATTAAACATCCTCAATTAAGTTACAAACATAACATTTGCATGTCATCATACTTGTGTTTCTCATACTCATTTTATATCAAGTCTAGACATACTAAACCATATTCATTTGGCCTTGTCATCTTCATTACCACTTATACCATTATACCATGGTTATCTTCATGCTAATATTCTCAACTTAATCATCTAGCATTGATAGTCATGTCTAATTCATATCCTTAATGCCACATATCACACACTCACATTTACATGTTTCTTTAAGGCATTCCACACCAATTTCATTCTTCATTAACATCATTAGCTTACTCTAAAGTTACACTTTTATACTAAGAATATGGTCACATCTATTGATCAAAGTTCATCCATCAAATATGCATACCATATCATACATCCATCGATAACAAGCCATCACAATATGCACATCATCAAGACTGTAACACCCCCTAACCTTAAACTGTCCTCGGAACAGGGTTACGGAGCATTACCGGACCTATCAGATATTTACAATTAATATATACATAAATACCAACACAACCAGATACACTCATAATTTGCCAAATTTAAACATTTACATATTATCCAATATTTAATTCTATTATATATCATAACCAAACCTAAATCTATTTATTTCATCCTTACATTTAAAATTTCAAAATGACACACACATAAGACACCCTAGATACATGCCATTACCAATAGTTAACACACTTTACCTTATTGAATTCGGGATCGGCCTGGTATGTTGATTCAACGTTCTATCTTTACTCAACCTGCGCACGGAAACAAACCGTACGCTGAGTATAGGTATACTCAGTGGTATTTCTATAATCCGAACATTTAATAATATAACAAATACTTAAGATCATAATAACAATTACAATTATTTAATTATTTATTTCATTGATAAATTTCAACTACTTACCATATAAATTCTATACAAATCATATAATAAACACAATAACATAATTGCTCAATTCTTAAATAAATCCATTATTATTTATTCCATTCTTTTCATTTACTAACCTATATAGCTTTCCACGATTTATTCACAAGTCATTAAACAATTATAATATTCACTTTTATCCAATCCAGAGCTACATGATTCATTTGTCTCAATCATACTTTAGTTCACTGTTTAATTTCAATAAACTATATTCAACTATTCACTTTTAAATCAGTGTACTGTACATATCCATTTCAATAACAGTCATTACCATTCATAAATTCGACTTGCTATCCCAGATAGCTTTCACTGTATAATATGATTCGTGTGTTTCAGTCCACATTTCAATTCTTCATTTAGTACCAATCTGATCACTGTTATATTTAATAACCCCTATTAACATGACTTTCGGACTCGAGACGGATATACGGATCTAACCAAACACACCAGAATATCCAACCCAAACACACCCGGAATATTATAAATCCTCCATAACACACCAGTATAATATATCCTCCCAAACATACCAATAAGGCATTAAATGCCTCTTCGGATAAACCGAAGTATATAATAACTGAAACATCTTCTCAGCCGAACTACAAATCTCCTCATCACATCACAAATCCAATGGCATGCCATTTGTATCCAATCTAGTCTGACAAGCTAATAGGGTATTATTTTACTTTTCCAATTTCAATAATTCTTTCATCAATATACCATTCTAATAATCACATATATTCACACATTTTCATAATTTCATACATTTTCATTCAATTCAACAAATATATTTCAATTATTCATATTAATTAATAATTCAACACAATTCAATTTACTTTTCAATATCAAATATTCAAATATCACAAATCTCATATATTCATATCAATTTCCTCATATTTCCAATCAATATATTTTTTCAATATAACATTCATTCAATATTCAAATTTTTACATAAATCATATTTATTATATAATTCAATCAATATAAATTCAATAAAAATAAATTCAATCAATATATAATTCAATATTAATTTAATAAATTCATAACATACCAAATTAACCCTCTTCCATTATCAAACACAATAATTCTCACTTCAACATTCACTAAAGGCACTGAATAAAATATAACAATTAATAACTAAGTTTGGATTATAGATATACAAACCGTATTCTCTCGAGCTAACTCCCGTTGTCTTTGTCATTTTTCCTTGCTTAGCCGAGATTTCCCAAGACAACATTAGCTATGGGAATTAAAACAATTCATATTCGTTAATTCACTACTAATTTATATCTAATTAATACAATTTCTATTCAATTTCTACTTTAATTTCAATTTAATATTAACTAAATTCACTTACTTTTTCTATCTCAAATCATACTTCATTTTTATTCAAATTTTGTCCAAACTCATACTTAACTATTAAATTTCCAGCATATTTTCCTAATTTCAAAATTTCATCAATTTAGTCCCTACAACATAAAACTTATGAATTACTTTACAATTCAATCCTTATTTCATTTCTAACTTGAATTCCTATCAATCTAACCCCTAATTCGTCTTTTTATTCAACATGAACAATATTTAGAAATCTAATAACTTTCAAAATATTAATTTAATTTCATCAAAACCTTGTTTCAAAGCTTTCAAAACATCAAAATTAAGTAAAAAGGGCTAAATTGACTTACCTATTAAACTTCCAAGCTTCAAACCTTCAATTTTCTCTTTTCTTCTTTCTTTTCTCTTTTTCTTTCTTTCCTTCCCCTGCTCTTTGTTTCGTTTGCTTTGTTTCTTCATTTCTATTCTTTTTTTTTCTTCTTTATTTCCTTTATATATATATATATATATATATATAATAATAATAATAACTTATTAAATATCTATTTAATAATCAATATATTTATTACAATTGTAATATTACTTATATTTACACATGTAACATATCATCATCATACATTTGTCATGTTTTAATTTATTTATTACATAAAAATCTTATAATATAATTATTTAACTTATAAATATCTATTAATAATTAAATACATATATTACAAATGTATGTATTTTTATTTATACACTTGTATCAAATCATATCTGTAACGACCCGATTTTTGGGCCTAGGAGTAATGGGCCTTAAGTCTAGGTTCGGGTAAAAGACGACCCAAACAATTTGGATGTTTTAATTATTATTATTATTATTATTATTATTATTTAGCATGTAATTAAATAAATTACGAAGGGTTATGGTGTGGGAAAAAGGCCCAAGATTAAATTTAATTCGGGGCAATTCCTGAATTTTTAATTTTGGAGAAAGAGGGTTCTGGCGATATAGGCTTTTAAAATTGAGGTGGTAAATTATGACACAAATAAGGCCTTAGTAAAGTGGCAAGGTGGCGCCACTAAGTTCCTAAAAAAATGGCGCCTGGGAAGGAATTAAAGGTCCAGGGTTCAAGTTGCAAGGTAGGCATACTGTTACTTTTTAATTTTAGGCATGTGTCGGGCATGTGATCACTTAAGTGAATTTCGACAAGGGCCTTAGGGAGGTTGGGCCGATTGTTTTAGCTGATATTAGGGTTAGGTTCTTTTTTTTTTCTGTCTTGGAGAATTAGGGTTAGCCACTTGAAAGCTTTCACTGTCATTCATCCCTTCTGAGTTCTCATAAAAGCCGAAAACGCAAATTCCTTCTCATTGGTGCCGAGTTCTTCTTCCTCTCTTTCTCCTCCATTTTCTTTCTTCCTTTTTGTTTTTTCTTCTAGCCGAAACGTTCTGATCACCTTACTCACCTCGTCTATCGATCCCATCCTCCATAAAACCTTCATAGCCGATCGCCATAAAAGTCGAAATCCTGAAAACTCATTTCTTGTGCCGATTTCTCCAAGCCAAAATCCTTCAGTTATTTTTGTTCCTTTTGATTAACTTTCATCTTCTCTAAACCCTTAGTATCTGTCGGCAACATTACTTCAAAGTTATAGCCTCAAATCGTCATCTTCTTCATCACTTAAAAAGCCGAAGTACCATAGATTTAGAGACTTATAGCTGAAACTTCAGATCTCCTGGATTCGAGTTCTACTATCGTTTAGAGGATAGATCTATATCAGATCTGCATAGAAATCAAAGAGGAACAAGTGGTAAGTGCTCATCACCTTAGATCTAGTCTTATTTTACAATTTAGAAAAAGCCAAAGTCCCTAAAATCTAGGGAGGCTGTCGATTTGGGCATAGGGCTTTAAGGGTCTTTAACCGACGATTTCTTTTGGTGATTAGTGTCTTCTAGAGGTTGGATTGAAGGCTTGGATCTTTGGAACAACTAGACTTAGATCTAGTCATCGGTTTTCGGCAAAAAAGGTAAGATTCTAAAGGCTTCAGGGGCATGGTTCGATTATGGTAGGTGAATATTGGGATTGGTTATTGTGGTTTGCAATCTAAGAATTGTGGTAATCAATTGTAGAACATCGTAAGGTATCTCAGTGGCAGTCGTCGCGAAACAGGTGTGTAAACGACACCCACTCATAGACTAGATCGGCAAAGGCCGAAAAGCCGGCATTTGTGAACTTGCGAGCGTGCGAGTGCTCGTGAGGTGGTTCGGTTGTTAATTTTTGGTAATCGCAAGCAGTATGATTGCAGAGTGCGCAATTTCGTGCACTTCGATATATTTGGGATTAATGGGCCGAAATCGGGTTAATGGGCCAACGGGCCCAATTCGGTAAAAACGCTCGGTAAGTGTTGCTGGTAGTACGTTAATAACTGTAATGAGCATGAAACCCTAAAAAGACTGATAAAATTACTGAAATATCTCTGTAAGGTGGAATTACCGTAATACCCCTAAAGGGGTAAGTTTACGATTACGCCCCTCGAGGGTAAATAACTGTTCTTACACTATAATCTGACTATTTTTCTGAAGCATGCCTTGTTAATTATATATATATTCTGCATACATGTCATACTGTATGGGGTTGGGTTTTGTTATGGAGGAAGAACTTGTTCTAGTGGCTGTGCCACATATTCTGATATAAGCAGCTTTGCTGCGGATTATAGTTAGTGCCGCAACCAGTGCTAACACTGTAAGTGTAGGGATGGCGTGGGTGATTTAATCCCCACAGGAAGTGTAGGGATGGATGGAGGCAAGTGCAGGGTTGGATGGGGTTATCATGTATTAATCCTATGAGACTATTTTGTTATGGGCCAACTGTATTGTAATGGGCCCAACTGTGTTAATATGGGCAAGGCCCAATATATCTCGACTTGTAATAAGGGGCTATGGCCCAGATTAATATTGATATGGGCTAAGGCCCAGTTAGATCTGATTTCTGAATAGGGCTTAGGCCCAGTAAAGCTTGAACTGATTTGGGCTCTGGTTGGGATACTTTACACACTGAGCTTTCCAAACTCACCCCCTTTCTCTTCCATCCTTGCAGGTGAGCCCTAGTTAGTGGACTTGGAGCTGGGCGGGATTCAGAGTGGCCACGAAGATTAAATTCCTGGTTTTTAAATAAGTTTCAATTAGCTCCCTTTTAAATTTCGCATTTACTTTTGATTATTTCTATTTTGATTAAAGTTGTAATAAGGCCGCTCTATTATTTTTATTTTGGGTTTCTAAATTACTTAAATCGTTTTCAACTTGAGATTCACATCACTTAAATTGATTCATTAAAATTGGTTAGCTCTAGGGCGCGTTTTATAAAAGTTACTTATTTTCAAAATATCACGATAACCGAGCGAAGCTTCCGCAACGTAAATGTTTTCAAGGGAAATAAATATTTTAAATAGACTTAAACTTAATTTGTTATTCATGGACAAGTAATAAGCTTAAAGTGTGGCAATGGATGTGTGCATGTCTAGGATTGGATCATGGAAGAGCTAGGTACTTAAGCAGTCTAATTGACTCACCTCCTCTTTTCTTGAATCCTACCTGGTGCGTAGTATCCATTCGCTTTAAGCCATAACAAAGAAGGTTTGATTTTTCGATACTTAACTGTTTTTAAAATAACATGTTTCTGCCACTACAAAGGTTTACAAGTTTAAACGGTAAAAGTTTCTAAACATCAAGAAGGGTTTTCAATGAAAACATGGTTTTCGAAAAACACTTCAATGTGACACACCAGACTTGGCCATAATGTCTGGGCCGGGTTTGGGGTGTTACAATATCCACACATTTGTCTTTATTTAATTTATTCATCATATATTATCAATTTAATAATAATAAATACATTAATATTTACTTAAATAATAAGCAAATACATACATGTATTACAAATGTATGTATAATATTTATTACACTTGTACCAAATCATTTTTATACACTTGTCTTTCTTTCTTTTATTTATTTTATTTATTTCATATAAAAATCTATTTAAATAGAAAGCAATTAAATAAAATATACTACAATTGTACAAATATATGTATTACACTTGTATATTTTATTTACCATACATTTGTCTTTATTTAATTTATTTCATAATATAATATCAATTTAATAATAACAATAACATTAATTATTTACTTAAATAATAAGTAAATACATACATATATTACAAATGTATGTATAATATTTATTACACATGTATTTTATTTTTATCACACACTTGTCACAATTTAATTTATTTATCATATAATTATCTTGTAATATAATTATAATAAATTAATTTAATATCATTTATTACTAATAAATATATATTTTATAATTAAAATCTAAGTAGAAATTTTAGATTTTTACTTTATATGCTGCCTCACTTATGCTAAATAGCATAATTGTCATTTTGGTCCTTTTTATTTTCTTTTAATCTATAATTAAACTTTCACACTTATTCAATTTAATCATTTTATCCAATTATCCTTAATTAAGCTAAATTCACTTAATTAAACTCTAATTAATCACTCAATTAACTTTGTAAATATTTTCGATAAATATTTACGGATCTATTTTTCAGCAACGGAGACCCGAAGATACACTTGTTCGATAACCTTAAAGTTCGGGCCGTTACAAAGACATTAGAATAGTCATGCAAAATCAATTAGGTTTACAACCCAATGATCAAATATAAGCCATATCTCATGGCTCTATACAAATGAATCATTATAAGCTAACTCAATTAGTCAAATCATGAAACACATGTCATAAAGTACTAAGTCTCTATACATGCCACTCACTTGAAAACACTTAAGATTTATTAATACCCCGGCTTGAAAATTTGATAGTGTGATGCTACCTCTGACGATCTCCAACCTCGAGCTAACCTGACAACACTAAAAGAAATGGAAAAGAGAGGGGTAAGCTTTATAGCTTAATAAGCCCGTACAAAAATAATAATAAGCAATATATTAACATTCTTTTGCAAAATTCTTACAACACGTTCTCATGGTAACACAATCGAAAGTATACATAATTCCACTATTTGCTCATATTCTAGTCAAGCTGTCTACTTGAGTCATAGTCACTAAATTATTTATAACTTGAGCTACGGAACTCTAAATTAAGATCCACTAATTTCCCTGAAATTAGACTCATATAAATTCTTACCATAAAATTTCTAGAATTTTTGGTCTAGCCAATAAGTACAGTTTATTCTTCAAAGTTACCCTTGTTCTGCTGTTTGACAGCTTCGATCTTTCTTTACTAAAATTTATTTATCTCTTAGTACGGGATTCGATTAATGTTCCCATATATTTCTCTTGAAAATAGACTCATTAAGGATTTATTCATATAAATTCTAACCCATAATTATTCTTGTAAAATTTTTAGTGATTTTCCAAAGTTAAGACAGGGGAGCCCGAAATCACTCTGACCGTATCTCACAAAAATTCAAATATCTCATAATATGAAATTCTTTTGTTTACATCGTTTCCTCTATGTGAAACTAGGCTCAATAAGCTTTAATATCATATCTTATTCAGTTTCTAATTAAATTTTCATAATTTTTGGTGGATTTTCAAAGTCGCACAACTGTTTCTATCCAAAACTGTTTTAGTGCAATATCATGATAACTATCATAAGTTCATTTTCAACTGATCATGAACTCACCATTTCATGGATTCCATGTTCAATTACACAATGACATAATAACATAACCGTAAAGATTATTCATCATTCAAGCCTTTTTGCATACTTATCATATGTTCATATATATACAAATACATAAACTTTCTCACCATAAGTCATTCTTCATTAAAGCATTGCTCATGAGTTTGGAGTACATACCTGTACTCACTCGTAGTATATCACATTACCATACCTTCTTTAACATGCCCTCCTCGGGGCTTACATCACATCCATTGCATTACCCGTTGAACACTCAGAACACTATTGGATATGTGAAAAACTTGCACATAAGTGCCACATATACATACGTAGCCAAAGCTACCTCATAACATGTAACGCTCGCGATGGAGCTACTCACGGGCTTACTCATGTAAGCTATCGGTCAAGGTGTAACTACACGGGATGCTCATAAAAGTTGTCAAGTATCCGACCACTCAAGGATTACCTAGCCACCGGTAGGACACCCAAGACCATTGCCCGAAACTCAATCACATGTATAGCATCCATTATGAACTCGGACCACTCAACGAGCTCGGATGCCACATATATCACGAACCCAGACCACTCAATGAGTTCGGACTTTTTAATTCCTAATGACATGTCACTTGTATCTTAAACTATTCCTAAGGTTCAAACGGAGTTATTCTCATATACACATAGCATCTCCATCATACTTGCTCGTAACGTCGTGGATAACGACCAATATCATTCATACTTACAAAGTTATCATTAGGCATAACATTCATAATAATGATAAAATATTTATCACATAATGTTAACACAACATAACATACCACATTGTCACATTATTTACACATTTACTTACAATTCATTTAATACCAAACATTAACATTCAATTATAACATTGCATTATTATTGACGTACGAACTTACCTCGAATCCGAGCACAACTAATTATTCCATTTTAGTCCATAATCTCGTACTTTTCCGATTTAAGCCCGAATCTCATTTTTCTTGATCTAACATTTCAAATATAGCTTATTTATTACTCACATTATTCAAATTAACCTAAAAATCATACTTTTACAAATTTTCATTTTACCCCTAAACTTTCACATATTTACAATTTAGCCCCTAAGCTCGTAAAATGAAATGTGTTCACTTTTTCTTGTACTTTAAGCCTAGCCGAATCATTTTCATAACTATAGCAGCTTACAATTTCTACTAAATCACACTTTTATGACAAGTTTTATAACTTTTACAAATTAGTCCTTTTTAACGTTTTCACCGAAAACTACTTAGCAAAAGTCGTTTAACACACAACAAACATTCATATTCCTCCCTTAAACATCAAAATACACACATGTAGCACATGATTAAATTTTTAACATCAACCCTAGCTCAAATAAATGGTAGAAATAGCTAGATCTTGTTACGAGGATTTCAAAAACGTAAAAATCATTAAAAACATGGCAAGAACGGACTTACTATTGAGTTTGAAAAGCTTGAACAAAACCATAGTCGTGGCTTCCATGCAAATTTAAGCCAAAGGTTGAAGATGAGCATAAATTTGGCTTTTATTTTCCCTTTTTATTATTTTAATTACCAAATGACCAAAATGCCCCTAACTTAAAAATATTCTATCTCACCTATTTCATGTCCAATTTTGTCCAAAAAATTAACCAATGGTATAATTACCATATAAGGACCTCCAATTTAAAATTTCATATCAATTAGACACCTCTAGCTTCTAGAACTCAAGTTTTGCACTTTTTACAATTTAGTCTTTTTGACCAAATTGAGTGCACAAACGTCAAAATTTTTCAATAAAATTTTTAAAAAATAATTCCGTATAATTGTAGACCATAAAAATACAATAAAAACAAATTTTACTGTGTCAGATTTATGGTCTTGAAACCATTGTTTCGACTAGACCCTAATTCAGGATGTTACAGAATCCAATTGAATATGAAATGGATTAAATTGATGATTAAATTCATTTATATAATCTGAACAACTCAAATTTGAAGCTAGATCGAGGAAAAGAAAAAGTTTCGAATTAGTAGAATTTCTTGTACTGACGATTATTAAGGTAAGTTTGTGTAACCGAATTGTGTATATTTATATGCTTGTATTGAAAGTGTTATGTGATTGTATGAATTATAAATGTTTAAAGTATGAAATAAATTATATGCCCGATATAGCTTGAATAAATGTTAAGTTCCATTTGAATAATGAAATTCGATGGATATATGTAATCTCCCAATTTGAATGTGATCCTGCATATGTTGCAAATAGGATTTAGCTCAGACGAGTAATCCTCATAAAGCCCTCTTGAGCATCCTAATAAATAGTTCTTGGGAGCATCTTGATCGGTAGTGATTTTGCATGAGTTGCACACTACTGCAGCTCTGTGTGAGTGTCCTGTTGCATGACTTGATCGGTTGTGATCCAGCATATAATGCGGACACAAACGCAGCTCTACATGAGCATCTTGATATAAGCTCTTATGGGCTTCTTGACATGGCTTGTTTGAACTCCTTGTTATCTTATTCGGTGCTCCCTAATATTAACTCTTCGGAGTTATCTGTTAAGCTCTATGAGCTCCCTGAGTAAAACTCTTATAAGTTTCTTGATTATCCAGGATAAGTGTTCTGTTACATATCTCATTTGAGCATCCTGATAAGTGGCTCGAGAATGTGCTCCCTGATTAAGTGCCCTACTAAGTACCCTTGATTGTGAGTTGATAGTTTACTGTTTTGTACACCTTGTGTGTACTAACTGAGTATCCATCAAAATTTCAATGATTCAACGGACTAATTCCCGAAAGAAGAAATTATGATATTAAATGAATTATATCTCGAATGCGCCTGAAATACTTGAAAGTTTGTAACATGATGAGCTCATTTATGCTTATTTGGTGTAAATATGAATTATGTGACTAACATACTTGTTTGAGTGTATGTGATTAGGCAAACTTGTCAATTTGTTGGGAATCATGTTATTGTATGCTTATTATAATGAATGTGAATGGTAACTTTAATTCTTGTTATACGAACTTATTAAGCATTAAATGCTTATTAGATTTTATTTTCTCTATTTTATAATGTTCGAAAGCTCGTAAAGGTTGGAGATCAGTCAGAGCAACATCACACTATCCTCTAGCTCGCTTTGGTATAAATAGTAAACTTATTTTGGTATAACGACTTGTATAAGCTAACTTGGCAATTGATGGCATGTAAATGGTTGTATGTAATCTAACCATTAGAATGGCTAGAGTGATATATTTTGGCATGTTTATATAAAGGTTATAATATAATCAATATGTTTGGGAATGGTTAAATAGTAGATGGTATATATCTAATGAAGGGTAAATTTTGAATTATTAAAATTGATTAATCATGTATGCTTACAAAAGGTAAAAATTTTAAACACGAAAGCATGAGAAGATATATCATTTAGATGTTAGAATTGGCTTGATTATAATGCTTGTATTGGTTGGTATATGTTTGCAATTGTTGGTGTAGATTGTTGGCAAATTTAGGTGAGAAATAAAGCTAGGAAATGACTTTATTTTGTCCACACGGGTAGACACACGGGTGTGTGTCTTGACGGTGTGTGTCTTGACCGTGTGTGACACATGGCCTGGCACATAGGCATGTGGTTTGGCCGTGTGTCCCCTGCATTTTAAAATTTGAGAAACAGAATGCTCAGAATTGGTCAGACGGGTAGAGACACGGGCGTGTGTCTTAGTCGTGTGTGCTACATAGCCTAGAACACGGGCGTGTGTCTTGGCCGTGTGAAACCTGCACCTAAATTGTGAAAAATTGAATTTACCACACAACCTAGCACACGGGCGTGTGACAGGTCGTGTGACACAAGTCAGAGAGTTACACGGGGTCAGATACGGCCTACAGCACGAGCGTGTCCTATGGTCACACGGGTGTGTCCCTTGACCACATGGGTGTGTGTGCCCTACATCTAGGAAAAATTTTGAAATCTTACGAAAAATTCTAAGTTCCTGATTTAGTCCCAACTCAATACCAAAGTTTATGTTGGGCCCTGAGAGTCTATTCAAGGGACAATATGACTAGTTTTGGAAATGAATAATAATTAACATGAATTATCTATAATTGTTTTGTAAACTTCGGTAATACTCTGTAACCCTATTCTAGCGACGGATACAGGTTAGGGGTGTTACACCTAACATGTTTGGTGTGTGTATATATTTGTTTTGCATGTGTACTCACTGAGCTTTCCCAAGCTCACCCCCTTACTTACCTTACAGATAAATAGTTCCCGGGCTAGTGAAGAGGGTGGCAAATCGGTGATCCATCGCAAGGCCTTTTTTTAGAGTATATGTGTTGAGCTTTTAAAATCCGAAGTGAAGGCAATGTGGGTCATTCCAAGGGCTTTGTACTAAGATTAGACTAAGACTTTTTGAATTAAATTTTCAATGGGTTGTAAATGGACATTACAAACTGTTTTTTTTTTTTTTGGGATTTTTAAACGTTACAATTGCTTGCTTGATTGCTTGTTTAGATGGGTTTAATTACTTGCTTAATGTGATGACAGTTAAATGAACTAACAAATTTTTGTAGCTAAGGGAGACCGCTGAGTATTAGGGTACGCCTTATACCTTCTATTTGTGTGAATGGGATGATTAATTTAGAAAAGCAAACACTTATGACTAATTTCCTATATGAAATATTTTGCAATTGTGTGGTGTGTATGGTTGATTGGAGTGGTTCATAAAGTTTTAAATGGATAGTCACCTAGGTGGCTAATGTGATGTTCTAAATTCAGGTCGGATCGTCCCAGTCAGGTTTAGAGCGTCACACTTAGAGACCCACACATTTCATTTGTACTGTGTGGAGTGCACCATCACCTTAGAAGATGTTGCATTACAACTCGAGCTCCTAGCTCACGATGGTTATACAGTCACAGGTTGAAGTATAACTTAGGCTCCCAATTGACGGTGGTTATGCGGTCACAGGTTCAAGTTTTATGTCACCAGAAGAGGTTGCTTTATAAACCCCATATATAAGTTTGAGATCATAATCATAGGGGGAAAATGGGTTCACTCGTATAATCAACTTATTCTTTATAATCAACTTATTCTTTTTCTCCATCAAAGTAGTATCCTTAACCTTATTGTCCAATACCTGTGGTAGAGTTGGGGGCAATAAAACTTTCAAGGGGAAGAGTGATTGTGACTATGGAGAAAAGCTGAAATGCGACTCAGGTCGGCAACAGTTGTTGTGATTAAAGAACTCATTAATAACTACACCTGTTGTCACCCCAACTCAAGTTTCAACTTTTTCTCCACCATCACAATCACTCCTTCTGAAAGTTTTCTAACCCCTACCTCTAATATAGGTTTCAGACAATGAGGTTAAGGATAGTACTTTGATGGGGAAAAAGAATAATTTGATAATACTGGTGAACCCCTTTTTCCCCCTATGATTATGATCTCAAAATTATATATAGGGTTTATAAAGCATCCTCTTCTGGTGTCAAGAATCTTGAACCCGTGACCGCATAACCATAGTCAACTGGGAGCCCGAGTTATACTTTAACCCGTGACTGTATAACCATCGTGACCTAGGAGCCAGAGTTGCAATGCAACATTTTCTAACTTGAACCCATAACCGCATAACCACCATCAACTAGGGGCCTGAGTTATACTTGAACCCATGAACGCATAACTACCGTCAACTAGGAGCCCTAGTTATATTTCAACTCGTGACCGTATGACTACCGTGAACTGGGAGCCCGAGTTGCAATGCGACATCTTCTAAGGTGATGGTGCACTCCTCACACAGTAAAGGAAATGTGTAGATCTTCAGCGCCATCACATCACTGTGAACTCAAACATACCTTAAAATTATCACAATTTCTCCCTAAAACACACATGCAAATAAATCTTTCTCCCCAAATTTTCAATACCCAATAAAAAAAATAATTTTTGGAAGGAAGAAAAAGCATCCTACTGAAAGTGTTTTCAACTAAGGTGGTAGCAGAGAGGTTGAAAACGCGACGCATTTTCTGTTTCTCTTTTCAAAATCAACCTATCTCCCTAAATTTGGGAAAAACCAACTTAATTCCCTAATTAATTAGGGAGAAAAACCTTTTTAGCTAATTTATCCAATTATTCAACTTGGTCCTTTTTATGGTTTTGGGAGTTGTGTTAACCACTTAAATTTATTAAGTCTTTTTTTATAAAATTATAACGTTAGGTTTTTTACCCAAATAATATAAAAATAATTAATTATGAAAAAGGTATAGAAAACAAAATAATTATGAAAATAGGCATTTGCTACAGTGTTCTAACGGTGCCGCTTGACATATTGGCAGTATCAGACTAAAATGTGATTATCTAAAAACTCTAGGGACCTTATATGTAAATTTTCGTTTGAATTAGGTGCTGAAAAAACACTTCAAAGGGTGCCACCTAACAGTACGGCGGCACCAAACTTTAAAAGGAGAAATTGCACCCTAAACCCCACCTTATTTATTATTATTATTATTTTATCATCTTTTAACACAAAAAATAGATTGGCCTCTTATCAATTAGTCTAAAAAGTTTTTCTACCAAAAAGTATTTTTGTAAGTAAGCTAATTGCAACTAGAAATAAACTTTATTTATTTTTTAAAAATATTTATAATTTTATTATCAATTTGATTTACAGACATAGTGTAAAATTATAATTATAAAAGCTTTAGAAAAATCTTATTATGTATAAAATTATAATTATTTGTTAAATTTATAGTTTCCAAATATAATGAGAGCAAAAGAAAACTACTATACATATGGTTAACTATTATGTCAAACATAATTTGAACAATAAAAATATTTTTTGAAAAATAAATAAAATTTATTTCGAGTTGAAATCGGCTTACTCATAAAAATACTTTTTGGTAGAAAAATATTTTAGACTAATTGATAAAATGTCAATCTATTTATGGTGTTAAAGGAGAATAAAAATCAATAATAAATAAGGGGTTCAGGGTGTAGTTTACCCTTTCAAAATTTGGTGCTGCCATACTATCAATGGCACCCTTCAAGCATTTTTCAACTGCCAATTAAAAAGGAAAATTTATATATAACGTTCCTGAAATTTTTAGATCATCACATTTTAGTCTAGTGCCACCAATATGTCAGGCGGCAGCAAATGTCTATTTTCGTAATTATTCTATTTACTATACTTTTTTGTAATTAATTATTTTTATATTATTTGGATAAAAAACCTTTTTAGAAAATTATTTAATTCTTTATAATATAAAGTATTTTTTTTTAAAAAAATATTCAATTTCTTATAAAATTACTTATAATTGAGTAATATTCAATCTCTAATAAAATTATCAAAATCTCTTACAAAATTCTCTTAAACTTGTGGAAAGTTTGTTTTTAAGGAGCCTTTTTTTATGAGATTTGTTTCGTAATGCTTCTTGTTTATATTAATGAATTCTTATTAATTGTTTTTGATTTCTCGTTTATTTAACAACAAGTATTCCCCTGTTTAAACTCTGAAGCTCATTGTTCTTTATTTGGGCTGTGTTTTCACTTACAAGCTGACTGTGTGTTGTATTTTCTTTTTCTTTTTTGCTGTTTACTTGTTTTCTTCTTGCATTTGCACTGCAATGGATTTATGTGCGTCTTTTACATCATTAATACACAAAACAACAAAAAAAAAAAAAAAAAAACTAAAATGGAGTGAAAAATAAATTATTTATGAGAATAAATTGTTTTAAACAGCAATATCGTTAACGTGTCAAATGTATCATCTATAAAAAAATATTTTAACAAAAATAAATAAAATAATAAAAAATTAAAAGAAATAATATTTTAATTTCAAAAGGGTGTAGCCATAGAAGGGGGCGGCACCCCTTTTCCACATCCACTTTTTTTTTTTTTAAACAAATGTTATATTTTTTAGTTTTCTATTTATATTTTATAGCTTTTATAATTTTATTTTATTTAATTAAAAAATAATTTATTTTATTTTCATAATTTTATATATTTTTTTAAAAATATAACCAGGCTAGATGTTAGTATGGAAAACAAAATATTAAGTTTGACCAACATGTCCACCCAAAATCAGGAAGGTCTAAAATTGATAAAAACAAAGAAAAAGGAAATAAAAAAAAAAAAAGAAACTTTAGAAAAAAAAAAATCAGATTAGCCTATACAAAAACATTTCATATTCTCTGCATTTTACAAGCCTCTTAACTATCCCTTTGTCGAATCAATTCACTAAGTGCAGATCTCTTCACAAGAAATCACCATTTCTGCGCTCCTATACCTGTTCAAAGCAATGATGCTACCATCTAGTTATGTTCTCTTTCCCAATGTGACCCTAGACCCATGAGTCGTCCAACAAAGTCTAGCAACGCTCTTACTAGGTAAATCTCTGTCCCCCTTTTTAGCGATTCCAAAACCATCATATGAGCCAGATGATTAGTTATTCTGGGTATATGCTTGAAATGAATTTCCTTAAAGTTTCGTTTGTTTTGATGGATATCTCTGATAATATTTCCAATTTCAAATCTGTCATTTTCTTTAGAATTACATTTTTTAATGACTACTAATAAATCTCCTTTGACCTTAACCATGTCAACTCCCAAACTCCGACCCACCTCGACCACCTGCGAGCATGCTAATGCCTCTGCCATAAAAGAGGACGCAACCTCCCCATGCAACGTTGACTCGGTAAGTAGAACCTCCCCTCTTTCATTTCTAACAATAACACTCTGAAAGAATACTATAGAAAATAGAAACAGTATAAATTTATGAACTGAAATTATTATTGCTTGATCTTAATGAATACCAATGTGATGCATTTATACACAACTAAATCAACTAGATATGTAAATTGTTTAACAAAAATATTTATAACCAACTAACAATTTACATCTTCTAAAAATTGTTTTACAACTTCTAATATTCATCTAACTACCCAAACTCCGAAAGTCGAAGAAGGTGTCGAAGGCGACAAAATTTAGAGGCAGACAATGGCTTAGTAAGAATATCTGCTAGTTAATCATAGGCAGGAACTTCCCCAATTATAAGAGATTCATGTGCGACTTTCTCCTGAACAAAGAACAGGTTGAGCTCAACATGTTTGAATTTTGAACGTAGAATAGGATTCGCCGCAACTGCAACTGCAACTGCACTAGATTTATCACACCAAATGGTTGGTGTATCAACAGATTTACACTGAAGTTCTTTCAACAAAGATTCTAACCAGGTAACATCAATAGCTACAGTAGCTAACCCACGATATTCAGCTTCGCTGTGGATCGAGACACGACTTGCTGCTTCTTGAAACACCACGAAACAGGATTGTCGTCAAAAGACACATAGTACTCGGTAATGAAACGACGATCATTAAAATTGAGCCCCCAATTTGCATCCACATAGCCTACTAGAGACGACCTATCAGATGGTCGTATAAGAAGTCCATATTCAACAGTGGCTCAGAGATAGCGCAAGATGCGTTTCAAAGCAACCAAGTGGACATCGGTTGGAGCATGCATAAATTGAGATATGCGATTAATGGCATAAGCTATGTCAGGACGAGTTAGAACAACATACTGTAATGCACCTGTAAGACTACGATATTCTTGAGGATCATCAAGCGGAGTGCCCTTAGTCTTAGATAGAGAAGAGGAACTAACCATAGGTGTTGGAACACCTTTGGCTTGAATCATATGACACCGATCTAGAAGGTCGAGAATGTATTTCTTTTGGCACAAATGGAGCTCCCCAACAGAAGATTGACGTACTTCAACACCCAAAAAATAGTAAAGTGGCCCCAAATCTATGAGAGAAAATTTAGAGTGAAGACTATGAACAAACTTGTCAATCTCTGAAGAAGAATCTCCTGTAATAATTATATCATCAACATATACCAAAACATACATGTGGAAATCATTAGTAATCTAAATAAACAAGGAGGCATCGGATTTTGAGAGAACAAAACCACTAGAAATAAGGAACCTTTTTTAATTTGTCAAACCACACTCGCGGGGCCTGGCGAAGACCATATAAAGCTTTGTGTAAGCGACAGACAAGGGTTTGACTACTGGGATCAGTTTGAACATACCCGGGAGGCTACTGCATATAGACCTTCTCAGTGAGGTCCCTATTTAAAAAGGCGTTCATATCGACTTATCTTAACGGCCAACCTTTTGTGACAGCAATGGAGAGAATGGTGCGTATAGTGGCAGGTTTAACAACAGGACTAAATAACCAATCGACCCTTGTGACAAGCTATAGTACCATCGGGATGCCATTTGACTCGAAATAACCATTTGCAACCAATCACTTTCCGACCTGGTGGTAGGGGAACTAGGCTCCAAGTGTGATTCTGAATAAGAGCATCATATTCATCTTGAACGACCTATTTCCATTCAGGAGAAGCAAAAACATCATCTATAGTACGTGGTTCTTGATCATACAACTCAGCCACAAGCACTTTTGGTTTAAAAATACCAGCCTTCGACCGAGTAACAATAGGGTTCGTATTTTCCACATGAGGCGGAGGATCAACGAGCGGAGCAGAGAATACTGGTGTGGGTGAAGAGACATCATCAAAGCTCTAGTGGTCATTGTCAGGAGTTTTATAGGAGAGACAAGAGCATGTGCCGATAGAGAAAGAGAGGAAGGTCGTGGACTGTTGGAATGAGCAGTATTGGAGGACTTGGAGCACTTTGATTGAACAAGAGGAAAACAAGTAGTGATACGACTTGTTGTTGGAGAAACAGTCAGGTTCTTCTCAGAGAAAAGAAATCGATTTTCATCAAACACCGCATATCGGGACACAAATATTCAACCATCAGGGGCAAGGCACTGGTAGCCTTTGTGTTGGGAACTATAGCCTAAGAACGTACAAGGTTCAAAATGAAACTCAAGTTTGTGATGACTATATAGCCAAAGATATGGGTAGCAACAACATCTAAATACCCGAAAATGATCATAAGTCGGGACGGGGCCATAGAGAACTGAGTACGGAGACTAATGGTGCAAGACATGAGTGGATAATCTATTTATTAAGTGGACCGCACACGAAAGGAAAACCCCTAATATTTCAGTGGTAGATGCGCTTGTGGAAGCAACATGAGGCCAACTTCAACAATGTGGCGATGTTTCCTCTTAACAACTCCATTCTGTTCAGATGAATGAGGACAAGTGACCCGATGGATGATTCCATGTTAAGAGAGAAATGATATGAACGAATGGAACTCTCCTCCCCAATTACTCTGAAACTGTTTGATGTGTTGGCCAAACTGAGTCTTAACCATTAGCCTGAATTAAATGAAACAATCAAGAACTAGTGATTTCTATTGAATAAGAAATATCCAAGTGAACCGGCTAAAAACATCGATAAAAGCAACGTAGTACCAACTATTTCCACAATTTATAACCGTTGGACCCCATAAGTCTGAAACAACAAGTTCAATTGGATAAGTATACGTAGTAGTAGATGGTGAAAAAGGCAATTTGTGAGATTTGCCCTATTGACAAGCTGTATAAATGCGAGAAATTTTATTACTTGGAACAGAAATATTACAACCTTTCAAAACAGAGTTAACAACCGTGGATGAAGGAAGGCCGAGTCGTCTATGCCATAGCTCAAATAAGCCGACCTCGGGAACCATAGAACTGGTAGAGTTGAGTTCAGCATTGAGAACTATTGACTGGTGTTGACCCGGAGAGAATCAATATAGCCCATCATGTGTGTGCTCCATAATAACATTTCCTGTGTCTTTAAATCCTTAACAAGGCAGTGAAACGGATGAAATTAAAAATAAAAATTATTTTCCCGTACAAATTGCAAGACATATAACAAGTTTTTCTAAATTTTAGGCACATGTAAGACATTATTTAAATGTAACATTTTTTAAGTAGTAGCAATTTGACAATAACCCATACTTGAAATTTTAGTACTTGTACCATCACCGATTCGAAGAGAAATACTACCTGAATAATCAGTGGCATTATGTAATGAGGTCTCTTGACAAACATGATTAGTGGCGCCCGAATCAGGATACCACATGGTAAGTACAACGGAATTAACCGGGACCGGAACATAGGGCTCATCATAATTTTTGGGCTGAATGTCTGAACCGGATGCACATTGGTCTTCTATTCCAACATCAGGCCCAATTAATGAAGCTTTGGAGGACCAAGACACAGGCCATACAACATGGTGAGCTGCTGGGATATCGGAGCCCACACGTATAGGCCTATGACCCGTCTGTCCAGGAGTTGATGGACCATAACCACGCGGCCCACTTGATGACCCGGGAGAAATATATAGGTTAGTGGAAAATGACCCATAATTAGATTGGAATTCAGATGGGAAGAAGGGATTAGGGGCAGCCATCGACCCTCTCCCAAAGTGCCAAGGTTGAGAAGTGAACACAGGTGATGAAGAGAAAAACGACGATGAAGACCCGGAACCCATTGATGAAGCACCAAATGCAGGAACATGGGGGGCATCAACAGATCGATCAAAGCGATAGTAACATCGCTGAGCAGGTGCCGATCTGTCTGCAAATTTGACACTGAGGGCGGCTACGATTGTCTCGACCACGCCCATAAAATGGCCCACGAGTCCCAAGAGCCACTAATCCGGCAACACTTGAACCAGTCATTGAACTGACAGAGACTCTTAACGCCAAATCAAATGGGGAAGACTGCTGGACCAGATTTGCTTAGGGAAGAACCTCCGTCACGAATCTTTTTTTGCCGTCGTTCACATTCAATCAAGATTTCTATTATTCGATATAACGCCAGTGGTTCTTGTGAAAACGATGCCACAGTAACGACGGAGTTGAAGTCCTATGAAAGACCCGCAAAAACGATGTTTGAATGTTCTTCACCAGAGACCGGATGCCTAGACGCAAGAAGTAAGTTACAAATCTTCTTGATTTGGCCCATGTATTCTTTAACAGATTGATGACCCTTCTTAATTGAATGAAGCTCGTTTTTCAGACGAGAAATCTTGGCACCGAATGCTACACCAAAAAGACTGTAGACTTTGCTCCAGACATCGTGAGCTGTAGCAGTTCTTGTAAAAGAGGACAAAAACTCTCCACTAATCGTGGATAAGAAGAAAGGCAAAATTAGGAATCAACTTCCCTTAGCATCGTAAACAAACTTGGATAGGGCAGAGATCGTCCCCGTGTATATAGTCGATAAGCCCATAGGCTTCTATAATTAAAGTTAACTGGTGTTGCCACTAAACGAATGTGTCGTCGGTAAGTTTGACAGTGTCATATTTGGGAAATGACTGAACCACTTAGCAGAACTGGCTGTCATCAAGGGCAAGAGAAGAGGAGGATCGATGAGCTGAGGTGGGTGGAGGGACCTGATTGGTAGACACAGCAGAAGAAACAAGATTCATCAAGCACGAGAAATGTGGCCCAGGTAACTAACTAGTGACTAGTACCATGAAAGAATACTATAGAAAATAGAAACAGTATAGATTTATGAACTGAAATTATTATTGCTTGATCTTAATGAATACCAATGTGATGTATTTATACACAACTAGATAAGCTAGATATGTAAACTATTTAACATAAATAGTTATAACCAACTAACAATTTACATCTTCTAATAACTGTTTTACAACTTCTAATACACCCGAACTCGATCTAAACTCCTTTTGGTCAAAAGCAGCTTCAAAATTTATCCTAATGAAAGGATCTGCTGGAGGAACCCATTTTGAACTGACACAGTTTTTGGTAAGTTCTCAATCTGTTAACCCACCCAGTTTGCACAAATAATTTTTTGTGGACTCAGCTACCCATTGTCCTGAGTTTCTAATCCCTTCATAGAGGGCTTTATTCCATTCGTTCCAGATTACCCATAACACACAATTAACCAACCTGCAATCACCATAATTACCAAACTGGAAAACCCAGGTCAGCCATTCTTAAATATTTAACTGAGATTGAGATGTTATCCAAGACAGATTAAGTTCACTCTACATTTTCTTTGATACAGGACATTCCTGGAAAGCATGATCGATCGATTTTGGGTCAACTCCACACCTAAGACAAACTAAAAGAACATCCAATCGTCTGCTATAGAGATTAGCTAAAGTAGGCAAATAGTTCCATGAGATTTTCCAAACTCTGATTTTCTACTTTTTAGTCAAATTTAGATTCCATAATTTCTTGTATAAGCCTTTTGTGGCATTTAATAGCACTGTAGATTTAGAATATCTGTTACTGTCAAGAAGCAATTTGTATGCACTCCTTACTGGAAATGCTCCTAAAGGTTCCCCTTCCATACAACCAAGTCCTCATGCTCTATTCCAGCCAACGGAATCTGTAAAATTTTATCGACATAACTCTCCTCAAAGGTACTTCCAGTAAGACCCCCATTCCATTTTCTACAAGAATGATCGATCCAGTCATAAACTTTAATTAAATTGTCGTCACTAATTTGCCCACCAACTTTGTAATTTACAGCCCCAACTAGCCAAGCATCCTCTCAGATTAAAATTTGGTCCCTTCTACCTACCCGCCATCCAAGGCCCTCATGAAGTAGCCCATTCGTTGACAATATACTAAGCCAGGTAAAAGAAGGTAAACTTCCTAGTCTAGCCTCTAAAAAATCACAACTCGGGTAGTATTTAGCTTTTAGTACACGATTCAACAAAGAATACAAATTATTAATAAGAAACCAACCTTGCTTGGCTAATAAGGCAATATTAAAAGAGGATAAACAACAAAAACCTAACCCACCATACTCTTTAAGCTCACACAATTTCTCCCATTGACACCAATGGATACCTTTCCATCCATGACTTTTTAGCCACCAAGATCGCGCTAAAATACTTTCCAATTCTTTACAAAGTGACTTAGGCAACAAGAAACACGACATTGTGTATGATGGAATGGCCTGCAAAAATGCTTTAATAAACACTTCCTTCCCACCTTGCGACAATAGCCTTATGCTCAAATTATCGATCTTCTTTTTGACTCGATCTTTTAAAGCTTGGAATGCTACTCTCTTTTGCCTACCCACCAATTTGGAAGACCCAAATATCTTTCAATCTCATTTGATAATCGAACCTTCAATAAAATTAACATCAAATTCTGATTGTCTTCTAACACATTCGAACTAAAGTACACAACAAACTTGTCATAATTGATACACTGACCAGAACAAAATTCATATTCCATCAATATTTTTTTCATAGAATTGGCCCCTCTATTGCTAACTTCACCAAATAGTACACAATTATCAATAAATAGGAGGTGTGTACTTTTCAGTCCCCTTCTACTAGCCTTTACATCCTTAATCAACTCTTCACCTAAAGCTAGCCTCATAAGAGTAGATAAACCTTCACTACAAATCAAGAAAAGAAAAGGGCTTAAAGGGCTACCTTGTCAAAGTCCTCTGCTTGGCACAAACCTTTCCCCCACCTTCTCGTTCAATACTGTAAAATACGAGACCGAAGAGATACATCTACCCAATTGCTTGCAAAACCCATTCGCTCTATTATTTATTTCATAAAACCCCATTCCACTGATCATATGCCTTACTCATATTAAGTTTAAGAGCAATAAAACCCTTCTTCCCCACCTTTTTTTGATGAAAGGAATGTAAAATTTCATAGGCCAATAAGACATTATCAGATATTAACCACCTTGGCACAAAAGCACTTTGAGCCTTATTAATGCAATCCTTCAAAACCCTTTGGAATCGATTAACTATCGTTTTAGCAATGATCTTATAAAGAAAAATGCATAAACTAATAGGCCTAAAGTTTGCTAAATTCAACGAGCAAGGAATTTTAGGAATAGGCATAATATTTGTAAGGTTTAAAGGAGCTAAGGTTTTACCCTCGTTTAGGATCTCCAAATAGTATGACTTAATATCCTTACCAATAATATGCTAACATCTTTAAAAGAATATTATCAAGAAACCATCGTTGTCAGATGCCTTCATAGTACCCATGCCACTCAAAGCCTCCAAGTCCTCTTTCTCAGTATAAGGCGCTATCAGCAAAATATTAGCATCATCAGAGATACAATGTCTTACCCCAGATAAAATATGATCCATCTCCTCTATCCCCTTTGATTCAAAGAGAGATTGAAATTAATTCCTCGCAATAATTTCCATCTCCACCTCCCCTTCACTATCCATCTGTCTTCCCCTTGTAGTCCATTTATTCTGTTCGTTTTCCTCCTTTGAAAAGCAAAGTTATGCAAGAAAGTCGTATTCTTATCCCCCAATTTAACCTGTTTGCCCTTGCCCGCTGTTCCCCAAAAAAAATTCATCCTTATCAATCTCTAAGTTTAACTGAACTTTAGTATCAATCAACTCTGCAAGATTGTCATTATTTCTATCTCCTTCTAATAGCACTTCCAGCTTCCTAGACAACTCCTTTTTAACCCCTCCGTTCTTACATCTAATCTCTTACACCAACTTGTCCAAACCTTCCTGAACCCTGTCTAATTTAGTAAGAACATCTTCGTCACCCTCCCCCCAAAGGTCCCTAACCCTTAGTTCAGAAGTCTTCTCCAGAACCCTCCAAGACTCGAATTGAAAACATTTAAATCGAGGATTACCTACGTCAATCTCTGTCTGAATAAAAAGTGGACAATGGTCAGAGAACGAATGTGGGAGATGACGCACCGTTGCATTGGGAAACAAAGCCATCCAACCTTCATTAGCTACCCCCATCTAATCTTTCCCTAATATTAGTTTTTGGGAGATTACCTCTCTCCCAAGTAAACCACAGTCCACAATATCTAACATCCATCAATCGACAATCACTCAGAGCTTCTTTGAAAGCCTCCATTCACCTTTCCTCTCTAGAAAGCCCCATTTTCTTTTCAAAAGAATATAAAATTTCATTGAAATCACCTCCCACAAACAAGGAAGGTTTTGAGACTGACCTAATAATTTTATAATTTTTTTAATATTTTATAATTATAAAATTTTAAATATTTAAAATAATGACCAAATTGATAAATTTTTTGATGAAAATGACATAAAAATATTAGGGTAAATTACCTAAATAATCAATTAAGTTTTTTTAGTGAGTTCCTGTTTTGATCATCGAATTTTTTAATATTTATAAAAAATGGTTGATTTGTTTTATTTTTTTTAAAATATTTTATAATTATAAGTCTTTGAAAATTTACAATAATGATTGAGTTGATAATGTGTAAACTTTGAGGTTGAAATTTATTAAATTTTTTAGAAATAAATTCAACTTGATAGAATGTGTAAAATATTAGGGGATAACTTTATTATTATACCAATCAAAAGAAGGCCACGTCGGCATTTTGTTTGGTGACCAAATACATTTTAATGGTAGAGTGACTAGAATTGAAAATTCACTTAACGGGAGTGATGAAATTAACAAAAAAAATTGGTGACCAAAATAGGAACTTACTAAAAAAATTTGAATGACTATTTAGGTAGTTTACCCTAATGTTTTTATGTCAAATTTACCAAAAATTTATCAATTTGGTCATTGTTCTTTTTTTTTTTATACAATACTTAAAACTAACTACAATCTCTTTTCACTTGTAAATAGGACGATAAATACACTTTAACGTGCTCGAACTCATATCCTCTCAGTCGACCAATTTAGTCATTATTCTACATATTAAAAATTTTATAATTATAAAATATTATAAAATTATGAAAATAAAATAACTTAGCCTTTTTTATTAATATAAAAAATAAATATAGAAGTTGTTGAAAATATATAAAAAAGAAGAAGAAGAAGTAAAAGTGCATGTGAAAAAAGGGGTGCGACTCTTTGTTTGACGACACCCTTTTTTAATTAAAATAATACTATTTTATTTATTTTTATTAAAATATATTTTATAGGTGACATCCCTTGACACATTGATAATGATTTATTCTTGTAAATAATTGACTTTATACATTATTTTTGTATTTTTTTCGTATTATTGACGTAAAAAAGTTGATGTTTGTTGTGATGCTTTTCTCTAGTTATGAATATAGCATGTGGATTATTTACTTAAAAATTGTACATAAGAATTTATATATATATATATATATATATATATATATATATATATATATATATATACATGTCCAAGAAGTAGTGGATACAGAAATACGACTTAAGGGTAGGGGCAAATTCAGACATTTTTTTAGGGGTCAAAATTAAATTATATATTTTTATGATAGTAAAAATACAATTTCACCATTTTAATAGCCTATATCTTTATAATTTTTAAGAGATTAAACCAAATTTTTATTATTTTGAGGGTCTAATTTTACCATTACTAATTTAAAATTTTATAAACTATAAATAACTTAAATGAAAAATTATTCCATTTTAAGTGGGAAAAACTATACAGTTAACAACATATTAAAGATTTTCTAAATACTGTCTGTCTTTTGACATGGTATTTCATCTGTCTTTTGACACAGTGAATCTTTCTTTTTGGTTTCTCTTTTTCTGAGTCTTCTTTTTGTGTCACTGTTTTGTCTAGATCTGGAGTTTTTCCTGATTTTTTTTCTGTGTGATGGAAGACGGTTTGGCTAATCTTAATTTTTTGACGAAGAGGAAGAGGCATTCCATGGGGATATTTCATCAGTGGATCGTGTTATCAATTTTGTTTAGTGGGGTGTTGCTTGACCGATAGTATCGTCCACTTTCCTTCATTGCGCAATACTATGGCCGATCTTTGGCATCCCATTGGGGGGGATTTGCATTTCAGATCTTAGGGAAAAAAGGTTTCTTTTCCAATTTTTTCACGAAGTGGACATTCAATGGGTGTTTTTGGGGGACACCATGGTTTTTCAATAAGCATCTGATTATTCTTTGTAGAATCCAACAGGGGGAAGATCCAGTGAGTGTTCCTTTATTGTTAACTGAATTTTGGGTTCAAATACACGACTTGCCGCCAGGGTTGATGACGTAAACAATGGCGAAACAGTTTGGAGAGTTTTTGAGACAGTTTCTTAAGTATGATACCTCCATTCCAACTATGGGGATTAATAAATTTATGCGTATTCGAGTTAGATTGGATGTGTCTCTCCAATTGAAAAAGAAAAAGAAGATTCAAATTGGTAAGGAGTGTACAATTTATGCCCATTTTCAGTATGAAAAATTGAGCCTCTTTTGTTTTATTTGCGGTAAATTGGGGCACGGAGAGAGTTGTTGTCCTTTTCGTACCCGTCTGGATCCATCAAAAATAATTTTTGGTTGGGACATTTCATTACGTGCAGTGGGGCATCGTCTGAATCCTGTGGTGAGTAGATGGCTTCGGGATCCTGACGGTTCTGAATGCCATACTGCGGATTTGGAAAGAAATCTTACGACCCAAATTCTAGGGAGAGAACTTGATGCTGGGCGTAATCTAAGGAAGGTGATGGGGAATTAATCGGCTAAATCTAATCTTATCTCTTTCGAATCTGGGCAGAATATTTCTTTTAAAATGGATAAGAATACTTGGCGCAATAATAGTAGTATAGAAGTAATTGGGGTTGAAAAAGATAGTGGGCCTATAGATGGGGTGTTGACAAAAAAAAATGACCCCTTATTTTCTTTGGAAGGAAAGAAATAACAAAGGCTTGTGGGGGATTCATCTCATGTCATAGGGGATGGTGCTGAAAATGACTCAATGATTTTAGCGGCTGGGTCTGCGGGACAAAGCAGCCGAATGCAATGAAAATCGTAAGCTGAAACGTCTTGGGGAGACCACGGACTGTTAATAGGATCAAAAATAACTTACGAGCCACTAATCCCTAAATTTTGTTTCTTATGGAGACAAAATTATGTTCAAAGAAGATGGAGTTAGTGTGAATGAAATGTGGTTTTGCTAATGGTATTGATGTTGGTGCGTTGAGATCTAAAGGTGGTTTATCGTTAGGTTGGAAGGATAATTCCTTAATTTAGCTTCGGAGTTGTTCTTCTTTTCATATTGATGTTGAGGTCCATAATAATGATTGTGGTGAAGATTGGCGTCTTACGGGGTTTTATGGGGATCCGGTTGAACGAAATAGACCAATGTCATGGGAGTTGCTTCGTCAGTTGGGGAATGACCGAAGTTTTCCTTGGATTGTGGTTGGGGACTTCAATGAGATTATGCATTCTTTTGAAAAGCAAGGACGCCGACTTCGTTCAGAACATCAAATGTCAATTTTTAGAGAAGTGATGGAAGATTGCAAGCTTATTGATTTGGGATTTATTGGTAGGTGGTTTACATGGGAGTGAGGTCGTGTTTTGGCTACCAATATTTGAGAACGCCTGGATAGAGGAATAGCGACTCAAGACTGGATGCCTCTTTTTCGTAGTTATCACTTGAAGCATTTGAGGCATTCGTTTTTGGATCATTACCTGATCTTGTTGGCCACAAGTGGGCGAGGTGATGGGCTTCAAGGCTTTAGGAATAGGGGTTTCCATTTTGAAGCGAAATGGTGTCTAGAACATGATTTTGAGGTTATAGTTCAAAGGAGTTGGGAAGAAATAACTGGATCTGTCCCAGATAAGTTGATACTTTTAGGGAAACATTTCCAGCAGTGGAGTCAATCTAGGAGTAAGGATTAAAAAGCAAGTCGTAGGGCTTTTGAAGAATGACTACATGAACTTTATGACCAGGATCCTTCTGAAGAAGTTCTAGTCGAAACCATTGAGGCCCAAATTGGCATTAATTTGGAGATTGACAAAGAGGAAATTTTCTGGGAGCAACAGGCTCGTGCCAATTGGTTACAACATGGAGATCGTAACACATACTATTTTCATAAGATTGCAGTTCAGCATTTTCACCAAAGTATGATTATGGGCTTGGAAGAAGAAGATGGTCATTGGGTTTCTTCGAATGCGAGTATGATTCGGCTTGCTTTGAGATTTTTTGAGAATTTGTTTTCAACTTCTAATTCAGGTCATGACGAGCGACTGTTGGGCTTGGTAGAGAAGCGAATTTTGCATAGCATGAATGAGGAATTGCTTCAACCTTTTTCGGAGGATGATATTAAGCGTGCTGTCAAGGCAATAGCTCCTTTAAAGGCTCCGAGTATTGATGGATTTCCAATAATTTTTTATCAGAAATATTGGCATATTGTTGGCTTTGAAATTTCCAAGTACTGTTTGCCAATCTTGAAAGGAGAAACTGAAATGGGGGAAATCAATAAAACTCACATTATCCTTATCCCTAAAGTTGATAAGCCCAAAAATCTCACACAATTCTGACCTATTAGTCTTTGTAATGTGATTTACAATGTTATTGTGAAAGTACTGGTGGAACGAATGAGTTCCATCTTGGGAGAGTGTATTAATGAAGCCCAATGGGCTTTTATTTCTGGAAGAAATATTTCAGATAATGTGCTGATTGCTTATGAGGTTTTACATTCTCTTAAAATAAAGAAAAAAGGTTGACAAGGGAATTTTGCGCTTAAACTCGATATGAGTAAAGCGTACGATTGTGTTAAGTGAGATTTTTTGGCTGGAATGATGAATTGTTTGGGATTTCACACTGATTGGATTGTTCTCATTATGCGGTGTGTTTGTTCAGTCTCTTATTCGGTGGGGCTTAATGGGGAAAAGAGTGAGTGGTTTTCACCTTCGAGAGGCTTGAGGCAAGGGGATCCGCTTAGCCCTTATCTATGCTTGATTTGTGCAGAAGGTTTCTCTACTTTGCTTCAGGATGCTAAACAGAAGAATCTCATGCGGGGTACTCTTATTGGTAGAGAAAGATTTTCTATTAACCATTTATTTTTTACGAATGATAGTATTCTGTTTGAGGATGCATAAGAAGAAGGAGCTAATTTAATGTGCAATTTTATTGCGAAGTATGAGTAGGTTTCGGGACAAAGGGTGAACTTTGATAAATCACTTATTTATTTTGGTGCTAACGTAGAGCCGATCGTTCGGGAAGCAGTTATTGGCATTTTGGGTGTCCGGATTGCAACAAACCCAGAGAAGTACTTGGGCTTACCCATAATGGTCAGAAGGAAGAAAAGTTGGGCTTTTTGCTTATTTTGTAGATCATTTTAGGAAGAGAATTGAAGGCTAGAACTTGCGTTATCTCTCGATGGGAGGTAAAGAAGTTTTTATCAAGTCAGTCCTACAAGCTATCCCTGTTTATGTTATGAATGCTTTGCCTTACCAAAAATGCTTTGCCATAAACTTGAGGGCCTTTTAAATAAATTCCGGTGGTCTAACAATAAAACAACAAGAGGGATTCATTGGAGTAATTGGAGCGACTTATGTAAGCCCAAGTGTGCTGGGGGGATGGGCTTTAGGGATTTGTTTTTATTTAACCGAGCCTTATTAGCAAAGCAAGTCTGACGTATTTTTTCCCAGCCTAATTGTCTATTATCGAAGGTTTTGAAAGCCCATTATTTTCCATTCACAGATATTTTCTCAGCAAAAGTAGGTTTTTACCCTTCGTTTACCTGGAGAAGTTTGTACAGTGCTCGAGTAGTGATTACTGATGGCTTGGTATGGCGTATTGGTAATGGGGAAAGTGTGAACATTTGGAACGATCCTTGGCTGCCTGGGCAAGGACAAAACAGGCTATCAATCCAATGCATCCATACATCCTGGAGCACAGTGAATTAATTGATCGATGTTGAAACTAATACCTAGAATAAGAGAGTACTATGCCATCTTTTTGACAAAGATCAAGTAGACCGTATCTTCTCTATTTTGATCGCTCACCATAGGTCGAATGATTTATTGGTCTAGAAATACGAGGCCACTGGGGAATACACCGTGAGGAGTGGGTATCGTGTGTTGATTACAGATCAAGTACAGAATAATGGGCAACATTCGCCCATAAGTGACAAATACAATGATTTTTACAAAATTCTCTGGGATTTACACATTCTTGCTAAAATAAAGATGCATAAGTGGCGACTTTTCAACAATTATGTACCTTACTATACCAATCTTCTCAAACGATGATTGTCTGTGGATGGTGTCTGCCCTCTCTGTAAAGCAACTCTGGAGGATTTTGACCATTTCTTAGGAGATTGTAGTGTCTTAAAGTAGTTATGGACTTCTCTCAACATCAGGGTCGATTCGCTCGAGGATATCTCAAATTGCAAAGATAAATTTGTTAAAAATTTTCTTGCAGCTGATGTTCCTAATTGACAGATTCTTATTATATCATTATGGGCATTATGGCATAGGAGAAATAAATTGATTCATGAAGGTTCAAAGTTTTCTATGTAGGATCTACTAGGATTTATTCGAGGATATTGCCAGGATATTGCCTTGTGTCAATCGAACCTAAAATCTATTTCTATTCCTATGAGACAGCATTTATGGCATCCTCCTGACATTGGTACATTTAAGTTGAATTTTGATGCCTCATTTCTAAAAGAATCTAGAATTTCTTATGCAGCTGTTCTAGTAAGAAATAATGAGAGGGTTTTTTTGGGAGCTTGCACTTACCCATATGGCGATGTGGTCGATGCTTTTGTTACTGAAGCTCAAGCTTGTGAAAGGGTGTTGATCTTTGCTGAGGAAATGGGGATCCGAAGGCTTCTGTTGGAAGGGGATTCTCTGACAACAATTAAAAAGCTTCATTCAAGAGGAGATGATCGATCTCTTTTGAGGCCGATTATTAACAGTATCCGAGTACTTGAAAGACAGTTCGATAAAGTATCTTACCACTTTGTGCCAATGGTAGCTAATCGGGCGGCACATCTTCTGGTGATCGAAGGGCGACGACGACAGATTCCTTGCGTTTGGGATTTTGAACCTCCGGAAACAATAAAGAAGGCGATAGCTGAGGATTGGATGTCTTGGGTCCAGATTTGATGATAGGTTTTTTTTGCTCACTTTGAAGATGGAGAAGGTTCTTTTGAATCTCCATGGTTGGATTTCAAAGTTTTCTCCCTAGCTCAGTGTTTTTGTGGTTTCGAATTTTTGGGAGGGTGGATTGTTTTTCGACTGGTATTCCTAGTGGCATTTCATTTAGGGTGAAGAGTGGTTTGAGTTAATGGTTTTGTTTTTTCGGTGTGCTAGTGTGTTGTTTTGTCTATCTATTTTTTGCTGTCTTTTCACCTCTGCTTCTCTTTATTGTGTCAAACCACTTTGAGCCTTGGGTTGTTTTAATGGATATCAATATTTATTAAAAAAAAAATTATTCCATTTTAGGGCGAAATCCTACCCGCCCCTTGTATCCAAATTCATTCGTTTTAATTTTTTTTCATAAAAAAAAATCTAGGAAACTTTTAACATAATATTTATATTGATTTTTAAAATTGAAATAAATGAATATAAAATTTAAATTAAATTATTATAATAAATTATAAAAAAATATGAATGAATTAAGATAGGACACAAACACACTATAATAAATTAATTAATATGTAACATGAATACAATTCAAAAGTAAATATTTATATAAAACCAATAATTATTTGTTACACTACCTAGAGTAAGGAAGCGAGAGAATTTAAAGAATAATAAAATGAAAGTGCCAAATCTCTCCAAATAAAACATGTTTAAAAATTATAATTAAAGAAGCTATAATGAGTGTTGAGTTAAAGTTGTATCCTAAAGAATTAATTTAAAAGCTTTAATTATTTGTCAACTGTGCAATGCGAGAAACATTGGGAATTAAGATCATTAGTATAAGTTGAAAACAAAGTTTTCATTCTAACGAACATTAATAGCATTCTTTATTTGGTGAATGAAATTTGAATAATTTTCATTTAGACTAAACTTTTTGGTATTGTTAAATTAACTTGCTTTATTTATAGTAATAATAATAAAATATTTGCTAATAATATATAATAATAATAAGGCTTTACTTTCCTTATTTATTTATTTATTTCAACCTGCATGATCATTATTTAAAAGAAAAGCTACTTACGATGTATCAAAGACGAGCAAATTACCAAGAGATAGAGATAAGCTTGCATGCATGAAATAAATCAAGTTCCACTGCTGTTGATCCTAGCCATCAGTCCATGCTTCATGTGGAAGACAACGCTACTCTTGGGTTCAGCTGGGTGATCCTCCGGTATCTCAATATCGTAGTTATAGATAATCGTTGCTGCGGTTGCCTTCATCATCATAAATGCTAATTCCCTCCCTAGACAAATCCTCGGCCCTGCACTGAATGCCGGAAACTGATAATGTGACACGCGTTTAATCTCTCCTTGCTCGGTGATCCATCTCTCTGGCTTGAATTCATGACAATCGTCTCCCCAAATCGATGTCATCCTTCCCATTGCGTGTACTGCGATCACAACATTCGTGTTCCCATTGATTCTATGGCCGCTCGGGAGGGTGTCAGGTTCAACAGCTATTCTTGACAGCACTGGTCCTGGTGGGAACAGTCTCAATGTTTCGCATAATGCTGCATGTAGATACACCAATTTGTTCAGTTCTTGTGGGTTATTTTTAAATATTTCATCTCTGATTTTAGCTTCAACAGATGGATGCTTGGCAACACTGTAGAAGAACCATGTAAGAACTGAACTAGTTGTGTCTTGTGTGGCAAATATGAAACTGACAATGTTGTCCCTCAACCCTTTACGAGTAGCAGCAGATCTGAAGGCCTTATCCTCCCCGGTAACGCAGTAAACACCTTCAAAATTGCAGCCCTCCTGATGATCTTCCCCTTTGGCTGATTCTTCTTGCTTCTTAGATATGCAATCTGCAAAGACACGATCAATGGTTTTCCAAGCATGTTTTAGTTTCTTTTCTTTGCCAATTCCTAGCCACCTATGTAACTTCCACAAACTATGAGGCATTAGAAAACGAGAAAAAGCCGCTTCACATGCATCTTCTAAAGCCACGGAGAACGGATCTTTCCGAAACCCGATCCCCAGAAAGTTGGGATTGTAGCCGATGGATATCATCCAAGCAATGTCAAGGATGAGTTTTTGAAACAAATCTTGGAGGTCAACCAGCAAAGCCAGTTTCGAAGCATGTTGAAGCACAGGGATGAGCCCTGTCTGTATTCTGTCCCAAACAATCTTGGTGGTGGCCTGATGGAATTTGTGGTGACTAGTGAGAGAACGTACCAGTTTTCTTTCTTTCTCCCACTCTTTAAAATCGGCACTGAAAAGGGTGTCTCCAAGAACATCTACATGTTCTCTCCATTTCGACCCCTTGGGGTAGTTGGAAAAGTTCGTGCTTAGTACATGGCAGACGTTTGCAGGGTCACTGGTGAGCAGGACTTTGGTGCCAGTGAACCATGAATATTGATGGATGTGTATTGTTCCCTTGCTTCTTTCAAGCATTTCAGCAGTTCTATCGTGAACGCTTACGTCCAGGTTCGGAAACAATAACGATAACATCCCTAGCAATAGCCTTTTCTGAGGGACTCCATTGCAGGATTTAGAAGCAAAAAAGAGGATTAGTCTTATAATAATAAAAGCTAAGATTGAGATGATAAGAATACTGTAAATAAAGGAATCCATATTGCTCTGTTTTGAGCCCAAACTTGAGCTGTATTTATAGTCGAAGGTTTCAATTGTAAAGCTGAAACCAACCGAAATAGACAGATAAAGGTAATTAATAATGTGAAATAACTTTTCTCAAGGTTTGAATAAAAGGCATCGGCTATTAAATAAGATGTATGCTAGATGGACTCTATATGACATAACTGCAATGATTCAGTAGAGGAGAAGGCATGTAATGCAAAGACGGCACAATGCAAAAATGCTTTAATAACATTCATATCCCTATATACCCTTTCCCCCTACCTATCCCTATATTCCCCCTCCCCCTACGTAAATTAATTAAAACTTGTATCTCTATATGCCCTTACCAATTGATTATTGCTGTTTTGATTTAATGAAATTATTATTTCTCAAAAACAAAAAGAAATGGCCAAATAAGGCATTGATAAGATTGGTTCTTCGTACTAAGCTGATGAAATTCAAGTCTTTGGCTCTTGAATTACTGTTGGAGATGATAGAATCGGAGACTTATATGGAAATAAACAGTACACTACGAGGCGCGGATGACGCTTTCTAAAGAGAACTATTTGTCCCTACACAAAGTTGTTAGAGGGTTAAGATAAAGGTCCTCTCGGAATATAACGAAGTTTTAAATTTCCTTTTATTAGCAAAATTGAGAAATTCCCTAACTCTTTTATAGTTTCTGAAAATAAGATTGATTGTAATTGTATATTTTGTGAGCACTATAATGCCTCTATTTATATGCACTCAATAATACAATTTTGAAGAGCCACAACCTTTCATATTGGACATACTTACTTAAGAGAAACATGTCCTATGAAAATGTATCCATTGGATGATAAATCATCACTTTTAATTTGAATAGTGCTTATGAATAATTAAATTTGTAAGATTATAAATCATCATTTTTAATTTGAATAGTGCTCATGAATAATTAATTTGTAATCTATAATTTCTAACAATCCCTCACTAGATTGCTAATTTCAGAAAATAAGTACACAACGATTATGCATAAAGAAGGGTGTTCGCAGATTGAACCTTCCTTTAGTGCAAACTCTCAGAGTATCAACAAAGTGAATGGTGGTTAGTCGCTTAAACCATCACTCTTAAAGTCAATACCGAATAAATTTCACACATAATCGTAAAGTATTAGAGTAAGAGTTTAATTTGTTTTAGCACCATTATAGCCATGTGCTCATCCCTTTCATGAACATGTACGAGAGAAAACCATAAAGAAAATCTCGTTGAAGCGGCACCACTTCATGTCCATATAGGTGGATTTCATGACAATTAATGTTCATTCATTAAAAGTAAAACTCATCCTCCTAAAATATAAACACTAAATCCTGATCCTTAGTGTATGTTGTCATTCGATAACTGGTTATTATCCTTTGAACCTTGAAACTAAATTTTGGCTAGAACAAGGTAGGGTTTCCATTATCAATGACGTGATTAGAATGGTTTTAATCCCATCTTAATGGTTGTACTCTTAACCAAATCCCTTGACAAACTTTTGTCAATGGATCTGCTAAATTGTCAATTGACTTAACATAGGTAACAATTATCACACTGTCCCTAATCAATTGTTTCACATACTCATGTATCAAACTTATATGTCTAGACTTTCCATTGTACAGCTTATTGTACGCTCGAGACATGGTAGATTCACTATCACAATATACGGAAATGGCGAACCTACCTTGTAGATACAATTTTATATCTAGCAAAAGATCTCTTAGCCATTCTGCTTCATTGCCAATAGCCGCTAAGGATATAAATTTAGCCTCCATAGTTGAATGTGCAATTCAAGTTTGTTTCTTGAAGGCCCAACTAATGAATCTACCTCCAATTGTAAAAATCTATCCCGATGTGGACTTATTGTCACTTAGACTTGTAATCCAACTTGCATCCGAGTAACCTTCTAGTACTGCAGGATAATCACTATAGAATAATCCCAAATTTTTTTATTTTCTTAAGATAGACAAAAATCCTACAAATGACTTTCCAGTGATCGATACTAGGATAATTTGTAAATCCCGCCAATTTGCACCCAGCAAATGCAATACAAGGTCTAGTACAATACATTGCATACATTAGACTTTCGACTGCGTTGGCGTACTCAAGTTGCGATATAGCCATGCCATTATTCTCACTTAACTTGAAGTTTGAATTGTATAAATTATTCAAATCCTTGATATTCAAGTGTTTAAACTTTTCTAATACTTTCTCGATGTAGTGAGATTGACTTAGTGCAAAGCCCTTTTCATGCTTTTTCACCTTTATACCTTGAATTGTATCTACCTCATTGAGATCATTTTAAATTTCGAGGCTAGATACTCTTTGGTCTCATGAACACCTTCCATGTTCGTACCAAAAATCAACAAATAATCTACATAGAGACAAATAATTACACTATACCTATCAGTGAATTTAGTGTAAATACATTTATCCGCACAATTATGTAAAAAATCATATGACAAGATAATCGAGTTAAATTTCTCATACCACTGTTTAGGTGTTTGTTTTAAACCATATAATGACTTAATCAACTTACACACCTTATGTTCATTCAAAACCTTCTGGTTGCTCTATGTAGACTTCCTCTTCGAGATCACCATTCAAAAAAGCCGTCTTAACTTCCATTTGATGTGCATGTAACTTATGGATAGATGCACGTGCTATAAGAATTCAAATGGAAGTCATCCTAGCCATTGGTACATAAGTGTCAAAATAATCTAGGCCTTCTTTTTGCCTAAATCCTTTAGTCACCAACCTAGCAAGGTTGAAGAACCCTCTGTTGGAGTATTCTTCCTTTTAAACTCCTATTTACACCCGATAGGCTTCGATCATTAAGGAAGATCAACTAGAATCCAAGTATTGTTGGATAATATTGAATTCATTTCATCATTGATCGCCTCTTTCCAAAATACTGCATCCCTAGAAGTCATGGTTTTACCATAGGATTGTGGATCATTGTCCACATTAAACATTATGGGAATCTTCCTAATTATGGATTCTCTATTTCCCTTAACAAGGAATGCTAGAGATTGCGAGGAAATGAAATCAAGACCAAAGTCCTTTACTTTTCTCACTCTTTGACTTTTCCTTGGCTCTGTATCCTTATTATCAAAAAGACTTCTTTTGGTTTGATCACTTCAGATAATTGGTTAATATTCTTTTTCCAAATCTGTTAAATCATTGAAAACCTTATTTTAAATGAATACAACATTTCTTTTTTCAATTATTGTATTTGACACTAAGTTAAGAACACGATAAGCCTTAGAGTGTTGGGCATATCCAACGAATGCACCCTTGACGGCTCTTGGACCTGACTTTGTTCTCTGTTGGTCGGGAACTCTATAGTAAGCCAAACACCCCCACATTTTGAAATAATTTAAATTTGGCATCCGACCCTTCCATAACTCATATGGAGATACTTTGAATTTTCTTGATGGTATTCTGTTAAGAATATAACACGCACTCAATAATGCTTCACCCCATAGATTATATAGAAGTTTAGCATTTAACAACATCGAGTTAACCATATTTACTAAAGTACGGTTTTTTCTTTCTGCCAAACCATTTTGTTGTGGAGTATAAGGCGCAGAACATTCATTACCACACCTTATTCCTCACAAAACATATTAAATTCATTCGAAAAATATTCACCACCTCTATCACTACGAAGCACTTTGATTTTCTTACTAAACAAATTCTCAACCTCATTTTAAAAACGTTTAAACATATCAAAAGCCTCGTCTTTACTTCTCATGAGATACACATAAGTAAATCTAGAGAAGTCGTCTATCAAAGTGATAAAATATCATTTTCCACCTCTTGTTAGTGCTCCATTTAATTCACAAACATCTGAACGAATTAAATTTAACACTTGTGAATTCCTTTCACGCTTATTAGGAAACGACTTCTTGGTAATTTTTGATTGAATACAAATTTCACATTTATCCTCAAACTCATCATTACTTATACTTATATAACCATTATTTTGCATATATTGTAAAGTTTTAAATTTAAAATGTGCTAAAAGTGCATGTCACAAAGGATAAGATTAAACAATATAAGCAGAAGAATTAACTTTATTCATATCAATGCTCAACTTGAATGTACCCTAGTTACAATATCCTTTTCCTACATATATATCACCCTTAAGCAAGACAAACTTATCGGATTCCAAGATAATCTTGAACCCTTTGTTACATAGAATACTTGCGGACACTAAATTCTTTCTCACATCGGGAACATGCAACACATTAATCAAAGTCAATTTCTTCCCAAATGTGAAGTTGAGTTCCATTATCCCTTGACCGAGCACCTTAACTGATTGATAGTTGCCTATAAGCACTTCACGGTTTGCCACTAGTTCATAACTCTTGAATTGTTGTCAGTTATTACACACATGAATAGTAGCTCCGGAGTAGAGCCACTAATTACAGGACTTATCAGTCATGGCTATGCTGAGTTCAGTAATTATACCAGTCTCCAAATTTTTTATCCCTTTCTTAACCATGGCCACTAAGTCCATGCCCTCCACCATACTGGCTTTGGAAGTTATGGCATCTTGCTTCTTTTTGAGAAGTCTACAATTCTTAATATAGTGTCCTTTCTTATTGTAACTATAACAATTGTGAATATTTTTCTTCTTGTCTTGCACGTCATTATTCTCGGATGTGGCCTTTCGCTTACCATTTTGAGAGTTCTTAGACTCGCTCACATGGTCACTTTAGAACTTTGGGGAAGATACACCACATCACGCTTTCGAGTTTCCTCTTCAATACACAAATGCCTGAGTATTTTCTCCACTATGAAGTCCTCTGCCATATGTAGAAGTTTCTTTTGATAATTGTTCCAAGACGAGGGAAACTTCGAGATGATAGCCCAAACTTGTTACAATTCCGGAATAACAACTTTCAAGTCACGAAGCCTTCTTACAAGGACTTGTAATTTATGGACTTGATCCATGATCGGGATACTATCGAGCATTTTAAATTCGAAATACTTCATTATTAAAAATTTATCAGTACATTGTCACTCGATGTTGTATTTCTCTTCAAGAGCTTTCCATATTTCTACGGGGGATTGCATCGACATGTAAGGATCATTTAATCGATCAGACAAAGTGTTGAGGATGTGTCCTCGACATGTGAAATTTTCTTCTTCGCGCTTCTTATTGAGTTCAACCATTTTCGCAATTTCCTCAGAATTTGCATTGGAGGCGGGATCCTATACGGGTTTTAGGTTTGGATCCAGAACGTAAGCCACATTTAAGACAGTAAGAAGGACCAACATCTTGTCCGTCCAATGATTGAAGTTTGAACCATCAAATTGGTCAAGTTTCACAAACTTTTAGTTCATCACTTTGAATGTGGTGTTAGCTTCTGTCGCCATCTCTAAAAAATAGTTCTCTTTGATTGTTGGATATTTGGTTGGAGACGATAGAATCGAAGACTTATATGGAAATAAATAGTAAACTTCGAGGCGCGGATGACGCTTTCCATAGAGAACTATTTGCCCCCATACAAAGTTGCTAGAGGGTTAAGACAAAGGTCCTCTCGAGATACAACGAAGTTTTGAATTTTCTTTAATTAGCAAAATTGAGGAATTTCCTAACTCTTACTCTAGTTTCTGAAAATAAGATTGATTGTAATTGTATATTTTGTGATCACCATAATGCCTCTATTTATATGCACTCAATGAATACAATTTTGAAGAGCCACAACCCTTCATATTAGACATACTTCTTAAGAGAAACATGTCCAGAAATATATCCATTTCATCACCTTTAATTTGAATAGTGCTTACGAATAATTAATTTGCAATCTATAATTTCAACAGCAACAACTTATGCAAGACAAAGAAAGTTTATAACTTTATATGAATCTAAAACTTCTTTAAAACACCATAAAAATACATAAACAAAACATAAGTATACAAATTATCACTCTACTTTTGGCAGAAAATAAAAAAAAGAAGCATTTACTACATCTTTTGACACTGAATTTGTGAAAGGTATCAGGTTTCTGAAGATTCTTAATGCTGCTGGATTGCCTTCCAAGAAACTGGATTCGATTTGCCTTGCCTACTTCTAAGATAGAGATGTTGAAGGTGCTTAAAGCTTAATCATCCTTGCTTGATTCCTCCTCTTCATCATAATTGAAAGGAAGCGGAACCGATTTGAATGCTCGATACTTGCCAACGTTGTTCAAGTGTTCATTTTCTATCCTAAATCATGAAAACAAAACAAATCAAGTATGCAATTTTCAGACTATGGTAAGGGATGTAAGAAACTAGACATGTTAGTTGATTGCTACATTATGTACCTGAAGAAGCTCCAAATACCGCGACGAATGATTTCCAGACAAGAAACTACGGTTGTTATTGCCATTCTATGAAGTGAGTGCAACTTAAATTCCAACACCAACTGCATCCAAGCAATTCTCAACACTACATCCAGGGCCTGTTTGCACCGAAGCATCCAGTTATTAGTACTACGAAGAAGATCAGAACATCGATCGATAATCCATATTAGTAATTACCATTGCTGCAAAGTAAACACTTTTGTATGGAACTAGAAGTTTATCTCTGAGATAAGGATTCTTCGAATGCCGTCGTAAAAGTCCCCAGTCGAAGACGATATCCCAATATGTAGCGACTATTACTACTACAGATGAGCTTACCAAAGCCAAAACCATCCAAGCCATTCCCTTCTTTAGTTCACAAATAGTTCTAATGATAGCTGCAACAATTGTCAAAAGGTAGTTCACGCTGCTGTATCCGTGCATGGCTTCTTTTTCCTCGAACAATCGACGAATGCACTACGAAAAAACGGCAATACGGTAAATGAATAAATGAATCCCTTTTTTCAAATAGGGGTTACGAGATGAAATAATACCTGTAAGAAACGGAGCCAGAACGGTATCACCGGCACGGCGAAATAAAGGACATTGTAAATGCCGTGACCATGGCATTTGCTTTCTCGTTGGGAGCGTTCTCCTAAACCATAGTAGCAAATATAAAGGTCGAGACTCCTTATAGCTGTGACCTATTATCAAATGATCGAAACTTAGTTAACTATATAAACTTAGCTAACTTAGCAAATATAAAGTTCGTAAAATACTATTGGAAACCTGGCTGGTGACATGATCTGCCAAGAAGAAATCTGGTAGTGTGACCTGCAGAGAAATGAAGAAATTGAAATCCAAGGCTATCAGTTGCCATATCCAACTAATATCATTGTGATTTTTTAACCATTTCATTACCTTGTAAAGAGGAGCGCAAAGGCAGCGAAATAAGGACTTAATGAAGAAGAAACGCGTCGGCCGATATATGATGTTAAAAGGGCAAAACAATATGATCAGAACAATCTGCAATATAGAAGCAAAATAATCGGATGTAGCTTCGAGCATGCGTAGCGAGTCGATAATAAATACAAAAATATGAAAGATACTCATAAAATCTTACTGCAACTAAGCCCAAAGGGAAAAGACCAGTTAATGTCTTGTATCTTTGAGTTCTAGAGCCCAAATCTAAGTACAAGTTCCCCAGGAAAGAACTTAATGAAAGTACAGCAAGACCTGTACCGAGGAGGAACACTTCTCGATAGCTTAACTCAGTTCCCGGCTTGAAACCGAAGATAAACGGATAGTTGATTTTAAAACGTCTCCAAAAGTATATGTCTGCAGCATATATGAGCAAATGCAGGACAATATATGCAAAAATACTGCAAAGATATTCAAGTAATGGGTCTATTAGGATGGGGAAGAAAAAAATAATCGAAAAGCTAAAACGAATTCGAATAATTTGATGAATATTTAATCAGAAAATTTTCTTTATTTGCCTGTAAAGTGGGAAAATGTTAACCGTGTAGGAGGCACCCTCCTTCTCCATTAGTTTCTTTGTCTCTATTCTTAAAGCAACAGCAATAAGCAATGCTGCTGAAAAACCAGAAAAACATCCTGAACACAAGAAGTCAACAATTAATAGATGAATGTTTCAATCTCAGATTTCCATAATATCGGAGTAATCAGCTTGCAGAAAGGGCTTCTTGATTTGCAAGTTAACACTTACCAGACCAGAATGTTACACTGTGCTTCTCTTTCTTAGTTTTTGGCCTCAATGATTTCATGCCTTTTTGTATATTTGAATTCGAAAAGTGCTTGATGAAGATAGCTTCAACTCTTTCCAATAGATTATTCACCTAAAACAGAACAAAATTTGGTGTTTTAGAAAGTAACTGTGATAATAACTAACAAGATGAAGTATGTTAGTAAGGTAACTGAGACGAAACCTCATCAGAACTTCCGATATATGAGTTATCGATTTTTTTCATGTATAGTCTTGCTTCCCTTCTTGATGTAATCTGCATCAATGTGGAGTCAGAAACAAGTAAACACTTAATTTAGTCAGTTTGGGACCAAATTGAATCTAAGCTTCTAAATGCAACATGGATATTTATAGAAGCATTTGGTCTCTGACCTTTTCATATGATTTCATGATCTTGGATAATGCTGAGAGATTCATGAAACTGGTTTGGCCATATGAAACACACATGTCAATGACAAAAAAAACATACATACAAGTGGTAAATTAACAGATGGTTAAGCTGTTTATTATCACCTGTATTGCTTTACAAGCCTTAGCTTCTGATAGAACTCAATAAAGGCCAGTCTCAGCTTTGCTTCAACTTTCTTCAGTTCATCTTTCTTGAAACACAAGTCATCATGTTTGGAATCCTTGAAAACACCTTTTATGGTATCTAGAGGAGATTGAAGGGTGTTTCTTATCTTCACTCTCTCAAGGATTTCTAGGGGATCACCTTGTTGGTTGGTAGAGTTGTTGCCTACTTCCTCCGGGCGACCGTTACTCTTCTCAATCGTATTGTTCTCCGAGACACTCGTTGATTCATCATCTTGGTTTATCCCTTGGAGAATCACATCCGTGATTTCACTTCCTGCGAATTCGGACTAAGATAGTAAGTTGTCGAACTCGATAGTTCCCCCTCGAGTATCAGAAGATTGTTGTCATATGATGCATACCACTAAGAGAGTTGGAAGATACTTCTAGTGCACAATGTTCACTCATCTCCACTTCAGAACTTGAATCCAGAGACCCCATTTCTACACCTTTAGTGTACCGTAAACATACATAAGCATTATAACTTATTAGGCTCCATGCAGATACACTACATGATATTAGTTACAGTACTTACCCTGATGTTCCGGTGAACAAGCACCATTACTGCAAGAGCTTCGTACCTTGAGCCGCAAGGCAATCAAAGCGTCGAGTTGTTTATTCAGCAAAGTAGATTCATCCATCACTACTTCTATCTGTTCCTTATAAAATGTATTGATCTTGTTGAGTTCTTCATCAAGTTTCCTAAAGAACTCGATCTCGATCTCTCCTCCTTCTCTAGTCACTTGGTTCTCCACATCTCCGTTGGTGTGCCGATGTAAACCGCTAAGAGTTCGATGCAGAGATAACTTCTTCTCCAATGATTTCAAGGGTGTTTCCCGTTTCTTGCTTAGGTTGTAATGCAAAATCTCTCGTAAAATACGTTTGAGGCCATCGTAATCCACATAGGCTTCTATCCATTCAGGTACCATTTGCCTCTTGAAGTCTTTTCTGAACTTCATCTTTATATTGCAAAAAATGGAAGCTTCACTCACCCAAATGCTTGTTGAAATCAACAATGGCAGATATATAATAGGACAGCTACATACACATATATACATATACGCTTTGTTTAAAATAAGAAAAAAATAGAAACCGTGAGCTGTCATATCTGATGACAAAACATGTCAATGCCTGTTAATGTAGCAATATTCAGGTCTTGACATGTGACAAAGAAATCAGGTGATGTGTGTGTTCACATATCATGGAGGTGGTGTCGGTCAATAAATATGTTGTGCTTCTTTTTGCATGGTTTCTGCAGTCATCTGATTTGCTTGCAGTTTTACTGTATAAAACAAACACATGGTATGAGGTGGAACAAATTGAGCAACACGTGTCTTCACCCTAGGCCAAAAAGGGTGATGATGTGCTATGATTTTTGCAACATTGCGTAACAGAAAATACGGCATTGGTTGGATTATTTGTATTGTACGAAGAACCCCAGTTTCCAATCGGTTTGGTTTTTTTTGGGTGAAATCATACTTGAGACGGGATATAGGACAAGTGTTTCATCAACGTTAGCATACTGTTGGGTTTTGAACACACTTTAACCGGGTAGAGTAAGAATTTCAAACAGAGCACCAGCAACAACGTATTATATCCGGGTAATATATGAAGGAAAAATGCTTGAAGTTTAAGCTTTTAGCTACTGTCAAGAATGGAGAACAGAATTTGGAAAGCAAAGAAAGATGGAGCATATGGAAAGAAAAACTGATGATTTCATTCATTATTCTAACATTGGCATGTTGCCATTACATAAATCAAGCTTGTTGCTTGTCAAAATCAACATGTGGTCAATTAATCTACACCAACTACCACTAATTCATTGGAACTTACAAAACTAAACTTGTACACTTAAGTAAAGTTGGTCATCAGCTCTTACATCATCAAATTACATCAAATGTAAACTAAGCTAAGTTCAAAATGAACTAGAACACATTACATAAACTTGGTTACAAAAGAACCAAAAAATAAACAGATTCAGTTGCACATACTTTACCCGGACAACTTATGTGCATTAATTCTTACGTGCTTGAATCTGCATGGGCTGCATGGGAACTAACTTCAACACTCCTCCTTAGTTTCCATGCTGCAAACTCCCATAAGTCTTCTTAGCTTGTTGAACCTTGATGTACTTAGACCCTTGGTCAAAATGTCAGCTATTTGAGCCTCCGAATTGCAATGAACCAGCTTTATTTCACAAGCTTGCTCCATCTCCCTTATTACATGCAACTTTATGTCAAAGTGCTTAGTTCTACCATGGAAGACTGGATTCTTTGCAATTGCAACAGCAGACTTGTTGTCACAAAGTATCTCTGTTGCTTCCTTTTGAGAAAGGTTCAAATCTGCAAGGATTTTCCTTAGCCAAATGGCTTGATTTACTGCACTAGCAGCAGCTGCATACTCGGCCTCAGCTGTTGATTGAGCCACTAAAGACTGTTTTTTGGAACTCCAACAAACCATTGCTGATCCCAATGTGAAAGCATATCCTGATGTGCTTTTCATATCGTCTTTAGGACCAGCCCAATCACTATCTGTGTAACCTGTCAACTTTAGTTTTTCAGCCTTGCTAAATAACAGACCATGATTTAGAGTACCTTTAATGTATCTTAGCACTCTTTTTGTTTGTTTGAAAATGCAAAGACATTGCAAAGATGCATGAATCTAGAGAGTAAACTTATCGCAAACATGATGTCCGGCCTCGTTGCAGTCAAGTATAAGAGACAACCAATCAAGCTTCTATAAGTGGTTTCACAAACTTCCTCATGACCCTCATGGCTCGATAATTTCATCCCAACTACAACAGGTGTAGGAGTTGGCTTACAATTCATCATTGAAAACTTTTTCAACACTTTCAAGGCAAATGATTTCTGATTCAAGAAAATTCTTCCTTGTTTTTGGCTTACTTCCATTCCTAGGAAGTATGTCATCACCTCTCAGTCACTCATCTCGAACATTTTCTTCATCTTTGTCTTGAAATCATGTTAAAAGATTCATCACCTCTTGTGATAAGTAAATCATCCACATATAATGACACCACAAGTGAGTTTGAATTATTTTTCTTGATGTACAATGTTGGTTTCATCGACACTTCTTTGGAAATTCAAACCGAGCAAATAAGTGTCAATTCGAGCATACCAAGCTCTAGGAGCTTGCTTTAGGCCATACAGGGCCTTTCTCAGTTTACACACCATGTCTTCCTTGCCAGAAACCTCAAACCCCTGTGGTTGCTCGACATAAATTTCCTCCTCAAGAAATCCATTTAGGAAAGCTGATTTTACATCTAGTTGATAGACATTCCAATGCATTTGAGCTGCAAAAGCAACTATCAGCCTTATTGTGTCCAATCTAGCAACTGGTGCATATGTTTCAAAATAATCCAGGCCATATTTTTGAATGAAACCTTTCACCACAAGTCTAGCTTTGAGTTTGTTCAAACTTCCATCAGCATTCTGTTTGGCCTTGTAGACCCATTTTACTCTAATGACTTTTCTCGCAAGCCAGTCTCATCAACTAGTATCCAAGTCTGATTTTTTTCGATCATGGAAATCTCATCTGCCATTGCCTGTCTCTACCCCTCATCAGCATTAGCCTCTTCAAAATTGCTTGGTTCAACTTGAGCCATCTGAGCTCTTTCATAAATCTCAGCAAGAGTTCTTGTTCCTCTGACAGGTTCATCATCCAGGTCCATATCAGCATCTCCAGTCTGATCCACTATCAGGTCCTCAGCAGTAGCCTCAGGTTCACCATTATCCCAGTTCCAGCAAGCATGTTCATCAAAGATTACATCTCTACTCACTTGGATTTTATTGGTCAAAGGATCCAAAATCCTGTAGCCTTTCTTAACAGCACTATAGCCCATCAGAATCCCAAGTTGAGCCCTTTCTGATAGTTTATCTCTTTTCACAGCTAGTATGTGAGCATAGCATAGACAACCAAACACACTAAGGTGCTTTACAGAAGGTTTGAATCCGAACCAGGCTTCAAATGGAGTCTTTTGTTCTAAGGCTTTGGTTGGAAGCCTGTTTTGTAAGTAGACTGCAGTGTTAACTGCTTCAGCCCACAAGTTTTTAGGCAAATTCTTCTCAAACAAGAGACATCTGACCATATCCAATAGACTTCTGTTTTTTCTTTCACTGACCCTATTCTGCTGAGGTGTATAGACATTAGTTAACTGATGTTTAACACCAGCTTTATTGCATAATGCTTGGAACTAAGCTGAGGTGTACTCTGTTCCATTATCAGTTCTAATTGTCTTCAACTTGGAGCCTGCTTCTATTTCAGCTGCAGCCTTGAACTTCACAAATACTTGAGCTACCTCTGACTTGTGTTTCAAAAAGAAAATCCAACAGAATCTGGTATAATCATCAATAAAGAGAATGAAATACTTACTTCCATTCAAAGATTCTGTCCTCATAGGGCCACAGAGACATCCGAATGCACCAATTCCAAACTTTAGTGAAGCTCTTGAGATGTGTTTGTAGGAAATGGAAGCCTGGCTTGCTTTCCAATTTGACAAACCTCACAGACATATTCACCTTATACTGACTTGGTGAAGTTTTCAACCATCTCCTTACTGACCATCCGAGCCATAGACTTGAAGTTGGCATGACCAAGTCTTTGATGCCAAAGCTTGGTGTCTTCTGTTGAAGCAACATGGGCTGAGTGTGAGTCACCTGACCAGTTGATTTCAAAGCATTTTTCACTCATGGTGATCATCATGAAGCTTGATCCATTTGGATCGGTGATTTTGCACTCTTGGCCTTTGAACACAACCGAGTACCCTTTCTCTAGTAGTTGAGAGATACTAAGAAGGTTCCTGTCAATCTCAGGTACTAACAGGACATTTTTGATGATTTTGTCACCTGTGGTTGTGCATATTAGCACATCTCCCTTGCCTTCAGCCTTGATGAGCTGACCATTTCCAATTTTTACCTTGGTTTTGAAAGATCTGTCCAAGGTTTTAAAAATGGTTGCATCTCAGTGACATGTGGTTTGTGCGACCACCATCCAAAGAACCACCCTTTTGAGCCTTTGCTTTGACCAGCTAGACATGACACAGCAAAGACCTGCTCTTTCATGGTCACTGGCTGTCTTCACCACTCGAGCTTCTTCACCCTTGCTTTGTGGTTGATTTTGGGCAGGTCCGCCTTTTTCTTTCAGACCCTTTCAACATGGCCCTTCTTCTTGCAGTGTTGACACACAGCATCTGGCCTGAACCAGCATCTGGCCTCTGGATGGCCAGGTCTTTTACAAAATCTGCAGAGTCGATCTCCTCCTCTTGCAGCATCAGGCTTAGGCCTATTTCTCCAGTTCTTCTTGCCCTTATAGGCAGAGGTGCTTGAGGTTACTTTGGTCTTGGCTTGAAAAGCTCCGTCCTGGTGCTCCTCCATTCTACTGGCTCTCCTTTGTTCCTGAGCATAAAGAGCATTAATAAGCTCAGTTAGGGAGATGGTTGCCAGGTCTCTCGAATCCTCCAAGGATGAGATCTTTGCCTCATATCTTTCAGGCAGTGTTGAGAGCACCTTCTCTACAATTCTTGCCTCACTGAACTGTTCTCCTAGCAATCTTATGCTGTTGACCACAGCCATTATTCTGTCTGAGTATTGCTTCACAGTCTCTTCTTCCTTCATCTTGAGATTTTCAAAGTCTCTTCTCAAATTTAGTAATCAAGCACGCCTAGTTCTTTCAGTACCTTGGAACTCCTCCTTAAGCTTGTCCCAAGCCTGTTTTGGGGTGTCACAAGTCATAATCCTAGTAAAGATTACATCTGAAACACAATTTTCAATACAGGACATAGCCTTGTGCCTTTTAGTCCTCTCATCTGCATGCTGACAAATCTGAGCCACAGTGGGGTTGGCCCTCAGTGGAGCTGGCTCAATGTCTGTGTTAACAACCTCCCACAAGTCAAATGCTTGGAGGTATGTCCTCATCTTAACCACTCAAATATGAAAACCTTCACCAGTGAAGACTGGTAGTGGTGCTGGAGAGAAGCTAGCAGAAGCCATTCAAGTTTTTGAATCAAGCAGAACAGGTCCTCAAAGACAAGAGCTCTAGATACTAATTGTTGGGTTTTGAACACACTTTAACCGGGTAAAGTAAGAATTTCAAACAGAGCACCAGCAGCAACGTATTATACCCGGGTAATATATGAAGGAAAAATGCTTGAAGTTTAAGCTTTTAGCTACTGTCAAGAATGGAGAACAGAATTTGGAAAGCAAAGAAAGATGGAGCATATGGAAAGAAAAACTGATGATTTCATTCATTATTCTAACATTGGCATGTTGCCATTACATAAATCAAGCTTGTTGCTTGTCAAAATCAACATGTGGTCAACTAATCTACACCAACTACCACTAATTCATTGGAACTTACAAAACTAAACTTGTACACTTAAGTAAAGTTGGTCATCAGCTCTTACATCATCAAATTACATCAAATGTAAACTAAGCTAAGTTCAAAATGAACTAGAACACATTACATAAACTTGGTTACAAAAGAACCAAAAAATAAACAGATTCAATTGCACATACTTTACCCGGACAACTTATGTGCATTAATTCTTACGTGCTTGAATCTGCATGGGCTGCATGGGAACTAACTTCAACACATACAGCCCGGTATGAAAGAACATACCAGGAGAGGCTGCAAATGTTGTCATTATTGGACATCATGAAGAGATTTTGTACATGACAGTGACAGACTGAACATGGAAATTTAATGTAATTGGTGTTTTTATATGATAGTTAAACAAGTTCTTGATCTCGAAATTAACGACTTATGAACTAAAAATGTTGAGAATCCTTGTTGTAATATTGAAGCAGAACATGTTACTGGTTCTGCCGCCTGTATCCTCTCTTTACTAGTGATTTCATTAAACTTGTAGAATACTTGACATACAATGCTTATGTGACCATAGTGCATATGATTTTTTTATGGTCCAATGTTCAAATATTGAAAATTATAGAGTTTGATGCTATTGCTATCCATATGTATTATTATTGTTTGATCTTATATTTAAGACACTCGTATTGAATACTCATCTTTATGTTCGGGTAATGCAATTTTTTTTTATGGTTTGTATGAACAGACTCAAAAGTCAGATGCTGCAGTAAGATAGTAATAAAGCAAAAGATATGAGTTGCTTAGTAGCAAACAGCAGATTTTTTTAATTACGTACATAATACAAAAATAAAAAATAAATACCTAAATGGTATGCCAATACCATTATTTACCAAAATAGCATGTTTGAAAAAATACCAAGGGATGATGGATATGAAGGAGGAGACACCTAATTTTTTCTGTCACAATCATTGAAGTATCATTACAAAATGAAGTTTTTTTTTTGAAAAAAAATACTTTTTTAAGAGTAAAGGGTGTGAGAGAGGCTATATCAATATTTATTTTGGTATTTATTTATTTAGCATTTGAGTTGTTAATTTTTATTTTTTTTTTGTATTTTTTAGATAACAAAGGCAACAAACAAATATATAATAATTACAAATAAAAATTTGAAAAAAATCATATTCTTGGACATAATAATCGTCTTTATACTAGTTAAGTAAATAGCAAAAAAAAAATAAAAAAAAAACTCTCAAAATTTTCAACAAAAAATTAATGTTAAAAGAAAAAACAAAAAGAGAAACATACATGCTCCCTTTCTTTAAAATACCCTCTCTACTAAATAAATTATCAACAAAAGTTAAACTAATACCCTTCCTATTTGCATTTAAATTAAAAAACAAATATTAAAAAAATAGAAACAAACCTATCTTTCTTTCAAACACACCCTTTCTACAAAATAAAAATCCAATTAAATTAACACAATCATTTGTAAAATAAATAAATACAAAAATAAATATTGGTGCCACCTCTCTCTCACCCTTCACTGATGCCTTTTTTTTCTCACCCTCTACCAATTAAACCGTATTTCTACACCAAAAAATACAAGTGCCACATCTCTCACACTCTCCACCCTTAAAAAATATTAAAAAGAAAATCACACATAATTTTGTAATGATGTTTCAATGATTGTGTAAAACACATAATTTTGTAATGATGTTTCAATGATTGTGTTAGAAAAAATTGGGTGTTGCCTCCTCCATGCCCTCCACCCCTTACTATTGTTGCAAACATAACATTTTGATAAATAATGGTATTAGCATACCATTTAGGTATTTATTTTTTTATTTTTGTATTAAGTAGGTAAAAAAGCCGCAAACATACAACAATATAGATTTCTACATTTTTACCAAATACATAGATTTATGGTATTTTTTTTTAACACTAAAACCTGAGACGTTTCATATAAAAATGGTCCAAAAAACAGTATACAGTAAAGAAAATAACAAGCATCCAAAAAAACAAAAACCTAAATAACCCCTAATTCTTTAACCCATAATGAAACTAACAATAAAAAGTCATCTTAAAAGCCCAAACCCATTCACTTTAATTCCTATTGTAACATCCCTTACCTGTATTCAAGCCGGAACAGGGTATGAGGCATTACCGGACTTATCACATGAACAAACATACAATTTCGGGTTATAAATTTGTGTCCAGATTAAAACCATTTGTATTTAATCATAAAGTCCCTAATACGAGTCTACGATGCCTAAAACGTGTATTAGAAGTGGTTCGGGACTAAACCGAGAACTTTAGAAAATTTTCCTCTAAACAGGGGTCATACACCCGTGTGGATATGGGACACGCCCGTGTGGGCAGGCCGTGTAGTCATACACGCCCGTGTCCCAACCCCGTGTAACTCTCTAACTTGTAACTCATGAACAACTTGAGATCACACGGCCAAGTCACACGCCTGTGTGCTAGGTCGTGTGGAAAATTAATTTTCATAAAATAGATGTAGACTTCACAGGACTAGGGCACATGCCCGTGTTCGAGGCCGTGCTGTCCACACGGCTGAGACACATGCCCATGTCTCTGCCCGTGTGCTCAACTTTGAGCATTCTATTTCTCAAAATTTAGGTTCAGGAGACACACGGCCTAAACACATGCCCATGGGTCTACCCGTGTGGACAAAAACAAGGCTATTTACTAAGCCATTTTGCCACCCTTTAATGCACACACCTACACAACATAACATATCACCAATCCAAGCATATACATACAACCAAACATCCACAACCAAGACATCAACACGTCATTCATGAAAGGTATCATTATATGAATATACATATAATTAATATTAGTCCATTTCCAATGGCCTTATACAAAATGAATTTCTAACCAATATAAGCCAACACATTTGGCCAAATCAATTATGACATATAACAAAATAACCAAGTCCCCTATACATGTCATAACTCAAAATGTTGAATTCATTAATACCAAAATAATTGTTGATAGTGTGAATGGATTTCCGACGGTCTTCGAACCCGAGCTAGCTTGGTGACACTATAAAACAAGGGAAAGAAATGAGAATAAGCTATATAGATTAGTAAGTTCATATGCAAATAATAAACATCTTAACCACACCTTATTCATGCAATTTATATAATATGGGATAACATAAATGTTATTAAAATATCATAGTCATAACTTGTTCAATCACAACCTTACCAAGAGTTCATCACCTATCGAGTTTATTACTTATGAGTTTTATGTACATACCTGTACCAACTCGTAACATAACCACACCCTTTCACATCTTTGACATTTCCGTTGAACACTTGGAATATTATTAGATACTCAGAAAATTTTGCACATAAGTGCCACATATGTAGCCAAAGCTACGTCATATCTTATAACACATATACGCTCGCTCTCGAGCTATTCACGGGCATACTCACACAAGGTGTCAGTCAGGACGTAGCTACACAGTGCTGCTCACATAAGCCGTCAGGTATCAGCAACATATGCCGGAATACCCAGCCACTGGTAGGACGTATAAGACCAGCACCTGGATCACATAAACACATATACACATGGGTTCCTAGTGACATGTCACTCGTATCCTATTCTATTTCTTAAGGTTCAACCGGGATTTCTCGCTTGTTGAAACTTTGTCGAATACGTCCAAAGAGTCAATCACACAATTCATACAATATTAAAGCATTAAAAACATAAATATATCATTGCATTATTTACATACAAACTTACCTCAGTACCAAAATAGTAGAATTTGACCTAATCGTTAAACACTTTGTTTTTCCCCCGATCTAGGTCCGAACCTCGCTTTTCTTGATCTCTAATAACAAATTTAACTCATTTAGTACTCACATTATTCAATCTGGCCCAAAAATCATATTATAGAAAAAAATACATTTTTGCCCCTAATGTTTTACATTTTTACAATTTAGTCTCTAGGTTCGTAAAATGAAATGTATTCTTCTTCAAAACCCAAGCCTAGCCGAACCATTTCATACTCATATCAGCCCATATTTTCCACTTAATCACACTTTTACTACTCATTTTATAACTTTTACAAATAAGTCATTTTTGACATTTTTACCGAAAATCACTTAGCAAAAGTTGTTTATCTTACAACTAACATACATTTTCTACCATTAGACATCAAAATACATGCATGTCTAACATGGGTAAAATTTTAGACTTTGATTTTCTTTCAAATTAGTCCTTGAAATAGCTAAATTAGGTTACAAGGATCTTAAAAACATAAAAATCATTAAAAACTGGACTAGAATGGACTTACAATTGAGCTTGGAAGCTTGGCCAAAAACCCTAGCTATGGCTTCTCCAAAATTTCGGTCATGTAGGAAGAATATGGACAAAATTTTGGCTTTATTTTGCTTATTAATTCATTTATTAACTAAATGACCAAAATGCCTCTAACTTAAAACATAAAAATTCTCTTACTTCATGTCCATTTTTACCCACTATCTTAACAAATGGTCTAATTACCATCTAAAGACCTTCAATTTACAATCTCATAACAATCTAACATTTTTAGCATGTAGAAACTAAAATTTTCACTTATTACAATTTAGTCCTTCTAACTAAATTAAGTGCCCAATCGATAAAATTTTCGAACAAAATTTTCACGAAACAATTCCATAAAATTGTAGACCATAAAAATATAATGAAAATAAATCTTTCTAAGTTGAATTCGTGGTCTCGAAACCACTGTTCTGACTAGACCCAAAATCGAGCTGTTACACCTATGCCCAGTTTCTAAAATGAGTCTCTTCTCTTACTCTAAAGACCAAACGTTTGTATTCCATTCCCAAGACTCTCTATTATGCAAAGAAAACTTTTAATTTCTTTTAATCGGTTAGGGTTCCCGAAGCTTCCTCCACTCCAGACCTACCCAGTCCTCTTCTGTCATATTCAATCTCCCTTGCCACCGCTTCTGGCAGCCAATCATCCAGGTAAATTCCCACTTGTCTCCTCAAGCCTTCCTTTGTTAGTGCATGTGCTACTCCATTTCTAGATTTTGAGATTTTCTTGAACTAACATTTATCAAAACCTTTACTTATCTTTTTAATGTCTGATAGATATATTCTTAGTATTGATCAATCCTCTTTTTTGTTTTGAGCTCTTTTAATTATGCTAAGCGCGTCCCCTTCAAACTCAACTAGCAAAAATCCTCTCTCCCTTCCTTACTGGACAACCTATAAATAGGCTAATGCTTCTACCGTGAAAGGCGAGGCCACACAAGAGTTCGTCCATATGCAGGTTCCTAAACATATCACCTTTGAGTCTCTACCAATTATACTCGATCTCGATAACTGTCTTTGACTATCAAAAGCTCCGTCAAATTTGATTTTTATTATACTGCCCTCTGGTAGCCGCCAATGCTCCCTTTCGACTTACTGACTAGGTAATAATGTATTAGCCCTCTCCCATTCCTGATAAACCATAAAACTAGTTTTTAATCTCATTCTTGACACATTTTTGGATGATTTATTATGTAAATTAGTGAATTAGATGCTCCTAATCCTTTAAAATTATGTTTTTATACTTAGGTGAGCATAGGGAAGTGAAAGGAGCAAAAAAAGGGGGCCAAAATCAGACAAAAAGAGTTATCTTCAATAACCACACGGCCTGGGCATTGCCACATAGGCTGGACACACGCCCATGTGCCAGTTTGTATCGATTTCGCTCCCTGTTTCTCTTTTACATGGAAAAAGCCAATTTTTAGGGATTCTGAGCATTCTAAAGTTTATAAATACATAGTAAAAGAGGATCTAAGGGACACTCCGAGAAGAACGAAGAAATTACTCGAAGAATGCCATTAGAATCAACTCAGAAGCAGATCTCCTTCAAGATTAAAGATCTCTATTCAAATTTCCTTCGAAGTTTTATTGGGTTTCTTATGTCTTGTTGCTATTCTAATTTTGAGATGTTTCCATCCCAGATTATGAACTAAATTCCCTAGATACCTAGGGAGAATTGAAACCTGTGATGGATCTTATTATTTAATTTCTTGTTTACATGATAAATACTTGATTTCTTGTTCTCAATTATGTATGCTTATTTCATGTTTTGATATTTTTAGGATATTGATTCATGTTAAATGTACTTATTCAGTGGAGGAAAAGTCCCTGTTTAAGAGTAGATCTAGCATAATTGAGTGGAGTTGCATGAAATCCTAGAAATAAGATGATATAAATCTACATAATTAGAGTCAAATCTAATAGGGGAATCCATAGATCGAGTTAATGCGACAATAGGAGTTTTAATTAGAAAGAGATTTCAATTAATCAACCTACAATTAGTTGTTCTTACTCTCAAAAGAGATATTAACATAAATTAGGGATTTCTACGAATCAAGGCATGAGCGAATATATCATTTAATTTAGATTCAGAATAATAAGTGAAGTCTAGGTGAATTCCTTCCTGGGTATTATCTATCTCATTGGTTTATTCGATTATTTTCTTAATTCATTCTCTGTCGCATTCTTAGTAATTAGTTTAGTTAATTTTAGATTAAAAAAAATCCCTTTTAATTTATACGCTAAGTAATAGAAAAAAGATAATTACTAGTACTTTTAGTTATCATGGATACGATATTCCCGACTCACCATAGTTATACTATTATTCGATAGATGCGCTTGCCTTTGTCGTAATTTTAGTTAGCTTAGTAACTCATCAATTCCCCTAAATATTTTTGAGTAAATTGCATTGTTTCCCAAGCTGTCTGATGGATTCCTTCGTTCAATGCCTTATTCCAACCAAAAAAAAAAAAAAACTGGATCTTCTTCTGCGCTCATGGGAGTCTGGTAAGCATTTCCTCCATCCATTGTTAGAAGCTTCTGTTCTCTCTCTCATTAGTTCTTTGCAAGCCTAACAATCTCCAAATCCCCTGAACCGCGGGATAGTCCCTAAATACATATTTTAAAGACTCTGCTCCATTCATACATTGGAGATAGAGTCGAATTACTAACCCATATGAAGTGTAGATTAGAGAAAGTAGGGATGTAATTATGATAGATTTTCCAATTTGTAATTTTTTACTTTCCCTACTAGATCTGTTTTCCAAAGGTTTTTTTGTAAAAATTTCTCTTCATAGATTCTGAGGCATTTCTAATTTGGTTTAATTCTCCTTGTATTAGCCTCCTGTAATCGCTTCTGACTGTTTAATCCCATGTCGACTCACCACACCAAACCTAGCAATCATCTTGCAGATTCCTTGCTAAAGGGATGTTTAGAATAGCATCAGCCTCTACTTCATTAAACACTTTGGTAATTACTTTTGTCCTCCATTTTCTTTCATTCGGGTCAATAAGGTCATAAACTATGATAAAGTTATGATTACGAACTGATTTTTGTATTTTATGATTTTTCAAACTAGACACCCAAACATCTTACCATACCAAGATATTGTCCCCTTTACCAACCCTTTAGATCATCCCATTAAGAAGTACCTTCTTTGCTGCCCAAATACTCCTCCAAGTACATGAAGGGTAATTTCTTAAACCTGCTTGTTCAAAATTTTTGTTTGGGAAGTATTTGACTTTTAACGTTCTAGACAACAATGAGTTAGGAAATTCCATTAAATGCCAGCCATGTTTTGATAAAAAGGACTAAATTGAATTTAGTAAAATCCCTAAACCCCATTCCCCCTTCCTCTTTGCAAATGCAAAGCATCTTCCAACTACACCAATGGATCCCATGTTTTCCTTTCTGTTTTTTCCACCAATACTTACTAATAATTTGTTCGATCTCAATGCATAAAGAATTTGGAAACAAAAAAACATGACATAGCATGGGTGGGTATTGATTGTAAAACACTTTTAATAAAAAACTTCTTTACCTCATTGCGATAACGTTTTCACACACCAATTGTTAATGTGCTCCACTTTTTTCTTTTAGCCCCTGAAAACTTCTTCTCTTTTGTCTCTCAACAATATTTGACAATCCCAAATATTTTTTTGGATTTGTTAAGCATCTCACCCTCAAAATCTGCGTGACTAACTCCTTCATCTGTAATGAGCCGTTTGAACTAAAAAAAAGCATAGATTTATCATAATTAATGCTTTGTCCAAATATACTTTCGTAATGCCCTAAGATTCCTTTTAATTCATTTGCTCTTCTTTCTGTTGCTTCCCCAAATAAAATATAGTCATCTGTGAACAAAAAATGGTAATCATCGGACCCCTCCTACTCACCTTAACCCATTTATTTCTCCTTTACCTCATTGATACTCTCATTAGAGTTGATAGTCATTCTCTGCATATTAAAAACAAATAAGGGCTAAGGGGGTCTCCTTGTCGAATGCCTCTTATAGGCTTAAAATTTGCCCATTTTTCTCCGTTTATACATATTGAATATGATACCGGATTAACAAATCTCAAAACAAAATCCACCCATCTTATATGGAAAACCATCTTTAGCATAACATCTCTCAAAAAGCCCCATCCCACCCTATTATAAGCCTTGCTCATATAAAGTTTTAGAGCAAAAGCCCCTTTTTTGCTCATTCTCTTAGTTTTCAACATATTCAAAATCTCATAAGCCAATAGTACATTATCTATTATCATTCTTCCAAGAATAAAAGTACTTTGTGCTTCATCTATACATTTATCAAGAACCTTACAAAAATGATTTACCACTATTTTCGAGATAATCTTGTAAAGAACCAAACATAAGTTAACGAGTTTAAAGTCCTTCAAGTTATTAAGGTGAGCAATCTTTGGAATTAAAACAATAAGGGTTAAGTTTATACCTTCTAAAGAAACCCTATTATTTAACGCATTGAGGCAAAAATCCCTACTTCTTTGCCGATGATATGCCAAAATTTTTGAAAGAAAAGTACCAGAAAACCATATTCTTCAATTACCTTTAAAAGGGTTATCTCTTTTAACGCAGCTTGGACCTCTTCTATTTTGTAAATCTTTAACAAATTTTGGTTTATCTCCTCCGTTATACATTTGTTCACTATTTCCAAACCTTCCTCCAACATCCCTTCCCTTTTTGCTTTGAACAAGTTAGCAAAATATGTTTTCGCAATTTTAGCCATCTCATTCGTATCACACGTTATTGTTCCATCTCCTTGTTTGAGCTCATTTATATGATTGATTCTTCACCTTTGTGAAGTGAATCTATAGAAGAAAGTTGTATTCTGATTGCCATTTTTTAACCAATTTGCTCTAACCCTTTATTCTCCAATATAATTATTCTTTGTCTATTTTTATGTTAAGGTCCAACTTTGCTCCAACTAAGTCCCTGATCATCTCATCTGTTCTTTCTGATTCAAAAAGTTTCATTACCCTTTCTTCTAAGTTTCGCAATCTGCCTCCCTTTTTCCTTTTTCAGTCTTCTCGCCCAAACTTGCAAACCATCACCAAGGTCTTTAAGCCGATTTGGAACTTCTTTGTCACTCCCAATCCATATTCGATAAACTTTCCCTTTGCATGACCCTTCTAGCAACCACCATTGTTCAAAGTGAAACCCTTGTGCTCTAGGACTTTGGATGCTAATGCATGTGTTCACTAACACTGGAAATAATCTGAAAGCGAATGCTCTAGATGATTGATTTTGTAATAAGGGAAAAGCATCCACCATTCCATATTTGGCACAAAACGATCTAGATGTTCTTTAATATTGTTATTTTCGAAATTTCCCCTCTCAAGTAAACCACGCTTTAGTAAACCTTAAATCTTCTAATTGATAATACTCTAAAGTTTCCCTAAATATTTCCATTCGTCCTTCCTCTCTAACCACCCTACCTTTTTTTTAAAAGAATATAAGATTTCATTAAAGTCCCCTCTAACCAACCATGGTAAGCTGCAACCACTCATTAGGGTTTTTAATAATTCCCAAGTTAACATTTTAGTTCGCATATCAAGAGACCCATAGAACCTTATAAATCTCGACTTTGCACCATTATCTTCCTTTTCCAATTCCATATCAATATGGTTAAGTGAGAAACTCCTCGGACTTATTTTAACTCCCTCATTCCATCCTATGCTCAAACCAACCCTTGTACCCTCAGCTGGTACATCAATTCCAATAAGAAAATTGCATTAACGAAGAACTCGTTCCATCCTCTTACCATTCAATTTTGTCTCTATCAAGAAGACCACATGGGGCCAATTGGTTTTTAGCACATGCTAAAATCGCCTTCTAGCTCGAGGACACCCCAATCTTTGGACATTCCAACTTAAAATTTTCATTGCTACCGGTCAGCCAACCTCATGGCAGCTGCCGATATTCTTTGTTGACTTGCTACCTCTTGTTCCTTGTGCATTCTATTGACTCCACTCTACTATTCAAATTTGTCACTCCCCTCAAGACTCTTTGTCTCTTCTTCCCTTCCTTCTCTGCCATAGGCATATCTTCCATCTCTTGTGCCCTTTGTTCCTCTATTCCTTCATTCTATGGTACCTCTTCTTTTTCGAAACTCTCATTTGATCTCCCTTCGAGATTAAACCCTAAGATAGGGTTAACTTGTGACCCTTCCCATAGACATTGGGTTTTCTGTTCTCTAACATGTCCTGCCCTTTGGCTATCCATTGATTCTATTTTTCTTCTAAAAGGCCCACTTCCATCATCTTCCCTCAGCTATATACTTGGCGTTATCATTGCTTTCTTGCTTGGGGACTTTAAAGAAATATCTCACCCCAACACAAGCTCTTGTTCCTTAAGTTGCAGTCTCAAAGAATAGAAGTTGTCTCCATGACCAAGTCGTCCACATGGGAAACAAAATAAAGTTAATTTTTCATATTGAAATCTAGCGTAAAACTGCTTGCCAATCGATGTAATCAATTTCTTCTTTCTCTTTAACGGGGTCCTCACGTCCAACATAACCCTTATTTTCATATAGTTTCTGTTTCTCTACTAATCTGTTTTGCGTCATATTCGATGAAAATTCTAATAAAATCCCCAAATTGTTTGGTTATAGATTCTAACATCATACCAAGAGCCAAATCATTGATTTGAACCCAGAAGAAAAAATTTATCAATGGAACTTCCAGCGGGTCCTCATTCTTTTGTAATCTATGAAAAACCAGTAGGTGACTATTAAAGGTCTACGAGGCACCATTAATCACCCTATTTATATCTGCCTCATGATAAAACTTGAATGAAAATCGCTTCTCCCCTAGATCTGAGATTACCACCCCTCTAATTGGATGCCACATATTGGCTAAAGTGTTCCTTATAGCATGAAAATTCACCAAGCTAGTTGTCAAAAAACAACCCACCATACTGAAAACTTGACTCATCTCTTCCTTTGAATCCTCATCAACTCCCCATGTTGACTCCCTTAATCATTGATATGCAGCCCTACTATGCCATCTTCCATTACTAATCCAGAATTCCTATCTATTATCGCAGTAAAACAAGACTCACAAAAGCATATTTTGCCCAACGTCGCCCTAAATCAAAGTTAAAACATAAAAATCCTATTCTTGGACAAACTACTAAACATAATAAAATTTCAAAGAAAACTACCAGTACGACAGACAATTGACTAACTCTTTGATAGATTTATGGTATTTTTAAGTAGTATGTGAAAATAACAAACTCACATGTCATTACACATGATAATTTGTAATAGAAAAATTTAATGAATTTAACGACCAATTTTTAATTAGGACTAAAATTTAAAAAAAAAATCAAAGTATTAACAATTAAATCTTTCACTTACACAGATTAATAGTAAAATTTAATAAAAATAATAATTCATGCATTGAATTAAGAGTTAAATATGTAAATCAAACGGATTTGAATTTGGACCTAAACGCTTTTATGATTTTAAATTTTAGAAATCATTTCAAAATTAAAATAAAAAATTGTGAGAGTTGAATATTTTGAATCTAAATAATTTAAGTTTTTATCGAGTAAGTTTTGCTTTTGTGGTTAGAATTTGATAATCATAAAATTATCGCAAATTACTTAATTGACATGTCCAAAAGCGGTTGACTGCTAGCCGATCCGCCCTTCCTTGAATAGCGGTAATAGAATGGCAGAACGTAAATACAACCACAATCAAAGCGACGTTAATGTTTGGAGGCCATGCGATCCTCCAAGACCTTACTTCTGGCTCTTCCCTTTCTCATCATGCTCACCTTCCTCCTCCGCCACAAGCCCTCCGATCGCTTCACCGACGCTACACCCTTCTTCAACAACCTTACTACGCCCCCTTTACTAGGTACTCTCCCTTCTTTTATTTTACATTACTCTGGGCAATTTTGGGGGGACTGGAACCGGTATTTTGCTATGAAAATATAATCAGCACCATAATTGATCATATATGAATGACTATTCATAACAAATGTATTTACATGAATATCTGTTTAGTTCCGATTTTTCAAATCAGCATTTCGTTCTTCTTATCGAGGAATAAAAAAAATCTACAAGTTAGATATTAATATGAAATGGCTTATAAAAATTTATTAAATTAAGATATCAAAGTGAAAATTAGGGCTCTAAAAAAACTGAGCTTGAACTAACCTGCCTCCATTCATGTTTGTTTTTATTAAGCTTCTTTGTGTTTGGTTTTATGTTTCTTAAGCATTTTAAGATTATGTTTGCGTTTGTCATTAGTATTCAAAAAACATGTTCACCAACATACAAAAAATTAAAATTTATTCATGAATAATACATAAACATATTTATCAATATTACTGATTATAATATAAAAATAAAATAAACATTAGTTCATTTCTACCGGATAAAAACAACATACAAACAATATCAATATTAATTATATAATTGAATAATAAATGAGTTTTGAAGGAGCTTTAAATGAAAACAAATGAGTTCATTTATCAACCTAGATCAAGTGAATAACTTTTCATACTCGATTTATTTAATAAACGAATTTTAAAATCTTGTTTATAGTTATTTATCTAATTTGATAAATGAATATAACTATTCATAGAAAGATATGTTCATTTACAACTTAAATAAAATTAAGGCAATATAATGTATAAATGAATAAATGTTAGCAATGTCATGTACGAGTAATTTTGTTTTAGTTAGGATTAAGGATTTTCATTAATAAATTATTTTTAAAAATAGGCCTATTCAGTTAAAATTTTTTTAAGTATTTACTTGAACAAGTGTAATGGTTTAAAGAATTTTTTTAGTATATTAGTGAATAGATGATGTTACAGAAACAAATAAAATCAATTGGTTGTGATTAGTGAGCGATATTGCAGGAATGTATGGATTTTATTATAGCATGTCTGAATTTAATATCTTTGGTTCAGAAGTTGATGTCCTCCAACATGTTGACATTGCTGAAGACAAACTGCTTGGAGGACTGCTTGCTGATAGGTTCGATGAACAATCATGTTTAAGTCGATACGAGTCGATTTTATATCGCAAAGCTTTACCTTACAAGCCATCTCCATACCTTGTTTCTAAGCTAAGAAAATATGAGGACCTCCATAAACGTTGCGGACCCAACACTCGGTCCTACAATAAAGCAGTGGAACAACTCAAGTCTGGCAGCAATGTCGTCGGCACGAGAGACTGTAAATATGTTGTCTGGGTATGGTACAGTGGATTGGGGAACAGGATTTTGACTCTGGCTTCAGTGTTTCTCTATGCTCTTTTAACCGAAAGAGTGTTGCTTGTGGACCGAGGGAACGATATGGCCAGTTTGTTCTGCGAGCCATTCCCAGAGAGATCATGGTTTTTGCCCATGAATTTCCCAATTGCTAAAAAGTTCAGTAGCTTTGATCAAAAGTCTGCTGAATCCTATGGGAACTTGCTTAAGAATTACATGATAAAGGCTTCAATGGGATCATTGCCATCATATATGTATCTGCATCTGGCTCATGATTATGATGATCATGATAAGCTTTTCTTTTGTGATGATGATCAAGCTCTTTTAAAAAGGTTCACTTGGTTGGTTGTTAAAACAGACAACTATTTTGTTCCATCTCTCTTTTTGATGCCATCATTTGAGGATGAACTGAAGAAGCTGTTCCCCAACAAGGAAACCATATTTCATCACTTGGGTAGGTATCTTTTTCACCCTTCAAATCATGTGTGGGGAATAATCACAAGGTACTATAAAGCATACTTGGCCAGGGCTGATGAGAGGGTTGGCATCCAGGTAAGGATTTTCGATAAAGGACCTGGCCCGTACCAATACGTGAAGGATCAAATTTCAGCTTGTACTATAGGAGAGAAGTTGTTGCCTGAAGTGGATACTAGACGATTGGCTGTGAATCCGTCAAAAAACCCGAAGGTGAAAGCTGTTTTGATGACTTCTCTGGTTTATGGATACTATGAGAACATGAAGAACATTTACTGGGAACACCCTACGGTGACCGGTGATATAATTGGGGTTCATCAGCCAAGTCATGAAGAACAACAGCGGAGTGAAAAGCCATTGCACAACATGAAGGCATTGGCTGAAATGTATCTGCTTAGTTTAACTGATGTGTTAGTCACAAGTGCATGGTCTACATTCGGGTACGTAGCTCAGGGTCTTGGAGGTTTAAAGCCATGGATCCTTTACAAATCCGAAAATCAAACGACCCCAAATCCACCTTGTCAACGTGCCATTTCAATGGAGCCTTGTTTCCATGCTCCACCATTTTATGACTGCAAAGCTAAGGAAGGTATCGACACAGGTAAAGTTGTTCCACATGTCAGACATTGTGAAGACATTAGTTGGGGTCTTAAAGTGGTAGATAGGTAAACTGAGTTGTAGCTCTTACAGGGATTTTTATTTTCCACCCAAATTTCTCTAGAAAATTTTGATAGAACTGCAATTTATCTCATTGAACTGTGAAGTTACCTTATTCTGTGTGGTTTTTCTGTAAATAAGCTTGCTTTTTTTTTTCTGTATAAGATTTGTGAGATTGAGGTTCATCACTGCATATCAGATTCCGTTCCTTTTTTATCATTAGCTATAGTTCTCTGAGACAATGATATTGCTTGTGACTTATAAACATTTCTTTTATGTTAAGTAGAGTGTGGCAGATGATAACTTGTTGAACATGTCTTTATTTCCACCATTGGTTATTGAACATCATCTTTTACTTTTGTAGTTTGAAAACGAAACCGTAGTTATGCTTATACTGGCCGAAAGATTGAAAAAGGGAAAGTAAACCTAAAAGAAAATTTGACTCAAAACCCAATATGTCTGTTTAGATGAGAGTAAATAATCTCCTCTTTAGATCTTAGATTTTACTAAAAGAACTGAGGCAAACTTTAACTGTTCATGTTCTGAAAGAGAAAAAAGAAGGGGCAAAAGAAAGGCAATGGTCGAAATTCCAAAACCCCAAAACTAGTTTGGGAAGTGACTTTACCTTTGGAAATTAGTTTCTTCTTCACTTATAAAAACAACAAAGACAAGCCCTCCTGTCTTCAATGTGTGTGTTAAGACCAAACACCAACGCCTTCCCTTTTGTTTTGTTTTGTTTTGTTTTTTTTTTTTTGTCTCTATCGAGAGGTAATTCAACATGTGGTATTGTAATTGGTTGGAAATCCAACAAGGTACAGCTCACCTAATCTTTTTAACAATTCCCCCAGCCATGGAAGCTGTATCAGCTACGATGAAAGCCATTAACTTCCCTGCAACTTCCACCGTCCCCAGAGCAACTGTTTCTATTACAGTGGCCTTACCATGGTCACAGACCAAATTCAACATGCTTCCCTTTTATGCCCCAAATCCCAACAGCAGATTCAGCTCAATTTGTCTCCCTTGCTGTTCTACAAAACCAAACACTGACACTAACAACGAAACTGACCAATATCCAACCTTTGAACCCAATCCCAGTCTAACCACTGAGAACCAATCAAGCGCTGTTTCAGATGAGGTAATCCCCTCTTCTTCAATGCCCCCTTCTTCTCTTTCTAGAGGTTTAGTGCTTGATTTGGGTCCTGTTGGTTCTTGGGACTGCAAAGATATTGGTTCACCAGTGGTTAAAAGGTTCCTTAGTGATGAGGAAGAAAGATGGTATATGTGGTACCATGGAGTTTCCACTGATACCCAAGGTTCAGATTCCATAGGGTTAGCAGTTTCAAGCAATGGGGTTCATTGGGAGAGAGGTAAAGGTGCAGTGAAATCAAGTGCAGATGTTGGTTTGGTCATGAGTTGTGGCAATGAGTGGTGGGCTTTTGACACACAGAGCATTAGGCCTGGTGAGATAGTCATCATGTCTAGTGCTAAAGTGAGAGCCTCAAGTGCTGTTTATTGGCTTTACTACACTGGCTACAGCAATGAGAAGGTGGATATTTCAGCTGATTCTTTAGGATTCAATGTGCAAAACCCTGGAAATCAAAGTAGCCAAACTGGGGAAGTGTTGAGGTCTTTACCAGGTTTGGCAATCAGTCAAGATGGAAGGCATTGGGCTAGGATTGAAGGGGAGCATTATAGTGGAGCATTGTTTGATGTAGGGTCCGAGGGAGATTGGGATTCATTGTTCATATCATCACCACAAGTTGTTTTCCATGGGAATGGTGATCTAAGAATGTACTATCACTCATTCGACGTGGGAAATGGGGTTTTTTCCATTGGGATGGCAAGGTCAAGAGATGGGATGAAATGGATAAAGCTAGGGAAGATAATGGGAAGTGGGCCAAAGGGATGCTTTGATGAACTTGGAGCAATGAATCCCTATGTAGTTAAGAAAAAGAAAGATGGAAACTATGTGATGGCATATGAAGGTGTTGGTGCTGATGGGAGGAGAAGCATTGGACTGGCAGTGTCAGCTGAAGGATTGAAAGATTGGAAAAGGGTAGAAGATGAAGCAGTGCTGAAACTAGCAACAATGGAGGATAGATGGGACAGTAAAGGGATTGGATCACCATGTTTGGTGGAAATGGATGGTGATGTTGATGAATGGAGATTGTATTACAGAGGTATTGGTAATAGTGGCCGATGTGGGATTGGAATGGCTGTTTCTGATGGAAGTGATATTACAAGGTTTAGAAGATGGAAAGGGTTTCAAGTATAAAGTTCAATTTCAGTGCTATGATTTTGGACCAACTTTGTCCTAATTTGTGCTCATTCAAGTTACATCTTTTTTATGTAATGCTATTTCATGTAATAATCTATATATTTCCATTTTCATATGATGAAACCAATGATATCATCTCAAATTTTGGACTTTTTATTGCTTTTATGTCTAAATCGAGTTTATCCGCTTCTTACAATCAATTAGTTTTAAATAGAATATTTAATTATTGGTTAAAATATGTTGTCACTCATCGTAGTTTGACAAAATTTAAAAAAAAAAAAATCTTTTTACATTTTCAATTTCAAAATCATACTCTGATCCTGAAAATTGTCAGTAATTGCTGTTAAAATTTGCGACATGATATATGATTAATGGTAAATTAATATATTAGGTTAGAAAATTTTGACAAAAAATATTAATAATATTAATAATAGGGTTATGTTTTGAAAAAAATGATTGGATTATAATTTTTTATTTAAAAAATAAGAATATATATTTTTTAATATTTTAAGCATAATGATTAGTCGAACGCATTTTGATAGCGTAAAATAATAGATATCAAATTTAAGACTGCTCTATTAATTCATTTGTTTCACTATTTAGTAAGTCCAACCAGCTTTACCTTCCCATATTTCTTGGCCCATATTCTCTTGCTGGGTTTGGAAGTTTACCTTTGTTTTCTTTTTACGTAAGTTTACCTTATACTTTGTATTTTGTTTTATTATAATACTATTAATAAAATCCCTTATTGAGTTAATGTTATGAGTTAATTGGATATCGAATACTAAATGTAACACTCTAAACCCAACCTAGACGGGAATACCAAGTTTAGAATGTCACGTTAACTTACCAAAACACGTCATACTTAAAGCGAGCCTTTCAACCACTGTGAAGTTATGAAAACATTCATTATCTGAAACATAGTTTAATCGTAGAAGTTTACAATACGAAATCAAATTCAAAAGTTCACACACATATATATAATAAGTCCAATAAATGATCGAGTCCCACGTCTGCCAGCCATTTAGTCTTGTGAGTTTCCTGAAATTCATGCAAATAGTTAGTGTTGTAGAGTAGAATTTAACATAAATAAATTAGCCTATGTATAAGAGCTCAGATGTTATTGAGTGTTTAGACAACAATTCGGTCTCAGCAGTCAGATTAATAACCTAACACAGATTCGGACAGAAAATAGTCCTACACAAAATAGTCCTAATACGTAACAGATCAGTTACAAACACAAGTATAATACAAACACGATAACAGATACAAATGTCATACGGGTACAGATACAAATGCAATTCTCTATTCCAACCGCTACACACCATTTCCATCCACCCTACACACCAATAGGTATATAGTAGCAATCCATCCTTACACACTTCATAGTGTCGGTGTGACACGTTGCAATGTTTACAGTCTCACTACCAGGTCAAACATGATTATGGGTGGTTTGACCACCAATTCAATACAGAACACTTCCTTCCATTCATAACTTCCACTCCATACAATTACAGAACAGATAACAAAAATGTATATATAATGCAGTTGTAGATACGATCACACATTTCTAATATAACAAGGTGTCGATATCATTAATATCTAACTCATACCGATATCTAGAATCAACTAATATCCATGATAAACTAGCTCATGCAATTTAGTTCAATTCATACTCATCATATGGACAAATTACTCCCTCCTCGCATATCAATTACAACACCAACAAAATTTTCAATATCCAAGCTCACAAGCCTGTATGGCTTCATACAATCTGACACACATCCGTGTGCCTTGTCTGTGTGTCTCAAATCTGAAGTCAGCGAGTTACACGGCCTGGACAAACACCTGTGTGTCTTGCCCATATGACTCCAATCAAAAGTCAGTGAGTTACACGGCCTGAACACACACTCGTGTGACCCCAAATCCAAAGTTAATGAGTTACATAGGCTTTCATATGGCCGTGTAAGCTACACAGCCTATACACACGCCCGTGTGGCAATCCGTGTGTCATCGATAGTCCCATTTTTTACGAAGAAAACTGCAGAAAAAGAAGGCGGTTTTGATACCCACTTGTTACACGACGTTTTAGAAGCACCACAATGTAAATTCCAAGCCTAAAACGAGTTCCAACGTCCAATTCAATAAAACATCCGTAACTATGCAATTGACAACAACCAATTTTTCGTCAAAACCTTTGACTCACTTCATAAAACAAATGGAAGTCTACTTACCACGAATTTCCCAGCACACGCTCAAGTTCTAGGTAATACGAGAAGCGTTAGGCGTCTCTTGAGTCCCCCTAGGGCACTGGAACACAACGAACAACAAAATTAACAACTCAAAATTTTGATGATTTTTTCCCAATTCCCAAACAACAACAATATAACAAAACAATAGACCCAATTTACCTTAAAACACACTGAAGAAAACAATATCGCGACCCAATGCAACAATTACGTAGGATGGACTGAACAAAAAGAAAATTTTGAGATGAACATAAACAAAATAAAAAAATGGGAAGAAAAGAAAAAGAAACGTCTAAAGAATATTAGAGGGAAGGAACATTTAAAATTCAGATTAGTTTTGTGGGAAAAGTGCAAAAACATAAATCCTTATTGCATACGTAGAGCTCAAACACGGAACCAGAGAATAGGTTGATACTTAACCAATGAACTAGTAGACACAAAAAGGCACAGAATTAAACTTAAGCAAGGGAACCTAAGCTAGGGTTCAAATAAAGAAATTAACAAAATTCCAAAATTAAAGGGACTTGAACCTCAGACCTTCAGTGAGCAAACAAAACACACAACCACAAAAGCAAACACATATTCATTAACACAACTTAGTAATAAAACTCAAATGTTGGGGGCGTTACACCAAATCATTTAGGAAATTATTAATATACGTTTTTATTAAATGGCTATTTTTATTTTGATGGTTTTTTTTGTCTTTTCTTACTTTTATATAGTTTTTAAATAAAAGAACTAAAATTAACATATTTTTGTATTGAGCTCATGTTTAATGAATTTATAAACAAAATTCTTACCACTACATCAATAATAAATCTTGAATAAAATTTGAAAACAAATTAACTTTCAACATAAAATATTTTCTCTCACCAAATTTGTGTATCTACAACCCTTGACTGTGTTGGTGTCACGAGTTAACCAGGTACCAACGTGGTTAGGAAATAACTAATATACTCTTTTATTAAAGGACTACTATTATTTGTCGGATGGTATTTTTGTCTTTTCATACTTTTATACAGTTTTTAAATAAAAGAACTAAAATTAATGGAAACTCAATATTAGTATACAAAAACTACATAAACAAATTTTTTAACATAAAATGTTATCTCTTGTCAAATTTGTGTATCTATTCTATTATTTAAGCTCTTTCCTGAGTTGGTGTCACAAGTCAACCGGGCACCAACTCAGTTATGAAAATTACAAAAATGTCCTTTCGTAATTAAAAAAAGTTATATTATTCAAGAATATTTTGGTCTTTTCATTTTCATAAAAATCAATAAAAATATGCATATGGTGGGATTTGAACCTGCAATAATTAAATTAATAAAACCTTAAATTTATCACTCAACCAAGCTTCATTTTATTTTATTTTATATATTTTTATTTTTCATGCAAAATTTATTACTTAAGCTTTCTAACTGAGATGGTTTCATGAGTCAACTGACCACCAACTTGGTTAAGAAAATTATGAAAATGCCCTTCCATATTTAAAATGAGTCATATTGTTCAAAGGTATTTTTTTTCTTTTCATTTTAGCAAAAACCAATAAAAATATGCATATGGTAGAAATTGAAACCGTGCCAATTTACTAAATCTTCATTTTAATATATTTTATTCATTTTTCTTTTAATATGCACACGTGGTTATCTCCAACATCTATCTATACTTACTATATTAAGTGTTTTACCGAGTCGGTGTCACCTTAACCGGGTCACCAACTTAGTTAGGAAATTATGAAAATGTTTTTTGTAATTAAAATAAGTTATGTTGTTTGAGGGTATTTTAGTATTTTTCATCTTAACAAAAATAAATTAAAATATGCATATGATAAGATTTGAACTCACGCTAATTGAATTACTAAAACTTTAAATTTACTACTCAACTAAAGTTTCATCTTAATGTATTTTATATATTTTTATTTTAATATGCACAAGTTATTATCTTCATTAGTCAACTTAACACTAATTCACAATTGTTGACAAAATAAATAATTGTAGTGCGTTTAATATTGCTTATATGATATATTTATGTGTTTAAATTTTTTTTGACCCACATTTTAGCCTTTCTTTTTAATTTTAATATCGTAGATATTTAAAGTATTGTTATGATTAATTGATTTCAAATCATACGTTTCATTATTTATTGTATGTTATTTTTAAACACACACTTGTTTTCTAAATCTGTGGTTTTCATACGCATACGTGTGTGATAGAATTCTTAGTATTAATAATATTGTTAATTGAGTTTGTATCACAAGTCAACTCAACACTAACTCACAATTGTTGACAAAAACATGATAAATAATTGTAGTGCATTAAGTATTTTTGATTTGATGTGTTTATGTGTTTAAATTTCGTTTCCCATAATTTTAATCTATTTTTTATATTTTAATATCTACATATTTCATGTGTTATTATGATTAATTAGTTTTAAACCATACGTTTCATTATTAATTGTATGTTATTTTTAAACACACATGTATTCTAAATACGCGTTTTCCACACGCTTATGCGAATGGTAGAATTTCTAATTATATTTAACGTATTTTATATTTTATATTTTATAAATTTTATTAATAAATTTTAATAGTGCAAATACATGTAACACCCCTTACTCATGTCCGACGCCGAGATAGGATACAAGGCATTACCGGGCTTAAACATGCACATACATGTAAAACTGGGCCATAAAATTTCAATCATACCAGAATCATTCGATCACATACAAAATGTCTCATACACGAGCCTTCGGGGATCTAAACATGCATTAAAAACAGTTTGGGACTAAACCGAGAACTCACGAACATTTTTACAACACTTAGAAAATTTTCATGTTTAGAGAGTCACACGCCCGTGTGGGTAGGCCGGGTGGTCTCACACGCCCGTGTAACTCTCTGTTTATGACGTCAGTAAACATTTAGGATCACGCGACCAAGTCACACGCCCGTGTCTCTGCCCGTGTGGTCAACACTTAAGCTATTTTCCAAACCTTTTTGTTGCCTTAATCTTTCACATACTTAAATACCTTAAAGACACATATCATAGCATCATTTTAATGATTTAGCATGCTTCACTAAAGCACATTTTTAACAATCAGCCATAACATATTACCCAATAATTAACCTCTACTTATTCAACAAATGTCTATGTTCAATCATTATCAACTTAATGCCAATTTACGTGTTTATTCCATAGCCATAACCACCCCGAATGGTCCTAGGGCATTCTCGTGCACATATATTATTTACTATTTATTCATGGCAGACAATTATAATCATATCACAAAGCATCAACACATGGCAAGGATAATTAGGCTTACAAGCTAAAACATTATAAGCCATATCTCATGGATATATACAATGAATCAATATAAGCCAATACATTTGGCTAAATCATAAGAACACATTTCAATAACTAAGCTCCTATACATGCCACTCACTTGAAGATGCTTAAGACTTATCGATATCCCCTATTAATAGATCGATAGTGTGATGCTACCTCTGATGATCTCCAACCCTGAGATAACCTGACAACACTAAAGAAATGAAAATGAGGGGGTAAGCTATATAGCTTAGTAAGTCTGTATGAAAATAATAAGCAATTTATCAACAAGATTCCATCAATTCTTACAACATGATTCCAAGGTAAAATAATCATAATTGCACTTTTACTTATGTTCAAGTTAAGTTGTTTACTCGTGTCATAGTCACTCAATTACTTATAACTTGAGCTATGGAACTCCAAATCAAGATCCGCTAATTTTACCTGAAACTAGACTTACGTATCTGCTTATCATATAACCCATAATTATATTTGTACAATTTTTAATGATTTTTCCAAGTCAGAGCAGGGGATTCCAAAATCATTCTGACCCTGTCTCACAAAAATTCAAATATCACAGAATACAAAATTCTTTTGCTTTCATCGTTTCTTTTATGTGAAAATAAACTCAATAAGCTTTTATTTCATATCTTAATCAACTTCTAATTCGATTTCCACCATTTTTGGTGATTTTTCAAAGTCACACAACTGCTGCTGTCTAAAACTATTTTATTACAAATTTCACTCTTACATAATCTCACTTACTCCATTCTATCTTACCGAAAGTTCACTCAACTATTGATCACATTACTCATAAATTTTCACACACATATACCTGCACTTATTCATCACATAGTCATATTCAATTACTCTAGTCATTACATGATCACATATAGTTTCACTTAGTCAATTTCTCGTTGAACTTATAAGAATAATAACAGATACAAGGTGGCCTGCACATATGACCACCTTTGTAACCAAAGTTATTTGGTGCACATAGTAGCCTGCACTTAGTACTACATCTATGACCAAAACCGTCTCTTACACATAGTGGCTTGCACTTAGTACCACACATGTGATTGAAGCTATCAGGACACATAGTAGCCTATACTTAGTACTATACATGTGACCTAACCATCTGGTACACGTAGGAGCCTGCACTTAGTACTACACATGTGACCTAAAACTATCTTAAACACATAGTAGCCTGTACATAGTACTACACATGTGTTCTCACAACGGATCATTCGTATCTTTTCTATTCTGAAGGTCCAACCGGAAAATTCCTCACTTTTCAACATTTTACCTATTCATCCATAATCAACTTAAATTCATAATTTACATCAAGTGATCATTCAATATACAACCACATTTCATATAATAACAAGATATTATAACATAAGTAAAAATGATATATTATTTACATACAAACTTACTTGTTTCAAAGAAATATCATGTTCCACCAAATTTCCATTATATTCAATCATCCCATCACATGTTATCGACATTTGAGCTATCGATTACTTCATGGGTATATCACGCTCCCATACACAATATCATTAAAATATAAATCAATACAACCATAGAAAAATAGATTTCAAGTGTAACAACAATAACATGAATATCATGCTTATTTAATCATATTAACTTACCTTAAATGCAATTACGGCTAACTATTTCAATTTACTCCATAGTCTCGAATTTTCCTAATTTAAGCTCAAATCTCGGTTTTCTTGATCTAACATTTCAAATATAGCTCATTTATTATTCACATTATTCAAATTGACCCAAAAATCATACTTTTACAAATTTACATTTTTAAACTTTATCATATTTACACTTTTGCCCCTAGGCTCGTAAAATGATTTTTATTCAATTTTTTTACACTTTAAGCCTAGCTGAATAATTTTCATAACTATAGCAGCCCAAATTTCCACTAAATCACACTTTTATGAAAAATTTTAAAACTTTTACAATTTAGTCTTTTTTAGCATTTTCACCGAAAACTACTTAGTAAAAGTCATTTCTCTAACCATAAACATGCATAATCTACCATTAAACATCAAAATGCACAAATTTATAATATGGGTCAAACCCTAGACCTTCATCATAACTCAAATAAATGGTAGAAATAGGTAGATCTTGTTACGAGGATTTTAAAAATGTAAAAATCATTAAAAACGGGGCTAGAACGGACTTACAATCGAGCTTGGAAGCTTGAAAACCCTAGCTCTATCTTCTCCATACTAGTTTTGGCCATGGGGTTGAAGATGGACAAAAATTGGCTTTTAATTTTGTTTTTAATTCATTTTAATTACTAAATTACCAAAATGCCCCTAATTTAAAAACATTCTATTTCACCCATTTCATGTCCATTTTGTCCAACAAATTGACCAATGGTTTAATTACCATTTAAAGACCTCCAATTTAAAATTTCACAACAATTGGACACCTCTAGCATATAGAACTCAACTTTTGTACTTTTTACGATTTAGTCCTTTTGACTAAATTGAGTGCCCAAACGTCAAAATTTCTAGACGAAATTTTCACAAAATAATTCCATGGAATTTTAGACCATAAAAATATAATAAAAATGAATTTTCTTACATTGGATTCGTGGTCTCGAAATTACTATTCTGACTAGGTCCTAATTCGGGATGTTACAACTCTCCCCCTTTAGGGATTTTCGTCCCCGAAAATCTTACCAGAAGAGTGGTTTAGTTCCTCATAAACTCTACTATCTCATAAACATTACTAAAGAACCTTTACTTTAGCCTTCATTAAAAACTAGGGTCTTATTTAGCTTCTCAATAACTCATAATATAGAATCCGGATCTCAATCCAATTAACTAGGACTAGCCTTCCAAGAATCCGACAATCTCAGAGATACATGATTCCATTAACCTGTTAGGAAGAAATTTAACATATACTGAAATGATTTGCAGATTTCATCAAACACTTAATACAAGCCACATAACATCTTTCCTTTTTAAAGACAGGAATAATCCGTATATGAAATCCATAGTAACTCTTTCTCAGAGATCATACCATAACTATCTTATCATCCTTTAACGATTCAAGTCAGCTACACTATCACAAACTTAAATCTGTCTATAACATCAGATATGTTGAGCTATCACACTACCTTTCTTGTTTTAAAACACATCACTGAAAATCAAAAAGTCTTTGCTTAATGCAGACTAAACTAGTTCAAAGGCTTCGATTAACAATGTCCTCGTCTACTTAAAGTTTTACTAATTAACATGTAATAGACCATTCAATTTTCACAAAACAAAAATTTTATCATTCATAGCAGCTTTAAATCGTATCAAAGTCTTCTAAGATACATACACTTTCCATTCAGGCTATCTGTCTTTTACCCGAAAAAGCTAAAATCTTATTCTCAGGCTTGAGAAAAATGATTCGGACATAATATTGTTTCATTGAATCTTTAAAACAATAACCAATACAAACTGAACAACCAAGTCAGTCTTAATTATTACTTGATAAAGCTTCAGGAAATCCTTCCTTTCATTTGACAAAACTGTTCAACATGCAATCATTTAAGATTCGCTTATCATGCCTATCAAAGACCTTTACCATTACTTTAGCTCAAAATAACAAGAATATCCCGATTGAGGGCATTAACTTTAATCAACTTACTCGGGAGAAGAACTCCACCATACAAATCAAAACTAACAATTTTGCCACTTATGCTTTTGCTGAGGTTAAAACTTTACACAAAATTTAAAGAAATTTGAATACTAGAATCATCACGTTACTACTATCAACCCAGAGACATAATCATAATTGACATAGTCATCATAGGCCCAAGAATACACTTTAGATACGAGTCATGATTAATAATTTTCGAAATAAAGATGACAAGAAGACCAAAATAAAGAAATCTAAGATAGAAAAGTCTAAGAATCATAACACCATGTGTATTTCTTATAAAATTCCAATGAATGGATTGTAATAGAATACTAGAGAGAAATAGAGCAGTGCTGATTATAAACCAATTAGGTTATCAATACTTTCGTCTATACATCATGATTAGAAAACATTCCCATATAATAAGAATTTTATCAGAAGAGTAACAACCATAGGAATATTCCTGAGAACAATTAAACATATAGAATACCTCAAAAGAGACTGTCCAAAATCTATACAGCCATAACTGTCACACTCAATGTCTTACCTTTCAAATATTATTCCTTTAACTATTTCTGTCATCACTAATCTCGCACTATTTCTTTCACTGAAGAAAATAAGTTCAGAAGGAATTCCGATTACTACATTCTTTCAACGTCGTGTCTGAATTAGTCGATTTGCCCAGGTTAATTTCTTCTCTCATTGTGATATTTCGTAAATCGAAAAAATCTTTAAATCAATCTGATACTTTTTCTAATTCTGTCTTTACTTATCAACTTATTCTCAAACTCTGACCATATTTACAATTATTCTACCGCTGAACTCTTTTGGTCTCATACTCGTGAGCTTATTTCAGCACAAATCTCATGAAATCCTTTATAAACACCACTCTAATAAGGGGTTGGGGTTGTAAGATCCCTGACTCGTCTCTCATACACATGTGTATACCATATAACTTTCATCATTATAGTCATATTATTACCACCATATCATTCGCTTCAGACAAGTTAACATTAAAGTTTGCTTTACACAGACTTTTCAGTTACTTATTTAAACAAATGTACTTATACATACATTCTATGAATTCTAAATAACTTTACTTATCATTTTTATTCAATCAAACAAGTCAGACACATAACATTATATTAGGGTCAAACAAACATAGATGAGTGTATCACAATTTGAGCTTTCATCTAGCACATCAACATATGCATATCATTATAATCATATAACTCAATTCAATCAATTTAGCACATTTACTTAGACAATGAGAGTTTGCCAATCATACTTATTCAAACAAGCATACGTGGACATTTATTCCATCAATATTTTTGGTAAGTTACCCAAATACATGCATTCGTTCAAGTAAATCAATCATATACATCAAAGAATTATTGATTAAACATAGGTAGGCTCATTACATTATAATTTTTTGTCTCATTTTACTTTTCCATATTTCAAGGATGTCTCCCATTGGAACATTGCAATTTCGATGGATTCTCAGGTAGTATACTCAGGGTATATACATTAATCATTCATCAATTCATGTCCAGTAGTACCTTTCAGGTACACTCTCTCGAATCATGTATCATACAGTAGAATTACTAGTCCAGGCTAAATTCTAACTGAAACATATTCTCGATAGGCTCATCTCAGGACTACCCGTCTGAGCTAAATCCCTTACATAATGAGGCCAATGGATTACCCGTCCAGGCTAAATCCATTCTATCAATTACTCGAGAGAGTTCAACTCGGGATTACTCGTCCGAGCTAAATCCCATTTTGCATCATTATACCCCTTTTCAAGAAATCATTGTAATCCATCGAATCAACATCCAATTGGAGCAGTAACATTTTGCTAATATCATGCTATTATGAACCCTTTATTCATACTTTTATGACTTTCTATTTACCACATCCACTGAATCAAATAAGCCAAGTGTACATCATCGTATGAACATCAAATAAGCATGAACATTCATCGTAACATAAACTTTCATCTCACATGTTATCACATATATCATGAACTTTTATTCATAATTTCCTGAATCCAGGCTTATCATGACTGTACTTTACCCGAATATCTTAGCATCACATTTAACATGGTCGGCGTAGCTCAGTTGGAGAGTACCTCTGTCTAAACGAGATGGTTCTCATTCGCGTCGGGAGACATCACACTATCACAGATTGGTGGCATGTATAGTTAGTCTCTCATTCTTGCTAGGTTAGCTCGAGAACCGACTAAACTATAGCTCTGACACCACTAAATGTAACACCCCTTACCCGTGTCTGACGTCGGGATAGGATACGAGGCATTATCGGACTTAAACATGCACATACATGTAAAACTGAGCCATAAAATTTCAATCATATCAGAATCATTCGATTACATACAAAATGTCCCATACATGAGCCTTCGAGGCTCTAAACATGCATTAAAAGCGGTTTGGGACTAAACCGAGAACTCACGAACAATTTTACAACACTTAGAAAATTTTCATGTTTGGAGAGTCACACGCCAGTGTGGGTAGGCCGGGTGGTCTCACACGCCCGTATCCTCAGCCCATGTAACTCTCTATTTATGACGTCTGTAAACATTTAGGGTCACACGACCAAGTCACATGCCCGTGTGCTAAGACCGTGTCCTCTACACGGTTGAGACAAATGACTGTGTCTCTGCCTGTGTGGTTAACACTTAGGCTATTTTCCAAGTCTTTTTGTTGCCTTAATCTTTCACATACTAAAATATTTTAAAGACACATATCATAGCATCATTTTAATGATTTAGCATGCCTCACTAAAGCACATTTTTAACAATCAACCATAACATATTACCCAATATTTAATCTCTACTTATTCAACAAATGTCCATATTCAATCATTATCAACTTAATGCCAACTTATGCGTTTATTCTATAGCCATGACTACCCCGAATGGTCCTAGGGCATTCTCGTGAACATATGTTATTTAGTATTCATTCATGGCAGACAATTATAATCATATCACAAAGCATAAACACATGGCAAGAATAATTAGGCTTACAAGCCAAAACATTATAAGCCATATCTCATGGCTATGTACAATGAATCAATATAAGCTAATATATTTGGCTAAATCATAAGAACACATATCAATAACTAAGCTCCTATCCATGCCACTCACTTGAAGATGCTTAAGACTTATCGATATCCTCTATTGATAGCTCGATAGTGTGATGCTACCTCCGACGATCTCCAACCCCGAGCTAACCTGACAACACTAAAGAAATGAAAAGGAAGGGATAAGCTATATAGCTTAGTAAGTCCATATAAAAATAATAAGCAATTTATCAACATGATTCCATCAATTCTTACAACATGATTCGAAGGTAAAACAATCATAATTGCACTTTTACTTATGTTCAAGTTAAGCTGTTTACTCAAGTCATAGTCACTCAGTTTCTTATAACTTGATCTACGAAACTTCAAATCAAGATCTACTAATTTTCCTTGAAACTATACTCAGGTATCTACTTATTATAAAATTTTTAGAATTTTTAGATTAGCCAATAAGTATAGTTTATTCTTTAAATTCTCCCATGTTTCGCTGTCTAATAATTCTGACCCCTCTTCACTAAAATTAATTATCTCTTCTTAAAATATTTGGATAATGTTCCCATTTGTTTCTTTCAAAAATAGAATCATTAAGGAATTTAAGCATATAAATTATAACTCATAATTATATTTGTACAAGTTTTAATGATTTTTCCAAGTCAGAACAGGGGATTCTAAAATCATTCTGGCCCTGTCTAACAATAATTCAAATATCACAGAATACAAAATTCTTTTGCTTTCACCGTTTCTTTTATGTCAAAATAGACTCAATAAGATTTTATTTCATATCTTAATCAACTTCTAATTTGATTTCCACCATTTTTGGTGATTTTTCAAAATCACACATTTGTTGTTGTCCAAAACTATTTAATTACAAATTTCACTCTTACAGAATCTCACTTACTCCATTCCATCTTACTGAAAGTTCAATCAACTATCGAGTACTTTGCTCATAAATTTTCACACACATATACCTGCACTTATTCATCACATAGTCATATTTAATTACAATAGTCATTACATGATCACATTTATTTTCACTTATTCAAATTTCTTGTTGAACTCATCAGAATAATAACAGATACTCAGTGGTCTGCACATATGACCACCCTTGTAACCGAAGCTATTTGGTGCACATAGTAGCCTGCACTTAGTACTACATCTGTGACCAAAACCGTCTCTTACACATACTGGCTTGCACTTAGTACCACACATGTGATCGAAGCTATCGGGTACTCATAGTAGCCTGCACTTAGTACTACACATGAGACCTAGCCATCTGGTACATGTAGTAGCTGCACTTAGTACTACACACGTGACCTAAAACCATCTTAAACACATAGTAGTCTTTACATAGTACTACACATGTGTTCTCACAATGGATCATTCGTATCTTTTCTATTCCGAAGGTCCAATCGGGAAATTTCTCACTTTTCAACATTTTACCTATTCATCCATAATCAACTTAAATTCATAATTTACATCAAGTGATCATTCAATATACAACCACATCTCATATAATAACAAAATATTATAACATAAGTAAAAATGATATATTATTTACATACAAACTTTCTAGTTTCAAAGAAAATCATGGTCCATAAATTTTCCATTATATTCAATCATCCCATCACATGTTATCGACATTTGAGCTATCGATTACTTCATGGGTACATCATGTTCCCATACACAATATCATTAACATATAAATCAATACAACCATAGCAAAATAGATTTCAAGTGTAACAACAATAACATGAATATCATGCTTATTTAATCATATGAACTTACCTTAAATGCAATTACGACCAACTATTCCAATTTAGTCCATAATCTCGAACTTTCCCGATTTAGTCCCGAATCTCGGTTTTCTTGATCTAACATTTTAAATATAGCTTATTTATTATTCATATTTTTCAAATTGACCCAAAAATTATACTTTTACAAATTTACATTTTTACTTCTAAACTTTATCATATTTACACTTTTGCCCCTAGGCTCGTAAAATGATTTTTATTCAATTTTTTTGCACTTTAAGCCTAGCCAAATCATTTTCATAACTATAGCAGCCAACAATTTACACTAACTCACACTTTTATGACAAATTTTATAACTTTTACAATTTAGTCCTTTTTAGCGTTTTCACCGAAAACTACTTAGTAAAAGTCATTTCTCCAACCATAAACATGCATAATCTACCATTAAACATCAAAATGCACAAATTTATAACATGGGTCAAACCCTATACCTTCATCATAACTCAAATAAATGGTAGAAATCGGTAGATCTTGTTACGAGGATTTCAAAAACGTAGAAATCATTAAAAACAGGGCTAGAATGGACTTACAATCGAGGTTGGAAGCTTAAAAAACCCTAGCTATGTCTTCTCCATGCAAGTTTCGACCATGGAGTTGAAGATGGACAAAAATTGGCTTTTAATTTTGTTTTTAATTCATTTTAATTACTAAATGACCAGAATGCCCCTAACTTAAAAATATTCTATTTCACCCATTTCATATCCATTTTTGTCCAACAAATTAACCAATGGTCTAATTACTATTTAAGTACCTCCAATTTAAAATTTCATAATAATTGGACACCTCTAACATGTAGAACTCAACTTTTGCACTTTTTACGATTTAGTCCTTTTAACTAAATTGAGTGCCCAAATATCAAAATTTCCGAACGAAATTTTTGCAAAACAATTCCATAAAATTGTAGGCAATAAAAATATAATAAAAATGAATTTTCTTACGTCGGATTCGTGGTCTCGAAACCACTGTTCTGACTAGGTTCTAATTCGGGATGTTACAACAAATGTTAGATTTAAACCTTTCGTAATAAATTATAATTGAGTTAATGTTATGAATCAGCTGGATATCAACTCAGTTGAAAAATAACTAAAAGAATCGTTGCATTTATAAGGTAATAAAATATAACAATGAAGAATATTTTTTTCTTTTTATATTCTATATAAAATTTATAAAAATCAAATGTATTTTATAAATATTTTTTTTACTCACATAGTAGGTGTGTTATAATGTAATATATTTCAAAAAAAAAATTGTCTAACACTTTTTTAACATACCAGAACTTATTGAGTTCCAAATAAATTTGAAGTCGAGCTGATATATTAAATGGAGGATGACCGCCCTCTCCCCTACTCTCGCGAACGAGGGAGAGAAATCGATAATTAAAGATAACAAATAGATAAAATACTAAGTGCGGTGTCTGCAAGTGTGAAATGCCAGTTGTAATATTTGCAGTTTTACAATGGAACATTGGATTATTCTAAGAATTGAACCCAAGAGAGTTAGTGATTTAGTGATTTCTATTCAAGAAGCATACAAGAATAGAGTCTAGCTGGCTACTCACTAATTTTTATATTACGGCAAAGCATAAATGACGTTAATTAAAACTAATTAATTATCTAAGACAAAAAAAGACTAAATCATCAATAAAATAAAATATAAAACTACCAAATACGATAACAGGTAGCGGTTGGTTGATTTCCATGTTGTTAATTAACTTTTGAATTAGGAATCTAAATCGTTAACTCTCCTAAATTGACTCTATTTTACATCTCGGTATCAACTTTACCAACTTAGACAAGTTAGTCTGGTTTATCTCTCGATCTCACCAACTAACCCGAGACTAATAAATTGGTGTCCAATAAGATTACCTCTCGGTCTCACTTATTTTGATTTTCCCTTAGGGGTGTCAATCCTAAATTTTGAAGGTTCATTCGATTTAGTCCAGTTTCACGATTTAGTCCTTAAACCTAAAAGTAACCAAACAACATATCCATCAACCAACCACCTAGGGTTTAGTTACCCATTACCATATTTAAACTAACAAACATCAAATAAGCAAACATAAACTAACAAACATCAAATAAGCAAACATAACAACCATAAACATCAAATGCAAGAAAGTAAATATGAAAGATTAGATTTTTCTTTGAAAAACTTAACAACAATAAAAATGGCAGTAAGAGGAATAAACAAGATCACTAAATCTATGATTTTTAAAAGATAAAAATAAAACCTGTTGATTGGATATTAAACTAAAGACTAAAAGGTGATTACAGTGAGATTTGGGGTGCTAAACAGGTAAATAAAACTAAGCTATAATAAAAACTAACTTAACTAACTACCATTAACACTAAAAAGAACAAGAAAATATGCAGGAAAAGTAAATCCTAAGCTATAGAAAAGAAAACTACCTTAAACCTAAACTAAATTATAAAAGGAAACCCTAAAACTAAAAGCTTTCTAACCTAAACTACAACCTCCTCCTTTAGCCAATTTTTGGGATTTTAAGGTTGATTTTGACCCCAAAATGCTCTCCTCAATCTTTTACTTGATTGGTGCTTCGAGTAGACAAAAACTACCATTGATGTGTCTTTGATGGTGGATGTTGCGATACCCAAGGGTGGGTATTGTGACACCACTGTAGGTGATTCCCATTACTCTTCATTTCAGGTTTGTTGGAAGTGTTGTGATATTCATGCTCCGATGTCACGATACCTCTACTTGTGGCAATGTTTTCAATCAAATTTGAGTCACCAACAAGCTCCTACAACACTTAATCAATTATTTGGGTCCAAATGACACATTTGACCAATTTGGGTATTAAAATTTCACAAAGTGAGCATAAAATGCATGAAAATTTTATTAAGGCTAAGAAACAAAAATTAAACGAAAACTATGAAAAAACATTAAAATTGCCCGAGAACAAGCTCATTAAGTATAACGGGAGCCTAATTTGACATATCAAATTATGGCAGACCAGAGGAAAAAACTCTCCTAATATCAATGTTTTAATAACCAAACCGATGCTCAAGTTGATTAGATCGTTGGTTCAATCGTCAATCCAACTATAATTAATTCAATAAAGAATTAAAAAAATGAAAAATGAAATTTTTATAAAAACCAATTCAACCATGGATTTCTTTTCCAATTTTTTTTATTGATTCTAAGCAGTATACTAAAAGACCAATTCAACCCTTATATCTAGATTGATATATCAATTAGTTCTTGATCCAACTGGCCCAACCAATCGATTTGTTCTAGTTTAAATAAATTTTTTTCTTTCACAAAATTTAAAAATTGTTATTTAAAGTAAAGTAAAGTTGGGTTAAATTACCTATATATGCTGGAAAAAAAACAATTTGAGAAACTATGCCATTTTTCTTAAAATTTAAACAATCTACGCTATTTTTGGAGAGAGAAAAGAAAACATGTCCTACAGGGCGTGTTTTCATTGATGTTCCAGAGAAAACGTGCCTTGTAGGTGATACGTTTAAATTATATAGGTTTTATTAGCACATTTTTACTCATAATTTATGTAAATTCTGAGCATGTGGGTAGCCAATTGAGTCATTTTAATTCATATTAAGGCATTAGACATAAATTGAGTGAAGTTTGTAATTTTATACAATTTAGTATTAATTTTATATAATTTTTCAATTTTATGTTACATGTTAATTTGTACTCAATTTGTTGCAATTGGACCACTAAATTAATTCATGTGGGAGTCAGTAATATCACACATGAACACAAGTTAGTTTCTATTTCATGTGGATAGTAAGCTCACCAATTGGACTCATAAATTTAGTTCAACCCAACTTGGAAGATGGTTGCTAAAAAGAATGAAGCCTACTCTCAATTGGGTTGTCAAAACCATCCAGTAAAGGGGGAGAATGGCCCAAATTCGGAAAAGGCATGAGGGCAGCCCAAATTAGCTTAGGGAGAATTAATTTGAAGGTCCCTACATGTGCAAAGAAATCACAAATCATCCCCTAACTTCCACCTTGATTGTTGTCCAACCCATGCTACAAATCAAGCAAGAATCAAGTAAGAAAATCATGAAAAACTTGGCCCACTCTCCACAATTCATGGCCAGCCAAGCAAGGGAGCAAATCAAGGGCTTTTCAAGCTATTTTTAGCTAACTCCCATGCTATCCCTCTACTATAAATACCACCTTCATTTCACTTCAAAATCATTCCTCGTTATTCATACATCCTTTATTCAAACCATTTATTATATTTTCTCTTCTCCCTTCCACACCTAACGCATTCCCATTTCCCCATTTTTCCTTTAGCTAGCATTTTCCCTTGAGGAAAACCACTCTTGGATGGCCACCTTGAGGAGCAATTTGCGAAGGAGCAACAATGAGAATTGAAGGAAGCCACCATGATCAGTCTTCGAGAATCACCGAATTCATCAAGAGTTTCTTCTTCCTTATTTCTTTAATTTATTCTTAATTATTCAACATGTTTGCAAATTATTTTAATTTTTTTCCATTAATGATGATGACTTAATTTTGTCTAGGCTAGAATAATTGCATTAATTTGATAAAGTTCATTTGATTCATGTTTGTGATGTTCTGTACCTCAGTTGTTCATGCTTCCAATTAAAATTGTTTATGCATTTCATGCATTAAAATATGTTTGAGTGCATTAGAATTACTTTATCAATCCTAACTAGATGGCGATTAACGGACGTAATAAATGGAAAGTGTATGCTTAATTTAGATCCTAACCTAATTAAATTAAAGGTTTGTAATAACTTGAAAGAGCTCTATTACCTTGCATAGCTTTTAGATTTGTGTGATTAAATTATTTCAAACCTAATCCGTCCTTGTTACTTCACATGAATTCTAAGGAATCCTTAATTAAATATGGACATAAAAATGTACATATTATTCTAAGTGTAAGATTTCAAAAGAACTTATACGAGGTTCCAAGTTAATTAATGATCAAGTTGCCATGGAATTTTTTTGGAACATTGTTAAGCATGATGAAAAATGAATTGGGTCAGATATTGTAATTATTCTAGCCTATTAATGTTATTATTGTTAACTCGTGAAATTGCAGCTAAACCGTCACATTGCATTTCATTTCATTTCATTTGCATTTAGGTTAACTTGCATTTAGTTAATTAATTGAATATGACACCTATCACTCAAAATTATTGTGTTTTTCTTAACCAACTTGTGAATAGTAATTTTACAACTATCGATTTAAACACAGTTCTTATGGAGACAATAAGTCTCTTTACTTACTTATTACTTGATAACAATTATGTATACTTGCACATCTTGTTGCAAACTAGTAGGATGCGTTTTCAGTTTGGGTAAATTGTTTTTTTTCTTTTTTTTTCTTGTGGTTTGAAATTAGAAGTTTATCTTTTCCTGTGTTCAAGATAAACATTTGTAACACCCTACCCGTACCCAAGACCAGGACAAAGTATGAGGTGTTACTGGACACATGCTCAGACATTTCAAAAATTACGGGTTATAAAATTTCATTCTAATTTAAAACCAATCAAACAACATCATAGTATCTCTATTATGGACCTACAAGGTCCAAAACAAACATTAAATTGATCTGGGACTAAACTGAAATCTATAAAAAATTTTAGTAAAGTTCCTAGGGTTATGCCTCACACGCCCATGTGCTTGGGGACATGCCCGTATCCCTCACCCATGTTGAATTTTTGGATTTATTTTTCATTTCGAACCTACAGAGGTTTTCATACGGCCAAGCACATGCCCGTGTCTCTGGCTCGTGTCCTTCACACGGCCTAGACACGCCTGTGTCCAAAAAATGGACATTCTTTTTATGACATCATCATTCATTTTGAGGCACACGGCCAAGGCACACGCTCGTGTGCTAGACCGTGTCCTCCACACGGTCATGTCTCTGCTCGTGTGTTTACTACCATGCAAACTGACCTAAAATTTTAGGTGCAGGGGATACACAGCCAAGCAACACGCCCGTGAGGACTGACCGTGTGTCACACACGGCCTAGACACATGCCCGTGTGTCTACCTGTGTGGACCATTTTAGGGCTATTTTCCAAGCCTTTGGTCACCCTCTAACATCCATACACACTTATAGACTTCAAGGGCATGTAACATGGCCTTATTATACTCTTAAACAACCTTGGCATAACTCATTGCATGTTAGCCTCATCTCACCGGCTTAGTCCATGCTAAATTATCCTTTTCGTATGAGGGATTAACATAGCACATTTTACATTTAGGCCATATTATAACCATATACCATTATATGCTATGTCCACTCTCAAATTATTAGGTCCCATTTCAAGCATCCATCCATGATAAACCTGATCATCATATCTCATGAAATATTTAAACATAAACATGCATCATTAGTAGGTTTACAACCTACATCAATATGAGCCATATCTCATGGCCATATACAAAAGAATAAACCCATCATTATAAGCCATAACATTGGCTAGCCAAATGACACATATAATAAAATAAACAAAAGCCTTATACATGCCATTAAACAAAATAAAAGTTTCTATATACCAAAGCTGAACAAGTTGATAGTGTGATGACTTTCTCCAACTGTCTTCCAACCTTCACAAGTCTGCAAGCTCTGTAAGATAGGGAAAATGGAAGGGGGTAAGCATTTACATGCTTAGTAAGTTCAAATAATGGGAAGGTAAACTTACCGGTTATTTAACATACAACCATATTAGTCATACATCCCAACAAGTATAGGATAGTTTCCTATCACATGCATTCACATCATCAGGTTAGTCTCATGTTAAAATATTATAATGTTAATCTAGATAAGCTCATCAATTCAAGAATTTACATTCTCATTTCTCGTTTTAATCCCGTTGAATTTCTCAAAAATCTCAATGGATAGCCCATTTACTGTCAAATCATACAAGTGATCATTTTCAAGTACGCACTCCTGCGAACCTCACATCTTACGGCGGGATTACCAGTCCAGGCTAACTCCCTCGTAGTATAAATCCATGGAGTGATGTAAGGATTACTAGTCCAGGCTAAATCCCTTGTAACGACAAACACTCTTAATGAGCTCGGATTTGAATTACCAGTCCAGGTTAAATTCAGACCCTAATCGGATTACCCGTCCGGGCTAAATCCATAATGCACACATATTCTTTGGGAGGCTAGATCACTTTAAGAACACTCGTCCGGCCTAGGTATTTTCTATATCGAGATCAACGGATTAGCCGTCTGGGCTAAATCTTTTTCTGCAACACATGCAGGATCTCGTATCATGTAAGAATGGCGTATCCATCAGATATCCTTTTTTATTCAACCGAGACATTTTACCATATCATCAATTTTCATGAATTAATTACATTGTAAATCACCATTTAAAATATACAAGAATATGCATTTTTAATGTATTTAAATAGTCTACATTCGACTTATACGAACTTACTTGGTAGTCATTTTAGATTTGTATTTCGGTTATTCCGAAACCTTTCGTTTTTTACGGTCGACCTCCTAAATTGGTTTCTCGGGGTTTATATCAGTAAAAATATACCCTTAATACCTTAATTTATTCAATTTCAGCTAAAACTCACCCTAGGGCAAAATGACCATTTTGCCCCTAACCTTTCACATTTTTACAAATTAATCCTTAGGTTCGTATGATGAAATGCATGAAATTCCTTGGATACCCAAGCCTAGCCAAATATTTTTCATACTTATAGCAGCCCAAAATTTTCCCTCATTTTACATTTTTCTACCCATTTTTTATAACTTTTACAAAATGGTCCTTTAAGTCATTTCCATGAAAAACTACCTAGTAAAAGTTGTTTACCATCCTTTGAACTTTCATAATCCTCAATAAATTATCAAAACACAAGCATATCATGCATGGTTAATTTTCTAAACATGAAACCTAGCTTGAGATATGGGTAGAAATTGAAAGAGCATGTTACGAGGATTTCAAAAATACGAAGAATATTAAAAAGGGGCTATGATTGACTTACTATCAAGCTTGAAATGTTGGAAAACCCTAGCTATGGAGACCCCTTCAAATTCGAAAGCATGGAGAAGAAAATGAGTGAATTTTTGCTTGATTTTCCCTTTTTATTACATTAATTAACCAAATGACCAAAATGTCCTTCCTTACTAACCTTTCCAAATTTTCCATGCATGCCCACTTTTGTCCAATAACTTAGAAATTGGGAAAATTACTCTTTAAGGACCTCTAATTAATAATCCAAAGCAATTTCATACAAATTGCTTATAGAACCCAAGTTTTGCAATTTATTCAATTTGGTCCCTAATTTCCAATTGGGAACTTTATATTTAGAATTTCTTCATGAAAATTTAACACATGCATAATTTCATATTCTAGACCTCATAATAATCATAAAATAAATATTTTAATGTTAGATTTATGGTCTCAAAACCACTATTCCGACTAGGCCTTATTTCGGGATGTTACAACATTGTTATTGTTTTAAGGTATGTTTGAATTTATAGTGGTGCTGTAGAGCTGGGTGACTTACGAATTTTATCTGGCATGTGAGCTTGGAGCCATCAACTGAGAAGCTAGATTGTGTTACGACTCAAGGTCCCTGTTGATAGTGGTTATATGATCTCCGATTGAAGTGTAACTAGGACTTCAATTTTACAAAGGTTATGCTATCAAGGGATGGAGCATAAATAGAGCCCTAATTGGTAGTGGTTATGCAGGCACGATAACAAGTTTTTCATCATCAAGGGAGGATGCTATCACCATAGAAACATAAATACGAGGAACAAAAACATAGTGTCATTTTAGTACAATCAAGTAATTCATTTTATCCATGTCCACAGAATTACTTAATTATACTAAAATGACACTGTGTTTATGTTCTTCGTACTTATGTTTCTATAGTGAATAGTTTTCTCTTTTAATGAGACAAAAATTGTTATTGTGCTCGTATACCATCGCTAACTAAGGCCAAAGTTATGATCCATCCCTTGGCAACATAACCTTTGTAAACTTGAAGCCTTAGTTACACTTCAACTCGAGACGACATAATCATCGTCAACTTGGACCTCAAGTTGCAATGTTATCTCGACTTATTGGGTGATGGTTCGATGCTTACATGATAGATGAAATTTGTAGGTCACCCAACTACACGACATCACCGTGAACCCAAACATAACTTAAAACTAAGACTATGTCTCTCTCAAAGCGAGGGAAATAAATCTTCACCCGAATATTTCATGATGCATAAGAAAGAAAAAAATAATTTAGAGATATGGGTGATTAAGTTTAGTTTTAGTACATTTATATAGGGAATGGGGTGGGTAAAATGGGAAAAAATTTTGTCCTGAAAATCCCGGGTTGCAGGTCTCAGACATAGAAGCAATTAACTTTGGTTGGGGTTGAAACCCCTAGAGGCAAAACATTTCCTGCAAGAGGCGTTTTCGTCTAACATTATAGTGAAATGCTTTCTGCAGGAGGCATTTTCTCTCTGTATTTCTGAGTGGAAAACGCCTCTTATACTGCAAGACAAGAGGCATTTTCAGTGCATTTCTGACATGTCAGTTGAAAATGCCACCTATAGGGGGCGTTTTCTCTATGAGGTTTTCTCCAACCCAAGATTCCAGGGATAAAATTTAGGATTCTCAAAAAATGCACCTGTGGGGGACCGTTTCCTACCCCTCAAGATTCTATAAGTGTAATATAAGCATTTGGTTTTCCATACAGATTTCAAAGTAGATTGTTGAAGGTTACTTAGAATTATGAGCAATAAGTGTTGTCGTGCAAGCTTGGATTTCATTCCTATGTTATTGTTGAAGTAAAGGTAATTCGTTAAATAACGTGTAGGTTTATGGTCTTGGATGATAGGTACTGCATTTTCTTATTATTTCATCAGTTTTAAACATGTGAAACAAGGTATTTTTGTTGAAATGAGTAGACGAGTCAGAGTAGTTATCCATTACAATGATCAAATTTGTGAGACCAAGATTAGCCTCATTTTTGCATCAGCGCAATCTGAAGATCTGGTATTCAACCATGGCCTAACTTTGAAAGAGCTTCAGAGAAGGATTAGGCATAAATTAGGGATCCAGAGAAGAATTCTGAGCTTTAAATGTAGATATATCTCATCATATGAACTCGTTATATATGTTATTTATGAGATCAGGAAGGACAACGATCTGGAGTAGGTGATCGAATCCTATTACTCTAGTGGGAATGCTATATTAGAGTTGTATGCTGACTTTATCCAAGAGGATGAAGGTGGCCAGAGCTCAATGGCACAGTGCTCGCCAAGTTCCACTCTGGTTTAAGAAACTGAAAGTCCCACCACAGGGTTGTGTGATAGGTTTACATCATTGCTGTAAAGCTCATACCAAGACCCACCGGAACCATCATCAATGGCGAGGCATTCATCGATTTTGCCCCTCGACACTAATTTTGAGGGACAATCGGGTGTATTTGGTCATTAGGTGTGCGACACATCTGTATGACATTTCATCAATGCCTTCAATTTTAACTTCAGAATGCATATGGTCAACACCGATAGTACTCACGCGTGTACGTCATCAAGTTACTAGGGTGGGTCAAACATAAGTGATTTTGGGGTTGACATTAGATTTACAAAAATGGATGGTTTACTCTTGATAACCTCAACCGGTGAAGGTATATCCTGACAACTTTAAGAGAATAAGGTGGTCAAAGCAAATTGCGTGACAGATAATGACCTAATAGAGGAACCAAGACTAGATGGTGCGAAAAATACAGTGATTTTAGAACCGGATCTCATTCTCACTAAACCGGAGGATGATGGATCTGATGGCTAGGCTTCGGACATTGCTCGATGGGATGACTCAGATTTCACGGCGTACAAACCTCCACTAATATGCGTACACTTGATCTTGCTGTTGAGGATGGTTTAGAATTCCTAGACCTCCCTCGTATAAGACCAGGGCATGCGACTTCGTCTCTAGATTTCGGCCATTTAAAGGTTGGGATGCTTTTGTGGACGCAATCAAGCAATACAACATACAACATGGGGTCAACTTCATCGTTACATGCTTCCGAGCATAGAAATACAAGGCAAAGTGTGCAATGCATGGAACAAGATGCTGGAAAGAAAAAATATATAGATTTTTCATCACCTTTTGAGCCCGAATTCATGTACTTTCACAGTAAATTTGGTCGAAATTCACACTTTAATTATAAAATAATTAATTTGCACTTAAATTATTAACATATTGAATTTTAGTTATTTTTATAATAAGTTTTCACAAATTTGGTTTATTTTCGACACTTTTGTACAAAAGGCGAAAAGTGGCTCGGTAGACACCTCGAAAGGCTTAAACTGTTGGGGGATTTTTGCATCAAGTGTGTAACATTCAGAGTTTGGGCCTAGTCAGAACAGTAGTTTTGGGACCACAAATCTGAGGTTGTAAAATTATTTTAATATTATTTTTAGTGTTTATAGCATGTGAACAGGTACGTGTGAAAATTTTATGAGCTAATTTTATTGTCTAATAGCTCAATTTGTAAAAAAGGGCCAAATCGCATAAAAAACGAAAGTTGTGTTCCATTAGCTAAGTGTTAAATAGCTATAGAACTTAAAGTTTGAGGTCCTTAACGAGTGATTAGGCCATTACATGTGTGTATGGCTGTACATGAAATGTAATAAATGAATAGTCAAAAAGGGGTCAAAGTTGGTATGGTTTGGTATTTGATGACAAAAGCAAATACTAATAAAATAAAACAAGTGGCCAATTCTCTTCCCCATTTTCCTTTCTCTACCGAAATATTGAAGGAGAAACCTCCATTGAAGCTTGAAATTTTTAGCAACTTACAACCCTTACTAGTAAGTCATTTTGATGGTCATTTTTGTTGATTTTTGTGTTTTTGGAACCCTCATAGCTTAATCTAGCTAATGAGGGGACTGTTTTGCAAAATGGTTGAAAGTCTAGAGTTTTTCCATAAGAGTATTTATGTTGTTAGTTGAAACTTTATGGAAGAAAATGAGTCATGGTTGTAAAATAAACAACTTTTGTGAAAAGATTTTCATGAAAACACCTAATATTGACCATTTTGTAAAGTTTGTTAAATGGATGGGAATTATGTGACATAATTTGAATTTTGAGATGCTATAGGTATAAAAAGAATTCGACTAAGCTTGGTTAATGAGGAAATTCGATAAAAATCGATTTACGAGCCTAGGAGTAAAGTCATAAATTTTGTGAAAGTCTAGGGGCAAAATGGTCATTTTGCCAAAATATAAATTATGAAATGTATTGGTTAATATGATGATTAAAGTAGTGGATTTTATCATTATAGATCAAGAAAATCGAGATTCAGGCTTAAATCAGAAAGCACGAGGTTTTGGACTAAAATGGAATAATTGGTCGAAATTTGCATTCGAGGTAAGTTCGTGCGACTAAATAAGCATGTTATCCATGTTATTGTTAATATACTTGAAATCTATCTTGCTATGATTGTATTGAATTATATGTCGATGATATTGAGTATGAGAAAGTGATGCCAAATGTTAATAACATTTATGTGATGATTGAATAAATTAGAAATTTGATGGAATACGATATTCCATTGAAATGAGTAAGATGTGCGTAAATATTACAATTTTATCGTTATTATGCATTTAATGATTGATTTTGCATAAAAAAATTTAATGTGGTTATGACTAATGTATGATGAGATTAATACGGGAAACTCCCGGTTGAACCATAGGAATAGATTAGATATTCATGCCATGATGCTAGGGATATATGAGAGCTAGTGTAAGACCATGTCTGGGACATTGCATCGGCCTCGAGATATGAGAGCTAGTGTAAGACCATGTTTGGGACATGGCATCGGCTTGATATGTGTCAGTGTAAGATCATGTCTAGGACATGGCATCGGCACCGATAGATGAAAGCTAGTGTAAGACCATGTCTGGGACATGGCATCGACTTGATATGTGTCAGTGTAAGACCATGTCTGGAACATGGCATTAGCACTGGTAGATGAGAGCCAGTGTAAGACCATGTTTGGGACATGGCATCGGCCTCGATATACGAGACTCAGTGTAAGACCATGTCTAGGACATGGCATCGACTTTGATGGGTGAGCCAGTGTAAGACCATGTTTGGGACATGGTGTCGGCACCTTACCCTATGCTTGAGGCTTATTGAATATCTTATAGTATTCCAAATGGTTCAATGGGAAATTTACGGTTTATGTCGGAATAAGAGAGGTTATGACCATGTTGTGAGTGGCACAAGTACTTACATGAAATTCATGAAATGCGTGCTCAATTTATGTTGTATGATTAGTAAGGAATGAAAATGAGTAAGCTATGTTCATGATCATGTTGAAAGGGTACAGGTATGTACTAAAAATTCATGAGTGATGAGCTCGATGTATATTGGACTTTTGGTAAGAATGTAAATGAGTAAGTCATACCTATGAGAATGACTTTGTGACGACCTTGTAAATATTAGGTCGATACCTATGGTGTATAATTATGTGGTAAATTTGATGGATGATTATGTATGAGGCTTTTTGGTTGAATTAAATCAGGACATGATATGTTTATCCCTTCACCTTGTGCCCTAATGAATATGAAAAGAGAAATTGATTGGCATAAAAGCCTATTTAGAGATAATTATGATAGGGTAAAATTAGCATTGAAACAGTTTTGGACAGCAGCAGCAGTTCGACTTTGAAAATCCATAAAAAATTGTTGAAATCGAATTAGAGGCTGAATAAAATATGAAATTAAGGCTTATTGAGTCTAGTTTCATATAGAAGAAACAGTGTAAGCAAAAGAAGTTCATATTATAAGATATTTGAATTGTTGTGAGATAGAGTCAGAATGATTTCGAAATCCCCTGTTCTGATTTGGGAAAATCATTAAAAATTGTAAAAAAATAATTATGGGTTATAATTTATATGCTTAGAATCCTTAATAAGTATATTTTCAAAAGAAATAAAAGAAAACATCATCTGAATTCTGTATGAAAAGATAATTAATTTTTAGTGAAGAGGGGTCGGAACTATCAGACAGCAAAATAGGGGTGAATTTAAAGAATAAATTGTACTACCAAAATTTTTTAAATTTTTATGGTAAGGACATATTGAGTCTAGTTTCAAGGAGAATTAGCAGAACTTAATTTGGAGTTTCGTAGCTCAAGATATAAATAATTTAATGACTGTGACTTGACCTGATCATAAGTAAAAGTGCAAATATGGTTGTATTACCTTGAGAAGCAAGTTGATAAATTGCTTATTATTTTCATACGGTCTTACTAAGCTATAAAGCTTACTCCCTTCATTTCCTTTTCTTTAGTGTTGTCAGGTTAGTTCGGGATTGGAGATTGTCGGAGGCAGCACTACACTATCAAGCCATGGCCTTTGAATATTGATATATATTAAGTGTTTTCAAGTTAGTGGCATGTATAGGGGCTTGGTTTTTATAATATGTGTAATTATGATTAGCCGAATGTATTGGTCTATATTGAGTTATTTGTATATGGCCAAGAGGTGTGGCTCATATGGATTATTGTTGTGAACCTATCTATCTATGCTATGTTTTAATGCTTGTATATGTGTCTTAACATAGGATGCTAAATCATTAAAATGATGTCATGATATGTGTCCTTGGTGTGTATATAGAAGTGAAAGACTAAGGGTAACATAAAGGCTTGAAAATAGCCTAAGTGTTGGCCACACAGGCTGAGACACGGCCGTGTGTCTCAACCGTATGGGGAAAACGGCCTTAGCACACAGGCATGTGGCTTGGCCATGTGGTTCAATTTGTTTGCTCATAAACAAAGAGTTACACGGCCTGAGGACACGGGCGTGTCAAAGGCACATTGGCGTGCCCCTATTTCCACACGGGCGTGTGACCCTATTTCATGGAAAAATTTTCTAAGTTTTCCTAAATCTTTCCAAGGTTCTCGGTTTAGTCACGGACCTCTCCCAATGTATGTTTTGGGCTTTGTAAACCCAAATAAGAGACGATATGTATGCGTATAAATATTTTTTTATTTAAATGAAATTTTATGATCCGGTTTTATATGATTGTTTGTGTTTAAATCCGGTAATGTCTTGTACCCTGTACCGGCGTAGGACACGGGTAAGGGATGTTACAAAGTGAACCAAGAGCAAGATTGAATATTTTTCCAGCCAAGGATAGTCCAAATTATTATTATTTTATGCACCATATATTTAATTTTTATCCAAAGTTAATTGGGTTAAAAATTACTATAAAGCCTGAAGGAGAAAGTGGCCAAATTGTGCTAAAAAAGAAGATTGATCCAACAAGAGAAATGGCAGCCAAAAGCCATCCAACAAGCTGACTCAACCAACTAATTTTTATGCTTGTAAAACAGCTCTTGAAGTTTCTCTAAACTCCATTCAAATCTCTTCGCTTTTTGTGCCTTTTAAGATTTGCCCTTAGCTTAAAATAACAAGTTTGAAATATTCAAATTTGCTTGTTGTATGGCCGACCAAGGAGGAGTGTGCGGCTGCTAATTATTTGCTCTTTTTAGCAGTCACTCCCACCTATAAATACCCCCATTTGTTACTTCATTCAACACACCTTCCATGTAACACCCCTTACCCGTGTTCGACGTCGGAACAGGGTACGAGGCATTACCAGACTTAATCACTAATCATCATATAAAAACCGATTCATAATTTCACTCTAATTTAAAACTTTTTCAAACACATTCAAGCTGTCCCTTAAAAAGAGCTTACAAGGCCCATATCATGCTTTAATTCAATCACACACATAGGCAAGCATGCACATTCATAAATTGCATCATTTAATTAATAACATAATCAAGATTATCTACATTAAATGACTTTATACAATAGAGACCTTCAAATAACATAGGTCAGTATTTTAGGCCAATTCCTAGCAACTTAGTAACAATTAAACGAGTCTCCATACATGCCAAAGACTTAAAAATACTTTAAAACCTTTATATATCGATCAATAGTTTGATAGTGTGATTTAACCTCCGGCAACCTCCAACTCGAGCTAACATCTGAGACACTATAGGAAAAAGGAAAGGAAGGGAGTAAGCATTATAGCTTAGTAAGTAAGTATGTAAATATTAATAAAAAATACATTATCATACTTTAAATGAAGTCACAATATGTTCCCGGAATATTACCATCACAAACACATACATACTTTCACTATTACAATCATAAACAGGTTCAAAATAAGCTGTCTAGCAGAGTACCAGCAGCTAAATTATTTATTTATGGAGCTACAGAACTCCAAATTACAAAAAGTTAATTTTTCTTAAAACTAGATTCACTTATATTCTTACCATAAAATTTTCAGAATTTTTTATCTAGTCAATTAGTACAGTTTATTCATTAAAGTTACCCCTGTTTCACTGCTCAACTATTCTGACCACTCTTCACTACAAATCAATTTTCTCCTCATACAGAATTCAAAGGATGTTCTTGTTTATTTAATTTGAAAATAGACTCATTAAGGATTTCAAGCATATAAATTATATCCCCTAATTATTTTTGTACAATTTTTAATGATTTTTCCAATTCAAAATAGGGGATCACGTAGTCATTCTGAACCAGTCTCTCAAAAACTTAAATATCTCATAATATAGAATTTCTTTGCTTGCTCTGTTTCTGTTATATGAAAATAGACTCATTAAGATTTAATTTGATATCTCATTCAGTCTCTGATTCAATTTCTATTTCTTTTGGTAAATTTTTAGATTCACGTCACTGCAACTATCCATAACAGTTTTATTGTCAATTTTGATCTTTCACACTTCAATTGTATTCATCACTTACCCATAACAATCTTTCCAATTTCCAATCACATATCGAGCATATTGCTCATAAGTTACACACGTATATACTTACACTTATCATCACAAAGTCATACACAATTTCATTTAATCAATTTCCCAGTTGAACGCTTCAGAATAATAACAGATACGCGATGGTATCGCACACAGTCCACCTTTAAAATCGAAGCTCTCTTGTACATATAGTGGCCTTCACTTAGCACCACTCATGTGAACTAGCTCGATTGTACACATAATTTTGGCTCTCTTGTACATATGGTGAACACTTAGTACCACCCATGTGACCTCGCCAGTTTATCTTGTAGCTCTCTTGTCTACATGGTGTCCTTCACCTGGAACCACGCATGCGACCTAGCTACATATATCTCGTAGCTCTCTTGTCCACATGGTGTCCTTCACTTGGAATCACGCATGCGACCTAGCTACATATATCCCATAGCTCTCTTGTCTACATATCATCTGTATCATCAAATCTTTCCGAAAGTTCAACCGGGATTTCTCTCTCTTTCTAATACTTGATTTCATACTTCCAATAGTCAATTATGATTAAAAAATCAGCTACAATACATAAAATATGCTGAAAATATAAAAACATAATAAAGATAATATATTATTTACATACAAACTTACATACTTTCTCATTTCAATGTCGAATTAATATTGAATATTTAAATCATCATAATTATACTTACTTTCAACACCTCGTCAATCATAGTAAATATATCAATTTTACATTGAAACATGCATAAATTAATGCTTATTATACATATGAACTTACCTCGATACTAAAACAGTCATTTTACGAACTTTTTCGATTTTTGATTTTTCTCCCATTCTAGATTCAAATCTCGTTTTACAGGATTTAAAACATCATATTTTACTTATTTAATTAATGTACTATTCAAAACAGTCCTTAACTCAAACTTTGTCAACATTACAATTTTGCCCCTAAACTTTTGCATATTTACACTTTTGCCCCTAGGCTCGGGAATTAAACTTCATCCCTTATTATTATGTTTTATGACATGGTGATCATTTTTCCCTTCTATGGCAACATCAAATTCTCACTCTAACACATAGTTATGAATAATAACAACTTTTACTGATTAAGTCGTTTTACTCATTTTTGCTTAAAACCGCTTAGCAAAAGTTGTTTAACATAATTTCAGCCTTCATATTCTACCATAAAACACCAAAATAAACACATTTCACCTATGGGTATTTTTCCAAATATGAACCCTAGCTTAAATTATTGCTAGAATAAGCTTAATCAAGTTATTGGGATTCCAAAAACGTAAAGAACTTGAAAAACGAGGATAGAACGGACTTACTATTGAGCTTGGAAAGCTTGAAAACCCTAGCCATAGCTTCCCTCATACTAGTTTCAGCCTCCATGAAAAAGATGAGTCAATTTTGGGTTTATTTTCCCTTTTTATTTCTTTTAATTACCAAATGAATAAAATGCCCTTAAGGTCTTTCTTTAAAATTTTGTCCTATTCATGCCCATTTTTGTCCAAACGAAATATAATGGTCTAATTACCATTTAAGGATCTCCTCTTTAAACCCCCATTTCAATCAAGTACCTATGAATTAGAACACATATTTTGCAACTTTTGCAATTTAGTCCTAAAAGTCCAATTAAGCACTTTATCAGTAAAATTACTTAACGATATTTTTACACAATATTTTAATCAATAAATAAACCTTAAAACTTAATCGGAATAAATTTTTTGACTTCAAATTCGTGGTTCTAAAACCATCGTTCCGTTTAGGCCCTAAATCGGGTTTACAGCAACTTCTGCAAATAAGCCCTAATAGGCAAATTAAACATGCAATCTATAAAATTTCTTATCAATACTCTAACACATGCATCTAATAACTCGGTAAATCATAAAAATTAATCGAAATAAACTTTTTTATCTCATATTTGTGGTTTTGCAACCACTATTCCATTTAGGCCCTATTTCGAGATGTTACATTCCATTCTACACATCGCTCTCCCTTTTACTTATTTTTCTCTCCTTCATTTCCCATTTTTCCCTTCCATTTCCCTTGCCGATTTCCCTCTTGGAAAAGAGTCCTTCAACCACCTTGGGTAGCAGCATTCAAGTGCTTATAGAAACCTCGGTTCAACAAGAATGAACGAAGGATGAGTGAAGCAAACTAGTCAAGCTTCGGAGAAACACCGAATTTGATTCTAGTTTCCTATCCTTTAAATTTTATTGTTGTGTTATGAACATGTCTATGAATATTTATTTTGTTGCTATTCTAAGTTTAATTAACATGGCTTAAACTTAATTCATGTTAGGTTGATTGCTTTTCGTCTACTTAAGTTATTAAAATCATGTTCATGTTGTTATAGGTCTTGGTAAATTATTTAATTAAGTAAAACCATGATTATGATTATGTTATACTTGCATTATAATTATAAGGTAACTAATAAATTAATTATGAATCGTGTTGAATTTGTAATTAATTGACACAATGCTTAATTAGTGCATGTTTAATCTTCTAAGGTAGCTTAGGGTTAAATTGGCGATGGTATTAAATGGTACATTAGCCTTGCATAACTTGCAAGATTATTGTGATTAAATTGTTTCAATGTAAGAATATATTGTTACCTCACTTAATCTTTTACTTGTTTATTTAAATTGATTAATTGTTTGAATTGGCATAGTGATATGTTCAAGAGATTAGTTAATTTAGTAAGTCTGTATGTGTTAAATTTAACAAATTACCAAGTTGCTGTGAATTTATTCATAATAACATGAACATTGTTTTGGTAATATTAAGTTAAGAAATGTAATTAATCTAACATAATTATGTCATCTTGATTAAAACCATCTCTTGAAATCGTGCATTGGAAATTTTATTTATTTTATTTTATTTCACTTAGTTAAATTTTAGTTTTTAATCACTTCCTCAAAATCAAAATATTTTTAATTACCAAAGTATTTGAATTTCATTTCATAAATATTTTTTTCACTGCCCTTGTGGGTAAGATAACTCGACATTTACTTGTCACTTTATTACTTGTTGTGATTGTGTACACTTGCACATTTCTATCGTTCTAGATGCCAATGGAAAATCATGGCATCGGTGAGAAGGAACTTAGCATTTTGGATGATCAGGAAGTATACCGCACCACATACATTAATTGTAGTTGGTATGAAAAAGAGTATTTTGGCATCTATGGTTTTTTTCAAATCATTATATTGTGTACGCTAATCCTATTTTTCTCTTTTCCAAGCATGTCAACTGATCATCAAAAATTGGATTCGGATATGAATTATAACTTTATACTACCCATGGTCAAAGCGAACCTTAGGATTTTGATCCATGTTTTGATCACACACATACATAGTGAGTTCAATTACACTATGTCATACCACAATGCATAATTGGAAAAATAGAAAGCTTTGAAGAAGATGGTGAGAGAAATCCTATGATGAGTTGTGGCAATGGTGTTAAGTGCCGGAGCATTACGCACTGGGTTCCATAATCGAGTTGCAGATGGAGCCTGCTTATTATGGCCATCGCTTGGTCATTGGAAAAAGAGTATTCTACCATTTTTTTGGATGTTCCAACAATGCATAACTGTATTCTGATACTGTAAGCCACTTGTCCAAATTGACGGCACATTCCTATACAGGAGACATGAACATAAGTTATAGCTATTGCACAGGATGGTAATCAAAGAATCTTGCTAATAGCACTTATAATAACTCCCAAAGAATTTGGGGATGATTGAGATTTCTTTCTAACTAACTTGAGAAGGCATGTGGTGCTGCAGTCCAACATTTGCATCATCTCTAATAGGGGCACCAGAATCCTAGTTGCTTTCAAGTGATGTTCAAGCCTATGAGATTGTGCACACCATAGGCATTGTTTGTGTCACATATAGTCTAACTACATGGGTTGATACAACACTGCAGTAAAACAGGTTTTTCGCGGCGTTTTTAGCGACGTTTGAATAAAAAATTCCGCTATAGATCGAGAATTAGTGGCATTTTCCAAAAACGCCACTATAGATCGAGCATTAGCGGTGCTTTTACCAAAACGTCGCTATATGTCGAGCATTAGCGGCATTTTTGGAAAACGCCGCAAAAAAATTCAACAAGACGTCGTCGTTATATGTTGAGCTTTAGTGGCAAACACCGCTATAGATCGAACATTAGCGGCGTTTTTTAAAAAAGCGCCACTATAGATCGAGCATTAGCGGCGTTTTTAAAAAAGCGCTGCACAAAACATTTTATCTATCTATTTATTATTTAAATGGTTTATTTATATTAATTAAAATACAATTTATTTTTAATTGAATATTTAAATTCTTTAGAAAAAAATAATGACACGTAGAAAAAATTTGAAAATAAAAACATATAAAAATATATGTTAAAAATGAAAAATTAAAATACTATTATTTAAAATAATTTTAAAGCTTTTGGGGTAAATGACTGATTGTTTGGCAATTTATATTTTAAATAAATTCTTATATAATCGTAAAAGAGATAATATTAATTTTAAAATATTGAATTAATTATCATTATGATTTAGGGTATATGGTTTAGGGTTTATGGTTTATAAGTTAATATTTTAAGGTTCAGTGATTATGAGTTTAAGGTTTAAGGGTTAGGGTTTAAGGTTTAAGGGTTAGTGGTTAGTGGTTAGTGGTTAGGGGTTAAGGATTAAAGGGATAGGGGTTAAGGGTTATAGGGACAGTGGTTAGGGGTTTATAGTTTATGAGTTAATATTTTAAGGTTTATAGATTATGGATTTAGGGATTATGGTTTATGGTTTAAGGGTTGGGGTTTAAGGTTTAGGGGTTAGGTGTTAGGGTTTAGGGTTTAAGGTTTAGGGATATGGGTTATGGGTTTAGGGTTTAGGGTTTAGGGAGTAAGGTTAGAGGTTTAGGGTTTAGATTAATTAGTATTATTTAATTTATATATTAAACGATTTCTTATATGAAAATTATGATTATAGTTTAAATTATTTAAGAGATACTTTATATATATTATTAAATATTGATTATCATAAGTTAATTATTATGGCTATCAAATTATAACAAATAAATATAAATATAAAAACTAAGAGATTAGTGGCGTTTTTTAAAAAATCGCCGCAAAAAACACTATAGTTTAACGAAAACGACATCATTTTCCTTTCTTAAATTTCATCTTCTTGTGTCATGCCCAACACTCAGCCATTTCCCCCAAAACAAATTTCCCCAAACACTTAGTCATTTTCAGCAAAACCCTAAAACAAATTTCCCCAATACTCTACATTTCCCCTAATCCCTAAATTTCTCCCAAAATCCCTAAGCATCTGAAGCTCCCCAGTTGACTCGACCACTTACTCATCGTCGTCCTTTGTTGTCTCTGCTGTGTCCCATCACCGTCGCTCTCTGTTGGCGCAACCAATCGATAAATTTCGCTCTCCCTAGCTTATTTCAAGTCTATAAAAAAAACGAATTTCAATCACATTATTTTTAAAATGCCTGAAAATATTTCTAAAGCTTCAGTCTCTGGTTGTTTGTTTGTTTGCAATAACAAATCCACTATATGTTTTTGTGTATTTAGATTTTAAAATTAGAAAAGCCAACAAAAATATTTACTTTTTCCTAGTTGTTCTTTTTTACTGCATGATACTTGTTTCTTTCATTTCATAAAATGAATTTATGCTTGTTTTGTTGTGATAGGGTAGAAATAAAACTTGTTATTTAGCAGTACCGGTGGAACGATTCTAGACATTCAGGTGAAAAGAATGAAAACCAAAAAAAGGAATTAAAAAAGTTTAAAGTGAGGAATATTGAGATTCATACTTGGTCAAATTCTTGTAACAATTTTTAAATATGTTGTCATGTTAATTGCCTAATAAGTATAGATTCTTGCTATTAAAAAACAATTCACCTTTATCTCTGATTAAGCAATTTTTGCTATTTCATACTTTATGCCCTCCTTTTATGCTTCCTTTCGCTATTTCCCATGCACCATGTTCATCTAACGAAATAAAGTTGAATGAGACCACTCCTCCCTGTATGTTGGCATTTTACGCCTAACAAATAAATAAATGCAGCCACACAAATATTGATTAGGGTCAAGTTTTGTTTACATTTGGGGACAAAACTTTTGATCTGATTAGGACTGAAAGCAAGGGAATTTGCGGATCATTCCTAAACTATATCATCTTCATTTATATTTATACATACCCGCCATGTCCACAGATATGACATGGTTAAAATTTCATTATAAAGAAACTCACAATATATATATTTCCATGAGGATGCACATAAATGAAGGACATATATACGTTTTTTACTATGAAATACATGCATATACCAGACAGAGCATGCAGTAACTTTCTTAACTGGAAAATGGCAATGGAATACGATGCTTATGCTTATGGTAGCTAATTAACTCACCTGAAACTGGGTGGATCTGAGCTTCTTGTAGTGTGTGATGATATATAAATATAGGCAAGCTAAACTTGTGGAAAACGGCAGGAGTGAAGTAACACAAGGTGCAGTGGCCATGATGGGGAAGAGGGGCACATGAAGAACTAACTCACTGCAGCCTGAGTGAAGCCATAGGTAGAAAGTAATTAAACGCTTAACAGGCATTGGCAGTGCCACAACGCATGAGTTAGTAATGCATGTGCCCTGCTTCTCCATCTTGCTCGACACACACCTTCTCTCCTCATGATCCATGGCTAGAAAGAGAGTGAGAGACCCTAAACTAGATTAATGGGACTGCAAATTTTTGTAACCCTTGCTCGCACTTTTATAACCCCCCAAAAAGAAAGGGGGAAATGGATGTGTTGTTCAAGGTGTGGTTGTATGAATTGAAAAAAGGTAGCTTAGTTGTGGGCAGGACCCTTGGATCCCATGAGGTTTGCACTTTGCAGCTCTATAATAATTACAAATAGAAATAGAAAGGAAAGGCAAAATGGTCGCACTTGAATCTCCTCTTTTCTTCCATGTTAATCGTTGTGGTGTTAGCTGTGAAACTAACTATTTCTCTGTTCAACGTGCAGATTAGTGCTGGTCAATTTTCTTCTCCATTTTGGTTTTCTCCAGAAGCAAATTCATTAATAAAGAAGCTCCTTGATCCCAATCCTAAAACTGTTGAGTATATTCAGCTTAATTTTTGAGTTCTAAGCTTTATCATTTGAATGACATCATTATACATCATATGAATTGCATTATCCTGTATCTCCATGTCCATGACTACCAAACTTTTTGAAAGCTTTATAAAATGAAAAGTTATCTTTGTTAGTCATTAATTATTTTGTTAAGTTATTTTTTTTATATTTTTATCATAATGATTTGATTTAAACAAGTGGTGTGTCATTAGTATTGGTGTGTCCTTTCATCATTTAAAGAAGTGGGTTGGCTTTTACAAAAATCATGACCTTCACTTCACTGTCCTTTGATAATAAAACTAATAAGGGCTTTGCCTTCCCTTGAAGGACTTCTTATCTTCCATGAAATAGTTATCAAGTTGCTTAAATCAAATTCCTTTAAGTTGTGTTAGTAGATCATAGTTTTTTCTATCAGGTTTAGATTATGGCATTACATATTTTGTCTTGACAGACATCATAATCCTACTATTTTTATTCATTGATTGATTAATTCTGTAACTCAAAACATATATACATATATATATATATATATGATCTTGCCAAAGTCAGATATAGCCTTTGGCCAAAGAAATGAGGTCAACTTAATCCAATGGCAATAGAAATACCATGATTCATAAGAAATATATAAAATATATTAATGAGGATTAGGTAGATAGAAATGCCATCAAGAAGTATGTTGCTTGTGTTGCTATCGAGAACTCTAAGGATGTATAGATTTAAAACATAAGCCTGGATTTTTAATGAAAAAGAATCAATATTTGGTACTGATATATTTAAAACAATATTATTATAGTTACTGCTTCCTGTTTCTCCTGCAACTTTTGGTTTAACTGAAGCTGCCATTTAATCTTCGAAGTAATATTTGGTACTGATATTGATAAAATTTTTATATTTGCTTGAATTGAAATATATTTGGTGCTACTCTTATAATCTTACATCTGTTTTAGGTACTACGAGCACTTAAATTAATATTTGGTGCAACTAAATACACCACAGCCATTGACATCTGTTCTAGGTACATTTTTCGTTGCTAAATCACTTAACTTATTTCTATGGATTTTCACTTTAAATTACTTAACAAATACTACTTTTTTTACTCCAGCCTCTGTTTCTTAGTGAGAGTGGAGTAGACCACCTTGTTGAAATTATTAAGGTACCTTTTAGTTCAAAATTCTCATCAATAATAGTTTCATCATGATGATTTTGGAAAAATTAATCTTCTGGGGCTCCAATTTTATATAGATTTTATTGTTGATTTTCCTTTCAAATATTGGATCATTTTACTTACTTTACATTTGTCATCTAGTTTTCTACCTTATGTTTTCTGTTATCTGCCATTCAGTTTGCCATGTTCCTTTTTTGGTAAAATTTTATTACCATGTTCTTTTGTACTAATTAGTTGTGAACAAGATAATATATAGTTTTGAAATGAAATATGGAAGCAAAATTGAATTTGATGCCATAGAAATCATTTCATTCACTAAACAATACGGCTTCCACCTATAAATTTGTTTCAATTACCTGGTAAAGATTTGATTATGCTATTTTATTTTTAATATCAATTATTATTATTCTTATTTTTCATACAAACGTAAATTGGATAATAACACAAATATGGCTTTTATTTTATTAAAATAACAATAATGACCGACTTTTTCTCCAACCTTATTTTAAATATTTTATTTTATTTTTAAATTACCTAATTAAATTAAATTGTATTTAAAGTTTTATTTTGAATATGTTATTTTATTTTATTTTATTTTAATCACGAAAAATATTTTGTCTACTTTTATTTTATTTTTTAAATTACCTAATTAAATTAAATTGTATTTAAAGTTTTATTTTAAATATTTTATTTTATTTTATTTTATTTTAATTCTGAAAAATATTTTGTCTACTTTTATTTTATTTTTAAATTACCTAATTAAATTAAATTGTATTTAAAGTTTTATTTTAAATATTTTATTTTATTTTATTTTAATCACGAAAAATATTTCATCTACTTTTATTTTATTTTTAAATTACCTAATTAAATTAAATTGTATTTAAAGTTTTATTTTAAATATTTTATTTTATTTTATTTTAATCACGAAAAATATTTTGTCTAATTTTATTTTATTTTTAAATTACCTAATTAAATTAAATTGTATTTAAAGTTTTATTTTAAATATTTTATTTTAATCACGAAAAATATTTTGTCTACTTTTATTTTATTTTTAAATTACCTAATTAAATTAAATTGTATTTTTAAATATTGTTAAAAAAATTAGACTTGCTTTACTTGGAAAATAATTTTTTTTAATTTATTTTAAGGAATTAGCCCATTCATTCCTGAGTTGATTTAGTATTCATGTGACTCAATAAAAAATAACCATAATTGAGCACACATGATGGACTTAATTCAAAATAAATAATTAACCCTAAACTTGTAAATTTAATCTAATAACCAATTCTTCACTTCCCTTGTGTTTTCCCATCAATCACAATCCCATCAACATAAATATATATCATATCTTACGTAATTTATATAATTTACATAACTTATATAATACATAAATATATATCATATCTTACATAATTTACATAAGATAAACAACTTACATAATTTACATAACTTACATAATACATAAATATATATCATATCGTACATAATTTACATAATTCGAATAACTTACATAATTTACATAACTTACATAATACATAAATATATATCATATCATAACTTACATGACTTAATTATACTTATAAATAAACAACTTACCCGTGTAATTTATTGTCAACTTTAGATTTCAAGAACTACGAAATGGATAGGAGGGTAAGCAACGCCTATCGAAATGGAGTACAAACTTTTCTAAATTTTGCATTTCAAAATGCAAGTCAAGAGAATATGATTCTTTGCCCGTGTAAGAAGTGTGGCAACATCAATTGGCATTTTCGTGAAGTTGTCTACGAACATCTAATTGTGGATGGCTTTATTCGGGGGGTATAAAAAATGGACTTTTTATGGAGAGTGTACATCTAGTGGAACTTCTTCAACGATTAATCCGACTTATCCTGATACTGCTTACCATCAATATGTTAGACAAGATGACATGGAAGGTATGTTGCGAGATGCATTTAATATGCACAGTCATGGTGAGCAATCGTTTCCACCTGACTTTATTGCATCTGATGATTGTAATATTGATGGAAATTTTTTTTACGAAACGGGAACAAGTGAACCTAATGAGGAGCCAAATGAAGAAGCAGCGAAGTTCTACAATTTACTTAATGAAATGAACAAAGAACTTTACGAGGGATCAAAATATTCGAAATTGTTCTTCTGCATTCGTCTATTTCACTAAAATGTTTGGGAGGGTGGACCGGAAACTCTTTTACAATGCTGCTAGAGTTTCTAAAAGAGATGTTTCCGTTTGCAAAAATCCCTCAGTCTTGTTAAGATATGAAGAGACTAATAAAAGATTTGGGCCTTGGGTACGATAAAATTCATAGTTGCCCAAACGACTGCATGTTGTACTAGGGTGATCAGAAAAACCAATAGTCTTGTCATGTTTGCGATAAGTCTCGTTGGATGAATAGAAATACAGAAGATATGAATGTAGACGAAGGTGGGGCACAGTTAAGAAAGAAGCTAGTCAAGGTTTTGCGATATTTTCCCCTAATACCAAGATTTCAAAGGCTTTTCATGTCGTCAAAGACAGCCGATTCTATGAGGTGGCATAATGATGAACGAACCGATGATGGATTATTAAGGCATCCTGCTGATTCTTTAGCTTGGAAATCGTTTGACAGTAAATTTCCAAGCTTTGCAAGCGATCCTCAGAATTTGAGGCTTGGGCTAGCAGCCGACAGCTTTAATCCTTTTAAAATCATGAGTACTTCGTACAGTACCTAGCCTGTAGTGCTTGTTCCTTATAATTTGCCTCCATGGATTTGCATGAAGCAATCTTCTTTTATATTATCTATGATTATCCCTGGAGAGAAAGGTCCCAGAAATGATATTGACATTTATTTGCAACCACTTATTGAAGAGTTAAAACAATTATGGTCGAGGGTTGAGACATATGATGTATTGAGAAAGGAGAACTTCAATTTACGTGCAGCTTTGTTATGGACAATTAATGATTTCCCGGCTTATGCCAATTTATCTGGTTGGAGTACCAAAGGACGTTATGCTTGTCCTTGTTGTGCTGCGCAAACATGTTTGAAATGATTATATAATGGGAAGAAGTCCTCTTATATGGATGGAAATCATAGATTTAGATTTCAGAGGACTTTATTTGATGGTACTGAAGAGTTTAGAAAAGCTCTTGAGTAGACCATTGGATCTGAAATCTTGTTCATGTTAAAAGATATGGATTTCAGTTATGGGAAGATGAATCAACCATCCAACATACAAACAAAGAGAAGATCGAGGGACGAATCTGATGATGGATCTGATAAAGAGGATGATCCTAATGAGGCGGACTTGTGGAAAAAAAGAAGTATTTTTTTGAGTTGTCTTATTGGGAGCATCACATTTTATGACACAATCTTGATGTCATGCATATTGAGAAGAATGTTTGCGAGAACATCATCGGGACAATTTTGAATGTCGATGGAAAATCAAAAGACAATCTTCAGAGTTGACTTGATTTAGTTGACATGGGAATTCGGCGTGATCTTCATCCCCAAGTACTTTCGAATGGGACCGCCTCCAATTTTTGCAATGTCGAGGGAAGAGAAAGAAGTGTTCTGCACGATGTTGAAGGATATAAAGGTCCCAGATGCGTATGCATCAAATATATCTCGATGTGTGAGTTTTAAAGATCGAAGACTATATTCTTTAAAATCACATGATAATCACATTTTGATGCAAGATTTACTGCCACTTGCTTTACGGTGTTGTATGTCAAAAAAGGTTATGTCTTGTATAATTGAACTTTCCAATATAATGAAAGCTATTTGTGGCAAAGTTTTGGATGTTGAAGAACTTGAGAAAGTACAGGATTGAACTGCTTTGACTTTATGCAATTTGGAGAAGATCTTTCCACCTTCCTTCTTCACTATTATGGTGCACTTGGTAATCCATCTCCCTCGTGAAGCAATAATTAGTGGACCGGTTTTCTATCGATGGATGTATCCTATAGAAAGGTGCTAATTTATTTGTAAAGTATTCATTCATTCACCTCTATACATTTGGTTACAACTTTTGATAATGTTGTATATCATGTTTAGGTTCCTAAGCAAATTGAAGTCTTATTGTCGAAATAAGCGTTATCCAGAAGGATCAATTGCTGAAGGCTACTTGGCAGAGGAGTGTATGACCTTCTGTTCTAGATATTTATAAGCTGTTGAAATAAGATTGAATAGACCAAGTAGAAATGCTGGGCTCAATGATCCCAACTTCGCCGAAACTTATTTATTTCAAAGTTATGGAGAACCAATCGGTAAAGTTGAAATTGCAGAATTAGATGAAAGATCTTGGGTACAAGTACATAGATATGTTCTTTTTCACCACGATTCAATTGAACCATTACGCAAGTAAGTTCTAGAATATGATAAATATTCATCTTTTTGATTTGTTTATTTTCTAACCAATTAAACCTCTTTTTAACATAGTGAGTACAAACAAATCTTGAGATCTTATTCACACTCCCAAAGATTACAACAACGAGAGATTAATAAGTTATTCACAGAATCTTTCCATGAATGGTTAAGCCAAACTGTATGCAACTCAACCTTTTATTGGCAAATAATAATATTTTCTCATAACATTTATAATTACTCAATTTACTTTCGATTCAATAGGTTTGGAGTCGGAAGGACGTTAATGACGAAGTTAAATGGCTTTCCCAAGGCCCGAATAGAGTAGTAAAAAGATATAGTGCCTTCATCATCAATGGATTCAGATTTCATACAAAATATCACGGGAGATTGAGGAGAACTCAAAATTGTGGAATAGTTGTTAATTCTTCAATTACAAGTTATGCTAGTGCTAGGGACAGTAATCCTGTTGAGGGAAATCTGGAGTATTACGGACTTCTTACTGATATTATTGAGTTAGATTACTATGGAAAATGGAAAGTTGTCTTATTTCGATGTGATTGGGCTGATGTTAATACTGCTCACGGAATTAAAAAGGATCAATTTGGTTTTACAATGGTGAATTTCTCTCGATTGATTCACACTGGAGAACAATTGATAGACGAGCTGTATGTATTTTCTTCTCAAGTGAAACAAGTTTTTACTCGAAAGATCCAACTGATGAGGGTTGGTACGTTGTACTCCGAAACACCCCTAGAGACTTGTTTGACATGGGCAATGGAAGTAGAGATGACATCGTCGAAAGATCAGAAACTTTGCCTTTTCCAAAACAAAACTTAAATGAAAATATCCCTAGTACTAGTACACAATTTCAATGGGTTTGTTAGGATGTGGATGAAGATATTTACGAATTATTATGTAGTAAGATTTTATGATTTTTTAATTATATGTAATATTATAATTTTAATCTTGCTCATGTTATATAATTTAACTATTTTATATGTACTATTATTGTTTTTAATTTGTTACTAAAATTTCAACTATTTTATGTGTATTGTAGGAAAAATGCATAGAAGAAGATTACGAGATTTAAGTATTGTCCAGAATACTCCAAATTCAGAAGAAGTAAATAGTGAACAACAGACAGTTATTGGATCTTCGAATGTGCCGGAGACACTTGACGAGCCTGCAGAATTTCAAAGTAATGTTAAGTTTATTTTACATGTGTGTTGACTTTTATTATTGATTTATTTTTCAATTTTAATATAAATAATAATATATCGTTTTTTAGCTGGAAGTGGTGGGATGCACAGAGGTCGAGGACGTACGCTACTTAAAGATTTATACGACTTACCTATTGAGCGTGTCAAAGTAAGTAGAAACATTAATGGTCAGCTTGTTGGATCTGAAGCTCGACTTTGAGCAGGCTATTTGGGCATTATAGCACGAAATGCCAATATGCTGCCCATCAACTACGAATCATGGTATCACATGCCTAATAGCAACAAAAATCAAGCTCTCGATAATATTAAGGTAACAAAATGTGAAGGTAATTTATAATGCTTTGGTTTAAGTTTTATTTATATTTATATTGTAAACTTGTGTTTTTTTAGGAGATATTTGCTTTAGAGGTCTCGAATGACTATATCAAGAAGGCATTGGATAAAAAATAGAGAGACTATAAAAGCATTTTGAAAAAACAATATTTTAAGAAAGACATAAGCCTCGAAGAAAAATTGTGAAATATCCCGTCGGGAATGCTGAGGTACTAATGGGAAGATGCGGTTAGCTTCTGGAATTCAAAGAAAAGAGAGGTATTACGTATTTTCAAATTCTTATAAATTTTTCGGTATATAGTGTTTACTATAAACGTAATAATAATTTCATTATGTAGGACCGTGAGCGAGTTGGAACAAGCAGCAGGCAAAAACAAAAATTCACGCACATGGCAGGGTCGAGAAGTTTTTCTTCTGTAGCTGAGGTCGAGGTATTATGAATTTATTAATTCTATCAAATATTATTGACTTTCTACTATTAAATAATATTTTTACTACTATATTATAAGAAGTCTCGTCTGGTCAAAAAATTAGACGCCTTTAGCTTTTTGAGATTAAGCATAAGAAGAAAGATGGATCTCCTATGACATCCGAAGCTGGAGAAATTATGGTATATTTACTTAATAAAATTTTATTTATTATAAATATTTATAATGTTTTATTATAATGGTTTAATTCATCGTTAGTAGTTTTAAATAATGTTATGTTGCATTCCTTTTTATTATATATTTCGTTTCTAACTCTTTGATTGATTTATTAAGAGAAACTAAAGGAGAAGAGGGCGGAGTATGAAGCGATTGCTTCGACTGATAGTTCTGTTAATCTTGATAACATTGATAACAGAATTATTACTGAAGTTTTGGATCCTGAAAGGTATGGTCGGGTTTGATTTCAAGGATTTGGTGTTACCCCGACCCAATATTTTGGATCTAGCTCCCAACAATACATGCCTTCTGAGAGTCAAGCTCAAGCTGAAGTTCAGAGGTTAAGAGATCAGATAGCTTAGATGCAAGTGAGCACAGTTGAGCAAATTACCGAGGTTGAAAGAAAATATGAAGAACTCCGACAACAACTTAGAGCGGATGCAGCAGCGAGGGAGGCAGCGACAGCAATGAGGGAGGCAGCGGCAGCAGCGAGGGAGGCAGTGGCAGTAGCAATGGCAGTAGAGCAGAGCAGAAAGTATGATGAGCTCCAAACACACGACTTCAAAGATATGATGAAGATGTTTCAAAGAAATGCAAAAAGCCGCCATCTTAGACATTTGTTTTCTCGTTGTAAGAATATTTTTAACATTGTCACACTTAATATTATTGTAAAAATATTTGAGTTATACTTCATTTATTAATTTACATCATATATCTTTCATTGAATTTTAAGTATCATTTAGATTTAACGTTTTTGTTGTATTTTTTATGCTACATTTGTTGTTTTTAGTTGGATTTCATGCTATATTTGTTGTTTTTGGTTGGATTTAATGCAGGAATGGTTAGATATTGGTGAAAAATGTACATTGCAAATCTGCCAAAATTAGTGGCGTTTTTAACAAAAGCACCGCTAAAAGCCATGACTTTTAACGGCGCTTTTCACACAAACGCGGCTAAAAGCCATGACTTTTAGCAGCGCTTTTCCCACAAACGCCCCTAAATGTCATGATCTTTTGTGGCATTTTTTTAAAATAAATGCCGCAAAAATAACGGCATTTTTTTGCGGCGCTTGTGAAAATGCCGCTAAAGGCAAAAAAAAAAACGCCGCTAAAAGTTTGTTTTCTTGTAGTGCAAGAAAGATGTGAAGTGATGACATGTAATCAACATGGGTACGTGGTTTCTTGTAAAATAATTTAACGTACCAACTTCGATTGTTTTTCTTTAATGCAATAATGCTTGTTGTCAGCAGGGAACGAGCATGTCCAACATACATTCCATGAAATGTTGGAGAGACTACGGGTTGTAAACAATCAAGGTGTGTAGTACGTCGATGAGATACCTATGGAACAGTGGACGCAGTCGTATGATGGAGGTCTGCGGTACAGGTACATGACCTTGAACTTAGCAGAATGCATTAATTTTGTATTGAATGGGACACGTTATTCGCCGGTGACATCAGTGATCAAGGAAACATATTTTCCATTAGTAGTCTTATTTTTGAAGCAAACTGATACATACACAGGACAGCTAAAGGGCGATCAAATTTGGTGCGAGTCCATACTGAAAGTTATTAGGGAAAGTAAAGAGATCACGAACTTAATGACTTTAATGTGCCATTTGGTATTGAATCTTTTGTTCTAGGTTAGACATCCACATATACTCGACCATGGAGTTATTGGTGGAGTGTACCACTAAACTTATGACAAATGACCTACGACTGTGGGAGATTTCAAGCGCTTCATTATCCATGCGCACATGCAGTTGCGGCATGTGCCTCAGTACATCTAGATTACATGGCATTCATTGACAAAGTTTATAGAATTGAACGCGCGCATAATGTTTGAAAGTATGTATTCCCACTTGTCCCGGATGAAAGAATATGGTCGCCTACCTTGAACACTCCTTTCGAGTTGGTACCAGATGATGACAAGTGGCACAAGTCAAAAGGTCAACTGACCTCAACTCAGATATGTGGCAATATGGATATTTAAGAGCGAGGAGACCAATCGAGGTTATGCAATTACTGCAAGAACCCAAGATGTCCACACAACCCCAAGAGTATCGATGAGAAGAGCTAATCAAAAGACTAACTCGTATAGTAATAACACTAACTTATTAGTCTATAACTTGATGTACTAAAATTTCATTCAAGTCATTAAAAAATTACATGGTTTGTAGCATGGCCCAACAAATTCAAAATCCTTAGCTTAGAAACTTATTTACATGCATCTCAGTTATAGTAAACAAGATAGATATATTTTAAATAAATGTACATTGTGAATGTAGAACAAATTAGACAACATCGAAAAATTAGAAATAAACATAATCAACTATGTCTAGAATGTGTGCCACAATTGGGTGCACGTCGAGCTCGCCTAGGGTTCCATCGCACTATTGGGGCTAATGGCTCCTCTTCGACCTCCTCTTCATTTGTACTTCAGGGTCGATCACTGACCTTATCTCCTTCCTCCGTGGATGATTGTGAATGTGTCTTAGCCACCCATAATTTATCCCCCTGATTGAGTCAGCGTATGCGAGGATGACCCAGCTAGAAAGAACAATAATGCTGGGGGTGTTTGTGACACTATTGGCAATACGAGATGCGTCCCTATAACTGGCGTATGGGGCGTGTAATACAATGCGGTGGGTGGCAGTTATGGGACATATAGTGTTGGAGAAGGTATCGGTGCATAGAATGATTGTGCATGTTGTGTTGTTTGTGAATAATAAATCGATGATGGTTGTGTCCGTGCAGGGAATGGTTGCACGTGCTGAGATGCTTGTGTGTAATAAAATTGTGATGAATATGTCAGTGTAGGGAAAGATTGCCCATATAGTGGTGCTTGTATGAAATAAAGTGGTGATAAATATGTTAGTACAGGGAACGATTGCTCGTGATGTGGTGCTCATGTAAAATAAATTGATATTGTATGTATTGATGCAAGGAACTATTGTGTGTGGTATGGTGATGGTATAAAATGAAAAGGGTTTGTGATAGGAATAAATGAACCATACTAACTAGGATGTTACACGACAATCGGGTCCTAGTGTGTATGTGGCAGACATGTCGATCCATCCGCAACATATCCTCCCAACATGGGATTGATGGGCCCTCGTCTTAGCCTCCTATGATAACATTTCCTATTCCTTTCTGACACCAATCCATGTAATATGAAGTTGTCGCCAACTTCGACGTGAGAAATGGTTCACGCGTTGGCAAGTAATTGTACTTGTGCTGCCAAATCTCGATATATTTATTGTGGAATGTTGCCCAATATTTGTCAAGCCTCCCCGCATGTTAATCTTGTGCAGGTCATCGAGCTCTTGAGGTTGTGGCGGAATACGCTACGTACACCCGAACTGTCGCATAACTTGGTTAGATTTGTACATCTCGACCGTTGCAAACACGATCAATGACACTTTTAGGTGCCAAATTCTACGATTGGCCAAAAATTCGTCTGAGATTCATTCTTGAATCCTTAGATCTGCGTATGGCATCCATGCGGACTGTAATACAAATTTATAAATTTCAGCAACTACAGTACGAATAAAAAATCGATAACTATGAAATTAATAAACTAACCTCCTCTTCAGTTTGTTGATCTAAAGTTAGTCGGGTGTCCTCCAACTCAGTCAGTATACTACTGTGTCTGGCAAGGTTGTTCCACCTGTACAAAAAATATGTTATTTAAAAATTATAACAATATTATTAAATGAATTTTACCATGATTTCATAAGGAACTTGCACTTGGAAGTGTAGAAAGGGTAGTCGATACCATACCCACAATTGAAGAAGTAGCATGCAACCGCCTATTTTAGCTTTTTCCAGTATTGCCGCCCGACACATTTCTCTGTACAATGTTGTCAGCACCATCGATCCCTAGCTAAGTTGTCCCGCTTATCTCAAGTCGGCTACTAGTAGTAGTCACCTCAAGTGTACTCGATTGCGAGATTTATTTGGCATTAACAAACCCCCTATCAACCTCAAGATGAATGCGCATGTGAATTGCTCTATTTCGACGTCGCTTGCTGAAGTATTGATAGTTTGGAAGTCATCCTACAACCATCTCATCTCAATCCGGCTACTCTTAAACCTATTTGACATCTTTCCCAGCAGTTGCTCGCACATTACATTCAATTGGCACTAACAATTGGCCCCGTAACAACATCCCAAGCGACCGATAGATTGAGTTGTAAACTGACGTCCTCGAGTGTAATTGTACACTCGCCGTAGGGGAGATGGAACATGTGTATCTTCGGTCTCCATCTCTCGACCAAAGCACTGGTGAGTGGGGGATCCAAATTAGTCCCCCCTAGCATGCGAGCAGCATATAAAAAGCCTATATCTCTCAAGTGTCCATGAATGACTTCGGGTGCACCTTCACTTAAGTTGTTTATGTATGTCTCCAAAATTCGATCTTCGGCCTGAGTATATAAATATAAAAAAATTTTAATCTGAACAACATAATAATTAACTATTTAAAATTAAATAATTTGATAACTTTTTTAACATCATAATAATTAATGGATTAAAAATAAATAATTAAATAATATTTTCTTACAATTTGTAATTGAACATAGGAGATGTGCTTGTCATCCAAATAAATAAGCTGATATGCCATCGAAAATTGAATAAAATAAAATCAAAAGTTTTAGACAATTTTTTTTAAAAAAAATTAGAATTGGGAATTTAGAATAAAAAATCAAGAATAAAAAATTGAGAACAATAAATCGAGAACAATGAGTTGAAAGTTGAGAGTTAAATTGAATGGAATAAGAATTGGATGGTTTATATAGGAAAAAAATAGTCGCTTGGATTTATGGCCGTTTGAAAGTTAGCGCCTATAGAACATATTTTGTAGGTTGCATTTTTCTAACTTCTTAAAATAACGTAGATTGATAAATTAAAAAAAAAAATAATTTCTCAATTTTTTTTAACATATATGGGTAAATTTGCTGTAAAATTGGTTTCACTTATGGGTAAATATTTAAATCATATTAATCACAGCTTTTCATCAACACCATTTACTATCGGTTAACGGTTGCAGCTTTGCAGGACGTACAATGAGAATGCTGAAGAAATTAATAAAATGGAAAACGGAGCTCCATTTTAGAAACTTTCGTCTTTTCCCTCTCTGTCATCATCTCTAACTACTTCCTGCTCTTCACTATTTTTTATATTAACATTTATGTTGCATATTTTAGTTGATCAATTTGCAATAACTTAATTTGAATTGGTAATTTTAATTATTTACATGATTTTTTCGTAAAAAATATTTTACTTATTTTGAAGGAATTTTATTTTTTTACAAAAGTTTTAACTTATTCTTTTAATTTCAAGTCTAAATTTATATCAATTATTTTTTATTTTATATTTAACTATTTTAGCATATATGTATTAAATAAGTTTTTTTTACTCATTACTATATTAGTAACCAAACCTAGCTTATTATTTAACATAATTAATATTTTAAATTTTTTTACGATTTTATGAATAAAATCTTAAATTTAGAGTTTAGTTTAAAATAAAAAATTATTTTATATACTTTTCTAAACAATGAATATTAAATTCCTTATCATTTAATATTATTCAATTCATTTTGATAATATAAAAAATTAAATTTATCCATTTAATAATAATTATACTTATTTAATTGAATCCCTGTTATTTCACAATTACTTTCATCTATAAATATTAGAAAGATATATTTACACTATAATCATGTTATTTTCTTTGGGTAAGTTAAAAGAGTCATAAATTTCATTAAATTTTAATGTGTTGATTTATTAAGTGTATACATTATTTTTAGTGGCATAAAGTGTTTTAATTACTTTTTATGATTTTGTATTATATTTCAATTCAATTTTTTCAAATCACTAACATAATAATCAATATAGAACTAATTTACATTTATACATTACATACACATATAATTATATTTATTTAATATATAAATGATTTGATATATTTATTTTTTTAAATATATATTGTTGAATCAAAATTAAAGTTTTATGTATGCATCTAAACCACAATCAAAGTTTATATATTAAATGTCACCAAAAAGAAAAAGTTTATATATTAAATTGTACATTTGATCAAAGTTCATGTGTAGTTTTAAATTTATCTCTTAGAAATAAACTTTAGTCTAATGTGTAATTTTTATATATGAAATTTTGATTTGATCCAACTATCACAAATTATTAACACAATTATTGATATAACATTATTTTATCTTTATATATGCATGCATAAATAATTATATTTATCTAATATAAAAATAAATTGATGTATTTATTTCTTCAAATATGTATGATTAAATCAAATTAAAATTTTATATATACATTTGAACCAAAATTAAAGTTTCATATTTATAATCATACCAAATTAAAATTCTTATATCAAATTATAAATTAAATAAAAACTTATGCATACTTTTAAAGTTGGTCCTAAATTTATAAGTGAAGTGAGACTATTTTCTAGTATTCAATAAAAGTGATCCGTGTGAGTTAGAGAGAAAGCAACAACTTTTTTATTTTTAGAAAAAGCTAGGATTTGTATATTAAAGAGTTTGAGATAAAATAATATCAAAATTATAAGTTTAGGAGGAATGCAAATAATTTTTTATTATTTTATTTTAAATATAAAATTATATAACAGTTTATGGGCCTGCCCCTTCCCTACGTCCATCGCGTGTGAATTAAAGCCATAAAAATTTTGCCATAAGTCTCAGTGAAAGACGACATTAAAACTCTCTTTTTCCTTCGACAGAAGACATTAAAATTTCCATATTGAACGACCGATATAAATATATAAGACAAATGCTGTAGTGCAATAATATTAAAATATTTATTATTGTGATATTTTAAAATAAAAATACTTATTTAATAATTATGTAATTAAAAAATTTAAATTTAACAAAATAATATTTAACAGTATTATTAGTTAAACATAAATTTAAAAATTTTAAAATATAAAATTTAAATTCTTAAAAATAAAAATATAATAACTAAATTTTAAATTTTTGAAAAGAAAAAAAAAACTAAAATTTAAAATATCCTTTTTGAAGTAATTTTGAAAGACAAAGAGGGGCCAGGCCTTTGCATAGCTTAATGTGCATTTAGAATGCACCAGAAACTGTCCACCACCACCATAAAAACATGTGTCTATGCATATGCAAAGAGTTTGATAGATTCTCTTTAATTATAAAATACGGTAATTAGTGACTTTAAATAAGACCATTTTATTTTAATTACTTTAATTTTTTTTTTAAAAATTTCGTCACTTGAAAAGAAAATTCATTAAATTAGTAATTTCACCGTTAAATGGTTATAAAAGATTAATGATATATTCATATGAAAAATTTTTGAAACTCAAATAAGAACAATTTTCTATTTAGAGTAATTGATAAGTAGTTTATCCTGCAAATTACAACCTCATTTATGTAAATAAATCATTTTTTTCTTAAATAAAAAGTATCTCAAGGTTGTATTTAGTTTTTTTTCCTTATAATTTAACTGAAAAATTATTATTAATCCATTTTTTTTAATCCGTTGAAAAAATTAATCCATTGTTTTTAGTTTTACGTAAAACCGTTTTCAATTTTTTGTCATTTTTTTTTTATATTTTGAATGATTTAATAAAGGGAAACCCATAAAGAAAATTAGAATATATGTCAATTTCATTCAGAGCTACCTCATCACATAAATTTATTATTTCTGTTGTCCAGTTCCTCTTTTTCAGGTTTTCTTAATGCATTTATATTTCTTCTCTTTTGGTTTTATTGGATATTTTATGGTTTATTTTCTGAAAATTAATAAGCTAGTCCTTTTCGTTTGTGAAAATTAAGAAATTAGTATAATTGAAAAATACTGTTAAAATTTTCAGTTAAATATCTAATTTAAAAATTTATAGTTCAACAATTTATATGTAAATAATGAATAAAAATTAACGCTTCAATAATTTATATATATGCAATAAATTAGCCATTCAAGTTCATATGTTTACCAACAATTGGACTAACTTTTCAATTTTTTGTAAGATAAGAGGATCAAATTTCGATAAATTAAGGTAAAGATACTAAGTTGTCAATTTTTTTAACATGAAGGGTGAATTTCATAATTAAATTTATATTTTACTCCTTGGCAGAAGAACGCAGAACCAAACTAATGGTGGAACTGATAAGAACATTGACTTTCAGTTCAACCATTACATAATAATTTTTTTAAAATATAAAAATTCATAAAAATTACAATAAAAAATTAAATATTTAATGAAATATAAAAACAAACTAAAATATTTAAAAACAAAAATCAAATGAATAATAAAAAACATAAACATCCATTTTTTTCTAAAAATAAATATATAACAACAAAATTGAATATTTAAACTAACTTAAATTTGATTTGACCAATTTTTATCTGGTTTGATTAATTTTGTTGTCGCTTCAACGATTATTTTACCCCTTGCTCTGTTATATAATATTATTTAAACAGATTAGACGATTAATTTTAAATTGAACCAATTGATATAATCTCATACTATATAAAAAAAAAACTCATATTATACTTTTTTTTATTAATAAGACTTTGCTAATAATCTCTTGATAAAGTAAAATAGTAATAACCAAATATAGCAGAAATGGAATTAATTTACTTCTCCAACGTTGATATCCCATTACATTACGGGCCAGTTCTGTATTGTTTTTCAAAAGTATTTTTAAAAATGAGAAGTTCAAATTTTTAACTTTTTCTCTCTTAAAAGCACTTTTAGTGCTTAATTACTTTTTCACCCCTTTAATAATATAATACTTTCTCTTTTTTTTTTCTTAGTACTTAATTACAAATGTGTTAAAATCATTAATTAAAAATAAAAAATATTTTTTAAAATACTAATAATAAATATTTAATAGTATATTTAAATATTTAAAATATAGTTTATATATTCTAATTAAATTTTATAAATAATTAATATCTATTGCTTAAAAATATTTAAAATTTATATTTTATATATTAAAATATTAACAATAAGTTATAATAATTTTTTATATTCTTACTAAAATATAATAATATTAACTAATTTAAATATTATTTAAATGCATTTTTGTAACTTGATAATAACATGTCTAAAATGGACATTTTATTTCTCAAAAGCACTTTTTGATAGTAATGCTAAATACTCAAATTTAAAAAAAAAAAATTTCAAAAGTAAATCTCAAAAGTATTTTTCCACAGCACTTTTAAAAAGTACTTTTCAAAAGTATTGCCAAACTAGCCTTACATTTCCTATATTTGATATCTTGTTAAGAGTTAATCTAATTTTTAAATTTTGAATTCGATAATTAGCTCATTTTGATATTTATAATTTTTTTGTGTTTACTTTAGTACTTAAACTTAATAATTAGGTTTATTTTGATCTTTAAATTTAAAAAGTATGAAAGTTTAAAGATGTCAAAAGTACCATATCATCAAATTTTAACAAAATTTAAGTTTAGATAGGAAAAAAAAATTAATTACCAAATTCAAATACCAAAATATAAAAAAAATACGGAAATGAATATTTTAAATGCTTATAGACTCCTCGTTGTCAATTTGGTAATCAAAATCATGCACCAAGAAATCTGGAAAGCTTTCTACGACGTCGTTTTCAGCTATAGGAGCAGCCCAAAGATGCGTCGTATCATGCAAAGACGTGTAATTATCAAACCTTTCATTCAATTCTGGTACCTGGCACTTTGATCTATCGTTGCCTACCATTAACTCGTCTTCAACATTACCTCCAATAGGTATAATTGAATCAAGCTCGTAATTTCCGGAGCTCCGGTCTGGTCCGAATATGATGCGGTTTGAGTTGTTAGTAGAGGTGGCGAACATGCCAGCCACTACGCTTTGCCATGCTTTAACAACGTCAAGGCACTGGGATTTTGAGCCTTTGTTACAACTTTTCTGATATGGGGAAGGTCTTGAAGAAGATGAGGGTAGTTTTCTTGAGTCTTTGACGAGCCTGGCTTCTGCTTCGAGCCTAGCACTCTCCCATTGAGCCATGTGGTTCACTGTGGTTCGACCGATGGGGCTGACGACATGGTTCGATTTGGGTTTGTGTGTGGTGGGATCGATCCCCATCTTGGTAAACCGTTTCTTAATATGTGTGTTCCAGTAGTTTTTAATCTCGTTGTCGGTTCGGTTCGGTAAGTGAGCTGCAATGGTTGACCACCTTCACAGGAAAGGTACGTAGAATTTTGTAAATAATCTGAAATTGGAAATAATTGCATGCATGCAACAACAAACTTCCCTATGCTTAAATTTACAGTCCAGTACCAGTAGTAAATAGTGTAAACTATACACGAATGGCTTGAAGCTGAAATACCCAAATATAATATAAACTATAATGTACTTGATTTAGACATGCACATAAATTTGAACTTAAATCAATTTAATAATAATTGAAATTAATAAAAAATTAGTTCAAAAAATTTAAAATGATTGAGCAAGTCTCAAGGATAGATTTCTTTTTGAACAATAAAGATAGATGTTCCAACATCCACAGAAATATATAAGAGTTTTCAAAATTACACCTTCACAATAGAGTGGAATAGAATATAACAACTGTGGGTCTATCTCGTTTCACTCCATTGTTATTCTTTGAAATCCTTAAAACCCAGATTTGATTTATTCCACCATACTGTTGAATTTGTTTTAATTAAAGGGTATTTAAAAGATTTGATGGTTTAGGGAGAGAAGTGGAGAAGTGACATCTTAAGACCTGTTTCCAAGAAAAGCATGGAGTTGGATGATGGTTTGTTCTTCTTGTAAACTGAACTTTCCCCTCTTGAGATCAGGTCTGAGGTAATTGATCCACCTCAGTCTGCAGCTCTTTCCACATCTTTGAAGCCCTTATTTATTTATTTATTATTATTATTTGAGATAAAAAGAAGAAGCATTTTGGTCAGTTATAAAGTAGACCAGCAAAACGTATAGAAAGAATGCGTATTTGCAGAATACTAAAATGGAACAAAGATGATGGATGGTCACCAGCTTTTTCAGGCAAGGTACGCCAATTCCCCAGCCCATGTTCTTCAAAATAAGCTAAGAGCTTCTGGTCTTCATCTGGAGTCCATGATCCTCTCTTCAACCCCATCTTCTCCCGGCAATCAGCCATTCCTAATATTAATATTTGTATTTTGCCAAAGGGAATAGAGAAGAAGAATCTGTGATTGTTAAGTGGTGGAAATTGATTCACCAATTTATAGAATTTAGATTCCAAGGGAGCATACAGCTAGCTTAGAGACGTGTAACCAAGGGACAGGTAGAAGGGTTGGCCCCGGTTGTTTATTTTTTTTATTTAATTTCAAAGTTTTCTTTAAAATAATTGTTTAATTCAAAAATGATAGAAAGAAAAATCTACTTTGACATCTAAAAATTAGAATTTAGTTAAATTTCAAAGCCGCCAGAAGTAAAAAATATAATGAAGTTAAGTTTACTTGAACTCAAATTTAAAATAATTGAATCCAAATACCTAAACTCAAAATCACTTGTAACATGTTTAAAACCTGAATGCTTTTATCTGTGTCCAGTATAAATTTTACACTTCATCCCAACATTAATGACATTGACAACGATAGATCAAAAAGGCTCGAGAGGACTGTCCTAAATTGAATAATCAATTGTCTCCTTAACTGGTGTATAACATAGGGTAAGATACCAAATATTCAACATTTTATTCTTTGATATCTTAATTCAAAGTGAAAATCATATAGCGATGTAAATCATTGTCAACTATTCAGACTTCGTAAAAAAAAAAAAAAAACTAAAAAATTGATTATTTAAATAATCTTTTTTTAATCTAGATAAATATATAAAATGAAATTAAAACTAAACTCAAGTTCATAATTTTGTTAGAGATAGAGGATAGGAATTGTTTAGAACTCCAAGATTTAAACATTATTATTATTATTATTATTATTATTATTATTATTATTATTATTATTATTATTATTATTATTATCTCTATTTAAAATTACTTTAATGTTGTTAGTAAAGGTAAAGCATTATAGAGGTCTTTATACCCTTTGTAATGTCCTGAATAATTTATTTCCTAAAAATCTCTCTCTTCTTGAAAAAAAATTGACGTTTCCTTTTCTTCCTCCTCTGTTATTTTTCCCCTTTTCTTTTCAACAGAAGTTTTCTCATTTTTCTTCTTCGTTTTAATAAAAATTGTTCTTCAATATTGCGGTGTTTCGTATCATTGTGGTTATACATTTGGTAAGTAAAGGTAGTATGTTTTGCTTGAGTAGGAAGTCTTTCTTTAATTTGTTTATAGTAGTGTTGAACTTTTCGTTGATGTTAAACTCGTGTTTTGGTAGCAACGAATCGCGAAGAATGGGGCTCTCCTCTTGTGAAATCGTAGTTGAAATTGTTCGGAGTGTTGGGGTAAGTGATGAACGTTTGAATTGGACTATTTTCGGTTTAATCATGAATTATGACTGATTTTGGAGTTTGGTTTGTCGGTTTTAGGTTCTGGTGATCTCGGGTGCGTGCTCGCATCAAAATTGAAACAAGTGTGTTCCCAAATTACGAAAAATGAGGTTTTAGTGAAAGCAGAAAATGCCTACTTTTGACTCCACATGGGCGTGTGGCCGGCTGTGTCGGTGGCCGTGTGCGAGACACGACGGTGTGTTTGATGAGGGCATGGACATGCGTAAGACACGGTCGTGTAACAATATGGGTGTGGCCGTGTGGGCCACACGGGCTAGGCCAAGTTAAGTGTGTGGGTATTGGGCCAGGTTGTGTAGGCCACACGATCGTGTGGGTATTGGGCCAGGTCGTGTGGGCCACAAGAGCGTGTGAGCCCACACAGGCATGTGGGCCCATAATTTTAAAAATTTCCCTAGGGTCGCACGGGTCGTTCTTTGGGCCTATCGTAGGGTCGGTAAGGGCTAACCAAACCATAAAACTATGTGATCTGGTGGTCTGATGTTCTGCTCTAAGTAAGACACTATTATGCATGTCTGATTAGGCTGATATATATATTTATGATATCTGAATATGAGCATTTAAGCATGATAATTCTGATTATGTATATCTGATTGGGGTGGGATTTATATATGTGGAGGAAGTATTCTGTATGGCGATGGCAGCTTGAATGCATATTATCTGGTATGTATAGTAACGGCATGATGTAACAGCCCGATTTAGACCCTAATCGGAATGGTGGTTTCGGGACCATGAATTTGAGTCAAAAAATATTTAAATATTATTTTTCGTGTTTATTATATGTGAATTTGCATGTGTGAAAGTTTCGTATGAAAATTTGATTGTTTATGTGCTTAATTTAATAAAAAAACTTAATCGCATAAAATGAAAACTTGATAGTTTAATGTATAAGGGCTGAATTGTTGTTGTCTTTTTAAATGAAAGTACTTATGTTGTAATTAGGCCATTGGCTATATGAGTGGACGATTGTAGACATGTTTTATATGGTTTTATAATTAAAATTTTAAGGTTAAAAATATAAAATAATAAATGATGTATATATGATATATTATAACATAAAAAAAATAAAGCCATGCATTTTGTTCATACTTTTGACCGAAACTAAAAAGAAAGAAAAGAAACTAAAGCTTGGTATATTCAACCATTTCTCAAGCTTGATTCAAGGTTAGTTTGGTTTCGATTTTTGATAATTTTTACGTTTTTGAGATCGTTGCTTCGAATGCTATCCGACCCATACTTGAATTTTTGATTTTGATGAATATTTTGAGTTATGCCATTGATGAGAGCTTGTGATTTTTGTTGTTTGATGATGAAATATGTAATATATGTTTTAGATTAACATGTTTTGTATTGGAGTTTTTGATGATTTTGAGTTATTAGGACTAAATTGCAAAAATAAAAAATTGAGGGACTAAAATGAAAAATAAATGAAATGTGTGTATTTATATGTGTTAGATGAACATTTGGCCTAAGCATGATGAATGGAGATTTTGTGTATTTTGTGTTTTATGCAATTAGGACTAATTTGTAAAAGTATGAAATATCAGGGGTAAAATGGTAATTTTCCCATTTATGTGTTGTTGAGTTAAATTGAATGAAGTTGTGTTTGAATGAGGTTAATTTGAAATTATATAGATCAAGAACAAAAGAAATTGGACTTGGATTGGGAAAAAGCAAAAATAGTCGAATAGCCGATTTACATCGTTCGTCAATATCCGAGGTAAGTTTTTAAGCAATTAAACATATTCTATTTTGTATGTAAAATGGTTTAATATGATGATTCGAATTTTATAGACTTATAGTAGAGTAGCCGAATGTGGTTAAACATAGAATGAATGTGGTTGAGTTTTATTCGACTGAGTTAAAACCTCTGAAAGTTCGTATGAATTACATGGAATATCTTGACGATTCGATATACGAACTGTTTATGAAATGACTTTATAATAGTGATATTCGGGCTTTGAGCCTAGCAAGCAATGTGCTGGTGAATTAAATCAGGCTTTATGCCTAGTAGGCTTATTGCCAGTGTATAAAATCAGACTTTGAGTCTAGCAGGCCTTATGTTGGTGTGTAATACAGGCTTATGCCTAGTAGGCTTTATGCCTGTGAATTATTAAAAGCTTATGCTTAGAAGAATTCATGCTGATATGGTATTTGAATATATTAAACGAGCTAAATGGCCAGGTATGGATAAACTTATTATCTATTTAATATAAGGTAAGTAAGTAACTTGATGATTTATTACAAATCATGTGTGATGCAAATGAAGTATATATGTGACTATGGAATGTGTATTCGGTTTTATGATAAAATGATATGAATATTATGGAATTTGGTTTGTGAGTATGTGTATACAAGACTATGTATATTCGACCATATGGATAGTTTGTGTACGTGATGTTATAATATGATTTTTAAGCTTGTGTATGTGAGTGTATGAGCAAATGGTTTTATAATGACATCTTGAACTTAAAAGTTGGATGACAATCAATTGCTTTGACTATAAAAGCTTTCAATCAAGGAGAAAATATTCTATGAAAGTATAAGTTATATATGAATGGAATTAAAAGTTGAGGTTGAAAGTGATTACAAATGTATAATTTAAATTATTTGATTTATATGATTTAATTTTGAGATGTTGGTATACCTTAATTGTTTAATTTGCTTAAGGCTTACTAAGCTATAAAAGCTTACTCTGTGTATATATGTGTTTCTGTTTTATAGATTTTGGATTTGAGTTACGAGCTCGAGGATCATCAGCCAAGCCTATCACACTATCGACTGACTTCGGTATTTTAATAAGCGAACTTTCGAACCTATGTCATGTATAGGCTAGATTATGTTTTGGAATATTGTATTTTGGTTGGTGTTAAATGGGAGCCATGCGAAAATGGCTTATTTGCTATGCTTGAGTTCGGTGTTGGTTAAATTATAGTTTAAGTTTATTTTGATTATTATGCCGTGTGCCATGGTTGATTATAAGTTATGTTATGTGCTTGTATTTGGAAGTGATATGGATGAATATGTTATGTGATGTTTTAATGAATGAAACTTGGTTTTGGTTATTAATGGTTTAAAAATGTTAATGATGTACGTGCATGTTCAAATATGAATTGATTTTATTGGTTTGGTTTGCATGGTAAATGCATGTGTATTTAAAGTGTTTTAATGGTTAAATAAATAAGTATGGTTAATGAAGTTAAATAATGATTACTTATTGAGATTGTTTTTGTTTAATATGGTTTATAAGTGAAACAATAATAAATGACCAATTGAATGATGATTTGAACAATATTAGACCATAGAAATTATATGAATTTTCATGTGATGTATAATGACCTATTTGAGGTTTATGAAAGTTGTATAATGTATATGTTAGTACTTTAATTACGATTATAAAAATTTCTTGTACATGTTATAATGTACAAATGCCGAATATAAGTTGATCAAATTGAGTGATTATGTGTATATGATTTTGTGGGTTCTATTAATGTATAATTTTGGTATGCTTTTGTACATGGCGTGGCAATGATATATGTAAGTGCATAACTTCTAGATATATATATGTATATAATATTCTTTGAACATTTGTTTTGGTTATAAAATAAAAATATGCTTGATTATGTGGCTTGTTAATTAACAGAAATCAATAAGTTTGCATAGGTAAATTTTTTGCAGTTGAATAAGTAAAAAAAAATTAATGTAGTTTTTATTTGGTTTAAAATATTACATTATGTGTAAATTTATTTTAATTATTTGAATAGTTTGATTAGTTGATTTAATGATATATATATATATATATATATATATATGAATATGAACTGTGTTAACATAAAAATGTTCGGAATTGTACTTATATTCTGTAATACCTCGTTACTCTAGTCCGGTGAAGGATACGGGTTAGGGGTGTTACACATGATATGGTGTGTAGGGATGAGTGAGTGTTTTTAACCCCACATGGTGTGTTGAGATGGTCGGAGTTTGTGCGTAGAGGATGGGGGTAGGACTTAGTATATCTGTTCTACATGTTTGTTTCTATTATTTGAATTTGTAAAGGACTTAGGTCCGAATCCAAGTCTGAATCTGAATATGATTATGTATGTGATTTCTGTTTGTATAGCATGTCTATTTCTGTTAGGTTATACACTGAGTTTACGTAAACTCACATCCGTTTGTCTGTTCTGTTCAGGTAATCCATAGACTTAGATGGGTCGGTGTGACGGGGGCTCAACGGTGACCACTTGATTGAGAACTGTTTTACTTGGTAATCCATGGTTTTTATTTATATTTCTGGTTTTATTTGAGAGTTTGTAATCATTGGGACTCTTCGGGCTGTTTAGTTTAATTTTTGGGATTTGGATTTTTTGTTTTATACTTTATTTGTGACAGTTATCTAAAAACATGGTTTTATTCTAAAACAAAGGTTTTTTTTGAAAACACGAACAACATTTCAAAAATGTAATAGTTTTAAGACTTCCGTTATACATTATGTTTTGGCAAATGAATTAATTAAATGACATTTTCAGTAATAATCATGAATGAATATGAGTTATAATAAGTTGAATGGTTTATCGAAGCAACTCAGTTTTCAAAACCCATTCTTTATAACATTTTCGGACTCGGCCATAACATCTAGGCCGGGTTTAGGGTGTTACAATTAGTGATATCAAAGCCAGGTTGTAAAACTCGGGCTGAGAATTTTGGGTTCTAAAATAGTGTTTTAAAAAGAATTTATTTTTAAATAATTTTGTATAATTTGAGAAAGTATGTGGTATATCGAGTCTCCGACGCTGATCCTGTAAGTATTTCTGAACTTAAAAAGAAATTTATGAAAACACGGTAGTTAGTACTTTCTAAAAACTATACTGAGATAGTTAGGGACTAAAATCTCTAAAATACTTCTGAACTTCTGATAATTTATGCACAAAATATCTGTTAATAAATACTAGAACTGATGCATAAAATTTTACAATGTAGATAAAATTTGAAATACACAATGAGCGCTCGTGGTATTCATGGCTGTGCTAGAGGCTGTAGGGAGGCTTGAGCTGAGTCTTCCTCTTTGGGCAGTATGCATAATTTAGACATGAGTAATATATTGATTTTTGCCTGCTACTGAGACTGGGTCTCAAAGCCATTCGGCTAGGGACGACGCATTGTCCCAAGCCATGTTGAGGGTATTGGAGACGGTCGCTAGACCCCATTCTGAATCTGAGGGCCATGGGTCGATAACTAAGCAACTTCGGTCCAATGGTGCTGAGCTATTTAGGGGTGTCACTAGAGTCGCCCCTACTTGGCCGAGTATTGGTTGAAGGCCACTGAGAGGATCATGAATGATATAGACTGTACTCCTGAGTAGAAATTTAAGGGTACATTCGTGACGAGGCATATCAGTGGTGGTTATCAGTTAATGAGGGTACTCAGCCTGATCGTTTGAACTGGGACTTCTTCAAGACTGCCTTTCAGGAGAAGTATATGGGGGTGAGCTATGTGGATGCTCGTAGGCATGAGTTCATGAATTTCATGCAAGGTGATAGATCTGTGGCCGAATATAAGGCCGAGTTTTTGAGGTTGAACCATTACCCTCGAGGCATGGTGGCGTTGGAGTACGAGAAATGTGTTTGCTTTGAGGACGGTCTGAGGGATAATTTGAGGGTGCTGATTGCTCCATAGAGGGAGCAAGAGTTCGCGGTTCTGGTAGATAAGGCGAAGATCGCTGAAGAGGTTAAAAACGTGGAGCGCCAAAATAAGGACCTAGAGAGAGGCAAAAATAAGAGAGATTCGAAGCCCTCTAATTCTATTCAGGGGCCTAAGAAACAGGCCAGACCTGTTGGGCCTATTAGAGTGGGGGTTCTTGTTGCTCTTACTAGGATTCAGCCTTGTGAAGATTATGGTAGGCGCTATTCGGGCGAGTGTTGGTAGAGGTTAGAGGCTTGTTTGAGGTGTGGGTCTTTGGAGCATCGGATTTGAGAGTGTCCACAGGGGGTTGATCAGATGCAAGCTTTCAGACCGGGTTATGCACTGCCTCATAGAACAGTTTAGTAGCCACTGAGGGGTCACGGTTCGGCTAGGGGTGGTAATGGTATGGGCCGAGGGTAGAGAGCACCGGGCAGAGGTGCTAGTCAGATTGAGGCAAGGCAGCTTGCATCGATTTTTGATGCTTGACGTTGAGAGGATAGAGATGCTCTTGACGTTATCATCGGTACATTCTTTATTTTTTATGTACCATATACTGCTCTGATAGACATAGATTTTACATACTTTTATGTAGCTAGTTCCATTTTTGAAAACCTAGGGATTTCTGTTGAGAGCACTTCTAGTAAGGTTACTATACTAGGCCTGTTGGGGTAGTCTGTTCGGGTTAATAAACTTTGTAGGAATGTTCAGTTAGTGGTGCGAGGGGATGTATTTTTGGCAAACATGATGAAGCTTTTGTTTGGGGAGTTCGACTTGATTCTGGGTATGGACTGGTTGGTTGAGTACTAAGTTAGCTTGAATTGCGCGACTAAGAGGGTTGTTCTGAAAATTGAGGATGATAAGGAGGTGGTTGTGATCGGTGAGTGTCGAGATTATCTGTCCAACGTGATCTCCACTCTTGGCTGAGAAATTGGTTCGAAAATGGTGTGAGGCGTATTTGACTTACGTCAGTGTTTCTGTTTTTAGGGACTCTTGCGTCGGTGATATTAGAATAGTGAGGGATTTTCCAAATGTCTTTCTTGAGGAGTTACCAGGTTTACCTTCGAATTGAGAAGTTGAGTTCAACATTAAGCTTCTACCTGGTATAGCTCCGGTGTCTATCGCTCCATATCGTATGGCATCGAAGGAGCTGGCGGAGCTTAAGGCTCAACTTCAAGAACTTTTGGATCGTGGTTTCATCTGCCCTAATGTGTCTCCATGGAGGCACCGATTCTATTTGTAAAGAAAAAGGATGAGACCATTAGGATGTGTATTGATTACCGACAGTTGAATAAACTAACTGTGAAAAATAAATATCCCCATCCAAGGATCGACAATTTGTTTGATCAATTCTGAGGCGCTTCTGTGTTTTCGAAGATAGATCTTCGATTTGGGTATCATCAGCTTAGAGTTAAGGAAGTTGATGTTCATAAGACTGCACTTAGGACTCGTTTTGGACATTACGAGTTCCTAGTTATGCCTTTTGGTCTGACGAATACTCCAGCTGCATTTGTGGATCTAATAAATCGAGTGTTTCAGCCATATCTAGATCAGTTCGTCGTAGTCTTCATTGACGATATTTTGGTTTACTCTAAGACTGAAGATGAACATGATGAGCATCTTAGAGTAGTGCTTCAGATACTCTAAGAGAAGCAGCTCTACATTAAGTTGAGCAAGTCTAAGTTGTTGTGTGAAGTAAATTTTCTAAGGCATGTGGTTTCTGCCGAGGGAATCAGAGTTGATTCGAGAAAGATTGAGGCTGTGCTTGATTGGAAACAGCCGAAGAACATATCTAAAATTCATAGTTTTCTAGGACTTGCGGGTTATTATCGGTAGTTTATCGAAGGGTTATCTCTGATTGCAGCGCTTTTGACTAAGCTTCTACAAAAAAAGGGTTCCTTTTGTTTAGACTGATGTGCAGCAATTAAGCTTCGAGAAACTTAAGTCTGTTCTGACTCAGGCTCTTGTTTTGATACAACCTAAATCTAGTAAAGAATTTATGATGTACAGTGATGCATCGCACGTCGGTTTGGGATGTGTACTGATGAAAGATGGTAAGGTTGTGACTTATACATACCATCAGCTTAAGTCACACGTGAGGAATTATCCGATGCATGATCTCGAGTTGGTTACTGTGATTTTTGCGTTAAAGATCTGGAGACATTATCTGTATGGTGAAAGTTGTATCATCTACACTGATCACAAGAGCCTCAAATACCTCTTTACTCAGAAGGAGTTGAATCTTAGACAACGTTGTTGGATTGAGCTACTCAAAGATTATGACTACACGATAGATATCATCCTAGTAAGGCCAATGTGGTGGCCGATGCTTTCAGTCATAGAGCGATGATTGAATTGAAAGCGATGTTTGCTTGTCTTAGTCTGTTTGATGATGGGGGTCTGTTAGCCGAGTTACAAGTTAAGCTAACTTGGATTGATCAGATTCAGGATAAGCAGTTAGGGAATGAGTCTTTGGGTTTGTGGTTTTGTCAAATTGAAAATGGTAGTACTTCAGATTTTGGGTTGAATAATGATAGAGTTCTGTGTTTTCGAGGTCGGATCTGTGTGTCGAATAATTCTGATATAAGGCAGTTGATTCTGAGGGAGATGCATAGTAGCCCTTATGCTATTCATCCCAGTGGTAATAAAATGTATCGTGATCTTCGTGAGCTGTACTGGTGGCGGGTTTGAAATTTAAGGTTATGGATTTTGTTGCTCATTGTTTGATGTGCCAACAAGTTAAAGCTGAGCATTAGTTACCTTCGGGTTTGCTACAATCCGTTAAGATTCCTTTGTAGAAGTGGGAATGAGTAACGATGGACTTCGTTAGTGGGTTGCCCTTGACACCTACTAAGAAGGATTCTGTTTGGGTCATCGTGGATCGATTGACCAAGTCTGCTAATTTTATTCTGGTTCGGACAGACTACTCTCTACAAAAGTTAGCGAAGCTCTATATCTCCGAGATTGTAAGACTGCATGGGGTTCCTATTTCGATAATTTCTGATAGAGATCGTCGTTTCACTTCTTGGTTTTGGAAGAAATTATATGAGGCTCTAGGTTTGAGATTGAACTTCAGTACTGCGTTCCATCCTCAAACCGATGGTCAATCTGAGAGAGTGATTCAGATACTAGAGGATATGCTTCGGAGTTGTGTAATTGATTTCTAAGGTAGTTGGGAGGATTATCTGTTGCTAGCTGAGTTCGCCTACAATAACAGTTTCTAGTCTAGCATTCAGATAGCACCTTACAAGGCTTTGTATGGTCGTAAGTGTCGTACTCAGCTATGTTGGACTGAGTTGGGTAAGCGTCAGGTTTTGGGTCCTGAGTTGGTTTCCAAGACTGAAGATAAAGTTAGACTGATTCGGGATCGTCTGAAGGTGGCTTCTGATAGATAGAAATCTTACACAGATCTAAAAAAGAGAGATATCGAGTATTTTGTAGGGGGATTCATATTTTTTAAGGTTTCTCTTTAGAAGAAAGTTCTGAGATTCGATTGTAAGGGCAAGTTGAGTCCTAAGCTTATTGGGCTGTATCGGATTCTAAAATTTGTAGGACTAGTTGTTTATCAGTTGGAGTTACCTCCAGAGTTGGCCCATATCCACGATGTGTTTCACGTCTGAATGTTGAGGCGGTACCGGTCTGACCCATCTCACGTTGTCTCTGTTGAGGAGATTGAGGTTAGACTGGACTTGACTTTTGAGGAGGAGCCAATTTAGATTTTGGATCATGATATTAAGGTCTTGTGTGTTGAAGGTCTTGTGTTTGAGTCCCTACGTGAATGTAGTTAATATTTTTTTTACTTCGCTGGTGGTTAGAAGTTCAGTAGTAGTGGGATTTTGAGTTAATGGGTGGTTATGGATGTGGATGTAGTGAGATTTGGGTAAAATTTATTTTCCCAAAAATCTCTCCCTTATTGGAAAAAATTGACGTTTCTTTTCTTCCTTCTCTGTTATTTTTCCCCTTTTTCTTTTCAATAGAAGTTTTCTTATTTTTCTTCTTCGTTTTAATAAAAATTGTTCTTCAATATTGCGGTGTTTCATATCATTGTGGTTATACGTTGGTAAGTAAGGGTAGTATGTTTTGCTCGAGTAGGAAGTCTTTCTTTAATTCATTTATAGCAGTGTTAAACTTTTCGTTGATGTTAAACTCGTGTTTTGGCAGCAACGAATCACAAAGAATGGGGCTCTCCTCTTGCGAAATCGTAGTTGAAATTGTTTGGAGTGTTGGGGTAAGTGATGAACGTTTGAATTGGACTATTTTCGGTTTTGGTAGTTTCGGTTTAATCATGAATTATGACTGATTTTGGAGTTTGGTTTGTCAGTTTTAGGTTCTGGTGATCTCGGGTGTGTGCTCGCATCAAAATTGAAATAGGTGTGTTCCTAAATTATGGAAAATAAAGTTTTAGTGAAAGCCGAAAATGCCTACTGTCAACGCCACACGAGTGTGTGGGAGGCTATTTGTGAGACACGGCCATGTGTTTGACGAGGGCATGAACGTGCACAAGACACGACCATGTGACGATGTGGTTGTGGCCGTGTGGGCCATACAGGCTAGGCCAAGTTCGGCGCATGGGCCCACACAGGCATGTGGGTATTGGGCTAGGTCATGTGGGCCACACGGGCAAGGCTAATTTGGACGTGTGGGCAGCACGGGCTTGTAGGCCCATAATTTTAAAATTTTCTCTAGGGTCGTACGGGTCGTTTCGATCGACTATGGGCCTATCGTAGGGCCGGTAAAGGCTAACCAAACCCTAAAACTATATGATCTGGTGGTCCAACGTTCTGCTCTGAGTAAGACACTGTTATGCATGTCTGATTAGGCTGATATATATATTTTTGATATCTAAATATGAGCATGTAAGCATGATAATTCTGATTATGTATATCTGATTGGGGTGTGATTTATATATGTGGAGGAAGTGTTTTGTATGGCGATCATCGCCTATATTCTGGCAGCTTGACTGCACATTATCTGATATGTGTCGTAATGGCACGATATGGTGTGTAGGGTTGGGTGGGTGTTTTTAACCCCACGTGGCGTGTTGGGATTGTCGGAGTTGGTGTATAGAAGATGGAGTTAGGACTCAATATATCTGTTCTGCATATCTGTTTCTATTATCTGAATCTGTAAAGGACTTAGGTCCAAATTCGAGTCTAATCTGAATCTAACTGTGTATGTGATTTCTGTATGTATAGCATGTCTATTTCTATTGGGTTATACACTGAGTTTACGTAAACTCACATCCGTTTGCCTGTTCTGTCAGGTAATCCACAGACTTAGATGGGTTGGTGCGACGGAGGCTCAACGGTGACTACTTGATCGAGAACTGTTTTACTTGGTAATCCATGGTTTTTATTTATAGTTCTGGTTTTATTTGAGAGTTTGTAATCATTGGGACTCTCCGGACTGTTTGGTTTAATTTCTGGGATTTTGATATTTTGTTTTATACTTTATTTGCGACAGTTATCTAAAAACATGGTTTTTTTTCTAAAACAAAGGTTTTCTGAAAACACGAACTGTATTTCTAAAATATAACGGTTTTAAGACTTCCGCTGTAAATTATGTTTGGCAAATGAATCAATTAAATAACATTTTTAGTAATAATCATGAATAAATATGAGTTATAATAAGTTGAATGGTTTATTGAAGCAACTCAGTTTTCAAAACTCATTCTTTGTGACATCTTCGGATTCAGTCATAACGTCTAGGCTTGGTTTGGGGTGTTACACCATTATACTAGGAGTGAGCTTGCATTTTACCCCTATACTAAAAAAAAAAATCCAAATTAGTCTCTAGACATTAGATTAAAGAGCAAATTGGTTCTTCCATTAAAAATCTATCAATTTCTATTGTTAAAAACTGGTCCTTATATATTAAAATGAGGTACACGTGACACCTCAGGTGTAACTATTTGATTATTCTGTCACCCATACTAATTTTCTGTAACACCCTTTACCGGTATCCGACGCTGGAATAGGGTTCAAAGCATTACTGGACTTAAACGCAAACATTCATATAAAACTGGGTCATAAAATTTTGTCCCAATTTAAAACTTTTCAATCACATGCATATTGTCCCTTATAAAGGTCTGCAAGACCCAAAACATACATTGGAAGCGGTTCGGGACTAAACCAAAAACTTTCAAAATCTTTTTAAACACTTAAAAAAAATTTCTTGTTTTGTAGAGTCACACGCCCGTGTGGGTATGCCGTGTGGTCACACACGCCCGTGTGGCTCAGGACATGCTCGTGTCGTCAGCCCTTGTAACTCTCTGACTATAATGTCATCAACAAAATAAGGTCACACGACCAAGTCACACGCCTATGTGCTTAGACCGTGTGGCAAATTAAATTCCAAAAATTAAGTGCAGACTTGGCACACGCCCATGTCCTTCACACGGTTGAGACACACGGCCGTGTCTCTGCCCATGTGTTTACTACTGGACATTCTGTTTTGCATAATTAGGGTGCAGGGAACACACGGTCAGATCTCACGCCCATGGGGCAGATCGTGTGTCACACACAGCCAAGACACATGCCCCTATGTCTAACCGTGTGGACAATTTCTAGGCTTTTTTCCAACCCATTTGTCACCCTTAAGCACTCACTTTATGGCATGCAACATGGCACATTTGATTACTCAAACATTCACATTCATGATTAAACTATGACTTAGTAAAATCAACATGTTACCCATTCAAATTATCATACTCTCATATGGCATTCCACACCAATTTCATGTTTATTTATCATCTTTACCGATCTACCTTCAAGTTACACATTTTCACCACATTTATTGCAAACTTATTAACCATATCTCATTCACCAAACATACATGCCATCCATCACAATCATCAACCACAATCAACCATAACGATATTGAAGCATCAACACATTTGCATGCATGCATTGATAAATAGGGTTACAACCCAAAATAATCAATATGAGCCACCTCTCATGGCCATATACAAAATAATCATGATACCATCATAAGCCAACACATTTGGCTAATCAATATGACACATAACAAAAGGACTAAGTCCCTATACATGCCATAACCAAAACAATAAAGCTAACTATACCTAAATGTTCAATTGATAGTGTGATCGAGCCTCTGACGTTCTTCGATCCCTGAGCTAGCTTGGCGAAACTATAAGAGATGAAAAAGAAAGGCGGTAAGCATAAAGTTTAGTAAGTTCACATGCAAATAAAATGCAACTTAACAAACATAAATCATGCATTTAACACAACGTACGTAACCTTGCATTTTATCAAATCTCATGAACTTGTTTCTTATATATATGTATGTATACCCGTTCTTACCACGACCTCATCATATTTCATGTCATTCACATGAGTTCGTTGTACATACTTGTGCCACTTGCACATAATAACTTACTTTCTTATCTTAATGCAGTCATTAAGATTGCTCATTGAACTTCTCTTGAATTACCCGTTGAACACTCAGAATACTATCGGACACATCGAAAACTTGCACCTATGTGCCTCGTATGTAGCCAATGCTACTCCATATCTCAGACCACATGTTGCTCACTTACGAGCTACTCACGGGACTACTCATACAAGTCATCAGGTATCCACAACACATGCTGGACTACCTCGCCATTAATAGTATAAACGAGACCAGTACCTAGACACTAAAACATATGTCATACATATCACGAACTCAAACCCCAACTCAATGAGTTTGGATGTCACATATATCATGAACTTAGACACAACTCAATGAGTTTAGATTACATAATTCCTAGTGACATGTCACTTGTATCCTAACTATTCCTAAGGTTCAAATGGGATTCTTCGATACCACATTTTTGTAGAACTTTCTCATAACGTCGATTTCAATGCTCATAGCACCAAATCACATATTCATGAAGAAATCAAAGCATAATTCAAATTACAATTTAGGCAATAAACACATGATACAACATCATATTAACTATGTATGTACTTACCATACATGCAATATTAAAGCATTTAAAGTATGGTGCATGTTGCATTATTTACAAATGAACTTACCTCGGTACAAAAATGATAGAAACGAGCTTAATCTTCGTAAACCTTGTTTTTCCCTCGATCAAGACCCGAATCAAATTTTTCTTGATCTATAATGCCAAATTTAACTTTCTCAATACACACATTACTCATATCGACTTATAACATATACTTTGGTAAAATTACCTTTTTACCCCTAACTTTTCACTTATTTACACTTTAGTCCCTGGGCTCGTAAAATGAAATGCCTACAGTCTCTTAGTTATCCAAGCCTAGCTGATTCATATTCTATCTCATATTAGCCCATATTTTCCTTTATTTCACCTTTACACTACTCATTTTTACACCTTTTACAAACAAGTCCTTTTTAGGTGTTTTCACTAAAAATCACCTAGCAAAAGATGTTTATCACACATCAAACATTCATATTTCTCCATTAAACATCAAAATAAAACCATGTTACACATGGGTCAAATTTCATGCATGAACCCTAGCTCAATATAATGGTAGAAATAGCTAGATCGATTGATGACAACTTTAAAAATGTAAAGAACATTAAAAAAGGGCCTTGGGAGCACTTACAATCAAGCTTGAAAATGTTGAAAACCCAAGCTATGGAGACTTCCCAAATTTTGGCACCCTGAGAGAAGATGGATAAGATTTTTCACTTTATTTTCCCTTTTTATTCTTTTATTTACCAAATGACAAAAATGCCCTAAAAGCTTTTCTTTCAAAATTTTCCTATTCATGCCCATTTTTGTCCAAAATTTTAGAACTTGGTCAAATTGCCATTTAAGGACCTCTAATTAATAATACAATGCAATTTCATGCTTAAATCTTCTGGAACAAAAGTTTTACAACTTATTCAATTTGGTCCCTAAAGTCAAATTGGGCATTTTAGGCATAGAATTTCTTCATGAAAATTTCATACAAACATGCAATCATGTCATGGACCATCGGACAATCATAAAATGATTATTTCTATTTCAAATTTGTGGTCTTGAAGCCACTGTTCTAACTAGACCCTAATTCGGGATGTTAGAACTCTCCCTCCTTTAGGGATTTTCATCCCGAAAATCTTACTGATGAAAAGGTTTGGGTATTTCTTCCTCATGGCCTTCTCAGGCTCCCATGTAGCCTCTTCAACCCCATGTCTTTGCCATAGTACTTTTACCAAGGCAATGCTTTTGTTTCTCAATTATTTTACCTCTCGAGCCAAAATCTTAACCAGTTCTTCACCATAAGTCATATCCGGTCGAATCTTAAAATCTGTCTGTGAAATCACGTGTGAAGGATCAGATCGGTATTGGCGCAACATAGACACATGGAACACATCATGAATCTTTTCCAACCCTGACAGTAGGGCCAACCGATAGGCAACCGGCCCTGTTCTCTCGATGATCTCATACGGCCCTATAAAACGAGGACTCAACTTGCCTTTCTTGCCAAATCTCAAAACCTTTTTCCATGGTGATGCTTTCAAAAATACCTTATCACCGACTTGATACCCAATTTCTTACCGTTTCAGATCTGAGTATGATTTCTGTCTATCCGAAGCGACTTTTAGACAATCACGAATTACCTTCACTTTCTCATCGATTTCTTTGACTAGATAATCTGTGAATCTGACTTTCTTTCAGCTCGATCCAATACAGAGGTGTTCAGTACTTACATCCGTACAGTGCCTCATAAGGCACCATTTTCAAACTCGACTGATAACCGTTGTTGTAGGCAAACTCCACCAACAGTAAATACTTTTCCCAGCTACCTTGGAATTCTAATACGCAACATCAGAGCATGTCTTCCAAGATCTGAATTACTCGCTCAGACTGTCCATTTGTCTATGGATGAAAAGCAGTCCTAAAATTCAGCTTTGTACCTGAAGCTTCTTGTAAATTTTCCAAAATCGTGAAGTGAACCTCGGATCTCTATCCGATACAATCGATATAGGTACTCCATGGAGTCTAACAATTTCACCAATGTACAATTCTGCTAACTTATCAAGTGAGAAATCAATATGTATTGGAATAAAATGAGCTAATTTAGTCAATCTATCGACAATAACCCATATGGCATCTTTCTTTCTTGGAGTTAAGGGAAACCCTATTACAAAATCGATAGTAATCTAGTCCTATTTCCACTCAGGGACCATGATGGGTTGAAGTAAACCTGAAGGTACTTGGTGTTTAGCCTTTACTTGCTGACAAACTAAGCATTTCGATACAAACTCTGAGATATCACTTTTCAAACCATTCCACCAATACATTTTCTTCAAGTCATTATACATCTTTGTGCTGCCCGGGTGAACTGACAAACAACCATTGTGTACCTCATGCAAAATATTCCAAATCAACTCAGTGTCTTTCGGAACACAAATCCTACCATGAAACCTCAAACAACCATCGGAGTCACTCAGAAAATCTGGTTCACTGCTGGACTCACATTGAATTTTCTTAGCTTGCAACTCTTTATCAACTTTCTAAGCATTACAAATATGTTGAAGAAAAGTTAGTCTAGCTCTCAACTCGGCTAGAATCGAACCATCATCGGACCAAGTCAGCCATGTATTCATAGCCTTTAAGGCAAACAATGACTTCCTACTCAAAGTATCGGCGACTACATTTGCCTTTCCTGGATGGTAATCAATCACAAACTTATAATCTTTTAATAGTTCTAACCATCTTCGTTGCTACAAGTTTAAATCCTTTTGAGTCATCAAGTACTTAAGACTTTTGTGATCGGTATTGTCATGGCATTTCTTGCCAAATAAATAATGTCGCCAAATCTTCAAAGAAAACATTATGATAGCCATCTCTAAGTCACGTGTCAGATAGTACCTTTCGTGAAGATTCAACTGTCTCGAAGCATAAGCTATGACTTTACCCTCTTACATAAGTACACATCCAAACCATTCAAGGAAGCATCACTATAAATCACAAATTCTTTACCTGACTCGGGTTGTACCAACATCGGAGCCTCTGTCAACAATGCTTTTAATTTTTCAAAACTTTGTTGGCACTTTTCTGTCCATTCGAACTTGACATCTTTCTGTAACAACCTCATCATCAGAGTAGCAATCATGGAGAATCCTTTAGCAAGCCATCTGTAATAACCAACCAAGCCTAGAAAGCTTCTAACCTCAGTTACATTCCTCAGCAGTTTCCATTCAACAATAGCTGAGATCTTACTCGGGTCTACTCTAATACCATCACCCGAAACAATGTGGCCCAAGAATCCAACTGCTCGAAGCCAAAACTCGCATTTACTAAACTTAGCATGCAACTGCTTGTCTCTCAAAGTTTGCAAAACAGTTCTCAAGTGTTCAGCATGCTCAGATTCATCACGAGAATATATCAGTATGTAATCAATAAAAACAACCAGAAATTTATCCAAATAAGGTCAAAAAATACGATTCATCAAGTCTATAAATGTGGCAGGAGCATTTGTCAAACCAAAAGACATGACAAGAAATTCATAATGACCATACCTCATCCGAAAAGTAGTTTTTGGCACATCCGAGTGTTTCACCCTCAGTTGGTAGTAACTGGACCTCAAGTCTATTTTAGAAAACCATGTTGCTCTTTTCAATTGGTCAAACAAGTTGCGAATCCTTGGCAAGGGATACTTATTCTTAATTGTTACCTTATTGATTTGTCGGTAATCTATACATAACCTCATGGATCCGTCTTTCTTTTTCACGAGTAATACCAGAGCACCCCACGACGAAAAGCTCAGTCTCATAAAACCCTTGTCAGTCAATTCTTGTAACTGTGCCTTCAGTTCTTTCAATTCAGTCTAGGCCATTTTATATAGAGCAATCGAGATAGGTGTTGTACCAGGGACTAACTCAATGCCAAACTCAACTTCTCCAACCGGAGGTAATCCAAGTAGCTCTTCCGGGAACACATCCGGATACTCACATACAACAAGCACTAATTCAATCTTTGATTCAGACTCTTTCGTATTCAACACATAAGCCAAATAAGCTTCACACCCCTTTTTAATACATTTCTGAGCAGACATCGAAGAAACCACAATTGGCAACTTATCTGACTCATCTGATTCAACCCGGAGAATTTCACTATTTTCACATTTCAATTCAATGACTTTTTATCTACAGTTCACTATAGCATCATGAAGTTTAAACCAATCCATGCCCAATATAACATAAAATTCATTGAACGGCAATAACATCAAGTTAATCAGAAAACAATGATCTCTAATTATCAAATGACATTTCTTACATACCATATCTACTAAAACATGCTTGCCTAACGAGTTTGATACTTTAATCATAAATTTCATAGACTCAACAGGTATATTCATTCTAGATACCAATTTCATGCACACATATGAATAAGTAGAACCAGGGTTAATAAAGGCAATAACATAAGTGTCACAGAGAGAAAAAGTACCCATAATCACATCGGGAGAAGATGCGTCCTCGCACGCATGTATAGTATAGGCCCTAGCAAGAGCTTTAGCCTTAAATCTCACTACTGCATCCCTTGTTACAGTTCTACTACTAGCTCCATTACCAGTGTTTCTTGACGGTTTTCCCTTTTGTAGCCGTACTACCCAACCTTATACTTTGAAAATTTTCTTTCTCAGCCATCTCAGGATAGTCCTTGATATAGTGGTCTTGAGAACAATATTGGAAACAAGCTCTATCGTTCACCCTAAAATTACCAAAATGACCTCTACCAAACTATTGGTACTCGGGTTTAGGAGCTCTATCATTACCCACACTAGCCACAAAGGTAGCTTGAGATCTAAAACCTGAATTTTGCTTCTTACGGTTTCTGTAAGAATGCCGAGCCGAAACATAAGAACGAGAATACATATCTCTGGATTTCTTAGACTGGGATGGAAGTAACTTGCTCATCGGCCTCTTCTTCATATCTCTAAGCTCAACCTCGACTTTTCTCTTTTCTTTAGTCAATTCCTCAGCTTTACAAGCCCGATCAATAAGCACCACAAATTCCTTCAGCTCAAGAATACCCACTAACACTCTAATTTCCTCATTAAGTCCATCCTCAAACCTTCTTCGCATTTTAGCCTTGGATGATACACACTCTCGAGCATACTTTCTAAGCCGAACAAACTCTCTTTCTTACTCAGTAACTGTCATGTGACCTTGCCTCAAATCAAGAAATTCCTTATGCTTTTGGTTGATGAATCGCTCACTGATGTATTTCTTTCGGAACTCTTCTTGAAAAAATTCCCATGTGACTTTTTCTCTCGGAACCACTGAAATCAGCGTCTTCCACCAATGATACGTCGCATCCCTCAACAATGAAATAACACACTTTAGACATTCGTCAGGTGTACAGGATAGTTCATCAAATACACAGATCGAAATCTCTAGCCAAAATTTTGATTTTTTGGGATCATCATCGGCATTAACCCTAAATTCCTCGGCTCTTTGCTTTCGAATTCTATCTATTGGGGTTTTATGAAGTCTTATAAAATCTATGCCTTGAGGCACGTGAGGCGTGGGTTGTGGATTTGGAGGGGGTGGAGGAGGTTGAGCATTCGGGTTCGTTCGAATGAACTCCGTGTACCAGGCATCCATCATGTGGAGAAAGGCTTCTCTACCTCCTTCTCCTCTACTGACAGTCATGGGTCTACTATCAGACGACACTACTCCTTCGACGGGGACATGCGCGTTACTTTTAACATCATCTACCACTGCTCGATCGGGATCCATTTACTATATGAAAACACATTTTTAAATCGTCAGGAATCATCACACTATCATAATCTAAGTATGGCATGCATAGCTAGATTCGCACACATGCTACGTTAGTTTGAGAACTGACTAAACCGTAGCTCTGATACCACTAAATGTAACACCCATTACCTGTATTCGATGTCGGAACAGGGTTCGAAGTGTTATTGGACTTAAACATAAACATTTGTATAAAATCGGGTCATAAAGTTTCGTCCCAATTTAAAACTTTTCAATCACATGCATATTGTCTCTTATAAGGGTCTACAAGACCCAAAACACACATTGGAAGCAGTTCGGGACTAAACCGAGAACTTTCGGAACCTTTCTAAACACTTAAAAAAATTCTTGTTTTGTAGAGTCACACGACCGTGTGGATAAACCGTGTGGTCACGCACGCCCGTGTGGCTAGGGACATGCTCGTGTCCTCAGGCTGTGTAACTCTCTGACTATGATGTCATCAACAAAATAAGGTCACACAGCCAAGTCACACATCCGTGTGCTTAGACCGTGTGGCGAATTAAATTCCAAAAATTAAGTGCAGACTTCACACGGCCTGGGCACACGTCCATGTCCTAAGGTCATATCCTTCACACGGCTGAGACACACAGCCGTGTCTCTGCCTGTGTGTTTACTCCTGGGCATTCTGTTTTGTAGATTTAGGGTGCAGGGAACACACGGCCAGATCTCACGCCCATGGGGCAGACCGTGTGTCACACACGACCAAGACACATGCCCGTGTGTCTAACCATGTGGACAATGTCTAGGCTATTTTCCAACCCATTTTCCACCCTTAACCACTCACTTCAAGGCCTACAACATGGCATATTTGATTACTAAAACATTCACATTCATGATTAAACTATGACTTAGTAAAGCCAACATGTCACCCATTCAAATTATCATACTTTCATATGGCATTCCACACCAATTTCATATTTATTTATCATCTTTACCAATCTACCTTCAATTTACAGATTTTCACCACATTTATTGCATACTTATTAACCATATCTCATTCACCAAACATACATGCCATCCATCACACTCATCAACCACAATCAACCACAACCATATTAATGCATCAACACATTTGTATGCATGCATCAATAAATAGGGTTACAACCCAAAATAATCAATATGAGCCACCTCTCATGGCCATATACAAAATAATCATGATACCATCATAAGCCAACACATTTGGCTAATCAATATGACACATAACAAAAAGACCAAGTCCCTATGCATGCCATAACCAAAATAATAAAGGTAACTATTCCCAAATGTTCAATTGATAGTGTGATCGAGCCTCTAACGTTCTTTGATCCCCGAGCTAGCTTGACGAAACTATAAGAGATGGAAAAGAAAGGGGGTAAGCATAAAGCTTAGTAAGTTCACATGTAAATAAAATGCAACTTAACAAATATAAATAATGCATTTAACACAATGAACATAACCCGTTCTTACCACGAGCTCATCATATTTCATGTCATTCACATGAGTTCGTTGTACATACCTGTGCCACTTACACATAATAACTTACTTTCTTGTCTTAATGCAGTCATTAAAATTACTCATTGAACTTCTCTTGAATTACACGTTGAACACTCGAAATACTATCAGACACATCGGAAACTTGCACCTAAGTGCCTCGTATGTAGCCAATGCTACCCTATATCTCAGACCACATGTTGCTCACTTACGAGCTACTCACGGGATTGCTCATACAGGCCGTCAAGTATCCGCAACACATGCCAGACTACCTCGCCATTAATAGCATATACAAGACCAGTACCCGGACGCCAAAACATCTGTAACACCCCTAACTCGTAACCATTTTCAGAATAGGTTAAGAGGCATTACCAAACTTATAACTCAATTTAGAACATTCATTTATCAGTAATCAACTCATTTCAATCAAAGTCATTCATTTACACTTGTAACATGCTTAAATCGAGCATAAATAACTTAAAACATGCATTCAGGACTGAATCGTTAACATATAAGAACTCAGGGAAAATTTGGAAATTTTCTTGAGTACAGAGGTCACACGCCCGTGTGCCTAGGCCGTGTGCCTCACATGGGCACCAAAAATGCCCGTGTCATAGGCCGTGTGGAAACAGGGCATACATACTAACTTGGGTCACATGGCCGACTACAGGTCCGTGTGTCAACCCGTGTGCCACACACGGTCAATAGACACGCCTGTGTGTCTAGGCCGTGTAACTCACTGACTTATTTTAACTAAGCTTCAGCAGACACACGGTGAAATCACATGCCTGTGTGTTCAATCGTGTGGATGAGAAATAGGCTTGTTTTAAGCCACTTTTCCTAACCTAAACTTCAATCACCTAAGCTCACATATAACACAATACTTTCATTCAATTTGGCAATAAAAACAACCATTTCAAATACACGTTATATACCATTACAAAACCAAACATTTATATACTCAAATTAATATGATTGATTAGCCAATATATACATATAACCTATTCAATAATTCAACCTTAAACATCCAAGTACCGACTATCATTCAAACAGTTTTGATTCATATTTCCATCATATATCCATACCATTTGCATATCCTCATTCCATCAACTACTTACCAAAACATGCCATATTTAGTACACATAAACGTAACCCAATATTTAACCAAGTTAAGCCAAATCACATGGCTTAAACACATCAATACATGTAAGCTTCAATAGCTAAAATAACTTATACATCTCATATAATCAACTAGACTATACATGCCATATTACCACATTTCAAAGAGTTCAAAAATACCAAATTGACTCCTGGATAGTGTGATGATATCTTCTATGATTTCCAACCCGAGCGAGCTTTCAAATCATTGTAAAATACGAAAAATAAACAGAGTAAGCTAATAAGCTTAGTAAGCTCGTATGACTAGTATGTACTATATACAAATTAACAATTAATTCAGAATTAAAGAAACATGAGGACATATAAATCAACTTCCTCAAAATCAACGCGTAATACAATAACAACCTGGTAATTCCTGTATGTATTCATCGACTTTCACTTACATATCATATGAAATTATTAAATATCACTTACTTATCAAGCGTGTCACGTATACCTAAACTGATTCATATCATCATTTCAATTCTCATACCGTTATAATCTCCGTTGAACCATGGAAATAACATCAAATATTCTGTATCTTGCACACTAATAGGCATGTATGTTGTTAAACCATTAGATCTCAAGTACATATAACTTCATTCCATATTTTAATTCATCAAATAACATCAATACCATGTAATTCACATAACATTGTGGCAATTCATTTCTATTCGTATAAACTGTAATTCATTCATATAATCAGTAGTTCATCCGTATAACCAATAATTCATTAGTAATAATAGTAATTTGCCCGTCTCAATAGTAATTCATTCATTTCAACAGTAATTCATCCATTTCAACATAACTTATTCATATGATCAGTAAAAGTAATTAGGCCCGTTGAACTATGTAGAATATGGATAGATACTCGGGTGATACACACTAAGTGTATTTATCGGTAATCCATCAATTCATTATCCTTTTCGCTCTATCGAGCCATGATCAGTAAGATCCTCCTGAGCTAATAAACAGTAAGCTCTATTGAGCTGAAACGGTAAGCTCTATCGAGCTAACAGTAAGGCCATACGAGCTGAATCAGTAAGCTCCCAATGAGCTGAAAACAGTAAGCTCTTACGAGCTGATATATTGGTAAGCTCATACGAGCTGTGGTGAGTCTGCAACAAATGCAAGAGCTCGACCAAATTGATAACCCTAGTGACATGTCACTCATATCTAACAAATTCATACAGTTCAATGGGGCTCGATCATTATCTAACTTCATCATTTAAGCATTCAATGATCAATAATTCAATTTCTCAAATTATATATATTCAATTCAACTGAGTACATACATTTAAATACTTAATTTGCATACTCAATGCATATTATCATACCGAATCCATGGAACGTATATAACATTTGTAACATTTCACTTTCATTCATGTAAACAGTAACATAATCATATAACTGGTAATTCAAATTTCAAATGGGTTCTTCATTTAACTTATACACATTCATTTTAAACAATTGCAAGTATTTAATAGTTCGATTCTAGCTATACGAACTTACCTTGTGTCACTCAAATAAAACTATCGACTATTCGTCCACTTTTCGTTTTCCCCGATCTGGTTCTAGTAATTGCTTATCTTGATCTATATATAATATCAAATTCAGCATATTAACTTTCCTTTATATTCAATTTGACACTATATACACATTTTGGAAAAATTATGCTTTTGCCCCTAAAGTTTCACACTTTTACAATTTAGTCTTTAATCTCGTAAAATGAAATTCATTCAATTTTAACCAAACCCAAGCCTAGCCAAATTTAATACAACTTTATAGCAGCCCATATTTTCATTTATTTCACACTTTTAACCACAACATTTCATATTTTCACAAATTAGCCCATAATTTACATTTTTACTCAAAATCACTTTGTAAAATATGTAAAACTATCATCTAACTTCCATATTTCTTCATCAATCAACAAAAAGCATGAATATTCATCAATGGCATCTCACAAAATCTATAATAGTTTCAAAAACGGAGATACGGGCTAGTTAGATTAAGCTACAATGATCTCAAAAACGTAAAAATTATTAAAAATCGAGACAAAATGGACTTACATGCATTCAATTCTCCATGGCCGAATGCTTCAAGCTATTATGGCTTTCTCTTCTTCCATTTTCTGTTGAAGAAACAAGAGAAATAAAAATGCATGTGTTATTTTGTTTAATTTAACTTAAGTTATTAACTAATTTACCAAAATACCCTTTGATTAAAACATTAAAAATTCACTATTTCATGCATAGAACCATCCACTTGCATTATAAAAGGGCTATTTGCAACATAAAACCCTTAACTATTTAATTTCATAGCCATTAGATACTTTTAACTAATAGAACACAAGTTTTATACTTTACGCAATTTAGTCCTTTTTACCGAATTAAACACTTAAACAATAAAATTTCTTTACGAAATTTTCACACAACTCTAATATCATGTTGTAAATATTAAAATAATAATAAAATAAATTTTTGACTTCGAATTGTGGTCTCGAAACCACTATTTTGATTAACCCTAAAAACGGGCTTTTATAACTCTCCCCCCATAGGGATTTTCGTCCCCGAAAATCTTACCAAGAAACAGATCAGAGTATTTCTTTTTCATAGACTTTTCAGATTTTCACGTAGTCTCTTCAATCTCGTGTTGATACAAAAAGAAAACTTTTAGTATGCTATTCTTTTGTTTTTCATCTCTTTGATCTCTCGAGCTAAAATCCTGATCTGCTCTTCACTATCTATTTATATACAAAAGATCTGATCTGTATCGTCGCAACGTAGATACATAAAATACTGACTTAATTCTCTCATTAATTTCATACGGCCACTTGAATCGCGGACCCAACTTCTCTTTACAGCTAAATTGATTAATGTTATATCCACAACAATACTTTCTCAAAGACTTAGTCCTTTAACTACAACTCAATGTTTTTACGTTTCAAGTTCACATTATTTTTCTGTCGATTTGAAACTACCTTTTAACGGTTATGAATTACTTTCACTATCTCTTTAATCTCTCTGATCAGAACAACTCAGTGGATCTCTCTCTCACAAAGCTCTATCTGGTACAACAAAATTTGGTAATTGCAACTATTCAATTCTTCATACAATGCCATCTTTATACTAATCTGATAACCATTATTATATGAAAACTCAACTAACAGTAAATATCTTTCTCAGTTGTTTTCAAATTCTAAAACACAGTAACAAAACATATTTCCAAGAATCTGAATCACTTTCTCAGAATAACCATTAGTTTGAGGATGAAATGTGGTATTGGAACTTAACCTCGTACCCATAACTTACTGTAGTTTTCTATTGAATCATAATATAAACCTCGAGTTCCCAAAATAATGAAGACTGACACGCCGTATAATTTGAAAATCTCTGAAGTGTACAAAATAATAAGTCTATCAAAAGAAAAATCTATGCGTATAGAAATAAATATGTAGACTTTTTAAACATTCAACAGTAACCCAGATAACATCTTTCTTTTTCGATGATAAGAAAAATCCCAATACATAATCCATCGTAATAATATCCCATTTTTCACTCAGATATCATCTCAGACTGTAACAGTCCTGAAGGTACATAACAATCAATTTAACTTGCTGATACTTTAAACTTCTAAGCGTAAAGTAAAAAATATCTCATTTCATACCTGTCTATCAATACAACTGTTTCAGATCATTAAACATCTTGTTATTTCCTGGAAGAACAGACAAGTGACCACTGTGAGCTTCGTGTATCATTCTCTGTAAAATTTATGGATTTCTCTGTATTTAAACTCTATTTTGGAACAACAAGAAATCATTGGTTCTAATTTAAAACTCTGAATCAGAAGACGTCTCTCATTGTACTCTTTTAACTTACAATTCACTGTCTTATTTCCAAGTCCCATAGACTTGCTGAATAAACATCAATTTAGCTTTTTAACTTAGCAAATATAGAATCACCTTCTGATAAAGTAACTGCACTCAATACCCGTAAAGAAAACAAAGATTTTTTTCTCCCAATATTTGTGACTAAAATCACTTTTCTTAAATGATAATCAATCGCTAATCCATAATCCTTCCACAGTTAATAACTTTATTAACAAGTATCAAACCATTCAAAATTCACAAATGCAATAACTTTCTCCATCAGAATAACTTTAATTTACAATATCATTTCTGAATTAGATCTGATCCAATAGTTATAATTCTGTATCATATCTTCTAGAATATAAATTCTTTACTTAGACTACCCGTTTGTTCACTCGTGAGCATACAAGATTTATTTTTCTGAACCTACAGATACATTCAAGTACACACAATTCAATTACTTTCAAGTGAGTAACTCAATCAGATTAAACAAATGAGTCAATCTCTACTATCTCACACGGCCACTAAACACGTCCGTGTGAAAATAGGGGGTACATACTGACTTGGGTCACACAGCCAACCACACGCCCGTCTGTCTAGCCCGTGTGACCTTCGAAGTGGCCACACATGCCCGTATGCCAAGCCGTGTGCTAGGCCGAGCGAGACCTGTAGGGTATACTGGCTTATGCAACACGGACAAGTCACATGCTCGTGTGCTGGGCCGTGTGTAAATTAGGGGGTATACTGACTTGTACCACACGGCCAGTCACACGTCTGTGTGTGAGATCGAGTGAAGGATACTGACTTCATTTTAATTTCAACACCAGAAGACTCACGGCTGAGACACATGCCTCTGTCTCTGCCTGTATGGTCAAAAATAGGCTATTTGCAAAGCCATTTTGCCACCCTATTTTTACATACCTGTACAAGCATAAATTGCAACATTTTTACAACTTAATAGGCAACCAATCCATAACATTTCATACACATATTAAACCAATTCAACTACAATCATTTTCCACTCATATGCCTATCACATATCAAGACAACATTGCATATTTCTATTCCATTTACTACTTGCCAAAACATAACATATTGAATACTTATACACAACCAAGACATTATACCAAGCTAAGCCAAATCACATGGCATTATCTTATACCATAAAATGTACCAAAATCACTAGCTCAAGTAACCATAACTATCATCTTTATAACTAGCCTATACATGCCATATTTACATATATTTATAAGTTCAAAGGTACCAATCGACAACAGGATAGTGTGATGTGTAACTCCGACTTATCCGAATCTAGTGAGCTATCGAACCTCTATAAAACATGAAAAAGAAACTGAGTAAGCTTTGTAGCTTAGAAAACCTGTATAATTTAGAATTTAACTTACCATTTATACATAACCAAACAATTAAACAAAGTATACCAAATTCACTTGCCAATTCACTTGCCAAATGCCTATACACAAGCATTCATCGACAAGTTAGTCACATAAGTGAATGTAATCATCCATTTTCTCAATTTAATACTCAGTACATTGTATCATATCAAATTCACATATATCATGTACATCATTTGTAATATTTCATTCTCAATCATATAAACAGTAATTCATTCGATAACATTAACTCATCCATTTAAGCAATACTTCATCCATATAACAGTAATTCATCCGTGTAACACATAGCTTTTTCACATAACCAATAACAAAATTTATGTCCGTTGAACCTATAAGAATATCAAGGGATCCTCGGGTGATATACATTACAAATAAATTAGTAATTTTTCGATTCATTATCATTTCCACTCTTTTGAGCTATGATCAGTAAGCTCCTTCTGAGCTGATGGACAGTAAGCTCAATTCAGCTAAAACGACAAGCTCCGGTGAGCTGAAAGTAGTAAGCTCTTACGAGCTGATATATCGATAAGCTCATACGAGCTGCGGTGAGTCTGCAACACATGTAGGATCTGAACCTAAACAGTAACCCTAGTGACATGTCACTCGTATCCTACGAATTCCTACAGTTCAAACGGGGCTCGGTAACCATCAGACTATATCAATAAGGCATTCGTATTTTAAGTAGATCAATTACTCAATTATATACATTCATTTCAAATAATTACTGATCGTGATTTTGTGACAGGTTTTAAATATTTATAATTAATCGTTCTTGAAACTAACTATTATCACGATGTAGGCAAGTGTACCTATCGAACAGTAGTATAGTTTTAGCAAGACCGGATTGTCAAACCCAAAGGAACTAAAAGTACTAGTAATGACTGTCTTTTTATTATCTAGCCTAAAAATAAGGGGGTTTGTTTTAACTAACTAATTAACTAAACTAAGAATTCACAGAAAATAGAATTGGGGGATTACTTTTGGAACCGATTGAATTAAGACAATACCTAAGGAAGAATCCACCTAGACTTTACTTGTTATTCTGACTCCAAATTGGATGATTTATTCATTTAACTTGTTCCGTAGAGATCCCTAAGTTATGTTATTATCCCTATTCAAGACTAATAACTATTCAAGACTAATAACATCTAATCCCTAGATGGAATAACTGAGACTTTTCTCTAATTATCACCCTAGGGTTGCATTAACTCGATTTATGTATCCCTTTATTAGGTTTCACCTTAATCTGGCAAAATCTTGTCACCCTATCTCTAGGCGCGCAATTAACTTCGCTTAATTATAACAATTGTACTCTTAGACAGGGTCTATTCCTCCTCTGAATAAGAGCGTAACTGGAATCAATATCCTAGAATATCAAAACAAGAATTAAGAACACATAATTAAGAACAACTCAAATATTTATCATACAATTTAGAAAATAATAATAAGATTCGTCTTAGGTTTCATCCCCCTTAGGTATTTAGGGGATTTAGTTCATAAATAAAAAGGAAAACATCTCAGAAAAATAATGAATACAAAACATAAAGAAAACCCAAAACTCCTGAAGGGAAATTGAGGGGAGATCTTCAGTCTTAAGGATGAATCTGGCTTCTGAGATGGATCAATCGACTTTCTTCGAGTAATTCCTTCCTTCTTTTCTCCTATTTTAGGGTGTATTTATAGGGTTTAGAATGCCTAAGAGCCCTCAAAATTAGCCTTTTCCGAATTGGACTCAACTTGGGTTTGGCAGGGACACGCCCGTGTGTGATTACTTTAGGCCGTGTTCGAGCCTGTTAGAGTGGCACGGCCGTGTGGTCTGCTCGTGTGAGGAAGTCCAAGCTGTGTTGATTTCGTACGTTGGCCTATTTTCTCCGTTTTTGGCCTGTTTCTCGTTCCTTTCGTTCTCCTAAGCTCACCTAAGTATAAAACATGAAATTAAGGCATTAGGAGCATCGAATTCACCAATTCTAAGGAAAAATCATCCATAAAATGCGCAAAGCATGGGGTAAAAATATGTATAAATGACAGTTTATCAAATACCCCCACACTTAAGCATTTGCTTGTCCTCAAGCAAAATCCTCATCTCGTAATCAAAATAAATTCTTCTCAACTTATAATTTCTATCGATAATACCTCAAAATAATCCATAGGTAACCAAACATTGAAAATTTGACTAAAAGAACATCAAAGTTTCAAACATTCCAAGTTGAGCATTTTATCATGAAAACATAAGTGTCTCCCCTCATCTAAGTAATTACCTTTGATTCAAAATATCATAGAGTTTCACATCCTCACTAAAGATTCACTCAATTCACTCGAGGTGTTTAAGAACAATAAATGAAGCACTCAATAGTCAATAATGAAAAGTCATTACCATAGGCTTGCATAAAAATCAAATCTCCACCACTATAAATTGAGATGAAACATCAATCAAAAGATCTTTAGAGGGTTGTAATGTGGCTTTGGTTAAAGGGTATGGTCACAAGCTAGAAGAAAGGGTTAGAATCGAGATTGAATTGAAAAATTGCCTAACTAGAAAAATGACTAGTCATCAGTTGCGTAGAACAGAGCTTTTTTCTCGGAATATGGATTTTAACTACTTTAGCTATAAAGATCACTAATACCTATATGTATACATGTTTTTTTAAGAACAAGTCAAATAACTAACTATTTAAAACAGGACATAACTAAGCAATTTATTCAATTCAAATCTCGACAAAAATAGGGATCAATTTGATTGAGGGGATTTCAACAATAATGGGTTAAGGGTTAGTGTTAAGGGTAATACAAGAAATGGATTGTTAGCTCAACGAGGTTTACTAAGGGTTAATCGTGGAGGTAGGCTTTTCATGGCATGAGTGGGTTAATCCTAAGCGCATCTATCATCTTGACATATCAAATCAAATAGTGTGGTCTTGACATGCATAATCAAGCAAGTTCTAGAATAACAGTTCCATATTGACGCACTCATAATGAAAGTGAGTATAAAGGAATTAATAGATGCTCTTGAGGGCTCAAAATCTCACAAAATTATGGCTTTTTGATGTTTAAACTTGTGAATTTCAAATCAAGAGAATACCTAGACTTGGGGAAACAACCTAAAATTTTAAATTCTTAAAGAAAATCAAATTATCATGCTTGCTTCCCTAATGTCTTAAAGTTCAAATACTCAGTGCATGAATGCCTATGTTTTAATTTAAGATATATCAATAAAAATCATAAATTAATCCAAATTTATTCTAAACATGATATAAGAGCTTTTCAAGAGAACAAGGCAATCATTCAGGGATTTTTCTGATAGTGAAATGAATGCCCCCCCCCCACACTTAAGATGTACATTGTCCTCAATGTACAAAGATAGATAGGAAAAAGATAAATTTGTAATCATAAGATAGGGAGAGAAGTGAAACTTCCTGAATGATGAATGAATTCCTTGAACTGGAGTTTTGGAGAGTAATCAGCGCGAGAGTGGAGGAGGATACTCTGGTGGGGAGTAGAGGTTCGCTAGACCCTATATCCTGCGCCAAAAGAATATTATATCTAGTGGTAGCTACGATCTTCGTCGAGCAGGACATGGCAATCGTGAAGAACCTTTCCTGGTGGAGTTTTTAGTTCCTATGCGATGATGAGCTTAGGAGCTCTATATAACTGTGACAGAATTAGGAACTTTTTAGGAGATATAAATAAGAATAATTACTCTCAATGGAATAACCAAAATTGATAAGTATAAAATAAAATTCTAAAATCTAATAAAAATAAAAAGTAGTTTTAATAAAAATTAAAATCATAAAATAACAAATTGTTTTTAAACATGTTCATCGCTGGATGGTTCGCGAGGTGGGACTGGCGATGAGATGTAGAGGTGGTGACAAATCTGCTGTAGAGTAGCTGCTCGAATTGAGTGAGACACTCAGAGTTGTCAGCATATGAAGCCGCCACATGAACTGGACGAGAGGGTGGTGGTGGCAGAGACGGTGTGGACTTGCAGCGGCTAGGGTTAAGGTTTTTTGGGTTATCATTTGAATAGTGCAGCATATTTATAGATTTTGGGGCACACAGCCAGGGGACATTCCCGTGTTTCCCAATTTAAGCCCGTGTGATTCGCGAATTTTAAATTTTGGGTGCGTCTAACATTTAGTCCACGCCCATGTATTTTGGGAGTGTGGGTGCATATGGCCGTGTCGCATGACTGTGTCTGGCTTTGTTCACTTCTCCCACGCCCGTGTATGCAGGCCCACGCCCGTGTTAATTTAATAGGTTCGACCACGGGTGCTAGACACGGGCGTGTCGCACGCCTGTGCTATTTTCTCAGGTTCAACCACGGTTCTGCAACACAGGCATGGCGAACGCCCGTTTTATTTTGGTAGGTTTGCCCACGGCTATGTCGCACAGCCGTGGCATTTTATCGTAGCCCGTGTTTGGGAAAAATTTCTGCCTGTTTCCACACGGTCCATAACATGCCCGTGTGCCTGGCCGTGTCTGTGTGGAAAGCCTGTATTCAAGATCTCCGTTATTAAGTTAAGTGTTAAATAGTAAAATTTAAAGAAATTAATATTGTTAGTGCTCAGGTTGCCTCCCGAGAAGCACTTAGTTAGAGTCTAAGCTCGACTCTACGTTGTGGGTGTATTTAGGTAACTTCATGGAGCCGTAACTCCTCTTTATCGCCTTTGAAATTCTCACCATTATACATTTTGAGACGATGTCCATTTGCTTCAAAAGTGCCTTGTGATGGATGACTTACCTCTACTGTACCATATGGAAACACAGTTTGAACTTCGAAAGGACCTGGCCATCGTGATTTAAGCTTTCCCGAAAATAATTTGAGCCTCGAGTTATATAGCAGGACAAGATCTCCAACTTCAAATTGCCTTTGTTGCTTCAAATGGGTGTCGTGGCGGCGCTTCGTCGCTTTCTTATATAGGCGCGAATTTTCATATGCATTGGCTCGCCACTCATCTAACTCATTCAGCTGCATCAACCTATTTTCACTTGCAAGTTTGGGGTCAAGGTTTAGAAATTTTATAGCTCAGAATGCCTTGTGTTCCAACTCAAACGGTAGGTGACAACTTTTCCTATAAATAAGTCTGTAAGGTGATGTTCCTATGGGAGTCTTAAAAGTAGTTCTATAAGCGCATAAAGCATCATCTACTTTCATTGCTCAATCTTTCTTGTTTAATTCTACTGTCTTTTCTAGGATACGTTTAAGCTCTCGGTTCGCTACTTCGACTTGGCCACTAGTTTGAGGGTGATAGGAGGTAGCTGTTCTGTGATGAACTCCGTATTTCTTTAGGGTCTTGTCAAATTGGGTGTTGCAAAAATGAGTACCCCTATCACTGATAATTGCTTTAGGTGTACCAAATCGAGAGAAAAGTTTCTTAAGGAATCGTACTACTACTTTAGCATTATTAGTAGGTAAAGCTTGGGCTTCAACCCATTTGGACATAAAATCAACAGCTACTAAGATGTATTTATTCCTGAATGAACTAGGGAATGGACCCATGAAGTCGATACCCCAAACGTCAAATATTTTACATGAGAGCATATATGTTTGAGGCATTTCATCATGTTTGGATATATTATCTATCCTTTGACATTTTTCACAAGAAGTAACATACCTGTTGGCGTTTTTGAATAGAGTGGGCCAATAAAAACCTGATTCGAGGATTTTATGTGTGGTCTTATTTCCACCGTAATGTCCTTCAGCCGGTCCTGAGTGGCAATGTTCTAAGGTTTTTAATGCTTCTGTCCTTGTAACGCATCTCCTAATGATTTGATCTGCACATTTACGAAAAAGAAAAGGGTCTTCCTAGAAGTAGTTTTCACATCAGCAAAGAATCGCTTCTTTTGCTGATGTGTCAACCCTTTTGGGATAATGTTAGCGGCTAAAAAATTTGCAATATCTGCAAACCAAGGTACCTCAGAATCAGATATAATAAAAAATTGTTCTTCAGGGAACGAATCTTTTATTTCAATGTCATCTGGTTCTGTGGTACTTGAGTTTTCAAGCCTAGGGAGATGGTCAGCTGCAAGATTTTCAGCTCCTTTCTTATCCTTAATCTCTAAGTCAAATTCCCATTGAATAAGTCGAGGTTTTGCATCAGTTTTAGTCAAAAGGTGGCGAAGAGCGGAATGGTTAGTATAAATGACAACTTTAGAGAATATTAAATATGACCTAAATTTATCGAATGCAAAAACCACAGCTAGCAACTCTTTCTCCGTGGTGGTGTAGTTTTTTTGTGCGGCTGTCAAAGTCCTGCTAGCATAATAGATAGGTTGAAAATGTTTATCTCTTTGCTGTCCCAAAACTGCACCTACTGCAAAATCACTCGCATCGCACATTAGTTCAAAATGTGAATTCCAATCAGGTGCAATTATAATTGGAGCTTTAGTTAGTTTATCCTTTAAAGTATTAAATGCTTCTAAACACTCCTAATTGAAATTAAAAGACACATCTTTTTCTAGTAATTTAGTTAAAGGCTTAGCTATTTTAGAAAAGTCTTTAATAAATCTTCTATAAAACTCAATATATCCTAAGAAGCTTCTAATAGCCTTAATCGAATTAGGGGGAGGTATTTTTTCAATGGTTTCAATTTTAGATTTATCAACCTCAATCCCTCTACTAGAAATTTTATGTCCTAACACAATACCTTCTTGAACCATGAAGTGACATTTTTCCCTAGTTAAGCACAAGGTTTGTTTCCTCACATCTTGTTAACACTCATTTTAAATTTTTTAGGCAAAGATGAAAAGAGTTACCGAAAACCGAAAAATCATCCATAAATACCTCCATGACGTCTTCTACGAGTTTGTCAAAAATGACCATCATGCAGTGCTAAAAAGTAGCAGGAGCATTACATAATCCAAAAGGCATTCTATGATAAGCAAACGTACCGTATGAACATGTAAATGTCGTCTTTTCTTAATCTTCAAGAGCTATTGGGATTTGGAAATAGCCAGAGAGTCTATCTAAAAAGAAGTAGTACATGTGTCCTGACAATCTTTCCAACATTTGGTCAATGAATGGAAGGGGAAAGTGGTCTTTTCTCGTGGCATCATTTAACTTCCTATAATCAATGCACACTCTCCAACCTGTGACTGTCCTTGTTGGGATTAATTCATTCTTCTCATTGGCTACAATAGTCATGCCTCCTTTCTTAGGAACAACCTGCACTGGACTCACCCAAGAACTGTCAGAAATAGGATAAATAATTCTAGCATCTAGGAGTTTTATTACCTCAACTTTAACAACTTCCTTCATGTTGGGGTTCAGTCGTCTTTGGGCTTCTACGCATGGTTTATATTCATCTTCCATTAAAATTTTGTGGGTGCAAAAAGAAGGGCTGATCCCTTTAATGTCAGAAATTTTCCAAGTTATGACCCTTTTATGCTCTTTTAATACTTGGAGTAATTCTTCTTTCTCATTGGGTTGCAAGTTGGATGCAATAATTACTAGTAATGTGGAATTATTTCCAAGGAATGCATATTCCAAGTGATTCGGCAATTGTTTAAGTTCCAGTTTGGGGGGTTCGTCAATGGAGGGTTTTTGCTTAAGTTCATCTTTTACCCTAATTGCCTCATATTCTGCTAGTTTTGGGGAGGTTTCATTGGAGTTTAGTTCGGTTCCTAATTTAGGGTCATCATGTATCCCCTCTCTTTAGGCGAGACACAGTTCCATTGTGTCCTTGTGTACGATTTCCGGAAAAGAATCTTAAGTAGCATGATCAATGGAGTCGATAAAATAACATGAGTCATCCTGTTCTCTAGAAAATCTCATGAGATCATAAATTTTAAAAATAACCTCTTCGTCACCTACTCTAAGTACCAATTTACTATCACCCACATCAATTACCGCTCTAGCAGTGGTTAAAAATGGCCGACCTAAAATAAAAGCACCTCAACATCTTCATCCATGTCAAGCACAATGAAATCAACAGGGAATATAAATTTGTCTACTTTTACAATTACGTCGTCTATAATTCCTCTAGGATATTTAACAGATCTATCAGCTAATTGAATACTCATCCTAGTGGGTTTAGGTTCCCCAAGACCAAGTTGTTTAAACATTTTATATGGCATCAAATTAATGCTGGCGCCTAAATCAACTACTGCTTTATCAACATTCAAACTACCAATTAAGTAGGGAATAGTAAAACTTCCTGGATCTTTCAGTTTGGTTGGCAATTTATTTTGGAGTATGGCTGAGCACTCCTCATTAAGTTCCACTGTAGATAAGTCTTCAAATTTCCTTTTGTTTGTTAGAAGCTCCTTTAAGAATTTTGCATATGTAGGCATCTGCGATATAGCTTCAAAAAAAGGTAAGTTAATATGCTGTTGTTTAAAAAGTTCAAGAAATTTACCGAATTGTGCATTCATATGGTCTTTCTTGAACTTTGCTGGGTATGGGATTGGTGGTTTATGTTCTTTTGGCATTAGGTTGTCTTTGTTTTCGGGTTCAACCTCCTTTCTATCAGCTTCTTATGGTGGCTTCTTTTTAGATTCAGCTAACACTCTCCCATTCAGTGTAACTGCTTTCATGTGCTCTTTTGGGTTGTTGTTTGGCAAGCTACCTTATGGTCGTTCGAAAATCAACTTGGCAAGCTATCCAATCTGAGTTTCAAGCCCTTGGATCGATGCTTGTTGATTTTTACGTACTGTCTTGATATTTTGGAAATGAGTTTCTGACACCGAGATAAATTTGGATAACATCTCTTCAAGGTTCGATTTCTTTTCCTATTGATAGGGTGGTTGTTGAAAACCCAAAAGATTCTATGGCCTTTGATTCCCTTGACCACCCTAGGAGAAATTTGGGTGGTTCCTCCAACCTGCATTATATGTATTGCTATAAGGATTATTTTGAGATCGAGGATTATTACCCATGTAATTTAATTGTTCATTCTCCATGCTGTGGCCATAGGATTGATATTCTGAATTGCTTGATCCACCTCCACTGACTTCACAGTGCATTACTGGATGAACCTGGGAAGAACCAAGTAAACCATCAATCTTTTTTATTTAGAAGTTCTACTTGATTTGATAGCATAGTAACCGAATCGACATTATAAACGCCTGCTGTTTTAGTTGGCTTAGTCCTCATGACTTTCCACTGATAGTTATTCAGTGACATCTCTTCAATAAATTCGTAAGCCTCTTCAGATGTTTTGTTATTGATGGTTCCCCTAGCTACTGCTTCAATCATTTGTATTGTCGAGGGGTTCACACTATTGTAGAATGTTTGAACTTGCAACCATAGAGGTAATCCATGGTGAGGACACTTTCGCAGTAGGTCTTTGTATCTCTCCCATGCATTGTAAAGAGTTTCTCAGTCCATCTGCACAAATGAAGAGATATCATTACGTAATTTGGCCGTTTTAGCCAACGGAAAATATTTTAATAAAAATTTTTCAGTCATTTGTTCCCAGTAGTAATTGACCCTCATGGTAACGAGTTCAACCACTGTTTAGCTTGTTCCTCAATGAAAAAGGGAATAATTGAAGACGAATGACATCGTCAGAAACGCCATTAATTTTAAATGTATCGCAGAATTCCAGGAAATTTTCCAAGTGAATGTTTGGATCCTCATCCTGCAAACCATCAAACTGAACAAATTACTGTATCATTTGAATAGTGTTAGGTTTTAGTTCAAAATTATTCGCAGCAATAGCAGATCTAACTATACTTGACTCAGTTCTTATTAAAGTAGGTTTAGCATAATCATACATAGTACGAGGAGCAGGATTCTGATTTGCTAGTTCAATGGGTATCGTAGGAGGTAGCTGATTTCTTGATTTTCAGCCATCTCCTCAGTCGTAGTTGAGATATCGTCCTCTTACTCTTCCTCTGTGTATCTTAGGCTTCGCCTTATTTCTCTTCGGTTTCTGCAAACTGTGTGATCGATTTCTTCGTCAAAAAGTAGTGGTCCTGACGGGTTTCTTCTAGTCATAAACTATAAAAACCTGCCAAGAGAAAGAAAAAGTAAATTAATAATAATAAAATTAACTTGCAAGGAAAATAAATGGCTAAAGTAATAAAAATTGAGTGTTCCTAATATCTTAGCTCCCCGGCAACGACGCCAAAAACTTGATCGTGATTTTGTGATAGGTTTTAAATATTTATAATTAATCGTTCTTGAAACTAACTATTATCACGATGTAGGCAAGTGTACCTATCGAACAGTAGTATAGTTTTAGCAAGACCGGATTGTCAAACCCAAAGGAACTAAAAGTACTAGTAACAACCGTCTTTTTATTATCTAGCCTAAGAATAAGGGGGTTTGTTTTAACTAACTAATTAACTAAACTAAGAATTCACAGAAAATAGAATTGGGGGATTACTTTTTGAAACCGATTGAATTAAGACAATACCTAAGGAAGAATCCACTTAGACTTTACTTGTTATTCTGACTCTGAATCGAACGATTTATTCATTTAACTTGTTCTGTAGAGATCCCTAAGTTATGTTATTATCCCTATTCAAGACTAATAACGTCTAATACCTAGATTGAATAACTTAGACTTTTCTCTAATTATCACCCTAGGGTTACATTAACTCGATCTATGGATCCCCTTATTAGGTTTCACCCTAATCCGACAAAATCTTGTCACCCTATCTCTAGGTGCGTAATTAACTCCGCTTAATTATGACAATTGTACTCTTAGACAGGGTCTATTCCTCCTCTGAATAAGATCGTAACTTGAATTAATATCCTGGAATATCAAAACAAGAATTAAGAACACATAATTAAGAACAACTCAAACATTTATCATACAATTCAGAAAATAATAACAAGATTCGTCTTAGGTTTCATCCCCCTTATGTATTTAGGGGATTTAGTTCATAACTAAAAAGGAAAATATCTCAGAAGAATAATGAATATAAAACATAAAGAAAACCCAAAACTCCTGAAGGGAAATTGAGGGGAGATCTTCAGTCTTGAGGATGAATCCTACTTTTGAGATGGATCAATCGGCTTTCTTCAAGTAATTCATTCCTTCCTCCCTGTGCCTCCTCCTTTTATCCTCTTCTAGGGTGTATTTATAGGGTTTGGAATGCCTAAGAGCCCTCAAAATTAGCCTTTTTCGAATTGGACTCAACTTGGGTTCAGCAGGGACACACCCGTGTGTGATTACTTTAGGCCGTGTTTGAGCCTGTTAGAATGGCGCGACCGTGTGGTCTGCCTGTGAGAGGAAGTCCAGGCAGTGTTGATTTCGTACGTTGGCCCATTTTCTCCGGTTTTGGCCCGTTTCCCGTTCCTTTCGCTCTCCTAAGCTCACCTAAGTACAAAAAATGAAATTAAGGCATTAGGAGCATCGAATTCACCAATTCTAAGGAAAAATCATCCATAAAATGCTTAAAGCATGGGGTAAAAATATGTATAAATGACGGTTGATTAATTACATGTATTTAAAAGTTTGATTCTAATTATACGAACTTACCTCGAGTTGCTCGGATGGAAATTACTGACTATTCGTCCAGTTTTCCTTTTCCCCGATCTAATCCCAATCTCGACTTATCTTGATCTATATATTATCAAAATCAACTTATTTAATCAACTATTTATTCATTTTACTCCAAAACACACATTAAGTCTATTTTACACATTTGCCCCTAAACTTTCACATTTTCACAATTTAGTCATTTCATATAAAATTGCAAATTCATGCAATTAATCACAAACCCATGCTTAGCCAAATTTTAATAGAGTCCCTAGTAGCCCATATCTTTTATTTATTTACACTTTTACCCACATATTTTTACATTTTCTCAATTTAATCCCCTTTTTTTGACATTTTTGTCAAAAATCACTTTACAAAAACTATTAATCTAACATTAAACCTTCCAAATACCTCATAATTCATCAAAGTACTCAAGCATTCAACAATGGCAACATGATAAATCTTTAACAGTTTCAAAATTTAAGGTACGGGCTAACAAGAATACGAAGCAACGATTAGAAAAAACATAAAAATCACTAAAAACGAGTCAAAAATCACTTACATGCTCAATATACCATGGTCGAACCTTCAAAGAATAAAAATGGTGTTTTTCCCTTCCTTAGTTTCAGCAAGATGAAGATGAAAGCACCAAAATTTTGTATTTGTTGTATTTATTAACTTATATTATCAAATTATCTATTTAACCTTTAAAAATATTATAAATTACACCAATTGCCATGCTATCATCATCCACTAACCCATAAATGGCCTATTTACTACTTAAGAACCTTTACTTTAATGTTCCATAGCTATTTGACACTTTTAGCTAATAAAACACAGGTTTTACGCTTTACGCGATTTAGTCCTTTTTTATCGAATTAACCATTCAAACAGTGAAATTTCTTAACGAAACTTTCACGTAATTAATTTATCATTCTGTATAAATTATTAAAATAATAAAATAAATATTTTTACTTCAGATTTGTGGTCCCAAAAACCCAAAACGGGCTGTTACAACTCTTCCCCCTTAGGGATTTTCGTCCCCGAAAATCTTACCAGTGAATAGGTTAGGATACTACTTTCTCATTGTTTCCTCAAGCTACCATGTAGCTTCCTCGATCCCATGTTTATGCCAATGAACCTTCACTAGGGCTATGTGTTTATTTCTCAATTCCTTGATTACACGAGCTAAAATCCTAATTGGTTCTTCGCTATACGTCAAATCTGTCTATATCTCAACATCTACTGGAGAAATCACATGTGACAGATCAGATCTGTATTGACGTAGCATAGAAACCTGAAAGACATTATGAATGTTTTCAAGCTCTGAAGGTAAAGCTAGTCGGTACGCTACAGGACCTATTCTTTCGACAATCTCATATGGCCCGATAAATCGCGGACTCAACTTTCCTTTATGGCCGAATCGAAGAACCATTTTCCACGGTGACACCTTTAGAAACACTCAGTCCCCAACTTGAAATTAAATTCTTTTTGTTTCAAATCCACATATGATTTCTAACGATCTGAAGCCACTTCTAAGTTGTCACGAATTGTTTTCACTTTTTCTTTAGTTTCTCTGATCAATTCAAACCCGTGAATCTTTTTCTCATTTAGTTCAGTCCAGTATAACGAGGTTTGACATTTGTGACCATATAAAGTTTCGTACGGTGCCATCTTTATACTTGTCTGAAAACTATTGTTATATGTGAATCCAATCAACGGTAAGTATTTTTCCCAACTGCCCTCAAACTCTAAAATACAACATCTCAACATGTCTTCGAGAATCTGAATAACTCTCTCGGTCTGACCGTCAATCTGAGGATAAAAAGCAGTACTGAAATTCAACTTCATACCTAGAGCTTCTTACAATTTCTTTCAGAATCGCGACGTAAATCTCGCATCTCTATCAGAAATAATAGATAGTGGCATCCCATGCAAACGAACAATCTCAGAAATGTACAATTTTTCTAGTCTATCAAGTGAGTAATCTGTATGTACCGGTATGAAATGAGCAGATTTCGTTAGTCGATCAACGACAACCTAGATAGCGTCTTTCTTTTTTGTAGTTAGAGGTAATCCTGACATAAAATCCATTGTAACTCTATCCCATTTCGACTCGGGAATCATCACAGGCTGCAGTAAGCCCAATAGTACTTGATGTTCAGCTTTGACTTGCTGACAAATCAAACATTTAGAAACAAACTCCGTGATATCTCGTTTCATGCCTTGCCACCAGTAAAATTGTTTTAAATCGTTGGACATTTTGGTACTCCCTAGATGTACCGATAATAAACTATTATGCGTTTCATGCAAAATCTTCTGCATAAGTTCTGAATTTCTTGATATACAAATTCTATTACGGAACCTTAAAAAATCATCAGTTCCAATCTGAAACTCTAAATTAGGGATAGTCTCACATTGAATTTGTTTAACTTACAATTCACAGTTATCTCTCTGAGCTTCATGGATTTGTTGAAGAAATATCGGTTTAGCTTTTAATTCAGCTAAAATAGACCCATCATTACAAATCATCAACTGGGTATTCATTGCTCGTAATGCAAATAAAGATTTTTGGCTTAGGGCATCAGCAACAACATTAGCATTTCCCGGGGGGATAATCAATCACAAATTCATAATCTTTCAATAACTCGAGCCATCTTCGTTGTCACAGATTCAAATCTTTCTGTGACATCAGATATTTTAAGCTTTTGTGATCCGTATAAATGTGTCATTTTTCATCGTATAAGTAGTGTCGCCAAATTTTCAATGCGAACACAATTGCAGCCAACTCTAATTTATGCGTCAGATAGTTCTTTTCATGCGGTTTCAATTGTTGGGAAGCATAAGCTATAACTTTTCCTTCTTGCATTAGAGCACATCCCAGACCATTTAATGACGCATCACTATAAATCACAAACTCTTTCTCCGATTCAGGTTGAACTAAAACTGGTGCTTCAGTTAATAGTACTTTCAACTATTCGAAACTCTGCTGACATTTTTCTGACCATTAGAATTTCACATCTTTCTGAAGCATTCGTGTCATCGGTGTCACAATCATCGAAAATCCTTTCATGAATCTTCGGTAATAGCCTGCTAAACCTAGAAAACTACGGACTTCAGACATTTCTCAGAAATTTCCAATCAACAATAGCAGAAATCTTACTCGGGTAAATTTAATACTTTCAGCTGAAACAATATGCCCTAGAAATCCAACCTCTCGAAGCCAAAACTCACATTTGCTAAACTTTGCAAATAATTTCTTATCATGTAGATTTTGTAACACAACTCTCAAGTGCTCGGTATGTTCAGATTCATCTCGCGAATAGATCAAAATGTCGTCAATAAATATAACAACAAATCTGTCTAAATATGGTCTGAATATCTGGTTCATCAAGCCCATAAAAATTGCAAGAGCATTAGTTAATCCGAAAGGCATAACAAGGAATTCATAATGTCCATACCTTGTTTTGGACGCAATTTTTAGCACATCTGACTCTTTAACTCGTAACTGATAATAACCTGATCTTAAATCAATCTTTGAAAATACTGTAGCCCCTTTCAACTGATCAAATAAATTATTAATCCGCGGTAGAGGGTATTTGTTCTTTATAGTCACTTTATTCAGCTGTCTATAATTGATACACAATCTCATCGTGCCGTATTTATTTTTTACAAACAATATCGGTGCACACCAAGGTGAATAACTAGGTCATGAAAACCTCTGTCTGTCAATTCTTGCAATTGAGCTTTCAACTCTTTTAATTCTGTTGGAGCCATTCAGTACAGAGCTATCGATATTGGTGTTGTTCCCGATACTAATTCAATACCAAATTCAACCTCTTTGATCGGTGGCAAACTCGATAATTCTTCTAGAAATACTTCCAAAAACTTACAAACAACATGTACAAATTCAACCTTTAATTCAGACACCTTTGTATCTAGTACGTATGCAAGATATGCATAATAGCCCTTTTTCATACATTTCTGAGCTAACATAGATGATATCACAGTAGGTAATTCACTCGAATTATCAGACTCAATCCAAAGAATTTTACCGTTCTGAAATTTCAATTCTATAATCTTTCATTTACAATTCACAACTACATCATGCATAGTCAGCCAGTCCATACCAAGAATCACATCAAACGCATCGAACAGTAGAAGCATCAAAGACAGACTTGCCTAAAATAGTAACCCCGATTCATCAAAGACAATTCTTACAAATTTTATCAACTAAAATAGACTTGCCTAAAGGTTTTGATACTTTAATTACAAACTCTGTAGACTCGACATGTAAACTCTTTTTAAATACTAAATTCATATAGATATATGAATGGGATGATCCAGGATCTATCAATGCAACTATATCAGTATCGAAAAGAGAAAAAGTACCGGTAAGAACATCTGGTGATGTTGCCTCCTCCCGTGCACGGATAGCACCTGCTCGTGCCTCAGATCTCACAGCAAAATCTCTTGTAGCGCCTCTGTTACAATTCGTATTTCTAGTGTTTCGGGGTAGTCTCCCTCTAGTAGTCGTATTACTTACTTTCGCTGGTTGATCTTTTTCAGCTATAGACTTTTCTGGATAGTACTAGAGATAATGACCAAGAGATCCACATTTAAAACAAGCTCCACTCATTATTCTACATTCACCGTAATGTCGCTTATTGTAGTGCTTACATTCAGGTTCAACATTTATAACACTACCCACACTAACAGTAGATGCCGTTTGAGGTTTAGAGCTGAAATGTCTTGCATCTCTATCTCTAATCAAAATTCCCGTAGAAGCAGTAGAATGAGGATGATATTCTCTAGATTTCTTTGATGTCGACTAATGTGATTTTCCCACAAATCTCTTTCTAAAGTTTCTAGCCTCAGAATCGACTTTTTTTTTCTTTGCTAAGTCTTCAGCTTTGCAAGCTCTGTCTACTAGAACGACAAACTCTTTTAGCTCAAGAACCCCAACTAATAGTCTAATTTCTTCATTTAATCCATCTTCACCTTTTACACATTATAGCCTCGGGAGAAACACATTCACGAGCATATTTGCTGAGTCGTACAAACTCTCTTTCGTATTTTGTTACCGACATATGACCCTATTTCAATTCAAGAAATTCCTTTCGTTTCTGATCAATGAACCTTTGGCTGATGTATTTCTTTCTCAATTCAACTTGAAAGAACTCCCAAATAACTCTTTCTTGCGAAACTACAGATATCAAGGTATTTCACCACTGATACGGAGTGTCTCTCAACAATGATACAACACATTTTAAACATTCTTCAGCTGTGCAAGGCAGTTCATCAAATACCCGAATCATGTTTTCAAGCCAAAACTTGTCTCTCTTAGGGTTATCCTTAACAGTGGCTTTGAATTCCTTAGCCCCGTGTTCCCATATCTTATTAACAGGTGGTTTATTCAATGGCAAAGGATCTATACCTTGAGGAATTACAGGGATTGGTTGGAGAATAGGTGGGGGTGGAGGTTGTTGAGCAGCTGAGTTTGTATGAATGTATTGTGTGAACCACTCATTCATTATTTAGAAGAAGGCTTCTTTAGCCTCTCCTCCTTGGCTGCACATTACGGGCCTAGAATCAGATGACGCTATTCCTTGAGCGGGAGCAGGCACATTACTCTCAACCTCATCAACTACAGCTCGATCAGGATCCATTTACTATATAAAAACACATTTGAAAATGTCAGGAGTCATCACACTATCACAGTTAATATATATGGCATGTATAGCTAGACTCACATACGCTACGTTAGTCCTAGAATCGGCTAACTGTAGCTCTGATGCCAATAAATGTAACACCCCTTACCCGTATTCAACGCTGGAATAGGGGTACGGAGCATTACCAGACTTATAACATATATAACCATACTTTTTTACATGCATTCAATCAATTCATACAATCATCATTCAATCTCAATCAATTTGTCTCTTATAATAGCCTACAAGGCCTTAAACATGCTTTAGGAACGGTTAGGGACTAAATCGATAACTTATAAAACTTTCACGAAACTTTAAAAGTTTTTCTCAAAACAGAGGATACACTCCTGTGGGGGCAGGCTGTGTGTCTCACACAGCCACTAAACATGCCTGTGTCACCGGTTGTAACAGCCCGATTTAGGGCCTAGTCAGAACAGTGGTCTCGAGACCACAAATCTAAAGTTAAAAAATTTATTTTATTATAATTATGAGGTTATAACATGATTATATTAGTGTATGAAAAATTTGGTGAGTTAATATTGATGTTTGTGAGCCCGATTGCGAAAAAGGAATTAAAATTAAAAGTCTTTAAAGGGCAACTAGACCCTTTTTAGAGTGCTGGGTCGGCCATAGAGTCAAAGGGGGATAAAATTTTTGTGGTTGGTATGTTAGGTGACTTATTTGGACTAAAATAAAGAAAAAAATGGATATCATCTTCTTCCCATTTCTTTCTCCACCAAAAATATCAGCAAAATAGGGGTTTTTGAAACTTTGAAATTTCAACAATTTATCACCTCAACAAGTAAGTGATTTCCATGTCTTTTGTTGATGATTTTTACATTTTTGAGACACTTGAAGCATGAGCTTTCAAATAAGGGGTCTATTTTGCAAAATGATTAAGAGTTTAGAGTTTTGAAATGAATGGATTTATGATATTTTTTGAGTTTTTATGGAAGAATATGAGTCTTAGTTGTGTTATAAACAACTTTTGTGAAAGGTGTTAGCATGAAAACACCTAAAGGGGCTATTATGCATAAGTTGTAAAATAGTTGATAAATATGTGAAATAGTGAGAATTTGAAGTTGCTATAAGAGTAAAACGGGGTCGCATAGGCCTAAAATAAGAGGAAATTCATTAAAAATCAATTTTAGAGAATAAGGGTAAATTGGTCATTTTGTCAAAGTCTAGGGGCAAAATGGTCATTTTACCAGATACTTGAATTTTGGATTGCTTAATTTTGTATAGTGACTAAATGAGTACAATTTCCTATTATAGATCAAGACTTACCAAATTCGAACCTAGACCGGGGGAAAGCCAAGCAAGTCGACTAAACCAACTAGTCGAGTACATTTTGTAAACCGAGGTAAGTTGTATGTAACTAATACAACTAAATTGTTAATGCATTTATTTAAGTTGTCATTGAGCTAATATAGCATGAATTGCTAGATTATGAATCGAGAATGCATATTAAATATTGAGATAATAGAAAGATCCTGTTGGAACCCTGGAAAACAAACTGGATATTCTTGCCATGATATTCGGGTTATTTGTGTGCCAGTGTAAGACATGTCTGGGACATGCATCGGCCATATAATGAGAGCCAGTGCAAGACCATGTCTGGGACATGGCATCAGCATTGAGACGAATGCTAGTGTAAGACATGTCTGGGACATGCATCGGCCTCGATGATGATAGCCACTATAAGACATGTTTGGGACATGCATCAGTACGTATATACGAGAGCTAGTATAAGACCATGTCTGGGACATGGCTTCGACCTCGATGATGATAGCCAGTGTGAGACCATGTCTGAGACATGGCATCGGCAACTTACCCCATGTTTGAGGCTTATAGAATATCCGGTAGTATTCTGAAAGGTTCAACTTTAAAGGTTGTGAAAGTGATTTAATAAGGAAAGTATAATAATGTTGTGCGTGGTACAAGTACCTAGTTGGTATGCATGAGTAATGAGCTCAAATTAGAAAATGTGACTTGAGTAGTCGGTAATGAGTAAGTCAAGTTTATGCTTACCTTTAAACTATGAGTATGATGACTAATGGTGAAATTGTTGTTGTATATTTATTTATATGCAACTTACTAAGCTTTATGCTTACTCTCTTTCCTTTCCCTTTCCTTTCAGTGCTACTTAATTAGCTCAAGGATCCCTTGAAGTCAGAGATATCGATCACACTATCAGCCGTAATATTCGGTATAGTAGGATTTATATTTTTGATTATGGCATGTAATGGGCTAGACCTTATTATTTTGTGTCTTTGAGAATTGGCCAAATGTGGTGGTTTGGGATAGATTCCACACTTTACATTAAGCCTTGAATGAGGATAACATTCATTTTGAATTTATAATAGGTGCATCTTCATGGTTAAATGAATGTCTATCATGCTTGATTTGGTATTGGTTGGTATTGACATGAAAATAGGCATACTAGGGTGGCAATGAGGCTTGGTAAATAGCCTCATATTGTCCACACGGGTAGACACACGGGCATGTGTCTAGGCCGTGTGTGACACACGGACAACCCCTTGGGTATGTGAGAAGGCCGTGTGTCCCCTGCACTTATAAATTTCAAGTTAGAATGCATGGTAATGGTCATACGGGTAGAGACACGGCCGTGTGTCTCATCCGTGTGGAAGGGCATGGCCTAGTACACGGGCATGTACCATGGTCGTGTGATGCTAACGTCAGAAATAGAATACCCAGGTTTTTGCATACGGTCTATGCCACGGGTATGTCATGGCTGTGTGAAAGGACATGGGCAAAGGACACGGGCATGTGTCCAGGCCATGTGAAGTCTGTACTTGTTTCATAAAAAATTGTGGAATTAAATTGACCACACTGGTGCGGGACATGGACATGTCCCTAGCACATGGGCGTGTGCCCCATACCCACACGGGTGTGTGGAGCCTTGAAGCATGAAATTTTCCAAGTTTTCCTTGAGTCCTCAGTTTGGTCCCGAACCACCTCGAATGTATGTTTTGGGCCTTGTAAGCCCGTTTAAGGGAAAAATTGAATATGAAATGAAAAGTTTTAAACTGATCAAAATTTTATGGCTCGATTTTCTAGGATTGGTTGAGTTTAAGTTCAGTAGCACCTCAAACCCTGTTCAGGAGTTGGATACGGGTGAATGGTGTTACATTTAGTGGTATCAGAGCTATGGTTTAGTCGATTCTAGGGCTAACCTAGCTAGAGTACGAGTCTAGCTATACATGCCATAAAAATATAATGATAGTGTGAAGATTCTTGACGATTATAAATTAGGTTTTTTTTCTTATATAGTAAATGGATCCTGATAGAACCATGGCGAATAACGTGGAAAGTAATGTGCCGACTCTCGCCGAGGGGATCGCGCCAGTAGAGAGCAAACCCGTGAGTATGAGTTAAGGCAAAAGGGCTAGAGAAGCCAACCTCCGAATGATGGATGCTTGGTATTCGGAGTTTGTTCATGCGAACCAGAACATTCCACCTCCCCCACCTCCCCCGATTCCTCAGTATGCCCCAATAGCTCCGCAAGGTGCGGACATGTTTAGAAGAGAGAAACCTCCGGTAGACAAGATTCGAAAACAAGTGGCTGAGGAATTTTGGGCTAGATTAGATAATGACCCGAAGAAGGGAGAGTTTTGGTTAGAAAATACCGTAAGGGTGTTCGATGAATTATCATGCACACTTGAGGAGTCCGTGAAGTGTGCAACGTCACTTCTACGGGATTTGGCATATCAATGGTGGAATACTCTCGTGTCTGTGGTACCGAGAGAAAGAGTAACTTGGGAATTTTTCCAAGAATAATTTAGAAAGAAGTACATTAGCCAGAGGTTCATGGACCAGAAAAGGAAAGAATTTTTAGAGTTGAAAGAGGGTAATAAGACTGTGACGAATTATTAACGTGAGTTTGTGAAACTCAGTAAGTATGCGCGGGAATGCGTATCCTCTAAAGCTACAATGTGTAAGAGATTTGAGGATGGCCTCAAAGAAGATATCCGAGTGTTTGTGGGCATCTTAGAAATAAGAGAATTTGTGGTGCTCGTCGAGAGAGCGTGCAAGGTAGAGGAGCTGGTAAAAGAGAGGAGGAAAGCAGCCTCTGAGTTGTGAGATTTGAAGAAAAGACAGATGGGGAAAGCATATCAGTCCTCATCTAAGAGGTCAAAAGAATTTCCTACCCGATCGAATGCTTCGGTGGGGTATTCGAGAAGAAACAAGAATCAACAGAATATGGCATCTAAAGCCCAGGCTACTTCGATCGCTAGTGTTGGTAGTGCTCGGCCAAATAGGCAGGAGTGTCCAAAATATGGGAGACGTCACTTAGGCGAATATCGAGTAAACGAGAGGGGCTATTTCAAGTGTGGGTCACTTGACCACTTTATTCATGATTGTCTTGAGATGGATGAGAGAGGGAGAAAACAAGATATGAAAGCAAGTAGTGCTCCCTTGAGGAGTAGGCCACAAAAGAACCCCGGGAGTGGGATTAGTGGTAGAGGCGCGCCAAGTGATGCCACGGTGAGGTTTGAAGTTAGAGCGCCAGCGAGGACCTATGCTATATGTGCCCGGGAAGAGGCAGAGTTTCCTAATATGATCACGGGTACCTTTTCTATCTATGATATAACTGTTGTTACTTTAATTGACCTGAGATCTACCTACTCTTACATTTGTATAGAATTAATACCTCGTATGAATATGTTAGTAGAGTCCACTAAGCTTGTAATAAAAGTGTCCAACCCGTTAGGCAAGCATGTGCTAGTGGACCAAGTATGTAGAAATTGTCCTTTGATGATTGAAGGCCACTATTTTTCGACCAACTTGATGTTGTTGTCATTTAATGAATTCGATGTAATTCTTGGGATGGATTGGCTGACCTCCCATGGAGTTGTAGTAGACTGTGGAAGAAAAGTAATTGAGTTAAGATGTGAAAATGAGGATGTTCTTCGAGTTGGACCAGATGAGTCAGAAAACCTGCTTGTAGTAATATCATCATTGGCTACTGAGAAACATTTGAAAAAGAAGTATGAGGCTTATGTAGCTTTTGTGCTGAATACTCAAGAGTCAGAGTTAAAGATTGAATCAATGCCGGTAGTCTACGAGTTCACAGACGTGTTTCCAGAGGAATTACCTAGATTACCTCCAGTGAGAGAAGTTGAGTTTGAAATTGAATTGGTTCCTGGTACGACACCTATCTCGATCACTCCATATAGGATGGTTCCAATGGAGTTGAAAGAGTTGAAAGCACAGTTGCAAGATTTGATAGACAAAGGCTTTGCGAGACTGAGCTATTCTCCGTGGGGTGCTTCGGTACTCTTTGTAAAGAAAAAAGATGGGTCGATGAGATTATGCATCGATTATAGGCAGCTCAACAAAGTAATAAAGAAGAACAAATACCCTTTACCAAGGATCAATGGTTTGTTTGATCAGTTGAAGGGAGCTACCGTGTTTCTTAAGATCGATCTGAGGTCTGGTTATTATCAGTTAAGGGTTAAAGAGCTAGATGTGCCGAAGCCTACGTTTCGGACAAGATATGGGCATTATGAGTTTCTTGTCATGCCATTTGGTTTGACTAATACCCTGGTGGTTTTTATAGATCTGATGAATCACATTTTCAGGCCGTATTTGGATAAGTTTGTTGTCATCTTCATTGATGACATATTAATTTACTCGCGTGATGAGGGTGAGCACGCTAAGCATCTGAGGGTTGTGTTGCAAACCTTGAGAGACAAATGATTGTATGCCAAGTTCAGCAAGAGTGAATTTTGGCTTAAAGAGGTCGAGTTTTTAGGACATATTGTGTCGGGAGACAGAATCCGAGTTGATCCAAAAAAGGTCTCCGCTATTGTGGAATGGAAATGGCTGAGGAATGTAATAGAGGTCCAAAGCTTTTTTGGTTTAGTCAGATACTACAGACGGTTTGTAAATGGATTTTCTATGATAGCTACCTCGATGACTAGGCTGTCGCAAAAAGACGTCAAGTTTGAATGGATGGAAAAGTATCAGTAAAGTTTTGAGAGATTAAAGGCTTTGTTAACGGAAGCCCCAATGTTAGTGCAACCAGAGTCAGGCAAGGAGTTTGTGATTTTTAGTGACGCCTCCTTAAATGGTTTAGGGTGTGTGCTCATGCAAGAAGGCAAGGTTATAGCCTACGTCTCGAGATAGCTAAAACCACACGAGAGAAATTATCCGACCCATGATTTGGAGTTAGCGGCTGTAGTGTTCGCGCTAAAGATTTGGAGGCACCATTTGTATGGAGAGAAATGTCGGGTATTCACTGACCATAAGAGCTTAAAGTACTTGATGACTCAAAAGGAGTTGAATTTTAGGCAACGCCGACGGTTAGAGCTGTTAAAAGATTATGAATTAATTATCGACTACCATCCGAGAAAGGCGAATGTAGTCGCCAACTCCTTGAGTAGGAAGTTGTTATTTGCCTTACGAGCCTTGAATAATCAGTTGACTGTAGCTAATGATGGTTTGATTCTAGCCAAGTTGAGAGCTAGATCGACCTTTCTTCAAGAGGTCCGAGAAGCTCAAAAAGGTGACGAGGAATTGCAAGCTAAGAGAATTCAATATGAGTCAGAAATTAAATCAAATTTTCGCATCAGTACCAATGGATGTTTAATGTTCAAAGGAAGAGTTTGTGTACACAAAGACAATGAACTTATTCAGAAGATTCTGAGTGGGGCACATGACGGTTGTTTATCTGTTCACCCGGGTAGTGCGAAAATGTACAACGACCTTAAGAAAATGTATTGGTGATCGGGTATGAAAAGAGACATTTTTGAGTTCGTTTCTAAGTGCCTAGTGTGTCAGCAAGTAAAGGCTGAACATCAAGTACCTTTGAGTTTACTTCAGCCTATTATGGTCCCCGAGTGGAAATGGGATCGTATCACTATGGACTTCGTGACCAGTTTGCTAGTAACCCCGAAAAGGAAAGATGCAGTATGGGTTATTGTCGACAGACTAACTAAGTTGGCACATTTTGTACCACTGCGTACCGACTACTCCCTCAAGAAATTAGCCGACATATATTTCTAAGATTGTGAGACTTCATGGAGTGCCATTGTTGATTGTGTCAAATAGAGATCCAAGGTTTACCTCAAGGTTTTGGAAAAAGTTACAAGAGGCTTTGGGAACCAAGTTGAGTTTCAGCACGACATTTCATCTGTAAACTGACAGACAGTCAGAAAGAGTGATACAGATCTTAGAGGACATGTTGAGATGTTGTGTTCTTGAAATTCAAGGAAGTTGGGAAAAATACTTAACATTAGTTGAATTCGCCTACAACAACAACTATTAGTCGAGTCTGAAAATGGTGCCTGATGAGGCCTTGTACAGACGAAAGTGTCGAACCCCCTTATATTGGATTGAGCTCAAAGAAAATCAAATTCATAGGGTTGATTTGGTTAAAGAGGCTGAAAAAAAAGTTAAAGTGATTCGTGACTGCCTGAGAGCCGCCTCGGATAGACAAAAATCCTACGCGAATTTGAGACGGAAGGAAATTAAGTTTGAAGTCGGTGATAAAGTATTTTTAAAAGTTTCTCCGTGGAGGAAAATCCTTAGGTTTGGTAAAAAGGGCAAGTTGAGTCCCCGTTTCATAGTACCTTATGAGATTACCAAGAGAGTAGGGCCTGCTGCCTACCGATTGGACTTGCCACCAGAGTTAGAAAAGATTCACGATGTGTTTCATGTGTCCATGTTATACTGGTACAGATCAGACCCTTTGCATGTAATTGCTCCAACTGAAGTTGAGATTCTTCCGGATATGAGTTATGGTGAGGAGTCGGTCAAGTTTTTGACTTGAGAGGTCAAACAGTTGAGAAATAAGGATATACCACTTGTGAAGGTATTCTGGCATAGACATGGGGTCGAGGAAGCCACATGGGAACCCGAAGAGTCTCTGAGAGAGCAGTATCTGAACTTATTCACCGGTAAGATTTTCGAGGATGAAATCCTAAAGGGGGGAGAAATGTAACAGCCCAATTTAGGGCCTAGTCAGAACAGTGGTCTCAGAACCACAAATCTAAAGTTTGGAAATTTATTTTATTACAATTATGAGGTTATAACATAATTATAATAGTGTATGAAAAATTTGGTGATTTAATATTGATGTTTGTGAGCCCGATTATGAAAAAGGACTAAATCGCATAAAAGAAAAAAGTTGTATTTTAGTACCCGAATGTGCCAAATAGCTAGAGAATTAAAATTCAAGGTCTTTAAAGGGAAACTAGACCCTTTTTAGAGTGCTTGGCCAGCCATAGAGTCAAAGGGGGACAAATTTTTTTGTGTTTGGTATGTTTGGTGACTTATTTGGACTAAAATAAAGAAAAAATGATATCATCTTCTTCCCATTTCTTTCTCCACTGAAAATATCAGAAAAATAGGGGTTTTTGAAGCTTTGAAATTTTAGAAATTTATCACCTCAACAAGTAAGTGATTTCCATGTCCTTTGTTGATGATTTTTACATTTTTGAGATCCTTAAAGCATGAGCTTTCAAATGAGGGGTCTATTTTGCAAAATGATTAAGAGTTTAGAGTTTTTCCATGAATGGATTTATGATATTTGATAAGTTTTAATGGAAGAATATGAGTCCTAGTTGTGTTATAAACAACTTTTTTGAAAGGTGTACCTAAAGGGGCTATTATGCATAAGTTGTAAAATAGTTGATAAATATGTGAAATAATGAGAATTTGAAGTTGCTATAAGAGTAACAAGGGTTCGGATAGGCCTAAAATAAGAGGAAATTCAATAAAAATTGATTTTCGAGCATAGGGGTGAATTGGTCATTTTGTCAAAGTCTAGGGGCAAAATGGTCATTTTACCAAAGACCTGAATTTTGGATTGCTTAATTTTGTATAGTGACTAAATGAGTACAATTTCCTATTATAGATCAAGACTTACCAAATTCGAACCTAGACCGGGGGAAAGCCAAGCAAGTCGACTAAACCGACTAGTCGAGTACATTTTGTAAATCGAGGTAAGTTGTATGTAAGTAATACAACTAAATTGTTAATGCATGTATTTAAGTTATCATTGAGATGATATAACATGAATTGCTAGATTTTGAACTGAGAATGCATATTAATGATTGAGATAATAGAAAGATCTCATTGGAACCCTAGGAAACAAATTAGATATTCATGCCATGACATTCGGGTTATTTGTGTGCCAGTGTAAGACATGTTTGGGACATGCATCAGCCACATAATGAGAGCCAGTGTAAGACCATGTCTGGGACATGGCATCGGCATTGAGACGAGTGCTAGTGTAAGACATGTCTGGGACATGCATCGGCCTCGATGATGATAGCCAGTGTAAGACATGTCTAGGACTTGCATCGGCTAAGAGTTGTGCTAGTGTAAGACATGTCTGAGACATGCATCAGCACGTATATACGAGAGCTAGTATAAGATCGTGTCTGGGACATGGCTTTGACCTCGATGATGATAGCCAGTGTGAGACCATGTCTGGGACATGGCATTGGCAACTTACCCCATGTTTGAGGCTTATAGAATATCCGGTAGTATTCTGAAAGGTTCAACTTTAAAGGTTATGAAAGTGATTTAGTATGGAAAGTATAATAATTTTGTGAGTGGTATAAGTACTTAGTTGGTATGCATGAGTAATGAGCTCAAATTAGAAAATGTGACTTGAGTTGTCGGTAATGAGTAAGTCAAGTTTATGCTTACCTTTGAACTATAAGTATGATGACTAATGGTGAAATTTTTGTTGTATATTTATTTATATGCAACTTACTAAGCTTTATGCTTACTCTCTTTCCTTTCCCTTTCCTTTCAATGCCGTTTAACTAGCTCAAGGATCCCTTGAAGTCAAAGATATCAATCACACTATCAGCCATAATACTCGGTATAATATGACTTATATTTTTGATTATGACATGTATAGGGCTAGACCTTATTATTTTGTGTCTGAGAATTGGCCAAATGTGTTGGTTTGGGATAGATTCCACACTTTACATTAAGCCTTGAATAAGGATAACATTCATTTGGAGTCTATAATAGATGCATCTTCATGGTTAAATGAATGTCTATCATGCTTGATTTTGTATTGGTTGGTATCGACATGAAAATAGGCATACTAGGGTGGCAATGAGGCTTGGTAAATAGCTTCATATTGTCCACACGGGTAGACACACAGGCGTGTGTCTTGGCCGTTTGTGACACACGGACAACCTCTTGGGCGTGTAAGAAGGCTGTGTGTCCCCTACACTTAGAAATTTCAAGTTAGAATGCATGGTAATGGTCACACGAGCAGAGACACGGTCGTGTGTCTTAGCCGTGTGGAAGGGCACAGCCTAGTACGTGGGCGTGTACCATGGTCGTGTGATGCTGACGTCAGAAATAGAATACCCAAGTTTTTACACACGGCCTACACCACGGGCATGTCATGGCCGTGTGAAAGGACACGGGTAAAGGGCACGGGCGTGTGTCCAGGCCGTGTGAAGTCTGCACTTGTTTCATGAAAAATTGTGGAATTAAATTGGCCACACGGGTGCGGGACATGGACGTGTCCCTAGGACACGGGTGTGTGCCCTATACCCACACGTGCGTGTGGAGCCTTAAAGCATGAAATTTCTCCAAGTTTTCCTTGAGTACTCGGTTTGGTCCCGAACCACCCCGAATGGATGTTTTGGGCCTCGTAAGCCCGTTTAAGGGACAAATTTAATATGAAATGAAAAATTTTAAATTGATCAAAATTTTATGGCCCAATTTCCTAAGATTGGTTGAGTTTAAGTTCAGTAGCACCTCAAACCCTATTCTGGCGTTGGATATGGGCGAGGGGTGTTACACCGGCTGTGTGAAAACAGGGATACATACTGACTTGGGTCACACGGCCAACCATACTCCCGTGTGCCATTCAAAGTGGCCACACATGCCAGTATTCCAGGCCTTGTGCTAGGCCATGCCAAACCTGTTGTGTATACTAACTTATGCAACACGGTCAAGTCACACGCCCGTGTTCTAGGCCGTATGCAAATTAGGGGGTATATTCACTTGTACCACACGGCTTGTCACACGCCCGTGTGTGAGACTATGTGGAATATACTGACTTCATTTTAATTTCAACACCAGGGGACACACGGCTATGCAACATGACAGTGTGTCACACACGGCTGAGACACACGCCCGTGTCTCTTCCCGTGTGGACAAAAATGTGCTATTTGCAAAGCCATTTTGCCACCCTATTTTTACATAACTGTACAAGCATAAATTGCTACATTTCTACAACTTAATAGGCAGCCAATCCATAACATTTCATACACATATTAAACGAATTCAACTACAATCATTTTCCACTCATATGCCTATCATATATCAAGACAACATTGCATATTTCTATTCCATTTACTACTTTCCAAAACATAACATGTTGAATACTTATACACAACCAAGACATTATACCAAGCTAAGAAAAATCACATGGCTTTATCTTATACCACAAAATGTACCAAAATCACTAGCTCAAGTAACCATAACTTTCATCTTTATAACTAGCCTATACATGCCATATTTACATATATTAATAAGTTCAAAGATACCAATCGGGAACTGGATAGTGTGGTTTGTAACTCCAACTTATTCGAATCGAGCGAGCTATCGAACCTATATAAAACATGGAAAAGAAACAGAGTAAGCTTTGTAGCTTAGTAAGCACACTTAATTCAGAATTTAACTTACCATTTATACATAACCAAACAATTAAACAAAGTATACCAAATTCACTTGCCAAATGCCTATACACAAGCATTCATCAACAAGTTAGTCACATAAGTGCATGTAATCATCCATTATCTCAGTTTAATACTCAATACATTGTATCATATCAAATTCACATATATCATGTACATCATTTGTAATATTTCATTCTCAATCATATAAGCAGTAATTCATTAGATAACAGTAACTCATCCATTTAAACAATACTTCATCCATATAACAGTAATTCATCTGTGTAACACAGCTTTTTCACATAACCAATAATAGGATTTATGCTCGTTGAACCTATAAGAATATTGAGGGATACTCGGGTGATATGCATTACATATAAATTAGTAAGTCGTCAATTCATTATCATTTCTGCTCATTCGAGCTATGATCATAAGCTCCTCTTGAGCTGATGGATAGTAAGCTCAATTGAGCTGAAATGGTAAGCTCCGATGAGCTGAAAATAGTAAGCTCTTACGAGCTGATATATTGGTAAGCTCATACGAGCTGCGGTGAGTCTGCAACACATGCAGGATCTCAACTTAAACGGTAACCCCAGTGACATGTCACTTGTATCCTACGAATTCCTACGGTTCAAACGGGGCTCGGTAACCATCAAACTATATCAATAAGGCATTCGTATTTCAAGTAGATCAATTAATCAATTATATACATTCATTTTAAATAATTACAAGTATTTAAAAGTTTGATTCTAATTATACAAACTTACCTCGATTTGCTCGGATGGAAATTATCGACTATTCATCCACTTTTCCTTTTCCCCGATCTAATCCCAATCTCGACTTATCTTGATCTATATATTACCAAAATCAGCTTATTTAATCAACTATTTATTCAATTTAGTCCAAAACACACATTAAGTCTATTTTACACATTTGCCCCTAAACTTTCACATTTTTTACAATTTAGTCCTTATCATATAAAATTGCAAATTCATGCAATTAATCACAAACCCATGCTTAGCCAAATTTTAATGGAGTCACTAGCAGACCATATCTTTTATTTATTTAAACTTTTACCCACATATTTTTACATTTTCTCAATGTAATCCCTTTTTGACATTTTTGTCAAAAATCACTTTACAAAAACTATTAATCTAACATTAAACCTTCCAAATCCCTCATAATTCATCAAATTACTCAAGCATTCAACAATGAAAACATGATAAATCTTTAATAGTTTCGAAATTTAAGGTACGGGCTAACTAGAATACGAAGCAACGATCACAAGAACATAGAAATCACTAAAAACCGAGTCAAAAATCACTTACATGCTCAATATACCATGGCCGAACCTTCAAAGAATAAAAATGGTGTTTTTGCCTTCCTTAGTTTCGGCTAGATGAAGATGAAAGCACCAAAACTTTGTATTTGTTTTATTTATTAACTTATATTATTAAATTACCTGTTTAACCTGTAAAAATATTATAAATTACACCAATTGTCATGCTATCATCATCCACTAACCCATAAATGGCCTATTTACTACTTAAGGACATTTACTTTAATGTTCCATAGCTATTTGACACTTTTAGCTAATAGAACACAAGTTTTACGCTTTACGTGATTTAGTCCTTTTTATCGAATTAACCATTCAAACAGTGAAATTTCTTAATGAAACTTTCACGTAATTAATTTATCATGCTGTAGAACTTATTAAAATAATGAAATAATTATTTTTACTTTAGATTTATGGTCTCGAAACCACTGTTCCGATTTGACCCAAAAACGGGCTGTTACATCCTATCTCTCTCTATAAATAGATAACACCGGTAGGGCTAAAAACAAAAGTTATACACAACTTTGAGATATTGTTATTCTACCCAAAAATAGTGAGAATTTATTTTCTAAGTATAAATTCTACTTTTTGAGAATAACAATTCTACCGATTTCTATAAAGAGATATTTACTTTTTTACTAAAAGTAAGAAAATTAAATCTGGTTCAGTGTTTAATTCATGATTGTTTGAGCCCACAATCGAAGCGATTCATGGTACGAGAATAGTGAAGAAGGTCATTCGATTGAATGTCGAGAATGTCAAGGATCCGTCTTGTCACTCCCCAAAAATTGGGTTAGAAGAATCGGGTTTGTGAAAATCAAAAGTGGTCACTCACCGATTTATAAGGTTATCATTGAGCATTTATAAATTGAGGGTTTGAAACGGATACCGAAATTAAGGTCATAAATAAATAATTAAAGTATTAAAATAATATAATCAAGTATTATTATATTAATTAATCTAAAAAAATTGATTACGAGGTTTAATTTGAAAATATCGTGTTTTAATTGAGTTAAGATTTAATTGAAAAGAGGGTAAAATGAATTAAAATATTAATAATGAGATTTGACTATGAGTATTAATTATTATATATAAACTAAAATAGAAATGTGTTAAAAATTATAAAATTAAATAAATTAATAACAAAAAATTGAGAAAATGTGTAAGCTAATATAGAATATGTAAGTTGAGCTCGAAATAATTATATACAATTGAGTGACTAAAAAAGTAAGAAATAAGACATAGATTGAGTGATTAGGCATTGGTGCCTCCTCCTTAGAAGCCAAGATTAGATTTACCCTTTTCCCATTTATTTTCCTTCTAATTTTCAGCAACCTAAGATAAAAACAATACTAAAATAAATATTATTTGGAGTAAAAACTTAACAAGAATAGGCAGTAGCCCAATGGTTAACATGCCACTCTCTCCCTTGCTTACCCAAGCCCAAGCTCCCTCATTAATATTATTTTAATTTAAAATTTCAACAAAATATTAGGAAAACCACAAGTGCAGCTCCTAGGGTTCACAAACCCTAGGAATTGACCCAATTCTTTCCTAACTAGAATTCATATATTTCCCTTCCTCAAAATCCCAATAGAGTTAGAATTCTATCATCTTTTTATATTCTTTTCCAATTAGAATTTCAATTTGCTTCTTTGCAAATCCTAAAAGAAATTTCCCTCCATCTTTCTATTTATTCTCTATTTATTTTCTTTCCTTTTTCTATACACCATATTTTCATCCTAATTGTTAATAATTATTTTTTGCTTTCGATATCAAATCAATCCCCGATAAATCAATTCTTTATTGATTGTTGAATTTATCATTGATAGCAATCGTAATTCCATCAAGTTCAGTAAGTGCATCTCATTCTAAAATTGAGACCCCAAATTTCGTAGAATTTCTATTTGATATTAATATTTCAAACCAATTGGAAAATCTTTCATGGTTATTGACAAATCTTTTATTATAACCGACAAATCTTGATAATTCTTGGAAATCAATCATTAACCTTATGAAATTTTCATTTGAAGGACTCGATTTAGGTGAATCAAATCAGATTTGATCATGAGAAACATCGACCAGACTCCTGGTGAAAGACGTGTGTTCTTTTATAAGTGAATTAGAGCAAAATCTAGCCTAGGATAGGGCCACACGGGCATGTGGGCCACCCATGTGGACCACACGGCCCCACACACGATCATGTCCCCCTGAAATCTTGGGATATGCGATTCTTGCATGACCTAGGACACTCACATGGCCTCTCACATGGTCGTGTCACTTCTGAAGCTTAATTTTGCATGTCTCAGATGGCCACATTCTGTCACACAACCTAGCTTTCACACGATCTAGGGCTTCCTGCACGGTCCAGTCACATGGCCTCATGTCGTCTGTAACTCAGATTTGATAGTTTTGACTTAGAATTTTATGATTTGTTCATATTATTCCCTGATTGATTCTCGAACTATTTTAATGTTTACTTTTTTTAAATTAAGTTCCTAAAAATATGAATCTTGTTAGAATCCATGACTTGGTTTATTGAATTGATATCTTATTTACATATATTTGCATGAATTGAGGATAATATACATGACTATTGTAACTATATATTTGTGATCATACGTACAACATGCCTTATGTTACTATACATCTGGATCCATGAAATACATGACTTTTGCAACTGAATTTCCATGACTAAGAACATGAATTGCTCTCATATTTATATGTATTAGATATGTCGCATTGCATTGCATTAGATGGGATGTTATGAACAGGAGAAGAATTAGCAGTTTATCTGCATTCGTTTGTTTTGTTGTGCATCCACAGCCAAAGGCAAATTCCATTTGCAGGCACTTGTTGTGTATCCATAATCAGAGGTAGATTCCATTTGTAGATTAGTTGTTGTGTAATCCACAGCCAAAAGTAGGTCCTCAATGCGTGATCATATATATAAGGGAAAAACCAAAAGAGAAACTTTGACAACGAATGCCATAGCAAAAGAAATGAAATGCAAGATGCATGAAAGAAACAAAGAAAAACTTAGCTGGCTTGGACTCGCATGTTGTAACAACCCGTTTTCAGTGAAATCGAAACAATGGTTTTCGGGCCACAAATCCGAGTCATAAAGAAATTTTATTTTAAAATTTTTGCATGGTCTGCATTATGATAGGAATGTTATATGAAAATTTTGATAATAAAATTTTACTGATTTCATAGTTAATTATAGAAAGGACCAAATTGCATAAAAATGAAAAAGTTGAATTCTTGTAGTTAGAAGGATTAAATAGCTATCGAATTGAAAACTTGAGGTCCTTATATGGTAATTAGAACATTAAGAAAAATTTAGTAGATATTTATGATGAATCATCCATTGAAAAGTAGAAAAAGAAAATGACTAAATTGGAAAGTGGGGAATTTATTGGATGATAAATAAATTAAATTGAAATATCATATTATTATTATTATTATTATTATTATTATTATTATCTACTTCCCTAAAAATACATGGAAACCCTAGGAAAGTGAAAGCAAGCTTTCTTGGCTTAATTGGGTAAGTAATCTTGTCCCGTTTTTTGTAATTTTTATATTTCCAAGATCGAAATAGCTTAATCTATCTATTTTGGGGATTAATTTGTAAAGATATCAAAGTACTAGGGTTTTCTCATGGATGAATATGCTGAAATTTTGAAATTTATGGTAGAAAATAAAAGGTAGTTGATAGATAAACAACTTTTATAAAGAGAATTTTGATGAAATTATAATTTAGGGACTAAATTGAAAAAAGGTAATACCCATAGAAAAATTTTGATTCTTGTGAAATTCATGGGCTGTTATTAGACATCTAAAAATTGGTTAGGCTTGGAATAAAGATTAAATTGCATGAATTTCATTTTCCGAGCTTAGGGACAAAATTGTCATTTATGAAAAGTATAAGGGCAAAATGATAATTTTGCCTAGGATGTGAATTGAATTAAATTGAGTATGAAATGGATTAAATTGATGTTAAATTCATTTATATAGATCCAGAAAACTCAAATACGAAGTTAGATCGAAGAAAAGAAAAAGTGTCGGATTAATAGATTTCTGTATATGAACAAGTGACGAGGTAAGTTCGTGTAACTAAATTGTGTTTATTTTAATACTTGAATTGAATGTGGTATGTGTTTGCATGAATTATATAAATTTCATAAATGTATGAAATAATCACATGCTCGTTAATGTTCAGAAAATGATAAGTTCTGTTTGAATAATGAAATTCGATGGATACATAATTTCCTGTATTGAATGTGGTTTTACATATGTTGTGAAAAGAATATAGCTCAGACGAGCAATCCTGTTAAAAGGCCACTCGAGCGTCTTGTTAGATAGTTCCTGTGAGCATCCTGTTTGGTAGTGATCCTGCATGTGTTGTGCACTACTGTAGCTCTTTGTGAGCATCCTGTTACATGATTCGATCGGTTGTGATCCAGCATTATTTTGTGGATAGAAACGCAACTCTTTGTGAGTGTCCTGATATAGGCTCTTATGAGCTTCCTGATATGGCTTGCTTAAACTTCCTGTTATGCTATCCAGAGCTCCTTGATAATAACTCTTTGGAGTTACCTGATAAGTTCACATGAGCTTCCTATATTAAACTCTTATGGGTTTCCTGTTATAGACTTGATAAGCTTCATGTTACATGACTCACATGAGCATCCTAATAAATGGCTTGAGAGAGTGCTTCCTGATTATGTACCCTAATAGGTACCCTTGAATAGGAATTGATAGATCACTGACATGTATACCTTGTGTGTACTACCTAGGTATCCATCGACATTTCAATAATTCGACGGACATAATTTCTGATGTGAGAAAATATAAGGATCAAAATGGATTATATCTCAGAAATTCCTAAAATACTTATAAATCTATGTTTGATGAGCTCATCTCCGTTTTCTTGAAATTCATGCGAATTACATAACTAACTATTTTGATGAGTGTATGTGATTAGGCAATTGGCCAAAATGATTGGATGTATGTTTTGTGTGATAATCTTAAATGTAAATACGTGGTAAGTTAAATTTCTGTTATATGAACTTACTAAGCATTAAATGCTTACTCTATTTTATTTTCCTCTGCTTTATAGAAATCAGAAGCTAGTGAAGGTTGGATCATGGTCGGAGACATATCACACTATCTCTCAGACTTCTCAGTATATGAATCAAGCTTACTTTTGGTATAATGGCATGTATAGGCTAAAATAGTTCAAATGATGAAATATTTTGGTTATAATTAGCCATTGGAATGACTAATGTTTAAAATACTTTGATGTATTTATATAAGGGCTTAATATGATTGATATATGTTGGACTAGAACATATGTGTTAATATATCATACACCATGCTTGTATTTGCCTTGGTTAAAATGTCTTGAATTGGTTGGTGAATATTGTTTAAGGTGATGGCAAATTTGGGTGAGAAATAAGGCTAGAAAATAGCCTTATTTTGTCCACATCGGTAGACACACGGGCGTGTGTCTTGACCGTGTGTGACACAAGGCCATGCGCATGGGCGTGTGGTTTGGCTGTGTGTCCCCTACATCTTAAAAATTGAGAAACATAATATTCAGAATTAGTTACACAGGCAGAGATACAGGTGTGTGTCTCAGTCATGTGTGATACACGGCCTAGCACATGGGCGTATGTCTTGGCCGTGTGAAACCTGTATCAAATTTTAAAAAAAATAAATAAATTGACCACACGGCCTAATACACAGGCTTGTGGCTAGTTGTGTGAAGTAAGTCATAGAGTTACACAGGTAAAGACATGGGCTAGAACACGATCGTGTGCCTCACATCGAATACCCACATGGCTTGGGACACAGGTGTGTCGTTGGCCGTGTGAGCCACACGGCCTGACCACATGGGCGTGTGTGCCTTGTACTGAAGAAAAATTTTGAGATTTCGCGAAAAATTTTCTTTGATTTTGGTTTAATCCCGACTCGATTCTAATATGTATTTTGGGCCTCGAGGACCCATTTGAGGGACATTATGATTGATTGTGATTGATTTCTAAAAATAAATAGTAAATGACATAAATTAATTAAAATTGAACTATAAACTCCGGTAATGCTCCAAATGTAACACCCCAAACCCGGCCCAAACATTATGGCTGAATCCGGCATGTTACATTGAAGTGTTTTAGCGAAAACCGTGTTTTCATTGAAAACCCTTCTTAAAATAAAAGAAACCTTAATTAACATAAAAAAATTCCTTTCAATCACTTGTTTAAAACATATGATTTTATGAAAACATGTCATTTTAAAATTTAGTTGCAGAAACGTAGAAAACATACTATAATTTAGTAAACCTATGTTCAACTTTTCGTATTTACAACGAAAATAATAATTATTAAACCTTGTTATAATCTGGTCTGAAACATACTTAATAAAATAAAAATTTATATGCTTAATAAAAACTAAGTCCAAATTATCTTGCTAGCTGGCCACCCAGAGTCCCTCCAAACATCGAACCTTCTACTGAGCATCACCTGAAAATAAAATAAAAAAGGGGGGGTGAGTTTTCGCAAACTCAGTGTGTACAAACCTCAACACACAAAAAAAACAAGCATTCCAAAAATCATCATACATCAAACATGCAATGCAATCCCATCCAAATTATCCATCCGTTACACACCAGCTCCATCCCCCGTCACACCATGTGGGGATATAAATATCGACCCACCCAACCGACACACCAAGGGTAGCCTGATTACGGACCTACCTTTATTTACATATTGGGCTTTAAAAGCCACCGTTGGATCCACGATTGTCAAGCAACCATGCGATCCTCATATACTTCCTCTGTTCCATAATTCCCAACCCATATGCAACCTAAGCAGAAATCATATGTATGCATGTCACTTACATTCAACACCTAGGGGTATTTTGGTCATTTTTACCCTTAGAGGCATTTCAGTAATTTTCCTTTAATTATGGTTTTCAATTACCTTGGCCCATTAACAAGTCCCATGAGCTAAGATGAATGACTACTATGCACCAGGTAGGATTCCAGAGAAGAGGAGGTGAGTCATTAAGACTGCTTAAGTACCAAGCTCTCCCTAGATCCAATCCTAGACATGCATATACCCGTTGCCACATCTTAACCCTATGATTGTCCACGGTCGCAAATAATTATTAAGTTTTATGTAGTTATCATATTCTAGGCCCAAAACCCCTTACAAAGCCCAATCAAATTCACATACTTGTATCTGACCCTTTAGGCCCAAATCACCTGTATATGGCCCATTAGGCCCAAATCACATTTATATGGCCCGTTAGGCCCAGTCACTTTCATATTCATGATCACATACAAATTCCCATCACAAAGCATCAATATTCAGTTTTTGCCTATTATGGGCCCAACAGCCAATTGGGCCCATTTAGTCCATTCCGGCTTATATGGCCAAATCACAACCCAAGTCCACAGAATCGCCCTGGGCCTCAGGCAACCTATTGGTTTCCTCCTCATGAGTGTTCGTGCACTCGCAAGACTACCGTAGCCAAACTTTCGACTTTTTGGCATTTCGACTTTTTGGCATTTCGGCATTTTGGCATTTTGGCTTTTGCCGATCTACTTGTATGTGCAGTGTATGTACACACCTGGTAAGCAAACGTGCTACGATTCCCTTAGTCACCAACCTACAAACGATATCACCATTCAATTAATTGCATGCTTAATACATATTTTTAGTAAAATAGAAACCTCACCTTAGCATTACCTTGCGCGATTAGCCCCTTCTTAAATAATTAACCACGATCAACTCCTAGATCTACACTAATCTTAACTATTAAAACTAGAATAATAGATGACTCGTATCCAACACAAGTCCCCTTACCTTAACTATGAACATTCGGCCACCTTAGTCAATGGGAGAGGAATACTCACCAAAACCGCAAGCACCTAAAGGCAATTTCGACAGAGAGCTAAGATCCGAGATCCGATGATAATTCCCTACGACAGTTGATTAGAAAGAGTGAGGGACAATAATCGATACTTAGCAAGGAAAACCGATTGTAAAAGCAACACTTACACTAGATCCGGTCAAAGAGTATTCGACCCTTGGGGGATTTGGCTTTTCTGGCTTTCAACTTAGTATGGTGAATAAGGTTTATTTGGCACGAATAAAAGAAGAAGAGTAGTAGAAGAAATTGGAAAAGAAGATTGTGTAGAGGAGAATAGAAATCAGCAAAAAGAAAAGAAAAAAAGAGTTTTCGGCTTTTAGGGAAAAGTGTTTCTCGCAACAAGGTGAGAAAAAGATTTCGGCATTAGCCTCATACCCTTGCATTCGACACCTATTTATAACCCTCAAGCCCAAGTTCCCATTTCGACTCCACTTGCTCCTCACTTCTCATCTCCTCATTTTTCTCCTTGATTACCCCTTGATCCTTTCCTTAATTTTCTCTCCTGAACACTTCTCTTGGAGTCCATTTTCACGCCACTTCCAACCTTCTAGAAGGCCAAAATTAAACTCTAAAAATTACTAAGCTAGGATTCGAACCTTGGATCTCCTTGCTAGCCACTAACGCCACCTCCCTACTCCCTAAGTGGAGTTACTTAGCCACTCCTCCACAAGGCTTTTTGATGCTATTTTTCCCTATCTTTATTTAAAAGCCCAACTGCTTGCCAACCCTGATTCTTTTAATAACTAAACGATAATTTCTTCTACCCCTAGATTCGAACTCAAACCTTAATTAAGACCTACTATAATTATCACTTGGCTAGGAATATAAAACACAATTTTTATCAAAACCGAAAACAAAGAAAGTTTGAGATTTTGGGATTTTTGGGTTTCGGGATTTTTGAGGCGTTACACCATAACCCTATTTTGGAAACAAAAATGGGTTAAGGGTGTTACATTTATTAGTATCAGAGCTACGATTTAGTCGATTGTCGGACTAACGTAGCAAGTACGAGTTTAGTTGTACATGCCATTATATAATTTGTGATAGTGTGATATCTCCTGACCATTTTAAATATGTTTTTCATATAGTAATGTCATCCAACCTAGCTAGAGCTAAATTCGAGGAAGCTGAGAGCACTGCTCAAGCTTCTGTACAAAGACTTGCATCTAGTAGTAGTAGAAGAAGAAGGCTTGTATTTGTGGGCCGAGTTGAGGAAGCAAAAGAAGCCTTATTTCAATTGATGAATGAGTGATTTACAGAATTCATAAGAACAAATCCTGTTGTATAGCAACCTCCCCCTTCTGTTCCTTAACTGGTTCCTAACATGCCAAAAGGTGTTGAACCTGTTAGAACTGGTAAGCCTCCAGTAGATAAAATCCATAAATATGGGGCAGAAGAATTTAGGGCTACTGCCAAAGATGATCCAGAAAGGGCTAATTTTTGGCTAGAAAATACTATTAGGGTTTTAGATGAATTATCATGTACACCAGCTGAGTGTCTGGAATGTGTCGTATCATTGTTAAAAGATTCAGCTTATCAATGGTGGAATACTCTAGTTTCTGTTATGCCAAGGGAAAATGTTAATGGGAGTTTTTCCTAATGGAATTCAGAAAGAAATATATTAGCTAGAGATTTCTGGATCAAAAAAAGAAGAAATTTTTATAGCTTAAATAGAGAAATATGATAGTATCTGAGTATGAACGAGAACTTGTTAGATTGAGCAAGTATGATGAGGAATATGTTCCAATTGAAGTAGCTATGTGTAAATGTTTTGAAGAAGGATTAAATGAGGACATTAAGCTATTGATTGGAATCTTTGAATTAAGGGAATTAGTGGTACTGACCGATCGAACACACAAAGTCGAGGAATTGAGTAAAGAAAGGAAACAAGTAGAGAGAGAAGCCCAAATTTCTATTAAGAGATTTATGAGAAAATCACAATCATCTGCTTCAAAGAAATTAAAGAAATACCATGATTGTTCTACAACCTTTATAGGATATTCTGGGAAGGAACGAGGCTCTCAACGCTCTAACCTGAGATCTTCTTCTCCATCAATAACAAGTGTTGGAAGTGTTGGTAACCCCAAACTGAGGTGTAAACATTGTAATAAATTTCATTTTGAGGAGTGCTGTTTGAGAAATGGAGCTTGCTATAGGTGTTGTTCTCTTGAACATTTTATCAAAGACTGTCCGGAAAGGATTAAAAAAGATACTGATCAGACTTTGAAACTAAGTATCCCTGCCTTGAGAGGTAGACCACCTCGCCATCTCGGTAATGTTAGTGGTAGCCGAAGTGTTACAAAAGATTCAACAGTTAAATCTGAAGCAAAAGCACCGTCAAGGACGTATGCTATACGTGCAAGAGAGGATGCCTCTGCACCAGATATCATTACTGGTACATTTTCTCTTCTTGATACTGATATTACTGCTTTGATTAATCCTAGTTCAACATATTTATACATATGCACAAATTTAGTGTCTGTTAAAAATTCACCTGTTGAGTTCACTGAATTTGTGGTTAAAGTTTCAAACCTCCTGGGCCAGTATGTTATGGTAGATAAAATTTGTAAAAACTGTCTACTGATGATAAAGGGTTATTGTTTCTTGGTTGATTTGATGCTACTGCCTTTTGATGAATTTGATGTAATTTTGGGAATGGACTGGTTAACTCAACATGATGTGGTGGTGAATTGTAAACAAAAATATATTGTGTTGAAATGTCAGAATGGTGAATTACTTCATGTTGAATTTGACAAACTGGATGGGTTATCTAATGTAATCTCAGCTATATCAAAAAAATGTCAGAAAAGGGTATGATGGTTATCTTGCATATGTGTTGGACACTAAAGCATCCGAATCGAAGATTAAGTTAGTGCCAGTTGTTTGTGAGTTTTCTGATGTGTTTTCGAAAGAATTACTAGGATTACCACCAGTTAGAGAGGTGGAATTTTCTATAGATCTTATTCGAGGAGCAACTCGTATATCTATAGCACCTTATAGAATGACCCCAACGAAATTAAAAGAGTTGAAAGCACAGTTGCAATAATTAACAGATAGGGATTTTGCTCGACCTAGTCATTCACCTTAGGGTGCACCGGTTCTATTTGTAAAGAAGAAAGATCGATCGTTGAGGCTATGTATTGATTACAGGCAGCTCAACAAGGTTACAATCAAGAACAAGTATCCATTGCCTCAAATTGATGAGCTATTTGATCAACTGAAAGGTGCCACTGTGTTCTCTAAAATAGATCTCAATTCTGGATAATATCAGTTGCAAGTAAAAGACTTAGATGTACCAAAGACAGCTTTCAGAACCAGGTTTGGACACTATGAGTTCCTTGTGATGCCGTTTGGTTTGACAAATACACCTGCAATATTTATGAATTTGATGAATAGAATTTTCAGACCGTATTTAGACAGATTTGTGGTGGTGTTTATTGATGATATTCTGGTATATTCCCGAGATGAAAATGACCATGCTAATCATCTGAGAATTGTGTTGCAAACTCTGAGTGAGAAACAATTATATGCCAAATTCAGTAAATGTGAATTTTGGCTTCGGAAAGTTGGTTTCCTCGAACATATAGTATCTGCTGAAGGCATCAGAGTAGACCCTAATAAAATTTCAGCTATTGTTAACTGGAAACCACCGAAAATGTGTCTAAAGTTAGAAGCTACCTGGGATTAGCCAATTACTATCGGAGATTTGTACAAGGATTCTCGATGATAGCCTCTCCAATGACTCGTCTGTTGCAAAAAGATGTGAAATTTGAGTGTTCTAATAAATGTCAGCAAAGCTTTGACGGATTAAAAGCCTTGTTTACTGAAGCACCTCTGTTAGTTCAACTTGAATTAGGTAAGGATTTCGTAAGGTGATGCGTCATTAAATGTGTAAGACCCCTTATCCATGTCCGACGTCGGGACAAGGTATGAGGCATTACCGAACTTAAACATGCACATACATACAAAAATGGGCCATAAAAATTCTTTTTAATTCAAAACTTTTCATACACATGCATAATGTCCATACACGATCTATGATGCCCTAAACATGCATTGAAAGTTTTGAGAAAACTTAGAAAATTTCGTTCCATGAAACAGGGTCAAACGCCCGTGTGAGCACAGGGACAAACTCGTGTGCTTAGGACACGCCCGTGTCCTCAGGCCGTGTAACTCTCCAACTATGACGTCAGCAATCAAAATTTAACCACACGGCCAAGCCACACACCCGTGTGCTAGGCTGTGTCATCCACACGGCTGAGACACATGACTGTGTCTCTGCCTGTGTAGCTAACACTTAGGCTATTTTCCATGCCTTTGTTACCATTAATCCCTCACATCTTTACACACATCAAAGTTATACATCATGGCATCATTTTAATGATTTAGAAAACTTCACTAAGGTGTATTCTTAGCTTTAACATGCTATCATTCACAAGTTTCACATACTTATATAATATCAAGCCTAGACACATTAATCCATATTCATTGACCTTGTCAAGTAACCTTATTTAAACATTAATCATTCATTTTCAATCATCATAGTCTTATTTCTATACCATACAATTACTTCATGGCTATAACCATTTTGATTGGTCATGCACACATGTCCTAACACCAATCATGCATGTCCCACAAGCATAAAAACATCATCGCACCACAAGTAGTAGAACTTATCATGAATAACTAGACTTACAAACCATAATCATTATAAGCCATATCTCATGGCTATATACAATGAATCAATATAAGCCAATACATTTGGCTAATCATAACAACATCTATCATAAAAACAAAGTCCCTCTACAAGCTACTCACTTGAAAGTGCTTAATACACATATGTCAATACTCCAAAGGTGATGGTTTGATAGTGTGATGCTACTTCTGACGATCTACAACCCCGAGCTAACCTGACAACACTAAAGAAATGAAAAGAAGAGGGTAAGCTTTATAGCTTAGCAAGATCGTATGAAAATAATAAGCAATTTATCAACTTGCTTCTCAAGGTAATACAACCTTATTTGCATTTTTACTTATTTTCTAGTCAAGCTGTTTTCTCGAGTCATAGTTACTAAATTATTTAGATGTGGAGCTAAGGAACTCCAAATTAAGATCCTCTAATTTCCTTGAAACTATACTCACATATCTTCATACCATAAAATTTTCAAAATTTTTAGTCTAACCAATAAGTATAGTTTATTCCTTAAAATTACCCCTTTTTTGCTGTCTGACAGTTCTGACCCCTCTTCACTAAAAATTAATTATCTTATAATACAGGACTTAGATAACATTCCTGTCTATTTCTCTTGAAAATAGACTCATTAAGAATTCTAAGAATATAAATTATAATAATATCTATTTTTGTACAATTTTCAATGATTTTATCAAATCATAATAGAAGATTTTGAAATCATTCTGATTCTATCTCACATTAATTTAAATATTTCATAATATGAAAATTTCTTGCTTATACTATTTCTTTTATGTGAAACTAGGCTCATTAAGCTTTAATTTCATATTTTATTTAGCCTCTAATTCAATTTTCACAATTTTTGGTGGATTTTCAAAGTCATACAACTACTGCTATCCAACATTATTGTGGTACAATATAATGATAACTATCATAAGTTCACTTTTGACTAATCACGAACTCACCATTTCATGAATTCCATGTTCAAATGCACAATATAAGTTAACATGATATTGCAACAAAATTTATAATCATAATTCATACATCTTAGCTCACTGATGTCTCAACATTTCAAAGTCTCAATAACCATAAGTTTGGTGTACATACCTGTACTCATCGTAATATATCATATAACCATACCTCTTTAACATGCCCTCATTGGGACTTTCGTCACATCTATTGCATTACCCATTGAACACTCAGAATACTATTGGATAAACAGAACACTTGCACATAAGTGCCACATACACACACGTAGCCAAAGCTACCTCATAACATGTAATGCTTAAAAAATGGAGCTACTCACGGGCTTGCTCATAAAAGCTATCAGTCAAGGTGTAGCTACATGGGCTGCTCGCACAAGCTGTCATGTATCCGACTAACTCAATGATTACCTAGTTACCGGTAGGACACACAAGACCATTGCCTGGAAACCAATTACATGTATCACATCCATAATGAACTCGAACCAATTCAACGAGCTCAGATGCCTCATATATATCACGAACTTGGACTAACTCAACAAGTTCGGATTTCTTAATTCCTAGTGACATGTCACTTGTACCCTAGACTATTCCTAAGATCCAAACAGGAATTTTTTTATACTTTATCTTTTTCGAACTTACTCGAAGTGTCGATCTCACTATCCATAGTATCAATTGCCCTTTCATAGCATAATAAGGCATAACTCAAATAGCGAATAAGCTTTTAAGAATTTACATAACACATATCACATATTGCATATATCACTTGTCATGGATCAACATTTTCTTGCATTTCATGTAATAATCTTCCATGTCATCTTTCCACATCATATACACCATTTCATCAACTTTTCCAATATATATATTAAATCACACAATACATGCAATAATAGTAAAGAATTATAATTCAAACATAACATCGCACTATTATTATCATACGAACTTACCTCTAATGCAATTTCGGCTAATTACTCTATTTTTGTCCATAACCTTGTACTTTCCGATTTAAGCTCAAATCTTGATTCTCTTGATCTAACATGATGAAATCCACTCATTTAATCATTACATTAATTAAAACACTCTATAATTCACAATTTAGTAAAATGTCCATTTTGCCCTTAGACTTTACAAAAATTATGATTTTGCCCTTAGGCTCGTAAATCGATTTTTATCAAATTTTATCCTTTACCAAGCCTAGCCGAATTCTTTTTATAACTATAGCAACTCACAATTTCAATTATTTCACACATTTACAACTTATTTTACAACTTTACAAAATAGCCCTTTTTAGGTGTTTTCATACAAACTTCTTTCACAAAAGTTGTTTATTACACAACCAAGACTCGTTTTCTTCCATAAAAATTCAGCAAACAACATAATTTCTCTCATGGCAAAACCCAAGACGTTCAACCATTTTGCAAAAAAGTGCTCCCTTTAGTTAGCTTATGCTACAAGGGTCCCAAAAATCAACAAAAATGATCATCAAAATCACTTACTTGCAAGGGAAGGAAGTTGCTGAAATTTTGAGCTCTCAAAGAAGGAAGAAAGATGAAAAGATGACATCTTTTGTTCTTTTTGTTTTATTTTAATACCAAATAAGCTACCTAATACCCACCAATTTTGACTTTTCAATTTCTTTCTATCTATGGCCGACCAAGCTCCCCTTTTTAAGGTCCATTTGCACTTTAAACACCCCAAATTTTGGTTATCTAGCTATTTAACATATTTAGCTAGCAAAACAAAACTTTTACCCTTTATGCAATTTAGTCTTTTTTCGCAATTAAGCATGAAATCGCTAAAAATATTTCACCAAAATTTTCATGCACTCATATAATCGTGCTATAACACATAAAATAACATTAAAAATAATTTCTCCAGCCCCAGAATAGTGGTTTCAAAACCACTATTCTGACTAGGCCCAAAATTGGGCACTTAGAATTCTCCCCCTTTGGGGATTTTCATCCTCGAAAATCTTACCAGGAAAGTGGTTTGGTTTCGCACATAAACTTCTCTTTCTCACAATCATTGCTAAGGAACCTTCACTCATCTGTTCCTTTAATACTTATCTCAACATTTCCTCACATTTGAATCATGAGTAATTCTTCATTATACAATGCTTTTACTAAACCTTAACCTCTATCAGAGCGTTCACGCACTCAAAAGTCTGATCCATACCATCATGCTACTTATACACTCTTGAATCTTTTTGACTTTCAATAGTGAAACTAGGTAGCTTATCTTGGTCTTATGCTCTCTATAATTTCACACAATCCAATAGTTTACGAATTAAATTCTCAATTACCTTTCATTTCAAAGCCTCTTCTGGCTTTCCCAAGAAATCAAGATATAAAACTCGGACCTCAATCTGATTAGTGGAGACTAGAACCTCAAGTTGTCCAACATTCATAAAGACACAAAATTTGTCGAACCTGATGAGTGAAATTTCAGTACATACCAGCAAGATTTACATATCTCGTCAAACATTTAATAATAAGTCACATAACATTTTTCCGTTTCAGAGACAGTAATAAATCAGAAATGAAATCAATAATAACTTCTCCTCATTTCCATTTTTTTTCCAACATGGGCGAAGATACTTCTGATGACACTTGATATACATCCTTAAACCTTTCAACATTCCAAATATTCATACATAAGGATCAATGATGTCAAGTTCCAAACTCGATCACTAATACACTACTCCTGTAAGTCTTCTTGCGAAATCTCTGTACAAGTTCTGAATTTTCTACCCATATGCTTGTCACTGCATTCTGCTCCTCTCAAAGGTCATACAACAACTATCACTGAAAATTAAGAAGTCTTTGCCCAATGCATACTAAACCAATTCAAATGCTTCTATTAATAACATTATCATCTGTCAAGTTTTGCTAACATGGACTAAGCCATTCGACTTTCATAAGACAACAAATTTATCATACAATCATTCGGAATCCAGACCTCATGCTAATCAAAGACCATTTCACTTGCATTAGTTCGAATAACCAATATATCTCAACTGAAAACATTAGCTTTGATTAATTTACTTGAGAATAGAGATTCATCATACCAATTAAAATTCAAAATTTCACCATTTATGCCTTTGCCGAAGTCAAATCCTTACACGGGAACTAGAGAAATCCAAATACTAACATCACCGTATTACCATAATCAAATCGAGAGCATAGTCACAGTTGACATGATTATCGCCACTAAAGAACACACATTGAGAATGAGTCATAATTGATAGATTATAGAACAAAGATAACAAGAAAACCAAGTAAAGAAATCCAGGATAGAGAAATCCCAAGATATAATACCATATCGGAAGACCGTAAACAAACTCTTAAGGAAATATGAAAGACCTAAAAAATTTCCCAAAGAGAAAAAGTCCAAAAGAAAACATCATTTCATCCCACTGAAATCAAATGCAACAATTAAAGGAAATACAATCATAGCATCATACACACTTTCACATAATTTCCCACCATACAGAATATAACAAAATACCAGAGAAAAGTAGAGCAAAACAGATTATAAACTGGTCAGATTGACAATGCCTTCGTCTGACATTTAGATCAGATAGCATTCTCATATAACAAGAATTTTATCGAAGGACAGATAGCTACTATAACACTTTTGAGAAAGATGATATCTTAAAATATATCAATAGAGACAATCATCATCTATTCACTATGACTTCCATACTAAAACATCTCATATTTCAAATATTATCCCTCTAACTATTTCTGTCATCACAAATCCCATATTATTACATTTTCTCAACCTCGTACTTGAGTAATTCGATTTACCAAAGTAAATTTCTTCTCTACTGTGACAGTGCATAATTCACATAATCTTTATGTCAACCTGATACCTTTCTAACTCTGGCTTTACTTATCAACTCACTCTCACTCTCTAATCATGTTCATAGATATTTCTCCACTAAAATCTTTGGTTTTCACACTTGTGAGTTTATACAGCGCAAATCTCATGAAATTCCATTATGAAACACCACTCTGGTGAGGGGGGTGAGGTCGTAGGGCCTCCGACTCCACTCCCATATACATATACATGTAACACAACTTTCATCATCATAGCAACATCATCAAAATCATATCATTCATTTCAGACAAACTGACATTCATATTCGTTTTACGCCAACTTTCCATTTATCTCATTTAGACAAGTACGCTTATACATGCGCTCTATGAATTCTGAATAGTTGTACTTATCCCATTCATTTAATCAAACAAGTTATGTTCATAACAACATACGGGAGCCAACAAACATGGATAAGTATATTCCAATATATACTTTCATCTCGCACATCACCGTATGCTTTTCATTACAAACATGTAAATCAATCCAAGCAATTTAACACTTATACTCAGACTATGTGAATTTGCCAACCATATTCATTCAAATAAGTATACATGAACATTCATTCCATCAAATTTTTTTATAAGTTATCTAAACACATGCTTTTTCCCGAGTAAATCGGCCATATACATCATAGAATCATCAACTAAACAGAAATAAACTTGTTACAATATAGTCCTTAATCTCATTTCAAGGAACCATTGTAATCCATCAAAATTTTAATGTCCAATAGGAACAATGCCATTTTATTCGTAGCATGATATTATGAATCTTGTTCATACCTTTCCGAGTTTCAACTCATCACCACGACACTTTATTCAAATACTTTGGTATTACCACCAACATAGTTGGGTGTAGCTCGGTTGGAGAGTACTTTTGTCTGAGTAAGATAGTTCTCATTCGCGTCGAGAGACATCACACTATCATATATCTGTGGCATGTATAGCTAGACTCTTACACGTGCTAGGTTAATCAAAGAACCGACTAAACCATAGCTCTAATACCACTAAATGTAACACCCCTTACCCATGTCTGACATTGGGACAAGGTACGAGGTATTACCAGACTTAAACATATACATACATGCGAAAACTGGTCCATAAAATATCTTTTTAATTTAAAAATTTTCATACACATGCATAATGTCCCATACACAGTCTACGATGCCCTAAACATGCATTGAAAGTAGTCAGGGACTAAACAGAGAACCTTAGAAAGTTTTGAGAAAACTTAGAAAATTTCATTCCATGAAACAGGGTCAAACGCCCGTGTGAGCATAGGGACAAACTCGTGTGCCTAGGACAATCCCGTGTCCTCAGGCCATGTAACTCTCTGACTATGACGTCAGCAATCAAAATTTAACCACACGGCCAAGCCACATACCCGTGTGCTAGGCTGTGTCATCCACATGGCTGAGACACATGACCGTGTCTCTGCCTGTGTGGCTAACACTTAGGCTATTTTCCATGCCTTTGTTACCATTAATCCCTCACATCTTTACACACATCAAAGTTATACATCATGGCATCATTTTAATAATTTAGCAAACTTGACTAAGGTGTATTCTTAGCTTTAACATGCTATCATTCACTAGTTTCAGATACTCATATAATATCAAGCCTAGACACATTAGTCCATAGTCATTGACCTTGTCAAGTAACCTTATTTAAACATTAAGTATTTATGTTCAATCATCATCGTCTTATTTCTATACCATACAATTACTTCATGGCTATACCGTTTTGATTGGTCATGAAGAATTTATCATGCACACATGTATTATCACCAATCATGCATGTCCCAAAAGCATAAAAACATCATCGCATTGCAAGCAGTAGAACTTATCACGAATAACTAGGCTTACAAACCACAATCATTATAAGCCACATCTCATGGCTATATACAATGAATCAACATAAGCCAATACATTTGGCTAATCATAACAAAATCTATCATAAAAACTAAGTCCTTATACATGCCACTCACTTGAAGGTGCTTAATACACATATGTCAATACTCCGAAGGTGATGGTTTGATAGTGTGATGCTACCTCTGACGATCTCCAACCCCGAGCTAACCTGAAAACACTAAAGAAATGAAAAGGAGAGGGTAAGCTTTATAGCTTAGTAAGATCGTATGAAAATAATAAATAATTTATCAACTTGCTTCTCAGGGTAATACAACCCTATTTGAATTTTTACTTATGTTTCAGTCAAGCTATTTTCTCGAGTTATAGTTACTAACTTATTTATATCTGGAGCTAAAGAACTCTAAATTAAGATCCACTAATTTTTTCTTTGAAACTAGACTCACATATCTTCTTACCATAAAATTTTTAGAATTTTTAGTCTAGCCAATAAGTGCAGTTTATTCCTTAAAATTACCCCTTTTTTTGCTATTTGACAGTTCCAATCCCTCTTCACTAAAAATTAATTATCTCATAATACGGGACTCGGATGACATTCCTGTCTATTTCACTTGAAAATAGACTCATTAAGAATTCTAAGCATATAAATTATAACCCATAAATATTTTTGTACAATTTTAAATGATTTTATCAAATCATAATAGAAGATTTCAAAATCATTCTAAATCTATCTCACATTAATTTAAATATTTCATAATATGAAACCCTCTTTCATACACCGTTTCTTCTATGTGAAACTAGACTCATTAAGCTTTAATTTTATATTTTATTCAGCCTCTAACTCAATTTCCACAATTTTTGGTGGATTTTCAAAGTCATACAACTGCTGTTGTCCAACACTGTTGTGGTGCAATATAATGATAACTATCATAAGTTCACTTTCGACTAATCACAAACTCACCATTTCATGAATTCCATGTTCAAACGCACAATATAAGTTAACATGATATTGCAAAAAAATTATAATCATAATTTAGACATCTTAGCTCACCGATGTCTTAACATTTCAAAGTCTCAATAACCATAAGTTTGGTGTACATACCTGTACTCATCGTAATATATCATATAACCATACCTCTTTAACATGCCCTCCTTGGGACTTTCATATCATCTATTGCATTACCCGTTGAACACTCAGAATACTATTGGATATGTGGAACACTTGCACATAAGTGCCACATACACACACGTAGCCAAAGCTACCTCATAACATGTAACGCTCGAAACGGAGCTACTCACGGGCTTGCTCATAGAAGCTATCGGTCAAGGTGTAACTACACTGGCTACTCACACAAGCTATCAGGTATTCGACCAACTCAAGGATTACCTAGTCACTGGTAGGACACACAAGACCATTGCCCGGAACCCAATTACATGTATCGCATCCATAATGAACTCAGACCAATTCAACAAGCTCAATATCACGAACTTGGACTAACTCAACAAGTTCGGATTTTTTAATTCCTAGTGACATGTCACTTGTACCCTAGACTATTCCTAAGATCTAGACTGGATTTTTTTGATACTCTATCTCTGTCGAACTTACTCGAAGTGTCGATCTCACTATCTATTGTATCAATTGCCCTTTTATAGCATAATAAGGCATAACTCAAATAGGAAATAAGCTTTTAAGAATTTACATAACACATATCACATATTGCATATATCACTTGTCATGGATCAACATTTTCTTGCATTTCATGTAATAATCTTCCATGTCATCTTTCCACATCATATACACCATTTCATCAACTTTTCCAATATATATATTAAATCATACAATACATGCAATAATAGTAAAGAATTATAATTCAAACATAACATCGCACTATTATTATCATACGAACTTACCTCGAATGCAATTTCGGCTAATTACTCTATTTTTGTCCGTAACCACGTACTTTTCGATTTAAGCTCAAATCTCGATTCTCTTGATCTAACATGATGAAATTCACTCATTTAATCATTACATTAATTAAAACATTCTATAATTCACAATTTGGCAAAATGACAGTTTTGCCCTTAGACTTTACAAAAATTATGATTTTGCCCTTAGGCTCGTAAATCGATTTTTATTTAATTTCCCCCTTTACCAAGCCTAGCTGAATTCTTTTTGTAACTATAGAAACTCACAATTTCAATTATTTCACACATTTACAACTTATTTTACAACTTTACAAAATAGCCCTTTTTGGTGTTTTCATGCAAACTTTTTTCACAAAAGTTGTTTATTACACAACCCAGATTCATTTTCTTCTATAAAAATTCAGCAAACAACATAATTTCTCTCATGGAAAAACCCTAGACTTTCAACCATTTTGCAAAATAGTCCCCCTTTAGTTAGCTCATGCTATAAGGGTTCCAAAAATCAACAAAAATGATCATCAAAATCACTTACTTGCAAATGATGGAAGTTGCTCAAATTTTGAGCTCTCAAAACCACTATTTTTCTAGTATTTTCGGTGGAGGAAGGAAGAAAGATGAAAAGATGACATCTTTTTTTGTTTTTGTTTTATTTTAATACCAAATAAGCTACCTAATACCCACCAATTTTGACTTTTCAATTTCTTTCTATCTATGGCCGACCAAGCACCCCTTTTTAGGGTTTATTTGCACTTTAAACACCCCAAATTTTGGTTTTTTAGCTATTTAACATATTTAGCTAGCAAAACAAAACTTTTACCCTTTATGCAATTTAGTTCTTTTTCGCAATTAAGCATGAAATCGCTAAAATTATTTCACCAAAATTTTCATGCACTCATATAATCATGCTATAAAACATAAAATAAAATAAAAATAATTTCTCCAGCCCCAAAATAGTGGTTCCGAAACCACTGTTCCGACTAGGCCCAAAATCGGGGTATTACAATTCTCCCCCCTTTGGGGATTTTCGTCCTCAAAAATCTTACCAGGAAAGTGGTTTGGTTTCTCACATAAAATTCTATTTCTCACAATCATTGCTAAGGAACCTTCACTTGTAACACCCCAAATTTCTGTAAATTCAGTTTTTGTGGTTGATAAACATGGAAATATCTAAACATTTGTTTTGAGTTAAGTTGGCATAAAATATATGTTGGTTTAAGTGGTTATGTACTCTGGGGTGTGTTTGGGAGGTCCCAAGTTTGAGCCTTAACTTGGGCTAAATTTTGGTTTTTATTTGAATAAAACCTGACTTTTGGTTAGTGGGCTTATAAGAGTTTGTTGGTAAAAACTTAACCGAATGGGTCTGCTGGTCTAGTGGTTAAGTGGCAAGGGATTACGCTTGGGGGTCTCGGGTTTGAGTCTGTAAGGAGGCATAATTTTTGCGGTTAATGTTGTATAACTGTTTGAGTTTGATTAAAACACTGAAGTAGTAGGGTTTATCAGATTTTTCTGAGTCAGTTTCCCCAAAATATTTTCTGTAATCGACGTTCTTTTCCCCCTCTACAAATATTTTCTTTTCCTTTTTCCTTCATATTTTCTCTATAGCCAAACTTTATTTCCCTTGTTCCCCATTAGTTTCGTTTCCTTTAGTCCTTGCAAATCATCTTTTTGAGAGCAATCATCGTTTTCATCTGATTGGTAAGTCTAAGGATAATTTCCCTATTTCATTTTGTTGAAGGGCATGGAGTATTAAGAATTTTGTCTGCGTTTTAGGGGACGATTAAGTTGTTGTGGACTACCTTCTGAGTTTAGCAGTGAGTGATCATCGTTGCTTGTTAAAGGTAATGCTTTCAATAAGTTTAGGAATTGACTATCCGTACTGTTTCGGTTTAATATCAATTTATGTGACTGAAATGGGTCTTAATATTGCCAAATATAGGTTCTGGAGTGCACGAGAGTGATTACGTGTCGAAAACTAACTAGGTGTGTACTCTGTTTACGCAAAAAATGAGTTTCGGTGAAAGTCAAAAAGTTGTCTATCGACGCCACACGGGCGTGTGGGCTGCCCGTGTGGTAGTCTATGTTGCGATACACGGGCATGTGACTAACGAGCCAGGTCATGCGCGGGCCACACGGGTATGACGGACACGACTGTGTAAGGCTGACAAGGCCGTGTACGAGGCACGGGCTTGACCAATTGGGCCATGTAGGCCACACGGGCGAATCACACGGACTTATGGGATTTTGGGCCAGGCCGTGTGATCCACATGGGCAAGGCTAATTTGGGCCGTGTGGGCCACACGAGCGTGTGAGCCCAATTTGTTGGAAATGTTCTTTAGGTTGCATGGGTCACCCAAGTTGACTGTGACCTGGCTGTAGGGTCGGTAAGCATTACTTAAACCCCATACTCTGATTTGTTATTGGATTGTATGCAAAAGCATGTGAATTTGTACATATGTATCTGTCTGATTTTGTATATCGGTTCTGACTTGATGATGGTATGATCTGATATCTGCATATAAGCATGCCATATTATTTATGTTACATTGCATTCGGTTGGGATTGTTGTGAAGAGAAGGAAGACTGAAAGGCTTTTAGCCTGTTATCTGGCAGCTATGCTGCATGTATCGGATATGTGTCGTTTTACAGTACCATTTGGTGTGTAGGGTTAGATGGGTTGATTTTATCCTCATACTTGGTGTGTAGGGCTGGGTGGCTCAATTCTATCCTCACATGGTGTGTTGGGTTGGACAGAGATGGTGTGTATGGTTGGTGGGCATGTTTCTCTGATAATCTAATCTGTTATGCATGCGATGTCTGTATGGGCTAAGGCCCGACTGTTCTGATTCTGTATCTGAGTGGGCTAAGGTTTGCACTGATTCTGAAAATGGCTAAGGCTGAATTATCTGTATTCTGTTCCCTATTTGTATGCATGCTGTCTGTGGGGATGTACACACTGAGTTTGCAAAAACTCACCCCTTTGTTTAATTTATCTGTCAGGTAATCCCCTACAGTAGATGGATCGGTGCGACGGAGGGCTCGACGGTGACCAATCATGTATTAGTTTTATGTGTTACATTCTATTTTATTTGCTTTCATTTAATATTTATTTTCAGGATTATTTATGTTTTTAGGCTCAAACTATTTTGGGTTTATTTCGGGATTTTAAATTGTTAATTTTATTGATTTATAAATGGTGACACCACAAATACGTTTTGGAAACTTAACTTAAGGTTTTCATATAAATGAATGATGTCATAACTTCCGCGATAAAGAGATGTTTTGAAGTAATAACTTGAATAGTGATTTCACGACTTAAGTAAATATAATAGACAGAACAAATTTAAACTTGCTAAGGTTTTCTAAAAGCACTCTCATGTGACGCTGCCAGATTCGGCCATAACGTCTAGGCTGGGTTTGGGGTGTTACATTTAGTTGTATGAGAGCCAGGTTGCAAAACTCGGCTGTGGATTTAGGTTTCAAAATTTGGTTTTGTAAAATTATTTGTAAAGCGATTTGAAATAATTTTGATAACAAGTATGTGGTACATCGAGCCTCCAGCACTGATCCTGTAAGTTCTCTAAAACTCTGATATGTACTGTCTAGAAGCATGCTTATACTGAAATTTTTTCTGTATCTATCTGAAATATTGTGTATGTATTATGAGACTACTATGGGTAGTACGTTACTGAAACACTTTAGGTAGTGTAAACTGAAAACCGTAGTGAGCTTATTACTTATGATAACTGACTCTGAAACTCTGATACTGTTCTGCATAAAATATCTACTAATAATTATCGAAACTGTAAACTGATATGCATAAAACTTCTAAATACAGATTAATTCGATAGTCACGATGAACACACGTGGTACTCGTAGACGGGGTACTAGAGGCTGAGGTAGAGGTCATAGAGGGATTCAAGCTGAGTCCTTCGCATCTGATACGATCCCTAATCTAGACACTAGCGAGATGCCGGTGTCACCTGTTACTGAGGCTGGTGCTGAGTCTCAAGACCGTGTAGCTAGGGACGACGCACTATCCTAGGCCATGCTGCAAATTCTGGAGAGGGTCGCTGGGGCTAGTGCTGGATCAAGAGGCCGTGGTTCGATTACGGGATGACTCCGGTCGAATGGGGCTGAGATGTTTAGGGGCATTGCTAGAGTTGCTCCGAGTGTGGTCGAGTACTAGATGGTGGCCATGGAGCGTATCATGGACAATTTGGACTTTTTTGATGAGCAGATGCTCAAGGGGGCTGTGTCATTGTTGCGAGATGAGGAGTATCAGTGGTGGCTGACCGATAAAGAGGGCACACAACCTGATCGACTGAACAAACCACTTATCAGAGTAAGTACATGGGATCTAGCTACATTGATGCTAGGCGACGTGAGTTCCTAAATCTCACTCAGGGTGACCGTTCAGTGGCTAAGTATGAGGCTGAATTTTTGAGACTGAGTCACTATACGAGGGGTATGGTGATGACTGAGTATGAGCACTATGTTCAATTCGAGGATGGTCTTCGAGACAATCTGCGAGTTCTGATATCTCCTTAGAGGGAGCGGAATTTCTCAGCCTTGGTCGAGAAGGCCAAGATAGCCGAGGAGGTGAAGCGCTCTGAGCGCTAAAACCATGAAGAAGGGAAGGCTAAGAGGGATTCTGAGTCTTCTGGTGCTGGGATAAGGTCTAAGAAAAAGGCCAGGACTGACAGGCCCGCGAGAGTTGGGTCTACTACTACGCCTACTAGGGTGGTGATCTGTCAGCTTTGTAATAGACACCATTTGGGCGAGTGTTGAAGAGCTACTAAGGCTTGATTGAGGTGTGAGTCGACTGAGTATCGAGTTAAAAATTGTCCACTGAGGGGTAACCGGATGCAAACTCCTGTTGTTGAGACTAAGCAACTGCAGAGAGGGGTACAGTAGCCACCTAGGGGCCGAGGACAGGCTAGGGGTGGTAACGGTATAAGCCAAGGTCAAAGAGCACCAGGCAGAGGTACTGGGTCGACTGAGGTGAGGCAATCTGCATTTGTCTATGCAGCACGTCATTGTAAGGATGGAGATGATCTGGACGTCATCATGGGTACATTTTTAATCCTTAATGTACCTTATGTTGCACTGATAAACATAGGCTCTACACATTCCTATGTTGCATGTTCTATGTCTGAGACTTTGGGAATACCGTATGAGAGCACTTCTAGTGAGACTTCAGTGGTGAGTCCGTTGGGGCAGTCTATTAGGGCTAGTAAACTGTTCAGAGATGTTCCGTTGGAAGTCCAAGGGACGATATTTCTGGCTGATCTGATAGAACTTCTGTTTGGGGAGTTCGACTTAATTTTGGGTATGGACTGGTTGGTGAAGCATCGTGTAAGTCTGGATTGTGCTGAAAAGAGGGTTGTTCTGAGGACCGAGAAGGATAATGAGATAGTCGTGATTGGAGAACTACATAATTATCTGAGTAATGTGATATCTGTATTGGTAGCAGAGAAGCTTGTGAGAAAACGAAGTGAGGCATACTTGGCCTACATCAGTGTTTCTGATTCTAAGGACTCTTCGGTTAAGGACATTCCTACTGTGAAGGACTTTTCAGATGTTTTTCCAGAAGAATTACTGGGATTGCCTCTGAGTCGTGAGGTAGAATTTAGGATCGAGTTGTTTCCTGGTACAGCTCCGGTGTCTATCGCCCCTTATCGAATGGCACCAAAGGAGCTGGCAGAACTTAAGGCTCAAATTCAGGAGCTGTTAGATCGTGGGTTTATTCGTCCTAGTATGTCTCCATAAGGAGCACCGGTTCTGTTCGTAAAGAAGAAGGACAGTACGATGAGGGTGTGTATCGACTACCGTCAGTTGAATAGGTTGACGATCAAGAATAAATACCCACTTCTGAGAATTGACGACTTGTTTGACCAGTTCAGAGGGGCTTCAGTGTTCTCAAAGATCGATCTGCGATTAGGTTATCATCAGTTAAGGGTCAAGTGCATAAGATGGCATTTAGGACTCATTATGGACATTACGAGTTCTTAGTTATGCCCTTTGGGTTGACAAATGCACCAGCGGCTTTCATGGACTTGATGAACCGTGTGTTCTAGCCCTACTTGGATCAGTTCGTAGTGGTATTCATGAACGACATCTTGGTGTATTCTAAGACAGAGGAACAGCACGATGAGCATTTAAGAATGGTTCTACAGATTCTTCGAGAAAAACAGTTGTACGCAAAGTTCAGAAAGTGTGAGTTCTAGCTTCGAAAAGTGACATTTCTGGGTCATGTAGTTTCTACTGAGGGGATTCATGTGGATTCTGGTAAGATTGAGTCTGTGTTGGATTGGAAGCAGTCGAAGAATGTGTCTAAGATCCGTAGTTTTCTGGGACTGGCAGGATATTACTGACATTTTGTAGAAGGGTTCTCCTTGATCGCAGCGCCATTGACTAAGTTACTACGTAAGGGAGTTTCCTTTGTTTGGGCTGATGCACAGTAGGAGAGCTTTGAGAAGCTCAAAACTGTGTTAACTCAAGCTCCAGTTCTAATACAGCCTGAGCCTAGTAAGGACTTTGTAGTGTACAGCGACGCGTCACATGTAGGTTTGGGTTGCGTTCTAATGCAAGACGGTAAGGTAGTTGCTTATGCATCTCGTCAGCTCAAGAATCACGAGGCTAATTATCCAACGCATGATTTGTAGTTGGCTGCAATCGCCTTTGCATTAAAGATTTGGAGGCATTATCTGTACGGTGACAAGTGTACCATCTACACTGATCACAAGAGCCTCAAGTATCTCCTCACTCAGAAGGAGTTAAATCTTAGGCAGCATCGATGGGTTGAGCTGCTTAAGGACTATGACTACAGTATTGTGTATCACCCTAGTAAGGCCAATGTGGTGGCTGATGCATTAAGCCGTAGGGCTATGACTGATCTGAGAGCGATGTTCACTCGACTAAGTCTTTATGATGATAAGAGTCTCCTAGACGAGTTGCAGGTTAGACTGACGTGGCTAGATCAGATTAAGGATAAGCAATTAGGAGATAAGTCTCTTGAGTTACGATTCTGTCAGGTTGAGGTTAGAGCTGCCACTAATTTTGGGATTGACTGTAATAGGGTATTGCGCTTCCGAGGTAGGATCTGTGTACATAATAATAAGGACTTGAGACTGTCGATTCTGAGGGAGGCGCATAGCAGTCCTTACGCTATGCATCCTGGTAGAAAAAAATATATAAGGATCTTAAAGAGTTGTACTGATGGCCAGGGTTGAAACGTGAGGTGACCAACTTTGTTGCTTGTTGTTTGACTTGCTAGCAGGTTAAGGTTGAGCATCAATTACCTTCGGGTTTGCTACAGCCAATAAAGATACCGATGTGGAAATGAGAGCGAGTAACGATGGACTTCGTTAGTGGGTCGCCTCTAACACCCACTGAGAAGGATTCTGTTTGGGTCGTCGTGGATCGATTGACCAAGTCTACACATTTCATTCTGTTAGGAAAAACTTCTCCATGCAAAAGCTAGCTAAGCTCTACATTTTCGAGATAGTGAGGTTCCATGGGGTTCCTATTTCGATCATCTCCGATAGGGATCCTTGTTTTACGTCTCGATTTTGGTAGAAACTTTATGAGGCTTTGGGTTCTCTTCTTGACTTCAGTACTTCTTTTCATCCTCAGACAGATGGTTAGTCAGAAAGGGTGATTCAGATACTGGAGGATATGTTGAGGGGTTGTGTTATGGATTTCCGAGGTAGTTGGTAGGAGTACTTGTCGTTGGCAGAGTTCGCTTACAATAATAGCTATCAGTCTAGTATTCGGATGGCACAGTATGAGGCACTTTATGGTCTTAAGTGTCTCACTCATTTATGCTAGACTGAGTTGGGTGAGCGACATGTTCTGGGTTCGGAGTTGGTTTTAGAGACTGAGGTTATGGTTCGCTTGATTCAAGATCGACTGAAAACGGCTTCTGATAGACATAAGTCCTATGCTGATTTGAAGAGGAAAAATATCGAGTATTCTGTGGGGGACCTGGTTTTCCTTAAGGTCTCGCCATGGAAGAAGATTCTGAGGTTCAGTCACAAGGGAAAGTTAAGCCCTAGGTTCATTGGACCATATCGGATTCTGAATCGAGTAGGGCCAATTGCGTATCAGTTGGAGCTTCCTCTAAATTTGGATCGTATACATGATGTATTCCATGTCTCGATATTGAGACGATACCGCTCTGATCCCACACACATTGTGCCTGTGGAGGAGATTGAGGTTGGACCAGATCTGACGTTTGAGGAGGAACCAGTTCAGGTTTTGGATCACGACATCAAGGTTCTGCGTAGGAAAACTATTCCTTCAGTGAAGGTGCTGTGGCAGAATCATAGCATTGAGAAGGCTACTTGAGAGCAAGAGGATTTGATGCAACAACTATATCCTCACCTTTTCTGAGCAGGTAAAATTCGAGGATGAATTTTCTTTAAGGGGGTAGAGTTGTAACGCCCCAAGTTTCTGTAAATTTGGTTTTTGTGGTTGTTGAACATGGAAATATCTGAACATTTATTTTGTGTTAAGTTGGCATAAAATATATGTTGGTTTAAGTGGTTATGTACTCTGAGGTGTGTTTGGGAGGTCCCAAGTTCGAGCCTTAACTTGGGCTAAATTTTGGTTTTATTTGAATAAAGCCTAACTTTTGGTTAGTGGGCTTATAAGAATTTGTTCGTAAAAACTTAATAGAATGGGCCTGCTGGTCTAGTAGTTAAGTGGCAAGGGATTACGCTTAGAAGTCTTGGGTTCTAGTCTATAAGGAGGCATTATTTTTGCGATTAATGTTGTATGGGTGTTTGAGTCGGATTAAAACACTGAAATGGTAGGGTTTATCAAATTTTTTTCAGTCAGTTTCCCCAAAATCTTTTCTGTAATCAATGTTCTTTTCCCCCTTTGCAAATATTTTTTTTCCATTTTCCTTTATATTTGCTCTATAGCCAAACTTTATTTCCCTTGTTCCCTATTAGTTTCATTTCCTTTAGTCCTTGCAAATCATCTCTTTGGGAGCAATCATCGTTTTCGTCTGATTGGTAAGTCTAAGGATAATTTCCCTATTTCATTTTGTTAAAGGGGGTGGAGTATTAAGAATTTTGTTTGCATTTTAGGGGATGATTAAGTTGCGGTCGACCACCTTCCGGGTTTAGCAGCGAGTGATCATCGTTGCTTGTTAAAGGTAAGGCTTTCGATAAGTTTAGGAATTGACTGTCTGTACTGTTTCAGTTTAATATCGATTTAAGTAACTGAAATGGGTCTTAATAATGCCAAATATAGGTTCTAGAGTGCACGAGAGTGATTACGTGTCGAAAAAAAAAACTAGGTGTGTACTCCGTTTATGCAGAAAATGAGTTTCGATGAAAGTCGAAAAGCTGTCTATCAACGATACATAGGCATGTGGGCCACTCCTGTGGTAGTCTGTGTTGCGATACATGGGCGTGTGACTGATGAGCCAGGTCATGTGAGTGCCACACGGGCCCGACGGACATGGCTGTGTGAGGCTGGCGAGGCCGTGTGCGAGGCACAGGCTTGACCAATTGGGCCATGTAGGCCACACGGGCGTGTGGGATCTTGGGCCTGGCCGTGTGATCCATACGGGCAAGAACAATTTGGGCAGTGTGGGCCACACGGCCTTATGGGCCCACATGGGTAGGGCACACGGGCGTGTAAGCCCAATTTGTTGGAAATGTTCTGTAAGGTTGCGCAGGTCGCCCAAGTCGACTGTGACCTGACTGTAGGGTCGGTAAGCGTTACTTAGACCCGATACTCTGATTTGTTATTGGATTGTATGCAAAAGCATGTGAATTTGTGCATATGTATCTGTCTGATTTTGTATATCAGTTCTGACTTGATGATGGTATGATCTGATATCTGCATATAAGCATGCCATATTATTTATGTTACATTGCATTAGGTTGGGATTGTTGTGAAGAGAGGAAAGACTGAAAGGATTTTAGCTTGTTATCTAGTAGCCATGCTTATTGTATCGGATATGCGCCGTTTTATGATACCATTTGGTGTGTAGGGTTGGATGGGTTGACTTTATCCCCATACTTGGTGTGTAGGCCTAGGGGGGTCGATTCTATCCCCACATGGTGTGTTGGGTTGGACGGAGATGGTGTGTAGGGTTGGTGGCCATGGTTCTCTGATAATCTGATTTGTTATGCATGCAATGTCTGTATGGGCTAAGGCCCGATTGTTCTGATTCTGTATCTGAGTGGGCTAAGGTTCACACCGATTTAGAAATTGGCTAAGTCTAAATTATTTGTATTCTGTTACCTATTTGTATGCATGCTGTCTGTGGGGATGTACACACTGAGTTTGCGAAAAATCACCCCTTTGTTTAATTTATCTATCAGGTAATCCCTAGCAGTAGATGGATCGGTGCGATGGAGGGCTCGACAATGACCACCGCTAATCATGTGTTGGTTTTATGAGTTACACTCTATTTTATTTGCTTTCATTTAATATTTATTTTCGGGATTATTTATGTTTTTAGGCTCGAACTATTTTGGGTTTATTTTGGGATTTTAAATTGTTAATTTTATTGATTTATAAACAGCGACACCACAAATACGTTTTGGAAACTTAACTTAAGGTTTTGGTATAAATGAAGGATGTCATAACTTCCGTGATAAAGAGATGTTTTCAAGTAATAACTTGAACAGTGATTTCACAACTTAAGTAAAGATAATAGATAGAACGAATTTAAACTTGCTAAGGTTTTCTAAAAGCACTCTCATGTGACGCCGCCAGATCCGGCCAGAACGTCTAGGCCTCATATTCGGATCATGAGCGATTCTTCGTTATACAATGCTTTTACTAAACCTTAACCTCTATCAGAGAGTCCATGCACTCAAAAGTCTGATCCAAACCATCGTGCTAAATATACACTCTTACTTGAATCTTTTCGAATTCGAATAGTGAAACTAGTCAGTTCATCTTGGTTTTATGCTCTCTATAATTTCTCACAGTCCAATAGTTTACGAATTCAATTCTCAATCACCTTTCATTTCAAAGCCTCCTCTAGCTTTCCAAAGAAATCATGATATGAAACCCAGATCTAAATTCGATTAGCGGAGACTAGAACCTCAAGATGTCCAGCATTCATAAAGACACGAAATTCCTCGAACCTGATGAGTGAAATTTCAGTACATACCAGCATGATTTACATATCTCGTCAAACATTTAATAATAAGTCACATAACATTTTTCCCTTTCAGAGACAGTAATAAATTAGACATGAAATCCATAAAAACTTCTTCTCATTTCCATTTTGTTGCCAACATGGGCGAAGATACTTTTGATGACACTTGATATACATCCTTAAACCTTTCAACATTTCAAGTATTCATACATAAGGATCAACGATGTCGAGTTCCAAACTCGATTGCTAATACACTACTCCTGTAAGTCTTCTTGCGAAATCTCTGTACAAGTTCTGGATCTTCTACCCAAGTGTTTGTCACTGCATTTTGCTCCTCTCAAAGGTCATACAATAACTATCACTGAAAATCAAGAAGTCTTTGCCCAATGCATACTAAACCAGTTCAAATGCTTCTATTAATAACATTATCATCTGTCCAAGTTTTGCTAACATGGAATAAGCCATTCGACTTTCATAAGACAACAAATTTATCATATAATCATTTGGAATCCACTCATCAGGCTAATCAAAGACCATTTCACTTGCATTAGTTCGAAAAACCAATATATCTCAACTAAAAACATTATCTTTGATTAATTTACTTGAAAATAGGGATTCATCATACCAATTAAAATTCGAAATTTCACTACTTATACCTTTGCCGAAGTCAAATCCTTACATGGGAATTAGAGAAATCCAAATACTAACATCACTGCATTACCATAATCAAATCGGGAGCAAAGTCACACTTGACATGATTATCGCCACTAAAGAACACAGTTTGAGCATGAGTCATAATTGACAGGTAATAGAACAAAGATAACAAGAAAGCCAAGTAAAGAAATCTAGGATAGAGAAATCCCAAGATACAATACTATATCGGAAGACTGTAAACAAACTCTTAAGGAAATATGAAAGACCTCAATAATTCCCCAGAGAGAAAAAGTCAAAAGGAAAACATCATTTCATCCTACTGGAATCAAATGCAATAATTAAAGGAAACAGAATCATAGCATCATACGCATTTTCTCATAATTTCCCACCAGACAGAATATAACAGAATGCCAGAGAGAAGTAGAGCAAAACAGATTATAAACTGGTCAGATTACCAATGCCTTCGTCTGACATTTAGATCAGATAGAATTGTCATATAACAAGAATTTCATCAAAAGACAGATAACTACTATAACACTTCCGAGAACAATGATCTCTTACAATATATCAAGAGAGACAGTCATCATCTGCTCACTATGACTTCCATCCTCAAACATCTCATGTTTCGAATATTATCCCTCTAACTATTTCTGTCATCACAAATCTCTTATTATTACATTTTCTCAACCTTGTACCTGAGTAATTCGATTTACCAAAGTAAATTTCTTCTCTACTATGACAGTGCATAATTCACATAATCTTTATGTCAACATAATACCTTTCTAGCTTTGGCTTTACTTATCAACTCACTTTCAATCTCTAAACATGTTTAAAGATATTTCTCCCCTGAACTCTTTGGTTTACACACTTGTTAGTTTATTCAGCACAAATCTCATGAAATTCCATTATAAACACCACGCTACTAAGGAGGTGAGGTCGTAGGGCCTCCGACTCCACTCCTATATACATATACATGTAACACAACTTTCATCATCATAGCAACATCATCAAAATCATATCATTCATTTTAGAAAAACTGACATTCATATTCATTTTACGCCAACTTTCCATTTATCTCATTTAGACAAGCACGCTTATACATACACTCTATGAATTCTGAATAACTGTACTTATCCCATTCATTTAATCAAACAAGTTATGTAATAACATCATACGAGAGCCAACAAACATGGATAAGTATATTCCAATCTATACTTTCATCTCGCACATTACCATATGCATGTCATTAAAAACATGTAAATCAATCCAAGCAATTTAACACTTATACTCAGAATATGTGAATTTGCCAACCATATTCACTCAAGTAAGTATACATGAACATTCATTCCATCAATATTTTTAATAAGTTATCTAAACACATGCTTTTGCCCGAGTAAATTGGCCATATACATCAAAGAATCATCAAATAAACATAAATAAACTCATTACAATATTGTCCTTAATCTCATTTCAAGGAATCATTGCAATCCATCAAAATTTTAAAGTCCAATCGGAATAATGTCATTTTATTCGTAGCATGATATTATGAATCTTGTTCGTACCTTTCTAAGTTTCAACTCATCACCACGACACTTTATACAAATACGTTGGTATTACTATCAACATAGTTGGGTGTAACTCGGTTGGCGAGTACTTTTGTCTGAGCAAGATAGTTCTCATTCACATCAAGAGACATCACACTATCATATATATGTAGCATGTATAGCTAGACTTTTACATGTGCTAGGTTAGTTAGAGAACCGACTAAACCATAACTCTGATACCATTAAATGTAACACCCCTCACCCATGTCCGACGCTGGGACAAGGTACGAAGCATTACTGGACTTAAACATACACATACATGCAAAAACTGGACCATAAAATTTCTTTTTAATTAAAAAATTTTCATACACATGCATAATGTCCCATACACAGTCTACGATGCCCTAAACATGCATTGAAAGTAGTCAGAGACTAAATTGAGAACCTTAGAAAGTTTTGAGAAAACCTAGAAAATTTCTTTCCATGAAACAGGGTCACACGCCCGTGTGAGCACAGGGACACACCCGTGTGCCTAGGACACGCCCGTGTCCTCAGGCCGTGTAACTCTCTAACTATGATGTCAACAACGAAAGTTTAACCCCACAACCAAGCCACCCACCTGTGTGCTAGACCGTGTCATCAACACGGATGAGACACACGACCGTGTCTCTGCCTGTGTGGCTAACACTTAGGCTATTTTCCAAGCATTTGTTACCATTAATCCCTCACATCTTTACACACATCAGAGTTATGCATCATGGAATCATTTTAATGATTTAGCAGACTTCACTAAGATGTATTCTTAGCTTTAACATGCTATCATTCACAAGTTTCACATACTCATATAATATCAATCTTAGACACATTAATCCATATTCATTGACCTTGTCAAGTAACCTTATTTAAACATTAAGCATTCATGTTCAATCATCATCGTCTTATTTCTATACCATACAATTACTTCATGGCTATAACCATTTTGGTTGGTCGTGAAGAACTTATCATGCACACATGTCTTAACACCAATCATGCATGTCCCACAAGCATGAAAACATCATCGCATCGCAAGCAGTAAAGCTTATCACAAATAACTAGGCTTACAAACCACAATCATTATAAGCCACATCTCATGGCTATATACAATGAATTAATATAAGCCAATAGATTTGTCTAATCATAAAAACATATATGATAAAAACTAAGTCCCTATACATGCCACTCACTTGAAGGTGCTTAATACATATATGTTAATACTCCAAAGGTGATGGTCTGATAGTGTGATGCTGCCTCTGATGATCTCCAACCCTGAGCTAACCTGACAATACTTGAATGATGTTCTCTTCTATTTCTCTTGAAAATAGACTCATTAAGAATTCTATGAATATAAATTATAACCTATAACTATTTTTTTACAATTTTCAATGATTTTCTCAAATCACAACAGGGGATTTCAAAATCATTCTGACTCTGTCTCACATTAATTTAAATATTTCATAATATGAAACTCTCTTGCTTACACCGTTTCTTCTATACGAAACTAGGCTCATTAAGCTTTAATTTCATATTTTATTCAACCTCTAACTTAATTTCCACAATTTTTGGTGGATTTTCAAAGTCATACAACTGTTGTTGTCCAACACTGTTGTGGTGCAATATAATGATAACTATCATAAGTTCACTTTCGACTAATCACGAACTCACCATTTCATGAATTCCATGTTCAAATGCACAATATAAGTTAACATGATATTGCAATAAAATTTATAATCATAATTCATACATCTTAGCTCACCGATGTCTCAACATTTCAAAGTCTTAATAACCATAAGTTTAGTGTACATACATGTACTCATCATAATATATCATATAACCATACCTCTTTAGCAGACCTCCATGGGACTTTCACCACATCTATTGCATTACCCATTGAACACTCAGAATACTATTGGATATGTGGAACACTTGCACATAAGTGCCACATACACACACGTAGCCAAAGCTACCTCATAACATGTAACACTCGACATGGAGCTACTCAAGGGCTTACTCATAAAAGCTATCAGTTAAGGTGTAGCTACACGAGCTGCTCACACAAGCTGTCAGGTATCTGACCAACTCAAGGATTACCTAGTCACTAGTAGGACACACAAGACCATTGCCCAGAACCCAATTACATGTATCGCATCCATAATGAACTCGGACCAATTCAATGAGCTCAGATGCCTCATATATATCATGAACTTGGACTTACTCAACAAGTTAGGATTTCTTAATTCCTAGTGACATGTCATTTGTACCCTGGACTATTCCTAAGATCTAGACGGGATTTTTTTTTGATACTCTATCTCTGTCGAACTTACTCGAAGTGTCGATCTCACTATCCATAGTATCAATTGCCCTGTCATAGCATAATAAGGCATAACTCAAATAGCAAATAAATTTTTAAGAATTTACATAACACATATCACATATTACATATATCACTTGTCATGGATCAACATTTTCTTGCATTTCATGCAATAATCTTCCATGTCATCTTTCCACATCATATACACCATTTCATCAACTTTTCCAATATATATATTAAATCATACAATACATACAATAATAGTAAGGAATTATAATTCAAACATAGCATCACACTATTATTATCATATGAACTTACCTCGAATGCAATTCCAGCTAATTACTCTATTTTTGTCCGTAACCTCGTACTTTTCGATTTAAGCTCAAATCTCAATTCTCTTGATCTAACATGATGAAATTCACTCATTTAATCATTACATTAATTAAAACATTCTATAATTCACAATTTGGCAAAATGACAGTTTTGCCCTTAGACATTACAAAAATTATGATTTTGCCCTTAGGCTCGTAAATCGATTTTTATTGAATTTACCCCTTTACCAAGCCTAGCCGAATTCTTTTTGTAACTATAGCAACTCACAATTTCAATTATTTCACACATTTACAACTTATTTTACAACTTTACAAAATAGCCCTTTTTGGTGTTTTCATGCAAACTTTTTTCACAAAAGTTGTTTATTACACAACCAAAATTCATTTTCTTCCATAAAATTTCAGCAAACAACATAATTTCTCTCATGTAAAAGCCCTATACTTTCAACCATTTTGCAAAATAGTCCCCCTTTAGTTAGCTCATGCTATAAGGGTCCCAAAAACACAAAAATCAACAAAAATGATCATCAAAATCACTTACTTGCAAAGGATGGAAGTTGCTGAAATTTTGAACTCTCAAAACCACTATTTTACTAGTATTTTCAGTGGAGGAAGGAAGAAATATGAAAAGATGACATCTTTTTTTCTTTTTGTTTTATTTTAATACCAAATAAGCTACCTAATACCCACTAATTTTGACTTTTCAATTTCTTTCTTTCTATAGCCGGCCAAGCACCCCTTTTTAGGGTATATTTCCACTTTAGACACCCAAAATTTTAGTTCTCTAGCTATTTAACATATTTAGCTAGCAAAACAAAACTTTTACCCTTTATGCGATTTAGTCTTTTTTCGCAATTAAGCATGAAATCGCTAAAATTATTTCATCAAAATTTTCATGCACTCAATTAATCATGTTATAACACATAAAATAACATTAAAAATAATTTCTCTGGCCTCAAAATAGTGGTTTCGAAACCACTATTTTGAGTAGGTCCAAAATCGGGCTGTTACAAAATGATTTAGGCTGTGTCTTGATGCAGGAAGGTAAAGCAATCACCTATGCTTCTAGACAGCTAAAACCACAAGAAAAGAATTACCCAATACATGATTTTAAAATTGACAGCTATTGTATTTGCATTGAAAATCTAGCGGCATTACTTATTTAGTGATAAATGTCATATATTTACTGATCATAAGAGCTTGAAGTATCTAATGATGTAGAAAAACTTGAATCTGAGACAACGTAGGTGGATTGAGTTATTAAAAGATTGTGATTTAGTTATTGATTACCATCCAGGAAAAGCTAATGTGGTTGCTGATGCTCTAAGCAGAAAGTCTTTGTTTGTTTTGCGAGCAATGAATACCCGGTTGTCTTTGTTTGATGATGATTCAATCATAACTGAATTAAAAGTTAAACCTACATTTCTACAGCAGATCTGTGAAGCTCAAAAGAATAATGATGAATTACAAGTTAAAAGGGTACAATGTGAATTAAAGTCTAATTTAGAATTTCAAATTGGGTCTGATGACTGCCTATTATTCAGAGGTAGAATATGTGTACCGAAGAATACAGAACTTGTACAGAGGATTTTGTATGAAGCTCATAATGGTACAATATCTATTCATCCTAGTAGTAACAAAATGTACAATGATTTGAAAAAGATATACTGGTGGCCGAGAATGAAATGGGATATTTCTAAATTTGTATGTTTGATATCTCAGCAAGTAGAAGCCGAACATCAGGTGCCTTTGGGATTATTACAGCCAGTTACTATACCGGAATGGAAATGGGAAAGAATTACCATGGATTTTGTATCAGGATTGCCCTTATCCCTGAAAAAGAAAGATGCTATTTGGGTAATAGTCGACCATTTAACGAAGTCCGCACATTTTTTTCCAGTACGTATGATTTTCTCCCTGGATAGATTGGTTGAATTATATGTTTTTAAGATTGTTAGATTACATGGAGTGCCAGTCACCATCATTTCAAATAGAGATCCTTAATTTACATCCCGATTCTGGAATAAATTACAAGAAGTACTAGGTACTCAATTACATTTTAGTAGTGCCTTTCATCCTCAGACTAATGGACATTCTGAATGTGTTATATAGATTTTGGTAGATATGCTTCAGTGTTGTATTTTGGAATTTAAAGGTAATTGGGAAAAATATTTTCCTTTGGTTGAATTTGCATATAATAATAGTTATCAGTCGAGCATTAAAATGGCACCGTATAAGGCTCTATATAGTCGTAAATGTATAACTCCATTATATTAGACAGAGCTCAGTGAGAAAAAGATACATGGAGTTGACTTAGTTCGTGAAATTGAAGAAATGGTAAAGCTAATTCAAGATAGTTTGAAAGCAGCTTATGATCGACAAAAGTCTTATGCTGATCTTAAACAAAAAGAAATAGAATTTTAGGTTGGTGACAAAGTATTCTTGAAAGTATCACCTTGGAAGAAAATTTTTCAGTTTGGGCGTAAAGGAAAACTGAGTCCACGGTTCATCAGGCCATATGAGATTATTGAAAGAATTGGACTTGTTGCTTATCGGTTGGAATTACCACCAGAGCTTGATAAAGTGATAATGTTTTTCATGTATCTATGTTATGATAACATCAGTTAGATCCTTCACATATTATTTCTCCAACAGAAGTAGAAATTTAGCCTGACATGACTTATAGTGAAGAACCGATTAAAATTCTAACACGTGAAACAAAAGAGTTAAGAAATAAAAAGGTAGCTTTATTAAAAGTTCTTTGGCAACGACATAGGATTGAAGAAGTTACCTGGGAATCAAAGGATACCATGAGAAAGCAATACCCAAACCTTTTTACGGGTAAGATTTTTTAGGATGAAAATTCTTAAGGGGGGAGCGTTGTAACAACCCGTTTTCAGTTAAATCGAAATAGTGGTTTTGGGACCACAAATATAAGTCATAAAGAAAATTTATTTTAAAATTTTTGCATGGTCTACATTATGATAGGAATGTTATATGAAAATTTTGATAAGAAAATTTTACCAATTTTAGGATTAATTATAGAAAGGACCAAATTGCATAAAAATGCAAATTTTGAATTCTAGTAGCTAAAAGGATTAAATAGCTATGGAGTTCAAAACTTGAGGTCCTTATATGGTAATTAGACCATTAAGAAAAAGTTAGTAGATATTTATGATGAATCATCCATGGAAAATTAGAAAAAAAAGGACTAAATTGGAAAGTGGAAAAATTAATGGATGATAAATAAATTAAATAGAAACATCATATTATTATCATCTTCTTCCCCAAAAATACATGGAAACCCTAGGAAAGAGAAATCAAGCTTTCTTGGCTTAATTGGGTAAGTAATCTTGTCCCGTTTTTAGTAATTTTTATATTTTCGAGATCGGAATAGCTTAATATATCTATTTTGGGGATTAATTTATAAAGATATCAAAGTACTAGGGTTTTTTTATGGATGAATATTCTGAAATTTTGAAATTTATGGTAGAAAATGAAAGGTGGTTGATAGATAAACAGCGTTTACAAAAAGAATTTTGATGAAATTTTGATTTAGGGACTAAATTAAAAATTGGTAAAACCCATAGAAAAATCTTGATTTTTTTGAAATTCAGGGGCTGTTATTAGACATGTAAAAATTGGTTAGGCTTGGAATAAGGACTAAATTGCATAAATTTTATTTTCCGAGCCTAGGGACGAAATTGTCATTTATGAAAAGTATAGGGGCAAAATGGTAATTTTTCCTAGGATGTGAATTGAATTAAGTTCAGTATGAAATGGATTAAATTGATGTTAAATTCATTTATATAGATCCAAAATTCTCAAATACGAAGTTAGATCGAGGGAAAGAAAAAGTCTCGGATTAGTACATTTCTGTATACGAACAAGTGACGAGGTAAGTTTGTGTAACTAAATTGTGTATTTTCATACTTGAATCGAATGTGGTATGTGTTTGCATGAATTATATAAATGTCATAAATGTATGAAATAATCACATGCCTGTTAATGTTCAAAAAATGATAAGTTCCGTTTGAATAATGAAATTCGATGGATACATAATTTTTCGAATTGAGTATGGTACTGCATATGTTGCGACAGAATATAGCTCAGATGAGAAATCTTTTCAAAAGCCCTCTCATGCGTCCGGTTATATAGTTCCTACGAGCATCCTGATCGGCAATGATCCTGCATATGTTGCCCACTATCGCAGCTCTTTGTGAGCATCCTGTTACATGATTCAATTAGTTGTGATTGATTTTCGAAAATGAATAGTAAATGACATAAATTAACTAAAATTGAACGATAAACTTTGGTAATGCTCCATAACCCTATTTTGGTGATGGAAATGGGTTAGGGGTGTTACACATGTAGATACTTTATTCTGCTCAACGAGTGGATTTTCGAGCGCTGACTTTGTACCCCCACTTCCTCTTTTTAGGGGTCATATCTTCCCCTTCCTTGTCAGTTTCTATGAGCTCATTGATCAGGCGGTCAATGTTACAGTTCTGTGTAGATATGAGAGATAGTGGCGAATATGGAACAAGGTAATTCCCTTTGGTGGTGGCAATATCATCATTTTCTCATTCTTTCTCCTTCTCAGCATTTAGGGATGTCATCTTTTCGGGCCCTTCCACAGTAGATTGAATAGGTGCTTTGGCAGCAGCTTGAATGGGCTCCTTGGCAGCATTTGCAAATGGGAATAAGGTGGCTAGGAAGATAGGGAATTCCTTAAAGCCAAATCCTTGCTCCTCACATATTCTTAATATTCAACTTGCTGTTGCTAGGCCTAAGCCATCTCCTTAGCCAGGTGAAACTACTCTAACTGCTTCAAGGAGTGTGTTATTTGTTGTTCAAAGAAGCTACGAGAAACTAGAGGTGTTGTCGTGGGAGTATGCACAGTAGAGGAAGTGGTGGTGTGGCTATGCAGAGGAATCTGGAGAGTTGACATGGGCATAAAATTCTTGAACAATTTTTCCTAAAATGTCCTCAGGGTACAAACAGAAAATATTCCATGCATGTTTTTCTACTATGCAGGAGACAAATTCATCATATCCTATATATGGTACACCTTTAAACAAGAACCCTTCATCAAAATAGAAAGGGCGTTTCATGATGTTGCCATTGTATCTCATGGCTAGTACACTCTTAAAGAACGTCTTTGGCTAAGTAGCATCTGCCCTTGATGATTTAGCAATTTTGGTGGTAGTTTTGACGCGAGCCATTGAAGAAAACTAGAAGAAATATTGGAGAATGTTGTGGAAGAAAAGATAGGATATGTTGAAGAAAAACATGTAATAAAAATGAAAACTTTAAGGGAACTTAAGAGACATGAGCAGTTGATGAGAGAAAAATAAGGGAGATAGTGATAACAATTCAGCAAAAGTGAAATGTGCTAGGGAAGTTGAGTGACTTAGAGGAAGAAATAAGAAAATTAAGAGTACTTTTTTGGGGGGGGGAATGTGAAGTACCCTAATCCATAAAAAAAAAAAGCTTAACTGCTCTTCCATGGGCTCACCAAAAATTGGCCTACCTAACAAAAGAATAAATCTCTCCCTTTGGACTTATCTGCCTGATCATCCTCACGTTACCCATGTCCCCGTTTGTTGCAATGCTACGACAAACTTCACTTATTATCACAACTGCTCAGTTCACATTCTTTATTCTATCTTTGGAAAAAAAAATACTATTCAAAAATAAAAAAAGAAATGGAAACAGTATTAAATAGGTAATAAAAATAAAAGTACAACAATTAAAGAAAAGATAGATAAAAGAAATTGTTAGCTCAATCATCCCAGAGATCAATGGAGTGCTTGTCTCGATCCGTATGGGCACCCTAGTAATGTTTTAAGCGCTGCCCATTAACTTTAAATGTGACCCCCATTTTCAAATATTTGATGCTAACAACTCCATGAGGATACACTTAGGCTACTTCAAAAGGACCTGACCAGCGAGACTTTAATTTACTAGGAAAAAATTTGAGCCTAGAGTTAAATAATAACACATGTTGTCTTGGTTCTAATTGCTGCGGCATTATTGTTTTATTGTGCTAATGCTTGATCTTTTCCTTGTACAACTTAATATTATCATATGCTTGTGCTCAGTTCTCCTCCATTTTATTCAATTCTAACAATATGGCCAATAGTGACCCAATCCATGTTCAGCTTCTTAATAGCCCAAAATGCTTTTGCTCAAGCTCAATAGGAAGGTGACATGACTTTCCATAGACAAGCTTAAAAGGTGACATCCCTAATAGAGTTTTGTATACGATACAATATGCCCACAAAGCTTCATCCAATATAGTATACCAATCCTTATGATTAAGATTCACCACTTTTTCTAAAATAATTTTAATTTCTCTATTCAAAATTTCTACTGGTTCGTGTATTTGGGGGTGATATGTTGTGGCAATCTTATGTTTCACCCCATAACGCTGCAAAGCATTAGCTACCAACTTACAATCAAAATGTGACCCCTCATCACTAATAATGGCTATAGGTGTACCAAATCTTATGAAAATTTTCTTGTGTAAAAATTTTATTATTGACCTCACATCATTAGTAGGAAGGGCAATAGCCTTGACCCAATTAGATACATAGTCCACTGCTAATTATATGTACACCTTACCCACTGAGGGTGGAAATAAACCCATAAAGTCTATTCCCCATACATCAAACAACATAATCTCCAGTATACTTTGCAATGGCATTTTGTGTCTCCTAGATAGATTTCCTGTTCTCTGAAAATGGTCACATGATTGATAGAATTCATGAACATCATTGAACAAACTTGACAAATAAAATCCAGACTGAAGTACTTTGGCAGTAGTCCTCTTCTCTCCAAAATGTCTTCTGTATAGAGCTGAATGACAATGCTGTAGAATGCTATGAATTTCATTATTAGGAACACATTTTCTAATTATTTGATTAGCACAATGTTTAAACAAGAAAGGTTCATCCCAATCATAGTGTTTGACATCATGAAGAAATTTTCATCTTCTCTAATTGTTGAGATTGGGTCACTATGTCAGCATACTAAGTTAATGTCGTGGCACTAGCATCTACTCGTTTGGAAATTCTTTTTTAATAAGTGTATCATGATCACCTTCACTTCCAGAGTCTAACCTCAACAAGTGATCAGCCACTTGATTCTCATTCCCTTTTCGATCTCTAATTTCCAAGTCAAACTCTAGCAGTAACAGTATCCATCTAATCAACTTCGACTTAGCATCTTTCATGAGCAGAATGATTGGTGTAGATTATGACCTTTATACCAAGGAGATAAGAACAAAATTTATCGAATGTAAACACCACAACCAATAAATCTTTTTCTGTGGTGGTGTAGTTAAGTTGCGCTTCTGATAAAGTTCTACTAGCATAGTATATTACCCGTTATATTTTGTCCTTCTTTGCCCCAACATGGTTCCCACATCATAATCACTGGTGTCACACATAAGTTCAAAAGGCAGTGTCCATTCCAGAGCTACTACAATTGGTGCTGTTATAAGTTTTTTCTCTAACTCTCCAAAGGCTACCAAACAAAGTTCATTGAAATTGAAAAGTCTTTTTTACTCCAACAAAGTGCACAAGGTTTTAGATATCTTCAAAAAAATCCTTAATGAATCTTGTATAAAAGCCTACATTACCTAAAAAACTTTTAATACCATTGACGCTGGTGGGAGGTGGCAATTTTTCTATTACTTCAATTTTTACTCTGTCTACTTGAATTCCTCTCTGTGATATTCTATGCTCCGGGACAATTCCTTCACGAAGCATGAAGTGACATTTCTTCTAAATTAAAACAAATTTCATTTCTTCACAATGGCACAAAATTAATTCTGAATTTTTCCACAAATCTTCAAAATCATTCCCGAACACCGAAAAATCCTCCAAGAAGACTTCAAGAAAATTTTCCACCATGTTAGAGAATATGGCCATCATACAACATTGAAAAGTTGTTGGGGCTTTACATAACCCGAATGACATTGGTCTGAATGCAAAAGTACCACATGGGCATATGACAGTTGTCTTTTCTTAATCATTGGGGGCTATGGCAATCTAGTTATATCCCAAATAACCATCCAAAAAATAGTAGAAAGCTTTCCCAGCTAATCTATCCAACATCTGTTCAATGAATGGTAGGGTAAAATGATCATTTTTGGTTGCCTTGTTAAGCTTGCGGTAATCTATACATACTCTCCATCTTGTGATAGTGCGAGTTGGTATGAGCTCATTGTTGTCATTACTTACCACTGTGACACCTCCTTTCTTGGGTACACATTGCACAGGACTTACCCATGAGCTGTCTGAAATTAGGTAAATGATGCCAACATCAAGCCACTTAATAATCTCTTTCTTGACAATTTCTTTCATGGTCGGATTCAGTCTTCTTTCTTATTTAATGGAATTGCTAGGGCAATCCTCCAACAAAATCTTATGCATGCAATATGCAGGGCTAATTCATTTTATGTCAGCTAGGGTTCATCCCAATGCCTTTCTAAATCACCGAAGAACTTCTAACAACCTTGCCTCTTGCTTGGGTGTTAGCTCCACAAAAATTACTATTGGAAAAATATTGTTTGTGCCCAAGTATGCATACTTCAAATGCTACAACAAAGATTTTAACTCCAGTGTAGGATGTTTCTCTATAGAAGGTTTAGGAGGATTGAAAGGTCGATTTGATAAATGCTAGGGTTCAAACCTTTTCACCAAATTCCTTAAAACTTACTGTATCACTCTACTCAAGTAAGTCTACGTCACTGTCAGAATTACTGTGGTAATATCTGGTGAATTCCTCTACTTCCATTTCTATCAACCTAATGGTGTTGCATTCATAATTAACATCAGCTCATTTCAAAGTATTAAACACATTGAACGTAACCTACTGATCTTTTACCCTCATGGTCAGCTTGCTTTTCTGCATATCAATTAAAGTCTTGCCAGTAGCAAAAAAAGCCTTACCAACATAATGATTTCCAATTGAATATGGGATAATGAAACTCCTAGGTCCTTCAACTTCGGGGGTAATTTATTTGTCAACATTACTGTGCACCCTTTAGTGAGACGGTAGTCTTAAATTCTCCCAACCTGCGCTTCTTTAACAATATATCTTTTATAAAATTCACGTAGTTGGGCATTTGCTCCAAAGCTTCAGCCAGTGGTATGTTGATATGGAGTTACTTCAAAACCTTCAGAAATATTTGAACTGAATATCCTGCTTGGAATCATGAAATCATTGAGTAAAAGATAAAGGTGGTTGTCCTTCAGGTTGCTGATATTGGTTTTCCATGGCTTTCTTATTGACAACATGTTCTGATTCTGCCACAGCATTTGGTTGCTTACCCTTTTTAAGTTTAGTATGTTTTTCAGATGACTTTGGGATCTTTACTTGGTTGTTTTTCGAATCATCCTCTTCTGCCCTGGCATCTTGGGCAATGTCATCAAGTTGAGTTCTACTTTTAAGAGTAATGGCCTTGCACTACTCCTTCCCTTGTGATATCAAATTCTTGGTATCACTTGGAAACACTCATTGTCGTCTCAAATTTAAAGCATTTGCTATTTGCCCCACATGATTCTCAAGAGATTAGGGAGACACAACTTGACTCTAAATTACAACATCATTCTTGGCCACATACTCCTTCAGCAAGGCTTCAGTAGATGACGATGATGATGAAACTGATGCCTAACCTTGCTGGACATTTTGCCTCGGCATAGGTTGAGTATAACTAAGAGGTGCGTTGATGGCATTCTGTCTTTTTGTATTATTAAAATTCTCCACACCTTGATTCTTCCAACTAAAGTTCAGATGTTACTTCCATCCAGGATTATACTTGTTGGAATAGGGGTTATTGTTCAGGTTGAAATTACCTATGTAGCACACGGATCCTGGATTTCATGGGCATTCATCAAACACATGATCTTCACCACAATAAACACACGATAGTTTGGTTGATTTTATCTATTGGACTATAATACACCTTTACATTTTTTTAATCATATTAGCCAAAGAAGATACTTGGGTTGTGAACGGAGTGGTTGCGTCTAGCTCCATAGTACCAATAGCTCTTTAGCCCATCCCAACTCTTATGGTAGGATATTGATAATCATTGTTGGCAAAATTTTCCAAAATCTAATTTTCTTTATTATAAGATTTTTCCAACAAAGTACCGTTGGCAGAAGCATCAACTACCATCCTCGTATGTGTATTCAACCCATTATAGAATATCTCCATCTGAGTCCAATGTTGAAATCTATGCATCGAACATTTTTGAATTAAGACTTTAAATTGTTCCCAAACTTCATATAGTGTTTCATCCTCTAATTGTTGAAAAGATGTGATGTCATTTCTAAGCTTGGCATTCTTATTTGGGGGATTACACTGTAACCAAAACCTCTGGCCAAGATCATTCCATGATACCACTATTCCTGACAACAAAGCATTCAACCATGCTCTCGTACGATCTCTTAAAGAATATGGAAATATTTTAAGTCGTAGAGCGTATTTAGGAACACCTTATTGTCTAAATGAGTCATAGACCTCTAGAAAAATTCGTAAATGTAGTCTTGAATCTTTAGTGGGCAATCCACCAAAGTATCCTATTGTTTGTAACATCTAAAACATTACTGGTTTCAACTCAAATTGTTGAGCCTGTATTTTTTGTCTGACTATCCTTGGATTTAGGTCATCCAAAATTGGTACAACATACTCTCGGATTGGTCTATCTCGATCATCTATCACCCTATGAACATTAGGATTGGCACCCTAACCATTCAAATTATCACTCACCCTAGGCATCACCTTACGAATAGGAGTATTAGCAACTTGACCATTCAGATTATCATTGAGGCTAGGATCATTCTCATTCCAAGCCATTTTTCACAATTCTTTTCGCATTACTCGTAAAGTTCTTTCGATCTTTGGGCTAAAATGATACTCTTTGTTAGTAGGAAAGCCTCTTTTCATGCACTGAAGGCAAACCTATAGAAATTAACTAAAACTAAGTTAAATAAACTAATTAAATTAAGTAAAATAACCAAACCAAATTACACCAAATTGTTGATCCTCAGCAACGACACTAAAAACTTGCTGCATGTATGTAATAGCCCGTTTTTGGGTCAAATTAAAACAGTGGTTTTAGGACCACAAATCTGAAGTAGAAATATTTATTTTATTACTATTTTAAGGTCTACATCATGATAGAATAATTGTGTGAAAATTTCGTTAAAAAATTTTATTGATTGAGTGTTCAATTTCACTAGAAGTACTAAATTACAATAGGTGCAAAACTTGAATTCTATAAGGTAAATGTGTCTAACTGCTATGAACTTTTAATTAGAGGTCCTTAAATGGAAATTAGATCATTATACCTTTGGATGGACAAAAATGGACATAGTTAGGTGAAATTTCAAAGTTATGCATTAAGGGTATTTTAGTAATTTGGCTAATAAGGACAAAATTAACTAAATAAAAGATGTCCATCTTCTCAATTTGGCCAAGCTTTTAAGCTTTATTGTAAGTCTGTTCTTGTCTCTTTTTTAATGATTTTTATATTTTTGAGATCGTTGTAACTTGATTTAGCTATTTCAAGGACTAATTTTAAAGAAACTTAAAGTCTAAAATTTTACCCATGTTGCATATGTTTGTATTTTGATGTTTGATGATAGAAAATGCATGCTCATTGTTAGTTAAACAACGTTTGTAAAGTGTTTTTTTGATAAAAACGTTAAATAGGGACTTATTTGTAAAAGTCTATAAAATGTGTAGAAAAGATTGAATAAATGAAAAATGTAGGCTGTTATGAGTACAAACAACATTCGGCTAGGCTTGGGTTGTAATGAAATTGAATAAAATTCATTTTACGAGCCTAGGGACTAAATCATAAAATGTTGAAATACTAGGGGAAAAATGTAATTTTTGCCATAATGTGATGATTAAATAAGTTAAATGTGGTATTATAGATTAAGAAAAATGAAGTTCGGGTCTAGATCGAGGGAAAAACAAAGTAATTGACGAATAGATCCCTTTCGCTATTTTTTTTTGTAACCGAGGTAAGTTCGTATGTTAAATAAGCTTTATTATAATTGTATTTTAAATGCTCTAATACTTCATGAATTGTGTAAATGACTCTATGGACACATTCGACAACATTTTGGCAAGCGATAAATCCTAATCGAACCTTAGGAATAGATTAGGATACAGGTGACATGTCACTAGGGTTTTATGTTATGTGATCCGGGTGCTGGTCCTGTACGTCCTACCGGTGGCAGAGTATACCGGCATATGTTGCGGTTACTTGATAGCTTGTGTGAGAAGGATCGTGTAGCTACGTTTTGACTGACAGCTTGTGTGTGAGCAGGCCCGTTGTTGGCTCGAGAGCGAGCATATATGTGATATAAGATTGTAACATCTCGAAATAGGGCCTAAACGGAATAGTGGTTGCTAAACCATGAATTTGAGTCAAAAAAATTATTCCAATTAATTTTTAAGGTTTATTCATTGATTGAATAATTGTGTGAAAATTTCGTGAAGAAACTTTATGTATAAGTGCCTAATTTGATAATTAGGACTAAATTGTAAAATTAGCAAAATGTGTGTTCTAGATAATAAAGGGGATTTAATTGAAATGAGTTCTTAAATTGGAGGTCCTTTTTTATCAATTAGACCATTATATTCAAGTTTGGAAAAAAATGGGCAAGAATAGGATAAATTTGAAAGAAAAGCCTTTAAGGGCAGTTTTGTCATTTATTAATTAAAAGAATTTAAAAGGGAAAATAAAGCCAAAATTGGTCCATATTCTTCATGGATGCCGAATATAGCATTGGAAAAGCCATGGTTACGGTTTCCAAGTTTTCCAAGCTCAATAGTAAGTCCGTTCTAGCCTTGTTTTTAATGTTCTTTACGTTTTTGGAGTCCCAATAACTTGATTTAGCTTATTCTAACAATAATTCATGCTAGAGTTCATATTTGGAAAAATACCCATAGGCTAAATGTGTTTATTTTGATGTTCTATGGTATAATATGAAGCTTGAAATTATGTTAAACAACTTTTGCTAAGCGATTTTAAATGAAAACGAGTAAAACGACATAATCGGTAAAAATACCTAATGTTCACAAGTACATGATAGAGTGGGAATTTGATGTTTCCATAGAAGGGAAAAATGTTCAGCATTTCATAAAACATAAGAAAATAGGATGAAGATTAATTTCTGAGCCTAGGGGCAAAATCGTAATTTTGCAAAGGTTTAGGGGCAAAATTGTAATTTTGCAAAAGTTTGAGTTAGGGAATGTTTTGAATATTACATTAATTAAACAAGTGAAATATGATGTTTTAGATACCGAAAAGTGAGATTTGGACCTAGAACGGGAGAAAAATTAAAAATTAGGAAAGTTGGTAAAATGATCGTTTTGGTATCGAGGTAAGTTCATATGTTTAATAAGCATTTAATTATGCATATTTGAATGAGAAATTGATATTTTGGTCATAAACACTTTAGTATTGAGTTTCAGATATAATGATTAATGTTCGATAATAATTCGATATTGGAAAGAGAACTTGTATAATTTATATGTAAGACCATATTTTGTATTATGGCTTTGTATGATAACAAGAAAGTATTGACTCGCATAGTTTGATGAGAATAAGTTAAGTTGATGATATGATGAGATTGAGAATGTAAGTATGTAAGTTGAGTAGCATTTTATTATTATGCAATTATTGTTATTAGTATTGTTATTTTTGAGTTATGCGACTAACCTTGAGAATTTGAGCAAGTATTTTTCAACTATGACTTGACAAGGCATTGATATCTCAAAGTCCATGGTTGTACCATGGCAATTAAGGAAGAACTGACGAAAAAGTTCATGCTCATAACATGGCATTTAAGGAGGAATTGACGGTTAAGGATACCATGTAAGACCATGTCAAGACATGGCATTGGTAAGGCAAGGATCCCGTGTAAGACCATGTCAAGACATGGCATCGGCATTGATTAAGGACTCTATGTAAGACCACATCAAGGTGTGGCATTGGCACTAAGACAAGGATACCATGTAAGACCCTGTTTGGAACATGGCATTTGGTAAGATAAGGATATCATGTAAGACTATGCCAAGGCATGGCATTGATAAGTTCTATAAGGCAAGGAAATCATGTAAGACCATGTCAAGACATGGCATTGATAAGTTACTATAAGGCAAAGGTCCCATGTAAGACCATGCCAAGGCATGGCATTGGTGAGTTCATAAGGCAATGATACCATGTAAGACCATGTCAAGACATGGCAATGGTAAGTTCAAAAAGGAAAAGGTTCCTGAGTAATCCAAAGAGTAAGTCAAAGAAACGACAAGGTGAGAACATAAAGAAAGAGTACATGTATGCATTTAAGGCTTATTTAATATTGAGATTGTAAGTAATTGAGATTATCAAGTATTAAGTAAGTGATGAGTTTTTAGTTATGCTTGTGACACTTTATGACATGATTGGCAATATGCCTATATTATGGAAGAGTACTCATGTGTTAAGTGAGATGTTGCAGGTATGTAAGCAAGCTATTAAGTAAGGTGCCTTTTATATTCTGAGCCTTTGGTAAGGTTACCGATGAGTAAGATGGGAAAGTAAGAACTAAACATTATTTAAGCAAATTATGACAGCATGGTAGTAAGCTAAATTGATTGCTAATACTTATTATTTTACATGTGAACTTATTAAGCTTTATAAGATTACTTCTTTCACTTTCCCATGTTTCAGAGTACTTAAAAGCAAGCTCAGGTTGGAGGTCATCGGAGATCACTTCACACTATCGACTATCAAATTACCAAATGGGTATCTTTGTTTACAAACGTTCTAGTTTATGGCATGTATAGGGACTTAGCCATTTTGTGTGTATGTCCTTATGATATGGCTAAAGAATGGTATGTAAATATTTGATAATTATTAGCTATTGAAATGGCTAATGAAGAACATGTTTTAGTGTTATGTATGCCTACATGGTAGTTAATACAAAGAAATCATGAAAAAGTGAAATTAGCATTAAAACAATATTGAATAGTAGCAGTGACATGATCTTGAAAAAATCACCAAGAATATTTGAAATGGAATTAGGTGATGAATGAGATATAGAATTAAATTTTATTGAGTCTATTTTCATATGAAAGAAACATATAAGCGAAAGAAGTGTATATTAAGAGATATTTGAATTTTAGTGAGACAGGGTCAGAGCGATTTTTGAATCCCCTGTTCTGACTTTATAAATTCACTAAAAATTTTACAAAAAGAATTAGGAGTTATAGTTTATATTTCTAGATTCCTTAGTGAATCTACTTTCAAGAGAAACAAACTTCATGGTTATTTTAATTCTGTACAGGGAGAAAATTGATTCGTAGTTAGGAGAGGTCAGAGTAGTCAAACAGTACAATAGGGGAAACTTTAACTAATAAACTGTACTAATTGGCTAGACAAAAAATTATGGAAAAAATTTAGTAAGAAGATATATGAGTCTAGTATCAAGGAAAATTCACAAATTTAAATTTTGAGTTTTGTGACTCGAGTTATGATTTATTTAGTGACTATGATGCAAGTGGGCATTTTTATAAGGAATAATGAAATAAATTGTTTTGATTTGTCTAAGTATTCAGAAAATTTTTAGTGTTTCTGGTTTGGTCCCGAACCGTTTCAATTGCATGTTTTAGGGTCTCGAGGCCCTTTTTAGGGACATATTGAATGAATGTAAATAAATTAATTTTAAAAGCAAATTTTATGCCCCGAATTAGTAAGTTAAGTCAGGTAATGCCTCGTGCTTGACTTCGGCGACGGTCTCGAGTAAGGTGTGTTACAGAGATAGAGGTAGCAATGGCTACATATGTGGCACCTTGTGTGCAAGGTTTCTCGAGTATCCGATATTATTATTCTAAGTGGTTTATTGGGTATGCTAACGATGAGAATAAGTATGAAGTTATTACAAGATGGTACAGGTATGTACATAAAGCTTATGATTATTAACTATGTGAAATGATGAATTCAAGGTAAGTTTGTGATGGAATGAATTAGGGTCATGAGATTATGGTAAATTGTATTATCTTATATTATATTACTTGAATGTTAAATGTATGGTAAGATTAGCTTATTTCTTTCATACGAGCTTACTAAGCTATATAGCTTACTCCATTTTATTTTCCATGTCTTATAGTGTCACCAAGCTAGCTCGGATTGGATATCGTCAGAGATTGCATCTCACTATCAACTGTCATTTTGGGTATCGATGATCTTAACATTTTGAGTATATGGCATGTATAGGGACTTGATCATTTTGTTATATGTGTCATCTTGATTTTGGCCAAATATATTAGCTTGCGATAGTCAAAGGCTTGATTTGGTATTTGGCCATGTAAATTGGCTCATTTTGGTTAAATTGGTTGTAAGCTTAAGTATATTCGTACATGTGCAAATATCTCCTTTATGATGTGGTATATAAATTCTTGGTGAATGGTTAAATGTGACTTAATGATTTTGTTGTTGAATGGTTGAGGTTGGCTCATTGGTATGCTAGGAAATCTAAGAAGAATTATGCATGATAAAAATATTTGTGTTGGTACTTGTGGATGTGAGTTTGGTATGATTTGGTTTGGTAGAATATGATGTTGTAAATATGTTATGCGTTGATAATGAAATGATATGTTCTAACCTTGATTATAGATGTTTTGGTTACCTAAATACACCATGATTTATGCCATTGAACTTGTGTGTGTGTGCAGGTGTAACTGAGGGTGGCCAATGGCTTGGTAAATAGCCTTTATTTTGTCCATACGGGTAGACACACGAGCGTGTGTGACACACGGCCTGTGCCACGGGCATGTGTTCTGGCCGTGTGTCCCCTACACCTTAATTTTGAGAAACAGAATGCTCAGAATTGAGCACACAGGCGTGTCTTTCAGCCGTGTGAGGGACACGGCCTCAAGCACGGGCATGTGTCCTAGTTGTGTGAAGTCTGCACCTATTTTATGAAAATTTAATTAACCACACAGTCTAGCACACGGGCATGTGACTTGGCCGTGTAACCTCAATTTGCTCATGCTTTGCAAAACATAGAGTTACACGAGTTAAGGACACTGGCGTGTGTGACCACACGACCATCCCACAAGGTCGTGTCCCAAACCATACGGGCGTATGACCCCTGTTCATGGAAAAAAAATTTTAAGTTTTGTAAAAATTTCCTAAGTACTCGGTTTAGTCCCGGACCATTTCCAATGCATGTCTTAGGCCTCGAAGGATCGTATTAGGGACTTTATGATTGAATATAAATGGTTTTAATTTGGATGCAAATTTATGACTCGATTTGTATGTTCGCTTGTGATGTAAGTCTAGTAATGCCTCGTACCCTGTTCTAGTGTTGAATACGAGTAAGGGGTGTTACAATGTAAATATGATATGTGAATTGTACAAGTGTACACATCGAATCAAGTAATAAAGTGAGAAGTGAGATCGTCTCTACAAAGATTGGATTAGGTATAGAGATGGTCAAGTTACGGTAAAATCGAGTTAAATACACAATGGGAAATTAAAATAATAAGGATAAGTGCAAAATGTATACTGACTACTATTGCAGAGTGTTCAGGAAAAGCAAGAGTAAAAATGCAATGGCAATTATGAGAATAAGAACGTGAATAAAATGCGAGCGAATAAATAAATAACTAAGAATGCTATGGAAAAGATACTACGGAAGAGGATAGAATTTCTATGTTGTTGATTAGAAGGTTGAGATTACTAAGAATCTGCTCTTACTTTCAGTAATGCCTCAGCAAAATCATACTTAACCTAAAGTGGCCTACTTCTTTTGAGAGCAAAATCTCAAGTTACTTGGCCTGTGTCTATAGGCCTTAGCACGACACTTTTTTTGTCTTCATTCTATACAAATGTTGCTCTATGTCTACAGTCTGTTGTAGGTATACTATAACAACTCGATTTTGGGTCTAGTCAGAACAGTGGTTTTGAGACCACAAATTCGATGTAGAAAAATTTATTTTTATTATATTTTTATGGTCTACAATTTTATGGAATAATTTCGTGAAAATTTCGTTCGAAAATTTTGACGTTTGGGCACTCAATTTAGTCAAAAGGACTAAATTGTAAAAAGTAAAAAAGTTGAGTTCTACATGCTAGAGGTGTCTAATTGCTATTAAATTTTAAATTGGAGGTCCTTAAATGGTAATTAGACTATTGGTTAAGTTGTTGGACAAAAATGGACATGGTAATTAGACCGTTCTAGCCCCGTTTTTAATGATTTTTATGTTTTTAAAATCCTCGTAACATGATCTATCTATTTCTACCACTAATTTAAGAAATAATAAAAGTCTAAAATTTTACAATTCAACAGGATGGATATTTGTGTATTTTGATGTTTAATGGTAGAAAATGCATGTTAGTTGTTAGATAAACGACTTTTGCTAAGTGATTTTCGATGAAAATACCTAAAGGACCTATTTGTAAAAAGTTGTAAAATGGATGTTAAAATATGAATAAAAGAAAAACATGGGCTGCTATAAGAATGTATAAGGTTCAGCTAGGCATGGGTGTTGAAGAAATTGAGTACATTTCATTTTACGAGCCTAGGGACTAAAATGTAAAAATGTGAAACTTTAGAGGCAAAAATGTAATTTTCCATAACGTGATTTTTGGCTGATTTGAATAGTATAATGATTAAATAAGTTAAATGTGATATTATAAATCAAGAAAAACGAGGTTCAAAATTAGAACAGGGGAAAAACGAGTATTTGACGGTTAGGTCCTTTTTGCCATTTTTATACCGAGGTAAGTTCGTATGTTTAATAAGTATTAAATTATATATGTATAAATACTTAATTGATATAATTATGGTAAATGCTATATTATTGAAGTGAAATGTGAATGCTATTGATTACGATACTACGAAAATGACCGACAGAGATTCGATACAAAGAAAGTCCTAGTTAAACCTTAGGAATAGATAGGATATGAATGTCATGACATTAGGGTTACTGAGATTACATGTAAGACCATATTTGGGATATGGAATCTATATGAGATTTCGTATAAGACCATATCTGGATATGGCATCGATACAAGACTTCGTGTAAGACCATAGTTAGGCTATTGGCATCGATATGAGATTTCATGTAAGACCATATCTGGGATATGGCATTGGTATGGTACTGTGTGTATGAGATTCCCAGGTATCCTTTAGTATTCCAAGTGGTTCAACGAGAAATTCAACAGGTATGTCAAAGAAGAGAAAGAGCATGTAAGTATTACGAATTTGTACAGGTATTTACGTAAAGTTTATAAGCATTAACTTCATGAAATTTCGAGTTCATGGTTTCCACAAGAATGATTTTGTGAAAACCTTGTGATTATTGGTCTATACTTGTGATGTATGAAATTTATGATAAATTCGGTTGAAGATCATGTGATTGGTTTTCGGGTCAAATTGGGTTATGATATAGCGTATTTTATTCACTTAAATTGCGAATTATTGGATATGAGAATAAGGAAGGATTGGCATAATTGCCTATTAAAATGGTTATGAAAGTACTGGAAGATAAAAGTTTAGGGAATTGAAAAATATTAAGATATATGCTTGGAAATATGAGTACACATAATAAATGTGCATGTTATTATGTGGTTTGAAATAATTGGTTGATTGTGGTAATCGATTATAATAGAGAGATTACGGTTGTTAGGCTAAAATCAAGACTTGTTAAATTATGCTTACAAATTGATATAGCAAACAATATGACTAAATAAGTTATAACTATGAGGTTTATTGCAAATTATATTATTTTATTTTGTGTTTATATTGTTGGACTTGGTATATAATTGGTAGGAGTTGCTTATTATGTTCATACGGACTTACTAAGCTAAATAGCTTACCCTATTTCTTTCCCATGTTTTATAATGCCATGAAGCTAGCTCGAGTTGGAGATCGTCGGAGATCCTATCACATTATCAAGCTATCATTTTAGGCATGTATAAGGACTTGGTCATTTTGTTATATGCATCATATGATTTTAGCCAATGTAATGGCTTGTAATTGTCAAAGGCTTGTTTTGCTATTTGGCCATGTAAGTTGGCTTATAGTGGCAACATGGTTGTAAGCCTAAGTATATTCATATATGTGTCAATGTCTTTGGTGATATGATCACGGTATGCTTGGTGAATGTGAAATATTTGGAAATGTAATTTATGGCAAGATTGTGTAATGTTTGGAGTTGTGACCTATGGATGAGATAAAGAATTTTAGTATAATTTGGTAACTAGATAGTAATTGAATGAAGCCTAATGAATGTGAGATTTGTATATTTGATTTAGGGCTTAATAAATGTAGTGAATATGTTAGATAAGGATATAAAGTTGATATGTTTTAACGATGAATGTGGATGTTTTGGTTGCCTAAGTACGTATTGTTTTGTGCCTTTGAATTGGGGTAAGTGTATGTGTGAATAAGGGTGGCAAATGGCTTGGTAAATAACCTTATTATTGTCCACATAGGTAGACACACAGGCATGTGTCTAGGTCATGTGTGACACACGGCCAGCCCCATGGGCGTGTGATCTGGCCTTGTGTCCCCTGCACCTAAATTTTTGCAAAACAGAATGCTCAGTTTCGAGCACACGGGTATGGGACACAGCCGTGTGTCTGAGCCATGGGAAGGACACGGCCTCGGGACATGGGCGTGTGTCTTGGCCGTGTGACTTCAATTTGTTCTTGGGTGACAAACAGAGAGTTACACAAGTTTGGGACACGGGCGTGTGTGACCACATGGCCTACCCACATGGGCGTGTCCTAAGCCACACGGGCGTGTGACCTCTGGTTTACCAAAAATTTTCTAAGTTTTGTAAAATTTCCCTGAGCTCTTGGTTTAGTCCCGAACTACTCTTAAAGCATGTTTTTAGCCTCGTAGGCTCGTATTAGGGACTCTATGAGTATTTGCAAAAAGTTTTAATTTGTACAAAAATTTATGACTAAAAAATGTATGTTTGTTGGTGTTTAAGTCTAGTAATGTTTCATACCCTATTCCAGCATCGAACACGGGTAAGAGGTGTTACATTTAGTGGTATCAGAGCTATAATTTAGTCTATTATCGGACTAACCTAGCATGTGTGAGAGTCTAGCTATACATGCCATATATAACCTATGATAATGTGATATCTCTCGACTCTGATGAAATTGTTTTGTTAAGACAGAGATGCTTTCCAACCGAGCTACTTTTGAAAACACTGAAAGTGATACTAAGATATTTGAAAATCTGTTTGTGATGAGTCGAAACTTGGAAAGGTATGAATAAGAGTTCATGATATGTATGTGATGATGCACAAAATGAAATAACCATAAGTTGAGAAATATGGGTAAAATGTCCTTGTTCCAGTTGAACGTTATGTTTTGATAGATTATGGTGATTTTATGAAATGAAATGACAGATTATATTGTGATAAACTCATCCATGTTTGTTTGGCATTCATATGATGTTATGTGTCTGACTTGTTTGATTAAGTGAATGCGATGAGTAAACTTACTCAAAATTTATGGAGTGTATGTGTAAGTGCACTTGTTTGAATAAGATAATCGGAAAGTTCGTGTAACATAAATATGTATGTTAATTTGCCGGAATTAAATTGTATATTGTGATGATATTATGATGATGATGAATGTTAAGTCACATGTGTGTATATATGAGAGTCAAGTTAGAGGCTTTACGAGCTCACCCCCTTACCAATATGGTATTTTATAACGAAATTTCACGAGATTTATGTTGAATGAGATCACAAGTGAGAGACTAAAGAGTTTAATAGCAAAATAACTAATAATGTGGCCAGAGCTTAGAATAGTTTGGCAAATGAATATTGTTTTGGAAAAGATGCCAGGTTATTCTAAAGATCATTTGGATTTCGAAATGTCACAGTTAAAGAAAATGTTAATCTCGGCTAATCGACTCATTCAGGTATGATGTCTAAAGTATGTATTGCTGGAATTTCTTCCGGATTGATTTTTGTTAGTGAATGGAATAATACGGGATTAGTGTGATATCCAGAATTAGGGCCTAATCGGAATAGTGGTTTTGGGACAACAAATTCGAGAGAGAAATAATTATTTTATGACTATTTTGAGGTCAATGATATGATTGCATGATTGTGTGAAAATTTCGTGAAGAAATTCTATGCATAAAGTGATTAATTTGAAATTAAGGACTAAATTGAATAAGTTGCAAAAATTGCATTCTAGAAGTCTTTAGTATGAAATTTCTTTGGAATATTAATTAAAAGGTCTTAAAAAGCAATTTGACCAATTTCTAAGTTTTGGACAAAAATTGGACATGGATGGAAATTTTGAAAGTTTAGTAATGAAGGTTATTTTAGTCATTTGGTAATTAAAAGATTAAAAAAAGGAAAAAGATGGAAAAATATGTCCATCTTCTTCATTAGGACGAAATTTCAAGGGTTCTCCATAGCTAGGGTTTGTTTCAAGCTTCCAAGCTCCATAGTAAGTGATTCCAAGCCCCGTTTTTAATGTTCTTTACGTTTTTGGAGTCCCAGTAACTTGATTTAGCTTATTCTAGCAATAATTTAACCTAAGGTTTATATTTGGAAAAATACCCATAGGTGAAATATGTTTATTTTGATGTTTTATGGTAGAATATGAAGCTTTAAATTGTGTTAAACAACTTTTGCTAAGCGATTTTACGTGAAAACGAGTAAAACGACAAAATCGGTAAAAATACCTAATGTTCATAAATACATGATAGAGTGTGAATTTGATGTTGCTATAGAAGGGAAAAATGATCAGCATGTCATAAAACATAAGAAAATAGGATGAAGTTTAATTTCCGAGCTTTGGGGAAAAAGTGTAAATATGCAAAAGTTTAGGGGCAAAAATGTAATATTTCCAAAGATTGAGTCAAGGACTGTTTTAATAAATGTGAGTATTAAATAAGCTAAATTTGTTATTATAGATCAAGAGAAACGAGATTCAAGTCGTGATCGAGAGAAAAATAGTTTCCGAGGAATAGGCTTGATTTCTAACATATTGTACCGAGGTAAGTTCATATGTAAATATTGTAATATAACTGTTATTTTAAATCATTTAATGCTATTTATATGATATTATGATTTGTTATCATGCAATTCTATACTTTGTGGTAATTGATGGACAACATACAAAAATTTTATGAATTATGTGAAAAATGTGAAAGATTACTGAAGTATCGTCATTAGAATTCCAAGGAGAATGGTAAAGGAGTACGAACGAGGAAAGCCCGTTTTAACATTAGGAATAGATTAGGATGCAAGTGACATGTCAGTAGAAAATTGAGATCCGAACTCGTTGAGTTGGGTTCCGAGTTCGTGAGAATTATGAGGCATCTGAACTCGTTGAGTCGAGTCCGAGTTCACTTATGGATGCAAATGTCCGAACTCGTTGAGTTGAGTCTGAGTTCGTGAGATGTAACTAGGCATCCGAGCTCGTTGAGTTGAGTCCGAGTTCACTTATGGATGTGAATGCCCGAGCTCGTTGAGTTGAGTCCTAGTTCGCTTATGGGCGAGTTACATGGTAGGATGGCTACATATGTGGCACTTATGTGCAAACTTTCCATGTATCCGAATTATATTCCGATGTGTTCAACGGGTAAAATTCTAGTAAAATGGAAGAATACTCAAGATGCAAGTGATGTATTGGTAAGTGTTGTGAAATGGGCACTTTGGACAGGTATGTACTTAACCCTCAGGTTGAGACTTGATACGACAACAATAATATGGTAAGATGATGAATGATGAATAGAAATGTGATATATGTTTTGGTGATATTATGCTAATGTTGGTTGGTATAGTTGCTTTGTTAAGTTATTTGTTATTTGCATATGGACTTACTAAGCATCTATGCTTACTCTCATCTTTCCATTCTTTATAATTTTGACAAGTCAATTTGGAGATCGGGATGGTCGAAGGCACGCTCACACTATCACTAAACAATTGCGGTATAATGACTTGTAATTTTTGGAAATATGGCATGTATAGCATTCCAATCATTTTGTGTGTATAATCTTACGATATGGCCCACGGATGGAATGGAAATGTTTGAGAATGATTAGCTATTGGAATGGCTAATCAAGTTTATATATGATAACATGTATGCTTTAAGCCTTAACTAAACCATGAAAACCCTTGGAAAGGTAAAATTGGCCACAAAATAGAATCAGTCAGCAGCAATGACGTGAATTTGAAAAATCACTAAAAATAGTATAAATGGAATTAAATGATGAATAATTTGTGAAATCGAATCTTTATGAGTGTATTTTCATATGGAAGAAACAAAATAGGTAAATGAGTTATATTTTATGAGAGATTTAAGTTTTGGTGGAATAGGGTTAGAGCGATCTCTGAATCCCCTGTTCTGACTTTAGAAATTCACCATAAATTGTAAAAAAAAAAACAATTAGGAGTTTTACCTTACATGTATAAAATTCTTATTAAGTCTAGTTTTATTAGAAACAAACGACATAGTCATTGAAACTCTGTACAAGGAGATATTTGATTCGTAATACACAGGAGTCAGAGTAGCTGAACCCTGAAACAGGGGAGATTTTAACTAAAAAACTATACTAATTGGCCCTGAAAAAATTCTAGAAAAAATTAGTAAGTAGATATATGAGTCTAGTTTCAAAGAAAATTTACGAAATTTGATTTCAAGTTTTGTAACTCGAGATATGATTTTTTTAGCGACTGTAATGCATATGGACAGTTTACTATGAGAATTGTTTGAACTTGTTTAAATGCTAAAATAAGTTTAGTAATGTCTCATACTTGACTCCGGCGATGGTCTCGGGTAAGGGGGCGTTACATTTAGTGGTATCAGAGCAGGTTTAGCCAGTTTTCAAACTAACATGGTGTAAGTACGGATTTTGCTATACATGCCATATATATATTGTGATAGTGTGATGACTCCTGATCTTTTTAAATGATTTTTTTAGTAAATGGATCCCGATCCAACTATGGTTGATGATGTAGAGAGCAATGCGCCAGCTCCTGATGAAGGGGTGGTGCCGACTGAAAGTCGACCTCCTACTGTTTGTCAAGGAGGAGGAGAAGGGGCTCGGGAAGCCTTTCTCCAGATGATGAATGCATGGTACACCGAGTTCGTTCGTATGAACCCGAATGCTCAACCTCCGCCACCTCTCCTGATTCCTCAACCTGTACCCCCGATGCCTCAATGTATGGATCTGATGAAATTTCATAGAACCCAGTTGACAGAATTCGCAAGCAAGGGGCCGAAAAATTCAGGGCAAATGTTGATGATGACGCTAAAAAATAAGAATTTTGGCTTGAAAATTCTATTCGGGTATTTGATGGGTTATCTTGTACACCTGAAGAGTGCTTGAAATGTGCCATATCCTTGTTGAGAGATTCGGCTTATTATTGGTGGAAGACATTGATTTCAGTGGTGCCGAAAGAGAAAGTGACTTGGGAAATTCTAGACTTGTTGGACCCGAGTGCCAAAGATGTGGTATAAGTCATTTTGGTCGATGTAGAATTAATGATAGATCCTATTACCGGTGCGATTCTCCAGATCATTTCATTAAAGATTGTCCGGAGATAAATGAGAAAGAAAAATTTCAGAGTGCAAAACCTAATAGTGTAGTTTCGAGAGGAAGATCTTCGAGAAGAGTTGGGAATGAGGCAAGCAGCAAAAATGTAGTCAGAGATTCAGCGATTAAACCTAAAGCTAGAGCTCCAGCTAGAGCTTATGCCATAAGGGCGCGTGAAGATGCTTTGTCTCCCGATGTGATTACTGGTACTTTCTCTCTTTATGATATTAATGTTATTGCTTTGATCGACCCTTGTTCTACTCATTCATATGTGTGCATGAAATTGGTGTCTAATATGAACATACCTGTTGAGTCTACGGAATTTATGGTTAATGTGTCTAACCCGTTAGGCAAATGTGTCATAGTTGATAAAGTATGCAAGAAATGTCTTTTGATGATTAGGGGTCATTATTTTCCGGCCGACTTGATGTTGTTGCCCTTTGATGAATTCGATGTCATTTTGGGTATGGACTGGTTAACATTGCATGATGCTATAGTGAATTGGAGACAGAAATTTATTGAATTGAAATGTGAAAATGGTGAAACTTTGCGGGTTGAACTGGACGAATCAGAGGCATTGCCTAGTGTGATTACTTCGATTTCAGCTCAGAGATATTTAAAAAAGGGTTATGAAGCTTATTTGGCGTATGTGTTGAATACAAAAGAATCTGAGAAAAAAATGGAATTAGTGCCGATTGTGTGTGAATTCGAGGATGTATTTCCAGAAGAGTTGTCGGGTTTGCCTCCTGTCAGAGAAGTAGAATTTGGTATTGAGTTGATACCAGGAACAACACCGATCTCAATTGCTCTGTATAGAATGGCACCAACAGATTTGAAAGAATTGAAGTCATAGTTGCAAGAGTTGACTGACAAAGGTTTTGTGAGACCGAGTTTTTCGCCTTGGGGTGCTCCCGTATTATTTATGAAAAAGAAGGATGGTTCTATGAGATTATGTGTGGACTATCGGCAGTTGAATAAGGTGACAGTCAAGAACAAGTATCCGTTGCCGAGAATTGATGATTTATTCGATCAGTTGAAAGGAGCGACATGGTTCTCAAATATTGGCTTGAGGTCTGGGTACTACCAGTTACAAGTAAAAGAGTCAGATGTGTCTAAAACTGCTTTTAGAACAAGGTACGGCCATTATGAATTTTTAGTTATGCCATTTGGTTTGACAAATGCTCCTGCTGTGTTTATGGATTTAATGAACCGCATATTTCGGCCATACTTGGACAAGTTTGTTCTGGTATTTATTGATGATATCTTAATCTATTTGAAGGATGAGACAGAGCATGCTGAGCACTTGAGAATAGTTTTGCAAACTTTGAGAGATAAACAATTGTATGCCAAGTTTAGTAAAAGTGAGTTTTGGCTTCGAGAAGTCAGATTCTTAGGTCATATTGTTTCGGGTGATGGTATACGGTTTGATCCCAGTAAAATTTTGACTATTGTTGATTGGAAACCACCGAAGAATGTGACTGAAGTTAGAAGTTTCTTGGGTCTAGCTGGTTATTATCGACGATTTGTGAATGGATTTTCTATGATTACTTCTCCTATGACTAGACTGCTCCAAAAGGATGTTAAATACGAGTGGACGGAAGAATGTCAACAGAGTTTTGAGAAATTAAAAAAGTTACTGACTGAAGCACCAGTGTTGGTATAACCCGAGTCAGGTAAAGAATTTGTGGTGTATAGTGATGCCTCTTTAAACGGCTTGGGATGTGTACTTATGCAATAGGGAAAGGTTGTGGCTTATGCTTCGAGGCAGTTAAAACCTCATGAAAGGAATTATCTGACTCATGATTTGGAACTGGCTGCTATAGTGTTTGCTTTGAAGATTTGGCGACATTATTTGTATGGTGAAAAGTGTCGAGTATATACCGACCACAAAAGTCTCAAGTACTTGATGTCACAAAAAGATTTGAATTTGAGACAGCGGAGATGGTTAGAATTATTGAAAGATTACGAGCTTGTGATTGACTATCATCCGAGGAAAGCGAATGTGGTTGTCGATGCCTTGAGTAGAAAGTCATTATTTACTTTGAGAGATATGAATACTTAGTTGACAGTATCTGATGATGGTTTGATTCAAGCAGAGTTGAGAGCAAGATCGATGTTTTTACAAGAGATTTGTGACGCTTAGAAAAATGATCAAGATTTGCAAGTCAAGAGAAAGCAATGTGAAATTGATACGGGATCAGATTTCAGAATCAGTTCTGATGGTTACTTGATATTTAAAGATCGGATTTGTGTACCAAAGAATGATAAGTTGATTAAGAAAATCTTGCACGAAGCACACAGTAGTTGTTTCTCAATGCATCCGGCCAGTACAAAAATGTACAATGATTTGAAGAAAATGTATTGGTAGAACGGAATGAAAAGAGATATTTCCGAGTTTGTATCGAAATGTATGATTTGTCAGCAAGTAAAAGCTGAACATCAGGTGCCTTCGGGTCTACTTCAGCCTATCATGATTCCCGAATGGAAATAGGATCGAATTACTATGGATTTTGTATCAGGATTGCCATTAACTCCGAAGAAGAAAGATGCCATCTGGGTAATAGTCGACAGATTGACTAAATCGGCTCATTTTATTCAAGTACGCACTGATTATTCTCTTGATAAGTTGGCTGAATTATATATTAGTGAGATTGTAAGACTTCACGGAGTACCGTTGTCGATTATTTCGTATAGGGATCTGAGGTTTACTTCGCGATTTTGGCAAAAACTACAAGAAGCATTAGGTATGAAGTTAAATTTCAGCACTGCCTTCCATCCACAGACTAATGGACAATTAGAGAGAGTAATTCAGATTCTTGAAGACATGCTCAGATCGTGCGTGTTGGAGTTCCAAGGAAATTGGGAAAGGTACTTACCATTGGTGGAGTTTGCTTACAATAACAGTTATCAGACGAGTTTGAAAATGGAACCTTATGAAGCGTTGTATGGTCACAAGTGTCGGACACTGCTGTATTGGACCGAATTCAAAGAAAACCAGATTTACAGAGTTTATCTAATCAAAGAAACCGAAGAAAAGGTGAAAGTGATTCGAGATTGTTTGAAAGCTGCTTCAGACAGACAGAAATCCTACACGGATTTGAAACGAAAAGAGATTGAGTTCCAAGTTGGTGATAAAGTGTTCTTAAAAGTGTCTCCGTGGAAGAAGGTTCTCAGATTCGGTCGAAAGGTAAATTGAGTCCACGTTTCATTGGATCGTATGAGATAATTGAAAGAATTGGACCGGTAGCATATCGGTTAGCACTACCACCAGAATTAGAGAAGATTCATGATGTGTTCCATGTATCTATGTTACGTCGGTATCGTTCAGATCCTTCACATGTGATTTCACCAACGGAAATCGAGTTGCAACCGGATATGGCTTACAATGAAGAACTAGTTAAAATTTTAGCTCGGGAGGTCAAACAACTAAGAAACAAAAGTATCGCACTCGTGAAAGTATTGTGGCAAAAACATGGGGTAGAAGAGGCTACATGGGAGCCCTAGGAAACTATAAGGAATCAATACCCACACCTGTTTACTGGTAAGATTTTCGGGGACGAAAAATCCAAAAATGGGGGGAGAGTTGTGATATCCCGAATTAGGGCCTAATCGGAATAGTGGTTTTGGGACCACAAATTTGAGAGAGAAATAATTATTTTATGATTATTTTGAGGTTTATGATATGATTGCATGATTGTGTGAAAATTTCGTGAAGAAATTCTATGCATAAAGTGATTAATTTGAAATTAGGGACTAAATTGAATAAGTTGTAAAACTTGCATTCTAGAAGTTTTTAGTATGAAATTCCTTTGGAATATTAATTAGGAGGTCTTAAATAGAAATTTGACCAATTTCTAAGTTTTGGACAAAAATTGGACATGGATGGAAATTTTGAAAGTTTAGTAATAAAGGATATTTTAGTCATTTGGTAATTAAAAGATTAAAAAAAGGAAAAAGATGGTAAAATATGTCCATCTTCTTCATTAGGACGAAATTTCAAGGGTTCTCCATAGCTAGGGTTTGTTTCAAGCTTCCAAGCTCCATAGTAAGTGATTCCAAGCTCCGTTTTTAATGTTCTTTACGTTTTTGGAGTCTCGGTAACTTGATTTAGCTTATTCTAGCAATAATTTAACCTAGGGTTTATATTTGGAAAAATACCCATAGTTGAAATATGTTTATTTTGATGTTTTATGGTAGAATATGAAGCTTGAAATTGTGTTAAACAACTTTTGCTAAGCGATTTTACGTGAAAACGAGTAAAACGACAAAATCGGTAAAAATACCTAATATTCATAAATAAATGATAGAGTGCGAATTTGATGTTGCTATAGAAGGGAAAAATTATTAGCACGTCCTAAAACATAAGAAAATAGGATGAAGTTTAATTTCCGAGCTTTGGGGAAAAAGTGTAAATATGCAAAAATTTAGGGGCAAAAACGTAATTTTTCCAAAGATTGAGTCAAGGACTGTTTTAGTAAAGTGAGTATTAAATAAGCTAAATTTGTTATTATAGATCAAGAGAAACGAGATTCAAGTCGTGATCGAGGGAAAAATAAAGTTTCTGAGGAATAGGCTTGATTTCTAACATATTGTACCGAGGTAAGTTCATATGTAAATATTGTAATATAAATCATTATTTTAAATCATTTAATGCTTTGTTATATACGATATTATGATTTGTTATCATGCAATTCTATGCTTTGTGTAAATTGTTGGACAACATACAAAAATTTTATGAATTATGTGAAAAATGTGAAAGATTACCGAAGTATCGTCATTGGAATTCCAAAGAGAATGGTAAAGGAGTACGAACGAGGAAAGCCCATTTGAACATTAGGAATAGATTAGGATACAAGTGACATGTCAGTAGGAAATTGAGATCCGAACTCGTTGAGTTGAGTTCCGAGTTCGTGAGAATTATGAGGCATCTGAACTCGTTGAGTCGAGTCCGAGTTCACTTATGGATGCAAATGTCCGAACTCGTTGAGTTGAGTCTGAGTTCGTGAGATGTAACTAGGCATCCTAGCTCGTTGAGTTGAGTCCGAGTTCACTTATGGATGCGAACGTTCGAGCTTGTTCAGTTGAGTCCGAGTTCGCTTATGGGCGAGTTATATGGAAGCTTGGCTACATATGTGGCACTTATGTGCAAACTTTCCATGTATCCGAATTATATTTCGATGTGTTCAACGGGTAAAATTCTAGTAAAATGGAAGAATACTCAAGATGCAAGTGACGTATTGGTAAGTGTTGTGGAATGAGCACTTTGGACAGGTATGTACTTAACCCTCGGGTTGAGACTTGATACGACAACAATAATATGGTAAGATGATGAATGATGAATAGAAATGTGATATATGTTTTGGTGATATTATGCTAATGTTGGTTGGTATAGTTGCTTTTTTAAGTTATTTGTTATTTGCATATGGACTTACTAAGCATCTATGCTTACTCTCATCTTTCCATTCTTTGTAATTTTGACAAGTCAATTTGGAGATCGGGATGGTCGGAGGCACGCTCACACTATCACTGAACAATTGTGGTATAATGACTTGTAATTTTTGGAAATATGGCATGTATAGCATTTCAATCATTTTGTGTGTATAGTCTTACGATATGGCCCACGGATGGAATGGAAATGTTTGAGAATGATTAGCTATTGAAATGGCTAATCAAGTTTATATATGATAACATGTATGCTTTATGTCTTAACTAAAACATGAAAATCCTTGGAAAGGTAAAATTGGCCACAAAATAGAATCAGTCAGCAGCAGTGATGTGAATTTGAAAAATCACTAAAAATAGTAGAAATGGAATTAAATGATGAATGAATTGTGGAATCGAAGCTTGATGAGTCTGTTTTCATATGGAAAAAACAAAACAGGTAAATGAGTTATATTTTATGAGAGATTTAAGTTTTGGTGGAATAGGGTCAGAGTGATCTCTGAATCCCCTGTTCTGACTTTAGAAATTCACCATAAATTTTACAAAAACAATTAGGAGTTTTACCTTACATGTATGAAATCCTTATTGAGTCTAGTTTTATGAGAAAGAAACAGTATAGTCATTGAAACTTTGTACAAGGAGATATCTGATTCGTAATACATAGGGGTCAGAGTAGCTGAACCTTGAAACAGGGGAGACTTTAACTAATAAACTATACTAATTTTCCCAGAAAAAATTCTAGAAAAAAATTATTAAGTAGATATATGAGTCTAGCTTCAGGGAAAATTTACGGAATTTGATTTCGAGTTTTGTAACTCGAGATATGATTTTTTTAGCGACTGTAATGCAGATGGATAGTTTACTATGAGAATTGTTTGAACTTTTTAAATGCTAAAATAAGTTTAGTAATGTCTCATACTCGACTCCAGCGATGGTCTCGGGTAAGGGGCGTTACAATTAGTGATGACAAAATTAGTCAGAGAAATGATATTTGAATCATAAATATGTCTGAGTGTAACAATTGAAATTGAATAGATTATGATGATCTCTTTTGGGTATTTTATATACTCACTTATCCTCAAAGATATATGTGATTACTCGTTTTCTGATGAAATTCTTATCGTATGAAAATGCTAGCTGATTATAATTTTAGATGAAAGCACTGTTGGTCTGGTTGGTTGATGATCAGCATATCTTATCTCTCTCACTTTGGGGTTCTATTCTATTATGTTTGGAATAAAAGTTGATGGTGAAAATTTATGTGAGGCTATTCTTCTGTTTCTACTGGATGTTGTTTTGTTTTATATATATATTTGGAAAATATGTTACCTCTATTACAATTGATTCCAAAGTTTGTAAGCATTGTTTTCCTTCTGGTTTTCTTTCTCTGAGGAATCATTAAGATCTTTATTATTTTCATGGAGTTATGTTCTCGGACTTCCAGTAAGGTATCGCATCTTGGATTTATCTATCTCTGTTTTCTTATCATCCTTATTTTGTAAATTATCAATCATGGCTCATCTTTTGTGTATCGGGTAGACCGCCTAAGAGAATGCGTGATAGTCATAGTTCTGGTAGGGGTGCGAGACATGGGTCTTGACCAATTCAGTCCATGTAGCAGAACAGTGTTGTGGTTAATGCTACTGGTTCGACGGGAGTTCCTAGATGGCTACTTTGTGCACACTATGAGCGTAGGCATTCTGAAGAGTGTCATAAGTTGTCAAATAGATGTTCTAAATGTGGTTCGAATGAGCATTTTCTGAAGGATTCTCCAAATAGAGCTGAGGTTTCGTAGACTCAGAGTTCGGCACCTACTTCTGCGCCTTACTGAGGCTGTGGCCGAGGTAGTAGGAGACCATTTGGGTAGTGGATTGTAGCTCATACTGTTGCTACACAAGTTGAGTCTAAAGGTCTATCTTGAGTTGCTATTAGAGAGTCAGAGGATCAGGATCCGACCGATGTTATTGCAAGTACTTTTATGTTGCAATGTACTCTATTATTTACCTTAGTTGATTCTGGTTTGATGCTTTTGTATATTTTTAGTGAATTTGCATGCAAGTTACGGATTCCTGTTGAGACTATTGGTTTGGGTATAACTGTCATTATTTCTTTTAATGATGGTGTAGTAGTGAATAAAGTTTACCGTAAATACCCTCTTATGATTCAAGGAAATGTTTTCTTTGTTGATATTATGGAATTGCCTTTCTATGGATTTGATATTATTCTTGGCATGGATTTGTTAACTGAGTATAAAGCTAGGGTAGATTTTAAGACTAAGTGAACTACTTTAAGAAATAGTGGTGGGTTGGAAATTATTGTTGCCAGTGAAAGACCGGGATTTATGTCTAATATGGTTTAGGCTAAAAAGTTGATGGGAAATGGTTGTGAGGCTTATTAAGCCTATGTGATGAATTCTATTAGTAAGGAGTTAAGAGTTCAGGATATTCGTACTGTTAGGGATTTTCCTAATGTGTTTTCTGAAGAATTACCTGGTTTGCCACTAGATCGAGAAGTTGAGCTTGGAATTGAGCTCTATCCTGTTATTGCACCGGTGTCCATTGCACCCTATTGCATGGCACTAAAAGAGCTCGAAGAGTTAAATATTCAGCTACAAGAGTTGCTTGATAGAAGGTTTATTCGACCAAGTGTATCCCCGTGGGATGCACCGGTTTTGTTAGTGAAGAAGAAGGATGGTACGATGAGGATGTGTATTGATTATAGGTAGTTGAACAAGTTGACTATTAAGAATAAGTATCCTTTGCCTTGAATTGATGACTTGTTTGATCAGTTTCGAGGTGCAACGGTGTTTTCGAAGATTGATCTTAGATCTGGGTATTATCAATTGAAGGTGAATGAGTCTGATGTGTTAACAATTTCTTTTAAGACTCGGCATGAGCACTATGAGTTTTTGGTGATGCTGTTTGGATTAACTAATGCCTCTATTGCATTCATGGATTTGATTAATCGAGTATTCCATTCATACTTGGATCAATTTTTGGTTGTCTTTATAGATGATATTTTGTTATATTTTGGTTCTGAGGAGGATCATGATGAGCATTTAAGAGTTGTTTTGCAGATTCTTCGAGATAAGCAGTTGTATGTGAAATTAAGTAAGTGTGAATTTCTGCATAAGGAAGTGGTGTTCTTAGGCCATGTTGTTTCAGTAAAAGGGATACGTGTGGATCCAAAGAAGAGAGAGGCAATTTTAGAATAGAAGCTGCATGTGAGTGTTACTAGAGTTATGAGTTTCTTGGGTTTGGCTGGTTTTTATCATAGAATCATTGAAGGGTTTTCTTTTATTGTTGCACCCTTAACAAAACTGCTTCAGAAAGATGTGGTGTTTGAATGGATTGATGGTAGGCAGAAGAGTTTTGAACAGCTTAAGGCAGTTTTGACTAAGGCACCTATGTGGATTCAACCAGAACTTGGAAAAGATTTTTTGGTTTATAGTGATGTTTCGTATTCAGGTCTCAGTTGTATTTTGATGCAAGAGGAGAAAGTTGTGACTTATGCTTCGAGGTAGTTAAGGACTCATGAACACAATTATCCTACTCATTATTTCGAGCTAGCTGCAATGGTTTTTGCACTTAAGATTTGGCCTCATTATTTGTATGGAGAAAAGTGTGTTATTTACATGGATCATAAGAGCCTTAAGTACCTCATCACCCAAAAAGAGTTGAATTTAAGAAAGAGGCATTAGATTAAGATGTAGAAGTATTATGATTATGTTATTTCTGAAAGTATAATTCTAGCAAGACGAATGTTGTTTCTGAAGAAAAGTGTAAGGATTGTAAAGATTGAAATTGGAACTAGATTTCAAGAATTTAAAAAGGAAATTCAATCAAAAAATGAAAGGGAAAAATCAATTGGCAATTTGATTAATTAATAGAAGAATTCACGAAGTCTAAATTTGTTTTCCTACTAAATTCTTACAAAGAAGCTTAAATTTTTAAAACCCATTTTTCTTTTCATTAATTGTTGATAGATCCCGTTTAGATAGAGATGCAATTGTGTTTAGTTTAGCTAATCAATCGTATTCGGTTAACTTCTTTAGGTATTCAATCTTTGCAAGTTATAATACCTTTATTTCAAATTTGGATTCTTTTTCAACTAAATTAGTTTCGATGGACTTGTGATATCAACTCAGTTAAACATTTAAATACGGTATATACTAGTTGTGGAGCCATGTTGATGGATATGGCATGTGGGGTCAACTGGCCCTACAAAAGATAAGAAATAAATATTACTTTTATTTTTTATTTTTATATAATTAATTTTTTAAATAAAAAAATTAAAAACGACCTCACAATAAAATTGATCCCACAAAAATTTGAAAAGGACTCGACACTTTTTTTAAAAAAGAATTATTTTATAAAATAAATTGTTTTATGTAAAAATAAATAAATCTCTCCCTAGTGACAAACTTAAAAGTCCCTCATTCTTTTTGTTAGGATCGACCCGATTGAACAACGAATAAGAAAAATAGCGGAATAAATTGAGAAATTGAACACACAAATTTAACGTGGAAAAACCCCTCCAAAGAGGATAAAAAACCACAGGCAAAGATAATTTTACTATAATGGCAAAAGAACAAAGAGTACAAAAGATAAAGATAAAAACTAAACCCCGAAAACCCAAAAACAAAGAACCCACAAAACGTAAACACAAAATTCTCTAAATGTGTTATGAGTTCTAATCTCTAATGGGTGTTTTTCTAAGGTTGTAAAAAAGCCTATTTATAGGCTAAATTCATAAGTCAAATAATAATAAAATAATCTAAACTAATCAGTGTTTGATTGAAACAAGTAAATAGAGTTTAATTGAAAGATTATTTTTCAAATTTGACTCAAAATAGGAGCCATATTTAACAAATCTCCACCTTGACTCATATTTTCACAACGCCATCTTTACCAAAGCCCGCCACGAGCCTATCTTGAACTATGCAGGGAATTAACTGAGTTGAATTTGTGCTTAGAAACTGGAAGACTTCTAGCCTTCAACTTGTACACTGCCAAATCAAAACTAACCCGGGTCTGATTTTCACGAACACAATGCCCTAACTTTTCAAAATCTGAATCCAAAAGAGAACCTCTCTTCAACGAAATAGCCATACCTTTTTCCCTCTTATGACCAAGTTGCCTCCGCTCCAAACAAGTTGACTTCAACTCCGTAACGGACGAGGGACGTCCGATTTCACCGGTCACTGTATAACCTTACAGAATATAAAGACTGCCGGTTCTTTTACCTTTTAACAAAACGAGAGCTCCATGAGATACTTTAATGCCGCTCGACTCGATGTTGATTTTGCATCCTTTCAAGTCTAAAATACTTAAGGAGATGAGATTCTTTCATAAATCAGGTACATACCTGACATCTGAGAGTGTCCTAATCGTCCCATCGTGTATTTTAATTTTAACAGTACCAATACCAATTACCTTACTAGATGAATCATTTCCCATGCGCACAACTCCACCTTCAATCGAACTGTATGTGGAGAACCATTCTCTATTGGGACACATGTGGAAAGAACATCCTGAATCTAGGATCCACTCGGACGTGAGCTTGGTGTTATCGCTTGTTGACACTAACAAGAAATCATCACCATTTTCATCGACCAAATTAGCACCAGCTACATCTTCCTCGTTATTCTCAGCAGCTTTTTTATTTTGCAGTTTACAACAATCTGCTTTGACGTGACCTAACTTTTTACAATAGCGACACCTTTTATCTCGTTTCTTTGATGCTACCAAAACGGAAGCTTGCCTATCTGTCTTGCTATCCAAATGAAGCTAATTGCCGAGTTTGTCTCTACTCAACAAATGACCCTTCACATCTTCGAACGAGAGTTTGTCTCTGCCAAAAATCAGGGTCTCCCTGAAAGACTTGTATGAAGGGGGTAAAGAGCACAATAATAGCATAGCCTGATCTTCATCGTCAATATAAACCTCAACATTCTTTAAATCATTTAAAAGAGTAATAAATTGACTAATGTGATCTCTAAGAAGCTCAACTTCGTTCATGCGAAACGTAAATAGACGTTGTTTCAACACTAAACGATTAGTCAGAGACTTAGTCGCATAAAGAGTTTCTAACCTTTTCCACAAGGCGGATGAGGTCTTCTCCATCAATACCTCCTGCAATACCGTATTCGCGAGGCACAACTGGATTGCAGACAAAGTCTTTTCATCAAGCTCTTCCCATTCTGTTTTATTTAGATTCTCAGGTTTTTTCCCAGTAACAACCTTTTTCAAACTAGATTGAACTAGAATTGCCATCATCCGAACTTGCCACAAATTGAAATTTGTCTCACCATCGAACTTCTCAATTTCAAACATTGTTGTTGCCATCTCTGAATGAGCTGATTTATAAAAATTGAACTAGCTCTGATATCACTTGTTAGGATCGACCCGATTAAACAACGAACAAGAAAAATAGCGGAATAAATTGAGAAATTGAACACACAAATTTAACGTGGAAAAACCCCTCCAAAGAGGATAAAAAACCATGGGCAAAGATAATTTTACTATAATGGCAAAAGAACAAAGAGTACAAAAGATAGAGATAAAAACTAAACCCTGAAAACCTGAAAACAAACAACCCACAAAACGTAAACACAAAATTCTCTAAACGTGTTATGAGTTCTAATCTCTAATGGATGTTTTTCTAAGGTTTAAAAGAGCCTATTTATAGGCTAAATTCATAGGTCAAATAATAATAAAATAATATAAACTAATCAGTGTTTGATTAAAACAAGTAAACAGAGTTTAATTGAAAGATTATTTTTCAAATTTGACTCAAAATAGGAGTCATATTTAACACTTTTAATTTCTTCTAATACTTAAATTTTCCTTAAATTTCTTGTCATGCCCCGAAATATAGGCGGTTAATTGAAATGATTAAACAAAGAAATGAATTAGGCTTAATGGATAAATGTTAGAGAGTCCTCCTTAGAGACTTAAGTTTAACCTCCCTTTTTCCCATTTTATTTTCATAAACCCAAGGTAAAGTCACACCTAAAATATATATGGTTAGGAATTAAAACAAAACAAGAAAATAGAGATAGCCCAATGGTAAAAAGTTAGTTTTTCTTCTTAAAGGTCTTAGGTTTGAGTCACTCCTTCCCCGATGCATTTCTTCTATTTTCAGCCAAATTTTGGGATATTTACCCTTGTTGCCCCTAGGGTTTACAAGCCTTAGACATTTAGTCATTCTTTTCCTATTTCGAGTAAGAATACCTCTTTTCAAAATTTTAGTAAAATTCATCTTTATATTCTATTTAATTTCTTTCTCTTTTCTTTTCCTTCTTTTTTTTTCTCTCATACTTGCATCATATTTTCACCTTGGAACTATTGATTATTTTTCTTTTCTATATCGAATCAATCGTCGTTTTCTTAATGATTTAGAGTTATCGTCAAATAGCATACGTTACCTTTGTCAAGAATCGGTAAGTGCATTCCATTTCAAGGATTAAATCTTGTATTTCTGTAATATTGATGTATGACATTAATATTTAGGTTTGATTAATAGATTTACTTGAAATCCTTCCAAATCTTTTGTTAATCTTGTCAAATCTTGATATCAATTGTTAATTTGTGTGTAAATTTCATTTGAATGACTAGGTTTAGGTGAATCGGACCAAAATTGAGCATGATGAACATCGATTGGAATCATAGTGAAAGGTGTGTATCTTTTCCCAATTGAATCAGTGGTGATTATGTGTAGGTTTAGGGCCACACGATTTTCCACATGGACGTGTGGACCACACGACCATCTGCACTTATAGATTTTAAGAACTTTGTGGACCACACGGCCTCAACCTATTACACAGCTTGCCACACATTTGTGTCTCTACTATAGGGTAATTTATCAATTTTCATACGACATTAGGCTATTACAAAGCTTGGCCACACGACTGTGAAACCCTTCCCATGTTACCCCTTTTTTACAGTTTAGTCTAGAATTTTATGAATTGTTCAATTTAGTCCCTGTATAGTCCCCAAATTATTTTTAAAGGTTTTATTCACCCAATTGAGCTCCTAATATTATGAATATGCTAGAATATGTGAGTTGATGAATGAATTTCTATTGTTATAATGTTTACTTTCACTCTATTTTTTATAACTAATACTATTAACACTGCGATTGTTGACTTGAAAGCATGTGAAGCATGCCTACTGTGACTATTGAACTGAATACATGTTAAGCATGTCCACTACGACTGTTCAACTAAATACAAGTTAAGCATGTCTAACACTACTGTTGAACTGATTACATGTTAAGCATGTATATTGTTTTTGTATTGTACTATTACTAGCATGCCATATTGCATTTCATGGGGCGGGACAGTTGAAAGGAGGAAGTACTGATAGTTTAATAATATGCAAACACTTGCGGTTCATCCATGACTTACTGGCGACTTATCTGTAAAAACTGGTGGTTTATCCATAACTTACTCCCAATTTAACTACAAACCTTTTTTTAAAAGTACTGGTGATTTACCTATAATTTTTACTAGCAGTTCATCTACATTTATTAGTGGTTTATCCATAAAATGGAGTGTTATTGGATAATGAGTTCTAGTGAACTCTTATTGTGGATTGTAGCAGAGTATGGGTAAGAACTTTCCTGTTATACTTGCATTGCATAAACATTCATAAGCATGCTCAATTGAACAGTAGGATTCTACTTTGATATACGAATGTGATTGTTCTAAAAACTGTTATTACGTATGCTTGATCTACTATTTTGAACTGATTTTTTCATGATTAGGTACACAATAAGCTTCTTAAGCTCACCCCCATTAATTTTAATCTTTACAGATAACCCACAAGGTTAGGACGCGGACTCGACATCTAGAAGGTCTTCGCTTGGATCATTATATTTAATTAAAGTATTTTAGACTCAATATTATAATTTATGTTTTGTGGAACTGTAATGTTTTATTTGAAATGTGGCATGAGACTTCACATTTCCATTGTGAAATCCTGTAAATGAGTTTCTAAAAAGTAGATAATTGAAAGTACACTTTTGCTAAGTAAACTTTACAATCCATCGTTTTTGGAATAATTGAACCTTTTAGTAAAAGGGATATAACACGTTAAGTTTTTCTTCAAAGATAAGCAAATATTTTAAATGATTGGATTATAAACTTCAATAGTTCTACTTGGCTATTCCAGTGGCTAATGTAATTTTTCGAATTCAGCTGTACTGTCTAGGCCAGGTTTGGAGGTTACATTTGATGGTATCAAAGTTAGATTTTTTAAAATCAGACTTTGGAATTTTGAATAAGTTTGCATGCATGTCTATAAAAGGGTTATTTTGGGAAAAACCATGCCACAAACTTTTGAAAATTGACTTTCTTCAAGAAAATAATTAAATTCGAGACTCTAACGTTGTTCCTTTTTGAAACTTTAGATAAAATTGTAAACTTTAGACTATAAACACTTAGGATAACTATTGCTTAAACCTTTTTGTTTGAAAACTGTAGATATACTTTAGATTTTAAATTTTCGAGAATTTAGTATGAACACCCAAGGCAGACGTGGTAGGGCTAAGCTACGTAGGGCTGCACTTGTTAAGCTACCCACTGTTTATGGTGAAACCTCGATTCCTGAGGCAAATTATGTAGAGGATACATCTACCATTGGTGGCGAAGGTTATAAGAATGGAGATGATGCAGTGTTGTTAGCGATGGTGAGACTTCTGTAGAAGGTTGTTAGAGCTCAAACTAGATTTGAGAGCCGATGATACGTTATTGAGAGGCTCCAACCTAATGGGGATAAAATATTCAAGGTTGTTGCCGGAACGACCACTATCGTAGCTGAGTACTAGATAAATTCGACATAAAGGATTTTGGAGGATCTGGATTGTACTTCAGAACAAAAATTAATGAATAATGTGTTCTTATTAAGAGAGGAGGCTTATTGCTAGTGGCAGTCTATTGTGAGGGACACACAAGCTAAATGTTTGACCTGGGGGTATTTTTAGGAGGCCTTTTAGAAGAAGTATATAGGTACAAGTCTGTAAACGTCAGCATGCTCTAGTTATCGAGTTGAAGTAGGGGGATAATACTATGGCTAAATACGAGGTTGAATTTCTAAGGCTCAATCGCTATGCTCAAGATATGGTTGCCACTAAGTGATAAATGTGTGAAGTTCAAAAATAGACTGTGTTTCGACCTCAAAATACAGGTTGATCCACAGCAGGAAAGGGTGTTTGAGACTTTAATGGAGAAAACCAAGATTGTGGAGGAGATCAAGCAGGTGGAACGTGAGAAATTAGAGAAAATTAAGGTCCTAATTAAGAGAAACTAGAGTTCCACTGGTTCTAATTCTCGTCCCTAAAATAAGCCAGAGAAGGCAAGCAAGGGTTGTTGTAGATAACTCAAGGGGTAAGATTCCCAGCTGTTTGTACTGTGATAAGTGCCATTTGGCCGAGTGTTGGAAAAAATTGGGTGCTTGTTTAAGGTGTGAGTTGACTAAGCAAAAGATTACACATTGTCCTTGTCGGGTTGATCAAATATAAGCTCTGACCTGAAATCAGGGATCAAATCAGTTACCTCCAAAGGGAAAAGGTCAGAATAGAGCCGCTAATAATGTCGTGACAGGTATTCAAGGTGCAAACTGAATAGAGGCTAGGCAACCTACCATTGTTTACATTGTTAGAGGTTGTGACGATAGAGAAGCGTCTGACATCATCACATATACCTTTACCATTCATACTGTTCCATATTTTTCCTTGATCAATATAGAATCTACCTATTTTTATGTTTCGTGTGGCATGGCTAATAAATTGGATATTGGAGGTAAAGAAAACCACTACGATGTTTATGTAGTTAGCCCTTTAGGACAATTGGTTGTTGTAAATAGGATCTACAGGAAATGTCTATTAGAGATTCAGAGTGTAGTGTTTTTGAAGGATCTTATAAAATTACCTTTTGGTGAGCTTGATTTAATTTTGGGAATAGATTGGTTGGTACAACACCAAGTTAGTTTAAACTGTGCCATTAAAAATGTGACTTTGAAAACGATCAAGGGTAGTGAGATTGTTATGGTTAGAGAGCGACAGAACTATTTATCTAATGTAATCTATGCTATGGTCCCTGAGAAATTAATTCGGTAAGGGTGTGAGGCTTATCTAACCTATGTGTTGGATATGAATGTGAATAGTTCTATTATAGATTGTATCCAAATAGTTAGGGAATTGTCAAATGTTTTTTCAAAGGAACTACCAGGGATACCTTCAGATCTTGAGGTAGAATTCGTAATTGAGTTGTTGCTTGGAATTGTTTTGGTGTCCATTACTCTCTACCGTATGGCACCTAAAGAGCTTCAAGAATTAAAAATCCAGCTTTAAGAACTTTTCGATCGTGGGTTTATTAAACCTAGTGTTTCTCCATAGGGAGCTTTAATTTTGTTAAAAAGAAAGATGACGCCCTAAGACTGTGCATTTACTATCAACAGTTGAACAATTTAATCGTTAAGGATAAGTTTTCTTTGCCTAGGATCAACGATTTGTTCGACCAAATTTGAGGTGCAACGGTGTTTTCCATAATAAATTTAAGTTCTTGCTATTATCAATTAGAGGTGAAGGAATCAAATGTACCTAAGACTATATTTAAGACTCAGTATGGTCATTACGAGTTCCTTGTGAATCCTTTCAGATAAACCAATGCTCCTTTCACCTTCATGGATTTAATAAATCGAGTGTTCCAACCTTTCCTTGATCAGTTTGTCATTGTGTTTATCAACAAAATCTTAGTTTACTCTAAAAATGAAACCGAACATGATGAATATCTTAGGGTGGTTTAACAAATTCTTCACAAAAAGAAACTTTATGTGAAACTGAGTAAGTGTAAGTTTTATCTTAAGGAAGTCATGTTTCTAGGTAATGTGGTATCCACTGAGGGTCTCTGAGTCAATCTAAAAAAGAAAAAGGCTATTCTAGAATGGAAACAACCTTAAAACATTTTTGAAATCCGTAGTTTCCTTGGTTTAGCCGGGTATTATAGGAGATTTTTCAAAGTGTTCTCATTGATTGTTGTTCCTCTAACTAAGTTGTTGAGGAAGAATGCTTCGGTTAAATAGATGTATGAGCAACAAGTTAGCTATGAAAAGCTAAAGGCTGTATTAACTCAAGCTCTTGTGTTGATTTAGCCGGAGTTAGTAAAAGAGTATATGGAGTATAACGATGCATCTCACACTGGCTTTGGATGTGACTTGATGCTAGGTGGAAAAGTAGTTGCCTATGCGTCGAGGCAGTTGAAATAGCATTAGTGCAACTATCTGACTTATGATTTTAAATTGGTAGTCGTGGTGTTTGCATTAAAAATTTAGAGGAACTATCTGTTCGGTGATAAGTGCTACATTTATACTTATCATAAGAGTCTCAAGTATCCTTTTATCCAAAAAGAGTTGAACTTGAGGTAACAGAGACAGATAAAATTCTTAAAATACTATGACTGTGTGATTGAATACCACCCCGAAAAAGTTAATATAGTGAAAGATGCCCTAAGTAGGAAACAAATGGCTGACCTAAAAGTGATGTTTGCTAAGTTAAGTCTAGTGGATGATGGAAGCTTATTGGCTGAACTACAAGTGAAACCCACCTTGGTCAGTGAAATTAAGGATAAACAACCATTAGTCGTGTCCTTATTTTCATGGATTAAACAAGTGGAGGGTGGCATAATTGAGGATTTTAGGTTTAATGTCGATGGTATTCTATGCTTCGAGGAGGTATTGTGCGTCGAACGATAATGAGCTAAAATAGTTCATACTTTGGGAAGTGCATAGTAGCCATTATGCTAAGCATCTCGAAAGAAATAAGATGTATCAAGATCTAATGGAACTATACTGGTGGCTTGGATTGAAATAGGAAGTGACAGAATTTGTGGCTAAGTGCCTAACGTGTCAGCAAGTGAAAGCAAAGCACCAGTTCCCTTTGGGCTTGTTACAACCAATTACGATACCTCAGTGGAAGTGGGAGCGAGTAGCAATGGGCTTTGTTACTGGGTTATCCTTAACACCCATTAAAAAAGATTCAATTTAAGTGATAGTAGACTGATTAACTAAGTTAGCTCATTTCTTACATGTCTGTATGGGTTATTCATTGCAAAAGCTGGCTAAGTTATACATTTCGAAGATTGTACAACTACATGGGGTACTTGTATCAATTATTTCATATCGAGATCTCTGATTTACATCTCGATTCTAGAAGAAGCTACATAAGGCACTGGGTACCCGCTTGAATTTTAATATTGCCTTCCATCCACAAACTGATGGATAATATGAGCGAGTAATTCAGATATTAGAAGATATGTTAAGGGGTTGCATCATCGATTTCTGAGGTACTTGGGAAAAACAGTTGCCTTTAGCAAAATTTGTCTATAATAATAGCTTCCAATCGAGTACCTATATGACACATTATGAAGTTTTTCATCGTCACAAGTGCTAAACACCACTGTGTTGAACTGAATAAAGTGAAAGGAAAGTTTTGGGTCCCGTAATGTATAGGAGTCTGAGGGGAAAATAAGGTTAATCTAAGATAGACTGAAAGCGGCTTCGGATAGAAAAAAATCATATGCAGCTCTAAAAAGGAAGAACATTGAGAACAATGTCGGAGATCAAGTCTTTCTAAAAATGTCTTTATAGAGGAAAGTATTAAGGTTCGGACGAAAGGGCAAGTTAAGTCTTAGGTTCATTGGACCATACTAATTTCTTAAGAAGGTCGATCTAATCGCATATCAATTAGAATTATCTCCTAAACTAGATCGTATTCATAACATATTCCAAGTATTGATGTTGATTATGAATGTCGCACATAGGTTTACAAGCCCTAACTATTTAGTCATTCTTTTCCTATTTTGATTATGAATGCCTCGTTTCAAAATTTTAGTAAAATTCCTCTTCCTCTTATATTTCTTTTGTTTCTCTTTTCTTTTTCTATTCTTTTCTCTCATACTTGCATCATATTTTCACCTTTGAACTATTGATTATTTTCTTTTCCATATCGAATCAATCATCTTTTCTTCATTTTCTTAGTGGTGTTAAAGTTAGTGCCAAATAGCGTCCGTTACCTTTGCCAAGAATCGGTAAGTGTGTTCCATTTCAAGGATTAAATCTTGTATTTTCATAATATTGATGTACGATGTTAATCTTTAGGTTCGATTAATCGATTTACTTGAAAATCTTACCAAATCTTTTGTTAATCTTGTCAAATCTTGATACCAATCATTAATTTGTGTGTAAATATTGTTTGAAGGACCATATTTAAATGAATCGAACCAAAATCGTGTTTGAGGAACATCGATCAAAACTGCAGTGAAAGGTGTGTGTCTCTTCCCAAGTGAATCAGTGGTGATCGTGTGTAGGTTTAGGGTCACACGATCTCTCACACAGGCATGTGGACCACACAGGTGTACTACACAGCCACCACACAACTAGTGCACTTGTAGACTTTAAGGACTTCATGAACCACACATCCATGTCTCTACTATAGGGTAATTTATCTATTTTTACACAGCATCAAGTAGTTACACAGCCTAGCCATACGGCTGTGTGAACCTTGCTTTATAATTTTGTGCATAATTTTAGGAATTGTTCAATTTAGTCCCTATATAGTCCCCATATTATTTTTAGAGGTTTTATTCACCCAATTGAGTCCCTAATATTATGAATATGCTAGAATCTATAAGTTGATGATTGAATTGCTACAATTATAATGTATGATAGGTGAATGTTACATGTCTATTATCACTCTATTTTTTATAACTGATATTGTTAACACTACAACTATTGAACTGAAAGCATGTGAAGCATGCTTACAGTGATTGTTTAACTGAATACATGTTAAGCATGTTTATTGCTACTGTTGAAATGATTACATGTTAAGCATGTCTACTATTTCTGTATTGTACTATTACTAGCATGTCATATTGCATTGTATGGGGTGAGACGATTGAAAGGTAGAAGTACTGGTAGTTTAATAATCTGCAAACACTGGTGGTTCATCCATAACTTACTGGCAGTTTAACTGCAAACCTTTTTTTTTTTTTAATATTGGTGGTTTACCCACAACTTTTACTAGCAATTCATTTGCAAATACTAGTGGTTCATCCACAAATAGAGTGTTATCAGATGGATGAGTTCTGGGGAACTCTTATTGAGAAGTGTAGCAAAGTATGAGTAGGAACTTTCCTATTTATGCCTGCATTGTATCGACATTTATAAGCATGCTCAATTGAACTGTAGAATTCTACTTTACTATACAAATGTGATTGTTCTAAAAACTATTATTACGTATTCTTAATTTACTGTTTGCACTGATTTTCTTATAATTAGGCACACATTGAGCTTCTCAAGCTCACCTCCCATTATTTTCCATATTTACAACTAACCCACAAGGTTAGGACGCAGGCTTGGCATTTGGAAGGTCTTGGCTCAGATCATTATCTTTAATTAAAGTATTTTAGACTTAATATTATAATTTATGTTTTGTGGAATTGTAATGCTTTATTTGAACTGTGGCATGGGACTTATGTTTTAGGGTCATTTGGCATGAATGACATTTAATTTGATTTTAGGTTATTGAAATATGAATGTTGAATTAATTATGCATAAAATTCTGGTTTTTATCATTAAAACTATATTGAATATAACTTTTTCGCTATGATATCATGTAAATGAGTTTTTGAAAAGTAAATAAATTAAAAATAAACTTTTGCTAAGTAAACTTTAAAATTTATCATTTTTGGAATAATTAAATCTCAGTAAAACGGAGATAACACATTTAGTTTTTCTTAAAAAATAAGCAAATGTTTTAAATGACTGGTTTATAAACTCTGATAGTTCTACTTGGTCATTTCAGTGGTTAATGTAATCTTCCGAATTCAGCTGTAACGTCTAAGTCGAGTTTGGGGGATTACATTTCTTTTATTATTTTACTCTTTAGAATTTTTAGAAGATAGGTGTTGAGTCTTTCAATACTTCCATGTTGGTCTCCCAATATGGTAATAACTCTTCTTTTCTTTTCATGCTTTATTAATTAATCTCTAGAAAATTAAGATTGTGACTTTTCTTATGATAGATTAGAGTTTTTTTTTTATTGAATGATTTTAGGATTGTTAATTTTTATGAGATTCCTAACATCCTGATTAGATAATAATTTTAGAGGTTGATTAATACAAATCCTTGAAGAAATTAATATTGATTAATACAAAACGTCAAAGAAATTAGGATTGACTAGAAATTTATAATTTTATTTAAAACTTGTTTCTAGTGTGGTTATTATAAATCTTGTGTTTGAAAATTTGATATATTGCATCCTCATAACATCAAAAAGCACTTAACTGATATTTATTTTTGTGAAAGAAAATTATTAATGGTATGTTGGCTTCATGAAGTCCTATATCTTTAAGGGTTAGATATATTTGTTCTAAATATTTAGCAGAAATAAAAAAAATAATTATTTTAAAAGAAAGTCTATTAGTGAAATAGAGAAATAACAATAAAAAAATATTGTACATTAATTTACATCACATTTATAAACATTTTCATTTAAAACTACCCAAATCTTTTGAATCCCCGGTTGATGTAGATAGATAAAAAAAACACACACACACATTTATAAGTGGTCCAAAGAGATTGAATATTTTTGTCCATGGTCCTCTCATTCGAATAAATTACTACTGTTGAGTTCCTGTCGTGTGGGGGCAAACTAAATAAATCATTCTTTCGTTTCAGAAGATAGAAAAGAAAGAAAAGTACAATTAAATTTTTTTTCCTTGGTTAAACTATGATTTTGATCCATTTAATATGTTGAAATTTAAAATTTGAACTCTATATTTTTATATGATAAAATGTAATATTTTTATTTTTATAATATCATTAATTAATTAAATTAAGATACTAATACTTTTTATTAAAAGCACATGTTTTGACATATGTTTGATATATATTTTTTGTATAATGTGCTAGAGTTGGTGTTTTTGAGAAAAAATCATGTCAACAATTTAATTGAAATAGTTAATGGGCTAATTATTTAGACAAATAATGATATATAAAAGTAAAAGGGTAAACCATAAAGATAGTCATCGAACTATAAAAAAAAATTGTTTTAGGGACCAAAAATAAAAAGTTTGTAATTTAAATAAAAAGTTTATAATTTAAGTATCTACGTTACATTCAGTCATTTTGGTCACTCCAATTAAAATCACAAACAACAAGCTGACATGGCAGTTAAAGAAATCAGCAAAATAACAAATTTAGCCCTCAAATTTTACATATTATATCGATTTATTCATAATTTTTAAAAAATTAACGTACAAATTTTACAAATACTCTCAATTTGATCCTAACTCTAAAAATTTCAAAGAAATATATAAAAATATGTAAATATTTTCAAATATATATAATAAATTTAAAAAAATTGAAAATAAAAAAAATATTGTTGACAAGAAAAATAATATAATATTGGTCAACACTCATTTTTATTTTTATATTTTTAATATTTTTGAAAAATATTTATGTGTTTTATATATTTCTTTAAATTTTTTAGAATTAGGATCAAATTGAGAATATTTGTAAATTTTGTTGGTTATTTTTTAAAAATTCTGACTAAATTGATATAATATGTAAAAGTTGAAGGTTAAATTTGTTATTATACGAATTTTTTAACTGCCACATCATCTTGTCGTTTGTAATTTTAACAAGAGTGATCAAAATGACCGAACTATGTAACGTGGTGATTAAATTGTAAAGTTTTTATTTTGAGTGCCTAAAATAAAAATTTTTAATAATTAGGTGACTCTCTATGCAATTTACCAAAAATAAAAATATCAAATATGTCAAATAATATATGTCATAGATATTATAAGGTCTTATGCTCTCAGCTAACATGAAAGCCTAATATTTTAACACATGAGGTACCTTTTATGTCGACATGTGACAATTTTTTATACGATCGATTTTTAATCTCCTTTACTTCACTTGCTCTATAAATAAGTATAAAATTTCTTTTTTTTTAACGAGTGTTTAAAATTTCTCCAAAGTTATGAGAAAGAGATTATAATTTAAAATTATTTATATATAATAATATATTATACAAGAAAAATAATAATATTTTTTTTTGTTCGGAAATAACCTAGAACTATTATTATTTATTTTTCATTTTATTTCTTTCGGTCTAAAAGGTTTAATATACAGAAAATAGCCACCCAGCTTATTGAGAATCAAACTCCAACCTTCTTCACGGTGGGAAATAAAATATAATTTTATATTAATATCAGCTATTCTAAAAACATATTTAATATAATTAACTTATATGATGTTTTAAAAGTCCAACTTTCTTCACGGTGAGAAAGAAAATACATTACACATTTTATTATATTAAAATATGTTTTTGTATTAATATTTTTAATTGATACATCCAATCTAATTCGTCAAAATCCAACCTAATTAAAATATGAATTTAATGATTAAATCATACAGAAAACTGAATATAATACAATATAATATATTTTTTATAATGACACAGCATAGTGTGTATTTATAAAATATAAATGAATTAACTATTTTAATTTAACATTGGTTAGAGTATAATCCTATGCTCATACTTACTCTATAAATAAGTGTCAATTTTTTTATTATTTTTATTAAAAAAATTTATTTTAATCCCACATTAATTAGAGAACATTCCTATATCTATAAATAAATAACAATTACTTACTCTAAGTACCAATTTCTTTCATAAGAGAGAGCTTATAGTTTAAAGTTATTTATATATTATTAATATGAATGGTGGTGATTCTAATACAATACTAATACTATGATTTTATAGTAATACTAAGATTTTACATATAAATGATGGTTATTTATATACAATGCACTTAGTCACCAAAACTCAACAAATGATTATGTACAAAAAAATTTTATATATAAAAAATATGAATCAAATTAAATCTTTATATATTCACGAATTTATCATATGCGTAAATATCTTATATAAAAAATATGAATTAATTAAATGTATGTTTTAATTTAAATACAATAAAATTGTATATATGTAAGTACTAATTTGTACTATTTTTAATTAAACCCACATTAATCGTTTTATAAATATAATCAATATTATCATCTGCACATATTACCATATTTAAATTTACTTATTATATAACTTATTATTAGATTTAAATTTTGATATATTTTCATAACTGTTAGGATTATAAATAATTTATACACTAAGTAAACCCAAGCATCACACGAATAAAAAAATTAGTTAAAGTATAAAACAAATCCCAAATTTAAAATAATAAAAAAATAAAAACCATAATTCCAACTTAATGATAAGAGTTTTTCATTGCATTTATTATTATTTGATTTTGTAGAAGCATGCTTAAAACATTATTACGTTTATATTAATGAGGCTTAAGACGCAAATAAGCCCTCACCTTTGACAAAAAAAAATTTTTTTTAATTAAATCTTTACCCGAAAAATACATTCAATCAAGATTTTAAATTCTTAAATTACATTAATTAAGTTTTTGTACCGATATTTTTCATTTTTGACTATTTTTCACTGACTTGATTATTAATAGTTGTGTTTTAGTCATTTCATTACTGACATGGCAATCAATGCCAACAAAATTAAAAAAATTTAAAATTTTTTAAATAATTTAAGTACAAGATGAACATGAAGAGATAATTGCCCATGACCATTTATCTTGATTTATTTAGGGATTTATTTACCTCTTAAACTTATTAGTGAGAAGGTTTATTGATGTTAAGATTTAAATACTAAATCTTTGTATATATTACAATCTTAAATCATAACAATTAAAATATTCAATGTATTAGTTTCTCTAACATGAAATATTCCTTTCTAAAGGGAAAGAGGTAGGATTATCTAAAACTAGATATTAATAAAAAATTTGTGAAAAAATCATCATTGCTTCCTTCAGTAGGAGTTTACACCACTTTCAATCCCAATATAGTTGATCATCTTCTCGGATCAATTATTGATAAGTCTCTTTGACAAGCTATTACCTCACCAATTAGCTCAAATGATGGTAATGCTAGTCTTTTCTGACATTTATTTTTTGTTGTTTGGCTATCAAATCTTATTATAGAAATTTAATCATAAAGTGATGTGGATGAGGAGAGAAGCTAAACTATCCTCGCAAACTAAAGGAAGCATTAATGAATTTTGGAAACCATATTGATTCTATGAATGGAATTGAATATTGTAGAAAGAGGAGGTGATGGATTTTGGTGAACCATATTGAGGGTGGAATGGAGTAGAGTTTGATAAAAGTAACATGTTTCCAAGATAAAAAGAACAGTGCTGAATGGGTTGCCATGGATTTTAATTACGAAATAATAAATGAATAGCTATAGCGTCTGTCTTAAAAATTGCCCAAAATTTATTTCGTTAATAGTTGTTGAAATTGGATTGGATTAGAAAGGTCGATCGAATTCATTGGATAAAAAATTGGTTGATACGTTGATCTGAAATAAAGGAGAGAACCGATGGATTAGCGATTCGGTATGAATTGGGATAAAAACAGATTAAACTGGCGGTTGAACCATTTTATAATTGTTAATTATATATTTTTAATTTTTATTATTTTTAATAATTTATTTAATTGATTTGATTTTTACAAAAGGATTCAAAGCATTTCATTGAAATACCAACTGGTACATTACATAGAGGCTTAAAACCCAAAGTAATAGAACACTAAGTACATGGCCTAATAAATCCAGCCCAAGCCCAAGGGGAAAAACCCTAGACATTTTAACACTTCCAGTCATCGTTGAGTAAAACATGGGAGGAAGGAGTGTGAACAAATAAGCTTAATAAGTCTAGCAGGATCGTCGGCGAGGAGGAGCTGAGGATGTTGTCGACACGATAGAGCTTGTCAAAGCCATTACCACCAACTGAGCTTTCGTCCTAAGCCTTTGAGCGGGCTTCAATCGTCGCAAAAAAAAAGAGTCCAAGTTAACTTAATTGACATTTTTATACACGAGCCATTGAGGTCACCACTCGTTAATGGTCGCTTGACTAGCTCAACTTGTAACGCCCCAAATTATTTAATTTTTGGGTAATTATTTGTGTCATGTAATTTGATTTGTTTCATTGGTTAAGTGTTTTGGTTGTGTGGTTGAGGTTCTATATTTGATTCAAGTCTTTTGAAATTTTTGTGTACTTTTATCCTTACCTTTAGCTGGTCACATGTGGGTTATCTTTAATTTTTGTTAAGTTGTTGGTAAGAATGAGTCTACTGGTTCAATGGTTAAGACCTAGCATCCATTGTGTTCCCAAGTTCGAATTTTGTTATGCCCAAAACCAAATTAATTTTTGTTTCTATCCTATTGTGTCCCCCAAAGTATCAATATATTGGTTAAATTCAAACTCCTAGCAACCTGATAGGATAGTAACAAATAAGATTTGATTTGATTAATATTTTATTTTCTTAAAAATAATTATTAGGAAATTATCCCCAAAATATCTCCCATGTTGCCGTCCCACTTCCCCATCTCCCCCCATTCTTGATTTTCTGTTTGCTGAGTTTTTCTCTCTAACGCTTTTCCTTTCGTCTTTCCCTTCCTCTTCTATTTTTTCATATTTCTCCATTAACAAACCTTAGTGATTTTTCTTGGAATGAGTAGTTAGTATTTTTGTCTCTGTGTAATTATCGTAAGTACCTTTTTCCCTGTAGTAAGGTTAATTATCTCTTTTTCATGTGAAGGGTAAGAGGTTTTACATTGACCAATAGTCTTTATTTTTGTTCGTTTTTATGTTCTTTCAGGTGAAAATCTTGCGATGATTACCCCTCCGACGAATGGAGTGTATCAAGAATCATTCTTTTCTTTGGGTAAGTGGTTGAACACTAGAGGCCGGTTTGTGTAAAATTTGTAAGGGTTGAAAGTCCTAACTACATTTTGGTCGAATACTCTAATTGAGTAAGGTTCGAATTCATGTTTGGTTTTGGTTTCTGTTTGTTTAATCAATTAAGAGGATGTCGTGTGTAGTCGATGCCGAAGGTGGTAGTCGACGCCACACGACCATGTGAGCCACATGGGTGTGTGAGTCATACAGTTTGGACAGGTAAGGCATGTAAGTCCATTTCGAATGGTTAATTGGGCCATGTTCGGGCCGAATGTAAAAAATTTGGATTATGATACGTAAGTAACATTATGTGCAAGTATTCTGTAAGCATGTTAGGATATGTAAACCCAAATATCTGTGTGTACATATATAAGCATAAGTATGTTTCTGATCAATAAAACTCTTAGTAAGCTAATTAGTATGCTTTTGTTATGTTATCTCTTACGTATGAATGACATAATTATGATTTCTTATTAGTATATGTGGTATGTTAAGATGATTATGCATGATCACATAGTATGACTTTGCATCTGCACTCGTGTGAGATATGGTTGTGTTATGGAGGAAGTCTGATTCTAGCAGTTAAACTGCAATAATTAAATCTTGCAGTATATCCGCAATATATCTGACAACACAAGTGCATAACATTTGAGTGGCTTATGACCACAATTAAAGTGATGAGATGGACAAAGTTGGTGTGTAGTGGATGGGGCTAGGATTGTTCTTTATGATATTGCTATGCTAAGCATGTTATAATATCTAATCTGTCTGTTCTGATATGTGCATATGTGCATGATTCCGTAAATGATTTTCTGTTTGTGCGCCAAGGCACACACTAAGCTTTCTAGCTCACTCAATTATATTATTTTCTCAAGTAATGCACGGACTTAGGATTGAGCAGCGTTCAAGAGCTTGGATTGATCATTCTATCATAAGTTGGTTTAATTTGTTTTTAATTTGTAATAGCCTATTTTTCAATAGTGTCAAAAATAGTGGTTTTGGGACCACAATTCCAATGAGAGAGTCCATATATATATAATTAATATTTATGAGTTAAATATAGTAAAATAGTGAATCGTGATTTAATAGATTTTGTTAATTGGTCATTTAGTTAAGGTACAAATGGTGTGTACTGAAAGTCAAGTAGTTTTGGAAAATGAGGTATCAGGATCTTATTTCCATAAACCAAGCCTATAAATATTTTTATCAAATATTTACGGAGTTATTATATGGGTGAATTAAATTTTGGATAGGTAATTTTGATAAATTAGTAGTTAATTAAAGTATAAGGACTAAATCGTAAAAATATAAAAGTTAATTGATTTTGATTTTTATTAGTTAAAATGCTTAATTAATAAATTCTTAGGGATTAAAGTGGAAATTAACCATTTTCTAAATAATGGTGGACGGTGGTGTATAATTTTTAAGTTGAAATTTCATTAAAATAATGTTTTATTAATTTAAATTATATGTTAAAAACAATTAAAAAGAAAGAAAGCCATCCTTATCACTATTCATCATCTTTATCTAGAAGACTTGAAAAGAAAAGAGAATTGAAACCTTCAAGTTTCGGCCAAACTTGGAAGCTTTGCATGGCGAGCTTTTTCTCACACATTTTTAATAATTTTTATTTTTTTGGGATCGTTGTAACTCGATCTAGCTAAACCGTGTTTTTATTTTTAAAGTTATTAAAGTTTACTGGTGTTTCCATTGATGAATTGTGGAGTTTTTGGTATTGAAATAATAGCTTAGAAGCTTAGAATTGATAAATGGATTAAATTGTAAAGATTGAAAGCTAGTTTTGTTCAAAAAGATTAAAATGTAAAATTGAGAAAAGTAAGTTAAAATTTCTGTAATTTTTTTTATAATGGAAAGCTTTAAAAGTATGTATTAGAAATTATTTTAAAAATTGGAGTTTAGATTTGGAAAAGTTACGTTTGCTTTGGTATAAAGGGCTAAATTGAATAAAATGTAAAAGTTTAGGGCCTACTCAAATAATAAAATTAAGTTGATATATATCCTTATAATAGAATGACATAAGATGTTTGAAATTGATAAATTGAATTGGATTATTGAATAGATTGAAAATTGGACCAAATCGAAGATAATTGGGGAAATGGCAAAATTTGTTGATTAGTCCTTAGAGAGTTGGTTGTTTGCTGTCTTGACCAGGTAAGTTCATACAGTATGTTTGTGTTAAATGCATTTGGAATTATAATTGTAAGATGTTTAATTGAAATTTTCATTGTTTATGATTCGATAAAAAAGGTGAGATAAAGAATTAAATTGAATACGATGAATTGCAAATGAAAATAATTATGGAATTGACGTTAAATTAGATTGAAATAGGATAGGTTATGTGATGAGGTGATGATTTAATAAAATGAGCTGAATTTATTTGATTTAGACGGGTTGATAATGATAAGGACTAAATTGAATATATATGAAAAATGTGTATGTGTATGTATGTGTGTGTGTGTGTGTGTGTGTAATTGAATGCATATAGATATGATTGATGCTGTCATGAGTGTGGATGAAAGATTTAATGATGAAAATATATGTGAATTGAGATTATTGAAATAAATTGAGTAATGAATACCCTATTAACTGTTCGGGCAGAGTCAGATATATTTGGTATGTCAAAGGATAAGAAGAGTTTAGGGTTACTTCAACTATGAGTTGATGAGGCACTAGGTGCCAATTTTCTTCGGTTATACTAATGATTCACTGGGTGTTAAACTTATTGATAGTGTTGCGTGCAACTATTTGCTTCGAATTTATCTGATGAGGCACTGGGTGCCAAGCTGGTGTGTTGGTTGGATCCGTGTATCTATTCGATTTCAAGTCGTGTTAATTGGGAAATAAATGGTAAAAATGAAATATTTGATATTTAAAATAGCAAATGGCGTGAAATGTAAAATGGAATATGAAATTGTGGAATGAGTTGAGAACATTGATTGATTATATTTAATGAATCCATGAAATTAGAAATTGAGATGGAATGTGATTTGTAATTCGTATTATAAAATGAAATAGTAGTTAAAATTAAATTGGCAATTGGTATATATATTTGGTATAAAGATGAATTGATATGAAATGGGAATGAAGTTTATATGATTTAATATAAATTTGATTGAGAACTCAAATTCTGAAATGAAAAATAATGTTTGACATAAATTTGAAATGAGATGTATTAAAGGTAAATAGGTGGTATGATATGATAGTAAGTTGATTAAATGATTGTTTGTTTTATGAATGATAATGAAATGTTGAATTGAGTCAATTGAAATGTTATATGATTGAATTAATATATAGTATGATAAATGTTGACCTCACCTTTTTAATATGTGATTTGCCATGATAGGCAAACTTTATCAAGCTCAGTAACATGTAATGTATAATTATAACCTGAGGTAAGTTATTTGGTTTTAATACCTGTGAACTTACTAAGCAATTGTAATGTTTACTCTCTTATTTCCTTTTTCCCTATAGTGTGAACTTGTGGAACGTGTCAGGTGGACCGTCGAAGAAGCTCACATTATCCTGGTATTGATTATGCAGTCTTTTGACCATATTAAAGCATGGTTATGTGTGGCATGTACTTAGGAGTTGTTTTGGTTTACTCATATTGTAACAGCCCAATTTCGGTGAAATCGAAATAGTTGTTTTGGGACCACAAATCTGAGCCAAAAAATAAAAATAAAAAAATTTATTTTTATTTTATGGTTCGTAATATGATAGAAATGTCATATGAAAATTTTGATAAGAAAATTTTACTGATTATGTGTTTAATTATGGGAAGGACCAAATCGCATAAAATGCAAAAATTGAATTCTAGTAGCTAGACGGATCAAATAGCTATGGAATTCAAAACTTAAGGTCCTTATATGGTAATTAGACTATTAATAAAAAGTTAGTAGATATTTTTGGATGATTCATCCATGGAAAATTAGAAAAAGGCTAAGGGCTAAATTGGCAAAATTATTAAAGATGATAAATTAATTAAATAGAAATAAAAATCATTTTTATCATCTTTTTCCCCAAAATATTCCATGGAAACCCTAGGAGAGAGAGAAGAAACTTTCTTGGCTAAATTGGGTAAGTTTTCTTGTCCCGTTTTTAGTAATTTTGATATTTTTGAAACCGGAATAGCTTAATATATCTATTTGGAGGATCAATTTGAAAATTTATCAAATTATGGAAATTAGGTCATGGATGAATATGCTGAAAATTTGAAATTTATGATAGAAATGAAAGGTCGTTGATAGATAAACAACTTTTACAAAGTGATTTTTGATGAAAACATGATTTAGGGATTAAAATGTAAATTTGTGAAAATTGAAGAAAAATTCTAAATTTTGTAGAATATATGTGCTGTAAATTTTAAGGTGAAATTTCGGTTAGGCTTCGAATAGGGAGTAAATTGCATAAATTTCATTTTTCGAGCCTAGGGACGAAATGGAAATTTACGGAAAAGTTAGGGGCAAAATGATAATTTTGCCTAGGATGTAAATTGAGTTCACTTGAATATGAAATGTGATAAATTGATGTAAAATTTACTCGTATAGATCCAGATAGACCAAATTCGGAGCTAAAACGAGGAAAAGAGGAAAATGTCGGATTAGTAGATTTTACATACACGAGCATTTGTCGAGGTAAGCTCATGTAACTAATTTGTGTATGTTTATATGCTTGAATTAAATGTTGCGTTGTGAATTATATAAATGTCATATATATATACATGTGACATTGAAATTGTATCTGACAAAGCCCGATCAACAATAATGCCCGAAAAATGATAAATGAAAAAAATGTTACTTTTATGCTTGAAATGAATGCGGAATGTGCGTATTTGAATTATATGAATGTTATAGGTGTATGAAATAATCACATGCCTGATAATGCTTGAAAAATGTTAAATCCCATTTGGATAAATGAAAATCGAAGGATAAATGTGATTTCCCTTATGGATTGAGGTCCTGCATTTGTTGCTGACAGGATTTAGCTCGGATGAGTAATCCTTTGACCTTATTTCTGATAGGATTTAGCCCGGATGGGTAATCTTGATATAAGTCCTCTCGAGCATATGTTATGGATTGGATTTAGCCCGAACGGGTAATCCAGATCAAGCTCTTTAGAGCATATGTCATAAGAAGGATTTAGCCTGGACTGGTAATCCTGACTAAGCTCTATTGAGTATATATACATTGGAGACAGGATTTAGCCTAGACTGGTAATCCTGTTGTATACATGTGTGGCTCGAGAGTGTACTCTTTGAAATAGTACCTTATGGGTACCATTGGACATGAACTGACAGATCCTGATCTGTACACCTCAAGTGTACTACCTGTGTATCGATCGATATTTCAGATAAATTCAACAGAAAAAATCCTTACATGAGAAGATATGAATAAGAAATGAGTTATTACACATATTTGCCCGAAATACACGAGAATGATAATACATGATAATTGATATATGGAAATATGAGATGGTGATATTTGTACATGGAATTTATTTGATGAATATGTTCATCCTTGATTATAGACTTGTACACCTTGAGTGTACTACTACTTGTGTGACCTTGATGTTTCAAATGATATGAGTAAAGTTCTGATATGAAATAATCTGAACTTGAGATGAACTATTATGAAATTATACTTGTAATATAAAGAGATGATTTATACATGTTAAATGAATAAACATTGTGGAAAACATATGTACATGGAAACTTGATTGTTGTTGAGCCCATATATGTTTTGATGTTATTATGGAATATAAGATTAACAAGGGCAATGAGGATATGTGTAGGGCTTGAGGTCAAATTAATTGAATATTCCTTACATAGTTACCTCAAAATAGAATGAATGGTAAGTTAAGTATCATGTTATATGAACTTACTAAGCATTTTATGCTTACTTAGTTTTATTTCCCTATTTCGGAAGCTCGTTGGATTGTAAGCTTTGCGGAGATCACTCACACTATACATCGGCCCATGTAGGTACAATATGGTAAATCAATTGTGGTTATAATGGCATGTATAGGTTATTTGGCCATATTGGCATGTAAATATAAATGATTATTGTAATCTCGTCATTGGAATGGCTGGTGATGATTTTGTTTTGGTATATGTATATATGTATTTAAATTTATTTTATGGAGATAACATAAGTATTTATTATTGGTCGATTGAGAAAGGTTAAATGAGTATGCTTATAAAAAGTAAGTTTAAAAGCATGAATGCATGTAACAATATATCATGTTAGATGTTATAAATTGCTTGAATTCAATGCTTGGATTGGTTGGTATTTGGATGTAAGTTTGGCGTAGGAATTTGGTATGATTTTAGGTGAGAAATGAAGCTAGGAATGGCTTTATTTTGTCCAAATGGGCAGACACATGGGCGTGTGTGTAGACCGTGTGTGACACACGGCTTGGCACATGGGTGTGTGGTTAGGCCGTGTATCTCATGCATCTTAAATTCGAGAAAATAGAATGCTCAAAATTGAGCACAGTGGCAGGGACACAAGCGTGTGTCTCAACCGTGTGTGCTACACGACCTAAAACATGAGTGTGTGTCTTGGCCATGTGAAACCTGCACCTAATTTCGAAAAGAATTAATTAACCACACGGCCTAGCACAAGGGCTGTAACACCCCTTATCCCTGTCCAACGTCGGAACAGGGTACGAGGCATTACCCGACTTAAACATACACATTCATGCAAAAATAGGGCCATAAAATCTCTTTTAATACAAAACCTTTCAAACACAAGCATTTTGTCCCTTATTTGGGTCTACGAAACCCAAAACATTCATCGGGAACGATTTGGGACTAAACTGAGAATTTTAAGAAGTTTCAGGAAAACTTAGAAAATTTTCCCATGAAACAGGGTCACACGCCCATGTGGACATAGGGACACGCCCGTGTGCCTTTGGCACGCTCGTGTCCTCAGGTCGTGTAACTCTCTGTTTATGACGTCAGTATGCACATCGAACCACATGGCCGGGCCACACGCCCGTGTCTCCAGACCGTGTCTCTCACACGATTGAGACACACGGTTGTGTCTCAGCTCGTGTAGCCAACACTTAGGCTATTTTCTAAGCCTTCATGTTACCCATAATCTCTTACAACCTTATGCATATCAAAATCGCAAATCATGGCATCAATTTAGTGATTAAACACTCTTTATTAAGACATATCCTTAACATTGACGTGTCCTCTTACGATTAATGTATCTACTCATGCAATACCAAGCCTAGATTCCTTATTTCACATTCATAAGACCTGTCATTTTGACGACTACTCTTACCATTATACAATGGTTACCAACTTATCCATCAAGCACTCATGTACAATCATTATCATGTTGTTTTTATAACATGCAATTACTACATGGCTATGACCACCTCAATTACTACGGGCGTGTTTGGTGGCCGTGAGAGACACATGGCCTCGCCACACGGGTGTGTGTCCCCTATTTTGAAAAAAAATTTCAAAGTTTCATGAAAGTTTCTTGAACTATCGATTTAGTCCCGAACCATTTCCAGAGCATGTTTTAGGCCTTATAGGCTTGTATAAGGGAAAATTTGATTGAAATTAAATGATGATTGTATGAATTGGTTTAAATGTATGTGAAAAGTATGATTAAATGTATTGTAAGTCCAGTAATACACTGTAGCCCTATTCCGAAATTGAATACGGGTGAGGGATGTTACAGGTATGGCTTGAAACTCTTGTTGGTGTGATTATGACAAAGAATATGCTTGTTGAAAACATATGTATTAATAAATGGTTTGAATTGTGTATTTGGTATTTGAGATGACATTTTGAGTATGCAACTATATAGGTAATATGATGTCATGATATACATTACTTGGTTTGGAAGAGAGCTTTATAATATTTGGCATGTACCTAAGAGAGTTATGTGGTTGTATATGTTATGCTTTCAATGAATTTAGCATTTTAAATGTTATGTAAATATTTATATAACTTTGTGTTTGGTAATGATCTTAGTATTTGGTAATCTTTGTTGATTGTTTAGGTATGTATGTTATAATGCTTATGTGGTGATAAGGTAACATGTTTAAAATATGTTTTGTAAATGAATGGTATGTATATGGCAGGTTTGAAATATGTTTGAAATATGTTTTGAGGTGTCAACTGTGACATATTGATTTTATGTTTGTAATGGATTGAATGAGTTCTATGTAGGTTATTTTTGTACCTATATGCATCAATGAGATAATATAAAGATTTGGGCACGAAATGAACTTCTAAATTTGTGATTTTGACCATCTAGGTAAAAGTATCGATACTAGGGACAAAGGTATTGATACTTGACAAAATGAATAGTGTTTTGAAAATGGAAAAATCTGTACATTTGTTAAAAATATCGTTACTTGTTCCTTTGGTATCGATACCTAGTTCCAAATTTTGAAATTTTTTTAGATTGGTCCTTAATCATGCTCGAATATATTAAATTATGTTTGTATGCTCAATTTAGTCCTTCTTTACTAATAACTTCTATTATGCATGAAGTTGGAATAATTTTATGATTTTAATTGAATTCAATGTTATAATTTGTGTATGAATATTTCAGTGTTTGATGTAGCATTCCGTAACTCGGGTTTGATAATTGGGTCGAATAAGGGGTGTTACATAATTAAACTTTATGGGCTTTTTATTTGGGACTGTTTATCGGTTTTTGGACATTATTAACGCTTTGGGTTTTTTGTTGATTTTATTGGTTTTATTAAACTAAAACTATATACTAGATGATTTTCGTAAACTAAATTTCGTAAACTAAATCTGAATGTCCCTTTTTTTTCAAATTAAACGAGTAAAGGATTTTTTCACTACAAATATTTAATCAAGAAATGATGGTTTTATTAAAGAAATAAAAAAAAGTTGATAACGTGATTCTTTTCATAAACTTGAGAAAATATTCAAACATTTTGGAAGACACACTCTTAACAACTGTCAAGTTTGCTTAAAACTAAAGTTAGACAAGTTTTTTGAAATTACTGATACAAGAATAAGATATGTTAGAAAGCAAATAATCAAAGTTTTGGGAAATTAATGTGTCATTCAAGATCCAATCATAACATTTAGGTTGGGTTTAGGTTATTACATTTGGTGACATTATTTGTATGGTGAGAAATGTATTATTTGCACGGATCACAAGAGCCTCAAGTATCTTATTACCTAGAAAGAGTTAAATTTAAGGCAGCGAGGATGGATTAAGTTACTTAAGGAATACGACTGCACTATTGAGTATCATCCTGGAAAGGCCAATGTGGTGGTCGATGCTCTTAGTCGAAGGTCGATGGTTGAGCTTAAAACAATGTTTGCTCGCCTAAGTCTATTTGAGGATGGAGGGTCATTAGCTGAGTTACAAGTTCAACTGACTTCGATTGATGAGATTAGAGATAAACAGCTTCTGGATGAGTCTTTGGTTCTTCAGGTTTAGCAGATCGAAGAGGGTAAGACTTAAGATTTTGGGTTTAATAGTGAGGTATTCTATGTTTCAGGATCAAGTTTGTTTGCCAAATGATGATGAGTTGAGGCAATCTATTTTGTAGGAAGTATATAGTAGCCCTTATGCTATGCATCCCGAAGGGAATAAAATGTATCGTGATCTTCGAAAGTTGTACTGGTAGCCTGGTTTAAAGTGAGAGGTGATTGATTTTGTGGCTCGATATCTGACGTATCAACAGGTTAAGGCTGAGCATAAACTTTTTTCTAGTTTTTTATAGCCCGTTAAGATACCGTAGTGGAAATGGGAACGGGTAACTATGGATTTCATTATTGATTTTCCTTTAACACTTATTAAGAAAGATTCGATTTAGGTCATTGTAGATCAGTTAACCAAGTTTGCTCATTTTCTTCCAGTTCAAACTGATTACTCCTTGTAGAGGTTAGCTAAGTTGTACATTTAAAATATTGTAAGATTCCATAGGGTTCTTGTATCAAATACTTCAAATCGAGACTCTCATTTTACGTCTCAATTTTGGAAGAAGTTGCATGAGGCTCTAGGTACTCGGTTGAATTTCAGTACAGCATTCCATCTGTAGATTGATGGACAGTCCAAGAGGGTAATTTAGGTATTAGAGGATATGCTACGGAGTTGTGTTATTGATTTCCAAGGTAGTTGGAAAGAGTTTTTGCCTCTAGTTATATTTTCTTATAATAATAGCTTTTAGTCTAATATTTAGATGGCACTTTACGAAGCTCTGTATAGTCGTAAGTGTTGTACCCTGTTGTGTTGGACCGAGTCGGGTGAGAAGAAAATTATGGGTCTAGATATGGTTATTGAGACTAAGGATAATGTTAGATTGATTTAGGACCAGTTAAAGATAGCTTCGGACTGATAGAAATCTTATGCGGATCTTAAGAGGAGGGAAATCATGTTTGGTGTAGGGGATCAAGTTTTTCTTAAGGTATCTCCATGGAAAAAGATTCTAAGGTTTGGTCGTAAAGTCAAGTTGAGCCCTAGGTTCATTAGGCCTTATTTAATTTAAAGGTGAGTAGGGCCAGTCACTTATCAGTTGCAGTTACCTCCGGATTTAGACCCTCTCTATGATGTCTTCTATGTCTCTTTATTGAGGTGGTATTGGTCTGACCCATCACATATAATTTTGGTTGAAGAGATTAAGTTGAGGCTAAATTTGTCTTTTGATGAGGAGTCGGTTCAAATCTTGTATCGGGAGGTAAAAGTTCTGTAGAGGAAAAGTGTTCCTTTAGTTAAGGTCTTGTGCTAGAATCATGGTTCATAGGAAGCCACTTGGGAACAAGAAATCTCTTTGGACCGGGTAAATTTCAATGATGAAATTTCTTTAAGGAGGGAAGAGTTGTAACACCCTAAATTCTTTAATTTCTGGGTAATTATTTGGTCATATAATTTGATCTATTTCAGTGGTTAAGTGTTCTAGTTGTGAGATTGGGGTTCTGTGTTTGATTCCACTCTTTTAAAAATTTTGAGTACTTTTATCCCTACCTTTAGCTAGTCACATATGGGTTATCTTTAATTTTCATTAGGTTTTTAGCAAGAATGAGTATACTGGTTTAATGGTGAAGACCTAGCATCCCTTGTGTTAACAAGTTCGAATTTCGTTGTGCCCAAAATTGAATTAATTTTTGTTTCTCTCCTGCTGTGCCACCCAAAGTATCAGTATGTTAGTTAAATTCAAACTCCTAGCAACCTAATAGGATAGTAACAAATTAGATTTCATTAGATTAATATTTTATTTTCCTAAAAATATTATTAGGAAATTATCCTCAGAGTATCTGCCATGTTGCTATCCCACTTCCCCATCTCCTTCTCATTCTTCATTTTCTGTTTGCTAAGCTTTTCTCTTTGAAGCTTTTCCTTCTGCTTTTCCCTTTCTCTATTCTTTTTGTCATATTTCTTCATTAACAAACCTTAGTGATTTTTCTTTATTTGATCAGTCCTCTGTTTTCGTCCCTTTACTACTATTTTATTATCACCTTTATCTCTATTGTGTCACCGTTTCTATTGCCCTATCTTCTATGCCGTTTCTTGGAACAAGTAGTTAGCATTTTCGTCTTTATGCAATTATTGTATGTACCTTTTCCCCTGTAGTAAGGCTAATTATCTCTTTTTCACGTGAAGGGTAAGAGGTTTTAGATAGACTAATAGTCTTCATTTTTTATTCATTTTGGGTTCTTTCAGGTGAAGATCTTGCGACAATTACCCCTTCAGCGAGTTGAGTGTATCAGAAATCACTCTTTTCTTTGTGTAAATGGTTGAATACCCTAGATTGAGGGCTTGTTTGTGTAGAATTTGTAAGGGTCGAATGTCTTAACTACAGTTTGGCCGAATACTCTAATTAAGTAAGGGTCAAATGCATGTTTGGTTTTGGTGTCTGTTTCTTTAATCGATTAAGTGGATGTGTGTAGGTTTCAGTTTGCCACGACAGTATCGACATCTCAAAAACATTTAGGTGTATGTTCTAACCTCGAAAAACTCTAAAAAAAATCCTTGGAAAACTAAAAAATGCATGAAAATTCAAAGGTGCAGTCGACACCACAAACCATGCTCGAGCCAGATGTAAAAATTTTGGATTCTAATACGTAAATAACATTATGTGTGAGTATTCTGTAAACATGCTAGATCATGTAAACCCAAAGACCTATGCATACATATGTCAGCATAAGTATGTTTCTGATCAATAAAACTCTTAGTAAGCTAATTACTATGCTTTTGTTTTGTTATCTCTTACGTATGAATGACATATTTTTTATTTGTTATTAGTATATGTGGCATGTTAAGATGATTATGCGTGATCACATAGTATGACTTTACATATGCATTGGGGTGAGATATGGTTGTGTTATAGAGGAAGTTTGATTCTAGTTGTTAAACTGCAATATTTAAATCTGGCGATATATCCACAATATATTTGGCAACACAGGTGCATAACATTTGGGTGCGTTATGACCACAAATTGGTGTGTTGGATGGATGAGTTCTTGTAGCCCTAATTGGTGTGATTGGATGGACGGAGTTGGTGTGTAGCGAATGGGGGTAGGATTGTTTTGTATGATATTGTTATGCTAAGCATGTTGAAATATCTGATTTGTTTATTCTGATATGTGCATATACATGATTTCGTAAATGATTTTCTGTTTGTGGGCCAAGGCACACACTAAGCTTTCTAGCCCACCCAATTATATTTGTTTCTCAAGTAATCCACAAACTTAGGATTGAGTGATGTCTGGAAGCTCGAATTGATCATTCTTTCATAAGTCAGTTTATATTATTTTTAATTAAACTTTATGGACTTTTTATTTGAGACTGTTTATTAGTCTTTGGCCATTATTCACGATTTGGGTTTTTGGTTGATTTTATTGGTTTTATTAAACTAAAACTATATACTAGATGATTTTTGTAAACTAAATCTGAATGTTTTTTTTTTCAAATTAAATGAGTAAAGGATTTTTCCGCATCAAATGTTTAATCAAGAAATCAAGTTTTTATTAAAGAAATAAATGAAGTTGATAACATGACTTTTTTCATAAACTTGAGAAAATATTCAAACGTTTTGGAAGACATACTCTTAACAACTATTCAAGTTTTCAAAAAAAATAAAGTTAGACAAGTTTTTCAAAATGACTGATACAAGAATAAAAAATGTTAGAAAGCAAATTATCAAAGTTTTGGGAAATTATTGTGACCTTCAAGATTCGGTCATAACGTCTAGGCCGAGTTTGAAGTGTTACACAATCACTAATCTAATTTCAAAAACTATTACTAGGGTGATGATGGTTTACGGAGCAAGGGTGTGGTGTTTTTTTTTTTTTTAAGATTTCATTATCCTAGTATTTTAACCAGTAAGTGTTGGTGCAAAGATAAGGTATATTGTATTTTGAGGGGGGAAACTCAAGTTCAAACGTTAAAGATAATCTTATTGGGAGAAACAACCATAAACCCTAAAAAAAGTTACTCTTTATGAACAGTAAAACAATAACGAGGAATACATAATCATGCAAAAAAAACCACTCACAAGAAAACAATGTTTAAAAGTAGCGAGAATCCCTTTAATAATTAATGTCAAATTATTTCATTTAAATTTGTAAAATAAAATTGCTTGTGCGATCAATTTAAAGTAATAAAAAGTTTACGAAAGTAAAATATATATATAATTTCACTTCGCTTTTTTAAAACTTTGCTAAAGAATTTTACTACTTTAGATTCAAAATAGAAAATCCTATAATGTAATAACTTGATTTTTGCCCGTCTTAGAAAATTCAATTTTGAGACTGAATTTCTTAAATCAGGTTAATTCAAAAAATTTTAAAAAGAGTTTATGTGATGGATAAGAGATTAAAAAATTATAATTATTAAGAAACTAAACCAGATAAATTATTAAATATAGTATAAAGATTAAATTATGATGTAATTAAAATAGATGGAAATTTGACTAGAGACTAAATACACTAAGGACATAAGTGATGTTAAATTAGTGGAGAATGTTGATATTCTCCACTAACTCCCACTAATGCTTTCATGAAAGAAATCTCAATTACTAATTTATTATTAAGCTTAATTAATTAAGCTAAAATATATGTGGTAGTGAGAGAGAATTAGCAAATTATTAGTTCCATCTTCATTCTTCTCCACCGAAAAATAAAAGTAAAGTGAAGAATTTTTGCATATCTCTTCCTTTCATTGTCGTCCAGTCATCCTTTAAGATTAGAAAGCTTCTTCATTCAATTTTTATTAAATTCTTTGTTGAGGATAATAGATATATATAACCCAAGCATTAGAATTATTAATTGTTAAAGGTTGTTAAGGTTTTGGGTTGTATCCATTGATAAAGCTTAGGAACGTTAAAGAGAAGGTGATGAGAACTTGAGTAAAAATAATGTTTTTAGATAGCTTGAAGTATTTATATTCAATTATTAAGGTCGAATTTCAATTCAAGCAGGTGATTTTTAAGTTATATGAAAATTGAACATTAGAGTACAAAAAGAGTTTAGTTCAGAAAATACATCCATGCTTTGTTTCAATGAATTCTATGTTTGAAAATGTGTAACTAATTTTAATAATCAAATTATCGTACATAGTTAAAAATGACACAAAAACATCAAAAAAACAAAGGAAAAGTGAAGGTGATCGAAGAGTAGCAACTTCGGTTGGTGTTGACATGATTTGTTTTCATTACATGTCTTAATAAGTAGCTAAGTTTATTGAATAGAAAGTTATGTTTGATGATATGAAAAATATATTTTTTTCTTTATATCTTTGGAATGATGAGTATGATGTTGTATATATATAGTGACAAATGATGAATAATAATGAGAATGCCCTATTAAACGGTGCCAAATAGAGTTACGAGTATAGTTGGCATGCCTGATGCATTGCGAGACTAACTAAAAATTTGACTAATGCAACTGCACCTAGCAATTAATAGTATAGCTACGGTGAGCAAAGATATAATTCACATGAAGACTAAAAGTACTAGTAATTACCGTCTTTCTATTTTTTAACTGAATAATTCGAGTGATTGATTAAAAACTAAAATTAAATAAATTAATTAACTAACGGACATGACAAAGAACAAAATATGAAAATAATCGATTTATAACCAAGAAGTGAAACAATACCTAGGAAAGAATTCACCTAGATTTCATTAGTCACTATCAATTTAAATTACGTAATTTATTTACTTAGTATCTTGTTTCGTAAAAATTCCTAAATTTTGCTAATATCTCTTTCGAGTATAAGAGCAACCAACTCTAAGTTGATTAATTGAAATTTCCTTCTAATTAAAACACATATTGTCGCATTAACTCGTGCTATGGATTCCCCTATTATATTTGACTCTGATCTGGTAGATTTATGTCGCCCTATTTCTAAGATTGCATGAAACTCCACTAAACTATGCAATATCTACATTTAAATAGGGTTTATTCAACCACCAATTTAGGCACATCAAATATGGATCAATAATCTAGAAATATCAAACCAAAAATTAAGCATGCATAATTGAGAACAAAAAACTAGTAATTTATTACATAAAATAAAAATCAAACGACAAAATCTATCATAAGGTCCAAGATACAAAATAATCGAAAGAAATAAAGAAACTCATGATAATCTCCTAAGAAATCAACTGGGAATCTTTAATCTTTACGGGAATCTGCTTCAAAGTCGACTTCAATGATGCTTTTCAAGTTGATTTGTTGAGTATTTTATGACGACTCACTCCTATCTTCTTATTTTTGTCATAATACATTTTAGAATGCCCAGAAAACCTAAAAATCGCGATTTACCATTGTTCAATATGAAATCCTATGAAATCGACACAGCCTACCACACGCCCAATGTTGTAAGGGCAATAGACGGTGGCGGCGGTGGATGTAGCGATCTAAGGGACAAACGACCAATTGTGGATTTATGATCTACGACATTGGAAGGAAAGAAATGGAGGAGGAAACGTAAGTGTTGAATGGAACTACGGCATAAGTGGAGTAAATGGAATAGCGGCATGAGTGGAGTACGGAAAAGGGGGTGACGGTGGGCGAAGATGGGTGGTCGGGTCAGTGAAGAGAAGAGCAAGTAGAAAGAAGGGAGAGGAAAAGTGTGAAGTGTGGAGAAAAGGGCGAGGGGAAAAAAGATGGTTCATGAATGGGGCAAAGGAGAAGAGGGAAGGACGCGATTGTGAGGGAAGAATGGCAATGATGAAGGTTTGGGGTGTTTGGGAGGTGGGTTAAGGTTGAACGATGACAAGGGGAAGATGAATGAGACAGGGGAGACATATCGAATGGCACTGTGAGTAATCAGTGGTGGAAAAGGACGAGCAATGACTGGAAAGGGCGACAACAGCTAGGGTTTAAGAATGGTTTGGCTGAACAAAAAAAAAAAAAACCTAGCATTAAAAAGGGGTACACGACCACTTGCCAGGACATGTAGGCCACACAACCATGTGGCCAAGCCGTGTACCTCTCTACGGCCATATGACCTATCATTTTTTTTTTAAATTTGCTATTATGTTCACATGGCCTGGGACATGCCTCTGTGTCTAGGCTGTGTGTATCACACGGTCGAGTGTAGTTGTTGTTCTCTTCTCCCACAGTCGTGTCTAGGGGCGTGTGGGTCACATGGCCGTGTGACTTCACTCAAACCATTTGTGTCACAAAAAATTAAAAATTAGCTCTAGTAGTCACACGGTCTATGACACGCCCGTGTGTTTAGGCCATGTGTTATACACAGTTGTGTCGCCAGACCATGTGGATTCATATAGGTCGTATGGGTGTATTGTTTGATTCTCCCACGACCATGCTAATAGGTGTGTGTGTGTCACACAACCGTGTTTCCAGGTTGTGCAACTCTCTATGACAGCGTGTGTACCAAAAAGAGATTGAAATTTTAGCTTCAGTAGTCACAAGTCCATGACACGCTCGTGTGTCTAGGCCGTGTGGATTACCCCAGACCATACGACACCTTTTCTTTTTATTTTTTTGTTAATAAAAACAAAAGTTAGGTTAATAAAAAAAACACTCAAGTTGCCTTCCGAGAAGTGCTTATATAAAGTCTAAGATCGACTTTCTCTTTCACGCACACGATTAATTCAGATTTTGGAGCCAAAGCTTCTCTCTCTCTCGTTATCAATATCACTACCAAGATAAAATTTGAGTCAATGGTCGTTTACCTTGAATGTGTTGTAACTAGGGTGGGTTACTGGAACGATGGAAATGTCAAAGTGTACACAATCGTAACAAGTAATAAAGTGACAAGTATGTCGAGTTATCATACCTATAGGGATTGTATAAGCAAATATTTATGAAATATAAATTTAAGCAAATTGGTAGAGAAAAATATATTGATTTGAAAGAGGTGATCTAATAACTAAGAATTAACTAAGTAATCAACTAAAAAAAAGAATTCCAATGCACAATTTCAAAAAAAAAAAAATCAATATGACATAAATGTGTTACATTAATTTTATTCTTTAACTTAGAATTATTAAAACTATGTTCACGTTGTTACGAATAATATCATGGTAACTTGGTCTTTTGTTAAATATTGCACATACATACTTATTAAATTAATCAATCTTTCAAAAATATTCCTATGTTAGATTAATTAATCAATTTTCACAAGCAAGTTAATTACAAAAATCTTAGAAGTTATGCAAGGCAAGAATATTGTTTAATACGATTGCTAATTTAACCCAGTTTTACACTTAGTAGATTAAACATGCACCAATTAGATACTTTGTCCATTAACTACAATTTCAATCTGATCAGTAATTAATTCATTTGTTGCCTTACAGTTAAAATGCAAGCATAACATAGACATGATTTTATCTAATTGAACAAATTATCAAAGCCTATAACAACACAAAAACGTTTTTAATAATTTAAGCAGACATAATGCAATCAATCTAACACGAACATGAATTATGTAATTTTAATTAAAATAGAAGTATCAAAACAATAAGTATTCATGTTTATGATCACAAAAATAAATGAAAAATATTAAGAGAATGAAACTAGAAGACAAATCTCAATGATTCTCCGAAGCCAGACTAGCGTGCTTTTGTTCCTCTCTGCTTGTTCTACCAATCAAAGGCCTTCAAGATGCTTGATTTTTGCTACTCCAAGAGGCTTGCTAGCTCTTTCTCAAGAGGGTAAATCGGCAAAGGAAGGAAAGAAAAATGGAAAGGCAAAGGAGAGTGACAGAGAGAACTGAATAGTGAATGAAGAGATGAGTGAGGGATGAGAAATGATGAGGTGAAGGGAGCTATCTATAGTGGGAGATGGCAGCTTGTATTAGCTAAAAATAGCATCCAATCCCCCTTCCCATGGCCGGCCCTTGATAGTAGGGAGAGGGGTTGAGATGGCTTTGCTAAATTTAGCTTAATGCCATAAGTGAAAATGCACCAACAGTGGAAGGGTTAGAACGGGTTTAGCCAAAAGTTAAGGGATTTTTTGAAAATATTATAATCAACTTAATTAGATAATTTGGGCAGCAATTGCATCGGCATTGGGCTGATCTCTTAGGCTCATCCATCTTCCCTCTTCAATTGCTTAATTCAGGCCCTTTCCGTTTGCTTTAAGTTGTTAGATTTTTCCCGATAAAATTCACTTGGACCAATTTATTCAAATAAGTCTGAGAGCATGAATTTGGGTCCTTCATGGTTGTTAATTCATCATCTTGAGCTCCCAAGTTGCCTCGATTGTAATACCCCTCACCCGTATCCAACTCCGGGACAGGGTTCGAGGCATTACCAGACTTAAACATTCACAAACATACAAAACCGGGTCAACAAATTTCGCCTAAAATTAAAACTTTTCAAACACATGCATATCATCCCTTAGAAAGGCCTTCGATGCCTATAACATACATCGGGATGGTTCGGGACTAAACCGAAAACTTTGGAAATCTTTCGGCAACTTAACCAATTTTCTTGCTTTGGAGAGTCACACGCCCGTGTGGGTTGGGCCGTGTGGTCGCACACGTCTATGTAGCTTGGGACATGCCTGTATCTTCAGCCCGTGTAACTCTCTGTTTATGACGTCAGCAAGCGTTTAAGGGCACACAGCCAAGGCACACGCCCGTGGCCAGAGGCCGTGTCCACCACACGGTTGAGACAGACGGCCGTGTCTCTACCCGTGTGGTCAAGTATTAGGCTAATTTCCAAGCCTTTTTGTCATCTTTATATGCACACACATACACGATTTCAGTGGCATTCATCATTAGCTCATTATTATGCATTAGTTCCACCTACTCATGATAAACTAGTCTAGCTATATCGCAAGACATTAACACATATCACGAATAAATAGGCTTACAAGCCAAAATCATTATAAGTCACATCTCATGGCTACAATCAAAAATTAGTATAAGCCAATACCTTTGACTAATCACAAAAATAGTCATCATAGAAAAACTAAGTCCCTATACATGCCACTCACAAGAAAACATTTAACATATACATGCCAATACTCCAAGGATAATGGCTCGATAGTGTGATGCTGCCTCCGACGATCTCCAACCCCGAGTAGACCTGACATAACTAACAGAAATGGAAAGGAGGGAGTAAGCTTTTCACTTATTAAGCTCGCATGAAAATAGTCAGCAATGCGATAACATGCTATTTTCATATTCTTTCTATTTATTCAAATTCTAGCTAAGCTATTTTCCCAAGTCACAGTAATTAAATTATTTATATTCGGAGCTACAGAACTCCAAATTAGGATCCGTTAATTTTCCCAGAAACTAGACTCATATCTCTTCTTACCATAAAATTTTCAAAACTTTTGGTGTAGTTTTATTATTCAAAGTCTCCCATGTTTCACTATTTGATAGCTTCGTCCTTTCTTCACTAAAATTTATTTATCTCTTAGTACGAGACTTGAATAATGTTTCCGTCCCTTTCTCTTGAAAATATACTCATTAAGGATTTCAGTCATATAAATTTTAACTCATAATTATTTTTGTACAATTTCTAGTGATTTTCCAAAGTTGAGACAGGGGAGTCTGGAATCACTCCGACTCTGTCTCACAAGAATTCAAATATCTCATGATACAGAATTCTTTTGCTTTCACTGTTTCCTTTATGTGAAACTAAACTCATTAAGCTTTAATTTCATATTTTATTAAGCTTTTAAATCAATTTCCACTATTTTTAGTGGATTTTCAAATTCAAACCAATGCTACTATCCAAATCTATTTTGGTACAATATAATGATCACTATCATAAGATCATTTCCAACTATCATGAACTTACCATTTCATGGATCCCTTACTCATTTTTCAGAATAGAGCTCAATATAAAAGTTATTATTTCTCATGGGAACACTTACTCATACATTCCAAGTATAGGATAATTCCCAATCACATGCACTCAATCATCAAATTAGTCTCATGACAATGCACCATGTAAATTTGTCTTAGAAGAGCTCATCATTCAATATTTCCTTTTGTACATATATCTCATATTAATCCCGTTGAGTTTCTAGGAAATCTCGATGGATTATTCATTTACTGCCAATTCATAAGAATGATCATTTCAGGTATACACTCCCGAGAACCTTACATTTTACGACGGGATTACCAGTCCAGGCTAAATCTTCCGTATCGTAAACTCATAAGGTGATGTCGGGATTACCAGTCCAGGTTAAATCCCTTATAGCGATAAACACCCTTAATGAGCTCGGGTCTGAATTACCAGTCCAGGCTAAATTCAAACCCTAATTGGATTACCCGTCCGGGCTAAATTCTTAATGCACATATATTCTTCGGGAGGCTCGATCATTCAAGGAACACCCATCCGGGTTAGATCCTTTTTATATTTGAGATCAACGGATTACCCATCTGGGCTAAATCCTTTTTGCAACACATGCAGGATTTCAAGTCACATAAGCCATGGTTTATCCATTGAATTTCCCTTTTTACTTCAACCAGGACATTTATTATCATATCATCATTATTGACATATTTCATGGATTTTCATGCCATCATTATAACTAAATATCATGCATTCATAACATATGCAATTAGGCATATTAATAGTTTACTTTATGTTATCTGAACTTACTTGTCAAAATCTCGTCAGGTACAACCATGTAGCAACTCATACAACCCATGTAATATTAATTTAACATTCAATTCATGTAACAATAATTTGCCATTCAATTTCACATGACACAACAAACATCACATTTTCCATATCATACACACCATCCATCAACTTCTCCTAAGCATATTAAATCATACAATTTATGCCATATCAATATAGAATTACAATTCATTCATGGTATTGCATTATTATTAACACACGAACTTAACTCGGATTCAGAAACAACAATTTACCATTTTAGTCCAAAACCTTGTATTTTCCCGATTTAAGTTCGAATCTCAATTTCCTTGATCTATAATATCACATTTAGCCTACTAATTAGTCACACTATTCATATGGGTCTAAAAATCATATTTTTACAAATTTTCATTTTGACCCCTAAACTTTTGCATATTTGCACTTTTACCCCAAGGCTCAGAAATTAAACTTCATCCTATTTTCTTATGTTTTATGACATGCTGATCATTTTTCCCTTCTATGGAAACACCAAATTCTCACTCTAACATGTAGTTATAAATATTAGGTATTTTTATCGATTATGACGTTTTACTCTTTTTCACGTAAAATCGCTTAGCAAAAGTTGTTTATCTAACACCCAACACTCATTTTCTACCATTAGACATCAAAATGCATGCATATTACTCATGGGTAAATTTTTAAACATAAATCCTAGCTCAAAATAATGGTAGAAATGAGTAAATCATGTTACTGGGACTTCAAAAATGTAAAGAGCATTAAAAACGGGGTTCGAGATCACTTACAAATGAGCTTGGAAAGCTTGAAAACCCTATCCATGGTTTTTTTCATGAGACATTCGGCAATGAGGAAGAAGATGAGCAAATTTGGCTTATTTTTGGCTTTTTAATTCATTTAATTACCAATTTACTAAAATGCCCTTAATGAAAAACTTTTAAAAACCTATCATACCATGTCCATTTTTGTCCACAAACTTAAAAATGGTCTAATTACCATTTAAGGAGCTTTAATTTAAAAAATCATAACAATTAGACACTTTTAACATGTAGAACTCAACTTTTGCACTTTTTACAATTTAGTCCTTTTGACCAAATTGAGTGTCCAAACGTCGAAATTTTTGAACGAAATTTTCACGAAATCATATCGTGATTTCGTAGACCATAAAAATATAATAAAAATGAAATTTTCCTCATCAAATTTGTGGTCCCGAAACCACTATTCCGACTAGGCTCAAAATCAGGATGTTACATTTCTCCCCCTTCAGGGATTTTCGTCCTCGAAAATCTTACCAGGAAAGTGGTTTTGGTTTTCTTTTAGATTCTTCAATCGTATAGTGATGTCAAAGAACTTTCACTCAAGCTGAGCTTTTACTGCCTATCTCTTTAAATTCCACATACAAAAATCATAAGTGGTATTCACTTTACAATACTTTCACTGAAACTTAATCTGTACCAGAAAGTTCATGTACTCAAAAGTCTGATCCATACCATCATGTTACATATACATTCACACCCGAATCTTTTCGGATTCAAATAGTGAAACTAGTCAGTTCATCTCGGCCTCATACTCTTTATAATTTCACACAGTCCAATTCAACTCTTAGTTACCTTTCATTTTAAAGCCTCATCTGGCTTTCCCAAGAAATCATGCTATGAATCCCAAATCTCAATTCGATTAGTGGATATTAAAATTCCATGATATCCAACATTCATAAAGACACGAAATCCTATGAATTTGGTGAGTAGATATTTAGGTATACCAGCATAATTTACACATCTCATAACGTTTAACAACACTACATATTACTTTCCTCTTTCAAGGACAGGAATGATCCAGACAAGAAAATCCATATTAACCTTTTTTATTTCCATTCTAATTCCCAAACGGAAAAAATAATTCTGATGATTCTTACTATACATCTTTAAACTTTCAACATTTCAAGAATTTGTACTCAAAGATAAACAATGATCATTTCAGCATTTTTAAATACCCAAACTATCTTCACATTATCAATATCAGATCTTCTTATCGCATTTGATTCTTCTAGGAAACAAACACTTCTTAACTAGACTATTCGTCTTTTTACCCGTGAAGAAATAAAATCTTATTCTTAAGCATGATCATCTCATCAAATTCTAAACATATATTTCATAAAGATTGAACAATCAAGTCGACCTTATTCATCCGAAATTGATATTTCAAGAAATTATCTCTTATAGTCAACAGAACGATTCAACATGCATCATTCCAAACTCACTCATCATGCCAATCGAAGACCATAACAAATGCATTAACATAAGTAATACTGATATCTCAACTGAATACATTAACTCTGATTAACTTACTTGAGAAAGGAAATCCACCATACACATTGGGACTTGAAATTTCACCATATTATCAAGATCAATTCAGAGGTATAGTCATACTTGTTCTTTATATACATCAATCACAAGCTGGAGGTCATGCTCTAAATGCAAGCCATGATCAACAAGTTATAAGATAAAATATCTAGAAAACCCAAGATAGAGAAATCTGAAACGGAGAAGCTTAGAATAAAGAAATCCAAGATAAAGAGTCCATGATAAGGAAATCCAATTTACAAAACTGCATCAGAAGACCAAGAACCAGACTCGTAAAAATATGAAAGACCCCAATAGTTTTTCAAAGAAAAGAAATCCAGAATAACTTCATTCCAAGCCACTGACAACAAATACTGCCGGAACTATATGCTTTTCATATATATATATAATCAATTAGATCAATGATCGGTAGAAATAGAATCATGGCACCATACACAAATTCTCATCGATTCCCAATAGGCGGAATACAACAAAATACCAAAGAAAAATAGAACCATGCAAATTATAATCCAATCAGACTGACAACACATTCGTCTAACGTTAAGATTAGGGAACATTTTCATAATATAAAAATTCATCAGGGATTAGATAGCCCCAATAATATGTCCGGTGTCAGATAATCTCATACCATATCTCAATAGAGACAATCACAAACTGTTCACTGTAATTACCATGCTTGGACATTTCATATTTCGTACATTATTCCTTTAATTATTTCTGCAGTCCCAAATTCCATAATATTCCCTTTACTAAGAAAACCAGTTCATGAGGGAATTTCAATCAATATATTTCTCGACATCATATAAGGATAGATCATTTTACCAAAATTAACTTCTTTCACTAACTACGATGTTGCGAAAATTAAACAATCTTTCGGTCAATCCGATATCTTTCTAGCTCATGTCTGTACTTATCAACCCATTCTTAATCTCTAATCATGCTTATAACCATTCAATCATTGAACTCTTTGGTTTCTCACCTGGAAACTCATTCAACATAAATTTCAAGAATTTCCATTATAAAACACCACTTTGGTAAGGGGGAGGGGTCGTAGGGCCTCTGACTCAACTCTCATATACATATACATGTAACACAATTTTCATAACCATAGCAATCATATCTCAATCATTTCATTCATTTCGGGTAACTAACATTCATATTGATTTAACGCCCACTTTCCAGTTATCTCATTTAGTCAAGTATAATTATGCACGCATTCCATGTTTTCTGGATAACTTTACTTATCTATTCATTTAATCATATAAGTCATGCACATGATATCATACACGGGCCAACAAACACAGATAAGTTTATCACAATCTATACTTTGACCTCGTACACTATCATTTAGACATATCATTACGATTATATGAATCAGTCCAAGCAATTTAACACCTTTACTTAAGCTATACGAGCTTATCAACCATGATTTTCATATAAGCGTATGTGAATATTCATTCTATCAATATCTTTGGTAAGTTATCTAAGCACATGCATTCACTCAAACAAATCAACCATTTACATCATAGAATTATCTATTAATCATAGATAAGATCATTTCACCATGTACACATTTCATGAATCCTCATTCGTACCTTTCCAGGTTTCAGTTCGTTATGACTATACTTTACTCGAATATTTTAGCATCACATTCAACATGGTCAGTGTAGCTCGGTTGGAAAGTACCTTTGTCTAAACAAAATGGCTCTCATACACGTCGGGAGACATCACACTATCACGGATCAGTGGCATGTATAGCTAGACTCTCGTACATATGCTAGGTTAGTCTGAGAACCAACTAAACCATATCTCTGATACCACTAAATGTAACACCTCTCACCCATATCCAACTCTGGGACAAGGTTCAAGGCGTTACCGGACTTAAACATTCACAAACATACAAAACTAGGTCAACAAATTTTGCCTAAAATTAAAACTTTTCAAACACATGCATATCATCCCTTATACAGGCCTTCAAAGCCTATAACATACATCGGGGTGGTTCGAGACTAAACTGAGAACTTTGGAAATCTTTAGGCAACTTAACCAATTTTCTTGCTTTGGAGAGTCACACGCCCGTATGGGTTGGGCCGTGTGGTTGCACATGTCCGTGCAGCATGAGACACGCTCGTGTCCTCAACCCATGTAACTCTCTGTTTATGACGTCAGTAACCGTTTAAGGGCACACGGCCAAGGCACACGCCCGTGGCCAAAGGCTGTGTCCTCCACACAGCTGAGACACACGGCCATTTCTCTACCCGTGTGGTCAAGTCTTAGGCTAATTTCCAAGCTTTTTTGTCATTTTTATATGCACACACATAAACGATTTCAATGGCATTCATCATTAGCTCATTATTATGCATTAGTTCCATCTACTCATGATAAACTAGTCTAGCTATATTACAAGACATTAACACATATCACGAATAAATAGGCTTACAAGCCAAAATCATTATAAGCACATCTCATGGCTATAATCAACAATTAATATAAGGCAATACCTTTGGCTAATCACAACAATAGTCATCATAGAAAAACTAAGTCCCTATACATGCCACTCACAAGAAAACATTTAACATATATATGCCAATACTCCAAGGATAATGGCTCGATAGTGTGATGCTGCCTCCGACGATCTCCAACCCCAAGTAGACTTGACAAAACTAAAAGAAATAGAAAGGAGGGAGTAAGCTTTTCGCTTATTAAGCTCGCATGAAAATAATAAGCAATGCGATAACATGCTATTTTCATATTCTTTCTATTTATTCAAATTCCAACTAAGCTATTTTTCTGAGTCACAGTCATTAAATTATTTATATCTAGAGCTACGGAACTCCAAATTAAGATCCGTAACTTTTCCAAAAACTAGACTCATATCTCTTCTTACCATAAAATTTTCAGAATTTTTTGTCTAGCCAATAATTACAGTTTATTATTCAAAGTCTCCCTTGTTTCCCTGTTTGATAGCTTCGACCTTTCTTCACCAAAATTATTTATCTCTTAGTACGAGACTCAGATAATGTTCCTGTCTCTTTCTCCTAAAAATAGACTCATTAAGAATTTCAGTCATATGAATTTTAACTTATAATTATTTTTGTACAATTTCTAGTGATTTTCCAAAGTTGAGACAGGGGAGTCTGGAATCACTCCGACTCTGTCTCACAAGAATTCAAATATCTCATGATACAGAATTCTTTTGCTTTCACCGTTTCATTTATGTAAAACTAGACTATTAAGATTTAATTTCATATTTTATTAAGCTTCTAAATCAATTTCCACTATTTTTAGTTGATTTTCAAATTCAGACCAAGGCTGCTATCCAAATCTATTTTGGTACAATATAATGATCACTATCATAAGATCATTTCCAACTATCATGAACTTACCATTTCATGGATCCCTTACTCATTTTTCACAATGGTGCTTAATATAAAAGTTATTATTTCTCATGGGCACACTTAGTCATACATTCCAAGTATAGGATAATTCCCTATCACATGCACTCAATCATCAAATTAGTCTCATGACAATGCACCATGTAACTTTGTCTTAGAAGAGCTCATCATTCAATATTTCCTTTTGTACATATATCTTATATTAATCATTTTCAGTTTCTAGGAAATCCTGATGGATTATCCATTTACCGTCAATTCAAAAGAAGGATCATTTCAGGTATGCACTCCCGAGAACCTCACATTTTACGGCGGGATTACCAGTCCAGGTTAAATGCCTTATACCGACAAATACCCTTAATGAGCTCAGATCTGAATTGCCAGTCCAGGCTAAATTCAGACCCTAATTGGATTACCCGTCTGGGCTAAATCCTTAAAGCACATATATTCTTCAGGAGGCTCGATCATTCAAGGAACACCCGTTCGGGCTAGAGCCTTTTAATATTTGAGATCAACGGATTACCCGTCCGGGGTAAATCCTTTCTGCAACACATGCAGGATCTCAAGTCACATAAGCCATGGTTTATCCATCGACTTTCCCTTTTTACTTCAACTAGGACATTTATTATCATATCATCATTACTGACATATTTCATGGATTTTCATGCCATCATTATAACTAAATATCATGCATTCATAACACATGCAATTAGGCATATTAATAGTTTACTTTAAGTTATCCGAACTTACTTGTTGAAATCTCGTCAGGTACAACCATGTAGCAACTCATACAACCCATATAATATTAATTTAACATTCAATTCATGTAACAATAATTTGCCATTCAATTTCACATGACACAACAAACATCACATTTTCCAAATCATACACACCATCCATCAACTTCTCCTAAACATATTAAATCATACAATTTATGCCATATCAATAGAGAATTGCAATTCTTGCATGGTATTGCATTATTATTAACACACGAACTTACCTCAGATCCAGAAATGGCAATTTACCATTTTAGTCCAAAACCTTGTATTTTCCCGATTTAAGCCCGAATCTCAATTTCCTTGATCTATAATATCACATTTAGCCTACTAATTAGTCACACTATTCATATGGGTCTAAAAATCATATTTTTACAAATTTGCATTTTGACCCCTAAACTTTTGCATATTTGCACTTTTTCCCCAAGGCTCGAAAATTAAACTTCATCCTATTTTCTTATGTTTTATGACATGCTGATCATTTTTCCTTTTTATGGCAACATCAAATTCTCACTCTAACATGTACTTATGAACATTAGGTATTTTTACCAATTATGACGTTTTACTCGTTTCCAGGTAAAATTGCTTAGCAAAAGTTTTTTATCTAACACCCAGCACTCATTTTCTACCATTAGATATCAAAATTCATGCATATTACTCATGGGTAAATTTTTAAATATAAATCCTAGCTCAAAATAATGGTAGAAATGAGTAGATCATGTTACCGAGACTTCAAAAATGTAAAGAACATTAAAAACGGGGTTCGGGATCACTTAAAAATGAGCTTGGAAAGCTTGAAAACCCTAGCCATGGTGTTTTTCATGAGACATTCGGCCATGAGGAAGAAGATGAGCAAATTTGGCTTATTTTTGGCTTTTTAATTCATTTAATTTCCAATTTACTAAAATGCCCTTAATGAAAAACTTTTAAAAACCTATCATACCATGTCCATTTTTGTCCACAAACTTCAAAATGGTATAACTACCATTTAAGGACCTTTAATTTAAAAAATCATAACAATTAGGCACTTCTAACATGTAGAACTCAACTTTTGCACTTTTTACAATTTAGTCCCTTTGACCAAATTGAGTGCCCAAACGTCGAAATTTTTGTACGAAATTTTCACAAATCATTCCGTGAAATCATAGACCATAAAAATATAATAAAAATAAAATTTTCCTCATTGGATTTGTGGTCCTGAAACCACTGTTCCAACTAGGCCCAAAATCAGGATGTTACATCGATACTTAAATCATTGAAGGTAACTTTCAAGTTGATTTTTCACCTCTTGTGCAAAGCTATCAAAAATTAGCCAAATTATGAAAATTTAGTATAAAAATAACTAAAATTTAAAATAAAGTATAATTTAAGCTCAATTTAATTATTTCATAGTAAAAGCATAAAATTTAACAAAAAATTACTTAGAATTTGCATGAATTCATGTTCAAAAGTTGTTGAAAAAGTCTATATATTTTAGTGTTTCTAGTTATCTCTTTTGTGGCATATGGAAAGACACTTTAGCTTTCCAGAAAATAGTTTGAGTCTTGAATTTTATAGACGCCTTCGATCTCCAACTATGAATTGCTTGGGATACTTTAAATAAGCGTTGTCGTGTCGTTTCGTTAATTCTTTGTACACTCTTGAGCTTTCATAAACATTTGCTCACCATTCATCTAGCTCATTCAGGTGTAGCATTCTCTTTTCACCTGCAATTTTAGGATCGCAATTTAGAAATTTTATTGCCCCAAATTTTTTGTGTACGAGTTCTAGTGGTAAGTGACAACCCTTCGCATAAACAAGTTTATATGGATATGTTCCTATGGGTGTTTTATATGCAGCCTTATAAGCCCATAAAACATTATCTAATTTTAATGTCCAGTCCTTTATATTTGTCTTTATGGTCTTTTCTAGGATGAGTTTCAATTATTGGCTTAAGACTTCAACTTGACCACTAGTTTGAGGGTGATATAGGGCACTTGTTCTATGATGTACATCGTATTTAAGAATCTTATTGAACATTACAGAAATGTGTACCGCCATCGATGATGATTGTTCTAGGTGTTCCAAAATGAGAGAGAAGTTTCTTAAGAAATCTTACTACCATCTTAGCATTATTAGTTGTTAAAGCTTGAGCTTCAATCCATTTCGACACATAATCCACTGCTACTAATATCTATTTACTACCATAAGAACTAGGAAATGGTCCTATGAAATCAATACCCCAAATGTCAAAAATTTCACAAGAAAGCATATAAGTTTGAGGCATTTCATCACGTTTGAAAATATTACTTGTCCTCTGGCATCTATCACAAGAAAAAACATCTTTGAACAATGTGGGCCAACAAAAACCTAATTCAAGGACTTTGTGTTGTTCTAACCCCACTGTAATGTCCTCCTGTCAGTCCTGAATGATAATGATCCAAAATTATATTCTCTTTTGGTACTAGAACACACCTTCGAATCACGTAATACGAACACACACGAAAAAGAAATAGATCCTCCAAAAAATAGTTTTTCACATCGGTAACTAGTTGCTTCTTTTGATGATAAGATAAACCTTTCAGTAGAATATTAGAAACTAAATAATTCACAATATCTGCAAACTAAGGGACTTCAGATTCATTTACTGTAATCTTTAGGAAACCAATCATTTATCTCATCTTCATCAAGCTTCTCAAGATATAGATTATCGAGCCTTGAAAAGTGGTCTACTTTAAGATTTTTAGCTCCTTTCTTGTCTCTAATTTCCAAATGAAATGCCTACAACAATAAAATCCACCTTATAAGTCTAGGTTTTGCATCCAATTTAATAAGAAGGTAGCGAATAACAGAGTGGTCAGTATACACAATAACTTTAGACAATATTAAAGTAAATGTCTAAATTTCTCAAATGCAAAAACCATAGCTAGCAATTCTTTTTCTATAGTTGTGTAATTTTCTCATGTGTCTGTCAAATTTTTGCTAGCATAATAGATCAACTAAAAATGCTTGTCTCTTCATTGTCCAATAAGTGCACTTACTACAAAATCACTCATATCACGTATTAGTTCAAAGGGTAAATTCTAATCATGTGCAACCATAATTGGGGCGTTGATTCATTTTTCCTTAAGAATATTAAATGCGTTTAAATATTCCTGACTAAAATTAAATGACACATCTTTTTCTAGAAAATTAGTTAAAGGCTTTGCTATTTTGGAAAATTCTTAAATAAATCTCTTATAGAACGCAGCATGTCCTAAAACACTTCTGATAGTCTTAACTGAATTATGGGGAGGTAGTTTCTCGATAGTTTTGATTTTTTTTTCTCTATCAACCTCAATCCCTTTACTTGAAATTTTGTAACCCAAAACAAACCCTTCCTGAATCATGAAGTGACACTTTTCCCAATTAAGTATAAGGTTAATTTCCTCACATATCATTAAAACTCGTTTCAAATTTTTAAGCTATAGATGGAAAGATTTACCGAATATCGAAAATTCGTCCATAAATACCTCAACAATGTATTCCACAAATTCATCAAAGATGGCTAACATGCAACGTTGAAAAGTAGCAGGGGCATTACATAATCCCAAAAGGCATTCGTCGATATAGACTCTCCACCCAATGACTATTCTTGTTGGGATCAAATCATTTTTCTCATTAGCAACAACAATCATGCCTCTTTTCTTAAGAATAACTTGCAGAGGACTCACCTAAGTACTATCAAATATAGGGTAAATAACTCCAGCATCTAGAAGTTTAATTACCTCAGCCTTTACAACTTTCTTCGTGTTGGTATTTAACCTTTTTTGAGCTTGCACACATGAATTATACTCGTCTTCCATTAAGATCTTGTGGGTGCAAAAAGAAAAAGGATCAATCTCTCTAATATCATAAATCTTCCAGGCTATAGCTTTTTTATGTTCCTCCATCACTTGCAGTAACTCATTCGTCTCATACGGCTTTATGTCTAAAGCAATAATTACTGGCAATGTCGATTTTTCTCTAAGGAATGTATACTCAAAATGATTTAGTAATTGTTTTAGCTCCAATTTGGGAGGTTCTGCAATGGAGGGCTTTGGCTTCAGTTCTTTACATACCTCAATGGTCTAAAACTCTTTAGCATCCAAATTAATTCTCATTTCACTTGTCCCAGAATTATCTCCATCAACCTCCTCACATTGAACAATACACAGTTCCAATGTGTCTCTATGAACAGTTTCCTGCAAGGAATCTTGAATTGCATGATCAATAAAATTGATAAAATAATAAGAATCATCTTGTTCACTAGAAACTCGCATGACATCATGTATTTGAAATACAATTTCTTCATCACCTACCCTAAGCATAAGTTTACCATTACCTATGTCAATAATAGCTCTAGCAGTGGCTAAAAAGGGTCAACATAAAATCAAAGGTACCTTAATATCTTCATCCATGTCAAGTATAAAAAAAATCAATAGGGAATATGAATTTATCTACTTTCACAAGTACATCTTCAAAAATACCCCTAAGATATTTAACAGATCTGTCAGCTGATTGAAAACTCATCCTAGTAGGTTTTGGTTACCCGAAACCAAGTAGCTTAAGCATTTTATAAGGCATTAAAAGTATACTTGCACACAAATCAACTAATGCTTTTTCAATGTTTATACTGTAAATAAAACAAGAGATAATAAAACTCTCTAGATCTTTCAGGTTAGTGGGCAGTTTGTTTTGGAGAATGTTTGAGCACTCCTCATTTAGTTCCACAGTGGATAGCTCTTCTAACTTCCTTTTATTTTTTAACAACTCCTTAAATATTTTTCATATTTGGGCATCTATGAAAGAGCTTCAACAAAAGGTAAGTTAATATGTAATTGATTAAAAAGTTTAAGAAATTTTGCCAAATTTTTTGTCCATGCAGTCTTTTTTCAACTTTGTCGGATATAGAATTGGTGGCTTGTATTCCTTAAGCATCGGTCTTTGAATTTTCTCATTTTCTACCACCCCATTATCTTTCTCATCAATTTCTTATTTTAGCTTCTTTTCAGGTTAAGACAACTCTTTCCCACTCCTCAACGTAATTGCTTTTACATACTCTCTTGGATTGGGTTTAGTGTTATTAGGTAAGCTACCTTGTTGTCTCTATGAAACCAGTTTAGCAAGCTGTCCAATCTGATTTTCAAGTCCCTAAATTGATGCTTGCTAATTTTTTAAAGCTATCTTAGTATTCTTAAATCTAGTTTCTGACACTGAAATAAATTTAGTCAACATCTCTTCCAGATTCAGTTTCTTTTCTTGTTGATAAGGTTGTTGAAAACCCGGAGGGCCTTGTGACCTTTGAATTCCTTGACCACCCTAAGAAAAATTTGGATTATTCCTCCATCTCAGATTATAATTATTATTGTATGGGTTATTCTGAGGTCTAGAATTATTACCCACAAAGTCGACTTGCTCATGCTCAATGTTAGACTTGAAGGGCAAACATTTTGGATTAATCACCCCCGCTCTAGTTGCATTGCATTGGATTACCGAATTCACCTGCATAGCTAAACTCAAACCATCAATTTTTTATCCAAGAGTTTCAACCTGACTCGATAACATAGAGGTTACACCAATATCAAAAACTCTGGCTGCCTTGGCAGATCTTACTCTCGTAATTTTCCATTGATAATTATTCAGTGTCATCTCCTTAATAAAATCTTGAGCTACCTTAGGTATTTTTTTATTTAGTGTTCCCCTAGCTACTACATCAACCATCTGTCTAGTCGAAGAGTTCAAACCATTGTAAAATTTCAAACTCGAAGCCACAAAGGAAGTCCATGATGAGGACACCTTTTCAACAAATCTTTAAATCTCTCCCATGTATCATACAGTGCCTCAAGGTCAATTTAAACAAAAGAAGAGATGTTATTCCTTAACTTATCTATTTTGGCTGGGGGAAAATACTTCAACAAAAACTTCTCAGTCATCTAAACCCAAGTAGTGATGAAACCCTATGGAAGTGAATTCAACTACTATTTTGTCTTGTTCTAAAAAAGAATAGGAATAACCATAAGCGTATGGCATCATTAGTAACGCCATTGATTTTAAACGTGTAGCAGATCTCCAAAAAGTTAGCTAAATGAACATTTGGATCTTCATCTTGCAACCCATCAAACTGAACATACTACTGCACCATCTGAATTGTGTTCGGCTTAATCTCAAAATTGTTTGTAGCAATAGTCGGTCTGGTAATACTGGATTCAACCCCAATCAGAGTGGGCTTAGCATAGTCATACATAGTCCAAGAAGCAGGACGTGCAGGAGGTTGTTGATTGCAAAGATTATTATCCATCTCCACAATAATGTCCTTTTACTCTCCGATTTTAGTGAGTAGTCTTTTCGATCTCACTGTCAAAAACTAACGGTTCCAATGGGTTGCCTCTAGTCATAAACCGAAAGAACCTGTAAGAATCAAACAAAAGAAACATTAAAATTTTAAAAATTAAATTAAAAACAAAAATATTAAAATAGAAGTAAAAATGGCTAAATTAATAGAAATAAAATTTTCCTAATATTCTAGCCCTGGCAATGGTGCCAAAAACTTGATGCGTCACAAAACTAACTAAAAATTTGACTAAGGCAAGTGCACATATCAATTAAGAGTATAGCTATGGTGAGCAAAGATATTGTTCCCACGGAGACTAAAAGTATTAGTAATTACCATATTTCTATTATTCAACTGAAAAATTTGAGTGATTGAGTAAAAACTAAAATTAACTAAATTAATTAACTAATGAACATGACAAAGAACAAAACATTAAAATAAGCAATTAATAACCAAAAAGAAAAACAATACCCAGGAAAGAATTCACCTAGATTTCATAAGTCACTATTAATCTAAATTACTCAATTTATTTACTTAGTATCTGGATCCATAGAAATCCCTAAATTATATTAATATCTCTTTTGAGCATAAGGGCAACCAACTCTAGGTTGATTAATTGAAATTTCTTTCTAATTAAAACCCTATTGTCATGTTAACTCGTGCTATGAATTCCCCTATTATATTTGACTCTAATTCGATAGATTTATGTCATCCTATTTCTAGGATTGCATGCAATTCGACTAAACTACGCAAGATCTACTTTTAACAGGGTTTATTCAACCACTGATTTAGGCACATCAAACATGAATCAATAATCTAGAAATATCAAACCAAAAAATTAAACATGCATAATTGAGAACAAGAAACTAAGAATTTATTGCGTAAAATAAAAATCAAATTATAAAATCCATCATAGGGTTCATCTCCCCTAGGTATTTAGAAAATTAGTTCATGCTTGAAAATAAAAACATCCAAGATACAATATAACTGAAAGAAATAAAGAAACTCATGATAATCTCCTAAGAAATCAACTGGAATATTCAATCTTGACAAAAATATGCTTCAAAGTCGGCTTCAATGGTGTTTTTTGAGTTGTTTTCTTGAATATTCTATGACGGCTCACTCCTATCTTCTTATTTTTGTCATATATACATCTTAGAATGCCCAAAAAACCTAAAATTATGATTTTTCCCTGTTCGGTGTGAAATCTCATGAAATCGACATAGCTAGCTTGTTTGGCCGTATAGAATGGTTCAACCAGTGTATCTACTGCAGCTTCCTTTGATGCTCCGATTTTCGCTCATTTTCCACTCTTTTTGCTCCCAAGTGCTCTATCAAGAATTAAAACATGAATTTAAAGGATTATGAGCATAAAATTCACAATTAACATCAAATAATCACCCAAAAATGCATTAAGAATGAGGTTAAAACATGTTATTTTTGGTTGACATCCTTGTTTTCAATCAAAACTTTTTGATAGAGCTTTTTGAATACATATAAATCCAAATAACAAAAACATTATAAACAACAATGGATGAGCTAAGAATCATGCTTTGCGACTTCTATAACAACACTAAAGACCCTTTACAACAATAGCAAGGGAAACTTGAAAGCTTTGAAGGATGAAGACAAAGAATTAATGAAAACTATCATCAAATACATAGGTGTTGAATATTTGAAGTGCATTATGCTTCAAAAATATCCATTAACGAAAATTTATGACATGTTTTTAGAACATATGCTACCATTAGGTATAAAAGATGCTGAAGTTGGGGCTAAAAAGTAGATTTGCTAATTTTGCTAATAGAAAGGTTGGGAAAGTAGAATTGCTAGAATGGTTCCACCAAAAAAGCTTGTTATCATTTCATTTGGTGATTTTTTATTTTCAACCTCAAAGGGTGATACATCAAAGTTTGTTGATATATTATTTTTCATGCTTAATACCATGGTTTTGATTTTGGTTGTTTTTGGTTTATTCATTGGATTAGTTATGTTATTCTGATTATATGAACTAATATTGTTATTAATGATTTGAAATTCAAATGGAATATGACCATGGTTGTTTGTTCTTACCCGTTATTACTTTTTTTATCTTAATTTGTTCATTTAAAAAGGTTGACATCTTTTTCACGTGTTTTCTTCAATAATATTTTAGTTTGCTAAAAGAAGATGAGTGAAAATCTAGTAATTTTTGTAATGTTGCTCTTAATCATAAAAATATGGTCACTAACAAGTAAGCCCTAAATTTTTTGTTTCAAAACATCCAATTAATTAATGCTTCAAACAAAAACTTTGTCGAATATCTAATAATTGATCAAATCTCAAACAATAAAATATAAACATGAAGAATCACAAATCATTAACAATTTTTATTAGAAATCTTTACACCAATAATAACACCTTATAAAAGCATACATCAAATGAGTAGAAATTTCCTTTTCATCTTCAAAAGGCTTGAGAGAGTTTACAACATTTGCACAACATCATTCACAATGAATGAGATTGTGTGAAGAGTACGAAGGAACTACATCACTTTAGCTTTGGTCTTTGTCACAAGTCGTGTTTTCAAACCTCTTGAATGCTTCTAGTACATCACTCTAAAATAAGAATGACTTGTACAAATTTCTCTTAACTTTAATAACCACAATAGCACACTCCTATGATGAGCTATAGATGCTAAATTCTTTTTCATGAAAGACAAAATAAAATTTTTCATCTTATTCTTGTGTTGGTTCATTCTTCAATATCTCTAGGTGATGATGCACTTAGTTTTTTGGTAAATAAAAATAGATGAGGGTAAGGATAACCAATGAGAAAACTTTAAATCTTCTATTGGAAAAATCCAATATGGTTAGGTTTCTAGAAAGAAAGAAAACATTAACCATTAGAAAAAGAGGCACAATATTTTTTTTGGTAATAGAAACACAGTAAATGTATTTTTAGATGAGATAGTACGTTTGGTTCACTGGAATAGAATAAAGCTATAATATAACAAGTATTATGTGAGAATTTTAGGTTTGCTTTGGATCGAGCCCAAACCCTCAAGCCTATAAAACATAATGTTCTTGCCACTTGGCTAAGAGGCTGTTGCCTACTAATATGTTAGAATTAAATAGAGCTGTAATAGAATGGAATGTGTATAATATTACTTTGGTTGGGTGGAATGAGATGAATGTTGTAATAGTATTTTTATATTTGATTTAGCGGAATAAGTGTTGTAATAGTATAAGAAAAATGCTTAAATGAAAACTACACTCTTTTAACTTTTCTTGAAAGATGTAAAAAAAAAAAAGAATTTTCAAATGATCAATATACCCTTTAATAATATTTTATACAAATATAAAAAATAAAATTTAAAAATTAATGAAATGAGCCAAAATTTTCATAAATTTATTATATTGAAAAATATGAGGACTATTATGAATATCTTATTAAGTGGATGTCCATCATTATCAAGATAAAATTTTAATATACTTTAAATTCTAATAGTTATTAGAATTAGATCTCTACTTCTATTATACTTCTTATGCCTATAAATAGAGACTCTGATGAAGCATTGTAATTAACCCTTTTGATGAATAAAGTACATTTTCTGTTGCTTTCATATTTTCTTTGTTCTTTATTCTCCCCATCATTCTTTATTTTATAACACGTTATCAACACGATCTTGCTCAAAGTGACAGTTCCTTTTATCAAAAAACAAATTTATCCTCCATGCTTTTCAATTTCTTTGACGACAAGATGCAAAGTTTTTATAGGAAGTTTCTTTTATTTAATGTTTCATATCTGATTATTATTTTTCATTCTTCTTCCATTATAGGTTATCATTGTTTTGATTAACTTATTTTACTTTTTGTTCTTAAGGATGGTGAAAGATTTGATACCGTTATCTATATGAAATCGACAATGATAATAGTCAAGGTGATGATGATGATGTTAAAGATCTTCAAGTATATTTTACTATGTTTTATTTATTGTTTATTATAATTGGAGACTAATCATGACAACATGCATAGATAGATTTTGATTTAAAATCTCATGCATGTTTGCGATGGTGATTATGAAATAAAGAATCTATTGGAATGTTTATAAGTTCATCCTATGAGATTTGTTGCATTCCCCGAAGTGAATGTAAACATAAAGAACATAAAAGATATACTCATGGACCACTAAAAGTGGGAACATAGTAAGAGAACAATGAGAGTTCTCAAGATAACTTTTCAAAGTGTAAAGATAACTTATGTTATCAATGTGATATGAAAGATTATTAGCCACATATGTGGCATATGCCTAAATATTTTGTTTCTGTTAATATTCTTTGAAGAACGATATGAGAATGTAATAATAAATTCTATCATCATAGATAGAAAATATTTATCTTATTTGCTACTGAAACAAACAAATATTATTCCAATATTTGATAATACAAAATTAGTTGAAAGCTCCAGAAGAGCTAATATATCACTATCTAAAAAGTAGAAAATTTGTGATGGTTAATGCATTTCTTTTAAAAGTTATTTGACTATGAAAGATCTACTCATGAGCAATAGAATATGATAATTCCATCTAAAGCTTATTATGGTTGGATGTATCTAATGTTGCAATTATTTTAAAAACTGTGAGTATAACTCTACAATATTCAGAATAAGTTTTCAATTAAAATTACATGGTAAAATATTACTAATGAGAACTTACAAGAGATAAAACTTATGTATGAAAAGTCATTGGTTATGTACCTGTTATACACATGGAAAATAAGATCCACTCTCAAAGTTTGCAATTAATAGATTTTTGGGCATTCGAAGATTTTGGCATATTCCTTAAAGCGAATATTCCATATAATTATTTGTAAATTATATTTATTGACTTTGTGGCATTATAGACTTCACATTGATTTAAACATTTCCAATAGTAAATGACATAATAGTACTTATATGTGGATACAAATTAAAAGGAATGATAATAAAATTATCAATTTGTTACAATTTAGTACAATTGAAACACATGTTAAAGTAAACCAGAAGTTTAATAATACAAATGCGTTTATTACTTGGCGTGACCAGTTAGACTATCATGGATCATAAATGATGCGAAAATTAATTGAGAATTCATATGGACATTCAATTAAAGAACCAGAAGATTCTTTAATTTAATGAATTCTCATTTGTTGTTTGTTCTCAATGAAAATTGATTATTAGAAACTCACTAACTAAAGTTGAGATTTAATGTTTTGCATTTCTGAAATGAATATGGACCCATTCATCCACCATGTGGATGGTTTTGATATTATATGATTTTTGTAGATGGATCTACAAAATAATCACATACATTATCAACTCGTAACCTGTCGTTTACGAGATTGCTTGTTTAAATGATTAATTTCAGATTATGCAATTAAAAAAACTCATCCCAAGTTTTTAATGATTATTGTATTTCAATTGGGATAAAAGTTGAACATCCTATAGCTCATGTTCACAGGCAAAATGATTTAGCTAAATTGTTTATCAAATGCCTCCAACTAATAGCTAAACCATTACTTATGAGAACAAAACTTTCTATTTCAGCATGAGATTCATGCTTGTATTGATTTACATGTTGTATGCATCAAGCCAATAAGTTATAAATACTCTCCATTACAATTGATTTTTGGTCAAAAGCCAAATATTTCCCATCTTCTAATTTTTAGATGTGCAGTATATGTTCCAACTGCTCCACCACAACGCATAAATCATAATAAGAGATTGGGAATGTATATTTATATAAGTCTCCTTATAATATTTTTAAGAAATTAATTTAAGATTTAATTGTGACATCAATTGTCAGTTTTCCAAACATTAGGGAGAGAGAAACAATAACTTGTAATGAGTTAGGGGGAGAGTAATTAAACTAGAAGTTCAATAAGGATAACTCATTACAAATTAGCTGTTAGATGTACTTACAAACTTAATGAGAATGGCCAAATGTTATATAGATTTATCGGTTCCAAAGATGAAAAAAATTCTTCTAGATGGTCATATAGTGGAGGTTGGTGCTCCAGAAGAGACCTAAGACATAACTAATAAGTAAAACTTCAGAAGAGATTTAGGTACCTGAAACTGAATTTTAAAATAATGAACTTAAGATATCTTGATAAGTTATGTGAATTAGAGAAAATATCGAACCAAATAATAAAAGTGGTCGATAATGATTTTGCATGCAATATTATTATTGAAATAATGAAATAAAAGGAGAATCTTGAATAAATCTATGGAGAAATATAGATATGGAATAAATTGATCAAAATAAAAAGATGCAACTCAAGTACCACTAAATTCGTAGAGTTTTTGGACCAGTAGTCCAAATATCTAAAGGTATAAAGCTAGTGAGGTTGCAATAGAAGTAGTCTTGCAAAAGTGGAATAAAAATATAAAGTTTTCCGCTAAGTCCTGACATTGATTATGAAAAGATATAATGTTCTTTTGTGGTGGATGCAATAACCTTTAGATATATTATTAAATTGACAATTCATAAAAGATTTAACTTGCGTCTAATGGCTATTGTTACAACCTTTTATGAATCACTATATAGTAAAGTTTATATTAAAATCCTCGGAGGATTTAGAATGCTAAAAGCATATTGAAATTCTAGAGAAATTGTTCATTTATATAAATTGAAATAATTTGAACATATGTGGTAAATTTGAGTAGTTGAAAGAGGATTATAAATTGATCCAAAATACATATTTGTGTTTTTATATAAGAATCATGATTAAAGTTTGTTGTGATTATTGTTGAATCTCCTAAAGAGATCAAAATATATTTCCCCAAATTTCTCTCACTCATGACTTTTAAAAGAATGGTAATATAAATGCTTAGAAAATACATTCAAATAGTCATTTGAAAACTAGTATTCAAGATTGAATACGTAGAATATGAGAAAGTATGTGATGTTTTCATGAGGGGGAGTAAATACGCGTTGCACTCTTTTTCCCTTAATTGAGGTTTTGTCCCGTTAAGTTTTCCTGATAAGGTTTTCCTGATAAGATTGTGTATTCTTTTTCCTTCATTAGGTTTTTATCCCACAGGGTTTTTCCTAATAAGGTTTTAACGAGGTACATTATCTATCAATGGACATCCAAAGGGGAGTGTTATGAATATCTTATTAAGTGGATGTCCATCATTATCAAGAAAAAGTTTTATTATACTTTAAATTCTAATAGTTATTAGAATTAGATCTCTACTTCTATTATACTTCTTATGCCTATAAATAGAGACTCTGATGAAGCATTGTAATTAACCCCTTTTGATGAATAAAGTACATTCTCTGTTGCTTTCATATTTTCTTTGTAATAGCCTGATTTAGGGCCTAGTTGGAATAGTGGCATCAGGACCACAAATTCGATGTCAGGAAAATTGTTTTATTATTATTTATATGTTATAGCATGTTTTTAAGAATGCATGAAAAATTTGGTGAAGTAATTTTAGCGTTTGTGAGCTTAATTGCGAAAAAGGACTAAATCGCATAAAATGCAAAAGTCCTAAATTGATAGAAAAAGTTGTCAAATAGCTAGAGAATAAAAATTTGGGGTCTTTAAAGGGCAATTAGACCCTTTCCTAAGAGCTTGGCCGGCCATAGGGAGCAAATTGGTCAAAAAGTCAAAAGTTTGATGGGTTTGGTGTCTAATTTAACTAAAATAGAAATAAAAATAAGAAAAAGATGATTTCACATTTTCATCTTCTTCACTACCATAGAAAATATCAGCCACTGTGGGGGATTTAAAGCTTCAAAATTTCAGCCACTTATCCCTCTTGCAAGTAAGTGAATTTCATGAGTTTTCTTCAAGATTTTTACATTTTTGAGACCCTTGAAACATAAGCTTTCAAATGAAGGGACTATATTGCAAAATGGTGGAAATTTTAGGGTTTTTAAATGAGATAATTTAGGACTTTTTCTAAAATTTTATAGAAGAATATGAGTCCTAACTATGTTATAAAAAACTTTTGTGAGGGAGTTTTCATAGAAAACACCTAAAGGGACTATTTTTCATAAGTTGTAAAATAGTTAATAAATATGTGAAATAGTGAGAATTTGAAGTTGATATAAGAGTACAAAGGCTTTGGCTAGGCTTGAGATACGAAGAAATTCAATAAAAATTGATTTTCGAGCATAGGGGCGAAATGGTCATTTTGTCAAGGTCTAGGGGCAAAATGGTCATTTTACCTAAGATTTGAATTTTAGATTTCCTAAATATGTTTAGTGACTAAATGAATGTATTTTGCTATTATAGATCAAGATTTACAGAATCCGAACCTAGATCAGGGGAAGGCCAAGCAAATCGACTAAACCGACTAGTCGTGTACGTTTTGTAATCCGAGGTAAGTTGCTTGAAATATTATAGCATGAATTGCTTGATTTTGGAATTGAGAATGTGGAAAGATAAATGAGACAGTAGAATTTCGTTGGAACCTTAAGAAGTAAATCGAATATTCATGCCATGACATATGGGTTATTATGGGCTAGTGTAAGACATGTCTAAGACGTGCATCGGCCATATTATGAGAGCCAGTGTAAGACATGTCTGGGACATGCTTTGGCCTCGAGACATAAGCCAGTGTAAGACATGTCTGGGACATGTATCAGCTACGAGATGTGTTAGTGTAAGACCATGTCTGGGACATGGCATCGACACGGATATGCGAGAGCTAGTGTAAGACCATGTCTGGGACATGGCTTCGGCAGCTTACCCATGTATGAGGCTGATGAAATATTCGGTAGAGTTCTAAATGGTTCAACTGTGAAAATTATGATTGTGAGTTAAATAGGAAAGAATAACTGTGTTGTGAGTGGTACATGTACTTAATTGGTACGTATGAGAAATGAGATCAATATAGTATATGTGACTTGTATGGATGGTAATGAGTAAGTCTGCTTATGCCTACCTTTGTGTTATAAGCATGATGATCATTGATGAATTTTTTGTTGTATATTTATTTATATGCAACTCACTAAGCTTTTATGCTTACTCTCGTTTCTTTCTATTTTTCTTATAGTGCCACCTAACTAGCTCAAGGATCACCAGAAGTTAGAGATATCGATCACACTATCAACCGAAGCATTCGGTATGGTTGGATTTATATTTTTGAATATGGCATGTATAGGGCTTAGACTTCATTATTTTGTGTCTTTGAGAAGTTGGCCAAATGTGTTGGCTTGGGATAGATCCCACACTTTGTATTAAGCCTTGAAAGATGGCTAACATTCATTTTGAGTTTATAAAAGATGCATTTTAATGGTTGAATGAATATATATTATGGCTAATTTGATTATAGAAATTATGCTCATTTTAGTATTGGTTGGAATTTGTATGAATAGGTATGTAAGGGTGGCAATGAGGCTTGGTAAATAGCCTTATATTGTCCACATGGGTAGACATACGGGCATGTGTCTAGGCTGTGTATGACACTCAGTCTGCCCCATGGGTGTGTAGTTTGGCCGTGTGTCCCCTGCACGTAAAAATTTCAAGTCAGTATGCATGGTAATAAACACATGGGCAGAGACACGACCGTGTGTCTCAGCCGTATGAAGAACATGGCCCAGCACACGGGCGTGTGCCTTGGCCATGTGACATTCTGAGTATGCTAACGTCAGAAACAGAATGTTTATGTTTTCACACATGGGCTAGGACATGGGCGTGTCGTGGCCGTGTGAGGGACACGGACCATTGACACGGGCGTGTGTCTGGTCGTGTGAAAACCCCTATAGGTGTGAATTAGAAATTAATTCCACACGGGTGTGGGATACGGGCATGTCCCAAGGTGCGTAGGCCGTGTAAGCCACACAGGCAATCAACACGACCATGTTGAAATGGTCACACGGGCGTGTTATCCTTTCACACGGGCGTGTTATCCTTCCACACGGGCGTGTGCCTTATTCTAAAGGCAAGTTTCCTAATGATGGTTTAAGGACCCAGAATGGTCCCGAATAATTTTCAATGGTCGATTTGGGGATCGTAGGCCTATACTAAGAAGTCTAAAGTAGAAATTGAAAAGGTTTTAAATTTGGACCGAGTCTCGGTGACTTGAGATTGGTTGTAAGCATGAGATCGAGTTAGGTAATGCTTGTAATCTGCACCGGCATGGGTTACGAGTGTAGAGTGTTACATTTAGTGGTATCAGAGCTATGGTGTAGTCGGTTCTAGGACTAACCTAGTGAGAGTACAAGTCTAGCTATACATGTCATAACTGTATATTGATAGTGTGACAATTTCTAACGATTATAGATTATGTTTTTATATAGTAAATGGATCCTGATAGAGCCACGGCGGATAACGTGGAAAGTAACGTGCCGGTTCCCGCTGAAAGGATCATGTTAGTAGAGGGTGAGCCCATAACTATGGGCGAAGGCGGAGGGGCTAGAGAAGCCTACCTCCGGATGATGGACGCTTGGTACACGGAGTTTTTTCGTGTGAATCCGAACACTCCACCTCCCCCACCTCCTCCGATTCCTAAGTATGCCCCGGTAGCTCTACGAGGCGCGGACATGTTTAGGAGAGAAAAGCCTCCGATAGACAAGATCCAAAAACAAGGGGCCAAGGAATTTCAGGCTAGCATAGATGATGACCGGAAGAGAGCAGAGTTTTGGCTAGAGAATACCATTAGGGTATTTGAGGAACTATCATGCACACCTGAAGAGTGCGTAAAATACACAGTGTCGCTTCTACGGGATTCGGCTTATCAGTAGTGGAACACTCTTGTGTCTGTCGTACTGAAAGAGAGGATCACGTGGGAGTTCTTCCAGGAGGAATTCTAGAAAAAAAGTATATTAGTCAAAGATTCATAGATCAAAAGAGGAAAGAATTCCTAGAGCTAAAGCAAGACCGAATGTTAGTGATGGAATATGAACGTGAGTTTGTGAAGCTTAGCAAGTATGCGCGGGAGTGCGTATCTACAGAAGCCACCATGTGTAAGAGGTTTGAGGATGGCCTCAATGAAGATATCCGAGTGTTTGTTGGCATCTTAGAGCTGTGGGAATTTGTAGCACTTGTTGAAAGAGCCTATAAGGTCGAAGAGCTGATTAAAGAAAGGAGGAAAGCGACTTTTAAGTCATGAGATTCAAAGAAGAGACAAATGGGAAAATCACATCAATCCTCATCTAAAAGATCGAAGAAATTCACTACCTGATTGAATGCTTCGATAAGGTTTTCAAATAGGAACAAGAACCGGCAGAACACAACTTCTAAAGCCCAGACTGCTTCAGTCGCAAGTGTTGGTAGCACTCAGCCAAATAGGTCAGAATGCTCGTAATGTGGTAGATGTCATTTTAGCGAGTGCCAATGGAATGAAAGGGGCTATTTCAAGTGCGGATCATTGGAACACTTCATCTGCGATTGTCCAGAATTAGATGAGAGAGAGAGAAAACAAGATATGAAAGTAAGTAGTGCTCCTTTAAGGGGTAGGGCACAGAAGAACCCAAGAAATGGGGCTAGTAGTAGAAGCATGCCAAAAGATGCTGCGGTGAGGTCTGAGCACAGAGCGCCTGCAAGGATGTACGCTATTTGAGCTCGAGAAGAGGCAGAGTCTCCCGACGTAACTACGGGTACTTTTTCTATCCATGAAATATCTGTTGTTGCTTAAATTGACCCGGGATCTGCTCACTCTTATATTTGTATGGAATTGGTACCTCGTATGAGTATGCTAGTAGAGTCCACTGAGTTTGTAATAAAAGTGCTAATCCTTTAGGCAGACACGTACTAGTGGACCAAGTATGTAGAAATTGTCCTTTGACAACTAGAGGTCATTGTTTTCCGGCTAACTTGATGTTATTGCCGTTTAATGAGTTTGATGTAATCCGTGGGATGGATTGGTTGACTACTTATAGTGTTGTAGTGGACTGCGGGAAAAAGATAATTGAGTTGAAATATGAAGACAGGAATGTTCTTCGAGTTAGACCAGATGGGTCAGATAATCTGCCTGTAGTAATATCGTCTTTAACTACCGAGAAATATTTGAGGAAAGGATATGGGGCTTATTTAGCTTTTGTGTTGAATACTCAAGTGTCTAAGTTGAAGATTGAATTGGTACCAGTGGTTTGTGAGTTTATAGACGTGTTTCCGGAAAAATTACCCGAATTGCCTCCGGTGAGAGAAGTTGAGTTTGGAATTGAGTTGGTCCCCGGTACGACACCCATCTCGATTACTCGGTATAGGATGGCTCTAATGGAGTTAAAAAAGTTGAAAGCATAGTTGTAAGAGCTAATGGACAAGGGCTTTGCGAGACCGAGCTTTTCCCCATGGGGTGCTCTGGTACTCTTTGTGAAAAAGAAAGATGGGTCGATGAGGTTATGTATCGATTATAGACAACTCAACAAGGTAACGGTGAAGAACAAATATCCTTTTCCAAGGATCGACGATTTGTTCGATTAGTTGAAAGGAGCCACCGTGTTTTCTAAGATCGATCTGAGATCTGGCTACTATCAGTTAAGGGTTAAAGAGCAAGATGTGCCGAAGACGACGTTTCAGACAAGATACGGGCATTATAAGTTCCTCGTCATGCCTTTTGGTTTGACTAATGCCCCGACGGTGTTTATGGATTTGATGAATCGCGTTTTTCGATTGTATCTGGATAAGTTTGTCATCATATTTATCGATGACATATTAGTTTATTCACGTAATGAGAGCAAGCACGCGGAGCATCTGAGAGTTGTGTTGCAAACTTTGAGAGATAAGCGGCTTTAAGCCAAGTTCAGTAAGAGTGAATTTTGGCTTAAAGAGGTCAGATTTTTAGGACACATTGTGTCGGGTGACGGGATTAGAGTTGACCTGAGCAAGATCTCAGCTATTATTGAGTGGAAACAGCCGAGGAATGTGATTGAGGTCTGAAGCTTTCTGGGTTTGGTTGGATACTACAGACGGTTTGTAAACGAATTCTCTATGTAAAAGCCCGATTTAGACTCTATTTGGAACAGTGGTTTTGGGACCACGAATCTGAGTCAGAAAAATATTTAAAATTTATTTTCAGTGTTTATTAGGTGTGAATTTATATGTGAGAAACTTTCGTGATTTAATTTTGTCGTTAGAGTGCCCGATTAAATAAAAGTACTTAATCGCGTAAAATGAAAATTTGATGGTTTAATGTGTAAGGACCAAATTGAATGTGTCTTCATAATTTGAAGCATTTATGTTGCAATTATGCCATTGAATAAATGAATGGACGGTAATGGCATGCATTATTAAGTTGTTATATTAAATCATTAAGGTTATATTAGTAAATAAATAATAAAATGTTATTATAATAAGATATGTTATAATAAAATTAAACAAGCATTTGTCTTTTGTTTCTTCACCATTGAATGTCAAAAAAAAAGAACATTTGGCTTTCTCATCAATTGGCATACCAAATGGGAGAAAAGGGGGAAAGGAGTGAAAGAGGAAAAATTTTGTTTATTTCGGCCATTCTCTTTGCTGTTCGATTAGAGATGAAAGAGGAAAGCTATTGCATGTTAATTTGAAGCTTAATTAGGAGCTAGTTCCTTAGGAAATTCGGTGCAGCAAGAAGGGGAAAGTTTGGCAACTTTTTGCTAAGGGAGAAGCTGGAAGTAGCAGTAAGAAAAAGGAAAGGCACGGTTTCAAAATAGTTTCAGTTGAGTTTTCTGGTGAGATTTTCACACCCTTGTTCTATTTCTCCTTTTTCTTTTATTGTTCTGTCAAATGGTGAAACTGGTAAAGATGGTAGGAGATGGAAGTTGAACTGTTGCTGCATACAGATAGCATACATGCTAATAATGTTTGTATTCCTTGGGGTGTGGTTCGACTGATATGGAAAGAAATGGATAGTAGTGATGTATTTAATGCTATTGAATTCTTGTCTGAATACAGTTTAATGTATCAAATTTATGCTGTGGAAATTAGTTTGTATTTTAAAATGTCCGAAACCTGGTCATTCATGGGTTCAATGCTGCCATTACGAGGACTGTTTGGTGAGAATAAATACAAAGCATAGGCTGTTGAACTTATATATAAGGGTTATTTAATTTGTTGACTTTAGTGAGTTCTTGAACTCCATACTTTAAAATCTTATTTATCTTAATGTTCATTCATTGTTGTTTTCGGTTGAAAAAGGTTGAAGTTACAACATTTGGGTATTCAGTGGATAAAAAGGTTAATTAATTTTAATAATAGCTATTTGCATGGTGAATGGTACATTAAAGTTTAACAAGCACATTTGTGGGAGGTTGGAAGTTAACTTACATGCTGTTCGATTACTACATGAGGGAGTTAAAATTGAACTTAAGATAGTTTAGTACTAATTAAGATGTTGCTGTTATACTGTAAATTATTGGCTGTCCAAATTAGGACAAATTTATGGTGCTTAGCTAATTAATATGCTGCTATAATGCTGTAAATTATTGGCTGTCCAAATTAGGACAAATTAATGGTGTTTAGCTAATTAAAATGTGTTGTTATAGATCAAGGAAGATGAAATTCAGAATTAGATCGGGCAAAAAGCAAGATAATCGAGTACTTGACTTATTTTGTTGTTTCATACCGAGGTAAGTTCGTGTGGTAATAAATAATGCAATGTCTTATTTGAATTGAACTGCCTAATTATTGTTATATAATTTGTATGGTTCGTTACAGATATACTCGACGAGGAATCGACAAATGAGTCGTATGATAAAATTGGTAAGTTGTACGTAAGTAAGGCAACTTTATCGCTATTATGTGTTGAATGATTGATTTTGCATAATATGGTTGAATATGCTTATGTATAACGCATGATGAAATTTACATGTGGTAAATTCCTGGTTGAACCTAGGAATAGATTGGATATCCATGCCAAGACATTTAGGTGATATGTGTGCTAGTGTAAGACCATGTTTGGAACATGGCATCGGCCATATTATGAGAGCTAGTGTAAGACCATGTCTGGGACATGGCATCGGCATCGAGACGAGAGCTAGTATAAGACCATGTCTGGGACATGGCATCAGCCTCGACATGTGAGGAATGTAAGACCATGTCTGGGACATGGCATCAGCGATTTACCCTCTTGTGTGAGGCTTATCGGATATCCTTTAGAATTCCAAATGGTTTCACGGGTTATTTTAAAGCTTATGATAAAGATATAGAATGATATAATCATGTTGGGAGTGGTACAGGTTCTTATTCGAAACTCATGAGATATGAGCCTAGTTATGTTGCCTTAATGGTAAGAAAAACATGAGTAAGTTCTATTCATGAGAAATGATTTTGTGATGACTTTGTGATTATGGTTCTATGCTTATGATGTATAAATATGTGTTTTTACCATGATGGGTGAAATGATTTGTAAAGGTATTATAAACTTAGTTGTCACTGTTTTACACTAAAACAGTTTTGGATAGCAGCAGTAGTCCGACATTGAATCCACCAATAATAGTGGAAATTAAGTTAGAGGTTGAATAAAATATGAAATTAAAGCTTATCGAGTCTAGTTTCACATAGAAGAAACGGTGTAAGCAAAAGAATTTCATGTTATGAGATAGTTGGATTTCTATGAGACAGGGTTAGAGTGGTTTTAGGTCCCCTTGTCTTAACTTTGGAAAATTATTAAAAATTGTATGAAAATAATTATGGGTTAGAATTAATATGAATAAATCCTCAATGATTCTATTTGCAATAAAAATAGATGGGAACATTATCTGAGTCCCGTACGAGGAGATAATTAATTTTTAGTGAAGAAGGGTCAAAACTATCGGATAGTAGAACAGGGACTAATTTAAAGAATAAACTGTGCTTATTGGCTAGACCAAAAATTCTGAAAATTTTATGGTAAGAAGATATGCGAGTCTAGTTTAAGGAAAAATTAGCGGATCTTAATTTGGAGTTCCGTAGCTCAAGATATAAATAATTTAGTGACTGTGACTCGAGTAGACAGCTTGAGATGAACAAGAGTAAATAGTAGAATTTTATGCAATTATGACTATATTAACTTGAGAACATGTCATGAGAATATGACATAAACATGTTAATAAATCTCTTATTATTTTCATGTGGACTTAATAAGCTATATAGCTTAGCCCCTTCCTTTTTCCTCATTTTATAGGGACACTAAGCTAGCTTGGGATGGAGATCGTCGGAGATTCCATCACACTATCTAGCTATTGAAGGGTATAAATGATTTCAAGCACTTTAAGTCTATGGCATGTATAGGGACTTAGTAAATTCGATATGTGTCATTTGATTTGGCCAAATGTATTGGCTCATAATGGGAATATGATCCATTTTGTATATGGCCAAGAGATGTGGCTCATATTGGTTATTGAGTTGTAAACCTATTCATAAATGCATGCATGTGCTAAAGGTTTCATATGATGTGGTCATGTGTGTTTGGTATGGATGAATTGTGAATGTGCCCTAGATTACTTGATGGCTTTAAAGTGACTAAATTGGCCTATGGGTAGACCTTAGCATAGTGTAAGAATGTGTTAACGATAATCATGGCATGAAGTTGATAAGTTTAAACTAGGCAAAGTATGGTGCCTTATGCATGAATAAATCGATATGAAATTGCCACGAAAAGTGCCATTGAACTTATGTTTCATCTGGTAATACCTCGTAACCCCTTTCCGGCGACGGATACGGGTTAGGGGTGTTACACTTTATGATACCTACGCCGATGACAAGGCTACTACAAAAAGACGTCAAGTTATGAATGGATAGAAAAGTGCCAACAAAGTTTTGAGAAATTAAAGGCTTTATTGACCGAAGCCCCAGTGTTGGTGCAACCGGAGTCGAACAAGGAATCTGTGATTTATAGCGACGCCTCCTTGAATGGTTTGGGATGTGTGCTTATATAGGAAGGTAAGGTCATAGCGTACGCTTCAAGACAACTGAAGTCACATGAGAAGAACTACCCGACGCATGATTTAGAGTTGCATGCCATCGTATTCGCATTGAAAATTTGGAGAAACCATTTATATGGCGAGAAATGTCAGGTATTCACCAACCATAAGAGCTTAAAGTACTTGATGACTCAAAAGGAGTTGAATTTGTGGCAATGCCGATGGTTAGAGTTGTTAAAGGATTATGAGTTGGTAATAGATTACCATACAGGAAAAGCGAACGTCATCACCGATGCATTGAGTAGAAAATCGTTATTAGTGTTGAGAGCAATAAATGTCAATATGGCTTTGTCTAATGATGGTTTAGTTCTAACAGAGATGTGAGTTAGACCGACGTTTCTTCAAGAGATCCGAGAAGCTCAGAAAGGTGATGAGAAATTTCAAGCCAAGAGAACTCAGTGTGAGTTGGGAATTGAATCAGATTTTCGTATTGGTACCGATGGATGTATAATGTTCAAAGATAGAGTTTGTGTACCCAAGGACAATGAGCTTTTTCAAAAGATCTTGAGAGAGGCACATAGTGGTTGTTTGTCTGTCCACCCAAGCAGTGTGAAAATGTACAACGACCTTAAGAAAATGTACTGGTGGCTGGGAATGAAAAGAGACATGTTAGAGTTTGTGTCTAAGTGTCTAGTGTGTTAGCAAGTAAAAGCTGAACACCAAGTACCTTCGGGTCTACTTCAGCCTATCATGGTCCCTGAGTGGAAGTGGGATCGAATCACTATGGATTTTGTAACAGGTTTGCCGGTAACCCCAAAGAAAAAAATATTGTTTGGGTTGTTATGGATAGGCTAACAAAGTCGACACACTTCATACCTGTGCGTATCGACTACTCCCTTGAGAGATTATCCGACTTGTACGATTTCGAGATTGTAAGACTACACGGGGTGCCCATATCGATTATTTTAGATAGAGACCCGAGATTTACCTTGAGGTTTTGGAAAAAGTTGCAAGAGGCTTTAGGAACAAAGTTAAGTTTTAGCACAGCTTTCCATCCGCAAACTGACAGTCAGTCAGAGAGAGTAATTCAGATATTAGAGGACATGTCATGGTGTTGCGTCATTGAGTTCCAAGGCAGTTGGGAAAAGTATCTACCGTTGGTTGAATTCACCTATAATAACAGTTATCAAAAAAGTCTAAAAATAGCGCCTTATGAGGCTTTGTATGGGCAAAAGTGCCGAACACTCTTATATTGGACCGAGCTTAGAGAGGGTCAGATTCACGGGGTCGAATTAGTCAAGGAGACTGAAGAGAAAGTTAGAGTGATTTGTGACTGCTTGAGGGCTGCCTCGGATAGATAGAAATCTTATGTGGATTTGAAATGAAAGGGAATTGAGTTTCAAGTCAGTGAAAAGGTATTTTTAAAAGTATCCCGTGGAGAAAAGTCCTCAGATTTGGAAGAAAAGGCAAGTTGAGTCCTCGTTTCATAGGACCTTATGTGGTTACCGAGAAAGTAGGGCCAGTTGCCTACCGATTGGATTTGCCACCGAAATTGGAAAAGATTCATGACGTGTTTCATGTGTTCATGCTACATCGATATAGATCAGACCCTTCGTATGTGATTACGTCGTCGGACATGACTTATAGCGAAGAGCTGATCAAGATTTTGGCTCTAGAAGTCAAACAGCTGAGGAGTAAGACTATAGCACTCATGAAAGTTTTGTGGTATAGACATGGAGTCGAGGAAGCCACATGGAAACCTGAGGAGACTATAAGAGATCAGTACCCGAACTTATTCACCGGTAAGATTTTCGGGGACGAAATTCCCTAATAGGGGAGAAATGTAACAGCCCGATTTAGAGCCTAGTTGGAATAGTGGCCTTGGGACCACAAATTTGATGTCAGGAAAATTATTTTATTATTATTTAGATGTTATATCATATTTTTAAGAGTGCATGAAAAATTTGATGAAGTAATTTTAGCATTTGTGAGCTTAATTGCGAAAAAGGACTAAATCGCATAAAATGCAAAAGTCCTAAATTGATAGCAAAAGTTATCAAATAGCTAGAGAATAAAAATTGGGGGTCTTTAAAGGGCAATTAGACCCTTTCCTAAGAGCTTGGCCTGCCATAGAGAGCAAATTGGTCAAAAAGTCAAAAGTTTGGTGGGTTTGGTGGCTAATTTGACTAAAATAGAAATAAAAATAAGAAAAAGATGATATCACATTTTCATCTTCTTCACTATCACCGAAAATATCAGCCATTGTGGGGGTTTGAAAGCTTAAAAATTCTAGCCACTTATCCCTCTTGCAAGTAAGTGAATTTCATGAGTTTTCTTCAAGATTTTTACATTTTTGAGACCCTTGAAGCATAAGCTTTCAAATGAGGGGACTATATTGCAAAATGGTGGAAAGTTTAGGGTTTTGCAATGAGAGCATTTAGGGTGTTTTCTGAAATTTTAGGGAAGAATATGAGTCCTAGCTATGTTATAAACAACTTTTGTGAGGGAATTTTCATAGAAAACACCTAAAGGGACTATTTTGCATAAGTTGTAAAATAGTTAATAAATATGTGAAATAGTGAGAATTTGAAGTTGCTATAAGATTAAAAAGGGTTCAGCTAGGCTTGAGATACGAAGAAATTTGATAAAAATCGATTTTCGAGCATAAGGGCAAAATGGTTATTTTGCCAAGATCTAAGGGCAAAATGGTCATTTTACCTAAGATGTGAATTTTAGATTTCCTAACTATTTTTAGTGACTAAATGAGTGCATTTTTCTATTATAGATCAAGATTTATCGAATTCGAACCTAGACCGGGGGAAGGCCAAGCAAATCGACTAAACCGACTAGTCGTGTACGTTTTGTAATTCGAGGTAAGTTGCTTGAAATATTATAGCATGAATTGCTTGATTTTGGAATTGAGAATGTGTAATGATAAATGAGATAGTAGAATTTCCGTTGGAACATTAGGAAGTAAATCGAATATTCATGCCATGACATATGGGTTATTGCGGGCTAGTATAAGACATGTCTGGGACATGCATCGGCCACATTATGAGAGCAAGTGTAAGACCATGTCTGGGACATGGAATTAGCATTAAGACGAGTGCCAGTGTAAGACATATCTAGGACATACATTGGCCTCGGGACGTAAGTCAATGTAGGACATGTCTGTGACATGCATCGGCTATGAGATGTGTCAGTATAAGACCATGTCTGGGACATGGCATCGACACGGATATGCGAGAGCTAGTGTAAGACCATGTCTGGGACATGGCATCGGCACCTTACCCCATGTTTGAGACTTATGAAATATCTGGTAGAGTTCTAAATCGTTCAACGATGAAAATTATGATTGTGAGTTAAATAGGAAAGTATAATTGTGTTGTGAGTGGTACATGTACCTAATTGGTACGTATGAGAAATGAGCTCAATATAGTATGTGTGACTTGTATGGATGGTAATGATTAAGTATGCTTATGCCTACCTTTGAGTTATGAGCATGATTATCATTGATGAATTTGTTGTTGTATATTTATTTATATGCAACTTACTAAGTTTTTATGCTTACTCCCGTTTCTTTCCATTTTTCTTATAATGCCGCCTAACTAGCTCAAGGATCACCGGAAGTCAGAGATATCAATCACACTATCAACCGAAGCCTTGGGTATAGTTGGATTTATATTTTTGAATATGGCATGTATAGGGCTTAAACTTCATTATTTTGTGTCTTTGAGAAGTTGGCCAAATGTGTTGGCTTGGGATAGATCCCCCACTTTGTATTAAGCCTTGAATGATGGCTAACATTCATTTTGAGTTTATAAAAAGATGCATTTTCATGGTTGAATGAATATCTATTATGGTTGATTTGATTATAGAAATTATGCTCGTTTTAGTATTGGTTGGCATTTGTATGAAAATAGGTATGTAAGGGTGGCAATGAGGCTTGATAAATAGCCTTATATTGTCCACATGGGTAGACACACGGGCATGTGTCTAGGCCTTGTGTGACACTCAGTCAACCCCATGGGCTTGTAGTTCAGCCATGTGTCCCCTACACGTAAAAATTTCGAGTCAGTATGCATGGTAATAAACACACGGGCAGAGACACGACCGTTTGTCTCAGCCGTGTGAAGGACACGGCCCAGCACACGAGCGTGTGCCTTGGCCGAGTGACATTCTGAGTATACTGGCGTCAGAAATAGAATGTCCATGTTTTCGCACACGGGTTAGGACACGGGCATGTCGTGGCCGTGTGAGGGACACGGGCCATTGACACGGACGTGTGTCTGGCCTTGTGAAAACCCTTGTAGGTGTGAATTAGAAATTAATTCTACACGGGTGTGGGACACGGACGTGTCCCAAGGTGCTTAGGCCGTGTGAGCCACACGGGCCATCAGCCCGACCATGTCGAAATGGTCACACGGGCGTGTTATCCTTCCACACGGGCGTGTGCCCTGTGCTAAAGGCAAGTTTCCTAAGGATGGTTTAAGGACCCGGAATGGTCTCGAATAGTTTTTAATGGTCGATTTGGGGCTCGTAGGCCTATACTAAGAAGTCTAAAGTAGAGATTGAAAAAGTTTTAAATTTGGACCGAGTCTCGGTGACTTGAGATTGGTTGTAAGCATGAGATCAAGTTAGGTAATACCTTGTACTCCGCCCCGGCGTGGGTTACGGGTGTAAGGTGTTACATTCTTTGTTCTTTATTCTCCCCATCTCTCTTTATTTTATAACAAAAATAAATATAAATAAATATTTTTAGTTTTTTTTTTAAATACGTTTTACGTAATAATTTGTGAACCTATTTTTAAAGGTTTTAAAATTTCAAATTTTAATATAAATAAATCTTAGTTTTATTTTCAAATTATAATTTCTTTATATATATAAGACTATCATGTAGGATTCCAGGGATGGTGTTATTAGAAATTTGATTGTGTAATCATGTAATTATTCTTTGAAGTAGTAGCATCTTCATAATACATTCTCATCAAACTCTCTTGATAAAAAAGACCTCTATAAGATGGGTAAATCTATGATAATAAATCTACGCACCGTATAAAATTTGAAAGGGGGGCTTTAATTGTGAAAGCATAGTACTACAAATATGAGCATAGAATAAAAAATTCAAAAGGGAAAAAATAGAGATTGAAAAATAAGAGCGAAAGAGCCAGGAGTGAAATCATTCAAAATAAAAATAAAAATAAAAGTAAAGAAAAACATACGAAAAGTGTGGTTATAATTGTGAAACCAAAGTAATATACATGAGCAATTACTAAATTTTCATTAAAAAAGAAAGAAACTTGCATTTCATAAATTACGAGAGAAGGGATGAGTGTTGGTGGCACAGATGATCCATGAATGGGCAAAATGAGAACATCAAGTCAAAAATCTAATCCACTCAGCTCATTCATTCAGAAAGGCACCAGATGGTTATCACAACCATTCCCCGAGTAAACCCTAAGGCCCAAACAATGGTTTGGTAGTGGGTAAGGTTGATAGTCGGTTGGTTCATCATAAATCGGTTTAGCTCCATCGGATTCTCGATTTTTTAATATTAATTTTGGATTTTAAATTTTTTAATTTATTTTAACAAAATAAATTTTTTATGATTTATCTATATTTTTTATAATTATTTTTTAAAAAAATTCAAAAAAATTAAATTATTTTTACTGTTTAAAATATAAAATATTTATTTCACCCCAACTGAATATAGTGTTACTGTTTGAACTCAAGTTGGAATTGTGTATTGAATCTCATGGACAACCACCTAAGCCAAAACTGTTTTTAGTAATTTTAACTGTAGATGAATCAATAATCAATTATTTTTCCAAAACTAGTTTGCATCGGAAAAGAAAAAACAAAACTTTGATCTGGTTTTATAGGATGGATTTTTAGTAAATTTAAATACTGAACTTTTGAGAAAATCCAACTAAGGAGACCAACATTGATTACCTTAATCCTCTTTTAAACATTTTTTTTAATTCTTAAATTGTGTTATTTATCCAATTATCTTAAAATGTATATAAAAATTAAAATTTATTAATTTTATTGATATGACACAAATATGAATGTTACATCAATAATTAATTAAATTTTAAAAATTTAAAAGTTAATAGACGTTAATTTTTCTATTTATTTTGAGGTGATTTGACAAATAATACAAGTTTAAAAACTAAAAGAGACAAAAATTTAAATGGAGGATTGAAATGATTTTTTTTTATTTATAAAGTTGAAAGACCAAATAAATCATAAAACCCTTTTAATTTTATAATAACTTTTCTAGTATTAGTCATTCTTTTCTTATTCATTAATATTTGCTTATTCTCTGTTTTATGAGATTGATTGTACATATCTTATTATTGTTGTTAATATTGTTTCAAATAGGATCCCTTGTTGAATATTTAAGATAATAAATAATTAAATAAAACAACTAAATTCCATAACTATCTCTTTGTTCTGATAATTAATAACAAGTTAACATAATTCAACTATATACAGGCAGTTAAATTGTGTTATGAGAATGACTAATTTAAACTAAATAAACCATAGAGTTAAGTTAGTTAGAGTCCAAGTTTTTCTATTTCAAAAGATTATTGGTAAATTAAATTATAGAAGCGTTTCTTAAAGTTGTTTAATTGGCAAGGATTAATTGTGAAGTTATTCTCATAATAAATTTACAATTTAAGAAAAGATTTGAAATTTGAAATTGTTCATCTATCGCTATAAGTAAAAAAAAAAAAAATGTCACCAAAGAAATTTTTATCCTTCTTATTTCGAATTGATGTTATTTTACAGTAGGTTTTTTTCTTGTTATTTTCGAAACAATTAAAAACCCACTTTAATTTATTTTCCTCACAGATTATTTAGTCACAGTAAATTTTAATTTGTTTTACTCAGTCTCTGGGATTTGACCATACTTTCCTATCTGCAAGTCTACTTAGTTTATTATATAATCTCTGATGAATCCCAGTACTCAACCTGACGTCACACCTCAGGTTTCTTCTTATTTCAAAGTGATGCTAATATTTTGCATTATGTTTTCTTTTGTTTACAGTTATTTTATTATTTTCGGAACAATTAAAAACCTACTCTAATTGATTTTCATCACAGAGTAACTCGTCTGCAAGTACATTATGTTTATTGTTAGGAAATTCAATTCAATGGATTTGACGCCCATCACTCATTAATAATATTGGTTGGATTCAATTTGGATTTTTTTTTTAAAAAAAATTGTATAGTATTATGATTTTTAAAAAGGTTAGGTTGAAATAAAATCATGATTCTTTAACCAAATTATTTTGAAATGAAATTTAAGGATTTGGGTAAGTTGGATAATATTAAAAAAATTTAAAGCATTTGTTTAGAATTTTAAGTTTATTAAGAATTAAAAGCAACATAATTTTCTGAAGATTTGTTAAATATCTTTTGGTTTTTTTAATTATTTTGAGAAAAAGGAGAGATTGACTCTAATTATTATTGAAATTTAAAAGTTCAACATTTTATCAAGAGGCCAAACTAACCCACATGATTATTGGCCATTCAATCTTCAACATTGCACCCATAATTGATCAGTTAACTTACCAAATTAAGGATGTTATTCCAGTAATTCCTATTCTCCTCTAAACTACTACTACTACTACTATTACCATAGCTTGTTTCGTTCAAGTTTTCAGCTGGCGCCGCCATTGATGAACACTGCTGATGATCCCCAGATTCCCAAACCATCATATCCGAATAATCTTCCATGCTCATGTTCTCTACTGCCCTGTATGAAGAATCTTGACCAAAACATGCACCCATTTCATGCAACTCCATGGAGTTGTCATTGATTAATCCATTAGCCAACGTGTTGGTGTTCTCCACGAAGTTCAACGTTGACGTCGGAGACTGGAGGTTTTCAGTAGTGTTATTGAAAGTGAACAATCCGGTGACTAAACCTTGCCAAGCTTTGAGCACATCGAGGCATTGTGGCCTAGTCGCCGGCGGAGTCATGACAGTATTGCTAGTGTGCTGTGGAGCCGAGGAAGAAGAAGAAGAAGAGGAAGAGGAGGAGCGAACGAGTTTCGACTCTCTAACCAGCCTGGCTTCGGCTTCTAACCGAGCACTCTCCCATTGAGCCATATGGCTGAGGGTAGCTGCATCCTTGGGGTTACCGGTTGCGGACCCGAGGGCATTAGTTTTAGGCTTGTGGGTCACGGGATCGATCCCCATCTTGTTCAATCTTTTCTTTAGATGTGTATTCCAGTAGTTCTTAATCTCATTGTCTGTTCTTTTTGGTAAATGAGCAGCAATACCCGACCACCTATATACATATACGGTCAGTGGATATCAATCAAAAATAAAATAAGAAAACAAAAATCACCTGTTTCCGAGAAGGGCATGGAGTTGAATGATGGTCTGTTCTTCTTGTAAACTGAATTTTCCTCTTTTGATATCAGGTCTTAAGTAGTTAATCCACCTAAGTCTGCAACTCTTCCCACATCTTTGAAGCCCTATATTGTTTTTATTATTATATCAAAAGAAAATGTGAACAGTAAGTAAAATGAGTGATTTGTGATAAAAAATGGGAAAATGAATAATAATACTAATACTATTCTGACCAGCTTTAGCAGGCAAAGCACGCCAGCTTCCATGGCCATGTTGCTCAATGTAAGCCAAGAGCTTTTGATCTTCTTCGGGAGTCCATGGCCCTTTCTTCAACCCCACCTTATCACAGCATGGAGACCGTCCCATTTTGTTGGTAATAATTTAGAAAGATAAAAACAAACCCTCCTTTTTTTTCTTTTTTTTTTAAGAAACAAGACAATGAAAGAGAGCGTTGAAAGCAAGGGAAAATATTAATGTTGGAAAAGATAGTTAAACTTAAAGGTAGAAAATATTAATGTTGGAAAAGATAGTTAAACTTAAAGGTAGAAAATATGAATGCAATATATATAGGGGATACTGGATGGTGTAATAAATATGGTAAAGTCTAATTGACCATTATATCCCTTCATTACAAATCAATTGATTTGATTATACTAATTATGGAAATTTTGGTTTAACATTTGCATATTAATTAAAGTGATTATAAGCAAACAATAAAAGATCAAATTTTAAACCCTATTGGTATCCTCCCTTGTCATATGTAGTAAAGAAAGTCGATTTTTTTAGCTTGACATTCTTCTATTATTGATTGAGTAAATAAGTAGAGTTCAATCGTTTACGGCTTCAAATTAATAAAATAGATAGTTAACCACTATTAGACATGATTGATAAAACTAATTTGATTAACATTGGTACATAAATGTCAATGGAACATGTGGTTTCCATTTTTCTTTAAATAAAAATTGCCCCAAGCTAATAGTTTCTATTGTACAAATATTCTTAATGCAATGAAATTAAAATATCCCCAATCATGTATTGGGCACTATTTAACAAGATACAACTTGTGATGCTTTTTAACAATTGAGTAGATATAATTTTACTTATTTTTCACTAAAAAAAAAATTGCGTCATCGTATCATACGTTTTATAACTATAATTTGGATTTTAAATGCCTCATCAAATATTTTAATTGAATTTTTAAAATATCTTAATTGTATCAATTAAATCTTTTGATTAACATTGTAATTATTTGAAGCATTAAATTCTAGCACAAAGACGAGGTGGAAAGTAATTAAAATTTTGAATTAAATCTTAAACACACATGTATTTATTGCATGAATAATTTGATTTTAATGTGTTAAAAAGGATGGACAATGCCATTAAATTTAGGAAGACCCTTTTGTTTTTTAAACATGTTAAGTCCCATTTATCAATGCAATAGATAAGCATATGTTTAAAACTTGATCCATGTGTTTTAAACATGCTCAAAGTCAAATTTAAGCTAGATTGATGGAAGGACATGATTGGAGATGGCACCAAAGGGCAGGCAAGTACCTTACCTCTCAACCCGTATCATCAACCTCAAATGGTAAAATTATAATTAAACCCCTTAAAAATAGTAAAATTGTAAGTTAATATGATGGTAGAATTACATTTTGATGCTCAAAAATTTATATTTCAATTTTGTCACCTCCTAAATTTTATTCTAGCTTCACCTCTAAACATTATTGATATAATATTTGATAATTTGATGACTCAATTAAAATTTGAAGTTTAAGGATAAATTTCGAATTTGGCCTTATGCTTAAAATTTTAACTAAACATTTTAAATATGTTTAACGTTAAATTCAATCTAACATTTAATGTCTAAATTAATAGTTAGGTTGACAAAAAGATATGGTCAAGGGTGGCACTAGGGGGCAAGTAGGGCCTCACTCGCTCCCCTTAGAAAAGTAAAACTTCCATTAGATCCTTTCAAGAATTGTAAAATTGTAAGTTACTATGATGGTAAAGTTTTACCCTCAATTTATAATTCAATTATTGTACCTGTTAAATTTTTTTTGGCTTCATCCCTAGATATAATTAATACAACATTAATATTTTGATGACTTAATTAAAAATTTGAAAATTTGAAAACCAATTTAAAATTTAATCATAATTGAGAAACGTCTGATGCAAATAACCCTAAAAGTTAATCAGTAATGTTAATCATAAAATGAAAAAAAGAAAAGAAAAGTACCTAGGAATAACATAAGGTGAAGAATAAAATGAAAGTTATATACTTTGAAACGATGGATGCTTTATAGGTATGTTTTTATATATTAACGTATGAAAATTTATTATAAATATGAAATACATCAAACACAATTATGATAAAATTCAAATAAGATAAAGATACACTACAGGCAGGGGCAGAGCCAGAAAATTTTTTTAGGAGTGGGCCAGATGAAATTTTAATTTTTTATAGTTTATATCTTTATAATTTGTAAATGATTAAATCGAATTTTTATAATTTTAAGACGGATAATGTGTAATTTTATCTTTACTAATTTAAAATTTTAAAAAAAATTCAAGAGTCTAAAAATTAATTTTACATTTTAGGAGGGGCCGAGGCCCATGCCAGTCCCCCTAACTTCGCCTCTTACTATAGGGATAGCACTAAGTTGAATATAAGCAATTCTTATGAAACCTAAATACCAATCCACAAATTTGTTTTTAAAATTCAAAAGTTAATTATTTTGGGCATTAAATTCAAATATCACTATTCAATCCAAATTATTTAAATTATCAACAAAATATTTAAATTTGTTAAATATTAAAATTAAATCCGTTATTTGCATCAATAAAATAAATTTAGATAATAAATATATTATCCGAAAAAGTGAAGCAGAGCAAGTTAAGTAAAGGCCATAGGATGTATAAAAGATACTTGTTACACAAATACAATTACATGTGGTATTGTCAAACTTAGCGGACTATAAAACTACCGAATACATCCGTAAATTTTGGGCTTGGATGGTTATAATGTGTTTTGTTTTAATATTATTTCAAAAATAATTATTTAATTATAAGTAATAGAAATAAGTAAAGTTAAGAAATTGTTACAAAAAAATTTTAAAAATAAATTAAAAAATTTTAACTTCACTTTTGAAATTAAAAAACTTGGAATTAAATAATAATCTTTATTTTAAATACTATAATATATATATATATATATATATATATATATAAAACAATTTTATAAAATTGAGTAGATGCTTGGGTTAAAGGCAAGAGGGTGGTAGTCATTAACAAAACATACTGACTATATAACTCTGATAATTGGGGGCATTGGGTTACCCTTCTTAAATTGTCTTAAATTGCCCGCTATACAGTCCCAAATACCAGCTCACACAAACAAATAGATAACAAAAATATATATAAAAAAATAAGTTACAATTATATCATATTATACAATTGATGAAAAAGTTATGTTTGAACTTATCCATTAATTCTTAAGAAATTTAAGTCTTGCCGACGAATTCATGGTTCTTGTTTGTTTGCATCATAGATAGAGGATAACATGAAGCAAAAATGTTTAAAAGAATTTTATTTTAAAAAATTTAACATTGAATTATAAAATTTCTAGAAGGATTAACCTGTTACACCAAAAGTAGCAAAACTTTGACACCATGTTTGGTTCAATGTAATGGCATAGCCATTATAATCCTATTTCGTGGGCCCACCATAAACACCTGTTTGGTTCAATGGAATGCCCTATTACAGGCTTATTCCATTACGTGCCTATGCAGTAAAATTACCTAATTTCTATTCTGTTTCCTCACCAGCGATTATTGATTCGGTGTTTAAGGGACCATCACCATAAAAACTCTCCCCGCTTTGCCCTCTCCTATTTTCTCACCTGAAACGCTCCCCACTTTCTCCCTCCGTTCCATCCATCTTCCTCTTTTCCAATTTTTCTGCCCTCTTTTTTTTGCTTTCTTTTTCTTTCTCTCAATAGAGTTTTTCTTTTCCTCTCTTCCATTTCTTTTTCTTGATCTGTAAAATTCCATTGATTGTTGAAAAGAGCAAGAGGGTTCTTAGAGGGGGAATAGAAATCTAAATTGAAAACCGAAAATGTTGAAGGTAAATCGAGTGATAAACAGGGCACGAGCTTTGATTTCAAATTGTCGATACCTCCTAAGTCATGACCCAAAGATTTCCCCTTCACCTCCTTAACATTTCGCTTCAAAATCATCCATTCGCTTCTTCGATATTTACAAGGCAATTCCTCCATCTCCCCCTTTTTAACTCTAAAATATTTGATTTTTTAAGCTATAGTTCTTTTTAACTTTTTGTCTTGTGTGTGCAACTTGCAAGCAAGGAAAAAATTGAGAAAGAACGAGCAAGACTATAAGTTTAAGCTTTGTTTGTTTATTGAAATTTTGTCACGTGCTCTTTAATTTGATTTAAGGCAGTGTTGATGAATTGAATATAGGATATTTTGATGATATTTCTGAGCTAAAACAACACGGTGGTAAGGTATTAACTGATTTGTTCTTTTTATATACATATAGGCTATATCATTTGAAAATTTGTTCAAATTAGTTGAATTGCAACTGATTTCTGAGTAAAATTAATGTTACTTTCTGTAAACATTTTAATTGTTAGTTTTTTTTCTTTTCTTGCAGATTGCACTGGCAAATAAGGTTCTAATTCCTAGAATTGCAGCAAGGAAGTTTCCTGCCATGGATGTTATATATTTTGATGGTAGAAAATTAAAGCTACCGATTGTTTTTGATGCAAGTGGCGTTGATGCTAGCAAGTTGGCTGTCCCTGAAGCATCTTTAGTCTGTCTATCATTTAAAGCAAACTCTCAGGTATGGTTTCTTTTTTCTATGTTTGTTTTGGATTAAATTTATATATTTCTTAATGATGTTATAAATCTTCCATTTTTATCATGATAAGTGAATGTTGAATAGATAGTGCATTGCTTTAAAATTGTGATAAAGAGGCATATCAGTGACTCTATGGCAATGGATGGGTTAGCACTAAATTGCAATCATGAATACAACAAAAACATGAGAAACAAAAGATGTTGTTGGTTGCTAACTTTTCTTTTCTCTTGTTTCTGGTTATTGTTGTTGGTGATGCATTTTAACTCCTTTTCTTTGTCGGGCTATGGTCGATTCTTGAAGCACGCCTTTTTTTTACGCCCTTTAGTGAGTCCAAGAGCGTGCAGCTATATGAGGTTCTATATTTTTGCTATTTAACTTTTCATTCCTTTTTGGCATGTGTGGTGAATAAACGATTCTCAGTTTTTTGTTGCTAGAAAGAACTTATAGTTACATGCATCTGTAGTCAATAATAATAACAAACAAATAAAACAGCGAACAAGAATAGAAGATAACCATGCTAGTATGACTTATGAGTTATGACCGTCCTAGTTGAGCTTATAGCTCATCGGATCACCTATAATTAATATTGCGATTGTCCTTTTATTTCTCAGATTTGAATGGAAATTCTTGGCAGCTGATTTTATGTTTTATATAAGTTATTTGTTAAAATAATTGTGTTTGGAAATTATTATGTGTTGCTAAATGATAATATGTTTGCTGTTATTAGGTATCTTTTATAGACTCTTGGCTCTTATGCTTGAATCCCATTAAACGACTGCTTCTTTGATTTATGAGAAAATCTAGTGATGGAGCGAAGGATGCTCTTCAGAGGCATATTGTTTATTCATTTGGTGATCATTATTACTTCATAAAGGAACTTAAGATTCTGAACCTTCTAACTGGGTAATCAAAAGTTTCTTATATCCTAATCAATAACATAACTAATATTCATACAGTTCTGTTTTGTTAGTCTGAGAAGATGCTTTTTCACTTGTTTGAAGGTACATTTTCTTGCTTGACAAATTTGGTAGAATAAGATGGCAGGGCTTTGGTTTGACAAAGCAAGGTGATTTGTCATCGCTTTTTTATTGCACGAAAGTTATTCTGTAGGAAAAATAGGTATCCTGCCATTTTTTAGGTACCGTATTATCTTAGTGGGTTAATCTCTATTTTTGCATTCAAGGGATACTAGTGTCAAATGAAATAATGATGTGCTTTGTTGGAAACATGGTCCTGTTTGATGTTTTCTTTTAGATTTTTGCAACCAAGCAAAGCCTTAGGTTTTCCATTTTGGGTGAGCGAGTGGAAAAGTAAAGAAGCATCCTTATACTAGTGTCAGTTTTATTTCAACTTCACTTTCTTGTATTCTAGTTTTGTGTCAGACTTAAGTTATATGCCTATCATTATCCCATTGATATTCATTGTAGATACTTTTGGCTTGCCTGGAGTAGCTTAGTTCTTACACTGAAAGCCTGTTGGCTCAACAGGATAAACAAGTTCACAGTTTTGAGAGACCTCAATTTTGTTGCAGAAAACCTTAGTGTTGAGTTTTTCAAAGGTACTGTTGTGGTATAATAATCTTCCCATTATTGATGATGTGTAGAGTTGAATGAATTTTGTATTATTTTCTTCAACAATTAGAATAAATTGTATTTATCTCTTCGATATCGAACCGGTTGGCAAAGCTGTTGAGGGAGTATTGTTATGGAGCATTGGGATTTGGTGGACAAAGTAACTAAGCAGATAAATTGGCAATTCCAGGGAAACTTAAATTGCCTAATCTTGAGCCTTTTGGGGTTATATCATTTGGTATAAAGTAATCATTAATGCAAAACTTTCTCATTAACATCGCCTTTTCCAATTTTATAATGTAGATAAACAAATATTTTTTGTTTCTTTTAGTTGAAAAAAGAAAAATAAAAAGATGTTATTTTTCTTCTATATGCATTGTGACTTTTTTCTTTTATTTGTAATAAAAATTTTGTGTTTAATACAATCAATTAATTTTAGATTATAAAACAGGTAAAAATTTTTATATAAAAATTTTGTAAATAACAAATGAAACTTTAGTTGAAATCATAAAATTGAGATAAATTGAGAAGCAATGCATTCAAATAATAGTGTACTATTTTAAAATATAGTAAATAATTTTTTTAAATGTTTTAATATAATTAAATATAAAAATAAAAAACATTTTAGTATAATTTAATATAAAAATAATTATATTAAGAATGTTATTAAATTATATTTAATAATAATTATATTAAAATATGATTAAATTATTTATTTTTATTTTTATTAAATTATATTATATTTAATAAGAATCTAATTAAAATTTAATATCCATATCTAAAAAAAATTTTGCTAAGCGTATTATGGTCATTTTAGTTTTTTTCTTTATGCTATTACATATCTATTCCATTCAACCAAACACAATAATACTATTACAGTTCTATTTCATTACATTCAACCAAACAATTGAATTACTGATTACAGCCTTATCCCATTACAGCTCTATTCCATTACAGTCCTATTCCATTCCAGTGAACCAAACGTGCCCTGAGAATGTAATAATCACTGTTCAACATAACGTGTAAGGTTTGATTTATCAACCCTAAATATATTTATTTTGGAGTAAAAATCAAGTGTGGGTTCAAAAGAAATTTATTCGATGTAACGGATGGTATTAGTACCCGTTATTTCATCTATGGGTACTCAAATGGATAAAAAATCAAATATGTTAGGCAGATGTTAATTAATAGTAATTAAAGGGATATTTAAGAAAAATATTTAATGATTTTTTTTTTTTTTGTTAAAGAGAAAAAAGAGTGAAGCTTGTGAGGACTGTTTTAAGCAATTGGTTGGTAGGAAAACGAATTAAAAACTGATTTAAATGCAATAATAATTATATCTGTTGAGAATTTGAGATGATCAATAAATCAAGCAAAAAAAAAAAAAAAAGAAGAAGCACCCACATAACTCATAAACTATTGTATAGGGAAAGATATTTTTCATTATTTCTGAATTTAAAGTCAGTGAATTGAATTCTTGAAATAAAATTGTGGAACTAGATTTCCGTGCAATTAATGTCCAAATTACTCTTGGCTTGGGAAATTTAATTTATATTGAAATTTTGGATAGTTAAACGTGATAAAAAAAACCCACGTGGTAATTTTTTTGGCTTGGTTGGTTTATGGGAGCTCTATATTTATTTATTTTGCTAAAACGATATTTATATTAAAAAAGAATGAATATTATAATTAGACAATAATTTCCTATTAAATATAAGGGTAAATTACACTTATGGTCATTGTTATTTATCTCAAGTTATATTTTAGTCACTTATGTTTGAAATGTTATGTTTTAGTCACCTACATTATTGTGTTGTAATATTTTAGTCACCAAGCCGTTAATTGTCATTAACGGGGTAACGGTAAGTGATGCGATCTCGTGCTCGTTGTTGATTTCGAGTCACGAATGTGCCCGATCGTAAAATTGAGAAGTATTGTTCCTCTTGGAGTTAAGATGAAATTCGGCTAAGTGAATGGGAATTAAGCAAAAGGGTTCAAAAGGGTTTTGACATATGGAGTTTAGGGTTCGGCTTAGTAAAGTTGTAACACCCCTCGCCCGTATCCAGTATCGAGACGGGGTTCGAGGCATTACCGGTAATTTACCTTTACAAACTTACTAAATCGGGTCACCAAATTTTGCCCAAATTTAAAACCTTTCAAACATGTACATTTTGTCCCTTACACAGGCCTTCAAGGCCTAAAACACACCTAGGGGCAGTAAGGGACAAAACCGAAAACATTCGATAAACTTTGAGTACCTTAAAAATTTTTCACTTATTTTGAAGTGTGACACGCCCGTGTGGTGGGGCCGTGTGGTCAGACACGCCTGTGTGGCTTGGGACACATCCGTGCCCTTTGTCCGTGGGCAACACTGACTTCCAACCTCATCATTCTGTTAAAAACACATGGCCAAGGTACACGCCCGTGCGTTTAGCCCGTGTTCTATACTGACTTAAAAATTTAGGTGTAGGGGACACACGGCTATGCCATACACCCATGGGGGTGAGCCGTGTGTCACACACGGCCTAGACACACGCCCGTGTGTCTACCTATGCGGACTTTATTTGGTTATTTTTCAAGCCTTTGATCACCCTCTATCAATCAAATATTCTTATGAGTTACTTTAGTGCATGTTAAGACCAAATTATACACTTATGTATATATATATAAAACTTTGATTAATCTCATTGCATGTAAACCTCATGTCATTGGTTTCATACATGCTAAGTTAATTCTCATCTTGCATTTTAAGGATTTCCATGTCTACTTGACATATTTAAGATTGGCTCGCTTTTATAACTCATTGCCAATTATAACCAAGCCAGCATATGTGAACATAAACATGCATAGATTCATAGGTCATAGCCTACTTCAAAATAAGCCAATCTCCATGGCCATATACAAAAAGATAAGTATAACTTTACATGCCTTTATTTTGGCAAACCAAATGACACATATAACCAAATATACAAAGTTCTATACATGCCCTTGAACAAAACATAAGTATCTATATACCAAAGCTGAGTTAGTTGATAGTGTGTTGATTCTCCAATCGTCTTCCAATCTCCATGAGTCCTCGAGCTCTATAAACGGGGAAAAAGAGAGGGGTAAGCATATATATGCTCAGTAAGCTCGAATAACTGAAAAGTAAACTTATTGATTATTTAGCATACATTCTTATTAGATAATGAAACCAAAAATATGAAAATGGTTTCCCTATCACATGCACTCAATCAGTGAGTTAGTCACATAACAAAACATTATGTAATTTATCTTAGATGAGCTCATCATTCAACATGTCATTTATACATATACTTCGTTTTAGTCCCATTTAGTTTCTAGGAAACCTCGATGGATTATCCAATCATCGTCAATTCATATGGATGATCGTTTCAGTATACAGTCCTGCGAACCTCACATCTTATGGTGGGATTACCAGTCCAGGCTAAATCCCCTACAATATAAACTCATACGGTGATGTCGGGATTACCAGTCTAGGATAAATCCCTTATACGATAAACACCCTTAATGAGCTCGGATCTGAACTACCAGTCTAGGCTAAATTCAGACCCTAATCGGATTGCCCGTCAGGGCTAAATCCACAATGCACACATATTCTTCGGGAGGCTCGATCATCCAAGGAACACCCATCCAAGCTAGATCCTTTTCATACTTGAGATCAATAGATTACCCGTTCGGGCTAAATCCTTTCTACAACACATGCAGGATCTCAATTCACATGTCAATCATGGTTTATCCATCGAATTCCCTTTTTAACCTCAACCGAGACATTATCCATTAAATCATTATCAAAGATGCATTCCATGCATTTTCATGCCGTCAACAATGCAATTATCATGCATTCATACATCACTCAATTATGCATATTATGAGTTTACTTTAAGTTATCCGAACTTACCTGGTACTCGTTTCGGAGATATGTTTTGGTTATTCTGAAACCTTTCATTTTCCTCGATCGACATCCGAAATTTGTTCCTCGGGGTCTATAATAATAAAATTAAATCATTAACACCTTACATTGTACTATTTGAGCCTAAATTTCACCCCTAGTCCAAATGACCATTTTGCCCTTAACCTTTCACATTTTTATGATTTAGTCCATAGGCTCGTATAATGAAACACATGCAATTTCTATCTTACCCAAGCCTCGCCAAACACTTTTCCCTCTTATGGAAGTCCACATTTTCCATTATTTTCACATTTCTACCACATATTTAACAACTTTTGTAAAAAGGTCCCTTTAGGGGTTTTCCGTAAAAATCACCTAGCAAAAGATGTTTAACACACCTTCAACTTTCATATTCCTCCATAAACCATCAAAATACAAGTAACTCATGCATGGGTAAATTTTTAAACATGAACCCTAGCATGAAATATGGGTAGAAATGGAGAGAGTAAGCTATTGGGATTTCAAAAATATAAAGAACATTAAAAACGGAGCTTGAGAGCACTTACTATTGAGCTTGAAAAGCTTGGAAACCCTAGATATGGAGAACCTAGAGTTTCGGTAGCATGGAGAAGAGAAATGAGCTGATTTTGGTTCATTTTTCCCATTTTATTTCATTAAAATGCCAAATGACCAAAATGCCCTTAGGTCCTTTCTGTAAAATTTCATCTATGCAAGCCCATTTTTGTCCAAAAACTCAAAAATTGGGAAAATTTCTCTCTAAGGCCTTCTAATTTATAAACTAAAGAAATTTCATATAAATTGCTTCTAGAATCCAAGTTTTGTAATTATTCAATTTAGTCCCTAATTTCCAATTGGACACTTTACTCAAAGAATTTCTTTATGAAATCTTAACACATGTATATTCTCATATTCTAGACCTCATAATAATCATAAAATAAATATTTTGATGTCAAATTTATGGTCCCGAAACCACTATTTCGACTAAGATCTATTTCGGGATGTTACAAAAGTAATTAAAGTGATTTTATGTTGATAGTTAGGGTGGAATAGATTGAGCTTAAGGTCAAGAAAGAACCAATACTATAGATGAGTATTGACCCGAATCTTATAGGACACTTAAGATGAATGGATGATAGAAATAAGACCTTGACCCACTATCTATTAAGAGATAGGAACCAAAGGTATCGGGGTTGAACGCCACACTCAAAGAGTGATAAGTTCTCAAGAAAAAAGGTAGATGCCACTAGCAAGGTTATATAAGTCAGCTTGAGTCTTAAACGAACAATGAGAGTTGAATAAACTCACAAAATATATATTAAACATATAAGGTGCCAAAAGTCTGATTTACATCAAATGAGCTTCATATTTATAGCTCAAACAAAAGTTAGTCGAATAGACACTAAGTAAGCTAAATGGACAACTTCAATTCAGCTTAATTGAGCTGAAACTTCTTAGCACCTTTCTTAAAACGTCCCTTGTAGTCTCCTAGGTAGCTTAACTTTAATTGAAGTGAAAACAGAGCTGTATCTAGCTGAATACAATAGGCCAAAGGTGTGAATTGCCTTTAAGGATCTGCCTTGAAGAGCCAAATGGTCTTGAGCCTTAATGGTCAGCTTGGGCACTTCAATAGTCTTGTAAATGATTCAGTCGAATATGAGCAGCCCTTGGAGTGTGAAAACTAATAACCGAATGGCCTTGTGTGTGAAAGGAACCTCCAGCCGATTGGAACAAATGTGAAAACATTTGTGGCTGTTGACATACACGATGGGGCAGCTTGGGAAGAGAAAACATTAGCTCACTTTTGGCTCTTGCAATGATCAAATAGTTACTTAGGGGATGGCAACCATCAACACACCTTTTTAATTGCCGTCCATGCATGTATCCACAAACAATTAAATTAAGCTAAGTCAATCTTAAGGACAAATTACATTCGGCAGCTAGGACAACTTAAATTCGGCTAAGACAAATTAATTGACAAATTAACTCCAGCTTGCAATTAATTTGTCTTAAGCTAAGACACATTAAAATGACTATTTAATTTGTACTAAACAAGACACATTAAAACCTTAATTAAAATGCCCAGGTTATGACACATTTAAACACATTAAAATTTTGACATGATTAATAATTTAACTAAATAAACTAAGTTAGCCAAAACCCAATTAATATTTATTCCAGCAAAATAATGCACAAGCTAAAACGAGCTTAATGAGCTAGGAATGAGCTGGATGAGCTTGAAGAAGGTTGCAAGGCATGCTTGGCTTGTTTGTCCATGAGCGTTCGATAAGGCCTGCAATAGTTTCACCCCAAACTTGATCAACTAAGGCCGCAACAGCATCTTTGAATTTCTTAGCTCAAGCTCAGGTTATCGGCCCTAATGGTATTTCAATTGGGTCCATGTCAACTCTCGGTGAGTCTTGGGTCTTGGTCGTATCATCCTCCCTCTTCGAAACGATTTGTCCCCAAATTATCGCCTATATCATAGGGAGATAAATCAGACACGTTAAAACTTGCGCTAATGTTATACTCACTTGGAAGGTCGTAATCTCGTTAATCCGTTCCAACACTTGGAATGATCCATCTCCTCTCGGTAGTAATTTCGACCTCCGTTGAGCTGGAAACCGTTCCTTCCTCATGTGAACCCAAACCTAATCTCTGGGTTCATATACAACACGCTTCCTTCCTTTGTTAGCCTTGTGCATGTATTGTTTGGTCCTTGCCTCAATATTGGTTCTCACTTTTTGGTGTAGTTGCTTCACGTACTCAGCCTTCAGCTTAGCATCTACATGAACAAGCTGATCGTTAGGTAAAGAATTAAATTAAGTGGAATCAAAGGATTGAAACCATAAACAATTTCAAAATGTGAGTGTTTAGTTGTTGAATGAATAGATCTATTATAAGCAAACTCTATGTGTGGCAAACACTCCTCCCATGACTTAAGATTCTTCCAAATGATAACTCGTAGTAAATTGGACAAGACACGATTAACCACTTCCATTTGCCCATCCGTTCGCGGGTGGCATGTTGTTGAGATTAATAACTTCGTGCCAATATTTCCCCACAACGACCTCCAAAAATGGCTAAGGAATTTCGTGTCTCGATCGGATACAATTATTCTAGGATTCCATGCAAACGAACAACTTCCCTAAAGAACAAATTAGCAATATGAAAAACATCATCAGTTTTAGTGCAAGCTATAAAATGAGACATCTTAGAAAAACAATCAACTACAACAAAGATTGAATCTTTTCAAGTTTTGGTCGTAGGTAAACTAAGGACAAAGTCCATGGAAATGTCGACCCATGGTTCCTCAGGTATGGGCAATGGCGTGTATAATCCATGGGGCTTGATCCTCGACTTAGCCTTTTTACAGGTCATGTAACGATCACAGACCCTCTCGACATCTATTTCATCCTCAGCCAAAAGAAGTCCTCTTGAAGCATTGCCAAGGTCTTTGCCATGCCAATAACCCATGAGGCCTCCATTATGTATCTCACTCACCAACAATTCTCGAATGAAACCTTGAGGAATACAAAGCTTTCCTTCTCTAAAAAGGAAACCATCATGCCTATAAAACTTGTCATAAGCGATATTTTCACAAGATTTGTATAACTCATCAAAATCAGCATCATTCACATATAAATCTCTCAAAAATAGAAATCCAAGCAGTTTAGAATCTAAATAAGTTAGAAGTGTATACCTCATTGATAACGCATCAGTAACAATATTTTCCTTACCTTTCTTGTACTTAATGACATACGGAAAAGACTCCAAAAATTCAACCCACTTGGCATGTCATTTATTCAATTTATTTTGGCCCTTGAGGTGCTTTAATGTCTCGTGGTCAGAATGTATCACGAATTCTTTGGGCCATAAGTAGTGTTGCCAAGTTTCTAGTGCCTGAATTAGTGTGTACATCTCTTTATCGTAGGTCGGGTAGTTTAATGTGGCTCCGTTTAGTTTCTTACTAAAATATGCAATGGGCCTCCCGTCTTAATTCAAAATAGCTCCGATCCCAACACCTGAAGCATCACATTCAATTTCAAACGTTTAGTAAAATCAGGTAACATAAGTAATGGGGCGTTAGTTAAACATTTTTTAATAGCATTGAAAGCATTTTCTTGTTCCTTGCTCCAGTGAAAAGAAAAAGTCTTCTTAATCACACTCGTCAATGGGGTAGCCAAGGTGCTGAAGTTAGGAACAAAACACCTATAAAAGATCGCCAAGCCATGGAAGCTCCTCACTTGGCTTATGCTCGTTGGTCTAGGCCATTCTCGGATTGCCTTCACCTTATCTTAATCCACTTCAAGATCCTCTAAGCTGACTGCAAAACCTAAGAAAACAACCTTGTTAGTGCAAAAGGCATATTTCTTAAGGTTAGCATACAAAGTCTCCTTTCGAAGGACTTCCAAAACAGCTTTCAAATGCAATACATGATCATCTAACGACTTACTATAAATCAGAATATCATCGAAATAAACAACGTAAAACTTTCCAATGAAAGAACGTAAAACATAGTTCATAAGTCACATGAAGGTGCTGGGTGCGTTGTTAGGCCGATTGGCATGACTAACCACACATGCAAACCATGTTTCGTCTTAAAAGCAGTTTTCCACTCGTCACTTTCGCGCATTCAAATTTGGTGATACCTACTCTTAAGATTGATTTTAGAGAACAATCGTGCGCCACTCAATTCATCTAGCATATCGTCAAGACGCGGTATAGGATGCCTATACTCAATGGTTATTTTGTTCACCACTCGGCAGTCCACACACATGTGCCACGTTCCATCTTTCTTTGACACCAATAGCACGGCCACGACGCAAGGACTTAGGCTTTTTTGTATATACCCTTTTTCCATAAGTTCGTTCACTTGCCTTTGCAACTCCTTAGTTTCCTCGGGGTTGCTTCAATAGGCTAGGCAATTGGGAATGATGGCTTTGAACATGAAATCTATTTGGTGTTCAATCCCTCGAATGGGTGGCAACCCACTAGGGACTTCGTCCGAAAACACATCACCAAAATTCGACAAAAGAAAAACAATCAAAGAGGGAAGATTTTCATCCAAATCTTTAGTGTTCAAAAAGTTCTCCTTGTACATGAGTACAAGAATCGGCTGGTTCATTAGATAGGACTTTTGAATCTCTCTCTCTTTTGCGTACACACTTAATTTTCCCAACTCTTTTTCTTCACTCATTTTGTTCTCTCGAATCTTGCTCTTTCCTCTCAATTTTATCACTTGTTTTTCTTTCTTTTTCTCAATTTTCTCTTCTTTCTCTTTTCCACTTTTTTCTTTTTGCTCACTTTCTTTCATTCATTTAATGGAATCTTTCAACTTCAATTGATCTTCGTAAACTTGTTTTGGTGTCAATGGAGCCAAAGTCACATTTTTCCCTAAATACTTGAAAGTGTAACTGTTAGGGTAACCGTCATGAATGACTTTACAATCGAACTGCCACGATCTTCCCAACAGTAGATGAGCGACATGCATAAGCACCACATTACAAAGAACCTCATCATTATACTTACCGATTGAAAATACAACTAAGACTTGTTTGGTCACTTTCAACTCTCTGCCATCGTTGAGCCATTGAAGTCTGTATGGATGCATGTAACACCCCTGACCCCTGTCCAATGCCGGGATAGGTTACGAGGCATTACCAGACTTAAACATACACAAACATGTAAAACCAGACCACAAAATTTCACTCATATTCAAAACTATTCAAACACATGCGTTTCATTCCTTATTTGGGTCTCCGAAGCCCAAAACATGCATTAAAAGCAGTTTGGGACTAAACTGAGAACTTTGGAAAGTTTTGGAAAAACTTAGAAATTTTTTCCATGAAACAGGGTCACACGCCCGTGTGCCCTCGACACGCTCATGTCCTCAAGCCGTGTAACTCTCTATTTATGACATCAACAAAAAAAATTGAACCACACGGCCAAGCCACACGCCTGTGTGCTAGGTCGTGTGACGAATTAAATTCTCACAAAAATGCTATAGACTTTACACAACTTGGACACATGCCCATGTCTCTAGGCCGTGTCCTCCACTTGGCTGAGACACACGGCCGTGTCTCTACCCGTGTGATCAGACTTAGGCTATTTTTCAAGCCTTTTGTTATCCTTAATCCCTTACACATTTACGCATCAAAGACACATATCATAACATCAATTTAATGATTAAGCATCCTTTCTTAAGACACATTTTTAGCATTAGCATGTCATCATTCATATGTACCACATACTCATGTGATACCAAGTCTAGGCACAACAAGTCATATTCATTGGCCTTGCCCTTCTGTTACCACTTTTACCATTAATTCATGATTTTCAAATTATCAATTAATCCTAACTTAATCATCAAGCACTCATGTTCAATCATCATCATCTTATTACCATATCACACAATTACTTCTTGGCTATGACCATTTCAATTGGTCATAAAGCATTCATCATGCACATATGTCATAACACTAACCATTCATAGCAAATAAGCATGACTACATCATCACATCACAAAGTATTAGAACATAGCATGGATAAATAGGCTTACAAATCATAATCAATATGAGCCACACCTCATGGCCATATACAATAAATCGATATAAGCCAATACATTTGGCTAAATCATAAGAACACATATCATAATATCTAAGTTTGTAACATCCCAAAATAGGACCTAGTCACAATAGTGGTTTTGGGACCACAAATCTGACATCAAAATATTTATTTTATGATTATTATGAGGTCTAGAATATGATAATATGCATGTGTTAAAGTTTCATGAAGAAATTCTTTGAGTAAGGTGTCCAATTGGAAAATAAGGGCCAAATTGAATAAATTTCAAAACATGGATTCTAGAAGCAATTTGTATGAAATTACTTTAGATTATAAATTAGAAGGTCTTGGAGAGTAATTTTCCCAATTTCTAAGTTTTTAGACAAAAATGGGCTTGTATGGATGAAATTTTAATGAAAGGGATTAAGGGCATTTTGGTCATTTGACATTTTAATGAAATAAAATGGGAAAAATAAGCCAAAAATCAGCTCATTTCCTTCTTATTGCTGCCGAAACTTTAGGGTTCTCCATAGCTAGGGTTTCTAAGCTTTTCAAGCTCAATAACCCTGAGGAACAAATTTCGGAGGTCGATCAACGAAAACAAAAAGTTTTGGAATAACCGAAACATGATACCGAGACGAGTACTAGGTAAGTTCGGATAGCTTAAAGTAAACTCATATTATACCTGATTGCATGATTTATGAATGTATGACAATTGCATTTGATAATGGCATGAAATTACATGAAATGTATCTCTAAAAATGACATGTTGAAAAATGTCCCGGTTGAGGTTGGAAAGGAAGTTCGATAGATGAACCATGTTGTATGTGATATTGAGATCCTACATGTGTTGCAGAAAATATTTAGCCCGGACGAGTAATCCGTTGATCTCAAATATAGAAAGGATCTAGCCCAGACTGGTGTTCCTTGAATGATCGAGCCTCCCGAAGAATATATGTGTATTAAGGATTTAGCTCGGACGGGTAATCCGATTAGGATCTGAATTTATCCTGGACTGGCAACTTAGATCCGAGCTCACTGAGGGTGTTTGTCACTATAAGGGGTTTAGCCTGGACTGGTAATCTCGACATCACCTTATGAGTTTATATTATGGGGGATTTAGCCTAGACTGGTAATCCCGTCGTAAAATGTGAGGTTCGCGGGAGTACATACATGAAATGATCATTCTTATGAATTGACGGTAAGTGTATAATCCATCGAGATTTCCTAGAAACTCAACGGGATTAATATGATGTACATCTATGAAATGATAAATAATGAGCTCATATAAGACAAATTACATGGTGCATTATTATTGAGACTAACTTGCTGTTTGAGGGCATGTGATAGGGATACCATTTCCATGCTTGTTGATTCTATTGTCTAATATGGTTTTATGCTAATTAATTGGTAAGTTTACTTTCCAGTTATTCGTGCTTACTAAGCATGTAAATGCTTACTCCTCTCTTTTCCCTATCTTACAAAGCTCGAAGACTCGCAAAGATTGGAAGACAGTTGGAGAGTCCATATACTATCAACTAGCCCAACTTTGGTATATAGGCACACTTATTTTGTTCAATGGCATGTATAGGGCTTTTGGAGTATTTTATTATATGTGTCATTTGATTTGCCAAGATGAAGGCATGTAAAGATATACATATCTTTTGTATATGGCCGTAGGAATTGGCTCATTTTGAAGTAGGCTATGACCTACAAATCTATGCAAGTTTATGTTCATATGTGATGGCTTGGTTACAATTGGCAATAAGTTATAAGAATGAGCCAATCTTAAATGTGTCAATGAGACATGGAAACCCTTAAATGCAAGATGAAAATTAACCTAGCATGTATAAAACTGGTGATATGAGGTTTTCATGCAATGAGGTTTATCATGGTTTTATATAAGTGTATAATTTGGTCTTATCATGTATTAAAGTAACCTATAAGTATGATTGGTTGATAGAGGGTGATCAAAGGCTTGGAAAATAGTCTACAAGGCCCACACGGGTAGACACACAGGCGTGTGTCTAGGCCGTGTGTGACACACGACTCGCCCCCATGGGTGTGTGGTATGGTCGTGCGTCCTCTGTATTTAAAATTTTAAGTCAGTATAGTGCAGCCGTGTGCCCCTAAATGCATGCTGACATAATAAACAGAGAGTTACACGGGCTGAGGGCACGGGCGTGTCCTAAGACACATGGGCGTGTGTGACCACACGGCCCTACCCACAAGGGCGTGTGACTCTCCATGGCAAGAAAAATTTATTAAGTTGCCCAAAGCCTATCAAATATTTTCAGTTTTGTTCTGAACTACCCCGACGTATATTTTAGGCCTCGAAGGCCTGTATAAGGGACAGTATGTATGTGTTTGAGAAGTTTTAAATTTTAGGCAAAATTTGGTGAGCCAGTTTTGTATGTAGTGAGAGTTTAAGTCCGGTAGCACCTCGAACCAAATCCCGATGCAGGATACGGGTTAGGGGTGTTATGTTTAGTGGTATCAGAGCTACAGTTTAGTCAGTTCTAGGACTACCGTAGAGAGCATTGAGGTTCTCTATACATGCCATTATTTGAACATTGATAGTGTGATATCTCCTAACTGTTAAAATTGTTTTTGGAATATAGTAAATGTCTTCCAATCAAGCACAAGATGAGTCCGAGGGAGCCGAGAGCCATGCTCCAGCTTTTTTACAATGAGTTGCATCTAGTAGTAGTAGAAGGTATGTCTGAAGGCTAAGAAAAGGCCCGAGCCGCCTTCTTTAACATGATGGATGAATGGTTTAGGGATTATCCGAGGAATTGCCCCAACATACCACGACCTCCCCTGCCCCCTAACCACCCTGATGGGGATGTGCCATAAGGTATGACACCGGTAAGAATTGGTAAGGCCCCTGTAGATAAGCTTAGAAAGTATAGGGCTGAGGAAATTCAGTGCTAAAATCGATGATGATGCTGAAAGAGCCGAGTTCTGGCTCGAGAATACTACACGAGTGTTAGATGAATTGTTGTGCATATTCGAAGAGTACTTAAAGTGTGCTGTGTCCCTTTTAAAGGATACTGCATACTACTGGTGGAAGACCGTATCTTCGGTGGTGCCAAAGGAAAATATCACTTTGGAATTTTTCCAAGCAGAGTTTAGGAAGAAATACATTAGTCAAAGGTTCTTAGACTCGAAGCGAAAGGAGTTCCTGGAACTCAAACAAGGGAATAAGACTGTCACAGAATACGAAAAGGAGTTTGTAAAGTTAAGTCAGTATGCAACTGAATGGGTTCAAACCGAGTCAGAAATGTGTAAACGCTTTGAGGAAGGTCTGAATGAGGAAATCAAGTTGTTGATTGGGATCCTTGAAATACGGAAGTTAGCCGCATTAGCTGATCGGGCCAAGAAGGACGAGGAGCTTAATAATGAAAGAAAGCAATCAAAGAGATAGGCTCGAGTTTCGAGCAAGAGATCTAGCAGTAAGACGCTTCCATTTCCTACAAAGAAATCAAGGAGCCAACATGAATGCTCCACTTCATCGGTAGGATATTCGGGTAAAGCGAGATGTAACGCCCCGTACCCAAGACCGTCGCCAGATTCGAGCACGAGGTGTTACTAAACTTAATTTCATCAATTAAACAGCTTAAACAATTTATTTTAGAAATTCCAGACAAGCTGGCTAACTGCATCACAGTTGCTTAAAAATTCATATCTCGAGTTTCGAAACTCAAAATAAAGATCCGTAAATTTTTATTGAAACTAGACTCATATATCTATCTACTAATATTTTTATAGAATTTTTGGTCAAGCCAATTAGTACAGTTTATTAGTTAAATTTTACCCTGTTTCTGCATTTGACTACTTTGACCTCTGTTAACTACGAACCACTTTTCTCTTTGTACAGAACTAAAAAGACTATTTAGTTTGTATCTCTTAAAACTAGACTCAATAAGAAATATTTACATATAAAGCATAACTTCTAATTATTTTTTTACAATTTTAAGTGAATTTTCAAAGTCAGAACAGGGGATTCAGAAATTGCTCTAGCCCTATTTCAAAAACATTTAAATATACTATAAAATACAACTCTTTTACCTATTTTGTTTCTTCTACATGAAAATAGATTCACTAGGCTTCAATTAAATATTTTATTCATCATCTAATTCTATTTCTACTATTTTTAGTGATTTTTCCAATTCACGTCACTACTGCTGTGTGATTCTGTCTTGTAACCAATTTCACCATTTTATGGTTTTCCATGGACTAAGTAATACATTAAACATACATGACATCAAATATGATCTAGATTGGCCATTCCAATGGCTAACCATTTCAAAACCTTTTCTTACCAAACCATAACCATATCATACGATCATTTACACAAAGTGAGTATTTTGCCATACATGCCACATTCAAGATACACAAGCCATTTTACCAATTTAGGCCTTCGGATAGTGTGAACGAGCCTTCGACCTATCTCGATTCTCAAGCCGACTGGTTAAAACTACAATGAATGAAAAGGAAGGAGTAAGCATAAATTCTTAGTAAGTTCACATGCAAATAGTAAGTAACATAATCATGCAATTCCACATAAAAACATCATTTGCATAAACAACACCAAGACATTCATGTTACATTTGCATTTAATATCATGCTACGATTTCATCATACCTGTCAAAATTTCTCATTTACCACACTTACCAACATGTCACCTTCGTTTTAGGCATTCTCCTTATTCTCTTAAGATTCACTCGTTGAACACATCGGAATATAATTCGAATACACGGAAAGTTTGTACATAAGTGCCACATATGTAGCCAAGCTACCATGTAACCCGCCCATAAGCGAACTCGGACTCAACTCAACGAGCTCGGGTGTTCGCATCCATAAGTGAACTCGGACTCAACTCAACGAGCTCGGATGCCTAGTTACATCTCACGAACTCGGACTCAACTCAACGAGTTTGGACATTTGCATCCATAAGTGAACTCAGACTCAACTCAACGCCCAACCATCCTAGTGACATGTCACTTGTATTCTAATCTATTCTCAAGGTTCAAACGGGCTTTTTCCTCGATTACACATCTTTTCCGTCTTCCACGGAACATTGAAACCGATACTCGGTAGCAAATCATAATTTACATATCATTCAATAATAACCATAAAGCATAATATTTCATGATATTAATCATCATATCACATAAATAACATTAAATTACTTAAAATGACAATTATGTTACTACATTTACACATGAACTTACCTCGATACAAAATATTAGCAATCAAGCCTATTCCTCGTAAACTTTATTTTTACCTCGATCACGACTTGAATCTCGTTTCTCTTGATTATGGAGCTTGGAAGCTTGAAACAAACCCTAGTTATGGAGAACCCTTTAATTTTCATCCTAATGAAGAAGATGGACATATTTTGCCACCTTTTTCCTTTTTTAAATCTTTTAATTACCAAATGACCAAAATACCCTTAATACCTTTCTTTGAAAATTTTCATGTACAAGCCCATTTTTGTCCAAAATTTTAGAAATTGGTCAAATTGCTATTTAAGACCTCCTCATTAATATTCCAAAGTAATTTCACACTAAAAACTTCTAGAATGTAAGTTTTGCAAATTATTCGATTTAGTCCCTAATTTTAACTTAAGCACTTTATGCATAGAATTCCGTCACGAAATTTTCACACAATCATGCAATCATATCATAAACCGCAAAGTAATTATAAAATAATTATTTTTATCTCGAATTTGTGGTCACGAAACCACTATTCTGATTAGGCCCTAATTCGAGATATTACACGAGAGGCTTCAAATGACGTAATCAGAAGTCTTCCTCCCAGATGGTGACTAGGTGGGGAGTTTAGATGGCTAAAAGCTGAAGTGTAAGAGCTACAACAAATTTCACTTCGGAGAGTGCCGAATGAAGAATGGTGCATGTTTCAGATGTGGTTCTCTCGACCACTTTCTTAGGGACTGCTCAGAACGAATTGAAAAAGAAGTGGAAGTAGCCTTGAAGTCGAGTGCTCCCATTTCGCGAGGTAGACCTCCGAGATATCCTGAAAGTGCTAGTGATAGTCGAGTTACGGGTAAAGACACTGTAAAATCAGAGGCTCGAGTCCTGGCAAAAACGTATGCAATACGGTTCGAGAGGAAACCTCTGCTCCTGACATCAACACAAGTACTTTTTCTCTTTTCAATACATGTGTTGTTGCCTTAATTGATCCGGGGTTGATGCATTCATATATTTGCATGAGATTGGTGTCTAGTATGAACATACCCGTTGAACCTATAGAATTTATTATTAGAGTGTCAAACCCACTGGGCAAATCAGCTCTAGTTGATAAAGTCTGTAAGAATTGTCCTTTAACAATTCATGGTCAATACTTTCCGGCTAACCTTATGTTGTTATATTTTGACGAGTTTGATGTAATACTTGGTATGGATTGGTTAACCTTGCACGATGTAATTGTAAATTATGGTAGCAAGTATATTAAATTGAAATGCCCAGATGGTAAGATTCTACGGGTTGATTCAAGAGAATTGGGTACGTCGCTGGTTGTAGTCACAGCAATGGTTGCTTAAAGATATATGAGAAAAGGGTACGAAGCCTACCTTGCTTTTGCATTGAACACTAAGGAAACAGAGTTGAAGATTGAGTCTGTACCAATAGTATGTGAATATCTAGATGTATTCCCAGAAGAATTACCTAGATTACCTCTTGAAAGAGAGATAGAGTTTGGTTTTGAATTGGTTCCAGGAACAGCTCCCATTTCTATTGCTCCATATAGGATGGTGCCAACCGAGCTGAAAGAATTAAAACCACAGTTGCAAGAGCTGACGGATAAAGGTTCTGCAAGGCCGCTTTTCACCTTGGGGTGCCCCTGTATTGTTTGTAAAGAAGAAAGATGGTTCAATGAGGCTATGTATAGATTATCAACAACTGAACAAGGTGACTATCAAGAATAAGTACCTTTTGCCAAGGATCGATGATTTGTTCGATTTGAGAGGAGCCACCGTATTTTCTAAGATAGATCATAGGTTCGACTATTATCAGCTGTGAGTTAAAGAATCAGATGTGCCTAAGATAGCTTTCAAAATGAGGTACGGTCATTATGAATTTCTTGTCATGCCGTTTGGGTTAACGAATGCACCGGCTGTATTCATGGACCTAATGAATAGGATCTTTCAACCATACTTTGATAAGTTCATCGTTGTGTTCATTGATGACATATTGGTTTATTCCAAAGATGAGGCAGAACATGCGAAGCATCTGAGAACTGTGTTGCAGATCTTACAGGAAATACAATTGTATGCCAAGTTTAGCAAAAGTGAGTTTTGGCTCCAAGAAGTTGGGTTTTTAGGTCATATTGTTTCAGGTGAAGGTATTCAAGTTGATCCAAGTAAGATTTCTGCTATTGTTGAATAGAAACCGCCTAAAAATGTAACCGAGGTTAGAAGCTTTTTAGGCTTAGCCGGTTACTATCGAAGATTTGTGAAAGGATTTTCCATGATAGCGACTCCAATGATGAGGTTGCTACAGAAAGACGTTAAGTTTGAATGGACACAAAAGCGTCAGCAGAATTTCAAGAGGTTAAAGGCATTACTGACTAAAGCTCCTGTTTTAGTATTGCCTAAGCGGGGAAAAGATTTTGTGGTCTACAGTGATGTATCCTTGAATGGACTGGGTTGTGTACTTATGCAAGATGGAAAGGTGATAGCTTACGCTTCATGGCAGTTGAAGCCACACGAGAAGAACTATCCGACACATAACTTAGAGCTCGCCGCCATTATTTTTACCTTGAAAATCTGGAGGTATTATTTATATGAAGAGACCTGTCGTGTATTTACTGATCACAAGAGTTTGAAGTATTTGATGACTCAAAAAGAATTGAATCTGAGACAGTGGAGGTGGTTAGAATTAATTAAAGATTATGAGCTGATCATTGACTATCACCTGGGAAAGGCGAATGTGGTCGCCGACGCATTAAGCAGAAAATCTTTGTTTGCACTGAGAGCTATGGACGCTTCATTAGCATTGCTTGATGATGGTTCAGTCTTGGTAGAGCTAGAGGCTAGGCCGGCATTTCTTCAGGAAATCTATGATGCTCAAACTAATGATAGTGACCTGCATGCAAGTCGGGCATTGAATTAGATTTTCGGATCGGTCCTAATGGATGTTTGATGTTTAGAGATAGAGTTTGTGTGCCCAAATCTGATGAGCTTATTCGGAAAATCTTGCGAGAGGCACATGATAGCCATTTGTCTATTCATTCGGGAAGTACCAAGATGTACAATGATTTGAAGAAAATGTACTGGTGGAACGGCATGAAAAGGTACATTTTTGAATTTGTATTGAAATACGTGATATGTCAGCAAGTTAAAGCTAAATATCAAGTACCTTCAGGTTTGTTACAGCCTGTGATGGTCCCCGAATGGAAGTGGGACAAAGTTACTATGGATTTCGTGATCGGGTTGCCATTGACTCCGAAAAAGAAAGATGTTATATGGGTAGTGGTGGACAAGTTGACAAAGTCGGCTCATTTCATTCCGGTAAGAACAAATTACTCTCTTGATAGATTGGCAGACTTGTATAAATCTGAAATTGTGAGATTACATGGGGTACCACTGTTGATTATTTCAGACAGAAACCCGAGGTTCACTTCGAGATTCTAGAAGAAGTTACAAGAAGCCTTGGGTACAAAATTGAGTTTTAGTACTACTTTTCACCTACAGACCGATGGTTAGTTTGAGCGGATGATACAGATTCTTGATGATATGTTACGATGTTGCATCCTCGAATTCTAGGGTAGCTAGGAAAAATATTTGCCGTTGGTTGAATTTGTTTACAACTACAATTTTCAAACGAGTTTGAAGATGGCGCCTTATGAGGCCTTGTATGGTAGAAAGTGCCGAACTCCATTGTACTGGATAGAATTTAAGGATAGTCAGATTCACGGGGTCGGTCTGATCAAGGAAACTAAAGAAAAGGTTAAAGTGATACGAGACTGTTTAAAAGTAGCATCGGATAGGCAAAAGTCATATGCTAATCCGAAAAGAAAAGAGATTGAGTTTCAAGTTAGAGAAAGAGTATTGTTGAAAGTGTCTCCATGGAAAAAGGTGTTGAGATTTGGCTGGAAAGGCAAACTGAATCCGCAATTTATTGGACCGTACGAGATCACTGATAGAGTTAGACCATTAGCCTATCATTTGGCATTGCCACCTGAACTGGAAAAGATTCATGATGTGTTTCACGTATCTATGTTAAGACGATATCGATCAGACCCCTCTCATGTGATTTCACCTGCAGAGATTGAGATTAGGCCAGACATGACCTATTGAAAGGAACCGATCAAGATTTTGGCCTATGAGGTTAAAAAGTTGAGAAATAAAAATGTGGCCTTAGTAAAGGTTTTATGGAATCGACATGATGTGGAGGAGGCTACTTGGGAGCCGGAAGAAACCATGAGAAGCCAATATCCGAACCTATTTACTGGTAAGACTTTCGAGGATGAAAGTCCCTAAGGGGGCAAAATGTAACATCTCGAAATAGGGCCTAGTCGGAATAATGGTTTTGGGACCACAAATCTGACATCAAAATATTTATTTTATGATTATTATGAGGTCTAGAATATGAGAATATGCATGTGTCAAAGTTTCATGAAGAAATTCTTTGAGTAAGGTGTCTAATTGGAAAATAAGGACCTAATTGAATAAATTTCAAAACTTGGATTCTAGAAGAAATTTGTATGAAATTACTTTAGATTATAAATTAGAAGGTCTTGAAACGCAATTTTCCCAATTTCTAAGTTTTTAGACAAAAATGGGCTTGTATGGATGAAATTTTAAAGAAAGGGCTTAAGGGTATTTTGGTCATTTGGCATTTTAATGACATAAAATGGCAAAAATAAGCCAAAAATCAGCTCATTTCCTTCTTGTTGCTTTCGAAACTTTAGGGTTCTCCATAGCTAGGGTTTCCAAGCTTTTTATGCTCAATAACCCCGAGGAATAAATTCCAGCGGTCGATCAAGGAAAACGAAAGGTTTTGGAATAACCGAAACACGATACTGAGACGATTACTAAGTAAGTTTGGATAACTTAAAGTAAACTCATATTATGCCTAATTGCATGATATATGAATGTATGACAATTGCATTTAATAATGGCATGAAATTACATGAAATGTATCTCTAAAAATGACATGTCGAAAAATGTCCTGGTTGAGGTTGGAAAGGAAGTTCGATGGATAAACCATGTTGTATGTGATATTGAGATCCTGCATGTGTTGTAGAAAGGATTTAGCCCGGACGGGCAATCCGTTGATCTCAAATATAGAAAGGATCTAGCTCAGATGGGTGTTCCTTGAATGATCGAGCCTTCCGAAGAATATATGTGCATTAAGGATTTAGCCCGGACAGGTAATCTAATTAGAGTCTAAATTTAGCCTAGACTGGCAACTCAGATCCGAGCTCACTGAGGGTGTTTATCTTTATAAGGGGTTTAGCCTGGGCTAGTAGTCCTGACATCACCTTATGAGTTTATATTATGTGGGATTTAGCCTAGACTGGTAATTCTGCCGTAAAATGTGAGGTTCGCGGGAGTGCATACATGAAATGATCATTCTTATGAATTGACGGCAAGTGGATAATCCATCGAGATTTCCTAGAAACTCAACGGGATTAATATGATGTATATCTATGAAATGATAAATGATGAGCTCATCTAAGACAAATTACATGGTGCATTATTATTGAGACTAACTTGCTGTTTGAGGGCATGTGATAGGGATACCATTTCCATGCTTGTTGATTCTATTGTCTAATATGGTTTTATGCTAATTAAATGGAAAGTTTACTTTCCAGTTATTCGGGCTTACTAAGCATGTAAATGCTTATTCCTCTCTTTTCCCTGTCTTACAAAGCTCGAGGACTTGCAAAGATTGGAAGACAGTTGGAGAGTCCATATACTATCAACTAGCCCAACTTTGGTAAATAGGCTTATTTATTTTGTTCAATGGCATGTATAGGACTTTTGTAGTATTTTGTTATATGTGTCATTTGATTTGCCAAGATGAAGGCATGTAAAGATATACATATCTTTTGTATATGGCTATCGGAATTGGCTCATTTTGAAGTAGGCTATGACCTACAAATCTATGCATGTTTATGTTCATATGTGATGGCTTGGTTAGAATTGGAAATGAGTTATAAGAATGAGCCAATCTTAAATGTGTCAATGAGACATGGAAACCCTTAAATACAAGATGGGAATTAACCTAGCATGTATAAAACTGATGATATGAGGTTTTCATGCAATGAGGTTTATGATTGTTTTATATAAGTGTATAATTTGGTCTTATCATGTATTAAAGTAACCTATAAGTATGATTGGTTGATAGAGGGTGATCAAAGACTTGGAAAATAGTCTACAAGGCCCACACGAGTAGACACACGGACGTGTGTCTAGGCCGTGTGTGACACACGGCTGGCCCCCATGTGTGTGTGGTATGGCTGTGCTTTCCTTGTATTTAAAATTTTAAGTCAGTATAGTGCACGGGCTAGACACACGGGCGTGTGTCTTGGCCGTGTACGCCTAAATGCATGCTGACGTCATAAACAGAGAGTTACACGGGCTGAGGGCAAGAGTGTGTCCCAAGCCACACGGGCATGTGTGACTACACGGCCCCACCCAAAAGGGCGTGTGACTCTCCAAGGCAAGAAAATTTTATTAAGTTGCCCAAAGCCTATCAAATGTTTTCGGTTTTGTCTCGAACCACCCCGACATGTGTATTAGGCCTCAAATACCTATATAAGGGATAGTATGTATGTGATTGAGAAGTTTTAAATTTTGAGCAAAATTTGGGGAGCCAATTTTGTATTTAGGGAAAGTTTAAGTCCGGTAATGCCTCGAACCCAGTTCCAGCGCAGGATACGGGTGAGGGGGTTACAAAGTCCCTGTACATGCCACTCACTCGAAGACACTTAAGGTTTATCAATACCCCAAAGGTGATAGCTTGATAGTGAGATGCTGCCTCCAACAATCTCCAACCCTGAGCCAACCTGACAGCACTAAAAGAAATGAAAAAGGGGGAGTAAGCTTTAAAGCTTAGTAAGACCGTAAATAATAAGCATTCCATGCCATTTTTTTTACTTAAATCAATATTGTAATCATAACATAGCATATATCACAAGCATCTTATGGGTATATCTACATAGTTTCCATTCAAAACACTTATCACACATTTACCTTCTCATGTCGTAGCTTATAAACACATAATTTGCATCATACCTTATGTTCATCATTCATTAAAACATAATTCACCATAAGGTCATCATGTATCTTAAACATAATGCAATCATATCATTAGCATAGTGTACAACAAAGTCCTATAATTATAATTGATTCATTCGCATCTCATTAAGGTCTCATAATCATAACCTTCTCATGTGCAACATTACCACATATTCGTCACATATTAAGCTCATTGCTCAGGAGTTTCGAGTACGTACCTGTACCCTTTCAACATGATCATACCTTGTCATTTCTTTGACATAATCTTTGGATTACCTGTTGAACTTCTCTTTGGACTTATAACATCCCGAATTTGCGCCTAGTCAAAATTGTGGGTTTGAGACCACAAATCTGACATTAAAATAATTATTTTATGATCATTATGAGGTCTAGGATATGAAAATAAGAATGTGTTAAAGTTTCATGAAGAAATTCTATGTGTAAGGTGTCCAATTGGAAATTAGGGACCAAATTGAATAAATTGCAAAACTTGGATTCTAGAAGCAATTTGTATGAAATTGCTTTGGAATGTTAATTAGAGGTTCTTAAAGAGTAATTTTTCCAATTTTTAAGTTTTTGGACAAAAATGGACATGCATGGAAAATTTTGGAAGTTTAGTAAGGAAGGGTATTTTGGTCATTTGGTAATAAACTAAATAAAAAGGGGAAAATCAAGCTAAAATCAGCTCATTTTCTCTCCATGCTGCCGAAATTCTAAGGGTCTCCATAGCTAGGGTTTTCAACATTTTCAAGCTTAATAGTAAGTGCTCCCTAACCCTGTTTTTAATGTTCTTCGTATTTTTGAGATCCTCGTAACATGCTCTCTCTATTTCTACCCATATTTCAAGCTAGGGTTCATGTTAAAAAATTTAATCATGCATGAGATGTTTGTGTTTTGATGACTTATGGAGAACTATGAGAGTTTAAAAGATGGTGAACAACTTTTACCAAGTAGCTTTGGAAAATGACTTAAAGGACTAAATTATGAAAGTTGTGGAAATGGGTAGGAAAATATGGAATGAAGGAAAAACACAGGCTGCTATAAGTGTGAATAACATTCGGCTAGGCTTGGGTAGCCAAGGAATTACATGTATTTCATTATACGAGACTTAGGACAAAATTGTAAATATTGTGAAAAGTTAGGGGTAAAATGGTCATTTTGCCCGAGGGTGAGTTTTAGGCCTAAAAAATGAACAATGTGATGTATTAATAATCTAATTTTATTGATATAGACCCCGAGGAATCAATAATGGAGGTCGACCGTGGTAAACGAAAGGTTTTGGAATAACCAGGATAAAAATCAAAGCCATTACCAGGTAAGTTCGTATAATCCGAAGTAAACTTTTAATATACTTAAATATACATGTCCTTCAATGTATGAAAATCTAGATATACATTGCATGATGATCCATGAAATATACTAGCGTAAATGAATGATGATAAATGTCCCGGTTGAAATAAAAAGGGAAATCTGATGGATAAATTATGACTTACATGACATGAGATCTTGCATGTGTTACAAAAAGGATTGAGCTCGAACGGGTAATCTGATGATCTCAAAATAAAAAGGATCTAGCCCGGACGGGTGTTCCTTGAGTGATCGAGCCTCCCAAAGAATATGGTTGCATTAAGGATTTAACCTGTACGGGTAATCCGATTGAGGGCTGAATTTAGCCTGGACTGGTAATTCAGATCCGAGCTTATGAGAGTAATTATCGTTGAAAGGGATTTAGCCTGGATTGGTAATCCCGACATCGCTCTATGAGCTAATACTACGGGGGATTTAGCCTGGATTGGTAATCCTACCATAAGATATAAGGTTCACGAGAGTGCGTACTTGAGATGATCACTTGTATGACTTAACAAAAATTAGACCATCCATTGAGATTTCTGAGAAATTCAACGGGATTAACATGATGAAATGAAGAATGGAAATATTGAATTGATGAGCTCATCTAAGACAAATGATATGATGTATTGTTATGAGACTAACTTGATGATTGAGTGCATGTGATAGGGAAACTATTTCATGCTTGTTAGATTTATTGCCTAAATATGGTTGTATGCTAATTAACCGATAGGTTTACTTTCTAGTTATTCAGACTTACTAAGCATATAAATGCTTACTCCCCTTCTCCTTTCCTTGCCTTACAGAGCTCGTGGACTCGTGAAGATTGGAAGACGGTTGGAGAATCAACACACTATCTACTTGTCTTGCTTTTGTTTAATGGCATGTATAGGATTTTTGGTTATTTTGTTATATGTGTCATTTGGCTAGCCATTGTAAGGGCTTAAATGGTATACTTATTCTTTTATATATGGCCATGAGATATGACTTATATAGATGTAGGTTATAAACCTACTAATGATGCATGTTTATGTTTAAATGTTTCATAAGATATGATGATGAGGTTTATCATTTATGGATGCTTGAAAATGGGACTTAATAATTTGAGAGTGGACATGGCATATAATGGTATATGGTTGTAATATGGCCTAAGTGTAAAATGTAAAATGTGCAATGTAAATCCCTAATACAGAAAGGATAATTTAACGTGTACTAAACCAATGAGATGTGGTTAGCATACAATGAGTTATGTCAAGGTTGTTTAAGAATATAATTAGGTCATGTTAAAGACCATTAAAGTCTAAGTGTTTATGAATGTTAGAGGGTGACCAAAGGCTTAGAAAATAGCCCTAAAAAAGTCCACACGGGTAGACACACGGGCATGTGTCTAGATCGTGTGTGACACATGGTGTGCCCCATGGGCGTGTTGACTGGTCGTGTGTCCCCTACACCTAAAATTTTAGGTTAGTTTGCATGGTAGTAAACACACAGGCAGAGACACGGCCGTATGGAGGACACAACCTAGCCCACGGGCGTGTGCCTTGGCCGTGTGCCTCAAAATGAATGATGACTTCATAAACAGAGTGTCTGGGTTTTTGGACATGAGCGATCACATTGGCGTGTCTAGGCCGTGTGAGGGACACGGGCCAGGGACACGGGCGTGTGCTTGGCCGTGTGAAAACTCTTGTAGGTTCGAAATGAAAAATAATTCCAAATAATTCAAGAAGGGTAGGGCACACGGGCGTGTGCTTTGCCTTTACACGGGCATGTGCTTTTCCTTCACACGGGTGTGTGAGGTATAACCCTAGGAATTTTACTAAAATTTTCTATAGTTCTCGATTTAGTCTCAAATTGCTTTTAATGTATGTTTTGGACCTTATAGGTCCATAGTCGAGACACTATGATGTTGTGTGGTCGGATTTAAATTAGAATAAAATTTTATAACCCGTACTTTCCGAAAGTGTCCGAGTATATGCTTTGTAACGCCTCGTACCTTGTCTCGGTCTTGGGTATGGGTAAGGGGTATTACATTTAGTGGTATCAGAACTACGGTTTAGTCGATTCTCGGACTAACATAGCATGTACTGAGTATAGCTATACATTCCATTATACAAGTTATGATAGTGTGACATCTCCTAACCATTTTTAATTATATTTGAATATAGTAAAATGTCTTCCAATCAAGCTCAAGATGAGTCTGAGGGAGCCGAGAGCCACACTCCAGCTTCTGTTCAGTGAGCTACTACTAGTAGTAGTAGACGACCTATATCTGAAGGCCGGGAAGAGGCAAGGGCTGCCTTCTTTGAGATGATGGATGAATGGTTTGAGAATTACTTGAGAAACCACCCCAATATACCATGACCTCCTCCACCCCTTGCTCGACCTGAGGGAGAAATGCCACAAGGTATGACACCCGCGAGAATCGGTAAGGCCCCAGTGGATAAACTCAGGGAATACGGGGCTAAAGAGTTTAGAGCTAAGGTTAATGATGATGCTAAACGAGCCAAGTTCTGGGTCGAGAACATTATGCGAGTTTTGGACGAATTGTCATGTACACCTGAGGAATGCTTGAAGTGTGCTGTATCTCTTCTAAAAGATACAACATACCATTGGTGGAAGATGGTATCCTTAGTGGTACCGAAGGAAGACGTTACATGGGAGTTCTTCCAAGCTGAGTTTAAAAAGAAATACATCAGTCAAAGGTTTTTAGACTCGAAGCAAAAGGAGTTCCTAGAACTCAGACAAGAAAATAAGACTGTGTCAGAGTACGAAAGGGAATTCTTGAGGTTAAGTTAGTATGCAACGGAGTGGGTCCAATTCGAGACAAAAATGTGTAAGCGCTTCGAGAAAAGTTTGAATGAAGAAATTAAATTATTGATCGGGATCCTTGAGATACGAGAATTTGCCGCATTAGCTGACCGGGCCAAGAAAGCTGAAGAGCTAAATAATGAAAGAAAGAAAGCTAAGAGAGAAGCTCGAGTTTCGAGTAAGAGGTTTAGCGGCAAAACACACATCTTACCCACAAAGAAATCGACGAGTCATCAAGAATGCTCCACTTCATCAGTAGGGTATTCGGGTAGAATAAGAAGCTCCAAGCGACATAACCCGAAGTCTTCTTCCCCCATGGTAACTAGTGTGGGAAGCGTAGATGATCAAAAGCCAAAGTGTAAAATCTGTAACAAATTTCACTTCAGAGAGTGCCGAATGAAGAGTGGTGCTTGTTTTAGATGTGGGTCTCTTGACCATTTTCTCAGAGTCTGCGCGGAGCGAGCTAATAAAGAGGGTGAAATAGCTCCACAGCCAAATGCTCCTATTTCTTGAGGTAGACCTCCAAGACATCCTGGAAGTGCAAGTGGCAGTTGAATTGTTTCCAAAGATGCTACTACAAAATCAAAGGCTCGAGCCCCGACAAGGACTTATGCATTGCGTGCTCGAGAGGAAGCCTCTGCTTCCGATGTCATCATGGGTACATTTTCTATTTATAATACTCGTGTCATTGCCTTAATTGATCCAGTATCAACCCATTCGTACAATTGCATGAAATTGGTGTCTAGCATGGATATGTTTGTAGAGCTTACAGAATTTGTGATTAAAGTGTCACACCCTCTAGGCAAGTCAGTCCTAGTTGATAAAGCCTGTAAGAAGTGTCCATTGACAATTCAAAGTTATTATTTTTCGGCTAACCTTATGTTATTACCATTTGATGATTTTGATGTAATACTTGGCATGGATTGGTTAGCTGTGCATGATGTGATTGTAAATTGTGGTAGCAAGTATATTGAATTGAAATGCTCAGATGGTAAGATTTTCCAGATTAATTCAAGTGAGTTGGATACTCCACCGGTTGTGATTACCTCAATGATGGCTCAAAGGTATATGAGAAAAGGATATGAAGCCTACTTTGCTTTTGTGTTGAATACTAAAGAATCTGAGTTGAAATTGGAATCGGTACCGATGGTATGCGAGTATCCAGATGTGTTTTCGAGAAAGCTACCTGGATTACCCCCTGTTAGAGAGGTAGAGTTTAGTATTGAACTGGTGCCTGGAACAGTTCCTATTTCTATTGCTCCGTATAAGATGGCACCAACCGAGCTGAGGGAGTTAAAAGCACAGTTTCAAGAACTGACAGATAAAGGTTTTGCAAGACCGAGCTTTTCACCTTGGGGTGCTCCAGTATTATTTGTAAAGAAGAAAGATGGCTCAATTAGGCTATGTATAGACTATCGAAAACTTAACAAGGTAACCATTAAGAACAAGTATCCGTTGCCTAGGATTGACGATTTGTTTGATCAATTGAGGGGAGCCACTGTGTTTTCTAAGATAGACTTGAGATTCGGCTACTACCAGTTGTGAGTTAAAGAGTCGGATGTACCCAAGACTACTTTCAAGACGAGGTATGGTCATTACGAGTTCCTTGTCATGCCTTTTGGTCTAACGGATGCCCCAGCTGCATTTATGGACTTAATGAATCACATTTTCTGACCATACTTGGACAAATTTGTTGTGGTATTCATTGATGATATTTTGATCTATTCCCGTAATGAGACTGAGCATGCGAAACATTTGAGAACAGTTTTACAGACTTTGTTAGACAAGAAATTGTATGCTAAGTTCAACAAAAGCGAATTTTGGCTTCGAGAGGTTGGATTCCTCAGTCACATTGTGTCGGGTGATGGCATCTGAGTAGATCCAAATAAGATTTCTACTATTGTAGAGTGGAAGCAGCCGAAGAACGTAACCGAGGTTAGAAGCTTCTTGGGCTTAGCTGGTTACTATCGATGCTTTGTGAAAGGATTTTCAATGATCGTAACTCCTTTGACAAGGTTGTTGCAAAAAGACGTTAAGTTCGAATGGTCAGAAAAGTGTTAGTAGAGTTTTCAGAGATTGAAGACATTGCTAACCGAAGCTCCAGTACTAGTACAACCTGAGCCGGGAAAGGAATTTATAGTTTATAGTGATGCGTCTTTAAATGGATTGGGCTGCGTACTGATGCAGGAAGGTAAAGTGATAGCCTATGCTTTGAGGCAATTGAAACCATACGAGAAAAACTATCCAACACATGACTTGGAGCTAGCTGCCATTGTATTTGCCCTGAAGATTTGGAGACACCATTTGTATGGTGAGACATGCCATGTATTCACTGATCACAAGAGTTTGAAATATTTGATGACTAAAAAAGAATTGAATCTGAGACAAGGAAGATGGTTAGAGTTGATTAAAGATTATGAACTGATCATTAACTACCACCCGGGAAAGGCGAATGTGATCGCAGATGCACTAAGTAGAAAATCCTTGTTTGCTTTGAGGGACTTGAACACGTAGTTGGCCTTGTTAGACGATGGTTCAGTTTTGGCAGAGTTAAGAGCCAGACCAACGTTTCTACAAAAAATATGTGCAGCACAGATAAATGATAGTAATTTACAAGCCAAGAGAACTCAATACGAGTCAGGCACCGAATCAGATTTTCGGGTTGGTCTCGACTGTTGCTTGATGTTCAGAGGTAGGATCTATGTACCAAGAGATGACGAGCTTATTTAAAAAATTTTGCAGGAGGCACATGATAGTTGTTTATCTATTCATCCAGGAAGTACCAAGATGTACAATGATTTGAAGAAAATGTACTAGTGAAATGGCATGAAAAGAGACATCTCCGAATTTGTATCAAAATGCTTGATATGTCAGCAAGTTAAGGTTGAACATCAAGTACCTTCAGGTTTGTTACAACCTGTGATGGTCCCCGAGTGGAAGTGAGATAGGATTACTATGGATTTCATGACGGGATTACCGTTAGCCTCGAAGAAGAAAGATGCTGTTTAGGTTGTGGTTGATAGGCTAACGAAGTCAGCTCACTTTATTCCAGTTCGAACTGACTACTCACTTGACAAATTGGTCGACTTGTATGTATCTGAGATTGTGAGATTACACGGGGTACCATTATCAATTATTTTAAATAAGGACCCTAGATTCACTTTGAGATTTTAGAAGAAACTACAAGAAGCCTTAGGTATAAAGTTGAATTTTAGTACGGCTTTTCACTGCGGATGATAGACAGATGCGAGTGGACGATCTGTGATTCTTGAAGACATGTTACTGGTCTTTGCGCGTCCCTTGAATTTCAGGGTAGTTGGGAAAAATACTTACCCTTGGTAGAATTCACCTACAATAATATTTTTCAGGCGAGTTTGAAAATGGCACCTTATGAGGCCTTGTATGGTAGAAAGTGCCTAACTCCTCTATATTGGACTGGGCTCAAGGAAAGTCAGATTCATGGGATTGATTTAGTTAAGGAAATTGAAGAAAAGGTTAAAATGATACGGGATTGCTTGAAAGCGGCATTGGATAGAAAAAAGTCATATGTTGATTTGAAAAGAAAAGAAATTGAGTTTCAAGTTGGAGATAAAGTGTTTTTGAAAGTGTATCCATGGAAAAAGGTATTGAGATTTGGCCAAAAAGGCAAATTGAGTCCGAGGTTTATCGGGCCATATGAGGTTACTGAAAGAGTTGGACCATTAGCCTATCGTTTAGTGCTGCCACCCGAATTGGAGAAGATTCATGATGTATTCCATGTGTCCATGTTGCGTAGATATAGATCAGACCCCTCTCTTGTGATTTCACCGACGAAAATTGAGATTAGACCGGATATGACCTATGGCGAAGAACCGGTTAAGATTTTGGCTCGAGAAGTCAAACAGTTGAGGAATAAGAATATAGCCTTGGTGAAAGTTTTATGGCATAGAGATGGAGTGGAAGAAGCTACATGGAAGCCCGAAGAAACCATGAGAAGTTAATAGCCAAACCTATTTACTAGTAAGACTTTCGAGGACGAAAGTCCCTAAGGGGGGAGAAATGTAACATCCCGAATTTGGGCCTAGTCGGAATAGTGGGTTCGAGACCACAAATCCAACATTAAAATAATTATTTTATGATCATTATGAGGTCTAGGATATGAAAATAAGCATGTGTTAAAGATTCATGAAGAAATTCTATGTGTAAGGTGTCTAATTGAAAATTAGGGACCAAATTGAATAAATTGCAAAACTTGGATTCTAGAAGCAATTTGTATGAAATTGCTTTGGAATGTTAATTAGAGGTCCTTAAAGAGTAATTTTTCTAATTTTTAAGTTTTTGGACAAAAATAGACATGCATGGAAAATTTTGGAAGTTTAGTAAGGAAGGGCATTTTGGTCATTTGGTAATAAACTAAATAAAAAGGAGAAAATCAAGCTAAAATCAACTCATTTTCTTCTCCACGCTGCCGAAATTCTAAGGGTCTCCATAGCTAGGGTTTTCAACATTTTCAAGCTCAATAGTAAGTGCTCCCTAGCCCCGTTTTTAATATTATTCGTATTTTTGAGATCCTCGTAACATGCTCTCTCTATTTCTACCCATATTTCAAGCTAGGGTTCATGTTAAAAAAATTACACATGCATGATATGTTTGTGTTTTGATGACTTGTGGAGAAATATGAGAGTTTAAAGGATGGTGAACAACTTTTACTAAGTAGTTTTTTATGGAAATGACTTAAAGGATTAAATTATAAAAGTTGTAGAAATGGGTAGGAAAATATGGAATGAAGGAAAAACATAGGCTGCTATAAGTGTGAATAACATTCGGCTAAGCTTGGGTAGCCAAGGAATTATATGCATTTCATTATACGAGACTTAGGACAAAATTGTAAATATTATGAAAAGTTAGGGGTAAAATGGTCATTTTGCCTGGGGTGAGTTTTAGGCCTAAAAATGAATAATGTGATGTATTAATAATCTAATTTTATTGATATAGAACCCAAGGAATCAATTCCAGAGGTTGACCATGGTAAACGAAAGGTTTCAGAGTAACCGAGATATGAAACTAAAACCATTACCAGGTAGGTTTGTATAACCCGAAGTAAACTTTTAATATACTTAAATGTGCATGTCCTTGAATGTATGAAAATCTAGATATACATTGCATGATGATCCATGAAATATACTAGTGTAAATGAAGGATGATAAATGTCCCGGTTGAAATGAAAAGGGAAATTCGATGGATAAATTATGACTTACATGACATGAGATCCTGCATGTGTTGCAGAAAGGATTTTGCCCGGATGGGTAATCCGATGATATTAAAATAGAAAGGATCTAGCCCAGATGGGTGTTCCTTGAGTGATCGAGCCTCCCGAAGAATATGGTTGCATTAAGGATTTAGCTTGGACGGGTAATCCGATTGAGGACTGAATTTAGCTTGGACTGGTAATTCAGATCCAAGCTTATGAGAGCAATTGTCGTTGAAAGGGATTTTCCTGGACTGGTAATCCCAACATTGCTCTATGAGCTAATACTACGAGGAATTTAGCATGGATTGGTAGTCCCACCGTAAGATATAAGGTTCATGGGAGTGCGTACTTGAGATGATCACTTGTATGACGTGACAAAAATTGGACCATCCATCGAGATTTTCGAGAAATTCAACGGGATTAACATGATGTAATGAAGAATGGAAATATTGAATTGATGAGCTCATCTAAGACAAATGATATGATGTATTGTTATGAGACTAACTTGATGATTGAGTGCATGTGATAGGGAAACTATTTCATGCTCTTTGGATTTGTTGCCTAAATATGGTTGTATGCTAATTAATCGATAAGTTTACTTTCCAGTTATCCGGACTTACTAAGCATATAAATGCTTACTCCGCTTCTCCTTTCCTTTTCTTACAGAGCTCGTGGGCTCGTGAAGATTGGAAGATGGTTGGAGAATCAACACATTATCTACTTGTCCCGCTTTGGTATATAGATACTTTTATTTTGTTTAATGGCATGTATAGGTTTTTTTGGTTATTTTATTATATGTGTCATTTGGCTAGCCATTGCAAGGGCTTAAATGATATACTTATTCTTTTGTATATGGCCATGAGATATGACTCATATGGATGTAGGTTAGAAACCTACTAATGATACATATTTATCTTTAAATGTTTCATAAGATATGATGATAAGTTTTATAATTGATGGATGCTTGAAAATGAGACTTAATAATTTGAGAGTGGACATGGAATATAATGGTATATGGTTGTAATATGGCCTAAGTGTAAAATTTAAAATGTGCTATGTAAATCCCTAATACGAAAAGGATAATTTAGCGTGTACTAAACCGATGAGATGTGGTTAGCATGCAATGAATTATGTCAAGGTTGTTTAAGAATATAATTAGGCCATGTTAAAGACCATTAAAGTCTATAAGTGTTTATGAATGTTAGAAGGTGACCAAAGGCTTAGAGAATAGCCCTAAAAAGGTCCACACAGGTAAGCACATGGGCATGTGTCTAGATCGTGTGTGACACACGGTGTACCCATGGGCGTGTTGCCTGGCCGTGTGTCCCCTGCACCTAAAATTTTAGGTTAGTTTGCATGGTAGTAAACACACGAGTAGAGACTTGGCCCTGTGTCTCGATCGTATAGAGGAACGACCTAGCTCACGGGCGTGTGCCTTGGCCGTGTGCCTCAAAATGAATGATGACATCTTAAACAGAATGTCTAGATTTTTGGACACGGGCGCGTCTAGGCTGTGTGAGGGACACGGGAAAGGGACACGGGCGTGTGCTTGGTCTTGTGAAAACCCCTGTAGGTTCGGAATGGAAAATAATTCCAAATAATTCAACACGGGTGGGACACACGGGCGTGTCCCCAAGCACACGGTCGTGTGCTTTGCCTCCACATGGGCGTGTGAGGTATAGCCCTAGGAATTTTACTAAAATTTTCTATAGTTCTTGGTTTAGTCTCGGATTGCTTTTAATGTATGTTTTGGACCTTGTAGGTCCATAGTTGGGACACTATGATGTTGTGTGGTCGGTTTTAAATTAGAATGAAATTTTATAACCTGTACTTTTTGAAAGTGTCCCAGTATATGCCTGGTAATGCCTCGTACCTTGTCTCGATCTCGGGTACGGGTAAGGGGTGTTACAGGACTGCCCGTTGAACACTTGGAATTCTACAGGATACTCGGGAATTCTCATACACATAATAAGATGCCAAGGCCATATCCCAGATATGGTCTTACATGGGATCACATATTGATACCAATGCCATGTCCCAGACATGGTCCTACATGGGATCTCACATATCGATGCCAATGCCATGACCCAGACATGGTCTTCCATGGGATCTCACATAATGATGCCAATGCCATGTCCCAGACATGGTCTTACATGGGATCTCATTACTCACGGGCCTGCTCACACAAGTTGACGGTCAGAACGTAACTACATGGGCTACTCACACAAGCTGACAGGTATCTGCAACACATGTCGGACTGCCCAGCCATAGGTAGAACGTACAAGACCAGCACCCCGAATGCCATAACATGCGTCACTTATATCATGAACTCAGACCACAACTCATGAGCTCAAATCCCATATTTCCTAGTGACATGTCACTTGTATCCTAAACTATTCCTAAGGTTCAAATGGAATTTTCTTACTTATCACGTCACTATCGAACTTGCCCGAAGGGTAGCTTTTACAGTTCATAAAACTCATCATAGCATAAGTTTTCATTTCATTATACCATTTCATAATTTACACAATTCAACAAAACGCCATGTTCCATCAACTTTCCAATATATACATGATCAATCATTACATAACACATAAACGATATTTGGTTTATCAAATATTTCTTGATATATGCCACTATCACGTACATAACATCACAATCATATAATTCAACACAATCGAATTAACACACCAATTTAGGTTTCAATCACAAACAACAATAACATTTTCGTAGGAACTTACTTGTCGAACCCTCGTCGAGTACATCCATATAACCAATCATACGGTTTATGTAATAATAAATGAGCACTACAATTCAAACATAACATTGCATTATTATTATCACACGAACTTACCTCGAATCCAAGAATGGCTATTGATTCTATTTTAGTCCATAACCTCAATCTTTTCTGATCTAAGCCCGAATTCCATTTTCCTTGATCTAAAAAATCAAATATAACTTATTTAACACTCACATTATTCAAATCGGTCCAAAAATTACACTTCGAAAAATTTACAATTTTGCCCCTAAACTTTCTCATAATTACACTTTAGCCCCTAGGCTCGTAAAATGAAATGTGTACATTTTCTTTGTTACCCAAGCCTAGTCAAAAATTTTTACACTTATAGCAATCCACATTTCTCTTTTATTTTACAAATTTACTACCCATTTTACAACTTTTACAATTTGGTCCTTTTTAAGCATTTTCATGCAAAATCACTTAGTAAAAGATGTTAAACACACATCAATCTTTCATATTCTTCCATTAAACAAAAATACTAACATATCATGCATGGGTAAATTTTTAAACATAAACCCTACTTGAAAATATGGCTAGAAATGAGTAGATCATGTTACAAGGACTTCAAAAATACAAAGAACATATAAAAACAGGGCTTGAATGCACTTACTATTAAGCTTGGAAGTGGAAAAACCCTAGCCATGGTGTTCCATGAAAGTTTTGGCCATGCTTGAGGAAGATGGATAAGGTTTTTGCTTGATTTTTCCCTTTTTAATCTTTTAATTACCAAATGACAAAAATGCCTTTTTAGTTATTCTTTCAAATTTTACCTATCCTAGCCCATTTTTGTCCAAATTTTTAGAACTTGGTCAAATTACTATTTAAGGACCTCTAATTGCTAATCCAATTCAATTTCATGCTAAAAGCTTCTAGAACATAAGTTTTACAACTTATCCAATTTAGTCCTTAAAGTCAAATTGGGCACTTTAGGCATAAAATTTCTTCCCGAATTTTTTTACACAAGCATACAAACATATCATAGATAATCAAATAAACATAAAATAATCATTTCTATTTTGAATTTGTGGTCTCGAAACCACTGTTCCGACTAGGCCCTAATTCGGGATGTTACAGGTGCTTAGTTGTTGGCAAGCCTAGTTTTTCCATCATCAAAGTGCTGGCAACATTGGTTCAACTTCCACCATCAATGATCAAACTACACACCTTGCATTGGACATGAAAACGTGTATGGAAGATGTTGTCTCATTGCTGCTCGTTCTCCATACTTTGAAGGCTTAGACTTCATTTGATGACGAGAATTTTTCCATCAACAGCGTACTCAAATTCTTCCTCCTCGTCGATGGTTACATAAGATTTTTCTTCTTTTTCCTCCTCCAACTCGATTTCACCATTGGCTCTCACAACCATATTACTTTGGTTAGGGCATTGATTGGCGATATGCCCTCTCCCTAGGCATTTGAAACACTTTATGTCTCTTGAACGGTTCGGAAAGGCTTCGTTCTTGCCTTTGGTAGAATCGCCACTAGACTTGTTAGGCTTTGCAGGCACCACTTGTTCTTTTGCACGACTTGGTAGATCTTTCTTGCCAGCACCTTGACCCTATTTTAAAGTGGCATTGGGGTTGGAATAGGCTTGATCATAACCTTTTTTCTTTAGTTGCTTCTCCACCTTAATAGCCATATACACCATGCCGACTACTTCAACATAATGTTGAAGCTCCACCACGTTGAATATGTCACGGTTAAGACCGACTAAAAATCTCGCCATGGTCGCCTCTCAATCTTTTTCAACATCAGCATGTATCATGGTAATCTTCATCTCTTTGAAATAATCCTCCACGCTTTGGTTACCTTGCGTAAGGTTTTGAAGCTTTTGGTATAGGTCACGATGATAGTGGGAGGGAATAAATCTCTTACGCATTACGGCTTTCATTTTGGCCCAAGTGGATATTGGGCATTCACCATTCCTTCTCTGACTTGTGGTTAGCTGATCCCACCATATCATGGCATAATCAGAGAACTCGATTGCCGCTTGCTTTACTTTCTTACTCTCTGTGTAATTGTGACACTCGAAGAACAACTCTATCTTCTTCTCCCATTCAAGGTACGCCTCCGGGTCAGATTTACCTTGAAAAGGTGGAATGGACAACTTGATATTCTTTAAATCAACGTCAACACGTTCTCGTTCTCTAGGGCCTTTATTTCTTTGACCTCGTCGTCTTTCGCTTTGATTCGACCCTTGTTGGCTCTTCATGTCACTAGGATCATCGAGGTCGTTTGGATTGAACCTCAGTCAACCTCGCTTCCTTCTTGGACTTTGGGGAGTTCTTGCACGTTGTAGCCATTCTTCAAATTGATCCATTCGCTCTTGTATGGGCTCTAATTCACTTCGAAGCATCTGTACAAACTCTTGGATGAGTGCTTGTTGCACCAAATCTGGTACTCCTCCACCGGTTGTAACATTTCTAACAAGACGTAGGCCTCTACTTTCTGCCGCGTTTCTCTTCAAGCTTCGAGACATGATGTTTAATCCTCACCTCAAACCCTCACAGTACACTCACAAAGAAAAGAGATAGATGACTCTCCACTCGTATTTGTACTCAATATATTGGCTTTTTCAACACTTTAATGAGCTTACCACTCTCGTGCCTTTTTTCGCTCAATTCTTCTCTCTAAGTTTGTAGAGGACTCGTTTAGACTTACAGCAAGCTTAGTGAGTCAACTTCAAAGGGTTTATAAGGGTAAGAAGTAGATTTCGAGTATAGGTAGGCTGAAAGAAAATAAAATGTATTGAAGTGTGGCAAAAAACGGATTGAAGAGGGAATTTTGAAATTCGGGCAACTAGATCTTTCAAAACGAGCTTCTTTTTTTTTTAATAATTTTGAAACCTTTCTTTATATATATATATCAAATTTGTATTCAAAATATACAATATACTCTCTTTTTTTATATGAATTTTTTCAAATTTTTTTAGAAACTTACTCCGGGATTGCTAGAACGTTCGTACTCTTCGATTTTGGCTAGCTCTGATACCAAATGATACGATCTCATTCTCGTTGTTTATTTTGAGTCATGAATGTGCCCGATCATAAAATTGAGAAATATCGTTCCTCTTGGAGGTAAGATGAAATTTAGCTAAGTGAAAGGGAATTAAGCAAAAGGGTTTAAAAAGGTTTTGATATATGGAGTTTAGGGTTCAACTTAGTAAAGTAATTAAAGTGATTTTATGTTGATAGTTAGGGTGGAATGGATTGAGCTTAAGGTTAAGAAAGAACCAATACTATAGATGAGTATTAACCCGAATCTTATAGGACACTTAAGATAAATGGATGATAGAAATAGGACCTTGACCCATTATCTATTAAAAGATAGGAACCAAAGGTATCGGGGTTGAACGCCACACTCAAAGAGTGATAAGTTCTCAAGAAACAAGGTAGATGCCACTAGCAAGGCTAGATAAGTCAACTTGAGTCTTAAACAAACAATAAGAGTTGAATAAACTTACAAAAGATATATTAAACATATAAGGTGTCAAAAGTTTGATTTACATCAAATGAGCTTCATATTTATAGCTCAAGCAATAGCTAGCCGAATGGACACTAGGTAAGCTAAATAGACAGCTTCAATTTAGCTTAATTGAGCTGAAACTTCTTAGCACCTTCCTTAAAATGTCCCTTATAGTCTTCTAGGTAGCTTAACTTTAATTGAAGTGAAAATGGAGCTGTATCTAGTTGAATACAACCAGCCAAAGTTGTGAACAACCTTTAAGGATCTGCCTTGAAAAGCTTAATGGTCTTGAGCCTTAATGGTCAGCTTGGGCACTTCAATAGTCTTGTAAATGATTCAGTCGAATATGAGCAGCCCTTGGAGTGTGAAAACTAAGAACCGAATGGCCTTGTATACGAAAGGAATGTAATAGCCTAAATTTTCAACGGTGTCGGATCAGTGATTTGAGATCACTAAATCTAACAAATGTGTAGAAAATATTATTAATTTTGTGAATATAAGATAAATGTGAAGTTAGGAAAATTTTTGAAATAGCGACTAGTGCACTAGAAATAAATATTAAAAAAATTAGGATCGAAAACGAAGTATCGAGACTTTGAAAATTTTAAACCGAGCCATAAATGTTTTTATAAATATTTATAGAGTGTTAATAAGTTAGTATTAAAGTTTTGTCAAGAAATTTTAAAGTTCCGATAGTTAATTAAATAAAAAGGACTAAATTATAACAAATGTAAAATTATGGGAAACGATTAAATAGCTTAAATGATAAAAGAAAGAGGGTTTAAAAGGCAAATAGACCCAAGGTCTATTTGGGTTGGATGGTAAGGGCATGAAATCAGCAAAAAAATAAGGAGAAATAAGGGTAAAATTGGAATATAGCAAAATTTACTTAATAAAGCTAGGACTAAAGTGGAATTATCTAGATTTCTCTTTATTTTTCTGCATTCTCATCAGCAAAAACATCGTAGAAGGGTTTCCTTAAGCTGGTTTTTCATATTTTTACTGCAATTAAGTTCAATTCTTGCTTATTTCTTGAATTTTTTGTGTTTTTGTGACTTTTACAACTAGGTCCACTTGTTGAATTCATTAGTTTTTGATTGTATGAAAGAAATTGAAAGTTGCTATGAATATGCGCTGGAAGTATATGATGATTTAGCATGAAATTAGAGCTTTAAATTGTTTATATGATAATTTTATTGAAAGAATTTAATAGAAAGTGAATGTTTGAGACCTAATGGTGAAAGAGTTTGAAGTTAGGGTTTTATGTGAAAATTCTGAATTTAAATAGTTGTGAAATAACTTATAATGTCTAGGTAAAATATTAATTGAGAAAAATTAGTTTAATTGAGGGTTTAGTTGAGCAAGGACTGAATTGTATGAACTGTGAAATTTGGGGCAAAATGGAAATCAACATTTTTCACTAAAACAGTTTTGGACAGCAGCAATAGTCTAACTTTGAAAAATCACAAAAAATTTTAGAAATCTAATTATAGGATTAATAAAATATAAAATTAAATCTTATTGAGTATAGTTTCTTATAGAAGAAATGGTGTAAGCAACGAAATTAGAAATCATGAGATATAATAGATTTTGTGAGACAAAGTCAGAATGATTTCGGGTTCCCCTGTTATGACTTTGAAAAATCATAAAAAATTTGATAAAAATAATTATGGTCTTAAATTTATATTTTTAAAATCCTTAATGAGTCTATTTTTAATAGAGATAAACGGAAACGCCATTTGAATTCTGTAAGAGGAGATAATTAATTTTTAGTGAAGAAGGGTCGGAACTGTCAGACAGCAGAATAGGGGTGAATTTAAAGAATAAACTGTACTTATTGGCTAAACCAAAAATTCTAAAAATTTTATGATAAGAATATATGTGAGTCTAGTTTCAGAGAAAATTAGTGGATCCTAATTTGGAGCTCTTTAGCTCAAGATAAAAATAATATAGTGACTATGACATGGATGGATAGCATTGAAATATACATAAGTAAATATCGAAATTATAGATAATATTACTTATAAGCAGGTTATAAACATTAAGAATGTGAAATAGAGTGAAGATGAAGTCAATTGATCATGAATGATTTTACAATGATAGATCGAGAACCCGAAGTAACTCGAGGAAAATAAAAAGTAGCTGATTAGTCCCTGTACTTTCACAAATTTTGCAAATCAACTCAGGTAAGTTCATATGGTTGAAATTTAATGATTAAATGTTAATTTTATGAATTATATAATGTATGATGAGATATATTTATTGATGAATAGAGAATAAAATAATAATGCGAAAACCAAATAAATGATCAAATTGAGCGGAACGTCAGATTTGAGTACTTCTGATCAGTGACAAGTGATAAGCGGTAGCCTCGGCTACACTTATCTGATCAGTGACAAGTGAAAAGTGACAAGTGATAAGTGGTAGCTTTAGCTACACTTATCTCATTAGTGACAAGTGGCAAGTGATAAATGTGATCCGTGTAAGACCGTGGCAGGGCTATGGCTTCGAAAAATGATAAGTGATCATACGCAAGATTGTACTTAGACTGTGGAAAAGTGGAAGTGAAGTACTCAATTTTCCGTAACTGTTCCCTAACTTGATTAAGGATGGTATGTGACAAATGGGCCCAAAAGAATTAAAGTAAATGGATAAGTGGTAGTGAGTTTATATAAGGCAACTCACCAATGATTGTGGTTGACAGGTGAACTTAATAATTGTGTATATTGTATAAGTGTATAAATATTTGGTAAGATTTATGTTTTATGCCTATGAACTTATTAAGCTTCTATAAGCTTACTTGAGTGTATCCAATATCTCTTGTAGATTGACGCGAAAATATACGGAGGATCGGATCAACACTGAGGATCACACTATCCAGATTATATCCGATAGTTTTTTTTTTATATTTCCTTTTTGATTTATATGGCATGTATTTGGTTTGATGATTAAGTAAATGCTAATACTTGTTTAATGAATATGTATTAAAGTAAAGAGTAATGAATATGCTAAATGGTATAATTATAATAGAAGTATGATTTGGCATCAAATTGGTTGAAATGAATTGGTTGGTTTGAATTGGTATTGGTTTTAAATTTGCAGGGAAGGTTAGATATTTATAAAGGGGTTATGTCGAGCTTATAAATAAAAAAAAACTTTGTGATTTTGTAAAAAATTCCCCATGGTTTTGATTTAATTTTGGTTTGGTCCCGAAGTATGTTTTGGGCTTTGGAGGCCCATCTAAAGGACGTCATGACATGTTTTAGTAAATGAATAGTATTTAACTCGTAATAACAAAAAATTAATTCGATAAACTCTGGTAATGCCTCGTACCCTATTCTGGCGATGAATACAGGTAAGGGGTGTTACATTTTATGGTATTGGAGCTCGGTTTAGTCGGTTCTCAGAACATGTGTGATGTGTAAAGTGTTTAGAAATACATGCCATATAAATCTGTGATAGTGTGATGTGTATGATCCAATCTAATTCTTGTTATTTTTATAGATTATAAAGATGTCAGATAGATCTGAACGTGCTGAACAGGAATAAGCTAATAGTAGAGTACAGACTTTTGAGCAAGAAACGAGTAGTGATGTTCCAATTTCCTTGATGCGAGAACAAGAACTTAAAAGTATGATTTATAGAGTTATGAATCAGTGGTATAGGGAGATGATACAAGAAAGAAGTCAGGCTCAACCATCTCCTCCCCCTACTGCACCACTTGTGGTACCCCCAATTGCTCCTCCACCTCCTTCGACAACTGAAACTAGTAAACGTTCTCCGATTGAAAAGCTTAGGAAGTTTGGGGCTAAAGAATTTCGAGGTAGATTGGATGATGATTCTGTAAAAACTGAATATTGGTTACAAAGTCTGGTAAGAATTTTTAAACAAATGGCTTGTTCTCGGAATGATTATCTGATATGTGCTGTTTCACTATTAAAAGAAGAAGCGTACAATTGGTGGGAAACTGTGGAAGCGATAGTACCTGAAGAAAAGCTTACTTGGGAATTTTTCCAAAACGAGTTTAAAAAGAAATATGTGAGGAATAGATATCTAGACAAGAAAAAGAGAGAATTTCTCGATCTATGGCAGGGAAATAAGTCAGTGGCTGAATACGAAAGAGAATTTGTCTACCTCAGCAAATATGCTCAAGACATTGTACCTATTGAAGAAGAAATGTGTATCAGATTTGAAGAAGGGTTAAATGATGAGATTAGAATGATGATTGGGGGTAATGAAATACGGGAGTTCGTTGTTTTGTCAGACCGTGCTCAAAAGCTCCAAGAAGTATATAATAGAAAAATACAGCGGGATCAAAAAAATAAAGAGTCATCTAAAAGAGGTGATTCTAAGTCATTTTCAGATTTACCGGTGAAGAAATCTAGAGAAGAAATTAGTCGAACTACATCAGTGCCGGGAAGATTGGGTAGAGGTAGATCAAGACAATCTGATATCAGGGTATTTGATAGACCTGCAATAAGTGTGAGCAGTGTTTAGAATACTCCCCGGCCTAAGTGTCAATGTTGTGGAAGACATCATTTCGGTGAATGCAGGACTAAAATGGGAACTTGTTATAAATGTGGGGCTACTAATCATCTTATTCGAGATTGTCCCTAGCTGCAAAAAGATGAAGTGGAACAGAAAGCGATATAGAGAACCACTCCCCAAGGAAGTAGACTTCCGAGCCAGAGTAGTGCTACAGGGGCTACCCATTCGGGTATAAGAGAACCAGATAGTCAATCAGAGAATAGAGCACCAGCATGTACCTACGCCATTCGAGCAAGAGAAGAGGCTACGGCTTCTAATGTTATTACTGGTACTTTCTATCTTTATGATGTTACTATTTATGCATTAATAGACCCTGGGTCTATTCATTCATATATTTGCACTGTGTTAGCATCTGAAAAGAAATTATCTGTTGAGTCCACTGATTATGATATACAAGTCACTAATCCATTAGGTCAAAGTGTGATAGTTAATTTAATATGTCGTAATTGTCCACTGAAAGTGAAAGGCTGTGAATTCCCCGCTGATTTGATGTTGTTACTCTTTCGGGAATTTGATATTATTCTGGGAATAGATTGGTTAACAAAACATGATGTTGTAGTGAACTGTCGAGAGAAAAAAGATTGTTTTGAAAAATTAGGTAGGAGAAGTGATTTCGGCTGAGTTTGGAAATATAAAAGATAATGTCAGAATTATTTCAGCCTTTTCAGCTCAGAAGCTAATATGGAAGGGTAATGAAGCATATTTAGCTTATATTCTTGATACCCAAGATTCTAAACCAAAGTTGGAACAGTTGCCAGTTGTTAATGAATTTGCTGATGTGTTTCTTGAGGAATTACCGGGTTTACCGCCAGATCGTGAAGTTGAGTTTGTGATTGATGTGATCCCGGGAACAGCTCCAATATCCATAACACCATACAGAATGGCACCAACAGAATTAAAAGATTTGAAGACTCAGTTGCAAGAATTGTTAGATAAGGGGTTTATTAGACCGAGTACGTCTCCTTGGGGTGCACCTGTTTTGTTTGTGAAAAAGAAAGATGACTTGTTAAGATTGTGTATAGATTACAGACAGTTAAATAAGGTTACGATTAAGAACAAATATCCTTTGCCCCACATTGATGATTTGATCGATCAGTTGAAAGGTGTTGCTATGTTTTCAAAAATAGATCTTCGATCTGGGTATTATCAGCTGAAAGTTAAAGAATGCGACGTGCCAAAAACTGCCTTCAAAACTCGATATGGTCATTACGAGTTTCTGGTAATGCCATTTGGTTTAACTAATGCTTCTGCTGCATTTTTGGACTTGATGAATCGAATTTTTCAACCTTATTTGGATAGATTCGTGGTTGTATTTATTGATGATATATTGATCTATTCGAAGACCGAGCCTGATCATGCACAACACATGAGAATTGTGTTACAGACCTTGAGAGAGAAGCAGTTGTATGCAAAGTTCAGCAAGTGTGAATCTTGGCAACATGAGGTTGGATTTCTGGGTCATATTGTTTCAGCTGAAGGAATTCGAGTAGATCCAAGTAAAGTGCCAGCAGTGGTGAATTGGAAAACTCCAAAGAACGTAACAGAAGTGCGAAGTTTCCTGGGATTAGCGGGATACTATCGCCGATTTGTTAAAAATTTTTCAATGATTGCTTTGCCGATGACTCGACTACTTCAGAAGAATGTTGAATTTGTATGGTCTAAAGAGTGCCAACAAAGTTTTGATCAGCTGAAGAAGATGTTGACAGAAGCTCTAGTGTTAACTCAGCTAGAATCAGGTATACCATATGTTGTGTATAGTGATGCATCTTTAAATGGTTTGGGTTGTGTTTTAATGCAGTCAGGGAAAGTAGTGGCATATGTTTCTCGGAAATTAAAACCGCACAAGAAAAATTACCCTACTCATGATTTGGAGTTGGCTGCGATTGTGTTTGCTTTAAAAATCTGGAGACATTATTTATATGGGGAAAAATGTTATGTGTATACCGATCATAAAAGTCTGAAATATCTGATGACACAGAAAAAGCTGGATTTGAGACAAAGACGGTGACTTGAACTATTGAAAGATTATGATCTTGTTATTGATTATCACCCGAGGAAAACTAATGTGGTCCCTGATGCACTTAGTCGAAAATCATCATTGTTTGCACTTCGAGCAATGAATGTTCATTTGTCTATTAATGAAGATGGTTCAGTATTTGTAGAATTGAAAGCGAAATCTACATTCCTTCAACGGATCCGTGAATTATAGATTGATGATTCGAAACTAGTGCTAAAACAACAAACGGTTTTGGATAATTTGAGTTTAAAATATAACTTTGATGATGGTGGTATGTTGCATTATCGTAATAAAATTTGTGTTCCGAATAATTCGGAATTAAAAAAATTATATTCTTTCTGAAGCTCATAATAGTATGTATTCTATTCATCCGGGTAGTACAAAAATGTATTGTGATTTAAAAAGAATGTACTAGTGGCCTGGTATGAAGCGAGAGATTTGTGAATTTGTTGCAAAATGTCTAATCTTTCAGCAGGTGAAAGCAGAGCATCAAGTACCAGTGGGTTTATTACAACCTATTATGATTCCTCAATGGAAGTGGGCGCACATTACGATGGATTTTGTATCAGGATTGCCTGTGACTCCGAGAAAGAAAGATTCAATCCGGGTTATCGTTGATAGATTGACAAAGTCGACACATTTTATTCCAGTCAGAACAAAGTTTTCATTAGAGAAGTTAGTGGAATTATATATCTCCTAGGTTGTGAGATTACATGGAGTCCCAATATCTATTATTTCGGATAGGCACCCGAGATTTACTTCGAGATTTTGGAGTAAATTACAGGAGGCTTTGGGCACTAAATTAAATTTCAGCACAGCTTTTCATCCCCAAACAGATGGGCAGTCAGAGCGAGTGATTTAGATTTTAGAAGATATGTTAAGGTGTTGTATACTTGAGTTCGGCGGCAGCTGGAAAAGGTATTTACCTTTAGTCGAATTTGCTTATAATTATAGTTATCAAACTAGTATTAAAATGGCACCGTTTGAAGCTCTGTATGGAAGAAAGTGTAGAACTCTATTATATTGGTCTGAATTAAGTGAACCGAAACTAGTGGGAGTGGACTTGATTCTGGAAATCGAAGAAAAATTTTGTATTATTCGAGATTGTTTAAAAGCTGCTTCCAATCGGCAAAAATCATATGCAAATTTAAAGAGAAAGGATATAGAGTTTAATGTGGGTGATCATGTCTTTTTGAAAGTGTCACCGTGGAAGAAAGTTTTACGGTTCGACAGAAAGGGAAAACTCTGCCCACGATTTATTGGGCTGTATGAAATCATTGAAAGAATCAGTCCAGTAGCTTATAGATTGGCTTTGCCCCCGGAGCTTGAAAAGATTCATAACGTGTTTATGTGTCTATGTTGAGACAGTACAGATCAGATCCATCACATGTAATTCCTCATACGGAAATAGAGCTCCAACCTGACATGACTTATTCAGAAGAATCGGTGAAAATTCTGGCTCGGGAAGTTAAAGAGTTAAGGAACAAATGGGTACCGTTAGTAAAAGTGTTGTGGCATCGACATGGTGTTGAGGAGGTTACCTGGGAAATAGAGGAATCAATGAAATCACAATATCCGAACCTATTTTCAGGTAACAAATTTCTAGGACGAAATTTCTTAAAGGGGAGAATTGTAATAGCCTAAATTTTTAGTGGTGTCGGAATAGTGATTTGAGATCACTAAATCCGAAAAATGAGTAAAAAATATTATTAATTTAGTGAATATAAGTTAAATGTGAAGTTAGGAAAATTTTTGAAATAGCAAATAGTATACTAGAAATAAATATTAAAATAATTAGAATCGAAAACGAAGTATCGAGACTTTGAAAATTTTAAATCGAGCCAAAAATATTTTTATAAATATTTATGGAGTGTTAATAAGTTAGTATTAAAGTTTCGTCAAGAAATTTTAGAGTTCTGATGGTTAATTGAATAAAAAGGACTAAATTGTAACAAATATACAATTATGGGAAATGATTAAATAGCTTAAATGATAAAAGAAAGAGTGTTTAAAAGGCAAATAGACCTAAGGTCTATTCGGGTTGGACGGCAAGGGCATGAAATCAGCAAGAAAATAAGGAGAAATAAGGGTAAAATTGGAATATTGCAAAATTTACTTAATAAATCTAGGACTAAAGTGGAATTATCTAGATTTCTCTTAATTTTTCTGCATTCTCATAAGAAAAAACACTGTAGAAGGGTTTCCTTAAGCTGATTTTTCATATTTTTACTGCAAGTAAGTTCAATTCTTGATTATTTCTTGAAATTTTTGTGTTTTTGTGACTTTTACAACTAGGTCCACTTGTTGAATTCATTAGTTTTTGATTCTATGAAAGAAATTGAAAGTTTCTATGAATATTTGCTGGAGGTATATGATGATTAGCATGGAATTAGAGCTTTAAATTTTTTATATGCTGATTCTATTGAAAGAATTGAATAGAAAGTGAATGTTTGAGACCTAATGGTGAAAGAGTTTGAAGTTAGGGTTTTATGTGAAAATTCTGAATTTAAATAGTTGTGAAATAACTTATAATGTCTAGGTAAAGTATTAAATGAGAAAAATTAATTTAATTGAGGGGTTAGTTTAGCAAGGACAGAATTGTATGAACTGTGAAATTTAGTGCAAAATGGAAATCAATATTTTTCACTAAAACAGTTTTGGATAGCAGCAATAGTCTAATTTTGAAAAATCACCAAAAATTGTAAAAATAGAATTAGAGGATTAATAAAATATGAAATTAAATCTTATTGAGTCTAATTTTTTTATAGAAGAAAAGGTGTAAGCAACAGAATTGTAAATCATGAGATATGATAGATTTTGTGAGACAAGAGCAGAATGATTTCGGGTTCCCCTATTCTGACTTTGTAAAATCATAAAAAATTAGAGAAAAATAATTAGGGGGTTAAATTTATATATTTAAAATTATTATGAGTATATTTTCAAGAGGAACAAATAGAAACATCATCTGAATTCTGTATGAGTAGATAATTAATTTTTAGTGAAGAAGGGTCGGAACTATCAGACAGCAGAACAGGGGTGAATGTAAAGAATAAACTGTACTTAATGGCTAAACAAAAAATTCTGAAAATTTTATGATAAAAATATATGTGAGTCTAGTTTTAGGAAAAAATAGTGGATCCTATTTTGAAGTTTTGTAGCTCAAGATAAAAATAATTTAGTGACTATGACACGGATGGACATCATTGAAATATACATAAGTAAATAGTGAAATTATAGATAATATTACTTATAAGCGGGTTATAAACATTAAGAATGTGAAATAGAGTGAAGATGAAGTCAATATTGATAAGTGAATGATTTTACAATGATAGATCGAGAACCCAAAGCAAGTCGAGGAAAAGAAAAAGTAGCTGATTAGTCCCTGAACTTTCACAAATTTTGCAAATCGACTTAGGTAAGTTCATATGGTTGAAATTTAATGATTAAATGTTAATTTTATGAATTATATAATGTATGATAAGATATATTTATTGATGAATAGAGAATAAAATAACAATACGAAAACCGAATAAATGATCAAATTGAGCGGAACGTCAGATTTGAGTACTTCTGATCAGTGACAAGTGATAAGTGGTAGCCTCAGCTACACTTATCTGATCAATGATAAGTGACAAGTGATAAGTGGTAGCTTTAGCTACACTTATCTAATCAGTGACAAGTGACAAGTGATAAGTGTGATCCGTGTAAGACTGTGGCAGGGCTATGGCTTCGGAAAATGGTAAGTGATCATACGTAAGATTATAGTTATACTATAACAAAGTGGAAGTGAAGTACTCAATTTTCTGTAACCGTTCCCTAATTTGATTAAGAATGGTATGTGACAAATGGGCCCAAAATAATTAAAGTAAACGGATAAGTGGTAGTGAGTTTATACAAGGTAACTCACCAATGATTGTGGTTGACAGGTGAACTTAATAATTGTATATATTGTATAAGTGTATAAATATTTGGTAAGATTTATGTTTTATGCCTATGAACTTACTAAGCTTCTATAAGCTTACTTGAGTGTATCCAATGTTTCTTGTAGATTGACGTAAAAATATACGGAAGATCGGATCAACATTGAGCATCACACTATCCAGATTATCTCCTGTAGTTTTTTTTTAAATTTCCTTTTTGATTTATATGTCATGTATATGGTTTTATGATTAAGTAAATGCTAAGGCTTTTTTAATGAATATGTATTAAAGTAAAGAGTAATGAATATGCTAAATGATATAATTATAATAGAAGTATGATTTGGTATCAAATTGATTGAAATGAATTGGTTGGTTTGAATTGGTATTGGTTTTAAAATTGCGGGCAAGGTTAGATATTTATAAATTGGCAAAAAATTCCCCATGGTTTTGATTTAATTTTGGTTTGATCCCGAAGTATGTTTTGGGCTTTGAAGGCCCATCTAAAGGATGTCATGACATGTTTTAGTAAATGAATAGTATTTAACTCGTAATAATGGAAAATTAATTCAATAAACTCTAGTAATGTCTCGTACCCTATTTTGGCAATGAATACGGGTAAGCGGTGTTACAAGGAACCTCCAGCCGATTAGAACAAAGGTGAAAACACTTGTGGCTGTTGACATACACGATGGGGCAGCTTGGGAAGAGAAAACATCAGCTCACTCTTGGCTCTTGCAATGATTGAATAGTTGCTTGAGGGATGGAAACCATCATCACACCTTTTTAATTGCCGTCCATGCATGTATCTACAAACAATTAAATTCAGCTAAGTCAATCTTAAAGACAAATTAAATTCGGCAGCTAGGATAACTTAAATTCAGCTAAGACAAATTAACTCCAGCTTGCAATTAATTTTCCTTAAGCTAATACACATTAAAATGACTATTTAATTTGTACTAAACAATACACATTAAAACCTTAATTAAAATGTCTAGATTATGACACATTTAAACACATTAAAATTTTGACATGATTAATAATTTAACTAAATAAACTAAGTTAGCTAAAACCCAATTAATATTTATTCCAACAAAATAATGCACAAGCTAAAACAAGCTCAATGAGCTAGGAATGAGCTGGATGAGCTTGAAGAAGGTTGCAAGGCATGCTTGCCTTGATTGTCCACGAGCGTTCAATAAGGCCCGCAATAGTTTCACCCCAAACTCGATCAACTAAGGCCACAACAGCATCTTTGAATTTCTTAGCTCAAGCTCAGGTTATCGGCCCTAATGGTAGCTCAATTGGATCCATGTCAACTCTCGGTGAGTCTTGGGTCTTGGCCATATTAGTGAGCTAACTTGACATGTGAAATCATCATTTCAAACAAAAATTTTAGGTTAAATTATACAATTGATCCCTACATGTTTTTTGAGCAATTGAACTTTTTTCTTTTATGTTCTTTAAACTTTTCTCTTTTTTTTTTTCCATTCTCTTTTGTTTCTCCCTCTATTTTCCTAACTTCTCCATTTCATTTAACATATCAGAAAGTCGAATTGGCAGTGAAGAAAGAAGCAGGAAGTCAAAAGCCATCATTGTTTATAACCAAAACCCATAAACCCATACCATCTGCTAATTATCAAACTCCTTTACCTCAACTGGTCATCTTCATTTCATCCACTAATACCTTCACTGTTACCATGACCTCCTTTTAAAAACATCTAGAACCATGCCTAGCTTTTAGACTACCCAAGATTGAATCTCCATCATCGGCCATTAAATCGACTCGATTTTTTTATGTGCTCCTCTGTCATTTATCATTGTCTAATCTTTGGCTCTTTGTGAATTTTTTGGGCTTATTAATTGTTCTTTACTTGTATTCTTGAATGGTTTGAACGTGGGTTTATTTGGTGATTGGATGATATTTTTGGGTTTGTCATGAATGAGGTGATGGTAGTAGTGAATGTGTTAGTAGATGGATTGAAGATGATAGGTGGTGGTGGAGGGTTTTGATAGTTAGCAGATGGTATGGGTTTATGGGTTTTAATGGCTTTCGACTTCTTACTTCTTTCTTTACTGTTATTTTGACTTCCTGATACATTAAAAGAAATATATAAGGCAGGAAAACAGAGGGAGAAGCAGAGGAGAATGAGAAATAAAGGAAAAAAAAAGAAAGTTAAAAGAATATAAAAGAAAAAAATAAATTGCTCAAAATGAAATAATATGGGGACCAATTGTATAATTAAACCTAAATTTTTTGTTTAAAATGAAGATTTAATGTGCCATCTAAACTTACCGTTTCACTGTTAACGACAATTAGTGGTTTAGTGACTAAAATATTATAACACGATAACGTAAGCGACTAAAACGTAACATTTCAAACATAAGTAACTAAAATATAACCTGAGGTAAACAAAAGCTACCATGAGTGTAATTTACTCTAATTAAAAATAATATATTAAATTAAAAATAATAAATGATTCTAACTAGCTATAATAATTCTCCAATCTTGATGCACCATTAATATCACACTCTTCTTTCTTTTTAAAAAGAATATGTTTTTGTTTGCAATACAATAATAGATATTAATTTAAATCATAATTTTTCAAAGAGTTAATTACTTAGTTAGTCAAATTAACTTTTAGATAAAATTTTTTATCTTGATTACTTTAAAACAGTCATTGTAATTCCGTCACTATTAGAAAACACTTTTATTTTAGTCACCCAACTATTAAATTTCTAATGACAACTAATTATACAAGCCGCATCATGTTGATGCTTTTATTTTGATCACAAAAATAAATTCCCTACAATTTCATCACCTGTATTAGTCAAACTTGTAGTTTTACATAAATTGACAATTTTTAATTTAAAATTTTCATTTCCATTACCAAATCCACTTCATATTACATCAGTGGAGATTAGCCATCTCGATTTCTACACTCAAATCAGTAAACAAAATTCAAATATTAATAAATCTAGCCCAAATTTTATATAGATTCCAAAATCAAAAAACAAAGTACTCAAACAAAGAACACCCACATTATACCTACAATTTTTCCATCATTTCATTACCCAAACAAAGAATAAGAAAACCAATAAAGAAAACTTCTAAACCCCAAAATAAACCTATATAATGTAATATGATGGGAAAAATCTAAGAAATGAAGAACATCCAAACTAAACCTAGAATTTTTTTCACTGCTTTATTATCTAAATGAAGAACAAGCAAATCAATAAACAAAACCTAAATACGTAGATGTTGGATTTTGTTTACTAATGTTTGCATTTTATTTGTTGGTTAAATACATGTTGAAACTCGATTATTCAAACCATGATATTTATCCTAACTCGATTTCATATTTTATTCAGCTCGAAGCAACCATCAATAATATAATGCAAAGATGTAAATTTACAAAGCAAAAATGAAAGAAAGAAGTGAATAGAAGATGAAAAAATTTATGATTTTTGTTCATTCAAGAAAATGCTCTACCGAAACAAAGACTAAGACTATGTATGGATACAACTTTGGAGACTGAGATAACTACTACTAACTAATCTAACCAGTTGGAAATTGTGTAACTAATTCCTTAACCAATACAACAACTCTAGTTAACATGTATTGTTTGATCAACTTTGTTGAACAACACCAATTTCATGTTATTACTAATATTTCCCTAGCTCTATTCTTCTCAAACTTATTAAACAACATAAGCACAATCAACAAAAAAGACAACTCGTAGCTTCTTGCATAGCATTGTAAAGAAGGCAATTGAAAATGACTTAGTGAGTGCATCAATAGTTTGAGCAGTAGTAGGAACAAGATTTACTAGAAGCTAATGATTAAAAACTTGTTTAAAAATGAAATGAAAATCAAGATCCACATACTTTTTACTAGTATAAAGAAATGGGTTCACCACCTATTAGATTTGGTGCCTTAAGTGTAGTATATTGATTTGTAAGCTTATAATTTTTTTGAATAGTTTGATTAATAAAAAAAAAAATTCATGGATTACATTAATATACTTTGTATAATGTCCTAATATGGGTTTTGCATGTAAAGAAAAATAAAAGCAAATATTGGCTCACTGGTTGTTTAATGTTTAAACTAATACTAAACGGTATTATGCAGTCGGGTCGTACTACGGAAAGACAACTTATATTAGTAGACAAACCTAAACATGTCCTATAACCTCCCTAACTTGGCCTAGATGCTACAGTAGAATTCTATAGGCTACATAAGCCATCAGGATGACCTAATAAAGTTACTAGAGTTTTTAAAACAATCTTTTTAAAACATTTGCTTACCTTAGAAGAAAACTTAACGTTTTATCTCATTTTCATTGAAAGATACAATTTTCCAAAAAAACCCAATGGATTTTAATGTTTTTTTCGCAAAAGTTGATTTCCAATTTATTTACTATTTCATATTAATTTATAATATTGTAGTGGGAAAGTGATAATTGACAGAATTTTGATTAAAAACCAGATCTCATGCACCATAAATTCAGTTTCCAATTTTCAAATGTCTAAACAACTATAATGCCATGCAAGCCAAAATTAGCCCAAAGTTTAAGTCTCATGCCACAGTTCATGTAAAATAATAGAATTCTCAAATAACATACATTATAACTATTATGTCTAAAATACTTTTGTTCAAAAAACTGTCTGAGACAAGCCCTCCGAATGCCAAGCCCATATCCTATTCTTGTGGGTCATTTGTAAAGAAGGTACCTCAGGGGTTGAGCCTAAAAAGCTCAGTGTGAGTATAAAAACAAGAAAAATCAGTGCAAAATAGTAGACACGACATACAAAACAATAATTTTCAGAACAATCCCAATCGTACAGCAATACAAATTTTGATAGTTTATTTGAGAATGCTTATGAATGTCAATGCAATTTAAGTATATTGGAAAAAAGTTCCTACCCATCATCCGCTACACATCATAGTAAGAATTCTCCCAGAACTCATCCATCCCTACACACTACGTTGTGGATAAACCACCAGTAATTGTAGATAAATTGCCAATAAAATAGTAGGTAAACCACAATAAATTTAAGATAAAAAGATTGCAAATAAAGTGCCAATAAGTTGTGGAGAAACCATCAGTGTTTGCAGATTTAGAACTGCCAATACTTCCTCCTTTCATATCATCCCAGTCTCCATGTTATGCAATATGGCATGCGAGTAACAATACAATACAGAAACAGTAGCCATGTTTACCATGCAATCAGTTTAATGGTAGCGATAGGCATGCTTACATGAAATCAATAATATAAAAGCAACAGTAATAGATCATTGAGTATACCATAATAGTAGGTGTGTATCATTCATATATCATACATATAATAATAACAATTCAATCAATCATATCACAGATTCCAGAATATACATAATATCAAGGTCTTAATTGAGTGTACAAAACTCTAAAAAAATAATTTGGGGACTATACAAGGATTAAACTAAACATATCACAATTTTTTGGGCAAAATTATAACATAGAGGTCACACATATGGTCAGGTCGTGTGATAGGCTGATGTCGTGTGGAAGGAGTACATGGTCCTGTGTCCAAGTCGTGTACTATCCTGATGTTATGTGTGTGACGTGCAAATTTCCAATGATAAGGACACTATCGTATGGCTAGCTGTGTAATAGGCTATGGCCGTGTGGTCCACCAGTGTGGCTCACATGCTCGAGTGAGAGATAATGTGACCCTAAAAACATGTTTTGCCACTGATTCACCTGGTAAAGAACAAAACTTTCACCGTGAGTCCGATCGACACCCCTTACGATCAATTTTGATCCAATTCACCTAAATTCGATCCTTCAACAAAAAATACACACAAATTAATAGTTGGTATCAAATATTTTGGCAAGATTCGAAAAAGATTGATTAATCAAACTAAAAGATTAATGATGGGTATTTGTACAACAAAAATACGAAATCCAACATTGAAATAGATTGTAGTTACCAATCCTTTGAGAAAGATAATGGAAGCTATTGATGACAAATTTAAACACCAACTAAGTTTGGATGTTTGAGGTATGGCTCAAAAAAAAAGAGAAAATAGTTGACAGTTTAAAGATGGTGGAGGATGTGGCGGTGTGATGGTGGAGCAATCAAAGGGAAAATAAAAAAATCTTGAGAGAAAAGGAAGAGGGACGAAACAAAATAATTTGGGAATGAAGAGGGCTAATTAAGAAATAAATAAATATGTTATATACCTAGGTTTAATATAGGGTCCGACAATTTGGGTTTAAACAAGGTTTGTCAAAAATTAATAAAAAAGAGGGAAGCGGCTTGAACTTAGGACTCTAGGGTGGATTCACTACCACAAAACCATTAGACTAGTAATTCATTTTTGCTTAATACAGACACTTAACGATAGTATATTGGGTGTGACAGCTCTCCCCTTCTTAAAAATTTACCTAATCCGAATAGATAAGGATACCGTTAACAAATTGTTTCTTTCGATTCCCACGTTGCCTCCCCAATTCCATGGTTTTGCCATAAAACTTTAACCAGTGGAATACATTTCCTTCTTAGGAATTTTACCTCACAATCTAGGATTTGTATAGGCTCCTCCTCAATGGACAAATTTTGTCTTACCTTAATCTCCCCAATCAGAACAATTTGAGAATGGTCTGATTAGTACCTTTTCAACATGGAAACATGGAATACATCATGGATAGAGTACAGTTTAGGAGGTAATTCTAAATGATACACTACTGGACCAACTTTCTTAAGAATCTGGTAGTGTCCAATGAACCTAGGGCGCAATTTGCCATTATGTCCAAACCTCAAAACTTTTCTCCATGGAGACACTTTAAAAAAAACCTAATCTCTGACATTGTACTATATGTACTTTCTTTTCAGATCCGTATGTGAATTTTGCCAATCCAAAGTCACTTACAGTCTATCTTAAATTAATTTGATTTTCCTCTCAAACTCCTGTACTAGATCGGAACCCAAAATTTCCTTTCATTCAGCTTAGTCCAACATAGTGGTGTCCGACACTTGCGATTGTAGAAAGCCTCATAAATTTCCATCTGTATACTAGACTGAAGATTGTTATTGTATGCAAATTCAACCAAAGGCAAGTGCTCCTCCCAACTACCTCGAAAGTCAATAATGTAGCCTTTTAACTTATCTTTCAAGATCTGAATAACCTACTCGGATTGTCCATCAATTTGTGGATGTAAGGCCATACTAAAGTCTAAACGAGTACCCAGTGCCTCATGCAGCTTTTTCCAGAATTGAAACATAAAATGAGGATCTCGATTGGAAATAATCGGTACTGGTACTCCATGTAGTCTCACAATCTCTGAAATTTATAACTTAGCCAGTAGTCCGTGAAAACAAGTAAGAAATGAGCTGACTTAGTCAACCTGTCCACTATTATCCAAATTAAATCTTTCTTAGTAGGTATTAATGGTAACCCACTAACAAAGTCCATGGTGACTCGCTCTCGTTTCCACTAGGGAATCTTAATCACCTGCAACAACTTAGAAGAAAACTGGTGTTCCACTTCCACTTGTTGACACGTCAAACACGTTGTTCACATTTCAGACCAGGCCACTAGTACAATTCCCTTAAATCCTGATACATCATATTCCCTTCAAGATGCATAGCATAAGGGCTACTATGCACTTCTCGAAGAATGGACTGTCTTAGACCCTTATTATTCAGCACGCAATATATAACAACCCATTTGTTGGTGGAATCAGAACAGTGGTTTCAGGACCACAAATCTGACCCCAAAATAAGGTTTATTTTTATTTCATTATATGGTTCTTAATATGGTAGATATGTTGTGTAAAAATTGTGATACGAAAATTTTATCGATTTAGTGCTTAATTACAAAAAGGACTAAATCGTATAAAATGTGAAAGTTGAATTCTAGTAGCTATAAGGATCAAATAACTATGAAATTCAAAACTTAAGTTCCTTATATGGTAATTATACCAGTAAGAAAATTATGTAGATTTTTCTTGGTGACTCATCCATGGAAATATAGAAAAAGGGCAAGGACTAAATTGAAAATTCCAAAACACCTAATTAATTAAAAGATGAAAAGAAAATATATCATCTTATTTTCATCATCTTCAACCTAAAATTCTATGGAAACCCTAGGAGAGAGAAGGGAAACTTTCAAGGCCTAATTGGGTAAGTTTTCTTGTCCCACTTTTAATAATTTTGATATTTTTGAAACCGAGGTAACTTAATCGCTCTATTTAAGGCATTAATTTGAAAAGTTATCAAGGTATGAAAAATGGGTCAAGGATATATATGCTAAAAATTAGAAATTTATGGTATAAAATGAAAGATTATTGATAGATAAATAACTTTTACAAATTGATTTTTGATGAAAACATGATTTAGGGACTAAAATAAAAAGTTGTAAAATTTGATGAAAAATTCTAAAATTTTATGAATACAGGGGCTGCAAAATTTGTAATAGGGGTTTGGTTAGGCTTGGAATAGGGAGTAATTTGCACAAGTTTCATTTTCCGAGCCTAGGGACAAAATCAGAATTTATGGAAAAGTTAAGGGCAAGATGATAATTTTCCCTAGGACGTAAATTAAGTCCATTTGAATATAAATTGTGTGCAATTGATGGTTAAATTTATTTATATAGATCCAAACAACACTAATTCGAGGTTAGATCGAGGAAAATAGAATGTTTCGGATTAGTAGATTTTTAACACGAACAAGTGTCGAGGTAAGTTTGTGTAACTTAATCGGGCATATAATTAGGTTAATTGAATGTTATGTTTGTATGTAATGTGATTTATGTTGATGTGCTTTACTTGTATGCTGTGATGGAAAGTTGATACATGCTTGAAATGGTGATAAATGGTTAAGTCCCGATTGAATGTTGAATTCCAATGATTATATGCGCTTTCCCGAAACTAGTAAGGTCTTGCATTTGTTGCGGACAGGATTTATCTTAGACAAGTTATCCCATTAACCTTGTTATAGAAAGGATTTAGCCCGGATGTGTAATCCTAATATAATACCTCTCGAGCATACGTTATGATTAGGGTTTAGCCTGGACTAGTAACCCTAATTAAGCTATTTGAGAATACGTTATATAAAAGATTTAGCCTGGATTGGTAATCCTGTTATACGATATGTTGCTCGAGAGAGTGTTTCTTGGTTAAGTGCCCTAATGGGTACCCTTGACTAAGAAATTGACGGAATTATTGAATCGTACACTTCGAGTGTACTACTTGAGCATCAATCAGAATTCAATGATTCAACGGGCATAAAACTCTTGACATGGCATGAGAACTTTGAGATCAATTGATAATGTCTTGAAATAGTATTGCATCATGAGCTCATCTATGATACATGATTGAAATGAATATCTTGGTTACTAACATGTTTGATTGAATGTATGTGATTAGGCAATTTAGCCAAATGGATGGAAACATAACATTGTATGCCTAGATTTATTATGCAAGATTGATAAGTTTAGTTTCCTTTATGCGAACTTACAAAGCATGTAATGCTTACTCTATTTTATTTTCCCCTATTTTATAGTGCTTGGAAGCTCGCGAAGGTTGGACGATTATTTGAGCATTGTCACACTATCAACTAGCCATTTTGGGTATATATAGAGAAAACATTTTAGTATAATGGCATATATAGAACAACTTGATCATTTGCAGCTTGATAACGTTATTTTGTAACCTAGCCATTGGAATGGCTAGTAATGGTTCATTTTGGTATTTATAAGTAGGTTATTATGACATATATATATACACATGTGATATGTTAAGAATATGTGATCAATGTTTTGAATGCCTATGTTAATCCAAGTTAAATTTACAACCACATATGCATGTAATGGTATGCGATGTTAAATGATGAAATTGCTTATTTTGAATGCTTGGAATGGTTGGTATTGGTTGTGTGTTTCAAGTGCAGGTCTTGGATGAAATTTTGGGTGAAAAAAGAAGCTAAAAATGGCTTCATTTTATCCACATGGGCAGACACATGAGTGTGTGTCTAGACCGTGTGTGACACACGGCCTGGTAACATGGGAATGTGGTTAGGCCGTGTGTCCCCTGCACCTTAATTTTGAGAAATAGAATGCTTAGAATTGGGCACAGGAGCAGAGACAAGGCCGTGTGTCTCAGTCATGTGTGCCGCACGACCTAGAACACGAGCGTGTGACTTGGCCGTGTGAAACCTGCACCTATTTTCGAATTGAATTAATTAATCGCATGGCCTAGCACATGGGCATATGGCATGGCTGTGTGTGTAAGTCAGAGAGTTATACGGGGTCAAACACGGCCTCAAACACAGGCGTGTCCCTTGGACCACACGGGCATGTGAGCCTTGCACTTTGGAAAAATTTTGAAAAATCGTGAAAAATTCTTAGAGGTCTCGATTAAGTCCTAACTCGATTTTAATGCTCGTATTGGGCCTCGAAGGCCTAATCAAGGGACATTATGAATAATCTCGATAAATGAATAGTAATTTATATAAGTTATTTGTAAATGTTTCTAAATGTTTTGGTAATGCTCTATAACCTTGTTCTGGCGACAGATACAGGTTAGGGGTGCTACATTTAGTGGTATCAGAGCTACGATTTAGTCGATTTTCAAATTTGGTATAGCGAACACAAGTTTAGCTATACATGCCATTATATAAATTGTGATAGTGTGATGACTCTTGATCATTTTAAATGTGTTTTTCATATAGTAATATCATCCAACCGAGCTAGAGCTGAATTCGAGGAAGTTGAAAGCAATGCTTCAGCTTCAGTTCAAAGAGTTGCGTCTACGTCTGGTAGTGAAAGGTCCGTGTCTAAGGGTCGAAGTGAGGAGGCAAAACAAGCCTTCTTTCAGATGATGAATGAATGGTTTACTCAGCAACTGAAAACAAACCTTGCTGTACAATGACCTCTCCCACCTGCTCCCCAAACGATTCCTAAGGTACCACAGGGTGCCGAACCTGTTAGAATTGGTAAGCCTCCAATAGATAAAATCTGCAAACATGGGGCAGAAGAATTCAGAGCTACCGTAGATGATGATCCGAAAGGGCTGAGTTTTGGCTAGAAAATACTATCCGGGTTTTTGATGAACTATCCTGCACACCTACTGAATATCTAAAATGTGCAGTATCCCTACTAAAAGACACAACTTATCATTGGTGGAATACCATAACTTTAGTTGTGCCGAGAGAGAATGTTACATGGGAATTCTTCTAGGCTGAATTCAGGAAGAAGTATGTTAGTCAGAGGTTCATGGATCAAAAAAAGAAAGGATTTCTAGAGCTCAAACAAAGAAACATAACTGTATCCAAATATGAATGAAAATTTGTTCGGTTGAACAAGTATGCCAGAGAATGGGTCTAGTCTGAGGCTGAGATGTGTAAACACTTTGAAGAGGGTTTAAATGAGGATATCAAATTGTTGATTGGAATTATCGAATTAAGGGAATTTGCGGTGTTAGCCGATCAAGCACACAAAGTGGATGAATTGAGTAAAGAAAAGAGACAAGCTGAAAGATAGGCTCGAGTTTCTGGAAAAAAAACTATGAGTAAGTCACAATCGATTGCTTTTAAGAAATTAAAGAAGTATTATGATCGTGTGACCACCTCTGCTGGATATTCTAGAAGAGAGCGGGGCTCTCAACGTTCTAACCCTAGGTCTTCATCTCCGTTTGTGACTAGTGTGGGTAGTGTCGGTAATCCCAAACCGAAATGTAAACATTGTAACAAATTTCATCATGGAGAACATCAATATAGAAGCGGAGTTTGTTTCAGATGTGGTTCACTTAACCATTTTCTCAGGGATTGTCCCAAAAGAGTACAAAAAGAAATAGGACCAGCTCCAAAGCTAGTAATCTTGTTGCAAGAGGTAGACCACCCCGTCACCTAGGTAACATTAGTGGTAGTCGAGGTACTACCAAGGATACAATAGTTAGATCTGAGGCACGAGCACCTACAAGAACATAAGCTATTCATGCCAGATAGGATGCCTATACACCAGACATCATTACTGGTACATTTTCTTTACTTGATATTGATATTAATGTATTGATTGATCCTGGTTCCACACATTCATACATATGTAAGAACCTAGTATCTGTTAAAAATTTACCTGTTGAATTCACTGAATTTGTGATTAAAGTTTCAAACCCCCTGGGCCAGTGTGTTATGGTGGATAACATTTGTAAGAACTATCCGTTAATGGTAAAAGGTTGTTGCTTTCCAGCTAACTTGATGTTATTGCCATTTGATGAATTTGATGTGATCTTGGGAATGGATTAGTTGACCCGATATGATGTAGTGGTTAATTGTAAGTAGAAATATATTGTGTTGAAATGTCAGAATGGTGAATCGCTTCGTGTTGAATCTAATAAACTATATGGACTACCTAATGTGATTTCAGCAATATCAGTAAAAAAATATGTTAGAAAGGGATATGATGCTTACCTTGTGTATGTGTTAGATACTAAAGTATCTGAGTCAAAGATTCAGTTCGTACCAGTTGTATGTGAATTTCCTGATGTATTCCCAAAAGAATTACCTAGTTTACCACTGGATAGAGAAGTGGAATTCTCTATAGATCTTGTTCCGGGTACGACGTCGATATCCATAACACCTTACAGAATGACTTCTACTGAATTGAAAGAGCTGAAAGTACAATTACAAGAGTTGATTGACAGAAGTTTTACTCGACCTAGTTTCTCACCTTAGGGTGCACCAGTTCTGTTCATAAAGAAGAAGGATGGATCGTTGAGGCTGTGTATTGATTACAAACAGCTCAACAAAGTTACAATAAAGAACAAGTACTCATTGCCTCGTATTGATGACTTGTTTGACCTATTAAAATGTGCCATTGTATTTTCAAAGATTGATCTTCGTTCTGATTACTATCAACTCTGGGTAAAAGAATCAGATGTACCAAAGACAATTTTTAGAACCAGATATTGACACTATGAGTTTCTTGTGATGCCATTCGACTTGACAAATGCACTTGCAGTGTTCATGGATTTGATGAACAGAATTTTTAGCCCATATTTGGACAAGTTTGTGGTGGTATTTATAGATGATATTCTGGTTTACTCACGAGATGAAAATGAACATGCTGAGTATTTGAGAATAGTGTTGCAAACTCTGCGAGATAAACAACTATATGCCAAATTCAGTAAATGTGAATTTCGGCTACGGGAAGTTAGTTTTCTTGGGCATATAGTATCTACTGAAGGTATTAGAGTAGACCCAAATAAAATTTCAGCCATTATTAATTGAAAGCCACCGAAGAATGTGTCTGAAGTTCAAAGTTTTAAGTTTTCTGGGACTAGCTGGTTATTATCGAAGGTTTGTAAAAAGCCTTTCAATAATAGCTTCTCCGATGACTCGTTTACTGTAAAAAGATGTAAAGTTTGAGTGGACTGATAAATGTCAGCAGAGTGTTGATAGATTAAAAGCTTTATTGACAGAAGCTCCAATGTTAGTTCATCTAGAATCAGGTAAGAAATTTATAGTTTATAGTGACGCATCATTGAATGGTTTAGTCTGTGTCTTAATGCAAGAAGGTAAAGTAGTAGCCTATGCTTCAAGATAGCTAAAGCTGTAACAGTCCGATTTAGGGCCAAAGTGGAATAGTGGTTTCAAAACCACGAATCTGAGGTTAAAAAAATTATTTTGATTAAGTTTTAGTGTTTATATTATGATTGCATAATTGTGTGAAAATTTCGTTGCGAAATTTTATCGGTTGGGTATTTAATTTGACGTTTAGGACTAAATTGAAATAGGTGAAAAATGTGTGTGTTCTAGTTCATAAGTACTTGATTGAAATGGGGGTTTTAAGTAGAGGTCCTTAAATGGTAATTAGACCATTATAAGTTATATGGACAAAAATTTGGACATGGATGGAATTTTTAGAAAGTTTAGTAGTAAAGGCATTTTGGTCATTTGTGTATTAAATGAAATAAAATGGGAAAAATAACACAAAAATGTGTTCATCTTCATTAAGCTTGGTCGAAACTTGCATGTTCTCCATAGCTAGGGTTTTTCCCAAGCTTTCAAGCTCAATAGTAAGTGCATTCAAGCCCCGTTTTTAATGTTCTTTACATTTTTGAAATCCTCGTAGCTCGGTCTACCTATTTCTACCATTATTTTGAGTTAGGGTTTATGTTTAAAAATTTACCCATGAATGATATGCATGTATTTTGATGTTTGATGGTAGAATATGAATGTTTGAAGTTAAGAAAACGATCTTTTCTAAGCGATTTTTAGTGAAAATGAGCAACACCACATAATCGGTAAAAATACCTATTGTTCATAACTATGTGTTAGAGTGAGAATTTGATGTTGCCATAGAAGGGAAAACTGATCAGCATATCATAAAACATAATAATAAGGGCTGAAATTAAATTTCCGAGCCTAGGGGCAAAATCATAATTTTGTAAAAGTTAGGGGCAGAAATGTAATTTTTCCATAATGTGATTTTTGGATTGAAATAAATAGTATGAGTGTTAAATGAGCTAAATGTGTTGTTATAGATCAAGAAAGGCATGGAATCGACCTCGAACGGGGGAAGGAAAAGATTTTGGACGAAATTGCAAAATTTCCATATTTTGCACCGAGGTAAGTTTGTATGTAAATAATACATTAACTTCATTTACATTCTTATATTTCAGCCTATTATATATACATTCTAGCTGATTTTGAAGCATAAATTGACTATGAGAAGAATGGAAATAAGTAATAGAGATAGAAATCCTGGTTGAACATTCGGAAAGATTTAATAATATAGATGGAACGTAGCTAGGTCACATGTATGGTGCTGAGTGCACATCATGTGTACAAGAGAGCTACGAGATATTATGTGGTAGCTAGGTCACATGTGTGATACGGGATGTATCCCATGTAGACAAGAGAGCTACGGGAGAGATAAATGTAGCTAGGTCGCATGTGTGATTCCAAGTGAAGGACACCATGTAGACAAGAGAGCGACGAGATAAATTGGTTAGGTCACATGGGTGGTACTAAGTGTTCACCATGTGTACAAGAGAGCTGAATTATATGAATTATGATGTGTGGAGCTGTGTGCTGAAACCACCAAGTATCGAGAATTGATTCGAAGTGTTCAACGGGATGATTTTATAGTGACATTTTAATCATGGACCTATACTTGTGATGTATGAAATGTGGTGAAAATGAATTGTGACATGTACGTTAAAATCAGGTTAATACAAAGAAAGTGTAAAAGAGTGAATTTGCAATAATACTGTTTTTGGACAATCGCAGTGACGTGAATTTGAAAAATCACCAAAAATAGTAGGAATTTAATTAGAGGCTGAATGAGATATTAAATTAAAGCTTAGTGAGTCTATTCTCATGTAAGGGAAACAGAGCAAGTAAAGGAACTCTATATTTTTAGATATTTATATTTGTGTGTGACTTGTTCAGAATGACTATGTGATCCCCTGTTCTGACTTTGAAAAATCATTAAAAATTGTACAAAAATAATTAAGAAATATAATTTACATGAATAGATTCCTTGTTTAGTCTTGTTTTAAATGAAACAAATTTTGTGGATATTTTACTTTTGTACTGGGAGAAAATCAATTTGTAGTGAACAGAGGTCAGATTAGTCGAGCTGTATAATAGGGGAAACTTTAACTAATAAACTGTACTAATTGGCTGGACAAAAAATTCTAGAAAAATTAGTAAGAAGTAATATGAGTCTAGTTTCAGGAAAAATTTACGGATTTGAATTTCAAGTTTTGTAACTCGAGTTATGATTTATTTAGTGAACGTGACGCAGGAGAGACAGCTTAATCAAAGTGGAGTGAATAGAAAAATTAAAGTAGATATACTTGAGTTATTGTGTATATATATTAGATTCTTTAATTATTATTTATATACTTACTTAATAAGTTATAAGCTTACTTTCATTTCGTTCTTTTGTCTTATAGTGTCGTCCAGCTTGCTCAGGAGTTAAGGATCGTGAAGATCTGCCCGCACTATCAATACTTTAGGGTATTTGAACTAAACATTTTGAATTATGGCATGTATAATAGGCTTAGTTATTTTGTTACATGTCATAATTGCCTAGGTTTAAAATATTGGTTACAGTATTTGACCAATTATTTTGTACAAAGCCATTGAAGTTGGCTAATATTGTTCAAGACATATGTTATAACGATGCATTATCTAATTGGATGACATATTTCTATCTCGGTTTTGTTAATGGTATGTGTTATGTTTCGGTACTACCTCGTATACTGTTTCAGTGTTGAACACGGGTAAGGGGCATTACATTTAGTGGTATCAGAGCTATGGTTTAGTCGGTTCTCGGACTAATATAGTGTGTGTAAAAGTCTAGCTATACATGCCATAAATATACTGTGATAGTGTGGTGACTCCTGATTATTCTAAACTGTGTTTTGTTTTAATATAGTAATGGATCCTGATGGAACTGCGGCTGATGATGCTGCTCGTAACGCGCTGGCTCCCGCACAAGGGACCGCGCCTGTAGAAAGTAGACCTGAGACATCGAGACAAGGAGATGAGGGTCGGGATGCCTTTCTCCAAATGATGAACAATTGGTATACTGTGTTTATTCGAGCAAACCCAAATGTTCAACCTCCTCCACCCCCTCCCATACCTCAGACGATTCCTGTAGCTACTCAAGGCATAGATTTGGTAAGAATGAACAAGCCTCCGGTCGACAAGATTCGAAAACAAGGGGCCGAAGAGTTTAGAGAAAAGATCGACGATGATCCCGAGAAAGCAGAGTTCTGGCTTGAAAATTCTACCCGTGTATTTGATGAGCTATCATGTACACCCGAGGAGTGCTTAAAGTGTGCCGTATCACTTTTGAGAGATTCGGCTTACCATTGGTGGAAGACTTTGGTAGCAGTGGTGCCAAAAGAAAGGGTTACTTGGGATTTCTTCCAGAAAGAATTTAGAAAGAAATACATAAGTCAGCGATTTATTGATAAAAAACGGAAGGTTTCCTTGAATTGAAGCAAGGCAAGATGTCTGTGGCAGAGTATGAACGCGAATTTGTAAGACTCAGTAAGTATGCCCAGGAATGTGTATCCACCGAGGCTATTATGTGTAAAAGGTTTGAGGATGGACTTAATGAGGACATTAAAGTGCTTGTAGGAATTCTGGAGCTGAAAGAATTCGTAGTATTGGTTGATCGAGCTCTTAAAGCTGAAAAATTAAACAAAGAAAGAAGAAAAGCTGCTATTGCGGCCCGAGATGCTAGAAAGAGGCCGATAAGCAAGTCATTTCAATCTCAATCAAAGGGGTCCAAAGAGACAAACCCTCGAATGATAGTTTCAGCTGGGGATTCACACAGAGATCGTGGTAGGGCATATTCGGGGTCTAAAGCTCAAGCTACTTCAGTGGCAAGTGTGGGTAATGTGTGGTCTAGAAAGCCGAATGTCGACAATGTGGCAACATTTTGGTGAGTGTTGGGGAAGCGAGCGAGCTTGTTTCAGGTGTGGTTCTCACGAGCATTTTATCAGAGACTGTCCGGAGAAAGTTAAAGAAGAAAAATTTTAGAGTGCTAGACAAAGTACTACCGCTAACAGAGGTAGACCACCGAGAAATTCTGGAAGTGGAGCTAGCAGTAAAACTGTAATGAAAGATTCAGCGGCGATATCAGAAGTTAGAGCGCCTGCTAGAGCTTATGCCATACGTGCCCGAGAGGATCCATCATCTCCCGATGTGATTACTGGTACATTTTCTATCATGATACTATTGTTATTGCATTGGTTGATCCCGGGTCTACTCATTCCTATATTTGTATGAATTTAGTATCTAATAAGAAGTTGCCTGTTGAGTTTACTGAGTTTACGATTAAAGTGTCGAACCCCTTAGGCCAATATGAGCTAGTTGATAAGGTTTGCAAGAATTGCCCATTAATGATTCAAGGTCACTGTTTTCCGGCTAATCTGATGCTGTTACCATTTGATGAGTTTGACGTTATTTTGGGAATGGACTGTTTGACATTGTATGATGCCAAGGTAGATTGTAAACAGAAAACACTAGAGTTGAAATGTGAAAATGGTGAAATTCTGTGGGTTGAAACAGATGAATCAAATAAATTGCCTATGGCGATTTTGTACATGTCTGCACAGAAATACATGAGGAAAGGGTGTGAAGCTTATCTAGCCTATGTAATGAATACTGAGCTGTCTGAATTGAAGCTTGAATCAGTACTGATAGTCTGTGAATTTCCCGATGTATTTCCAGAGGAATTGCCTGGATTGCCTCCGAACAGAGAGATAGAGTTTGCCATTGATTTGTTGCCAAGGACTACACCGATCTCGATTGCTCCATATAGAATGGCTACGACTGAATTAAAAGAATTGAAGGCTCAGTTGCAAGAGTTAACAGACAAGGGATTTGTGAGACCAAGTTTCTCTCCCTAGGGTGCTCCTGTATTGTTCGTAAAGAAGAAGGATGGCTCAATGAGGCTTTGCATTGATTACCGTCAGCTCAATAAGGTGACTATAAAGAACAAGTACTCATTACTGAGGATTGATGATTTATTCGATCAATTAAAAGGGGCAACAGTGTTTTCAAAGATCGATTTGAGGTCCGGTTACTACCAGTTGAGAGTTAAGGAGTCAGATGTGTCGAAAACTGCCTTTTAGACAAGGTACGGACATTATGAGTTCCTTGTGATGCCTTTTGGCTTAACAAATACTCCGGCTATATTTATGGACTTGATGAACCGAATCTTTTGGCCATATTTAGATAAGTTTGTAGTGGTGTTCATAGATGACATTTTAATTTATTCTCGGGATGAGTCTGAGCACACCGAACACTTGAGAACTATATTGCATATCTTGAGAGAAAAGAAATTGTTTGCTAAGTTTAGTAAAAGTGAGCTCTGGCTTTGTAAAGTCGGATTTTTGGGACATATAGTCTCAGGTGATGGTATTCGGGTGGATCTGAGCAAGATTTCCGCGATCGTTGATTGGAAATCGCCAAAGAATGTATCCGAGGTTAGAAGCTTTTTAGGCTTGGCCGGGTATTATAGACGTTTTGTCGAGGGATTTTCGATGATTTCCTCTCCTATGACTAAGTTGCTGCAAAAGAATGTTAAGTTTGAATGGACCGATAAATGTCGTGAGTTTTTGAAAAGTCGAAAGCACGATTGATCAAGCACCAATATTAGTACAGCCCGAGCCAGGGAAGGAGTTCGTAATTTATAGTGATGCATCATTGACAGGCCTTGGATGTGTGCTAATGCAAGAGGGTAAAGTGGTGGCTTATGCCTTGAGACAGTTAAAACCACATGAGAAGAACTATCCTACACATGATTTGGAATTGGCCACTATTGTCTTTGCCTTGAAGATCTGGCGACATTATTCGTATGGTGAAAAATGCTGAATTTTTACTGATCACAAAAGTCTGAAGTATTTAATGAATCAAAAGGATTTGAATCTGCGGCAGCGAAGATGGTTTGAATTATTGAAGGATTATGAGCTAGTGATTGATTATCATCCGGGAAAAGCGAATGTAGTTGCTGATGCCTTGAGCGGGAAATCTCTTTTTACTTTGAGAGCCATGAATACGAGGTTAGCATTGTCTGATGATGGGTCAATCTTGGCAGAGATGAGGGTTAAACCGTTATTTCTCCAGCTAATTTGTGATGCTCAAAAGAATGATAGTAAGTTGCGAACCAAGAGAACTCAGTGCGAATTGGGTTACGACTCAGATTTTCGAGTTGGACCATATGACTGTTTGATGTTTCGAGATAGGATTTGTGTACCAAAAATGATGAATTGATTGAGAAAATTTTACATGAGGCGCATGATGGTCGTTTGTCATCCACCACAGTAGCACAAAAATGTATAATGATTTAAAGAAGTTGTATTGGTGGCGGTATGAAAAGGGACATTTACGAATTTGTAACCAAGTGTTTGATCTGTCAACAAGTAAAAGCCGAGCATCAAGTGCCTTGAGATTACTCCAACCGATAATGGTACACAGTGGAAATGGGATAGGATTACTATGGATTTTGTAACCGGTTTGCCTTTGACTCCTAAAAAAAGGATCTTTATGGGGTAGTGGTTGATAGGTTAACAAAGTCGGCTCACTTTATACCAATGACGTATCGATTACTCACTTGATAAATTAGCTGAATTATATATTCTTTGAAATTGTGAGGTTGCACGGGTACCTATGTCTATAATATCGAGATAGAGATCTAAGGTTTACCTCGAGATTCCGGAAAAAGTTACAAGAAGCTTTGGGTACAAAATTGAATTTTAGTACCGCGTTTCATCCACAAACAGATGGTCGATCGAAAAGAGTAATCCGGATACTCGAAGATATGCTTAGATCTTGTGTTTTAGAATTTGAAGGCGATTGGGAGAAATATCTATCTTTGGTTGAATTTGCCTACAATAACAGTTTTTTGATCAAGTATACAGATGGCACCGTCATTTAAGCCTTGTATGGTCGCAAGTGTCGGACTCCTTTATATTGGACCGAACTTAGTGAGAAACATATTCACAGAGTTGATTTAGTTAAAGAAACCGAAGAAAGTAAAAATAATTCGTGATTGCTTGAAAGTCGCCAGATTAACAAAAGTCATATCACATTTAAAAAGAAAAGAGATTGAATTTCAGGTGGGTGATAAAGTGTTCTTGAAGGTGTCACCATGGAAGAAGATTCTGAGATTTAGCCAAAAAGGCAAGTTAAGTCCGCATTTTATTGGGCCGTACGAGATTATTGAGAGGATTGAACCAGTGGCATATCGGTTGGCCTTACCGGCAGAGCTAGAAAGAATTCATAACGTGTTTCATGTATCAATGTTGCGACGTTATCGTTCTGATCCTTCACATGTGATTTCTCCAATAGAAATTGAAATTCGATCGGACTTGACCTATGATGAGGAACCGATTAAGATTTTGGCTCGAGAAGTAAAACAGTTGAGAAAGAAAAGTATAGCTTTAGTGAAAGTGTTATGGCAAAGACATGGAGTAGAAGAAGCTACGTGGGAACCAGAGGAAGCCATGAGAAAACAGTACCCAAATCTCTTTACCGGTAAGATTTTCAGGGACGAAAATCCCTAAAAGGGGGGAGAGTTGTAACAGTCCGATTTAGGGCCAAAATGGAATAGTGGTTTCGAAACCACGAATCTGAGGTTAAAAAAAAATATTTTGATTAAGTTTTAGTGTTTATATTATGATTTCATAATTGTGTGAAAATTTCGTTGCGAAATTTTATCGATTGGGTGTTTAATTTGACGTTTAGGACTAAATTGAAATAGGTGAAAAATGTGTGTGTTCTAGTTCATAAGTACTTAATTGAAATGGGGGTTTTAAGTAGAGGTCCTTAAATGGCAATTAGACCATTATACTTTATATGGAAAAAATTTGGACATGGATGGAATTTTTAGAAAGTTTAGTAGTAAGGGCATTTTGGTCATTTGTGTATTAAATGAAATAAAATGGGGAAAATAACACAAAAATGTGTTATCTTCATTAAGCTTGGCTGAAACTTGCATGTTCTCCATATCTAGAGTTTTTCCCAAGCTTTCAAGCTCAATAGTAAGTGCATTCAAGCCCCGTTTTTAATGTTCTTTACATTTTTGAAATCCTCATAGCTCGGTCTACCTATTTCTACCATTATTTCGAGTTAGGGTTTATGTTTAAAAATTTACCCATGAATGATATGCATGTATTTTGATGTTTGATGGTAGAATATGAATGTTTGAAGTTAAGAGAACGATCTTTTCTAAGCGATTTTTAGCGAAAACGAGCAAAACCGCATAATCGGTAAAAATACCTATTGTTCATAACTATGTGTTAGAGTGAGAATTTGATGTTTCCATAAAAGGGAAAAATGATCAGCATGTCATAAAACATAATAATAAGGGCTGAAATTAAATTTTCGAGCCTAGGGGCAAAATCATACTTTTGTAAAAGTTAGGGGGCAAAAATGTGATTTTTCCATAATGTGATTTTTGGATTGAAATAAATAGTATGAGTGTTAAATGAGCTAAATGTGTTGTTATAGATCAAGAAAGGCATGGAATCGACCTCGAACGGGGGAAGGAAGTTATAGATCAAGAAAGGAATGGAATTGACCTCGAACGGGGGAAGGAAAAGATTTTGGACTAAATTGCAAAATTTCTATATTTTGCACCGAGGTAAGTTTGTATGTAAATAATATATTAACTTCATTTACATTCTTATATTTCAGCCTATTATATATACATTCTAGCTAATTTTGAAGCATAAATCGACTATTAGAAGAATGGAAATAAGTAATAGAGATAGAAATCCCAGTTGAACATTCGGAAAGATTTAATAATATAGATGAAACGTAGCTAGGTCACATGTATGGTGCTGAGTGCACATCATGTGTACAAGAGAGCTACGAGATACTATGTAGTAGTCAGGTCACATGTGTGATACGGGATGTATCCCATGTAGACAAGAGAGCTACGGGAGAGATAAATGTAGCTAGGTCGCATGTGTGATTCCAAGTGAAGGACACCATGTAGACAAGAGAGCTACGAGATAAATTGGTTAGGTCACATGGGTGGTACTAAGTGTTCACCATGTGTACAAGAGAGCCAAATTATATGAATTATGATGGGTGGAGCTGTGTGCTGAAACCACCAAGTATCGAGAATTGATCCGAAGTGTTCAACGGGATGATTTTATAGTGACATTTTAATCATGGACCTATACTTGTGATGTATGAAATGTGGTGAAAATGAATTGTGACATGTACGTTAAAATCAGGTTAATACAAAGAAAGTGTAAAATAGTGAATTTGCAATAATACTGTTTTTGGACAGTCGCAGTGACGTGAATTTGAAAAATCACCAAAAATAGTAGGAATTTAATTAGAGGCTGAATGAGCTATTAAATTAAAGCTTAGTGAGTCTATTCTTATGTAAGAGAAACAGAGCAAGTAAACAAACTCTGTATTTTGAGATATTTATATTTGTGTGTGACTTGTTCAGAATGACTATGTGATCCCCTGTTCTGAATTTGAAAAATCATTAAAAATTGTACAAAAAATAATTAAGAAATATAATTTACATGCATAGATTCCTTGTTTAGTCTATTTTTAAATGAAACAAATTTCGTGGCTATTTGACCTTTGTACTGGGAGAAAATCAATTCGTAGTGAATAGAGGTCAGATCAGTCGAGCTGTATAACAGGGGAAACTTTAACTAATAAACTGTACTAATTGGCTAGACCAAAAATTCTAGAAAAACATTAGTAAGAAGTAATATGAGTCTAGTTTCAGGAAAAATTTATGAATTTGAATTTTGAGTTTTGTAACTCGAGTTATGATTTATTTAGTGAACATGACGCAGGAGAGACAGCTTAATCAAAGTGGAGTGAATAGAAAAATTAAATTAGATATACTTGAGTTATTGTGTATAGATATTAGATTCTTTAATTATTATTTATATACTTACTTACTAAGCTATAAGCTTACTTTCATTTCTCTCTTTTGTCTTATAGTGTCGTCCAGCTTGCTCAGGAGTTAAGGATCGTGAAGATCTGCCCGCACTATCAATACTTTAGGGTATTTGAACTAAACATTTTGAATTATGGCATGTATAATAGGCTTAGTTATTTTGTTACGTGTCATAATTGCCTAGGTTTAAAATATTGGTTACAGTATTTGACCAATCATTTTGTACAAAGCCATTGAAGTTGGCTAATATTGTTCAAGACATATGTTATAACGATGCATTATCTAATTGGATGACATATTTCTATCTCGGTTTTGTCTAATGGTATGTGTTATGTTCCGGTAATACCTCGTACCCTGTTTCGGTGTTGAACACGGGTAAGGGGCGTTACAAAATCCACATGAAAAGAACTACCCAACACACGATCTTGAATTGGCAGCCATAATGTTTGCATTGAAAATCTGGTGACACTACTTGTTTGGTGAAAAATGTCACATATTCACCGATCATAAAAGTCTGAAATCCTTGATGTCATAGAAAGACTTGAATTTGAGACAGTGCATATGGCTTGAGTTATTGAAAGATTATGATCTTGTCATTGACTATCATTCAGGAAAAGCCAATGTGGTTGCTGATGCTCTAAGCAGAAAATCCTTGTTTTCCTTGCGAGCTATGAATACTCCATTGTCAACACCTGATGATGGATCAATTATAGCAGAGTTGAAAGCTAGACCAATGTTTTTATAACAGATCTCTAGAGCTCAGAAAAATGATAGTAAGTTGCAAGCAAAACGGATACAAAGTGAATTGACTCTTGACTCAGAATTTCAGATTAGGACTGGTGGTTGTTTGTTATTTAGAGGTAGAGTATGTGTACCGAAAGGTTTAGAATTGGGACAGAAGATTTTGAATGAAGCTCACAATGGTAACATGTCTATACATCCAGGTAGTAATAAATGTATAATGATTTGAAAAAGATGTACTAGTGGCCGGGAATGAAACGAGATATTTTTAAGTTCGTATCTAAGTGTTTGATATGTCAGTAAGTAAAATATGAACATCAGTTGCCTTCTGGACTATTATAGCCAGTTACGATACCGAAATGGAAATGGGAAAGAATTACCATGGACTTTGTAACGGGATTACCTTTATCACCGAGAAAAAAAGTCGCCGTTTGGGTAATTTTCGATCGTTTAATGAAGTCTGCACACTTTGTTCTGCTACGTATGGATTATTCTTTGGACAAATTGGCTAAATTATATGTTTCTGAGATTGTCAGATTGCATGGAGTGCCTGTCTTCATTATTTCAGATAGGGATCCTCGGTTTACATTTTGATTCTAGAGCAAATTGCAAGAAGCTATGGGTACTCAGTTACACTTTAGCACTGCATTTCATCCCCAAACAGATGGTCAATCTGAATGGGTAATACAGATCTTGGAAGATATGCTTCGATGTTGTACACTTGAGTTTGATGGTAACTGGGAAAGGTATTTTGCCTTTGGTTGAATTTGCTTATAATAACAGTTATCAGTCTAGTATTAAAATGACACCATATGAAGCCTTGTATGGTCGTAAATGTAGAGCACCATTTTACTGGGCAGAACTCAATGTGAAAAAGTTACATGGAGTTGACTTGGTCTGAGAGACCGAGGAAAAATAAAGGTAATTCAAGATAGCTTGAAAGCAGCCTTTGATCATCAAAAGTCCTATGCTGATTTGAAATGAAAAGAAATAGAATTTCAAGTCAGTGACAAAGTATTCTTGAAAGTGTTGCCTTGGAAGAAAGTTCTCTAGTTTGGTCACAAAGGAAAAATGAGTCTACAGTTCATTAGACCATATGAGATTATAGAAAGAATTAGGCCGGTTGCTTATCGGTTAGCCTTACCACTCGAACTTGATTTGATTCACAATGTTTTTCACGTGTCTATGCTACGACAGTACTGATCTGATCCTTCACATGTTATCTCTCCAACAGAGGTAGAGATTCAGCCTATTATGACATACTATGAAGAACCAATCAAAATCTTAGCTCGAGAAACAAAAGAGTTGATAAATAAAAATGTAGCTTTAGTAAAAGTTCTTTGGCAATGAAATGCTATTAAAGAAGCTACTTGGGAGCTGGAGCATACTATGAGGAAGCAATACCCGAATCTTTTTACTTGTAAGATTTTCGAGGACGAAAATCCCTAAAGGGGGGAGAGTTGTAACAAACCATTTTTTGGTAGAATCGGAACAGTGGTTTCGGGACCACAAATCCGACCCAAAAATAAGGTTTTTTTTATTTCATTATATGGCCCATAATATGGTAGATATGTCATGTGAAAATTGTAATACAAAAATTTTATAGATTTAGTGCTTAATTACGAGAAGGACTAAATCATATAAAATGCGAAAGTTAAATTCTAGTAGATATAAGGATCAAATAGCTATGTAATTCAAAACTTAAGGTCCTTATATGGTAATTAGACCATTAAGAAAAGTATGTAGATTTTTCTTGGTGACTCATCCATGGAAATATAGAAAAAGCGCAAGCACTAAATTGGAAATAGCAAAATACCTAATTAATTAAAAGATGAAAAGAAAATATATCATCTTATTTTCATCATCTTCAACCTAAAATTCTATGGAAACCCTAGGAGAGAGAGGGGAAACTTTCAAGGCCTAATTGGGTAAGTTTTCTTGTCTTGTTTTTAGTAATTTCAATATTTTTGAAATCGAGATAACTTAATCGCTCTATTTGAGGGATTAATTTTAAAAGTTATCAAGGTATGAAAAATGGGTCAAGGATGTATATGCTGAAAATTAGAAATTTATGGTAGAAAATGAAAGATTATTGATAGATAAACAACTTTTACAAAGTGATTTTTAATGAAAACATGATTTAGAGACTAAAATGAAAAGTTGAGAATTTGATGAAAAATTTTGAAATTTTTTGAATACGTGTGGTGCAAAAATTGTAATGGGGCTTTGGTTAGGCTGGGAATAGGGAGTAATTTGCACAAGTTTCATTTTTTGAGCCTAGGGACAAAATCAAAATTTATGGAAAAGTCAGGGGCAAAATGGTAATTTTGCCTAGGTCATAAATTGAGTCCATTTGAATTTAAAATGTGTGAAATTGATGGTTAAATTCATTTATATAGATCCAAAAAACACTAATTCGAGGTTAGATCGAGGAAAAGAGAATGTTTCGAATTAGTATATTTTTAATAGGAACAAGTGTCGAGTAAGTTTGTGCAACTTAATCGGGCATGTAATTATGTTAATTAAACGTTGTGTTTGCATGTAATGTAATTTATGTTGATGTGCCTTACTTGTATTGTAACAGCCCGATTTTGGGCCTAGTCGGAACAGTGGTTTTGGGACCACAAATCAGACGTAAGAAATTTTTTATTATTATATTATTATGGTCTACGATTTCACGGAATGATTTTTTGAAAATATCGTTTGACAATTTCGACGTTTGGGCACTCAATTTAGTCAAAAGGACTAAATTGTAAAAAGTACAAAAGTTGAGTTCTACATGCTAGAGGTGTCCAATTGTTATGAAATTTTAAATTAGAGGTCCTTAAATGATGATTAGACCATTGGTTAATTTGTTGGACAAAAATGGACATGAAATGGGTGAAATAGAATATTTTTAAGTTAGGGGCATTTTGGTCATTTGGTAATTAAAATAATAAAAAGGGAAAATAAAAGCCAAATTTATGCTCATCTTCAACCTTTGGTCGAAATTTGCATGGAAGCCATGGCTAGGATTTTGTTCAAGCTTTCCAAGCTCAATAGTAAGTTCGTTCTTGCCCTGTTTTTAATGATTTTCATTTTTTTGAGATCCTTGAAGCATGATCTACCTATTTCTAGCCTTATTTTGAGTTAGGTTTCATGTTTGAAATTTTACCCATGTGTTTATTTTGATGTTTAATGGAGGAGTATGTAAGTTTGATGTTAGAGAAACGACTTTTACTAAGTGATTTTAGGTGAAAATGCATGAAAGGGACTATTTGTAAAAGTTATAAAATTTGTCATAAAAGCGTGGTTTACTGGAAATTGTGGGCTGCTATAGTTATGAAAATTATTCGGCTAGGCTTAAAGTGCAAATAAATTGAATAAAATCATTTTACGAGCCTAGGGGCAAAAGTGTAAATATGACAACATTTAGGGAAAAAAACGTAAATATGTCATAATGTGATTTTTGGATCACATTGAATAATGTGACTAATAAATAAGTTAAATGTGATGTTTTAGATAAAAGAAAATGAGGTTTGGACCAAGAACGGGGGGAAAACACACATTTGACGATCAGATCCTTTTACTATTTTTGGTATCGAAGTAAGTTTGTATGAAAATAATGCAACATGCTGTTATTATTATAAGTTTAATTTTTAAATATTGCATGAAATGTATATGTATATGTATTTGTCTTTATGAAATGGATTCACAATGACTCGATGACATTCGACAAAATTTCGAGATGAGGTCCCATATAAGACCATGTCTGGGACATGACATCGGCACCGATATAAGATCCCATGTAAGACGATGTCTGGCACATGACATTGGCATCGATATGTGTGTAAGTAATTCAAAAATTCCATTACTATGTGTTTAATATTTTATAGTATAAGATACATGTATGTATGCCCTAATGAAATTGGCTTGTGATGATTCAATGGAAACTTGATGATAGCTTTGTCTCTCGGAAGTTCCGGGGAACCCTGAGGAATGCTTAGGATCCGTATATCATGACACCATGGTTAATGAGATCCTGTGTAAGACCATGTCTGGGACATGGCATCGGCGTTAATATGTGAGGCAGTGTAAGACCATGTTTGGGACATGGCATCGAGGTTGATATGTGAGCCAGTGTAAGACCATGTCTGGGACATGGCATCGGCGTTGATATGTAAGCCAGTGAAAGACCATGTCTAGGACATGGCATCGACACTGATATGAGATTTCGTATAAGACCATATCTCGGATATGGCATCGATATATGGATCCATGTAAGACCATGTCTGGGACATGGCTTTTACACTCTATTTGGTGCATGATGATTCTGAACATCGTTTAGTACTCCAAGTGGTTCAACGAGTAATTCAAATATTATATCAAAGTTGTGATAAGGAATGATTATGTCATGAAGTAGTACAGGTATATACGTAAAACTCATGAGAAATGATTCGATTTAAGATGCACCTTTGCTAAGGATGCAAATAAGTAAGTCATGTTTATGAGAATGATTTTGTGATGACCTTGTGGTTATGGGTCTATGTTCATGAGATATGAATATATGGTAAATTTGATTGATGATTATGTATGAAGCTTTTAAGCCAAATCGAATTGAGATACTATGTGTTTATTCCTTTGATTTTGTGGTTCAATGAATAATGAAAAGAGGAAAGGATCGGCATAAATGCCTATTAAAAATGGTTATGAATGTATGGATAGATAAGAGTTTTTGGACATTTGAATGATGTTAAGCTATATCCTTGGAAATGTGAATGTACAAAAGTAATGTGTACTAAAACAGTCATGGACAGCAGCAGTAGTCTGAATTTGAAAATCCACCAAAAATTGTGGAAATTGAATTAAAGGGTAAATAAAATATGAAATTAAAGATTATTGAGCCTATTTTCACATAGAAGAAATGGTGTCAGCAAAAGGAATTCATATGATGATAATTGAATTGTTGTGAGACAAGGTTAGAATGATTTTGGGTTCCTTTTTGAATTTGGAAAATCATTAAAAATTTTAAGATAATAATTAAGGGTTATAATTTATATTCTTAGAATCCTTAATGAGTATATTTTCAAAGGAAACAAACAAGAACATCTTCCAAATCCTGTATGAGGAGATAATTAATTTTTAGTGAAGAAGGGTTGGAACTGTCGGACAGCGAAACAGAGGTGACTTTGAAGAATAAACTGTACTTATTGGCTAAATAAAAAATTCTAAAATTTTATGGTAAGAATATATGTGAGTCTAATTTCTGGAAAAATTAGCAGATTTTAATTTGGAGTTCCATAGCTCCAGTTATAAATAATTTGGTGACTATGACTCGAGAAAACAGCTTGACATGAACATAAGTAAAAAGTGCAATTATGCTTGTATTACCTTGAGATCATATTGTGAGAATTAGTAGAAGCATGTTAATAATTGCTCAATATTTTCATACGGACTTACTAAGCTATATAGCTTAGCCCCTCGCTCTCCTATGTCCTATAGGGTCACTAAGCTAGCTCGGGTTGGAGATCACCAGAGATGTTGTCACACTTATCAAATTATCATTGTAGGGTAAAAGTGAATACAAACCTCTTAATCTTATGGCATGTATAGGGACTAAGTTACTTTGTTAATGTGTTATATTATTTAGCCATATGTATTGGCTTATGATGATTTAATACTCCAATTTGTATATATAGCCATGAAGGATGGCTTATGTTGATCTTATTATTATTCATGTGTATGTCAATGTCTTATAAGGTGTTTTATATTTGCTTGATGAGTGATGGTTGAATGTGATCAAGCGGTTATGTTGTTGAAGGACTAAGTATGATGTGTGTATATATATGGGCATAAGAGGGTGGCAAATGGCTTGGAAAATAGCCTTGAAATTGTCCAGACGGGCGTGTGTCTAGGCCGTGTGACACACGGTCAGCCCCATGGGCGTGTGATCCGGTCGTGTGTCCTCTGCACCCTAATTAGGTAAAATAGAATACCCAGTAGTAAACACACGGGCAGAGACACAGCCATGTGTCTCAGCGTGTGAAGGACACGGCCTTAGCGCGCAGGCATGTGACTTGGCCGTGTTACCCTATCTTTGCTGATGACGTCATAAATAGAGAGTTACACGGGCTAGGGACAATGGCGTGTCCCGAGCCACACGGGCATGTGAGATCACATGGCCTGCCAACACGGGTGTGTGACCTTCCAAAATAAGAAATTTTTTTAAGTAATATGAAAGTTTTGAAAGTTCTCATTTAGTCTCGAACGACATCCAATGTATGTTTTGGGCCTCGAGGACCCATATAAGGGACGATATGCATGTGAAGGAAAAGTTTTAAATTTGAACGATAATTTAGGTCTCAATTTTGTATGATTGTGTGAGTTTATGTCCGGTAATGCCTTGTACCTTGTTCCAGCGTTGAATACGGGTAAGGGGTGTTACATTTAGTGGTATTAGAGCTATGGTTTAGTCGATTCTTGGACTAACCTAACATATGTGTGGAAACACAAAAATTTATATACTTTTACATACCCATTTTTACTTAAATTCATGCAAATCCGGTTAAATTCTTGTCGAAAAATAATTAAATATTATAAAATAATTAAATTGTGTTAAAAATATGAACATGATGAATTTTAGTTAATTTTATACTTAATTTTGATTAATTTTGACTATTTTTGACCGATTCGCGCAAAGGCCGAAAATTGGCTTGGCTGACACTACTGAAAGCACAAAATCGAGAAGCAGTTTGAAGTATCGAGACACATTAATTTCTAGCCTAAGACAGTCTAGAAATGTGTATTAATTCATAATTTAATTAATTTTAATTTATTCCCCATTTAATTTGGGTTAAATAAATTATTTTTAATTAATTATGGAGAAAGGGTCCAGTTGAACCACACTGGTCGAACCAAATTGAGTGAACCGAACTAGCCACTAATTAGGCAGCCCAGAACCGTCCATATGCTGACCCAAATCAGCATTTTAGTTGATTAAATATGCTTGCAAAAAGGCCCTTGAAAGACTTCCAAATTGCATTCTAACCCCACCTTTAATTGTGGCTTTGTAGATTTGCCCCAGGCTATTTTTAGCAAAGTTGAAAGTCTCAACTTTTGCCAAGTAGATGGCAGGCCATAGGGGAGCTCTTTGGCTGCTGGAATTTTCTATTTTTATCAGTCACAATCAGCTATAAAAGGCACCCCTTGCTGATCATTCAAACCATCCCTCAATCCCACAACATTCTCTCATTCTTCCTTCTCTTCTCTCACTTTTCTCTCCATATTTTCCACCCCATTTCCCTTTTTGTTCAAGTGCCGATTTCTTCTCTTGGGAAAGAGGCTCTCATCAGCCATTTTGGAGCAGCAATTAGGTGTTCATAAGCCACCTTAATAGCCGAGGGTAACGAAGAATAAAGAACGAAGCAACTAGCCAAGCCACGGAGAAACACCAGATTTGCTTCTTGTTCCCTATCTCTTTAATTTTTGTTGTTGTTTTGACGAACATGTTTATGAATATTTATGCTATTGAAATGGTTATTTCAATCAATTTAGCTTAAATTAAGTTTGTGTTGGGTTGATTATATTCTACCTACTTGAATTTTTAAAATGATGTTTATGCTGTTATAGGTCTCAATAAATTGCTTGGTTAAGTAAAATCATGCCTAGGTTATTTTTGCAATATAATTGTTGAATAACTAATGAATTAATTATTAAATCGTATTGAAATTATAATTAATAGACACAATGCTTAATCAGTTGCATGTTTATTCTTCTAAGGTAGTTGAAGTTTAAATTAGCATTGTATTCGCGATACATATGCCTTGCATAACTTGCAAGATTTTTGTGATTAAACTGTTTCAAGGTAGAAATACCCTGTTACCTCACTTAATCTTTTATATGCTTGTGAAGATTGATTAACCGCTTGGATTGACATTGAAAAATGTTCAAGAGGTTGATTAATTTAATAAGTATGTATGAGCAGTAGTTAGCAAATTACCGAGTTGTCGTGAATTTATTTGTAGCAATATAAACATCATTTTAATAATTCTAAGTTAAAGAATTGTAATTAATCCAACACAAGTATGTTATCTTGATTAAATATTATTTGAAATCGTGCATTAGAACTCTTTTATTTTAATTATTTACTTAGTTTTTAAACAGTTTTGACCATCTTTTAAAACCAAATTATTTTTACCTCACCAAAGTGTTTTACAATTAATTTCATAAATAATTCATTTTACAGTCCCTGTGGGTACGATAACTCGACATTTACTTGTCACTTTATTACTTGTTGCGATTGTGTACACTTGCACATTTGAGTTTAGCTATACATGCCATATTACTATTTGTGATAGTGTGATATCTCCCAGCTCTAACAAAATCGTTTTGTTAAGACAGAGATGACGTCCAACTGAGCTATTTTCGATAATTCTGAAAATGATAGTGAGATGATTGAAATATGCTTACGATGTGTTGAAATTTGGAAAGGTATGAATAGAAATTGATGATATGCATGTGTTCATGTACGAAAAGAGATACCCGTAAGTTGAGGAATGTGGAAAGGTGAAATAAAACGAAAGTTTATGTTGTGATAAGCTTATCCATGTATGTTGGTATTCACATGATGTTATGTGCTCAACCATTTGATTTAGTGGATATGATAAGTAGATTTACCCAATGGATGGAATGTGTGTATAAGTACACTCGTTTGAATGACGCATAATCAGTATGTCCATATAGTTGAATCTCATGTTTAATTGTTAAATTAGAGAATATATAATGTTTTGTTTTATGAATTTGTTATGGAACCGTAAATTTTATAATGGTATGGAAATTGAACTAGGAGATCAAATTGAGTAGAACGTAGGAGATGAGTATGATCATTCAGTGACGAATTGACGGATAAGACCATGGTTGGACCATGGCAGTACATTTGAGTACGTGTAAGACCATAGTTGGACTATGGCATCAAGTAAATGATGCACTAAGCCCGTAAAACGTTCTCTAATTTGACAAATGATGGTAAGTAAAATTGAAGCTAAGTGTTGGAATTTAAGTAGATATTAATATTGGGCTTGAGTAAGTAAATTCACTGTTTGAAATTACGGATGAAAGAAAACATTTGTAAAATGAATAAGTGTGATAATTTACTTGAAGTGAACTATGTGATTTTGATGATATGATGTTAATGATGAATGCTAAGTCATATGCGTGTAATTATGAGAGTCAAGTTAGAGGCTTTACGACCTCACCTCCTTACCAGTGTTGTTTTTATAACAAAAATTCATGAAAATCATGTTAAATAAGTTCATAAGTGTGAAACTAAAGAGTTTAGTAGTGAAATAATTTGTAATGCATACAGAGATAAGAATAGTTTGGAATGTGAAAACAGTTTTGGAAGAAATATCAAAATGTTTTAAAGATTATACAAATTACGCAATGTCTCAGTTAAAGAAGAAGTTAAACTCAGCTAATCGACTCATTTAGATAAGATGTCTAAAGCATGTATTTACTGGAATTTTTCCCGAATTGGTCTTCGTTAGTGAATGGAATAATGCGAGACTCATGATGAAAGGATTAGTCAAAGAAACGATAATCGAGTTGTAGAGGTGTCTATGTGTAACAATTATGGTTGAATAAATTATGATGACCTCTTCTGGGTATTCTATATATTCCTTATTCTCAGAGATATGTGTGTGATTGTTCATTTCCTGATGTGGTTCTTATGTTGTGAGAATGTTAGCTAACTCTAATGTTAGTCGAAAGCACTATTAGCCTGGTTGGTTTATGATCAGTATTATTTTATCTCTCTCTTCAGGACTCTATTCTAGTATGTTCAGAATAAAATATGATGGTGAAAACTTAAGTGAGACTATTCTTCTGTATCTACTAGATGTTGTTTTGCTGTATATATATACATATTTAGAAAATGTGTTATTTTTTCTACGATGGAAATTCCAAAACTGGTAATTTTGATTAAGTCAATGAGTTCAAGCAGGATATTTGTTCCCTAGAGCTAATACGGTTGAAAAAAGTATAGTGACATGTTATTATTTGAAAGTTAAAATCAACCTAGTTGTTTTTATCAGAGTAAGTTGATTTCTTGAGATGTAGTTTGAATTATATGTATTTAAGCATGTCCTCAGCTAAAGGAATAACTCATGTGAATTCATGAGTATATATATAGACGGATAGTCTGAATGAAGAAATTATATTCTAGAAAGTATGATATAGAGATATACTTATTGGATTGCTCTAACCGAATGATGTTATTACGAGTTAAAGTTGTTCAGATTTGAAAGGTTAACGCATTTATGAAAGTTTGAGTAGTCGGATTCGTGTTAGTAAAGTTCCAAACAGTTAAAGGTATTGTTAACCGAAGCAATGATTCTGGAATCGGCTGAATTGAGTAAAGAATTTGTGATTTTTGTGATGTACTATTGAACAAATTAGAATGTAATAGCCCGATTTTGGGCCTAGTCAGAACAGTGATTTCGAGACCACAAATCTGACATAAGAAAATTTATTTTTATTATATTTTTATGGTCTACGATTTCACAAAATGATTTTTTGAAAATTTCGTTTGAAAATTTTGACGATTGGGCACTCAATTTAGTCAAAAGGACTAAATCATAAAAAGTGCAAAAGTTAAGTACAACATGCTAAAGGCGATGAAAATTTAAATTGGAGGTCCTTATATGGTAATTAGACCGTTGGTTAATTTGTTGGACAAAAATGGACATGAAATAGGTAAAATGGAATATTTTTAAGTTAGGGGCATTTTGGTCATTTAGTAATTAAAATGAATTAAAAACAAAATTAAAAGCCAATTTCTGTCCATCTTCAATCCCTTGGCCGCGACTTGCATGGAGAAACCATGGCTAGGGTTTTTCAAGCTTCCAAGCTCGATTGTAAGTCCGTTCTAGCCCCATTTGTAATGATTTTTACGTTTTTGCAATCCCTATAACAATATCTATCTATTTCTACCATTTATTTGAGCTAGGGTTGATGTTTAAAAGTTTACCCATGTGCTACATGTTATATTTTGATGTTTAAGGGAGGAATATGAATTTTTTGTGTGTTAAACGACTTTTACTAAGTAGTTTTTGGTGAAAACACTATAAAGGACTAATTTGTAAAAGTTATAATATTTATCATAAAAGTGTGATTTAGTGGAAATTTTGGGCTGCTATAGTTATGAAAATGATTCATCTAGGCTTAAAATGCAAAGAAATTGAATAAAAATTATTTTACGAGCCTAAGGAAAAAAGTGTAAATATGATAAAGTTTAGAGGCAAAAACGTAATTTTTCCATAATATGATTTTTGGATCACATTGACTAATGTGACTAATATATAGACTAAATGTGATATTATAGATAAAAGAAAACGAGGTTCGGACCTAGAACGGGGGAAAAATAAGAAATTGACGGTTAGATCCCTTTTTGCCATTTTGGTGTCGAGGTAAGTTTGTATGAATATAAAGCAACATGTTATTACTATTATATGTTTAATCCTTAAATATTTCATGAAATGTATATGTATATGTATTTGTTTTTATGAAATTGATTCATAATGTCTCAATGATGACTCGACAAAAGTTGGTGTATTAGAAATTCCGGTTCAACCCTAGGAATAGCTAAGATACAGATATCATGACATGTGAGTATTGAAATCTCGTATATGACCATATCTGGAGTATGACATCGGCATCGAAATGAGATCCCGTGTAAGACCATATCTGGGATATGGCATCGGCATCGAGATGAGATCCCGTGTAAGACCATATCTGGAATATGGCATCGGCATCGATAAGAGATCCCGTATAAGATCATGTCTGGGACGTGGAATTGGCATCAGTATGAGATCCCATGTAAGACCATATCTGGGATACGGCATTGGCATCGATATGAGGTCTCGTATAAGACCATGTCTGGGACATGGCATCGACACCATTATGAGACTTCGTATAAGTTCGTAGCTGGGCTATTGGTATCGATGTGTGACCCATGTAAGACCATATCTGAGATATGGCATTGGCATCGATATGAGGTCTCGTATAAGACCATGTCTGGGACATGGCATCGGTACCGTTATGAGACTACGGGTAAGTCCGTAGCTGGGCTATTGGCATCGATGTGTGATCCCATGTAAGACCATGTCTGGGACATGGCTTTGGCATCCTATTATGTGTATTATGATTTTGAGTATCCTTTAGTATTCCAAGTGGTTCAATGGGTAATTCAAAGATTATATCAAAGTTGTGATAATGTATGATTACGTTACGAAGTGGTACAGGTATGTACGCAAAACTCATGAGAAATGATTTCGGTTTATGATGCACCTTTGGTAAGGATGCAAATAAGTAAGTCATGCTTATGAGATTGAAATTGTGATGACCTTGTGATTATGGGTCTAGGCTTGTGATGTATAAAAAAAAATGTATTTTTACAATGATGGTGAAACTGATTTGTAAAGGTGTTATAAACTTAGTATCATCACTTTACACTAAAATAGTTTTGGACAGCAGCAGTAGTCCAATTTTGAAAATCCACCAAAATTTGTGGAAATTGATTTGGAGGTTGAATAAAATATTAAATTAAATCTTATTGAGTCTAGTTTCACATAGAGGAAACAATGTAAGCAAAAGAATTTCATATTATGAGATATTTGAATTTTTGTGAGACAGGGTCAGAGTGATTTCGGGCTCCCCTGTCTTAACTTTGGAAAATCATTAAAAATTGTATGAAAATATTTATTGGTTAGACTTTGTATCAATAAAATATTTAATGAGTCTATTTTCAAGAGAAATAGACAAGAACATCATTCAAATCCCATACTAAGAAATAATTAATTTTTAATAAAGAAAGATGGAAGTTGTCAGACAACAAAATAGGGGTAAATTTGAAGAATAAACTATACTTATTGGCTAATCCATAAATTCTGAAAATTTTATGGTAGAAATATATATGAGTCTTGTTTCATATTCTTTTAACGGATCTTAATTTAGAATTCGGTAGCTCAAGTTATCAATAATTTAGTGACTATGACTCGCGTAGACAGCTTCGCTGGAATATGAATAAATAGTGGAATTAAGTGAAATTATGATTGTTTTATCTTGAGATCATGATGTGAGAATTGGTTAATTTGTTGGACAAAAATGAACATGAAATGGGTGAAATAGAATATCTTTAAGTTAGGGGCATTTTGGTCATTTGGTAATTAAAATGATAAAAAGGGAAAATAAAAGCCAAATTTATGCTCATTTCAACCTTTGGCCGAAATTTGCGTGGAAACCATGGCTAGGGTTTTGTTCAAGCTTTCCAAGCTCAATAGTAAGTACGTTCTTGCCCCGTTTTTAATGATTTTCACATTTTTGATATCCTTGAAGCATGATCTACCTATTTCTAGCCTTATTTTGAGTTAGGGTTCATGTTTGAAAATTTACCCATGTGTGACATGTGTGTATTTTGATTTTTAATGGAGGAATATGTAACTTTGATGTTACAGAAACGACTTTTACCAAGTGATTTTCGATGAAAATGCACAAAAGGGCCTATTTGTAAAAGTTATAAAATTTGTCATAAAAGTGTGATTTACTGGAAATTGTGGGCTGCTATAGTTATGAAAATGATTCGGCTAGGCTTAAAGTGCAAAGAAATTGAATAAAAATCATTTTTCGAGCCTAGGGGCAAAATATAAATATGACAAAGTTTAGGGGAAAAATGTAAATTTACCATAATGTGATTTTTGGATCAAATTGAATAATGTGACAAATAAATAAGTTAAATGTGATGTTTTAGAGCAAAGAAAACGAGGTTTGGACCAAGAACGGGGGAAAAATGCACATTTGACGATTAGGTCATTTTCACTATTTTTGGTATCGAGGTAAGTTTGTATGAAAATAATGCAACATGCTGTTATTATATGTCTAATGTTTAAATATTACATGAAATGTATATGTATATGTATTTGTCTTTATGAAATGGATTCACGATGACTCGATGACATTCGACAAAATTTCAAGATGAGGGCCTGTATAAGACCATGTCTAGGACATGACATCGGCACCGATACGAGATCCCATGTAAGACCATGTCTCGGACATGGCATTGGCATCGATATGTGTGTAAGTAATTCAATAATTCCATTACTATGTGTTTAATATTTGATATTATAAGATACATGTTTGTATGTCCTAATGAAATTGGATTGTGATGATTGAATGGAAACTTGATGATAGCTTCGTATCTCGGAAGTTCTGGGAACCCTGAGGAATGCTTAGGATTCGAATATCATGACACCATGGTTAATGAGATACCATGTAAGATCATGTCTGGGACATGACATCGGCGTTGATATGTGACCCAGTGTAAGACCATATCTGGGACATGGCATCGGCACTGATATGAGATTTCATATAAGACCATATCTAGGATATGGCATTGATATACGGTTCCATGTAAGGCCATGTCTGGGACATGGCTATGGCACTCTATTTGGTGCATGATGATTCCGAACGTCTTTTAGTGTTCCAAGTGGTTCAACGGGCAATTCAAAGATTATATCAAAGTTGTGATAAGGAATAATTATGTCATGAAGTAGTACAGGTATGTACGCAAAACTCATGAGAAATGATTCGGTTTAAGATGCAGCTTTGGTAAGGATGCAAATAAGTAAGTCATGTTTATGAGAATGATTTTGTGATGACCTTGTGGTTATGGGTCTTTGTTCATGAGATATAAATATATGGTAAATTTGATTGATGATCATGTGTGAAGCTTTTAAGCCATATCGAATTGAGATACTATGTGTTTATTCCTTTGATTTTATGGTTCAATGAATAACGAAAAGAGAAAAGGATCGGTGTAAATGCCTATTAAAAATGGTTATGAATGTATGGATAGATAAGAGTTTTTGGACATTTAAATGATGTTAAGCTATATGCTTGGAAATGTGAATGTACAAAAGTAATGTGTACTAAAACAGTCATAGACAGCAGTAGCAGGCTGAATTTGAAAATCCACCAAAAATTATGGAAATCAAATTAAAGGGTAAATAAAATATTAAATTAAATATTATTGAGCCTAGTTTCACATAGAAGAAACGGTGTAAGCAAAAGGAATTCATATTATGAGATAATTGAATTGTTGAGAGACAAGGTTAGAATGATTTCGGGTTCCTCTGTTTTGACTTTGGGAAAAAAATTAAAACTTGTAAAAAAATAATTATATGTTATAATTTATATTCTTAGAATCCTTAATGAGTCTATTTTCAAAGGAAACAAACAGGAACATCTTCTAAATCTGTATGAGGAGATAATTTATTTTAGTGAAGAGGGGTCGGAACTATCAGACAACGAAACATGGGTGTCTGTACTTATTGGCTAAACCAAAAATTTTGAAAATTTTATGGTAAGAATATATGCGAGTCTAGTTTCTAGAAAAAAATTAGTGGTTCTTAATTTGGAGTTCCATAGCTCTAGTTATAAATAATTTGGTGAGTATGACTCGAGAAAATAGCTTGACATGAACATAAGTAAAAAGTGCAATTATGCTTGTATTACCTTGAGATCATATTGTGAGAATTAGTAGAAGCATGTTAATAATTGCTCATTGTTTTCATACTGACTTAGTAAGCTATATAGCTTACCCCCTCTTTTTCCTATGTCCTATAGGGTCACTAAGCTAGCTCGGGTTGGAGATCACCGGAGATGTTATCACATTATCAAATTATCATCGTAGGGTAAAAGTGAATACAAACCTCTTAAGCTTATGGCATGTATAGGGACTAGGTTACTTTGTTTATGTGTTATATTATTTAGCCATACGTATTGGCTTATGATGATTTAATACTCTAATTTGTATATATAGCCATGAAGGATGGCTTATGTTGATCTTATTATTATTCATGTGTATGTCAATGTCTTATGAGGTGGGTTATATTTGCTTGATAAGTGATGGTTGAAGGTGGTCAAGTGGTTATGTTGTTGAATTACTAAGTATGATGTGTGTATATATGTGGGCATAAGAGGGTGGCAAATGGCTTGGAAAATAGCCTTGAAATTGTCCACACGGGTAGACACACGGGCGTGTGTCTAGGCCGTGTGTGACACACGGTTAGCCTAATGGGCGTGTGATCCGGCCATGTGTCCCCTGCACCCTGATTTGGTAAAATAGAATACGAAGAAGTAAACACACGGGCAGAGACATGGCCGTGTGCCTTAGTCTTGTGAAGGACACGGCCTTAGCACACAGGCGTGTGACTTGGCCGTGTGACGCTATTTTTGCTGATGACGTCATAAACAGAGAGTTACACGGGCCGAGGACATGGACGTGTCCCAAGCCACATGGGCGTATGAGATCATATGGCCTACCCCTACAAGCGTGTGACCCTCCAAAATAAGAAAATTTTCTAAGTAATATAAAAGTTCTAAAAGTTCTTGGTTTAGTCCCGAACCACATCCAATGTATGTTTTGGGCCTCGAGGACCCATATAAGGGACGATATGCATGTGAAGGAAACTTTTTAAATTTGAACAAAAATTTAGGTCTCAGTTTTGTATAATTGTGTGAGTTTATACCTGATAACGCCTCGTACCCTGTTTCGGCGTCGAATACGGGTAAGGGGTGTTACATGTATGCTATGATGAAAAGTTGATACATGCTTGAAATGGTGATAAATGGTTAAGTCCCGATTGAATGTTGAATTCCGATGATTATATGCACTTTCTCAAAACAAGTAAGGTCCTACATTTGTTGCAGATAGGATTTAGCTCGGACGAGTAATCCCATTAACCTTGTTATAGAAAGGATTTAGCCTGGACTAGTAATCCCGATATAATACCTCTCGAGCATACGTTGTGATTAGGGTTTAGCCTGGACTGGTAACCCTAATTGAGCTCTTTGAGAATATGTTATATAAAGGATTTAGCCTGGACTGGTAATCTTGTTATACGATATGTGGCTCGAGAGAGTGTTTCTTGGTTAAGTGCCCTAATGGTTACCCTTGAATAAGAAATTGACAGAATTATTGAATCGTACACTTCGAGTGCACTACTTGAGCATCAATTGAAATTCAATTATTCAACGGGCATAAAACTCTTGACATGGCATGAAAACTTTGAGATGAATTGATAATGTCTTGAAAGAGTATTGCATCATGAGCTCATCTATGATACTTGATTGATATGAAGATTTTGGTTACTAATATGTTTGATTGAATGTATGTGATTAGGCAATTTAGCCAAATGGATGGAAACGTAACATTGTATGCCTAGATTTATTAAGCAAGATTGGTAAGTTTAGTTTCCGTTATACGAACTTACTAAGCATGTAATGCTTACTCCGCTTTATTTTCCCCTATTTTATAGTGCTCGGAAGCTGGTGAAGGCTGGGCGATCATTAGAGCATCGTCACACTATCAACTAGCTATTTTGGGTATATATAGTGAAAACATTTTGGTATAATGTCATGTATAGGACAACTTGATCATTAGCAGGTTGATAACGTTATTTTGTAACCTAGCCATTGGAATGACTAGTAATGGTTCATTTTGTTATTTCTAAGTAGGTTATTATGATATATATATACACATGTGATATGTTAAGAATATGTGATAAATGTTTTTAATGCCTAAGTTAATCCAAGGTAAATTTACAAACACATATGCATGTAATGGTATGCCATGTTAAATGATGAAATTGCTTATTTTGAATGCTTGGAATGGTTGGTATTGGTTGTGTGTTTCAAGTGCAGGTCTTGGGTGAAATTTTGGGTGAGAAATGAAGCTAGAAATCGCTTCATTTTATCCACACAGGCGTGTGTCTAGATCGTGTGTGATACAAGGCCTGGTAACATGGGAATGTGGTTAGGCCGTGTGTCCCCTGCACCTTAACTTTGATAAATAGAATGCTCATAATTGGGCACATAGGTAGAGACACAGGCGTGTGTCCCAGTCGTGTGTGGCACACGGCCTAGAACACGGGCATGTGTTTTGGCCGTGTAAAACTTGCACCTATTTTTGAATTGAATTAATTAACCGCGTGGCCTAGCAACACGGGCGTGTGGCATTACCGTGTATGCAAGTCAGAGAGTTACACAGGGTCGAATATGGCCTCCAACACGGGTGTGTTCCAGGGTCACACGGGCGTGTCCCTTGGACCACATAGGTGTGTGGGCCCTACACTTTGGAAAAATTTTGAAAAATCGCGAAAAATTCTTAGAGGTCTCGATTAAGTCCCGACTCAATTTTAATACTCGTATTGGGCCTCAAGTGCCCAATCAAGGAACGTTATGAATAATCTCGGTAAATGAATAGTAATTTATATAAGTTATTTGTAAATGTTTTTGAATGTTTCGGTAATGCTCCGTAACCCTGTTCTGGCAACGGATACGGCTTAGGGTTGTTACATAATACCTCCCTCGAAAACACATAATACCATCGACACTGAACCCAAAATCCTCAGTTTTACTATCCTCAATCTGCTTAATCCATGGCAAAAAGGATACATTTAATGCTATTTATCCTGAATTTCACTGACCAATATAGGCTTCATGTGCCACTCTTCCAGTAAACCTCCATTTTCCACCAGACTCAACCTAGCAAATGTCACTTTTAGATCAGTTATTTGCCTCCTACTCAGAGCCTATGCCACTATGTTAGCTTTTCCAGGGTGGTACTCGATCACATAGTCATAGTTTTTTAGTAATTCAATCCATATTTGTTACATCAAGTTCAACTCTTTTCAAGTGAGATGATACTTAAGACTCTTGTGATTCATGTAGATGTAACACTTCTCACCATACAGCTAATGACTTTAGATTTTCAATGCAAACACCATGACTGCCAATTCTAAATCGTGAGTTGGATAGTTGCACTCATGCGGTTTCGACTGCCTCGATGCATAGGTAACTACTTTTCCATTTGGAATCAACACACATATAAGGCTAGTGTAACACCCCTAACCCGTATCCGACGCCAAAATAAGGTTACGAGGTATTACCTAACAATACATCTCATTCATATACATTTATACAATCATCAACAAAATTCATTCACAATGTCCCTTACGAAGCCCTACAAGACCTTAAAACATGCTTAAGAGTGGTTCGGGACTAAACTGATCACATATAAAAATTTCCAAAGACTTGGAAAAATTTCATGAAATCATAGGTCACATGCCCATGTGAACAGTCCGTATGCCTTACACGGCCACCGGACACACCCGTGGCGCAGGTCGTGTGAAAATAGGGTATACATACTGACTTGTACCACACGGCTGGAGACATGCCCGTGTGCCTTGACCATGGTCGAAACTGACTTGGGTCACATGGCTAACCACACGCCCATGTGTCTAGCCTGTGTACCCTTTGAAATGGCCACACACGCCCATGTGCCAAGGCTATTTGCCTTACACAGCCACCAAACACGCCCGTGTGTCTAGGCCGTGCTCAAGACTGACTTTTAATTGTAGGACTACCCAGAGGACACACGGCCATGTAACATGGCCGTGTGTCACACACGGATGAGAACAAGCCCATGTCTCTGCCCTTATGGACAAAAATAAGCCATTTGAAAAGCCAATTTGCCACCTTAATCTCAAGTACACATAGTAACCAAAATAGTACCATTTCAAGACATTTATAAACAACCAAAACCAACCAATTTATACTCATATTATGTCATCTTTACACAAAATTTCAACTACTCAATTCTATAACCAAAATATACCCAAAATCATTAAACTTGTATGACTTCTAAATGCATTTCATCAACACCTATTTTATAACACCAAACTCATCATATAATCTTCTCAAACCAAACCAATTTATAAAGTATTATATACATTATATATAACACTTACCAAACACATAATTTAAGCCAAATTAAATGGCCAAATACATACCAACATTTCAACAAAAGCAAGCCAAATCTCATGGCTATATCAATCTCAAAATATAACTTCAATTCACTAGCCTATACATGCCATATACTATATATATACAAAGCTTCCAAAAATACCAATGAGTTGATTTGATAGTGTGATGATGGTTCCTGATGATCTCCGACGTTCGAGCTAGCTTCAATACTCTATAAAACAAAGACAAATAACACACAGTAAGCTTCATAGCTTAGTAAGTTCATACCAAAAATACTCAACAGTTCATAATATCTAAATCATCAACTAATGGACACTTAGTAGTCCTCATCTCATCATTCAATTCTAATCCTTAACCATTTATCATGTATATACCATTTCATCAAGCTTCATAAACATAGTATCAACTACCACATAGGTATCGTACATACCTGTATTTTCCCGTATTTAATTATTTCATCCTCACCTCTTTGTTCAATACGTTAAATTGTTCGGAAATCTTTCAATACTTAATGAACTCGCACACTTAGTGCATAAATGTTTAACTGAAGCTATAATGATATCGTACACTTAGTGGCATCATATTGAACTGAAGCTATTTCAGTATCGCACACTTAGTGCCACATAAAACCGAAGCTATTTCAATTCGCACACTAAGTGCTATATATAGCCGAAGCTACCTTGAAACGCACACTAAGTGCCAAACATCGTAGACTTTTTGCTGTACACAGTCGTAGTCACAAATATACAATTTTTGCATTATTAAAGCATTAAAAACATAATTATATCTTCATTTATCACGTACGAACTTATCTCGTACTCGAAATGGACAAATTAGATTGATTACTCTATAACCTTCGATTTTCCTTGATCTAAATCTGAGTTCTTTCTTTCTTGATCTATATGTATTTAAAATTGACCCATTTAATCACCAATTCATTCAATTTCATCCACAAACACATATTTGGGCATTTTTTCCACTTTAGCCCCTAAAGTTCTACATTTTTCAATTTAGTCCTTATTTCACAAAAATAAAAATTACACAAAATTTAATTACATCCAAGCCTAGCCGAACTTCTTAAGGACCCCTAACAGCCCAAAACCTTCATTTATTTCACAATTTAACCCCTCAATTTACACTTTTCTTAATTTAATCCCTAATATGCATTTTTACTCAAAATCACTTTACAAAACATGTATATCAAGCACCGAGCTTTCAAAATTCATCATCAAACATCATAAAACACATGAATTCACCAATGAAAACTTTCAAAATCATCAACACTTTCAAAAATTGAGATATGGGCTAGTTAGAAAATAAAGCAACAATCACAATAACGTAAAAATCATAAAAAAACCAAGCTAAAATCGTACCTTAATCAAGCCTACTAAGTGCCGAACCATAAGTGTTCATCAATGGATTCTTTTCTTCTTCAATAATCAGCTAGAAGAAAGAATGATGGACTAAATTCATTTTATTTTTGTTTATTAACCTTTATTAATCTTTTTACCATTTTACCCTTTTGTTATAAAACCATTTAATTACTAAACATTAGGCCATTTATGTCCATTAACCTTATCAATGGTCTAATTACAACATAAGGACTTTACATTTAATAAGCCATAGCAATTTGACACTTTTAACTTATAGAATGCAACTTTTTTATTTTACGCGATTTAGTCCTTTTTTCTCAAATTGGGCTATTTAACGATAAAATTAGCTCACGAAATTTTCACACATATATATTCACATGCTATGAACACTAAAAATAATATTAAAATAATTTTACAACCACAGATTTGTGGTCCTAAAACCACTATTCCGATTTAGCTAAAATCGAGCTGTTACAACTAGTGTGAGGTGCATCACTATACACTAGATACTCATTTCTCGACTCGGGGTGAATCAACACCAGGGTTGAGTCAACATAGAATTTAGCTTCTCAAAGCTATCTTGCTGGTTATCCATCCATTTAAAAAAAGCTTTCTTCCTTAACAACTTAGTTAAAGGAGTAGCAATCAAAGAAAACCCTTTAACAAACCTTTGATAATACTCGACTAAACTAAGGAAACTTCAGAAATCAGTAACACTTTTAGGCTACTTCCATTCTAGAATAGCCTAACTTTTTCGGATCCATTCAAATACCCTTAGTAGATACCACATGACCCAGAAACATTACTTACTTAAGCCAAAACTCACAGTTACTCAGTTTCGTATAGAGCTTTTTTTTCTTAGAGAATCTATAAAACCACCCCAAGATGTTCATCTTCTTCAATTTCAACTATGGAGTGAACCAAGATGTTGTTGATAAACACAATGATGAACTGATCAAGAATGGTTGGAATACTCGGTTCATCAGATCCATAAATGTGACTAGAGCATTGGTTAGACCCAAAGACATAACAAAGAACTCATAATAACTATGCCGAGTCCTGAATACAGTCTAAGGCACATCTGACTCCTTCATCTTTAATTGATAATACCTAAATCTCAAATCAATTTTAGAGTACACCATTGCAGCTCAGAGCTGATCAAACATGTTATTAATTCTTAGCACTAGATACTTATTCTTAACAGTCAGCTTATTTAATTGTCGATAGTCAATACACAGCCTTAAGAAGCCATCTTTCTTCTTAACAAACAGGGCAGGAACTCCTCAAGAAGAAGCACTAGGTCTAAGAAAACCTCGATCTAGAAACTCTTGGAGCTAAACTTTTAACTCTTTAATTTTATTAGGTGATATGCGGTAGAGAGAAATAGACACCGGAGTAGTTCTAAGCAACAACTCAATTCTAAATTCAACCTCACAATCTAGAGTTAACCCTAGCAGTTCCTGGGGAAAAAGCATTTGAAAAATCCCTAACCTTTTGGATAGTATACTATCCATAGTAGAACTACTTACAATAACATCCAACAAATCAACTAAGTAGGTCTTACATCCTTTATGAACTAGTTTCTCTACTATTATAGTAGAGATCACATTAGACAAATAATTTTTTCGCTAATCAACCATGATGATTTCATTACCCTCAACCATTTTCAAAGTCACTCTCTTAGTGGCACAGTCCAGACTAACTTGATGTTTAACCAACCAATCCATTCCCAAAAATAAGTCAAACTCACCGAAAGATAATTCTAGTAGATCAGTCAAAAACATTTCACCCTGAACCTCTAACAAACATCTTTTATAGATTTTGTTTACAACAAATAATTGTCCCAAAGGACTGATTATGATAACATTATTAGTAGTTTTCTCTACCCCAACACCCAATAATTAGTCATATAACAAGCAACATATGTATAGGTAAATCCTATATCAATCAAGACAAAATACGAAACATAATGGATGGTAAAAGTACTTGCTATGACATTAAACGCGTCTCTGTCCTCATGTCCCATAACAACATATATAAGAGCCTGCTATCTAGCATCAATTCTGTTCGCACCCTAACCTAGTACTCACTAACTCTGGTTACCAAGTGCAATAGTATTTATGACCCTCTTCTGACATCGACCCCTCAGAGGTAACTGACCTATTCTCTAATTTTAGGCCTGATTTTGAGTCAGAGCTTGCAGCTAATCAACCCAACGAGGATAATATTTTATACTATGCTCTGTAGACCTACATATCAAACAAGCAGTTAACCACTTCCAACACTCACTCGAATGATGCTTATCATAAGACGTATAATTTAGAGTCCTACCCCTAGAACTAGCTACAATAATCCCCTGCTGCGATCTACCCTCTCTAACCCATTTCATATGACGAGAATTTGAACAAGTATGACTAGAATTTCTCTTAGTTAGGACGTTATTTTTATGTTGTTTTCCTATTCCAAACACTTAATTTCCTACACAATCTTAGTTTTCTCTATTAGAGTCTCAAATACCCTTCCTCGTGTGGAGCAACTTGAATTTTAAGGTCATAACACAGTCCATCCTCAAACTTCACACATTTATCCTGCTCAGCAGCAACCATACCTTAAGCATATCGACTAAGCCTAAAAAATTCTACCTCATATTCAGCCACCGTCATATCCCCTATTTTAACTTGATGAACTAGAGTCTATGGGCCCTAACATAACTTGTGCCCACATACTTTTTCTAAAAATCCCTTTGAAAATGCTCCCAAGTCAATCATTCAGCCTTTGCACCTCTTACCACAGACTACCACAAACAGTAGGCCTCATCCTTCAGCAATGACATGGTACCCTTTAATTTCTGTTCTAGAGTACATTCCATATCCTCTAGAATCCTCTCAGTGGTCTTCATCTAGTACTCTACCACCGTAGGGGTCGTTTTAGCAACACCTCTGAATAAGTCAACCCTATTAAACCAAAGTCTCTCAGTAACAGATCTTTCTCTTTAGATTTAATTTCATTTTCTTAGGTTTTCAGAGTTTCGTTTCTTTTGTTCTTTATTTTATTTTAAGAGGTCTAAGTTGTAAAAGAAATCGACTCTCGTGGATTCATATTCATTATCAGTATTAATCAAGCTTTTCTTAGACTCTCTACTATTCATTGATTATGATTAATTGTTATATCTACTCCATGTTATTTATAAAAGCCATGAGGAACTAATCCCTTCTATAGGGGATTAGCGAGTGGAAGCATGATTTTTTAACTATTTTTGTAAGGTAATTCAACAAATTAGCTATTTGAGAAAGGGAGAACATGAAACAATCCTTAGACCTGACAGCCTCGGGAAGTCATCAAGGTGGGAATTAATTAAATATTGGCATTGCCCATCCGTGAACACCTTGACCCTAAACCAATTTGGACTATGAGGTCGAAAGATAAGTAGTTCTTGCTAACTTGTTATATTGGTGGAAGATCAGAAGATCCTGCTAGGGTAGCGACTAGTTGATGGATGAAGAACCCGAGACGGTAGTTGATTGAGATTGCTGAAGTGAACGAATCACCCATCCTCAGATTTGATTCACTTTATCTATCTTTATATCTTGCAATTTTTAATTTTTTGTTTTTCATTTCATTTTATTATTTTACTTTCGTACTATAACATACTTAAAGTATTAATTAGATCTTTAATTGTTTAGGTTAAGATTGATTTAGTACTTTCCTCCCTTGGGTACGATCTTTGGAGTACTCACCTACTTCGTTGTAAAATCTGTATTACAACTTGACTTGTATACTTGTAAAAATTGCCTCATAACTCTCTATTTTATTGCGGTATTCACACTCTGGATGTTAGTACGTCTAGAGGCTGTCAATAATCGATTGAATTTTGATTAAAAACCCTATCTCATGAATCATAAATTTAGTTTTCAAGTATCAAATGTCTAAACAATTATAATGGCATGCAAGCCAAAACTAGCCCAAAGTTTAAGTCTCATACCACAGTTCATGTAAAATAATATGGTTCCCAAATAATAGAAATTATAAATATTATGTCTAAAATACTTTTTTTCGAAAAACTAATTGAGACAAGCCCTCCGAATGCCGATTTCGTGTCCTAACCTTGTGAGTTATCTATAAAGAAGGTAATCAAAAGGGTGAGTTTGAGAAGCTTAATGTGAGTCTAAACACAAGAAAAATCAATGCAAAATAGTAGACACGACATACAAAACAACAATTCTCATAATAATCACAATCGTATAGCAATACAAAATTTGACAGTTTATTTGAGCATGCTTATAAATGTTAATGCAGTTCAAGTATATTGGAAAAAGTTTCTACCCATCATCCGCTACACACCATAGTAAGAGTTCCCCCAGAACTGATCCATCCTTATGCACTGTATTGTGGATAAACCACCAGTAATTACAGATAAACTACCAGTAAAATAGTGGGTAAACCACAGTAAATTTTAGAGAAAAAGATTATAGATAAACTACTAGTAAATTGTCGATAAACCACCAATGTTTGCAAATTTAAAACTGCCAGTACTTCATCCTTCCATATCATCCCAATCCCCATATTATGCAATATGGCATGCTAGTAATAGTACAATATAGAAATAGTAGTCATGCTTATCATGAAATCAATTTGAGAGTAGAAGTAAGCATATGTAGCAAGAATATGTTTGGATTTAGTGTCACACCCTATTTAAATTTAGTTATCGTTAATTCATGAGCAAGAATATGTTTGGATTTAGTGGTTCGAAAATAATGTAGCTTCCCTTGAGACCCAAGTTCAAGTCCCCTCTCCCACTTTTATTTTTAATTTTGACACAAACATCTTGTTCAAACCCCATTGCCCTTCATATTTTTTACCATACAAGGGAAATTCTTTCCTTTCATATCTTTCTCCTCATTCATTTCTTATCCTCTTTTACACTTTCATTGTCCTTCCCCTTGTTTTACTCTTTGGCATATTTTCCTTCGCATTTCCATATTAATCATCCATAGCACCAAAAGAAAACAATTCTTTTATTTTCTCCTTTTTTCTTTCTCTCCTCCTCCATTTACCACCATCTTTCTTATTTTTCCACCATACCACTAGCTTCAGCCACTGTTGTAACACCAAACCACCACCATTGCACTATCGTCACTTCCCTCTTATCCTCTTCTTGCCATCACCGTATCATCACTAGACGACCATCCTTGTCGTATTGTTTCACTATCGTACTACTGCCATCACCACCTCCCGATTTTCTTCCTTTCTTCTCCTCTTTCCTTTTCTTTCTGCCAAATCTAGCATGTTGTATATCAAATTGTTTTCTTCAAAGGCTACTATACGGATCACTTAAATTTATTTTAATACAAGATAAACCTTTTTGATACCATTCGAAAGAACAATTGAGTAAGTAGTCCTTTGTTGAGTGTTTTTGTGTATATCCTTCAAAAGGGTTAAATTCTCTACTTATATGATACAGTTGATGTTCATGGATGTGACATTGCAGGTAGGTACCCATGCATACCAACACTTACCTTACTCTAGGATAAACATGTGTTTTTTCTGTGTGGGTTCACCTACATGGTGGTGCAAACCCACATTGTGCGAGCTCATGAAAGGATGCCAGCACCTCACGTGTGAACTCAAGGTGTGAACCAAGTAAGCTAAGGGTTGAGACCCAATCAGGTAACCGGGTAGTAGGTTGGTAATGGCGGGTACCATAACAATTTGTCCTTTAACTAATTTAAAGAAGAGTTATAAAGTGACTCTTTGAAAATGGCTTCGTGATGTGAGAGGTTACTGAGAGAGAAACTTATCACATACGCTATTCACTTCAGATTGTCATATACACTTCATCACATGTTGAGGAGAGGTACAACTGTATACAGCTGATTGTGCCTTCATTCTTAGACACACAAATCGTTAAAGTGTAAACTTCTTTTAAAAGGAGGTTATCTTAACCCTAAGAATCAAACTATTTGAACTTGAAATTTTTGAGGAGCTGTTGTTGAGGAGGATAATCGTGTTTTAGAGATAATTTTCTTAATATTCCCAAATTATTTTTGTTGTTTTTCTGGGTTTATTTAGGCACAATGGTTAGGGCGAGAGGAGGTGGTTGTATTATTCAGGGTAACTATGGTGGTTCAGGGAGTGAGCTTTTACAATGCTGTGAAGTAAAGACTCTCATAGAGGTGAAAGCCTATTTGTGCACCACCAAGACAGAATTGATGAACCATCACATTTCCACTTGGGGAATTCAAATACTTAACTTTACTTATGAGTTCTCGATTGTTGAAGGGTCAAGGCAATTGGGTGACACCACCGATGGAAGTTTTCTACTTACCTTACATGTACTAGAAGCAGGTTTTCTTATTCCACTCCACGCCTTTTTTTTTACAATCTTCTTGATGAGTATGGGATAGCTCTGGGCACCTATTTGACTTCTCATGGTGGGTTGCAATGGCCTATTTCATTGAATGTGGCTGAAGAGAAGAGGTGCCATTAATTTCTATTTTCCAGAATCTATACCAATTGAAGGCCTGTAATTGAGAGGGCTTGTTAGGTCTATTTTACTTTACTCATTGCGATGGACTGGAATAGATTGTTTTGAATTAGTCTTCAAACCTTCGATTAAATTACTATAAATAAATATGGGTAAAGAAGAAATCAGGATTTGGTTTTGACTTTCCCATTAAATGATCCACACCTAGCAAGAGTATGCTTGAGAAGACAAGATATTATATCAAAGGTAGGGTGGGCTCAATTCTATTGGCTTTGCTGAGGTCATGTAATGAAGCTGGAGGAGGTACTAAATATCATAAATGTATTTTACAATTGCCTCGCAGGTTGGAGCCTTAATAGATGGAGGCAAGTTGATGATGACAATAGTGCAGACACTGTTTCAATTTTGCCAGCTTAGTTCACGTGGCCACATGGAGCCACTAATGACTTATGACTTATTTTGTTAAGGAAAAAGAAGGAGCTTGATAATTAATTTTATACTTTTTGTAAATAAAGCCTTGTCCGTGGTACTCTAAACCTTCAGGGGGTAAAAAAGGTTATGCAAACCCCTTTATGATTACTGTTGGTGTTGACAATAGACTTGTTGGTGATGCAAGAACAACTCTTGTTTTTGAAGAGAGTTCAAGAGAATCAATAAGTGTATATAAGGAGATCGACGAACACATAGACATTTAACCTTTTATGAAATATGTGCAAGGAGGTACCTTTGGTACTTCTGCTGGGGAAGGAAGTGGAAGTAGTTGAAAGAAACAAAAGGCTATTGCTGAAGCTGCCAATATTATTCTAAGCAATGAAGATGAGAGTAGCACTATAAGAGAACTTGATCGAAAGAAAGGGAAGGATTGCACCGCAACATTTGGTGATGCGGCCACTGTTGTTATAATTCTTGCTGTTATTCCTTCTCTTCATGGTTCCAGTCCTGGGTCTACACCTTCACCAAGATCACCTATAGAAGACGTATTTGGTGTGAGTGATTAACATGGCCCTCCTAGATGTTCAATGAAATTTATGTCTACTAGTGGTGAGTGTAACGCCCTGAATTTGGGCCTAGAAGTATTGGGCCTTGAGTATGGGTCCGTAAGGAGGTTGTATATAAGTATTTAATTGTGCAAGGAAAAGACACAATTAAAAGGCTACTTAAGTGGTTAATGGCTCTGAGAAGTGTTGGAGAAATCTTGGGTTCAAACCTGGGCTTTAGTAAAAATTTTGGTTGTAAGTGAATAAAGCCTTAGATGCTTGGATGAAGGCCTTTTAAACTATTGTGTTAAGTAAATGAAACAAGATGAGCTTGTAGTCTAGTGGTTGTAGCGTCATTAAGGTTGTAAGGGACCTTGGGTTCAAATCTTGGCTCTTACAATTTATTTTGGTTTTTCTTTTAAAGGAACTTGGACTTCGACCTATAGACCTTATAATTAATTGAGGATAAAATATGACACTCAAAGAGCCTGTGGTGGAGTGGCAAGGTGGCGCGTTGTGTAACTGTGAGGTCCGAGGTTCAAGTCTTGGGATGCATAGTGGAGTATTTATTTTGCTATTTGAGCAGTGTAGGAGGCGGAGTTAGACTAGAACTCTGTGGTTGAAGTGGACATAAGAATGAGGAATTTTCCTAATAGTTGAAAGTAATCCCATACCGGGAAACTAACATGAAAATTGGTGAGAAGCTAGCTTTAAATAGAGCGAACCAAATGAGTTGGTGAAGGGAAAAGTGGTTAAGACTTAATGCAAGATGTGCCAAGGTCGGTGATCATGGACTTCGGCGCAGTCTCATAAACAGGTGTGTATTCAGGCCCTTCTTTATTGGAAGTGGGCAAAAGCTGAAAAGTCGAAACTTCAGCATTTGAGGCTTTACAAGCGTGCGATCGCTCATGTGGTAAATCGAGCTTACAGATCAAGCGCGATAGACTGTAGAGGCCGTCACGAGCGTTCTCATGTACTGGGGCTATTTTAGGCCTCGATGGGCCTGGTAGGCCTGCTTGTGTAAATCTAACTATTAGGTGAGAAGTAGTTGGGCTTGTCATGTCGTGTGCATGGCATAGGCCGTTAAGGGCATCGTTGGGCCAAAATGGGCCGTGACGGCCCAATGGGCTCGTGGGCCCCGTACAGATTAAATCCACGGTAAGTGATAAATTTTGGACTGGGCTATGTAGGTCACATAGTTGTAACTAAATTTGGGCTAAATGGGCCACACAAGAGTGTGGGCCCACTTGGGCCGAGTTAGGGGCTTTAGGCCCATTTGCATCGTTATGTCTGTTTAGGTTACTTAAGTTGCTGAAGGCGACGATGGACCTACGGTTGGGTCTTTAAGACCCTAATTAGTAAATTATCGAAATACCCCTAGTTTGTAAAACTACTGAAATACCCCCGGATTGTGAAATGTCTGTTATGCTCTTATATTATGTATGATTGGTTTGCTATATGATTTATATATGACTATGATTAAGTATGACATTCTGCATGGGGATAGGTGATTATTAACAAAGGAAGTGTACGGCTCGTAGCCGTTCTGTACAAGGCTTTTAGCCTTTCTATGATACTTATGGCTTATATTCGTTCTGTTAACTGGCAGCGTTGTTGTGATAATTACGACCTTTAACCGTTCTGTCTACGACGTTGAGCTGTTTTGTTGACTTAGTGTCACAACCGATGCTAAGCTTGGCTGGGTGGGTCGATTTTTCCTCACATAGTGAGTTGGATGGTAGGAATAGTGAGTTACTTGGATTGGGCTAGAAATTTATTTGCATATCTGCATCTGATACTGATTCTGTAATAGGCTAAGGCCCACCTGACACTGTTTACTAATATGGGCTAGGCCCAATTGGTTTCGTTATGGGCTGAGACCCAAGTGATTTGTATTGAGCTTTGGCTGCCTATACTCTGAACTAAATTATACAAGTTTACATTAAAGGGGCTCGGCCCGGACTATTTCTCTGTTTCGCTTTCAAAGATTATCTTGATTGCTATTAGTAAGGGGATTACACACTGAGTATTCGTAAACTCACCCTTTCTGTCAAACTACAAAGGTAATCCCCAACCTTAGACGATTTGGAGCCGCGAGGGACTCAGTGGTGACCACACGTCAGCAGATTGGTTGTTAATGACTCAATTTATTTAAGCTTTCATATTTGGGTTTTAATTATATAATAAGGCCATTTGGGGGTTTTTTTAGCTTTTTAATGGGCTTTTGATTTCTTATATTAAACTGCTAGTTTAGGAAAACTCGAGTTTTTTAAATATTCACGGTTTTCTAAAGAACACAAAATTTAAACAACAAAGTTTTCAAAATGCTTCCGCGATTTAAGTTGGATTAATATTCCAAAGGCAAATATTTTGGCAAATGTTTGTGATGAGATGATTTGCTAACCCTGTACAAAAGGTTTTAATTTTAGAAATAAACTTTTAACAACAACTCGATTTTTGAACAACGCTTTGATGTGACATGCCAGATTTGGTCATAATGTTTAGGCCGGGTTCGGGGTGTTACAGTGAGACACAAACATTGTTTCTGTGGTGCAAGCACCTAAGTTTGCAAAAATTTCCTTATTGGCCTATTGAGGTAAGAATATAGTGGAAGGATTCTATACCTCAAGAAGCAAATCTGATTGCATAGTCTATGACGAAATCTGATGCGAGATGCCGATAGGAAATGATACCCAATAAAGCACATGGTGGGCTCAAGTAAAAGAGTCACCGTCAAAAAGGCATGATGTGCCAAAGTGTAATCAATTAAGCTATCAGCTACGCCTTAATAAAGGTGTAACACCCGTTACCCGTATTCAATGCCAGAATAGGATACGAGGCATTACCGGACTTACATCACAAGCAAACTTACAAATCGAGTCATAAATTTTTCATCCAAATTAAAACCATTTGTATTCAATCATAATGTCTCTAATACTAGCCTACGAGGCCCAAAACATACTTTAGAAGTGGTTCAGGACTAAATCGAGAACTCGAGGAATTTTTACAAAACTTAGAAAATTTTTGCTATGTACAGGGGTCACACGCCCGCGTGGTTTGGGACACGCCCGTGTGGGCAAGCCGTGTGGTCACACACATCCGTGTCCCTAACCAATACATGAACAAATTGAGATCACACGGCCAAGTCACACGCCCGTGTGCTAGGCCGTGTGGTTAACTTAATTTCACATGTTCCAAGCATAATTCATAGCATACTTGGATAACCAATACATCCACAAACAAGGCCAATTCATATCATTTCATTATCCACACTCAACATATTTACAACATCATACTTTACCAAACCAAATCACACTAAACTCACATGCTGAAAGTTTCAACATGACTACTAATAACATGCATAATTTTACTTAGCTTCCCTAGCATACTAATAAGCCAATATTAACCATTCAACAACAAACCCATTAAGCCACATTCAACCATTTATCAAGCATTCATAAACCACATTACACAAGAGATAGTTGCACATGCATGCATATATATATAAGCTTACAACCAATTCAACCAAAATGAGCCAAGTTACATGGCCAAATACCACATCAAGCTTTTGACAACTACAAGCCAGTACATTTGGCCAAATTCACAATAACACATATAACAAAATGACCAAGTCCCTATACATGCCATATTATCAAAATGTTTAAAATCATTGGTACCCAAAATAATAATTTGATAGTGCGATACGATCTCTGACGATCTTCAATCCGAGCTAGCTTGGTGATACTATAAAACAATGAGAATAAAACGGAGTAAGCTATCGTATGAAAGAAAAAAGGTAACCTTACCATACATTAACATGTAAGTAATGTAACATAAGATAATGTAATTTACCAAAATCTCATGATCATAATTCATTCCATCAGAAACTTACCTTGAATTCGTCATTTCACAAATTAATAATCATAAGCTTAAAGTAAATTCTTATACCACATCATAATAATTTCATACTTAGTATCATCGTTGTCATACCTAATGAACCACTCGGAATAATAATATCAAATACACGAGAAAACCTTGCACACAAGGTGCCACATATGTAGCCATTGCTACCTCTATCTCATAACAAATATATGCTCGTTCTCGAGCCATTATCGAGCCTGCTCACACAAGATGTCAGTCGAGACGCACCAAACCCGGCCCAGACGTTATGGCCGAATTTGGCGTGTCACATCAAAACATTGTTCAAAAATTGAGTTGTCGTTAAAAGTTTATTTATAAAATTAAAACCTTTTGTACGGGGTTAGCAAATCATCTCGTCACAAATGTTTGCCAAAATATTTGCCTTTGGAATATTAATCCAACTTAAATAGAGGAAGCATTTTGAAAACTTTTTTGTTTAAAGCTCGTGTTCTTTAGAAAATCGTGAATATTTTGAAAACTTGAATTTTCCTAAACTAGCAGTTTAATATAAGAAATCAAAAGCCCATTAAAAGTTAAAAAACCTCAAATAACCTTATTACATAATTAAAACCCAAATATGAAAGCTTAAATAAATTGAGTCATTAACAACCAATCTGCTGACGTGTGGTCACCACTGAGTCCCTCGCGGCTCCAAATTGTCTAAGGCTGGGGATTACCTGCGCAGTTAGATAGAAAGGGTGAGTTTGCGAATACTCAGTGTGTAATCTTCTTACTAGAGCAATAGTCAGTATACCGAAACAAAAACAGAAACAGTCTGGGCAAGAGCCTTTTAATAGAAATAGTACAATTTAGTTTAGAGTATAGGTGGCCAAAGCTTAATTCAAATCACTTGGGTCTTAGCCCATAACGGAACCAATTGGGCCTAGCCCATATCAGTAAACAATGTTAGGTGGGCCTTAGCCCATTACAGAATCAGTATCAAATACATGTAGACAGATTCCCAGCGCAGTCCAACCAACTCACCACCCGTACCAATCAACTCACCATGTGGGGATAAAATTGACCCACCCAGCCAACACACCAAGCTTAGCACCGGTTGCGGCACTAAGTCAACAGAATGGCTCAACGCCATAAGCAGAACAGCTAAAAGGCCATAATTATCGCAGCAACGCTGCTAGTTAACAGAACAGTTATAAGCCATAAGTATCGCAGAAAGGCTAGAAGCCTTATACAGAATAGCTACGAGTCGTACACTTCCTCCGTCAATAATCACCCATCCCCATGCAGAATGTCATGTCATAACATCATATGTGAATGCAGGATGTCATACTCAATCATAGTCATATATAAATCATATAGCAAACCAGTCATACATAATATAAGAGCATAACAGACATTTTACCCTACAAGGGTATTACGGTCGTTTTACCCTACAGGGGTTTTACGATAATTTTACAAACCAAGGGTATTTCGGTAATTTTATAATTTAGGGGTATTTTGATAGTTTTACAAACCGGAGGTATTTCGATAATTTTACAAATCAAGGTCTTAACGACCCAACCGTAGGTCCATCATCACCTCGAGCGACTTAAGTAACCTAAACAGACATATCAGTGCAAATGGGCCTAAAGCCCTTAACTAGGCCCAAGTGGGCCCACACTCTTGTGTGGCCCATTTGGCCAAAATTTAGTTACGACTATGTGACCTACATAGCCCAGTCCAATATTTATCACTTACCATGGATTTAATCTGTGTAGGGCCCACGAGCTTAATGGGTCCACACAGCCTATTTCGGCCCAACGAAGCCCTTAATGGCCTATGCCATGCACACGACATAACAAGCCCAACTACTTCCCACCTAACAATTAGATCTACACAAGCGGGCCCACGGGGCATATCGAGCCCATTCAGCCCATCGAGGCCCAGAACAGCCTCAGTACACGAGAACACTTGTGGCAGCCTCTATAGTCTATCACCCCTGATCTGTGGGCTCAATTTACCACACGAGCGATCGCACGCTCGTGAAGCTTCAAATGTCGAAGTTTCGGCTTTTCGGCTTTTGCTGACTTCCAACAAAAAAGGGCATGAATACATACTTGTTTATGAGAAAGCACTGAAGTCCACGATCACCAACCTTGGCACATCATCCTGCATTGAGTCTTAATCACTTTTCCCCTCACCAACTCATCTAGTTCACTCTATTTAAAGCCAGCTTCTCACCAAATCTCATGTTAGCTTCCCGATGTGGGATTACTTTCAACCATTAGGAAAATTCCTCATTCTTATGACCACTTCAACCACAGAGTTCCAGTCCAACTCCACCTTCTACACAGCTCAAATAGCAAAATAAATACTCCACTGCGCATCCCAAGACTTGAACCTCAAACCTCACAGTTACACAACACGCCACCTTGCCACTCCACTTCAGGCTCTTTCTATGTCATATTTTATCCTCAATTATGTGACATCCCTAATTTAACCCTAGTCGGGAAGTGGTTTCGAGACCACAAAACTGAGTCACACAAATAATTGATTGTTAAATTTCATGTCTATTTTATGTTACAATTTATGTGTGAAATTTTGATGCTTTGATTTTGTCAATTGAATGCGAATTTAATCAAAAGGGCTTATGTGAGAAACATTAAAAATGTGTTGGTTAATTTTTTAAAATGGCCAAATTGTTGCATGGATTAAATATGGGGACTTGCATGTCAAAGTCCCCATTTTTCATGATAATGGCCGACCATGATGGTTTTAGGTGAGAAAATATGTATTTTATTTGTTGTAATGATAGCTAATAAATGATATTATATACATTTTGTTAAAGAATTAAATAAAGACTTATAAAATATGAAATAAAGTTTTTATAATGGGAAAAAAAGGGGATGAAAATAGAGTTTTATCCATTCTTTCTCTCAATAGCCGATTCTTAGAATCAAAGAAGAACAAAAGGGGGCCCTTAGACATATGGCAATTATATTAGCAATTGGAGGTATGTTTGGCTTAATTTCTTGATAATTTTGGTAAAGTTGAGTTGTTAAATAGATTTTAAAGTTAGCCCATGCATTTATTTTTGAATTTAAGAAGAATGATACATTCAACTATGCTTTGATGTGCTTGGATTGTTGTTCATTGAGTAAGTGATTGAGGAATGGTTAGAAGAATTTGAATGCTAAACTAGTTGATTTGTTTATAATGTCCGATTATGATCATTTATAAAGATGTGAATGAATTGTTGTTATGTGAATAAATATTTATTTGATGATATATATATGTATTCGGCAATGGGATAAAGTGTGTATTAAGGTAAGTTTCATGGTGATTATGCTTGTGATGTTGGGTTAATATTCGGCATTGAGTAATATGGGGTAAGGTGATTAATCGGCTATGAAATTAGCTAAATTGAATAGGTATGTTTAATGATATTCTTAGTGTAATGTATAATCTTATAACTCGGTTTGGCATTGAGATAAAGGTTAGATGTATGATTGGATTTTGGTATGTGTTAAATTGGTTAATCAAAGATTTAATATGACGAAATGTTAATGAATAACATAATTGGTTTGCACCTTAAATAGTTGAAATAAAGCTTGCCGATTATGATTAAATGTTTAAATTGTAATGGTCATATATAGGTATATATATATATATATATGCCTTATGTATGTACCATGTACACATAAGGACATTCGACAATATGATTAAATTCATGTATAAGAAAGCATGATAAATTAAGTGACTCTTTGCTTGTGAATGTGAATTAGATATAAATTAAATAAGCATGAAATCGAGTCATGGCATGTTTTATTAAATATGATACATATTGAAATCTATTGTTTTAGATATGGATTAAATGATATGTGATTGCCAAATGTGATTGTTAAGTGAATAATATTAGTTAAGTACTTAAGAAAATCTATTGTTTTACTTAAGCTTAAGAGCAAAGAGGATCAAAGTCGGATAGGGGAAAAGAGAAAGTAAACGAATAGCCGTGGATATCTAGTCGTCGACCACTTCCGAGGTAAGTTTTAAGTGATTAAACGTTGAGTAAATTCAATCATAATAGGACATAATGAGTTGATTTAATAAGATATGATGTGGCCATGATATGTTTTAAACTCAAATGGTAAGTTCATAAGTGTTTGGACTTGGAAATTTAAGAGCAAATTGTAATAATTTGCTTAGGACAGCAGCAGTAACGTGATTTTAGAAAATCACCATAAATTGTTGGTGTGGAATTATAGGCTGAATAAAATATGTAATCAAAGCTTAATTAGTCTAGTTTCTTATAAAAGAAACCGTGTAAGCAAAGGAATTTCCTATAAAGAGATATTTAAAGTTGTGTGAGACAGTGTCAGAATGACTCTGAAATCCCCTATTCTTTTTTTTTTTTAGAAAATCATTATAAATCACAAAAAAATTGTTATAAGAAAAAATTTATATGCTTAGACTCCTTAATGAGTCTAGTTTCAAATGAAATAAACAAGAACATATTTTGAATTCTGTACAATGAGAAAGTTGATTCGTAGTGAAGAGTGGTCAGTATAGTCAAACAGTAAAATAGGAGAAACTTTAAGAAAAATTCTAGTATTGATTGGTCAAACCAAAAATTCTGAAAATTTTATGAACAGAAGATATATGAGTCTGTTTTCAGAGAAAATTAACAGCACTTCATTTGGAGTTTCGTAGCTCCAGTTACAAATAATTTAATGACTATTGCTCAGGAAAATAGCTTGTAGTGAATGTGTGATTTTGTTGTAAACATTGATGAAACTATTTGAGTTGCTTATAAGCTATTGCTGAAATTGATGTACAAGATAAATATATATATGTGTGGTAAAGCCGAATGGCTAATATGAGATATGTATGAGATATATATATATATGTGTGGTACAGCCGAATGGCTAATGTGAAATATGTATGAGATATATATATGTGGTAAAGCCGAATGGCTAATGTGAAATATGTATGAGATATGTATATGTGGTAAAGCCGAATGGCTAACATGAAATATGTATGAGATGTATATATATGTGGTAAAGCCGAATGGCTAACATGAAATATGTATAAGATATATATATATATATGTAAAAAGCCGAATGGCTAGTGTGAAATATGTATGAGATGTGTATATATTGTGGCCGAATGACCAAATGTGAAAGGTGTGTATTATTAGATATTTGATGAGGCAAATGAATTACAAATATGACAGTCGATGTGAACGTTGTAACATGTGATTAAATGTACATGAAACTTGGAAATATATTCCGAGTAAGACTCGATGACTACGTGTGGAAATATATTCTGCGTAAGACCCGATGACTACGTGTGGAGATTATGTCCGGGTAAGACCCGATGACTATATGCGGAGATTATGTCCGGGTAAGACCCGATAACTACGTGTGGGGATTATCCGAGCTAAAGGTCTCGTTGAAGATTTGAGTAAAGCATAAGATTATACGACTTCACAGTAACAATTGGTAATAAATACGTTCAATGCGTTAAGTTGGTCAGGTATGTATTTTGAGATTATATTTAAGCTTGATTTGGATTAAATCACAAGGTTGTTATGTGATGCATATGTGAGTAAAGCAATAAGACTGTTCTATGATTATTGTGCATTTGGTCAATGTGAAAAGTTAGGTGAAAATATGTAATGTACCTATGTTTATAAGAGATCACTATCAAGTGAGAATTTATCTGATTATTGTGTATTACGTAATTGTGTATATTCGGCCAAAAAGGGTAGTATACCTAGAAAGAGGTTATATGAAAATTCGTAAGATCGACTTTTAATTCGGTTGGTCAGGTATGTGATAAATACTTGTACATGTTAGACCCATCGAAATTAAATCATGATTGTAAAGTGAAAAGCAAATATGAAAATGCCATATGAATATGTGAGTATTCGGTTATGGAGAAATACTATAGGATATTGGGAGATATACATTTTGATTTGTCCGATGAGGATAACTATAGATATGAAATGAAATGTTATATGTGAATCAAATAAACAAATTGGTTATATTTGAGTTCAAGAGTTTTTTTAATTTGCTTAAGACTTACTAAGCTTATAAAAGCTTACTCGTTGTTATGTTTCTCTGTTTTATAGATTGTTGAATTTGGCCTTTGCTCGGGGATCGTCAAGAACTTGTCACACTATCACTATCCACTGCTTGGTACTGCTATGTTTTGGATTATCTTATGGCATGTATAGAATAGACTAGTGGCGAAAGAATATTTTGGTTAATGTATATAAGCCATGCGAAAATGGAATCTTTTGAATGTTTACTTAGAGAAGTTTAAATTTTATCCCTGGCTGTGCTTAGTACTTATTTAAATGAATGACCTTTATTTCAAGAAAAAGTTCAAAATTTTACTGTTCGACATGAGTTACAAGTCCCAGTAATGCCCCTTACCTATTCCGCGACGATTCTGAGGATAGGGGTGTTACATTTTATTGGTATCAGAGCTACAGTTTAGTCGATTCTAGGACTAACGTAGCACGTGTGAGTCTAGCTATACATGCCATAAAGTGATAAAATGATAGTGTGATGATTTCTGACAGTTAAAATGTGTTTTTCGTATAATAATAAATTTTGATCCTGAACGAGCTGTGGCAGATGGTATTGAGAGCATTGGAACATGCTTATGATGTGTCAAAATTGAGAAAAGAGTGAATTACTTAATATGATATGCTATGTGAAATGTACTTGTTGATTTTGCTATGTGCCTTTTTCGAATGATGCAATGAATTTTATGATATGCATATATCATGTGCGAACTAGAAGTATAAGCCCTAAGGTATGTGATAAATTTAGTAAGTTTTGAGTAATTAAGTTTAGTATAAAAGTTAGAATGGCATGTTATAAAGGTATGATATATGAATCATGGCCCATTGATCTTACTTTACTCAAATTTGTTTACGAGATAGTTGTGTATAAAGCATGTATTCGAATGATCATTAGAAAATAAACTGTGAGAATTAGGTGGATATGTGATCCTTGTATATATAGATCGAATGTCAAATGAAAGTTATACATTATGTGCTTGTATACGAATAAAGCAAATGAAATGCCAATGTGATAAATTAGTGAAATGTATACTTGATGGATAAATATGCATAAAAGTTCAGTATGTTATATCCGGGCTAAGTCCCGAAGAGCATTCGTGCTGGTGATATATCCGGGCTAAGTCCCGAAGAGCATTCGTGATGGTGATATATCCGGGCTAAGTCCCGAAGAGCATTCGTGCTGGTGATGTATCCGGGCTAAGTCCCGAAGAGCAGTCGTGCTGGTGATATATCCGGGCTAAGTCCCGAAGAGCATTCGTGCTGGTGATGTATTCGGGCTAAGCCCCAAGGCATTCGTGCTGGGACAAAATTCGGACTTGAGGTCCGAAGGCCTTTGTGCTGAAATTATTTATGGGTTAAAGTTCCGCAGGTCTTGTACTGGTGATGTGTATTCGGGTCTTTGTGCCTAGCAGGCTTAATGCCGGTGATTCGAGCAAGGTTTAAGTGTTCATTACTATATGAATTCAAAGTTAAATGAAAGAATACATTTAAAGTGTACATATATGATGTTTTATAGACTTAGTTAAGTCATTTCAATATGTAATAACGAATGAATATGGGCATTATGTGTGTGAATGATTAGAGGCACTGTGTGCAAATTCTTTTAACCGAGCACTATGTGTGGGAAATCGGTAATTGAGGCACTGTGTGTGCGAGTTCTTCAACCGAGCACTATGTGTGCGAGATCGGTTAGTGGGCACTAAGTGTGTGAAATGAGATTCATGTAAGACCTCGTCTGGGATGAAGGCATTGATTTGAGATGTTGTGTAAGACCATGTCTAGGACATGGCATCGACTCGATATGTGATAACATGTAAGACCATGGTTGGATTATGGCTTTAAGTAAATGACATACTCAGACAAGTACGACGCTCTTTAAATTGACAAATGTTAAGAAGTAGAATTGAAGTTAGATGTTGAATTTTAATTAGATAATGATATTCGGTATTTGAGTTTGAATTGGGGATTAATAGATATAAATTGACGATTGATTATTGTTTCGGCTGTAATTTTGTTATAAGTGGAAAAAAAATGGTGGATATGTTGTTAAGGAATGGATTTACGTTATATGTACACTTAAGTGCTTAGTTGAAAATGTGTTATGGATTTAGTCTATGAGATTCTCGGTATATGAAGTTATATGTGCTATTGCTGAATGGACACTATTTTGTTAATCTTGTTCAAGAAATTATTTTGATTAAGTTTCGACATTCGAAAGTTTGTAAGAATTTTTTATGAATGCTGATAATTTTGGATATACGAGTTATGCGCTAGAATAAATCTCATGTCGTCGTATTATATTAAGCTTTATGCCTAATCGATCAGATACGGTAACGTTAACTATGATTGGATGTGCTAAATGAGCTAAATGTTCAGGTATGTGGAAGTTGACTTTTCTTTTGGAAATGAGTTAAGTTGAATATTGAGATGTGATAAAGTTATAAAAGATATTCATTGGGATGCTTAAGAACATGTATACTTTCGCCATGTTACGGCTTATATATATATATGAATGAACATGTGGGTTATGAATATGTGAGTTGATGTTATGTATTTGTTTTAAGATAAGAGGATGATTTTATGAGTCGATGTGGAATCGGTAATGAACTACAATTGTTATCGATGAGTTAATGTTTATATGGACATAATTCAATAAGAGGACGTTATCCTAACCTAGTCGCTAGTAAGATTTTCAGTGACTAAAATCCCTAAAGAGGGGAGAGTTGTGACATCCCTAATTTGACCCTAGTCGGAAGTGGTTTCGAGACCACAAAACCGAGTCACACAAATAATTGATTGTTAAATTTCATGTCTATTTTATGTTACAATTTATGTGTGAAATTTTGATGCTTTGATTTTGTCAATTGAATGCGAATTTAATCAAAAGGGCTTATGTGAGAAACATTAAAAATGTGTTGGTTAATTTTTAAAATGGCCAAATTGTTGCATGGATTAAATATGGGGACTTGCATGTCAAAGTCCCCATTTTTCATGATAATGGCCACCATGATGGTTTTAGGTGAGAAAATATGTATTTTATTTGTTGTAATGATAGCTAATAAATGATATTATATACATTTTGTTAAAGAATTAAATAAAGACTTATAAAATATGAAATAAAGTTTTTATAATGGGAAAAAGGGGATGAAAACAGAGTTTTATCCATTCTTTCTCTCAATAGCCGATTCTTAGAATCAAAGAAGAACAAAAGGGGCCCTTAGACATATGGCAATTATATTAGCAATTGGAGGTATGTTTGGCTTAATTTCTTGATAATTTTGGTAAAGTTGAGTTGTTAAATAGATTTTGAAGTTAGCCCATGCATTTATTTTTGAATTTAAGAAGAATGATACATTCGACTATGCTTTGATGTGCTTGGATTGTTGTTCATTGAGTAAGTGATTGAGGAATGGTTAGAAGAATTTGAATGCTAAACTAGTTGATTTGTTTATAATGTCCGATTATGATCATTTATAGAGATGTGAATGAATTGTTGTTATGTGAATAAATATTTATTTGATGATATATAAATGTATTCGGCAATGGGATAAAGTGTGTATTAAGGTAAGTTTCATGGTGATTATGCTTGTGATGTTGGGTTAATATTCTCAGCATTGAGTAATGTGGGGTAAGGTGATTAATCGGCTATGAAATTAGCTAAATTGAATAGGTATGTTGAATGATATGCTTAGTGTAATGTATAATCTTATAACTCGGTTTGGAATTGAGATAAAGGTTAGATGTATGATTGGATTTTGGTATGTGTTAAATTGGTTAATCAAAGATTTAATATGACGAAATGTTAATGAATAACATAATTGGTTTGCACCTTAAATAGTTGAAATAAAGCTTGCCGATTATGATTAAATGTTTAACTTGTAATGGTCATATATAGGTATATATATATATATATGCCTTATGTATGTACCATGTACACATAAGGACATTCGGCAATATGATTAAATTCATGTATAAGAAAGCATGATAAATTAAGTGACTCTTTGCTTGTGAATGTGAATTAGATATAAATAAAATAAGCATGAAATCGAGTCATGGCATGTTTTATTAAATATGATACATATTGAAATCTATTGTTTTAGATATAGATTAAATGATATGTGATTGCCAAATGTGATTGTTAAGTGAATAATATTAGTTAAGTACTTAAGAAAATCTATTGTTTTACTTAAGCTTAAGAGCAAAGAGGATCAAAGTCGGATAGGGGAAAAGAAAAAGTAAACGAATAGCCGTGGATATCTAGTCGTCGACCACTTCCGAGGTAAGTTTTAAGTGATTAAACGTTGAGTAAATTCAATCATAATAGGACATAATGAGTTGATTTAATAAGATATGATGTGGCCATGATATGTTTTAAACTCAAATGGTAAGTTCATAAGTGTTTGGACTTGGAAATTTAAGAGCAAATTGTAATAATTTGCTTAGGACAGCAGCAGTAACGTGATTTTAGAAAATCACCATAAATTGTTGGTGTGGAATTATAGGCTGAATAAAATATGTAATCAAAGCTTAATTAGTCTAGTTTCTTATAAAAGAAACCGTGTAAGCAAAGGAATTTCCTATAAAGAGATATTTAAAGTTGTGTGAGACAGTGTCAGAATGACTCCGAAATCCCCTGTTCTTTTTTTTTTTTAGAAAATCATTATAAATCACACAAAAATTGTTATAAGATAAAATTTATATTTTTAGACTCCTTAATGAGTCTAGTTTCAAATGAAATAAACAAGAATATATTTTGAATTCTGTACAATGAGAAAGTTGATTCGTAGTGAAGAGTGGTCACTATAGTCAAACAGTGAAATAGGAGAAACTTTAAGAAAAATTCTGGTATTGATTGGTCAAACCAAAAATTCTGAAAATTTTATGGATAAAAGATATATGAGTCTGTTTTCAGAGAAAATTAACAGCACTTCATTTGGAGTTCCGTAGCTCCAGTTACAAATAATTTAATGACTGTTGCTCAGGAAAACAGCTTGTGGTGAATGTGTGATTTTGTTGTAAACATTGATGAAACTATTTGAGTTGCTTATAAGCTATTGCTGAAATGGATGTACAAGATAAATATATATATATGTGTGGTAAAGCCGAATGGCTAATATGAAATATGTATGAGATATATATATATGTGTGGTAAAGCCGAATGGCTAATATGAAATATGTATGAGATATATATATGTGGTAAAGCCGAATGGCTAATGTGAAATATGTATGAGATATGTATATGTGGTAAAGACGAATGGCTAACATGAAATATGTATGAGATGTATATATATGTGGTAAAGCCGAATGGCTAACATGAAATATGTATAAGATATATATATATGTGGTAAAGCCGAATGGCTAGTGTGAAATATGTATGAGATGTGTATATATTGTGGTCGAATGACCAAATGTGAAAGGTGTGTATTATTAGATATTTGATGAGGCAAATGAATTACAAATATGACAGTCGATGTGAACGTTGTAACATGTGATTAAATGTACATGAAACTTGGAAATATATTCTGGGTAAGACCCGATGACTACGTGTGGAAATATATTCCGGGTAAGACCCGATGACTACGTGTGGAGATTATGTCCGGGTAAGACCCGATGACTACATACGGAGATTATGTCCGGGTAAGACCCGATAACTACGTGTGGGGATTATCCGAGCTAAAGGTCTCGTTGAAGATTTGAGTAAAGCATAAGATTATACGACTTCATAGTAACAATTGGTAATAAATACGTTCAATGCGTTAAGTTGGTCAGGTATGTATTTTGAGATTATATTTAAGCTTGATTTGGATTAAATCACAAGGTTGTTATGTGATGCATATGTAAGTAAAGCAATAAGACTGTTCTATGATTATTGTGCATTTGGTCAATGTGAAAAGTTAGGTGAAAATATGTAATGTACCTATGTTTATAAGAGATCACTATCAAGTGAGAATTTATCTGATTATTATGTATTACGTAATTGTGTATATTCGGCCAAAAAGGGTAGTATACCTAGAAAGAGGTTATATGAAAATTCGTAAGATCGACTTTTAATTCGGTTGGTCAGGTATGTGATAAATACTTGTACATGTTAGACCCATCAGAATTAAATCATGATTGTATAGTGAAAAGCAAATATGAAAATGCCATATGAATATGTGAGTATTCGGTTATGGAGAAATACTATAGGATATTGGGAGATATACATTTTGATTTGTCCGATGAGGATAACTATAGATATGAAATGAAATGTTATATGTGAATCAAATAAACAAATTGGTTATATTTGAGTTCAAGAGTTTTTTTAATTTTCTTAAGACTTACTAAGCTTATAAAAGCTTACTCGTTGTTATGTTTCTCGGTTTTATAGATTGTTGAATTTGGCCTTTTGCTCGGGGATCGTCAAAGAACTTGTCACACTATCACTATCCACTACTTGGTACTGCTATGTTTTGGATTATCTTATGGCATGTATAGAATAGACTAGTGGCGGAAGAATATTTTGGTTAATGTATATAAGCCATGCGAAAATGGCATCTTTTGAATGTTTACTTAGAGAAGTTTAAATTTTATCCCTGACTGTGCTTAGTACTTATTTAAATGAATGACCTTTATTTCAAGAAAAAGTTCAAAATTTTACTGTTCTGACATGAGTTACAAGTCCGGTAATGCCCCTTACCTATTCCGGCGACGGTTACGGGATAGGGGTGTTACAAATTAATTATAAGGTCTATAGGCCAAAGTCCAAGTTCCTTTAAAAGAAAAACCAAAATAAATTGCAAGAGCCAAGATTTGAACCCAGGCTCCCTTACAACCTTAATGATGCCACAACCACTAGACTACAAGCTCATCTTATGTCATTTACTTAACACAATAATTTAAAAGGCCTTCATCCAAGCATCTAGAGTTTTATTCACTTACAACCAAAATTTTTGCTAAAGCCCAGGTTTGAACCCAAGATTTCTCCAACACTTCTCAGAGCCATTAACCACTTGAACAGACTTTTAATTGTGTCATTTCCTTGCACAATTAAATATTTATATACAACCTCCTTACGGACCCATACTCAAGGCCCAATACTTCTAGGCCCAAATTTGTGGCATTACACTACTCACACAAGTTGTCAAGTATCCACAACATATGCCAGTATACTTAGCCATCGGTAGGACGTACAGGGCTAGCACCCGGAATCACATAACATAAAACCCTAGTGACATGTCACTTGTATCCTAATCTATTCCTAAGGTTCGATTGGGATTCCTCGCTTGCCAAATCGTCATCAAATGTGTTCAAAAGGTCGATTACACAAATCATGCATATATTAAATCATTTAAAATACATTTAAAGTAAAGCTTATTTAACATACGAACTTACCTCGGTTCCAAAAACGACAAAAGAATCAATTTGTCAATTATTTTGTTTTTCCCCCGATCTAGATCCGAACTTCATTCTTCTTGATCTATAATGTCAAATTTAGCTTATTTTATTATCATATTATTCAATTCAGCCTAAAAACACATTATGACAAAATTTACATTTTTGCCCCTAACTTTTCAACATTTTACAATTTAGTCTCTAGGCTCATAAAAAGAATTTCATTCAATTTCATCACTACCCAAGCCTAGTAGATTGTTATTTATACTCATAACAGCCCACATTTTTCATTTATTCACACTTTTCTACACATTTTATAGACTTTTACAAATAAGTCCCTATTTAACATTTTTATTGAAAATCACTTTATAAATGTTGTTTAACTAACAACGTACATGCATTTTCTACCATCAAACATCAAAATATATGCACACCCGACATGGGTAAAATTTTAGACTTTAATTTTCTTTCAAATTAGTCCTTGAAATAGCTAAATCAAGTTACAAAGATCTTAAAATATAAAAATCATTAAAAATGGGGCAAAAACGAACTTACAATCGAGCTTGAAAGCTTGGCCAAAACCCTAGCTATGGTTTCCATCATAATTTTGGCTATAAGGGACTAAATTGAAGAAGATGATATCTTTTATTTAGTTATTTTGGCTTTATTTATGAAATTACCTATTTACCCCTCACATAAACTTTGAAATTTTACCTACTCCATGTTGATTTTTGTCCATCCCAAAGCATAATGGTCTAATTACCATTTAAGGACCTCCAATTTAAGATTCATAATAATTTACTACCTTTAGCCTATAGAACTCAAATTTTGCACATATTGCAATTTAGTCCTTCTAGTCAAATTTAGTACACAATCGATAAAATTTCTTAACGAAAATTTCACACAATTATCCTATCATGCTGTAGACCTTAAAGAACTAATAAAATAAACATTTCTACTTCAAATTTGTAGTTCCAAAACTACTGTTCCGATTTGACCTGTAATGCTTCGGAATTGGGCCGAAAAGTATTGGGCCTTGAGCATAGGAGCGGTTAGGAGACTGCTCATAAATGTTTTAGTTAAGCAAGAAGGTGACAGAAATTACATGTTTGCTTTATTGGCTAAGTGATCTGGGTGTGCTTGGGAGTGTTTGAGAAGCCTGGGTTCAAGTCTTGGCCTTTGCAAGATTTTTAAATTTAGCTCTTAAATGAATCTGGACACTAGTACATAGGCTTTATAAATATTTGTGCTTGTTTTAGGACGCAGAAGAAGCTTGTGGTGTGGGGGCAAGATGGCGTGTAGAGTAACCTTGAGGTCTGAGGTTCGAGCATTGGCATAGCTTAAATGAGGTATTTATTTTGCAGCTTTGGTTCGACCAGTGGTTGTGTTGCAGTAAAATTCTAATGGGTGAGTGGTGGAGTGATAGGTGGAGGATATCAATGAGGAAATCATGGAGAGGATTGGGGAGAGTTTTGTAGAGAGGAATTAGGAGATTGAGATGTGGGGGTTGTTGTGCCGAATTTGAAGTCTTGTGGGGAGGAAGTTAGTGTCGTTTGAGGACCCTAGTTGCATAAGGGAATTCGGCTATAGGCTTTGGATGCCGATTTTTGGTGTTAGCTAACTTAGGACAATTTCGATTTCTATACCTTAGGTTTTGGCAACTTTAATTCTTTCTTTTGGTGTTCACGGTATATTGGTGAAAACCTCTTTCGATTCTCGTTTTGCTTTGGTCGTGTATTCAAGTGATATTTTAACCCTTCTTCTTTAGGGCTGATTGAGCATTGAGCACTTTCTTCTTCTCTTTTTTTTCTCTGAAGCCGAATATCCATATTCTCTCCTCTCAAATCTTGTTCCTTTTACTGTAGCTGAATCTTCTTTACCTTATTCTCCCTTTCTTTCAATTAATGTTACCCTAACCGATTGTATCGTCTTGCCCCTCTATCTATTTCGGTTTTGGCTAAAGTGAATAATTCATTCGTTTCTTTCTCCCTTGTCTGCAGTGTAATTTAATTCTTGTTGGCCACATAGTACTGCGGCATTAACCTTCTGTGAACCGATCCCTCTGCTACTTTTCTCTGTCTATTTTGGTGGTAAGTGCTACTTTATTGGTTATGGTCTCTATTCATTCTTCTCCCTTCTGTTGTATCTATGGTTCTCTTAACCTTTTTTTTCCGATCAACATTGCTAGGGGAGTGATAACGCTAGTCCTGCCTTGAGAAGCGACTATCTAGTTCGGGATTGTGAACTGATTGAGTTTCATTCTTTAGAAGTGGGCTCTCAACCATTGTGGTAAGTGTTGTTGTGGGTTCGATTATGCATACGAATTTTCTAGTAAAAGTTAATAGAATCTCGGTTTGAGTGCATGCAATCTGTAAAAACTTGTAGTCAATCCTCGGCAACGACTAAGGGGTGAGGGACCTTAAGTGTTCGATCAAGGTAAGAGTCGAACCATGTTTGAGATAAGTATTATTAAAAGGTTAGTTACCCATTTGTTAAAGGACTGATTTTGGGGATGTAGTGTTTATGAGCACTAACAATTGAATGACTAACTATATGTGGGATTGAATGTAGGTTGGGCGCTTGAGGAAGTTGGAATGGTTGCATAAAAAGGTGTGTAACTGTACACCCAATTTTACTACTGTCAAAACGTTGGATAAAGGTGTGTAGCCACACCACTATGTTACTGTGAATCGGCAAAAGCTGAAACTTTGGCATTTGAGGCCTCACGAGCGTGCGATCCCTCATGTGGTAAACTGAGGCCACAAATCATGGGCGATAGACTGTAGAGGCCGCTACGAGCATTCTTGTGGGCTTGGGACGTTATGGGCCTCGTTGGGCATGTAGGCCCAATGGGCTCATGGGCCCCACAAGGATAAAATTTACGATAAGTGAAAAATAATAGAGTGGGCTATGGTGATTCTATAGTCACTACTTAATTTGGGTTAAATGGGCCACACGAGTGTGTGGGCCCGCTTGGGCCAAGTAGTGGCCTTGGGTCCATTTGCACTATTTGGTCATATGGGTTATCTGAGTCATTAGTGACGACTGTAGACCTTTTGTAGGGTCATTATCTGTATCGAGATCCCAAAATTATTTAAATGACCAAAACACCCCTGAGGGGTAAATTACTATTTTACCCCTAACCGATGAAATGACCATTATACCCCTATGGTAGGTTAACTGATGTGTGTATGACATCTATATGACTAGTTTTGAGCATGGCATACTGCATACACGTAATATTTAGGACACGACATACTGCATGGGGTTGGGTTCCTGATTTGGAGGAAGTACTATATTAGTGACTTTGCCACGTAATTACTACTCTGGTGGCTTTGCCACATTTACTGTTATTAGCAACTTTGCTGCGTTACTGTTAGCATCTTCGCTTTGATATTGGTGTGTTGGCTAGATGGGTCGATTTAATCCCCACATGGTGTGTTGGTTGGTACAGGTGGTGTGTTGGTTGGGTTGGAGTGGGTTACATGATTGCACTGTATTGATACCGAACTAGGCTTAAGCCCACACCGTTACTATATAGGGCTAAAGCCCAGACTGTATTGTTACTGAGTAGGGCTCAGACCCAGATTGTTACTGCATGCAATATCTACAGTTGACTAATAGGGGATTACACACTGAGTTTTCGTAAACTCACCCTTTGTTTTCAACTATATAGGTAATCCCCAACCTTAGATGATTTGGTGCTGCGAGGGACTTGGAGGTGGCCACACGACTGCTGTGTCTTGCATTTGACTTTATTTATTTTAAATTTCACTTTTGGGTTCTTAATTTTGTAATAATGCCATTAGTGGGTTTCAATTTTTAATTGGGCTTTGGATTATATGTTTTTAAATTGCTAGTTTAGGTAAAGACTAGTTTTTTAAACAACTACTGTTTTCTAAAACACGTGTTTTAAACTTCATCGACTTAAAAAGCTTCCGCGTTTATCAATCAATTTAATATAACACTGATGGTTAATAAGGTAAACATTTTTTATCGAGAACTTTTGTTAAACAATAATAAAAAAGGTTTTTAACTCAGTAAAAAATTTTTACCGAAGAGATCAATTTTTGAAAAACACTTTGATGTGACACGCCGAATTTGGCCATAACGTCTAGACCAGGTTTGGGGTGTTACATTTAGTGGTATCAGAGCTAGGTTTGCAAAACTCGACTGTGGAATGAGTTTTTGAAAATTTGATTTTTTTAAACGTTGTGATTGGAAATGTGGCATACTGGGTCTCCGTCACCAAATCTGTAAGTTTTTTGACACTGTTTATTGTTATAGACTAAAATGTATACTTAGGGACTACTATAAGTAGTAGGACTACACTGAAACTCTTTAGTTAGAATAAGTTGAAACTATAGAAGATGAAAACTGTAGTAAAATTCTGTTCTACGGAAACAAACCCCAATTACTGCCGTTCATAACACATTGTTAATAATTACTGAAATTATAAACTGATGAATAAGACTTTTGAACAAATAATTCATTATCGATATGAGCACAAAAGGTACTTGCGAAAGGGGTGCATGAGGCTGCGGTAGAGGCCGTGGAAGTGCTAGAGCTAGGTCTTCAGCATCAGGTCACATGCCTACTAGGGAGGCACTAGCCTCATCAGTAACTGAGACAGGATCTCATGACCGAGCAGCTGGGGATAATGCTCTATCCCAAGCAATGTTTCGTGTTCTTGAAAGGTTTGTTGGAGTGATTACTACATGAGTGGGCCGAGGGTCAATTTTTGAGCGACTCCGGTCTAACGGAGCCGAAATCTTCACGGGTGTTTCTGGTGTAGCTCCAAATGTGGCAGAGTATTGGTTAGAGGCTACCGAGTGGATAATGGACGACCTTGACTGTACGGTAGAGCAAAAATTAAAAGGAGCAATGTCTTTACTATGAGATGAGGCCTACCAATAGTGGCTCACCGTGAGAGAGAGTACGTAGACCGACCGTTTGACATGGAATTTCTTCAAAGTGGCCTTTTCAGGGAATTATATGGGCGCAAGTTATGTGGACGCCCAAAGGAAGGAATTTCTGAAGTTGACCCAGGGGAATAAGATGGTGGCAGAGTACGAGGCAGAGTTTTTGCGACTTAGTCAGTATGCTAGCGGGATAGTCGCAACTGAGTATGAATGTTGTGTACGGTTTGAGGATGGCCTCCGGGATAAGTTACGTGTGCTGATAACTCCGCAGAGGGTAAATCCTATTACACCAGTATGTAAATTAGACTGTATTCCTCCAATAAGTGCTTTTATCGGGTTTTCAAATCTTTTGTCTAATAAAACTGCTATGATACGTATATCATGTCCTTTTCTAAATAAAGCTCTAATTGTTATCATAATTATACCTAAATGTATATATCTAACTTGAGGGTAGAAAGCAAAAATTGTTGAGGATGTGAAGCACTCTGAGTGCTAGAACCACGAGAAAAATAGGGGTAAAAATAAGAGGGATTTTAGACCCTCGGGTTCTTCTAGAAGGCCTATAAAGAGGGCCAGATTTGATGGGCAAGTCCGAGCGGTTCTTGTTGTTGCTGCAAGACCACAGCCTTGTGCTAATTGTGGAAGAGCTCACCAGGGTGAGTGTTGGAAACGAATTGGGGCATGCTTCCCATATGGGTCTATGGATCATCAGGTTAAAAACTGTACTCAGAGGCCTGTTCAGATGCAAGCTGCAGGTCAGAGCCATGTTCAGCCAGGGAGAGGTGGTCAGCAGCCACCAAGAGGCCATGGACAGACCAGGGGTGGAAATGGTTTTGGGTGAGGTCGTGGAGCATCGGATAGAGGTGCTGGTAACACTAAGGCGAGACAGCCAGCCTTGGTCTATGCTGCTCGTCGCCGAGAGGATGGTGACGCTCCTGATGTCATAACTAGTACGTTCTTGATTTATAGTGTACCATACACTACTGTAATTGACATTAGGTCTACACACTCGCATGTTGCATGCACTGTGTCTAAGACACTGGGTATTCAGTTTGAAAATACTGTTAGTGAGATGACTGTATTGAGTCCACTGAGACAGTCGGTTAGGGTGAATAAGTTGTTCAGAGACGTGCCCCTAGAGGTCTAAGAGGTTGTCTTTCCGGCAGATTTGATGGAACTGCCATTTGGAGAATTCGATATTATATTGGGAATGTATTAGCTAGTGAAACACCGTGCGAAATTGGATTGTGCTGCTAAGCATATGGTGTGGAAGTCTACCGAGGATGAGAAGGTGACTGTGGTAGGGGGCGAAGAGATTATCTGTCTAACGTAATTTCAGAGTTAAGGACAGAGAAACTGGTTCACAAGGGTTACAAGACGTTTTTAGCTTATGCCAGCATTTCTGATTGTAAAGGTCCTTCTGTTAGAGATGTCATAACTATTAATGAGTTTTCGGATGTATTTCCTAAAGAGCTTCCTGGGTTGCCTCCAAACCGTGAGGTCGAATTCAGTATTGAGCTCCTACCTGGAATAGCTATGGTGTCTATCACCCCTTATAGGATGGCACCAAAGGAGATGGTGGAGTTGAAGGCTAAAATTCAAGAGCTACTAGACCAAGGATTCATTCGACCGAGTGTGTCCCTACAAGCAGCACCAGTGTTATTCGTGAAGATGAAGGATGGATCCATTCGCATGTTCATCGATTATCGTCAACTGAACAAACTGACTATCAAGAACAAGTACCCTTTATTGAGGATAAATGATCTGTTTGACCAACTACAATGAGCTTCACTTTTCTCCAAGACAGACCTTCGATCTGGGTATCATCAGCTAAAGGTTAAGGAGGCTGATGTGTATTAGACTGTGTTTAGGACTCGTTATGGTCACTACGAGTTTCTAGTGATGCCGTTTGGGTTGACGAATGCACCAGCAACTTTTATGGATTTGATGAATCGAGTATTTCAACCCTATCTGAATCGGTTTGTAGTTGTGTTTATAGACGACATCCTGGTGTATTCAAGAATCGAGGTGGATCATGATGCACATCTTCGAATTGTTTTACAAATTCTGAAGGAAAAGCAGCTTTATGCAAAGTTCAGCAAGTGTAAGTTCTGGCTACTAGAAGTGACATTTTTGGGTCACGTGGTGTTTGTCGAGGGGATTAGGATTGATCCTCGAAAAATTAAAGTCGTATTGGATTGGAAACCACCAAAGATGGTATCTGAGATTCAAAGCTTTTTGGGTTTGGCTGGGTATTACAGACATTTTGTTGAGGGGTTTTCATGGATTGATGCACCTTTGACTAAGTTATTGCGTAAATGGGTACCATTTAATTGGTCTGATAAGTAGCAAGAGAGCTTTTAGAAATTGAAGAAAGTTCTGACTGAGGCCTCTGTTTTAAAACAACCAGAGTCTGGGAAGGAATTCACTGTCTACAGTGATGCGTTGCACAATAGATTGGGTTGTGTGTTGATGCAAGAGGGTAAGGTGGTTGCCTACGCATCTCGACAGCTTAAGCCTCACGAGGCAAATTACCCCACTCACAAAGTTGAGTTAGCTGCGATGGTTTTCGCATTGAAGATTTGGAGGCATTACCTATATGGTGAGAAGTCTATTATTTACACAGATCATAAAAGCCCCAAGGATACTCAGAAGGAGTTGAACCTTAGGCAACGAAGGTGAATAGAGTTGCTTAAGGATTATGGTTGTTCAATTGAGTTCCATCCTAGTAAGGCTAACGTGGTAGCTGACGCACTGAGCCATAGGGTTGTATCTGATTTGAGAGCAATGTTTGCTCATTTTAGCCTGTTTGATGATAGTAGCTTGTTGGCTGAGCTTCAAGTGAGACCAACCTGGACTGATCAAATTAAAGAGAAATAGTTGTTGGATGAGTCATTGGTTCCTTGTTTTCCATTAGTTGAGAATGGAGAGTACGAATTTTAGGGTAAACAATGAGGGAGTACTATGTTTTCGTGGGAGATTTTGTATACTGAGGGATTCTAATTTGAGGCAATCTATATTGCAGGAGGCGCATAGTAGTCCATATGCTATGCATCCTGGTGAAAACAAGTTATACCGAGATCTTCGTAAGCTGTATTGGTTGCTTGGATTGAAATGTGAAGTTACCGAATATGTGAGTAAGTGCCTTACTTGCCAGCAAGTTAAGGCTAAGCATCAACTGCCTTCTGGGTTATTGCAGCCAGTAAAGATTCCACTCTGGAGATGGGAGAGGGTAACCATGGATTTTGTAAGTGGGCTACCCTTAACGTCAACTAAGAAGGATTCGATATGGGTTACTGTAGACCGATTGACTAAATCTACCCACTTTATACAGGTTCGCACTAATTATTCGCTGTAGAAATTGGCCAAGTTGTATGTGGCTGAGATTGTGAGACTACACGAAGTACCAGTTTCTATCATATCTAACAGAGATCATAGATTTACATATCAGTTTTGGAAGAAGTTACACGAGGCTTTGGGTACAAGGTTGGACTTCAGTACTGCGTTCCATCCTCAATCAGACGGTCAATCAGAGAGAGTGATTCAAATACTGGAAGACATGTTAAGATGTTGTGTAATTGATTTTCGAGGCAGTTGGGAAGACTACTTTCCGTTAGCAGAGTTTGCTTACAACAACAGTTATCAGTTCAGTATTTAGATGGCACCGTACGAGGCGTTATATGGTCGTAGGTGTCGTACTCTTACTTGTTGGACAGAACTTCGTGAGCAGCGAGTTTTGGGGCTAGAGTTAGTTTCTGATACTAAAGAAAAGGTAAAGTTAATTCGAGATCGGTTAAAAGAAGTAACTGATAGGAAGAAGTCATATATAAATTTAAAGCCTAAAGAGATTGAGTACTCTGTTGGGTATTATGTCTTTCTGAAGGTCTCACCGTGGAAGAAAATCTTGAGATTTGGATGGAAGGGCAAACTTAGCCCTAGGTTTATCGGGCCTTATCAGATTTTGAAGCAGGTAGGACCAGTTGCCTATCAGCTTGTGTAACATCCCGAAATAGGGCCTAAACGGAACAGTGGTTACGAAACCACAAATTCGAGGTAGAAAAAATTATTTTATTATTATTTTGAGGTTCATGATATGATTACATGATTGTGCGAAAATTTCGTGATGAAATTCTATGCATAAAGTGCTTAAGTTGAGGTTAGGGATTAAATCGAATAATTTGCAAACTTGCGTTCTAGAAGTTTTTAGTATGAAATTGTTTTGGAATATTAATGAGGAGGTCTTAAATAGCAATTTAACCAATTTTAAGTTCATGGACAAAAGTTAGGACATGGAAGGAATTTTTGAAAGTTTAGTAAGGAGGGGCATTTTGGTCATTTGTATATAAATTAAATAAAATGGGGAAAATAACACAAAATGGTCATCTTTCTCATATGGTTGCTGCCGAATTTTGCTCTCTCCATAGCCAGGGTTTCTTCAATTTTCAAGCTCCATAGTAAGTGATTCCAAGCCCCGTTTTTAATGTTCTTTACGTTTTCGGAGTCCCGGTAGCTCGATAAAGCTTATGCTAGCAATAATTTAAGTTAGGGTTCATATTTCGAAAAATACCCATAGGTGAAAAGTGTTTATTTTGATGTTTTATGATAAAATATGAGGTCTTAGATTATGTTAGACAACTTGTGCTACTCGGTTTTAGGTAAAAACGAGTAAAACGGCTTAATCGGTAAAATACTTAATAGTCATAAGTGCATGTTAGAGTATGAATTTGATGCTTCCATAGAAGGGAAAAATGATCAGAATGTCATAAAACATAAGAAAATAGGTTGAAGTTTAATTTACGAGATTTGGGGTAAAAGTGTAAATATGCAAAAGTTTAGGGGTAAAAATGTAATTTTTCCAAAGTTTGAGTAAAGGACTGTTTTGATAAATGTGAATATTAAATAAGTTAAATTTGCTATTATAGATCAAGAAGAACGAAATTCAAGAGTAGATCGGGGAAAAGAAAAAGTAAAGGACTAAATTGTAAAGTTAGTCACATTTTGTATCGAGGTAAGTTTACAGTAAATAAATGCAATATTCTTATATTTTACATTATTATTGTTAATTTCAGCATTTATATACTTATTTTTTGAGAATATTTAAAGTCGAATTAAAGTAATAAGTAGCAGAGAAAAAGCATTAGGAAGCCCCGCTTGAACCTTAGGAATATTAGGATATTGGGGTTGACAGACAAAGATAGAAATGAGCCATGTAAGTCCATATCAGATATATGGCTTTGGAGACAAGAATGAGCCATGTAATCCCATATTATATATATAAATATGGCATTGGAGATAGGAATAATTCATGTAAGTCCATGTCGAAGACATGGCATTGGCAGGATATTGATAGACAGGAACGACCCTAGTATCTTAGTATTCCGAGTGGTTCAATGGGTCATTGTATATGTTAAATCATAGTGAATTATCAGCAAAAAGGGAAGGTAGATTATATTTATGAATAGTGAAAGGTCAGGTAAGAAAGAAGGTAAGTGAGTAAAGAAGAAGGTAGAAAATGAGAAGTAAAGAAAGTTTATGAGGCTAGGTGACTTGATGTATATTTATTCATTATGTTGAATGTTGTAATTTATTTTCTTGTAAGCTTACTAAGCCTAGTGCTTACTCACTTATTTTCTTTTTCTTATAGTTTTTATCAAGCCACTCGGGGATCGAAGGAAATGTCGGAGACCCGATCACACTATCAAAGAAATTACATTGGTATAGTTAGACGTTTCGTTTTGTGTATGGCATGTATAGGAACTTGGTTTCTTTTGAGATGATATGATCAATGAATGATGTGTAAATATTTTCTAGTGATTAGCTAATAGAATGGCTGATGATATACATGTTTAATAGTATGTATGATTAAGTAGTAACTATCACATGAAAATTATGAAAAATATGAAAGTAACTTAAAAACGGATTCAAGTATCAGAAATAACGTGATTTTGAAAAATCACAAAAATTTGTAGAGACATGTTTTGATAGTGAATAATATATGAAATTAAAGCTCATTGTATCTATTTTCATATGGAATAAGCAAAGCAGGTAAAGATTTTGTATTTTATAAGATATCTGAGTTTTAGTGAAATAGGGCCAGAGCAATTTCTAGATCCCCTATTTCAACTTTAGAAATTCACCATAAATTTTATAAAATAATTATGTGGTGTACTTTATATGGTTAGAATCCTTATTTAATCTAGTTTTAATAGAAACAAACGGTATTTTCATATGAATTTTTTTACAGGGAGAAAAGTGGTTCGTGGTAAGTAGAGGTCAGTGCAGTCGAATTCTGAAACAGGAGTAACTTTAACTAATAAACTGTACTAATTGGCTAAACCAAAAATTATAGAAACAAATTAGTAAATAGATATATGAGTCTATTTTTATGAAAATTTTACGGAATGGGATTTCGAGTTTCGTAACTCGAGATATGAATTTTTAAGCAACCATGACGCAGAAAAATAGTTTATTCCGAAAATTAATATAAGTAATTAGAATTGTTTAAAAAAGTAAAATAAGATTAGTAACACCTCAAGCTTAACTCCGATGACGGTTTCAGGCGTGGGGGCATTACATTTATTGGTATCAAAGTAGGTTTAGTCGGTTCTCGGAACAGTTAGTGTGAGTAAAAGTCTAGCTATACATGCCATACCTGTATTTTGATAGTGTGACGACTCCTGACGATTTTTAAATATTTTGTTTTATAGTAATGGATCCCGAGCGAGCTGGTGATGATGATGTAGAAAGTAATACGCCTGCTCCCGCGGAAGGGGCAGCGCCATCTGAGAATAGGCCAGTAACAGTTAATCAGGGAGGAGTGACTCGAGAAGCTCTCTTCCAAGTTTTGAATGATTTGTTTGCTGAGTTCGTTCGTACGAATCCGACAGTTAGACCTCTAGCCCCTCATGATTCTCAGGCTACCCATGCAGCTCAAGCTTCCCAAATACAGTGCGGTGATAAGAGAAAAGCCACCAGTTGATAGAATCAGGAAACAAGGGGCAGAAGAGTTCCGAGCAACAAAGGATGATGATGCAGAAAGAGCATAATTTTGGTTAGAAAATACTATCAGAGTCTTTGATGAATTATCTTGTACACCCGAGGAATGTATGAAATGTGTAGTATCACTTCTTAGAGGCTCAGCCTACCACTGGTGGCAAACACTTGTATCAATTGTACCAAAGGAGAGGATCACTTGGGATTTCTTTCAGGAGGAATTTCGTAAAAAGTACATCAGTCAGAGGTTTATTGATCAGAAGAGAAAGGAATTCCTGGAATTGAAACAAGGTAATATGATGGTGACCAATTATGAGCGCGAATTTGTCAGGCTTAGTAAATATACTAGAGAATGTGTGTCCACAGAGGCTATCATGTGTAAAAGGTTTGAGGATGGGTTAAATGATGATATCCGACTGTCAGTGGGTGTCCTAGAAATAAAAGAGTTCGTTATTTTAGTTGAGAGAGCTTGTAAGGCAGAGGAGCTGTTAAAAAGAAAAGGCAAAGTTGAGACAGAGACACAAGATGCAAAGAAGAGACAGATGAGCAGGTCATTCCAAGCTACATCCAAAAGGCCAAAGGAGTTTTCTACCAGATCTAGTTTCTCAGCCAGGTATTTTAGTCAGAATAGAGGCAGCAGATTTAAGGATTCGAAGGCTCAGACCACCTCGACTGCGAGTGTAGGTAATATTGGACAGGGTAGATCAGGGTGTCTACGGTGTGGTAGACTTCATTATGGTCCTTGTCGGGCAGGAGAAAATGTTTGTTATAAATACGGTGCTCCAGATCATTTTGTACGAGAATGTCTAGAGGTAGCTAATCGAGAGATAACATAGAGTGCTAGATCCGAAAATGCTCCTACTAGAGGCAGATTACCGAGGCAACCGGGAGTAGGAGCAAGTAACAGAGGTACCTCAAGAGATTCAGCTGTGAGACCAGATGCTAGAGCTCTTGCAAGGACTTATGCTATTCGTACACGCGAAGAGGCATCCTTCCCCGATGTGATTACGGGTACAATTTCTCTACATAATATTAATGTCATTGCTCTGATTGATCCGGGTTCAACTCATTCATATGTTTGCAAGAAATTGATGCCTACTATAAGTATGCCTATCGAATCTACAGAATTTGTGATTAAAGTATCGAATCCATTAGGAAAGCATGTATTAGTAGATAAAGTATGTAGAAATTGTCCTTTGATGATTAGAGGTTATCGTTTTTCCTACCGATCTCATGCTCTTGCCATTTGATGAGTTTGATGTGATTCTTGGTATGGATTGGTTGACTACACATGATGTGATAGTGAATTGTGGGAAGAAATTCATTGAGTTGAAGTGTGAAAATGGTGAAATTATTCGGGTTAATTCAGAAGAGTCAGATAGTTCATTTTCCATAATTTCTGTTATGTCTGCTCAGAAATGTTTGAGAAAAGGGTATGAAGCTTATCTTGCTTTTGTATTGAACACTAAAGATCCAGAATTGAAAATTGAATCAGTGCCTGTGGTATGTGAGTTTCTCGATGTGTTTCCGGAAGAACTACCAGGTTTGCCTCCTGTTAGAGAAGTTGAGTTTGGTATTGAGTTGATTCCAGGTACCACGCCCATTTCTATTGCTCCTTATAGAAAGGCTCCGTTGGAATTGAAAGAATTGAAAGCTCAGTTGCAGGAATTAACAGATAAAGGCTTTGTAAGACCCAGTAGTTCACCATGGGGTGCACCAGTGCTATTTGTGAAAAAGAAAGACGGATCAATGAGATTGTGCATAGATTATTGGCAACTTAACAAGGTAACAGTAAAGAACAAGTATCCATTGCCTAGAATTGATGATCTATTTGATCAATTGAAGGGAGCTACTGTGTTTTCCAAGATAGATTTGAGATCCGAATACTATCGATTCGAGTTAAAGAGTCGATGTCCTCAAGATTGCTTTCCGGACTAGGTATGGTCATTATGAGTTCCTTGTGATGCCATTTGGCTTGACTAATGTTCCTGCCATTTTCATGGACTTAGTGAAACGAATTTTCAGACCGTACCTGGATAAGTTTGTAGTTGTGTTCATTGATGATATTTTGATTTATTCTCATAATGAGACTGAGCATGTAGAGCATTTGAGAACAGTTTTACAGATTCTAAGAGATAATCAGTTGTATGCCAAGTTCAGCAAAACTGAGTTCTAGTTACGAGAAGTTGGTTTTCTTGGACATATTGTCTCAGGTGAAGGTATTAAGGTTGATTCGAGCAAGATTTCAGCCATTGTTGATTAGAAGCCTCCTAGAAATGTATCAAAAGTTAGAAGTTTTCTTGGTCTTGCCGGATATTATAGACGATTTGTAGAGGGATTTTCTATGATAGCTACCCCGCTGACAAGATTACTGTGAAAGGATGTCAAGTTTGAATGGATTGAGAAGTGTCAACAGAGTTTTGATAAGTTAAAAGCATTGTTGACTAAAGCTCTGCTTTAGTACAAACCGTAACCGTAAGGAGTTTGTGATTTACAAAGTGATGCATCCATGGATAGACTTGGTTGTGTGCTTATGCAGAAGGGAAGGTAATCGCTATGCCTCTAGACATCTAAAGCCACATGAGAAGAACTATCCGACACATGATTTAGAGCTAGCACGCCATTGTTTTTGCGCTAAAAATTTGGAGACATCATTTGTATGGTGAGAAGTGCCACATATTTACTCGATCATAAAAGTTTGAAATATTTGATGACTCAAAAGATTTGAATTTGAGGCAAAGAAGATGGTTAGAGTTGATTAAAGATTATGAGCTAGTGATCGATTATCACCTGTAAGGCAAACGTTGTTGCTTGATGCTTTGAGTAGGAAATCTTTGTTTGCATTAAGAGCTTTGAACACTAGTCTAGCCTTATCAGATGATGGTTTTATCTTAGCTGAGTTGAAAGCCAAACCGATGTTTCTTGAAGAAATTTGTGAAGCTCAGAAAAATGACAGTGAGTTGTTAGCCAAAAGAGATTAGTGTGAGTCGGATATAGAGTCAGATTTTCAGATCAATTCTGATGGTTGTTTGATGTTCAGAGACAGGGTATGCGTACCGAAGAATGATGAGCTTATTCGAAAGATTTACAGGAAGCACATAGTAGTTCTTTGTCTATTCATCCAGGTAGTACAAAGATGTATAATGGTTTGAAGAAAATGTATTGGTGGGTAGGAATGAAAAGGGACATTTCAGAGTTTGTTTCTAGATGCTTGATTTGTCAGCGGGTAAAGGCCGAACATCAGGTACCTTCAGGTTTATTGCAGCCCGTGCTAGTCCCTGAGTGGAAATGGGATCGAATTACTATGGATTTTGTGACAGGATTACCGTTTACACCGAGAAAGAAAGATGTCGTATGGGTTGTGATTGATAAATTAACGAAGTCGGCTCATTTTATCCCAGTTCGTATGGATTATTCACTTGACAAGTTGGCCGAGTTGTATATTTCAGAGATAGTCAGACTACACGGGGTACCATTATCGATCATTTCAGACAGAGATCCAAGATTTACTTCACAGTTTTGGAAGAAATTAGATAAGGCTTTGGGCACAAAGTTGAGTTTTAGTACAACTTTCCATCCTCAAACTGACGGTCAGTCAGAGAGAGTTATTCAGGTACTTGAAGATTTGCTTAGGTGTTGTGTACTGGAATTTCAAGGCAGTTGGGAAAAATATTTACCATTAGTAGAGTTTGCCTATAATAATAGTTATCAGTCGAGTTTGAAGATGGCAACTTATGAAGCTTTGTATGGACGTAAATGTCGCACACCTTTGTATTGGACAGAGCTTAAGGAAGATCAGATTTACGGGGTTGATCTAGTTAAGGAAACAGAAGAGAAAGTAAAAATCATTAGAGATTGCTTGAAAATAGCTTCAGACAGACAAAAGTCGTATGCAGATTTGAAGAGAAAAGAGATTGAATATTAAGTTGGTGACAAAGTTTTTTTGAAAGTATCCCCGTGGAAGAAAGTTCTTAGATTAGGCAAGAAAGGCAAACTAAGTCCACGTTTTATTAGACCATTTGAAGTGATTTAGAAAGTTGGACCATTAGCATATCGATTAGCTTTGCCGATTGAGTTAGAGAAGATTCATAATGTATTTCATGTGTCTATGCTACGTCATTATCATTCAGATCCATCACATGTGATTTCTCAGACAGAGGTTGAGATTCAGCCAGACATGACTTACGATGAAGAACCAGTAAAGATTCTAGCTCGAGAAACAAAGCAATTAAGGAACAAAAGTATTGCACTTGTGAAAGTATTATGGAATAGACAAGGGGTAGACGAGGCTACATGGGAACCCGAAGAGGCTATGCGAAAACAGTACCCAAATCTCTTCACAGGTAAGATTTTCGGGGATGAAAATCCCTAAAGGGGGAGAAATGTAACATCCCGAAATATAGTGGTTACGAAACCACAAATCTGAGGTAGAAAAATTTATTTTATTATTATTTTGAGGTTCATGATATGATTACATGATTGTGCGAAAATTTCGTGATGAAATTCTATGCATAAAGTGCTTAAGTTGAGGTTAGGGATTAAATCGAATAATTTGTAAACTTGCGTTCTAGAAGTTTTTAGTATGAAATTGTTTTGGAATATTAATGAGGAGGTCTTAAATAGCAATTTAACCAATTTTAAGTTCATGGACAAAAATTAGGATATGGAAGGAATTTTTGAAAGTTTAGTAAGGAGGGGCATTTTGGTCATTTGCATATTAAATGAAATAAAATGGGAAAAATAACACAAAATGGTCATCTTTCTCATATGGTTGCTGCCAAATTTTGCTCTCTCCATAGCTAGGGTTTCTTCAATTTTCAAGCTCCATAGTAAGTGAGTCCAAGCCCCGTTTTTAATGTTCTTTACGTTTTAGGAGTCCCGGTAGCTCGATAAAGCTTATGCTAGCAATAATTTAAGTTAGGGTTCATATTTCGAAAAATACCCATAGGTGAAAAGTGTTTATTTTGATGTTTTATGATAGAATATGAGGTCTTAGATTATGTTAGACAACTTGTGCTACTCGGTTTTAGGTAAAAACGAGTAAAATGGCTTAACCGGTAAAATACCTAATAGTCATAAGTGCATGTTAGAGTATGAATTTGATGCTGCCATAGAAGGGAAAAATGATCAGCATGTCATAAAACATAATAAAATAGGTTGAAGTTTAATTTACGAGATTTGGGGTAAAAGTGTAAATATGCAAAAGTTTAGGGGTAAAAATGTAATTTTTCCAAAGTTTGAGTAAAGGACTGTTTTGATAAATGTGAATATTAAATAAGTTAAATTTGCTATTATAGATCAAGAAGAACGAAATTCAGGAGTAGATCAGGGAAAAGAAAAAGTAAAGGACTAAATTGTAAAGTTAGTCACATTTTGTATCGAGGTAAGTTTACAGTAAATAAATGCAATATTCTTATATTTTACATTATTATTGTTAATTTCCAGCATTTATATACTTATTTTTTTGAGAATACTTAAAGTCGAATTAAAGGCGAAGTAGCAAAGAAAAAGCATTAGGAAGCCCCGTTTGAACCTTAGGAATATTAGGATATTGGGGTTGACAGGACAGGATGGAAATGAGCCATGTAAGTCCATATCAGATATATGGCTTCAGAGACAGGAATGAGCCATGTAATCTCAGATTATATATATAAATATGGCATTGGAGATAGGAATAATTCATGTAAGTTCATGTCGAAGACATGGCATTGGCAGGATATTGATAGACAGGAACGACCCTAGTATCCTTAGTATTCCGAGTGGTTCAACGGGTCATTGTATATGTTAAATCATAGTGAATTATTAGCAAAAAGGGAAGGTAGATTATATTTATGAATAGTGAAAGGTCAGGTAAGAAAGAAGGTAAGTGAGTAAAGAATAAGGTAGAAAATGAGAAGTAAAGAAAGTTTATGAGGCTAGGTGACTTGATGTATATTTATTCATTATGTTGAATGTTGTAATTTATTTGCTTGTAAGCTTACTAAGCCTAGTGCTTACTCTCTTATTTTCTTTTTTTTTATAGTTTTTATCAAGCCACTCGGGGATCGAAGGAAATGTCGGAGACCCGATCACACTATCGAAGAAATTACATTGGTATAGTTAGACGTTTCTTTTTGTGTATAGCATGTATAGGAACTTGGTTTCTTTTGATATGATATGATCAATGAATGATGTGTAAATATTTTCTAGTGATTAGCTAATAGAATGTCTGATGATATACATGTTTAATAGTATGTATGATTAAGTAGTAACTATCACATGAAAATTATGAAAAATGTGAAAGTAACTTAAAAACGGATTCAAGTATCAGAAATAACGTGATTTTGAAAAATCACAAAAAATTGTAGAGACATGGTTTGATAGTGAATAATATATGAAATTAAAGCTCATTGTGTCTATTTTCATATGGAATAAGAAAAGCAGGTAAAGGTTTTGTATTTTATAAGATATCTGAGTTTTAGTGAAATAGGGCCAGAGCGATTTTTGGATCCCCTGTTTCAACTTTAGAAATTCACCATAAATTTATAAAATAATTAGGTGGTGCACTTTATATGGTTAGAATCCTTATTGAATCTAGTTTTAATAGAAACAAACGGTATTGTCATATGAATTTTTTTGAGGAGAAAAGTGGTTCGTAGTAAGTAGAGGTCGGTCAAATCAGATTCTCAAACAGAGTAACTTTATCTAATAAAATGTACTAATTGGCTCAACCAAAAATTCTAGAAAAAAATTAGTAAATAGATATATGAGTCTATTTTCAGGGAAAATTTACAGAATTGGATTTTGAGTTTCGTCACTCGAGATATGAATTTTTAAGCAACCATGATGCAAAAAAATTGTTTATTCTGAAAATTAATATAAGTAGTTAGAATTGTTTAAAAAAGTAAAATAAGATAAGTAACACCTCAAGCTTAACTCCGATGACGGTTTCGGGCGTGGAGGCATTACAGCTTGAGTTGCCTTTAGATTTAGACAGGATTCATGAAGTGTTCCATGCCTCCATGCTGAGGCATTACCGCTTTGGTCCCACGCATGTCGTGCTAGTTGAGGAAATTGAGGTTAAGTCTGATTTGACTTTCGAGGAAGAACCGATGCAGATATTGGATCATGATGTCAAAGTGCTGAGAAGGAAATCTGTTCCATTGGTCAAGGTTCTTTGGCATAATCACAGTTCAGAGGAAGCCACGTGGGAGCCTGAAGAGGTGATGTGACAGCAATACCCTCGCTTATTCTGATTAGGTAAATTTCGAGGCCGAAATTTCTTTAAGGGGGTAGAGTTGTAACGCTCTAAAATTGGGCCTAGAAATATTAGGCCTTGAGCATGGGAGCGGTTAGGAGACTGCTCATAAATATTTTAGTTAAGCAAGAAGGTGACACAAATTACATGTTTGCTTTATTGGCTAAGTGATCTGGGTGTGTTTGAGAGTGTTTGAGAAGCCTGGGTTCAAGTCTTAGCCTTTGTAGGATTTTTAAATTTAGCTCTTAAATGAACCTGGACTCTAATACATAGGCTTTATAAATATTTGCGCTTGTTTCAGGACAAAGAAGGAGCTTGTGGTGTGGTGGAAAGGTGGCGTGTAGAGTAACCTTGTGGTCTGAGGTTCAAGTGTTGGCATAGCGCAAATGAGGTATTCATTTTACAGCTTGGTTCAGCCAGTGGTTGTGTTGTAGTAAAATTCGTATGGGTGAGTGGTGGAGTGATAGGTGAAGCATATCAAGGAGGAAATCGTGGAGAGGATTGGGGAGAGTTTTGTGGAGAGGAATTAGGAAATTGAGGTGTGGGGGTTGTTGTGCCAAATTTAAAGTCTTGTGGGGAGGAAGTTAGCGTCGTTTGAGGACCCTAGTTGCATAAGGGAATTCGGCTATAGGATTTGGATGCCGATTTTTGGTGTTAGCTAACTATAAGACAATTCTGATTTCTATACCTTGGGTTTTGGCAACTTTAATTCTTTCTTTCGGTGTTCATGGTATATTGGTGAAAACCCCCTTCGGTTCTCGTTTTGCTTTGGCCGTGTATTCAAGTGATATCTTAACGCTTCTTCTTTGGGGCCGATTGAGCATTGAGCACTTTCTTCTTCTCTTTTTTTTTTCTCTAAAGCCGAATATCCATACTCTCTCCTCTCAAATCTTGTTCATTTTACTGTAGCCGAATCTTCTTTACCTTCTTCTCCCTTTCTTTCCCCTCTATCTCTTTCGGTTTTGGCTGTAGTGAATAATTCATTCTTTTCTTTCTCCCTTCTTTGCAGTGTAATCTAATTCTTGTTGGCCACATAGTACTGCGGCATTAACCTTCTGTGAACTGATCCCTCTGCTGCTTTTCTTTGTCGATCTTGGTGGTAAGTGCTACTTTATCAGTTATGATCTCTATTTATTCTTCTCCCTTCTGCTGTATCTATGGTTCTCTTATCCTTTTCTTTCCGATCAACATTGATAGGGGAGTGATAGCGCTAGTTCTGCCTTGCAAAGCGACAATCTATTTGGGGATTGTGGATTGATTGAGTTTCATTCTTTAGAAACAGGTTCTCAACCTTTGTGGTAAGTGTTGTTGTGGGTTCGATTGTGGATTCGAATTTTCTAGTAAAAGTTAATGGAATCTCAGTTTGAGTACAGACAATCTGTATGAACTTGTAGTCAATCCTCGGTAATGACTAAGGGGTGAGGGACCTTAAGTGTTCGATCAAGGTAAGAGTCGAACCATGTTTGGGATAAGTATTGTTAAAGGGTTAGTTACCCATTTGTTAAAGGACTGATTTTGGGGATGTAGTGTTTATGAACACTAACAATTGAATGACTGACTGTATGTGGGATTGAATGTAGGTTGGGCACTTGAGGAACTTGGAATGGTTGCATAAAAAGGTGTGTAACCGTACACCCAATTTTGCTATTGTCAAAATGTTGGATAAAGGTGTGTAGTCAAACTACAATGTTACTGTGAATCGGCAAAAGCCGAAAAGCCGAAACTTTGGCATTTGAGGCCTCACAAGCGTGAAAACGCTCGTCTGGTAAACTGAGGCCACAAATCATGGGCGATGTACTGTAGAGGCCGCCACGAGCGTTCTCGTGGGATTGGGACGTTATGGGCCTAATTGGGCCGTGTAGGCCCAATGGGCTCGTGGGCCCCCACAGGACAAAATTTACAGTAAGTGACAAATAATAGAGTGGGCTATGGTGATTGCATAGTCACGACCGAATTTGGGCTAAATGGGCCACACGAGCGTGTGAGCCCACTTGGGCCGAGTAGTGGGCCTTGGGCCTATTTGCACTGTTTGGTCATATGGGTTATTTGAGTTGTTAGAGACAACTATAGACCTTTTGTAGGGTCGTTATCTCCACCGAGATCCAAAAATTAGTTAAATGACCAAAATACCATTAAAGGGTAAATTACTGTTTTACCCCTAACCGACGAAATGACCATTATACCCTTAGTGGTAGGTTAACTGATATGTGTATGACATTTATATGCCAGGTTTTGAGCATGGCATACTACATACACGTAATATTCATGACACGACATACTGCATGGGGTTGGGTTCCTAATTTGGAGGAAGTACTGTATTAGTGGCTTTGCCACGAAATTATCGATACGGTGGCTTTGCCACGCTTCGCTATTAGCGACTTTGCTTGCGTTATTGATAGCGACTTCATTTGCAATATTGGTGTGTTGTCTGGGTGGGTCGATTTAATCCCCACATGGTATATTGGTTGGTACGGGTGGTGTGTTGGTTGGATTTGGGTGGGTTACATGACTGCACTGTATTGATACCGAACTGGGATTAGGCCCACACCGTTACTATATAGGGCTAAAGCTCGGGCCATCAGATCATTCTCGAATAGGGCTCGAGCCCAAAATCTATTCTTGCATGCATTATCTATCGTGGGTGATAGGGGATTACACACTGAGTTTTCGTAAACTCACATTTTCTTTTTAACTGTACAGGTAATCCCCAGCTTCAGACGATTTGGTGTTGTGAGAGACTTGGAGGCGGCCACACGACTGCTGTGTCTTGCATTTGACTTTATTTATTTTAAATTTCACTTTTGGGTTTTTAATTTTGTAATAAGGCCACTAGTGGGTTTCAATTTTTAATTGGGCTTTGATTATATATTTTTAAACTGCTAGTTTAGATAAAGACGAGTTTTTTAAACAACTACTGTTTTCTAAAACACGCTTTTAAAGTTCATCGACTTAAAAAGCTTTTGCGTTTATCAATCAATTTAATATAACACTGATGGTCAATAAGGTAAACTTTTTTTATCGAGAACTTTTGTTAAACAATAATAAAAAAGGTTTTAAACTCAGTAACAGATTTTTACTGAAGAGATCAATTTTTGAAAAGCACTTTGATGTGGCACGCCAGATTCGACCATAACGTCTAGGCTGGGTTTGGGGTGTTACATGACCCAAAAACAGGCTGTTACAACTCTTCCCCCTTTAAGGATTTTTATCCCAAAAATCTAAGAATTTTCGTCCACGGTGATATTTTTAGAAACACTTTATCACCAATCTAAAATTCCATATCCTTCCGTTTCAAATTCGCGTATGATTTTCGTCGATTCGAAGCTACTTTCAAACAATCACGAATTACTTTCACTTTCTCTTTGATTTCTCTGACCAAATCAACCCCGTAAATTTGTTTCTCACTAAGTTCAGTCCAATACAATGGAGTTCGACACTTGCTGCCATATAGTGCTTCATACGGTGCCATCTTAATACTCGATTAAAAACTGTTGTTATAAGTAAATTTGACTAAAGGTAGATATTTCTCCCAACTACCTTTGAACTCTAAAACACAACAACGAAGCATATCTTCAAGAATTTGAATCACTCTCTCAGATTGACCATCGATTTATGGATGGAATGCGATACTAAAATTCAACTTCGTACCCAACCTTTCTTGCAATTTCTTCCAAAATTGTGACATGAACCTCTGATCTCTATCCAAAATAATAGAAGTAGGAACCCCTTGCAATCTAACAATCTCAACAATGTACAATTCAGCTAGTTTATCAAGTGAATATTCAGTACATACCGGAATGAAATGAGCCAATTTCGTCAATCTATCAACAATGACCCATACAACATCTTTCGTTTTCGGAGTCAGAGGTAACTTCAATACGAAATCCATCATAACTCTATCCCATTTCCACTCGGGTACCATCACAGGCTGAAGTAAACCCGAAGGCACTTAATGTTCGGCTTTCACTTATTGACAAATTAAACATTTCATTACAAACTCTTAAATGTCTCGTTTCATGCCTGACCACCAATACAATTCCTTCAAATCATTATACATCTTTGTACTTCCAGGATGGACATATAAACAACTATTATTTGTACATTTGGCCAAATTCACAATAACACATAAAACAAAATGACCAAGTCCCTATACATGCCATATTATCAAAATGTTTAAAATTATTGATACCCAAAATAACAGTTTGATAGTGTGATACGATCTCCGATGATCTCCAATCCGAGCTAGCTTGGTGACACTATAAAATATGGAGAATAAAATGAAGTAAGTTATATAGCTTAGTAAGCTCGTATGAAAGAAATAAGCTAACCTTACCATACATTAATATGTAAGTAATATAACATAAGATAATGTAATTTATGATCATAATTCATTCCATCAGAAACTTACCTTGAATTTGTCATTTCATGAATTAATAATCATAAGCTTAAAGTACATTCCTATACCATATCATAATAATTTCATACTTAGTATCATCATTGTCATACCCAACGAACCAATCGGAATAATAATATCAGATACATGGGAAAACCTTGCACACAAGGTGCCACATATGTAGCCATTGCTACCTCTATCTCATAACACATATATGCTCGTTCTTGAGCCATTATTGGGTCTGCTCACACAATATGTCAGTCGAGAAGTAGCTGCACAATGCTGCTCACACAAGCTGTCAAGTATTTGCAAAATCTGCGATATACTCAACCACCGGTAGGACGTACAACACCAGCTCTCGGAATCACATAACATAAAACCCTAGTGACATGCCACTTGTATCCTAATCTATTCCTAAGGTTCAATTGGGATTTCTCGCTTTCCAAATCATCGTCAGATGTGTCCGTAAGGTCGATTACACAAATCATGCATAAATTAAAGCATTTAATATACATTTAAAGTAAAGCTTATTTAACATACGAACTTACCTCGGTTCTAAAAACGATAAAAGGATCTATTCGTCAATTATTTTGTTTTTCCCTGATCTAGATCTGAACTTCATTTTTCTTGATCTATAATGTCAAATTTAACTTATTTAATCATCCCATTATTCAATTTAGCCCAAAAACACATTACGGAAAAAATTACATTTTTCCCCTAACTTTTCAACATTTTACAATTTAGTCTCTAGGCTCGTAAAATGAATTTCATTCAATTTTATCACAACCCAAGCCTAGCTGATTATTATTTGTACTCATAACAGCCAACATTTTTCATTTAGTCACACTTTTCTACACATTTTATAGACTTTTACAAATAAGTCCCTATTTAACGTTTTTGTCAAAAATCACTTTACAAACGTTGTTTAACGAACAACGAACGTAACCATCAAACATCAAAATAAATGCACATCTGACATGGGTAAAATTTTAGACTTTAATTTTCTTTTAAATTAGTCCTTGAAATAGCTAAATCAAGTTACAAAGATATCAAAAATATAAAAATCATTAAAAATGGGGCAAGAACGGGCTTACAATCGAGCTTGAAAGCTTGGCCAAAACCTTAGCTATGGTTTCCCCTAAAATTTTGGCTATAAAGAAATAAATTGAAGAAGATGACATCTTTTATTTAGTTATTTTGGCTTTATTTACCAAATTACCTATTTACCCCTCACTTAAACTTTGAAAATTTACCTACTTCATGTCCATTTTTTTCCATCCTAAAATATAATGGTCTAACTAATTTAGAATTTCATAACAATTTACTACCTTTAGCCTATAGAACTCAAATTTTGCACCTATTGCAATTTAGTCCTTCTAGTCAAATTGAGTACTTAATAGATAAAAAATTTTAACAAAATTTTCACACAATTATCCTATCATGCTGTAGACCTTAAAGAAATAATAAAACAAACATTTCTACTTCAAATTTGTAGTCTCGAAACTACTGTTCCAGTTTAACCCAAAAACAGGCTGTTATAGAAGGATAGGCTAAGACCCAAAACTATGTTAGGTCAAGGTAAGTGTACCCGTGCATGTATCTTTTTAAAACTATCATGCATCTAATGAGTGAATTACATGGATTAAGACGCGTAACAAACATCTAACGGGGCAAAGAAAGAAATATTTGAGTGATCGAATATGTGATGGGCACTATTCATTACTTCATCAAGAAGTCTTCTTTGTTTATATATGGATGAGAAGAAGGGGAAAAATCCTTTCATCCTTTAGGATGAGTCTAGAAGGGGAAGTCAAGCCCTAAGATGGCCATATTAAGGTAAGAATCATAACCTTGCACATTATATTACTGAAGGGCAGATCTATTTTGCTTAATGAAGTAATGGTGAGGTTCTACTATGTGATTATGATATTCAAAGCTAAAAGGAAATGAGTTAATGGAATGTTTACTGATGAGTTCTTATGTTTTAACGTTTAGAGGCTAATGACTTACTCGATGGAAGCCCAAGTCTGAAGTTTAATTTGCCTTTGAGGCTAAAAGGTGAGTATTTGTACTAGCTCTCTTATGTACGTTGGTACACATTCATCTCTTTTATTCTACATGACTATTTTGTGAAAGGTAAATGTTTGATGAGCTTGCATGTAATGATCATATGACGATGGCCTTCTAATATGTAAAGAAAGTATGGTGTTTAAAGATGATATATTTCTATTCTGTAGAACAATATGAACATGATGAAAATGAAAATAAAGCATGGGCTGAATGATAAATTACTATTCTATTAAGTATGTACATGTATAAACATGCCTAAAAGAATGAATAAGTGTCTGCATGAATAATTCTATCAATTATAAGTCTGCATATTGAGTCTGCTTGCGTGTGAGTTCGTCGGGATAGTAAACAGGAATCCTGGCCATGATAAGTGAAGAGCATATAGTGTAAGGCCTAACCGTTTACTATGGCATCATATGGCTAGAAGACCATATAGTGTAAGGCCTAGCCATTTGCTATGGCATCATTGGCAAGAGAAGACCACATAGAGTAAGATCTAGTTTGGGACTATAATGTCATGTGGGAAAAAGATAAAGGACAGCTAGGCGAGTACTAGTAGATAAGGGGAAAACCTTAAGATGTTGAGTTTAGGCAAATCCCTGCCATTGAAAACACTATTTACTAAAATGTGGAACCCTTGGTGGTTGTCCTCTGACATGTGGAAGCTTTTGTGGCTGTTCTGTGTTATATGTGAGCCCTTGTGGCGGAATATGTTAAATGTGGAAACCTTTGTGGCCGTTCTCTAATATATGGAGCATTAGTGGTTGACTTTGTGAATGCACCCTCGTGGTGAAGTATGTTATATGTGAAACCCTTATGGTTGATTTTGTTATATGAAGAGCCTTTGTGGCTATATTTGTTAAATGTGCATTTATGGTGAAGTCTATTATATGTGGACACCTTTATGGCTATCTAATGTTCTATGAGAGTTTTTGTGACTATATTTATTATAGGGATGCCTTTGTGGCTATATGATGTTAAGTGGACACCTTTGTGGCTATATATTTGTATGGACACCTCTATGTCTATTTGTGTATGTATTTGGACACCATTATGGCTATCTAATTTGAATAGGTGTCTTTATGGCTTTCGAAAGTTGTGTGGACGCCCTTGTGACTATCTAAGTCAAGTGGATACCTTCGTGGCTATCTGTTAATCAAGTGAGTGTCTGAAGCTTCGAAGAAACATGGAAAGGTATTTGAAGTGAAATTGGAAAGAAAATTCTATGGCAACGTTGAAGTGGTGAACTCTGGTAAAAAAACACCAACTCAACGAAATCTAGGTAAATAACTCCCTAGAGGAAAGGTAAAGGTATGGTATCTAGTGGGCTATGTCAGAAAGGTTCTGAATGTTAAGGATGAGATGAGCTCTATGTAAACAAAAGAGCAAAATGGTTAGTGAGGTAATAAGGGGTTAGAATGAAATATGTGGCATGTAGTATATTTTTAAAGAAGTTTTAGAAGATTACGTATGAACTGTATTATAAGGAATGATAGAGTAAAGTACCTGCCAAAGAAGGACATAGGCTAAAAAATATGCAAAATGTTTAGTACGGTACGAAAAATGAAACAGGTAATAGAGATTCATTAAGTTCTTAAAAACTTATATAAGTTGTTTCCTATTTTGGGTTGCAAATAATCTTGCAAGGAAGGACGATGCCAAGGCTACACCAGTAGAGTGATGGTTCATGTTGATGTGCATACAATGAAGAAAAGTATGAGAGAGAAGCCCCCCTAAAGAATTGGATAAGAGGACATGGTCTACACCAAGAAAGGCTATAAAAGTAAAAGTTGTATAAGAAGCTATATGGCAAAGTTAAGTCTAAGCACAAGGTGTAACACTCTATGTAGTAATAGAATTGAGGCAAAAATAATAGTTGTATTATCCAAATTGTAAATGAGATATTACATTGTAATAGGAATTTTACATAACAAAAAAAACAAGGTAATTCAGTAAATGAAAGTAAAGAAATTTTGTTTAAGTCATTGCTCGGCTAGTACATAGGTGAATAAAAGAGTCTAAGTATGTATGTGCTTAGGCTTAACACCCAATACTTGGATACAGTCGATCGAGTCAGGTGGAGGGCATTACAGAAATGAAAAACAAAGCTACCATTAAAGTAAAACTTAAGAAAAATATATAAGTTAAGATTTTTATGCAAGAAAACTTAAATAACATGAAACTAAAAGTATTCAACAGGAAAATCTATAGAAAAGAACATAAAAGGAAGTAACTTTAACAAATTTAAAGTAAAAGAAATTGAAATAAATTAAACTAAAGATAGAAATGTCTTACAACCATAGTAACCTAAGCTACAGTGGTAACTAACTTAACTAACAGTAAGAACATCAAGAACAAGAAGTAAATGCAAAAAAATAAACTCTAAACTAAGAAAGAAGAAAAGAAAATGAATCCCTAGAAAAAGTGTTGAAAAACTAAGGAGATAACTAAACCTAAAACTAACATAATTTTTGTGTCTCTCCTCCTCAGCCAAATTTGACTGTTTTAGGCTGACGTCTTATGAGTTTTTGTTGTGAAAAATGCCCTACATAGTGTAACAACCCATTTTCAGTTAAATCCAATTAATGGTTTCGGGACAACAAATCTGACAAGTAAATTATTATTTTATCATTAATTTAATGTCTATGGGATGTTAGTGAGTCGTATTAAAATTTGTTAAGAAATTTTGATGTTTGCATGATTAATTAAGTGAAAAGGTCTAAATCGTAGAAAAGTGTAAAAGTAGAGTTCCATTAGTTAAAAGGGTCCAATAGCTTTAAAATCTTAAAATAATGGACTTGATTGGTAAATAGACCAATTAAAGGGTTAGTGGACATTTATGGATAAGGTATTAATGTAATTTTGATGATTTTTAAAGGGTAAATTGGTAAATAAATCCAAAATTGATTGGTAAAATGGTTTCATCTTCCCCAATTTTCCATTGTTGGCTGATTCACTATTTCTTCAAAGAGGTGGAGCATTCAGTTTCTACCTTTACCTTGCATGGTGTGATTCTAAGTCCCGTTGTTAATGATTTTTATTCTTTTGAAGTTGCTTTAGCCTAATTTAGCTAGCCTGGGGATCAATTTGTAAAACTGTTAAATATTGAGGGCTATGCCATGAATGCTTTTGTATGATTCTTGATTTTAATGATAGATTATGAGTCCTTGTTGAGAAATAAACAAGTTTTGTAAAGTGATTTTTGATGAAAATTGTATTTAGGGACTTGTTTGTAAAAATAGTAAAAGTTCATGTTAAATTTGTGAAATTATGGTTGGTATGGATTGGTTTAAGTCCCTAGAGAAATAAATTAGCTTGAGAAGAGGATTAAAATGCTTAAATTTCAATTTATGATCTTAAATACTAAATTGTGAAAAATTAAAATGTTAAGAGCAAAATAGTAATTTTGCATAAATATGAAATGTAGACTGAATTGAATAATAGAAGTATTAAATGGATTGAAATTTTCTATTTAGATCAAGATAGACCATGTAAAGATTTAAATCAAGGAAAAGCTAAAGCCTTAGATTAGTATGATTTCGTTTTATGCCTTAGTCTTCGAGGTACGTTTGTATGTATGGATTACTATATTCATGTTATTCAATTGTATGTTATTATGTATTTATAATTCTATTAAACAATGTATATCCAAAACAATTCTATGATGGTTATTGAGTCCCGATTGAACCTTAGGAATTCGTTGGATACGAATGAAATGCCATTAGGGATTTCATGTTTCGGGTGCTGGTCTTGAATGTCCTACCGATGGTTGAGGTCCTACATTTTTTATGAATACTCCATAGCTCGTGTGAGTAGCATCGTGTAGCTTACGTTTCGACCTACAGCTCGTGCGAGCAGGCTTATTTCACAGCTCATGTGAATAACAATGTAAAGGAAAGTTTATGGTTATATGTTTAAGCACACTTCATGTAAGCTTTCTCAAGTATCTGATGATATTCTAGTTGGTTCTACAGGCAAGAAAAGGGATTGAAATGGTAAGTTTCCAAATGGTATTTTGCATATGTTCATGGAAAGGATGAATTATTCAAATGATTTATTTTCATATGGAAATGAAGTATCATGTGGTTAATCCAAATGACTTATGTATAAATGCACTAACTTGTGTTTAACAATGATGTTTTGGCTTCTGCCAAGCTTGTGGTTTGGGTTACATTATGTTTATACTATTGTTATGTAATGAAATGCTAAATTGTGTTTCATTTTCTACGAACTTACAAAGTATTATGTGCTTATGTAGTTTCTTTTCTATGTTTTATAGATTATCGAAAGCTCGACCGGTTTGGAAGCTCGTTGGAGATCTATCACACTATCTAGAATAATTATCGATAGTTTTTTAATGTTTTGGCCAAGGTTACAATGGCATGTATAGGTGACTTATAATGATGTTTAGTTGAATGTTTAGTTGATGATTTGATATGTATAAGTTATTTTGGTTTGGTACATTTGATGTCTTGCCAGTTTGTGTTAATGTGGCTATGTTATGTTGCATGTTTGAATGGTTCAATTGGTATGTGCTGAATTGGTTTCAATATGGTATGTTTTGGAAAAGTATTGAGCTAGATGTCAATGATTGAAATATGGAAATATATACCTGTTTAGGAAAGTTTTGGATAAATGTATTTAAGGTGCCTTAAATGGCATATTGGTTGGTTGATTTAAGACTTTTGAATTGGTCATTATATGTAAGTTTTGGTAAGGTTTTGATGTCTTGGTTTTGGGTACAGAAGGCTTAGAGGTGTATGCATGTTTTGGTGTTTGAAATGGCTTGATTTTAGGCAAATTTATGTCGACACGACCTGGCAACATGGCCGTGTGTCTCATATAGGTTCTTTTGCATGCAAGTCAATTAGTTACATAGCCTAGCACATGGCCTGGCACACAGGCATGTGACCCTACTGAAAGAGTTACATGGGTGAGGACACGAGCTGAGACACAGCCATATGTCCCTAGTTTGAAGGTTATACGGCCTGAGACACGGGTGTGTTTCTCAGCTTTGTAATGCACATGGCCTGGCAACACAGCCATGTGACCCTTGTTTCTAAAGTTTTGTGTTTGTTTCTTAAAGTTTCTAAATGTTTCCAAGTTAGTCCGAATCGTTTCTAAGGTAATTTTAAGGCCTCGAAGGCTCGATTTAGGGATGATTTGTATGTAGATGGATGTTTTATATTATGTTTATAATTATTTACTAAATGTATGATTAAATGTTCCATTTGTTCAGTAATTCTACATAACCCTAATTTGGCGATGGATACGAGTTAGGTGTGTTACACACAAGACTTGGGTGATTGGTGGGTCAAATGGACAAAAACTACCATTTTTGTCTACGTTTGTCCCCCTGATGATGTTGGTGTTGTGATATCTGGAAGAGGATATTATAATACCTCAAGCAATATTGAGCCTTGGGGTCTTCTTTGAAGGGTGGATATCATAATATCTAAAGTTGATATCGTGATACCATTGAAGGGTGTCTCCAATCTTCCATATTGTTGGAGGTATCGAGATTCCAAGGTGTGGATATTGTGATACCCTTTCCTTTGATGCCATTCTAGCTCGTTTTCAACCTCCAACACATCCGTACACCACTTAATCACATGTTATGCCTCCTAGTGACACTATTGACCAAATTTAGTCACAAAATAAGAAAAAATTAGACATTTTCACTCATTAACTTGAAATCTAAAAATTACTAAAAACTATGCAAAATACACTATTTTGCTCGAGAATAAACTCCTTAAGTATGCTAGGAAATCCTAATTTGCCACATCAATTTGTGGCAGATCAACTCCCCCACACTTAACTCTTTTCTTGTCCTCAAGCAAATACACCAAACATGCAAAAGAAAAAATGACCATTGGAATAAATTAGATTATTAAGTCACATAGTGGTAAAACATCGAACTCGTACGAGAACTACTTCACATGCAACTTAAGTGCAATATCTAGCTAACTTGTTTATTTCTAATGCAAATATAATAAGTTCACTAAGTTAAAATGTCAATAGATGTTGAGGCAATGGAAATGATCATATGTACAAGTTTTCTCCATCAAAATAAATTATGTGGATCACTCATAAATATTTAAAAAGAATTGGTCATGTCCATTTAGACAAATGCAAGTTATTTATGAATTACTGTGTTGGTAACTTATTCAGATCCTAAAGGTCTTCTAAGCTTGTAGCATTCTGAGGCTTAAGACGGTATGGAATTCAAACAGTAAGTACTCAAATAGTGTTCAAGCACTAGAAATGGTTAAGCACAAGACATTGTTCCCTAATTGTCCCCAATTCATTTACAAGCTCACCTCCTTATTTCTCCTTCTCATGGCTACCTTATTTCTCTAAAATGTTAGAAAGTACCATGCCAGATTAACAGATACCAAATTTATAATTGTGAATCAAAAGTTTTCATTTTTGAGCTAAATTTGATTTAGCTCTTCTTCTTCTTCTTCTTTTCACTCTTTCATTCAATTTTTTTAAATACTAATTCACTTAATCCCTTTAATTTATTTTTTCGCACACAAAGCCACCATAATGTTTCTACATGATCTACCGTAAACCAATATAGCAGATTAAACTAGTTTTCGCATTTGAAAAGCATGAATACGAGCACTTTAGTTTGGATTTAGTCAAGTTTTTGTTAATTTATTTAAATTCAATAAATTGTATAAGTTGAGTCTTTATTGATCTTAGGGGCTGAATGAGGCCTAAGGGTGAGTTATATAATTTATTTAAAGTACAAATTAGATTTATTGGTGTTTAGATTATGATTAATTTTGTGCTCACCTCCCTTGGCTATGATCCTTAAAGTACTCGCATACTTTGTTCACAACCTAACCCGTATACTTGTAGAAATCGCCTATTTGACATATTTTGTGCAAGATTTCTACTCCGAACGTTGGTACGTCTAGAGGCGGTCAAGTTGTTGGCGCCATTGTCAGGAAGGCAACGTTAGTGGATTGATTTTAATTTTTGCAGTTAATAGAATAATTAGGAAATTCCTAAATTATAGATACGATTTTATTTTCTTATTTTTACTAAATTCTTTATTATCTTTTTGGGTTTAGTGTATGACTTGTAGTAGGGGATCACCTTTAGAGCTAGCCAATGATCTAGAAAGAATAATTCATAGGAATCGTCGACAGTAACAACAACAACAACAACAGTAATAGAAAATGCAGAACCAACCACCTGCTATAAGTGATTTACCACCATGAGACAATCTGCTGTTCAATGAAGTTAACAATAATAACCCAGAAGTTCTACCACCACCACTATTACTTGCAAATATGACACATAATGTAACAGCCCGGTTTTAGATAAATTAGAATAGTAGTTTCAGAACCACAAATTTGAGGTTGTAAAATTATTTTAATATTATTTTTGGTGTTTAGAGTATGTGATTATAAATGTGTGAAAGTTTCGTGTGATAATTTTATCGTTTAAGTAGTTAATTTGACTAAAGGAGTAAATTGCGTAAAATGCAAAAGTTTCATTCTATATGTTAAAAGCATCTATTCGTTATGAGGCATTAAATGAGAGGTCCTTATGTTGATATTAGACCACTGATTGTGATAATGGACATTTATGGACATGCATTATAAAATTTTTAAATTAATTTATTAAGGATAAATAGGTAAATGAAAAATTAAGTTAATAAATCATAACCAAACATGATTTTTTTATCCATCTTTCATGCATTAGCCAAATTTTTAAGAGAAAAACATGCTCAACTAGGGTTCAGCTATTTGAATCTTTGATTAAGGTATGTATTTTGCTCGGTTTTTGATGATTTCTATGTTTTTGTGATCGTTGCTTTGAGTATTAGGTAGCTCATGCCTCAATTTCTGAAAGCGTTGATGATTTTGAAATTTTCATTGATGAATTCATGTGTTCTTGAATGTTTGATGATGGAAAATAAGTATTTGTTGATGGATTGTCATGTTTTGTAAAGTGATTTTTAGTGAAATCGTATAAAAGGGACTAATTTGTTAAAAGTGTAAAATGTATGGTTAAAAGTGTGAAATAAATGAAAATATGGGATGTTATGGAGTCTATAGAAATTCGGCTAGCATGTATTTGAAAGAAATTGTGTAATTTTGTGTATTTATGAAATAGGGACTAAATTTAATAAATGTTTAAATTTAGGGGATAAAGTGCAAACATGTCCAAATATGTGTTTGTAGATGAAATTGAATGTGTTGATGAATAAAAGAGTTAACTTTGAAAATTTTATAAGTTTCTTAAAGTTTGCATATGTTATCAGTTTAGTCCCGAACCACTTCTAAGCATGTTTTAAGGTCTCGTAGAGCCATCTAAAGGACATTGTGAATGTTTTGAATGGCTTTTGAGTATAAATATATAAATGCATGTGAATGAGGTGTGTGTTATCTGGTAATGCCTCGTAACCCCATTTTGGTGATGGATATGGGTTAGGGGTGTTACATTTAATTGGTATCAGAGCTACGGTTTAGTCGATTCTAGGACTAACGTAGCGTGTGAGAGTATAGCTATACATGCCATATATATAACTTGCGATAGTGTGATGATTCCTGACAGATTAAATTGTGTTTTCATATAGTAAATGGATTCCGAACGAGTTTTAGTTGACAATGTAGAAAGTAATACACCCGCTCCCACTCAAGGGGCAGAGCCAGCCGATTCTAGGCCTATTTCAAGTAGCCAAGGGGGAGAGGCTAAGCAAGCCTTCTTCCAAATGATGTGTGAGTGGTTCATAGAGTTTGTTCGAACGAATCCAGCTACTCAACAACCTCCACCCCCTCCTATTCTTCAACAAGTCCCAATTGTGCCACAAGTGATAGATCCGATTTGATTGAGTAAGCCACCAGTGGATAAGATACATAAACACGGGGCCAAAGAGTTTCAGGCTACAGTTCATGATGATGCTGAGAGGGTACATCTTGGCTCAAGAACATAATCAAAGTATTTAATGAATTGTCCTGTACTCCAGATAAATGTATCAAGTGTGTTGTATCATTGCTGAGAGATAATGCATATCATTGGTGGAGAACCTTAATATCTATGGTTCCTAGAGAATGGATTACTTGGGAGTTCTTTCAATCTGAATTTTGAAAGAAATATATAAGTTAATGATTCCTTGATCAGAATCATAAAGAGTTTCTAGAATTGAAACAGGGTTGAATGACAATGACTAAGTACGAAAGAGAATTTGTGCGATTAAGCAAATATGCTCGGGAATATGTTTCTACTGAAGAGATCATGTGTAAACGATTCTTTGATGGACTGAATGAAGATATAAAGCTATTAGTTGGGATTCTGAAAATTAAAGAATCTTTCGTTTTAGTTGAGAAGGCTTGTAAAGCCGAGGATCTCAGCAAAGAAAAGAGAAAAGCTAATTTTGAAGAAAGAGATTTGAGAAAGAGATCGATGAGTAAGTTGTATCAATCTTCATCAAAGAAATTTGAGACTTGTTTAATCATTCCAATGCATCTATGGGACATTCAAACATAGATCGAGTGAGACAACAGTCAAACTTCAAAGTTCCAGCTACTTTGATAGCTAGTGTTGAGAGTGCGAGACCTAACCGACTTGAATGTAAACATTGCGATAAATGACATTTCGGAGATTGTAGATTGAATGATAGGGCTTGTTTTAAATATGAATCATTGGATCATTTCATCCGTGATTGTCCTGAGTTGGCTGAGCAAGATACAGTACAGAATACGAGGCCGAGTAATACTGCAGTTAGAGGTAGACCACCTAAAAACACAGGAAATGTGAGTGGTGGTAGAGGTGCAATAAGAGACACTACTGCAAGATTTGATGCTAGAGCACCTACACGAAGCTACGCTATTCACGCTCATGAAGAAGCGTCATCTCCAGATGTTATTACCGGTACTTTTACTCTTTATGATACTAAAGTTATTGCATTGATAGATCCAGAATAAACTCATTCTTATATATGTGTAAATTTAGTTTCTAGTAAGACTATGCCTCTAGAGTCTACTGAATTTGTAATTAGAGTATCGAACCCCTTAAGCAAGTGTGTGTTGGTTGATAAAGTGTGGAAGAATTGTCCATTGATGGTTCAGGATATTTGTTTTTTGGTTGATCTGATAATGTTACCATTTGATGAATTTGATATAATTCTGGGTATGGATTGGTTAACGTGCATGATGTTGTTGTGAATTGCAAATGAAATACGATAGATTTGAGATGTCAGAATAATGAGATTATTTGAATTGAGTCAGATGGTCTGAATGGCTTGCCAGCAGTGATTTCATCGATGTTAGCTCAAAAATATGTCAGAAAGGGTTGCGAAGCTTATTTTGCTTATGTGCTAGATACAAAAGGGACTGAAAAGAAGATAGAATCAATGCCAGTTGTGCGTAAATATCTGAATGTGTTTCCTAAAGAGTTATTGGGTTTACCACCAATCCGAGAGGTTGAATTTGGCATTGAGTTATGGTCGAGTATAACGCCGATATCAATAGCTCCATACTGAATGGCTCTGACAGAGTTAAAAGAATTAAATGCTCAGTTGCAAGAACTAACCGATAAAGGATTTGCACAACCGAGTTTCTCGCCCTGGGGTGCTCCCGTATTGCTTGTGAAAAAGAAAGATGACACGATGAGAATGTGTATAGACTATCGACAGTTGAATAAAGTGACTATCAGGAATAAATACCCTCTACCGTGAATTGGTGATTTGTTTGACCAATTGAAAGGGGCTACAGTGTTTTCGAAAATATATTTGAGATCAGGTTATTACCAGTTGCGAGTTAAAGACTTAGATGTACCAAAGATTGCTTTTTGAACGAGGTACGAACATTATGAATTTTTAGTTATGCCTTTTGGACTAACGAATGCACCCACTATTTTTATGGACCTAATGAATCAGATCTTCAGACAGTATTTGTATCGATTTGTTGTTGTGTTTATTGATGATATCTTGATTTATTCCCATGATGAATCCGAGCATGCTGAACATCTGAGAGTAGTGTTACAGACTTTGTGAGATAAGCAGTAATTTGCAAAGTTTAGTAAATGTGAATTTTGGTTGTGCGAAGTCGGTTTTCTGGGGCATATTGTGTCAGCATCAAGTATTCGAGTAGATCCGAGTAAGATTTTGGAGATATTGGATTGGAAGCCTCTGAGAAATGTATCTGAAATTTGAAGTTTTCTGGGACTCGACGGTTATTACAGACGATTCGTAAAAGGTTTCTTACTGATTACAACTCCGTTGACAAGATTACTTCAGAAAGATGTAAAGTTTGAATGGTCTGAGAAATGTCAGAAAAGTTTTGATTAATTGAAAACTCTTTTGACTAAAGCTCCAGTGTTAGTGCAGCCAGAATCGGGTAAAGAATTTGTGATCTATAGTGATGCATTGTTGAATATTAGTTTTTCTAAAGTTTTAATATCAGATATGCCTCTTAGGAAGAGTAGAAAAGCTGAAGTGCAAGAACCATCAGTAGGTTTGAATCCTTTAAAATTTCAAAACCAAAATGCTGAGAAGTATTTTCTTGAACTTCAAGGCAAAACTTTTATCTAGGAAAGAGGATTCGAACTATCAATGGTTCTTTGCAATGAAATATGGTCCTTAGTATGGTACCATAAATAGGAGCAGTTCTGTGTCACTCCTAAAAAAACGGTTAAAATTCCACTTTTTCAAGAATTTTATGCAGCTCTAAAAGATAAGGAAACCCGATGACCTCGTAAACAAATGTGGAAAACATAACAGTAAGCAGTAAGGATGTACCATTCTTCCGAAAAGAGATTTGCAGATATTATGATGCTCCATACTATGAATCTGATTACTTACAAAATATTGATTTAATGAAATTTAAAGATATAAATATGGAAAACATCATAAAATACTGAACCAAAAATCGAAGAGAATGGAATGTTTGATAAGATACCAGACTACCGACTAATTTTAATCAGGCAATAATGTTTCTAATAGCTAAAATGTAGATGTAATGTATTTGTACTAGAATTACACCAGTTCTTAACATTTCTAATTCAATAAATTTTGAGGTATTTTACTATATGGTATTCTACAGAAAAAATAGATATGCATAGGACAATGGATCCATCAGAACATGAAGCATTGTGTCAATGGCCAGAAGGTTTGGATTTTCTTTCCTCATCTTGTGACAACACTTTGTAGCGGCGCATAGGTTCTTATGGAGGAGAATGAGCAATTTATGTGCCCAAAAAAGAGTTTAATCGATGATTCTATGTACATTCAGTATATGAAACTTAGCTGAAAATAGATTATGTACTAGAACCAGAGGAGAAAAGAAAAGCCGAATGTCCCTCCCTCATTCAAAAGAAAAGAAAAGATGACCCCAAGAAAAATAGGTGGGAGCAGAGAAGTTAAAATAGATGGGGCGATATGATGGATGCAGGAAACGGGCCCAATTCTTCAAGAATTTGAATGGCGAAACAACATGAGAGCTCCAAATTATCTACCTGACATGTTTGGCTTAACGTAAACCGATCAGGAATAGGAAGAGCCAAAAAGTGAAAAGGAAAAAAGTGATGAGGCAAGAGAAGTGGAGACAACCTTTAAGAAGGAGGAAGATGATTGAGTTGCTAGTTCTATTTTTTTTAAAGACTAGAATTAATTTAGGATAATTTTTAATTTTTGTTTTTAGGAGTAGGATTAACAGTAGATTTTTGTTTGCTTGCCTTTACTATTTCAGAATTTTCTATGTAGGAACCTTACATGAAGAATCACAAAAATTACAAACTTTCGACGATCAAAGAAGGAAGCACCCACCAATAGCCCACGAAACCATCACGATCAATCGGGCAACTTTTTTCCTTACCCTTTCAGGGTTACACATTGAGCACAATGTGCTTTTTAAAGTATGTGGGGGCTAACATAGGAATTTTTAAAAAACTTTTATGCTTTTCTTTGATTTTTATTGTCAATTGTGTGCTTGAGCTTGTAGAAATACAAGTCATTGGTTAGAAGCATGTATATAAGTTGATTGTATTTGCTAGAAACTTGGCATGATAGTAGATGATTTTAAAATTTTTATTATTATATTACTAAGTTCTATATATTACATTGTAAATAAGCATTAAGTAATTGGATGTACCATATGATATAGGAAATATAGCGAAATGAGCATGCTAGCATGTATGATAAATTGTTGAACTTGTAATTATTTGGTTGATTAACTTTGTGAATATTGAGATATCTAAGGATGACCTAAGGCATTGTTTGGTATACATCTAGAGCCAAAAAGCTAACCTTATTAATTAATCCTTAGTACCTATATTTGAGCTAGAAAACACTTCTTAATGAATAATCATGCAAAATCCAAGCAAAAATTGTTACATTGTATTTACCCTTTTTCTTTGGTCCTGAACTGCACAACTATAGATGTTTAGCCATATGTATTGAGGGTTAAGTAGGTAGATGATGACGAATTTTTTGTAAAAACAAAGTGAAATAAGAAAGATTAGTGTGATAAAGTAATTATAGGTTAGCCAGTTTGTGTAGCAAAAGAAAAAATTCAAAAAGAAAATAGGAAAAAAGCAGAAAAAGTTCATGAAAGTAAAAACATTTGTGAATGAGAAATGTATAGAATAAGAAGAAAGAAAAGTGACAAAGTCACCAAAATAGAGAGACTCATTCATTAGTGCATACAAACTTGTGAGCTAGCCATAGTTACTGTATTATGTTAAGATTTCTTATGGAGAAATAAGGAAATTGAGAGAAGAAGAAACAAGGCGGTGAGCGAGTAGAGGTCACTAAGGGGGAAGAATAAGGAACAATATGATGTGCGAAACTATTTTCATGCTTGAAACAATTTGATACTTACTATTCTTGAATTTCATACCTATCCTAAGCCTTAGAACGTTACGAGTCAAAAAGCCCTATGTGATCTCGATAGACTTATTAACGATTTAACATCATACTGAATAATTTCATTTATGACTGTTTGTATTCTGCTAGGATAATCAAATTACTTGTATAACTTACTGATGGTTCCCTACATTTGAAACCCTTAATGCTTGTATGCTTTGTATTATACTGAACTTATGTGTGTGATATTAAAAGTGGTAGGTCAACTATATATTATGCCTAGATTATGTGCAAGTATGAGATGCCTAGTCATGTGTTCCAGAAGCTAACATTTGTAACCATACTTGCTCAAGAGTCGTCTTTCCATCTACTACTTTTGTTTGCCTTCCTTGAGGATAAGTAATGACTTAAGTGCGGGGGAGTTTGATTTGTCATAATTTGGAATAGCAGATTAAACTAGTTTTTGCATTTGAAGAGCTTGAGCACAAGAACTTTAGTTAGGTTTTAGTCAAGTTTTCGTTACTTTATTTAAATTTAATAAATTGTGTAATTTGAGTCTTTATTGATCTTAGGGGCCGAATGAGGTCTAAGGGTGAGCTAATATACTTTGTGAGTGTGCAGGAGGCCATTAGAAGGTGTGCTAACTTGATACTGGTCATTGTGTTGCAACACAGAGAGTTGGGTGTCACAACATAGAGAATAGAATAGAAGAATTTCAAGACTGCCTTTGGTGTCGCAACACAGCCTGAGGATGTAGTGGCACACTCCTGAAGATAACCTGAAGATGAGCATACTATCTTCAATGTCACGACACAGGACCTGGTACTCTGTATTGGAAATAATCACGAGCTAGGGGTGTTTTGGTTTGCACAATCAAACATTAACATGAGAGTAGTAGCTGACCTATGGTTAAGGATGACAACCACTCTAATTCTATAAATAGGCTCATTTAACACATGATACAGACAACTATTGATATTGTATAATTTTCTTCATAGTTTTAGTCTCTAGTTTTGTCTTTCCTAAGGCTTTAGGATTATTTCTAGTTTTGTTATTTGCTTTTGTTGGGAGATATAATCTATAGAATTAAATCAAGCTCTGTGTGGATTTGACATTATTTTTTATACAATTCAAGCTTCTTCTAAACTCTATTGTCTCAATTCGTTATTTATGTCTATTTTCTATATCAACTTTATCATGTTTATGAGATCCATGAGGAACAATCCTTTTATGGGGGATTAGCAAGTGGAGGTATGATTAATTAACTGTTTTGTAGTCTTTTCTTAACGGATGAGTTATTTGGAAGAGGAAGAATATAAACCCTAAGCTTGACGACTCATGAAAGTCATTTAGTGGCAATTACCCCAAAATTGGTATGGTCGATCTGTGAACACCTTAGCCTCGAACTGATCTAGACCATGAGGACGAGAGATAAGTAGTTTTTGCCAATTCGTTATTCTAATGGAAGATTAGAAGATCTTACTAGGGCAGCGACTAGTTGATTGAACGAGAAGCCTAAACCAACAGTTGGTTATAATTACTAAAGCAAGCTAATCATCCATACTCAGATTTGATACTATTTACTTATTGATTTCCCAACCCTTCTTTATTTATGTTATTGTCTTTATTTTTATAAAAACCCCAAAAATATCTATTTATGTTTATTCGTAATATAATTTACTTAAAGTACTAATTAGATCTATTGGTGTTTAGATTAGGATTAATTTAGTGTTCACTTCCCTAGGGTACGATCCTTAGAGTACTCACCTACTTCGTTGTAACTATATTACAACCTAACCCATACACTTGTGGACACCACCTATTTGACATATTTGTGCAGGATTTCTACTCTGGACATTGGTACTTTTTGAGACGGTCACTATCTAACTCTCAATGTCTATGGCTCAACGTCCATTACATAGTGCAATTAAAGAATGGGACAGAGAAAGATCGAGTACTAGACTCATTTAGGCTCAAGGCTTTGATATCAAGGCTTCACAAGAAAAGGGTACTCGAGGCTCAAAGATATAGGAACTAGGGGGACATGTCAATAGGGAAGCTTGCTCTAGGCTATTTCAAATAATGCCTACGGTCTTTCCTGAATCAATCACCTAACAACAATTCTTTCAAGCATACATCTACTTAAATGAGAAATTAACAATTCGTTACTTATCTACAATGATCCGTATATTTTATTCATCCAATGATACACTTTATACATTTTCATTTAGTTTATTGCCTCTAGTCTACTATACACATTAACTAATTGAACTAATTAGTCTAGAATTAAGAATGAGAAGTTATATAGTATCATTCAAAATTTACAAATTTGACAATTCTATATACTTATTTAATGTGTACAACTAGTAACTCATTACCTAATTGTAGTCTAAGCACCTTGCAATTACACAAAATAAAAATGAAAACGAAAAATATTTTTGAATAATTTTAAAAAAAAAGGAAAAAAAATTTAGAGTTATTTTATTTTATTTTTTTGGAAAAAAGTAAAACAAGTTAACATGTACGCACAATCTAACATAAAACAATAAAAATAGAACACACAACATTATGTGTACCTCCCACACTTAGACCACAAATTGTCCCTAATGTGTCCCAAATAAAAGATAGGAGGTTACCAAACTTCCCTCGAATGGAGCATCAGACTAGCTCGGGGGTCCATCTCCTCATTGAAGCTAGCAATGTTTTGTAGTCTTTTAGGGTAAGTCTCTGCACATAAAATGAATACTCAAACAAAAATGCAAACAACTAGACACAATACACAAATTAAAATGATAAGAAACAAACCAAAAGTAGTTTATAGTTTACATGTTGCATAGAAAAATGAAAATAAATGTGAAAACATGTCACTAATATCGAGTGTCTTTGAGATCCTCACTCGATCCTGCAATTCTCTTTCCCTTCCCTACACGATCGGCCTTGTAGAAGACATCTCAGGTTGGTTACTTGACTCACGGATGACAGGTCCCCCTATAGGTCGCTGCGTAGATGCAAAAACACTTTCAAAGGTTTTGTGATAGGATGTGAAGTCATCATCCTTCGTGGCCTTGTCATCCTCTTCTTATTCTTCGAGTGGCTCTTATTATTCCTCCCAGATTGTATTACCCTTCGATGAGTCTCTTGATTATTTAGACCAATCTAAGCTTTGTGCCCCTTGGCTTGTCATGAAAGTGTCCATGAATGGTTTCATGGCCTCTAAGAGTCTAATGTTGTAGCACGCATCTCTTCCCAGCCTACATTCCCACATTTTAAGCTCATCCTCAGTTTTCTTTGTTGCACTTTTCTTTTTAATTATCGGAGGCACTTTCATCTTTTGCTTCCTGTACATATTTCATTCTTGGATTTACTTCCTTTGGAACTCTTGAAATTGCCTAACCATAGAGTCTCCAATGATACTCTAAGTGGAGCAACGGAATTGCTTGGTTGAATCCGTTACCACCCCTACTCGATGGCACAAGTCCATGATTAGGTGGGGGAAATAGATACCAAACTTTTTACTCAAGACACACTTTTTGATTTTTTTATTTATCCATCTCCCTAGGGACACTTATTTTTCTGTAAAATGCAATATAGAAGAGTCGCTCAAAATACATTAATAGTGTTAGTGTTTAAAAGAGGGCTAATACGAGTATAAAAAGATTGTATCCATAATTTGGCAACTAGAAACATAATAGCTTGCTTAAAAGATAAAGGGTGATCCTTGTACTCTTCTTATTTCCATTCCTCTACCCTCGATTAAAAATGCTAATACATCGTCCATATCAACATTTTCGAAATTTTCAAGATCCATAGCAGATAAATCGTCACTCTTACAGTGAGGGATTCCATGTAGTCACTAATAGCCTTAGGGGATATGTCGACTTTCTTGTGCCTAACATACATCTTATTCTTTTCGGAATATTTTAAATTGGAGTAAAACTCCAAGACCACTAGTATTACTATAGGTGTAGTTGGCACCATCACGAAATTCATTGATCGATGAAAACAAATTAATCCCAAACCTCTTTTCAATGTGTGGCCGATGGGTCAAAAGCTCTTTCAAGAATAAACAAATGTCCTTGAATGGGTAAGAAAAAGGCTTCGGCCTCTTTCAACTTAAATTTATCCAGAACATACTCTAGCTTCGATAGTGATTTGGGTTGGGATTTCACTAGGTTTTTTTATTCTAGGAGGCATGTTTATCACCCTTTAAACTAAGCTAACTATCAAGTAAGGACTAACCAACTAACCCACAACCAGTCAACACTAAAACCAAAATAAGATAGAAAAAATAGCAAATATAAATAAAAGGAAGAAAATGGAAACTTGAACCGTGTTAGTTTGATGGGTTTTTTTGTCTAGGGCAACAAGGTTCCATGTTTTCCAAGCCAAAAGAGTGGAATACTTGCAAAATAAGAAAACTAACAAAAAATAAAGCAAAGAGAAAAGAGATATTGAAAAGAAAAATTAAGGATATTGAAAGAGATATTGAGAGAAAATAGAGAGGGGAGAGAGTTTTTAGGGATTTAAGTTGAAGAATTGGGGGAAAATGAAGAGAATAGGGTGTTCCAAAACACGTGGATCACAATACCCAAGGTTGGATATTGCGATATCCCTTGTTTTTGAACCATTGACATTCAACCAACTCTGAAATAAATTAGGACCAATTTGAAACTTTCTAAAAAGATAGGTAAAATGTGAAAACAGAGGACATATGACTGTGTGGCCAAGTCGTGTGACAAGCATAAGACCGTTTGAAGCCAAGACATGGCTGTGTTGACAAATGGTGTAACAGACTGTTGCTATATAATCCTGGGTCACATGGTTGTCTTCCCAGGACGTGTAACAAATTGTGGTCGTGTGGATCAACTTGCACGTAAAATTGAACAAACTCCATATTCGTGCCCTACACCCGTGTCAGAGGCTTTGTGTACCTAAACATGTCTTTTTGATAAGCCATAAAAGTAACATAATTTAATCCTATTCTTGATGTGTTTTTGGATGATTTGTTATGTCAAAAGTGAATTTGATGCTCCTAATCATTTAATTTCATGTTTCTATACTTAGATGAGCATAGGGGATTAATAGGAGAGAAAAAAGGGGCCAAAATTGGACAAAACGAGCTATTTTCAGGATCCACACAGCCAAGCCATTCCCACATGCTGAGCACACGCCCTTGTGATCCGCACAGGCTGGCCACATGCCCATGTGCTAGTCCGTGTCGATATCGCTCCCTGTTTCCTGAACACATGGAAAAAACCAATTTTTAAGGTCTCTGAGCATTCTAAAGTCTATAAATACACACTAGAAGAGGATCTAAGGGGACACGTAGAGTGGAACAAAGAATTTACTTGAAGAACACCAATAGAATCAACTCAGAGGCAGGATCTCCTTCAAGATTGAAGATCTCCATTCAATTTCTCTAAAAGTTTTTGGGTTTCTTTATATTTTGTTGTTTCCTAATTTAGAGATGTTTTCCTCCCAAAGTATGAACTAAATTCCCTAGATACCTAGGGAAGATGAAACCTATGATGGATCTTATTATTTAATTTTCTAGATTATATGATAAATACTTGTTCTTGTTCTCAATTATGTATACTTATTTCTTGCTTTATTATTTTCAAGATATTAATTCAAGTGTGATGTGCTTATTTCAATGGAGCAAAAGTCCCTGATTAAGAGTAGATTTGACATAATTGAGTGGAGTTGCATGCAATCCTAGAAATAGGACAACATAAATCTACCGAATTAGAGTCAAATCTAATAGGGGAATCCATAGATTTAGTTAATGCGACAATAGGGGTTTTAATTAGAAAGAGATTTCAATTAATCAACCAAGAGTCAGTTTTTCTTATTCTCGAAAGAGATATTAACATAATTTATGGATTTCTACGGATCAAGACAAGTGAATAAATTGTCTAATTCAGATTTAGAATAATAAGTGAAGTCTAGGTGGATTCTTTCTTAGTTATTGTCTTTCTCATCAGTTTTCTTCTAATATTTACTCAATTCGCTCTCTGTCTCGTTTTTAATTAGTTTAGTTAAATTTAGATTAAAAACATCCCCTTTAATTTATAGGCTAGATAATAAAAAGATAGTAACTACTAGTACTTTTAGTCCTCATGGATATGATATTCCTAACTCACTATAACTCTACTACTACTTGATAGGTGCGCTTGCCTTTGTCGTTAGTTTAGTTAGTTTAGTGACTCATCAAGTTTTTGGTTCCGTTGTCGGAGACTTAGATATTAGGAACAATAGATTTTTATTAATTTAGCCATTTTAATTTTTATTGTATTTTATTTTTGTTTTTATTTTAATTTTTGTTTTCTAGTTTTTCTTTTGTTTGCTTCTAGCAAGTTCCTTTAGTATATGACGAGAAGAAACTCGCCAGGACCTTTAGTATTCAAAAGTGAGATAGAAAGTAAAGCTCGCAGAAATCATAGAGAAGTAAGGCAGAGTCGACAAAGTACAGTGGAAGAGCAAGAGAACATTAATATTACTGAGGAGATTGCTAAAAATTAGAATAATCAACTACCTTCTATAATTGTCACAAATCCTACTCCTCGTACTATGTACGATTATGCCAAGCCCAATTTAACTGGGGTTGAATCAAGTATTGTGAGACCTGCTATTGCTGCGAATAACTTCAAATTGAAGTTGAACACCATTCAGATGATCCAACAATTTGTTCAGTTCGATGGTTTAGAAGATGAAGATCCAAATACTCATTTGGATAACTTTTTAGAATTCTGTGACACTTTTAAGATAAATGGTGTTTCTAACAATGCCATTCGCTTACGATTGTTTCCCTTCTCATTGAGACACAAGGCTAAATAGTGGTTAAACTCCCTACCATGAGGTTCATCATTACATGGGAGAAAATGACCGAAAAGTTCTTATTAAAGTATTTCCCGCCGGCTAAGACAACTAAGTTGAGGAATGATATCTCTTCCTTCATGTAAATGGATTTAGAGACCTTATATGATGCATGAGAGAGGTATAAGGATTTATTGAGAAGGTGTCCTCACCATGGGTTACCTCTATGGTTACAAGTTCAAACTTTCTACAATGGTTTGAACCCCTCAACTAGGCAGTTAATCGATGTAGCCACTGATGGGACTCTGAATAACAAAACACCTGAAGTGGCTTATAAGTTTATAGAGAAAATGTCACTGAATAATTATCAGTGGCAAGTCATGAGAACGAAGCTGATGAAAGTAGCCGATGTTTTTAACATAGATGCAGTCACCATGTTATCGAATCAGGTAGAACTTTTGAATAAAAATATTGATGGTTTATATGGTTCTATGCAGGTACATCTAGTGATGAAATGCAACGCAAATGAAGGAGGGAACCATCCAGGAAGTCGATCCTACAGCCTTAGCATGGAGAAGGAACAAGTCAACTATATGGGTAATAATTCTAGATCTCAGAATAATCCCTATAGTAATACTTATAATGCAGGTTGGAGGAACCATCCCAATTTCTCTTGGGGTGATCAAGGAAATCAAAGACCACAACCCCCTCCTGGCTTTCAACAACAACCTTACCAGCAAGAGAGAAAGCTAAACCTTGAGGAGATGATGACGAAGTTTATTTTGGTGTCAGAAACTGGTTTCCAAAACACTGAAACCGCACTAAAAAAATCAATAAGCGTCAATTCAAGAGCTTGGGAATCAAATAGGTCAGCTTGCAAAGCTAATTTCAAGAGAGTAGCTTCATACGATTATGGTTTAAGATGAAAAAGGGCTAGTTGAACTTGAACTAGAATTAAGGCAAGAAAGTGTGGCAAGTCAAGGTAAGGTTGAGATGAGTCACATTGAACAAAAACTGGTAGGTAAGGAGTATAAACCTCGTGTGCCATATCCAAATGCGACAAAGAAAGACCACACAAATTAACAATTTGGTAAATTTCTTAAACTTTTGAAAAAGTTGCATATTAATTTACTGTTTATTGAAGCTCTTTCGCAGATGCCAAATTCCGTAAAAATTTTAAAGGAGCTTTTAGAAAAAAGCAGAAGTTAGATGATCCATCGCACATGGAGCTAAATGCAGTTTGCTCAGCTATCTTGCAGAATAAACTACCCAACAAATTGAAAGATCCAGGGAGTTTTACTATTCCTTATTTAATTGGTAGTTTAAGTGTTAATAATGCTTTAGCTGATTTAGGGGTGAATATTAATGTCATACCCTATAAAATGTTTAAGCAACTAGTTCTTGGGATGTAACACCCAAAACCCGACCCAGACGTTATGGCCGAATCTGGCGCATCACATTGAAGTGTTTTTGCGAAAACCTTGTTTTCATTGAAAACCCTTCCTTAAGATATGAAACCTTAGTTAACTTATGAAAACACTCTTTTGAGGCCATGCGAAGCTTTGTTTAAAACATTTGATTTAAGAAAGTTTATCAATTAAAAGTTTGGTTTCGGAAACATAGTATATAAAAACTATGGTTTAGAAAATCCCTGTTCAACTTCTCGCAATTACAACGCATAAGAATAATAATCCAAATAATAATAAAAAGGGGAGGCCTTATTACAATCCAGTCTAAAATCACTTAATAAATCAGGAATTAAATGCTTTTAAAACAACCAAGTCCAAGTTGTCTTGCTACTAGCCACCTAGAGTCCCTCCAAACCTCAAACCTCCTATTGAGCATTACTTGAGAAAAATAAAAGAGGGGGTGAGTTTTCGTAAACTCGGTGTGTACACCCTCGTCAAGCAGCAAGCATTCATCAATCATCATAAAATCACACATGAAATGTAGTGCAATGCAACCCACCCCAATAATCCATCCGCTACACTTCAGCTCCATCCTACGGTACACTTCATGTGGGGATATAAATATCGACCCACCCAATCGATACACTTCAATGGTAGCCCGATTGAGGAACTACCTTTATTGCAGCAAGCTGCTAATCATATAATGGGCATAAAAAGCCTTCAGTGGATCCACGGTCGTTAAGTGACCATGCGATCCTCATATACTTCCTCCGTTCCAAAATTCCCAACCCATATGCAACCTAAGCAGAATATCATATGTATGCATGTCACATCCATAAAACTTACATTCAACACCTAGGGGTATTTTGGTCATTTTTGCCCTTAGGGACATTTCGGTAATTTTCCCTTTCTTTACGATTTTCACTTACCTTGGCCCGTTAACAAATCTCGTGAGCTAAGATGAACGAATACTATGCACCAAGTAGGATTCCAGAGAAGAGGAGATGAGTCATTAAGACCGCTTAAGTACCAAGCTCTCCCTAGATCCAATCCTAGACATGCATATACCCGTTGCCACACTTTAACCCTTTGAGTTGTCCATGGTCGCAATTAATTAATTAAGTTTTATGTAGTCATCATATACTAGGCCCAAAACCCCTTACAAAGCCTAGTCAAATCCACATACCTACATATGGCCAACTAGGCCCAATCACATTCATATGGCCCACTAGGCCCAAATCACCTGTATATGGCCCATTAGGCCCAAATCACATTTATATGACCTATTAGGCCCAAATCACATTATACACATGCTCACATACGAATTTCTATCACATAGCATCAATTATCAATTTTTGCTTATTATGGGCCTAACAGCCCGTCAAGCCCATTAAGCCTATTCTGGCCTGGTTGGCCAATTCACAGCCCAAGTCCATAGAATCGCCCATGGGGCCTCAGACAACCTATCGGTTTCCTCTTCACGAGTGTTCACAAGATTCGTAAGACTACCGTAGCCCAACTTTCTGGCTTTCAAAGATTTCTGGCTTTTCAACTTTTCGGCATTTTGGCTTTTCAACTTTTCGGCATTTCGGCTTTTGCCGATTCATTATGTGTGTGCAGTGTATGTACACACCTGGTAAGCAAGCGTGCTACGATTCCCTTAGTCACCAACACACATGGAGCTAAATGCAGTTTGCTCAGCTATCTTGCAGAATAAACTACCCAACAAATTGAAAGATCCAGGGAGTTTTACTATTCCTTATTTAATTGGTAGTTTAAGTGTTAATAATGCTTTAGCTGATTTAGGGGTGAATATTAATGTCATACCCTATAAAATGTTTAAGCAACTAGTTCTTGGGATGTAACACCCAAAACCCGACCCAGACGTTATGGCCGAATCTGGCGCATCACATTGAAGTGTTTTTGCGAAAACCTTGTTTTCATTGAAAACCCTTCCTTAAGATATGAAACCTTAGTTAACTTATGAAAACACTCTTTTCAGTTGCGAAAGCTTTGTTTAAAACATTTGATTTAAGAAAGTTTATCAATTAAAAGTTTGGTTTCGGAAACATAGTATATAAAAACTATGGTTTAGAAAATCCCTGTTCAACTTCTCGCAATTACAACGCATAAGAATAATAATCCAAATAATAATAAAAAGGGGAGGCCTTATTACAATCCAGTCTAAAATCACTTAATAAATCAGGAATTAAATGCTTTTAAAACAACCAAGTCCAAGTTGTCTTGCTACTAGCCACCTAGAGTCCCTCCAAACCTCAAACCTCCTATTGAGCATTACCTGAGAAAAATAAAAGAGGGGGTGAGTTTTCGTAAACTCGGTGTGTACACCCTCGTCAAGCAGCAAGCATTCATCAATCATCATAAAATCACACATGAAATGTAGTGCAATGCAACCCACCCCAATAATCCATCCGCTACACTTCACTCCATCCTACGGTTACTTCATGTGGGGATATAAATATCGACCCACCCAATCGATACACTTCAATGGTAGCCCGATTGAGGAACTACCTTTTATTGCGACAAAAGTCGCTAATCATATAATGGGCATAAAAAGCCTTCAGTGGATCCACGGTCGTTAAGTGACCATGCGATCCTCATATACTTCCTCCGTTCCAAAATTCCCAACCCATATGCAACCTAAGCAGAATATCATATGTATGCATGTCACATCCATAAAACTTACATTCAACACCTAGGGGTATTTTGGTCATTTTTGCCCTTAGGGACATTTCGGTAATTTTCCTTTCTTTACGATTTTCACTTACCTTGGCCCGTTAACAAATCTCGTGAGCTAAGATGAACGAATACTATGCACCAAGTAGGATTCCAGAGAAGAGGAGATGAGTCATTAAGACCGCTTAAGTACCAAGCTCTCCCTAGATCCAATCCTAGACATGCATATACCCGTTGCCACACTTTAACCCTTTGAGTTGTCCATGGTCGCAATTAATTAATTAAGTTTTATGTAGTCATCATATACTAGGCCCAAAACCCCTTACAAAGCCTAGTCAAATCCACATACCTACATATGGCCAACTAGGCCCAATCACATTCATATGGCCCACTAGGCCCAAATCACCTGTATATGGCCCATTAGGCCCAAATCACATTTATATGACCTATTAGGCCCAAATCACATTATACACATGCTCACATACGAATTTCTATCACATAGCATCAATTATCAATTTTTGCTTATTATGGGCCTAACAGCCCGTCAAGCCCATTAAGCCTATTCTGGCCTGGTTGGCCAATTCACAGCCCAAGTCCATAGAATCGCCCATGGGGCCTCAGACAACCTATCGGTTTCCTCTTCACGAGTGTTCGCGCATTCGTAAGACTACCGTAGCCCAACTTTCGGCTTTTCAGCATTTCGGCTTTTCAACTTTTCGGCATTTTGGCTTTTCAACTTTTCGGCATTTCGGCTTTTGCCGATTCATTATGTGTGTGCAGTGTATGTACACACCTGGTAAGCAAGCGTGCTACGATTCCCTTAGTCACCAACCTACAAATGATATCACCCTTCAATTAATCACATGCTTAATACATATCTTTACTAAACCGAAACCTCACATTAACCTTACCTTGCGCGATAAGTATAATAGCCCCTTTTTAAATCACTAACCACGATCAACTCCTAGATCTGCTCCAATCTTAACTATTAAAACCAGAATAATTGGTGACTCATATCCAACACAAGTCCCCTTACTTTAACTATGAACATTCAGCCACTTTAGCCAATGGAAGAGGAATACTTACCAAAACCGCAAACACCTAGGAACAATTTTGACAGAGAGCTAAGATCCGAGATCCGATACTAAATCCCTACCATAGTTGATTAGAAAGAGTGAGGAAAGAACAATGTAATAGATTCTTAGCAAAATTGATTGGGAGAACAACACTTACACTAGATTTGACCGAAGTAGAAGGAGTAGTAGTTGCACCAAGGGTATTCAGCCAAAGAATATTCGACTTTCGAGCTTAGTATGGTGAATAAGGTTTATTTGGCACAGATTAAAGAATAATAGTAAAAGAAGAATAGAAAACCAGCACAAGAAAAGAAAGAAAGAAGCAAAGGTTTTCGGCTTTTTGGATATTGAAGAGAAAAGGGTTTCCGATAACAAAGTGAGAGAAATTTCGGCATTAGCTTGGCAACCTTGCATTCGGCACCTATTTATAGCCCCTATAGCCGAATTGCCTGACCCTTAATTCCTCATTTGGCTCCATCACTTCCCCCTTCTCATCTCCTCGTTTTTCTCCTTGATAACCCCTTGATCCTTTTCTCAATTTTCTCTTCTGAACACTCCCCTTGGAGTCCATCTTCACGCCACTTCCAATCTTCTAGAAGACCAAAATTAAACTTCTAAAAATGCTATACTAGGATTCGAACCTTGGATCTCCTTGCTAACCACTAACGCCACCTCCCTACACCCTAAGTGGCGTCACATAGCCACTCCTCCACAAGGCTTTTTAATGCCATTTTCCCCTATCTTTATTTAAAAGCCCAACTACTCCAACAAGGCCCTTTTAATAATTAACGCATAATTTTATTTTCCCATAAGTTCGAACTTAAACCTTAGCCAAGACCTACTATCACCTACTTAAGTGAAAATACCTAGCACATTTTTTTTATCAGAATCGAAAAAAATAAAATTCGAGATTTCAGGATTTTTGGGGCGTTACATGGGAAACCCAAACAAACAAGGATGAGTATTCAATTACCAGATAGAACCATTAGATTTCCTAGGGGTGTTGTTGAAGACATTCTTTTCAAAATCGATAAATTCATTATCCTAGTTGATTTTGTTGTTTTAGACATGGATGATGATAGTGATGTACCTTTGATTCTAGGTCGGCCTTTTTTGGCAACTGCTAAAACTATTGTTGATGTTGGTATAGGAGAATTAATACTTCGTGTAGGTGATGAAACAATAAATCTCCAAGCTCGTGATTCTATTAAGACATCTAGTGATCGAAATGATTATATGAGTTCTGTTAATATGAATAACCTAGTGGCTCAACATTCTTTATAAGAAACCCCTCAGAAAATGTCATGGAGTCATGATCTAGTCCGTGTGATAGAAATACAACAACTAATGAAGAACAAAGGTTACAGATCGATGAACTAGACGAATGGCGAACACATGTCGAGGAGAAACCAAGAACACACGATGAAGAACCAAAGCAACGCCATGAAAAACATAAGGATGAAACAAACCACTTTAAGGTTGGGTAGCAGGTATTGCTAGATAAACCAAACCCTAGAATTGCCACTTCAAAGCTTATTACAAATGGAGCAACTTCTTTTACAGTACTCAATGTCTTCCCTTACGGTATAGTCGAGGTAAATCATTCTGAATTCGACACTTTTAAGGTAAATATTACTGGACTCAAACCTTATTATAATAATAGAATTGACAGTAAGAAAGAGGAGTTTCGACTCCACAAACCACCATGACCGTGCGAATACGAGGAAAGTTGAGCTTAGACTTTCAATAATAGCTTTTCGGGAGGCAACCCGAGTGCTAACACTACTAATTTCTTAATTTTATACCATAATATTTTTTATTAAAATTAAAAAAATTAAAAATGATTTTTAAAACCCACTCGGCCTAGACACATGGGCGTGTCCTTGGTCGTGTAGATCTTTTGACTTAATTTTAAAATTTTAAGGAAATCAATAGTGAGTTACACGGCGTGGCGACACGACCGTGTCCTTTCCTGTGTCGAGCGTGGGACTTAATTTTTCTAAAAATTGACAGAGACACAGCCTAAAATAGTCCATACGGGTGTGTGAAACTTGGAGATAAATTTCTTAATTTTAAAACAAGTTAGAGAGTTACACGGGTAAGGTGAACAGCCATGTGCGAGACACGGCTAGGCCATACGGGAGTATGGGAGGTCACACGGGTGTGGAGAAGCGAAGGATGTTGTACACGGCCATGCGACACGACCGTGTGCACCACACAACCTGGATACACAGGCATGTCCAAGGCCTTTTGAAGACAAGGCAATGACTTTTAACGCATACGGGCTAAACAAAGGCCACACAGGTGTGTGACACGTACGTGTGGCCCAACATGGGCCTCATACGATCGGGTCCCCTTTTAGCCCCCAAACCCTAAATCGCTTTTATTTTTCATCTATTTTGTCTTTTTTCCATAACTTTCCCAACATTCCCTAGCTGCCACTGCTTCCTCTCCTTTCTCACCGTTCGATCGCAGTCGATAGGCCACTCTCTCCGACCATCGTCCCACCAGCCCGAACTCTCCTCTTGCAGCCTGATTTCCTCAGCCCTACCCCATTCTTCCCCGTTTCTCCCTTCGCCTGCCGCTTCCAAGAACCTCCCCCACCCCCTCGGTCTCCTTCTTCTTTCCCGTTACAAGCACACCACCCCTCCTCCCGTACGAACAACTATTCTCCTCGTCCCTTCTCTCCCTGTAGCACTGCGCAGGCACGACCTCTTTTTCTTTCGTTCCCCTTCCTTTTCATCCATCACACACAGCCGCACACTGCCATCTGAACCTCCCTTCATTCGGCCTCCCTCTTCTTATCCAACCACGCACAACCCAACCCACACCTCTGTACCCTATCAGACCAAACCCACACCCCCACCGTCACACCTCCAAACCACCCTACCACCGTCGGTCCTTCTTTTCCCTTTTTTTTCTCATTTTTTTATTTTATTATTAATAATTATTATTCTTTCTTTCTTTATCTTTTTATTCATATTATTTTATTTTATTTCTCTTACTAATTTTACTTGTTTTATTTATTTATTTATTTATTCTTGATTACTCAGTCTATTTAGTGAAAATTCTGCTTATTTTTAGTATGAGACTGGACATGTTTATATTTTAGTTTCCATTATATTTAATTTTATCTCTTTCTTTCAGAAGTGTTAGGCATTTAGTTTGTGTTATGTTCAAATTTTGATTTTATTCATATTTTGCTTGTGTATTCACTTTTATATTGATCATTATTAGCTTTATACTGTGTTTGATGTGGTAGTAACTTTCTGCTTGTTAGTCCAATTTTCTATTTAGCTTTATTGCTTGTGCCCATTCGATTGGTTCGACAATTTGATGTATTTGATCTCTTTATTGCAGATATACTATGATAAATACACACGAAAACACAAAAGCTACCGTCCCCGCTTCAAAAAAGCGAAAGACCCATGGTGCGACCTCCTCCTCTACTGCCTCCGTCGAGGTATGCCACCCTTACCTCTGATTTTCTACGGGCCCTCAGGAGGATTTATTCCAGTTACTTCGACAGTGTCCACTCAGTCTAGGCTGTTGTATCGATTGGGTTGGTTGAAGCAGGTCTGCCTAGCTGACGATGTTGACGCCATTATCACCATAGCTAGGTGGGACAAATTTTTTGACATCATCGAGCCCACCTACATGGAGCTTACTTTGGATTTTTGCGCGATGTTTCTTGTCCAGCAAGTCATGATGACCCATGATGAGCCAGGCACCATTACTTTCTGCCTTGGTGGTTTTGTGCGCCAGATGAGTATCCCCGAGTTCAATGCTGCTATGGGTCTCTAAACAGAGGAATTTATAAGCACCGAGGACTTCTTTCGACTACATCAGCATTTCCACCACTCGCCGTCATGTTGTTGGACTGATCTTACAGGTAGCTAGACACCATATGATGTGAGTCGCTTGAAGGCGACTTCTCTCTCTCCAGCCTTACGGTACATCCACACACTTTTAGCTTACACTTTGAAAGGAAGGAGAGAGAGCACCAGATTCGTTAGCACTCATGACACTTATTTTCTATGGAGTATGGCACACGAGCATATATTTGACTTGGCGTACTTCATTTCCTTAGCCTTTCGCCATCAGACTGATCGCCACAAGAAGGGCCCTATCTACTTCGGCCCTTACGTGAATCACCTCGCTCGACACTTCGGTCTCCTCGACACACTGAAGCAGTCCTCTACACTCACACTAGTTGGCTAGATGTCCCTTCAGGGAATCTCGAGCATGATACATATGAGGATGATCGAGTGGCGTTGTGGAGTGGATCCTCCTTAGTATAGATTGTTTCATTTTGACGCTCAAAATAAACCCAAAGACTGTACTGATGATGTTTCTCCTTATTACAAGGACCCACCACGACCTCCACCTTCGAGTCACCGACCTGTTTCTTCTGTTGCTACATTAGTAGACCTCACCAAGTAGTTCACTAGCTTCCATCAGTACTACGATTAGAGGTTTGACAGAATTGACATGACATTACAATAAATATGTCAGCATTTTCATATATCCCCTCCAACATCGACAACTCACGACACTAATGTGTTTGATGATGAGGAACATTGAGTCCATTTACTTTAATTTTATTTTAATTTTAATTTTAGTTTTATTTTAATTTTTCTGTTTAATTGTATTTTCCCTCTTTCGCTTCTATATTTTGAACTATATTTTTTTATGGTTGTTCTAATCGGGTTAGTAAACCTTTAATCTTCTTCAGTATTATGTTTATTTTCTTATCAGTTGCTCAGAATCATGGATTACATCTACATTCATCTACGATTATGCTTTTCACTATTCTAGGGATTTCATCCAACATTCAGGGTAGTTTCAATTCTCTCCCTCTCTTATGATATTATGTTTCTACTGTGTTTCTTTTTGTTTGTACATTGAGGACAATGTACATCTTAAGTGTGGGGAGGTTATTTTTATGATTATTAGAAAATCCCTGAATTATATCTTATGTTCAAGTAATTTTCTCATTTTACTATTAGAATGAATTCTTATCGACTTATGATTATCATTGATATGTTTTAGATTAAATTCATAGATATTTGTGCATTGATTGTTTAAACTTTAAGACATGTGAGAACCAAGCATGATAAGTCTATTTTTAGAATTAAAAATTTCTAGGTTGTTTCATTAAATTGAAGTATTTCCTTCAAGTTTGAGATTTGCAAGATTGATATAAAAAACCATAATTTTTTGTGAGATTTTGAGCCTTTAGAGCATACACTTTTCTTGCTCATTTTATTATTGGTTATGAGTGTGTCAATATTGATTATTTATTCTAGAACTTACTTCAATTATGCATGTCGTGTAACAACCTGTTTTTAGGGTTAATCAGAACAGTGGTTTCGGGGCCACCAAATCTGATGAGTAGGTTTGTAAATATTATATTTAATATTTACGAGTTAATTGTGATTTTAAAAATGTTTTTGATATTGTGATTTTTTTATAAGCGATTTATTAAGTTCAAGTGGTATGACCCTAAGGTCAAGTGGGTTTAGAAAACGAGGTATCAGGACCTTGTTTCTATAAATCGAGTCGTAAATATTTTTATAAATATTTATGGAGTGGCAATAAGATGGTATTAAAGTTTCGTTGAAAAAATTTATTGTTTCGATTGTTAATTAAGAAAAAAGGATTACATCGCGTAAAGTGCAAAAGTTGTGTTCTATAAGCTAAAGGTATTAAATAGCTATAGAACTTTAAAGTGGAAGTTCTTATTTGGTAATTATCCCATTGAAGAGATAGTGGAATATGATGGCTTGACATTTGGTGTAATAAATAAAGTGTATAAAGGTTAATATTATAAATTGGTTAAAAATAATAATAAAATGAATAAAATAAAAGGATCAAGGTGCCATCTTTTTCGTTCTCTTTTTACCAACTGAATATGAAGGCTTGAGAAGCCATGGGATAAGCTTCCAACATTCGGCTAATGCATGGTAGGCATTTCTAGTCCCGTTTTTAATTATTTTTATATTTTTGGGATCGTTGTTGCTTAATCTATCTAATGAGGGGGCTATTTTGCAAAACCATTGAATAGTTTGATATTTTCCATTGATGAGTATGATAGGGCTTTAAATTTTAATGGAAGAATATGAGTCCTTGTTGATAGTTAAACAGTTTTTGTTAAGTGAATTTTTGTGAAATTGACAATTAAGGGCTAAATTGATAAATGTGAAAACTTTGTGGTTAAAATGTGAAATAAATGAAATGTGTGGGCTGCTAGAGACACTAGTGATATTTGGCTATAGTAGAATTTTACTCAATTTCATGAATTTGTTTTTTTTATGATATAGGGACTAAATTGTAAAGAAGTTGAAATATTAAGGGCAAAACTGTAATTTTTCCATAAAGTGAATTATGGACTGTTTTGATACCATGAACATTCGGCTAAGCTTAATTATGGTTAAAAATGGTTAATTTGCATGTTTTGAGCTTAGGGACTAAAATGAATAAAAGTAAAACTTTAGGGGCAATTTTGTAAAAATGACCAAATTGTATTAAATGAAGTGTTTTACTGTCTAAATTAATATATTGACTGAAATTATTAATTTAGATTAAGATTGGGTGGAAAATCGAGGAAAATGAGAAAATTACCAAAATACCCCTAAACTTTGGCATCTCTTCAATTTAGCCAGGCAAGTTCGTATGCAATAAGCATTGTTAAATTTATGCTTCTAATGCTTTAATATCGTATAAATTGTATATACATGAATATTTTAATGTCTGACAACATTACGACTAAATGTGGCACTTAGTGTGCAGGGCAATCAACTATGGCACTCAGTGTACGAAATATTGATAATGGCACTTAGTGTGCGAGATATTGAGAATGACACTTAGTGTGCAAAATATCGAATGATTCAAAGGGCAATTATAAATTGTGATTGAATGATAAAATCGAGGAAAGTGAACAGGTATACATGTTATATTATATGAATTGTTTATGAGACGATTTTATAATGGTGATATTCGGGCTTTGAGCCTAGCAAGCCTTGTGCTAGTGAATTAAATTGGGCTTATGCCTAGCAGGGTTATTGTCGGCGTATAAAATCAGACTTTGAGTCTAGAAGGCCTTGTGCCGGTGTGAGATACAGGCTTAGGCCTAGCAGGCTTTATGCCGGTGAATTATTATAAGTTTATGCCTAAAAGATTTATTGCTGATATCGTAGTTGAATACGTTAAATGAGCTAAAATGATCAGGTACGTGATAATTAATTACCTATTTTAAAATAAGGTAAGTATATGTGCAAAGAATGTATTGTGATGTATGTGGAAATGAAATATGATTATGTGCCAATGAAACATAAATGAATGAATAAGATGTGATATGGTAGTTGAATACGTTAAACGAGCTAAAATGATCAGGTACGTGATAATTGATTACCTATTTGAAAATAAGGTAAGTATATGTGCAAAGAATGTATTGTGATGTATGTGGAAATGAAATATGATTATGTGCCAATGAAACATAAATGAATGAATAATATGTGATTTGTAAAGTTGCATATGTGAAATTTGTCAGATGCTATATGAATGAAAAGTGAATTTGATTATAAATGATTATACGAGATTCATATAAGAAAGATATATAATTAAATGTGTTATTTCCCATAATGTGTCCATTTGGCTATATGAAAGTGTGAAAGGGCTGATGTATGAAAATTTAATTGAATAAGTTTGTGAAAGTTAAAGTTGGTTAAGTGAGTAAGTATAATATTGAATGATGATAATTTGATATGAGAACCTGTTATGAAATTTAGAAGGGTTGTGTGAGATAGCATATTATGTTTACGGCATTGTAATGAAAGTATTTGTTATGTTAAGTTTATTAAGATACGAGCTTACTAAGCTTAAAAGCTTACTCTGTGCTTTCTTTTTCTTATGTTTATAGATTTTCAGAGATTTGCTCAGGTTGGAAGTCGATGGAGACGACATAACACTATCCTGTTATCATTTCAATAAATAATATTTTGAGACTCGGTTATGTGGCATGTATAGGCTAGTCTTGGAGTTAATTATTTTGAATGAGTATGTATTTAAAGCCATGCAAAAATGACTTGCTTATTATGCTTAAGTTTTGTTTTACATGTTCTTAATTAAAATGTTTAATGAGTTTGGTTTTGGTAGTCGTTTTAATAGTTAGCTCATTTTGGAAATATGAAATGTGGTATAATTAGAGTGGTGGATGATGGTATATTAACTTAACATGTTTAGTTACTAAATGGTAAGTAATGAATATGTTTTATGATTGTTTTAGTTGATTGTATTGGTATGGGTTCAAATGGTTAATGATGGTAATGATTAAGTATGTTTTGGGTTAGTTAATAGGATAAAAATATGAAGTTTAGGTATATTAATATAGACATAAATTAGATGCACGCTGGAGTGTTATTTGTGTTCAAATGTTAAGTATGACTTTTATTTTTAGGATGAATTGTGCACTTGTATATATATGCATAATTAGTATGTTCGGCCATGTTATAATGTATTTAAGTTTCATATGTGATTGCATAATAATTCATGTAATATGATTCAATTGGTTTTATTATGAACTTGTGCAGAAGTTACCAAATAATATGTTTGATATGTGATTAATGAGATAGAAATTGGCATATATTCAAAGTATGAAGTGTAATGATATATAATGGATTATGATTTTAATTATGAAAATGGCATTAATATGATGGATATAAGGAACTGAATATTGGAAGTATTAAATATGTGAACATGTCTTTGATATATACAAGTTTGGTTCGAATTTAGTAATTATGGAACATAATCAGTTGGGTTTTGACATATGTTCGTACTGAATTAGTTGGAATTTTTGAAATGTGCTTATTTGCGATATATGTTCAGTAAGGTTTGATTATTTCTGAATTGGAATTATGACCCATGTATTTGAATTTATAATAAGTGAATTTTGGATATTTGAAATTGATAAGTTTTAAATGTTTATTAATTCTTGGTGTATGAAAGGTGAGGAATGAGTGTGCTGAACTTTGTTTTATACAGTAATGCCTCATAACCATAATTCGGTAATAGATACAGGTTAGAGGTGTTACATGTCGAGACCACACCTTTGATTTGATATACTGAGATGATAAAGGCACTTAGGTTTTAACCCACTTATCCCACAAAAAGCCTACCTTCATAATTAACCCTTAGTGAACCCCTTTGAGCCTAACACACCATTTCTTAATTTACCTATTAATGATAACCCATAACTCATTTTTTGTTCATTGAGAATTTTCCCTATTATATTAACTCCATTTTTATCGAGATTTGATTTGGTTAATCGCTTAATTAAGCCTTTTGATTAAGTTGTTGAATTATTTCTTCTTATATACATAAAAAAATCAAAAAAAAAAAAAACATATATATAGTTATTTAGTTCTTTGTTAATTGAGCTTGAACAGTTAAATTCATATCTTGAGAAGAAGCTCACGTTATTCTTGAATAATTTCGATTTATGTAATTTTTTGTAATTCAGCATTTGTTATTTTTCTAGTTAGGTAATTTATCAATTCGATCTCGATTATAACCCTCTTTTTCAGCCTTTCTCCACACCCTTAACTAAGCCCCATTACAACATTTTAAAGACCTTTTGATTTGTGTATCATCTCATTTTATAGCAGTGGAGCTTTGACTTTCATGCAGGCCTTTGGTAATGACTTTTCATGTTTGACTTTTGAGTGCTTAATTTTTGAACCTTAAACACTTTGAGTGATTTGAGTGAATCTTTAGTGAGGATATCGATTCTTGTCAATTTTGAATTAAAGGTAATCAATTAGATAAAGGGAAATATCTATGTTTTCACGCTTTAAAAAATGTGTGACTTGGATTATTTGAATCTTTAGTGCTTTTTTAGTTGAATTATCAATGTATGATTATTTGTGAATTATGAAAAAACATTATCGATGAGAATTATGAGTTGAGAAGGATAAATTTTAATTGTGAGTTGAGGATTTTGCTTGAGGACAAGCAAAAGCTTAAGTGTGGGGATATTTGATAAGCCATAAAAGTAACATAATTTAATCCCATTCTTGATGCATTTTTGGATGATTTGTTATGTCAAATAGTGAATTTGATGCTCCTAATCCTTTAATTTCACGTTTCTACACTTAGGTGAGCATAAGGGATCAATAGGAGCGAAAAATAGGCCAAAATCAGACAAAACGAGTTATTTTCAGGATCCACACAACCAAGCCATTCCCACACGGGATGAGCACATGGCCGTGTGATCCACACAGGCTGGCCACAATCCCGTATGATTCGCAGGGGCTGGCCACACGTCCATCTGCCAGCTCGTGTTGATATCGCTCCCTGTTTACCAAACACGCGAAAAAAGCCAATTTTTAGGATTTCTGAGCATTCTACAGTCTATAAATACATACTAGAAGAGGATCTAAGGGAGCACGCAGAGTGGAAGAAAGAATTTACTCGAAGAACAGCAACGGAATCAACTCAGAAGCAAGATCTCCTTCAAGATTGAATATCTCCATTCAATGTCTCTAGAAGTTTTTGGGTTTCTTTATGTTTTGTTGTTTTCTTAATTTTGAGATGTTTTGCTCCCGAAGTATGAACTAAATTCCCTAAATACCAAGGGAAGATGAAACCTATTATGGATCTTATTATTTAATTTTCTAGATTATATGATAAATACTTGTTCTTGTTCTCAATTATGTATGCTTATTTCTTGCTTTAATATTTTCAGGATATTAATTCAAGTGTGATGTGCTTATTTTAGTGGAGCAAAAGTCCTTGTTTAAGAGTAGATCTCCATAATTGAGTGGAGTTGCATGCAATCCTAGAAATAAGATGACATAAATCTATCGGATTATAGTCAAATCTAATTGGGGAATCCATAGATCGAGTTAATGCGACAATAGGGTTTTTAATTAGAAAGAGATTTCAGTTAATCAACCTAGAGCCAGTTTTTCTTATTCTCGAAAGAGAATATTAACATAATTTAGGGATTTCTACGGATCAAGACAAGTAAATAAATCGTCTAATTCAAATTCAAAATAATAAGTGAAGTCTAGGTGGATTCTTTCCTGGGTATTGTCCTTCTCATCAGTTTTCTTCTAATATTTTCCCAATTCGCTCTCTGTCGCGTTCTTAATTAGTTTAGTTAAATTTAGATTAAAAACATCCCCTTTAATTTATATGATATATAATAAAAAGATAATAATTACTAGTACTTTTAGTCCTCGTGGATACGATATTCCCGACTCACTATAGCTATACTACTACTTGATAGGTGTGCCTGCCTTTGTCGTGAGTTTAGTTAGTTTAGTGACTCATCACTTTTAAATCAATCAAATACACCTATGATCACTTATGCTACAAGTCATACAATATCAACCATTAAACCAATACAAAATGCATAAAAAACTTACCAAATATACCAAATAACATCCTCCCTAAGTGGGTAACAAATATGCCACATTTGGCACCACAATTCAAACATAAACAAACCTAACATTTCATGACCATTCAATCATCAAATCTACTTCATTTTCTCATGACTTCATTCATCAAACCAAGTTCACCAATTAACCAAAAACATACTCAAGATTTCATAACCAAGATAACATGATAGATACCAAATAGGCTTATACCAACACAAGCCAAAACCATTATAGCTTACAAACTTATACAGTTAATTCATATACCAAATGGCACAAAACATAACCAAGTACTTATGAACATATGTAACAGCCCGATTTAGACCCTAGTTGGAACAGTGGTTTCGAGACCACGAATCTGAGTCAGAAATTTTTTTTAATATTATATTTCATGCTTAAAGTATGTGAATTGATATATGTGAAATTTTCGTATGAAAATTTTATTGTTTGTGTGCTCGATTTTATAAAAAGGACTTAATTGAGTAAATTGTAAAAATAGCTTGCTATTTATTAAAATGCTTTATTGCTATGTTCTTTTAATGTGGAGGCGTTAAAATGAAATTAGGCCATTAAATGATAGTATGGACAATAGTGGACAACCATTATTAAGTTTTTATATTATTTTATTAAGGATAGTTTGGTAATTATGTTAATAATGATAATAAAAACAAAAATTGGATTTTGGTTGTCATTTTACACCTTGTTGGCCGAATGTAAGAAAGAAAAAGAAGCCATTTTCTTTGTTTATGGTTCGACACTTTGGAGATCAAATTAAGGTATGAATTTTGTTCGATTTTTTATAATTTTTACATTTTTGAGATCATTGCTTCGTAAATTAGTTAGCCCATGCTTTAATTTTTTGAGTTGATGAAGAATTTGTGATTTTCCATTGTTGATAGTGTGATGAAATTGTTGTCTGATGATGAAGAATAAATCTTTGATGCTTGATTTTCATGTTTAATTAAGTGATTTTTGATAAAAATGTGTATTAAGGACTAATTGAGAAATTTGTAAATTGAAGAGTCAAAATGTGAAATAAATGAAAGATATGGGCTGCTAGGGACCTTAGTGAAATTCAGCCAAACATGGATGTGGTCAAATTTTGAATATTTTATGTTCCGTGAAATAGGGACTAAATTGCAAAAAATGTAAAATGTTAGGGGCAAAAGTGTAATTAGCCTATTTATGTGTTTTTGGATGAATTTGATTGAGTATATGATTAAATAAGTTGAATTTGTGTTGAATTAGATCAAGAAATGAGGAAATTAGGATTTGGATCGAGGAAAATCGAAAATTATCGAATAGTCATTCTGGTCTGTTCATGTTAGTACGAGGTAAGTTCATAAGTAAATAAATGTTGTTAAAATTGAAATGTATGTGCATTATATGTGCTGAATTGAGTTGTAAAGAAATATATATGTGATGTCAAATTAAATAGAGCTTTGGAGAAACTGTTCCGATCATAGATTGTTCGAATAGGTGAAATTGAGAAAGTTTCGATAATGTGACAATGTCTGAAAGGCCCCGTACGAACCATAAGAATGGTTAGGATACATATGTCATGACATAGGATTCCGATATGTGTTATCGTGTAAGACCACGTCTGGGAAATTGGCATCGATTTGTGATTTACGTGTAAGACCATGTCTGGAACATTGGCATCATATATGATTTTGTGTAAGACCCTGTCTGGGACAGTGGCATCGATATTTGATTACATGTAAGACCATGTCTGGGACGTTGGCATTGTGCGAGCTTATGAGTTAGTCGAGTATCCTTATTGATTTTGAACGGTTCAACGGGAATTCTGAGAAATGAATGACCATGTGAAATTGTATCTGATTTAGGTACGTGTGATTTGTTATGAAACTTAGAAACGAAAGGTGAGTATGTATCATATGACCATGTGAAATATATGACAACCAATGATATGAATGTATATAAATGAATGATGTGTTATATATGCTCGTTATATGAAACTGTGGTTCTATGTTTCTGACATGAGATTTATGAAATATGAAACATGGCTTTGATGTATGATTTCTTGGTTCGAAAACATGAATAGATAATGAAATTAAAATGGTTGAGTTGGCTATATGGTTCATATATGCAAATTTGGTTTATGTGAATAAGGGAATTCTGGATGTTCGAGTTTAGAAGTGTTTATAAAGAAGTTAATATAACCTTATGTATGATTTGTAATAAATGAACATAGTTTGATTGGAGATGTAATGAATATGAGCGAGCTTGACTTATATGATTGAGGTTGTTATTCAAATTTGAAAGCATGGTTATACGTTCATTGATAAATAAGATAAGTGGAGTTATGTAATGTGGTTATATGAATTTACGAGACAATAAATGTATATGTGATTGAGATTTGTTAAATTCGGTTTAGTGATATTGGTTATAAATATTATTGAAATGATTTATTTGTTTATGGCTTACTAAGCTTTCAAAGCTTACTTTGTGTGTTTTTCTATGTCTATAGAGTTTCAGAGACTTGCTCAGGTTGGCAGTTGTAGGAGACGTCATCACACTATTCGGTTATCGTTTCGGTAAATAAAAGCTTTAAGTTTTGGTTATGTGGCATGTATAAGCTAGTTTTGAGGTGGTTCATTTTGATTTGAGTATATATATAGCCATGCGAAAATGGATTAATTATGATTGTAATATTCCGAATTAGGGCCTAATCGGAATAGTGGTTTCGTGACCACAAATCCGAGATAGAAATAATTATTTTATAACTATTTTGATGTTTATGATATGATTGCATGATTGTGTGAAAATTTGCAGTGTGATTTAAATTTTGTGCATAAAGTGCTTAAGTTGAAATTAGGGACTAAATCGAATAACTTGCAAAACTTGCATTCTAGAAGTTTTTAGAATGAAATTACTTTGGAATATTAATGAGGAGGTCTTAAATAGCAATTTGACCAATTTCTAAAATTTTGGACAAAAATGGGCTTGTACACGAAAATTTTCAAAGAAAGGTATTAAGGGTATTTTGGTTATTTGGTAATTAAAAGAGTAAAAAAAGGAAAAAGATGGCAAAATATGTTCATCTTCTTCATTAGGACGAAAATTAAAGGGTTCTCCATAGCTAGGGTTTGTTTCAAGCTTCCAAGGTCTATAGTAAGTGATTCCAAGCCCCGTTTTTAATGTTCGTTACGTTTTTGGAGTCCCGGTAACTTGATTTAGCTTATGCTAGCAATAATTCAACCTAGGGTTCATATTTGGAAAAATAACCATAGGTGAAATTTGTGTATTTTGGTGTTTTGTGATAGAATATGAGGTTTTAAATTATGTCAGACAACTTGTACTACTCGGTTTTAAGCGAAAACGAGTAAAAGGGCTTAATCGGTAAAAATACCTAATAGTCATAAGTACATGTTAGAGTGTGAAATTGATGCTGCCATAGAAGGGAAAAATGATCAGCATGTCATAAAACATAAGAAAATAGGATGAAGTTTAATTCCCGAGCCTAGGGGCAAAAGTGTAATTATGCAAAAGTTTAGGGGCAAAAAATGTAATTTTACCAAAGTTCGTACTAAATGTTGTTTTGATGAATGTATGTATTAAATAAGATTAATTTGGCATTATAGATCAAGAGAAACGAGATTCAAGTCGCGATCGAGGGAAAAACAAAGTTTACGAAGAATAGGCTCGATTGTTAATAATTTTATACCGAGGTAAGTTCATGTGTAAATGTGGTAACATAATTGTCATTTTAAGTAATTTAATGTTATTTATGTGATATGATGATTAATATCATGAAATATTATGCTTTATGGTTATTATTGAATAATATGTAAATTATGATTTACTACCGAGTATCGGTTTCGATGTTCCGTAGAAGACGGCAAAGATGTGTAATCGAGGAAAGAGCCCGTTTGAACCTTGGGAATAGATTAGAATACAAGTGACATGTCACTAGGATGGTTGGGCATCCGAACTCGTTGAGTTGAGTCCGAGTTCACTTATGGATGCAAATGTCTGAACTCGTTGAGTTGAGTCTGAGTCCGTGAGATGTAACTAGGCATCCGAGCTCGTTGAGTTGAGTCCGAGTTCACTTATGGATGCGAACGCCTGAGCTCGTTGAGTTGAGTCCGAGTTTGCTTATAGGCGGGTTACATGGTAGCTTGGCTACATATGTGGCACTTATGTATAAACTTTCTGTGTATTCGAATTATATTCCGATGTGTTCAACGGGTGGATCTTCAGAAAATAAGGAGAATGCCTAAAATGAAGGTGACATGTTGGTAAGTGTGGTAAATGAGAAAATTTGACAGGTATGTGCTTAAACCCTCGGGTTGAAAACTTGGTAAGATGAAATCGTAGAAAGATATTAAATGTAAATGATGTTTTATGTGGGATTGTGTGATTATGTTACTTGCTATTTGCATGTGAACTTACTAAGCATTTATGCTTACTCCCTCCTTTTCTTTCATTGTAGTTTTGACAAGCCGGCTTGAGAATCGGGATAGGTCGAAGACTCGTTCACACTATCCGAAGGCTTTAATCGGTAAAATGGCTTGTATATTTTGAATGTGCCATGTATGGCAAAATACTCACATTGTGTAATTGATCTTATGATATGGCTATGGTTTGGCAAGAAAAGGGTTTGTAAATGATTAGCCATTGGAATGGCCAATCTAAGTCATATTTGATGTTATGTATGTTTAAAATGATATTTAGTCCATAAAAATCCTTAGTAAAGTGAAATTTGCCATAAAACAGAATTTGATAGCAGCAGTGATGTAAATTTGAAAAATCACTAAAAATAGTAGAAATAGAATTAGATGATGAATAAAATATTTAATTTAAGCCTAATGAATCTGTTTTCATGTGTAAGAAACAAAATAGGTAAAAGAGTTGTATTTTATGAGATATTTACGATTTGGTGAAACAGGGTCAGAGTGATTTCTAAATCCCCTGTACTGACTTTGGAAATTCACCATAAATTGTGTAAAAATAATTAGAAGTCATATATGTACAGATTTCTTATTGAGTCTAGTTTTAAGAGAAACAAACGTCATAGTCATTGAAATTCTGTATAGAGAGATATCTGATTCGTAATACACAGAGATCAGAGTAGCTGAACCCTAAAACAGGGGAGACTTTAACTAATAAACTGTACTAATTGGCCCAGACAAAAATTCTAGAAAATAATTAGTAAATAGATATATGAGTCTAGTTTCAGGGAAAATTTACGAAATTGGATTTTGAGTTTCGGAACTCGAGATATGAATTTTTAAGCGACTGTGATGCAGATTGCTAGCATGACTGGAAATTTTAAAATTAAATTGTTTGAGCTGTTTAAGTAATGAATTAAGTCTGTTAACACCTCGTGTTCGAATCCGGCAACGGTCTCGGGTACGGGGCGTTACAATGATGCTAATATTGTGTACATTTGGTTATGTGGTGAGTTCATTTTTGGAAGTATGATTCATGGGTTATGTATGGTGTAATTTGTTATATGATTTGGCTCGAGCATTGAGGTGAAATATTGGATGTATTTTTGGCTTATGGTTCATATTTCTATAGGTAAAATGAGAAGTATAATATTGATGATGCATTAGTTATTTGAATACAGTTTGAAAAGGCAAATAATATGATATGTTTAGATATGTATATGTATATGGCCAAGTGAAATGGTCATTTTGGTATGTTCATAGTTGGGAATTTGGTAATGTTTAGCTTGTGATTTTAATATGCTTTGATATAGAGAATGAGCATGAAATTGCTTGATGATATTATGGATTGATTGATACATGTTTGGAGTTGAATTTGGCTAAAAATGTTGCATATATGATGCTTGATTTTGGAATTGTAGGGAGGACCCAAATGGGTGGCATGTTTGCCTTGTAAATGGCATATTTTTTACCACACGAGCAGAGACACGGGCGTGTGTCTCTGCCGTGTTGCTTGAAAGCCGTTTCAAAATGAGTTTGGGTAGACCACACGGTCGCACACACATAGGCGTGTGCTAGGTTGTGTTGCCAAGTCAGTTTCGACCACGGGCTAGACACACGGGCGTGTCTTGTGGCCGTGTGGATAAGTCAGTTTCCAAGTCAGTTTCGACCACGGCCTAGACACACGGGCGTGTCCAATGCCGTGTGAAGCACACGGTCTGCTCACATGGGCGTGTGACCTTTGTAACTTAGAAAAATTGTTAAGTTTCAGAAAAATTTTGTATGTGTTCAGTTTAGTCCCGACCTCTTCCTAGTTTATTTTTATGGTCTCATTGACCTAAGAAAGGGACTTAATGTTGGTGTTTGACTATGATATGATGATGCATGACTTTTGATTGTAAAATGATTGTGAAATGTTCCGATATGTCTGGTCATGCCTCTTAACCCTAGTCCGGTGATGGATACGAGTTAGGGATGTTACATTTCGTTGGTATTAGAGCTATGGTTTAGTCGGTTCTAGGACTAACATAGCTAATGTGAGTTTAGCCATACATGCCACATTTAACCTGTGATAGTGTGATATCTCCCGACTCTGACGAAAATTATTTTGATGAGACAGATAAGTTTTCCAATTGAGCTAATTCTGATAGTACAGAATGTGTACTCAAATGTTTAAATGGAAATGTGTTGATTATGAGTTGAAACTCATAAAGGTATAGATCAAAGAGTATGACATATTGTTATTGATAAATTTTATAATTATATAAGCATATGGGTTATGATATTTGGATTATGATTATTATATGAAATACTTTGATCGTGAATTAGTGATTTGAGTTGGCATATGAACTATGTGTTAAGAACAAAAGTGATTAAAAGCAAATGTTTATTAAATGTTTTGAGAACGTGAAATTAGAAATGAACTGACTATTTGTGAAAATATGTGTTAATTGCATGTGTGAAAGAGTTAAATTTGAGGCTTTACTACCCTCACCCCCTTATCGTAAAATGTTATAATGAAATTTGTAAGATTTGGGTTGAATAAGGCTACGAGTGTGGAATTACAAAAGTTCGTGTTTAGAATATTAGTAATGTGGTCAGAGAAGTGAATGAACCAAAAAATGAAGATAGTACTAAAGAAGATATTGAAAAGTTTTGAAGACTATTCAAATTATGTAAAGTCACTGTTAACGAAGAAGTTGAATTTGATGAAATAAAAGTATTCAAGTATGATATCTAAAGAAAGGTATTAAATGAAAGTTCTTTTAAATTGATTTTTGTTATTGATGGGATAATATGGACTTAATGATGACAGAATTAGACAGTTGAATAATGTTTGAATTATACTGATGGTTGAGTGCAGTGGTTATAGTCGGCCAGTTACTATGACTTCTTCTAGACATTCTATGACTTCTTATCATATGAGAACATTAGCTAAACATGCTAATAGACGAAAGTATCGTTGATCTGTTTGAGTTATGTTCGACATTGCTATGTCTTTCTATGGTATCTATTCCATTGTGTGGATATAAAAGTCGACGGTAAAATCTGTATAATGTTAATACTCTGTTTCTGCTGGCTATTGTTCTGTTGAAAATATGTGAAGATTGTATCGCTTCTGTTACTGTGGATTCCAGTATTTATGAATGATATTATTCTTTCTGGAAATTTTCTGGGATATCATCAGAGTTGATATCATTTTATATGGGTTGTAATTTTCTGATATTCTATATAGTTTCAGATGTTGAAAATTTCGCTATTCTGGTTTTCTTAAGATTTTATGTGATTATGTATAAGAGATATCTATTTGACGGGAATGGCTATATCTATTATAATTATAATTTCTATTCTGAAATTTGGGAGTACTATAGTACCGTTATCAGAGTTATAAAAGTTGTGCTTTTGCATTGGTTGTTGTTCAAATCATATTTGATTTTCTTCTGGATTCAAATGCTTATTAATAACCGGGATATTATCTATTATTATGGGTAAGACGTCGGTCTTATTATGACATTATGATTTCTATTTTATGATTGTGGCATCTGTATAATGATATGTCTGGGTTATCCTTTTTAACGAGAGGAAAAGATTTCTTCGAAAAGACTGATTCAATAGTTTAATTTGATCTGAATTTATTTGATTGAAAAGTTAATTGGGTTATATGTGTTTGAATCTATCCACTGGATTGGAAATAAACTTTGAACGCACATGTGTAAATTAAAGGAAAGTCTAGAAGAAGAATTTGTATTCTTGAAGACTTGATACTGAATTATATCTATCGGAACAATTTTATCTGAGTAATGTAGTGGTAAATTAAATTTAGCTCGATTGTTGAAGTTTTCCTTTTTGCACGGAGATATTGTCAACCGAAACATTAGTACTGGTTCAATCTAATTTGAAGAAAAAGTTTATGATCTTCAGTCATATGTCAATGAACCGTTTGAAGTGTGTTTTAATAATAGAGTGTACAGAGATATCATGTGATTCCATATAGTTAAAGCTGCATGAAAAGAGCTATGTGACATATTTGATGATTACAAGAGTTTAAAATGTTTGACATTGCAAAGCGAGATCTAAACTTGGCACAGCAAAGCTAGCTCGAATCACCGAACAACTTTTGATTCTGTAAGTAAATATTATTATCTGAGGGAAATGATTATAGTTTCGAATGATCTGAATAAGAAACTTTTGTGTGCTTTACGAGTAATGAATACGTGATTGATCTTATCAAAGGATGATTATATGTTAGCTGGATTAGAAGTTAAATTGATGCTTACTAAGTGAATTCGTGAAACTTAGAAATGTTTTATCAAATTATAAGTTAAAAAGGGGTTCAACATAAATTGATTTCTGATTTAGAATTTCAGATGTGAAATTGATGATTGCTTGTTTCTTTGAAATAGAGTGTGTAAACCAAGAAGCTCTGAAATTGTATAACCATTGTTGCAAGAGGCTCACAGTGCCAGTTAGACTGTTCATACATGAGTAACAAGATGCATGATAATCTGAGAAAGTGGTATTGATAAATGGGTATAAAACGTAATACTTCTGGCCTCGCGTTAAATGTCTGAGCTATCAACAAGTTGAAAGTTAATTATTAAGCATCTTCAGGACAATTTCAATATGTTTTGATATCTAAGTATTGGTGGAATAGAATTTTGATAAATTTTGTATCAGGATTATCTCTTATCATTGGAAAAGATAGATGTTATCTGAATTATTGTTAACTATCTGAATAAGTCTTTCTGTACGTATAGATTTCTCTTTTGATAAATCAACTGAGTTATTCGTTTCAGAGACTTTTAGTTTGCACATGGTGCTAGTCATCATTATTTCAGATTAAAATCTAAAATTCATATGGTAATTCTGGGAGAAATTACAGTAAGCTGTGAGTACGAGGTTGTTTTGAAAATTCTCAAAATATTTATTCGTCACTGTGTTTTAGAGTTTCAAAGCAACTAAGAAAGATTGTTGTTGTTTGATAAACTATCAGATGCACATAAAAGTGACATTGTATGAGGTATCATATGTGGCAGTTACCTAACTCCGTTGTTCAGGATGGAGCTTTGTGAGTAAATGATTCATGAGATTAATATCATCAACAAAATAAAGCAAAAAATGAAGGTAACTCAATACAGTTAGAAGCAGATTCAGTTTAATATGATGTATAGTGAAAAATAGATCAGAATCTTAATTGTGAGATTAAAAAGATATGAAATTCGAAGCTATATGTGAATTTGCAATATACTGTGTGAAAGCAAATCCTTAATTTACTTTTTGGTAAGATTTTCGAGGACAAAAATCCCTAAGGGGGAGAGTTGTAATAGCCCGATTTAGACCCTAATCGAAATAGTGGTTTCGGGACCACGAATCCGAGTCAAAAAAATATTTTAATATTATATTCCATGCTTAAAGTATGTGAATTGATATGTCTGAAATTTTCTTATAAAAATTTTATCGTTTGTGTGCTCGATTTTATAAAAAGAACTTAATCGCGTAAATTGTAAAAATGGCTTGCTATTTGTTAAAGTGCTTTATTGCTATGTTCTTTTAATGTGGAGGCCTTAAAATGAAATTAGTCCATTAAATGATAGTATGGACAATAGTGCACAACCATTATTAAGTTTTCTATTATTTCATTAAGGGTAGTTTGGTAATTATGTTAATAATGATAATAAAAATAAAACAAAATTGGATTGTGGTTGTCATTTTACACCTTGTTGGCTGAATGTAAGAAAGAAAAAAAGCCATTCTCTTTGTTTATGGTTTGACACTTTGGAGATCAAATTAAAGTATGGATTTTGTTCAATTTTTTATAATTTTTACGTTTTTGAGGCCGTTGCTTCGTAAATTAGTTAGCCCACACTTTAATTTTTAGAGTTGATGAAGAATTTGTGATTTGCCATTGCTGATAATGTGATGAAATTGTTGTTTGATGATGAAAAATAAATCTTTGATGTTTGATTTTCATGTTTAATTAAGTGATTTTTGATAAAAATGTGTATTAAGGACTAAATTGAGAAATTTGTAAATTTAGAGGTCAAAATGTAAAATAAATAAAAGAAATGGGTTGCTAAAGACCTTAGTGAAATTCGGCCAAGCATGGGTGTGGTCAAATTTTGAATATTTTGTGTTTTGTGAAATAGGGACTAAATTACAAAAAATGTGAAATGTCAAAGGCAAAAGTGTAATTAGCCTATTTATGTGTTTTTGGATGAATTTGATTGAGTATATGATTAAATAAGTTGAATTTGTATTGAATTAGATCAAGAAATGAGAAAATCGAATTTGGATCGAGGAAAGCTAAAAATTATCGAATAGTCATTTCGGTCTATTCGTGTTAGTACGAGGTAAGTTCATAAGTAAATAAATGTTGTTAAAATTGAAATGTATGTGCATTATATGTGCTGAATTGAGTTGTAAAGAAATATATATATGTGATGCCGAATTGAATCGAGCTTTGGAGAAACTGTTCCGATCATGGATTGTTCGAATAGGTGAAATTGAGAAAGTTCTGGTAATGTGACAATGTCTGAAAAGCCTCGTACGAACCATAGGAATAGTTAGGATACATATGTCATGACATAGGATTCTGATATTTTTTATCGTGTAACACTACGTCTGGGACTTTGGCATCGATTTGTGATTTACGTGCAAGACCATGTCTGGGACATTGGCATCGTATATGATTTCGTTTAAGACCCTGTCTGGGACAGTGGCATCGATATTTGATTAAATGTAAGACCACGTCTGGGATGTTGGCATTGTACGAGCTTATAAGTTATCCAAGTATCCTTATTGATTCTGAACGGTTCAACGGGCATTCTGAGAAATGAATAACCATGTGAAGTTTTATCCGATTCAGGTACGTGTGATTTATTATGAAATTCAGAAACAAAAGGTGAGTATTTATCATATGACCATACGTGAAATATATGACAACGAATGATATGAATGTGTATAAATGAATGATGTGTTATATATGCTCGTTATATGAAATTATGGTTCTATATTTCGGACATGAGATTTATGAAATATGAAACATGGCTTTGATGTATGATTTCTTGGTTCAAAAACTTGAATAGATAATGAAATTAAAATGGTTGAGTTGGCTTTATGGTTCATATATGCAAATTTGGTTTATGTGAATAAGGGAATTACGAATGTTCCAGTTTAGAAGTGTTTATAAAGAAGTTGATATAACCTTATGTATGATTTGTAATAAATGAACATAGTTTGATTGGAAATGTAATGAATATGAGCGAGCTTGACTTATATGATTAAGGTTGTTATTCAAATTTGAAAGCATGGTTATACGTTCATTGATAAATAAGATAAGTGGAGTTATTTAATGTGGTTATATGGATTTATGAGTACAATGAATGTATATGTGATTGAGATTTGTTAAATTCAGTTTAGTGATATTGGTTATAAATATTATTGAAATGATTTATTTGCTTATGGCTTACTAACCTTTCAAAGCTTACTCCGTGTGTTTTTCTATGTCTATAGAGTTTCAGAGACTTGCTCGGGTTGGAAGTTGTAGGAGACGTCATCACACTATCCGGTTATCGCTTCGATAAATAAAAGCTTTGAGTTTTGGTTATGTGGCATGTGTAGGCTAGTTTTGATTTGATTTGAGTATATATATAGCCATGCGAAAATGGATTAATTATGATGCTAATATTGTGTATATTTGGTTACGTATTGAGTTCATTTTTAGAAGTATGATTCATGGGTTATGTATGTTTTAATTTGTTATAAGATTTGGCTTGAGCATTGAGGTGAAATGTTGGATGTATTTTTTACTTATAGTTCATATTTCTATAGGTAAAATGATGAGTATAACATTGATGATGTATTAGTTATCTGAATACGGTTTGCAAAGGCAAATAATATGATATGTTTAGAGATATATATATGTATATGGCCAAGTGAAATGGTTATTTTGGTATGTTCATAGTTGGGAATTTGGAAATTTTTAGCTTGTGATTTTAATATGCTTTGATATAGAGAATGAGCATGAAATTGGTTGATGATATTATTGATTGATTGATACATGTTTGGAGTTGAATTTTGCTGGAAATGTTGCATATATGATGCTTGATTTTGGAATTTTAGGGAGGACTGAAAAGGAAAGCATATTGGCCTTGTAAATGGCTTATTTTTGCCCACACGGGTAGAGACACGGGTGTGTGTCTTTGCCGTGTTGCTCGAGGGCCATTTCGAAATGAGCCTGGGCAGACCACACGGTCGCACACACACGGGCATGTGCCAGGCCATGTGGCCAAGTTAGTTTCGACCACGGGCTAGACACACGCACGTGTCTAATGCCGTGTGAAGCACACGGTCTACTGACACGGGCGTGTGACCCTTGTAACTTAGAAAAATTGTTAAGTTTCAGAAAAAAAATTTATGTGTTCGGTTTAGTCCCGACCTCTTCCTAGTGCATGTTTATGGTCTCATTGACCTAAGAAAGGGACTTAATGTTGATGTTTGACTATGATATGATGATGCATGACTTTTGATTGTGAAATGATTGCGAAATGTTCCGATATGTCTGGTAATGCCTTTTAACCCTAGTCCGGCGATGGATACGGGTTAGGGGTGTTGCAACATACATCGCCAAAACCCTATTTACATGCCACATAACTGAATCTAGAATAAATAAAGATTACCTAATCAAAGACTAGATAGTGTGAGCTCCGAGTTGATTTGACTGACGCGTTACGCAAAATAACCTATTCAGAGATAGGAAAGCAAACAAGATAAGCATTATGAATGCTTAGTAAGTTCGTATGAAATTCATTTAACCTACCTTGATAAATTTATAATTAAACTATGAAAACATAATGTAACAAATGCAAATATCATTTGGCATCTTGCTACATCTAGAAGTTAAAACAATACAACTCACCTCATTTCACCTTTAATTAAAAGGACTAGCTACAATATAGTTCCCTGTTATCACGATTTAACAACAACATGTAAGATTACCACGCACAAATCAAATAACATTTACAACGATACCATTTAATCTATATAAAACATAATACCCCTAGCCATAATCCGTCGCAGGATTAGGGCTACTGAGCATTGCTGAAACATAACGTCATACAACAAACAATTTAATTCATAAATAAATCACAAGGTAAATGTAACAACCCGATTTTGGGGGCTAGTCGAAACAGTGGTTTCGAGACCACAAATCCAACGTAAAAAAATCCATTTTTAGCATATTTTTTTATGATCTACAGTTTTATAGAACTATTCTATGAAAATCTCATTCGAAAATGTTTGGACACTCAATTTAGTCAAAAGGACTAAATTATAAAAAGTGCAAAAGTTGAATTCTACTTGTTAAAGGTTTCCAATTGCTATGAGATTTTAAATTAGAGGTTTTTAGTTAGTAATTAGACCATTGGATGAGTTAATGGAAAAAAAATGGACATGAATAGGTAAAATTTCAAGGTTATGTATTAAGGGAATTTTGGTCATTTGGTAAATAAAATAACAAAAAGGGAAAATCAAGTCAAATTTGTTGTCCATCTTCTTCTTCATGTGCCAAAATTTCCATGCTCACCATAGCTAGGGTTTCTTCAACTTTCAAGCTTGATTGTAAGTGTATCCTAGCCCCGTTTTTAATGCTCTTTACATTTTTGAAGTCCTCGTAACCCGATTTACCTATTTCTACCATTATTTTGAAGTAGGGTTCATGTTTAAAAATTTATCCATGTGTGACATGCATGTATTTTGATGTTTGATGGATGATATTGTATGTTTAAGGTGTGATAAACAACTTTTACTAAGTGATTTTTAGTGAAAATGCATAAAAAGGACTTATTTGTAAAATTTGTGAAAAATGGGTAGTAGAAATGTGACTTGATGAAAAATGTGGGCTATTATAAGCATGAATTAGGTTCGACTAGGATTGGGTAACAAAGAAAATGGTTACATTTCATTTTACGAGCCTAAGGACTAAAATGTAAATAAGTTAAAGTTTAGAGGCAAAAATATAAATTTTCCATAAGTTGATTTTTGGACAGCATCGAGTAATGTGATTATTAAATAAGTTAAATTTGCTATTATAGATCAAGAAAAATGAAGTTCGGACCTTGATCGGGGGAAAACAAGGTTATTAGTGATTAGGTCCATTTTCTACCATTTTGTACCGAGGTAAGTTTGCGTGTAAATAATGTAATGATATATCATGTATTTAATGCTTAATATTGCATAAATTATACGATTGTTTCTATGGAACTATTCAATGAAGTTTTGACGATGAGAAAATCGTGGTTGAACCTTAGGAATAGTTTAGGATACGAGTGATATGTCACTAGGAAACCATGTGTTATGTGATCTATGTGAATCCGGGTGCTAGTCATGCACGTCCTTCCGGTGGCTGGGTAGTCTGGCATGTGTTGCGGATACCTGACAGCTTGTATGAGTAGCCCGTGTAGCTACATCTTGACTAAAAGCTTGTGTGAATAGGCCCGTGATTAGCTCGTGTGCGAGCCCTATGTGTTATGAAATATGAGGTAGCATTGGCTACATATGTGGCACTTATGTGCAAGACCTTCTGTGTATCCGATAGTATTCCAAGTGTTCAACGGGTCATCCGAAGAGTATGTCAAAGATGACAAAGTATGTGACTATGTTACAAGTTGGTACAAGTATGTATGTAAAACCCATGAGTATGAACTTTGTTATGAGATGAACTCTCAGTAAGAATGCTAATTAGTAAGTTATGCCTAAGATACATAATGATGTTTATGTTAACTTATGTTAAGTAGTTATATGAGTAATGAATGATTTATGTTGCTTATTATTTGCATGCAAACTTACTAAGCTTTAAAGCTTACTCCCCTTTTCTTTCCATTCCTTATAGTGTCGCCAAGATAGCTCGGGAATCGAGGAACGTCAGAACTCGATTCACACTATCAAACTATTGTTTTGGGTATACTTGGTTTCAATATTTTGAGTATGGCATGTATAGGGACTTGGTCATTGTGTTATGTTTTATATTGGTTTAGCCAAATGGGTTGGCATTATTATGGTTAATGATTCATTTTGTATATGGCCTTTGAAAGTTGGCTAATATTAATTTTATTGGTCATTAGTATGTTACTGTGATGATGCTTATCATGAAGGTGAAATTGGCATGAATGGAAAAGAAAGTATATGATGTTTGTGCATGATAGATGTTAATATGTGCAAATGATGTATTGATATCTTGTTGTAGCTGAATTGTTTGAATGTATATGCTTGGGATTGTGTTATGTTTTGTGGTGTAGGTTGGTGCAACGTAAGGGTGGCAAAATGGCTTGGTAAATAGCCTTACTTTGGCCACATGGGCAGAGACACAACTATGTGTCTCAGCCGTGTAAAGGACATGGCCTAGGGACATGGGCGTGTGTTCAGGCATGTGAAGTCTGCACCTATTTTATGAAAACTTTCGAAAATTAAATTCGCCACACGGCCTAGCACAAAGGCGTTTGACTTGGCCATGTGACTTCTTTTGTTGCATGACGTCATAAACAGAGAGTTACAATGGTTAAGGACACAGGCGTGTGTGACCACACGGCCTACCCACACGGGCATGTCCCAAGCCACACAGGCGTATGACCCTGTTTTGTTGAAAAATTTTCTAAGTGTTTTAAAAATTTCTAAAGCTCTCGATTTAGTCTCGAACCACTTTTAATGGATGTTTTGGGCCTCGTAGGCTCATTTTAGGGACGATATGATTATAAATGAAAAGTTTTAAATTTGGATGGAAATTTATGCGTTGGTTTTGTATGTTAGCTCGTGTTTAAGTCTGGTGATGCCTCGTACCTGTTTCGGCGTTGGATACAGGTAAAGGGTGTTACAGTAAAACATAACAATATTACGGTCCCTTATACGAGCCCTCGAGGCCCAAAACAGACATTGGAAACTATTCGGGACTAAATCGGGAACATATAAAATTTCTTAGAAAAGGTTAAAATTTTTTATACTACAAGGGTCACACGGCCAAAAGAAACTCCCGTGTCTTAGGCCATGTAGGCATTCAAAATAAGGACACACGGCCGTGTCCCAGCCCGTGTCTGTACTCGTGTAACTCTCTGACTTGGGCCACACGGCCAAGCCACACGCTCGTGTGCCAGGCCATGTTCCCTTCGAAATAACCCCATACGCCCATGTGCCAGGACGTGTAACAGCCTGACTTGCAATCTTTTCAAAAGCTACAGGGGAAACATGCCTATGTCGCCTGGCCGTGTGTCACACACGTCTGAGATACACGCCCATGTCTCTGCCCGTGTAGACGAAAAATAGGTCATTTCCAAGCCATTTTTCTCACCCAAACTCACAACTCATGCACAAGCCAATTACACCTAAAATCAAGCATTTAAAACTCACTTTCCATGTGCATATCCAAGCTTAATCAACCTAAAATCTAACCATTCAACCAATATGCCAAAATGGCACCTCAATTCGACAAAATTTTTTTACTTAAATACCTAACCAATTCAATCCACAACTAAACTACTAATTAAACAAATTCACTAACACATTTGTCATAATGATCTTATAGCAAAAGTTCATAAACAACCAATGTGAAAATGATCATTTCTCACCTAACATGAACCATACTAATTTGGCCAAAGATGCTTACTTCCAAAATACCAAAAAACTAACCATTTTAAAAAATATGCCACATTCATTCCACATCAACCAGTAATTGCTACTATATCATTCCCATTAACATTTCCTTACCATTACATTAACCAACACAACATCAATTTAACAACCACACAAAATACCATATCTTCTTAATAACATACCAACTAATTTTTCAACCAAAATAACATATATACAATCCACATATAATGGCTAAATTCATTAAACAAGACACTTATACATGCTATTATAACCATGATTCAAAATTTTCAAAATATACAAATATAATCGATGTATAGTGTGATGGATCTTTGACAAGCTTCCAAACCGCACGAACCTCCGATTAACTTGAATCATAAGATAAAATCACACAAGTAAGCATAAAATGCTCAGTTAGTTTGTAAATCATTAACATTATTTATCATTTCATTATAAAAGCTTAAAGGCAAAATAGTGAACATATCCAACCTTGCTTGGCACTAGCCTAAGCACCAACAACAATTCTGAAGTAGAATTAGCATATAAATTAACCAAACTCATTATATAACAAAAAGCTTCATTATGCTTTCCATGTAAACATTCATTCTATTATGAACATGCTAAAAATCTATAATCAATATCTTATCATACCTTTCCCATGCTTTTGTGACAATATAAGTCGATGCTTATATCGAACCTTCACTTTTTGTATACTCGTTGAACCTATAACACCCCTAACCCATATCCACTGTTGTGATAGGGTTATGGAGCATTACCTGACTTATGTCATAAATAATCATACATTTCACATACATTTTCCATTTCCAAACAAAAATCATTCATAATCAATCACATTGTCCCTAAAACTAGCTTACGAAGCCTAAATCATGCATTAGAAGTGGTTTGGGACTAAACCTGTAACTCAAGAAATTTTTGGAAAACATAGAAATTTTTTCAAAATACAGGGGACACATGTCCGTGTGGCTTGGTCGTGTGTCTCACACAGCCAAAGACACGCCCGTGCCACAAGCCGTGTGGACATTTGAAATGGGATCTCATGGTCGTGTCCTAGCCCATGTGCGACCCCATGTAACTCTCTGACTTGGGTCACACAGCCAACCACACGCCCGTCTAACCAGCCCGTGTGCCCTTCAAAATGGCCTCACATGCCTGTGTGCCAGGCTGTGTGCTAGGCCTTGCCAAAACTATAGGGTATATTGACTTATGCCACACGGCCAAGTCACATGCCTGTGTGCATACTAACTTGGTTTCTAATTAAACACCAGGGGACACACGACCGTGTCACCTAACTGTGTGTCACACACGGCTGAGACACACGCCCGTGTCTCTACTAGTGTGGACGAAAATAGGCTATTTTGCAAGCCATTTTTCTCACCCAAATTGCATACACCTACACCAAACCAAATTGCATATGACCATATCTTCAAATGGCATTTAAACTCAACTAAACCAAGTTCAATTCATGCTATATCATACCATCAACTATATGGCTGATAACATCATATTTTGCCAATTCAAAATATACCAATTTCACATTCACAAACCATTTAACTAGTTAACTTCATATATACACTTTCTTACCTAAAATCACATGCATACCATATCTCAAAATTCAGCCATTTAGTGCTCAAAATACCAATTCACAACAAGCATTCACCTAACAATTATCAATCACATAACAAAGGCCATTCGCACATATATATATACATAACCAAATAAACCAAAATAAGCCAAATCACATAGCTATACACATAACTAACCATTCATCATTTACAAGCCAAATCAAATGGCTAAATTCATTCCCAACATATAGACCATAACAACCACAACTCCTATACATGCCATATAGCCAAATACATAAGTATAAAAGTACCAAAATGATAGTTTAATAGTGTGATGACATCTCCGATGACTCCCAAATCTGAGCAAACTTCGATAATCACTATAAAACACGGAAAAGGAAACAAAGTAAGCTATAAAGCTTAGTAAGTTTGTATAGAAATAAACTCAACTTACCACATATACAAAATTAAAGTAATTAAACATATCATAATATAACTCATATTGATCCACAAACCTATCACATATTCATTCACAAGGTTAGAAATGAAACTCACAAGTTTCTTCGATTCAATACTGGTATATTTCATGTACATACCTAGATCAACTCGTATCAATTGCATACTCATCCATATCCTTGATATACCCATTGAACCATTTGGAATAATATCAGATACTCGGGAATCTCGCACCCTAAGTGCCAATACATAGCCGAAGCTATCTCAATCTCATATCTCATATAATGCTCACTCTCGAGCTATCAAAGGGTCTGCTCATAGAAGCTGACAGTCAAGACGTAACTACACGGTGCTACTCACACAAGCTAACGAGGATCCACAACACATGTCAGATAACTCAGCCACCGGTAGAACGTATTGACCAGCACCCAAATCACAGAAGCCCTAATGACATGTCATTCTTATCCTAATCTATTCCTAAGGTTCAACTGGGATTTTAAATCACCGAATCTTTGTCAAATATATCCGTAAGGTCGTATTCACAAGTAATTAAATAATAAAGCATTTAAAACACAATTATAGTAATGCTTATTAAGATACCAACTTACGTCGATTCACAAAAATGATGAAATGGATCGACTACTCCAATACTTTATTTTTCCCCGATCTAGATCCGAACTTTATTTTTCTGGATCAATCAAGCCTCAAAGTGACTGAACCCTAGATGAAAAAAATGGCTTTCTTTCCCTTGAATATTCGGTTGCAGAAGATGATAAGGGATATGTAACACCCTTAACCCGTATCCGTCACCGAAATAGGGTTACGAGGTATTATTGGATGAGATACAATTTTTTTTATTTGCATATACTTGCTCAACCTTTTAAATCAACCAAATGTTAACACATATAACTAATTTCAAAATTTATTATGAATCATATCATAACCTGTATCATGTCAATCATATATCATATTTAATTATCACTAGCTATGTTCCAAAATCATACCACTATTACTTTAATCATACATCACTCAAAATATATATTCATCATTTTAATAATATTTGAACACTTAATAAAAATTAGCATTTTAACTCATACTTCAATCGTGCGCATATCACCACGTCCAAATCTATGCATTTCAATCATAAATTATGTGCACATATTTGTGTTCATTAATAGACTAACTTTATTAATTCAAGTCATACTTAATATTAATCATCATAAACCGAATTTATTAACTTTAAAATATAGCATTTAATCTCCTAAAATAACATCAATGCACTATATATGTATATATATACTTTTCACCTATACATTTCAGCTTAAATTAAATTATACTTTGTGGTTATTTAATAATATTATACAACTACAAACAAGCATACCAAATGACTGAATTTCATATGCATCATAACCAGTATATATATTTTATTATTCACTTGACTAGCATAAATCGTTTTACAAGCACTTTAACCTAACCAAAATGAGCAAAATTCCATATAACATGAATCCAACCAGAATTTCACATATATAACTCAACTAATTTGTTATATACCTTCAACTATTTAATTAGACTATCAATATATATATTCACATGTATATGTCCGAACATCCTTGATAACTTCATTACATAACATTTTCAATATAACATTCTTTACACATCAAACCAAATAAAATATCAAACCATTCATTATGTTAAAACATTATAATTACCGAATCACAACTAATTCATAACCATCACTCATATATTATCACCTAACCGAATACCTATTTACACAAACAATCCACAATTCAAACACATTCGTCAACCTTGCATATATATGTCAATCTTTTATTCTTAATAGTAGTAGTCATAAACCATATACATTTATCTCTTACCAAATCGTATTATATACCAAGCATCACATAAATACCATTTATTCATAGCATGAAGCACTTTAACCAAAATGAACATAAACCATGATCAAACATAACAAAATTCAAGCATAGAAATCAAGCCATTTCCGCATGGCTTAAATTATACAAAACTAAAGTCCATCATTTCAAAAGATAATCCAGCCTATACATGCCATAATTCAAGTTCAACTTTTTAAGTACCGAAGCAATAGATAGTATGATGAGCTTTGGTGACGATCCCCGAGCTTGTAACATGAATCCAAAATCTATAAAACAAGGTAAACATGTACACACAGAGTAAGCCAACTTAGCTTAGTAAGTCATAAGCAAATAAATAGCACAATGATATAAATATCTCATTTTAAACTAAACCGAATTGTATTAATGATACAGGCTTAACCTTAAATTACTAATACATAATTAATACATTTTCATACACATTCCATATCTTGGCTGAATACTCACTTAAGCAAAATTAACCAAATGTCATTCAACTTTCAAAGCTATGAAGTCATTATTTAATCATTTATACATATACTCATAAAAATAAGCTCGAAAATCATAATAAAACATTATGACCATGTACCTTTTATTTGGTCAAATATGCATGGTCATATTTACATATATATATTTGTATCAAAGGCCGAATATTCATACTAAATTCACATGAAATCAACATTTGCATTATACATAATTTGTAACAAGTTTCAAGTCACATACTTACCATATTTCAAGTAGACAACAAACTAACCCATACCTGTCCATTTAGCTCATTTTATACATTCGATCACAACTTAGCTTTGCCCGATGAACCATTCGAAATTGGATAGGACACTCGGATAATCACACATATCGTATAATGCCAACGTCCCAGACGTGGTCTTACATGTAATCACATATCAATGCCACTGTCCCAGATAAGGTCTTACTCGCACACATATATCGGAATCACATATCGATGCCATGGTCTTACTCGCACACATATATTGGAATCCTATGTCATGACATATGTATCCTAACTATTCCTAAGGTTCATACGGGGCTTTCGGAAGTTGTAATTCGGTCGGAACGAATTCAGAAATATAGTAACCAAGCTTTATCATGTTCGGCCATAGCATATATAATTTCATAAATTTCATTTCAGCATGTACATTTAGCATTTAATTAAGATTAAGTATGTCTATCTGGTTATAAACTTACCTTGGACGATACAAAACGGAACAGGGTAGCTAGTCGACAACTTTCGTTTTCCCCTAATCCAAATCCGATTTCTTTGGTTCTTGATCTAAACATATTCAAATTAAGCTCATTCAAACACATTTTCATTCAATTTAGTCCAAAAACACATAAATGGGCAAATTACCATTTTATCCCTCACATTTACACTTTTTACAACTTAGTCCCTATTGCATAAAATATACAAAATTTCAACATACCCATGTTGGGCCGAATTTTACCCATACTCATACAAATCCATATTTTTCATTTATTTCACATTTTAGTCCCTCAAATTATTATTTTTGCAATTTAGTCCTAATTACTCAAAATCATCAAAAATTTCAATACAAAACATGTTAATCTAAAACATATATTTCATATTTCATCATCAAACAACAAAATCACAAGCTCTCATCAATGGCATAACTCAAAATATTCATCAAAATAAAAAATTTAAGCATGGGTTTTGTAGTACTCGAAGCAACGATCTCAAAAACGTAGAAATTATCAAAAACTGAGCTGAACTCTTACCTTGATTGAGCTTGAATGAAGCCGAACCCTAGTTCCTTTTCTTTTTCTTTCTTATTTTTTATTTCGGCAATGGAGAAAAGTATGAACACTAAGGTTTTTTTTTATGATATATGTTATATTATATTATATTAGTTTATATTATTAGTTTACTAAATTAACCCTAATGAAATAATATAAAAATCATATAATATATGTCTATTACCGTCCAACCAATAGGCTAATGGGATATTTACAACATATATACTCTAATTTAGAAATACAATAACATTTCAACCCCTATACTTTAAACTATCAAATTTTTAATTTACGCGATTAAGTCCTTTTATTTAATCGGATACTTAAACGATAAAATTAAAGCACGAAAATTTCACAGATATAAATTCACACAAAATAAACACAGAAAATAATTTTTAAATATTATTCTGAGTCGGATTCGTGGTCCCAAAACCACCGTTCCAATTAGGGTCTAAATTGGGTTGTTACAAGATAAAAATTGTTTTATTTTATTTATTTTAACATTAATTTAGTAATTTACTTAATTAACCTTTTAATTTCAATCAAATTTCAACAATACCAATCTCATAAATGTCCACTAACACACTAATGGTCTAATTACCACATAAGGACCTCCACTTTAAGGTTCCATAGCTATTAAACACCTTTAGCTATTAGAACACCACTTTTGCACTTTACGCGATTTAGTCCTTTTTATCAAATTGAGCATTCAAATGATAAAATTTCTTAACAAAATTTTCACACAATCATACTATCATGCTATAGACATTAAAATAATAATAAAATAATTATTTCGACCTCAAATTTGTGATCCTGAAATCACTATTTTGATTTGACTAAAAACGGGCTGTTACAGAACCACTAGAATAATATCATATATGTAGGAATCTCGCACTCTAAGTGCCCACATGTGGTTGAACCACTACTAACTCATATCTCATATCAATGCTCTCTCTTGAGCCATAAATGGGTCTACTCACACAAGCTGTCAGTCAAGACGTAGCTACACGGTGTTGCTCACACAAGCTGTCAAGTAACCGCAACACATGCTGGAAACTCAGCCACCAATAGGACGTACGAGACCAGCACCCAAAACACGGTAACCCCTAGTGACATGTCATTTGTATCTTATATATTCCTAAGGTTCAAACGGGATCCGAAAGTCATCGAAACTTCATTGGATATTTCCAAAGAGTCATAATTACAAGAATATTACACAAAAGCATTTAAATCAAACATAATTTAGTGCTAATTAAATATATGAACTTACCTTAAATACGTACGGAGAAAAATGATCGATTAATCCAATACATTTTCTTTTTCCCGATCTAAATCTGTGTGTTGCTTTTCTTGATCTATATAATCAAATTTAAATCACTTAAAATTCATTCTATTCACTTTAATCCAAAAATCATGTTTTGGAAAAATTACACTTTTGCCCCTTAAATTTTAAATTCAATACAATTTAGTCCTTATCTCATAAAAATGAAAATTCATGCAATTTAACACCAACCCATTATGGTTGATTATCACTCAGGCCCTTAGCAAGCCCTATACCTTCATTTAATTCGCAATCCCACCATGAATAATTTTCTATTTTTCAATTTAATACCTAATTGACAAATTCATCAAAATTTCGTTTACAAATGTTCAACTATCACCAAAATTTCATTTTCATCCATCAAGCATAAAAAACAACTAACATGCATTCATGGTAAAACCCTAGACTTTTAAAAATTTTACAAATTAGTCCCTGGGCTAGCTAGGTTAAGCTACGACTCCAGAAGCATAGAAATCATTAAAAACTGAAAAAAATGCACTTACATGCACTAGGGAATGGGGGCCGAATGCTTGGTGTTCTTTAATGGCTTATTTGTTGCTAAATTCAGTTGAAGAATGAAGAAGAAAAGATGATACATTTCTTTTGCTTACTTTAATTTTAGTTTATTTTATAATTTACCCTTACTTATACATTAAAACATACAAAAATAATGTCCATCATTGTCCACCATTAATATTAATGGTCTAATTTCCATTTAAGGATACTCACATCAAATTCCATAACAATTAACACCTTTTACTAATAGAACATAAGTTTTGTACCTTATGCGATTTAGTCCTTTTTATCAAATTAAGCATACTAATGATAAAATTTCTTCACGAAATTTTTATACGATGCTACTATCATGCTGCAAACCATATAATAATAAAAAAAAAAATTTTACAATGTCAGATTTGTAGTCCTAAAACCACTGCTCTGATTTCACTAAAAATAGGTTGTTACAACTCTCCACCCTAAGAAATTTTCGTTCCCGAAAATCTTACCAGAAAATAGTTTAGGATATTGCTTTCTCATAGCTTCTTGGGGTTTCCAAGTGGGCTCTTCTATCCCGTGACGTTGCCAAAGAACCTTCACTAAAGCTATACTTTTGTTTCTTAACCCTTTAATCTCTCGTGCCAAAATTCTGATCGGTTCTTCATTATACAACATGTGAGGCTGAATCTCAAAATCTGTCGTGGAAATTATATGTGAAGGGTCTGATCGGTACCGCCATAGCATGGATACACGGAACACAATATGAATATTTTCTAACTTTGATGGTAAAGCTAACCAATACATCACTGGCTTTATTCTTTTGATAATCTCATATGGCCCGATAAACAGTAGACTAAGCTTCCTTTTTTGACCGAAATGAAGAATCCTCTTCCAATGTGATACTTTTAGAAATAATTTTTCACTAATCTAAAATTCAATATCTTTTTGTTTTAAATCTGCATACAATTTTTGTCAATCTGAAGCTGCTTTCAAACTATCGCTGATTACTTTCACTTTTTCCTCAGTCTCTCGAATCAAATCAACTCTGTGAATCCTTTTCTCACTGAGCTCGATCTAATACAAAAGAGCTCGGCATTTATGACTGTATAAAGCTTCGTACAGTGCCATCGTTGTACTTGACTGATAACTGTTATTGTATGCAAATTCGACCAACGGTAAATATTTCTCCTAGTTACCTTTGAATTCTAATACGCAACAACGATGTAACGCCCTAAATTTTTAATATTTATTTTTGTATGTTCTGTTGCCTAAATGCATGCTTGCTTCAGTGGTTAAGTCTTGAGAAGTTTTGGAGAAGTCCTGAGTTCAAACCTTGGCTTGTACAAAATTTTGTTTTTACTTGAATAAACCTTGTCTCTAGTCAATAGGCTTCTTAAATAAATGTGGTTAAAATATGACAAAAAAGGCCTATTGGTCTAGGGGTAATTGGCGTGCGGAGTGTTCCTTGGGGTCTAAGGTTTGAGGCTTGGCGATGCAAAAGGAGCATTTTATTTTGCTACAAGTGTCAGGGAAGTGTCCTAGATTGACTGAAATTGAGGTGTTTGAATGGACCTTGATTTGAGTGGTTGAGTGGGGAGTGTATAGCCAAAATTAAGGAGAAAATAGTGGGATTGGATAGAGGAGTGTTCAGTTGAGAGATTTGTGGAGGTTTTGAGGAGGTGATCATGGGGAGTTGAGGGGAGAGAGAGTGTTGTGCCGAACGGGGGCTCTAGGCACTCATTGAATTCGATTTTGGTAAGTTTTGGCACTTCATTTGGTTGCTTCTTTTCTTTGGAAACTGATTGGTGCCTAGGGAGTTTCTGTTGTGTCTTTCTTTTATGCTTTCAGGTTTTTCATTTTCGGTCTTTTTCCCTTGCCGATTTCTCCCTTCTCCTCTCTCAAGTTGTTTGGCTTTTTGCTCCTAGGTCTAACCGATTCTCTTCTCTTCTCTACTTCCCCAAAAATTGGTCGAATATTGTAAGAGTTATTTCGTGTTGCATTTTCTTCAGGCCTTACTCTTCTTCCTCTACCCTTTTGGTCTATTCTTTTGCCGAATATTGCTCCTCTCCCCCTCTCTCCTATTTTCAATTTTAGGCAATCTTGCTTGCTTCCCTGCCAAATTCCTTCCTCTATTCTTCCTATTTCCTCCAACAGGCATGCGTTGATCAAATATCGTGTGGTAAGTCCCTGTTTTACTTCTGCCCTTTCGGCTTTTCTCTTCTTTTCTTCTCTTACTACCAATTCTCACCTCCCCTCTATTATTGGTGGTGCTCCTCTCGATTTTTAGAAATTCTTGAGGAGTGAAGGAGTTTACAAGTGTTATCTCTTTGCACTCGATTAAAGGTAACTTGGCCCTTATTTATCACGTGTTGAACTTTGATGAATGGCTTGTGTTATAAGGTGTTGACCAATTGCCTTACTTTTCCCCTATCTCTAGTTTTGTGTTTTCAATAAGCCAGTATATGTTGATTCAAGCCATGTGTTTATGCAATCATCATTTATGGATTTCACTGGTAATGCAGCTATTTGCGAACGAGGGTGTAATCAACCTTCGTCAGCGGTTTAAGCGGGCTAAACCACACTCGTTCAATCAAGACAAGTATCAAATATTTTGAGTTAAGTGCTAAAAAGGAGGGTGATTAACCCTATTGTCAAACGACTAATTGAATGCCTTGAATGAATGTAGGTTTTGGTGCTCATGGACTTTTAACACTCTTCACAAATAGGTGTGTAAGCACTGCCCAAATCGTAAATTGGCAAAAGCCGGATAATGTGATTATTGACACTACACGGGCGTATGCTCGCTCGTGTGGTAATTCGGATGCATAAACATGGGATTGGACCGTAGAGGCCACCATGAGCGATTTCATAGGCTTAGGCTGTTTTGGGCCACATTGGGCCAAAATGGGTTGTGTAGGCCCCACGAGCCTAAGGGTCCCACATGGGTAAACCACACAAACGCATGGAGAATATTGGGCCAGGCTGTGTAGTTTACACGACCAAGGCCATTTTTGGGCTTTGTGGGCCACACGAGCATGCGGGCCCACATGGGCTCGCATTATGGAACTTGGGCCTATTTGCATTGTTTGACTGTTAAGGTTGCACAGGTCGCCCGAGACGACTGTAGACCTACTGATGGATCGGTAAGTATACCGAGACCCCTAAATTTAATAAAATAACTATTATGCCCCTATGAGGTAAAATAACTATTATGCCCTTATGAGATGTATGACTGTAATCGAGCATGCCAATATTTATATATTGCATACATGTATGATATGATGATATGCTACATGGGGATGGGTTACTATGATTGGAGGAAGTGTACTGTACTGGCAGCTCAGCTGCAAATACTGTTTAGTGCCGCAACCGGTGCTATTTTGGAGTGTAGGGATGGGTGGATTGATTTTATCCCCACATGGAGTGTAAGGCTGGACGAAGTAGAGTGTAGAGGCTAGTTGGGTAGGATTTCTGATTGTATATCCTGTCTCATTATCATTCTTGAAATGGGATAAGGCCCACATTGATATCGATGCGATGAATGGGCTAAGGCCCAAACCAAAATCGAATCAGCATCGATACGGGCTTAGGCCCAGACTTTATTTGCCTACTACGTGATTGCCTGTATGTTTATTAAGGGATTACACATTGAGTTTTCGTAAACTCACCCCTCTGTTTATTTGCGCAAGAATCCCCAGTCTTAGGCAAGTCGGTGCCGTGAGGGACTCAAAGGTGGCCACACAACTGCATGGACTTCCTTATTAGACTTTAAATTATAAGTATTTTAATTTGGGTATCTTTTTATGTAATAAGGCCTCTATAAATTTTTAATCTTTAATTTGGGTTTTTAATTATTTTGATTTATAGCTGCTAGCAATAGGATAAGACGTGGTTTCAAGAGACAAATGTTTTTCAAAAATACCCAGAATACGTGATTGTTTAAGAGCTTCTGCATGAGCTGATGTTTTAAAAACAATTAAAGACGTTTTAAAATGAGTAACCTTTTATAAATAACATGTTTTAAACTCATCACTAAGAGTACAAAGGTAAACATGGAAAAAGGGTTTTCTTACAATATCAAGCTTTGTGAAATACACTTCAATGTGACATCGCCAGATTCGGCCATAACATCTAGGCTGGGTTTGAGGTGTTACATTCAGTGGTGTTAGAGTCAGGTTGCAAAACTCAGCTGTGGATTTGGGTGTTTTCCTAAATATGTGAAATTTGCAAAAAGAACTGTTTCAAATTATTGGAAAGTATTTTGAAATGTTATTACTGAATGTGTGGTCTACCGAGTCTCCGGTGCCAATTCTGTAAGTCCTCTAAAACTACTGTCTGTTTAAATTGAAATACTGAGACTACTGTAGGCAATAGACTGTACTAAAATACTTTGTTTAATGTAACCTAAAATTGTAGTATGACTGCAATATGGGAAGACAAAACTCTGAATTGTTGATAGTATTTTCCATAAAATATCCGTTAATAAACCCTAGAACTATAAACTGATGCATAAAATTTTTAATACAGATAAAACCATAAATCGATAATGAGCACCATGGGTACTCGTGGAAGGGGTACAAGAGGCTGCAGCGGAGGCCGTGGAGGTGCTCGGGCTGGGTCTTCGTTATTGGGCCACATGCCTAATGTTGAAGCTAGAGAGGCACCGGCTTCACCCGAGACTGAGACTGGGTCTCATCATCGCGCGGCTGGGGACGACAAATTGTCTCAAGCCATGCTACGGATTCTGTAGAGGGTCGCTGGGCTAAATACTGGTACAGTGGGTCGTGGGTCGGTTATGGAACAACTCCGGTCCAACGGAGCTGAGATTTTTAGGGGTATTGCTGGAGTTGCCCCTAACGTGGCTGAATATTGGATAGAGGCCACAGAGAGGATCATGGATAACCTCGACTGCACCCCTGAGTAGAAACTAAAAGGTGCAGTGTCACTGCTACGAGATGAAGGCTATCATTGGTGGCTTACAGTTAAAGAGGGAACTCACCTGACCGGTTAACCTGGGAATTTTTCAAGACTGCTTTCCAAGGAAAATATGTGGGCGCTAGTTATGTAGATGCCCGAAGGAGAGAGTTTTTGAATTTGACTTAGCCAGGATAAATTAATAGCAGAATATGAGGCAGAATTCTTGCGATTAAGCTGCTATGTGCGAGGCATGGTCGCAACTAAATATGAGTGTTGTGTTCATTTCAAGGATGGCCTCAGAGATAGTCTACGGGTTTTGAGAGCTCCACAAAGGGAGCGATATTTTGCTGCTTTAGTGGATAAGGCAAAGATCGTCAAAGAAGTGAAGCGTACAGAACAAAAAAACTATGAGAAGGATAGAGGTAGGAACAAGAGGGATTTGGAGCCCTCAAGTTCTTTTATAAGAACTAAGAAAAAGGCCAGAGTTGATGGGTCGGTCAGAGTTGGGGCCCCTGTTGCTGTTACAGAACCACAGCCTTGTGTTAATTGTAAGAGACGCCATCAGGGCGAATGCTGGAAAAGAATTGGAGCATGTTTGAGGTGCGGATCATTGGAGCACCGTATCAGAGATTGTCCACGGAGGCCTGAACAGAGGCAAGCTACTAGTATGGGTAATGTACAGCCATCGAGGGGTGTTCAGCAGCCACTAAGAGGCCGTGGCCAGGCCAAAGGTGTCGGTCATACTGAGGCGAGGCAGCCAACTCTGGTTTATAATGCACATCGTCGAGAGAATGGAGATGCCCCATATGTTATCATGGGTATGTTCTTTATCCATAATGTACCTTACACTACACTGATTGATGTTGGATCTACAAATTCTTATATATCATATACTGTGTCTGAGACTTTGGGTTTAATGGTTGAAAGTACCGCGAGTGAGGTTACTATGTTGAGTCCACTAGGGAAGTCTGTGAGGGTAAATAAATTGTTCAGAGATGTGCCTTTGGAAGTGCAAGGAACTATCTTTTTGGCGGATTTAATGAAAATCCCTTTTGGAGAATTCGACTTAATACTGGGCATGGACTAGCTGGTTAAGCATCAAGTGAATTTGGATTGTGCTACCAAGCGGATGGTACTGAAAATTGTAGAGCGTGACAAGGTAGTGGTAATTGGGGAGTGTTGGAATTATTTGTCAAATGTGATTTCTGCACTAAGGGCCGAGAACTTGGTTCATAAGGGTTGTGAGGTGTATCTAGCCTATGTCGGTGTTTCTGATTCTGAGGTTTCTTCTGAGAAGGATATAAGAACAGTTAAAGACTTTCCCGATGTTTTTTTAGATGAGCTACCTAGGTTACCTCCAAACCGTGAAGTTGAGTTTAGGATTGAGCTCTTGTCCGGTACAGCTCTGGTGACCATCGCCCCTTATAGAATGGCACTAAAGGAGCTTGTGGAGCTCAAAGCTCAGATTCAAGAGTTACTGGATCGAGGGTTCATCTGACCTAGTGTGTCTCCATGGGGAGCACTGATTTTGTTTGTGAAAAAGAAGGATGGATCCATGCGTTTGTACATTGATTATCGGTAATTGAATAAATTGACTATTAAGAATAAGTACCCCCTACCGAGAATTGATGATCTATTTGACCAGTTTCGTGGAGCTTCAGTTTTCTCTAAGATTGATCTTCGATCTGGGTACCATCAATTGAGGGTCAAAGAAGCTGATGTTTACAAGATAGCATTTAGGACTCGTTATGGTCATTACGAGTTCTTAGTGATGCCGTTTCGACTGAAAAATGCACCAGCGGCTTTCATGGATTTCATGAATTGAGTGTTCCAGCCTTATTTGGATCGGTTCAATGTGGTCTTTATAGACGACATTCTAGTGTATTAAAAAACTAAGGATGAACATGATGCACATCTCCGAGTTGTTCTACAAATTCTGAGGGACAAAATACTGTACACTAAGTTCAGTAAGTGTGAGTTCTGGTTACGCGAGGTAACATTTCTGGGCCATGTGGTATCTGCTGAAGGGATTAGGGTTGATCCTCAGAAAATTAAAGATGATATCTAAGATTCATAGTTTTCTGGGATTGGCTGGGTATTATAGACATTTTGTTGAGGGATTTTCATTGATTGCTACACCTCTGACTAAGTTGTTGCGTAAGGATGTACCTTTTAACTGGACTGATAAGCAGTAAGATAGTTTTGAGAAGCTTAAGAAAGTTTTGATTGAGGTTGCTATCTTGATACAGCCAGGGTCTGGGAAAGAATTCACTGTCTACAGCGATGCATTACATGTCAGTTTGGGATTTGTGTTGATGCAAGAGGGTAAGGTGGTAGCTTATGCTCTCGTCAGCTTAAGACTCATGAGGCAAATTATCTAACACACGACTTGGAGTTGGTTGCACTAGTATTCGCACTGAAGATCTAGAGGCATTACTTGTATGGTGAGAAGTGTATCATTTACATGGATCACAAGAGCCTCAAGTAACTCCTCACTCAGAAGGAGCTAAATCTTAGGCAGCGTAGATGGATTGAGCTACTTAAGAATTATGACTGTTCAATTGAAAACCATCTTGGTAAGACCAATGTGGTGGCCGACGCACTGAGCCGTAAGGCTATGATTGATTTGAAGACGATGTTAGTTTGTTGGCAGAACTCCAAGTTAAACTAACATGGATTGAGTAGATTAAGGGTAAACAGTTGGAGGATGAGTCACTAGGTCCTCGATTCTGACAGATTGAGAGTGGTGAAACATCAGACTTTAGACTGAATAGTGAATGGGTACTCTGTTTCCATGGGAGAGTCTGTGTATCGAAGAATACTGATTTGAGGCAGTCTATACAGCGAGAGGTACATAGTTGTCCTTATGCTATGCATCCTGGTGGAAATAAAATGTACTGAGACCTTCGTGAGTTATATTGGTGGCCAGGTCTTAAGCAGGAGGTTACCGATTTCATGGGTAAATGCCTAACTTACCAGCAGGTTAAGGCTGAGCATCAGTTGCCTTTAGGATTGCTTTAGCCAGTTAAGATTCCACTTTAGTAGTGCGAGAGAGTAACTACGGACTTCATTAGTGGGCTACCCTTAACACCTTTTAAAAGGGATTCATTATGGGTCATCGTGGATCGATTGACCAATTCTACCCATTTCATACCAGTCCATACTGATTATTCTTTACAGAAGCTAGCTAAACTATATGTGGTAGAGATAGTGAGACTGGATGGGGTACCGATTTCCATAATATCTGATAGAGATCCTTACTTTATGTCTCGGTTCTGAAAGAAGTTACACGAGACTTTGGTTACAAGGTTGGACTTCAGTACTGCGTTCCATCCTCAGACAGATGGTCAGATAGAGAGGGTGATTCAGATAGTGGAGGACATGTTAAGGAGTTGTGTGATAGATTTTCGAGGCAGTTGGGAGGACTACTTGCCATTGGAAAAATTTGCGTATAACAATAGCTACCAGTCTAGTATACATATGGCACCTTATGAGGCATTACATGGTCGTAGGTGTCACACTCCGTCGTGTTGGACTGAGTTGGAAGAACGACGTGTTTTGGGCCCTAAATTGGTTTCTAATATAGAGGATAAAGTTAGATTAATTCGGGATCGATTGAAGGCGGCATCAGACAAACAGAAATCATATGCAGATCTGAAGTGTAAGGAGATTGAATATTCTGTAGGGGACTTCGTTTTTCTCAAGGTCTCACCATGGAAGAAGGTACTGAGGTTTGGACGGAAGGGCAAGCTAAACCCTAAGTTCAGTGGACCTTGCCGCATACTGAAACGTGTGGGACCATTTGCCTATCAACTTGAGTTACCTCCAAAGTTGGACTAGATTCATGATGTGTTCCACGTCTCCATGCTGAGGTATTATCGCTCTGATCCCATGCATATTATCTCGACTGAAGAGATTGAGGTTAGGCTGGATCTAACTTTCGAGGAGGAGCTGGTTTAGATTTTAGATCGTGATGTGAAAGTTTTGAGGAGGAATTCTATCCCACTGGTTAAAGTAATCTGGCGTAACCACAGCTCAGAGGAGGCCACGTGGGAACCCAAGGAGGCGATACGACAACAATACCCTCACCTATTTTGACCAGGTAAATTTCGAGGCTGAAATTTTCTTTTAGGGGGTAGAGTTGTAACACCCTAAATCTTTAATATTTATTTTTGTATGTTGTGTTTCCTTAATGCATGCTTGCTTCAGTGGTTAAGTGTCCTGAGAAGTGTTGGAGAAGTCCTGAGTTCAAGCCTTGGCTTGTACAAAATTTTGTTTTTACTTGAATAAACCTTGTCTTTAGTCAATAAGCTTCTTAAATAAATGTGGTTAAAACATGACAAAAAGGGTCAGTTGGTCTAGGGGTAAGTGATGTGTGGAGTGTTCCTTGGGGTCAAAGGTTTGAGGCTTGGCAATGCAAAATGAGCATTTTATTTTGCTACAAGTGCCGTGGAAGTGTCCTAGATTGACCGAAACTAAGGTGTTTGAATGGACCTAGATTTGAGCGGTTGAGTGGGGAGTGTATAGCCAAAATTGAGGAGAAAATAGTGGGATTGGATAGAGGAGTGTTCGATTTAGAGATTTGTGGAGGGTTTTGGGAAGGTTATCATGGGGAGTTGAGGGGAGAGAGTGTGTTGTGCCGAACGGGGGCTCTGGGCACTCATTGAATTCGGTTTTGGTATGTTTTGGCACTTCATTTGGTTGCTTCTTTTCTTCTGAAACCGAATGGTGCCTAGGGAGTTTCTGTTGTGTCTTTCTTTTGTGCTTTTAGGTTTTTCATTTTAGGTCTTTTCCCCTTGTCGATTTCTCCCTTCACCTCTTTCAAGTTGTTCGGCTTTTTGCTCGTGGGTCTAACTGATTCTCTTCTCTTCTTTACTTCCCCAAACCTTGGTCAAATATTGTAGGAGTTATTTCATGTTGTATTTTCTTCAGGCTTTGCTCTTCTTCCTCTACCCTTTTGGTCAATTCTTTTACTGGATATTGCTTCTCTGCCCCTCAATCTTGTTTTTGATTTTGGGCAATCTTGCTTGCTTCCCTGCCGAATTCCCTCCTCTGTTCTTTCTTTTTCCTCCAACAGGCATGCGTTGATCAAATATCGTGTGGTAAGTCCCTATTTTGCTTCTGCCCTTTTGGCTTTTCTCCTCTTTTCTTCACTTATTGTCGATTCTCACCTCCTCTCTATTATTGGTGGTGCTCCTCTCAGTTTTTAGAACTTCTCGAGGAGTGAAGGAGTTTACAAGTGTTATTGAAGGGATCAAATATCTCTCTGCACTCTATTAAAGGTAACTTGGCCCTTATTTATCACGTGTTGAACTTTGGTGCATGGCTTATGTTATAGGGTGTTGATTGATTGCCTTACTTTTCCCCTATCTTTGGTTTTATGTTTTCAATAAGCTAGTATATGTTGATTCAAGCCATGTGTTTATGCAATCATCATTAATGGATTTTGCTGGTAATGTAGCTATTCGGCAAGGAGGTGTAATTAACCTTTGTCAGCGATTTAAGCAGGCTAAACCACACTCCTTCAATCAAGGCAAGTATCAAATATTTTGAGTTAAGTGTTAAAAATGAGGTTGATTAATCCTATTGTCAAACGACTAATTGAATGCCTTGAATGAATGTAGGTTTTGGTGCTCGTGGACTTTTAACACTTTTCGCAAACAGGTGTGTAAACACTGCCCAAATTGTAAATCAGCAAAAGCCAGATAATGTGATCATTGACGCTACACGGGCGTACGCTCACTCGTGTGGTAATCCAAATTCATAAACATGGGTGTTGGATCGTAGAGGCCACCATGAACGATTTCATGGGCTTAGGCCGTTTTGGGCCATGTTGGGTCGAAATGGGCCGTGTGGACCCCACAAGCCTGAGAGGTGCACACGGGTAAACCACACGGGCGCGTGGAGAATATTGGGCCAGGCTGTGTAGTTCACACGGTTAAGGCTATTTTTGGGCTTTGTTGGCCACACGGGCGTGTACCCGCATTATGGGCCTTAGGCCCATTTGCACTGTTTGACTGTTAAGGTTGCACGGGTCGCCCAAAACGACTGTGGACCTACTGATGGGTCGGTAAGTATACCGAGATCCCCAAATTTAATAAAATAATTATTATACCTCTATGAGGTATAATGACTATTATGTCCTTATGAGATGTATGGCTATAATTGAGCATGCCAATTTATATATATTGTATACATGTATGATATGATGATATGCTGCATGGGAATGGGTTACTATGATTGGAGGAAGTGTACTGTACTGGCAGCTCTACTACAAATACTATTTAGTGCCGCAATCAGTGCTATTTTGGAGTGTAGGGATGGGTGGATTGATTTTATCTCCACATGGACTGTAGGGCTGGACAGAGTGGAGTGTAGAGGCTGGTTGGGTAGGATTTCTGATTGCATATCTGTACTGTTACTATTATTGAAATGGGCTAAGGCCCACACTAGTACTGATACTGTAATGGGCTAAGGCCCAAACTAAAAACTAAATTGTTACTGATACGGGCTTAGGCCCAGACTGTATTTTCCTACTGCATGATTGCTTGTATGTTTATTAAGGGATTACACCTTGAGTTTTCGTAAACTCACCCTTCTATTTATCTGCATAGGTAATCCCCAGTCATAGGCAAGTCGGTGCTGCGAGGGACTCAAAGGTGGCCATACAACTGCATGGACTTCCTTAATAGACTTTAAATTATAAGTCCTCTATAAATTTGGGTATCTTTTTTATGTAATAAGGCCTCTATAAATTTTTAATCTTTAACTTGGGTTTTTAATTATTTTGATTTATAACTGCTAGCAGTAGGATAAGATGTGGTTTCAAAAGACAAATGTTTTCCAAAAATACGAAGAATACGTAATTGTTTAAGAGCTTCCACAAGAGACGACGTTTTAAAAAAAATAAAGACGTTTTAACATGAGTAACCTTTTATAAATGACCTGTTTCAAACTCATCACTAAGAATACAAAGGTAAACATGGAAAAGGGTTTTCTTATGATATCAAGCTTTGCGAAAAATACTTCAATGTGACATCGCTAGATTCAGTCTTATCGTCTAGGCCAGGTTTGGGGTGTTACAAATGAAACATATCTTTGAGTATCTGAATTACTAGCTCAAATAGACCATCTGTCTGGGGATGAAATGTGGTACTAAAATGTAGCTGCGTACCTAGAACTTCATGCAACTTACTCCAAAATCGCGATGTAAATCGAGGATCTCTATTTGAAATAATAGAAACTCGCACCCCGTGCAATCTGGCAATCTCAAAGATGTACAAATCAGCTAATCTCTGAAGGCAGTAATCTGTATGTACCGAAATAAGATGTGTTGACTTCATTAGACGATCAACAATTACCCAAACAACATCTTTCTTTCTTAGAAATAAGGGTAAACCTAATACAAAATCCATAGTAACTCGCTTCCATTTCCACTCTGGTATCATCACTGGTTGCAACGAACCATAAGGTACCTGATGTTAAGCTTGTACTTGCTGACAAACTGATCAGCTGTAAAGGACACAACAATAGTGTGCAAGCATACACTGTTGATGCAAGTATATTAAATAGACATGAACTAACTGACTTATGCTCTTAAGATGAGCCTTTTTCTTCGTGTTAGAGGTTGCCTACTCTTCATCTATACCAATTATCGTATGTATTGTCCCTCTAACCTTCTTTTTACCTATGCTAATACCTTGCGAATTCTGATCTGACGGTGAGGTTTCTTAAGCCACAAAATCTTTTAGCTCACCATTTCTAATAGCCTCATATATAGTATCTTTCAAAGAGAAACTATCCTCGGTCTTATGTCCCCCGTCATTATGAAAACTACATCTTTCTCTCGAGTTTGTTCTTAACTAACTACGCCACATAGGTGGAGGGCTTGGCAAAATGCCCAAACTCCTGACCTGATTAAGAATGTAGGTACGTGAAGCATTTAAGGTGGTGTAAGGTTTAAATTTTCCATGAGGAACATACCTTCTTGCATGGTCACCCTAAGGCCTCTGGAATGCTCTTAGTGATTCATTCTGTGAATAGTTCCTCTCTTGTCTCCCACCTTGTACACGAAGACCATGAGAAGAAGGACCTTTTTGGCTACTATAACACCCCATACCTAGTCTGAGCTCCGAACCTGAGCTATGGAATGCCACGTTAGCCCATAAGTGACTCTCCATTAAATCCCAACCTAACCTCCAACACACCCCAAGTTAAAACAAAAAAATATGTTTAAGTTTCTAACAAGCAGCGAATTATTATATTAGTTATTCCACTAATACCCTTAAACGAAGTCTTATTCAGGTGGTATTCTAGTTAAGTAAACAGTATACTCATCTCAACATCAAGGTTCACTCCTAATATAGCTCGCACATTCTAAGTCTTCGCAGTGTAAGACTCATTAAAAAAGGTAAGACTCATTAAAAAAGGTAAGTTTTGCGAACTACCCCTATGTTTTTAGATGTTGTGAACTCGGTTCATAGGGTTTCTCCTATTCTATATATAAAAAATTATTAGAGGTTCACAAAACTAGTTTTTCAGTTGTCAGGGTTCACATTTTGAATAGTTTGCTAACCTTGTCACTTCATAGAAACCTTGGAAAACACTATATAAGTTTTTCAATTTTGTATATTTCAATCTATTGCTTATGGTAAACACTAAGTTTAAAAATTTATTGCTTAAGTAAGAACTTGTAATATAAGAAAGCATCAATCAAACTTGGATTGTATTCATATACTTATAATTCAGATGTATTCATAAAGTATTATCGATTCACAAATAAAAAATATATAACATAAGAAAACATATAAATAACTAAGTCTCAAGACAATCAATGAAGTCATCAGAAAGATATCTCTAAGCCCAAGCAGTATCTCACATTGCATTTATGTCCAAAGTTCGCTTGTAATAACTTTCTAGTGTTTATGCTTCACCTAGATCACTCGCCTCACCACTGTATACCATACGATCTAACGATCTACAATATTTAGATTGGAGTATGTGAGCTCTAGCTGACTCAGTGAATGTAAAGGAAAGAATAAACATATAGCATGTACAAAACATAGGTTAAGCAAAAACTTTGGCAAAGTCACAAAATTGTGAACTAGGTTCGCCATACTTATGCAAAGTCTAGTTCACAAATACTCAATGTCAGTTAGCTTAAAAATAGTAAAACATTATATTTCAGAAAACACAATCTTATTCACATGTTCTTTCCTGTTGAGAAAGCAAATCTCCTTACAACTCCTTACTTTAACTTAAAGAGTCTAACATGTCCCATAAGTGTAGCATAAAGCTAAACATTCTCCAACAGGCCAACATGTCCCATTAAATGGAGCTTAGCTTGACATTCTCTTATCTCTCCAACATGTCCCAGAGCTTCTCGCCCAAATCACAAAACATTTAGTTCAGTACTCACAATCCAATGGCAAGTCATCATATCCAATAGTTTCAGAAGATTATAGTGTCAAAATATTTACTAAAACATAGAGCTCAAAAATTATGAGGAGCTCGTAGATCACTGTTCATATCTAGCTCGCAATATAGAGTTTGCATATCATTGTTTATAAAAACACATATTTAACACATTCACAAAATAGATCTTGGAAAAGAATTACTCTTAGAACTTAGGTTAAAACCCTAAGCTCCTGATTAACACTATGGTTCACACACACATTTGGCGATGCTTCAACACTCACAAGTTTGCTGAGAGCTTTAGACAAGCTTTACCATTTCTTTGTCTTTGCTTGTAGACAATTCTGTTAAGGTTTGCAACTTCACGAACATACACAAGTTACTAACAAACAAAGAACATGAAAACTTATACATGAAAATAAGTGAACCTAGGTTCACACATGCTAGTCTTTTGGTGAACCTAGTTTCTTTTGTTGTGATCCTTTCTTAATTACTTCTTAACAACAACACAACAAACAAACATAGTCTTATCTGAAATCCTAAGAGCTAGGTTTTGGGTAGAAACTTGACAACAAGATAATCGATGAGGAAATTTGAAAGAATTCTATCATTCAAAAGAATATAAATTTTCGATAGGAAGAGCTTAATTTATAAGCCCTAAGTGTTTTTAGTGTGCTTAGGATACTCTAGTCATAGTAGTAGGAAAGAGTTGCATGCATGGATGGTGTTAGAAAGAGAAAATTAAGTTTTCTTCCTAAATTTGGTATAATTACCCTTCGACTACTCCTACTTTTGACTTTCAACCCAAAAAAGTGATCACATCTTGACAGGCCCACTAGTGACCCCAGCTCGCCAAGCCTACTAGTGATCCCTGTTTCGTCAAGCCCACTGGCGATCATAGTTCACTAAATCCATTGGCAAGCCACTCACCAAGCCTACTAGAGAACACTAGCTCCTTGGCCTACTGGAGAACAGTAGTTTGCCAAGCCTACTAGCAAACACTAGCTCGTCAGGCCTCAAACTCCTAGGCCATGTTCTGTGGTTAGATGTTTGGTTGGGTGTGAGAGGTTTTGAGATTAAGTTAAAAGTGTATTGGTGTAGTTTGGAACTAGAGTGTGCATCGGGAGTGTAGTGGTATAGGTTGAGCTAAGCGCTTGTTCAGATAGTTGGAAATTTCGAGGACGAAGTAGAATTGTAACACCCTGAATTTGGGCATAAAAGTATTGGGCCTTGAGTATGGGTCCGTAAGGAGGTTGTATATAAGTATTTAATTGTGCAAGGAAATGACATAATTAAATGTCTACTTTGGTGGTTAATGGCCCTGAGAAGTGTTGGAGAAATCTTGGTTCAAACCTGGGCTTTAGCAAAAATTTTGGTATTAAGTGAATAAAACCCTGGATGCTTGGATGATGGCCTTTTAAATTATTGTGTTAAATAAATGACACAAGGAAGCATGTGGTCTAGTGGTTTTGGTGTCATTAAGGTTGCAAGGGAGCCTAGGTTCAAGTCTTGGCTCTTACAATTCATTTTGGTTTTTCTCTTAAGTGAATCTAGATGCTGGCACATATGTCTTAAAGTTAATTATGGACGTTTTTAACATAGAAAAAGCCTATAGTGGAGTGGCAAGGTGGTGTGTTGTGCAACTGTGAGGTCTGAGGTTCAAGTCTTGGGATGCGTAGTGGAGTATTTATTTTGCTATTTAAGCTGTGTAGGAGGTGGAGTTGGACTGGAACTCTGTGGTTGAAGTGGTCATAAGAATGAGGAATTTTCCTAATGGTTGAAAGTAATCCCACATCGGGAAGCTAACATGAGAATTGGTGAGAAGTTGGCTTTAAATAGAGCGAACCAGATGAGTTGGGGGGAAGACTCAATGTAGGATGTGCCAAGGTTTGTGACCGTGGACTTCGGCGCATTCTCCTAAATAGGTGTGTATTCACGCCCTTCTTTGTTGGAAGTTGGGAAAAGCCGAAAAGCCAAAACTTCAACATTTGATGCATCACGAGCGTGTGATCGCTCGTGTGGTAAACGGAGCCCACAAACTATGAGCGATAGAATATAGAGGCCGCCACGAGCGTTCTCGTATATTGGGCCTTGACGGGCCCAATAGGCCTGTAGGCCCGCTTGTGTAAATCTAACTGTTAGGTGGGAAGTAGTTGGGCTTGTCATGCCTGTGCATGGCATAGGCTGTTAAGGGCTTCGTTGGGCCATGTGGGTCCAATGGGCTCATGGGCCCCACACAAATTAAATCCACAGTAAGTGATAAATATTGGACTGGGCTTTGTAGGTCACATAGCCGTAACTAAATTTAGGCTAAATGGGCCACACAAGCGTGTGGGCCTACTTGGGCTGAGTAATGGGCCTTTGGTCGATTTGGACCGTTATGTCTATTTAGGTTACTTAAGTCGCTCGAGGCGACGATGGATTTTCTGTTGGGTCAAAATACCCTCGATTTGTAAAATTACCGAAATACCCTCGACTTGTAAAATTATCGAAATGCCCTCAATTTGTAAAATTATCGAAAAACCCTCGATTTGTAAAATTACCGAAATATCCCTAGGTTGTAAAATTACCAAAATACCCTCGATTTGTAAAATTACTAAAATACCCCCAGTTTATAAAATTACTGAAATACCCTCGATTTGTAAAATTACTAAAAAACCCCTGATTTGTAAAATTACTGAAATACCCCAATTTGTAAAATTTCCAAAATACCCCTGGTTTGTAAGATTATCGAAATACCCTTGTAGTGTAAAATTATCGAAATACCCCTGTAGGGTAAAATGACTGTTTTGCCCTTGTTGGTAATTGACCGACATAGAATATGAATTTGACTGATTTGACTGTGATTGTATGACTGTGTTTTAACTGACTTGACTTTGTTGTAAAACTGATATACTTTTAATATACGTTTAAATGATTGTTACTGAGCATGGCCATTCTGCATATACATGTGATGATTGAGCATGACATACACGACATGTTGCATGGGGTTGGGACATTGATATGGAGGAAATACTTTTCTAATAGGATCGTACGGATCGCCGAGACGACTATAGATCCAGTATTGATCTGTTAGGGTCACACTGATCGCTGAGAAGATTGTCGATCCACTGAAAGTTTTAAGTTGAACATTCGTATTGATCTGTTAAGGTCGCACGGGTCACACAAGACGACTGTAGACTGATGGATGACTTAGTGCTGCTTAATGTGATTGTGGCTTTGTGCCAAACGTATTTACCTGTGCCTATGTGCCTAACATACTTATTGATGACTCTGTATCGATCATATTTACCCAAGGCTGTGTGCCGATTATATTACCGTCGCTGATGGCTATGTGCCAAACATAATACAGTTACCGATGGCTTTGTGCCAATTATAATACCGCTATTGTAGGCTTAAAGTCATACATATATTAGCAGCTTGCTGCAATGAAGGTAATACCACAACCAGGCTACCATTGATGTGTATCGGATGGGTGGGTCGATATTTATATCCCCACATGATGTGTACCGGGGGACGGAGTTGATGTGTAGCAGTTGGATTATTGGGGTGGGTTGCACTGCATTGCATGTATGATATTATAGTGATATTAGTGCGATGTGGGCTTCGGGCCAACTGAGGCTAATATAGGCTAAGGCCCAAAGGCCACCGTTATTGAATAGGGCTCAGGCCCAGATTGTATTGTATACACTGTTGCTGTGATGGGCTCTGGCTCAGACTGATTTTGAATTTCGTCGATTTACTAGCTATTTTAGTTTAGGAGGGGATTACACACTGAGTTTTTGTAAACTCACCCAGTTTTTAACTATGCAGGTAATCCCCAACGTTAGGTGGTTCGGTGCTGCGAGGGACTCGGAGATGGCCACACACTGCTTATGTTTTCAAATTTGTTTATTTACTGTTGCGCATTTCTTTTTAATTGGGTTGTAATAAGGCATCTCTTAATTCTGGTTTTTATTTTACTTTGGGATTTTATTTACTATGTTTTATACTAGTTAGAATTAGATCGCGGTTTTCCAAGACAACAACTATTTTCAGAACACTACGTTTTCGCAACTTAACTTTTAAACATCAAGTTTTCGTAAATTGGTTACTTTTAGAATTAGCTTCCGCAAAGTAAAAATGAATCTTTGGAAATAAAATTAAGAAGTTTTCAATGTACTACGTTCTAAATAGGAAGGGTTTCTAGTGAAAACATGGCTTTCGAATAACACTTTAATCTGACACGCCAGATTTGAGTCTAACTTCTAGGTCGGGTTTGGGGTGTTACAGTGCACTAGGGTTCGCTATCCAGCTTGTTTTGTATCACTACCTCTACCTCGACCTTAACTTGAACCCCTACTCGCACTGGTATAGGGGTCAAGTTCTGAGTTTGCAATCTCTCTTGTCGTTCTGGGTAGTCCATTAACATGTGTTCTTTGGACTCACACTTGAAACATGCCCTAGAAAATTTTTGACATTCCCCAAGATGCCTTCATTCGCAATGTTAACAGAATGGCCACCTTAGCCATTTTTGCGAACCCTCTTTTTCAGCCTGGGTGTTATTCTACTGCCACAATTGATCAGATTGGAAGCTACATTTGATATTTCTACGAGTATTTTGCAATTTGCGAATTGTCAAGACTGTCAAGATGATTGCGACCCTGTTACACTTCGTGAAGCCACTGTTCTAATTTCCTCAACAGCGTTTGCTTTATCCACGAACTCATCGAAGCTCGCTGTATCATGTGCTACAAGATGGAGTTGGATGTCGTGATGTAACCCAAAGTGAAACCTTTTACAGTGATCCCTTCCCAGGGAGACCATCTCAACTGCATATTGGTTTAGTTGCACAAATGTAGCCTTGCACTCAGATACATACATATCACCTTGCACCAGGTTAATAAATTCTCACTTGCGAGCTTCCATGTACTGTTCACCTATGAACTTCTTCTTAAACGTTTTAAGGAAAAAGTCCCAAGTTAATCAATTCGCAGAAGTTCACTGTTTCACTATGTTCTAGCAATGATAGGCTTCGGCAATAAGTAAGGACATTGTACATTCCATCTTTTCTTCCTCAATTTAAGCCATTTGCTCAAGGATCTTTTAAACACCCTCAAGCCAATACTCTACCTTAGTGGGATCAGCTCCTTTAACACCACTAAAATCCTTACCACCTAAAGGTTGCAGATGCTCTAATGGCAATCCTCGACTGGCTGGAGCAGCTTTGGCACCAGCAACACTTTGGAAAGCCTCAGTCATGGCTTATACCAAAGGCTTGACACTCTCATCCAGAACGTTTGCCCTGTAAGGTCACACAGGTGACATCGAAGTCCTGTCACCACCCACTGAAGGGCTTACAACTTCATTAACATGATTCACATTCCATTTACTCTTTTGGGATACATCTTACTAACTCTAAACATGCATAAGACATTGGTTTAAGCAAGATATCATAAGCATGTTCAATTATGCATCCTAAGCTTGACAACCACATTTACGAACTTAGTTCGTCGAAACACATCTACGAACATAGTTTGCCAAAATGTATCTATGAGCACTACTCGCTAAGTGTATCTATGTGCACATCAACTAGGAAAGTGAATAGCAAAAAGTGATCCGAAGCATAATCCTGCAAAAGAAACAATTGAATCAAGGAAATTTATTTTTTCCAATCCTACCCAAACAACAAACAATAAAAATTAAACATATTACTTCAATTTAGTTTATAAGTCTAGTGAACCTAACAAATTAGCCAACCAACATGGCTAGCTTTGATACCAACAATAGTAGCACCCCATACCCGATTTGGTCGCCAAACTTGAGCTATGAAACGTTACATTAGCCACCTAAGTGACTGTCCAATAAATCCCAACCTAACCTCTAACACACCACAATTTAAAACGCAAAATATGTGTAAGTTACTAACAAGCAGCAAATTATCATATAATTTCTTTCATTAATACCCTTAAATTAACTTTTTTCAAGTGGTATTCTATTTAAGTAAACAATATACTCATCTCAACATCAAGGTTCACTCCGAGTATAGGTATCACATTCTAAGTCTTCACAATGTAAGACTTGTTAAACAGGATAAGTTTTGTGAACTACACCTATGTTTTTAGATACTACGAACTCAGTTTACAAGGTTTCTCATATTTTTCATATAAAAAATTATTAAGGGTTCGTAAAACTAGTTCGCCAATTATTAGGGTTCAAAGTTTGCACAGTTCACCAACCCTGTCACTTTGTAGCAACCTTAGCGAACTCTATATATGTTTATCACTCTTGTATATTTCATGCTATTGCTTATGATGAACACTAAGTTTAAAAATTTATTACTTAAGTAAGAACTTGTAATATAAGAAAGCATCAATCAAACTTGGATTATGTTCATATACTTATAATTCAGATGTGTTTATAGAGTATTAACAGTTCACAAATGAAAACATAAACAAAACATATAAATAACTAAGTCTTAGGATAATCGACGAAGTCATTAGAAAGATATCTCTAAGCCCAAGTAGTATCCCATATTGCATTTATGTTCAGATTTCGCTTGTAATACATTTCCAATATTTATGCTTTACCTAGATCACTCACCTCACCGCTACGTGTCATGAGACCTAACTATTTTCATTGTTTAGAAAGGAGTGTGTGAGCTCTTAAGAACTTAGTGAATATATAGGAAAGAATAACTACATAGCACGTACAAAACACAAGTTAAGCAAAAACTTTCTCAAGGTCCAAGAACTGAGAAACTAGGTTCGCCATACCTATGTAAAGTCTAGTTCACAGATACTCATTGTCAGTTACCTTAAAAATAGTAAAACAAAATATTTCAAAAAAAAAACATTCACATGTTCTTTCCTATTGGAAAAGCGAATCTCCTTATAACTCCTCACTTTAACTTAAAGAGTCTAACATGTCCCATAAATGTAGCATAAAGCTAAACACTCTCCAACAGACCAACATGTCCCATTGAATAGAGCTTAACTTGACATTCTCTTATCTCTCCAACCTGTCTTAGGGCTTCTCGCCTAAATCACAAAATATATAGGTGAGTGTAACACTTAGTTTTTGCAAGTGTACACAGTCGCTATCAAGTAATAAGTAAGTAAAAGAGTTATCATCTCCACAAGGACTGTGTATGTTAATCAATATATTGTAAAATTAAACTTAACAATTTGATGATAAAAACACAATATCTTAAGTGATGGGTAATTAGCTAAATTAATTTATCTAGATGCATGATTGATCTCTAATGCTATTTAAGCTAAATACAAAGTATGAAATGAAATGTATGAATGAATTTAGAAAAAAACACAAAGTTCAACAATCAATAATATATATAGGCTAGGATAATTACATTATTCAACCTAGCTTATTTTTATCATGCTTAATAATGTTCGGAAATTATTCCATGGCAACTCCATCTTTCATGAGTTTGGAAACCAAATTAAGTCCTTTTGGAATCTTTTACTCAGTAAAACATGCATTTTACTAATCATATTAAACTAAGGGTTTCTTAGGATTCATGTGAAGTAAAAGGACGGGTTAAGTTTGAAACAATTTAATCACATAAACCTAAAAACTATGCAAGTTAATAGAACTCGTTAAACTTATTATGAACCTTTAATTTAGTCGGGTTAGGATCTAAATTAAGCATGCACATTTCAATTATTGAGTCCACTAGTCATTTCTTGGTTAGGATCGCTCAGCTAATTCTAATGCATCTAATCACATATTAATGAAATACATACCTGAGTTTAATTGAAAACATGATCAACTGAGGCACAAACATTATAGACATGATTTAAACAAGCTTTATTAGATAAATGCAATCATCCTAGCTAAACAAAATTAAGCTACCATTGTTGATGACAAGATAATAAAGTACATTGCAAACATGATTAAAATAAAAATAACAAAGTAAATGAAGAATAAACTCTGTCGACTCAGCAATCTCATGAACTTTGATTGAAGATGTTTTCCTCCAATCCTTGTGTTACTCCTTTGCTAATGGCTCCTCAAAATGGCTGGCCAATAGATAATCTTATCAAGGTTATTAGCTAAGAAAGAAAATATGGGATGCTATGTGTGGGAATGAAGAGAGGAAATGAGAGAATAAATGATGATTGAGGGATATGAAGAATGAGGGATGCAAGGATGAGGGATGAGGGATGAGTGGGGTATTTATACTAGAAGTAGATGTTATAGTTTACTAAAAATAGCGATTGGAATCCCTCCATTTTCTCCATTGCTTGGCTGGCCACATTTTATGGAAGAAGGTGGATGATGGTTCCTTTATTTGAGCATAGAATCATGCTAAATTTAGGCATGCGTTAGATGGTTTCAAAGGCAATCTATGTGTGCTGATTTCCAATGATTCTCCAAATGTAGGGACCTCTAATAATTATCCTAAAATAGATTTTTTGGCAGCCAACATACTTGTGCCAAATTTGGGCTTTAATCCCTCTTGTTGGACAGTTCTTTGACCCATTAAATAATCAGACTTGTCCACCACATAGCATCATTTTAACTAGGTCAAAATAATAGTTTGTTGACCCATTTAGCATGGTTTTGTCATCCAACATAGGAAATAAATGGCTCATGTTCATGCAAATTTATAATAATCTCTTTATTAAATCAACTTCATGGTCCCACTACACAATTAAATTAACACGTTAACAAATAACATGAAATAATTTAATTTATGCACAAATTTGCATATTTTATAAATTCATGTCCATTATCAAGGTTTAAGCAAAATTCACTAAATTAAATAACAAATACTCGGGATTACTATTATTTTTAAGTAAAAAGGTGGTAAAAACTATTAGAAAAAAAACCTATATAAATTAGAGTTTACACACCCCCAAACTTAATTTGTTGCTTGTCCTGAGTAATGTTTCACATAAAGCACACCTTTCGCTAAGGAAAATTTTGCAAAAGTTTAAGCAGCATCAATCTTTACACATAACCATGCATCAACAAAGTCATACTTACAAACATTTTTATTTATATGTTTCTCATATGCAAACATTATTTCAAAATTTTATTCTAAGTGCGAAAAGATGCTAGCATCGGTCATAGAGTGCATGCTTTTCAAAGACATACAAAACATTCACCATTCGATCAAAGTTTCCTTATCAACCAAACAAAGCAATCGTAAGGTCTAATAAATTGTCATCATATGTTGAACTTAGCAATTCCTTCCCACTAATATAGTCGACATAATCATCTAAATTAATAGGTCTCTTTATAAGGTTGTAATGGGGCTAGGCTTAAGGTAAGGATAAAGAGAAGTGAATTTTTAGGTTCAATAATCTTAATCCTAACTTCGCCTTGGATCTTTTTGAGTTACATTCTTCCTACTAATGGGTTTTTCACCCCTAAACTTAATTTTAAAGCATATGCGCAATATTTCTCAATACTTCGAGTATTTATTTTGCTCTTTTTGCTTGACATTTGAATAGAGCTTTGTTTTTAAACATGCAAAGAACATGTATATCTTTTCAAATTTTTCCTCGCTCTTTGTTCACCAAGACAAGTATATTTAAAATAGGTGCAAGAATAAGATAAAATTTAAAAACATGGTAGCATGGCTTATGATGTAGGTAAATAAAAATAAAATAGTCTTTAAGGCTCAAATTAAAGTTTCAATGGTCAAATACATATGGTAGGCTCAAAAGACTCAAATGATCCAAAGAAAATGATCCTAAATCATGTTTAGATTCTTATGCCTCTTAGGATTTCACCTCAAGAAAATTACTAGGTCAATTGAAAGGACTTAAACCTTCATGAATGTATATTTCAAAAGAAGTTCAATTTTCATGGAAAAAGACTACATAAGACCTAAGAACATACAAGCATTGCATAACTCATGATAACATAAAAAAACTCAAATAAAATCAGAAACCATACTTGTATTTGAGCTAACTTATGAATAAAAATTTTCTCTAAACATTATTTTATTTTAGCATATTCATGTGAAAGCATTGAAACCTATTTAAGAAAAAAATTAGAGTTTATGCTAATATTGCCTTACCCCCCTTTAAAATGAAGTAGTGTCCTCATTGCAAAAACAAAGTAATGAATAAAAACTAAACACCAGGTAAGGTTGTAAGAAAGAGAGGTGAATCATGAAGATTACTTAAGTACCAAGTCTTTCTCAACAATCCATCCTAGACATGTTTATTCCTATTACCATATCACTTAGCTTTTTTCCAATGAAGAGGCATTGAACTTATTTTATTCATGCTTGTAGTATCTTATTTATTATGCAAAAGCAAAATATTAACTATTAAAGAAATATAAATGCCTAAAAATAAATAAATACTAAGAAAAAGAAAATTCCCCCTTTTTATTTTTGTAATCCTCCATGTCTTTTTCCTTTTCCCTTTATTGTCTCACTTGATCCCACAATCTCCTTTTGCCATGTCTTGAAGATATCATCTTGGAACTCAGGAACAAAAGTGTTAGAGATATTATGTAGCAGTCTAACCCTTATCCGTTCGTCGGATTAGGGTTACGTAGCATTATCATAAAAATGTAACTATAAAACATACATTTCATACATCAATATAATCATAGCATAAATCATTCATTACATGCATATTTTCCCTTAACCAAGCCCCCGAGGCCCTAGAAATACAATAAAAACATTCGGGACTAAATTGGAATGTCACAACCCGTTTTTAGTGAAATCGAAACAGTGGTTTCAAGACCATAAATCTTAAGTTGAAAATTTTAATTTTATTATTATTTTATTGCCTACAACATGGTAGTAGTATCGCATAAAATTTCATTATGAAATTTCACTGTTTACAAGTTAAATTTGATAAAAAGGACTAAATCGCGTAAAGTGCAAAAGTTTAGTTCTAGTAGCTAAAAGTATTAAGTAGCTATAGAACCCTAAAGTAAGAGTACTTATATGATAATTATCCCACTAATAAAGATAGTGGAATATGATGGTTTGGCATTATTGAAATTTTTATTAATTTTAAATGTTAATTAAGTAATTAAATGATAAAATAAACAAAACAAAATTTAAGCTTTCATCTTTTATTTCTATCTTCAACCAAAATTAAGAAAGAATGTAAGCCATAGGAGCTTGAAGTATTGGCAAACCTAATTCCCTTGCATTGGTATGTATTTTTGTCCCGTTTTTAATGATTTTTACATTTTCAGAATCGTTGTAACTTAATCTAGCTAGACCGATGACTAAGTTGTGAAATTGTTAAACTGTTAAAGTTTTCTATAACAGTTCGGTTTAGACCCTAGTTGGAATACTAGTTTCGGGACCACAAATTTGAGTCAAAAAGATATTTTAATATTATTTTATGTTCTTATAATATGTGAATTTACATGTGTGAAAGTTTCGTATGAAAATTTAATCGTTTGTGTGCCCAATTTGCTAAAAGGACCTAATCGCGTAAAATATAAAAGTTGTCTACTATTTGTTAAAGTGCTTAATGGATTTGTCTTATTAAAGGAGAGGGCCTTATTATGCAATTAGACCAATGAAAGAATGAGTGGACAATTATGGCCTTAATCTAATGGTTTATTAAATGGTTTAATAAAAGGGCTATTTGTTAAAGTGCTTAATGGATTTGTCTTATTAAAGAAGAGGTCCTTATTATGCAATTAGACAAATGAAAGCATGAGTGGACAATTATGGCCTTAATCTAATGGTTTATTAAATGGTTTAATAAAAGGGAAAAATTGGTATTTAGTATATTATGTTTATTAAATTAAACAAAACATGAATTAGTTCATTATTTTATAATCCATTGCTGAATTCATCAAAGAAAAGAGAAAAAAAAAAGAGTTTTAAGGTTCGGCACATTGATTTGGTGATTAAGGTGTGGATTTTGTTCGGTTATTGATAATTTCTATGTTTTTGTAATCGTTATTTTGTGTTTTACTAATCCCATGTCTCAATTTCTGATTTTGATGATGATTTTGAGTTATGTCATTGTTGAGAATGTGAGCTTTATGAAGTTTAATGATAGTAAATTAAATAAATGAAACATATGAGCTTATATGAATACTATGAGAATTTGGCCTAACATGAGTATATGGAAATTTTATATATTTTGTGATTTTTGTGATTAAGGACTAAAGTGTCAAAGTGTGAAAATGTGAGAGTTAATTTGTAAAATGCCCTAAATGTGTGTTTTTGGATTGATTTGAATCATTTGGTGAATAAAATAGTTAAATTTGAATTTATATAGATCAAGAACAAAAGAAAACGGAATTAGATCGGCGAAAGTCAAAAGTCGTCGAGTAGCCGATTCTGTTCATTCGAATTCGTATGAGGTAAGTCGATATACAAATAAACGTATTTTGAATTTAATTATTACTGTTAATATGATATTTAACATTGATGAATGGTTATATGAGTTGAGCATGAGATATTCGAGAAAGCATCAACAAAGTTCCGACATCTGAAAAGCCCCGTACGAACCTTAGTAATAGTTAGGATACATATGTCATGACATAGGATCCGATATGTGTTATTGTGTAAGACCACGTCTGGGACGTTGGCATCGACTTATGATTTATGTGTAAGACCATGTCTGGGACGTTGGCATCGTATTTGATTTCGTGTAAAACCCTATCTAAGACAGAGGCATCGATATTCGATTACATGTAAGACTACGTCTGGGACGTTAGCATTGTACGAGCTTTCGGAGTTATCCGTGTACCCTTGTGATTCCAAACGGTTCAACGGGCATTCCGAGAAAATGATTAATTATATTTGATTTATATCTGATTCAATTATGTTTCAAATGTTTACTATATTTGAGAATAAAAGGTAAGTATATGTACAAGTGATGATATATGTTCTAAGTATGAGAAAATATGCTATATGTGTAAATAAATTGGAAATATGTTAAGTGTATATAAACTATGTGGTTTGAGATAGTATTTGGCCATGGAGTATATGTAATTTGATGATGCTTTCATGTTTTGAATGTTAAGTTTATTTGTATATGGCTTACTAAGCTTTTGAAAGCTTACTTTGTGTGTGTTTGCACTGTTTTATAGATATCAAAGCTACCGGAAGCTCGGGGATCATCAAGGATTGTCATCACACTATCGAACCTTATTTTGGTACCTTTTGACATTGTGAATATAAAAGTATGGCATGTATAGGCTGGAAGTATTTGGATATGTTTTGTAATATATATATATCATGCCATGTGATATGGCTAGTTTGTGTTTGAAATTATGGTTTAATTTTGATATATGATATGTGATGCAAATGTGCCATTATGATGTGCATTTGGTTGACCAAATGAAATGGTCAATTTTGGTAAGTTTTGGTATATGTATATTTGAGAATTGGTAAGTTTATAGTATGTGATTGAATGAAGTAAAATGAGGATATGAAACAAATTATTAGATATGATTTTGTCTTATGTTTTGGCATGATTGGTGTATGTATTGGTTGTGAAATGGATGAACATTTGGTATGCAATTGATGTTTTTTTGTTTCTTGTAGGGAGGACCCTTATTGGGTGGCATTTTGGCCTTGTAAACGGCCTAATTTTGTCCACACGGGCAGGGACGCGGGCGTGTGTCTCAGCCGTGTTGCTCGAGGGCCATTTCGAAATGAGCTTGAGCAGACCACACGGTCGCACACATGGGTATTCATAAAATTTTGCAAGCCTAACCAAAGCCCCATTACAAATTTTACAGCACATGTATTCATAAAATTTTAGAATTTTTCATCAAATTTTACGACTTTTCATTTTAGTCCCTAAATCATGTTTTCATCAAAAATCACATTGTAAAAGTTATTTTTCTATAAATAATCTTTCATTTTCTACCATAAATTTCTAATTTTCAGCATATACATCCTTGACCCATTTTTCATACCTTGATAACTTTTCAAATTAATCCCTCAAATAGAGGGATTAAGTTATCTCGGTTTCAAAAATATCAAAATTACTAAAAACGGGACAAGAAAACTTACCCAATTAGGCCTTGAAAGTTTTCCCTCTCTCTCCTAGGGTATCCATAGAATTTTAGGTTGAATATGATGAAAATAAGATGATATATTTTCGTTTCATCTTTTAATTAATTAGGTATTTTACTATTTCTAATTTAGTCATTACCATTTTTCTATATTTCCTTGGATGAGTCACCAAGAAAAATCTACATACTTTTTTTAATGGTCTAATTACCATATAAGGACCTTAAGTTTTGAATTCCGTAGCTATTTGATCCTTATAGCTACTAGAATTCAACTTTCGCATTTTATGCAATTTAGTCCTTCTCGTAGTTAAGCACTAAATCGATAAAATTTTCGTATCACAATTTTCACACAACATATCTACAATATTACGAACCCTATAATGAAATAAAAATAAACCTTATTTTTGGGTTGGATTTGTGGTCCGAAACCACTGCTCTGATTCCACCGAAAAATGGGCTGTTAGATTTGTCACCACTGAAAAATGGTTTGTTACAACTCACCCCCTTACAAAATTTTGTCCTCGAAATTATTACTTAAGAATAGATTCGGATACTGTAGTTTCATCGATTCCTCGATTTCCTAGGTAGTTTCTTCATTACCATGTTGATGCCACTAGACTTTTACTAACGGTACCAGTTTCTTCCAAAGTTTTTTGGCTTCTCGAGCCAAAATTTTTACTGGTTCTTCAAAATACGTCAAATATGGTTGTAATTCAATCTCACTAAAGATAAGGAAAGAAGTTACTAGATTGTTCATGACATTGTCGTAGTCTAATGGTGGGTGCTTACTTTCTTTGTTTGTTACAAACTCGTAAATGGCATGCTTCTTTCATGTAAGGTTGCTACATAGAAAACTTGAAACAACAAAAATATATATATATAAATCTACTGTTAAACTATTCCTAAAAAATAAAAATTGTCCAAAATTAATTATAATCCAAAAATAAAAATAAAAATTTTGGTCAATCCTTCTCCTCCACGAAAAGAAAAGAAAAAAATTTTAATGTTTAGGGGTTTTGAGAGGTTTTGAGACTAATAAATTGTTAAAACTATTTAAAATCTTTTTAGGTTTATATTTTTGTATTTTATACTTAAAAATCGGGTTAAAAAAAGGGTTAAGTCGTCGGGTTGCATGACGGGTCAGGTCAACCCTACAGAAAATTACAGCGATGTCACAGCTTAGGGGTTCCATGTGCGGCACCCCTGACAAGATACCGATGTCATGACATCGGGGTTCGATGTCATGACACACTTTGAAATTTTACCGATGTCATGACATCGGGGTTCGATGTCGTGACACACTTTGAAATTTTAAACTTAGGGGTATACTAATTACTTTGTAGTGAAACAGAGGTGCTGCGTCGAGACATCAAGCTAAATTGCTCAATTTCTTGAACATGTTAGTAGTGTCAAAACATGGAGGTCTCATGTTATGACATCGACTTTGTTTTGGCCCTTCTTCTCGAATTTCAAAGTGTGTGAAACAAATATAACCTACTTTGAAAAAAAATAAACCCTAATATAAATGAGACCTAGTGTACTTCCCCCCACCCTTTAAAGCATGCATTGCCCTTACTGTAAAATAATTAAGGTGCAAACAAGAAAACTTCTCTAAGAAGGTCGAGTCCTTATTGATGTATTAACATCAGGATTTGTTTGCTCCAAGCGGACAGACAGTATCTACAAAAAAATACTATGACAAGAAATATGTAATATGTAATATAACATAAAGGAAAAGAAATTAATAAATAAAATGAAATGAAATAAACACTATACGAATACAATAAAAGAAACAAAACTTTCAACAAGAAATAAAAATTCTTTAAAAAGTGGGACAATCTGTGTCGCCACCATAGAAGAACTTCCAGCTGGTTCTCGATACTTTGATTCGACATTTGTTCCTTTGTCGATGTATATGAACCAGCCTCTCTAACCGGTTCCATTGATGGTGCCTTATTTTTTTACCAATGTGACATCCACATTATGAGCCATTTAGTACCAAATCTGAGCCAACCCCAAACTATTTTCCGGAGTACTATTGCTTCAAGCTTCCTCCTCTTCCTATTGCATGAGGGTGTGGTTACTCAAGCCTTACTACCATTTTTGAATGAGAATGAATCAAACTCCTCGACCTCATCGGTTGGCACCTTCTCTAATATGGCTAGAAAGTGTATTGGCTCTTCTACACTTTCATTCAATATCGGTTTAGGCTCTATGTTAGTGCTTAGTTCATCTTTCACTTATGTTTTTACAGTTAGTTCTGCTACTATGTCAATTGGATCAGAGACCATTTTAACTATGTCCAACTTTTCCCCATGATCTTCAATTACAAGTTCAGGTTGAATCTCACCATAATTCTCATCATGGTCATCGGTAATCAAGGGTTCTCATGACCCGAATTGTGAGCTTTAGACATATCCTCTTTCTTTGAATGCAGCACTTCAGATATTTCTTGCATCATTTTCATCATTTGTGTCATCAAGTCTAAGATGTTTGATAATACCTTAGAGGTGTTCGTCCTGATGGTTTCATAAGAAGGCATCTCATACGAATCATAGGGAGGCTTGTTTGAATGTTCGGCCATATCATGACTTTCTTCAAGTGCTTCATACAAATTAACAGTGAACTCATATGGATGTTTGTGTAACACCCCTTACCCATGTCTGACACTGGGACAGGATACGAGGCATTACCGGACTTAATCACAACCACACATGCATAACCGGCTATAAAATTTTGTTCAATTTAAAACATTTCGTTCACATGCATATCGTCCCTTATATAGGCTTAAAAGGCCCAAAACATACATCGGGAGTGGTTCGGGACTAAACCGACAACTTTGGAAACTTAGTAAATTTTCCCATAAATTATGGCCACGTGCCCGTGTGGGTAGGCTATGTGGTCACACACGCACGTGTCCCTAAACTGTGTAACTCTCTGTCCATTTATGTATGAACAAATGAGGTCACACGACCAAGGCACACGTCCCTGTGTTTAGGCCGTGTGGCGAATTAAATTCTCAAAATTAAATACAGACTTCACACGGCCTGAGCATACGCCCATCTCCCATGGTTGTGTCCCTTGCATGCCAAGACACACGGTCGTGTTTCAGCCCGTGTGGGCAATTTTAAGGCTATTTTCCAAGCCATTTGCCACCTTCTTATGCGCACATACATACACACTTCATATGACACCAATTCAAGCATATTCTTACTACCGAACATCCACAACTAAGACATTAACATGTTAACCACATGCCGTCATTTTCATACATACAACATCAAACTTAGTCGCTCAACAACATAACCAATTGGACACATTCAACCATCACTCATCAAGCAAATATAAACCACCTCATAAGACATTAACATATACATGAGTAATAATAAGATCAACAGAAGTCATCCTTCATGGCTATATATACAAATCGGAGTATTAAATCATCATAAGCCAATAAATATGGCTAAATAATATAACACATAAACAAAGTGACTTAGTCCCTATATATGCCATAAGCTTAAGAGGTTTGTATTCATTTTTACCCCACGATGATAATTTGATAGTGTGATATCATCTCCAGCGATCTCTAACCCGAGCTAGCTTAGTGACCCTATAGGACATAGGAAAAATAGGGGGCAAGTTATATATCTTAGTAAGCCCGTATGAAAATAATAAGAAATTTATTAACATGCTTCTACTAATTCTCACAATATGATCTCAAGGTAATACAAGCATAATTGGCCTTTTTACTTATGTTCATGTCAAGCTGTCTTCCCGAGTCATAGTCACAAAATTATTTATTACTGGAGCTATGGAACTCCAAATTAAGATCCGCTAATTTTTCCAGAAACTAGACTCACATATAATATTGCCATAAAAGTTTTAGAATTTTTAGTTTAGCAAATAAGTACATTTTATTCTTCAAAGTCACCTCTATTTTGCTGTCTGATAGTTTTGACCCCTCTTCACTAAAAATTAATTAACTCCTCATACGAGATTTGGAAGGTGTTTCCGCTTGTTTCTTTTGAAAATATACTCATTAAAGATTCGTATAATATAAATTATAACCCATAATTATTTGTTTACAATTTTTAATGATTTTCCAAAATTAAGACAAGGGAGCCCGAAATCACTCTGAACCTGTCTCACAACAATTCAATTATCTCATAATATGAATTCCTTTTGCTTACACCGTTTCTTCTATTGAAATTAGTCTCAGTAAGCTTTAATTTCATATTTTATTTACCCTCTATTTTGATTTCCACAATTTTTTTGTGGATTTTCAAAGTCGGACTGCTGTTGCTGTCCATGACTGTTTTAGTACACAATAATTTTGTACATTCACATTTCCAAGCATATAGCTTAACATCATTCAAATGTCCAAAAAATCTTATCTATCCATACATTCATAACCATTTTTAATAGGCATTTACGCTGATCCTTTCCTCTTTTCATTATTCATTGAACCACAAAATTAAGGGAATAAACACATAGTATCTCAATTCGATTTGGCTTAAAAGCTTCACACATGATCATCAATTAAATTTACCATATATATATATACCTCATGAACATAAACCCATAACCACAAGGTCATCACAAAATCATTCTCATAAACATGACTTACTTATTTGCATCCTTGCCAAAGGTGCATCTTAAACTGAATCATTTCTCATGAGTTTTGCGTACATACATGTACTACATCATGACATAATCATTCCTTATCACAACTTTGATATCATCTTTGAATTACCCGTTGAACCACTTGGAATACTGAAGGACGTTCGGAATAATCATACACCAAATAGAATGCCAAAGTCATGTCCCAAACATGGTCTTACATGGATCCACATATCGATGTCATATCCTGAATATGGTCTTTTACGAAATCTCATGTCAGTGCCGATGCCATGTCCCAGACATGGTCTTACACTAGCACACATATTAGCACCGATGCCATGTCCCAGACATGGTCATACACTGGCTCACATATCCACACCGACGCCATGTCCTAGACATGGTCTTACACTAGCTCACATATCAACGCCGATGCCATGTCCCAAATATGGTCTTACACTGGCTCAGATATCAACGCCGATGCCATATCCCATATATGGTCTTATACAGGGTCTCATATCGATGCCAATGCCCTGTCCCAGACATGGTCTTACACGGGACCTTATCTTGAAACTTTGTCGAATATCATCGAGTCATCGTGAATCCATTTCATAAAGACAAATACATATACATTTCATGCAATATTTAAACATTAGACATATAATAATAACAGCATGTTGCATTATTTTCATACAAACTTACCTCGATACCCAAAATAGTGAAAGGGACTTAACCGTCAAATGTGCGTTTTTCCCCCGTTCTTGGTCCAAACCTCGTTTTCTTTGATCTAAAACATCACATTTAACTTATTTATTAGTCACATTATTCAATGTGATCCAAAACTTACATTATGGAAAACTTACGTTTTTGCCCCTAAACTATCATATTTACACTTTTTCCCCTAGGCTCGTAAAATGATTTTTATTCATTTTCCTCACTCTTTAAGCCTAGCCGAATCATTTTCATTACTATAGCAGCCTAAAATTTCCATTAAATCACATTTTTATGAAAATTTTTATAACTTTTACAAATAGGCCATTTTATGCATTTTCACCGAAAATCACTTAGTAAAAGTCGTTTCGCTAACATCAAACTTACATATTCCTCCATTAACCACAAAAATACACGCATGTCACACATGGATAAATTTTTAAACATGAACCCTAACTCAAAATAAGGCTAGAAATAGGTAGATCATGCTTCAAGGATATCAAAAACGTGGAAATCATTAAAAACGGGGCAAGAACAGACTTACTATTGAGCTTAGAAAGCTTGAACAAAACCATAGCCATGGATTCCATCTTGGAAAGCTTGAACAAAACCATAGCCATGGATTCCATGCAAATTTCGGCCAAAGGTTGAAGATGAGCATAATTTGGCTTTTATTTTCCCTTTTTATAATTTTAATTACCAAATGGCCAAAATGCCCCTAATTTAAAAATATTTTATTTCACCCATTTCACGTCTATTTTTGACCAAAAAATTAACCAATGGTCTAATTACCATATAAGGACCTCCAATTTAAAATTTCATAACAATTGGACACCTCTAGCATATAGAACTCAACTTTTACACTTTTTACGATTTAGTCCTTTTGACTGAATTGCGTACCCAAACGTCAAAAATTTCAAACGAAATTTTCACGAAATCATTTTGTGAAATCTTAGACCATAAAAATATAATAAAAATATTTTTTACGTCATATTTGTGGTCTCAAAACCACTGTTCTGACTAGACCCTAAATTAGGATGTTACAACTCTCCCCCCTTTAGGGATTTTCGGCCCCGAAAATCTTGCCAAAAGAAGGTGCTTTCAACTCTCATGAAACACTTTCACAAAACTTCTCAATATCACAAACCAAATTCACCTTGTCTATCTCTTTCCAATAAACTTTGGACTTTAGCACACAATGCCGGAGCATATCGTCAAGATCTCAGCTACTCTCTCAAGAATTCATACACTCAACAATCAGCCACAATCCAAATAACATCTTCCTTTTCGGAGAAAATGACAATCCTGATACGAAATCTATAGTAACTCTATTTCATAATTACTCTCTCATAATTCACTGACTGTATTAGTCCTGAATAGACTCGATGTTCAGCTTACTTGCTAACAAATAGATATCTGATCATGATTTCAAATATCATGGTACGTACTCATTCACTACACATTTCTAAGCTTCTCGGTTTCATAAGGAAAACCCCGCTTTAACATTTAATATAACTAAAATTAGATCGTCATCAAATAAGGTCAATCAAGTAGCCAGTACTCACAAAATAAACAAAGATTTTTCATCCAAGCATCTGTAACTGTAACTGCTTTCTCTAAGATTAAATCAATAACTTACTCGAAATCTTTCATCATCACAAACCATTAACACTGTTTTAAATTTCAGATCTTTCTAAGACATTCAATACTTTAACTTTTTAGACCAAGAAGCACGTGACATTTCCCATTAAACACACGAAGTAATCCAATTCTCAACATAGACATAATAGCGGCCATCTCTAAAGCACCAGTCTAACAGTTCTTTTTAATATGACATTAATCGTTTGAAAATACAAACTATCTCTTTATATTCTTGTATTAAAACACATTCCAATCTATTCAATAGTACATCACAAAAATCACAAATTCTTTACTCAATTCAGCCGATTCCAGAATCATTGCTTCAGTTAATAATACCTTTAACTGTTTGGAACTTTACTAACACGAATCTGACTACTCATGTAATACCCCTTACCTGTGTTTGACGCCGGAACAGGGTACGAGGCATTATCGGACTTAATCATTCACAAACATGCAAAAACTGAGCTACAAAATTTCATTCAAATCAAAACTTTTCATACACATGCATAATGTCCCATACACGGGCCTACGAAGCCTTAAACATGCATTGAAAGTAGTTAGGGACTAAACCGAGAACCTTAGAAAGTTTTGGGAAATTTTAGAAAATTTTCCCATGAAACAAAGTCACACGCCCGTGTGAACATAAGGACACGCCCGTGTATCTTTAACATGCTCGTGTCCTCAGGCCCTGTAACTCTCTGTTTATGACGTCAGCATGCCAATCGAACCACACGGCTAGGCCACATGCTCGTGTCTCCAGGCCGTGTCACTCACACGGTTAAGACACATAGCCATGTCTCAGCTCGTGTGGCCAACACTTAAGCTATTTTCCAAGCCTTCATGTTGCCCATAATCCCTTACAGCCTTATACATATCACAATCACAAATCATGGCATCATTTTAGTGATTAAACACCCTTTATTAAGAGACATTCATAACATTGACATGTCCTCTTACATGTAATGCACCTACACATAAAATACCAAGTCTAGATTCATTAATTGACATTCATAAGACTTGTCATTTTGATGACCACTTTTACCATTATACTTTGGTTACCAACTTATCCATCAAGTACTCATGTCCAACCATTATCACGTTGTTTTTATAACGTGCAATTACTACATGGCTATGATCACCTCAATTGGTCATAGAGAATACATCCAACACCCACGTCATATTACCAACCATGCATGGCAAACAAACATAATCACATCATAAACATTAGACATGACATGAATAGCTACGTTTACAAGCCATAATCAATATGAGCCACATCTCATGGCCATATACATATAACTCAATACAAGCCAATACATTTGGCCAAAGCATAATAACACATGTTAAAAAACTAGATCCCTATACATGCCACTCACTTGAAATTTCTAATGCATGCTTCATATACTTACTCATATTCATTCCTTATTAATCATACAACATGAATTGAATTCACATCTCATCAATTTCATGTAAGTACCTGTACCACTCACAACATAGCCATAAGCTCTATCATTTCGATATAAACTATAAATCTCCCGTTAAACCATTTGGAATACTATAGGATATTCAATAGCCCCAAACATGGGATAAGATGTCGACGCCATGTCCCAGACATGGTCTTACACAGGTTAGCACATTAAAGTCGATGTCGTGTCCCAGACAGGTCTTACACTGACTTTCATATATCGAGGCCGATGCCGTGTCCCAGACAAGTCTTACACTGGCTCTCACCTATCGGTGTTGATGCCATGTCCTAGACAGGTCTTACACTGACATACAACAAGCTGATGCCATGTCCCAGACAGGTCTTACACTAGCTTGTATATCTCGAGCCTGATGCATGTCCCAGACATATCTTACACTAACTCTCATCTCAATGTCGATGCACGTCCCAGACATGTCTTACACTGGCTTAAATATCTCGAGGTTGATGCATGTCCCAGACATGTCTTACACTAGCACATATATCACCCAATGTCATGGTATGAATATCCGAGTCTATTCCAAATGTTCAACCAGAAGTCTTTATTACATTAATTCTCATAATTCACATTCTCGTCACAACTCAACAATATATGCCAAACTAATTATATAATATATGAGAACATTTAATTTGCATTATTTACGTACAACTTACTCATTTCTATGGAATATCATATTCCATCAAATTTCTAATGTATTCTATCTTCACATAAATGTTATTAGGTTTGGCATCACTTTCTCATATACAATATCTTCAACATAAAATTCAATACAATCTTAGCAAGATAGATTTCAAGTATATTAACAATAACATGGATATCATACTTATTTAATCACACGGACTTACCTCGAATGCAATTTCTACTAATTACTCTATTTTAGTCCATAACCTCGTACTTTCCGATTTAAGCCTAAATCTTGATTTTCTTGATCTAACATGATGAAATCCACTCATTTAATCATTTCATTAATTAAAAAATTCTATAATTCACAATTTGGCAAAATGATCGTTTTGCCCTTAGACTTTACAAAAATTACGATTTTGCCCTTAGGCCCATAAATTGATTTTTTATCGAATTTCATCCTTTACCAAGCCTAGCTGAATTATTTTTATAACTATAGCAACTCACAATTTCAATTATTTCACACATTTACAACTTATTTTACAACTTTACAAAATAGCCCTTTTTAGGTGTTTTCATGCAAACTCCTTTCACAAAAGTTGTTTATTACACAACCATGACTCATTTTCTTTCATAAAAATTTAGTAAACAATATGAGTGTTCACATGGGAAAACCCTAGACATTCAACAATTTTGCAAAATAGTCCCCTCATTAGTTAGCTCATGCTACAAGGGTTCTAAAAATGCAAAAATCATCAAGAAAGGCTATCTAAATCACTTATTTGCAAGAGTTTAAGGTTGCTGAAAATTTAGAGCTTCCATGGTTGTTTTCTTGAAGAGAAATCGGTGGAGGAAGAATGAGAGAGATGAAAAAATGACAACTTTTCCTATTTGTTTTATTTTATTCAATTTTATCACCTAACTTCACCAAATTTTGACTTTTCAACCTTTCTTGTCCCCTATGGCTGGCCATCCTATTTTTAAGGGTCTATTTGCTCTTTAAAGACCCCCAATTTTGGTTCTCTAGCTATTTAATGCATTTAGCTAGCAAAACAAAACTTTTGCCCTTTATGTGATTTAGTCCTTGTTCTCAATTAAGCCCTCAAACACTAAAATTAATTCACCAAAATTTTCATGCACTTATAAATTCATGCTATAACACCAAAATAATATTAAAAATAATTTCTCTAGCCCCAAAACAATGGTTTTGAAACCACTATTCTAACTAGGCCTAAAATCAGGCTGTTACAACTCAAACTTTCATAAATGCGTTAACCTTTCAAATCCGAACAACTTTAACTCATAATAACATCATTCGGTTAGAGCAATCCAATAAGTATATCTCTATATCATACTTTCTAGAATATAATTTCTTCATTCTGACTATTTGCCTATATATATACTCATGAATTCACATAATTTATTCCTTTAGCTGAGGACATGCTTAAATACATATAACTCAAACTACATCTCAACAAAATAGCTTATTCTGATAAAAACAACTGGGTTGATTTCAACTATCGAATAATAACATATCGCTATACTCTTTTCAACCTTATTAGCTCTAGGAAACAAATATCTTGATTGAATCCATCGACTTTAATCAAACTTACCAACTCTAGAATTTCTATCATAGCAAAGATAATACACTTTCTAAATATGCATATAAGACAAAAGATCATCCAGTAGTTACAGAAGAATAGTCTCACATAAGTTTTCACCATCAGCTTTTATTCTGAAAATACTAGAATAGAGTCCCGAAGAGAGAGATAAAATAATACTGATCATAAACCAACTAAACTAATAGTGCTGTCGACTAAAATTAGAGTTAGCTAACATTCTTGCAACATAAGAACTTTATCAGAAAATGAACAATCACACACATATCTTTGAGAATAAGGAATATATAGAATATCTAGAAGAGGTCATCATAATTTATTCAATTATAACTATTACACATAGACACTTTACAATTCAAACATCATTTCTCTGACTAATTTTGTTATCATAAACCCCGTATTATTCTATTCACTGACGAAAATCAATTCAGGAGGGATTTTAGCAAACACTTACTTTAGACACCATACCTAATTGAGTCGATTAGCCGAGACTAACTTCTTCTTTACCCGTGACATTGCATAGTCCGTATAATCCTTAAAACAATTTGATATTTCTTCTAAAACTGAGTTTATTTGTCATTCTATACTCAACTCTATTTGCATTACTAATTATTTCACCACTTAACTCTTTAGTTTCCTACTTATAAACTTATTAAACATGATTCCCGTGAATTTTCGTCATAAAAGCAACACTGGTAAGGGGGTGAGGTCGTAAAGCCTCTAACTTGACTCTCATAATTACACACATATGACTTAGCATTCATCATTAACGTCAAATCATCATAATCACATAGTTCACTTCAAGTAAATTATCACACTTATTCATTTTACAAATGTTTTCTATCATCCATAATTTCTAGCAGTGAATTTACTTACTCAAGCTCAATATTAATATCTAATTAAATTACAACACTTAGCTTCAATTTTACTTATCATCATTTGTCAAATTAGAGAAAGTCTTACGGATCGAGTACGTCGTTTACTTGATGCCATAGTCCAACTATGGTTTTACATGTCATTATGATGGCATGGCCCAACTATGGTCTTACACGTACTCAAATGTACTACCATGGTCCAACCATGGTCTTATCCGTCAATTCATCACTGAACGATCGTACTCATCTCCTACGTTCTACTCAATTTGATCTACCAAATCAATTTCCATACCATTATAACATTTAGGGTTCCATAACAAAGTCATAAAACAACACATTATATATTCTCTAATTTAACAATTAAACATGAGATTCAACTATATGGACATACTGATTATGCATTATTCAAACAAGTGTACATACACACACATTCTGTCCATTGGGTAAGTTTACTTATCATATTCACTTAAACAAATAGACTGGGCACATAACATCATATGCATGCCATACAAACATGGATGGCTTATCACCATATAAATTTTCATTTCATTCCACATTTCCACATTTCTCAGCTTATAGTTATCTCATTTCGTATATTAACACATACATATCACGAACTTCTATTCATACTTTTCCAAATTTTGACACATCATAGGCACATTTCACTCATCTCAATATCATTTTCAGCATTATCGAAAAATTAGCTCAGTTGAAACTCGCCTCTGTCTTAAAAAAACAATTTGGTCAGAGCCGGGAGATATCACACTATCACGAGTAGTAATATGGCATGTATAGCTAGATTCACACACCCTCGGTTAGTTTGAGAACCAACTAAACCATAGCTCTGATACCACTAAATGTAACACCACTTACCCGTGTCCAACGTCAAGACAGGATACGAGGCATTACCAGACTTAATCATAATCACACATGCATAACCGGGCCATAAAATTTGTTCACATGCATATCGTCCCTTATATGGGCCTAAGAGGCCCAAAACATATATCGGGAGTGGTTCGGGACTAAACTGATAACTTTGAAAACTTAGGAAATTTTCCCATAAATCAGGGCCATATGCCCGTGTGGATAGGGGCATGCCCGTGTGAGTAAGCTGTGTGGTCACACATGCTCGCGTCCCTAACCCATGTAACTCTTTGTCCATTTATGTATGAACAAATGAGGTCACACGGCCAAGGCACACGCCCGTGTGTTTAGGCCGAGTGGCGAATTAAATTCTCAAAATTAGATACAGACTTCACACGGCCTAGGCACATGCCCATGTCCCATGGCCGTGTCCCTTTGCACGCCAAGACACACGGTCGTGTCTCAGCCCGTGTGGTCAATTTTAAGGCTATTTTCCAAGCCATTTGCCACACTTTTATGCCCACATACATAAACACTTCATATGACACCAATTCAATCATATTCTTACTACCGAACATCCGCAACTAAGACATTAACATGTCAACCACATGCCATCATTTTCATACATACAACATCAAACTTAGTCACTCAACAACATAACCACTTGGACACATTCAACCATCACTCGTCAAGCAAATATAAACCACCTCATAAGACATTAACATACACATGAATAATAATAAGATCAACATAAGCCATCCTTCATGGCTACATATACAAATTGGAGTATTAAATCATCATAAGCCAATACATATGGCTAAATAATATAACACATAAACAAAGTGACTTAGTCCCTATACATGCCATAAGCTTAAGAGGTTTGTATTTACTTTTACCCCATGATGATAATTTGATAGAGTGATAGCATCTCCAACGATCTTCAACCCGAGCTAGCTTAGTGACCTTATAGGACATAGGAAAAAGATGGGGTAAGCTATATAGCTTATTAAGCCCATAAAAAAATAATGAGAAATTTATTAACATGCTTCTACTAATTCTCAAAATATGATCTCAATGTAATACAAGCACAATTGCACTTTTTACTTATGTTCATGTCAAGCTGTCTTCCCGAGTCATAGTCACAAAATTATTTATAACTGGAGCTATGGAACTCTAAATTAAAATCCGCTAATTTTTCTAGAAACTAGACTCGTATATAATCTTACCATAAAATTTTCAAAATTTTTGGTTTATCCAATAAGTATAATTTCTTCTTCAACTTCACCCCTATTTTGCTGTCTGACAGTTCCGACCCCTCTTCACTAAAAATTAATTATCCTCTCATACAAGATTTGGAAGATGTTCCTGTTTATTTATTTTTAAAATAGACTCATTAAAGATTCTAATCATATAAATTATAACCCATAATTATTTTTTTACAATTTTTAATGATTATCCAAAGTTAAGACAGGGGAGCCCGAAATCACTCTGACCTTGTCTCATAACAATTCAATTATCTCATAATACGAATTCCTTTTGCTTACACTGTTTCTTCTATGTGAAACTAGGCTCATTATGCTTTAATTTCATATTTTATTTACCCTCTATTTTGATTTCCACAATTTTTGGTGGATTTTCAAAGTCGAACTGTTGTTGTTGTCTATGACTGTTTTAGTACACATTAATTTTGTACATTCACATCTCCAAGCATATAGCTTAACATCATTCAAATGTCCAAAAACTCTTATCTATCCATACATTCATAACCATTTTTAATAGGCATTTTTGCCGATCCTTTCTTCTTTTCGTTATTCATTGAACCACAAAATTAAGGGAATAAACACATAGTATCTCAATTCGATTTGGCTTAAAAGCTTCGCACATGATCATTAATTAAATTTACCATATATTTATACCTCATGAACATAGACCCATAACCACAAGGTCATCACAAAATCATTCTCATAAACATGACTTACTTATTTGCATCCTTACCAAAGGTGCATCTTAAACCGAATCATTTCTCATGAGTTTTGCGTACATACCTGTACTACATCATGACATAATCATTCCTTATGACAACTTTCATATCATCTTTGAATTACCCATTGAACCACTTGGAATACTGAAGGACGTTCGGAATCATCGTGCACCAAATAGAGTGCCAAAGCCATGTCCTAGACATGGTCTTACAGGGATCCACATATCGATGTCATATCCCGGATATGGTCTTATACAAAATCTAATGTCAGTGCCTATGTAATGTCCCGGACATGATCTTGCACTAGCACACATATCAGCACCGATGCCATGTCCCAGACATGGTCTTACACTGGCTCATATATCCACGCCGATGCCATGTCCCAGACATGGTCTTACACTAGCTCACATATCAACGTCGATGCCATGTCCCAGAAATGTTCTTACACTAGCTCAAATATCAATGCCGATGCCATATCCCAGATATGGTCTTATACGGGGTCTCATATCGATGCCAATGCCATGTCCCAGACATGGTCTTACACGGGACCTTATCTCGAAACTTTGTCAAATATCATCAAGTTATCATGAATCCATTTCATAAAGACAAATACATATACATATACATTTCATGCAATATTTAAACATTAGACAATAATAATAACAGCATGCTGCATTATTTTCATACAAACTTACCTCGATACCAAAAATAGTGAAAGGGACCTAACCGTTAAATGTGCGATTTTCCCCCGTTCTTAGTCCAAACCTCGTTTTCATTGATCTAAAACATCACATTTAACTTATTTATTAGTCACATTATTCAATGTGATCCAAAAATCACATTATAAAAAATTTACATTTTTGCCCCTAAACTTTGTCATATTTACACTTTTTCTCCTAGGCTCGTAAAATGATTTTTTATTCAATTTCCTCACTCTATAAGCCTAGCCGAATCATTTCCATAACTATAGCAGCCCACAATTTCTACTAAATCACACTTTTATGAAAAATTTTATAACTTTTACAAATGGGCCCTTCTATGCATTTTCACTGAAAATCACTTAGTAAAAGTCGTTTCTCTAACATCAAACTTACATATTCCTCCATTAAACATCAAAATACACACTTGTCACTCATGGTTAAATTTTTAAACATGAACCCTAACTCAAAATAAGGCTAGAAATAGGTAGATCATGCTTCAAGGATCTCAAAAACGTGAAAATCATTAAAAACAAGGCAAGAACGGACTTACTATTAAGCTTGGAAAGCTTGAACAAAACCCTAGCCATGGTTTCCATGCAAATTTCAGCCAAAGGTTGAAGATGAGCATGAATTTGGCTTTTATTTTCCCTTTTTTTATTTTAATTACCAAATAACCAAAATGCCCCTAATATAAAAATATTCTATTTCACCCATTTCATGTCCATATTTTTCAAACAAATTAACCAATGGTCTAATTACCATATAAGGACCTCCAATTTAAAATTTCATAACAATTGGACACCTCTAGCATATAGAACTCAACTTTTGCACTTCTTACGATTTAGTCCTTTTTACTAAATTGAGTGCCCAAACGTCAAAATTTTTAAACGAAATTTTCATGAAAACGTTTCATGAAATCTTAGACCATAAAAATATAATAAAAATAAATTTTCTTACGTCGTATTTGTGGTCTCAAAACCACTGTTCTAACTAGACCCTAAATCGGGATGTTACAGACTATATCAATACCTTATTCATTACTCCCTTGAGATGTTGAGGCTTCGCTGTCGTGTTGGCTTAGATCTATTATGAACAATTTTTTTTATTTTTCGTGATCTCTCATTCTTCTTATACTCTCTGCTTGAATATTTCGTCATCAAAGATCATCTCATCGTTAAACTGCATGTAATCAGTTTCATCCATATTTAAATAATTTTGCTGGGGTAGTCTCTATGGAAAAGCGACTAATTAAACACATGTTCCTCTCCTTTGTGGCAAATACTAAGATAAAAAAAACAAAAAAAATTTAAACGTGAATTAATAAAAATAAAATCGTATCTATAATTTAAAATTTTCTTAATTATCATATTAAACATAAAATTTAAAATTAATCTAGTAATGTTACCTTCTCGGCAACGACACCAACAACTTGACTGCCTCTAGATGTATTAACGTCTAGAGTGTGAATACTGTAACTAAATATATAGATTTGAGGTGATTTTTGCCAAAATACGGGTCAGGCTGTAATATATTTTTACAACGAAGTAGGTAAGTACTCCGAGGATTGTACCCAAGGGAGGTGAGTACTAAGTTAAAGTTAACCTAAACGCAAATAAAGTTAATTAATAGTTTAAATAAATTATATTATGATAAAACATAAAGGAAAGATTTTTTGGGGTTTTTATGAATAAAGAATTAAAAAATGTATGAATAAAAGGGACTTTGAAAAACTAATTTCTAAACTCAATCAAACGAAGACATAGGTGATTAGCTTGCTTTGGTGATTATAACTAATTCCTATTTCAGTTTCTATTTAATCAACTAGTCGTTACCCTAGTATGATCTCTTGATCTTCCACTAAACTAATGAGTCAGCAAGAACTACTTATCTCTCAACCTCACAGTCCAGATCAGTTCGAGGCTAAGGTGTTCACATATATACCATACCAATTTTGGGTTAATTCCTACCTAAATGACTTCATAACGTTGTTGAGCCTAGGTTTTAAGTTCTTCCTCTCCCGAACAGCTGATCTAGTAAGAAAACCCTACATAGAAATTAATCAAGCACACCTCCACTCGCTAATCCCCCATAAAAGGATTAGTTCCTCATGGAATCCACAAACATAATAAACTTGATGATAAATATATGCATAAAAAATAAATTAAGAATAAACTTTAGAGAATCTTGATTATATTCGATTGATAAAGCGTAGAAATCCTTAAATGTTTAATTGCATCTACAAATCAAGTTCTTCAAAAAAACACGAATGAAAAGAACTAAAAAGAAATCTAAACCGTAAAAGAGAAAAAAAACTGAAAACTAAATTACATAAAAAAAACTTAGAATATCAAAAGTTGTTCTTTAACAAGTGTTTAAGAGTCTATTTATAGAGTTAGGGGTGTCATCGTCCTCAACCCTAAGTTAGATGATGTTCTCGTGTTTAACTTTTAATTGTGCGGACCAAAATTCCCTAGCTTATAATTATCTCCCGTACAGTGCCGATGTCGCAACACCCTGGTGCCTGTGTTGCGACATTGATGGTAGTATTTGTAGTTTAGGGATGGCTTCAAGGGTGATTTGCGAAATCCTATGGTTGTGTCACTATACCAAAGGCAGTATGGCAATCCTTGCATTCTACTCCCAACGACCTCGAACTCCCTGTGTTGCAACATAGCGACTAGTATTGAGTTCCTATGCATTTGCATAATCTCCTGCACACTAACTAAGTATGTTAGGTTTCCTTTAAGCTTCATTCAGCCCCAAAGGTCAATAAAAGACTCAAAATACACTTTTTATTGAATGTAAACTAAACTATAAAAACTCGACTAAAGCATAATAAAAGTGCTTGTATTCAAGCTCCTCAAGTGCAAAAACTAGTTTAATTTGCTACACCATATTACGGTAGACCAGTAGACTCATGCTTTATGTTGGTACCTTGTTATACGAACCTATGCTACTATACAGACCTTATTAGTAATTTCTATGTACTTGTATTTATGCTTAAGTATGCATACCCTCAAGTTATAGCTTAAATGACATGCGAACCCTACCCCTGTTTATTTTTGTAAGCTCGCATGTTTTTCATTCTATGTTTGATGTAATTTCGCTATTGTGCTATAACTTAGCACATTATATGTTGTATATACATGGTGTGTTGGAGGCTAGGTTGGAAGCTAATGAAGAGTCACTCCGGTGGCTAATATAACTCGCCAGATTCGATTCGAACTAATTCGGCCGGGTTTGGGGTGTTACAATTATCTAATTAAATAAATAATTATCCTAAATTGAGTTGTTTATCACCCTTAGCTAAGACTACCGTCCCAATTTTTCTTCACTAAGGATTACCACCTAAGTCACCCTTCCGGTCTCTTCCTAGGCATATGGATATCTTCTGATGTTACCGCTTGGCACAAGTTATACATGATAGGATACCCTTCTGGTCTCACTTGTTTCGATATTCTATTAGAGGCATCACTCCCTAATATACTAAGTACCCTTGAATAAACAATCAATTTTAGATAACCAATCACTTAATAAATAAATTAGTTAAATAATTGAATCATGTGAGATATAAAATAAGCACAATAAATTATTCTATTATTCATATTACACTCAAGTAATCAAGTTAATAAATCATAAAAAAAATAATAAAGAAAGAGATAGGAGAATGCTCAATGATATTATATTAAAGCGTGGATTTGGAGCAATCTTTGCTAGCGATTGTCTTTACATCAGAATAGAAAAGTTCTGACTAAAATAAAAAAGAAAAGAAAACTAAACTAAAAACTACGTTTGATGAATAGGTTGATGGGTTGATGCCCTAATTTGTGTACAGAAGCCTTTTATTTATATGCTAAAAGATGTGCACTTTATGCCTGATATGCCCCTGATGCTTTGGGTGCAAGTACGGAATAAAATCTCTAAGAATCTGACAAAATATGGTTGTTGACGCCATCCTTGTTTATTGCCCACATTCAAGCTTATGGCTTAACGCAGGTTGATATGGCTCAACATAAGGTTGTTGTGGCTCAATACAAGGCTGTGTGTTGCAACACAAACATGGTATGTCGCACCACACACATTACATGACATGCCACGCTAGGAATTTTGTGGCTTTGGACATTTTTCTCATGCTTTCATGGCTCAAGAAGCTTGTGCATCACTCGCCCCAAGTTCCTACATCAATTGGGCCTAGAATTAAGCCTCCTACACACTTAAATTGTCAAATTAAACCTACCTAGGGCCCGTGTCAGCCTAATAGGTCATCAACACTTAAAAATGTGTTAAAAAATTATTTTTATTAAATTTTAATCCTAAGTCCTAAATATTGAAAATGCAATATTAAATACTAAATTAACTAGAAAACAAGCTCCTTAAGTGCAGAATTGACCCGAACTAGCTACTACATTTGACGGCAGGTCAAATACACCCACACTTAAGTCTTTTCTCTTCCTCAAGCAAAGAAAACAAAACAAAATAAAAACTGGAACTGAAAGCAAGAAATAAACATGCAAAGAAAATAAAATATACTTGAGCTAGCTTGATACATGAGATTAGATCGGTGCATCAACACTAGGAAGATTTGTCTAAATATATAACTTTAGCTATACATTTAAAAAATTCAAAGTTAATTATACCTAAACAGATTAGTTCAATAAATTACAAAGTAAACAAGTAAAAGAAACTTAAATACTTAGCTCCATCAAAATGTATATAAAAATATAGTATTTATTTTTGTAGAGTATAATTAGTCCAAATATATTTTTTTCCTACTCGGTTTATTTTTGTCCTTACTTTGTACTCTAATGCAATAATATTTCCCCCGTAACCCTTATGATTATAATTTTTTTTCATTTGTGCCAATACGATCGAGATTTTTTTCTCAGACACTTTTTGCAAGGGTTATACTAGTCATATTGCACCGTTTCAATAACCATGGATTTTACCGAGTATTTTTTTATTACTTCTAACATCCTATATTTCTACAAATATAATTACATACTTGTATATACCTTTATTACTTGTTATATATAATCCCTTTCTCCTACTTACAGTTTAATAAAATAAACTAATTAATCTAAATATAAACGACTAAACTATTCAATTTCAGGCAAAATTTATAATTTAAACAAGCAACCTAGGTATATGCTCCTAATCAATCACTTGTATTTCTACAAATTCAAGCACAAACAAAATAAAAATTTAAAAACGACTAAAACCAAAACAAAATAGAAGAAAATTTTAAAGAGTTTCCTTGTCACCCCCACACACTTTATTTGGCACATTGTCATCAATGTGCACCAAAAATAATAAGGAGATGAGGTTACTCGATTAGCTAGATAAGTGCAACAAAATTGATAGGACTAGCTCCTCCTCGTGGTTTTGGCTGGAAATTATAATGCCTTCAAAAATATGGGTTCCTACACAGAAAACAAAAACAACAATTCTTTTTGATAAATTAAATAAAATAAATAAAACACAAACTAAAAAAAATTCAATCTTATGTACTTCCCACACACTTTAAAACAAATATTGTCCCAATATAAATAATTAAAGTTCGAACAAGAAAACTTCCTTGAAATGGCTGAATTCGTGTTGTATTGGAACTCTCAGGATTTGTATGCTCTAAGTGAATAGAAAATACCTACGAATGAAATATAAATTTAAATAAATAAATAAAAACTATAGCTGCTAAGTTTACCGAGAGATGAGAATGGCGAGAATTGCATGGTTCGACTAAACAGTTAGGGCACTAAAATGTTGCATAGTAGTCATCTCATTGCAACGGAATCCCCTCTCCGTCATGATGCTGCGATAAATTTTATGCTCCCGCAAGTCGTTTCAGTAGGGTATACCGCAACATCCTTCAGTAGTGTTATGACTTCAATCAGTTTTGTTGTGACTTGGAATCTTGGCTCATTACGACTTCGAATTACGGCTTCGCCCATTAACATTTATATGCATTGCTACTCGTCGTGACATGCGTATGGTGGTCGCTAGGATATGAGAACTCATAGAGGCAATGTGTTTTCCCTCGCCATGATGACACGAGTTGTTGCTACCCTCCTTGAGTTGGCTCATCGTGTCATGTTACGTCATAAAGGTGCGTGGTGCGACACAACTTGGAAATCGCCTGAATCTTATTTTTGTCTTTTCAGAGCATGTCAATCTCCTCGATTTGCACTTAATTGCCTTAATCCATCTCACGAACTCCGCAAATACTATGAAACACAAATAACACACATAATTAAACACTTACGATAAAATAAAAATCAACAACAAAAAATAAAATTTAAAATCAAACAAAATTTAGAAGCAAAGTCCTTTTTCGAAGTTGGGACGATCTGTATCGCCCCCAAAGAAGAACTTTCAGTTGGTCTTTGATACTTTGTGTAACACCCCTCACCCGTATTCGACGCCAAAATAGAGTTCGAGGCATTACCAGACTTTCATCATAAACAATCATACAAATCGAGTCATAAATTTACGTCCAAATTGAAAACCATGCACATTCAACCATAAAGTCTCTCACCAACGAGGCCCAAAACATGCTTTGGGAGTGGTTTGGGACTAAACCGAGAACTTTAGAAATTTTTACAAAACTTAGAATATTTTTCTACTAAATATGGCTCACACGCCTGTGTAGATATGGGACACGCCTGTGTGGGCAGGTCGTGTGGTTACACACGCCCGTGTCCCAACCCTATGTAACTCTCTGACTTGTAACCCATGAACAAATTGAGATCACACAGCCAAGTCACACGCTCATGTGCTAGGCCATGTGGAAAATTAATTTTCATAAAATATGTGCAGACTTCACATGCCCAAGACACACGCCCATGCCTTAAGTTGTGTCATCCACACGGTTGAGACACACGCCCATGTCTCTGCCCATGTGCTCAATTCTGAGCATTCTGTTTCTCAAAATTAAGGTGCAGGGGACACACAACTAGAACACTTGCCCTTGGGGTAAGCCGTGTGTCACACACGGCCTAGACAAACGCCCGTGTGGACAAAATAAAGTCATTTCCTGGCTTCATTTCTCAACCAAAATCACCCAAAACCCTGCACATGAAACACTCAACCAATTCCACCGATTGCAAGCATTCAATTTAAGCAAATCCGTCATTCATCTAGGCATACCATTTCTTGCATACATGATAACAATCTCACCTTAACTTGACTTAGGTATTATCAACATTTAATTACATGAACTTAGCATAACACATGTGTATATATATCATCATAATAGCTTACTTAATCATACTCAAAATGAACCGTTACTAACCATTCCAATGGCAAGGTTATAAAACAACATTTCAAGCCACCATTAGCCAAGTTGTCCTATACATGCCATTATACCAAAATGATTCAACTATAAATACCCAAAGTAGTTAGCTGATAGTGTAACGATGCTCCAATGATCTTCCAACCTTTACGAGCTTCCGAGCAATATAAAACAGGGGAAAATAAACGAAGTAAGCATTACATGCTTTGTAAGTTCGTATAACGGAAACTAAACTTACCAATCTTGTTGATTAAATCTAAGCATACAAGGTTATGTTTTTCATCCATTTGGCTAAATTGCCTAAACACATGCACTCAATCAAACATGTTAGCCAACAAAATCTTTATAACTATCAAGTAACATAGATGAGCTCATCAAGCACTACTCTTGCTAGTCATTACCATTTCATCTCAAGATTTTCATGCCAAGTCAAGAGTTATATGTCCTTTAAATTGTTGAATTCCAATGAATGCTCAAATAGTACACTCGAAGTGTACGATTCAACAATTCGCCAATTTCTTATTCAGGGATACCCCTTAGGGCACTTAACCAAGAAACATTCTCTCAAGCCACATATCGTTTAATAGGATTACCAGTCCAGGCTAAATCCTTTATATAACGTATGCTCAGAGGAGCTCAATTAGGGTTGCCAGTCTAGGCTAAACGCTAATCATAACGTATGCACGAGAGGTATGATATCAGGATTACCTGTCTGGGCTAAATCATTTCTATAACAAGATCAATGGGATTACCCATCCAAGCTAAATCTCGTCCACAACAAATGCAGAACCTTATTAATTTCGGGAAAGTGTATACAACCATCAGAATTCAACATTCAATCGGGACTAACACTATATCATCATTTCAAGCATGTACAAATTTTCTATCATAACATACAACTAAGGCACATTAACATAAATCACACTACATACAATACAACATTCAATTTAACATATTTACATGCTCAATTAAGTTACACGAACTTACCTCGACACTTGTTCGCGTAATAATCTACTAATCTGAATTCTTTTCTTTTCCTTGATCTAGCCTGGAGTTTGTATTTTTTGGATCTATAGAAATGAATTTAATTATCAATTTTATATATTTTATACTTAAACGGACTCAATTTACATCCAAGGAAAACTTGCCATTTTTCCCCTAACTTTTCCAATAGTTCTAATTTTGTCCATAGGCCCGGAAATTGAAACTTGTGCAAGTTACTCCCTATTCCAAGAATAACCAAAGCCCCATTACAAATTTTACAGCACATGTATACATAAAATTTTAGAAATTTTCCTTCAATTTCAAAAGTTTACATTTTAGTCCTTAATCAAGTTTTCATCAAAAATCACCTTGTAAAAGTTGTTTATCTATCAATAATCTTTCATTTTCTACCATAAATTTCTAATTTTTAGCATATTCATCCATTACTCATTTTCATACTTTGATAACTTTTCAAATTAATCCTCTAAATAGAGAGATTAGACTATCTCGATTTCAAAATGACATCTTTTATTCAGTTAATTTGTCTTTATTTATTGGATTACCAAAATGCCTTTCACTTAAACCTTGAAATTTTTACCTAGCCATGCCCATTTTTGTCCATCTTAAGGTATTATGGTCTAATTACCATTTAAGGACCTCCAATTTAAAGTTTCACAGCAATTAAATACTTTTAACTTATAGATTTCAAGTTTTGCACCTATTGCAATTTAGTCCTTCTAGACAAATAAAGTACTCAATCGATAAAATTTCTTAACGAAATTTTCACGCAATGATTCTATCATGTTGTTGACCATAAAGAAATAATAAGATAAATATTTTTACTTTGGATTTGTGGTCCCGAAACCACTGCTCCGATTTCACAGAAAAAGAAGTTGTTACAACTCTCCCCCTTTAGGGATTTTCATCCTTGAAAATCTTACGAGTAAAAAGATTCGGGTATTGCTTTCTCATTGTATGCTTTGGTTCCCAAGTTGCTTCATCAATACCATGTCTTTTCCAAAGAAATTTTACCAAGGCTACCTTTTTATTTCTTAAATCTTTTGTTTCCCGAGCTAAGATTTTGATTGGTTCCTCACCATATGTCATATCAAGTTGGATCTCTACCTCTGTCGAATAGATAACATGCGAAGGATCAGATCGATACTGCCGTAACATAGATACATAAAAAACATGATGAATCTGATCAAGTTCTGGTGGCAAAACTAAGCGATATGCAATCGGTTCAATTCTTTCTATAATCTCATAAGGTCCAATGAATCGTGGACTCAATTTCCCTTTACGACCAAACCGGAGTACTTTCTTGCAAGGCGACACTTTCAAGAATACCTTGTCACCAACCTGAAATTCTATTTCTTTTCTTTTCAAATCAGTATAAGACTTTTGTCGATCAGAGGCTGTTTTCAGGCTGTCCTAAATTACCTTCACTTTTTCTTCGGTCTCTCGGACCAAGTCAACTCCGTGTAGCTTTTTCTCACTGAGTTATGTCCAGTATAATAGAGTTCTACATTTGTGACCATACAAAGCTTTATACGATGCCATTTTAATACTAGGCTGATAACTATTATTATAAGTAAATTCAACTAAAGGCAAATACCTTTCCCAATTACCTTCAAACTCAAATACACAACACCGAAGCATATCATCCAAGATTTGTAATACCCATTCAGATTAACCATCTGTTTGGGGATGAAATGTAGTACTAAAGTGTAACTGAGTACCCAGAGCTTCTTGCAATTTGCTCCAGAATCGAGAAGTAAACCGAGCATCTCTATCTGAAATAATAGAGATAGGTACTCCATACAATCTGACTATCTCTAAAACATATAACTCAGCCAATCTATCCAAGGAAAAATCCATACATACTGGGATAAAGTGTGCAGACTTTGTCAATCGATCAATAATTACCCAAATGACATCTTTCTTCTTTGGAGACAAGGGAAATCCCGTTACAAAGTCCATAGTAATTCTTTCCCATTTCTATTCCAATATCGTAACCGGTTGTAATAGTCTAGAAGGCAACTGATGTTTAGCTTTTACTTGTTGACATATCAAGCATTTAGATATAAACTCAGTAATATCTAGTTTCATTCCCAGCCACCAGTACATCTTTTTCAAACCATTATACATTTTATTACTACCAGGATGAATAGATATGTTACCATTATGAGCTTCATTCAAGATCTTATGTACTAGTTTAGAACCTTTTGGTACATATACTTTGCCTCTGAATAACAAATAACCATCAGTCCCAATCTAAAATTCTGAATTAGGAGTCGATTCACTCTGTACCCATCTTGCTTGCAACTTGCTATCATTTTTCTAAGCTTCAGAAATTTGTTGTAAAAACATTGGTCTAGCTTTTAACTCAGCTATGATTCAACCATCATCAGATAATGACAATTGAGTGTTCATTTCTCCTAGAGCATACAGGGATTTTCTACTCAAAGCATCTGCCACTACATTGGCCTTCCCCGGATGGTAGTCAATAACAAGATCATAATCTTTAAGTAATTCAAGCATTTCTACTCAAAGCATCTGCCATTTTACCGTCTTGCATCAAAACACAACGTAAACCATTTAATGATGTATCACTGTAAACTATAAATTCCTTACTCAATTCTGGTTGAACCAACACTGGAGCTTTAGTCAATAAAGCTTTTAATCTATCAAAGCTCTGTTGGCATTTATCAATACACTCAAATTTCACATCTTTTTGCAACAACCAGGTCATCAGAGAAGCTATCATCAAAATTTTTTTTACAAATCTCCGATAATAACCAGCTACTCCTAGAAAACTTCAGACTTCAGTCAAATTCTTTGGTGGCTTCCAATTAACAATGGCTGAAATTTTATTCGGGTCTACTTGGACACCTTCAGCAGATACTATATGCCCAAGAAAACTAAATTCCTATAGCCAAAATTCACATTTGCTGAATTTGGCATATAGTTGTTTCTCTCATAACGTTTGCAACACTATTCTCAAATGCTCAACATGTTCATTTTCATTCCAAGAGTAAAACTAAAATATCATCTATAAATACCACCACAAACCTGTCTAAATACGGGTTGAAAATTCTATTCATCAAGTCAATAAACATTGCAGGTACATTTTTCAAGTCAAATGGCATCACAAGAAACTCATAATGTCCATACATGGTTCTAAAAGTTGTATTTGGCACATCCGATTCTTTTACCCGTAATTAATAATATCCAGAACGAAGGTCAATTTTTGAAAATAAAGTAGCACACTTTTACTGGTCAAACAAGTCATCAATACAAGGCAATGGATACTTGTTCTTTATTGTAACTTTGTTGAGCTGTCTGTAATCAATACACAACCTCAATGATCCATCCTTCTTCTTTACAAATAGAACCGGTGCACCCTAAGGTGAGAAACTAGGTCGGGCAAAACATCTGTCAATCAATTCTTGCAACTGTACTTTCAGCTCTTTCAACTCATTAGGAGCTATGGATATCAGTGTCGTTCCTAGAACAAGGTCTATAGAGAACTCCACTTCTCTATCTAGTGGTAAACCAAGTAATTCTTCTGGGAATACATTAGGAAATTCACATACTACTGGCACTGATTGAATCTTTGACTCAATTACTTTTGTATCCATTACATATACAAGATAAGCATCATACCCCTTTCTAATGCATTTCTGAGCTGATATTGCTGAAGTCACATTAGGTAATCCATCCAGTTTATCATATTCAACATGAAGCAATTCACTATTTTGACATTTCAATACAATATATTTCTACTTACTATTCACCATTGCATCATACTCGGTTAACCAATCCATCCCCAAAATCACATCAAATTCATCAAATGGCAATAACATTAAGTCAGCTGAAAAGCAATAACCATTTACCATTAATAGACAATTCTTACAGACTTTATCCACCATAACAAACTGGTCCAAGGGGTTTGAAACTTTAACCATAATTTCAGTGAATTCAATAGGTAAATTTTTAATAGACACTAGGTTCGTACATATATGTGAATGTGTGGAATCAGGGTCAATCAATGTAGTAATATCAGCATCAAGTAGAGAAAATGTACCAGTAATGACATCTGGCACAGAGGCATCTTCTCTAGCACGAATAGCATATGTCCTCGCAGGTGCTCGTGCCTTATATCTAATTGTCGTATCCTTGGAAGTATCTCGACTACCACTAACATTATCGGGGTGAGGAGGTGGTCTGCCTCTCGCAACAAGATTGCTCAGCTTTGGAGCTACTTCTATCTCCTTTTCAACTCTTTCAGTTCAATCCTTGAGAAAATGGTCAAGTGAACCGCATCCGAAACAAGCTCCACTTCTAGACCAACATTCCCCATGATGAAAATTGTTACAATGTTTACATTTCAATTTGAGATTACCGACACTATCTACACTGGTTACAGATGGAGTTGTAGTCCTCGAGTTAGATCGTTGAGAGCCCCATTCTCTTTTAGAATATCCCATGGAAGTGGTTATACGATCATAATACTTCTTTAATTTCTTAGAAGTAAATGATTGTGACTTACTCATAGCTCTTTTTCCAGAAACCCGAGCCTCTCTTTCAGCTTGTTTCTTTTCCTTACTCAATTCCTCCACCTTGTGTGCTTGGTCAGCTAACACCGCAAATTCCCTTAACTCGGGAATTCCAATCAATAATTTGATATCTTCATTTAAGCCCTCCTCAAAGCGTTTACACATCTCGGCCTTAGAGTGGATCCATTTTCGAGCATATTTACTCAGTCAAACGAATTCCCTTCATATTCAGATATAGTCTGTTTCCCTGCTTAAGTTCCAGAAATTCTTTCTTTTTCTAATCCATGAACCTCTAACTAGCATATTTCTTTCTGAATTCAGTCTGAAAGAATTCCCATGTGACATTCTCCCTCGATACTACTGAAATTATGGTATTCCACCAATGATAAGTCGTATCTTTTAGTAAAGGTACTGCACATTTCAGGCACTCGGCAGGTGTGCAGGATAATTCATCAAAAACCCAGATAGTATTTTCAAGCCAAAACTCGGCCCTTTTCGGATAATCGTCTGTAGTAGCCGTAAATTATTTCGCCCCATGTTTGCAGATTTTGTAACACCCCTAACCCGTATCTATTGCTGAAATAGGGTTACAAAGTATTACCAAACTATCACATCATAACATATACATATCTCATACATTTAAACATTCAAACACATACATCATTCATATACAATCATATTGTCCCTTATAAGGCTATCTGAGATCTTAAAACATGCTTGGAATAGGTTCAGGACTAAACCGATAACATTTGTAAACTTTGGGAAACTTAGAAAATTTTCTTGAATACACAGGTCACACGCTTGTATGCCCAAGCCATGTGCCTCACACGGCCACCAGACACGCCCATGTCATAGGCAGTGTGGAAACAGGGCATACATACTGACTTGGGTCACACGGCCAACCACACGCCCATGTGTCAGCCCATGTGCCACACACGGCCAATAGACACGACCGTGTGTCTAAGCCCTGTAACTCGCTGACTTATTTTAACTAAGCTTCAGCAGACACACGGTTGAGTCATACGCCCGTGTGCTCAATCGTGTGGACGAGAAATAGGCTTATTTAAGCCAGTTTTTCTCACCTAAATTCAATCACTTATAGGCATACATATAACATCGTACTCTTATTCAATTTGGCAGCCAAAACAACCATTTCAAAAACACATTATGTGCCATTTAAAAATCCAAGCATCATATACTCAAATTAATACCCTTTGTGCCATCAAACACATACCAAACCAATATGACTTGTAAGCCGATATATGCATATAATCTATTCACTAATTCAAACAATTTGCCTATCTTCATGTCATCAACTACTTGCCAAAACATGTCATATTTAGTAAACATATACATAACCAATATTTAGCCAAGTTAAGCCAAATCACGTGGCTTAAACACATCAATGCATATAAGCTTCAATAGCTAAAATAACTCATACATCTCATATCATCAACTAGCCTATACATGTCATATTACCAATTTTAAAGAGTTCAAAAATACCAAAACAACTCCTGGACAGTGTGATGAAATCTTCGATGACTTCTAACCCAAATGAACTTTCAAATCACTGTAAAATATGGAAAATAAATAGAGTAAGCTAATAAGCTTAGTAAGCTCGTATGACTAGTATGTACTATATACAATTTAACAATTAATTCAGAATTAGAGAAACATGAGGACATATAAATCAACTCCATCAAAATCAACACATAATACAATAACAACCTGGTAATTCTTGTATGTATTCATTAGTTTTCACTTACATATCATATGAAATTATTATAATCACTTACTTGTCGAGCGTGTCACGTGTACCTAAACTGAGTCATATCATCATTTCAGTTCTCGTACTATTATCTTCTCTATTGATCCATGGAAATAACATCGAATACTCTGTATCTTGCACACTAATGGGCATATATGTGGTTAAACCACCTATATCTCGATTCACATATATAACATATTTTCGTACATCATTATAACCTATATTACCATTTCAATACAATCCAATCAAATTTGCCAAATGCATAAGCATAAAAAATCATCAATACCATGTAATTCACATAACATTATGGCAATTCATTTCTATTCGTATAAACTATAATTCATTCATATAACCAGTAGTTCATTTGTATAAACAGTAGTTCATCAGTATTAACAGTAATTCATTCGTATCAATAGTAATTCATCCATATAAACACATATCTTATTCACATGATCAGTAACAGTAATTATGCCCGTTGAACTACGTAGAATATGGATAGATACTCGAGTGATACAAACTAAGTGTATTTATTGAAAATCCGTCAACTCATTATCATTTCTGCTCTTTCGAACCATGATCGGTAAGCTCCTCTTGAGCTGATGAACAGTAAGCTTTATTGAGCTGAACAGTAAGCTCATATGAGCTGAAATGGTAAGCTCCAATGAGCTAAAAACAGTAAGCTCTTACGGGCTAATATATTAGTAAGCTTATACGAGCTGTGGTGAGTCCGCAACAAATGCAGGAGCTCAACCAAAACGGTAGCCCGAATGACATGTCACTCATATCTAACAAATTCCTACGGTTTAAACGGGGCTCGGTAATTATCCAACTTCATCATTTAAGCATTCAATGATCAATAATTCAATTTCTCAACTCATATTTATATTCAATTCAATTAAATACATACATTTAAATACTCAATTCGCATACCTAATTCATATTATCATACTGAATCCATGTAACATATATAACAATTGTAACATTAAAAACTTTGGATTGTGGTCCCGAAATTTTCACACAAACATTCTATCATACTGTAAACCTTAAAAAAATAATAAAATAAATATTTAAACTTTGGATTGTGGTCCCAAAACCATTGTTCCGATTAACCATAAAAACGGGCTGTTACAGATTTTATCTATCGGAGGCTTACCAATTCTAATAGGTTCGGCATCCTGTGGAACTTTAGGAACCGATTGAGGAGCAAGTAGGGGATGTCGTTGTACAGCGAGGTTTGTTCTCCAATACTGGGTAAACCATTCATTCATCATTTGGAAGAAGGTTTGTTTTGCCTCATCACTTCGGCCCTCAGACACTAGCCTTTCAATACCAGACGTAGAGACGACTCTTTGCACTACAGTTGAAGCATTGCTCTCAGCTTCATTGGAATCAATTCTAGCTCGGTTGGATGACATTACTACATGAAAAACACATTTAAAATTGATCACGAGTCATCACACTATCACAATTCATATAATGGCATGTATAGCTAAACTCGTGTTAGCTACATCAAATTCGATAATCAACTAAATCGTAGCTCTGATACCACTAAATGTAACATCCCTCACCCGTATTTGACGCTAGAACAGGGTTTAAGGTATTATTAAACTTACATCACAAACAATCAAACAAATCAAGTCATAAATTTACATCAAAATTAAAAACCATGCACATTCAACCATAAAGTCCCTCATACGAGCCTACGAGGCCCAAAACATGCTTTGGGAATGGTTTGGGACTAAACCGAGAACTTTAGAAATTTTTATAAAACGTAGAAAATTTTTCCACTAAACAGGGGTCACACCCCGTGTCGGCAAGCCGTGTGGTTACGCACGCCCACATCCCGACCTCATGTAACTCTCTAACTTGTAACCCATGAACAAATTGAGATCACATGGCCAAGTCACATGCCCATGTGCTAGGACGTGTGGAAAATTAATTTTCATAAAATTAGTATAGACTTCACACGCCCAGGACACATGCCCATGCCTTAAGTCGCGCCATCCATACGGCTGAGACACACGCCCATGTCTCTGCCTGTATACTCAATTCTGAGCATTCTATTTCTCAAATTTAATGTGCAAGAGACACACGGCTGGAACACATGCCCATGGGGCAGGCCGTGTGTTTTCTAGACACACGCCCGTGTGTTTGCTCGTCTGGAAAAAATAAAGCCATTTTCTAGCATCATTTCTCACCCAAAATCACCCGAAAACTTGTACATGAAACACACAACCAATTCCAACCATTTCAAGCATTCAAGTTAAGCAAATCCGTCATTCATCTAGGCATACCATTTCTTGCATACATGATCACAATCTCACCTTAACTTAACTTCGGTATTATCAACATTTAATTACATGAACTTAGCATAACACATATGTATATATATCATCATAATAGCTTACTTAATCATACCCAAAATGAACCGTTACTAGCCATTCCAATGGCTAGGTTACAAAATAACATTTCAAGCCACCATCGGCCAAGTTGTCCTATACATGCCATTATACCAAAATGATTCAACTATAAATACCCAAAGTAGTTAGCTGATAGTGTGACGATGCTCCTACGATCTTCTAACCTTAGCGAGCTTCCGAGCCTTATAAAATAGGGGAAAATAAATAGAGTAAGCATTACATGCTTAGTAAGTTCGTATAACAGAAACTAAACTTACCAATCTTGTTTATTAAATCTAAGCATACAAGGTTATGTTTTCCATCCAGTTGGCTAAATTGCCTAAACACATGCACTCAATCAAACATGTTAGCCACCAAAATCTTTATAACTATCAAGTAACATAGATGAGCTCATTAAGCAATATTCTTTCTAGTCATTACCATTTCATCTCAAGGTTTTTATGCCAAGTCAAGAGTTATATGTCCTTTTAATCATTGAATTCCAATGAATGCTCAAGTAGCACACTCGAAGTGTACGATTCAACAATCCATCAATTTCTTATTCAGGGATACCTCTTAGGGCACTTAACCAAGAAACATTCTCTCAAGCCACATATCGTTTAATAGGATTACCAGTCCAGGCTAAATCCTTTATATAACATATGCTCAGAGAAGCTCGATTAGGGTTACCAGTCCAGACTAAACCCTAATCATAACATATGCTCGAGAGGTATGATATTGGGATTACTCGTCCGGGCTAAATCGTTTCTATAACAAGACCAATGGGATTACTCGTCCGAGCTAAATCCTGTCCACAACAAATGTAGGACCTTATTAATTTCGGGAAAGTGTATACAACCATCGGAATTCAACATTCAATCGAGACTAACCCTTTATCGTCATTTCAAGCATGTACAAATTTTCCATCATAACATACAAGTAAGGCACATTAACATAAATCACATTATATACAATACAACATTCAATTTAACATATTTACATGCTCAATTAAGTTACACGAACTTACCTCGACACTTGTTCGCGTAATAATATACTAATCCAAAATCTTTTCTTTTCCTCGATCTAGCCTCAAGTTTGTGTTTTCTGGATCTACATAAATGAATTTAATCATAAATTTTATACATTTTATACTTAAACGGACTCAATTTATGTCCTAGACAAAATTATCATTTTGCCCTTAACTTTTCCAATAATTTTGATTTTGTCCCTAGGCTCGGAAAATGAAACTTGTACAAGTTATTCTCTATTCCAAGTCTAACCAAAGCCCCATTACAAATTTTATAGCACATGTATACATAAAATTTCAAAATTTTTCCTGCAATTTCAAAAGTTTACATTTTAGTCCCTAATCAACTTTTCATAAAAAATCACCTTCTAAAAGTTGTTTATCTATCAATAATCTTTCATTTTCTACCATAAATTTCTAATTTCCAGCATTTGATAACTTTTCAAATTAATCCTCTAAATAAAGATATTAGACTATCTCAGTTTCAAAAATATAAAAATCATTAAAAACGGAACAAGAACGGACTTACAATTGAGTTTGAAAGCTTGGACAAACCCTAGCTATGTCTCCGCTTCCAATTTTTTACTATAAGGGACTTAGTTGAAGAAGATGACATCTTTTATTTAGTTAATTTGTCTTTACTTACTAGATTACCAAAATACCCTTCATTTAAACCTTGAAATTTTTACCGAGCCATGCCCATTTTTGTCCATCTTAAGGTATAATGGTCTAATTACCATTTAAGGACTTCTAATTTAAAATTTCATAGCAATTAGACACCTTTAACTTATAGATTTCAAGTTTTGCACCTATTGGAATTTAGTCTTTCTAGACAAATTAAGTACTCAATCGATAAAATTTCTTAACGAAATTTTCACGCAATTATTCTATCATGTTGCTGACCTTAAAGAAATAATAAAATAAATATTTTTACTATGGATTTGTGGTCCCAAAACCACTATTCCGATTTCACTGAAAAATGGGCTGTTAGACTTTGATCCATCATTTGTTCCACTGTCTATAACTTTGAGTCAACACCCTCAATAGGTTTCAATGATATTACCTTATCTTTGACCGGCGCAACATCCATATTACAAGCCACTTGGTGTCAAATCTAAGCCAACCCCAAATTATCTTTCAAGGTATTACTGTCTCGAGCTCCCTCTCCACCATGTCACCAAAATATTTGGTGGCCTGAGCTTTATCTTCACCATTGAATGAGAATGAAATAAACTCATTGATTTCTTTAACTAGAAAGTGTATCAGATTGTCTACACTTTCACTCAAAATCGGTTTAAGCTCTAAGTTAGTGGTTAGCTCTACCTCAATGTCTACTACTACTTCTACTTCTATATCTATGTTAATTGGATCAGAGACATCCCTGGTTATATTCAATTCTTACACTTCTCTAATTCCAAACACTTGTTAACTTTCTAGATTTAATTTTGAATTATTGTCGATGAAGCATTGGTCCTTCAAATCAAAATTGGATACATCATGTACAACCTCCTCTAATAGAGTACTTGCTTGGGCTCTTTCCCAAAAGAATTCCTCTAATTGATCCAACTGTTGTTGGTTTTGTTTTAATTTAGCTTGAGATTCTTTCTCCAACTTTCCTGTTATGACGTATAGTCATACGAATCATAGGGAGTGTTGTCTACATATTCAGATATCCCTAATTATCACTCATCCATCTCTTCCAATGAAGCTATTATTTCGTTCATTCTTTGGTAAAGCTCTAGCATAAACGACTTTTGGTTCTCTATAATTGGTGATTAAATCTGATAATCAATAAGGTAAATAAAAAATTAAGAATAAAAATATTTAATTAACAAAATAATAATAATAAGCAAGGTAAAATAATAACAATCATAAAAAATATTTTTTTTAAATTATTTTTTGCATGCTAAAAATATAAATTAAATTAAACTAAAGTTTTCGATTCATATTATTTTACGGTAATCAATCTAACAAAAATTTCACCGACGCAATCTCCGGCAATGATGCCAACAACTTGATCACCTATAAACATGTTATCATTTATAATAAAAATATCACACCAAAAATATATTAAATTAAGTCGGCATTGTCCGTAAGCATACGAGTCAAATTGTAATATAGTATATGTTACAATGGAACATCGGTAAGTATTCTTAGGATCGTACCTAAGGGATTGTAGATTGAAGAAATTAATATTAAGTCACAAATTAGTAGTGCGAATCTAAATTAATATTTTAATTAAACTAATTAAATTAACTAACCTAAATTAACCTATCCCTAGTGCCAACAATGTAAGCCTCTAGCCTATGGTCGATTAAATCTCTAATTATCTAATTAAATAATTAATTATCGTAAATTGAGTTATTTATCACTCTTAGCTAAGACTACCCTCTCGGTTAATCTTCACTAAGGATTACCACCTAAGTCACCCTTCTAGGCATATAGATACCCTTCCTATCTCACCGCTTGGCACAAGTTATACATGACAAGACACCCTTCCGATCTCACCTGTCTTGATATTCTATTAAGGGGTCACTCCCTAATACACTAAGCACCCTTGAATAAATAACCAATTTCGGATAACCAATCACTTAACAAATAAATTCGTTAAATAATTGAATCATGTGAGTTATAAAATAAGCACAAGAAATTATTCTAATATTCATACAACAGTTAAATGATTAAGTTAACAAAGCATAAATAAAAGAGTAAAGATAGAGATAGCAGAATGCTCATTGATATTATATTAAGGCGTAGATCTAGAGCAATCCCTGCTTACGATTGTCTTCACATCAAAAAAGAAAAGTTTTGACTAAAACATAAAAGAAAAGAAAACTAAAAACTGTGTTTGATGAATAGGTTGATGGATTGAAGCCCCCGATGCTAAAAGATGTGCACTTCATGCTTGATATTCCCCTAATATGCCTCTGATGTTTTGGGTGCAATTCAGGATATAATCTCCAGGAATTTGACAAAATATGATTGTTGATGTCATCCTTGCTTGTGGCCCACGTTCAGGTTTATGGCTCAACACAAGTTGATATGGCTCAACATAGGTTGATCTAACAAAATTGGTATGAAATGGTGTCAAATTAGGGCATAGTGGTTTTTTTGGTTTATAAATGGATAGATTAATGCATAGGTATGTAATTTGATTGGTATTGTGCACAAAATTAAGGTGCATTTATGCACCAAATGGATTAATGGTATAGATGGCTTGGAATAGGTACCAAATGACTGATTTTTTTCTAAAAACACAATCGTTGTCCTAACAACCACATTTCCTCATCGCAATGTTGGTTGGATAGTAGGTGACATCGTGACGTGACAAACTGTTTGGTGACTTCACGACGTGGAGAAAGCAACATTGCGACGTCGACCCTAGATTTTTAAAACTTTACAATTTGGTCCTATTTCACGCTCGAGTCAACAAAGAGCTTTTGTAAGCTTGATTAAGATTCGAATTTAATTGTGTATCATAATATCTAGGCATTTATGATCTGAATGAATATTTCAATTATTTATTTATAAAATATTTTTTCTAAAAATTAAGAGTGTCGCAAAAAGGTTATTATTTGATCTCGGGTTGACTTTAAAGCATTCACATGATCATATAAGACCCGAGAAAGAATGTTCATGTTATTCAATATTGTATTATTGATTGATTGTCTGATTAATAAAGTGAAATGATTTTTGTATCGTGTATTTTTCATTAGTTTCTCTGACAATGAATGTTGCACTCTATTGCTCGAACCCTATGTAGCAGCCCGTTTTCAGTGGTATTGGAAACGGTGGTTTTAGAACCTTGTATTCTGATGATCGAGTCAGTAAATATTATTTATTAGTATTTACGAGTTTCCTATAGAGTTCTATTGAGTTTTAGTCCGGCAATTTTATTAAACAGTAAGTAATTAAGGTACAAGGACTAAATTATAAAAACTGTAAAAGTTAATTAAAATTAAATTGAAACTTCAAGGACTATTCAAAAATTTTATCTTTTCCCGGATTATTTTCAATTTGGTCTAATTTTCGATCTATCCAATTTTGTAGTCGAATGTGAAATGTTTCTTTGGTTTTTCTCTCCTCCAAGATTCAGCCAAGGAAAAAGATGATAACTTTGTCTTTTAATTTGTCTTTTATAATTAGATTAATGATTAATTAAAATTATTTTAATTAATTAAACATAATTAACTTAACTTATTAAGACATTAACATCATATAGTGGATTCTTCCATCACTTTCCACTATCTAATATAAATAAAATGTCCAATTTCTCATTTGGTTCTTTAGCAATTAAAAAATCTATAGCGATTAGACTTTTTTAACTTTTACAATTTAGTCTTTATAGCTTAATTAACTATCCATTTGACAAAATTAAGGGACTAAAATTTAATTAACCTTTATACTAACCTCATAAATATTAAATAATAATATATATGAACTCAAACATTGAAAATAGGGTTTCGAAACCACCATTTTCAGCATCACTGAAAATTGGGCTACTACAAAACCAATGAAAACATCTATCAACAAGATGACTAATTTTCCCACACAATTGGCATTGTAGATGAGAGTTGTTATGAAACTATCATTTGTCTATACCTCAATAAGGCCAAAACGCCCTTTGATCTTAACCATTATATCTTTGTGAATTAGACTTAGCAATCCCTTGACCATTGCATGGCAGAAACTTGATCTAGAATTTAACTTTTGAAGAATATGTTGAACCATATTCACTCTAACTAGTAATATAAATGGTTCTTTCTGTCGAGATTCAACGTCCATCAATATTGAAATTACACCATCAAGTATGAAGGGTCCCTACTAGAAGCCATAACAATAACAATAACAATAACAAATGTATCATATTCTTAAGGTAATCCATTTAGTATTCTTGTAATATGCTCAATGTCTTAACGAGAATACCATAGGCTATAAGGGTGTCACAAATTTCTTTAAGTTGCGTATTATACTCACGCATAGGTAATGTATCATTTTAAATCCCTTTAAATTTGTAATGAAGGTGCATGACCTTGGTAATAGAGTGAGTGAAAAAAATTCTAAATAAAGTTTCCAACATAGAAGAAAATGTTTCGAAACTAGCAAGTGAAGGAAGTATATGAGTATTTACAATTGAAAGAAACCATGAAGTAAGAGCACAACCTTGCTTGTTTAGGTTTTGTACTCTTCATTTTCACTTAAGTTCCATCATCATTGTAAACAAATTTAGGTGGAATTATTGTAAATCCATCTAAATTATTTTCCAACCCATGATTGCTCACCATCAAGCTTATTTGTTACTTCTATAACAAGAAGTTTTTGTCATCTAGCTTCATGTTGATCTTCTTGTTGGTAAAAGATTGAGTAACTTCTGGAGCACTTGGTTATGAAGCTATGACAGAATGGTCTAATTTATGATCTCTTCCAAATGCCATTAAAAACCTCCAAGAACCTTTTGCTCATCAATAGATCAAGTTCATTCTTATTCTAATACCATGTTGAAATTCAAAATACACAATAAGAATAGAATGTAGAGATGTAAAATACGAAGGAAAAATAAAAGAAAAAGGTGTACAAAAGAAAAACTTTATGATTTGTGTTCATTCAAGAAAATGCTTTATCAATATAGAGATTAGGACTATGTATCTACACAACATTGGAAATTGAGATAACTAATGCTAACTAATACAACCAATTGGAAATCGTGTAACTACTTCCTTAATTAATATAACAACTCAAATTAACTTACTGATATGCCGTAGTTTGATATGCAAAATTAGACTTTCCCGGTACATTTAAGGATCTTATTCTCAAGCAAATTAGTGTCTTTTACGTAGCTTTTTTTTTTGTAATTTTTAGGTTTTAAGTTAATAAGGGTATATACCTTGTTTTTACTCATTTTGAGACCCAAATTGGCCAATAGTGTCATGGGGCTCTAATGTATGGGTGAGTGATGTAGGGACGTGTTGGAGGCTAAAATCAAGTGAGAACGGCACTAAAAGAGAGGACATTGCGATATCCAAACCTTGGAATTACGATAACTCCAACAAACTAGAGATTGAAGATCACCCTTCAATGGTATCGCGATATCCACCTACCAAGAAGCACCTCAAGTCCAATATTGTCTGAGGTATTGCGATATCCCATTCCTTGGTATCACGATACCAATATCGTGTGGGGATAAAAATTGACTAAAAGGGTAATGTTTGTCCATCCGAAGCACTGATCATTGAAGGCCTGTTCAAGGGTATTTTTAGCACAATAATTGGGTTAGAATAGCTGTTATAGCAGCTAAATTTTGGCTAAGAGATAAAAAAGGCCACATTATAGTAGTTTTAACCTAGGTTTTCTTTAGTTTTCTCTTAGCTTTTATTTCTCTTCTTCTAGGGTTTCTTATTTCTATTTCCTTAGTTGTAGATTTAACACTTATCTGTAACTTTTCTTCTTGTTTTAGTTGTTCTTAGTTTTATTTAAGTTAGTTATCACTATAGCTTACGGTTATTTTCACTTTTAGTCCTATTACTTTGGTTGTAAGACATTTTTAACTTTAGTTTAATGTATTTCAATTTCTTTTACTTTGCATCTGTTAAAGCTTGTTCCTTTTATGTTTATTACTTTAGATTTTCTTATTGAATGTTTCTTTTTACATTCCCTTTTAGTTCTCATGCATAAAGATCCCAACTTTTAACTTTTTCTTAAGCTTTTCTTTAATGGCTTCCTTACTTTTCATTTTCATGTTTATTATCTTTATTTTCAGCATGAGTAGCTAAACCTTTAAGGGGATTGGTTGATGAAGATGTGGTAAGATGATTTTTGGATGAAAGACCAAATCGTAATAAATTGGACTAATTTTAATGAACTTAAAAACTTAGGATTGACGACCCTAAGGGAACATTGAAGCAAATGAGACCGATAGGAGATCTTGTTGGGCATCAATTCATTAGACCCCGGATAACCGGTGAGATCAAGAGATAATCCAAATTAATTTGTCTAACTTGATAAAATTGAGACTAAAAGGTAAAATGGAGCCATTTTGGGAGTTTAAGTGATTTGAATCATGAATTCAAAGATTCTATAGCACCCCTTACCCAAGTCCGAGACCGGAGCTGGGCATGAGGCTTTACCTGACTTAAACACATGCATTCAATCTTTTCTGAAATGTAAAAACTAGGTCCAATTAAAACTTTCCTTTCATAGTCCGTTTATTTCCTAATATGAGCCTACGATACCCAAATCATGCTTTGGGAACAGTCTGGGATTAAATTTGGTCGCTTATAAAAACTTTGGAAAATATCACTTGAAACAGGGCACACGCCCGTGTGGCCCTTGGGACATGGCCGTGCTAATGGCCCATGTGACGCACACGGCCTAAGTATCTAGGGATACGCCCATGTTCCATACCCATGTAATTTTAAATTCCAATTTTGAACCTACAGAGGTTTTCACACGACCTGACGCACGCCCGTGTCCATGGCCCGTGTCCCTTACACGGCCATGACACATCCGTGTCCTAGCCCGTATTTAAAAGCCTTGACATTTTGTTTCTAACGTTAGCATCCAATTTAAGGCACATGGCTGAAGCACACGCCCGTGGCATAGGTCGTGTCCTCCACACGGATGAGACACACAGCCTTGTCTCTGCTCGTGTATTTACTACCATGCATTCTGACTTGAAACTTTTACGTGCAGGGGACACACGGCTGGACAACACGCCCATGTGCCTACCGGTGTGGACAATATAGGGCTATCTACCAAGCCCTTTGCGACCCTGAAACACAAAATAACAACATCCATCATACTAAAGATCATCTTAATATGATTCCTCAATCCAACAACTACATCTAAGGCCTTAACACATTTCACACTTACTAAAACAACTATAAATTACCCATTCATGAAATAACTTCTTGTATTCATATAACAACCTTCAATTTTAACCATTCCTGTGGCCTTATACAAAATGAATCAAAATGCTAAAATAAGCCAACACATTTGGCCAATTAACAATGGCACCAAAATTCTAAAGTCAAAATCTTATATATGCCATAATCAAAATAAATGGATTTAACTATACCAAGTGCTCCAATTGGTAGTGTGATCGATCTCCGACGTCTGTTGATCCACAAGCTAATTAGGCGGCACTATAAGAAAATGGAAAGAAACGGGGTAAGCATAAGGCTTAGTAAGTTGCATGAAAATGAACAACAACTATTTATCATAAGACAATATGCTTATAACCTTTCATAGCTTATTCATGAACACCATAAGTAAACGTAAATGCAACTTACTCATCACCATCCAATACAACTTGTATTGCATACATTAAGCCCATATCTCATACATTTCAATTAGGTACATGTATCACTCATCATATGATCGTAACTTTTCTCATTTCGACATAAATCATAAACCTTTTGTTGAACCATTTGGAATACTACTAGATACTCAATGGCCCTAACATGGGTTAAGACACCGATGCCATGTCCCAGACATGGTCTTACACTGGCTTTCATATAGCGAGGTCGATGCCATGTCTCAGACAAGTCTTACACTGGCTCTCATCTATCGGTGTCGATGCTATGTCCCAGATAGGTCTTACACTAACACATAACAAGCTAACGCCATGTCCTAGACAGGTCTTACACTAGCTTGTCTATCTCGAGGCTGATGCATATCCCACACATGTCTTACACTAGCTCTTGTCTCAACGCCAATGCATGTCTCAGACATGTCTTACACTGGCTTTAATATCTCGAGGCCAATGCATGTCCTAGAGTCTTACACTGGCTCTCATATTGTGGTTGATGCATGTCCCAGACATGTCTTACACTAGCACACATATCACCCAATATCAAGGTACTAATATCCAAGTTTATTCCAAATGTTCAACGAAAGTCTCTACTATGTTAATTTCTCAATATGTATTCTCATACTCAAACTCAAAGTAGTTTATGCCATATCAATACAACTGCGCATCATAAAGATATAGTTGCATTATTAACATACAACTTACCTCGGATTACAAAATGTAGGCGACTAGTCGATTTTAGTCTACTTGCTTGGCTTTCCCCCGGTCTAGGTTTGGATTTTGTAATTCTTTATCTATAATGATAAAAATTCACAAATTTAATCATTTTATTGATCTAGGTACTCAACAATCCATAATTGGGCAAAATAACCATTTTGCCCTTAAACTTTTACAAAATGACCATTTTACCCCTAGACCCGAAAATTAATTTTTACCATATTTTCTCATTAATCAAGCCTATCCGAATACTTTTCATGCTAGGAGAAGCTTACAATTTTCATTATTTCACACATTTATCACCTATTTAACAACTTATGCAAAATAGTCCTTAGTTAGGGTTTCCATGAAAACTATTTCACAAAAGTTGTTTATTTCACAACTATAACTCATATTCTTCTATAAAATTTTAGAAATCAACATGTCTACTACCATGGAAAAACCCTAGACTTTCAAACATGTTGCAAAATAGTCTCATTGTTAGAAAGCTCATGCTATAAGGACCTCAAAAGTATAAAAATATTCAAGAGAAACCATTAAATCAGTTACTTGCAAAGGCTTTAAGTTGCTTAAAATTTTGCAAGCTTCCATGGCCATTTAGTTGGAGAAAAAAATCAGTGGAGAGGAAAGAGAGAGATAAAAAAAAATGACAACTTTTACTATTTGTTTTATTTTATTCAATTTCAACACCTAATTTCACCAAATTTTTAGCTTTTGACCACCTTTGTCTCCTATGGCCAGCCATGCTATTCTAAAGGGTCAAATTGCCCTTTAAAGACCCCTAGTTTAAGTTTCATGGAAATATAAAACCCTTAGCTATCAATTCAAGACTTTTGAACTTTATGCGATTTAGTCCTTTTTCACAATTAAGCATGAAATCGCTAAAATTAATTCACCAAAATTTTCATACTTTCATATAATCATGCCACAACACATAAAATAATATTAAAAATAATTTCTCCGATATCAGAAACGGTTCCGAAACCACTGTTCCGACTAGGCCCAAAATCGGGCTGTTACAACATCAAGATCAACCAACCACTGTTTGTTATTTAATTGTTAATTTCTTAAGCTCACACTTTTTACAATTTAGTCATTATTAGTTAGGTAGCAAATTAGTTTAATTTCTCTTGACTTTATAATTTGTCATAATATAATCTTTTACGATTAGTTGGTTAGACTCTTTATTTCGTACACACGTTATTTAGAAATTGGTCAATCCACGATTCTCTTAAGTTCGATCCTTGGAATACTATAGTGTTTTATTTTACAAACCTGTCACACTTGGAGTAAGCTGGGATAATTATAGTTTATTTTAATTCCCGAGTGTTGATTCATATCTATCTCTTTTCGTTCGCGAGGATGGAGAGAGAGAGAAAGGTAATAATTGAAATGTATAGTTTGACCAATTCTATTTACCAACATCAATTTCACACTATTGCTAATGTTGCAATGATTCAAGTTCTTTAAACTAAAATAATATCATGTAATTTACATAAGTCAATCTCATGAAATTAACATTTTTTCAAGTTTTACATAAATGACTATTTTGTTTATTTTTCTAATTTTGAGAAAGACTTTTGCGCTTATTTTAAAAGTATAAGGACCAAAATGCACTTAACGCTATGGTATAGGAATCTTTATAACATTTTTGCCAAAATTTTCTTTATAGAAATTTTTGTTTAGAAGTGTAAATTTCAACATCTTCAAATTCTGAAAAAAAATACATTAAAAGAAAGTAGGTAGAAAAAGACAAAAGTGTGTAAGAAAATTTATTTATTTTGGGAAGGGGGGATAACTAAAATTCAGTAGTGGTGTCCACCAATCCATTTACTACAATAATTATTTTAATTTATTTAATGTTTTTTTCGAAAATTTTATTTAATGTTTTAAATGCATGGACAATATAGAAATGAATTAAATATAAAAATTAAGATGCAACGTTAATCAAAATTAATATTGACTGGTGAAAGTGAAACGTCCTTCACTTCACATGCCATCATGATTTTCTCTCTTTCACACTAATACTAAAACCTCCCAGAAAAAAAAAAGAAAAAGAAAATTCAGTTGAGGAATTAGGATTTTATACGTATATTCCATTAAATTAATTAATTAATTAATCTTCAAAAATTTAGGTTTAAATTTTACCATGCATAATTATAATGAGTAGATGTCTAATTTTAATATATGAATGAATTTTGTTCAGTTTTTTTTTTTTGGACCATTAAATTTTTTATTGATGTAATTTTATGTTATAATTAAATATTTGAATATATTTATATTTATGAAAATAATAATTTTTATTTCAAAAAGAAATATGTACCAGAACGTTACAACAATTAATTATATAGCAATAGAATAGAGAGTATAGACCCAAAGTTCACTAAATAGGGTAAAATAACACCCCATACGAGGTGAAAGATCAACAAACATGACCCAAGGCATATTTTTTAATTACTCCAATCGTTGTGAGTTATTAATAACATAATATTTACCAACAATACTGTAGTAGTTGCTGAGTACAGTTTAAATAATTATTAAATAAATTGAAAATCAGAATATGCATAAATTTATATTAAAATAAATTTAGATAGAAGTCATATATAATGAAACTTAAATCAAAATAAAATTTAGAGAGAATTTATACATAGTTTACAAAATGTAAGATATAAATATGAAATTTTAAAATTCTCATAATCTCATTTTCTAAAAGAACTCATACATGAACTTTGATTTTATGTAATTTTATACATCAAAATTTTACTTTTATTCAACTTTTTAGAAATTACTGACGCCATTGTTAAATTAGCATTGCTTTATGTTGATATATTACATATACAAACCATTATATTAATTCAATATGAAAATAAATGTATTTATTTATTTCTTTAAATGTACACAATTGAATTAAAATCAAAGTTTCATGTGTGTGTATATATATATATATATATGAACTGCAATTCAAATTTCAAGTGCATAATTGCACCAAATCAAAATTTATGTATCAAAATGCACATTGGAACAAAGTTTATGTATAAATTAGATATTTACATCTTTATAGATAAAATTTGTGGATTAGTAATAAAGCTTATTATTTATTTTAAGGGTTAATCGCTAGATGTCCTCAAATTATAATTTAAATTTTACATTAGTCCCTAAAATTTAGAATGTTTTAGTTAAGTCATCAACATATTATTATCATATCAATGAGATCCTTCAGTCAATTTAGGGTAAGTTTGGATGGGCGGTGTGTTTATCTGTGGTTAGTGTAAAAACAGCTGTGGCGGTGAGATTAGATATTGTAGCGATACGGTAGCATGAGACAAAAAGTAAGCTAAACGCACCGCACCGCCATCCCAAACCCACCCTTAGACAATATTAAATGTCAACTACGTGAATCAATTGTATATACAAGAATTTAAATTTTTTTATTTATCTCTTATTAATTTAATTAAATAGAGATAAAATAATCATTTAATATTATCCCTTAATTATTTATTTTTTTAATTAGTAATAATATAATTTTTTATTATTTATCTCCTATTTAATTAAAATTAATTTGAGAAAACCATTATGATCAGCATATGATGTTGCTATTTTAGTCCATAATAATTTGACGCATGATAATTTTAATTTGACACGTAAGACGAAAATTTCTTCTACTACACTTTCATCTATATATGTATGAATAAAAATAAAGCAAATAATTAAATTCAAAAATTAATTTTTTTTAATGAGATCAAAATTTGAATTAGGAAAAAGAAATATTTAGCAAAGGATGTTAAATAGAGTTGATCAGCTACTAATTGAATATGTATTAACTCATCATAAAACCACAGTGAATGTCGTAAAAAAGTAGGTTTGCAAATTAATCAACAGAAAAGGAAAACAGTTGAAATGAAAGATATATTTATGATATTTTGTTTTCCGTTTTCCACCATCACTAAACACTTGAAATGAATTACAGTACTCCAGCCTTAATGAACATTGAATATAAAATATTTTTTTGGTAGGAAATATAAATATAAATTAGCTACACATGTTGAATAGTATGATTTAATTTGTCACAACATTGGCTTTTATTAGTGCAAGCAACACAGTTGTAATTATGAGAGTCGAAGAGAAAGGGTTTTTTTTTTTTTTTCAATCTTATTATTTTTAGTTTTTAAGAAAAATTATTAATTACAAAAGCCAGTTCCAGTTGTTGTGAAGCTAAAGCTAGTTTTAGGGTGTTTACCAAAAAGTGGATTGTGAGGAATTTGTGTAGAGTAGTATACCAACAAATTGTACTAGGCATTGGCAGCGGCAGTGGCAATGGCAATCATGATCCCAATTGAATCAACATTTAGCTTATTACTTGCATCTTTCAGGATTCATCTACTCCCTTTATTGTGCCTTAATGTGGCACTGATTTACATAACTCATAGCTGATTTATTATGCTATCATGTGGCGAATATGATCAAATCGTATACAATAATTAGTATTGCTATATAATTCTTTTACGTCCTTAGAAATCGAAATCAAACTCCTATATAAAGCTAATTCAATAATTAGTATTGCTATTTCATATTGGAAGAGAAAGCTTTCAAATTAATTGTCATTTATAATTTAAAGGTGGAGATGAGATTGTGAAATGAAAATTGAAATACTCACACTATCTAGTTTCCATTACACGTTTCATTTAGGTGCTTTGAAGTTTTAGCATCAATTTATGATCTTCTACATTTATTCAAAACAATATGAGTATTAACATAATGTTTTGATTCAATTATACTCTTTGGTTTTTATTTATTTTTTAACTTTTGAATTATAATTTATTTGACCTTACTTGTTTAATTTTAAAATTAAAGTCTAATTAATAACCCTATTAATAAATTTTCATTAAATTTGAATACATGGCATTCTAAACATTTGATTTTTAAAATTAAGTATTGATAACTTATGTCGAATTTTAACATAAATTAAGTAATAATAATATTTTTTTTACAAGAATTCAATTTTAATTTTTAAATCAAACAATTAATTGGGATAAATTCTTAGAATGATTATGTCATAGTTGGCCCCTTAACTTTCATTAAATGCGCAATTTGGTACTTATAAAAAGAAAACCTGCAATCAGGTACATGTACTACTCCTCTGTGCACCAATCTACTCCCAAGGCTTATCACCGTTACCGAGCCCTGCTGACATGGCAGCAACCTAACACTGGATGAAACCCGTATAGCTTCTTTTTTTTCTTGCATAAATTACACGTGGACTAGGGTATAATTAATATATAATATACTCTCATATCATTTTCTAATACGAGGTGAAGTTACAAATTGGATAATGAGAGAGTACATGAATACGAGTAAAATTCAATTTAATTTAAAAAATTTGATAAAAAATTTTAAATTATGATTTAAATAGTTTGAGTTAATTTAGTTATTCAGATAAATTTAAATAAAAAATTAGGTTTTTTATATAACTCGAATATCAATTATACAATTCGAGTTATCCAAAAATTTGAATAAAAAAAAGTAAAATTATGTCTTTTGATAAACGTTTACCAATTAAGTTAAAAGGCAAAACTATTATATTGTTTATATAGTTAAATAATCTTATACTTCATCTATTAGTTAAATAATTGGTCTATGTAAACGTAATATTGAGTATAAACAATAAAATTCATTAACTCGACTCGACTTGATTCGAAATTTTTTGATTTGATTCAATTCGATTTAAAAAAATTTTCATATTAAGTTCAATTGTTAAAATATGATTCATCAATTACATTAACTCGAAAAATTTTTACTTAACTCGATCGAATTTTTACTTCTACTTACAAACCTTATAGAACTCTATTGACATGACAACAACTTAACATTAGATGACACGTGTATAGCTCTTACTTTTCGTTCAATAAATTACACGTGAATATGGGTACAATTAATATATAATATATTATTATAAAAAAAAATTAATACACCGTCAAATTACAAATTATAAAAAAATACTATCAACAAATTTTAAACCTTAGATCATTTTGAACCTTGATCATTGAGATTCGAGTAAAGGAATCTTAACCATGCTGTTGGCATTAATCATTATTTTTGAAACTTAATTAAACTCTTTTACAATATTTTAAGACCTAATATCGAATCATATTTCTGGTAATTTTGGAACAATTGACACACCTCAGCTCTTAAACGTGTCTGTCTCGAACTTGTGCGAATCAGTCCCTTATACAACTCCGTCTGTTCTCAGTTAGGTAACAAGCTGGTTGAATGTTAGTGTAGTTGATCGATATTTTCGAACCTCATCTTTGCAAGTACTTTTCTACAAAATTATCGAGAAAACTAGTTCAATTGAAGCGTCGAAATTTACACATAGGCCTGTTGGACAGATTTGTTTAATATAAGAATATTGCAATATTTGCTTGCGCTGTTTTTCTTTCTTTTTTTTTTTTTTTTCTAATTAGGTTCTAATCTCTCAACATTTAAGATATTTGAAATTTAATCTTTTTGTTATTAATCCTAAGCATTTAATCTTTTTACCCTTTCAGTTTAATAATTGAAGTCTTCCAATGCAGCCTTAGCATTGTTGGTTAAGTCAATTGGCCCAATACTTGAATACCTAGGTTCAAATTTCACCATATATAATTATGATGTATGATTATTCAGTCCTATCATGTGTGTATGCAATATATAGGATTTGTCAGGTTCTTTTGTTAGAAAAATTCGGTTTGAAAATAGTTTTTTGTACAGTAAAAAATAAAAATTTTGAAAACCGATCTGGTTTGTGATATTTATAGTAATAAACCCTTTACCAAAATCGTACCTAAGTTTTCAGCTAAACGGATCCTTGTCGTTCTTCCTTTCAACTGAACGACCTTCTTCGCTATTCTTGTATCACGAACTACTTCAAATGTGGGCTCAAACGATTCGAATCAAACACAAAACTAGAAATAGTTTTCTTTACTTTCAATGTGAAAGCACAATCTCTTCTCAATAGAAACTGATAGAATTGTTATTCTAAAAAATAGATTTAATACTTAGAGAATAAACTCTCACTATTTTCGGGTAGAGTAACAATATCTTCAAGTTGTATATTTAGTCTTATTGATGTCAACTCTTTATAATGAGAATAGGTAAAATCCTTGTTCAATTGTAGAAGACCATTTCAATAGGAAAAACATACTCCTAGTCTAACTAGGAGTATATGTCCTCATTAAACATGAGAGGTTTTTGGGTCTCTCCAACATCAAGTCCAATTACAAGTATTTCCTAAACTTTTAACTCAGAACATTATAATTCAATCCAACCCGATATTTTTTTTTCTATTTCCCACAGTAAACATATTAAATTAATAAATTAATTTCCCAATTAAATAATTTTCTCAACTCAATTCTAATTCTGTTAAAATGATGACAATCTATGAGAAAATATATTTAATATTTCTACATTCAACGGATTTTTTATGACCAAATAATTTATTTCCATTTTCTAACTTCATTTACTTCGCAAACCATAAATTCATTTTCAGGCTATTTTCATTTTCATTTAGAGAAAACCACATTCATTTCCAAAAGTTTCTCATTTCTCTAACATTTCCATTTCTATTCATTTGATTCAATATGCAATTCATTTTTAGTTTAAGCAAGCTAGCGGAGGGACCTATTGGATATATGTGATTAGGACTCAAATGATTTATAATTAAATTCCAGCTTTTCTTCTATTAATTATAAACTCATTTAGTCACAGAGTCATTCCACCAAAGTATCATGACTGAACTCTCTCTAACGACATACAATTACGAAAGCAACTCGATTAGTACTCATCCAATGACCTTGTCGTAAGTGTTTAGGAGATGAAATTTATATTCTTAAAAGATTGATGATTTTATTTTTAAAGGAAACAAATAGAAACATTATACGAATCTCATACTGAAAGATAATTAATTTTTAGTGAAGAATGGTCAAAGTTGTTTAGTAGCAGAATAGGGGAAATTTTTTAAATATATATTATATTAATTGGCTTAAGTGGAAATTATGAAATTTTTATGGTAAAAATTTCATTGAGTCTAGTTTCAAAAGTAACAAGCAAAACCAAATTTTGGATTCTTTAGGCCAAGATATAAATAATTTAGTGATTGCTACTTAAGTGGACAACCTTGCCAAAAATATGTAGTTAGTGAATCATAATTAATGTTACATATAAGCATACTATACTCAAAATCAAATGTTTATATATATATACGCATGCACTTATAGGATGTAGAATGAAGAGGAGGAGGAGGAAAAATAATAGAAGAGTTGTAATATTAAGAAGTTGTTATAAGTGATGAAATTACATATATATATATATATATATATATATATATATATATAAAAGAAAAGTTTAAATGTATTGTTGAGACATTAAGTGAGTAATTATTGTTTGAATGAAGTTTTAGTTAATAAATTGAGGTATTGTATAAAAATAGATTGTTTGGTACATTTTGGCAATAGCTATGGTATGTATAAAAAGGCAAACCAAGTTGTGAGTGTGCGATTTTTAATGGACCCACTTGTAAAATTTTAATCATTTTGGAAAATATATAAATTTAGTTATATTTAATGGAGTATCATATTACAATTTATGATATTGAGATTGAAAATGGGAAAATATGAATTACATATTGAATTGGTTGGATTAGGATATATAAGCATGACCTAAGGCAATAAGAGATTGAAGGAACAGAGTTGACGACGTGATGACAAGCTCACCACATTGCTACAGTTCAAGTTAGTAAGTGACATTGCAACGTGGAACCCCTAACGTTGCAATGTCGATCTGAAATTTTTGAAAACTTTACATTTTAGTCTTTGTTCAATGTTAGACTGTTTAAAGAATTGTAATAAGTCCGTATAAAAACTCAAAAATGAATCATAGACATGTAAGATACGTGTAATGGTCATAATTTAATTAAATGTGTCATATCCCGAATTTCTAATGTTATCTTTGCATGATGGTAAAATAAAATAAGTTATGATCTGAGGGTTAAGTGTTAGTGAAATTGTCCTTAAAACCTAAGTTCAAATTCCTTCCCTTGTATAATTTTTATTTTGTGCAATTTTGCTCCTAACCCTATTTTGTGTCCCTACTTAGAAACTATAACACCCCTAACCCGTATCCATAGCCGAAATAGGGTTATGAGGCATTACTGATCCATCGCAACATAAATCATACATATATGCATTCATAATCAAATTTCATTCAACACATTCACATTGTCCCTTATAAGGCCCTACGAGACCTTAAAACTTGCTTAAAAGAGGTTCGGGACTAAATCGATAACATTAGCAAACTTTGGGAAACATAGAAAATTTTCTTGCATTTAAGGGTCACACGCCTGTGTGAACAAGCCGTGTGCCTCACATGGCCACTAGACACCCCGTGTCATAGGCCGTGTGAAAACAGGGCATACATACTAACTTACACCACACGGCTGAGGACACGCCCGTGTGCCATGGCCGTGGGAAAACTAGAGGAGTTACTGACTTGTGTCACACGGCCGGCCACAAGCCCATATGCCAGCCCGCGTGCAACACACGGCTAGTAGACACGCTCGTGTGTCTAGGTCATGCCAAACCTGTATGGTATACTGACTTAATTTGAAAGGATACCCCAAGGGACACACGGCCGTGTAACAAGGCCATGTTTCGCACATGGCTGAGACAGACGCTCGTGTCTCTGCCCTTGTGGACAAAAATAGGCCATTTGCCAAGCCAATTTGTCACCCTTTTCTCATGCACACCTAGCAACTAAAATGGTACCATTTACATTTATAGGTAGCCAAAACATGCCAACTCATACACAATTCATACCAACTATCCTCAACCATTTCAACTACTAAATTTCATATTCAAAACATACCAAATCATTATGCCAAAATCATCAAAACTTACATAAGTTCCAAATGCATTTACTCATCATCATATCATCCAATTCAAATTTCAAAATAACACCAATTCAATACCTTATTCTCATACCATACTAGGCTAAATTCACAAGGCATACCATTCACATTACATAGCATATATAAACACATTCAATAAGTAAAATTCACATCCCACAACTTTACCAAATACAAGCCAAATCACATGGCTATAATTTCATAACACAAATTGTACCATAATGACACTAGTCTATACATGCCATATACCATATATAAAAGGCTTCAAAATTACCAACAAAATGATCGATAGTGTGATGACATTTCCCAATGATCCCCGAGTCAAGCTAGCTTCGATAATCTATAAAACATATACAAACAACACACAGTAAGCTTCATAGCTTAGTAAGCTCATAAGTGATTAACTCAATTCATAAAATAAATGTAATACAACCATTTTCACATTACCAAATCAAAATCACATTAACTACAAACCTTTCTCATGTCTCAAAACATGATCCAATAATAATCTCATTGAACTTTCTCAATGTAATATTCGAATAGGTTCCATACGTACCTGTACCACCTCGTACTAACCTCTTTCTCAACTACATCATTCATTACCCATTGAACCATTTGGAATAGAAGTTGGATACTCAAGATCTCAATCGATAAGTACCTATACCATGGCCCCTTAGCCAAATCAAGGTAACTTATCTCGGAGTACCTATACGATGGCTCGTAGCCAAATCAAGGTATTATTCGCACCTAAGGTGTCGATATCGTGGCCTGAAGCCAACTTATCCAATATGCATGGCCCAAATCCAAATTAGTATATCAACTTATAACATTTCACAATTATCCAATTCTATTCCTAAGGTTCAACTGAGCTTTCACACCTCTCGTTTCTATCATCGAATGTATTCGTAGAGTCGTTTTCACTATTCAACACTATTTGTAATCTCATAATCATAGTTTATGTGATATTAAAACATTTAACATGCATTTATAATAAAATTACCACATACGAACTTACCTAGTACTTGGAATTGACGAATCGAATTGATAACTCGATAACCTTAGATTTTTTCTGATCTAAATTCGAATTCTTTCTTTCTTGATCTATATGTATTCAAAATTAACCCATTTAATCATCAACTCAATCAATTTCATCCACAAACACATATTTTAGCCAATTTACACTTTGGCCCTCAACTTTCATATTTCTTACAATTTAGTCCATATTTCAAAAATACACAAAATTCAGACAATTAAATCCAATTACATGCTAGCCAAATTTCATAGGGACCCCTAGCAGCCCAAAACTTTCATTTATTACACATTTCAACTATTCAATTTGTAAATTTCACGATTTAATCCTTATTTGACATTTTTGTCAAAAAATCACTTTACAAAACATGTATATCAAACACCAAACTTTCATATTTCATCATCAACATTCAAAAACATCCAACTATCATCAATGAAATTTTAAAAAATCACCAAAAAACTCAAAAATTAAGGTATGGGCTAGATAGTACTCAAAGCAACGATCACAAAAACGTAAAAAATCATCAAAAATCGAGCAAGGAACATACCTTAATCAAGATCAATGTGTGTCGAATATGTGACCCCTAAATGGATTTCTTCTTTCTCTATTTTCAGTTCAAAGAAACAAAGATGAACATGTTTTCATCTTTTGTTTTATTTATTATTCATTGTTTTATTTAATTACAAAATTAACCTTAATTAAAATCTATCAAATTTCATGTTATTAAGCCCATTTATGTCAAATCCCACTATAAATGGTCTAATTACAACATAATGACCTTTCATGTAATAAGCCATAGCAATTAAGCACTTCTAACTTATAGCATGCTACTTTTGCATTTTACGCGATTAAGTCATTTTTCTCAAATTGAGCTATTAAACGGTAAAATTAGCTTACGAAAATTTCACACGTATATATTTACATGCTGTAAACACCAAAAAAGAAATATTAAATTAATTTTACGACCTCGAATTTATGGTTCCGGAACCACTATTCCAATTTAGCTAAAACTGGGCTGTTACAGAAACCCTAGGTATAAATGTTATTTTTCTCTTTTCTGTCAGCCTTTACTTATTTGTTTTCTCCCTTGTCATCCCACTCTCTCTATTTTCACTCTTCTTTCTCTAATTTTCTCTCTTTTCTTCCTCCTTGTGCCACCCAATTAACATGTTTTTATCAGCATTGTTGTGCCCCCCTCTCCTCCTCTATTACTGGCATCATTTTGCATTGTTTCCCTCCACTCCTTCACTCTTTGTTAATTATTTTTAATGCTCTTCTTTTCCGCCCCTTTGCTACCATTTTTCTTGCGTAGCCACTCTTTGGGCCTTCATTTTCTCATCTTATTTCATTATATTTACTACTAATTTTTACACTCCTTTTGGCCAAACCACCTGGCTATTGCTGGTGGTTTTCCGATTTTATGATCACCATACATCACAAATCTATTAATTGGGTGAAGTGTAAGCGTGGATCTTAATCAAATCTAGGCTAGTTATCTGTTTCCTTTTACTTTACTTTGGTTGAATATTACATACTAATTTTGTGTGTTATTGTTTTGTTGAAGGACCAAATTCAAACGTCTCAGATCATTTGTAACATCATAGGGTGTTTTCTATCTCTCATTTAACCGAAATAGAGTAAGTAGTAATCTCAAGAATCAAATCTGAGTGGCCATTGTTAAACCTTGTTTTGGCTGAACCCTTTAGGGGGTGTCAAAGGCTGGTTTAATTCTATTTTTTATGTTATGTACATAACAAATCTAGATTTGTCCAAATCTAAAATGTAAGAGTTGCAAATTTGTATTAGTGCTATGGATTTGCGTAATTAAGGTGTGGTTCCTCAATTATTTGTGTTTTGGTGATTATTGATGGTTGTATGATTGCTTAAATGTTGGCTGAATGTGGTGTATGAATTTGATGCATGGTCGAATGGTATTATGCCATTCATGAAGTGGTTGATTATAGTAAGTTGTTTTGAGATAGCCGAAAGCACTAAGTGATCCAATGGTAAATGGTTCAATGTTATAGGGCCTATAAGCGAGGTAAACAATTGTGTGATCTATTTTACTGGTTGGTTAAATGCATGCCAATTCGTGACTTGTACTACTAAACATGATAATCTTTACTGATTACCGACTACATGTAAGCATGTCTATCATATTGTGTATTAAATGCATGTATATCATGCCATTGGCTTATTGTATATTGATTGCATGTACGCATGCCACTAAATGTTATTATTCTCACTAAATGCATGCACAACATGTCACTGATACTGTTTTATTGAATGCATGCTAATCATGCCACTGTATTGAACTAATACTGTTATAGCGTGATAGCTCAACTGTTTACATGACATATTGCATTGCATGGATTTTGGGTTTGATAGGTGATAGAGGTGTTTTGTAGAGGACTAGAGGTTTATCCGTATTATTGTTTTGACAATATATCTGCATTCTGGTGTTCTATGGAGTACCAACAGTTTATTAACAAATTACTGGCAGCTTGTTTGCAATATACTGGCAGTTCAACTATATACTGTTACTGGTGGTTTATCCACAATGAGCTTCGACTTTTACTGTTTTTGTTGTTCGGATGATGGGTTCAAGGGAACTCATGGTGTGTAGCGAACGGGTGGGTTAAACCTTTACACTATTTTACATTTAGACATGCCCATGCATATACACTATTTAATGAACTGCCATGATCTACTATGGACATTGATATTGTTGGTTGTGTGCTCTACTATGATTGTTTGAATGAATGCAAAAATATTGCTTGTTTTGTTAGACTCACACTGAGCTTTTTAAATCTCACCCCATAGTTTAATCCTTATAGGTAATCCTTAACCCCATAGTTTAAACATGGCATACGGAGTACTTAACTCAGACATCGTATTTTTTTAAATAAAGTACTTCCACTTTAAATATATTTTTTATTTGTAACTGTAATAAGTTAAAAATGAACTGTGGCATGGGTTCATTTTTTTATTTTTTTTTTATTTAGGTTTTGCATGCATGATATTTTGATTAAAAACAAAACATATTTAATAAATGGTTTAAATCACATGAAAACTTAGAGTAAAATTGATGTTTTTACCAATATTTCGTTGCATAATAGAGAAACAAGTTTTGAATAGGCAAATTGATGTTACAAATCAACTATATCTTTCTCAAATATCACAAATTATAAAAAAAAAAAGGACTTTAAGTATAGTCAACCTAATAACCTAACATTTTTAGAAAAACCAAGGCAATAATGATAAGGTTATTTTTTTTTAACTTGGCAAAAATAAAGGTTTTCAACTAAACAATTTTACTTGGCCATTTCAGTGGCCAATGTAGCCTTCAGAGTCCAGTAATAATGTTTGGGCCAGGTTGGGGAAGTTACAAAATGAATATTTTAATTTAATTGAATTTGATTGTTTTTTCTTCGGTAACTAATGTAGCATTTCGATTTCGTGCCCCAGTGATGGGATAGGAGTGTTACAATTGTAAGATTGATTTATGGAAGACTTTTATATGATAGATACTTAGGATAATTAATGAGATAATTTCAGCTTTTGAATAAGAGTTTAAATCTTATCAAAACAGTATTACTTGACTATTGAGCCAAATCCTCGACACAATGCAAGCGCTATAACATTGAGGAGTGGAAAGGTTTTGGAGCCCATACCTATACGAGTCGCGCCCCCGACACTAGTAAAGATAGGGAGAAACTTGACACGGAAGTTTCAGTAGAATCAGCACCACAAAAATCATTTGTAGTACCACCTCCGTTTCCTGGAAGACTTGTCCAGTGCAAAGAGCGAGAAGAGAAGGAGATCCGTGACACCTTTAGAAAGGTAGAAATCAACATACCTCTTCTCAATGTGATTAAGCAGATCCCACGATACGTAAAATTCTTAAAAGAATTATGCATAAGAAAAAGGAAACTCCTGAGCAATGAAAAGGTAAGTGTCGGAGAAAATGTCTCTGCCATTTTACAAAGGAAAATACCGCCAAAATGTAAGGACCAAGGTATGTTTTTCATATCTTGTAAAATAGGTAGTGTCCGTATTAAAAAAGTAATATGTTACTTAGGCGCATCAATTAATGTTATGCCTTTATCAATTTATAAACTACTTAACGCAGGTCCTTTGAAGAAAACAGGTGTAATTATTCAACTTGCAGATAGATCTGTGTTGCATCTAGAGGGAGTATTGGAGGACGTTCTTTTCAAGGTAAACGAGCTAATATTTCTTGCAGACTTCTACATTATCGACATGGAGGATGACAATTCGGCCAATTCATCTGACATATTTCTCGAAAAGCCATTTTTGAGTACTGTACAAACAAAGATTGACGTACAAAGTGGGATACTCACTATGGAATTCGATGGGGAAGTAGTGAAATTCAATGCCTATGAGGCCATGAACCACACTAGCATGATTTCTAATGTTTTTAATATTAATATAATTGAACCTTTAACTGAATTACATTTAGAATATCATGACGAGGATGAATTACGAGTTGTTCTTTGCATAAGTCTAGACTTTGATGCCATGGAGGAACCAGAGGAGTGGATAACCTTTGAAGAGTCTGTTCACGAAACAGTGGCTCATATGGAGGTGTCGTAATTACGGAAAAATTTAGGTAAAATTTTTGAATTATCTTCTTCACAAACCAAGCTTGTACCATCTGTTTTGCAGGCCTCAGAACTGGAACTCAAACCACTTCCAAACCATTTAAAGTACGCTTTTCTCGGCAAAGGAAATACCTTACTGGTAATAATCTCGAGTAAACTCTCGAAGGTAGAAGAGGAAAACTTGGTACGAGTTCTTAGAGACTATAAAGAGGTAATTGGATGGACGATAGCCGACATTAAGGGGTTGAGCCCCTCGACTTGCATGTATAAAATTCAAGTGGTAGATAATGATATTCCAAAAAGAGAGGCTCAAAGGGGTTTCAGTCCGTCCATGATGGAGGTGGTAAGGAAAGAAGTCCAAAAGTTACTTGATCCTAGGATGATCTATCCCATTTTTTACAATAATTGGGTCAGCCCAATCCAAGTAGTACCGAAAAAGACTTGCATAACTGTAAATTAAAATTCAGCAGGTGAGATGGTTCCCACTCGGGTTCAAAATTGGTGGAAAGTCTGCATAGATTACAGGAAGTTGAATTCCTTAACTCGGAACGATTATTTTCCACTTTTTTTTATTGACCAGATGTTAGAACGTTTAGCTGGGAAGTCTCATTATTGTTGTCTTGATGGTTACTCAGGGTTTTTCCAAATTCTAGTGGCACCAGATGATCAAGAGAAGACAATGTTTACATGTCCATTTGGAACTTTTGTTTATAGACGGATGCCTTTCAGACTTTGCAATGCACCAGCCACGTTTCAGAGGTGCATGGTAAGTATATTTTTCAACTACATCAAGAAAATAATTGAGGTGTTCATGGACAACTTTACTGCGTATGGTGAGTCTTTTGAGGTATGTTTATCAAATCTTGTAAAAATCTTGGAAAGATGCTTAGAATTTAATCTTGTTCTAAATTATGAGAAATGCCATTTTATGGTAGATAAATGATTAGTTCTAGGTCATATCATCTCTATTGAGGGAATTTCATTCGATAAAGCAAAAATCAATATCATTAACTCACTGCCATACCCCATAATTGTGAGGGAGATTCATTCTTTACTTGGTCATGCAGGTTTCTACAGGCGGTTCATTAAAGACTTTTCAAAAATTACGCAACTGTTTTACAATCTACTACCAAAGGACAAGGAGATTGAGTTTAACTAATCATGCAGAGATGCGTTTGACATGCTCAAACATAAGCTCATTCCGTTACCTATTGTTCAACCACCAAACTGGAATTATCCTTTTGAGATAATGTGCGGTGCAAGTGACCATATCGTGGGAGCAGTCCTTGGGTAAAGAATCAAGAAAGAACCACACGTTATCTCCTATGCGTCTAAGACTTTGGATGTTGCCTAAAGCAATTACTTGACTATTGAAAAAGAGTTTCTAGCTATAGTTTTTGCTTTGGAAAAATTTCATTCGTATTTGTTAGGGACTAACATTGTCGTTTTTTCTGATCATGCAACTCTTAAATATATGATCAGGAAAAAAGAAGCAAAACTGAGGCTTAATACCTCTATCGAAGGATGTCACACCACTTAAAGACGATTTCTCGGATGAAAGCTTGCTTGCTACTCAGACAGTTTTCCCCTGGTACGCAAACATGGTGCATTACCTTGCTACAGGTATAGTCTCTTCTAACTTATCGTGGCCTGAAAATGATAAGATCAAACGCAAATCGTGATACTATGTTTGGGACGACCCCTACCTTTGGAAATATTATTCCGATCAGGTAATTCGACGATGTGTTGCAGAAACTTAGGTAAACTCAGTTTTTATCTTTTTTTCATTCTTATGCATGTGGTGGACATTTTGGCCATAAACGGATTGCACACAAAGTACTTGAATATGGATGGCCACATATTTTTTGAGATGCATATTTATTCTGTAAAACATGCGAAAAGTGTCAAAGGGTAGGAAACTTGAGTCGAAAAAATGAAATGCCTCTAACACCTGTACATGTTTGTGAAATATTTGATATATGGGGCATAGATTTTATGGGACCTTTTGTCTCTTCATATGGTAACGTCTATATTTTACTTGTAGTGGACTATGTGCCGAAGTGGGTGGAAGCAAAAGCCACTCGTCATGCTGATGCCAAAACGGTAGTCGATTTTCTAAACAGCTATATATTTTCCAGATTTGGCATCCCGTGAGCATTGATCAGCGATCGTGGAACGCATTTTTGTAATAAGGTAATCAACACACTTTTGAAAAAATACAGGGTAGTGCAATGAGTCATTACGGCTTATCACCCTCAATCAAACGGTCAAGCGGAAGTGTCGAATTGAGAAATCAAGTTGATTTTGGAGAAGACCGTTAAGCTAGACAGAAAAGACTGGAGTTTGCGATTAAACGATACACTGTGGGCGTACCATACAGCTTATAAAGGACCCATAGATATGTCTCCTTATCGACTAATTTTTAATTTTTGGTAAACCGTGTCATCTTCCTGTTGAGCTAGAACATAAAGCGTTTTGGGTAGTCAAGCAATGCAGCATGGAGTTAAAAGCTGCAGGTAAACATCGTAAGTTACATATTCAGGAACTTGAGGAAATTTGACGAGAAGCATATGAAAGTGCCCAAATTTATAAGGATAAGGTCAAAGCATACCATGACCAAAAGATAACTCGTAAAAAATTTATGGTAGGACAGAAAGTATTACTTTATGACCCTACATTAAGAATTTTTGCAGGTAAGCTTCGGACTAAGTGGTTAGGGCCTTTTGTTGTTACTCACGTGTTTCCACATGGTGCAGTCGAGGTTAAAAGTGAAGAATTCAAAAAAAATTTTAAGGTTAACGAACAGCGATTAAAGCCTTTTTATGAGAATTTTGAAGTCCACGTGGTTGAGGAGTTAGTCCTCAAAGAGTCAGTTAAATAAATTTCCAGGTCTTCAAGCTAACGACGTTAAACAAAAGCCTTTTTTGGGAGGCAACCCAAGTTTATTTTCATTTATTTAATTTTGAGTTTTAGTAAGATTTAGGTTGTAAATAAATAAATTTTTATTTAATCCAGTGAATTTGCTGTTTTCAAAAACGTAATGGAGGTTATGAATTTTTCCAAAAGTTGGATAATGATGGTGGCGTGGGCACGCCGTGCTAAATGCTGACAATTATTTCCCAATGCCGACAACATCATTAGAAACACATAGGGAGTATTCTTAACATTTCTCTTTGCTTGTTGTTTGAGTTATTGAACTTTATTGCATATAAAACATGCTTGAGGACAAGCATAGAGTAAGTAGAGGGATTGAAAATTGTAAGTATGCATGCATGATTTTTGCTGCATGTCTCTCTTTTGCATATGTTCAATCTTATACTAGAATTATTCAATAGCTTATTTCGATATTGAACCTCTAATCTCATTACGTAGTCAATTTGGACAATTGGGAAAATTTTGAATTAAAGTGTTCAAAGTATCTAGATTAGTTGACATTTGTGTTTTAAGGTTAATATATGTAACTAGACTTTTCATATAAATTGATTGTTTGAAAAAATGTTTGCTTGTACATAAATAAATTGCTTGTATATAAATAAATAAATAAATAAAATGAATGAATAAATGAAGGCTCAAGTTATGAGTGAAAGTTTAAAAAACGTGACCGAATTGAGTAACCGAGATAGGGTGCTTAGGTTGTCATTTTATCTCGTGTAAAAGGTTAGAGTGATAAGTCGATAACTTGCAAACATTCCACTGACCAAGCCTTCAAAAAAAAAGACTGTTTGAACTGAGTAACCGGGATAGGGTGCTTGGGTTGTCATCCTAGTTCGCGTAAAAAGGTTTGACCATGTCTAAAAAAAATTTAATTAATAATGCCTTGCAAATCTTGGATTCAAACTCAATTTAGTGAAATTATTTAGTTGACATATTTTAATTTTATGACACTTGTTGATTAAACTATATATTCTGAGCATTTGTTTATTTTTTCCTATGTTGTTTGTGTTGATTATGGATGTGGAAAAGAGGCTCGATTTGTAATAAATTGAAGAAAAATTTCTAGTGTTTGAATGAGCAATATGCTTAAGGACAAGCATGAGCTAGGTAGGGGGATTTGATAACATATTAATTTGCATGTATTTTGTGTTTAATTCGGTTTATTTCAAAATTGATCCCTACTAAATTAGTACTTTTATATTTTAATCTTGTCAAGGATGCAATTGGGATGCTAAGAGACAAAAACATGCAGAAAATGACCAAATTGAAAAAATAAGGCCAAATAAAAAATGTGGAGAAAAGCCAAGGAATCATTAGAATTTTGACTTTGTAAAAGCCAAAAATAGGAAAAATCTTATTTTATTTTATTTTGATTTTATGTTAAATTAGTTAAGGCCAAAAATAGTAAATTCTATGTATATAAATAGGGCCTTAATGTCCTTTAGAAAGGCATCCCCTTAATTTCACATTCCTACTTCAATTTGGAATTGAATAGAATTAAGTTCTTTTTCCTTTCAATTTGGGTGTGGGAATTCTATTGATACATTTACATTTCTTTGTTCTTTTAAAATTGGCCTAATTGATTTCTAAGTACTTTTTCTTCCCAATTTTCACCAGCTTTCATACAAATCCAATCACCTTCCACAACCTACAAGCATGATTAAATTCATGCTACACTGAATTCCATCTTAGCTTTAGGCCAGTATTCTTTCCGGTCGAGAATCATGAGATAAGTATTCATGCTAAAAATCATTCCAATCGGTATTCATATTTTTCCTAAGTATCGGGATTGACAATTTATCCTTTAAGGTTAACTCGATTTCACATTGGGTTGAAGTTGTGTTTGCTGACAGTTGAAGAAACGAGTCGGCCATGCTGTATTTAGATCTCAGAGAACAAATCAAGGAAAAAGTGATCGGGTTTAAATGACCCACGTGGTTGAGGACATTAATTCAAGTTGGGTTCTTCAGAACACAAGGCTGTCGGAATCTTAAATCGGGAACACGTGTATCTCAGTTAGATAATCGGTAAGGGTTGGTTTGCATGTCGTACCGGGACTAGCTACGAGAGGAAGAATTGGTGGTTAGGACATTCTTAACTTCTATAACTAGCTTATCGTTTGGAGGAAAAGATTATTTTTTCGAGGATCGATTCTTAACACGGAATTTACCAAGTCTAAGGCTAAGGCTTATTGTTTTTGTTTGCAAAATCCTGAATTTATTTCCAATTTACATTTATTTTCAATATTAATCAATTGTTTATTTAAGCTGATTAGATTATTTACTTTCTTAAACATTCTCAAACCCCCTCGATTTACTTGTTTATTTTCATTGTAGGTACGTTTGGAGTCGTGGGCACGACTCGTGACATGACGCTTGACGCGACGAATATTCTGTTCATAAGTGAACACGAAAGTTGATTATGACATCCAATCCCTGTGAACTCGACCCTACTACCACTCTTTACTACAATTTAGAGTTATTTTTGTAGGAATTATTTTTGGTGGTTTAGACACCCATCAATTATTTTCATGACTTTAATTAGGTGCATACGACTGTGAGAAACAAGATCGAGGACTAACGAGAGAAAAACCAAGCAAAAACACAGACAGTCGAAAGAGGATGTGTGGGACACAACTCAAAGCCCCAGTGCCCAAGCGTGGATTGCACAACTTTTAGCATGTGAACACACGTGCTCTATCACCCTGCCTTAAGCCCCAACGTTGTGCCCTATTAATTGCTTAGAGTACTTGCCTTGTTAATTAGAATAGTTAAATCCATAATTATTTAATCGATTCTAATACTAGCGACGAATAGCATGGTTGTGTATGTCAAAGTATGCAATTTATGTTGTGTGGGCATGTGATCTAATCTAAATAAACTCTGCTAGTGTGCATTTGTTGGTAAGAATTAGGTCTCTTCGTTATCAATACTATCTATAAGTTAAATCTTAAGCACTAAGTTATAGGGTTGTTTATTGATAAGAGAAATAATTTGAATGAGCTACTTCTTGTTATTGACAGCCAACAAGGTAATGGGAGATTGGTTGTTATGCACCACATTAGTAACTATAACTAATTTATTAAAGAACATTGAAAATTATTTTTAAATCAATCATTAAACTTGTGAATCAAATGGAGATTTACCTTTAGATAAAGCTTTATCTCGTTGAATTTTCTTTCAATTTTAATTATTGCTTTCTTTGCTAAGTTTTAAATTTAATTTTAGTTTTTGATTCTCTAGGAACCCCTAATCATATTTACTTTACTTATTTTTATTTAAGAAATAAAATTATTACCTGTCTCTGTGGATAAAATCCTACTCAATGCTATCCACTAAATTTATATTTTTTTAGTAGGATTTTATTTTGTAGACCTGGACAACAATACACAATTTAACGGAATTGTTTTCACGGTTTCATCAATTGAACTTCAAATATTAAATAAAAAAGTTAAGGGACTAAATTCATGAAACTGAAAATAGAGAGACTAAATTTCAATGTGTGAACAGTAAAGGGACTGGTAGCATAATTAAACTTTTCTTTTTGAATAATGTTTTCTTAACTTGCATTAAAGTTGAACTTCATTTCATGACATTATGATCATATAACATAGACAAACCATATGGTGAAGAATTCACCAAATCGAATACACTGTCGCAGCAATTACTACCGTCGACAGCCATGGGTACATTTTCATAATTTCCTACCCTAAATGAGTCCTCAAACCATTCATCAATGCAGCCACCCGTTATTGTTTCCTCAATTTCTTTCATTTGGTTCGAGTTTTCAATGCATTTCAAACTGTCATCAAACCCCATTTCACCATCTGTGTAGCTAGTGGCATTCAGTCCAATGGCAGGGAGCCTAAGCGTTGAAGTTGGGGACCCAAGGTCCTGGGTGGGGAAGGCAAACATGCCTGCAACTACGCCTTGCCATGCTTTGAGTACGTCAAGGCACCTGGGCCCGAGCTGACTATGATTGAGGGTAAGGTGGTTCTTTGGGTGGATGGGGTTTGGGACGACCTGTTTGGAGTCACGGACCAACCTAGCTTCAGCCTCCAGCCGAGCACTCTCCCACTGAGCCATGTGGGTTAAGTTTGAACCAGATGGGAAGCTTGAGGCATCTGTACGAGGCTTGTGAGTCATGGGATCAACGCCAAGCTTTATCAGCCTTTTCTTGAGATGCGTATTCCAATAGTTCTTGATCTCGTTGTCTGTTCTTTTTGGCAAGTGAGCTGCCATTGCTGACCACCTAAATAAATACATGAAGATGATCAGTCATGATTTGGCTCAATCGCAACATTAATAAAAAATATACTTTACCTGTTTCCAAGAAGGGCATGGAGTTGAATAATGGTGTGTTCTTCTTGTAAGCTGAACTTTCCTCTTTTGATATCAGGCCTTAGGTAATTAATCCACCTCAATCTACAGCTCTTTCCACATCGTTTAAGTCCTATATATACACAAAATCCATATAAATCTTTTCAATCCATTTCCTTAGCTACAACCAAACAACATATATAAATATATAAAGATTAAAGAGTGCGAAAATAATAATATAATTAAACAATCACCAGCTTTCTCAGGCAAGGCACGCCAGTTACCATGGCCATGCTGTTGAATGTAAGCCATTAGTATTTGGTCTTCCTCAGCCGTCCACGGCCCTCTCTTCAAACCCACCTCCTTATGCCCATTCAACGGCAGCCGCCGCCCCATTTTTCTTTTCTTTTGCACAAAATCGAACGTTAATCTTGTACCCGATAATTGAAACAACGGTTGAAAGTGAAGAGTAATAGTGATGGGTGAAATGGAGCGAATATATAGGCAAGGGGCTCACCCAAAATGATAAATTTCATTTTAATACTTTTAAAAATTCTAAAATTATTATTTATCCCTCAAAATAATAAAATTTTAATTTAATCATTTTAACAATTTTAAAATAATACAATAATAAAATTATATTTTTAACCTCTTTTAACATTTTATAATTTACTTTTCAATAAATTTCTCCCTTTCGTAAGGCAAAAAATCAAGAGGAATAACTATAAATTAATGCATGAATGAGGTGTAAATAAATTAGTCCAACTACTTGGTGAACATTAATGACCCCCACGTATTGCTTCCCATACACATGTTTTGTTTTTTACCTCCACGTGAATATTTCTTTCCATACATTTGTTTTGTTTTTGTACCTTTACGTGAATATTGCTTCCCAAACATTTTTATACTTAAATATCTAAATTGTGCTGATTGAAACATAACTCGACTAGTTTGATATTGTTTTCAATGCAGAAAGACACATTATCTTTCTATTTATGTGTCACATCCCAAATATGGGGTTAGAAGAATTGAATTTGTTATTTATTGATTAATTGGATTTAAGCTTGAATACGCATGATTGTTAGGTTTTGATTGCATGATGGATGATATGCATTTGCTTAATGAATTATTGTCATAGATGCTTGAATGACTTGCTAAACATTGAGACAAGATTAAAATGACCAAATGGTAAGGTATGAACCTATAATGCACTTAGAAATGTATAAGACGCAAATTAGACATGTTGAGTAATATAGATTTTGACTTTAGGTTTACATGCTAGTATAGCTAATTGGTTAGAGTGTTAAAGTATGTTACTATATGTTTTAGTGTAATTGAGCATGATTTGTATGATCTATGTATGATATACGATATGTTAGAATAGGAAATTTGGCATAAAAACACAAACTAGTATGTATAGATAGGTGTCAATGTGTCATATGTAGGTTTTGGGCATGTTTTGTTATCTTTGCAATTGAGTCCTGATCTTTATGCTATACAATTGGAGTGCTTAAATGCTATGACATGACTTGAAAATTTGCATGATTAAGTCTTATATGGATAATTCCATAATTTTACTCTCGATTTTATAAAAAGGTTTTACTAAATATTTTACTAAATTTATGATTTAGTCCTTAAACTTTGCTTTTAAAAAATGGGTTTTACTTATCAGTTCTAGTATTTCCTTTCAATTATTGTCCTTATTAAATTATTTTATACTATACATATGATTTAATTTCTAAATTACAAATGTTACTTATGTTGAATGTTAAATGATGATTTCACCCCTGATATTGGTCTGATCAAGAGTAACGCTACAAAAACATGTTTTTTTAGAGTTTTATGTTTACCTTGAACTATATGATTGATGAATATGCATGTATATAAATTTGTGTGGTGTGATTGGTGGTTGTACAGAGGTCACGTAAGTGATTAATGTAACGTTCTAGATTTGGGTCGGTCCGTCCCGATCGGGTTTGGGGTGCCACATTTTGTCAGGTTTGTGAAACCAAGAAGTGTAACACCTCTTACCTGTGTCCAACGCCGGGACAAGGTACGAGGCATTACCGGACTTAAACATACACATACATGCAAAAACCGGACCTTAAAATTTCTTTTAATCAAAACTTTTCATACACATGCATAACGCCTCATACACGGGCCTACGAAGCCCTAAACATGCATTGAAAGTAGTTAGGGACTAAATCGAGAACCTTAGAAAATTTTGGGAAAACTTAGAAAATTTTTCCATGACATAAGGTCACACGCCCGTGTAGACACAGGGACACGCCCGTGTGCCTAGGACACGCCCGTGTGCCCAGGACACGCCCGTGTCCTCAGGCCGTGTAACTCTCTTACTATGACGTCAGCGAATAATTTGAACCACACGGCCAAGCCACACGCTCGTGTGCTAAGGCTGTGTTCCCCCACACGGTTGAGACACATGGCCGTGTCTTAGCCCGTGTAGCCAACACTTAGGCTACTTTCCAAGCCTTTTATGTTACTCTTAATCCTTCACAACTTTATACCCACCAAAGACACATATCATGACATCATTTTAATGATTTAGCATCCCATATTAAGACACATTCATGACATTAACATATTATTGTTCACACATTTCATATACTCATATAATATCAAGTCGAGACACAACAATACCTATTCATTAGCCTTGTCAATTTAATGACCACTTTTACCAAATTTTCATAATCGTCATCTTATTTCCATATTACACATTCAATTCATGGCCATGACCATTTCAATTGGTCATAAAGCATTCGTCATGCACCTAATTCATAACACCAACCATATATGGCCAACAAGCATAATCACATCATCACATCACAAGCATTAGAACATAGCATAGATAGATAAGTTCACAAACTATAATCAATATGAGCCACACATCATGGCCATATATAAGTAACTCAATGTAAGCCAATACCTTTGGCTAATCATAATAATGGCTAACATAAAAACTAAGTCCCTATACATGCCACTCACACAGAAACGCTTAACAAATATGGGTCAATACTTCAAATGCGATGGCTTGATAGTGTGATGCTGCCTCCGACGATCTCCAACCCCGAGCAACCTGACAAGCTAAAAGAAATGGAAAAGTTGGAGTAAGCTTCACGTTTAGTAAGTCCATATGAAAATAATAAGCAATTTATCAATATGCTTCCACCAATTCTTACAACATGATCTCAAGGTAATACTATCATGATTGCATTTTTACCTATGTTCAGGTCAAACTATTTTCTCGAGTCGTAGTCACTAAATCATTTATATCTGGAGTAATGGTACTCCAAATTAAAATCCGATAATTTTACCAGAAACTAGACTCACATATCTTCTTACCATAAAATTTTCAAAATTTTTGGTTTTACTATTTAGTACAGTTTATTCCTTAAAGTTACCCCTTTTTTGTTGTCTGACAGTTCCGACCCCTCTTCACTAAAAATTAATTATCTCATAATACGAGACTCGGATGATGTTTCCGTCTATTTTTCTTGAAAATATACTCATTAAGAATTCTAAGCACATAAATTATAACCCATAATTATTTTTTTACAATTTTCAATGATTTTCTCAAATCAGAACAGGGGATTTCGAAATCATTTTGACTCTGTCCCACAACAACTTAAATATCTCATAACATGAAATTCTTTTGCTTACACCGTTTTTTTTTATTTGAAACTAGACTCAATATAATTTCATATTTTACTCAGTCTCTAACTCAATTTCCACAATTTTTGGTGGATTTTCAAAGTTGGGGACTATGGCTACTGTCTAAAACTGTTTTAATGTAAATTAACGATATTAAGTTTATCACACCATATTAATTCATTTTCACCACATTGGTAAAGATACATATTCATAGATCATAAGTATAGACCTATAATCACAAGGTCATCACAAAATCATTCTCATAGCATGAATTACATATTTACACCTTCAACAAATGTGCATCTTAAACCAAAATCATATCTCATGAGCTTGGCATACATACCTGTGCTACTCAACATGCTTATAATCATTCCTTATTAATCATACAACATGAATTGAATTCACATCTCATTAATTTCATGTAAGTACCTGTACCACTCACAACATAGCCATAAGCTCTATCATTTCAACTTAAACCTTAAATTTCCTGTTGAACCATTTGGAATACCACAGGATAATCACTAAGCCTCAAACATAGGGTATAATGCCGATACCATGTCCCAGACATGGTCTTACACTGGCTAGCACATCAAAGTCGATGCCATGTCCCAAACAGGTCTTACACTGACTTTCATATATCAAGGCCGATGTCGTGTCCCAGATAGGTCTTACACTAGCTCTCATCTATCAGTGTCGATGCCATGTCCCAGACAGGTCTTACATTGACACATGTCAAGTCGATGCCATGTCTCAGACAGGTCTTACACTAGCTTGCATATCTCGGGGTTGATGCATGTCCCAGACATGTCTTACACTAGCTCCCGTCTCAATGCTGATGCATGCCCCATTCATGTCTTACACTGGCTCTCATAATGTGGCCGATGCATGTCCCAGGCATGTCTTATGCTGGCACACATATCACCCAAATGTTATGGCATGAATATCCAATCTATTCCTAAGGTTCAGCTAGGAATTTATCATGATAAGTCTCATCATACCATTACTCATAGATACATTCAAACATTATATACATAATCAAATATTTAATGCATCAATATGACTAAGTTGTATTATTTACGTACAACTTACTCGTTTCTATGGGATATCATATTCCATCACATTTCTAATGTATTCTATCATCACATGAATGTTATTAACATTTGGCATCACTTTCTCATACATAACCCCACCAACATATAATTCAATATAATCAAAGCAAGATAGATTTCAAGTATATTAACAATAACATGGATAACATGCTTATTTTGTCACACAGACTTACCTCTAATGCAATTTTGGCTAATTACTCCATTTTAGTCCATGACCTCGTACTTTCCGATTTAAGTCCAATTCTCGATTTTCTTGATCTAACATGATGAAATTCACTCATTTAATCATTACATTAATTAAAACATTCTATAATTCACAATTTCAAATATTTCACACATTTACAACTTATTTTACAACTTTACAAAATAGCCCTTCTTAGGTGTTTTCATGCAAACTTCTTTCACAAAAGTTGTTTATTACACAACCATGACTTATTTTCTTCCATAAAAATTCAGCAAACAACATGACCATTCACATGGAAAACCCCTAGACTCTCAACCATTTTGCAAAATAGTCCCCTCAATAGCTAGATTAAGCTTTAGTGGTTCCAAAAACACAAAAATTATCAAGAAATGCCACCAATATGACTTACTTGCAAGAGTTTAAGGTTGCTGAAAATTTCAAGCTTCCATGGTTGTTTTCTTAAAGAGAAATCGGTGGAGGAAGAAGGAGAGAGATGAGAAAATGATAACTTTTTCTATTTGTTTTATTTTATTCAATTTTATCACCTGACTTCACCAATTTTTTACTTTTCAACCTTTCTTCTCCCTATGGCCGGCCATCCTATTTTTAAGGGTCTATTTGCACTTTAAAGACCCCCAATTTTGGTTCTCTAGCTATTTAACACATTTAGCTAGCAAAACAAAACTTTTGCCTTTTATGCGATTTAGTCCTTTTTCTCAATTAAGCTCTCAAACACTAAAATTCAATTCACCAAAATTTTCATGCACTTATAAAATCATGCTATAACACCCAAATAATATTAAAAATAATTTTTTCAGCCCTAGAATAGTGGTTCCGAAACCATTGTTCCTACTAGACCTAAAATCGAGTTGTTACAACAGGGGTCACGTCCCAATGTATAAAATTATCATTGTATGTTTGTTAAATAAGAAATATGCTTCAGGCTTAATGGTTAAGTGTTAAGCTTCCTTCCTCCCATTTTATTATTTTTGGCAAACTAGGGTAAAGTCAGACCCCGAAATAAATATATATGGTTAAGAAATAAGATTAAGCAAGAAATGAGCTTGAGGTTCAATGGTTAAGAGTTAGCTCCCTTCCTTTGTGTTCTTAGGTTCGAGCCACTCTTTCCCTTTTTAATTTCATGATTTTGAGCAATATACCCCAAAATACAAACGATTAAGTGTCTAAAATAACCAAGAAATAAGACATAGACTAAATGGTTAGGCCTTAGTGCATCCTTCTTAAGTCCAAGGTTCGTGTCCCCTTCCCCTCATTTGTTTTAATTTTTGGAAAAGCCTTATCTAAACGCCCAAATTGCCGCCTCAAAATTTATATGCGGTTAGGTGTTTGAATTTTACAAAGAAATGAGCTATAGACTCAATGGTTAAAGCATTAGAGCCCTTCCCAAAAGACCCAAGTTTGAGTCCCTCCTCCCCTTTCATTTTAATTTCAATTTTGGCAAATATTGGGTAAATTTTATGTGCCTCCCATAAGGTTTACAAACCCTAAAAATTTAACCAATTTTTTCCTAATTAGAATTCATATCTTACCCTTCCTCAAAATTCTAATAGAATTAGAATTTCACCATCTTTTTCTCTTCTTTTCCTAATTAGATTTTCATATTGTCCATTTTCAAATCCTAATAGAATTTGCTCTCTATCTTTATATTTCTTCTCTATTTCTTTTTTTTTCTTTTCTTTACACCATATTTTCATCCTAATTACTATTGAATACTCTACTTTTCTGAATCAACTCATCCCTTGTTCAATCGTTCTCCTATTAGTTTTATCAATACCATCTGTATCCTTGCTAAGAAATGATAAGTACACCTTGTTCTGATGATTAGATCTCATATTTTCATAATATTACTGTCCAACATAAATATTTCATTTGATTAATCAATATTTTATGGTTCTTTTCCAAATATTTAGATAATATTGTCAAAATCTTGACACCAATTATTAATTTGGGTGTAAATGTCATTTGAAGAACCGTATCTAGGTGAATCGAATCAAAATCGATCGTGAGGAACGTCGATCAAACCCATGATGAAAGGTTTGTGTGACCGTGTGTAGGATTAGGGTCATACAGTCTCCCATACAAGCGTGTGGACCACACGTCCACCACACGACCATGTTTACTGTAGATTTAGGGACTTCGTGAACCACACGGCCTCAACCTGTTACATGGCCTGTCACACGGTCATGTCTCTTCTTTAGGGTAAATTAATGTTTCAAACACGACCACAATTAACTACACGACCATGTAACCCTTCCACATGGCCTTAACCCTCTCACACGGCCTAGCCACACAGTCATGTGACCTCTATTTTACAATTATGCCTAGAATTTTATGAATAGTGTAGTTTAGTCCCTGTATAGTCCTCGAACTATTTTTTGAATTCTATTACTCTCAATTGAATTCCTGATAATATGTATATTTGGAATATATGCTTTGAGTGACTGAACTATTATCGTTATATACATGATATGTGAACAATACATGCCTACTGCCTCTATATTACTGATTGCATGTTCAACATGCCTATAGATACTATTAAACCAAATACATGATAAGCATGTCTATTACTTTTGTATTGATCTGTTATAAGCATGTCATATTGCATTGCATGGGGTGGGAGGATATGAACGAGGAAGTATGAGTAGTCTATTTGCAACGATGACTTATTCATCCACAATGATTAGTAATTCATCCACAACGTACTAACAACTTTTCTGCAAACCTTTTATCTAAAAATCTTGTGGTTCATCCACAATTTTTATTACTAGTGGTTCATCTAAAACGATGCGTTACATTTTATCACCAAAGTGATCCTATAAAGCCATTATTTTACTTGCATTGGTTTGTATGGAAATAGATATTTTTCTTTTAGAACAACATTCATTCATTAAGCTGACTTTTCTTAGAAATTTAAGTATGATATTGTTATTGTGTATTTTGAAAACGACTAAGGTTTTTAAGAAAATATTTATCAAAACTTTAAGTATTTTGTAGAGTAGAGGAAAACATTTAAAATAATATTTTTCTAAATCGAATAGCATGCAAATATCAAAGTAATAATTAACATGCTTAATATAGATGAGCTAAATAATCCCAAACCTAAGATATAAAAGCAAGAATAATTAATAATTACAACCTAAAAATAAAACGATTACAGAAAAAATTAATGAAAACTTTTAAATATGAAGAAAAACAAGTTGCTAATCCGAGGTTCCTTCGATACCATTCTAAGACTTAGTTCTCTGCGCTACCTAAGATTTAAAGAAAAAAAAAAGGAAGTGAGCTTATGACAGTTTTGTGTGAGTTTAATTTTTAAACCAGCAGATATAATTGTACAAATAGTAAAGCATTCAATTCTTGACATAATAGCAAATTAAGCATAATATAATAAATATAAAATAAATCCATGCATGCACAGGTTATACTCATGATGCGATGTAACTAAAATTTTAGTTTCCCACACTCGAAAACACATATCAATAACTAACCATCCCGGATTTCACGGTGAAAATGGTCGTTAACTTGTCATCTGTGATGATGACTTTTACTACATTAACTTACCATTTCAGTTGCTCAATTTTTATGGCTTTTTAAAACTACTATCTCGATTTAATCTAGTTTTGATGACATTGCTGCCTACTTCGTGTAGTATTGTCTTTTGGTGTGGACTTAAATTGTCACTATCTCCTACGGAACCCCTTTTTCCTCCATACCCGTTTTCATATAATTATGCACATATACTTAGCATATTATGTTATTTATCTTCAATCAATGCTTCATTTGATATCTTAAACTGATCATATAATGACAAGTGTTCATGCATTTATTCTCATCAATTTCACATAAGTAATTAATTTATGCGAATTAAAATAGTATGACATATACAACATCCTCATGTTATTTAACATGCTTAGTTTGGTTAATACATACATAAGTAGAGTTTGCACTTACAGGGGTTACACATATAGGTTTGCACACTTAAGGGTTCGCTCAGGTAGAGTACACACCTAGGGGTTCATACAAGTAGGGTTCGCACCTAGGGTTTCAAACAAGTAGGGTTCACACCTAGGGTTTTGAACAAGTTGGTTTCACGTAAGTAGTTCGCATATAAGGGCTTGCACACCTACTTATGTTAGGGTTCACATATTAATCTATAGGGTTCGCATACTACAGTTTGCATAAGCATGGTTCACATATATAGACACAAAGGTTCGCATGTAACAACATGAAGCGTTCGCATATAACAACATGTAAAGTTCACATGTAACAGTGTTTAGGGTTCTTATGCAATATAGGGTTCACATAGTACAAATAAAGGGTTCACATATTTGTAACAGCCCGATTTTGGGCCTAGTCAAAATAGTGGTTTCGGGACCACAAATCTGACATAGTAAAATTAATTTTTATTATATTTTTGTGGTCTACAATTTTATGGAATTGTTTTTGGAAAATTTTGTTAAAAAATTTTGACGTTTGGGCACTCAATTTAGTCAAAATGACTAAAATGTAAAAAGTACAAAACTTGACTTCTATATGCTAGAGGTGTCCAATTGTTATGAAATTTTAAATTGGAGGTCTTTAAATGCTATTTAGACCATTGGTTAATTTTTTGGACAAAAAATGGACATGAAATAGGTGAAATAGAATATTTTTAAGTTAGGGGCATTTTGGTTTTATTAATTAAATGATTAAATAAACAAAATAAAAGCCAAATTTTGGTCATATTCAACCCCTTGGCCGAAATTTTGAAGACCACCATGGCTAGGGTTTTTTTCAAGGTTTCCAAGCTCCATAGTAAGTCCGTTCTTACCCCGTTTTTAATGATTTTCACGTTTTTAAAATCCTTGTAACATGATCTACCTATTTCTACCATTTATTTGAGTTATGATGAAGGTCTAGGGTTTGACCCATGTTAGAAATTTGTGTTTTTTGATGTTTAATGGTAGATTATGCATGTTTATGGTTGGAGAAACAACTTTTGCTAAATGATTTTTGGTGAAAATGCTAAAAAGGACTAATTTGTAAAAGTTATAAAATTTGCCATAAAAGTGTGATTTAGTGGAAATTATGGGTTGTTATAGTTATGAAAGTGGTTCAACTATGCTTAAAGTGCAAAGAAATTGAATGAAAATCATTTTACGAGCCTAGGGGCAAAAGTGTAAATATGATAAAGTTTAAGGGCAAAAATGTAATTTTACCATAGTATGATTTTTGGGTCACATTGAATAATGGAACTAATAAGTAGGCTAAATGTGATGTTATAGATAAAAGAAAAAGAGATTCGAGCCTAGAACAAGGGAAAACGAGAAATTGACGGTTAGGTCCCTTTTTGCCATTTTGGTATCGAGGTAAGTTCATGTGTAAATAATGCAATATTGTATCATGTTTTAATGCTTTATTAATCTATGAATTTCTATGTTTGATTTTTACAATAAGTGTATGAACGATATTATGGTCAATGAGAATGACATTGTGAACGAGTTTGACGAATATGTGATATCGAGAAAAATTCTGTTTGAACCTTAGGAATAATTTAGGATACAATGTGACATGTAACTAGGAACTATGTGATTATGTGCTCATGAGATTATGTGTATATATGACTATGTGAATCCGGGTGCTAGTCATGTACGTCTTACCGGTGGCTAGATAGCCCGGCATGTGTTGCGGGTACCTATTAGCTTGTGTGAGTAGCCCATGTAGCTAGGTCCTGACTGTCAGCTTATGTGAGCAGGCCCGTGATTAGCTCAAGAGCGAGCAATGTATGATATGTGATATGAAGTAGCATGTGGCTACGTATGAAGCACTATGTGCAAGCTTTCTGTGTATCTGATGGTATTCCATGTGGTTCAACGGGTAAATCAGAGATGAGTATGAGAATGAAATTACTACGAGTGAACAGGCATGTACGTAAGCCTATAATTGTAAATTCATGATTATTGTGGAAATAATTGTTCGTTATCCATTATGATTGATAGTGTACACACTTGTAATGTTGGATATATGATAAATATAAATGATGATTACATGTTAGGCTTTTGGGCGGAATTGAAATGTGATCTAATATGTTTATATGCTTAAATTGTATTTCAACGGGTATGTTAAGAACGAGAAAGCATGCGACTATATTATAAGCCGTATAGGTATGTACACAGAACTCATGTGAAGTGAATTTGGTAAATGATGAATATGTGGTAAGAATGCATACGAAAAAGTTATGCTATGAAATATTGATAAGCTTGTGACTAAAGATCTACATTTATGATGAATGGATATATGATAAGAATTGAAAAATAATCATGTGTTGGGCTTATGAGCCTAATTGAATTGTGATATAATACGATGTATATACTTAAGATGTGATTCAATAGATATGTGAAAGATTTTAAAGCTATATATGAAAATTATGATTACTCGTAAATGATGTGCATGTTGTTAAGTGAGTTGAAATAACTTGCTAATAATGTGATATCCTATAATGGGGAGATTATGGTTGCTAGTCTAATGCCAAGACATACAATTAGTGTTTGTAAGATAAAAGAGCAAGCATTATGAATGAGTAAGTGATAATCATGGGATTTAATGCAAATTGTAATAATAGTATCATTATGGATGGATAAAGTAAATGAATGTTAATAGTTGTATATTATTCGCATATGAACTTACTAAGCTTTGAAGCTTACTCCCCTTCCTTTCCCATGTTTTATAGGTTAATTTAGCTAACTCGGGTTGGAGACCGCCGGAGATGCCATCACACTATCAAGCTATCATTTGGGTATAAGTGAACACAAGTATTTTAAGTTTATGACATGTATAGGGACTTCGTCTTTTGAATAATTATGTCATTATTAATTTGGCCAAGTGTGTTGGCTTATAGTGATTTGGTGATTCATTTTGTATATGGCCATGAGAAATGGTTCATATTGATTATTTGGTTGTAAACCTATTCATATATGCATGCATGAGCCAATGTCATACATGATGTGGTTAAAATTCTTTGGCATGGATGAATTATGGATGTGACTGATGTGATTCAGCTCGGGTGGTTGAGTCGAATTCACGTAGTTGCCCGATCGTAGTCGAGAGAGTCGTTCATGCCTCGAATTTTAGTAATAGAAGTAATGAATAGAATAGGATAAGCGGAAGGTTTCAAAGAAGGGTAAGTTTAGTAATAGGTTCGGCTATGGGTAGCAAAGATGGATGTTGGATAGATAGCTTGGTTCGGTGATAACAAGAAAGAAATTCAAAAGATGGGGATGGAAAACGAACTTAACGTCAGGAATGATTCAACACTAAAAAGTGTCACCCCGATTCGTATATTGTTAAGGTGAAAATATGGATAGATGGATAGGTGAACGCCACACCAAGATTGGTGATAAGTTCAAACAAGGACGATTGACGCCACTAGCACAAGCTAGATAAGTCTTTCGAAACTTGTACGAGATATGAGAGGAAGCAACCTCACAAGAACAATGTTCATTCAATAATTTGGCAAAAGTCCTTTTACAATGAAATGAGCAAACTATTTATAAGCTATCATGTAGTAACCGAATGGACAAACTAGCTAGCTTAAAGACTAAGCAAATTCGGTCATGAATTAACTAGAATGTTCTAGAATGAAAACATTAATTAACTAGTCTTGATTCGGCTGATGGGAATGTGTTTGGACAACTTCATGTATGAGCTTTAATCACTTGAATGAATGTGCACCTTTGGGAGCTCAACGGGTTGTCTAGGTTCGGCCAAGGTGTGCATGAAACTTCCAAGAGGTGTCTCTTGGTCGAATAGGTGCTTAGAAAACTTCAAGGGTCCTCCCACATGCATCAGCTGTACATGGAACTTGGAAGGAGGCTTGAACTTAGCCGTACATGCACTTGCATTAATTGTCCTCCATGCATGCATGCGTACCGTCCAAGGAAAATGTATCTTTCAATATTCATTAACCCTCCATGTACATGAATGTAAGGCTTCCAAACATTGAACCGAACCATGCATGTATCTTCCCGTTCAATGAACATTCTCATACATTCACCTTGTCTTGAATGAACCTCCACATTCGGCTAACCTACATAATTAAATAACATAATTAAATAAAATAATTATTCATATAATCATAATTAAAAATATTAACTAAACAACTTAATGACACTACTAATTTCAGACATATTAATTATAAGTCAACTATCACATTAAATTCGGCTAGCTCAAATAGTCAAAAACACTTAGTGAGCTAAGTTGAGCTAGGGAATTCGGCATGAGCTATAGCAAACTTAATTAAAACAAATTTTAAACTTAGTTTATTGTAATGGAAAAGAAATGAGCTGAAATGAGCTAAATTCAAGCTCAAACGAGCTAAAACGAGCTCAAGTGAGCTGATTGGAGTTGAGTGGCGCATGGGGAGCTGGAGAGGAGCTGAGATCGGATTGCAAAAGAATGCATTGAGTCTTCAAGGAGTTGTCCTTAGCTCCTCAAACGTCATGGTCCTTGTTATCATCCCAAATGCGCAACACCAAGGCTGATAAAGCGTCTTGAATTTGTTTGGTTCGAGCTCGAGTCATGGGGCCTTTTGGAAGCTCAATTGAATTATGAATTGCATTCGAGGTTGCCCCAGGCGTGCTTACATCAGTGACTATGGATGTTTGATGATGGAATTGTGAGTGAGTGGCATGATAATAACTAAGACATGAGTATGTTATATGGAAGTAAACTTCAACTCTTAGTGCATGCAAATTTATAAATTTGGCTTGACAAAGTATGAAGTTTTATGCATGTATTAGTAAAGATGGAATGATCATGTCTTGTTTTTGTATGTTTTAAGTGCTCAATTATGCCATGTTAAGTGCCCTTGGAGTCATGTATGTGTTTGTACAAATAAAGGTGGCAATTGGCTTGGAAAATAGCCTTGTAATTGTCTACACGGGTAGACACACGGGCATGTGTCTAGGTCGTATGTGACACACGGTCAGCCCCATGGGCATGTGATCCGGCCGTGTGTCCCATGCACCCTAATTAGGTAAAATAGAATGCCCAATAGTAAACACAAGGGCAGAGACACGACAATGTGTCTCAGCCGTGTGAAGACACAGCCTTAGCACACGGGCGTGTGACTTGGCCGTGTTCCTCTATTTTGCTAATGATGTCATAAACAGAGAGTTACACGGGCTGAGGACACAGGCGTGGCCCAAGCCACACGGGCGTGTGTGATCACACGACCTACCCACATGGGCGTGTAACTCCCCAAAATAAGAAAATTTTCTAAGTGTTGTAAAAGTTCGAAAAGTTCTCGATATAGTCCCGAACCACACCCAATGTATGTTTTGGGCCTTGAGGGCCATTATAAGAGACCTTATGCATGTGAATGAAAAGTTTTAAATTTGGACGCAAATTCATGTCTCGATTTTGTATGATTGTGTGAGTTTATGTCTAATAATGCCTCGTACCCTATTCCGGGGTCGAATACGGGTAAGGGGTGTTACAATATTAATCACCTAGGGTTCGCATGTACGTATATATAGGGTTCACATAAATAATCATGTAAAGCTCGCATGAATAACATCTACGGTTCGCATGGCAGTACATGTAGGGTTCACATGTATAAATACATAGAGTTCGCATGACTTTCATGTAGGGTTCGCGAAGATATTAACTAGGAGTTCACATAATAAATCCTATATAATTTTGCATACGGGTTCGGAATAGGGGGTTCGCCTATAGGGTTCACATGAGAGGGCTCATCTATAGGGGTTCACATGAAGGAGCTCGCACATGCAAGGGGGTTTGCACATACTAGAGGGGGTTCTCACATGCTTAGGGTTTGCACATACAAGGGTCTAGCACACAGGGGCTCACTTCTAGGTTTGCACACAAGGCTTGCGAATAAACTCTCACACAAGGGCTTTATCACATGCTCGGACGTACAGGAGGGTTCTCCTAGGGTGTTCGCCAATACAAGTTCTCTACTTTCTACTACTTTAATTATACATAAAGATTTAAGTTTAGATCCCACACCTAATCTGAAGACACAAAAACCTTAATTTGAGGGAGGAGATTGACAATCTATTTAGAAAGGGTGATTTTAAAAACTCTGAATCCTTTTTCTTTGAAAATTAATTTGGTAATGGTAGAGAAAGAGAAAATCTTGAGGGTGTTTTTCTTGAAAATTTACTAGGTAAAATTTCTTGGTTTTGAAAAGATTTCCTATTTATAAAAGTATTTGCCCCTAATTGAATTAGGTTTTAGGAATTCATGTAGAATTAGAATTATTTTAAAAATAAGGACTAATTTAAAAAATGGTTTTTGGTTGGGCTATTTTAAAATTTTAGCACTTTCATGGGGTAAAAATAGAAAAATAAAATATTTTGGTTGAATGCACATAAGGGGTTTCAAACTTAATGCTTAGAGGTAAGCTAAGGCTTTAGCATTGAACTAATAGACTCATTCTTGTCAATTCCTTAGCAAAAATAATTTTTTAAGCTATTTTAATTCTCTTACCCTATGCTTTTAAAAATAAAAATCTAAATTTTATCCCTATTTCTTCTAGCCCTATTTTTGGGATGTGACAAGTAGTTCTAGGGAACTCCTACTATGGTGTGTAACGGAGTTTGATAAGATCTATTCTAATAAATTGAAAATGCATCGTCATTTATGAGCATGTGCATACAAAAACTACGAATTCTGAAATATTATTATTGATGTGTTGATCTAAAGAACCGATACTCTGAATCACTATATCAGCGTGGCTGTCTAGAGAATTGTTATGTTGTATGTGTCATCTACTATTTACACTAATTTTCTTGTGATAGGACTCACACTGAGCTTCTTAAGCTCAACCCACTTTAATTTACATCTTTTCAGATAACCCGCAAGGTTAGGGCACGAACACGGAATCCAGAAGGTCTCGACTCATTTTTTTTATATACAATATTTTAGATTTATTATTTGAAAACTTTGTTATCTAGAGACTATGTTGTTTTATTTTAAAGCGTGGCATGAGACTTAAAGTTTGAGTATATATAGCATGCATGGCATTTAATTTGATTTTAGGATGTTAAAATATGTATTTTAATTAATTTTGCATAAAATCATGTTTTCATTAAAACTTTGTTAAATATCATTTTTTTCTCTACATGACTAAATAAATGAGGTTTGAAATAAATAAATATATGTATAAAACTAGAATTCAACTTTTACGAAACAATCCTTAAGATCAAACTGATTTTTGAAACAAAATTGTAATCTTTTTTAAACACGCTAAGTTTTCTTCAGAAATTAAAACAAACGTTTTAAACAACTACTTTTAAACCCTGATAGTTTTGCTAGGCCAATTCAGTGGTCAATGTAATCTTTCGAATTTGGGCTTAACATCTAGGCCGGGTTGGGGAAGTTGCATTATGGGTTGGAGAGGGCTATGGGTAATTCTAGGCATTGTGTCAAAAAGAGTAGATATGATCAAAACCTATAATAAAGTTATTCAAAAAAAATAATTGTAATATTATCATGCGTAATTATTATATATGAATGTTCAATTCTATCATATGTATGTCATGTATAGATTTTACTACAATTATTTTTTATTTTATCTCAGGTTTTTTAGTTCTATATCTACTTTATTTTATATGAATTTAATTTTATGTTGTAATTATCTGAATATATATTTATATTTGCATTATATTTACGAATATACTCTACCATCTAAATAAAACAATTAATAGTGGAAAAGGTAAAATGTTTGGAGATTGTTAGGTAAATTGAAAATTTTGTTCAACACATAAAAGGAATATCGGGAACACTTGATTTTTTTTTTCAGAGCTTGCTTCGATGTATAAAGGTCTAATTATGTTTTTAATTTTTACACTTTTTGGATTTTAAAAATTTAATATTTTCTCTTTTAATTTTATAAATTTAATCATTATACTTATATTTGTTTTGATTTAAAAATTAAAATCTAAATAATAAAACTATTGATACCCTTGATTTCTGAAAAAAATTTATTTACTAATAATTGGACTTAATTTTAAAATCAAATATTAAAATATTACATATTTAAATTTAACTAAAATTCATAAATAGTGTTGTTAAATACATTTTAATTTTTAATGACTTAAGTGTCAAAAAAGTCCCCAGTAAAAAAAAATTGAACTCTTAAAAAAGAAGTGCACTCTATTGAGTCCTTAATGACAAAAAAATAATTGACTGGAAATCGTTAATTGATCGGTTTGACCATTAAAGACACTAACGTGACAAATGTGACAACACTAGGAAATGGCATGTGGCAGGATCTTGACGTGGCATGCTACATCAACAAATAATTTATTTTTTAATTAAATAATATTTTAAAAAAATAATTAATAAAAATTTATATCTAGAATGAATCTGGAGATATTAGTTCTCCAAGTTCATTTGAATTTCGATAGTCCAGATTCGTTTTAGAAGACTTCAAAACTAAAAAAATCTAAAAATTATACAAAAATATTAATAATTATTTAAAATTTCTAAAAAAATTAAAAAATAATTTTATAAAAGCAATTTTTATATTACATATAAAAAATTCCGATAATTTTCATTAATGTTTTTAAATAATACTTCACATATACAAAATTCAAATATAAAAATTATTAATTCTGTAACACCCCAAAAATCATAGGGTTAGAATAAAATCATTAAGAATTGAGTCTTAGTCTAGATGGAAGAGAGCTTAGTCAATTCCTTAGAGAGCTAAGGTTCAAATCTCATTCTTTTTTATTTTACCTCTTTTATTTTTAACAACTAGGGAACAAACTCAAGCTAGCATATATATTTAATGTGATAAAAAGTGACCAAGAATGAGTTTGTTGGCTTAGTGGTAAGACTTCAACATATTTTTCCCTTGCACCAAGGTTTAAATCACGTCAATTTCCTTCAATTTTTATTAATTTTAAAAAAATAGTTTAATTACCAAATCGACCCTAAAGATTTGCTTAACCTAGCCATTTAGTCCCTTCCTAATCATAATAGAATTCTGATTACCTTTTTCAACCTTATTTAGAATTTCTTTTCTCTTCTTTAAATACATCTTTTATCTTTTATTTCCCACTTTTCCTTTTCATAAAATTCATATTCTTTTGCTAGAATTTTTTTTGTTGAATCTCGAACCTGAATTCCACTCCGTTCAAACCATTCCTCGTATTGTTTTAGCGTAGTACCGTCAAAATCCGTTTCTAATGTTCCAAGATCAATAAGAATTCTTACTTCTAATTTTGTAGAACCCTGGAAATATGGTATAATATTGTCCATGTCAATTTTCCAAAATCAATTTCGAATCTTTTATGATTTTTCCCAAAAATCTTATTAAACTCAATAAATCTTGAGCATCGATAATAATTCTTGCATTTTTGTCAATCGAAAGACCCATTGTAGATATCCTATATCAGATTTGGACATGAGGATCCTTGTACGAGAACCTGGAAGTCAAGTGTGTGTTATTTTACAAGAAAATCGAGATAAAATTAAACCCAACCTAGACCACATGGCCTGCCACACGGGTGTGTAGGCTGCCCGTGTGACCATACGGCCCCTCACACGACAATGTGCCACTAAAACCTTAGGATTTTTTCTTCTTACACGGCCTAGACCCTTCCATTCAGCTTGGCCATATGACTGTGTCTCCCCTATAGCTTAATTTTTGTATTTTGCACACGGCCTCAGTTTGTTACACGGCCATGTAACCCTTCCACACAGGCTGAGCCATCCCACACGACCATGTGCTCTTATTTATTAAATTTTACAGTTTTGCCCATAATTTATGTTTTGTGTAGATTAGTCTCTGAATGGTTCCCAAACTATTTTTAGTGTTTAATTTATGCAATTAAGTCTCTGATAGTTTGAATAATGTTGGAATCATTGATTTAAATGATTGTATTAATATTGAATATATACCGAATTGCATGAACAGTAAGTAATCATGTTTATTGTATCTATACTTACGACTTCTCATATAACATTGCTTAGGACACCTCTAAATTGAACCTTTGAAGAATATATAATTTTTCCACTAAATTAATTGATTGAAAGCATATTTATTGCTAAAATATTTGATTATTTTTAATCATAATATTTGTTGTGTTATGATTTATTTTAAGCATGTCTTTTTTTGTTGCATGAGTTGGGATGATTTGTAAGGAGGAAGTTCTAGCAGACAATAAATCTGTAACTCTGGTGGTTCATCCATATATTATCTAACAACTTTTATCTGTAAAAATGTTGTGTATTCACAACCATCTGACAGCATATTAACCTGCAACATTTGGTGGTTCTCCACAACCAGTGTGTAGGATGGACGAGTTCTGGGGAACTTGTATAGTGTGTAGCGGTGGAATAGGATCTTATCTCTTAAGCCGAATTCATTTGCATCCGTAAAGCATGTGCTTGAAATTCTGAAAATTTTTGATATGATATGGTATATGTGTTCTACTTATACATTGTGAAAACTGTTATGTTATTTTGATATACTGCATTTGCTAAATGTGATTTAAGCTATGTAATTTGAATTAATATGCTTATCGGTTGCTTTGGTTGTCTTGTGATGGAACTTAAATTGAGTTTTCATAGCTCAGCCCCCTTATTTTTCTTCTTTTAAAATAACCCACAAGTTTAGGACGTGGACTAAGTTTGAAATATTGATTTCGATATAAAAGTATTTTAGACTGATTATTTTATAATTCTGGTTATTTAAAACTATATTATTATTGTGGCATGGGACTTAGTTTATGGTTTTTACTTAAGAATGCTTGACATTTAAATCGTTTAGGCTATTAGAATATGAATTTTATCTATTTATGCATGAAACATGGTTTTTTTATTGAAATTAGGATAATATCACTTTTTCGCTGCTAAATTGCAAATTTGTTTTGTTTAAAAATTAATTTGGATTTTCAGCTAAGTTTTCAATAATAAACACCATTATAATGAAGATGTGCAACTTAATCATTTTTCTTAAAATTCCTGAGTTTTTCTGAAAGGAGACCAAAAATTCATTCTAAAATAAACATATATTTAAAATTAATTGTTTTTAAAACTTTGATAATTCTGCTAGGCCATTTCGGTGGCCGATGTAATTGTAACATCCCATTTTTTAGTGAAGTCGAAAACGATGGTTCGGGACCATAATTCCAACAAGTGAGTTAGTAAATATTATTTATTTAATATTTACAAGTAATTATTAGTGTCAAATAAAAATTTGGTTAAGAAATTTTAACGTTTAGTTAATTAATTAATTAAAAAGGATTAAATTTTAAATGCCACAAAAGTTAACTTTTATTAATTAAAGATGTTAAATAACTTTAGAAATTTGACTTGAAGGCATTAAGTGTTAAATTTACCTATTTCTTTATTAGTGGACGGTCTTGGTGGTTAATTACATGAGATATGATTAATGGTTAAAGGGTAATCCAGTAAATTAATTAATAAGCAAAATTAAAATAAACAAAAGGTGAAATAGCCATCATCTTTTTCCAACCTTGGCCAGGCTATTTTTCTATGTTGTCAATGGTTTAGCCCAGACGGGTAACCTGACAGAGGTATTTCTATACCCGACTAGCTCGAACGAGCATTAAATGATTTTGCACTTGTGTATTGAGTTATTTTACAAAGTTCCATTAAAAAATCAAAAGATACACAATGTATTATTAACATAGACAAAAATATGAATTCTAACTATTTGTATGCTCATGATTTACTGATCTAGAATTATTGAACTTTGTCATGAGAAGGATATTAGTTTGAATAGCTATTTGCAATTATCTATTAAATGAATAAGGCAAGTTATTAAATTGAACTATATGAGCTTACAAAGTATTGTATATACTTACTTCTGTTATTATGTTATGTAGATTTTGAATAATCGGGGCGTGTCAATCGAATCAATGGAGCTCACACCTATCATCGTCTAACATCAATAGATTTTGAAGTCTTGAATTGTGGTTACTTGTGGCATGTATATAGGATACTTATTTTGAAAATGTTGAACATGGTTTGGTATATGTAATGCATATTTGGTATCTTGGTAATGTTAGTTAAAAGTTATATTTGAATGGTATCTTTGGATGATTATATGGTAACAAGTTTGATATGCTTATTGATAGTTAAAAGACTAGAATGGATGAATTGGTTGGTTGATAAATGTTGATTATAAGTGGTGCCAATGATTAGGCACATAGGTTGGATGTTTTGGTATGTTTTAAGCTTGTTTAAGTGTGTTACATGTCTATGGTTGATTGTGGTTTGTCTTGGCACCTAAGGAATGTGTATTGTTTTAGCTTGTTTTAGAAGTCATTTTAGGTGTACACGGCTTGAGGCACGGGCAATCAGACAACCGTGTGCCATACACGGCCGCACCACACGGCCGTGTGGCCTATTTAATTTTGGGGCAGGTTTATCCCACATGGTCTCAGGTTGTTACACAGCCTAGCGACACGACCTTGTGACCCCATTTCAATTTGCACACGATCTGGCGACACGACCTTGTGACCCTATTTTTAAACTGTAAACAGTTTGGCCACGTGACCTTGTCCCTGAGCCATACGACCTCATCCTAGTCACACAATCGTGTGACCCCTATTTTACAATTTTTTTATTTTATTTCAAATTAGTCCCTGATTGTTTCTAAATTGATATTTAGGTTTCGTAATCTTGTTAAAAGGCTCATGTTTGTTTATATATTATGAATGATGATTGGTTTCAAATATTTGATTAAATTAATAATTGAATGGTTTCATACTGTCATTTGATTCAATATGTGTCGTAATCTCTGTAACCCTAGTCCAGTGACATTGATGAGTTAGGGGTGTTACACCTGGAAGTTTAAGCCGAACTTGGATGAGTTACACCAACACATTGAAAGCTGATTTCATTTCAGGATTTTAATTTTGAAAACCAAAAATTCACTTTTGTTGACTTAGGTGATTTTGTAGTTTCGTGTTAGAAATTGACTGATACGGACGAGATTATCAACAGGAATGCAAGAGAAATCCAAGACAATTTACAAACCCAAAAGATCAATTCGCAGTTATTTAAGTGTAAAATAATCTGAATTCCTATACACTGTCTGATCTAAATAAGATGTTTTCTTGAATAGATGAAGGTAAGCCAAAAGGTGAGTTATCAAGCACTGCATTTAACTAGACTCAAATACAAATAAGCAGAGTATACTATATAACTCGTAGTAACACAAAGAACTTAACAACAGTTGTATAACTAGTACGGACAGCTCTAGAGTATCACAGAGATTTAATCAAAGGTAGTACAATAGAACAAAGCAAAACAAAATAGAGCAGAACAAAATCGAATGGTATAGAGCAAAGCAGAACTGAATTGAATAGAACAAAAAGGAGCAGAGTAGAGTATAATAGAACAGAGTAGAACAGAGCATGTATGTTTCTGCAAATACAGTATTTTTCAAACAGATCAGAATGTAAATTTATCAGAAACAATCTTCCCAAACTCTGTTACACACCAAAACAAAGTTCTTCCCTAAACTCATCCATCAAAAACACACCAACAAGGTCATCACGGGTTGCCCAACAATGATGGCTTATCAATATGCAGTTAAAATGCCAATAAAATATATATGGTAAAGCCACTAATTACACAGATCATTAACTGCCAGTACAAAATCTTCCTCATTTAACATCAACCCAAGTCCAATGCATTGTGTCATGGCATGCACATGCAAAATCAGAGTAATGAGCATGTAAGACATGCTATCTTTCAATAACAGAACCAGTAAACATGAGAATCAATGTTTTCTAAAACAGACTTTTCGAACCATAACAGATCATATAAGATTTGTCATGAAGTCACGTGCACGGTTATAAAACAGAATCAGTAACAATCAATCTAACAAATTCAGATATCACATATTCTGCATCAATAGAATAATGCAGAGGTGTACCAAAAAACTTAACAAATACACATCGTACCTGGATAATTCGCACATATAAGATGGTAGCACATTATGTTCTGATAAATTCTATTCACTTAGGTTTAAACATAACAAACATGCATTTATATTAGATGCCCGTGTCATCTACTCATGTGATTCTAAATCATAAAAAGTGAGTCACATGGCTTGGGCACACACCCATGTCCTTTCTCATGTAGCCCACATGGCTTGGGCACATGCCCATGTCCATGCCCATGTTCCTGGCCGTATGGTCCTAAATTATAAATAGTGAGTTACACGACCTAGACACACATCCATGTCATTTTCCTTGTGAGCCCTGCACTAACGTGGCCACACACGACCTAGACACACGCTCGTGTCCCTTGCTCATATGGCTCAAATTTGATGAATAGTGAGTTACACGGCCAACCACAAGGCCAGGAACACGACTGTGTGGCTTACACGGCCTAGCACACGCCCATGTCTCTAGCCGTGTGGCATCGACAGCCATGTTTTTTGACGTCTAAAATTTGCAAAAATAGGGGTTTTCGGTATACACCTGATACAAATTTGAAGCAGAAACAGTAAGGATGAGGTCTTGTCCCTAGATAATAAGAAATTGCCCAACAATCGGTTAACTCATAGTCAAATTGCTAAAACCTAACATTCCAAATTCGAAGTTACATCAAAGAACATTTGACAACAAAAATTTAAATTGAACTTACCGGCCAATAAATTGAACTAGAAAGATAAGTCAGATCCTATACAGAATTAGCGCAACGTAACGTAACAAAAGAAAAGGTCACTTTGAAAGGAAGAAACCAAAATGAAGAACTAAATATCGAGAACGACTGATAGAAGAAACATAGAAAAAAAAAGAACAAAAATGAAAAGAAAATCCCATCGAAGGTTTCTGGAAGGTTTTAAGTAACCAACCGAAACTAACTACCACAGAACGAAATTCAAAATAAAATATTTCCTATTGCTTTCACCGAGATTCGAACACAAGACCAAGGAATATACAGAAGCTTAACCATTGAACCGATAGGCTTATTCTTGACATCAATTGACAGAATTTAACTTATAAACCCAACGTTCAAAGGTATGGGTTTAAGCAAAATAATAAAATTTCCAGAAACAGGATTCAAACCTAAAACCTCACCCACATACCTCGAACAATTAACCACTGAATCAGAACAATTTACTTGACATTAATTTCCAAAATGTAAACTCAAAATCAACGGATGACCACTCGTGGTTTCAAAATCTAATTTCTTCTAACCGAGTTTTTGAGATGTTACAACTCTCTCACTTCAAAGAATTTTGTCCCCAAAATTCTCGTAGTCTTATCAGTTCCTAAACCACAGAATCAATATTGTTCCTATTCATACAAACCACCATGTTCGTTGCACAACTCAAGTTTAATACAAAAAAATAAACAACATTTCTAACAACTTTTTATTCGTTCACACAAATTATCACAATAACACATCATAAAATCGCGAAGAATTTTTAGATCGTGGAATCTGATCAATGACTCTCATACTCCTCTTATAGTCTAGAGTTGCTCAAATGCAGACTTTTGACCCACAGATTCGAGCTGTGTCTTATTGACCCTTGCTAATCACTAAACACAACCCGAACACCGCAGCGCCCACATTTCTTGACTATCGCCCTAGATTTAAGCATCATTATAGATTCATATATTCTCATATTGGGCTTATTGCCCCAAGCAGAGGACTCTACTCGAGTCATTCGATTATACCTAACACGCACTCGCACAACAAGGCTACATGTACTCATTATACTAATTCATAATTTCAGAATTTTACGAACTAACTTAAGTTTATCAACAATCCTAAGTCTAAAGTTTTAGTAGAGGTTTCCAAAGAATTTGCACAGTTTTAGATAGAACAGAGTAACCAAACACTACAGTATGTGTTAGCTCATTTTACATAGCTAAAGTAGAGATACTTACAGATCAGCATTAGAGTTTCAGATTCTTTGTATACAGACATGAAAGTAATTAAAATCTGAATATACACTTTTCAGAAACCTCAAATTTCAAAGTCATTCAAGAGTCTCATTTACTTAAAACATTTTTCAAGAAGAATTTTGAACCTGAAACCACAGCCTGAGTTTTGCAAACCTAGCTCTGATACCACTAAACGTGACACCCCAAACTTGGCTTAAAATTTTAAGGTGAACTTGGACGAGTTACACTAATGCATTGAAAACTAATTTCTTTTTGGGATTTTAATTTTGAAAACCAGAAATTCGTTTTTGTCGATTTAGGTGATTTTGTAGTTTTGTGTTAGAAATTGACTAATACGGACGAGATTATCAAAAGGAAAACAAGGCAAATCCAAGATAATTTACAAACCCAATTATAGTTAGTGCCACAATCGGTGCTAACACTGTAAGTGTAGGGATGGCGTGGGTGATTTATTCCCCACAGGAAGTGTTGGGATGGACGGAGGCAAGTGCAGGGTTGGATGGGGTTATCATGCATTAATCATATGAGACTGTATTGAAATGGGCTCAACTGTGTTAATATGGGCAAGACCCAATATATCTCGACTTGTAATAGGGCTACACCCAGACAATCACGATATGGGCTAGGCCTAATATACTCACGATCTTGTAGTGGGGGCTATGGCCCAGATTAATATTGATATGGGCTAAGGCCCGCTTAACACCGATTTACGAATAGGGCTTAGGCCCGAGAAAGCTTGAACCGATTTGGGCTCGGTTGGGATACTTTACACACCGAAGTTTTCCAAACTCACCCCTTTTTTCCCATCTTTGTAGGTGAGCCTTAGATCGGTGGACTTGGAGCTGGAGGGATTCAGAGCGGCCATGTGGACTGTTTAAAATAAATGTTTATACCTTCACTTTTATTTTAGATTATTTCCTTTATGTTTTCGAGTTTTTAATTTGTAATAAGGCCGCTTTAGTATTTTTATTTTGGGTTTTTAAATTACTTAAATTGTTTTTAACTTGAGAGTCACATCATTTAAATTGATTCCTTAAAATTGGTTAGCTCTAGGGCGCGTTTTATAAGTTACTTATTTTTAAAATATCACGATAACCGAGCAAAGCTTCCGCAACGTAAATGTTTTTAAAGGAAATAAATGTTTTAAATAGACTTAAACTTAATTTGTTTTTCGTGGACAAGTAATAAGCTTAAAGTGTGGCAATGGATGTGTGCATGTCTAGGATTGGAACATGGAAGAGCTAGGTACTTAAGCAGTCTAATTGACTCACCTCCTCTTTTCTGGCATCCTACCTGGTGCATAGTATCCATTCGCTTTAAGCCATAACAAAGAAGGTTTGATTTTTCGATACTTAACTATTTTTAAAATAACATGTTTCTACCACTACAAAGGTTTACAAGTTTAAACGGTAAAAGTTTCTAAACATCAAGAAGGGTTTTCAATGAAAACATGGTTTTCGAAAAACACTTCAATGTGACACACCAGACTTGGCCATAATGTCTGGGCCGGGTTTGGGGTGTTACAGTAAAATCGATTAAGTCTAAATGCAAATAGGACACTTAATATAATTGCCTGCTAAAATTATGTTCATGACTATTAGGTGGTTGCTGAAACTTATTTTTGACACTTGATTGTTTTTCCTAGTCCTCTAAAATTAAATTTTCGTTTAATGATAATAATAAATTTTGATGTCTCCGTGGTTATGAGTGCATCTTAAAACATGATTGACTGAGTAACGGGGGTAGGGTGCTTGGGTTGTCATCCTATTTCATGTCAAAAGGTTGTGTGACGTGTTAGGTAACTCCGCTAAGCAGAATTAAATAAATTTTTTTAGGAATTTGTTAGGCTGAGTAACCGGGGTGGGGTGCTTGGCTGTCATCTCTCTTCACGTCAAAAGGTTCGATATGTTCTTAAGAAAAATATAATAAATTAGGAGTATGTTGGGCTGAGTAACCAGGGTAGGGTGCTTGGCTGTCATCTCTCTTCACGTCAAAAGTTTCAATGTATTCTTAAGCAATAATAATAATAATAATAATAATAATAATAATAATAATAATAATAATAATAATAATAATAATAATAATAATAATAATAATAATGATAAAAGAGAAAAAAAAGAAAAAAAATGATGTATTAATAATAAAATTGCATTTGGGGGCTAAAGGTGGAAACAAATAAGGTGTCTTGGTTAGTTTAGTAAATTACCTAATTTTCATGAAATAATCCAAGTCGATTTTAATTTTTGTGTGTATTAAGTGGAATACTTTTTTAGTTTTACTTAAAACAAGTTAAAAATTCTCTTTATTTTTCATATGCATTAAGCCTACTTTTTATAAAACTTTGGAGTGGTATTTCAATCCTGGCAAAAGTTCTAATTTTCACAGTGGTTAGGAACCATACTTGAGGGCAAACATGGGCTAAGTAGGGGGAATTTGATAATACTCTAGAATGACATATTTTTTATGTATTAATTATATGATTATTTTGAGTATGATCCTACTAATTTGAGCTATTTATGGATTTTTATCTTATAGAGACTAAATTGAAGGTAAAAGAAAATCTGGGGGCAAAAAGCGTGAATTTAAAGATAAAATGGGCCAACATGTGAAGTATGAGAGAAGTGGACCCAAAAATGCAAAGTGTGGAAGACTTTGGGAACAAAAGTACAAAGAAGAGATGTTATAGCATAAGACTCTATTTAAATTCAAATTATATTAGTATAATTATTAAGGATTATTATTTAGATTTAATTTTAGCTTTTATCTTTATTTATCCTTATTTATCTTTAATTATCTTTAATTATCTTTATTTATCTTTTAAAATTTAAGTAGGAATAGACTAGGTTTCCTAATACTATAAATAAGGGATGGAGTGACACAAATTTCATCATCTTTTCTGTAAACACTCCCTCTCTCCAAAAGCTTAGCCTTATTTCTCTTCATATCATTCAATAAAAATTCTATTTCTATTACATTTATTTTTTTCCCCAAAAAGCATGAGCCACATACCCCAAACAATTAACCACTGAACCAAATCAATTAACTTGTCATAAATTTCTAAAATCTAAACTCAAAATTGAGGGATGACCACTATTGGTTTCAAAATCCAATTTCATCTAACGCGGTTTTTGGGATGTTACATTTTCGAATTTGGGTCTAACGGCTAGGCTAGGTTGGGAATGTTACAAATTTAATTTTTCAATTTGAATTTTTTATATTCAAAATTAAAAAATTCAAATTGAAAAGTTGAATTAATAAATTTTATATTCGTGTATATAAATTATTATTTAAAACTTATTAATAAAAGTTATTAGAATTTTTTTATATAATATAAAATTATTGGAATATATAAAAATTATTTTTATAAGATTATTGAATTTTTTCAATTTTAAGAATTTTTAAATAATTATTATCATTTTTTATATTTTTTTAAATTTTTTTAGTTTTGAACTCATCTAGAACGAATCTTAGCAAATGATTGTCCACATTCAAATGAAACAGACAACCATATGTCCAGGTTCATTCTAGATATAACTTTTGTTAATTATTTTTGAAATAATGTCTAGATTGTCCACATCTTGCGACATGCCATCTCCTTATGATGTCATATCAGTAACTTTAATGGTCAAATCAGTCAATTAACGATTTCCATTAATGAAAGAGTTTAGTTGATTATTTTTTTGTCATTAAAGATTTAATAGGGTACAATATTTTTAAAGGCTCAATAATTTTTTTTTTCATTTTTTACTAAGGACTTTTTTTATCCTTACCTATAATATTAATCTACCATAAATATAGAATTTCAGAATATAATATATTTAAATTAATGCAAATAATTGATAAGAAAATAATGCTTGGAACTATAATATTTTTTGCATTTTTTTACTAAGGACTTTTTTACCCTTATAATATTTTGTAGAAGTTGCGGTTAAAATAATGCTTAGAACTATAGCGACAGTTTCAACTACAAAATAAAAAATGCGTAAACGTAAAGATGAATATCGAGATTGTTCAAACAATTTGACCTCAATGTACGTCTGAAGAGCCTTGCCCAGAGCAATGATCTACTACATATCTCACAGTACAATCAATGATTTGAGTCTTAACATTGGGACAACTCTTATCAACTTAGTGACTTCACCATTGTACAAAGACTAGATCACCCTCCCACTAAGCTTCCCCCTTGAAAGATTAATTTTGCAATACAAAAGACTCTTGATTGCTTACAAAAACAATGCACACATAAAACATTGCTAACGTGAACAAATATGTACTCTTTTAATCTCTCGATTACACTTTAACATAGACAAAACTTAAGTTTATATATTACTTAAGTTTTACTTACATAAGAGTTATAGTCTAATCACTTTTCTATAAAGTAAAGCTAAAAATCAGTATAGGATAATTTTGACATAATTCCATGAGAGTCTTGGTATAATCCAATGCCCTCAAATATGTAAAGTAACTTTATTTAATCCGCAACTAACTTCAACTTTAACCCAATTGATCTTCATGTTTTAGGCTCTAATACATTCAAATATCTCCAAAACAAATAGTCCAATATTTTTTATTCTAAAATTTGTTAACTTTTAAAAATAGAGAAATAAAGTAACGAAACAGTGTCTTAAGTAGTGACCAATGTTTCAACTACAAATTTTTCTTGCATTTAAATGTGTCAACATATTTATTCATTAAAAAATTGATACAAAATTTGAGTATATAATTAAAATTGTTTTACTTTTTTTAGAAAAATAGTATAACTAATATTTTATTTTTTCATGATTTACAATTTTTTATTTACAATATTTAATTTATTAATGGGATTTTAGAAAAAAAATTAAAAATAATTTATTTATTATAAATGTATTTTTGGAACATGTTTTAATTTTGATATTTAATTTTTTGCGGTAATTTGGTATTTTAATTTTTATAATTTTATTAATTAGTTTAAATGTCTTATTCTAATTAAAATCTAAAGTGAAATTAATAATTGCTAGTACTGTTAAAATTTTTTGTTAAAGTCAAGTTATTATTGTTTTTTTTGTTATATAGCTATTAAGTTAATTTTTTTTTAATTTCAAAATGTTATACCATCGAATTTAAAAGAATAGTTTTATTACTAAATAGGCTTAAATTTTTAAATTAAAAAAATTAAAATTTTAAAAATCAACCTATAAAAGGCCCAAACTTAAGTTAAATCCGTGGTAGTCTTCGGAATTTTGATTTTAAGAACAAGTAATGCAATTGGCGTTTGGGCTTTTAAGAGTAAAGGGGTAAAAGATGACACAAAAAGGAGTGTCGTGTAGTGGCAAGGTAGCACCACTTAGGGGATAAGGAAGTGACGCCATAGAGGAAGCAAGGGGTCCAAGGTTCAAGTCTTGGCTCTTGCAATTTATTTTGGTTTTTCTTTTCAATAAATCTGGAAGCAAGTAGGTGTGCTTTAAAGTTTAATGTGTTGGACTTATAACACAAATGAGTTGATGGCCTAGTGGTGGTGGCGTGACTTGGCATGTGAGAGGACTTTGGTCCGAATCCCTTGGCACGCAAAGGTTGATTATTTTGCTATGTTGGGACGGCAAGAGTTGGTATTGGTTTTAAACCCTGATGATGGAGGGATCCCACATCGGGAAACTAACATAAGAGTAGATGGAGAGCTGGCTTTAAATAGAGCAAACCATGAGGAGAGTTGACATACCCTTCTACGCTGATCCCTTTCGCTTGGTGGCGTGCTCGTTTGGGTTGGGCGTCAACTAAGAGTGTGGGAGCGCGGATTAACTGCAGTCTCCTAATAGGATTATCGCGTGGGAGATATCGTCATCAACCAGGTGTGTAAACGACACCCTCCCTTAGACTGAATCGGTAAAAGTCGAAATACCGAAACGTTGGTATTTTGTGAACTCGCGAGCGTGCGAGCGCTCGTGAGATAGTTGTTAATGAATATGGTGCATTTGGATGATTAGAGTTCAGAGTGTGCATTTTCGTGCACAACGGTATATTTGGGCTTAATGGGCCAAAAACGGGCCAATGGGCCAACAGGCCCACTTTGGTAAAAAGACGAGGTAACTACTTCTGATTACTTGGTAAACGTTAGAATGAGCATGAAACCCTAGCAATAGGTAATAATTACTGAAATACCCTTATACATGAAAAATTACGATTTTACCCCTATGGATATTTTATTTTATCTTAAAAGCATGATGTTCTGTTTTTGTGTACGTATGCCATGACATATTATTCTGTTGCATGGGACATGGGTTTATATTGATGGAGGAAGTGTTCTGGCAGCCTCACTGTAATCTGGTGGCCTCGCCACATATATATATATCTGTTCTGGTAACTTCATCACAATATCTGGCAGCCTCGCTGCAATCTGGTGGCTTTGCCACATATATAAACATATATATCTGTTCTAGTAGCCTCGCTACAATATCTGTATCTTGTGACTTCATCACAATATCTGGTAGCCTTGCTGCAATTTCTATGGTGTGTAGCGGTTGGGTGGGTCGAATAGTCTCCCCACATGGTGTAAGGCTGGTACGGGGGTGTTATGGATGGCTCTGGGTTGGGATTTCTACATTCATGATATATTTGTTCTGTATCTGCTATGGGCCTATGAGTTTCATTCTGATTTCTGTACTGGTCCAATGCCTAGATAAGTCTGACTCTGAGGTTTGATCTGTTTTGGGCTATGGTTGGGTTATGTTACACACTGAGTTTACCAAACTCACCCTTTATTTTCATCTCTGCAGGAAATCTCCAACCATAGTGGGCTTGGAGCTGTGAGGGATTCGGAATGGCCACATCATCTACAAAGTTGGTTTTTCTAAGTTAGTTTATTTTTTATTATTTTTATATTCTGATTTAAATTTTGGGTTTTAAGTTTTAATAAGGCCGCTATATAAATTTCTCTTTCCGCTATGGTTTTTATTTTCTGATTATATTTTTACTATGTCGAAACTGCTAGTGTTAGGCTGCGCGGGTTTTCAAAATTAATGAACGTTTTCAAGACTCAACAAGCACGACAAATGGATAGCCTAAAGATTGATAAACCGACTTTTTCATTCAATTGCTATTTTTACAAAGACCTGCCTAATCACTTAAACCAACGAATGCATACTAAGTCGTAAGTCCATGTGACACGTCAGATCTGGCCATAACGTTTGGGCCGGGTCTGGGGTGTTACATTTAGTGGTATCAGAGTCAAGTTGCAACAGCTCGAATGTGGAACGGGTCTAAAAACGGGAGTTTTAAAGAAACATTGAATAAAGGTTTTTGAAAATCATTTTTTTGGAACTTGATTATAAATTGTTTTCGAGAATGTTTCCAAATTTTCTCTTTGCAAATAGATGATTTTAAAGATTAAAAATCAGTTTTGTAAAATTAGTTTTTTTAGAAGGTGGCACAATGATAAGTAGACTGAGACTGTAGCTAGGCTACTGCGAAAGAAAACAAACTCAAACTCTGAATTACTGTTATTCATAAGACATTTGTAATAAACACTAAAATATTAAACTGATTCATAAAATTCTTAATCAGATAATACAAAATGAGTACACGAGCAGCTCGTGGAAGAGGCCGTGGACGTGGCCGAGGTAATGCTCAAGCTGAATCTTCGTCTTCAAGACATGTGCCAGTAGCAGATGCACCGGTACCACCAGCAACGGAGGTAGAGTCTCATGATTGAGGTGTCGGGGACGATGCTCTATCCCAGCCGATGCTCCGAGTTTTGGAAAGGGTTGTTGGGGCAAGTACGGGAAACAAAATTCGGGGTCTATTTCTAAGTGGTTCCAGGCCAATGGAGCAGAGATATTTAGGGGCGTATCTGGTGTAGCTCCGAATGTGGCTAAGTATTGGCTAGAAGCCACAGAGCGGATTATGGATGATCTGGACTGCTCTGTGGAGCAGAAGCTGAAGGGAGCCATATCGTTACTCAGGGATGAGGCTTATCAGTGGTGGCTCACAGTGAAAGATGGAACTCTTGCTGACAGTGTGACTTGGGAGCTGTTTAAGATAGCCTTCAAAGGAAAGTATGTTGGGGCTAGTAATGTGGACGCTCGCCCGAAAGAATTTCTGAACCTGGTGCAAGGGAGTAAGTCAGTGGCTGAGTATGAGTCTGAGTTTCTGAGATTGAGCCAGTATGCTTTTGGGATTGTCGCTACAGAGTATGAGCGTAGCATATGCTTTGAAGATGGTCTGAGAGATGAGCTTAGGGTGCTGATTGCTCCGCAGAGGGAGCGTAACTTCGCTGCTTTAGTGGAGAAAGCTAAGATAGCTGAGGAAGTGAAGCGTACAGAAAGACAGAATCGTGAGAAAGATTGGAACCGTTTTAGGAGAGATTCAGGACTTTCAGGTGGTATGAATATGAATGTTAAGAGAGCAAGGGTAATGGAGCCAGTTCGAGCAGTACCGATGAATGCTGTTAGACCACAGGGTTGTAGGAGTTGTGGGAAGATACATATGGGCGAGTGTCAAAAACGTTCTGGTGCTTGTTTTCGATGCGGATCTATGGAGAATAGGGTTAAGGACTGTCCCCAGGAACCAGATCAGGTTCAAGTTTTAGAGTAGAGGGTCATTCAACTAGTGAGGGGTGGGTCACAGTTTCTGAGAGGACGTAGGCAAGCCAGAGGTGGTACTGGAAATGGTCAAGGAAGAGGAGCGCCTGGCAGAGGTGCTGGATTTGTTGAGGCTCGTCAGCCGGCGTTGGTGTATGCAGCTCGTCGCCGAGAGGAGGGTGATGCACCTAATGTCATAACTGGTACGTTTCTAATTTCTAGTATGCCATACACTGCATTGATAGATGTTGGATCTACCCATTCGTATGTTGCATGTGCTATATCTAGGTCACTGGGTGTGCGCTCTGAGGTGACCGTGAGTGGGGTATCTTTACTAAGTCCTTTGGGTCACTCGGTTAGGGTAGATAAACTGTATAGAGATGTGCCTATAGAAACTCAAGGAAAAGTTTTCTCTAGAGACCTGATGGAGCTACCTTTCGGAAAATTCGATCTCATTTTGGGAATGGATTGACTTGTTAAGCATAGGGCTACTTTGGATTGTGCTACTAAGCGAATGATGTTAAAGACCACAAAGGATGAGGAGGTTTTGGTGATAGGCGAGCGTAGGGATTATCTGTCTAATGTGCTGTCCGCATTGAGAGCCGAGAAGTGGATTCGAAAGGGATGTGAGGCTTATTTGGCATTTGCAAGCCAATCGAAAACTGAGGGTCTGACAGTGGATAAAGTTAGAACCGTCAAGGATTTTTAAGATGTTTTTCCAGAGGAGCTTCTGGGTTTGCCCTCGAACCGAGAGGTTGAGTTTGGAATCGACTTGTTTCCTAGAACAGCACCAGTGTCCATTGCACCTTATAGGATAGCACCGAAGGAGTTGGTGGAGCTGAAAGCCCAAATTCAAGAGTTATTGGATAGAGGCTTCATTAGACCAAGTGTGTCTCCGTGGGGAGCACCAGTGTTGTTCGTTAAGAAGAAGGATGGGTCAATGCGAATGTGTATCGATTATCGAAAGCTGAACAAACTGATGATTAAGAACAAGTACCCACTGCCGAGAATCGATGATTTATTCGATCAACTTAGAGGAGCTTCAGTATTTTCTAAGATTGACCTTCGATCTGAGTATCATCAGTTGAGGGTTAAGGAGGTGGATATTCACAAGACGGCATTCAGAACTCGGTATGGTCACTATGAGTTCTTGGTTATGCCATTTGGGTTGACGAACGCACCTGCGGCATTTATGGATCTGATGAATCGAGTGTTCCAGCCATACTTAGATAGATTAGTAGTCGTCTTTATCGACGATATTCTAGTTTATTCTGAAACTGAAGAGAAGCATGATGAGCATCTTCGTATTGTGCTGCAAGTGCTGAGGGAGAATGAGCTTTATGCGAAATTCAGTAAGTGTGAGTTCTAGTTGAGAGAGGTAACTTTCTTGGGGCATGTTGTCTCTGCTGAAGGGATCAAGGTAGACCCTCGAAAGATTGAAGCGATTCTGGGATGGAAGCCACCAAGGTCAGTGTCAGAAATTCGAAGTTTTCTGGGATTAGCTGGATACTATAGAAGGTTTGTGGAAGGATTTTCTGTGATGGCAGGGCCTTTGACAAAGCTTATAAGGAAGGGGTACTGTTTGTTTGGACTGAGAAAGAACAGGAATCTTTTGAGAAGCTGAAGAAAGTTCTGACCGAGGCACTTGTACTGATTTAGCCAAAGTCTGGAAAAGATTTTACCGTATGCAGTGATGCATCACATGTAGGGTTGGGCTGTGTGCTGATGATAGAGGGTAAAGTGGTTGCTTATGCATCGCGACAGCTTAAATCATATGAAGTTAACTATCCTACTCATGATCTGGAGTTGGCAGTGGTAATCTTTGCGTTTAAGATTTGGAGGCATTACCTGTACGGAGAAAGGTGTATTATATACATAGATCATAAGAGTCTTAAGTACTTTCTGACTCAGAAAGAGCTGAACCTTAGGCAGCGGAGATGGATAGAGCTGCTTAAGGATTATGACTGCGCGATTGAGTATCACCCAGGCAAAGCTAATGTGGTGGCTGATACCCAAAGTCGTAGAATTGTATCTGATCTGAGAGCCATGTTTGCTCGTTTGAGTCTGTATGACGACGGTAGTCTGTTAGCAGAACTGCAAGTTAGGCCGACCTGGGTGGATGAGATTAAGGAAAAATAGTCAAGGGATGAGTCTCTGGTTCTTCGATTCTAGTAGGTTAAGAATGGGGATACTTCTGAGTTTGGACTGAACAGTGAGGGAGTTCTGTGTTACCGAGGTAGAGTTTGTATTCCGAAGGACTCTGACTTGAGGCAAGCAATTCTGAAAGAAGCTCATGGAGGTCTGTGTGCTATGCATCCTAGAGGGAATAAAATGTATCGAAACTTAAAGGAGTTGTATTGGTGGCCTGGATTGAAGCGAGAGGTAACGGAATTTGTGGGAAAATTTCTGACTTGTCAGCAAGTGAAAGCTGAACATCAATTACCTTCCGGACTTTTGCAGCCAGTGAAAGTATCACTTTGGAAGTGGGAGAAGGTAACCATGGATTTTGTGAGTGGGTTACCCTTGACTCCGTCGAAGAAGGACTCGATTTGGGTAATTGTGGTTAGATTGACCAAATCTACTCATTTTATACCTGTCCGCACTGATTATTCACTTTAGAAGTTAGCCAAATTGGATGTGGTGAAAATAGTGCGACTTCACGGAGTGCCAGTGTCGATTATCTCTGATCAAGATCCTAGATTCACATCTCGGTTTTGGCAAAAGTTGCATGAGGTGTTGGGTACGCGGTTGAACTTTAGTACAGCCTTTCATCCTCAGACTGATGGTCAGTCGGAAAGTGTTATTCAGATTCTAGAAGATATGTTGAGGGGATGCGTTACCGTTGGCAGAGTTTGCATACAACAACAATTATCAGGAAAGTATTCAAATGGCTTCTTATGAGGCACTGTATGAGCGAAGATGTCGTACACCTAGTTGTTGGACCGAGTTGGGTGAACGACAGGTTCTTGGACCTGAATTGGTGGCAGATACTGAGAATAATGTCAAGTTGATTAGAGGTCGATTGAAGAAAGCATCTGATAGACAGAAGTCATATACAGATTTGAAGCGCAAGGGAATTGAGTACTCTGTGGGTGGTCTTCTTGAAGGTTTCACCTTGGAAGAAAATATTAAGGTTTGGGAGGAAAGGCAAGTTAAGTCTGCAGTTCATTGGGCCTTATCGGATTCTTAAGCGAGTGGGTCCAGTGGCTTATCAGTTGGAGCTACCTCCAGACTTGGATAGGATTCATGATGTCTTTCATGTCTCTATGTTAAGGCGGTATCATTCTGACCCTACTCATGTTGTGCCGGTTGCAGAGATCGAGGTCCAAATAGACTTGACTTTTGAGGAGGAGCCTGTGCAGATTTTGGATCGAGATGTTAAGATTTTGAGGAGGAAATCAGTTCCGCTAGTAAAGGTGTTGTGGCGTAATCATGGCAGAGAGGAAGCTACTTGGGAGCCAGAAGTGGCGATGCGTCAATAATAATATCCTCATCTGTTTGATTCAGGTAAAATTTCGAGGACGAAATTTCTTTAAGGAGGGTAGAATTATAACGCCCAATTTTTGGGTTTTCTATGTTTTTGTGTTTTTTTAAAATTTGGGTGTGTTCTGGTTGGTTAAAATATATATTTTAGTAGGTTAGTGGGCCTTTAGAAGGCCCAAACTTAAGTTAAATCTGTGGTAGTCTTCGAAATTTTAATTTTAAGAACAAGTGATGCAATTGGCGTTTGGGTTTTTAAGAGTAAAGGGGTAAAAGATGACACAAAAAGGAGTGTGGTGTAGTGGCAAGGTAGTGCCACTTAGGGGACAAGGAAGTGACGCCATAGAGGAAGCAAGAGGTCCAAGGTTCAAGTCTTGGCTCTTGCAATTTATTTTGGTTTTTCTTTTCAATATATCTGGAAGCAAGTAGGTGCGCTTTAAAGTTTAATGTGTTGGACTTATGACACAAATGAGTTGATGGTCTAGTGGTGGTGGCGTGACTTGGCATGTGAGAGGACTTTGGTTCGAATCCCTTGGCACGCAAAGGTTGATTATTTTGCTATGTTGGGACGGCAAGAGTTGGTGTTGGTTTTAAACTCTGATGATGGAGGGATCCCACATCAGGAAACTAACATAAGAGTAGATGGAGAGTTGGCATACCCTTCTAGGCTAATCCCTTTCGCTTGGTGGCGTGCTCGTTTGGGTTGGGCGTCAGCTAAGAGTGTGGGAGCGCGGATTAACTGCAGTCTCCTAATAGGATTATCGCGTGGGAGATATCGTCATCAACTGGGTGTGTAAACGACACCCTCCCTTAGACTGAATCAGTAAAATTTGAAATACCGAAACGTTGGTATTTTATGAACTCGCGAGCGTGCGAGCGCTCGTGAGACAGTTGTTAATGAATATGGTGCTTTTGGATGATTAGAGTGCAGAGTGTGCATTTTCGTGCACAACGGTATATTTGGGCTTAATGGGTCGAAAACGGGCCAATGGGCCAATAGGCCCACTTTGGTAAAAAGACGAGGTAAGTACTTCTGATTACTTGGTAAACGTTAGAATGAGCATGAAACCCTAGCAATAGGTAATAATTACTGAAATACCCTTATACATGAAAAAATACGATTTTACCCCTAGGGATATTTTATTTTATCTGAAAAGCATGATGTTCTGTTTCTGTGTACGTATGCCATGACATATTATTCTGTTGCATGGGACATGGGTTTATATTGATAGAGGAAGCGTTCTGGCAGCCTCGCTGCAATCTGGTGGTCTCACCACATATATATATATATATCTGTTCTGGTGACTTCGTTACAATATCTAGCAGCCTCGCTGTAATTTGGTGGCTTCGCCACATATATAAACATATATATCTGTTCTAGTGGCCTCGCTACAATATCTGTATCTTGTGACTTCGTCACAATATCTGGCAGCCTCGCTGCAATTTCTATGGTGTGTAGCGGTTGGGTGGGTCGAGTAGTCTCCCCACATGGTGTAAGGCTGGTACGGGGGTGTTATGGATGGCTCTGGGTTGGGATTTCTGCATTCATGATATATTTGTTCAGATATCGCTATGGGCCTATGAGTTTCATTCGATTTGTCATCGGGGCCAAGGCCCAAATAAGTCTGACTCTGAGGTTTGATCTGTTTTGGGCTATGGTTGGGTTATGTTACACACTGAGTTTACCAAACTCACCCTTTATTTTCATCTTTGCAGAAAATCCCCAACCATAGTGGGCTTAGAACTGTGAGGGATTCGGAGTGGCCACATCATCTGCAAAGTTGGTTTTTCTAAGTTAGTTTATTTTTTATTATTTTTATATTCTGATTTAAATTTTGGGTTTTAAGTTGTAATAAGGCCGCTATATAAATTTCTCTTTCCGCTATGGTTTTTATTTTCTGATTATATTTATACTATGTCGAAACTGCTAGTGTTAGGCTGCGCGGGTTTTCAAAATTAATGAACGTTTTCAAGGCTCAACAAGCACAACAAATGGATAGCCTAAAGATTGATAAACCGGCTTTTTCATTCAATTGTTGTTTTTACAAAGACCACCCTAATCACTTAAACCAACGAATGCATACTAAGTCGTAAGTCCATGTGACACGTCAGATCTGGCCATAACGTCTGGGCCGGGTCTGGGGTGTTACAAGATTGTTATGTCTTTTTTTTTCTTTTCTAAAAGTTTAGATAGTACACTCCAAATAATGATTTAACGATCAGTACAGTAAATGAGTATAAGAATATATTTTAAATTTAAATTAATTTGATGACTAATATTGTAGATTAGGGAAGAATTTTTTTTTAAATTTTAAGTTACAAATTCTTAACGTTTCAAAATATTTCATAACTGACAAAAGAACAAACGAATAAAACCTTAAAATTATATAATATGAAGATGTTTGAAAAAAGAAAAGGCAAGAGAGAGGTTACATATTTAAGTTTAGAGCATGGTCTATCACTGACACATTTACATAATAAATGCAATTAATTTTGGATAGAACAGTACATACATTACAGATTAAAGATGAGCTGAGGAATTGTACCTAAAAAAGTGAGCTGAAGAAGTTGCCGCACAAATTTAATCGACAAATATATAATACATTACGTACAAACATTGTTGTACTGGTTGAACTCAAATTATTACTTGATGAATAATTTTTTTTTCTTATTTAAAGTCTAATAGGGCTTGATCCCTGAACATTTTGTTAATAATGCTCATGTAATAGAAAATTCTTGAAGTGTTTTTTTCTATATATATAATTTGAGAAGGTGGATGGAGATGTTTGAAATTGAATCAAAGTTCTAATGCCAACAGCGTAATATTATTGTTAGAGGTTGATAGAAGTATTTTTTTATGCAAATAAAAAATATATATCGAAGTATCTAAACTTGACAATCTATATTTATTTAGTACTTAATTATTTTTTTCGAATTAATTAAAACTTAAATTTAAAAATCGTAAGTCAAATTGATACATTTTCTATACCTCATTAACATTGTTACTTTTTAATATTTCAACCTATTAACTCTTTACAAGTGTTTAAAAGTTTTCAATCATAATAATTCTTTGTATTTAATTTTCTTTTTATTTTGTATTAATTAAAAATAAATCACAAAAACTTTAAATTAATCAACCCATCTCCTCCGCTTTTCAACTAAAAATCAATAACAAGAAACTCTACTCGAGTATTAAAAAGATAAGATCCCCTCATTTTTCTTCTTCAATCTTATCTTGATAGACAAAATTTCAGTGGCTTTTGTTTTAGAGCTTTTATTTTGTTACTTAAAAAATTTAATTTTAATTTAATTATTATTTTTTAAAAAAACTATCATTTTAATAGGGCAAACATTAAATCCATAACTGTGCATACCACATCTTCGCTTCTAAATATTTTTTTTAGTCTCCCACTATTCTTCATCTTCTTCCTAACCTATTTTTCCTGGTATCCTCTCAAGCCTTGCTTCCTAGAACATTTCCAAAATGGAAGATAACTTGAAACAAACACGTAATATCGAGAACATAAATACTGGAAATTAATCATATATCATCATTTTCTTTGGTTGTTAGAAATAAATTTTCAGTTGTTGGGATGTTTTATGATTCTTTGAACAACGACAGTCCTTGCTCTCCTAGTATCTCCGCTACAAATTGTAATGACTCGAAAGTCAGTGGTGTCAGAAAATATACTTTCGAGATTTTATTTTTATAAACCAAACTTATAAAAGAAATTTAACACCCTGATTTTTGTAGAGTTGATAATAGTGGTTTGAGACCTTAATTTTGACTGACAAGTCAGTATTTATTTATTTTAATAAATAAATATAGAGTTTGATGAGGGTCGTATACAAAAAAATTGGTTAAGAAATTTTGACATTAGAAGGCTAATTTAATAAAAATAATTAAATTGTAAAAGCTTGAAAAGTTAGTTCCAATAAGTAAAAGTATTAAGTGGTTAGTAGATAATAAATTGATGGTCTATTTGGTAATTAAACCATGTAAAATATTAATGGACAAGTTAGTGCTAATTTAGTTGATTGTTAAACTATAAGACAAAGGCAGTTAAGTTATTAGTTAATTGAATAATAGAAAACATAAAAGAAAAAAAAATAAAATTTGGTCATCTTCTTTGTGGGTGCTTAAAATAAAAAGGAAAAGAAAGGAAAAATAGCCATTGTTCAAGTTTGGGAGTTTTGGTTCTTTAAGTCCATGCATAACAAGGAACGAACTGAACATACGTGAACCATGGAAAAACTAAAGTAATGGAGTAGTTATCAGCCTCACTTTTAGGACTGTTTTGTTAAGGTTAGGTAATTAGTAGACTTGGACTCAGCATCCTATAAGAATCTCGTACTCAACGTCGGTGATGTTCTATTTTGTGTCTTTGGCATGTATCTAGGGGATATTAGTTGTTTTAAAATCTTTTGATTATAGATAGTTTGTATAGGATGTTTTGTAGTGTATTTTGGTGAATATGTTAATGGTGTTTGGTGGTATATATATATGTTTTGAAGTTTGTATTTGGTTTGGTGAACCTTAACACCTCAATAAGTCATGTCATTTTGGTACTTTAAAATACTTGTAAATAAGATACTCTTTGTATGTTGATGATAGTTTAGAAATGGTTATTTATGGAATATTTGGCACATAATTGAACTAGGATATGAGGCAATTTTGGCATGTTTTAGTAGTTGAAGTTTTGTTACAATTGTGGTGTCTTTGAATGACATATTGGTTAGGTGAATTAGGTTGTTTCATATGGCATGTTTATGTCTGTTTGGTTGGCATTTGAACCCTTTGAAAGTGTGCCCAAATGGTATGAATGGTTAAGTAGGATTTGATTTTGAGTTCGATTGATTTCAGGTAAAATTTTGGGTTCACATAGCCTGGGACACGGACTTTCACACGGGCTGTCACACAGTCATGTGTCACACACAGCCTGCCAACACTACAATGTGTTATCTGGGAGTTTCTTGGTGTTTCAAGTCAGTGAGTTACATGGAGTAGCACACGGCCTAACACACAAACGTTGTGGCAACTCAGAGAGTTACACGGCCTAGCACACAAGTGTGTGGGGCATCTTAGTGAGTTACATGGGTGAGGACACGAGCTAGGACACGGTCGTGTGTCCTGTAACACCCATAACTCGAATTCATCTCCAGAACAGAGTTATGGAGCATTATCGGAATTTAAAAATCAAGTAAACAGATTTTTCACATCATATAGTATTCATATCAAAAGTCAATCATAAAGTCCCTTATATGAGCCCTCGAGGCTAAAAATACACATTAGAAATAGGTCGGGACTAAACCGGGTACTCAGAAAAATTTTTCATATAATTTCAACATCGATAACTTTACTATTTCAACATGTTACATTTGAGTTTATTACTCGTCACAACATACATAATTTCCTTGTATCAACATATTAACGATAATCAAATATTTACATGTCATGATACATAACATATTTACATGTCATGATACATATCATTCTCTTACCATTTCTTCATAAACATATATCACTCATTTCATTATATCAATATTTCATGTACCATCATTTCCATGTATTTCAGGTATATACCGGTAATAATTCATTTCAAACTCACGTTATCTCATATCAGAACTTTGCCCGTTGAATCATTTAAATATCGATGGATACACTTATTTCAGATCAATATTAATAATAACCATAAGTCTTTCAATATTAATTTCATATGTCACTTACCAAATCCTTCCAAGTCAGAGAACGACTTATAGATACGAGTACATCGTTTTCCTTCATCCATAGTCCAACTATGGTCTTATACATGTATTGCCATGGCCCTGCCATGGTCTTACATTCGTAGTGTCATAACCCAATTATGGTCTTTTTATTAAAATACCATAGCCCAGCTATGGTCTTACATATAAATACTATCATGGTCCAACCATGTCTTACGTTCAAAGTGTCATAACCTAGTTATGGTCTTTTCATTGAAACGCCATAGCCCAGTTATGGTCTTATCTGTCAATTCATCCTTTACATTAATGCCATAACCGAGCTATTGTCTTACATATAAATACAGCCATGGTCCAACCATGGTCTTACAATCATAGTGTCATAACCTAGTTATGGTCTTATTCGTCAATTCCTCCTTTACACTGAAGGACTGTACTCAATCCCACGTTCTACTCAATTTAATCATTCAATTCGATTTCAAAATGTAATAATAATTTTATTCTCAACAGCAAAAATATAACTAATTACATTATAACATTCATCAATTAGTAATTAAACATTAAAATTTAACGAAATGAACTTACATGGCTAAATTGCAGAAATACCAAAATTTAGGGGCATTTTGGTAATTTTACATTTTCTTCGATTTTCCACTTGATCTTGATCTAAATTAATAATTTCATTCAATATATTAATTTAGACAATAAAAAATTCATTTTTTTTGTCATTTTTGACATTTTTACAAAATTACCCCTAACATTTTACTTTTATTCAATTTAGTCCCTGAACTCAAAACATGCAAATTAACTATTTTTAATACAAATTCAAGCTAGCCAAATATTCATGGCATTCAATATAACCCATTTTTGCAATAAATTCACAACAAACTCTTGTATTTTTACCTTTTCAACAATTTAGTCCCTAATCGAGAAATTCATCAAAAATCACTTAATAAAATACTTTAAAATAATCAATAATATCTCAAATTCATCATTTAGCACCAAAAATCATATAGATTCATCAATGAAAACATCCAAAATCTTTAACAAAATAAAAAACTAAGGTAATATTAAGTTGAACTTAATTGTAAAAGTCTCAAAAACATAAAAATTATAAGAAAATGGCAAGAATTGAACTTACATGAAACAAAATTGAAGAACCAGCTCAAGGAGCTCTCCCATGTCTATTTTTGAACCGAAAATTCGGAGAAGAATAAAGAGTTGCCTAGAAACTTTCTAATTTTACTTTTATTTTATTTTAATTTCAATTTAATTACAACTTTGCCATTACTGGCTTTATTTTATTAATTTTTTTATTCATATGCCACCTCATCTATTAATTTAAGTTCGTCCTTTTTTATTAATGAAGCCATTTAGTCACTTTATTATTATAATTAGCAAGTTTTACACCCTTTTTAATTTAGTCATTTTTAATTAATTAATTATCGAAATGTTAAATTTTTTCAACAAAACTTTAATACCACCTTAATGTCACTTCGTAAATATTTATAAAAATATTTACAGCTCATTTTATAGAAATGATGTCTCGATACCTTATTTTCTAAAACCACTTGACCTAAATTATTATTATAAAACACAAATTATCAATTCAAAAATCTTTTTAAAACCATATTTGACTCGTAAGTATTTAATAATATTTATGAACTTACTTGCCGGATTTGCTGACCTCGAACCACTACTTTCGACACCACTAAAAATTAGGTTGTTACATGTCCCTTATTCGAAAGTCACACAGCCTGGAAACACAACTGTGTGACCCATGTTTTTAAACTTTTGCATCTTTTTCTTAAAACTTCTAATTTGTTTCAAATTAGTTTCGAAGTGTCTCAAAGCTTTTCTGGGCCTCGAGGGTTGATTTAAGGTCAGAATACATGTGATTGAATGATTTATGATATATTTAATTTACTTAAATATTGTGTTGTTAAATGTTTTTTATTGTTCGGTAATGCTTTGTAACCCTAATTTAACAACAGAGACGGGTTATGGGTGTTACATTTAGTGGTATCAAAGCTTACAGGTTTAGCCGATTCTTAGACTAAATCGAGCTCATATTTAGTCTAGAGGTGCATGCCAAAGTCAAGTCGAAATTGAGTCAAGATTTGGATGTTAATCTAAATTATTTTTGTTTTGTAATTAAAAGACGTCGGATGAATCCAATAATGTTGTGAATCAAGGAATTCTGGATGATGATGAATCCCTGGAGGAATTAGATATTATAGAATCTATAACATCGAGTGTCCAGTCTGATGGAGTACAAAGATCAGGTGTGAATAGAGGCCTTAATGAAGGGTAGGATGATACTAATTGTTGAAGCTCCTCAAATAGTAGGGGAGTCACTCCTCCGACAATGACAACACATGTGGTTAAATAAGCTCTTATTAAGGAACTAAGAAGATATAGTGCTATTGAATTTGTAGGATTAAAAGGAGTTGCCCATCAACAATGGAACTTTGGTTAAAGTCAACGACTCGAATTTTACAGCAACTGGAATGTACTCCTCGAGAGAGTGTTATTTGTGCAGTTTCACTACTACAAGGGAAAGCTCAACTTGAATTTTAGAAAAAACCATGTTGGAGAACTTTATCTTGAATATAGCAAACAAGAATTTCTCATGTTGAAGCAAGGAGACATGTCGATAGTAGATTATGAACGGGAGTATTCACAACTTAGTAAATATGCAAAGGAATTAATCCCTATAAAGAAAAAAAGCTGCAAACGTTTTCTACGGGGTTGCATGATGAAATCAGTACTCAACTAGGGGCATTGAGAATTAAGGAATTTATAGATTTTTCAGAAGGAGCGAAGATGGTAGAACAATCCCTCGGTTTAAGCAAGTAATGTGAACTTTCTCATGTTACGGGGAGATAATTTGGGAACCCTAGTTCTTTTTCTGCACCTAAAAGGAGTAAAAAATCATGGGAATTAGGGAAATCAATTGCAAGCTCAACTACGTCGAATAAAGTGCAAGATCGTCAACCTACAGTTTCAGGTGGTAGTGTGAAGAGACCGAATCAAGCTTCGGAGATGCAAAATTGTGAATACTGTGGAAAGAAGCACTAGGGAAAATGTTGGAAGCTAACTAAAGGTTGTTTTTGATGTGGATCATTGGATCACTTTTCCCAAGAGTGTCTGAAGGATAAAAATAAAACACCAGATGTTACTCAGAGAGTCGTTCCTTCTTTGAGGGGTAAAGGGGTGGGCAGAAGTGGTTTTGTTTCGAGGGGTGGATCTAGAAAAAGGGAGCGAATTGATTGTTCATCAATCTGAGAATAGGACACCAGCTCGTGCTTAGGTGGTACGAATTCAAGATGAGGGTGATACTAATGATGTTGTAGTAGGTATTTTTTGTTGTTCTCTACACACATTTATACTTTAACAGATCTTGGTTCTTCTTATTCGTGTGTCAATTTTGATATGGTTAAGTCTAAGAGTATGAACTCTGAAATGTCTAAAGTAACTATGTCATTATCAAGTCCCTTAGGTCAAACAATATTGGTAGATCAAGTTTGTAAACGTTGTCTATTAGAAATTTAAAATTTAATGTTTCTTGTAGAATTATTAATTATGCCATTCGGTGACTTTGACATAATCCTGGGTATGGATTGGTTGACCAAACATGAGTGGTTCTAGATTGTCGTAAGAAAAAGTTTTCAATTCAAGATTCGAACGGGAAAGTCATAGGAGTAAGTGGTGTTAAAACAAGTTGGTCAAATCATATTATCTCTTCGATACAAGGTGATAAGTTACTGAAGCAAGGTTGTAAAGCTTTCTTAGCTTGCGTCATTAACTCAAAAACTAGAAAAAATGAAATTGGTAATATTCGGACTGTTTTTGAATTCCCTGATGTATTTCCTGAAGAGTTACTGGGATTACCATCGGATAGAGAAGTTGAATCTGCAATTGAAGTATTCCTTAGTACAACTCTAGTGTTCATAGCTCTGTACCGAATGATACCAACAAAATTGAAAGAATTAAAAGTTCAACAGTATTATTTGTTGGGACGCGCTTTTATACGCCCTAGAATATCACCTTAGGGAGCTCCAGTATTATTTTTCAAAAAGAAAGATGGTTCGATACGACTCTACATTGGTTTTCATGAATTAGACAAGTTGACAATTAAGAATCGATACCCCCTTCCACGTATCGATGATTTGTTTGATCAACTTCAAGGAGCTTCTATCTTTTCCAAGATTAATCTAAGATTGAGATACTATCATTTGAAAGTAAAAGATAATGATGTACCAAAAACAGCTTTCCAAACACACTATGGTCACTATGAATTTTTTGTGATGCCTTTCAGATTGATGAATGCTCCAGCAATGTTTATGGACCTAATGAACCGTATTTTTCAACCGTATTTTGATCAGTTCGTGATTGTTTTTATTAATGATATTCTGATCTATTCAAAATCAGAAGCTGAGCATGAACAACATTTACGAATTGTGTTATAAGGTTTGTGAGAGAAGCGATTGTTTGGGAAATTCAACAAATGTGAATTTTAGTTAATTGAAGTAGTATTTTTAGGGCACGTGATATTAGTTGATGGAATACAAGTGGATCGAAAAAAGATCAAAACAATTGTTCAATGGAAAGCACTGAAAAATGTGTCAAAAATTTGTAGTTTCATTGGTTTAGCTGGTTATTATCAAAGATTTGTGAATGGATTCTCGAAAATAGCTATGCCCATGACGAAGCTTCTCCAGAAGAATATGCAGTCTGTTTGGAGTGAGAAGTGTCAAGAGAGCTTTGATAAGTTGAAACAGCTGTTGACAGAGGCACAGATTTTAGCTCTACTTGAGTCAAGAAAGAAATTCGTGGTTTATAGTGATGTCTCGTTAAGTGGGCTGGGCTGCGTTCTGATGCAAGAAGGAAAAGTGATTGCGTATGCATCTCGATAGCTAAAAACTTATTACTGTAATTATCCGATGCATGATATGGAATTAGTTACGGTGGTCTTTGCTTTGAAGATTTGGAGATGCTACCTGTATGGTGAGAAGTGTCGATTATACAGTAATCATAAAAGTCTCAAATATCTCCTAACAAAAAAGGATTTGAATTTAAGGCAACACCGTTAGGTTGAACTCTTAAAAGATTATGATTTTCTGATTGATTATCACCCTAGAAAAGCTAATGTTTTAGCTGATACACTGAGTAGAAATGCAGTTTGCGAATTGCGAACCATGTTTGCACGAATCAGTATAAATAATGATGGTAGCTTGTTGGCGGAACTAGAAGTCAAACCAGGGTTGTTTGATCAGATTAGAACTCCTCAGTTAGTCGATGTAAAAATGATGAAAATTAGGGAAATGATTCAAGATTGTTAGATTGAAAATTTCATTATTGATTATTGTGATTGTTTGAGGTTTCAAAATCGAATTTGCAACCCTAGTAATACTGGTTTAAAGGAGATATTACTTCGAGAAACTCATGAAAGTCCTTTTGCTATGCATCTCGGTGGAACAAAAATGTATTGTAATTTGCGAGAATTATACTGGTGTCCGGGGATGAAAACAAAAATAGCCAAATTTGTGAGCAAACGTCTGACGTGTCAACGAGTGAAAGTAGAGCATCAAGTTCCAATGGGACTTCTTCAGCCCATATCGATCTCTAAGTGGAAACGAGACCGCATTGCAATGGTTTTTGTAACTTGGTTACCATTATCTTTAAGCAAGAAAAATGTTGTATGGGTGATAGTAGATTGGTTTACCAACTCAGCTCACTTTATTGCAGTAAGAATAGATTGGTCACTTCAAAAGTTAGCTAAAGTTTACATTCATTAAATTGTCAGATTACATGGTGTGCCTATATCCATCATATTCGATAGGGATCCTCAATTCACTTCAAGATTTGGGAAGCAATTCACTCAATTTTAGTAAGGCTTTTCACCCGCAAATGGATGGGCAATCAGAACATGTTATACAAATATTGGAAGATATGCTTAGAGCTGGCGTGATTGACTTTGAGTTAGGTTGGGAGCATTATTTACCCTTGGTAGAATTTGTTTATGATAATAGTTTTCAATCAAGTATTCAGATGGCTCCATATAAAGCCTTATATGGTTGCTGATGTCGAACATCGATTTGTTGGTCCGAGTAGAGTGAGAAGAGAGTAGTTGGGACAGAGTTGATACAAGAAAAAAAGTATATAGTTAAAGTGATTTGAGATAGATTAAAATTAGCTTTTGATAGATAGAAATCATATGCAGATTTGAAACGTCAGGACATTGAATACTTAGTGGGTGATAAGGTTTTTTTACGTGTGTCTCCATAGAAGAAAGTATTATGTTTTGGAAGAAAAAACTAATGACATGTGGCAATAATTATTTGATTTTATGAATAAAAGAGATATTAATTAAAAAGATGAAATAGAAAAAGAAAAAAATATATTTATTAATTTAAAACATTAATTAAAAAATAAAAAAAGCTTAAAATAACAGGAACTAAAAAATAAAAATGTTCTTAGAAGAGGAATCAAACCTGGGACTCGAGGATAAAATTACTATTATTTAACCATCTAACCAGATAAGCTAATTGACCTGCCATCAAATGTAGTACTTAATTCGGGTCAATTCCACACTTAAGGAGCTTGTTTTCTAGGAAATTTAGGATTTTATATTTTGTTTTCAATAATTAGGCTTTAGGATTAAATATTAATAAAATAAGTATTTTTTAACACATTTTATAAGTATTGTGACCCAATGGGCCGAGATGGGCCTTAGGTTGTGTTAATATGTTCAATTGAGTGTGTTTAATGAAGATATAAAGGCCCAATTGACGAGGAAGTAAGGGATGAATGATGCACAAGCTTTTTGGAATGTCAAAACACAAAACAAATGACATAAGGTAGATTTTACATGTCGTGTTGCGCCATAGACTCAGTGTGGCGCGACACAGGTCAACGTGTTGCCCAAGAATATCGAGGCTATTTTAGTCCACGTAATCAACTTTATACAAAGACCTAGAATGTGGCCAAGAGCTAATTTTGGCTACCAACACTTCTATAAATAAGACATTAGGGGTTTGATGTAACTAAGTCGTCCTAAACGCCTTCAAAAACCCTAGTAGTTTAGGAGTAGGACTAGATTAATTTTCTTTCATAAAAAGTATAGAATAAGGAGATTTCAATCATAGTACTTCTTGTGGACTGACTCCATGATCAAGTAGATTGCGAATTATCGAAATGATTCTTCTGGATATAATTGCAATTATTTGAGCCTAATTGTATATGTCGGATTGGTCCCTTCACTAGCTCAACAAAAGCTCGATTAGATTGCATCAAAATCAGAAGAAAATTTTACGACTTTGGAAATAATTTAATTGAGTCGATTAATTCAATGTGGAAATAATTTAGGCGATCGTGAAAATTGTTCAACTAGAGAATTTGATTAAAGAATTTTCTTGAAAAATTAATTTGGAAAATATAAGTGATTTTTGGCAGATTTAATTTTGGAAAAGTAAAATTAAATTAATAAAATTAATTAAAATTAATATGATATTTTTGGAACTTAATTTTCAATTCAAACTATTGACCCAATGGGTAATTGAATTTGAAAATTGGACCTGAGATCGAAAATTAGGCCCGAGAACCCAAAATTGAGACCGATACCTAAAAAATGGTCAAACTGGGTCTGATATGTGAAATCGGGGTGACGGTCCAACTTGTGGTTGGACTATACTGATCGGGCCGTCACTAAATCTGAATTGAACCTGTAACAACTGAACTGGCTCGGGGAGCCGTGGGTATGTCACACCTGTAGTGGCACCATTGAACACGACGATGTTGAGGGTGGCGACAACAACATTCCAATGGCCGACGGGTGGTCCTTCAGCGGTTGAGCAGTGGAGGAATCACACTTCTACTAGAAGTCTACTGAATAATTTGATTTCAGATAATCGGTTGCATCAAACAATATTGAGTTAGAGCAGTTACATATAAAGACTGCTTCCCTTCATGGTGACCTTGAGGAAGACATATACATGCATCAACCAAAAGGCTTCAAAACTGAAGGTAAAGAAGATCGTGTTTGCCTTCTTAGAAAGTCCTTGTATGGTCTAAAACAGTCTCCTCGATAGTGGTACAAAAAATTTGACTCCTCCATGTTAAGTATTAGTTTTTTCACGAAGTAAGTATGATAGTTGTGTATATTTACAATGTCTTGATAATGGTTTATTCATATATTTGTTACTTTATGTTGATGTTATGTTGATTGCGACTAAGGATCCATTTGAAATTAAAAAACTTAAAATCATGCTTAACTCTAAGTTTGAGATGAAGGATTTAGCTGCATTAAAAAAAATTTGGGGATGAAAATTTCAAGTGATAGACATTCCGAAAAATTGTTTTTATAGCAACAAAGGTACATCAATAAGATCCTTGAGTAATGTGAGATGCAAGACTCAAAATCGGTAAGTACTCCCTTAGCTGTACATTTTAAATGGTCAATTTTAGGTTTTCCCCAAAATGAAGAAGAAAAGAGGTTCATGTCAAAAGTACCTTATTGGAACGCAGTCGGAAGTTTGATGTATGCAATGGTATGCACTCGTCCCGATATTTCACATGTTGTTAGTTTTGTTAGTAGATACATCGCCAAACTGGGTAAGTTACGTTGGCATGCAATTAAGTGGATATTCAAATATTTACGAGGTACTCACTACAGGAAAATAGAGATTTAGTGGCGTTTTTAGTGGCATTTGGACAAAAAACGCCACAAAGATTATGCATTAGCGGCATTTGGAACAAAACACCGCAAAAAACTGAGCAATAGCGGCGTTTATGTTTAAAATGCCACTAAAAACTGAGCAATAGCGGCGTTTCTTCTCCAAACGCCGATAAAAAATGAGAAATAGCGGTGTTTTCCAAAAACGCCGCTAAAAACTAAGCAATAGCGGCATTTCTTTTACAAATGCCGCCAAAAGTTGATCTATAACGGTGTTTTTAGTCCAAACGCCACAAAAAGTTGAGTAGCCATTTTCGAGTACGGTAACCGACACTCATTTCGATTTGATCCGATTTAATTTTCATATTATTTTCTTATTTTTGTTTTGAAATCGATTTTATTTTGATATTTGAAACTGACTTTATAAAAAATATAAACTACACCATTTACTTAGCTATGAGAAAGTTTCATTTTAGTTACTTAATTATGAAAAGTTACAAATTGATAACTAAACTATTTAGATAAGTTTTCATTTAAGTTACCAAGCTGTTAAAATCGACGCTGTATGGCTTTCTCTAAACCCCTAAACCCCTAAACCCTAAATTCTAAAACATATATAGACCCTAATTACACTAATCTATAAACCCTAAACCCTAAACCCCAAAAAAATTCATATGGATGTTGATGTGTATATACATAGATATTAATGTAAAAGCTTGTGTTTAAAATAAATTGTGGAAGCAATACTTAATATTGATTAAATTTATTTTTGGGTTTAGGGTTCAATATGTAAGGTTTAAGGTCTATGGTTTAGGTTTTTTTGGTTTAGGGTCGTTTAATGGTCATCATGTTAAGTTTATGGTTTATGATTTGTTATTTTGGGTTTAGGGTTTAGTTTTTAAAATTTTATTGTTTTGTGGTTTACTGTTTAGGGTTTAAGGTTTTAGTACTTGTTTTGGGTATTATGGTTTTAGGGTAAGGAGTATTGATAAAAATGAGAAAAAAATCTAACTATTTTAAGGTTTAAACAAGCAATAAGAATCTTGACGTTTATGGGTTTAAGGTTTAGGGTGTATGGAATCAAGGCTTATGGTTTAGAATTTAGATTAAAGGTTTAAGGTACGGTTTTGAGTTTAGGATTTAGTTTATAGGGGTTAAGGTTTAAGGTTTATGGTATTAGGTTTAGGGCTTAGTCTATTGGTTTAAGGCTTAATTATACTTATAAAAATTTGTGTCTAAATCAAAAGCATTAGCGGCGTGTCTAAAACGCCGCAAAAAATTTAACTTTAACTAAAATGACACCGTTTTGGTTTTGCATTAGCGGCGAATTGTAAAAAATGCCAGTAAAAATATGGGAAATTGAATAAAAACGACGTCGTTTTAAGTGGCTCGGTAGTGGACTTAGCGGTGTTTATTTAAAAATGTCGCAAAAAAATGATAAATTGAATGAAAACGACGATGTCCTAGTTGGCGGGGTAGCGGAATTAGTGGCGCTAGGAAATAAACGCTGCAACAGAGCAGAATTAGCAGCGCTTATTAGAAAACGCCACTAAAAAATATGAGATATTGAACGGAAACAACGTCATTTTTGTTGGCGGGGTAGTGGAATTAGTGGCACTAGGAAATAAACGCCGCAATATATCAGCATTAGAGGCGCTTATTAGAAAACTCCGCTAAAAATATGAGAAAATTGAATTGAAACGGCGTCGTTTTATTTGGCTCGGTTTAGGAATTAGTGGCACTATATTGGAAACGCCGCAAAAAATAGCATTACTGGCGTTTATTCAAAAACGCCACAAATGTCATTTTGTTTATACCAAAACTATGTTGTTTTGGTTTCATCTCTTTTAATCCAAAGCCCTCCCCCGATACTTGTTAGTTTTCCTTTAGCAAAATTTTCCCAATTCCCAGAATTCCCCCCAAATCCCTAAATTTTCCCCCTCTGTTCCCCCCGAATCCCTAAATTTTCCCTAAATCTAAATCCCAATCGATCCGCTACTGAAGACACTGACCCTACCACTACTGCATCGCCCTCGACTAACCCCTCTGCTGCGTCGCTGTCGATCTCCGCTGTTGTGGTCAATCGGTAAATCTATCTCCTCTTTCAACACTTTCTGCTATTTATGTTAATAGAAACCCATGGAACTCAGATTTCTATTGTTAAGACTTGCTATTGTTAGGCCTTTGATTTGTTTACTTTTCGGTAAAGGGGAAGAATTCAAACCCTCCCTTAATTTATTATTTCTTAACTCAAATTAGCTAGTAGTAGTTGTTGGGCAATGGCACTGCTTAACAACTTTGATACTGCCCTAATTCGTCAATCTAGATTTTAATTTATACGTAAGAAAGGAAATTATGGGGTGTTGTGGTAACGACAAGGACTAGGACTGAAGCTTTCAAAATTGTACCTCTAACACATGATTTTCAGACTTAAATTGAGACCAGAAATCGTCGGTGGTGCATATCTGACATACAATTATAGAGCTACGTACAGTTTTAATTTAATTAATTATGTAATACCTTCATGAATAGGACATTTATGTCAATATCGTATAGTATAGGGATGTTTTCATTACTCTGACATGTATGTAATTATTATGAAAAATACATAAATAAATCATACTTTAATAGTATTATACAGCGAGAAAAGTAATGACTTAATATGGGGAAATTACAAAGTTGCAGATAATGTAAATTTATTTTAATCGAATGTGGTGTTGTTGGTATCTTTCAAGGTTGATGCCATTTGGACGAAAAAGTAGAAAAGTATGGGATTGGAATATAAAATATCATTGCTGTTGTTTTCAACCTGGAAATTTCAATCGTATAGGCTATCTTGATGCTGAAATTGCTTTTGGCACTAAGCTATAATTATTTCCACATTAATGTTTCTTTTTTTATTTTTTTAAGGGAATTTTGTTTATGGTGGGATATTAAAATTTCACCAAGTTTTTGATTTCTCTTTTAGTGTTTCACCTATTCATGTAAATATCAATTATTGTGATGATTGATTTTAATAGTAGTTATTCAAATGTATTTATGATATTTGTGATATATACACAAAAGCACATCATCATGAAGCTCTCTGTTTGGTAGATTTTCCACAACCTGTCCTGGAATTGTATCAAAATCATCTTCCAAAAGATACTGACGGATCAAGTCCAAGAGGCTGAGATCAAAATTTGAAGCACTATCACAGTACATGTTTGTGTGTTGGTAGAAACAACTTTGACGCTTTGAGACTTCCAGGTATGGATGTTAATTTGAATGGCACCGTTGAGTTTCTATAATTTGTTGTTTGATTATATATATATACCTTGAAACTTTGGGTATTAAAATATGGTTATTTGTTTTCTATTTCTGTTTTGTTTAGACAATTCCAGGAAGTTGCTGATGGTCGAGATCTGAAATTATTTTCATCACATTTTTGAGGTGCTGCAACTGTTCTTGAAATTTTTTTGAATGATTTCTCAACAATATGATAAAGGCTCCAATTAAATATTCATCCTATAATTGAAAGGTTTAAATATAATTATTAAATCTCTCTCCCCCCTATTGTTGAAAAGAAGAGTCAAATTGGTTGGCAGAAGCATTAGTTCACAGATTTACTGAAATGTAATAATACTATAATTTTACGAATAATGATGTAGTAAGATTTTACGATTTTTTAATTATATGTAATACTGTAATTTTAATCTTGGTCATGTTATATAATTTAACTATTTTACATGTACTATTATTATTGTAATTTGTTACTAAAATTTCAACTATTTTATGTGTATTGCAGGAAAAATACGTAGAAGAAGATTACGAGATTTAAGTATTGTCCAGAATACTCCAAATTCGGAAGAAGCAAATAGCGAACAGCAGACGGTTGTTGGATCTTCGAATGTGCCGGAGACACTTGACGAGCCTGCAGAATTTCAAAGTAATGTTAAGTTTATTTTACATTGTGTTGACTTTTATTATTGATTTATTTTTAAATTTTAATATAATAATATATTGTTTTTCAGCTGAAAGTGGTGGGACGCGCAGAGGTCGAGGACGTACGCTACTTAAAGATTTATACGAATTAAATCCTGACGAACTCGTCAAAGTAAGTAGAATCAATCATGGTCAGCCTGTTGGATCTGAAGCTCGACTTTTAGCAGGATATTTGGGCATTATAGCATGAAATGCTAATATGTTGCCCATCAACTACGAATCATGGCATCACATGCCTGATAGCAACAAAAATCAGGCTCTCGATAATATTAAGGTAACAAAACGTTAAAGTAATTTATAATACTTCGATTTAACTTTCATTTATATTTACATTCTAAACTTGTGTTTTTTTAGGAGAGATTTGCTTTAGAGGTCTCCGATGACTATATCAAGAAAGCATTGGGTAAAAAATGGAGAGACCATAAAAGCACTTTGAAAAAACTATATTTTAAGAAAGACATAAGCCTCGAGGAAAAATTGAGAAATGTCCTGCCGGGAATGCTGAGGTACCAATGGGAAGATACGGTTAGATTCTGGAATTCAAAGAAAGGAGAGGTATTACATGTTTCTAAACTCTTATATATAGTGTTTACTATATACATAATAATAATTTCATTATGTAGGACCGTGAGTGAGTTGGAACAAGCAGCAGGCAAAAACAAAAATTTACGCACATGGTAGGGTCGAGAAGTTTTGCTTCTGTAGCTGAGGCCGAGGTACTATGAATATATTAATTCTGTCAAATATTAATGACTTTCTACTATTAAATAATATTTTTACTACTATATTATAGGAAGTCTCGTCAGGTCAAAAAGTTGGACGCCTTCAGCTTTTTGAGATTACGCATAGGAAGAAAGATAGATCTCTTATGACATTCGAAGTTGGAGAAATTATGGTATATTTACTTAATAAAATTTAATTTATTATAAATATTTATAATGTTTAATTATAATGGTTTAATTCGTCGTTTGTAGTTTTAAATAATGTTATGTTGCATTCCTTTTTATTATAAATTTCGTTTCTAACTCTTTCATTGATTTATTAGGAGAAACTAAAGGAGAAGAAGGCGGAGTACGAAGCGATTGCTTCGACTGATAGTTCTGTTAATCTTGAGAACATTGATAATAGAATTATCACTGAAGTTTTGGGTCCTAAAAGGTACGGTCGGGTTCGATTTCAAGGATCTGGTGTTACCCCGACCCAATATTTTGGATCCAGCTCCCAACAATACATGCCTTCCAGGAGTCAAGCTCAAGCTGAAGTTCAGAGGTTAAGAGACCAGATAGCTCAGATGCAAGCGAGCACAGTTGAGCAAATTACTGAGGTTCAAAGAAAATATGAAGAACTCCAGTAACAACTTAGAGTGGAGGAAACAGAGAGGGAGGCCGCGACGGCAGTGAGGTAGGCAGAGGCAACTAGAAAGTACGATGAGCTCCAGCTCCAGCTTCAGCAAATGATACAGATGTTTCAGCAGTCGCAAAAGCCGCCATCTTAGACATTAATTTTCTCTTTGTAAGAATGTTTTTTAACATTGTCACATTTAACATTATTGTAAGAATATTTTGAGTTATACTTAATTTATTAATTTACATCATAGATCTTTCGTTGAATTTGAAGTATCATTTAGATTTAATGTTTTTGGTTGTATTGTTTATGCTACATTTGCTGTTTTTGGTTGGATTTAATGCTATATTTGCTGTTTTTGGTTGGATTTAATGCAGGAAGGGTTGGATATTGGTGAAAAATGTACATTTCAAATCTGCAAAAATTAGTGGCATTTGTGAAAAAAATGCCGCTAAAAGCCATGACTTTTAGCAGCACTTTTCTCACAAACGCCGCTAAAAGCCATAACTTTTAGCGATGCTTTTCTCACAAATGCCGCTAAAAGTCTTGATCTTTTGTGGCGTTTTTTTCAGATAAACACCACAAAATTTAGCGGCATTTCCTATATCGACGTTTTTTTGCAGCGCTTGGGAAAATGCCGCTAATAGTTTTTGCGATGCTTAAAAGCACCGCTAAAGGCTAAAAAAACGCCGCTAAAAGTCTATTTTCTTGTAGTGACTTCTAACATGTGCTTAGAGTTCGAAAAAAGCCAAAAGGGCTTAGTCGGACATGTTGATTCACATTATGAAAGAGACTTAGATTGAAGGAGGTCTCTCACTGGTTATCTATTCAGTTTTAGAGATTGTGCCATCAGTTGGAAAGCTACACTTCAAGCTATAGTAGCCTTATCTACTGTTGAAGTAGAATACATGGTAATTACTAAAGTTATAAAGGAAGTGATTTGGTTAAAAGGCCTATTTAGTGAACTGGTAAGTGAAAAAGGGGCAAATGTCCTATACTGTGATAGTCAAAGTGCTATATATCTCTGATGCATCGTTGAGAGCACCAAAAATAACCTATCCTTATAAAATAACAAAAAAGAATAGTATAAGGGAAGTAAGCTTAAATCCTCAGGGACTGGATTTCCACAACTTCTTGTTCCTTGAGATCTCGATCACAGTCGTGCCCAAGAAAAAGCAGCGTACCTAGAAAAAAACAAAAAAAAGAATTAAAAATATGAAGGGGTTGAAATTGTATAAATTGAAATCAAAATTTTAAAGAAAAAAATTGAGAAAATAAAGTTTTTTATTGAGAGATTCTAGCCTCCGGTTATCTCGATCCTCCTTGGGTTCAACCCTAGGCTTTTAGGTGATCCTTCTCGAACAGAATAAGCTAGTTATAGTGGAAGAGGATGCCTACAACCACCAACTCCACTTAAATTTTAGACTTACGATTTAGAGGAACCTGACTTTAGCCAATCGTCACTTTTGTGGGACTGTCTTACACTAGATCATCACTTCTCAATGGCGAATGCCACACCATTTTGTCTCTTAGGCTCGACAACCACTGACGCAGTAGGCTAACGAACTGACTGTACAACCTTCCCAAAATATACAAAGCGGCTTCCTTTGCATAGGATGAAAAGATCACTTTTGGAAGGACATAGACGGAAGCATCAGTCCCGTAATGTAAAGAAACGATGAAAACTTGTTTAGAAGGCTAACTGTGAATTCTAGGCCTTATGAACCTTTTTTGGGGAATCTCGACAACCTTTGGCTAGATGAGTTTAGTGGCTCATGCTTTTTGGTAAAAAGAGAAATAAACTTAATAAAAATGGCATTTTGTTGAATAAAAGAAAAGAACAAAGGCTAGAGCTTTTTTGGGAGAGGGAGCTTTTTACAGAAAAGATGAGTGTAATTTGTGTTGCTCCATCCCCTATTTATAGTATTCAGAAAACCTAGTTTATTCCTACTTAGGCCTCGTTCTTCTTTGCTTTTCAGATGGGCTTTTGCAATAAAAAGTGCTTTTCCCTTGAAAGCATTAAGGAACAGACATCATTTCAGAAAATTTTTCAACTTAAAATAAGTGCTTTTTCACAAATGAAAAAGGAGAAATTTTTAACTTTTTCTTAGCCAAAAGTGCTTTTGGCTGATAATTACTTTTTTAACCTTACTTTTTCTTCTTCCAAATAGACGTTAGAAGACCCATTTTTTTCCCATTTTCTCTTTTGTCTGAACCTCACTTTTCCTCTGGTTCTTTTTTCCTCTTCTCCACTGATGAGTTTCTCTTTTCTTCTTCTTCTCCTTAATTGTTCATTATGCTTTAGGTTTTAGTTATTTTCTGATTGTTTGATTTTATGAAATAATAATGAAATAAAAAATATTCTTTCTCAGCTTTTCTCTTTTGCTTGTACCCTTGGTTCTTGGACTTGACAAAGTAAATCCTAGGTTTGTGAGCTTGTTACGTTTCTTCATTTCATTCTTTCATGTTTGATAGATTCATCGGGAATTATCCTTTCCATAAATTGATTTATCATGTTTGTATCAATTAGTTTTCTGATTCTGAATATTTCTTCAGTCTGGTTCAATCTCCAGATACCTATGATTGCTAAAATTAAGACTTCCTCTTTAAGTATTATTGCAAGACTGTCCACTTAATAGTGAGAAGATAGGATTTTCTTACTCCTATTTGGTGTTAAATAATAAACTAGCACGTTCCTAAAATTCTTAGGTAACAACATTGGATAAATTCTAGGTTTGTTTATCATAGCATGGTTGTTGTCTCCTATTCCTGAGCTGTGATTATATTGAAGATGAGTTCATTGATTTAGTGAAATTTAATGAAGGGACAAGAATAGGTTCTTCAAAGCAAAGAAGTTTAAGACTAAAGTAAACTTTTAAACATTTTTTTTTCAACATCCTCTGTTGCTTATCGAAAAGGATAGATTGGAAAGTCTGAGTGGGTTTTCAATTTTATATACTAGACATGTTTGCCAGAAGTGATCCTAACAAAGTAATTGATCTGTTTCATTTTAGAAAGGCATCTTGCAAATGGCTACTTCTTTAATTAGTACTTGTTATTTTGGTGGAATTATTGGTAAAATCCTACCGTTGGTTCCCTTAGTTAGAAAATTAGGCCACGTGTATCCCTAAAATTATAATCCTAAGATGGCCTTATGAAATAATTAGTTAGTTTCTCTTTTCTTCTTCTTCTTCTTCCACGGGTGAATATTTATTAAATAATTTCATTAGAATTGTTCATAATTAGAGAGTAATGGAAACAAGAGATAATATATACAAGATATTTTTTAAAATATTCTGCATGTGCTTTTTACAATTGGGTTACTCATTGTCTTTGAAATTTTCTCAAATTTATACTGTTGGACCATGCCCTAGAAATCAGATTCTCTGTACCTTTATGACATCTCATACTACATTTTTTCATGTTACCTTCGACCTTTGCATCACAATCCTAATAACTCAATCGGTTTCGCTATTCAAAAGACATCAACAGTAGTATTATATTTTCTTTCCTTTTTTTTTATTTTTCTTTAGAAAAAACAGATTTCAAGTTTATGTATTACAAAAATCTTATCATTTTATTTTCTGCAAAATTTTATACCCTAAAAGCTGAAATACTAAAGATTATGCATATCATCTCTCACATTTCTTTACCTTTATTATATTTTTAAAATAATAATTGATAAAATATTGTTCATACTGACTTTTTAATTGTGTTTGATGCTATTATTAGTTGTGTTCTCTTTCTTGGTTATTCTTCCGGTCTTGGAAAGTTGATTTTGATTGAGAAAAAAATCTTAGGATCATATCTTGATTTTGATACACATGTAAAACAAATATACTTATGTGACATTTGATTTTCTTGATTGCTTTACTGGCTGAAACGAATATGTTCGTATACACAATAGATGAGTACTTTGGCGGTTGAAGTTAGTGGTGAAAAAGTCAAAGCAATGTGGGATAAGAGATTGACAGAAATATTTTGTGATATTTGTATTAAAAAGAATTGAAAGGCAATAGGTTTGGTACTCATTTCATAAAAGATGGATGGTTGAAAATAATGACCAACTTTGAGAAAGAAACAAGCAAGGCTTATTCACAAAGACAACTTAAAAATAGGTGGGATGCCCTAAAAAAAGAATGGAAGGCTTGGAAGAAACTTAAAGACGAAGATACTGGTTTAGGGTGGAATCTTATAAAAAAAACCATTGATGCATCGGATGATTGGTGGGACAGTAGGCTAAAGGTACATTAATAATTCTAAATATTTTTGTTTTTTTCTTATTTATGAGGTTATTGATAATTACTGTTATTAAACTATCATTTTATATGTAGGTTGTGCCTGAAGCTCAAAATTTTAGAACATCGGGCATTGGTCCTGAATTCGAAGGGAAGTTGGACCAAATGTTCATGGGGATAGTTGCAACAAGTGATAAAGCATGGGCACCTTCTTCTAGTACACTCTTTAGTGATTTTTTTGAGGACATTAACAATGAAATACCTGAAGAGAATGAAGAAGAAAATGTGAGAAATGATATTCACATTTTAAATTATGTTCAGATTTCAAATGATGTTCACATTGATGGAAACAGTCAAAAAAGAAAAACACTTGAGATATCAAGTTCACATTTTAAAACTGGAAGAAAGAAATCCTCAAAGTAAATTGGAAGGGTTACAAGATTGTCTAGTCAAATAGAAAAATTATGCAATGCAGCTGACAATATGAGTCAAGCCACATCTAGTTTGACTCCTGTTATGGATCCATACGGTATTCCACAAGCTGTTAAAGTGCTTGATAGCATGTCGGAGGAAGTTCCAGAAGCTAGTTCACTATACTTTTTCTCACTTAAATTATTGCTCAATAAGGACAAGTGAATTGTGTTTTTATTAATTAATCCCAAGATTAGAGCTTTGTGGCTTGAGACGGAAATAGAGGATAGTTGAAAATTTTTCGATCCTCTAGGGTTCAGAGATATCTACTTTTGACTAAACAACAATGCTAAACTAGTTTTATCAATAGTTATTTATGTTTGGTTTTTGGATATTGAATTTATGTTCTACTTATTTATGTGTAATCTAGTTTTATCAATGGCTGTTTATGTTTGGTTTTTGGTTATTGAATTTGTATTCTACTTTTTTATGTGTAATCTAGTTTTATCAAATAGTTGCTTATGTTTGGTCTTTGGATATTGAATTTATGGTCTAATTATTTATGCTTAGGGCTAGTTTTATCAATAATTGTTTATGTTTGATTTTTGGATCTTAAATTTATGTTCTACTTATTTATATTAAATTAGTTTAATCAATAGTTTTTTATATATGATTTTGGATATAAAATTTATTCACAAATGATGAGTATAGTTGAGAATTCCAGCGGTGATGAAAGTGATGATGAAAGGGAAAAGAAAGAGATTTTACAACACATGGAATGTTTTAACCGATTATTTATTGTTGCATCTTCTTCTGTGTAATTATATTACGAGAAGTATATATTAAAGCAACCATGCATGGATTTAAAACAGTCAGGTGAGACATGGATCCAAGAAATCCTTGACAGTCATGAATCAGATTGTATGATTAATTTTAGGATGTCTAAAATTGTATTCACAAGTTTGTTGAGAGTTTTGGAGACAAGATACAACTTGCAAACTTCAAGAAACATATCTTCTAGTGAAATGTTGGGAATTTTTTTATACATCTTAGGCACCGGTGCAAAATTTTCCCAATATCAAGAAAGATTTCACAGGTCTGGATCAACACTAAGCCGATACTTTGCAATTGTGCTTGAGAAAGTTTCAAGGATGACCATTGATCTAATTGCACCTGAAGATCCTTTTTTTAGCTCAATACCCGAACAAATACATAATGATTCTAGATATATGTCGCATTTTAAGGTTAAATTTTAATTTTATATTATTATATTTTAATATTTTTGGTCGACTAAAAATATGCACGAGACTAATATGATTATTTGTTCATGATTGCATATGTGCAATTGATGGTACTCATATTGCCGCTATTCTTCCACTAAATGAACAAATTCCCTATATTGGAAGAAAAGATATCCCAACTCAAAATGTTATGGCAGTGTGTGATTTTAATATGTGTTTCACCTTTCTCATGGCTGGATGGGAAGGATCGACACATGACACTAGAATATTTCTTGATGCAATTCGAGATCCAAAATAAAAATTTCCTCACCCACCAAATGGTTAGATATTTCATTTATTTCTTTATTTCTTAAATAATAAAGTATAAGTTCTTTAATTGATAATTTTTATAAAAAAAATTCTTGAATTAATTATTTGTTATATTATGACATGTAGGAAAATATTATCTTCTTGATTCTGGATATCCTCAAATGAAAGGTTATCTTAGACCATATAGAGGTTAGCGATATCATTTACCTAACTTTTTTAGAGGTAGACCGATATCTGGTAAAAAAGAGATATTCGATCATTCACATTCATCATTACGTAGTGTGATTGAACAAACTTTTGGTGTTTTGAAAAAAAATAGGCCATTTTAAGGGATATGCCAAGTTATAGTTTTGAAAAGCAAATGATGATCGTTGTTGCTACAATGACGATACACAATTTTATCCGAAAACATGTTGGTCGAAATGATGCAGATTTTATGGAATACAGATATTTGTACATACCCAATTTTGCCAACCCATTCCTAAATACTAACCCAAACCCCAAATATTAATAACCAAAACCCAATTACAAAAAACCAACCCACCAAACTAAACCTACCCAATAGCCATTAAACCCAAAACCCATGTACATTAAACCCCAAAACCCAACAGCAAGCCCAATACATACCTAACCCAAAACAAAAACAAAACCCTAATAGCCCAACCCGAAAATAAAACAAAAAATGAAAAAAAAAAACCTTAAAATAAACCTAGTGCCGCCCCTAGTCTCTGACCTCTGCCATGCCACCACCGTCGGCCACCTACCCTCTGCCACCACCTGCTCCTCCAAGTTGCACCATCACCTGCAAGCAATAAACAGGAAAAGACAACAAAAATAAAAGAAAAAACAGTTTGTAAAGCAGGCTATAAAAGCCGAACGAAAACCATTGTAAAGGGGGTTAGATTTTTTGCCATCAATACAAAGAATAGATTTAAAATACATATGCAAGCAGTAATTCGAAAATAAGAACACGAGTATAACAAGAATCAGAGAATCAAAATCCGAAAATCCAAAAACTTAAGGTGATATTATTTTATTTTATTTTTTACTGTTTTACTTTTATTTATTTTTTCCTCGAATCTATCGATCTACATAAACATATATAGTAAATACAAAAAAAAGAGGAGAAAAATTACCTAGGGGCGATTTTCGGCCACCGTATAGTGGTGTTGCGGCAGGGCGATGACCAGACTAGGACCGGCGCTGGAGCCCTAGCATAGAAAAATGAGCTCCATTTCCTTTTTTTTTCCTTCAACACGCATAAATGACTGATTTTTCAAAAAAGTTTAACTTTTATAAGGGTCTAGAACGGCGTCGTTTTAGGCCCTGCACTTAAGCACTGAAACGGCGTCGTTTCATCGTGGATCGGACCGACCCGACCCAACCCGCTAGGATCCGCGTGTTTTTATAACAGAAGGGCTATTTGCGCAATCGGCCCTTCCGCATTGTCATATTTCGCAATCAAGTTATTTTTTGTTCACAAATTAGCCCTGAAATTTAACCCGATTTTTAATTAGCTCCCTCCACTGCGCAGCGTTTTAATAATCTGAAATATTGCGCTTTTGATCCCCTATGGTTTTGTGCGTGTTCAAATAAGTCCTTCTCTCTTGTTTTTATTTTAGAATTTATCCCGTGCTTTATATTTTGTGTTCAATTTAGTCATTTTTTAATATTTTTGATGCTTTAATTATTAATTCCATCATTCTGTTTTTTTATATATTTATTATTATATTATTACTATTATTCATATCATTATTAGTATATTCCTACTATAATTAACATTATTTTATTTTCAATTAATATCCATATATATATACACTTTTATATATTCATAGCCTTTTTTTAATAATATTCTTATTCATAATATATATATATATATATGTATACAATTTTTATACTATGTTAAGTATATATCTTTATTATTATGTATATATATATATTTATATTGTAATTTAAATTATTTATATGTCATCTTATATACGTATTTTCAATATTCTTGGTCATATTTTATACTATTTCCATGTATATATGTATCTTATATATGTTCTTAAATACTATGTCATATGTATATATTTTAAGACCATATTAGTTATGTTATTGTATTATCTTAAATGTACATCTTAAATACCATATTATGTATGTATTTTAAACACCTTATTTTTATATACGTCGTGTACAAATTTCAATACTTTATTATATATATATCCTTATATATTATGTATATATCGTATATGTTCTAGATATATTACGTATATGTTTTCAATATTATTAGTTATATTTTCTTTTTATATACCATTCCATGTCCATATTTTGTATCATCTTATGTATATATTCTTAAATACTATTATACATTTTTAATACCATACTATATACATATTATTATCTTATTTATTTATATTCCTATTATATTTATTACTAATGTTAATACATCTATTTTATGGTACGTATACATATATATACTTTTTGTATAGTATTATTTTCGTATAATATATTATTCATTACTACACTTATTGTTTTCACTCTTGCGACTCATTGTTTTATTTTAATATTATTATGTATTATTTAGTGTATATATGTTTATTATTATTATTATTATTGTTATTATTATTATTATTATTATTATTATTATTATTATTATTATTATTATTCTAAACTCACATTATTATTAGTATATGTCTGTATATGTGTATATTGTATATGTTCATTTTAAATATGTTATATATATATGTATATAATTAGTACTTATATTTAGTATTATTATGTAAACATCTTTCATCCCTATATACATACATTTTTCATAAGCACATACTTTAACATTAATAGTTACGTATTTTTCTTATCACTTCATAAATATTTCAAATATTATATGTAGTATATTTCCAACATTATTACTATATATATATGTATAAGTATATATATTGTGTTCTCGTATTTGATACTATTGTTATATTTAATATCGCGTGCATTGTCATTGTCTTTAATATTATTGTCGTATGTATTATGTGCCTTGATGTATTTCCAACTATTATCTTTCGTTTCCCGCCCATTTTTATATATTACCTCGTTGTCCATTATTTTAAAACGTTGATTCGTGTCTTTATTTATTTCAATAATCAAGGCAACGTACCGATTTAAACACTATGTCATCGATTTCATCGCTATGTTGGGTGAATATCAATCGACTCGTGTTAAAACGGTATGTCCTTCTCAAAAATTAAAAAAAACTTAAAGATTTCTCGTGTTTTGATTGGATCACGATTAAATGGTACTTTGAACTTGCAATTTTGAAAATTAAGACAACACTTGTTTAACAAGATACCAATTTTAGGCGTCGTGAGGGTGCTAATACCTTCCTCGAGCGTAACCGACTCCCGAACCCAAATTTTTCTCTGAATTTTGACGTAGACCTAAACGTGGCCTTCATTTTGTTCAAGAATCAATTTTCTTTTCAAAAAAGACGATTTATTAGGTGTCCAATCACACTTACAAAAAGGATCGGTGGTGACTCCCTGTTTATTTCAAAATCAAACTTCAATTTTCAAGTTTTTAATAAATCGCCACAATTAGCGACAGAAAGCAAATTTTTACGTCGCTACAGCTGGCGACTCCACTGGGGACATCGTTTTGAGAGTCGTGTCTGGAATTAAACTCGCGTTGTCAAAATTTTCAAAGTTCCTTGTTCGAGGTAACATTTAGTCGTGGTCCTCAAATTTGTGTTTTCAAAAATCATGCATTTGCATCGTGTTGTATATAATCTAACTTGTTTTATTTGGTTATTTTTCAGTTCTAAATTTTTGAGGTTTTAATATTGGTTTAGTTTTTTAAATAAAACGTAAAAGTTTGTAAGTTTCTCCCCACACACCGTGCACTTGCATTTTGCATAACATGAGCTCTCTACCCGGGCTCCGTCCGAATAAGTGAAAGTAAACGCTACGCCTTTGTGAGTTAACTCGTCCCTCCGCACAGGCTAGTGAATACTTTCGGGTTACATATGACTTATGCTTTCGTGAGTTAACTTGTCCCTCCGCATAGGCATAAGTAAATGTAATCCCTCGAATTGAACTCGTGAGCCTGTGATGGGCTACGACCGAGGCTTCGTACTAATCTTAGTAGATGACAGTATGAACAATTCGAGTACCTATCTAGAACTAAACCGCATATAGTGAACCGTACGAGCCACCTAATTAGACCCATGCCGAACCTCTGTCCGTTAATAGTCACCAAAATAAGTGCACAGGAGGAACCACTCTTACCTTTTGCATTTTCACTTTCTATACAAAGGGGATTGGGTCTGTTTAATAAACTAATTCGAATTGTTGAATTTTTCATGTTTTTCTGCCTGTATTTAGTTACTAATCAAGGTTGTTTGTCTTTGCCTTATTGTTTTTCATCATGCATTATAGGCATCATATTAGGAAGGTGTTGACTAGAGATTGGTTGCCAAAAGAAACGGGTTTCTAAATGCAAGAGTCAATTATACAAACAGTCGAGAAGAATGCCATGGTTCAGGACTGGTCTCTAAGAACTCAGAAAGAAAAAGGGGATAGTCTAGTGGAGGGATGTATCGCCCATCTGCCTGAGCACTTAATTGTGAGCGTTCGCCAAAATAACCTTGAATACTTGGGTCGGATTTGGAATCAGTGGGACTCGGACATTAAGGGTATATTCACTGAGAAGTACGGAGATATAGCTCACTTGATCACTATCAACATAGATGAGCGTTTGATTCAAGCCATGATCAGATTTTGAGATTCGACCTACCAATGTTTTATTTTCAATCAAGAAGACATGTCCCCAACTATAGAGGAGTATGCTGCTTTGCTTCGTATTGATAATGTACAGCCCTATAAGATATATGTGAAAGAGCCTAAGCCAATGACCTTCAAGAAAAAGCTAGTGAGATTGACAGACATGACTAACGCGTGGGCCGAAAAGCAGATAAAGAAGAAGAATGAAACCATTTGCATTCCATGGTCTTCCCTACGAGATTTGGTTCTGAACCATCCTGACATGATGAAAAGGGTGAATCTATTCGCTTTGGCCATCTACGGTTTGATCATCTTCCCGAAAGTTCTCAGACATCTTGAAGTTGCGGTAGTTGATTTTTTTGAAAGATTAAAACAAGGAATCAACCCTGTCCCGACTATCCTAGCCTAGACCTTCAGATCCCTGAGTAGTTGTCGAAGAAAAGGGGAAGGACGATTTATTGGATGCGCGCGGTTGCTCAATGTTTGGATTTTAAGCCACTTCTGGAAAGTAGAGCGCACTCCGTTCCACATGTTTTCGAAAACATTTACCCCGTTGGAAGCATATCTCAAGAAAGAATGGCCCAAGGAAGTCATCGAGCAACATTGGGTCTTAGTTTTTCAAAACCTTCGCGCCGAGGATATAACATGGAGAGCACCGTGGATACGCCCTTCGGTTCTGCTGTACAAGGTCGGAGATCAAGACTGGGTGCCACTACTTGACTTATGGGGAGGAGTTGGATATGCCCCGCTATTAGTCCAAAGGCAATTTTCTTCGCGACAATTCATACCCGCCACTGGAGGATTAGCACAGTCCGAGTTCGCTTTTGCGGGTGAGGGATATATGAAGAGGGACTGAAGCGCTGCAAAATCTTGGAAGGAAGTTCATCTGATAGAGTTGGCCCTGTACGTTGATACTCTCACTCAAGATTACAACGTATGGAGGATACGGCGGATAAATAGTCAGCAAGTTTCGTCAATGAGTTGCGCCTTTTAGAATCCCTTCCTAAAGGAATTGCCGTCCGAGTTAGAAATGGCAAGACAAGAGTTTGAACGAGAAAAGGCCAAGATGAATCGGGATCTTAGCGCTCTTCAAGAGGAAAATTACCAGTTGAAACTATTGAAAGGTCTAAAACCGAGAAAGTGCAAAAAGAAGTGGAAGTTGTGAGAAATGATTTAAGAGACCTTCATCTAGAGAACAAGAAGTTAAGAGTCACTATCAAGAATAGTGGGTTGGGCAAATCATCATCGGAATGGAAAGAGGAGTTAAGCAACATCAAAGGGGGGATGGAGTTTTGGAAAGGAAAAGCGAAAAAAGAAGAAGAAAAGGCTGCGCGGGCTATGATGGAGCTAAGGAAGAAGAACGCAGAATATGAAGTTGTGTCTGCCGAGGTAATGACTAGTCGATCTAAATTTCAAGAACTAAAAGAAAGGATACGGGCTTTGGAAGATATGCTGCAAGATCGTCAGCAACAATTGGATAGTCTCTTAAAAACCTTGGAATAAAAGAATGATCAATACGATAGAGACATTCACGCTTATAAAACGGACCTCCAAGAAAGAGAAATGCAACTTGTTTTCTTGATCAATAAAATCCGTGAAGCGGCCATACACATGGTACAACTATCAGATGAAGCAGAGGATCTCAACTGCAATTCCCGCTGAGTCAACGATCGAGCATATTGGAATTCTTAGAGCGAGTAAAGAAATATAGCGATATAGCTAGAAAGTTCGTGTAATAGCCGAATCAAAATGTCGAAATGTTTTTGTAATGAACTCTTTTGATGAATGAAATGCCTAAATAGGGGCTATCTTGAAATCAACACCAAATTCTTTCATATTTATTCATAACTAACATTCATTCGTCATTTATTCAATATTTATTTGTCATGCATTCATCTCATTCATTCATTCATTCATTGCATATTCCATAATCGTTCGCTAAGGTTAGGATCATATAATTCGCAGTTGCAATACTTCAAATCTGGAACCACGCCACTCGTATAGAACGCGTCAACAAGCTAGAACAATGGAGGCTGAATTCAATGAAAGGATTGAAAGAATGGAAAGAATCCAAAAGGAATTACAAGAGCAGTTGGCTAGGTCACAGCAAGAGACGAGAGACTTAGTGGTGAGATCACGAGAAGAATCACTCAAATAGAAGGATCAAATGGCCAAGATGATGGAGATGATGTCAGCTTTAGTTAAAGGAAAGGGACCCATGCAGAGCCCTGACATCGAGGAACCTGGGTCAAGAGTTAATCACAATCAAGACCCGCTCTATGCCCCCGGATTCACTCCACCACATGCCCACGTAGCACAAAAAGGGTACACCCAAGGGGAGCCCACAGACCCAGAGCAACGGCCGGTGCCACCTGCTCATTTAGGGCAAGGAATATTTATATCAAATCCTGGAGCTAATCATGCCAATCCAATTGTTCCAGATTTGGACGATCCAGCAGAAATAGCCAGGTTGAGAATAGAGGATCACAAGGCTCAAGAGAAGTATAGAAGCTTGGAGGAAAGACTTAAAGCAATCGAAGGCACTGAAGTCTTCTCGGCACTAGGTGCTAAAGAACTCAATTTGGTACCCGATCTAATTCTGTCGCCGAAGTTTAAGGTACCGAATTTTGAAAAGTACAATGGGACAAGATGCCCAAAAGCGCATCTCATCATGTTTTGCCAGAAGATGACCGGCTATTTGAACGAAGATAAGCTACTCATACATTGTTTTTAAGATAGTCTAGCAGGATCGGCTCTTCGATGGTACAACCAGCTTATTAGGGAAAAGATCTGATCCTGGAAGGACTTGGCATCAGCGTTCTGTGAGCAGTACAAGCATGTATCGGATATGGTGCCAGACCGGATGACCTTACAAATGATGGAGAAAAAGCCGTCAGAGACTTTTAGACAGTACGCGCAGAGATGGAGGGACGTCTCGGCCCAAGTGGAACCCCCACTAACAAAAATGGAGATAACCGTTCTCTTTATCGACACCTTAAAGGCGCCGTTTTATGACAAACTAGTGGGAAGTGCTACGAAGGATTTTTCGGAGATCGTAATATCCGGAGAACTTATTGAGGGTGCCATCAAAAGTGAGAGGATGGAAGGTTCAGAAAGTGCAAGAAGGGCAGCACCCATGAAGAAGAAAGAACTAGAAGCCCACATGTGGGAATAGGAAGTCGTTATGCCCCTAATCGATATCCAAACCAACCCCGTCCTCGAAATTATCCACCTCCAAATTTCTATTATCCCCCACAAACCCCGTACTACCAAGCACGACCTTCTTCCTACCCTGTATACGCCACAAACAACCAAAGACCCGTCACCACATTCCCACAAAACACTGTACCCGCTCAAAGCCAGCCCAGAAATGAACCAAGACCAGCAAGGTCTAACCCTGAAAGACCACAATTTGCTCCCATCCCTGTGTCGTATGGGGAATTATACCCAAAAATTTTGGAGAAACAGTTGATTTCTCCTCATTATATGGCACCCCTGAAACCCCCGTACCTGAAATGGTACGATCCAAACGTTAGTTGTGCATACCATGCAGGAAACCAGGGGCACTCTATGGAAAACTGCCTTGCCTTCAAAAGGAGAGTTCAAGGACTCATCGATGCGGGCATTCTGCGATTTGATGGTACTGGCAGTACGGCCGGGAACCCATTCCCAAACCACATCGAAGGGAATGTGAGTGCAGTGGGAGAGGAGGACAAACGACAAAGTAGGAGATGGGTTTCTGAAATAAGAGCACCTCTGCAGAAAATCTGGAAGGTACTAGTTGAAAAGGGTTTGCTTTGTCGTCCTAACAGAGTGTTCGAAGGAAAAATTGCAAAAGGTCAAAGTTTTTGCGAATTCCATAGTATTGAAGGGCACAACATTCAATCCTGCGAAGAGTTCAGGAGATTGCTACAAAATATGATGGATAATAAGGAGATCGAGATCTTTTATAAAGGCGAAGAGGCCGATAGAGGAGAAATATGCGCCTCCGACAATTAATCGTCAAGTTTCCTGTATAGTGCCGACTGACCGCTAATAATTTATTATGATGCGAAGAAGGAGCCGGTAAAACCGAAGATGATCATTGAAGTACCATCTCCTTTCCCCTACAAGGACGACAAAGCCTTACCATGGAAATATGATATCAATATTGTCACACCAGAAGGTAGAAAGTCCGAAGCCACAACTGGAGATGTCGGGGAGGTAGGTCATTTTACCCAAAGTGGGCGGTGCTATTCTAAAGAAGTCGAACCAGCAAAGAAGAATAGTGACTTGAAGCAAAAAGGAAAGGCAATAATGTATGAGGCCGAACTCGAGCAGGAAACTCCACCCGTACAAGAAACTAAAAAGCCTGTAGATAAGGAGGAAGCACAGGAGTTCTTGAAATTTATCAAGCACAGTGAATACAATGTGTTGGAACAGTTAAATAAGCAGCCAGCACGAATCTCAGTTTTATCTCTACTGCTAAACTCAGAGCCATACCAGAACGCTTTGTTGAATGTGCTAAATCAAGCTTACGTAGCAAACAACATATCTGTTGAGAAGCTTGATAGGTGGGTAAATAATCTGAACGCGGACAATTTTATCTCTTTTAGTGACGATGAGATACCGCCAAATGGTAGAGGCTCAGTGAAAGCACTGCATGTTATGACTCGCTGCAAGGGCTACATAATACCAAACGTGCTCATCGATAATGGGTCGGCACTCAACATCATGCCTTTGGCCACGCTTTCCAGAATTCCGATGGATCTATCCTATTTAAGGCCCTGTCATTCCACGGTAAGGGCAATCGATGGGACAAGGCGTGAAGTCATGGGAAAGATTGAGATACCTCTAGAAGTGGGCCCGTATATATACGATGTTGAATTTCAAGTCATGGACATTACACCGTCATACAATTGCCTCTTAGGAAGGCTTTGGATCCATTCCGCTGGAGCAGTCCCATCATCCCTCCATCAAAAGGTGAAATTTATCATGGATGGTTGTTTGGTCACTGTCGAGGGAGAAGAAGACATTGTAGCATCTATTTCTACCGATGCACCATACATTGAAGTGAATAAAGATGCTGTGGAATGTTCCTTTCGATCCCTTGAATTTGTCAATGCCACCTTCGTCGCCGAGGGAAACAGAATTCCAATGCCAAAACTGTAGAGAAATACCGAATGGGTGTCGGGTTGGTAGAGGAAGGGAGCTCGAGCAAGAAGAGGTTTAGGGAGATATCTGCAAGGAATAGTCAGGGCTCTAAAGCCAGTGCACCACAAGGCCCGATACGGTTTAGGTTTTCAGCCGAACATGCGTCAAAGAAGGAAACAATGGAAGAAAGATCAGGAAAGAAAAATCGCAAGAACCTTAGGCCGAGAAATAGAATGGGAGCCCATAGCATACCCTCCTTTGTCAAAAACATTTACATCTGCAGGAACGATATACCCCAGACAAGATAATCCGTGAAGCACGCTGATATTAATTGAAAGGGGTCTCCAGAATGTCAGTATACATGTCATTGACAAAGGAGCTGACGCAAGTAAAGACGTCTCAAGGATACGACCTTGTCCCCCGGGTTTCATGTTGAACAATTGGACTGCCGAGGACCTTCTTGTAGTTTATAAGTCTTCAGAGTAATGTTCAAATATTAACTCTCTATTGTGTCTTTAGATATAATAGAATTCTTTTGTAAGAGCTGGCATTCACTCTTTATCATTCAAATGAATATCAATGAAGATGCATTTTGTCACGATCTTTCGCATTATCACTAATTTCATAATCATTTTCTCATTTCATAGCCTACCCTTACATCTGCCTCATGCCATGCCATAACATTTCGTTTGTTGGTTCCAATACTTAGATGCCCTCTATAGTTTCCTTTTCCATTCAACTTTCAAGTGCTCCGATATCAACAAGATGAACGAACCCGTTACCGAGTCTTGAAATCGATTTTGAGAAGGCTATTTGTTTAGGAGAATTCGAAGCCGAAGAAAATGCTGAAGACTATGTTTCGTCTCCTGACTTGCTAAGAATGGTGGAACAAGGGGATAAACAGATTTTGCCCCATCAAGAATCCGTTGAAACAATATATCTGGGAACGGAAGAAAGGAAGCAAGAAGTGAAGATTGGGACCTGTATTTCAGGGGGCACCAGGCATAATTTGATTCCTTTGCTCTACGAGTATAAAGATGTATTTGCATGGTCATATGAGGACATGCCAGGATTGGATGAAGATGTGGTGGTCCATAAGCTCCCATTAAAGCCAGAATGCAAACCCATTCAACAAAAGCTAAGACGGATGAGACCTGAGATGTTGTTGAAAATAAAAGAGGAAGTCAAGAAGCAATTTGACGCTTGCTTCCTACAAGCCTCCAAATATCCAGAGTGGGTGGCTAACATAGTCCCAGTACCAAAGAAAGACGGCAAAGTACGAATGTGCGTGGATTATCGTGACCTGAATCGAGCAAGTCCTAAAGATAATTTTCCTTTACCACACATCGATACATTGGTGGATAACACAGCCAAGCATTCATTGTTTTGGTTCATGAATGGATTCTCGGGTAATAACCAGATCAAGATGGCCCCTGAAGATATGGAGAAAACTACTTTCAAAACAATGTGGGGAACATTCTGCTACAAGGTAATGCCATTCGGATTGAAGAATGCTGGGGCAACATATCAGAGGGCTATGGTGACATTATTCCATGACATGATGCATAAAGAAATAGAGGTCTACGTCGACGATATGATTGCTAAATCCCGAGGGGAAGAAGAGCATGTAATGAACCTGAAGAAGTTGTTCGACAGGCTGAGAAAGTTCCAGCTAATGCTCAATCCGGCCAAATGTATGTTTGGGGCAACCTCGGGAAAATTGCTAGGCTTCATCGTTAGCAAGAGAGGCATTGAAGTTGATCCAGATAAAATAAAAGCCATTCAAGAACTACCACCTCCGCGCACGCAAAAAAAAGTCAGAGGATTTTTAGGGAGGTTGAACTACATCGCTCGGTTCATTGCTCAACTTACCAACCAGTGTGATCCAATCTTTCGGCTTCTCCGAAAACATAACCCGGGAGAATGGAACGAAGAATGCCAAGTGGCCTTTGATAAGATAAAACAATATTTGTCTAGCCCTCCAGTGCTAGTACCACCAATTCCGGGAAGACCATTAATATTGTATTTGACTGTGTTCAAGAATTCAATGGGTTGCGTACTGGGGCAACACGATGAGTCAGGAAAGAAAGAAAAGGCGACCTACTACCTCAGGAAAAAGTTCGCTGAATATGAGGCAAAGTATTCGTCCATTGAAAAATACTGTTGCGCTCTGGTGTGGGTAGCTCGAAGGCTCAGGCAATATATGTTGTATCATACAACATGGTTAATCTCAAAGCTAGATCCAATAAAATACATGATGGAATCACCAGCACTCTCGGGAAGAATGGTACGATGGTAGATCTTACTATCGGAGTACGACATCATCTATGTGAGTTAAAAGTCGATAAAAAGAAGTGCAATAGTTGATTTCTCATTGGCTCGAACGACAGAGGAGTATGAACCCTTGAGGTTTGATTTTCCAGATGAAGACTTAATGTGCATCACAAAAGGAATCCGAGTCATCAAATGAGAAGCCATGGAAGATGAGCTTTGATGGTGCATCGAATGCATGGGGGCATGGGATCGGAGCAGTCTTGGTATCGCCAGAAGGGAATCATTACCCGTTCACTGCCAGGCTAAATTTCTTCTGTACCAACAACATAGCGGAATATGAGGCTTGTAAATGAAACATCAAAACTTTAGAGGTGTACGGAGACTCAGCATTGGTGATATACCAAATCCGTGGAGATTGGGAGGTGAGAGATTCGAAATTAGTCAGATACAGTGATCTAGTGGCAGAACTGATTAAAGAATTCAAAGAAATAATTTTTAATTACTTCCCAGGAGAAGAAAACCAATTGGCTAATGCCCTAGCCACTTTGGCTTCAATGTTCAAAGCAAACAAAGAAACAGAAATAATGCCTCTTCAAATGAGCATATATGAAGTCCTTGTACATTGTTTCAGCATTGAAAAAGAGCCAGACGGACGGCCGTGGTTCCATGATGTCTTAGAATATATCAAGAATCAAAAGTATCCCGAACGAGCAAATGAGAATGACAAAAGAACAATTAGAAGAATGGCAGCGAGATTTGTTCTTGATGGAGACATCCTGTACAAAAGAGAAAAAGATCAGGTGCTCTTGTGATGTGTAGATGCTGTCGAAGCCAGGAAAATACTTGAAGATATCCATGAGGGAATTTGTGGGACACATGCCAATGGTTTCACTATGGCCAGGAAGATTATGAGACTCGGCTACTACTGGCTGACGATGGAAAGCGACTGCATTAGTTTTGCAAGAAAATGCCACAAATGCCAAATTTATAGCGATAAAATTCACGCAGCCCCATCGCCCCTCCATGTCATGACTTCCCCATGGCCTTTTTCTATGTGGGGCATGGATGTTATAGGGCCAATTTTCCCAAAAGCTTCTAACGGACACTGATTCATTTTTGTGGTTATTGATTACTTCACAAAATGGATAGAAATCGCATCGTTTATAACGTGACAAAGACTGCGCAGCTTTGCGGAGTTTTGAAAAAGGAAATCATTTGTCGATATGGTTTGCTCGAGAGAATTATTTCGAATAACGCATGAAATCTGAACAAAAGATGATGAAAGAAGTATGTGAGCAATTCCAAATAAAGCATCATAACTCCTCGCCCTATCGTCCAAAAATGAACGGAGCTATTGAAGCAGCCAACAAGAATATTAAGAAGATTATTGGGAAAATGACCGAGACATATAAAGACTGGCATGAGAAGCTACCATTTGCTTTGTATGCATATCGCATATCCTCTGTCTGGACATCAATCGGGGCAATCGCTTTCTCTCGGTCTCACTGAAATGGAAGCTGTGTTACCCATCGAAGTTGAGCTCCCTTCTCTACGAGTCTTAATGGAGTCGAAATTGGAGGAAGTAGAATGGGTTCGGGCTCGATATGACCAGTTAAACCTCATCGAGGAAAAATGTCTAAAGGAAATTTGTCATGGACAGATGTACCAGAAGAGAATGATCGCGGCCCATGACAAGAAACTACGGCCAAGAGAATTCCATGAAGGAGAACTCGTGCTGAGAAAGATTCTCCCAATACAAAAAGACTTGCGAGGAAAATGGGCACCAAATTGGAAAGGACCATACGTTGTGAAGAAGGCTTTCTCAGGCGGAGCTTTGATTCTCACTGAGATGGATGGGAAGGAGTTACCTAATCCAGTGAATTCAGATGCTGTGAAGAAATATTATGCCTGAAAAAAAAGGATCAAGGTGAAAACCCAAAAAGGGCGTCTTGATTAGCACAAAAGATTAGAATGAAAACCCGAAGGGGCGTTCTAATAAAGCAAACACTGGCTTAAAAAGTAAGGAATTTTGAATGAGGGGTCAAATAGTGAGACTACAGTATTTGAAGCATTTCTGAAAGCTCAAAATCTTCTATACAAGAAACCATGCTCGAAGAGATTCTTGATAAAGGGACATGGAAGAGTTCATACGTTGAATATCTAGAGCATTTGTATTTGTTGAAATGCTATCCCTTTTCTCTTTGTGACATTTTTTACTATCATTTGATTGACTTTCTTTGTTTGTTACATTTGAAATGAATAAATGTGAGGTGTCTTTTGTCCCTACCTGACCATTTTTGTGCATCTCATTATATGGTTCATTTACATGATAGATAGTGAAATGACATACTCTAAACAAAAGAAATGTTAAGCATTACCCGGATAAGAACTTGATAAGTACAAGAGCCTCAAAGCAAGGACAAAGTTCAACCGGGGGCAAAAGAGTGATATTGGAGAAACGTAGATTACTCGTGAAGCTAGAGGACGGGCACAGGGCCTGAAGAGAAAGTCAAGAGTCAAAACAATGAACGCAGATCATCAAAAATCATGACGGAAAAAGGACATATGACAAATAAGTACAAAGCGCATAGCATAATCATGTAGGCATAAAGGCATTTAAGACCAACATGTGCATATCATGATAACATCATGCATGACATACACAGGTACTCCAGTAGAGTAAGAAATTTTGAATGATAGTTATACTGGATCAAGGAAAAGACATCGGAGTTCCACCAGATGACATCTTTTGGTATTTTGATGTTTTATTTCTGTTTTCAAACAAAAATCAATTCATATTGCTAGAAGTGAATTAAGCCTCGAGTCACATGCCGAGGTATTTTCAATTTATGTTTCAAAAAAAAAAAAACCAACTCATATTGCGAGAGGTGAGTTGAACCTCAGGACACGCTGAGGTATTTTCAATTTTCGTTTTTTTTAATTTATTCTTTTCAAAAATCAACTCATATTGCGAGAGGTGAGTTGAGCCTCAGGGTACGCTGAGGCATTTTCAATTTCTACTTTCCAGTTTCTGCTTTTCAAAAAATCAACTCATATTGCGAGAGGTGAGTTGACCTTTTAATTTCTGTTTTTCAAAAATCAACTCATATTGCGAGAGGTGAGTTGAGCCTCAGGTCACACGCTGAGGTATTTTTTTTTCAAAAAAATCAACTCATATTGCGAGAGGTGAGTTGAGCCTCAGGACACGCTGAGGTATTTTCAATTTTCTGTCTTTTCAATTTATATTTTTCAAAAATCAACTCATATTCCGAGGGGTGAGTTGAGCCTCAGGACACACTGAGGTAATTTCAATCTCTGTCTGTCAAAAATCAACTCATATTGCGAGAAGTGAGTTGAGCCTCAGGGCACGCTGAGGAATTTTCAATTTCTATTTTTTTAATTTCTGCTTTTAAGTTTCAAAAACCAACTCATATTGCGAGAGGAGAGTTGAGCCTCAACTCACATGCTGAGGCATTTTCAGTTTTTGTTTTTCAAAAATCAACTCATATTGTGAGAGGTGAGTTGAGCCTCGGGTCACATGTCGAGGTATTTTCAAAATCTGCTTTTAAGTTTCAAAAACCAACTCATATCGTGAGTGAGTTGAGCCTTGGCTCACGTGCTGAGCTATTTTCAATTTCTGTTTTTAATGTTTATTTTTAAAGAGTCAATTCATATTGCGAGAAATGAGTTGAGCTCAAGATCACACGCCGAGTAAAGAATAAAGATTGAAGTTGATTGAAGACACCAGATTTGGCCTCCCTGAAGTTGCAGTGGAGCGGGTAAAAGTTGCAAGTCTTGTCTCCCTGAAGTTACAGTAGAGCTGATCGAGGATATCAAATCTTGCTTTTCTAAAGTTACAGAAGAGAAGACCACAAACCTCATCTCACTGAAGCGATAGAAGAGCAGATTGAAGTTATAAATCTTATTTTTCTGAAATTACAGTGAAGCAGATCGAAGCCACAAATTTCATATCCTCGAAATTACATTGGAGTAGATTGAAGTTACAAGGCGTACATCAGAAGATGCAGTGGACTGGAAAGAGACTGCCTGAACAAGAAGAGTTCCAAAGAAGTCAAGACTCAGCAAGACTAGGCAAAATTGGCCTTTCTTTATGTCTTTGCTCTATTCCCGTTACACGACAATGAGCAAAGAGTGGTAGCTGTACATACCCAATTTTGCCAACCCATTCCTAAATATTAACCCAAACCCCAAATATTAATAACCAAAACCCAATTACAAAAAACCAACCCACCAAACTAAACCTACCCAACAGCCATTAAATCCAAAACCCATTTACATTAAACCCCAAAACCCAACAGCAATCCCAATACATACCTAACCCAAAACAAAAACAAAACCCTAATAGCCCAACCCGAAAAAAAACAAAAAATGAAAAAAAACCCCTAAAATAAACCTAGTGCCGCCCCTAGTCTCTAACCTCTGCCATGCCACCACCGTCGACCACCTACCCTCTGCCACCACCTGCTCCTCCAAGTTGCACCATCACTTGCAAGCAATAAACAGGAAAAGACAACAAAAATAAATGAAAAAACAATTTGTAAAGTAGGCTATAAAAGCCGAATGAAAACCATTGTAAAGGGGGTTAGATTTTTTGCCATCAATACAAAGAATAGATTTAAAATACATATGCAAGCACTAATTCGAAAATAAGAACACGAGTATAACACGAATCAGAGAATCAAAAGCCGAAAATCCAAAAACTTAAGGTGATATTATTTTATTTTATTTTTTACTGTTTTACTTTTATTTACTTTTTCCTCGAATCTATCGATCTACATAAACATATATAGTAAATACAAAAAAAAGAGGAGAAAAATTACCTAGGGGCGATTTTCGGCCACCGTACGGTGGTGTTGCGACAGGGCGATGACCGGACTAGGACCGGCGCTGGAGCCCTAACAGAGAAAAATGAGCTCCATTTCCTTTTTTTTTTCCATCAACACGCACAAATGACTGATTTTTCAAAACAATTTAACTTTTATTGGGGTCTGGAACGGCGTCGTTTTAAGCCCTGCACTTAAGCACTGAAACAGCATTGTTTCATCGTGGATCGGACCAACCCGACCCAATCCGCTAGGATCCGCGAGTTTTTATAACAGAAGGGCTATTTGCGCAATCGGCCCTTCCGCATTTTCATATTTCGCAATCAAGTTTTTTTTTGTTCACAAATTAGCCCTGAAATTTAACCCGATTTTTAAATTAGCTCCCTCTACTGCGCAGCGTTTTAATAATCTGAAATATTGCGCTTTTGATCCCCTATGGTTTTGTGCATGTTCAAATAAGTCCTTCTCTCTTGTTTTTATTTTAGAATTTATCCCGTGCTTTATATTTTGTGTTCAATTTAGTCCTTTTTTATATTTTTGATGCTTTAATTATTAATTCCATCATTCTATTTTTTTATATATTTATTATTATATTATTACTATTATTCATATCATTATTAGTATATTCCTACTATAATTAACATTATTTTAGTTTCAATTAATATCCATATATATATATATACGCTTTTATATATTCATAGCCTTTTTTTAATAATATTCTTATTCATAATATATATATGTATACGAATTTTTATACTATGTTAAGTATATATCTTTATTATTATGTATATATATATATTTTTATATTGTAGTTTAAATTATTTATATGTCATCTTATATACGTATTTTCAATATTCTTGGTCATATTTTATACTATTTCCATGTATATATGTATCTTATATATGTTCTTAAATACTATGTCATATGTATATATTTTAAGACCATATTAGTTATGTTATTGTATTATCTTATATGTACATCTTAAATACCATATTATGTATGTATTTTAAACACCTTATTTTTATATACGTCGTGTACAAATTTCAATACTTTATTATATATATATCCTTATATATTATGTATATATCGTATATGTTCTAGATATATTACGTATATGTTTTCAATATTATTAGTTATATTTTCTTTTTATATACCATTCCATGTCTATATTTTATATCATCTTATGTATATATTCTTAAATACTATTATACATTTTTAATACCATACTATATACATATTATTATCTTATTTATTTATATTCCTATTATATTTATTACTAATGTTAATACATCTATTTTATGGTACGTATACATATATATACTTTTTGTATAGTATTATTTTCGTATAATATATTATTCATTACTACACTTATTGTTTTCACTCTTGCCACGCATTGTTTTATTTTAATATTATTATGTATTATTTAGTGTATATACGTTTATTATTATTATTATTGTTATTATTATTATTATTATTATTCTAAACTGTCATTATTATTAGTATATGTCTGTATATGTGTATATTGTATATGTTCATTTTAAATATGTTATATATATATATGTATATATTTAGTACTTATATTTAGTATTATTATGTAAACATCTTTCATCCCTATATACATACATTTTTCATAAGCACATACTTTAACATTAATAGTTACGTATTTTTCTTATCACTTCATAAATATTTCAAATATTATATGTAGTATATTTCCAACATTATTACTATATATATATATATGTATAAGTATATATATTGTGTTCTCGTATTTGATACTATTGTTATATTTAATATCGCTTGCATTGTCATTGTCTTTAATATTATTGTCGTATGTATTATGTGCCTTGATGTATTTCCAACTATTATCTTTCGTTTCCCGCCCATTTTTATATATTACCTCGTTGTCCATTATTTTAAAACGTTGATTCGTGTCTTTATTTATTTCAATAATCAAGGCAACGTACCGATTTAAACACTATGTCATCGATTTCATCGCTATGTTGGGTGAATATCAATCGACTCGTGTTAAAACGGTATGTCCTTTTCAAAAATTAAAAAAACTTAAAGATTTCTCGTGTTTTGATTGGATCACGATTAAATGGTACTTTGAACTTGCAATTTTGAAAATTAAGACAACACTTGTTTAACAAGATACCAATTTTGGGCGTCGTGAGGGTGCTAATACCTTCCTCGCGTGTAACCGAGTCCCGAACCCAAATTTTTCTCTGAATTTTGACGTAGACCTAAACGTGGCCTTCATTTTGTTCAAGAATCAATTTTCTTTTCAAAAAAGATGATTTATTAGGTGTCCGATCACACCTACAAAAAGGATCGGTGGCGACTCCCTGTTTATTTCAAAATCAAACTTCAATTTTCAAGTTTTTAATAAATCGCCACAATTAGCGACCGAAAGCAAATTTTTACGTCGCTACAATATTAACAGGGCATATGTGAATATTATTGATTTAGAAAATGTGCATGGTCGAGGAAGTGATGATGATGATGATGACGATGATGATGGTGATGATGATGGTGAATCAAACAATTCAAGTGGTTTTGAAATGGAATTAACAAGAGATGCTATAGCTTCTAATTTAATGAATTCACTTTAAATTGTAAATGCTATTGTAAAAATTTTAGTATTTATATTTGGTATATAAATATTATCCCTTTTTGAAACTTTAATCCAAATATATGTAATATTTTAATTTGCTAGGTTTATGTTTTCTATGTCATGTTAGTATCTAATATGAGTTATATATTCAAATTACATTTTAAAATAAAATAATACAAATGTGTTAAAATCATTAATAAAAAATAAAAAAATCATTTTTAAAATAATAAAATTGTGTCAATATCTAATTACAAATATTTAATGATTATATTTAAACATTTAAATATAGTTATATATTCTAATTAAATTTAATAATTAATTAATATTAATTACTTAGAATTATTTAAAATTAGTATTATATATTAAAAATAAGTTATAATAAATTATTTTTTATATTATTGCTAAAATATCATAATATTAACTAATTTGAATATTATATAAATGCATATTTGTTACTTTATAATATCATGTCTAAAATGGATATTTTATTTCTCAAAAGCACTTTTTGATAGCAATACCAAACACTCCAATTTTAAACCAAACTTTTCAAAAGCACTTTTCCACAACACTTTTCAAAATCATTGCCAAAATAGCCCTTAAATTCTAAAAGATAAATAAAGATAAATAAAGATAAAATCTTAAATTAAATCTAAATAATAATCTTTGTAACAGCCCGATTTTGGGCCTAGTCGGAACAGTGGTTTTGAGACCACAAATTTGACGTAAGGAAATTTATTTTTATTACATTTTTTATGGTTTACGATTTCACGAAATGATTTTGTGAAAATCTCGTTCGAAAATTTTGGCGTTTAGGCACCCAATTTAGTCAAAAGGACTAAATTGTAAAAAAGTGCGAAAGTTGTGTTCTATTAGCTAAAGGTGTTAAATAGCTATAGAACTTAAAAGTAGAAGTCCTTATTGAGTAATTAAACCATTAAAAAATATCATTTTTATTTCTTTGTTCATCTTCTCCACTGAAAAACACAAGAGAAAATGGGTTTTTGAAGCTCAAATTTTCAACAACTTAAATCATTTGCATGTAAGTGAAATTTGTGTTTGTTTTTGTTGATTTTTATGTTTTTTGAACACTTGTAACTTAATCTAGCAAAATAGGGGACTAATTTGCAATATCGTTGGAAATATAGAGTTTTTGCATGAGAGCATATTTGTTGTTTTTGAAGTTTAATGGAAGAAAATGAAACCTTGTTGTGTGTTGAACAACTTTTGTTAAGGGACTTTTGATGAAAATGTGAAATAGGGACTAATTTGTGAAATGTGTAATTTATGAGTTAAATGTGTGAAATTGTGAAATGTGTGAGCTGCAACAGGCATGAAAATAATTTGGCTATGCATGGGCAGTAAAGAAATCGAACACATTTCATTTTATGAGCCTAGAGGCAAAATTGTAAATATGTTAAACTTTAGGGGTAAAAACGTAATTTTCCATAATATGGTTTTTGGATCATATTGAATAATGTGACTAATAAATAGGCTAAATGTGACATTATAGATCAAAGAAAATGAGATTCGGGCCTAGAACGGGGGAAAAACGTGAAATTGACAGTTAGGTCCCTTTTTACGATTTCGGTATCAAAGTAAGTTCGTGAGTAAATAATACAACCTTATGTTATGTATTTACTATTTCAATATTGCATGAATTGTATACATTTGTTTTTATGAAATTGATTAATGACGATTTTGACGAAGTTTAGAGAAATGAGAAATCCCGATTTAACCTCAAGGGTAGAATACAAATGTCATGATATTAGGACTACCGAGATTCCGTATAAAATCATATATGGGATATGGCATTGGTATGTGATTTTGTATAAGACCATGTCAGGGACATGGCGTCGATATGATATTTTTTGTAAGATCATATTCGGGATATGGCGTTGATACAGTACTAAGAGTATGATATCCCCGAGCATCCTTAGTATTTCAATGTGTTCAACGGGTAAATCAAAGATGAGTATGAGAATGAAATTACTACGAGTAAACAGGCATGTACATAAGCCTATAATTGTAAATTTATGATTATTGTAGAAATAATTTTTTATTACCCATTGTGGTTGATAGTGCACATACTTGTAATGTTGGATATATGATAAATATAAATGATGATTATGTGTTAGGCTATTGGGCCAAATTGAGATATGATCTAATATGTTTATATGATTGAATTGTATTTTAACAGGTATGTTAAGAACGAGAAAGTATGTGACTATATTACGAGTGGTACAAGTATGTACACAGAACTCATGTGAAGTGGATTTAGTATATGATGAATTCTTGGTGAGAATGTACATGAACAAGTATACTTATGAAATATTGATAACCTTGTGACAAGTGATCTACATTTATGATGAATGGATGCATGTTAAGATTTGATAATGATCATGTTATAGGCTTAAGAGCCTAATTGATTTGTGATATTTTACGGTTCATTTATTTAAACTACGTTTCATTGGATGTGAGGAAAACAAAAAAAAGGGCATAATTTCCGAATGAAGTCATTATGAGAATATAGTAAGATACAAGCTTAGACAAGTGGAAGGTGGTCGAACTATATGTTGAAATTATGATTACTCATAAATAATGTGCATGTGATTAAAAGGATGGGAATAACTTGTTAAATAATGTGATAAGTTATATTGGAGAGACTATGGTGGTTAGGCTAATGCCAAGGCATGTAAATCGTATTTATAAGATAAAAGAGTAAGCATTATGAACGAGTAAGTGGTAACGATGAAAATTAATACAATTTGTATTAATAATGTTCTTATAGATGGGTAAAATAAATGATTTTTAATAATTGTTTATTATTTACATATGAAAGCTCTAAAGCTTACTCCCCTTACTTTCCCATCTCTTATAGGTTAATTTAGCTAGCTCGGGTTGGAGATCGCTAGAGAGGCCATCACACTATCAAGCTATCACCGCGGGTATTGATGAATTCAAGTAGTTGAGTCTATGGCATGTATAAGGACTTTTTCTTTTGAGTAATTATGTCATTGTAAATGTGGTCAAATGAGTTGGCCTAGAATGGCTTGTGATTCAATTTGTATGAGGCCATGAGATGTGGCTCATATTGATTATTAGGTTGTAAATCTAATTGTTTATGCATGCAAGTGTCAATGCAATTATAATGTGGTTGATTGTTGTGTGTATGTGATGGAATGTGTTGTGGCTATGGATTTTTTATGGTGGAATTATGAATTAAATGCATGATGACAATTAAGATTTGAATATGTTAAATAGAAGTAATCTACCATTCTTAGTGCATGCAAAATTATAAATTTGGCTTCACAAAGTATGAAGTCTTATGCATGTGTAAGTAAAGATGAAATGATCATGATCATGTCATGTTTGTGTATGTTTATGTGCTCAATTATGCCCTGCTAAGTGCCATTGAAGTCATGTTTGTGTATGTGCAATTAAGGGTGGCAATTGGCTTGGAAAATAGCCTCAATAATTGTCCACATGGGTAGAAATGTAGGCATGTGTCTAGGCCGTGTGTGACACACGGTCTACCCTATGGGCGTGTGGTCCGGCCGTGTGTCCCCTGCACCCTAATTAATGCAAAAAAGAATGCCAGTAGTAAGCACACGGGCAGAGACACGACCGTGTGTCTCAGTCGTGTGGAAGACAAGGCCTCAGGACATGGGCGTGTGCCCTAGCCGTGTGAAGCCTGCACATTATTTTTGGAATTTAATTTGCCACACGAACTAAGCACACGGGTATGTGACTTGGCCATGTGACCCTATTTTGTTGATGACATCATAAACAGAGAGTTACACGTCTGTGTCCTCAGCCACACAGACGTGTGCAACCACACGGCCTACTCACACTGTCGTGTGACTTCCCAACACATGAAAATCTTAAGTGTGGTAAAACTTTCGAAAGTTTTCAGTTTAGTCCCGAACCACCCTCGATGTATGTTTTGTGCCTCATGGGCCCACATAAGGGATGATATGCATGTGAATGAAAAGTTTTAAATTTGGACAGAAATTCATGTCTCAATTTTGTAAGATTGTCTGAGTTTATGTCTGGTAACACCTCTATAATATCCCAAACCTGACCTAGACGTTATGTCTGAATCTAGCGATGTCACATGGTAGTGTTTTTCGAAAAAGTGAGTAGTCGTCAAAAACCTCTTTTTTATATTACCTCTTTACAATATTTTACGTTAATTCTAAGACATGTCATTCATTTCCAAAACGTAATTCATTATCATAAAGTTATTGTCTTTGAAACATTATTAATTTTCAAGACATTACTTATTGCGGAAGCTTTTTTTAAAACAGTTGTGTATTTGAGTGTATTTTGTTAAAACGTTTGATTCTTTTTGAAAACTCGATCATCCCTACTACTAGCAGTTATAAATCAAAACAATAAAAATCTCAAGTAATCCATGAAAATCCAAAGAGGCCATTATTACAGTAAATACCCTAAAATAAAATCAAATTTATAAATATTTACTAATATAGAATAAAATGAGTCGTGTGGCCACCATTGAGTCTTCTGCCGCACCGATCTGCCTATGTCTGGGGATTTCTTGTATAGATAAAATGGATGGGTGAGTTTACGAAAACTCAGTGTGTAATCCTTTATAAAACAACCAGACAGAAAGCAATCACAATCTGGGCATAAACTCATTTCAGAGTTTCAGTTAAGGCCTTAGCCCATTACAATATCAATATCAGTTCAGACTTTAGCCCATCTCAGTAACAGTAATGGTAACAATATGCAATCAGGAAATCCTACCCAACCAGCCTCTACACTTCATCTCCATCCAACCCTACACTCCATGTGGGGCTATAATCAACCCACCCATTCCTACACTCCAAGTAGTACCGGTTGTGGCACTAGAACAGTAATTTGTAGCTGAGCTGGCAGTAAATTAGGCTCGAGGCCTTTCAGTACACTTCCTCTGAACAAAATAATCCCCCAACCCAATGCAATGCAATATATAAATATAACATGCTATAACAGAATATCATGCATGTAGTTAGGGCATATTATCAAATCAATAGAACATCATCATGCTTATACATATTAGTCATACAGTCAATTTAGTCAATTAGAGGTTTAGGTACGCTTACCGACCCTACAGTAGGTCCACAATCAACTCGGACGACCCATGCAACCTTAGCAATCAAATAGTGAAAATAGCCCACAGGCCAATGTTACATGCCCATGTGGGCCCACGCGCCCTTGTGGCCCACATGGCCCAAAATGAATCCACACGACCTAGCCCAATAATCCTACATGCCCGTATGGTTCACTCGTATGGGGCCCATACAGCCCAATTCGGTCCGACCCATGAATCGCACATGGCCTGCCTCGTCGACCGCACGCCCGTGTCTGATCACATAGCCTACCACAGGGGCTGCCGCACGCCCGTGTGGCGTTGACTTTCACGTTTTCCAGCCTTTCGCCAATTTCCATTCCCAGAGTCATGTTTACACACCTGGTATTGGTTCGAAGGTAGCGCAACCACGAGTACTCTAGCACCTATTATTGATCATTAACACATCAATTAAGTCATTTAAAATACCATTCGATCGAAAAACTTGGAAAGGTATTTCAACCCCAAATTGTTAAACCCCTTACCTTGAACAAACACTGGTGACTTCACACTTCAACAGCACCAGTCAAAATTCCTACAATCGTCTAATGATCTCCTAAACACGAAACACTTCGTTTAGTCAATGATTCGACAACCCAAAAATAAAGATGTATTAACAACACTTACCGATTGCTTGAACCACAGCTAAGCATCACAATTGTTTTACTAGAACAAAGAGAATGAAGAAAAAGAAGAAAAGGGTTAAAGAAGACCACTTACCTAATGAATAAAGCGGAATACGGTTTAGCAAAGCAAACTGAATGAACCGAGAAAGGTAACCAGCAACTGAAATGATAAAAAAAATTGAGATAGGAAAAAAAAGGGGTGGCGTCAGAAGCAAAAAGAAAGAAAACGGAAGGCAACACAAAAGAAAATGTCAGAGAAAAAGCGTTGGGAGTCGCCAGAAAAGAAAGGAAAAAGGTGGTTTAGAGAAAAAGGGAAAGCCAAATTTTCCCCAAATAATTCCCAATTAAACTGCTAACTCCCTCATCCCTCAATTTTCTCCCCATATCCCTAATTTCACTCCTAAAACCGTCCATCGCATCCCCTCAACAACTGAATTCAAACTTTATTCAAACACTACAGTATTTTACTTCCATTCAGACTCCCTCACAGCATAAATAGCAAAAAAGAAAACACTCCCTTGAATGCACTGGGACTCGAACTCATGACCACTAGCATTTTAACACTCCACCTAGCCACCAGACCAGCAGGCCCATTCTGACATATTTTACCAGCATTTTATTTATAAGCCTACTGATTAGAGATAGGGGTTTGTTCACTTAAAAACAAAATTTTGCTCAAGCTAAGGCTTGAACCCAAGACTTCTCAGACACTTCCTAGGACACTTAACCACTGAAGCAGACATGTATTTGTGTCACATTTACACAGAAACGATTATACAAACTTTGAGGCGTTACAGCCTCGTACCCTATTTCGGCGTCGAATACGGGTAAGGGGTGTTACAATCTTAATAATAATCCTAATAAAATTCAAATTTAAATAGAGTCTTGTGTTTATTAAATCTCTTCTTTGAACATTTGCCCTTAAGTCTTGCACACTTTACATTTTCGGCACCACTTCTTTCCTATTTCGCATGCTAGCCCATTTTATATTTAAATTCACGCTTTTGGCCCCTAAATTTCCTTTTTCCTTCAATTTAGTCCCTACAAGATAAAAAACCATAAATAACTAAAATTAGTAGGATCATACTCTAAATAAGCATGTAATTAATACATAAAAATATGTCATTTCAGAGTATTATCAAATTCCCTCATACTTAACCCATGCTTGCCCTCAAGTATGGTTCCTATCCACTGTATAATTTAGATTTTACTGTGAAAGAAATATCACTCCAAAGTTTTATAAAAATTAGGCATAATGCATATGAAAAATAAAGAGAACCTTTAGCTTGCTTTAAGTAAAACTAAAAAAGTATTCTAATTTAAACACAGAAAAATGCAAAATCGACTTGGATTATTTCATGAAAATTAGGTAATTTACTAAACTTACCAAGACACCCTATTCGTTTCCGCCCTTAGCCCACAATGCAATTCTTTATTATTATTATTTACTTCTTTTTTTCTTTTACTTTTTCTTTTTCCTTTTTTCCTTCTTTTTTTCCCTTAAGAATATATTAAACCTTTTAACACTAAGAGAGATGATAGCCAAGCACCCCACCTCTGTTACTCAGCCTAACATACTTCTAATTTATTATATTTATATATTTTGTTTTTCTTAAGAATATATTGAACCTTTTGACGCAAAGAGAGATGACAATCAAGCACCCTACCCCGGTTACTCAGCCCAACACATTCCTAAAAAATAATTGTTTAATTTCGGTTAGCAGAGTTTTACCTAACACGTCACACAACCTTTTGATGCGAAGTAGGATGACAACCCAAGCACCCTACCCCGGTTACTCAGTCAGTCACGTTTTAAGCTGCACTCATAACCACGGAGACATCAAAGTTTATTATTATCATGAAACAAAATTTTAATTTTGGAGGACTAGGAAAAATAATCAAGTGTCACAAATAAGTTTCAGCAACCACCTAACAGTTATGAACATAATTTTAGCATGCAATTGTATTAACTATCCTCTTTGCATTTAGACTTAATCAATTTTACTATAAGCAAGATAGGGTTAACTCTATTAATCATAATTATTTTAGCCTAACAGAAATAAAAAAGTGGAGAGAAAATCAAACTAGCAAAATCACAACTAACTCAGTAGACAGGAATCATGCTCGCAAGTCAAACAGTGGGTAATTCCTAGTCAAAATCTTGGGCATGAAAAATGGCAAGATATACTAAAAAAAATAAATGTGGGCAGAAACGAGCACAAGGCAGTAGCAACAATAACACAATAGTAAAAGAAGTAGATAAAATGATAGAAATAATGAGGAATGCCTCCCCCTACTTAAAACAAATTGTCCTTGATGTCAAAGAAAAAGGAAAAGAAGAAGAAGAAAAAAAAAAAAGAGAAAAAAAAACAGGTGAAAGTAAAAGGGTCCAGAAAAACTCCTCGTGTAGTCATTGTTGTTCAAGCATAGCTGCAAGGAGGAGAAGGTTTGGCATCACGTGGAGGAGAAGAAGGAGGAGAAAGCTGGGGTGTGGCTTCTATTCTTAGCCATGGTGGTTTGAAAATCATCGATGGGGGTGAGGGAGAGGACTAATAACGGCTTGAGGAAATTTTGGGTGAATATGGGAGAAAATTAAGGTTTGAAAGTGTAAAAGGAAGGGTGTTTGGCTGTAGGGTGGTTGTTTGGGCGTAGGTTTGGGTTAGTTTAAACTAGGGATGCATTATTCCTACTTGGATTAGGATAGAATATGAGGTTTTGCTTAAAAAAACCATTCCTTCAAGATGTCGCTCCAATTTTAATTTTTTTTCTTGTTGATTTTCTTGGATATAAGAAGAGAGAATAAAATTTATTAACATGAAAGAAAAAATAAAAAATATATATATAAATATATAAATAAAATAAAAATAAAATAAAATTGGGTTACATCCCAACAAGCGCTTGTTTAAAGTCGTTAGCTTGACGCCCCAACTAGTATTGGGGTTGCTCTAGCTGAATTCTTTCGTTCGTATGGGCTTGAAAATTATCCTTTTTTACCACATCCACCATATTTTGGTTAAATCGTCCTTGCGCCTCTTGCTTTGGTTTTGTATTTTCCTCCAAGAAAATCTTATGTGTGCATATCAATGGGTTAATCTCTTCTAAGTCGGCAATGGTCTCATCGTTCTCCAAAAATGAGCATTTGAGATCCTTGAGTAGTGGTTTTAATTCCAGATCTGGTGTCTGCACAACAAAAGGTAGAAGTTTAGTATTCATCAGATACAACAATTCATTAACAGATTCAAAATCATCAAACGTCGTTTTAGGGTTGTCTTCACAAGGTGACTCAAAATTTTCTCCTACTAATGAGTCAATTATGTCGACACGGTTTACGTTCAAAATTGCACTAAGATTACTATTAGAGCCATAAACTTTAAACTTCACAATCTCCTCGTCAAACTCCATCATAAGGGTTTCGCTATGCACGCCAATCTTAACATTTGTAGTACTAAGGAAAGGTCACCCCAACAAGATGTCTGAAAACCCAGGAGCGTTATCCTCTTCCATTTTTATCATATAAAAGTCTACAAGAAAGATAAGTCCGTTGACTTTCACTAATACATCCTCAAGGACTCTTTCAGTATGCACAATAGAATTGTTTGCTAATTGAATGATAACACCTATTTTCGTCAAAAAACCCGTGTTAAATGATTCATAAATAGAAAAAGACATTACATTTATGGATGCCCCTAAATCCCACATAGTGTTTTTTAATTCCTAAGTGGCCTATTTGCACGGTATCGCAAACATGCCCCTGTCTTTACTTTTTACTGGCATCCCCTACTGCAACACCGTAGATACATTTTCACCAACACTTACTTTTTCATTTCCAGTCAATTTTCACTTGTTGGTGCAACGCTCCTTAAGAAACTAGACATATTGCAGAATTTGTTTGATGGCATCCAATAATAGTATGTTGATCTCGACGTTTCTGAATGTTTCGAGGATCTCTTTTTCCTCCTTACCTCTCCAATGTTGGTTTAATTATCTTGAAAATGGAGGTTGAATTATAGGAAATGGGGGTTTCGTTCGGACCTGTTCGTCGTTCTCCTACTTTTTCTGGGCAGAATCTTAATCAAAATTCCTACCAAGATTTGGTTCTGGTACTTTTCCACTTCGCAACATCACTGCATTTGCATGTTATCTTGGGTTAGGTTCCATTTTTTATGGCAGGTTTCCTTGTGAGTTCATTTTCTCAATTTATGTGGTCTACTCTCTTACAGACGCATTGATTTTCTGTTGAAAATCCTTTTCCCTTTTGGAAATCAAGAGTTTGCCATTGTATTTGCTATTGGAAATCAAGCATATTAGCTGCTAATTTATTAACCATGATTTCTAGAAAGGTACCTAAATCTTGCATTTTTTTGTGGAAACCGGTTTTGGTATGGTTGGTTATATTGTAGGTTTGCCCCATAACTCAAGTTAGGATGGTCTTTCTATCCTGGGTTATATGTATTTGCATAGGGGGTCATATCGTCTTTAAGGCGGTCCAAGAAAGTTCCCCACATCATCTAAATAGGCAATAGTATCGTCACACAAACTAGGGCATGCATCAATTGTATGTTCAGGCATTGAACAAATTTCGCACAGTCGGGCTGGTCCTATTTTTACTGTAAAAAGAGAATTCACGATATTAGTAAGTATATCATATTTATCTTCTAAAGTTGAATTACTTAGCTAGTGAACCCTTCTAGTGGGTTCAGGATTGGCTCGGAATTTCTAAGTATTTGCAGCCATCGTGGAGATCAAGTCCCTTGCCTGTTGGTGGGTCATGTTGACTAATGCCCCTCCACTGGTGGCATCTACCATATTCATTTCTATGGGCTTCAAGCCTTCATTAAAGTATTAAAGTAGTGACTGTTCTGTTATACCATGTTGTGGGCAACTTGCACACAATTTCTTGAATCACTCCCAATAGTCGTAAAGAGACTTTACTTCTTTTTGCCTTATCCCAACGATCCCTCTTCTTAACTCAGCTGCACGTGCTGCTGGAAAAAAACCTTTTGAGAAACAAATGAGAAAGATCAGTCCAAGTTGTAATAGATCTAGGGGGTTGATAAAATAGCCATTCCCTAGCAGAATATGCTAGGGAGAAATGGAAAGCACGCAATTTGATTTGATCCTCAGTTACGCCCTGAGGTTTCATACTAAGACAAACCATATGAAACTCTTTTAGATGTTTGTGTGGATTTTCATTTTGTAATCTGCGAAAATTTGGCAGTAACTGGATTAATCCTAACTTCAATTTAAAATTAATATACATAGTAGGATACGTAATGCATAATGGCGGTTGTTCTGTAGGAGCTTCAGCCAATTCCCGAATCGTTTAAGACATAGTTTGATGTGCTAGATACTGGTTTTCGTTAACCCTTGTGTTAAACACTTCTTCTAGTGGATTGACTCCTATTCTTTCAATTTTTAGTGTGTGAGTAGGATTTTCGTTAACCATATACTCAACTTCACCACCTGCTTCTATTTCCGGCGGTGGGTTAATTTAAGTCTCTACCACCTCTGACTGAGCTTCGTTTCTTTGCGATTAGCTTTTGCAGTCTTTTCTATTTCTGAATCGAACATAAGATTTCCTGGAGCAGATCTGGTCATAAGAAACAAAAGAAACAAGATTAGTACGTTAGCATGCCCCGGTAATGGCGCCAAAATTTGATGCGTCGTTGAGAGCACCAAAAATAACCTATCCCTATGAAATAACGAAAAAGAATAGTATAAGGGAAGTAAGCTTAAATCCTCAAGGACTAGATTTGCACAACTTCTTGTTCCTCGAGATCCCGGGTACAGTCGTGCCCAAGAAAAAGTTGCGCACCTGGAAAAAAACAAAAAATAAGAATTAAAAACATGAAGGGGTTGAAATTGTATAAATTGAAATCGAAATTGTAAAGAGAAACATAATTGAGAAAAAAGAGTTTTTGATTCAGAGATTCCAGCCTCCAGTTGTCTTGATTCTCCTTGGGTTCTATCCTAGGCTTTTAAGTGATCCTTCTCAAACAGAATAAGCCAATTATAGTGGAAGAGGACGCCTACGACCACCAGCTCTACTTAGATTTTAGACTTACGATTTAGAAGAATCTGGCTCTACCTAACCGTCACTTTTGTGAGACCATCTTACACTAGATCATCACTTCTCAATGGCGAATACCACGCCATTTTGTCTTTTAGGCTCGACAACCACTGACGCAGTAGGCTAACGAGCCGACTGTGTAACCTTCCTAAAACATACAAAGCGGCCTCCTTTGCACAAGATGAAAATATCACTTTTGGAAGGACATGGACAGAAGTGTCAGTCCCATAATGCGGAGAAATAATGAATACTCGTTGAGAAGGCTAAGTGCGGATTCTATGCCTCATGAACCTTTTTTGGGGAATTTCGACAACCTTTGGCTGGATAAGTTTAGTGGCTCATGCTTTTTGGTAAAAAGAGAAGTAAACTTAATAAAAAATGGAATATTATTGAATAAAATAAAGGAACAAAGGCTAGAGCTTTTTGGGATAGGGAGCTTTTTACAAAAAAGATGAGTGTAATTTGTGTCACTCCATCCCCTATTTATAGTACTCAGAAAACCTAGTTTATTCCTACTTAAATTCTAAAAGATAAATAAAGATAAAAGCTAAAATTAAATCTAAATAATAATCTTAACAATAATCCTAATAAAATTCAAATTTAAATAGAGTCTTGTGTTTATAAAATCTCTTCTTTGAACTTTTGCCCCCAAGTCTTCCACACTTTGCATTTTCGGCACCACTTCTTTCCTATTTCGCATACTAATCTATTTTATCTTTAAATTCACGCTTTTTCCCCTAAATTTCATACTCAAAATAAGTATGTAATTACTATATAAAAATATGTCATTTTAGAGTATTATCAATCTCACCAAAGATCAGAGCATCATGAAAGGACAAAGCACATGGACATTTGTTATCACTTTGTTCAAGAGGTGATCATTCAATGGGATGTTCAGATTCATAAAATTGACATATAACACAATCTGACCGACATGTTGACAAAGAGTCTTTCAGTTTAAAAGTTCGAGCATTGCTTGGGCTTGGTAAGTATCTGATAGAGATCAAATTAGGCCCATAATAGGATCTGGCAAATGAGTTAAACGAAATATTAGTCAAGGTGGAGATTTGTGGAGTATGCATCGCATTTCAGCATAAATAGTGTGCAATGTCGCAACGAGGCGGAGCTCCTCATCTCGACGAGTAGTCAACGTCATGATGAGAAAACAAGTTTCGTCCCGATGACAAGACCCTAATTCATCATGACAAAAAGAAAGCCATGTCATGACATGAGGACGTGCTCCTCAAAATTCTCAATTTTCTTCTCTCAGTTAAACTCTATTTTTAGATTCCCACTTAAACTCTGATTAACACAGGGATATTCTAATCATATATGCTACGAATTTCAGCCTATAAATAGGCCTTAGTTACTCTAGGTTTAATATAACATAAATATTTAGATTGAGAGAATTTTGTTCTTTGTTTTGAAGGGTTTTTTGCGGGACTTCGGGTTTTTCTTTTGATTCTCTCCATCTTTTGTACTCTCCTTTTATTATAGTGAAATCTCATTTTGCCTATGGTTTTTATCCTCTTTTGAGGAGTTTTTTCACGTTAAATTTGTGTGTTGATATTTTCAATCTCTTAATTACTTTTCTTGTTCGTAGCATAAACGTGTTAATTCTCTACATGCTATTTTACTAAAAATTGCTTTTAGAAAATAATTTAAAAAAAAGAAATAAATTAAAAATTGATACTTTCTTATGTTTGAATGATTTTACGTACTTGACAAATTTTTGTAAAATTATTTTTTAAATTTAATAAAACAAACATAACATAAATTATATTGGTTACCTAAGTTATTTTAAACTAAGACAATATTCTATAATAATTAATATCTTATATAAACCTAAAAATAAACAATATGTAAGTAAAACTTAATTTAAAATAATATATTAAATATATATAGAAGGGTATGCAAAACTCAGGTCAAATCGATTAAATTGGTTGGTTTAGACTTTTTTAGGAGCAACTTTATTTGATTCAGTTGTAAGTCAATTTTGAATGTCCGGTAAAACGGGTAAATTGAGTCTGGAGCGACTTTATTTGATTCAGTTGTAAGTCAATTTTGAATGTCGGGTAAAATGGGTAAATTGAGTCGGTTTCAGTTTTAGAAAACTAAAACCATATTATCCGACTTTGAATATATATTATATTTATATTTAATTATATTTATATTTTTAAAATATATAAAGCCAATCCATCATCCAAATCCAATTATAATTTATAGTGAAATTTGAAAATTTAAATTCAATAATAATTAATAGGGTAAACTATCAAAATAGTTATTTTTATTTAACTTAGGATACATTTTAGTCACTTATGTTTAAAATCATTCGTTTTAGTTACTGATGTTTGAAATGTTACGCTTCAGTCACTTACATTATCGTGTTGTAATATTTTAGTTACTGAGCCGTTAATTGTCATTAATGGTGTAATGGTAAGCTAACGTGGCACGTTAAATCATCATTTCAAACAAAAATTTTAGGTTAATTTATACAATCGGTCCCCATATTTTTTTTATTTTGAGCAGTTTTTTTTCTTTTATGTTTTCTTAACTTTTCTTTTTTTTTTCTTTATTTTCCATACTCTTTTACTTCTCCCTCGGTTTTCCTCCTTTCTCCATTTCTTTTAACATAGTTTTTCTATGTTTTTCATTTGTTAAAATAAGTCCCTATACTTTTATTTTTTTGAACAATTTAATTTTTTCGACTGAGGCAAGCTTGTGGACTAGTTTTAAGAAATGAAAAACATAGAAAAACTACATTAAAAGAAATGAATAAGGGAAGAAAACAAATAGAGAAACAGAAGACAATGGAAAATTAAAAAAAATTAAAAAGAATATAAAAGAAAAAAATTAAATTGCTCAATGTAGTGACGTAAAAATTTGCTTTCGGTCGCTAATTGTGACGATTTATTGAAAACTTGAAAACTGAAGTTTGATTTCAAAATAAAGAGAGGAGTCGCCACCGATCCTTTTTATAGGTGTGATCGGACACCTAGCAAGCTTATTTTTAAAACAAAAGAAGGACGAGTTTAGTTCTACGTTAAAATCAGAGAAAAGTAGGGTTCGGGAGTCGATTACGCACGAGGAAGGTATTAGCACCCTCGCGACGCCCAAAATTGGTATCTCATTAAACACACATTGTCTTAGTTTTCAAAAAATACGAGTTCAACGTAAGATTTAATCGTGATCCGATTGAGGCACGAAGATTTTCAATTCTTTTGATTTTTGGAAAGGTCATACCGTTTTAACACGAGTCAATTGATATTCACCCAATATAGCGATGAAATCGATGACTTAATGTGAAGTCGGTATGTTGCCTTGATTATTGAAATCACTTAGAAAATGCGAATGGGATTTTTGAAGTAATGTAAAGCAAATTGAGATGTAATAAATGGAAAAACTAGAAATATATTGAAGCAAATAACAAATATGACGATAATATGAAAAACACTAACAAATGCATGCAAGATTAAATATAATTATAATATCAAATACGAGAACACGACGAATATATATATAAAGACATTAAGAGCATGTACATAATATATACTTATACATATATAAATATAATTAGTAATAATGTTAGAAATATACTATATATACTGTTTGAAATATACATGAAGTGATAAAAACATATATAAGTCACTAGTAATGTTAAAGTATATACATAATATATATATATATGTATAAATTGAAAATGTATGTACATAACATATATGAAAAATATATAAACATGGTATAATATGTAAAAATATAATATAGTATTCGTATGAAATGTAGAAATACAATATTAAAAAATACGCACACGTAATACATAAAAATACATATATAATACAACACTAAAATATTTACATAACATATATATATTGGAAATAATGACGTTATAGAAAACTATTTACAATATTGCATGAATATATATACTTATATATATATTAAAAATATATAAATAGACATATACTATGGTTAATGATAATAACAAGGATGATATAAAAATATATACACATATGACAAAAACATTCACTATATCAACAATAATAATTATAATAGTAATAGTATTAAAATACAAAAAAAGGGCAATATAATATAGTAAGAATAATACATATATAAATCTATATACATAAACAAAAATACACATTATATAATAATAATAATAATAATAATAATAATAATAATATTAATAATAATAATAAGGGTAATATTGAAATACGACGACAAATACAAAAAAAGATATTGAAATAAAGTAATAAAAATTAACCTATACGTAAATATATATATATACCTATATACTAAAACCATATACAAATATTGATAATTATAATAATAACAATAATAATATTGAAATATAAAAGCATTAATAAAATATTACAATAAAGTGGATAAAAAAAACTAAATACGAATACACGTATATATATACGCATATAATAAGAGTATACACTAACATATAATAATGATGATAATAATAATAATAATAATAATAATAATAATAATAATAATAATAATAATAATAGTATATAAAAAAAACAAGAATATTTAACGAAGAAATGAAAATAAACGAAAAAAGGACTAAAATTAAATTAAAAACAAAGTTTTGGGGCAGATTTAAATAGGCCACTTTTCAAAAAAAAAATCAGTTGTGAAGGGAGAAAAGAAAAAAAAAAGGAGAGGAAGAGAGAAAAGGAGAGAAGGGGAGGGAATCCGGTAGGAAAAAGGAGAGGAAGAGAGAAAAGGAGAGAAGGGGAGGGAATCCGGTGAGCCAGTCTTTGGATCCTCATCATCATGCCACACGATCATGCATGTGGCCTGGAAGTTCAAAAGGTGATATTTTTTTATTTTTTTTATTTTTTTAGGCTTTAAAATATATATTTATATATGTTTTCGAATAGGAAAAGGAAAGAAAAAAATCGATTCGCAAATGAAAAAAAAAACAATCACCTTCTTCTGTTTTGATTTTCGTTTTTTGATTCTCCGATTTTTTATTATCTTCTGTTTTACTGTTATTCTCTGCTTTTGATTTGCTCTACTATTGCTGGAAAAATCACTAGTTTCTATTGATTTTTTGTATTTTGAAAGTGCCCCCTCTCTTACGATTTTCATTTGGGTCTTTATATCCCTTTCTTTTACAAGTTGCTTTCTGTTTTTCTACTTCTGTCTTGTCTTTTTTAATGCTTGCAGGTATTGTGGCAGTGCTGAGCAGTGGCCAGGGGTTGGTGCGGTGCTGGTCAGACCTTGGTGACAGTGGCGGCACAAGTGGGTGCCGAAAGTGGGGCTAGGGTTTGGGGTTAGGTATGATTAGGGTTAGGGGTAATTTGGCCTGTTGGGTTTTAGGGATTAATAGGTATGGGTTGTAATTGGGTTTTGGGTTAGCTTGGTGGGTTGTTTTGGGATTAATGGTTTAATTAGTTGGGTTTGGGGTTAAGTGGGCTTGTGGGATATAAGTGGGTTTGTAAAAAATGTAAATGGGTTTAGGGGTATTGGGTTCAAAATTGGCCTGTACAGCTGCCCCTCTTTGCTCATTGTGGTGCAACAGGAATAGAGCAAAGACACAAAGAAAGGCCGATTTTGTTCAATCTTGCCGAGTCTTGACTTCATTGGCGCTCTTCTTGTTCAGGTAGTCTCCTTCCAGTCCACCATATCTTGTAGCTTTGGTCCATTGCATCTTCTGATGTATGCCTTGTAGCTTCAATCTACTTCAATGTAGCTTCAAAAACATGAGATTTGTGACTTCAATCTACTTCACTTGTAAATTTGGAAAGCTTAGATATACATCTTCAATCGGCTCTTTTATTGCTTCAGTGAGATAGGGTTTGTGGTTTTCTCTTTTGTAACTTTAGAAAAGCAAGATCTGAAATCCTTGATCAGTTCCACTGCAACTCCAGGGGAACGAGACTTGCAACTTTGACCTGCTTCACTGCAACTTCAGGGAGGCCAAATCTGGAGTCTTTCATCAACTTCAATCTTTATTCTTACTTGGCATGTGATCTTGAGTTCAACTCGTTTCTTGCAATACGAATTGACTCTTTAAAAACAGACATTAAAGATAGAAATTGAGAATAGCTCGGCACGTGAGCCAAAGCTTGACTCACATCTCGCAATATGAGTTAGCTTTTTGAAACTTAAAAATAGATTTTGAAAAACAGAAATTAAAGGGCTCAACTCACCTCTCGCAATATGAGTTGATTTTTGAAAAACATGAATTTAAAAGGCTCAACTCACCTCTCGCAATATGAGTTGATTTTTTTTGAAAAACATAAATTGAAAGGGCTCAACTCACCTCTCGCAATATGAGTTGATTTTTGAAAGGTAGAAATTGAAAAAAAACAAAAATTGAAATTACCTCAGCGTGTCCTGAGGCTCAACTCATCTCTCGCAATATGAGTTGATTTTTTTTAAACTTGGTTTGAAAAGTAGATTTTGAAAAACAGAAATTAAAAGGCCCAACTCACCTCTCGCAATATGAGTTGATTTTTGAAAAACAGAAACTAAAAACAGAAATTGAAAATACCTCTGCGTGCCCCGAGGCTCAACTCACATCTCGCAATATGAGTTGATTTTTTTGAAAACATGAATTGAGAAAATAGAAATTGCAATTACCTCAACATGTCATGAGGCTCAACTCACCTCTCGCAATATGAGTTGACTTTTTGAAAGGTAGAAATTGAAAAAAACAAAAATTGAAATTACCTCAGCGTGTCCTGAGGCTCAACTCATCTCTCGCAATATGAGTTGATTTCTGAGAACAGAAAAAATACCAAAACCTGTCATTTGGTAGAACTCAGGTGTCTTTTTCTTGATCCAGTATAACTATCATTCAAAATTTCTTGCTCTGCTAGAGTACCTGTATATGTCATGCATGATGCTATCATGATATGCACATGTTGGTCTTAAATGCCTTTATGCCTACATGATTATGCTATGCGCCTAGGGCTTGTTTGTCATATGTCCTTTTTCCGTCATGATTTTTGATGATCTGCGTTCATTGTTTTGACTCTTGACTTCTTCAGGCTCTGTGCCCGTCCTCTAGCTTCACGAGTAATCTACGTTTCTCCGATATCACTCTTTTGCCCCCGGTTGAACTTTGTCCTTGCTTTGAGGCTCTTGTACTTATAAAGTTCTTATCCGGGTAATGCTTAACATTTCTTTTGTTTAGAGTATGTCATTTCACTATTTATTATGTAAATGAACCACATAATGAGATGCATGAAAATGATCAAGTAGGGACAAAAGGGTACCTGACATTTATTCATTTCAAATGTAACAAACAAAGAAAGTCAATCGAATGATAGTAAAAATGTCACAAAGAGAAAAGGGATGGCATTTCAACAAATACAAATGCTCTAGATATTCAACGCATGAACTCTTCCACGTTCCTTAGTCGAGAATCTTTTCGAGCATGGCTTCTTGCGTGGAAGATTTCGAGCTTTCAAAAATGCTTCAAATACGGTAGTCTCACTATTTAACCCCCCGTTCAAACGCCTTACTTTTTAAGCCAGTGTTTGCTTAATTAGAACGCCCTTTCGGGTTTTCATCCTAATTTTTGTGTTAACCAAGACGCCCTTTTCGGGTTTTCACCTTCATCCCTTTTTTTCAGGCATAATATTTCTTCACAGCATCTGAATTCACTGGATTAGGTAACTTCTTCCCATCCATCCCAGTTAGAATCAAACCTCCACCCGAGAATGCCTTCTTTACGACGTATGGTCCTTCCCATTTCGGTGCCCATTTTCCTCGCAGGTCTTTTTGTATTGGGAGAATCTTTCTCAACACGAGTTCTCCTTCGTGAAATTCTCTTGGCCGTACTTTCTTGTCATGGGCTACGATCATTCTCTTCTTGTACATCTGTCCGTGACAAATTGCCTTTAGACGTTTTTCCTCGATGAGGTTTAACTGGTCGTATCGAGCCCGAACCCATTCGGCTTCCTCTAATTTTGACTCCATTAAGACTCGTAGAGAAGGGATCTCAACTTCGATGGGTAACACAGCTTCCATTCCGTAGACCAGAGAGAAAGGAGTTGCCCCAGTTGATGTCCGTACAGATGTACGATATGCATACAAAGCAAATGGTAGCTTCTCGTGCCAGTCTTTATAGGTCTCGGTCATTTTCCCAATGATCTTCTTAATATTTTTGTTCGCTGCTTCAACAGCTCCATTCATCTTTGGGCGATAGGGTGATGAGTTATGATGCTTTATTTGGAATTTCTCACACACTTCTTTCATCATCTTGTTGTTCAGATTCAAGGCGTTATCTGAAATGATTCTTTCAGGCAAACCATATCGACAAATGATTTCCTTTTTCAAAAACTTGCAAACTACAGTCTTCGTCACATTGGCAAACGATGCGGCTTCTATCCATTTTGTGAAGTAATCAATAACCACGAAAATGAATCGGTGTTCGTTAGAAGCTTTTGGGAAAATTGGACTTATAACATCCATGCCCCACATAGAAAAAGGCCACGGGGAAGTCATGACATGAAGGGACGAAGGGGCTGCATGAATTTTGTCACCGTAAATTTGACATTTGTGGCATTTTCTTGCAAAGCTAATGCAGTTGCTTTCCATCGTCAGCCAGTAGTAGCCGAGTCTCATAATCTTCCTGGCCATAGTGAAGCCATTGGCATGTGTCCCACAAATTTCCTCATGGACATCTTCAAGTATTTTCCTGGCTTCGGCGGCATCTACACATCTCAAGAGCACCTGATCTTTTCCTCTTTTGTACAGGATGTCCCCATTAAGAACAAATCCCACTGCCATTCTTTTGATTGTTCTTTTGTCGTTTTCATTTGCTTGTCCGGGATACCTTTGGTTCTTGATATATTCTAAGACATCATGGAACCATGGCCGTCTGTCTGGATCTTTTTCAATGCTGAAACAATGCGCAGGGACTTCATATATGCTCATTTGAAGAGGCATTATTTCCGTTTCTCTGTTTGCTTTGAACATTGAAGCCAAAGTGGCTAGGGCATCAGCCAATTGGTTTTCTTCTCGTGGAAAGTAATTAAAAGTTATTTCTTTGAATTCTTTAATCAGTTCTGCCACTAGATCGCTGTATCTGACTAATTTCGAATCTCTCACTTCCCAATCTCCACGGATTTGGTATATCACCAATGCTGAGTCTCCAAATACCTCTAAAGTTTTGATGTTTCGTTCAATAGCTGTACGAAGTCCCATGATACAGGCCTCATACTCTGCTATGTTGTTGGTACAGAAGAAATTCAGCCTGGCAGTGAACGGATAATGATTCCCTTCTGGCGATACCAAGACTGCTCCGATCTCATGCCCCAACGCATTCGATGCACCATCAAAGCTCATCTTCCATGGCTTCTCATTTGATGACTCGGATTCCTTTTTTGTGATGCACATTAAGTCTTCATCTGGGAAATCAAACCTCAAGGGCTCATACTCCTCTGTCGTTCGAGCCGCTAAGAAATCCGCTATTGCACTTCCTTTTATCGACTTTTGACTCACATAGACGATATCGTACTCCGATAATAAGATCTGCCATCGTGCCATTCTTCCTGAGAGTGCAGGCGATTCCATCATGTACTTTATTGGATCCAGCTTCGAAATTAACCAAGTTGAATGATACAACATATATTGCCTGAGTCTCCGAGCTACCCAAACCAGAGCGCAACAGTATTTTTCAATGGACGAATACTTTGCCTCATATTCAGTGAACTTTTTGCTGAGGTAGTAGATCGCCTTTTCTTTCTTTCCTGACTCGTCGTGTTGCCTAGTACGCAACCCATTGAATTCTCGAACACAGTCAAATACAATATCAGTGGTCTTCCCGAGATTGGCGGTACTAGCACTGGAGGACTAGACAAATATTGTTTTATCTTATCAAAGGCCACCTGGCATTCTTCGTTCCATTCTCCCAGATTATGTTTTCGAAGAAGCCGAAAGATTGGGTCACACTGGTTGGTAAGTTAAGCGATGAATCGGGTGATGTAGCTTAACCTCCCTAAAAATCCTCTAACTTCTTTTTGCGTTCGCGGAGGTGGTAACTCTTGAATGGCTTTTATTTTATCTTGATTAACTTCAATGCCTCTTTCGCTGACGATGAAGCCTAGCAATTTTCCCGAGGTAGCCCCAAACATACATTTGGCCGGATTGAGCTTTAGCTGGAACTTTCTCAATTTGTCGAACAACTTCTTCAAGTTCACTACATGCTCTTCTTCCCCTCGAGATTTAGCAATCATATCATCAACGTAGACCTCTATTTCTTTATGCATCATGTCATAGAATAACGTTACCATAGCCCTTTGATATGTTGCCCCGGCATTCTTCAATCCGAAAGGCATTACCTTGTAGCAGAATGTTCCCCACATCGTTATGAAGGTAGTTTTCTCCATATCTTCCGGAGCCATCTTTATTTGATTATAACTCGAGAATCCATCCATGAACGAAAACAATGAATGCTTGGCTGTGTTATCCACCAATGTATCGATGTGTGGCAAAGGAAAATTATCTTTTGGACTTGCTCGATTCAGGTCGCGGTAATCTACGCACATTCATACTTTGCCGTCTTTCTTTGGTACCGGGACTATGTTAGCCACCCACTCAGGATATTTGGAGGCTTGTAGGAAACCAGCGTCAAATTGCTTCTTGACTTCCTCTTTTATTTTCAACAACATCTCAGGTCTCATCCGTCTTAGCTTTTGTTGAATGGGTTTGCATTCTGGCTTTAATGGGAGTTTATGGACCACCACATCTTCATCCAATCTGGCATGTCCTGATATGACCATGCGAATACATCTTTGTACTCACGGAGCAAAGCAATCAAATTATGCCTGGTGTCCCCCGAAATAGAGGTCCCAATCTTCACTTCTTGCTTCCTTTCTTTAGTTCCCAAATTTACTTTTTCAACAGATTCTTGATGAGGCAAAATCTGTTTATCCTCTTGTTCCACCATTCTTAGCAAGTCAGGAGACGAGACATAGTCTTCAGCATTTTCTTCGGCTTCGAATTCTCCTAAACAAATAGCCTTCTCAAAATTGATTTCAAGACTCGTAACGAGTTCGTTCATGCCGTTGATATCTGAGCACCTGAAAGTTGAATGGAAAAGAAAACTATAGAGGGGCATCCAAGCATTGGAACCAAGACGAAATGTTATGGCATGGCATGAGGCATATGTAAGGATAGGCTATGAAATGAGAAAATGATTATGAAATTAGTGATAATGCAAAAGATTGTGACAAAATGTATCTTCATTGATATTCATTTGAATGATAAAGAGCGAATGCAAGCACTTACAAAAGAATTCTATTATATCTAAGGACACAATAGAGGTTTAATGTTTGAGCATTACTCTGAAGACTTATAAACTACAAGAAGGTCTTCAGTAGTCCAATTGTTCAACATGAAGCCCGGGGGACAAGGGCGTATCCTTGAGATGTCTTTACTTGCGCCATCTCCTTTGTCAATGACATTTATCACGACATTACGGAGACCCTTTCAATGATTAACGGTGTGCTTCGTGTATTGTCTTGTTCGGGTACATCGTTCTTCATGACGTAAATGTTTTTGACAAAGGAGGGTATGCTATGGGCTCCCATTCTATTTCCCGGCCTAAGGTTCTTGCGATCCTTCTTTCCTAATCCTTCTTCCATTGTCTCCTTCTTTGACGTATGTCCGGATGAAAACCTAAACCGTATCTGGCCTTGTGGTGCACTGGCTTCAGAGCCCTGACTATTCCTTGTAGATATCTCCCTAAACCTCTTCTTGCTCGAGCTCCCCTTCCTACAATCAACCTGACACCCATTCTGGTATTTCTTGACAGTTTTGGTACAGGAGTTCTGTTTCCCTCGGCGATGAAGGTGGCATTAACAAATTCAAGGGATCGAAAGGAACATTCCACAGCATCTTTATTCACTTCAATGTATGGTGCATCGGTAGAAATAGATGCTACAATGTCTTCTTCTCCCTCGACGGTGACCAAACAGCCATCCATGATAAATTTCACCTTTTGATGGAGGGATGATGGGACTGCTCCAGCAGAATGGATCCAGGGTTTTCCCAAGAGGCAATTGTACGATGGTGTAATGTCCATGACTTGAAATTCAACATCGTATATATACGGGCCCACTTCTAGAGGGATTTCAATCTTTCCCATGACTTCCCCTTACCGTGGAATGACAAGGCCTTAAATGGGACAGATCCATCGGAATCCTGGAAAGCATGGCCAAAGGCATGACGTTGAGTGCCGACCCATTATCTGTGAGCACGTTCGGTATTATGTAGCCCTTGCAGCGAGTCGTAACATGCAGTGCTTTCATTAAGCCTCTACCGTTTGGCGGTATCTCATCGTCACTAAAAGAGATGAAATTGTCCGCGTTCAGATTATTTACCCATCTATCAAGCTTCTCAACAGATATGTTGTTTGCCACGTAAGCTTGATTTAGCACCTTCGACAAAGCGTTCGGTGTGGCTCTCGAGTTAACAAAGAGAGATAAAACCGAGATTCGTCTTTGTTTGTTTATTTAACTGTTCCACCACATTGTATTTACTGTGCTTGATAAATTTCAAGAACTCCTGTGCCTCCTCCTCATCCACAGGCTTTTTAGTTTCTTGTACGGGTGGAGTTTCCTGCTCGACTTCGGCCTTATTCATCACTGCCTTTCCTTTTTGTTTCGAGTCACTGTTTTTCTTTGCTGGCTCGACTTTTTTAGAATAGCACCGCCCACTTCGGGTAAAATGACCTACCTCCCCAACATCTCCAGTTGTGGCTTCAGACTTTCCACCTTCCGGTGTGACGATATTGATATCATACTTCCATGGTACGGCTTTGTCGTCCTTGTAGGGGAAATGAGATGGTACTTCAATGATCATCTTCGGTTTTACCGGCTCCTTCTTTGCATCATAATAAATTATTAACGGTCGGTCGGCACTATACAGGAAACCTGATGATTGATTGTCAGAGGTGCATATTTCTCCTCTATCGGCCTCTTCACCTTTATAAAAGATCTCGATCTCCTTATTATCCATCATATTTTGCAGCAATCTCCTGAACTCCTCACAGGATTGAGTGTTGTGCCCTTCAAAACTATGGAATCCGCAAAAATTTTGATCTTTTGCAATTTTTCTTTCGAACACTCTGTTAGGATGACAAAGTAAACCCTTCTCAACTAGTACCTCCCAGATTTTCTGCAGAGGTGCTTTTATTTTAGAAACTCATCTTCTACTTTGTCGTTTGTCCTCCTCTCCCACTGCACTCATATTCCCTTTGGTGTGGTTTGGGAATGGGTTCCCGGCCGTACTGCCAGTACCATCAAATCGCAGAATGCCCGCGTCGATGAGTCCTTGAACTCTCCTTTTGAAGGCCAGACAGTTTTCCGTAGAGTGCCCCTGGTTCCCGGCATGGTATGCACAACTGGCATTTGGATCGTACCATTTCGGGTACGGGGGTTTCAGGGGTGCCATGTAATTAGGAGAAATCAATTGTTTCTCCAAAAGCTTTGGGTACAATTCCCCATACGACACAGGGATAGGAGTAAATTGTGGTCTCTCGGGGTTAGGCCTTGCTGGTCTTGGTTCATTTTTAGGCTGGCTTTGAGCGGGTATCTTGTTTTGTGGGAATGTGGAGACGGGTCTTTGGTGGTTCGTGGCGTATACGGGGTAGGAAGGAGGTGGTGCTTGGAAGTAAGGAGTTTGAGGAGGATAATAGAAATTCGGAGGTGGATAGTTTCGAGGTCGGGGTTGGTTTGGATACGGATTAGGGGTATAACGGCTTCCCATTCCCACCATGTGGCCTTCTGGTTCTTTCTTCTTCATGGGTGCTGTCCTTCTTGAACTTTCTTAACCTTCCATCCTCCCACTTCTGATGGCACCCTCAATAAGTTCTCCAGATATTACGATATCCGAAAAATCCTTCGTAGCACTTCCCACTAGTTTGTCATAAAACGGCGCCTTTAAGGTGTTGATAAAGAGAACGATTATCTCCGTTTTTGTTAGTGGGGGTTCCACTTGGGCCGAGATATCCCTCTATCTCTGCGCATACTGTCTAAAAGTCTCTGACGGTTTTTTCTCCATCATTTGCAAGGTCATCCGGTCTGGCACCATATCCGATATATGCTTGTACTGCTCACAGAATGCTGATGCCAAATCCTTCCAAGATCGGATCTTTTCCCTACTAAGCTGGTTGTACCACCGAAGAGCCGATCCTACTAGGCTATCCTGAAAATAGTGTATGAGCAGCTTATCTTCGTTCACATAACCGGTCATCTTTCGAAAAAACATGATGAGATGCGCTTTTGGACATCTTGTCCCATCGTACTTTTCAAAATCTGGTACCTTAAACTTCGGCGGTAGAATTAGATTGGGTACCAAACTGAGTTCTTTAGCACCTAGTGCCGAGAAGACTTCAGTGCCTTCGATTGCTTTAAGTCTTTCCTCCAAGCTCTTATACTTCTCCTGAGCCTCGTGATCCTCCATTCTCAACCTGGCTATTTCCACTGGATCGTCCAAATCTGGAACAATTGGATTGGCAGGATTAGCCTCAGGATTTGATATAAATACCCCTTGCCCTAAATGAGCAGGTTGCATTAGCCGTTGCTCTGGGTCTGTGGGTTCCCCTTGGGTGTACCCTCTTTGTGCTGCGTGGGCGTGTGGCAGAGTGAATCCGGGGGGATAGAGTGGGTCCTGATTGTGATTAACTCTTGAGCGAGGTTTCTCGATGTCAGGGCTCTGCATGGGTCATTTTCCTTTAACTAAAGCTGACATCATCTTCATCATCTTGTTCATTTGATCTTTCTGTTCGAGCGATTCTTCTCGTGATCTCACCATTAAGTATCTCGTCTCTTGCTGTGATCTAGCCAACTGCTCTTGTAATTCCTTTTGAATTCTTTCCATTCTTTCAATCCTTTCATTAAATTCAGCTTCTATTGCTCTAGCTTGTCGACGCGTTCTATACGAGTGGCGTGATTCCAGATTTGAAGTATCGCAACTGCGCATTATATGATCCTAACATTAGCGAACGATTATGGAATATGCAATGAATGAATGAATGATTGAGATGAATGCATGACAAATAAATGTTGAATAAATGACGAATGAATGTTACTTATGAATAAATATGCAAGAATTTGGTGTTGATTTCAAGATAGCCCCTATTTAGGCATTTCATTCATCAAAACAGATTCATTACAAAAACATTTCGTCATTTTGATTAAGCTTATTACAACTTTCTTCTAGCTATATCGCTATATTTCTTTACTCGCTCTAAGAATTCCGATATGCTCGATCGTTGACTCGGGGGAATTGGCAGTTGAGATCCTCTGCTTCATCTGATAATTGTACCATGTGTATGGCAGCATCACGGATTTTGTTGATCAAGAAGCCAAGTTGCATTTCTCTTTCTTAGAGGTCCATTTTATAAGCGTGGACATCACTATCGTATTGTTCATTTTTTTCTTCCAAGGCTTTTAAGAGACTATCCAATTGTTGCTGACGGTCTTGCAGTATATCTTCTAAATCCCGTATCCTTTCTTTTAATTCTTAAAATTTAGATCGACTGGTCATTACCTCGGCAGACACGGCTTCATATTCTGCGTTCTTCTTCCTTAACTCCATCATAGTCCGTGCGGCCTTTTCCTCTTCTTTTTTCGCTTTTCCCTTTCAGAACTCCATTCCCCCTTTGATGTTGCTTATCTCCTCCTTCCATTCTGATGATGATTTTCCCAACCCGCTATTCTTGATAGTGACTCTTAATTTCTTGTTTTCCAGATGAAGGTCCCTTAAATCATTTCTTACAATTTCCACTTCCTTTTGCACTTTCTCGGTTTTAGACCTTTCAATCTGAACATTGATTTTTAACTGGTAGTTTTCCTCTTGCAGAGCACTGAGATCTCTTGACATCTTGGTCTTTTCGCGTTCAAACTCTTGCCTTGCCATTTCTAACTCGGATGGCAATTCCTTTAGGAAGGGATTCTGAAAGGCACAACTCATTGACGAAACTTGCTGACTATTTATCCGCTGAATCCTCCATACGTCATAATCTTGAGTGAGAGTGTCAGCATACAGGGCCAACTCCACCAGATGAATTTTCTTCCAAGATTTTGCAGTGTCTCGGACCCTCTTCATGTATCCCTCACCCGCAAAAATGAACTCGGACTGTGCTAACCCTCTAGTGGCGGGTATGAACTGTCGCGAAGAAAATTGCCTTTGGACTAATAGTGGGGCATATCCAACACCTCCCCATAAACCAAGTAGTGGCACCCAGTCTTGATCTCCGACCTTGTACAGCAGAACCGAAGGGCGTATCCTTGGTGCTCTCCCCGTTATATCCTCGGCGCAAAGGTTTTGAAAAACTGAGACCCAGTTTTGCTCGGTGACGTCCTTGGGCCATTCTTTCTTGAGATAGGCTTCCAATGAGGCAAATGTTTTTGAAAACATGTGGAACAGAGTGCACTTTACTTTCTAGAAATGGCTCAAAATCCAAACATTGAGCAACTGCGCGCATCCAATAAATCGTCTTTCCCCTTTTCTTTGACAACTACTCAGGGACCTGAAGGTCTCGACTAGGATAGTCGGGACAGGGTTGATTCCTTGTTTTAATCTTTCAAAGAAATCAACTATCGCGACTTCAAGATGTCCGAGAACTTTCGGGAAGATGATCAAACCGTAGATAGCCAAAGCGAATAGATTCACCCTTTTCATCATGTCAGGATGGTTCAGAACCAAATCTCGTAGGGAAGACCATGGAATGCAAATGGCTTCATTCTTCTTCTTTATCTGCTTTTTTCAGCCACGCGTCAGTCGGTCATATCTGTCAACCTCACTAGCTTCTTCTTAAAGGTCATCGGCTTAGGCTCCTTCACATATATCTTATAGGGCTGTGCATTATCAATACGAAGCAAAGCAGTATACTCCTCTATAGTTGGGGTCATGTCCTCCTGATTGAAAGTAAAACATTGGTAGGCCGGATCCCAAAATTTGATCATGGCTTGAATCAAACGCTCATCTATGTTGATAGTGATCAAGTGGGCTATATCTCCGTACTTCTCAATGAATATACCCTTAATGTCCGAGTCCCACTGATTCCAAATCCGAACCAAGTCTTCAAGGTTATTCTGGCGAACATTGACAGTTACATGCTCGGGCAGATTGGCAAAACATCCCTCTACTAGACTATCCCCTTTTTCCTTCCGAGTTCTTAGAGACCAGTCTCGAACCACGGCATTCTTCTCGACTGTTTGTATAATTGACTCTTCCATTAGAAACCCGTTTTTTGGCCACTAATTTTTAATCAACACCTTCCTAATGTGATGCCTATAATGCATGATGAGAAAAACAATAAGGCAAAGACAAACAACTTTGATTAGTAATTAAATACAGGCAGAAAAACATGGAAAATTCAATAAGTCGAACTAGTTTATTGAACAAACCCAATCCCCTTTGTATAGAAAGTGAAAATGCAAAAGGTAAGAGGCGTTCCTCCCGTGCACTTATTTTGGTGACTATTAATGGACAGAGGTTCGGCATGGCTCTAATTAGGTGGCTCGTACGGTTCCCTATATGTGGTTTCGGTTCTAGACAGGTACTCGAGTTGTTCGTACTATCGTCTACTAAGACTAGTACGAAGCCTCGGTCGTAGCCCGTCAGAGGCTCACGAGTTCAATTCGAGGGATTACATTTACTTATGCCTATGCGGAGGGACAAGTTAACTCACGAAAGCATAAGTCATATGTAACCCGAAAGTATTCACTAGCCTGTGCGGAGGGACGAGTTAACTCACGAAGGCGTAGCGTTTACTTTCACTTAAACGGACGGAGCCCGGGTATAGAGCTCATGTTATGCAAGGATGCACGTGCACTGTGTGTGGGAAGAAACTCACAAACCTTTAAGTTTTATTTAAAAACTAAACCAAAACTAAAATCACACACAAAAAATTGAAGCTAAAAAAAAACAATCGGATAAAACAAGTTAGAATATGTACAACACGATGCAAATGCATGATTTTTGAAAACTAAAAAAATTTGAGGATCACGACTAAATATTAATTTGAACAAGGAACTTTGAAAATTTTGACAACGCGAGTTTAATTCCAGACACGACTCTCAAAAAGAATCCCCAGTGGAGTTGCCAGCTGTAGCGACGTAAAAATTTGCTTTCGGTCGCTAATTGTGACGATTTATTGAAAACTTGAAAACTGAAGTTTGATTTCAAAATAAAGAGAGGAGCCGCCATCGATTCTTTTTATAGGTGTGATCGGACACCTAGTAAGCTTATTTTTTTAAAAAAAGAAGGACGAGTTTAGGTCTACGTTAAAATCAGAGAAAAGTAGGGTTCGGGAGTCGGTTACGCACGAGGAAGGTATTAGCACCCTCGCGACGCCCAAAATTGGTATCTCATTAAACACGCATTGTCTTAGTTTTCAAAAAAATACAAGTTCAACGTAAGATTTAATCGTAATCCGATTGAGGCACGAAGATTTTCAATTCTTTTGATTTTTGGAAAGGTCATACCGTTTTAACACGAGTCAATTGATATTCACCAAACATAGCGATGAAATCGATGACTTAATGTGAAGTCGGTATGTTGCCTTGATTATTGAAATCACTTAGAAAATGCGAATGGGATTTTTGAAGTAATGTAAAGCAAATTGAGATGTAATAAATGGAAAAACTAGAAATATATTGAAGCAAATAACAAATATGACGATAATATGAAAAACACTAACAAATGCATGCAAGATTAAATATAATTATAATATCAAATACGAGAACACACATGAATATATATATATATATAAAGACATTAAGAGCATGTACATAATATATACTTATACATATATAAATATAATTAGTAATAATGTTAGAAATATACTATATATACTATTTGAAATATACATGAAGTGATAAAAACATATATAAGTCACTAGTAATGTTAAAGTATATACATAATATATATATGTATAAATTGAAAATGTATGTACATAACATATATGAAAAATATATAAACATGGTATAATATGTAAAAATATAATATAGTATTCGTATGAAATGTAGAAATACAATATTAAAAAGTATGCACACGTAATACATAAAAAATACATATATAATACGACACTAAAATATTTACATAACATATATATATTGGAAATAATGACGTTATAGAAAACTATTTACAATATTGCATGAATATATATACTTATATATATATTAAAAATATATAAATAGACATATACTAAGATTAATGATAATAACAAGGATGATATAAAAATATATACACATATGACAAAAAACATTCACTATATTAACAATAATAATTATAATAGTAATAGTATTAAAATACAAAAAAAGGGCAATATAATATAGTAAGAATAATACATATATAAATCTATATACATAAACAAAAATACACATTATTATATAATAATAATAATAATAATAATAATAATAAGGGTAATATTGAAATACGACGACAAATACAAAAAAAGATATTGAAATAAAGTAATAAAAATTAACCTATACGTAAATATATATATATACCTATATACTAAAACCATATACAAATATTGATAATAATAATGATAACAATAATAATATTGAAATATAAAAGCATTAATAAAATATTACAATAAAGTGGATAAAAAAAACTAAATACGAATACACGTATATATATATGCATATAATAAGAGTATACACTAACATATAATAATGATAATAATAATAATAATATTAATAATAATAATAATAATAATAATAATAATAATAGTATATAAAAAAACAAGAATATTTAACGAAGAAATGAAAATAAACGAAAAAAGGACTAAAATTAAATTAAAAACAAAGTTTTGGGGCAGATTTAAAAAGAAAATAATGAGAAAGGGCCTATCTGAACACAGGTAACACCAAGGGGGATAAAAAACGCAATATTACGGATTTTTCAAAACGCTGCGCAGTAGGAGGGATTAATTTACAAACCAGATTAAATTTTAGGGCCAATTTGTAAATAAATATAAACCTGATTTAAAACACCAAAAATGCGGAAGGACTGATTGCGCAAATAGACCCTTCCGCAAAAACACGCAGATCCTCTAGCGGGTTGGGTTGGACGGGTCGGGCATGGCCAAAACGATGCCGTTTCAGGGCTTAAGTACAACCCCCAAAACGACGTCGTTTTGGAGGGCTATAAATAGGCCACTTTTCAGAAAAAAAAATCAGTTGTGAAGGGAGAAAAGAAAAAAAAAAGGAGAGGAAGAGAGAAAAGGGGAGAAGGGGAGGGAATCCGGTGGGAGCCGATCACCGGATCCTCACCGGCCGCCGTCAGTCGCCGCGGTGGGCGGAAGTTCAAAAGGTGATATTTTTTTATTTTTTTATTTTTTTAGGCTTTAAAATATATATATTTATATATGTTTTCGAATAGGAAAAGAAAAGAAAAAATCGATTCGCAAATGAAAAAAAAAACAATCACCTTCTTCTGTTTTGATTTTCGTTTTTTTGATTCTCTGATTTTTTATTGTCTTCTGCTTTACTGTTATTCTCTGCTTTTGATTTGCTCTGCTATTGCTGGAAAAATTACTAGTTTCTATTGATTTTTTGTATTTTGAAAGTTCCCCCTCTCTTACGATTTTCATTTGGGTCTTTATATCCCTTTCTTTTACAAGTTGCTTTCTGTTTTTCTACTTTCTGTCTTGTCTTGTTTTAATGCTTGCAGTATTGTGGCGGTCTTGGCGTAGCCGGGGTTGGTCTTGTGCGCTGTCGACCTTGGTGACAGTGGCGGCACAAGTGGGTGCCGAAAGTGGGGCTAGGGTTTGGGGTTAGGTATGATTAGGGTTAGGGGTAATTTGAGCAATTGGGTTTTAGGGATTAGTGGGTATGGGTTGTAATTGGGTTTTGGGTTAGCTTGGTGGGTTGTTTTGGGATTAATGGGTTAATTAGTTGGGTTTGGGGTTAAGTGGGCTTGTGGGATATAAGTGGGTTTGTAAAAAATGTAAATGGGTTTAGGGGTATTGGGTTCAAAATTGGCCTGTACACTCAAAATGAAATATATATAGGGACCAAATGTAGAATTTAACCTAAAATTTTCATTTAAAATGATAACTTAACGTGCCACATCAACTTACCATTATACCATTAACAACAATTAACGACTCAGTGACTAAAATGTAACATTTAAAACATAAGTGACTAAAATGTAACTTGAGGCAAACAAAAGTGATTATTTTGATAATTTATCCTAATTAATATATTACCCAAAAAAAGTGAACCTACTTAATTAGTAATTTATTGCCTTATCAAATATAAATAATTGAATATGTATGTTTAATAATATTAAAAATTATAATATTTGATTATTCAAAAATAATAATATTTGATTATTCAAAAATAATAATATTTGATATCAAAATTTTAATATTTGTAAATATTAAAATTAAAAAAAGTATTAATATAATAATTTTAAGTTTCATTAAAGTTAATAAAATCAAGTTATATTTATAAATGAGTTTTTTCTCGGAAAATGACTTACACTTTTCAAAAGGATTAACTTTTAATGTCACATGTATTGCATGTGATTTTAAGCGTTTATTTGTTAATTTTTTTTAATATTATATTTTTTACAACAATAATTAGCGTAAAAGAATATTTCTTATTCAATAATCAAAATATATGAATTTATCTAATCAAATATTATAATATAAAATTTTTAAATAATAAATAAAACATATTCAACATACAATATAGTTTTATTTTATGTAATTAATACAAATTAACATTATTTAAAATAATAACTAATTCTTTAAGTGACAATTAACAACTTAGAATTTCATTCAAATAATAACTCTATTTTATATAAAAAAATTGAACTAAAATTAGCAAAATTATTGTTGATGTTGAAAATTTTTTAACTAATAATTGTAACTTATAATTATAATTATCACAAGTCCTATTAAATTATAATTATTTTTAAATGTATAACTATCACAACTTCTATTTTATTTCAAAAATTTAACTAATAATTTTAAATTGAATATTATTAATTATTTAAAAATGTGAATTTAATAATAAGATTGATAGTAAAAGATATTCTTATTAATTTAAAAGTATTTTCAAACTCATGCTTTTATATATTATAGATATAAAAAAACAAGTCAATTCCAAGAAAAAAAAGTTTTTCTTCTATTAACATATATAGGGGTGAGCAAAACTCGATTCGATTTGAAAAAATCGAAAAAATATCGAATTTTGAGTTAATCGAATTAAGTTATTCGAATTATTCGAGTCAACTCGAATAAGTAATTCAAGTTTCGAGTTCGAATTGAGTTGAATTTTATTATTCGAATAATTCGAATAATAGATTTGTGTAAATACCCTTTTGGTCACTGTTAAGTTTGAAAATGAGCAAATTGGTCTCTCTCACATCAAAAATTACAAAATAATTCAAAATAAATTTAAAATTTAAAATATTTATAAAAATTCCAAAATTTATATTTTTAAAAAATTATAAAAATCTCAAAAAAGATATAAAGAAAGTTAAAAAAATTAAAAATTTTCTAGAATAATAATTTTAGGATCTAAATAAGTAAATTAATTATTCAAGTTTATCATACTTAAGTTTTATTTATTTATTTATTTTGCTTTGAAAAAGTTTTCAAATATATATGGTTTCAAATTTATGTGTTCTCATATGAAATTAGTTATACTGTAACAAGATTTTAATTTGACATGTTTAAGTTTTTTTTAATTTATAAATTTCACTCTTACATAAATTTTATTATAAATTTCACTCTTACATAATCTCACTTACTCCATTCCATCTCACCGAAAGTTCGCTCAACTATCGAGCACATTATTCATAAATTTTCCCACACATATACCTGCACTTATTCATCACATAGTCATATTCAATTATACTAGTCATTACATTATCACATGTATTTTTAGTTATCAATTTCCCGTTGAACTCATCAGAATAATAACAGATATACGGTGGCCTGTACATATTACCACCCTTGTAACCGAAGCTATCTGGTGCACATAGTAGCCTGCACTTAGTACTACATCTGTGACCAAAACTGTCTCTTACAAATAGTGGCCTGCACTTAGTACCGCACATGTGATCAAAGCTATCGGTACTCATAGTAGCCTGCACTTAGTACTACACATGCGATCTAACTATCTGGTACACGTAGTAGCCTGCACTTAGTACTACATACGTGACCTAAAACAATCTTAAACACATAGTAGCCTGCACATAGTACTACACATGTGTTCTCATAATGGATCATTCGTATCTTTTCTATTCCGAAGGTCCAACCGGGAAATTCTTCACTTTTTAACATTTTACCCATTTATCCATAATCAATTTCAATTCATAATTTACATCAAGTGATCATTCAATATACAACCACATCTCATATAATAACAAAATATTATAACATAAATAAAAACGTTATATTATTTACATACAAACATGTTTGAATAGAATCTCTTGTTCCATCAATTTTCCCATGCCCAATAAACACACAATGTGTAATTGACTTATTAAGCTTTCGATTTCTTTATGGGGTAAATCTCTTTCTCACTCGAAATATCATTAACATAAACTTCAATACAATCATAGCAAGATAGATTTCATGTATGACAACAATAAAATGAATAAAATGCTTATTAAATCACACGTACTTACCTCGAATACGAAAACGACAAATTTATCAATTTAGTCTATAAACTTGTATTTTTTTATTTAAGCCTGAACTTTAATTTCCTTGATCTAACATTTCAAATATAACTCATTTATTATTCACGTTATTCAAATTGACCAAAAAATCATACTATTACAAATTTGCATTTTTACCCTTAAACTTTGTCATATTTACACTTTTGTCCCTAGGCTCGTAAAATGATTTTTTTCAATTTCTTTGCACTTTAAGCCTATACAAATCATTTTCATAACTATAGCAGCCCAAAATTTCCACTAAATCATACTTTTATGACAAATTTTATAACTTTTACAATTTAGTCCTTTTTAGCGTTTTCACCGAGAACTACTTAGTAAAAGTCATTTCTCCAACCATAAACATGCATAATCTACCATTAAACATCAAAATGCACAAATTTATAACATGTTTCAAATGCTAGACCTTCATCATAACTCAAATAAATGGTAGAAATAGGTAAATCTAGTTATGGGGATTTCAAAAACGTAAAAATCATTAGAAACGGGGCTAGAACAGACTTACAATCGAGCTTGGAAGCTTGAAAAACCCTATCTATGTCTTCTCCATGCAAGTTTCGGCCATGGGGTTGAAGATGGACAAAAATTGGCTTTTATTTTTGTTTTTAATTCATTTTAATTACTAAATGACCAAAATGCCCCTAACTTAAAAATATTATATTTCACCCATTTCATGTCCATTTTTGTCCAAAAAAATAACCAATGGCTTAATTACCATTTATGGACCTTCAATTTAAAATTTCATAACAATTGGACACCTCTAGCATGTAGACCTCAACTTTTGCACTTTTTACAATTTAGTCCTTTTGACTAAATTGAGTGCCCAAACGTCAAAATTTCCGGACAAAATTTTCACAAAAAAATTCCATAGAATTGTAGACCATAAAAATATAATAAAAATGAATTTTCTTACGTCAGATTCGTGGTCTCAAAATCACTATTCTAACTAGGCCCTAATTTGGGATGTTACAATATCGGTATCGAGTGTTGGTAATGTAAAAGATGTTAAACCCGAGTGTCAACAGTGTGGAGGACGGTATTTTGGAGATTTTTGGTTGAAAAATAATAATAGAACTTGTCATAGTTGTGGTTCACGAGATATTTTATTAAAGATTGCCCATAGTTAGCTGAAAAAGATAATGCTCAAAATACAAGGCCGAGTAACATTGAATTTAAAGGTAGACCACTCAAAAATACAGGAAATGTGAGTGGTGGTAAAGGTGTGACATAAGACACTATTGAAAAATCTGATGCTAGAGCACCTGTACGAGCCTACGCTATTTGCGCTTGCGAAGAAGCGTCATCTCCAAATGTTATCACCGGTACTTTTACTTTCTATGATATTAAAGTTATTGTATTGATAGATCCAGGATCAACTCATTCATATGTATGTGTGAATTTAGTATCCAATAAGACTTTGCTTGTAGAGTCTACTGAATTTGTAATTAGAGTACCGAACCCCTTAGGCAAGTGTGTTTTGGTTAATAAAGTGTGCAAGAACTGTCCATTGATGAATCAGGATAATTAATTTCCAGCCGATTTGATGTTGTTTCCATTTGACGAGTTTGATATAATCATGGGTATGGATTGGCTAACATTACATGATGCTGCTGTGAATTGCAAAAGAAAGACGATAGATTTGAGATGTCAGAATAATGAGATTATCCGAATTGAGTCAGATGATTTGAATGGTTTGCTAGATGCTAGCCCAGAAATATGTGAGAAAGGGTTGTGAAGCTTATTTTGCTTATGTGCTTGATATGAAAGTGACTGAAAAGAAGATTGAATCTGTGCCAATTGTGTGTGAGTATCCAGATGTGTTTCTTGAAGAGTTACCAGGTTTACCACTGATCTGAGAGGTTGAATTTGACATTGAGTTAATGCCGGGTACAACGCTGATATCAATAGCTCCGTACAAAATAGCACCGACAGAGTTAAAAGAATTAAAAGCTCAGTTGCAAGAATTAACCGATAGAAGATTTGCACGACTGAGTTTCTCACCCTAGGGTGATTCCGTTTTGTTTGTGAAAAAGAAAGATGGCACGATAAAAATGTGTATAGACTACAGACAATTTAACAAAGTGACAATCAAGAATAAATACTCTTTACCGTGGATTGATGACTTGTTTGATCAATTGAAAGGGGCTACAGTGTTTTCAAAGATAAATTTGAGATTGGGCTATTATCAATTGCGAGTTAGAGACCCTGATGTACGAAAGACTACTTTTAAAACGAGGTACATACATTATGAATTTTTAGTTATGCCTTTTAGACTAACTAATGCACCCGCTATGTTTATGGATTTAATGAACTGTATTTTCAGACTGTATTTAGATCAATTTGTTGTTGTGTTCATAAATGATATTTTGATATATTCATGAGATGAAACTGAGCATGCCGAGTATTTGAGAATTGTATTACAGACTTTACATGATAAGCAATTATATGCAAAGTTCTGTAAATGTGAATTTTGGTTGTTCGAAGTTGGTTTTCTGGAGCATATTGTGTCAGCATTAGGTATTCGAGTTGATCCGAGCAAGATTTCTATAACAATGGAATGGAAACCTCTGAGAAATGTATCTGAAGTCTGTAGTTTTTTGGGACAAGCTGGCTATTACGGATGGTTTGTAAAAGGCTTTTCGATTATTCTGACTGCATTGACAAGATTGCTTCAAAAATATGTAAAGTTTGAGTGGTCAGATAAATGTTAGAAAAGTTTTGATCACCTGAAAGCCCTTTTGACTGAAGCTCCAGTATTGGTACAGCCAGAATTGGGTAGAGAATTTGTAATCTATAGTGATGCACCGTTGAATGGCCTGGGTTGTGTTTTGATGCAGGAAGGAAAAGTCATAACTTATGCCTCGAGACAGTTGAAGCCGTATGAAAAGAATTACCTGACACATGATTTAGAGTTAGCAGCCATTGTATTTGTATTGAAGATCTGGAGTCATTATTTGTTCGGTGAGAAATTTCTTGTTTATTCAACTCACAAGAGTTTAAAATATCTAATGACTCAGAAAGATTTGAATTTGTGTCAGCGGAGATGGCTTGAATTGTTAAAAGATTACAAGTTAATGATTGAATACCATCCGAGAAAAGCAAATGTGGTTGCTGATGCATTAAGCCAAAAATTTTTGTTTGTTCTTCATGTAATGAATACTCAATTGGCTCTATCTAATGATGGATCGATTGTAGCTGAATTGAAAGCGAGACTATTGTTTGTACAGCTGATTTGTGAAGCTTAAAAAGTTGATAATGAAATGTTAGCAAAACGAGTTTAAAATATCTTATGACTCAGAAAGATTTGAATTTATGTCAGCGGATATGGCTTGAATTGTTAAAATATTACAAGTTAATGATTGAATACCATCCGGGAAAAGCAAATGTGGTTGCTGATGCATTAAGCCAAAAATTTTTGTTTGTTCTTCATGCAATGAATACTCAGTTGGCTCTGTCTAATGACGGATCGATTGTAGCTAAATTGAAAGCGGACCATTGTTTGTACAGCAGATTTGTGAAGCTAAAAAAGTTGATAATGAAATGTTAGCAAAACGAGCTCAATGTGATTCAAACCCTGATTCAGAGTTTCAAATTGATTTAGATGATTGCTTGAGATTAAGAAGTCGAATATGTGTTTTGAGAAATTCAGAGTTGATTCGGATGATTTTGAATGAAGCACATAGTAGTCGTTTATCTGTTCATCTAGGAAGCACAAAAATGTATAACGATTTGAAACAACTCTATTGGTGGCATGGTATGAAACGTGACATTTTAGAATTTGTTTCTAAATGTTTGATTTGTCAGCAAGTTAAAGCTGAGCATCAGGCGTAGCTGGTTTATTGCAACCGATTATAATTATCGAGTGGAAATGGGATAGAGTGACTATGGATTTTGTTTCGGCTTTGCCCCTATATCCGAGTAAGAAAGATGTAATCTGGGTTATTGTTGATCGGTTGACAAAATTAGCTTATTTCATTCCAGTACGAATAGATTATTCACTTGAAAAGTTAGTTGAATTGTATATCTCCGAGATTGTGAGATTACACGGAGTACCTATTTCTATTGTCCTGGATAAAGATCCGAGGTTCACATTGAGGTTTTGGACGAAACTACAAAATGCACTTAGTACAAAACTACATTTTAGTACTGCATTTCACCCGCAGACGGATGGTCAATCCAAGCGAGTTATACAGATACTCGAGGATATGTTAAGATGTTGTATTCTTGAGTTTGAAGGTACGTGGGAAAAGTATTTGCTGTTGATTGAATTTACGTATAACAATAGTTTTCAATCGAGTATTAAAATAGCATCGTATGAAGCTTTATATGGTCAGAAATGTTGAACACCGTTGTACTGGACTGAACTTAATGAGAATAAGATTCACGGGGTTGATCTGATCAGAGAAACAGAAGAAAAAGTAAAAGTAATTCGTGATAGTCTGAAAGCAGCTTCAGATCGACAGAAATCTTACACAGACTTGAAACAGAAAGATATTGAATTTTAGATTAGGGATAAAGTGTTTTTAAAAGTATTTTCATGGAAGAAAATACTTAGATTCGCCGTAAAGGCAAATTGAGTCCAAGATTCATCGAGCCATATGAGATTATTGAGTGAGTCAAACCAGTTGCTTATCGGCTAGCATTGTCATCTGAGTTAGAAAAGATTCACAATGTATTCCATGTATCGATGCTAAGAAGATACAGATCTGATCTTTCGCATGTTATTCACCCAACCAAAGTTGAGATTCAGTCAGATTTATCGTACAGTGAAGAACCGATTCGAATTTTAGCTCGTGAGATCAAAAAGCTGAGAAGTAAAAGAATAGTGTTAGTGAAAGTTTTATGGCATCGAAACGGAGTAGAAGAAGCTACGTGGGAACCTGAGGATGCTATGAGAAAGCAATATCCAAACCTATTCATTGGTAATATTTTCGGGGACGAAAATCCTAAGGGGAGAGAGTTGTAACAGCATGGTTTTAGCTAAATTAGAACAGTGGTTTTGGAACCACAAATCTGAGGTCGTCAAATTATTTTAATATTATTTTTGGTGTTTACAGTATGTGATTATATATGTGTGAAAGTTTCATGTGATAATTTTATCATTTAAGTGGTTAATTTGACTAAAGAACTAAATCGCGTAAAATGCAAAAGTTGCGTTCTATAAGTTAAGAGTGCTTAATTGTTATGAGACATTAAATGAAAGGTCCTTATGTTGATATTAGACCATTGATAGTGGGAATGGACATAAATGGGCATATATTTGATGATTGAATGGTTTAATAACTAAGGTTAAAATAGTAAATTGGTTATTAATGTATAATAATTAAAAAAAAAGCCATATCATCTTTATTTCTTCATCCTAGCCGAATTTGAAGAAGAAAAATAAAGCTTTCATGCTCCCTTAGGGTTAGACACTTGTGAGCTTCAATTGGTAAGTGCTTTGAGCTCAGTTTTTAATGATTTTTACGTTTTTGTGATCGTTGCTTTGGGTACTAGCTAGCCCATGCCTCAATTTTTGAAAGTGTTGATGATTTTGAAAGTTGAAATTTATGAATCCATGAGTTTTATTATGTTTGATGATGAATTATAAATGCTTGGTGTTTGATATACATGTTTTGTAAAGTGATTTTGAGTAAAAATGTATATTAGGGATTAAACTGAGAAAAGTGTAAATTAAGGGATTAAATTGTGTAACAAATGAAAAATATGGGCTGCTAGGGACCTAGAGAGAATTCGACCAAGGATGAGTCTTATTGAATTTTGAGTAATTTGTGTTTTTATGAAATATGGACTAAATTGTTAAAATATGAAAGTTTAGGGCCAAAGTGCAAATTGGCTAAAATTATGTGTTTGTGGATTAAATTGAATGAATTGGTGATTAAATGGGTTAAGTTTGAATACATATAGATCAACAAAGAAAGAATTCGGATTTAGATCGGGGAAAATCGAAGGTTATCGAGTAATCGATCCGATTCGAAAATTTCGAGTACGAGGTAAGTTCGTACATGATAGACATTGTTACAATTATGTTTTTAATGCTTTAATATTGCATAAATTGTATATATGTGACTACGATTGCGTACGACGACAAATCAACTATGTTTGACACTTAGTGTGCGTTTTGAGATAGCTTCGGCTATATAAAGCACTTAGTGTGCGAGTTGGAATAGCTTTTGCTATATATGGCACTTAGTGTGCGAGGTTGAGAAAGTTTCGGCTATAAAAGGCACTTAGTGTGTGAGACTATAATAGCTTCGGCTATGCTTTTGGCACTTAGTGTGCGAGATATCGAGTATTCAACAGTATCATGTAAAAGGTATGAGCTCAATATGAATTTGTACAGGTATGTACATATAAAACATGAAATCCAAATGGAAGAAGTAATGAACTAGTTTATAAACGCTTGAGTAAGTATGAGGAAAGTTTATTGGTCATCATGATTTATATATGAATTAGTTCAAATTGATGATTGATATATTATGAACTGTTGAGTATATTTTGTACGAGCTTACTAAGCTTTTATAGTTTACTTGTGTGTTTTTTCCATGTTTTATAGATTATCTAAGCTAGCTCAGACATCGGGGATCATCGAGAACCATCATCACACTATCGACTACTTGTTGGTATTTTTGGATGCTTGTAAATATGGTATATGACATGTATAGACTAGTGAGTTGATGATATGTTTTGAATTATGATTTAAGCCATGAGATTTGGTTTACTTTTGGTTGAAAATATTGGTATGTATTTGGTCATTTAAGTTGGCCTAAGTAATGTGTTTGAAAGGTAATTTATGTGATGTGTATAATGCCTTAGATTTTGGCTTGTTTTGGATATGTATGATTAGTTGTAGTTATAGCTAAATGGTATGTTTTTAATTAGGGAATTGAGTAATTGAAATAGTTGAGAATATATGGCATGATATGTATGTGAATTGGTATGTTTTGGCTGCCTATATATGTGATAAAATGATATCATTTTGATGGCTAGGTGAGCATGAGAAAAGGGTGGCAAATTGGCTTTACAAATGGCCTATTTTTGTCCACACGGGTAGAGACACGGGAGTGTGTCTTAGCCGTATGCGACACACGGTCATGTTACACGGTCGTGTGTCCCCTGGGGTACCCTTTCGAATTAAGGTAGTATACCCTACAGGTTTGACACGGCTTAGACACACAGGCGTGTCTATTGGCAGTGTGATACACACGGGCTAGCACATGGGCGTGTGGCCAGTCGTGTGACCCATGTCAGTAAGCTCCCTAGTTTTCCCACGGTAATGGCAGGAGGGTGTGTCTCCGGCCGTGTGGTACAAGTCAGTATGTTTGCCCAGTTTTTACATGGCATGGGTGTGTCTCACACGGCCTGTTCACACAGGCATGTGAACCTTAAATGTTGGAAAAGTTTTCTTAGTTTCTCAAAATTTGCAAATGTTTTCGGTTTAGTCCTAAACCACTTTTAAGCCTGTTCTAAGGTCTCGTAGAGCCTTATAAGGCACAATGTGAATGCTTGAAAATGGTTTATGTTAATGAATGCATAAATGTATGTGAATGAGGTGTATTATCTGGTAATGGCTTATAACCCTATTTCGGCAACGGATACGGGTTAAGGGTGTTACAAGGGGGTTTGCCATAACCAGTGTGTTTGCCATAAATTATGAGCTTGCCATAGGGGTGTTCACCTGTAGAGTGTTCACCAAATAAGTGAGTCTACCAGTATAGGTTTGTTCACCATAAATATTAGGTTCGCCAAAATGAGGGGGCATGCCAAAGTTAGGAGTTCGCGAGTGTTTCTCCCTTCAAGCAATCTAGAAATACATACGAAAATGTGTGATTGAGTTAGCCAATTTCAGGAGCGTAGTAGCGAACTGGTGGTTCGCTGGGCAAGTTGCGAGCTAGGTTCGCAGGTAGGTCGCAAGCTGTGCTCGCTAGGCATCTACATGTTGCTAGTACTCTAGATAAGGGTTCACCGCGAGGTGGGTTCGTAGGGGTCTTAAATTTAAAATTTTTGTGCTTGTTTCTTATGGTTTGTTTAGAAAGGCATGCAATTAGGTTCTTTTTTTTTTTTTTGAATTTCATTTATGTTGCAAATGTGTGGTGTGCATGGTTGGTTGGTGTGCTTCATGACGTTTTAACAGAGAGTCACTTCGGTAGCTAATATGGCGTTTGAAATTTGGGTCGGATCATCCCAGCCAAGTTTGGGGCGCTAGAAATATGCATAGAATAATTCTAATTTTGCTTAATCAATACGAATTTGAATATCACTTTTCCGCTACTAAATTAAAAAAAATATTTTGGAGGAATAAATAAATTGAAAATCAACTAAGTTTTCAAAAGTAGTCATCGTTACAAGGAAAAAGTTTTACTTAATTGGTTTTTTGTTAACTCGTGAGTTTTTTTCAGAAAATAAACTAAGTTTTCTTCTAAAATAAACGATTGTTTTAAAATGATTGTTTATAAACTCCTGTAGTCTAGTGGGTCATTTCAGTGGCCAATGTAATCTCTCGAATTGGAGCTTAACATCTAGGACGAATTAAGAAAGTTACATTTTTCATTTAAAGAAATAAAAGATTTTTCTTTAAATTCTTATTTATCCAAATATAAATCGAAAAAAATATATTAAAACTATTTATTAAATACATAACGAAATCTAATAATTTAATAAAAATCAAAGATACTTATTAAAAAAATATTAAATTCAGGTGAAAGTGACCCATTGCAGTAAATGAAGTTTTTAGGATTGACCCGATTCAGCAACGAATAAGAAAAAATAGCAGAATAAATTGAGAAATTGAACACACAAATTTAACATGGAAAAACCCCTCCAAAGAGGATAAAAAACCACAGGCAAATATAATTTTACTATAATGGTAAAAGAACAAATAGTACAAAAGATGGAGATAAAAACTAAACTCCGAAAACCCGAAAACAAAGAACCCACAAAACGTAAACACAAAATTCTGTAAATATGTTATGAGTTCTAATCTCTAATGGGTGTGTTTTTTCTAAGGTTGTAAAAGAGCCTATTTATAGGTCAAATAATAATAAAATAATCTAAACTAATTAGTGTTTGATTGAAACAAGTAAACAGAGTTTAACTGAAAGATTATTTCTCAAATTTGACTCAAAATAGGAGTCATATTTTACAAATCTCCACCTTGACTCATATTTCCACAACGCCATCTTTGCCAAAGCCCGCCACGAGCCTATCTTGAACTATGCAGGGAATTAACTGAGTCGAATTTGTGCTTAGAAACTAGAAGACTTCTAGCCTTCGACTTGTACACTGTCAAATCAACACTAACCCGGGTCTGATTTTCACGAACACAGTGCCCTAACTTTTCAAAACCTGTATCTAAAAGAGAACCTCTCTTCAACGAAACGATCATACCTTTTTCCCTCCTATGACCAAGTTGTCTCCACTCCAAACGAATTGACTTCGACTCTGTAACGGACAAGAGACGTCCGATTTCACCGGTCACTGTAGAACCTTCCAGAATATAAAGACTGCCGGTTCTCTTACGTTTTAACAAAACGAGAGCTCTACGAGATACTTTAATGCCGCTCGACTCGATGTTGATTTTGCATCCTTTCAAGTCTAAAATAGTTAAGAAGATGAGATTCTTTCGTAAATCAAGTACATACCTAACATCTGAGAGTGTCTTAATCATCCCATCGTGCATCTTAATTTTAACAGTACCAATACCAATTACCTTACTAGATGAATTGTTTCCCATGCGCACAACTCCACCTTCAACTGAACTGTATGTGGAGAACCATTCTCTATTGGGACACATGTGGAAAGAACATCCCGAATCTAGGATCCACTTGGACGTGAGCTTAGAGTTATCGCTCGTTGACACTAACAAGAAATCATCACCGTTTTCATCGGCCAAATTAGCACCAGCTACATCTTCCTCGTTACTCTCAGAAGTTCTTTTATTTTGCAGTTTATAACAATCTGCTTTGATGTGACCTAACTTTTTACAATAGCGACACCTTTTGTCTCGTTTCTTTGATGCTACCAAAACGGAAGGTTGCCTATCTGCCTTGCTATCTAAATGAAACTTATTGTCGAGTTTATCTCTACTCAACAAATGACCCTTCACATCTTCGAACGAGAGTTTGTCTCTGCCATAAATCAGGGTCTCCCTGAAAGACTTGTATGAAGGGGGTAAAGAGCACAATAATAGCATAGCCTGATCTTCATCGTCAATATGAACCTCAACATTCTTTAAATCATTTAAAAGAGTAATGAATTGACTGATGTGATCTCTAAGAATCTCACATTCGTTCATGTGAAACGTAAATAGATGTTGTTTCAACACTAAACGGTTAGCTAGAGACTTAGTCGCATAAAGAGTTTCTAACCTTTTCCATAAGGCGGATGATGTCTTCTCCATCAATACCTCCTACAATACCGTATTCACGAGGCACAGCTAGATTGCAGACAAAGCCTTTTCATCAAGCTCTTCCCATTCTGTTTTATTTAGATTCTCAGGCTTTTTTCCCGGTAACAACCTTTTTCAAACCGGATTGAACTAGAATTGCCATCATCCGAACTTGCCACAGATTGAAATTTCTCTCACCATCGAACTTCTCAATTTCAAACCTTGTTGTTGCCATCTCTGAATGAGCTGATTTATAAAAATTGAACTAGCTCTGATACCACATGTTAGGATCGACCCGATTAAACAACAAGTAAGAAAAAAATAGAGGAATAAATTGAGAAATTAAACACACAAATTTAACGTGGAAAAACCCCTCCAAAGAGGATAAAAAACTACGAGAAAAGATAATTTTACTATAATGGTAAAAGAACAAAGAGTACAAAAGATGGAGATAAAAACTAAACCCCGAAAACAAAGAACTCACAAAACGTAAACACAAAATTCTCTAAATGTGTTATAAGTTCTAATCTCTAATGGGTGTGTTTTTTCTAAGGTTATAAAAGAGCCTATTTATAGGCTAAATTCATAGGTCAAATAATAATAAAATAATCTAAACTAATCAGTGTTTGATTGAAACAAGTAAACAGAGTTTAACTAAAAAATTATTTTTAAATTTGACTCAAAATAAGAGTCATATTTTACACCATCATCTGAGTGTCATCCTCTTTTGGATTTTCTTTGATACTTGAGGTTTGCTTCTACTAGAATGAGTTCTTCTCTTTTCTTTTCGTTTTCTCTTTTAATATGATTTGATAGAGCTGTCATCCCCTTTCGTATAGAGCTCTGCCAGATCCCTAAAAGTAAGTTTATACATCTATGGATGATAATCATATGGCCATTACGGATGGCATTGTTTGCTATATATCATAGTTTTGATATGGGTTTGTTTGTAGCTTTATTATTGTAATAGGGATTACATGTAAAAGGTGTGTTATCTCAATTAGTATTTGCTTCTGCACTGCTATACACTGTAATTGTTCGAGATCACCTCAACTTTTGCAATGAGAAATAAAAATAAATCTGTCATTTTTATTTATTTATAGTTTATTCTAATAATATAAGGAAATGATATTGAATTATAAAGTATATATATTATATAAAAATATTGAATTATAAAAAATTATAAAATGATTTAAGTTAAAACATACAATACTAAATAGTTTTTAGAATTCTATTTTATATTAGCGGTGTAACAACAGTTTTTAAATTTTATTCTTTTTGGCCGCACTTTAATGATGTTGGAGGAAATAAAGATTATTGATACATTTTAATATTTTCGATTTAAGCATCATATACCTTATTTTGTGTTGGGTGGTGCTCTTCTCAATTTTTTAATTTTAATTTTATTTTTGTATTTAATATTTTTATCAAATTTTTAAAATTTTTATGTGCGTGGAGTCTATCTCCATCCCAGAACTTTAAACATGTTATTTCTTTATGTGCGTGGGGTCACTCTCCTCGAGTTTTTAAATTTAATTAATATCATTTTATCAATTTTTAAATATTTTTATTTATGTGCTTTTCATTACTTCTGTTAAATATAACTTTTATTTTCAGTCAAATTCGAGAAATAATATTTCAGTTAAACTCTATTTACTTGTTTCAATCAAACACTTATTAGTTTAGATTATTTTATTATTATTTGACCTATGAATTACTCCTATAAATAGACTCTTTTACAACCTTAGAAAAAACACACCCATTAGAGATTAGAACTCATAACACATTTAGAGAATTTTGTGTTTACGTTTTGTGAGTTCTTTGTTTTCGGGGTTTAGTTTTTATCTCCATCTTTTGTACTCTTTGTTCTTTTGCCATTATAGTAAAATTATCTTTTCTCGTAGTTTTTTATCCTCTTTGGAGGGGTTTTTCCACGTTAAATTTGTGTGTTTAATTTCTCAATTTATTTCTCTATTTTTTTCTTACTTGTTGTTAATCGGGTCGATCCTAACATGTGGTATCAGAGCTAGTTCAATTTTTATAAATCAGCTCATTCAGAGATGGCAACAACAAGGTTTGAAATTGAGAAGTTCGATGGTGAGAGAAATTTCAATGCAGGCAAGTTCGGATGATGGCAATTCTAGTTCAATCCGTTTTGAAAAAGGTTGTTACCGGGAAAAAAGCCTGAGAATCTAAATAAAACAGAATGGGAAGAGCTTGATGAAAAGGCTTTGTCTGCAATCTAGCTGTGCCTCATGAATACGGTATTGTAGGAGGTATTGATGGAGAAGACATCATCCGCCTTATGGAAAAGGTTAGAAACTCTTTATGCGACTAAGTCTCTGGCTAACCGTTTAGTGTTGAAACAACATCTATTTACGTTTCACATGAACGAATGTGAGATTCTTAGAGATCACATCAGTCAATTCATTACTCTTTTAAATGATTTAAAGAATGTTGAGGTTCATATTGACGATGAAGATCAGGCTATGCTATTATTGTGCTCTTTACCCCTTTCATACAAGTCTTTCAGGGAGACCCTGATTTATGGCAGAGACAAACTCTCGTTCGAAGATGTGAAGGGTCATTTGTTGAGTAGAGATAAACTCGACAATAAGTTTCATTTAGATAGCAAGGCAGATAGGCAACCTTCCGTTTTGGTAGCATCAAAGAAACGAGACAAAAGGTGTCACTATTGTAAAAAGTTAGGTCACGTCAAAGCAGATTGTTATAAACTGCGAAATAAAAGAACTTCTGAGAGTAACGAGGAAGAGGTAGCTGGTGCTAATTTGGCCGATAAAAACGGTGATGATTTCTTGTTAGTGTCAACGAGCGATAACTCTAAGCTCACGTCCAAGTGGATCCTAGATTCGGGATGTTCTTTCCACATGTGTCCCAATAGAGAATGGTTCTCCACATACAGTTCAGTTGAAGGTGGAGTTGTGCGCATGGGAAACAATTCATCTAGTAAGGTAATTGGTATTGGTACTGTTAAAATTAAGATGCACGATGGGATGATTAAGACACTCTCAGATGTTAGGTATGTACTTGATTTACGAAAGAATCTCATCTTCTTAAGTATTTTAGACTTGAAAGGATGCAAAATCAACATCGAGTCGAGCGGCATTAAAGTATCTCGTGGAGCTCTCGTTTTGTTAAAAGGTAAGAGAACCGGCAGTCTTTATATTCTGGAAGGTTCTACAGTGACCGGTGAAATCGGACGTCCCTTGTCCGTTACAGAGTCGAAGTCAATTCGTTTGGAGCGGAGACAACTTGGTCATAGGAGGGAAAAAGGTATGATCGTTTCGTTGAAGAGAGGTTCTCTTTTAGATGCAGGTTTTGAAAAGTTAGGGCACTGTGTTCGTGAAAATCAGACCCGGGTTAGTGTTGATTTGACAGTGTACAAGTCGAACGCTAGAAGTCTTCCAGTTTCTAAGTACAAATTCGACTCAGTTAATTCCCTGCATAGTTCAAGATAGGCTCGTGGCGGGCTTTGGCAAAGATGGCGTTGTGGAAATATGAGTCAAGGTGGAGATTTGTAAAATATGACTTCTATTTTGAGTCAAATTTGAAAAATAATCTTTCAGTTAAACTCTGTTTACTTGTTTCAATGAAACACTGATTAGTTTAGATTATTTTATTATTATTTGACCTATGAATTTAGCCTATAAATAGTCTCTTTTACAACCTTAGAAAAAATACACCCATTAGAGATTAGAACTCATAACACATTTAGAGAATTTTGTGTTTACGTTTTGTGGGTTCTTTGTTTTCGGGGTTTAGTTTTTATCTCCATCTTTTGTACTCTTTGTTCTTTTGCCATTATAGTAAAATTATCTTTGCCCGTAGTTTTTTATCCTCTTTGGAGGAATTTTTCTACGTTAAATTTGTGTGTTCAATTTCTCAATTTATTCCGCTATTTTTTTCTTACTTGTTGTTTAATCGGGTCGATCCTAATAGATGGCTTGGCATGGGTCCATCTTTCTTCCTCCAATTATAGCAGTTAAGGGTGGTGGTACAAATTTTGGAGCAACCAGCTCATTTTTGCTAATGGTAAATATAAACCCAAGAGCTAATATTATTATATGAAGACCCTGTCGAAGCTGACTTCCCTTGGTTCTGTTTCAAGGAACTAATAGAATTTTGGAAACTCCATCATTTAGAATGCTTGCATTTGAAGTTGAACCCCAGGATTAGGTCTTAATATCTCCCTAAAGTTTTGGTTGCTAAAGGCTTAATTGTTGTGCTGCTATTTTTTTGTTTTTTTTTTTTTTTGCTGTAAAATTGTCGTGATGCTTTAATCCTCTGGGAAGTTCATGTTGTCTTGGTACTTATAGAATTGAATCCATAATTTTATATAAATATAACAATATAATAAAAAAAAGTTACTCTTATATATAACTATGTATTATTTTAAGAAAAAAAATAATGATATTAACTATTAGACTAATTAATAACATTATAAAAATATTAAAATCAAATTATGTTAAAAATTAAAATATTAAATATTAAATTTTACTTTAGACATAATAGAGGGACCAAAGTGAAATTTAGCTATTTTTTATGATCTTTTTTAACAATCTTATTATAGATTGTGATTATATTACTATGTAATATTTCAAAAAAAATTAACTATATTAACTATTTAGACTAATTAATAACATTATAAAAATATTAAAATCAAATTATGTTAAAAGTTAAAATAAAAATATTATATCTGCTCTTTTTGATACAATGCCTAAAACTATTCATATCTTCTCTCGAACCCATAAATAGAAAAATAATACGTTTCAACACACTCGAATCAATGTCCTCCTATATTGACAATAATACCTATATCAATCAAACTAATCTATTTTTTAATTTTATCAATCTAATCATTCATTTTAATTTTAATTTACATTTATAATATTTAATAATTTAGTTCATCAACTTCAATTTATAAAGTTATATTAAGTCAATTTAAAAATTAAGACTTGAATCCAAATTCAATTTTTAAAATTTAGCATTAACATTATATCTTGACACAGAAATCTCCACACAAATCACATTTTATTTTTAAAAATTTTGCTTCACATTAAAATTGTGATGTATGCATTTATATGTATATATATAAAAAAATGACCAACCAATAATCGGACACTACAACGAAAAGCCATATAGTTGTTTTCATATTACTGTCATTTTCTTTTACTTAAAATTCATATATTTCATGCAAATTGAGCAATAAAAGGCATAAGTGCCAACTTATAGCACCCATTCCTAACCACATGACTGTAAAAAAAATTAAAATATAAACGGTTCCCTAGGCAATAGTGTTGTAGAGGCACTATAATGTTGAAGAAGCTACATGAAAAAAAAAAAACAGTATCCACAATTGTTTGAATCAAGTGAAATTTTGATGATGAAATTTTGTATTTAAAAGGGGGAGAAATGTAACATCTTTAAAGTATAGAGGGTGTGATTAAGTGGCGCGTCAGGTTAGGAAAATTAAAGACTTTTAGAAATAGATTAAATAAGAATTGTAGAGTAAAAGTATAGAAAGTAGTTAGAGCTAATAGAAATTAGAAATATTTTCGGGATAGGAAAATTTGATTTGAGGTAATGACTAAAATGTAGGAAAATGAAATGGTGAGGCAAAAGTGTAAAAATTAAAAGTTCAGTTAATAACATAGAGTAGATGGAAAACTAGGAAGGATTAGGAAGAAAATTTACCAAATAAAATGTGATTCATGCATGGGAATTGTAAAGATGATAAAGGTTAAAATATAATTAGCAAAGCAAGATATTTATGGATAATGATTTGGGCCAAAGTGTATAGATGATAGGATGAAGGACAATTTAGCCATTTTTCGTAAAAATCATGATATTTTTATTATGAAGAGTGTAGAAGAAGGAAGAAAAGAGTAGAAAGTCTTCATCTTTTTCTTCCAACCCACCATTCACTTCCTTTTTCTCTCAAAACCAAACTTTCACTCTTATTCCATCAAGTCATTTTCACCATTTTTGTGTCCTTTAAGCTTGTTTCTTCATTTTTATTTCATGATTTCTCAAACAAATCAAGAGTAGAGCAAGGTAGATACTTTAGCTTCATGAAAAAGGAGTTGATAGTTACTTGAAAGGGAAGAGAAAAGTTAGGGTTAATTGTGACATCATGAAATCACAATAAGAGATAGGAAAATCTTTATGAAGTTCATATTATTTTTACTTTTGAGCATAAATATGTTATTTAAACATTATTTTAACTAGTAAATGCTATGTACTGGTTATAGAAATGAAGAAAAAGAGAAGAAAGAAGAAGACCAAATTGTAGAAAAAGAAAAAGGTGTAGCCAATGAGTGAAGAAGTAAGAAGAATCATTAAACAAACCTTGGTTGTAAGTACTACAAGGATTTAATTTCATTTTTTTAGATATCTATATTAGAAATTACCAATTAAGTGTTTAAATCTTAGTTTTATGTATAGTAGCAATGTCAATGACTAAATTATAAAGATGGTAAACTATGGCATAAAAATGTGAATGAGAATAAAGAGATTATTGTGTGTGGGGTAAAGATGTTAAATGATATGGAAGTTATATGTGAAATTATAAGATCAATGACTAAATTAAAGTTTGCATAATTGACATTACGCCCAAGTAGAAGGATGTGAATTATTAGGATATTGATGCCATGCCATTAAGGAATATATTCCGCACTTATTGTTTATTTGCTTCGACGGTGCTCAGTTATTCGCTTTGGCGATGTTTATTCGTGATGGTGATGTTTAGTTCCTTTCCATATGTCCTAATTATTCTAATCATTCCACTTTAGGCAATAAATGTCAAATGTGAATTGGTAAGTATAATTTAATCGAGTGTGATTAAAATTATAGAAACTTACTCATATTAATTACAATATAATATGTAGGTTTATGATTAAATTCTTGTAGTACTTACTAAGCTATTTTAGCTTAACGTGTAGGCTAAAGACAAGAGGAGAAGCCAGAAAGTGGTCTAAGACTTGCTCGTCTCATTACATCCTGATGCCAAAGAGAGTATGACTTCTAAATTTTGGGTTAGAGTGACATGTACATAGGTTTTTAAGTTAAGGATTTAAGCATGATGGTCTATGTTACAAACCTTATAGTTTTTGAAGGATTTAAATGAAATCTTTGTAACACCCCTAATCCGTGTCCGTCGCCGAATTAGGGTTACAAGGCATTACCGATCAAAATACAACTCAGAACAGACATTCATTTCTATTCAAGTACCGAATAATATAATCATTTCAGTACTATTCATCTAGTATAATTTTAAACCAATCTAACATGCTTCGATTCTATAATTTATACTCTTCCCAAATTAATATACAAACATTATAACCAATGAATCATGGCAATCGAATGCTTAACTTATAACCAAGTATAATTTATTTCATATACCGATCATATTTTAAGACATCCATTCATATAAATCTATTTCATTAACTACTTTTCAAAAACACTATTTAAAATTATGCTCTTCTTCACATTTTACTAAGTCAAGCAAAACCACATGATTTACTAAACATTAATATATATATAAGGCATTAACAACTTCATATAATGGCCAAGTATAAAATTTGGTTTTACCAAATTTTGCACATTTTACCAAAATAATAACTACCAATTTTATACATAAGAACTGAATCAAATCATACCATAATTACAAAATCGCTTGACTAATGAAATATCCAAAATACTTATGTATCATTTACCAAATTCGTAAATCACATATATGACACATTTTAAACTCAAGCATTTAACTTAACAACTTAACCATTAATTACCAAAATCACGAACAAAACATATCATAGGCATGTATAAGTATATTTTACCTATTGTTAGCCAACTATAAATACACACCCTTTACCATTTCCAAAATACATATGCACAATCGATCTTTAAACCATATATTCGGTCATAAAATTTATCCTTCGATAATCCAACCAATTTCACATTCTCGAATCAAAGCTAATTGTACCATTTATAACCGTACCTAAATGACCATCAAATAAATTACAAAACATGTTCATGTTTTACTATCACAAACTGTATTTTAACAATCAATATGCAAGCTATCACACATACATAACTTAACTATGTGAGCATATGTATTATATTAAAAACACATCATTTATCATTTTCAAACCTTTACACAAGACAAATTATACATCCAAAATAAATCAATAATAAGCCACAATCGAAATACATCCATCAACTATATTTACCTCACTTAAGCCGAATTATATAATCAACCACCACACAAAATATACAGTAAATCATACTTCCAAAATGAACTATACACAGTAAATCATACTTCCAAAATGAACAACTTTCATGACTGATTATATATCATTATTAACATTTCTCATTGCAGAATCATATAAGTAACATGACAAACATATTTAACATGAAATATACCTCCAAATTAAGCTTATAACATGACCGAATATATATACCAACATTAGTATCATGATCAAGCCATTCTCGCATGGCTATATACATATATACAAATTTCAAAACCAAACATATCAAAAGTAGCTTATACATGCCACATAACCAAAACTCAAAGCTTTTATTTACCGAAGTTGTAACGCCCCACTCCCGAGACCGTCACTGGAGTCGAGTATGAGGTGTTACTAAACTTAATTTAACATTTTAAGAACTTTAGATTATTTGTTTCTACATTCACAGCTTTTTAGCTACTTGCGTTACAGTCACAAGAAAAATCATATCTCGAGTTACGAAACTCAAAATCAATATCCGTAAATTTTCCCTGAATCTAGACTCATATGCCTATCTACTAAATTTTTTCTAGAATTTTTGGTTGGGCTAATTAGTACAGTTTATTAGTTAAAGTTACCCCTGTTTCAGGGCTTGACTGGTCTGACCTCTGTTTACTAGGAACCACTTTTCTCTCTGTATAAAATTCATATGAATATGAGGTTTATTTCTCCTGAAACTAGACTCAATAAGGATTCTGAGGATATAAAATAAGCCACCTAATTATATCTGTACAATTTATGGTGAATGTATAAAGTTGGAATAGGGGATTCCGAAACTGCTCTGACCCTGTTTCACTAAAATTCAAATATCTTCTAACATATAATTCTTTTACCAATTTAGTTTGTTTTATGTGAAACTAGACATAATAAGCTTCAATTTTATATTTAATCCATCACCAAATTCAATTTCTATGATTTTTAGTAAATTTTCAAACTCACGTCAGTGTTGCTGTAATATTCTGTTTATGGCAAATTTCACCCTTTTTATGAATTTTCATGAACTAGGTAACTTATTAACTTTCCATAACATCAAACATATTCTAAACTAACCATTTCCATAATTTATCATTATCAAGCACTTCCTCAACCATTTCATCACCATACCATAAGATCATTTACACAAAATAAGTATTTTGCTATACATGCCATACTTAAATTTACAAGCCATTTTACCGAAAAGTTCTTCCTGGATAGTGTGGTGATCCTTCGACCAATCCCGACTCTGAGCTGGCTTGTCCAAAACTACAATGAGTAAGAAAGAGGAGTAAGCATAAATGCTTAGTAAGTTCATATGCAAATAATAAGTAACATAACAAAGCAATCATACCAAACAACATTAGCATGGTATCACCAAAACATAAATCTCATTTCTAATCATCTTTCATCATTTTACTACCTTATCGTTATTGTATCAATACTCAACCCGAGGGTTAAGTACATACCTGTCCGAAGTATCCATTTCACATCACTTACCAATACGTCTCTTTTCATCTCAAGTATTCCTTCATTTGAGTAGAACTTTACCCGTTGAACTCATCGGAATATAATTCGGATACGTAGGAAGTTTGCACATAAGTGCCACATATGTAGCCAAGCTACTATGTAACCCGCCCATAAGCGAACTCGGACTCAACTCAACGAGCTCGGGCGTTCGCATCCATAAGTGAACTCGGACTCAACTCAACGAGCTCGGATGCCTAGTTACATCTCACGAACTCGGACTCAACTCAACGAGTTCGGACATTTGCATCCATAAGTGAACTCGGACTCAACTCAACGAGCTCGGATGCCCAAATATCCCAGTGACATGTCACTTGTATCCTAATCTATTCCTAAGGTTCAAACGGGATTTTCCTTGAACACATATCCTTGACGTCTTCCGTAAAATGCCGTAACCAATACTCGGTAACAATTTATATTTTATTCGAAAATAACCACAAAGCATTTATTTCATAATAAAAAAAAATCAGCATATCACATAATTGACATCAATGACTTAAAATAACAATTATGCTACATTATTTACACATGAACTTACCTTGGTACCAAAATACAAAGGTTTTGCAATTTAATCCACAATCTTTTCTTTTCCTCGATTGGAGTCGTTTCCACGTCTTTCTTGATCTAAAATAACACATTTAGCTCATTTAATACTCACATTATCAAATTAATCCTTAATTCAAATTTTGACAAAATTACAATTTTACCCCTAAACTTTTGCATATTTACATTTTTGCCCCTAGGCTCGGGATTAAACTTTATTCCTTATTCTTATGTTTTACAACATGCTGATCACTTTTCCTTCTATGGCAACATCAAATTCTCACTCTAACATGTACTTGTGACTATTAGGTATTTTTACCGATTAAGCCCTTTACCCGTTTTTGCTTAAAATCGAGTAGTACAAGTTGTCTAACATAATTTAAAACATCATATTCTATCATAAAACATCAAAATACACAAATTTCACCTATGGGTATTTTTCCAAATATAAACCCTAGGTTAAATTATTGCTAACATAAGCTTTATCGAGTTATCGGGATCTCAAAAACATAAAAATCATTAAAAACAGGGCTTGGAATCACTTACTATGAAGCTTGAAAGTTGAAGAAACCCTAGCTATGGAGACATGGAGCATTCGGCAGCAACTAATGGGAAGATGACTATTTTGTGTCATTTTTCCCATTTTATTTCATTAATTATCCAAATGACCAAAATGCCCTTAATGCCTTTCTTTGAAAATTTTCATGTACAAGCCCATTTTTGTCAAAAATTTTAGAAATTGGTCAAATTTCTATTTAAGACCTCTAATTAATATTTCAAAGCAATTTCATACTAAAAACTTCTAGAATGCAAGTTTTGCAACTTATTCGATTTAGCCACAACTTCAAATTAAGCATTTTATGCGTGGAATTTCTTCACAAAATTTTCACACAATCATGCAATCATATCATAAACCTCAAAATAATTATAAAATAATTATTTCTATCTCGGATTTGTGGTCACGAAACCACTATTTCGGTTAGGCCCTAATTCGGGATATTACAACTCTCCCCTTTAAGGATTTTCGTCCTCGAAAATCTTACCATATCAAACAGATGTGGGTATTGATTTCTCATAGTTTCTTGATTCCCATGTAGCTTCTTCTACTCCATGCTTTTGCCACAACACCTTCACAAGTGCAATATTTTTATTCCTTAGTTGTTTGACCTCTCGAGCTAAAATCTTAATCGGTTCTTCTTCATAGGTCATATCTGTTTGTAGTTCAATTTACGTCGGTGAAACCACATGTGAAGGATCCGAACGATACCGGCGTAACATAGATACGTGGAACACATCATGAATCTTCTCTAATTCAGGTGGTAAAGCTAGCCGATATGCTACCGGTCCAACTTTTTCAATTACCTCATACGGCCCAATAAAACGTGGACTTAATTTGCCCTTCCGTCCAAATCTGAGAACCTTTTTCCACGGAGACACCTTTAAAAATACTTTATCACCAACTTGAAATTCAATGTCCTTTCGTTTTAAATCGCATAAGATTTACGTCTATCCGGCGACTTTCAAACAATTTCAATTACCTTTACTTTTCTTCGGTTTCTTTTATTAGATCAACTCCATAAATCTTATTTTCCTTGAGTTCAGTCCAATACAGAGGCGTTCGACACTTACGACCATACAATGCTTCATAAGGTGCCATTTTCAAGCTCGTCTGATAACTATTATTGTAAGCAAATTCTACCAACGGTAAGTATTTTTCCCAACTTCCTTGAAATTCTAATACACAACATCCGAGCATATCTTCAAGAATCTGAATTACTCTCTCGATTGTCCATCGATGCATGGATGAAAAGCGATCTTGAAATTTAACTTTGTACCTAACGCGTCTTGCAATTTTTGCCAAAACCGCGAGGTAAACCTTAGATCTCTATCTGAAATGATTGACAATGGTATTCTATGTAGTCTAACAATTTCTCTAACATACAATTCAGCCAACTTGTTAAGAGAATAATCCGTGCGTCATCGGATAAAATGAGCCGACTTAGTTAGTCATCAACTATTACCCGGATGGCATCTTTCTTTCCGGAGTTAATGGCAATCTGAAACAAAATCCATAGTAATCCGATCCCATTTCCATTTAGGAACCATAATAGGCTGAAGTAATCCCGAAGGCACTTGGTGTTCAGCTTTCACCTGTTGACAAATCAAGCATTTGGACACAAACTCTGATATATCCTTTTTCATTCCATTCCACCAATACATTTTCTTCAAGTCATTATACATTTTCGTACTACCGGATGAATCGAGAAACAACTACTATGTGCTTCTGTAGGATCTTTTGAATCAATTCCTCATTCTTTGGTACACAAATCCGATCTTTAAACATTAAGCACCCATCGAACCGATTCTCAAATCGACTCAGTATCAACTTCACATTTGCTTTCTTTTGGCTTCCAAATCTTGATAATCTTTCTCGAGCTTGAGAGATCTCTTGTAAAAACATCGGTTTTGCTCTTAACTCTGCTAGAATCGAACCGTCATCTGACATTTTCAACCGAGTGTTCATAACTCTCAATGCAAACAACAACTTTCTCGCTCAAAGCATCAGCTACTACATTCGCTTTTCCCGGATGATAATCAATAACAAGCTCGTAATCTTTCAAGAACTCAACCATCTTCGCTGTCTTAAATTCAAGTCTTTTTGTGACATCAAATACTTAAGACTTTTATGGTCGGTATATACCCGGCACTTTTCACCATACAAATAATGTCGCCAAATTTTGAAAGCAAACACCACCACACCAATTCTAAATCGTGAGTAGGATAATTCTTCTCATGAGGTTTTAAGCGCCTCAAGCATAAGCCACCACTTTTCCTTCTTGCATAAGCACACACCCCAAACCATTTAGAGAAGCATCACTATACACCACAAATTCTTTACCGATTCGGGCTGTACTAACACTTGGTGCCTCTGTTAATAACTTTTTAATTCTTCAAAACTCTCTTGACATTCTTCCGTCCATTCAAATTTAACATCCTTTGGAGTAGCCTAGTTATAGGAGCAGCAATTATAGAAAATCCATTTACAAACCGTCGATAATACCCGGCTAGCCCCAAGAAACTTCTAACTTCTTACATTTTTCGGTGGTTTCCAATCAACAATGGCTGAAATTTTACTAGGATCAACCCGTATACCATCACACAAACAATATGACCCAAAATCCAACTTCCCTGAGCCAAAATTCACTTTTACTAAACTTAGCATACAAATGTTTATCTCTCAAAGTTTGCAAAACTATCCTCAAATGCTCAAAGCATGCTCTGTCTCATCTTTTGAATAAATTAAAATATCATCTATAAACACCACAACAAATTTGTCCAAGTATAGTCGGAATATGCGATTCATTAAATCCATAAACACAGCAGGAGCATTTGTCAACCCAAATGGCATAACTAAAAATTCATAATGATCGTACCTTGTTCTAAAAGCAGTTTTAGGCACATCCGACTCTTTTACCCGCAATTGATAATATCCAGATCTCAAATCAATCTTTGAAAACCATGTCGCTCCTTTTAGCTGATCAAACAAATCATCAATTCTTGGCAACGGATACTTGTTTTTGATTGTCACCTTGTTTAACTGCCGATAATCAACACACAATCTCATAGAACCATCCTTCTTTTTCACAAGTAACACGGGAGCACCCCAAGGTGAAAAACTCGGTCTCACAAAGCCTTTATCAGTCAACTCTTGCAACTGCGACTTTAATTCCTTCAACTCTGCTGGTGCCATTCTGTATGGAGCAATCGAAATCGGAGTTGTTCCCGGTATCAAATCAATACCAAATTCTACTTCCCTAACTGGAGGCAAACCCGGCAATTCTTCTGGAAATACGTCCGCAAATTCACACACAAACCTAGACTTCATTCAACTTTCTTTTCAACTTCTTTTGTATTAATTACATATGCCAAATAAGCTTCATAACCCTTTCTTAAATATCTTTGAGCCGACATTGAAGAAATCACACTAGGCAATGCCTCCGATTTATCCGATTCAACCCATGATGATTTCACCATTTTCACACTTTAATTCTATAACTTTTTCTTTGCAATTTATTTTAGCATCATGCGATGTGTCAACCAATCCATGCCCAAAATAACATCAAACTCATCAAACGGCAACAACACCAAGTCGGCGGAAAGTAATGATCCCGAATCAAGAAAGGACATTTCTTACATACTTTGTCAACAATCACACATTTGCCTAACGGATTCGACACTCTAATCATAAATTCTGTGTTCTCAACAGTATATTCATACTAGACACCAATTTCATGCACACATATGAATGAGTAGAACCGGGATCAATCAAAGCAATAACATTAACATTATAGAGAGAAAATGTACCGGTAATCACATCAAAGTAGGAAGCATCTTCGCGTGCTTTAATAGCATAAGTTCTAGCCGGAGCCCTTCCTTCAGTCTAACGGTGCATCTCTGGCTACATTCTTCTTTGCTTGCTTCGCTCCTAGCTTTTCTTAGATATCTTCCTCTCGAATCCGCCCCACTTGTTTTTGTATTCTGAAATTTTTCTTTTTAGCTCTCTCAGGCGATCTCTAATAAAATGATCCGGAGAACCACATCGAAACCATTCATTTGCTCGCACGCACGGACCAAAATGATTTCTACCACACTCTTTGGCACTCCGGTTTAACAAATCTTGGATTCCCTACACTTCTCTGAAGTAGTCCGGGACTTAGGACCCACATTTTGCTTCTTATAGTTTCCATATGATTGCCCAGTGAAGTTTGAGAACGAGGATTCATATTTCTTGACTTTCCAGTTCTTTGTGAGAATGAACTGCTCATCGGTCTTTTCTTCCAAACTTCTAGTCTCGATCTCGCCTTTTCTTCTCTTTTTAAGTAATTCTTCACCTTACAAGCTCGATCAACCAATACTACCATTTCTTTTAATTCAAGAATTCCAACAAATACTTTGATGTCTTCATTGAGCCCGTCTTCAAATCGTCGGCACATCTTGGCCTCTGTAGGAACATACTCTCTGGCATATTTACTTAATCGAACAAACTCTCTTTCATATTACTCAGAACCGTCATATTACCTTGCTTGATTCAAGAAATTCTTTACGCTTTTGATCCATAAATCTTTCACTAATATATTTCTTCCAAACTCTTCTTGAAAGAATTCCCATGTTACTCTCTCTTTCGGTACCACCAAAATCAAAGTCTTCCACCAATTGTAAGTGAATCCCTTAACAAAGATATAGCGCATTTCAAACATTCTTCAGTGTACAAGATAATTCATCAAATACCCGAATAGAATTTTCAAGCCAAAACTCGCTTTCTGGCATCATCATCAATATTTGCTTTAAATTCTTGACCCCTTGCTTGCGGATTCTGTCAACTGGATTTCTATGAAATTTCATCGATCCATACCTTGAGGCATCCGGGGTGCAGGTTGAGGAATTGGGGAGGTGGGGAGGTTGTACATTTGGGTTCGTGCTGAACGAACTCGAGTGTACCATGCACTCATCATATGGAGAAAGGCTTCCCGACCCTTTCTCCTCCTCCTCGACCAACAAGGAGGTGGAGTCGTGCTGCTCCTTCACCGAGCGACGCACTACTCTCTACTTCATCTGCCACAACTGATCGGGATCCATTTACTATAAAAATCATTTAAAAAGGTCGAAGTCGTCACACTATCACAATTTATACATATGGCATGTATAGCAAAATCCGTACATACAACACGTAGTCCGAGAACCGACTAAACCTGCTCTGATACCACTAAATGTAACGCCCCACGCCCGAGACCGTCACCGGAGTCGAGTATGAGGTGTTACTAAACTTAATTTAACATTTTAAGAACTTTAGATTATTTGTTTCTACATTCACAGCTTTTTAGCTACTTGCGTTACAGTCACAAGAAAAATCATATCTCGAGTTACGAAACTCAAAATCAAGATCCATAAATTTTCCCTGAATCTAAACTCATATGCCTATCTACTAAATATTTTCTAGAATTTTTGGTTGGGCCAGTTTATTAGTTAAAGTTACCCCTGTTTCAGGGCTTGACTGGTCTGACCTCTGTTTACTACGAACCACTTTTCTCTCTGTATAAAATTCATATGAATATGAGGTTTATTTCTCCTAAAACTAGACTCAATAAGGATTCTGAGGATATAAAATAAGCCACCTAATTATATCTGTACAATTTATGGTGAATGTATAAAGTTAGAACAGGGGATTCAGAAACTGCTCTGACCCTGTTTCACTAAAATTCAAATATCTTTTAACATATAATTCTTTTACCAGTTTAGTTTGTTTCATGTGAAACTATACATAATAAGCTTCAATTTGATATTTAATACATCACCAAATTCAATTTCTATGATTTTTAGTAAATTTTCAAACTCACGTCAGTGTTGCTGTAATATTCTGTTTATGGCAAATTTCACCCTTTTTATGAATTTTCATGAACTAGGTAACTTATTAACTTTCCATAACATCAAACATATTCTAAACTAACCATTTCCATAATTTATCATTATCAAGCACTTCCTCAACCATTTCATCACCATACCATAAGATCATTTACACAAAATAAGTATTTTGCTATACATGCCATACTTAAATTTACAAGCCATTTTACCGAAAAGTTCTTCCGGATAGTGTGACTGATCCTCCGACCAATCCCGACTCCTGAGCTGGCTTGTCCAAAACTACAATGAGTAAGAAAGAGGGAGTAAGCATAAATGCTTAGTAAGTTCATATGCAAATAATAAGTAACATAACAAAGCAATCATACCAAACAACATTAGCATGGTATCACCAAAACATAAATCTCATTTCTAATCATCTTTCATCATTTTACTACCTTATCGTTATTGTATCAATACTCAACACGAGGGTTAAGTACATACCTGTCCGAAGTATCCATTTCACATCACTTACCAATACGTCTCTTTTCATCTCAAGTATTCCTTCATTTGAGTGGAACTTTACCCGTTGAACTCATCGGAATATAATTCGGATACGTAGGAAGTTTGCACATAACTGCCACATATGTAGCCAAGCTACTATGTAACCCGCCCATAAGCGAACTCGGACTCAACTCAACGAGCTCAGGCGTTCACATCCATAAGTGAACTCGGACTCAACTCAACGAGCTCGGATGCCTAGTTACATCTCACGAACTCGGACTCAACTCAATGAGTTCGGACATTTGCATCCATAAGTGAACTCGGACTCAACTCAACGAGCTCGGATGCCCAAATATCCCAGTGACATGTCACTTGTATCCTAATCTATTCCTAAGGTTCAAACGGGATTTTCCTTAAACACATATCCTTGACGTCTTAGTAAAATGCCAGAACCAATACTCGGTAACAATTTATATTTTATTCAAAAATAACCACAAAGCATTTATTTCATAATAAAAAAAAATCAGCATATCACATAATTGACATCAATGACTTAAAATAACAATTATGCTACATTATTTACACATGAACTTACCTTGGTACCAAAATACAAAGGTTTTGCAATTTAATCCACAATCTTTTCTTTTCCTCGATTGGAGTCGTTTCCACGTCTTTCTTGATCTAAAATAACACATTTAGCTCATTTAATACTCACATTATCAAATTAATCCTTAATTCAAATTTTGACAAAATTACAATTTTACCCCTAAACTTTTGCATATTTACATTTTTGCCCCTAGGCTCGGGATTAAACTTTATTCCTTATTCTTATGTTTTACAACATGCTGATCACTTTTCCCTTCTATGGAAACATCAAATTCTCACTCTAACATGTACTTGGGACTATTAGGTATTTTTACCGATTAAGCCCTTTTACTCGTTTTTGCTTAAAACTGAGTAGTACAAGTTGTCTAACATAATTTAAAACATCATATTCTATAATAAAACATCAAAATACACAAATTTCACCTATGGGTATTTTTCCAAATATAAACCCTAGGTTAAATTATTGCTAACATAAGCTTTATCGAGTTATCGGGATCTCAAAAACTTAAAAATCATTAAAAACGGGGCTTGGAATCACTTACTATGAAGCTTGAAAGTTGAAGAAACCCTAGCTATGGAGACATGGAGCATTCGGCAGCAACTAATGGGGAAGATGACTATTTTGTGTCATTTTTCCCATTTTATTTCATTAATTATCCAAATGACCAAAATGCCCTTAATGCCTTTCTTTGAAAATTTTCATGTACAAGCCCATTTTTGTCCAAAATTTTAGAAATTGGTCAAATTGCTATTTAAGACCTCCTAATTAATATTTCAAAGCAATTTCATACTAAAAACTTCTAGAATGCAAGTTTTGCAACTTATTCGATTTAGCCCCTAACTTCAAATTAAGCATTTTATGCATGGAATTTCTTCACAAAATTTTCACACAATCATGCAATCATATCATAAACCTCAAAATAATTATAAAATAATTATTTCTATCTCGGACTTGTGGTCACAAAACCACTATTCCGGTTAGGACCTAATTCGGGATATTACAGAAGTGATAACCGGGTAGTGTGATGAGGTCTCCTACGACCTCCAACCCTAGCAACTCTCCGAAACGCTATAAACATAGGAAAAACACACAAAGTAAGCTCTGAAAGGTTAGTAAGCCATAAGCAAATAAATCATCTTAATGATATTTATAGTTCAATTTAATTAGGCCGAATTTAGCAAATCTCAACCACATATATATTCATCATACTCGTAAATTCTTTTGACCATATTAAGTAACGTTACTTATCTTATTTATCAAAGAACATATAAACCATGCTTTCAAATTTGAATAACAACTGTTAGTTCAATCATATAAATTAAATTTGCACATATTAATTACATAACCAACTAGAGCAAGTCATGCTTTACTAGCCATTTCACATATATGCTAACCATGCATCATTACACCACCATCCCGGTATCAATTATTTAATCCAAATTTCAAACCAAATTAGCATACCTCAACACCATGTTTCATGTTTAATAATTCCCATGTTCGAAATTTATGACCACAATTTCAAATAACAAGCATATATACACAACCTTCATTTGTATATATTCATTTCATTCATTAACATATATTTCACATATCGTCATTTTAAACATACTCACCTTTCAATTTTGAATAACATATACACTTCGTACGTACCTGAATCGGATATACTTTCACATAGTCATTCATTTCTCAATATTTCCCGTTGAACCGTTCGAAATCAATAAGGATACTTAGATAGCTCGGAAAGCTCATACAACACCATATCCCAGATATGGTCTTACATGTTATCAAATATCGGTGCCACTATCCTAGACAGGGTCTTATACAAAATCTTATACGATGCCAATGTCCCAGACATGGTCTTACGTGTAAATCTCAAATCGATGCCAATGTCCCAGATATGGTCTTACACGATAACACATCTCGGAATCCTATGTCATGACATATGTATCCTATACTATTCCTATTGTTCGTACGGGGCTTTCGGAGATCATAATTCAATCAATTCCAGCTCGAAAAAAGTCATTCCATACTCAATTCAATTCGGCAATATGTATATAAATACAATTCAATTCAGAAATATATAAAACATATACATTTAAATTTGAGAGCATTTATTTACTTATGAACTTCCTCGTACGGACACGAACGGACTGGAACGACTATTTGACAACTTTCGACTTTCCCCGATCCAATTTCAATTGCCTCCTTTCTTGATCTAATTCAATACAAATTTGGCTTGTTTAATAACATATTCATTCAATTTCATCCAAAAATACATAATTTGGGCATTTTTCATTTCAGCCCCTGACATTTCATATTTTCTCAATTTAGTCCCTAATTTAAAATAACACAAAATACCCAAAATTTCAATAAGCCCATATTAGGCCGAATGTTACCTAGGTACTTAGCAACCCATTTATTCAATTTATTTCATATTTAAGCCTCTAAATTTTCAAATTTCACAAATAAATCCCTAGTTTGGATTTTTATCAAAAATCACTTAATGAAACATGATAATCAAACATCAAAGATTTATTTTTCATCATCAAACAACAAATTCATCAAATTATCAACAATGGAAAATCTCAAATTCATCATCAATTCTAAAAATTAAAGCATGGGATAGGTAATATACGAAGCAACGATCTCAAAAACGTAAAAATTATCGAAAACCGAGTAAAACACATACTCGAATTAAGCTTCAAGAGTGCCAAATATAAAAGCTTCATCCATGGCTTCTTTTTCTTCAACATTCGGCCATAAGATGAATGATAGTGGCCATTTTATGTTTTGCTTATTTTATTACATTTTATTATACATTTACCATATTAACCTTAAAATAATAATATAAAAACCAAACAATGGTTGTCCACTACTGCCCATGCAATATTAAATGGCCAAATTATCACACAAGGACCCCACATTATAAAAACCATAACAATATAGCACTTTAACAATTAGCAAGTCACGTTTGCATTTTACACGATTAAGTCCTTTTAGCAAATTGAGCACACAAACGATAAAATTTTCATACGAAACTTTCACACATATTAATTCACATACTGTAAGCACCAAATATAATATTAAAATAATTTTATGACTTCAGATTTATGGTTTTGAAACCACTATTCTAACTAGGGTCTAAACTGGGTTGTTACAATCTTAGTATACTAATGTTGTATGATAATCTAAAAGTGCTTGAGTGTCTTTTATACTAAAATTGGAATAATGATTGGAATGAAAATTGAGTTTTCTTGCAGGGAATAAGTTACAAGAATTTTTTTTAGAAGTTTTCAAAAATTTCAAGCTATAGGGGACACGGCTTTCGAAAGTTACACGGTCTAGCCATATGATCGTGTGGTATACACGTGCTGGTGGCACGACCGTGTATCTTATGGGAAAATTTATTCTTGGAACCACACAGTTCTAGTTTGTTATACAAGCTATGGACACAACCTTGTGGCTCACATGAGTAATACACACGATCGTGTGATTATTGGAGGTAGTGTTTAAATAAACCACATGGCCTCAAAGACTTACACGGCCTGGGAACATGGCTGTGTGCCCTGCATTTCTCCAAATTTTGTTTTTGAACCCAAAATGTTGTTGTAAATGCAATGATGACCTAAGATATATTTATCGATTTCGCAATTAATATTAATAATGTAATTTTGAGCTGAGTAACTTGTAACAATTAAGTTTTTATCAATGAAACATTAAGTTGGCCATTCTGATATGCAATGTAGTACTTCTATACTTGGTTCAATAATTGGGTCGAGTATATGGGTGTTACATTTAGTGGTATTAAAGCTTAGGTTATTTGATATTTAAGTCGAGAACAAGTCTAAATGTACATGCCATATAGGATATATTGATGTGATGAGATTATGTTTAGTTAATTATGAATTTATGAATTATAGAGAAATCTAAAGATGTCATATAAATCTCAAGAAGGTTTGAAAGATGAGCTTAAAAGTAGGGCGTCAAATATGGGTGGAGAAAAGAATTGACCTAGCCTCAAGTGCAAGATGAACTAGGTGACCCTATAAATCTAGGGTTGGATAGAGAAGAACAAAAGCAATCTTCTAAAAGAAGAAGTTTCAATTACTGCGACTCTTTTACAATCGATGAATCAGTTGTTACAAAAACTCATGAGAACAACCAATGTTATACCACCACCCTTCCTATTTTCTTACACCTCAGCTATCGATATCCAGCCATCGATCTCCTCTAGAGTAGATTAAAAAGTATAGAGCAGAGGAGTTTAAAGGAAATAAAGATGGTGATCTTGCTGAAGTTGAGGAATTGTTAGAAAATAGTTAGAGAGTATTTGAAGAACTACAATGTACAGAGGAAGAGAAGTTGAAATGTGCAGTATTGTTGTTTAAGGGAAAAGCCTACCAGTGGTGACTACCGTTCGAAGTGTAAACCTCGTAGAAAAGATTAACTAGAGTTTCTTTTTAGCTAATTTTAAGAAGAAGTATGTAGGATAGCTTTACCTAGAGCAAAAGAAATGTGAATTTTTGGATTTAAAACAAAACAATATGACAATGGTAGAATATGAGAGAGAATTTGTCAAGTATATATGGTAGAGAAATAGTTGCTATAGAGGCAGATATGTGCCAACGATTTGAGTATGGGTTGAATGAAGAAATATTTGTTCCTATTCTTACCCTGAATTTACAAGATTTCTTAGTGTTAGTTTATCGGGCACTAAGGATAGAAGAAGGGTTAAGTAGAAAGAAAGAGAAAGGTTTGGGAAAACAAGTTGCAGCTAGCTCTATGCCACCACCATCATCAAAGAGGACCAAATATTTTAGAGGGTCTAGATATTTAGCACCAATTGAAAGGCCTAGAATCAGAGGTTAGTCAAGACAAACACAACAAACAACTCCAGTGGCTAATACTAGAGGTTCTAGGAAGAAATCTATTATGTTGTACGAACACTGTGAAAAACCTCATTTGGGTGAGTTTCAATTGATTTCTCGAACTTGTTTTCGATGTGGTCCTAAGGATTATATGATTTAGGATTCCCCAAAACTATCAGAGAATACAATAGAACAGTCAGTGAGGGGTAGCTCAGGGCAACAAAGAGCCTAAAAATCTAGAATTGTCACTGGTAGTGGAAGTGGTCAAATGTCAACAAGAGAAACAATATGTAAAGCAGAATATTGGGTACCTTGCACATACGCTAGCAGGACTCGAGAGGAAGGAGAAGCACTCGATGTAATCACCATTAAATTTTCTTTATTTGACTTATTTGTAGTTAATTTGATTGATCTTGGTACCACATATTCGTATATTTGCATGGAATTAGTCAAAGAAAAAGAATTACCAATAGAATTTATTAAGCATTAGGTTATAGTAATGAATCCTTTCAGGCAAAGTGAGAGAGTAAATAGAGTATATAGGTGTTGCCCTTTAAAAAATTAAAGATTGTGAATTTCTAGTCAGTCTTATGGCATTGTCGTTTCATGAATTTGATATTATTTTTGGTATGGATTAGTTATATGAATACAGAGTTGTATTTGATTGCAAACTGACCGCCTCTGAACGTACCAACGTCCAAAGTAGAAATCCTACACAAAGATGTGAAAAGCAATATCCACAAGTATACAAGTCAAGTTGTAATATAGTTACAATGGAGTAGGTAAGTATCCTGAGGATCGTACCCAAGGGAGGCAAGCACTAAATTAATTTTAGTCTAAACATAAATAGATCTAATTAGTATTTTAATTGGATTATAGTATGAAGCATCAAAAGAAAGATTTTTTATAAACTATCCTAAAAATAATAAGAAAAGAAATAAATGAAAAAAGAGAAATCAAATAGTCAAATATGTATCAAATATGGGCATGCATGATTAGCTCACTTTGGTAGTCATAATCAGCTGTTGTCTCGAGCTTTCTTGTTCAATCAACTAGTCAATACCCTAGTAGAATCTTTCAATTTGTCCACTGAAATACTGAGTGGATGAGAACTACTTATCTTCCAACCTTACAGTCCAGATCGATTAAGGGTTAAGGTGTTCATGGATTGGCCATACTTTGGGTTAATTCTGACCTTGATGACTTCTTAGGGTTGTCAGGCCTAGGTTTTAGATTCTTCCTTTCCTGAACAGCTGATCTATTAAGAAATCCTTACAAAAATGTTAATTATTCATACCTCCACTCGCTAATCCTCCACAGGAGGATTAGTTCCTCAAGGATCTAATAAATGATATAAACTTGATGGAAAAAATGAACATAAATAACAATTCAAGAATACAGTTTAGAAAAAGCCTAGTTTGTATTGAAATTAAGTGCATAATCCTCACAGTGTTTGATAGTAATTCCAGAATCTGATTTCTCCACAAAAATAAATAACAAGAATAGAAATCTAAAAACCTAAGAAAAGGGAAAAACTAAAGATTAAATCTATAGAGAAAATCATACAATATGAAAGATGTGTCTAACATGTGCTAAATGAGCCTATTTATAGACATTGGGTTTGTTGTCATTCTTAAACCTAGGTTAGTTGCCATCCTCGTGCTTAACGTTTGATTGTGCAAACGAAAATACCCTTGGCTCATAATTATTTCTCGTACAGAGGCGATGTTGCGGTTGATCTGCAGTAATTCAGTGTAGCAGATTAAACTACTTTTCGTACTTTAGGAGCTTGAAATTAAGCATTATCATTAAGATATTATTATGTTTTAGTAAGCTTTGTTAAATCTAATAAAATATACAAATTGAGTCTTTTATTGAATTTAGGGGCCGAATGAGGCCAAAGGGTGAGCTAATTAACTTTGTAAGTGTGCAAATGATCATGAGAAGGCGTATAAAATATGTAACACCCCTAACCCGTACCCATCGCCAGAACAGAGTTTCGGAGCATTACTAGAATGTTTAGAACATTTTTCAATTAATTCATGCAAGTCACTATTCACTAATCGAGATTATTCATAATGTCCCTTAATTGGACCCTCAAGGTCCAATACGAGCATTAGAATTGAATCGAGACTTAATCGAGATCTCTAAGAATTTTTCGTGAAATTAAAAATTTTTTCTAAGGTGCAGGGCCCATACACCCATGTGGTCCAAGGGACACGCCCGTGTGACCCTAGGACATGCTTGTGTTAGAGGTCGTGTTTGACCCCGTGTAACTCTCTGGCTTGCACACACGGCCATGCCACATGCCCGTATGTTAGGCCGTGTGGTTAATTAATTTAATTCGATTAGGTACAAGTTTCACACAGCCAAGACACATGCCCGTGTTCTAGGCTGTGTGGCACACACGGCTGAGACACACGCCCGTGTCTCTGCTCGTGTGCTCAATTCTGAGCATTATGTTTCTCAAAATTTAGGTGCAAGGGACATATGGCCTAACCACATGCCCGTGTTACCATGCTATGTGTCACACACGGTCTAGACACATGACCGTGTGTTTCCCCATGTGGACAAAATGAAGCCATTTCCTAGCTTCATTTCTCACCCAAAAACCTGACTCACAACCAATACCAACCAATTCAAGCACTCCAATTGAACAAATCCATCATTCATCAAGGCATACCATTTCTTGCATACATGGTTTCAAACTCACCTTAACTTAACTTAGGTATTCACAACATTGGGTCACATGAACTTAGCATAACACATGTGGATATATATATACCATAATAGTTTACTAAATCATATCCAAAATGAACCACCACTAGTCATTCCAATAGCTAGGTTACAAAATGACATTTCAAGCCACTATTGGCCAAGATTTCCCTATACATGCCATTACACCAAAATGATTTCACTAAATATACCCAAAATGCTAGTTGATAACGTGACGATGCTCCACGATCTTCCGAGCACTATAAAACAGGGGAAAAATAAAAGTAATAAGCATTACATGCTTAGTAAGTTCGCATAACAGAAACTAAACTTATCAGTCTTGCTTATTAAGATCTAGGCATACAATGTTATGTTTCCATCCAATTGGCTAAATGGCCTAATCATATACATTCCATCAAACATGTTAGTCACCAACTATTCATATAAATCAAGTAATATAGATGAGCTCATCAAGCAATATTCTCTCTAGTAATTATCATTTCATCTCAAAGTTCTTGTGCTATGTCAAGAGTTATATGTCCATTGAATTGTTGAAATTTCAAAGAAAGCTCAAGTAGTACACTCGAGGTGTACAATTCATTTATCCGTCAATTCTTATCGAGGGTAACCCTTAGCGTACTTAACCAAGGAACACACTCACTAGTCACATGTCGTATAATAGGATTACCAGTCCAGGCTAAATCCCTTTATATAGCGTATGCACACAAGAGCTCAATTAGGGTTACTAGTCCAGGCTAAACCCTAATCATAACATGTGCTCGAGAGGTATTATATCGAGATTACCCGTCCAGGATAGATCCTTTTTGTAACAAGTTATTGGGATTACTCATCTGAGCTAAATCCCGTCCACAACAAATGCAGGACCTTATTAGTTTCGGGAAAGCATATACATTCATCGAAATTCAATATTCAATCGGGACTTAACCCCTTTTTCATCATTTCAAGCATGTATCAATTTTTCATCATAGCATACAAATAAGCATATAAAAATAAATCACATTACATACAAACACAACATTCAATTAACATAATTACATGCCCGATTAAGTTACACAAACTTACCTCGACACTTGTTCGCGTAATAATCTACTAATCCGAAATCTTTTCCTTTCCTCGATCTAATTTCAAATTAGTGTTGTCTGGATCTATATAAATGAATTTAATCATTAATTTCATAAATTTCATACTTAGACGGACTCAATTTACGTCCTAGGAAAAATTATCATTTTGCCCATAACTTTTCCAAAAATTCCATTTTTGTCCCTAGGCCCAGAAAATGAAACTTGTAAAAATTACTCCCTATTCCAAGCCTAACCAAATCCCCATTACAAATTTTCCAGCACATGTTTACATAAAATTTCAGAATTTTTCCTTCAATTTCACAAGTTTACATTTTAGTCCCTAAATCAAGTTTTCATCAAAAATCACCTTGCAAAAGTTGTTTATCTATCAATAATATTTTATTCTCTACCATAAATTTCTAATTTCCAGCATAATACATCCATGAATCATTTTCATACCTTGATAAAATTTCAAATTAATCCCTCAAATAGAGAGATTAAGCTATCCTGGTTTCAAAAATACTAAAATTACTAAAAACGGGATAAGGGAACTTACCCAATTAGGCCTTGAAAGCTTCTTTTCTCTCTCCTAGGGTTTTCATGTGTTTTTAGGTTGAAGATGATGAAAATAAGATGATATAATTTCTTTTCATCTTTTAATTAATTAAGTATTTTGGTATTTTCAATTTAGTCCCTTGTCTTTTTCTATAATTCCATGGATGAGTCATTGTAAAAATCTACATACTTTTGTTAATGGTATTATTACCATATAAGGACCTTAAGTTTTGAATTCCATAGCTATTTGATCCTCATAGCTACTAGAATTCAACTTTTACATTTTATGCGATTTGTCCTCGTAATTAGGCACTAAATCGATAAAAATTTCATATCAAAATTTTCAAATGTCATTTCTATCATATTATGGGCTATATGGTAAAATAAAAAGAAAATATATTTTGGATCAGATTTGTGGTCCCGAAACTATTGTTCCGATTTTACTGAAAAATAGGCTGTTACAAAATAAATATTGGTCAATATGTAACAACACGGAATGCTCAATGTCGCAACATAAGGATCAGAATGGAAAAATCACAAAATTACCTTCGATGTCGCGACACAACTTAATGGTGTTGCGACATACCCCTAAAGATATCCTAAAGAGGAGTATATTGACTCTTATATCATGAAACAGGTCCGGGTGTGTTGTGACATCGACTCTAGATGGCAAATAACACGAGCCAAGGGGCATTTTAGTCTGCACAATCAAATTTAAAGCTTGGGAACGTCATCTAACCTAGGGTTATGGACGACGACCACCTGAGATTTATAAATAGTCTCCTTTGTCACATGTAAAAGACACCAATTACTTAGCTTAGTTTTCTGCTTTTTATTTCAGTTTAGCTTTTCTTCCTTCTTAGGTTTTTGATTTATTCTTGAAGTTGTTCTTGTTTATCTTAAGAGATCTGACATGTGGAGATAGTCGAACTCTATGAATTTGATTTATTTTTAATACAAATCAGACATTTTCTTAAACTCTACACTTCAGTTCATTTATCATGTTTTCTCTTTACATCAATTCCATATTGTTTATGAAAACCATGAGGAACTAATCCTTCTATTGGGGATTAGCGAGTGGAGGTATTATCCATTAACTTTTTTTTTAGATTACTTAATGGATTATCTATTTGGGAAAGGAAGAACTTAAAACCCTAGGCCTGACAACCTTGGGAAGTAATCAAGGTGGGAATTAACCCAAAATTGGTTTGGCCTATCTGTAAACACCTTCACCCCAAACTAGTTTGGACTGTAAGGACGGAAGATAAGTAGTTCTTACTGACTCATTATTTGAGTCAAAAATTGGAAGATCCTGCTAGGATAGCGACGAGTTGATTGAGGAGGAACCAAAAGCGACTGTTGAAGGGAAATACTAAAGCGAGCTAATCACCCATAATTAGATTTGATTTATCCTATTCTCTAATCTCTTGAATTTTATTTCTTTATGTTATTTTATTTTGTTATTATAAAAAATCTTAAAAGCTTTCTTTTATTACCATCATACTATAACTAAATTAAAGTACTAATTAGATCTTTTGGTGTTTAGATTAAAATTGATCTAGCACTTACCTTCCTTGGGTACGATCCTCGGATTACTCACCTACTCCGTTGTAACTATATTACAAATGGATCCATATACTTGCGGATACCGCCTTTTATATCTATATTTTTTGCTGTAGTATTCACACTCTAGACGTGAGTATGTCCGGAGGCAGTCAAGTTGTTGTCACCATTGCCGAGGAGGCGACGTCACTTGTTTGATTTTAATTTCTGCACTTCAGAAAGAATAAATAGAAAATTTTGAGGTTATAAATACAATTTTATTTTATTTATTACCACTAAGATTCTCTTTTTGGTTTTAGTGTATGACTCGTAGTAGAGGCACACCTATTGTAGCAGTCATAAATCTAGAGAAAATAATCTAAAGAAATCTTCGACAGCAACATTAGTAGTAGTAGATGCAAAACCAACCAGCACCAGCACCATTAACCGCAAATGTGCACATGACTCGTAACGTGAGAACCTTAAGAGACAACGCATTACCAAGTCTAGACATGGTTAAGGAAAGTATAACAAGGTCGAATATTACATCAAATAATTTTGAGATTAAACTGGCAATGATTCAGATGATCTAGAATAACTTGCAATTTAGGGGCATAATGATAGAGGATCTGAATCAACACTTAAAACGATTTCTCCAATTGTCTGATACTTTTAAGTACAACGGGGTCACTGATAACGCTATTTGTATTCGGTTGTTTCCCTTTTCTTGGATTGATAATGCCTTTTCTTGGTTAGATTCTTAGGCACCAAGGTTTATTAGGACATGGGATGAGCTTGCTGGAAAGTTCTTGTAAAAATTCTTCCCTATTAGCAAAGTGGTTCAAGTAAAAAGAGAGATTGTTGTCTTTAGATAGATGGAAAGGGAAAGTTTCTATGAGGCATAAGAGCGCTTCAAAATGTTGATTCAAAAGTGCCTGCACTAGAGATTCTCTAAGTGGATGTGACTGCAAGTGTTTTATACTGGGTTGGATGCAAATGCAAGATCAAGATTGGAAAGAGCAACAGAAGGAGCCCTCATGAATAGAATGTACAAAGATATGTTTGAAATAATTGAAAACATGGAATTGAACTCTTATTAATAGCCCATTGAAAGATTCACATATGGCTAGAAAACCGCCATGGTGAAAGTTATCCAAGAGGATGACAAGTATCAAGCTAGCGGATAGACTTAACCGTATCGAATATACTAATAAACTGTCTATGTGTGGAGAAGAAAAACTACTTTTTCACTACATTAACAATCCTGCCAAAGGTGTGAATTATATCAGAAATAGGGGTGGAAACCTTTATTCAAATACCTATAATCTCGGCTGGATAGATCACCCAAATCTAAGATGGGGAGGAAACCAATGAGGAGGTAATAGTTCGAATCAAGCTAAAAATACTAATTTTCAACCTCCTTATTTGTATAAATCTCAGGAAAGGGTCAACCCAAGTGACCATATTGCATATGGTCAATGTTTAGATAAAATCGAGTGAGAGATGAAGTCAATGAAAATAGACATAAAGTAGGTGCAGTCTGAGTGCACCAACTCAACCAAAACATTGACTAAACTTGAGGATCAAATAAGATAAATAATGAGCATGATGGGTGACATCAAAAGGCAAATTGGCACCTGAATCCCCAACAATACAGAAAAAAATCCTTGGAGTGAAGGTAAGGAGCATGTGAAGCAATAGCGCTCCAATTGAGCAAAGTACTGAATAGTGAAGAAAATCTTAATCCAGAGGTAAATATGAAGAATGCTGATGATCCTCCAAAAAAATCCCTAGAGGCTGAAGATGAACCAGAATTAAACGAGGTAATTGTGCCGGTAGAGGGGCCAGAGAAAGAAAAAGCTAAAAATGTTGTTGTTACAAAAGTCTCATTCCCTTCAAGACTAGAATAAAAGGAAAAGCGAGATAAAGATGAGTTTGTAAGTTTCCTGAACTTGTTCAAAACACTAAATATAAATCTTCCTTTAATTGAGGTAATTGAGAAAGTCCCTAAGTACGCTAAGTTTTTAAAGGAAATTATGTCTAAGCGTAGGAAAATTAAGGTAGGAAAACCAATTAATTTTAGTGCCTCTTGTAGTGTTTTTATTTCAAGATAGGTTCCCCAAAAATTAAAAGACCCGAGAAGTTTTACAATTCCAATAGAGATAGGGAGCATTCATTTTAATAGAGCTCTATGTGACCTATGAGCTAGTATTAATTTAATACCTTTATCTATTTTTGAAAAACTGAAGTTGGGGGATCTCAAAACCAATTAGATAACAATACGATTGGCTGACAGGTCTTCAGTATATCCGAAAGGAGTATTGGAAGATGTGTTGGCCAAAGTGTGCAGCTTTATTATCCCAACAGATTTTATGGTTCTAGATTTTGAAAAAGATCGTAGATACTGATCTTATTAGGTAGACCTTTTCTAGCCATTTCCAGATTCACCATTGATTTAGAAAAGAACGAATTAACTATGAAAATTAATGGTGAGACTAAAATCTTTAAATGTGGCCATCAATCGAGCAAAGAGGATGGTAGGAGGAAGTTAGGGGAACAGTGTAAAAAATTAATTATTTCTAACACTCCCAAGTCAAGGGATATGTTTCCTTTTATATATGCAGAAAGTATAAACAGGTTTAAGGAAAGAGACAAGCAGGCAGAGGTAGAATGGCATGATGGACTATGAACTAATGTTGATAGAACGGAAGGATCGACCAGTTGTGAATTGCTAATATTGTCGAATGAATCTGACAGCAAATTTTAAATTATTTTACTTTAGTGTCATGACATTGAAATTAGTATACTCAAAAAATCCAAAATCTTAAGTGTGTCTCTACTCCGAACCCCGGTGTCGCAACAATGGTAACCTATTAGGGATGTCACGACATCGCTACAAATTTCTACAGGGTTGACCCAACCCATTCGCACAACTCGGTGGCCTAAACCCCTTTTCACCTGATTTTATACCTTTAAACCCCCTAGTTGTAAAAACCTAAACACATATTAACTTCTTATTTAAACATCCTTTAATTCTTTAATTTTCTAAAATCTCTCAAATACCTTAAACCCTAAAAACCTTTTCTTATACTTTTCTTTAGATTTGGTTAGAAAAATTTCCCTTTTTAATATTATTTGGTGCAGGAAAAAGAAGGAAACATATCAAGGAATGATGAAGAAAAACGAGTGATAAGGAATCCAAATACGAGGTTAAGGGTTCCTAACTCAACTTTTATTGTTCCATTACATTCACTTGCTTGAAGTTTCATTAGCTAGTAGAACTAAATATGCCTCCTAAAAAAAGTTAGACAAACTATGGAAATGGAACCATCAATGAGTCAAAATCCCTCTGGTTTTCCGAATACGAATGTTGAAAAATATTTCAATGAACTTCAAGGAAAAACATTCATTCATGAGAGGGGATTTGCTCCATCCATGATTCTATGTAAAGAAATATGGCCTTTGGTTAGGTATGATATGGACAATCCTAAAAGATAATGTTGTGGTCCCGGTTGTTCAAGAATTTTATACATCCTTATGAGACCAAAAGTCTAGAAACATCGATGGCCACATGTGGGATACAGTACCTATGCGAGGGAAAGAAGTGCAAGTAACCCCTTGAATTATTTGTGACTTTTATAATGCTACATACTATGGAAAGGATTTTATCGATGAAACTGATTTAGAGTAATTTTGGGACATAGGTATGGATAATATTATAAACTTCCTAATTAAAGGAAAGGGCAAATGGAAATATCACCCAGGTACCAATATTCTTATATCCTTTTAACAAGCTATTATGTTTCTAGAGGCTAAAATGTGGATTCAATTTGTATGCACGCGAATCGTCCCTGATTTAAATGTTTCTAATGTTAATACCTTTTGAGCAGTTTTACTGTATGTAATTTTGCAGAAAAAGTAGGTGCGTATAAGAAAATGGATCCACAAAAACATGAAAAGATGTATAAGTGGCCAAAAAGTGGGAGTTTTCTTTCCCCACTTAGTGACAGCCTTATGCAAAAAGGCAAGTGTACCTATGACATCCACTGAGCAGCCGCTGAAACCTTCTCAAAGTATTATCAATGACACCTTGTTCCAATAGTACATAGAGCTGCGAGCCAAAAAAATAAAATATTGGAACAAACGACAACAAGAATCGATAGCTACATTAGCTTCATCACAGAGGTTTATACGAGCTCAACAAGAAGTTGGTGAAAGTAGTCATCCAAAGCTAGATTGGATGATACAAAGGATGCAGGAACCAGGACCAGCTTTTCAAGAATTTTCCAGGAAAAATAACTTCTTGGTCCCCAGTTATACACTTGACATGTTTGGGCCAACACATTAGGAGTAGGAGAAAGAGGTGCATGAAAGAGAAGAGCAAGGAGATGATAAGAAGGACGACAGAAGTGAGGAGATGAATTTTGAGGAAGAAGATTGAACAATTTATAGTTCTACTTTTAAAAAGACTTGTATTAATTTTTGAATGATTTTTATTTAGACTTTGTAGGAGTAGGATTAATAGTAGATTTTTATTCATATTGTATTTGGGTAAGTTTTCTATGTAGGAACCCAACACGAAGGAGACACAAAATATTCAAGCTTTACACGATCAAAGGAGGAAGCACCCACCATTAGTATTTGAAACAACATGATTAATCGGGTAACTATAACACCCGTAACCTGTATCCGTCACCGAAATAGGGTTATGAAGTATTATCGGAGTTTACAGAACATTTACAAATATTTCATATCAATTACTATTCATTTTTCAAGATTATTCTTAACGTCCCTTAAATGGACCCTCGAGGCCTAATTTGAGTAGTAGAATTGAGTCAGGACTTAATCAGGAACTCTAAAAATTTATCGTAAAATTTTGAAAATTTTCCTAGTTACAAGGCTCACACGCCCGTGTGGTCTAAGGGACACGCCCGTGCTATAGGCTGTGTTTGACCTTGTGTAACTCTTTGACTTGTGCTACACGGCCAGCCACATGCTCGTGTGAATAGGCTATGTGATCAATTTAATTTTCAAAAATTGGGTGTAGGGTTCACACGGCTAAGACACACGCCCGTGTCTCTGCTCGTATGCTTGATTCTGAGTATTCTGTTTCTCGAATTTAAGATGTAGGGGACACACGGCCTAACCACACCCATGTACTAGGCCGTGTGTCACACACGATCTAGACACATGCTCGTGTGTCTGCCCGTGTGGACAAAATAAAGTCATTTCTAGCTTCATTTCTCACCTAAAATTTTACCAATTTTGTAACACCACTAACTCGTATCAGTCATTGGAGTAGGGTTACGAGGTATTACCGATCAATTCACAACATATAGCATACATTTATCAAGCATAAAGCAATTATTCTGATAAATCATTCATCACAATCACATTGTCCTTTATAAAGGCCTACAAGGCCTTAAATATGCTTTAGAAGTGGTTCGAGACTAAACTGATAGCATATGAAAATTTTAGAAACTTAGAAAAAATTCATACATACAGGGCTCACACGCCCGTGTGAATAGGCCGTGTGCCTCATACAGCTCCAAACACGCCCGTATCTTAGGCCGTATGGAAACAGGGCATACATACTGATTTGGGTCACACGGCCAACCACACGCTGTGTGTCTAGTCCGTGTGCCCTACGAAGTTGCCATACACGGCCGTGTGCCAGGCCATGCCAAAACTGTAGGGTATACTGACTTATGCAACACAGCCAAGTCACACGCTCGTGTGTTAGGCTGTGTGGCAATTAGAGGGTATACTAACTTGTACCTCATGGCCAATCACACGTCTGTGTGTGAGACCGTGTGGAACATACTGACTTTATTTTAATATCAACACCAGGGGACACACGGTAGTGTAACATGATCGTGTGTCACACACGGCTGAGACACATTCCCGTGTCTCTGCCCGTGTGGATAAAAATAGGCCATTTGCAAGGCCAATTTTCCACCCTTATTTATGCTCACCTAAACAACAAAAATGATACCATTTCATCATTCAATTAGGTAGCCAAAATCATCAACCAAAAGCACAATTCATATAATATCCATTTCAACCAAATTCAATACACAAATCAATGCCATTTACCTAATCAAATACTTATCAACTCAACTTATAAAATCATACTTCATCAAAGCATTTCTCAAGCATTTATACTCCACAAAATAATTAACCATATTCATACCAAACAAGCCAAATTAATCCATTTCTATTAGCCAAACATACATCAATATTAACATCATTTACAAGCCAAATTTCATGGCTATAATTACAACCAAAATACCACATCTAGCCTATACATGCCATATATCATATATACACAACTCAAAAGTACCAAATAGATGTTTGATAGTGTGATGATGTTTCCGACGACTTCCAGATCCTAGTTAGACATGATTCACTATAAAACATAGAAAAATAACACGAAGTAAGCTTCATAGCTTAGTAAGCTCGTATGTAAATAACTAATTCATCAAATAAATGTAAATCAACCAATTTCACATTAACTATAACCTTTCTCATGTCTTAAAACATGATTAAATACCATCTCATTGAACTTTCTCTATTTAATACTTGAATAGGTTCTATACATACTTGTATCACCTCATACTAACCTCTTTCTCAACCACATCAATCATTTACCCGTTGAACCATTCGGAATAGAAATTGGATACTCAATAGTCTCATACGATAAGTACTTATACCATGGCTCGTAGCCAAATTAAGGTAACTTATCCGAAGAACAATTATCATGGACCGAAGTCAAATCATTCGATATGCATGGCCCGAAGCCAAATCGGTATAACTCGCACCCAAAGTGCTAATATCATGTCCCGAAGCCAACTCAACTTATCATCTAAAAACATGAAACTAGTATCCAAATCTATTCCTAAAGTTTAACCGAAATTTCATACTTTCTGTTTCTATCATCGAATGCATTGTAGAGTCGTTTTCACAATTCGAACATTATTCATAATCTCATAATCACATTTTATGCAATATCAAAGCTTTTAACATACTTTTATAATGAAATTACCACATACGAACTTACCTCGAGTACGAAAACGGTGAAATGAGTTAATTACTCGATGATCTTGCCTTTCCCCCGATCAAATTTTGGATTCCTCTTTTCTTGATCTAAATATATTCAAAATTAACTTATTTAATCAACCATTCATTCAATTTAATCCAAGACATACATTTAGGCCTATTTGCACATTAGCCCCTAAACTTTCACATTTAATCAATTTAGTCCCTAATTCACAAATACACAAAATTCACATAATTTCAATAAACCCAAGCTTGGATGAACTATTCATAGGTCCCTCGCAGCCCAAAAATTTCATTTATTTCACATTTTAACCACTCAATTTGCACATTTCACAAATAAATCCTTATTTTGCTTTTTTACTCAAAATCACTTTACAAAACTTGTTTAACTATCAACAACTGCTCAAAATCCATCATCAATCATCAAATTACTCAAGCATTCAATAATGGCAACATGATAAATCTATAACAGTTTTGAAATTTAAGGTATGGGCTGGCTAGAATACGAAGCAACGATCTCAAAAACATAAAAATCATTAAAAACGGGTTTAAAATCACTCACCAATTGGCCTTTGAAGCTTAGCTGAATTCTAGCCCTATTTCTTCAAGTAGAATCGATTTTTTATGTATTTTGAAGAAGATGAATGAAAATTAAACATTTTGTTTTATTTAACATATGATTATTATGCTAATTACCAATATAACCTTAATGGAAAACCATTTAAAACATCCATTAAATGTTCATTATTGTCCACTTACACTAGGGATGGTCTAATTACAACATACGAACCTTTGATTATTAAATCATAGCAATTAAACACCTTTAACAAGTAGAATGTAACTTTTGCATTTTATGCGATTTAGCCCTTTTTCAAAAATTAACCAACCAGTCGATAAAATTAGCTCACGAAATTTTCACACATCAAATAACATGCTATAAATACCAAAAATAATATTAAAAAAATTTCTGAAATCAAATTTGTGGTTCCAAAACCACTATTCTGATTTAGCTAAAATCGGGCTATTATAACTCTCTCCCTTAAAGATTTTCGTCCCCGAAAATCTTACCAGTGAATAGGTTTGGGTATTGTTTTCTCATAGCATCCTCGAGTTCCCATGTAGCTTCTTCAACCCCATGTCCATGCCCTAATACTTTCACTAATGTGATTTTCTTATTTCTTAACTCTTTGATCTCACGAGCTAAAATTCGAATCGATTCTTCAACATATGACATATCAAACTGAATTTCAACCTCGGTCTGGGAAATGGCATGTGAAGGGTCAGATTGATATCGTCAAAGCATCAATACATGAAACACATTATGTATTTTCTATAACTCAGACGGTAAAGATAGGTGATATGCCACTGGCCCAACTCGCTCAGTAATCTTATACTATAACATCCCGATTTAAACCCTAATCGAAACGATGGTTTTAGGACTAAGAATCCAAGTCATAAAAATATTTTAAAATTACTTTCTATGTTTGTTTTGTGTGTCTGTGAAATTTTCATGATTTAATTTTGTCGTTTAGATGTCAGATTAAATAAAAGGACTTAATCCCGTAAAATGAAAATTTAGTGGTTATTTCAAAAAGGGCCGAATTGCTATTGGCTTTATTAATGGAAGCCTTTATGTTGCAAATAACCCATTAAGAGAATAAGTGGACGGCACTAGGCATAAGTTATATGGCTTTGTTATAATATTATTAAGGTTAAATAAGTAATTAAATAAAATGTTATTATATGTTATAATTTATATCAAATTAAAATAAGGTTTTCATATTACCTTTCTCTTGGCCGAAACTTAAACAAGAAAGAAAAAGAAAAACAAGCTAGGGTTCGGTGGTATTCAAGCTTAATAAAGGTACGAGTTTAGCTCAATTTTTGATAATTTCTACGTTTTTGAGATCGTTACTTAATAATCTTCAAGACCCATGCTTTAATTTTTTATTTTGATGAATATTTTGAGTTGTGCCATTGTTGATAGCTAGTGATTTTTGTTGTTTGATGATAAAATATGAAAGATATGTTTTAGATTAACATATTTTTTATTGGAGTTTTTGATGATTTTGAGTAATTAGGACTAAATTGAAAGAATAATAATTTGAGGGACTAAAATGTGAAATAAATGAAATATATGGACTTGTATGAACATTAAGGATATTCGTCCAAACATGGGTAATTGGAAATTTTGTGTATTTTGTGTTTTGTGCAATAGGGACTAAATTGTAAAAATTATAAATGTTAGGCGTAAAATAGTAATTTTCCCATTTATGTGTTTTTGGACTAAATTGAATGAAAATATATTTGAATGAGCTTAATTTGAATATGTTTAGATTAAGAACCAAAGAAATCAGATTTGGGTCGGGGAAAAACGAAAGTTGTCGACTAGCTGTCCGATTCTATTTTGTATCGTCTGAGGTAAGTTTATAAGAAAATAGACGTGTTTAGTTATAATTAAATATTAAATATATATTCTATTATGAAATGTTAGAATTTATATTAGTTATAGTCGAATATGAAAAAGGCTTGGTTACTTCATTTCTGTATTCGTTTCGATCGAGTTGCGACGTCCGAAAGCCTTGTATGAACCTTAGGAATAGTTAGGATACATATGTTATGACATAGGATTCCGATATATGTGTGCGAGTAAGACCATGGCATCGATTTGTGATTTCGATATGTGTTTACAAGTAAGACCCTGTTTGGGATAGTGGCATTGATATGTGGCTATATGTAAGACCACGTCTGAGACGTTGGCATTGTACGATTTATGTGATTATCCGAGTGTCCTATCCAATTCTGAATGGTTCATCGGGCAAAGGTAAATCATGTACGGATTGTATAATATGAGCTAAATGGTCATGTATGATTTAGCTTGTTAGCTATCGATAATAAGGTATGTATGTGATTTGAAAGTTAATAAGTTATATGTGATGCAAGGTTAGATATACATGAATTAAACAAGTGTATTCAGTTTTGAACAAATGGTATGTATACTATGAAATTGATTTTGAATATGTGTATATAAATGATCATATATGTTTGGCCATATAAGTGGTATAAGTATATGACATGGAATTATGGTTTTTGAACTTGTATAATTGAGTAAGTGTATGTTTGATTATATTAGGATATTTGGCTTTTGAAAATTCAACTAAAATTTGATGATTCTAATTTTGTGAGCATTCAGCCAAGCCAATAGAGATATGTGTTAGGTATATCTTTACTGAAGTTGTAAGTTAAGAATAAACTTCTTAATGATATTGTAGTTTGGTTGATTAACCTCTGTTGTATATGTGTTTCTATTTTATAGATTTTGAAGTCAAGCTACAAGCTCAGGGACTGTCAGCCAAGCTCATCGCACTATCTACTATTTTGGTACCTTATTTGCTAAACTTAAATTATGGCATGTATAGGTTAGTTATGTTTTGAAAGGTTGGATTTATTTTGGTTGTGTATAAAGCCATGCGAAAATGGCTAAATCCTTATGTTTAAAGTTGGTTATATTGCCTATGGTTTGTGTAAGTTTTAGTTAAAATGTTGTGTGCCTTGAATACATGGTATTGTGGTAAGTATCATATACTTGAACTGGTGATGAATTTAGATATTTATAAGCAGGTTTGGATATGGTATAAATATAATGACCGTACATATATAAATATTGATAAATTCAATGGTTTTGATTATGAATTTGTATACTTTAATTCATGTAAAAATGGCTTATTTATAAGCTTGAATTTAGTCATGTTTGGACATGATTTAATCTATTTTTGGTTAAAATGTTATATGTCTAAATTTATAAGCTAAATGTGTTGGACAATATATGTTTGATTCGGTTTGATGGTGATGAAAAATTACTATGAGTAGTTGGTTTTATAACAAGCACTACTTGGAGATTATGTTCTCTGGCTATGTATGTGTGTGGTGTGCATGACTAGATAAATCAGTTTGAATATGGCTTTACTTGGTGTACGTGAACTTGCTGTTTAAATAGGTGTATATTCGAATGATACATGTTACTATAATTCGGCTATGATATGAAAAGGTGATAATAGTTATTTCGGTTGACAAGTTGATCTAATAAGAAGTGGAATTTAATTAATGTATATGTTGAATTATGATTTTTAGCCCTTACGTTTATGTGTCTATGTATGTGATGTCTCTCCTTTAATATAAGGTGTAATTATATTTTTTTTTTAAAAAGAAACTATTTGATAGATTAATTTGATAGCCGAAATTATATCTAATTAATTCGTTTTCCTTTACGCAATTAGGGACATGATAATTATCATGAGATTTGAGGGTATTTAAAATCATTATTAATGGCTTGAATGACAATTATTTGCATGTAAATGATTTGGGTTTATTTATTTTGATATGTGAGTTTGACTTGATATGTTAAGCAATAAAGGTTCAGTAATAATCCAAGTTTTGATATAGCTCCTTATGCATAACGTGATTATTGATTCATGAAATGTATACATATTCATATATAATCATTCGGTCAGTTTGGTTATGATATTCATGTTAAAGATGGAATTACCATGTAAATTGTTCAAATTAGTTGAAGTTGTGTATGTCTAATATTTAATCAGTTATATGTTTTATACATATTTATATGATTAATGTTTGAGTTATTATGAATATATTCAGATTTGTACTTTTGTTTAGTAATGCCCTACAACCCATTCTGGCGACGGATATGGGTTAGGGGTGTTACACATACGGTCCGATGAATCGCGGACTCAATTTCCCTTTCGACCAAACCGTAATATCTTTTTTCATGGCGACACTTTCAAAAACACTTTATCCCCGATCTGAAACTCAATATCTTTTCGTTTCAAGTCTGCGTACGATTTCTGTTGATCTGAAGCCGCTTTCAAATTGTCGCGAATTACTTTCACTTTTTCTTCAGTCTCTCTAATCAGATCAACCCCGTGAATCTTATTTTCACTGAGCTCAGTCCAGTACAATGGTGTTCTACATTTACGATTGTATAAAACTTCGTACGGTGCCACCTTATACTAGATTAGAAGCTATTATTGTAAGCAAATTCAATTAGCGGTAGATATTTCTCCCAGCTACCTTCAAACTCAAGAATGCAACAACACAACATATCCCCAAGTATCTAAATAACTCGTTCAGATTGCCCATCCATTTGCGGGTGAAATGCAGTGATAAAATATAGCTTTGAACCCAAAGCCTCTAGCAATTTCTTCTAGAATCGCGAAGTAAATCTTGGATCTTTATCCGAAACAATAGATAGGGGAACACCATGTAATCTCACAATTTCGGAAATATATAACTCAACTAATTTATCAAGTGAGAAATCTGTACATACTAGAATGAAATGAGCTGATTTCGTCAATCTGTCAACAACAACCCAGGTCGCATCTTTCTTTTTCGAAGATAAGGGCAAACCTGATACGAAATCCATTGTTACTCTATCCCACTTCCACTCAGGAATCATAATAGGCTGTAATAAACTTGATGGCACTTGATGCTCAGCTTTGACTTGTTGGCAAATCAAACATTTTGAAACAAATTCTGAGATATCTTATTTCATGTTATGCACCAATAATGCTGTCTCAAATCATTATACATTTTCGTGCTTCCCGGATGTACTGACAAACAACTACTGTGTGCTTTATTTAGAATCTTCTGAATGAGCTCAGAATTTCTTGGTACACATATTCTATCATGAAACATCAAACAGTCATCAGACCCTATTCGAAACTCTGAATCAGAAGTCGACTCATACTGAGCTCATTTTGCTTGCAATTCATTATCAAATTTTTTAGCCTCACAAATCTGCTGTAGAAATAACGATCTCTCTTTCAACTCGGATACTATCGAACCATCGTCAGATAAAGCTAATTGTGTGTTCAAAGCTCGTAAAGCAAATAAGGACTTTCTCAAAGCATTAGCAACTACGTTCGCTTTCCCCGAATGATAGTCAATCACTAATACATAGTCTTTTAACAATTCTAACCATCTCTGTTGTGTCAAATTCAAATCTTTTTGAGTCATCAGATATTTCAAGCTTTTGTGATCGATATAAATATGGTATTTCTCACCAAACAAGTAATGACGCCAAATTTTCAATGTGAAGACTATCGCGGCTAACTTTAGATCATGCGCCGGATAATTCTTTTCATGTGGCTTCAATTGTCTCGAGGCATAAGCTACAACTTTGCCTTCCTGTATCAAAACACAACACAGGCTATTTAAAGATGCATCAATGAAAACTACGAATTCTTTTCCAAACTCAGGCTGAACTAACATTGGTGCCTCTTTTAATAATGCTTTCAACTGATCGACGTTCTACTGACACTTTTCTGATCACTCAAATTTAACATCTTTTTGAAGCAATCGTGTCATCGGAGTCGCAATCATCGAAAAGCCTTTCACAAATCATCTATAATAGCCAGCTAGTCCTAGAAAACTATGGACTTCAGATACATTTCTCGGAGGCTTCCAATCTATAATCGCAGAAATTTTGCTCGGGTCAACTCAGATACCCATGGCTGAAACTATCTGTCCCAGAAAACCAACCTCTTGTAGCCAAAACTCACATTTGCTGAACTTTGCAAACAATTGTATTTTTCTCAAAGTTTGTAACACGATTCTCAAATGCTCAACATGTTCAGATTCATCTTGAGAGTAAATTAAAATGTCATCAATAAACACAACTATGAATCGATCTATGTATGGCCGAAAATCCAGTTCATCAAGTCCATAAAAACAGCAGGTGCATTTGTTAGTCCGAAAGGCACAAAAAGAAATTCGTAGTGTCCATACCTTGTTCTAAACGCAGTTTTTGGCACATCTGAATCTTTAACTCGTAACTGGTAATAACCCGATCTCAAATCAATTTTCGAAAACACTGTTGCTCCTTTTAATTGATCAAATAAATCATCTATTCGTGGCAAAGGGTATTTATTCTTAATCGCCACTTTGTTGATTTGTCGATAGTCTATACACATTCTCATCATGCCATCTTTCTTTTTCACAAATAATACCAGTGCACCCAGTGAGAAAAACTCGGTCTAGCAAAACCTCTATCTGTCAACTCTTGCAACTGGGCTTTCAATTATTTTAACTCTGTCAGAGCCATTCTATACGGAGCTATCTATTTTGGCATTTTCCCGGTACTATTTAAATACCAAACTCAACTTCTGTGATATGTGGTAAACCTAGTAACTCTTCGAGAAATACATCTAAATACTCGCACACAACTGGTACTAATTCAATCTTTGTTTCTATCACTTTTGTATCAAGTACATAAGCAAGATAAGCTTCATACCCCTTTCTCACAAACTTTTAAGCTAACATAGATGAGATCACAACTGGCAAACTATTCAGATCATCAGATTCAATTCTAATAGTCTCATTATTCTGACATTTCAGTTCAATTGTCTTTCGTCTACAATTCACTATAGCATCATGCACTGTTAGCCAATCCATACCCAAAATCACATCAGATTAGCCAGAAAACAGAAATCCTGATTCATTAATGGACAACTCTTGCAGACTTTGTCAACCAAAACACATTTACCTAAGGGGTTCGATACTCTAATTAAAAATTTAATAGACTCTACAGGTAAAGTCTTACTAGATACTAAATTCATACATATATAAGAATGAGTTGATCCTGGATCTATCAAAACAATCACATTAGTATCATAGAGAGTGAAAGTACCGGTGATAACATCTGGAGATGATGCTTCTTCGTGAGCACGAACAGCGTAGGCTCTAGCAGGTGCTCTGGCCTTAGATGTCACAGCTGAATCTTTTGTCGCCCCTCTACTACCACTTACATTTCCAGCAACTCTAGGTGCTCTACCTCTATTCGACGTGTTACTTGGTCTCACATTCTAAATTTTATCTTTTTCATCCAGCTCAGGGCAATCTCGGATGAAGTGATCTAGCAAACCACATTTGTAACAAGCATTATTATTTTTATTCCAGCATTCTCCATAATGTCACCTCCCACACTGCTAACACTCGGGTTTGTTGTCTCTCACACTGCCAACACTCTCTACTGATGTAGCTTGAGCTTTAGAACTTGAGTATTTTTTTTTACGATCTTTATTCAAATATTCGTTTGAAGCATTTGAGAGAGCATATGAATCTTTGAATTTCTTTGATGAAGATTGATATGGCTTACTCATCGATCTTTTTCTCAAGTCTCTAGCCTCTAAATCTGCTTTTCTCTTTTCTTTGCTAGGATCCTAGGCTTTACAAGCCCTTTCAACTAGAACGACAAATTCTTTCAACTCTAGAATTCCAACTAGAAGTTTAATATCTAATTACAAGCCCATTGTTGTCCACTTACACAAGGGATGGTCTAATTACAACATAAGGACCTTTGATTTATTAAATCATAGCAATTAAACACCTTTAACAAGTAGAATGCAGCTTTTGCATTTTACGTGATTTAGTCCTTTTTCACAAATTAACCAACCAATCGATAAAATTAGCTCACAAAATTTTCACACATATCAAATAACATGCTGTAAATACTATAAATAATATTAAAAAAAATTTCGACATCAGATTTGTTGTTCCGAAACCACTGTTTAGATTTAGCTAAAATCGGCTGTTATAAATTTCCTGCACCAAAACTTATATCCAAATACCAACCGATTCAAGCATTGTTTTCAAGCAAATTCTAACATCTAATATGATATATCATTGCATATATTATTATGATTTTACCTTTAATAATTATATTCATTTAGCATTGCTCAATCAAACCATAACATATGTACTCATGATAATACCATAAGATTACTCTAATAGATATCCCAAAAGATAATAATTACTAGCCATTTCAAATAGCTAGATTACAAACAATATTTATATATCAAAATTAGGCTAAGTTACCTATACATGCCATTATACCAAAATGAGGTTACTATTCATACCAAAACAATCTTGTGAATAGTGTGATGATGCTCCAATTGTTCACCAAGCTTTGTGAGCTTCCAAGCACTATAAAACAAAGAAAAGTAAACATAGTAAGCATATTATGCTTAGTAAGTTCGTATAACGGGAATTAAACTTACCAATCTCTTTATTAAAATTAAGCATATAATAACATGTTTCCACCAACTTGGCAAAATTGCCTAAACACATGCATTCAATCAAACAAGTTAGTAACTTAATTCTCATATACATCAAGTAAACATAGATGAGCTCATCATTCTATATTCTTTTAAGACATTATTCATTTCGTCTCATAATTCTCATAACATGTCAAGTATTTTATCTGTTGAATCATTAAAATTCTGATAGATACTCAAATAGTACACTCAAGGTATACAATTCAATAACTCATCAATTCATATTTAAGAGTACCCATTAGGGCACATAATCAATGAGCACACTCTCAAGCCACATATCATATATAACATGATTACTTGTCCAAGCTAAATCCTATTTCCAATATATGCTCATAAGAGCTTATTCAGGATTACCTGTCCTGGCTAAATCCTATCTATAACATATGCTCAAAAGGGCTTATATCAGGATTACTAGTCCAGGCTAAATCATTTCTGTAATGAGGTCAATAGGATTACTCGTCTGAGTTAAATCCTATCAGCAACAAATGCAAGACCTCATTCAATAAGGGAGATCACATTTATACATCGAAGTTCAATAATCAAACAAAACTTAACCCTTTTTAAACAATTTCAAGCATGTATTCATTTCTTATATTGTAACATCCAAACAATTCACATATAAATAAACCACATTCCATACAAATACAACATAAAATTCAACATATTTACATGCTCAATTAAGTTACACGAACTTACCTCGACACTTATTCACGTATATAGATCTACTAATTCGAAACTTTCTCCTTTCCCCGATCTAACTTTGAATTTGAGTAATTCGGATCTATATAAATGAATTTAATCATCAATTTATCACATTTCATATTCAATTGGACTCAATTTACATCCTAGGAAAAATTACCATTTTTCCCTTAAACTTTCCATAAATTCCAATTTTGTCCCTAGGCTCGAAAAATGAAATTCATGTAATTTACTCCTTATTCCAAGCCTAACCAAAATTTCAATATACAATTTACAGCACATGTATTCCATAAATTTAAGAATTTTTCTTCAATTTTCACCACTTTACAAATTAGTCCCTAAATCATGTTTTCATGAAAATTTACTTTGTAAAAGATGTTTATCTATCAACAATCTTTCATTTTCCACCATAAATTTTAAATTTTTAGCATATTCATACATGGCATAACTTCTATACTTTGATAACTTTTCAAATTAATCCCCCAAATAGATAGATTAAACTATCATGGTTTTAAAAATATCAAAATTACTAAAAACTAAACAAGAAAACTTACCCAATTAAGCCAAGAAAGACTATTTTCTCTTTCTTAGGGTTTCCATGGAATATTTGGGGAAGAAGATGATATAAAATGATTTTAATTCTATTTTAATTATTTATCATTTTTAATTATTTTTATTTCCAATTTATTCCTTGTCTTTTTACTAAATTTCGATGGATGAATCATAAAAAATATCTACTAACTTTTGATTAATGATCTAATTACCATATAAGGACCTCCAATTTTGAATTCCATAGTTGTTTAATCCTTCTAACTACTAGAATTCAAGTTTTGCATTTTATGCGATTTGGTCCTTCCCGTAATTAAGCATATAATTGGTGAAATTTTCTTATCAGAATTTTCACATGACATCTCTATCATAATACAAACCATGCAATAAAATTAAAATAAACTTTATTTTCGGCTCAGATTTGTGGTCCCAAAACCACCATTTTGATTTCACTAAAAATGGGTTGTTACAACTCTCCCCCTTAAGGATTTTCGTCCTCGAAAATCTTACCAGTAAAGAGGTTTGGATATTGCTTTCTCATGGTATCCTCCAGTTCCCAAGTTGTTTCTTCAATACCATGTCTCTGTAAGAGAACGTTTACTAATGCCACCTTTTTATTTCTTAACTCTTTTGTTTCTCGAGCTAAGATTTTGATCAGTTCTTCACTATATGTCATATCAGGCTGAATCTCTACCTCTGTTGGAGAAATAATATGTGAAGAATCTGATTGATACCATCTTATCATAGACACATGAAAAACATTATGAATCCGATCAAGTTCTGGTGGTAAAGCTAACCGATATGTAAAAGGTCCAATTCTTTCTATAATTTCATATGGTCCAATAAACCGTGGACTCAAATTTCCTTTACAACCAAACCGAAGAACTTTCTTCCAAGGTGATAGTTTCAAGAATACCTTGTCACCAACCTAAAATTCTATTTCTTTTCGTTTAAGATCAACGTAGGACTTTTGACGATCAGAAGCTGCTTTCAAACTATCCTGAATTATTTTCACCTTTTCTTCGGTTTCACGGGCTAAATCAACTTTGTGTAACTTTTTCTCACTGTGTTCTATCGAATACAATAGAGTTCTACATTTGCGACCATATAGAGCTTCATACGGCGCCATTTTGATACTAGACTGATAATTGTTATTATAAGCAATTTCAACCAAAGGCAAATACTTTTCCCAGTTACCTTCAAATTCAAGTACACAACATCGAAGCATGTCTTCCAAGATCTGTATTACACGTTTAGATTGACCATTTGTCTGAGGATGAAATGTAGTGCTAAAATGCAACTGTGTACCTAGAACTTCTTGCAATTTACTCCAGAATCGATATGTAAATCGAAGATCTCTATTTGAAATAATGGAAACAAGTACTCCATGTAATCTAACAATCTCAGAGACATATAATGCAACCAATCTATCTAAGGAAAAATCCATACGTACCAGAATAAAGTGTGCAGATTTTGTCAATAGATCAACAATTACCCAAATGGCATCTTTCTTCTTTGGAGATAAGGGTAATCCCGATACAAAGTCCATGGTAATTCTTTCTCATTTCCATTCCGGTATTGTAACTGGCTGTAATAATCCTGAAGGCAGCTGATGTTTAGCTTTTACTTCCTGACATATCAAACATTTAGACACAAATTCAAAGATATCCCGTTTCATTCCTGACCACCAGTATATCTTTTTCAGATCATTATACATTTTATTACTTTTAGGATAAAAAAACATGTTACCATTATGAGTTTCATTCAAAATCTTTTGCACTAATTCTTAATTCATCGGTACACACATTCTGCAACGACATTGGCTTTTTTTAGATGGTAGTCAATAACTAGATCATAATCTTTCAATAACTCAAGCAACCTGCATTGTATCAAATTCAAATCTTTTTGTGACATCAAATTTTTCAAACTTTTTGTGATCAGTGAATATATGACATTTTTCACCAAACAAATAATGTCGCCATATTTTTAATGCAAACACAATTGCTGCCAATTCAAGATCATGTATCGGGTAATTTTTTTCATGTCATTTTAGTTGTCTTGAAGCATAGGCTATTACTTTACCTTCTTGTATCAAAACACAGCCTAAACCATTTAACGTTGCATCACTGTAAATTATAAATTCTTTACCTGATTCAGGCTGAACTAACACAGGTGCTTCTGTCAGTAAGGCTTTCAATCTATCAAAGCTCTCTTGACACTTATCAGACCACTCGAACTTCACATTTTTTTTGCAACAATCGAGTCATCGGAGAAGCTATCATTCAAAAACCTTTTACAAACCTTCGATAATATCCAGCAAGTCCTAGAAAACTTCAGACTTCAATACATTCTTCGGTGGCTTCCAATTGAAAATAGCTAAAATTTTACTTGGATCTACTCAAATACCCTCTGCAGATACAATATGTCCACGAAAACCAACTTCCCATAGCCAAAATTCACATTTACTGAATTTAACATACAACTGTTTTTCACGTAATGTTTGCAACACAATTCTCAAATTCAGCATGTTCATTTTCATCTTCGGAATAAAACAAAATATCATCAATGAATACCACCACAAATCTATCTAAATAAGGTCTGAAAATTCTAGTCATCAGATCCATAAATACTGCAAATCCATGTAACAGCCCCATTTAGACCCTAGTCGGAACGGTGGTTTCGGGATCACGAATCTGAGTTAGAAAAATATTTTAAAATTATTTTCTGTGTGTATTTTGTGTGAATTTATATATCTGAAATTTTCGTGATTTAAATTTATCGTTTGGGTGTCCGATTAAATAAAAAGACTTAATCGCGTAAAAGGGAGATTTGGTGGTTATTTCTAAAAGGGGCCTAATTGCTATTGGCTTTATTAATAGGAGCCTTTAAGTTGTAAATATCCCACTTACATATTAGTTGGACGGTATTAGGCTTATATTATAAAGTTTTTATATTAATTCATTAAGGTTATATATGTAAATTAAACTTTAAGGTATAATGTTATAATATATATATCATAAAACATAAAATAAAGTTAACATATGTGTTTATATTGTTGTTCTTCCCAAAACTAAATAAAAGAAAAAGAAACTAGGGTTCAGTTGCTTTCAAGCTCAATTAAGGTATGAGTTTAGCTCGGTTTTTGATAATTTTTACGTTTTTGAGATCGTTGCTAAGTTATCTTCAAGACCTATGCTTGAATTTTTAATTTTGATGAATATTTTGAGTTATGGCATTGATGAGAGTTTGAGATTTTTGTTGTTTGATTATGAAATATGAAAGATATGTTTTAGATTAACATGTTTTGTATTGGAGTTTTTGATGATTTTGAGTAATTAGGACTAAATTGCAAAAATAATAATTTGAGGGGCTAAAATGTGAAAAAAATGAAATATATGGATTTTTCTAGGTATGGGTAAAATTCGGCCCAACATGGGTATATTGAAATCTTGAATATTTTGTGTTTTATGCAATAGGGACTAAATTGTAAAAAGTGTAAATGTCAGGGGTAAAATGGTAATTTGCACATTTATGTGTTTTTGGACTAAATTGAATGAAAATATGTTTGAATTAGATTAATTTGAATATGTTTAGATCAAGAACCAAAGAAATCGGATTTGGATCGGGGGAAAACGAAAGTTGTCGACTAGCTGTCCTGTTCCGTTTTGTATCGTCCGAGGTAAGTTTATAAGCAAATAAACGTACTTAGTTTTAATTAAATGCAAGGTATATATGCTGAAATGAAATATATAGTTTTATTTATGCTAAAGCCGAATGTGAATAAGCTTGATTACTATGTTCCCGAATTGGTTTCGACCGAGTTACAACGTTAAGAAAGCCCTGTATGAACCTTAGGAATAGTTAGGATACATATATCATGACATAGGATTCTGATATATGTGTGCGAGTAAGACCATGGCATCAATATGTGACTCCGATATATGTGTGCAAGTAAGACCCTGTCTGAGACAGTGGCATTGATACGTGATTACATGTAAGACCACGTCTTGGACGTTGGCATTGTACGATATATGTGATTATCTGAGTGTCCTATCCAATTTTGAATAGTTCATCGGGCAAAGGTAAATCGTGTACGGATGTGTAAAACGAGCTAAATGATTAGGTATGAGTTAGCTTGTTGTTTACTTGAGATAAGGTAAATAAGTAACTTGATATTTGTTACTAATTAAGTGTGATACAAATGAAGATTATATGTGAATTTGGTAAGTGTATTCGGCTTTGTAAATAATGGTATGAATATTGTAGAATTGATTCTTGGATATGAGTATATATGTGATCATGTATATTTGGCCATATAAGTGGTATATGTACATGATGTTATAATATGGTTCTTGAGCTTATATAAATATGTATGTGTATGTTTGATTATATTAAGACATTTTGGCTTAGAAAGTTGAATGATATTAGGTCAAATTGATTAAGTGAGTATTCGGCCAAGGTAGAATTTATGTAAGAAAATGTATTATTTATCTCATTTGTAGGTTTGAGGATTAGCTTGATAATGATAATGAAACTTAGATTAGCTTAAAATGAGTTTATTATATCATTGGGATGTTTATTTGCTTATGACTTACTAAGCTATAATAGCTTATTGTGTATATACTTATTTCTGTTTTATAGATTTTGGAGTCAAGCTACGAGCTCGGGGACTGTCAGCAAAGTTCATTACACTATCAGCTATTTTGGTACCTTTATAAGTTAAACTTGAATTATGGCATGTATAGGCTGGAATTTGTTTTGAAATGTTGAAATTCGGATATGTAAAATTAAAGCCATGTGAAAATGGCTTACTTCTAAGTTTGGTTTTGATTGTGCTTGATTGTGGTTTAAAATGTGTTGGTTATTATGCTATGTAATGTGAATGAATGGCATAGGTGATGGATAGTATATGCTCTGGAAATGGATGAGTAGTGATATGAGTCCGAGTATTAAAGTTGGTTAATGAACTTGAAAGTGGCATAAATGAATCGGCTATAAATATGTTTACTTGGTTTGGATGTGTTTTATGTTAAAATAGGTATATAGGTGAACATGCTTATTATGCTTAGTTTTGACCTAGTATGTTCTTAGATTTAATATTTAATAAGTTTAGTGTGATAATTCGCTGATGGAAATTTTGGTGGTATATGTGGTTTAAAATGATATGTTCGGTCATGGTACAAATATATGTCCTTGTTCAAAAGTATATTAATTGATTCAAATATGGTATTTATATATATGTAATCGAATGAGTGATTAGTCAATTTGGTTTGGTTTGTATGGATGTGAAAATACATATATTATATTTTAAATAATTGATAAAATAGGTATGGTTGATGAATTGGTTTAATGTAGTGTTTGGATTATATACTTGTAAGGTAAAAATGTTTGGAATAAGGTGATTAGTAATTCGGATATGACCTATGTTCTTTGGTAAGTATGAAACATATGTATTTAGTTGTATATATGTTCAGTTACCATGACAAAGCATTTCTTTAAGTCATAAAAGATAGTTTCATAAATGAACCATTACATGTTGTTAATATGCATAAATGTTAGTCACTAATTGGGATTATCACTTTGTAAATATATATAAAGATATGTGTTTGAACAATGTTTTGACATGTGACTGTAAGTATAAATTCAATTGATATTAGATATTTAAGTGATGCTTGAGTTTGGACTGAGTAATGTTATCATTAGTTAATCTGAAAAGTCAATGTTTACTATTAGTTAATATGAAAAGTCAATGTTTACTCATGTATTTTAATAATTGTTTTATTATTTAATTTTATATTAAATCCTTGTTAAAATTTGTATATGCTATGATGTATTGAATGTTATGAAATGTTTCAAAATTTAAGAGTTGTTAGTTTGTGAAATAAATTCTGACTGATTTTTTAGACTTGTTCATGTATATACGAATAATTATTCGGAATTTTTCTTTTATTTTGTAATGCCTTAGGACCCTATTTCGGTGACAGATTCGGGTTAGACATGTTACAGTGCATTTGTCAAATCGAATGGCATCACAAGAAACTCATAATGTCTATACCTGGTTCTAAAATCTGTCTTTGGCACATCTGAATCTTTTACCCGTAGCTGATAATAACCAGAACAGAGATCAATCTTTGAAAATACAATGACCCCCTTCAATTGGTCAAACAAATCATCAATGCGAGGCAATGGATACTTGTTCTTTATTGTAACTTTGTTAAGTTGTCTATAATCAGTGCACAGCCTCAACAATCCATCTTCTTTCTTTACAAACAGAACCCGTGCACCCAATGGTGAAAAACTGGGTCGAGCAAAGCCTCTATCAATCAACTCTTGCTACTATGCTTTCAACTCCTTTAATTCAGTAGAAGTCATTCTGTAAGGTGCTATAGATATAGGTGTTGTTCTCAGGACAAGATCTATAGAGAACTCCACTTCTCTAACCAGTGGTAAACTAAGTAATTCCTCTAGAAATACACCTGGAAATTCACATACAACCGGCACTGATTGAATCTTTAATTCAGATACTTTAGTGTCTAATATATATGCAAGATAAGCTTCATAACTCTTTCTGACATATTTCTGTGATGATATTGTTGAAATCACAATAGATAACCCATCTAATTTATCAGATTCAACATGGAATAACTCACCATTCTGACATTTCAACACAATGTATTTTTGTTTACAACTTACCATTGCATCATGTTGGGTTAACCAGTCCATTCCCAAAATCACATCAAATTCATCAAATGGTAATAACATCAAATTAGCTGAAAAGCAATAACCCTTAATCATCAATGGACAGTTTTTACAAACTTTATCCACCATAACATACTGGCCCAGGGGGTTTGAGACTTTAACCACAAATTTAGTGATTTTTGTAACATCCCTAACTCATATCCATCGTTAGAACAGGGTTTCAGAGCATTACTAGAACATTCAGAATACTTTACAAATTTATTTACATGATTTACTATTCAATTACAGAGATCATTCAAAACATCCCTTAATTGGACCCTCGAGGTCCAATACGAGCATTAAAATCAAGTCGGGACTTAATCAAAAACTCATAAAATTTTTCGCGACATTTCAAAAATTTTCTAAGGTTACAGGGTGACACGCCCGTGTGGTCTAGGGACACGCCCGTGTGGTCAGGCCGTGTACTATACATGCTCGTGTCCCTAACCCATATAACTCTTTGACTTTTAGGGCATGAAGAAATTGAAGTCACACGGCCAAGTCACATGCCCGTGTTCTAGGCCGTGTGACGAATTTTATTTTCAAAATCTAGGTGCAGATTTCACACGGCCATGTAACACGCTCGTGTTCAAGGCCGTGTCAACCACACAGCTAAGACACACACTCGTGTCTCTGCCCGTGTGCCCAATTCTGAGCATTATGTTTCTTATTTTTAAGATGCAGGGGACATACGGCCTAGCCACATGCCAATATTACACGGCCTAGACACACGTCCTTGTGTCTACCCGTGTGAACAAAATAAGGTCATTTTCTAGCCTCATTTTTCATCCAAAAATTACCATTTTCTTACACCAAAACTCTCAAACATATATCCACCAATCCAACATCATATTCACATAAAATTTGACATCAATCAAATGTTATTATTTCATGCATCAAAAGGGTATAAACTTACTCTTATTATAAACTTATATGCTAACATAATTCCATCAAACTAACACATAATAAACACTTATGTGATTACCAAATATTGCTTCAAATATAGCCAAACTTAGACCATCTCTAGCCACTCTAATGGCTAGATTACAAAACAACAATTACAAGCCATCATTGGCCAATTAAGCTTATAAATGCCATTATACCAAAATGAGATTTCTATTTGTACCAAAATAAGATTGTGGATAGTGTGATGATTGCCCCAACCGACCTCCAACCTTCACGAGGTTTGAGCACTATAAAACAGGGAAAATTAAACGGAGTAAGCATTTTATGCTTAGAAAGTTCGTATAATAGAAAATAAACTTACCGGTCATATTTATTAATATAAGCATACATAAATTTACATTCCATCGATTTTTGGGTAAGTTACCTAAACGCATACACTTATTTGACAAGTTAGTCACATAATCTCATATGAATATCAAGTAAATATAGATGAGCTCATCACATTACAAGTTTTCAATAATTTCACCTTTCCACACTTCAAGAGTCTTTTTTTTCAAACTATTGAAATCTCGATAGATGTTCAGGTAATATACATATGTACAAATGTACCCATTAGGGTATATAATAATAAGGCACACTCTTGAGCCGTACATTTTACAGTAGGATTACCAATCCAGGCTAAATCTTATCCGTAGCATATGCTCTAGAGAGCTTAATTTGGATTACGCGTCTGGGCTAAATCCAAGTTATAACCTAAGCTCAAGAGGGCTTACATTAGAATTACTCGTCCAGGCTAAATTCTATCTGTAACATGTGCACTATTATTCTTAATCTATCAAAATTCAACATTCAACTGGAACATGATAATTCGTCCATATAACACAACTTAAGGCTATTTCATTATGTATATATCATCTCACAAATACCAACACAATCATGCAATTCAATTCAAACATACTAACATACATTTTTAAGTTACACAAACTTACCTTGAAAATGGTTCGTTTTTAAATGTCAACTAATCTGAAACCTTTTGCTTTCCTCAATCTAGTCCCGTAGTTGGTCTTTCTGGATCTATATGGATAAATTTAACTATTAATCTATAACATTTCATTTACATTTACATTTTATTACATCTTAGGCAAAATTACCATTTTGCCCCTATCCTTTTCAAAAATTTTGATTTCGTCCCTAGGCCCAGAAAATGAAATTCATGCAATTTACTCCCTATTCCAAGCTAAGAAAAATTTCAACTTAAAATTTACAGCACTTATTTTCTATAAATTTTAAAAATTTTCATGGGTTTTTACCACTTTTTCATTTTTGTCCCTAAATCAAGTTTTCATCAAAAATTGCTTTGTAAAAGTTATTTATCTATGAATAACTTTTCATTTTCTACCGTAAATTTCTAATAAATCCCCTAAATAGAGATATTAGACTATCACGATTCCAAAAATATAGAAATCATTAAAAACAGGACTCGATTTCATACCTTATTGAGCTTGAAAAGTTTTCTTCCTCTCTTCTAGGGTTTCCATAGAAAAATTGGGGAAGATGATATGAAAATAGATGATTTTTATTTTTAATTAGTTATCATCCATTAATTTTATTGATTTTCAATTTAGCCCTACCCTTTTCTAATTTTTCCATGGATGAGTCATTAAAATATCTACTAACTACTCTTCAATGGTCTAATTACCATATAAGGACCTTAATTTTTGAATTCCATAGCTATTTGATACCTATAGCTAATTAAACACACAATTGGTAAAATTTTCGTACCAAAATTTTCATATGACCTTCTTATCATGATGCTAACCATAAAATAAAATAAAATAAAATAAATTTTTATTTTTGCCTTAGATTTGTGGTTCCGAAACCACTGTTCCGATCTCACTGAAAATGGGTTGTTAACTGGTAAATTTTTAACAGACACTAAATTTGTGCATATGTATGAATGCCTGGAACCAAGCTCAATCAAACCAGTAATATCAGTATCAAGTAGAGAAAATGTACCAGTAATGACGTCTAGTGCAGAGACATCTTTTTTGGCACGAATATCATATGTCCTTGCCGGTGCTCGTGCCTTAGATTTAACTGTTGTATCTCTTGTAGTACATCGGCTAACACTGACATTGCCCAGATAACGGGGTGGTCTGCCTCTTGAAACAGGATTACTAGGCTTTGAAGCCCACTTAATTTCTTTTTCACCCCATTTTGGACAATTTCTGAGAAAATGGTCAAGGGAACCACATCCATAACAAGCCCCGCTTCTCAAACGACATTCTTCAAAATGAAACTTATTACAGTGCTTACATTTTGGTTTGGGATTACCAACACTACCAACACTGGTTACAGATGGAGATGAAGACCTCGGGTTAGAGCGTTGAGAGCCTCGCTCTTTTCTAGAATATCCCGTAGAGGTGGTAACACGAGCATAATACTTCTTTAATTTCTTAGAAGTAGATGATTGTGACTTCCTCATAATTCTTTTACTAGAAACCCGAGCTTCTTTTTTAGCTTGTTTCTTTTCTTTACTCAATTCTTCAGCTTTATGAGCTCGACCAGTGAGTACCGCAAATTCCCTTAATTCAAGAATAGCAATCAACAACTTAATGTCTTTATTTAAACCCTCTTCAAAACATTTGCACATATCGGCCTCTGTTGGAACCCACTTTCTAACATAATTGCTCAACCAAACAAATTCCCACTCATACTCAGATACAATCATGTTTCCTTGTTTGAGCTCTAAAAATTCTTTCTTTTTTTGATCCATAAATCTCTGGCTAACATACTTCTTTCTGAATTCATTCTGGAAAAACTCACATGTAATGTTTTCTCTTGGTACAACAAAAGTTGTTTCTTTCAGTAACGATATTGCACATTTCAGACATTCAGCGAGTGTACAAGACAATTCATCTAAAACCCGAATAGTATTTTCCAACCAAAACTCAGCCCGTTCTGGATCATCATCTACAGTAACTCTGAATTCCTCTACCCCATACTGACGGATTTTATCTACTAGAGGCTTGCTAGTTCTAGCAGGTTCAGCACCTTGTGGTACCTCAGGAACTGGTTGAAGAGTAGGTGGGGGAAGTGATTGTACAACATGATTTGTTCTTATATATTGAGTGAACCAGTCATTCATCATTTGAAAGAAGGCTTGTTTTGCCTTCTCACTTCGGCCGTCAGATACAGGCCTTTCACTACTAGTTGCAACTCTTTACACTGAAGCTGAAACATTGCTCTCAGCTTCCTTGGATTCATCTCTAGCTTGGTTGGATGGCATTACTATATGAAAACACATTTAAAATGGTTAGGAGATATCACACTATTACAAATTATATAATGGCATGTATAGCTAAACTCATACTTGCTACGTTCAATCCGGGAATTGACTAAATCGTACCTCTCATACCAATAAATGTAACACCTCTAACCCGTATCCGTAGCTGGAACAGGATTATGAAGTATTACTAGAGTTTATAGAACATTTACAAATATTTCATATCAATTACTATTCATTTTACGATATTATTCTTAACGTCTCTTAAATGGACCCTCGAGGCCCAATTTGAGTATTAGAATCGAGTTGGACTTAATCGAGAACTCCAAGAATTTTTCACAAAATTTCTAAATTTTTTCTAGTTATAGGGCTCACACGCCCGTGTGGTCCAAGGGACACGCCTGTGTGGTCCAAGGGACACGCCCGTGTGGTCCAAGGGACACACCCGTGCTGCAGATCATGTTTGACCCTGTGTAACTCTCTGACTTGTGCCACACGGCTAGCCACATGAACGTGTGAATAGGCCGTGTGATCAATTTAATTTTCAAAAATTAGGTGCAGGGTTCACACGGCCAAGACACACGCCCGTGCTCAAGGCCGTGTAGCACACACGGCTGAGACACACACTCGTCTCTACCCGTGTGCTCGATTTTGAGCATTTTGTTTCTCAAATTTAAGATGTAGGGGACACACGACCTAACCATATGCCCATGTACCAGGCCGTGTGTCACACACGGTCTAGACACACGCTCGTGTGGACAAAATAAAGCTATTTCTATCTTCATTTCTCACCCAAAATTTTACCAATTTCTTGCACCAAAACTTATATCCAAATACCAACCAATTCAAGCATTGTTTTCAAGCAAATTCTAACATCTAATATGATATATCATTACATATATTATTATGATTTTACCTTTAATAGTTATATTCATTTAGCATTGCTCAATCAAACCATAACATATGTACTCATGATAATAATATAAGATTACCTTAATAGATGTCCCAAAATATAATCATTACTAGCCATTTTAAATAGCTAGATTACAAACAACATTTATATATCAACATTAGGCTAAGTTACCTATACATGCCATTATACCAAAATGAGGTTACTATTTATACCAAAACAAGCTTGTGGATAGTATGATAATGCTCCAACCATTCACCAACCTTTGCGAGCTTTCGAGCACTATAAAATAGAGAAAAGTAAACCTAGTAAGCATATTATGCTCAGTAAGTTCGTATAACTGGAATTAAACTTACCAATCTCTTTATTAAAATTAAGCATATAATAACATGTTTCCACCAACGTGGCAAAATTGCCTAAACACATGCATTCAATTAAGCAAGTTAGTAACTTAATTCTCATATACATCAAGTAAATATAGATGAGCTCATCATACTATATTCTTTCAAGACATTATTCATTTCGTCTCATAATTCTCATAACATGTCAAGTATTTTATCCGTTGAATCATTAAAATTCTGATGGATTCTCAAATAGTACACTCAAGGTGTACAATTCAATAACCCATCAATTCATATTCAAGAGTACCCATTAGGGCATATAATCTGTGAGCACACACTCAAGCCACATATCATATAATAGGATTACTTGTCCAAGCTAAATCTTGTTTCAAATATATACTCATAAGAGCTTATTTAGGATTACCCATCCGGGCTAAATCCTATCTATGACATAAGCTCAAGAGGGCTTATATCAGGATTACCAGTCCAGGCTAAATCATTTCTGTAATGAGGTCAATAGGATTACTCATCTGAGATCAATCCCGTCAACAACAAATGCAAGACCTCATTAAATAAGGGAAATCACATTTATCCATCGAAATTCAATATTCAAACGGAACTTAACCCTTTTTAAACAATTTCAAGCATGTATTCATTTCTTATAGTAACATCCAAACAATTCACATACAAATAAACCACATTCCATACAAATACAACATCCAATTCAACATATTTACATGCTCAATTAAGCTACACTCATCACTTGTTCACGTATATAGATCTACTAATTCGAAATTTTCTCCTTTCCCCGATCTAACTTTGAATTTGAGTTATCTAGATCTATATAAATGAATTTAATCATCAATTTATCACATTTCATATTCAATTGGACTCAATTTACATCCTAGGTAAAATTACAATTTTTCCCTTAAACTTTCCAAAAATTCCAATTTCATCTTTAGGCTCGGAAAATGAAATTCATGCAATTTACTCATTATTCCAAGCCTAACCAAAATTTCAATATACAATTTACAGCACATGTATTCCATAAATTTCAAAATTTTTCTTCAATTTTCACCACTTTACAAATTAGTCCTTAAATCATGTTTTCATGAAAATCTACTTTGTAAAAGATTTTTATCTATCAACAATGTTTCATTTTGCACCATAAATTTTAAATTTTCAGCATATTCATTCATGGCATAACTTCTATACTTTGATAAATTTTCAAATTAATCCCCCAAAATAGATATATTAAACTATCCCGGTTTCAAAAATATCAAAATTACTAAAAACAAGACAAGAAAACTTACCCAATTAAGCCAAGAAAGATTGTTTTCTCTTTCCTAGGGATTCCATGGAATATTTAGGTAAGAAGATGATATAAAATGATTTTAATTCTATTTAATTTTTTTATTTCCAATTTCGTCCTTGTCTTTTTTCTAAATTTCCATGGATGAATCATCAAAAATATCTACTAACTTTTGATTAATGGTCTAATTACCATATAAGGACCTTAAGTTTTGAATTCCATAGCTATTTAATCCTTCTAGCTACTAGAATTCAAGTTTTGCATTTTATGCAATTTGACCCTTCTCGTAATTAAGCACATAATTGGTAAAATTTTCTTATCAGAATTTTCACTTGACATCTCTATCATAATATGAACCATGCAATAAAATTAACTGAAAATGGGCTATTACAGTAACTTCTTTCCTTATATTTTTTGGGCTACACATTGAGGACAATATGTCATCTAAAGTGTGGGGGGTAACATAGATAATTTGTGTTATGTTTTTACTTTTTTTAAGTCTTTGTGTGCTTGAGCTTGTAGAAATACAAGTGATTGGTTAGGAGCATGTACATAGGCTGCTTGTATTTACAAATAAATTTGACATGATGATAGGCGATTTTAAATTTTTGATTATTAGACCACTAAGTTCTATATATTACACTATAGATAGGCATTAAGCAATCAACTGTAGCAAAAGATATAGAAAATACAAGTGAACGAGCATGCTAGTATGAATGATAAATGGTTGAATTTGAGTTTGTTTGGTTGATTAAATTTGTGCATACTGAGATATTAAGGGATGACCTAAGGTATTGTTTAGAACACATCCACAGCCAAAAAGCTGACCTATTTGTATTTAACCTTTAGTTCCAATTTTTTGAGCATGTTGACACTTCTTGATGAACCTCATTACAAACCCCGAGCCTGAAACATTAATTTGTAAATTTCCCTTTTTATTTGGTCTTGCACTGCACAACTATAGACATCTGGCCATACGTATTGAGGGTTAAGTAGATACATCAAGGCAGAGTTAGTAAAAACAGAATGGAATAAGAAAGGTTGGTGTGTTATAGGAACTATATGTTAGCCTAAAAGAGCAAAATAGAAGAAAAACTAAAAAATAAAATTAATAGGAGTAGAAAAATTTCTTGAAAAGAAAAAAAAAAGCATTCATGGGTGAGATGCATTGAAAAAGAGAAAAGTGACAAAGTCATAAGCATAAGAAGAACTCATTCATTAGTGCACAGAAACTCGTACGCTAACTATTGTTTTTATGTTATGCTATGATTTCCTATGTGGAGAAATAAGGAAGGTGAGAGAATGAGAAATAAGATAGTGAGCAGGATAGGGTCACCAACTGGGATGAATAGGGATCGATACGATGTGCCAAACTATTTTCGTGTTTGTAACCTTTTTGATATTTATTGTTTTTTAATTCCATATCTGTCCTAAGCCTCAGAATGTTACAAGTTGAAAAGTCCTATGTGACCTAAATATCCTTATTTATGAATGGACATTATATTAAATAATTGCATAAACAATTATTTGTATTCTACTGAGATAATCAAATTACTTGTATGATTTATTGATGCATCTCTACATTTGAGACCCTTAGTATTTCTACACTTTGTAATATACGAAACTTAGATGTTTGTAATCAAGAGTGGTAAGTCAATTATTCATCATGTTAAAGTTACTTATGAATATGAAACACTTAGTCATGTGCTCCAAATTCAATACTTGTATGATATCTACTCAAGAGATGTCTTTTATTTCTTGTTTGTGTTCATGTTGCTTGAGGACAAGCAATGAATTAAGTGTGAGGGAGTTTGACCTGCCGTAATTTGATGTAGCAGATTAAACTACTTTTCACACTTTAGGAGTTTGAAATTAAACATTATCATTAAGATCTTATTATATTTTAATAAATTTTGTTAAATCCAATAAAATGTTTAAATTGAATCTTTTCTTGGCCTTAGGGGCCGAATGAGGCCTAAGGTTGAGCTAATAAACTTTATAAGTGTGCAGCAGACCATGAGAAGGCATACAAAAAAAATATTGGTCGCTATGTTGCAACAAAGAATGCTCAATATCTTATCATAGGGAGCAAAATGGAGAAATCACGAAACTGCCTCCGATGTCAAAACGTAGCCTAATAGTGTTGCAACATACCCCTAAAAGATATCCCAAAGAGAAGTATACTGACTCCTATATCACAACATAGGTCCTGGTGTGTCATGACATCAACTCTGGATGGAAAATAACATGAGTCAGGGGGTATTTTTGGTCCACACAATCAAACTTAAAGCTTTGGAATTTCAGCTAACCTAGGGTTAAGGACGACGACCACCCGAGATCTATAAATAGGCTCATTTGTCACATGTAAAAGACACCAATTACTTAGGTTACTTTTGTGCTTTTAATTTCAGTTTAGCTTTTTTTCCTTTTTAGGTTTTAGATTTATTTTCAAATTGTTCTTGTTTATCTTGAAAGATCTGACTTGTGGAGATAGTCAAATTCTGTAGATTCAATTTATTCTTAATATAAATCAAGTGTTTTCTTAAAATCTACACTTGAATTCATTTATCGTGTTTTCTCTTTACATCAATTCCATGTTATTTATGAAAACAATGAGGAGCTAATCCTTCTATTGGGGATTAGCGAGTGGAGGTATAATCCATTAACTATTTTGTAGGGTTACTTAACAGATCATCTATTTGGGAAAGAAAGAACTTAAAACCCTAGGCCTGACAACCTTAGGAAGTAATAAAGGTGGGAATTAACCCAAAATTGGTATGGCCTATCCGTGAACATCTTCACCCCATACCAATATGGACTGTGAGGTCAGAAGATAAGTAGTTCTTGCTGACTCGTTATTTGAGTCAAAAATTAGAAGATCCTATTGAGATAGCAACTAGTTGATTGACGAGGAACCCAAAGCGAGCTAATCACCCATAATCAGATTTGATTTATCCTATTCTCTGATATCTTGAATTTTATTTCTTTATGTTATTTTATTTTGTTATTATAAAAAATCTTAAAAAATCTCTTTTATTACCATCATACTATAAATAAATTAAAGTACTAATTAGATCTTTTGGTGTTTAGGTTAAAATTAATCTAACACCTGCCTCCTTTGGGTAGGATCCTCGGAGTACTCACCTACTCTGTAGTAACTATATTACAACTAGACTCGTATACTTGCAGTACCACCTCATATATCTATATTTTTTGCTACAGTATAAACACTCTAGACGTGAGTATGTCCAGGGGTAGTTAGCGACACACCAGGTCCTGTGTCGCGACATTGAGGGCAGTATGCTTATCTTCAAGGTGTCTTTAGGGGTATATCGCGACATTGAAGGTAGTCTTAGAATTCTTCTATTTTGTTCCCTATGTTGCGACATCCAATGCTTCGTGCTCCAACCTAGCGACCAATATTGAGTTAGTACACCTCCTAATGGTCTCTTGGACACTCACAAAGTATATTAGCTTACCCTTAGGCCTCATTCAGCCCTTAAGGTCAATAAAAGACTCAAATTACACATTTTATTAAACTTAACAAAACTTACAAAAATGTAATTAAAACTTAACCAAAATGCTTATGTTCAAGCTCCTCAAGTGTGAAAACTAGTGTAATCTGTTACAACGAATTACAATAAACCAAAGTCCTCTACACTTAAGCCATTGCTTTTCCTCAAGCAAAACAAACAAAAACAGTAAATAAAAAGATTATCGTTGAACAAGTATGGTACAAGTGTTAGCTTTGAAGCACATGCATAGGCATTTTACATTCACACATAATCTTGGCATGAGATATAACTAACTTATCACTTTTGATATCAAACACCTAAGTTTAGTATATTACAAAGTATACAAGCATTACGGGTTTCAAATGTAAGAATCCATCCATAAATTATACAAGTAATTAGATTATCCTATCATAATAAAAACAATCATAAGTGCAATTATTCAGTATGATTTCAAATTTTGAATAAGTCTACCTAGATCGCATAGGGTTTTTTAGCTTGTAACATTCTGAAGCTTAGGACATGTATGGATTTCAAGAATAGTAAGCATCAAATAGTTTCAAGCACAAAAATAGTTTGTCACATCATATTGTCCCCTATTCTTGCCTTAGTAGCCCTTTCCCGCTCACCACCTTACTTTTCCTTCTTTCACCTTCCTTATTTCTCCACATAGAAAATCACAACATAATATAACAACTACGGTTAGCTAACAAGTTTTTGTGCACTGATGAATGAGATTTTCTACTTTTTTGACTTTGTCACATTTTTTCCCTATTTTTCAATACATCTCAATCACAAATGCTTTTACTTTTCAAGAACTTTTTCTTCTCGTTTTGATTTTCTTTTTGAGTTTTTCTTTTGTTGCACATATTGGCTAACCTATAATCACTATATCACATTGATCCCTCCTATTTCACTCTATTTTTACAAAATCTACCATAATGTATCCACTTAACCCTCAATATGTATGGCCAGACGTCTATAGTCGTGCATTTTAGGACCAAAGAAAAAGGTAAGTACAAATTGATATTTTGGCTCGGGTTTTGTATGAAGGTTCATCAAGAAGTGTTTTCTGGCTAAAAAAATAGATACTAAAGATAAATAATAGGGTTAGCTTTTTTGCTCTGGGTGTATACCAAACAATGTCTTAGGTTATCCCTAAAAATCTCAATATTCACAACTCTAGTCAACCAAACAATCACAGATTCAATAATTTATCATTCATAGCAGGATGCTTGTTTTCCTTTTATTATCTATATCATTTGGTACATTCGATTGCTTAATACCTACTTACAGTGTAATATATAGAACCTAATAGTCTGATTATCAAAATTTTTAAAATAACCTATTCTCATGCCAATTTTGTTGTAAATACAATCAACCTATGTACATGCTCCCAACCAATCACTTGTATTTCTACAAGCTTAAGCTCACAAATACAAGAAAAATCAAAGAAAAGCGTAAAAATTTCAAACAAATTCTCTATGTTATCCCTCCACATTTTAGAAAACACATTGTCCTCAATGTATAGCTCAGTAAAGGATTAGAAAAGAAGTTACCCGATTAATCGTGATAATTCTAGTAACTATTGGTGGATGCCTCCTCTTTTGATCGTTGAAAGCTCAAAATCGTTGTGCTTCTTCCATATGGGTTCCTACATAGGAAATTTAAACAAAACAACTAATAATCTATTATTACTCCTACTCCTAACAATTAAAACAAATTCCAAATTTTAATACAATCTTTTAAAAACAAAAAAAAAAATTAAAAAGTTTAGTCATTCTCCTAAAAATCCATCTCATCATCCTCCACCCCCTCATCAAATCCTTCTTCTTCTTCACTCTCATTTTCTTCTTCTTCTTTCTTTGGATGTGTCTGCCCAAACATATCTGACGTATAATTAGGTACCCTAATATTCTTTTTTCGTGCTAATTCCTGAAAAGTCGTGGCCAATTCCTGCATCCAATGTATCATCCAGTCTAGCTTGGGATGACTGCTCTGGCCAATTTCCTATTGAACAGTCGATTTTTCTTTTCTTTGTGATTAAGTCATAGTGGCCAGCACTTCTTGCTGGTGTTTGTTCCACTATTTAATTTATTTACCTTGTAGCTCAATGTATTGTGTATATAGAGTGTCGCCAATTATGCTTCGAGATAGTTTCATTGATTGCTTTGTAGATGCCATCGGAACGCTTGCTCTCTTAAATAGGGTCATCACTAAGTGAGGAAAGAAGACTCCCACTCTCTGGCCACTAACGCATCGCTTCATATTTTGGTATATCCACGTTTTGATGCATATATGTTTTTTTTCGCAAAATAGCATAAAGCAAAACTGTTTGAAATGTATTGACATTAGAAACATTCAAAGCAGGAGCTATTCTAGTGCACAAAAATTGGACCCACATTTTTGCTTCAAGAAACATTATTGTTTGATTAAAAAAGGAACATTATTGTTTGATTAAAAAAGGTTGGACTATCAATACCTGTGTGACATTTCCATTCAACCCTTCCCTCGGTTAGGAAGTTTATAATGTTATCTATATCTATGTCTTAGAAGTATTCCAAATCAGCTTCTTCCACAAAATCTATTTCATAAAATGGAGCATTATAAAATTCACAAATAACTTGAGGGTAATTTATACATTTTTTCCTCGCACAGGTATTGATTCCCTTGTATGACCTTCGGTTTTTCTAGACTCTTGGTCCCGTAAGGATGCATAAAATTCCTGAACTATAGGAACTACAACAGAGTCTTTTGGGATTGTACAAAAATGTTACCATCTATGATATCTAACTAAAGGTCATATCTCCTGACAAAGAACCATCGACAGTTCAAATCCCCTCACTTGAATAAAAGTTTTTCCTTGAAGTTCAACAAAATAGTTTTCAATGTTTGGATTCAAAAAATTAGAGGGATTCATAACCGTTGAAGGTCCTAGTTCATTAGTATTTTTAAATTTTCATGGAGGCATTTTGAGTATTGTTTAAATTCAAAAACTAATAAACTAGCAAACAAAGTTTCCAATGGAACAGTAAAAGAGGAGTTTAAGAACCCTTAACCTTGGAAGAAGATATGTTGAACTCCTTTTAATATTCGTTTGTGGTTACTCCTTCTAGTGGTTCATTTTCCTCTGGTTGTGGCAATTATGCATTTTAACTAATAGCAAGGAAGATATGTAGACTTAGGGTTTTAATGCAAAAGGGGTTTTGGGTTGAGAGAGTTTTGATGTGTTTAGAATCTTAAAAAAGGTTAGGATGTGAGATTATGGTGTTTTTAGATTAAAAACTAATACTTTGAAGGGTAAAAACTAGGTTTAATAATGGTTAACCCACTAGGTTGAGTAAATCAGGTCGGGGCAACCCTGTAAAAAATTACAGCGATGTCACAAAATAGAGGTTTTGTGTCACTACATCAGGGTTCGATGTCATGACACACTTTCGAATTTTGGATTTCTGTGTAAACTAACTTCGGTGTCACGAAAAATAGTCTGTGTTGCGACGTTGAAATGGTTTTCTCAATTTCATCGGTTCTAGCCTTGATGTTGCGACGTGGAGTTGTCGTGTTGCGACACTGGCTCTATTTTCACCCAAAATTCCAATTTCTAGAGTATTACAATTTCTATAAAACATAAAATTTAATAAAATTTAAAATCAAAACTAAACAGTTAGCTAAATATAATATAATTTACAAAGGTTTAAACATTAATTTAAATAATCAAGTTTTACTGCCAGATTCATTGAACAGGTCCGTTAGTTCACATAAGGACGATTCTCTAGTTCCTTCAGTATTAGTTCATCATCTGTCGTGTCATTCCACCTTCGTCTTCTTATCCCTTTCCTTGAAACTGTTTTTTTTTTTACCTGCATAGATTAAAGGAAGTACGTCCATTGATTTGGGATGATTAGGTTTAGAAATAGATAATTCATTGCAATGCTCCCTTGACTTTCTCCTACCTTTTGCACTCTGTTGGTGGCCACATTTAAATATTTAGGTTTCACCATTAATCCTCATTATTAATTCAATATATTCCAAATCAATGGTGGACTTTGAAGTGGCTAGGAAAGGTCTCCCTAACAGGATTTGTATCTCTCGATCTTCTTCAAAATCTAGAACTAGAAAGTCTATTGGAATGATAAAGCTGTGCACTTTGACTAACACATACTCCAGTACTCCTTTCAAATGCATTGAAGATTTGTCAACCAACTGTAGTGTTATCTAGGTATTTTTGAGGTCCCCTAGCCTGATTTTTTCATAAATGCATAAAAGGCATTAAATTAATGCTAGCTCCTAGGTCACATAGAGCTCTATTAAAATAAAAGCTCCCTATCTCTATTGGAATTGTAAAACTTCCTAGGTCTTTCAACTTTTGAGGCACCTGTCTCGAAATAATAGCACTACAGAAAACGCTTATATTAACTTGTTCGCCTACCTTAATTTTCCTACGCCTAGACATAATTTCCTTTAAAAATTTAGCGTACTTAGGAACTTTTTCAATCGATTTAATTAAAGGAAAATTAACATTTAATGTTTTAAACAAGTTTAGAAAACTTATAAAATCGTCTTCATCCTGCTTTTTCTTTTCTTCCAAACTTGAAGGAAATAATATTTTTGCAACGTTAGAGTCTTTAATTGTTTCTATCTTTGGCTTAAATACTGATGCAACTAGTTCCTCTGGTTCAATTTCATTGTCAGTTTCTTAGGGTTCTTCCTGAAGATTATAAGTATTCTCCTTATGCATCTCTTGAATTGGGTTCTCTAGACTACTCAATACTTTATCCGATTGAAGCGTTGTTGCTTTTATATGCTCATTCCCTTCTATATGAGGATTATTTTTTGTATTACTAGGAATATGATCTGTCGTAATTTGGTGTAGCATATTAAACTAGTTTTCATATTTAAGGAGCTTGAATACAAGCATTTTAATTATGTTTTCATTGAGTTTCTTTAGTTTTACTTACATTCAATAAAAAGTGCAAATCGCATCTTTTATTAACCTTAAGGGCCGAATGAGGCCTAAGGGACAGCTAACATACTTCGTGAGTGTACATGAGACCATTAGAAGGCATTTTGGGCAAATATTGGAAGCTATGTCGCAACATAAGAGATCCAATGTCGCAACATAGAGAGTAGAATGAACAAAGTAAGAACTCCTCTCGTATCATTAAGTTTTCAACATTAGTGAATTTCTCCTTCTCTGCCTGTGGTTTCTTTCCGGAAAAGGTTTTCACGTAAAATTTTGTATTCTATTTTTCTCTTTTTACTGCTTTACAATCATTCCATATTATCATTATCAATTTTAGTTTTAACAAAATGATATCAAAGCTTTTCGGGTTGCTTGTCTCGATCACGGTAATGGTGACAATGAAGTATGATATTTCGTTATTGGATCACAACACTAGATTTGCATTGTGGCAGGTAAAGATCCAGACAGTTCTTACATAGATGGATTTGGAGGATGCCCCACTAGGGTTAAATACGATGCCTTTGGCATTGATAGAGGAAAAGAAGAAGCGTAAAGATTGAAAGGTTTTAACGCAATTACATCTGCATCTCTTGTGTAACACCTTAAACCCGGCCCGGACGTTATGGCCGAATCTGGCGCGTCACATTGAAGTGTTTTAGTGAAAAAACTTGTTTTCATTGAAAACCCTTCCTTAAAATATGAGACCTTGATAAACTTATAAAAAACTCTCTTTTCAATCGCAAAAGCTTGTTTAAAACATATGATTTATGAAAACCTGTCATTTGAAAATTTAGTTGCGGAAACGTATAAAAACATACTATGATTTAGGAAACTCATGTTCAACTTCTTGTAATTACAATGCATAAAAATATTAATCTAGATAATAACAAAAAGGGAAGGCCTAATTACAATCTAGTCTGAAAATTTCTTGATAAACTAAAAACTTATATGCTTTTAAAAGGAAAACAAGTCCAAGTTATCCTGCTAGCTGGCCACCCAGAGTCCCTCCAAACATCGAACCTTCTACTGAGCATCACCTGAGAAAAATAAAAGAGGGGGTGAGTTTTCGCAAACTCAGTGTGTACTACCCTTAACAAACATAAAGCAAACATCAACCACCATAAAATCATACATGCAATGCAATGCAGTGCAATCCCACCCCAATAATCCAACCGCTACACATCAACTCCGTCCCCTGATACACATCATGTGGGGATATAAATATTGACCCACCCGATCGATACACATCAATGGTAGCCCGGTTGCAGAACTACTTTCAATCATATATTGGGCTTAAAAGCCGTCGGTGGATCCACGATTGTCAAGCAACCATGCGATCCTCTTATACTTCCTCCATTCCATAATTCCCAACACAGATGCAACCTACGCAAAATATCGTATGTATGCAGCAGATATACATGTAACATCCATAAAACTTACATTCAACACATAAGGGTATTTTGGTCATTTTTACCCATAAGGGCATTTCGGTAATTTTTCCTTTATTGCGGGTTTTTACTTACCTTAGCCCATTAATAAATCCCGTGAGTTAATATGAACGAATACTATGCACCAAGTAGGATTCCAAAGAAGAGGATGTGAGTCGTTAAGACTGCTTAAGTACCAAGCTCTCCCTAGACCTAATCCTAGACATGCATATACCCGTTACCACACCTTAACCCTATGACTTGTCCACGGTCTCATTTACTTAATTAAGTTTTATGTAGTCATCATATACTAGGTCCAAAACCCCTTACAAAGCCCAAACAAATCCACATGCATGTATATTGCCCACTAGGCCAAATCATATTTATATGGCCCATTAGGCCTAAATCACATTTATATGGCCCATTAGGCCCAAATCACATTCATATGGCTGATTAGGCCCAAATCACATTTATATTCATGCTCACATTCAAATTTTCCATCACATAGCATCAATTATCAATTTTCGCCTATTATGGCCCAACAGCCCATCGGGCCCATTAAGCCCATTCTGGCTCAGTTGGCCAATTCATAGCCCAAGTCCATGGAATCGCCCATGGGGTCTCAGATAACCTATTGGTTTCCCCTTTTTGATTGTTCGAGTACTCGCAAGACTATCGAAGCCAAACTTTCGACTTTTTGGCATTTCAGCTTTTCGGCATTTCGGCTTTTGCCGATCTACTCTGTGTGTGCAGTGTATGTACACACCTGGTAAGAAAGCATGCTGCGATCTTCCTAGCCACAAACCTACAATCGATATCACTCAAGAATTAATCTCCCATACTTATCGAATACTTTACCAAAAGCTAAAATCTCACCTTAACCTTACCTGAAACGCCAAGCCGTAATAGCTTTCCCTTGATCACTAACCACGAGTACTTTTCAAATCTGCATTAACTTTTATCGTTAAAAACATAATGGGTGACTTGCATCCAACATATGTCACCCTTTTCTACTAAAGCCTATTCGGCCAACCCTTACTAAGTGAAGAACACTTACCAAAGTCTCACACCTGAGGAGCAAATCGGCAGGGATCCAAAAGACTGGGATTCAATACTAATCCTACCAAAACCGATTAGAAGAAGTGAGGAACAAAGTAATTGATACTTAGCAAAACCGACTGGAAGAACAAAGCACTTACACCAGGACTGACCGATTAGAAATAGTAGTGGCAGCACCAAGGGTATTCGGCCCTTGCGATTTGTATGGCAAACAAAAGGGTTATTCGACTCCAAGGGAAAAGAAAAGAAGAAGTCGTCTAGACTGAAAGTGAATCAAAAAGATTTTAGTAATGGAAGAATGGAAAATCGGCACAAGAACACAAAAGAAGAACAAGGGATTTTCGGCTTTTGGATCTTGGAGAGAAAAAGAAAAAAAATGGTTTCTAGCAACAAGGTGAAGGAGAATTCGACATTAGCCTAGAAACCCTACATTCGGCACCTATATATAGCCTCTATAGCCAAATTTCTCATGCCCAAATTCCCAATTCGGCTCCACCTCTTCTTCACTAGTCATCTGCTAGTTTTTCTCCCTGATAACCCCTTAATCCCCTCCTCAAATTTCTCCTCTTATCACTCTCTGCAAAGTTCATTCCAACACCACCTCTGTCCAAATCTTAAGCAAAAATAAATCCCTCTTTTGTGCAAGGTGGGATTCGAACCCCATACCCCATTGCCTTGCCTTGCATGTGACGCCACTTGCCACTCCACCACAAGGCTTCCTTGTGTCCAATTCTTCCTTCATTTATTCAAAAGTCCACCTACTTGCCATCAAGGTTCTTTTAATTATTAATCCATAATTTCCTTTACCCCTAGGTTCGACTCAAACCTTAACTGAGACCTACTATCACGTAATTAACACTTAACTGGGAATACTAAGCACACTTTTTATCAGAACCGAAGAAAAAAAAAGAAAATTTGGGATTTTGGGATTTTGGGGGTGTTACAACTCTACCCCCTAAAAGAAATTTTGTCCTCAAAATTTTACCTGATTCAAACAGTTGAGGGTATTGCCGTCGCATCGCTTCCTTAGGTTCCCAAGTAGCCTCCTCAGCCTTGTGATTACGCAAAAGCACTTTGACTAATTGAACAGACTTCCTTCTTAGTATCTTAACATCACGTCCAATTATTTGTATGGCTCTTCCTCGAAGGTTAGGTCTGGCCTGACCTCGATCTCCTCAACTGACACGACATGTGAAGGGTCCAAGCGGTACCGTCTTAGATGTAGACATGAAACACGTCGTAGATTTGGCTTAGTTTAGAAGGTAATTCTAACTGATAAGCGACTGGCCCAATCAGTCTTACAACCCGATATGGCCCAATGAACCTTGGGCTTAGCTTTCCCTTCCGTCCAAACCTTAATACATTCTTCCACAGAAAGACCTTAAGAAAAGCTAAGTCTCCCACTGCATACTCTATCTCTCGTCGTTTAAGGTCAGCATATGACTTCTGCCTATCCGAGGCCTTCTTCAACTGATCCCGAATCAGTCTCACCTTATCCTCAGAATCTACTACTAACTCAGGGCCCAAAACTCTCCGTTCGCCCAACTCCGTCCAACATGTTGGAGTTTGACACCTTCGCCCATACAGTGCTTTATACGGAGCCATCCCCATGCTTGCTTGATAGCTATTATTGTACGCGAATTCGGCTAACGACAAATAGACCTCCCAGCTACCTCGGAACTCAATCACGCATCCCCTCAACATATCTTCCAATACTTGAATCACCCTTTCCGATTGTCCATCAATTTGAGGGTGGAATGCCATACTGAAGTTCAACCTAGTACCCAACGCCTCATGCAGCTTGTTCCAAAATCGTAAAGTGAAACGTGGGTCCCTATTAGATATTATGGATACTGGCACTTCATGCAATCTTACAATCTCCGCCATATATAACCTAGCCAGCTTTTGTAACGAGTAATCGGTACGAACAGGCACAAAATGGGCAGACTTGGTTAACCAATCCACTATTACCCATATCGAGTCTTTCTTAGTAGGCGTCAAGGGTAGCCCACTAACAAAGTCCATAGTAATCATTTCCCACTTCCACAGTGGAATCTTTACTAGCTGAAGCAACCCCGAAGGCACCTGATGTTCCACCTTCACCTTTTGACAAATTAGGCATTTGCTTACGAACTCTATAACCTCGTGCTTAAGTCCAGGCCACCAATAAAGCTCATGCAAATTTCAATACATCTTGTTTCCGCCAGGATGCATAGCATAGAGGCTGCTATGTGCTTCCCGCAGAATAGACTATCTTAGATCATCGTCTTTTGGTATACACATTCTTCCACGAAAATACAACACTTCTTCACTATTTATCCCAAAGTTCGATATCTCCCCATTCTCTACTTGTTCAAAACAAGCACCCAAAGTCTCATCCACTAATTGCTTATTCCTTATCTACTCGACCTACACTGGCTTTACTTGAAGCTCAACTAACAAGCTACCATCATCCAGCAAACTTAAACGGGGGAGCATAGCCCTCAAGTCTGACTTAACCTTACAACTTAACGTGTCGGCTGCTACATTCAGTTTGCCAGGGTGGTATTCAATCGTACAGTCATAATCCTTTAATAATTCCACCCATCTATGCTGCCTAAGGTTTAGCTACTTTTGGGTAAGGAGGTATTTCAAACTCTTGTGGTCTGAATAAATTATGCACTTCTCCCCGTATAAATAATGCCTCCATCTTTTTAGCATGAAAACCATCGCAGCTAGCTCCAAATCATGGGTTGGGTAATTCACCTCGTGAGTCTTAAGTTGTCGTGACGCATACGCAACCACCTTTCCTTCTTGTATCAATACACATCCCAAGCCCACATGTGACGCGTCACTAAAAACCATAAACTCCTTCCCAGGCTCTAGCTGAATCAACACAGGGGCCTCAGTTAAGACCTTCTTAAGTTTTCCAAAACTCTCTTGCTGCTTTTCCTTCCAAACAAACGGTACCCCTTTCCTCAAAAACTTAGTTAAAGGTGCAGCAATTACTGAATAGCCCTCAACAAATCACCTATAATACCCTGTCAAGCCTAGAAAACTTCAAATTTCTGATACCAACTTGGGTGTTTTCCAGTCTAACACCACTTCAATTTTCCAGGGATCCACCTTAATCCCTCCAGCTGACACCACATGTCCTAGAAAAGTAACCTCACTTAGCCAAAATTCGCACTTACTGAATTTGGAATACAGCTACTTCTCCCTCAAAATCTACAATACAATCCCTAAGTGTGCATCATGCTCATCCTCACCTCTTGAGTACACCAAAATGTCATCTATAAAAACTACCACGAATCGATCTAAGTAGGGTTGGAAGATCCGATTCATAAGATCCATAAAAGCAACAGGTGCGTTCATTAGCCCGAATGGCATCACCAAGAACTCGTAGTGCCCATAACGAGTTCTGAAAGTTGTCTTATGAACATTCGCCTCCTTAACCCTCAATTGGTGATACCTTGAATACAGGTCAATCTTTGAGAAAACGGAAGCTCCCCTAAACTGATCAAAAAGATCTTCGATTCTTGGCAGAGGGTACTTGTTTTTAATAGTTAACTTGTTCAACTGCCGGTAGTCGATGCACATTCGCAATGACCCATCTTTCTTCTTTATGAATAACACCGGTGCTCCCCACGGAGACACACTTGTTCGAATGAATCCTCGATCCAACAATTCCTAAATCTGTGCCTTCATTCTACCAACTCCTTTGGTGCCATCCGATAAGGAGCGATGGACACCAGAGCTGTACAAGGTAACAACTCGATTCCAAATTCTACTTCCCTGCTGGGTGGCAACCCAGGCAGCTCCTCTGGAAAGACATAAGAAAATTCCCTAACTGTTCTCAACTCCTTAACAGTAGGGCTCTTAGCCACCGTATCGCTAATATAAGTCAAATGGGCTTCGTATCCCTTTCGTACCAACTTCTCAGCCCTTAATGCTGAAATCACATTCGACAGATAATTCTGGCGTTCACTAATCACTACCACCTCCTTATCTTCTGCCGTTCTTAACACCATTTGCTTTGCAGTGCAATCTAAGGTGGCTCGATTTTTCACCAGCCAATCTATACCTAAGATTAAATCGAACTCACTAAATGGCAGCTCCATCAAATCCGCTAAAAAGGTAACCCCTTGGACTACTAAAGGCACCTCCCTAAACAACTTATTCACTCCCACTGGCTGACCTAATGGACTTGTCACAGTTATCCCATTCGCAGTAATTTCAAACATATCACCCAAAGGTTCAATCATATTGCATGCAACATATGAATGCGTCGATCCAATATCAATCAATGCTGTATAAGGTAACTCAAATATAAAGAACATACCCATTATCACATCTAGGGCATCCTTATCTTCCCAGCGACGAGCAGCATAAACTAAAGCTGGCTGCCTCGCCTCAGCATGACTTGTATTTTCGCCTGGTGCTCCATGTCTACGCCTATTGCTGTTATCGCCCCTTTCCTGCCCACGACCCCTTGGCTACAGCTGACCACCCCATGGTGGCTGAGCACCACCTTGGCCCACGACTGGCACTTGACCTAGCATTCTAGGGCAATTCTTGATTCTATGCTCCCTAGACCCACAAGCTAAACAAACTCCCATCCTCTTCCAACATTCACCTCCACGGCTTCTACCACAACCAGCACAAGGTGACACCCTTGGTTTAATAGCAGGGGGCCCTACTCTAACTGGCCCATTAAATCTAGCCCTAGCCCTAGGCCTCTGCCCAACACCAGGAGTCTCAGCCTCCCTTTTATTCTTACCCTTTTCTTTCTCCCGATTTAGGCACTCAGTGCACTTTACCTCTTTCGCTATCTTTGTTTTCTCCACCAATTTCGAGAAAACTCTCTCCCTTTGTGGAGCTATCAATACCCTGAGGCTATGTCTAAGTTCATACTCAAACCTAATGCAACGCTCATAGTTCGTTGCCACCATAACCCTTGTTATACCTACTAAGACGTAGAAATTTCGCCTCATACTCCGCCACAGATTTGTTTCCCTAGGTCAAGTTCAGGAACTCCTTCCTTCTAGCATCCACATAACTCGCACCTACATACTTCCCTTGAAACGCAGTCTTGAAGAACTCCCATGTGACCTACTCAGGTTGGGTGCCCTCTTTCACTGTTAGCCATCATTGGTAAGCTTCTTCCCTAAGCAGTGACACCGCCCCTTTCAGCTTTTGTTCAGGTGAACAGTCCAAGTCCTGCATTATCCTTCAGTGGCCTCCAACCAGTATTCTGCCACGTTAGGAGCCACACCAGCCATGCCCTTAAAGATCTCAGCCCCATTTGAATGAAGTCATTCCGGAATGGACCCCTGATTTCTCGTGGCGTTATTGGGCCCAGTGACCCTTTCCAAAATCCTCAGCATTGCCTTCGACAATGCATCTTCTCCCGCGGCCTGGTCATATGGTCCATTCCCAGCCACTAGTGAGGCCGGAGCCTCATCTACTCCAACATCGGGCATATGGCCCAATGCCGACGGTTTAGCCCTAGCACTTTCGAGGCCTCGGCGACGGCCTCTTGCACCTCTTCTAGCACTCATCATGTTATCTAAATTAGAAATTTTATGAAGTTTTAGTTAGTTTCAATAATTAAATCAATTTTTTATGAAAGTATTAAAAAAGAGATTGTTTTCGTAATTCCTCTACAGTTCCAAGGTCCTACGGGCATCAGTTTCAATCTAAAAACCTTAGTATAATCATCTAAAGTAGCCCACTAGCTATCTACAGTATATCAAATTAAACAGGCTTAAGAAATAAAAGAACTTACTTGGTTCGACGTCGGAGACTCGGTGTGCCGCACAGCAAGACTTCCCTTTTTCCAAAACATTGTGATCCAAATTTTTTTTTTAAAAACAAAATCCAAGTAATAAGGCCCACTTCATAGCCCTAGTTTTGTAATCTAGCTCTGATACCACTAAATGTAACACCCCAACCTCGACCCGAATGTTATGGTTGAATCTGGCGCGTCACATTGAAGTGTTTTAGCGAAAAACCTTGTTTTCATTAAAAACCCTTCCTTAAAATATGAGACCTTGATAAACTTATAAAAAACTCTCTTTTCAATCGCAAAAACTTGTTTAAAACATATGATTTATGAAAACCTATCATTTGAAAATTTAGTTGCGGAAACATAGAAAAACATACTATGATTTAGGAAACTAATGTTCAACTTCTCGTAATTACAACGCATAAAAATATTAATCCAAATAATAACAAAAAGGGAAGGTCTTATTACAATTTGGCCTAAAAATTTCTTGATACACTAAAAACTTATATGCTTTTAAAAAGAAAACAAGTCTAAGTTATCCTACTAGCTGGCCACCCAGAGTCCCTCCAAACATCGAACCTTCTATTGAGCATCACCTGAGAAAAATAAAAGAGGGGGTGAGTTTTCGCAGACTCAGTGTGTACTACCCTCAACAAACATAAAGCAAACATCAACCACCGTAAAATTGTACATGCAATGCAATACAGTGCAATCCCACCCTAATAATCCAACCGCTACACATCAACTCCGTCCCTCGATACATATCATGTGGTGATATAAATATCGACCCACCCAACCGATACACATCAATGGTAGCCCAGTTGTGGAACTACCTTAATTCATATATTAGGCTTAAAAGCCATCAGTGGATCCACGATTATCAAGCAACCATGCGATCCTCATAGACTTCCTCCGTTCTATAATTTCCAACACAGATGCAACCTACGCAGAATATCATATGTATGCAGCAGATATACATGTAACATCCATAAAACTTACATTCAATACATAGGGGTATTTTGGTCATTTTGGTCATTTTTTCCTTTAGGGGAATTTCAATAATTTTTCTTTTATTGTGGGTTTTTTACTTACCTTGGCCCGTTAACAAATCCCGTAAGCTTAGATGAACGAATACTATGCACCAGGTAGGATTCCAGAGAAGAGGAGGTGAGTCATTAAGACCGCTTAAGTACCAAGCTCTCCTTAGATCCAATCTTAGGCATACATATACCCGTTGCACACCTTAACCCTATAACTTGTCCATGGTCTCATTTAATTAATTAAGTTTTATGCAGTCATCATATACTAGGCCCAAAACCCCTTACAAAGCCTAGACAAATCCACATACTTGTATATGGCCCACTAGGCCCAATCATATTTATATGGCCCATTAGGGCTATATCATATTTATATGGCCCATTAGGCTCAAATCACATTCATATGGCCTATTAGGCCCAAATCACATTTATATTCATGCTCACATTCGAATTTTCCATCACATAGCATCAATTATCAATTTTCGCCTATTATGGCCCAATAGCTCATCAGGCCCATTAAGCCTATTCTGGCCCGGTTGGCCAATTCATAGCCCAAGTCTATGGAATCACCCATGGGGTCTCAGATAACCTATCGGCTTCCTCCTTTCGATTGTTCGCACACTCACAAGACTATCGAAGCCGAACTTTCAGCTTTTCGGCATTTCAGCTTTTGTCGATCTACTATGTGTGTGAAGTGTATGTACACACTTGGTAAGAAAGCGTGTTGAAATCTTCCTAGCCTGAACCTACAATCGATATCACTCAAGAATTAATCTCACATACTTATCAAATACTTTACCAAAAGCCGAAATCTCACCTTAACCTTACCTGAAACGCCAAGCCTTAATAGCTTTCCCTTGATCACTAACCATGAGTACTTTTCAAATCTGCATTAACATTTATCGTTAAAAACATAATAGGTGACTTTTATCCAACATATGTCACCCTTTTCTACTAAAGCCTATTCGGCCAACCCTTACTAAGTGAAGAACACTTACCAAAGTCTCACACCTGAGGAGCAAATCGGTAGGGATCCAAAAGACTGGGATTCGATACTAATCCTACCAAAATCGATTAGAAGAAGTGAGGAACAGAGTAATTGATACTTAGCAAAACCGATTGGAAGAACAAAGCACTTACACCAGGACTGACCGATTAGAAATAGTAGTGGCGGCACCAAGGGTATTCGGCCCTTGCGATTTGTATGGCAAAAAGAGGGTTATTCGGCTCCAAGGGAAAAAAGAAAAAGAAGTCGGCTAGACTGAAAGTGAATCAAAAAGATTTTAGTAAAGGAAGAATGGAAAATCAGCACAAGAACACAAAAGAAGAATAAGGGATTTTCGACTTTTGGATCTTGGAGAGAAAAAGAAAAAAAACGGTTTTCGGCAACAAGGTTAAGGAGAATTCGGTATTAGCCTGGCAACCCTACATTTGACACCTATATATAGCCTCTATAGCCGAATTTCCCATGCCTAAATTCCCAATTCAGCTCCACCTCTTCTTCACTCCTCATCTCCTAGTTTTTCTCCTTGATAACCCCTTAATCCCCTCCTCAAATTTCTCCTCTTATCACTCTCTACAGAGTTCATTCCAACGCCACCTCTGTCCAACTCTTAAGCAAAAATAAATCCCTCTTTTGCGCAAGGTGGGATTCGAACCCCATACCCCATTGCCTTGCCTTGCCTGTGACGCCACTTGCCACTCTACCACAAGGCTTCCTTGTGTCCAATTCTTCCTTCATTTATTCAAAACCCCACCTACTTGCCATCAAGGTTCTTTTAATTATTAACCCATAATTTTTTTTACCCTAGGTTCGAGTCAAACCTTAACCGAGACCTACTATCACATAATTAACACTTAACCGGGAATACTAAGCACACTTTTTATCAAAACTGAAGAAAAAAAATTTAGGATTTCGGGATTTTTGGGGCGTTACATCTCGAATGATATTCTATAGGACGTGTTGAAGAAGAAGACTGCCACTACATTATGGGCAACGCTGCAACAGCTATGCATATCAAAAAGCCTAACTAGCAAGTTACATATAAAGGAGCGCCTTTATGCTCATCGTTTGGAGGAAGGTGTGTCTGTCCACGAACACTTAACTATGTTTAAAGAAATTCTCTCGAGCCTAGAGGCCATGGAGGTTCAGTATGATAAATAAGATTTAGGATTAATTCTACTTTGATCATTTCCCCATCTTATTTAACATTTATAGATACGATTTTGTATAGTCACGAATCTCTCACAGTTGATAAATTCTATGCTTCTTTCACCTCGTATGACAAGATAAAGCATCTTGTTGTTGGATTCAACTCTCAAGGAGAGGGTCTCATTATTTGTGGGAGACAAGAATGACCTACTGATAATAATTGTGAGAGGACACATGAATGAAATCCTTACAGTAAATCTAAGGGTAGATCGAGATCTTCAAACTGAGGTAAACTCTATAACTTCTACAAGAAGAAAGAGCACATTAAGTCTGAGTGCTATAAGTTCCATAATAAGATCAAAAGGGAGGTGACAAATCAAAAGAGAAAACAACCAGAAAAATCAGGTGAAGCTGATGTTGTAGAAGACTGGCAAATTGTACATTTTGCAGTGTTCATTGTTATTGGTGATGCAGTCGTCGCTTCCTCCTCCTTGTTAGATGATGATGTTTCTAAAATTTGGCATATGCGTCTAGGGCATATATGTGAAAATGACATGGCAAAATTGAGTAGAAGAGGACTTCTTGATGGACAAGGTATTAACAAACTGAAGTTATATGAGCACTGCATTTTGGGGAAGCAAAAGAGAGTATGATTCACCAAAGGAATCCATAACATGAAGGGAACATTGAATTATATTCATTCTGATCTTTGGGGACCATCTAGAGTGCCTTTAAAGGTTGGCGCTAATTATATGCCGACGATCATTAATGATTTTTTAGAAAAGTTTGGGCATTCTTCTTAAAGCAAAAAAGTGATGTGTTTTCCACATTTAAGACTTGGAACACTATGATCGAGAAGCAGACAGAAAAATAGATAAAACACCTCTGCATAGATAATGACTTGAAATCATGTTCTGATAAGTTAAATGAATTGTGCAAATCAGAAGGAATCTTAAGACACTTGATAGTTCGTCATACTCCACAACAAAATTGTATTGCAAAATGAATGAATAGAACAATCAAGGAAAAGGTTCAATGTATGTTATTGAATGCTTGTTTACTAAAGTCATTTTTGGCTGAAGCGGCCTTTATTGCATATTTTCTAATTAACTGGTCTCTGTCCATTGCCATTGAGAAAAGGACTCGACAAGAGGTATGGTCTGGTAATCCTGTTAATTATTTTGATTTGAAGATTTTTGGGTGTCATGCATATGCTCATGTTGATAATGGAAAATTGGAACCTAGATCCATTAAATGTGTTTTTCTTGGTGATAAGGCTGGCGTTAAAGGGTATAAGTTATGATGTCTTGAAATGAGGAAAGTTGTAATTAGTAGAGATGTTATTTTTTTATGGAACTCCTACGTTGTCTAACTTATCTCCTTAAGACTCTTCCAATAAATACCAGCAAAGTTCAAATGCACATGTGAAGTAGGTGGAGCTTCAGATTGATCTAGGATCTACAACAGAGTCTACTCTTCAAGTTAGTATAAAAACTCAGAGTAGAGCTGCTTCTTCACCACAATATTCTATTGCCAAGAATAGACCTAGAAGAAAAACTAAACATCTAAAGAGGTTCACTGAGGCTGATTTAGTTGCTTATACTCTAAATGTAGTTAAAGATATAGATGCAAATCAAGAGCCATATACTTATTCTAAGGTAGTTAGCTGTGAAGATTCAGGATTGTGGATGTCTTCCATGCAAGAAGAGATGGAATTGCTCCATAAGAATAGAACATTAGACCTAGTAAAGCTTTCTAAGGTTAAAAAGGCTGTTCATTGTAAATGGGTTTTCAAAAAGAAAGAAAGGACTCTAAGATTTGAAGAACCTAGAGATAAAGTAAGGCTAGTTGCAAAAAGTTACAGTTAAATTTTAAGTGTAGACTTCACAGATGTGTTCTCTCCAGTTGTGAAGCATAGTTCGATTCGAGCCTTGCTTGGTCTTGTGTCAATGTATGATTTGGAGCTTGAGCAGTTAGATGTAAAACTAGATTTCTTGCATGGAGAAAGTTAGGAAGATATTTACAAGCAACAACTGGAGGATTTTATAGTCTCAGAAAAGCAAAACTATGTTTGCTTGCTGGAAAAGTCCCTTTTATGGCCTGAAACAGTCACCTAGGTAGTGGTACAAGAAGTTTGATTCATTTATGACTGCTCATGATTTCAAAAGAAGCAACTTTGACAGTTGTATTTATTTTAAGAAAAATAGAAAAATAGTAATGGTTCATTTGTATATCTACTTCTCTATGTTGATGACATGTTGATAGCAGCCAAAGATAAAGAAGAGATAAGAACGGTCAAAGCCCAACTTAGTAAAGAATTTGAGATGAAATATTTGGGAGTAGCAAAGAAGATACTTGGGATAGAGATTCTCAGAGATAGAAGGGTACATTGAGAAAGTTCTATGCATGTTCAATATGAAGAGTGTCAAGCCTGTTAGTACTCTATTAGCAACCCACTTCAGACTTTCATCGACTTTGTCTCCACAATCAAAATATGAGATTGACTACATGTCACGTGTTCCATATTCTATTACAGTAGGATCTCTCATGTATGCTATGGTTTGCTCACATCCAAATTTATCATATGCAGTTAGTGCAGTTAGTAGATACATGGAAAATCCTGATAAAGAACACTAAAAAGTAGTTCAGTGGATTTTCATATACTTACGAGGTACTACTAATGTTTTCTTACAGTTTGGAAGAACTAGAGATAGAGAAATTGGGTATGTTGATTCTGATTTTGCTGGAGACCTTAGTAAAAAGGTATGTCTTTACTATTGGGGATTGCGCAATCAGTTGGAAAGCCACTTTGTATACTACAGTTACTTTGTCTACTTCTGAACATAAGTACATGGCGATTACTAAGGCTTGCAAAGAAGCTATTTGGTTAAAGAGACTCTTTGGTGAACTCAGTAAAGACCTTCATATCAGTACAGTGTTTTGTGATAGTTAGAGTGTCATCTTCCTTATGAAGGATCAAATGTTTTATAAGACAACAAAGCACATTGATGTTTGGTATCATTTTGTTTGTGATATTATTTCTCATGGTGATATTGTTGTGAGAAAAGTTAGTACTCATGATAATCCTATAGATATGATGACTAAGTCATTTCCTATAACTAAGTTTGAGCATTGCTTGGACTTGGTTGGCATTCATTATTGAAGAATATCCCTTTAGGGGTTTTTTGGAAGAGGAGGAGAACTTGTTCGTTGAGAGTTCATGATTGATAAGTGTCAAAAGTAATACATTTTAACCCCATTCTTAATGCATTTTTGGGTGATTAATCAATGAAAAATGGTAAATTTTATACTCCTAATCCTTTAAATTCATGTTTCTATACTTAGGGGAGCATTCAGGAGCAAAATGAGCAAAAATGGAGTGAAAATAAGATAATTGGAGTAGATTTTAGGAGCCACACAAGCTAGGCCTTCCCACACGGATTGGGCCTTCCCACACGACAATGTGCCGGACCATTTGGATTTCATAATTTGAACTCTGAACACACAGAAAAACTCAATTTTTAGATTTTTTGGGCATTTTAATACCTATAAATACCAAATATAAGAAGAAGAAAGTGAGCCATTAGAGAATATTAAAGAAAACAACTCCGAAAATACCATTGAAGTCGACTCTGAAACAGATTTCTATGAAGATTAAAGATCTCCTTTTAATTTCTTTGAAGTTTTTATGAGTTTCTTTATTTGTGTAACGCCCCAAAAATCCCGAAATCCAAAAATCCCGAAATCCCAAATTTCTTTTATTTTCGATTTTGATGAAAATTATGTTTAATATTCTTATCCAAGCGATAATTTTAGTAAGTCTTAGCTAAGGTTGAGTTCGAATTAAGGGGTAGAAATTATAATTTATTTATTAAAAGAATCAGGGCTGACAAGTAGGTGGGCTTTTGAATAAATGAAGAAACAATTGGACACAAAAAGAGCCTGTGGTGGAGTGGCTAAGTGACGCCACATAAGGTGTAGTGAGGTGGTGTTAGTAGCTAGCAAGGGGGTCCAAGGTTCGAATCCTAAGTTTAGTATTTTTAGAATTTAATTTTGGCCTTCTAGAAGGATGGAAGTGGCGTGAAGATAGACTCCAATGGGAGTGTTCAAAAGAGAAAATTAAGGAAAGGATCAAGGGGTTATTAGGGAGAAGAATGAGGATATAAGAAGTGAGGAGTAAGTGGCGCTGAATTGGGAACTTGGGCTTGAAGAATTCAGCTATAGGGCTATAAATAGGTGCGAATGGGAGGGTTGAGAAGTTAATGACGAATTTCCCTTCACTTTGTGCCAGAAACCCTTTTCTCTTCAAGATCCAAAAAGCCGAAAACCCTCTATTTTACTTTCTTTTCTTTTTGCCAATTTCTATTCTCCTCTACACAATCTTCTTTGCCAATTTCTTCTACTACTCTTCTTCTTTAATCTGTACCAAATAAACCTTATTCACCATACTTAGTTTGAAAAGTCGAAAAACTGAATCTTCTAAGGGCCGAATACTTTTTGACCGAATCTAGTGTAAGTGTTGCTCTTCCAATTGGTTTTTCTTTGTTTAGTATCAATTATTGTCCCTCACTCTTTCTAATCAAATTTGGTAGGGAATTAGTATCGGATCTTGGTTTTTAGCTCTCTACCGAATTGCTCATTAAGGTGTTGCGGTTTTGGTAAGTAATCTTCTTACATTGGCTAAGGTGGCCGAATGGTCATAGTTATGGTAAGGAGACTTGTGTTGGATACGAGCCACCTATTATTTGGGTTTTAATAGTTAAGATTTGTGCAGATCTAGGAAATACGTGATCAAGGAAAAAGCGATTAAGATTGGGCTCAAGGTAAGGTTAAGGTGAGGTTTCAGTTTTTGAGTAAATAAGTATTAAGCATGCTATTAATTGAAGGATGATATCAATTGTAGGTTTGGGCTAAGGAGATTGCATCACACTTGCTTACCAGGTGTGTACATACACTGCACACACACAATGAATGGGCAAAAGCCGAAAAGCCGAAATGCCGAAATACCGAAAAGCCGAAAGTTTGGCTACGGAAGTCTTACGAGTGCGCAAACACTTGTAAGAGGGAAACCGATAGGTTGTCTGAGGCCCACGGGCGATTCCGTGGACTTGGGTTGTGATTTGGCCATATAGGCCAGATGGGCTAAATGGGCCCAATGGGTTGTTGGGCCCATGATAGGCAAAAATTGAGTATTGATGCTATATTATAGAAAGTTTGTATGTGAGCATGAATATGAATGTGACTGGGCCTAACGGGCCATATAAATGTGATTTGGGCCTAATGGGCCATATACAGGTGATTTGAGACTAATGGGCCATATGAATATGATTGGGCTTAATGGGCCAAATACAGGTATGTGAAATTGTTTGGGCTTTGTAAGGGGTTTTGGGCCTAGTATATGATATCAACATAAGACTTAATTAATTATTTGCGACCGTGGACAAGTCATAGGGTTAAGGTGTGGCAATGGGTATATGCATGTCTAGGGTTGGATCTAAGGAGAGCTTGGTACTTAAGCAGTCTTAATGACCCACTTCCTCTTCTCTGGAATCCTATCTGATGCATAGTATTCGTTCATCTTAGCTCACGGGACTTGTTAACGGGCCAAGATAAGTGAAAACTATAATTGAAGGAAAATTACCGAAATACCTCTAAGGGCAAAAATGACCAAAACACCCATAGGTGTTGAATGTAAGTTTTGTGGATGCGACATGCATACATATGATATTCTGCTTAGGTTGCATATGGGTTGGGAATTATAGAACGGAGGAAGTATATGAGGATCGCATGGTTGCTTGACAATCGTGGATCCACCGACGGCTTCTAAAGCCCAATATGTAAATGAAGGTAGTTCCACAATCGATTTACCATGGTGTGTGGGTTGGGTGGGTCGATATTTATATCCCCACATGGTGTGACGGGGGACGGAGCCGATGTGTAGCGGATGGATAATTTGGATGGGATTACATTGCATGATTGATGAATGATGTTGTTTTTTTTTAATGCTTGTTCTTGTCGAGGGTTGTACACACTGAGTTTGCGAAAGCTCACCCCCCTCTTTCATTTTATTTTCACGTGATGCTCAGTAGAAGGTTCGATGTTTGGAAGGACTCTGGGTGGCCAGCTAGCAAGATGATTTGGACTTGGGTTTTTTTTTTATTTCAAGCATTTAAGTTTTTTTTACTTCTTTTTAAGTATGTTCCAGACCAGATTGTAATAAGGTTTTCATTGTGTTATTATTACTTGAATATTATTATTTTTAATGTAATTACAAGGAGTTGAACATGGGTTTTCTAAATTATAGTATGTTTTCTACGTTTCCGTAATTAAATTTTTAAACGATAAGTCTTCTTAAATTAAATATTTTAACAAAGTTTTTACAACTGAAGGTGTTTTTTTTTTAAGTTAATTAAGATTCTTTTATTTTAAGAAGGATTTTCAATGAAAACACGATTTTCGCTAAAACACTTCAATGTGACACACTAGATTCGGCCATAATGTCTGAGCCGGGTTTAGGGTGTTACATTTAGTGGTATCAGAGCCTAGGTTGCAAAACTCGGGCTGTGAAGTGGATCGCGATGCTTTGGAAAAATAGAAATCTTATTGAGCGGCACATCGAGTCTCCGACGTTGAACCAAGTAAGTACTTTTATTTTTAAGTTCGTTTAAATCGTTATACAGTAGATAGTTAGAGGGCTACTTTAGATGATGGTTAGAATAGAACTAAAGCCCGTAGGATCTGGAAACTATAGAGGATTTTCGAAAACAATCTTCTCTTTAAATATTTTCATAAAACATCGGTGTAATTATTAAACTAACTAAAACTTCATAAAATTTCTAATTCAGATAATACGCGAATCGACGATGAGTACTAGAAGAGGTGTAAGAGGCCGTGGCCGAGGCCGCGGAAGTGTTAGGGCTGAATCGTCAGCATCGGGCCATATGCCCGATGTTGGAGTAGAAAAGGCTCTGGCCTCACCTGTGGCTGGGAATCGACAGTATGATCGGGCCGCGGGAGAAGATGCATTGTCGTGGCAATGCTGAGGATTTTGGAAAGGGTCGCTGGGCCCAATAATGGCAACGAAAATCGGGGGTCCATTCCAGAACGACTTCAATCGAACGGGGATGAGATCTTTAAGGGCGTGGCTAACGTGGCTCCTACTATGGTAGAATATTGGTTGGAGGCCACTGAAAGCATAATGGAGGATTTGGACTGCTCATTTGAGCAAAAGTTGAAAGGGGCGGCGTCATTGCTTAGGGAGGAAGCCTACCAGTGGTGGTTGACAGTGAAAGAGGGCACCCAACTGGAGCGGGTCACCTGGGAGTTTTTCGAAGCTACATTCCAAGGGAAGTAGTGGGTGCAAGCTATGTGGATGCTAGAAGGAAGGATTTCCTGAACTTGACCCAAGGAAACAAGTCGGTGGCGGAATATGAGGCGGAGTTTCTATGCTTAGTAGGTATGCAAGAGTAATGGTGGCAACAGAGTATGAGCGTTGCGTTAGGTTTAAGGATGGGCTTAGAGATAGCCTTAGGGTGCTGATAGCTCCACAAAAGGAACGAGTTTTCTCGGAGTTGGCGGAGAAAGAAAAGATAGTTGAGGAGGTAAAGCGCATTGAGCGCCTAAATTGGGAGAAAGAAAGGGGTAAGAATAAGAGGGAGGCTGAGACTCCTGGTGTCGATCAGAAGCCTAGGGCTAGGGCCAGAGTTGATAGGCCAGTTAGAGTAGGGGCCCCTGCTATTAATCCAGGGGTGCCACCTTGTGCTGATTGTGGGAGAAGCCATAGAGGCGAGTGTTGAAAGAGGATGGGATCTTCTTTAGCTTGTGGGTATATGGAGCATAGGATCAAAGATCACCCCTGAATGCTAGGTCGAGAGCCAGTAGTGGGCCAAGCTGGTGCTCAGCCACCAAGGGGTGGTCAGCTGCCGCCAAAGGGCCGTGAGCAGGCCAGGGGTGGTGACGGCAATGGACGTGGACGTGGAGTACTAGGCGGAAATGCAGGCCATGCTGAGGCGAGGCAGCCAGCTTTGTTTTATGCTGCTCGTCGCCGAGAAGATGAAGATGCTCTAGAAGCGAATACTGGTAAGTACTTTATCCATAGTGTGCGATCTATCTATTCTGAAATAAGAAATAGAGTGCGCAGCAGAAGCGTAGTGGTGTAACTTAAGCGGTGTGACGTCAATATCCTCAACTGTTTAAACAAGGTAAATTTTGAGGATGAAATTTTTTTTACGGGGTAGAGTTGTAACGCCCCAAAAATCCCGAAATTAAAAAATCTTGAAATCCCAAATTTCCTTTATTTTCAATTTTGATGAAATTTGTGTTTAATATTCTTATCCAAGCGATAATTTTAGTAGGTCTTAGCTAAGGTTGAGTTCTAATTAAGGGGTAGAAGAAATTATAATTTATTTATTAAAATAATCAGGGCTAACAAGTAGGTGGGCTTTTGAATAAATGAAGAAACAATTGGACACAAAAAGAGCCTGTGGTGGAGTGGTTAAGTGACGCCACATAAGGTGTAGTGAGGTAGCGTTAGTAGCTAGCAAGGGGGTCCAAGGTTCGAATCCTAGCTTAGTATTTTTAGAATTTAATTTTGGCCTTCTAGAAGGATAGAAGTGGTGTGAAGATGGACTCCAAGGGGAGTGTTTAAAAGAGAAAATTAAGGAAAGGATCAAGGGGTTATCAGGAAGAAAAACGAGGAGATGAGAAGTGAGGAGTAAGTGGAGCTGAATTGGGAACTTGGGCTTGAAGAATTCGGCTATAGGGCTATAAATAGGTGCGAATGGGAGGGTTGAGAAGTTAATGACGAACTTCCCTTCACTTTGTGCCAGAAACCCTTTTCTCTTCAAGATCCAAAAAGTCGAAAACCCTCTATTTTACTTTCTTTTCTTTCTGCCGATTTTTATTCTCCTCTACACAATCTTCTTTGCCGATTTCTTCTACTACTCTTCTTCTTTAATCTATACCAAATAAACCTTATTCACCATACTTAGTTTGAAAAGCCAAAAAACCGAATCTTCTAAGGGCCGAATACTTTTTGACCGAATCTAGTGTAAGTGCTGCTCTTCCAATCAGTTTTTCTTTGTTTAGTATCGATTATTGTCCCTCACTCTTTCTAATCAACTTTGGTAGGGAATTAGTATCGGATCTTGGTTTTTAACTCTCGGTCGAATTGCTCTTTAAGGTGTTGCGGTTTTGGTAAGTAATCTTCTTCCATTTGCTAAGGTGGCCAAATGGTCATAGTTATGGTAAGGAGACTTATGTTGGATACGAGTCACCTATTATTCGAGTTTTAATAGTTAAGATTTGTGCAGATCTAGGAAATAGGTGATCAAGGAAAAAGCGATTAAGGATTGGGCTTAAGGTAAGGTTAAGGTGATGTTTCAGTTTTTGAGTAAATAAGTATTAAGCATGCGATTAATTGAAGGATGATATAGATTGTAGGTTTGGGCTAAGGAGATCGCATCACGCTTGCTTACCAGGTGTGTACATACACTGCACACACACAATGAATGGGCAAAAGCCGATATGTCAAAAAATCAAAAGTTTGGCTACGGTAGTCTTGCGAGTGCACGAACACTCATACGAGGGAAACCGATAGGTTGCCTGAGGCCCACGGCCGATTCCGTGGACTTGGGTTGTGATTTGGCCATATAGGCCAGTTGGGCTAAATGGGTCCAATCGATTGTTGGGCCCGTAATAGGCATAAACTGAGTATTGATGCTATGTGATAGAAAGTTTGTATGTGAGCATGAATATGAATGTGACTGGGCCTAACGGGCTATATAAATGTGATTTGGGCCTAATGGGCCATATGAATATGATTGAGCTTAATGGGCCAGATACAGGTATGTGAAATTGTTTGGGCTTTGTAAGGGGTTTTGGGCCTAGTATATGATATCCACATAAGACTTAATTAATTATTTGCGACCGTGGACAAGTCATAGGGTTAAGGTGTGGCAACGGGTATATGCATGTCTAGGATTGGATCTAGGAAGAGCTTGGTACTTAAGCGGTCTTAATGACCCACCTCCTCTTCTCTAGAATCCTACCTGGTGCATAGTATTCGTTCATCTTAGCTCACGGGACTTGTTAACGGGCCAAGATAAGTGAAAACCGTAATTAAGGGAAAATTACAAAATGCCCCTAAGAGCAAAAATAACCAAAATACCCCTAGGTGTTGAATGTAAGTTTTGTGGATGCGACATGCATACATATGATATTCTGCTTAGGTTGCATATGGGTTGGGAATTATGGAACGGAGGAAGTATATGAAGATCGCATGGTTGCTTGACAATCGTGGATCCACTGACTACTTTTAAAGCCCAATATGTAAATGAAGGTAGTTCCGCAACCGGGCTACCATGGTGTATGGGTTGGGTGGGTCGATATTTATATCCCCACATGGTGTGACGGGGGACGGAGCCGGTGTTTAGCGGATGGATAATTTGGATGGGATTGCATTGCATGATTGATAAATGATGTTTTTTTTAATGCTTGTTCTTGTCGAGGGTTGTACACACTGAGTTTCCAAAAACTCACCCACCTCTTTTATTTTATTTTCAGGTGATGCTCAGTAGAAGGTTCAATATTTGGAAGGACTTTGGGTGGCCAGCTAGCAAGATGATTTGGAATTGAGTTTTTTTTTTATTTCAAGCATTTAAGTTTTTTTACTTCTTTTTAAGTATGTTCCAGACCAGATTGTAATAAGGTTTTCATTGTGTTATTATTACTTGAATTATTATTATTTTCAATGTAATTACAAGGAGTTGAACATGGGTTTTCTAAATTATAGTATGTTTTCTACGTTTCCGCAATTAAATTTTTAAATAATAAGTCTTCTTAAATCAAATGTTTCAACAAAGTTTTTGCAACTGGATGTGTTTTTTTTAAGTTAATTAAGGTTTCTTTTATTTTAAGAAGGGTTTTCAATGAAAACACGGTTTTCGCTAAAACACTTCAATGTGACACACCAGATTCGGCCATAATGTCTGGGTCGGGTTTGGGGTGTTATAATTTCTTATGGTTATACTGACTTTGAGATATTTTTATTTGTGATTATGAAAAAATTTTCTAAATACCTAGGGGAGATGAACCCTGTGATGAATTCAATCTTTTGATTTCTATTTTACGCAATAAATACTTGAATCTTGTTTTTAGTTATGTGTGTTTAATTCTTGATTTAATATTTCAGGATTAATAATTCATATTCGATGTGCTTAACTCAGAGGAGGAATAGACCTTGTTTAAGATTAGATTTAGCATAATCGAATAGAATTGCATGTAATCCTAGAAATAGGACGACATAAATCTATCAGATTAGAGTCAAATCTAATAAAGGAATCCATAGATCGAGTTAATGTGATAATAGGGTTTTAATTAGAAATTAATTTCAATTAATCAACCTAGAGTTAGTTGCTCTTAGTTTTGAAGAGAGATATTAGCATAATTTAGGGATTTTTACGGATCAATATATTAAGTGAATAAATTGTTTAATTCAGATTGATAATGATAGATGCAGTCTAGGTGGATTCTTTCCTAGGTATTGTTTTGCTTCTTGGTTATTATTCTTTTATTTTCCTGATCTATTCTTTGTTGAGTTCTTAGTTAATTGATTTAGTTAATTTTAGTTTAATTCAATCACTTCAATTTGTCGGTTAGATAATAGGAAGACAATAATTACTAGTACTTTTAGTCCTCATGGGAACGATCTCTTTGCTCACCATAGTTATACTATTTATCAATAGGTGCACTTGCCTTTGTCGTATTTTTAGTTAGTTTCATGGACACCGAGTTTTTAGTGTCGTTGTCAAGGACTTAAATATTAGGAAAACTTTATTTCTATTAATTTAGCCATTTTTTGTTTTACTTTTATTTTTTTGTTTAATTTAATTTTATATTTTTATATTTTCTTTTGTTTGATTTTGACAGGTTGTTTTGGTTTATGACTAGAGAAAACCCGTTGGAACCAATAATTTTTTTATAGTGAGATTGAAAGAACTGCTCGCAGAAAAGAGGTTAGAGAAGCAGGGAAAAATCAACAGAGTACAATAGACGATCATGAGGAAATGAACATTACTGTGGAGATGGGTGATAATCAAAATAATCAGCTACCTCTTGCAGGTCCTACCCCTCATACTATGTATAATTATGTTAAGCTCACTCTGATTGGGGCTGAATTGAGTATTGTTAGGCCAATTGTTAATGCAAATAAATTTGAGGTCAAGCCGAGCACAATTCAAATGGTGCAAAATATGTTCAGTTTGATGGTTTGCAAGATGAAAATCCATATGCTCATTTGGCTAACTTTCTAGAGATTTGCAATACTTTCAAGATCAATGGTGTTATTGATGACGCCATATGCTTATGGTTGCTCCCATTCTCATTGAGTAGCAAGACAAAACAGTGGTTAAACTTTTTACCACGAGGTTCTATCACTACTTAGGCATAGATAATTAAAATTTTTTTTGTTAAAATATTTTTCACCAGCTAAATAGCTAAGTTGAGGAATGACATATTTTCCTTTGTTCAGTTTGATATTGAAACTCTTTAGGACACATAGGAGAGATTCAAGGATTTGTTGAGAAGGTGTCCTCACCATAGGTTACTTTTGTGGCTCCAACTTCAAACTTTTTACAATGATTTGAACCCCTCAACTAGACAAATGATTGATGCAGTAGCTGGCGGAATTTTAAATAACAAAACACCTAAGGCAGCTCAAAAATTTAATGAAGAGATGGCACTGAATAATTATTAGTGGAAAGTTACAAGAGTAAAACCTATCAAGGTAGCCAGAGTTTTTGATATTGATGCAGTTTCTATGCTAGCTAATCAGGTTGAAGCTCTTGATAAGAAAATTGATGGGTTAAATTTGTCTAAACAGGTGAATCCGATGATGCAGTGCAATGAAAATGGAGCGAGGATGGTTAATTCAGAGTATTCACCCTTCAAGTCTAACATGAAGCATGAACAAGTTGACTTTATGGGTAATAATTCTATATTTCAAAATAATCCTTATAGCAATACGTATAAAGCAAGTTGGAGGAACCATCCAAATTTCTCATGGGGTGGTCAAGAAAATCAAAGGTCACAACCCCTTCTGGGTTTTCAGCAACCTTATCAGCAAGAAAAGAAACCGAACCTTGAAGAGATGTTAGCCAAATTTATTTCGATGTCAGAAATTTGATTTCAAAACACTAAGGTAGTTTTGAAAAATAAGCAAGCATCAATTCATAGGCTTAAAAATTAGATTGGGTAGTTAGCTAAACTGTTTTCAGAAAGACAACAAGGTAGCTTACCTAGTAACACTGAACCCAATCCCAAAGAGCATATTAAGGTAGTTACATTGAGGAATAAGAATCTAAAAGAGCATATTAAGGTAGTTACATTGAGGAATAAGAAGGAGTTGTCTGGACCCAAGAAGAAGTTGAAATAAGAAACTGATAAGAAAGATGATAGGATGGCAAAAACCGAAAAAATTCAAACACCGGTACTTCAAGAATACAAACCACCGATACTATACCCATCAAAGTTAAAGAAAGGCCATATGGATGTACAATTTGATAATTTTCTTAAACTTTTTAAACAATTACATATTAACTTACCTTTTGTTGATGCTCTTTTACAGATGCCCACATATGAAAAATTTTTAAAAGAGCTTTTAACAAATAAAAGAAAGTTTGAAGAACTATCCACTGTGGAACTTAATGAGGAGCATTTAGACATTCTCCAAAATAAACTGCCCACCAAGCTAAATGACCCAGGAAGTTTTACTATTCCTTGTTTTATTGGTAGTTTAAACATTGAAAAAGCATTGGCTGATTTAGGTGCTAATATTAATTTGATGCCTTCTAAAATGTTTAAGCAACTTGGTCTTCTGGAACCAAAACCCACTAGGATGAGTATTCAATTAGCTGATAGATTTATTTAGGGGTATTATTGAATATGTACTTGTGAAAGTAGATAAATTCATACTCCCAGTTGATTTTGTTATACTTGACATGGATGAGGACATTGAAGTGCTTTTAATTTTAAGTCAACCCTTTTTAGCCACTACTAGAGTTATTATTGATGTGGGTATTGGTAAACTTGTGATTAGAATGGGTGATGATGAGATCACTTTTCAAATTTATGTTGCTATGCGATTTTCTAGAGATCAAGATGATTCATGTTATATTATAGATTTTATTAATCATGCTATTCAAGATTCTTTATAGGAAATTATTCATAAGGACACGTTAGAACTATGTCTTCTTCAAGGAGAGGAGGTCGATGGAGATAATGTTGTGATAAATGAGATGAAAATTGATTTAAATACTAATGAGTCTCCACTGAGGCATAAAAATTATGAGGCCATTAGGTTAAGTAAATAACTGAAATTGAAGCCCTCTATTTAAGAACCTCCCAAATTAGAACTGAAGTAATTGTCAAACCATTTGGAGTATGCATTCTTTGGGAAAAATTCTACAGTATTGATGATTATTGCTTCAAATTTAAAGTTGAATGAGAAATATAAATTATTGCAAGTGTTAAAGGAACACAAAAGAGCTATAGCCTGGAAAATTTTAGACATTAAAGGAATCAGTCCTTCTTTTTGTACCCATAAAATTTTAATGGGAGATGAGTATAAGCGATGTGTGCAAGCTCAAAGGAGGTTAAATCAAAACATGAAAGAGGTTGTCAAAGCTAAGATAATTAAACTTCTAGATACTGGAGTTATTTATCCTATTTTGGATAATATTTGGGTGAGGCCTGTGCAGGTTGTTCTTAAGAAAAGAGAAATGACTGTTGTGGCTAATGAGAAGAATGAGTTGATTCCAACAAGAACAGTCACGGGATAGAAAGTTTGTATCGATTATAGGAAGTTGAATGATGCTAAAAGGAAAGACCACTTTCCTCTACCGTTTGTGGATCAAATGTTGGAGAGATTATCTGGTCACATGTATTATTGCTTCATAGATGGGTTTTCTGGCCACTTCCAAATTCCAATAGCTCCCGAGGATCAAGAGAAAATGACATTTATATGTCCATATGGTGTGTTTGCTTACCGAAGAATGCCTTTTGGATTATGTAATGCTCCTGCTACTTTTCAGCGTTGTATGCTAGCCATCTTTGATGAACTCGTAGAAGAAATTATGGAGGTATTTATGGACGACTTCTCAGTATTCGATAATTCTTTTCATCTTTTTGTTAATAATTTAAAACAAGTTTTGATAAGATGCGAGGAAATGAACTTTCTTCTTAATTAGGAACAATGTCACTTCATGGTTCAAGAAGGGATTGTTTTGGGTCATAAAATTTCTAGTAAAGGGATCGAGGTTGATAAAGTGAAAATTGAAACCATTGAAAAATTACCTCCCCCTAATTCAGTTAAGGTTTTTAGAAGTTTCTTATAACATGTTGGGTTCTATAGAAGATTTATCAAAGATTTTTCTGAAATAGCTAAGCCTTTAATTAATTTTCTAGAAAAAGAAGTGTCATTCAATTTCGGTCAGGAATGTTTAGAGTCTTTTAATGTTCTTAAGGAAAAATTAATTAATTCCCTAATTATGGTCACGCCTGATTGGAATTTACCTTTTGAACTAATATGTGATGCGAGTGATTTTGTTGTAGGTGCAGTTCTTGGACAACAAAGAGACAAGCATTTTTAGCCAATTTATTATGCTAGCAAGACTTTGACAGACGCACAAGAAAATTACACCACTACCGAAAAAGAATTGCTAGCTGTGGTTTTTGCATTCGATAAATTTAAACCTTATTTAATACTATCTAAAGTTGTTATGTACACTGACCACTCCGCTCTTCGCTACCTCTTGACTAAACCAAATGCAAAACCCTGACTTATAAGGTGGATTCTATTACTGCAAGAATTCAACTTGGAAATTAAAGATAAGAAAGGGCCTAAAAATCTTGCAGCAGACAACCTCTCAAGACTTGAGAATCCCCATCTTGAGCAGCTTAATAAGAAGGAGATACATGACTCATTTCCTAAAGAATGACTTTTTGTGGTAACCAATTCTAAAGGCACTTGGTTTGCTGATATCATGAATTATTTGGTTGCAAACATCCTACAAAAAAGGTTGACTCATCATCAAAAGAAGCGATTCCTTGTTGATGTGAAAAATTATTTTTGGGAGGATCCTTTTCTCTTTCGTATGTGTGCAAATTAGGTTTTTTGAAGGTGTATTTTGAAACCAAAAGCGAATGATATTTTGGACCATTGTCATTCAAGATCGACAGGAGGACATTATAGTGGGATTACGACAGCACATAAAGCACTTGAATCAAGTTTTTATTGGCCCACACTGTTCAAAGATGCTAATAGGTTTGTTACTTCTTGTGATAGATTCCAAAGAACAGGTAATATTTTCAAACGTGATGAAATGCCTCAAACTGACATGCTTTATTGTGAAATTTTTGACATTTGGGGTATTGATTTCATGGGACCATTACCTAGCTCTTATGGTAATAAATACATACTAGTGGCAGTCGATTATGTATCAAAATGGGTTGAAGCTAAAGCTTTACCAACTAATGATGTTAAGGTGGTCGTTAGGTTTCTTCAGAAACTATTCACTCATTTTGGGACACCTCAAGCAATTATTAATGATTGGGGTAAACATTTTTGCAACTATCAATTTAATAAGATTTTTAAGAAATGCGGTGTACATCATAGAACAGCTACCTCGTATCATCCTCAAACTAGTAGGCAAGTTGAAGTGTCAAACCGAGAATTGAAACGCATCCTAGAAAAGACCATAGAAACAAATAGGAATGATTGGGCTTTAAAATTAGATGACGCTTTATGGGCTTATAGGACTGCGTATAAAACACCCATAAGAACATCCCCATACAAACTTATTTATGGGAAAAGCTGTCACTTACCACTAGAACTTGAACATAAAGCATTTTGGGTAATAAAATTTTTGAATTTCGATCCCAAACTTACGGGTGTTAAGAGGTTGTTGCAACTAAATGAGTTAGACGAATGGTGAGCAAATGCTTACAAGAGCTCAAAATTATACAAAGAAGCAACGAAGAAAAGCCACGACACTCATTTAAAGCATCCCAAACAATTCACAGTGGAAAATCAAGTACTTTTATATAATTCAAGGCTCAAATTATTTTCGAAAAAGCGGAAATCGAGATGGTTAGGTCCTTATTTGGTAAAAATGCTTTTCCTTACGGTACATTAGAGGTAATACATCCTAAATATGGAACATTTAAGGTAAATGGTCATAAACTCAAATCTTATATTGGACGTGATATTAATATCGAAAGAGAGGAGCTCCAACTCCAAAATTCGAATCAGCCGTGAGCAAAAAGCGAAAGTCGAGCTTTGAATTTTAGTAAGCACTTCTCGGGAGGCAACCTGAGTGTTTCAATTTTGTTAACTCCCTTAATTTTAGCATGTTTAATTTGTTAAAAAAAAGTGGATCACACGACTAGGAGTGGCACACATGGCCTAGTGACATAGCCATGTGTGACACACGGCCTGGACACATGGCCGTGTCCTAGGCCGTGTGCATAGTGGAGCTAATTTTTTTTTAATTTTTGTGACACACATTAACTGAGACTTACACGATTTAAAGACATTGCTGTGTGAGTCACACGTCCTGGACACATGGGCGTATCCCAGGTCATGTGCATATTGGAGCTAATTTTTTCAATTCTATTTCAAATAGTAAATTACACAGGCTAGAGACATGGTCGTGTGAGACACACGGCCTTTCACACAGGGCATGTGTGAGGAAATGTGCCATGTACGGCCTGGCACACGGGCATGGGCAAAGCAAAAGATGATCGCACATGGCTTGGCACATGGTTGTGTGTGACACACGGGTGTGTCGTAGGCCATGTCGAGACTAAACTTCATTTCTATTTTATTTTTAATTGACACACAGGCTGAGAGTGCACACACGGGTATGTGACACAATCGTATGGCCCAACACGGGCCTTTACACAACCGTGTCCTCTTTTTTAATCCAAAAACCCTAATTTTTTTTATTTTGTCTTCTTTCTCCCCCAACCCCTTCTTGTAACACCCCTTACCCGTGTCCAATGCTGGGACAAGATACGAGGCATTACTGGACTTAAACATGTACATACATGTAAAGTTGGGCCATAAAATTTCAATCATATCAGAATCATTCGATCACATGCAAAATGTCCCATACACGAGCCTTCGAGGCTCTAAACATGCATTAAAAGCGGTTTGGGACTAAACCAAGAACTCACGAACATTTTTACAATATTTAGAAAATTTTCATGTTTGGAGAGTCACACGCCTGTGTGGGTAGGCCAGGTGGTCTCACACGCCCGTGTCCTCAACCTGTGTAACTCTGTATTTATAACGTCAGCAAACATTTAGGGTCACACGGCCAAGTCACACACCCGTGTGCTAAGGCCGTGTCCTTCACATGGCTGAGACACACAGCCGTGTCTCTGCCCGTATGGTCAACACTTAGGCTATTTTCCAAGCTTTTTTGTTGCCTTAATCTTTCACATACTTAAATACTTTAAAGACACATATCATAGCATCATTTTAATGATTTAGCATGCCTCACTAAAGCACATTTTTAACAATCAACCATAACATATTACCCAATAATTAATCTCTACTTATTCAACAAATGTCCATGTTCAATCATTATCAACTGAATGCCAATTTACGCGTTTATTCCATAGCCATGACCGCCCCAAATGGTCCTAAGGCATTCTCGTGCACATATGTTATTTATAATTCATTCACGGCAGACAATTATAATCATATCACAAAGCATCAACACATGGCAAGGATAATTAGGCTTACAAGCCAAAACATTATAAGCCATATCTCATGGCGATATACAATGAATCAATATAAGCCAATACATTTGGCTAAATCATAAGAACACATATCAATAACTATGCTCCTATACATGCCACTCACTTGAAGATGCTTAAGACTTATCGATATCCCCTATTGATAGCTCGATAGTGTGATGTTGCCTCCGACGATCTCCAATCCCGAGGTAACTTGACAACACTAAAGAAATGAAAAGGAGGGGGTAAACTATATAGATTAGTAAGTCCATATGAAAATAATAAGCAATTTATCAACATGATTCCATCAATTCTTACAACATGAATCCAATGTAAAATAATCATAATTGCACTTTTACTTATATTCAAGTTAAGTTGTTTACTCGAGTCATAGTCACTCAGTTACTTATAACTTGAGCTACGAAACTCCAAATCAAGATCTACTAATTTTTCCTAAAACTAAACTCACGTATCTGCTTATCATAAAATTTTCAAAATTTTTGGATTAGCCAATAAGTACATTTTATTCTTTAAAGTTTCCTCTATTTTGTTGTTCGATAGTTCCGATCCCTCTACACTAAAAATTAATTATCTCTTTGTAAAATATTTGGATAATTTTATTGTTAGTTTCTTTCAAAAGTAGACTCATTAAAAATTTTAAGCATATAAATTATAACCCATAATTATATTTTTACAATTTTTAATGATTTTTCCGAGTTAGAATAGGGGATTCCAAAATCATTCTGACCCTATCTCACAAAAATTTAAATATCACAGAATAAATTTTTTTTTTTTGCTTTCACCATTTCTTTTATGTGAAAATAGACTCAATAATATTTTATTTCATATCTTATTCAACTTCTAATTCGATTTCCACCATTTTTGGTGATTTTTCAAAGTCACACAACTACTGCTGTGCAAAACTATTTTATTACAAATTTCACTCTTACATAATCTCACTTACTCCATTCCATTTTACCGAAAGTTCACTCAACTATCGAGCATATTGGTCATAAATTTTCACGTACAAATACCTGCACTTATTCATCACATAGTCATATTCAATTACACTAGTCATTACATGATGACATGTATTTTCACTTAGTCAATTTCCCATTGAACTCATTAGAATAATAATAGATACTCGGTGGCCTGCACATATTACCACCCTTGTAACCGAAGCTATTTGGTGCACATAGTAGCCTGCACTTAGTACCACATCTGTGAAAAAAATCGTCTCTTACACATAATGGCCTACACTTAGTACCACACATGTGATCGAAGCTATTGGGTACGCATAGTAGCCTGCACTTAGTACTACACATGCGACCTAACCATCTGGTACACGTAGTAGCCTGCACTTAGTACTACACATGTGACCTAAAACCATCTTAAACACATAGTAGCCTGCACATAGTACTACACATGTGTTCTCATAATGGATCATTCGAATCTTTTCTATTCGGAATGTCCAACCGGGAAATTCCTCACTTTTCAACATTTTACCAATTCATCCATAATCAACTTCAATTCATAATTTACATCAAGTGATCATTCAATATACAACCACATCTCATATAATAACAAAATATTATAACATAAGTAAAAACAATATATTATTTACATACAAACTTACTTGTTTTAAAGAAATATCATGTTCCATCAAATTTCCATTATATTCAATCATCCCATGATATGTTATCGACATTTGAGCTATCGATTACTTCATGGGTACATCATGTTCCCATACACAATATCATTAACATATAAATCAATACAACCATAGTAAAATAGATTTCAAGTGTAACAACAATAACATGAATATCATACTTATTTAATCACATGAACTTACCTTAAATGCAATTACGGCCAACTATTCCAATTTAGTCTATAATCTCGAACTTTCCCGATTTAGGCTCGAATCTCGGTTTTCTTGATCTAACATTTCAAATATAGCTCATTTATTACTCACATTATTCAAATTGACCCAAAAATCTTACTTTTACAAATTTATATTTTTACCCCTAAACTTTATATATTTACACTTTTACCCCTAGGCTCGTAAAATAATTTTTATTCAATTTTTCTGCACTTTAAGCCTAGTCGACTCATTTTTATAACTATAGTAGCCCACAATTTCCACTAAATCACAATTTTATGACAAATTTTATAACTTTTACAATTAAGTCCTTTTTAGCGTTTTCACCGAAAACTACTTAGTAAAAGTCGTTTCTCCAACCATAAACATGCATAATCTACCATTAAACATCAAAATGCACAAATTTCTAACATGGGTCAAACCTTAGACCTTCATCATAACTCAAATAAATAGTAGAAATAGGTAGATCTTGTTACAAAGATTTCAAAAATGTAAAAATCATTAAAAACAGGGCTAGACAAACTTACAATCGAGCTTCGAAGCTTGAAAAACCCTAGCTATGTCTTCTCCATGCATGTTTCGGCCATGGGGTTGAAGATGGGCAAAAATTGGCTTTTAATTTTGTTTTTAATTAATTTTAATTACAAAATGACCAATGGTCTAATTACCATTTAAGGACGTCCAATTTAAAATTTCATAACAATTGGACATCTCTAGCATGTAGAACTCAACTTTTGCATTTTTTACGATTTAGTCCTTTTGACTAAATTGAGTGCCCAAATGTTAAAATTTTCGGACGATATTTTCATAAAACAATTCCATAGAATTGTAGACCATAAAATTATAATAAAAATGAATTTTCTTATGTCAGATTCGTGGGCTCGAAACCACTATTCCTATTATGTCCTAATTCGGGATGTTACACTTCCATTAAAAACTCCAGCCGCCGCCATCCCTATTCACCCTCGCCAGCCTCCCCTCACCGATCCTTTTCCCCTTCCACCCCCTAGTCGTACCAATGTGCATAGCCCTCCCCTTTTCTCCTTTCTTTCCCCCAGTCATCCTCATCGAGACCAACACTCCCCATCTCCCCTATCCCTTTTCGTTGTCAGTCCAATCATCGTCACCCTCGTCGTACCAGTCGTGCAAGCTTCTACTCTTTTCGATCCACCACCGACCACACACACACAACTCTTTCCCCCTCTCCCTTTGAGCTGCCGCGCCCTTTCCTTTTTCCCCGTCCCTTCCCATCGTCGATCCTCATAGCCTCACTCTCCTTACCTCGCATGTCACCGCCGCCACCCGTCTCACCATCATCGGAGCCCCGTGCCACGTTGACCTACCATCCGTCCACCATTCACACCACCGTTGGCCATCCCTCTATCTACTGTTTGCCTCCTTCTTTTTTTTCATTTATTATTTATTATTATTCATTTTATTATTAACATTAGTATTCTTAGTAATTTTTTAGTATTACTATTATTTTATTATATTTTATTATTCTTATTATTAGTTTATTATTATTAGTATTAGATTCAATTTATTACTATTTTCCTTATCATTATTGTTTTCTTATTCCTGTGTTAGTGTGAATGTTAGTAGATTAATTAAATAGTTTTTTTGCATGATTAGTAGATGTTTTTTTATGTAAGAGATTTTTTCGATGTATTTTTAATTATTTGTCGATCTGTCTGTTGTTTTCCTTGATTAATTGGTGGTGCGTACTTTACCGTTTCTCTGATATTGGGTTGTTATATTTTTCATTTAGGTACAACATGATGAACACACGCAACAAATCCAAATTCATTGTCCCTACCTTGAAAAAGGGAAATACTCTGGGCACGACCTCTTCCTCGAACCCTACCTCTGATGCACGCCATCCTTGCCTACGATTTCCACCGAGCCCTCATGAAGACCTCTATCACCTTCTTAGGCAGATACCCTTGGGTTTAGTGCGTTGCATTGACTAGGAGGCATTACAAACAGTACATCTAGTCAGCAAAGTGTGCGCCCTGATCGAGACAACTCCTTGAGACAGATTCTTCTCTATTATCGAGCCCACTTACTTGGAGCTTACACAAGAGTTTTGTTCTAAATTTGTTTTACAACATGTGATGTCAAGACATGATGAGCCACGCACTATTTCTTTCTGACTCAATGGTACGATGCTTTACCTGAGCGTCCCGGAATTCAGAGCTACCTTAGGACTATATTCTAAGGAGTTCATAAGTGTCAAGGGGTTCCTCACCTTATACCAACACATCCATCATTCACCATCTTTATGCTGGACAAAACTTACTGCTAGTACGATGCCATATGACCCAAGTCTATCGAAGGCAAATTTTCTACCTCCGACATTGTGTTATATTCATGCTATCTTGGCACACATGTTAACTAGTTAGAGGGAAAGCACCGGAGTCGTTGGTACATTCGACGCTTATTTTCTTTGGAACATGGCAATGCAACACACCTTTGATCTTGCCTACTTCATCACCCTATCGTTTCACCATCAGTTTGATCACAATAGGAAGGGTCCTATCTATTTGGGCCCTTATGTACTCATCTTGCATGACATTTTGGCCTCCTTGATTCTTCAGAACAGTCATGCTTATTTACACTGGTTTGACAGATGACCCCACAAGGATTATCGATTACAAGTCATATGAGGATCATCGAGCAACAACACGAAATGGGTCCTTTTCGTTATAGATTATCCCATTCCGACCCTCAGGATGAGCATGAGGACTTTCTCGACACTGATCCTTTTCACCATGAGGATCCACCTTTGAGTCACCCTGCCACTGCTTCTACTATTGCACTTGAGGATCTTTCTGAATGGTCCACTCGTTTTAAGCAGCGATACTTTGAGCAGTTTGACAGTATTGATGTGACCTTGCAGCAGATCTGTCAGCATCTTTATATTTCTCCAACTGATCCTACGCCTCACGATCCCAACGCCTCTCATGACACTGATCTACTTTTGATTCATTTGTTTTATTTATTTTATTTATAGTTGAACTTTTTTTTTGGTTGTTTTATTTTTATTTGGTAAACTTCTCTAGTTCTTTTCTCTTTCGAACTCTATTTTTATTTTTCTTATTTTGATATTTGTTTATATTCGAGTTTGCAACCTCTAAATCTTCTTATTTGTTTTTATTTATCTTCTTATTAGTTTCTCAGACACATGCACTACATTTAGCTTTGCTCACAATTCTGGTTTCCTCTATTCTGGCAATTTCATCCATATTCAAGGCAGTTTCAATTCCCTCCCTCTCTTTTGATATTGTGCTTATTTTGTGCTTATATATGTTTGTACATTGAGGGAAATGTACATCTTAAGTGTGGGGAGATTGTTTATATTTGTGATAAAATCCCTAAATTATTTGTTGTGTTTAAGTAATTTTCTCATACCCCTATTAGAGTGAGTTGTTTTAAAATTTAAAGTTTTTATTAATGTTGTTTTGGGTTTATTTGTGGATATTTGTGCACTAGTTGATTTAGTTTTTAAGACATAAGAGATTCGAGCATGATAAGCTATTTTTCAGAAATCATATTTTAGGTTGTCCCCCTAAACTGAAGAATTATCTTGAAATTCTAAACTTGCAAGATTGACATCAAAATCATAATTTTTTGTGAGTTTTTGAGCCTATAGAGCATATATTTTCTTTCATTCTCATTTTATTATTGGTTATGAATGTGTCAACTTGCTTTGTTATTCTAAAACTTGCTTTGACTATGCATGCCAAGACCATACCATTGATTTGATATACTAAGATGATAGAGGCACTTAGGTTTTAACCTACTCAACCTCTAAAAGGCTTATCTATTAAATTAACACTTAGTGAACCCTATTGATCCTAAGACATTTTTCTTCGACTAACCCATTAATGTTCCATAACCCTTTTTTTTGAAATTTTCTTGTTTTATTAACTCTCTTTTTATCGAGATTTGATTTGGTTAGTTGTCTAACTATGTTTCATTTTTCTTGAATTGCTATTTTTTTTCCTATTCTTAGTTAAAAAAACACATATATCTTTGATTGGGCTTGAATCGTTTGTTGCATATTCTGTTGAAAAACTCATTTTTATTCTTAATTAGTCTTGTTGATGTTATTATGTTAACTCAATAACTGTTTATTTTTCTAGTTTGATAACTTATTAACTGGATCTCGATTATAACTAACTTTTTTGGCGTTTTCCATACCCTTAACCTAAGCCTCATTACAACCTTTTTAAGACCTCTTAATTTGTGTGTCATCTCATTTTATAGTGGTGGATATTTGATTCAAGCAAAACTATAGTAATGGCATTCCTCGTTTGATTGTTGAGTGCTTAATATTTGAACCTTAAACACTAAATGCTTTGAATGAATCTTTAGTGAGGATGTTAATTCTTGTTGATTTTGAATTTAAGGTAATTATTTTGATAAAGGGAGATACCTTCTTCTTTTTGTGCGCTTTAAAAATTTTGGTTTGGATTGTTTGAATCTTTAGTGTCCTTTTAGTTGAATTGCCAATACATGATTATTTGTGAATTAATTTGAGACATCATTGACGAAAATGAAAATTGAGAAAGGATAACTTTATTGTGGGCTGAGAATTTTGCTTGGGGACAAGCAAACGCTTAAGTGTGGGGATATTTTATAAGTGTTAAAAGTAGTACATTTTAATCTTGTTCTTAATGCGTTTTTGGGTGATTAATCAATGAAAAATGGTGAATTTTATGCTGCTAATCCTTTAAATTCCAGTTTTTATACTTAGAAGAGCATTTGGGAGCAAAATGAGCAAAAAGCAGACAATTGGAGTAGATTTCAGAAGCCACACGGGCTGGACCACACTACCATGTGCCAAATCATGTGGATTTCATGATTCGCACTTTAGACACATTGAAAAACACATTTTTAGGTTTTTCAAGCATTTTAAGACCTATAATTACCAAATATAAGAAGAAGAAAGTGAGCTGTCAGAGAATATTGAATAAAACAACTCAGAAAACACCATTGAAATTGACTCTAAAGCAGATTTCTACGAAGATTGAAGATCTCCTTTTAATTTCTTTGCAGTTTTTATGAGTTTCTTTATTTCTTGTGGTTATACTGACTTTGAGATGTTTATATTTTAATTATGAACTAATTTTCTAAATACCTAGAGGATATAAACCCTATGATGAATTTTGTCTTTTGATTTCTATTTTACGCAATAAATACTTGAATATTGTTCTCAGTAATGTGTGCTTAATTCTTGATTTAATATTTCTGGATTATTAATTCATGTTTGATGTGCTTAATTCTATAATTGCCTGGTTTAGACCCTATTCGGAACAGTGGTTTCGAGACCGCAAATCTGAGTTAGAAAAATATTTTAATATTATTTTTGGTGTCTACAGCATGTTAATTTATGTGTGAAAATTTCGTGTGAAAATTTTTTTCGTTTGTGTGCTTGATTTAATTAAAATGACTTAATCACGTAAAATGCAAAACTAGCATGCTTTATGTAAAAGTACCTATTTGCTATGGCTTTTATTATATGAAGTCCTTATGTTGTAAATTAATCACTAGAATTATGTATGGAAAAAAAAGGCACAAACATTATTAAGTTGTTATATTAATTCACTAAGGTTATAAAGGTAAAAAAAAAGTATTATAATATAATTAAATAAAAGAAAACATAAAAATAGCATGCAAATGTTCATCTTTGACCGAAACTTGAGAAAAAAAAGGGGTTTAAAGCTTTCAAACATTCGGCCATGGTTCAAGCTTGATTCAAGATCAAGAACCGAAGAAAACGAGATTAGATTAGGGGAAATTGAAAATCGTTGAATATCCATTTATTTCTATCTGAATCCGTACGAGCTAAGTTCATAAGTAAATAAATGTCATTAAATTCGATTGTATATATATTATTTGTGCCGAATTGAATTATTACTTGTATATATATATTTTAGTCGAATTTGTATAAGCATGGGAGGAATATATACGAGATGAAATTGTTTGGTTTACGATGTTCGAAAGTTCCGTACGAACCTTAGGAATAGTTAGGATACATATGTCATGATATAGGATTCCGATATGTGATTTCGTGTAAGACCACATCTGGGACGTTGGCATTGATTTGTGGTTTACGTGTAAGACCCTTTCTGGGACAATGGCATCGATATGTGATTACATGTAAGACAACATCTGGGACGTTAGCGTTGTACGAGCTTTTCGACTATTCGAGTATCCTTATTAATTTCGAATGGTTCCGCGGGCAATATGGAGTAATGATTGAATATGAAATCGAGCTAAGAGGTCAGGTATGTACTAAGTTAAATGATTGGGAAAATAAGGTAAGTGTGTACTTGTGATATATTTATATATGAAATATGCATTACAAAAGTGAGAATTATATATTTTTATGAGTATATGTACATTTGACCATTGATATTAAAATGTTAATGTTTATGAGATATGTTTGAGTTTGCAAGCATGATACATGTACATTTGGTTAAGGTTTGTTTGGCTCGGTCTAGTTTAATTGAATAATGTATGTCATTAAAATGAATTATTTGCTTATGACTTACTAAGCTATTTAAGCTTATTGTGTGAGTGTTTGTTCATTGTTTTTTTTTAGATTTTTGAAAGCTGGTTACGAGCTCGGGGATCATCAAGGAAATCTGTCACACTATCGATCGTTATTTCGGTATTTTAAAAGCTTGAACTATGAACCTATGGCATGTATAGGCTAACTTTTGTTTTGGTTGGTTTTTGAAAGTTGTATATATCTAGCATGCGAAAATGGCTTAATATTCATGCTTAAGTTCAGTTATATTTGATCATGGTTTGAGTTTATTTTGGTAAGTACATTATATGATATGTATGAGTTGTGTTCTGGTTATATGTTTGGATTTGGTTATTTTGTGAGATAAATGGTAGCTTGTTCAAGGATTAGCTATTTAAGTATTGATGCTTGAAAATGGTTTAAATTAATATGGTTATATGCGCATAACTTGTGATGAAAAAAATATATTTTTGGCCTTGTTTAATGCATGTTTATGTGTATATATAAATATGCCTATTATGTCGTGTGAATGTTTTAGACTAGAATAATATGCATAATATGTGAATTTGTCTAATCATGGAAAAGGAGATCGAATTAGAGCATATTGAATTAGCACTTGTGTTTTAAAATTATAATGCTAGTTATTATCCTCTATATTAATAAAAATTGAGCCTTGTGATTTGATCAAATGTGTGTATTATGCAAAAGCAGAAAACTTATAAACTTTGCATGTTTTGATTCGGCTATGGTACTTAGGAAATGCTTAATATTAGTCAAGTGAGTGAGGCATGAATTGGTTTAAAAAAGAAATTTGGAATTGGTCATTTAGTAACTATAATATGTTCGGTCATTGTAATGTTATGAAGGTTATATATATGTTTTGTTAGTTTTAATATATGCGTATGTGCATAAGTTTTGAAATGGTATGTTTGACATTCAACTAATAAAATAGATATTTTATCACATGCTCTGTTTTTATTATTTATTGATACATGTTTGATTATGTTTAAGTATTTAAATGATAAGATTTGTAATGGGATTGAGTTACTACGTACGAAATGTAAGGAATATTCGTTTGATTTGTGTAATGATCGGTAATGCCTTGTAACCCCATTTCGGCGACGGATACAGTTTAAGGGTGTTACAAATTCAGAGGAGGAATAGACCCTATTTAATAATAGATCTAGCATAATTGAGTGAAGTTTCATGCAATCCTAGAAATAGAACGACATAAATCTACCGGATTAGAGTCAAATCTAATAGGGGAATCCATAGATCAAGTTAATACGATAATAGGGGTTTTAATTAGAAAGAAATTTCAATTAATCAACCTGGAGTCAGTTGCTCTTAGTCTTAAAGAGAGATATTAGCATAATTTAGGGATTTCTATAGATCAAGATATTAAGTGAATAAATTGTTTAATTCAGATTGATAATGATAGATGCAATCTAGGTGTTCTTTCATAGATATTGTTTCGCTTTTTGGTTATTATTCAATTATTTTCCTGATTTATTCTTTATCGAGTTCTAAGTTAATTGATTTAGTTAATTTCAGTTTAATTCAATCACTTTAATTTGTCGATAGGAACACAGTAATTACTAGTACTTTTAATTCTCATGGGAATGATATCTTTGCTCACCATAGCTAGACTATTTATCGATAGGTGCACTTGTCTTTATCGTATTTTTAGTTGGTTTCGTGGACACCAGTGATGAAGAACTTGTTCGTTGAGAATTTGTGTCAAGATGGAGATTGTTAAATGTGTGACCCGAATCCTTGTTAAAGAAATAATATAGTGGTAAAACTAAGGGATCTGTGTAGGGCTTAAGGTTGTATCATTCAATTTTCAACATTAGTGAATTTCTTCTCCTCTACCCATGGTCTTTTTCTCGAAAGGATTTCCATATAAAATTGTGTGTTCTATTTTTCTTTACTTATTGCTTTGTGATCATTTTATATTTTCATTATCAATGTTATTTTTAACAGGAGCTTTCGATATTGGAGGCTAACACCACTTTACCTAGAATTTGATATCCTGAAACTTTGCTGCCAACAATTCACCTTTGCCGTATTCGATGGATATGACCTAATTTTGGGATAAGCAACCATCCTGAATCTCTATTGTATAATTAGCTTTGGACTTAATCTGTTCCGTTGTACTAGATGCCTTTTAACCTTTTTTCTCAATTTTGTAATACTATTCATATCAATTTTTAAAATAAAGGAAAAAAATGGAGTTTCAAAAAAAAAAAAGTACATGTGCTTAAAATTTATGGTGACTTGGTACAGGAGGGACTTTAAGTATCATAAGGTGCATTAATGGAATATTTAAAGGTATGCATATATTGTCATTATCGTATATGTTCTCTCATCCATCCCCTTAAATCAATTAATGCAAGCACTATTACACATTGGCCCACCGGCAATCTCTATTAGAAAATGTCAATATAATCCCGGTTAATTACGATATTTTGATAATATAGAATATTAAAACTATATTACAACATTATTGTCATAGTTGCTGCTTGTTGTATGAATAAAACAGTGGAAATTCGGATAATTAATTCATTTTTTCTTTATTCGAATTTTCCCAACTCGGATTTTATGTTTATTAGCTATTAAAGCTTTGTTTAATATTGGTCAACAAATTCACTCTCCTTCATTTGAACTTAATTTATTAAAAGTTGTCTTCTTTATTTATTTTTAAAAAAGGCTTTGTCTTGATTAAGCTTTTTCTCTCGTTGTCTTATATCCAACTTATTTTTTATTACTTGTAAACCAGTTTTCCTTTAACCAAGAACAAACATTCTTTTTGGTACGATTTCACAAAGTAGTATCAGGACTACTATGCTTCTTATTTTTAATTTTTTATCCGCAGGCACATGTCATGGGGTAAGAATTTTAGTCTCGCAATTCGTACGGCCTTAGACAAATTCTTTGATTCAAAACCGTCTAAGTCAGTCTAACCCCAACTGATTAATTATTCAAGTAGAATTCCTCCAAGGCACCAACGCAAAGTGGAAGCAACTCAAAGATGAAAGAACTTGAAAGATGAACAAAACAACAGAATATAAAAAAGCACTAGAGAGAATGTTTGAGTGAATGCTCTCAAAAATTCTATTACTCAAAATTGAAGCGATTTACAATAAAGGGAGAGGGCCCTATTTATAGTTGAGCTTCCCCAATTTCAACGATACAGATTAAAGTACATCAATGACTAATATTAAAAGTTATCTACAAAATCAAATCTCTAAGATTCATAGAATCATATCTTCTAATATTACATATCATATCTAAGATTGCATATCTTCAATGATTACATTCCATAATTGCCATGCTTTGTAAATGGGCCTTCAATCTCTCCAAGTAATAGGTCAATCAGTGAAAGGCAAATGACCTACTTTGAATATGATGGATCCCTCAAGCGTGTCATGGTTGTAGGCTCCCATACGCAACCCATGACATTCTCCCCAACTTGTTATAGCGACGCCCTCATTGTGTCCTCCAAATTAAACTGGTTTATCTGGGCTTGGAACTACCATAAGGCCTCAGTAGGTTCCCAACTTACTTCACTATCGAGAAGTCCCTTCCATCACACTAAGTACTCATGCCTTGGTCAATAATACTTCCATCTGGTCACAATGTCCGATCATAGGAGACCTTTACCCCTATTGGCACTCGTTCGAACTTGCCTCGATCTGAATCCTCTTGATCCTTATAAAATGGCTTAAGCATACTAACATGGAACATCGAATGAAGCTTGAGTTTTTCTAGCAACTCAAGTTTGTAGGCCACCTTACCTACTCTCCTCACCACTCAGAAAGGTCCTTCATACCATCACACAGGCCCTCTTATGCAAGCTATTGTGACACAAAATCAAATGTAATTTTGCAAGAACAGAATCGGCAACCTAAAATTCCACATATTATTGCGCTTACTTGCCTTGTGTAGGCAAGCTCTAACTAAGTCATTCTGCTCTTGCCACTCTTTTGCAAATCTATAAGCTGCTGGATTTGGTCCTCCATAACGGGTCGCAACAGCGTTGAGTGTGAGTGGTTGTTAGCCCGTCACTATCTCGAATGGACTTTGATTTGTGGCCCCACTTTGCTAGAAATTGTAAGAAATTTGGCCACATCCAACAACTTTAGCCAATCCTTCTAGGTGGCACTCATATAGTGTCAAAGGTATGTCTCCAACAATGCATTTACTCATTTGGTTTGCCTATCAGTTTGTAAAAGCATGCTAGTGGAAAAATTCAAGTCTTAGCCTATCAGCTTGAACAACTCCATCTAGAACCGACCCGTCAACTGCCCGTCTCAATCACTAATGGTAAACTGTGGCACTCCTCAATATTTCACATGTTTAAGGAACAAACAAGCTACCTCCTCAGTAAGGCACTCCTTGGTTACTAGAATAAACGTTCCAAATTTGAAAAAATTGTCCACCATAAGAAAAATGCTTGCAAACCCATAATAAAGCCCATGGATACGTTCTACCATGGTTGTTCTGGAATGAGAAAAGGTTATAACAACCCGAATAGAATCTTTAACTCTACCTAGTCTTGTTGGCATACTAAACAAGTTTCTACATAGGTCTCCACATCATCACACATGTGAGGCCAATAGTAATGATCCTCCAAAAGGGATAAACTGCGGTGCATACCTGGATGGCCAATCGATCTCAAGTCATGACACTCCTTCCTAACTTTCTTGCACAATTTCTCGTATTGATGCACATAAAGGCAATGCCCCTGAGTGTACAATAACTCTCCTTCAAGCCAAAATCTCATCATTTTCCCCTCCTTGGTTGGCTCATCAAATTTTTTTATGTGGGATCATGGGACAATCCATCTTGAATGAGCTCCAAAAGGGAGCTATCAGAGTGGTTGATTGCTGCAAACTTCACCTTTCGACTAAGTGCATCAGCCATGGTATTAGCATTCATCGACTTATATTCTATGCTAAAATCAAACTCAGTTAGGAAAACCTGCCAACAAGCCTATTTGGGAGACAACTTTTTCTAGGTAAAGACCCCAAACCTGGAACCCGGCAAATAATGTCTCCATGTACGCAAGCAATGCACCACAGTGGTCATTTCTTTCTCTTGGACTGTATATCATTGCTCCATCTCAATAAGTTTTTGATTCTTGAAAGCAATCATATGTCCATCATATATTAGTACTCTCCCAATTGCATAGTTTGATGCATTCGTGTGTACCTCGTATGGCTTCAAATAATCCAGAAATGCAAGTATGGGCTCCCTCATCATCACTTACTTCACTTGGTTAAAGGCAATCTCACACTGAAGATCCCAATCCCACACCTTACTCTTCTTCAACAAATTCATCAAGGGTGCGATGATTTTGGAGTAACCTTTGATGAAGCATCGATAATAGTTCACCAACCCAAGGAAAGACCATAACTTTGTCACCTTTTTGGGTGGTTCCCATTCAACAATGGCCCGAATCTTACTTTCATCCATCCGGATCTTGCCACCTCCCACAATGTGGCCTAGAAATGGTACCTCTCGTTGGGAAAATGAGCACTAGAGAGAATGATTGAGTGAGTGCTCTCAGGAATTCTATTACTCAAAATTGAAGTGACTTACAATGAAGGGAATAAGCCTCTATTTATAGTTTAGCCTTCCCAATTTCAACGGTACAAATTAAAGTACATCAACGGCTAAGATTAAAAGTTATCTACAAAATCAAATCTCTAATATTTTTAGAATCATATCTTCTAAGATTACATATCATATCTAAGATTGCAAATCTTCAAAGATTACATTCCATATTTATCATGCTTTGTAGATGGGCCTTCAATCTCTCCAAGCAATAGGTCAATCTGGTTGGGCCAAATAACCTCTTTTGAACATGATGGATCACTCAAGTGTGCCATTATTGCGGGCTCCCATGCGCAACCCATGACACACAGCAACTCTTGTTACTTCTTTTATTGGATAACTAATTAATTTTTGGATGAAAAATTACTTTTGAATAAAATTTTAATAAATTAAAATACGATATTGACCTAATAATAAGTAATTGATAATTAATATTGTTATGGTGTTTGCCATTACGGGCCCGCTACCCAATTACCCGATTACTCGACTAAGGTTGACTCGTAGCCTACATAGTTCATATCCTTACATGAGCATGCACATGGTGAGTTCGTATCCTTTCATGAGCTCGCACGTGATGGGATCGCATCACCATGCAAGTAAACGCCCACCTTAAGAACACATGTTATTCTTTGGATAGGGTATGTGTTAGCATGTATGGGGTCTATTTAGGATGTCACATCTAGGAATCATGCCATATAAATATTAGCCTCAGAGAGTGAGAGACACACAAAACACTAAACAATTTAGAGTGATGAGCGTGGAGAAACTTTCGACTATCAAAAAAATCAAAAAACCAAGATAACACACACTAATGAGAATTTCCCTAATAACTTCTCGTCAGACCAAGCTAGAGGTTCTAACACCAAAAATCAACCCTTAGAGATGGGTCTTTTGACCTTCTTTTTTGCTAATCGGTCATAAAATTTAGGCAAATCAGCCAAGGAGGTGACTCTAATTCCTTCAATTTCAATGCTCTTTCTAGTCAGGGGTCGTCCTTTCCTTCTAGTTAAGGAGCATCGTCATAGCAATTGTTTGGTTTACAGGAATAAATAAGGTCAATGAAAGAATAAATGACTCAAAAAAGTACTAGGTTCGAGTAGTAGCAGCTGTTTCACTAGGAGCTACTCAGACAAATGGTAAATTAAGGAGAAAGATGCAGTTCAACCATTCTAACCTCCAAGAAATTGTCGCACCTCTACAAGAGGAGGCTACTGGAGCACATGCAATGCTATGGAAAAATGAGATAAACACTTTGCATAGGGACATTTAAGCATTACACCCTAATGTACAAGACATGGATTGGTTGTTTTATTCCAACAACCCTTTGTCTCCATTTGTAGCAATTGTAAGCTTACCATCAGAGTTCAAGGTATCAAAAGAAATGTTCGAAGGTAAAAGGGACCCAGAAGCACATCTCATGTAATATAATGATTACATAAATGTGTTAAGAGCTTCTAATGCAGTGAAGTGTAAGGTTTTCTCGATGAATCTCAAGGGAAGTGTGAAGGATTTGTATTTATCTTTGCCATAGGGTTTCGTTTAAAGCTTCTCACAATTGGGTAAGATGTTTTTGGGTGGGTTACATGCTCATAGAATGATAATGAGCACTCCAATGGGTTTAATGTCAATAAAGCAGAGAGATGGAGAATCTTTATAGGATTATATGAAACATTTTCATACAGCCAAGCTGCACACGAAGAATTTAGAGGACCAATTGGCTATTGATGCCTTCATTATAGGAGTTTAAAAAGAGCATGTGCAGTACTCATTTACTGATAATAAACTGCAACGTTTAGCAGACTTATATGAGAGGGCATATAAGTTTGTTAAGGTGGAGGAAATTAATAGAGCAACTTGCAACATCTTTTAGAGGGATGATAGGCAGTTTAGGGATCATTAAAGTGTGCGTGGCTATCAAGGTCCTTCCTCATAGAGTCTACGGGTCCAAGGTGGGGGATAGTAAAGGAATTACTCACAAAATAAATCACCAAGGACATTTCAAAATCCTTAGGGTGAGCACATAAGAAGGTATGTTCCTCATAGAAAATTTGAAGCTTACACTCCTTTAAATGCTTCGCATACCTACATTCTTAATCAAGTTAGAAGTTTGGGAATTTTGTTAAGTCCACTGTCTATCTAACCAAGTCAATTGATGTCCAACTTAAGAGACAGATGTAGTTTCCACAATGATAGGGGACACAAGACTAAGGATTGCTTTTCTTTTAAGGATGCCAGAGAGGAGGCTGTTAGAAATGGTGAGCTAAAATATTTTGTAGCCTAGAAGGCTTTGACGTCAGGTCAGAGCTCATGAGGTGCTAATAAAGGTAAACAAAATGTCAAAGGCACGATACATGTCTTAATACGTACAAATAAAGAGTGAGTGACCTCCAACATGAAGAGAAAATCTCATCTTAAGAGCATGATGTTAGCTAGTTTGCCAAAGAGGTTACGTCAGTAAGAGAAATGGAGGGTGGAGTTTAATGAAGAAGATGAGGATTCAGTGTATGTTGAGAAAGGAAATGACCCTATGGTCATGATAGTAAATATTGCTGGATTTAAGGTTAAAAGGATTCTAGTTGATAGTGGAAGTGCTTTAGAGGTTTTAACTTGTAACAAGTATTAGAAGATGGGGTTGAAAAAGCAAGACTTCAAGAAGGCAAGCCCTTTGTATGGCTTCGCTAACCGTCTAGTTGAGGTGAAAAGGTGTATTACTCTGCCTGTTGCCCTTGGGGATGGCGAGCACACTATTACAAAATATATTCAATTCTTTATGGTACACTATTTTGTGGCTTATAATGCCTTTTTTGGGTATCTTATTATAAAAATGGCTAGAATAATGATCTTCACATTTTGTATGAAGATCAAATTCCTTACCAAGACAAGGATAGGATTCATGAAATTTAAGCAACGATTAGCTAGATAGTGTCATATGTTATCAGTTAAACAGACTCGTGAACAGGAGCTACAAAGTTAGAGTTCACGGCAGGCAGAGGTTGATAGTCAGGTTCTAGATTTGGATAGTTTGGATGTTAGAAGTGAGGAAAGAGTTCGCAAGCCAGAGGCAGCAGAGGTCATAGAAACTCTAAAATTATTCTATGATGACACATAAAGGTTAGTAATGATTTTTTCGACATTGGTTGAAGAGGAAAAGAAGGACTTAGTGCAGTGTTTGAGGGAGAATTCAGATATTTTTTCATTGTCAACAGTAGACATGCCTGGTGTGGATCCACAAGTGATTATGCATTGGCTGAATGTGTCTCCTGAAGTCAATCCAGTTAAGCAAAAAATAAAAAGGTTTGCTCCATAAGTTGTGGAGGCCATCAGGTAGAAGGTTGGGAAATTACTTTCAATGGGATTTATTCAAGAAGTGTCGTGCCCTGACTGGGTATCAAATGTTTTCATGGTAAAAAAAATTCTAATGGAAAATAGAGAATGTGCATTGATTTTACGAGTCTCAACAAAGCATGCCCAAATGATAGTTTTCCTTTGCCATCAATTGATTAATTAGTAGATGCTTCTGCGGCCCACAAGTTCATAAGTTTCATGGATGCATTCTCAGGGTATAATTATATTTCCATGGCTCAAGAGGACCAGGACATGACTACTTTTGTCACAAATGAGGGTTTATTCTACTATCGAGTTATGCCTTTTGGGTTAAAGAATGCAAGAGCAACATATCAGCAACTAGTTAATAAGATTTTTAAGAAGCAAATTGGTCGGAGTATTGTGGTTTATGCAAATGATATGTTAATGAAGAGCTAGCAAAATTTGGAATAGAGTACGCCCTAAGAAAAGCACTTAAATCTTAGATCTTAGCTGACTTTATGATGGAATGTTCTTTTGATAGATTGCTAGACCCTATAGGTAACTCTTTAATTCGAAACACTACTACTCACATAGGTGATATAATAGTATGTCACATTGGTTATTGAAATGTTATTTGACAAGTGTTCGCTTTGCCTTATGATATTTCATTACAAATATACATTTTGTTCTAAAAAAATTTTCTGTTGATTATACAAGATGTAATAGTTAGATCAACATAGTGATAAACTAGCCCAACTGCAAAGTCAAAATGCTGGACAATATATGTAGATGTCTTAATAGCAAAGACGGGATCAGGAGTGGGTGTTCTCCTTATAGACCCTAATGAGAATGAATAGCAATACAGACTCTCATTTGGCTTCCAAGCATCCAACAATGCTTCGGAGCACAAAGCATTAATTTTTGGGTTGCAACTAGCTCGACAACTAGAGGCGAAGGAATTGATAATATACATTGATTCTCAACTGGTAGCAAAGTAAATTAATGAAGAGTATAAGGTAAAAGAACTTAGTTTGAAGAAGTAGAACGCTATAGCTACTCAACTACTCACTCAATTTGATAAAGTAGTAGTTCGACTGTTATCCAGGATAAAAAAAACACTAAAGTTGACACTTCATCTAAGTTAGTTTCCTCTATAAGTATTGAGCAGAAAGGGAAGATTCAGTTAGAGAATAGAGCCACTCCAAGCTGTGACAGTCAAAAAATACTTGATCTAAATCAAGAACAAACATGGATGACCCCCGTAATCCAAGCCTTCCAAGGGGAATATTAGCAGTTGAAAAAAAAGAGTTAGCCAAAGTCCAACATAATGCCGCAACATATGTTGTCGTTATTTACATTTAATGTATTTGTAACAGTCCAATTTAGACCCTAATCAGAATAGTGGTTTTGGGACCACAAATTTGAGTTATAAAAATATTTTTATATTATTTTTCGTGCTTATAATATGTGAATTGACATGTGTGAAAGTTTCGTATGAAAATTCGATCATTTGTGTGCTTAATTTGTGAAAAGGACCTAATCGCGTAAAATGCAAAATTTGTATTCTATTTGTTAAAGTTCCTAATTGCTATGTCTCTTTAATTGTGAGGTCCTTATGTGGTTATTTGACCATGGAATGTATTGAATGACAATAATGGCCTTAATATAATGGTTTATTAATGTTTTAATGGAAGGGCAAAATAGTAAGCTAATTATTAAATGAATTATAATAAAAACAAAGGTTAAAATTCATTTAGTTCATCCATCTTCCACCGAAAATAGAAAGAAAAGATAGGTTTTAAGTGTTTGAAGCATTCGACCATGGTCCAAGCTTAATTCAAGGTTCGTTTTTGTTCTGTTTTTGATAATTTCTACGTTTTTGTGATTGTTGCTTAGTGTTCTATCAAGCCCATGCCTAAATTTCTGATTTTGATGATGATTTTGAAATATGCCATTAATGAAACTATGAGTTTTATTAAGTTTGATGATAGTATATGGAAGCTTGATGTTGGGTTAACATGTTTTGTCTTTGAATTTTTGATGAATTTGAGTAAAATGGGCTAAATTGTAAAAAGGAGAATTTGAGAGACTAAAATGTAAAATAAAATAAATATATGGACTTATATGAACACTGTGAAAATTTGGCTAAGCATTTGTGTAAGAAAATTTTGTGTATTTTGTGATTTTATGAATTAGGGACTAAAGTGTCAAATTGTGAAAATGTGAGGGCTAATTTGTAAAATGCCCTAAATGTGTGTTTTTGGATTGATTTGAATGACTTGGTGAATAAAAGAGTTAAATTTGAATTTATATAGATCAAGAACCAAAGAAAACAGAATTAGATCGAGGAAAGTCAAAAGTCGTCGAATAGTTGTTCGTTTCTGTTCATACCCGTACAAGGTAAGTCTATATACAAATAAACGTGTTTTGAATTGAATTATTATTGATTATATGCTATTTAACTATGATGGATGACTATATGAGTTGAGAAATATGAGACATCTGAGAAAGTATCGACAAAGTTTCAATGTCCGAAAAGCCTCGTACGAACCATAAGAATAGTTAGGATACATATGTCATGACATAGGATTCTGATATGTGTTATAGTGTAAGACCACATCTGGGACATTGGCATTGACTTATGATTTACGTGTAAGACCACGTATAGGATATTGGCATCGTATTTGATTTCGTGTAAGACCCTGTCTGGGACAATGGCATCGATATTTGTTTACATGTAAGACCAAGTTTGGGATGTTGGCATTGTACAAGCTTTCTGAGCTATTCGAGTGTCCTTATTGATTTTAAACGGTTCAACAGGCATTTTGAGAAAAGGATGAATATATGAAATGTGTATCCGATTCAGGTACGTTTGAAATGTAATTCAATATTTGAGAATAAAAGGTAAATACATGAGCAAATGATGATATGTGATATAAGTATGAGAAAGTATGCTATATGTGCAAATAAATTGAGTATATGGGAAATGTATATGAATTATGTGGTTTGAGATAGTATTTGTCAATGAAGTATAAGTAATTAGATGATGTTTATATGCTTTAATTGATAAGTTTATTTGTATATGGCTTACTAAGCTTTTGAAAGATTACTTTGTGTGTGTTTGCATTGTTTTATAGATATTGAAGCTACTGAGAGCTCGGGGATTGTCAAGGATCGTCACCACACTATCGAACCTTATTTTGGTATCTTTTGAAAATGTGTATATTGAAATATGGCATGTATAGGCTAGAAGTATGAGAATATGTTTGATAAATTATATATCTAGCCCTGTGATTTGGCTTGGTTTGGTTGTGTATATAAATGAGTTTTTGGTATGAATTATGTGATGCATTATTACCTATGTGATGTGCATTTGGTTGGCCAAAAGAAATGGTCAATTTGGTAAGTTTTGGTCTGTGCATATTTTAGAATTACGTAAGAATTTGGTATGAGAATGAATGGAATGTATCAAGGCTATAAACCATATGTTTTGGTATGTTTTTGGCTTATGGAATAACATGAATTGGTATGTGTTATGAACATAAGATTGGTCGATAATGATATGACATGAATGTTAAATTTTTTTATTATGAAATGGTTGAAATTTGATGTGCAATTGGTGCCTATTTGATGCTTATATGGAGGACCCTTAATGGGTGGCAAATTGACCTTGTAAATGGCCTATTTTTTCCCGCACGGGCAGGGACACGAGTGTGCGTCTCAGCCATGTTGCTCGATGGCCATTTCGAAATGAGCCTGAGCAGACCACACGGTTGCATACACGAGCGTGTGCTAGGCCGTGTGGCCAAGTCAGTCTCGACCACGGGCTAGACACACGGGTGTGTGGTCAGCTGTGTGGCCAAGTCAGTAGCCTCCCTAACTTTCACACGGCCTGGCACACGGGGGTGTCTTGTAGCCGTGTGGACAAGTCAGTATGTATGCCTTGTTTTGACACGGCCTAGACACATGGACATGTCTAAAGCCGTGTGAAGCACACGGGCGTGTGACCTGTACAACTTTGAAAAATGTGTAAGTTTTGAAAATTTTTGTATGAGCTCGGTTTAGTCCCGACCCCTTTCTAATGTATGTTTAAGGTCTCAACTACCAATATAAGGGACTTTATAGTAAAGTTTGAATATAATTATGGATAATGTATATGAATTGTTCGTAAAGTGTTTTGATTTGTCCGGTAATACCTTTAACCCTAGTTCGGTGATGGATACGGGTTAGGGGTGTTACATTTGGTTGGTATCAAAGTTATAGTTTAGTTAAATCTAGGACTAACGTAGCATATGTGAGTCTAGCTATACATGTCATATTTATGAATTACGATAGTGTGATGAATCCTGACAATAAAAATGTGTTTTTATATAGTAAATGGATCCCGAACGAGCTGTAGCTGATGATGTTGAAAGTAATGTGCCTACTCCCGCGCAAGGGACAGGGCCATCAGATTCTAGACCTGCTACGAATAACCATGATGGAGAGGCTAGACAAGCCTTCTATCAGATGATGAATGATTGGTTCACCCAATACATTAGAACTAATCCGGTTGTTCAACAACCCCCAACCTCAAGTAATCCTCCGCAAGCCCCTGTTATGCCACAAACAAATCTGATTCCATTAAGTAAGCCATTGGTCGATAAGATTAGAAAATATTGGGCCGAAGAATTTCATGCTACTACGAATGATGATGCTGAAAGAGCTGAGTTCTAGTTAGAAAATACGATAAGAGTATTTGATGAATTGCCATTGATTTCCGATGAATGCCTAAAGTGTGTCATTTCGCTTCTAAGAGATACGACCTATCATTGGTGGAAGACTTTAATATCTGTGGTTCTGAGGGAACGAGTCACTTGGGATTTCTTCCAAGCTGAATTCCGAAAGAAATATATCAGTCAGAGATTCATCGATCAGAAATGCAAAGAGTTTTTTAAGTTGAAACAAGGTCGTATGTCTATTACAAAATACGAGCGAGAATTTGTAAGATTGAGCTAGTATGCAAGAGAGTGTGTCTCGACTGAAGCAATTATGTGCAAGAGATTCGAGGATGGTTTAAATGAAGATATCCATTTATTAGTCGGGATTTTAGAAATAAAAGAATTTGTAGTGCTTCTTGAACGAGCATATAAATCTAAAGAACTGGGAAAAGAGAAAAGAAAAGTTGATTTTGAAGCTAGAGATATGAGAAAGAGGTCCGCAAGTAAACCATTTCAGTCTACGTCAAAGAAGTTCCGAGATGATTTTAGCCGTTCAAAGGCTAATGTGGGACATTCGAGTAGAGATCGTGCTAGATCACATTCGAGCTTCAAAGCTCCAGCTACATCTGTTGCCAGTGTCGGAAATGTCAGATCTGATCGATCCAAATATAAACACTATGGTAAAAGACATCCCGGTAACTGTAGATTGTATGATCGGTCTTGTTTCAAATGTGGATCATTAGACCATTTTATCTGTGATTGGCTCAAGTCTGTCGAGCAAGAAATTGCACAAAATCTGAGGCCAAGTGGCAATGCATCTCATGGTAGACCTTTCAAAAATACGGGTAATATGAGTGGCAGCCAAAAGGGAACTAAAGATACTGTTGTTTGATCCGAGGCTCGTGCACCTGCCAGAGCCTATGTCATTCGAGCTTGTGAAGAAGCTTCGTCTGCAGATGTTATAACTGGTATTTTCACACTTTATGATACTTCTGTGATTGCTTTTATAGATCCTGGATCAACACATTCGTATATATGCATGAATTTAGTATCCAGTAAGACTTTACCTGTATAGTCTACTGAATTCGTGATTAGAGTATCGAACCCCCTAAGTAGAAGTGTTTTAGTTGACAAAGTCTTCAAGAATTGTCCGTTAATGTTTCGAGACATTTTTTTTCGGCCGATCTAATGTTACTACCTTTAGATGAGTTTGATATAATTATGGGTTTGGATTGGCTAATTTTGCACGATGTTATTATGGATTGCAAACGAGAAACTATTGATTTGAGATGCAAGAATGATGAAATAGTTCGAATTGAATCCAGTGATTTAAATGGGTTACCGACTATCATTTCGTCAATGAAAGCTCTGAGTATTGTGAAAAAAGGTTGTAAAGCTTACTTTGCCTATGTGATTGATTCAAAAGTTTCAGAAAAGATAGTTGAATTAGTGTCTGTTGTCTGTGAATTCCCTGATGTGTTTCCCGAAGAACTTCCGAGATTACCTCCGATTCGAGAAGTTGAATTTGGCATTGAATCAGTGCCCAGGACTACTCCGATTTCGATAGCTCCATATAGAATGGCTCTGACCGAACCAAAAGAATTAAATTTTCAGTTGCAAGAATTGACCGATAGAGGGTTTGCTAGACCGAGTTTCTCACCTTGGGATGCTCCTGTTCTATTTGTGAATAAGAAAGACAGTACGATAAGAATGTGTTGATTATCGTCAATTGAACAAGGTGACTATTAAGAAAACATACCCTCTGCCTCGAATTGATGATTTGTTTGATCAATTGAAAGGAGCTACCATGTTTTCAAAGATAGATTTGATATTCAGTTATTATCAGTTGTGAGTAAAAGGCTCAGACATTCCAAAAACTGCATTCAGAACGAGGTACAACCACTATAAGTTCTTAGTTATGCCTTTCGGATTAACTAATGCACCTGTTGTCTTTATGGATTTGATGAATAGAATTTTGAAACTGTATTTAGATCAGTTTTTTTCCTTATTCATTGATAACATATTGATTTATACGCGTGATGAATCTAAACATGCCGAGCATCTGAGAATAGTATTCCAGCTTTGCGTGATAAGTAATTATATGCGAAGTTCAGCAAATGTGAATTCTGGTTACGAGAAGTCAGTTTTCTGGGCTAGATTGTATCAGCATCAGGTATCCGAGTTGATCCAAGCAAAATTTTAGCTATTTTGGATTGAAAGCCTCCGAGAAATGTCTCTGAAGTTTGTAGTTTTCTAGGACTTGCCAGTTATTATAGACGATTAGTAAAAGGCTTTTCTAGTATTGCAACTCCATTAACGAAACTACTTCAGAAAGATGTGAAGTTTGAATGGTCTGAAAGTGTAAGAAAAGCTTTAATCAATTGAAAGTCCTATTGACTGAATCCCCAGTGTTAGTACAACCCGAATCGGGTAAAGAATTTGTGATCTACAGTGATGCTTTGTTGAATGGTCTGGGATGTATTTTGATGCAGGAAGGCAAAGTCATTGCTTATGCTTCGAGACAGTTAAAGCCACATGAAAAGAACTATCTGATGCACGATCTTGAGTTGGCAGCTATTGTGTTTGTTTTGAAAATTTGGCGCCACTATCTGTTTGGTGAGAAATGTCACGTATATTCTGATCATAGGAGTTTGAAATATCTGATGACATAGAAAGATCTGAATCTGCGATAGAGAAGATGGCTAGAACTGTTAAAAGACTATGAGCTTGTTATTGACTATCATCCAAGAAAAGCAAATGTTGTTGCTGATGCTTTGAGTCGAAAATCACTATTTACATTACGTGCCATGAATATTCATTTAGTTTTGTCTGATGATGGTTCGATTTTAGTTGAATTGAAAACGAGACCGTTGTTTTTACAACAGATTATTGATGCTCAAAAAGTTGATAATGAGATAATAGCAAAATGAGCTTAGAGTGATTTAGTTTCTGATTTAGAATTCAGAATTGATAAAGATGATTGTCTAAGATTCCAAGATCGGATTTATGTTCCAAGAAATCCAGAGTTGATTCAGATGATTTTGAACGAAGCTCACAACAGACGTTTATCTGTTCATCTGGGATTGTACAACAATGTATAATGATCTAAAACAGCATTACTGGTGGTCTGAAATGAAAAGAAACATCTCTGACTTTGTTTCTAAATGTTTAATCTGTCAACAAGTTAAAGCTGAACATAAAGTGTCATCTTGTTTGTTACAACCGATTATGATTTCGGAATAGAAATGGGATAGAGTGACAATGGATTTTATTTCAGGTTTTGTTTCGGGTTTGCCCCTATCTCCAAGAAAGAAAGATACAATTTGGGTTGTAGTTGATCGATTGACGAAATCAACCCATTTTATTCCGGTACAATCCAATTACTCACTTGATAAGTTAGTTGAGTTATACATTTCTGATATTGTGAGATTGCACGGTGTGCCATTATCTATTGTGTCAGACAGAGATCAAAGATTCACATCACGATTTTGGAAGAAATTGCAAGATTCTTTGGGTATGAAATTGCACTTCAATACTGCTTTTCACTCGCAAACGGATGGTCAATCCAAGCGGATTAATCAGATTCTTGAAGATATGTTGAGATGTTGTATTCTTGAGTTTGAACGTGCGTGGGAACAATATTTACCTTTGATTTAATTTGCTTATAATAACAGTTTTTAATCGAGCATTAAAATGGCACCGTACGAAGCCTTATATGGTCGCAAATGTCATACACCTTTTTATTGGACTAAGCTTAGCGAGAATAAGATTCACGGGGTTGACTTGATAAAAGAGACTGAACAGAAAGTAAAAGTGATCCGAGATAGTCTGAAAATAGCTTCTGATCGTCAGAAATCATAGTCTAAAAATAGCTTCCGATCGTCAGATATCATATGCAGATTTGAAATGAAAAGACATTGAATTTGAGATCGGTGACAAAGTATTTTTGAAAGTCTCACCATGGAAGAAAGTACTCCGATTTGGCAGAAAAGGCAAATTTAGTCCAAGATTCATCGGGCCATTATTAAGCGTATCGAGCCAGTTGCTTATCGTTTGTTATTGCCAACTGAGTTAGAAATGATTCACAATTTATTTCACGTATCGATGCTTCAACGATATAGATCTGATCCATCACATGTGATTTCTCCGTGTGAGATTGAAATTTAGTCTGATATGACTTATGAAGAAGAATAGATTTGTATCTTAGCTCGTGAGATTAAAGAATTGAGAAATAAGAAAATTTCATTAGTAAAAGTGATGTGGCATCGACACAGTGTTGAAGAGGCTATGTGGGAACCCGAAGATGCTATGAGACAACAATATCTGAATCTGTTTAACAGTAAGATTTTCGGGGATGAAAATCCCTAAGGGGGGAGAGTTGTAACAGTCTGGTTTAGACCCTAGTCAGAATAGTGGTTTTAGGACCCCAAAATTTGAGTTAAAAAATATTTTTATATTATTTTTCATGCTTATAATATGTGAATTGACATGTGTGAAAGTTTCGTATGAAAATTCGATCATTTGTGTGCTTAATTTTTGAAAAGGACCTAATCGCGTAAAATGTAAAATTTGCATTCTATTTGTTGAAGTGCCTAATTGCTATGTCTCTTTAATTGCTAGAAGTATGAGAATATGTTTGATAAATTATATATCTAGCCATGTGATTTGGCTTGGTTTGGTTGTGTATATAAATGAGTTTTTGGTATGAATTATGTGATGCAATATTATCTATGTGATGTGCATTTGGTTGGCCAAAAGAAATGGTCAATTTGGTAAGTTTTGGTATGTGTATATTTTAGAATTGGGTAAGAATTTGGTATGAGAATGAATGGAATGTATCAAGGTTATAAACCATATGTTTTGGTATGTTTTTGGCTTATGGAATAACATGAATTGGTATGTGTTATGAACACGAGATTGGTTGATAATTATATGACATGAATGTTGAATGTTTTGATTATAAAATGGTTGAAATTTGATGTGCAATTGGTGCCTATTTGATGCTTGCAGGGAGGACCCTTAATGGGTGGGAAATTGGCCTTGTAAATGGCCTATTTTTGACCACACGGGCAGGGACACGAGTGTGCATCTCAGCCATGTTGCTCGAGGGCCATTTCAAAATGAGCCTGAGCAAACCACAAGGTTGCACACACGAGTGTGTGCTAGGCTGTGTGGCCAAGTCAGTCTCGACCACGGGCTAGACACATGGGCGTGTGGTTAGCCGTGTGGCCAAGTCAGTAGCCTCCCTAATTTTCACACGGCCTGGCATACAAGCGTGACTTGTAGCCATGTGGACAAGTCAGTATGTATTCCCTATTTTGACATGGCCTGTTCACACGGGCGTGTGACCTGTATAACTTTGAAAAATGTTTAAGTTTTGAAAATTTTTGTATGAGCTCGATTTAGTCCCAACCCCTTTCTAATGCATTTTTAAGGTCTCGATGACCTATATCAAGGACTCTATTATAAAGTTTGAATATAATTTTGGATGATGTATATGAATTGTTGGTAAAATGTTCTGATTTGTCCGGTAACGCCTTTAACCCTAGTCCGACAACGGATACGGGTTAGGGGTATTACAGTATCCTTGAACCTACAAGTTACTTAACTTTCATTCAACTAAAATTGTTTGATATATCACCTTTAAATATATCATGTTAGATGGTGTACTTTGTAAAAAAGGTTACTTCCAGCCACTTTTGAGAAGTCTCACTCCCGCTGAAGCTGGGTATGTCATACAGGAGATACATGAAAGAATATGTGGTGATCATATGAGGGGAATGTTGTTAGCACAAAAGGTTCTCAGGTAAATGTATTATTGGCCAACTGTATAGAAAGATGCTTATGACATGGTTCGCACTTGTGATTCTTACCAAAAACAGGCTCTAGTATAGTGATTACTAGTTGAGACCCTCCAAATGATGTTTGGACCTTGGCCATTTGCAACATGGGATATAGATATCTTGGGTCCATTTCCGATCGTCACAGCTCAGAATAAGTTCATAGTTGTCATTGTGGATTATTTTACAATAATAGAGAAGTAAATGGAATCCTTTGTCTAGAAATCCATTGTTTGTAGGTTCGGCTTCCCATGTTTGATCATAACAGACAATAGAACTCAATTCCAGGGAAAATTTAAGAGTTTTTGCACAAACCTGCAGATATCACTTGCCCAAAGCTCTATAAAAACACCCCAAACAAATGGTCAAGTCGAGGTAATGAATAAGAAAATCCTAGCAGCTTTAAAGAAGAAAGTTGATGATGTCAAGGGTGTCTAGCTAAAAGAACTATCAGGAAGTATATGGGAAATCAGGGAAACAACATTCTTATTAGTATATGGTGTAGAAGCGATAATCCCTACTAAGATAGGCCTATGATCCCATAGGACATCTTATTTTGATGAAAATGCCAACCAGCAAGCCATCAGACTCAATTTTGATCTTATTGACGAAATTAGGGAGATAGTAGAAATCAAGAATGCTGCGCGAGCTCAACAAGTTGTTCAATACTATATCACTAGAGTAAAAAAAACAATTTCAGGTGGGCGATTTAGTCTTGAGAAATACTGAAGCTAGTTCACCAGCATCAAAACAAGGGAAATTGGCTCCTAATTGGGAAAGGCCCTACAAAATTGTCAAGAAAATAGGCTATAAAGCTTATAAAATAGAAAAAATGGATGGAATGCTCGCCATCTAAAAAATACTATGTATGAACGTTTCATCCTCTTTTTCAATAAATATACAATTTTTCCAAATATTGTTTAATTTTACCAAAAAGGAAATGAGGAAACATGTGAAACAGCTCACTGATTTACGATCATGGTTGATATTTGTAACACTCCTAACCCATATCCGTTGCCGGATTAGGGTTACGTTGCCGGATTAGGGTTATGAGGCATTACCGTACAAAACATAGTTTAGCACAGTCATTTATCACTCTTCATGCACTAAAGAATAACGATACATTTACAACATTATCAAACTTGAATATCCACAATTCACTTATTTTAAATTCGAATACATGAATCATAATTCCAAATCAAAAAAATTATACCCTACTAATCATGTATCACAAATAAGCATATTTCAAAATTTTCAACTAATTCAATTCGAACATACATCAAAACTCAATTGAACATGTTCCTTACCTATCAAATTCTAACCAAACTTGTATACATCAAAGCCATGTTCACATATTTAACACTTTCATTATTCAATTCCCTATATCCATTACATTAATGAATTTTTCATAATTAAATCATATTCAAGCATATATCCTCACTTTTCATATACAGAAAATATGTCAATACATAATTTCATTAGCTAAGTATCAAACATTTCATTTCATAACTTCTATATATGTACATAATGAAACCAATCGAACCAATATGTATACAAGTTAATGTCCAATCACATATATGCGACATTACAATATGGTCGTACATACCTTTGATGTTATTATAATATACGCATTTTACCTTAAATGCAACAGCCTTTTTTTTAAGTATAATTTTCGAATCGATAACCTATTTCGTTAATAAAGTCATGACTATACTAATTCACATGTTATGCATGTTTATCTAGATAAACACATCCACATGACATAATAGGCATGTGTATATAATACACACTGTAACACCCTTAACCCGTATCCATCGCCAGACTATGGTTAAAGGCGTTACCAGACGAACCAGAAAATTTTACAAATAATTCATAAACATCATTCACAATCATAATCAAACATTACCATAGAGTCCCTTATATAGGTCATCAAGACCTTAAACATGCATTGGAAAAGGGCTGGGACTAAACCGAGCTCACACAAAATTTTTCAATAACTTAAACATTTTTAAAAGTTACAGAGGTCACACGCCCGTGTGAAAAGGCCGTGTGCCTCACACGGCATTAGACATGCCCGTGTGTTTAGACCGTGTCAAAACAGGACATACATACTAACTTAATCATACGGCCACAAGACATGCCCGTGTGCCTCGACCGTGGTCGAAACTAACTTGGGTCACACTGCTAGCCACACGCTCGTATGCCTTGGTCGTGCTCAAGAATGACTTAAAATCGTAGGATACCCCAAGGGACACACGGCCGTGCAACATGACCGAGTGTCACACACAGCTGAGACATACGCTCGTATCTCTACCTGTGTGGACAAAAATAGGTTATTTGAAAAGCCAATTTACCACCCCATTTGGGTCAATCCTACAAGCATCAAACCAAGCACATTTGCACTATAATTTCAGCCAATTTCAATACCAAAACATACATCATTCATGCCATATTATTATCAACCAAATTCATGCTTACAAACTATACTCAATCATATCAAACCATAAGCCAAACCCTAATTCACTTCATTCATTCACATGCCAAAACCTTACCAAATTGACATCATATTGTCCATATTACATCACATATTTCATACCAAGAACTCATTCATATACACAACCATAATCAAGCCAAATCACATGGCTAGATATATACATCACAAAACATAATCAAAGTACTTCTAGCCTATACATGACATACTCTAATATTTACACTTTCAAAATGTACCAAAATAGAGTTTGATAGTGTGGTGATGATCCTTGACGATCCCCAAGCTCCCGATAGCTACGATATCTATAAAATAATGCAAACATACACAAAGTAAGCTTTCAAAAGCTTAGTAAGCCATATACAAATAAACTTAATAATTAGCATCAATTAATTCATATAATTTGAGGCAAAATACATTCACTTAAACATATATCTCTTATATTTCATTTGAACATAATTCACATATACATATCATAACTCATTTTCATAGTAACTCATACTTATATCATATATTCACCAAGGTACATATACTGACCTTTCATTCTCAAACATGGTATACAATTTAAACATACTTGAGTCGGATACAAATTCACATAGTCATCTATTTTCTCAGAATGCCCATTGAACCGTTCGGAATCATAAGGATACGCGGATAGCTTGGAATCTCATACAATGCCAATGTCCTAGACGTGGTCTTCAATGTAATCAAATTCGATGCCACTGTCCCAGACAGAGTCTTACACGATATCAAATACGATGCCAACGTCCCAGACGTGGTCTTACATGTAAATCATAAGTCGATGCCAGCGTCCCAGACGTGGTATTACACGATAACACATATCGGATCCTATGTCACGACATATGTATCCTAACTATTCCTAAGGTTCGTATGGGGCTTTTCATACGTCGGAACTTTGTCGATACTTTCTCAAATGTCTCACGCTCAACTCATATAACCATTCATCAATGTTCAATATCATATTAACAGTAATATTTCAATTCAAAACACATTTATTTGTATATCAACTTACCTCGTACGGATTTAAACGGAACCAACTACTCGACAACTTTCGTCTTTCCCCGATCTAATTCCATTTTCTTAAATTCTTGATCTATATAAATTAAAATTTAACTCTTTTATTCACCAAATCATTCAAATCAATCCACAAACACACATTTATGGCATTTTACAAATTAGCCCTCATATTTTTCATATTTTGACAATTTAGTCCTTAATTCACAAAATCACAAAATACACAAAATTTCTTTGTACACATGCCTAGCCAAATTCTCATAGTGTTCATATAAATCCATATATTTCATTTATTTCACATTTTATTCCCTCAATTTACAAATTTCACAATTTAGTCCAAATTACTCAAATTCATCACAAATTCAAATGCAAAATATGTTAACCCAAAACATATTTTTCATTTACCAAAAACTAACTTCACAAAGATTATAATTTCATCAATGGCTCAACTCAAAATCATCAACAAAATTAGAAATTAAGACATGGGCTTGATAGTAAACTAAGCAACGATCACAAAAACGTAGAAATTATCGAAAACGGATCAAAAACCATACCTTAATCACCAAAATAAGTAACCGAACCCTAGCTTGTATTTTCTTTTCTTTTCCTTTTGTATTTTCGGCAATAGCATGAACAAATGGCTAATTTCATGCTTTTTATTTTATTAATACGGCTTTAATTACCAAATACCAAATTTGCCCTTAATAATAAACATTTATAACATTAATATAAAAGGCCGTAATTGTCCACTCAAGCTTACAATGGTCAAATATCAACATAAGGACCTTTCATTTACAAATACATGTCAAATAAGCACTTTAACAAATAGAAGGTCACTTTTACATTTTACACAATTAGGTCCTTTTATCAAATTAAGCACACAATTTATCGAATTTTCATACGAAACTTTCACACATGTCAATTCACATATTTTAAACACAGAAAATAATATTAAATATCTTTTTGACTTGGATTTGTGGTCTTGAAATCACTAGTCTGACTAGGGTCTAAATCGGACTATTATAATTCTCCCCCTTAAGGATTTTCGTCCCCGAAAATCTTACCATTGAACAGATTCAGATATTGTTGTCTTATAACATCTTCAGGCTCCCACGTAGCCTCTTCAACACCGTGTCGATGCCACATTACTTTTACTAATAGAATTTTCTTATTTCGCAATTATTTAACCTCTCGAGCTAAAATACGGATCGATTCTTCGTCGTAAGTCATATCAGACTAAATCTCAATCTCAGACGGAGGAATCACATGCGAAGGATTGGATCTGTATCGTCGAAGCATCGATACGTGAAACACATTATGAATCTTTTCTAGCTCAGGTGGCAACAACAATCTATAAGAAACTGGCACGATAAGCTCAATAATCTCATACGGCCCAATGAATCTCAGACTCAATTTGTCTTTTCTGCCAAATTGGAGTACTTTCTTCCACAAGGATACTTTCAGAAACACTTTGTCGCCAATTTCAAATTCAATGTCTTTTCGTTTCAAATCTACATATGATTTCTGTCGATCAGAAGCTGCTTTCAAACTATCTCGGATCACTTTTACTTTCAATTCAATCTCTTTTATCAAGTCAACCCCGTGTATCTTATTCTTATTGTGCTCAGTCCAATACAAAGGTGTACTGCATTTGCAACCATATAAGGCTTCGTACAGTGTCATTTTAATGCTCGATTGAAAACTATTATTATAAGCGAATTCAATCAAAGGCAAATATTGTTCCCACGTACCTTCAAACTCAAGAATGCAACATCCCAACATATCCTCGAGAATCTAAATAATCCGCTTGGATTGACCATCCGTTTGGGGGTGAAAAGCAGTACTGAAATGCAATTTCGTACCCAAAGCATCTTATAATTTCTTCCAAAATCGTAATGTGAATCTCAGAGCTCTATCTGACACAATAGATAATGGTACACCGTGCAATCTCATAATATCAGAAATGTATAACTCAGGTAATTTATCAAGTGAGTAATTGGATCGTACTGGAATAAAATGAGCTGATTTTGACAATCGATCAACTACAACCCAGATTGTATCTTTCTTTCTCGGAGATAAGGGCAAACCCAAAACAAAGTTCATTGTCACTCTATCCCATTTCCATTCTGGAACCATAATTGACTGTAACAAACCAAAGGGCACTTGATGTTCAGCTTTAACTTACTGATAGATTAACCATTTAGAAATAAAGTCAGATATATCTCTTGTCATTCCAGACCACTAGTAATGTTGTTTCAGATCATTATACATTTTTGTACTAACCAGATGAACAGATAAACGACTGTTGTGAGCTTCATTCAAAATCATCTAAATCAATTCTGGATTTCTCAAAACACAAATTTGATCTCGAAATCTCAGACAATTATCTTTATCAACTCTGAATTCTGAATCAAAATCTAAATTACACTGAGCTTGTTTTGCTAAAATCTCATTATCAATCTTCTGAGCTTCGATAATCTGTTGAATGAATAACGGTCTTGCTTTTAATTCAGCTTAAACCGAACTATCATCAGACACAACCAAATGAGCATTCATCGCACGCAGAGCAAACAGTGATTATCGACTCAAAGCATCAGCAACAATATTTGCTTTTCCCGGATGATAATCAATCCTAAGCTCATAGTCTTTTAACAGTTCCAGCCATCTTCTCTATCGCAGATTCAAATCTTTCTGAGTCATCAGATATTTCAAACTCTTATGATCAGAATATACGTGACATTTCTCACCAAACAAATAGTGGCGCCAGGCTTTAACTGTCTCGAAGCATAAGCAATAACTTTGCATTCCTGCATCAAAACACATCCCAAACTGTTTAATGAAGCATCACTATAGATCATAAATTCTTTACTCGTTTCGGGTTGTGCTAACACTGGAGCTTCAAACAACAAAGTTCTGACACTTTTCAGACCATTCAAATTTCACATCTTTTTGAATCAGTTTCGTTAATGGAGTTGCAATCATAGAAAGCCTTTTATAAACCGTCTATAATAATCGGTAAGTCCTAGAAAACTGCAGACTTCGGAGACATTTCTCGGAGGCTTCCAATCCAAAATAGTTAAAATTTTTCTCAGATCAACTCGGATACCTGATGTTGATACAATATGGCCCAAAAAGCCAACTTCTCATAACCAGAACTCACATTTACTAAACTTCGCATACAACTGCTTATCGCGCAAAGTTTGTAACACTATTCTCAAATGTTCAGCATACTCATTTTCATTACGCGAATAAATCAAAATTTCATCAATGAATACAATGACAAATCAATCTAAATACGGTCTGAAAATTTTGTTCATCAAGTCCATAAAAATAGTAGGTGCATTCGTCAATCCGAAAGGCATAACTAAAAACTCATAGTTTCCATACCTAGTTTGAAAAGCAATTTTTGGAATGTCTGAATCTTTTACTCTCAACTGATAAAAACCCGATCTGATATCTATCTTTGAAAATACAGTTGCTCCTTTCAACTGATCAAACAAATCGCCAATTCTAGGCAGAGGATACTTATTCTTGATAGTCACTTTGTTCAATTGACGATAATCTATGCGCATTCAACTGACGATAATCTATGCGCATTCTCATCGTGCCTTCTTTCTTTTTCAAAAGCAGAACAGGAGCACCTCAAGGTGAGAAACTCGGTCTTGCAAACCCTCTATAGGCCAACTCTTGCAACTGAGACTTTAATTCTTTTAATTCGATCAGAGCCATTCTATATGAAGCTATCGAAATCGGAGTAGTCTCGGGCACTAATTCAATGCCAAATTCAACTTCTCGTATCGGAGGTAATCCCGGAAGTTCCTCAGGAAACACATCAGGAAATTCACAGACAACAGGCATTGATTCAACTTTCTTTTCTGACATTTTCGAATCAATCACATAGGCAAAATAGGTTTCACAACCTTTTCTCACAATACTCAGAGCTTTCATCGAAGATATCACAGTAGGCAATCCATTCAAATCACTAGATTCAATATGAACTATTTCATCATTCTTACATCTCAAATCAATAGTTTTCCATTTGCAATTCACAACAGCATCATGCAAAGTCAACCAATCCATATCCAGAATTATATCAAACTCATCAAAAGGTAATAACATCAGATCGGCCGGAAAACAAATGTCTTGAAACATTAACGGACAATTATTGCAGACTTTATCAACCAAAATGCATCAGCCTAGGGGGTTCGATACTTTAATCACGAATTCAATAGACTCTACAAGCAAAGTCTTACTGGATACTAAATTCATGCATATATACGAATGTGTTGATCTAGGATCTATCAAAGAAATCATAGAAGTATCATAAAGTGTGAAAATACCCATTACAACATCTGGAGACGAAGCTTCCTAGCAAGCTCGAATGGCATAGGCTCTGGACAGCAATGTCTTTTGGTCCCCTCTGACTGCCACTCACATTTCCTGTATTTCTGGGAGGTCTACCACGAAATGCATTGCCACTTGGCCTCGAATTTCGTACAATCTCTTGTTCGACAGATTTGAGGCAATTACGGATAAAATGGTCTAATGATCCACATTTAAAACAAGCCCAATCATACAGTCTACAATTGTCGGGATGTCTTTTACCATAGTGTTTGCACTCAAGGCAATCAAATCGAACATTTCCAACACTGGCAACAGATGTAGCTAGAGCTCTAAAACTCGAATGCGATCTAGCACGATCTCTACTCGAATGTCCCACATTAGCCTTTGAACAGCTATAATCATCTCTAAATTTCTTTGATGCAAATTGAAATAACTTGCTCGATAATCACTTTTGCACTTCTCTAGCTTCTGAATCAGCTTTTCTTTTCTCTTTTCTGAGTTCTTCGGGTTTACATGCTCCTTCAACAAGCACAATGAATTCTTTAATCTCAAGAATCCCGATTAACAAACAAATATCTTCATTCAGACCGTCTTCAAATCTTTTGCACATTATTGCCTTAGTAGATACACATTCTCGAGCATACTGACTCAATCTTACAAATTCTCGCTCGTATTTTGTAACAGGCATACGGTAATGTTTAAGCTCAAGAAACTCTTTATGTTTCTAGTCAACAAATCTCTGACTGATGTATTTCTTTTGGAATTCAGCTTCGAAGAAATCTCAAGTAACTCGTTCCCTCGGAACCACTGATATCAAAGTCTTCCACCAATGATAGGTCATATCTCTCAAAAGTGAAACGGCACATTTTAGGCATTTGTCTGGAGTTAATGATAATTCATCGAACACTCATATCGTATTCTCTAACCAAAATTCAGCTTTCTCGACATCATTATTAATAGTAGCACGGAATTCTTCGGCCCTATCTTTTCTAATTTTATCCACCGGAGGCTTATTCAACTAGATCAGATTAGCTTCTAGCACGATAGGAACTTGTAGAGGATTGACCGGGGTTAGAGGTTGTTGAACAGCCGGATTAGTTCTAATGTATTGACTGAACCAATCATTCATCATTTGGTAAAAGGCTTGCTTAGCCTCTCACTCATGGCTACTCGTAGCAGGTCTAGATTCGGATAGAGTTGTCCCTTAAGCGGGAGCAGGCGCATTACTCTTGACATCATCAGCTACGGCTCGTTCGGGATCCATTTACTATATAAAAGCACATTTTCATTGTCAAGATTCATCACACTATCGCAGTTCACAAATATGGCAAGTATAGCTAGACTCACATGCGCTACGTTAGTCTTAGAATTGACTAAACTGTAGCTCTGATACCAACCAAATGTAACACTCCTAACCCATATCCGTCGTCGGACTAGGGTTAAAGGCGTTACCAGACGAATCAAAATATTTTACAAATAATTCATAAACATCATTCACAATCCATAGAGTCCCTTATATAGGTCATCAAAACCTTAAACATGCATTAGAAATGGGTCGAGACTAAACCAAGCTCACAAAAATTTTTCAATAACTTAAACATTTTTAAAAGTTACAGAGGTCACACACCCGTGTGAAAAGGTCGTGTACCTCACATGGCATTAGACACACCCGTGTGTCTAGACCGTGTCAAAACAGGGCATACATATTAACTTAATCACACGGCCACAAGACATGCCTGTGTGCCTCGGCCGTGGTCTAAACTGACTTGGGTCACACTGCTAGCCACACGCTCATGTGCCTTGGCCGTGCTCAAGACTGACTTAAAATAGTAGGGTACCCTAGGGGACACACCGCCGTGAAACATGATCGTGTGTCGCACATGGCTGAGACAAACTCCCGTGTATCTGCCGTGTGGACAAAAATAGGCCATTTGAAAAGCAAATTTGCCACCCCATTTGGGTCAATCCTACAAGCATCAAACCAAGCACATTTGCACTATAATTTTAGCCAATTTCAATACCAAAACATACATCATTCATGTCATATTATTATCAACCAAGTTCATGCTTATAAACTATACTCAATCATATCAAATCATAAGTCAAAATCATATTAAATCATATGTTTCATAATCCTAATTCACCTCATTCATTCACATGCCAAAACCTTACCAAATTGACCATTTCACTAGACCATTCAAAACATATCATATTGTTCATATTGCATCACATATTTCATACCAAGAACTCATTCATATACACAACCACAATCAAGCCAAATCACATGGCTAGATATATACATCACAAAACATAATCAAAATACTTTTAGCCTATACATGCCATACTCTAATATTTACACTTTCAAAATGTACCAAAATAGAGTTTGATAGTGTGGCGATGATCCTTGACGATTCCCGAGCTCCCGATAGCTACGATCTCTATAAAACAATGCAAACACACACAAAGTAAGCTTTCAAAAGCTTAGTAAGCCATATACAAATAAACTTAACAATTAACATCAATCCATTCATATAATTTGAGGCAAAATACATTCACTTAAACATATATCTCTTATATTTCATTTGAACATAATTCACATATACATATCATAACTCATTTTCATAGTAACTCATACTTATATCATATATTCACCAAGGTACATATACTGACCTTTCATTCTCAAACATGGTATACAATTTAAACGTACCTGAGTCGGATACAAATTCACATAGTCATCTATTTTCTCAGAATGCCCGTTGAACTGTTCGGAATCATAAGGATACACGGATAGCTCGGAATCTCATACAATGCCAATATCTTAGACGTGGTCTTCAATGTAATCAAATATCGATGCCACTGTCCCAGACAGGGTCTTACACGAAATCAAATACGATGCCAATGTCCCAGACGTGGTCTTACACATAAATCGTAAGTCGATGCCATCATCCCAGATGTGGTCTTACACGATAACACATATCGGATCCTATGTCATGACATATGTATCCTAACTATTCCTAAGGTTCGTATGGGGCTTTTCAGACGTCGGAACTTTGTCGATACTTTCTCGGATGTCTCATGCTCAACTCATATAACCATTCATCAATGTTCAATATCATATTAACAGTAATATTTTAATTCAAAACACATTTATTTGTATATCGACTTACCTTGTACGGATTTGGATAGACAGAATTGGCTACTCGACGACTTTCGACTTTCCCCAATCTAATTTCATGTTCTTTAATTCTTGGTCTATATAAATCAAATTTAACTTATTTATTCACCAAATCATTCAAATCAATCCACAAACACACATATAGGGAAATTTACAAATTAGCCCTCATATTTTTCATATTTTGACAATTTCGTCCTTAATTCACAAAATCACAAAATATACAAAATTTCTTTGTACACATGCCTAGCCAAATTCTCATAGTGCTCATACAAATCCATATATTTCATTTATTTCACATTTTAGTCCCTCAATTTACAAATTTCACAATTTAGTCCAAATTACTCAAATTTATCAAAAATTCAAATACAAAATATGTTAACCCAAAACATGTCTTTCATTTACCAAAAACTAACATCACAAAGCTTATAATTTCATCAATTTCTCAACTCAAAATCATCAACAAAATCAGAAATTGAGACATGGGCTTGATAGTATACTAAGCAACGATCACAAAAATGTAGAAATTATTGAAAACGGATCAAAAACCATACCTTAATCACCAAAATAAGTAGCCTAACCCTAGCTTGTATTTTCTTTTCTTTTCCTTTTGTATTTTTGGCAATAGCATGAACAAATGGCTAATTTCATGCTTTTTATTTTATTAAAACGGCTTTAATTACCAAATACCAAATTTGCCCTTAATAATAAATATTTATAACATTAATATAAAAGGCCATAATTGTCCACTCAAGCTTACAATTGTCAAATATCAACATAAGGACCTTTCATTTACAAAGACATGTCAAATAAGCACTTTAACAAATAGAAGGTCACTTTTACATTTTACGCGATTAGGTCCTTTTATCAAATTAAGCACACAATTTATTGAATTTTCATACGAAACTTTCACACATGTCAATTCACATATTTTAAACACAGAAAATAATATTAAATATTTTTTTACTCAAATTTGTAGTCCCGAAACCATTATTCTGACTAGGGTCTAAACCGAACTGTTACACACACAAACAAGCATATTCATTTAACCATATACAATTATGATTATAATCCATTCTAAACACTAGTATCGAAGCAAATCATACCAAAGTACCTATCTATCATATACCAAATTATTTAACCACAAATATGACACATTTTCAACTCAAATATTGAACCTAACATTTTGATCTTTCATTACCAAACCTAAAACAAAGCATATCAACCAAAACAATCATATAACATATTCATTATTTGCCTTCACCAGTCGTACTTAATTAGCCAACCATTCAAGCATAATATATGCACATACATTGCCATTACAATTTGAATCAAAATAACCAATTCACAATCGAATATATAATCATCATTTTACCCCATTACTAAGCCAAATTATAAAACCATTCACAAAGTCAAAACATACCATGCATCAAACTTACTGAAAGTGAGCTAATCATAGGCCATTCTTATCATTACTCAATCAAGCCATATAACCAAAACACTATATTTACATGCCATTAAACACACTTTCTAAAATGAGTTTATACCATGACCGGATATACACCACACCTAAAAACACATCCATCAACCACATTGATATCACTCACAATTTTATAAACCAAGCACCACACAAGATATACCATGATATAAACTTCTCAAAATGAGTTCAAAGTATAACCAAATTCGCACCAGCATTAACAACAAACTCAAGCCATTTTCGCATGGCTATATATATACAAATTCAAAATGCAAACACATTAAAACTAGCCTATACATGCCATATGTTCAAAGTTTCAAACTTCAAAAGTATCGAATAATAGCCGATAGTCTGATGATGATCTTTGATGATCCCCGAGCTCGTAACTAGCTTCCAAAATCTATAAAGCACCAAATGAACACACAGTAAGCTTCGATAGCTTAGTAAGTCATAAGCAAATAAATTATCAAAAGAACATTTATACTTAATTCAATTAGGCCGAATACCTCCAATCTCACACACACACACATATATATATATAGTAACATACCACAAATAGTTCACATGATCATATTATGCAACAACACTTACCTTTTTCTTTCTAATTTCATATAAACTTAAAACATACCTGAATTATTTAACTTGAATTCACATTTGATTTTTTCCATGTCACTGCCCATTAAACCATTCAGAATCAATAAGGATACTCGGATAGCTTGAAAATCTCATACAATGCCTACGTCCCAGACGAGGTCTTACATGTGATCAACTATAGATGCCACTGTCCCAGACAGGGTCTTACACGAACTTATATACGATGGCGATGTTCCAGACATGGTCTTACACATAAATTACAAATCGATGCCAACGTCCTATACGTGGTCTTACACGAATCACATATCAGAATCCTATGTCATGGCATATGTATCCTAACTATTCCTAAGGTTCGTACAGGGCTTTCAAATGTCATAACTCGATCGATTCATGCTCGAAACACATCATTCCATGCTAAATTCAATTTGGCTAAGTAGTTATACATATATAAAATTCAATTCAGCTATTTACAAAATCAATACATTCAATTTAACAACATTTATTTACTTATGAACTTACCTCGGACGAAGACGAACGAACCAGGACGACAATTCGACAACTTTATATTTCCCCCGATCCAATTCCAATTTCCTCTTTTCTTGATCTAAATTAATATAAATTAAACTTATTTAATTACACATGTACTCAAATTCACCCAAAAACACATAAAAAGGCAATTTGCATTTTAGCCCTTAACATTTCACATTTTTCACAATTTAGTCCCTATTTCACAAAACACAAAATACACAAAATTTCACTAAACTCTAGTATAGCCGAATTTTACTAAGATTCATAGCAGCCCACTTCTTTCATTTATTTCACATTTTGACCCCTCAATTTACAAAATTCATAATTTAATCCTAAATAGGCATTTTTACTAAAAATCACTTAATAAAATTTCACAATCTAACAACATATATTTATTTTTCATCATCAAACACAAAAATCATCAAGCTTTTAACAATGGAAAAACATAAAATCATCATCAAATTCAAGAATTCAAGCATGGGCTAGCTAGTATTCGAAGCAATGATCTCAAAAATATAAAAATTATCAAAAACCGAGTAAAAACGATCCTTGAATCAAGCTTGAACCATGGCCAAATGTTTGAAAGCTTAAAATCCTTTTTTATTTCTCAATTTTCGGTCAAAGATGAACATTTGCATGTAATTTTCATGTTTTCTTTTATTTAATTACATTATAATACATAATTTACTAAATTAACCTTTGTAAATTAATTTGAAAACATTATAATCAATGTCCATAACCGTCCATGCATGTTTCCAAAGGTCAAATTACACCTTAAGGACTCCACATTATAAAAACAATAGCAATGTAGCACTTTAACAATTAGCTAGCCACTTTTACAATTTATGCGATTAAGTCCTTTTAATTAAATCGAGCACACAAACGATAAAATTTTCACATGAAATTTTCACACATATTAAGTCACATACTGTAAACACAAAAAATAATATTAAAATATTTTTCTGACTCATATTTATGATTCCCAAACCACTATTCTGAATAGGGTCTAAACCGCACTTTTACAATATTATTAAGGCTTGTTGATTTACGATCACAGCTTAAGTTCATTGATTTACGATCATGAATAATTTCTTCTAAGTTAGCTGATTTACGATCGCAACTCTAAGCAACTTGCTGATTTACGATCACAGATGATATTTTTAAAGCTCACTAATTTACGATCACAGCCTAAATTCATTGATTTACAATCATGAACATTTTTTTTTCTGAGTTAGCTGATTTACGATCATAACTTCAAACAACTCGTTGATTTACGATCACAACCTAAGTTCATTGATTTATGATCATGAACAATTTCTTCTGAGTTAGTTGGTTTACGATCACAACTCTAAACAACTCATTGATTTATAATCATGGCTGATATTAAGGCTTATTGATTTACGATCATGGCCTAAGTTCATTGATTCATGATCATAAACAATTTCTTCCCATAGTTCATTGATTCATGATCATAAACAATTTCTTCCCATATTTAAATTGTTCGTCACAATTAAGTTAAACAATGTGATGGTTCCCAATCATTGTTAGATTTATACTCGCCTAAGTCATTTATGATGATAACTTAATTAGGCAATTTATATAGGCGAAGTCATAATCCAACTACCACAACATTTAAACATTAAGCAAAAGATAATTCTTTCATTTCAAAATATAATGCAACAAGTACAATGAATACAAAGAAATTAAGAATCTGCACTGGTGTCATTGGGATCAGCAATATCCTCTTCATGATTTCAAGTCTGAAAAATAATCTTGAAAACTCTGCATTATATTTGCCTTATATTTTGCCAAGGCTTCTTCATAATTCTTCTCCAAATTAGCTATAGAAAGTTTATGTTGCTCACCTATAGCTCTCATGGTCTCTTCTAACACAATCTTCTCAACTCATATGCCCTCCAATCTCTTTATGTAATCTCTTATTGGCTTTTTTAAAAAAGAGTGAGGTGATCCTCTAACCTTTTATTTTGATCCACCAGCTTCTAATTTTCTTCCTCCAATTGTTTATGTAGCTCGCGAGCCTTCTCTAGAGCCCCCATAGTGGACTAGTATGCATTTGTAGATTCCATCTTTTTTACCTCATCTTTGCCAATACCTTCGGCGAACCCCAAGCTAATCATCCTAACTTCAGTCAGAACCACTTGAAAAGATAATACAATATCTTTCAACGATAGCTTCTTCACACAACTGGATGATGCAAAAAGGGACATGTATTCCTTTGCCTCTTAAGGGATTGATTCATTCCATTTTCTACCCACCTTAGTGAGGCAGTTGGGAAATTTCTTCATACTTTGGTGGTCGCGCCAGACAAATAGTGTTTGTGCTTCGCCATCAGTAAACATAAACTTCAACAATCTCCTAGGAGGACCATCCTCAACAATTACACCAAAGGCATCCTCGGCCGATGGTCTTAGAGTAAGTTGGGATAGTGGTGAAGAAGGAATCGCAAGAGGGGCTACAACGGTGTTCACCACAACACCAAATGATGTGGTGCAATCCTTACATTTCTTTCAGCGAAGTTCCCTCAGAGGGCTACCGTCTTCTTTACTGCTTAACATAATATTGGCAGCTCTAGTAGTAGTCTTCTCTTTCTTTCGACTACTTGCACTTCCTTCCACAACAGAGGCACTAAAAGTAGCTCTTCACACATTTTGCATAAACGACCGTACATCCATGTATTAGTTGATCTCTTTAGAAAAACTTGTTGGTTCCCTTAAAATTTTTTCAAAGAAACGCAAGCTGTGTTTACATCACCAATAAGTCTATTATCAACACCAATAGTAATTATAGGGGTGTTTACGCTACCTTCTAGATCCCCTACAGATTTGGAGGACCACGAGCAAGGCTTTAATTTACAAGATGTATAAAAATAATTCTTAGGCTCCTCCTTTTTCCCTAAAAAAATGAGCCTCAACTCATCAGTAGCTCCATGTAGCCATGCGAACTTTGCAAGTAAAATTGACTCAATGTTTGCATCTTTTTTGTCATCAATTGGCCGCCACCCATTAGGAGTCAAATCTATAAGGCAATAGTGAAACACATTTCTGGCAGTTAACACCTCCTCAAGCTTCAATACATGACCTTGATGGAGCCTGGTAAATTAAGCCCAACCTACTTCAGATGTGATTTCTCGATTTTGCAGGCACACTCTCTTGCTAGGTATGGACCATTTAGTTGGAAAACCAAAACCAGCTCCAAATTTATTCTTCACTCGTATATATTTACAACGATTCAGTCGAAGGTTTAAAAACCAGCTGGAAACAATCGACTGGCATCCTTCGCGGGGAGTAAAATAAAATAGGCTAAAAGAACCTCCTCAATTACAGACTTTGAGTTGGTATAGGTTCTGGAAAAACAGAAACCAACGATGCCCCTTATCAGCAACCACACTCAATAAAATAGGCGACCGTAACCCACTATGAGAAACTAGATAACTACCCAGGAGCTATCTCATACTCATCAAGAAGATGGTAGAAAATATGGTGTAAAGGAAGGTGAAAACCTACTTCTAGCACATGCAATAGAAGCAAGAAACCCTCTTCGGTATCACTCAATTACCTTGAACCTTTGACAACTGAGAACCCATAGGAAAAATTGGGCAATTGAATGCCTCGAATGGCCAAATGACGACTCATTTCTTCATACATTGTCATATAGGTATAAGCTTTCACCTCCACAGGAACACCAGCTTCATGACATTGTGAGTTCTCACTCCTTGAACCACTGCGATTACCCTGACCACTATAACCACCTTTTCTTATCCTAACCATCATACCCAACTAAACCTAGAATGACCAAAAGGAGTATTTGAAAATTTTAAAAAGTTTACCTCTGAATCAAGACAATTCTTTTCAACGGCGTCTCTTCCTCAAAAATTTGAAATCCAAATAGTTCAAAATTTAGGGTTGAAACTAGGTTTTTTTAAAGAAATTCAAAGCATCCAAAGGCTGACGATTCGCATTTCCAAGAGTGAAGGCCTAATAAGCATCGTACGATTGTACATCCCTTTAACACGTGACAAAACGAACACAACAATTTTGAGTGAAGAGCGTATAAAAAAACTTTCATTCTCAAAAATCTCTCACTTCACTTAGCTAAGTTCTCAAAAGAACCACTTTATAACTCTTCTTCGAACTAGGTAAGGGACAAATTGTTATGGTGTTCGTCATTAACGACCCACTACCCGATTACCAGACTGGGACCGACTCGTAGCCTACATAGTTTGCATCCTTACGTGGGCATGCATGTGGTGGGTTTACACGTAGTGAGTTCGCATCCTTACATGAACTCGCACGTGATAAGCTGGCATCACTATGTAAGCGAACCCAACCTTAAGAACACATGTTATTCTTAGGATAGGGTACGTGTTGGCATGCATAGGGGTCTACCTAGGACATCACATCTAGGAACAATATCATATAAATAGAGAAATTAACCTCTTGGAGCAAGAGACACATAAAAACACGCAACAAATATGCAATGAAACAATAAAAATCAATTATTTAACAATTTATATATAATAAATTACTAAAAATCAAGAAGCAAATTCACATGTTTATCACCAACTAGATTAGCTTCCTATTTTTCATAATGCATGAGAATCAAATTCTAGAAAATTAAAATAGATGGACAACTCCTCAATGTTCATAAAATTAGAGGGATGAAATTCAAAATTAGAACTAAATATAAATATAAGAAATTCAAATAAAAGTTGGTTAAAATCTATAAAAAGGTCATTGTAATCTGTCTTGTTAGTGGATTTAGTCTCTATTATAATTTAATTATTATTAGTTTTTTATTTTTCAAAATGTATTTTTTTTAAATCTTGAGATAAGTTTTTTTTTTTTTATTCATTCCGCAAAATAATTTAACATCACTTATTTTTTATGTATATAATGATTGACATATATATCTCAACAATTTTTTGTATAATTGGTAAGAGGGAGAGGTTTAATATTTATTTGATTGTATAAAAAAGTCAAAGTGTATATATCACATCAATCATATATATTTAAAGAATAAATCACATTAAATTATTTGTCATAATTATTAGAAAAAAATTTGCCTCATAATTGAAAATATTCATTTCAACATATAAAAATTAGATATAATAGTAAAATATATTACATTTTAAAGAGAAATTAAATATTTAAATCTTAAAAACCATATTATTAAAAAAGATAATCACATACTTTAAATATCAACAATAAAATGAACATAAAATATGAAAAATTACCCTTTTAAAAAGTAAAAAGACTAGTGATGATAAAGGAAATATTAAAAATTAAGTAACCTGATATAAAATTCGACCATATAACTTTCTTTTTAGATTCAGCATCACATGCATTAAAGTTGGATTTCAATGATTATTGCTGCATGCATAACGATTCACAACAAAATGATCATCTTCACAATACAGAACGGTGATATTATTATTATTACTCTTAACATCCAAACACTATGGCTACCATTTGATGCCTTAACTTCCATTGATGAAAATGAAACTGGGATACCAATCAAAGCATCCGATTCTGAAGAACCCTCCTTAAAATCTGCACCATTATGATTATCGGCAAACCATGGAGTTTCCGTCCAGTACGTAGACTGGACCATCCAGTCTTCTAGTTCCTGCATTTGGTTCAGCTTTCCAAAACGTTTCCAATCATCTATGTAACCCAATTCATCGCACGTAAATAAATGATAGGTTGCAGTGGCAGTGCAGTCTACAGCTTGAATGGGAGCATTGGAGGAGTTGGGAGAGTGGAGGTTGTCGCGGTTAGGGAAGTTATTAAACATACCGGAAACCATACCTTGCCATGCCTTGACCACATCAATGCACTTTGGTCCTACAGTTAAGGAACGGGTACCCACCGGATGGTGGTTCTTTGGTTGGATTTGGACAAGACTTGGCAAAGGTGGTTGTTTATTTGATGGATCGCGGGTTGCCCTGCCTTCTGCTTCAAGGCGAGCCCTTTTCCACTGAGCCATGTGGCTTAAATGGCGTCGTGGGCATCCATTCGGGGCTTGTGGGTCATAGGATCGATCCCCATCTTTATTAGCCTCTTCTTGAGATTAGTGTACCAATGGTTCTTTATCTCATTATCTGTCCTCTTTGGCAAATGAACTGCTATAGCTGACCATCTTAAAAACAATGTAATAAACACCCAATTCATAAAACCATATTTTTTAGCTTTTTAGGTCATAAACATTAAGTGCTAAATTAAAGAAAGATCACAGATTCTATAATCACCTGTTACCAAGAAAGGCATGGAGTTGAATAATGGTATGTTCCTCCTGTGAGCTGAATTTTCCTCTGTTGATATCAAGCCTTAGGTAATTAATCCATCTCAATCTACAACTCTCACCACATCTCTTTAACCCTCAACACAAAGGAGTTCGATTAAACCACGGCTGGAGTGACAAAAGATTTCATTCCGGGTTCGAGTTTGATTCCTAAACGAAGAAAAAAAGAGCATAAATTTAAGGTCATAGAGTTCATCAATCAATCATTTGCTTTCTCAGGCAAGGAAACTCAGTTTCCATGCCATGTTATTGAATATAGGCAGTGAGCCTTTGGTCTTCTTCAGCAGTCCAGGGACCTCTCTTCAACCCTTCCTTTTCACAACATGCATTAGAGCGACCCAGTATCAGAAAACTGGGGGGGGGGGGGGGGGCGGTCCCTTGTCGCCATGTACCATTATAATTTATAAAATTTTAAATTAGTAAAAATATTATTAAAAATAATAAAGATTTAATTTAATTATTTAAAAATTATAAAAATGTAAAGTATTAAAATAATAAAATTATAATTTTATTATAATAAAAAATATTATAATAATTATTACCAATTTAAATGAGTTAATGAACTTATTTAATCGATTGACATCTATAAAATATTTTTTATACATTTATCACGAACTTTGATTCGCGACCTGTATATGGCATTTCACTTTAACCACAACTCGTACATTAATTCTCCCACCATCAATGGATTCAAGTGGCAATAATTTTTTTTATAAACAGGTGGTAATATTTGAAATGAATTTTTTTATTTTTTTATTTTTTAACCTGATAAAGATTTTCACTAATTAAATTAAGAAGAAAAGATTATATATAAAAAAAATATTATCCTTTTTTAATAGTTTAATGTCACATCAATAATTTCATCTTAAATTTTAAAATTTTTATTTATATTTAAATTTTTTAAGATAAAAATATTAATATAATATTAAACTATTAAAAAAATACAGATAACGTGAAGTTAGTGTGTCACAATGTGCCATAAATGTTCCATTCCCCTCAAGTCTTGGGCCCCACAACCCACTACAAAACAAATGACTGGAAACAAACAAAAGGAAAAATATAACTAACAGATTGAAGCGGAAAAAACCAGCAAACCAATCGACAGAAAAATAGTAAAAAAAAAACCACGCAAAACCTAGCAACACCTCTTCTTCTTCCCTCAACTCCGACGAAAACCCATAAACACCTCTCCTTTGGCACCATCTTAGGAGACATCACCCACGTATTCCAACAAAACTAAAAGGATTTAAATTACGGTTGCACGTTACATTTATCACAGTTGCGGACATAAAAGATGTTATTGTGATCACGGCAGGTATCGTGGTGTGAATTTTTTTAAAATTCACACAACTAAATAACTTATAATTAAGTAAAAAAATAGATATCAACGGAAATAGCAGAAAAATAACAGGAATAGCGACCCGTTATTATCGCAATTGCCCATTACCTGTTAAATTGCAGCCGCGATCCACCGTTATTGGTGTGACTCTGCTTCCCACCGCTATTTTCAACAGTAGTGATTTCAGATGGCGTCACAACCGCTATATAGCGACCGCTATATAGCGACCGCTATTTCGCTACCCGGCCGCTATTTTAATCCCTAGAAATGAGAGCAAAGCTTTGAGAATCACCAGGAGTTAAAAAGATGATGAGAGACTCCCACCCCCAAAGCTGTTCAACGCCATTTAACTCCAAGAAAACCAGCGCTGACGATCTATCTCAACCGCCCTTTCCACCACCTGTAGGGCTTCCTCCACCTGTAGGGCTTCCTCCACCCAATATCTCGGCCCGTCCAGTTGACATCCTTCAACAGCCAAAGCATGTGCAGCAATGTTAGCCTTTCTACCAACAAAACGGAAGGTAACTCTTTCAAAACCCCCTAATTTTGTTTTAATATCTTTAATGATCGGACTCAACATGGATTTATCTAGCATATTTGCCTTGACTTTTTTAATTACTGTCAAAGAATCCCCTTCTATTTTTGTTTTCTTGAGCCCTAGCTCCATCGCAAAATCAATGGCCTGTTCACACACCTGTGCTTCAGCAACGAAAGCATCAGTAACCCCAGAATGCAGATAGATATATGCAGCCATAATCAATCCTTCAAAATTCCTGATTATAACCCCTGAAACTGAGTTCTTTGTAACAGGAATAAAGACAACATCAAAGTTAACTTTCACACTGTCTGAATCAGGCGGCACCCAACCTTCCTTTCTCTGCCAACAAACTTGTGTTTTAACTTGGTCGATGGCCTTCAGCTTAGATAGGTAGGCCTTAATGAACACAATCAATTCTTGTGCAGTTTGTCTAATTCCCTCGTGCACTGAAATGGATTTTTTTAAAAAGAAAATAAAAGATTTTAATAGAAGTAGAAATTCTATTACATGAGTTTAGAAATTATATATTTAGAATATAGAAATATGTTTAAAAATAATATATAATAAATAATAAAACATATTGGTTGAAATAATTAACAATAACACATGAAATATGAATGTTATTAAAATAAAATATTAAATTGTGAATAAAATAAAATTTAAAAATATAAATACATTAGATTTAGAATACTTAATGAATATAATTGTTTATTACGGTATTGTCATCAATCCTTAGTTTGTTTTAAGTTAATTTACGACACCAACTCAATCAACAACATTATTTATAAAAAATTTCTTTCAAATGTGTATATGTGTGGAAACCACATATTTAGAATGCAAATATGTGTTTAAAAATAAAATACAATAAATAATGAAACTTATAGTTTGAAATTAATTAATAATAGCACATGAAATATGTATGTTGTTAAAATAAAAAAATAATAGATTAAATTGTGAGTAAAATGAATTTTAAGCACATAAATATATCAAATTAAAAATATTAAATGAATACAATTATTGATCATAGTGTTGTCATCAACTATGAGTTGGTGTTGAGTTAATTCATTACACCAATTCAATTAACAATATTGTTTATACTAGAAACTCTATAACACACATACGCGTATGAAAACCACGTAATATAAATTTGTGGTTAAAAATAACATACAATAAATAATGAAATGTATGATTTGAAATTAATTAATAATAACGCATAAAATATGCATGGTGTTAAAATAAAAAAATAGATTAAAATGTGAAAAATAAAATTAAATGTATAAAAATTCTAAAATAAAGCTTTGGTTGAGTGGTAAATTTAAAGTTTTACCAATGCAGTTGGTATGGGTTCAAATCATTCTATATGCATTTTTTTAATGAAAAGATTAAAGTACACTCGAATAATATTACTTATTTTAAATATGAAAGGATATTTTTATAATTTTCCTAATTGAGTTGGTGTACGGTTGACTCGTGACACCAACTCAATCAAGAGCTTAAATAATAATATAAATATACAATGGATGGAGGGAATAAAATATGCGTAATAAAATTAAAATGTATAAAACAAATTAAAATAAAGTTTTAATTGAGTGGTAAAAGTAAAATTTTATTAATGCAAATGGTACAAGTTCAAATCCTACCATATGCATTTTTTAGGGTGAACTACATCCAAGGTCAATTATTAAGAAGTTTCCATTTTGGTTGTTTAACTTAAAAAAAAGTTATAAATTAGTTATTGAAGTATTCAAAAGTTTTATTTAAGTCGTTGGGCTGTTAAAATCGTTGTTATATGGTCTTCTTTGTTTGCACTACCTGCACCAATAGAAAGCTTTCATTTCTATTATCTTCTACAATTCAATTTTTTTTCATCACAAATCTGTAAAATAAAATCCAAACAATTTCCTTCTCTTATCTCTAACATTGACTGTTAGATTGACTTATTTTAAGGTATGTTCTTTTATTTGTTGATGCATATCAATACACCGTACCAATTTTTAGCTGTTGTTTGGAACTTGCTAGCTAGACTTTAAAAAAAAAAACTTAACAATGCAATGACTTAAATGAAAACTTTTGAATAGTTCAGTGACTTAAATGAAAACTTTCAAATAGTTCAATAACCATTTTGTAACTTTTTGAAGTTGAGTGACTAAAATATAAACTTACTAATAGTTTAGTGATATTCAAGGGCAAAACCAGGAGAGGCTGGCAGAGGCCCCGCCCTTGGAAAATTTTCCATTTAGGCCATTTAAAATTTTTAAAGTTTTAAATCAGTAAAGATAAAATTGTACTTTGGCTCCCTTAAAAATATAAAAATTTGATGTAATCATTTAAGAATTATAAAGATATAGGCTGTTAAAATGGTGAAATTACATTTTTACTATTTTAAATATTACAATTTAATTTCGGCCTCCCCGAAAAATATTTCTAGTTTCGCCCTTGGTGATATTGGTTGTAATTTACCGTTTCTATAAAAAAAAATTTTAAAGTATCCTCAAATAATATAACTAATTTTAAATATGAATTAACGTTTTCGTAAATTTCTTAATTGAGTTGGTATCCAATTGACTCGTGATACTAACCCGATCAATGGCTTAAATAATAAGGTTAATATGCAGTTTACTCTCTGAACTTATCTAAAAGTACCTAGTTGGTACCTAAATTTGAAATTTGTCACACACAATGCCCTCAATTTGTTAACAACGTTAATCTTTTAAGGGTTAATATGTAGTTTGCCCCCTGAAGTTGTCCAAAAGTACCTAGTTGGTACTTGAACTTGTCCAAAAAATTATATTTTTTAAAAGATTTTTACTTTTTTAATTTATGTCTACCACGTGTCATTATGATGGACTGTCATGTATTACCACGGATTGGCCATCAAAGCCACATTAGCAGAAACTAACGATGCTAGTGTGAAAGTATTAACAAAGTACGAAAAATATTCAAATACCAACTAGATACTTTTAAATAAGTTAAAAAAAAGGCAAAATATTAATCCAAAAAGATAATATAAATATGGGTAAATTGCACGAAAATGGTGGATTTTACTGCCAAATATTGACAAGTCGTCCGTAAATTTCATGAAATTAATTTTCGTGGGCCCAAAAGTTTTAAGGAATTTTGACAAAAACAAAAATTCAAGGAATTTTTTACACCAAACAGAAACTATATATATATATATATATATATATATATATATATATATATTATGCATGTTGATTTTATAATTTATGTTTACAGTTTTTGTGTTTTAAAATTTTAGAATATAACCGACGTTTTCTTCATATTATATAGTGTTAGGCAGAATAATTTGAATTTTTGTTAATATTTTTTATAAGAAAAAATCCTAGAAATTTTTTCCTCCTTTTAAAGATTTTTTTTCTCCACAATTTATGCGATAGATAATTAAATTCATAGATAATACTTACAATTGAACTAATTATACACATTTTTCTTAAAAATATATTGCAAAATAATATGTTTGGCAGAATGATTTTTTATCCCGTGAGTTATAAAAATATATAATAATATAAATTGGTATTTGATTATCACATCTTTTTCGATTATGATTGTATTTGACAAAAAGTTATACATTTTAATACAAGAAGGTAATTATATTAACTTTTTAGTGTTTAATTTGAGTTACAAAGTTGATTTGATGAAAATTCATAATCAACTAATAATATTAGCACTTAATTGTAACACCTTAAACTTGGCCTAGACGTTATGGCCAAATCTGGAGATGGTACGTAAAACGGTTGTAAATCCCGTTTTCATAAATTTCGGAAAATATCATAAAATTTTATTACTTAAAATCTCGGTTTAATAGAAAACAAATTTAATTTAACTTTTTAGTTAAAAATGATATTTGCATACATTTTCTAAAAACGAATACTTCGTAGCGGAAATTCTTAGATCGTTATGTTTTGAGAAACCCAAGTTTATTTTCTCAAATTTATTTGTTTTGCAGGAAACAGACATTTTCGATAAAACGTTTTTAACAATATCATGTAGAAATTGAAAACAAAATCCCAAAACCAAAACAGTTCGAAGTAGTCCAAATATTACAAAACGCTTTAATCCAAATTTAAATAAATCAAAGTGAAATAAATTTATTTTAATCGAGCTTTCGTGGCACCAACCCGCCTGAGGATTACCTGAAAATATCAGTCAAATAGAATATGAGTTTTCAACATTCAGTGTGTAACAAATAACTTAAACAATTAATTTATATCAGACCGATTTAACAGAAACAAAACCATAACAGAGCAGTATAGATACAGACATATTTCCTACCCCCATCAGCCACATACCATCTCCGACATCTCAACACACCATATAGGGTATGAAACACTCATCCAACCCTACACACCACTTAGTGTCGATATGACACTTTTCAGAATATTTGCAGCTGAGCTGCCAGTGTAATAGGCAAGTTATCGTCATTCACAGAAATACTTCCCCCACATAATATAACCCATCCTAAACACAAATACAAATCAGAATGGAAATTAGACATGATACAGTTATACATGCATAACATAACAGATACAAAGCATGCATATTTTCAGGTTACTTAGAGCCTATTACAAGGTTTACTTATCATATGACGTCTCAAATGTACAAACAAATATAAAAATTTATACTAACAGATGACCGAATTTCATATTTTACAGTTTATTTGATCACATACCGACCCCACAGAAAACCTACGGTCAATAAGAATGATATGTATGAACCTAGGGAAAAATTCAATATTTTGAGCCCGCACGGCCTCACACACGTCCGTGTGGTCCACATGGCCCAAATAGCCTAGATCGTGTGTCACACACAGTCCAGTACACAGCCTACCACATGACCGTGTGACGTCGACAAATTTCTTTTTCAGCTTTTGTCGATCATTTTTTTTTTTGCATTTTGCGTTACACACCTGGTTTGATTTTGATACGAAGGCAACCCCAAGATTTCCAGTATCTAAAATAAAAAATTAAACGCTCAAATCAATAATAATCTAAACAAAACTAAACCTTTCTCCGCCATAACTTCTATCATTAACCCAAATTCAACAATTAACCTACACGTAACAACGATTACTTACCCGAAACAAAAATAATAGCCTTCACAGATACTAACTCGTCGGAAGACCGTTATTCCCAAAATCTTCACCTAATATCCAAAAAGATTTCTCAATTAAACAACAACAAATATACACTCACAACCCCAAAACTTTCCCCCAACTACAAACTAACTACAATAATAATTAAACAAACACTTGATATCGAAAAAAATAATTCCAAAAACACTTTCACAAGTAACTGATAGCAAGAATCACACCTCAACACAGATTAACTTTGCAGCCCCAAAGAATAAAATATGGTTTCTTGACCAAATAGGAGTCAACAAGGAAAAAGAATCAACAAAATAGAAAGTAACTAAAATAAAGAAACAAGAAAAACAATGGTAGAGAGGGAACAACGGGAAGAACGTGAGATATGATAGAGGAAAGAGAATTTTTTTTTTAGGGATAAGAATTAAAATAAAATAATAATTAAATCTATATATTAACTGACCCAATCCTAACAACCTACTAATTAATCCTTACTTAACAGGTTAATTAAAGTTCAACTCAAACCCAAATTCTACTAACAAAGTAACTCACAAGGTTATTAACAAACAAAAAATAATAACCCTAACTGTTCCAACCGAGACTCGAACCCATGCCCAAAGAGCACAAGTCGCTTAACCATTAAACCAAACTGATTACTACATTAGAATTTTACAAATCAACAACTTAGACTTTTGGGGCGTTACAACTCTCCCCCTAAAAGAAATTTCGGCTTCAAAATTTACCTAACTCAAACATATGTGGATATTGTTGCTGAATCGAGTCCTCAGGTTCCTACATCACTTCTTCAGTGCCAGGATTTCGCCACAAAACCATCAATAACGGCATAGACTTCTTCTTTAAGACCTTGACATCTCAATCCAGAATCTGAACCGGCTCTTCCTCAAAAGTTAAATCCGATCTAACCCCAATCTACTTTACAAGAACAATATGGGATAGGTCAGACCGATACTGCCTCAACATAGAAACATGAAACACATCATGAATATGATCCAACTCCAGAGGTAGATCTAACTGATAAGTGATCGGTCCTACACGTTTCAGAATCCGATACGACTCAATAAACTTAAGGCTCAACTTACATTTACGTCCAAACCGAAAGACCTTTTTCCACAAAGAAACCTTAAGGAAGACATAATCACCTACAGAATAAGTGATATCTCGATTCTTCAGATCTGAATACGACTTCTGTCTATCAGAAGTCACACCAACTCAAGACCCAAAACCCGTCGCTTACCGAACTCAATTCAACACAACGAAGTACGACACTTACGACCATACATAGCCTCACAAAATGCTATCTAAATACTGGACTGGAAACAGCTATTATAAGCGAACTCGACTAATGGTAGAAACTCCTCCCAACTACCTCGAAAGTTAATCACACAACTCTAAAGCATATCTTCTAGTATCTGAATCACCCTATCAGATTGACCATTTGTCTAATGATGGAACGTAGTACTGAAACCCAATCTAGAACCCAAAGCCTCATGAAGCTTCCTCCAAAATCGAGAAGTAAAATGAGGATTCCTATTAGAAATAATCGAGACCAAAACTCTATTAAGTCTAACGATCTCGAAAATATATAGCTTAGCTAATTTCTGAAGGGAATAGTATAACACCCCGTACCTGTATCTAAGGCTGGGATAGGGTTTGAGGCGTTACTGGACTTTAACACAAGTACATATACCAAATCGGGCCATAAAATTTCATTCAAAATAAAAGCTTTTCAATTACATGCAAATTGTCCCTTATAAGGGCCTACGAGACCCCAAACATACATCAAAGGTGGTTCGGGACTAAACCAAGAACTTTAGAAAACTTTAGGATAACTTAGAAAATTTTCATACTTTGGAGAGTCATGCGTCCGTGTGGGTAGGCTGGTGGTCTCACACGCCCATGTCCTCAACCCTTGTAACTCTCTAACTATGACGTCATCAACATAATTAAGGTCACACGGCCAAGGCACACGCCCGTGTGCTTAGGCCATGTGGCGAATTAAATTCCACAAATTAAGTGCAGACTTCACATGGCCCGGGCACACGCCAATGTCCTATGGCCGTATCCTTCACACAGCTGAGATCCACGACCATGTCTCTGCCCGTGTGTTTACTACTGGGCATTTTGATTTGTATAATTAGGGTGCAGGGGACACACGGCCAGATCACATGCCCATGGGGCAGACCATGTGTCACACACGGTCAAGACACATGCCTGTGTGGACAATTTTTAGGCTATTTTCCAAGCCATTTGCCACCCTTAAACACTTACATACTCAATACTATTTCATGGCATACAACATGGCACATTTGACTACACTAGCATTCACCATTATGATTAATCCATGTCTTTATAATGTGGACATATCACATACTCCCACCATCATACTTCCATATGACATTCCTCACCAATTTCATATTATATCATCTTTATAATTCTTCTTTCAAGTTACTCAATTACACCATAAATATGGTCATACCTATTAGTCCACATTCATTCGCTTAATATATGTGCCATTCATCTCACATATCATCCACAAGTAACCAAAACCACATCTAAACATAAACATATTTGCATGCATACACCAATAATTAGGGTTACAACCCAAATAATCAATATGAGCCACCTCTCATGGCCATATACAAAATAATCATAATACCATTATAAGCCAACACATTTGGCTAACCAATATGACATATAACAAAAAGGTCAAGTCCCTATACACGCAATAACCAAAATAATAAAGCTAACTATACCCAAATGTTAAATTGATAATGTGATCGAGCCTCCGACGTTCTTCGATTCCCGAGCTAGCTTGGCGAAACTATAAGAGATGAAAAAGAAAGAAGGTAAGCAAAAAGCTTAATAAGTTTACTTGCAAATAAAATGCAATTGAAACAAACACTAATCATACATTTAACATAATGAGCATAACCTTGTACATTATCAAAACTTTTAAACTTATTCTTCATATACATATACACATATTCTTACCACAAGTTCATCATGTCTCATGTCATTCTCATAAGTTTAATGTACATACCTATGCCACTTGCACATGATAACATACTTTCTCGTCTTTGACGTAATCTTCAAGATTACTCATTAAACTTCCTTTAGAACTACCCGTTGAACACTCAAAATACTATCGGATACATTGGAAGTTTGCACCTAAGTGCCTTATATGTAGTCAATGCTACTTTATATCTCGGATCACATGTTGCTTGTTTACGAGCTACTCATGGGTCTATTCACATAGGTTGTTAGATATCCGCAACACATGCCGGACTACCTCCCCATCAATAACATATACGAAACTAGTACCCGGACGCCAAAACATGTGTCAAATATATCACGAACTCAGACCACAACTCAATGAGTTCGAATGTCACATATATCTTGAACTCAGACCACAACTCAATGAGTTCGGATTACATAATTCCTAGTGACATGTCACTTGCATCCTATACTATTTCTAAGGTTCAAATGGGATTCTTCAATACCATATTTCTGTCGAACTTGCTCGTAAACGTCGAGTTTAATACTCATAGCACCAATCACATATTCATGGAAATGTCAAGCATAATTCATAATACAATTTAGGTAATAAACACATGATACAACATCACATTAAATATGTATGTACTTACCATTCATGCAATATTAAAGCATTTAAAGTATAGTACATGTTGCATTATTTGCAAATGAACTTACCTCGGTACAAAATGATAAAAACAATCTTAATCCTCCTAAACTTTGTTTTTCCCCAGATCAAGACTCGAATCACGTTTTTCTTGATCTATAATGCCAAATTTAACTTGTTTAATACATACATTGGTCAAATCAACCCATAACACATATTTTAGTAAAATTACTATTTTACCCTTAACTTTTCACTTAATTACAAATTGGTCCCTAAGCTCGTAAAATGAAATGCATGCATTTTCTTAGTTACCCAAGCCTAGTCGAACCTACACCATGGTCATATCAACCCACATTTTTCTCTATTTCACATTTCTACTACTCATTTTTACACCTTTTACAAATAAGTCTTTTTTAGGTGTTTTCATGAAAAATCACTTAGTAAAATATGTTTACCGCACATCAAACATTCATTTTCTTCCATTAAACATCAAAATACAACCTTGTCACACATGGGTCAAATTTCATGCATGAACCCTAGCTCAAAATAATGGTAGAAATAGCTAGATCGATTGATGACAACTTCAAAAATGTAAAGAACATTAAATAGGGGCTTGAGAGCACTTACAATCAAGCTTGAAAATGTTGAAAACCCTAGCTATAGGGACTCCCCAAATTTCGGAACCCTTAGAAAAGATGGACAAGATTTTTCACTTCATTTTCCCTTTTTATTCTTTTATTTATCAAATGACAAAAATGCCCTTAAAGCCTTTCTTTCAAATTTTTCCTATTCATGCCCATCTTTGTCCAAAATTTTAAAAATTGGTCAAATTGCCATTTAAAGACCTCTAATTAATAATCCAATACAATTTCATGCTTAAAGCTTCTAGAACACAAGTTTTACAACTTATTCAATTTGGTCCCTAAAGTCAAATTGGGCATCTTAGGCATAGAATTTCTTCATGAAATTTTCACACAAACATGTAATCATGTTATAGACCATCAAACAATCATAAAATAATTATTTTTATTTTAAATTTATGGTTTTGAAACCACTGTTCTGACTAGACCCTAATTCGGGATGTTACAAATGGTCCATCCTGACAAGAATGAAATTGGCAGACTTAGTCACACGATCCACGATAACCTACACAGAATCCTTCTTAGTGGGAGTTAAAGGAATCCCACTAACGAAGACCATAGTCACTTGTTCCTATTTCCATAGGAGAATTTTAACGGGTTGAAGCAAACCCGAAGGTAATTAATAATCAGCGTTAACTTGCTGGCACGTCAAACACTAGGAGACAAAATTCATTACCTCCCATTTCAAACCCAGCCACCAGTATAACTCACGCAAATCACGATACATCTTATTTTCACCGAGATGCATAGTATAGGGATACTATATGCTCCCGTAGAATGGATCGCCTCAAATTAAAATCGTTAGGCACACAAAATTGTCCTCGAAAATACAGAATCCCATCACTATTCAACCCAAAATTAGAAGTAATACTATCCTCAATCTGAAGGAATTGTAGAACCAAAGAGACATCCCCTAACTATTTAACCCGAATTTGATCAATCCAAGTTGGCTTAACTTGCAACTCGATTAACAAACTCCCATAATCAAACAGACTTAGGTGAGCAAACATTGCCCTTAACTAAAAGCATTAACTACCACATTGGTCTTACCAGAATGGTACTCAATCGTACAATCGTAGTCCTTAAGTAACTCAATCCATCTACGTTACCTAAGGTTTAACTTCTTCTGAGTAAGGAGATACTTGAGGCTCTTGTGATCTGTATAAATGATACACCTCTCACAATATAGATAGTGCCTTTAAATCTTTAAGGCAAAGACAATTGCAGCCAACTCAAGATTGTGCATGGGATAGTTGTCTTCGTGTGACTTAAGCTGTCGAAACACATAAGTCACTATCTTACCGTCTTGCATCGGAACACAACCTAATCCAACATGAGATGCATCACTGTAAACCATAAATTCCTTGTCAGATTCACATTGTATCAGAATAAGAGCCTGAGTCAAAATAGATTTAAGCTTCTCAAAATTCGATTATTGTTCATTAGTCCAGACAAATGGTGCGTTCTTATGCAATAACTTAGTGAGAGGAACTGCAATAAATGAAAACTCATCGATAAACCTTTGATAGTAATTCGCCAGCCTAAGGAAACTTCGGATCTTAGAAACATTCCTAGGATGTTTCCACTCAACCATAATCTTGATTTTTTTAGGATTAACTTGAATCCCCTCAACAGAAACCACATGGCCTAGAAAAGCGACTTTCTTAAGCCAAAACTCACACTTGCTCAACTTAACGTAAAGTTGTTTCTTACGGAATATCTGAAGAACTACTCTAAGATGCTTATCATGCTCATCCTCACTCTTAGAGTATACCAAAATGTTGTCGACAAAGACCACGATGAACTGATCCAAGTATGGTTGAAAAGCCCGGTTTATAAGATCCATGAATACAACCGGAGCATTCGTCAAACCAAAAGGCATGACTAGGAACTCATAGTACCCTTAACGAGTCCTAAAAGTAGTCTTATAAACATTAACCTCTTTAACTTTAAGCTGATGATATTCAGTACGAAGATCTATCTTGATAAATATAGAAGCCCTATAAAATTGATCGAATAAGTCATCGATCTTCGAAAGTGGATATTTATTCTTTACCGTCGATTTATTCAGTTGACGATAATCTACACACATCCTCATAGTCCAATCTTTTTTTTTTTACAAATAGAACTGGTGCCCCCTACGGAGACACGTTAGGAAAAATAAGCCTCCGATCGAGGAGTTCTTGAAGCTGAGCCTTTAATTCTATAAGCTCTTTTGGTGGCATGCGGTAGTGAGTAATGGACATTGAAGTTATATTCGGTAGAATCTTGATACCGAACTTGACCTCCCGATCCGAAGGCAAACCTAGCAACTCCTCAAGGTAGGCATTCAAAAACTCCTTAACTATTCAAATGTCCCCAATAGATAAATCTATGAAAGCTAAATCGTACACAAAATCCAAAAATACTTCACACCTTTTTCGAACTAACTTTTTAGCCATAAGAGCTGAGATCACATTGGAAGGTAATCTCGACGCTCGTCGATCATAACCACTTCCACATCACCCTTAAATCTCAGAACCACCCTTTTTGTAGCACAGTCCAGGCTAACTCGATGTTCTACAAGCCAGTCTATTCCTAGAATTAAATCGAACTCCCCAAATGGCAGTTCAATCAAATTAGCCGAAAATACAACCCCTCGTACCTCTAGCGGTACATTCCTTTAAAGGCTATTAAACTGAACTAATTGACCCTGTGGAATAAACACAACAATCTCTCCAGAAGTGCTCTCAACAGACATACCCAAGTTCATAGAGACAAAATCATATGTCTATCAAAGAAAAATATGGAGCATTATGAATGAAGAATATACCAGAGATAACATCTGTGGTGTCTCTATCCTCACGGTATCTAGCCAAAAATACTAGTGTAGGTTTCCTAACCTTATTTTGATTAGAACATCTGCCCGATACTCTCTCTACCTGTACTGTTACCACCCTTGCTAGGACCACGGCTCATAGGCGGCTGCTGAACTGCCTACTGAGGCTGAACTAAACTTGGAGCTAGAGCTTGCACCTAATTAAATCATTGTGGACAACTCATGATATGGTGTTTCCTCGACCTACATCGCAAACAAACTCCTAAGCTCCTCTAACATTCGCCTAGATGGCATCTACCGCAATATCTGTATAGCTGAACCATAGTAGGAGCAATTGGAACCTTAACTCTCAAAAGCCTATCAGATCTAGCCCGTTTCTTAGGCCACTAAACAAAACTAGAGGGCTCTGAATCATTATTATTCTTACCTCTCTCACAGTCCCTATTTTTGCGCTCAATGTGCTTAACCTCCTTAGCAATTCTCGCTTGTCCACCAAGACGGCAAAAGCCTACTCCTTCTGTGGAGTTATTAGAATTCTAAGGTTATCCATCAACCCTTTCTCAAAGCAGATACACTTATCATAGTGATTCGATACCAGCTCACAAGCATATTTTCTCATTCTTAGAAATTTGGCCTCATACTCAGCCATAGTCCTATCCCCCTGAGTAAGGCTCATAAACTCATGTCTAGGAGCATCCACATAACTCGCCCCCACTTATTTACTCTGGAAGGTGCTTTTAAAATAATCTCACATAATCTGATCCCGCTGAATACTCTCTTCAATCATCAACTATCATTGATATGCCTCGTCACGAAGCAGAGATATTGAATCTTTCAATTTTAGCTCAGAGGTGTAGTCGATATTATTTATAATCCTCTATGTGACCTTTATCTAATATTCGACCACAGTCAGGGTGACTCTAATGACACCCCTAAACAATTCAACTCCATTAAAGTAGAGTTATTTAGTTACCGAACCACGACTCCCATAACCAGAATAAGGCCCAACAACCCTCTCCAAAACTCTCAGCATGGCTTGGGACAATGTGTCATCCCTAGCCAAGTGACATTGAGACCCAGTCTTAGCAGTAGGTGAAACCGGCATTTCACTTGTATCCAGATTGGGCATATTGCCCATCAAGGATGACTCAACTCGAAGCCCTCTTCGGCGCCGCCCTGCCCACGGGTACTGCATCCACATGATCTGCGAGTACTCATCGTATATATTATGTACATTACAAATTTTTATATATCAGTTCCAATATTTATTAATGGATATTTTTTGCTCAAAAAGTTATCGAAAAATTTATAGAGATGTTTCAATCTCTAATTATCTTAGTACAGTTTTATTCATTTTAGAAATTTTCTAAACTAAAGTTTGTCTAAGTCAAAATTACTTACAGAATCGGTGCCGGAGACTCGGTATTTCACAGAATGATTTTTTTAAATAAATGCATAAATGAACTTTTCCCAAAAAATAGTCTTCACAAAATTTTGAACCCAAAATTTCACAGCCTGAGTTTTGCAACATGACTCTAACACCAAATGTAACACCTCAAACCTAACCTAGATTGTAACAACCCATTTTCGAGTCAAATCAGAACAGTGGTTTTGGAACCACAAATCCGAATTCAAAATATTTATTTTATTATTTTATTAAAGTTTACAGCATGATAAAATTATTGTGTGAAATTTTCGTAAAGAAATTAAGTTTTGTAAAGAAATTTTACTGTTTGAATGCTTAATTCAGTAAAAATGACTAAATCGCGTAAAGCGTAAAACTTATGTTCTATTAGCTAAAAGTGTCAAATAGCTATAGAACATTAAAGTAAAGGTCCTTAAGTGGTAAATAGGCCATTTATGAGTTAGTGGATGATAGTGGAGTGGCATTTGGTGTAATTACTAATGTTTTTAAAGGATATTTTGGTAATTAGTTAATAAAGTTAATGTTTAATAAAAACAAATTGAAATCATCATCTTTTCACCATTTCTCCATCAAAAATTAGAAATAATGGCAGCCATGGGAGAATCTTTTGGTTCGGCCAAACTTTAAATGCTCGATTAGGTATGGTTTTAGCTCCGCTTTTAATGATTTCTACTTTTTTAAGATCGTTGCAACTAGTACTAGCTAGCCCGTGTTTTCGATTTCAAAACTGTTAAAGATTTTGATAGTTTCCATTGATGAGCTTATGTGTTCCTTGATTTTTAATGGTGAAATATGAATATTTGATGTTAGATTTTCATATTTTATAAAGTGATTTTTGATGAAAATGCAAATTAAGGATTAAATTGTGAAATATTGAAATTATGTGGTTAAAAGTGTGATTATTTGGAAAATGTAGGCTGCTAAGGCAATAAAAACAATTCAGCTAAGCATGGGTAGGATGAAATTGCATGAAATTGTGATTTTATGTGATAAGGACTAAATAGCAAAAATGTGAAATAATAGGGGCAAAAGTGTAATTTTGCCAAAATATGTAAATTATGTTAAATTGAATGAATTAATGATTAAATAATTAAATTTTGTTATTATATAGATTGAGAAAAATGATATTAGGATCTAAAACGGGGGAAAATAAAGTATCGGATTAGTCGACCTAATTCATCGTTACAGCGAACGAGGTAAGTTCGTATGCTAATAAATGTACTTAAATTGTGTTATAAATGCTTATTTATTATTGAATTGAATTAAATTGAATGCTGAATAGTCATGATTACGAGTCAAAATCGACTGAGTTATGATGTCTGAAAGTCCCGTACGAACCTTAAGAATAATATAGGATACAAATGTCATGACATTAAGGTTACTGAGATGAGAATACGTGTAAAACCATATATGGGATATGGCATCGGTATGATGTTACGTGTAAGACCATGTCTAGGACATGGCATCAATACGAAATTTTGTGTAAGACCATAGTTGGGCTATTGGCATCGATATGAGATTACCTGTAAGACTATATCCGGGATATGGCATTGTACGACTTATATGTGATTCCCGAGTATCCTTAGTGATTCCGAATGATTCAACGGGCATAGTCAAGACGAGAATGAAAGTACAATCAAATTAAGTGTAATAGGTACATACAAAACCTATATGAGAATCAAATGAAGGTAATTTGGTAAGTTCTTAGTGTTTCATGTGTATGAAATGAGAAAGATTTATGTATAAGTATGTTTTATGCAAAAAAAAAAAATGTGTTTATTTGACTATAATGAGGTATGAATTGAATGATGTGTGAGATATGAGTTATAGATGTTTTAACTAAATATACATACGGCACATAGTGTGCGAAATACTGTATTTGATGATAATTCACATGATTCATCTTTACTAAATAGAATATAATTGATCCGCACGAGCAAAGAAATAAATAAACTTGTGAAGCTTTGTTAATTATGTGATTGGGATTATGGTATAAAGATGAAATCAAATGAATTTATATTATAATATATGTAAATGTTTAATATGTGCTATTTAATAAGATAAGTTTAATATCATACGAGCTTACTAAGCTTTATAGCTTACTTTGTGTTATTTTTCTATGTTTTATAGTGATTCAGACGTTTGCTCGGGTTGGAAGTCGGTAGAGATCGCATCACACTATCTGATTTTTTTCCAGTATTTATACACTTGTGACTTGGTTATATGGCATGTATAGGCTTTAGTCTTTTTGATAAAGATTTTGGTGATGTATTTGTCCATTTTATATGGCTTATTAATGATTTATGTTTGATGTGTAATTTGCCTTGTGTAATGGCATAATTTGGTATGGTTGGTGATGGTTCAATATGATCATTTGGTCATTTGGTATATGCTGAGTATTTACTTATGAAAAGTATGAATTTGGACTTAATAAAATGAATGGTTAATAGATGATTTATGAGTCAAGCTTTGTGTGTGATTGATGGTAGTAAAAAAAATACATATTGAAATAGGTTGTATTGATGAGTATGATATGTACTTTGGTATATGATTGAATAGGTGAGTAATGAGGAATAAATCATGCTAGTTGATATGTGTTTGATTGTACAAATGGTATTGATTTGAGTAGTAAAATGGTTGAAGATGAAATGGCATGATTTGTATATGAATTGGAATATGTTTTGGTTGCCTATAAGGGAATTGAAATGATATGAAATGATGTGGTTTAGGTATGCCTGAGAAGGGTGAGGAATGTTGTAATACCCCTATCCCGTAACCGTCGCCGGAATAGGTAAGGGGCATTACCAGACAGACAGAACATTATAGATCAATACAGAATCACGAATATCACATAGTATTAATGCATAAGCAAATCAATAAATAATTTCTTATAGAGGTCTACAAGACCTAAGACATACTTTTAGAAAAGGTCCGGCCTAAACCGAACACATTCAGAATTTTCAGAACTTAAAAAAAAAATTCAATTCTGTTGAGGTCACACGCCCGTGTGACCAGGCCGTGCCAAAACAGAGTATATATACTGACTTTTACACACGGCCAACAGACACGGCCGTGTGCCATGGCCGTGTGATACTTAGCTAGTTACTGACTTGAGCCCACGGCCATATGACATGCCCATGTGTCTTAACCATGTGATCTTAAGAGGTTACTGCTTTGCATACACGGCCACAAGGCATGTTCATGGTCCCTGACCGTGTGGCACAATGCAGGCTTGGTTTAAGCCAACTTGCCACCCCTTTTTGGGTCATTCCTACTAGCAATATTAAACAACCTTCATACCAAAATTTTCAGGCAATTCCATGCTCAAAACATGCTTCATTATGATTAATTCATCATCATTCAATAGCCTAATCAAATCTATACCAAAACACATTAAAAATCTTATTATAACAACATGCCAAAATGCTCATTTCATAGCTCACTTATGGCACCTTCTAACTCATGCTTAAATTTACCATTTCCTTAACTTTTCATATTTCAAAATGACCACCACATACAAGGCTATATAACCATTACAAGCATACACAATTTGGCATCACAATCCATTTACCAAAATTATGCACAAACATATCATTTGCTAGCCAACTCTCATGGCATAACATATTTGCATAACAAAGCTTAAATACAAAGACATTCTAGCCTATACATGTCATACTTCAAAAATTTACACGTTCAAAAGTACCAAAATGAGTTCGATAGTGTGGTGACAATCCTCAATTATCCCCGAGCCTTCAGTAGCTACGATAACTGTAAAACAGACAGAAATCACACAGAGTAAGTTACAAAGAGCTTAGTAAGCCAAATACAACTAATCTAACTATTAAAGCATATAAAGTAAAAGTCAATAATAAAAATTCATAGCCATTTCACTGAATAATTCATGAGCCTAACCATGATCGTTTACTTGTATATATGTCATGTTACCTTTCCATGATTTCGTACATACTTTGCATTCATTATTTAACAGAAATAGAGTCTTTCATATTCATAAATTTAGTACGATACAAACGTACCTATAGAGATTATACATTTCATATATTCGTTCCCATATCTCATACTCTATCATCATACGGTTCAGAAACGATACAGATACTCATAAACGGGTACAATGTCGACGTCCTGGACGTGATCTTATATGTAATCCAATATCGATACCTCTGTCTCAGACAGGGTCTTACACGAAATCAGATACGATGTCGATGTCCCAAACATGGTCTTACACGTAAATCTCAAATCGAGGCCTGTGTCTCAGACACGGTCTTACACGATATCTCAAATCGATGTTAACGTTCCTTTATAAACATACAGAGCTTTTCAGATACTAACATATTATCGGAATTTACTCAGAATTCATTCATCAGGCTCTCACAGCTGTCCAATACAGATTATAGTTTGTATATGCAGAATTTAGTCAATTTAACATGTAATTATAATTTAACTTACCTCGTACGGATTTCAAACAAAAACGAGTCAACTATTCAACTATTTTGGACTTCCCTCGATCTAAGTCTGATTTTCTTTATTCTTGATCTAATACAATTCAAATTCAACCATTCAATCATTCAAAATAATCCATGAACACATATTTAGGACACTTTGCATTTTAGCCCTTATATTTTCACACTTTGACAATTTAGTTCATTTTTCATAAAATCACAATTATGCAAAATTCAACAAAACTATAGCTTGGCCGAATATACATAGCTTCCATACAAGCCCAAATAACATATTTAATTCACAATTTAGTCCTTCAAAACCTCATTTTCACAAATTAGCCCAAATAGCTCTATTCCATCAAAAATTCAAGAACAAAGTATGATAATCTAACATATATCTTTCATAACCATTATAAAAACATTACAAAGCTCATATAATCATCAATGGCACATTTCATAATCTTCAACAGAAACAGAAATTCAGACATGGGTTTTGAAGAGCACAAAGCAACAATCACAGAAACATAGAAATTATCAAAAACAGATAAAAATCACATACCTAATTGATCTTCAAAGTGCCGAATGCTAAAATCCTAAAATGGCTTTTCTTTCTTCGTCAATATTTGGCTGTACCAAATGTTTTTGCATGCTTCCACTTTGTTTTCTTTATTTAATATCCATTATTAATTATTTTACTATTTTATCCATTGCATATATCATCAAAATTTAACTACTACATGTCCAACATTGTCTACTATTATTCAATGGTATAATTACCATGCAATGACCCTTATTTTAAAAGCCAAGGCCAATTAACCCCATTAACAATTAGCATGTAATTTTTGCATTTTACACGATTTAGTCCTTTATCATAATTAAGCATAGAAACAGACAAATTAAATCACAGAAACTTCGTAGATATATATTCACATATCACAGACACATAAAATAATATTAAAATATTTTTTTAAAATTGGTTACGTGGTCTCGAAACTACTGTTTCGACTAGGGTCTAAACCAGACTGTTACAAATATGGCTTAAACCAAGCCTAATTTCACCCCACACGGTTGAGCACACGGGCGTGTGACTCGACCGTGTGTGACACACAAGATCGTACATGGGCGTGTGACCGGCCATGTGACCCAAGTTAGTTTACCCTCCAGTTTTCCCACGGCCATGGCACATGAGCGTGTCTTCGGCTGTGTGGTAAGGCCCTATTTTCACACGGCCTGTGACACGGGTATGTCTGATGAACGTATGAGGCACACGGCCTATTCACACGGACGTGTGACCCTTGAATGCTTAAAAATTTTATGTTTTTTCTAAAGTTTGCAAATGTTATCGGTTTAGTCCTGAACCTCTTCTAAGCATATTTTAAGGTCTCGTAGAGCCTTATAAGGGACATTGTGATTATATTTTATTAATGTTTATGTGAAAATGAATGATTTATGTTTTGATTGATCGGTAATGCCTCGTAACCCAATTCCGGCGACTGATACGGGTTAGGGGTGTTACATAAACATTAGGGCCAAATCTGGAGATGTTACATAAAACGGTTGTAAATCTCATTTTCGTAAATTTTGGAAAATGTTATAAACTTTTATTACTTAAAACCCCGGTTTAATAGAAAACACATCTAACTTAACTTTTTAGTTGAAAATGATGTTTGCATACATTTTCTAAAAACGAATACTTGGCAACGAAAATTCTTATGTTTTGGAAAAACCAAGTTTATTTTCTAAAAATAAGTTGTTTTGTAGGAAACAAACATTTTCGATAAAACATTTTTAACAGTATCATGCAGAAATTGAAAACAAAATCCCGAAAACAAAACAATCCGAAATAGTTCAAATATTTAAAAAAATGATTTAATCTAAATTAAAATAAATAAAAAAAAGAAATAAATTTATTGTAACTGAGCTTCTGTGACACTGACTCGCATAAGTCTGAGGATTACCTAAAAATATCAGTTAAACAAAATATGAGTTTTTGAAACTCAGTGTGTAACAAATAACTTAAACAATTAATTTATATCAGATCAATTTAACTGAAACAAAATCATAACAAAGCAGTACAAATACAAACATATTTCCTACCTCTATCTGCTACACACCATCTTCGACCATCCAACACACCATATGGGGTATGAAACACCCATCCAACCCTACATACCACTTAATGTTGATATGACACCTTTCAAAATATTTGCAGTTGAGCTGCTAGTGTAATAAGTGAGTTATCACCATTCACATAAATACTTCCTTCACATAATATAACCCATACCAAACGCAAATACAGATCAGAATAGAAATCATACATGATACAGTTATACATGTACAACATAACAGATACAAAGCATGCATAGCATTTTTTGGGTTACTCAGAGCCTATTACAAGGTTTACTTATCATATGACGTCTCAAATATACGAATAGATATAAAAATTTATACTAACAGATGACGGAATTTCATATTTTACAGTTTATTTGATCATATACTGACCCCACAGAAGGCCTACGACAAATCAGAACGATGTGTGTGGCCTTAGGAAAAAATTCAATATTTTGGGCTCACACAGCTTAGATGACCAGCCCGTGTGACCCACACGACCTCACACACGCTCGTGTGGTCCACACGGCCGAAATAGCCTAGGCCGTGTGTCACACATGGCCCTGTACATGACCTAACGCACAGTCTGGCACACGGTCGTGTGGTGTTGACAGATTACTTTTTCGACTTCCGTCGATCATTGTTTTTTTGGCATTTTGCATTACACACCTGGTTTGATTTTGATACGAAGGCAACCTCAATATTTCCAATACCTAAAATTGAAAATTAAGCACTCAAATCAGTAATAATCTACGCAAAACTAAACCTTTCTCCGCCATAACTTCCATAATTAACCCAAATTCAACAATTAACTCACACTTAACAACGATTACTTACACGAAACGAAAATAATAGTCTTCACAGATACTAACTCATCGGAGGACCGTTATTCTCAAAATCTTCACTTAATATCCAAAAAGATTTCTCAATTAAACAACAACAAATATCCACTCACAACCCCAAAACTTTCCCCCAACTACAAATTAACTAAAATAATAATTAAAGAAACACTTAATATCGAAAACAATAATTCTAAAAACACAAGTAACCGATAGCAAGAATCACACCCCAACACAGATTAACTTTGCAGCCCAAAAGAATAAAATATGGTTTCTTGACCAAATAGGAGTCAACAAGGAAAAAGAATGAACAAAATAGAAAATAATTAAAACACATACACAAAAAAAAAAAGAGAAGAAACAAGAATGGTAAAGAGGGAACAATGGGAAGAACGTGAGACGTGAGAGAGGAAAGAGAATTTCTTTTAGGGATAAGAATTAAAATAAAATAAAATAATAATTAAATCTACATATTAACCAACCCAATCCCAGCAACCTACTAATTAATCCTTACTTAACAGCTTAATTAGAGTTCAAATCAAACCTAAATTCTACTAATAGAACAACTCACTAGGTTATTAACAAACAAAATAATAATCATAGCTGCTCCAACCGAGATTCAAACCCATGCCCAAAGACCACAAGTCACTTAACTACTAAACTAAACTAGTTACTACATTGGAATTTTACAAACCAACAACTTAGATTTTTAGGGCATTACATTAACTCTCATCAAATCAACTCAAAAATCCAAAAAAATTACATCCATAAGACTATATTTGACAAATTAAACAAATGCACAATTAATAATAAATTTATTCTATTAACAAAATTATGAAAAATTCAAAGCTAATAACATTAGCAATTAACTTTCATAAAATCAAATTAAACATTAAAAAATTAACACAATTACATGTGAGTACCAAATGTATATCTTTTGACATATATAAATACCATATTGGACAAAAAAAAAAACATAAGTACTACAATAGAAAAAAAGTGTCAAACTCAATACCAAATAATATATTAACCCATAAAAAGGTTAATTTAATTTTTTTTGGCTTTTTTTAGCCCTCATTGGATGAAAAAATTAGCGTCACCATTAACTCCTTAATGTGGATGTCAAAGGTAGATGTGGCATTTATGTTATTTACACACAAATTTCGAGTCAAAAGTTGACTTCAAAATCTAGAGTCAAATTTATTGATAAATTCGAAAAGAAAGTTACAATCTCTCGATTTCTTTACAAAGAAATATCATTTCATTCTTCTCTCTGGTTTGATTTTGATTTAGGGGTCGTTTAGATTTAATCTTAAATAGATATGAATTGCTTTAAGTGTCGTGGCGACTTGCTATTAAAATAGATTTAGACCTTTTTTCTTCGACTGATTTGAATCAAAAGGCGATTGGCTTTCTTCAAAAATGATTGAATTAAATAAGAAAGCGACTTTTCTTCAAAACGTGTATGGTATTTGTCAAAATTTCTTTTAAGTTTTTTGCCTTCTTCAAAGAATTCTGTGGAAATCTTCTAGGCAGCTTGAGTGACCCTTTTTACAGGGACAATGACTCGAATAAAAAAAATTATTATATAATTTAAGTGTTTCATTTTATAGTTTTACAAGAATTTAAATTCTTTTATTTATCTCTTATTAAATTAATTAATTAGAGTTAAAATAATCTTTTAAAATTTTCACTTAATAATTTTATTTTTAATTAGTGGTAATATAAATTTTTATTAATTATCTTTTAATAATTAAAATAATTAAAGAAAATAATTATGATACAAGTATAATGTTTTCATTTATACCCGTAATAATTTTAGCTTTACCCACAGTAACTTCCAGCTTGACACATGATATTTTGCAATTGATTCAAAAATTTCAGACTCTTAAAAATTTTGTAAAAGAATTTATAAGGCTTTCTTGCTTCTTGCTTTTCAATTGCTTCTGTTCTACTCTAAAAACATATTTTAATAAAATTCAAAAATATATATATAAAACTTTTGTTATGAAATTTTAATTTTGATTCAATCACACACATTTATAATAACATATATCAATTTATTTTATATTAAATAAATATAATTAATTTTATATACAATATATAAATATCAATAATTACGTTGAATCATTATTATAATTGACTCTGATTAACGTATGAACTGTATTAAGTTGTAGATGATTCCACAGTAATTTTAATTAACTTTTGTTTCTGATTAAGTTTTTTAGTCTGTAATTTTTAAAGCTTTTTAAAATTTATTTTTATGTCATGATATATACAATAAATAAATGTGAATTGCCGCATAATATCCTATCCTATTCACAACTTCATTAACTTTATCATCCAATTTGACAGATAATAAAATATGGGGCTAAATACAAAAAACCCCGAAAAAGGGCCAAATTAATTTTTTTGTGGTATAGTTCGAGGGCGAAAGAAATAATTCAGCCTACTATATTATGAAAATACCCACAAATCCCTATGGTTTAAAAAACATCACATAAATCCTCTTTAAGCTTTATTTGAGTAAAAAAGATAATTATACCTTTGTTACTATTTAGTATGAATCTTCTAATTGTTTTCTTAAGATATATTTTCTCCACGTTTAATAACAAAATACTAAAATTTTAATTATTATTTTATTGAAGTATTATAAAATCAAGGATAAACTACGAAAAAAATCACTTTTGTTGGTCTCAGATTCCATTTTAATAGCTTATGTTTGAAATTTTGCATTTTAGCCACTTACATTATTGTGTTGTAACATTTTAGTCACCAAGCCATTAATTGTCGTTAACGGTGTAACGATAAGCTGACGTGGCACGTTAAATCATCATTTCAAATGAAAATTTTAGGTTAAATTATACAATTGCTCATTATATTTTTTTTCATTTTGAGCTATTTAATTTTTTTCTTTTATGTTATTTTAACTTTCCTTTTTCTTTTTCTTCTTCTTCTTCTTCTTCTTTATTTTCCATTCTCTTCTGCTTCTCTTATTATTTTCCTCCCTTCAATTATTTATGTCAATAACTGGCACTGACTAGTTGGTTCCGAAAAGAAATGAACAATGATATAAATCAGCTTAAGATAGCGTACTCAGGTGCATGATGGCCAAAGGTTCCCAAAATACAAGTAGAATGAAGATGAGCAACCATGTCGGGAGCCTGGTTTGAGAGGTTAAAATCTGCAATCTTTGCTTTGAAGTCTTCAAAAAGGACATTGCTAGATCTGATATCTTTGTGGATAATCAAAGGTTGAACCTTCTCGTCCAAATATTCAAAGCCCCTTACCGCATCAACCACAATTCTTACCCTCTACATCTAGTCAAGAACCAGACCCGGTTGTGCCCCTTGAACTCCCTTTCTTCTTATGATTCCCAAACGCAAGAAACAAAAAATGTCAAACTAAAAAGCTTAACCTATATGCATGGATATTTTAACAAATGGAAAATATAGAAAAACTATGTTAAGAGAAATTGAGAAGACAAGAAAACTGAAGGAGAAGCAGAAGAGAATGGAAAATAAAGGAAAAAAAAAAAGAAAAGTTAAAAGAATATAAAAAATTAAATTGCTCAAAACGAAAAAATATAGGGACCAATTGTATAATTTAACCTAAAATTTTCATTTGAAAAGATGATTTGCCCTGCTACGTCAGCTTATTGTTACACCATTAACGGAAATTAAAGGCTCATTGACTAAAACGTAACATTTCAAATATAAGTGACTAAAATATAATCTGAGGTAAACAAAAGTGACAATTTTGATAGTTTACCCTAAAATCAAATTATAATTAAATTCTATTTGACTCCGAGTAGAATTAAGTATTATAAATCTATATATAATCGAATTAAAAGTAAGTATAAAATATTTAATATAAATTTGCATAAAATTGTTTAAAAATACATAAATAAGAGAGGCAAAAAACGAAAATATAATTATAATAAATGAATTTTTATTAAAAATAAAATTACATATATTAACTTTAAAAATACATTATATTTAAGATATTGTTATATTAGAATATAATGAAAATTTACAATTTAATATAATAATAAATTAAAATAGTTTTATAAATAATTAAAATAATAAAAAATTATTGAATAGAAAAAAAATGAAGATAACAAAAACATATTTAATTAATTTTTTTTTCATTTAAAACTCATTCAAAAGATAAACCTATTCTAGTGTACTTTCAAGAGTGAGAAGGAAATTTTTTTAATCTAATAATTAAGCTACAAAATTTTTCTGTCTTCACTCAATTTCATCTTAGTGAATTTTTTAAATAATAATTATTGGGAGGAATTTGTTTATATTTGTGTAAAATATAGAGTGGTTTTACATACTTTTATAATTTTATATACGATTAATATTTTAATAATTCAACAATTGAGTTTATAAGATATTTATACTTGTTATGCATATAAATTTTTGAACCGATTCAATATCTCTATTATATCGATATAAAATATTGTCTATATTAATATATATTTAACAATTGAATTTTTTTTCATAAAATGAATAGTTAAATTTTTTTAATTTATGCCAAACTTAATATGCATGATCTATATGAATTGAGCATGAAATATTACAGCTAGATTGTTAAAATATTAATTGTGTAAAAAAAATAGAAAAGTGTAAAATGACTTAAGTTTTACATCGATGTAATTGGATTCATTATATAATTAATTTAATATTTTTAAACATAAATTATAATTATAAGCAATAAATTTCACCTAAAATTTTTCAGGGATTTATTGTTGATTGAGACTTATTAAGCTAAATGCTTATATAAACGCCTAACCTTTTTAGAGTTACTTAAATAAGAGTCAGTTGTTTCAAAACATTCAAATACGGGCTTAATATTTTCTAATCTTAGTTGGGCATTTGTACAGCATACCCAGATACATTTGTGGTGTTGAAAAAGCTAGTATTTTTTAATGATGAAATGTATTTATTTAAACTAGATGGAATTTGTATAAGATAAATAAAATTATTTTTAATTAAAAAAGGAAATTGTATTTTATTTGAGTCTAAAACCCAATTTTGGAAGAAACCTTAATCTACCCAAAAATTGTCCAGAATCCAAATTTCTCAAAAGTAGTCTTAGATTATCCAGTTGCCTTTGCATCTGGAAGCATTCATATGTGAATTTTACAACAATTTGTCCCTTAGCCCAATCTCTGGAACCTTAAAGTAAGAGGGGCAAAATTGGTGAAATTAGGCACTCGCTTCACAATGGCATTCACGCCTTTGTGCTTTGGTAAAGCCGTGGATAAAGCCCACATTTGGATCGCCCACCAACAAGACAAGAAGAAAGAGAGATTGGGGAGAAAAGTGGAGATCAGGAGAATGAGGGAAGAATTTCATCATAAAGTTAAGCACCAGAACTGTCTCACGTAAATTCTACTGTCTCTTTTTTTTTTTTTTTTTTTGGGGGGGGGGGGGGAGATTGTAATTGAAGACCATAATATTAGCTTTGTTGAGTTGAATAACCCATGATATTTCGTGGACAAATTGTTTCCTTTTGCTTTATAAATTGCCATTATTATCTATTGTGGAAATTTTTGTTGGTTTAAAAGAAAACCACATCGACATCATCTTCATGGAGGTTTCTAAATCTTTTGCATTTGATTTTTGTTTGTTCATCTTAAGTTTTTCAAGTTTCAAAATTTTCAAAAATTATTCTACAATTTTGAGTTAGCATAAAGGTAAGGAAATCTTTTAGTATCTTTTTTTACTTTCAAATTCTCTTTAGAGTTTAACGATGAAACTTAGAAAATTCTTTTAGGGCTGATGAATAAATATGGGATTTTATATTAGCTTTTAAGTATCTATATCTGTGTATGCTAAATTTGGTTTATGTATAATATGTATTTTTTTTTTCAGGTTTGGGTAATCTATGTGATAAACCCCTATTTCAACAAAATTGAGAACATTAGATCCTTGTTTGAAGGTTTTGAGACGTGTTAATCCTTATTCAAGCAACCTTGAAAAGGTTAGGCCCATTTAGCCGAAGATCTAATTCTTATCGTCTTATTGCTCTAGTGGTGTAGTGTTTGGCAGTAGAATTGAATAAAAAAAATAATATAAAACTAACTCATATCATCATGTATATATATGTTATACATAAAATAATAGACCTGCATTTCATACTTCTCAGCATTAACATTATACTTAAGAGGATTGATTAGCTTATACAGATGTAAAATTAGTTTTTTTTTTCTTATATGATCTTATAGTTTCATGTAAAGTTTTGAATCAATTCATCGAAAATACTATTTTTTATTCGTCCTACATACCGTACTTACAAACTTGAACAGGCCACAACATGCACAAGAAGCACAAATTTACCGATCTCGCATTTACCGCCAAGGGACTGCAAATCACAACAAGCTTAACCTTATATGGGAAAAATGCCATAAAAAAAAACTACATAGGAAGCAGACCATCAAAGCAGAACATCTTCTGCCCAATGCTGGCATTCAAGTTGTTGCCCCTGGAACAAGAAACCGGTAATAACATCTGAAACTATCCAGTAAGCATGTTGGCAACTGAAGCCTGATCAGGTCCATTAGTCAGAAGGAAGAAAGCCCCGAAATTTGTCGGAACTTCTCATAAGATACCCAGAAAAAGAATTGCCAAGGACCAAGCCTTGCCCATGTAGGAAAGAAACCTTTCCACAATGCTGTTAAACCTTCGATTTTCACCATCTTCACCAAACAATCATATGAGCTCTTGTACATAACATTCCCTTCCTTACTAGCCGCTTGATTCATCATTCTTGTCTTCACAACATCAGCTGGACAACTCAGCATTGTAGCAGAGAGACCTGACATGATCGATGCCAATGTGTGTGCATAGATGTTATCATCAGATATCTGATTATTTATAACAAAACGTTTTGCATGATCATAACAGGCTAGTTCACCCATGTTCACTAAGAACGCCCTCTGAACATTTGGCAAAACCCCTTTCCAAAGACCTCCAAGACCTTCCCTGGCTACAATTTTGTTAAAAGCATCGAAGGGTCCTTTGTATCGAGGTTGAAGACCCTTGTTTATCAAACGGCCATCCGCTTGCATCCTCACCTTAACAAGGTCAGCTGGACTTGCCACAAACTGTACTACTAATACTATTACATTCCAAATCAATACTTACAATAATCAATCTTGTCAAAAATGTAAGTGCATAAGCAATAGCTGGATTGCTAACACTGTTAATTGCTATGAAATAAATTTTTCTCAAAAAGCAACCTAAAACATTAGGCTGAAATATAATTTTTTTACTGGTTGAATATAATGGACTGAATTTTCAAGTGACCATAACGGTGAGATCAAATATCAGAAAAAAATTTCATGTCATCGATTTATTATAAGTAGTGGGATTAAATCTAAAATTTCAGCATAACAGAGCTACTGGAACCTTTTGCATATTTAAGAAAAAGTAAAAATCCCAATTCAATCATACAGTATTTTAAGAAAAAGTAATAATCCCAATTCATTTTTTTGGCAATTTCAAGAAAGCAAATTAATCTCCATGATTTTGATTCAGTATTTGAAGGCAAACCTGAGCAATAGCGCCGGAAATGCCACCTACAAGCGCTTTAGAAGACAGAGAAAGAGTGCCATCGGCGCTCACCAAATTCCTTAAATTCTCGTAACCGACGATCCGAATGGGAGTGTAGAACAGATGCCTAATAATAGCCGGGGAGAGACCTTTATACAGCCCTGAAACGCCTTGGTCACGGACGATACCGGCGGCGACACGGAACGAATTGGTGGGACGGCGCGTGGAGGAGGAGAGAGGTTGAGACTCGCCGTGAAGCTGGAGCCTTGTCTTGGTTAAGTCTATGGGAAAGGTGGAAGTTTCCGCCACCATAGCCGACAGTGACGTCAACAAGATCTTAATTCCGGTTCGGGTTCTGGTTTCTTTATGCCCATGGACATTTGCCTTCATTTGATCTTTGAGACTTTGAGAGAGACCCAAGCTAAGCTAGCTTTGAGCAGCGCGTCCAAGAGAAACAAATAAGTTGAAAAATGTTATTCTGGTTTTAGTCCCTCTATCATAATAAAATTTAGATTTCATCCTTAATTTTAATTTGACCTAATCCCACGTTTACTTCTATAATCTTTTTAGTATGTCTAAATTAATTACTGCCGCTAAAAAAATGCCCCAAATTTGAAATTTGAACAGTGACAGATTTTACCATTAAGTTTTGAGAGAATTTAAATTAATTTAAAAAATTAGGTTTTAATTAAAATTTTTAACAAATTAAAGGCTTAATTAGAATTTTTAAATTTTCTGAAAAATCTAATTAAAATTTAAAAAATTTGAGGGATTACTAGAAGTTCTAAAGTTTTTAAAGAGGCCTAATCCAAAATTTTAAAACTTTAAGAGGTCTAATGAAAATTTCTAAAAATCATGAGGGAATAATAAAAATTTTCAAAAATTATAGGAATCCAGGTACTAACCATGTTCCGCCTTCACAACTTGACTATAAGAAAGTTGTTAGAAAAAAATAACGTCATAGAGGGACTAAAATTAAAAATAGACCAAAACATGGCTTTCGAAATAAGTGAAACGACACAAATCATGCGTCGTTTTGGAGGAAATGTAGCAAAAGCGATTCACGGCAGTGGCGGTAAAGAAGAAATCTAAAAAATGGAACTAAAAAATTCCACACTTCAATTCTGAGCTGAAGTAGTGAGGCCTAAGTTAGGGTTTTTCAAAGCAAGGAGAGGATTTGTGTTATTTTCTGGTCAATGGAGTCATTAACTTCTTCTCCAGTGTGCAATCTAGGGATTTTGACGAGTCTCGACAACGACTCCGTCCAAGAAATCCTCCAAAGCTACGACGGTTTCTGCACCGCCGCTAATTCTCTCCTCAAAAGCTCCGGCGATCTCTCCCTCGAACATGACTTCGTTTCTCATGTTCACACTCTCTGCAAACACGGCCTCCATATTCTCTCTCGGGACTACTTCCTTAGATTACTAGAGGTAATAATCGGTTAAGCCATTGCAGTCTCTTTCGAAATTAAATTTTCTTGATTTCATTTTTTTTCTAAATTATAGGAAACGTTTGAGAAAAATGGGGCGTCGAGATTTTGGCGCCATTTTGAGGATTATAGCAAAATTGAAGAAGAATTAGAGAAGATTGATGAGGATGAGATTCAAAGAGTGCTTTGTAATGCGTTGGAGGAGATTTGTTTAGAAAAAGAAAATCAAGAGAAATGCTTGTTAATGTTAGTTCATGCATTACAGTCCTATATGGATAATTTGACTGATGGAAAGCCCGACTTTGATGTGGGAAAAGTCCATCTTTTCTCGAAGTATCAATTAATTGTTTCCTCCATACTTATGGCCAACCTACCTCGACATTTTCCCGGTATGAAATTACTAGCTTTTTATTGAAAAAAAGGTCAGTTCTTTTGTTGTGCGTAACTGGGGTTTTATTATTTGAGTATTAGCTGATAATTTCATTGATGTTGTTAGAGGTGCTTCTTTTGTTGTGCGTAACTGGGGTTTTATTATTTGAGTATTAGCTGATAATTTCATTGATGTTGTTAGAGGTGCTTCACTTTTATTTTAAGGGAAGGCTTGAGGAGTTAAGTACCATAATGGATGGAGAATTAAATGAGGAAAATGAGCATCGAGATAGAGATGAGATGGATTTGGATGAAAAGAACAAGTATAGAACTGGTGAAATGGATATTGATGAGTGCTATTCCCAGGACAAGTTTTCAGAGAACAGTAAGTTGGTGAGGAGCATTGGGAAGGTTGTTCGTGATCTTAGAAATCTTGGTTTCACATCAATGACTGAAGATGCCTATGCTTCTGCTATTTTCATGCTTCTGAAGGTGGGCTTGTTATTTATCATAAAATATTTATGCACACCTTATCTAATTGAACTCAACATAGTTATCTGATCTTTTTCTATTCAATTCTGTATTGGACTTTGTGCTTTTTGTTTTCTTTAATGATTCTCCTTAGAAAATATTACCTCTGGCTTACATTGCTTATCATGTTTTAGGCTTAATAAATTTACCTTATTTTAGCAACATTCTTTCCTTGTTTGCATACAGGCTAAAGTACATAATCTGGCTGGTGATGATTACCGGAGTTCTGTTTTGGCTTCCATTAAGGATTGGATACAGGTTGGTTTTGGTGTTTGTAAATCCTTCACATTTTTCCGTTTCATTGAATGCAACTTTAAGAAATCAATTCATGGATGTCTTGCTAATCTTGCTGTTAATTTTGGTAAAATATTAAAGTATCTCTTTCCAAGTTTCATGTTATTTCAGGTTTTGTTAACTTGCTGTTATTTTTCCCTATGGTTAAGTTACTTGAGAGCTTGTTCCTTACATCTGGAGAATATTGTACAGGTCGTTCCTCTGCAATTCTTGAACGCATTGCTTGCTTATCTTGGTGATTCTATTAGTTTTGACCAACATTCATCGGGTATCAAATCACCTCTGGCTTCACAACCATCTTCATGCTATTCTGGAACAAATACTCCATCAGAAGGACTCATTAGATGGAAATTGCGGCTAGAGTATTTTGCTTATGAAACATTGCAAGATTTAAGGATAGCCAAACTATTTGAGATTATTGTGGACTACCCTGAGAGGTAACACTTTTCCCATTCAAAAATTTCATTATTCCTGCAGCTCTCTCTCTCTCTCTTTCTTTTTAGGTGAACCTCTGTGAGTTTGAAGAATTCTCTTTCCAAGAAAGTTATCATCCCTCGGCCTTTCTCCTCTCTCTGAATTTGGGCAAAAGAAGACAGATGGGACTTAATTATATTCTGTAGTACTGCTTTTTTATTTTTGTTTGTGTGTGCATGTGTTCATTGCTTGAATGGAAGTTGGTGCTGCAATAGAAACTATTCATGGAAATTCCTCATCGTTTAAATTCTTTCTGACTACTACAGTTCTCCTGCAATTGAAGACTTAAAACAGTGTCTTGAATATACTGGACAGCATTCTAAGTTGGTTGAATCCTTTATTTCTGCACTAAGATACCGCTTACTTACTGCGGGTGCCTCAACCAATGACATATTGCATCAATATGTTTCAACAATCAAAGCACTCAGGACTATAGATCCAGCTGGTGTTTTTCTTGAAGCTGTTGGTGAACCAATAAGGGACTACTTGAGGGGAAGAAAAGACACCATAAAGTGCATTGTGACCATGCTTACAGATGGCAGTAGTGGTAATCCAAATGGATCTGGAAACAGTGGGGATAGCCTTCTTGAGGAATTAAATAGAGATGAAGAAAATCAAGAAAATGTTGCAATTGATGATGATTTTAATACGGATGACAAACAGGCTTGGATTGATGCACAACGGTATGTATACTGCTATAGCTGTTATTGACAATGGTAATTTACATGTATATAAACTACACAATCAAAATTGTCATATTGACCTGCATCTCTGAGTTATTTCTTGCTCAGGTGGGAGCCCGACCCTGTTGAGGCTGACCCTTTAAAAGGTAGCCGAAATAGAAGGAAGGTTGACATACTTGGAATGATTGTCGGCATAATTGGTTCGAAGGACCAACTTGTTAATGAATATCGTGTTATGCTTGCTGAAAAACTTCTGAACAAGTCAGATTATGATATTGACTCAGAGATACGGACTTTAGAACTCCTCAAGGTATGTTGCCTCTATTTTGTTATTAGACTCATTCTGTTCTTTTTTCCTCCCTTAAGTATCTCTTCTGAAACTTGCTCGTTTGTATATTCTTGTTTTTTCCAGATACATTTTGGAGAGAGTAGCATGCAGAAGTGTGAAATCATGCTTAATGATTTGATTGATTCCAAGAGGACAAATACCAACATTAAAGCAACCATTAGTAAAACATCTCAAATAGGTATTCCCTGGTTTTGTATAACTTTTATATATGGATAGCTGGATCTAATTCTACCTTCTTCTAACCTAATCTGTTTAACATTTGTTGGAACTCCAAGATCCAGTGGCAGCAGAGACTGGGATTTCTTTGGATAATCTTGATGCTACAATCATATCTTCAAATTTCTGGCCTCCAATCCAGGCATGCGTTTCACTGATACTGTTTCTTTTCTATGTTAAATTATTAAAATTTACCTTTTTCGTTGTTGTTAATGATAGGAAGAGGTTCAAAACATCTCAAAATAGCATTTTAGATATTCTTTTTCCCCATTCCTCTTTCTCCTTTTGGCTTTAAGTTTATTATTTACCAAAGCCAAAGTGCCTTTTTGGCAAAGAAATTATTTGATCAATACATGATAGTTAGGGATCCATTTGATTGATGCTTTTACTTTTTTCTATTGGTCCCATATATTCAAATTCAATTCAAATTTATTTTATTTTCACTTTCTATCGAGAAAAGCAAAATGTGTAAAGAAGAGCCACCAATCAAACAGAGCTGAGGGAATCAATTATACCAAAAGAAATTGAGAGAATTGAATAACTTCAATATATGTTCTTAACATGTAATTTATCATGCCACCTGTAGTTTCATATTTTTCTCTCCTCTTTTTCATTTCACTTTTGATTTTCATATGGACCACGTCTATGAAGAGTTCATAAATTGACAATCTACCTGAAAGGGTAAATAAATGATTTTGTATAAAATATGCAAGAGAAACTTGTTCAGGATAGTGTTTGTCCAAAGAAGGCACAGCAGATATAGAATATGTTGGTGTCCAACAAACTTGTAGTTTCCTTGTTGCCCATGCTTATGTTACTGATCAAAATCCTTTCTCTTTTTTTGAAGTAATCTAGTGTTTCTCATTATCGTGGTCACTTTTTTATAAATGTTCTGGAAATTTTCAGGATGAGGCACTTATCATTCCTGAACCTGTTGATCAGCTGCTCTCTGATTACGCAAGAAGGTTTCATCAAATCAAGACTCCTCGAAAGCTAATTTGGAAGAAAAATCTTGGAACAGTCAAGGTTAGGTCTTTCAAAGTGTAATTTCTGAATGCCAATGAATGCCCTTTTTAGTATCAATTATTCTTATTGCATTACCAATATGACATAACTAACATTTATGCTTTTAATTAATGAAACTATTGTAGTTGGAGTTGCAATTCGAGGACAAGGCAATGCAATTTACAGTTGCTCCTGTGCATGCAGCAATTATAATGCAATTTCAAGACCAAACGAGGTACTTTCAACAATCACAAACACTTTGCATCTTATTGTTCATATGAAAATGGTATGTTTGTTTTCCACTTTCAGTTGGACCTCTAAGAATCTTGCTGCTGCTACTGGGATCCCTGTTGATGTGCTCAACAGGAGGATAAGCTTTTGGATAAGTAAGGTATGTTTAACTAATTCATGTTCTTCCATATAAAAAAAAAATTAGTCCCGGTTCAAAATTATGAAATTTCCTTTTGCCACGTAATAGCTTGAGGCAGCCCCTTGATCTTCAATGTGTTATTCTATTGTAATGCAAAAATGTTTTGCCTCTCAAGATATAAGTAATATGGTAAATTTCCCTCTGTAGTTGTGGTTTGGAACGTTATTGGGAAGTTGATGCAAATCTTCCTTCTCAGTTACTAGCTTTTTAGTTATTAGTTCTCAAGTTCGAAGTACATATTCTGCATTGTTTTGATTTGTTGTTGGTACAAATTTCTTGGTATTTTCCCTCGCAAGTAGGAGCTAAAAGTTTCTTAGTAGGTAGAAATTTGGCATTGTTTGGTAATCAATACAGGAATGATTGGAAAATGAAGTCCATTAACAAAGTTATTATCCTCACTAAATCTTGTATCCAGGGTGTTCTTACTGAATCACAAGGAACAGATCCTAGCGACCAGGTATTTACCCTAGTGGAGGGCATGATTGAAGCTGGCAAAAACAGTGGTATTACTGGAAACTGCGAGGAGCTTCTAGCTGGTGATGAGGAGGCAGAGAGATCTGTGGCTTCTGTTGAGGATCAACTACGTAAAGAAATGACTGTATATGAGGTATGTGATGCATGTGAATAGTTTTCCATATGCCATTTTCCTTGCTGACGCTCTCTAACCAGAATTTAGGTCATTGTAGAAATTCATCTTGGGTATGCTTACAAATTTTGGCAGCATGGCATTAGATCGAATTCATAATACTCTAAAGGTAGGATGTTTTGAGATGCCCCACACTTTATATTGAATAAAAGTCACATAACTGCTAACAACATGTTGCTTTCAGATGTTTTGTGTAGCCGACCCTCCATATGATAAATCACTCCAACAGCTTCAAAGCTTCTTATCAGGTCTAGTATCTGAAGAAAAATTAGAGCTGCGAGATGGAATGTACTTTTTGAAGAAGTAATAATCAGCTGATATAGTAATCGGCCGTCAATTATAAAGCATTTAACAGGTAGCACCGGTAAGGATAATCTTAGAAATTGAAGGGTGCATTCCCCTTTCGGAAATGTATTCAATACTTATGAGATGCTTTTTGGATTTGTATCTTGTTAAACTTGATATATTCTAAAATTGGGCTGTCTTACTTTGCTGTTGGCCTGACAGGTGAATATGAAAATTTCCATAGGATCGTTGTTTCATATTTGCCACGAATGGTTGACACCTTTTCGCTTAATTAGCCAGTATGATTCTGTTAAAGCTGGTCCTTCTCTAGAATCACCATACTTCCGAGTTCTGACAAGATTTATGCAAGTAAAGCTGGATGTAACTTGGGATTCTGCGCAAGATTGGACATATCTCTATGTTGATGATACTGTCTGGATGGTACTACAGCTACCAGGCTTTCATGGTTGAACTCTCAAGATTGGAACCCTGGCTGAGGGATACAAACTATTGTGTTTTGAGGAATTTTTGAGGCTGAGGCCCATGTTATTACTAGTTCTGTTGACTCCCAAATTGAAGTAAATTTTGTTATAATGTAAATAAGTCCCCATATAATGCAAATCTTTTGAGATTTGAATGTTGTTATTGCACATTAACTTCTCATTTTTAATGCAAGTTTACTGCCATAAAATAAGATAATAAAAAGAACTTTCAATAACCAATCAATTAAACAATAAGACTTATATACTGTGTCAACTTTATACACTGACCTTCCAAGTTTGTATAGTGTGACTTGAAAGATTTAACTAAAATATTTGAATGATTTGAATCCAAATTTAATTTAATAACTTTTTACCCAAAATCATTTAAATGAAATATATTTAGAAAATTTTAAATTAATTGAGCGTCCTAACCCATGTCAATTACTCATCTTTTAGTCGGTTGCATTGACCAAAAATTTCACTGAAATAAACTAGACTGATATAGCCGTTGATGTTGTCAAAGAAGAAGATCCATTATAGAAAAGTTCAAAATTAAATAAGAGAATAAAGAAAAAAAAAGGCCCAAAATGACATGACCGTTACATAATTCATTACTCTCCTCAAAATTTAAAACCAGCAAGCAGAAGCGAAAAAAAAAAAAAAAAACATACACACAAACAATCAAAAGGGGATATAGCCATGTCCGGCGCTGAAGAGCAAATGCAGCAGCTCAGATCAAAAGCCACTGAGCTTCTCCTCAGAGAAGAATGGCGAGATTCCATTCAACTTTACTCAGAGTTAATCGACCTTTGCCAATCCCAAATTTCAAACACCCATCAACATTCTGACCCTGATCATCTCTCCAAGCTCCACAAATCCCTCTGTGTTGCCTTCTCCAACCGAGCTGAGGCAAGGTCAAAGCTCCAACATTTCACCCAAGCTCTTAATGACTGCGACCAAGCACTTCAAATCGAAGCTACCCATTTCAGGACATTGATTTGCAAAGGTAAGATCTTGCTTTGTTTGAACAGATATTTCAATGCTTTGGACTGCTTCAAAGCAGCCCTCTTTGATCCTCAGGGTAATGGGAATGTCGATATTGTTAATGGGTATTTAGAGAAATGTAAAAAGCTTGAGTTTCAATCGAGGACCGGAAGTTTCGATCTTTCTGATTGGGTCCTTAATGGGTTCCGAGGAAAACCTCTAGAACTTGCTGAATATATCGGTCCAGTGAAGGTTAACAGGTCTGAGATTAGTGGGCGTGGCTTGTTTGCAACAAAGAATATTGATGCTGGGACTTTGGTTTTAGTCACTAAGGCAATTGCAATTGAAAGGGGTATACTGGGTGGTCAAGATTCAGCTGAAAATGCACAGCTTGTTATGTGGAAGAATTTTATAGATAAAGTTAAGGAAGCTGTCACTAGATGCCAAAGAACACAGCTTCTGATTGATATGCTATCCACAGGTGAAAATGAAGCGGGGCTTGAAGTTCCTGATATGAGTATCTTCAGACCTGAGATTGAAGAAAATGGATGTTCAAATGATCAGAAGCTTGATATGGATAAGATATTAAGCATTTTGGATGTCAATTCTCTTGTGGAAGAGGCAATTTCAGCTAAAGTGTTGGGGAAAAACAGTGATTTTTACGGTGTTGGGTTATGGATACTAGTTTCCTTCATCAATCATTCATGCAATCCAAATGCAAGACGTTTGCATGTAGGGGACTATGTTATTGTTCATGCTTCTAGGGATGTCAAGGCTGGTGAAGAGATCACTTTCATGTATTTTGATGCACTTTCTCCATTGGAAAAGCGTGTGGAAATGTCATTGTCATGGGGATTTAACTGCAGATGTAGCCGATGCAAGTTTGAGGAAGCTGTTTGTTCCAAGCAAGAGTTGAGGGAGATTGAGATAGGCCTTGAGAAAGGGGTTGATGTAGGTGGTGCAGTTTATAGGTTGGAGGAAAGTATGAAGAGATGGGCAGTGAGGGGAAAAGGGAAGGGCTACTTGAGGGCCTCGTTTTGGGCTGCGTATGCTGAGGTATATGGTTCAGACAGGTCAATGAAACGGTGGGGCAGGCAGATTCCAGCAATGGAGGCTGTTGTGGATAGTGTGGTAGAAGTCATGGGAAGTGATGAGAGACTGTTGAAGGTTGTTGTAGACGGACTGAAGAAGAGTGGTGGTGTGGTGGAATTTGAGAGAGCAATGAAGTTGGGAAGAGGGTTTTATGGCAAAGTAATCAGAAAACAAGCATTGAGGACCCTTCTTGAGATTGGCATTAATGATAAAGGCTATTAGCTAAATAGCCATAGGAAAAACAATCCTATTGATTTTTTATTTTTATTTATTGTGTGCTTATTGCCTTGCTACCTTTGATGTTACAATGATTGAGCACCCTCAAGGTTGATGTAACTGACAAATCTTGTTGCAATAAACTAGACCGTTTATCAGGTCAGGATTAGCAAACTTTAATGTTCTTGTAATCGGGATGCATCCACATAGTACTAATTGCTTGAAATGTTATGTTAGATTAGAATAGACTAGTTATTTAAAGAAGATAAAAAGTGTCTATTAGCAAATGGTGTTGGGTAAATGATCATCCCAGCATTTATTCATTCAATACATGGAAAGACACCAGCATATGCTTCTTTTGTTTTCATGGTTGCACCTGAAACCATATCTGGCAAAATTGTTGATTGTTGTAATGATTGACAGAGACCTCAAGAAGGGTTGCAGTAGGATCATGCACATCCATTACCATCTCAGTCATCTTATGCAAAATGGTTCCATCATTTCGAAATACCCATCGTTCCTCAACAAATCCATCACACGTAGCCACGTTGACCAACCCACTATAATCATTTGCATACTTGAGGCACCCGTTTCTATTCTTTTGAGGCCTGATGGTCCCATCTGGATATATCACCCATTGTTGTTCAGCATCGTTGCTCACGCAGTCTTCCAGCCACACCCGACTTCCACTTGCTAGCAAGCACATGCCTTTGTAACCGACAATGGTGGTCACTGCTGGCTTTGTATTGTTGCTGGCATAGAAAGTTTGCCTAGAAGCATCAAACTTATGATCCACAACCAAATTAATCATACCTGAACTATCTCTACTTCCCGTCAAAACTAGCCCAGATCTGGGATTTCTTATGGTCCCATCACTGCGGATTTCCCATTTGGTGGCATCAGGAACAGCCGTGTCACAATCATAGATCATCACATAATTTTGGGAGCTGTATCCATAAGTGGTTAAGCATTTTCCTCCAGATCGAATTGTGTTATCATTTGATGTCAATGTCCACAATTGATTGGCTTGGTTCTGTCCACATTCCCATAAGATTACTTTGTTTCCATCGTGGTAGCTCCCCTCGTATACATCAACGCAGAAACCATTTTGTCCAGTAATATGTGAGGTTGGTGCTAACACTTTTTCACAAGTGTCACTGTTATCTACCAAGCCACTGGATCTCAAAGAAGAAGTTGAGGTTGGCATGCGCAAAAGCTGCAAATTAGCTCTTGGGTTACATTCCATTGGCATTAATGCAATGATGAAAATAACTTGCCTCAGGGTGCTTAAAACCAATTCTTGAGCATCATATACTAAACGAACTGCGCTTGCGAAGATTCCATCTGTTGCAGATTGAATGGCGGAGGAAATGTCCTCCCAGCTGGTTTCGTACTCCATCATTAAGCCATCTGGATTAAAGTTTCCATAAGTTCCATCCGCATGAGGCTCTGCAACTGCAAGTATTTGTTGCTGGATGTTTCTCATTCGCGCAGCTTCGGAAACCATCTGGATGCAAACTATGAGGGCTCTTGCGATAGGGGCACGGTTATAATTAGGGTTGATGAGATTCAGGTTTTCAATATGTTGGCGTAGTTCATCCATTCCCAGAGGGATTTCCCTTCTGTCACCTACTCCCGCAGCACCCTCAAGTGCCCCATATCTGCCTGTAAAGGGTAGGCCAGTACTGCCTGGGAACAAAGCATTACGTACATCGTTTGGGACATCGCTAAAGAAATAGGAGCCCGCACTTGCACGATAACCCAAGATATACACATTACTGACATTCAAGGCTAATGTGACAGTTTGGTAACCATTTGAGAGCTCTACCAGAACATATTGCCGAGGATCAGTAGGCTGTGCAGATCGGGGAGGCAGTATCGGTATGTCTCCGCTTCTATCCGCACGCTCTGTCAATGCATTGTACAGATCCTTCATAAACATCAGATAAGAGTTCCTGGTGGCTCTTTCAGTGGTGAATCTCACTGTGTAAATCTTGAGCTTGTGCTCATTTTCTGTTACAGCAATGCAACACGATGGTTCAACTATGGATATCCCATTAGCCCATGATACAATCAACACAGCAATCCACACCTTCATTTTTGAAAGCGAAAATCTTTATGGAAGTAGACAGATTTTGGGAAAATAGAGAGAGTTGTGCAATGCTCATAACAATTATTGTCAGCAAGAAGACAAATTTCTCAAAGGCATGGAAAAAAAAGCAAAATTGAGAACCCCATGAATTATTTTAATCATTTGTTGGCCAAAAAGATATTTTTATTTTAATCGATTGTGAAATTTTTGTTGCTACTAATAGTGGGCGAGGTTATTTCGGCGGCAAGCTAAATGACTCATTTACCCATCTAATTCAACGATATTGCTATTTATTGAACCGTGTCGGTTTCTGATTCGAGAAGAGATTTGGATTTAATTTTTTTAATGAAAAATGAATAATTTAATTTATTACAAAAGATTTAGGATGGTTGTGTTTTTGACGGAGTCGTCGAGGAGAACCGAAGGAGAAGACCCAACACGTGACTAAAAACAAATATAGAAAATTATGAGGATTTTAGTCTTATTCTGAAATTCGTGATTTGATTCCATCCTTCTATTTTTATATTATCATTAAAATGTCCAATTAATAGTAGCTCTAATTATTGTTGTTAAGTTCAAACTTGAAAATTTTATTCTTACTTGTTCACATAATTAATGCTCAATGATATATTGATATCTTCTTTAATCATTCCATGTAATTTTTTAAAAATTTAAATGGCCATTTTAAAGATAGAAGGCTAATGATTTTATTGATTTAAATTTATTAAAAACATTATAAAGTATATTTGAAAATCTACTATCTAGCTTCTTCTCTTAATTTTTTTAAAAAAATATAATCTTATAAAATGTCATAAACCAATATATTTAGCCTTAAATTTACAAAGTCTGTTGAAATGGCACGTTCTCATCTACCCTTTTATGTGGCATGATTCTGGTCTTTGAATTTGATTGTGACTCTTCTATGGGTGTTTTGCTTTTGGGTTTCTTTATTGGCGTTCTAAGTAAAGTTGATCGGTGGGGAGATTCAAGGTTTTTTGGTTCCAGTGGAGAACGATTTGGCAGGGCTTAGTATTAACGAAGGAGAGGAGGAGGCTTGGCAATTTCACAATCGATTCGAGATGCAACCAAAATTGTTTGATTTATGTTTAGCGGTGTGTTTCCTAACAACTAGTGTGGTCCATTTTCTAGCAATGTAAAACACTATGGCTAATCTTTGGCACCCCTGGGTGGTGTACAAATCTCGGATATGGGCGAAAAGAGGTATTTGTTTAGGTTCTACAATAGGGTGGACATTAATAGGGTGGTAAAGGGTACACCATGGACATTTAATAATCATCTATTGGTATTTCATCAGCTTGAAAATAATGAAGATCCAATGCAAATACCATTGATCTTTTATTGGTTTTGGGTCCAAATTCATGATCTCCCTCTTGGGTTTTTTTCGAAACGATTGCGAAACAGTTTGGTAATTTTATAGGGGTATTTGAGGAGTATGATTCAAAGTAGATCTTTTTGAGTTTTAAATAGTGCTTACAAATTTGGGTAAGGATTGATATGCGACTTCCATTGAAACATAGAAAGAAAATTCAAATCTTGCTATCTAGCTTTATCAATGTGAGATTTTAGTACGAAAAACTCACGTTATTTTGCTTCATTTGTGGACGTCTTGGCCATGGAGACAATTTCTGTCCAGATTGGTTGAGTAGGGATTTCAAGGAAGAGGAGGTAGGATGGGATATTTCACTAAGGGCGCCGACTAGGAAAGTTAGCACCATGACTAGTGTTTGGTTGTGGGAAGACGATGGTGCAGAGATTTCGAGAGGCGTGTAGGGGATGAGATTGGGTGAACAAACATTAAGAGGTAAGATCTTATCAGAAATTGGGAGACCGATTAACCCAATATTGGGGATAAACTTGGAATGGAATTTGCCGGTGGAATTAAGGGATCAGACGGGATCTTTAGTTGGATTGGGTCAGGATATGATGGTACAAGATCTTGAGAACGACCTAATGGAAGGTCTAGATAGTAAAAGAGGCTAAGAATATCTATAATCACCTCCAATGTTTCTAAGTTTATGGATGCAACGGACGTAACTGATGAGCAGTATATAGCTTATCCATGGGATTATCGACGACCGCTAAGGTTTAGGTCAACTAGTAATAATGAAACTTATAAGTTGGAATGTTCGTGGATTGGGGAGTCCACGATCTGTTAGAAGGTTTCGACACAAACTAAAATTGCACTATCCCCATATAGTCTTCATCATGGAGACTAATTGGATTCCCACTAGATGGAAAAAGTTCGTAGGAAATGTGGTTTTCACTTTGGTATTAATGTACTAGCTGAAGGGACAAAGGGTGCCTTAGTCTGGCATGGAAAATAGAAGTGTCAGCTAGTTTAAAGAGTTTCTTGAGGTAATGTATTGATGTTGAGGTTTAGGATGAAAGTGATAGTGGAAAGTGGAGGATGACGAGCTTTTATGGCTCTCTTGAAGTGAGGTTTCGAACAGAGGCTTGGGACATGCTAAAAGGGTTGGGATAATACCAAAATTTACCATGGATGGTCTGTAGGGATTTTAATGAGATAACATACTCTTTTGAGAAAAAAAGAGGATTGCCCCAAGATGAAAGACACATGAGGGAGTTTCGGTATACTTTATTAGATTGTCAGCTAGAAGATATGGGGTATGCAAGTCCATGGTTTACGTGTAGTGGTGTAATTTTGTAGAAAATAATATCAGAGAAAGGTTAGATAGGGGGCTTGCCAATTCGGCTTGGTTGACGACTTTTTTGAAATTTGATGTGCACCATTTACCACATTTATTTTTGGACCATTTTCCTTTGCTTATAGACACAAATCGAATGGATAGGTGGGGCTGCATATTTCAACTTGAATCATGGTGGACTTTGGAGGAGACATGTGAATATAAAATTCGTAGGCTTTGGTTAAATAGTGAGGGTACTGTTCTTGATTGGTTAGTCGAATTGTTTTTTGGAATATAGAGATGGCCAAATGGGTTGAGGGAAAGGAAGAAGGGGAGTATAAGAGCGCTTAGGAGATGAGTTGTGTATCTAAATTTGGGAGATAAGGAGGAGGAAAACCTTTTGGAATTTTTGGATGCTAAAACATAACATGGAAATCGATAAGGAGGAGATTTATTGGGAACAAAGGGTGAAGGCAAATTGGTTAAAACAACGTGGTCGAAACATGAATGTAACACCCATATCCCGGTCTAATCATCAAACCCGAGTTATGGGATGCTACAGTCATAACTGAAATAGAACACATTCAATTCACATTAATTACCTCAAATAAACATAGAATACTTTATAAATGCATAATTATTACTCAAATTAAACAAAAATAATCCAATAATAGTCAATTCAATTTATAATTAACAAATACGCCATTTATCAGATCATATATGGGCTTATGTATTCTTCAGTATCATTTAGAAATTTAACTAGGACTAATTTGCAACATTTTTTAAAATTTCAATTCAATTATATCTTAAACAAATCCTTCAAATAACCATCCAGATCATAAATAATCAAGTATTATGATATATTTTTAGATTCGAGTATTCATCGAGCTTATGAAAGCTCTAAAAATAATTCAAAACTAAGCATGAACTAATTTGAAACTTGACATAAAAGTAAGGTAAAAATGTAAAACAGGGGTTACACGACCGTGTGGCAGGCTGAGGCCGTGTCAATAAACCTGCATCTAAAATACCAGTGACACACGACCGTGTCAACCAATCGTGTATGTCACACGGTTTGCCACACACGGCCGTGTGGCAAATCGTGTGACATAAAAAATGATCACTTTTGCAACTTATACAATCCAACCCTTAAGCATTACCGAGCACATGATTATGTACATAAAATCTTGTCTAAACATTCAAGAATTCAATCCAAATCATTATACAAAACAACCTAAAGTGCCTAACCAATATGCCATTTTGACACCACCACTGTAACATCCTAATTTAGGGCCTAGTTGGAACTGTGGTCTCAGGACCACAAATTTGAGACCAAGAAATAATTTTAAATATTATTTTGAGGTCATAGCATGTTTATATAAGTGTATAACAATTTTGATGCATTAATTCTAACAATTGTGAGCCCAATTGTGAGAAATGACTAAATCGCATAAAGTACAAAAGTTTTGGATTGATAGCTAATGGTGTTAAATTGCCATGAGACTTAAATTTAAGGTATTTTAAGGGAAATTAGACCCTTTTAAGAGTACTTGTCTGGCCATAGAGTCCTAGAGGAGACAAAATTTTGAGGTTTGGTGTGTTAGGTGACTTATTTTGACTAAAAAGAAATAAAATAGAAAAAGTTGTAAAATTCTTTTCTTCTCATCTCTTTCCACCGAAAATATCAACCATGAAAGGGGGTTTGAAGCTCAAAAATTTTCAGCCATTTAGTTGACTCACAAGTAAGTGATTTTTATTTTCTTTGTTAATGATTTCTACATTTTTAAGACCCTTGAAACATAAGCTTTCAAAAGAGAGGACTATTTTGCAAAATGGTGGAAAGTTTAGGGTTTTTCCATGATAAAATTTAGGGTGTTTTCTAAAAATTTTTGGAAGAATATGAGTCTTGGGTATGTTAGAAACAATTTTTGTGAAAGGTGTTAACTTGAAAACACCTAAAAAGACCATTTTGCATAAGTTGTAAATAAATGATAAATGAGTGAAATAATGAGAATTTGGGCTACTTCTAGTTATAAAATGTATTCGGATATGCTTAAGATATGAGGAAATTTGATAAAAATTAATTTCCGGACCAAGGGGTAAAATGGTCATTTTGTAAAATTCTAGGGACGACATGGGTATTTTGCCCAATTATGCGTTGTTGAATGTTTAGATTATTGTGCTAATAGAATGAATGAATTTTGTTAATATAGATCCAGAGAAACGTGATTCGAGTCTTGATCTGGGTAAGAACAAAGTATACGAAGATTGAACTCGTTTTCATCATTTTGTATCGAGGTAAGTACATATGTAAATAATGTGTTATTAAAGTTTATTTTGAAATATATGGAATGATATATATATGTGTAATTGCTCTATAGTATTCATGTGATCGAATGGCATCTATTACCATGATAGTGTAAATGGTGTGTTATGAGAATAAAGTACATTGTGAGCAAGTGAAATGCTACCCGGTATAAGAAACCCCGTTGAACCCTAGATTTAGTATCGGATACAAAAAGGGGTTACCATGAGAATAGGAATGTCTGAACTCATAAGAAATGTCTGAGTTCATGAGATGAATGAAATATGTAGCGTGGGTCCGGGTGCTGACCTAATGTACAGACCCGTGAGTAGCTCAATGAGCGTATATTACATGATGACACTATGGGGTCCGGGCACTGACTCAATAAAAAGGCCCGTGAGTAGCACAAATGAGAGCATTTCATAGTGCGTGGTAATTTTGACTACTAAACTTATAAGGCACTTGGGTATAAACTCTTCGTGTATCCGTAAGTATCCCGAGCGTTCAACGGGTAACTCGAAAGCTTAATTAATGAGACCTCGATAAGGTATGTACACTGAATTTAGGATTTGAGCTGAGTATGTGATGGGACGTAACGAGCATTTGTGAACAAAGTAAAGAATAAGATAAAAAATTTTAAGTGATTTACATTTTTATTTTGAAGTATGATATGTCATGTAACACCCCAAACCCGGCCCAGACATTATGGCCAAGTCTGGTGTGTCACATTGAAGTGTTTTTCGAAAACCATGTTTTCATTGAAAACCCTTCTTGATGTTTAGAAACTTTTACCGTTTAAACTTTTAAACCTTTGTAGTGGCAGAAACATGTTATTTAAAAACAGTTAAGTATCGAAAAATCAAACCTTCTTTGTTATGGCTTAAAGCGAATGGATACTACGCACTGTAGGATTCAAGAAAAGAGGAGGTGAGTCAATTAGACCGCTAAGTACCTAGCTCTTCCATGATCCAATCCTAGACATGCACACATCCATTGCCACACTTTAAGCTTATTACTTGTCCACGAACAACAAATTAAGTTTAAGTCTATTTAAAATATTTATTTCCCTTGAAAACATTTACATTGCGGAAGCTTCGCTCGGTTATCGTGATATTTTGAAAATAAGTAACTTTTATAAAACGCGCCTAGAGCTAACCAATTTTAAGGAATCAATTTAAGTGATGTGAATCTCAAGTTGAAAACGATTTAAGTAATTTAAAAACCCAAAATAAAAATAATATAACGACCTTATTACAACTTTAACCAAAATAGAAATAATCAAAAGTAAATGCAAAATTTAAAATGGAGCTAATTGAAACTTATTTAAAAACCAGGAATTTAATCTTCGTAGCCACTCTGAATCCCGCCACTCAAAGTCCACCAACTAGGGCTCACCTGCAAGGATGGAAGAGAAAGGGGTGAGTTTGGAAAACTCGGTGTGTAAAGTATCCCAACCAGAGCCCAAATCGGTTCAAGCTTTCATCGGGCCTAAGCCCTATTCGTAAATCGGTGTTAATCGGGCCTTAGCCCATATCAATATTAACCTGGGCCATAGCCCCTTACAGTATCAGAGTATATTGGGCCTAGCTCATATCAGTATTAATCTGGGCCGTAGCCCTATTACAAGTTGAGATATATTGGGCTTTGCCCATATTAACACAATTGAGCCCATTTCAATACATCTCATATGATTAATGCATGATAAACCCATCCAACCCTGCACTTGCCTCCGTCCATCCCTACACTTCCTGTGGGGAATAAATCACCCACGCCATCCCTACACTTACAATGTTAGCACCGGTTGCGGCATTAACTATAATCCGCAGCAAAGCTGCTTATATCAGAATATGTGGCACAGCCACCAGAACGAGTTCTTCCTCCATAACAAAACCCAACCCCATGCAGTATGACATGTATGCAGAATATATATATATATATATATATATATATATATATAATTAACAAGGCATGCTTCAGAAAGACAGTCAGATTATAGCGTAAGAACAGTTATTTACCCTCGAGGGGCGTAATCGTAAACTTACCCCTTTAGGGGTATTACGGTAATTCCACCTTATAGAGATATTTCAGTAATTTTATCAGTCTTTTTAGGGTTTCATGCTCATTACAATTATTAACGTACTATCAGCAACACTTACCGAGCGTTTTTATCGAATTGGGTCCGTTAGCCCATTAACCCAATTTCGGCCCATTAAGCCCAAATATACCGAAGTGCACGAAATTGCGCACTCTGCAATCATACTGCTTGTGATTACCAAAAATTAACAACCAAACCACCTCACGAGCGCTCGCACGCTCGCAAGTTCACAAATGCCGGCCTTTCAGCTTTTGCCGATCTAGTTTATGAGTGGGTGTCGTTTACACACGACTAACTTACCACTTTGCGATTTCAGATCAAATGATTTCTAAACGTCTTGTGAGCACTCACACACTCACAAGCCCACGAAATGCCGAAATTTCGGCATTTCAGCTTTTGCTGAATTGAACTATGAGAGGGTGTTCGATACACACCTGTTTCGCGATGACTGCCACTGAGATCCCTTACGATGTCCTACAATTGATTACCGCAATTCTTAGATTGCAAACCACAATAACCAATCCCAATATTCACCTACCATAATCGAACCATGCCCCTAAAGCCTTTAGAATCTTACCTTTTTGTCGAAAACCGATGACTAGATCTAAGTCTAGTTGTTCCAAAGCTCCAAACCTTCGATCCAACCTCTAGAAGACACTAATCACCAAAAGAAATCGTCGGTTAAAGACCCTTAAAGCCCTATGCCCAAATCGACAGCCTCCCTAGATTTTAGGGACTTCGAATTTTTCTAAATTGTAAAATAAGACTAGATCTGAGGTGATGAGCACTTACTGTAACACCCCAAACCCGGCCCAGACGTTATGGCCGAATCCGACGTGCCACATTGAAGTTAAAAACCCATGTTTCATTTTAGTGTTAAAAACCGTCTTTTGTTAAGCTAAAGTGAATGGAAGCTGGGCACCAGGTAGGTATCCACAATAGAGGAGGTGAGCCATGAAGGCTGCTTAAGTACCAAGCTCTTCGATTGGATCCAATCCTAGACATGCCCACAACCATTGCCACACTTTGGTTGTATCGAGTTGAAATTCCTTTGAGTAGTTATTATCTTTGTTAAATTGAATAATCGTGACGTCGTGTTATTTTAAAAACAAGTATCGTTTTGGAAACGCGCCCTATGTCTATCCCATTTGAATTATTATCAACCAGTTTAAAGTTATTGAAAATAAAAATAATCCCCAAAAAACAAAGAAAAAAATTTAGTTAAAATGGCCTTATTACAACCCAAGATTAAATAGTAAATAAAATAAATTAAGGAAAATCAGTCACTTATTTCAAAGCCCAAAAGCGATCACCATGGCCACTCTGAATTCTCTCCAGCTCCAAGTCACCCACATCAAAGCCCACCTGCAAAGTTAAGAAAGGGGGTGAGTTTGGAAACTCAGTGTGTAAGAAAAACCCATCCAAAGCCCAAGTCAGCTCAAGCCCGTTGAGCCTAAGCCCTTTCAACTAACAACATGGGTACCGGGCCAAGCCCTTTTCAAAATACAAGAACCGGGCCTTAGCCCCTTTTCAAAATATATGAAAGCGGGCCTTAGCCCTTTTCGAGATAAAGATGGGCCCATAGGCCCATTCCAAAATAGAGCGATTATATGCATGTATGCAAGCCCAACCCACCTATAACCAACCGCTAACTCCACCCGAACCAGCCCTACACTCCATGTGGGAATAGCTCAACCCACCCAAACCCTACATTCCACGATTGCGGCATTGCCGCCCGATTATCGATAAATTGAGGCAAAGCCTCCAAAGATCGTGGACGAGCCACTTTCGGTACTTCTTCCATCAATATCCCACCCCATGCATCGAGATAATAATAACATGGCATGCGATAAATAACAACGATCAAACATGTATTTGGACCAACCTTAACCCTGGGGTATTTCAAGAATTCCACTCCTGGGTAAATCAGAAATTTTCCACCTATAAAGGTATTTTAGTAATTTATCTATTTTAGGGTTTTCATGCATATACTCACTTTTCACATATTAACAAAAACATTTACTGAGGGTTTTTACCGAATTGGGCCCGCTGGCCCATTATCCCAATTTTGGCCCATTAAGCCCAAAAATATTGAAGGCACAGAAATCTTGCACTCTATGGTTTAAACACTGTAGTTTACCAGAAACGTTAATCGATTTACCTCACGAGCATTCGCACACTCGCAAGTCCACAAAATACTGATTTTTCGGTATTTCGACTTTTCGGCTTTTTGGCTTTTGCCGATCTAGACTAAGAAGGGGTGTCAGTTACACACCTATTTTATGACGATTCGCTGACGAGATCCACGCATGAACTACCTGCAATTATATTACTACCACGTTAATCTAACTACCGAAACGAACTACATAATAACTCCTTACCTTATTCGGCCATAACACCTTAGGCACTAGCAATCCTACCTTTGCCGAAGTTTGCAACTAGACTTAGATCCCGTTGCTCCACCTGTTCAAACCCTTGATCAGCAGCCTCTAGATCACCTTACTAACAAGACAAAACAGTTATCACAACCCCTTAGGGCTACAAGTCCAAGTTGACAGCCTCCCTAACCTTTAGGGGTTTCGACTTTTCTAAAATACGAAATAAAGACTAGATTGAAAAGACTTACCACCAGTTCTTTCGGTCAATGATTCCAATTAATCTCTACTCAATTCTGATGCCTATCTAAGCCCTCAAATGATAACAAAAGTCGAGCCTTCAGTGATCTCAATATTCGGCTAAGTCTCTAAAAGTGTGGGGTTTTCGGCTTTTGCTGGAACTGTGTAAAGAAAGATGAAATAGTAGGGTTTTGCTGTGGTCTAGTCGACAGAAACTTAAGGTTTAGAGAACTAGAGAGTCGGTCAAGAATGATGAAAAGGATAAGAGAATTGGCTTGAAGAAATCGGCACAGAAGAAAGTATAGTTTTCGGGATTTCGGCTTTTTAAGGCAAATGACTATGAAGGTTTTAGAAATGTCTGAAGAAAAAGATGGAGATGCACAGGTGGATAGAGAGATTCGGCTATAGAGGAAGAGATGAAAAAGAAAAAGTTGATGAAGAGAGGAGAAAAGAAAGAAGAGGAGAATGGTCAGGAAACGGCACAATTTTCCCCTAATGCCGAATTTATACTGGCACTTAACCTAGCCGAATTTTGCCCCCCTAAAGCACACCTTGGCTAGCCAACTCTTGCTCCTCAAGAGACCACCATTCGGCCAACACTACTCTCCCTAATCAGCTCCTAAATCCTCTCCCTTATCCCATCCTTACTCAATCCCTTAAGCAATTTAAACTCCTCCTGACAGACTTTCACTTCAGTTCCATTACTTACCTTTTTTGTGCATAAAAATTAATATCACTAATTTGCTTACCTTGCGACTCGAACCTTAGTTCTCCTTGGTCATACACACGCCACTTTAATAGCCTTCCCTGTGGCGTCACATGCCACCTTGCCACATGCTTCCTTGTGTTTTATTTTACCCAATTAATACTTAAAAGCCCAACCAACCAGAACCCCTTTTTCTTATGGAATTAAAATTAATAAAAACTACCGGGTTTTTAACCTAAGCTTGGGCCTTCTAGAGGCCCACTAACCTAATTAAATCCACGCCAAGCAGACAGAACACCAAAAATTTAAAATTTGCCAACATTCACAGAATTCCCGAAAATTGGTGCGTTACAACTCTACCCCCCTTAAATAAATTTCGGCCTCGAAATTTACCTGATCCAAATAGTTGAGGGTATTGTTGACGCATAGTATCTTCTGACACCCAAGTAGCCTCTTCCCTTCCATGATTACGCCACAACACTCTTACCAATGGAACTGACTTCCTTCTTAAAACTTTAACCTCTCGATCTAAAATTTGTATGGGTTCTTCTTCAAAGATCAAATCAGTCTTTACTTCAATCTCTTCCATTGGCACAACATGTGAAGGATCCGATCGATATCGTCTTAACATAGACACATGAAAGATGTCATAGATTCTGTCCAACTCCGGTGGTAATTCTAACTGATATGCTACTGGCCCTACCCGTTTAAGAACCCGATAAGGCCCTATAAACCGCGGACTCAATTTGCCTTTCTTGCCGAACCTCAAGATCTTCTTCCAAGGTGAAACCTTCAAGAAAACCATGTCCCCAACAACGAACTCAATCTCTTTGCGCTTTAGATCCGTATACGACTTCTGTCTATCAGATGCCTCCTTTAAGCGATCTCTTATCAACCTAACCTTCCTTTCAGTATCTGCCACCAACTCCGGTCCAAGCACTTGTCGTTCACCCAACTCTGTCCAACACGTAGGTGTACAACATCTCCGCTCATAAAGTGCTTCATATGGAGCCATCCGAATACTTGTTTGGTAGCTATTGTTGTATGCAAACTCCGCCAATGGCAAGTAGTCCTCCCAACTACCACAAAAATCGATAATACAACCTCTTAACATATCTTCCAAAATTTGAATAACCCTTTCCGATTGTCCATCTGTCTGTGGGTGAAAGGCAGTACTGAAATCCAATCGTGTACCCAATGCCTCTTGCAACTTCTGCCAGAACCGAGATGTAAACCTAGGGTCTCGATCAGAAATAATCGACACTGGCACTTCATGCAGTCGCACTATCTCCGCCACATACAACTTGGCCAACTTTTGCAGTGAGTAATCAGTACGAACAGGTATGAAATGGGCAGTTTTCGTTAACCTATCCACAACTACCCACACAGAATCTTTCTTGGTGGGTGTCAAAGGTAGCCCACTCACAAAGTCCATAGTTACTCTCTCCCACTTCCATAGTGGAATTTTCACCGGTTGCAGTAATCCAGAAGGCAATTGGTGCTCGGCTTTAACTTGTTGGCACGTCGATATATTTCCAAAGAAATTCAATCACCTCTTAGTTCATCCGTGCCACGGTACACCTCTCTCGAGATCTCGATATAACTTATTCCCTCCAGGATGCATGGCACAAGGTCCACCATGAGCCTCCTTTAAAATCAATCGCCTCAATTTAGGGTCTTTCGGAATACAAACTCTTCCACGAAAGCACAGAACTCCGTCAGTGTTCAGTTTAAATTCCTTATTCTCACCAATCTCAACTTGTCGAAACCGAAGAACTAACGAATCATCCTTCAACTGTTTTTCTTTAATCTGCTCAGTCCAAGTAGGCCTCACTTGCAACTCTGCCAACAGACTTCCATCGTCGAATAGACTCAAACATGCAAAGAAGGCTCTCAAATCAGTAACAACCCTTCGACTCAACGCATCAGCCACCACGTTAGCCTTACCTGGGTGGTACTCAATCGAACAGTCGTAATCCTTAAGCAACTCAATCCATCTCCTTTACCTTAGGTTTAGCTCCTTCTGAGTCAACAGATACTTAAGACTCTTATGGTCCGTGTAAATAATACACCTTTATCCATATAAGTAATGTCTCCAAATCTTAAGTGCAAAGATCACTGCTGCCAACTCCAAATCATGAGTAGGATAGTTTCCTTCATGAGGCTTAAGCTGTCGCGAAGCATGAGCGACCACCCTACCCTCTTGCATCAGTACACATCCTAACCCCACATGCGACGCATCGCTGTACACAGTGAAGTCTTTCCCAGACTCCGGTTGAATCAACACTGGCGCTTCAGTCAGAACCTTTTTCAGATAGTCGAAAGCTTTTTGCTGCTTCTCAGTCCAGACAAATGCTACCCCTTTCCTTAACAATTTCGTCAATGGTGCAGCAATCAGAGAAAATCCTTCTACGAACCTTCGGTAATAGCCTGCCAAACCCAGAAAACTCTGAATTTTTTATACTGACTTTGGTGGTTTCCATTCCAAAATTGCCTCAATTTTCCGAGGATCCACCCTAATTTCCTCAGCAGAAACCACATGACCTAGAAAAGTCACTTCTCGCAACCAGAATTCACACTTACTAAACTTCGCATACAGTTGTTTCTCTCTCAACTTGCGGCTGTCAAGACAATAGATGCTCCTCATGTTTCTCCTCGATTTTCGAATATACCAGAATATCATTGATGAAAACTACCACAAATCGGTCCAAGTAAGCTTGGAACACCCGATTCATCAGATCCATGAAAGCGGCAGGTGTGTTCATCAGCCCAAACGGCATAACCAGGAACTCATAATGACCATATCGAGTTCTGAATGCTATCTTATGAATATCCACTTCCTTTACCCTTAGCTGATGGTATCCAGATCGAATGTCAATCTTGAAAAATACCGAAGCTCCTCTAAGTTGGTCAAATAAATCATCAATTCTTGGCAGTGGGTACTTGTTCTTTATCGTCAGTTTGTTCAACTGGCGGTAATCGATGCACATGCGCATTGTCCCGTCCTTCTTCTTCACAAACAGGACCGGTGCTCCTCATGGAGACACACTAGATCTAATGAAGCCTTTATCCAACAACTCTTGGATTTGAGCTTTCAGTTCCACTAACTCCTTCGGTGCCATCCTATAGGGTGCAATGGATACTGGAGATGTTCCAGGCAGCAAATCAATTCCAAACTCAACTTCCCGATTCGGAGGTAATCTAGGAAGCTCCTCTGGGAAAAAATCTCGAAATTCCCTAACAGTCCTGACGGTATCCACAGTCAGATCCCCAGTTTCAACTTGATTTACAAAAGCCAAGTATGCCTCGCATCCCTTACGCATCAGTTTCTCAGCTCTTAAAGCCGATACCACATTGGACAAGTAATCTCTTCGTTCCCCAATAATCATTACTTTTTCATCCTTAGCAGTTCTTAACACCATCCTCTTAGCTGCACAGTCCAGCGTTGCCCTATGCTTAGCCAGCCAATCCATCCCTAAGATCAAATCGAATTCTCCGAACGGCAACTCCATCAATTCTCCACAGAAAATCCTACCTTGGGTCTTTAAAGGCACCTCCCTGAAGAGTTTCTCTACTTTAACCGAGTGACCTAAATGACTTATCACAGTTACCCCACACACAGTCTCCTCAAAGTGAACACCCAATGCCCTAGAAATGGCATATGCAACATACGAATGGGTTGACCCCACATCTATCAGAGCAGTATAAAGGATACTAGAGATAAAAAACGTACCAGTTATGACATCAGGTACGTCACCCTCCTTACGGCGACGAGTAGCATATACTAAAGCTGGCTGACGAGCCTCAGTATTAACAGTACCCCTACCGGGTGCCCCACGTCCACAGCCATTACCATCGCGGCCTTGGCCACGACCTCTCGGCGGCGGCGGTCCACCTCACACTGGTTGGACAGCCCCTTGTTCAACCACTTGAGCCTGAGCTGGCCTCCTAGGACAATCCCTGATCCTATGTTCCTTTGATCCACAACGAAGACAAGCCCCAGAACACTTCTAGCATTCCCTGAGATGTATTCTACCACAATCTCCAAAAGCTTGTGGTCTAACTGTGTTCACCGGAACCGCTCGAACTTGTTCCTCTATCCTAGCTCTCTTAACATTTCGATTCGTAGCACCAGCTGGTCCAGCATCCCTCCTGAACCGGTTTTGATCCCTGTTGCGGTTCTTTCGTTCGGCTTGCTTCACCTCTTCAGCTATCTTAGCCTTCTCTACCAGTGCAGCAAAATCGCGCTCTCTCTGTAGAGCTATGAGCACCCTTAGCTCATCCCTGAGGCCATCCTCAAAGCGAACACTGTGCTCATATTCGGTGGAGACAATGCCACTAGCGTACCGGCTCAATCGTAAAAACTCTGCCTCATATTCAGCAACGGTCTTACCACCCTGGGTCAGGTTCAGGAATTTCTTTCTTCGTGCATCCACATAGCTAGCTCCGACATATTTCGCCTTAAAGGACCGCTTGAACAGCTCCCATGTTACCCTCTCAACTGGGGTACCCTCTCTCACAGTGATCCACCACTTATACGCCTCGTCCCGTAGTAATGACACTGCCCCTTTTAACTTCTGCTCTACTGAGCAATCCAGGTCATCCATAATCCGCTCTGTGGCTTCTAGCCAGTACTCCGCCACATTTGGGGCTACTCCAGATATACCCCTAAAAACCTCCGCTTCGTTGGCCCAGAGTCGCTCCGAAATGGACCCCCTATTCATGGGCCCGGCATTAGCTCCAACCACCCTTTCCAAAACTCTTAACATGGCCTGGGACAGAGCGTCGTTCCCCGCGGCTCGATCATACGGCCTATTTTCACCCACCGGTGGTTGTGCTACTCCAGGGGGTATGTGTTTAGAAGACGAAGATCCAGCTTGAGTACTACCTCGGCCTCGACCACGGCCTCTTACCCGAGTAGCTCTCGTACTCATTTCGGTTTATCTGATTACAAATTTTATGATATTAATATAATGTTCAATTGTTTATTACAAGATGTCTTATGGAAATATAGCCGTTCAAAGATTGTTTTCGTAATGTCATATCCTAGCTATAGTCTCATTTCTATCGTTTTACAGCTCTACCTTATCTAAAGTATCATAGTAGGGTCTCAGTTCTATTCATAGCATTATATCATTATCACATAACGTAAAAAGAGTATACTTACAGACTTGGTGCTAGGGATTCAGTGCGCCACCTCTTTCTCCAATCCATTTAAAACTCAAAAACCATGTTTTTTATCACAGAAAATAGAAGTTTAAAATTTTGATTTTGAAACACCCTTATAACACCCTTATTTTGAAACTCTTGATTTTAGCCCCGTTTTAAAAACCAGAAAAACTTGAACCATTTTAACATGTATACCTTGTAAAACATCTTTGAAAAGAACTTCCCAATACCATTTCCAAAAAAAATACCCTTCTTGGGCCTAAGTTTTCAAGAAGATTTTCAGACCCGATCCACAGCCGAGTTGTTGCAACTTAGCTCTGATACCACTAAATGTAACACCCCAAACCCGGACCAGGCGTTATGGCCGAATCCGACGTGCGACATTGAAGTTAAAAACCCATGTTTCATTTTAGTGTTAAAAACCGTCTTTTGTTAAGCTAAAGTGAATGGAAGCTGGGCACCAGGTAGGTATCCACAACAGAGAGGTGAGCCATGAAGGTCGCTAAGTACCAAGCTCTTCGATTGGATCCAATCCTAGACATGCCCACAACCATTGCCACACTTTGGTTGTATCAAGTTGAAATTCCTTTGAGTAGTTATTATCTTTGTTAAATCGAATAATCGTGACGTCGTGTTATTTTAAAAACAAGTATCGTTTTGGAAACGCGCCCTATGTCTATCCCATTTGAATTATTATCAACTAGTTTAAAGTTATTGAAAATAAAAATAATCCCCGAAAAACAAAAAAGAAAATTTAGTTAAAATGGCCTTATTACAACCCAAGATTAAATAGTAAATAAAATAAATTAAGGAAAATCAGTCACTTATTTCAAAGCCCAAAAGAGATCACCATGGCCACTCTGAATCCCCTCCGGCTCCAAGTCACCCACATCAAAGCCCACCTGCAAGGTTAAGAAAGGGGGTGAGTTTGGAAACTCAGTGTGTAAGAAAAACCCATCCAAAGCCCAAGTCAACTCAAGCCCGTTGAGCCTAAGCCCTTTCAGTTAACAGTGGGTATTGGGCCGAAGCCCTTTTCAAAATACAATGGCGGGCCTTAGCCCCTTTCGAGATAACAAGATGGGCCCATAGGCCCATTCCGAAATAAGAGCGATCATATGCATGTATGCAAGCCCAACCCAGCCTATAACCAACCGCTAACTCCACCCGAACTAGCCCTACACTCCATGTGGGGAATAGCTCAACCCACCCAGTCCTACACTCCACAGTTGCAGCATTGCTTTACTCAGCTTATCGATAAATTGAGGCAAAGCCTCCAAAGACGTGGACAGAGCCACTTTGGTGCTTCCTCCATCAATATCTCATCCCATGCATCGAGATAATAATAACATGGCATGCGATAAATAACAACAATCAAACATGCATTTCTGGTCAACCTTAACCCTAGGGTATTTCAAGAATTCCACTCCTAGGGTAAATCTATAAATTTTCCACCTATAAAGGTATTTCAGTAATTTATCTATTTTAGGGTTTTCATGCATATACTCACTTTTCACGTATTAACAAAAACATTTACCGAGGGTTCTTACCGAATTGGGCCCGCTGGCCTATTATCCCAATTTTGGCCCATTAAGCCCAAAAATATTGAAGGCACAGAAATCTTGCACTCTACGGTCTAAACACTGTAGTTTACCAGAAACATTTATCGATTTACCTCACGAGCATTCGCACGCTCGCAAGTCCACAAAATACCGATTTTTCGGCATTTCAGCTTTTTAGCTTTTCGGCTTTTCGGCTTTTGCCGATCTAGACTAAGAAGGGGTGTCAGTTACACACCTGTTTCATGACGATTCGCTGACGAGATCCATGCACGAACTACCTACAATTATATTACTACCACGTTAATCTAACTACCGAAACGAACTACATAATAACTCCTTACCTTATTCGGCCATAACACCTTAGGCACTAGCAATCCTACCTTTGCCGAAGTTTACGACTAGACTTAGATCCCATTGCTCCACCTGTCCAAGCCCTTGATCAACAGCCTCTAGATCACCTTACTAACAAGACAAAACAATTATCACAACCCCTTAGGGCGACAAGTCCAAGTCAACAGCCTCCCTAACCTTTAGGGGTTTCGGCTTTTCTAAAATACGAAATAAAGACTAGATTGAAAAGACTTACCACCGGTTCCTTCGGTCAATGATTCCAATTAATCTCTACTCAATTCTGATGCCGATCTAAGCCCTCAAATGATAACAAAATTCGAGCCTTCAGTGATCTCAATATTCGGCTAAGTCCTTAAAAGTGTGGGGTTTTCGGCTTTTGCTGGAACTGTGTAAAGAAAGATGAAATAGGAGGGTTTTGCTGTGGTCTAGTCGACAGAAACTTAAGGTTTAGAGAACTAGAGATTCGGTCAAGAATGATGAAAAGGATAAGAGAATTGGCTAGAAGAAATCGACACAGAAGAAAGTATAGTTTTCGGGATTTCGGCTTTTTAAGGCAAATGGCTATGAAGGTTTTAGAAACGTCTGAAGAAAAAGATGGAGATGCACAAGTGGATAGAGAGATTCAGCTATAGAGGAAGAGATGAAAAATAAAAAGTTGATGAAGAGAGGAGAAAAGAAAGAAGAGGAGAATGGTCAGGAAACGGCACAATTTTCCCCTAATGCTGAATTTATACTAGCACTTAACCTAGTCGAATTTTGCCCCCCTAAAGCACACCTTGGCCGGCCAACTCTTTCTCCTCAAGAGACCACCATTCGTCCAACACTACTCTCCCTAATTAGCTCCTAAATCCTCTTCCTTATCCCCTCCTTACTCAATCCCTTAAGCAATTTAAACTCCTCCTGACAGACTTTCACTTCAGTTCCATTACTTACCTTTTCTATGCATAAAAATTAATATCACTAATTTGCTTACCTTGCGACTCGAACCTTAGTTCTCCTTGGTCATACACACGCCACTTTAATAGCCTTCCCTGTGGCGTCACATGCCACCTTACCACATGCTTTCTTGTGTTTTATTTTACCCAATTAATACTTAAAAGCCCAACCAACCAGAACCCCTTTTTCTTATGGAATTAAAATTAATAAAAACTACCGGGTTTTTAACCTAAGCTTGGGCCTTCTAGAGGCCCACTAACCTAAGTAAATCCACGCCAAGCAGACAGAACACCAAAAATTTAAAATTTGCCAACATTCACAGAATTCCCGAAAATTGGTGCGTTACACTTACCACTTATTCCTCTTTGATTTCTACGCAGATCTGATGCAGATCTATCCTCTAAAGAATAGTAGAACTCGAATCCAGGAGATTTTAAGTTTCGGCTATAAGTCCCTAAATCTATGGTACTTCGGCTTTTTAAGTGATGAAGAAGATGGTGATTTGAGGCTATAACTTTGAAGTAATGTTGCTGACAGATACTAAGGGTTTAGAGAAGATGAAAGTTGATCAAAAGGAACAAAAATAACTGAAGGATTTTGGCTTGGAGAAATTGGCACAAGAAGTGAGTTTTCGGGAATTCGACTTTTATGGCGATCGACTATGAAGGTTTTGTGGAGGATGGGATCGATAGAGGAGGTGAGTAAGGTGATCAGAACATTTCGGCTAGAAGAAAAAGCAAAAAAGAAGAAAGAAAATGGAGGAAAAAGAGAGGAAGAAGAACTCGGCACCAAGGAGAAGGAATTTGCGTTTTCGGCTTTTATGAGAACTCAGAAGGGATGAATGACAGTGAAAGCTTTCAGGTGGCTAACCCTAATTCTCCAAGATAGAAAAAGAAAAGAACCTAACCGTAATATCAACTAAAACAATCAGCCCAACCTCCCTAAAGCCCTTGCCAAAATTCACTTAAGTGATCACATGCCCGGCACATGCCTAAAATTAAAAAGTAACAGTATGCCTACCTTGCAACTTGAACCCTGGACCTTTAATTTCTTCCCAGTCGCCATTTTTTTAGGAACTTAGTGGCACCACCTTGCCACTTTACCAAGGCCTTATTTGTGTTATAATTTACCACCTCAATTTTAAAAGCCCATATCGCCAGAACCCTCTTTCTCCAAAATTAAAAATTCAGGAATTGCCCCGAATTAAATTTACTCTTGGGCCTTTTTCTCACACCATAACCCTTCGTAATTTATTTAATTACATACTAAATAATAATAATAATAATAATAATAATAATAATAATAATAATAATAATTAAAACATCCAAATTGTTCGGGCTGTCTTCTACCCGAACCTAGACTCAAGGCCCATTACTTCTAGGCCCAAAAATCGGGGCGTTACATGTCATCATTAGTATATGATTTATTTACACTTTATTTACCTATATGTACTTACTAGGCTCCCAAGCTTACCCTCTTTCCTTTCCTTTCTTATAGTGCCATCAAAGTAGATTGAGGATTACCAGTCACGTCGGGAAAGCCAGTCACACAAATATTTTGAAGCCTCTCGGTATAGTTGAAATCTTCTATTTTGATTATGGCATGTATAGGACTTAAGCTTTTGAGTCTTGTGTTATGGTTGATTGGCCAAGCATGTTGGCTTAATCTAATATTTGATTTATTTTGTATAAGGTCTTGTGATTAAATGAGATATGGTCTATTGAGGCTGATTTGGTTGTTGATATAGTCTGGTATAGGTTTTGGATATTATTGTGTAGGTTGCGTAAGTAAGGGTAGCAAATAGGCTTGGTAAATAGCCTTATTTTGCCCATAAGGGTAGGCACACGGGCGTGTGCCTTTGGCCGTGTGACATTGTGGGTATGCTAACATCAGAAAGAGAATACCAAGTTTTTGCACACGGGCTTTGAACACGGACGTGTTGAGGCCATGTGAGGGAAACGGGCCATGGACACAGGCGTGTGTCCAGGCCGTGTGAAGTCTGCACTTGATTTATGAAAAATTTTAGAAATAAATTGGCCACACAGGCAAGGGACCCGGGCGTGTCCCAAGCCACATGGGTGTGTGCCTTATATTCACACGGGCGTGTGGAGCCTTAAAGCATGAATTTTTCCAAATATTCTTAAGTTCTCGATTTGGTTCCAAAACATCCCAAATGTATGTTTGGGGCCTCGAAAGCTCGTATAAGGGACAGTATGCATGTGAAATGAAAATTTTTAAATTGATCAAAATTTTACGACCCGGTTTTATATAGTTGGTTGAGTTTAAGTCCGGTAACACCTCAAACCCTGTTCCGGCACTGGATACAGGCAAGGGATGTTACAACCACAAAGAGATCATAAATCATTACCAAAACATTCAACAATTATAATACCAACATAATTCTTTTCAATGATTCATTCAAACATTGTATCTCAAAATGAAATGGTACATTCTTGCCATGATAAACATACCAAACCTTACCTTTTAAACAAACATAAGACATGTCATACAATTATAAATTTTGATCATATACATTTCAAGCCAACAACTAATCTTATATCATATATCTAATAATCAACCATTCATCAAGCATTACCAATTCATAATCTACCATGATTCAAGGATAAGCACATAATCAGTAACCAAAGTACTAGCATTCAAGATTGACCAAAAATTAATCACTATATACATGTCACAAAATTGAGTTTTCAAATAATAAAAAGACTACAGAATCAATACCGGGATAGTGTGAGCTTCTCGACGATCCGCTTGACACATTCCGCAAGTAGGCTCTACAGGAAAAAAAAGGGAAAAAAAAGGGAGTAAGCATTACAAATTCTTAGTAAGTTCACAGTTATTAAAACAACAGCTTACCTCATTTTATGAATTTATACAACAAGTTTTTAAACGTGACAATTTTGCCTAAATCCGACAATCATTTATCAACAAGGTGAGTTCATCCCATAACCAATTCATGTAATAATCTGAACATTTAGCATTTCAAATAACTTTAATATCAATGGCATGGAAATAAAAAACTCAATACCATTCACAACATTCCAATTCACAATTACAACTTAAAGTCTCAATGGTATACATATATCAATGTATACAAGCTTCAGTTACTCAATCTAAAGATTATATGGTATCATTTCATTTTGTTGTCAACAGTACACCCAATTTCAATATAATGACATTCATTATTCCATTTTTATCTTTCAAATTTTGTGTGATATCCCAAATTAGGGCCTAATCAAAATAGTAGTTTTGGGACCACAAATCTGAGAGAGAAATAATTATTTTATGATTATTTTGAGGTCTATGATATGATTGCATGATTTTGTGAAAATTTTGTGAAGAAATTCTATGCATAAAGTGATTAATTTGAAATTAGGGACTAAATTGAATAAGTTGCAAAACTTGCATTCTAGAAGTTTTTAGTATGAAATTGCTTTGGAATATTAATTAGGAGGTCTTAAATAGAAATTTGACCAATTTATAAGTTTTGGACAAAAATTGGACATGGATGGAAATTTTAAAAGTTTAGTAATGAAGGGTATTTTAGTCATTTGGTAATTAAAAGATTAAAAAAAGGAAAAAGATGGTAAAATATGGCCATCTTCTTCATTAGGACAAAATTTCAAGGGTTCTCCATAGCTAGGGTTTGTTTCAAGCTTCCAAGCTCCATAGCAAGTGATTCCAAGCCCCGTTTTTAATGTTCTTTACGTTTTTGGAGTCCCGATAACTTGATTTAGCTTATCCTAGCAATAATTTAACCTAGGGTTTATATTTGGAAAAATACCCATAGGTTAAATGTGTTTATTTTGATGTTTTATGGTAGAATATGAAACTTTAAATTGTGTTAAACAACTTTTGCTAAGCGATTTTACATGAAAACGAGTAAAACGACAAAATCGGTTCATAAATACATGATAGAGTGTGAATTTGATGTTGCTATAGAAGGAAAAAATGATCAGCATGTCATAAAACACAAGAAAATAGGATGAAGTTTGATTTTCGAGCTTTGGGGCAAAAGTGTAAATATGCAAAAATTTAGGGGCAAAAATGTAATTTTCCAAAGTTTGAGTCAAGGACTGTTTTAATAAATTTGAGTATTAAATAAACTAAATTTGTTATTATAGGTCAAGAGAAACGAGATTCAAGTCGTGATCGAGGGAAAAATAAAGTTTTCGAGGAATCGGCTTGATTTCTAACATATTGTACCGATGTAAGTTCATGTGTAAATATGGTAACATAATTTTCATTTTAAGTAATTTAATGATATTTATATGATATGATGATTAATATTATGAAATATTATGCTTTGTGGTTATTATTGAGTAATATTCAAATTATGTATGCTACTTGATAAATATGAATTGTTACCGAGTATCGGTTTCGACATTCTGTGGAAGACGGCAAAGATGTGTAATCGAGAAAAAGCCCGTTTGAACATTAGGAATAGATTAGGATACAAGTGACATGTCACTAGGAAATTGAGATCCGAACTCGTTGAGTTGCGTTCTGAGTTCGTGAGAATTATGAGGCATTCGAACTCATTGAGTCGAGTCCGAGTTCACTTATGGATGCAAATGTCCGAACTCGTTGAGTTGAGTCCGAGTTCGTGAGATGTAACTAGGCATCCGAGCTCGTTGAGTTGAGTCTGAGTTCATTTATGGATGCGAACACCGGAGCTCGTTGAGTTGAGTTCGAGTTCTCTTATGGGCGGGTTACATGGTAGCTTGACTACATATGTGGCACTTATGTGCAAACTTTCCATGTATCTGAATTATATTCCAATGTGTTCAACGGGTAAAATTCTAGTAAAATGGAAAAATACTCAAGACGCAAGTGACGTATTGGTAAGTGTTGTGGAATGGGCACTTTGGACAGGTATGTACTTAACCCTCGAGTTGAGACTTGATACGACAACAATAATATGGTAAGATGATGAATGATGAATAGAAATGTGATATATGTTTTGGTGATATTATGCTAATGTTGGTTGGTATAGTTGCTTTGTTAAGTTATTTGTTATTTGCATATAGACTTACTAAGAATCTATGCTTACTCTCATCTTTTCATTCTTTGTAGTTTTGACAAGTCAATTTGGAGATCGGGACGGTCGGAGGTACGCTCACACTATCACTAGACAATTGCGGTATAATGACTTGTAATTTTTAGAAATATGGCATGTATAGCATTCCAATCATTTTGTGTGTATAATATTATGATATGGCCCACGGATCGAATGGAAATTTTTGAGAATGATTAGCTATTGGAATGACTAATCAAGTTTATATATGATAACATGTATGCTTTATATCTTAACTAAACCATGAAAATCCTTGGAAAGGTAAAATTGGCCACAAAACAGAATCAGTCAGTAGCAGTGATGTGAATTTGAAAAATCACTAAAAATAGTAGAAATAGAATTAAATGATGAATAAGTTTTGGAATAGAATCTTGATGAGTCTAGTTTCATATGGAAGAAACGAAACACATAAATGAGTTATATTTTATGAGATATTTAAGTTTTGGTGGAATAGGGTCAGAGCAATCTCTGAATCCCCTGTTCTGACTTTATAAATTCATCATAAATTGTTCAAAAACAATTAGGAGTTTTACTTTACATGTATGAAATCCTTATTGAGTCTATTTTTATGAGAAAGAAATGGTATAGTAATTGAAACTCTGTACAAGGAGATATCTGATACGTAATACACAAGGGTCAGAGTAGCTGAACCCTAAAATAGGGGAGAATTTAAATAATAAACTGTACTAATTGGCTCAGCAAAAAATTCTATAAAAAAATTAGTAAGTAGATTTATGAGTCTAGTTTCAGGGAAAATTTACGGAATTGGATTTCGAGTTTTGTAACTCGAGATATGATTTTTTTAGCTACTGTGACACAGATGGACAGTTTAGTATGAGAATTGTTTGAACTTGTTTAAATGCTAAAATAAGTTTAGTAATGTCTCATACTCGACTCCGACGTTGGTCTCGGGTAATGGGGCGTTACATTTGGTGGTATCAGAGTAGGTTTATTCAGTTCTCGGACTAACGTGGTGTAAGTACGGATTTTGCTATACATGCCATATTTATATATTGTGATAGTGTGACGACTCCTGATTTTTTTTAAATGATTTTTTTATAGTAAATGGATCCCGATCCAGCTATGGATGATGATGTAGAGAGAAATGCACCAAATCCTACTGAAGGGGTGGTGCCGACTGAAAGTCGATCTCCTACTGTTGGTCAAGGAGGAGGAGAAGGGGCTCGAGAAGCCTTTCTCCAGATGATGAATGCATGGTACACCGAGTTCGTTCGTACGAACCCGAATGCTCAACCTCCCCCACCTCTCCTGATTCCTCAACCTGTACCCCTGATGCCTCAATGTATGGATCTGATGAAATTTCATAGAACTCCAGTTGAAAGAATTCGCAAGTAAGGGGCCGAAGAATTCAGGGCAAATGTTGATGATGATACTGAGAAAACAGAATTTTGGCTCGAGAATTCTATTTGGGTATTTGATGAGTTGTCTTGTACACCTGAAGAGTGCTTGAAATGTGCCATATCCTTGTTGAGAGATTCGGCTTATTATTGGTGGAAGACATTGATTTCAGTGGTGCCGAAAGAGAAAGTGACTTGGGAAATTCTAGACTTGTTGGACCCGAGTGCCAAGGATGTGGTAGAAGTCATTTTGGTCGATGTAGAATTAGTGATAGATCCTATTACCGGTGCGGTTCTCCAGATCATTTCATTAAAGATTGTCCGAAGATGAATGAGAAAGAAAAATTTCAGAGTGCAAAACCTAATAGTGTAGTTTCGAGAGGAAGATCTTCGAGAAGAGTTGGGAATGAGGCAAGCAGCAAGAATGTAGTCAAAGATTCAGCGATTAAATCTGAAGCTAGAGCTCCGGCTAGAGCTTATGCCATAAGGGCGCGTGAAGATGCTTCGTCTCCCGACGTGATTACCGGTACTTTCTCTCTTTATGATATTAATGTTATTGCTTTGATCGACCCTGGTTCTACTCATTCGTATGTGTGCATGAAATTGGTGTCTAATATGAACATACCTGTTGAGTCTATGGAATTTATGGTTAAAGTGTCAAACTCATTAGGCAAATGTGTCATAGTTGATAAGGTATGCAAGAAATGTCCTTTGATGATTAGAGGTCATTATTTTCCGGCCGACTTGATGTTGTTGCCGTTTGATGAATTCGATGTCATTTTGGGTATGGATTGGTTAACATTGCATGATGCTATAGTGAATTGTAGACAGAAAGTTATTGAATTGAAGTGAAAATGGTGAAATTTTGCGGGTTGAATCTGATTTAATCGAGAGGCATTGCCTAGTGTGATTACTTCGATATCGGCTCAGAGATATTTGAAAAAGGGTTATGAAGCTTATTTGGCGCATGTGTTGAATACAAAAGAATCTGAGAAAAAAATGGAATCAGTGACGATTGTGTATGATTTCGTGGATGTATTTCCGGAAGAGTTGCTGGGTTTGCCTCTTGTCAGAGAAGTTGAATTTGGTATTGAGTTGATACCAGGAACAACTCCGATCTCAATTGCTCTATATAGAATGGCACCAACAGAGTTGAAAGAATTGAAGTCACAGTTGCAAGAGTTGACTGACAAAGGTTTTGTGAGACCGAGTTTTTCACCCTGGGGTGCTCCCGCATTATTTGTGAAAAAGAAGGATGGTTCAATGAGATTGTGTGTAGACTATTGGCAGTTAAATAGGTGACAGTCAAGAACAAGTATCCGTTGCCGAGAATTGATGATTTTTTCGATCAGTTGAAAGGAGTGACGTGGTTCTCAAAGATTGACTTGAGGTCAAGGTACTACCAGTTGCGAGTAAAAGAGTCAGATGTGTCTAAAACTACTTTTAGATCAAGGTATGACCATTATGAATTTTTAGTTATGCCATTTGGTTTGACAAATGCTCCTGCTGTGTTTATGGATTTAATGAACCACATATTTCGGCCATGATTGGACAAGTTTGTTATGGTATTTATTGACGATATCTTAATCTATTCGAAGGATGAAACAGAGCATGCTGAGCACTTGAGAATAGTTTTGCAAACTTTGAGAGATAAACAATTGTATGCCAAGTTTAGTAAAAATGAGTTTTGGCTTCGAGAAGTCAGATTCTTGGGTCATATTGTTTCGAGTGAGGGTATACGGGTTGATCCTAGTAAAATTTCGGCTATTGTTGATTGGAAACCATCGAAGAATGTGACTGAGGTTAGAAGTTTCTTGGGTCTAGCTAGTTATTATCGATGATTTATGAAAGGCTCCTATGACTAGACTGCTCCAAAAGGATATTAAATTCGAGTGGACAGAAGAATGTCAATAGAGTTTTGAGAAATTGAAAAAGTTACTGACTGAAGCACCAGTGTTGGTACAACCCAAGTCAGGTAAATAATTTATGGTGTATAGTGATGCCTCTTTAAACGGCTTGGGATGTGTACTTATGCAAGAGGGAAAGGTTGCGGCTTATGCTTTGAGGCAGTTAAAACCTCATGAAAGGAATTATCTGTCTCATGATTTGGAACTGGCTGCTGTAGTGTTTGCTTTGAAGGTTTAGCGACATTATTTGTATGGTGAAAAGTGCCGAACATATTCCGACCACAAAAGTCTCAAGTACTTGATGTCACAAAAAGACTTGAATTTGAGACAGTGGAGATGGTTAGAATTATTGAAAGATTACGAGCTTGTGATTGACTATCATTCGGGGAAAGCAAATGTGGTTGTCGATGCCTTGAGTAGAAAGTCGTTATTTGCTTTGAGAGCTATGAATACTCGATTGATGATGTCGGCGATGGTTCGATTCTAGCAGAGTTGAGAGCAAGATCGATGTTTTTACAATAGATTTGTGAAGCTCAAAAAAATGATCAAGATTTGCAAGCCAAGAGAAAGCAATGTGAAATTGATACGGGATCAGATTTCAGAATCGGTTCTGATGGTTACTTGATGTTTAAAGATCGAATTTGTGTACCAAAGAATGATAAGTTGATTCAGAAAATCTTGCACGAAGCACAAAGTGGTTGTTTGTCAATGCATCCGGGCAGTACAAAAATGTACAATGATTTGAAAAAAATATATTGGTGGAACGGAATGAAAAGAGATATTTTCGAGTTTGTATCGAAATGTATGATTTGTCAGCAAGTAAAAGCTGAACATCAGGTGCCTTCGGGTCTACTTCAGCCTATCATGATTCCCGAATGGAAGTGGGATCGAATTACCATGGACTTTGTGTCAAGATTGCCATTAACTCCGAAGAAGAAAGATACTATCTGGGTAATAGTCGACAGATTGACTAAATCAGCTCATTTTATTCCGGTACGTATTGATTATTCTCTTGATAAATTGGCTGAATTGTATGTCAGTGAGATTGTTAGACTTCACGGAGTACCGTTGTCGATTATTTTGGATAGAGATCCGAGGTTTACTTCGCGATTTTGGCAAAAATTGCAAGAGGCATTAGGTACAAAGTTAAATTTCAGTACTGCTTTCCATCCACAGACTGATGGACAATCAGAGAGAGTAATTCAGATTCTTGAAGACATGCTCAGATGTTGTGTATTAGAATTTCAAGGTAGTTGGGAAAGGTACTTACCGCTGGTAGAATTTGCTTACAATAACATTTATCAGACGAGTTTGAAAATGGCTTATGAGGCGTTGTATGGTCGTAAGTGTCGGACACCACTGTATTGGACTGAACTAAAAAAAAACCAGATTTGCGGAGTTGATCTAATCAAAGAAACCGAAGAAAAGGTAAAAGTGATTCGAGATTGTTTGAAAGTCGTTTGATGATGACGAAAAATCCTACGCGGATTTGAAACGAAAAGAGATTGAGTTCCAAGTTGGTGATAAAGTGTTTTTAAAAGTGTCTCTATGGAAGATGATTCTCAGATTCGGTCAGAAAGGTAAATTGAGTCCACGTTTCATTGGACCGTATGAGATAATTGAAAGAATTGGACCGGTAGCATATCGGTTAGCACTACCACCAGAATTAGAGAGGATTAATGAGGTGTTCAATGTATCTATGTTACGTCGGTATCGTTCGGATCCTTCACATGTGATTTCACCAACGGAAATCGAGTTACAACCAGATATGACTTACAATGAAGAACCGATTAAAATTTTAGCTCGGGAGGTCAAACAACTAAGAAACAAAAGTATCGCTCTCGTGAAAGTATTGTGGCAAAAACATGGGGTAGAAGAGGCTACATGGGATTCCGAGGAAACTATGAGGAATCAATACCTATACCTGTTTACTGGTAAGATTTTCGGGGACGAAAATCCAAAAACGGGGGGGAGAGTTATGATATCCCGAATTAGGGCCTAATCGGAATAGTGGTTATTGGACCACAAATCTAAGAGAGAAATAATTATTTTATGATTATTTTGAGGTCTATGATATGATTGCATGATTGTGTGAAAATTTCGTGAAGAAATTCTATAAGTGATTAATTTGAAATTAGGGACTAAATTGAATAAGTTGCAAAACTTGCATTCTAGAATTTTTTAGTATGAAATTGCTTTGGAATATTAATTAGGAGGTCTCAAATAGAAATTTGACCAATTTATAAGTTTTGGACAAAAATTAGACATGGATGGAAATTTTAAAAGTTTAGTAATGAAGGGTATTTTAGTCATTTGGTAATTAAAAGATTAAAAAAAGGAAAAAAGATGGCAAAATATGTCCATCTTCTTCATTAGAACGAAATTTCAAGGGTTCTCCATATCTAGGGTTTGTTTCAAGCTTCCAAGCTCCATAGTAAGTGATTCCAAGCCCCGTTTTTAATGTTCTTTACGTTTTTGGAGTCCCGGTAACTTGATTTAGCTTATTCTAGCAATAATTTAACCTAGGGTTTATATTTGGAAAAATACCCATAGGTGAAATGTGTTTATTTTGATGTTTTATGGTAGAATATGAAACTTTAAATTGTGTTAAACAACTTTTGCTAAGCGATTTTACGTGAAAACGAGTAAAACGGCAAAATCGGTAAAAATACCTAATGTTCATAAATACATGATAGAGTGTGAATTTGATGTTGCTATAGAAGGAAAAAATGATCAGCATGTCATAAAACACAAGAAAATAGGATGAAGTTTAATTTTCGAGCTTTGGGGCAAAAGTGTAAATATGCAAAAGTTTAAGGCAAAAATGTAATTTTGCCAAAGTTTGAGTCAAGGACTGTTTTAATAAATGTGAGTATTAAATAAGCTAAATTTGTTATTATAGATCAAGAGAAACGAGATTCAAGTCGTGATCGAGGGAAAAATAAAGTTTTCGAGGAATAGGCTTGATTTCTAACATATTGTACCGAGGTAAGTTCATGTGTAAATATGGTAACATAATTTTCATTTTAAGTAATTTAATGATATTTATATGATATGATGATTAATATTATGAAATATTATGCTTTGTGGTTATTATTGAGTAATATTCAAATTATGTATGCTACTTGATAAATATGAATTGTTACCGAGTATCGGTTTCGACATTCTGTGGAAGACGGCAAAGATGTGTAATCGAGAAAAATCCCGTTTGAACATTAGGAATAGATTAGGATACAAGTGACATGTCACTAGGAAATTAAGATCCGAACTCGTTGAGTTGCGTTCCGAGTTCGTGAGAATTATGAGGCATCCGAACTCGTTGAGTCGAGTCCGAGTTCACTTATGGATGCAAATGTCCAAACTCGTTGAGCTGAGTCCGAGTTCGTGAGATGTAACTAGGCATCCGAGCTCATTGAGTTGAGTCCGAGTTCGCTTATGGGCGGGTTACATGGTAGCTTGGCTACATATGTGGCACTTATGTGCAAACTTTCCATGTATCTGAATTATATTCCGATGTGTTCAACGGGTAAAATTCTAGTAAAATGGAAGAATACTCAAGATGCAAGTGACATATTGGTAAGTGTTGTGGAATGGGCACTTTGGACAGGTATGTACTTAACCCTCGAGTTGAGACTTGATACGACAACAATAATATGGTAAGATGATGAATGATGAATAGAAATGTGATATATGTTTTGGTGATATTATGCTAATGTTGGCTGGTATAGTTTCTTTGTTAAGTTATTTGTTATTTGCATATGGACTTACTAAGCATCGATGCTTACTCTCATCTTTTCATTCTTTGTAGTTTTGACAAGTCAATTTGGAGATCGGGACGGTCAGAGGCACGCTCACACTATCACTGGACAATTGCGGTATAATGACTTGTAATTTTTGGAAATATGGCATGTATAGCATTCCAATCATTTTGTGTGTATAATCTTACGATAGGGCCCATGGATGGAATGGAAATTTTTGAGAATGATTAGCTATTGGAATGGCTAATCAAGTTTATATATGATAACATGTATGCTTTATGTCTTAACTAAACCATGAAAATCCTTGGAATGGTAAAATTGGCCATAAAACAGAATCAATCAACAGCAGTGACGTGAATTTGAAAAATCACTAAAAATAGTAGAAATGGAATTAAATGATGAATAAGTTTTGGAATCGAAACTTGATGAGTCTAGTTTCATATGGAAGAAACGAAACACGTAAATGAGTTATATTTTATGAGAGATTTAAGTTTTGGTGGAATAGGGTCAGAGCGATCTCTAAATCCCCTGTTCTGACTTCAAAAATTCACCATAAATTGTACAAAAACAATTAGGAGTTGTACTTTACATTTATGAAATCCTTATTAAGTCCAGTTTTATGAAAAACAAACGGCATAGTCATTGAAACTCTGTACAAGGAGATATCTGATACGTAATTCACAGGGGTTAGAGTAGCTGAACCCTAAAATAGGGGAGACTTTAACTAATAAACTGTACTAATTGACTCAGCCAAAAATTCTAGAAAAAATTAGTAAGTAGATATATGAGTCTAGTTTCATAGAAAATTTACGGAATTGGATTTTGAGTTTTGTAACTCAAGATATGATTTTTTTAGCTACCATGACATAGATGGATAGTTTACTATGAGAATTGTTTGAACTTGTTTAAATGCTAAAATGAGTTTAGTAATGTCTCATACTCGACTCCGACGTTGGTCTCGGGTAAGGGGGTGTTACATTTTGCATCAAATTCATAAATTTATGACATTTCTATTTTGGCCCTCCGACTTGTATATTCGATACATATGAGCGTTCAATACTATCGATATTCATATATAACATTAATCAACTTTTTATTACCATATCACAATTATTAATCCAATTTACATCTCACAAATCAAATATAACATTACTTCTCATTTCTTATCTATTTGCAATCTCAATTATCAAATAACACTTTTCGTTTCAGATTTTCAATTTCATGATTTCGAGGACGCTATAATCATCGTTTCAATTATACTTATCCCGCTTTTACCATTTATTACCTCTATTAACTTGACTCGGACTTGAGCGGGTACACGAATCCAACCAACATTCCAGTTTGACACCCAATGACTCATCAAAAAAAAATCTGAAGTAAATAGTTTATGCCCAATGCTCATTAATTAGTTTGACACCCAGTGTCTTATCGGTATAACCAAAGTAATTTGGCACCCAGTGCCTCATCGGCTCGTAGTCGAAGTAACCCTGAACTCTTCCTATACTATGGCATGCTAATTTTATCCGACTCTACGCAAACAGTTAATAAGGTAACCATTTTCAATTTCCATTATAAGCCAATTTCTCAATTCAATTATATATGTTCAATAGTAATTTATCAATACTATCAATATACTAACATAAATCTTCTTAATACAAAACCAATTGTGCATTTACCTCAATATACAATAATCTCAAATCAATTCAATTTAATCATAACCATAAACAATCGATCAAATTCATATAAACACAATTCAATCAGTTATACGCAATTATCAATTCAATTTTACTTCAGATATCAATTCATCATTTTAAGTTTTAACCATCAGGTTATCATTTTTCTATGTTTTAGTTCATAACTCATCCATTGTACCAAATTGTGCACAAATCAAACTATTATCAAACAAATACAAATTCAAAAATTAAATATAAAAAAATTCAATTCAATTATACTATGTGAACTTACATAGTCAAAACAACAAACCAACATCTCTCTAAAGACTAATCGACAAATTTTGCCATTTCCCCGATTATCTTCAATTTGGTCCAATTTTTGATCTATTCAATAATTCAATTTAGTTTGTCAATTCCAAATATCTTATATCGTCCTATTATAAGTATTTATTAGTTTAATTTTGTTATTTGAATGCCCCTAAAATATTTCATTTTATTCAATTTAGTCCCTAAAACCAAACTTATCATATCTTCCTAATTTGAAATCCAATTTTTAAATCCACTTCAATTATGTCCATAGGCAGCCTCCTATTACTACAATTTTAAAAAAAATCATACCAATTTCAAGATATTCACAATTTTGTCCCTAAACTTAAACTAATAAAATTTACTGAACAATTTAATCCTATTTCATTTTTAAGCTTCAAAACCTACCATAAACATTCAAAAAATTCAATTAATATCAATGGTAACTTTAGAAATCTTTAACAATTTTGAAAATGGAGATACGAATTAGCTGAACCTAATTGCAACGATCTTAAAAACATAAAAATTACAAGAGACAAACTTAAAATCTTACTAAATTAAGGGTCCAAATGCTCCAAGACCCATTTTTTTTCTTTTGCTTAGTAAAGAAGATGAGTAAAAGAAGGAAAGAATGATTGTTCTCTTCTTTAATTTAATATATATTTTTAATTAAAAAATTAATTAATCATAGTTTATTTAATTAAACATGTTTAACTAATATTAAATTCAATTTACAAAGTTAGTGGAGAGCAATTGGATTCCACCACCGTTTAACATACATAAGAAGGTCCAATTGCTCAATTGATCCTTTGGTTGGACCTTTGGTTAATTAAAAATTTATAGGAATTGAAATTTTATCACTTTTATGATTTAGTCCTTTAATTAACTATCAAATCATTGAAATTTCTAGATCAAACTTCAATCCATTTATACAAAAACTCCATAAATATTATTATTATGAGCTCGATTTATGAAAATGAGATCCCGATACCTTATTTTCTAAAACCACTGACTTTCAATACACACCACTTGTACCTTAACTAACTAAGCAATTGATAAAATCTATCCAATCAAAATTTACCATAATACTATACTTAACTCTTAAATATTAATTACTAATATATATGAACTCACTTGTCAGAATTGTGATACCGAAATTACTGTTTCCGACACCATTGAATAATGAGCTGTTACAATGACATTCTTTCATCGGTTTGCATCTCAGAGGAAACAGAAAAACAAAATAGAAAGGCTTTTAAGGGAGGATGGAGGATTACAAAGGATAGTAGGTGTGATTGAAAATAATAATTTTTCTAATCTGTTCTGTTCATAGGGCACAGGTGATATGGGTCACATTTTGGAGGGGTGAATTGGTGTATATCAAAGGATTAGAATCAAGTTATTACAACGGAATATGAAAGGGAGAAGATTCTAGTTGCATTGAATGATATGGGTTAAACAAAAGCATTGGAACTAGTGGTTTGCCTGCTTTGTTTTACCAGAAATATTAACACATAGTAGGGCAGAATGTGGGTTCTTTTTGTCTTAATGTCCTTAATGGAGGTACCTTTTTGTTTGAGATTTATCATACTCATATTGTTCTTATCCAAAAAATTGTGAACTCGACATGTTTGACACATTTTTGACCAATCAGTCTATGTTCAGTTCTTTACAAATCATATCAAAGGTAGTGGTAAATCGCTTTCAGCTTAATGCTTGTATACTTTGTAATGCACTGAACTTAGATGTTTGAGGTCAAAAGTGGTAAATCAATTATTCATCATGTCAAAATTATATGTGAATATGAAATGCCTGGCCATGTGCTCCAAAGTCAGTACTTGTATCATATTTGCTCAAGAGTCATCTTTTCTATTTCTTTTTTTTTTGTTTTATTTGTGTTGCTTAAGGACAAGCAATAACTTAAGCCGGGGGGCAGTTTTATCTGCCATAATTTGGTGTAGCAGATTAAACTAATTATCACACTTGAGGTACTTGAAAACAAGCATTATCATTAGGTTTTAATTATGTTTTATTAAGTTTACATAAAATCAATAAAATGTGCAAATTGAGTCTTTTATTGACCTTAGGGGTCGGATGAGTCCTAAGGGTGAGCTAATCAACTTTGTAAGTGTGTAAGGGACCATTAGAAGGCGTGCTAAACTGATACTAGTCACTATCTCACAACATAAGAAGCAGAATGGAGAAAGTCTGTGGCTGCTTTCAGTGTCACGACACAGCTTAAGGATGTGGCGACATACCTTTGAAGATATCCCAAGATGTGTATATTGACTTCTATGTCGCGATACAGGTTCTGATGTGTCGCGACATCGACTCTAGATTAGAATTAATATGAGCCAGGGGGCATTTCGGTCTGCACAATCAAACTTAAAGCTTAAGAACGTTAGTTAATCTAGGGTTAAGAATGACAACCACTTAAAATCTATAAATAGGCCCATTTGTCACATGTTATGGACACCAATCACTTGCCTTAGAATTTTTTCTTTTAATTTCAATATAGTTTTTCTCTTTCTTAGGTTTTAGATTTACTTTCAATTCGTTCTTTATTTTATCTCGAGAAATCTGATTTGTAGTGACAATCAAACATTGTGGATTCGCTTTCATTCTTAATACAAATTAGATTTTTTTCTAAAACTCTATACTTTCGATTCATTTTTCATGTTTACTCTTTATATCGATTCTACACTGTTTATGAAAACCATGAGTAACTAATCCTTCTATGAGGGATTAGCGAGTGGGTATATGATCTATTAAATATTTTATAAGGTTACTCAATAGATTAGCTGTTTGGGAAAAGAAGAACCTAAACCCTAGGCTTGACAACCATAAGAAGTCATCAAGGTGGGAATTACCCAAAATTGGTATGGCCTATCCATGAACACCTTCACTCCAAGCCAGTCTGGACTGTGAGGTCGGAAGATAAGTAGTCCTTGTCAACTCATTATTTTAGTAGAAGATCGAAAGATCCTGCTGGGATAGCGACTAGTTGATTAATGAGGAGCCCGAAGCGACAGTTGATGAGGATTACCGAAGTGAGCTAATCACCCATAATCAAATTTGATTAATTCTACTTTTCAATCTCTTGTTATTTATTTCTTTATTATTATTTTACTATTATAAAGATCCTAAAAATCCCTTTTATTTATGTTTCCGTAGTATAACTGATTTAGAGTACTAATTAGATGTTTTTGTATTTAGGTTAAAATTAATCTAGCACTAGCCTCTCTTGGTCACGATCCTTAGAGTACTCACCTACTCCATTGTAACTATATTTCAACTGGACCTGTATACTTGCAGATATTGCCTCATATCTATATCTTTTATTGCAGTATTCAAACTCTGGTCGTTAGTACGTCTGGAGGCATTCACCCTACATTGGCAGACGAACTGCTAGGAATTTAAGAAGCTGAACACGATACTGTCCGCCAGGATAGGTGAACCTCCCAGATTCAGCCCGCCTAGCTTCCCTTCCACCTTGAAGGACATAAAAGGATTTATTTTCCTACCTTGTCGATAGTGGAAGAAAGTCAATAAGGTTGTTAAGGCAAAGAGTTAAATCTCTACCAGAAAAAGAGAGGGAGAGGTGAGTGATGCTAATATGGTCTCCTGATGTTGTTATAGAAGGAGTCAAAATAAGCGGCATCCTGGAGAGGAATGGGGAGGTTAAGGAAACAGACTCCCTCTGTACTTGAGGTAGATCCTGGTCATATTCTAGACTGACTGGAAATAAAGGATGCGTGTATTCTCCTACGATAAATCGTATCCTCCAAGGGAAAAGGGGGAAATTATTAGTTTTGCCTAGTCGACCTTTTCCTTGATTCATTTAGAAAATAGAAGTAATAGAGGGAAAACGATTTTGTCGGAATCTTAGGTAATCTATCATATTATAACTGGTGGATGTGATCCCATAAATCAAGATTTGTTGCCAAGCTTGAGCCATCTATGAAGGATTTAGCTATTGGACAGGTAAAGAAGGTAAGGAATAAAGGATTTATTTTATGGATTTTAGTAATGAGAGCAATCAGGGAACTACACCCCAGGGACATACTTAAATAAGAGAAAGAAAGAAGTGAAAAGAGAGGTGAGAAATATTAGGAAAAATGACCAAATAGAAAGATCGAGGAGTTGAGAGTTTCTCCCTTCATGTTTCGGTTTATTTATAACCAAATGAAAGCGTGGAAACAAATTAAATACATGCAAAGTAACCGTTCAAATATATTAATATAAGGAAGCCACCTGTGACATTGGGGGAAGGAAGAAGTCTTTAAGGTTCACAAAACAAGAATATCTACCAACTGTTACCATTATGGTGTGACTCTTGTGAAATTAGAACTAGCCATACATTTGTTTAGTGACAAGTGTTGTCGAACAGGGCTAATAAGCTATTATTACTGATGGAGTAGAACTCAAGATTCAAGGTAGTAACTCTAGTGCTTCGCCAAGGTAGGAATAAAGATGTTTCACAGGTGAACTTAGCTGTCTTGTGATAGGAAAAGAATCGACCCATTATATGGGTAGGGTTAGTATATAAACAACCCTAGCAATCTCGAGATTATCTGCCATAATTAGAAATAAGAAGATAATGGTCATGCGGTGTTTACTTCAGAGAAATCGCTAAACGAAAGAGGAAGAAAATATGCGAACTATAGAATGTCTAAATTCATAGTGGTCAAATAAACGTTAAAGAGCTGATATCTATAAATCGTTAAGTGTTGAGGGAATAAACAAAATGGGTGGTGAAAAAGTAGTGAGAGTGAACAAAAAGAGAATCAAGATGAAGGTTTTAGTAAGGAGGAAAGGTGACTAAGTACATCGAACTCACCCCCTCGGGGCAAGAATAAATAAGGGTATCTTTAAGCCCACCTTGGCGGCTGAGTGAAAAAGGAAATTTTGAAGAAGAAATTTTTTTGGGTGGAAGAGTTGTCACACCTGGATTCCTTTAGGGGTTAAATTGGAAGAGTCCGTAAGCTGGCGATTTCTACTGAAAAATCAGGAAAAAATAGTAATTGAAATTGTACAAGGGTTCAGTTGGATTAGAACCAGCCGGTCCCTTAGTGGGGGACAAAATGATTAAGAACATGTAGATTTTACATGGTTGAAGGCCATGCGGGAAGGGCTATATATAGCTAGAGAGTGATTCCTAAGGGAGACTTTTTCTCCAATCTGTTTCATTCTTCATCTTCTCCATTGGTCGATTTGAGGAAACAATGATTAAAGAAAGCTATGCATGGATTGATTATCGTGAGGTTTAGGTTGGGGAAAAGGAGAATCTAGTAAGCTAGTAAGGTTCGGAATCCTTCAGTATACGTATGATTTAGAAACTAAAGTTAATGGCTTCTAGAAACCATATTAACCGTTTTGTATGTTTCTAGAAAATTGAGATTTAAGTTAAACATGCTGAGTTTAACCCCATTATTTTGGTTGTCATGCTTAGTTTCTAGGAGAATTGAAGCTTTGGCGCTAGGAAAAGCTAAGTTGATGAGGCAAGGAAGCATCGAGTAAGTTTCTACATTTCAACTTTATAACTCCCAAACCCGACCTAGACATTATTGCCGAATTTTGAAAGCTACATTGGCCATCAAAGTGGCCTAGTAAAATCGTTTAGTTTCTTACTTGTCAATTTAATTGATTTAAAAAAACTTAGGATAGTTTTCATAAATGTTTGATTATTAAGCTGATTAAATTTAGAGTCCAATCTATTATATGTTGTGTCGTATGATAAAATAACTTAATTGATTTTTTCAATTTGCCTTTTTTTAAAACTCCTTTTTCATCATTAGGCAGCGGAGAAAGTGATGCCTTTAATTTTTGTGCGAAATAACGTGTTTTATGCCATATTGAGCCGATTATTAGAGTTGTTTGATTTTTAACAAAATCACATGCATGCAAAATCCCAATAAAAAATAAACCCATGCCATAGTTCAAAATTAACATATTACAGTCCCAAACAAAAAAATATATTTAAGATGAAAGTACCTTATTTAGAAAAATTAGGTGTCTGAGTTGAGTACTTCGTATCGAATTTTTGATCTTAGGCTCAACAATTACTTGTAAGGATTAAACAATGGGATGAGCTTTAAAAGCTCAATGTTAGCCTTAACAGCACAAACAGTAGTATTACATACATTTCAGACAACCGCAACTAGGCACATAGCCATCAACATCAATGTCCATAATAGATCATGACAGTTCAATAAATAGTTTATATGAATGTGCATGATCGAATGTAAAATAGTGAAAAGGTCCTACCTATCCATCTGCTACACACCACAAGTTCCCCAGAACTAGTCATCTGAACACCAAAATAGTAAGAGCCAAAGCTCGATTAGGTTAAACCACTAGTAACAATATGCAGTAGAACTGACAATAAAATTGCAGATGAGCTGCCAGTGGATTGTAGTTAAGGAGCCGATAAATTGCAGACAACTTCTAGTAAATTGTGATAAGTCGTCGGTACTCCAACAATACTCTAGGGCACAAATATACAGTTAAACAATAACTTGAGGATAAACTGCCAATACTCCACAGAACTCCTCTGTCACCTATCAAATCTTGAAACCCATGCAATACATAATGACATGTAATAGTGAAGCATATCATGCTTAATCAGTAACAATTTAGTGTGGTGGCATGCAAAACATGCAATCAATATATATAGTAAAATAGTGGCATGCTTTTACATGCAAATAATAAACAATATCAATCAATCAATTTCAAAAAAATCATTCAATCGACTTACCCTTAAAGCACTTACACAATCAATTAACACGTTACAAGCCCTAGAACATTTGGCCAATACTATTTGGGAACTTATTTCATTCGATCAAATACCAAATTAACTCATACACAAGTTTTTAACGACCATAAACACAAAAAGTTAGTACCCACACCTGATTTACGCAAATATGAAGCATTATCGTAAATCTACAACTTCTACGCTTCAGATTTGGCTAAACTAGTTCAGATCTGTACTTAATACAAAGAAGTTGCACATCAAGAATGACCATTAAACACCCCATAGGGTTCGGCCATAACAAAAAAGAGATCATATTTTTAGATCTAGTTTTAAGGATCACTACTTACACTGTTTCGACTTAAGATGAAATTACGAACAACTTTTAGTGTCACTGCTAATCTGAGGCGTTCAAATTTAGACCTTCCACAATTTAAACATGAAATAAAACATGTGAGAATTGACCAAAGGTGAATGGTAGATTCTACCATTAGAGAAGAAACAGAAAAGGAAAAGCAAAATCATATTTGACTTAAAACTACAACTTACACTCCACCAGATTTAAATCCATGACAAAAGAAAAAAAGGAAATGAGAAGGTGAGGGCTTTAGAGGGGGTGGATATACAAGAAAAATGGAAAAATGGGGGCGACAACAGTAGGGAAATTGGGAGATTAAAGGGGTTGACACAATGATGAAGAGAGGAGAGAAAATGGTGAAAAAGAGAAGATGAAGATGAGAAGGGCAGTAATAGGGGAGAAAAAAATGATCAAAAGTGGTTGAGAAAACAACCAAAAAATCATGTTATATACTGTGAATAAAAATTATATAGGAGAGGAGAATCAAACTTAGATCTCTAGGAAAACTACACTACTTCTTAACCACTAGGCCATAACTCATTCTTGTTCAAACTCTTACAACATTTATTTTTAAAATAAGGCATGACATTTACTAGGGTTTGAAACAAAATTGCACAAAAAAAAACTGATTCGAAGGAAGGGATTCGAACTTGGGTTTCAAGAATAATTTCACTAACACTTAACCATTAGACCAATAACACATTTTATAACAAATGCACAAAGATAACCTTAAAAATCAAGGCGTGACCACTCTCGGTTCATAAACTCAATTTTACTATCCCAATTTTTAGGACATGACAAACCCTAAAATGCTAACTCTACTGGAAGTTTGCATGAGTCTATGAGTATCTGCCTTTTTAGTTTAGTAGGAATAATCCATGATATTTTATCTAAGAAAATGTATGAGATGCATGAAAGACATTATGGCATCCCAGTAGTCCACTAGGACGGTAAACACGGGGTTATATTGTGTATGTCCTTAGTTGAGAGATGTTACGCCATCATGAATAGTCTGCTGGGACATTAAACACGAGATAGTCTAGTAGGACATTAAACATAGGATAGTCCAACGAGACGTTAAATAGGGGGTAGTCCGTTGAGACAGTAAACACGAATATTATGGGAGTAAGACCATATGTTAACCATGGTAGCATAGAGAGTCCGTTGGGACAATAAACACGGTTGGAAAATCAGAAAAAGAATCGTGGGATAACCCACAAACAAGAAAAAAAAGTGGTTTGAAGGAAAATGAAAGTATGAACTCTCAACAGTCGAGGAGTGGGTCGAAGGAATCCACCATTTAATGGGAATAACCAATGAATGGGAACGTAATGGAAATAAGAAGAGATTGCGGGAATGGTAGTCATATAACCTGTGGGGTATAAGGATGTTAATCCACCAGGAAATAGTCGTAAAAATTGACTAATGTACAAGTGAACAAAAAATGGTTATTCAATAATTATAGATAAGGATCTGCCATTACAATACGCCGAGGGTGCTCTGTGAAGCCCTATAAACTAGTGGTGTAACATCCCGAATTAGGGCCTAGTCAGAAAAGTGGTTTCGGGACCACAAATCCAACATAAAAAAGTTTATTTTTATTATATTTTTATGGTCTACAATTTCACGGAATGATTTTGTGAAAATCTCGTTCGAAAATTTTGATGTTTGGGTATTCAATTTAGTCAAAAGGACTAACTTATAAAAAGTAAAAAAGTTGAGTTCTACATGTTAGAGGTTTCAAATTGTTATGAAATTTTAAATTTGAGGTCCTTAAATGGTAATTAGACCATTGGTTAATTGTTGGACAAAAAAGGACTTGAAATGGGTGTAATAAAATATTTTTAAGTTAGGGGCATTTTGGTAATCTAATAATTAAAAGAATTAAAAAGCCAAAATATACCAAATTTGGCCATCATCTTCTCCATCCAGCCGAATCTACCATGGAATCCATGGCTAGGGATTGGTTCAAGCTTCCAAGCTCATTTGTAAGTGATCCTGAGCCCTGTTTTTAATGTTCTTTACATTTTTGAAGTCCCGGTAACTCGATTTAGCTATTTCCACCATTATTTTAAGCTAGGGTTTGTGTTTAAAAATTTACCCATAGATTACATTCATGTTTTTTGATGTTTAATGGTAGAATATGAATTTGGGTGTTAAATAAACGACTTTTGCTAAGTGATTTTCGGTGAAAAAGCTTAAAGAGACCGTTTTGTAAAAGTTATAAAATTTGTCATAAAAGTGTGATTTAGTGGATATTAGGGGCTGCTATAGTTATGAAAATGATTCTTCTAGGCTTAAAATGCAAGGGAAATGAATAAAATTCATTTTACGAGACTAGGGGAAAAAGTGCAAATATGTGAAAGTTTATGGGTCAAAATGCAAATTTGTAAAAATATGATTTTTGGACCCATATGAATAATGTGACTAATTAATAAGCTAAATGTGATATTATAGATCAAGGAAAATGAGATTTGGGTATAAATTGGAAATGAATGGGATTATAGACTAAATCAAAATAAATAGCCATGCTCGCATTCGAGGTAAGTTCGTATGTCAATAATAATACAATAATATCATTGTTTATGCTTGAACTTAAATTGAGGTGTTAACATTATGTGATGAATATTTATATAGTTGATATGATGATTGTATTATGTGACAAATGTCTAAATGTTATTATGAGCAATGCCATGTTTATTTCATGAATATGAGAACGGTGAATTGGTAAGCATGAATGATATTATGGTTGTTGTTCACGACATGACAATCAAGTGCGATAATGATGCTATGTGTAAGTGAAGAAAATCCCGTTTGAACCTTAGGAATAGTTAGGATACAAATGACATGTCATTAGGAAATACGAGATCCGAGCTCGTTGAGTTGGTTTGAGTTCGTGAGAAATCCAAACTTGTTGAGTTGGGCCAAGTTCGTAATATATGTGAGGCATCTGAGCTCGTTGAGTTGGTCCAAGTTCATTATGGATGTGATGCATGTAACATTCGAGCTCGTTGAGTTGGTCCGAGTTCACTATGAATGTCTAAATGTTATGAGGTAGCTTTGGCTACGTATGTTTATGTGGCACTTATGTGGAAGTTTTCGTGTATCCAATAGTATTCCAAGTGTTCAATGGGTATTATAATGAATGATACGATGAAAGTCCCGAGATGGGCATGGTAATGAAGGTAAAGTTATTCGATATGCTACAGATATGTATAGGTACATATGTTATACTCATGAGTAATGCTTTGTTACAGGATGATATATGACAAAAAGGTATATTCACGTATATGTATATGAATATTTGATTGATGAGATAAAATTCTTGAATGATGAATAATCTTGGTGATTATGTTATTATGCCATCATATGACAGTTATCATGATATTGCACTAAAACCGTTTTGGACATCAGCAGTGGTGTGATTTCGAAAATCCACCAAAAATTGTAGAAATTGAATTAGAGACTAAAAAAGATATGAGATTAAACCTTATTGAATATAGTTTCATATATAAGAAATAGTGTAAGAAAAAGAATTTCATATTATGAGATATTTAAACTTTTGTGAGAGAGTCAGAATGCTTTTGGGCTCCCCTATCTCAATTTTTGGAAAATCACTAAAAATTGTACAAAAATTATTATGGGTTAGAATTTTTATGACTAAATCCTTAATGAGTCTATTTTTAAGAGAAATAGACAGGAACATTAATCAAATCCCATACTAAGAGATAATCAATTTTTAGTAAAGAAGGGTCAAAGCTGTCAAACAACAGAATAAAAGAGACTTTAATGAATAAACTGTACTTTTCGGCTAATCCAAAAATTCTAAAAACTTTATGGAAAGAAGATATGTGAGTTTAATTTTGGGAAAATTAGCAGATCTAAATTTGGAGTTTCGTAACTCAAGATATAAATAATTTAGTGACTATGACTCGAGAAAACAACATGACCAGAATATAAGTAAAAGTATAATTATGGTTATATTACTATGGAATCATGTTGATAAGTTTCTTTTTATTTTCATATGGACTTACTAAGCTTTAAGCTTACTCCCTCCTCTCCATTTCTTTAGTGTTTTCAGGTTAGCTCGGGGTTGGAGATCGTCGGAGGCAGCATCACACCATCTAGCTATCGCTTTTGGAGTATTGACCTATACGTTAAGCGTTCTCAAGTGAGTGGCATGTATAGGGACCTAGTTATCATGATATGTGTTTATAATGTAACCAAATGTATTGGCTCATATTGGTGATGGTAAGTCTATTTATCCATGCCATATGTTGATGTCTTATGATGTGTTTAAGTGATCGTGCTTATTTAACATGAAGGAGTAATGTTGTGACATATATACATGGTGATTGCCTCAGGACCATTCGAAATGTTCATGGCCCTAGACTAAATGTATAATTTGGCATTCAAGTTGATAATGATTATAATTTGGTATTCAAGTTGATAATGATTGATCATGAATGTTTGCTTAATAAGTAGAGGTTAAAGGATAATGGATAATTGGTAAAAATGGTCATCAAAACGACAAGTCCAATGTACATGACTTGTTATGTTTGTGTCTAAATGAAGAATGATTAATCCTTAAATTGACACTATAATATGTGCTTAAGGAGTGTTTAAGTGTATGAAAATCTAAAGGCAACCAAGGGTTTAGAAAATAGCCTAGGTGTTAGCCACACAATCAAAGACACGGTCGTGTGTCTTAGCCGTGTGGAGGACACGGCCTAGCACATGGGTGCTGGCCTGGTCCTGTGGTTCAAATTGTTTTGTTGATTTCATAAATAGAGAGTTACACAGGCTAAGGAGACAGGCTTGTCCCAAGCCTCATGGGCGTGTGTGACCACACGGCCCAACCCACACGAGCGTGTGACTCTTCAAAGCAAGAAAATTTGTTAAGTTGTCCAAAGTTTATCGAAAGTTCTCGGTTTAGTCCCGAATGGCCCCGATAAATGTTTTAGGCTTCGAAGGCCTGTATAAGGGACGATATGCATGTGTTTGAAAAGTTTTAATTTTGGACGAAATTTTGTGACCCAGTTTTACATGTTTGTGAATGTTTAAGTCCGTTAACGCCTCGAACCTTATCCCAGCATCTGATATGGGTAAGGGGTGTTACATTTAATGGTATCAGAGCTATGGTTTAGTTGGTTCTCGAACTAACCTAGCATGAATGAGGGTCTAGCTATACATGCCATCGATTCGTGATAGTGTGATGACTCTAGACGTGAATAAGAACCATCTTGTTTAGACATAGGTACTCTCCAACCGAGCTACACCAACCATGTTAAATGTGAAGCTAAGGTATTCGAGTAAAGTATAGTTATGATGAGCCTAAACTCAGAAAAGTATGAATAAAAGTTCATGATATGTATGTGATAACATGTGAGATAAAAGTTTATGTTATGAGGAATACCCATGTTTGCTTGATGTTTATATGATGTTGTACACTTGACTTACTTGATAAAGTGGATGTGATAAATAGAAATTCTTAAATGTATGAATAAAGGTCCATGTAACAGTCCGGTTTAGACCCTAGTCGGAATAAACCACATCTGAGTAAAAAAATATTTAAATATTATTTTCTGTGATTATGATATGTGAATTAGCACATGTGAAAGTTTTGTATGAAAATTTGATCATTTGTGTGCTTAATTTAATAAAAGGACCTAATCGCGAAAAATGTAAAAGTGGCCTTCTAATTGTTAAAGTGCCTATTTGATTTGGTTTTATAATTGTGAGGTCCTTATGTGGTTATTTAACCATGGAAGGAATTAAATGACATAACTGACATTATGTTTAATGAATAAATGATTTTATAACAAAGGGTAAAATGAGAATTTAGTTAATATGATAATTATAATAAAACAAAAGTATGAAATTAAGCATTTTGTTAATCCATTTGTGCTGAAAATACAAGAAAAAGAAAAATAAAAAGAACATTAGGGTTTGACCATTGATTTTCTTTGATTAAGGTATGTTTTTTAATCCGTTTTTGATAATTTTTACGTTTTTGTGATCGTTCTTTGTGTTTTACAAAGCCCATGCCTTAATTTCTAATTTTTATGATAATTTTGAAATGTGCCATGGATGAATTTATGAGCTTTATGTTGATAAGTGATGAAATATGAAAGTTTGATGTTGGGTTAATATCTTTTGTTTTTAGATTTTTTGTGATTTTGAGTAAAATAGGCTAAATTGTGAAATTTGTAAAGTGAGGGACTAAAATGTGAAATAAATGAAATGTGTGGACTAGTATGAGTATTAGGAGAATTCAGCCATGCATGATTATATGCAAATTATGTGTATTTTGTGATTTTGTGAATTAGAGAATAAAGTGTCGGAATGTGAAAATGTGAGGGCTAATTTGTAAAATGCCAAAAATATGTATTCATGGATTTTTTTAAATGAATGAGTGATTGAGTAAGTCAAATTTGAATTTATATAGATCAAGAATTAAAGAAAACAGAATTAGATCAGGGAAAGTCGAAAGTCGTCGAGTAGCCGATTCTGTTAATTCGAATCCGTACGAGGTAAGTTTGTATACTAATAAACATGTTTGAGTTGAATTATTATTATTATTCATATGATATTAAATTGTGATGAATGAATATTTGAAATATACATGTGCCATTCGAGAAAGTTTCGACAAAGTTTCGTCGTCTGAAAAGCCCCGTACGAACCCTAATAATAGTTAGGATACAAATGTCATGACATAGGATTTTCAATATGTGTTATCGTGTAAGACCACGTTTGGGTCGTTGGCATCGACTTCTATTTTACATGTAAGACCATGTCTGGGACATTGGCATCGTATCTAATTTCATGTAAAACCCTGTCTGAGATAGTGGTATTGATATTTGATTACATGTAAGATCACGTCTGGGACGTTGTCATTGTATATACTTTTTGAGCTATCCACATATCATTACATTTCCGAATGGTTCAAATGGGTATTCTGAGAAAATGAATGACTTTGTGAAATTTTATTTGATTCAAGTGCATTTGATTTGTATATGATGTTTGAAAATGAAAGGTAAGGATACAAGTGAATGATGATATATAATCTAAGTATGTGAATATATGCTATATGTGCAAATGACTTGAGAATATGTGAAATGTATATGAACAAGAGGTTTGTTTTGGTTATTGGCTATTATGTATATGAAAGTTGATGATGTTTACATGTTTTAAATGATAAGTTTATTTGTATATGGCTTACTAAGCTATTGAAAACTTACTCTGTGTGTTTTTCAACTACTTTATAAATATAGAAGCTACTGGAAGCTCGGGGATCGTCGAGGATTGTCACCACACTATCGAATCTTATTTTGGTACCTTTTGAAAATGTATATAGCAAAGTATGGCATGTATAGGCTAGTAGTGCATGGTTATGTTTTGTAATATATATATCATGCCATGTGATATGGCTAGCTTGAGATTGAACTTATGGTTGGAAATGTTATATGATATGTGATGCATTATGAATTATATGGTATGTTTTGAATGACCAAAAGAAATGGTCAATGTTGATAAGTTTTGGTAAGTTTTGAGTATGAGATTGAATGATGTATCGAAACATATGTTTGATATGATTTTAGTTTAGGTTTTGGTATGAATTAGTTGATGAATTGAGGTTGAAATTTATTAATAATGCGAAGGCATGACTAATGTATGTTTTGGTATGGAAATTGGCTGAAGTTATGTTGGAAATATACTTGGTTTGGTGCTTGTAGGTTTGACGCAATTGGGGTGGCAAATTGGCTATTCAAATGGCTTATTTTTGTCAACACGGGCAAAGACACTGGCGTGTGTCTCAGCCGTGTGGACACACGGCTATGTTGCACGGTCGTGTGTCCCCTAGGGTGCCCTACGTTTGTAAGTCAGGCTCAAGTCAGGCTCGACCACGGTCAAGGCACACGGACGCGTGGCTAGCTATGTGGCCCAAGTCAGGCTCAACCACGGCCAAGGCACACGGGCGTGTCTTGAGGCCTTGTGAGTAAGTCAGTATGTATGCCCTATTTTGACATGGCCTAGACACACGGGCGTGTCTAATGCTATGTAAGGCACACGGCCTTTTCACACGGGCGTGTGACCTGTACTTCTTTGAAAATGTTAATGTTTTGGAAAAATTTTGTATGTGTTCGGTTTAGTCCCGACTCCTTTCTAATGCATGTTTATGGTCTCGATGACCCATATAAGGGACTCTATATTGATATTTGCTAATGTTTTGATGCTTATGAAATGTATGTTAATTATTTCATTTTATCCAGTAACACCTTTAACCCTTGTCTGGCGACGGATACAGGTTAGGGGTGTTACATTTGGTTGGTATCGGAGTTATGGTTTAGTCAGTTCTAGGACTACCATTGCGTATGTGAGTCTAGCTATACAAGCCATATTTATGAACTACGAGAGTGTGATGAATCCTGACATTGAAAATGTGCTTTTATTTAGCAAATGGATCCCGAACGAGTTGTAGCGGATGATATCGAAAGCAATGCGCCTGCTCCCGTCCAAGGGATGACGCCATTCGGTTCTAGATCAGCTACGAGTAGTCGTGATGGTGAGGCTAGACAAGCCTTCTATCAAATGCTGAATAATTGGTTTAGCCAATATATTAGAACCAATCCGGCTGTACAACAACCTCCACCCCCGGTCAATTCTCCACAAGCTCCTACTATACCATCAGTGAATCTGGTTCAGTTAAGTAAGCCTCCGGTAGATAAGATTAGAAAGTATGGGGCCGAAGAGTTCCGAGCTACAACAAATGATGATGCTGAAAGGGCCGAGTTCTGGTTAGAGAACATGATAAGTGTATTTGATGAATTGTCATTAAATCCCGATGAATGCATAAAATGTGCCGTTTCACTTTTGAGAGATACATTGTACCACTGGTGGAAGACTTTAATATCCGTGGTTTCGAGTGAGCGAGTCACTTGAGATTTCTTCCAAACTGAATTTCGAAAGAAATATATCAGTCAGAGATTCATCGACCAAAAACGTAAAGAGTTTCTTGAGCTTAAACAAGGCCGTATGTCTGTCACAGAATACGAACAGGAATTTGTAAGATTGAGTCAGTATGCTTGTGAATGTGTATCTTCTGAGGTGATAATGTGTAAGAGATTTGAAGATGGTTTGAACGAGGATATCCGTTTGCTAGTCGGGATTCTTGAGATTAAAGAATTTGTTGTGCTTGTTGAACGAGCATGTAAAGCCGAAGATCTCAAAAAAGAGAAAAGAAAAGCTGATTTTGAAGCTAGAGAAGTGCGAAAGAGATCTGCAAGTAAATCATTTCAGTCTGCATCAAAGAAGTTTAGAGATGATTTTAACCATTCAAGGGCTAATGTGGGGCATTTGAGTAGAGATCATGCTAGATCGAATTCGAGTTTCAAAGCTCCAGTTACATCTGTTGCCAGTGCTGGAAATGCTAAATTTGATCACCTTGAGTGCAAGCATTGTGGTAAAAGACATCCTGGTAATTGTAGACTGTATGGTCAGGCTTGTTTTAGATGTGGATCATTAGATCATTTTATCTATGATTGCCCTAAATCTGTTGAGCAAGAAATTGTCCAAAATCTGAAGCCAAGTGGTAATACATCTCGTGGTAGACCTCCCAAAAATTTGGGCAATGTAAGTAGTAGTCAAAGAGGGACTAAAGACACTGCTGTTCGATTTGAGGCTCGTACACCTGCCAGAGCTTACGCCATACGAGCTCGTGAGGAAGCTTCGTCACCGGATGTGATCATGGGTACTTTTACTCTTTATGATACTTCTGTAATTGCTTTCATAGATCCTGGATCGGCACATTCGTATATATGCATGAACTTAGTGAATAGTAAGACTTTGCCTGTAGAGTTTACTGAATTTGTAATTAGAGTTTTGAACCCCCTAGGCAGATCTGTTTTGGTTGATAAGGTCTGCAAGAATTGTTCGTTAATGTTTTGAGATATTTATTTTTTGACTGATTTGGTGTTATTACCTTTTGATGAGTTTGATATAATTCTGGGTATGGATCGGTTAATTTTGCACGATGCTATTGTGAATTGTAAACGGAAAACTGTTGATTTGAGATCCAAGAATGATGAAATAGTTCAAATTGAATCTAGTGATTTGAATGGATTGCCTGCTGTGATATCTTCGATGAAAGCTATGAATATTGTGAGAAAAGGGTGTGAAGCTTACTTTGCCTATGTGATTGATTCGAAAGTATCAGAGAGGAAAATTGAATCAGTGCCTGTTGTCTGTGAATTTTCTGATGTATTTCCTGAAGAACTTCCCGGATTACCTCCGATACGAGAAGTTGAATTTGGAATTGAGCTGTTACCAAAAACTACTCTGATTTCGATAGCTCCGTATAGAATGACTCCTACTGAATTAAAAGAATTAAAGTCTTAGTTGGAAGAGTTAACGGATAGAGGATTTGCAAGACCAAGTTCCTCATCTTGGGGTGCACCTGTTCTGCTTGTGAAAAAAAAAACAGTACGATAAGAATGTGTTTAGATTATCGTCAGTTGAATAAAGTGACTATCAAGAACAAGTATCCTCTACCCCGAATTGACAATTTGTTTGATCAATTGAAATGAGCTACTGTGTTTTCGAAGATAGATTTGATATCGAGATATTATCAGTTGCGAGTAAAAGATTCAGGCATTCCAAAAACTGCTTTCAGAACTAGGTATGGCCACTATGAATTCTTAGTTAAGCCTTTTGGATTAACGAATGCACTGGCTATCTTTATGGATTTGATGAACCGAATTTTCAGACTGTATTTAGATCTATTTTTTGTCGTATTCATTGATGACATATTGATTTATTCACGAGATGAAACTGAACATGTCGAGCATTTGAGAATAGTGCTACAGACTCTACGAGATAAACAGTTGTACGTGAAGTTTAGCAAATGTGAATTCTGGTTACGAGAGGTCGGTTTTCTGGGTCATATTTTATCAGCATCTGGTATCCAAGTTGATCCAAGTACGATTTTAGCTATTTTGGATTGGAAACCTCCGAGAAATGTCTTTGAAGTCCGTAGTTTTCTGGGACTTTCCAGTTATTATAAACATTTCATAAAAGGATTTTCGATGATTACGACTCCATTAATGAAACTGCTTCAAAAATATGTTAAATTTGAGTGGTCAGAAAAGTGTCAGAATAAGTTTAATCAGTTGAAAACCTTGTTGACTAAAGCTCCAGTGTTAGTACAACCCGAAACGGGTAAAGAATTTGTAATTTACAGTGATGTTTCGTTGATTGATTTAGAATGTGTTTTCAAGCAAGAAGGTAAAGTCATTGCTTATACTTCTAGACAACTGAAACCGCATGAAAAGAACTATCCGACGCACGACCTTGAGTTAGCTACGATTGTGTTTGCTTTAAAAATTTGGCGTCACTATCTGTTTGGTGAGAAATGTCACGTATACTTTGATCATAAGAGTTTGAAATATCTGATGACACAGAAAGATTCGAATCTGCGATAGAGAAGATGGTTAGAACTGCTAAAAAAGTATGACCTTGTGATTGATTATCATCCAGGTAAAGCAAATGTTGTTGCTGATGCTTTGAGTCGAAAATCATTATTTGCTCTGCGGCGATGAATGGTCATTTGGTTCTGTCTAATGATGGTTTAGTTTTAGCCAAATTAAAAACAAGACATTTGCTTTTACAGTAGATTATCGAAGCTCAGAAGATTGATCATGAGATTTTAGGAAAACGAACTCAGTATGATTTAGAGTCTGATTCAGAATTTAGAGTTGATAAAGATAATTTTTGAGATTCAGAGATTGAATTTGTGTTCCAAGAAATCTAGAGTTAATTCAAATGATTTTGAATGAAGCTCATAATAGTCGGTTATCTGTGCATTCAGGTAGTACAAAAATGTACAATGATTTGAAACAGCATTACTGGATGTCTGGAATGAAAAGAGATATCTCTAACCTTGTTTCTAAATGTTTGATTTGCCAGCAAGTTAAAGCTGAACATCAAGTGCCATCTATTTTGTTACAACCGATTATGGTTCCAGAGTGGAAATGGGATCGAGTGACAATGGACTTTGTTTCTGGTTTACCCCTATCTCCGTGAAAGAAAGATGTAATTTGGGTTATAATTGATCGATTGACGAAATTAGCTCATTTTATTCCAGTTCGATCTAATTACTCGCTTGATAAATTAGCTGAGTTATTCATTTCTAATATCGTAAGATTGCATGGTGTGCCATTGTCTATAGTGTCAGATAAAGGTCCGAGATTTACTTCACAATTCTGGAAAAAGTTACAAGATGCTCTAGGTACAAAATTGCATTTCAGTACTGCATATCACTCACAAACGGACGGTCAATTTGAGCAGATTATTCAGATACTCGAGGATATGTTGAGATGTTGCATTCTTTAGTTTGAAAGTACGTGAGAACAATATTTACCTTTGATTGAATTCGCTTATAATAACAGTTTTCAATCGAGTATCAAAATGGCACCATACGAGGCTTTATATGGTCACAAATGCCACACACCTTTGTATTTGACTGAACTCAGTGAGAATAAGATATACGGGGTTGATTTGATAAAATATGTTGAACATAAAGTAAAAGTAATCCGGGATAGTCTGAAAATAGCTTTTGATCGTCAAAAGTCATATGCTAATCAGAAAAGAAAAGACATTGAATTTGAGATTGGCGATAAAGTGTTTTTGAAAGTATCTACGTGGAAAAAAGTACTCCGAATTGGTAGAAAAGGCAAATTGAGTCCAAGGTTCATCGGGCCGTATAAGATTATTGAACGTATCAGGCCAATTACTTATCGATTATTGTTGCCACTAGAGCTAGAAAAGATTCATAATGTGTTTCACGTATCGATGCTTCAACAATACAGATCAGATCCCTCACATGTGATTTCTCCGTCTGAGATTGAAATTCAGTCCGATATGACTTATGATTGTTAAAGTGGCCTTCTAATTGTTAAAGTGCCTATTTGATTTGGTTTTATAATTGTGAGGTCCTTATGTGGTTATTTAACCATGGAAGGAATTAAATGACATAAATGGCATTATGTTTAATGAATAAATGATTTTATAACAATGGGTAAAATGATAATTTAGTTAATATGATAATTATAATAAAACAAAAGTATGAAATTAAGCATTTTGTTCATCCATTTGTGCCGAAAATACAAGAAAAAGAAAAAGAAAAAGAACATTAGGGTTCGGCCATTGATTTTATTTGATTAAGGTATGTCTTTTGATCCATTTTTGATAATTTCTACGTTTTTGTGATCATTGCTTTGTGTTTTACTAAGCCCATGCCTCAATTTCTGATTTTTATGATAATTTTGAAATGTGCCATGGATGAATTCATGAGCTTTATGCTGATAAGTGATGAAATATGAAAGTTTGATGTTGGGTTAATTTCTTTTGTTTTTGGATTTTTGATGATTTTGAGTAAAATAGGCTAAATTGTGAAATTTGTAAAGTGAGGGACTAAAATGTGAAATAAATGAAATGTGTGGACTAGTATGAGTATTAGGAGAATTCGGCCAAGCATGAGTATCTGCAAATAATGTGTATTTTGTAATTTTGTGAATTAGAGACTAAAGTGTCGAAATGTGAAAATGTGAGAGCTAATTTGTAAAATGCCCAAAATATGTATTCATGGATTGCTTTAAATGAATGAGTGATTGAATAAGTCAAATTTGAATTTATATAGATCAAGAATTAAATAAAATAGAATTAGATCGGGGAAAGTCAAAAGTCGTCGAGTAGCCGATTCTGTTAATTCGAATCCATATGAGGTAAGTTTATATACTAATAAACATGTTTGAATTGAATTATTATTATTCATATGATATTGAATTGTGATGAATGAATATTTGAACTATACATGTGCCATTCAAGAAAGTTTCGAAAAAGTTCCGACGTCTGAAAAGCCCCGTATGAACCCTAGGAATAGTTAGGATGCATATGTCAAGACATAGGATTTTCGATATGTGTTATTGTGTAAGACCACGTTTGGGATGTTGGCATCGACTTCTGTTTTACGTGTAAGACCATGTCTGGGACATTGGCATCGTATTTGATTTCGTGTAAAACCCTGTCTAAGACAGTGGCATCGATGTTTGATTACATGTAAGACCACGTCTGGGACGTTGTCATTGTATATATTTTCCGAGCTACCCGCGTATCCTTACGTTTCTGAATGGTCCAAACATGTATTCCTAGAAAATGAATGACTTTGTGAAATTGTATCCGATTCAGGTACGTTTGATTTGTATATGGTGTTTGAGAATGAACGGTAAGTATACAAGTAAATGATGATATATAATCTAAGTATGTGAATATATGCTATATGTACAAATGACTTGAGAATATGTGATATGTATATGAACAAGAGGTTTGTTTTGGTTATTGGCTACTATGTATATGAAAGTTGATGATGCTTATATGTTTTAAATGAAAAGTTTATTTGTATATGGCTTTCTAAGCTTTTGAAAGCTTACTCTGTGTGTTTTTCAACTATTTTATAGATATAGAAGCTACTGGGAGCTCGGGGATCGTCGAGGTTTGTCACCACACTATCGAATGTTATTTTGGTACCTTTTGAAAATTTATATAGTAAAGTATGGCATGTATAGGCTAGTAGTGCATGGATATGTTTTGTAATATATATATATATATATATATCATGCCATGTGATATGGCTAGCTTGAGATTGAACTTATGGTTGGAAATGTTATATGATATGTGATGCATTGTGAATTATATGGTATGTTTTGAATGACCAAAAGAAATGATCAATGTTGATAAGTTTTGGTAAGTTTTGAGTATGAGATTAAATGATGTATCGAAACATATGTTTGATATGATTTTAGTTTAGGTTTTGGTATGAATTAGTTGATGAATTGAGGTTGGAATTTATTAATAATGCGAAGGCATGACTAATGTATGTTTTGGTATTGAAATTGGCTGAAGTTATGTTGGAAATATACTTGGTTTGGTGCTTGTAGGTTTGACCCAATTGGGGTGGCAAATTGGCTATTCAAATGGCTTATTTTTGTCCACACGGTTAGAGACACGAGCGTGTGTCTCAGCCGTGTGTGACACACGGCTATGTTGCACGGTCGTGTCTCTCCTGGGGTACCCTACGTTTGTAAGTCAGTCTTGGGCACAGTCAAGGCACACGGGCATGTGGATAGCCATGTGGCCCAAGTCAGGCTCGACCACAGCCAAGGCACATGGGCGTGTCTTGAGGCCGTGTGAGCAAGTCAGTGTGTATGCCCTGTTTTGACACGACCTAGACACACGGGTGTGTCTAATGCCGTGTAAGGCACACGGCCTGTTCACACGGGTGTGTGACCTGTACTTCTTTGAAAATGTTTATATTTTGGAAAAATTTTGGATGTGTTCGGTTTAGTCCCTACTCCTTTCTAATGTATGTTTAAGGTCTCGATGACCCATATAAGGGACTCTATATTGATATTTGATTTCTGATGCTTTGATGCTTATGAAATGTATGTTAATTGTTCCGTTTTGTCCTGTAACGCCTTTAACCCTAGTCCGACGACGGATACGGGTTAGGGGTGTTACAGTATACAATATCATGTTACGGATAAAAATGTCATTGTCCCGATTGGACGTTAAATGTTGATGAATTTCAATGACATCTTTAAATGAGATAAAGGAATACATTTCGATAAGCTTATCTATGTTTAGTTGATAGTTCTATGATATATATATATATATATATATATGATCGATTTGCTCTAGTCAATGTTTGTATGTGGGTAACTCACCAACCTTATTGATGGAACGAATGTTCGTGTATACTTGTTTGGATGACTATAATGGGCAAACTCGTATAGTTTAAGTAAATATGCTAAATTGATTGAATTGAGTTACATGATTGTAATGACATGTATATGATGATGTACAAGATGAAAGTTTAGATTGTGATATGCTTATTCATGTTTGTTTGGCACCCATGTGATGTCATGTGTAAGACTTGTTTGAGTAAATGAAGATGATAAGTAAAGTTGTTTAGAATTCATAGAATGTGTGCATAACGCACTTGTTTAAATAAGATAATTGGGAAGTTTGAGTAATGCAAATGAGAATTATGATTTGCCTAAACTGAATGATATGCTTGTCAAATATATTATTATGATGATGAAATAGTGTTATATGTATATGTGTATGAGAAATGAGTTAGGGACCTTACAACCCCACCCCCTTGCCAGAGTGGTGTTTTGTAAAGAAATTACATGAGATTCGTATTGAATAAGTTTATAAGTATGAGACCTAAGAGTTCAGCTGTAGAATGATTACAAATATGATTAGAGATTAAGATGGAATAACGAGTAGAGGCAAAATTAGAATAGTATTAGACTGATCTAAAGAATCTCTCGGTTTATACGATATCACAATTGGTGAAGAAGTTAACTTCTGTGAATAGATCTTTTCAAAAGTGGTTGAAGGAATAATATTGGAAAGATAAGATATCTGAGTGTGGCAGTTATAACTGAACAGATTTTGGCAGTCTCTTCTGGGGCATTCTATATGAATATTTGTTCTCAGAGGTATTCTTGCGGCTATTTATCCTCAAATGAAATTTTATTCTACAGGAATGTTTCCTAATCATGATGTATAGACGAAATTATTGATAGTCCGACTGGTATATAATCTGTATTGCTCTATTTCCCCTCTAGCATTTTGTTACATTTTAGCTATTGGGATTTTATGAGAAGATGCACATGATGTTATAATTCTATTCCTTCTAATTAGTGTTCTGTTCGATACATATATGGGAAGGTATATTATCCTTGTTGCATTTAATTCCAGTGGGTTGGATTGATGTATTCTTCTGGACTTCTTTTCTCTGAGGAATTATCAAGATCCTTCATATTTTCTTATGAGTATTGTTTAGGGTCTTTCATTATGATATTGTATCTTGGATTTCTTTATCTGGGATTCCTTTGTCTTGGACTTCTTTATCTTGGTTTTCATGTCATCTCTACTTCGTAAATCGTCGATTGTGGCTCATGTCTAAAATGTGTTCTTTGGCCTATGATGACTGTGATAATTATGATCATGCTTCTAATTGATTATAGTAACGTGATGATTTCAGTATCTGGATTTCTTTTTCGAGAAGGTTAATTAAACTTAGTGCCTTCAGTCGGGATATTTTTGTTATTCTTAGTTAATGTATTTGAAGTGGATTTTTGATTAGCATGATAAGTGAACTGTGAATGAATACATGTTGAATCATTCTATTGACTCGAAGAGAGGATTTCTTGAAATGTCATTTATTAATGATTAAGACCGACTTGGTGGTTCAATCGGTATTGGTTATTGTTTGAAAGATTAAACGAGATATTCATGTCTGGGAATAAAATTTCATTTCTTTACGGGTAAAAGACAGTTAATCTGAATGAAAAGTGTGTGTTTCCTAGCAGACATTGATATGATTTAAAGTTGTTATGAATGGTAAAATTATCGCCTTGAAAAAGTTAAATGGTCTATTGCATGATAGTAAAGCTTAGAACAGATGAGAACATTGTTAATCAAAACATTAGACTTGGTTTAGCCTACATCGAGCAAGAAATTCTTGATTTTTCTGTGATGTGTTGTTAAACGGATTATGATATGTTTTGGGACAAAAAAGGCAATGTGATAGCTTAATGTATCTGCTGTCATAGAAATATTTAAGTTTGAGATAGCGTAGATGATTCGAGATTGTTGTTGTATGACCTTTGAGAAAAGGAAAATGTGGTTACAAGTGCTTGGGTAGAAAATCCAGAGCTTATACAGAGAGTTTGCAAGAAAACTCACAGGAGTGATGTATTGGTGTTCAAGTTTGGAACTCGACATTTTTTATCTTTGTGTTTGAATACATGAAATGTTACCAGGGTCAAAGTTGAATATCGGATGATGTCAGAACGATTTTCGCCAGTGGTGGTAATTGAATGGAAATGAGAATGAGGTTACTGTACATTTCATACTAGGATTTTCCTATCTTTGAAAGAAGAAGATGTTATGTGACTTGTTGTTAGGTAATTGATGAATTTGCAAATCATGTCGGTATGTACTGAATTTCTGCTCATCAGACTTATGATATTAAGTATCTTTGAGATTGTTGAATTTCTTAAAATGCTAGTTTTTATTAATCGGATTGAGATCCGGGATTTATATCGTGGATTATTAAAAAAGCTAAAAGAGGCTCTGAATTTTAATGACGACCAGAGATTGAATTAGTAAACTATCAGGCTGTATAAAATGATAGAGAACTTAAGGCCATGATGATCGGGTTGGCTATGTCACTTGAATTCGAGAGGATTCAAGTATGATACGTATATATATATTCTATGACGGTATGAGTTCGATTCTTGTGTACATGAATTCTCTGATAGAAGTTAGGATTCGGTTGATGTGTTGTACAACAAAGAATTTCTCAAGACTTTAGTATGAGAAATTAAAGAGCTAAGTGTTGAGCGTAGCCTGAGTAAAAGTTCTTTCGCAATGAATATGAGATAGTGGAGTTTATGTGTAAACTAAACCACTCTTCTGATAAGATTTTCTTGGACAAAAATCCCTAAAGGGGGGAGAATTGTAACATCCCGAATTAGGGCCTAGTCAGAATAGTAGTTTCGAGACCACAAATCCGACGTAAGAAATTTTATTTTTATTATATTTTTATGGTCTACAAATTCACAATGATTTTGTGAAAATCTCGTTCGAAAATTTTGACGTTTGGGCACTCAATTTAGTCAAAAGGACTAAATTATAAAAAGTGAAAAAGTTGAGTTCTACATGTTAGAGGTGTCAAATTGTTATGAAATTTTAAATTGAAGGTCCTTAAATGGTAATTAGACCATTGGTTAATTGTTGGACAAAAATAGACATGAAATGGGTATAATAAAATATTTTTAAGTTAGGGACATTTTGGTAATCTAATAATTAAAAGAATTAAAAAGCCAAAATAAACCAAATTTGGCCATCATCTTCTCCATCCAGCCGAATCTACCATGGAAGCCATGGCTAGGGTTTGGTTCAAGCTTCGAAGCTCATTTGTAAGTGATCTTGAGCCCCGTTTTTAATGTTCTTTACATTTTTAAAGTCCCGATAAATCGATTTAGCTATTTTCACCATTATTTTAAGCTAGGGTTTGTGTTTAAAAATTTACCCATAGATGACATGCAAGTTTTTTGATGTTTAATGGTAGAATATGAATGTTGGGTGTTAAATAAGCGACTTTTGCTAAGTGATTTTCGGTGAAATTGCTTAAGAGGACCATTTTGTAAAAGTTATAAAATTTGTCATAAAAGTGTGATTTAGTGGAAATTAGGGACTGATATAGTTATGAAAATGATTTTTCTAGGCTTAAAATGCAAGAAAATTGAATCAAAATCATTTTACGAGCCTAAAGGCTAAAGTGCAAATATGTGAAAGTTTAGGGGTCAAAATGTAAATTTATAAAAATATGATTTTTGGACCCATATGAATAATGTGACTAATTAGTAAGCTAAATGTGATATTATAGAACAAGGAAAATATGATTCGGGCATAGATTGGAAATGAATGAGATTATGGATTAAATCGGAATAAATAGCCGTGCTCGCATTCGAGGTAAGTTCGTATGTCAATAATAATGCAATAATTTCATTGTTTATGCTTGAACTTAAATTGACATGTTAAAATTATGTGATGAATATTTATATAGTTGATATGATGATTGTATTATGTGACAAATGTCTAAATGTTATTATGAGCAATGCTATGTTTATTTCATGAATATGAGAATGGTGAATTGGTAGGCATGAATGATATTATGGTCGTTGTTCACAACATGACAAGCAAGTGCGATAAGGATGCTATGTGTAAGTGAAAAAATTCCCATTTGAACCTTAAGAATAGTTAGGATACAAGTGACATGCCACTAGAAAATAAGAGATCCGAGCTCGTTGAGTTGGTCCGAGTTCATTATGGATGCGATGCATGTAACATTTGAGCTCGTTGAGTTGGTCTGAGTTCACTATGAATGTCTACATGTTATGAGGTAGCTTTGGCTGCGTATGTTTATGTGGCACTTATGTGAAAGTTTCCTTGTATCCAATAGTATTCCAAGTGTTCAACGGGTATTATAATGAATGATGCGATGAAAGTCCCAAGATGAGCATGGTAATGAAGGTAAAGTTATTTGATATGCTACAAATACGTACAGGTACGTATGTTATACTCATGAGTAATGCTTTGTTACAGGATGATATATGACAAAAAGGTATATTCACGTATATGTATATAAATATTTGATTGATGAGCTAGAATGCTTGAATGATGAATAATCTTAGTGATTATGTTCTTATCCCATCATATGATAGTTATCATGATATTGCACTAAAATCGTTTTGGACATCAGCAGTGGTGTGATTTCAAAAATCCACCAAAAATTGTGAAAATTGAATTAGATACTAAATAAGAGATGAGATTAAAGCTTATTGAATCTAGTTTCAATAGATGAAACAGTGTAAGCAAATGAGTTTTGTATTATGAGATATTTGAACTTTTGTGAGATAGAGTCAGAGTGCTTTCGGGCTCCGCTGTCTCAAATTTGGAAAATCACTAAAATTTTTAGAAAATTTATAATGGGTTAGAATTTATATGACTAAATCTTTAATGAGTTTGTTTTCAAGAGAAATAGACGGGAACATTAATCAAATCTTGTAGTAAGAGATAATCGATTTTTTTGTAAAGAATGGTCGAACCTATCAAATAGCAGAATAGGAGAGAATTTAATGAATAAACTGTACTTATTGGCTAATCCAAAAAATTTTAAAACTTTATAGAAAGAAGATATGTGAGTCTAGTTTTAAGGAAAATTAGCGGATCTAAATTTGGAGTTCCGTAACTCCAGATATAAATAATTTAGTGACTATGACTCGATAAAACAGCATGACCAGAATATAAGTAAAAGTATAATTATGGTTATACTACTATGGAATCATGTTGATAAATTGCTTATTATTTTCATATGGACTTACTGAGTTTTAAGCTTACTCCCTCCTCTCCATTTCTTTAGTGTTGTCAGGTTAGCTCAGGGTTAGAGATCGTCAGAGGCAGTATCACACCATCTAGCTATCGCTTTTGGAGTATTGACCTATATGTTAAGCGTTCTCAAGTGAGTGGCATCTATAGGGACCTAGTTATCATGATATGTGTTTAAAATGTAACCAAATGTATTAGCTCATATTGGTGATGGTTTGTAAGTCTATTTATCCATGCCATATGTTGATGTCTTATGATGTGTTTAAGTGATCATGCTTGTCTAACAGGAAGGAGTAATGTTGTGACATATATACATGGTGATTGCCTCAGGACCATTCAAAATGGTCATGGCCCTAGACTAAATGTATAATTTGGTATTCAAGTTGATAATGATTGATCATGAATGTTTTCTTAATAAGTGGAGGTTAAAGGATCATGGATAATTGGTAAAAGTGGTCATCAAAACGACAAGTCCAATGTACATGAATTGTTATGTTTGTGTCTAAATGAAGGATGATTAATCCTTAAATTGACACTATAATATGTGCTTAAGGAATGTTTAAGTGTATGAAAATCTAAAGGCAACCAATGGTGGTGTTAGCCACACGAGCAGAGACAAGACTATGTGTCTCAGCCGTGTGGAGGACATGGCCTAGGACACGGGTGTGTGGCCTGGCCTTGTGGTTCAAATTGTTTTGCTGACGTCATAAACAGAGAGTTACATGGGCTGAGGACACGGGCGTGTCCCAAGCCTCACGGGCGTGTGTGACCACATGGCCCAACCCACACGGGCGTGTGACTCTCCAAAGCAAGAAAATTTTTTAAGTTGTCAAAAGTTTATCGAAAGTTCTTGGTTTAGTCCCGAACCTCCCTGATGTATGTTTTAGGCTTCGATGGCCTGTATAAGGGAAGATATGCATGTGTTTGAAAAGTTTTAATTTTGGACGAAATTTTGTGACTCGGTTTTACATGTTTGTGAATGTTTAAGTCTGGTAAAGCCTTGAACCCTGTCTCGGCGTCGGATACGGGTAAGGGGTGTTACAAGTGGCATATCATATGTACACCGATTAATCCCTTAGGAAGGGAGAGGTGGTTAGAACCCAATGACAAATAATGATACGTGGGATGAAATAATTGTTTGTCAGGACTATTCCTCGTTAAGGGGAACCCATTTAGGAAGTACTAGTCAAATGTCTAATTAGGTGGGGGTGCTGGATGAGAAAGAAACTATGAACCCAGAGGGCCTTTAGTAGCAGTTGACTGATTTTCAAGGTTAAATCAATCATAGCAGATGAGTATATCACAATTATTAACATGGTACCTCAAAAAAAGTGGATTACAAAAAAGTAATCTAACCAATATTTGTTGCCAGTTGGTCTTAATTTGCTAGACTGGCGGGAAATCTTTTAAGCAATCCCAAAGGATGGGACGAAAACGAGCCCATACCCGATAACCTTTTAGGTAATCTTTTTTTTTCAGTTTATTTAAGAGATAGGTAAAATAGTTTGATTTTAAATAAAGTATTCTAAGTATGTGTATTAACCCAGTTCACTGGTGACACTCGTACTCGGATCCGACGAACGAGTCAGGGAGGGGTGCTACAAAGTCCTACCTAAAGAACCATACCTTTAAACTACTCAATGTCATCAATTACCATACCATTCATCAAGCAAATTTTTGACATTCATGTGCCACATTTAAAGTTTATCACGTTACCACACATACATATATACATACATGAATAATAGCTCTCCTTAATTCAAGCCTTAATTAAGATTCAAGCCAAACTATCAATCCAAATTTAACACTTGTATTAACACCTATGTACATACCACATAACTGGAATTTAAAATGATTAAAATTCTACCGAGTCGATAATAGGATAGTGTGAGCTTCAACACAATCTGATCGACACATTCCACAATCTAACAACTACAAGGAAAAGAAACAACAATATAAACATATTGAATGCTTAATAAGTTCAAATGAAATTTACTTAACTTACCTTGACATTTACAACAATTTAAGCAATTGAAATGCATTGGTATAACATGGAAATCCTTTGGCATCTTATACTTTCATATGCAATTCAGAAAAAAAATCAACTTGGTTAGTTCATTTGCATGTCATAAACTTATAATACAATTATATATACATGTAACAATATATCCTATAACATGTACAACTAATCATATTCAACTTGCATCATTTATATATATAATTCCATTCATATTTATTCATTTCAACTATTTTGTTTCCATTTAATACTGTTTTCATTTATGCTTTCGCCCGAAGAAATAAAGTAAATTGAATATGGATACTAGACTTGTGTGCTCACAAGAGTTGATATATTTGAATTGCTCATACAATTTTCATATCAGGTTTGATGATTGCTCACACAAGCTTCAGAGGATTTGGAACACATGCTGGATCTCAAATCATCATATAAGCCTTTGATCAAATAATCGTTTGGGTAAACTACCAAAATTGTCACTTTTGTTTACTTCAGGCTACATTTTAGTCACTATGTTTGAAATGTTACGTTTTAATCACTTACGTTATCATGTTGTAACATTTTAGTTACTAAGCCGTTAATTGTTGTTAACAGTGTAACAGTAAACTAACGTGGCACATTAATTCATCATTTTAAACAAAAACTTTAGGTTAAATTATACAATTGGTCCCCATATTTTTTTTGTTTTGAGTAATTTTTTTTCTTTTCTGATCTTTTAACTTTCCTTTTATTTCTTTATTTTTTATTCACTTCTGCTTCTCCCTTTGTTTTCCTCACTTCTCCATTTCTTTTAACGTACTTTTTCTATGTTTTCCATTTGTTAAAACTAGTCCTTATACTTTATGAAGGTGGCTCCAACTATTTTCTTTTTGAAATCAAAAGAAACTAGAAACATGCCATGCAAAGGGAGCAACAAAGAAACCCCACGATGGTATATCTGGAAGATTATCGAGTGAGCAACAAAGTTTAGGGAGCGATGGAGGAGTTAAAGAACATATTGGGTGAGTTCTCCAACTAAAGATCACTTCTATATCAAAAGAATCGCGAGGCCATCTTTCGGTGTCAAAAAAGGAGAAAAGCCAAGAAAGCTAAAAGGTTCTAAATTAGGCACAGAAACTGAGACTACTAACTTTTCCCGGTATTATAAACTTTATATCGAGGCAAAGAAACATCTATTCGAGATGTTAATAAATGGGGATGAAAATGTGGATCTTTCATTCCAAAAGGTTTCTAAATCCTTAGAGAGGATTCTTTCTCTCCCAAAGTATAACTTAAGCCCTTTTGGTAGCTCTAGGAGGAACTCATAGTCTAGTTTTATAATTTCATGGATGAGATTTACTAGTTGTGCCAAATTCCGGAATGTGAATAAAAACAATCAACAAAACTATGTCAGCCATCTAAGTCAAGTAACAGCAGAGGAACTGAAGAGTCGACATTGCTTTTCGAATGAAAAAGGCAGTGATAAAGTTTAAGGTGATAATGCAATTTTGAACAAACTCGACACTTGTTTGAATGATGACAAAGAAGATCAAACTTATTGTTCTACTAAAGATGAAATGAGTACTGAAGGTATTATTTTATGATGCAATCATGAATTTATATTTAACCTTCATAAAATGTATGCAGGTGGTGTGATATTGTTGAAGAAAACAATATGGTTCTAAGGGAAAGCAACCTTCATAAAGTGTAGGGATTAGTTTTAACAAATGGAAAACATAGAAAAACAATGTTAAAAGAAATGGAGAAGGGAGGAAAACAAAGGGAGAAGCAGAAGAGAATGAAAAAAAAAAAAAGAAAGTTAAAAGAACATAAAAGTAACAAAATTAAATTGATCAAAACGAAAAAAATATAAGGACCAATTGTATAATTTAACCTAAAATTTTCATTTGAAATAATGATTTAACGTGGCACGTCACTTACCGTTACATCCTTAATGACAATTAATAGCCTAATAACCAAAATGTTACAACAAGATAACATAAGTGACTAAAACGTAACATTTCAAACATAAGTGACTAAAATGTAACTTGAGGCAAAAAAAAAAGTGACTATTTTAGTAGTTTACCGTAACCGTTCTCCTTTTTAAGACCTTAATGGCATGACATTTGTATCATAATAATTTACTAAGTTCACACGGGTAACATTACCATTATCGTATCATTTCAAACCTTGTAACATCATCATATACATATCATCTAATCATATAACAATTTCACATCGATTCGATACCATGTACCTATTCATATTTATCATTTCTTTCATATTTTACAATTTAGTCCATTTGATGTAAGACATTATTTACATAACAATTCAAATTAAAAAGCAAAAAAAATATAACAAAAATATATCATGAATTAAAAAAATAAGCCTCATAAACAAACAAGAGTTCGAGGACTAATCCACAATTTTTTTCTTTTCCTCGATTATCCTCTAATTGATTCAATTCCCGATCTATACGACAATTCGTTTTAATTTATCAACTCCAAATACCTTATATCATCCTATTATATGCATAGGAAAATTCAATTTCATTATTCAAATGCCCTTAAAGTTCTGTATGTTATTTAATTTAGCCTCTAAAATTAAAATTGTCATATCTTTCAAATTTGAGCTTCAATTTTAAAACTGATCTCAAATAAATTCTTCTAGATCCCTCTATTATCTATATTTACAGAAATTTAACATCAATTTCAAAATTTATGCACTTTAGTTCCTATGTTTAAAAACTAGTAATTAAACTTTACAGACTAGTCCTTTTTCACTTCTAAGCTTAAAATGTAACAATTTAACACCAGAAACTTCAAGAAATCAACAATGTAAATAGTTTTACAAATTGGTACACGAGTTAGCTAAGGACCTCAGAAACATAAAAATTACAAGAAACGGACTAGAAAATACTGACCATGCATAGGTGAAAGATTGAAACTCCAAACTCTCCTTTCTCTAAAGTTTCGACTAAGAAGATGAATGGGAGAAGAAGAGGAATAAGAAAATAAAATAAAAAAAAGGCTTTATTTCTTTTTAATTTTATGATATTACATGTTTTATTCTTTAAATTATAATTTTATTATTATTAACAATCAAAAGCCGCACCTAACCATCCGCTATCTTCCAAATGGTCCATTTTCCATTTAAAACCTTAATTTAATTATTAATTTAGTCCTTTAACAATTAAAAATGTATAGTGATTAACTTTTGCAACTTTTACAATTTAGTTCTTATACCTTAATTAACTATTAATTTGACAAAATTAAGGAACCAAACTTCAATTAACCTTTATACTAACCTCGTAAATTTAATATTTACCGGGCTCAAACATCAAAAATGGGGTTTTGAAACCACTAAAAACTGGACTGTTACACTTCAGGCTTTTGTGATCAGTAAAAATGTGGCATTTCTTGTTGTATAAATAATGTCAACAAATCTTCAAATCAAACACAAACGCAACTAATTCCATATTGTGTGTAGGATAATTTTTCTTGTGCAGCTTAAGCTATCGAGAAGCATAGGCTACTATGTTTTTGGCTTGCATCAATACACAACCTAATCTGTTAAGCGAAACATAACTATAAACATCGGATTCTTTCTCAGATTCAAGCAGAGTCAACACCAGAGCTTCTGTTAACATAGCTTTCAACTGGTCGAAACTCTATTGACATTTTTCTAACCAAACAAAATCGACATCTTTCTGCAACAACTTCATTAATGATAATGCTATCAATGAAAAACCTTTAACGAATCGTCAATAACACTTGACCAAACCAAGAAAACTACACACCTTGATTAATATTAAATAGAATCAATAACATCACAAGTCATTCTAAAATAGCATTGCTTCGGTGCTAAACTGGAACGCCCAGCACCTTTTTTCACATCAGTGAAAATTTTGGTCCTTACTGGTCGCATTGATCGGAACATAGTGTACCGTCCAGTGCATGAATAATAGTAAAAAAATATAATATTTTTAATTATTTACTATTATGCTGAAAACTTAAACCAAATGTGACTAATAAAAAAAGGCCAAATAGCGATGTAAAGTTTAAAGAAATATTTTTTGGACTTACTTTCATATTTAAAATATAAAAATTAAAATGTAATTAAGAGAAACTCAATTGCGCTATTATAAATATTCTTTCACCCTTCAACTTATTTTATATAAAAAAAAGGAGCTAAATCCTTAAGTTTTCACATTAATGATGGATTATTATTAATTTTGGATTTATTTGAATGATGAATTTTTATTTGTTGAGTCTATTAATGAGTAATTTATATAATTGATGAATATTTTATATTTGAAATTTATTTAGTTTCATCCATTTGATATTTGTAAATATATTTATATACATATATTAAATATTTTTTTAAAATTAATAAATTTGAAATGGTACACCAAAATATATCAATACCAATGTATGCCAATTTCAATAAAAATAATAATATCTCTATTTATATGGTAGTGAATACCTTAGAAAAAAAACTTACGCATTAATATTTCTCAGGTAAAATAGGATTAATGGGCTCTATTATTAGATACTAGTGAACTTTCTAGTCTTCTAAATTTAGTCATCCTCAAATTAATTAGTGTCATATATTGGGGACTCTAGCGTCCCCTTAATTGTTCCTTATATCACCTCAATTTCGTAGTGAATCTAGAGACTAAAAATTCTTATCAATACACATCATTGACTTTTTTAATAAAGAAAAAACCCCTTAAAAAATTAATCTATTCTTTAGTCAAATCCAGAAGTTTAAAATGAATGAAAAATATAATAAGGTAGTTAACTAATTAGGTATGACATTAAGTAACAAGCAACACTAGCTCTAAAATACTGATCTGACAATTACTCTTGCCAATGCCATTAAGCATCCACATTAAATATGACCATTCATGTGGCCACTACTTGTGTTCATACAAACATCAATGTTAAGGATATGTTGTGGCGAAGAAAACTAATGGAAATAGGAACACTCACATTGCAACAAGACGTTAGCCATTATTTTTTTAATATAAAAACCAATTAATATATTATAAAAACATGATATCTTTAATATTATATAAATATATGTCATGTATTTTTTAAGTTGGCTGATCTAATACTGGACGATAATGTAACATGGATGACGTGATGGGAATTTTTTTCATGACCATTGAAAACAACCGTATGATTGAAGTATTGGATAAGAGGAATCAAGAACTTTAAAAAAGGAAAAATGGCAAAAGAGAGATGATCTAAGGTATTTTTTTTTAAACATTCTTCCAAGAAAGCAATGAAAAGGTCTTTGAATTTTATGGAGAAGTAGTTGACGTGTTTACCCCTCAAAAGAAAAGCAAGGATGGAAGACTATTTGATTTCATGAGGTTTTCAAATTTGGAAGATGAATGTAACACCATGTACCCAGCCTGGCCGCCAAGCCCGAATATCAAGTTGTCACACCACCATCTTATGTCACACTCATAGTAAATTGTCACATTATTAAGAAATCATCCTCTTCATTAGCGATCTTATAAAGTTTTAGCCAAACATATATCAGTCATCATTAGAACATGCCAAACATACTTCAAATAGTCTTATAAATATAATTAAACATACATTGGGATCACTTAGCAAAATTTCCAAGACAATAATGTAGGTATCAATACTATGATAAGGGTATTGATGTTTTTCTGGTACGGTATCGATACCATTTGCAAAACCGATATCAAACCAGTATTCTATTTCTTTTCTAAAATCAACGTCTTAGAAAATATCAGTACCTTTGCAAAAGCATCAATAAAATTACCTTGAGTATCGATATTCGTGATATGGTATCGATACCAATTTACAATTTTGACTTCTTGCATTCAAAATCACAGAGGTATCATTTTTACAACATGAATATCGATACCTCTGCTACAAAACAGAAAAATACAACATTTTTAAGCATAAAAGTCATTCCAACTTGTACTAATTCATCATGCTATCATATCATCATCAAATAAATATCAAAATGACTATAATCACAGTTTCAAACGTTGAGAATAAGTCCGAGCAATAAACAACATATCATGATTCAAACCTTTAACTCCTGAGAATAAATAAACTATAGAAACGTCCAAAATATCATGGAAAATTTTATGCAACAATTCTACCACATTTCCTTTTTTCTCTAAAACATAAACGAATTAATAACACCTACAAAATAAAGCTAATGTCTTACTTGGATCACCCCCCGGAAACCACACCGGCACTTAACTACTCTACAAATGTTTTAAGAAATGAGTGAGTGAGCTTAACAAGCTCAGTGAATGGTCAGAATAACCACAATGTAAATAATTCATCAAGCATCAATGAAACAACAATATAGCATAACCTCAACAGTTCAAACTCTAGAGTCATATTACACTTATTCGTGCATTATTACTAGTTCTTTTACATGGTTAACATATTCACTTTTAAGCATATACCACATTACACATATTATCACATAACATTTAAGAATATATCACAATACTATATAATTACATAACGTTCAAGCACATATCGCAATACTCATTTAATCATATAACATTCAAGCATATGTTGCAATACTCAAAAGCATGTTTATAGATAAATTGCATAATGGTCACATGTCATATAAACACATATCACAATATGCACATATTCATAATTTAAGATAATTTGGCACTTGAGTTGTGAAACATAAAAGTAATCTCTATCATCACTTATCAGAAACATGGATATCCAACACAGCACATAGACTCATAGAGTAAAAATGTCCCCAAAGTGAAGCATAAAGCTAACACTCTCTTTATTTCCCCTCACATGTCCCACTGAATGGAGCTTAGCTCATATTCCCTTATCCTTCCAACATGTCCCAAGGCCTCAACACCCAAAATCACTATATGTATAGGTCACAATGCTATGGCATGCCAATTATATCCAACAGTTTCAAGATCACAAGGCCAAAATATCTGAAATCAAACACATATCACTTATCGATTATCCATGCACTAGCACTGCATATTTGCATCTTTAGCAAAACAATGTCACTAGCATTTAACATATACATAACATGTACGCATTTTCACTTTCACAACGGTTATCATAACCACATATCACTTGTTATAACATCTCATCTCATCTCAATTCACATATTCACAAACACAAGCACATTGTTCACAAGATAGCATAGGTTTAGGCTACTACTAAATTCCCAAATAACGCATTGAATCATGTCCACAAGCAATTATAACAAACACTCACAAATACGCTTTCGTTGAAAAGCTGAAAGCTCAAACTAGGTTTTCCTTATTTTTATCTCTACTTGTAGAAGGTTCTAACAAATCCAAAGCTCCAACACAATAATTCACACAACAACACATTTAAAAATCAGCTTAAAACTCACCACAAGCAATCAAAAACGTAAGTCTAAGCTATGTTATCATGTAGCCAAAACCTTTAACATAACCAACTTAAAATTCGAATATCTCGATCTACACTTAATCTTTTCGCCTAAAATGAGTTTCATTCATCTAATTCTTCATCAATGGCTAATTTCCAACCTTTAAAGTACATGAACCTACTCAATTCATGGTATTGACTTTTTCGACATGTTTTATGGCTATTTTCCAAAAATTCATGAAAATTTATTAAAACTCAAGAATTCTTTAACGAAACTTCAAATTAAGTTTAGAAACCTCTTAATCATGTCAAAAATAATTGAAAACACTTTGAAACCACGTTTTTACTCAAAATCCCGAAATCCACCATTAATGACTCAATTTTCAGCTTTTATTCAAAACATGTGATTTAATGGCTAAAAACTTAGGCTCCGTTTGTTTGCCAGTAAAATGTTTTCCGGAAAATGATTTCTGGAACATGGTTTATTTTTTTGGTGTTTGGATGAATCTGTGTAAAATATTTTCTGTTGTTTGGTAGATTTCCTGAAAATATTTTCTGAAAAAGCTGTTTTTACATATATTAATAAATTTATATTTTAAATTGTTTTTTAATAAATTTATACTTTAAATTGTTTATACATATATTGCAATGATTTATGTATAAATAAATAAATCAAATTAAATATATAATAATACTCAATTATTAAGCTAGAATATTAACCGTCATAAATTGAAAACAACCGAAGTCAAATAAATTATTTGTAATTGTGTTATAAAAATAAAAACAAGGATTGAATAATTATAAATTAAATTCCAAACCACAACTAATACTAGAAATTAAAAATATTATCCAAATGTATAATTAGTAGTACACTATATAATAACAACAATATTGTCCAAGTGTATAATTAAGAGGAAAGGATGAAGCCTGCCTCTAAAACAGATCATGGCGATGGAGCTTTCTCTTTTAGGGATTCTTTAACTGCATTCAACAGTAATGGCATTAACTTCTGGTTAGTGAAAATGATCCCTGTGGCCACATCAAGATGCTTTCCTTGGAAAAATCCAAGGGTCGCCTCTGAACATCTGTGACCACACCCCCAATTTCTGCAAATCATGAGTTGCAAACAGGTGAAAGGGCAGAAAAATAAACCAATGTCAGCCAACTAATCCTTAGCACTTTGAAAGAAATCCAATGATAGAGTGAAATTGGTCCATACCAGTTACAACAATACACCCAGCAGCATGATCCCATATTTTCTCTCGATACCCTTTGTGAGGAAAACGCAAATATATGGCTCCATCTCCTCTAGACAGGGCACCATATTTTGCCTGACTATGATTCTAACCGGCAGTGCTTTGACACCAAGTTTCTGTTTACATCTCAACATTTTCAGTGCATTATCCAAGTGCTGGCCTATATGTGTGTTTGTGTATGTGTGTAGAGAAAGAGAGAGGGGGAGTACTTGGGCAATCAAACTAGATAAATCATGCATGGAGTGTGCTGCTTCAAATGACTCAAAGAATGATACTTCTTCAAGATTTTCAACAGTACTTACTTGCACCTGGAACCCATAAAATTGTACAAGTTGCAAATACGTACTCAGATTAATAGCAATAAATTATAATAAATTATAAAATCATTATAACCTTCACTGCCGAATAACCATCAAGTGGCTACATATAAGTTCCACCACCAACTTCATCAAAGAAAAGACAACTAACTTCTTTTACACCAAATTGTAAAGAAATCCATACATAACATATATCAAAACCAAGACAGACTTGTGGTTTATTTTGCATGAAGTACTGTTTAGGTAGCCCCTTTTTCTTTCTCTCCAATCAATCCTTCTATACTAAATAACAAAAGATTGGAAGTAAATCTAAACATCTCCCTGTACCAGTCATGGTTGAGTTAAAGACCGAAAATAAAAGTTATTACCTCATGTTGGATAAGGCATATCGTAAACAACAAGCACTCAGTGGACATGAATCATTATTATAGCAGACACCAACCTTTTTATGACTAAAGTAAAATCACTTATGTTAAATATAAAGTTTCAGAGCTCACCCTTTAGTACCATCTATAGGAGCTAAAACCCAATGTTGACCTTGGCAACCACCTTCAGACATTCCACTATTAATGGCCTTGAAAACGTCTTTTGTGGATAAAGTAACATTGCATGATCCATCACTAGTTAAAGAATCATTCACAAGTTTTGTAATGCGCTCTACTATTTCCTGGGCACCATCTTTGTGAAGATCTTTAGAATCCTAAAGAGAAACCAAAAATTATTTAGAAGGAAAGAAGGATTCTATGATGTTAAAAAGAAAGATGGCTGATGGATGCTGCTGAAACTATTATTCACAAGTACAGAGATTCACCTCCTCGGCAACTAATGAGAATTCAACATGAAGTTCTGCTGCAACACAAAACTAACCACCGCTGTGAGCTGGGTGAAAATTTTAGAATATAAAAATTTCAAGGCAACATGTTAGTAATCAGTTTAGGATTCTTTTCTGCCACCCTTTAGTTAAAAGATGACGAGACCAATAACAACATATATTACTTAAACCAGAAACTTTTAGGGATAAACAATGTAAAATTAAAAGACAAAAGAGCATTGCATCTAATAGAAACTTTTGGTCAATGCAGGAAGGAAAACATCATTTAACTTTGTAAATTCCCTAGTATAACAAATTGTGAAAAGAAGGAAAAACTAAATTCCTAGTAACATACTAGCAAGAAGGAAGAAGCAAGTAAATTATCAGAGTAAAAAAGTGGGAACCCATTTCAAATTCAAGATGCATATTTCTTAAAGGGGATTAAAATACTAGTAATGTTTGGTGAAAGAACGAAAGAGGAAGCAATAGTTTAGAAACAAACCATAATCAGCTACTGTTATAGGAATTTTATTAGTTTTGGATTGAACATCTGATTGCAACAAAGCCTTTTGTACATTCTGCAGATTAAAACAAACACCCAAAAGCCAAATTCAGCTTCTATATATATACACAACTTGACACGATGAAATATATCACAGGCCAAACCAATGATAAAATCATCTGTATTTTTCCTTTTGAAATTACAGAACAATAATGCCTTCATTAATCTAAATTGCAACATTGATGCATATGACATGCCAAACCGAAAAAATTGACTAAATAACAGATTTTCCAACTGCATGATATTAGTGTCAATAAATCATGGGATAATTTTCACAATGTAACATTCTTACATCTATTCATTCAATAAAACATGACAGAACATAAGTAAATTTGTTTGCTCCTGACACAATCTCAACAGAAAACAAAATGAAGCCAACATTGGTCCCCTAAAAAGATCCAGAATCTTCAAATACAACATGGACAAAATCATGAGATAAACAAATGATAAAATGCTCAGTACAAAAACATGCAACTTGTTTAATTTTTCTAATGCGAACAGTGCAGATAAGCTACCACTTTGTTAGCTTACAATTATCCAGCATATAATTGATGGTAATTTATATCCATTAAAAGAGAACCTAATAACGAAATGAGCAATGAAACCAACCCCCCAAAAGGAAAATCCCTAAAAAATTGATAACATTATTAACACTGGTCAAATTAGATTAAAAAGGGCATTAAGCTGATAATCATAATTGAAACATAAAATTATCTTATAATGCAACATTAAAAGTAAAAGCTGAAAGTAGGAAAAGAGAAATAGATCAAGAAAAGGGGAAAAAAAACACAATGATGACCCTATAAAAGACTTGCCATTGAGATGATTTTCCTCAGGAGAAGGCTTTTTGTCAGGATCAATGTGAAGCTTTGAAGCATAAAGGCCTTCGCTTCCACCATAGAAGAAGAAAGAATTAGAACAATGAAAAAAGCTTTGGTTTTGATGTTCATGGATGGAAGCACCCACTTGGTTTATAGCAAAGTAGCTAGAATATATTAATACTACAAGTGTGAGTTTCTTAAAATACCCATTTCCAATCAGATCATAAGATAAACAAATGAATTCTCTGTTGTTGCCCATCAAAAACCATTGTTGATGAAGTATGGTAATTGTCAACGAAAAGCCTCATAGAAGAAGTAGGAGGAAAGTACCTGGATGGAGAAGAAGGAAGATGAAGAACGGCGCAAGGGGGAAAGACGGGTGAGAGTTGGAAAATGTCTTAAGAAAAAAAATCTGTAAGACATTTTCCCTAAAAGCATAGGCATTTTACCCGTGATTTTGAAAACATTTTCCCCATGTAAAATGCTTTCAGTCAAACAAACACCAGAAAATCAGGAAAACACACCCTTAGTTTTAAAGACTAAATAACATTTAAAACTATTTAGGATTTGAATTGTTACCTTAGGTGATGAAAAACTAAACGTTTGATCGAAAACCCGAAAAACTGACAAGCTTTACAATAGATAAATCAATGGTGTTTTTGGGTGTTTTTCTTAACTTTTATGGAGATTTATAACTTAAGAAATGACAGAAATAAAAAAGAATTAGCATTTGGAATTCAAAATCAATTGGGAGAGTTAGGAGAACTATAGATGGCACAAGTATGAGAGGAGAAAAGATTAATGTGAAAATAAAACTATAAATGGGGGTTTTAGGTTGATTTTAAAATCTGGTCTAATCGCCTTTTAAAAATTTTAAGTTTTGACTCATTTACACATCAATCCTTTTTTTTTTTTAAATTAAAGGAATTTAAAATTTATTTTCAGAAATTGATTTAATTTTTTAAAAACCATAATAAAAAATACTATCAATAAATCATGTCACAAAATTCCAAACACTCTAAGGCTAAAATTCCTAAAATACCCCTAAAACTCATAGGTCCTATTTTGGGATGTTACAATGAAAAAAGGGAAATTCATCGTTGGAATGGATTTTGATTGTTTGCCTATCATGCCAAGTTAAATTTAGTAAGATTGAACATAAGAAGTTTGTACTTAAGAAGGGTTAATACAATGAAGAATGAAAAAACTACAATGCATTGTGGTAGACATGTGAAGGGTTCAATAAAGGCCCCTATAGTGGTTAGCCCTCAAGTATACAAGGAGTCAATAAATGTTGGTGTTGGCAACTCTCACTTGGGTGAGTCAAGCAATGGTACTGGGAATAGAAAACTTATGGTACAGGTTGAAAGTGGTGGTATTGAAAAGGTTTCTGAGGGTGTCATTGATGTCGAAAAACTCAATATCCTACAAAGGTCTCTTGTCTGATGGTGTAAATACTACAAAATAGAGTTCTTTGCCAATCAACTGAGTAGTGTGGGCATGAAAGGTATTTTAATTCTTAGAATATCTCGAAACATGTTCCTATTGGCTTTTGAGAATCATAAAGTAAAGAAGGCGATGAAACGAGAATTTTGGGTCCTACTTGACCAGGTTGAAAGAAAAAGAGGTGGTTTGTGAGAATCTCCAAGGGTTTGGATATCTTATTATGGTATTTCTATACATGCATGGTATCCTCTCAGTTTTCATAATATTGTTGAGTGATAGGGTGGGTACACATTAGTATTGATGATGAGATAATGATTCTGGGAACATTTCCTTAAAGCAAATATCTAGTTCATACACTTACTTTGAACAACTGACGATATCGAGACGTGAAAGATTAAGCTCAAAGCGATCTGGATGAATGACTCTCTAATGACTTGATGTGCAAGATTTAAATAAATTCTAAAAATCCTAGTAAAGAATTTGAGTTAGCTATGATTATAAGATGAAAAAATAATAAAGAAGACAAAAATTAAGATGGAAGACATATCCTTAAATCTTGAGAATAAAATTTATATTTCTTAGAACACAAGTAATTTTGCAATAATATCAACTTCAATTATGAATAAAATTTGAAAATTAATCAAGGTAGATGGGTTAGGATGAATAAATTTTTAGAATTTTAAAGAAATAAACAAGAAACAAAATTAAGATGAATTATGGAATGAAAGAACCAAATTGTTGAAGAGGATGGATAACGAGAAGTTTGGTGATCTAATCTCCCTATGAGGTTTAGATTTTAACACGGAGAAAATATTTCAAGCAACCTTTAATCAAGATAATTAATTAGATAAGTTGAAGTTATGAAAAATTCCATCAACAATTCTTGAAGAACTAAGTTGAAATTATGATCAAGAAAAACAATGAGAAACAAATCTTCATATGGAAAATCAATTCCTTCAAAGAAATATCCCACTTCATATGCTTTAGGAGATTATGGTAGTCGGACCAAGACTTCGACAACTTTTCAATTAGGACGTTTGTTTGGAGAATTTTGCACATCTTCATCCTTTCAGCTAGGATGTTAGAAACTAATTTCTCGTAGGCATGTACTTGATCCATTATTGGCTTATCATCAGTCATTTGGAATTTGAGCCACTTTCCAATGACATACTTCTTGACCCCAGCATCATCAGCTTCATACTTCTTATCCAAAGTATTCCAGATAGACTTGGTGACTTATTCTTGACAAACAGGTTAAAGAGGTTATTAGCCATGTGGCTTAACATGTGAGCTCTTACCATTTTGTTGTCTTTATCATACTTGACTTTTATTTTGGCATCGATTTTTGAGTCTCCGAGAACAGTCGTAGAATCTTTGAATTTCTTGGTAATAGGTGGATTGAAGAGGACATAGTCGACTTCAAGTTGCTTGGAAAATATAACTATCCTTTGAGACCAGCCTCAATAATTGGTTCCGTCGAAAGACTCGACTTTAGAAAGATCAGAAATGTACTTGTTCATCATGAAAAACATGTTTAAATAGTAGTATAAAGTTTGCTTCTAAATTGTTGGAAATATACTATTGCAAAATGAAATCATTAGTACTGACAGGAAAAATAAACTGAGTGTAAATTAATAAAATAATCATTATGCCATGGAAGAACCACTGCCTTAGAAGCAAATCCGTCCTGGTTGGTGTAATCATGTGGTGGACGGCACCCCCAAGGTTAACACAATACTTTAATATTCATACACCCGAATAAAGAATATGGAACACAATTGGTATTGTTTTTCTCAAAAGGAATTGGAGAAATAGGTCGAAAAATAAAACTGAGTATTTGATCGAAAAATTTGACTGGAAAAGAAAATTGGTGAGTTGAGAAATGGTCTGCAATACTAAAGAAGAGAATGGTCTGCTATTTATACTATTTTCTGAAGGGGCAAAAATGGTAAAACACGTAATGTTAGTTTTCACAAAAATTGCAACGGCCAAAAACTGACCAGGCATTTCTGCAATAGTTATAGTATTTTCTGCAACTGAAAATATTCTGAAAATAATTTATAAAAATAAAAATTTTATCCAAAAAGAAACATGCGTGGTAACACAGACCGGGTCGGGAAGCGGCGAGGCGAGTCTGTTGGGCCTTTAGTAACATTTTCTCAACTAATGTGAGATTACTCACTTTGCATTACCAACACCTTTAATCTAGATAATTAGACAAGTTGAAGTTACGAAGAATTCCACCAACAATTCTTGAAGAACTGAGTTGAAATTATTATCAAGAAAAATCATGAAAAACAAATCTTGAAATAAACTCAATTATACATAGTTGTTTATAAAACATAATGTCATATATGGGAGAATATGTGATGTACCATTTGTGTATAAATCTCATGTACCATCATTTGATAAGATTATGACACCTCGTCACTAATATAAAATAAATTTTTTGAAGGGTTTAAAAATAAATATAAATAACTTTATTTTTAGAAAAATATTAATTATAATTATTAAACATAAATAGATACAAAAACATCAAATTTAAAATTTGAACTCAAAATCCAAAATCTGTAATTCGAAACCCAAAAATAAGAACTCAAAAATCTAAAACTTACAATTGAAACCCCAAACCCAAAAGAGAAACAAAATAATTATAATTAATATTTAATTATGTTTAAATAAATTCTTTCGATATTTTCAAGTTTTTCAATATTAATTATATTTATTTTCAAGTCTTTCAATATTTTTTATTTTACACTAGTGATGATATATCATCTTATTATTAATTGATGGCACATGAGACTTATGCACCGTTAGTTCATCAAATATTAATCCTTCTTTTAATAATGCTATGATATTACTGCATTAATGATTGATTTCATAGTTGTTGGTTGGCTACTTGCTTAAGATTAAGAAAGAGTATAATTTTGAAGATTGACATTTTCTTGCTTGAGATTGCCATTGTGTTTGGTCAAAAAATGCCAAAGGGAAGGATGTTAATTGTACCATTAATTGTAACTCATTCTGCAATCGGACAGGTTTACTATTTTTCATATATATTGGCACACTTTTGACTAAATGTCAATTTTAATTCTTACATCTTTTTGAGAATTTTGAATAAGATTTTATGGATTTAATCTTATTGAATATTAGTCAAGAAAAAAACTATATTTGAAGAGTTTATGTGAGATCGAGTTACCACATTTTAGGAGATCCAATTTCTTTATAACTTCAATTCATGATATTTTCTTATTTGATGACATATAGTAGTATAATTGAAGCACATTTCTAGGCGTATCTTGTTCACACCAATAGAAGATTACAAGTTTACAATACTCATTTAAAGAAGACTAGTTTATCGTGATATTTACGAGTTGAAGAAAGCACAAATTTAGTTTAAATCAAGATCTTGTTTCTAGTGCACATATTTTAAAGAAAAACTATAGTGAATTTAGTTCATAACTAAGCTTTCAATGAAAATGTTGTTGAGAAAGAGTGGTATTAGTTTATATAAAGATGTGAAGTTGTAACTTAGTAAGTGAATTAATTTAAATAAGGTAAACATTTGCACTTCTCTTAAATGAGCACATGGAAGTTTGCAAACAATTAAATTTTAAAGCAAAATATGCATAATATCGTTTTAACGAATTTTTAAAGTCAACACTTTCCCCTGCCCTAATCAAAATAAAAACATTTCTTTTTGGTCCAAAAGGAAAGGAAAAGAGATTATGACATAGGAAAACTTACAATGAATGTGGTCATCATTGTACATAACTAAAGCATCACAATATTTGGATCTAGGATTTTTTTAAGAAAAAGGAGGAATTATTGGGATGTTTTAAATAAGATAAAACATCTTTAATTAACAACCATAAGGGTAGAAGTGGATTAACAAGATCCAAAATTTATTCATTCAACACATTAAAGATGTTAGATTCTCGTACCATGTGCTTCACTTTTCTGACTACACTTGAAACCAAATTTGGGTATATTGTTTGTTGTAATTATTGACTGTAATCTCAGGAAGGATGGCAATGGTATCTTTCACATCCATAACATGTTCGGTCACTACATGCAAAATGGTGTCATCACTCTGAAATTGCCATCTTTCCGCAATCCCTCCATCCCATGTTCCCACATTGTCTACGTCTTCTCCTACATTTGCATATTTGAGACAACCATCTTGGTTCTTCTAGGGCCTGATGGTACCATCTGGATGTATTGCCCACTATTTTTCAACATTGAAATTTACACACAACTCCAACCACACCAAACTTTGAAATGCTACCAAGCTTGTTTAAAACCATAAATATTTTTACCAACAACCAGATTAATCATACCCCAACTATCTTCTCTTGTTGTCACAAAAAGCTCAGATTTTGGATTTCTTATGGCTTCATCGCTTTGAATTTCCCATTTGGTGGCATCAAAGATAGCCGTTTAACAATCATGGATCATCACATAGCTTTCAGAGTTGTATCTAGTAGTGGTTAAGCATTTTCCACTGGATCGGATTGTGTTATCATACATTCTTAACTCCCACAATAGACACGCCTTATTCTATCCACATTTTAATAGGATTATTTTGTTTCCATTGCAGTAGTGTTCCTAGTATACATCAACACACATACCATTTCATCTAGTAATATACGAGGTAGTGTTGCTTGAGAATATGATATGCGGATTATGCAAGTATACACGTCAAACAACTAATAAAGTGATGAGTGAGATCGTCTCCATAGGTATTAGAACGATATAATTTGGTCAAGTTATTAGAGTGAAATATGATTAATTTTATAACAAAAATATTTATAAGAATGTTGTGATAATTGAAGGAATAATGATGTGTGCAATATGTGCAATTGATAAATAATGGAAAATGCTATGACAATACAAGAGTAAGAATGCAATGGTAAATTTGAGAATAATTACGTGACTAATATGCAAACGCGTAAGTAAACAACTACAAATGCTATGGCGAAGATACTACAACAAAGAATAGACGGTCTACGATATTGATTTGGAAGGTTAAGATTACTAAGAATCTACCCTTACTAACAGTAATGCTTAGGCAAAACCATACTCAATCTGCTACTCAGAAGAGTTCTAAAATGGTCAGCTTCTTTCGATAAATTTACCTCAAGTTACCTTGCCTTAAGTGATATATGTCTATAGGCCTTTAGCACAATACCCTACACTGTTTTGTTTTCTATCTGTATGAATGCTTCTCTATTTCTAAAGGCTGCTACAATTATTCAGTCGAACAATTGCTCATATCATTCAATTTCAATCTCATTAACCTAACCTTGTCAGAATTAGATTAATTTAATGAACATGTTGTACATCCGTCTATGTCTAGAGTTTACGAACATGCAATTTTGTAAAAAACCATTGAATGAAATAGTGTATTAAAGTAGATCTACGCTTCAATCATTAAAGAAAATCAGAGCTTCATCAAGTAATCCCAACACTATGTGATTTAGCTCATGGGTTGGCAATTAAAATTCAAATTCAAAGTATCATTCAACATCATTTTTATTAAATCAATTCACGAAGAGTAATCAAGAAATAACGGAAGAAATTTGGAAAGATAGCTTTCGATTATCTAGCCCACAATTCAGCGATGCAGTGTCCTACAGTGGTTGAGAGGGGCTGCCTTCGTCTTCCTCTTCTTGTCTCTACTCAGCCGCTACTCTCAATTTTTTTGCCTAAGGATCTCTCTTTTTTTCTCTTGTTTTTTTTCGCCCCCTTTAGGGTTTCCTCCTTTGGCTTTTATAATCGTTTTCCTAGAGTAAATCCAACAGCCCATCATTTTCTTCCTTTTTTCTTCAAACAGGTATATCTGATACAAGTTCAACTGGGCCTAAGACCGGTACACTTTGAGTGTTGACTGGAAATTTTCTTGGAATTGCCATGGCATTCGTGTTGATAAACTGTCCAACCCTCTGCCCCATCAAACCTTCACTCCTTTACTTCTTGTTCCTCATCCTGCACCTGCAAATCTACCACCACACATAATCCTTCCACAAGCAATTAAAAATAACTAACATTTAAGTACATTCCAAGCTCCTAATGTAATGCTAAAACAAGAAAAATACTAATGGAATGTTCTAAAATGCATCTAAATGTACTTAAGTACAGGTAATTAGCTAGATCCAAAGGCATGAAATATAACTCTTTTTAAGAGTTATCACAGCCCCAAACCTGAGTTATTGCTTGTCTTCAAGCAAAATATACATGAATGCAACAATTTTTTTGCCTATGCATATAACCACCTTGTACTACCAGTCCATTCAAAGAATAATATATATTTTAGTTCTCAGCAATCTTTTATCTCTCAAAACTTATTCGAGTTTCAAAGGTTTGCTCAACAAAGGTAGTGCAGAAAATATCTCCCTAAAAACAATATTTCTTAAGTCATGTGTGCTTCTTGGGCATAGCAAAAATCTCCTAATTTGCTTAGTTCATTTGTTACCTAAATTCAGGTTACTTTGTAACCCTGTCTCTAAGCTTATTCAAAATATTTATTAGTATAATTTTTCTTTTTTTTATTAAAGTATATTACGGGATTTAGCATGTCACAAAACTTTTTGACTTGATAATCATGATGGAGCATACACTGAATTACCTAGTACTCAATCATATCACAATTTAAAGAATAATCATAATAGAGCATACAACTACCTCCTTAGCTACTCAGTCTGTTACTACAGTGAAGTGCCCCTAATTTTCTTTTCTTTATTACACACTCTTACTTGGACTCACATTTCTAGTCCACAACATGATGAAGCAAATAAAGTGGTGCTGACTTGGCAATTCTAAGCATTGGACTGTCTACTGTCCGTTATTTAAGTAATGTTGATGTGACTGAGTTTGGCTTCAAAAGTCTCTAAGTTCATTAAAAGATACTTACTATAGTCCATAAATAACTGAGGTTAGGACATTTCATTTTTAGGAGGTAATCTTCAAGCAACCTAATAGTCACATGTGAATGTATAATGTAAATGTGCAAGTATATACGTCAAATCAAGTAATAATGTGATGAGTGAGTATCGTCTCCACAGGGATCAAAATTGATTAAAAATTGGTTATATTATTATTATGAATTTGACTAATTAAACTGTAACATCCCGGTTTAGACCCTAGTCGGAATAGTGGTTTTGAGACCACAAATTTGAGTAAAAAAATATTTTAATATTATTTTTCGTGCTTATAATATGTGAATTAATATCTGTAAAATTTTCGTATAAAAATTTGATCATTTGTGTGCTTAATTTAGAAAAAGTGTAACATCCCGATTTAGGACTTAGTCAGAACAGTGGTTTCGAGACCACAAATTCGACGTAAGAAAATTCATTTTTATTATATTTTTATGGTCTACAATTCTATGGAATTGTTTTGTGAAAATTTCGTCTGAAAATTTTGACGTTTGGGCACTCGATTTAGTAAAAAGGTCTAAATCGTAAAAAGTAAAAAAGTTGAGTTTTTTAAATTGGAGGTCCTTAAATGGTAATTAGACCATTGGTTAATTTGTTGGACAAAAATGGACATGAAATGGGTGAAATAGAATATTTTTAAGTTAGGGGTATTTTGGTCATTTAGTAATTAAAATGAATTAAAACAAAATTAAAAGCCAATTTTTGTACATCTTCAACCCCATGGCCGAAACTTGCATGGAGAAGACATAACTAGGGTTTTTCAAGCTTCCAAGCTCAATTATCAAGAAAATCGAGATTCGGGCCTAAATCAGGAAAGTTCGAGATTATGGACTAAATTGGAATAGTTGGCCGTAATTGCATTTAAGGTAAGTTCATGTGATCAAATAAGCATGATATTCATGTTATTGTTGTTACACTTGAAATCTATTTTTCTATGGTTGTATTGATTTATATGTTAATGATATTGTGTATGGGAACGTGATGTACCCATGAAGTAATCGATAGCTCAAATGTCGATAACATGTGATGGGATGATTGAATATAATGGAAATTTGATGGAACATGATATTTCTTTGAAACGAGTAAGTTTGTATGTAAATAATATATCGTTTTTACTTATGTTATAATATTTTGTTATTATATGAGATATGGTTGTATATTAAATGATCACTTGATGTAAATTATGAATTTAAATTGGTTATGAATGAATTGGTAAAATGTTGAAAAGTGAGGAATTTCCCTATTGGACCTTCGGAATAGAAAAGATACGAATGATCCGTTGTTAGAACACGTGTAGTACTATGTGTAGGCTACTATGTGTTTAAGATGGTTTTAGGTCACATGTGTCGTACTAAGTGCAGGCTACTATGTGTACCAGATGGTTAGGTCGCATGTGTAGTACTAAGTGCAAGCTACTATGCGTATCCAATAACTTCAATCACATGTGTGGTACTAAGTGCAGGCCACTATGTGTAAGAGACGGTTTTGGTCACAGATGTAGTACTAAGTGCAGGCTACTATGTGCACCAAATAGCTCCGGTTACAAGGGTGGTAATATGTGCAGGCCATCGTGTATCTGTTATTATTGCAATAAGTTCAACGGGAAATTGAATAAGTGAACCTACATGTGATCATGTAATGACTAGGGTAATTGAATATGGCTATGTGATGAATAAGTGCAGGTATATTTGTGTGAAAATTTATGAGCAATGTGCTCGATAGTTGAGCGGACTTTCGGTAAGATGGAATGGAGTAAGTCAGATTATGTAAGAGTGAAATTTGTAATAAAAACGAGCTTTTGTCTGATGAGCAGCTCTCGTGACTTTGAAAAATCACCAAAAATGGTGGAAATCAAATTAGAAGTTGAATAAGATATTAAATAAAATCTTATTGAGTCTATTTTCACATAAAAGAAACGATAAAAGCAAAAGAATTTTGTATTCTGTGATATTTGAATTTTTGTGAGACAGGGTTAGAATGATTTTGGAATCCCCTATTCTGAATTGGAAAAATCATTAAAAATTGTAAAAATATTATTATAGGTTATAATATATAAAATCCTTAATGAGTCTATTTTCGAAAGAAACAAACAAGAATATTATCCAAATCTTGTACAAAGAGATAATTAATTTTTAGTGCAGAGGGGTCAAAACTATCAGATAGTGAAGTAAGGGAGAATTTAAAGAATAAAATGTACTTATTAGCTAATCCAAAAAATCTAAAAATTTTATGATAAGCAGATACGTGAGTCTAGTTTCAGGGAAAATTAACGATTCTTAATTTGGAGCTCCGTAGCTCAAGTTATAAGTAACTGAGTGACTATGACTCGAGTAAACAGCTTAACTTGAACATAAGTAAAAGTGCAATTATGATTATTTTACCTTGGAATCATGTTGTAAGAATTGATGGAATCATGTTGATAAATTGCTTATCATTTTCACATGGACTTACTAAGCTATATAGCTTACCCACTCCTTTTCATTTCTTTAGTGTTGTCAGGTTAGCTCGGGGTTGGAGATCGTCGGAGGCAGCATCACACTATCGAGCTATCAATAGGGGATATCGATAAGTCTTAAGCATCTTCAAGTGAGTGGCATGTATAGGAACTTAGTTATTTATATGTGTTCTTATGATTTAGCCAAATGTATTGGCTTATATTGATTCATTGTATATAGCCATGAGATATGGCTTATAATGTTTTGGCTTGTAAGCCTAATTATCCTTGCCATGTGTTGATGCTTTGTGATATGATTATAATTGTTTGCCATGAATGAATAGTAATTACCATAAGTGCACGAGAATGCCCTAGGACCATTCGAGGTGGTCATGGCTATGGAATAAACGCGTAAATTGGCATTAAGTTGATAATGATTGAACATGAACATTTGTTGAATAAGTAGAGATTAATTATTGGGTAATATGTTATGGTTGATTGTTAAAAATGTGCTTTAGTGAGGCATGCTAAATCAATAAAATGATGATATGATATGTTTCTTTAAAATATTTAAGTATGTGAAAGACTAGCAACAAAAGGCTTGGAAAATAGCCTAAATGTTGACCACACGGGCAGAGACACGACCGTGTGTCTGAGCCATGAGGAGGACACGGCCTTAGCACACGGGCGTGTGACTTGGCTATGTGACCCTAAATGTTTGCTAACGTCATAAACAAAGAGTTACACGGGCTTATTGCGTAAGGGGTGTTACAAAAAGGACTTAATCGCGTAAAATGTAAAAGTGGCTAGCTATTTGTTAAAAGTACTTAAGTGCTATGTCTTATTAAAGGAGAGGTCCTTAAGGTGTTATTAGACCATAACTAAGGTTAATGGAAATTAATGACCATCCATTAATTGATTTTTATATGGTTTAACAAAGAGTAAAATTGGTATTTGATTATTAATTATAAATTAAATAAAATAAAAGCCATTTTTTCTTTCATTATCATCATCTAGCCGAATTTGAAGAAAGAAAATAAAGCTTTCATAGTCATTTAGGGTTCGGTACATTGATAAACTTGATTAAGGTATGTATCTTGCTTGATTTTTGATAATTTCTATGTTTTTTGTGATCATTGCTTAGTAATCTTTCAAGCCCATGCCTCAATTTTTGAATTTGATTATGATTTTAAGATTTTCCATTGTTGATAATGTGAGTTTTATGAAGTTTGATGATAGAAAATGAAAGATATGTGTTAGATTATTATGTTTTGTATTGAGATTTTTTGTGAATTTGAGTATTTTGGACTAAATTGTAAAAATGAGAAATTGAGGGGCTAAAATATGAAATAAATGAAATATGTGGGCTTATATGAGCTAAAGGAAAATTCGGTTAGGCATGTGTGAAAGGAAATTATGCATATTTTGTGATTTTATGAAATATGGACTAAAGTGTTAAAATGTGAAAATGTGAGGGATAGTTTGTAAAATGCCCTAAATATGTGTAAATGGATTGAATTGAATGGTTTGCTGAATAAAAGAGTTAAATTTAAATTTATATAGATCAAGAACCAAAGAAAATGAAATTAGATCGGGGAAAGTCAAAAGTCGTTGAAAAGCCATTCGTTTCCGTTCATTTCCGTACGAGGTAAGTCTATATACAAATAAATGTGTTTGAATTGATTTATTCATTTTTATATGATATTAAATTGTGATGAATTGTTATAGATGTTGAATATGTGAAGTTGAAAAAGTTTCAATAATGTGTCGACGTCCGAAAGCCCCGTACGAACCATAGGATTAGTTAGGATACATATGTCATGACGTAGGATTTTCGATATGTGATTTCGTGTAAGACCATGTCTGGGACGTTAGCATCGATTTGAGATTTACGTGTAAGACCATGTTTGGGACATCAGCATCGTATTTGATTTTGTGTAAGACCTTGTCTAGGACAGTGGTATCGATATTTGATTACATGTAAGACCATGCCTGGGACGTTGGCATTGTTCAAGCTTTTCGGGCTATCCGTATATCCTATTTAATTTCATACGGTTCAACGGGCATTTTGAGAAATACGTGATTGAATGAATAAATAATTGATTCAGGTACGCAGAGATGTGTTCAACATTTGTTAATGAGAAGTAAGTATATGAGCAAGTGATGATATGTGATATAAGTATGAGAAATTATGCCATACGTGCATTGAATTCGGAACATGTGAAATGTTTATGAACTATGTGCTTTATGATAGTATTTGGCTATGGAGTATATGTATTTTATGTTGCTTATATGTTTAAAATGATAAGTTATTTGTATATGGCATACTAAGCTTTTGAAAGCTTACTTTGTGTGTGTTTGCATTATGTTTTAGATATTGAAGCTACTGAAGACTCGGGGATTGTCGAGGATTATCACTACACTATCAAACTTATCTTTGGTAATTTTTGAAAGTGTAAATATTTAAGTATAGCATGTATAGTCTATTTAAATTGAGATATGCTTTTGAGTTACTAATATTTAGCCATAAGATATGGCTTGGTTTTGGTTGTGTTTATGAATGACTTTTGAATGTAAACTATGTGATGCAATATTGCCAATATGATGTGTTCATGGATGGCCAAAGAGAATTGGTCAATTTGGTAAGATTTTGGTATATACTTGTTTGAGGAATTGGTAAGATTATGGCATGTGAATGAATGAAGTAAATTGAGGTTATGAAACATATGTTTTGTCATGACTTTGGCTTATGATTTGGAATGATTTGGTATGGATTATAAGTATAAAATAGGTTGATAATAATATGACATGAATGATGTATGTTTTGTGAATGAAATTGGTTGAAAGCATGGTGCAATTGATGCTTGTAGGAAGGACCCAAAATGGGTGGCATATTGGCCTTGTAAATGGCTTATTTTTTCCCACATGAGTAGGGACACGGGCGTGTGCCAAGCCGTGTGGCTAAGTCAGTTTTGAGCACGGGCTAGACACACGGGCGTGTGACTGGCCATGTAACCCAATTCAGTAGCCTCCCTAATTTTCAAATGGTCTGGCACACAGGCGTGTCTTGTGGCCGCGTGGACAAGTCAGTATGTATGCCCTGTTTCGCCATGGCCTAGACACACAGGCGTGTCTAATGCCGTGTGAGGCACACGGCCATTTCACACGAGCGTGTGACCTTTGTAACTTAAAAAAATTGTTTAACTTCAAAAAATTTTGTATGTGTTTGGTTTAGTCCTGACCTCTTCCTAATGCATGTTTAAGGTCTCGTTGACCTAAGAAAGGGACTTTATGTTGATAATTGACTATGATATGACGATGTATGACTTTTGATTTGAAATGATTATGAAAAGTTCTGATATGTCCGTTAATGCCTCATAACCCTAGTCCGGTGACAGATACAGGTTAGGAGTGTTACATTTGGTTGGTATCAGAGCTACGGTTTAGTCGATTCTAGGACTAACGTAATGTATGTTAGTCTAGCTATACATGTCATATTTGTAAACTTCGATAATGTGATGATTTTTGACAATTAAAATGTGTTTTATATAGTAAATTGATCCCGAAAGTGTCGTAGCTGTAATGTTGAAAGTAATGCGCCTACTCCCGCTCAAGGGACAGCGCCATCTGATTCTAGACCTGATACTAGTAGCCATGAGGGAGAGGCTAAGCAAGCCTTTTACCAAAAAATAAATGATTGGTTCACTCAGTATATGAGAACTAATCTGGCTGTTCCACAACCTTCACCTCTGCTAAATCCTCCACAAGTTTCTGTCATGCCACAAGCTAATCTGATTCAGTTGAGCAAGCCACCTGTTCATAAAATTAGAAATTATGGGGCCGAAGAGTTTCGTGCTACTACTAATGATGATGTTGAGAGAGCTGAATTCTGGCTAGAGAATACAATACAGGTGTTCGATGAATTGTCATGTACTCCTGATGAATGTCTTAAGCGTGTCATTTCACTTTTGAGAGATACGGCGCACCATTGGTGGAAGACATTGATATATGTGGTTCCGAGAGAACGAGTCACCTGGGATTTCTTCCAAGCTGAATTCCAAAAGAAATACATCAGTCAGAGATTCATCGATCAGAAGCACAAAGAATTTCTTGAGTTAAAATAGGATCGTAGTCTGATATAGAATACAAATGAGAATTTGTGAGATTGAGTCAGTATGCATGAGAATGTGTCTCGACCGAAGCAATAATGTGTAAAAGGTTTAAAGATGGCTTAAATGAAGATATCTGCTTGTTTGTTGGAATTTTGGAGATAAAAGAGTTTATTGTGCTTGTTGAACGAGCAAGTAAAGCTGAAGAACTCGAAAAAGAGAAAAGAAAAACCGATTTAGAAGCTAGAGAGGCGCAAAAAAGATCATTGAGCAAGTCATTTCATTTAACATCAAAGAAATTCTGAGATGATTTTAGTTGTTCAAAGGCTAATGTGGGACATTCGAGTAGAGATCATACTAGATCACATTCGAGTTTCAGAGCTCCAGCTACTTCTATTGCAAGTGTTAGAAATGTCTGAACCGATCAACCTGAGGGTAAACATTGTGGTAAAAGACATCCGGGAAGTTGTAGATTGAATGACCGAGCTTGCTTTAGATGTGGGTCCTTAGATCACTTTATCCATGAAGGTCTCGAGTTTGTAGAGCAAGAGATTGTGCAAAATCCGAGGCCGAGTGGCAATACAACTTGAGATAGACAGCCCAGAAATATGGGTAATGTGAGTGGTAGCTAGAGGGGAACTAAAGATACGACTATTAGATCTGAAGCTCGTGCACCTGCCAGAGCCTATGTTATTCCTGCATGTGAAGAAGCTTCGTCTCCAGATGTTATTACTGGTACTTTCATTCTTTATGATACTTCTGTGATTGCATTAATAGATCTGGGATCTACGCATTCTTATATATGCATGAACTTAGTGAGCAGTAAGACTTTGCCTGTAGAGTCTACTGAATTTGTAATTAGAGTATCGAACCCCTTAGGCTAGTGTGTTTTGGTTGACAAAGTGTGTAAGAATTGTCCATTGATGATTTGAGATTCATGTTTTTCGGCTGATTTGATGTTATTACCATTCGACGAATTTGATATAATTCTGGGTATGGATTAGTTAACTTTGCATGGTGCTATTGTAAACTACAAACGGAAGACTATTGATTTGCAACGTTAGAATGATGAGATTATTCGGATTGAGTCTAATGATCTGAATGGTTTACAGGCAATGGTCTCTTCGATGTTAGCTCAGAAATATGTGAGAAAACGTTATAAAGCCTACTTTGCTTATGTGATTGATTCGAAAGTAATAGAAAAGAAAATTGAATCAGTGTCTGTTGTCTGTGAATTCCCTGATGTGTTTCCTGAAGAACTTCTAGTATTACCTCCGATTCGAGAGGTTGAGTTTGGCATTGAATTAGTGCCAGGGACAACCCTAATTTTGATAGCTCCGTATAGAATAGCTCCGACCGAGTTAAAAGAATTAAAGTCTCAGTTGCAAGAGTTGACTGATAGAGGGTTCGCAACACCGAGATTTTCTCCCTAGGGTGCTCCTGTTATGTTTGTGAAAAAGAAAGACGGAACGATGAGAATGTGTATTGATTGTCGTCAGTTGAACAAAGTGACTATCAAGAATAAATATCCTCTGCCCAGAATTGACGATTTGTTTGATCAGTTAAAAAGAGTTACTGTGTTTTCAAAGATAGATCTCAGATCGGGTTATTATCAGTTGAGAGTAAAAAATTTAGACATTCCGAAAACTGCATTTAGAACGAGGTATGGACCCTATGAGTTTTTAGTTATGCCTTTCAGGTTAAAAAATGCACCTGCTATTCTTATGGATTTGATGAACAAAGTTTTTAAACCGTATTTAGATCGATTTGTTGACGTATTCATTGATGACATTTTAATTTATTCACGTGATTAAACTGAACATGCTGAGCATTTGAGAATAGTGTTACAGACTTTGTGTAATAAGCAGTTATTTGCGAAGTATAGTAAATGTGAATTCTGGTTATGCAAAGTTGGTTTTCTGGGACATATTGTGTCAGCATCAGGTATCCGAGTTGATCTGAGAAAAATTTCAATTGGAAACCTTTGAGAAATGTTTCTAAAATCCACAGTTTTCTGGGACTTGTTGGTTATTATAGACGATTTGTGAAAGGCTTTTCTATGATTGCTACTTCGTTGACGAAATTGCTTCAGAAAGATGTGAAATTTGAATAGTCCAAAAAGTGTCAGAAAAGCTTTGATCAGTTGAAAGCCCTATAGACAGAAGCTCCTATGTTAGTACAACAAGAATCAGGTAAAGAATTTGTAATATATAGTGATGCATCGTTGAACAGTCTAGACTGCATTTTGATGCAGGAAGGTAAAGTCATAGCTTATGCCTCGAGACAATTAAAGTCGTATGAAAAGAATTATCTAACACACGATTTAGAATTGGCGGCTATTGTGTTTACTTTGAAGATTTGGTGCCACTATCTATTTGGTGAGAAATGTCATGTTTATTCTGATCATAAAAGTTTGAAATATCTAATTACTCAGAAAGATTTGAACCTGAGACAGAGAAGATGGCTAGAACTGTTAAAAGATTACAAGCTTGTTATTGATTATCATCCGGGAAAAGCAAATGTTGTTGCTGATGCTTTGAGTCAGAAATAAATGTTTGCATTGCGTGCAATGAATACTCATTTAGTTCTGTTCGATGATGGTTCAATTTTAGCCGAATTGAAAGTGAGACCGTTGTTTTTACAACAGATTATTGATGCTCAGAAAGTTGATAAGGAGATAATAGCAAAACGAGCTCAGTATGATTTGGATTCTGATTCTGAATATCGAATTGATAATGACAATTGTTTGAGGTTTCGAGGTCGAATTTGTGTTTCGGTAAATTCAGAGTTGATTCAGATGATATTGAAAGAAGCATGGCACAGTTATTTATCTATTCATCCGGGTAGTACGAAAATATATAACGATCTGAAACAACATTATTGGTGGTCTGGAATGAAAAGAGATATCTCTGACTTTGTTTTGAAATTTTTGATTTGTCAGCAAGTTAAAGCTGAACATCAGGTGCCATCTAGTTTGTTACAACCAATTATGATTCCCGAGTGGAAATGGGATAGAGTAACGATGGATTTTGTTTTGGGTTTGCCCTTATCTCTGAGAAAGAAATATACGATTTGGGTTGTAGTTGACAGATTGACGAAATCAGCTCATTTTATTCCGGTACGATCTGATTACTTGCTTGATAAATTAACTGAGTTATACATTTTCGATATTGTAAGATTGCAGGAGGTGCCATTGTCTATTATGTCAGATAGAGATCCGAGATTCACTTCACAAATTTGGAAGAAACTGCAAGAGGCTTTAGGTACGAAATTACACTTCAATATTGCTTTTCACCGACAGACAGATGGTCAATCCGAGCGGATTATTCAGATTCTCGAGGATATGTTGAGATGTTGCATTCTTGAGTTTGAAAGTACGTGGGAACAGTATTTGCCATTGATTGAATTTTCTTATAATAATAGTTTTCAATCAAGCATTAAAATGGCACTGTACGAAGCCTTGTATGGTAGAAAATGCTCAAAGCTCAGTGAAAATAAGATACATGGGATTGACTTGATAAAAGAGACTGAATAAAAAGTAAAAACAATCCGACAAAGTCTAAAAGCAGCTTCTGATCGTCAGAAATCATATGCAGATTTGAAATAAAAAGATATTGAATTTGAGATCGGCAACAAAGTATTTCTGAAAGTGTCTCCGTGGAATAAAGTATTCCGGTTCGGTCATAAAGGCAAATTGAGTCCGAGGTTCATTGGGCCGTATGAGATCATAGAGCGTGTCAGGCCAGTTGTGTATAGATTGCTATTGCCACCTGAACTAGAAAAGATACATAATGTGTTTCACATATCGATGCTTCGACGATACAGATTTGATCCCTCGCATGTAATTTCCCCATCTGAGATAGAAATTCAGTCCGATATGACCTATGAAGAAGAACCGATCCGTATCTTGGCTCACGAGGTTAAAGAATTGAAAAATAAGAAAATTTCGTTAGTAAAAGTAATGTGGCATCAACACGGTATTGAAGAGGATATGTGGGAGCCCGAAGATGCTATGAGACAACAATATCCGAATCTGTTCAACAGTAAGATTTTCAGGGACGAAAATCCCTAAGGGGAGAGAGTTGTAACATCTCGATTAATGGTTTCATGACCACAAATCTGAGTCAAAAAAATATTTTAATATTATTTTTCGTGCTTATAATATGTGAATTGATATCGGTGAAAATTTCGTATAAAAATTTGATCATTTGTGTGCTTAATTTAGAAAAAGGATCTAATCGCGTAAAATGTAAAAGTGGCTAGCTATTTGTTAAATGTACTTAAGTGTTATGTCTTATTAAAAGAGAGGTCCTTAAGATGTTATTAGACCATAACTAAGGTTAATGGACATTAATGACCATCCATTAATTGATTTTTATATGGTTTAACAAAGGGTAAAATTGGTATTTGATTATTAATTATAAGTTAAATAAAATAAAAGCCATTTTTTCTTCCATTATCATCATATAGCTAAATTTGAAGAAAGAAAATAAAGCTTTCATAGTCATTTAGGGTTTGGCACATTGATAAGCTTGATTAAGGTATGTATCTTGCTTGGTTTTTTATAATTTCTATGTTTTTGTGATCGTTGCTGAGTAATCTTTCAAGCCCATGCCTCAATTTTTTTAATTTGATTATGATTTTAAGATGTGCCATTGTTGATAATGTGAGTTTTATGAAGTTTGATGATAGAAAATGAAAGATATGTGTTAGATTATTATGTTTTGTATTGGGATTTTTGGTGAATTTGAGTATTTTAGACTAAATAGTAAAAATAAGAAATTTAGGGGCTAAAATATGAAATAAATGAAATATGTGGGCTTATATGAGCTAAAGGAAAATTTAGCTAGGCATATGTGAAAGGAAATTATGCATATTTTGTGATTTTATTAAATAGGGACTAAAGTGTTAAAATGTGAAAATGTGAAAATGTGAGGGATAATATGTAAAATGCCGTAAATATGTGTATATGGATTGAATTGAATGATTTTTTGAATAAAAAGTTCAAATTTGAATTTATATAGATCAAGAACCAAAGAAAATGGAATTAGATCGGGGAAGTCGAAAGTCGTTGAATAGCCATTCGTTTCCGTACGAGGTAAGTCTATATACAAATAAATGTGTTTGAATTGATTTATTCATGTTTATATGATATTGAATTGTGATGAATTGTTATAGAAGTTGAATATGTGAAGTTGAGAAAGTTTCGATAATGTGACGACGTTCGAAAGCCCCGTACGAACAACAGGATTAGTTAGGATACATATGTCATGACGTAGGATTTTCGATATGTGATTTTGTGTAAGATCACATCTGAGACGTTGGCATCGATTTGAGATTTATGTGGAAGACCATGTCTGGGACATCGACATTGTATTTGATTTCGTGTAAGACCTTGTCTGGGACAGGGGCATCGATATTTGATTACATGTAAGACCATGTTTGGGACGTTGGCTTTGTGCTAGCTTTTCGGGCTATCCGCATATCCTATTTAATTCTGTATGGTTCAACGGGCATTCTGAGAAATACGTGATTGAATGAATGAATAACCGATTCAGGTACGTAGAGATGTGTTCAACATTTCTTAATGAGAAGTAAGTATATGTGTAAGTGATGATATGTGATATAAGTATGAGAAATTATGCCATATGTGCATTGAATTGGGAATATGTAAAATTAGGGGTGAGCAAAACTCGATTCGACTAGAAAAAATCGAAAAAAAATTTGAATTTTGAGTTAAACGAATCGAGTTATTCGAGTTAATTGAGTTATTCGAGTCAATTCGAATTTTTTTTGAATCGAGTTGAGTTTTCGAATTCGAATAACTCGAATAATACGAATAATTCGAATTTCAAACTATAATATTTTACATTTTTATCCCAAACTCCCAAGCCTTTTTACTTTTCCCTCAAAACTTTTACTCCTTCCCACTTTTCCCCCAAAACTTTTACTCCCCTTCCATCCCAACCCCCCAATCTACCCAAAATTCATTTCCCACCAAAATTTGACTCTCCTATTTACTTTTTCTCAAAATTTTACTCCAAAAAACCCTCAAAACTTTTTTATTTCCCCCCATAATTTTTACTCCCTCCCACTTTCCTCCTAAAATTTTTACTTCCTTCCAATCTTACCTCCCATCTACCACAAATCCATCCCCCCCCCCTCCCCAAATTTTTTTTAATATTTTCCCTCCAAAATTTTACTCTCCCCTATTTACTTTCCCTCAAACTTTTATCCCCCAAAATTATTTATTTTCCCCCTAGATTTTTACTTCTCACCCTTTACTCTCAAATAAAAAATCAAAATTATCCAAAAAAATTACTAAACATAAATAGTAATAATTTTATTTATATCTACTATTTATATTATTAAATTAAATTTCACATTTTATATTATTTATATTATTGAATTGTTTAGCCATATTGAATATTTATATTAAAATTGAATTATTAATTATGCCATTAAATATTCATGTTAAAATTTTATATTGGTATCAATTTCACATTTTATCTTTAAAATAATTTTTATTAAAAAATCACATTTTTACATTTAATATATTTTTTAATTCCAAAATACATAGTGACAAGAATCTGAAGATAATTGAAACAACTAAGCAAGCAAAGAAGCTAACCCGTATATAAAAGATTAATAAATAAATTATGAGGAGATGAAAGTTAATAAAAATTTTGATTAAGGTGGACAAATTTTATTACGATGGGTGATAGTGGTTACAAGGACCTAAAATTATTATTTAAAATTTAACTCGAACAAATATATTCGATTCGATTCGATTCGAATTTCATCTCACTCGACTCGATTCGAGAAAATTTCAAATCAAATTAGGATGATAAAATATGATTCGTCAACTCGATTAACTCGAAATTTTTTCATTCGATTCGATCCAACGCTCACCCCTATGTGAAATGTATATGAAATATGTGGTCTGTGATAGTATTTGGCTATGGAGTATATGTATTTTATGATGCTTATATGTTTAAAATGATAAGTTATTTGTATATGGCATACTAAGCTTTTGGAATCTTACTTTGTGTGTGTTTGCATTGTGTTTTAGATATCGAAGCTACTAAAGGCTCGGGGATTGTCGAGGATCATCACCACACTATCAAACTTATCTTCGGTACCTTTTGAAAGTGTAAATATCTAAGTATGACATGTATAGTCTATTTAAATTGAGATATGTTTTTGAGTTACTAATATTTAGCCATGTTATATGGCTTGGTTTTGATTGTGTTTATGAATGACTTTTGAGTGTAAACTATGTGATGCAATATTGCCAATATGATGTGTTCATGGATGGCCAAAGAGAATTGGACAATTTGGTAAGATTTTGGTATATGCTTATTTGAGGAATTGGTAAGATTATGGCATGTGAATGAATGAAGTAAATTGAGGTTATGAAACATATATTTTGGCATGACTTTGGCTTATGATTTGGCATGATTTGGTATGGATTATAAGCATGAAATAGGTTGATAATAATATGACATGAATGATGTATGTATTGTGAATAAAATTGGTTGAAAGTATGGTGCAATTAATGCTTGTAGGGAGGACCTAAAATGGGTGGCATATTGGCCTTGTAAATGGCCTGTTTTTGCCCACACGGGCTTGTGTCTCTTCCGTGTTGCTCGAGGGTCATTTCGGAATGAGCCTGGGTAGACCACACGGTCACACACATGGGTGTGTGCCAAGCCGTATGGCTAAGTCAGTTTCGAGCAGGGGCTAGACACACGGGCATATGACTGGCCGTGTAACCCAAGTCAGTAGCCTTCTTAATTTTCACATGGCCTGGCACACGGGCATGTCTTGTGTGTGGACAAGTCAGTATGTATGCCCTGTTTCACCACGACCTAGACACAATGGCGTGTCTAATGCCGTGTGAGGCACACGGCCTGTTCACACGGGCGTGTGACCTTCGTAGTTTAGAAAAAAATTTAGCTTCGAAAAATTTTGTATGTGTTTGATTTAGTTCCGGCCTCTTCCTAATGCATGTTTAAGGTCTCGTTGACCTAAGAAAGAGACTTTATGTTGATAATTGACTATGATAGGATGATGTATGACTTTTGATTTGAAATGATTACGAAATGTTTCGATATGTCCGGTAATGCCTCTTAACCCTAGTCCGGCGATGGATACAGATTAGGGGTGTTACATAAACAGTATAAAAGAAATAGATGACAAATTATTGAAGAGAATTAATGAATGGATTAATAAAATCAATTATGAATGAAAAATTCTGGGGCAATTGAAATGCTGTGGCAATTCTCAAAGAATAAGTGGGGAGGATTTGTACTATTGAATGATAAAGGTTAGAATGACTCAAGTGTTATTTTTATATCATAATAATGTCATGCCAAAATCTTGACCATTCTACTACTCAGGGATTCACTACTACAGTTTGCTTCTTTCAAGAGCCAGACTTTAAGCTATCATTTTGAGTTTTTGTATGTCTACAGAACTCAAGAATGATATCCAGACTGTTCTTCCTTTCCCTGTACAGATTGCAACTTCTACATTTAGAGTGTTGTGAATATTCTTTCGAATACTCACCTGTATCAATCAATAATAATCTAATTTATTTAATCTTTTCAAAATTAAATCAGATCTAACAATATACCATACAATCATCTATGTCTAGAGCTTGCATGCATGCATTTAAAATAAGCACAAATCGAATGAAACAATAATCTATTCAAAATCAGACCATGGACTTTAAAGATAGTAAAAATTCACCCAAATAATTCCAACCCAATGAGATTTAGCTCATGGATTAGACATTCAAATCCAAAATAAAACCATTCAACATCATCATTCAAGTTTACGAATCACAAAGCTCAAATTAGAAAATAAAGGCTCGTTACTCCAACTTTCACTTTAATACTGAAATTTGATACAAAACCCAGGGCAGATTTCTCTTCCCCTTCATTGTATCTGTGATTTTTGCTCTGTAAGTTGCTACCCTCTCCTCTCTTTTCTCTAAAATTTTCCACGAGAATTCGATGCAGAAACAAGCTGCTGTCAAATTCCTCTCTCTCCAAAATCGTCATCCCTTCTTTTCTTTTCTCTTTCTTCCTTTATAGGGTAGGTCTCCCCTTTCAGCATACACCATTTGCTTTCTTTTTTTTAGGGTGGTTTATCTAGTATAAGTATAGCTTGCTAAGAGTGACATGGATTGAACACTGCGTCATCTTCCTAGAATTTCTATGGCATTCTTATTGGCAATCTAACCAACATTTTTCCATGGTAATATTTCACTTCATTCATTTTCTTTCTCCTTTCTCGCTTTTCTTCTTCATCCTACACCTGTTGCCAACAATAACCAGCACCCTTTTTCCTCGGTAACAAATAATGACATTTATAGCATGATCCAATCTTTGTTATGCAATGTTCTAAAAATATGCTAAAAACTCAAACATATTTACTTAATTACAAACAATTAATTCAATCTAGAGGCCTAAAATATAACTCTTTTCAAGAGTTATCACTAACCTAAGCTAAATTCACCTAATCCCCTGTCATATGTTCTAAGTGTATTGAATAATTTAAGCTCATTATCGAACATCATAACTAAAGATTGCATTCCACATAGGAAAAATAGTATTTAGTAGTTATGTGGCAGTGGTAAAACAAATTTAACGAGACTAGAATGAGCAGACATACTAGATATATAATGCAATCTAAATGCACATACACCTCTAAACCTAAGGGATGCATTGTCCTTAATGCATGTATAGATATGTAACAGAAAAACAAAAATATGTATAGAAAATGTCATGGAAAAAGAAATAAAATGCATGAGGTAGGGAAAAGAAAAAAAAACTTCCCTAGCTTGAACTGAAGTGTAGTTACTTCATTTGGCCTTGCAAGTGGATTTACGGGCATTGATTTTATACCACACCTTCCTCTTTATGGGGTTCATTTCGTCTCCCTCCTTATTAGTTTCTGTGAGCTCATCAACAAGATGATTGATGTCACGGTCTTGTGCAGTCGTGGAATTCGTGGTGGCAGTAGTGGCAGTGGCAGTTTTATCTTTCTCTTCTTCTTCTTCATTCTCAATATTTAATGATGTCGTCTTCTCAAGCTCCTTAGCAACAGTTTCCCTTCATCAGTAGTGATTCCAAAATTCACAGATTCGACTTTGGCAACAGGAGTTTGAGCTGGCTCCTCTGCAGCTTCAGGAATTGGGATCAAAGAGGTGGAAAAAGCAAGGAATTCTTGCATCGGGTTTGTAAAGTTCTTCTGCAAGGATATTTTAAAAGCCAAATCTCTACTTCTCACATAAGTCCAATATTAAGCCTACTGCTCCTTGGCCTTGACCATCTCTTCAGCTAGTTGAAACTGCTGAATCTCAAAGAGGGAAATCCTTTACTCTAGTTTCTTTAAAGAGTGCAACACTTGAGTTTGAAGAAGCTACGAGATGTTGAGGGTGCTATCATGGGAAAATGTGCAGCAATAGAAGTGGTAGTCTAACTATGCTGAATTGATTTTGCAGCATCAATGCCTTGGAATTTGGCAAAAATGGCTTGGGACAGTCCACCTTTATTGTGGGTGTCATCCTCATCAGCATTGAAAGGGACTCTAGCAGTGCGGCATAAAGCAGTAATGAAAAAGGGGAAGTTTAGGTTGGCCGCATTTTCTCAGCACACCATTGCACCTCCTAAAAAATGATCCGGCCAATATTTATTCTTCTCCCCATAATGATGGAGTGTAATAATAGCATCATCTTTTTTGAAATAGTTATATTGTGAGTAGATGGCATGAGGCGGCTCCTCAAAAAATGGTACCACACTTTCCCAATAGGCTTTACAAAAGCCCTCTCAACGGTATAGAAATCTTGATTGGAAATAGTCTAACGCGTACCTTCAACACAGAATTCATTCAAGACTTGAATCAATCCATCAATAGTGACATTGTCAGCAAAGGGTGTGTGTTCATCTTACACATCAGCAATCCTAAATTGGGCGTTAATATGATCTTCATCAAACGGAACTGAAGTACCATGAACATAGTTAAAAGGAGAATGAGGTGAATTAACATGCACATAAAATTCATGAACAACCTTTCCGAAAATGTCCTCAAGGTTCAAACAGAAAATACTCCACCCATGCTTCTCTACAATGGAGGGCACGAACTCATCATAGCCCATGTATGGTTCTTCCTTGAATAAGAACCCTTGTTCGAAACAAAAAGGGTGCTTTACAATGTTATTGTTGTATTTTGTATCCGTGGCACTGTTGAAAAAGGTTTTAGGTCAGATGGTGTTGGCCCGCGATGATGCAACAGCCTTTAAAGAAATCTTTACTCGTGCCATTAAAGGAGGATAGAGAGAAACCTTGAAAAATGTGGTAAGAGGAAATGAAGAAGTTGAAGAGAAAGAAACGGTAAAGATGGAAAAATTTGTGGGAAATGTAAGAGATGTGAGCAGTTGAAAAGAGGTGAGTAGAAGATATAATGTTGACAGTTCAGGAAAATGAAACATGCAGAGTAATCTTTGTGGCGCGGCATGGAGGAGAAAAAAATAAGAGGATTTTTTGGGGGAAATATGAGGTGACCTAGCCCTAAAAAAAGTTTTGGCTTTTACTCATTAAGCTACCCAATTAACAGAATAGGCCAGCTATCCAAAAATCTCTCCCTTGGACTTTTCTGTTCGGTCAACCCATGTTACCTCGTACCTCGACATTTATTCACCCAATTTGTCACGGCATAATTTCCTTCTAAGTTACTGCGGCAAAGTGCTCTTAGTATCACAATTGATAATCCCACATTTCTATTCTATCTCCAGAAATCTAGAAAAACTGCCCATTAATCAAATGTAAAAACATAAATGAAACAACATTAAATAATTAATGATAACAGATAACAAAAATGAAATGAAAGTAAAAAAAATTAAAGAAAGGAAAAATAAAAACAAAATTGCTAACTCAAACATCTTGGAGGTCAATGGATTGCTTGTCACAATCCACATGAGCACCCCAGTACTGCTTTAGGCGTTGTCCATATACTTTGAATGTGACCCCTATTTTCAAGTCTTTGATACTAACAACTCCGTGCAAATATACTTGAGCTACTTCAAAGAGACCTGACCAGCAAGATTTTAATATACCAGGGAACAATTTGAGCCTAGAGTTGAACAACAACACCTATTGCCCTGGTTCAAATTGCCTTGGCATAATTTTGTTATCATGCCAACGCTTAGTCTTCTCTTTGTACAATTTAGCATTTTCATATGCTTGTGCCCTAAATTCTTCCATTTCATTCAGTTCTAATAACCTTTTATGGCTAGTAGTGACCCAATCCATGGTCAACTTTTTAATAACCTAAAATGCTTTGTGTTCGAGCTCAACAGGTAGGTGACATGGCTTCCTATAAACAAGCTTAAAAGGTGACATCCCCAATGGTGTTTTAAATGCAGTACAATAGGCCCACAAAGCTTCATCCAGTCTGGAGGACCAATCCTTACATGTTCGGTTCACCACTTTTTCTAGAATCTTTTTAATTTATCTGTTAGAAATCTCAACTTGTCCATTTGTTTTTGGGATGATATGCCATGGCAATCTTATGTTTCACCCGATACCTATGCAAGGAATTAGCCACTAGCTTGTAATCAAAATGAGATCCTTCATCACTAATAATGGCTATAAGCGGACTAAGTCTTGTGAAAATGTTCTTGTGCAAGAATTTCATTACTGACTTTGCATCATTAGTAAAAAGCACAACAGCTTTGACCCACTTAGAGATATAGTCCACTGCCAATAGTATGTACATGTTTCCTACCAACAGTGGAAATAGACCGATAAAGCCTATTCCTCATACATCAAACAACTCAATCTCTAGAATATTTTGCAGCGACATTTCGTGTCTCCTAGACAGATTTCCTATTCCCTAACAATGGTCACACAACTGATAAATTTCATGAGCATCTTTGAACAGACTCGGCCAATAAAATCTTGACTAAAGTACTTTAGCAGCAGTTCTCATTCCTCCAAAGTGTCCTTCATAAAGAGCCGAATGACAATGTTGCAGAATGCTATATGTTTCGTCATCAATGACACACTTCCTAATTATCTTATCAGCACAATGCTTAAATAGGAAAGGTTCATTCCGATTATAATGCTTGGCATCATGAAGGAATTTTTGTCTTCTTTGGCTGATGAGATCAGGTGGCATCACACCATTTACCAAAAATTTCACTATAACGGCATACCAAGGTAATGCCATGGCAACTAATAGTTGCTCATCTAGAAAGTCTTCTTTAATAGTTTTTCATTGCCATATTCATTTCTAGATTCTATACTTGATAAGTGATCAGCCACTTGATTTTCAGTCCCATTTCGATCTCTAATTTCCAAGTCTAACTCCCACAACAAGAGTATCCACCTAATCAATATTGGCTTGGCATCTTTCTTGCTCACAAAATACTTAATATCAAAGTGATATATGTAACCTGTGACCTTGGTACCAATTAGATAAGAGTTGAATTTATCGAATGTGAGCACCACAACCAATAACTGCTTTTTCATGGCGGTATAGTTAAGTTGCACATCCGTCAGGGTTCTGCTTACATAATATATTGCACATAGTACTTTATCTTTCTTTTTCCCCGACATTGCTCCCACAATATAATCGCTGGAGTCACACATGAGTTTAAAAGGCAGTTTCCATTCTGGATCTATTACAATTGATGCTGTTACTAGCCATTTCTTAAATTCCTCAAAAGCTACCAAGCAATGTTTATCAAAATTGAAAGGTCTATTTTGCTCCAGTAAGGTGCATAAGGGTTTAGATATTTTCAAAAAATCCTTAATGAATATACTATAAAATTTCGCAAGACCTAAAAAACTTCTAATACCCTTGACATTGGTGGGAGGTGGCAATTTTTCTATTAATTCAATTTTTTCTCTATCTACTTCAATCCATCACTGCAATATCCTATGCCCTAGAACAATTCCTTCTCGAACCATGAAGTGACATTTTTCTTAGTTTAAAACAAGTTCTTCACAATAGCACAGAACCAATTCCAGATTTTTTAAGCAATCATCAAAATCATTACCAAACACAGATAAATCGTCCATGAAGACTTTAAGAAAGTTTTCCATGTCTGAGAATATGGCCATCATAAACGCTGACAGGTTAACGAGGCATTACATAACCTGAATGACATTCGTCTAAATGCATAAGTTTCATATGAACACATGAATGTGGTCTCCTCTTGGTTATTAAGAGCAATGGGAATTTGACTATACCCTGAATAACCATCTAAAAAATAGTAGAAAGCTTTTCCAGCTAATCTATCTAACATCTGATCAATAAATGGTAGGGGAAAATGGTCCTTCCTAGTTGTATTGTTAATCTTACGATAGTCCATGCATACTCTCTATCCCGTGACAGTGCGAGTCGAAATAAGCTCATTGTTATCGTTACTCACTATTGTGGCACCTCCTTTCTTGGGTACACATTATACAGGGCTTAGCTATAAGCTGTCTGAAATCGGGTAAATAATACCAGTATCAAGCCACTTGATAATTTCTTTCATGACAACTTCTTTCATTACCGTATTTAGTCTTCTCTGTTGTTCAATAGAATTTCTATGACAACCTTCCAATAAAATTTTATGCATACAAAAAGTAGGGCTAATTCCCTTTATATCAGCAAGGGTCCATCCTAATGCCTTCTTAAATCTTCAAAGGGCTTCTAACAACTTGACTTCTTGCTCGAGTGTTAACTCTATAGAAATTACTACCGCCAAAGAGTTGTTGTCTCCCAAATATGCATATTTTAAATGTTGCGGCAAATGTTTCAAATATCCATATTTTAAATATTGCGGTAAAGGTTTCAAATATGCATATTTTAAATCCAAAGATTCGAACTTCTTCACTGGTCTATCCACAGACTGCTTGGCTTCCATAAGTTCACCAATGTCCTAAAAAATTACCGCATTACTCTGTTCAAGTGAGTCTTCATCACTATCAGAATTGTTGTGGAAAAATTTGCAAACTCTTCCTCTACTACTATTTCTATCAACCCAATGGCATAGCATTTTTCATTCTCATCTGCACATTTCAAGGCATCAAACGCATTGAAAATAATCTACTGATCATTTACCCTCATGGTTAATTTGTCTTTCTGTACATCAATTAAAGTCCTGCCAGTACCAAGAAAATGTCTTCCAAGAATAATTGGCACATACTGGCTAGCTTCACATTCTAAAATAAGAAAATATGCAAGAGAAATAAATTTATCTACTCTTACCAGCACGTCTTCAATTTTACCTTCCAAATGTGCGTAGGATCGATTAGCCAGTTGCAACGTAATCATAGTATGTCTTTCTTTCCTAATTCCCAGCGGCATTAGATTTATTCTCGCTCTTAAATCACATAATGATTAACCAACATAATGATTTCCAATTGAACATAGGATATTGAAACTCCCTAGGTCCTTCAACTTTGAAGGTAATTTATTCACCAAAATTGTTGTGCACCCTTTAGTGAGAGCAACAGTCTCAAATTCTCCCAATTTGCACTTCTTTAACAATATATCTTTCAAAAACGTCACATAATTGGGCATCTGCTCCAAAACTTCTAATAGTGGTATGTTGATATGGAGTTGCTTCAAAACATCCAAAAATCTTTTGAACTGAACATCCTGTTTAGATTTATAGAATTGCTAAAGAAAAGGTAGAGGTGGTCGTCCTTCAGGTTGCTGATATTGTTTTGCTATGGCATTTTTGTTGGCAACATGACCTGATTCTACTGCAACATTCTTTTGTTTACCCTTTCAAGTGTAGTATGATTTTTAATTGATTTTGAATTATTTTCATGGTTGAGTCTGGAGTTGTCCTCTTCTACAGTGGTGTCTTAAACAACATCATCCAACTGTGTCCCACTTCTGAGAGTGATAGCCTTACACTATTCCTTCCCTTATTTTCTCTTATTCTCGGTATCACTTGGCAATGCTCCTTGTGGTCTCGAATTTAAAGCATTTGCTATCGGCCCCACTTGATTCTCAAGAGCTCTAAGAGATGCAACCTGCCTTTGAATTACAACATCATTCTTGGCCATATATTCCTTCAACAAGGCTTTAATGGAGGTAGAATATGATCCTTGACCCTGTTGAACATTTTGCCTCGGTATAGGATTATTATAACCAAGCGGTACACTATTAGCAGTCTGCCTCGCAACATTGTTTAAATTCCCCACACCTTGATTATTCCAACTAAAGTTCAGATGCTGCTTCCACCCTAGATTGTAGGTATTGGAACAGGGGTTATTATTTTAGATAAAACTACTCATGTAGTACATAAATGTTGGGTTTGATAGGCATTCATCGAACACATGGTCGTCACCGCAATAAACACATGATAGTTCAACTGGTTTCATCTCTTGGACTGTAGTGGGCCTTTTCATTGTTTAGATCATATTAGCTAAAGAAGATACCTGGGTTGTCAAAGAAGTGATTGCATCAAGCTCCATGGTACCAGCAGCTTTCTTACCCGTCCCAGCTCTCGTGGTAGGATATTGATGATTATTGTTGGCAAACTTTTCCAAAATCTCATATGCTTCATTATAAGATTTATCCAACAAGGTACCATTGGCAGAAGCATCAACTTTCATCCTCGTATGCCCATTCAACCCATTATAAAATATCTTCATCTGCGTCTAGTGTAGGAATCCATGCATCAAACATTTTCAAAGTAATTCTTTAAAATGTTCCCAAGCTTCATAAAGTGTTTCATCCTCTGATTGCCGAAAAAATGTGATGTCATTTGTAACAGCCCGATTTTAGCTAAATCAGAACAGTGGTTTTGAAACCACAAATATGAGGTTGAAAAATTATTTTAATATTATTTTTCGTCTTTATAGCATGTGAATATGTATGTGTGAAAATTTTGTGAAATAATTTTAGCATTTGAGTGCTTAGTTTGATGAAAGGACTAAATCGCATAAAATGCAAAAATAGCATGCTATAAGTTAAAAGTGTTTAATTGCTATGATTTATTAAATGTGAGGTCCTTATGATATGATTAGACCATTATTAGTGGATTATGACATAAATGGTCATGTATTATAAGTTTTATTATGTTTTAATTAAGGGTATTTTAGTAATTTTAAAAATAAAGGTTAATTAAATAGACTAAAGCCAAATTTAGTCTATCTTTGTCTTCCTTAATCGAAATTGAGAAATAAAAAGAAATATTCCTTGATTAAAGTATATTCTTTGCTCGGTTTTTTATATTTTTTACGTTTTTGAGATCGTTGCTTCGTGTTTTAGCTAGCCTGTACCCTAATTTTTTGAATTGGTTGATGAATTTGTGAGTTGCCATTGATGATAGCTTGATTTTTGTGAATGTTGATGATGGAAAATGAATATTTGTTGATAGTTATACAAGTTTTATAAAGTGATTTTTGACAAAAATGTCAAAAAGGGATTAATTTGTAAAATGTGAAAATTATGTGGTTGAAATGTGAAATAAATGTGAAATATGGACTGCTAGGGACCTATAGTACATTCGGCCAAGCATGGGTTTTGTCAAATTTGGTGTAATTTGTGTTTTTGTGAAATGAAGACTAAATTGAATAAATGTGGAACTTTAGGGGATATGATGTAAAAATGTCCAAATAGGTATTTTGGATGAAATTGAATGATTTGATGAATAAATGATTTAATTTTGAATGTATATAGATCAAGAACAAAAGAAATCGAATTTAGATCGGGGGAAATCGAAAGTTATCGAATAGTTGATCCGATCTGATCTTTTTATATACGAGGTAAGTTCATATGCAAATAAATGTCTTTAAATTGAATTATACATGTTTCATTATCATTGAATTGCTATGAATGTTGAATGAGCAAATACGAGCAAGATTCGATGAAGTTATGATTTCTGAAAGTCCCGTACAAACCTTATGAATAGTATAGGATACGAATGTCATGACATTAGGATTACCGAAATGTGATTACATGTAAGACCATGTCTGGGACATTGGCAATGTATTGTGATTACGTGTAAGACCATGTCTGGGACATTGGCATTGTTATATGATTTTGTATATGACCCTGTCTGGGACAGTGGCATTGATATGTGATAACATGTAAGACCATGTCTGGGACATTGGCATTGTTATATGATTTTGTATATGACCCTGTCTGGGACAGTGGCATTGATATGTGATAACATGTAAGACCATATCTGGGATATGGCATTGTGCGAGCTTTATGTGATTTTCAAGTATCCTTAACGATTTCGAATGGTTCAACGGGTAAAGTCAAGTCAAGAAATAATGTATGAATGAGTTAAGTGATTCAGGTACGTACGATATTCATACAAGTATTGAAAAGGGAAGTATTTGACGAATTCAATTATGATATTGAATATGTGTACAATGAGAAAGGTTTGTGAACTTGTATGTGTTTAGCTATGCTTAGCATATTTGATTTGATATGCAAATATTCATATGATGACTTTATTTGTATATGGCTTACTAAGCTTTTAAAGCTTACTTTGTGTGTTCTTTCCCTGTTTTATAGATTATCGAAGCTAGCTCGAACTCAGGGATCATCGGGAAATGTCATCACGCTATCAAGCATCTTGTTGGTACTTTTGAAGCTCTCTCTCTATATATATATGATATATGACATTATAGGCTACTGTCATCTTGGCATGTTTTGAACTTTGAATTTAGCCATGTAAGTTGGCTTGTAAATGGTGTTGTTGATGAAGTTGAATTTGGTCTATGTTATGAGTTAATATATGATATGTGATGTATTTATCATGCTTTATGTTTTGGTAGGCTTGATATGGTCATTTTGATGGGTTGATGGATAAGTATTTAGTAAATTGTTAATGATGTGTTATGGTTTGAGAAATGGTAAGCTTTGGTATAATTTAAGAAGATGTTTGGATAACATTTTGGTTTAGTAAATGCTTGATGATTTGGGTTATGTCTAAATGTGAATATTTGTAAAGTAACATTTGTATTTGGTATGTTTTGGCTATGGATTTGAGTAGTTAAGAGTATGATTTATAAATGGCGTGAAATATGTATGCAATAGCATGTTTTGGTTGCCTAATAATGTATTGAATTGGTACAAATGTTATGATTTAGGTATGCTTGAGAAAGGGTGAGAAATATGGCTTTAACCAAGCCTATTTTCACTCCACATGGCCAAGCACACGAGCGTGTGGCTTGACGGTGTGTGACACATGGCCTTGGTACACGGTCGTGTGCCCCCTGGGGTAGCCCTTCGAATTAAGTCAATATGCCCTATAGGTTTGGCAAGGCCTAGACACATGGGGGTGTCTACTGGCCATGTGAGACACACGGGTTGGCACATGGGCCTATGGTCGGCCGTGTGATCCAAGTCAGTATACCCTCCAGATTACCCACAGCCATGGCATATGGGCGTGTCTCCGACCGTGCGGCGCAGGTTAGAATGTATGCCTTGTTTTCACATGGCCTATGATACGAGCATGTCTGGTGGCCATGTGAGGCACACAGCCTATTCACACAGGCATGTGACCCTTGAGTGCTTGAAAAGTTTCTAAGTTCCCTTAAGTTTTTAAATGTTATCGATTTAGTCCCGAACCTCTTTTAAGCATGATTTAAGGTCTCGTAGGGCCTTATAAGGGACAATGTGAATATGTATAATGGATTTTTATTATGAATGCATAAATGTAAGTATTGTAACACCCCTTACCTGTATCGAGGCTGGAACAGGATACGAGGCATTATCGAACACATACACAGTCATTCATGAAAAAAAAAAGGCTATAAAATTTTTTCTTTAAAACAACTTCATTCATACATACAATTTGTCCATGATATGGGACTACGAGGCCCAAAACAACCATCGGAAAGGATTCAAGACTAAATCGAAGACTACAGAAAGTTTGGGAAATTTTCCCTAATATAGAGCCACACGTCCGTGTGAGATAGGGGACATGCCAGTGTGCTCACAACACGCCCATGTACTCCAGCCATGTAACTCCTGACTATGACGTCAGCATCAATTTAGGGTCACACAGCCGTATGAATTAAAATTAAATGAATTTTTCATAAAAAGGTGTAGACTTCACACGGCCAGAGTACATGCCCATGTGGGTAGGCCGTGTCTCTCACACGGCCAAGACACACGCCCGTGTCTTAGCCCTTGTGTTTACTACTAAGCATCCTGACTTGTAAAAATTAGGGTGTAGGGGATACACGGCCATTCAACACACCCGTGAGGCAGACAGTGTGCCACACACGGTCTAGACACATGCCAGCGTGTCTGTAACAGCCTAATTTTCAGTGGTATCGGGAATAGAGATTTGAGATCACTAAATCCGACGGGTGAGTTGAAAATTTAATAAATTAATACCTATGAGTTAAATATGAATATAAAAGCATTTTTGAATTAGTGAATTTAGTGATTTAAAAGAATTAATTAGCTAAAATGGGTCGAGAATGAGGTATCGAGACCTCGACTTCATAAACCGAGCCATAAATATTTTTAGAAATATTTATGGAGTGTTGGTGAGGTAATAATAAAATTTAGTCAGAAAATTTTGACGTTTGGGTGGATAATTAAATAAAAAGAACTAAATTGAAAAAGGTGTAAAAGTTGCTAAAATGATTAAATAGCTCAATTGTCAAATGAGGAAGGACCTAAAGTGAAAATAAGCCCAAAGGAGATATTTTGAGCGGCAATAGCTGAGAAAAGTCAGGAAATGGGTGAAATAAGGGCAAAATTAGAAAATTGCCAAAATTGGCTAAATAAAAATGGGACTAAATTGGAATATCTAGAATTCTCTTCATTTCTCTTCATATTCATCAGCTGAAAAACAGCCAAGGAGGAGGGTTCAAGTTGGTTTTCATACTCCAGCTTCATGTAAGTTTAATTCTTGCTTTCTCCTTGAAATTTTTATGTTTTTTGGACTTTTACAATTGGGTCCAACTTATTATTTCATTAGTTTTTGATTCCATGGCTAATTTTTGAAGTTGTTATGGATGAGTGTTGGAAATATATGATGATTTGGCATGGAATTAGAGCTTTAAATTGTTTATATGTTGATTTTATTGAAAGAATTGAATAGAAAGTGAATGTTTGGGACCTAAGTGTAAAAGAGTTTGAAGTTAGAGTTTTATGTGGAAATTCTGAATTTTAATAGTTATGAAATAACTTATAAAGTCTAGTAAAAGTATTAATTGAGAAAATTATCTTAATTTAGGGGTTAATTGAGCAAGGACTGAATTGTATGAATTGTGAAATTTGGGGCAAAATGGAAATTAACATTTTGCACTACAACTGTTTTGGACAGCAGCAGTAGTCTAACTTTGAAAAATCACCAAATATTGTAGAAATGGAATTAGAGAATGAATAAAATATGAAATTAAAGCTTATTGAGTCTAGTTTCTTATACAATAAATTATGTAAGAAATGGAATTTTAAATCATGAGATATGATAAATTTTATGAGACAAGGTCAGAATGATTTCGGGTTCCCCTGTTCTAATTTTGTAAAATCATAAAAAATTGGATAAAAATAATTATGGGATTAAATTTATATGGTTATAATCCTGAATGGGTCTATTTTCAAGAGAAACAAACGAAAACATCATTCAAATTCTGTATGAGGATATAATTAATTTTTAGTGAAGAAGGGTCGGAACTGTCAGACAGCAGAACAGGGGAGATTTCAATGAATAAACTGTATTAATTGGCCCAGCCAAAAATTATGAAATTTTTATGGTAATAAGATATGTGAGTCTAGTTTCAGGAAAAATTAGCAGATCTTAATTTTGAGTTCCGTAGCTTCAGATATAAATAATTTAGTGACTATGACACAGATGGACAGCTTGAATATTCACCTAAGTAGATAGTGAAAATTATGGATAATGTTACCTACAAATATGTTGTTTATACTAAGGATGTGGATGGAGAGGAGGAGGAGGAAAATATACAAAAATATATGAATGACTCGTGTATAAATTGATCACATGCCTGATTACAATCGATAAGTGTTGGATTAGAAATGATATAATGTTTTATTTGAAATATTTATTATGAAATTATAATTATTGTTATAATATAAAAATTGAACTTTTGAGTCTATATGACTAAATTTTAGTGATTATTTGTTAATTTTATGAATTTCATGATGTGTTATTTCATATGTATTGATGATAAAACCGTGAATAATGTAAAAGCATGAAAATTGAATAAATGATCAAATTGAGCATTTCATTCGATGACAAGATGAATTGAAGGAAAAGACCATGGTTGGACCATGGCAACAAGTGATAAGTGATAGCTTCGGCTACACTTATCCGATCAAGACAAGTGAAAGTGATAAGTGATAGCTTCGCTACACTTATCCGATCAATGACAAATGAAAAGTGAAAAGTGGTAGCTCCGCTGCCGATCGATAAAAAGTGGTAGCTTCGCTGCGATCGATGAAAAGTGGTAGCTCCGGCTACCTGATCAGTGAATAGTGGTAGCTTCGGCTACAAGTGACAAGTGACAAGTGATTTCCGTATAATACCATATCTGGGGCATGGCATCGGTGTGATATATGCTACTGTATAAGACCATATCCGGGATATGGCATCGATGAGATATGTGATTCGTGTAAGACCATAGCCGGGCTATGGCATCGATATGTGATATGTGATTACGTGTAAGACCATAGCTGGGCTATGGCATCGATATATGAATATGTGTAAGACCATAGCTGGGATATGGCATCATTATGTGAAGATGTGTAAGACCATAGTTGAACTATGGCATCGAAAAAACGGAAGTACTCAATTCCGTAAGACGTTCACTAATTTGACAACGCTTGGTAAGTGTTACATGGAATTATGTGATACAAGGAAGTACGAGTTGATAAGATACAAGTATAGAACTTGGTTGATAAATTAATTCATTTGTGATTATATAATTGCTCATCTTGAATGTACTGTCTATGTGTATTGATAATTCAAATGTTTTAATGAATAAAGTTTCGGCATGGAATAAATTGAACACGAGACAAATAATCATGAAATTGAACTCGGAATTCATGAAAATGACAGTTATTGATATATGGAGACATGAGACATTGATATATGAATATGGAAAATGTTTGATAAATGTGTTTATTTATAATTATGGAATTATATACCTCATGTGTACTATTTTCATAAAGATGATATTTCAAATACTTTGGTTATTTAAGTTTAAATATGAAACAGTATGAAATCAAGATAAGCTGTTATGAAAACATATTTAGACTACAGAGATATGGCTGATATATGTTGTATGATTACATAACGTGAAATTGTGTATATATATGAGAAATTTAATGAGAATTGAGCCCATACACGTTTCTTGTTATTTATATGAAGTGTACGACTGACAAGGGCGATAAAATTATAAACAGAGAGTTACACGGGTAGAAAACACGGACATGTGACTCTCCAATGTGTGAAAATTTTTTAAGTGTTGCAAAAGTTTCATATGTTTACGGTTTGGTCCCAAACCACCCTGAATGTATGTTTTGGGCCTCGTAGGCCCATATAAGGGACGTTAAACATATGTATGAAAGTTTTTAATTTAGAAGAAATTTTATGGCTGATTTTTACATGATTGATCATATTAAGTTCGATAATGCCCCATACCCTATTCTAGGCTCGGAATACGGGTAGGGGGTGTTATATTTAGTGGTATCAGAGCTTCGGTTTAGCCGATTCTCGGATCAAATAAGATATGTAAAGTGTTTAGAGATACATGCCATATAAATCTGTGATAGAGTGATGTGTATAATCCGATCAAATTTTTATTTTACTTATAGACAGAAATAATTTTCAATCGAGTTATTTCAAAAAGTATTGAAAGTGACACTAATGTATCTGAATAAGAATGTGTTTATGATGAGTTGAAACTTGGAAAGGTATGAAAAAGAGTTCATGATATGGATGTGATGATGTATGAAATGAAATAAAAGTTTATCTTGTGATGAGCGCGCCTATGTTGTTTGGTATTTATATGATGTTATGTTGTTGATAAATGATATGTTAGATGTGTGTGTATATATATAAGAGCTAAAAGTCGAGGCTTTACAATCTTCACCCCCTATCATTATGGTATTATATAATAAAGTTTATGAAATTTATATTGAATAAGTTTACAAGTGTGAAACAAAAGAGTTCAAAAAGTGGAATAATTAATAATGTAGTCAGAGATAAGAATGGTTTAGCAAGTAAAAACGGTCTTGGAAGAGATGATAGACTGTTTTGAAAATCATTCAAATTAAGTGATGCCACAGTTAAAGAAGAGGACAATCAACTTATCCAGTATGATATCTAAAGAATGTGTTATCGAAATTCTTGAGTTTTCTTAAGAAGATTGGCATCGACAAAGTGTGGATTGTGACTGTTCAAGCTAAATTTTTATATTGATTTTTTTATTAGGTAATATTGATTAAGGTCAATGACATAAATCGGATGTGGTGTTTTGTTTGAACTAATGCCGTTAGTAAAGCTTTTTGACTAGCATGTTACAAAAATTGTGAAAGATTATGTGTTTGAGTTGTTCTAACAACTTAAAGAGGAAATTGTTTTAAAAGGTTATTATTGTTTGACAGGTAAGATGGAATCAGATATTTTAATCAGAACAAGTTACTCAGTTGGAAGGTAAATTGAGATATATGCATGTAAATTGATCCTCGAGTTTAGAAATGAATTTTATGTATTCATGGGTAAATAGATGGATAGTCTGAAAAAAAAATGCTACATACTCCCTGATTCCAAGAGTTTAAAGTGTCGAATATTACAGAAAAATTTGAATTTAAGACAGTAATGATGATTTGAGCCATTGAAAGATTGTGAGTAGCTATCGATTAACCTTTGAGAGGAGTAAATGTAGATATGTATGCTCTGAGTAATGAAGTTTTGTTTACTTTGCGAGTGATGATTACTTAATTGATATTGTATAATGACATTCAGAAAATTAAAAGTAATCGAGTACAGTGTAAGGTTCTTAGGCAACATTACAGGATGGAGGATTTATGCTGAAACCTTAACCTCTTTTCTGGTAAGATTTTTGGGGACGAAAATCCCTAAAGGGGGGGAGAGTTGTAACAGCCTAATTTTCAGTGGTATCGGGAATAGAGATTTGAGATCACTAAATCCGACGGGTGAGTTGAAAATTTAATAAATTAATACCTATGAGTTAAATATGAATATAAAAGCATTTTTGAATTAGTGAATTTAGTGATTTAAAAGAATTAATTAGCTAAAATGGGTCGAGAATGAGGTATCGAGACCTCGACTTCATAAACCGAGCCATAAATATTTTTAGAAATATTTATGGAGTGTTGGTGAGGTAATAATAAAATTTAGTCAGAAAATTTTGACGTTTGGGTGGATAATTAAATAAAAAGAACTAAATTGAAAAAGGTGTAAAAGTTGCTAAAATGATTAAATAGCTCAATTGTCAAATGAGGAAGGACCTAAAGTGAAAATAAGCCCAAAGGAGATATTTTGAGCGGCAATAGCTGAGAAAAGTCAGGAAATGGGTGAAATAAGGGCAAAATTAGAAAATTGCCAAAATTGGCTAAATAAAAATGGGACTAAATTGGAATATCTAGAATTCTCTTCATTTCTCTTCATATTCATCAGCTGAAAAACAGCCAAGGAGGAGGGTTCAAGTTGGTTTTCATACTCCAGCTTCATGTAAGTTTAATTCTTGCTTTCTCCTTGAAATTTTTATGTTTTTGGACTTTTACAATTGGGTCCAACTTATTATTTCATTAGTTTTTGATTCCATGGCTAATTTTTGAAGTTGTTATGGATGAGTGTTGGAAATATATGATGATTTGGCATGGAATTAGAGCTTTAAATTGTTTATATGTTGATTTTATTGAAAGAATTGAATAGAAAGTGAATGTTTGGGACCTAAGTGTAAAAGAGTTTGAAGTTAGAGTTTTATGTGGAAATTCTGAATTTTAATAGTTATGAAATAACTTATAATGTCTAGTAAAAGTATTAATTGAGAAAATTATCTTAATTTAGGGGTTAATTGAGCAAGGACTGAATTGTATGAATTGTGAAATTTGGGGCAAAATGGAAATTAACATTTTGCACTACAACTGTTTTGGACAGCAGCAGTAGTCTAACTTTGAAAAATCACCAAAAATTGTAGAAATGGAATTAGAGGATGAATAAAATATGAAATTAAATCTTATTGAGTCTAGTTTCTTATACAATAAATTATGTAAGCAATGGAATTGTAAATAATGAGATATGATAAATTTTATGAGACAAGATCAGAATGATTTCGGGTTCCCCTGTTCTAACTTTGTAAAATCATAAAAAATTGGATAAAAATAATTATGGGATTAAATTTATATGGTTAGAATCCTGAATGAGTCTATTTTAAATAGAAACAAACGGAAACATCATTCGAATCCTGTACGAGGAGATAATTAATTTTTAGTGAAGAAGGGTCGGAACTGTCAGACAGCAGAACAGGGGAGATTTCAATGAATAAACTGTATTAATTGGCCCAGCCAAAAATTATGAAATTTTTATGGTAATAAGATATGTGGGTCTAGTTTCAGGAAAAATTAGCGGATCTTAATTTGGAGTTCCGTATCTTCAGATATAAATAATTTAGTGACTATGACACAGATGGACAGCTTGAATATTCACCTAAGTAGATAGTGAAAATTATGGATAATGTTACCTACAAATATGTTGTTTATACTAAGGATGTGGATGGAGAGGAGGAGGAGGAGGAAAATATACAAAAATATATGAATGACTCGTGTATAAATTGATCACATGCCTGATTACAATCGATAAGTGTTGGATTAGAAATGATATAATGTTTTATTTGAAATATTTATTATGAAATTATAATTATTGTTATAATACAAAAATTGAACTTTTGAGTCTATATGACTAAATTTTAGTGATTATTTGTTAATTTTATGAATTTCATGATGTGTTATTTCATATGTATTGATGATAAAACCGTGAATAATGTAAAAGCATGAAAATTGAATAAATGATCAAATTGAGCATTTCAGTTCAGTGACAAGATGAATTGAAGGAAAAGACCATGGTTGGACCATGGCAACAAGTGATAAGTGATAGCTTCGGCTACACTTATCTGATCAAGGACAAGTGAAAGTGATAAGTGATAGCTTCGGCTACACTTATCTGATCAATGACAAATGAAAAGTGAAAAGTGGTAGCTCGCCACCGATCGATAAAAGTGGTAGCTTCTGCTACCTGATCAGTGAAAAGTGGTAGCTCCGGCTACCTGATCAGTGAATAGTGGTAGCTTCGGCTACAAGTGACAAGTGACAAGTGATTTCCGTATAAGACCATATCTGGGATATGGCATCAGTGAGATATGTGATTCGTGTAAGACCATAGCTGGGCTATGGCATCGATATGTGATATGTGATTACGTGTAAGACCATAGCTGGGCTATGGCATCATTATGTGAAGATGTGTAAGACCATAGTTGAACTATGGCATCGAGAAAACGAAGTACTCAATTCCATAAGACGTTCACTAATTTGACAACGTTTGGTAAGTGTTACATGGAATTATGTGATACAAGGAAGTACGAGTTGATAAGATACAAGTATAGAACTTGGTTGATAAATTAATTCATTTGTGATTATATAATTGCTCATCTTGAATGTACTGTCTATGTGTATTGATAATTCAAATGTTTTAATGAATAAAGTTTCGCATGGAATAAATTGAACACGAGACAAATAATCATGAAATTGAACTCGAATTCATGAAAATGATGATTATTGATATATGGAGACATGAGACATTGATATATGAATATGGAAAATGTTTGATAAATGTGTTTATTTATAATTATGGAATTATATACCTCATGTGTACTATTTTCATAAAGATGATATTTCAAATACTTTGGTTATTTAATTTTAAATATGAAATAGTATGAAATCAAGATAAGCTGTTATGAAAACATATATTTAGACTACAGAGATATGGTGATATATGTTGTATGATTACATAACATGAAATTGTGTATATATATGAGAAATTTAATGAGAATTGAGCCCATACACGTTTCTTGTTATTTATATGAAGTGTGTACGATCGACAAAGGCGATAAAATTATAAACAGAGAGTTACACGGGTAGAAAACACTGACATGTGACTCTCCAAAGTGTGAAAATTTTTTTAAGTGTTGCAAAAGTTTCATATGTTTACGGTTTGGTCCCGAACCACCACAGAATGTATGTTTTGGGCCTCGTGAGGCCCATATAAGGGACGTTAAACATATGTATGAAAGTTTTTAATTTAGAAGAAATTTTATGGCTGATTTTTACATGATTGATCATATTAAGTTCGGTAATGCCCCGTACCCTATTCTAGGCTCGGAATACGGGTAGGTGGTGTTACAGTGTCTACCCGCGTGGACCATTTAATGGCTATTTTCCAAGACAATTGTCACCCTCAATCATTCATACATTCAAACATATTTCATGGCATGCAACATGACATATTTAGACACTCAAATATTCAACACCATGGCACTCTCATATCTTTATAATGTCATCCTAGTGCACATTCATTTTATTACACCATTTAGAAGCATTCCACACCAATTTCATGCATTATTAAACTTGTTACCATAACTTCAAATATGCATTCATAACTATATTCATTTTAAGCCATTAAGTCATCCCTTATCTTTTAGCATCTAATCCATACTTTATCATACATTCATCAAGTAATAACATATCACATCATCAAGGCACTAACACATGCATGCATGGGTAACTAGATTACAACCCAATGATCAAATATAAGCCATATCACATGGCAATTAAAAAATGAATCACCATCATCATAGGCCTTCACAATTTAGCCAAATAGCATGACACATATCACAAAATAACCAAGTCCCCTATACATGCCATACTCAAAATAACAATTTCACTATACCCAATAATCTTTTGATAGTGTGATCGAATACTCCGACAGCTTCCGATCCTCAAGCTAGCTTGGCGGAACTACAAAGGATGGAAAGGAAAGGGGGTAAGCATTAAAGCTTAGTAAGTCCACATGAAAATAATATGCAATGGTAGTAAGCAATCAACATGCAAAGACATAGTAACATATACATAAAGATTATTCATCACTTAAACCTTTTGACTTACTTAAAATATGTACACATATACTTCCTCATCACAAATCATTCTTTACCAAGGCATTATTCATAGGTTTAGTGTACATACCTGTACACATCGTAGTATACCATATAACCATACCTCTTTAACATACCCTCCTTGGGCATTTCATCACATCCATTGCATTACCCGTTGAACACTCCAAATACTATTGGATATACGAAAAACTTGCACATAAGTGCAACATATACATACATAGCCAAAGCTACCTCATAACATGTAATGCTCACAATGGAGCTTCTTACGGGTTGACTCAAAAAAGCTATCGATCAAGGTGCAGCTACACGGGCTACTCACACAAGCTGTCAGGTATCCGACCAACTCAAGGATTACTTAGCCACCGGTAGGACACACAAGACCATTTCCCGGAACCCAATTACATGTATCGCATCCATAATGAACTCGGACCAACTCAACGAGCTCGGATGCTCGCATCCATAATGAACTCGGACCAGCTCAATGAGCTCAGATGCCTCATACATATCATGAACCCAAACCAAATCAATGAGTTCGGATTTCTAAATTCCTAGTGACATGTCACTTGTATCCTAGACTATTCCCAAGGTTCAAACGGGATTTTCCTCACTTGCACAAGGCATACTTTGTCGTACTTGCTCGTGATGTTGTATGTAACGGCCAATTATCATTTATGCTTTCATAACAACCAATAAGTATATAACTTATAATAACAAGAAAACATTTATCACATAATATCAAAACATTAAGAACATGTTACAACACCACATTATTTGCATATGCACTTACCTCGGTACAAAATGATGGTAATCGAGCCTAATCGTCGTATACTTTGTTCTTTCCTCGATCAAGACCCGGTTCACGTTTTTCTTGATCTATAATACCAAATTTAACTTGTTTATTAATCACATTATTCAAATTAATCCATAACTCATGCTTTGGTAAAATTACCTTTTTACCCCTAACTTTTCACTTATTTACCTTTAGTCCCTAAGCTCGTAAAATGAAATGCATGCATTTTCTTTGTTACCCAAGCCTAGCCGGACCTTTCCTATGCTCATATCAGCCCATATTTTCCTTTATTTCACATTATCACTACTTACTTTTACACTTTTACAAACAAGTCCCCTTTTTAGGTGTTTTCACTAAAAATCACTTTGTAAAAGATGTTTATCATGCATCAAAAGTTCATATTCCTCCATTAATCATCAAATACATGCATGTTACACATGGGTCAAATTTCATACATGAACCCTAGCCAAAATATAGCTAGAAATGGGTAGATCATGCTTCAAGGACTTCAAAAATGCAAAGAACATTAAAAACGGGGCTAGGGAGCACTTACAATCAAGCTTGGAAATGTTTAACAAAACCCTAGCTATGGCTATTGAGAAATTCGGATAGCACATGGAGAAGATGGACACATTTTTGCTTTGATTTTCCCTTTTTATTATTTTAATTACCAAATGACCAAAATACCCTTAGGGTTTTTCTTTCAAATTTTTCCTATCCATATCCATTTTTGTCCAAAATTATAAAAATTAGTTAAATTGCTAATTAGGACCCTCTAATTCATAATCTAAATCAATTTCATGCTTAAAGCTTCTAGAATGCAAGTTTTGTATTTTATTCAATTTGGTCCCTAAAATTTAATAGACATTTTGCATAGAATTTCTTTAAGAAACTTTCACATAAGCATGCATTCATATCATAGACCTTTTAAGAATCATATAATAATTATTTCTATCTCGGATTTGTGGTCTCGAAACCACTATTCTGACTAGGCCCTAATTCGGGATGTCACAACTCTCCCCTCTTTAGGGATTTTCGTCCCAAAAAATCTTACCAGTAAAAAGGTTTGGATATTGTTTCCTCATAGCCTCCTCGGGCTCCCATGTAGCCTCTTCAACCCCATGTTTTTGCCATAAAACTTTCACAAGAGCAACACTTTTGTTTCTCAATTGCTTAACTTCCCGAGCCAAGATCTTAACTAGTTCCTCACCATAAGTCATATCCGGTCTGATTTCGATCTCGGTTGATACAATCACATGAGAAGGATCAGATCTATATTGGCACAATGTGGATACATAAAACATATCGTGAATCTTTTTTAACTCTGTCGGCAAGGCCAATCGATAAGCAACAGGCCCTATCCTTTCGGTAATCTCATACGGTCCTATAAAACAAGGACTTAACTTGCTTTTTCTTCCGAATCTCAAAACTTTTTTCCATGGAGAAACTTTCAAGAATACTTTATCACCGACCTGATACTCAATTTTCTTTCTTTTCAAGTCCACGTACGACTTTTGTCTATCCGATGTCGCTTTTAAACAATCATGAATTACCTTCACCTTTTCTTCGGTTTCTTTAACCAAATCAACTCCATGTATCTTATTCTCCTTACGTTCAATCCAGTACAAAGGTGTACGACATTTACGCCCATACAATGCCTCATAGGGTGCCATCTTCAAGCTCGACTGATAACTATTGTTGCAAGCAAATTCAACCAAAGGTAAGTACTTTTCCCAATTACCTTGGAATTCAAGAACACAACATCTGAGCATATCTTCAAGCGTCTGAATTACTCTTTTGGATTGTCTATCAGTCTGTGGATGAAAATCGGTACTAAAATTTAGCTTTGTACCCAAAGCTTCTTGTAATTTCTTCTAAAACCGCGAAGTGAACCTTGGATCTCCATCCTAAATAATTGATGAAGGTACTCCATGAAGTCTCACAATTTCAGAAATATACAATTCGGCTAACTTATCAAGTGAATAATCAACGCGTACCGGTATAAATTGAGCCAATTTAGTCAATCTGTCAACTACAACTCGTACGACATCTTTCTTTCTTGGTGTCAACGGCAAGCCTGTTACAAAGTCCATAGTAATTTGCTTCCAATTCCATTCGAGAACTAAAATAGGCTGGAGTAGACCTGAAGGTACCTGGTGTTCAGCCTTTACTTACTGACAAATCAAGCACCTCGACACAAACTCGGATATATCTCTTTTCATGCCATTCCACTAATACATTTTCTTTAAATCATTGTAGATTTTCGTACTACCCGGGTGAACTGACATACCTCTGTTATGAGCCGCATGAAAAATATTCCGAATCAACTCAGATTCTTCGGGACACAAATCCTTCCACGGAACCTCAGACAACCATCAGAATCTCTCTAAAAATATGATTCACTACTCGACTCACACTGAGCTTTCTTAGCTTGTAACTCTTTATCAGTTTCTTGAGCATCACAAATCTGTCAAAGAAAGGTCGGTCTAGCTCTTAACTCTGCTAGAATTGCACCATCATGAGATAGGGTTAGCCGTGAGTTCATAGCTCTTAAAGCAAATAAAGACTTCTGCTCAAGGCATCAGCAACCACATTTGCCTTACCGGGGTGATAATCAATCACAATCTCCTAGTCTTTTAACAATTCAAGCCATCTTCATTGCCTGGGTCATCGGATACTTAATACTTTTACGGTCTGTATAGACATGGCATTTCTCCCGAATAGGTAATGTCGCCAAATCTTCAAAGCAAATACAATGGCGACTAATTCTAGATCATGTGTAAGATAGTTTTTCTCATGGGGCTTCAGTTGCCTCGAAGCATAAGCTACTACCTTGCCTTCTTTCAAAAGCACACAACCTAGGCCACTCAAGGACGCATCACTATAAATCACAAATTCTTTCCCTGATTTCGGTTTTACTAACACTGGTGCCTTGGTTAATAACATTTTCAACTTCTCGAAGCTCTGCTGACATTTTTCTGACCATTCAAACTTGACATCTTTTTGAAGTAGTCTCGTTATAGGAGTGGATATCATAAAGAACCCTTTTACAAACCATCTGTAATAACTGGATAAACACAAAAAGCTCCTAACTTCAGTTACATTCCCTGGCGACTTCCATTCAACAATAGCAGAAATCTTACTAGGATCAACTCGTATACTATCTCCTAAAATAATGTGGCCTAAGAACCTGATTTCTTGAAGCCAAAACTCGTTTTTACTAAACTTGGCATACAACTATTGGTCCCTCAAAGTCTGCAAAACAGTTTTCAAGTGTTCGGCATGCTCTGCCTCATCTCTAGAATAAATTAGAATATCATCAATAAACACCACAACAAACTTATCCAAATATGGCCTAAAAATTTGGTTCATTAAATCCAAAAAAACGGCAGGAGCATTCGTTAATCCAAATGGCATAACAAGAAACTCGTAGTGGCCATACCTCATTCTAAAGGTAGTCTTAGGCACATCAGACTCTTTAACTTGTAACTGGTAATATCCAGACCTCAAGTCTATCTTAGAGAACCATGTCACTCCTTTCAGCTGGTCAAACAAGTCATCAATCCTTGGAAGAGGATACTTATTTTTTATTGTCACCTTATTAAGCTGTCGATAGTCAATGCATAATCTCATAGAACCGTCTTTCTTTTTCACGAATAGTACGGGAGCACCCCACGGTGAAAAGCTTTGTCTCGCAAAACCTTTGTCAGTCAACTCTTGCAACTGTAACTTCAATTCTTTTAGCTCAGTCGAGGACATCCTATACAGAGCAATAGAGATAGGTGCTATCCTTGGCATTAGCTCAATACCGAATTCAACTTCTCTATTTGGAGGCAAGCCAGGCAAATCCTTCGGGAATACATCCGCAAACCAGCACTGATTCGATTTTTAACTCGGATTCCTTTGTATTCAACATGTATGTCAAATAAGCTTTATACCCTTTCCTCATACATCTCTGAGCAGTCATTGAAGAAATTACCATTGGCGGCTTACTAGCATCATCTGATTCAACATGAAGAATCTCACCATTTTTACATTTCAATTCTATAACTTTCTGTCTACAATTCACTATAGCATCATGAAGTGTCAACCAATTCATACCCGGTATGACATCAAATTCATCAAAAGGAAACAACATCAAGTCGGTCGGAAAACAATGACCTTTAACCATCAAAGGGCATTTCTTACATACTTTATCAACTATCACATGCTTTTCTAATGGGTTTGACACCTTAATCATAAATTCTGTAGACTCGACAGGTATATTCATACTAGATGCCAATTTCATACACACATACGAATGAGTAGAGCTAGGGTCTATCAAAGCAATAACATTAGTATCATAGAGAGAAAAATTACCAGTGATCACATCAGAAGTTGTGTCTTCGCGTGCCTGTATAGCATAGGCCCTAGCCGGAGCCCTAGCTTCAGATCTCACTGCTATATCTCGTGTCATATTCTTCCTATTGAACCCATTCTCAGCATTTCTTGAGGGTCTTCCCCTAGAAGCTGTGCCACTCGGCCTCGAGTTCTAAAATCTTTCTTTCCCTACCATCTCAGGGACAATCCTTAATATAGTGGTCCTGAGAACCACACTTGAAACAAGATCCCTCACTCACCCTACAGGTGCCAAAATGACATCTACCACGTTGTTGGCACTCAAGCTTGGAAGGTTTAGCATTACCCATATTTTCCACGGATGTAGCCTGAGATCTAAAACCTGAATTCTGCTTTCTACGGTTCCCATATGAATATCCAGCTGACACATGTGAACGAGAGTACATCTCTCTAGATTTCTTAGACTGAGATGGCAATGACTTACTCATATATCTCTTTCTTGTATCTCTTGCCTCAGACTCGGCTTTCCTCTTTCCTTTGATAAACTCATTGGCTTTACAAGCCCATTCAACGAGAACCATAAATTCTTTCAACTCAAGAATACCCACTAATGTTTTAATACCCTCATTAAGTCCATCTTCAAATCTTCTGCACATCTTAGCTTCGAAGGATGCACACTCCCGAGCATATTTGCTGAGTCTGTCAAATTCTCTCTCATACTCATTAACTGTCATACGACCGTGTTTCAAATCCAAAAATTCCTTACGCTTCTGATCGATGAACCTTTCACTAATGTATTTCTTTCGAAATTCCTCTTGAGAGAATTCACAAGTAACCCTCTTTGGTGGTACCACAAATATCAGCGTTCTCTACCAATGATATGTTGTATCTCTCAACAAAGATATGACACATTTTAGGCACTCATCGGGTGTACAGGATAGTTCATCAAATACCTGTATCAAGTTCTTTAACCAGAACTCTGCTTTCTCAGGGCCATCATTGACATTTGCCCTAAATTCCTCAGCACTTTGTTTCCGAATTTTATCAACTAGTGTTCTAGAGAATCTCATAAAATCTATACCTTGAGGCATTACGGGTGCGGGTTGAGGATTTGGGGGAGGTAGGGGAGGTTCAGCATTCGGGTTCGTTCGAATGAACTCCATATACTATGCATTCATCATGTGGTGAAAGGCCTCTCTGCCTCTTTCTCCTCTACTGACAGTTTTAGGTCTACTCTCAGATGACACCGCTCCTTCAGTTGGAGCATGCATGTTACTTTCTACATCATCCGCCACTGCTCTGTTGGGATCCATTTGCTATATGAAAACACATTTTAATATTGTTAGGAGTCATCACACTACCATTATATATGTATGACATGTATAGCTAGACTCAAATACGCTAGGTTAGTCTGAGAATCGACTAAATCATAGCTCTGATACCACTAAATGTAAAACCCCTTACCCATACCTGAGGTCAGAACAGGATACGAGGTATTACCGAACACATACACAATCATTCATGCAAAAAAAAGGGCTATAAAATTTTTTTCTTTAAAACAACTACATTCATACATACACAATTCATCCCTGATATGGGCCTACAAGGACCAAAACAACTATCAGAAAGGATTCGGGATTAAATCAAAGACTATAGAAAAGTTTGGGAAATTTTCCTTCATAGAGAGCCACACGCCTGTGTGAGATAGGGGACACGCCTGTGTACTCTCGACACGCCTATGTCCTCCAGCCGTGTAACTCTCTGTTTATGACATCAGCATCAATTTAGGGTCACACGACCGTATCACACGACCGTGTGGCCAGACCGTGTGGTCAATTAAAATTAAATGAATTTTTCATAAAAAGGTGCAAACTTCACACGGCCAGAGTACACACCCATGTGGGTAGGCTGTGTCTCTCACACGGCCAAGACACACGCCCGTGTCTTAGCCCGTGTGTTTACTACTGAGCATACTGACTTGTAAAAATTAGGGTACATGGGACACATGGCCATTCAACATGCTCGTGGGGCAGACTGTGTGTCACACACAGTCTAGACACATGCCCGTGTGTCTACCCGTGTGGACCATTTAAAGGCCATTTTCCAAGCCAATTGTCACCCTCAATGATTCATACATTCAAACATATTTCATGGCATGCAACATGACATATTTAGACACTCAAATATTCAACACCATGGCACTCTCATATCTTCATAATGTCATCCTATTGTACATTCATTTTGTTACACTATTTAGAAGCATTCCACACCAATTTCATGTATTATTAAACTTGTTACCATAATTTCAAGTTATGCATTCATGGCTATAGTCATTTCAAGCCATTCAGTCATCCCTTATCTTTTAGCATCTAATCCATACTTTATCATACATTCACCAAGCAATAACATATCACATCACCAAGGCACTAACACATGCATGCATGGGTAATTAGATTATAACCCAATGATCAAATATAAGTCATATCACATGGCCATTACAAAATGAATCACCATCATCATAGGCCTTCACAATTTAGCCAAATAGCATGACACATATCACAAAATAACCAAGTCCCCTATACATGCCATACTCAAAATAACAATTTCACTATACCTAATAATCTTTTGGTAGTGTGATCGAATACTCCGACAGCTTCCGATCCCTGAGCTAGCTTGGCGAAACTACAAATGATGGAAAGGAAAGGGGGTAAGCATTAAAGCTTAGTAAGTCCACATGCAAATAATATGCAATGGTAGTAAGCAATCAACATGCAAAGACATAGTAACATGTACATAAAGATTATTCATCACTTAAACCTTTTGCCTTACTTGTCATATATACATATATGCTTCCTCATCACAAATCATTCTTTACCAAGGCATTATTAATAGGTTTAGCGTACATACCTGTACACATTGTAGTATATCATATAACCATACCTCTTTCACATGCCCTCCTCGAGACTTTCATCACATCCATTGTATTACCCGTTGAACACTCCAAATACTACTGGATATGTGGAAAACTTGCATAGAAGTGCCACATATACATACGTAGCCAAAACTACCTCATAACATGTAACGCTCGCAATGGAGTTACTCACGAGCTGGCTCATAAAAGCAATCGGTCAAGGTGTAGCTACACGGGCTGCTCACACAAGCTGTCAGGTATCCGACCAACTCAAGGATTACTTAGCCACCGACAGGACACATAAGACCATTGCTCGGAATCCAATTACATATATCGCATCCATAATAAACTCGGACCAACTTAACGAGCTCGGATGCTCGCATCCATAATGAACTCGGACCAACTCAACAACCTCGGATGCCTCATACATATCACGAACCTAGACTAACTCAACGAGTTCAGATTTCTACATTCCTAGTGACATGTTACTTGTATCCTAGACTATTCCCAAGGTTCAAACGATATTTTCCTCACTTGCACAAGGCATACTTTGTCGTACTTGCTCGTGATCTTGTATGTAACGACCAATTATCATTTATGCTTTCATAACAACCAACAAGTATATAACTCATAATAACAAGAAAACATTTATCACATAATATCAAAACATTAAAAACATGTTACAATGCCACATTATTTGCATATGCACTTACCTCGGTACAAAATGATGGTAATCGAGCCTAATCGTCGTATACTTTGTTCTTTCCTTGATCAAGACCCGATTCACGTTTTTCATGATCTATAATTCCAAATTTAACTTGTTATTAATCACATTATTCAAATTAATCCATAACTCATGCTTTGGTAAAATAACCTTTTTACCCCTAACTTTTCACTTATTTACCTTTAGTCCCTAAGCTCGTAAAATGAAATGCATGCATTTTCTTTGTTACCCAAGTCTAGCTGAACCTTTCCTATGCTCCTATCAGCCCATATTTTCCTTTATTTCACATTATCACTACTTACTTTTACACTTTTACAAACAAGTCCCCTTTTTAGGTGTTTTCACTAAAAATCACTTAGTAGAAGATGCTTATCATGCATCAAACATTCATATTCCTCCACTAATCATCTAAATACATACATGTCACACATGGGTCAAATTTCATAAATGAAGCCTAGCTCAAAATATAGCTAGAAATGGGTAGATCATGCTTCAAGGACTTCAAAAATGCAAAGAACATTAAAAACGGGGCTAGGGAGCACTTACAATCAAGCTTGGAAATGTTGAACAAAACCCTAACTATGGCTATTGAGAAATTTAGCTAGCTCATGGAGAAGATGGACACATTTTTTCTTTGATTTCCCCTTTTTATTCTTTTAATTACCGAATGACCAAAATGCCCTTAGGGTTTTTCTTTCAAATTTTGCCTATGCATGTCCATTTTTGTCCAAAATTATATAAATTGGTCAAATTGCTAATTAGGACCCTCTAATTCATAATCTAAAGCAATTTCATGCTTAAAGCTTCTAGAATGCAAGTTTTGCATTTTATTCAATTTGATCCCTAAAATTTAATTAGAAATTTTATGCATAGAATTTCTTTACGAAACTTTAACTTAAGCATGAATTCGTATCATAGACCTCATAAGAGTCATATAATAATTATTTCTATCTCAAATTTGTGGTCTCGAAACCACTATTCTAACTAAGCCCTAATTCGGGATGTCACAAGTATTATGTATGTGAATGATGTATATTGTTCAATAATGCCTCATAACCCTATTCCGGTGACGGATATGGATTAAAGGTGTTACATCATTTCTAAGCTTGGAATTCATATTTGGTGGATTATACTGTAGCAAAAATATTTGGCAAAGATCATTCCATGATGCCACTATTCCCGATGGCAAAGCATTCAGCCACGCTCTTACACGATGTCTCAAAGAATATGGAAACAATTTAAGCTGCAAAGCATCTTCAAGAACACCTTGTTGTCTAAACGATTCACAGAAATGCAATCTTAGATCTTTAGTGGGTAATTCACCAAACTGTCCTACTGTTTGCAACATTTAAAACATTACCGGTTTTAGCTCAAATTGTTGAGCTTTTATGTGTGGTCTGACCATTCCTAGATTCAAATCATCCAAAATTGGAACATGTTCCCGAATTGGACTGTCTTGATCATCTATCACATGATGAATAGAAGGATCAACATTCAGACCAATTGGATCATTATAGAGGCTATGATCGTTCGGACCAAGATCATTCCCTTCCCTAGCCATATTTCGTAGCTCTTTTCACCTCCTCCACAAAGTTCTCTCGATCTTTAGGTCAAAAGGATACTCTTCATTAGCAGGAATGCCTCTTCTCATACACTGACGGTAAAACTTATAGAAATTAAATAAAACTAAGTTAGCTAAAACTAAGAAAACAAAGAAAATAACAAAACCAAATTTCACCAATTGCTAATCCCTAGCAACGACGCCAAAAACTTGTTGCTTGTGAATATGATGTACGAATTGTGTAAGCATACATGTCGAACAACTAAAAAGTGATGAGTGAGATCGTCTTCACGGGGATTAGAATGATATAATTTGGTTGAGTTATTAGAGTAAGGTATGATTAATGTTATGAAAAAATATTGATAAGAATGCAGTGGTAATTTGAAGGAATAATGATGTGTGCAATATGTGTAATTGATAAATAATGAAAAATGATATGACAAGACAAAAGTAAGAATACAATGGCAAATTCGAGAATAATTACGTGACTAATATTTGAACGCGCAAGTAAACAACTAGAAATGTTATGGCGAAGATACTACGACAAAGGATCAAGGGTCTATGATGTTGATTTGAAAGGTCGGGATTACTAAGAATCTATCCTTACTGACAGTAATGCCTCGACAAAACCATAATCAATCTATTACTAAGATTTATGTTCTAAAATGGTCTGATTCTTTCGATAAATTTACCTCAAGTTACCTTGCCTTAAGCGATATATGTCTATAGGCCTTTAGCACGATACCCTACACTATTTTGTTTTCTATCTGTATGAATGCTTCTCTATGTCTAAAGGTTGCTACAATTATTCAGTCGAACACTTGCTCATATCATTCAATTTCAATCTCTTTAACCTAACCTTTCTAGAATTAGATAAATTTAATGAACATGTTGTACATCCATCTATCTTTAGAGTTTGCAAATATGCAATTTTGTAAAAAAAAACCATTGAATGAAACAATGTATTAAAGCAGATCTACACTTCAGTCATTAAAGAAAATAAGAGTTTCATTAAGTAATTCCAGCCCTATGAGATTTAGCTCATAGGTTGGCAATTCAAATTCAAATTCAAAGTATCATTCAACATCGGTTTCATTAAATCAATTCACGAAGAGTAATCAAGAAATAACAAAAAAAACTTCTGGAAGATAGCTTTCGCTTACCCAGCCCACACTCTAGAAATGCAATGTCCTATTGTGGTTGAGAGGGACTACCTTTGTCTTCTTCTTCCCGTCTCTACTCAGCCGCTACCCTCTATTTTTTTGCCTAAGGATCTCCCTTTTTTTCTCTTTTTGTTTTTTTGTTCCTTTTAGGGTTTCCTCCTTTGGCTTTTATAATCGTTTAACCTAGGGTAAATCCAACAGCCCATGATTTCCTTCCCTTTTTTTTTAGGCAGGTATATCTAGAGCAAGTTTGACTAGGCCTAAGATCGATATGCTTTGAATGCTGACTGGACATCTTTCCGGAATTGCCACAGCATTCGTGTCGACAAACTATCTAACCCTTTGCCCCAGCAAACCTTCACTCCTTTGCTTCTTATTCCTCATTATGCACTTGCCAATCCACCACCACACACAACAATTCCACAAGCAATTAAAAATATCTAACATTTAAGTACAATCCAAGCTTCTAATGTAATGCTAAAACAAGAAAAATACTAATGAAATGTCCTAAAATATAACTAAATGTACTTAAGTATAGACAATGAGCTACATCTAAAGGTATGAAATATAACACTTTTCAAAAATTATCAAGTAGGTGCTAACTTTCTTTCACAAGTGTCATCGTTGCTTCCCAAGATGGTAGATCTCATAGGTATAGGCAACAAAGAAGGAGACTCAGATGATGATGTTGAAGTTGCAAAAATCTGCAAAATTACCTCTTTTCTCGCATTTTTTATATTATTCCAATCGTGAAAATCACTTAATTTATGCTTTCCAAATTGACAAATTCACGATCACTTTCTTTTAAACGAATTGGTCTTGTACAGATTCCATTTGTTGCAGATTGGACGGCTTCAGAGATCTTTCCCTAGACACCTTCATACTGAGTCATTAATAGATCTGGATTATACACAACATAAGTTCCATGTGCTGGAGGTTTCTCAATCGCACAGCTTCTGACACCATTTGGATACAAACTAGAAGGGGTCTTGCGATGCTGCCGCTATCAAGTTGGGTTATAATATTCACATAATTTATATGTTGAGGTAGTTGGTCGATTCCCAAAGGAATACCTCTTCTGTCATTCACTCCTGAATAAATTTCAAGTTACCCATACATGCCACTATATGGAAGAACTCTTCTTACAGTGCTGTCTGGGAACAAACATTACGTACATCCTCCTCAACACCTTTAAAAAAGTAGGAAGTATCGCTATCACCTAGATGATAACCCAAGATATACACATCGCTGACATTCAAAGCTAATTTGATGGATTGGTACTCATTCGAGAGTTCCGCCAGAACATATTGTCGGTGATCATCAGGCCCCGCCAACGGAGATGGCAATACTGGTATAACTCCGCTTTTATCTGCACGCACTGTCAATGCATCGTACAATTCATTCATAAATCTCTGATACGATCCTCTATTGGCACCTTCGGTGGTGAATTTCACCTCCCTAAAAATACCTATTGGCTTGTTTTCATTTTGTATGGTAGTGATGCGGGGCCGTTTCTCAACCATGGATAACCAACTGGTACATATTACTGCCAGTAGTACAATCCACAGCTTCATATTTTGTAGATAAAACGAAAGTAGTTTCATTGTATATAGTAAAGGGAAAACTTTTATGGAAGTATATTTGGTGAAAAATTTTAGAACGGAGAGAGAGAGTTCTACAATGCTTGGCTTTCTACATGCTTCTAACGGTAGGTTGAGCCAGCCCTTTATAACAATTTTGTAAGTGGAATAAATCATTTTCATTACATAAGCCACGAATGGTATGAAAGAAAAGAAAAACATTATATTTTTCATAACACTGTTTAGGGTGGACGTCAATATAAATTTTTTGCTTGTTACCCTAATATTGGGTTTAGATAGTTGTATAAGGTGTGACTTTTCAAGTGTCTAACAACTTCTTGTGTTCATGTATACATTATTGTCAATCAAAACTAATGGAAATTGGAACGTTGACATTGTAACAAGATGTTGGCCATTATTATTTTCAATAAACAACTCAAATTATAGACAATAGATAACATGGTATATTGATTTATTTTATAAAACAACATATCATTTTTTTTAAGTAGGTCAATCTGATAATGTAAGATAATGTAATAGAGATGATGCATTATAAGATGATGACGGTTGAATAAAATGGTATGATTTAGTATTGACCCTTAAAATCGTATGATTTAAAGTTTTAATTTAAGCTAAAAAATAAAAAATAAATAAATAAAAGAAAGTTGAACTAATTTCTACCCTACGAATTAGTTCCAATTTGAACGAGTTGTTTTATACAAATTTCTATTTGTATCAATATCTTAATATATATATATATATATATATATGATAAGTGTGATACACATAGCATTAAATAAATTCATTTTTACTTATTAAAATTGTTATAAGTAAGAATCAGTAAAAATATTATACCAATCAATGTATATTACATTTTTTTAAAGTATAACTATTTCATTTTTAATTATACCTTTTATAGAATTTTTTAATATTATATTTGTTATGAAAAGTTTTACCTTTAATGAAAATTATTCAATACCAATCAAAATATAATATTCAAACTCTTCACAAAATTTAACTTGATTAATTTTATTTGCGCTATTCATTAATTTTGTCTTTGATCTCATATGGAATATATTTGTTGTTTATTTTAATATATATAATTAAATTAAAACTCAAATTATCAATTTAATAGTACTATTCACGTTTGGATTTTTTTCAAATATTCTTTGTATAATTATTTAAGGATATTAAATATTTATACTATATATAAAGTGTCTAGAATTGATATCATGAGTTAACTTGACATCAATTCAGTTGTGTATTGATTAAATTGCCCTTACTTTAAAGGCATTATTATAGGGGCTTTTTCATATTTTCATACTTTTATATAATTTTCAAATAAAACAACTAAAAAATATTATTTGGCAATTGAATACAAGACCAACAATTTCATATAAAAAATACTTAAACAAACAACACCACCAAGATTCATCACTAAATATGTTAAGTGTCTACTCTGGTACAAATTGTTGTTACTTTAAGTTGCTTGTCTGCTTAAAATGAAAATTGCAAATTGAAGTGCTAGATTGTAATGGTCATTACGGCTTCATATTGCAAAAACTGTGTAAGTAGAAACACAAAATACACCAAGATTTATTTACACAATTCAGTTTTCTTACATCTGCGAAGCCTAGCTCAGTGAATAATTTCATTATCTTTGTTCACAAATACAACAAGTGATCCACACTTTATTACTTTCCAAGTATAGAGATCTCACATTTGTATCTAAAACTAGAAAACTCGCCTCCAAATCCCCCTCCCCGAGAACTTGGGCAGTAAGCACTCAACAATGTTTACAATTTAGTTTCCACTCTCTCACTAAAGAGTTCCTTAATGAACAAAATGGAATGCACTCAATAAGTTCTTTTGCAAAATTTAGACAAGTCTTAAAACATTTATCAATTTTCACTTGCTAACCTAAAATCTAAATGAATACAAAGTAATTCCTTGAAAATAGATATTACAATTACAATTATAAAAGTATAATAAATCGAAAATATGGTTTCTAATATAGTAATACCATCTCAATAGATCCTCCATGTTTCAAGGGTTAATGTGACTCACTCAAAATTAATTTAATCTTCAAAAGCCAATAATGATTTCCATAAATGAACCAAAATATCTTAAGTAGCACAAAACTTTAATAAAAGTAATAATTTTTTTTTGGTTAAATTACCAAACTAAATAAAGTAAATATTTATACCACTTCAATAATACTCTGCAGTTGATATTATCAAATGCAACTTAATATCAATCAATCCATCTTACTTTAATAATGTAAAATGTGTATCTCACAAAAGTTTTGACTCAGACCAAGTCAAAAGATTATTTACTTATTAATAATGATTGTTGTATAACATTTTAAACATAAAAAAAAATTAATTATATTTTTTTTCATATATTTTGCGAGTCTTCACCTATCAGCTCACCCAATGATCTACCTCCAAATTAACGGGTTGGGTCACACAGCCACAGGTCACTTGTATTTTTTTTTCAGTCAATGTAATATTTTATTAAAAAAAAAAAGAAAACTAGTGGTAAACAGTGGTGAAGACTTGCTCAAGTTTATGATTCCTTTCTTTCTTTTTTCAAATAATGAATTATTTATATAAAAATAAAAGATGTTTTTTAAACGGTCATCCACATCCGATTGTTTATAAAATATATATTTCTTTAATTCAGTTAATCAAGCAATTAGATCTTTTTTTTTTTTTAAATATTACAACTATATCAATTATTTCAATTAGCTAGTATCGAAAATTAACTTAATTCTAAATAATTAATTAAAATAAATTTAGATATAATTTACACATAGTTTATATAGTGAAACTTGAATCACTATAAAATTTAAAGGTTTTAGGGACTATTAAAAATATTCCTAAGCCTTCACTTGATAAAGTAAACATGAAAAATCGAAAGGATAGAAAATTAAAAATATGCATAACAACAATTAAAATGCGAGTAAAAATGGTAGGAGCAATTTATTCATTCAACATATTAAAGATGTTAGAATCTTGTACCATGTGCTTCACTTTTATGATTACACTTGAAACCAAATTTGTGTATTTCGTCTTTTGTAATTATTGACTGTAATCTCAGGAAGGATGGCAGTGGTATCTTTCACATCCATAACTTTTCTGGTCACTAAATGCAAAATTGTGCCATCACTCTGAAATCGCCATCTTTCCTCAGTCCCTCCATCGCATGTTCCCACGCGGACTACGTCCTCTCCTGCATTTGCATATTTTAGACACTCATCTTGGTTCTTTGGGGGCCTGATGGTACCATCTGGATATATTTCCCACTGTTGTTCAATATTGTAACTTACACACAACTCCAACCACACCGAACTTTGAAATGCTAGCAAGCAAAGACCTTGGTAACCAACAATGGTGGTCACTGGTGGCTTCGTGATATTGCTGGCATACCAAGCTTGTTTAGAAGCATAAATATTTTTATCAACAACCAGATTAATCACACCCCAACTATCTTCGCTTGCTGTCAAAACAAGCTCAGATTTGGGATTTCTTATGGCTCCATCGCTTTGAATTTCCCATTTGGTGGCATCAGAGATAGCCGTCTCACAATCATGGATCATCACATAGCTTCCGGAGTTGTATCCAGTAGTGGTTAAGCATTTTCCGCCGGATCGGATTGTGTTATCATACATTCTTAACTCCCACAGTTGACTGGCCGTATTCTGTCCACATTTCGATAGGATTATTTTGTTTCCATTACGATAGCTTTCCTGGTATACGTCAACACAAAGACCATTTCGTCCAGTAATATACGAGGTAGGTGCTAACGCTATTTCACAAGTGTCATCGTTGCTTTCCAAGCTGGTAGATCTCATAGGTATAGGCAACAAAGAAGGAGACTCGGATGCTGATGTTGAAGTTGGAAAAACCTGCACATTTCCTCTTTCATTGCATTTTTTTGATATTATTCCAACTATGAAAATCACTTCTTTTACGCTTTTCAAATCGAAAAATTCACGATCACTTTTTTTTAAAGGAACTGGTCTTGTAAAGATTCCATTTGTTGTAGATTGGACGGCTACGGAGATCTTTCCCCAGGCACCTTCATACTGAGTCATTAGTAGATCAGGATAATACACTCCATAATTTCCATCTGCATCAGGATCTGCAACTTCAAGTATTTTATGCTGGAGGTTTCTCAATCGCACAGCTTCTGAAACCATTTGGATACAAACTAGAAGGGCTTTTGCGAGGGTGCTGCTATCAAGTTGGGTTATAATATTCATATAATTTATATGTTGATGTAGTTCGCCGATTCCCAAAGGAATATCTCTTCTGTCATTCACTCCTGCATAATTTTCAAGTGACCCATACATGCCAGAATATGGAAGATCTCTTCTTACAGTGCCGTCTGGGAACAAAGCATTACGTACATCCTCCTCAACACCATCAAAAAAGTAGGAAGTATCACTATCACCTGGATGATAACCCAAGATATACACATCGCTGACATTCAAAGCTAATTTGACGGATTGGTACTCATTCGATAGTTCCACCAGAACATATTGTCGGTGATCATCAGGCTCCGGCAACGGAGATGGCAATACTGGTATAACTCCGCCGTTATCTGCACGCTCTGTCAAGGTATCATACAGTTCATTCATAAATATCTGATAGGATCTTCTATTGGCACCTTCGGTGGTGAATCTCACCTCCCTAAAAATACCAATAGGCTTGTTTTCATTTTGTATGGTAGTGATGCGGGGCCGTTTATCAACCATGGATAACCAACTGGTATATATTACTGCCAGTAGTACAATCCACAATTTCATATTTTGTAGATAAAACGAAAGTTGTTTCATTTCATATGGTAAAGGGAAAACTCTTATGGAAGTATATTTGGTGAAAAGATATTAGAACGGAGAGAGAGAGTTGTGCAATCCTTGGCTTTCTACATGCTTCTAATGGTAGGTTGAGCCAGCCTTTTATAACAATTTTGTTAGTGGAATAAATCATTTTCATTACATAAGCCACGAATGGTATGGAAGAATAGAAAAACGTTATACTTTTCATAACACTGTTTAGGGTGGACGTTAATATAAATTTTCTGCATGTTACCCTAATATTGGGTTTAGATAATTGTATAAGGTGTCACTTTTCAAGTGTCTAACAACTTCATCCATTATTATCAATGAAAACTAATGGAAATTGGAACGTTCACATTGTAACATGGTATCTTGACAATATATCATGTATTTTTTTAAGTAGGTCAATCTGATAATGTAGGATGATGTAATAGAGATAATGCATTGTAGGATGATGATTGAATAAAATGGTATGATTTTATATTGAGTAAGATGTCCAAGTTTTAATTTAATCCCAAAAAATAATAAAAATAGAAACTTATGTCTACCCTACGAATTAGTTCCAATTTGAATGAGTTGTTTTACACAAATTTCTATTTGTATCAATATCTTAATTTAGAATTATATATATATATATGATAAGTGTAATACACATAGCATTAAATAAATTCATTTTTACCTATTAAAATTGTTATGAGAAAGAATCAGTAAAAATATTATACCAATCAATGTATATTACATTTTTTTAAAGTATAACTATTGCATTTTTAATTATACCTTTTATAGAATTTTTTAATATTATATTTGTTATGAAAAGTTTTACCTTTGATGAAAATTATTCAATACCAATCAAAATATAATATTCAAACTCTTCACAAAATTTAACTTGATTAATTTTATTTGCGCTATTCATTAATTTTGTCTTTGATCTCATATGGCATATTTTTGTTATCTTTATTTTAACATATATAATTCAATTAAAACTCAAATTATCAATTTAATAGTACTATTCACGTTTGGATTTTTTTTTCACATATTCTCTATATAATTATTTTAAGATATTAAATATCTATACTATATATAAAGTATCTGGAATTGATGTCACGAGTTAACTTGACATCAATTCAGTTGTGTATTGATTAAAATACCCTTACTTTAAGGGATAGTTAATATTATTATAGAGGTATTTTTATCTTTTCATACTTTTATATAATCTTCAAATAAAACAACGGAAAAACATTATTTGGCAATTGAACACAAGACCAATAATTTCATATAAAAAACTCTTAGCAAACAACACCACCAAGATACATCACTAAATACGTTAAGTGTCTATTCTGATGCAAATTGTTATTACCTTACGTTGCTTGTTTGCTTTGTTAGATTTGTAAAATAAATCTAAAAATAAAACTGAATAAATCAAGATCTATCATGTCAAATCATCAAGAATAAATCAAGAACAAAGCTAGATGCGAAAGTGTACATGAATCCATGGACTCCTTGAAGTTTTACCAGATCTTGGGAATTTGATCTTCCAAATTAGTGCACAAGAAATTCAGAGAATATCTACTCTCTTTTTCCTAATGGTGGGATATTAGAAAAGATATCTTGTGTATAATTTGGGGACCATAACCTTAGCATATTAGTTCTAATCAATTTCTAATTAACCCATTATTAATTAGAATTTGATTAGAACTCAATTACTAGAGTATCTACATATATATGACCCATACTTTATTTAATAATTAAAGCCCAATAAAATTCTAACCAAATTAGATCACTTTTAATTTGGGCTAACCTATCATGATAGTAAATAATAACATGTAATTACCCTTATTATATATGTGATGTCCATATTTTCCAACAATCTCCCACTTGGACCACATATATATATACTAATTACTCTATAATTACATGTCATTATATAACCTTATGAGCTCAAAATTTTACTATCATATCAAAAAGGTATTCTGAACAATATCGTCCATCAATTATGTTAACATAAAACCAAGGCGACTTTCGTTACATATATATCGGAACTAAATCCATCCATGATCATGTATATTAACACAACCAAATGACATAGATCAAGTATGGATGTGTAGCATGGAAATTACATGCAATATGGTCTAAATATGTCTATTTTCAACTGGTCCTCTTTAAACTTAAGTGAGGTCAGTTTCAAAACAATAAACTGAGTGAATAAACTGAATACTTCATTTATGATCAGAAAATAACCAAATACATAAATGTCTGAAAACAAATAAAATATAAACTCCCTCTAAATAAAGATATCCTTAAACAATGTAACACCCATGTGAGCGGTGTGCTCATGAAAGACCTTGGGTGGTAAACCTTTTGTGAGCGGATCCGCTATCATGGAGTTTGTCCCAATGTGCTCTATAGATATTTCACCATTTTGCACTCTTTCTTTAACAACTAGGAATTTTATGTCAATATGCTTTGACTTAGATGAAATCCTACTGTTATTGGAATACAGCACTGTTGACTTATTGTCACAAAATAATTTGAGTGGTCTTTCTACATTCTCCAAAATACGCAGCCTTGTGACAAAGTTCTATAACCATATTCCATGGTTTGATGCCTTATAACATGCTACAAACTCTACTGCCATAGCGGACGAAGCTACAAGTGTCTGTTTGACACTTTTCCAAGATATAGCTCCTCTAGCTAACAGGTAAATATAGCCTGATGTAGATTTCTTACTATCTTGGCATCTAGCGAAATCAGAATCAGAATACCCTATGACCTCCAAAAGATCTGATCTCTTATAAGTAAGCATGTAATCTTTTGTTCTTTGAAGATATCTCATTACCCTTTTGGCTGCTATCCAATGGTCTAACCAGGGTTGCTTAAATATCTACCTAACATCCCAACAATGTACGTAATATCTAGACGCGTGCATACTTGAGCATACATTAAACTCCTAACAGCTGATGCATAGGGAATCTTTTGTATTTCCTGAATTTCAATGTTACCTTTAGGGAATTGAGTAAGACTAAATTTGTCTCCTTTAGCGACAGGGATGTCACCTGGTCTACAACTCTACATGCCAAACCTTTTGAGTACTTTATCGATATAGCTCTTTTGTGATAGTCCAAGAATACCTCGAGATCGATCTTGATGTATCTAAATTCCTAAAACAAAATAGGCGTCCCCAAGATCTTTCATCTCAAAATGCTTAGATAAAAACTTCTTGGTTTCGTGCAGTAAGCCTATATCATTAGCGACAAGCAAAATGTCATCAACATATAAAACCAGAAATATGTACTTACTCCCATTGAATTTGTGATACACACAATCATCAACAATATTCATCTCAAAACCAAACGAAACGATTATTTGATGAAACTTGTGGTGCCATTGACGGGAAGCTTGTTTGAGTCTATAGATGGATTCTGTCAATTTGCAAATCATATTCTTTGAGTCTTCCGACTCAAAATTTTTTGGTTGCACCATATAAATTGTTCTTCAATGTCGCCATTAAGAAAATCAGTCTTAACATCCATCTAATGTAACTTAAGATCAAAATAAGCAACAAGCACGATGATTATCCTAAAGGAGTCTTTCGATGAAACTGGAGAGAAAGTCTCTGTAAAATCAATACTTTCTTTTTGAGTATATCATTTAGCTACAAGACGCGCCTTATATCTATCCACATTACCATTTGCATCCCTCTTGGTTTTAAATATCCATTTACAATCAATTGGTTTTGCAATTTCAAGTAATGGGACAAGTTTCCAAACTTTATTGTCCTGCATAGATTTATACTCATCTTTCATGGCATTAATCCGCTTTTGAGAATTAGAAATTTTCATGGCTTGATGAAAGCTGATTGGATCACCTTCCATCATTCCATTATCATCATCATGTTCTTGGAGAAATATAATATAATTGTCTGGAATAGCATTTCTCCTTTCTCTTGTAGACCTCCTTAATGGCACTTGTTCTTGAGGTTGTTGAGCTTGTTCTTCTAGAACAATTACCTCATTTTGAATGAGGAGTTGTTCAACATTGTCTTGTAGAGGTTCTGAATTCACTTCTTGATCAATGATGGGTATAAAAACCTGAACATCATTAAAGGTGATAATAGGAAATGAGTTAGAATCCAATTCCTCCTCAAAAGCAATGTCTTTAACCTTATTTCTCCCCCCAAACTCAACATCCTCAAAAACTGTTGTAGTTCCCATCTCAAAAATATTCCTTATTATGGGATCATAAAATTTATAGCCCCTAAATCACTCAGAATAGCAAATAAAGTAGTTGCTTACTATTTTAGAGTCGAATTTCTTTTCATGTGGCCTATAAGGCCTTGCCTTAGCTAGACATCCCCAAATGTGAAAGTGCTTTAGACTAGGCTTTTGACCTATCCAAAGCTCATAAGGTGTTTTTGCAGCTGCTTTATTAGGTACTCTATTCAGAATGTAAGTTGCTATCTTTAATGCTTCTCCCTAGAGGGACTCATGTAAGGTAAAATAAGCAATCATACTTCTTACCATATCCTTTAGAGTTCTGTTTCATCTTTCAGCTACACCATTCATACTAGGTGATCCTGGCATGATGTACTATGAAACAATACTGCATTCCTCTAGGAATTTTGCAAATGGTCCTTGACATTGCTCACCTAAGCCATTATATCTATCGTAGTAATCACCACCACGATCAGATTTGATGTTTTTAATCCTTTTGTCGAGTTGATTCTCAACTTCAGCTTTATAAGTTTTGAACATGTCTAAAGACTGAGATTTCTCATGAATGAGATATAGGGACCCATAGCGTGAGTAATCGTCTATGAATGTTATGAAATATTGTTGACCATTCTAGGATGCCGTAGGGAATGACCCACAAATATCTGTATGAATTAATTCTAAGATGTCTAAAGATCTGTTGGCACCCAATCTCTTGGTTTTGGTCTGTTTTCCCTTAATGCAATCGACACAAACATCAAAGTGTGTGAAGTCTATAGACTCTAATATACCATCAGACACAAGGCGTTCAACTCTAACTTTTGAGATATGACCTAAGCGCCTATGCCATAATGATGCTAAATTTTTCTTATTTAATTTGCGTTTAATACCACGTGATTCCACATGTAAGGTTTCATTATAGGATGCACTATTTCTAGCAAATAAAGGTTGTCATAAGTATTTAAATAACCGGTTCCAATAACATTTGACTTTAAAGACAAATTAAATTGATTGTTTCTGAATGAACAATAATATCCAAATTTGTCCAATGAAGAAACTTAAAATAAATTCCGTCTAAATGACGGTACAATAAAAGTTTCTTTTAAATCCAAATAAGTTTCTTTTAAATCCAAATAAAAATTGACTCCTAATAACAACCTAAAATGCCCAATTGCTTCCACTTCTACCGATTTTTCATCGCCCACAAAGATGTGTATTTCACCATCACTTGGCTTTCGGTAACTCAGGCAACCCTACATAGAAACACTTATGTGAGTAGTACCACCAGAATCTATCCACCAAGTGTTTCTAGGTACTGAAGCTAAATTAATCTCAAAACAGACCAAATTAAGAATTATACCTTTCTTTGCACGCCAAGCATGATATTTGGTACAATATTTCTTTATGTGTCCAGACTTATTACAAGAGAAACAACTCTCTGTAGCTTCCTGTTGTTTCTTCTAAGCTGGACACTTAGTAGCTTCATTCTGATATTTTCTTTTCTTGCCCTTGTCTTTAGAGGCATTGGCCAAATGAGCACTTTTAGACTTATCACGCTTCAACCTTTTTTCCTCTTGTACACAATGAGAAATGAGCTCATTTAGGGTCTATTTCTCCTTTTAATAGTTTTAACTAATTTTAAATTGATTAAACTGTGCAGGAAGTGATACCAAAACCATAAGAACAAGCAATTCTTCAAAAAGCTTGATCTTAAGTGCCTTAAGTTTTGAAGCAATATGGAACATCTCCATAATGTACTCCCTTACGTTTCTTTGACTCTTATACTTCATAGACATCAAAGAAGTCAGAAGTGATGTCATCTCAACCTTATCGTTTTAAGCAAAATATTTTTCAATTTCATTAAAAAAACCTTTGGCCTGAGTAATCTCTTCAGATTCTGTGCCCCTAAAGGCTTTTGGAATGTTCTGTTTGATGATCATTAGACTCATGCGATTTGAACGATCGCACCTCTCAAAATCCCTCTTAACATCAGGGGTGCTTTCCGCGGTGAGAGGTGCAGGTTGTTCTTCTCTTAGTGCAAGGTCTATGTCCATACAACCAAGCACTATAAGTAAGTGCATTTTTCATTCCTTAAAATTAGTCCCATTAAGCATGGGTATAGAATTTATATTAGCAGATATTGTAGCAGGAGAAGATGAATTAGCTGAATATAGAATAAAAACAAGCTTAAATCAATATTCATAAGTAAACAATAAATTCAAGATAATGGTTAATCTCATCTCAAGATACCAAACACAACATTAATATTAAGTCTTTGGACAGTAATATTAACAGTAAGCGGTACTCTAGTTGTAGCAATCAAACATTGACAATAAATTATGTTAAACAATGAATTAATCTTTGGACTAACTTATTGCTCACATAAAATACCTTATAATTGTCACACATTTATCACCACAGATATCGTTGAAATTCTGCCAAATATTAACTTACCTTTAGGTCAATTAATAAACGCATGAATCACAAAAACATATAATTATCTTAATATTTCAAATAAACTAATCTACACAAAAGAGGTCACTTTGGCGGCATTTTGTTTCAACTAATTTATTTAAAATATTAGACATCCTTAATTAAAAGCCAAAATCTGAATTTATTTGTTTCAAAATATTTACCTTAATTTCATCTTTCAATCAAATTAAAATATAATCATATATATTTATATAATTTTCCAAAACTAACATGCATTAAACCAATCAAAGCATGTATATATTATATATTTATATATAATAAAATATATATTAAAGAATTAAGCCATGCGTATATGTTAACCCTTTTTCTTTTTTTTTTCTTTTTTCTAACATCAAAATAAATTCCTTATACCATTAAAAAATAAATAATAAATAATTCTTTCAAAGAAAAGACACAAAGTGAGAGAAACATGATTTTGCAAATACAGTAGCACAAATCATGAATAAAGAAAACAATTGAATTGCAAGAAAAAGATTAAAACGCAAAAACTTTTGTAATTGAATTCATCAATTCAAAAATCATTCAAATTAAAAAATTAAAACAAAACCCTAAAATTTTAAGATGAATTCAAGATATTCAAGATCTTAAAAAAAAATTACTTTAATATAAGCCTGCAAAGATCAATATATAAACCCATAAAATTTCATGAATCAATTATTTAAAAGAAGAACCTTAATCAATTCTCAATGATGCGATATGATGAGGCTCAGATGCCACTTGTTAGATTTGTAAAATAAATCTAAAAATAAAACTAAATAAACCAGGATCTATCATGGCAAATCATCAAGAATAAATCAAGAACAAAACTAGATGCGGAAGCGTACCTGAATCCATGGATTCCTTGAAGTTTTACCGAATCTTGGGTATTTGATCTTCCAAATTAGTACACAAGAAATTTAGAAAATATCTACTCTCTCTTTCCTAATGATGGGATATTAGAAAATATATCTTGTGTATAATTTAGGGACCATAATCCTAATATTTATAACCTTGGCATATTAGTTCTAATCAATTTCTAATTAACCCATTATTAATTAGAATTTGATTAGAACTCAATTACTAGAGTATCTACACATATTTGACACATACTTTATTTAATAATTAAAGTCCAATAAAATTCTAACCAAATTAGATCACTTTTAATTTAGGCTAACCTATCATGATAGTAAATAATAACATGTAATTACCTTTATTATATATGTGATGTTCATATTTTTCAATATGCTTAAAATGAAAAATGCAATTGAAGTGCTAGATTGTAGTGGTCACTACGGCTTGACATTACAAAAACTGTGTAAGCAGAAATACAAAGAACACCAAGGTTTGTTTACACAATTTAGTTTCACTACGTTTACGGAGTCTAGCTCAGTGAGTAATTCCACTATCTTTATTCACAAATACAACAAGTGATCTACACTTTATCACTCCCCAAGTATAGAAATCTCACATTTGTATCTTAAAACTAAAATACTCACCTTCAAATCTCACAAGAACTTAAACAATAAACACTCAACAATACTTACAATTTAATTTGTAATCTCTCACAAAACAATTTCTTAATAAACAAAATGGAATTCACTCAATAAACTGTTTTGCAAAATTTAAACAAACCTTAAAATATATATCAGCTAACCTTGTATTTTTACACTAATTTAAACTGGTTTAATAATTTAATGAAGAAACTTGAACCACTAATGATTTCCACATGCCACTTGTATTTTTTTCGGTCAATGTAATATTTTATTAATAAAAGAAAACTGGTGGTAAAGACTTGCATATGTTTATTTTTTTTTTCAAATAATGAATTATTTATATAAAAATAAAAGAAGTTTTTTTTAAATGGTCATACACATCCGACTTTTTATAAAATATATATTTCTTTAATTCAGTTAATCAGAAGCAATTAGATTTTTTTTTTAAATATTGCAACCATATCAATTATTTTATTTAGCTAGTATCGATTCTTATATAATTAATTTAATCCCAAATGATTAATTAGAATAAATTTATGGAAATTTTCACAAATTATAGAGTGAAACTTGAACCACTATAAAATTTAGAGATTTTAGTGACTATTAGAAACGTTCCTAAACCTTCGATAGAGTGAAAAGAAAATTGAAAACATAAAAAATCGAAAGGGTAGAAAATTGAAAATATGCGTAACTATTAAGAAAATAAAACAATTAAAATGCATCAAGGAATAATAGTAAAAATGGTAGGAGCAATTTACTTACTAACTAATTAAGTATTGTGCTTATGGCAAGCCAACAGCCAACTGCAGGTAGAGCACCAAATCCCTGAGCTTCATCATCAGCTTCTGCAGTGTTCATACCCTTCCAAAATGCAGCTGCCTTAAAACAGAGATATGATGATAGCTTTAGGTATAGATAGATTGAAACTTGGAATACTTAATAAAATGACAACAGGTTCATGATAGGTTGACAAGCTTAGTTAAAGATTAATAATGTAAACTTGGTCGCTTTTCGTGAACATTATTATTCAAACATGCATGAACTTAGTTACAGGTTGATAAGTTGCAGTGACTTTTTTTGTTTTTGGTAAATTAAAGAGCACAATCAAAAGAATCCTTCTACAGCTTGTAAAGTTTTAAGCTAAGGAACGAAATTTTATAGCATTAAACGAAGGTTAAAGTAAATGATAATAAAAGCAATTTAGTGAAGGTCACCATATACTAAAAATCCAAATAACAGCTTCAATATCATTCTTATGGATTTGTATGTAATTGTATCATTAGACAACTGACTATCTCCTCCAATGTTAAGAAAGCACACTTCTTCTCCTTCCTTATTTCGCATCTGGTTTTGCACTTAGAAGTCCAAGGATCCACCATTATAGCCTATCTCTTTCCTGTCTAAATAAAACCACCTGAAAGGATAAAATTTTCATAAATTATAGTAACATGAAGAAGAAGAAGAACCAGCAAGTGACGATGCTACTTCTTTCATATCTCAATGACTAATGTTTTCAGAAAAAAAAAAAAGAATTTCACAACCTAAAAGATTTTAGAGAAAATAGCGTCGGTTCCGCACCAGTTCCAGTTGTACGGGTTGGTGCGCATTGTTCCAGTATTAAACTGAAACGCCCAACACCTTTTTTTGTACTGGTAAAAATTTTGACCCATACCGGTCACATCAGTCGGAACATAATGCATGTACATGAATAATATTAAAAGATATAAAAATTTACTATTATCCTAAAAACTTAATGAAATGTGATTAATAAATAAATGGAATGTAAATTTTTTTAAAAAAATTCAACATTCTTTCACATTTAAAATATAGAACTAAAATATAATTAATAAAAACTCAATCACGCAGTTATTAAAGAAAAAAAATTCATTCCCCTTCAACTTCTTTTATCAAAAAAGGAATGAAGCTAAATCCTTAAATTTTCATATTGGATGATGGATTTCTATTATTAATTTTGGATTTATTTGAGTGATTTATTTTTATTTGTTGAGTGTATTAATTAGTAATTTATATAATTGATGAATATTTTATATTTAAAATTTATTTAATTTTATCCTTTTGATATTTGTAAATTTATTTATATACTCATATTAAATATTTTTTTTAAAAATTGATAAATTTGAATTGGTGCTTTGAAATAGATCAATATCAATATATACTAATTTCAGTAAAAATACAATACGTCTTCCGATATAATACTAACTCTTAAAATTTAATTAGTGTCCTGGGGATGGAATTTGTGCTAATAGGAGTTTAGCTCTAGTTGTTCCCTATATCACCTCAATTTTGTAGTAAATCATCAATACAATTAAAGCATCATTGACATTTTTTTAATAAAAAAACTCTTAAAATAACAAAATTAATCTATTATTGAGGTAAATCTAGAAGTTTAGAAGGAATGAAACAATATAATAAGGTAGTTAACTAATTAGGTATGACATTAAATAATAAGCAAGACTACCTCTAAAATATTGATATGACAATTACTCCTGCCAATGCCATTAAGCATCTACATTAAACAAATAGCCATCCCCACTAAGATATGACCATTTATGTGGCAACTACTTGTATTCATACAAACATCAATGTCAAGCATATGTTGTGACGAAGAAAACTAATGGAAATAGAAACGTTCACATTGCAACAAGATGTTAGCCATTATTTTTTTCAATATAAAAACCAAATAATAAACTATAAATAACATGATATCTTGAATTTTGTATATATCATGTATTTTTTAAGTAGGCCAATCTAATACTGGATGATGATGTAACAGGGATGACGTGATGGGAATTTTTTTCATGACCATTGAAAACAACCGTATGATTGAAGTATTGGATAAGAGGAATCAAGAACTTTAAAAAAGGAAAAATGGCAAAAGGGAGATGATCTAAGGTCTTTGATTTAGACATGCTTCCAAGAATGCAATGGAAAGATCTTTGAATTTCATGGAGAAGTAATTGATGTGTTTATCCCTTTAAAGAAAAGTAAGGATGGAAGACGATTCGATTTCACGAGGTTTTCAAATTTGGAAGATGCAAAAAGTGAGGTTTTCAAATTTGGAAGACGCAAAAGGGGAAATCCATCATTGGAATGGATCTTGATTGTTTACCTACCATGCCAAGGTAAATTTACTAAGATTTAATGTAAGAAGTTTGTACTTGAGAAGGGTTAATACGATGAAAAATGAAAAAAGTGTAATGTGTGGCAGTAGACACGTGAAGGATGAAAAAAGTGTAGTGTGTGGCAGTAGACACGTGAAGGCCCCTATCGTGGTCGGCCCTCAAGTATACAAAGAGTCAATAAATGATGGTTTTGGCAACTCTCACTTGGGTGAGTCAACCAATGGACTTGGGAATAGAAAACTTATGGTACAGGTTGAAAGTAATGGTATTAAAAACGTTACTAAGGGCCAACCAACTGAGCAGTGTAGGCATGAAAGGTATTTCAATTCTTAGCAAATATCTCAGAACATGTTCCTATTGGCTTTTGAGAATCATGACATAAAGAAGGTGGTGAAACAGGAATATTGGGTCTTACTTGACCAGGTTTGAAAGGAATAGAGATAGTTTGTGAGAATCTTCAAGGGTTAGGATATCTTGTTATGGTATTTCTATTCATGCATGGTTTCCTCTCACGTTCAAAATATTATTGAGTGATGGGGTGGGTACACGTTAGTAACAGCCCATTTTTCAGTAAAAATCGGAACAGTGGTTTCGGGACCACAAATTCGAACTGAAAATAAAATTTATTTTTATTTTATTACATGGTCCGTAATATGTTAGAAATGTCATGTCAAAATCCCAATAAGAAAATTTTATCGATTATGTACTTAATTAGGGAAAGGTCTAAATAGCATAAAATGCAAAAGTTGAATTCTAGTAGCTAGAAAGATTAAATAGCTATGGAATTCAAAACTTGAGGTCCTTATACGGTAATTAAACCATTAAAGAAAAGTATGTAGATATTTTGGTGACTCATCCATGAAAATTTAGAAAAAGGGCAAGGACTAAATTGAAATTTGAAATAATTTAATTAATTACAAAGATGATAAAAGATATCATCTTATTTTTCTCATCTTCTTCCCAAAAATACATGGAAACCCTAGGAGAGAGAGAAGAAACTTTCATGGCTTAATTGGGTAAGTTTCCTTGTCTAGTTTTTAGTAATTTTGATATTTTTTAAACCGTGATAGCTTAATCTATCTATTTGGAGGATCAATTTGAAGAGTTATCAAAGTATGAAAATTAGGTCATGGATGTATATGATGAAAAATTGAAATTTATGGTAGAAAATGAGAGGTTTTTGATATATAAACAACTTTTAAAAAGTGATTTTTGATGAAAACATGATTTAAGGACTAAAATGTAAAGTTGTGAAAATTGATGAAAAATTCTGAAATTTATAGAAAATATGTGCTGTAGATTTTATGTTGAAATTTTGGTTAGTCTTGGAATAGGGAGTAAATTGCATAAATTTCATTTTCCGAACCTAGGGATGAAATTGGAATTTTTGGAAAAGTTAGGGGCAAAATGGTAATTTTGCCTAGGACGTAAATTGAGTCCAAATGAATATGAAATGTGTGAAATTGATGATTAAAGTTATTTATATAGATCTGGACAACACAAATTCGAGGTTAGATCGAGGAAACGAAAATATTTCAGATTAGAAGATTTTATACGCGAACCAGTATCGAGGTAAGTTCGTGTAATTTAATCGAGCATGTAAATATGTTAACTTGAATGTTATGATTGTATGCAATATGATTTGTATTTATGTGAATATTATAAATGTTTGAAATGATTACATGTTCGGAAATGTTGGAAAAAGGGTAAAGCTTGTTTGAATATTGAGTTTCGGTGGATAAATGTGATTGCCTTATAAAATGAGGTCATGTATTTGTTGCTGATGGGATTTAGCTTGAACGAGTAATCCTATTGATCTCATTATAGAAAGGATTTAGCCCGGATGGGTAATCCTGATATAATCCCTCTCGAGCATATGTTACAATTAGGGTTTAACCTAGACTGGTAATCCTAATTGAGCCCTTCTGAGCATACGCTACATAAAGGATTTAGCCTGGGCTGGTAATCGTGAAATGTGATATATGGCTCGAGAGTGTGTTCTTTGATTAAATGCCCTACTGGATACTCTTGAATAAGAGTTGACGAGTTATTGAATTGTACGCCTTGAGTGTACTACTCGAGTATCTATCAGAATTTTAATGATTCAACAGACACAACTCTTGGCATGATGAGAGAATTATGAGATGAAATGATAATGTCTTGAAAGAATATTGCATGATGAGCTCATCTATGTTTACTTGATGTGTATGAAAATTTTGTGACTAACATGTTTGATTGAGTGTATGTGTTTAGGCAATTTTGCCAAGCTAATGGAAAACATGATATTGTATGAGATTGGTAAGTTTAGTTTCTGTTATACGAACTTACTAAGCATGTAATGGTTACTCTGTTTTATTTTTTCCTACTTTATAGTGTTCGGAAGCTCGCGAAGGTTGGAGATCATTGGAGCATCATCACACTGTCCACTAGCTTATTTTGGGTATATATAGTAAAATCATTTTGGTATAATGGCATGTATAGGTTAACTTGGTCATAGATGACTTAAATATGTGGTTTGTAATCAAGTCATTAGAATGGCTAGTAATGGTTATTTTTTTGATGTACTTGTAATGTCATACTATGGTAGCTATATACATGTTAAATCGTTATTCAAATTATGCCTATCATATGGAATATACCAAGGTAAGATTATAAACATGTATGCATGTAATGATATGTCATGTTGAATGATAGAGTTTGCTTAATTTGAATGCTTGAAATGGTTGGTATTTAGATGTGGGTTTAAGTGCAGGTCATTGGTGTGATTTTGGGTGAAAAATGAAGCTAGAAATGGCTTTATTTTGTCCACACGGGTAGACACACGGGCGCGTGTCTAGACTGCGTGTGACACACGGCCTGGTACATGGGCGTGTGGTTAGGTTGTGTGTCCCATGCACCTTAAATTTTGAGAAACAAAATGCTCAGAATTGAGTACAAGGGCAGAGGCAGGAGCTTGTTGTGCTACACAGCCTAGAACACGGGTGTGTGTCTTGGCCATGTGAAACTTGCACCTAAATTCGAAAAATAAAACTAACCACACGGCTTAACACACGGGCGTGTGGGATGGCCGTGTGCACAAGTCAGAGAGTTACACGGGGTCGAACACGGCCTGCAGCACGAGTGTGTCCCAGGGTCACACGGGCATGTCTCTTGGACCACACGGGCGCGTGAGCCTTTAACTTAGAAATTTTTTAAAATGTCATAAAAACTTCTTAGAGTTTTCGATTAAGTCCCTACTTGATTCTAATGCTTATATTGGGCCTCGAGGGTCCATTTAAGGGACGTTTTGAATAATCTCAAAAATGAACAGTGATTGACATGATTTATCTATAAATGTTCTGAAAGTTTTGGCAATGCCCTGTAACTCTGTTTTAGCTACAGATACGGGTTAAGGGTGTTACATTTAGTGGTATCAGAGCTACAATTTAGTCGATTCTCAAATTTAACGTAGCAAATATGAGTTTAGCTATACATGCTATTATATAATTCGTGATAGTGTGACGTCTCTTGGTCATTTTAAATGTGTTTTTCATATAGTAATGTCATCCAACTAAGTTAGAGCTGAATCTGAGGAAGCTGAGAGCAATACTTCAGTTTCAATTCAAAGAGTTGCATTTGCATCTAGTAGTGAAAGGCGCGCATCTGAGGGTCGAAGTGAGGAGGCAAAACAAACCTTCTTTCAATTGATGAATGAATGGTTTACTAAGCATTTAAGAGCAAACCCCGCTATACAATGACCTTTCCCACCTGCTCCTCAATCGGTTCCTGAGGTACCACAGAGTGCTGAACCCGCCAGAACAGGTAAGCCTCCAGTAGATAAAATCCATAAAGTAGATAAAATCCGTAAGCATGGAGTGGAAGAATTTAGAGTTATCGCAAATGATGATCCAGAAAGGGCTGAATTTTGGTTGGAAAATACCATCCGGGTTTTTGATGAATTATCTTGTACGCTTGCTGAATGTTTGAAATGTGCAGTATCTCTACTGAAAGATATAGCTTATCATTGGTGGAATACCATAACTTTAGTTGTATCGAGAGAGAACATTACATGAGAAATCTTTAAGGCCAAATTCAGAAAGAAATATGTTAGTCAGAGATTTATGGATCAGAAAAAGAAAGAGTTTTTAGAACTCAAGCAGGGAGACATGATTGTATCTGAGTATGAACGAGAATTTGTTCAGTTGAGCAAATATGTTAGAGAATGGGTTCTAACCGAGGCTGAGATGTGTAAACTCTTTGAAGAGGGTTTAAATGAAGATATCAAGTTATTGATCAGAATTCTCGAAATAAGGGAATTTGCAGTGTTAGCCGATCGAGCACACAAAGTTAAAAAATTGAGTAAATAAAAGCAACAAGCTGAAAGATAGACTCGAGTTTTTGGAAAAAGGATTATGAGTAAGTCACAATCATCTACTTCTAAAAAAATAAAGAAGTATTATGATCGTATTACTACCTCTACATGATATCCTGGAAAAGAGTGAGGCTCTCAACACCCTAACCCAAGGTCTTCATCACCATCTGTAACCAGTGTGGGTAGCATCGGTAATCCTAAACCCAAGTGCAAGCATTGAAACAAATTTCATTTTGGGGAATGTCGTTTGAGAAGTGAAGCTTGTTACCAATGTGGTTCATTTAACCATTTTTTCAAAGATTTTTCAGAAAGAGTTGAAAAAGAAATAGAACGAGCTCCAAAGTCGAGTAATCTTGTTTCGAGGGGCAGACTACCCCATTACCCTAGCAATGTTAGTGGTAATCAAGGTACTACTAGGGATACAGTAGTTAAATCTGAGGCACGAGCATCTGTAAGAACATATGCTATTCGTGCTAGAGAAGATGCTTCAGTACCAGATGTCATTACTGGTACATTTTCTCTACTTGATACTGATATTACTACTTTGATTGATCCTGGTTCTACACATTCATACATATGCACAAACTTAGTGTCTGTTAAAAATTTACCTGTTGAATTCACTGAATTTGTGGTTAAAGTTTCAAACCTCCTGGGCCAGTGTGTTATGGTGGATAAAGTCTGTAAAAACTATCCGTTAATGGTAAAGGGTTATTGCTTTTCGACAGACTTGATGTTATTGTTATTTGATGAATTTGATCTGATATTCAGAATGGATTGGTTAACCCAATATGATGCAGTGGTGAATTGTAAATAGAAATATATTGTATTGAAATGTCAGAGTGGTGAATTACTTTATGTTGAATCTGATAAACTAGATGGATTACCTAATGTGATTTCAGCAATTTCAGCACAGAAATATGTCAAAAAGGGTTATGATGTTTATCTTGCATATATGTAGGATACTAAAGTATCTGAGTCAAAGATTCACTCAGTTCCAGTTGTATGTGAATTTACTGATGTATTCCCAAAAGAATTACCTGGTCCACCATCAGATAGAGAAGTAGAATTCTTTATAGACCTTATTCCGGGTACAACATCAATATCCATAGCACCTTACAGAATGACTCCTACTGAATTGAAAGAGTTGAAAGTACAGTTGCAAGAATTGATTGACAGAGGTTTTGCTCAACCTAGTTTCTCATCTTGGGGTGCACCGATTCTGTTTGTAAAGAAGAAAGATGGATCATTGAGGCTGTGCATTGATTACAGACAGCTCAACAAAGTAACAATAAAAAACAAGTATCCATTGCCTCATATTGATGACTTGTTTGACTAGTTAAAATGTGCCACTATATTTTCAAAGATTGATCTTCGTTCTGGTTACTATCAACTACGGGTAAAAGATTCAGATGTGCCAAAGACAGCTTTTAGAACCAAGTATAGACACTATGAGTTTCTTATGATGCCATTCGGGTTGACAAATGCACCTACAGTGTTTATGGATCTGATGAATAGAATTTTCAGCTCATATTTAGACAGGTTTGTGGTGGTATTTATAGATGATATTTTGGTTTATTCCCGATATGAAAATGAACATGCGGAGCATTTAAGAATAGTGTTGTAAACTTTGCGAGAGAAACAATTGTATGTCAAATTTAGTAAGTGTGAATTTTGGCTACAAGAAGTTAGTTTTCCTGGGCATATAGTATCTACTGAAGGTGTCAGGGTGGACCCGAATAAAATTTCAGTCATTGTTAACTGGAAGCCACCGAAAAATGTGTCTGAAGTCTGAAGTTTTATTGCAACAGCCCGATTTAGACCCTAATCGAACGGTGGTTTCAGGACCACGAATCTGAGTCAAAAAAATATTTTAAATTTATTTTTTGTGTTTATTTTGTGTGAATTTATATCTGTGAAATTTTCGTGATTTAATTTTATTGTTTAAGTGTCCGATTTAATAAAAGGACTTAATCGTGTAAAATGAAAATTTAGTGGTTATTTCTAAAAAGGGGCTGAATTATTAGTGGCTTTCTAACTTGAAGTATCTATGTTATAAATAAACCAAAATAATGTGTAATGGTCGGTTGTATCCTTATATTATGTGTTATGGTTATTTAATTATAAATGATATAATGGTAATTAATCAAAATGTTGTAATATATCATAATAAAACATAGGTTAAAAATTAGTTTATCATATTTATTCATCCACAAAAATAAGAAAAAAAAGAAAAGAAATAAGAGAAGTTAGGTTCGGCCATCTTTCTCAACTTGTACAAGGTAAGTTCTAGCTCAGTTTTTCATAATTTTTACATTTTTGAGATTGTTGCTTCGAGCACTACAAAACCCATGCTTGAATTTTTTATTTTGATGAATATTTTGAGTTGTGCCATTGTTGGGACCTTGTGATTTTTGTTGTTTGATGTTGAAATATGAAAGATATGTTTTAGATTAACATGTTTTGTATTGGAGTTTTTGATGATTTTGAGTAATTAGGACTAAATTGAAAAAATAATAATTTAAGGGACTAAAATGTGAAATAAATAAATTATGTGGGTTTGTATAGATATGGATAATATTCAGCCTAGCTTGGGTATGGAGAAATTTGGTGCATTTTGTGTTTTGTACAATAGGGACTAAATTGTAAAAATGGTAATTTTCCCATATATATGTTTTTGGACTAAATTGAATGAAAATATGTTTGAATGAGCTTAATTTGAATATGTTTAGATCAAGAACCAAAGAAATCAGATTTGGATTGAGGGAAAATGAAAATTGTCGACTAACTACCCTGTTCCGTTTTACATCATCCGAGGTAAGTTTATAAGCAAATAGACGTGCCTAATTGTAGCTAAATGCTAAATATATATGCTGATATGTAATGTATGAATTTATACATGTAATTGTCGAATGTGTATAAGCTTGGTAACCTTGTTCAAGCATTCGTTTCGACCGAGTTACAACATCCGAAAGCCCCGTATGAACCTTAGGAATAGTTAGGATACATATGTCATGACAAAGGATTCTGATATATATGTGCGAGTAAGACCATGGCATCAATATGTGATTTCGATATGTGTTTGCAAGTAAGACCCTGTCTGGGACAGTGGCATTGATATGTGACTACATATAAGACCACGTCTGGGACGTTGGCATTGTACGGCTTGTGTGATTATCCGAGTGTCCTATCCAATTTCGAATGGTTCATCGGGAAAAGGTAAATAGTGATCGGATGTGTAAAACGAGCTAAAAGGCTAGGTATGACTTAGCTTGTTAGCTACCAGTAATAAGGTAAGTATGTGACTTAAAAGTTGATATAAGTTATATGTAATACAAAGAATAAACATACATGAATTAAATAAGTGTATTCAGTTTTTGAACAAATGGTATGAATATTATGGAATTGATTATTGGATATATATCTGTAACCATGTATATACGGCCATATAAGTAGTATGTGTACATGATATTATAATTGGATTCTTGAGCTTATGTAAATATGTATATGTGTGTTTGATTATATAATGACATTTTAGCTTAGAAAGTTGATTGACATTTGGTTATTCTGATTATGTGAACATTCGGCCAAGGTAGAATTGTGCATGAAAATGTATTATTTATCTCACTTGTAGGTTTGAGATTAAGCTTAGTAATGATCATGTAATTTTAGTTTAACTTGAAATGAGTGGATTATATCTTGGGGTTGTTTATTTGCTTACGACTTACTAAGCTATAATAGCTTACTTTGTGTGCTCATGTTTACTTTGTTTTATAGATTTTGGATTCAAGTTACAAGCTCGGGGATCGTCAGCAAAGTCTATCACACTATCGATTGCCTTCGGTATTTTATAAGTTGCATTTTGGAACCATGGCATGTATAGGCTGGATTATATTATGAAAATGCTGAATGTTGGTTATGTGTATAAGCCATGCGAAAATGGCTAAAATTTTATTCTTAAACTAGTTATGTTAAGTTTGGTTTATGTTCACTTTGGTTTTATAGCTTCGTGCATGTATGAATAATGTTTTTGTTAGGTACCATGTGCTTTGAAAATGGTTTGCTTGTCATGTTTAAATTCGATTTTATATGCTCTTAGTTAAAAGTTCATTGAGCTTGTTTATTGATAAATATTGTATATGCTTCATGGATAAATTTTGGTCGAATGTTCGGTATATATTTGATATTAAATGTGATCTTTATTTTAGGTAAGTTGCATATATTATATATGTGCATCATTAATAGGTTTGGCTATGGTATAAGGTATTGAAAACATCTATAACTGCATGTGGTAGATTCGGTGTCTACTACTGGACTATATTAATGCTATGTTTGATGTTTGATTTACTTATTTTGGTAAATTGACCTAGTGGAACTTGGATTTACATAAGAAACTTTGTTTAATTTTTAAAGGATATATTGTATTAGTATGCGGTTATAATCTGTTAGTTGAGTTCCTACATGTCTTTATAGGTATATATATGCGCTTAAATTTGGTTAATGTATATACGTGCATGGTTGTATAGATTTGCTAATTATTGGTACATTTATGAATGTGTATAAATGAATTGTGTGGGTCGAATAGGTAAAGAATGAAATGGTTTATTTTGTATGTATATCCGAATGTTTGCTTTCAAATTATGTTAATATGCAAAACAAATGAATTTCACATGAGTCCATATGATAATGCCGCATAAATGAATAATGAGGTTGGTAATGACATTTGTTTTAATTGATGTAAAATTTATGCATACGCATGACTTTTATAATACAAGTCTAATATTCAATAATGAAGTTATGGATGTGTTTCATGTCCTGTATATGTATAAAATGTTTAATATATGTATATATATATACATTTGGGTTATGCATTATTTATGCTGCGTTGTGCATGTTAAAATTTTTAAGATTTGATATCTAATTGAGTTATAAGCATATATGTGATCTAGATCTCGAATTGCAATTTATAATGAATGTTTGTATGAATAATAGTATGATCGGTAATGCCTCATAACCCTAATTCGGCGACGGCTACGGGCTAAGGGTGCTACATTTCTGGGACTAGCTGGTTATTATCGGAGGTTTGTAAAAGGTTTTTCAATGATAGCTTCTCCGATGACCTGTCTATTGTAAAAAGATGTGAAATTTTAGTGGACTAATAAATGCTAGAAGAGTTTTGACAGATTAAAAGCTTTATTGACAGAAGCTCCAATATTAGTTCAGCCATAATTGGGTAAGGAATTTATAGTTTATAGTGATGCGTCATTGACTGGTTTAGGCTATATTTTGATGCAAGAAGGTAAAATAGTAGTCTATGCTTCAAGATAGCTAAAACCACATGAAAGAAACTACCCGACACATGATCTTGAATTGGCAGCCATAGTAATTGCATTGAAAATTTGGCAACATTACTTGTTTGGTGAAAAATGTCACATATTCACAGATTATAAAAGTTTGAAGTACTTGATGACTTAGAAAGATTTGTATTTGAGACAGCGCAAGTGGCTTGAGTTATTGAAAGATTATGATCCGATTATTGATTATCATCTGGGAAAAGCCAATGTGGTTGCTGATACTCTTAGCAGAAAATCCATGTTTTCCTTGCGAGTTATGAATACTCGATTGTCATTATTTGATGATGGTTTAATTATAGCTGAGTTAAAATCTAGACCAACATTTTTGCAGCAAATCTTTGAAGCTCAAAAAAGTGATAGTAAGTTGCAAGCAAAACGGATACAAAGTGAATTGACTCTTGACTCAGAATTTCAGATTGGGACTGATGATTTTCTGTTATTCAGAGGTAGAGTATGTGCACCGAAAAGTTCAGAATTATTACAGAATATTTTGAATAAAGCTCACAATGGTAACATGTCTATTCATCCTGGTAATAATAAAATGTATAATGATCTGAAAAAGATGTACTGGTAGCCGGGAATGAAACGGGATATTTCTGAGTTTGTGTCTAAATGTTTGATATGTCAGTAAGTAAAGCTGAACATCAGTTGCTTTCTAGACTATTATAGCCAGTTACAATACCAGAATGGAAATGGGAAAGAATTACCATGGACTTTGTATCGGGATTACCCCTATCTCCAAAGAAAAAAGATGTCATTTGGGTGATTGTTGATCAGTTGACAAAGTCTGCACACTTTATTCCGGTACGTATGGATTATTCTTTGGACAAATTGGTTGAATTATATGTCTCTGAGATTGTCAGATTGCATGGAGTGCCTGTCTCCATTATTTCAGATAGAGACCCTCGGTTTACATCTCGATTCTGGAGCAAATTACAAGAAGCTCTGGGTACTCAGTTACACTTTAACACGACATTTGATCCACAGACAGATGGTCAATCTGAATGTGTTATATAGATCTTGGAGGATATGCTTCGGTGCTGTATACTTGAGTTTGAAGGTAACAGTTATCAGTTCAGCATCAGAATGACACCGTATGAAGCTTTGTATGGTCGCAAATGTGGAACTCCATTGTATTGGACAGAACTCAGTGACAAAAAGTTACACGAAGTTGACTTAGTCCGTGAAACTGAAGAAAAAGAAAAAGTAATCTGGGATAGTTTAAAAGTAGCTATGCTGATTTGAAACGAAAAGAAATAGAATTCCAAGTCAGTGACAAGGCATTCTTGAAAGTATCGCCTTGGATGAAAGTTCTTCGGTTTGGTCGTAAAGGAAAACTGAGTCCACAATTCATTGGACCATATGACATTACAGAAAGAATTGGACCTGTTGCATATCGATTAGCTTTACCACCAGAACTTAATCGAATTCATAATGTTTTTCAAGTTTCTATGCTACGACAGTATCAATCTGATCCTTCACATGTTATCTCTCCGATAGAGGTAGAGATTCAGCCTAATATGACATATAGTGAAGAACCGATCAAAATCTTAGCTCGAGAAACAAAAGAGTTAAGAAATAAAAAGGTAGCATTAGTAAAAGTTCTTTGGCAACGACACGGTATAGAAGAGGCTACCTAGGAGCTGGAGGATTTGATGAGGAAGCAATATCCGAACCTTTTTACTGGTAAGATTTTCGAGGACAAAAATCCTTAAGGGAGAGAGTTGTAACAACCCATCTTTCGGTGAAAATCAGAACAGTGGTTTCGGGACCACATATCCGACCTGAAAATAAAAATTATTTTTATTTTATTACATGGTCCGTAATATGTTAAAAATGTCATGTGAAAATCCTGGTAAGAAAATTTTATCGATTATGTGCTTAATTAAGGAAAGGACTAAATCACATAAAATGTAAAAGTTGAATTCTAGTAGCTAGAAGAATTAAATAGCTATGGAATTCAAAACTTGAGGTCCTTATATGGTAATTAGACCATTAAAGAAAAGTATGTAGATATTTTGGTGACTCATCCATGGAAATTTAGAAAAAGGGCAAGGATTAAATTGGAATTTGAAATAATTTAATTAATTAAAAAGATGATAAAAGATATCATCTTATTTTTCTCTTCTTCCCCCAAAATACATGGAAACTCTAAGAGAGAGAGAAGACACTTTCATGACTTAATTGGGTAAGTTTCCTTGTCTCGTTTTTAGTAATTTTGATATTTTTGAAACAGGGATAGCTTAATCTATCTATTTGGGGGATCAATTTGAAGAGTAATCAAAGTATGGAAACTAGATGTATATGCTGAAAATTTGAAATTTATGGTAGAAAATGAAAGGTTGTTGATAGATAAACAACTTTTATAAAGTGATTTTTGATGAAAACATGATTTATGGACTAAAATGTAAAGTTGTGAAAATTGATGAAAAATTCTAAAATTTATAGAAAATATGTGCTGTAAATTTTATGTTGAAGTTTTGGTTAGTCTCGGAATAGGGAGTAACTTGCATAAATTTAATTTTTTGAGCCTAGGGACGAAATTAGAATTTATGGAAAAGTTAGGGGCAAAATGGTAATTTTGCCTATGATGTAAGTTGACTCCAAATGAGTATGAAATGTCTGAAATTGATGATTAAAGTTATTTATATAGATCTGGACAACACAAATTCAAGGTTAGATTGTGGAAAAGAAAATGTTTTAGATTAGTAGATTTTATACGCGAACTAGTGTCGAGGTAAATTCGTGTAACTTAAACGAGCATGTAAATATGTTAACTTGAATGTTATGATTGTATGCAACATGATTTGTATTTATGTGAATATTATAAATGTGTGAAATGATTACATGTTCAGAAATGTTGGAAAAAGGGTAAAGTCTCGTTTGAATATTGAGTTTCGATGGATAAATGTGATTGCCTTATAAAATGAGGTAATGCATTTATTGCTGACGAGATTTAGTTCGGACGAGTAATCCTATTGATATCATTATAGAAAGGATTTAGCCCAGACAGATAATCCTGATATAATCCCTCTCGAGCATATGTTAAAATTAGGGTTTAACCTGGACTGGTAATCCTAATTGACCCCTTTTGAGCATACATTACATAAAAGATTTAGCCTGGGCTGGTAATCCTGAAATGTGATATGTGGCTTGAGAGTGTGTTCTTTGATTAAATGCCCTATTGGGTACTCTTGAATAAGAGTTGACGGGTTATTGAATTGTACGGCTTGAGTATACTACTCGAGTATCTATCAGAATTTCAATGATTCAACGGATACAACTCTTTGCATGATAAGAGACTTTTGAGATGAAATGATAATGTATTTAAAGAATATTGCATGATGGGTTCATCTATGTTTACTTGATGTATATGAAAATTTTGTGACTAACATGTTTGATTGAGTGTGTGTGTTTAGGCAATTTTGCCAAGTTGATGGAAAACATGACATTGTATGCTTAGATTTAATAAACGAGATTGGCAAGTTTAGTTTCCGTTATACAAACTTACTAAACATGTAATGCTTACTCTATTTTATTTTTTCCTACTTTATAGTGCTCGAAATCTCGCGAAGGTTGGAGATCATTGGAGCATCATCACACTATCCACTAACTTATTTTGGGTATATATAGTAAAATCATTTTGGTATAGTGGCATGTACAGGCTAACTTGGCCATAGATGGCTTAAATATGTGATTTGTAATCAAGCTATTGGAATGGCTAGTAATGGTTGTGACACACGGCCTGGTACATGGGCGTGTGGTTAGGTCGTGTGTCTTCTGCACCTTAAATTTTGAGAAATAGAATGCTCATAATTGAGCACACGGGCAGAGACATAGGCATCTTCTTAGCCGTGTGTGCTACACGGCCTAAAACACGGGCGTTTGTCTTGGCAGTGTGAAACTTGCACCTAAATTTGAAAAATAAAATTAACCACACGACCTAGAACACGGGCGTATGGCATGGCTGTAAGAGTATGCTCAAAGATCAATCACGAGATGGTTGTAATAACATACTTGGTTTATCATGTTTATTAATATAAGGCGTTGCCATTATTATTCCGGTTTCTTTTCTGTGTGCATAAATAAACTGTTTTATAATAATGTCCTGAGAATAATATGATTATTCTCAAAAGATCCTTAGTCAAGTATTGTTATTGGCTAGGACAATAATAATGCATCAAGACTAACATGTAGTTGATTGATGATAAAGAGTTGTCATTGATATGGAGTGTCAGAATCAATGCATGAATATGTGTGTTAGAGAACAACATATTGGACTTACCCGTTATGAGTATGTTTCTTGGATTATTATGTAATTGTCACAACATTACTCGTAGTGATTAATATGTATATGATCCTCATACTTGAGATCATCTTTATCCCAACATCGTGAGTTGTATATTTTGATAAACACCGTAACTGGTTGTTCTATAAAGACTGATGTTCGATATACCACAATCTATGTTGAGGGATATAGTTGATCAATATAGGATAAGTCCCTCCTACATAATGGGAGTAATATCTCAGGCCACTTGATTGAGTGAGGCTAGAAATGCATGGCCATGCTCAAATAAGTTGATATGAGATGTCATACTTATTTGTGTATCATAGTCTACTCGAGGTATCAAGAAACATGGGATGGACTATGCAAGTGTGACTATTCCATGACTTGTGTCCATTCCAAAGATATAGGACTTAAGGATGAATGCATGAAAGGTTAATCACAAAAGGTTATGTTGAATCATGACTTCTTGTAACTTAGGTAGCATTGATGCATTGCTAGATGCCACTCATTGTTTGTAACATTAGAATCGTTCTAATATTACTGCTAACGTTACAAGAACCTATAGGGTCACACCCCATGGTTGAAGTGAACGAGGTAAAACATAGTTGGTATATTGCTTGGTTGTCACATGAATTAAATTAATTATAGAATTAATTTAATTGGGCAATCAAATTGTTGAACATACTATTTATGTACAAGGATGTTGTACACATAATCAGAACATAATTTTATTGAAATATGAATTTAGTTCGTATATAAGTTTAAATAAATATAGTTTACCGAAATCTTTATTATAATTAATGTAATTATAATTTTTCGGTTAAACATTATTATATTTATTTGAATGATAATTATTATGTTCGGATTAATTTTAATGAATTAAAATTCGTTATAAATATATACCAATTAAGAGGGAGTTATATAGAGCAAGGGTAAAAAAACCCTAAAAAGGATATATATATATATAACTAGCCCGAAAATATGAATGTGGTCTAGCAGCCGTTTTAGCAAAATACTCTCTGAAAATAGTTTTCTGGGATTTCTACCGTTCATTGTCAATCGGGTGGACTACGTAGAGGCCGACATCGGAAAAGGTTGCGGCTTGGTTCGATAGTGGTTCAGCATTCCTGTTGCCTAGGTGTCGCTGTCTACTCAGATTGAAATTTCGATAAATTCGAAACCTTTTTATCACCCCGATTCGTTCCTTACACATGGATCCTTGGTTTGGATCGCCGATTTTTTAATTTTTCGCTGCGTCTTGGAGGCACCGGTGTTCCAACAATGGCCGTGTGCACAAGTCAGAGAGTTACATGGGGTAGAACACAGCCTGCAGCACGGGCATGTCCCAGGGTCACACAGACGTGTCCCTTGGACCACACGGGCGTGTGAGCCCTGTAACTTAGAAAAATTTTGAAATGTTGCGAAAAATTCTTAAAGTTTTTGATTTAGTCCCGACTTGATTCTAATGCTTATATTGGGCCTCAAGGGTCCATTTAAGGGACATTTTGAATAATCTCGTGAAATGAATAGTGAGTGACATGATTTATCTGTAAATGTTCTGAAAGTTCTGGTAATGATCCGTAACTCTGTTCTGGCGACATATACTGGTTAGGGGTGGTACAACGTTTGTATTGACGATGAATCGATGCTTCTGAAGACATTTTCTTAAAGAAAATATCCACCTCATTACCCATCCTCTACAAAATTGAAGATACCAAGACGTGAAAGATTGGACTCAAATCGATTCGAATGAATGACTCTCTAATGACTTGATGTGTAAGATTTAAAAAAATTTTGAAAATCTTTGAAAAAAAATTTAGTTAGTTATGATTATAAGAGGGAAAGGTAATGAAGAAAACAAAAATCAAGATAGAAGATAGATCTTTAATATAATTTTAGTTAGTTATGATAAAGTGTGCAAGAACTGTCCATTGATGATTCGGGATAATTGTTTTCCGGCCGATTTAATGTTGTTATCATTTGAGAGTTTGATATAATTCTGGGTATGGATTGGCTAATGTTGCATGATGCTGTTGTGAATTGTAAAAGAAAGACAATAGATTTGAGATGTCAGAATAATGAGATTATTTGAATTAAGTCAGATGATCTGAATGGTTTGCCAGCAGTGATTTCTTCGATGTTAGCTCAGAAATATGTAAGAAAGGGTTGTGAAGCTTATTTTGCTTATGTGCTTGATACAAAAGTGAAAAAAAGAATATTGAATTAGTGCTAGTTGTATGTTAGTATCCAGATGTTTCCTGAAGACTTACCAGGTTTACCACCGATCCGAGAGGTTGAGTTTAGCATTGAGTTAATGCCAGGTACAAAGCCGATATCGATAGTTCCGTACAGAATGGCTCTGACAGAATTAAAAGAATTAAAAGCTCAGTTGCAAGAATTAACCGATAGAGGATTTGCACGACCAAGTTTTTCGCCCTGGGGTGCTCCTGTGTTGTTTGTGAAAAAGAAAGATGGCACGATGAGAATGTGTATAGACTACCAACAGGTTAATAAAGTGACGATCAAGAACAAATATCCTCTACCCAAAATTGACGATTTGTTTGATCAATTGAAAGGTGCTACAGTGTTTTCAAAGATAGATTTGAGATCTGGTTATTACCAGTTGCGAGTTAAAGACTCTGATGTGCTAAAGACTACTTTTAGAATGAGGTACGAGCATTATGAATTTTTAGTTATGCCTTTCGGACTGACGAATGCACCTGCTGTCTTTATAGATTTAATGAATCAGATTTTCAGACTGTATCTAAATCGATTTATTGTTGTGTTCATAGATGATATCTTGATCTATTCGAGAAATGAAACTGAGCATGCCGAGCATTTGAGAATTGTATTGCAAACTCTAAGAGATAAGCAGTTATATACAAAGTTCAGTAAATGTGAATTTTGGTTGAGTGAAGTTGGTTTTCTGGGGCATATTGTGTCAGCATCAGGTATTCGAGTCGATCCGAGCAAGATTTCTGCAATAATGGATTGGAAGCGTCTGAGAAATGTATCCGAAGTCTGCAGTTTTTTGGGACTAGCTGGCTATTATCGACGGTTTGTAAAAGGCTTTTCGATGATTGCGACACTGTTGACGAGATTGCTTTAGAAAGATGTAAAGTTTGAATGGCTCGGGAATTGTCAGAAAAGTTTTGATCAACTGAAAGCTTTATTGACCGAAGCTCCGGTGTTAGTTCAGCCAGAATTGGGTAAAGAATTAGTAATCTATAGTGATGCATCGTTGAATTTTGGGCTGTGTTTTGATGCAGGAAGGCAAAGTCATAGCTTATGCCTCGAGATAGCTGAAGTCGCACGAAAAGAATTAACCGATGCATGATTTAGAGTTAGCAGCCATTGTATTTGCGCTGAAAATTTGGCGTCATTATTTGTTTGGTGAGAAATGACATGTTTACTCAGATCACAAGAGTTTGAAATATTTGGTGAATTAGAAAGATTTGAACTTGCGATAGCGAAGATGGCTAAAATTACTAAAAGATTATGAATTAGTAATCGATTATCATCCGGGAAAGGCTAATGTTGTTGCTGATGCTTTAAGCCAGAAATCTTTGTTTAGTCTACATGCAATGAATACTCAGTTGACTCTTTCTGATGATGGCTCGATTGTAGCTGAGTTGAAAGTGAGACCATTGTTTTTACAATAGATTTGTGAAGCTCAAAAAGTTGATAATGAATTGTTAGCTAAAAGAGCTTAATGTGATTTGAATTCTGATTCAGAGTTTTGAGTTGATGATGATGACTGTTTAAGATTCAGAGACCGAATTTGTGTTCCGAAAAATTCAAAGTTGATTCAGATGATTTTAAATGAAGCTCATAGTAGTTGGTTATCTGTACATCTGGGAAGTACGAAAATGTATAATGATTTGAAACAGCTTTATTGGTGGCATGGTATGAAACGTGACATTTCAGAGTTTGTTTCTAAGTGTTTAATTTGTTAGCAAATTAAAGCTGAACATCAGGTACCATCAGGTTTATTGCAACCTATTATGATTCCTGAGTGGAAATGGGATAGAGTGACTATGGATTTTGTTTCGGGTTTACCCCTATCTCCGAGTAAGAAAAATGCACCCTGGGTTGTTGTTGACAGATTAACAAAATCAGCTCATTTCATTCCTGTACGTACGAATTCCTCGCTTGATAAGTTAGTTGAGTTATATATCTCTGAGATTGTGAGATTACACGGGGTACCTATTTCCATTGTATCAGACAGAGATCCGAGATTCACATCGAGGTTTTGGAAGAAACTACAAGATGCGCTGGGTACAAAGCTACATTTCAGTTCCGCATTTCACCCGTAGATGGATGGTCAATCTGAGCGAGTTATTCAAATACTCGAGGATATGTTGAGATGTTGCATTCTTGAATTCGAAGGTACGTGGGAAAAGTATTTGCCGTTGATTGAATTCGCGTATAACAATAGTTTCCAATCAAGCATTAAAATGGTACTGTATGAAGCTTTATACGGTCAGAAGTGTCGAACACCATTATACTGGACTGAGTTAAGCGAGAATAAGATTCATGGGATTGATCTAATTAGAGAGACTGAAGAGAAAGTAAAAGTAATCCGTGATAGTCTAAAAGCAGCTTCGGATCTTCAGAAATCGTATACAGATTTAAAAAGAAAAGATATTGAGTTTTAGATCAGAGATAAAGTGTTTCTGAAAGTATCTCCATGGAAGAAAATACTTCAATTCAGTCGTAAAGGCAAATTAAGTCTGAGATTCATCGGGCCGTATAAGATTTTCGAACGTATTGGGTTGGTTACTTATAAGTTGTTGTTGCCACCTGAGTTAGAATAGATTCATAACGTATTTCATGTATCAATGCTTAGAAGATACAGATAAGATCCTTCGTATGTCATTTCCTCGACTGAGGTTGAAATTCAGCCTGATATGTCTTATGATGAAGAACCGATACAGATTTTAGCTCATGATATCAAAGAGCTGAGAAATAAAAGAATAGCGCTAATGAAAGTATTGTGGCATCAACACGGGGTTGACGAAGCTACGTGGAAACCCGAGGATGCTATGAGAAATCAATATCCAAACCTATTCACTGGTAAGATTTTCGGGGACGAAAATCCCTAAAGGGGGAGAGCTATAATAGCCCGATTTTAGCTAAATCAGAACAGTGATTTTGAGACCACAAATTCGTGGTCGTAAAATTATTTTAACATTATTTTTGGTGTTTACAGTGTGTGAATTTATATGTGTGAAAATTTCATGAGTTAATTTTATCGTTTAATAGCTCAATTTGAGAAAAAGGACTAAATCGCGTAAAATGTAAAAGTTGCATTCTATATGATAAAGGTGTCTATTTGTCATGGATTATTAAATGAAAGGTCCTTATGTTGTAATTTGACATAAATGGGGATATATTAAGTGATTTTATAATGTTTTAATTAAGGGTAGAATTGGTATTTGATTATTAAGTTAATATTAGTTAAAAATAAAATAAAATGTTCATTAATTCATGCCTTCATCAACCGATTATATCAAAGAAAAAGAAGAGCATTTAGGGCTTGTTTATTCGGCACCTTTAATCCTTGATTAAGGTATGATTTTTGATCGGTTTTTGATGATTTTTATGTTTTTGTGATCGTTGCTTTGTATTCTAGCTAGCCCATGTCTCAATTTTTGAAAGTGTTGATGATTTTCAAAGTTTCCATTGATGAATGCTTGAGCTTTATGATGTTTAATGATGAATTATGATAGCTTGGTGCTTGATATACATGTTTTGTAAAGAGATTTTTGACAAAAATGTTAATTAGGGATTAATTTGAGAAAAGTGTAAATTGATGTGAAATAAATGAAAGTTTTGGGTTGCTAGGGGTCTCTAGGAAATTCGTCTAGGCTTGGGTGAAACTAAATTTTATGTAAATTGTGTTTTTGTGAAATAGGGACTAAATTGAATAAATGTGTAACTTTAGAGGCTAAAGTGTAAAATGCCAAAATATGTGTTTGTGGATTAAATTGAATGAATTGGTGATTAAATGGGTTAATTTTTAATATATATAGATCAAGAAATAAAGAATTCAGATTTAGATCGAGGAAAATCGAAGGTTATCGAGTAATCGATTCGATTCGTCCATTCTGAGTACAAAGTAAGTTCATATGTGATAAATGAAGTTACAATTATGTTTTTAATGCTTTAATAATGCATAAATTGTATATATGTGACTACGATTGCGTACAACGATAAATCGACTATGTTTGGCACTTAGTGTGCGTTTCAAAATAGCTTCGGCTATAAATAGCACTTAGTGTGTGAATTGGAATAGCTTCGGCTATATGAGGCACTAAGTGTGCGATACTGAAATAGCTGCAGTTTAATATGATGGCACTAAGTGTGCGAGATCATTATAGCTTCAGCTAATCACTGATGTACTAAGTGTACGAATTCTTAGAACATTGAAAGACTTCCGAACGAATTAATGTATTGAACAAAGAGGTGAGAATGAAATAAATAAATATGGGAAAGTTCAGGCATGTACGATACCTATGTGGTAGTTGATACTATGTGTATGAAGCTTGATGAATTGGTATATACATGTTAAATGGTGGTGGATTAGAATTGAATGATGATATAAGAACTAATAAGTGTTTATTAATTGATGTTTTGTATTATATGAACTGTTGAGTATATTTGGTACGAACTTACTAAGCTATGAAGCTTACTGTGTGATATTTGTCTTTGTTTTATAGAGTATCAAAGCTAGCTCGGACATCGGGGATCATCGAGAACCATCATCACACTATCGATCATCTTGTTGGTACTTTAGAATCTTGTATATATGGTATATGGCATGTATAGGCTAGTGCCATTTTGAGTATGTTTTGAGTTGCGAATTTAGTCATGAGATGTGGCTTGTAAATGTTGTCAAGTAATAAGTATGTGATGTATATCATGCCTTCTATGTTGGCATTATTTGTTGATATAGTTTAATGATGTGTTTTGTGATATGGAATAAATATTAATGTGATGAATTTTGGTATAATAATTTGATAGGTTTTAAATATGGAATTGAATAGTTGAATTGGTTGATGATAGATGGCATGACATGAGTATGAATTGGCATGTTTTTGATTACTTAAAGATGTATTGAAATGTGCTATTTTGGTTGTTTTGTGTACTTGAGAGTAGCGTGGCAAATTGGTTTTACAAGTGTCCTATTTTTGTCCACACGGGCAGAGACACGGGCGTGTGTCTCAGCCGTGGGCGACACATGGTCATGTTAAATGGCCGTGTGTCCCCTGGGGTAGCCCTACTAATTTAAGTCAGTCTCAAGCACGGCTTAGACATACGGACGTGTCTGACGACCTGTGAGGGACATAGCCTTGGCATATGGGCGTGTGTGGTCATTTTGAAGGGTACACGGGCTAGACACATGGGCGTGTGGTTAGCCGTGTGACCCAAGTCAGTAACCCCTCCAGTTTTCCCACAGCCAAGACACACGGGCGTGTCTTGATCCGGCCGTGTGGTACAAGTCATTATGTCACATGGCCTAGGACACGGGCATGTTTGGTAGCCGTGTGAGGCACACGGCCTGCTTACACGGGCGTGTGACCTATGAATGTAAAATTTTTCTAAATGTTTTAAAATTTTTATATGTGATCGGTTTAGTCCCGAACCACTCTTAAGCATGTTTTAAGGTATCGTAAAACCTTATAAGGGACAATATGAATGTTTGCGAATGGTTTTTGATAATGAATGTATAAATGTATGGAAATGGAATATATTATTTGGTAATGCCTCGTAACCCTATTCTGGCGTCGGATATGGGTTAGGGGTGTTATAGAAAGAACCAAATTGTTGAAGATGGATGGATAAAGAGAAGATAGATAATCTAATCTCCCTATGAGCTTTAGATTTTAACATCTTTTAATCTAGATAATTGGACAAGTTTAAGTTATGAAGAATTCCACCAACAATTCTTGAAGTATTGAGTTGAAATTATGATCAATAAAAATTAGTTCCTCCAAAGAAATACCTCGCTTCTTATGCTTCAGGAGATTGTGGTAGTCGGACCAAGACTTCGGGAGCTTTTCAATTAAGACGTTTGCTTGGAGAATTTTGCACTCATCCCTGCAGTTAGGATGTTAGAAACTATCTTCTCGGAGGCATGTACTTGATCCATTATTGGCTTATCATCAGTCATCTAAATTTGAGTCACTCTCCAACGACATACTTCTTGATCCCAACATCATCAGCTTCATACTTCTTCTCCAAGGTATCCCAGATGGACTTGACTGACTTCTTCTTGATAATCAAGTCAAAGAAGTTGTTAGCCATGTGGCTTAACATGTGACCTCTTACCATTCTGTTGTCCTTGTCATACTTGAATTTTGTTGTGGCATCGTGGAAACACAAGAATATAAAGACTTTTTCAGCACCTTTTGAGCACTAATTCATGCAGTTTTAAAGTATTTTTTTGTCGAATTTCATACTTCAATTAAAAAATAATTAAATAGTATTTGATTTATGAAAAATATTGAATTTTAATTATTTTTATAATAAATTTGCACAATTTGATCTATTTTCAACAGTTTTGCACAAAGGGTGAAAAATTAGCTCGACAGTCACCTCGGAAGGATTAATTTACGAGGCACCTTGGGAGTACCAGGTAATGAATTAACAGCCATGGAGGACTTAAATTTACATTTTTGGACTTCCTCAAATCAATTGGTTCAATTTGATTTTATCAGGAAAAAGTAGGCAGCTTGAAGTAAAGGAAAAGGCTGAATTGAGCAAGTAAAGAGGGAGGATGGACAAGCCCAAAAGAGTAGCCCAAGTTGTCCCATATAGCTGACCCAATCAGCTTATTTTAGCTGATTTTTAAACTTTCAAAATAGCCATTGAACTCTTCCTAAATGCCATTCAAACCCCTCTAATTTTTATTCCTTCTATTTTTAGCCACAAGCTAAAAATAACAAATTTGAGTCAACCATTCCTTCCACCAAGCATGGCCGACCGTGGGAAGGGGGAATGGCTACTACTTTTAGCTTCCATCTCCCACTATAAAAAGCCCCCATCACTTTCTCATTTTGCATCCCTCACTTCATACATCATTCTCCACTTCTCCCTTCCATTCCTTTTCTTGTTTTCCCGTTTTCCTTTTCTTCCTTCTCTTGTCAATTTTCCCTATTGAAAAAGAGCTAGCAGGCCCCTTAAAGTAGCAGCATTCAAGTGTTCATGAAGGTCTTGGATCAAAAGAATAAGCAGAGAAGAGTGGAGCGGACTAGTCTGGCTTCAAAGAAACACCAGATTTGTTTTCTAATTCTCTTATCTTTATTTTTTTTACCGTTTATGTTGTGATCATGAACATGAATATTTGTGTTACTGTTCTTCAATTAATTAAAATGACTTAAATTTATTTCATATTAGATTAATTGCATTTCATCCTCTTAGATTGTTAAAGATGTGTTTGTGTTGTTGTTAGGCTTAAGTAAATTGTTCAATTAAATAAAATCATGTTTATGTTATGCTTGCATTTTAATTGTAAGGTACCAATTGAATTAATTATTAAATGGATTGAAATTGTAATTAATTGACACAATATATAATTGGTGCAAGTTTAAACTTTTAAGGTAGTTGAGGATTAAATTCACGACGATATTAAAAAATACATTAGCCTTACAGAAATTGTAAGATTACTGTGATTAAATTGTTCCAATATAGAGATATATTCACGACAATATTATATTGTTACCTCACTTAATCTTATACTTGCTTATAAAAATTTGATTAATTGTTTGAATTGACATAGAGATATATTCAAGAGATTAATGGGTTTTAGTAAGTAACTGAGCCGTGAAATTATTTGTAACAATACAAACATAGTTTTAATAATTCTAAGTTAAAGAATAAAATTGATCTAACACATTTATGTCATATTCATTAAACTCATTTTCAGAAATCATGAATTGGAATTTTATTTTCTTAGATAATCACTTACTTAAATTAGTTTTAGTTTTAGATCACCTCTTATAAACCAACATATTTTTCCTCATCAATTTGTTTAATTCTTACATTTCATAAATATTTTCTAACACAATCCCTGTGGGTATGATATCTCGACATTCTTGTCACTTTATTACTTGAAACGATTATGAACACTTGCACATTTCCATCGTTCCAAATTTTTGGTGCCGTTGCTGGGGACTGTTTTTAAATACATTATTTTTTTAAATTGTTAATTTTGCATTTTGGTCTATTTTTCTATTTAATTTTAATTTTTCTGTGATTATTTCAAGTTTTCTTATGAGTATTGATCAAATTATCAACTTACTCCTGTTAGACCCTAAAATCGAAATGATTTTTTGGCAAAGAAGAAGACAAACAGCTCAAAAGAGGACCAAAGAGATGATTTTCAAAAATTAAAGCCAGAATCAAAAAAATGGAGCAAATCATGCTCAAAATCCTATCTTTATTGCTGATGATAGGGATAGAGCCTTAAGATAGTATGTCGTGCTATTGTTTCATTAGCTAAATACGGGTATTAGGAGACATGAAATTGAGGCACAACAACTCGAGCTGAAGCTAGTAATGTTCCAGATGCTTCAGATAGTGGGTCAATTCAGTGGAATGCCTATTGAACACATTCACCTCAAATTGTTTATGGAGATGAGTGATTCCTTCAAGGTAGTCGGAGTACCCAAAGATGCATTAAGATTAAAATTGTTCCCATACTCGCTAAGGGATAGAGCTCAGGCCTGGTTGAACTCATTGCCACTAGATTCCATCACTCTATGGAAAGAATTAGCAGAACAATTGTAACACCCCTATCCTGTAACCGTCGCCGGAATAGGTAAGGGGCATTACCAAACAGACAGAACATTTCAGACCGATTCAGAATCACAGATATCACATAACATTAATACATAAGCAATCATCAACAATTCATCCCTTATGATGGTCTACGAGACCTAAAACATACTTTTAAGGACAGTCAGGACTAAACCAAACATATTCATAAATTTTAGAACTCAGAAAATTTTTCACTTTTGTTGAGGTCATATGCTCGTATGACCAGGCCGTGTGCCTCACATGGGCACCAGACACGCCCAAGTGATCCAACCGTGCCAAAACAGAGTATATATACTGACTTTCACCCACGGCCAATAGACACACCCATGTGTTATGGCCGTGTGATACTTAGCTAGCTACTGACTTGAGCCCAAGACCATATGACACGCCCATGTGTCTTAACCGTGTGATCTTAAAAGGTTACTGCTTTGCATACACGGCCACAAGGCACGCCCATGGTCCCTGACCGTGTGGCACAATGCAGGCTTGGTTTAAGCCAACTTGCCACCCCTTTTTGGGTCATTCCTACAAGCAATATTAAACAACACTTATACCAAAATTTTCAGCCAATTCCATACTCAAAACATGCTTCATTATAACTAAATCATCATCATTCAATAACCTATTCAAATCCATACCAAAACACATTAAAAATCTTATTACAACAACATGCCAAAATGCTCATTTCCTAGCTCACTTATGGCACCTTCTAACTCATGCTTAAACTTACTATTTCTTCAACTTGGCATATTTTAAAATAACCACCACATATAAGGCCATATAACCATTACAAGCATACACAATTTGGCATCACAAACCATTTACCAAAACTAAGCACAAATATACCATTTGCTAGCCAACTCTCATGGCATAACATATATACATATCAAAGCTTAAATACATAGACATTCTAGCCTATTAATGCCATACTTCAAAAATTTACACTTTTTAAAAGTACCAAAATGAGTTTGATAGTGTGGTGATAATCTTCGATTATCCCCGAGCCTTCAGTAGCTACGATAATTGTAAAATAGACAGAAATCACACAGAGTAAGCTACAAAGAGCTTAGTAAGCCAAATACAACTAATCTAACTATTAAAGCATATAAAGTAAAAGTCAATAGTAAAAATTCATAGTCATTTCATAGAGTAATTCATAAGTCTAACCATGCTCATTTGCTCGCATACATGTCATGCTTCATTTCCAAATTCTACACACACTTCACATTCATTATTTCACAAAAACAGTCTTTCATATTCAGAAATTTAGTACGATACAAACATACCTGTATAGATTTTACATTTCATTTATTCATTCCCATATCTCATACTCTATCATCAGACGATTCAAAAACGATACAGATACTCATAAACGGGTACAATGCCTACGTCCCGGACGTGGTCTTATCTGTAATTTAATATCGATGCCTCTGTCCCAAACAGGGTCTTACACGAAATTAGACATGATGTCGATGTCCCAGACATGGTCTTACACGTAAATCTCAAATCGAGGCCTATGTCCCAGACACGGTCTTACACGATATCTCAGATCGATTGTAATGTTCCTTTAGAAACATACAGAGCTTTTCAGATACTAACATATTATCGAAATTTACTCGGAATTCATTCATCAGGTTCTCACAGCCGTCCAATACAGATTATAACTAGTATATACAACATTCAATCGATTTAACACATAATTGTATTTTGACTTACCTCGTACGGATTTCAGACGAAAACGAGTCGACTATTTAACTATTTTGGACTTCCCTCAATCTAAGTCCGGTTTTCTTTCTTCTTGATCTAATACAATTCAAATTTAACCATTCAATCATTCATTTCATTCAAAATAATCCATGAACACATTTTTAGGGCACTTTGCATTTTATCCCTTACGTTTTCGCACTTTGACAATTTAGTCCATTTTTTACAAAATCACAAATATGCAAAATTCACCAAGACTATAGTTTGGCCGAATATACATAGCTTCCATACAAGACCAAATAACATATTTAATTTACAATTTAGTCCTTCAAAACCTCATTTTCACAAGTTAGCCCAAATAGCTCTATTCCATCAAAAATTCAAGAACAAAGCATGATAATCTTATATATATCCTTCATAATCCATATAAAAACATTACAAAACTCATATAATCATCAATTTCACATCTCATAATCTTCAACAAAAATAGAAATTTAGACATGGGTTTTGAAGAACACGAAGCAACGATCATAGAAACGTAGAAATTATCAAAAACAGATGAAAATTCATACCTTAATCAAGGATTAAGCTAGTCGAAACCTAAAATGGCTTTCTTTTTTTTTATTTTCTTTGTTTTTCGGTTATAATATGTGTTTATGAACACATGCATGCAATTTGTTTTCTTTAATTCATGTTAAAGCATGAATTACCATTGTATCCCTCATTTATAAACATATCAATTACATAAAACAAGGTCATTGATGACCACTCATAAATTCCATGGAGTAATTGCTACATAAGGCCATAATAATCCAAAGCCATGCCAATTAAACACATTGAATATATGGCATGCAAATTTTATCATTTACATGATTAAATCCTTTTTCATAATTAAGCACAGAAACAGACAATTTAAATCACAAAAACTTTACAGATATAAATTCACATATCACAGACACAAAAAACAATATTAAAATATTTTTTCAGACTCGAATTTGTAGTCCTGAAACTACTATTCTGACTAGGGTCTAAACCGGACTGTTACAACGATTCCTTATGAAATATTTCTCACCTTGCAAGAATGCTAAGTTGTGGAATGAGATCACTACTTTCTAACAAATAAATGACAAGTCATTGTATGAGGTGTGGGAAATATTTAAAGAACTGCTATGAAAGTACCCTCATCATGGAATCCCACATTGTATCCAATTAGAGACCTTCTATAACGGTCTCAATGCTCACACGAAGATAGTAGTAAACGTTTTTGCCAATGGTGCTCTCCTCTCTAAGTCTTATAGTGAGGCTTATGAAATCATTGAGAGAATTGCCATCAACAATTACCAGTGGCCAACCAATAAAGAAGCTTCAAGACGTGTCGCATGAGTACATGAAGTGTATGTTCTCACTTCACTGGCATCTCAAGTATATTCGATATCTTTAATGCTTAAAAACTTTACTACTAATGGGTTTAATAATTTTGTAGCTCAGCCATCGAATCAATTCGAAAATGTAGCATGTTTTTATTGTGGGGAAGGGCATTTGTTTGAAGAATGCCCATCAAACCCAGAATTTGTTTATTACATGGGTAACCAGAACCAGAACTGAGGAAGACAAGAACTACAATTGTAACGCCCAATTTTCGGGTTTTCGGTGTTTCTGTGTTTTTTAAAATTTAGGTGTGTTCTGGTTGGTTAATATATATTTTAGTAGGTTAGTGGGCCTTTGGAAGGCCCAAACTTAAGTTAAATCCGTGGTAGTCTTCGGAATTTTGATTTTAACAACAAGTGATGCATTTGGCGTTTGGGCTTTTAAGAGTAAAGGGGTAAAAGATGACACAAAAAGGAGTGTGGTGTAGTGGCAAGGTAGCGCCACTTAGGGGACAAGAAAGTGACGCCATAGAGAAAGCAAGGGGTCCAAGGTTCAAGTCTTAGCTCTTGCAATTTATTTTGGTTTTTCTTTTCAATAAATCTGGAAGCAAGTAGGTGCGCTTTAAAGTTTAATGTGTTGGACTTATGACACAAATGAGTTGATGACCTAGTGGTGGTGGCGTGATTTGGCATGTGAGAAGACTTTGGTTTGAATCCCTTGGCACGCAAAGGTTGATTATTTTGCTATGTTGGGACGGCAAGAGTTGGTGTTGGTTTTAAACTCTGATGTTGGAGGGATCCCACATCGGGAAGCTAACATAAGAGTAGATGGAGAGCTGGCTTTAAATAGAGCAAACCATGAGGAGAGTTGGCATACCCTTATGGGTTGATCCCTTTCACTTGGTGGCGTGCTCGTTTGGGTTGGGCGTCAGCTTAGAGTGTGGGAGCGCGGATTAACTGCAGTCTCCTAACAGTAGGACGGCTATTTCGGGCCGCGATGGGCTGAAATGGGCCATGTAGTCCCAGTGGGTCCATAGGCCCAAGTGGATAAGTTGTAGAATTACTAAAATACCCCTGTAGGGTAGGACTACCGATTTACCCTAGAGGGTAAAATGACTATTTTGCCCCTCGTGCGTAAATGACTAACTTGTGTGATGATTGGGTTAGTTGATGTGTGATGATTGGGTTAGTTGATGTGAATTTATGGTAGTTATCATTAATTTGTAAGTCTAATGTGTTAGTGATCAATCGTAGGATTATCGCGTGGGAGATATCGTCATCAATTGTCATCAACCAGGTGTGTAAATGACACCCTTCCTTAGACTGAATTGGTAAAAGCCGAAATACCGAAATGTTGGTATTTTGTGAACTCGCGAGCGTGCGAGTGCTCGTGAGACAGTTGTTAATGAATATGGTGCATTTGGATGATTAGAGTGCAGAGTGTGCATTTTCGTGCACAACGGTATATTTGGGCTTAATGGGCCGAAAACAGGTCAATGGGCCAACAGGCCCACTTTGGTAAAAAGAAGAGGTAAGTACTTCTGATTACTTGGTAAACGTTAGAATGAGCATGAAACCCTAGCAATAGGTAATAATTACTGAAATACCCTTATACATGAAAAATTACGATTTTACCCCTAGGGATATTTTATTTTATCTAAAAAGCATGATGTTCTGTTTCTGTGTACGTATGCCATGACATATTATTCTGTTGCATGGGACATGGGTTTATATTGATGGAAAAAGCGTTCTGGCAGCCTCGCTGCAATCTGGTGGCCTCGCCACATATATATCTGTTCTGGTGACTTCGTCATAATATCTGGCAGCTTCGTTGCAATCTGGTGGCTTCGCCACATATATAAACATATATATCTATTCAGGTGGCCTCACCACAATATCTGTATCTGGTGACTTCGTCACAATATCTGGCAGCCTCACTGTAATTTCTATGGTGTGTAGCGGTTGGGTGGGTTGAGTAGTCTCCCCACATGGTGTAAGGCTGGTACGGGGGTGTTATGGATTGCTCTGGGTTGGGATTTCTACATTCATGATATATTTTTCTGTATCTGCTATGGGCCTATGAGTTTCATTCTGATTTCTGTACTGGGCCTAGGCCCAAATAAGTCTGACTCTGAGGTTTGATCTGGTTTGGGATATGGTTGGGTTATGTTACACACTGAGTTTACCAAACTCACCCTTTATTTTCATCTCTGCAGGAAATCCCCAACCATAGTGGGCTTGGAGTCATGAGGGATTCGAGTGGCCACATCATCTGCAAAGTTGGTTTTTCTAAGTTAGTTTATTTTTTATTATTTTTATATTCTGATTTAATTTTGGGTTTTAAGTTGTAATAAGGCCGCTATATAAATTTCTCTTTCCACTATGGTTTTTATTTTCTGATTATATTTATAGTATGTCGAAACTACTAGTGTTAGGCTATGCGGGTTTTCAAAATTAATGAATGTTTTCAAGACTCAACAAGCATGACAAATGGATAGCCTAAAGATTGATAAACCGACTTTTCATTCAATTGCTGTTATTACAAAGACCTCCCTAATCACTTAAACCAACGAATGCATATTATTTTGTAAGTCCATGTGACACGTTAGATCTGGCCATAACGTCTGGGCCAGCTCTGGGGTGTTACAACAATCCAATTTTTATAACTCATCTTGGCAAAACCACCCAAATTTTTCTTGGAGTAACCAATGGGCTGGGCCCAGTAACACTTATGCACAATGCAGATCAACCTAACCACCTAGATTTACCCAAAAAATTTAGAAACCAACTTAAGTTGAGCCTTCCAATGACTTAGAAAACTTTTTGAAGGCATACATAGTGAAAAATGATGCCTTAATCCAAAGCCAAACAACCACATTGAAAAACCTGGATAACCGAATGGAATAAATCTTCTTACAATGTTGTCTAGGAATAAAGCATTACATACATCCTCCTCAACACCATCAAAAAATTAAGAAGTATCACTATCAACTGGATGATAACCCAAGATATACACATGGCTGACGTTCAAGTCTAATTTGACAGATTAGTACTCATTCGAAAGTTCCACCAGAACATATTGTCAGTGATCATCAGGCTCCGACAACAAAGATTGCAACACTGGTATAACTTCGCTTTTATTTGCATGCTCTATCAATGCATCATACAGTTCATTAAAAACTATCTGATACGATTCTCTATTGGCACCTTCAATGGTGAATCTCACCTCCCTACTTTCATTTTGTATGGTGTGATGCAGGGCCATTTCTCATATTACTGCCAACAATTCAATCTACACCTTCATATTTTGTAAATAAAACGAAAGTTGTTTCACTTTATATTGTACAGGGAAAACTTTTATGAAAGTATATGGTGAAAATATTTTAAAACGAAGAGAAAGAGAGAGAGTTCTACAATGCTTGGTTTTCTACATGCTTCTAATGGTAGGCTGAGCTAAGCTTTTATAACAATTTTGTAAGTGGAATAAATCATTTTTATTACATAAGCGATGAATGGTACGAAAGAATAAAAGATAAATTATTTGACCCGGTCCAACTTTATATTTTTCATAACACCATTTAGGGTGGATGTCAATATAAATTTTTTACATGTTACCCTAATATTGGGTTTAGATAATTGTATAAGGAGACTTTTCAAGTGTCTATCAACTTCTTTTGTTTATGCATACATTATTATCAATGAAAACTAATGGAAATGGGAGTGTTCACAATGTAACAAGATGTTGGCCATTATTATTTTCAATGTAAAACCCAAACTATAGACAGTAGATAACATGGTATCTTGATTTTTTTTAAGTAGGTCAATCTGGTAATGTAAGATGATGTAATAGAGATGATATATTGTACGATGACGAAGGTTGAATAAAATCATATGATTTAGTATTGGATAAGAGCTCCCTTAAAATCGTATGATTTTAATGTTTTAATTTAAGCTGAAAAATAATAGAAATAGAAAGCTGGACTTATTTCTACCCCTACGAATTAGGTCCTATTTGAATGGGTTTCTTCATCAGAAACATGAAATTGTTGGTCCCCAAACATCATGTGGACTTAACCTCTTTATCCCATCAAGTCAATGAATGATAGGATCTATCCTGTCATAGGTATCCTCATCCCATTAAAGACATCCCTCTTATGCATTCCATAATATTGGTTAGATGACAAGTCCAACACATTAACACCATCCTACATGAGGCCTCTGCCTATAAATACCTCTAGAAACAATGAAGATGAGATTGACTCTTCAAGAATACTAAGCTTGCACTCTGTCAATAATCCTTCAACTCTCAGCCTTTACATTATTTTTCCTTCCACTCTCATAACCTCTAACTCTTCACCTAGACTGGGTGAACCGGCCTTCATAGCAACCACCCCTCTCTCATCTGTACTCATCCCTTATTGTACATTGTATTAACAATTGGTATGATGAACGTGGGCTACATGATCTCACAATCCCAAAGTGGCACCTTCGCAAATCAAACTAGCCAAATAACGACCCAACCAATTGGATCAACTCCTCTGCCCTTGTTTCTTGAGTCTCCATTGACCTGAATAGCACTCGTATTCCTCCCTCTTCTACCCTTACAGGAACTTCTTTACATTACGTAAGTATTCTCCCCCCACTGTAGAGCAACTGATAAAGACTCTAAAAGATCCTCTAGCCAACATTGTCTTTTATGCTGCACCAACAGGAAATACTTCCTCGGTTACCTTAACTCTCCAATGGTTACGATGCCTCAGTCACAGCATGGTGCACCCACCCCCTAGACCTTTAGACCATATAGCCTATTTTCTACAGGAAGTTGTAACCTACCTTATGTTGGATCTGGTGTCCTAAGTTTAGTATTTTTGTCTAAGTACACTTTTAATTTTTTGAATAGATTGGTTTATAAATTTATTCATGAATTATATTAATACTTTGTATATTGTCCTCACATAGTTTTTGCACGCAAATCAAAATAGAAGCAAATGTTGCTCATTGTCTGTCTAATACTTAACTAATATTAAGTGGTATTAAGTGGTCAGATCGTAATACAGAAAGACAACTTAAATTAGTAAACGAACCTAAACATGTCTTTAGTCTAATAAAAAATGAGCAAATTGATTGAAAGACTAATATGTCTTCTATCAAGTCCAATTGGGGAGATTCTTTGTCTTAGGCATCGGAGCAAATGACTCTTAAAGAATAGAGATGTAGATGTGACTGACTAGACTGACAGTATATTAGACTGGACTCAAGAAGAATAGATCCTGAATCCATTTATGGATTTATCCACTTATGACGTTCATAGTGTGACATACTTAAATCTTGAGAGGATGATGAACTATGTATACGTGACTCGTACACTTTGATGTAAGTAAAAGCCTGAGTTTGAATAGATAAGGAACCGAAAGCTGGTGCGTTGGGTCTACGACTTCTGCAGTATGTAGTGTCATTCACAATAGTAGAATTCATAGCACGAGACATGGGTAAATGATATCATCTTGTTGGCATTACATGGTTGATGAAAAGTAAATGTGGCTACGAGTCATTCGTCTTCGTGATGAATGACTTGATTGCTATTTGATAGTAATTGACTTTTTTTATGAAGGAAGATGTAATGGTTACCATTAGATAAAATATGATCATATTGGAAAAATAGATGTTATCTTAAAGAGATTAAGGATATCATATGAGGATAACACACTTATGACAAGGTCATTGGATGAGCGCTAATCGAGTTGCTTTCGTAATGGTATGTCATTGGGGAAAGCTCAGTCACGATACTATAGTGGAATGACTTCATGACTAAATAAGTTTATAATTAATAAGTGAAAAGCTGGAACTTAATTATAAATCATTTGAGCCTCAATTGCATATGTCCAATTGGTCCCACCGCTAGCTCTTTGAAACTAGAAATAAATTGTGCGTTGAATCAAATGATCAGAATGAATAGAAATGGAGAAATGGAAAACATTTAAGAAATTATTATGGTTTTCTCCAAAATGAAAATGAAAATGGAGAAAATGGAATCATTTGAAAATGAATGTGGTTTTCTTAAAATGGAAATGAAAATGAAAATGAGAAATGAATTCATTAACAAATGAACAAGGATTTCTCAAAAATGATCGAAAGATTGAGCTTATGTGTTTTTAGTTATTTTAAAGCCCAAAAATGAAAATAAACCATACGATCATGGTGAAAATTTTGAATGGTGAAATATTAATATATTTCTCAAAAATTTTATTAGGGATAAAATCACCATAATTTTACCAGGAGTAAAATCAGAATGATAAATTTATTTAATATTGAAGTTTATTTTTGAGAAATAGAAAAATAATTGGGTTGGATCAAATTATAAAGTATTGAGTTAAAAGCCTTGGATGTACTTGTAATTAGACCCGATATGGAAGAGGCAGAAAAACCTTCATAAAGGGGAATGGCAAACCCTAGTATATTTAACTAGGGTTGCTGCCCCTACATCCTAGTTTAACTAGGATTTTATTTTTCTATTTGAAATAAACTTCTCTAATTCAAAAAAAAAGTTTTACCTTTTCTCCCTATAAATAGATGGCACCAATAAGGCTATTAACATACAACTTTAAGATATTGTTGCTCTGTCGAAAAATATAGAGAATTTATTCTCAACTATTAAATATATTTTTCAGAATAACTATTCTTTCGGTTTCTATTTTGAGAAGAGAACTTTCTTTTTAACCCTAAAAGAAAAGAAAGTTATTTCTAGTTTCTGTGTTTTATTAGATTTGATCAAGCCCACACTCGAGGTAATTTGTGATATGAGAATAGCAGAGAAAATCGTTTGGTTGAAAGTCGGGAACGACAAGGATCCGTCTATCCAAAAACATAGGAATGATTTTGGTCCAGGGTTTATGACTATAAATATCACAAAACGGGTCGGTTTCAAAATTATTATTTTCCGCTATGCAAGAAAAATGTTTTCAAATTGGATTTTTCCAGCACCTTACATCCACACAATCCCTACCAATCATGGCTTTGATCCTAGTGGATCAAGGTTCCCACCAGCAAGCATCAAGTCCTCAACCCCACATTTCAAAACTCGAAGAGAAATTGTGACTTTTAAAGAGATGTTTTCTCAGCAAGAGCATCACTTTAAGGAGCAGTAACTTATCCTCGACTTGAGGAATGCCAAAAATGAGTAGCTCATTGAGTTAAGGGACACATGGAAGGTTCTTAGATGAGAGAATTTGGCTTACTAAGAAGATGAAGCTCAGTCTACCCTTCGCAATGAGCACAAATGCAATAATCTAGAAAACCTTTATAAGAATAACATTGACCTTCCAGCAATATCCCAAAATTCTTAAGGTAATCACAATATCTCTATGGAAGAACAACTCAAAGCTTTAACTCAAAGCTTTAATATCAAAACTAATGTAATAAGTGAAAATGGTGAAAATAGATTAATCTATTTGGAATTAGTCCAATGAATCGTTGCCACTTGAAGTTTTGGAAACCCACATCTCTAACTCCTTCAAGTTTTTGAAGTTCCTATACAACGGATTGGGGCATTCAGAAAACCATCTAGCCTAGTATAACAACCACATAGCTATATTGGGGGCATCTGATGGAGGAAAGAATAGAGCCTTCTCATTGAACCTTTTACAGACGACCTGATAGTGGTAGATGTCGTTACCTCAGGGATCAATCTACTCCTTTGAGTAGTTGTGTAATAGCCCGATTTTGGGCTTAGTCAGAATAGTAGTTTCAAGACCACAAATTTGAAGTTGGGAAAATTATTTTATTATTATTTTAGAGTCATAGCATGTTTATAGTAGTGTATGAAAAATTTGGTGAGTTAATTTTGACGTTTGTGAGCCCAATTACAAAAAATGACTAAATCGCATTAAGTGCAAAAGTCTTAAATTGATAGCTAAGGGTATTAAATTGTTATGAACCTTAATTAGAGAGCCTTTAGAGGGAAAAAGGGACCTTTAAATATTAGCTGGCTGGCCATGGGAGATAAAAATGTTGAAAAGTTAACATCATGTAATTTGATGACATAATGTATGATATAATAATGCCCTAAGCCTAGCTATCACATTTTTCTTTCATTGTTTCTTCATTACCACCGATTTTTTAGCCATTGTTAGGGGTTTTGAGCTTCAAAAATTTTAGCAATTCATTCCTCTTACAAGTAAGTGATTTACATACTTTTTGTTGATGATTTTTACATTTTGACTCCTTGAAGCATGAGCTTTCAAATGAGGGTACTATTTTGAAAAACGATTAAAATTTTAGGGTTTTTCCATGAAAGAATTTGTGATGTTTGCTCAGTTTTTATGGAAGAAAATGAGGGTGTATTATAAACAACTTTTGTGAAAGGTGTTAGCATGAAAACACCTAAAAGGATTATTTTGCATAAGTTGTAAAATAGATGATAAGTGTGTGAAATAGTGGGAATTTGGGTTTATTATAAGAGTAAAAGGGGTTCAACTAGGCTTAATATATGAAGAAATTCGATAAAAATCAATTTTAGGGTCTAGGGGTAAAATGGTTATTTTGTCAAAGTTTAAGGGCAAAATGGTCATTTTACAAAATGTGAATTGTCGATTGCTTGATTCTGTTTAGTGACTAAATAAGTACACTTTCCTATTATAGATCAAGAATAACCAAATTCGAACCTAGACCGGGGGAAAGCCAAGCAAATCGACTAAATCAACTAGTCGTCACATTTTGTAATCCGAGGTAAGTTGTATGTAAATAATACAACTACATTGCTAATGTTAGTGTTGAATTGTATTTGAACTAATATAGCATGAATTTCTTGATTGTGGAATTGAGAAAGTATGATGATAATAGAGATAGTAGAGTTCCCGTTTGAACCTAGAAAATAAATCAGATATCCATGCCATGACATATGGGTTATTGTGGGCTAGTGTAAGACATGTCTGGGACATGCATCGGCCACACTATGAGAGCCGGTGTAAGACCATGTCTGGGACATGGCATCGGCATTGAGACAAGTGCTAGTGTAAGACATGTTTGGGACATGCATCGGCTACGAAATTATAGTCAGTGTAAGACCATGTCTGGGACATGGCATCGGCATCTTACCCCATGTTTGAGGCTTATCAAATATCCAGTAAATTTTCAAATGGTTCAACGGTGAGAGATACAATTTAAGCTAATAAGTAATGTATAACCGTGTTGTGAGTGGTACAAGTACCCATTTGAAATGTATGAGACATGAGCTTGATATATGCTATGAAATTTATATGGATAGTGATGAGTAAGTTATGCTTATGCCCACTTTTATGTTATAAGCATGTTGATGAATGATAAAGTTGTTGTATATTTATTTATGTGCAACTTATTAAGCTTTATGCTTACTCCCTCTCCTTTCCTCTTTCTTATAGTGCCGCCTAACTAGCTCGAGGATCATCAAACATCGGAGGCAATTATCACACTATCAGCCGAAGCACTCGGTATAGTTAGATTCCTTGTTTTTGAGTATGGCATGCATAGTGCTTAGACTTTAACATTTTGTGTCACTGAGAAATTAGCCAATTGTGTTGGCTTGGGATAAATCCCTTTATTTTGTATAAGGCCATGGATAATGGTCAATACTCATTTTGATTTATAAAGAAGATGATATTTTCATGGATGAGTAAATTGCACAAATGAAATGTTGTCCATTGTGGTTACTTTGGTTATGTGATGTGCCCATGTTTTGGTATAGAGTGACTTTTTCTGCAAGTTATGTAAGTAAGGGTGGCAAAGAGGCTTGGTAAATAGTCTTATTTTGTCCACACGGATAGGCACACGGACGTGTGTCTAGGCCATGTGTGACACACGGTCTGCTCCATGGGCATGTGGTCCAGCCGTGTGTCCCCTGTACGTAAAATTTAAAGTCAGCGTGCATAGTAGTAAACAAACGGGTAGAGACACGGCTATGTGTCTCAACCGTGTGAAGGACATGGCCTAGCACACGGGCGTATGCCTTGGCCATGTGACCCTTAAGAATTGCTGACGTCAGAAATAAAATGTCCAGGTTTTTGCACACGGGCGTGTCATGGCCGTGTGAAGGGCACAGGCCAGGGACACAGGCGTGTGCCAAGCCATTTGAAAACCCCTATAGGTGTGAACTTAGAATTAATTCCACACAGGTGAAGGACGCGGGCGTGTCTCTATATTGCTTAGGTCGTGTTAGCCACACGGGCCAACAACATGACCATGTCGAAATGGTCACACGGGCGTGTTGCCCCTCCCACATGGGCGTGTGCCCCTATGTCAAGTGTTATTTTTCTAAAGTTGGCTAAATAACCCGAGTTGATTCCGAATGATTTCCAATGTGTGTTTTGGGCCTCGTAGGCCCATATTAAGGATGTATGATAATTTTGAGAAAGTTTTAAATTCGTTCATGTCTTGGAGACTCAAATATGGTCGTAAGCACGGGTTTAAGTTAGGTAACGTCTCGTATTCTGTCCCGACATAGGATACGGGTATGGGTGTTACAAGTTGGTCGAGCAGTTAATGAGTCATTTTCTAGCCAATAAGACACTCCAACAATCCTTGGTAGAAAAAATGAGTCCCTCTGTGGCTATGTCAAAAGATTTAGTGTGGCCACCATGGTCACGAAGGAAGCCACTGATGAATAAGCAACTCAAGCCTTCATTGTGAGGACCTCTCATTAGCATCTAAGGTACATTGTCATCAGGAGCACTCCAACCAAGCTCTCTTATCTCTACGAAATGGTGCACAATTTTTTAGATGGAGATAAGGTAAAAAAAGTACACATTGATTCCTTCGTACCAGCCGTTTGCCAGAACAACTATCCACTAAGATCACCTCCAAAAATATTTCAAGGTTATCAATAGCCAGTGACCAGTTCAAGGGTAGGCGGACGTGGGTATGGACATTATAACCAATTAATCTAAATGATTAACCAACGGGTGAACAATGTCTATGCTATGAACACCAGGGACTTATCTACAGTTATAAGGGATACTAGGATTAAGGAACCAGAACCCCGTACAACCACTTTAGAACCTACCATGAGCTCAAATACTTTCCAACCCACATATTTGATTAGGTAGAAAACTAAGCAATCCTAGAAGTGGCCCCATATCTCCTGCCCAATGAGCATAGCAACAACTCCAATCATCATTCCAAATACCACAATGCTCGAAAACATCAGACTAGGCAATGTGTGCATTTGAAGAACATCGTGAACATGACTCAAGATAGAGAAATAAGAACATCAGGATCACAGGGTGGTCACAAGGAAAAGAAACCATTTAGAGCAATCATTGATGTTCTGGTAGGGGGAAAGCACATAGAATAGGTTTCCTTAAACTCAAAGCAGAAAAATGACAGGGGAAGTGTTTTGTCAATTTTAGTCATAATTAAAAAACCCAAGCCTTCTTCATGGGACCTTAGATTTTCAAAGCGAGACGAAAGGGATATTCTGGAAACGAAAGGTGAAAATCTTCTTATGGTCTTAGCTAATATCACCTCCTTTAAGTTAAAAGGACCGTAGTTGATATAGGCAGTTCCGTGAATATTCTTATGACCAAAACTTTTTACTAGATAAGGCTCAAGGATGCCTAGCTTAAGCTTGCAAACCCAATTTATCGCTTCACCAACCAGCCCATCGCGGTTAAAGGATCCATTGTCCATCGGAGGTATTAGGGGATGGTAAGCATACCACCCCTAATATGTGCTAAAAGTAACATGTTTTAATCTCATGCTTAATGCATTTTTGGGAGATTATTTGATGTTAATGGTGAATTTTATGCTCCTAATCCTTTAAATTCATGTTTTTATACTTAGGAAAGCATTTAGGAGTAAAAAGTGCAAAAAACGAGTGAAAACTAAAAAACAGAGCAAGTTACAAGAGCCACACTGGCTGGACCATTCCACACGACCTGGACACACAACTGAGTGAGCCATATAGAAGGCCACACAGCCATGTGGCAGGTCATGTCAATTTCATGAATTGCACTCTGAACAGCAAAAAACACAATTTTAGGGTTTTTCAAGCATTTTGAGACCTATATATGATAAAAGTAAGAAGAGAGGAGTAATCCATCATAGAGTACTCAAGAAAACAACTCAAAAAACACCATTGAACCCAATTCTGAAGCAGATTTCTGTGAAGATTGAAGAGTCCTAGTTGATTTCTTAGGAGATTATCATGAGTTTCTTTATTTCTTTCAGTTATACTATCTCTAGGATGTTTTTATTTGCAAGCATGAACTAATTTTCTAAATTCCTAGGGGAGATGAACCCTATGATGAATTATGTATTTTGGTTTTTATTTTATGCAATAAAGACTTAGATCTTGTTCTCAATTATGTGTGCTTAATTCGTGATTTAATATTTCTAAACTATTGATCCATGTTTGATGTGTTTAAATCAGAAGAGGAGTAGACTCTATTTAAGAGTGGATCTTGCGTAATTGAGTAGAGTTGTATGCAATCTTAGAAATAGGATGACATAAATCTACTGGATTAGAGTCAAATCTAATAGAGGAATCCATCAATTGAGTTAATGCGATAATAAGGGTTTTAATTAGAAAGAAATTTCATTTAATCAACCTAGAACCAGTTGCTCTTATTCTTGAAGAGAGATATTAGCATAATTTAGGGATTTCTGTGGATCAAGAAACTAAGTGAAGAAACTGCGTAATTTAGATTGATAATGACAGATGAAATCTAGGTGAGTTATTTACTGGGTATTGTTTTGTTTCTTGGTTGTTTATTAGTTATTTTCCTGAATTGTTCTTTATCTCATTCGTAGTTAATTAATTTAGTTAATTTTAGTTTTAATCAATCACTTAAATTTATCGGTTAAATAATAGAAAGACAGTAATTACTAGTACTTTTAGTCTTCGTGGGAATGGTATCTTCGCTCACTATAGCTATACTATTAATTGACAGGTGTACTTGCCTTAGTCGGATTTTTAGTTGGTTTCGTGGACATCAACCCCAAAAATGGTGGATTTTCTAGTAGTTGACCACTCGATGGCCTAAAACACCATTTTCGAGAGGCCAATCATGAGGATGGCAAAGATGGTGGTGGTAACCTTTTGTATGATGGAGAAGTTTCCAACTCTTACAAGCAAAAGGTACATGAAAGCTAATTAGAAAATAGCTCGAGGGTGCCTATCCTCTCCCTACAACTCGCTAGGAAAGACCAAAACCATTTGCCTCCCCTTCCGGCTTGTTGCATGTCGCACTCTCATCAAGCTGCCAATAACAATGTAATTGGAAGAGCAAAAAATTATTTAGAAGGTTTCGAACCCAGAAAAAAGACTTAATTCCTCAAAGCATAACTGATAGAGGCATCAGAGCCTGTCAGTTTGTACTAAGAGAAGCCCGAAAAGGTCACTCAAATCACCTCGGTCCTTTCCCTCAAAGAGAAAGAAAGTTTGAAGTCCTTGATAATAGAATGCCAAGACGTTTTTGCCTGGACAGTGATAGACAAGCCAGGGATCCATCTGTCAATCATGTAGTAGTCCTTGGAACTGGATCTTAGTTCTTAACCAATGAAGCAAAATAAGAGGCAATTCTTCGATTAGAAAGTCTCGACTACTAGGGAAGAAGTTAAGAAGATGCTAGCTATAGGTTTCATCCGAGAAGTCACCTACCTAGATTGCTTCTTGACAAACACTTTCTAGGTCTACAACCCAAATGCAAGTTATATTCAAGTTATAAAATCTCGAGAGTCCAAGATCGATCGACAAGGAAGTTGATTAGAACTTACAAGATTACAAGTATTATGTTAGAAATATATTTAATACTTAACTTTGGAATGGGTGTTGAAAATAAAAGTAGGAGCATGAAACACTAGAAATAAAAATAAAAATCAAAGGAAAAAATTAACTAAAAGAAGCAAATACCTAGAAGAAAATATGTTGAGGTTAGAGGATCCACTTTTTGTGTCATATTAAGATTAAATTTTAGTACCCAGTGTTATTATACAATTAGAATCCACACAAAATTAATGGATTTTTTTTGTTATTATTGATTTTTCTAGATATTTTTTGCACCTAAACAAAAATCAAGTACTAAACCCAAAATTAGTGGCATCTTATCCAAGAATGCATCAAAGTTAAGCACACAAGTATATCCATTGGGTACAGTATCACTTAGTGCAAGTTTAGGTTAAATACCTTAAATAAATTATTTAAATATAAAATAAATAATTATCTAAATTTGCAACTATTATTAATTATTTAAATTATATCTTAGCACCTTAAGTAAATGAGTACAATATTAAAATCGAATGATTATGACAAATTATATAGGTTATGAAATTAATTAAGGTTACATACAAAGAGAACATAAGAAATGATGAGAACATGGCGATGCACAAAAAATATACAAACACTATGTATTAATGTGTATATATATAATCTAAAGAAAAGTAAGTTTGCAACTTGTTCAAAGACACAAGTTTAAATAAGATAGAGGATAAAGATAAATAGTAAAGACAGTAAAGGAAGAGATAACACTCAAAGTTTGTTAACGTTGTTCGAAAACAATTCTACTCTATCAAGTCTTATTCAATGAATGATTTATTCAACATTTGATCTATAACACCCTTTACCCATACCCGAGACCAGGATAAGGTACGAGGCATTACTGTACATAAACAGGGCATCTCCAAAAAATACGGGTAATAAAATTTCACTCCAAATTAAAACCAATCAGAGAAATTCATATTGTCCTTATCATGGACCTATGAGGCCCAAAATATACATTAAAAGTAATTTAGGACTAAACCGAGAGCTTAAGAAAATTCTAAGAAAATTTCTAGGTTTAAGCCTCACACGCCCGTGTGAAGGCAATACACACGGCCGTGTGCTTTGGGACACGCCCGTGTCCCATATGTAATATCCTGATTTTGGGCCTAGTCGGAATAGTGGTTTTGTGACCACAAAATCCGAGATAGAAATAATTATTTTATAATTATTTTGATGTTTTATGATATGATTGCCTGATTGTGTGAAAATTTCGTGATGAAATCCTATGCCTAAAGTGCTTAAATTGAAATTAGGGACTAAATTGAATAATTTGCAAAACTTACATTCTAGAAGTTTCTAGTACGAAATTGTTTTGAAATATTAATTAGGAGGTCTTAAATAGCAATTTTACCAATTTCTAAGTTTATGGACAAAAATTGGACATGGATGGAATTTTTGGAAAGTTTAGTAGTAAGGGCATTTTGGTTATTTAGGGGTAAAATGAATTAAAATACAAATTAAAAGCCAATTTTGCTCATCTTCTTCACCATGGCCGAATATAGCAAGGAGAAACCATGACTAGGGTTTTTCAAGCTTCCAAGCCCAATTGTAAGTCCATTCTAGCCCCGTTTTTCAAGTTCTTTACGTTTTTGGAGTCCCGGTAGCTCGATTTAGCTTATGCTAGCAATAATTTAACCTAGGGTTTATATTTGGAAAAATACTCATAGGTGAAATTTGTGTATTTTGGTGTTTTATTATAGAATATGAAGTTTTAAATTATGTTAGACAACTTGTGCTACTCGGTTTTAAGTGAAAACGAGCAAAAGGGCTTAATCGGTAAAAATACCTAATAGTCATAAGTACATGTTAGAGTGAGAATTTGATGTTGCCATAGAAGGGAAAAATGATCAGCATGTCATAAAACATAAGAAAATAGGCTGAAGTTTAATTTACGAGCTTTGGGGCAAAAGTGTAAAAATACAAAAGTTTAGGGGCAAAATTGTAATTTTTCCAAAATATGATTTTGGGTCAATTTGAATAATGTGAGTCCTAATTAGATTATATTTTAAATGATAGAGCAAGGAAAACTAAAATTCGGGCTAAAATGGGGAAAATACCAAGTTGTGGACGAAATGGTAAAAGTAGCCATTTTCGCATACTAGGTAAGTTCATATGTAAATGTTGGTAACATAGTTATTATTTTAAATATTTTTTATGTTATTTAAATGATATGATAATTATTATGAAATATTATACTCGTGATAATTGTTTGATAATATGTCAAATTATGTGATATACTTGGAAAATGTGAAATACTACCGAGTATCGGTATCGATATTCCGTAGAAGATGGTTGAGACACATGATTGGGAAAAAGGTCCCGTTGAACCTTAGGAATGGATTAGGATACAAGTGACATGTCACTGAGATATTTGGGCATCCGAACTCGTTGAGTTGAGTTTGAGTTCACTTATGGATGCGAATGTCCGAACTCGTTGAGTTGAGTCCAAGTTCGTGAGATGTAACTAGGCATCCGAGCTCGTTGAGTTGAGTCCGAGTTCACTTATGGATGCGAACGCTCGAGCTCGTTGAGTTGAGTCCGAGTTCGCTTATGGGCGGGTTACATAGTAGCTTGGCTACATATGTGGCACTTATGTGCAAACTTTCCATGTATCCGAATTATATTCCGATGTGTTCAACAGGTAAAGTTCTACTCAAATGGAGGAATACTAAAGATGAAAGGGACGTATTGGTAAGTGCTATGAAATGGATACGTTGAACAGGTATGTACTTAACCCTCGGGTTGAAAAATCGATATAACAACAATATGGTAAGATGATAAATGAAAATATGATATGAATGTCTTGGTGATGATTATGCAAATGATGTTTTATGTTTGCTTATATGGTTATGTTGCTTGATATTTGCATGTGAACTTACTAAGCATTTATGCTTACTCCCTCATTTTCATTCCTTGTAGTGTTGACAAACCAGCTCGGAAATCGGGAACGGTCGGAGGCACGCTCACACTATTCGTATACCATCTTGGCATAATGGCTTGTATATTTTGAGTATGGCATGTATAGCATTAATATCATTTTGTATATATGGTCTTATGATATGGTTATTGAGTAGTATAAAAATGCTTGGTAATGATTAGCCATTGGAATGGCTAATTATGATCATATTTGGTGTTATGTATGTCAAATTGCTAGTTAATCCATGGAAACCATGAAATAGATAAAATTTACCATAAAATAGATTCAGACAGCAGTAGTGACGTGAATTTGAAAAATCATTAAAAATAGTAGAGATATAATTAGATGATGAATAAAACATGGAATTGAAGAATTATAAGTCTATTTTCATATGGAAGAAACGAAACAGGTATATGAGTTATATTTTATGAGATGTTTAAATTTTTGTGAAACAGGGCCAAAGCGATTTCTGGATCCCCTGTTCTGACTTTGGAAATTCACCATAAATTGTATAAAAATAATTTGAAGTCATAATTTATATGTACAGATTTCTTATTGAGTCTAGTTTTAAGAGAAATAAACTTCATAGTCATTGAAATTCTGTACAGAAAGATATCTAATTTGTAATACACAGAGGTTAGAGCAGTCAAACCCTGAAACAGGGGAGATTTTAACTAATAAACTGTACTAATTGGCCGGGCCAAAAATTCTAGAAAAAAATTAGTGTCTAGTTTCAGGAAAAATTTACAAAATTGGATTTTGAGTTTCATAACTCGAGATATGAATTTTTAAGCGACTGTGACGCAGTTAGCCAGCTTGTCTAAAATTTCTAAAATTAAATTGTTTGAGCTGTTTAAGCAATGAATTAAGTCTGTTAACACCTCGTGTTCGACTCCAGCAACGGTCTCGGGTATGGGGCGTTACATTTGGTGGTATCAGAGCAGGTTTAGTCGGTTCTCAAACTAGCCTAGCATGTGTAAAAGTTTAGCTATACATGCTACTAATCTGTGATAGTGTGATGTCTTTCAACGCGTATGAGTACCATCTTATTTAGACAGGGTACTCTCCAACCGAGCTGCGTCGACCATGTTCAATGTTATGTGAAGGTATTTAAGTAAAATTATGATTATGATAAGTATTGGTTCAGAAAAGTATGAATAAAGGTTTATGATACATATGTGATAAATATTCATATTTGCTTAATGCTTATATGATGTAGTGTATACGGCTTACTTGATAAGATGAACGGAATAAATAGAAAGTAGTAGAGGTATGAATAAAAGTCATAATATTATGATACGAATGAAAATGTCCTTGTTTTGATTTGGATGTCGAATGTTGGTGAATGCTAATGATATATAATTTTTATGAGATAAAGGATTATAATGAAATGAATTTATTTGTGTTAAATTGTTGGACTGAATTATATGATTGTAATGATATGTACATGATGATGCATGCAAAATGAAAGTTATGATTGTGGTGCAAATATCTATGTTTGTTTGGCCTTATATGATGTCATGAGCATGACTTAATTTAATTAAATGAATGGATAAGTAAAGCTATCTAGAAAACATAGAATGTATGCATAAGTATATTGTCTAAATGGGACAATAGGAAAATTGGTGTAAGCCAACATGAATGAATGACATGATTTTGATGATGTTGTTATGATGATGGAAGTTGTGTCATATGTGTATCTATAAGAAAGTCAAGTCGAGGTCCTACAACCCCTCCCCTTACCGAAATGGTACTTATAATGGAATTTCATGAGATTTGTATTGAATAAATTTCCTGGTTGAGAACCCAAAGAGTTCAAAGGATAGAATAATTATAAGTATGATCGAGATTGAAAATGAGCTGATAAGTAAAGTCGAGCCGATAAAGTATCGGATTGACGTAAAGATTATTGGAATTATGCACTGCTCCAGCTTAGAAAAGGAATTCTCCTTGGTAAACCGAATTACTCAGTGCAAGGTCGAGAAAAGTGTAAATCGAAATTTATTCAGAATCGCCTTCTTTAGTGAATGGTTTAATATGAAATTTGTGACGGCAGTAACTAGTTGGGGAAATGATATTTGAAATGTGAACTATCCGAGTGTGATAGTTATGGATGGACAGATTTAGCAGCTTCTTTTGAGATGTTCTATGTGTTTACCCGTTCTCGTAAATATTTCTATGGCTATTGATCTTCAAGAAATTCTTGTTATATGGGAATGTCTTTTAATCCTCGTGTTGGATGAAAGCATTGGTAGTCCGACTCGTTTATAATTTATATTGCTCTATTTCATCGGGTATTCTATTTTATTTCGTCTCGATAAGAATTGATGAGAGAATACATATGATATTATGATTCTGCTTTCTTCTACTTGATGCTTCATCCGATATATATGTATGGGAAGATATATTGTTCTTGTTATATTTGATTCTAGTGGGATTAAATGATGTTTTCTTTTGGACTTTCTTTCTTTGAAGAATTATCTGGGTATTCTGTATTTTCTCTATGAGTTTGGTTTTCGATTCTTCTGCTTTGGTTTTCGATTCTCCAAAGATAGTATCGTATCTTGGATTTCTTTATTCTGGATTTCTTTATTCTGATTTCTATTTTGGATTTCTTTATTCGGTTTTCTTGTTATCTTTATTCCATAATTTGTTAATTATGACTCGTGTTCGAAGTACGTTCTTCAGCTCGTGATAATCATGTCAAATATGACTATACTTCTAATTTGATCTTGGTAATGTGGTGATTTTAGTATTAGGGTTTTTTTTCTAATTTCTGTGTAAGGATTTGACATCATAAAAGGCATAAGTGATAAAAGCGCGAGTTTCAGTCGGTATGGTGAATTATCTATTTGAAAGATTTCATGCGACAATTATTTCGGGATTATTTTTCCCAAGTCTGATAATAGAATTTCATTTTGTACGGATAAAAGAGTAAATAGTCTGAACGAGAAGTGTATATTTATTAGAAAAAGTTTGATATTAGTTAAAGTCACTACGAATGATAAGGTTTTCATTTTGTGAAAGCTGAAAAGTTTATTATATGTTGACAAAGTTCGGATAGATGAGAATATTGGTAACCGAAGCGTCTGAACTAGACTAGTCTACATTCAAGAAAGACTTCCGACTTTCAAGAATATATATCTTTGTATGAATTGTGATGTGTTTCAAGACGGTGAGGTAATGTGATAGTTTAGAGCATTCGATGTTACATAAAATCGGAGTTGTTAAAGGGGTTAAAGCCGAGCATTGGGATCTATCAAAATTATCCTTGTTAGTGTTGATATTGGGATGGAAATGAGAAGGATTATTCTTGAGTCCATATCAGAATTATTTCCATGGCAGAAAGAGGAAAATGTGATGTATCCTATTGTTAAATGTTTGGCGAGATCTATAAATCATATCTGTATTGAATGAATTCCTACTCATCAGATTCATGGAAATTCAGGTCTCTTTGATTGTTGGATTTCTTGGAATTCCGGTCTCCATTAATTTAATCAAGTTAAGATCCGGGTTTTATGTCATGATATCATGGGAAACTGAGAAGGGTTGAAAATTTAAGAACAGTTGAGAGTTGAGAGTTGAGACGTAAGCTTTCAGATCATATGAGAAATTAAAGAGATGTATTTGAGGTACAGTCTAAGTGAAAGTTCTTCGGCACCGAATATGAGATTAAAAGTGAAGATCACTTTTTTTGTAAGATTTTTGGGGACGAAAATCCCTAAAGGGGGGGAGAGTTGTAATATCCTAATTTTTGGCCTAGTCGGAATAGTGGTTTTGTGACCACAAAATCTGAGATAGAAATAATTATTTTATAATTATTTTGATGTTTATGATATTATTGCATGATTGTGTGAAAATTTCGTGATGAAATCCTATGCCTAAAGTGCTTAAATTGAAATTAGGGACTAAATCGAATAATTTGCAAACCTTGCATTCTAGAAGTTTCTAGTATGAAATTGTTTTGAAATATTAATTAGGAGGTCTTAAATAGAAATTTTACCAATTTCTAAGTGTATGGACAAAAATTGGACATGGATGGAATTTTTTGAAAATTTAGTAGTAAGGGCATTTTTGGTCATTTAGGGGTAAAATGAATTAAAATACAAAATTAAAAGCCAATTTTGCTCATCTTCTTCACCATGGCCGAATATAGCAAGGAGAAACCATGGCTAGGGTTTTTCAATCTTCCAAGCTCGATTGTAAGTCCATTCTAGCCCCGTTTTTCAAGTTCTTTACGTTTTTGGAGTCCCGGTAGCTCGATTTAGCTTATGCTAGCAATAATTTAACCTAGGGTTTATATTTGGAAAAATACCCATAGGTGAAATTTGTGTATTTTGGTTTTTTATTATATAATATGAGGTTTTAAATTATGTTAGACAACTTGTGCTACTCGGTTTTAAGTGAAAACGAGCAAAAGGGCTTAATCGGTAAAAATACCTAATAGTCATAAGTACATGTTAGAGTGAGAATTTGATGTTGCCATAGAAGGTAAAAATGATCAGCATGTCATAAAACATAAGAAAATAGGCTGAAGTTTAATTTACGAGCTTTGGGGCAAAAGTGTAAAAATACAAAAGTTTAGGGGCAAAATTGTAATTTTTCCAAAATATAATTTTGGGTCAATTTGAATAATGTGAGACCTAATTAGACTATATTTTAAATGATAGAGCAAGGAAAACTGAAATTCGGGCTAAAATGGGGAAAATACCAAGTTGTGGACGAAATGGTAAAAGTAGCCATTTTCGCATACTAGGTAAGTTCATATGTAAATGTTGGTAACATAGTTATTATTTTAAATGTTTTTTATGTTATTTAAATGATATGATAATTATTATGAAATATTATACTCGTGATAATTGTTTGATAATATGTCAAATTATGTGATATACTTGGAAAATGTGAAATACTACCGAGTATCGGTATCGGTATTCCGTAGAAGATGGTTGAGACACATGATTGGGAAAAAGGTCCCGTTGAACCTTAGGAATGGATTAGGATACAAGTGACATGTCACTGGGATATTTGGGCATCCGAACTCGTTGAGTTGAGTCCGATTTCACTTATGGATGCGAATGTCCGAACTCGTTGAGTTGAGTCCGAGTTCGCGAGATGTAACTAGGCATCCGAGCTCGTTGAGTTGAGTCCGAGTTCACTTATGAATGCGAACGCCCAAGCTCGTTGAGTTGAGTCCAAGTTCACTTATGGATGCAAACGCTCGAGCTCGTTGAGTTGAGTCCGAGTTCGCTTATGGGCGGGTTACATAGTAGCTTGGCTACATATGTGGCACTTATGTGCAAACTTTCCATGTATCCAAATTATATTCCGATGTGTTCAACGGGTAAAGTTCTACTCAAATGGAGGAATACTCAAGATGAAAGGGACGTATTGGTAAGTGTTGTGAAATGGATACTTTGAACAGGTATGTACTTAACCCTCGGGTTGAAAAATCGATATAACAACAATATGGTAAGATGATAAATGAAAATATGATATGAATGTCTTGGTGATGATTATGCAAATGATGTTTTATGTTTGCTTATATGGTTATGTTGCTTGCTATTTGCATGTGAACTTACTAAGCATTTATGCTTACTCCCTCCTTTTCATTCCTTGTAGTGTTGACAAGCCAGCTCGGAAATCGGGAACGGTCGGAGGCACGCTCACACTATCCGTATACCATCTTGGCATAATGACTTGTATATTTTAAGTATGGCATGTATAGCATTATAATCATTTTGTATATATGGTCTTATGATATGGTTATTGAGTAGTATAAAAATGCTTGGTAATGATTAGCCATTGGAATGACTAATTATGATCATATTTGGTGTTATGTATGTCAAATTGCTAGTTAATCCATGGAAACCATGAAATAGGTAAAATTTACCATAAAATAGATTCAGACATCAGTAGTGATGTGAATTTGAAAAATCATTAAAAATAGTAGAGATATAATTAGATGATGAATAAAACATGGAATTGAAGAATTATAAGTCTATTTTCATATGGAAGAAACGAAATAGGTATATGAGTTATATTTTATGAGATGTTTAAATTTTTGTGAAACAGGGCCAAAGCGATTTCTAGATCCCCTGTTATGATTTTGGAAATTCACCATAAATTGTATAAAAATACTTAGAAGTCATAATTTATATGTACAGATTTCTTATTGAGTCTATTTTTAAGAGAAATAAACTTCATAGTCATTGAAATTCTGTACAGAGAGATATCTAATTCGTAATACACAGAGGTCAGAGCAGTTGAACCCTGAAATAAGGAAGATTTTAACTAATAAACTGTACTAATTTGCCGGGCCAAAAATTCTAGAAAAAAATTAGTATATAGATATATGAGTCTAGTTTCAGGGAAAATTTACGTAATTGGATTTTGAGTTTCAGAACTCGAGATATAAATTTTTAAGCAACTGTGACGCAGTTAGCCAGCTTGTCTGGAATTTCTAAAATTAAATTGTTTGAGCTGTTTAAGCAATGAATTAATTCTGTTAACACCTCGTGTTCGACTCCGACAACGGTCTCGGGTACGGGGCGTTACATTCCCATACCCGTGTGGAACTTCTAGAATTTATTTTTCATTTCAAACCTATAGGGATGTTCTCACAGTCGAGCACGTGCCCGTGTCCCTGCATGTCCCTCACACGGCCTAGACACGCCCGTGTCATCGCACGTGTCCAAAAACCTGGACATTCTGTTTATGAAGTTATCATTCATTTAGGGCACACGCCCGTGTGCTAGGCCGTGTCCTTCACACGGTTGAGACGCACGGTCGTGTTTCTACCCGTGTTTACTACCACGCATACTGACTTGGAAATTTTCGGTGCAGTGGACACACGACCATTCAACACACCCCTAGGGTAGACCGTGTGTCACACATGGCCTACACACATGCCCGTGTGTCTACCCGTATAGACCTTTTTGGAGGCTATTTTCCAAGCCAATGGTCACCCTCAATCACTCATACATTCAAACACACTTGATAACATGCAACATGATATATTTATGCATTCAAATACTCCACACCTTAGCACTCTCACATCTTCATAATGTCATCTTATTGCATACTCATTTATTACTCCATTTAGAGGCATTCCACACCAATTTCATGCATAATTTAAACTTATTACCATATCTTCAATTTCTGTATTCATACACATAGTCATTTTAAGCCATTAGGTCATCCTTTAACCTCTAGCACTTAATCTACACTTTACTATACATTCATCAATCAACAACATATCACATCATTACCATACACTCACCAAGCAATAACATATCCTACCATCAAAACACTAACACATGCATGCATGGGTAATTAGATTACAACCCAAATGCTCAAATATGAGTCATATCACATAGCCATTACAAAAAGAATCATCATCATCATAGGCCTTCACAATTTGGCTAAATAGCATGACACATATCACAAAATGACCAAGTTCCTATACATGTCATACTCAAAATAATAATTTCACTATACCCAATAGTCTTTTGATAGTGTGATCAAATACTCCGATAGCTTTCGATCCCCGAGCTAGCTTGGCGAAACTACAAAGGATGGAAAAGAGAGGGGAGTAAGCATTAAAGCTTAGTAAGTCCATATGCAAATAATATGTGTTAGTGGTAAACAATTAACATGCAAAAACATGATAACATATACACAAAGATTATTCTTCATTCAAACCTCTTTGCTTATTCATCATATGCACATACATACTTGCTCATCTTAAATCGATCTTTATCAAAGCATTACTCATAGGTTTAGCATACGTACCTGTACTCATAGTAGAGTATCGATAATCATACCACTTTCATATGCCCTCCTCGGGACTTCATTACAATCATTACATTACCCTTTGAACACTCATAATACTATTGGATACGTGGAAACCTTGCACATAAGTGCCACATATACAAACGTAGCCCAAAATACCACATAACATGTAACACATCCATAATGAACTCGGACCTCTCAACTAGCTCGGATGTTCCATGAAACGCATCCATTATGAACTCGGACCACTCAACGAGCTCGGATGCCCGCATCTTTAATGAACTCAGACCTCTCAATGAGCTCGGATGCCACATATCTCACAAACCCGTACCACTCAACGAGTTCAAACTTCTTAGTTCCTAGTGACATGTCACTTGTATCCTAAATTATTCCTAAGGTTCAAACAGGATTTTCCTCACTTGCATATAGCATCTCCATCATACTTGCTCTTAACGTCGAGGATAACGACCATAATAACATTCAAGCTTTCATAGCAATCAATAAGCATAAACTCATAATTACAATAAAACAATTATCACAATTTATTAAAGCATTAAAACATACCATAACACCACATTATTTGCATATATACTTACATCGGTACAAAACGATGATAATTGAGCCTAGTCGTCGTACACTTTATTCTTTCCTCGATCAAGTCCCGATTCACCTTTTTTCTTGATCTATAGTGCCAACTTTAACTTATTTATTATTCATATTATTCAAATGGGTCCATAAATCATACTTTTTAAAATTTACATTTTGACCCCTAATCTTTAACATATTTACGATTTAGCTCCTAGGCTCGTGAAATGAAATGTATACATTTTCTTGATTACCTAAGCTTAGCCGAACCTTTACTATGCTCATATCAGCCCACATTTTCTTTTATTTCACATTATTACTACTCACTTTTACACTTTTACAAACAAGTCCATTGCTTAGGTGTTTTCACTAAAAATCACCTAATAAAATATGTTCATCATGCATCAAACATTCATATTCCTCCATTAATCATCAAAACACAAGCATGTCATGCATAGGTCAATTTCTATACTTGAACCCTAGCTCAAAGTATAGCTAGAAATGGGTAGACCATGTTACCGGGACTTCAAAAATACAAAAAACATTAAAAACGAGGCTAGGGAACACTTACTATTGAGCTTGGAAATGTTGAACAAAACCCTAGGTATGGTGTTGTGTGATTTTAAGTAGCCAAGGAAGAATATGGACACATTTTTGGTTTGATTTTCCCTTTTTATTCTTTTAATTACCTAATGACCAAAATACCCTTAGGGTTTCTCTTTCCAATTTTTTCTATGCATGTTTATTTTTGTCCAAAATTTTAAAAATTGGTCAAATTTCTAATTAGGACCCTCTAATTCATAATCTAATGTAATTTCATACTTAAAGCTTCTAGAATGCAAGTTTTGCACTTTCTTCAATTCGGTCCCAAAAATGCAATTAGACATTTTATGCATAGAATTTCTTAATGAAACTTTAACACATACTTATTTTCATATCCTAGACCTCATAATGATCATGAAATAATTATTTTAATGTCGGACTTGTGGTCCTGAAACCACTATTTCGACTAGGCCCTATTTCAGGATATTACAATTCTCCCCCTTAGGGACTTTCGTTCTCGAAAGTCTTACCAGCAAACAGGTTCGGATGTTGACTTCTCATGGTTTCTTCGGGTTCCCATGTAGCCTCTTCCACTCCGTGTCGATGCCATAAAATTCTCACCAAGGCTATATTCTTATTCCTCAACTGTTTAACTTCTCGAGCTAAAATCTTGACCGGTTCCTCACCATAAGTCATGTCCGATCTAATTTCACCTTTCGTAGGTGAAATCACATGGGAGGGGTCTGATCGATATCGTCGTAACATGGATACATGGAATACATCATGGATCTTTTCCAATTCGGGTGGCAATGCTAAACGGTAGGCTAATGGTCCAAGTCTTTCAGTGATCTCAAATGGTCCGATAAATCGCGGACTCAGTTTGCCTTTCTGGCCAAATCTTAATACCTTTTTCCATGGAGACACTTTCAAGAGCACTTTATCTCTGACTTGAAACTCGATCTCTTTTCTTTTCAAATTAGAATATGACTTTTGCCTATCTGATACCGCTCTTAAGCAATCTCGTATCATTTTTATTTTTTTCTCAGTTTCCTTGATCAAATCAACTCCGTGAATCTGGTGTTCTTTGAGTTCTGTCCAATACAATAGAGTCCAGCACTTCCGGCCATACAATGCCTTATAAGGTGTCATCTTTAAACTCGTCTAGAAACTATTGTTGTAGGCAAATTCCACCAAAGGTAAGTACTTTTCCCAACTACCCTGAAATTCTAGGACGCAACACCGTAACATGTCCTTGAGAGTCTGAATCGTCCGCTCAGACTGACCATCAGTCTGTGGGTGGAATGCCGTACTAAAACTCCACTTTGTACCCAAGGCTTCATGCAGCTTCTTCCAAAATCTCGAAGTGAATCTTGCGTCCCTGTCTGAAATAATCGATAATGGTACCCCGTGTAATCTCACAACCTCAGATACATACAAGTTGGCCAACTTGTCAAGTGAGTAGTTAGTTGGTACTGGAATAAAGCGAGCCGACTTCATTAGCCTATAAACCACAACGCAAACAACATCTTTATTTTTCAGGGTTAATGGTAATCCCATCACAAAATTCATACGAATTCTATCCCACTTCCACTCGAAGACCTTCACAGGATGTAACAAACCTAAAGGTACTTCGTGTTCAGCCTTGACTTGCTGACATATCAAGCATTTCGATACAAATTCGGAGATGTCTCTTTTCATGCCATTCCACCAGTACATTTTCTTCAAATCATTATACATCTTGGTACTTCCCGGATGAATAGACAAAGGGCTATCATGTGCCTCTTACAAAATTTTCTGAATAAGCTCATCGTCTCTCGATACACAGATCCTATCTCTGAACATCAAGCAATCATCGAGATCGATCTAAAAATCTGATTCGGTACTTGACTCATATTGAGTTCTCTTGGCTTGTAAATCACTATCATTGATCTGAGCTGCACATATTCCTTGTAGAAACATTGGTCTGGCCCTTAACTCTGCCAAAATTGAACCATCGTGTAACACCCCTCTCCCGTATCCAGCGCCGGAACAAGGTTCGAGGCGTTACCGAATTTAAACGCTCACAAACATATAAAATCAGGTCACCAAATTTCGCCCAAAATTAAAACTTTTCAAACACATGCATATCGTCCCTTATACAGGCCTTCGAGACCTAAAACATATATTGGGGCAGTTCGGGACAAAACCGAAAACATTCGGTAAACTTTGGGAAACTTAACAAATTTCTAGCTTTGGAGAGTCACACGCCCGTGTGGGTGAGGCCGTGTGGTCACACACGCTCGTGTGGCTTGGGAAACACCCGTGTCCTCAGCCCATGTAACTCTCTATTTATGACATCAGCAACCATTTAAAGGCACACGGCTAAGGCACACGCCCGTGGCCAGAGGCCATGTCCTCCACACAGCTGAGAAAGACGGCCATGTCTATCCCCGTGTGGTCAAGACTTAGGCTAATTTCCAAGCCTTTTTGTCATATTTACATGCGTACACATACCTGATTTCAATGGCATTCATCATTAGCTCGTTATTATGCATTAGTTCTACCTACTCATGATAAACTAGTCTAGCTATATCACAAAACATTAACACATATCATGGATAAACAGGCTTACAAGTCAAAATCATTATGAGCCACATCTCATGGATATAATCAACAAATCAATATAAGCCAGTACCTTTGGCTAATCACAACAATAATCATCATAGAAAAACTGAGTCCCTATACATGCCACTTACAAGAAAACATTTAACATACACATGCCAATACTCCAAGGATAATGGCATGATAGTTTGATGCTGCCTCCAACGATCTCCAACCCCGAGCCGACCTTAGGACACTAGAAGAAATGGAAGGGAGAGTAATATTTACGCTTAGTAAGTCCATATGAAAATAATAAGCATTATAGCAACATGTTTCCTTAGTTAAAACAACTATAATTACACTTTTATTCATATTCTGGTCATGTTGTCTACTCGAGTCATAGTCGATAAATTATTTATAACTTGAGCTACAGGACTCCAAATTAAGATCCGTTAATTTTTCCAGAAACCAAACTCATTTATATTCTTACAATAAAATTTCCATAATTTTTGGTCTAGCAAATAAGTATAGTTTATTCTTTAAATTCTCCCCTGTTTCGTTGTCCAATAGCCTCGACCTTTATCTACTAAAAATAAAATATCTCATAGTACAAGGCTCAGATAATATTACTGTCTCTTTCTCTTGAAAATAGACTCATTAAGGATTTCATTCATATAAATTTTAACTTATAATTATTTTTTTTTTACAATTTCTAGTGATTTTCCAAAGTTGAGATAGGGGAGTCTAGAATCACTCTGACTCTGTCTCACAAGAATTCATATATCTCATAATATAAAATTATTTTCCTTACACCGTTTCCTTTATGTGAAACTAGACTCATTAAGATTTAATTTCATATTTTATTAAGCTTCAAACTCAATTTCCACTATTTTTAGTGGATTTTCAAAGTCGGACCAATGCTACTGTCCAAATCTGTTTTGGTACAATATAATGATCACTATCACAAGATCATTTCCAACTATCATGAACTTACAATTTCATGGATCCCTTACTCATTTTTCACAATGGAGCTCAATATAAAAGTTATTATTTCTCATGGACACACTTAATAATAAATTCCATGTATAGGATAATTCCCTATCACATGCATTCAATCATCAAATTAGTCTCATGACAATGCACCATGTAAATTTGTCTTAGAAGAGCTTATCATTCAATATTTCCTTTTGTACATATATCACATATTAATCCCGTTGAGTTTCTAGGAAATCTCGATAGATTATCTATTTACCATCAATTCATAAGAATGATCATTTTAGGTATGCACTCCCAAGAACCTCACATTTTACAGCGGGATTACCAGTTTAGGCTAAATTCCCCGTATGGTAAACTCATATGGTGATGTTGGGATTACCAGTCCAGGCTAAATCCCTTATAGCGACAAACACCCTTAATGAGCTCGGATATGAATGGCCAATCCAAGCTAAATTTAGACCCTAATTGGATTATCCGTCCGGGCTAAACTCTTAATGCACATATATTCTTTGGGAGGCTCGATCATTCAAGGAACACCCGTCCAGGCTAGATCCTTTCTATATTTGAGATCAACGGATTACCTGTCCGGGCTAAATCCTTTCTACAACACATGCAGGATCTCAATCAATGTAAGCCATGGTTTATCCATCAAATTTCCCTTTTTGCTTCAACCGGGACATTTATTATCATATCATCATTATTGACATATTTCATGGATTTTCATGCCATCATTATAACTAAATGTCATGCATTCGTAACACGCAATTAGGCATATTAATAGTTTACTTAGAGTTATTCGAACTTACTTGTCGAAATCTCGTCAGGTACAATCGTGTAGCAACTCATACAACCCATGTAATATTAATTTAACATTCAATTCAAGTAACAATAATTTGCCATTCGATTTCTCATGACACAACAAATATCACATTTTCCATATCATACACACCTTCCATCAACTTATCTAAACAAATTGAATCATACAATTTATGCCATATCAATAGAGAATTACAATTCAAGAATGGTATTGCATTATTATTAACACACGAACTTACCTCGATCCAGAAACGGTAATTTACCATTTTAGCCCATAACCTTGTATTTTCCCGATTTAATCCCGAATTTCAATTTCCTTGATCTATAATATCACATTTAGACTACTAAGTAGTCACACTATTCATATGGGTCTAAAAATCATATTTTACAAATTTTCATTTTGACCCCTAAACTTTTGCATATTTGTAATTTTTCCCAAATGCTCGTAAAATGATTTTTATTCAATTTCCTTACATTTTAAGCCTAGCTGAATCATTTTCATAACTATGACAGCCCCCAATTTCCACTAAATCGCCCTTTTATGACCAATTTTAAAACTTTTACAAAATGGTCCTTTCGGACGTTTTCATCGAAAACCGCTTAGTAAAAGTCATTTATTTAACACCCAACACTCATTTTCTACCATTAGACATCAAAATACAAGCATGTCACTCATGGTTAAATTTTTAAACATAAACCCTAGCTCAAATAAATGGTAGAAATAGCTAGAACATGTTACCGGGGCTTCAAAAATGCAAAGAACATTAAAAACAGGGCTCGGGATCACTTACAAATGAGCTTGGAAGCTTGAACCAAACCCTAGTCATGGCTTCCATGGAGATTTCGGCTGGTAGATGGAGAAGATGACCAAATTTTGGCTATTTTGACTTTTTAATTCTTTTAATTATTAGTTTACCAAAATGCCCCTAACTTAAAAATATTTTATTACACCCATTTCATGTCTATTTTTGTCCAACAATTAACTAATGGTATAATTACCATTTAAGGACCTACCATTTAAAATTTCATAACAATTAGACACCTCTAACATGTAGAACTCAACTTTTTCACTTTTTACAATTTAGTCCTTTTGACCAAATTGAGTGCCCAAACGTCGAATTTTCGAACGAAATTTTCACGAAATCATTCCGTGAAATCATAGACAATAAAAATATAATAAAAATAAATTTTCTTATGTTGAATTTGTGGTCCCGAAACCATTGTTCTGACTAGGCCTTAATTCGAGATGTTACACATCGTCCCAACTGCATGTTCAAGGCTCTCAAAGCAAAGAAGGATTTTCTGCTTAGTGTATCTGCGACCACATTCGCCTTTTTCAGGTGGTAGTCAATGACCAATTCATAATCTTTAATCAACTCTAACCATCTCCGCAGTCTCAAATTCAATTCCTTTTGAGTCATCAAGTACTTCAAACTCTTATGATTAGTGAATACACGGCATGTCTCACCATACAAATGGTGTCCCCAAATTTTCGGGGCAAATACAATGGCAGCTAGCTCCAATTCATGTGTTGGATAATTTCTCTCGTGTGGTTTCAATTGCCTCGAAGCATAGGCTATCACTTTACCTTCTTGCATCAGTACGCAGCCCAGTCCATTCAAGGACGCATCACTATAAACCACAAATTCCTTTCCAGGCTCAAGTTGTACTAGTACTGGAGCTTCGGTCAGCAATGTCTTCAATCTCTCGAAACTCTACTGACACTTCTCTGACTATTCAAACTTAACGGCTTTTTGCAACAACCTCGTCAAAGGAGTTGTAATCATCGAAAATCCTTTTACAAAACGGCGGTAGTAGCCGGCAAAGCTCAAAAAGCTTCTGACCTCGGTTACATTCCTCGCGGCTTCCATTCAACAATAGCAGAAATCTTACTGGGATCAACTCGTATACCATCTCCTGAAACAATGTGGCCTAAGAATCCGACCTCTCGTAGCCAAAATTCGCTCTTAGTGAACTTGGTGTACAACTGCTTGTTTCTCAAGGTTTGTAGAACCGTTCTTAAATGATTCGAGTGCTTGCTCTTATCACGTGAATAAATCAATATGCCATCGATAAAAACTACGACGAACTTATCCAAATATGGTCGAAAAATACGGTTCATTAAGTCCATAAATACCGCAAGAGCATTCCTTAATCCAAATGGCATAACAAGAAAATCGTAGTGGCCATATCTTATTCTAAAGGCAGTTTTAGGCACATCAGATTCTTTCACTCATAACTGGTAGTATCGAAACCTTAAGTCTATCTTAGAGAACCACGTCGCTCCCTTTAGTTGGTCAAACAAGTCATCATTCCTTCGAAGAGGATACTTATTTTTTATTGTCACCTTATTGAGTTGTCGGTAGTTAATGCATAATCTCATAGTGCCGTCCTTCTTTTTCACAAACAGTATGGGAGCACCCCACGACGAAAAGCTTGGTCTCGCAAAACCTTTGTCGATTAGCTCTTGGAACTATGACTTCAATTCTTTCAGTTCAGTTGGGGCCATCTTATATGGGGCAATAGAGATGGGTGCCGTCCCTGGCATTAGCTCAATACTGAATTCCACTTCTCTAACTGGAGGCAAACCCGACAATTCCTCCGGAAATACATCCGTATACTCACACACAGCCGGCACTGATTCGATTTCCAATTTGGATCCTCTATATTCAATATATATGCCAAATAAGCTTCATACCCCTTTCTCAAGTATCTCTGAGCAATCATTGAAGAAATTATCATTGGTGACTTATCTGTATCATCTGATTCAACCCGAAGAATTTCATCATTTTCACATTTCAATTCCATAACTTTCTGTCTACAATTCACTATAGCCTCATGCAGTGTCAACCAATCCATACCCAGAATGACATCAAATTCGTCAAACAGCAACAACATCAAGTCGGCCAGAAAACAATGGTCTTTAACCATCAAAGAACATTTCTTACAGACTTTATCAACTATCACATACTTTCCTAACATGTTAGACACCTTAATTACAAATTCTGTAGACTCAATGGGTATATTCATACTAGATGCCAATTTCATTCACACATATGAATGAGTGGAGTCAGGGTCTATCAAAGTAATAACATTAGTATCATAAAGAGAAAATTTACTAGTGATCAAATCAGGAGAAGTTGCGTCCTCGCGTACACATATGGCATAGGCTTTGGTTGGAGCCCTAGCTTCGGACCTCACTGCTGTGTCTCGCGTCACATTCTTACTACTGGACCCATTCCCGAAATTTTGTCGAGAGTCTTCCCTTAGAAACTGCACTACTCGGTCTTGGACTTTGAAATCTTTCTTTTTCCATTATCTCAGGATAGTCCTTAATAAAATGGTCTAAAGAACCACATTTAAAACATGATCCTTCACTCACTCTACAGTTTCTAGAATGACGTCTACCACATTACGGACATTCAGCCTTGGAAGGTTTAGCGTTACACACGCTTGCCATAGAAGTAGCTTGAGATCTAAAACCCGAATTCTTCTTTCTACGATTCCCGTATAAATGTCTAGCTGACACATGTGAACGAGAATACATTTCTCTAGATTTCTTAGACTGGGATGGCAATGACTTACTCATGTACCTCTTTCTTGTAACTCTTGCTTCAGACTCAGCCTTCTTCCTTTCTTTAACCAAGTCTTCGGCTTTACATGCCCATTCTACAAGTACCACAAATTCTTTCAACTCAAAAATACCCACTAATGTCTTAATATCCTCATTGAGCCCATCTTCAAATCTTCTACACGTCTTAGCTTCGGAGGGTACACACTTCCTAGCATATTTGTTGAGTCTAACGAATTCTCTCTCATAATCGCTAACTATCATATGACCCTATTTCAATTCCAGGAATTCCTTGTGCTTCTATTCGATGAATCGTTCGCTAATATATTTCTTTCGAAATTCCTCTTGAAAGAATTCCCAAGTAACCCTCTCTGGCGATACTACAGATATCAGCGTTCTCCACCAGTGATATGCCACTCTCTCAATAGGGATATGGCACATTTCAAGTACTCCTCGGGTGTACATGACAATTCATCAAATACTCGTATCGAGTTCTCTAACCAGAACTCCACTCTTTCGTAGTCATCATTGGCATTTGCCCTAAATTCCTCAACACCTTGTTTTCGAATTCTATCAACAGGTGTTCTAGCAAATCTAATGAAATCCATGTGTTGAGGCATCGCAGATGCGGGTTGAGGATTTGGGAGAGGTGGAGGAGGTTGAGCATTTTGGTTCGTTCGAACGAACTCCATATACCATGCACTCATTATGTGAAAAAAGGCTTATCTGCCTCCTTCTCCTCTACTGATAGTTTCGGGCCTACTTTCAGATGGCACCGCTCCTTTCGTTAGAGCAAGCGCGTTACTTTCCACGTCATCCACCACTGCTCTGTTGGGATCCATCGCTATATGAAAAAATATTTTAATATTGTCAGGAGTCGTCACACTATCATTACTTATATATATACGTATGGTATGTACAGCTAGACTCAAATACGCTAGGTTAGTCTAAGAATTGAATAAACCATAGCTCTAATACCACTAAATTTAACACCCCATACCCGTACCCGAGATCGGGACAAGGTACGAGGTATTACCATACATAAATAGGGCATCTTCGAAAAATACGGGTAATAAAATTTCACTCCAAATTAAAATCAATCAAACAAATTCATATTGTCCTTATCATGGACCTACGAGGCCCAAAACATACATTAAAAGTAATCTGAGACTAAACTGAGACCTTAAGAAAATTCTAAGAAAATTTATAGGTTTAAACCACACACGCCCATGCGAAGGCAATGTACACGCCCGTGTTCTTTGGGACACGCCCGTGTCCCATACCCGTGTGGAACTTCTAGAATTTATTTTTCATTTCAAGCCTACATGGGTTTTCATACGGCCGACCACACGTCCATGTCCCTCACACGGCCTAGACACGCCCGTGTCATCGCCCGTGTTCAAAAACCTAGACATTCTGTTTATGACCTCATCATTAATTTAGGGGCACACGGCTAAGGCACACGCCCGTGTGCTAGGCCGTGTCCTTCACACAGTTGAGACACACGGCTGTGTTTCTACCCGTGTGTTTACTACCATGCATATTGACTTGGAAATTTTTGGTGCTGGGGACACACGGCCATTCAACACACCCATTGGGCAGACCGTGTGTCACACACGGCCTAGACACATGCCCGTGTATCTACCCGTATAGACCTTTTTAGAGGCTATTTTCCAAGCCAATGGTCACCCTCAATCACCCATATATTCAAACACACTTGATAACATGCAATATGATATATTTATGCATTCAAATACTCCACACCTTAGCACTCTCACATCTTTAGAATGTCATCTTATTGCACACTCATTTATTACACCATTTAGAGGCATTCCACACAAATTTCATGCATTATTTAAACTTATTACCATAACTTCAAATTGTGTATTCATACGCATAGTCATTTTAAGTCATTAGGTCATCATTTAACATCTAGCACTTAATTCACACTTTACCATACATTCATCAATCAACAACATATCACATCATTACCATGCACTCACCAACCAATAACATATCCTACCATCAAAACACTAACACATGCATGCATGGGTAATTAGATTACAACCCAAATGTTCAAATATGAGTCATATCACATGGCCATTACAAAAAGAATCATCATCATCATAGGCCTTCACAATTTGGCTAAATAGCATGACACATATCACAAAATGACCAAGTTCCTATACATGCCATACTCAAAATAATAATTTCACTATACACAATAGTCTTTTGATAGTGTGATCGAATACTCCGACAGCTTTCGATCCCCGAGCTAGCTTGGCGGAACTATAAAGGATGGAAAAGAGAGGGGAGAAAGCATTAAAGCTTAGTAAGTCCACATGCAAATAATATGCGATAGTGGTAAACAATTAACATGCAAAAACATGATAACATATACACAGAGATTATTCTTCATTCAAACCTCTTTGCTTACTCATCATATGCACATACATACTTGCTCATCTTAAATCGATCTTTATCAAAGCATTACTCATAGGTTTAGCATACGTACCTGTACTCATAGTAGAGTATCGATAACCATACCTCTTTCATATGCCCTCCTCTAGACTTCATTACAATCATTACATTACCCGTTGAACACTCGGAATACTATTGGATACGTGGAAACCTTGCACATAAGTGCCACATATACAAACGTAGCCCAAAATACCACATAACATGTAACACATCCATAATGAACTCGGACCTCTCAACGAGCTCGGATGTTACATGAAACACATCCATTATGAACTCAGACCACTCAACGAGCTCAGATGCTCGCATCTTTAATGAACTCGGACCTCTCAACGAGCTCGGATACCACATATCTCACGAACCCGTACCACTCAACGAGTTCAAACTTCTTAGTTCCTAGTGACATGTCACTTGTATCCTAAACTATTCCTAAGGTTCAAATGAGATTTTCCTCACTTTCATATAGCATCTCCGTCATACTTGCTCATAACGTCGAGGATAACGACCATAATAACATTCAAGTTTTCATAGCAATCAATAAGCATACAACTCATAATTACAATAAAAAGATTATCACAATTTATTAAAGCATTAAAACATACCACAACACCACATTATTTGCATATGTACTTACCTTGGTACAAAACGATGATAATCGAGCCTAGTCATCGTATACTTTATTCTTTCCTCTATCAAGTCCCGATTCACGTATTTCTTGATCTATAGTGCCAAATTTAACTTATTTATTATTCACATTATTCAAATGGGTCGATAAATCATACTTTTTAAAATTTACATTTTGACCACGAATCTTTCACATATTTACGATTTAGCCCCTAAGCTCGTAAAATGAAATGTATGCATTTTCTTGATTACCCAAGCTTAGCTGAACCTTTACTATGCTCATATCAACCCATATTTTCTTTTATTTCACATTATTACTACTCACTTTTACACTTTTACAAACAAGTCCCTTGTTTAGGTGTTTTCACTAAAAATCACCTAATAAAATATGTTCATCATGCATCAAACATTCATATTCCTCCATTAATCATCAAAATACAAGCATGTCATGTATGGTTCAATTTCTATACTTGAACCCTAACTCAAAATATAGCTAGAAATGGGTAGACCTTGTTGTCGGGACTTAAAAAATAAAAAGAACATTAAAAACGGGGCTAGGGAACACTTACTACTGAGCTTGGAAATGTTAAAAAAAACCCTAGCTATGGTGCTGTGTGATTTTCGGCAGCCAAGGAAGAAGATGGACACATTTTTGGTTTGATTTTCCGTTTTTATTCTTTTAATTACCTAATAACCAAAATGCCCTTAGGGTTTCTCTTTTCAATTTTTCCTACGCATGTCCATTTTTGTCCAAAATTTTAGAAATTAGTCAAATTTCTAATTAGGACCCTCTAATTCATAATATAATGCAATTTCATGCTTAAAGCTTCTAGAATGCAAGTTTTGTACTTTATTAAGTTCGGTCCCTAAAATGCAATTAGATATTTTATGCATAGAATTTCTTCATGAAACTTTAACGCATGCTTATTTTCATATCCTAGACCTCATAATGATCATGAAATAATTATTTTAATGTTATACTTGTGGTCCCGAAACTACTATTCCGACTAGGCCTTATTTTAAGATGTTACATGATCCAACAACCTATTGGCTAAAACCAAATCTACCTTACACATGAAGCAAATTGCAACTCATAACTAGTCCCAACTTATTACAACCACTCACCCAAAATCTCAATGACAATTAGATACAACTTTCACAAATAATGCTTATATGCTAAGTGCAAGAATACAAGAAATTTCGACAAGTAAATCAAAGAGATAAGTTCATGCACTTTTCAAATATGCCTGTTCAACATGCAAATTGCTGCCTATTTATAAGCCAAATGAGGCAGCCTTCTAGATCGGTTGTTGTAGAGATAAATACGTCAATTTGATGTATAACAGTCCAGGATAAAAGTATCCAAAATGTATCCTAAATATAGCTTGATTATCCACATAATTTCATCCACAAGACAAGGCTTAAATGATAAGGATAACACACGTTGATATCATGGTTTTCAAAATTGGTCAAATTTGATTACCATAGTTTGAGATGAAATAAAATACGCCAAGGGATTCCTTTGCTTATGGAAAAATAGTCATGGAGACTCAAGTAAACAATACCAACATCCAACTTCATCTAATGTCTAGACTATTATTCAAATGTTTGTCTGGATAGCTATTTAAACAAAAGAATGAATAGACAATCAAGATGTTTAAACAAAGATCAAATAGTCAACATTGGACAACTGTAGTCCCAACAATAATCTATAATCTATAGTACATATAATCACGAATTGGGAGAAACTTTTAAACTGACCTATATAGCCTTTTGTATTCATTATATTATAAAAATTACCATTTTAAATCATTTTTATTATTTATTAGATTTAACACATTTATAAATAATAATATTAATTTTACTAAAATATTTGGTTAAATAAATTTAGTTGATGATAAAATTTATCATGGTTGTCGAAACCATTTTTTTTTAAAAACGATGAGGATCGACAAAAACGTGGAGTCGCCACCAATCTTTGTTTAGGTGTGATTGGCTCACCTGATAAAACATTTTATTCCATTTAAGTCAATTTTGGCCTACATAAATTTGAGAAAATGGGTTCGGGAGCCGGTTACGTATGAGGAAGGATTAGCACCCTTGCTACACCCAAAATTGGTACCAGATTGATTAAATATTGTCCTTATGTCTGAGATTTGAAACTATTTTTCAAATATGGTTCCTTCGAAAACATTTGAATAGCTCAAGTTGATCATCAAAATTTTCTTGTTTCAAAGGAATGCAGCATCATATCCAACACGATAGGACACAAACCTTTATTCTCTCAAGAACACAAACCTTTTCAACTTTTGACCTATGAACATCAATGTCTAATCTCAGATGCATCTTTTCTTCCTCCAATTGTTCGATCTTTTTTCCAAGCTCAGAACTCTTTTTCTTGAAGTCTTGCTTTATAATTTCCAACTCTAACGGGGCGACTTGTAATTGTTCCTCCATTGGTCGGGTGTTTTCTACACTTGGTCTAGGAATATTGACATTGACTCTTTTTCTAAACCATCCATTATATTCAGGTGTCACCATGGAACCAACAGGCAACCTCTTCATCCAGCGAGTTTGCTTCCAAGCATCCGATAGTTCCCGAACTTTCTTCTTATAGTGGTTACCTTTATAGGAGAATTCACATTGGGCAAGTCCGTAAGTCGTGGGTACAATCTGTCTCAATTTGTATTGCCTTAATGCAAGCAATGGAGTATACCCAGTAGCTCCCCAAATTCCTAACAACGGCACCCAATCAAAGTTCCCACATCGATACAGGATCTCATCGGGAACCATCCAAAATGCTCTCCACTCTATATCCCTCTCCTTGAGGTTTTGAAGAATTTCCATCCACTTCTTCTTTGAGATATCCTCTCTCCTTTGTATGGCTACCTCATCTTTTAACGGGGAATAAGCTTCAGAAAATACCCGATAAGAAACCTTGTCCACCTTCCAAAAGTGCCCATGAAACCACACCATCAACAGCTGTGCACATCCAATAAACCGCCCCTCGCCTGACTTTCGGCACATGCTCAAGGATCTGAACATCTCAGCCAATATTACGGGTACAGGTGTGATTCCCTTCTCAAGATGGTCGAATAAGTCAGTGACTGCCTCATCTACATGCCTCAAAGCTTTAGAAAAAATTACTAATCCATAGATGCTTAAGGCGAAGATATCAATCCTCTTTCTTTCATCTGGATGTGATGGTTGAGTCTTGCGAATTTTCTAAAAAGATGTACCCATTAACTCGTTTTTACTTGATCCAAGCTGCGACTCGTTGCTCACTTATCCCCGTGATACTTGTCAGTTCCTTTAAGAAAGTCAAGACGTGACAGCTCTCAAATAATCTTTGTCGGTTTAAATCCTCGGACAATGAAGCAAAGTCGTGTATTCCTTCATGAACTATCAGCCTTCTCTTGTTGTTTACTCGGACCATATTTAGACAACCGTGTTATAATCTATTTTATCAAGAAATTCGTTTTCTTATGACAAACTGTTCTATTTAGCAATCAAATATAAATCAACACCTCCTTTCTATGATGATGTAATGCAATGCAGTTATAAACAAAACCAAACATGTTAGTACAGGAGAAATAAACAAAATAAAGTACCTACCTGGGTGAGCACTAGAGGTTCGGAGTGGCTCTACCTAGGGTAAGCTCCTAAGTCTTTCTATATGTGGTTCAATTCTAGAGTAAGGGTACCTGAACCAGTAGATTCCTCAATCCTCACCCCTTATAGGCTCATATGGATCGAGTTCGGTTCAGGGGAATACATTTCCCTATGACCATGCAGAGATGAAAATCTCACGAAATCATAGGTACGGATGTATCCCGGAAGCAATCGGCTAGCCCATGCGGAGGTGAACACCTCACGAAGGCATAGCTTCTCACTCCCACTTAAAAGGGCAAGATCGACCAATCATGCAATGCAATATACAGAAAGATGCCTAAACTCAAACTAACACAACGATTATAGACCGCCATGATAAGGATCGTAACAATGATGAATAAAAATACAACGAAAGGATCTCTTACGATGGAAATGCAATGTGATCAAAGCAAAATCAAACGCATCAACACAAAATGAAAACAGAATAGAGCACCTATCTGGGTGACAACTAGGATTTGGCGTGCCTCTACTTAGGGTGAGCTCCTAGGGCTCTCTATATGTGGCTTGATTTTAAAGCAAAAGGTACCCGAACCTGCAGATTCCTCGATCCTCACCCATCATAGGCTCATATAGACTGAGTTTAGTTCAGGGGAATACATTTCCCTATGGCTGCACGGAGATGAAAATCTCACGAAGACATAGGTACAGATGTATCCCGAAAGTGATCCACTATCCTACACGGAGGTGAAGACCTCACGAAGGAATAGTTTCTCACTCCCACTTAAAAGGGTGTAACCGCGCGGTCATGCAATGCAATGTGCAGGGATATACAAAAAGCTCAAAGCAAATAAAGAAAATATGAATAAAATGATCAAAATCGTAACACCAACGGATGAAAAAGGATGAAATGCAATTAAATGATCGTATATCAAAACCAAATTTTTAATTTTCGACAAAAAGACAAAAGTTAATCAACTTGTGGCTTGATTCTCTTATTTTTCCCTAGTGGAGTCGCCAAGCTGTCGAAACCATATATTTTTTTAAAAACGATGAGGATCGACAAAAACGTAGAGTCGCCACCAATCTTTGTTTAGGTGTGATTGGCTCACCTGATAAAACATTTTATTCCATTTAAATCAATTTTGGCCTACATAAATTTGAGAAAACCGGTTTGGGAGCCAGTTACGTATGATGAAGGATTAGCACCCTCGCTACGCCCAAAATTGGTACCAAATTGATTAAATATTATCCTTATGTCTGAGATTTGAAACTATTTTTGAAATATGGTTCCTTCGAAAACATTTGAATAGCTCAAGTTGATCATCAAAATTCTCTTGTTTCAAAGGAATGCAGCACCATATCCAACACGATAGGACACGATCCTTTATTCCCTCAAGAACACGATAAATTTTTTACTTCCAAAAATTTATACATTGAAAATTACAACAGGATGCTCAATCATTTAGTCTAACGAAAAAAAAAAACCCAAAGACGGTAGGGCACGATTCCTCGAATTTCCTAACATTGAACATTGTCTTATTTTAGAATTTAAAGAATACGAATGAAATTCTAAAGGAATATTTGATTATTTTGAATAAACAAGAAATCGAAACCCAGCACGATAGGGTACGGTTCCCCGAATTTCCAAGCATCAAACATTACCTTGTTTTAGAACTTAAAAAAAAACTCGAGTGAAATTCTAAAGGAAGGTTTGATTATTTTGAACAAACGGGAAATCGAAACACAGCACGATAGGGCACGATTTTTTGAATTTCCAAACATCAAACATTGCCTTCGTTTTGAGGAATTTTAAACGAGCAATTATAAAACCAACTTGAAATGCATTAATTTGACTTGAAATAAAATGGAATAATTAGTTTTAAAGAGGTTGAAAGTATAAAGTGATATTTGTATACCAAAAAAGGAAAAATAAAAAATATAAGATAATATGTATGTATGAAGTACTATGATGGATGAATGAATCTAATTCATTTAATCAACTAACAAAATAAACAATTAAGTTCGACCAATCTAAGAAAAATATTATCAATTTTCTAAGCATGAATAAAGAATAATCACTATAATAGTAATACAAGACGAAAATAATATACAACAATAATATACGCAACCTAATACAACACAATCAAATGCAAAATATGCAAAACAAAATGAAAGTTAAGAAATATGTATAAGACAAATTTAAAAGGATGAACACATGATATATTATAAATGAATTATTGAATTTGAAACTATTTGTAAAAACAAACTAAAAATATCTATGCATTCATTAAAATATGCGTTATAGAATGAAAATTTTTAAGTCATATAATATATGCATGTAAAAATATTTATTAAAATGCACTTAATAAAGAAAAATTTGATAATATATAGAATATGAAAGTATAGCAAGAATACATAATAAGATATAATTTTAAGAAATACGCATAATAGGATCACAAAACACATATATATATAAATAGATTTAGAAATTATTAGTTGTAAAAATTTGCATGAAATTAATAATGTATATAAGACTAAATTAATTTTTCTATAAGTCATATATGTAACAGATTTAAAAAAATATATAACTATGTATATATTAAAAACTATATGTATAAACACACGAATTTAGTGATGTATAGATCAAATATAAATACCAATATATATATATATATATACGTATAATAATAATAAGAAGAAGACATATGAGACTTTTCTTTAAATAACATCAATACATACTATATAAATAAATTTAAAAGAAATTACGTATGCAAAATAAAATGAGATTAATAATATACATAGAATATAAAAGGAGAGTAAAATGTATAATAAAATATGAGATTAGGAAACACTTATACCTATAATAAATTTAAAAACATATATATATAAATAAATAAATATATGCGAGAATAACATGGGATTAAATATGTATACAAGATTAAACTAGTTTTACTATAAATCATATATGTACAAACATAAAAACGTTTGAATGAAATATTACATAAAAATGTTAATATAATGTAAAAGAGAACTTAAAAATGACGATTTTATAAAAATAAAGTAAAGTTATCAAAATAGGTCAACACATGTATGAAAATATTAAGAACTTTAAAATAATAAGTATTTTAAATGGAAATTTCAATTAAAATAGCATATATGTACAAATATATATACAAAAGTATTTAAATGGAATATTATACAAAATGTTAGGATGATATAACATGAAAATTTTAAAACAATGATTTTTCAACAAAGCAAAATCAATAAAGCAAACTCGGCAAAAAGAGAAAAAAATAAGATAAAATCAAAAAAAAAATTTGAATGAATTCTTTTGAAAATAAGTATTGGATAGATAATAAACCTAATTAAAATAAATTTAAAATAAAAGGGGTAATCTGAAAATAAAGAAACCAATATGGGGACCAGCGTGCAATATGCGCAAATGTACGAGGACTAAAACTGGAAATAATCCAGGTCCCATAATGTAGTGCTTAGGCGCGGACCGAATTGCCAATATGCGTAAATTTCAAAGCCAAATTGAAAAAAGAAGTGAAACAAATAAGGCATGATTGAATGCTTGCACAAATGGGAAGGACCTAATGCACAATTCCCCCATTTTTAACTAAAAGGCGCAGATCAGGCCTGTTAAACGGGTTGAAATGCGGGCCTTCCTTTTTACAAGTAATTTAAAACCTTTTTTTTCTATTTTTTTTAAATGCAGCCAATTTTTTAATAAAAAAGGGGGGAGCTATTAACCCACTCTGCTAGGGTTTCATTTAGCTTACAGCCGCTGAACCACCTTCATGCTTGGTGGCCGACGACGCACGAATAGCAACCAAATCTTGTTGCCGGAGGCCACAACTATGGAGATCTAGTAAGTTTGCTCTTTCTCTTTTTCTTTTTTTTTTTTTAAAAAAAAGCTTCAAATCCTACACTATTCTTTAAAAAAAAAAGCAAAATTCGAAGAAGGAAAAAGAACTTAACATCATTCGACCCTCGTCCACATCTCCATGCTTCTAAGATATTTGGACTCTCATCGGCGTCGATTCAGGTATTATTTTCTATTTTTATGCTAAAATCACAACAAACCAAAGGAAACAAAAAATGAAAATAAACAGATTTGAAATCACCTTTTAACTTTTGGTTCTTTTTTTTTTTTTGTATTTCAATATGTCTATCCCTAAAAACATTTACATTTTTTCTCTTAGCTATATAGCCAATTACACATCTTGTTTCTGCTATTCTCTTTTCGTGTTGTTGCTTCTTTTGTCCCTCTTTTAGTTTGTTTGCAGCTTGGGAGGAAATCAACAAGCGGGGTTTCCTTTTTGGTGCAAAGGACGGGCAGAGCCGTCCCTCGAGCGATGTTTGTGCCGAGGACGCATGTGGCTGGCAGAAAGGAGGCGCGACGCTAGGGTTTCGATTGGCTGAACTTGGTTTATGCATCGGGCCTATCGGGCTTAAGTCTTTTCTTTTAATTTTGGGCCTATTGGGTTGTAATCTTGGCTGAGTTTAATTGGGTTTGATGTTTGGGTTGATGTAATGGGTTTCGATTGGGCTTTTAATGGGCTTATTATTTGGTTTATTTATGGTTTAGTGGGCTGGGCAAAATTTGGGTTGTACAGCTGCCCCTCTTTGCTTGTTGTCGTGTAACGAGAATTGAGCAAAGACTTTTAAGAAAGACCAAATTTGTCCGGTCTCGCCGAGTCTTGACTTCTTCGATGCTCCTCTTCTTCAGGTCGCCTTGTTCTAATCCACCACATCTTGTTGCTTTGATCCACTCTACCACGACTACTTGTAGCTTTAACATGCTCCACTGCAACTTCAGGGAGATAAGACTTGTTTTGACCTGCTCTACTACAACTTCAGAGAGGTAGGATCTGTAACTTATAGCTTCGATCTGTTCCACTGCAACTTCAGGGAAATAAGATTTGCTATCTTCAGTCTGTTTCACTACGACTTCAGGGAGATAAGATCCGCTATTTTCGGTCTGCTCCACTACAACTTCAGGGAGATTAGACTCGTAATTTCAACCTGCTCCACTGCAACTTCAGGGAGATAAGGTTTATGGTTTTTTCAATCTGCTCCACTGCAACTTCAGGGAGATAAGACTTGTTTTGATCTATTCTACTGCAACTTCAGAGAAATAAGATCTGTAATTTATAGCTTCAATCTGTTCCATTGCAATTTCAAGAAAATAAGATTTGCTATCTTCAGTCTGCTCTACTGCAACTTCAGAGAGATGAGACTTGTTTTGATCTGCTCTACTGTAACTTCAGAGAGATAAGATCTACAATTTCAACCTGCTCCACTGCAACTTTAGGAAGATAAGATTGATAGCTTTAATTTGCTTCACTAAAACTTCAGGAGGATAAGATTTGCCAAAATTGGTAGCTCCAATTGATCTTACTACACCGTCCTCTGAGGGATATGACCTGTAGAATCGATTTCTTGAGCCTATACATATGCCAAATGATTAGGATGTCATGAATGAATCAAGTGCTCCTAACTAGATGTGCATGGACGATGTTGGCATGAATGTAAAAATATCATTTTTTAATGCCTAATTTGATATTGCTCGCTGTTCATCGTATTATTCAGTCCTTCTCTTCAGTTGGTATCTCTTGAATAATAATCACAATTTGGGCTATCATTTTCCAATGTTTCTTTGAATTTGGGTAATTCAAACTAATTAGTCCCGTTTCAGGTCCTTGTTTCATTTAAAATCATTTCAGAGTAATATGCAGAACTCCTTTTGAATGTCATTAGTCTATTGATCGTTATTTCAATGAAAAGTGCTTGAAAAAGATTATCGCAATGGACAAGACAGAATTTTATTGAGAAAAATCTTGAAATGAATAACGTAATCAAGATAGCAAATTTTGCTAAGATAAAAAATAAAAATAGGTGCCCTAGATATCGTAGCATGAGCTTCTCTGCCCAAAACTTCTTGAGGACCTTTTGAACTTGATATGTGTTTAGAAGACCGAGAGTACTTTGTTTATGCTCCAATATGTAGCATCCCTCCTTCTTGTTAATTCAGAGAAGACAAAATTACTGTATGCCCCATTTTCGATCAAAATTTGAATTGCCCATTCCTGGGTTTTCAACTCAAAACCCTTTTGGTCTCAATGCGCCCTTTTGCGGGTTTTCGCCTTGGCCTCTCTATTTTTTTTTTAGGTAAAGTACCTCTTGACCGAATCTAAATTCACGGGGTTAGACAAACTTTTTCCATCCATCTCAATCAAAATCAGAGCCCCTCCAGAGAAGGCTTTCTTCACCACATAAGGTCCTTCCCAATTCGGCATCCATTTTCCTCTGAAGTCCTTTTGTATGGGGAGAATCTTTTTTAAAACAAAGTCTTCTTCATAAAATTCTCTAGGACAAACCTTCTTGTTATAATCCCACATCATTCGCTTTTGGTACATTTGACCATGGCGAATAGCTTTCAGCCTCTTTTCTTTAATTAAGTTCAGCTGATCATATCAAGACTGGATCCATTCTGCTTCATCTAACTTTAGCTCCGACAACACTCGAAGGGATGGGATCTCAACTTCATTTGGCAAAACTGCTTCCATTCCGTAGACCAAAGAGAAAGGCGTTGCCCCGGTAGAGGTTCTAATTGATGTTTGGTAGGTGTAAAAATGGTAACTTCTCATGCCAATCTTTATAAGTCTCAGTCATTTTTTCTACGATCTTCTTAATGTTCTTATTGGCCGCTTCCATCGCGTCATTCATTTTCGGGCGATATGGTGACGAGTTATGGTGTTTGATCTTGAATTGCCTACAAACCTCCGCTATCGTGTTGTTATTCAAGTTCAGCACATTGTCTGATATGATCCTCTCAGGCATCTCGTATTGACATATGATCTCCTTTTTTAAGAACTTGCTGATTGCTGATTTCGTGACATTGGCATAAGAAGTGCCTTCTACCCACTTGGTGAAGTAATCGATAACCACAAAGATGAATCGGTGCCTGTTAGATGCTTTCGGCGAGATCGGCCCTATGACATCCATGCCCCACATAGAAAAAGGCCATGGGGAAGTCATGACATGAAGAGGTGAAGGCGGCACATGAATCTTATCTCCAAAAATTTGACATTTATGGCACTTTTTGGCATAGTTGATGCAATCCCCCTCCATAGTAGACCAATAATATCTGAACCTCATGATCTGTCTGGCCATTGTGAAACTGTTAGCGTGTATTCCGCAGACACCCTCATGGACCTCTTCCAATATCTGCTTAGCCTCGACAGCGTCCACACATCTTAAGAGTACTAGATCCTTCCTTCGTTTATATAGGATCTCTCCATCCAAGACATAGTCACTGGCTAGCCTTCTCAATGTCCTTTTATCATTTTCTGTTGCTTCGTCTGGGTATTCACGATTTCTCACATATTGTAATATATCCTGATACCAAGGGTGATCATATTTTTCTTCTTCTTCGTCAATGTTATAGCAATGAGCCAGAGCCTCATAGATACTCATCTGGATAGGCTTCATTTCTTCCTACTTGTTTACTTTAATCATAGAAGCTAAAATTGCCAAGGCGTCAGCCATCTGGTTTTCATCTCGTGGGAGATAGTAAAAAGTGATATCGTCAAACTCCTTAATTAACTCCAGAACCAACTTTCAGTAATTGATCAATTTTGGGTCTCTCATCTCCCATTCACCTTTGAGCTGATAGATCACTAATGCAGAATCCCCATATACTTCTAGCACCTTGATTTTGCGTTCAATAGCTACACGATACCCATGATGCATGCTTCATACTTTGTCATGTTATTTGTGCAATCAAAATCCAATTTACTAGTAAAGGGATAATGATCTCCATTTGGGGATACTAAAATTGCCCCAATTTCGTTACCCACGACATTTGAGGCTCCGTCAAAATTCAATCTCCAATGAGGATCTTCTTGAGAATCTTCTTCAGTGGTTGCAACATACATTAGATCTTCGTTTGGGAAATCAAAGTTCAAAGGCTCATAATCTTCTAAAGCTCTACTGGCTAAGAAATCTACTATTGCACTTCCTTTTACAGCCTTCTGGTTCACGTAGACTATGTCAAACTCAGAAAGTAAAATTTGCCAACGAGCCATTCTTCCGTTCAAAGCGTTTGACTCCATCATATACTTCAGAGGGTTCATTTTTGAGATGAGCCAAGTTGTGTGGTACAGCATGTACTGTCTCAGTCTTCGGGTTGTCCAGATCAAAGTACAAAATAATTTCTCGATCGACGAATATCTTTTCTCGCATTCAGTGAATTTCTTGCTAAGATAGTATATTGCCTTCTCTTTTCTTCCTGACTCATCATGTTGACCTAATACGCACCCCATGGAGTTCTCGAACACTGCCAAATACAATATCAATGGTTTATTTGGGCAAGGCGGCATTAGTACTGGGGCATTGGACAGGTAATGCTTGACTTTATCAAAATTTCTCTGGCACTCCTCATCCCATACGCATGGGTTGTGTTTCCTAAGGAGACAGAATATCGGGTCACATTTCTCCGTTAGTTGTGAAATGAACTGGCCGATGTAATTTAGTCTTCCTAGGAATCCTCGAACTTCTTTTTGAGTGCGAGGCAGAGGTAATTCTTGTATGGCCTTGACTTTATTTGGGTCAATTTCAATCCCTTTTTCACTAACTACGAATTCTAACAGCTTTCCTGATCTAGCGTCGAAGGTACATTTTGCGGGATTGAGCTTTAGCTGGAACCTTCTTAATCTTAAGAACAGTTTCCTTAAGACTTGTATGTGCTCATTTTCTGTTTTGGATTTTGTAATCATATCGTCGACGTAAACTTCGATCTCCTTGTGCATCATATCATGGAACAGGGTTACAATGGCTCTCTGATATGTCGCTCCTGCGTTTTTTAGCCCGGATGGCATCACCTTATAACAAAACGTTCCCCACATGGTCACGAATGTGGTCTTTTCATGTCTTTGGGATGCATTTTTATCTGGTTGTATCCCGAGAAACCGTCCATGAAGGAGAAAAGTGAGTAACCTGTTATGTTATCCACTAATGTATCAATGTGAGGCAACGGGAAATTATCTTTTGGGCTGGCTTTGTTCAGATCTCGATAGTCCACGGACATCCATACTTTTCCATCTTTCTTAGGAACTGGGACTATATTGGCTACCCATTTTGAGTATTTAACCACTTGTAAGAAACTGGCATCGAATTGTTTCTTGACCTCCTCCTTTATCTTCAACAAAACATCAGGTTTCATTCTTCAGAGTTTTTGTTGAACTGGCTTGCATTCTTCCTTTATAGGGAGTCGGTGTACTACGATATCGGTATTCAACCCAGGCATGTCTTGATATGACCATGCGAAGACATCCTTGAATTCTTGTAGTAGCTCAATGAGATCTCGTTTTGTCTCCACGGTGATATAGGCTCCAATCTTCACCTCTTTTCCTTCTCCTAAGTTCACAATTTCTACTGACTCCTTGTGAGGTAGGATTTGTTTCTCATCTTGTTCTACCATCCTTAACAAATTCGGAGATAGGTTACAGTTTCGGTCATCTTCAAAATCCTGAGAATCCTCCGTATAAATATCTTGCTCAAAAGGAGACTCTGAGTCAGTAGCAGTGTTACTCATATCATTGATATCTAGAGACCTGTTATAGAGATAAAGAAAAGTCCAAAGAACAAAAGAATCTAAGAATATTTATTGGTGGTATGATTATGAATGAAATGGAAAGAATAAAAGAATATTTGCTCAAGATGATACGCAAAAATGCATTTTTATTGAAATAACGATATTGGATAAAAGCCTATTTCACAAAAGAATTCTTATTGCCCCTAGGCTTAGAGTAATAAGCTTGTTTTGGACATTACTCTGAATTAATTTTAAAAGTCACAGGGATCTCCTCTGCGGTCTAATTGTTTAAAACGCTCCCAGGCATGTATGGGCAAATGTCTACTAGATTCTCTTCTCTCGTCTCTTTCTTGGATATGGCGTTGATGCTCAAAGTAGCCCCTTTCCTTGTCGATTTTCCTTCAGAGTAAATGGTCCCTCCTGACACGAATGTTCTGGATATATGAGGAAAGGTCATTGGCTCCCATTTGACCTCTTCCCCAGTTAAACGTGCTCTTCTCCTCTCTTGCTTCTTCTCTATCTCTTTTTTCTTCTGCCTTGTATCTGGCTTGTACCCTAAGCCAAAATGGTCTGGTTTATCCATGAGCATGGGTGCCTCGATCCTTCCTTGTAGGCTTCTCCCAAGCCCTTTTCCGGGCAAAGCTCCTTTCCCAACTGTTAGTTGCAAGCCCATCCTGGTAGTTTTGGAGATTTTGGGCACCGGAACCTTGTTCCCTTCGACGATAAAGGTTGTGTTCACAAATTCTAATGATCGGAAAGAGCATTCTATTGCTTCATCATCTGTCCCCACATATGGTGCATCACTGGTAACGGACGCAATGATATCTTTTTTCGCATTTACGGTCACCAATCAGCCTTCTGTTACAAATTTGAGCTTTTAATGTAACGACGATAGCACCGCTCCTGCCGAGTGAATCCATGGCCTTCCCAACAAGCAATTGTAAGAGGGCTTGATGTCCATCACTAAGAAATCTATCTCGTATGTGCTTGGACCGATTAAAAGGGGTATTTCGATCCTCCCCATTACCTTCCTTTCAGTACCATCAAATGCCCTCACTACATTTTAGCATGTCTTCATATGGGAACTATCTACTGGCAACCTATTCAGCGTAGATAAGGGTAGGACATTTAGTGCAGACCCATTGTCAATCAACACTCTCGGTAGTGTATATCCTTTACAGCGGATAGTGATGTGTAGCGCTTTTGTGGATCCTATACCTCCCGGTGGTATTTCGTCATCGTTAAAGAAAATAAAATTGACGGCACTGATGTTGTTAACCAAACGATCAAGCTTGTTGACTGAGATATCATCCGCGACGTAGGTTTCATTTAGTACCTTCAATAACACGCTCCGATGTGTCTCTGAACTCAAAAGTAAGGTTAGCACTGAGATACGAGCCGGCTGCTTGTGTAGCTATACTGCAACACTATATTCGCTATGCTTTAAGAACTTTAAAAATTCCTTGGCCTCCTTTTCAGTTACCGACTCATTGACTGGTAATTCAGGTCTGATTGTCTTCTCCTTCCTTCGTTCGTCTATTGGAGACTTTTCTTTGACAATTTCAGTTCTTGTACCCGCAAGATCATAACGTCTCCCGCTGCGTGTATAGAATCCTACATCTTGGCTCTTCTCTGAAGCGTTAGCCGAATTCTCCTCTCCCGGGATGGTCACATTGCAGTCATAGTTCCAGGGAACCCTTTTTCTATCCTTGTAAGGAAAGGATACGGGTTTCTGAATTATGACCCTCGACGCCATTGTATTCCTGCTTCATTATTCCTAGGTCACGAAATGATCACTACAGGGTGATAAACTCTTTGGACCCCTTCTGTTGTTCCTTCTTCTGAGGCGTAAACCTCTCCTTCTTCTGATCCTTCAATTTCTTCATAAAACTCCATCTCCTTATTGTACATTAGATTTTGCACCATGGACTTGAACTCATTGCACTCTTGAATGTCATGGCTCTCGTCAGTATGAAACTCGCAGTATTTTTTCACTTTGCTGGGCATTTCCCTTGAATATTGTGTAATCAAACCTCCATGGATCATTTGTTTCCAAACCCAACTCAATGGGGTTTTTACTTCCGCCACATCGATCTTGATCCTTTTGCTCCCGCTCTCAACTATCGCGTTTAGCCCTTTATTAGTATGATCGGGCAATGGATTTCCTGCTATGTTGGGTCCTGATGGGTTATCGAATTTCACGATACCTATATTGATAAATCTTTCTACCAACTTTTTAAACGCAGTGCAGTTCTCGATTGAATGCCCCGTTATCCCTGCGTGATACTCACATTGGGCATTAGAGTCATACCATTTCGGGAATGGAGGTTGCATAGGCTTCAAGTAGAAAAGTGACACTACATGGGCATCGAATAAACTCTGATACAACTCTCTGTATGACATTGGGATAGGCGTAAACTGGACTCTTTCTGTGTTAGGCCCCGGGTTTGAATCTTGTCTTGCGGAGCCCTGTTGGCTAGTAGTCACTGTCTTTGGTTGACTCACGGTGACTGGCTTGGAATAACTCTTATTGTAAATGCTTGCATTGTTTACCTCATTTTCTTTCCTTCTCAGGGCTGATTTCTTGGTACTTTCCCCTGCTTCAATCTTCCCGCATCTTATCGCGTTCTCTATTATCTCTCTAGACATCACTATGTCCGAGAAGCTCTTAGTAGCGCCTTCCAACATGTGGTTGATGAATGGAGCCTTCAGTGTATTGATAAAGAGCATAGTTGTTTCTTTCTCGAGAAAGGGTGGTTGGACTTGCACGGCCACCTCTCTCCATCTTTGGGCGTACTGCCTGAAGCTTTCATTTTATTTTTTCTCCATGTTTTGTAATGTGATTTGGTTGGGTGCTATGTCTGTCACGTGGTCGTATTACTTCATGAAAGCTTGTGCCAAGTCTTTCTATGAATGGATTTGAGCGCGGCTTAGTTGGTTATACCATTTAGCTGCAGACCCGACCAAACTGTCTTGGAAGCAGTGGATCAACAGTTGATCATTGTGAATTTACCCTGCCATCCTTCGACAGAACATGGTGATGTGAGCTTCTGGACAGCTAGTTCCATTGTATTTTTCAAAATCAGGGATTTTGAACTTAAGAGGGAGTACCAAATCTGAGACCAAACTTAGGTCATTTGCATCTATTCTGTAATGGTAATCAGCGTTCTCCATTGCTCTGAGTTTTTCTTCCAGCTAACGGTATCGATCATCCAATTGTTTTGGCGGTTCCACTATTGTTTTGTCTACCTCTGCCACATTATCGAGATTAGGAACAAGAGGATTGATTGGGTTATCCCCAGGATTGGATCCCGAGCCTGTTTGATAATTCATTGGCGCGGAAGTATCGGTTTGATGCAATTGAGGCCTAATAGTAACGGGTACCCCTCGTGGGTGCATCTCCGGTGGTGTCTGGACGTTAATTGGAGTAAAACCCAGAGGGTAAATAGGATCTTCATTTTCGTTCACAGTATTCTTTCCTTTCTCGCATTCTCTGACCAGCAATTGTGCCAATTGGCTCAACATATTATTTTGGGACTCTTGCATTTGTTCCTTCATCTCTTGTTGTATCTTAGCTAATTGCTCTTGCATCTGTGCTTGCAATTGCTCTTGCATATCCCTTTGCATTTGTTCTAGCCTCTCTAACCTCTGATCCATCTCCTTAGTTTTATGGCAGGTATTGTAGAGATATTCGTTTGGTTGTTTCTTGTTGGTTTCCAGATTAACTGAAATAATTTTAATTAATTAGAATTTTTTTATGGCCTTTAATGCATATGATGTAATGCAATGCAAATGTATGACTGCAAAGGAGGCATCAATTTTGATTTAATTCCATTTAGAAAACTTCACCAGAAAATAAAAGTCTTTACATAAAACTGAGTTACAAATAAGACTTCGCCCTAATGCTCAGAGCCTTAATTTTCTTAAACAACAAAGCTAGCTCCTGCCCCCGATCTGACTCAAACTCGTACTTCACGCTCAGTATGTTCGCTTGTACCACTAAAGCTTGCAAGTAATCGGCTACCTCCCGAATCTGGGTCACGGCTTCTCCCATGATGTAATCTCTATTTCTGACTTGGTCTTGTGCATGGTGAAGCTGTTCTTTCCAACGCTCCTCACTTGTTTCGAAAAACTCAATCTGCATCTCACAGCTTTGTAATGATGCTTCTAATCTTTCGATTTTTCCTTTCATTTCTTCTACCTTATTCAAGCTTGCTCTCAACTCCATTGCAGTATTACGGCTTCGGTACTAATGAAGAGACTTATCGAGCTCTGCCACTCTAGCCCTTAATTCACCTCGTTCACTCCTACTTTTTGACAGACTCTTCTCTAAATCCTCGTTTAGTGCCTGAGTCTCTCGAAATTTCCTTTCCCATCGGTCGGCCTTGGCCATTTCCTCTCGAATTTCCTGGCGCCACTGTTCAGAAGTTTTACCTAACCCAGCAGTCCTCATAGACAGGCATAACTTCTTATAATCTGTCTTCAAACTGTCCAGATCTTCTTCGGCCTTACTTTTCCCTTTTCTTAACTTTTCAACTTTTGACCTCCGAACATCAACGTCTAATCTCAGATGCATCTTTTCTTCCTCCAATTGTTCGATCTTTTTTCCAAGCTCAGAACTCTTTTTCTTGAAGTCTTGCTTTATAATTTCCAACTCTAACGGGGGGACTTGTAATTGTTCCTCCATTGGTCGGGTGTTTTCTACACTTGGTCTAGGAATATTGACATTGACTCTTTTTCTAAACCATCCATTATATTCAGGTGTCACCATGGAACCAACAGGCAACCTCTTCATCCAGCGAGTTTGCTTCCAAGCATCCGATAGTTCCCGAACTTTCTTCTTATAGTGGTCACCTTTATAGGAGAATTCACATTGGGCAAGTCCGTAAGTCGTGGGTACAATCTGTCTCAATTTGTATTGCCTTAATGCAAGCAATGGAGTATACCCAGTAGCTTCCCAAATTCCTAACAACGGCACCCAATCAAAGTTCCCACATCGATACAAGATCTCATCGGGAACCATCCAAAATGCTCTCCACTCTATATCCCTCTCCTTGAGGTTTTGAAGAATTTCCATCCACTTCTTCTCTGAGATATCCTCTCTCCTTTGTATGGCTACCTCATCTTTTAACGGGGAATAAGCTTCAGAAAATACCCGATAAGAAACCTTGTCCACCTTCCAAAAGTGCCCATGAAACCACACCATCAACAGCTACGCACATCCAATAAACTGCCCCTCGCCTGACTTTCGACACATGCTCAAAGATCTGAACATCTCAGCCAATATTACGGGTACAGGCGTGATTCCCTTCTCAAGACGGTCGAATAAGTTAGTGACTGCCTCATCTACATGCCTCAAAGCTTTAGAAAAAATTACTAATCCATAGATGCTTAAGGCGAAGATATCAACCCTCTTTCTTTCATCTGGATGTGATGGTTGAGTCTTGCGAATTTTCTAAAAAGATGTACCCATTAACTCTTTTTTACTTGATCCAAGCTGCGACTCGTTGCTCACTTATCCCGGTGATACTTGTCAGTTCCTTTAAGAAAGTCAAGACGTGACAGCTCTCAAATAATCTTTGTCGGTTTAAATCCTCGAACAATGAAGCAAAGTCGTGTATTCCTTCATGAACTATCAGCCTTCTCTTGTTGTTTACTCGGACCATATTTAGACAACCGTGTTATAATCCACTTTATCAAGAAATTCGTTTTCTTATGACAAACTGTTCTATTTAGCAATCAAATATAAATCAACACCTCCTTTCTATGATGATGTAATGCAATGCAGTTATAAACAAAACCAAACACGTTAGTACAGGAGAAATAAACAAAATAGAGTACCTACCTGGGTGACCACTAGAGGTTCGGAGTGGCTCTACCTAGGGTAAGCTCCTAAGTCTTTCTATATGTGGTTCAATTCTAGAGTAAGGGTACCCGAACCAGCAGATTCCTCAATCCTCACCCCTTATAGGCTCATATGGATCGAGTTCGGTTCAGGGGAATACATTTCCCTATGAGCATGCAGAGATGAAAATCTCACGAAATCATAGGTACGGATGTATCCCGGAAGCAATCGACTAGCCCATGCGGAGGTGAACACCTCACGAAGGCATAGCTTCTCACTCCCACTTAAAAGGGCAAGATCGACCAATCATGCAATGCAATATACAGAAAGATGCCTAAACTCAAACTAACACAACGATTATAGACCGCCATGATAAGGATCGTAACAATGATGAATAAAAATACAACGAAAGGATCTCTTACGATGGAAATACAATGTGATCAAAGCAAAATCAAACGCATCAACACAAAATGAAAACAGAATAGAGCACCTATCTGGGTGACAACTAGGATTTGGTGTGCCTCTACTTAGGGTGAGCTCCTAGGGCTCTCTATATGTGGCTCGGTTTTAAAGCAAAAGGTACCCGAACCTGCAGATTCCTCGATCCTCACCCATCATAGGCTCATATAGACTGAGTTTAGTTCAGGGGAATACATTTCCCTATGGCTGCACGGAGATGAAAATCTCACGAAGACATAGGTACAGATGTATCCCGAAAGTGATCCACTATCCTACACGGAGGTGAAGATCTCACGAAGGAATAGTTTCTCACTCCCACTTAAAAGGGTGTAACCGCACGGTCATGCAATGCAATGTGCAGGGATATACAAAAAGCTCGAAGCAAATAAAGAAAATATGAATAAAATGATCAAAATCGTAACACCAACGGATGAAAAAGGATGAAATGCAATTAAATGATCGTATATCAAAACCAAATTTTTAATTTTCGACAAAAAGACAAAAGTTAATCAACTTGTGGCTTGATTCTCTTATTTTTCCCTAGTGGAGTCGCCAAGCTGTCGAAACCATATATTTTTTTAAAAACGATGAGGATCGACAAAAACGTGGAGTCGCCACCAATCTTTGTTTAGGTGTGATTGGCTCACCTGATAAAACATTTTATTCCATTTAAATCAATTTTGGCCTACATAAATTTGAGAAAACCGGTTTGGGAGCCATTCATTTATGATGAAGGATTAGCACCTCGCTCGCTCGCCAAAATTGGTACCAAATTGATTAAATATTATCCTTATGTCTGAGATTTGAAACTATTTTTGAAATATGGTTCCTTCGAAAACATTTGAATAGCTCAAGTTGATCATCAAAATTTTCTTGTTTCAAAGGAATGCAGCACCATATCCAACACGATAGGACACGATCCTTTATTCCCTCAAGAACACGATAAATTTTTTACTTCCAAAAATTTATACATTGAAAATTACAACAGGATGCTCAATCATTTAGTCTAACGAAAAAACCGAAACCCAGCACGGTAGGGCACGATTCCTCGAATTTCCTAACATTGAACATTGTCTTATTTTAGAATTTAAAGAATACGAATGAAATTCTAAAGGAATATTTGATTATTTTGAATAAACAAGAAATCGAAACCCAGCACGATAGGGTACGGTTTCCCGAATTTCCAAGCATCAAACATTACCTTATTTTAGAACTTAAAAAAAAACTCGAGTGAAATTCTAAAGGAAGGTTTGATTATTTTGAACAAACGGGAAATCGAAACACAGCACGATAGGGCACGATTTTTCGAATTTCCAAACATCAAACATTGCATTCGTTTTGAGAAATTTTAAACGAGCAATTATAAAACCAACTTGAAATGCATTAATTTGACTTGAAATAAAATGGAATAATTAGTTTTAAAGAGGTCGAAAGTATAAAGTGATATTTGTATACCAAAAAAGGAAAAATAAAAAATATAAGATAATATGTATGTATGAAGTACTATGATGGATGAATGAATCTAATTCATTTAATCAACTAACAAAATAAACAATTAAGTTCGACCAATCTAAGAAAAATATTATCAATTTTCTAAGCATGAATAAAGAATAATCACTATAATAGTAATACAAGACGAAAATAATATACAACAATAATATACGCAACCTAATACAACACAATCAAATGCAAAATATGCAAAACAAAATGAAAGTTAAGAAATATGTATAAGACAAATTTAAAAGGATGAACACATGATATATTATAAATGAATTATTGAATTTGAAACTATTTGTAAAAACAAACTAAAAATATATATGCATTCATTAAAATATGCATTATAGAATGAAAATTTTTAAGTCATATAATATATGCATGTAAAAATATTTATTAAAATACACTCAATAAAGATAAATTTGATAATATATAGAATATGAAAGTATAGCAAGAATACATAATAAGATATAATTTTAAGAAATACGCGTAATAGGTTCACAAAACACACACATATATATATATATAGATTTAGAAATTATTAGTTGTAAAAATTTGCTTGAAATTAATAATGTATATAAGACTAAATTAATTTTTCTATAAGTCATATATGTAACAGATTTAAAAAAAAACATAATTATGTATATATTAAAAACTATATGTATAAACACACGAATTTAGTGATGTATAGATCAAATATAAATACCAATATATATATACGTATAATAATAATAATAAGACATGTGATATTTTTCTTTAAATAACATCAATACATACTATATAAATAAATTTAAAAGAAATTACGTATGCAAAATAAAATGAGATTAATAATATACATAGAATATAAAAGGAGAGTAAAATGTATAATAAAATATGAGATTAGGAAACACTTATACCTATAATAAATTTAAAAACATATATATATAAATAAATAAATATATGCGAGAATAACATGGGATTAAATATGTATATAGGATTAAACTAGTTTTACTATAAATCATATATGTACAAACATAAAAACGTTTGAATGAAATATTACATAAAAATGTTAATATAATGTAAAAGAAAATTTAAAAATGACGATTTTATAAAAACAAAGTAAAGTTATCAAAATAGGTCAACACATGTATGAAAATATTAAGAACTTTAAAATAATAAGTATTTTAAATGGAAAGTTCAATTAAAATAGCATATATGTACAAATATATATACAAAAGTATTTAAATGGAATATTATACAAAATGTTAGGATGATATAACATGAAAATTTTAAAACAATGATTTTTCAACAAAGCAAAATCAATAAAGCAAACCCGGCAAAAAGAGAACAAAAATAAGATAAAATAAAAAAAATGAATGAATTCTTTTGAAAATAAGTATTGGATAGATAATAAACCTAATTAAAATAAATTTAAAATAAAAGGGGTAATCTGAAAATAAAGAAACCAACATGGGGACCAGCGTACAATATGCGCAAATGTACGAGGACTAAAACTGGAAATAATCCAGGTCCCATAATGTAGTGCTTAGGCACGGACCGAATTGCCAAGATGCGTAAATTTCAAAGCCAAATTGAAAAAAGAAGTGAAATAAATAAGGCATGATTGAATGCTTGCACAAATGGGAAGGACCTAATGCACAATTCCCCCATGTTCAACTAAAAAGTGCAGATCAAGCCTATTAAACGGGTTGAAATGTGGGCCTTCCTTTTTACAAGTAATTTAAAACTTTTTTTTTCTATTTTTTTTAAATGCAGCCAATTTTTTAATAAAAAAAGGGGAGCTATTAACCCACTCTGCTAGGGTTTCATTTAGCTCACAGCCGCTGAACCACCTTCATGCTTGGTGGCCGACGGCGCACGAATAGCGACCAAATCTTGTCGCCGGAGGCCGCAACTATGGAGATCTAGTAAGTTTGCTCTTTCTCTTTTTCTTATTTTTTTTTAAAAAAAGCTTCAAATCCTACACTATTCTTTAAAAAAAACAAGCAAAATTCGAAGAATGAAAAAGAACTTAACACCGTTCGACCCTCGCCACATCTCCATGCTTTTGAGATATTTGGACTCTCATCGGCGTCGATTCAGGTATTATTTTCTCATTTTTTTATGCTAAAATCACAACAAATCAAAGGAAAAAAAATAAAAATAAACAGATTTGAAATCACCTTTTAATTTCCGATTCTTTTTTTTTTTTTTTTTTGTATTTCAATATGTCTGTCCCTAAAAACATTTACATTTTTGCTCTTAGCTATATAGCCGAATACACATATTGTTTCTGCTATTCTCTTTTCGTGTTGTTGCTTCCTTTGTCCCTCTTTTAGTTTGTTTGCAGCTTGGGAGGAAATCAACAAGCGGGGGTTTCCTTTTTGGTGCAAAGGACGGGTAGGGCTGTCCCTCGAGCGATGTTTGCGCCCAGGACAAACATGGCTGGCAGAAGGGAGGCGCGGCGCTAGCTTTTCGGTTGGCTGAACTTGGTTTATGCATCGGGCCTATCGGCTTAGGTCTTTTCTTTTAATTTTGGGCCTATTGGGTTGTAATCTTGGCTGAGTTTAATTGGGTTTGATGTTTGGATTGATGTAATGGGTTTGGATTAGGCTTTTAATGGGCTTATTATTTGGTTTATTTATGGTTTAGTGGGCCGAGCAAAATTTGGGCTGTACAATGGTTATAAATAAGAATTCTGATGTATTAAAAAATTTGTTAAATTACTTTATATTTACTAAATTACTTGATAAATTTACTTGTTTAGTTTAATAGAGGTTGATGCGATTAAAAAAAATGACGTAAAATGAGTAAATCTTCTTTCCATGGACATGGCCATTCGTATACAAAATAAGTTTGAAGTATTGGAAAAGACAACTATTTTGATTGTGGAGGCCTGCATTCAAACCATTTTAAAGTTTGTTATAAAATGACTAAACCAGAAAGCCCACTTGTTCCAGCCCGGTCCGAATTGGGCTGGATTTAGATGAGTTTTTAATCTCCATTAAGATTAATATTTTATGCACTTTTAATTTTAAGTGTATAAAATATATTTTAAATTTATAATTATAAAAAATATATTAGATATTTTTATATTTTTTAAAATTACAAGGATTAAATAATAAATTAGTATTTTAATTATAATCATTTTCTTATTTCAATAATTTTTTGTTAATACTATCTAAATTACTTCTTTTTTTTATGTTGGTACCTCTAATAGTTTATTGTTAATCAATCACATAACGTAACATGGCATCAAAGTCACATAAACACCACTTGTTGATCAGATGTTGACCATCATTGACTGTGTATTAATCAGCCAATTCTAATAAATTTTTAATTTGATTTTTTAATTTTTTAATATTTTATCATTTCTTTTAATTTTAACTGTTTTTTTATTTTTTGAAATTATTTGATATAAATAAATACATGATAAATAGTTAAGTAGCTTTTGTGCCATGGGCAACTTTTAATCGGTTGTTTTTTTATTATTAGAGATAATTTAGATACTATTCTAACAAAAGAATTAAGTATCTATAATTTAGGTACCATAATTTGTAATTTAAGCTAAATTATAATTTAATAAAATTTTTAAATTAGGCTCAGACGGTTTTGAGAGTCTAATTATTGTTTTAGCCCTTCAATTATGTTGAAATTTGATATTTAATCTCTCTACTTTAGTTTAATACAATTAGCTATCATCATTAAAGCAAGGGGTCAATCTTTAAACTATATATGAACTTTAGTTTAATGTGCAATTTTATACATGAACTTTGATTTAATCCAATTCTCACAAATTTTTAACACAATTACTAATCTAGCATCATTTTACATTTTATATTGCATACATTGTAATTATATTTATCCAATATAACAATAAATTGATGTATTTATTTCTTTAAATATGTATGACTGAATTAAAATTAAAGTTTCATGTATACATTTGAACCACAATCAAAATTTTATGTGTATAATTACACCAAATTAAAATTCACATATTAAATTGTATATTGAATCAAAGTTTATGTATCATTTTAAAATTTATCCCTTAAAAATATTATATAGATTCCAAAAAGAAAAAAAAGGAAAACCTTAAACGTTTAATTCACATATAATTTTATTTTGTTAAATATAATTTATTAGATTTTCATGTAGTTTTATGTGATCAAATAGAAATAAAAAAAAAAATCTATATCATCTCATGAATTATATCAACTAACAATATTATGGATTTGAAACAAATAATAACATTAAAAAAATAAAACAATGAGAAAGGAAATTTCAAATTTTAGCAGTACTAGAATCCAAAATTAGAGCAAATATATTTTGGGGGTCAACTTCATGTAAGATAAGGAGTTCCGAAAAGCTACGGTCCATGTTGGATGAGGGGGCGATACGGTCAGCAATCAAAACCTGCCCCAAAATCCACCCTCACATTTTGCTCCATTAAATGATCTTCAACTTGTCCTTACACTTTTTATCCAAAAATCATGACCTCCTTCACTAATTCAACATTCGTCATCCATGTCAACCAGAAATTCCCTACACCCCAAAGTCACCATTGCAGCAGACTCTCCCTCCCCATAATCCGAGCATCGTTTCAACCCCAACAAAACAATGTAATAATCAGCAACCGGCGAAAACTTGTAACAACGTTTCTTGCTACTTCACTAGCAGCACTAGGGCTTAATGGCACACCTGTAGCAGTAGCAGAGAATTGGGGCACACATTCATTTCTCAGGGAACGGTTTTTCGAGCCCGGTTTGTCTCCGAAAGATGCCGCCGCCAGAATTAAACAAACTGCCGAGGGGTTACATAGCATGAGAGACATGTTGGACACCATGTCATGGAGGTATGTCATGTTTTATATCCGACTAAAGCAAGCTTATCTTTCTCAGGATTTGAAGAATGCCATGAGTACATTGTCTCAAGGTCGAAAAGATTTATACGTGAAAACAGCTAATGAATTGGTGGATAACATGGCTGAGGTACGTTCATAGATTATGAATTGGTGAAACCAGCCTATGAAATCATTTGTGAGGTCAATTTCTTATGTTTTTTCTTTTTTTGTTTATCTTAATTTTTGTAGTTCGATTATTACGTTCGCACACCGAAAGTATACGAATCGTACTTGTACTACGAGAAGACACTGAAATCCATAGATGATCTAGTTGCATTGTTGGGGTAGAACAATGATTGTGACCATAATTGTGATGCAGATGTAGTAAGACCAGGAAATGTTGAGTTTCAATCAATACTAAGATATCATCAACTTTTAGGACATGTGTTATATTCTTTTGCAGCAATTTTTCATACACTTACATGAGAAAGGCTGAAGCTACCAAGAGACTAGTTTCAGTTACTTTAACTAAAATGAGGTTGAATTGCTGTGTCATTTCTTATGACACGAATTTTATAGATTTTTGCAAACTAGTTTGAAAACTAGACCATTTTCTTTCCATAGACGGTTTAAAGAAACACAAATGGTAAGAAATTTATAATTCCAGGACAGTAAAAGTCTCAAACCAGCTTCTAGAAGAGGGAGACAAATTCAGACTCAAAACCAGCAATAACTTGGAGATGCAAGACTCAAATCTTTCACCGATGCTTGAGATAGAGCAATGGCTGATGAAATTATTATCAGTTCGCGTTCCCGTTTTCCTTGCGTGCTAAGCATTCAATTGTTGCTGCAGTATAAGGTCCAGCAGAGACCAAAGCCAGCATTGCCTGTATAATAGATTACATGAATATAATAGCATAAGTTCCGGTTGAAAAGAAACAAATACAATGCCCCAGTGTTGAAGCTCAGTATCATCTTCAGTGTGTCGAACATAACCAAGATGATTCAACTGTTTTCAGCTGCTCTCGTGATAAATGAAAATTTGGTAGAAACTAGAAAGATAAGTGAGGAGGAAGCACAAGATAGGCACAGGCAACTGAACTGGCGTAAGGGCATATCATGGTGTTAATAACTCAGGTTACCATTTTCTGCTCAGTGTTTGGCATTAAAGTGGATGGACTGCTCGGCGGATGCTTCAATAGAATCAAGCAGCCCTATCTTCATTATATTGCTGAAGTTTTCGATAATGTAGACTGAAACTAATTGCTAGGTAAAGCAAGATGAAAGATATGTTCATTTCTACGAAGTTAAACGCCAAAGCGTATCTGGATTTTCTCTTAGACTACACCAATAAAAACTCAGTCAAAGTTGGAAATAGATCAATCTTGACATAATCGGAGTTTGCTTCTGTAACATGTCAAATGTCACACGTTGCATGATCCTCGCTTTAAATTAGCTAGGATGTTGAATCATTGACCGCTTAAATCCCATTCTGATCCTGCTCCTACTTGCCTAAATCTCGGATATATCAGTATATGAAAGACAAAACTATTAGGACAGTAGCATACTAACCAGAAGCATAATAGTTCTCTAATTCAGTTCTGTTAAATGGAATTACAAGTACCATGCATTGTTGGTTTACGAGAATAAAAATAAACTTACGAGAAATTAATGAAACCTTTAAGACGTATATCAATGTAAGTTTCTTTAAGGTTCTATTTGCCCTACCTATATTTTAGTGTGCAAAAGATTTACTGGAAAATAAATCTCGAAAATACAATGAAACTAAATGACTATCTACGCTTTGCACTGGCAGAAATAGTCCACTGAATACTGAGCGAAACATAGCAAGGATATGAATTTCTATAAGGAATTTCTATAGTAATTATTTATAGAACAATCTAAGAATATAAAAGATGGTGTAACAATAGAAAGAAACTTTGATGTATTTTTCTAATGTGTCAGACAAATGAAATTTGTCTCCTATCTATAGAAGTCTCCTTGTCTTTTCATAGGAACACAACTATCTAAATGGATAATCACATCTTTTAGTAATAAACATTATTATTCAACATATGTATCCTTGAATAATCATGATTTAAGAAACATAATTCATCACTACAAAATGTGATAACTCTTGGTTAATAATCAAGTGATATAACTTTTGGTTATCTATCACTTTTTGTTTGTAATTATTGGAACACTATATATATTTTAAAAATGTTTCAACAATCGCCTCCCATTTTTAAAATATTTTAAAATTTGATGATCTTGAAAATCAATTACATAAATAAAGGTGTCTTACAATTGAACTTTCATTTAGTGCAAAAATGTTAAAGTTAATCGAAATTGCATGGTAGACTATGCTTTGAATCAACTATTCTATTTGATTAACCGAACACATCTCACACAATGATTTCAACACCAGTCAATGCACAGTATCCAGGGACACTATTATGGTCATGTGTCTGTAACTTCTTCTTATGAGTGATGTTAGAGTCAAGCCCTTGAACTCCTAGAAACAACTACACTTCCACTCACACAGGTAGGTCTCATCAAGAATGCTCCCATAATTATAACACTTTAACATATTTATGTTATGCGTCTATTAAGAGTATAATACGCATCATTCTCCTTATCATTACGGGTACCTAACAATTTTTACATCGGGATAATATATTATATATTATTTTATAGTGCTAACAAACACATACTAATAATGTACTTTGTCCCATTGAATTCAAGACTTAACGCTATACCAAGCGTTGAATTGAACTTTCACTAGGGTGACTCAAATATTATAGGCTTGTACCTCATCCTTAAATTTTCAAATTTTCAACATAGCTATGTTAATTTTCTATATCACATGGTGAAACTTTATATTTATTTGTCTTAAAAGTTCCCAAGACTAACATTCTCACCATGTTCAATTACTCATTCTTTCGCAAAAGAATGCTATCAATGATATCTTTTCTACTATTGTCAAAGTACAGTGATCACTTTATCTTTTCTTATCATGATAATTTCATATTTTGCTTCTTTATTTATTTCTTGATATCCAAGAAATTAATTTCACAATTACCAAATATATAAAACCATACATCATGTTATTTTCACCAAGTAAGTTGTTTTAAAGAGGCCTCGAATCCCTTGGTGAAACTAAACAATATATTTGCTATTTGTCATAGCTTCTTTTCAAAGTTAATACATGGCTTTAAAACTTTTTTGCATTCATAGTCAAATAACATTATTTTTCTTAACATACCATATAAATATATATATAAGGGTGTAACATATACAATCATATTAGAGGACCATCAATTGTCTAATCAAGTGACTATAAAATCACACAGTTATTCAACTTTCATCATGGACATTATTAATTATTTTTTTACTATTATCAAAATCATGTCCACACCTAAATGGGTTAAATTAGATTCATATTGCTATTTTCATATTCACGAGATTTTTTATTCATGACCTCCAAAGTAAATTTTAATTTTTACTACATCTCAAAATTTTAGAGAATCACGAGATTACAAATCATATTCAAGTCATATATATAAATACCATGTGCACTATCATTAACATGCACAATATGATATCGTTTTCAAATGATTATCACGTTCACATTTCCACTAGAAAATTTCATACCCAAATAGTGATTTTTTTTATATCAACTAATGCTTTCCACTATTCTACCTTGACGAGAAAAATTAACCATACATATGGCATATGACATATTTCATTTCTAGTAAAAATAATTTTTAGTCCAAACTTTATAACATAGAATAAAAAAATGTGCAATCATATATAAAAACCCATTTAGCTTATGGTTATTTAACAAAAACAACCACCAAAACTATTTATATTACATGATCATGTGCAAACTTTTATTTTTAGCAATGAAAATAATGGTTCATCAATATCATCCAAATGCTAGTTACTAATATCATGATTTAAATAGACAAATAATTTCATATCTCAAATTAAATATATCATAAAAAAAATAAAGAATATTTTGGTACTAAAAATTTCATTCGCAAATTGGATGGGATGAATTAAATTTCAATTTTTCAAACTTATTATTTATTTATAATGCACTGATTGGTGCATAAATGACTCTTTAAAATGACATCACTTTTCAAGTTGCACTTTTTTATTTCAAGAGATCATTTCTGTAACAGCCCGTTTTTTGTCAAATTAGAACTGTGGTTTTGGGACTACAAATCCAAATTCAAAATATTTATTTTATTATTATTTTAATGTTTACAGCATGATTGAATGATTGTGTGAATGTTTCGTTTAAAAATTTTATCGTTTGATTGGTCAATTTGATAAAAAGGTCTAAATCACATAAAGTGCAAAAGTGTTGTTCTATTAGCTAAAGGTATCTAATGGCTATAGAACTTTAATGTAAAGGTCCTTATGTGGTTATTAACCCATTTATAACATAATGGATGTTAGTGGCATGGCATTTGGAGTAATTATTAAGTATTTTAAAGGTTAATTATGTAAATTGTTTAATAAAGGTTAATTAAATAAAACCGAATGAATTTATTCATGCATTCATCTTCTTGAAACTTATTATTCATTGGAAAATAGATCTAGGGATTTGGAAACTTTGTTTTCTTACAATTAGATCAAGAAAAGCGAAATTTGGATCTAGATCGGGGGAAAACTAAAGTTATCGACTAATCGACCTATTTCGTCATTTTCACATCCGAGGTAAGTTCGTATGCAATAAGTTTTATTATAATCGTGTTTAAATGATTTGATATTGCATAAATTGTGATTTACGATCTCACGGATACGCTCGACGAAGATTCGACATTGAAAATCCCAGTTGAACCTTAGGAATAGATTAGGATACTAGTGACATGTCATTAGGAGATACATTAAGTTGTCTTCGGGCCATAATATTAGCACTTCGGGTGCGAGTTATACCAATTTGGCTCCGGGCCATGAATATCAGCTGATTTGGCTTCGAGCCATGATATCAGTATTTCTGTTATAAGCTAAGTTACCTTAATTTGGCTTCGGGCTATGGTATAGGTACTTAGTGTGCGAAACTCTTGAGTATCCGATTTCTATTCCAAATGGTTCAACAGGTGAATTGAAGATGTGAATTAGTGAGAAATAGATAAGTAACGGTACAGGTATGTACAGAAACCTATATGAGCATTGAATCAATAGAAGTTTTGAATTCATGATCAAGTATGTGTTTAAGTTCACATAAGCTTGGAATTAAAGCATTGTTGCATATTATGTCATTTAATTAAAATTGATAAATGAATGGAGATATTTGCTTATTATTATCATGCGAGCTTACTAAGCTATATAGCTTACTTTGTTTAATTTTTTATGTTTTATAGCGACTTTAAAGCTAGCTCAGACTCGGGGATTATTAGAGACATCATCACACTATCAAGCTATCAATTTGGTACTTATGAGCTTGTGTTTTGGTTATATGACATGTATAGGATTTTGGTCATTTTGGTTATAAGTTGATGATAATTTTAGCCATTTGAATTGGCTTGTAAATATTTATGTTGTGGATTGTAGTTATTTAGCAATATGAGTTGGCTTATATTGGTAATTTTGATGATGTATAAAAGTGTGCAAATGACCTTTGTTTTGAGTTTGGTAATTGTCTTATAAATGCTAATTGTGATAGATAGTTTGTAACAGCCCGATTTTGGGTCTAGTCGGAACAGTGGTTTCGGGACCACTAACCCGAGGTGAAAGAAATTGTTTTTGACATCTTTTTATGTGTGATGGAATGTTTATAAAGGTGCATGAAAATTTTGGTGAATTAATTTTAGCATTTGTGAGCTTAATTGCGAAAAATGACTAAATCGCATAAAGTGCAAAAGTCCTATTTTGATGGCTAAGGGTGTCAAATAGCTAGAGAACCTAAATTAGAGGTCTTTAAAGGGCAATTAGACCCTTATAGAGAGGCATGGCCGGCCATAGGAGACAAAGATGGTCAAAAAGTCAAAAGATGACTAAGGTTGGTAAGTGATGACATTAGCAAATTAAATATTAAAAAAAATCAAAGGGGTCATCTTTCTTCTCCATTTTTTTTCCACCAAAAATAGCAGCCATTAGAGGAGTTTTTGAAGCTTGAAATTTCAACCACTTAGTCTCTCTACAAGAAAGTGATTTTGATGGTCTTTCTTGTTGATTTTTGTACTTTTAGAACCCTTGTAGCATGAGCTTTCAAATGAAGGGACTATTTTGCAAAATGGTTGAAAGTCTAGGGTTTTACCATGAGATTTTTCATGTTGTTTTCTGAAATTTATGGAAGAAAATGAATCATGGTTGTGAAATAAACAACTTTTGTGAAGGGACTTCTTATGAAAACCCTAATAGGACCATTTTGTAAAGTTTGTAAAATAGATAGTAATATTGTGAAATATTGGAAATTTGGGGTTTTCATAAGAGAGATAAATGGTCGTTTAGGCTTGAATAATAAGGAAACTCGATAAAAATCGATTTCCAGACCTAAGGGTAAAATGGTCATTTTGCCCAAATTATAAATTATTGAGCGTTTAGATTTAATGGATGATTAAATGACTAAATGTTGTCATTTTAGATCAAGATATACAAAATTTGAACCTAGACCGGGGGAAGGCCAAGCAAGTAGATTAAACCAACTAGTTGCCACATTTTGAGTACCAAGGTAAGTTGTATGTTAATAATGCAACTATATCTTTATGATGTGCAATTGAATTGATATGGCATAAATTGTTTTGATTTTGAATACAAGAATACATGTTGAGAAATTAACATAGTAGAGACTTTTTTTGAACATTTGGAATAAACTTGGATATTGGTATCTTGATATTGGATGATTGTGTGCTAGTGTAAGACATGTTTAGGACATACATCATCCACAATATGAGAGCCAGTGTAAGACATGTCTGGGACATGCATTAGCCTTGAGATATTTAAGCCAGTGTAAGACATGTCTGGGACATGCATCGGCATTGAGACGAGAGCTAGTGTAAGACATGTCTAGGACATGCATCAGCCTTGTGATAGACAAGCTAGTGTAAGACCTGTTTGGGACATGGCATCAGCTTGTTGTGTGTCAGTGTAAGACCTGTCTGGGACATGGCATCGACACCGATAAACGAGAGCCAGTGTAAGACCTATCTGGGATATGGCATCGGCCTCGCTATATGAAAGCCAGTGTAAGACCATGTTTGGGACATAGCATCGACACCTTAACCCATGTTAGGACTATTGAGTATCCGGTAGTATTCCAAATGGTTCAACAAAAGGTTTATGATTTATATCGAAATGAGAAAAGCTATGATCATGTGATGAGTGGTACAGGTACCTAATTGAAATGTATGAGATGTGGGCTCAATGTATGCAATATGAGTTGTATTGGATGGTGATGAGTAAGTTGTACTTACGCTTATTTATGGTATTCATGAATAAGCTGTGAAAGATTATGAGCATATTACCTTATGATAAGTGGTTGTTGTTTATTTTCATGCAACTTACTAAGCTTTGTGCTTACCCTATTTCCTTTCCATTTTCTTTAGTGCCGCCATAGCAGCTCGAGGATCATCGTTACATCGGATAAGCCAGTCACACTATCATCTGAAGCACTTGGTATAGTTAGATCTTTTATTTAGATTATGGTTGTATAGGACCCTGACTTTTGAATTTTGTGTCATTGTTAATTGGCCAAATATGTTGGCTTACTTTAGCATTTGATTTCATTTTATATAAGGCTATGGAAAATGGCTAATATTGAAAGTTTATATATGAATGCAAGATAGTCTTTCATGAACGTGAAATTGTTGGCATGGTTGAATATAAGAAATGTATATAGGCCTTAGCTATGGTTGTTTGGTTGAGAAATCATATTTAGTTAGACTTTGATATGTTGGTTGGCATTAGATTGGGTTTCAGGGTGGCAAAAAGGCTTGGTAAATAGCCTTATATTGTCCACACGGGTTGACACATGGACGTGTGTCATGGTCAGCCCCATGGGCGTGTTGTTCGGCCATGTGTCCCCTGCACCTCGAATTTACAAGTCAGTATGCATGGTAGTAAACACACGGGCAGAGACACGGCCATGTGTCTCAGCCGTGTAGAGGACATGGCCTCTGGCCAAGAGTGTGTGCCTTGATCGTGTGCCCTAAATTGGATGCTGACGTCAGAAATAGAATGTCAAGGTTTTTAGACACGGACATGTCATGGTCGTGTGAGGGACACGGGCCATGGACACAAGCGTGTGTCAGACCGTATGAAAACCCTGTAGGTTCGAATTTAGAATTTAATTCACGTAGGCATGGAACACGGACGTGTCCTTAGATGCACACGGCCCATTAGCACGACCATGTTATAATGACCATACGGGCGTGTTAACTTTCCACACGGGCGTGTGCCCTGTTTCTAGAGTTATTTTTCTAGAGTTATTTAAAGGACCCGAGTTGGCCCCGAATAGTTTCCAATGGATGTTTGGGGTCTCGTAGGCCCATATTAAGGAGTTTAGACAAAGATCAAAAAAATTTTAATTTGACCGAGTCTTAATGACATTGAAATGATTGTATGCATGCGGTTAAGTTAGGTAATGCCTCATGCCCAGTCCCGGCCTTGGACTCAAGAAGGGGGTGTTACGTAATTTCTGAATTAATATTTAGAGTATGAAATAGTCCGTGTTTGAGGAATGACATGTTTGTGATATTAGGTGAAATAATGTATGTTTGAATGTATCCATATTGATAATTTGATATTTTGGGTATTGGTATGAACTTAGATGGCATAATATTTTATTTATGTTATGTATTAGTTGGTGTTGGAAATGGTATAAATTATGCTTGATTTGGAACTGAATTGTATATTTATTGATGCTATGTTTTGTGCCATATGAGTTGCATAGGTATACCTAAGTTTGAGTGGCAAATTGGCTTGGTAAATAGCCTATTTTTGTCCACACGGGTAGAGACACGGGCGTGTGTCTCAGCCGTGTGCGATACAAGGTCATGTTACACGGTCGTGTGTCCCCTAGTGTTGAATTTGAAACTAAGTCAGTATGCTCTACACAGTCTCACACACGGGCGTGCGACTTGGCCGTTTGGCATAAGTCAGTATACCTTACAGGTTTGGCACGGCCTAACACACGGCCTGGCACATGGACATGTATGGCAAATTTTAGGGCATACGGGCTGGCCACACAGGCGTGTATGTTGGCCGTGTGACCCAAGTCAAAGAGTTACACGGGGTCGGACACGAGCTGGGACACGGCCATGTGTTCCTATTTCAAATGACCACACGGCCTGTGTCACAGATGTGTTTATTGGCCATGTGAGACACACGATCAGGCCACACGGGCGTGTGTCCTCCGTTTTATGCAAAAAAAAAAATTTCTAAGTGTGGAAAAATTTCTTGATGTTATTAGTTTAGTCCCAAACCACCCTGAATGCTTGTTTAGGGAATCGTAAGCTCGTATTAGGGACAAAATGATTGGTTGTGAATGAAATGTTTATGATTTGATTAATTGTGTATGAAATGTAAGTTTGAATTGTGATATAAGTCCGATAATACTCCGTAATCCTATTTCGGCGTTGAATCCGGGTGAGGGGTGTTACAATTTCAATCCAACATTTTGAAAGTAACTGTTGAATTCACTAACACAACTTTTTTACTTAGGAAGGTTTTCCCGAATGGTCATAATGCTTCTACTAGATAGAAGTATCTTCAACTAACGTTTGAACCATGTCATTACCATTTAAAATAAAAATATTGCTTTAATCCATTAATAGATTATTTCTCAACCATGCATTTACATTCCATCCATGCATTCCATCTAGGGGTGAGTATCCAATCGAGTCGAGTCGAATCGAGTAAAAAAAATTTGAGTTAGTCAAGTTTACGAATCATATTTTAGCAACCGAACTCAATTTGAATTTTTTTCGACTCGAATCAAATCGACTGAAAAAATTTCGAGTTAAGTGGAGTCAAGTTAACGAATCATATTATTTATATTCAATGTTACGTTTACATGGACCAATAATTTAACTAGTAGATGAAGTAAAAGATTATTTAACTACATAAATAATATAATTGTTTTACATTTTAACTTAATAGTTTTGACTTTTAACTTTAGAAAATGTAAGCATTTATCAAAACGACGTAGTTTTGCCTTTTCTTATTCGGATTTTCAGATAACTCGAATTGTGTAATTCATGTTCGAGTTAAACCAAAAACTTAATTTTTTATTCGAGTTGATCCGAATAACTTAATTAACTCAAATAACTCGAATTATTTAATTCAAAATTTGAATTTTTTATCGAGTTTTTCGAATCGAATCGGATTTTACTCATCCCTAATTCCATCCATCTTTTTCCTTTCTTTCTTGCATGATATAATATATATTATATAATTACGTATCAATCATAACTATGCATGTAAAACATCATGTATATAACAAACTAGCATTTGACTTTATCAAAAACTACTCCATGAGACACTTATACTTTTTGCATAATATAATTAGTCTCATTAGAAAATAACCATGAAATCCAATTCATGCAATAATAGTAAACCAAAAATTTGGCATACCTCTTATTGCTACAAAGATTTCTTCTAAATCAATAGTTAGATCACTAACCTCAATATTGTCCCATTACTGATAGTTATCTTAGTAGTACCATGATTACAGTGGCATGTGAATTCACGGTGAATAAACACGCCTTTAATTTCTCATAAATTGTAAAAATATAATTTTAAAATTGTTGGTATGTGGGGATAAAAATAAATTTATTAGAAATTAACGAAAGCTTCAAGGCATATATTAATGTCACTTTCTTTAAGGTACTATTTGTCCCCACTTATTTTTTGTGTGCAAAAGAGTTACTTGTAAATGAATCTCGAGGATACAATGAAACCCAATGACTATTTACGTTTTGCACTGACGGAAACAATCCACTAAGAATTGAGCAGTGCATAGTAAGGATATCAATTTCTATAAAAAATTTCATATAGTAATTTTTTATAAAACAATCTAGGAATATAAATGATAGTGGGAGAATAGAAAAAAAAAAACTTTTGATGTGTTTTTCTGGTGTGTCAGACAAATGAAATTTGGCTCCTATTTATAAAAGTTCTCACGTCCCTTCATAGGAACACAAGTATCTAAATGGATAGTCACATCTTTTAACAATAAATATAATTATTCAATAAATGTATTCTTGAATAATCATGATTCATTTTTAATAATAAAGTGGTATAATTTTTTAATTTAAGGGATCACTATAAAATGTGATAACTCTTGATTAATAACAAAATCATATACTTTTTAGTTATTTATAATTTTTCATATAAATATTTAGTAAATGTTACCAACACATAGTGCCGTGTTTTATTTGGTAGATAAAGCACCAATTACTGTCCACAAGGGAAGCATAAGGATGCTAGTTACTGATTTTCTGGTTTTCATATGGCTTAAGTAGAGTGATTTGTAGAAATGGGAAAGAGATATACACATTTAATTAGTTTAATCAATGTTATTAAGATAACATTATATCAGTTTTCTGATATGATAGTAGTTTTCTTAAAAGCTAAATGGAGAAACATACGGAAAATGAATCTGATGTCCTGGAACAGGGATGGACCCTCTAATACCAGGACTGGTTGCTAGTTATGCAAGTCACATGAGCCTATGGCTAGCCAGCTAAATTTAGTAAAACAATCCATATGCAAGCAATCAATGTCCTGTTTTCCGCACAGCATTTGAAGAAACCATATACTGCAACTTGATCACCGACAGGCAAATTCGGACCAACAAGCATAAAGGAGAATTTTCTCCTGAATTATGCGGGTTCATTTCTTGACTTCAATTTGTAAAACGTTCATAATCACAGACACGACATTCTATAGCAATGCATACAACAGAGAGTTGACCTTTTCCTGAAGATCTCAAGCATTTTAAAACACTTCTGGAAGAAAGATGATAAGGGGACTCCAAGAGGAAAGGATCATGCCATTCATACAGTCTTTCTTTCAGTTTGTGGCAAGAACTTCCACATTCAGTAAGCTAAAAGCTATTGATGTTTATTTGTTTCAAGACAAGCACCCCTTGTCTAAGAACAAAAAGGTGATTAAGGCCGATAACTTCCAAAGGCTGTATCAGCATTAATAGAAAAAGTTGGAGTGGGGAATGAGTTAGTACCAGAAGGAAATACTAGTCCCTTTGAACTACGTACATGCCTCCATCCTTCCATACATTTGGAGATGAAAAAGTTGCTGAGAACTAAATTAAGTCCCTACAACTTAAGTCCTGGTTTCAATTCTAATATTGCAGCTACCACAGAGGAAATGCAAATCATATTTCCTGTTTAAGGTTTCATCAATCGCACTTATGATTCTGTGACTGCAACATGTAGAAATAACTTTACAAGTAGCAGAATCTAACATCTAAGCTGAGATAAAATGCCATCACTAACTATATCTCTTCTTTAAACTTTTCATTTACTTTAACTCTTGAATAGCCTTATTATGATGATGAAGTTTCCATAGAGGCAATTGTCTCATGCAATAACATGCTGAAATGGATAAAACTATATAATTAGATGATGTATGTATATAGAAGGATAGGAACCTACTTGATAATGTGAGCCAACATGCTGAAATGGATAAAACTATATAATTAGATGATGTATGTATATACAAGGATAGGAACCTACTTGATAATGTGATCCGACCCTGCCACATAAGGCTTGAACCTCCACCATTACTGTTATGTGAAAGTGCTTCACAATCAGCATTTCCAGTTTTATCATCATCATAGATCTAATATGTGAGAATGAGAAAGAAACGTAGCCAAAGACAACTTGCCGATTATCTCCTCCAACAAAGGTTTGATTCATTTATGTATTAAATAATTAACTTCCCATTCCCATGAACAGTTCAAACCATTAACATAAATAGTTTTGAGTAATTAACGAGTATCAAAAAACAACTCAGATAAATGGAAGAGAAAGCCTAGCCGGCAAATCATCCTTGGCTGCACTACTTTACCTCATTCCCACATGGTAAATCTTAGATGAAGACAGTATCGATCCAGCAATGGATAAACAATTTTTTCCTCAACGTATTAGCAGCAATGTAGTTTGCAGGGTGGAAGTTTGAAAGTTTGTGGGTGCATATAACCAAGAATGGGAGGATAACATGTATATATACGTGAAGGACATGAGGGAGTGAATGGACAACTGCATGTGTCTAGAAGTCAGCATACACAAGCCTTAAAAAGTTACTTTCAATCACCCTAGAGGCTCGTAGTAGCCTCTTACAAAGTTACCATTACCCCATACACAGCCTCTTTATGTTTTGATCTTTTTGGGGTTCAAACACTGCTGTTTCTGGGGTTTTTTTTAACTTGAAATATGCAATCATTGGACACATTATCAACTAGTTTCTCTAATGTTGTTTTGGAAACAAAACCTTATCACTTTCCAAGTTTGAGTTTAGATCTGGGTTTTTTTTTTTTTAACTTGAAATATGCAATCATAGTGACACATTATCAACTAGTTTCCCTAATGTTGTTCTGGAAACAAAACCTTATCACTTTCCAAGTTTGAGTTTAGAGAAATTTACGCTCTAAAAACCCTTAAAACCAAGTCTTTTGAAGCCTAAAATACTTATCAAATTGACATTGTGTTTGACATGTCATTATCTGTAGATATGGATGAGAGTGAAGGAAGGGAGAGGATAGAGGTAGATTATGGTCTGTATGTAACAGGAAATTGCGAACATCCTGATATTAGAAAATGGTTATTATTGGGGGTGACATGGGCTGAGGATGGCCTTTGGGTAACAATTTTGGATAACATATCTCTGAAATCACCGCCCACCACCCATCACTTTTTTCCTGCCTCTTTTTCGGGTACAAATGCACATTATTACGTCCACTTGCATTTGCTAAAATGGTTGATAGAAAAACTTAGAAGGACCTCTTGATGCATTGCAACCAGACCTATTCATAAGTCTACTTGGTTTCATTACGAATTTTAGTTTCATTATGAATTTTTATCACTTCAAATTTAAATTATATCAAGTTGAAGAAGTTTTAAGTTCAAACTAATTCAAATTAAACAAATAAATGGATAACTTTTTATAAACAAATTAAGTTAAATGACATTCAAATTGATCAACTTAGATTTTTAAATTCAGCTCAAAATTATCAAGACTGCTTGTAATAAAACTTTTAATCCATAACCTTGATAATTAAATCTATTTTGATACTTGTAACTTTTTAAACCACTTTAATACAACTTTTTTTTTGTCCAATTTAATACCTAAATTTTATTAAACTTGACAAATATAAAAATTTAATAAAACATTGTAAAATTATGCCACATTATTACTTAAAATTTGAAAAATAAAAATTCCAAGTAATGTTACGACGGAATCCAAGTTCTAAGATATAATCTTTGATCCAAGTTTGAAAAGCAGTCATTTTTTAAGATACAATGATGAAATAAAAACAGGGTTTATCTCCCATATTTAACCTGAGATTAAGTATAGTATTTCTTGAATTTATTAAATATTTTTGTTGGGATTTTGTTTATACAATGATCGGTTCAGCCTATGCTTTCGATTTTTCCTCACGGCTTCATCTTCAAAGGATCAAGGCTGCATACTATAAAAAGTAGCTTTTAAGAAATTAGAGATAAGGCTGGTCACAGCAATTTCAATCACCCTTTCCCCCAAACAACAAATATAATTGCATGATAGCAGACTGCAATTGGGATAGAGAAACCTGTCAGTTATCAGTGCATAAACCTGATAATATGTGAGAGCTCTAAACAAGGATTCTCATCTACATGGAATGCATATACATACATTCATACAAGTTCATAAGCCTACATGAATTTAAGAATATCCAGAAACCGGTTTGCGCATGGAAGAGATATACCACACATGAAGAGTTTGCAATTGAAAGATGGCAGTAAGAAGAATTAACCAACACATAGAAATCACAATCAGAGTCAACTTTTTTCCTGACTATTAAGCAAAAATATATGCCCTGGAACAGTTATTGTAATATTGAACAACCAGACAAACCATTAGGTACGGAAATATTAATATTGTATTATTCAATCTGATTGTTGTAGAAAGTTATAAACTAAAACTGTTCATGCTACCATTATGGAACACATCATTCAAATTTCTCCTTAAATTAGGATTTCACATTTCAACTTTATGGTTAGTGGACCAACTCTGTTTAGTTTATATTACAAATACAAGCATATTGCAATTGACTACAAAAGTCACTTACCAGTTACCGCATACAGCTTGCCAGCTCCCAATGCCAGAGGAAGCCAATGATATAAACCACCTGCCAAAAGTAGCACAAAGAACTAAGTTGTTTACCCCATAAGATGAAATAAGAGAATTAGGATGCAATACCAAGAATAAGCCTACTTCTTCAATTGATTCCATTTCAGGTTTCTTTGCCTTCCTCTTTAGCTTTCTCTTCAGAAAACAGCCTCCAAAGCCTTCTCTTTTTTCGCTGGGACAGCCTCCAAAACTAATCTGAACACATAGCCTAACCAAATATTTCTTACCTTAAGTGATTTACAAGCTCATACAACCCTTATATAACTTCCAGCTCATTTTGTGCAAGTTCAAATTTTAGATCATGCGATTAAGGGGATAATTTTTGAAGCACTTTGTTCAACAGAAACATGGCCTCTCTTCTTCAAGAGAAGAAATGGGACCAGTACATCCCAGCAAACTCCAGGAAAGTACCAGCCATTTGAGCTACATGTAAGATATAATCAATAAACCAAATATGATGGCATTTACACCCAACATAAGCTACAATTACATTGCTCTCGGGATTATGGCAATCTAAACTTTCCTATCTGATGCAACTCTCAAACCACATGCATACATAAAAAAATCCTAAACAAGTAGATGCTACCTTGACTCCATTATAAAACATAAAAAATCACTTCATCAGCCAAATTGCCAAAAGTCAAGGATACAAGTGTAAGGGTTTTACATGGAAAGCAAATTATTAGAAATGTGTTACAGAGCCTGCAAATCATGAATCCAGGCCAAAAATGATTGAATGGTGATTTGCATCATCAAATGATCTTATTCTTGGTCACCCAAGACAGGCATAAAGGCGAGCCAAAGTGGAACATAAGTTCCTCAAACCCGATTTGTCTAGTCTTCTGGTCTAGGCTGGCTTCATCAAAAGGGACAAAGGTCTGGCTTCAAGATTTGTGACGACAACTGTTTAGATAGGGGAGAAAAGGCAACAAGTGGGAAAGGTGCAGTAGAATCCTTGGCAGGGGATGGCTGGCCGGGTTTAAGATATCATTCTGCATATCTTCATTTAAAAAGAATTAAAAAAACTAGCATATCAATACCCGAAGTAAATAAATGAAATCAGACACATATTTACCTGTGCAGTCTAGAACCCAGGACTAATACCCATGCTTCCTATGTGAAACTTGATTTAGATTGGACAACCTGGTGACAGCAAAAAATAAGGCAAGGTGGTAACAATTGCTATTAGAGAACAATCAAAGGTGATTGAAGTTTTCTAACTAGATAGGTAAACATTACCCCCTGCTGGAGTTGCGACCACCATGATTTCCATATATATCACCTCCACTCTGGAAAAAGATAATATACGACAATCAGAGGAAGTACAATAACATGTGAGATAGAAATTAAGCACGCAGAACATCATAAATTTGCAATGAGATGGATAGTTCTCAAATGCAGATCTTGCACTTTAGAAAAAACCTGGCTGCAACAACCAGATGCATCCCAATAATAATAAGCTTAAGCATATTTTTCAAAGAAATGTTAAAGGAAGAAATGAATGAAAAGACAAGCTTACAAGTGAACCACTATAATTTCCTTTACTGTCACTTGCGGTCAAATCACTAGGGCTGTATCCCCCTGAGTAAGAAGAGTATCCACGATTACGCGGTTGACCATCTTTGTAACCATATTTAGGACCATCTGAAATGTCTAATGACATGGGAATGTAGGGAAGAACAGGCAAAAGCGTTGCTGCTGCTCCTTCTCTTTCAAATATATTGGCTCTCAGCCGCAACAGTATTTGCGAAAAGGCATTGCTAGCAACATCAAGACCTCCAGTAATCTGTACAGCATTCGAAGGTAAAAATTCTATCAAAAGTCTGACTATGACATCGAGTGTGCACACCAAAAAGCATATTATTCACCTGCACCATTTCTTCATCTTCATATGCAACTTTGGGAAGGTTTTCCTTGGAAAGTATGCGAATACTAGCCCTAGTAGCATTCCTCATCCCAGATATTATTGCCCCACCTTTACCGATAAGGCATCCAACCTGTGAACTTGGAACAAGTAGACGGGTAGTGATTACAGAATCACCTGATTCTCTTTCTGTTTTTTCACTGCATCGTGATTGCAAGCGCAAAGCAGCATTGATGGTAGGGGATGGGTCTTCAATGAACTGCAGAGATATAAATAATGAGGCACGACATATAAATTCCACAATGAGAATCTAAGCTTAACTTTAAGAATTAATGTATTCTTACCTCTTTTGTTGATATGAATATAATGCAATCATCTCCTTCAGCTGCAGAGCTATCAACTTTAATTGATGCCCCAGACTCCTGTCTAATCTGTTTGATAATACCACCACCTTTTCCAATCACACCCCCAATATTTCCAACCGGGCATACCAAACGAAGAGAAAACTCCCTTGCAGAACCATCATCTCTTCTAGAAGAATAATTTCCATAAGAACCAATAAGAGGGGCATTCATGTACATCCCACCTGATGGATTCATATTAGATAGAGAGGAGAGAAGCAAGTGCTGGGATCTTGAAGGGTTATCATGAAGGCGAGATGCCACCTGATAAAGAGCCTTCCTCACAACCGAGGGCTCTCCAATTATCTGAAATCCCCATAGAGAAACTGAATGAATAAACAAGAAGGCTGCAAGATGATTCAAAATCCCCTAATATGCAGGCAACTCAAACATTTTCAAGAATGCTAATAATATACAGTTACAACATAAGGACACATTTTTAGGTAAGAACTGTCTGCTCAGAAGCGTCATGGAGATCAATCAACAGATCTTCCAAATCCCATCACTTAAAACAGGAGAACATAAAAGTAGAAAATAAAGACTCTTCCCTTTTCTAGGAAGACTGCTTACTACCATTTCTTTTCAACTTAGCAACACTGTGAGGAATAAAAGCTGTTAGCTAAACCCAACTTCTAGACCTTTCATTTCCCTTTAGGGGAACCTTCCATTCAAACACTTGTCATATCCATACCTCTATAACCTATGGTTAAGTCTTGCAATAAATTAAGAAATTAACTCTACAGGAGATAATATTCAGGTAAATGGCCAATATTTTTTCTCTTATTTATTAAAAAAAGGGCATAACACATGCTATATCTTTTTCACGTGAGAAAACAACTTTACCTGAAGAAGCTCATCTGAAGTCAATGCACACGGGGGTAAATGCTCATTGCTTAAAACCCGAATCTGAGCTTGTGTTTCGCTCCTTATACTTTGAATCACTTGTCCACCTTTCCCAATAACACAACCAATCTGGTCAGATGCCACAAGCATTCTCACAGTAACCACATGTGTCTGCTCCTCCAAATCCTCATCAGCAGGCAACTCTTCCGCGACAACCCTATCGTGTACCCTAAACAAAGCATCCTGAGCAGGCGAAATAAGCTCATCACCAAATGGATTTGTTTCCTCACTGGAACTATAAATCATAACAACCCTCTCCTCACAACCCGGCAGAGCTTCACAAATCCTAATGTTCGACTTACTATCTAACCTCAACTGTTTCACAATCTCACCACCTCTTCCTATAATACTCCCAATCCTTTTCACATGGCATAAATAACGGTAAACGGTATCTTCAGGCCCAATCCCATGCTGTTGTTCATTTTCCTCACCAGCATTTCTTCTCTTAACACCTCCTCCTCCATTTCCAGCGTAATCAGGCTGAAAATGAGATCTTTTACCGTAATCATTTCTTTGACCAGCCATAACAACCAACTTAGTTTCAATTTCTCGATCTTACAACTTCTTAAATTAACTGCTGCATTCCAAAATAAACAATCGGATTCAGAAAAAAAAAATATTGATCAATCTCCTAAACTCCCTTAAAGACTTAAATTATAACATGCTTAATTATAACAATATCATTAACAATCAGACATTAAAAAAAATTGAAAGAACAATTAATAACTAAAAAAAATAGAACAGATCGAATAACTATAATAATAAGAAAAATAAATTAAGAATGGAAGAAAAATTACGGGGGAAACAAAGGAACGGAACGGAAGAAAAGAAACAGAGAAACGTCGGGGGGAGTTTGATTGACGACGGTACTCGGTGATTGTTCTGTGGGAAATATCTTCGGTTGGTGGTTTTTTATTTCTTTTCTTTTTAGGGTTCGAAGCGTGACCGCATGTTCACGTGCCTGACAGATACTTCCTTTTAAACAACACTTTAAACGATTCGTTTTGACTCTAAATTATATTAGAGAGGGTAAAACGTAATTAAAAAAAGTTACAATTTGGTCATAGATTTAAAAAAAGTTCTAGTTGAAATCACTAGACTATTAAGTTTTTTTTTTAAAGTTTCATTAAAAAGTTTCAAGTGACGATTCGACGATCGATATAGTGGATCAGTATGGTGGATCAATATACATCAACGAGTAGAAGAACAAATCTTATATCCAAGTCGATCTAATAGTTAGTGTCAAAGATCGAAGAAAAAATTGTTTAAATTTATGTTCGTAGATTTGTGATGTCCAAAATTATTTCATAAAAAAAACCAAGCTATAGAAGAGAAGGGGAAAGAGAGCTTTTGATTGATGTAGGTAGTGAGAATAGAGAAAATCATATAACTTTAGTTTTAAAAGCTCAATGACTTAAATGAAAATTTTTGAATTGTTTAATGATCAAATTGTAACTTTTTTAGTAAAGTGACCAAAACGAAAACTTACTCATAGTTTAGTGACTAATGGTATAGTTTACCCTATTAGAAATTCTATTACAAACGTATGCGTGTGAAAACCACGTTTTTAGAGCACGAATGTATGTTTAAAAATAACATACAATAAAAAATGAAATATATGGTTTGAAACTAATTAATAATAACATATGAAATATATACGTTATAAGAATAAAAAATTAGATTAAATTATAAATAAAACAAAACTTAAACACATAATACATCATATTAAGAATACTAAATGAATATATCAATCATAAGTTGGTTTCGAGTTAAATAATAGTGTGTATATATATATATATATATATGCAATTGATGAAAGAAATAAAATGTACACAATAAAATTAAAATATATAAAAAAATTGAAATAACTCTTTGGTTTAGTGGTAAATTTAAAGTTTTACTAATATAATTGGTGTGGTTCAAATCTCAAAATATACCTGATAACTTCATATTTGGAGTTATGCTAGTACAATTTTTATAGTATTTTAGGAGGTAAATAAAGCATTTATGTTAGAATTTATTACATTTTATAGTTTTTTCGAATTAATTATATTTTATTTGAATCTTAGTTGAGTATTATCATTTTTAGAGTTAGTTCGGATTTACTTGTTATTTTTCTCTCTAGATTGTAGGTACCGGATGAAGAATGGAAGACTTGGAGCAGTGAAGAGAAGTTTTTGCTCCACTAGATTTGTTTCAGTGCGGTGAAGTATAAGCTTCAATTCAAAATTTTAGACAACAAGCTATCTGCTCCATCGCAGTTCTACTTATGGTGGAGTTGAATGATTAAAACCTTAAAAATAAGAGATGACATGATTTAAGGGAAAAAAAGAGGAAAAAGAGGAAGAAATCAACTTGGAGGTGAAGGAACAATTCTCTCACACCAACGGGAACTTCAAGCTTGTAAAAACGAGAAGAAAAAAAGATCCAGAGTGCTCAACATTAGTTTGATAATCATTTTTATCTCTTGATTATTTTTTTATACTTTTTTGTAAATACAAGCTTGTTTTAAATTTTTGCTTGTGATATTTTTTCAACTCAACATGAAGTAAAATCTATTTTCTTGGAATGGTGATGGATCCTAATCTTTTAGTTAATTAAATATTTTCTCTTTAATTGTTTCTATCTTTGTTAATTATTTATCAGTTTCATGCTTATTTAATTTGTTTGTCTGACCACCAAGTTGCATTAATTTGATAATATCGGTTTGTTTTGGGAGAGAAAACTAAGTTTTAGATCTAGATTGAATAGATTAGGATTAAATTTAGTGGCATGGACGAACAAGTTAATTTACATATAGGATATGGATATACATGATGCTCCACTACAACAAATTAAGCTTTTAGTGGCGTTTAGAGTAAAAACGCTGTAAATGTTGAACTTTTAATGACATTTGTATTGAAAAACGCCACAAATATATACTAGTAGTGCTAAACAAAAAAACTCCACAATAAGTCATTCTATAGTTACATTTGTAAAAATAGCACCGTAAAAAAGTAAAGAAATAGTGGCCTTTTTCCTAAACCCCGCTAAAGGTATAACAACAATAAAAATTCCACTTGACCCAACATCTGATCCGACCCGAACTAAATGCAAAATAAAGAAAGGAAAATGGGAAAGAATAGGAGCAACTTAGCTGATCTCCGTCTCCCTGCCTCAAGAGAAAAAGGAAGTATTTGAGAGAGGGAGATACATTGCCATGATTCTCGCGGTTTTATTCGCCAACTCTGAAGGCAACATCTTAGTTGAACGGTACGTCTGCCCCTCCATTTTCTCCCATCCCATCCCATCCCATCCCATCCTATGCTTTGATTTTTTTTGCAAATTTTTCCAACTATGCTCTTTATCGCTTCTAGTTTGTTGAATTAGTTGAATCTTTTTTGTATAGATGTAGATCGTTAATAGGTCTTTTTTTTAATGGAAATCAAATAATTTTATTCTACTTTCTGGTTGGGATTTGATTTGGTAGAAATTGGAAATGAATGATGTTTGGCAAACACAAGATCTGTTGTGGCTGTTCATGATCTATGAAATTGGAAATGGGATTTTATTTCTTTTTTATAACATAATTGAGCATTACCTTAGGGATTATGTTTTATTTCAAAGATCTGGTTTTCTTCAAAACTGTGTTTTGTTATAAAATTTAAAATTCAAAATTCAAAATTTTTTTGTTTAATGCCATGGAAAATTAGATTTTGTTTTTGAAATACTGAACGAACCATTTCATTTCACGAACACAATTTGCTCTACATTTTCTTTCAAAAATTTTCTCAAATCTTTCAATAAATTTTTAAGCTTTTGATTCTTATCAATCAATCTTGAAAAGTTTTATTTCTAGCAAAAGTTTCTATGTTTTTAAGATCAAAACATGATTTTCCATTTTTTTTCTATTTTTGTAAGAATATGGAAAAGAAGGGAGATCGATTTCTTGATTGTTCTTGACTTTGATTTCTAGAAAATCCAACTAGGCAATGATGATGTAACTTATTAATGATTTTCTATCCATGAAACTTAATTTCTAATGATTTCCTCATTTTTAAAACTATGCTCATGTTCGTTGGGTTAGAGAGAGTCGAGATTTCTAAGATTTCTTGTTGTTTTGCAGGTTAGATTTACCGTGCTAATGAGATCTCTTGTTGTCTAAGTGAGGAAAAGTTTAGTTTTCAATAGAGAATTCAATGTTTTTAGGTTAGTTTTAAGTTCTTAAGTATGAATATAAGGTTAGATTTGAGTTATGTTAAGTTTCAATTTGAATTCTTGAAAGTGGGCATTGAAGTGAGAAAGTGTACCGCTAAATCACATTGCATGATTTTGTTGAATTTTAAAGGTTTTGATAGCTGTGATTTTGTTGATCTGTTCTAACATGATTGAACTATGTGAAGCACTTGCATCTGCCATTAGCACAAAATTGATAGTTAATTGCTCAAGTCTTGCATGGACCGCAATGGGCACAACATTCATTTTTAGTTCTTATGTAACTGTTTTAAACATGTAGCTAAAGTTTGTTAAGTTGTAGATAGTCTAAAGTATAAACAATGGTTCAACAGGCCTGATTCACTGGATTTCTTTACCAAACTTCCATATTTGTTCATGTGGCCTGGTAACTTTCATAAGTGGAAAAGCTATTTTGAGAGTAAAAAGAAACATAGTCTATACTTACGGATACGTTTTAAACTGGGCAGTGGGTTCTTCTAATTCAAAATACAGCTGTAGCGTAACCTTTTTGCTTCTGTCATGTTTTATTTTTTTTACCCTGAAATTAAGTTAATTCCATGAGTTAATTCATCAGGGCCACAAGTTTCCTGTCTTTGTTGGTTGTGGATGGATCTGTTTCCTAAACCTTAATTAAAGCCATCCTGAGATATCAGTTTAAATAAATGAACAAAAATGTTCTTTTATCAGGTCTGTTTACATTGTTTACATGGCGCTTGAAGATGTCAACATCTATGTTGTTGGCAAAGATGAGTGTGATGAACTTGCATGTAAGTATATATTGCCCTCTTTACGTGTACAATCTTAGTTTGTGAGATTTAATAAAGCGGAAAAACTTGAAACTTGACCAAAGTGTGCAACTTTCATGTTGTTTGAGGTGAGAGAGCTTGAATGGTTCATAGGTTCTTTGAAAGAATTGTTCTAAATGATTTGATATTAAAAAGCACTAGGTTTTCTATATCGTAACTTGCACATGTCTCTGTGCTCTTAGTTACATAAGCTTCTCTGTGATGTTTAACATTGCTTGCTCATAGTGTGATCCATTCTTATGGTCTGTAAATTAAAATAAATATTGCTTCTTCTTTATTTTTTTTTTTATCTTTTGAAATGTAATTTAGCACTCCACAGAATTAAAAAGAAAAGAAAGTTAACACTGATAACTGTAGTGCATTTGAAAGGGAATCAAAAATATCATCTAACATGGTGCATTAGGTTACATACTTGAATTTTATTACTGATTTACTTCCTGAATGGTTTTGCTCTAATGGCAGAGGTGATCTTTGTTATAACCTTAGCTAAAGTATGTACGTGGGAAGCTACCAACAGAGCACCTTTTTCTAGATAAATACAGAAGGATATGCTTGACTTTGGATGAAACTATTTGGAGGGGGAGGTCACAAGTTGGTATTCTAACTATAGTTTTGGCATTCTTCCTTTTGATCAGAAGCTGTTGGTACTATTTGTTTTAATTTGACTTGCACCACTTCAGTGAGGCTTAAGAAAACTAATTATGATCTTTCATTTGGCCATGATTATCAAAACGCTAGAATTAATGTAGCATGTGGCAACTCACTTTCTTGTGCTGCTTAAGCACATCTAATATCTCTGTGCCGGGAAACTGTGACTTTTTGTCTGAATGTCAATTAGCATACTTTTGCATTTTCTTTGATGGATACTGCTGCTATTGTTTTGCCCCACCCCTTTTCTTAGATATTCTCAAGGGATATCTGGAGAACACGGATAAAGACAGGATCAAGAGATTAGTACATTTAAAACCTCCAACCGAGTTTTAGGCTGAGAACACCCCACTGTTACAGCCCATTTGGAGGTAGTAGATTCAGGGTCCTGTACTCTGTTGAAAGGCATGGTATATCCTCTTCTGTAGTATACTTTTGTTATACTTTTGTCCTTGATCCCTTTCTAATGTAAGAATTTATGGTTAAATTTCCTTTGGATTTGTTTTGTTCTTTCTTTTGGGGATAAGGAACTTAAATGAAGGAAATCGTTAAATGGGTGTGTTTCTTGTTTTTTTTTAATAATTATATGCATTGTTGAATATATTTTGTCATTTCAATTATTAATTTAGATCATATACATATTTCTTTCATGATAGTATCATTTAGATTTGAAGTTTGTTGTTGGATTTGAAGTTACAAGAAAATATGTTGAAAATTCGGGTTCTATATGAAATAAAATAGGTTGGTAAAATATGTTAATGTTAGTGGTGTTTTACCACAAACGCCGCTATAGAACATGATCTTTTGCAGCGTTTCTAGCTACAAATGCCATAACATGCTCGACTTTCTTGCAGCATTTGTAAAAAAAAAAAAAAAAATGCCATTAAAGATAATCTTTAACGATGTTTATAATAAAAGCGTTGTTAAAGATCATGTTCTATAGCGACGTTTTTTCACATAAACACTATAAATTTTAGCGATGCTATCTAAAGTGGTGGTTTTTACGTCACTTTTATAGGGCAAAAAAAACCACTAAAAACATGTTTTGCTATAGTGCCTAATCAATCCAGTAGGTTTGTTCGCAATGACTTTGTCCTACTTGCCTAACATAGGTATATGGCTAGTGTGAAAGGGAGATTAACTTAGCTAGATATTGGAAGAGTCTAATTAATACCATTGAATCATGGGTTAATAGTTACATAAATTGAACAATTGAATCTTGGGTTAGCTAGATACTTGATTCAATGTCTGCACTTGCGTAATGAATTTTCACACATCAAGTTTTTTGCGTTGTTGCTAGAAACCAAAGTTTTAAATTCTATTATTCTAATTTTAATTTTATTAATTAGTAATATGAGTCCACATTTTTATTTATTTATGTATTTGTTTATTTATTTTTAGGTAAAAAAGAATTATGTGAAGTCATGTTCTATTGTGATTACAGGTGGTCATTTGAGAATTCTAGGTTAATGAGTTACTTATCTAAGCAATCCTATAACCTTTGGAATCAACCCCTAAGACTCCTATAATGCATTTAAGCAAGATCGTTACACTAATTTTTATTCTCAACCCTATTGTTCTTGGAAAGCTATGTTTGAACCTCATTACTTATACTCTTCTAGCTTTTATCCTCACGATCAACTTTCTAGTGATCCCTTAGCATAAGAATTTAAACCACTTAGGTGAAAGGTTATCCTTAAACTTGCAAAAAATATTTTAGTTAGGGCTCATGAACAACAATATGAAGTAAATGATAGTTGAATATCTAATGATGTTATGTCTTTAAAAGAGGTTTTAACAACAATTTCTATATTTTGACAAAACGATACTAACACTTGGCTGTCAATATTTTTCCCAAAACGAAGTAAATAAGGAACATTTATAGAATAACAAAAAACTAGTTTGGATCACATCTCGGAAAACTACATTGCTCACACCGGTACACAATTAATCTGCAATGGGTAAAGAAGGGAGTGGGTGAGCTTAACAAGCTCAATAAATGATTAGAATAACCAAATCACTAACATATCATCATGCATCCTCAAGACAACCATATAGAAGTACAATTACAATAGGCTTATGTCTAATGTCGTAAAGTACCTATCCATGCATTACCTACTGGTTCATCTACACAACATTTACATACTCATGCAAACATATATCATGTAGCAAACATTTAATCAAGTATATATCACATTTCACACAAGTCACATATAATGATAAATTGACAATATAGCACATTCTCCATTAAGCATACAACATGTTCCTCATAGTTACATATAATATGATAGATTGACACTTGAGTTATGAAACATATAGTGAGCTCTATCATCATTTATCAGATACACAAATCTTTAACACACCAAACATAGACTCTTAGAGCCAAACATGCCCAAAAGTGTAGCATAAAGTTAACACTCTCCTTATTTTCCCTCATATGTCCCGTTGAATGGAGTTTAGCTCACATTCCCTTATCCCACCAACATATCCTAGGGTCTTAACACCCCAAAATCACTATAATATAGGTGAGTACTCAAAATCCTATCGCATGCCAACTATATCCAATGGTTTCAAAATCACAAGGCCAAAATATCCAAAATCAAACACATAACACTTATCGATTATCCGTGCACTATCATTGCATGTTAGCGTCTTTTGCAAAAACACTATCATTGTCATATAACATATATTTAACGTATACATTTGTACCTTTCACAACAATTACGACATCCACGTATCACACATTTGAGTCTTATCACCATGAACAATTTCATAATCATATAAGCACAAAACCATAAAGCAAATATAGATACAAAAAAACATACACTCGGAGTTTAGAGTAGGGGTTTAAGTTATTACTAAATTCCCAAACGACACGTGACTTGGTCTATAAGCAGTGATTCCAAACACTCACCACTATGCTTTCGCCGAGAAGTCGAAAGCTCAAACTATCTCTTCCTTTAACTTGTAGAAGGCTCTAGTGAATCCGAGGCTTTACACACAACAACCATACAATATTCACAATCAAATAGTAGCCAAAGACTCACTTAAACCAATTAAACATTAACCTATTTTAAATTCTTATGTAACCAAAACCCTTAACATAATAAACTTAGAATGCTCATAACTCGGTCAATTTTTGCCTAAAATGAATTTCGTTCATCTAATTATTCATCTACGCCTAATCCTCAATCCTTAAACCACTAAAAACTACCCAATTCATGGTATCAAAAAATTTCGACATCTTTTTGGCAATTTTCACAAAATTCATTAAAATTTAAGAAGTTATTAACGAAACTTCAAGGTAAGTTTAGAAACCTTCTAATCATGACAAAACGAGTTGACAAACACTTTGAAACCATGTATTTATTCAAAATCTCGAAATCCACTATTAATGTCCAAAATTTCGGCTTTTATTAAAAACTTGCAATTCAAAAGCTAATACTTCAATTTTTAGGACTAGATAGCATGAAAAACTCATAAGAATTCAAAACATTACCTTAGATGGAATATTAAATGAGTTTCGATGCAAGTATAAAAAAACCCACGTTTAGAGAAGATGATGAAATCTATGGAGTTTTTAAATATTTTTCTTGGAGATTTATGAAGGTAATTGACTTGGGAATGATAAGGAAATCAAAGTATTATGGTTTGGGAATCAAAAATCAATTGAAAGATCAACGCGATAACAAGGGACAACAAAAGTAACTTAGGAGAGTAACTATCATGAATTAGAACTGGGAGTGGGGGTTTTAAGGTTGGGTTTTTAAATTTTGGTAAAATTACAACATAAATGCTTACATTTTTGACTCTATTACAAATTAGTCCTTTTTTCTAAAATTAAGGGTTTCCAAAGCACATTTTCAAAAATTGATTTAACAACTGAGATGCCATAATAAAATATAATTCATATTTACCATGGTACTAAATTCTTAGCACTCTAAGGCTAAAATTTCTAAAATACCCCTAAAACTCTAGGCTCTATTTTGGGGGTGTTACACCTAGATTCGCCACTAGAGATTGGGGAAGCCACTAATGTTAAGGATATTGGAAGGGAAGAGGTCTTTGGAGGAGTATAACTTGAACCTTTAAAGGCTGAAAGCATGATTGAGATACATAATGAAGAGGTTCAAGTTGGACAAGTGATCACAACTAACATTAGTCTTGAACCTCTTAGAGTTAATATGGTGAATGTAGGAAAGGAAGTGGAGGTTTTAATAGAAAATATGGTGCATGTAGATAGTTATCACGTTGAGCTTGAATTTGTTGGTTTTGTGTTTGTTCTAGATAACAGTGAACTTAATGATAAAACGAAGTTGTTGGATATCCTACCAAGAACAGTTCAACAATCATTTTGATCACGTATGTATACACCACCTTATAATACTCATTTTGAAAGGCCAACACAACTTTTATACACACCAAAGCCCACACTTTTTTTAAAATTACACACAGGTTAAGGGGTAGTCGATAAATGTATTAAAATGTCCATGGCACTTCAAAATGACTATAATATTCAAGGTTTGTTTAGGTTTATCTTCTGATAAACCAATGAGTTATTTAAGTATTCTGGTTTAGAAATAACATTAAAGTAGTCAAGCTAATAACTATAAATCAAGCGCTTCTTGGGAAGCAATCTAAGATTTCAAACTCTCCTAGTCTGTGTGTCTGCCCATGTGAATACTTAAAATAGGGCCACACGGCTGTGTCGTAAGTTATGTGCCAGCCCGTGTATATATTCAAATTATGGACACATGGTCGTGTCGCAGGCCATGTGTCAGCCCATGTATGCATTCGATGTTGGGCTACACGGTCTTCTCCTAGGTCGTGTGCTAGACCATGTTACATACTAACTTGAGACATATAGCCGTGTCTCAGACTGTGTGAAACCTGGACCTAAAATAATAAATATACACGGTCGTGTGGGTTAACCGTGGTGGCACATGTCCGTGTGACAACTTATATCTCAGGCCGTGTGCTACAAAGTTTGCCCCTAAAACAAGTCATTTACAACCTATTTGTTTGGGTTTCAAGACAAACCAAAAACACATGTTTACAAGCCTTCAAAACAAATTCAAATATACTTAAAACATCCCAAAATAATCAATTTATGTGATTAATGTTAGTGTAATTTTGCAGATATTTTGAGAAGTATCCTATGTGTTTTGATGACTTAATATGCTTATAAGCTCATCTTTTGGTTGAATTTTGTATTTTGTTGGATAAAAAAGAGAGTTGGAATAATTTGGAAGCCATACGAAGGTTTTTATGGGAAAAATGAAGTTTGGGTATTTTATGGGCTAAAAAGACGGTCAGAAAAAGTAAAAGAATAGGGAATGCTTATGACTTATGCGTAGAGAAGCAAAGCTGCATGATTTTTCTGCAGTTTTCAACAACCCCTATCTTTATGGAAAAATTCTTCAAAGCCTATTTTTAGGGATTGATTAGGATTTGAAAATTTAAAAATTTATTTTGAACTCTTATCTAGGAGATCTTGGAGGGTATTTAAAGAGGCTTTGGGGGGCATGAAAAACATGTACAAGCCTTTTGTATTTTCTTCTGTTATTCTATTTCTCTTCATGGATTGTTAAATACTTCATTCTAGTCAATGGTTTTATCAAGGCTTTTGATTCATTGAATTGTGAGATTATCGTTCTTCATTTTTTTTTTTTAGATTTTTGAATATTTTTACATCTTTTGTTCTTTATATTATTATTGATTTGTGAATTGCATGAACTGGCCACTCTTCTATTTGTCAAATTAATATACAACCAATTAGGATATTCTCATTCATAATTGTGGGAAGGTTTTAATCCGTGTGGTGAATAACTCAGGTTATGAAGGTGTAGAATCTAGTTTAAATTATTTGCGCTAGTGTGAGATGGTTGGCTAGAATTGGGTCCTATAAATCATAACGTTGTTGGCATGTTAAATCCCAGGAGTGGCTTCGTGGGTCTATTTATCAACAACAGAAGTAATCATTTGAGTGTCTCTTTGATTATCGAGAATCTAAGGAGTGATTAGGCTATTAAAGCGTCTCGAGTAGTTATAACCAATTTATTCAAGGAGTTTAGAAAATCATTTGCAAAATCAATGATCAATTCATGAATTAATAATTGCGATTTCCCTTGGCTGGATATTTATCAAACCTTGAATTTTCCTAAATCATACTATTTTGACTACATTATTTGCTATTATTTTTTATTCTAGTTTGAACTTTAAACCTCTCCGTAACTTTATTTTCTCATTTATTTTCTAAGAATTAGTCTAATCCCACTTCCTGTAGATTCGACCTCGCTCATAACTCTATAAAAGTTTGTTTTCGTTTTTTTTAGCAGGATTTATTTTTGGAGGTCTCGACAACCTACCAAATTTTGGCACCATTGCCAGTAAGTGGTTTCAATTAGATTAATTTCTATTTACATTGTTAATTTTATGCCCCGTTCTTTACGTGCAGGTGAACTTGAATTTGATCTTGAAATTGAAAAAACTGTAAAATGATTAAGAAAAGAGGGTAAGTATCACAAACGAGTTTCACCGTCCTCAATTTCTCTCTTGCAAATTGAAGAAGAAGAAGAAGAAGAAGAAGAAGATGATGATCAAATCAAACTACGTGCCTTCCCATTTTCATTAGCTGACCACGCAAAAGATTGGTTATTCTACTTGCCTTCTAGATCAATTAACTTATGGCAAGGCTTTTCCTTGACAAACATTTTCCCACCTCACGAGCCGCTGATAACTCTTGAAAAGAATTATAATTCAGGCTTCTAAATTGAAGTATTTTCTTGTAATTAAGAAAATATGCTTGCATTTTAGACTTATTACTAGGGCATTACATACTAAATCTTGAATTGTGTTTTAACTGTAAATTTATGTTACTTTTAATTGCTGGAAAGAGGTTTGGTAGTCTTTGGTAGTAGGTACAGGTAGGATGAAAGAGGTAAGAAGAGGGAAAAGAGAACGAAAGAGGTGAAACATTGCTATGGCAAATGGTGGGATAGATTGTAAACATAAATGTCATGGAAATTCTAGAAAGATGACGCAACACTCAATCCACGTCACTCTCAGCCAGTTGTACATGTACTAGATAAATCACCCTAAAAGAGGAGCAAAATATGTGTGCTGAGGGGGACATATCTACCCTATAAAAGGAGGAGAGAGAAGAGAAGGAGGACACATGGATTGTGAGGAGAAAAGAAAAGAAAGAGAGCGGTTTCTCTCTCTACAACAAAATCTTGAGGAGAAGTTGCGTGGAAAATTCAGTAGAGAAGAAGAGGGTAGCTGCTAAAAAGAGGAGATCATAGACGTGAAGAAGGGAACAGAAATCTGCTTTGAGTTTTGCATAAAATCTTGAGAAGAAGCTGAAGTGCAACGTGAGCTTCCTGTAGTTCTGCCTTTGTTCTATTTTTCTTGGTTTTAATTTATGTGATTCGTAAAACTTGAAGAATGTTGATGAATGATTTAATTTTGGATTTCATTGCCCAACCCATGAGCTAATTATCTTTGGGTTGGAATTATTTGAGTGAATATTAAATTATCTGTAATGCCCATGATATGATTTTGATTAAAATTATTGTTTCAATCGATTTATACTTATTTTGAATGCATGCATGCAAGCTCTAGACATAGTTGACTATATGTTATGTTCTTAGATGAATTTGAATCTGAAGGATTAAATACTTCAGATTATTAAATAGTCAAGTATTTGAAAGAATAATTGCAACACCCTAGACATAGAAGTGCAATCTGTACAGGTGAAGAACGTTAGTTTGGTTATCATTCGTGAGTCTTGTAGACATACACAGACTCAGGATAATAACTAAAGAATAACTTTCAAAAGAAGTAGACTATAATAGTAATTCTCTGGACAGTAGTTAGTCAAAATTTTGTCTTGGCATTATTATGCTATGAAAATATTCCCTGAGTAATTCCAACATTTATCATTCAACAATAGAAATACTCTCTACTTATTCTTTGTGAATTGCCATGACATTTAGATTGCTTTGTCATTTTTTCAATTATAATTGATATTATTAGTTCATTCATTAATTCCATTCATCAATTTATACTTTGTTTCTTTTGCACAGTTTAATTAGTTAAATCTATAGTAATACTTTACCAATTGTAATCAATTCCTGATCCCTGTGGAGACGATACTCACTCATCATTATATTACTTGAATCAACATGTACACTTGCACATTTGTATTACATATTTACACGCAACAATTGCTAATATACGGGGAAAGATTTGTGGCATCAAACAAAGAGACACTCAGACACTCCACAGTTATTGGGAAAGATTTAAACAGTTGGGTGTGAGTTGCCCTCAACATGGGATCTCTGAACAACTTCTTATTCAATACTTTTATGAGGGGTTGTTACCCATGGAAAGAAGATGATGGATATAGCAAATGGTGGAGAAATTGTTAACAAAACTCCAAGAGATGCTAGGGAGTTTATCAATGTTATGGCCACTAATGCACAACAAGTTAGCTCGCAACAAGACACCACATTTAGACGAGTGAATGAGGTAAGTATCTATGTTTTTCAAATTCAAATTTTTAGTCTTACCTCACTTGTACAACAAATGTCGATGAGTAACGTAAAAAAAGTGAAAGCTTCTGGTATTTGCACGAGAAATGGACACCCAATGGATATGTGCCCCCTCATTTGAAGAGGATACAACCGAGACCGCCAATATGGTTGCTGGATTTTATGGCCCACTTCAAAGGAAGTATGATCCTTACTCAAACTTTTTTAATTCAGGGTGGAGGGATCACCCGAATTTTAGCTATGGGACAAAGCCATATAATCCCCCACAAGTTTGACATGGACCATCTCATGAGTCGTCTCGTCAACATTTATCATCAAAGATAGGTATGTCCATTGATGAAATAGTTCGTTCTCTTGCTACTAGCACACAACAATTCCAACAAGATACCAAGAAAAACATAAAAAATCTAGAAAATCAGGTATGTCAACTTGCCTCATCTCCTAGCCGATTGGAACCTCAAGGTAAGCTACCTTCGCAGACTATTATCAACCCAAAGCAAAATGTAAATGTGATTACTTTGAGAAGTGGAAAAGAATTACATGAAACGAAAGCGCGCATCCAAATCTTGAAGAAAGGAATTGAAAAAGAAGTAACACATACAAATTCCTTTGATGAAATGCCAAAGACATTGGTGACACCACCTCCTTTCCCTCAAAGATTGGCCAAAACCAAAAAAGATATACAAGAAAAGAAAATCTTTGAGACTTTTCGCAAAGTGAAGGTAAACATCCCATTACTTGATGCTATTAAACATGTACCTCGCTATGTAAAATTTCTCAAGGAGTTGTGCACCAATAAGAAGAAACTCAACAGTAATGAAAAGGTAAGAATGGGAGAAAATGTATATGCATTTCTCCAAAAGAAGCTCCCTAAAAAATGCAGGGATCCGGGTATGTTATGCCTAATTCTATTTATTCTGCTAATAGAATGGGTCTTTTAAAAGAAACTAGAGTAATTATCGAACTTGCTGATCAATCAAATGTGGATCCAACTGGTGTTTTGGAAGATGTTTTGGTTCAAGTTAATGGATTGGTTTTTCCTGTAGATTTTTATGTCATAGGCATGGAAGAAGAAGACTCTTCTAATCCTAACTTGAATTTGTTAGGAAGGCTATTTTTGAAAACATAAAAAATAATAATTAATATTCATGATGGTACTCTCATTATGGAGTTTGATGGGGAAGTTATCAAATTTAACATTTATGATGCCATGAAATATCCTAGTGGTGCATGTTCTTTATTTGCTTTAGATGTCATTGACCCTTTGGTGCAAGAAGTCTCTGAAATGGCTAACGAAGATAGCTCGAAAGTGACCCTTAATAAGATTTATAGACTTGAAGAATTAGAAAAAATTGAGGCACCAAAACTTGATTTGAAGCCTCTTCTTGATCATTTGAAGTACGCATATGAAAATGCATCCATCTATAAAAAGAAGAGAAAGGTCTTTCATGATCAAATGATTTCTAGAAAAAATTCTATCTTGGAAAAAAATAGTGCTTTATAAATATCGTTTGAGATTATTTCCTAGAAAATTATGTTGTAGATGGATAGGGCCTTTTGTTATCATTAACGTGTTTTCTAATAGTGCATTAGAAATTCAAAGACTGGAAACCAATAAAATTTTCAAGGTCAATGGTCATCGTTTAAAGCCTTTTTATGAAGGTTTTCAAACTAATGAGTTAGATTTGATCTACCTGGAATGTCCAAAATACAAGGAGTTAACAGGGAGTCACATCTAGCAAAAGACATTAAAGAAAGGCGCTTCATGGAAGGCAACCTAGGGGATTTCTTGTTAAGTTCATATATTTTCCAGGTTTGATTTCTTTTTAGGAAAGATTGAGAGGGATGAAAGATTAAGATGAATCAAGGATAAGCCATGCCCACGCTTTATTATTGGTAAACATTAGGAAGTAACACATTTTTTTCACAGAAGAAACTCTAGAACAAGGCATGCCCATGACTTATTCTTAAAATTCTTCTGAAAAAAAAAGAGCAAATCTCCAACGCCTTTTCACTTATTTGTTTCAATTTTTTTTAAAAAAAAAAAGAAAAAAAGAGCAAACCCTACTAATAAAAAGAATCCCAGCCGCTTAAGCAACTTTACCCAAAATCCTCCCACACAATCAACTTGCAACTTTGAACCTCCATCCCTCACGAAATCCACACCAACAATTTTGCAAACAATCGTAAAGCATAGCCCTCTCGCATCCAGTTCGTCGAGTCTTTGATTGTGCATTTAGGAATAAGATTTTGTTTTTTTTTTAAATTTTCTTCTAATATGCTTCATGTTACTTTTTTTTTTTGTTGAGCTCAAATTTTGAAAAAAAAAGTTTGCTTTTGTTCTTACTTAGTTGATAATATTTGTCCTTTGAATCAAGTTGAGAAAAGTGATAGGATTCGAGTTTGGGAATGGTCGAGTTTTTGCTACTAACTGGTGAATAATTTTCTTTGTTGATTAGTTGAATGAGAAGTGACATAAGATTTGAAAAAAATTTAACCATTTCTGTGAGTTATTTGAGCGTAAGCATGCATCATTATATGCTTCATTTGTTTTCATTGAGTGATTGTCAAACATAATTAGATGTTTCTAGCACTTGCATTGTTATTCATATTGAGATCACATCTTGGAATTTGGAATGTATTGAAATGAAAAGGGCATTTTAGGATAACCATTTTGAGCCTAAAAAGCAAACCTTGGTATTGAACAATAGAAGACAATTTGAGCTTTAACCTTTCTTTGGAAATTAGCCGCATTATAAGCCAATTTGACCATTTTTTGTTGATTTCCTGTATTCGTACCCCTATCAAAGGATTTATATTGATATCTTTACTTGAAATGCATCGAACTTAAGCTACCTTTTGAGAGAGAGAGGGAGAGAGAGAGAGAGGAATGAATAATAATTGCTACAAATATCCTGAAATCCTTTTCTACTTTCTCACACACACAAAAACACAAAATAAAGGAAAAAAATAAAAAAAGAAAATATATATATCATGGTAAGGTTTTCGGGTTAATTAGTTGTCTCTCCCACCGGTTACTTCGTTATGACTTGAGTCGAAAACATCAAATTTCAGGTAAAGAGTATATGTATTTCTTTGATAAATAAGCCCAAAAAGTCTCTTCTTTTCATACCTTGACCCAAGCCCCATTACAACCTAACAAATACCCTTTGATCTTTGCATCTGATTCTAACTCTAGTGGTGGAGATATGATATATTTGCAAGCTGATGGTAAATAATTTTTATGTTATGGATCGAGGGTTGACAATACTATAAACACTTTTGAGCATTAATGAGAGAATCCATGGTGAGTGTGTCAGATTTACTTCGTTTTATTTTACTTCGTTATGATTTCAAAAAATTAATGAGATGATTGTTCATTTTTGTTGGTTTGTAAGGACATCTTCTATGAATGACTTATTTTTTATTTTCATTTTTTTGACTTGACTACTAGGATTTAAGACTTTGAACCATTGCATGTTTGAGGGCAAGCATTGTTTAAGTGTGGAGGGATTTGTTAGAGTGTAATTTTGCATATATTTTGAGAAGTTTCCCATTTGTTTTGATTACTTAATATGCTTGTAAACTCATCTTTTATTTGAATTTTGTATTTTGTTGGATAAAAAGAGAATTGGAATCATTTGGAAGCCATATGGAAGTTTTTATAGACAAAAATGAAGTTTGGGTACTTTATGGACTAAGAAGATGGGCAGAAAAAGTCGAAGAATAGGGTGTGCCCACAACTTATGCTCGGAGAAGCAAAGCTGCATGATTGTTCTGCAGTTTTCAACAAACCCCTATTTTTATGGAAGAATTCTTCAAAGCCTTATTTTCAGGGATTGATTAGGATTTTAAATTTTAAAAATTTATTTTAAACTCTTACCTAAAAGATCTTGGAGGGTATTTAAAGAGGCTTTGGGTGGCATGAAAAACATGTACAAGACTTTCATATTTTCTTCTATTATTCTATTTCTCTTCATGGATTGTTAACTTCTTTATTCTAGTCAAGGGTTTTAACAAGGTTTTTGATTCATTGAATTTTGAGATTACCGTTCTTCATGTTTTTTAGATTTTTAAATATTTTTACATTTTCTGTTCTTCATATTATTATTGATTTGTGAATTGCATGAACTGGCCACTCTTCAATTTTTCAAATTAATATAGAACCAATTAGGATCGTCTCATCCGTAATTGTGGGAAGGTTTTAATCTATGTGATGAATAACTCAGTTTATGAAGGTGTAGAATCTAGTTTAAGTTATCCGCGTTGGTGTGAGATGGTTGGCTAGAATTAGGTCCTGTAAATGATAAGGCTGTTGGTAAGTTAAATCTTAGTAGCGTCTTTGTGGGATTGTTTATCAATAAGAGAAGTAATCATTCAAGCATTTCTTTGATTACCAAGAATCTAAGGAGTGATTAGGCTGTTAGAGCATCTCGAGTAGCTATAACAAATTTATTCAAAGAGTTTAAAAAGTCATTTGTAAAATCAATGATCAATTCATGAATTAAAGAACTGCGATTTCCTTTGGCTGAATATTTATCAAACCTTCAATTTCCTAAATCTTACTATTTTGACTACATTATTTGCTAGTAGTTTTTTATTCTAATTTGAACTTTAAACCCCATTCAACTTTATTTTCTTATTTACTTTCTAGGAATTAGTCTAATCCCACTTCTTGTGGATTTGACCTTGCTCAACATTCTACAAAAGTTTGTTTTTGTTTCTTTTTTAGCAAGATTTATTTTTGGAGGTCTCAACAGCCTACCAATTAACCAATGTACCCTCATTGACACCATAATTCAAACATCTAAACAATCCAAAACCAAGGCTAGGCTCTCAATTCACAAGTTTATACCAAATTATTTGCATACAATCTCAAAATAACATACATTGACTCATGTCAAAACTTACCATTTCCCTTTTCATACAATCACGTTCACATGTACCATAACTCAACATTTTGCAAACTTATATCAAGTGATTAGTTGGCACAACAATACTATATACACATTAGGGTCTAAAACAAGATCACTTATAAGCTATGTAACACCCCTTACCCGTATTCAATGCCTGAACAGGGTACGAGGCATTATCGAACTTACATCACCAACAATCATGCAATTCCGAGTCATAAATTTTGCGTCCAAATTAAAACCATTTACATTTAATCATAAAGTCCCTGATACGAGCCTACAAGGCCCAAAACATGCTTTGGAAGTGGTTCGGGACTAAACAGACAACTCAAGAAATTTTTACAAAACTTAGAAAATTTTTTCCATGAATAGGGGTCACACGCCCGTGTGGCTTGGGACACGCCCGTGTGGTCACACATGCCCATGTCCTTAACCCGTGTAACTCTCTGTTTTGCAATGCCTAAACAAATTTATGTCACACGACCAAGTCACACACTCGTGTGCCAGGCCATGTGGTAAATTATATTTTCATAAAATAGGTGCAGACTTTACACGGTCGGGACACACGCCCGTGCCTGAGGCCGTGTCCCTCACACGCCCGTGTCTCATAATCACATAATCACCTGTATCACACAAGCTATTCGTCAATTACTTTGTTTTTCCCCCGATCTTGACCCGAACTTCAGTTTTCTTGATCTATAATACCAAATTTAACTTACTTAATTATCACATTGTTCAATTCAGCCCAAACACACACTATGGTAAAATTTACATTTTTGCCCATAACTTTTCAACATTTTACATTTTACATTTTAGTCCCTAGGCTCGTAAAATGAATTTCATTCAATTTCTTCATTACCCAAGCCTAGCCGAACCCTTTTCATGTTCATGACAGCCCACATTTTCCATTTATTCACATTTTTATACACATTTTATAGACTTTTACAAAAAAGTCCCTATTTGACGTTTTTATCGAAAATCACTTTGTAAATGTTGTTTAACTATCAACAAACATGCATATTCTACCATTAAACATAAAAATTACACACCTATTCAACATGGTAAAATTTTAGACTTTGATTTCCTTTCAGATTAATCTTTGAAATAGCTAAATCAAGTTACAACAATCTCAAAAATATAAAAATAATCAAAACGAGACAAGAACGAACTTATAATCAAGCTTGAAAGTTGGCCAAACCCTAGCTATGTCTTCCTTTGTGATTTTCGGCCATGGGGGATGAAATTAGAAAAGATGAACAATTTCTATTTGTTAATTTTTGTCTTTATTTACCAAATGATTAAAATGCCCTTAATGATAAACTTCAAAATTTTGCCTAACCATGTCCATTTTTGTCTATAATGGTCTAATTACCATTTAAGGACCTATAATTTAAGAATTCATAGCAATTAGGCACCTTTAACATAGAGAACTCAAGTTTTGCACCTATCGCAATTTAGTCCTTCTAGTCAAATTGGATACTCAATCGATAAAATTTCTTAACGAAATTTTCACACAATCATTCAATCATAATGTAGACCTTAAAGAAATATTTCTACTTCAGATTTGTGGTCCCAAAACCACTGTTCCGATTTGACTAAAAAAAGGACTGTTACAACTCTCCCCCTTTAGAGATTTTCGTCCCCGAAAATCTTACCAGAAAAGAGGTTAGGGTACTATATTCTCATCACTTCCTCGGGTTCCCACGTAGCCTCTTCGACCCCGTGTCATTGCCATAATACTTTTACTAAAGCTATGCTTTTAGTTCGCAACAGTCTAACTTCCCGAGCTGAAATCTTGATTGGTTCTTCACCATAAGTCATATCGGGTCGAATCTCAATCGCTATTGGCGAAATTACATGCAAATGATCTGATCGATAACGGCACAACATAGACACATGAAACACATTGTGAATCCTTTCCAATTTCGACAGCAAAGCTAATCAATATGCCATTGACCTTATTCTTCCAATAATCTCATACGGCCCAATGAATTGTGGACTCAACTTGCCTTTGTGACCAAATCTAAGAATTTTCTTCCACGGAGACACTTTTAGAAATACCTTATCACCGACTTGAAATTCAATTTCCTTTAGTTTTAAATCCGCGTATGATTTTTGTCTATCTGAAGCTGCTTTAAAAAAATCACGAATTACTTTCCCCTTCTCTTCAGTTTCTCTGACCAAATCAACCTTGTGAATCTGTTTCTCACTGAGCTCGGTCCAATACAACGGAGTTCGACATTGGCAGCCATACAATGCTTCATACAGTACCATCTTTATACTCGATTGATAACTGTTGTTATAAGCAAATTTGACTAACGGTAGGTATTTCTCCTAACTACCTTCGAACTCTAAAACACAACAGCGAAGCATATCTTCGAGAATTTGAATTACTCTCTTAGATTGACCGTCAGTTTGCGGATGGAATGCAGTACTAAAATTCAACTTTGTACCCAACGCTTCTTGTAATTTTTTCTAAAATCGCGACGTAAACCTCAGATCTCTATCCAAAATAATAGAAGGAAGCACCCCGTGCAATCTAACAATATTAGCAATGTATAATTCAGCTAGATTATCAAGTGAATAATCAATACGTACTGGAATAAAATAAGCCGATTTTGTCAATCTATCAACAACGACCCAAACAGCATCTTTCTTCTTCGAAGTCAGAGGTAATCCAGTTACGAAATCCATCGTAATTCTATCCCATTTCCACTCGGGAATCATCACAGGCTGAAGTAAACCTGATGGTACTTGATGTTTGGCCTTTACTTGCTGCCAACTCAAACATCTCGATATGAATTCAGAAATATATCATTTCATACCCGACCACTAATACAATTTCTTCAGATCATTATACATCTTCATACTTCTTGGATGAACAGACAGACAAACACTATATAACTCATAAAGAATTTTCTGAATCAACTCAGTATCTTTCGATACACAAATCCTACCTCGGAACATCAAACAATCATCGACCCTAATTTGAAAGTCTGAATCACCATTCAGTTCGCACTAAACTCTCTTAGCTTACAATTCACTGTCACATTTCTGAGCTTCGCAAATTTGCTGAAGAAATACCGGTCTAATCTTTAACTCGACTAGAATCGATCCATCATAAAAAAAATTCTGTCGCGTATTTATTGCTCTCAAAGCAAACAAAGATTTCTTACTCAAAGCATTAATGACTACATTTGCCTTCCCAGGATGATAATCGATTACCAACTCATAGTCTTTCAACAACTCGAGCCATCTCCGTTGCCGCAAATTTAAATCTTTCTAAGTCATCAAATACTTTACACTCTTGTGATCAGTAAGATGTAACATTTCTCACCGAATGAATGGTGTCACCAAATTTTTAAAGCAAACACAATGGCAGCCAATTCCAAGTCGTGTGTCAGATAATTTTTCTCATGCGGTTTCAACTGTCTCGAGGAATAAGCTATCACTTTACCCTCTTGCATTAACACACAGCCAAGACTGTTTAGTGACGCGTCGCTGTAAATCACAAACTCTTTTCCCGACTCAGGTTGTACTAATATCGGTGCCTCAGTTAGCAACGCTTTCAACTGTTCGAAACTCTTTTGACGTTTCTCAGACCACTCAAATTTTACATCTTTTCGTAACAATCTGGTCATAGGCGTAGCAATCACCAAAAATCCTTTAATAAAACATTGATAATACCCGGCTAAGCCCAAAAAGCTTCTAACATTGGATACATTCCTCAATGGTTTCTAATCAACAATTTCTAAAATCTTACTCGGATCAACCCTTATCCCTTTCGCTGAGACAATATTCCCCCAAAATCTGACTTCTCGGAGCCAAAACTCACTTTTTCTGAACTTAGCAAACAATTTCTTATCTCTCAAAGTTTGCAATACAATTCTTAAATGTTCGGCATACTCAGCCTCATCTCGAGAATAAATCAAAATGTCATCAATGAACACGACTAAAAACTTGCTCAAATACGGTCTAAAGATTCGATTCATCAAATCTTTAAAAATAGTAGGAGCATTAGTTAATCCAAAAGGCATAACAAGAAATTCATAATGCCCATACCTCGTTCTGAATGCAGTTTTTAGCACATCCGAGTCTTTAACTCTCAGCTGATAATAGCCGGATCTCAAATCTATCTTTGAGAACATTGTTGCCCCTTTCAACTAGTCAAACAAATTATCGATTCTTGGTAAAGGATACTTGTTCTTTATTGTAACCTTGTTGAGTTGATGATAGTCAATACAAAGTCTCATGGATTCGTCTTTCTTCTTGACGAATAACATTGGTGCACCCTAGGGAGAAAAACTCAGTCTCGCAAAACCCTTATCTGTCAACTCTTGCAACTGAGTTTTCAATTCTTTCAATTTAGTCAGAGCCATTCTATACGGAGCACTCGATATCGGTGAAGTCACCAGTACCAAATCAATAGTAAACTTAATCTCTCTGATTGGTGGTAATCCAGGCAACTCCTCTGGGAACACATCCGGATAATGACAAACTATCGACCCAGATTCAATCTTCAATTTAGACACTTTCGTATTCAGTACATACATAAGATAAGCTGCACAACCTTTTCTTACATACCTCTGAGCCGACATCGACGAAATCACAATAGGCAACTCACCGACTCCTCCGGTTCTATCCGAAGAATTTCATTATTTTGACATTTCAATTCAATAATCTTTAGTCTACAATTCTCTACGACATCATGTAGAGTCAACCAATCCATTCCAAGAATCACATCGAACTCATCAAACGGTAAAAGCATCAGGTCAGCCGGAAAACAGTGACCTCGAATCATTAAAGGACAATTCTTGCAAACTTTATCAACTAGAACATATTTTCCTAAGGGGTTCGACACTTTAATCACATACCCAGTAGACTCAATAGGCAAATTCTTACTAGATACCAAATTTATGCAAATATAAGAATGAGTCGATCCAGGATCAATCAATGCAACTACATTAGTATCATAAAGAGAAAATGTACCAGTGATAACATCAGGGGATGACGCATCTTCGCGAACGCGAATAGCGTAAGTTCTAGCAGGTGTTCTGACCTCTGATCTCGCAGTTAACTTTTTCGTCACACCTTTGCTACTGTTCCCACTCCCAGTGTTTCTCGGTGGCCATCCTTTAGTGGTAGTGTTACTTGCCCTTGTATTCTGAAAATTATATTTCTCACCCATTTGAGGGCAATCTCGAATTAAGTGATCTGGGGAGCCACATTTAAAGTAAGCCTAGTTATTTATCCTACAATCACCGGGATATCGTCTACCACAGTGTTGACATTCATGTCTATTAGACCTAGCATCACTAACACTCGTTATTGACGTAGTTTGGACCTTAGAACCCGAATACTGCTTCCCACGGTCTCTGTTGGGATATCCAGCTGAAGCATTAGAATGAGTATACAAATCCCTCGACTTCTTTGATGGAGATTGAAATGACTTATTTATCGGTCTTTTTTTTAAGTCTTTAGCCTCAAACTCAGCCTTTCTCTTTTCTTTACTCAACTCTTTGGCTTTGCAAGCTCAATCGACCAGCATGACAAATTCCTTCAAATATAAAATCCCAACTAACAGCATAATATCCTTATTCAGCCCATCTTCAAATCTCTTGCACATGATAGCCTTGGTAGAAACACATTCCCGAGCATACTTATTGAGCCTAACAAACTCTCGCTCATATTCAGTTACAGACATACGACCCTATTTCAGTTCTAAGAACTCTTTGCATTTCTGATTAATGAACCGCTGACTGATATATTTCTTTCTAAACTTATCTTGAAAGAATTCTCATGTAACTCTTTCCCTCGGCACCACGGATACAAGAGTATTCCACCACTGATACACTGTGCCTCTCAAAATAGATATAGCACTGATAAGCCATAATATTTACATATTTTTATCCCATGCTTGGCATATTTATGGATGATTTTTCCTTGGTTTCATTGAATTTGATGCTTCTAATCCTTTAAATTCATGTTTTATACTCAGGAGAGCTTAGGATAGCAAAAAGAGTGAGAAACGGGCCAAAAATGGACAAATTGGGCCTAAATCAGTGTTTCACACGGCCTAGGCACTTACACACGGGTGATCCACACGCTCGTGTGTGACACACGGGTAGACCACACGCCCATGTGTCATGGCCGTGTCGACATTAATCCAAGACAGAATTATACACGGCCTGAGCACCTTCACACGGGCGTAGCACACGATCGTGTCCCTATCGAGCCCAAGTCTAATTCTACTCGAAAAAGACCACTTTTGAGAGTTTGGAAGCATTCTAAAGCCTATATAAACACCCTAGAAGATAATTGGAGAGGACACGAAGAGTAGAAGGCAGGAAATACTCAAGGACAGCCATCGGAATCACCTCGGAGGCAGGATCTACATCAAGACTGAAGATTTCCATCCAATTTCCTAGAAGTTCTTTGGGTTTCTTTATGTTTTGTTATTTTCCAAACTTTAAGATGTTTTCCATTATTATTATGAACTAATCTCCCTAAATACCTAAGGGAGATGAATCCTAAGACGAATCTTATTATTATTTGAGTTATATGATAAATACTTATTCTTATTCTTAATTGTGAGTTTAACCCTTACTTTAATATTTTAGGATATTAATCCAGGTTTTTGATGTGCTTATTCAGTGGAGGAAAAGTCCCTATTTAAGAGTAGATCATTCATAATTAAGCAGAGTTGTATGCAATCCTAGAGATAGGACGACATAAATCTGCCGGATTATAGTCAAATCTAATAAAGGAATCCATAGATAGAGTTAATGCGACAATAGGGGTTTTAATTAGAAAGAGATTTCGATTAATCAATCTAGAGTCAGTTGTTTTTAGTCTCAAGAGAGATATTAACATAAATCAAGGATTTCTACGGATTAAGACAAGCGAATAAATCGTCTAATTTAGAAGGTAATAAGTGAAGTCTAGGTGGATTCTTCCTTGGGTATTGTCTTCTTCATTAGTTTTCCTAAAGTATTTTTCAATTTTCATCTCTGTCGTAATTTTAGTTAATTAGATAATTAGTTTTAGCTTAAAAATACCCTTTAATTTTTAGGCTAGATAATAAAAAGATACTAATTACTAGTACTTTTAATCATCGTGGATACGATATTACCGGTCTCACCATAACTATACTAATATTCAATAGGTGCGCTTGCCTTAGTCGAATTTTTAGTTAGTTTAGCGGCCATCAAGTTTTTGGCGCCATTACCGGGGACTAAGATATTAGAAACGCTTAATTTTTATTACTTTAGCCATTTTTATTTTTATCGCAATTTACTTTTTGTTTTTAGTTTAATTTTTCTTTACTAATTTTTCTTTTCTTCACTCATGGCAGGTTTTTATAGTTTATAACTAGAAGAAACCCGTCAGGACCTTTACTTTTTGATAGTGAGATCGAGAGCATAGCTCGCAAAAATCGAAGAGAAATAAGGCGAAGCCTACAATACATAGAGTGTAATATCCCGAATTAGGGCATAATTGGAATAGTGGTTTCGTGACCACAAATCCGAGATAGAAATAATTATTTTATAATAATTTTGAGGTTTATGATATGATTGTATGATTGTGTGAAAATTTCGTGACGAAATTCTATGCATAAAGTGCTTAATTTGAAATTAGGGGCTAAATCTAATAAGTTGCAAAACTTGCATTCTAGAAGTTTTTAGTATGAAATTACTTTGGAATATTAATGAGGAGGTCTTAAATAGAAATTTGACCAATTTATAAAATTTTGGACAAAAATGGGCTTGTACATGAAAATTTTCAAAGAAAGGTATTAAGGGTATTTTGGTCATTTGGTAATTAAAAGAGTAAAAAAAGGAAAAAGATGGAAAAATATGTTCATCTTCTTCATTAGGACGAAAATTAAAGGGTTCTCCATAGATAGGATTTGTTTCAAGCTTCCAAGCTCCATAGTAAGTGATTCCAAGCCCCGTTTTTAATGTTCTTTACGTTTTTGGAGTCTCGGTAACTTGATTTAGCTTATACTAGCAATAATTCAACCTAGGGTTCATATTTGGAAAAATACCCATAGGTGAAATTTGTGTATTTTGGTGTTTTATGATAGAATATGAGGTTTTAAATTATGTCAGACAACTTGTGCTACTCGGTTTTAAGTGAAAACGAGAAAAAGGGCTTAATCGGTAAAAATACCTAATAGTTATAAGTGCATGTTAGAATGAGAATTTGATGTTGCCATAGAAGGGAAAAATGATCAGCATGTCATAAAACATAAGAAAATGGGATGAAGTTTAATTCCCGAGCCTAGGGGCAAAAGTGTAATTTTGCAAAAGTTTAGGGGCAAAATGGTAATTTTGACAAAGTTTGTATTTGGGGCTGTTTTGATGAATGTATGTATTAAATAAGATTAATTTGGCATTATAGATCAAGAGAAACGAGATTCAAGTCATGATCGAGGGAAAAACAAAGTTTACGAGGAATAGGCTTGATTGCTAATATTTTGTATCGAGGTAAGTTCATGTGTAAATGTAGTAACATAATTGTCATTCTAAGTAATTTAATATTATTTATGTGATATGATGATTAATATCATGAAATATTATGCTTTATGGTTATTATTGAATAATATGTAAATTATGATTTGCTACCGAGTATCGGTTTCGATGTTCCGTGGAAGACGGCAAAGATGTGTAATCGAGGAAAAAAGCCCGTTTGAACCTTGGGAATAGATTAGAATACAAGTGACATGTCACTAGGATGGTTGGGCATCCGAACTCGTTGAGTTGAGTTCGAGTTCACTTATGGATGCAAATGTCTGAACTCGTTGAGTTGAGTCCGAGTTCGTGAGATGTAACTAGGCATTCGAGCTCGTTGAGTTGAGTCTGAGTTCACTTATGGATGCGAACGCCCGAGCTCGTTGAGTTGAGTCCGAGCTCGCTTATGGGCAGGTTACATGGTAGCTTGGCTACATATGTGGCACTTATGTACAAACTTTCCGTGTATTCGAATTATATTCCAATGTGTTCAACGGGTGGATCTTAAGAAAATAAGGAGAATGCCTAAAACGAAGGTGACATGTTGGTAAGTGTGGTAAATGAGAAAATTTGACAGGTATGTGCTTAAACCCTCGGGTTGAAAACTTGGTAAGATGAAATCGTAGAAAGATATTAAATGTAAATGATGTTTCATTTGGGATTGTGTGATTATGTTACTTGCTATTTGCATGTGAACTTACTAAGCATTTATGCTTACTCACTCCTTTTCTTTCATTGTAGTTTTGACAAGCCGGCTTGAGAATCGGGATAGGTCGAAGACTTGTTCACACTATCCGAAGGCTTAAATCGGTAAAATGGCTTGTATATTTTGAATGTGGCATGTATGACAAAATACTCACTTTGTGTAATTGATCTTATTATATGGCTATGGTTTGGCAAGAAAAGGTTTTGTAAATGATTAGCCATTGGAATGGCCAATATAAGTCATATTTGATGTTATGTATGTTTAAAATGATATTTAGTCCATGAAAATCCTTAGTAAAGTGAAATTTGCCATAAAACAGAATCGACAAAGAAGAGATGATGTAAATTTGAAAAATCACTAAAAATAATAGAAATGAAATTAAATGATGAGTAAGTTATGAAATTGAAGCTTAATGAGTCTATTTTCATATGATTGAACAAAACAGGTATATGAGTTATAATTTATGGGATATTTGAATTTTTGTGAAACAGGGTCAGAGTGATTTCTGGATCCCCTATTCTAACTTTGAAAATTCACCATAAATTGTATAAAAATAATTAGAAGTTATACTTTATATTTAAAGATTTCTAGTTTTAAGAGAAACAAACTTCATAGTCATTGAAATTCTGTACAGAGAGATATCTGATTCGTAATACACAGAGGTCAGAGCAGTCGAACCCTAAAATAGGGGAGAATTTAACTAATAAACTGTACTAATTGGCCTGGCCAAAAATTCTAGAAAAAAAATAGTAAATAGATATATGAGTATAGTTTCGTGGAAAATTTACGGAATTTGATTTTAAGTTTCAGAACTCGAGATATGAATTTTTAAGTGACTGTGACGCAGATTGCTAGCTTGACTTGAAATTTTAAAATTAAATTGTTTGAGCTGTTTGATTGATGAAATTAAGTTTAGTAACACCTCGTGCTCGACTCCGGCGACGGTCTCGGGTACGGGGCGTTACATAGAGGAAGGGCAAGAGGACGATATCCATACTACAACTGAGGAGATGGCTGAAAATCAGAATTTAAATTGGGATCCATTTACTAGAGGAAAACACAATTTAAATTATCAGGAGTCGTCACACTATCACAAATTAAATATGGCATGTATAGTTAGACTCACACACACGCTATGTTAGTCTCAGAATCGACTAAACCTGGCTCTAATACCACTAAATGTAATACTCCTTACCCATATTCAAAGCCAGAATAGGGTACAAGACATTACCGAACTTACATCACCAACAATCATGTAATTTTGAGTTATAAATTTTGCGTCCAAATTAAAACCATTTACATTTAATCATAAAGTCCCTGATACGAGCCTACAAGGTCCAAAACATGCTTTGGAAGTGGTTCGGGACTAAACAGAAAACTCAGGAAATTTTTACAAAACTTAGAAAATTTTTGCCATGAATAGGGGTCACACGCCCGTGTGGCTTGGGACACACCCGTGTGGGCATGGCCGTTTGGTCACACACGCCCACGTCCCTAACCCGTGTAACTCTCTGTTTTGCAATGCCTGAACAAATTGATGTCACACAGCCAAGTCACACGCTCGTGTGCCAGGCCGTGTGGTAAATTATATTTTCATAAAATAGGTGCAGACTTCACACGGTCGGGACACACGTCCGTGCCTGAGGCCGTGTCCCTCACACGGTTGAGACACACGCCTGTGTCTCTGCCCTTGTGCTCAATTCTGAGCATTCCATTTCTCAAAATTAAGGTACAGGGGACACACGGCCAGAACACACACCCATAGGGCAGACCATGTGTCACACATGGCCTAGACACATACCCGTGTGGACAAAATAAAGGCTATTTACCAAGCTATTTGTCACCCTCTTTTATACCTACACATACACAAGTTCAATGGCATAATCAATGGCATGTTTAAGCAACCAAAACATCCATAAACAAGGCTAAATCATATCATTCATTACCAACAATTAACATATTTACTGTAGCATAATTTACCAAATCAATTCATACCAAACTCACATTCACAAGTATCAACATGAATACTTTAATCATGCATAATTCTACTTAGTTTCCTGGCACACCCAAGAACCCATCTCACCCATTTTACAACAAGTCATTTTTCCATAATAAACATATAGCAACCCATTACAAAATACAAAAACAAGAAGGCATTAACACATATACTTATATAAATGGGCTTACAACCATTTTAGCCAAAATAAGCCAATTACATGGCTAAATACCAAATCACCTTAAACAAATATAAGCCAATACATTTGTCCAAATCAAATGACACATATAACAAAAAGACCAAGTCTCTAACATGCCATACTCTCAAAATGTTTTAAAATCATTGGTACCCAAAGAACAGTTTGATAGTGTGATGCGACTTCCGATGATCTCCAATCCCAAGCTAGCTTGGTGACACTATAAAATATTGAAAATAAAACGGAGTAAGCTATATAGCTTAGTAAGCTCGTATGAAGAAATAAACAACCTTACCATACATTAATCATGCAAGTAATATAACATAAGATAACATAATTTACCACAATCTCATGATCATAATTCACTTCCATCACAACTTACCTTGAAATCGTCATTTCATGAATTAATAATCATAAGCTTCGAGTACATACCTGTACCATATCGTAACGAATTTACACTTATTCTCATCTTTGACATACCCGTGAACCACTCAGAATAATAATTTCGGATACTTGGGAATCTTGCACACTAAGTGCCACATATGTAGCCAATGCTACCTCAACCTCATATCGTATAATTGCTCGTTCTTGAGCTAATCAATGGGCCTGCTCACACAAGCTGTTAGTTAAGACATAGCTACTCGGTGCTGCTCACACAAGCTATCAAGTACCTGCAACATATGCCAGTATACTCAGCCACTGGTAGGACGTACGAGACCAGCAGCCGGATCACATAATCACATAACACATGGTACCCCTAATGACATGTCACCTATATAATACCAAATTTAACTTACTTAATTACCCAATGACATGGTAACCCTAATAACATAATCATATAATCACCTGTATCACACAAGCTATTCGTCAATTACTTTATTTTTCCCCCGATCTTGACCCGAACTTCATTTTTCTTGATCTATAATACCAAATTTAACTTACTTAATTATCACATTGTTCAATTCAGCCCAAAAACATAGTATGGTAAAATTTACATTTTACCCCTAACTTTTCAACATTTTACATTTTAGTCCCTAGGCTCATAAAATGAATTTCATTCAATTTCTTCATTACCCAAGCCTAGCCGAACCCTTTTCATGCTCATGACAGCCCATATTTTCCATTTATTCACACTTTTATACACATTTTATAGGCTTTTACAAATAAGTCCATATTTGATTTTTTTATCGAAAATCACTTTGTAAATGTTGTTTAACTATCAACAAACATGTATATTCTACCATTAAACATAAAAATTACACACCTATTCAACATGGGTAAAATTTTATACTTTGATTTCCTTTCAAATTATCCTTGAAATAGCTAAATCAAGTTACAACAATATCAAAAATATAAAAATAATCAAAAACGGGACAAGAACGGACTTACAATCAAGCTTGAAAGTTGGCCAAACCTTAGCTATGTCTTCCTTTGTGATTTTCGGCCATGGAGGATGAAATTAGAAAGGATGAACACTTTTTATTTGTTAATTTTTGTCTTTATTTACCAAATAACTAAAATGCCCTTAATGATAAACTTCAAAATTTTGCCTAACCATGTCTATTTTTGTCCATACTAAAATATAATGTTCTAATTATTATTTAAGGTCATCTAATTTAAGAATTCATAGCAATTAGGCACCTTTAGCATAGAGAACTCAAGTTTTGTACCTATCGCAGATTAGTCCTTCTAGTCAAATTGGACACTCAATTGATAAAATTTCTTAACGAAATTTTCACACAATCATTCAATCATGCTGTAGAACTTAAAGAAATAATAAAATAAATATTTCTATTCCAAATTTGTGGTCCCAAAACCACTGTTCCGATTTGACCTAAAAACAGGCTGTTACAAGCTAAACCAAAACATAAACTTCATTTCATCAATCTAACCAACACCACATAAATACATCATCAAAACATATAAAAATTCACCTATTACATGCAATATAAACCAAAAGTAAGCATTCAACAACTACCAAAAGATATCTAGATAGTGTGATTTCTTTAACTTGATCCGATCGCCCGATTACCATGAAATGCTATCTACAAGGAAGTAAGATGAATAACATGAGTAAGCTTTTATAATGCTTAGTAAGCTCAACGATTAAACAATAAGACTTACTGAAATAACATGAAAACTTATTTAGCAAAATTAATAGTCAGCATTTCTTGTCAACCACAATCCACAACAAGTGAATTAAACACAAACGATTACACGTTACGTTTGAATATAATCAAGCGAATTCATTCAATCCCAAGCCATAATACTAACAGGAGTTAATCATTGATTTACTGACAACTCAATAATAAATCATATAACAGTAGAATAATTTTTCTTGATGAACGATATACGGATATGAGTACACATTTATCCACCCAAAATACGCCAAACACTCCAACGAGCTAATCCATCCGAGAACACGCCTTGGCACCAAATGCCTAGCCTGAAGGCTATCATCCCTCCAGAAACATTTCTGGGCACCAAGCTCCAAGCCTGAAGGCTTTACATCCGCCCTTAGTAACACGCCAATATAATTGTAATATAACTCGACAGTTTACAACAAATGTTGAACCTCGGTATATTCATTGTAAAGTCATAAATCAAGAATCGTCACTCCATCAGATATCCATCACGTACAATGCAAATTATAACATATTGGCATACCAATTGTACTCTATCTTATGTTCATCTAGCACAAGAAATTTTCATACCTAAACAGTGTTCGAACAATTAACAATTCAATGTATACTTATTAACCTTAGCCACGCAGTAACCAATTCCACATTCAATATATATATATTTAAAATTAAATTAAACTAAACCGAACGAACTTACTAGGGCTAAACTACAGTAATGACAAAAGTTTAGGGACTATTTTGCAACCTTCTCTTTTCCTCAGTTATCAACTTGTTCTCGATATGCACTAGCTTGTGTTTTCCGAATATAAAGCTCTTTTAATGGATTTTCTTGGTTTCAATTTTTGGTGGATGAACACAAGGAGATGATGATATTTTATCATCTTTTGTTTTATTTCATTATTAATTAAATTACTCTTTTAACCTTAATACTAACTTAGTTTATCAATTGTAACATGCATGAATCATCCCACTAACCAACATTAAGGTACAATATCCACTTGAGTCCTCTAATTTTATTTCCATAGAAACTTATCTTTGTAGTTAATAGAAATTAACATTTTTAATTATTACGCTTTAGTCCTTTTTAATTAATTAACTATCTAAACATTAAAATTTCTTAACTAAAAATTAACACGACACTATTAACAGCCAAATTATTAAATAATTATTATTCACAGACTAACATGTTAGAATTGTAGTCTCGAAATCACTGTTTCAAACACCATTAAGAAATGGGTTGTTACACATGGCATGCATGAATTTATGATATAAGTATTTCATATGTACGTATGCAAATAATGAATAAGTTTATTACTAAATTTGTTGTTTTAAATTGATTTTTTTCTTCTTTGAATCGATTTTTTATTGTTTTAAATTGATTATTTGCTTCTTTGAATTGATTCATTGTTGTTGTTTTAAATCGATTATTTGCTTCTTTGAATCGATTCATGATTGTTGTTTTAAATCGATTCTTTTCTTCTTTGAATCGATAGTTTGTTGTTTTAAATTGATTCATTATTGTTTGAATCGATTCTTTATTGTTTAACTCGATTCAAACTCCAATATAAATTCACTGATGATATTCATTTCGTCCCTTATCAATACTTGCACAACATTTGTCCCTTATCAAGATTGACTTACACTAGTTTAAATAAGTTTTTTTTCCCCTCAAACCTCTTGTTGAACATGTCAAGCAAAGGGAGGTTCCCTCAATATTCTATTAAGGGAAAATACGTAAATACACCGGTATAAGTAAGTTATTGAATCGATTGTTTGTTGTGAAATATATAGGCATTTTCCTTTTATTCTTTGGAAGTAACTAATGGAGACACTATGTTGCGTCTCTCTAGATTACCTATGGAGATGCTTTCTTGCGTCTCCTAAGTTGTTGATTGTAGAGATGTTAATCATCATCTCTGTAAGTCTCTTTCGCATAATTTATTTTATAAAAACCAACTAACCCTCCTCTCCTATTCATCAAATTGTCTTCTCCAAAGATTTTTCCCTCCTCTCTTCTCTTTAACTTTCTCTTCTTTCAATTTCTGATTCAATATAATTTTTGTAAATCAAATCAAATTAAAAACTCAAATTCTTTTTAGGGGTTTTTTTTCTCCTTTTATGTGTTGCATCTGTTTATCCTCTTCTTTTCTCAGCATGAATATCAAATGATTTTGCTAATAGAAGTTATACAACAGATGCAAATAATAATAATAAAAGGGGTAAACTTACCCGCCCATTACATTCTATTTCTTTGCCTTGGTGTCAAATGGACTTACCTATAAATTTTCCCCTTTTTAGTTTATTTTGCTAGATAATAAAAAAGTATACTAGTGATTTTAGCCAGCTACCCCTTCCTTTTGGAGCTCTATTCTTCCTTTCATCTATTCTTGCTTTTCTTCTCAAACCAACCTTAAATCTCATCACCCACTTTAAAATTTTATGAGAATTAGGGGTGAGAAAAAATTTGATTTGACTTGAAAAAATCGAAAAAAATTTGAATTTTGAATTATTCGAATCGAGTTAATCGAATTAATCGAGTCAACTAGATTTTTTTTTCAAATTTCGAGTTCGAATCTAGTTAAGTTTTCAAATGTGAATAACTCGAATAATTTGAATAAACCGAATATTTAACTACCCCACTTCTAACCCCCACCCCAACAACCCCCCTGGTTTCTGCCCCACTAACTCTTCTCTTCAATTTTATTCTTTCCCTTTCTCATCAATTTTTTTTTTTTACTTTTCCTCCCCTTTTACCCCACAAATAAAATCTGCCCCACAAATTTTTTATCTCATTACCTCCAAAAAGTTTTACTTTCCCTCCTCCTACTCTCAAAAATCAAAATCTCCAAGAATCTTTTATTTCTCCCCTTTTACCCCAAAAACTAGAAATCCCGTTCTTTTCATAAGTTGATTTTATTTGTTCACTTTAATTTTTCATTGTATGATCATTTTTAAAAATTTTAAAGAAAAATATTTTTAAAAAGTTACATAAAAATAAGAAAAAACACCAAAATCATTTTTTAATTTAACTCAAACATATATATTTGATTCGAATTCCATCTCACTGGACTCGATTCAAGAAAATTTCAAATCGAGTTAAGATGATAAAATATGATTCGTCAACTTTATTAACTCGAAATCATTTCATTCGATTTGATCGAACGCTCACCCCTAGCTGGAGTTGTCGAAACCATTTTTTAAATCGAGTTTTGGAAAATGGGAATTAACTTTAAAAACGAAAACGGGAGTCGCCACCAATCTTTTTGGGTGTGATTGGATTCTTTTTGGGTGTGATTGGATCACCTTTAAAACATTTTTGTTTAAAAATCATTATTTTTGGTCCACGAAATAAAAGAACGGGCTCGAGAGTCGGTTACGTACGAGGAAGGATTAGCACCCTCGTAACGCCCAAAAATTGGTACCTAATTTATTATCAAATGTCTTTAATGTCAGAAATTTTAAAAAAAAATTAAGATGCAATCCTCTTTTCATATTTTTTATTTTGAAAATTGGGGTTCACTCGTATCAAAGTATTGACACTAAGTTAAACCTTTTTTGGAAATCCCTATCTTGAAACAACAAAACGCTATATCCAATAAGTTAGGACATGTTGCTTTGAAATTCCAAGATAGTGGCTTGCATTTAGAAAACCTTTAAAAACAAGAAGGGTACTTGATTATTCGAACTCAACGAGAAGAGTCGCAACCCAATAAGTTAGGGCACTACTTTTCTCGAAATTTCCAAACACCAAGCATTGCCTTTATATTTTTTGAAAACTTCGGCATTTTGTTTTAATTAATGTATAAGGAATCACATCATCGTTATGGAATAGAATATCACGATTATAGATGAACAAAACATGTATTTAAAAGATACAGTGGCAATAATGCAAAAATCATATACTAGATACATATATATAAAAATAATACACATAGCAAATGCATACAAAGATATACCAAGCATATATTGTAAATGAATAAACAAAACATACAAACATTCAAAGTAATAATTAAAGACAATATATAATATACAACAAAGTAATACAATATCAATGTACATGTTCATAAAATGTATTATCAAATAATAAATATAAAATGACATTTAGCACATGATATATGCAATATAAAATGAAATGAGCAATTATTAACAAAATATACATATAACACAAATAAAACATGATATTTAATAATAATTTTAAAATAGTATTTAATATACAATATATATATTAACAAAATATTTATAAAAGAATAATAATTATATGTATAAAATATATTGGTTTAGAAGTATGTAAAAGAACTTATAAGATAACACATAATATAAAAAAATATTATTTAAAATAAAATAATACATAATAAATAATACATAATTTAATATGAGCATAATATGAGTTAAAATATAATTTAATTTACAAATGTTAAAATTTTAAATAATATAATGAATAACATAAATATTATAATAGATAATTATGATATATATATACCACAAAAAAAGTAATATAGAATATAAATACAACAAATGTCGTGTAATAAAATATATTTAAATATATATAGGAAATAAGAAATATAATTGATATAATATAAAATAACGAAAATATATGTAAGAACAATGTATATAGATAATTAATAAATATATAATACAAGTAAGATATAATAATAATATAAAATAATAATAATAATAATTTGTGAACAATAAGATATAACAAATAATGATAATATATATAGTAAAATAATTTTATAATGTACAATATAAAAAATAAGGTAAAAAAAAACATATATATATAAAAATAAATATAGGGCTAAATTGAAAGTTCAGTAAAATTATGGGGCAAATTTAAAAGAAATAAAAATGGATTAAGGCCTTAATTAAAATGCGTGCAAAACAAAAGGGACTCATTGGGAAAATTTCCCTATTCCCAAAATACTGTAAGGGTTAAATTGAAACAGTAGGGATAAATTATAAATAAATATTAATGAAACTATAAATAAATAAAAAAAAAGGTGGACCAAATGAGCAATTAGCCCAATTCTTAAAAACACGCGGATCCTCCCCGGGTAATCGGGTCAACACGCGGATCCTGAGGCTTCAAAACGTCATCGTTTTAAGCTTATCAGACTAAGCTAAAACGGTGTCGTTTTGTTAGGGCTATATAAGCCAAAATTAAAGCCTAAAAATCATTTGGAATATCGTTTTAAGAAAAAAAACAAAGAATCCTCTGCAGAGGACTAGAGGCCGGTCATTGGGGCTCTGTGGAATCTCCGTCCATCAGTTCCCACGCGCCTACGCGCCGCCACGCCCGGTGGTCGGAGGGTAAAAAAAATCTCCCCTCTTCAAGCGTAATACAGGTAACTTCCTTCCCTTTTTCAAACCTCAACGATTTCTACTTAAAATAATTTATATATGCATGCTAAAATAAGAACAAGGTACACGATTAAATCACCTCTTAGAAACTGTTTGTATTTCTTTGAATCGAATATTTATAAGTATATTTTCTTCTGTAAAAAAAAGAAGTGTTTTTACAATGTTTGATTCTGGCTTTTATAGCCACTACTATGATTACATAAACTGGAAAGAAATCAAAGATTTCTTTCCATTTCTTGTCTGTTGTATCATATCTTCGATTGTGATCTGCTGAAATCTTTTTTGTTTCCTTTTTTGTTCACAGATAACCCATAAGAATCTCTCTCCATCATTGATGTTTGCACACTAATGGAGCTAATGCTAGATTCTGGCGTGTCTTGCGCGTTGATGGTGGCGGTGACGAAGGCTTCGATGATGGTGGTGACGGTCCCGACCTTGACTGATGGCCTCGATGGGGTAGCTGGAATGGCAGAATCTGAAGGGTCATGAGGCTTGGCTTCTGGATCCTTCTGTTTGCGGCGCAAGGAAAAACAAGAGAGGCAGAAACCCTAGGGTTTCGTGCCTCGGTGTAACGGTTTGGGCCAATTGGGCCACTTTAGCCTTGGGTCCACTTGGGTCTGTTGTAATAGGTCTTAGGAGCACGGGTTTTGGATCTGCTGAGTTGTAACCGGGCATAAGATTTAAGCCAATTGGTTTTAGGTTTAAAGATTAGTGGGCCAATGTAAATGGACTGTTTTAAAAAATTTATTTATTTATTTATTTATTTGGTTTACAGCCCGGTCAAATTTAGGCTACTACAGCTGCCCCTCTTTGCTCATTGCTGTATAACGGGAATCGAGCAAAGATTTAGAAAGACCAAATTTGACCGGTCCTATCAAATCATAGTCTTCAATCTTCTTGAATGTCAATGTCGATATCTTCGATCTGCCCTCTGCTGAACAAAAAGATGCTAAATCTGCTTCTTCGATTTGTTCTCAGACAATACAGAGATGACAAATCATCTTAGATTTGCTTCATCGTAAGCACGTGAAAGCCAAATCAGCTATGTCTTCGATTTGTTCCTTGTAAGCCCAAGGATGCCAAATCATCTTGGATCTTGCTTCAGTCTAATCGTCTGAAGGTCAGATCTGCTATGTATCTGCTCTCCATTGAAGTGGAGATGCCAGATTTCGATTTGTTCTCTGACAACACAGAGACGACAAATCATCTTATATTTGCTTCATCGTAAACACATGAAAGCCAAATTAGCTATATCTTTGATCTGCTCCCCGCTGAATACAGAGAGATAAGATCTGTCATCTTGGATCTGTTTCAGCGTAAACATCTGAAGGTGAGATCTGCTATGTGTCTGCCTTCCATCAAAGTGAAAATGCCAGACTTCGATTTGTTCTCTGACAATACAGAGACGAAAAATCAACTTAGATTTGCTTCATCGTAAGCACGTGCAAGCCAAATCAGCTATGTTTTCGATTTGTTCCTTGTAAGCCCAAGGATGCCAAATCATCTTGGATCTTGCTTCAGTCTAATCGTCTAAAGGTCAGATCTGCTATGTATCTGCTCTCCATTGAAGTGGAGATGCCAGATTTCGATTTGTTCTCTGACAATACAGAGACGACAAATCATCTTAGATTTGCTTCATCGTAAACACGTGAAAGCCAAATCAGCTATCTTTGATCTGCTCCCCGCCGAATACAGAGAGATAAGATCTGTCATCTTGGATCTGCTTCAGCGTAAACATCTGAAGGTAAGATTTGCTATGCTGCGGCCTACTACCCTACTATTTTGGGTTTTAAAGCGCGCTGTCTCCGATAACCTGTAAAATGATTATGCTTGATAATTTAGGATACTATGCTTGAAGTGAGTCAAATGTTCCTAATTAAACATGTTATGATGCAAAATGTCATGAATACGACCCCTATCCTAAATGTCATCATTCATTCCTTCATTTGTCTTTTCTTTTCTCAAAGTTTCATTCATGCTCAGCCTATAAGCCGCCCTCCAATGCTACAATCCACTGAGGATGTCTGTAGGAGCTAAATTATTGGCCTTGTCTATTTTCCTTTTGGACTGGAAGAAAGGAATTCTTCAAGTTCTTTCATCCCTTACGTGAATTTCTCGAACAATTGTCCTGTTTTAGTTTCTTGTGTTATCTAGAAATTTCAGAGTAATGCGCAAAACTTCATTGGTGAACATATTTAGTTCATCTATCATTATTTCAATGCAACATACTTAAAGAATAGTGAAAGACGAATAAATTTTAAGAATAATTAGATTTGAATAAATTATCAAAAAGATACAAAAGGGAATTAATCTACTAGCCTATCTTCTAGAAGAAATAAAATCTAAAGATAGCAAACAAGACAGAAGTTAGATCTTCTAGATATCGCTGCTTGAGCGTCTATACACTAGCTCCATGAAGACTTTCTTGAGTTCAACTTGTGTTAAAAAGATCCCAAGTACTCTGTTGATGCCCCAGTGTGCAGCATTATTCGCTCTTTGTTGTATCAAATATAGCAAGATTACCGTATGCCCTTCAATATTTGAGCTGCCCTTTCGGGTTTTCAACTCAAAATCCCTTTGGTCACAAGGTGCCCTTTGCAGGTTTTCACCTTGGCCTCTCCATTTTTTTTTTCAAATCTCAAGGCGCCCTTTACGGTTTTCACCTTAGATTCTCTTCTTCTTTAGACAAAGTAGTTTTTAACTGAGTCCGAGTTCACTGGATTGGGTAAATTTTTCTCATCCATTTCCGCTAAGATCAATGCACCACCAGAGAAAGCTTTCTTCACGATATATAGCCCTTCCCAATTCGGTATCCATTTTCCTCTAAAATCCTTTTGAATAGAAATGATCTTTTTCAGTACAAGGTCTCCCTCATGGAATTCTCTTGGTCGAACTTTCTTGTCATAAGCTCGTATCATTCGCTTCTGATACATCTGACCATGTCGAATGGCTTTTAGCCTCTTTTCCTCAATCAAGTTCAACTAGTCATACCGGGATTGAACCCACTCAACTTCATCTAACTTTACCTCCGTCAAAATTCGAAGAGAAGGTATTTCTACTTCAATAGGTAATACTGCTTCCATCCCATAAACTAACGAGAATGGAGTTGCCCCAGTAGCGGTTCTGATAGATGTTCGATAGGCTAGGAGTGCAAATGGCAACTTCTCATGCCAATCTCTATAGGTTTCAGTCATCTTCCCCACTATTTTCTTAATATTCTTGTTGGCAGCTTCCACTGCCCTATTCATTTTTGGACGATAGGGAGAAGAATTGTGATGCTTGATTTTGAACTGGTCGCAAACCTCCGCTATCATTTTGTTGTTCAGGTTCAATGCATTGTCGGATATGATCTTCTTAGGCATTCCATACCGAAAAATGATCTCCTTCTTCAAGAATCGACTCATAGCTGACTTAGTAACATTCGCATAAGAAGTAGCCTCTACCTATTTTGTGAAGTAGTCAATTACTACAAAGATAAACCGATGTCCGTTTGAAGCTTTCAGTGATATTGGTCCAATGGCATCCATGCCCCACATGGAAAAGGGCCATGGAGAAGTCATAACATGTAAAGGTGAAGGCGGTACATGAATTTTATCCCCATAAATCTGACACTTATGGCATTTCTTGGTGTAGCTAATACAGTCCCTTTCCATAGTAGCCCAATAATAGCCAAACCTCATGATTTGCCTTGCCATCGTGAACCCATTTGCATGCGTCCCGCATACACCTTCATGAACTTCTTCTAAAATTAGCTTAGCTTCCACAGCATCGACGCATCTCAAAAGTACTTGGTCTTTTCGTCTTTTGTACAGGATATCTCTATCTAAAACATAGTCGCAAGCTAACCTCCTTAAAGTTCGTTTGTCATTTTCACTGGCCTGTTCAGGGTATTTACGATCTCTCACATATCGCAATATATCTTGATACCAGGGGTTATTGTCATTTCCTTCCCTCTCAATGTTACAACAATGAGCTGGAGCCTCGTAAACACTCATTTGAATTGGCTCCATTTCTTCTTCTTTATTCGCCTTGATCATTGAGGCCAATGTTCCTAAGGCATCTGCCATCTGATTTTCGTCTCGTGGGAGATAATTGAAGGTGATGCTATCAAATTCCTCAAGTAACCCCAAAACTATCTTTCGATAACTAATCAATTTAGGGTCCCTTGTCTCCCATTCACCTCTAAGCTGATAAACAACCAACGCTGAGTCCCCATATACTTCTAGGGTTTTTATACCTCGCCCTATAGCTGCTTGAAGTCCCATGATGCATGCTTCATATTCAGCCATATTGTTCGTGCAATCAAAGTCCAACTTGCACGTAAAAGGATAATGATCGCCATTCAGAGATACCAAGACTGCCCCAATTCCATTTCCGACTGCATTAGAAGCCCCATCAAAATTGAGCCTCCAAGAAGAATTTTCAGTCATTGCTATACACATCAACTCCTCATTTGGAAAATCGAAGTTCAATGGCTCATAATCCTCTAGAGCCCTACTAGCCAAGAAATCTGCTACCGCACTTCCTTTTATGGCCTTCTGACTTATGTAGACTATATCAAACTCTGAAAGTAAAATTTGCCATCTCGCCATTCTCCTATTTAGAGCTGTTGACTCCATCATGTATTTCAACGGATCAAGTTTTGAGATGAGCCAAGTGGTATGGTATAGCATGTACTGTCTTAATCTCCGAGTTGTCCAAATCAGCGCACAACACAACTTTTCGATTGGTGAATATCTCATTTCACAGTCAGTGAACTTCTTACTGAGATAATAATTTGCCTTCTCCTTTTTCCCTGACTTGTCATGCTGGCCAAGCACACATCCCATAGAATTACTGAACACTGATAAGTACAGTATTAATGGTTTATCTGGGCTAGGTGGAGACAATACCGGAGTATTCAAAAAATACTGTTTGACCTTTTCAAAAGCATTCTGGCATTCCTCATCCCAAGTACCTTGATTGTGCTTCCTGAGGAGGCGAAAGATAGGATCACATTTCTCGGTTAGTTGTGAAAAGAACCGAGCAATGTAATTCAACCTTCCTAGGAATCCTCGAACTTCTTTCTGAGTACGTGGTGGAGGTAATTCTTGTATGGCTCTGACCTTGTCTGAATCGACTTCAATTCCTTTTTTACTGACTACGAAGCCTAACAACTTTCTCGATCTGGCTCCAAAGGTACATTTTGCTGGATTGAGCTTTAACTGAAATTTTTTCAACCTTACAAACAATCTTCTCAAGACCTCGATATGCTCCTTTTCCGTATGCAACTTGGCGATCATATCATCGACGTATACCTCAATATCCTTATGTATCATGTCGTGGAACAAGTTCACCATGGCACTTTGGTACGTTGCCCCTGCGTTTTTTAGTCCAAATGGCATTACTTTGTAGCAAAAGGTGCTCCATAAGGTTATAAAGGTGGTTTTATCCATGTCCTCTAGATGCATCTTTATCTGGTTCTATCCTGAGAAACCATCCATAAAGGAGAACAACGAATATCCCGCTGTGTTATCTACTAAAGTGTCAATGTGGGGTAAAGGAAAATTATCCTTTAGGCTTGCTTTGTTCAAGTCTCTGTAATCAACACACATTCGTACCTTCCCATCCTTCTTAGGAACAGGCACAATGTTAGCTACCCATTCGGAGTATTTCACTTCTTGCAAGAATCCTGCGTCAAACTGCTTCTTGACTTCATCCTTTATTTTCAAAATAATATTTAGCCTCATTCTTCGCAACTTCTGTTGGACTGGCTTACAATCCTCTCTTATTGGAAGATGATGTACCACAATGTCAGTATTCAATCCAGGCATATCCTGATATGACCAGGCGAAGATATCCTTGAACTCTCGAAGCAACTCAACCAGACCATGCCTTGTGTCCTCACTAATTAGGGTTCCGATTTTCAACTCCTTCCCTTTCTCTAGGCTATATTCTCTATTGCCTCTTTCTCATGCGGCATGATTTGTTTCTCCTCTTGCTTAACCATTCTTAACAGATCGAGAGATACGTCACAATCTTGAACATCTTCAAAATCCTGAGGTTCCTCTAAACACATGTCTTGCTCGCCAGAGAAATTAGGAGCTGCAGTATCAGCGCTCATATCATTGATATCTAGGGACCTGTGGGGGTATGAAAGAATATACAAAGAATGAATGAATCGAAGAATGATTGTTTATGTGCTATGAATAAAAGAATAAGAATTTCTAGAATTTGAAGGAATATTGGTCGATAAAAATGAAACAATATTCGTTTAAATTGATAAAAACTTATGTTTTATTTAAACAATTATAGATGAACATGGGCCTCTTTTTACAAACATAATCTTATTACTCCTAGGCCCTAGAGTAACAAAAATGTTTCGAGAATTACTCTGGAAAATTCCTAAAGACTACAGGAAGGTCTTTCGCAGTCCAATTGTTCAGAGATCTCCCCGATTCGTAAGGGCGAATGCCTTCGAGGTTTTCTTGCTCCGATTCCTCATTGTGTACAGCATTGACTTGATGACTTTAGTTTATCAGGAATCCTCCTGACTTAAAGGATTTGGATATAAGTGGGAATGTCATCGGTTCCCACTCCACTTCTCTTCCATTCAAACGCGCCTTCCTTCTCGCTTGGCGCTTCTCCATTTCTTGCCTCCTATGCTTATGGTCTGGCTTGAAACCCAAACCAAAATGATCCTTCTTCTCACTCAATTTTGGGATTTGAACCCCTCCTTGCAACTGTCTTCCTAACCCTTTTCCTGGTAATGCTCCCTTCCCTATCATCATTTGTAGGGCCATCCTCGTGGCTCTAGACATTTTGGGTGCCGGCCTCTCACTTCCTTCCGAAATGAAGGTGGCATTAATGATTTCTAAAGAGCGAAAAGAACACTCGATAGCCTCTTCATTGGCCTCAACATAAGAAGCCTTGCTGGTGACTACTGCTATGATATCCTCCTCCGCGTTGATGGTTATTAAGCGTCCATCCGTCACTAACTTCAATTTTTGGTGCAATGAAGAGGGCACTTTTCTTGCCGATTGTACCCATGGTCTCCCCAATAAACAATTGTAGGAGGGCTTGATATCCATTACTAAGAAATCAACTTCATACGTATTCGGCCCAACCTCCAGAAGGATGTCAATTCGTCCCATTACTTTTCTTTCAGTTCCATCAAAGGTTCTTACCACGTTATGACATGTTTTCATATGTGAACTGTCAATGGGCAATCTGTTCAAGATGGATAGCGGTAGGACATTCAAAGCAGACCCATTATCCACGAGTACACTTAGAAGTGTGTATTCTTTACACCGAGTAGTGATGTGTAGGGCTTTGGTTGACCCTATGCCCCTAGGTGGAATTTCATCATTAAAATAGATGAAATTGTCAGCACTGATGTTGTTTACTAACCGGTCCAGCTTGTTAATGGATATGTCATGGGTGAGATATGTTTCATTAAGCACCTTTAACAACGTATCTCGATGCACCTCAGAACTCAAGAGTAGGGCTAACACTGATATACGTGTCGGCTGCTTGCGCAACTGATCGACCACGCTATACTTGCTATGTTTCAGGAATTTTAAAAACTCCTTAGCTTCTTCCTCCTTTACCGACTCATTGATGGGTACTTCAGTCTCCTTCTCCCTTTCAGCCTTGACATCTTTCGTCTTTGCGGGCTCCACTCTGATATTTCCCCCGTTATAACGTTTCCCACTTCGTGTATGGGAACCTTCATTTTGTGTGTCCCTGGCCATGCTAGCTATACTATTCCCCTCAGGTATTGTTATATTGCAGTCATAACTCCATGGCACCCTTCTATCATCCTTGTAAGGGAAAGGATTGGGTTTATGAATGACTATTTTGGGCCCAGTTTGCAACATCGCCTCATTATTTCCTGGAAAAGAAATAATAATTCTCGGTCGGTAGGTTTCCTGTCGTTCACTCTCCAACACACATATTTGTCCTTTACAAGAACTACCTTCAGAGACTTATAGTTCTTTGTTAATCATAAGGCCTTGTACCATGGCCTTGAACTCTTCGCAATTTTGGATCATATGACCCACCTCTCCATGGAATTCACAATGGTTTTCTATTCCTTCTCTTCCTTTTTTAGAGGTCAGCATACCTCCTTTCTCCATCTCCTCCCATATTACTTTCGTAGGTGTCTTTGCCTCAGCAATATCTTCATTGACTTTTCCTTTCTTTATTTCATCGATGGCATTCACTCCTTGATTGCCATGATCTGGTAACGGATTTTCAGTATTAGGGGTACTATCTAATTTCACCACCCCTATTTTGATGAGCTTTTCCATGACCTTCTTGAACTCAGTGCAATTTTCAATTGAATGCCCCGATATTCCCGTGTGATATTTGCATTTAGCATTTGCATCATACCATTTGGGGTACGGTGGCTGCAGCGGTTTCAAATGAAACAGAGTAATGACATGTACATCGTATAAGCTTTGATAAAGTTCACGATATATTACAGGGATAGGAGTGAATTGCATCCTCTCCGAACTCTGTCTTGTACCCGATTCCTGTCTTTGAGTACTTTGTTGCTCACCCGTAGCTGTTTTAGGTTGTCCAACTGTGATTGCCCTGGAATTGAAACTGCTCATGTTATTCACCTCATTGTATTTTCTCCTTGGGGCCGATCTTTTAGCCACTTCCCCCTCAATTTTACCACCCATCACGGTATTTTCAATCATCTCACCCGCCATAACTATATCCGCGAAAATTTTCGTGGTACTTCCAATCATATGTGTGATGAATGGCACCTTTAAAGTATTAATAAATAACATGGTGGTCTCCTTTTGCAACAATGGTGGTTGTACTTGCATTGCCACCTCCCTCCATTGTTGTGCGTATTGCCTAAAATTTTCATTAGGCTTTTTCTCCATGTTTTAAAGTGTGATCCTATCTGGCGTCATATCAGTCACGTGGTTGTACTGTTGCATGAAGGCCTGTGCCAGATCTCTCCATGAATTGATTCTTGCACGGCTCAACTGATTGTACCATCTAGCCGCTGCTCCTACTAGGCTATCCTGAAAACAATGGATCAATAATTTATCATTATTCACATATCCAGTCATTCTCCTACAGAACATTGTTATGTGTGCCTCTGGGCAAGTAGTTCCGTTGTACTTTTCAAACTCTGGCATCTTAAATTTATGTGGAAGCACCAAATCTGGGACCAAACTTAGGTCTTTTGCATCAATCCCATGATGATTGCCAGTGCCTTCCAAAACCCTAAACTTCTCCTCTAACCACCTGCAACGATCTTCCAATTGTTTTGCAGATTCAGTTGCCATTCTTTCCTTCTCCACCAAATCCAGATCAGGAGTGATAGGGTTGATCAGGCTACCGCCCAAATTATTTCCTAACCCAGCTGGGAAGTTTACGGGGATTCCAGCATCAATCAACTCATGTTGAGGCCGTACAGTGACAGATGGCCTTCTAGAAGGTGCCTCAGCTTGCAGTGTCACATGAGGCGGAGTAAAACCCGGAGGAGGACCCTCATTCTCCTCTTCAGTGATTGCCATGGGAGCTTTTCCTTTATCAGTGGCCCTCAACAGCTGGGCCATTTCAGCCATCATACTTCTCTGAGCCTCTAGCATTTGTTCCCTCATGTCATTCTGCATTTTGGCTAACTGCTCTTGCAATTGGTCCTGCATATCCTTTTGCAATTGCTCAAACCTTTGATCCATGCTATCAGTTTTAGTGCGGGTGCCGTAACGATGTGTGATTTCCAGATTTTCTTTTCTACCTCTTAGAAGTAAACTTTAACTAATCAGGGTCTTTCTATAACTTTGAATGCAAATGATATGATGAAATGTTATGAGATGCAAATGCATGAATGCAAAAAGAATATCGATTCTGGTTCAACTTCATTTAGAAAATTTTATTTAGAAAAAGAATATCTTTACATATAAGAAGATTACAAATACGCTTTCGTCCGAAGGCCCAAAGCTTTAACTCTATCTAATAAAAGGGCTAACTCTCGTCCTAAATCCGACGATGATGAATACATCAGACTCAATACATCAGCTCGTATTGCCAAGTCTTGCACATACTCAGCAACCTCTCGAATCTGGGCTATGGCCTCACCAATGACATGATCCCTTTCTCTGACCTGTCCTCTAGCTTGATGTAGCTCTCCCTTCAGATAATCTTTTTGCACCTTGAGTTTCTCAACCCGGAGTTCACCGTCATACAATGCTACCTCCAAATCCTCAACCTTGTTTCTTAGCTCTTTTAATTTGACTGTAGAATTTTGGTTTTGGTGTCAATGCAGAGATCTTCCAAGCTCAATTACCTTAGTCTTCAATCCTTTATTCTCTTCCTCTAATGCCAAATTCTGCACTTGCATCTCTTGGAACTTCCTCTCCCAATACTTGGCTCTAGCCTTTTCCTCCTAGACCTCTTTCCGCAACTGCTCCGAAGATCCTCCTACTCTCGCCCTTCCCAAAGATACTTGTGCCCTTTTGTAATGCTCCTTTAGATCATCTCGATATTCCTCAATCTTCCTTTTTTCTTTCCTCTCTTTCTCAACCTCCATCTTTTGAACCTCGACGTCCAAACTCAAGTACATCTTTTCTTCCTCGAGCTTTGCTATCCTCTTCTCGAACTCCAAGTTCTTTCTTTCAAACTCTTGCTTCATAATTTCCAACTCTGAGGGCCTTACTTGCAAATATTCTTCTATCGGTCGAGCTCCTTCCATGCTTGGCTTGGGTATGTTATCGTTAACCCTTCTGCCTCTCTATTCAACGTATTCCGGTGTGGTTACCGGGCCAATAGCTACTCCTTTCAACTGAAAAGTCTTTTTCTAAGCACTAGAAACTTCACTAACCTTCCTCTTGTAATTGGCTCCTCTGTATTCGAACTCACTTTGAGCCAACCCCTGAGTCACTGGTACGAACTGTCTTAATCTATGCTGTCTCAGCACGAGTAAAAGGGCATAACCAATGGCACCCCAAATTCCCAATAGGGGTACCCAATCAAAACTGCCGCATCGATAAAGAACCTCACCAGGCATCATCCACGGAGCCCTCCACTCGACATCTTTCGACTGAAGGTTCTGAAGTAGTGCTATCCAATTCTCTTCTGGAACATCAACTCTTCTAGTTGAAGCTATTATATCTTTCAATGGTGAATAATCCTCGAAGAAAACCCGACAAACCACCCTATCTATCAACCGAAAATGACTGTAGAACCAAGCCAAAAGCAGCTGAGCACACCCTATAAACCTGCCAGCACCAGCCCTCTTACATGCACCTAAAGACCTGAATGTTTCCGCCAAAATTGCGGGGACGTATGACCTTTTTTCGAGTCGATGAAAAGATCTCGTGGTTGCCTCATCCACATATCCCAAAGCTCTAGGGAAGACCATTAATCCATACAAACTTAAGGCAAAACATCTACCTTCTTCGTCTCATCAGGGTGTGTCAGAATCAAATCTTTCAAAGCGTCCCACGAAATGCAATTGCATTCACTCTTTTCCTTAATTCGGGCCGTGGCCCACTACTCGCTCATCCCCGTAATAATCATCAATTTCTTCCAAAAGGTAGGGACACAGGCAGCTCGAGAGTAGATCCTATCGTTCTGAAACCTGGGACAACGAAGCAAGGCAGTGTACTCCTCCACAGTAGGTACCATGTCTACTTCCCCAAAAGTAAAGCAACTGTACGCTGGGTTCCAAAACTGAGTAAGGGCTCGGAATAAGTGCTCGTCTATCTGAACATCAAGCAAGTAAGGTAAGTCTTCGTAATTACAATAGAATAGCTGCTTGGTCTCTTTGCCCCACTGATCCCAAATTTCTTTAAGCTCCTGGAGATTATTCTGCGTGACACTAATACGAGTGTAATCTGACGACTCCGACATGTATCCCTCAGCTATACTATCTCCTTTTTCTAGTTGAGTTTGCTCGGACCATCTATGGACTTTGGCGTTGTCTTCCACTCTATCAAGAAGTCTGTTCTTCATAATAAAACTTCCTAACTTAGAAACTGATCGCGAATCGATATCTTTGTAAATGCAAAATGACATGCAAACAAAAGAAAAGAAATAGTCAGTGTCACATGATATCAATAAATTTCAATGATAACTTATAAGGGTAATATCTAAAGTTTAAACCTAACTAAGTTGGGCTTATACGGTCTTTCGATATGAGATTGGTTCTAAAGTTTGAGGTACCTGAACCAGCAGATTCCTCGGTTCTCACCCATTATAGGCTCATTTGAATCGAGTTCGGTTCAGGGGAATACATTTCCCTATGGCTACATGGAGATGAAAATCTCACGAAACCATAAGTACGGATGTATTCCGAAAGTGATCCACTATCCTGCACGGAGGTGAAAACCTCACGAAGGCGTAGTTTCTCACTCCCACTTAAGGGTATGACCACAACGGTCATGCAAATGCAATGCGTATCATAATATATCAACACATGCAATAATACAAACACATGTAATGCAAAGAGGATTATATTTTAAAATTTTTAATTTCTGACATTAAGACAAGAGGTAATCAATTATACGGCTTGACTCTCTTATGGTCCCCAGTGGAGTCGCCAAGCTGTCGAAACCATTTTTTAAATCGAGTTTTGGAAAATGGGAATCGACTTTAAAAACGAAAACGGGAGTCGCCACCAATCTTTTTGGGTGTGATTGGATCACCTTTAAAACATTTTTGTTTAAAAATCATTAGTTTTGGTCCACGAAATAAAAGAACGGGCTCGGGAGTCGGTTACGTACGAGGAAGGATTAACACCCTTGTAACGCCCAAAAATTAGTACCTAATTGATTATCAAATGTCTTTAATGTCAGAAATTTAAAAAAAAATTTAAGATGTAATCCTCTTTTCATATTTTTTATTTTGAAAATTGGGGTTCACTCGTATCAAATTATTGACACTAAGTTAAACCTTTTTTGGAAATCCCTATCTCGAAATAACAAAGCGCTATATCCAATAAGTTAGGACATATTGCTTTGAAATTCCAAGATAGTGACTTGCATTTAGAAAACCTTTAAAAACTAGAAGGGTACTTGACTATTCGAACTCAACGAGAAGAGTCGCAACCCAATAAGTTAGGGCACTACTTTTCTCGAAATTTCCAAACACCAAGCATTGCCTTTATATTTTTTGAAAACTTCGGCATTTTGTTTTAATTAATGTATAAGGAATCACATCATCGTTATGGAATAGAATATCACGATTATAGATGAACAAAACATGTATTTAAAAGATACAAATGGCAATAATGCAAAAATCATATACTAGATACATATATATAAAAATAATACACATAGCAAATGCATACAAAGATATACCAAGCATATATTGTAAATGAATAAACAAAACATACAAACATTCAAAGTAATAATTAAAGACAATATATAATATACAACAAAGTAATACAATATCAATGTACATGTTCATAAAATGTAATATCAAATAATATATATAAAATGACATTTAGCACATGATATATGCAATATAAAATGAAATGAGCAATTATTAACAAAATATACATATAACACAAATAAAACATGATATTTAATAATAATTTTAAAATAGTATTTAATATACAATATATATATTAACAAAATATTTATAAAAGAATAATAATTATATGTATAAAATATATTGGTTTAGAAGTATGTAAAAGAACTTATAAGATAACACATAAAAGAACTTATAAGATAACACATAATATAAAAATATTATTTAAAATAAAATAATACATAATAAATAAATAATACATAATTTAATATGAGTATAATATGAGTTAAAGTATAATTTAATTTACAAATGTTAAAATTTTAAATAATATAATGAATAACATAAATATTATAATAGATAATATATGATATATATATGCCACAAAAAAAAGTAATATAGAATATAAATACAACAAATGTCGTGTAATAAAATATAATTTAAATATATATAGGAAATAAGAAATATAATTGATATAATATAAAATAACGAAAATATATGTAAGAACAATGTATATAGATAATTAATAAATATATAATACAAGTAAGATATAATAATAATATAAAATAATAATAATAATTTGTGAACAATAAGATATAATAATAATGATAATATATATAGTAAAATAATTTTATAATGTACAATATAAAAAATAAGGTAAAAAAAACATATATATATATATATATATATATAAATAAATATAGGGCTAAATTGAAAGTTTAGTAAAATTATGGGGAAAATTTAAAAGAAATAAAAATGGATTAAGGCCTTAATTAAAATGCGTGCAAAACAAAAGGGACTCATTGGGAAAATTTCCCTATTCCCAAAACACTGTAAGGGTTAAATTGAAACAGTAGGAATAAATTATAAATAAATATTAATGAAATTATATATAAATAAAAAAATAGGTGGACCAAATGAGCAATTAGCCCAATTCTTAAAAACACGCGGATCCTCCCCGGGTAATCGGGTCAACACGCGGATCCTGGGGCTTCAAAACGTCATCGTTTTAAGCTTATCAGACTAAGCTAAAACGGTGTCGTTTTGTTAGGGCTATATAAGCCAAAATTAAAGCCTAAAAATCATTTGGAATATCGTTTTAAGAAAAAAAACAAAGAATCCTCTAAAGAGGACTAGAGGCCGGTCATCGGGGCTCTGTGGAATCTCTGTCCATCAGTTCCCACGCGCCTACGCGCCGCCACGCCCGGTGGTCGGAGGGTAAAAAAAATCTCCCTCTTCAAGCGTAATACAGGTAACTTCCTTCCCTTTTTCAAACCTCAACGACTTCTACTTAAAACAATTTATATATGCATGCTAAAATAAGAACAAGGTACACGATTAAATCACCTCTTAGAAACTGTTTGTATTTCTTTGAATGGAATATCTGTAAGTATATTTTCTTCTTAAAAAAAGAAGTGTTTTTACAATGTTTGATTCTGGCTTTTATAGCCACTACTATGATTACATAAACTGGAAAGAAATCAAAGATTTCTTTCCATTTCTTGTCTGTTGTATCATATCTTCGATTGTGATCTGCTGTAATTTTTTTTGTTTCCTTTTTTGTTCGCAGATAACCCACGAGAATCTCTCTCCATCATTGATGTTTGCATGCTAATGGAGCTAACGCCAGATTCTGATGTGTCTTGCGCGTTGATGGTGGCGGTGACGAAGGCTTCGATGATGGTGGTGACGGTCTCGAACTTGACTGCATTGATGGCCTCGATGGGGTAGCTGGAACGGCAGAATCTGAAGGGTCATGAGGCTTGGCTTCTGGATCCTTCTGTTTGCGACGCAAGGAAAAACAAGAGAGGCAGAAACCCTAGGGTTTCATACCTCGGTGTAACGGTTTGGGCCAATTGGGCCACTTTAGCCTTGGGTCCACTTGGGTCTGTTGTAATGGGTCTTAGGAGCGCGGGTTTTTGATCTGCTGAGTTGTAACCGGGCATAAGATTTAAGCCAATTGGTTTTGGGTTTAAAGATTAGTGGGCCAATGTAAATGGACTGTTTTAAAACAATTATTTATTTATTTATTTATTTGGTTTACAGCCCGGTCAAATTTGGGCTACTACAGGAGTCACCTGAGATATCACTTCCTAAAATCATTTCCACCTTTAAAACCATCATTTTTAGCGAGGGTTTTCATGGGTGTTTGAGAGAGAAAATGGAACCTAGAGAGAGAAAACATCAATGAGGTAAGAAATATTGTTTTCTAACCCTTCTAGGTTGTTATTTGGTATTGGTTTCCATGTGAAAGCTTGGAAAGCTCGTGTTAATATTGGTTATATTTTTGTGTATGGAAAATGAAGAAATGTTGAGAAATGGAGTTTCAAGCTTAGTTGAGGTTGGATTCAAGTTGAGGAAGGTTGATTATTTGTAATATGTATCCAACAGGTAAGTACCTTTGGATTCTCTTACAGTATAGGAAATTAAGCTTTTAGCGGCGTTTGGACCAAAAACGCCGCAAAAGTTATACATTAGTGGCTGTCGAAACCCTTTTTTAAGGGGATGGGTATTTTGAAAACGGGAGTCGCCGCCAACCTTTTAAAGTGTGATTGGGTCAACTTATAAAATATTTTGGTCTACGAAATCATGAGAAAATGGGCTCGGGAGTCGGTTACGTACGAGGAAGGGTTAGCACCCTCGCAACGCCCAAAATTGGTACCAAATTGAATAGTTTTGTCTTAATTTCAAAAGCTTGAAATAATTTAGAAATAAGATCTCTTTTAAAACAGTAATAATTTGAGTTGAAAATCGAGATTCTTTTGTTCCAAAAGAATACAAACATCACATCCAGCATGATTGGACACGATATTCTTAAACCTTCGTAACTAAAATCATCTCGTGATTTACAAAATCTATTTAAAAGGATACTTTAGACATTTAGACAAACGAGAAATCGCAACCCAGCATGTTAGGGCACTATTTCCCGAATTCCTAAATATAAAAAAATATTGCCTCATTTTTAAAATTCCTTTGGATTAAACGAAATATAAAAGTTTTTAAAGCGATGACACATTCTTTAATATTTCATGCAAATATAATATAGAAAATGATAAGTAACGACATAAATAACACAATATACATTAACATTTTATGCATATATAAAAAAAACATAAATATACATGCATTATGCAAAATACAACATAGAACATAACGAATATAACAATATTAATTACATAATATATGTCGAAACCATTTTTAAAATCAAGTTTTGGAAAATGGGGTTCGACTTTAAAAAAAAAAACAGGAGTCGCCACCAACCCTTTTTTAGGTGTGATTGGATCACCTTTAAAACATTTTGTTTTAAAATCATTAGTTTTGGTCTACGAAATCAGAAGATGGGTTCGAGAGTCGATTCACGTCTGAGGAAGGGTTAGCACCTCGTGCGCCCAAAAATTGGTACCTAATTGATTATCAAGTGTCTTTAATGTCGGAAATTTAAAAATTTTTAAGATGTAATCCTCTTTAAAGTATTTTGATTTTTGTAAATTGGAGTTCACTCGTATCAAAGTATTGACACTAAGTTAGCTTTTTAGAAATCCCTATCTCGAAACAACAAAACGCTACATCCAGTAAGTTAGGACATATTGCTTTGCAATTTCAAGACAGTTGCTCACGTTTTGAAAACCTTTAAAAACTTAGAAGGGTACTTGATTATTCGAACTCAATGAGAAAAGTCACAACCCAATAAGTTAGGGCACTACTTTCTCGAAATTTCCAAACACCAAGCATTGCCTTTATATTTTTTTGAAAACTTTGGAGCCTTGTTTTTTTAAAAATGATGCGTGGGGAATTGTATTGTATTATAAATCATACATAGTAACATATTATTGTAGTAGGTAAATAATACATGCATTTAAACAAAATGATGGAAATAATATAAAGAACGTGCATTAGATACATACATATAAAAACAATATATATATAGCAAATATTAACAATATACATACAAAGATATATATATATATATATATATAGCATGTATTGAGAATGAGTAAACAAAACATACAAACATACAAAGTAATAATTAAATAATGCATGATATCCAAAAAAGTAATAATTAAATAATGCATGACATACAAAAAAGAGTAATACAATATCAATGTACATGTTCATAAAATGTAATATCAAATAATAAATATAAAATAACATATAACACATTATATATGCAATATATGTATAAAAAAATGAAATGAATTATTGTTAACAAAATATACATATAATACAAATAAAGACATAATATTTAATAATAATCTTGAAATAGTATTTGCTATACAATATACAAAACATAATTACAAAATATTTATAATTATATATAAAATATATTTGGGTTTAAAAATATATAAAAGTATGTAAAAGAATTTATAAAATAACACATAATATAAAAATATCATTTTAAAATAATACATAATAAATAAATAAATAATAATTTAATATATGTATAATATGAGTTAAAATATAATTTAATTTACAAATTTTAAAATTTTAAATAATATAATGAATAATATAAACATAAATAATATAATAGATAATATATGATATATATAACATATAAAAAAATAAGTAATATAGATTAAAAATAAAAATACAATAAATGTTATATAATAAAAATATGATTTAAATATATAGGAAATAAGAAATAGATATAATATAAAATAACGAAAAATATATATGTAAGAACAATATATATAAATAATTAATAAATATATAATACAAGTAAAATATAATAATAATATAAAAATAATGATGTAAAATAATAATAATAATTTGTGAAAAATAATATATAATAAATAATAATAATATATAATAAAATAATCTTATAATGTATAATATAAAAGTAAGGTAAAAAATAAAACAAATAACAATATATAAAAATATATATATAGAATAATAAATATATATATATAGGGCTAAATTTAAAGTTCAGCAAAATTACGGGGTGAATTTAAAAGAAATAAAACTGAATTAAGGCCCTAATTAAAACGCTAAAACAAAAGGGACTCATTGGGCAAATTGTCCTATTCCCAAAACGCGACGTTTCCCAGAATGTAATTTAATAACCGTTGGGACTAAATTGAAACAATTGTAAAATATTAGGGCCAAATTAAAAATATAATAACACGTAATTATAAATTAAAAGAGGTGGAAGGACCAATTGGGTAATTAACCCAATTCTAAAAAATCACGCGATCCTACCCGGTAATCGGGTCAACGCGGATCCTATATTTTAATACGACACCGTTTTGAGCTTATTAAGTTAAGCATAAACGATATCGTTTCAAAGAGGCTATATAAACCAATTTTGGCGCTTAAAAATCATTTTAACACCGGTCTTTAAAAAAAAAAAATCCTGAAATGCTCTACAAAGGGGAAGAGAGAGGTCCCCAGCTCTGGCCTCCGGCCGCGGTGCAGTGCCTGTACACGCGCCTCACGTGCCGTCGTACACAGTGGTCTGAAGGCTTAAAAACCTTCATCCTTCCACAGGTAATCTCTTTTCCCTTAAATCCTTACTCGTATATGCTAGAACAGTTCATATATGTTCAAAATAAAGCACGAGATATGCGATTAAATCACATTTTGAGAGACTGTTGATATTTTTGAATGAATATCTATGAGTATATTTCTTTTTTTTTTTCCAAAAAAAGGGGTCCCCTTTACATTGTTTTGATTTGTTCCTTGTAAGCACAAGAATGCCAAATCATCTTGGATCTTGCTTCAGTGAAATTATCCGAAGGTGAGATCTGCTACGTATCTGCTCCCCGTTGAAGTGGAGATGCCAGACTTCGATTTGCTCTCTGCTAATACAGAGATGCCAAATCATCTTAGATTTGCTTCATCGTAAACACGTGAAAGCCAAATCAGCTATGTCTTCGATTTGCTCCTTGTAAGCACAAGGATGCCAAACCATCTTGGATCTTACTTCAGTGAAATCATCTGAAGGTAAGATCTGCTATGTATCTGCTCTCCGTCGAAGTGGAGATGCCAGACTTTAATTTGCTCTATGACAATACAGAGATGCCAAATCATCTTAGGTTTGCTTCATCGTAACACGTGAAAGCCAAATCAGCTATGTCTTCGATTTGTTCCTTGTAAGCACAAGGATGCCAAACCATCTTGGATCTTGCTTCAGTGAAATCATCTGAAGGTGAGATCTGCTATGTATCTGCTCCCCGTCGAAGTGGATATGCCAGACTTTGATTTGCTCTATGCCAATACAGAGATGCCAAATCATCTTAGATTTGCTTCATCGTAAACACATGAAAGCCAAAACAGCTATGTCTTCGATTTGTTCCTTGTAAGCACAAGGATGCCAAACCATCTTGGATCTTGCTTCAGTGAAATCATCTGAAGGTGAGATCTGCTATGTATCTGCTCCCCGTCGAAGTGGATATGCCAGACTTTGATTTGCTCTCTGCCAATACATAGATGCCAAATCATCTTAGATTTGCTTCATCGTAAACACGTGAAAGCCAAAACAGCTATGTCTTCGATTTGCTCCTTGTAAGCACAAGGATGCCAAACCATCTTGGATCTTGCTTCAGTGAAATCATTTGAAGGTGAGATCTGCTATGTATCTGCTCCCCGTCGAAGTGGAGATGCCAGACTTCGATTTGTTCTCTGACAATACAGAGATGCCAAATCATCATAGATTTGCTTCATCGTAAACACGTGAAAGCCAAAACAGCTATGTCTTCGATTTTCTCCTTATAAACACATGGATGCCAAACCATCTTGGATCTTGCTTCAGTGAAATCATCTGAAGGTGAGATCTGCTATGTATCTGCTCCCCATAGAAGTGGAGATGCCAGACTTCGATTTACTCTCTGACAATACAGAGATGCCAAATCATCTTAGATTTGCTTCATCGTAAACATGTGAAAGCCAAATCAGCTATTTCTTCGATTTGATCCTTGTAAGCACAAGGATGCCAAAACATCTTGGATCTTGCTTCAGTGAAATCATCTGAAGGTGAGATCTGCTATGTATCTGCTCCCCATCGAAGTGGAGATGCCAGACTTCAATTTGCTCTCTAACAATACAGAGATGCCAAATCATCTTAGATTTGCTTCATCGTAAACAAGTGAAAGCCAAATCAGCTATGTCTTTAATTTGCTCCTTGTAAGCACAAGGATGCTAAATCATCTTGGATCTATTTCAGCCAGATCTGCTATGCTGCGGCCTATTACCCTACTGCTTAGGGGCTTAAGGCACGTCGTTTTTGATAACCTGTAGAATAATTATACCTGATGATTAGGATGCTATGATCGAAGTGAATCAAATGCTCTTAATTAAACCTATTATAATGTAAAATGTTTATGAACATGACCCCTATCCTAGACATCACCACTCATTTCTTCATTTGTCCTTTCAAAGCATTATTCTTGCTCAGCCTGTAGGCCTGTACCCTTCCTCCCATGCTATGATCCACTGAGGATGTCTGTAAAACAATATTTCCTTAAGATTGAATCGTTGGTTTTTACCCGTTTTCCTTTTAGACTGAAAAAAAATTCCTCGGGTTCATTCATCCCTTACTTACATGAATTTCTCAAATCAATTGTCCTATTTTAGTTTCTCGTATTATCTAAAAATTCCAGAGTAATGCGCAAAACTTCGTTTGTGAACACATTTAGTTCATCTATCATTATTTCAATGCAACATACTTAAAGAATAATGGAAGATGAATAAACTTTATTGGAGTAGAATGAATTATCAAAAAGATACAAAGGAAATTAATTTGAAAGCCTATCTTTAAGAAGAAATAGAATCTAAAGATAACAAATAGGATAAAAGTTATATGCCCAAGATATCGCCGCTTGAGCGTCTATACACCAGCTCCATGAAGTCTTTCTTGAGTTCAACATGTGTTTAAAAGATTTAAAGTACTTTGTTGATGCCCTAATGTGCAACGTGCTTCGCTCTTTATTGGATCAAATATAGCAAGATCACTGTGTACTCTTCAAAAATTAAGCTACCCTTTTGGGTTTTCAACTCAAAACCCCTTTGGTCACAAGGTGCCCTTTGCGGGTTTTCACCTTGGCCTCTCCGTTTTTTTTTTAAATCTCAAGGTGCCCTTTGCGGGTTTTCACCTTGGATTCTCTTCTCCTTTAGACAAAGTATTTTTTAACTGAGTCTGAGTTTATTGGGTTGCGTAAACTTTTCCCATCCATTTCCGTTAAGATCAATGCACCGCCAGAGAAAGCTTTCTTCACGACATACGACCCCTCCCAATTCGACATCCATTTCCCCCCAAAGTCTTTTTGAATAGGAAGGATCTTTTTTAGTACAAGGTCTCCTTCGTGGAACTCTCTTGATCGAACTTTCTTGTCATAAGCTTGCATCATTCGCTTCTGATACATCTGACCATGTCGAATGGCTCTTAGCCTCTTTTCCTTAATCAAGTTCAACTGGTCATATCGGGATTGAACCCATTCAGCTTCATCTAACCTTATCTCTATCAAAATTCGAAGAGAAGGTATTTCTACTTCAATAGGTAACATTGCTTTCATCCCATAAACTAACGAGAATGGGGTTGCCCCAGTAGAGGTTCTGACAGATGTTCGATAGGCCAGGAGTGCAAACGATAACTTCTCATGCCAATCTCTATAAGTCTCAGTCATCTTCCCCACTATTTTCTTAATGTTCTTGTTGGGGGCTTCCACTAACCCATTCATTTTTGGACGATAGGGAGAAGAATTGTGATGCTTGATCTTGAACTGGTCGCAAACCTCTGCTATCATTTTGTTGTTCAAGTTCAATGCATTGTCGGATATGATCTTCTCAGGTATTCTATACCGAAAAATGATCTCCTTCTTCAAGAATCGACTCACAACTGACTTAGTAACATTCGCATAAGAAGCGGCCTTTACCCATTTTGTAAAGTAGTCAATCACCACGAAGATAAACCGATGTCCGTTTGAAGCTTTCGGTGATATTGGTCTAATGACATCCATACCCCACATGGAGAAGGGCCATGGAGAAGTCATAACATGCAAAGGTGAATGTGGTACATGGATTTTGTCCCCATAAATCTGACACTTATGACATTTCTTGGTATAGTTGATACAGTCCCCTTCCATAGTGGCCCAATAATAGCCAAACCTCATGATTTGCATTGCCATCGTGAACCCATTTGCATGCATCCCACATACACCTTCATGGACTTCTTCTAAAATTAGTTTAGCTTCCACAGCATCGACACATCTCAAAAGTACCTGGTCTTTCCTTCTCTTGTATAGGACATCCCCGTCCATGACATAGTCGCAAGCTAACCTTCTCAAAGTTCGTTTGTCATTTTCATTGGCCTGTTCAGGGTATTTACGATCTCTCACATATCGTAATATATCCTGATACCAAGGGTTATCATCATTTTCTTCCTTCTCAATGTTACAACAATGAGCTGGAGCCTCGTAGACACTCATTCGAATTGATCTCATATCTTTCTCTTTATTCGCCTTAATAATTGAGGCCAAGGTTGCTAAAGCATCTGCCATCTGATTTTCGTCTCGTGGGAGATAATTGAAGGTGATGTCATCAAACTTCTCAAGTAACCCCAAAACTACCTTTCGATAATTGATCAATTTAGGGTCCCTTGTCTCCCATTCACCTTTAAGCTGATAAATTACCAACGCAGAATCTCCATACACTTCTAGGGTTTTTATACCTCGCTCTATAGCTACTTGAAGTCCCATAATGCATGCTTCATACTCAGCCATATTATTCGTACAATCAAAGTCCAACTTGCACGTGAACGGGTAATGATCGCCATTCGGGGATACCAAGACTGCCCCAATTCCATTTCTGACTGCATTAAAAGCCTCATCAAAATTTAGCTTCCAAGGAGAATCTTCAGTTGTTGCTATACACATTAACCCCTCAATTGGAAAATTAAAGTTTAATGGCTCATAATCTTCTAGAGCCCTACTGGCCAAAAAGTCTGCTACCGCACTTCCTTTTATAGCCTTCTGACTTATGTAGACTATACCAAACTCTGAAAGCAAAATTTGCCATCTCGCCATTCTCCCATTTAGAGCCGTTGACTCCATCATGTATTTCAATGGATCAAGCTTTGAGATGAGCCAAGTGGTATTATATAGCATGTACTGTCTTAATCTCCTAGTCGTCCAAATTAGCGCACAGCACAACTTTTCAATCGGTGAATATCTTATCTCACAGTCAGTGAATTTCTTACTGAGATAATAAATTGCCTTCTCTTTTTCCCGACTCGTCATGCTTGACCAAGCACACATCCCATAAATTCAACAACACCGACAAGTACAGTATTAACGGTTTATCTGGGCTAGGTAGAGATAATACCGGAGCATTCAACAAATACTGCTTGACCTTTTCAAAAGCATTCTGGCATTCCTCATCCCAAGTACCTTGATTGTGCTTTCTGAGGAGACGAAAGATAGGATCGCATTTCTCGGTCAGTTGTGAAATGAACCGAGTGATGTAATTTAACCTTCCTAGGAATCCTCGAACTTCCTTCTGAGTACGCAGTGGAGGTAACTCTCGTATGGCTCTGACCTTGTCTGAGTCGACTTCAATTCCCTTTTCACTGACTACGAAACCTAATAACTTTTCCGATCTGGCTCTAAAGGTACACTTTGCCGGATTGAGCCTCAATTGAAATTTTCTCAACCTCAAGAACAATCTTCTCAAGACCTCAATGTGCTCTTTTTTATATGCGACTTGGCAATCATATCATCAACGTATACCTCTATATCCTTATGCATCATGTTATAGAATAAGTTTACCATGGCCCATTGGTATGTTGCCCCTGCGTTCTTCAGTCCAAACGGCATTACTTTGTAGCAAAAGGTGCCCCATAAGGTTACGAAGGTGGTTTTATCCATGTCCTCTGGATGCATCTTTATCTGATTGTATCCTGAGAAACCATCCATAAAGGAAAACAACGAATATCCTACTGTGTTGTCCACCAAAGTGTCTATATGTGGCAGAGGGAAATTATCTTTGGGGCTAGCTTTATTTAAATCTCTGTAATCAACACACATTCGTACCTTCCCGTCTTAGGAACGGTCCAATGTTAGCTACCCATTCGAGTATTTCACTTCTTGCGAAATCATCGAATCGCTTCTTGACTTCATCCTTTATTTTCAGAACAATATCTGGCCTCATTCTTCGCAACTTCTGTTGGACTAGCTTACAGTCCTGCCTTATCAGAAGACGATGTACTACAATACCGGTACTCAATTCGGGCATATCCTGATATGACCATGCGAAGATATCCTTGAACTCTCGAAGCAACTCAACGGACCATGCCTTGTGTCCTCAGTGTCGTTGTTCCAATTTTCACCTCCTTCCCTTCCTCTAGGGCTACATTTTCTATTGCCTCTTTCTCATGCGGCATAATCCATTTTTCCTTCTGTTTTACCATTCCTAAAAGATTAAGAGACACATCACAATCTTGAACATCTTCAAAATCCTGAGATTCCTCTAAACACATGTCTTGCTCGCAAGAGAAATCAGGAGTTGCAGTATCAGTGCTCATATCATTGATGTCTAGGGACCTGTGAGGGTATGAAAGAATATACAAAGAATGAATGAATCTAAGAATGGTTATTTATGTGCTATGATTGAAAGAATGAGAATTGCAAAAGTTTAACGAAATATTAATTGATAAAAAGAAACCATATTCGTTCAAATTGATAATAAAATTATGTTTTATTAAAATAATAATAGATGATCATAAGCCTTTTTCACAAACGTAATCTTACTACTCCTAGGCTTTAGAGTAACAGACATGTTTCAAGAATTACTCTGAAAAATTCCTAAAGACTACGGGAAGGTCCTCCGCAGTCCAATTGTTCAGAGAGCTTCCTGGTTCGTAGAGGTGAATGCCCTCAAGGCTTCCCTGCTCCAATCCCTCATTGTGTACAGCATTAATCTGATGACTTTCTTCTACCAGTAACCCTTCTGACTTAAAGGATTTGGATATAGGTGGGAATGTCATCGGTTCCCACTCCATTTCTCCTCCGTTCAAACGCGCCTTTCTTCTCGCTTGGCGCTTCTCAATCTCTTGCCTCTTGTGCTTATGGTCTGGCCTGAAGCCCAAACCAAAACGATCTTTCTTCTCAATCAATTTTGGGATTTGAATCCCTCCTTGCAACTGTCTTCCTAGTCCTTTTCCTGGTAATGCCCCTTTCCCCATCATCATTTGCAGGGCCATCCTTGTAGCTCTAGACATTTTGGGTATCGGCACCTCACTTCCTTCCAAAATGAAGGTTGCATTAATGATTTCTAAAGAGTGAAAAGAACACTCAATAGCCTCTTCATTCGCCTCGACATAAGGGATCTTGCTAGAGACTGCTGCTATAATGTCCTCCTCCGTGTTGATGGTTATTAACCGTCCATCTGTTACTAACTTCAATTTTTGGTGCAATGAGGAAGGCACCGCTCCTGCCGAGTGTATCCATGGCCTCCCTAATAAAAAATTATAGGAGGGCTTGATATCCATCACTAAGAAATCAACTTCATATGTATTTGGCCCAATTTCTAGAGGGATGTCGATTCGTCTCATCACTTTCCTTTCAGTTCCATCAAAGGCTCTTACCACGTTGTGACACGTTTTTATATGCAAACTGTCAATGGGTAATCTGTTCAATATGGATAATGAAAGGACGTTCAACACAGATCCGTTATCAACAAGTACACTTGGCAGCGTGTATCCTTTGCACCGAGTAGTGATGTGCAAGGCTTTGGTTGACCCTATGCCCCTAGGCGGAATTTCATCATCATTGAAGTAGATGAAATTGTCAGTACTGATGTTATTTACCAACTGGTCCATCTTGTTAACGGATATGTGGTGGGTGACATATGTTTCGTTAAGTACCTTCAACAATGCATCCCGATACACCTCAGAACTGAGAAGTAAGGCTAATACTGATATACGCGCTGGCTGCCTATGCAACTGATCAACCACACTGTACTCGCTATGCTTAAGGAATTTTAGAAACTCCTTAGCCTCCTCTTCTTTTACTGGTTCTTTGACAGGCCCTTCAACCTCTTTCTTCTTCTCAATGTCAACATCCTTTGATTTTGTGGGCTCCACTTTGATCCCCCCCATCATAACGCTTCCCGCTTCGCGTATGGGAACCTTCATTTTGCTCGCTCCTAGACGCATTGGCTGTGCTCTCCCTCTCAGGTACTGTTACACTACAGTCATAGCTCCATGGCACCCTCTTGTCATCCTGGTAAGGGAAAGGAGTGGGTTTATTGATGATGACATTGGGCCCGGTTTGTGCCCTTACTTGATTATTCCCTGGCAAGGAAATAATAATTCTTGGTCGGCTGATTCTTGTTCGTTCATTTTCCAGTACACATATTTGTCTTTTACAAGAACTACCCTAAAAAATCTGTAACTCTTTGTTAATCATAAGGCCTTGCACCATGGCCTTAAACTTCTCACAAATTTGGATTATATGACCCACCCCTCCATGGAATTCACAATAGTTCCCCATTCTTTCTCTACCTTCCCCAGAGGTCAACATACCTCTCTTCATCATCTCCTCCCATATTACTTTCATGGGTGTCTTCACCTCAGCAATATCTTCCTTGATTTTTCCTTCCCTTGTTTCATCGATGGCATTCACTCTTTGATTACCATGATCTGGTAACGGATTTTCAGTATTAGGGGTACTATCGAATTTTAAAACCCCCATCTTGATAAGCCTTTCCATGACCTTCTTGAATCCGGTGCAGTTTTCAATCGAATGCCCCGGTATTCCCGCGTGATATTCGCATTTAGCATTTGCATCATACCATTTGGGGTACGATGGCTGTAGTGGTTTCAAGTGAAATGGAGCAATGGCATGTACATCGTATAAGCTTTGATAAAGCTCACGATACGTCACAGGGATAGGCGTGAATTGCATCCTTTCCAGATTCTGTCTTGTATCCGATTCCTGTCTTTGAGTACTTTGTTGCTCTGCTTTGGGTTGACCATCCGTGATTGTCCTCGAGTTGAGGCTATTCATATTATTCACCTCATTGTCCTTTCTCTTTAGGGCCGATCTTTTAGCCACTTCCCCCTCAATTTTACCACCTCTTACGGCGTTCTCAATCATCTCTCTTGCCATAACTATATCTGCGAAACTTTTCGTGGTGCTTCCTATCATATGAGTAATGAATGGCGCCTTCAGAGTGTTGATAAATAACATGGTGGTTTCCTTTTCCAACAGTGGTGGTTGTACTTGCATTGCCACCTCTCTCCATCATTGCGCATATTACCTAAAACTTTCATTAGGCTTTTTCTCCATGTTTTGAAGTGTGATCCTATCTGGCGTCATATCAGTCACATGATTGTATTATTGCATAAAGGCTTGCGCCAGATCTCTCCATGAACCGATTTTTGCACGGCTCAACTGATTGTACCATCTAGTCGCTGCTCCTACTAAGCTATCCTAAAAACAATGGATCAATAATTGATCATTGTTCACATATCCGGTCATTCTCCTACAAAACATTGTTATGTGTGCCTCTGGGAAAGTAGTCCCGTTGTACTTTTCAAACTCCGACATTTTAAATTTGTGAGGAAGCACCAAATCTGGGACCAAACTTAAGTCTTTGGCATCAATCCCATGATGACTGCCAGCACCCTCCAAAGTTTTAAATTTCTCCTCCAACCACTTGCAACGATCCTCCAACTATTTCGCGGATTCGGTTGCCATTCTTTCTTTCTCCATAGATCCAGATTAGGAGTGATAAGGTTGATCAAGCTATCGCCCAAATTACTTCCTAACCCAGCTGGGAAATTCACGGGGATTCCAGCATCAACCGACCCATGTTGAGGCCTCACAGTGACAGATGGCCTTCTAAGAGGTGCCTCGGTTTGCAGTGTTACATGAGGCGGAGTAAAACCCAGAAGAGGACCCTCATTCTCCTCTTCAGTGATTGCCATGGGAGCTTTTCCTTTATCAGTGGCCCTCAGCAGCTGGGCCATTTCAGCCATCATACTCCTCTGAGCCTCTAGCATTTGTTCCCTCATGTCATTCTGCATTTTGGCCAACTACTCTTGCAATTGGTCCTGCATATCCTTTTGCAATTGCTTAAATCTTTGATCCATGCTCTTAGTTTTAGTGCGAGTGCCGTAAGGATGTGTGACTTCCAGATTTTCTTTTCTACCTTTGGAAGTAAATTTTAACTAATTAGGGTCTTTCTATAACTTTGAATGTAAACGATGTAATGAAATGCTATGAGATGCAAATGCATGAATGCAAAAAAGGATATCGATTCTGGTTCAACTTCATTTAGAAAACTTTATTTAGAAAAAGAATATCTTTACATATAAGAGGATTACAAATACGCTTTCGCCTTAAGGCCCAAAGTTTTAACTCTATCTAATAAAAGGGCTAACTCTAATCCTATATCCGACGACGATGAATACATTAGACTCAATACATCAGCTTGAATTGTCAAGTCTTGCACATATTCAGCAACCTCTCGAATCTGGGATATAGCTTTACCAATGACGTGATCCCTTTCTCTGACCTGCCCTCTAGAATGATGAAGCTCTCCTTTAAGATAATCTTCTTGCGCCTCTAGCTGCTCAACCCGAAGTTCACTGTCATGCAATGCCACTTCCAAATCCTCAACCTTACTTTTTAGCTCCTTTAACTCGACCGTAGAATGATGGTTTTGGTGCCAAAGTAGGGATCTTCCAAGCTCAGTTACCTTAGTCTTCAACCATTTATTCTCTTCCTCTAATGCCAAATTCTGCACCTTCATCTTTTGGAACTTCCTGTCCCAATACTTGGCTCTAGCCTTTTCCTCTTGGACCTCTTTCTGCAACTGATCTGAAGATCCTCCTACCCTCGCTCTCCTCAAGGATACTTGTGCCTTTTTGTAATGCTCCTTTAGATCATCTCGATCTTCTTCAATCTTCTTCTTTTCTTTCCTCTCTTTCTCGACCTTCATCTTTTGAACGTCGATGTCCAAGCTCAAATACATCTTTTCTTCTTCGAGCTTTGCTACCCTCTTCTCAAACTCTAGGTTCTTTCTCTCGAACTCTTGCTTCATAATTTCTAACTCTGAGGGTATTACTTGCAAATATTCCTCTATCGGTCGAGCTCCTTCCATGCTTGGCTTAGGGATGTTATCATTAACCCTTCTGCCTCTCCATTTGATGTATTATAGTGTCGTAGCTGGGCTAATAGCTACCCCTTTCAACCGACAAGTCTTTTTCCAAGCACTAGAAATTTCGCTAACCTTCCTCTTGTAATCGGCTCCTCTGTATACAAATTCACTTTGAGCCAACCCATGAGTCGTTGGCATGAATGCCTCAATCCATGCTGCCTTAGCAAGAGCAAAGGGGCATAACCAATGGCCCCCCAAATTCCCAACAGAGGGACCCAATCAAAACTGTCGTATCGGTAGAGAATCTCACCAGGAATCATCCACGGAGCCCTCCACTCGACATCTTTCGACTAAAGGTTCCGAAGTAACGCTATCCAATTCTCTTCTGGAACATCAACTCTCCTAGTTGAAGCTACTATATCCTTCAATGGTGAATAATCCTCAAAGAAGACCCGACAAATCACCCTATCTATTAATCGGAAATGATTGTAGAATCAAGCCAAAAGTAACTGAGCACACCCTATAAACCTGCCAACACCAGCCCTCCTACATGCACCCAAAGACCTGAATGTCTCCGCCAAAATTGCAGGGACGGAGGTGACCTTTTTACTGAGTTGATGAAAAAGATCCATGGTTGCCTCGTCCACATATCCCAAAGCCCTAGGGAAAACCATCAGTCCATACAAACTTAAGGCAAGAACATCTACCTTCTTTGTCTTATCGGGGTGTGTCAAAATCAGATCTTTCAAAGTGTCCCACGAAATGCACTTGTACTCACCCTTCTCTTTGATTCTGGCCGTGATCCACTGCTCGCTCATCCCCGTAATAGTCATTAATTTCTTCCAAAAGGTAGGGACACAAGCAGCTCGAGAATAGATCCTATCACTCTAAAACATGGGACAACGAAGTAAGACAGTGTACTCCTCTACAATAGGTACCAAGTCTACTTCCCCAAAAGTGAAACAACTGTACGCCGAGTTTCAAAACTGAGCAAGGGCTCAGAATATGTGCTCGTTCACCTGAACATCAAGCAAGTAAGGTAAGTCTTCGTAATTACCATAGAATGACTGTTTAGTCTCATTGCCCCACTAATCCCAAATCTCCTTAAGCTCCTGCAGATTATTCTGTGTAACACTGATACGAGTGTAGTCTGATAGCTCCGACATATATCCCACAGCTATACTATCCCCCTTTTCTAGTTGAGTTTGCTCAGACCATCTATGGACATTGGCGTTGCCCTCCACTCTATCAAAAAGTCCGTTTTCCATGACAAAACTTCCTAACTTAGAAACTGACCGTGAATCGATACCTTTTTAGATGCAAAATAACATGCAAACAAAAGAAAAGAAATAGTTAGTATCACATGATATCAATAAATCTCAACGATATTTTATAAAGATAATATCTAAAGTTCAACTCTAACTAAGTTGGGCTCTTATGGTTTTTCGATATGAGGTTGGTTCTAAAGTTTGAGGTACCCAAACCAGCAGATTCCTCGATTCTCACCCATTATAGGCTCATTTGAATCGAGTTCAGTTCAGGGGAATACATTTCCCTATGGCTACACGGAGATGAAAATCTCACGAAACCATAGGTACGGATGTATCCCGAAAGTAATCCACTATCCTGCACGGAGGCGAAAACCTCACGAAAGCGTAGTTTCTCACTCCCACTTAAGGGTGTGACCACAATGGTCATGCAAATGCAATGTGTATCAGAATATATAACATATGCAATAATACAAACACATGTAATGAAAAGAGGATTGAATTTCAAAACGTTTCAAATTTCTGACATTAAGACAAAAGGTAATCAATTATACGGCTTGACTCTCTTACAGACGTCCCCAGTGGAGTCGCCAAGCTGTTGAAACCATTTTTAAAATCGAGTTTTGGAAAATGGGGTTCGACTTTAAAAAATAAAAACAGGAGTCGCCACCAATCCTTTTTTAGGTGTGATTGGATCACCTTTAAAACATTTTGTTTTAAAATCATTAGTTTTGGTCTATGAAATCAGAAGATGGGTTCGGGAGCCGGTTACGTACGAGGAAGGGTTAGCACCCTCGTAACGCCCAAAAATTGGTACCTAATTGATTATCAAGTGTCTTTAATGTCGGAAATTTAAAAATTTTTAAGATGTAATCCTCTTTAAAATATTTTGATTTTTGTAAATTAGTTTACTCGTATCAAAGTATTGACACTAAGTTAGCTTTTTAGAAATCCCTATCTCAAAACAACAAAACGCTACATCCAGTAAGTTAGGACATATTGCTTTGCAATTTCAAGACAGTTGCTCACGTTTTGAAAACCTTTAAAAACTTAGAAGGGTACTTGATTATTCGAACTCAATGAGAAAAGTCGCAACCCAATAAGTTAGGGCACTACTTTCTCGAAATTTCCAAACACCAAGCATTGCCTTTATATTTTTTTGAAAACTTTAGAGCCTTGTTTTTTAAAAATGATGCGTGGGGAATTGTATTGTATTATAAATCATACATAGTAACATATTATTGTAGTAGGTAAATAATACATGCATTTAAACAAAATGATGGAAATAATATAAAGATTGTGCATTAGATACATACATATAAAAACAATATATATAGCAAAATTTAACAATATACATACAAAGATATATATATAGGATGTATTGAGAATGAGTAAACAAAACATACAAACATACAAAGTAATAATTAAATAATGCATGACATACAAAAAAGAGTAATACAATATCAATGTACATGTTCATGAAATATAATATCAAATAATAAATATAAAATAACATATAACACATTATATATGCAATATATGTATAAAAAAAATGAAATGAATTATTGTTAACAAAATATACATATAATACAAATAAAGACATAATATTTAATAATAATCTTGAAATAGTATTTGCTATACAATATACAAAACATAATTACAAAATATTTATAAAAGAATAATAATTATATATAAAATATATTTGGGTTTAAAAAATATATAAAAGTATGTAAAAGAATTTATAAAATAACACATAATATAAAAATATCATTTTAAAATAATACATAATAAATAATTAATTAATAATTTAATATGTGTATAATATGAGTTAAAAATATAATTTAATTTACAAATTATAAAATTTTAAATAATATAATAAATAATATAAACTTAAAAATATAATAGATAATATATGATATATATAACATATAAAAAATAAGTAATATAGATTAAAAATAAAAATACAATAAATGTTATATAATAAAAATATGATTTAAATATATAGGAAATAAGAAATAGATATAATATAAAATAACGAAAATGTATATGTAAGAACAATATATATAAATAATTAATAAATATATAATACAAGTAAAATATAATAATAATATAAAAATAATGATGTAAAATAATAATAATTTGTGAAAAATAATATATAATAAATAATAATATATAATAAAATAATCTTATAATGTATAATATAAAAGTAAGGTAAAAAATAAAACAAATAACAATATATAAATATATATATATAGAATAATAAATATAAATATAGGGCTAAATTTAAAGTTCAGCAAAATTACGGGGCGAATTTAAAAGAAATAAAACTGAATTAAGGCCCTAATTAAAACGCGCGTAAAACAAAAGGGACTCATTGGGCAAATTGTCCTATTCCCAAAACGGCGACGTTTCCCAAAATGTAATTTAATAACCGTTAGGACTAAATTGAAACAATTGTAAAATATTAGGGCCAAATTAAAAATATAATAACACGTAATTATAAATTAAAAGAGGTGGAAGGACCAATTGGATAATTAACCCAATTCTAAAAAATCACGCAGATTCTACCCGGGTAATCGGGTCAACGCGCGGATCCTATGGCTTAATACGACACGTTTTGAGCTTAATAAGTTAAGCATAAACGATATCGTTTCAAAGAGGCTATATAAGCCAATTTTGTAGCTTAAAAATCATTTTAACACCGGTCTTCAAAAAAAAAGTCCTGAAATGCTCTATAGAGGGGAAGAGGTCCCGGCTCGGCCTCGGCCATGCGGTCCATGCTCAGCCACGCGCCTCACGCGCGCGTCAGACACACGGTGGTCTGAAGGCTTAAAAACCTTCGTCCTTCCACAGGTAATCTCTTTTCCCTTAAATCCTTATTCGTATATGCTAGAACAGTTCACATATGTTCAAAATAAAGCACGAGATATGCGATTAAATCATATTTTGAGAGACTGTTGATATTTTTGAATGAATATCTGTGAGTATATTTCTATTTTTTCCAAAAAAAGGGGTCCCCTTTACATTGTTTTGATTCGGGCTTTTATAGCCACTGCTGTTATTACATAAACTAGGAAAAAAAAAATCTTTTTATATTTTTCCATATTTGTTTTTGTTTGCTACTGTGGTTCTTTCCTTCTTTTGCAGGTATCAACGAAGAATCTGGCACCGGAGTTGATTCAGCCGTAAATCACGGCGAGGCCAGAGTCACGGCGCTCGGTTGTGAGAGGGACAAACTTCTGGACAACACATTAATAGTGCGTCAATGTGCATTGATGGCCTCGATTTGGGGAGTTGAATGATGCTCCCGAGGCTTCCGAGGAAGATCTTTGCACACATTGCGGTTTTCGAAACCCTAGGGTTTTCTGTTTGCTAAAGTCACTTGGGCTTCTTGGGCCCTTGGGTGTAACGGGCCTGCTGGGGCCATCAGGTATTAGGGTAGTTTAGGCTATTGGGTTGTAACTGGGTATGGGACTTTTGTATTTGGGCTTATGAGGTCCTGATGCCTATTTATTGTAAATGAACTGTTTAAATAAACACTCATTTATTTTCTATTTTTGGTTTTATTTATTTAACCATGGACCCGGGCAGATTTGGGCTATTACAATATATATAGTAATATTACATGCAAATATAACTTAAATTAATGACGTAAATAGTCAATTTTCATGCAAATATGTATAAACAGTAAATAACATAAAAATATCAAATAATTTTTGAGAGCATGTTAAAACGATACTAAATAAATCCAAAAGGACGCAAAAATAAATAAACGAATTATAAACATATAAAAATAAGTCAAAAAAATGATAAAAACTAAATGTAATTAAAATTAAAAGAGGAATTTAAAAAATATTTAAAACCATAGATAAATAATAAAGGAGAAAATTATATATATATAGTTAATAAAAATATACTATACGATGTAATAATTTAATATATATTTTATGAAATAATATTATATAATAGGAATAAAACTTTATTGTAAATTTTAGAGTATTACATACTAAATTTTAATAATGATATATAAAAATGCAATGTTTAATAATAATTTACAATTTTTAAAAGTATACATAATAATAAATAATTATATAATATATAATAAAATGATATAGTGAACAATATACATATATATATATATATATATATATGATAAAATGATATATAATGAAATGTATAAATCAAAGTATATAATAAAATATAAATAATCTAACCAATAATACACAAATGAAAATGAAAATAATATATGTAATAATTTTTCATATAAAAATAATATTTATAGTAAAATAAATACTGTATATTATATTTAAAATAAATAAATTATAAAGAGAAAAAAAACAAAAGGATTAAAATAAAAATAAAAACTCTAGGGTTAATTTTAAAATAAAATGAATTTTTAGATCCAATTGAAACGCGCGTTAAAATTCGAGGGACTCACTGGGCAATTAGCCCTAATCCCAAAAATGACACCGTTTCCAAAATAAGCCTTATTATAGCAGCTAGGACTAAATTAAAACAGGAATAAAAAGTCAGGGCAAAATTATAATAAAAATAAAATAAAATTATAAATATTAAAAATATAGAAGGACCAATTGGGCAAATTGCCCATTTCCCAAACAACGCGCGAATCCTACCCGGATCTCGGGTCAACGCGCGGATCCTAGCTTTGGAACGACACTGTTTTAAAGCTTATTGTTTTAAGCAAAACGATGTCGTTTCTATAAGGCTATAAAAGCCAAGTTTCAGCCGAAATAATCATTTTAAAACTAATTTAAAAAAAAAACAAAAGGATTCTCTGAAAGGGGCCCGAGAGCAAACCTTCGGAGCTCTATCGAGCCTCCGTCATCGGGCTCCCACGTGCTCACGCGCGCCACGACTCGACTCGCCAGTGCACGCAAGCGTCGAGAATATGAAACGTTTAAACTTTTTACAAATAAAAGGTAATCTCTTTTATTTATTTTTTTTAGTATTTCGCATGGATGAAACGTTGATATCTAAGAAAAAAAAAGAATCACCTCTGTTTTCTGACAAAGTGAAGAAATCTGTAATCTATTCTCTTGTGCTATTTTTTCTTTTTGTCCCCTTACAAATTAAAAAGAAAGGCTTTTATAGCCCTTTGTAAATCATTACAATTTGGGAAAGAAATCTTTGATTTCTTTCCATATTTTGCTTCTCTTTTCTGCTATGGTTCTTTCCATTTTGCAGATATCGGCGAGGATCTCACGGCGATGAGTGCTAGCGTTGATTTGTACACCGATTGCGGCGTGATACAAGGCTAGAGTCACGGCACCGGTGGAGACGTTGCTGGAAAGTCACTGGAACAATGCGAGACGAAAAGGCACGTCGGTTGGAGTGCTTGCGGCTCCTAGGGTTTCCGAAACCCTAGGTCTTCTGTTTTTAGTTTATAGTTTGGGCCTCTTCGGCCCCGTCCATTTTTGGGTTAAGGGTGTACTGGGCTAGTGGGTAGTTTAGGCTAATTGGATCTGGGTATAACCGGGTATAGGGTTAATGGATTTTGGGCTATAAACTGTAATTGGGCTAAATGTAATCTGGATTTGTAAATAGACTGTTTAAAGGACCTTATTTAATGGATTGTTTTTTTTTGTTTTAGTTTCGGCAAACTTTGTTTATTTATTTTACGGGCCTGGGCAGAAATGGGCACTACAACTGTCCCTCTTTGCTCATTTTCGTGTAACGATAATAGAGCAAAAACTATAAAAGGACCCATTTTGCCCGGTCTAGCCCAGTCTTGAGATCTTTCTTCAAATGGCCTTCAACCTATCTGCAATTTCAGAGGTATTGGACCATAAATATGATAGCTTCAATTTGCTTCACTGTAACTTCAGGAAGGCAATATCTGCTATCGTCAGCCTGCTCACTGCAACCTCAGGGATGCCATGTTGATATCTTCGATCTGCTCCCTGCCCATACAGGGATGCCAAATTTGCTGTCTTCGATCTGCTCTCTGACAATACAGAGATGTCAAATCTGCTATCTTTGATCTGCTCTCTGACAATACAGAGATGCCAAATCTGCTATCTTCTATCTGCTCTTTGACAATACAGAGATGTCAAATCTGCTATCTTCGATCTGCTCTCTGACAATACAGAGATGCCAAATTTGTTATCTTCGATTTGCTCTCTATCAACACAGAGACGCCAAATTTGTTATCTTCGATCTGCTCTCTAACAATACAGAGATGCCAAATCTGTTATCTTCGATCTGCTCTCCGTCAATACAAAGACGCCAAATCTGTTATCTTCGATCTGCTCTCTGTCAACACAGAGATGCCAAATCTGTTATCTTCGATCTGCTCTCTGACAATACAGAGACGCCAAATCTGTTATCTTCGATCTGCTCTCTGTCAACACAGAGACGCCAAATCTGTTATCTTCGATCTACTTTCTGACAATACAAAGACGCCAAATCTGTTATCTTCGATCTGCTCTCCGTCAATACAGAGACGCCAAATCTGTTATCTTCGATCTGCTTTCTGACAATACAGAGACGCCAAATCTGTTATCTTCGATCTGCTCTCTTACAATTCAGAGATGCCAAATCTACTATCGGTGATCTATATTGTCCCTTAAAGGATATAACCTGTAGAATGCATATGTACTCATGCCCAATGATTTAAGATGCCATGCTCGAGATGAATCAAATGCTCCTAATTATGCAAAATGTTATGAAAATGATTCCTATTTCGGACATCTTTACTCGTTCATCCATCAAAGTTCCACTTTTACTCCAAGTATCAATCATACTCTGCTCATGTGTTTTGAATCAAATTGGTCCTATTATACCATTCTCCAAACGTTACGACCTGCTGAAGGCGATCCTCTCCTACGATTGAATCGTTTGAATTGTCCAATCATCCTTTGGATTGAAAAAGAAATTTCCTTGAGTACTTTCGACCTTTACTCATGGGAATTCTTCAAAAAATTGTTCTGTTTTAGTTTCTCATATTTTCTAGCAATTCCCAGAGTAATATGCAAAACTTCATTTGTAAAAATATTTAGTTCATCAATCATTATTTCAATACAACATACTTTAGAAGACAAATAATCTGATCTTGAGAATAATTAGATAAATCATCAGAGTACAACAAGAAATTAATCTGAAAACATATCTTTGAGAAGAAAAAGAATCTAAAGATAGTAATCTGAACAAAAATTCGATGTCCAGCATATCACAGCTTGAGCTTCTGTACACAAATTCCATAAAGACTATTTTGAGTTTAACATGTGTTTAGAAGATCCAAAGTACTTTGTTGATGCCCCGGTATGTAACACACTCTATTTCTTGTCAAATCTGGTATAACAAAGTTACCGTATGTTTCTTGAATATTTGAGCAGCCCTTTCGGGTTTCAACTCAAAACCCCTTTGGTCTCAAGGTGCCCTTTGCGGGTTTTCACCTTGGCCTCTCCATTTTTTTTTAGAAGTCTCAAAGCGCCCTTTGTGAGTTTTCGCCTTCGCTTCCCTTCTCTTTAGACATAGTACTTCTTGACTGAGTCTGAATTCACTAGATTGGGTAAACTTTTCCCATCCATTTCTGTCAAAATCAAAGCACCACCAGAGAAAGCCTTTTTTACAACATACGACCCTTCCCAATTCGGTATCCATTTTCCTCTAAAGTCTTTCTGTATGGGAAGGATCTTTTTCAATACAAGGTCCGATTTTTTGAATTCTCTTGGACGAAGTTTCTTATCATAGGCTCGCATCATTCGCTTCTAATACATCTGACCATGGCGAATAGCTTTTAGCCTCTTTTCTTCGATCAAGTTCAATTGGTCATACCGCGATTGAATCCATTATGCTTCATCTAGCTTTATCTCCGACAAAATTCGAAGAGAAGGTATTTCGACTTCAATGGATAATACTGCTTCCATCCCATAAACCAACGAGAAAGGAGTTGCCCCAGTAGAGGTTCTGATGGACGTTCAGTAGGCTAAAAGTTCAAATGGTAATTTCTCATGCCAATCTCTGTAGGTTTTAGTCATTTTCCCCACTATCTTCTTGATGTTTTTGTTAGCAGCTTCCACTGCCCCATTCATCTTTGGGCGATATGGAGATGAATTATTATGTTTAATCTTGAATTGGCTGCAGACTTCTGCAATCGTGCTGTTATTCAAGTTCAATGCATTGTCTGATATGATCCTCTCAGGCGTTCTATATCGACAAATGATCTTATTTTTCAAGAATCGCCCTACTGCTGACTTGGTGACACTAGCATAAGAAGCTGCCTATATCCATTTCGTAAAGTAGTCAATGACCACAAAAATGAAACGATGCCCATTCGAAGCTTTTGGTGATATTGGCCCAATGACATCCATGCCCCACATGGAAAAGGGCCATGGAGAAGTCATAACATGTAAGGGTGAAGGTGGTACATGGATCTTGTCTCCATATATCTAGCATTTATGACATTTCTTAGCATAACTGATACAATCTCCTTCCATAGTAGACCAATAGTATCCAAACCTCATGATTTGTCTTGCCATCGTAAAGCCATTAGCATGTGTACCACAAACTCCTTCATGTACTTCTTCCAGGATTTGTTTAGCTTCCACAGCGTCAACGCATCTCAAAAGTACCTGATCTTTCCTTCTTTTATAAAGGATATCCCCATCTAGCACATATTCGCAGGCTAACCTCCTTAAAGTTCTTTTTTCGTTTTCATTTGACTTCTCAAGATATTCACGATTTCTCACATACCGTAATATATCTTGATACTACGGATGATCATCCTTTTCCTCTTCTTCGATGTTACAGCAATGAGCTGGAACCTCCGAAATGCTCATCTGCATTGGTTTTATATCTTCTTGTTTATTTGCTTTAATCATGGAAGCCAATGTCGCCAAAGTATCCGCCATCTGATTTTCGTCCCGTGAGAGATAACTGAAAGTGACGTTATCCAACTCTTCAAGTAACTCTAAAACTACCTTTCGATAATTAATCAATTTGGGGTCCCTTGTTTCCCATTCACCCCTAAGCTGGTATATTACCAACACAGAGTCTCCATATACTTCCAGAGTTCTGATTTTTCGCTCTCTGGCCGCTTGAATCCCGATGATGCATGCTTCACACTCAGCCATATTGTTTGTACAGTCAAAATCCAATTTACATGTGAATGGATAATGATCATCATTTGGGGATACCAAGATTGCCCCAATTCTATTTCCTACTGCATTGGATGCGCCGTCAAAGTTCATCTTCCATGGACGTTCTTCAATAGCTGCCACATACATCAACTCCTCATTAGGGAAATCAAAATTTAATGGCTCATAATCTTCTAGAGCTCTGCTCGCCAAAAATTCTGCTATCGCGCTCCCTTTTATAGCCTTTTGACTCACATAGACTATGTCAAATTCTGAAAGCAATATTTGCCACCTTGCCATTCTTCCATTTAATGCTGTTGACTCCATCATATACTTTAATGGATCAAGTTTTGAAATTAACCAAGTTGTATGATATAACATATATTGCCTTAACCTTCGAGTCGTCCAGATTAAAGCACAACATAATTTCTCAATTGGCGAATATCTCATCTCACACTCTGTGAATTTCTTGCTGAGGTAGTATATCGCCTTCTCTTTTCTTTTCGACTCGTCATGTTGGCCAAGCACACATCCTATAGAATTACTAAACACTGATAAGTACAGAATTAATGGTCTATCTGGACTAGGCAGAGATAACACTGGAGCATTTAACAAGTATTGCTTAACCTTATCAAAAGCATTCTGGCATTCTTCATCACAAGTACCTTGGTTGTGTTTTCTAAGGAGGCGAAATATAGGATCACATTTCTCGGTTAATTGCGAAACAAATCGAGCAATATAATTCAATCTTCCAAGAAAACCCCGTACTTCCTTCTAAATACGTGGTGGAGGCAATTCTCGTATGGCTCTAACTTTGTCTGAGTCAACTTCTATTCTCTTTTCGCTGACCACAAAGCCCAATAACTTCCCCGACCTAGCTCCGAAGATGCATTTTGCCGGATTAAGCTTCAACTGAAATTTCCTTAATCTCAGGAACAACTTCCTCAAGACTTTAATATGCTCCCTTTCTGTTCGAGATTTAGCAATCATGTCATCAACATACACCTCAATCTCTTTATGCATCATATCGTGAAATAAGGTCACCATAGCCCTTTGATATGTTGCCCCTGCATTCTTTAGTCCGAAGGGCATTACCTTGTAACAGAAGGTGCCCCATAATGTTATAAAAGTGATTTTATCGATGTCCTCAGGATGCATATTTATCTGATTGTACCCTGAGAAGCCATCCATAAAGGAGAACAACGAATATACCGCTGTATTATCCACCAAAGTGTCACTGTGCGGTAGAGAAAAGTTATCCTTTGGGCTAGCTTTATTCAGATCTCTGTAATCAACACATATTCGTACCTTCCCATCCTTCTTAGGGACAGACACAATATTGGCCACCCATTCTAAATACTTAACCTCTTATAGGAATCCAGCATCAAACTGCTTTTTAACTTCATCTTTTATTTTCAGCACAATATCAGGCCTCATCCTTCGCAATTTTTGTTGGATTGGCTTGCAATCTTGTCTTATGGGGAGGCGATGTACTACGATATCAGTATTCAAACCTGACATATCCTCATATGACCATGCAAAGATGTCTTTGAATTCCCGTAGTAGCTCAACAAGGCCTTGTCTCATTTTTTTAGCAATATGCGTGCCAATTTTTACCTCCTTCCCTTCCTCCAAGGTTATACTCTCTATTGCCTCTTTCTCATGGGGTAGGATTTGTTTCTCCTCTTATTTCACCATTCTCAACAGATCTAGAGACATATCACAATCCCTGTCATCTTCAAAATCCTGAAGTTCTTCTAAACGCATGTCTTGCTCAAAAGAGAACCCAGGATTCATAGTATCAGTACTCATGTCATTGATATCTAGGGACCTGCGGGGTACGAAAGAATGTACAAAGAATAAATGAATTTTCGGAATGTTTTTTTTATATATTTTATGAATAAAATGAAAGAATGTAAAGGTCAAAAGCATATTGAACGGTATAAAATAAAATTCACTTGAATTATGTTTTATTGAAATGTAAATATCTGAACATGAGCCTATTTTACAAATGAAATCTTACTACTCCTAGGCTTTAGAGCAATAAGAGCGTTTTAGAAATTACTCTGAAGAATCTTTAAAAACTACAGGAAGTTCCTCTGCAACCCAATTATTTAAAGAACTTCCCGGTTCGTAAGGGCGAATGCCCTCAAGGTTTCCTCGTTCAGATTCTTCATTATACACAACATTGATGTAACAACCTCCTTCTTCAAGCAACCCTCCTTTAGGGTGAATTATCCCTCCTAATACAAAGGTTTGGGATATATGGGGGAATGTCATCGATTCCCACTCTACTTCTTTTTCGCTTAAACGCACCCTTCTCCTTTCTCGATGCTTCTCCATTTCCCTCCTCCTTTGCTTTTGATCTGGCCTGAAACCCAAACCAAAACGGTCTCTCTTCTCCTTTAACTTTGGAATTTGAATCCCTCCTTGAAGATATCTTCCCAATCCTTTTCCTGGCAAGGCTCCTCTTCCCATTGTCATTTGCAAACCCATCCTTGTAGTTTTGGATATCTTGGGCACCGGCACCTCATTCCCCTCTGAAATGAATGTTGCGTTGAAAAATTCTAATGAATGGAAAGAGCATCCAATTGCCTCCTCGTTTGCTTCTATATAGGGTGCACTACTGGTAACTGTCGTTATAATGTCCTCCTCCGCATTTATAGTGACCAACCGTCCATCAACTACTAACTTTAATTTTTGGTGCAGAGATGAGGGCACCGCTCCTGCCGAATGTATCCAAGGCCTCCCCAATAAGCAAATGTAAGAGGGCTTGATATCCATCACTAAAAAGTTCACCTCATACGTGTTTGGCTCAATCATCAAAGGAATATCAATTCTTCCCATGACCTTTCTCTCTGTGCCATCAAATGCTCTCACTACATTATGGCATGTTTTCATGTGAGAACTGTCAATGGGTAATCTGTTCAGTGTGGACAACGGCATAACATTTAAGGCCGACCCATTATCAATAAGCACAATCGGCAATGTATATCCTTTGCAGCAAGTGGTAATGTGCAAAGCCTTAGCTGATCCCATGCCTCCCGGTGGGATTTCATCATCGTTGAAATAAATGAAATTGTCAGCAATTATGTTACTAACCAATCGATCCAAATTTTTGATGGATATATCATTAGTAACATAAGTCTTGTTGAGCACCTTTATTAATGCTTCCCGATGTGACTCTGAACTTAGAAGCAAAGCCAACACTGATATATGAGCTGCTTGTTTGCGCAATTGACCACGCTGTACTCACTGTGTTTTAAGAAATTTAAAAATTCTTTGGCTTCTTCTTCCTTCACTGGCTCATTAACCAGTGTCTCAGTCCCTATTCCTTTGTCTAAATCTTTTGCTTTTGTAGGCTCAAATTTGACGCCTTCTGCATCGTAGCGCTTCCCACTACGTGTGTAAGAACCCTCACCTTGAGCTTCCTTAGAAGCACTAACTATATCCTCCTTCTCCAGTATTGACACATGGCAGTTATAATTCCAGGGTACCTTCTTATTATCCTTATAAGGAAAGGAAACAGGTTTATGAATGATGACTTTTGGTATCGCTGGTGTTTCAACTTCATTACTTCCTGGTAAAGAAATAATAATCCTCGGCCGGTTTTGATTCTTCGGTGCATATTCTAATGTGCATATATGTCCCTCATTTGCGCCAACTTCATAAAATTCTAGCTCTTTGTTGTCCATAAGGCTTTGTACCAAGGCCTTAAACTCGTCGTATTCTTGGATCTCGTGCCCCTCTTTAGCATGGAACTCACAGTAGTCCCTTACTCCTTTATTCCTCTCTTTAGAGATTATCATCTCTCTTTTCACCATTTCTTCCTAAATCATTTCCATCTGCATTCTCACCTCAGACACGCCCTCTTTAATCCTTCTCATATCCGTATCCCCAACTGTATTTACCCCTTGATCACCATGATTTGGCAACGGGTTCTCTGTACTAGGGGTGTCGTCAAATTTTACGACCCCCATCTTGATTAGTCTTTCCACTGCCTTCTTAAAACCAGTGCAATTTTCAATTGAATGCCCCGATATCCCCGCATGGTACTCACATTTGGCGTTTGCATCATACCATTTGGGATATGGGGGTTGTAACGGTTTCAAATGAAAAGGGGCTATTACATGCGCATTGAATAAACTTTGATAAAGCTCCCGATACGTCACTGGGATAGGCGTAAATAAGACCTTTTCAGAATTCTGTCTCGAACCAGATCCCTTCTTTTGAGAATCTTGTTGCCCAACAGTAGTTACTCTGGGCTGACTAACCGTAACTGCTTTTGAATTATAGCTACTCGTATTATTCACCTCATTATCCTTCCTTCTTAAGGCCGATCTTTTAGTAGCTTCTCCCTCTATCTTGCCACCTCTTATGGTGTTCTCAATCATTTCTCCCTCCATAACTATATCGGTAAAACTCTTGGTGGTACTTCCAATCATGTGGGTAATGAATAGGGCCTTTAAAGTGTTGATGAATAGCATAGTAGTCTCTTTCTCCAAGAGCGGTGGTTGAACTTGCATAGCGACCTCTCTCCACCTCTGGGCATATTGCCTAAAACTTTCATTAGGCTTCTTTTCCATGTTTTGCAAGGTAATTCTATCAGGAATCATGTCAGTCATATGATTATATTGCTGCATAAAAGCTTTCACTAAGTCTCTCCAAGAACCGATCCTTGCGCGACTTAGTTGATTATACCACCTAGCTACTGCCCCAACCAAACTATCCTGAAAACAATGGATCAATAATTGATCATTGTTTACATAACCAGTCATCCGTCTGCAGAACATGGTAATATGGGCTTCCGGGTAAGTAGTCTCATTGTACTTCTCGAATTTTGGTATTTTTGAACTTATGGGGAAGCACCAAGTCTGGGACTAAACTCAAGTCCTTAGCATCCATTCCCTAACGATTATCAGTGTTTTCTAGTGCCCTAAATTTCTCCTCTAACCATCTGCAACGTTCCTCTAATTGCCTTGATGATTCGAGTCTCATTTCTTCCCTCTCAGCTATATCTAGATTGGGGATAACCGGATTGGCAGGATTGAATCCTGAACCAGTTTGAAAGTTCATGGGTATTCCAGCATCAACTTGACCTTGTTGAGGCCTTATTGTGACAGGCGGCCCTCGGGGATATGCCTCAGGTTGGGTCTGTACGTGAGGTGGAGTGAAACTAGGAGGATGACCCTCGTTATCCTCTTCAGTGGTAGTCATAGGGGCTTTTCCTTTATCTGTTGTTCCCCTCAATAGTTGAGCCATCTCAGCCATCATATTCCTTTGAGCCTCCAACATTTGATTCTTCATCTCTTGTTGGATTTTTTCCAATTGCTCCTATAACTGCTTTTGCATTTCTTTTTGAATCTGTTCAAGTCTTTGATCCATATTCTTTGACTTAGCGCGTGTACCGTAGGGATGTGTTGCTTCCAGATTTTCTTTCTCTTACTCTCTCTTTCTCCCTAATAATTTTAACTAATTAGGGTCTTTCTATAAACTTGAATGCATATGATGTGATGAGATGCAAATACATGAATGCTAAAAGATATCGATTATGATTCAGTTTCTTTTTAAAAAACGTTATTTAAGAAACAAAAATCTTTACACAAAACGGATTACAAATACGCCTTTGCCCTCAGGCCCAAGGTTTTAACCCTATCAGCAACAAAGCTAACTCTAGACCTCTATCTGACACTAACTCATATTTTGTACTCAATACATTAGCTTGTACTGCTAGGTCTTGTAAATGATCAGCAACCTCTCGAATCTGGACTATAGCTTCTCCCATGAGATAATCCCTATCTCCAACTTGATCTTGAAGATGGTAAAGTTCTCCCTTCCACTGTTCTTCTCTTGCCTCGAGCTGCTTAATCCGTAGCTCACAGTCCTGTAGTGTTGCTTCCAACCCTCCAATACTGTGCTTCATTTCCTCGATCTTATCCAAGCTTGCCTTTAACTCGACCGCAGAGTTACGACTTCGGTGATGATGAAGAGATCGTCCGAGCTCAGCCACCTTAGTTTTTAATCCTTTATTTTCCTTCTCTAGGGCTTGATTACGCGACTGCATCTCTTAGAACTTCTTCTCCCAATACTCGGCTTTGGCTTTTTCTTCTTGAACCTCTTGTTGCTAGTGCTCTGAAGACTTCCCCAATCCAGCTCTCTTCAATGATAGTTGTGTTTTCTTATACTGCATCTTCAAGTCATCTCGGTCTTCCTCAATCTTCCTCTTTTCTTTCTTTACTTTTTCGACCTCGATTTTCTGAACGTTGACGTCTAAGCTTAGATACATCTTTTCCTCCTCGAGCCTCTCTATCTTTCTTCCAAGCTCCAAACTCTTCCTTTTGAACTCTTGCTTTATGACCTCTAATTCTGATGGAATCACTCGTAACTTCTCCTCCATTGATCGAGCAGCCTCCAAACTTGGTCTAGGGATGTTATCATTAACCCTCTTACTAAACCACCCTTTGTATTCAAAAGTCGTCGTCAATCCTTTAGTCAGAATCTTCACACAGCAAACCTTCTTACAAGCCTCGGAGATTTCTCGCATCTTCTTCTTATAATGATCACCTTTATATGGGAAGTCACTCTAAGCTAGCCCTTGTGTTGCCGGTATAAACTGCTCTGCCTTGTATTGCCTTAGGACAAGTAATGGTGTATAACCAACAACTCCCCAAATTCCAGGAAGAGGTACCCAATCAAAGTTTCTGCACCAATAAAGAATTTCGCTAGGGGTCATCCAAGGGGCTTTCTAAATAACATCTTCTTCTCGGAGGTTCTGAAGTATTTCTATCCACCTTTCCTCTGTAATGCCATCCCTCCTTGGTGTAGCTGCTGCATCCTTTAGCAGAGAATAGTCCTTGAAGAACAATCGGTAAGGAGCTTTATCTACCTTCTAAAAATGACTGTGGAACCAAACTAATAACAACTGTGCACATCCAATGAATCTACCTTCACCAGCTCTCCGACATGCACTCAAGGATCTAAACGTCTCGGCTAGGATTGTAGGCACAGGCGTGTTCTACTTACTAATTCGATCGAATAAATCTGCAACTGCCTCATCTATGTGCCCCATAGCTTTTGGGAAAATCATCAATCCATACATACTTAAGGCCAATACATCAACTTTCTTCTTCACATCTGGGTATGCCAATATCAAATCCCTCAAACTTACCCACAGAATGCATTTGCTATCACCCTTTTGTTGGATTCGAGCTGCGGCCCACTGTTCACTCACCCCTGTAATCGTCATTAATTTCTTCACGAAAGTTAGGGGATTAACAGCTCTAACATAAGCTTTGTTACATTGAATTTTTGGGCAACGAAGCAAGGTCGTATACTCCTCCAAAGTAGGTACTAAGTCTACTTCTCCAAATGTAAAACAACTATAAGCAGGGTTCCAGAACTGTACCATAGCTCGAAACAGATGCTTATCCACCTTGATGTCTAGCAAATAGGGAAGATCTCGATAATTCTGATAGAAAAGCTGCTTAGCCTCGTCATCCCATTGAGCCCAAATGTCTCTCAACTCTTGAAACTCATTCTGTGTCGAATTAATACGAGTGAAGTCCCATAACTCTGAGGTATACCCATCGGTAATACTATCTTCTTTCTCTAACTGGGTTTTCTCTGACCAGGTACAGACAGAGGCATTGTCCTTCACTTTATCAAGATATTCGTTCCCCATTACAAAACTTTCTAACCCAGAAATCGAACCGTGAATCGATACCTTTTAATGTTGAATGACATGCAATGATAACAAAACAAAATAAATTAGTATCGTATAAAAGTACAACAAACAAACACTTACAAGGGTAGTTTACTAAAAGCTATCACCATAATTCCTAGGGTAAGCGCTTAAAGTTCACTATATGAGTTTCAGTTCTAAAGTGAGGGTACCTGAACCAGCCGTTTCCTCGGTCCTCACCCATTATAGGCTCATATAGACCAAGTTCAGTTCAGGGGGACACATTTCCCCATGGCCATGCGGAGATGAAAATCTCACGAAGGCATAGGTACAGTATCCCAGAAGTAATCCACTAGCTCATACGGAGGTGAAAACCTCACGAAAGCGTAGCTTCTCACTCCCACTTAAAGGTGCGACCACAGCGGTCATGTAAATGCAATGTGCGAAGTCAAAGTAACAACATATGCAGCAAACACATGTAAAAATGATTAATATTTTAAAATCTTCCAAACTTGACATTAAGACAAAAAATCAATTTCTTGGCTTGACTCTCTTATAAGTCCCCAGTGGAGTCGCCAAGCTGTCGAAACCCTTTTTTAAGGGGATGGGTATTTTGAAAACGGGAGTCGCCACCAACCTTTTAAAGTGTGATTGGGTCACCTTATAAAACATTTTGGTCTATGAAATTATGAGAAAACAGGCTCGGGAGTCGGTTACGTACGAGGAAGGGTTAGCACCCTCGCAACGCCCAAAATTGGTACCAAATTGAATAGTTTTGTCTTAATATCAAAAGCTTGAAAGAATTTAGAAATAAGATCTTTTTTAAAACCGTAATAATTTAAGTTGAAAATCGAGATTCTTTTGTTCCAAAAGAATACAAACATCACATCTAGCATGATTGGACACAATATTCTTAAACCTTCGTAACTAAAATCATCCCGTGATTTACAAAATCTATTTAAAAGGATACTTTAGACATTTAGACAAACGAGAAATCGCAACCCAGCATGTTAGGGCACTATTTCCCGAATTCCTAAATATAAAAAAACATTGCCTCATTTTTAAAATTCCTTTGGATTAAACGAAATATAAAAGTTTTTAAAGCGATGACGCATTCTTTAACATTTCATGCAAATATAATATAGAAAATGATAAGTAACAACATAAATAACACAATATACATTAACATTTTATGCATATAAAAAAAAACATAAATATACATGCATTATGCAAAATACAACATAGAACATAACGAATATAACAATATTAATTACATAATATATATAATAATATTACATGCATTAACGACGTAAATAGTTAATTTTCATGCAAATATGTATAAACAGTAAATAACATAAAAATATCAAATAATTTTTGAGAGCATGTTAAAACGATACTAAATAGATCCAAAAGGACGCAAAAATAAATAAACGAATTATAAACATATAAAAATAAGTCAAAAAATGATAAAAACTAAATGTAATTAAAATTAAATGAGGAATTTAAAAAATATTTAAAACCATAGATAAATAATAAAGGAGAAAATTATATATATAGTTAATAAAAATATACTATATGATGTAATAATTTAATATATATTTTATGAAATAATATTATATAATAGGAATAAAACTTTATTATAAATTTTAGAGTATTACATACTAAATTTTAATAATGATATATAAAAATGTAATGTTTAATAATAATTTACAATTTTTAAAATTATACATAATAATAAATAATTATATAATATATAATAAAATAATATAGTGAACAATATATATATGATAAAATGATATATAATGAAATGTATAAATCAAAGTATATAATAAAATATAAATAATATAACCAATAATACACAAATGAAAATGAAAATAATATATGTAATAATTTTTCATATATAAATAATGTTTATAGTAAAATAAATACTGTATATTATATTTAAAATAAATAAATTATAAAGAGAAAAAAAAGGATTAAAATAAAAATAAAAACTCTAGGGTTAATTTTAAAATAAAATGAATTTTTGGATCCAATTGAAACGCGCGTTAAAATCCGAGGGACTCACTGAGCAATTAGCCCTAATCCCAAAAACGACATCGTTTCCAAAATAAGTCTTATTATAGCAGCTAGGACTAAATTAAAACAGGAATAAAAAGTCAGGGCAAAATTATAATAAAAATAAAATAAAATTATAAATATTAAAAATATGGAAGGACCAATTGGGCAATTTGCCCATTTCCCAAACAACGCGCAGATTTTACCCAAATCCCGGGTCAACGCGCGGATCCTAGCTTTGGAACGACACTGTTTTAAAGCTTATTTTTTTAAGCAAAACGACGCCGTTTCTATAAGGCTATAAAAGCCAAGTTTCAGCAAAAAAAAATCATTTTAAAACTGATTTTAAAAAAAAAACAAAAGGATTCTCTGAAAGGGGGCCGAGAGCAAACCCTCGGAGCTTTGTCGAGCCTCCGTCATCGGGATCCCACGTGCTCACGTGCCGCCACTGACTCCGCCAGGTACGACGATCAGAATACGAAACGTTTCGCTTTTTACAGGCAAAAAGGTAATCTCTTTTATTTATTTTTTTAGTATTTCACATGGATGAAACGTTGATATCTAAGAAAAAAAAAGAATCACCTCTGTTTTCTGACAAAGTGAAGAAATCTGTAATCTATTCTCTTGTGCTATTTTTTTCTTTTTGTCCCCTTACAGATTAAAAAGAAAGGCTTTTATAGCCCTTTGTAAATCATTATAAGATTTCTTTCCATATTTTGCTTCTCTTTTCTGCTGTGGTTCTTTCCATTTTGCAGATATCGTCGAGGATCTCACGGCGATGAGTGCTGGCATTGATTTGTGCACCGATTGTAGCATGATACAAGGCTGGAGTCACGGCGCCAGTGGAGACGTTGCTGGAAAGTCACTGGAACGACGCGAGACGAAAAGGCGCGTCGGTTGGAGTGCTTGCGGCGCCTAGGGTTTCTGAAACCCTAGGTCTTCTGTCCTTAGTTTACAGTTTGGGCCTCTTCGGCTCCGTTCATTTTTGGGTTAAGGGTGTACTGGGCTAGTGGGTAGTTTAGGCTAATTGGGTCTGGGTGTAACCAGGTATAGGGTTAATGAATTTTGGGCTATAAACTGTAATTGGGCTAAATGTAATCTGGATTTGTAAATGGACTGTTTAAAGGACCTTATTTAATGGACTATTTTTTTTTGTTTTAATTTCGGCAAACTTTGTTTATTTATTTTACGGGCCCGGGCAGAAATGGGCTACTACAGTGGCGCTAATCGGAAAACGCTGCAAAAGGTTAGAGCTATAGCGGCGTAAAAGGTCTAGCATTAGCGGCGTTTATGAGAAAAAGGCCGCAAAAGGTCTGGCATTAGCGGCGTTGCGGCGTTCTTGTGAAAAACGCCGTAAAAGGTCAAGTATTAACGGCGTCAAAAACGCCGCAAAAAATCATTATATTTTAAACAAAATAGCGCCGTTTTGCTCCTTGTATTCTCACCCATGCATGCACTCTTTCATCCTCTTCTATTTATTATTTAACTAGTTTCTTTATGTTAATTAAAATACAATTTATTTTTAATTTAATATCTAAAATCTTCAAAAAAATTTAATGGCACGTAAAAAAATTTAAAAGTAAAAACATAAAAAATATATGTTAAAAATAAAAAAAAAATTAAAATACTATTATTTAAAATAATTTTAAAGTTTTTTTGGTATATGACTGATTGTTTTTTAATTTATATATTAAATAATTTCTTATATAATTGTAAAAGAGATAATATTAATTTTAATATATTAAAATTATCATTATAGTTTAAATTATTTAAGAGATAATAGATAAACTTTATATATATTAAAATTAAAAAAATTGCTAACCCATGCATCTCTAGAGAAACAAGATTAATCAATAAATTGAAAATTTTAATTTAATTTCCTAAAATATTGAAAGAATATATAATTACAAAAGAGAAAAATTTTAAAGCTTTTTTTTTTTCATATTTTGAAATTTTTTGTTTTTGTTTTTGTTTTCCTACATAAAAAATTATATAAAAATTTATAATTTTATCTAATTCTTTTAAATATTACTTAAATTTTAAAAAATTATTTAATTAAAATTTATATGAAAGATACAATAATTCAATATAAAAATTATAAAAAAGTTAGACGTTAGCGGCGTTTATGAGAAAAACGCCGCAAAAGGTAAGCAACAACAGCGTTTTTGTTCCAAGCATAGAAAAAAGTTGAGCAGTAGTGGCGTTTTTGGTCCAAACGGCGCGAATATGTATATTTTTTTTCAAAACGACATCGTTTTGTTACCCCAAAAGTCTTTTTTCCAAAATCAGTTCCAAAATTTCACATGAAATCTCTTCTTCCTTTTTTCCCCCATTTTATTTTTCCCAAACCATTTCTCTCCTACCCCGATTCCCTTTATTTTTCCCCCAATGTCCCCAAATCAGTAGCTCTCTGCATCTCCGTCAGCAGGCCTCTGCTGCTTCTCCTTGTAAGTTTATTAAGTGTAATAAATTACTATTAGTTGAATTATGTCGAGACCATTTTTAAATCGAGTTTTGAAAAATGGGAATCGACTTTAAAAACAGAAACGGGAGTCGCCACCAATCTTTTTAGGTGTGATTGGATCACCTTTAAAACATCATTAGTTTTTTGGCCTACGAAATCAGAAAACGGGTTCGAGAGCCGGTTACGTACGAGGAAGGCTTAGCACCCCCGTAACGCCCAAAAATTGGTATCTAATTGATTATTAAATGTCTTTAATGTCGGAAATTTAAAAATTTTAAGATGCAATCCTCTTTTAAATATTTTTATTTTGAAAATTGAGGTTCACTTGTATCAAAATATTGACACTAAGTTAGCATTTTGGAAATCCCTATCTCAAAAACAACAAAATGCCATATCCAGTAAGTTAGGACACAACGCTTTGAAATTCCAATACAGTTGCTCGTATTTTGAAAATCTGAAAAAACTTAGAAGGGTACTTGACTATTCGAACTCAACGAGAAAAGTTGCAACCCAATAAGTTAGGGCACTACTTCTCTCAAAGTTTCCAAACACCAAGCATTGCCTTTTTATTTTTGAAAACTTTGAAGTCTCGTTTTTAAAACCGATACATGAAGGAGCATATCAACATTATGGAATAGAATACTGCAATAATAAGTAAATAAACATGCATTTTAACGATACAATGACAATAATACAAAGATCATATACTATATACATACATGTTTAAAATTACATCACATCATATATACAAAGATACAAATAGCGTATATTGAAGATGAATAAGCAAAACATACAAACATACAAAGTAATAATTAAGAAATGATGCATGATATACAATCTAATATAAAAAAATATCAATGTACATGTTCATAAAATATAAGATCAAATAATAATTATAAAATAACATTTAATACATAAATGATATATACAATATAAAAATACATAAAAGAATTAGTATATACATAAATATAAAATAAAATGAGTAATTGTTAACAAAATATACTTATAATACAAATAAAAATATGATATTTAATAATAATTTTTTTAAAATAGTATTTAATATATAATATATAATATATAATAAAGAATTTATAAAAGAATTATATAAAATAAAAATAAATCGGTTTTTTTCTTTTAAAAAAATGATATATAAAAGAAATTTTTATATAAATATATAAATAGTTTTTAATAATAATATGTATAGTTTTAAAATAATTATAAAATAATTATATAAAAATATCAGTTTAAAATGAAATAACACATAATAAATAAATAATCAATGATGAAATATGTATATAATATGAGTTAAAAATAATAATTTACAAATTTTAAAATTATAAATAATATAATATATAATATAAGACATAAATAATATAATAGATAATATACGATATAATAAAATAATAAGTAATATATAATAAAAATATAATAAATGTTATATAATAAAATATAATATAAATATATAGGAAAATAATATGTGATAAATAAAATTTTTATATAAATATATAAATAGTACTCTTAATAATAATATATATGTATATATTTTAAATAAATAAATTATATTAAAAAATAAAAAAAAGGCTAAATTGAATTTAAATAAAATTATAAGGCTAATTTGCAAAATAGTAAAAATTCTAGGCCTGATTTGCAAGAATTAAAAACGTCAAAGGACTCATTGGACAATTTGCCCTAATTCTAAACGACGTCGTTTTCTTGATATTGTTTTAAAAATCACTTATGGGACCAAATTGAAACAAAATTAGAATATAAGGGCTTAATTAAAAAGTAAAATAGAATCAAACTGAAAATTCATAAAACACGGAGGATCAATCGGGCAAATTGCCCATTTTCCAAAATCACGCGGATCCTCCCCGGTCACAGTCAACGCAACGCGGATCTATGCCTAGAAACGACGCGTCGTTTTATGCTTATCGATTAAGCCAAAACGGCACACGTTTCAATTATACTATATAAGTCAAACTTTTAGTTTTAAATTCATTTGCAACCCGAGTTTAAAAAAAATCTAAAATTTTCTCTGAAATGAGAGGGGAGAGAGAGAGATCTAGGCTCCGGTCTCCGTCGAGCTGAGCCCCTGTCGTCAGCCTCACACGTCCACGCGCTGTTGCCGACTCCTCCCCGTACAGTGGTCGGAGGCCCAAAATCTCGATTTTAAATGTGATTTCGACGGTAAATTTATTTTATTTTTAATGGTATTTGCATGCATATAGAGAAAAAGAAGAAAAATGAAACAAAGTAAGAGTATATCACCTCTTAAAGAAACTGCTTGAACTCTTTTATGAATAAGTATATGTATTTCTCCTTTTGTAAAAAAAATAATCCAGTCCCTTTACATTGTTTTGATTCGGGCTTTTATAGCCACTACTGTTATTACATAAACTGGGAAAGAAATCTTTTTATCTCTTTCCATATTTGTTTTCTTTGCTGCTGTAGTTCTTTCCTTCTTTTGCAGGTATCAACGGAGAATCTGGCAGTGAATGTGCTGGTGTGGATTCGCACGCTGATTACGGAGGTAGAGTCCCGGCGCTGATGGAGGGTCACTAGAATGACGTGAGCAAATGCGTCCGTTGGGATGGCTTCTGGAATCTTCTGTTTGCGGCGCGAGGAGAAAGAGCTAGGGTTGGAAACCCTAGCTGGTAATTTTAAGTTTTGGGCCTCTGTTATTTGAGTCTGGTTTAGTCCTGGGCTATGTAGGGTGTAACCGGTCTGTTTGGGTGTGTGTATAACGGGTCTGAGGTATTTGGGCCTGTGTTTGGGATCTTGTAAACTGGACTTTATATGGACTGTTTAAAATAAATAAATATTTTTTTTGTTTTATTTAAGCCCGGCCAAATTTGGGCTATTACAGCTGCCCCTCTTTGCTCATTGCTGTGTAACGGGAATCGAGCAAAGACTCATAGAAAGACCAAATTTGACTGGTCTTATCCAATCATGGTTCTCAATCTGCTCAATGTAAACTCAGAACTGTCGTGCTAATGTCTTCGATCTGCTCTCTGTCGAATACAAAGATGCCAAATCATCTTGGATCTGCCTCAATGAAGGTCAAATTTGCTACGTCTTCGATCTGCTCCCCGTCGAATATAGAGAGATAAGAACTGTCATCTTGGATCTACTCCCCATCTATTACAGAGAGATAAGATTCGCCATCTTGGATCTGTCCCAATGAAGGTCAGATCTGCTACGTCTTCAATCTGCTCCCCGTCGAATACAGAGAGATAAGATCTGTCATCTTGGATCTACTCCCCGTCCATTACAGAGAGATAAGATCCGCCATCTTGGATCTGCCCCGATGAAGGTCAGATCTGCTATGTCTTTGATCTGCTCCCTGTCGAATACAGGGAGATAAGATCTGCCATCTTGGATCTACTCCCCGTCCATTACAGAGAGATAAGATCCACCATCTTGGATCTACCCCGATGAAGGTCAGATCTGCTATGTCTTTGATCTGCTCCCCGTCGAATATAGGGAGATAAGATCTGCCATCTTGGATCTACTCCCCGTCCATTACATAGAGATAAGATCCGCCATCTTGGATCTGCCCCGATGAAGGTCAGATCTGCTATGTCTTTGATCTGCTCCCCATCGAATACAGAGAGATAAGATCTGCTATCTTCAACTTGTTCCCTATAAACACAGGGATGCCATGTTGAAATCTTCGATCTTCATTGTCCCCTAGAGGACATAACCTGTAGAATGTGTATATGCCTATGCCTAATGATTAGGATGCCATGATTGAAATGAGTCAAATGCCCCTAATTAGACATATTATGATGCAAAATTTTGTGAACATGACCCCTATCCTAGACGTCACCACTCATTCCTTCATTTGTCTTTTATTTTCTCAAAGTATTATTCTTGCTCAGCCTGTGGGCCTGTACTGCTCCTCAAATGCTACGATCCACTGAGGATGTCTGTAAGATAATCTTTCCCTAGAATTGAATCGTTGGTTTTGTCCATTTTCCTTTTGGACCAGAAGAAAGAAATTCCTCGAGTTCCTTCATCCCTTACTTATGTGAATTTCTCGAACAATTGTCCTGTTTTAGTTTCTTGTATTATCTAGAAATTTCCAGAGTAATGCGTAAAACTTCGTTTGTGGACATATTTAGTTCATCTATCATTATTTCAATGCAACATACTTAAAGAATAATGGAAGATGAATAAATCTTTAAGAATAATTGGATTTGAATGAATTATCAAAAAAGATACAAAGGAAATTAATCTGATAGCCTATCTTTGAGAAAAAAATCTAAAGATAGCAAACAGGCCAAAAGTTAGATGCCCTAGATATCACCGCTTGAGCACTTATACATCAATTTCATGAAGGCATGTGTTTAGAAGATTCAAAGTACTCTGTCGATGCCCTAGTATGCAACGTTCTTCGTTCTTTGTTGAGCAAGATTACCGGATGCTTTAAAATTTGAGTCGCCCATTCGGGTTTTCAACTCAAAACCCCTTTGGTCACAAGGTGCCCTTTGCGGGTTTTCACCTTGGCCTCTCCATTTTTTTTATTTTTTCTTTTTTTTGTTTTTCGAAACCTCAAAGCGCCCTTTGCGGGTTTTCACCTTGGATTCTCTTCTCCTTTAGACAAAGTATTTTTTAACTGAGTCTGAATTCACTGGATTGGGTAAACTTTTCCCATCCATTTTCGTTAAGATCAATGCACCGCCAGAGAAAGCTTTCTTCACGACATACGACCCCTCCCAATTCGGCATCCATTTCCCCCTAAAGTCTTTTTGAATAGGAAGGATCTTTTTTAGTACAAGGTCTCCCTCGTGAAACTCTCTTGGTCGAACTTTCTTGTCATAAGCTCGCATCATTCGCTTCTGATACATCTGACCATGTCGAATGGCTCTTAGCCTCTTTTCCTCAATCAAGTTTAACTGGTCATATCGGGATTGAACCCATTCAGCTTCATCTAAACTTATCTCCGTCAAAATTCGAAGAGAAGGTATTTCTACTTCAATAGGTAACACTACTTCCATCCCATAAACTAACGAGAATGGGGTTTCCCCAGTAGAGGTTCTGATAGATGTTTGATAGGCCAGGAGTCAAACGGTAACTTCTCATGCCAATCTCTATAAGTCTCAGTCATCTTCCTCACTATTTTCTTAATGTTCTTGTTGGCGGCCTCCACTGCCCCATTCATTTTTGGGCATAGGGAGAAGAATTGTGATGCTTGATCTTGAACTGGTCGCAAACCTCTGCTATCGTTTTGTTGTTCAAGTTCAATGCATTGTCAGATATGATCTTCTCAGGCATTTCATACCGACAAATGATTTCCTTCTTCAAGAATCGGCTCACAGCTGACTAAGTAATATTCGCATAAGAAGCAGCCTCTACCCATTTTGTAAAGTAGTCAATTACCACGAAGATAAACTGATGTCCATTCGAAGCTTTCGGTGATATTGGCCCAATGACATCCATGCCCTACATGGAGAAGGGCCATGGAGAAGTCATGACATGCAAAGGTGAAGGTGGTATATGAATTTTGTCCCCATAAATCTGACACTTATGGCATTTCTTGGCATAGTTGATACAGTCCCCTTCCATAGTGGCCCAATAATAGTCAAACCTCATGATTTGCCTTGCCATCGTGAACCCATTTGCATGCGTCCCACATATACCTTCATGAACTTATTCTAAAATTAGCTTAGCTTCCACAGCATCGACACATCTCAAAAGTACTTGGTCTTTCCTTCTCTTGTACAGGATATTCCCGTCAAAGATATAGTCGCAAGCTAACCTTCGCAAAGTTCGTTTGTCATTTTCATTGGCCTGTTCAGGGTATTTACGATCTCTCACATATCGTAATATATCCTGATACCAAGGGTTATCATCCTTTTCTTCCTTCTCAATGTTACAACAATGAGCTGGAGCCTCGTAGACACTCATTTGAATTGGTCTCATCTCTTTCTCTTTATTTGCCTTAATCATTGTGGCCAAGGTTGCTAAAGCATCTGCCATCTGATTTTCGTCTTGTGGGAGATAATTGAAGGTGATGTCATCGAACTCCTCAAGTAACCCTAAAACTACCTTTCGATAATTGATCAATTTAGGGTCCCTTGTCTCCCATTCACCTCTAAGCTGATAAATTACCAACGCAGAGTCTCCATACACTTCTAGGGTTTTTATACCTCGCTCTATAGCTGCTTGAAGTCCCATGATACATGCTTCATACTCAGCCATATTGTTCGTGCAATCAAAGTCCAACTTGCACGTCAACGGGTAATGATCGCCATTCAGGGATACCAAGACTGCCCCAATTCCATTTTCGACTGCATTAGAAGCCCCATCAAAATTTAGCTTCCAAGAAGAATCTTCGGTCGTTGCTATACACATTAACTCCTCATTTGGAAAATCAAAGTTCAATGGCTCATAATCCTCTAGAGCCCTACTGGCCAAGAAGTCTGCTATCGCACTTTCTTTTATAGCCTTCTGACTTATGTAAACTATATCAAACTCTGAAAGCAAAATTTGCCATCTCGCCATTCTCCTATTTAGAGCCGTTGACTCCATCATGTATTTTAATGGATCAAGCTTTGAGATGAGCCAAGTGGTATGGTATAGCATGTACTGTCTTAATCTCCGAGTTGTCCAAATCAACGCATAGCACAACTTTTCAATTGGTGGATATCTCATTTCACAGTCAGTGAATTTCTTACTGAGATAATAAATTGCCTTCTCCTTTTTTCCTGACTCGTCATGCTGGCCAAGCACACATCCCATAGAATTACTGAACACTGACAAGTACAGTATTAACGGTTTATCTGGGCTAGGTGGAGATAATACTGGAGCATTCAACAAATACTGCTTGACCTTTTCAAAAGCATTCTGGCATTCCTCATCCCAAGTACCTTGATTGTGCTTTCTAAGGAGGCGAAAGATAGGATCACATTTCTCGGTTAGTTGTGAAATGAACCGAGCGATGTAATTCAACCTTCCTAGGAATCCTCAAACTTCTTTTTGAGTTTGTGGTGGAGGCAATTCTCGTATCGCTCTGACTTTGTCTAAATCAACTTCTATTCCCTTTTCACTGACTACGAAACCCAATAGCTTTCCCGATCTAGCTCCGACGGTGCACTTTGCCGGATTGAGCCTCAACTGAAACTTCCTCAACCTCAAGAATAGTCTTCTTAAAACTTCAATATGCTCTTTCTCTGTTTGGGACTTAGCAATCATGTCATTAACATACACTTCAATGTTCTTATGCATCATGTCATGGAACAAGTTCACCATGGCTCACTGTTAGGTTGCCCCTGTGTTCTTCAATCCAAACGGCATTACTTTGTAGCAGAAGGTACCCCACAAGGTTATGAAGGTGGTTTTATCCATGTCCTCTAGATGCATCTTTATCTGATTATACCCTGAGAAACCATCCATAAAGGAAAACAACAAATATCCCGCCGTATTGTCCACCAAAGTGTCGATGTGCGGCAAAGGAAAGTTGTCTTTTGGGCTAGCTTTATTCAGATCTCTATAATCAATGCACATTCGTACCTTCCCGTCCTTCTTAGGGACCGACACAATATTAGCTACCCATTCGGAGTACTTGACCTCTTGTAAGAATCCTGCATCGAACTGCTTCTTAACCTCATCTTTTATTTTTTGAGCAATGTCTGGCCGCATTCTCCGCAACTTCTGTTGGACTGGTTTGAAATCCTGTCTTATCGAAAGACGATGTACTACAATGTCGGTACTCAATTCGGGCATATCCTGATATGACCATGCAAAGATATCCTTGAACTCTTGAAGCAACTCAATCAGACCATGCCTTGTGTCATCGGTAATCAGTGTTCCAATTTTCAACTCCTTCCCTTCCTCTAGGGCTACATTTTCTATTGCCTCTTTCTCATGCAGCATAATTCGTTTTTCCTCATGTTTTACCATTCTTAACAGATCAGGAGACACATCACAATCTTGAACATCTTCAAAATCCTGAGATTCCTCTAAACACATGCCTTGCTCGCAAGAGAAATCAGGAGTTGCGGTATCAGTGCTCATATCATTGATATCTAGGGACCTGTGGGGGTATGAAAGAATATACAAAGAATGAATGAATCTAAGAATGGTTATTTATGTGCTATGAATGAAAGAATGAGAATTGCAAAAGTTTAACGAAATATTGATTGATAAAAAGAAACCATATTCATCCAAATTGATAATAAAATTATGTTTTATTAAAATAATAATAGATGATCATAAGCCTTTTTTCACAAACGTAATCTTACTACTCCTAGGCCCTAGAGTAACAGACATGTTTCGAGAATTACTCTGAAAAATTCCTAAAGACTACAGGAAGGTCCTCCGCAGTCTAATTGTTCAGAGAGCTTCCCGATTCGTAAGGGCAAATGCCCTCAAGGCTTCCTTACTCCAATCCTTCATTGTATACAGCATTAATCTGATGACTTTCTTCTACCAGTAGCCCTCCTAACTTAAAGGGTTTGGATATAGGTGGAAATGTCATCGATTCCCACTCCACTTCTCCTCCGTTTAAACGCGCCTTTCTTTTCGCTTGGTGCTTCTCAATCTCTTGCCTCCGGTGCTTATGGTCTGGCTTGAAACCCAAACCAAAGCGATCCTTCTTCTCAATCAATTTTGGGATTTGAACCCCTCCTTGCAACTGTTTTCCTAGTCCTTTTCCTGGTAATGCTCCCTTCCCTATCATCATTTGCACGGCCATCCTTTTGGCTCTAGACATTTTGGGTACCGACACCTCACTTCTTTCTAAAATGAAGGTTGCATTGATGATTTCTAAATAGTGGAAAGAACACTCAATAGCCTCTTCATTTGCCTCGACATAAGACGCCTTGCTAGTGACTACTGCTATAATATCCTCCTCCGCATTGATGGTTATTAACCGTCCATCTGTCACTAACTTTAATTTTTGGTGCAATGAGGAGGGCACCGCTCCTGCTGAGTGTATCCATGGTCTCCCCCAATAAACAATTATAGGAGGGCTTGATATCCATCACCAAGAAATCAACTTCATATGTATTTGGCCCAATTTCCAAAGGGATGTCAATTCGTCCCATCACTTTCCTTTTGGTTCCATCGACGGCTCTTACCACATTGTGACATGTCTTCATATGTGAACTGTCAATGGGTAATCTGTTCAATGTGGATAATGGAAGGACGTTCAAAGTCGACCCATTATCAACGAGTATGCTTGGAAGCGTGTATCACTTGCACCGAGTAGTGATGTGCAAGGCCCTGTTTGACCCTACGCCTCCAAGTGGAATTTCATCATCATTGAAGTAGATGAAATTGTCAGCACTGATGTTATTTACCAACCGGTCCAACTTGTTAACGGATATGTCATGGGTGACATATGTTTCGTTAAGTACCTTCATTAATGCATCCCGATGCACCTCAGAACTCAGAAGTAAGGCTAATACTGATATACGCGCTGGTTGCCTACGCAACTGATCAACCACACTGTACTCGCTATGCTTAAGGAACTTTAGAAACTCCTTAGCCTCTTCCTCCTTTACCGGCTCCTTGATAGGCACTTCAACCTCTTTCTTCTTCTCAACGTCCACATCCTTTGTTTTTGCGGGCTCCACTCTGATGCCCCCCTCATCATAGCGCTTCCCACTTCGTGTATGGGAACTTTCATTTTGCACGCCCCTAGACGCACTGGCTATACTCTCCCACTCAGGTACTGTTACGCTGCAGTCATAGCTCCATAGCACCCTCTTGTCATCCTTGTAAGGAAAAGGAGTGGGTTTATGAATGACAACCTTGGGCCCGGTTTGCGCCCCTACTTCATTATTCCCCGGCAAGGAAGTAATAATTCTTGATCGGCTGGTTCCTTGTCGTTCATTTTCCAGCACACATATTTGTCTTTTGCAAGAACTACCCTAAAAAATCTATAACTCTTTGTTAACCATAAAGCCTTGCACTATGGCCTTGAAATCTTCACAATTTTGGATCATATGACCCACCTCTCCATGGAATTCACAATAGTTCCCCATTCTTTCTCTACCTTTTTCAGAGGTCAACATACCTCTCTTCACCATCTCCTCCCATATTACTTTCATGGGTGTCTTCACCTTAGCAACATCTTCTTTGATTCTTCCTTCCCTAGTTTCATCAATTACATTCACTCCTTGATTGCCATGATCTGGTAATAGATTTTCAGCATTAGGGGTACTGTCAAATTTCACAACCCCCATCTTGATAAGCCTCTCCACAACCTTCTTGAATCCGGTGCAATTTTCAATCGAATGCCCCAGTATTCCCACGTGATAATCGCATTTAGCGTTTGCATCATACCATTTGGGGTACGGTGGCTGTAGCGGTTTCAAGTGAAATGGAGCAATAGCATGTGCATCATATAAGCTTTGATAAAGCTCACGATACGTCACAGGGATAGGTGTGAATTGCATCCTTTCTAAATTCTGTCTTGTGCCCGATTTCTATCTTTGAGTACTTTGTTGCTCGACCGTGGCTGCTTTAGGTTGACCAACTGTGATTGTCCTCGAGTTGAAACTATTCATGTTATTCACCTCGTTGTCTTTTCTCCTTGGGGCCGATCTTTTAGCCGTTTCCCCCTCAATTTTACCACCCCTTATGGCGTTCTCAATCATCTCTCCTGCCATAACTATATCCGTGAAACTTTTCGTGGTGCTCCCAATCATGTGAGTGATGAACGACGCTTTCAAAGTGTTGATAAACAACATGGTGGTCTCTTTTTCTAACAGTGGCGGTTGTACTTGCATTGCTACTTCCCTCCATCGTTGTGCGTATTGCCTAAATTTTTCATTAGGCTTTTTCTCCATGTTTTGAAGCGTGATCCTGTCCAGCGTCATATCAGTCACATGGTTGTACTGTTGTATGAAGGCTTGTGCAAGATCTCTCCATGAACCAATTCTTGCACTGCTCAACTGATTATACCACCTAGCCGCTGCTCCTACCAAGCTGTCTTGAAAATAATGGATCAATAATTGATCATTGTTCACATACCCAGTCATTCTCCTACAAAACATTGTTATGTGTGCCTCTGGGCAAGTAGTCCCATTGTACTTTTCAAACTCTGGCATCTTAAATTTGTGAGGAAGCACCAAGTCTGGGACCAAACTTAAGTCTTTGGCATCAATCCCATGATGATTGCCAGCACCTTCCAAAACCCTAAACTTCTCCTCTAACCACTTGCAATTCCTTCTCCATCATATCCAGATCAGGAGTGATAGGGTTGATCGGGTTATCGCCCAAATTAATTCCTGACCCAGATGGGAAATTCACGGGGATTCCAGCATCAACCGGCCCATGTTGAGGCCTTACAGTGACAGATGGCCTTCTAGGAGGTGCATCGGTTTGCAGTGGAACATGAGGCGGAGTAAATCCCGGAGGATGATCCTCACCCTCCTCTCCAGTGTTAGCCATGGGGGCCTTCCCTTTATCAGTGGCCCTTAGCAGCTGAGCCATTTCAGCCATCATATTCCTCTGAGCCTCTAGCATTTGCTCCCTCATGTCATTGTGCATCTTGGCCAACTGATCTTGCAATTGGTCTTGCATATCCTTTTGCATTTGTTCGAACCTTTGATCCATACTCTTAGTTTTAGTGCAGGTGCCGTAAGGATGTGTGATTTCCAAATTTTCTTTTCTACCTTTAGAAGTAAACTTTAACTAATTAGGGTCTTTCTATAACTTTGAATGCATATGATGCGATGTAATGCAAATGCATGAATGCAAAAAGGCATCGATCTCGATTCAATCTCATTTAGAAAACTTTATTTAGAAAAAGAATATCTTTACATATAAATGGATTACATATATGCCTTTGCCCTAATGCCCAAAGTTCTAACTTTATCTAATAAAAGGGCTAACTCTCGACCTTTATCAGACGCTGACTCATACATCATACTCAACGCATCAGCTCGTACTGCTAAGTCTCGAACATATTCAGCAATCTCTCGGATCTGGGCTATAGCCTCTCCAATAATGTAATCCCTATCTCTGACTTGACCTTTAATTTGATGGAGCTCTCCTTTTAAATAATCTTATTGCGCCTCGAGCTGCTCAATCCGAAGTTCACCATCATGCAATGCTATTTCCAAATCTTCAACCTTACTTTTTAACTCGACCGAAGGATCATGGTTTCGGTGCCAACGAAGGGATCTTCCAAGCTCAGTTACCTTAGTCTTCAACCCTTTATTCTCTTTCTCTAATACCAAATTCTGCGACCGCGTCTCTTGGAACTTCCTCTCCCAATACTCGGTTCTAGCTTTTTTCTCTTGAACTTCTTTCTGCCACTATTCCGAAGACCTTCCTAACCCCACTTGCTTTAAAGATACTTGTGCCTTCTTATACTCCTCTTTTAAATCATCTCGGTCTTCTTCAACCTTCCTCTTTTCCTTCCTAACTTTTTCAACCTCCTTCTTTTGCAGGTCAACATCTAGACTCAGGTACATCTTCTCCTCCTCAAGCTTTTCTATCTTCTTTTCGAGTTCCAAATTCTTTCTCTTAAATTCTTGCTTCATGATATCAAGTTTCGAGGGTATCACTTGTAAATATTCCTCCATTGGTCGAGCTTCCTCCATTTTTGTCATAGGGACATTATTGTTAATCCTTCTACTCCTCCACTCGACATATTTCGGGGTCGTAGTAGGATTAATGACCACTCCCTTCAACCGATAAGTCTTGTTCCAAGCACTAGAAACCTCGCTAACCTTCCTCTTGTAATCGGCTCCTCTATATACAAACTCACTTTGAGCCAACCCATGAGTCGCTGGTACGAACTGTCTCAATCCATGCTGTCTCAGCACGAGCAAAGGGGCATAACCAATGGCACCCCAAATTCCCAACAGGGGAACCCAATCAAAGCTGGCGCATCGATAAAGTATCTCACTAGGAACCATCCATGGAGCCCTCCACTCAACATCTTCCGACTGAAGATTCCGCAGTAATGCTATCCAATTCTCTTCCGGCACATCTATTTTCCTAGATGAGGCTACTATATCTTTCAACGGGGAGTAGTTCTCGAAGAAAACCCGACAAACAATCCCATCAATCAATCGGAAGTGACTGTAGAACCAAGCCAAAAGTAACTGAGCACACCCTATAAACTCGCCTACACCAAACCTCCTACATGCACCTAAGGACACAATGTCTCCGCCAAAATCGCAGGGACGGAAGTGACCCTTTTGTTGAGTCGATGAAAAAGATCCGTGGTTGCCTCATCCACATATCCCAAAGCCCTAGGGAAAACCATCAGTCCATACAAACTTAAGGCAAAAATGTCTACCTTCTTCGTCTCATCGGGGTGTGTCAAAATCAGACCTTTCAAAGCGTCCCACGAAATGCACTTGCACTCCCCCTTCTCTTTAATTCTGGCCGTGATCCACTGCTCGCTCATCTCCGTAATGGTCATTAATTTCTTCCAAAAGGTAGGGACACAAGCAGCTCGAGAATAGATCCTATCACTCTGAAACCTGGGACAACGAAGTAAGGCAGTGTACTCCTCCACGATAAGTACCAAGTCTACCTCCCCAAAAGTGAAACAACTGTACGCCGGGTTCCAAAACTGAGCAAGGGCTCGGAACAAGTGCTCATTTACCTGAATATCGAGCAAGTAAGGTAAATCTCCGTAATTATCGTAGAACAACTGCTTGGTATCATTGCTCCACTGATCCCAAATTTCCTTAAGCTCTTGGAGATTATTCTGTGTGACACTAATACAAGTATAATCTGACAGCTCCGACACATATCCCATAGTTATACGGTCTCCCTTTTCTAGCTGAGTTTGCTCTGGCGTTGCCCTCCACTCTATCAAGAAGTCCGTTCTCCATAATAAAACTTCCTAACTTAGAAACTGACCGTGAATCGATACCTTTGTAAATGCAAAATGACATGCAAACAAAAGAAAAGAAATAGTCTGTATCACATGATATCTCAATGATAATTTATAAGGGTAATATCTAAAGTATAACTCTAACTAAGTTGGGCTCTTACGGTTTTTCTATATCAGGTTTTAGTTCTAAAGTTGAGGCACCTGAACCAGCAGATTCCTCGATTCTCACCCATTATAGGCTCATTTGAATCGAGTTCAGTTCAGGGGAATACATTTCCCTATGGCTACACGGTGATGAAAATCTCAAGAAACCATAGGTACGGATGTATCCTGAAAGTGATCCACTATCCTGCACGGAGGCGAAAACCTCAGAAGGCGTAGTTTCTCACTCCCACTTAAGGGTGTGACCACAACGGTCATGCAAATGCAATGCGTATCAGAATATATAACATATACAATAATACAAACTCATGTAATGTAAAGAGGATTGAATTTTAAAATTTTTCAAATTTTCGACATTAAGACAAAAGGTAATAAATTATACGGCTTGACTCTCTTATTAGTCCCCAGTGGAGTTGCCAAGCTGTCGAGACCATTTTTAAATCGAGTTTTGGAAAATGGGAATTGACTTTAAAAACAGAAACAGGAGTCGCCACCAATCTTTTTAGGTGTGATTGGATCACCTTTAAAATATCATTAGTTTTTTGGTCTATGAAATCAGAAAACGGGTTCGGGAGCCGGTTACGTACGAGGAAGGGTTAGCACCCCCGTAACGCCCAAAAATTGGTAATTGTTAACAAAATATACATAAATATACTTATAATAAAATGAGTATATACATAAATAGTACAAATAAATACATAAAAGAATTATTATATACATAAATATAAAATAAAATGAGTAATTGTTAACAAAATATACTTATAATACAAATAAAAATATGATATTTAATAATAATTTTTTTAAAATAGTATTTAATATATAATATATAATATATAATATATAATATATAATATATAATAAAGAATTTATAAAAGAATTATATAAAATAAAAATAAATCGGTTTTTTTTTTTAAAAAATGATATATAAAAGAAATTTTTTTATATTAATATATAAATAGTTTTTAATAATAATATGTATAGTTTTTAAAATAATTATAAAATAATTATATAAAAATATCAGTTTAAAATGAAATAGCACATAATAAATAAATAATCAATGATGAAATATGTATATAATATGAGTTAAAAATAATAATTTTAAAATTTTAAAATTATAAATAATATAATATATAATATAAGACATAAATAATATAATAGATAATATACGATATAATAAAATAATAAGTAATATATAATAAAAATATAATAAATGTTATATAAAAAATATAATATAAATATATAGGAAAATAATATGTGATAAATAAAATTTTTATATAAATATATAAATAGTACTCTAATAATAATATATATGTATATTTTTAAATAAATAAATTATATTAAAAAAATAAAAAAAGGTTAAATTGAATTTAAATAAAATTATAAGGCTAATTTGCAAAATAGTAAAAATTCTAGGCCTGATTTGCAAGAATTAAAAACGTTAAAGGACTCACTGGTCAATTTGCCCTAATCCTAAACGACGTCGTTTTCTTGATATTGTTTTAAAAGTCACTTATGGGACCAAATTGAAACAAAATTAGAATATAAGGGCTTAATTAAAAAGTAAAATAGAGTCAAACTAAAAATTTAGAAAACACGGGAGGATCAATCGGGCAAATTGCCCATTTTCCAAAATCACGCGGATCCTCCCCGGGTCACGGGTCAACGCGCAGATCCTATGCCTAGAAACGACGTCGTTTTATGCTTATCAGATTAAGCCAAAACGGCACCGTTTCAATTATACTATATAAGTCAAACTTTTAGTTTTAAATTCATTTGCAACCTGAGTTTAAAAAAAAAATTGAAATTTTCTCTGAAATGAGAGGGGAGAGAGAGAGATCTAGGCTCCGGTCTCCGTCGAGCTGAGCCCCGGTCATCGGCCTCACGCGCCCACGCGCCGTCGCCGACTCCTCCCCTTACGGTGGTCGGAGGCCCAAAATCTCGATTTTAAATGCGATTTCGACGGTAAATTTATTTTATTTTTAATGGTATTTGCATGCATATAGAGAAAAAGAAGAAAAATGAAACAAAGTAAGAGTATATCACCTCCTAAAGAAACTGCTTGAACTCTTTTATGAATAAGTATATGTATTTCTCCTTTTGTAAAAAAAATAATCTGATCCCTTTACATTGTTTTGATTCGGGCTTTTATAGCCACTACTGTTAGTACATAAACTGGGAAAGAAATCTTTTTATCTCTTTCCATATTTGTTTTGTTTGCTGTTGTGGTTCTTTCCTTCTTTTGCAGGTATCAACGGAGAATCTGGCAGTGAATGTGCTGGTGTGGATTCGCGTGCTGATTACGGAGGTAGAGTCCTGGCGCTGATAGAGGGTCACTGGAACGACGTGAGTAAACGCGTCCGTTGGGATGGCTTCCGGAATCTTCTGTTTGCGGCGCGAGGAGAAAGAGCTAGGGTTGGAAACCCTAGCTGATAATTTTAAGTTTTGGGCCTCTGTTATTTGAGTCTAGTTTAGTCCTGGGCTAGGTAGGGTGTAACTGGTCTGTTTGGGTGTGTGTATAACGGGTCTGAGGTATTTGAGCCTGTGTTTGGGCTCTTGTAAACTGGACTTTATATGGATTGTTTAAAATAAATATTTATTTATTTATTTTCTTTTGTTTTATTTAAGCCCGATCAAATTTGGGCTATTACAAATTATATTTAATTATTTTCCCTAATTTGATTCGTTCCCCCTTAAGTTTGTTCTTTAAATTTATTTAAAACACTATTCATCACTAGGATTTGATTTCGATTGCTCCGATCTGCAATTTTTTTTTCATATTTTTTTTTTCTTATCATCTTCTTTTATGAAAGGCAATATATGAAGTTCCTGGATTTTGTTACTATTTATTTTTTGTTAGTTTACAGTTGAAATTAACCTTCTTATTTATTATTATTTTTTTGCAGATTTCTTTTAAATAACCGGAAGCTGCGAGTTAACTTCAAAATTTGAAGGGACAAAAATGGTATACCGATGATCTCTCTCTTTCTCTCGTTTTAGTTCATGTGCTGGTGCGTAGGGGTGAGCGTTCGATCAAATCGAATCGAATCGAATGAAAAAATTTTGAGTTAATCGAGTTGACGAATCATATTTTATCATCCTAATTTGATTTGAAATTTTCTCGAATCGAGTCGAGTGAGATGGAATTCGAATCGAATCGAATCGAATATATTTGTTCGAGTTAAATTTTAAAAAATAATTTTGGGTCCTTGTAACCACTGTCACCTATCGTAATAAAATTTGTCTACCTTAATCAAAATTTTTATTAACTTTCATCACCTCATAATTTATTTATTAATCTTTTATATACGGGTTAGCTTCTTTGCTTGCTTAGTTGTTTCAATTATCTTTATATTCTTGTCACTATATATTTTGGAATTAAAAAATATATTAAATGTAAAAATGTGATTTCTTAATAAAAGTTATTTTAAAGATAAAATGTGAAATTGATACCAATATAAAATTTTAACATGAATATTTAATGGCATAATTAATAATTCAATTTTACTATAAATATTCAATATGACTAAACAATTCAATAATATAAATAATATAAAATGTGAAATTTAATTTAATAATATAAATAGTAGATATAAATAAAATTATTACTATTTATGTTTAATGATTTTTTTTGGATAATTTTGATTTTTTATTTGAGAGTAAAGTGTGAGAAGTAAAAATTTAGGGAGAAAATAAAAAGTTTTGGGAGATAAAAGTTTGAGAGAAAGTAAATAGGGAGGAGTAAAATTTTGAAGGGAAAATATTAAAAAAAAATTGGGGGGGATGGATTTGGGGTGAAGGAAGTAATTTAGGGGGAAAGTGGGAGGGAGTAAAAATTATGGGGAAAAATAAAAAAGTTTTGAGGGTTTTTGGGAGTAAAATTTTGAGAAAAAGTAAATGAGAGAGTAAAATTTTGGTGGAAAATGGATTTTGGGTAGATTGGGGGGTTGAGATAGAAGGGGAGTAAAAGTTTTGGGGGAAAGTGTGAAGGAATAAAAGTTTTGAGGGAAAAGTAAAAAGGTTTGGGAGTTTGGGGTAAAAATGTAAAATATTATAGTTTGATATTCGAATTATTCGAGTTATTCGAATTCGAAAACTCAACTCGATTTGAACTCGAAATTCAAAAAAAAATTCGAGTTGACTCGAATAACTCGATTCGTTTAACTCGAAATTCGAATTTTTATTTTATTTTTCGAGTTAAATCGAGTTTTGCTCACCCCTACTGGTGCGGTAAATTTTTTTCCCAATTTCTTAGTAATTTAGCCTGCTTGGGCATAAAGGATTTGAGATATAGCTAAGGTGAGAAAGTTGAACACATCAGTTGAATTAAACAATTGCCACCATTGTTGCAATAACATTGTTGGATTCATGGTTTACCTCTTCAGTCTACAATTTGCAAGAACTAGAGTTCAAACAAAGCAGATTTAGCATTTGTAAGAATCAATGAAGAGCAGAAGATGATTATTTAGCTGCTTATACCTCAAACATAACCCAAAAAATAATAATTAGAAGAAGAATAAATAGATGTCACTGTAGGGTACTCACAAATCACATGGATCTTCAACTTTGAGTCTAAAAATGAAATTTGGGAAGATAACAAATTCTGGATGTCACTTTTAAAGAATATTTAAGCGGTGATCCTCCTTAGAGCCAATCTGTTTATTTACATCGTTTTTCTCTTGTTTATATACACGTAAAATTAGGGGTGAGCAAAATCTGATTAGATTCAAAAAATTCGATAAATTTTTTAAATTTTGAATTAAATAGTTTGAATTATTTGAGTTAATCAAGTTATTTGGATTAATTCAAATAAAAAATTAAGTTTTTCGGTTTAACTCGAATATGAATTACACAATTCGAGTTATCCAAAAATCTGAATAAGAAAAGGCAGAACTACGCCATTTTGATAAATGTTTACCTTTTTAAAGTTAAAACTCAAAACCATTAACTTAAAAGGCAAAACTACATTGTTTTCATAAATGTTTACTCATTAAGTTAAAAGGCAAAACCATTATATTGTTTTTGTAGTTAAATAATTTTATACTTCGTTTACTAGTTAAATAATCGGTTCATGTAAATGCAACATTGAGTATAAATAATAGGATTCGTTAGCTCGACTCGACTTGACTCAAAAAATTTTTACTCGATTCGATCCGATTCGAAAAAAAATTCAATTTGAGTTCGGTTGCCAAAATAGGATTCGTCAACTCGATTAACTCGAAATTTTTTGACTCGATTCAACTCAACTCGATCGAATACTCACCCCTACGTAAAACTAATGTAATTTTTTATATAATTAATATTTTAATAGTTTAGTTATTAAATTTATAAAAAATATTTATATTTGTCATTTAAATTTTTTAATTCATCTGATATATCTATTATATTCATCTAAAATATTATTTATATTAATAGGAGAGGATCCATTTATACTGCTGTAAAAATTTGTATGATTTTAGAACTTTTCATATCATTAATATTTTAACAATTCAAACGTGATATTCCATGCTATTTTCATGTAGATTATGTATGTCAAGTCCAGTTAGATTCTTAAAATATTAATCGTATAAAAAAATTATAGAATGCTGTAAAACTTGTGTAAGTGAATCCCTCCCCATATTCATATAAATTTAATGGTGTGAAAGTTTTAACTTAGAAAATTATCACTTAATTTAATGAATGTACAATATTTTCAAATAATTTTTATATACAAAAAATTATATTTTATATAAAATTTAGCATATTTATATTTTAGTAAGATATCTTTTTTTATTGTAATTTCATTGTCATCATAAAGAAAAGAAAAAGAATATAGCAAGAAAGCCAAACTCAATTTAATTATTATGTAATATAGACTTGTTACTTCCGTTGGTATGGAAAAGATGAAGCCTATTGGTGTTGGACTGGAGCAACTTGATTTTATTCCTTTCTATCTCAGGTTTCCTATGGCCTCTATGATTGTGTTGTTTAAGCCCTCTGTCATATCTCATATCCATATTTGTAGATGTTTTTGGACATAGGTATTTAAAAGAAAAACGAAGAGGATTCCATGAATGGAATATGTGGGTTGCAATAGAATACAACATCCCCATTATCCGTAACTGCCAGCAACGAGGATTCCATCCTTATGAGGAGCCTTCAGATGGAACCCCAATCTATGAACATTGCTCTCATGTGTTTATGAATCCCAAGATAAAGTTTGTTGTTGTTGATCTCTGGTGAGATACGATATACTAATGCACCGTGATGAAGCATTGCTGGTAAAATTTTCCCTAAACTACTATTTTGTTGACATCGATCTTGTAAATTCATCTAAAGGGAAGCATCGTGTATATAGAGCATATTCATATTTCATTTTTCTTGGATCGTATTGTAAGAATTACCTTCCCTCACTCATTTCCCACTTTGTATTGTATATTAAGACTCGTTGTACATTCTTTTATCATTGGGCATGTCAGTTTGCACCATTTGGTAAGTTCTTTTTCTTTTTTTTTTCTTTTGATATTTCTAGTAGCTTTGGTGGTAAAATTCATTAGACGTTTGATTTTACTTCTTTTTATTAGTTATACGAGATATTAGATAATGCTGTTGATGAGGCTCAAGCAGGTTTTGCAACACAAATAGATGTTTTACATTCAGATGGTTCCGTGAGCATAACTGATAATGGGCGTGGGGTATGCAACTTAAATTATTTTACTGCTAGAAATTATGTTATTTAGTATTGCATTTGTTGTCAAATGTGTATTAAAATTTTCTATTTTGTGAATTAATGAGATCTTTGTTGAATTATTGTGCAGCCCATAGGAGCAAGTTCTGAGGGGAAGATTGATGTTATGAAAAAGATTAGGTTCCACAGATGGAGCAGAAATCTGCTAGTAAAATTGTTCAAAGACAAGCAAAGAGGCAGCACTACCTTGTCCCATAGGAGAAATTTTGGAAAAGGAAAAGAATGTCAGTCTCTAATATGTTAGCTTTATAGGTTCTATTATATGTTTGCGGCTATGAGCATATAAACTTATGATAGTTTTACAAATGGTGCTAAAAGGTGATGGATCTGTATCCTGATGCTACTTTATTGACAGTGTCTATTATTAGTTGCGTATTTTGATTAGTCTTGTTGTATGCAATTGTGTGGGGTTGGTGCCAGACTACCTTGTTCTGATATGTCAAGAAGATGATAAATATTGATGGGTGGATTTTGGACTGATAATTGTACCCCTTCTCTGATCTATTGCATACCTTTTTACATGAAAGTTCACTTGCACGAGTACATACTAATATAACATGCAATTTCAGGAGAGAGCATTGGCTGCGGCTGAAAGCAGACCTTTGCCTTTCTTGTATAGCGGTACTGACATTCGTTCTCTGAAAATGGATGATTTAAAATTTGCACATGAGCAGGTAACATGGTCATAAATCATTTATATATTTAGATGCTATTGAATAAATGTTGAAATTTGTTATTTTTGGAATCTAGAAATTTGGAGTGCTACATACTGTAAATTATGATGTCTGAATGGTAAAGAGATGATGTTCAAATGCTGAAATTTATTAAGTTTGAAAGCTGGAAACTTAGAGTGTTATATGTTGTAAACCATGTTATCTGACTGCTGAAACTTTAGGCATTTAAATACTGCAAATTATCATGTCTGAAGTTGGTATTTGGATAACTAAATATTGTTTTTTTTTTAGATAAATGAATCTAGCTTGACAGACTTGATCAACAACTCGTTTGGAGCTTGGTATTCTCCTAAATTCTTATACCTTTCCTTTCGTTTGAAATTAATGTATGTGCTATTCAAGATAAAAGAAAAACTGAAGAGATTAAATGTTGAGTTAATTGCTGATGACCGTTGTTAAGAATGCTCAATTTTAAGTATGAAATTGCTGAACTGAATATACTTAAATTTGTTAAGGAGATGGACTGCTACTGATTGAAATAATAAGGAATTATGAGAGGTTAAATGCCAACTTTGGCCTTTGTCCAAATGCTAGACTTTCAACATTTAATTTCTCTGTTTAAAGATGTTTGAAACTTGCTAAAAATGCAACAATTGCATATGTTATTTATTTAATTAAAAAAATGATACTGAGTTCTTTACGATTTCTTCTTTGGTTGTTTTGTTGCATCTTTATTCTGGTATGAGTGATGGAATTAAGTGAAGTTTTAGTGAAATTTCTAGCTGTCGAGGGAGCTGCTGAAGCATGCAGTTTGCATGCATGCTTTCTAATTTCTTACCAATATAGGTGGTCTGATTGATGGTTGTTTATTTTTGTCCAAATAATAATTAAAGAATATCATCCAAGTGATCAGGAAATTAAAATGGTCTAAGCAATGTGAAACTAAATTGTTAAATGTTAACTAATGATGTCTAAATGGATATGAATTTATGATGTTAGTAAGCTAAAAATTTAGGTGTTAAATGCTGTAATTTATGGTGTCTAAAAGTTGTGATTTATGATATCCGAATGATATATTTTAAGTTCTTCGAATGTGTTAAAGTGTTGATTTAATATAATGCCTAATGGTTGTTTATTGTTGTTCAAAGCATGATGAAATAAACATGTTAGGCGTGGTTTTATACATGCCTTGCTGATCTATACGGTTGTCCAAAACAAGACAAAATTTAGTTGTCTTTAAGATGTTCAAATATGGTTATTCAAATGGTTCTTCAAGTTTTCCAAATGTGTCTTTAGGGTGCTCAAAAATGTCATATTAATGTTGTCCATATATGATTTTGAATGCTGGAAATTTGCAGCATTTAATTTCCTGCTTGAAGTTGATTAAACCATGCTGTAAATGCAAAACATGTATATGTTGTTCACATGCTAAATTAACTGTTAGTGAGCTTAAAATTGATTTATTCAAATGTGTTAAATTCATTGTTCAATGTGATGTTATTTATGCTAATGTATTGAGTATATTAGCTGTGCAATTTGATGTTATATGTGGTGTTAATGTTGACTTGTTAATTGCATATTTTATTATTAATCTGATTTAGGGTTCTGGATTTAGAAGAACCGTATCTTAGATAACTTATCTACTTTCATAATAATTGGAATCTAATTTTGTTAGTTTGGTTGGTTCTTGCCTTCATATGTCATTCGTTAACTTTTGTTTCTTTTTTCTCAGAACTGGTATGTCATTCATTTGCCTTCTTATGCTAGGCCAACAAGTTATTCAAGCACTTAACTACAATCCTGGTGACAACTGGAGGTTACAGCAGTTACACTCATCAGACTACCACATGGAATGGGAGCAATTATGCAAATTATACTACTCAGCAATTATACTACCATTGTTTCAAGTTTGAGTTTTTGTTGGATGCATAGTCCAGGATTAGCTGAATTCATGCATAGTGACGACTTGTTTGAGCTAACTGCTGATCTTAAAGTGTGCATTCTATCATTATTTTTTTCTGTTTGTATTTTCTTAGATTTGAGGTGTAGTATGATAAGTGTGGTATTTTGTTTGAATTGATCAACTTTCTATTTGATGGGATATATATTTATATCATGGATATTCTTTTTCTTCTCAATATTTTGATAATGAATTTTGGATGCTTCTTATAACACCCCTAACCCATATCCATCGTCGGAGTAGGGTTACGAGGTATTACCGATCAATACACATTATTTAACATACATAACTAGTACATTTATACATTCATATTCAAATACCATTCCACACAATCATATTGTCCCTTATTAGGGTCTACGAGGCCTTAAACATGCTTTAAAAGTGGTTCGGGACTAAACAGATAACATATGAAAATTTTGGAAGCTTAGGAAAACTTCAAACATACAAGGACCACACACCCGTGTGAACAGGCCGTGTGCCTCACACGGCTAGTAGATACGCCCGTGTCTTAAACCGTGTGGAAACAGGCATACATACTGACTTGTATCACACAGCCGAAGACACACCCGTGTGCCAGGCTGTGTGAAAACTAGAGAGTATACTGACTTATGCAACACGGCCAAGTCACATGCCCGTGTGTTAGGCCGTGTGCCAAATAGGGGGTATACTGACTTGTACCACATAGCCAGTTACACGCCCGTGTAAAGCATACTGACTTCATTTTAATTCAACACTAGGGGACACACGGCCGTGTAACATGACCATGTGTCTCATACGGCCGAGACACACGCTCGTGTCTCTACCCGTGTGGACAAAAATAGGCTATTTGCAAAGCCATTTTGCCACCCTATTTTCACATACATGCACAAGCATAAAGTTTCATCAATTCATAACTCAATAGGCAACCCATTCTAATACATTTTATACATATATGATACCAATTCAACATAGTATTCAGATACCTAATTAACATCATTCATTTTCCAATCATATGCCAACCACATGTCAAGATAACATTTGCATAGTTCCATTCCATCTACTACTTATCAAACATACCATAATTGAACACTTATATACAACCACAACATTATACTAAATTTAGCCAAATCACATGGCTTAGACTTATACCACAAAATGTACCAAAAATTCATAATCTCAAGTAACCATACTTATCATCTTTAATACTAGCCTATACATGCCATATTTACATATATCCACAAATTCAAAAGTACCAATCGGAAACTGGATAGTGTGATGCGTAACTCTGACTTGTCCGTAACGAGCGAGCTATCGAACCTCTATAAAACATGGAAAAAGAAACAGAGTAAGCTTTATAGCTTCATAAGCTCGTATAATTCAGAATTAAACTTACCATTTATACAATTAAGGCAATAAATAAAGTATACTCAACTCAATTTCCAAATATCTAAACACAAACATTCATCAACAAGTTAGCCATATAAGTACATGTAACCATCCATTATTTCAATTCAATACTCAATACATTGCATTACACCAAATTCATATATCATGTGCAACATTAGTAACATTTCATTCTCAATCATGTAAACAATAATCCATTTGCAAACAATAGCTCATCCATATAAACGGTATTTCATCCATATAAACAATATTTATGCCCACTGAACCTAGTAGAATATCGAGGGATACTCGGGTGATATACATTACGTATAAATCAGTAATCTGTCAATTCATTATTTATTTTCCGCTCTTTCGACCTATAATCAGTAAGCTCCTCCTGAGCTAATGGACAGTAAGCTCTATTGAGCTGAAACGGTAAGCTCTGACGAGCTGAAACAGTAAGCTTATACGAGCTGAAACAGTAAGCTCCAATGAGCTGAAAATAGTAAGCTCTTATGAGTTGATATATCAGTAAGCTCATTTGAGCTGCGGTGAGTCCGTAACATATGCATGTTCTAGGCCAAAACGGTAACCCTAGTGACATGTCACTCGTATCCTACGAATTCATACAGTTCAAACGGGGCTTGGTGACAATTAAACTATATCGATAAAGCATTCATATTCCAAGTACATCAACTACTCAATTATACACATTCATTACAAATAATTTCACGTATTTAAAAGTTCGATTCTAATTATACAAACTTACCTCGTATAGCTCGGATAACAAATATCGGCTATTTGTCCACTTTTCTTTTTTCCCGATCTAATTCCAATCTCGGCTTATTTTGATCTTTATATTATCAAATTTAGTACATTCAGTATTCAGTCTATTCAATTTAGCCCATAATTCATATTTTGGAAAATTTACACATTTGCCCCTAAACTTTCATCATTTTTACAATTTAGTACATAAAATTGCAAATTAATACGATTTAGTACAACCCATGTTAGCCAAATTTTAATAGAGTCCATAGTAGCCCATATCTTTTACTTATTCACACATTTACCCACATAATTTTACAATTTCTCAATTTAATCCTTTTTTGACATTTTTGTCAAAATCACTTAACAAAACATGTAAAACTGTCATCAAGCTTTCATAATCTATCATCAAACATCAAAGAACACATAGATTCAACAATGGAAACTCTCAAAATCTTTAAAAATTTTAAAATTAAAGGTACGGGCTAGCCAGATTGAGCTGTAACGGTTACAAAAACGTAGAAATCATTAAAAACTGAGCTAAAACCGTACCTTAATCTAGCCTTCAAAGCTTGGCCGAATGAAAACCTAAGTTTCGCTATTCTTTCTTCTTAATTTCGGCAAGAAGATGATGATAGGAAACTTTTAATTACCTTTGTTTTATTTATTATATGATAATTTACTAAATTACAAGTATAACCTTAACATATAACCATTTAAATCACTTAAAATGTGTCCATATATGTCCATTAATGTTTCAAGTGGTTTAATTACCATTTAAGGCCATCATTTAAAATTCCAAAGGCAATTGACACCTTTAATTAATAGAACATACATTTTACATTTTATGCGATTTAGTCATTTTTCTCAAATTGACCATTTAAACGATAAAATTTCTTTACGAAATTTTCACACAATAAGTCTATCATGCTGTAAACCTTATTAAAATAATAAAATAAATATTTTGACTTCAGATTTGTGGTCTCAAAACCACTGTTCTAATTTAACTCAAAAACGGGTTGTTACAACTCTCCCCCTGAGGGATTTTCGTCCCCGAAAATCTTACCAGTGAAGAGGTTAGGGTACTGTTTTCACGTAGCTTTCTCGGATTCCCACGTAGCTTCCTCAACCCCGTGTTTATGCCAAAGAACCTTCACTAGGACTATGCGTTTATTTCTCAATTCTTTGATTTCACGAGCTAAAATCTTATCAGTTCTTCGCTATACGTCAAATCAGTCTGTATCTCAACATCTACTAGAGAAATCACATGTGACGGATCAGATCTGTATCGACGTAACATAGAAACGTGAAAGACATTATGAATCTTTTTAAGTTCTGACAGTAAAGCTAATCGATACGCTACAGGCCCTATTCTTTCAATGATTTCATACTGTCCAATAGATCGCGGACTTAGCTTTCCTTTGTAGCCAAATCGAAGAACCTTTTTCCATGGTGACACCTTTAGGAACACTCAATCCTCGACTTGAAACTCAATTTCTTTACATTTTAAATTTGCATATGATTTCTGTCGATCTGAAGCTGTTTTTAAATTATCGCGAATGATTTTCACTTTTTTTTTAGTTTCTCTGATTAGTTTAACCCCGTGAATCTTTCTCTCACTTAGTTCAGTCCAATATAGTAGAGTTCGACATTTGAAACCATAAAAAGCTGCATACGGTGCCATCTTTATACTCATTTGAAAACTGTTATTATACACGGATTCTATCAACGGTAAAATACAACATCTCAACATGTCTTTGAGAATCTGAATAACTTTCTCAGGCTGACCGTCAGTCTGAGGATGAAAAGCAATACTGAAATTCAACTTCGTATCTAGGGCTTCTTATAATTTCTTCCAGAATCGCGATGTAAATATCGGATCTCTATCAGAAATAATAGATAGTGGCACTCCGTGTAACCGAACAATCTTAAAAATGTACAATTCAGCTAATTATTAAGTGAATAATCTATATGTACCGGTATAAAATGAGCAAATTTCTTTAGTCAATCAACAACAACCCAGATAGTATCTTTATTGGATTTAGGGGCAATCCCGACACAAAATCCATTGTAACTCTATCCCATTTCCACTTGAGAATCATTACAGGTTGCAGTAAACGCGATGGTACTTGATGTTCAGCTTTGACTTGCTGACAAATCAAACATTTAGAAACAAACTCTGAAATATCTCGTTTTATTCCTTGCCACCAATAAAACTATTTCAAATCGTTGTACATTTTGGTACTTCCCGGATGAACAGATAAGCAGCTATGGTGTGCTTCGTGCAAAATCTGCTAAATAAGTTTTGAATTTCTCAGAACGCAAATTCTATTCCGGAACCTTAAACAATCATCGACTCCAATCTGAAACTCTGAATTAGGGATAGTCTCACATTGAATTTGTTTAACTTGAAATTCATGGTCATCTTTCTGAGCTTCACAGATTTGTTAAAGAAATATTGATTTAGCTTTTAATTCAGCTAAAATAGACCTATCATTACAAATTATCAACTGGGTATTCATTGCTCATAATGCAAACAAAGATTTTCGGCTCAAGGCATCAACAATAACATTAGCTTTTCCCGGGTGATAATCAATCACAAATTCATAATCTTTCAATAACTCAAGCCATCTTCTTTGTCGCAGATTCAAATCTTTCTGTGACATCAAATATTTTAAGCTTTTTTTATCCATATAAATGTGGCATTTCTCACCGTATAATTAATGTCACCAAATTTTCAATGCGAACACAATTGCAACCAAATCTAAGTTATGCGTCGGATAATTCTTTTCATGCGGTTTCAATTGTCGGGAAGCATAAGCTATATCTTTTCCTTCTTGCATCAAGACACATCCCAGACTGTTTAATGACATGTCACTATAAATCACAAATTCTTTCCTCGATTTAGGTTGAACCAAAACTGGTGCCTCAGTTAATAGTACTTTCAACTGCTCGAAACTCTTCTAACATTTTTCCGACCATTTAAATTTCACATCTTTTTTAAAGTAGTCGAGTCATCGGTGTCACAATCATCGAGAATCCTTTCAAAAATCTTTAGTAATAGCCTGCTAAGCCTAGAAAACTACGAACTTCAAACACATTTCTTGGAGGTTTCCAATCAACAATAGCAGAGATCTTACTCTGGTCAACTCTAATACTGTCAGTTGAAACAATATGCCCCAGAAATCCAACCTCTCGGAGCCAAAACTCACATTTGCTAAACTTTGCAAATAATTTCTTATCACGTAAAGTTTGTAACACAACTCTCAAGTGCTCAACATGTTCAGATTCATCTCGTGAATAGATTAGAATGTCGTCAATGAATTCAACAAAAAATATGTCTAAATATGGTCTAAATATCCGGTCCATGAAGTCCATAAAAACTGTAGGAGCATTAGTTAATCCGAAAGGCATAACCAGGAATTCATAATGTAACAGCCCGAATTAGGGCCTAGTCGGAACAGTGGTCTCAGGACCACAATTTCAAAGTTGGGAAAATTATTTTTATTATTATTATGAGGTTTTAGCATGATTATATTAGTGTATGAAAAAATTGGGAGTTAATTTTAATGTATGTGAGCCCGATTGCGAAAAAGGACTAAATCGCATAAAAGGCAAAAGTTGCATTTTAGTACCCAAATATGTTAAATAGATAGAGAACTAAAATTTAGGGCTTTAAAAGAGCAATTATACTCTTTTTAATTGTGTTGGCCGGCCATGATATGGATTTTAAACAAATAGTCAAAGTTTAGGTAAGTGATGTCATGATTTGGTGATAAAATAGTACCTAAAACCCTAGGTATTATTTTCTTCTTCTGCATCTCTTCTCTCCACCAAAAATATCAGAAAATATGGAGGTTTGAAAGCTGAAAATTTTCAGCAACTTATTCTTCTCATAATGTAAGTGACCTTGATGATTTTCTTGATGATCTTTACATTTTTGGAATGCTTGTTTTATGGGCTTTCAAATGAGAGGACTACCTTGCAAAATGGTGATAAGTCTAGGGTTTCACCATGTGAATGTTAATGTTATTTTCTGAAATTTTATGGAAGAATATGAGTCTTAGAAGAGTTCTAAACAACTTTTGTGAAGGGTGTTAGCATGAAAACACCTAAATGGACTATTTTGCATAAGTTGTAAAATAGGTGATAAGTGTGTGAAATAGTGGAATTTTGGTGATGCTATAAGAGTAAAAAGGGGTCAGCTAGTTATAAGATACGAATAAATTCAATAAAAATAGAATTTCGAGCATAGGGGCAAAATGGTCATTTTGCCAAGGTCTAGTGGCAAAATGGTCATTTTACCAAAGAAGTAAATTTATGAATTCCTAATTTTAATTAGTGATTAAATGAGTGTATTTTGTTATTATAGATCAAGTTTTTCCAAATTCGAACCTAGACCGGGGGAAAGCCAAGCAAGTCGATTAAACCGACTAGTCGAGTACATTTTGTAAACTAAGGTAAATTGCATGTAAATAATACAACTACATTGTTAATGCATGTATTCGAATTTTTATTAATTTGATATATTATGAGTTGCTAGATTGTGAACTGAGAATGCATATTAATGATTGAGATAATAGAAAGATCCTGTTGGAATCCTAGGAAACAAACCGGATATTCATGCCATGACATTTGGGTTATTTGTGTGCCAGTGTAAGACATGTCTGGGACATGCATCGGCCACATAATGATAACCAGTGTAAGGCCATGTCTGGGACATGACATCGGCATTGAGACGAGTGCTAGTGTAAGACATGTCTAGGACATGCATCGGCTAAGAGTTGTGCTAGTGTAAGACATGTCTGGGACATACATCAGTACGTATATATGAGAGCTAGTATAAGACCATGTCTGGGACATGGCATCGGCAACTACCCCACGTCTGAGGCTTATAGAATATTTGGTAGTATTTCAAAAGGTCCAACTTTAAAGGTTATAAAAGTGGTCTAATAAGGAAAATATAATAATGTTGTGAGTGGTACAAGTACCAAGTTGGTATGCATGAGTAGTGAGCTCAAATTAGAAAATGTGACTTGCGTAGTCCGTAATGAGTAAGTTGAGTTTGTGCTTACCTTTGAACTACGAGTATGATGACTAATGGTGAAATTGTTGTTGTATATTTATTTATATGCGACTTACTAAGCTTTGTGCTTACTCTCTTTCCTTTTTCTTTACTTTCAGTGCCGCTTAGCTAGCTTAAGGATCCCTTGAAGTCAAAGATACCGGTCACACTATCAGCTGTAACTCTCGGTATAGTAGGATTTATATTATTGATTATGGCATGTATAGGACTAGACATTATTATTTTGTGTATTTGAGAATTAGCCAATTGTGCTGGCTTGGAATTGATTCCACACTTCACATTAAGCCTTAAATGAGGATAATAATCATTTTGAGCCTATAATATATGCATCTTCATTGTTAAATGAATGTCTATCATGCTTGATTTGGTATTGGTTGGTATTGACATGAAAATAGGCATACTAGGGTGGCAATGAGACTTGGTAAATAGCCTCATATTGTCCACACAGGTAGACACATGGGGATGTGTCTAGGCCGTGTGTGACACGTGGACAGCCCCATGGGCGTGTGAGAAGGCCGTGTGTCCCCTGCACTTAGAAATTTCAAGTTAGAATGCAAGGTGATGGTCACACGGGTAGAGACACGGCCGTGTGCCTCAGCCGTGTGGAGGGGCACAGCCTAGTACACGGGCGTGTACCATGGTCGTGTGATGCTGACGTCAGAAACTGAATACCTAGATTTTTGCACACGGGCTGCACCACGGGTATGTCATGGCCGTGTGAAAGGACACGGGCAAGGTACACGGGCGTATGTCCTGGCCATGTGAAGTCTGCACTTATTTTATAAAAATTTGTGGAATTAAATTGGCCATACAGGTATAGGACACTGGCGTGTCCTTAGCACACGGGCGTGTGCCCTATACCCACACCGGCATGTGGAGCCTTAAAACATGAATTTCTTTGAGTTTTTCTTGAGCCATCGGTTGGGCCCTGAACCACCTTGAATGCATGTTTTGGGCCCCGTAAGCCCTATTAAGGGGAAAATTGAATATGAAATGAAAATTTTTACATTGATCAAAATTTTATGGCCCGATTTACTAAGATTGGTTGAGTTTAAGTTCGGTAACACCTCAAACCTTGTTCCGGCGTTGGATACGGGGGAGGGGTGTTACACATAATGTCTGTACCTTATTCTGAACGCGGTTTTCGGCACATTCGACTCTTTAACTCGCAACTGATAATAACCCGATCTCAAATCAATCTTTGAAAATATTGTAGCCCCTTTCAACTGATCAAATAAATCATCAATCCGAAGTAGAGGGTATTTGTTCTTTATAGTCACTTTATTCAATTGTCTGTAGTCGATACACTTTCTCACTGTGCCATCTTTCTTTTTCACAAACAATACCGGTTCACCCTAGGGTGAATAACTCGGTCGTACAAAACCTCTGTCTGTCAATTCTTGCAACTAAGCTTTCAACTCTTTTAATTCTGTTAGAGCCATTCTGTATGGAGCTATCGATATCAGTGTTGTTCCCGGTACTAATTCAATTTCAAATTCAACCTCTCTGATCGGTGGCAAACCCGATAATTCTTCTAGAAATACATCCGAAAATTCACAAACAACAGGTACAGATTCAATCTTTAGCCTCACAAATTTGCTATAAAAATAACTGTCTTGCTTTCAATTTAGCTACTACCGAACCGTCATCAGACAAAGCTAATTGTGTGTTCAAAGCTTGTAAAGCGAATAAAGACTTTTGGCTCAAAGCATCAGCAACTACATTTGCTTTCCTCGGATGATAGTTAATTACTATTTCATAGTCTTTTAGCAATTCTAACCATCTCCGCTGTCATAAATTCAAGTCTTTCTGAGTCATCAAATATTTCAAACTTTTGTGGTTAGTATAAATATGGAATTTCTCACCAAACAAGTAATTATGCCAAATTTTCAATGCGAACACTATCGCGGCCAACTCTAGGTCATGCGCCTGATAGTTCTTTTCGTGCGGCTTCAATTGTCTCGAAGCATATGCTACGACTTTGCCTTCTTACATTAAAACACAACCCAAACCAGTTGAACTAACATTGGGGCATCTGTCAACAATGCTTTCAACTGTTCAAAACTCTGCTGACACTTTTCTGACCAGTCAAATTTAACATCTTTTTGAAGCAATCTTGTCACCGGAGTCGCAATCATCGAGAAGCCTTTCACAAATCGTCTATAATAACTAGCTAGTCCCAAAAAATTACAGACTTCAGATACATTTCTTGGAGGCTTCCAATCTATAATCGCAGAAATTTTGTTCGGGTCAACTCGGATACACTCGGCTGAAACTATAAGTCCTAGAAAACTGACCTCTCTTAGCCAAAACTCACATTTGATAAACTTTTCAAACAACTATTTATCTCTCAAATTTTGTAACACGATTCTCAAATTTTTGGCACGCTTCGATTCGTCTTGAGAGTAAATCAAAATATCATCAATAAATACAACTACGAATCGGTCTAAATACGGCCGGAAGATCCAGTTCATCAAGTCTATAAGAACAGCAGGTGCATTTGTTAATCCAAAAGGCATTACAAGAAATTTGTAGTCATCATACCTTGTTCTAAATGCAGTCTTTGGCACATCTGAGTCTTTAACTTGCAACTGATAATAACCTGATCTTAAATCAATTTTCAAAAACACAGTTGCCCTTTTTAACTGATCAAACAAATCATTTATTCGTGGAAAAGGGTATTTATTCTTGATCGTCACTTTATTGAGCTACCGATAATCTATACACATTCCCATCGTGCCATCTTTCTTTTTCACAAACAACACCGGTGCACCCTAGGGAGAGAAACTCGGTCTAGCAAAACCTCTATTTGTCAATTCTTGCAACTCTGTCGGTGCCATTTAATACAGAGCTATTGATATCGACATTGCATCCAATACTAATTCAATACCAAACTCAACCTCTCTGATAGGCGGTAAACTCGATAATTCTTCGGGAAATATATCTGGATACTCACACACAACTGGTAGTGATTCAATCTTTGTTTCTGTCACTTTCGTATCAAGTACATAGGTAAGATAAGCTTCTCACCCTTTTTTACAAATCTCTGTGCTAACATAGACAAGATCACAACTGGCAAACTATTCAAATCATCAGATTCAATTCTAATAGTTTCATTGTTTTGACATTTCGGTTCAATTGTCTTTCATCTACAATCCACTATAGCATTATGCATAGCTAACCAATCCATACCCAAAATCACATCAAATTCATCGAATGACGACAACATCAGATTAGTTGGAAAATAGAAATCCCGATGCATTAACAGACAATTCTTGCAGACTTTGTCAACCAAAACACATTTGCCTAAGGGGTTCGATACTCTAATCACAAATTTAGTAGACTCTATAGACAAAGTCTTACTGGATACTAAATTTATACATATATAAGAATGAGTTGATCCCAGATCTATCAATGCAGTCACATTAGTATCATAGAGAGTGAAAGTACCTGTGATAACATCTGGAGATGACGCTTCTTCGCAAGCACGAATCACGTAAGCTCTGGCAAGTGCTCTAGGATCGGATCTCACAGCAGTATCTCGAGTTGCACCTCTACCACCACTCACATTTCCAACATTACAAAATGATCTTCCTCTCATAGAAAGGTTACTCAATCTTACATTCTGAGACTTATCTTTTTCATCTAGCTCAGGACAATCCCAGATGAAATGTTCATGCGAGCCACATTTAAATAGGCTTTATCATTCAATCTACACTCTCCAAAATTTCATTTTCCATATCGTCCACATTCAGGTTTATTTGATCTAACATTACGCACACTTGCTACTGACATAGCTGGAGTTTTTGAACTCGTAATTTGCTTCCCACGATCTTTACTAGAATATTCCATTGGTGTATTTGATCGACTGAACAAATCTCAGAATTTCTTTGATGAAAAGTGATACGGCTTTGTCATTGATCTTTTTCTTAAGTCTTTAGCTTCTGAGTCTGCCTTTCTCTTTTCTTTGCTAAGATCTTCGGCTTCACAAGCCCTTTCAACCATAACGACAAATTCTTTTAACTCTAGAATTCCAACTAGTAGTTTTATATCTTCGTTCAACTCGTCAATGAACCGTTTACACATAATCTCCTCAGTAGACACATACTCTCAAGCATACTTGCTTAACCGTATGAACACTCTTTCATACTTAGTGACAGTCATGCGGCCTTGCTTTAACTCTAAAAATTCTTTATGCTTTTAATCAAAGAAACGTTGGCTTATATATTTCTTTCAGAACTCTGTTTGAAAGAATTCCCAGGTCACTCATTCTCTCGAAACCACAGATATCAGCGTGTTCCACCATTGATATGCAGTATCTCTAAACAAGGATACAACACATTTAATACATTTATCAGGAGTACAAGATAATTCATCGAATACCTAAATCGTATTTTCAAGCTAGAACTCAACTCTCAGCATCATCATCCACAGTAGCTCGGAACGCTTCAGCCTCATGTTTACGAATCTTTTCTACTAGCAGTTTGTTCAACCGTGTCTGATCTATAACTTAAGGAACAACAAGGATTTGTTGAGGATTAGGTGGGGGTGGGTGTTGTTAAGTAGCCGAATTAGTACGAATGTATTGCGTGAACCATTCGTTCATCATTTGGAAAAATGCTTCTTTAGCCTCACCTCCGTGACTACTCGACATAGGTCTAAATTCAGTAGGCGTTGTCCCTTGAGCGGGAGCTAGCGCATTACTCTCTACATCATCTGCTATAGCTCGTTCATGATCCATTACTATACGAAAACACAATTTAAGCTATCAGGAATCATCACACTATCGCAGAGTATATATGGCATGTATAGCTAGAATCTCACACAAGCTACGTTAGTCCTAAAATCTACTAAACCGTAGCTCTAATACTAATAAAATGTAACACCCTTAACCCGTATCCATCACCAGAATAGGGTTACGAGGTATTACCGATCAATACACAACATATAGCATTCATTCTCATACATCATTAAATACAACCACATTGTCCCTTATATAGACCTACGAGGCCTTTAACATGCTTTAGAAGTGGTTCGGGACTAAATGATAACATACGAAAATTTTGAAAAACTTAGAAATTTTTCTTATAAATAGAGGTCACACACGCGTGTGAACAGGCCGTGTGCCTCACACGGCTAGTAGACACGCTCGTGTCTAAGGCCGTGTGGAAACAGGGCATACATACTGACTTGCATCACACGATCGAGGACATGCCCGTGTTCTAGGCCGTTTGAAAACTGGAAAGTATACTGACTTGGGTCAAACGGCCAACCACATGCCCGTGTGTCCAACCCGTGTGCTTTTTAGGGGGTATATTGACTTATACCACACGGCCAATCACACGCCCGTGTGTGAGATGGTGTAGAGCATACTGAATTTAATTCAACTTCAACAATAGGGGACACACGGCTGTGTAGCATAATCGTGTGTCGTACACGGCTTAGACACACGCCCGTGTCTCTGCTCGTGTGGACAAAAATAGGCCATTTGCAAAGTCAATTTGCCACCTTTTTGCACATACTTACACAAGCTCATAAGATATCATTTTAAGACACAATTATGCAACCAAAGGTCATCAACCAATACATAATCATACCATATCCATTTTAACTAAATTCAATACTCAATTCCATATCATTTACCTATTTAAATACCAAACAATATAATTTGCTTTCCTAAGCATATTTCACATGTATAATTCATTTAGCAAAACTAATCCAAACATACATAACCACTTCAATTCCATTCATTCATTATAGGTTTATTACCAAACATTAAAAGTAGAACTATTTGCACATTCATAAGCATCAATAAGTTTATCATTTTATGCCACCTCAAAAGGCCAAAATACATATCCATCAAACATACCAAAATGACTCAAGCCTATACATGCCATATACCATATATACATAACTTCAAAAGTACCAAAATAGATGATCGATAGTGCAATGAAGACTCTGACGATTCTTGGATCTGAGCTAGCTTCGTAGATCTATAAAACATCGAAAATTAAACAAAGTAAGCTATAAAGCTTAGTAAGTTTGTATGTGAACATGAAATAATCATAACATTCATATAGCAATTCAAAATAGATAATATTGTCGAGACCATTTTCAAATCAAGTTTTGGAAAATGGGAATCGACTTTAAGAAAAACGAAAACGGGAGTCGCCACCAATCCTTTTTTGGGTGTGATTGGATCACCTTTAAAACATTTTGTTTTAAAATCATTAGTTTTGGTCTACGAAATCAGAAGATGGGTTCGGAGCCAGAGTTGCGTTTGAGGAAGGGTTAGCACCCTCGTAACGCCTAAAAATTGGTACCTAATTGACTATCAAGTGTCTTTAAAGTCAGAAATTTAAAAGTTTTAAGAAACAATCTTCATTAAAATATCTTGATTTTGAAAATTAAGATTCATTTATATCAAAACATTGACACCAAGTTGACCTTTTGGAAATCCCTATCTCGAAACGACGAATCGCCACATCCAATAAGTTAGGACACAACGCTTTGAAATTCCAAGACAGTTGCTCGTATTTTGAAAATCTTAAAAACTCAGAAGGGTACTTGACTATTCGAACTCAACGAGAAAAGTTGCAACCCAATAAGTTAGGGCACTACTTTTCTCGAAGCTTCCAAACACCAAGCATTGCCTTTTTTATTTTTGAAAACTTTGAAGTCTCTTTTTTTTAAAACCGATGCATGAAGGAGCATACTAACATAACATACGAGATAACATGTCATAATATTAGGTAAATAAAAGCGCAATAGCATGGATATCATACATTTACTAGCATGTATACATAAAAAATAAAACATGACAAATTTTAAAATATACATAAACATAATATCTAAGAAGTATAGGTAAAAACACCTAAACATGCAATTCAACACATATCTGAACATAATAATAAATAAAATGATGCATGATATAATTTGATATATATAAAAAAGTAATATAGTATCAATATAATATCAAATAATAATAATTATAAAATAACATTCAATACCCAACGATTTGTATAATAACATATAAAAGGAATAATATAAATATAAAATAAAGTAAGCAATCATTAACAATATATATATATAATACAAATAAAATATGATATTTAATAATAAAAATAGTATTTAAAATACAATATATAGTATATAATAACAAAAATTTATAAAAGCATAATAATTATAAAAATAAAAAAAATATATTGGATTTGAAAAAATAATGTATAAAATACCAAATATGTCAAAGAATTTATATTTATAATAAAATAATTATATAATATATAAATATAAGTTTTAGAATAATATAAAATAAGTAATTAATGATGAAATATACGTATATACAAATTATAATATTATAATATCTTCAAAATATATAATAGAATACAAGTAAAATAATTATTAACATATGACTAAGAATAAGTATATAATACAAGTTAAAACTTTTAATGATAATATTATATAGATAAAAATTTATAATGGTATAAAAAATGACATAATATAAAATAACTATAATTTATAATATGAAAGTGTATGTATGTATATAATATGTATAAATAATTAATAAATATATAATACAAGTAAAATATAATAATAATATAAAAATAATGATGTAAAATAATAATAATAATTTGTGAAAAATAATATATAATAATAATATATATAATGAAATAATCTTATAATGTATAATATAAAAGTAAGGTAAAAAAAATAAAACAAATAACAATACATAAAAATATATATATAAAGAATAATAAATATAAATATAGGGCTAAATTTAAAGTTCAGCGAAATTACGGGGCGAATTTAAAAAAAATAAAACTGAATTAAGGCCCTAATTAAAACGCGCGTAAAACAAAAGGGACTCATTGGGCAAATTGTCCTATTCCCAAAACGGCGACGTTTCCCAGAATGTAATTTAATAACCATTGGGACTAAATTGAAACAATTGTAAAATATTGGGGCCAAATTAAAAATAAAACAAAATTTTAAATAACAAAAAAAAGAAAAGACCAACTGGGTAATTAACCCAATCCTCAAAAACACGCGGATCCTCCCCGGGTATTCGGGTCAACGCGCGGATCCTGTGGCCCTAAAACGTCGTCATTTTAAGCTTATCAGATTAAGCTAAAACGGTGTCGTTTCTCTTGGGCTATGTAAGCCAACTTTTGACCAAAAAAAATCATTTTGAAGTCTGTTTTTAAAAAAAGAAAAATCAGAGAAATCCTCTGTGTGAGGATTTGGGGTCACCTAGAGAGCCTCATTAGGCCCTGTTCTCAATCGTTATGCGCCCACCATACCATCGAGGGCCTCCGCGCAAGACGGTGATCGGAGGGCAAAACCCTCGTCCTTTCGGGCGAAAATACAAGTAACTCTTCCTGCTTTTAATATCTCGATGAATCGATTTGCTAACGATGCTCAGTATTTTAAAAAAAAAAGTAGAACATGAAGTATATGTATCACCTTAAAACTGCTGGTAACCCTTCTGAATGAATATGTGTAAGTATGTTTTCTATTCCGTAAAAAAAATCCGGTCCATTTACATTGTTTGATTCGGGCTTTTATAGCCACTGCTGCTATTACATAAACTAGGAAAGAAATCTTTTTATATCTTTCCATATTTGTTTTGCTTGCTGCTGTGGTTCTTTCCCTCTTTTGCAGGTATCAAGAAGATTTAGCAACAATGATCATCGTCGTTGACTCGGGCATAGACCACGGCATGATTCGAAACCTGGAATCACGGCCTGGAATCACGGTGCTGATGGCGCAAGACGAATCGACGCATTCAGTGTTTAGCTTCTGGAGCCTTCCATTTGTGGCGCCTAGGGTTTCTGAAACCCTAGGTCTCTCTGTTATCTGTTAATAATTTGGGCCACTTGGGCCTCGTTTGTTTTTTGGGTCTGGATATAAACAGGTCTTGGGTAGTTTAACTGGGTCATGGGTGTAATGGGTTATTGGATTAGTTTGGTGTGTCAGGGGTAGGACTGGTCTGTTAGGCTTTGGGCTAATGTGGTTGGGCTTGTAAATAGACTATAATAAAATAAACATTTATTTATTTTATTTTTTATTTTTGGGTTTAATTATGGGCCTGGGCAAAAAATAGGTTCTACAGCTACGCCTCTTTGCTCATTGTCGTGTAATGATAATAGAGCAAAGACTATAAATGACCTATTTTGCCTGGGCTCGCCGAATCTCGATTTCTTAATCCTTAATCTTCTTTAAATGGCCTCTTGATGGCTTCAATCTGCTTTACTGTAACCCAGGAAGGCGATCTCTGCGATCTTTGGATCTGCTCTCTAACATTACGGAGACGCCAAATCTGCCATCATCAATCTGCTCTTCGTCAAACCTGAAGATGCCAAATCATCTTAGATTTGCTTCAACATAAACACGTAAAAGCCAAAGCAGCTATGTCCTCGATCTGCTCCCTGCCAATACAGAGATGCCAAATCTGGTATCTTCGATCTGCTCTCCGCCAATATAAAGATGCCAAATCATCTTAGATTAAAAACACGTGAAAGCCAAATCAGTTGTGTCTTCGATTTGCTCCTTGTAAGCACAAGGATGCTAAATCGTGTTGGATCTGCTTCAGTATACCCATCTGAAGGTGAGATCTGCTATGTATCCGCTCCCCATTGAAGTGGAGATGCGGACTTGATTTGCTCTCTCAATCTACAGAGATGCCAAATCATCTTAGATTTGCTTTAACGTAAACACGTGAAAGCCAAATCAGTTGTGTCTTCGATTTGCTCCTTGTAAGCACAAGGATGCTAAATCGTGTTGGATCTGCTTCAGTATACCCATCTGAAGGTGAGATCTGCTATGTATCTGCTCCCCATTGAAGTGGAGATGCCAGACTTCGATTTGCTCTCTGCCAATACAGAGATGCCAAATCATCTTAGATTTGCTTTAACGTAAACACGTGAAAGCCAAATCAGCTATGTCTTCGATTCGCTCCTTGTAAACACAAGGATGCCAAATCATCTTGGATCTTGCTTCAGTTTACCCATCTGAAGGTGAGATCTGCTATGGATCTGCTCCCCATTGAAGTGGAGATGCTAGACTTCGATTTACTCTCTGCCAATACAGAGATGCCAAATCATCTTAGATTTGCTTCAACGTAAACACGTGAAAGCCAAATCAGCTATGTCTTTGATTTGTTCCTTGTAAGCACAAGGATGCCAAACCATCTTGGATCTTGCTTTAGTGAAATCATCTGAAGGTAAGATCTGCTATGTATCTACTTCCTATCGAAGTGGAGATGCCAGACTTCGATTTGCTCTCTAACAATACAGAGATGCCAAATCATCTTAGATTTGCTTCAACGTAAACACGTGAAAGCCAAATCAGCTATGTCTTCGATTTGTTCCTTGTAAGCACAAAGATGCCAAACCATCTTGGATCTTGCTTTAGTGAAATCATCTGAAGGTGAGATTTGCTATGTATCTGCTCCCCGTCGAAGTAGAGATGCCAGACTTCGATTTGCTCTCTGACAATACAGAGATGCCAAATCACCTTAGATTTGCTTCAACGTAAACACATGAAAGCCAAATCAGCTATGTCTTCGATTTGTTCCTTGTAAGCACAAGGATTCCAAACCATCTTGGATCTTGCTTCAGTGAAATAATGTAAAGGTGAGATCTGCTATGTATCTGCTCCCCGTCGAAGTGGAGATGCCAGACTTCGATTTGCTCTCTGCCAATACAGAGATGCCAAATCATCTTAGATTTGCTTCAACGTAAACATGTGAAAGCCAAATCAGCTATGTCTTCGATTTGTCCCTTGTAAGCACAAGGATGCCAAACCATCTTGGATCTTGCTTCAGTGAAATCATCTGAAGGTGAGATCTGCTATGTATCTGCTCCCCGTCGAAGTGGAGATGCCAGACTTCGATTTACTCTCTGACAATACAGAGATGCCAAATCATCTTAGATTTACTTCAACGTAAACACGTGAAAGCCAAATCAGCTATGTCTTCGATTTGTTCCTTGTAAGCACAAGGATGCTAAACCATCTTGGATATTGCTTCAGTGAAATCATCTGAAGGTGAGATCTGCTATGTATCTGCTCCCCGTCGAAGTGGAGATACCAGACTTCGATTTGCTCTCTGACAATACAGAGATGCCAAATCATCTTAGATTTGCTTCAACATAAACACGTGAAAGCCAAATCAGCTATGTCTTCGATTTGTTCCTTGTAAGCACAAGGATTCCAAATCATCTTGGATCTTGCTTCAGGCCAAATCCGCTATGCTGCGGCCTATTACCCTACTGCTTTAGGGGTTTAAGGCGCGTCGTCTTTGATAACCTGTGAAACGATTATGCCTGATAATTGGGATGCTATGATCAAAGTGAGTCGAATGTTCCTAATTAAACATGTTATGATGCAAAATGTTATGAACATGATCCCTATCCTAGACGTCACCACTCATTCTTTCATTTGTCTTTTCTTTTCTTAAAGTATTATTCTTGCTCAGCCTGTAGGCTTGTATCATTCTTCAAATGCTATGACCCACCAAAAATGTCTGTAAGATGATCCTCTCTTAGGATCGAATCGTTTGATTTGGCCAATCATCATTTTGGACTAAAGAAAGAATTTCCTCGAGTTCTTTCAAACCTCACTTACGTGAATTCTTCGAACAATTGTTCTGTTTTAGTTTCTTGTATTATCTAAAAATTTCCAGAGTAATGAGCAAAACTTCATTTGTGAAAATTATTTAGTTTATCCATCATTATTTTAATGCAACATACTTTAAGAATAATGGAAGATGAATTTAATCTTGAGAATAATTAGATTGGAATGAATTTGTCAAAAAAAATACAAAGAAAATTGATCTGAAAGCCTATCTTTGAGAAGAAAGAGAATCTAAAGATAGCAAACAGGACAAAAGTTAGATGCCCTAGATATCGCAGCTTGAGCGTTTATACGCCAGCTCCATGAAGACTTTCTTGAGTGCAACATGTGTTTAAAAGATCCAAAGTAGTTTGTTGATGCCCCGATATGCAACACGCTTCATTCTTCGTTGAATCAAACATAGCAAGATTATCGTGTGCTCTTCAAAATTTGAGCTGCCCTTTCGGGTTTTCAACTCAAAAACCCCTTTGGTCACAAGGCGCCCTTTGCGGGTTTTCACCTTGGCCTCTGCATTTTTTCTTTTTTTTCTTTTTTCTTTTTATTATTTTTTCTCTTTTTCTTTTTTTTTCCTTTTTTTTTTAAATAGAAGTCCCAAAGTGCCCTTTGCGGGTTTTCACCTTGGCTTCCCTTCTCCTTCAAACAAAGTACTCCTTGACTGAGTCCGAATTCACTGGATCAGATAAATTCTTCCTATCCATTTCTTGTCAAAATCAGTGCACCTCTAGAGAAAGCCCTCTTCGCAACATATGGCCCTTCCCAATTCGGCATCCTTTTGCATGGGAAGGATCTCTTTCAGCACAAGGTTTCCTTTATGAAATTCTTTTGGACGAACCTTCTTTGTCATAAGTCTGTGTCATCCATTCTTGGTACATTTTCTTAGGATAAATACTTTCAAGTTAAGTTTACTAGAGGTATTCAATTCTTGACTCCATCAAAGCTTGGAGGAAAAATCTTGATTCATAAACCCATGAGAAAGGGATTGCCCCAACAGCAGTCCTGGTTGTTGTTTGTCAAACCCTACAAAAAGATGGTTTAATGATTCTCAGCAGACAAGAATGAGGTTGCTGACTTTATCCTTCAACCTGGAAAGCTGAGGTACAGAGATTATTCCCGGAGCATACATCCCACCACGACTCAATGATGTTTCTGAAGCATCCCTAATCTTCGTAAATTGCCCCCAACTGTGAAGCTGCCAAATGAACATAGCAAATAGGAGCCACAAAAAATATGGCTATGGTGCTCCTTTGATACATATAGGATAGAGAATGAACAAACTCTTGCAGATCATCAGCCGAAAACCCAGCCTGGTCTAAGAGAACATGATAGTGGGTCTGCCTCGTGATTCCAATCATTCCAGCATGGGTACTAAGGTAAAAACCATTGTTTTTTGGATGGCATACTTTGTTGTTAATGACAGTACCATGTAGCACATTATCAGGAGATCCCTGCTGAGAAAACTTGGTATGATGGTTTTTCGTACAACAATAACCACAATCTTTAGGGTTCCACTTCTTGTCAAGGAACTTGCAAGCCTCAATAACTTGATCAAAACTTGATTGAATTGAGACTCGCTAACCCCATCCCTGAAAATAATGATTTGATCAGGTTTCCTCTTCCCTGAACTTGTATAAAAGTCTAAGAGAGCTTCCTTCATGATACCGTCATCCACTTTGTCAAAAACTGGTTTTGAAGAAAGAATCTATCATTTTAAGCTTTAGGTCTTGGGTAGTTTAAATGGGTCATGGGTGTAATGGGTTATTGGATTAGTTTGGTGTGTCAGGGGTAGGACTGGTCTGTTAGGCTTTGGGCTAATGTGGTTGGGCTTGTAAATGGACTATAATATTTATTTTATTTTTTATTTTTGGGTTTAATTATGGGCCCGGGCAAAAAATAGGTTCTACAAATATCATTAACGTTTAAAGCATCAATTCATGAGCTAACATCAAATTTATTCATATCATCATTCATGAGTTCTCAACTTCATCTAACTCGATATTTGAATAATTTTTCGTACATACCTGTACCGATACTTTTCTATTTCTCATAAATAGTCTTATCAAACCTCTCTGGTTCATAAGTGCTTACGATACAAATTCATCGATTTTCTGATGCCATAGTCCAACTATGGTCTTTCACATACATTGCCAAGGCCCTGCCGTGGTCTTTCATTCACATGCCATAACTCGGTTATGGTCTTATTATTCGATTGCCATAGCCCGACTATGGTCTTATTCGGTAACTTGTCTTACTCAATTCATATATTTCATTTAAAATCTCAACATTTATCCAATAGAATAATTACTAACTCAATTTCATCCATCAAATAGATAAGTTCACATTTAAGTTCAATAATATGAACTTACCTCGTATACGGGATTGATGGACCAGGTCGACTACTCGATAACCTTGTCTTTCCCCCAATCTAAATCTGAATTCTTTCTTTCTTGATCTAAATGAATTCAAAATTGACTTATTCAATAACATATTCTTTCAATTTAGTCCAAAAACACACACTTGGGCATTTTTACACATTAGCCCCTAAACTTACACATTTAATCAATTTAGTCCCTATTTCACAAAACATAAAAATTCACATAATTCAATAAGATTCATGCTTGGGCGAATTTAACATGTATTACTAGTAGTCCATATTTTCAATTTATTCACATTTTTAACTACCACATTTCACATTTTCACAAATTAATCCCTATTTGAAATTTTTGTCAAAAATCACTTTACAGAACTATTAAATCTATCAATAAACCTTCATAATCTATCATCAATCATCAAATTACTCAAGCATTAAACAATGGAAACATGTTAAGTCTTTAACAGTTTCAAAGGAATTGTTGATAAAAACCTAACAGGATGGGCCTGCTGGTCTAGTGGTTAAGTGGCAAGGGATTACGCTTAGGTTCTGGAGTTCGATTCCTTGCAGTAGCGTTGGGATTATTTTTGCTGCAAGTTTTGGCTAAGAGTTGGGCTTTATAAGATATTTGAGTTGGGGTTTAGGGAAAATTAGGGCTTATTCCCTTCTTTTTAACAAAAGTTTTTCTCTGCCGTTTCTTTTTCCCAATCTTGCCTTGCTGCCAAAAATTCCCTTCTCTTTTTCCTCCTTCTCTCCATTTTTCTTTTTCTGCTAAGCTTAGGCGTATTGCTAGCACTTTTTTCGTTTCGGTAAGTATCACTTTAATTAAGTTACATGATTTCCTTTAGAGATTGTTTAAGAGGGATTTTGGTTGTTGTTTAGGGATTATCCAAGGCTGTAGATCAGTAATCAAGTTCTAAACAGCAAGGAAACACCGTTCTTCGTTGAAGGTAAGTAGATCTCTTGTTTCGAGATTAGCCTATTCTTAATAATCTGACTTAAGAGACTGAGTTGGGCTCGGTATTATTGATTTTAGGCTTTGGAGTGCTCGTGGTTGGATTAGCAGTGAAAGCAGACCAGGTGTGTACTTCGATCGCGTAGAAAATGAGTTTCAGCGAAAGCTGAAACGCAGTCTGTCGATGACATACGGGCGTGTGGTCTGCCCGTGTGGTAACCTGAGTCGCGAGACACGGGCGTGTGACTGACGAGCCAGGCCATGCGAGAGCCACACAGGCGTATGAGTTAGCGAGATCGTGTGCGAGGCACAGGCCCGACCATTAGGGCCGTGTAGGCTACACAGAAGTGTGGGTTACATGGGTGAACCACATGGGCGTATGGGAATTTGGGCCAGACCATGTGATCCATACGGGCAAGGACAATTTGGGCCGTGTGTCCCACACGGGCGTGTGGGCCCACAAGGGCAGGGCACACGGGCGTGTGAGCCCAATTTTTTTGAAATGTTCTGTAAGGTTACACAGGTTGCCTGAGTTGATTGTGACCTAACTGTAGGGGCGGTAAACATTACCTAGTCCCCATACTCTGGTTGGTTACTGAAAAGTATGTTAATATGAGCATGTGTATCTGTTTGATTCTGTATATCCGCACTGACATGATGTTGATATGATATGTTATATGCATAATAGCATGCCATGATATTTATGATGCATTGCATTAGGTTGGGATTGTTGTGAAGAGAATGAAGTCTAAGAGGCGTTTAGCTTGTTATCTGATAGCGATGTTGTATATACATATATAACTGCTATGTACTGTCTTACAGTACCAGTTGGTGTGTAGGGTTGGATGGGTTAATTAAATCCTCATACTTGGTGTGTAGGGTTGGGTGGGTCGATTATTTCCCCACATGGTGTGTTGGGTTGGACGGAGATGGTGTGCAGGGTTGGTGGGCATGTTTTCTGATATCTGATCTGTTATGCATGTGATGTCTGTATGGCTAAGGTCGAAATATCTGTATTCTATTATTTATTTGTATGCATGCTGTTTGTGGGGATGTACACACTGAGTTTACGAAAACTCACCCCTTGTTTATTTTATTTGTCAAGTAATCCTCAGCAGTAAATGGATCAGTTCGATGGAGGGCTCGATGGTGACCACTGGTAGACACTTGTTGGTTTTATGAGTAACATTTATTTCATCTATTTTACTTTAATATTTGTTTTTGGGATTACTCATGTATTCGGACTCAAACTGTTTTGGGTTTAATTGGGATTTTAAATTTTTTTTTTAAGTTTATTGATTTATAACTAAATGATGTTTTAGCTTCCGCGTTAATGAAATGTTTTCACATAATAATTGGAATAGAGATTTCACGACTCAAGTAAAGATAATAATCTATACGATTTTTCACTAGATATGATTTTGAAAAAGGTTTTCTAAAAGCATTCTCATGTGACGCCGCCAGATTCGGCCATAAAATCCAGGCCAGGTTTAGGGTGTTACAGTTTTAATCAATCTCTCCAATTTTTTGATTAAATAATAGAAAGATAGTAATTACTAGTACTTTTAGTCATTGTGGGAACGATATCTTTACTCATCGTAGCTATACTATTAATTGATTGGTGCACTTGCCTGTTGGCTTACGAATGCATCACAGTTTTAAAGGAAAGTCGTGTTCCAATCTAGTTCAACTGTGGAGAAGAAGCTAAAAGTTGTTTATGAAGAAAGCCACCTTTCGATCCAAATCAACTATAAAAAGGAGGTTTAAACTTGTTTGAAGAGCAAGTCAGCATGACCCTTAAAGTAATTTGCATCTTTCCAAGACCAATTCAAACGACCCTTGGATCGAAGCTCAAACTAAATGAAAAATCAAGGTAGTTTGCTTTGTATTCAAGAAATTTCCAATGATTGTAACTTTTTTTTCAAAGTTATTAATAAAATTTGAATCCAAATTTTCAAGTCAAATTTTGACTCGAGATTTGTGTATACAATGCCTCTCTGGGGTTTTGTTGGTCATCACAGGGGTTATGTTCATTGGTTGGTGGAACACTGTAATTTGGATTAGCCATTATTGTCCACACTCACCACACAAAATTTTTGACAAATGGAATCAACAATAAGTAGTTGGTGGTGATAATGACGGCTCACCCTATTTTGGGTCGAAGAGCTGTTGTATACAATGATGGTGTAGGGAATTTAGGAAGTAAGAGTGTGAGTAATCGTAGAAGAAGGTTTTAAGTTTAAAAATGTGTGTTCAATTATCTCTCTGGTGATATAAGTGGGATTATATATGAGAGACAAGGGATTCCATGCGTCTTGAGTTTAAAGGCGGTAGAGTCACATCTTGCCTCTTTACAATGGTGGTGATGTGACCTTCTAGGTCAGAGACGCAACATCTTATGAAAACTAAGTAATCAATGCGACCAAGGTTCCACGCGCTCCTACCAAACATGGCTTAGTAAGAGTTCACCATGATGCTACCTGATGTCTAAGGTCTAATTGGTGTGAGGTTCATCCAACGAGGACAGGCCTATGGTATGAGATTCACCTACTAGTGTGGTGCCCCAAACCTAGCCGGGACGGTCTGACCCGAATTTTGAAAGTCACATTAGCCATCAAAGTGAATCTCTGTTAAAACATCTTGAAACACACCAACCAACCATGCATCACACACTTGCAACATAAATCATATTAAAAACAAGCCTAGTTACATTCTTTTCTAAACACATCATAAAAATCATAACACAATAATTTCAAGTTGAAACCACCTGCGAACCTACCTACTAAAAAACTATTAGCTCGCAACAACCTACCGAACACAACTCGCGACTAGCCCGATGAACCCCCTTGGTTTGCATCCTAACTGATGACCTAGCTCACAACTTTTTTTAGGACCCCTTAGATTGGTGAACCCCCAAATCCGGTGAACCAGTACCCATTGCCTATGGCGAACACCCTAATTTTTGGAAAACTTAAACTCTCTAGTGAATAGACCCACACTAACGGACACCCTTATTTTTGCGAACTTACTAACTCGGCATACCCATCACACTAGCAAACCTAATAGTTAGCAGACTCCTTATTGACTGGCGAACCTATCCTAACGTGGCGATCCCTACTAGTGAGCTCAAAAGTGGTGAACTCACATGGTTTTTGGTAGACCTACTTATTTTAGAGAACTAACTTACTAATGGAAACTAAGTTTTGGTGAACCTCCTTTAAGTTGGCGAACCCCTCACTTGGAAAACTCTACATATGGCGAAGTCCTAACCCTATTGTGACTCCTTTAACACTAGCGAGACCCCCACTCTTGCACTACTCCTAATTGGTTCGTAGGTTCTATTCTCCTGTTATTATATTTGTTACATGAATTCTAAGCTAACTCTTTGTTTCAATTAAACCAGAGGTTAAAGGCATACCTTCATACTCGGTGATCACCTTGGCTACATAAGTATGTTAGTGCAATAATTTAACAAATCAATTAAGCATTCATCATGTAGCTTCATCCAATCAAGCGTCATTCAAACAAACAATTATAAAGTCCAAAATCCAAAATTAAACAACCCAAAATGTCTATTTAGAAGCCATAAAAATTTATTTAAATGTCTAAGTCTAATTCTAATCCTATAGGACAGTCCCACATTGCCTTCCATTCTAGGGTTTGAAAATATGTCACATACTCGGAAGGATTTTCCTTTTGATGGATCACTGGGTTGTCACACTTCACTACATGTTCTGCTAGTTACTTATCTGCAAGGTATACGAAAGGAGTGTAAGCTTAATGAAGCTTAGTGAGTGCTTAAACTTATAACACAAATAAACACACCATTCATGCAAGCAAATAATCATGCTGAAACAATTTGTATAATATGTTATATTTAAACACAATATAGTGATATATTGGCAAACTGTGAATGTGAAATATAATCATATTATATATGCATTGGATAAGCAGATCTTTAAAACACTCCAAATGACTCAAAGAGTCGTACGCAACCTCTGATGAGTGTTGCACGAATGCTTACACTTGCAAAACACACCATACTACCTATGATAAATGAAGTTATGCTCGATATTCTTTTATCTCTCCAACGCTATCTCTGGGCCTACAAAGCCTTAACACATAGTAAAAGGGTGAGTACTCACAATCCTATGGCCTGCCTATAATATCCAACGGTTTCAAATGTTCATGATGCCAACATATTATTTTTCACATATTCACAATACACATAATGTAGGGCTCGCACTTAGTAGCAAAGCTCACACGGTACAACTCATAATAACAACTTTCACTTTGGCAGAGCTCGTAATACTGCAAGGCTCACATTACACATAGCATCGCATTAACATATGGGTTTGCACATATATATAGTCTCACATGATATTAAGTCTCGCATGTAATATAACTTGGTTCGCATACAAGATATGGGTTCGCACCTGACTTAGGGCTCGTACATGTCCTATATATAGGCTTACATATACGCTCGCATATATATATATATGGTGGCACATGAGGGTTCGCATACATAAGCTTGCATATATAGGCTCGCACTGAACCTAAACTCGCATACATTAAGATAATAATGTTCACGTACAATTTAAACAGGCTCACGGGTCACAAGTAAGGCTCACATAAAAAAAAATTAACAAGGCTCACACATGTAATTAAGGGGTTAGAATGCCTATCTGGTCTCCCTTAGCACGTGAACTCGTGTTTAAGTGTGATATGCTAAAAACACTCATCTCTGGTTCACAGTTCCTGTCGAGCCCTACCACCTGTTTGCCCTTATCCTTGCTTGTAGATGCACCTTCATGTTGAGTGGCTTTATATAAAATGAGAATATACATATTACTATCATTCACAACTAAGAAAACCATCTAACAACTATCAACAGCTCACCACTCTCTCCTTATCTGGCGAGCTCACCTCGCATGACTTGAACCTCCTATTTACTTCAATAAAACTCAATTAAATGCTCGATTTTCACTTCCTAACATCAAATCTAATACCTAATTACGGATCTAAGCCTTTAATTTTACTCAATTTCACAAATCAACATTTTCTGAAAAAATCACATACATTTTCAATCTTATGAAAGAAAAACCATTTGATTCATGAAAAATTCTTTAAAGACTTATTGAATCTAGTTTATAAACCTCTTATTTATGTCAAACTAAGTTGAAAAACATTTTAAAATCATCACTTAGCCCTCTAATATGGGATTCACCATTTTATGCAAAGTCAAGCTTTGAAACCATAGATCTCATGATTTCTTACTTGAATCCATGAAAACACAAATTAAAATCATATATTAAATGTTTAAGCCATATGAAATCAGAATGTTTACCTTTAATTTGAATATATCCACAAAATGGAAGCAATTTTGAGCAAAAACGAGTTAAGTGTTAATAGAAAATTAAAGAAGAAAGAGTGGATTTCTTTTAAAATTGAGAAGGAAAAATATGTTTGGATCCTAGGAAAATTAAACAGATGAAGGGAATTTGAGAGAAAACTCTTAATTATTCAAATCTAACATACTTTTGAAATGGATGAAAGTGTGGAGGGAAAGGATAGTAGGTAGCCTTATATAGCCAACCAAAATTTAAAATTTGGGATATTTACCCCAAGCCCCCTCCTATTTCCTCTCTTATTCTAATAGCTCCCATTTATATTAAATCTCTTAATTTACACATTAGACCCCTAATTTAATAATTGTTCCAATTTAATACTTACTAATATATTTTTATTAACTCGATTATTATTTATTTTTAAATTATTACTATTATTATTACCTAATTAATTACTTATTATATTTTTATTTTATTTCATTAACTTCTAATTTCTACCCAATATCTTACTCGAGCCCACAATTAAGTTACCTAGTTTTTCTAACCTGATTTTCAGGGTATGACAACTAGGGACATGTGTAAGGGACTTGTTACATACCAAGAATCGGTCTAGTAGTATCGGATTAGAAAACCAGGAATCCGATTCAGATCCTAAAATTAGGTTCATGATGATTAATAAATAAAATATTAAAATAATAATTGGGTCTAAAATTTAGAGTCAGAAAATTAAAATTAAGCATTCGAGAAATTATTTTCTTAAAATGGATTTCAAAAACAAAATTGAATTTGAAAATAATTAAGAAAATATGTCTTAACTTAAATGAAAGGACTGATTAGAAAAATGGCAAAAACATAAAGTGGTTTAAAAGCAAAATCCCCAAAATTAAAAATTATATTTTTCTCCCTTACCTATTTAAATACCACCCAAGTCTCTTTTCCCCCATAAGATTTCCATTTGAAAAATTCCCTAAAATCAAATTAGAGCTTTTTTTCTCTCAAATTAACTAATCCCTACTCATTTTCTTGCTTTCCAAACACTAAAATTCCTTTCAATTTTAAAGAAAATTCCTTTTTTTCTTCATCAATTTCTTCACCTATTCTCAAATGTTTTTCATCAAATTAGAGTATCAACTCGTTGTTTTTCTTCAATTGAGGTAACATTCTGATTTCTATTGATAAATCTAAGCTTGTTGTTTTACAATTTAAAATTTAATCAATTATATTGAGAATTACATGGATCTAAAGCTTTTAAACAGAAATTTGGCTTGAAAATGGTGAAACTCAAAATATTAAGTTATATGACGACTTTAAATTTATTTTCAACTTATTCTGAACTGATTAGAAGGTTTTTTTTATCTCAATTTGATATATCATTAAAGAATTTTAAGGAATTGAAAGTTTTCCCTATTTGATTGTTCGTGTAAGCTCAATTTTCTGAAAAGGTTAGATATGAAGAATTAGGTACTTTCGATGGCTTAGATCTATAATAATATGATGTTTAGGATGTTTAAAAACATGTTGAGGGATTAGAAATGAAAATTGAGTAATAAAATCACTTATCTCGATTAACTAGTTAAGTTTTCAGTATTAAGAAATGAAAAGCATAGATCTATTATTTTGTTGTCGTTTGAATGTAATTAAGGTTGTTAATGATAAGTTTATGTTGTGTTTAATATGTAAGCAAAGTGTTGGATCCATCAGAAGCCTCTAAGAGCAAAGCGAAGGGAAAAGAAAAGCTAATTTAAGCTTTCGATATACGAGTGAAAATGAATAGGTGAGTATTTAGAATCACTGCTTCTAAGGACAACTCACTGAGTTAATTGGGAGCTTAGGTTAGCCTAAACACCTATTGTATGTTTTGAGTATAAGATTTCTTACTCGATCTATGTTATATTACATGTGATGCTTGTATATTGTGATATATGATACATATGAGATATTTAAGCATGTGCTATGTGTATATGACAGTGAATGATAAGTTACTTGTTGGTTTTATACACACCTAAGTAGTTTAAAGTGAATATGGCTCTTTGAGCAATTGTGATAACACTTGAAAGTGCATTAAAAGTGTTTGTGAAAATTATGTGAATAAATGTTATTGACAAGTGAAACTTTGCATAAAATAATAAGTAAATGTGTGTATAAGTGGATATGTTAGAATTGTGATCTCTTGGAACCATTGGATATCATTAGCATGCCATAAGATTATGAGTGCTCACCGCCATTTATTTATGTTTGAGTGTTGAGGCCCTAGGGCTAGTTTGGAGAGATAAGAGAATGATGAGCTTGGCTCTTTTAATCAGGACTATTTGGTGTGTTTGGAAAGTGTTAGCTTTATGCTACACTTATATGGGAATGTGATATACTCTTAGACTCATGTGGAGTGTTTGGAGATCTGATTATCCAATGCATTTTGTTTCCATACATGTTTCATAGTCACAAATTGCCAATATATCAACATGAAATGCTATGAGTTATGTTTAATACAATGCCATGAATGATTGATAAAGCAGGCTTTCTATTAACCATGGATTATGTGTTTATTTGTGGCTTTCATGAGCACAACTGAGCTTGAATAAGCTCACACTCGTGTTAATATATTTTGCAAAGAATAGCTTTAACAAGGAGGAGGAATGTGTGAACCAAGTGATCCAAAGCAAGGCAAACTATTTTGAATATGTGATGTGTTTTCAACTACAAAAAGGAAGGCAATGTGAGACCATATTTGAGGGGATTAGACTTGACTTTGTTTTTGGTTGTAAATGGAATTTTATGGACTGTTTAAAGGACTTTTATGTTTGGTATCATGTGTGATTGATGGTTGAATAATGTATGATTTTGGTTGAGATGTATGATGACTAGTGTTCATGTCTCTTGGTGAGATATTGTTGTATATGCTTAAATGGTTTGCTAAATGTTTGAAGAAGTTTAAAATGGCCATTTGGTATGAAATGAACCTATATTGCTCTTAAAATGCATGAAATGCAAATTTGACATATGTAATTGAGATGTGAATTTAGTAATGCATGCTATCATAGCTAATTAGTTAGAGTGTCTAATGGATATGGTATATTATAGAATAATTGAGCATGTTTTGAATGATCTTTGTATGCTATATGATGTGTTTGAAGTGAGAAACTGGCATAAAAACATGATATGGTATGTTTGCCTGAGTCGAAATGGTAAGTGCAGGTTGCTAGGTTGTTTCTACAAAATTTGCAAACAACGTCACGAAGATGTTGGTATGACATCATGACGAGGGGGTCGAAATTGAGACATTTCTTTTCATGTTGTCGGGACATGATGTCTTTACCAGAGCACGTCGCAGTGTGGCATTCACGTTGTCATGACGTGACTCACCATGTGTTTTTGTCATGTTTTGTTATCTCTGCAATTAAGTCTTGATTTTTATGCATTACTATTAGAGTCCTTAATTGCTATGAAATGCCTTCAAAATTATCATGATTAAGTTTTATATGCCTAATTTCATGATCCTACTTTTAATTATGTGAAAAGATTTTTTAGATATTTTGCTAAATTTACAATTTAGTCCTTAAACCTTTATTTTAAAAATAAAATGAGTTTTACCTATTGGTTGATTCTTTCAAATATTGTTTCATATGATACTCTAAAAAAACTAAATGTATTATCAATTTGTTGAATTACGAATGATTCGCATGTTGCGTGTTAAATGATTATTTTACCCCTGATTGTTATTTTGATGATTTTTGCTAGATAAGCAGGAGACTAGGGTTTGTATGTTATTCTTAACTGTCAATTGATAACTATGCTTGATTATGCTATGGTGTAAATGGTGGTTTGCAGTGTGGTCACATAAGTGACTAATGTGACGTTCCAGATTCAGATTGAACCGTCCTGGTCAAGTTTGGGGTGCCACAGGACTCAAGGAGATGGTAAAACGGTTATAAAAAGGTGGTCAAATCTCATTTTCAGGGGCATTCACGATACTTGAAGCAGAGCACTTCAATCCATGATCAAATTTATACTACCATTGGATTGTAGTTACATTGAAGAGAAAAATAAAAAAGATTTATTCAGAGATTCTAACCTAATTTTATAAAAATATTTATTTATTTCAACTTTTAGATCTTATTTATACTCAAAATTTATGTATACAAATTTTTGGCCGACAATATTTCATTTCATCTCTTTTATACTTTGTATGAGCTTTTTATAGTGAAGGTTGTGCTAAGAATAGCATCTAATATGTAATTACTAGGGTAGCAATTACACTCTTTTATAATTATAAAGAATTATATTTCTCTAAATGTGTTTGACTGATAGTGTAATTACATCTTAATTTCTCATGTCATGTTTGGTAGTACAAATTGTAATTACATAGTTACATAGTTTATCTTTTAAAAAAATATTAATTACTATAAAAAAACTATCAGTACAATAAAAAAATTTCTAAACGAGTAACAAAAATTAAAACCAAATCATCATACGTAATATGTTCGTCTAATAAAGTAGCCACTAATATGATTACTAATAAAAATAAAAATAAAAATAAACATCATATACAATTTTATCTAATTGCTCTAATGTTTCATATTTATTGGGCTATTCCCTTTTTAATATTTAATATATACTCCTTATCATCATTTGTTGGTCTCTATTCGAGTTCTTCATCATCTGAATTCGATATAATTAATATTATCAAAAACTCGTTCTTCCATCTACTTTTCAAAGTATGAATTACCCTAATTCCATCTACGAATGAAGTTATGAAATATGCAACATGTTAGTACTATCTAACTTTTTTTTTACTATACTAAAGTGATATTAATATGAATTTTTTTAAAAAAAAAAACAAATGTCCTCCTAATGACATTACAAGCCTTTGAAGGTATCAAATTAAAGAGTTTGCAAGCCTTCTATGGTGCTTTTGTCAGCCTTCATTCTCTTAATTGTATCACACCCCATGATAAGATGCGAGAGAACCTTTTGTATTTCCATAATTAGCATTTATCACATAATATTTAGGTTCATGATGCAAATAATTTGTAGTTTTTTATTATAAGAACTTATATAACTTAATTTGGAGAAAGATTAATGCTAAGTTATAACTTTTTTATAATATGTAAATTGGGTTAAAATAATATAAAATTTATAATATATAGTCTTTATAAAAAAAAAAGGTTTTATAGAATGTCTAATAACTTTTACATTACTTATAAATAATATATTTTTTTGTCATAACTTTATAAAGTTATTTTTTTTATAAGTTCTGGGAAAAAATATAACTTTTTTATAAATAATTATATTATTATTTTTTGTCAAAAAAAGTATATTATTATTTTTATAATATATACATGAACACATAAATAAGCTATGTCCATACATTTTGACCATACTATTTTTTTTATAAATAAGTATATTATAACATGTAAATTATTTTTATAATATATTTTTGGCCTTAAATTTTGAATTTTTAGTATTTAAATAATATAAAATTTCCATTTTAACATTATAAAATGCACATAAATTATTTTTATAATATAATTTTTTAAAATTTATAATATCATTTTAAAAAGTTTTTAGCTATAACTATCTCAAACATTCATACATGTTTATGCTTATAACATAATTGTTATAACTTGTATAAAAAATAGTTTTTTAAAGTTAAATCATGTGTAATGCCCTCAACTCGACCCGATTCTTCTGGTCCAGATCTTCAGTACTTTTGCATAATTCACTTAACAAAATTATTAAACATGCTTCTTATACTTTTGACTCAAGACAATTTTTCCTTAATGTTTACCATAATTCATTATTAAAGAAACAAGAAAATATATTCAAACATCAAACATTATATCTATAAAAAATTATTACAATACATAAGTTTATTAAAACAAACTCATATGGCGTAATACTGCAATACGCCACTTGTCCAAACAAGTGCACTGTATGAATAATTTTCCCCGTTTGCTACTTCGCTGACGTACTCCTGGCTTATCCTCTCAGCGAACACACTTAAACAGCAACACCTGAAATATAAACATAACATTTAGTGAGTTCAAAGGAACTTAGTGAGATTGGACACAACATACCTTTTTAACTTATCATGCTGAATTCTTCATCTTGAATATTTGGATTTCCTCATATCTATCTTTGGCAAATACATTCACATTGTCAATTAAATGATCACATACTTATACACCACTCACAATTCTTAACGTATCATCATTCATCTAACTACTTGGCTATCTCTAGATCTTAACAGATGATACAACCTTTTTTCTTTTCTCTTCAGACAATTTTAAATAGTTAACTGTAGACATTATCCTTGGTGGATACCACTTACTGATCTTGCTAAATCAAACCTTAAATTGAACTATATTCTATGTCAACCCAATACATACTCATACTGATGAGAACCACTTCAAATCATTCAGAAAAATTTCACATGTCTTTGTTACAAAGCACAAGACCTTCAAATTAACAAACAACTCAGATTCCTTCAAGTCTCAAAACAAGCCATGATACTATTCACATATAATAAATACTAGATAACTCATATTTCCACCTTAATACCACGGATAGCTCAAACTGACGAACTCTTACATCGAATATGCCTTTATAATAAACTTGGTAGATAACCATAGCGGATACCCTCATTGAACATACTGATTTATACTTTTTTTCAAGAAACTTCCTTTAAAACTTATTCAATTTCACCACAAAACTTTTCACGCCAAATAATTTCAAACAAATCATATCATTATCGTAGATTTTTCAGAATACGCCACAAGGGCCAGATAAAGATATGCCAGAAAAGCATCATATGAAATATGCCACAAAGGCTAACAGAGTACCACAAAGGCTAACAGAGTACCTTGAAGGCTAACAGAATACTAAGAAGGCCAAACCAGAATACGCTACAAAGGCTAAACAGAATACCACCCAAGCACCCCATGAACTGTCGTGTTTGTGATATGGATTTGCCTAAACTCACATCGCATGAGGTTTTCCCATCATCGCCTTAGGACTTGTAGAAAATCCCAATCGATAATTATGGCTCATTTGCCCCTTTTTAGAAATATGTCATAGCCATGTACTTTTTTCAAAATTTACAAAACATAATTCGTGTTTACTGTCCCGATGGACTTCATCAATTACCACTATGGCGTCAAACTCACATCACATGACTTTCCAACACTCAGCTACACCATATTTCCCCAACCTTATTACTCACACCTCAAATCTAACATAAGTACCCACTCAGATATGCAAAACTCATTTTCTTAACCGAATCGTACTTAGTGCATGTTTTACACACATTGACACAATCACATATCACAGTATACATCTCAGACACGCAAGGTACACATACATAGCCCATACATACAATTCATTACTTATTAGACTCACCTGTAAACTTAAACAAGATTTCATAACTATTTTCAAAAATTATTTAAATATTCACACGTTGTTTTCAGGAACATCAATTACAAACAATCTATAAAAACGAACTTGTATGAGTCAATATTAAAGACTTACCTTGCTAAAGGTCAAAATCCTCAATTTTGAATGTCTTTCATGAACTCGTAGCATAAACTACTTAAAAGAACATGGATTCACTATTAAAACCCATTTACAGATAGATTACTAACATCTCATCTACAAATAACCCCCATGCAAGACCTTTTAATCATAACTATGCATATATATATCATAGTACCCTTACTCTTAACATGCAAAGTTGTTAGACATACCAGAATACAGAACATCCTCTGATTATTCCTAAAATTTTTAGCTTCTAGTCTAATGAGGAAAGATGACATTTAAAAGAAAGAAAAAGAATCAAAGACCAATATTGAAAGAAGAAGAAAACTTCCCCACGAACCTTCTACACATACATATATAAAAACCAGCTTCCACTTTAGAGGAATTTAACAAGTGTCACTTGAATTCATAATTTGTCCTTTTTAGTGGCCTATAGATTCCAAAAAAAAAAAAACATAAATGAAGATCCTGAACAAATATTACTTGACTAACCATTCCTATTTGACTTCCTACCAGATCACTGTACAAACTTAACAGGCACAGTACTCAGACAAGCTAGGCGTATTATAAATATTTGGCTGTAACTCATGCAATAATTACCTTTTTTTCTTAACAAAATCTTTTTCTTTAAAATAACCCAAATTAAAATTTCATTTACTTACACGGAAATTACTATACGCCTACTCTTATTCGCTAAAAGAAAACAAATGAGTGGATTACAATTCGCCAAATAGAAAATTTTACTGTTACACGTCTTAATCTCAGATCCGCCAGACTGGGGTGTGACATCATGTATCAGTGTTTGGAAAGCTATAGGGTAATTAAATTTGGGTGCAATTATTTGGTTAATTGTAATAGCCGACTTTTAATGATGTCGGAAATAGTGGTTCGAGACCACTAAATTTAGAAAATAAGCTCATAAATTTATTTATTTAATAATTACGAGTCAAATGTGATTTTTGAGAGATTTTTTGAATTAGTAATTTGTGTTTTATAAAGATTTATTAAGTTAAGAAATTGAGGAAAAGAGGTATTGAGACCTCGATGTTATAAACCAAGCCATAAATATTTTTATAAATATTTATGGAGTGTCAAAAAGGTAGTATTAAAATTTCGTCAGAAAATTTTAACGTTTCGGCAGTCAATTAAATAAAAAGGACTAAATTGATAAAGGTGTAAAAGTTTCTAAAAGGATTAAATAGTTCAATTATCAAATGAGGAAGGACCTAAAGTGAAAATAAGCCCAAAAGAGATATTTTAGGCGACACAAGCAGAGAAAAATCAGGGAAATTGAGGAAATAAGGGCAAAATGGGAAAATAACAAAATTTATTAAATAAAAAGGGGATTAGAATGGAATATCTAGAATTCTCTTCATTTCTCTTCATTTTCATCAGCTGAAAAACAGCCATGGAAGAGGGTTCAAGCTAGTTTTCATACTCTAGCTTCATGTAAGTTTAATTCTTGCTTTCTCCTTGAAATTTCTAAGATTTTAGACTTTTACAATTGGGTCCAACTTACTATGTCATTAGTTTTTGATTCCATGGCTAATTTTTAAAGTTTTTATGGATGAGTGCTGAAAGCATATGATGAGTAAACATAGAATTAAAGCTTTAATTTTGATATATGATGATTTTATCAAGTAAAATTGATGGAAATTGATTTTAGAACCTAATTATAAAAGAGTTTGGAATAAGGTCTAGTGCTAAAGTTCTGATTTTCAAGGGTTATGATGTAGTTTAAAATGATAGAATAAAGTATTAAATGAGAAAAATTAGCTCAATTGAGGGGTTAATTGAGCAAGGATTGAATTGTATGAACTGTGAAATTTGGGGCAAAATGGAAATCAACATTTTGCACTAAAACTGTTTTGGACAGCAGTAGTAGTCTAAATTTGAAAAATCACCAAAAATTGTAGAAATCGAATTAGAGGATGAATAAAATATTAAATTAAAGCTTATTGAGTCTAGTTTCTTATAGAAGAAATGATGTAATTAATGGAATTGTAAATCATGAGATATAATAAATTTTGTGAGATAATGTTAGAATGATTTTGGGTTCCCCTGTTCTGAATTTAGAAAATCATAAAAAATTTAATAAAAATGATTAGGGGCTTAAATTTACAGTTTAGAATCCTGAATGAGTTTATTTTCAAGAGAAATAAACAGGAACATCATTCGAATCCTGTACGAGGAGATAATTAATTTTTAGTGAAGAAGGGTCGGAACTGTCAGACAACAGAATAGGGGTGACTTTAAAGAATAAACTGTACTTATTGGTTAAACCAAAAGTCCTAAAAATTTTATGGTAAGAAGATACGTGAGTCTAGTTTCATGAAAAATTATCAGATCTTAATTTGGATTTTTGTAGCTCAAGATAAAAATAATTTAGTTACAATGACACAGATGGGCAACTTGAATATTCATATAAGTAAATAGTAAAAATTATAGATAATGTTACTTACAAGTGTGTTATTTATACTAAGGATGTGGATAGAGAAGAGGGGGAGGAAAAATATATGAATGATTTGTGTATAAATTGATAACATGTTTGATTATAGTCGATAAACGTTGAATTAAAAATGATATAATGTTTTATTTTAGATATTTATTATGATATTATGATTATAGTTATGATATAAAAATCGAATTGTAAGTTCATATGGCTGAAATTAAATAATTATTTGTTAGTATTATGCATGATATAATGTATTATTTCTATATATTCATGGTTGAATTATGATTGTTGAGAAAGAAAGATAAATTGAAATAAAAGTTCAAAATGAGGATAACACGGGAATGAGTACTTTCATTCAGTAAAAAGATGAATTGACAGAAAAGACCATGGTTGAACTATGGCAACATGTGACTATGTGATTATGTGATCCCGTATAAAACCATATCTAGGATATGGCATCGGTGTGATTATATGTTTCCGTGTAAGACCATAGCTGGGCTATGGCATCAGTGTGATATGTGAATCCGTATAAAACCATATCTGAGATATGGCATCGGTGTGATATGTGACTTCGTATAAGACCATATCTGGGATATGGCATCGGTGTGATATGTGAATCCGTATAAGACCATATCTAGGATATGGCATCGGTATGTGATGTGTATCCATATAAGACCATATCTGGGATATGGCATCGGTATGTGATATGTGTATCCGTATAAGACCATATCTGGGATATGGCATCGGGATGTGATATGTGATTCCGTATAAGACCATAGCTGGGCATCGGTTTGTGATTATGTGACTCTATTTAAGACCATAGTTTTACTATGGCAAAGTGAAAACGAAGTACTCAATTTCGTAAGACGTTCTCTAATTTGACCAGGTGTGGTAAGTGAAAGTGTTTATGGATTTAAAAGATAAATTTGTAGTGAACATGAAATTGAGCTCAGTTAAATGTTTTCATCAATTAGATATTGTGTATGGCAGAATGTGTTAGTGAATTACATGTTTATTGAATTGATATTTGAAGTTCGGTAAGTGACATGTGATGATGTGTAAGACCATAGTTACACCATGGCAGCAAGAAAACGATGTACTCAATTTCGTAAGACGTTCGCTAATTTGATAAAAAGGCGATAAATGAAATGTGAAGTAAAGTGATAGTATTTACGTAGTTAACAATATTGAACTCACTTATATACATTTGTTAATTGAGATTGTGATCGACAAGAAGAGATAGCGAATTATATGCTTATGAATTGTTATACATATTTACCTGAAATACAAGAAAATAATGGTTATTGATATATGAAAGCATGAGACTATGACATATGAATTATGAATATAGAATATGTTTGATAAATGTGTTCATTTATAATTATAAAATTGTGCACCTAAGTGTACTATTTATAAAAAGATGGTGTTTCAAATGATTTGATGAGTGAAGCTCAAATTTGAAGTAGTATGAAATTTAGACAAATTGTTATGGAAGTGTATACAAATCACAGAGATATGGTTGCGATATGCTATGAATATATATAATGTAAAAAAAAGTATAAATATAAGAGAAATCTAAAGAGAGTTAAGCCATACATGTTTCTTGATATTTATATAAATTATATGATTAACAATATGTTGAAGACATGTGTTAGAGCTCGTGATCAATTTGAATGTTTAAACTTTGCAAATTTATATTAAACATAGAGAAACATTATTCGGAAGCTCGTTGGATTGGAAGCATTGATGGAGATCAAACACACTAACTACAGGTATATTCAGCATATTTTATATATGTGTGTGTGATAAATCACTAGATTTATGATGGCATGTATAGGATTATTAACCAATGCTGAATTATAACTTGATATGGAAGTATCTAACAATTAATATGGCTTGTATTTGATATATTTGAGACATACATCTATATAGTCTTAACATCCGATTCAACTGATTTTTTTAGCCCAGTTCTCAACTCAAGTGCTCTAAAGCCTTTCTTTAGATTGGTACCTCAATTGATCCCGGTCCAACTTGTCTGACTAACTGATCTAGTTCGGTTCAACAAACCATGTTTAGCAGTCCCCTTATAATTAAAGGTGTTCATGAATCGAGCATGTTCGAGTTCGGTTTCGGTTCGAACTTAAACATGATATTAGTACACTCTATTATTACTCAAGCTCGGTCTAACACAAATCTAAAATTTTGTCCAGCCCATATTTATAAATGACTAACCCAAGTCCATTTTAGGCCCACTCATATTATTTTTTAATTTTTAAAAATATTTATATTATTTTTATTTTAATATTTAATACTTTTATATTTTTTCACTTATGGAAATTATATATATAAATTATTTTAATATGTTTACATTATATTTTTATATATTACTATAGATTTAATTTGGTTAAAATATGTTGTTAATATTTTTACTTTGAAAAAATTTTAGTCCATGTACTTAAAAAGTTAAAAATAAGTCTTACTTTTTTATTTAAAAATTTTAGTTCACTTAAATCATAAGTATTTTTTATCAAAATTTGTCAATTTGGAATTTTGACTTGATTATCTTTATTTGACATGGTATATAATTGACAAAAAAAATATATATGTTAAATTGACAAATTTTGTCAAAAACTACCAAAGACTAATGATTCGACTAAGAATTTTAAATTGAAATAATATGATGATTGAATTTTTAACTTTTTAAAGTATAAATATCAAATCTCAAATTCTATACAAATATAGGGACTAATAAAACATTTTATTTAGTTAACTTTTTATATGTAATAAATTATATGATATATATATATATATATAATATAACATATTACAATCTTAAAAAAAAAATTAAACTAAAACCTTAAATGTTAGAATTCAAGTTCGATTCACATTTTAAATAAAACAATTATTTTATCTAATAAAATTTTAAACTCTAATATTTTTATCTAAATTCTTAAAATAATTTTTGCCAACTTTAAATGAATAATCTACTCTTTTAACAGCTGTAATCCACGAGCTCTATAACAATGGGTTCAGCTAAGCCCCATTTTTGGGGAGATGTAGATTCATGTAAAGTTGTGAGTTTGGTGGGAAAAAATTGCCAGCTTTTTATAATGTCAGAAAGAAATGGTGAGGCTGAAGTTAGATAAGTGACAGTTAAACTTAAAATCTGCTTTTAAAAGATTAAATTCTATTATTGCCCCTTATACTTTACAAAAATTATGAATTAACGAAATTTTAAAATTTTAATTATTTTTAGTTCTTATTTTTTAAAATTTTAAAATTTTAATCCTTAGCAAACAACAATTATTCAATTCATTACCTTCTGTTATTTCTAAAAGCCGATACGATGGGCATATTTTCATATATATAATGTTATATCAACTTATTATTTTCATATATTACTCACTAAAAATACAATTAATAGATTAACGAATTGTCATTTGCGTCAAACCTGAAAATTTAAAATTAGTATATTTATATATAAAGAGAGAGACTTAAAATTATCCAATTGGAGAATATAAACTAAATTTATAATTATATGCATAACATAAGACTATTAATTGAATTTAACCAAGCAGGTTGAACTGCTATTATTAGAGCCAGGATTAAAATTTTAAAATCTGAAAACGTAGAGAGACTAAATTGACTAATTCAAAAAATATAAAGACTAAAAATGACCAAAATAAAATATATGGACTAAATCCATAACTTTGTCATTGCAACTTAAAAACGGTCTTAGTGATTTATATCTAGAAAAAAGTTTGTCCCAATGAACCAGAAAGAATTTTAAAAGGAATAATAGAGAGCTATCTAAACTTGATAACTAGACCTAATTGATACCTAAATTTAAAAACCGTCAGTCAACTTAATACTTTTTTAGATACTTTATTAACATCGTTAAATACATTAACATGATACTAACGATTAATAGCATGGTAACACGTGACAGTCTCATATTTTAACACGTGAAAAAACTAAAAAAATTAAAATTTGTAAAAAAAATATTTTTTACCACGTGCCAAAATGTATGACTATCATGTGTTATTATGCTATTGGTCGTCAGTGCCATGTCAATATCATATCAGTGTATTTTAACAGCATTAATCAAGTACCTAAAAAATATTAAATTGATATGAATTGACAAAAGAAAATTTAGATACTAAATAGGTATGAGTTATCAAATTCAAGTTCAGCGGATATTAACAAGCAATTTTAAAACCAAAATCATTTTTCAAGTAGTAAACATCCTTAAACAAATATTTTTAAAGTTAAAGACTGCTTTTTCAAATTAATTATTAAATAAGTTGATATTGAAGTTTTAAATTTCATAAATAAAATTTAAAAAATTTCATACCTTTTATTTTTGAAAATATAAATTAAAGGCAATTTTTTTAATTAAAAAATATATGAATTTTTTAGTAATGATTGAATTTTTATAAGTCAAACCGAGTCATAAATAAATTAATTAGGTATGATATATTTTATTTAAATTATCAATAATTTAATAACAAATTGTAACAGTGTGATGATTTGAATAAATTTTTAATATATAAAAAAGTAATTTTTAATAGAAGAAATAAAATGAAGTTTACATAGAAATATAAAAACTCCCAATAAACTTTGATTGTATGAGAGTTTTTAGTTTTTTTTTTTTTTAATATTTTATCATAAATCAATTTAAATTTACACAAAATAAAATTTGAAATACAATGAATTTCAAACATTTAAAATTATAGTTTCAACAAAATATCATTTGATTCTTACAAACTTTTAATAAATATATATGTTATATAAATTCTTTTCATTTACACGTGAGTATACAATAATCTATGGTATATGCAATGACTTAAACACTAAAAAATTAATAAAATAATAAGTTGTAAAGATAATTAAATTTAAGAAGAAAAATAAAACTAAAAAATGGAAAATATCTCAAGAATCATGAGGTTGGGGAGAGCTATAAGCCTATAACTTCATAAAACAAAGATCCAACTGACACTCAAGATGGTGAAACTGGTTCACCTCCATTATTCTCCTAGTTTCCAGCTTCAACCTCTCACCTCCTTAAAAACTAACCAAAAGAGCCGCTCAGCTGCAGCTATTCCCAGCAAACAGCTATCCCTTGTCCCCAGTTTCTGCTCCTGTTGTGGAAGAAGACATTTCATTGAAGCTGCCACTGCAGCTTTTCTTCCAATTTCCCCTTTCAAATCCAATGCCTCCACTTCACACTCTGATCATTACTTGGTACCTTCATAACTGGTAGATTATTTATTGTCTTTTAAAACTTTTAACAGAGAATATTTTGATGTGCAGGATTTGCTCAACAGGATTCACCCTCCAAGGCCCGATTGGTATGAAGAGTTTTATGCCTCGGTTATGGACACAAGCATGAAACCTTATGAGGCCAAAGTTAGTAACTATTTTATGCCTTTTTTTTATATACATACATATGTACGATTGAATTACCTATTCTTTTGTTAAATCTCAAGATTGCAGGTTACAAGTCACAACTTTTAGAGAAACTAAAGGGAAAGGCCAAAAGGGTACTGGAGATTGGGATTGGGACAGGTCCCAACCTTGAGTACTATGCTGGTGATAATGAGGTCCAAGTTTTTGGCTTGGATCCTAACAAGAAGATGGAGAAGTATGCTCGAGCAGCGGCCACCGCAGTCGGTTTACCGTCGAAGAATTTTCATTTCATAGAAGCTGTAAGTTTTTTTAGTCCTAGTAGCAACTCTAAATAATAAATGGCAGAGTTTAATAGGTTTCTTATCCATGACAAGTACATTTTCAACTTTATTTTTTTCTGAATTGGGGACTGCTGCATTTATCCAGGTTGCAGAGGCTATTCCACTAGATGATTCATCTGTTGATGCAGTTGTTGGTACACTTGTATTATGTTCTGTCCAAGATGTTAACATGGCACTTAAAGGTAGTTTATCATGCTCCAATGAAGTTCAATGCTAACTTCTGATTTGACCTACAATAATTAGAATGTTGCAATGAATTTTTAACTTTTGATCACTTTGTTCAGAGGTGAAAAGGGTGTTGAAACCAGGAGGACTTTTCCTGTTTATCGAACATGTTGCTGCCGAAGGTATTAATCCGAACAGGAAGTTTAACTCGTTGATTTCTACAAGAAGTGACATCAGTATATGCAATTAGAATCCAAAATAACATCCATGCATTGTAATATTAGTGTTGTAATTGCAGATGGAACAAGTCTGAGGTTGTGGCAGACACTAGTTGATCCATTGCAACAGGCAGTTGCGGATGGATGTCACCTTACCAGAGAAACCGGGAAATATATATCCTCATCAGGGTTTTCAAGTTTGGAACTAAGCATGGCTTCTCTGTACAATGCTCCCTTCTCATTAATAACTCCACATGTCTATGGAGTTGCTTGCAACTAAAGCCTCAAGTTTTATCTATCAGTCATGTATGTACGGTTAGATTTGTAAAATAAATCTGAAATAAAACTTAATAAATCAGGATCTATCACGTCAAATCATCAAGAATAAATTAAGAATAAATCAAGAATAAAACTAGATACGGAAGCGTACTTGAATCCATGAATTTCTTGAAGTTTTATCAGATTTTGGGGATTTGCTCTCTCTTTCCTAATGATGGAATATTAGAAAAAATATCTTGTGTATAATTTAGGGACCATAACCCTAATATTTATAACCTTAGCATATTAGTTCTAATCAAATTCTAATTAGTCCATCATTAATTAGAATTTGATTAGAAGAGTATCTACACATATTTGACCCATACTTTATTTAATAATTAAAAGTCCAATAAAATTCTAATCAAATTAGATCATTTTTAATTTGGGCTAACCTATCATGATAGTAAATAATAACATGTAATTATTCTTATTATATATGTGATGTTCAAATTTTCCAACATGTACATGTATATATATATATGCTTTTTAATTATCAACAGCTCTCAACATAAATTCCTGCTTTTAATTGGTCTAATTTTGCCACAGTCCTTGTATTTTTTGAACTTTTGAAATTTATCCCTTTGCTTCTTATTTCAGAAATTTAGGTTGTTTACTTTTCGGATTTAAAAAAATTAAAGTCGTATTAATAATACTAATAATTGATTTCTTTTTAAATTTGGTTATTGTTATAAAATAAAGATAGATGGGAGAATAAAGAATAAAGAAAATATGAAAGCAACTGAGAATGTACTTTATTGATCAAAATGGGTGATTACAATACTTCATTAGAGTTTCTATTCATAGGCATAAGAAGTATAAAAGAAGTAGAGATCTAATTCTAATAACTATTAGAATTTAAAGTACATTAAAATTTTATCTTGATCATGATGGACATCCACTTAATAAGATACTCATAACACTCCCCATTGAATATCCATTGGTAGATAATGTGCCTCGTTAAAACCTTATTAGGAAAAACCCTGTGGGATAAAAACCTAATGAAGGAAAAAGAGTACACGATCTATAATACGCATAATATTCAACCTCATTAAAAACCTTATTAGGAAAACCTAATTGGATAAAACCTTGGTTAAGGGAAAAAGAATACAACACGTATTTACTCCCCCTCATGAAAACATCACATACTTTTTCATATTCTACATATTCAATCTTGAATACTAGTTTTTCAAATGACTATTTGAATGTATTGCTAACCATTTATATCACCATTCTTTTAAAAGTCATGAGTGAGGGAAATTTAGGGAAATGTATTTTGATCTCTTTAGGAGATTCAACAATAATCATAACAAACTTTAATCATGATTCTTTTATAAAAACACAAATAGGTGTTTTGAATCATTTTATAATCCTCCTTCAACTATTATTCACTAAGTCAAATTTACCACATATGTTCAATTATTTCAATTCATATAAATGAATAATTTCCCGATAATTTTAATATGCTTCTAGCATCCTAAATTCTTCAAGGATTTTAATATAGCTTTACTATATAGTGATTCATAAAAGGTTGTAATAATAACCATTAGACGTAAGTTAAATCTTTTATGAATTGTCAATTTAATAATATATCTAAATGTTTATTGCATCCACCACAAAAGAATATTATATATTTTCATAATCAATGTCAGGACTTAGTGAAAAACTTCATATTTTTATTTCGCTTTTACAAAACTACTTCATTTGCACCCTCATTGGCTTTATACCTTTAGATATTTGGACTATTGGTCCAAAAACTCCTCGAATTTAATTGTACTTGAGTTGTGTCTTTCTACTTTGATCAATTTATTCTATATCTATATTTCTCAATAGATTTATTCAGGATCCTCCTTTTATTTCATTATCTCAATAATAATATTACATGCAAAATCATTGTCGACCACTTTTATTATTCGGTTCCACATTTTCTCAAATTGACATAACTTATCGAGATCTCTTATTTTCATTATTTTAAAATTTAGTTTCAGGTACTTGAATCTCTTTTGGAGTTTTACTTATTAGTTATGTCTTGGGTTTCTTTTGGAGCACTCGCCTCCACTATATGACCATCTAGAAGAATTTTTTATCTTTAGAACCGATCAATCTATATAAATGCTTATCAAATACATCTAATAGTTAACTTGTAATGAGTTATCCTTATTGAACTTCTAGTTCAAATTATTCTCCCCCTAACTCATTACAAGTTATTATTTCTCTCCTCCTAATATCGAGAAAACTATCAAATCAAAATTGTCAACACAAATAATGTCATAATTGAATCTCCAATGCATTCAAAACATCTAATAATACAAAAAAAAAACTTGTCATTAATATATATTCCTTACTTTTTTTGAGGATTCACTCATCTTTGTGCGTTGTGGTGGAGCAATTGGAACATATACGCACATACAAAAATTCCAATATGAGAAATATTTGGCTCTTGACTAAAAATCAATTGTAATGGGAGTATTTATAACTTATTGGCTTGATGCGTACAACATATAAATCAACATAATCTCATGCTGAAATAGAAAGTTTAGTTCTCATAAGTAATGATTTAATTATTAGTTGGAGACATTTGATAAACAATTTAGCTAAATCGTTTTGTGTGTGAACATGAGCTATAGGATGTCTAATTTTTATCCCAATTGACATGCAATAATAATTGAAAACTTGGAATGTAAACTCACCAACATTAGTAAGATGAATTGTTTTAATTGCATAATCTGAAAGTAATCATTTAAATAAGTAATCTCGCAAACGACAGGTTGCGAGTTGATAACGCATGTGATTATTTTGTAGACGCATCTACCAAAATCATATAATATTAAAATCATCCACATGGTGGATGAATGAGCCCATATTCATTTCAGAAATGCAAGACATTAAATCTCAACTTTAACTAGTAAGTTTCTAAGAATCAATTGTCATTAAGAACAAGCAACAAATGAGAATTCTTTAAATTAAAGAATATTCTGGTTCTTTAATGAATGTTCATATGAATTCTCAATTAATTTTCGCATCATATATGATCTAGGATGGTCTAATTGGTCATGCCAAGTAGTAAATGCATTTGTATCAGTAAACTTCTGGTTTACTTTAACATGTGTTTCAATTGTACTAAATTGTAACAAATTAATAATTTTACTATCATTCATTTTAATTTGTATCCACATATAAGTACTATTGTGACATTTACTACTGGAAATGTCTAAATCAATGTGAAATCTATAATGCCACCAAGTTAATAAATATAATTTCCAAATAATTATATGTAATATTCGCTTTAGGGAATATGTCAAAATCTTCAAATGCCCAAAAATCTATTAATAGCAAACTTTGAGAGTGGATCTTATTTTCTAGGTGTACAACAAGTACATAACCAATGACTTTTCATACATCAGTTTTCTCTCTTGTAAGTTCTCATCAGTAATATTTTACCACTTAATTTTAATTGAGAACTTATTCTGAATATTGTAGAGTTATACTCACAGTTTTTAAAATTTTGCAACTTCAGGTGCATCCAACTATAACGGGCTTTAGATAGAATTACCATATTCTACTGCTTACATTTTTCTTTTAAATTATTCCAGAATTTATGTAGATCTTTCATAGTCAAATATTTTGCTTCCAACCCTTTAACGCGAATGATGACAAAAGAATATCACAAAGATTATAAAATAAATATAAATAAATAACTCAATCCTCTCTTTTTCATCATTTCAAAATAGATATTTATAGCAATAGTGATTCATATGAAATATAATATTTTTCTCATTCAGAATCTCAATATAAGGTCCATTATAAATATCTTTTAAAACCAATAGATTAACCATCACAAGATATTAATATATTAGCTCTTCGAGAGCTTTCGACTAATTTTGTACTATCAAACATTGAAATAATATTTGTTTGTTTTAGTACAAAATTAGATAAATACTTTCTATCTATAATGATAGAATTTATTACTACATTCTCATATCCTTCCCCAAAGAATATTAACAGAAACAAAATATTTAGGCATATGCCACATATGTGGCCAATAATCTTTCATACCACATTGATAACATAAGTTATTTTTACCCTTTCAAGAGTTATCTTGAGAACTCTCATTGTTCTCTTATTTATTACTATGTTCTCACTTTTAGTGGTCCATGAGTATATCTTTTATTTTTTTTATGTTTACATTCACTTCGGGGAATACAACAAATTTGGTAGGACAGACTTCTAAATGTCTCTATTGATTTTTTATTTCATAATCAACATCGTAAACATACGTGGATTTTAAATCAAACTCTATTCATTCATGTTGTCATGATTATTCTCCAATTATAATAAATATGATATAATAAATAAAACATAGTAAAATATACCTGAAGATCTTTAACATCATCGTCATCACCTTGACTATTATCACGAGCATCCATTCTGAGATTGAATCTTTCAACATCTTGAAGATTGATTTGTGGGACGACTTCAAAAAATTTAAAGAAAAAAAATAGAGAATCATCGCGCTGATAACGTATTATAAAATAAAGAGAGATGGGGAGAATAAAAAACAAAGAAAATATGAAAACAACAAAGAATGTACTTTATTGATCAAAATGGGTGATTACAATGCTTCATCAGAGTCTCTAGTTATATGTATAAGAAGTATAAAAGAAGTAGAGATCTAATTCTAATAACTATTAGAATTTAAAGTACATTAAAACTTTATCTTGATCATGATGGACATTCACTTGATAAGATATTCATAATAATTATGTGTTATTAATTAAATTTTTATTTTTAAATTAAACTTTTGAATATTAGAAGCCTAGTACATCAAAAGTGTTATCAATTAAATATAGATTTTTCTTTAATCAAACAAGTGGAGTACACTTGAATCTCTCGTGAATTTCGAACTGATTTGTTTCCAATTGAATGGGCTTTTTCTTTGAAAAATAGATGCAGGGTGAGATAGATTTATTTTAGGAGTGAATATGGAGTAGTTATGATAATTGTTTGCCTCACTTTGTCTTACTTTATGAAATAATCATTTTACCATAATCTATTAAACAGGTAAAAATATAAAAATATGTTATAGAAAAATCATAAGGTTTTTTTTAAGGGGAATAATTATTTTTTTAAATATTTAATTTCTTTTAAAAAAATTAATAAAATTTTAAATTGAAGCAAGACTCTGTGGAGATGGATGCATTTAATATTCATAGAGATAGTAATAGTTTTCAAGATTATACATTTATAGTGGAGCAAAATAGGCCATGGGCACAATGTACTACCTATGGAACAAGGGTGGATTTGTGTAAATTTGTTCCTCTCTGCTTCATTGCGATTCCTGATTTTAAAGGTTTGATGTCGCATTTGTACTAAAAATTGAATGACATTGATTAACTATTGTTGTTTTGCATTTTGAGCCATTTAGAATATTGCAAATTATAAAATCCTAACCTAACAAAATAATGGAATCACACTCACACATTATATATAAAGGGAGTTATCCAAATAAAGATATACCATTTGTTCTTTTAAAGACTTAAACTTAAATAAATATATCTTAACCATTGAGTGAATCACATATGTTTAAAAATCTAAATTTAAAGCTTTATTATTATTATTATTATTATTATAAACCCATCAATTGTATGTTCGAGATTCCAATGTTTGTCACTATCAACGTTTCTTAACTTAAGAAAATGATCAACTATTAATTTACACTATATCTAAGTTTGTAATTGGGTTAGGGTTATGAGTTAATTAAACACTAATTTAATTAAAAAATTACTTCATTTAAAAAAAATATTATGAGAAAGATATTTTTATTTTTTATATAAAAAATTATAAAAAAAATATTTAAATTCAAAATAAATGTAGATAGTAAATATTTTTTCACCGATTAAAACATAAATTCGGATGCGTATCTTGCAGTGGGCATATTAAGAAAATGAGAAATATTGGGGGAGGGCAAAGTTGGCAGATAAAAACATGGGGGAGCATTTTGAACATGAGTCTAATTATTGGCATTAAATTAATAATGCTTACGAGCGGGTGCAAAGAATATGATTAGGTAGGTATCATTTTATTCTAATAAATTTGGTATTATTAATCAACCACTTTATATTTAATCAATTAACACCATTAAACTATATTAATCAACAAAAATACTCTCATTTAACTTCTTCAAAATATTGTATCAATAAATTAATATCTTCAAGAAAAATTTTTATTTAGTCGATTGAGTTTTAGTTTAGGTGACATTAACAATATTTTCAGTACGAGAGAACGTGAGTTTAAGTATACTGAAACATATTATCTTTTTATTCAAGGGTTAATAAGAGACTATAATTAGTTGTATATATTCAATATTTTGAGTTTGGAAAGTAAATTAAAATCTAAATTTTGAGTATATCTTAGAGAATTAACCCTGAAATTTTAAACTGGAAAGTGCAAAAAGAAAATGTGGACTAGTTTTAGAAATACACAAAGAACGGAGGTCCTAATTTGAAAATAAAAAGATATTAAATTAATCCTCCTTTCCCCAATAAATTAGGGTTTGTTTTCATTCTCCAAAATCCCACCGCATTTCTTCACGATTGCATTTCGTTTCCTTGAAATCGTAAGTTATTACACTGTCTTTGTTCCCTTTTCCTTTTTCTATTGTTTTTCTCGTTTTCTCATTAATGTCAATTAATACTTGCATAATCGTAGCTTCCTTTAAGTCTCTCTGAACTGTTCTTTAAAGCTATTTGAATTACCTTTTGATTTTTTTTTTGTTTGTTACTGTTTTTAGTTACTTATACTCGGCTTCCATTTTACTTCTCCTCTCCTCCCCCCCCCCCCAATTTTCTGATGTACAAAACTTATGAAAATTGTTGCATTCCGGGCTGTTTGATTCTTAGCTCTAGGGCTATATCAAGTTTACATATAGAAAATTCTTTATAGTTTGTCAACAAATAATTTTGCTTAATTTGTATGAAATTATTAAAATTTACTGCTGGCATTTCTATTTTAGGAGTAACTGTGAGAAAGTTGACTGGAGGATGTTTTGGAAAAAAATGATATAATGAAAGTGCACTTGATCATGAACTTGGAGGATTCCCCCTTTTTCTCATTTATTTTTATTTCTTTGCAAAAAATTTTGGTTTTTTATTGTCGTGTAGAGGTATGATTTTTACATCTAATTGTGCTTATATGACGTTTTCCTTCCAGGTTTCTGTTTTGATGGTGGTGACTCTCAAAAGGAACTGCTGAGGGTATTTATCATGCTTGCACAATGAAATGCATTTTTTAACTTACTTTACTAATGAAGGTGTGTTTTGTGATTTTTTATATTAATTGAAGATTGGGTCTCAATGTCGAAATGATTGTGGGGAACAAAACATATGTTGAGGATGTTGTGATTATTTGAGTTATTTGTTGGAAAGCTTTGTAAAAGTCAAAAGCTTGTTGAGTTAGAACTTGTGAGGTTTACAAAAAATAGCTAAGACGGGGTCGCTGTGTTGTGTGGCTGCAAGGCCACATGGGTCAAATGCAGCCAGTAGAGACTGGTCCATGGGCCCTCATGAGCCTTATTGGCAAACTAATACAAGTTTCTCGCCACCCCCTTCAAGATGGGATTTCCATTTTCAACCCGATGGACTGTCATACAGTTCACATGATGGGAGTCAATTGTATGAATCTTCTACATCTCCAAACAGCAAAGAAAATAGGGGCTGGATGAGGAGAAACTTTCTTTACAATCATCAATATTCTACATCTGATGGTGCTGCGCCCTTTTTAAGTAGTCCATCTGACCTTTCTCAGGGTCCACAGTGGACACCTCCGGTAATACAAGAAATCACTCTTGATGATTATGAAACTGCCACGACAAGAGGTAAGATAGTTGAGAGTGTTACTTTGATTGTTAAGCTGTATTGACATTGTCTTATTTTTTATTCTCACTTCTGCACTTCCATTTCCTTTGCTGGACATGTTTTGTCTGATAGTCATGGGGCAATTGGCTAAATCTCGTTTTGTAACTTATAATTCTCAAATGAAACAATGAAATAGAGGCTTATAAATAAATACACATATCAAGATGTAGGCTTGTATGCAAACATTCAAATGATACGTCTTCCCATGACAAGGACAAGAAGGCCTTCTGATTGATGTCACAAACTGCACTCCTCTCAGTCCCTGTTGATCAAGAGCAGAAATGTTTGATTTCTAGCTAGGTTACTAGGTTTCTGTAATTAGTTATATTCATTATTGTTATCTTCTTCTTGCTCCATTTGATATTCTTATGTAATAGTTCTGATCCTGGTGCGATATGACCCCTTTTTCTATTGAGATGTTGTCATTTTGGGAATGATGGCATATAATAATAGAGGTTGCATTGAAAGAACGTCAAAGAAAATGCAACAGAATTTCCTGCCTATTCACCTGCAATAGCCATGGCATGACTTCTGATTGATTATCATGCATTTGATTTGCATGATCTTTCATTGTGCTATCATGAATATTAGGGACTGTGACCTTAGTGTAGAAAGGATAAAAGTCACTGTAGTGAAACTCAATAGTACGTTTCTCCATGTTCCTCATAGGATGGAGAACTGTTAAACCCAATGTTGTATCATTTAGATATTGTAAGACTGGCTTTTATTATGTCTTGGCTTTCCTTCAACCTTTAGCTGTCAAAACTCTCATCAATTGCCATAATATATTTTTCTGTTCCTTTATTGACTTGTATATATCTCTAGTCTAGCAGACACAAGTTTGTAACTGTCATATTTCCTTGGATGCATCAAATTAAAAAATCATTATGTGGAAGAGAAAGCTTTAGTTTATTTTATATTTATGTAACTCTATCAATTGGCTTTTTGCTTTTAGGTTAAATAACCCTGGTGTCTAACAGTCGTTAGTTGGGTACCTGTTGATAACTCTAATTTACTGTAGATTTATCTTGCCTGTGTTGAAGTTAGAATTATTGAACTAGACTTTCTTTTCTGAGTTTAGTCCTAGACACCTATTTGGCCAGTTTCTATGTTAAAATGAACCTATAGGGCAATTTGATTCACAATACTATTTAGATGCTCTGCATAGAGTCTTCTTAAGTCATTTCTCTGCCAATGTATCTAGGTTATGTTCAGAAACTTTTTTAATGCTCTTGAAATTTAAAAATTTAATTTTGGAAACATACTTGAAAAAGCTTGAATCATTTCCATCAGCTTTGTCTGAAACAACTTATTGTCTTCTTTTCCATGTTAGATCATGTTGGCGGGCAGGCACCCTTCGCTTCTCTTGTTGAGGTACCTTATTCTCATCATACTGGTATTAAGTTGAAAAGGTTTTCCCTAGAATTTATGTTTAGTTGATGGAATTTTGCAGGGGACTTCAACAAATGCAGATAGTGGGGTCTCCACTTCATCTTATTCAGACAGTAGTGAGTCTGAGCCCATGGTCAAGCAATGCTTGTCATCTCATCGCAACATTTCAAGTCGGTATTGCTTTATGTCCAAACCCATTCACCCTTTGTCATTCCCCATGGAAACTTCTACCACAGGAGTGTCGGACTCTGCAGTTGCAGGGCTTTCTGATGATACTGCCACGCCACAAAGAGATGCCCATTGCTGGAGCAGTGCAAGCAGCAGCAATGATGTTGCAGATATTTCTGAGCCATTTGAATCTGTGATTTTTGGTCGATCATGTGTCCCATCTAATGGTTTTAAATGTGGTTTGTGCGAGAGATTTCTCTCGCAGAGATCGCCTTGGAGTGCTCGTAGGATTGTAAGAAGTAATGACATGCCTGTTGCAGGGGTTCTTTCATGTGGACACACTTTCCATGCTGAATGTTTGGAGCAGACAACACAGAAAGCTCGCATAAGTGACCCTCCTTGTCCTGTATGTGCCAAGCTCGAAGCGCAAAATTCTCCAGAGAACCGAGTCTTCTCTAGGCTTAGGAATAGTATTTCACGGCTTAGATCATTTTCGGAGGATGGACCATCGAGGACTTGGAGCTGTGCACAGGTGGGAGACTGTGTTCAAGGGGCTTTGCATCCACCCCAACGTAGTACAATGCTATTGCTTAACCAGAGTCGCATGAAGAAAAATCTCTTTGTGAAGGTTAATTCGAGTAAAGAGTTTCCTGGGAAGCTGAGGAAAAGTAGTTCGCCATCTTTGCAACTTTTTAGTGGGAAGTCAATCGATCAGGGTGCAGTCGGGTGCTCAAAGACGATTGCGGGTCCAAGTGTGAAGAGGTAAGTAAGATTAGTGTTATGTTGGCCACAAACTTTGCATATATCTATTAAGGCTGAATAGTTGGTGAATGGACATTTGAGTAAAAAAATTCGACTGGAAACTAGGAGATGTTGTATAGATATGATTTTTGTGGAAACTAAGGGTTGAAATCTGTTAATTTGGTTTGTATTATACAATCAATTTATGATGGTGGAAGTGCTAAATGTGGAAACCAAAATTTCCTGATTATATATGTTAATTCAATTTATAGAAAAGTAAATAAAGTCACTCAACCATAAATAAGTTTATGTACTCATTAAATTATTCAGAAATTTTTATATAAGTTATTTGTCTATTAAAATCATTATTGTATGATTTTTTTTTATTTGTACTGTATGCACAAAATCAAAGTTTTCTTTCGCAGTTTTTTTACAATTTAACTTTTTTATAAAATAATTTTGAAAGTCACGAATTTGTGAATTAAAATTTAAACTATTAAATCGATTTAAATTTAATGTATGTTTTTTTTATTCATTGACCGGTATTTATCCACTATTGAGCCTCATTTGAGGCTCTCTAATTGGATTTAAAAAAAATAATTCAATGATTTAAAATAATTCAGTAATTTAAATAAATTTTTTTGAATAATTTAATAATATTTTGAAATTTTTTAAGTTGAGTAAAGATAGAGTAATTAAAATATTAGTTTAATCACATTGCTTGTAGTAGTAGTTTACGAATTGCCACGCGGAGCCCTACGTGCTACCGGGAAAACCTTATTTCTACCGACTTCCATTAACTTTTGGGTTTCAGAAACTTGCTTGGTGGAATTTGCGTTAAAAGTTTTTGTTTCCATCTTTGAAGTCTTATATAATAAATTAGTGGGCCTGAAAAATGTGCATTAATAGGTTTTTAAGCTCCCCATCCTAAAGAACATATTGCGGGCCGAAGCTGAATTACTACTTTGTCACTTCATCCGAAACTTACAACAAATAAGGCACTATTGCCTCCGCCTATGACCCATGAAAATCTTAAACCCACAAATTAAAATCGGTAGAGAAGTTGAATACGGATTTAACCTACTGCTTGATTTATGCAGTTATTTTCTTCCTTGCAAACATTTAGATTTCACTAGAAAAGAAATATAAATACAACCCCCCCCCCCCGCGCAATATACTTAAAATGGGCCACACCCCAGCCCCAACTAAAAACCCTAGCGTCTAAGCACCCCCACTGCTGGAAAAGGAGGGAGGGAGAGCGCGAAGGGGTAGCTGGTCTTGAAAGGGGTTGCACTTGTCGATGGCATGAATATAATTTTTTAAATTTACTTTAAGGATACATGGTAGAATCAATTTTGTATGTATCAATTTACCAAATGATTATCATTTTTTAGTAATATTTCACCATATATAGAAATAATTGAAACGTGAACAGTTGACGTTGATGATTCAACACGTTTATACAATTATCTCTAGAAAATGATATTCAATAAGTTTATGTATGTGTGATTTCGTTTTTCATCTTACTTTTTTCTAGATATAACGATTTATCATGTTATAATATATATATATATATATATATATATATATATATATATATATATATTTTGTGTAAAGGAAGGGTGAGGGATGAATCCCAAACTCAACAAGAAATGATCCCCAACTGCTATGAGTGGTAAAATACAATCATCACTCGTCAGCCAAATTGCCCCAACTTGGCTTCTCAGAAAACGTTGCCACCACCTCTAATCTATGAACTATGACCACCCTTTTTAATCTATATTCAAATACCCCACATTCCTCAACAACTCACTTTTGTATAGAGAGAAAAAAAATACAAAGAAAAAGGCTACCCCGTGTTATCTGTTGCAAGAGTTGCAGCCAAGGGTTCACATCCATGGTGTTGATGCATGACGTTACCCAATTTATGAACCCCAACTTGTATCCCATGTGGTGTGGGGATAACCCTCGCATCTCCATACTTTTAACACGAGAAAATAAAAAATAAAATAAAACCCGGCCAAAGCCTTTGAAAAATTTTACTGTGGTCTATTTCTTGGGGACCATTGTTTCATGTGGTCTGTTGGTATGACCCTAGACAATTGCACATTGCTACATGACACAACCCGAATCCTTCATTGTCGGTCCTTATTTGATGTTTGCCATTCCTTTTCAAGGCGACCACCGTTCTTTGCAATTGGGTCCTGTTGGAATCATTGCTAGGGTTCCCTACCCATGTTCATTAAAACCCTTGTAATTTTCTTTCAATTTGCCAAAATGACACAAATTCCTACTCTTGGATTTGAACCATTCTATTGGTTGGTCGAGGTCACACTCTCATCTCAATGTTTTCCTTCTTCAGTAAATTTAAGTTTACTCCATCCGGTTCAACTTTTAATTTTTTACTTCTCATATGTTTATAATTGATCCAGATTAAAATAAAAATTATATCCATAATCAATCAATACAAATATACAAGCCTACCAAGTTGGGTGAATCACCCCAGCCTATTCATTCCCAACCATGGATGAAAATCAATAGAAATTAAAAATGTAAGACTAATATGACTTGGTATAATATATTTTGATATATTAAATAAACCAACACTATATATAATGTTACAAAAAAACATCGTTTTAAAGAAGCCGACAGCTAGTAAAAAAAGTACTTTTCATGGGACCAACGTAGCAAAGATTTTTATGACTGTAAACGCGATGTTTGGATGAGTTACGTGCCAAAGACTTCTTACCCATCATGACAGGAGTTATCACGAACGTCAAATACTTGCACATACACTTGGTTGAAAATTTGGATGTGATATCTAAGGATTTCTCATCATTAGAATTCAGGATAATACCAATCTAACACATCTATAAACCCAACCTTGTTTTCTCCATTTTTGTTAATTACTTTTAACTGTTAAAAAAGGGTGATATAGATATAGGGAGGAACATCATTCAAGCACAACTAATTAAAAAACAAAATAAAAGGTTTTAAGAACTGTATTTTTTAGGGTAAATTTGGATGGACTGTGCGTTTATTTGTGATTAGTGTAAAAATAGTAGTGGTGATAAGATTAGATATTGTAGCGATACTGTAGTGTAAGACAAAAAGTAAATTAAACACACCGCACTGCAACCCAAAACCCATCCAAACTCACCCTTAATACATAATTACGGAGTTCACATAGTGGCATTGAGAGTCGAGGAAAGCAATTCTAAGGGATAAGAAGGATAGAAGGTTTCTCTAAGTAATTTGGGTATGACACATGTTTATTTGTAACTAATACGAAGTTGCATTTGCCACTTTTGATTGCATTTGCCACTTTTGACATGTTTTTTGTTGATTCGCGAGTGCATATTTGTGCTTTTCCATAGTCTTGTTAAAGACACTTCATTAGGCGTCCACAAATGAAAGTTTGGGTTTTTAAAAAAATTTAGGGAAAACTTTGTCCAATTCTTTGCAAAGCATTTCTTAAGAAATTTAGAGAGCATTGTTCTTGGTTAAGTGGGTCATAATCTTCTTCTCAACTTGTTCTTATTTTTTATTGCGCATCACTATTGCAAATATGACTTCATTGTGTTGTCATTATTATTTTTTGTAGCTTGTTTTTGTGAGTTTTTCGATAACTTGAGAATAGTTAAGGCAAAAAAGAGAAATTCAATAAAGTTAAAAAACTTTTAGGGTGAAAAAAAAATCCTATTTATAGGTTAAATTTGTAGATAAAATAATATTATAATAACCTACACTAATCAGAGTTTAAGTGGGAAAATAATAAAATAACCTACCATAATCAGATTTTAAGTGGTAAACTAAAAAATAGAGTTTAACTGGGAGAAAAAAAACCAAAAAAATACGAGGCATAACTCCACAAAATGTAATTCGAGTTATTAATTGCAGTTGAGATGCATATTTTGATGATTGTTTGATTTATTTGAGTAGCTTTATGAACTAGAATTGGAATCCTAGTTGAACATTTAGGTAAAAGAGACCAAAAGGAGACTCTATCATGTAGACCTTGATTTAATTGTGTCAAATAGTAGGATTGATAGGAGTTCCTAAGTGGAATTTCTTAGATGTGAATGATACCAAGAGGAGGTTTCATTTAGGAAGGACAATCAAGATAATCTAAACATGTGTGTTAGCTCAATTAGTAACTAGTTGAACAATTGACCATCGATTTGTTAATTGCATTTGTTTAAACAATAAAGAGGGTTTGTAGGTTAGATTGCTTAGTAAACACTTTTGGTTAACTTTTTTTTATAAAGTTGTTATTGAATGCATTAATAATCCTTAAATTGGATAAGTTGGTAATTGTCTAACTAGTAAGCCGTATAACTAGTTCACAGTTAATTAGTCAATCTCTATGGAAATGATCATTGGAATATATGAATAAGTATTTCATTGTAAGAATAATATTACTTTATTACAACTTGACACTATTATGCTTGTGGTTATTTTGTGCTGAAAAGTGAGAAATATATGTTTTATAAAAGACGTATACACGAACAATCAGTTAAGATGGTTGAGAGTGAGGTCAAAGGCAAGATTGACTAATCGAGATGAAATGACTAAGTATTGTGGGAGAGGGTTGTTCTAGTGCCAAATTATTAGTATGAATTTTGGTCTTAAAATGTTATCATCATTGAAGTGACGTATGCAATGATAGTAAGGGGTTTTACTTGCCAATGTATGTTTTCAAGGTGGAGTTTATTGCTTCTAGGCAATTGGCTTAGTACGTTATGAAGGTTTTAATGGCATTTTTCTTAGATTTTTGAAAACTGAAAACTTCTCTTGCTTGGCTATTTTAGGAATTTGCACAAATTGATGTTTCTAAATACTAAGGGTTACAAGGGATTTTCTTATTTTACACCTCATAATCAAGCGGACCATTTGCTGATGGGTAGAAAGAGTAACATGCACTTGTATGAGAATAAATATATTTTCTTAGAAAGTAAATTGAAGCAAAGTTTTCATTTTCAAACTAAGTGGATGGTTTCCCTGTTAGAATAGTGTAATAGGAAGCCTCCTTTGGAAGATGAAACTTTTATAGTGCAACTTAATTGTTAGTTTCAAGAGAGAAATGTGAATATCGATGAAATATTGACAAAGAACAATATATAAGACTTAGGTGGAACAATTCTATGCATTAAAAGAAATTAGGTGCCAAAGACCTTCTCATAAACATAAAAGGTATGAGGTTATTTTTGGTGAAATCTACTAAGGTTGTTGAATCTGTTGATGAACATGTTAAGGGTGGTACTATTGAGAAAGGTAAGACAATTAATGCTGCGAGAATATCTTTAGTGATTGTTTTAATAGATCTTGGTCTTTCTAGGGATGAGGAAGAATAAATGCATTTAGTTAGAAAAAAAAGATGAAGGCTAATACAATTGAAAATTCTACTATTGTGTTTGTGGATTTAGGAGTATCAAATTAGTCATGGTTTGGTACTTTGTATGTTATGAATCAAATTTTGATACTGAATAATTTCTATTTTGCAAAATTAAGTGAGATGATAAGCTTTAGTGAGGGAAGTTAAAGGAGTTTGGTTACATAAAGATTTGTTAAATATTATGGATAGAAAGGAGGTAATTGTTCTTGAAGATTAAGTCATTTTCTACCTTTTACTACAAAAAAAGTCTAAACTTATTTTGAGAGGAAGTACAACTACTAGTACCAAGAGTGGACTTCTAATTGTACTAAAAAATAAGTGTAAGTATCAATAAACATCAATATATTTTTCCCCAAGGCATAAGCCATATACCACATCTTACCGAAGGAAAAGAAAAAAACTTGTTGGTGTTGAAGGAAGGCAACTACTTCCTACTAGAGGCTTGACCTGCCACAATTTGTAGTGGCAAATTAGGTACTTTTCAGCACTTAATAAGATTGTTTTTAAGTCATTTTAGGTTATTTTATTTAATTTTCAGTTCCAATAACTTAGATTTAATTTATTGCAAAATAAGTGTTTTTATGCATAATTTTGCGTTAGTTGACCTCTTGGGCCAATATGGGCTTTAAGGTAGTTTTAATGAGTTAATTGAATGTGCATGACACCTATTTTTAGACCTAAAAGCATAAGAAATGACAACTGAGTTGCAACACAAGCTTCTGGGATCACAACACGACTGGACGAGCTCTAGATTTAGTATTCGAAGTTGTATGTCGCGAGACACATAAGCCTATGTCGCGACACAGGTCTAATGGAGGGAAAAAATTAATTAAGGGTGTTTTCGTCTGTAAAATCCATATTTAACTTAATTAAGGCTCATAATTGACCTGAGTGAGCAACTAATTTTGCCTATAAATAGCAAAGCTTATGCTAAGCTAAGGAGGCAAGTTGTTAGGGTAGAATTTAGATTTTAGTTTTAGACTTAGGTTTTAATTAGGTTTTAATTTTCTTTTTAAAAGAACTTTTATTTCTTGTTAGGACTTGGATTTGATTTGAGTGAAATACTTGGTTATTAAGTATTTTAATGTTTTTCTTTCACTTATTACCAGTCAACATCGATATCTCTATAGTTATTAAAGGAATTCGCGAAACCGAGTACATCTAGTTTATCAAACGGATCAATATCAATTTTCTTTTCATTTTATTTTAATTTGTGTTTTTGCATGATTAAATTAATTCTTAACAAAATGGTCTTGAGATTCATGAGTAGCTAAGTCCTTTAGGAATGTTAATGAGTGAATATGAGTGTAATTAACAGAAAAATGAGGGTTCCCAATAGAATTAGTTGGTTTAAATTGGCATACTCGGTTTCTAATAAAGTTCAAAATTTAGGGGAAAATTAAGAGTAAATTAAAGGAAATTGGGGGATCGGCGAGCTCTATTGAGAAATCTAGAAAATTAGGTGACTTAATATCAAATATTTGGGATTCAAACCTGGTCCAATTAAGTTGGAATCAACTGGTTCCTTGGTGGGAGACAACATGATTATTTATGGATGGCTCAATTAGGGTTTTGGTGATCGTATGAGAAGGGTTATTTATATGAGAGAAGCTTTATTCAGTAGATGAAATTCTTTTCAATTATGTTCATATTTTCTTCTTATTTATATCGTCTTCTTCAATTACTCCAAAGAAGAGAAAATTAAGGAGAGTCTTGCATGAGGCAGTGATTGTGTGGTTTAAGTTTGGAATGTAGTAAATCTGGTGAACTGGTAAGTTTCTTAATCTTATTAGAATTGTGAAATTTAGGAAAAAACATTAAGGGGTTTATGAAATCTTCAAAATTTTTTGCATGAAACTGGATTCGGGGATTTAAAGCTCGAATGCCTTCGATTTAACTAATATATTTGGTTGTTATGATTAGCTGTCGGGATGAAGGAGGCTTTAGCATTTAGACAAGCTAAGCTGGTGAGGATGAAGGATAGCAGGTGAGATTCTGCAATCTATTTTGAGTGTTTATTTGTTGTTGTTCTAGAATGTTCTACTCATGTATCTGTTGTGAGTTCAATCTGAATTTCATAGGTGTATATGATTATGATGAATGAGTAAGCTATGCATGCATAATGCTATGGAAATATATGAATGATTGCTAGTATGTTCTTTGAATGCAAGATGTGGTTTGTATTGTCGTATTGATATATGACGTACTATATGTTATAATAATATGTGAATTATTATGTGTGGAAAGTCTGTTTATAAAATGCGGAGTATAGAGGGTAATACTTTGATGGGTTAGTGAAGATAAGAAATTGGCGTAATGAAGGAATGGATAGTTTGAAAGGGGATTTAAGGGAGTTCGGCGACATCGAGGAATGGTTATCTACTGGTCTTTTAGGGTGACACTGAGTAAACATTATATAGGTCCTTCGGGGCGACATGTGTAATGGTATACATGTCCTACAGGGTGACACCTCGAAATGGGTTTACTGATTATTCGGAATAAAAAGTCTATGGTTGGCCATGGCACGATCAAGTGGTGAACATGTACACCTTATAGCAATGATGGAGTCCACCAAGATAGTGAATCAAGAAGCCTGTCAAGGCATAAAAAGGAAAGTCACTATATGACTCGCATGTTGAACAGTTTAGTATGATGGTCATGGCGCTTTCGAAAACGCAAGCCAACATGCTAATAAGAGAATTCGTCGAAATACGAGAGTAAGAAGAACTGGTAGAAGCGTCATAAACGCAGGCATATGTGAAAAGAAGGGGCATTTGCTTCATATTATTTGCAAGTAAGTATCCACCAATAAGAGCCCGTCAGGGTTTATGTATAAACCATCGCCAGCTATGAAGTAATAGAGCAATTTTTTAGGTTTAAATTCTAAGTGTTCATCGATAAAGGGGTCGCTAGAAAAGTGAAAAGTCCACCAAGGTCCAACAAATGAGGAGGATGACTATACGGTCATCTAGCGTTATGAAATCCACTAAGGATTTTCTTATAAATGGGAAATCATCTTATACAATATAAGAAAGAGGTAGTTTGTTGGGGACTATTTGTTTATAGGAGTGCCGAATAATTTGAAGAGGGAAAGTCCTATGGGACCGTCCTACCAATACAATCCATAAGGAAAAAAAGGTACTTGACTATCAGGCAGACCTCACATTCAAGGGCCATATATGGGGATATTAGCAAATGGGTCTTCCTCTAAAGAAAATTTACGCACAGGCTAAGGCGTTGAATTTTGGGATGCTTTGGTCAGCTGATATTGAGTTCAATATGAAATAAAGGGATCAAGGTAAGGACCCTCCACAGTGGTGTGGTATCTATAAGTCTGCCAAAGGTAGTTGACAACCTGTATAACTACTCGTGGCGTTATCTTTTGCTAAGTTAAACCAGCGAGGTAAATAAAAGTATGAAGATGAAGCCAGAAAATGTAATACCCCTAACTCGTATCCATTGTCAGATTAGGGTTACAGAACATTACTGTACAAAATAGAACAATTAACATCAATACAAATCAATAATGTCATTTAATATTAATTACCTAAAATTCATTATAAACCTAGCAAACATATACATTTAGGCCTTAAATCGAGCTTTCGAGGCCCTAAAAATAGTTTGGAATCAATTCAGAACTAATTTAAAACAATTTAAAAAATTTGGGAAAAAGTTTAAAATTTTGAAAATAGGGGTCACACGGCCATGTGACATAGCCCAGACCGTGTGGCATTCGAATAATGGGACACACGTCCATGTCTCAGTCATGTCTTAAACTGTGTAACTTACTGAGTTGGATCAACTTGTCATGTCGCAGATTGTGTACTAGGTCGTGTAACTCTTTGACTTGTGTCACACGGCCGTGTTGCAGGCTGTGTGCTAGACCGTGTAAGCCGCCAAATTGAAATAATAAGTGACACACAGCCGTGTAGTCAGGCCGTGTGACATCCCGTGTCCTAAGCCGTCTGCTTCACAATTTTACCCTAAAAACAAGCCATTTTAAGTCTAAAACTTGCCCAATCATCTACCCCATTTATGCATACATTCAATAGACTTAAAGACACTTCAAACACATATAAACATACCAATTCAATCAAACTATTTCTCCTAACCAATATGCCATTCAAATGCACCACATTTATACCAAAACAACTTCAATCAAAACAAGGCTATAATGCCACATTTCAAGCACAAATCATAACCAATTTAGCTACCTAATGACATCAATTGTCAAACCATTCACATACCATAAAACATACCAAAAGGACTATATATTACAAAGTACTTAAAAGTAACCCAAAGGACAAAAGCTTGCCAAGCACTATATGTCCAACAAACAAAATATATACGCCAAAGACATATACATCCAAATTGACCATTAACTCATTCAAAAACTACCATTATATAAAGTCATATACATGCCATTTATAACCTTGGCCAAAATAACTCAAAAACTATTGAAATGGTTGCTGGATAGTGTGATAAAACTCCAAAAAGCTTCCAACCGATCGAGCTTCTGATAATCTACGAAATAAAGTAAAATAACTACGTAAAGAACTAATACTTAGTAAGCTCGTATAAACTCAAGCAAAAACTTACCATTCTTAAGCTCAAATTATAAAATATGCATAACATATTTACCACACTCATAAGCTTAATACAATCCTATAAGCACCACCAAACTCAAAAATTAGTAAGCTCATGCATAATACATATAGAAAATCAACCATTTCACAAATGAATCTTCATGAACATATCATTCTTCACATAATCATTTAGTTCCCTTCAATTCATCTGCATTCATCAAATTTACGTTTCATAAGTTTATAAACAAATATCTATTTGAATACATGCCTTGCCATTTACCTTTACTTACCCATTGAACCATCTAGAATTACATTGGATACACAGGAATGCTCATACATAGTGTGTCTTTCCATACAACCGTAACCTTTCCTTTTCAATAGTGCTCACATGAGCTGTGAAGTAGGCCTGCTCACACGAGCTGTGGGTTGGAATGTTAGCTACATGATGCTGCTCACACGAGCTGTGGAGAATTCGCAACAAATGCAGGACTTCAACCATCAGTAAGGCATTCAAGACCAGCACCCGAAACCGTATAATCCCTAATGACATATCATTTGTATCCTAAGAATTCTTAAGGTTCAAATGACATCATTTATCTGTTAGTTTCTCAAATTATCAATATATATATATTAAGTCAATTTATAACTAACATAATATAACAAATAATCAATCAAACTCTGTTTAGTAAGATTATAATTCATACGAACTTACATTGATAACTATAGTCGCAAAAGTAGAGTTGGAGACTAATCCAAAGCTTTTGCCTTTCCGCGGTTTAAGTCCGGTTGTTATTTATCTTGATCTAAATAGATAATTTTATTCAATTAAGTACTTTAAATAACCTTATGTATTTAATTCAATCTATAATTCATATTATCATGCAATTACAAAATTACCTCTCCTATTTTAACTTTTTCACAAATTATTCTTTAAGCTCATAACTTGAAATTTAACCATTTTAACCTAAACCCATATTAACCAATTCTCCTAGGGGTCTTGAATACCAACAATTCACATTAAAACCAATGAATTTTACATTTTCAACAAATTAATCCTTAATCCTAAATTCATAAAAAATCACTTAGCAAAACATGTTCGCTTGACCATCAACATTAATAATCTATCAACTAACATCAAAACACATTCAAAATCAACTATGGAAAGTCCTTCAACCTCTAACAATTTTTCAAATTAACCCTCGGGCTAAGTAGTTTAAGCTAAAATGAGCTTCAAAACATAAAAAATTAATAAAAACAGGGCTCAAATGCATACCATGTAATGCTTCTATGTTGGCCGAACCTTAAAGCCAAGAAAATGGTGTTTTATTTCTTCAATTTTGGTGAAAGAGAAGAATTTTAGGAAGATGACACTATTTGTTTAATTTAGTTTAAGATTTGTTTATTTAATTACTAGTTTACCTTTAGTTTATTTGTTCATAAAGTGAAAAAATTAAACACATAATTGTCCATTAACTATTCATATGGTATAAATACCATCTAAGTCTATTAATCTTCCTTTCCATAACCATTTAATCCTTTTAACTAATAGAATTTAACTTTTGCACCTTTTTTAATTTAGTCCTTTTTACCTAATTCACCATTTAAACTTCAAAATTTCTTAACGAAACTTCAATACAACTTTAATATAACCCAATAGAATTTAAATAAATAATAAAATATTCATTCCTCATCAGAATCATAGTCTTGAAACCACTATTCCTGACACTACTAAAAATGGGCTGTTACAACTCTCTCCCTAAAGGAATTTTCGTCCCCGAAAATCTTACCAGAAAATAGGTTCGGGTATTGCACTTTCATAGCTTCTTCTAGATCCCAAGTAGCTTCCTCGACCCCATGACGTTGCTAGAGAACTTTAACCAAAGGTATACATTTATTCCTTAATTTTTTAGCTTCCCGAGCTACAATTCTAATCGGTTCTTCACTGTATGACATATTTGGCTAAATTTCAACATCAATAGGAGAAATCACGTGTAAAGGGTTAGATCGATACCTCTGTAACATTGATACATGAAACACGTTTTGTATTTTCTCTAACTTAGATGGTAAAGCTAAATGGTAAGCTATCGGCCCAATTCTCTCAATGATCTCATACGGCCCAATGAATCATGGGCTAAGCTTTCCTTTTCGGCCAAAATGAAGAATTTTTCTCCAAAGCAATACTTTTAAGAACACTCTATTGCCAATCTGAAATTCAATATCTTTTCTTTTCAAATTCACATATGATTTCTGATGATCAGAAGTAACTTTCAAACAATCATGAATTCCTTTGACTTTATCTTCAGTTTCTCAGATCAAATCGACATCGAGAAGCTTTTCTCACTTAATTAAGTCTAGTATAATGGCGTTCTACATTTTCGACCATACAAAGCTTTATACGGTGCCATTTTAATAATCGCTTGATTGCTATTATTATATGCAAACTCAACCAACGAAAGAAATTTCTCCCACTACACTCAAACTCTAAAATGCAACAACGGAGCATGTCCTCGAGTATCTGTATCACTCGCTTAGACTAACCATTGGTCTATGGATGGAATGTTGTACTAAAATGTAGTCGAGTACCCAGAGCTTCATTTAATTTACTCCAAAATCTAGAAGTTAACCGTGGATGTTTATTAGAAGTAATAAACACTGGCATACCATGCAATTTAACAATCTCAGAAACATATATTTCTGCCAACTTATCAAGTGAATAATCCGTAAGTACTGAAATGAAATGTGTAGATTTAGTCAAATGATCCACAACAACCCAAATAGAATCTTTCTTCCATTGAGACAAGGGTAACCCTGACACAAAATCCATCGTAACCCGTTCTCATTTCCATTCTGGTATCATAACAGGCTGTACCACTCCATAAGGTACATGATGCTTCACTTTAACTTGTTGACAAATCAAATATTTTGATACAAACTCTGAAATTTCACATTCCATACCTGTCCACCAATACATTTGATGCTTGACTTTAACTTGTTGACAAATCAAACATTTTGATACAAACTCTGAAATTTCACGTTTCATACTTGGCCAGCAATACATTTGATGGTCACTAAACTGACTAAAAATTCAACTAAGGTAAGTGCACCTATCGAACAGTAGTATAGTTATGGTGAGATCGGAAATATCGTATCCACAAGGACTAAAAGTACTAGTAATTGCTATCTTTTTATTATCTAGCCTAAGAATTAAAGGGGTGTTTTTAAACTAAGATTAACTATTTAATTAACTAAGAACACGAAAAAGGTAAAAGTTAGAAAATACTGTTGGAAAATTGATGGAGAAGGCAATACCCAAGGAAAAATCCACCTAGACTTTACTTATTACTTCTGAATTAGACGATTTATTCAATTGACTTAATCCATAAAAATCCCTAATTTATGTTAATATCTCTCTCGAGACTAATAACAACTGACTCTAGGTTGATTAATTGAAATCTCTTTCTAATTAAAACCCCTATTGTCGCATTAACTTGATCTATGGATTCCCTTATTAGATTTGACTCTAATCTGGTAGATTTACGTCATCCTATGTCTAAGATTACATTCAACTCCATTTAATTATGCTAGATCTACTCTTAAACAGGGACTTTTGCTCCTACTGAATAAGCACATCAGACTTGAATTAATATCCTGAAATATTAAAGCAAGAATTAAGAACACATAATTAAGAATAAGGACAAGTATTTATCATATAATTCAAATAGTAATAAGATCTGTCTTAGGTTTCATCTCCCTTAGGTATTTAGGGAGTTTAGTTCATAAGGATGGGGTAAAACATCTTAAAATTAGGAAAACAACAAAACATAAAGAAACCCAAAGAACTTCTAAGGAAATTGAATGGAGATCTTCAGTCTTGAAGTAGATCCTGCTTCCGAGCTAATTTCGATGTTTGTCTTCGAGTATTCTCTGCCTTCTACTCTCGCGTCCCTCCTTTTGATCATTTTCTGGGGTATTTATATAGACTTTGGAATGCCTAAAATAGCTTAGAAGTAGCCTTTTCCGAAAAGAATTAGACTTGGGCTCGACAGGGACATGGCCGTGTGGCACGCCCATGTAATGATGCTCAGGCCCTGTGTAATTTTGACATGGTTTTAAGTCGACATAGCCATGACACATGGGCGTATGGCCTACCCGTGTGTCTAACACAGGTGTGTGGATTACCCATGTGGAAGTGCCTAGGCCGTGTGGAACACTAAAATCACCCTATTTTGTCCTTTTCTTTGGCTTGTTTCTTCCTCTTTTCACTTTCCTATGCTCTCCTGAGTATAAAACATGAAATTAAAGAATTAGGAGCACCGAATTCAATAAAACTAATGATAAATCATCCATAAATATGCCAAGCATGAGATAAAAAATATGTATATATTATGGTTTATCAAATATCCCCACACTTAAGCATTTGCTTGTCCTCAAGCAAAATCCTCAACTCACAATTAAAATGCATTCTTCTCAACTTATAATTCTTATCAATAATGTTTTGAAATAATTCACAAATAATCATACATTTAGAATTCAACTAAAAGGACATCAAAGTTTCAAACAATCAATGCACAATTACCTCTGATTTAATTCAAAGTATATCAATAAAAAAATCATAAACCAATCAAAATTCAGTCTAACAAAAATATGATGAAATTATTTAAGAACGAGATAAAAATTTAGGGATTTTTTTGATAATCATATAAATAACCTCCCCACACTTAAGATGTACATTGTTCTCAATGTACAAAGATAGTTAATAACAATATAAACAGGATGTCAGAAGAGAGGGAGAAAATGGAAACTGCCCTGAAAATTGGATGAAAAATCCCAAAAGAGTGAAGTGCAGAGATGTAGGCAAAGTGAATTTTAGTATATGATTCTGAGCAACTAAAGAAACGAAACACAGCTGTTTATGAAGATTATAGGGTTACTCGATAAAAGCAATAGGATTAAATTAGTTCAAAATAAAAAAATGAGTCTATAAAAGCAACATAATAAAAATAAAAATAAAAATAGAAATAAAGATAAAAATAGAAATAGAAATAGAAATAATATAAGTGGACTCAAAGACCTTCATCGTCAGACTGATCAGTGTTGCGAGTCGGTGGCATTGGAGGTGTGATATGAAGGTACTGACAGATCTGTTGTAAAGTCGCATGAGTGTTGTCAAACCTCTGGAAACACTGCTGTTCGAATCGAGTAAATCGCTCCAAGAGGTTTGCAAGGGTAGCCACAAAATGAGTAGGGTGGTGGTGGCTGTGGTGGGTCCTTGTGATAGGGAGGTACATCATCAGTGACATCCTCTGGGTCATGTTGAATGTCAGACTGGACTAGTCTATACTGAGGGGGTCCACTCCACGTCGTCGCTTGATCATCCTTATGTCGATCATGTTTGAAATGCCCTGAGGGGACATCTGACCAACTAGGGTAAGGGTCGAGTACTGCTTCGGTGTGTCGAGTAAACCGAAGTGTCAAGCGAGATGAGTTATGTAAGGGCCGAGAAAGATGGGGCCCTTCTTATGGCGTTCAGTCTGATTTCGGCAAGCGAGTGCTATAAAATACGCCAAGTCAAACACATGGTCATTAGTCATGCTTCACAGGAAATAGGCGTCATAGGTACTAACCACTCCAGTGCTCTCTCTCTGACCTGTCAAAGTGTGAGCTAGGAGTGCGTGAAGATATCATAGGGCCGGAGAGAGGTGCATAGCCTTTGAGCGACTCACGTCATAGTTAGTCAAGCCGCCTATGAGTGTAACCCAACATCGCGAGGGCGAGTAATGAATATGTCGATGAAGGTAGAGAAAGGCCTCGGCATTTATGAACTCCTTTGTGTAAAGTCCCAGAGCAAGACTGAACTCTGGGACACTCATGTGTCACACTAACCCGTCAAGGTGAAAGGTGATGGTGCCAGGCTCATCATGGACTGACATGACCTACTTGACTGAGAAGGTGGCGCTGAACTCTAAAGTAAGCTCCGAGTAGGTGGGCTTGATGATGGTGAAGAGCCTATCTCACGGAGCTGTGGTAATAACCGCGCGTACGTCATCAGCCAAACAGACCTGTTCTAGCACGGCCCAATTGATACAGCGACCCACACCGAGGGGTCTTCCTCGATGAAACTAGTATAGTTCCTCCCGAGGGCCTGCCAAAAATTAGAGATAATAGTGGCGAGTCTCGATAGATGCGCTCGAGGACGATGCCCCACCAGGCCCCTTCTATTTTTTATGAAGCGAGGATGGCAACTTTAGTTTTGCCACGATTGTTCGTCATAATGTTCGGGCAAGAATTGGTGGCATGGTGGTTATGGGTGGGGATGCGACGGTGCTTGGTGGTTGGCGCAAGCGGGTCATGGCTGTTGGTTGTGTGCGCGAGGGGGAAGAAAGGAGGAGGAAAAGAGGAGAAAATGGAAGGAAAATAAAAGAAAGGAAAGAAGGAAGGAAGGGGGAAAGGATTCGGCGAGGTAGGGCCAAGTCACGGTGGCTCGAATAAGAGGTTAAAAGCTGAAACGACTAGGGCTTGAGGGGTTTGAGAAGAAGATAAGAAATAAAATGTTAGGGTTGGGGATTTTATGGGTGACACGGTCATGTAATGGTCCATGTTAGGCCACACGGCCGTGTCACACGCCCATGTGGATCGACTGTCAGCCCGTGTTCGTCGAGGAACGTTATAGCCCATTCGTCACATGGCCGTATCACACGGCCGTGTGCTATGTTGTTTGCTTCTCCCATGTCTGTGTGGTCTCCCACAGCCCGTGTGTCTAGACACACAGCCGTGTGATTCACCCGTGGAGCTCTCTGATTTGTTTGAAATTTAAAAATTTAGCTCCAGTTTTCATACGGCCTAGAACACGCCCTTGTGTCCAGACTACGGGCTTCAAATGGTCGTGTCACACGACCGTGTGGTTCAAGTTTATGGCCGTGTATATGTTGATACTTGGGGATTTTTAGCCCTGTTTCCACACGGCAAAGGACACGCTCGTGTGTCCAGGCCGTGTGGGTCATTGTACCTACATTAAAATACGAAAAATAGCTAAAATAATCTAGTTAATGGTGTTAGTGCTCGAGTTACCTCCCGAAAAGCACTTATTTAGAGTCTAAGCTTGACTTACCTCTCATTTGCATGGTCATGGTGGCTTAAGGAGTTGAAACTCCTCTTTCCTCCTATCAAAGTAAGGTTTTAGTCGAGTACTATTTACCTTAAAAGTGTCGAATTTTAGAATGTGTTACCTCAACTATACCGTATGGGAAAACGTCTAGTACCGTAAAAACAATTGCTCCATTAGGCTCTGAAGTGGCAACACGAGGGTTTACTTTATCTAACAGTACCTTGTCTCCAACCTTAAATTCATTAGATTCACCCTTAAGTTCATCATGGAACTACTTTGGTTCATCGTGTATTCTCGGTTTCTCCTTAACATATATTTGCCATTCATCTAGTGCCTCGATTTGTAGTCTTCGTTCCTCAAGAGCTGTCTTATTTGTGTTGTATGAGTTAGATCGTGGCTCCATCATGTTTTTCTGAAGAATTCCCCGCAAAGGAAGTTGAGCATCAATGTTACTTATATTAAAAGGACTTGTATAATCATCTCGATCACTAGATATCCTGACAGAATCATGAGCTTGGAGTTTAATCGTGTCATCACCTACACAAAGTATTAACTCACTTGTACCAACATCAATAATAGTTCTAGCAGTTGCTAAGAAGGGTCTACCCAGAATTAAGGGTACGTCACTGTCCTCATCCATGTCTAAGACAACAAAATCGAATGGGAATATAAATTTGTCAATTTTAACAAGCACATCTTCAACAATACCCCTAGGAAATCTAATAGTTTTATCAGCCAATTGTATGCTTATCCTAGTTTGTTTGGGTTTCCCTAGTTTTAGTTGCTTAAACATCTTGTAGGGCATAACATTAATGCTTGCCCCTAAATCAGCTAAAGCATTGTTAACATTCAAACTACCAATGAAACAAGGAATCGTAAAACTCCCTAGATCTTTTAGTTTGTTGGGTAGCTTGTTTTGTAGAATAGCTGAGCAGACTGCATTTAACTCCACATGCGATGACTCATCTAACTTCTGTTTGTTTGCTAAAAGCTCATTTAAAAATTTAACTGCGTTTGGCGTCTACGAAAGAGCTTCAATAAACAGTAAGTTAATATGTAATTTTTTAAGTAATTTAAAGAATTTACCGAATTTTTCATCTGTGTGGTCTTTCCTTGTCGCATTGGGGCATGGCACACGAGGTTGATACTCTTTACTTACCGGCTTTTGTGTACCATGACTTATCTCAACCTTACCATTACTTACCATAGCTTCTTCCCTCTTTTCAGTTTTAAGTTTAGCTAACTCTTCTTCGTCGCGCACAGTGATAGCATGGAGTTGCTCCCTTGGGTTAGTTTCGGTGTTACTTGGAAAGCTACCTTGTGGTCATTTAGAGATCAGCTTAGCAAGTTGTCCTATTTGAGTTTCGAGTCCTTGAATCAACGCTTGCTGATTCTTAAGCGTTGTTTCGGTATTCTGAAAATAGGTTTCTAACACCGAGATGAATTTTGTAAGCATCTCCTCAAGGTTCGGTTTTTTGTCCTGTTGGTAAGGTGGTTGTTGAAAACCTGTATGGTTTTGTGGCCTTTGATTCCCTTGACTAGCCCACAAAAAATTGGGATAGTTCCTCCAACCTGCATTGTAAGTGTTACTATAAGGGTTATTCTGAGGTCTAGTATTGTTACCCATATAGTGGACTTGTTCTTCCTAGGTGCTGGGGTTGAAGGATGGATAGTCTGTGTTATGCATCCCTCCTCCATTTGAATCACACCTCATCACTGGATGTACCTGAGTAGAATCATACAAACCATTAATCTTTTTATTCAATAGTTATACCTGGTTAGATAGCATAGTGACCGTGTCGAGGTTGAAAACACTGGCTGCTTTATTAGGCTTTGTCCTCATAACTTGCCACAGATAGTTGTTTAGTGACATCTCTTCAATAAATTCGTAAGGCTCTTCAGGTGTTTTTTTGTTCAAGGTTCCACCGGCGGCTGCATCAATCAATTGCCTTGTTAAGGGGTTCACACCGTTGTAGGAGGTCTGAACTTGTAACCATAAAGGTAACCCATGGTGGGGACACCTTCTCAAAAAATTATTGTATCTCTCCCATGCATCATAAAGGGTTTCTAAATCCATCTGCACAAAAGAAGAGATATCATTCCTCAATTTAGCCGTTTTAGCCGGCGAAAAATATTTAAGCAAAAAAATTTCAGTCATTTGTTCCCAAGTAGTGATTGACTCCGTGGTAACGAGTTCAACCACTGTTTAGCCTTATTCCGTAATGAAAAAGGAAACAACCCGAAGGCGAATGGCATAGTCAGAAACGCCATTGATCTTAAAGGAGTCACATAATTCTAGAAAATTTGCTAAATGAGTGTTTGGATCCTCGTCCTATAAACCATCAAACTGAACAAACTGTTGTATCATTTGAATCGTGTTAGGTTTTAGTTCAAAATTATTCGCAGCAACAGCAGGTCTAACTATACTCAATTCAGTTCCTGTTAAAGCAGGTTTAGTATAGTTATACATAGTACGAGGAGCAGGATTTTGATTTACTGGATTTATGGCAACCACATGAGGCAGCAAATTATTTTGATTTTCAGCCATCTCCTTGGTAGTATTGGTATCATCCTCGTGGTCTTCTTCTATATATTGTAGACTTCGCCTTATTTCTGTACGATTTCTGCGAGCTGTGCTTTCAATTTCGCTGTAAAAAAGTAGAGGTCCTGACGGGTTTCTTCTAGTCATAAACTATAAAAACTTGCCAGAAGCAAAAGAAAAGAAAAATTAGTAATTAAAAATAAAACTAAAACAAAAATTAAATGAAATAAAAAATAAAAAATGGCTAAAGTAATAAAAATCAAGCGTTCTTGATATCCTAGTCCCCGGCAACGGTGCCAAAAACTTGATGGTCGCTAAATTGACTAAAAATTCGACTAAGGCAAATACATCTATCGAACAGTATTATAGTTATGGTGAGATTGAAAATATCGTATCCACAAGGACTAAAAGTACTAGTAATTACTATATTTTTATTATCTAGCCTAAGAATTAAAGGGGTGTTTTTAAACTAAGATTAACTATTTAATTAACTAAGAACACGACAAAGGTAAAAGTTAGAAAATACTGTTGGAAAACCGATGGAGAAGACAATACCCAAGGAAGAATCCACCTAGACTTTACTTATTACTTCTGAATTAAACGATTTACTCACTTGACTTAATCGATAGAAATCCCTAATTTATGTTAATATCTCTCTCGAGACTAAGAACAACTAACTCTAGGTTGATTAATTGAAATCTCTTTCTAATTAAAACCCCTATTATCGCATTAACTCGATCTATGAATTCCCTTATTAGATATGACTTTAATCTGGTAGATTTACGTCCTCCTATGTCTAGGATTGCATTCAACTCCGCTTAATTATGCTAGATCTACTCTTAAATAGGGACTTTTATTCCTACTGAATAAGCACATCAGACTTGAATTAATATCCTGAAATATTAAAGCAAGAATTAAGAACATATAATTATGAATAAGAACAAGTATTTATCATATAATTCAAATAGTAATAAGATCTATCTTAGGTTTCATCTCCCTTAGGTATTTAAGGAGTTTAGTTCATAAGGATGGGGGAAAACATCTTAAAATTGGGAAAACAACAAAACATAAAGAAACCCAAAGAACTTCTAAGGAAATTGAATGGAGATCTTCAGTCTTAAAGTAGATCCTACTTCCGAGCTGATTCCGATGGCTGCCTTCGAGTATTCTCTGCTTTCTACTCTCAGCGTCCCCCCTTTTGATCCTTTTCTATGGTGTTTATATAGACTTTGGAATGCCCAAAATAGCTCAGAAGTAGCCTTTTTTGAATAGAATTAGACTTGGGCTCCACAGGGACACGACTGTGTGGCAAGCCCGTGTAATGGTGCTCAGGTCTTGTGTAATTCTGACATGGTTTTAAGTCAACATGGCCATGACACATGTGTGTGTGGCCTACCCGTGTGTCTAACACAAGCGTGTAGAAGTGCCTAGGCCATGTGGAACACTGAAATTAGCCTATTTTGTCCTTTTTTTTGGCTTGTTTCTTACTCTTTTCACTTTCTTATGCTCTCCTGAGTATAAATCATGAAATTAAAGAATTAGGAGCATCTAATTCAATAAAACTAATGATAAATCATCCATAAATATGCCAAGCATGGGATAAAAATTATGTATATATTATGGTTTATCAACATTTGTTTCAAATCACCGTACATTTTGTTACTACTAAGACGTATCAAATAATTATTATTGTGAGCTTCCTGTAAAATTTTCCGTATAATATCAAAATTTCTTAGAAAACAAATTATATTTCAGAAATATAAACTACCATCAGAACTAATATGGAATTCTGAATTAGATGTCTTTTCAATCTGTTCTCATTTAGTAATCAACTCAGAATCATTTTTTTGAGCTTCACAAGTCTGTTGCAGAAATATCAGTTTAGCTTTTAATTCCGCTACAATGGAGCAATCAACAATCAACCTCAAATGAGTATTCAAATCTCGCAAAGCAAGTAAAGATTTTCCACTTAAAACATTGGCAACCACATTAGTTTTTCCTGGATGATATTCAATGATCAAATCGTAATCCTTTTAGCAGCTGCAGCCATCTATGTTGTCTCAAATTATATTTTTTGGGGGACATCAAATACTTCATGCTTTTGTGATTCATGAAGATGTGACATTTTCTCTGAACAAATAGTGTCGCCAGATCTCTAAAGCAAACACAATAGCTGCAAGTTCTAAATCATTAGTCGGGTAATTTTTTTGTCGTGCGGTTTCAATTGATGAGAATCATAAGCTACCAATTTGCCTTCTCGCATCAAAACACAACCTAAACCATTAAGTGAAGTATCACTGTAGACCACAAATTCCTTGCCGGACTCTGGCTGAATCAACAGAGGGGCTTCAGTTAACAATACTTTCAACTGATTAAAACTTTGCTGACATTTTTCAGATCATTCAAACTTAACATCTTTCTAGAGTAGCTTCGTCAACATTGTAGAAATCATAGAAAACTCTTTAACAAATCTTTGAGAATATTTGGCTAAACCCAAGAAACTTCTAATCTCTGAAACATTTCTTGAAGGCTTCCAGTCTATAATTGTTGATATTCTACTCAGATCCACTCTAATACCGTCCGCCGATACAACATGTCCCAAAATCCAACTTCTTGCAGCTAGAACTCACGTTTGCTAAATTTAGCAAATAACTGTTTCTCACACAATGTTTGCAATATTACTCTCAATTGTTGTGCATGCTCAATTTCATCTCGAGAATATATCAGAATATCATCAATGAATACAACCATAAATCTATCTAAATACGACTAGAATATTCTATTCATCAAATCCAAAAACACAGTAGGTGCATTGGTTAAACCAAATGGCGTAACTAAAAATTCATAATGTCCGTACCTGGTCCTAAAAGCAGTCTTTGGCACATTAGAATCTTTAACCCATATCTGGTAATATCCAAAACAGAGATCAATCTTTGAGAACATTGTTGCACCGTTCAATTGATCAAACAAATCATCGATACACAACATTGGATATTTGTTTTTTATTGTGACCTTATTAAGCTGTTGATAATCAATACACAGCTGCATAAATCCTCTTTCAATCAATTCCAGTAACTGTGCTTTCAACTTTTTCAATTCTATAAGTGCCATTTTATACAGAGCTATCGATATCGGAGAAGCTCCCTGTACTAAATCAATAGCAAACTCAACCTCTTTGACTGGCGGTAACCCTAGTAATTCTTTTAGAAACACATCTGAAAATTCACAAATAGTTAGAACTAACTCTAATTTCAATTATGAAGCCCCAGAATCAAGTATATAAGCTAGATATGCTTCAACACCTTTCTTGATATATTTCTAAGTTGACATAGTTGAAATGATATTAACTAAACTGTCATATTTATCTGATTCAACCCGGACTATTTCACTATTATGATATTTCAACAAAATTTACTTTCTTCAATTCATAATAGCATCTTGAAAAGTCAACCAATCCATGGCAAGAATTATATCAAATTCATCAAATGGTAATAACATCAAATCTACCAGAAAGTTGCAATCCCAAATCATCAGAGAAAATTTTTTACAAACTTTATCAACTAACACATACTGACCTAAAGGATTCATTACTTTGATCACAAATTCAGTTGACTCAAAAGGTATTTTCTTATCTGACACTAAAGTTGTGCATATATATGAGTGCGTGGACCCCGAGTCAATCAAAGCATTAACATTACTATCAAAGATAGAAAGTGTACCGGTAATCACATCAGGTGCCAAAGCTTCTTCACGAGCTTGAATTGCATAGGCCCTTGCTGGTGCCCGAGCCTCAAATCTAATTGTAGAATCTTCCGTTCCACTTCAACTATTTCTCGCATTCTGGCTGGCCTCCCTCTTGCAGTTGTGTTACTCGACCGTGTGTTCTGAGCTTTGTCTTTATCAGACCTTTTAGGACAATTTTGAAGAAAATGATCATATAAATCACTTTTGAAGCATGATCCATCTCTCAATCTACACTCTCTGAAATGTCATCTATTGCACTTTTAATATTTAAGTTTATTATTACAAACACTCCCCACACTCGCTACAAAAGTAGACTAGGGTCTCAAACTTCAATGTTGCTTCCCTTTATTTCTTCTCCAAATTCCAATTGGAGTTGATGGATAATTGTGAAATTCTTTCGATTTCTTCGATAGAGATGAGAATGATTTTCCCATTGATTGCTTAACTATGTCATGAGCCTCAAAATCTGGCTTTCTTTTAGCTTTACTAAGTTCTTCAGCCTTATGCGCTCGATCCACCAATACCATAAATTCTTTCAATTCCAGAATCCCCACTAACAATTTGATGTCTTCGTTTAAACCATCTTCAAACTGAGTGCACATAACAACATTTGTTGGTATACATTCTTGAGTATACTTGCTAAATTGCACAAATTCTCTTTCATATTCCGCTATCGATCGATGACCTTTCTTCAACTCTAAAAAATCTTTCCTTTTCTTTTTAAGATACCTCTGACTGATGTATTTTTTTTTTAAATTTGGTTTGAAAGAAATCTCAATTCACACGATCTTTTGGTACCACTGTTATTAAAGTATTCTACCACTGATACGTTAAATCTTTTAGCAACGATATTGCACATTTCAAATTATTAGTAGGAGAGAAAGACAATTCATCAAAAACTCTAATAATATTCTTTAACCAAAACTCAACTTTTTCTGGATCATCTTCTGCCCCATACATACGATTTTTTTCTGCCAGAGGTTTACTCACTCGTATTTGTTCTAAACCTTGAGGAATAGAGGGAACATATTGGGGGTATGGAAGGGGGTAGAGGTCGTTGAGCCATCGGGTTCGTTGTAACAAATTCAGAAAACCACTCGGACATCATATGGAAGAAGGCTTCTTTGGCCTCACTTTTTCGAGCCTCAGTTACGGGGCCACTATTAGCTGCTCCTTGAATGAAGGCTTGAGCATTACGTTCAACCTCATCGGAATTAGCTTGGTTGGATGGCATCTTTTACCTATATATATAAAACATAATTCAGTTTAAGTCAGGAGATATCACACTATCACATGTTACATAATGACATGTATTCTATACTCCTTACTAATTATGTTCAGTCTGAGAATCGACTAAACCGTAGCTCTGATACCACTAAATGTAACACCTTTAATCTGTATCCGTCGCCAAATTAAAGTTACAGAGCATTATTGTACAAAATAGAACAATTAACATTAATATAGATCGATAATGTCATTTAATATTAATTACCTAAAATTCATTATAAACCTAGCAAACATATACATTTAGGCCTTAAATATGCAAAAAATGTAGGACTTCAACCATCGGTAAGATATTTAAGACCAACACCTAAAATCGTATAATCCCTAATGACATGTTATTTGTATCCTAAGAATTTACATGGCTCAAACGTGATTGTTTTACATATCCAAGCCTTAATTGGCATTCAATATATCCTTTTCACATATACATTTACTTTCTCATATTAACATTTGAGTACCTCATCCAAACCAAAAACATTATATTACCCAAACCAAAACATTATATTAACACAAATATTTAATGTGAAAAAAACCCTCTGAAGAGGATAAAACACCACGGGTAAAGATAATTTCATTAAAACAACAAAAAAAAGAGTACAAAGATAAATATAAATCTAAACCTCGAAACTCAGAATAAGAACCCTCAAAACATAAACACAAAATTCTTAGAAAGCTTGGAAAAGTTAATACCTAAATGTGAAATGGGTTATTTTTCTAGGATGGAAAAAGGGTCTATTTATAGACTAAATTTGTAGGTCAAATAATATTAAAATAACCTACACTAATCAAAGTTTAAGTGAGAAACTAAAACCAGAGTTTAATTGGGATAAGAAAAGCTAAAAAATACGAGACATAACTCCACAAAGTCAGGTTTTGATTCAATCGAGTAAATAACGAGATATAAGCATTCCAGACATTAAGGTTAAAAATGGATTTAATTATAAAAGTGTAAAATTATGTTGGTTGTTGGTTATACCTTTCTAAAATGTGAAATAATATCATCTTTATAGTCAAATTATCAAATGAAGAGGAAGAAAAATCATATTGTCAAGGGTTGAAGGTGATACCGAATGTTAGATAGCGAAACCAATTTGTGTTAACTTGAAATGTCTTATTCCTTGTTTTTAATTTGTGATTATATATTTTAAATTAATGATGGTTATAAATTTCAAATTATGTTTGTTTCATGTTGTGATTGTAATACAAATGGTAGTGTAAATATCAAGTCGTGACCTTTAAGCTTGATTAATGAACAAGGTAAGTTTATGTAATGGAGATTGAAAGCTAAATTGCAATGCTTGGTTATATGATTTGATATAAAGCTATAATATGAATTATATTGATGTCAAGATAAGTTAATAAATTAGATAATAATTTTTGAAATAACAAGTGTCGTTATACGCGAATAAAATTAGTATAAGGGTCAACATGAACTATAAGATCATGATGATAGTAATTGAAATATATATAAGGTGAAATATGAATTATAAAGCTATTGAGATAAGCTTAACTACTATCGTATTTGATGAGAAGTAGGTGAAATTATGCGTTCATGTTGATTAAATATTATAAATGATATTGAGAAAATGATATATGAATGGTCGGTATACAATATTAGAAACTATGAATATTGCAAAGTGCCCTATTAAACGGTGTAGATGTCACATCTCAAAAATCGGGTTAGTAGAATCGAGTTTGTGAATCAAGAGTGGTCATGCCCTGATTTTTAAGGTTATCTTTGTGCATTTGATAATGAAATAAGTTACTAGTCTAACTGTTAAGTGATAGTGAATTTGCTCGTGAAACCCAAGTTCGAATATATTCCCTCACATCATTTTTATTTTGTACAATTTTGCTTCAAAATCTAGTAAATGTCCCGTCCTGTTTTAAAAATAAATATTGTAAGAGTTTAAACGAGATTGAGTTATTGGCTAGATGGTTAAGACTTAGTGAGTTATTCTTGAGACTTGAGTTTGATTCCCATCTCCCGTATAAATTTTATTTACTGTTTTTTTCCCAAAAATCCTAGTGTGTCATCCCTACCTAGTAGCCCTAGGTACAAATGTTATTTTTCTCCTTTGTTAGTTTTTTTAATTTTGTTTCCCTCCTTGTCATCCCCTTCTATTGTTTCTCCTTTTTTCTCCATTTTCTTTCTTTTCCTTCCTCTTTTGCGCAGCGCTACTGTTCTTATCCTCATCCTCCATTTTCATTTCTTTTTTTTCTTCTCTATGTCGCCCCTAAAATCCTAAAGTTTGCTATTGTGTTGCCCCATTGTTCATCTTCTTTTCTTCTTTTTCTATTTTATGCTAATCTATTCTCCTATCTCTTTAGCTGAATTTTTGCTGCTGATTTTCTGCCATTTTCACACCATTTTTGCCCACTTTTCTTTTATTTTTGCTACCAAAATCAGCCTCCTGTCTTAGCCAACTAAAGTGTTCATCCATTTTCTGTTGATTTGTTATTTCAAATCTAGAAATCGAGAAGTGAAAGTGGTCTAGATCTGACTCGATTTTTTTTATTCTTTTCTTTTTCACTGCGATGGCCAGATATTTCAATGACTATGATCGAATATATAGTGTACTAATTTTGTGAATTTTTCTTTGTCAAAGGTCCAGATCTGAACTCCTCAGATCTCCAGTGAAGTTTGATGCTATTTGCATCTTTTGTTTGATTGGTAGAAGAATAAGTGATCTTAGAAACTCATATATGAAATTCCGGTTTACTTCTTGTTTTGACCAAACCCTGTATGGGTGATTGAAGTTTGGTTGAATTGTGTTTTGTATGTGTCACATATAGATTTGATTGGGATCTGTTTAGACCTAAACGTTGGAGCTATAGGATAACATTAGTTAGTCTTTTGGTTTCATGATTAATTGGGTAAGGGTCTTACCTTTGAGTGTTTGATGATTATTGGAATAATGAAATATGCATGTTGTCAAATTTTTCATGTTGATTTGAGCATGGCCGGATGACCTTGAGTTGGGTAAGTGATTGCCAACCACGGTAAGTGCAAATAGATGATGGTCAAATGTATAAAGGTCTTTAAGGTGATTAACTAAATGTGTAAGTGTCAATTGTAATTTTTGATATATGTTTACTAGGTTGTGTGATGTATTAATTCTTATTGGCTGCATGTATAAGCATGCCACTGAAATTGGTAAACTAGGAGTGTGTTAAACATGCCAATGTTATTGGTATTGTACTGATTAACATGATATGTGATGGGCGTCGAAATCATTAAAAATAATTCCTACTAAAATAACTCTAAATAGTAGTAAAGAGTGGTAGTAGGGTCGAGTCCACAAGGATTGGATATCGTAATCAACTTTCGTGTTCACTTATGAACAGAATATTCGTCGCATCAAGGGTCGTGTCACGAGTCATACCCACGACTCTAAACATACCTGTAGCAAAAATAAACAAGTAAATCGGAGGGTTTGAGAATGGTTAAGAAAGTAAATAATCTAATCAGCTTAAATAACGATTGATTAATTATTGAAAATAAATGTAAACTGGAAATAAATTCAGACTTTTGTAAACAAATAAAATAAGCTTTAGCCTTAGACTCGGTAAATTTTTTATCAAGAATCAATCCTCAAAAATTAATCTTCTTTTCCAAACGATAAGCTGGTTATAGCAGTTAAGAATGTCCTAACCACCAATTCCTCCTCTGGTAGCTGGTTCCGGTACGACTTGCAAACCAACTCTTACCGATTATCTAACCGAGATACACGTGTTCTCGATTCAAGATTCCGGCAGCTGTACATTCTGAAGAACCCAACTCGAATTAACGGCCTCAACCGAGTGGGACATTTAAACCCGATCACTTCTTCCTTGATTTGTTCTCGAAGATTTGAATACAGCACGGCCGACTCGTTTCTCCGACTGTCAGCTAATATGACTCCAACCCAACGTGCACTTTTTGACTTGTAATCGAGTTAACCTTAAGGGATGAGTTGTCAATCCCAATACTTAAGAAAAAAATGAATACCGATTGGACAGATTTTAGCACGAATTCATATCTCACGATTCCCGACCGGAAAGAACACCGGCCTAAAGCTAAGATGAAATTTAGTGAAGCATGAAATTATTCATGCTTTGTATGATTTGAAAGATAGGTTGATGAAAAATAGAGGAAATTGGGGAATGAAAAGACTTGAAAGGAAATTAGCTCAATTTTATAAAAGAAACAAGTATTGGAAACAATGCAACAGAATTTTAACGACAAATTAAAAAAAAAGGGAAAATAATTCTATTCCAATTTGGAGTAGGAAAGTAGAATTCATTGATGCCTTTTCAAAGGACATTAAAGCCCTATTTATATACATAGAGTTTGCTATTTTTGGCCTTAACTAATTTAACATAAAATCAAAATAAAATAAGATTTTTTTTCCTATTTTTGGCTTTTACAAAGTAAAAAATTCTAATGAGTCATTGACTTTTCTCCACATTTTTTATTGGGCTTTATTTTTATTGATTGTGTTTTAATTTGGTCCTTTTCTGCTCGTTTTTGTTTCTTAGCATCCCAATTGCATCCCTGACAAGATTAAAACATAAAAGTACTAATTTAGCAGGGATCAATTCAGAAATAAACTGAATTAAACACAAAATAACATGTAAATTAATATGTTATCAATATGTTATATTATTGGTATGTCATATTGCATTGCATGGGTTTGGGATTGACGAGTGACAGAGGAGTTTCATGGAGTACTGACTATTATCCGCATTATTGTTTAGTAGTATATCTACGGTCCAGAGTATTGTTGGAGTACCGGCAATTTATCGCAGCTTTCTAACAGCTTGTCTGCAAATTATTGGCAGTTTTATTGCATATTTTTATTGGTGGTTTAACCACATCAAGCTTCGGCTCTTACTGTTTTGCATGCATGAAATTCTGGATAAAATTGAGCTAATTGAATAACCAGCCTAATATGACTTAACACACAATTTTCTTTACAAAAATTAAAGGCATCACATTTTTCACTACAAATTGATGAAACGTAGTTTTTAAAGGTTTACTAACGGAAACATATGAGTTTTTTTCAAATGACATGACACTGTAATAAATTGGACTTAAATCATAAACGGTCTAACAATCTAATGTTTTTAATAAACCTAAGGCAGCCATGCTAAGCTTTGGGAAATTGATCAAAATAGTCATTTTTAAACCGAATGGATCTACTTGGCCATTTCGATGGCTAATGTGGCCTTCAGAATTGCAACGACTCAAAATCCGTGGCACCAAAAAAGTGTGTTATCGGGCCTTCGTCTTAGTGAAACAGGTTCGTAAATAATTATTAGGAATAATTATAAGTCTAGTAGTGTGTTTAAGTAGGTTTTAATTAGGTGAATTTAGCTTAATTTAGAGTAATTAGTAAAAAAGAAAAAATTGAATAAGAGGTAAAAGTTTAAATCTAAAGCAATAGAAAGCAAAAAGGGCCAAAATGGCAAATATGCCATTAAGTAATGGTTGAGGCGGCATAAATGTATTAAAAAATTTAAGATTTTATTTAGATTATATATTATATTATATTATATTATATTATATAATTGATTATTATAAATATTAATTGTTATGGTTTTATATTATTATTAGTATTATTATTAAATTATGATTATTATTATTATTCTTATTATTATTAAAAATAAATTAAAATAAAGAAAAATGTATGGTGATTAAATTATACAAGTGTAATGCATATATTTATACATTTGTAATATATTTATTTAATTACTTTTTATTTAAGTAAAAAGATTTTTATTATATTAAAGTATTAAATTATATAAAATAAATAAAATAAGGACAATTGGATGGTGATAATAATAGGTAAGTGTAAAATATATGTGTGTCCAATTGTAATATATATTTGTTATTAAATAAGATATTTATTATAATAATAATTATTATTAAGTTAATAAAATAAAAGAATTAAAGAAATGAAATAAAATAAAGAAACAAAACAAAGTAAAAAAAAAAAAAAGAAACAGAGGCCATTTCGAAACAGAGCAGGAAAGAAAAAGGAAAGAAAGAAGAAAGGGAAAATTAAGGTTTTAAAGCTTGAAGTTTAATTGGTAAGTTTAATCAAGTTGTTTTCTTAAAAATTTGATGTTTTTGGAATCCTAGAGTGAAATACTCTTGGATTTAAGTTGAAATTTTGAATGTTAATAGATTTTTTAGTAGGGTTTATGTTGAACAAATGATGGAATTGGGGGTTTATTTGATAGAAATTTTAATTGGAATTGAATAAAGGATTGAATTGTAAACTAAGCTATAAGTTTTGAGTTTTAGGGATTAAATTGAAATAAATTTGAAATTATGAAAATATAATAAAAAGTAAATAGTTAAATGTGAGTTTGGCAAGAAATTGAGTAGTAAAAAGATATAAATTGAGAAAGGAAAATATATAGGTTTAGTTAGGATTAAATTAGAATTAAAGTAAAAGTTAAATAAAAATTTCAACATTTAAATTGTTATGCTAATAATTGTGGAATTATTTTAATTGTTCGTAGCCAATATCGAGCCTGAAGCATCGACCCCAAAAAGGAAAAGGAAAGATCATCGAGGATTAAATTCGAAGAAAATTTTGGTTTGTATCACTATAACTCAAGCTTTATAATTATTACGTGTTTAATTTAATATGCATGTGTGGTAAGTATTTTAAGGTAAGTATTTAATGAACTGATAAAATTTGTGATTGGGTATTAAAATTGAGATTGATACTGAACTGAATTATGGGATACTGTATATTGTTTTGAATATCAAATTGAATTGTGAAATTACTGAACATTGTTACGTATATTGAATATTGTTTTGAATACTTAGTTACTAAATTATACTATGAATGTTATTTTATTTGTGAATTATTCTAAGTTGTTTGATATGTCCGGTAATGCCTCGTAACTCTGTTCCGGAGACGGTTCGGGGTTAGGGGTGTTACAATTATCGGTATCAGAGTTAAGGTTTAGCCAATTCTCGAACTAAATCAAGCTCGTAAATGAGTTTAGAAGTATATGCCACACTTAAGTCGAAACTGGGTCGGGTTTTTGGATGCTAATATAATTATTTGATTTTGTTTTATAGATAAAATGTCAGATGAAAGAATGGATGATGTTGAACAGGAAATGTATACTGGAATTCGAGAATATGAAGAAACTGAATCTGCTACACCTAGTGTGAATCCGTTAGATAATCAACCTTCTAACGTAGGAAGAGGGAGAGATGACTTATAATTGTTAAGAGCTATAGCCGATACATTACAGCATGTAGCGGGAACTGTACCTGCTACAACACCAGTACCTACTGTCAAACGGTCCCCGATTAAAGAGCTACGAAAATATGGTGCCACAAAATTTCAGGGATTAAAAGGAGTTGATCCGTCCGCTGCTGAAAATTGGATGGAATCAACAAAAAGAGTTTTGCAACAATTAGATTGCACCCCCCGAGAGAGTCTAATATGTGTTGTATCATTATTACAAGGAGAAGCGTATCTCTGGTGGGAATCTGTGGTTAGGCATTTTCCGGATGATCAGGTAACTTGGGACTTGTTTCAAAAAGAATTTCAGAAGAATTTTATTGGGGAAATGTACATCGAAGAGAAAAAGCAAGAGCTTTTAGTCTTTGAAACAGGTAATATGTCGATCTTGGATTACGAACGAGTTCTCTAGGACGAGCGGTATGCTTCAGAATATGTTCCAACTGAGGGTGATAGTTGTAAATGATTTCTATAGGGACTGCAAGATGAAATCATGATTCAATTGGTAAGTCTTAGAATTACTGAACTTGTTGATCTGGTTGAGCGAGCAAAAATGATAGAACAAGTGCTGGGCCTGGATAAAAAGTCAGAAATGGGTAAATCAGCTGGGAAACGTATGGGAACTACCAGTTCTAATCCATTACTGAAGAGATTCAGACAATCAAGAAGTAGTTGGAGATCAAGCTCTCGGTCTGATAAGGGTGACAGAAGCAGAGGAAAACAAATTACTGTCTCCACTAGTAGTGTAAAAGCTCCGCCCCGGGAAAGTGAAAATCCTGAATGCGATTATTGTGGGAAAAGATATTTTGGTGAATGCTGAAAAAAATCGGAGGATGTTTCCGCTGTGGCTCTACTGAACATTTTGTTAAAGATTGTCCGAGAACTCAAAGTAGTATACCTGCCACATCTCGAAGATCGGTATCAACTGCCAGAGGTAGAGGAATGTCCAGAGGAGGTTCTGTTTCGAGGAGAGGAGGAGATGGTAGAGGCAGTGATATAGCTACACAGCAATCTGAAGCCAGAGCTCTAGCTAGAGCTTATGTAGTCAGAACCCGGGAAGAAGGCAATACTCATGATATGGTGACAGGTATATTTTTACTGTAATCTGAGCCTGTTTATACTTTGATTGATCCTGGATCTTCACACTCATATATTAATTCAAAATTAGTAGAGTTGGGGAAATTAAAAACAGAAATGTCTAAAGTTTCAATAGAAGTATCAAGTCTATTAGGGCAAACAATATTAGTTAATCAGGTGTGCCCGAGATGCCCACTAATGATATATGATAAAACTTTTCCGGTGGATTTATTAATAATGCCTTTTGGGGATTTTGATGTTATACTGGGTATGGACTGGTTAGCTAAACATGGAGTAATTTTGGACTGTTATAAAAAGAAATTCAGTGTTCAGACTGAAGATGGTGATAGTGTTGAGGTAAATGGAATCCGTACTAGTGGATTAGCTCGAATCATATCAACAATTAAAGTTGATAAGCTACTTCATCAGGGTTGTACAATATATCTGGCATATGTTATTAATTCTGATTCAGTCAGACGTTAGTGTAGTCAGATTAGAACTGTATGTGAATTTCCTGATGTATTCCCTGAAGAGTTACTTGGATTACCTCCTGATCAGGAAGTTAAATTTGTGATCGAAGGATACCTCCATATCGTATGTCACCCACTGAATTGAAGGAGTTGAAGGTACAACTGCAAAATTTATTAGAACGAGGTTTTATATGACCTAGTACTTCACCATGGAGAGCTCCAGTGTTATTTGTTAAAAAGAAAGATGGTTCGATGCGGTTGTGTATTGATTATCGGTAATTGAACAAGGTGACAATCAAGAATAAATATCTGTTACCGCGTATTGATGATTTATTTGATCAATTGAAAGGAGCTTCAATATTTTCAAAGATTGATTTAAGATCGGGCTACTATTAGTTAAAGGTAAAAGAAAGTGATATACCGAAGACAGCATTTCGTACAAGATATGGTCATTACGAGTTCTTAGTGATGCCATTTGGGTTAACAGATGCCCCAGCTACTTTTACGGATCTTATGAATCGAATTTTTCAGCCGTACTTGGATCAGTTCATGGTAGTTTTTATTGATGACATTTTGGTATATTCAAAGTCAGAATCTGAACATGAGCAGCATCTCCGAATTGTTTTGCAAACGTTACGAGAGAAACAATTGTATGGAAAATAGAGTAAATGTGAATTTTGGTTATCAGAGGTGGTATTTCTTGGTCACGTGGTATCAGCAGATGGAATTAGAGTGGATCCAAAGAAGATTGAAGCAATCGTTTAGTGGAAAACCCCCAAAAATGTGTCATAGGTATGTAGTTTTCTTGGATTAACTGGGTATTATCGAAGGTTTGTGAATGGATTTTCAAAAATAGCTTTATCGATGACAAAATTATTGCAAAAGAATGTTCTATTTGTCTAGAATGATCAATGTCAAGAAAGCTTTATGAAATTGAAGCAGATGCTGATAGAAGCACCAATTTTGACTTTACCAGAATTAGGAAAAGATTTTATTGTGTATAGCGATGTTTCTTTAAATGGGCTCGGGTGTGTACTAATGCAATGTGGGAAAGTGATAACTTATACTTCTCGGCAATTGAAACCACATGAACGTAATTATCCGACACATGATTTAGAATCAGCAGCTGTGATCTTTGCTTTGAAAATATAGAGACTATTTATACGGTGAAAAATGTTACATATATACAGATCATAAAAGTCTCAAGTATCTTCTATCACAGAAAGAGTTGAATTTGAGGCAGCATCGATGGATAGAACTTCTAAAAGATTATGATTGTGTTATTGATTATCATCCAGGTAAAGCTAACATGGCAGCTGATGCATTGAGTAGGAAGGCAGCAATTGAATTGCGAGCGATGTTTGCACAGCTCAGTATTAGTGATGATGGAGGTTTATTGGTTGAATTAAGAATTAGACCAGTGATGTTTAAACGAATCAAGTCAGCTTAATTAGAAGATGATAAACTAATGAAGAAAAAAAGAAATGGTTCAAAGTGACATAGCAGGGAATTTTAGTATTGATGAACATGATTGTTTGAGATACCGAGATCGAATTTATATTCCAATCAATTCAGAGATTAAAGAATTAATTCTTCGAGAAGCACATGACGGTTCATTTGCTCTACACCCTGGAGGCACAAAGATGTACTGTGATTTATGAGAATTGTATTGGTGGCCAGGGATGAAAAAAATATAGTTGAATATGTCAGTAAATGCTTGGTTTGTCAGTGGGTGAAAGCAGAGCATCAAGTTCCTACTGGATTATTACAGTCGATTACTATTCTAGAATGGAAATGGGATCGTGTTACAATAGATTTCATTACGAGATTGCCATTGTCCGTAAGCAAGAAAAATGCTATATGGGTAATAGTTGATCAACTTACAAAGTCAGCTCATTTTATAGCTGTCAGAACGGACTGGTCACTTCAGAAACTTACAGAGATCTATATTCGGGAAATTATAAGGTTACATGGTATACCAGTTTCTATAATTTCTGATCGAGATCCTCAGTTTACATCAAGATTCTGGAAATAGTTACATGAGTCTTTGGGTACTAAACTTAATTTTAGTACAGCATTTCATCCACAAACTGATGGGCAATCTAAGCGAGTAATTCAGATTTTGGAAGACATGCTTCGAGCCTGTGATATTGATTTTGAATCTGGTTGGGAGCGTTACTTGCTGTTAGCTGAATTTGTTTATAATAACAGTTTTTAGTCTAGTATTCAGATGGCTCCGTATGAAGCTCTATATGGTAGAGAATGTCGATAACCTGTATGTTGGATAGAATTAAATGAAAAGAAGATAATTGGACCTGAATTGATTCGTGAAACAGAAGAAACATTCAAGAAGATTCAGTAGAGATTAAAACTAGCTTTTGACAGACAAAAATCTTATGCTGATCTGAAACGTCGGGACATTGAATACTCAGTCGGGGATAAAGTGTTTCTCAAAGTTTCTCCTTGGAAGAAAGTATTAAGATTTGGCTTAAAAGGAAAGTTAAGTCATTGGTTTATCAGGCCATATGAAGTTATAGAAAGAGTTGGACCAGTTGCTTACCGATTGGCTTTACCTCCTAAATTACAGAAAATTCATGATGTTTTTCATGTTTCCATGTTACGAAGGTATCGATCGGATCCATCTCATATCATTTCTACTGAAGACATTGAGATTAGACCGGATTTTTCATATAAAGAGGAACCAGTACAAATACTAGCCCGAGAAGTGAAAGAATTAAGAAACAAACGGGTTCCTCTGGTAAAAATACTGTGGAGAAGCCATAGTGTGGAAGAAGCAACATGGGAACCAGAGGAAACTATGAGATCACAGTATCCTCACTTATTTTCAAGTAAAATTTCGAGGACAAAATTTTTTTAAGGGGGGAGAAATGTAACGACCTAAAATCCGTGGGCAACGAAAAAGTGTGTTATCGGGCCTTCGTCTTAGTGAAACGGGTTCGTAAATAATTATTAGGAATAATTATAAGTCTAGTAGTGTGTTTAATTTGGTTTTAATTAGGTGAATTTAGCTTAATTTAGAGTAATTAGTAAAAAGGACTAAATTGAATAAGAGGTAAAAGTTTAAATCTAAAGCAATAGAAAGTAAAAAGGGCCAAAATGACAAATATGCCATTAAGTAATGGTTGAGGTCGCATAAATGTATTAAAAAATTTAAGATTTTATTTAGATTATATATATTATATTATATAATTGATTATTATAAATATTAATTGTTATGGTTTTATATTATTATTATTAGTATTATTATTAAATTATGATTATTATTATTCTTATTATTATTAAAAATAAATTAAAATAAAGACAAATGTATGGTGATTAAATTAGACAAGTGTAATGCATATATTTATACATTTGTAATATATTTATTTAATTAGTTTTTATTTAAGTAAAAAGATTTTTATTATATTAAAGTATTAAATTATATAAAATAAATAAAATAAGGACAATTGGATGGTGATAATAATAGGTAAGTGTAAAATATATGTGTGTCCAATTTTAATATATATATTTGTTATTAAATAAGATATTTATTATAATAATAATTATTATTAAGTTAATAATATAAAAGAATAAAAGAAATGAAATAAAATAAAATAAAATAAAGAAACAAAACAAAGTAAAGAAAAGAAACAGAGGCCATTTCGAAACAGAGCAGGAAAGAAAAAAGGAAAGAAAGAAGAAAGGGAAAATTAAGGTTTTAAAGCTTGAAGTTTAATTGGTAAGTTTAATCAAGTCATTTTCTTAAAAATTTGATGTTTTTGGAATCCTAGAGTGAAATACTATTGGATTTAAGTTGAAAATTTGAAAGTCAATAGATTTTTTAGTAGGGTTTATGTTGAACAAATGATGGAATTGGGGGTTTATTTGATAGAATTTTTAATTGGAATTGAATAAAGGATTGAATTGTAAACTAAGCTATAATTTTTGAGTTTTAGGGATTAAATTGAAATAAATTCGAAATTATGAAAATATGATAAAAATTAAATAGTTAAATGTGAGTTTGGCAAGAAATTGAGTAGTAAAAAGGTATAAATTGAGAAAGAAAAATATATAGGTTTAGTTAGGATTAAATTAGAATTAAAGTAAAAGTTAAATAAAAATTTCAGCATTTAAATTGTGTTATGCTAATAATTGTGGAATTATTTTAATTGTTCGTAGCCAATATCAAGCCTGAAGCATCGACCCAAAAAGGAAAAGGAAAGATCATCGAGGATTAAATTCGAAGAAAATTTTAGTTTGTATCACTATAACTCAAGCTTTATAATTATTACGTGTTTAATTTAATATGCATGTGTGGTAAGTGTTTTAAGGTAAGTATTTAATGAACTAATAAAATCCGTGATTGGGTATTAAAATTGAGATTGATACTGAACTGAATTATGGGATACTGAATATTGTTTTGAATACCGAATTGAACTGTGAAATTACTGAATATTGTTACATATATTGAATTGAACTGTAAAATTTCTGATGAAACAAACTACTGTATTACTGTGAAAAATTGATCGAAATAATAAATTATAATTAATATTGAATCGAAATGGAAATTGTACTGAAAAATGATTTGAATACCCTATTAACTAGTCGGACTAGTTGGATATAGTTGGCATGCCATAGGATATGGAAGGGTACGGGTTTTTGTTGGCTTACTGATTAGGCACTTATGTGCCAACTATTTTTATTTATTATCAGTTTCATTATTACCGATTTGACACTTTGTGTGTCAAATCATCGTTATCATATCTTTATTCAGATTCAGCACTTTGTGTGTTGAATATCATTTACTATTATTGTCTTTGCTACTGTTATCGAATCATCGCTTAGAGTCATCATGTATGCAGTTAAGGCACAATGTGCCGTACTGGTGTGTTGGTTGGAATCCGTGTATCCGTGTATCCGTCGAGTCTGAGTCAAGTTAATAGGGACAAATGAAATAAATTTACTGATAAAACTAGATTTGGATGATATGCATATGTGAAAGGTGATAATTGAAATAAAGAAATAAGAATGGTATATATATAATCAAATGATAACATAAAAAGATTGAATTGTTCATTAAGTGTTGATAATTGTAATGTAAAAGTACATGTGAGATTTAATGTATTTATTTATAAATTGAATTATAGTGATACCACTGACTATATGCATACTTAGCGTACGGTTGTTTCCGTGCGCAGGTTGTAGAAGTCAAGTATTGAACCAGCATCCAAAGCCAGACCTGACTTCAGCAAACTTTTGGTGATGCATAATTTCTTTTGGTAATGTGGCATGTACATAGGATGTGTATAAAGGTTATTATGTTTTGAATATAAATGGTTAAAAATGTTAGCAATACAAGTCTAAGAATTACAATGAAAGAAGTTTATCCATTTTAATTTAATTAGTATATTGATAAATTTAAATTGATATTATATTGATTGAGTTTGATTAGAAAGTATTTAGAATAGAAAATGAGTATGTGAAATGAGTTGGTTGAATTGGTAATGTTTGAAATGGATACGGTTTTAATTGGAGGGGGTTTTATGTAAAAATAAGCAGAAATGCTATCGAAATTTTAAAAAAAAATTCTAGAGTACTTGAATGAGTCTCGTTTCACTTTTAATACATGTTTAGACTTCGAAAGTTCATTATAAGGACTTAGTTATTAAATTATACTATGAATGTTATTTTATTTGTGAATTATTCGTAAGTTGTCTGATATGTCCGGTAATGCCTCGTAACTCTGTTCCGACGACGGTTTGGGGTTAGGGGGTGTTACAAGAATTCGGTCGTAACGTCTAGGCTAGGTTAGGAAGCTTACACTAGACATAGTTAGAATATAGTTGACATGCCATGGGATTTGTATATGTTGTTGGTGGGAGCATTTTGGCACTTCATTGTGACCAAGGTGGAATTCATTCTAGCACTACAACACATTACATATTTTGGAGTGTTAGGGGGATCAGTGTATTTATGCCTGATCAGTACTTCAGTGCTTATTGTGGAGTATTAAGGGATTAATCCACGTACCTGTACTTGTGTTTGCATCCAATTAATAGGGGATAAAAGTAAATAATGATATGATATGCTGATTTTGGTAATGAGATGTTATTCTGATTCTAATTATCAAATGCTATTCCAATTTCTGAAAATGATAAGTCATTTTGATTTTGATAGTAAAATTATGCGGGACATTAGCCATGTTGATAACGAATATGAGGTGATTTTTTATAATGAGAATTGGCTACACAAAATGATATCATGAAATCATTAGTAATGATGTGGAATATGATATCAAGTTGTTAATGAAACACTAGACATTAGAATTGATATGATGTATTAGTAGCATGCTTATTAGCTTAATGCTTTTACATATTGAATTTATATTATGTCAGCACGAATGAGTATACAATACTAAGCATACGAATTTGTTTGTTTTTGTGCACAGGTATAGAAAAGGTTTGCTAGATTAAAGGTGTCACGAAGCATCCAAGATTCAATGGCTCAGGTCAGACCAAGTTTGCATTCTTTTGCTTATAAATAGCTAGGTTGAGTCATATGGTTAAATTTCTTTTTTAGGTCTTTTGATATGCTTTGGTATATGTTGGACATTTGAGTATTCTAAAGTTGAACTTAGCTATGTAATTTTAATGTTTATATGCATGATTAAGCCTGGTTGATAATTGATGTAATTGGGCTAGGTGACGTTACATTAGATACTTTGCTTTTAAGTTGTTTGAGTGTGTTTTTAGATGCAAAATTGATTTTTTTTTATAATTAGGTGACATAATGATTATACATTAGAATGATTTGGTGCCTTATTGCATGAAGTAAAATTTTACTTTTGGCATTTTTGGACATTTGGTCTCAAGACAAGAGGGTATTGTCTTAAGACACTATGAATAAAATGGTCATTCCAAGTATTTATGGATAATGGTCTCGAGACACCACCTCCTAAGTCTTGAGACAAGTATCCATTGGTCTCGAGACAAATAAACATCAAATGTAAATGACCAAAAAAAGGATTAATGTCTCGAGATAGAAGGCTCAATGTCTCGTCTCGAGACATAAAAACTCATGTCTCTAGACATCAAACATTGAAGCCAGGGATCTGAAACAAGGGAAGCATCTCTAGAGACATGGCTCTCAATGTCTCGAGATATTTAGTTGAATTATGATAGTTGAGTTTGGATTTGAGCCTTGACAACATATTTAACCCCGAATAATCCCGAAGTGTGTCCAATAAGGTTGTTAGACATCTATAATGCATGATTAAGCTTATAGTAGAATTTTTTTTATTATATCATGATTAATTGTTTAAATTTGTTTCTTAATTTCTTTGAGATTGTCTGAGTTGCTTCGACAATGTAATGTGACGTATCACATTCAGATCCGACGATGGGGTTGGATGTAGGGTGTCACATTCTTCACAAAAAATAGGTAATTATCAAAATCAAACTCCATGAATCAAATTTAGTCTCTAATATATAAGTCCATGGGTCATGAAAATAACACTTATACCCTTTTCTCGGTAAAAATAAAAAAATTGCAATTTGGTCCCAATACTTTTAAATATTTTCCAATTGATTAAACAAGTGAATTGAATTGTATTAATTTATATTCCTAATCATTATCATTCCATAAAATTAGTTTTAGCTTACATATCGTTAATTTAGTTAATTTACATATTAGTCCTCCAACTTTAAAAAAAATTCAATTTTGTCCTTTATTTTTCGTATTTCACATTCAAAAATTTGTATATATTAAAAGTAATCTCCAATATCAATATAATTTCTAAAGAATTCTCTTTACCTAACTTATCTTCATATTTCCTCAAAATTTAGTAAACACAAATACCAGATGTTGTATTGGAAATTTTTGGAGGCATTATAATCATAATGTTCCTTTAATCAAATTTAATAAAGAGTTTACATTACTAAAAAGAAAAAAAATGACCTAAGAACTAGGTAGTACATTTAGAGAAGAGATAAGTTCAACAAAGATAGTGGATTGATTATGTTTAATAGAAACTTATGAAGGCTCAACAAAAATAAAAACAATAGTGGTAATGGTAGTAGAACTATCACCTCACTTCTCAAGCTTCGATGCCTCATGTTTTTGAAATCAATCAAAGCTTTAATTCTCTTGGCAATAATAACATAAGTCTTAGCTGAGGTGTCCCAAATGGAGGCAAAATAACATTTACATTGACTTGATTCCTAAAAGCTTCCAACCAAAATAATTAAGGTCGTTTACATCTAAGCCTTTAAGTAACTCCTTAATATAAATCTAGCAAAAATCTATATAGAATTGTCTTACCAAATTAATTGTCTTGACTAAAGAAAAATACTAGGAGAACTTTTCCAATTCCTAGCTGACCACCTCTCCCTATCCTCGCCAACAAGGTGAGAAATCAACAATACAACAATAATCAATCAAATACTAAGTGCGGTGTCTACAAGTGTGACTGGTTAATTGTAATATTTGTAGTGTCAATGGAACACTATAGTATTCCAAGGATTGAACCCAAGAGAGTCAATGATTAAGTGGATTCTAGCGACAAACATACACATAAAGAGTCTAAATAATTACTCACTAAATACTATAGTACAACAAGCCATGAAATTGAGAAGAACTAAACTAAATTACTAGCTAATTAGCACAATGACCAAATCGTAAAGCATGCAAAGTTATAAAACTATCAAATTAATAACAAACAACGGTTGGTTGACTTTACTTTGGTTTATTGAACATCGAATTAAGGGTCTAACTTGCTTAAACTATTAAAGTGACTCCATTATACCTCTCGACATCAACTTTACCAAATTAGACAAATTAGTATGGTTTATCTCTCGACCTCATCGACTAACCCAGGACTCATCAAATTGGTGCCTGAAAAGATCTCCTCTCGATCTCACTTATCTTGATTTTCTCTTAGGGATATCAATCCTAAGTTTTTAAGTCTATTCTATTTAGTCTAATTTTACAATTTAGTCCCCGGCTCCACAAATTAATTTAATCACATCTCTATCAACCAACCTCCTAAGGTTTAGTTATCCATTACCATATATAAGCTAACGAGAACCAAATAGATAACCATGGAAGCCATTAACATAAAAATCAACAAAAAGATGAAAGGTTGAATTTTTACTTTCAGAAACAAAAGAGCAATAAAAATGGCAACAAGATAGATGAATAAAATACTATAGCAATGATTTTTAAAAATTAAAAGAAAACAAAGTTGACTAATATTAAACTAGGATTAAAATGTGAATACAAGAGAATTTAATGTGCTAAACATGTAAATAAACCTAAGCTAACTAACTTAACTAACTAAGAAAATGTAAGGGAACTAAACAAGTTGTAGAAAAACTAAATCCTACAACTATGAAGAAGAAAACTACCCTAAACCTAAACTAAAAGATGAAAGAAACCCTAAAACTAAAAGCTCCCTCTACACTACTCTTTTGTTCTCAACCAAAAGTGACTTTTAATCTGATTACAACCCAAAATTTTAGACCAAAATGCCCTTTAGCGTGTATTTTTTATTTGTTTTGGGAGGTGGACAAGAATTACCCCTACTGTCAATTTTTGTCTCCTCTCGGCAATATATCGCGATACCTAAGGTTTGGTATCACGACATCTACGATAGTCTCGAAATAGGGGGTTCCCTTGGATGTTAGGTATCCCAATAGGTGGTATCTATCCTCTTCATTTTAGCACTATTTGCGTATTGTGATCTTGGACCTCCATATCACGATATCACCTCGTGAGCTCACCTTGCGAGCTCTCCTCACAGCACCACTTCACGAACTCACCTCGCAGTACCACTCAGCAGTACCCTTAACGAGAACACTTAGCAGTTGCAACACTCAATCAACTCGTTAAATTCTTGAGGCACCATTTGGCCGTTTCGAGTCTCAAAAATAGTAGAAAACACAACATTTCATTTATTAAAGCCAAAAAAGAAAACTAAATAAAAAAGATGACAAAAAACATACAAATTGCTCGAAAACAAGCTCGTAAAGTGTAATAGAGAGCCTAATTTGACATGTCAAATTATGGTAGACTACTAACTAAAACACAATATTGCCCAAAGATGATACTTCATCAAGCGACATAAGTCTAGGTTTCTTCCTTGATTAACACCAACATCTTGCAAGTATAACTCGTCGTAAAAGGTTCAGCCACATTTATCCCACCTAGGGACCCCTTAGTAAGACAGTAAAGCACCTAATGACATTAACACGTGTTAGAGGCTCAACTAAGTACTCTCCATGATTCCTTCAAAACATATAAAACTTCCTTGTTGATCATATATGGCCAAGATAGTCTTTTCATACCCAAACTCTATAAATTTCTTAGAGAACCTTCAATCCTCTTCTCTCACCCCAAGAACTGCTCTCATTGATTCTCAACACCACCCTATTAACCACTACTAACCACAAACTCCAAATTTTGGATCAACATATATGAATTATTATTTTTAATTAATACTTAACATTTTCAAACATATATGAATTATTATTTAATACATTAGTGATGAAGTTTTTTAATTCCATAAGAAATGCTAAAAAGCTATCAAGTGTTCCATTTTTTTATTTTTATTATTCTAAAATATCAATTAAGGATACGTAACAACTTTTCTACCTTATCCATGGAGTTAAAAAACCCCAACATTAATATATCAAAAAAATTGTGTCTTATCACATGCGATGCACTAGTTAGTTGTATGTATTAACCATAATATATTAAAATTATTTTTATTTTTTTTAAAATGTACATTTTCACAAATAATATGAAACAATATAACATGAATACTGTATAAATTATTTTATATTGTTCAATACATTGATTGGTTAAATCAATGGAATCTTCTTGATAAATCTTCATAAAGTTATTGTACATTGTAATGTACATCTCAACCTCGCACTACAGTTGCACAATCACTCTATCATCAAATTCATTCTTTAAATCCTTAGTGGATAATTCTCTTTCGTGATCTTGATGTCAACTATTAGAGAATAAATTATGTTAAAACAAATAATGCAAAATAAGATTAAAAGATATAAACTAAAAATAACAAAAAATATATAAAATATGAATAAGGTTAAAAAACCTTAAACTGCCAGTGATTTGATTTATAATTCTTTGTTATGTTTCATCACTTTTGTAGAAATCCTAATTATAGGCTTGCATACATGCATAATGGAAGGAAGCACTAATTTTATTTTGTATAAATTATTCTTTAATTACTGTGGTTTTATTTCTAATAATGTTCAATTTAATTTTCGTAATCAATATTAAGGATTTTTTTTTGGTGAGACAAACAAAACTACAAGTAAATTACTTAATCATAAGGATAATTTGAATATTTGTTCCTATAAAAAAGAGCACGAGCTATCTCGGGTGGATCATCGAATACTTGCGGATCTCCTTTTTTGAGCAAAGCTTGTTTAGCTAAACAGTCCGCAACCTGATTTTGCTCCCTCAAAATGTACTGTATAAACCAATGATTCTCCTAAGACATAAGATTATGGATATGCCTAATTAATGTAGAGTTGGAGCTAGTTGAAACGCTTCCAAGGATGCTTTTAACGACCTCCAAGCTATCAGAGTGTATGATGACATGATCTAAACCCAGACGTCGGATCAGTTTAAGGCCCTCAAGAATACCCTACAATTTTGCATTAAAAACTGAACATTTTCCAATAAACCGGTGAAAGCCCATGATCCATTGCCCCTCCTTATCACGAACAATTCCCCCAGCTGTAGCAAATCCAGAAACTAATTGCACTGCCCCATTAGTAAAAAGATGCACCTGTTCCTCAGTGCTACGAACTTCATCAGAGTGATCAAGACATTTAGAAAGTATCTCTTGAGAGGAGGATGAGAAGTGTATCGCCAAACTATAGGATCCTTGGATTATTTCTTTGGAACTCCATGGTTTGTCTTGAAAGATGTATAAATTCTGATTTTTCCATATGCGCCAAATAAGCGTCCCAAAAAAAATGCTAGTTAGCTCCTTTTTTATGAATCAGCTTGTTTCCCTGCAAATTAAGAGAAAACCAATCTTGAAAGGGAAGAGAGAAAAAATTCGGAATATACTTACCTGGGTTAACCAGAGTCCAAACATCTTTGGCTGCTGGACAGTCGTGTAAGATGTGTAATATATCTTCTGAGTGATAACCACATATATGGCACGAAGGGTCTTCCGCGATACCCCTTCTAACTCTTTCAACGTTACTACGGACTCTTCCTTGTAAAATCGTCCAAATGAAAGTACGAATCCGTTAAGGTCCGGGAAATTTCCAAGCCAACTTCCATTTTTCATCATCCGAATTCCAGACTCCTCCCTTGATCGCTTTATAAGCAGATTTAACCGAAAAAACACCAGATGAAGTATGATTCTAAGAAATTTTGTCAGGACCTTCTGAAGAAGATGGGGGAGGAATACCTTTAATAGCCTGAATCACCTCTTCTGGGAGCCAAACTCGAAAGAGATCTAAATTCCACGAACCATTCTCAGTAGTCGTCTCGTGTAAAAGATAATCAGAATTTAGATTAGCATCAGCAGGAATGTATCTATGAAGGGGTCCGATCTCAGGAATCCAGTTATCCTGCCAACACTGAACTTTGTGGCCATCTCCAACAAACTAATAAAGGTTTTCCCGAAGTAAAGACCAAATTTTGGAGAGGGACTTCCAAAGAAAAGAGCCTCTATCTGTATTGATGCAACTTAGAAGCTCTTCTTTTAGTCTATACTTTGATCTAATCACGCGAACCCAAAAGGCTCCCTCGTCTGAAACCAATTTGAACCCTAATTTCATCAAAAAAGAGATGTTCTAGTCACGAAGATTCCTTAAACTAAGACCACCATACACTTTCAGTTGGCAAATGGTATCCCATCCTACTAGAGCCATCTTCTTACTTCTTTCGGAGGATCCTCATATGAATTGTTTAATTAACTTTTCAATTTCATCGCAGGTATTCCTAGGTATCATCATGGACTGCATGAAGTAACTAGGAATAGATAAAAGAACCGATTAAGCTAAAGTGATCCGCCCAGCCAACGAGGCCTTTTTAGCTCCCAAATTTTAAGCTTTCCATGCACTTTTTCCACCACAAACCGAAGAGTGCTACTACTAATCCTTTGATGTAGGATAGGGACTCCTAGGTAGTGACTAAGATTATGAACTCGCTGAAAACCTAATAAAAAGCTAATCGAAACCACTGTGTCCTCATCCACGCCTTTAGAAAAGAAAATATTAGTCTTTTTGACGTTAATCTTATGTCTAGATAGCACATAAAATCTATCTAGGATGCCTTTCACAATTCTGCAATGCTTCAAATCGGCCTTACTGAAAATAACCAAATCATCAGCAAAAAATAAATGCGAGATGGCAGGTCCACCTCTAGAGAGCCGAATAGGACTCTAATTCCCTTATGAGATAGTAGCCTGAATCAAATGACCAAGCCACTCAATACAAAGCACAAACAGATAAGGAGAAAGAGGACACCCTTGACGGTTTCCTCTAGCAGGACTGAATTTAGACAAAGGAACTCCATTCCATATAACCTGCATAGTAGAAATGGAAATAGAAGACATAATAACATTTATAAGATATTTAGGGATACCTGTCGCTCGGAGAGAAGCGTTGATGAAATCCCAGCTTACTCTATCGTAGGCTTTCTCCAGGTCGATTTTGATCGTCATCCATTTCCTTTTTTTTCTGACATCTCATGGAATGAATTACTTCTTGAGCTAAAATGATGTTGTCATTTATGCTCCTACCTGCAATAAATCCCGCCTGCTCCTATGCAATAATTTTAGGAAAAATGGACCTGAAATGATTAACGATTACCTTCATCGTTAGTTTGTAGAGGACCGAGCATAGACTTATTGGCCGGAATTGACCAAAAGTTTCTAGATTCTAAACCTTTGGAATTAAAACAATTAAGGTATTGTTCATATCAGCCTCAATAGGGTTACTATCGAAAATCTTCCTAATCTAATCACAAACTACGCCCCCTATAATGTCCCATTGCTTTTGGAAGAAAAGGGCATGAAAACCATCACTGCCCGGAGCCTTAAGCGGGGCCATATAAAAAAGAGTTACCTTAATTTCATCATTAGAGATGGATTTCCCTAAAAATCCAATATCCACTGGATCAAGATGAGGAAACCTATTAGGAGGTAGAATGCCTAAAGGATCAAGAACTTCTCTGTATAATCTTCGAAAGAACTCTTTTGCTTCTCTTTCAATAAGCTCCTGGTCATAAATCCAGTTACCTTCAAAATTTCGAATGGCATAAATACGATTATTTTTCCTTCTCTGCAGAGTTCGAGTGTGAAAATATTTTGTATTCCTATCTCCCAATTTCAGCCAATCACACCTCGTTTTTTACTTCCAAAGAAGTTATTCATGGTGAAGAAAATTCTCAAGCTCACGACAGAGTGATAAATCTATCTGGTTTAAATGATGAGTACTGTAATAATCACTTCTCCTCTGAATGCTAGCAATTCTTTAGATGAGATATTTCTTACGAGTAGTAATATTACCATAAACATTTTTATTCCACTCATTGAGCTTATGAGTGAACTTACCAAAAGACTCGGAGAAATTGCCGGAGCATTCCCAATTCTCCTTAAAGAAATTCTCCAAACCCCGGTGTTCAATCAAACCAGCTAAAAATCTAAACGATCTTCCTCTGGGTTGAGAAATACTCAGGTTTAGAACCAAAATAAGAGGCCGATGATCTGACTTAATTTTTGGAAGGTGAGTAATCCTACAATTGGGAAAATTATGTATCCAAGCCCCATTCCCCAAAGCACGATCAAGTCTCATAGACAAAGAACCTTTATGCCAAGTGAAAGGTGGACCTTTGAATCCTAAATCATGCAGCTTAGCCAAATCAACGAAATCTTCGAAATGAGGGCAACGTCTACCTTCAGTGAGACTTCCAGACTTTTCAGAAGGTGCAAGAATCGTGTTGAAATCTCCAATAGCCATCCAAGGAATCTGCCCAAGGAAATCTGTATTCCTTAAATTATCCCAAAGAAGTTGACGCTTTTGCCTATTGGGATTACCATACATGAAAGAAATCATGATAGGATGTGCTGAAGGCTTCTTCCAAACCCGAGTTAAGATGAATTGTGGATGATTACGAAGCACCTCAAGACAAACAGAATCCTTCCATCCTAACCAAATGCCTCCAGAAAACCCAATCGCCTCCACCCGGTGAGAATACTGAAAACCCAACTTAGCAATAACTTTGTCTGCCTTAGCCCCACTTACTCTTGGCTCAAGAAGGCTAACAATGTCAGGTTTGTAATCCATATCATACTCCCGAAAAATTCTAGGAAACTTAATATTAGCACATCCTTGGCAATTCCATAAAAATATAGTGATATTCATTAAAAATAAATAAAAATATAAAAGAAGAAAAATGAACCTACCTTTCAAAACCTTTCTTTACCTTCCAAATTAGATCCAACAATATCGGACACATCACTCGGATTACTGTTGGGAACTTGGGTAGATAAAAATTCCACCATCTGCTTTATAGACTCAGCTAAAGGAATGCACATATTTCCAGAATTTTTGAAACGACTTCCTCTACCCCGTAAGGCAAAAGAAGGCTTACGATTGCTTCGGCTACTACCGCCTCTTTGGTGTTTGGTATTATTAAGAGGAGTGTTCACAACCACATTTGAGAATTCCATGGGTCGTGAATCCAATTTAACCTGCTGATTAGAAGAAAAATCATTTTTATTATTAAAAATAACAGCGGAATGCTTGCCTAGGTCTAGGGTATTATCGAGATAGGGACAATTATGCCTTCGGATTCGTCAAAGACAGGGTTATATCATGCTTTGATTTTTTCCAAATTTTTAACGTCTGTACTGCTCAAATTATTAGAAACCAAAAGGCATTGACCACCTGTACCATTAGAAGAATTATTAGTTATTGAAAAAGCAGGATTCGGGACTGCTAGAATAGAATTTGAAAAAAAAGGGAGATTTAACCGAATGGTCCCCAATATTTCCCATTAGACCGTCTAAAAGTAATGGCCTCTTTCCCATAGCTTTGTCCAAACTCTTATTAGACATTTGGCCTGTTTCTTTTAAAGAATCTCTACCCACTCCCTTGCCCCTATCCAACCCATTAGTAAGGCCCATAACTCCACCTGCATGTCTAGCCTTATTGGAAAAAAACTCCCCATTCTCTTTACTAACCCTAGATTTAGGATTACTTTGACTAGCAGCCTCCGTTCTATTGCCCTTCCCCCCCTAAAAATCCTCCATCCGAAGATCCTCTTTCATCAAAATGATCCTCCTCCCCCATCAGCATCGAGAATCAAGACCCTAAAGCCTGATTTTTTTGTTTCCCCATATTTTTCGCTGGAGATTCCTTCTTCCCCCGCAGAGAATATATCTTCTCTACAAACATCCATGGCCCAAATTCTGCCTCTTTTCCACCAGATCCGGTAGCTGTTGAGATGCCATCTAACTTACCTTTATTTGTGTCACCTATCTCAGTCGCCGGATTACCTAGAGGCACTGGCCGATTTTGTTCCGTTTAAGATGTTGGACACAAATCTTTGACATGCCCGTATTTGTCGCAAGAGAAGCAGACAATCTGGAGGGATTCGTATTCAGCTCACTGAACTGTTCTGTCAACTAGAACCTGTGAAATCAGGGGCTCTTCCAAGTTAATATAAACGGCTAAACGTGCAAATCTTCCTCTGGTTTGATTATCCGTCTGAACGTCGAGTTTGAAAACTTTTCCGATGAGGCTTCTAATGGCCTCTATTATCTTCCTTTTGTAAAGATGTCCTGGGAGACTCGGCAAACGAATCCAGGCTAGCACCATGCTGGGATAGGGTTGCTCCGGACTAAAATGCTTGGTTCAAGGTTGCACTGTTAGGTATTGGCCGTAAACAATCCAAGGTCCTTGCGATAAAACTCTGTTGTAATCCTCAATAGCTTGAAATTTAACTAGGTAATACCCGTTAATGGTATCTATTATACGAATAGATTTCATTGGTTTCCAAAAAGAGAAAATGCGGTTATGTAAAGCGTTGTATTCAATGTTACGCCCTAACAATTTGACAATGACCGTCAACTCTATTTCTTTAAACATGATATTTTTTATGTAATCGGAGAATGAAATGGCCGGAACACCATCAAGGATAGATTTATTAATGTCCCCTTCGAGTAACTCAAAATCAATATCGCTCCCTTCAGAATGAGCAATGCGATTTGGGCTAGGTTCACCCGGGAAGCCCCCCAAAAGTTTGTCTTTCCATGATAAATTCTGTTCTGGAACCGGATCTCCATTCATGGAGATATCATCTTCAACTAAATTATCTTTGAACCTTACTTTTTTAGTATTTCTGTCGTTATGGGGGTGAGTATCACCATCCCCATTGTCACCAGAAAGTTGCGAACTAGAGAGCATTTGGAAAACTAAAAACCTTGCTTTTTAATTTAAATCTAATTTTTATATTAAGGATTTTTCTATTACCTTTTACATTGACATTAAAAAGTATTTTTTCTTTCTTTAATATATTTATTGTTCTATATGAAGACAAAGTTAGCAAATAAGGTTTAATATGAAACGAATTATTGATATTCTATGTAAGATCTATATTCACTATCTACCAATAAGTAGTTGGGTGCAACGGTAACACATGTTACAATCCCAAGGGTAGAACGTAAGTTTGAACCTGGGAGACAACATTGTTGGGAGGGGCACCCACAAACTCTGAATATGGACTGTTAAAAAGACATGCATAATATATAAAAATATATATTCACTATCTATTATTATGGTAATTAATTACTATAGTTATAAATTGTGCTAGTAGTAAATTACAATTCAAAATAGACCATTAGGAATCAATAATGTAAATATGAAAGTGTATTGATGAGTTATTTATAATGTTTAATAATTTGTAATTAATGTAAAAATATATTATTGTTATTAATGGCAAAAAAATCATATTTAAAACTTAATTTTTAAAAAGGTACCCTCTTTAAATATAACTAAAAAAAAAAGGAAATATTTTGGAACCGAAAGAATTAACTTAAAACTCAATGATTTCATATATGTATCCAATTTTTCTTTTATACTATATGTATATATTAGTTTTCTTACTCGTCCAATGCATTGACTTATCGTGTGTATAAATTAGTTATAATAAATAAATTTAAATTATTTAATGTGTACAAATAATAATATTGATTATAGCTATAAAATAAATCTTTAATTAATAAAAATAAAATAGTACTTACAAATATATATGCACGGATTTGTTATAATGTAAAGTAATGCTTATGTGCAGATATATATATATATATATGCACGTATTTATTATATTTAATTTAAAAGACACATTTAATGAATTCATATTTTTTTACATATAAAATATATACATATAATATAATTTTGAAAATAAAAAATAACAATTGATAAATAAATCATTGAAAACCAATGTTTGAACTAGATCGGATCCGCTGGTTAGATCAAGAGTTAGTTGGGATGTCGGTTCAAAGAAGGCCTTTGAACTGGTTGACTCGAGAACCAATACAGGCTGATTGAACCAAGCAAAAAAACCAATTGAATTAAGTAGTTGAAACGGTTGAATTAGATTTTTAAATTTTTAATTCTATTTTAATTTTTTAATAATTTTTAATTAGACCAATTGAATCTGTAAGACCGACGAGCCGATGGCCTAATCGGTTCAAACACTAATCCGATCTAAAAAAACATTATTGAAAACCATAAAAGCAGTATATCTTTTGGTGACTAAGTGCACTGTATGAACACATCACTGTAAATGCTATATGAGAATCATCACCGTTCAAATTGAGAAAAGTTTTGAATTATTTCTAAACTGATACCTCTTTTTTCAACATTATTATTTCTCTTTTTCCTATAATATATTTTATTTATATTAAATAATATAATATATAAATAATATGTAAAAAATAGAATATTGATAATGGCAATATATCGCAAAAAAATAGAAATAAAAATAAAGAACATACAAATTTTACGTGGTAACCCTTCCAGGAAAAAACCATGGGCAGAGGAGAAGAAAATTCATTATGTCAAATTCTAATCATTATAAGAGGAAAATACTTTGTCTATTTATAGGCTTATAAAACCATATTCTAATAGGAGTGTAGTAAGATTGAAACACCTTATTCTAATCAATATCAAATAGATGGAGTTTAATAAGGTTTAAAAAACCTTATTATAAAATAAAATAAAAGAAATGTAGTTCTATAGGGATTTTACTTTTATTTTATTTTACCATTGTATTTTATTTAAATAAGGATTCAGGTCATTTAATTCTAACAATCTCCACCTTGACACGAATTCTCAATGAACAAGTTCTTCATCGCGAACTCTCAATGAACAAGCTTTCCACCTCTTCCATAAAACCTTTTAAGGGTTTAACTTCAACAATGAACACCAACCAAGTTTCAGCAATGCTCGAACTTGGTTATAAGAAGTGACTTAGTCATCATATATGTAGGATTTTTATGAGTACTAATTTTGCACACAACAATACCACCACGAGCAATAATATCACGAAAAAAATGATACCGAACATCAATGTGTTTTGTTCTATAATGAAACATTTGATCTTTTGTAAGGAAGATGACACTCTAACTGTCACAAAATACTGTATTAATTTGAAGGCCTTCATTGAGTTCACTAAAGAGTCTCTTCAACCAAATAGCTTTTTTACAAGCCTCAGTAATCGCCATGTACTCAGCTTCAGTGGTAGACAAAGCAACTGTAGTTTGCAAAGTGGCTTTCAAACTGATTGCACAACCTCCGATTGTAAAGACATAAGCTGTAAGAGATCTTTTCCTATCAAGCTCTTCAGCAAAATTAGTATCAACATACCCAATGTCTCTATCTCTAGTTCTTCCAAATTGTAAGCAAACATCAATAGTACCTTGTAAGTATATTAAAATCCACTGAATTGCTTTCTAATGTTCTTTACCGGGATTCGCCATGTATCTGCTAACTGCACTGACTACATATGATAAATCTGGATGTGAATAAACCATAGCATACATGAGAGATCCCATTGTACTAGAGTATGGAACATGTAACATGTACTCAATCTCATCATATGATTGTGGAGACAAAGCCGATCAAATTTTGAAATAGGCTGCTAAAGGAGTACTAGCATGCTTAGCACTCTGCATATTGAACATGCAAAGAACTTTCTCAATGTACCTCTTCTGACTCAGGTACAATTTACTTGCTTTTTTATATCTGAGAATCTCCATACAAAGTATCTTCTTAGTTGGTCCCAATTTTTTATCTCAAATTCTTCACTTAGTTGGGCTTTAACCTTTCTTATCTCTTCTTTATCTTTTGTTACTATTAACATGTCATCAACATAAAGGAGTAGATACACAAAAGAATCATCACTGCTTTTCTTAAAGTAAACACAACTGTCAGAGCTACTTCTTTTGAAATCATGAAAAGTCATAAAGGAATCAAACCTCTTGTACCACTGTCTTGGTGACTGTTTCAAACCGTAAAGGGACTTTTTTAGTAAGCAAATATAGTCCTCTTTTTCTGAGACTATAAAATTCTCTGGTTGTTGCATGTAAATATCTTCCTCAAGTTCTCCATGCAAAAATACAGTTTTTACATCTAACTGCTCAAGCTCCAAATCATGCATGGCCATAGTACCAAGTAAAGCTTGAATCGAACTATGCTTCACAACTGGGGAAAACATATCTGTGAAGTCCACTCCTGGAATTTGACTGTAACCTTTGCAACAAGCCTTGCTTTATATCTGGGTTCTTCAACTCCTGGAGTCCCTTCTTTCTTTTTAAACACCTATTTACAACGAACAACCTTTTTACCTTTAGGAAGTTTCACAAGATCCCATGTTCTATTTTTATAGAGTGATTCCATCTCCTCTTACATAACAAACATCCACTTTTTGGAGTCTTCACAGCTAACTGCCTCAAAATAATTAGATGACTCTTGGTTTGCTACTATATCTTCAGCCACATTTAAAGCATAAGCAACTAGATCAACCTCAGCATTCTTCTTTAGAGGTTTAATTTCTCTTTTAGTTCTATTTTTGGCAATAGAGTATTGTGGTGAAGAAGTAACTCTATTCTGAATTTTTGTACTGGCTTGAGGAGTTGACTCTGTTGTAGATTCTGGATTAATCTGATACTCCATCTGCTTTTGATTTTCTTTATTGGAAGAGTCTTTAAGAGATAAGTTAGGTAGCATATTAGTTTCATCAAAAATAACATCTCTGCTAATCACAACTTTTCTATTTTCAAGACACCATAACTTATACTATTTTACATCAACTTTATAACCAAGAAAAACACATTTAATGGATCTCGATTCTAATTTTTCATTATCAACATGAGCATACATAGGATACCAAAGATCTTTAAATCAGAATAGTCAGCAGGATTACCAGACCATACCTCTTGTGGAGTCCTTTTCTCAATGGCAACGGATGGAGATCGGTTGATCAAAAAACATGCAGTAGAGGCTGTTTCGGCCCAAAATGACTTAGGTAAGTTGGAATTTGACAACATACATCAAACTTTCTCCATGATCGTTTTGTTCATTCGTTCTGCAACACCGTTTTGCTGTGGAGTATGATAAACTGTCAAGTGTCTCATGATCCCTTTTGACTTACACAGTTTATTAAACTCATTAGAACAGAATTCTAAGTCATTATCTATGTGGAGGTATTTTATTTGTTTTCCCATCTATTTTTCAATCATAGTTTTCCAAGACTTAAATGCGGAAAAACACATCACTTTTCTGCTTCAAGAACAATGCCCAAACTTTTCTGGAAAAATCATCAATAAAAGTTAGCATATAATTAGCTTCACCTCTCGAAGGCACTCTAGATGGCCCCTATAGATCAAAATGAATATACTTCAGTGTTCCCTTCGTGTTATGGATTCCTCTGGTGAATCGAACTCTCTTTTGCTTCCCAAAAATGCAATGCTCATAGAACTTCAGTTTGCAAATTCCTTACCCATCAAGAAGTCTTCTTTTGCTTAATTCTGCCATGTCATTCTCACTCATATGCCCTAGGCGCATATGCCAAAGTTTAGTAATATCATCATCTGACAAGGAAGAGGAAGCGACAGTTGCATCACTAGTAACAATAGAACCCTGCAAAATATATAACTTGGAAATCTTTCTTTGCCTTTTCATCACAATGAGGGAACCTTTGGAAATATTTAAAACCCCACTTTCAACTATGTATTTGTACCCTTTTGAATCATGAGTACTCAACGAAATTAAATTTCTCTTCAATTCTAAACATGTCGTACGTCACTAAGTGTTTTGGCAACTCCATCAAACATCTTAACTTTAATTGCTCCGACACCTACGATTTACACAAAGCATTATTTCCCATTAAAACAACACCTTCAAACACTGTTTCGTAAGTTGTAAATCAATCCTGATTGGGACTCATGTGGAAGGTGCAGCCCGAACCAAGGATCCACTCCTCGCTCACTTTATAATTGTTGACAGAAGGGACTAGAAGTTCAACATCGCTGTAGTCTTCTATAACATCAGCTTCACTGAAATTTTTTGGTTGTTTTCCCTTTTGATTCGCAGCCTCCCTTTTGATCTTATTTTGTAGCTTATAGCACTCAGATTTAATGTGTCCTTTCTTCTTGTAGAAGTTACAAGTTTTAACTCTATTTAAAGACTTCGATCTACCATTAGATTTATCGCGAGGATTCCGTTCCTGTGTCCTTCCACGATCATCATCAGCATTCCGATCTTGTCTCCCACGAACAATGAGACCCTCTCCCTGAGAGTTAGTTTTAACCACAAGATGCTACCATACGAGGTTAAAAAATCATAAACCTCATCAACTATGAGAGACTCGCGGCTATATAAAATCGTGTCTCTAAAGGTTGAATAAGACGGGGGTAACGAACAAAGTAGAATCAACCCTAGATCTTCTTTATCATACTGAACCTCCATGGCCTCCAAGTTTGAGAGAATTTCTTTAAACACTGTTAAGTATTCATGCACAGACGCACCTTCTTCCAAACGATGAGCATAAAGACACTGCTTCATATGCAGCTTGCTGGTTAGAGTTTTTGACATACATATTTGTTCCAGCCTATTCCATAATCCAGCGGCGATCTTTTCATTCATCACATCCTGCAAAAAATTGTTAGAAAAATACAAATGTAATTGTGTTAACGCCTTTCGATCCTTGCGCTTCTTCTCTTCCTCCGTCAATGTTGAAGGCATCTTATCTACCCCTAGTGGGGCTTCCTCTAAGTCCATCTGTGCAAGAACTGCCTGCATCTTTATCTACCACAATGCGAATCTGGTGCTGCGATCCAACAGCGGAATTTCATACTTCAAAGAAGCCATTGCCGTGATTGAGATGAACAACTCGGAAGCGGATACCAATTTGTGAAAAAATAGAATGTCAGTAATGACAATATATCGCAAAAAAATAGAAATAAAAATAAAGAATACAAAATTTACGTGGAAACCCTTTCGGGAAAAAACCACAGGTAGAGGAGAAGAAAATTCACTATGTCAAATTCTAATCGTTACAAGAGGAATATACTATGTCTATATATAGGCTTGTAAAATCATATTCTAATAGGAGTGTAGTAAGATTGAAACACCTTATTCTAATCAACATCAAATACATGGAGTTTAATAAGGTTTAAAAAACCTTATTCTAAAATAAAATAAAAGAAGTATAGTTCTATAGGGATTTTACTTTTATTTTATTTTACCACTGTATTTTATTTAAATAAGAATTTTGATCACTTAATTCTAACATAATATATAAATAAATTTAAACTATATGTCCTCTCTTATAAATTTCTTCAAATAAAAAAACTTTAAAGAGCTTATGTAAATGGTGAAGAAATTAACACTTATTTATAATTTATAGTGTAAGTGTGAACTATAAGAGTTTTCTAAGACAATGTAAGATTTATAAAAATTGTAATGTAAACATTACAGGCATTTCATTATGTAGCCAAAACATTTTAATATAATATATATTATGATATATAAAAATCATAAATAATATATATTATTATATATATAATATAAATAACTTTAAACTATAGTCGTCTCTCATGAATTTGAAGAAATTTAAAAAAAAAACTACGTAAATAGTGACACTTTTATAGTGTAAACATTTCTCTTTCATATAATATATACTATATAAATAATAATATATATTACTATATATAAAAAATAAAAAATAAATATTATTATATAAATAAATTTAAACTATAATTCTGAAATTTTAAAAGAACTTTTGTAAATAATGAATAAATCAACAATTATTTATAATTTAAGTTCCAGCTATGAAAATGTTTTATAATCAATGTGACATTTAAAGTATAAGTGTTGAGAACGGAGAGAGAAATGTTTCACCAATTCATCTATATTCATGTATATGTGCTTTTGGCAGCAAGGAAAAATCATATTTATGAGTCAAAAGGCATAATTTTTTTTTCATATTGGCCGAAGAAATAATGGGGATAAGCTTTTGACGATTACCCAAATGAACCTGACAAGAGATACATAACATATCCGATATGAAGCTTGAATTCAAATTGGTTACCCCACATCCAAAGGAGAAAGGAAAAAAACTCAATCTTAGGCCATACAAGAGAAAGGGAAATGAAGTCAAAATCAAAATGCACATATATATAATTCAAAGCAGTTGAGCAAACATATTGGCCACTACAGGCTACATGTAAGACTATTCATAAGCAAAAATAATCAACTTGGTTCAATTAATTGGCAACCTACCTAAGAACTTGGTGTTATATACTAACAGATCATTGCTTCTTTTATTGGAAAGAAGTCTCAGCCTGCATTTATAGCTGTTAGGGTTGTTTAAACTGAACTATTTCAAGTGGGTTTTGCTTTGTATTTAAAGATCATTTTAGTGCTTTACAACATCATTACTCTGCCTGTCATTAAAACACTTCTAAGCTTTCGTTTTTGTTTTGAGTGGATGACCTTAGTTATTGTGATGTGGAGCTGGATTCAATTAGCCAGAAAATGACCCTTTTTTAAGTATCTTATCTTTTATCTTTCTAGGTTAGGTTTAGGCTGAATATTGAAAAATCTTAATTCCGAGATAGAGATTTTGGATATTTTTCAATGGATAAAGTCATAGCATGAAATATTTTGAGAAATTTTATTCTAAGTGAAATTGATTTAACATTAGTTTTTATTTATTTATAATATTTAACATTATCAAATTACATTGCATCACTTTTATAGAAAAAAATGGTCATAATCAAAGATAGAGTCAAGGATGTTGCCAGAGGCCTTGACCCTTCTAAAAATGATAAAATTTTGATTTAATCTTTTAAAAATTATAAAGATATAGGCTATTAAAATAGTAAGATTGCACTTTTATTATCATAAAAATATATAATTTAATTCTGATCCCCAAAAACATTTTTAGCTTCGCCCCTAGCCATAACTAGAGAAATCTGAACCCAAACTTTTTCTTTAGTATAATTAAAGTAATTATCATGTCTATTTTAGAGTTTATAAAGTTTAATCTTTTCGAAGTTCATGTTTACCTTTCCTAATGTTCGAATTTAATTCTCCTTAAGAGTGTAATATATTTTACCATTGTACTTAACACTTTATTTTTATATATTAAACCGAAACTTTTAACATGAAATTAAAAAACTTTAGTATATCTATTTTTTATATATTTTATCTTATTTATCACATCTTAAAGAGTAATTCACCATGAACCTTGTGCGTTGGCTTGATGGCCAAGATATTCACTGCCCTAGGTGTGGCTTGAGTTTGAATTGCGCTAATTGCGTTGTTGTTAGAACTTTACCCCTTTTATAATTCAAAATAATAATAATAATAATAATTCACCACCTTTACTCCATTAAGTTTCCTTTTAATGATATCATTATTATATCTTCTTTTTTGTTATATAGAGCTATCTATTTCATGGGTGTGGGTTACGTAGTGTTCTCTTTATAAATTGCCATAAAGCGTAGTTAGATGGCGTTGGACCATTTATTTTTATAGCTAAGCCATAGGATAGGAGAGGTGAAAAATGTGGCTGAATTTACTGTGTGATTGGCACCAAACATTCAACCCAACTCATCCTGAAATGGGCCTCCCATTAATCTGGGCCACTCTTTGTTTACAATACATTGCACGTGGTTTTCAACATCACCCTTTTCTTTTCTTTTCTTTTTTTGAGAAATGACCTTTAATTTTCTAAATTATAGGTTTTGTTTTTCCAACATCCCCCTTCCACATATTAATATTGTTTTTTTTTTAATTTTTAAATCATAAAAAATTAAAAATTAATTATATATTAAATAAAAAATATAATTTAATTCAATTTTAAATCATCGCAATTTTTAAACCTACATTTTATAAATCGTATAAATACATTAATTCAGATGAATGTTAAAATTTTCAAGGACACTACTCACATCCAACTTGCAAGAGATTCAAGTCATAAAGTTCAACTCTTCCAAATAGGCATTTATTCATTTCCATACGAAACATTGTTATGAAAAAAAAAAAAAAAACTTGATTGAGACTTAAAACCTAAAAAAAAAAATAACTTGAGATTATTCCAATGGAATTTTCCAACTTAATCATGGATTGGATTACACTAGTTTCGTCATTAATATCAAATACATATTGTTGGTTTCATATATAGAAATTAAGAGATTATGGTAATTAGACAAATAATTAGCTAGGTGATTAGTGTTCAAATCACAAGGGAAACAATCTTTATAGAGGAGTCAATACTACAAGTTGAAATTATTGGCTACATATGGCAGACAACAGGATTGTGCTCTTTGTTAGGTACAAAAGAAAATTTTTTCACTTTATGAGAAATTATGCTTTTTTCTTTTCCCTCTAAAAGGAAATTTGTTTTCTCTACTCAACTTGGGCATATAGATACTAAAATGATAGCATAATTTTGCATTGTGGTTATAACATTAATGATTAAGTAAGCATCTAGCCATTGTACCATCAATTTTGGATACTCTTAATCAACTTCTTAAATTAGAGAAAAATAGAAAGAATAAGTAATTAAGTAGGCAAAAGATTTTCCTTAAAATCAAAGTTGTTTAACATTTTAGATGTAATTGTATGCACAATTGTTTAAAAAATAATACTCATCAAATCCACAATTCTTTTAAGGACGGCAAAATAATTAGGGTTTTTGTTTTCTTTGGTTTCCAACCTGCCATCATTAACATGTTCATAATTTAGTATGATTTGATTTGTTCAGCTAGCTCCCAGCTAAGCTAAGTTTTATATATTTCTCCAAACAAACTGATGTATGTTCTACCAGCTCTGATAGTGGCGGGTCTTTTCTATGTTGGAGGTTATAATATCAAACCTTATAATTTGTATTTGAATGCCCAAGTGATGTACTATTTTAAAAGAATGTTTTTGATGTAATTTTGGTGATCTACTTAATCTTAATTGGATTATGTCATCATCAAATTAAATAATTCCACTAATTTTAATATTTTTGTGTAGGAGTTACTATTAATGAATTTGTGGGGTTTTTTTTTAAACTCTACTTATATGAAAGTTTATGTATCGTGATTGAAGTATTGATAAAATTTAACACTCCAACATTAAGAGTGAATATTTTTTAAAATTAAAATCTTCTTTAAAATAAAAATTAAAAAAAGATATATAGTTAGTAAATCCAAAACATATGATATACAAATAATAATAATAATAACAATAATAATAAGGGTGGAACCAAGAATGTTGTGTTGGGAGATTGGGATATAATTATAGATTTTGAAGGATGAAAGTTAAAACTTTTGTGTTAAAAGACTTTAAATTGAATTTCTAGTTTCTTGGAGGGGCTAAAAATGAAAATTTTTTATTTACTAAGAGGACCAACGCTCTGCTTTCTTATGACTATGCCCCTGATAAGAAATAATATTTGAAAAATATGAAACAAAGTGACCATATATATTTGGGATAATGTTTTATGCACAGTTAGTATATGAGTCTCATGCATGTTAGTTAACAATAACATGGCACCTAATCTCTAAATAAAAGAAAAAAAAATAGAAGATCTATAAATAAATACTAATATTTATATAATATTTAATTATATTCAAATAAATTTATTAGTATTTATTTATAATTCCCAACTATTTTTTTTACTCAATGATGAAGTGTCATGTTATCAATCAATGATTGTGCTTGAGACTTGTTATGTCCAATGTTACATCTCAAATGTAATGCCAGTTGCAACTCGCTTTGCAACTAGACTGATGTGCAACTTGTCATATATGTTAACAATCTTTTGAATAAAAAATCTTGGATTTACGCATACATTTTTTGAGTATTTTGAGCAACAATTTAGTGGATTGAATCATGTTGAAAATAAATCAAGCAATGACTCTTTTTAAAGACTTTATGTGTGATACTGCAACCTTAAATAAAGAGATCTAGTTTTCATAAAAGTTTGATTCCTCAAGATTTCTACGTATTTGATTCTTTATCGAAGACTCATTAATGGAAAATTTAAAAGAATATGTGTTTGCACTAATTGAAGAATTGCAAGCCAACAATTCATATTTAAAGAGTATTTTTGTTTCATTAGACATGGTTTTGAAAGAGCACTTATTTGTTCATTGTAAGGAACCTATTTTGAGTGCAAATAGATTTTAAACAAATTGTTTTATGTTCAATTTGTAACTAAGCTTTCAAGGGGAAAGTCTTGGTGGGGAGGTGATATTAGATCGATGTATAGGAATGCGGTTGCAACTTAGTGAGTGAGTTGAACTTAAATCACATCTTGTACTACAAATTGATAATAGATTACTTTGTGAGAAAGGCTTTGCAAATGTAGGAAAGTTTTTTGAATTGTGTAACCAAATTTTGTATTCATCTCTATTCTTAGTCTTTTAGTTGTACATACAGTTGCAAGTGACATGTAATTTCAATGTTTTCTCAATTAGTATCATAGGAAGAAACTTGAAGTATTAAGTAAGGATCTTACCCTTGAATTGCTTAAGCAATTGAAGAAACATCAATATCACAGCCTCTCAAGCCTGATGGCTCTAACTACACCTATTAGAAAGACAAGAAAAAGATGTTTATCAAAAAGGTCGACTCTTGGGTACTAACTTAGTTGGTAAATCATTTAGAATATAACAAGTTGTTTGCAACATAATGTCTCCAAAAGGATTATAGAAGTTATGAATAGTTTAACATTGAACGAATGATCTATCATAATTTGATACGTCAAATAAGGCTCTCCATTACACTCGAGGAGCTTATTCTCAAGAAATTTAAGTGTATTTTATATGTTTTTATCAATTTTTAGTTTCAAGCCTTAATAAACGCTTTTTTTTCTGAGTTTTGCCCCTTTTGAGACCCAAATTGGCTAAACGGTGTCATAGATAACCTAACGATGTGATTGAGTTTGTGTAGGGAGACGATAATGGTACAACCTAGAGGAAAAAATCATTCAGAGTGGTTTTCACAACATTGATGCCATGAAAGTCACAACACCCATGTCATACCCAAAACAGGCTGATCCGAATTTAAGGTATATGGGCATGAAATTGTCTGTTTTGGCACACTCTATTAGTTAGTTCGCCAAAGTTTAAGCTTTTGGTGAACTAATGTTTTGGCGAATTCAGTATCCATCCATGTATGTATACTAGGAGTTATTTTTTGATGTGTTCTTCAAAAGAAGAAAGAATTTGATAAAAGAAAAAGTAAGCCTTGTGTAGGTTACCGCCAAAAGTATGGGACACCTAGTTTGCTCAAGCACTGTGAAGAGTAGATTTTGGTAACTAGATCTAGTTATAAACCAACTGAACTGACTAGTCAAATAGCATATGGACAAGACTTTCATTTATGTTTTTTTTCCAGATTCTGTAGGCCATTAAGAAGGGCACATTTTGAAATTTCTTGACACTTGTCAAATTCCACTAAATGGAAGAGGATAATATATACGTGTGAGGAGGGTTCGTGAAAAGAGTTTATTCTTCCTTCAAGACGATTCTTTAATTATTTCTTCTTCTTTTTAAATAATAAATGTTAGTTGCTTGTTGCTCTTCTTATGTAAACTGGAAGTTGAGGATTCTTGGAATAAACAGAGGGTGTTCCATCTTCTGGTAAGTCTGGTAACTATGCAAGTTAAGAGTAAGGATGCTATGAAGTATATAAACTCTAAGTTATGAATAAGAATCTTTGCATGGGGATTATCTATAAGTGAAATGTTAGCAATCTAATTGTAAATGGGTTTTAACGGTGAATTCATGTTCTTTAAGCAGTTATTGCTACTGGTTCGAATTGGATATCTGAATCTGGTGCTGGTAGCTGTAATAGATGAATCTCAAGTGAGTCCTTAATCTCAACTCCTACAAGTCTTTTTAGATAAATATTTTGCGATCAATTTTCTAGATTGGTGGATGAGTACTTGAATGACTGTTCAAAATATGTGTGAGATCTTGATATAGTGTCCTTGTGAGTCTAGTATGCAATGGACTATATGTAGAGATGTATATGATTCTATAAAGCAACTGTGTATGTGTGTTTCTCATCAATATGGGTAAGTATTGGGTTGAATCAGGATCTAAAGCGATTTTTAATTTGATTTAGCAAGCTCATTATGGGAAATAGTCGAAAGTATGAACAATAAGTGGTATTCGTCAAGTATAATACATGCACTTCACTATTCTAAATAATTGTTAAAAATTGTCTAAAGAGAAAAAGGTAGTATTGTCTGTTAAGATCTAGAGTTAATTGCGCAGTTAGATGAATAATGTTATGTTGAGAATAATAAATAGCATATAAGAATGTAATTATACAACTGATAAGGTAAAGGTATCTACCAAAGATAGATATGAGGAAATCCAAATATTCAAGATGAAGAATTTATCAAGAAATGTTAAAAGGTATATGGTGTTCAGAATTCACTAAGTTCCTCTGAACTTACTAGTGTCATGTTTATGTTTCAAGTATGGTTGTTTAAGAGAGTTTACTAGGAGGAACAATGTTAGGAACACGCAAGAGATGCGATATACGGGGATATTATGCATAAGTGAATGTTTGGAAAATGTGGCGTTTAGTAAGACTACACCCTAAGAGTCTATCTTTTGTAAGCTTATGTGTTATAATAATTTGTAACAAGTCCAATGTAATATGTACTAATTTTTAAATACTTTACTTTGTTTTATAATATGGAGTCTTTAAATAAATAATAAGAAAAATGTTTTAAGGTACAAGTGTTAAATGTTTTACAAAATTTGTTAAATGGTTTACATGGTAACACCCGAGATCCAGACCCGGTCAATCAGGTCAGGTTTAGGGTGTTACAACCTAGACCTTTCACCTTGAGGATGCAAAACTTCAATGAAAAATCAACATGAAAGCTTATTGTCATGGGAGTCACGATACCGAGGGATGAATATTGCAACACCAAGCCAACATCACGATATCGTGCCTCCGAAATCGTGATACCCCTAAAAGTGTTGAAATGAAAAAATTGAAGCCAACTCAAGTGATGTCACGACAACGATAGTGGGTGTCGAGACACTGAGACCCCCAAGATCCACAAGTTTCCCACTGTTTTGGGTGTCGCGAAACCAAAGCCTAGTTGTCATGATATTGCTAACTAATGGAGAGAAATTAATTGTATGGGTAATTTTTTGTCCAACACATTACCCAATCAAAATACAACTTCTAAGGGCATTCTAGTCAACATTTTTTTATTGTAATCAGATGCTTAAAAGCCACTTTTGGTTGAGAACTAAGAACGAGCTTTTATCTTTACTTTTCATCTTTTTAGCTTTCTAGTTAGTCTTCTTCTTTAGTTTTAGGGTTTATTTCTTAACCTTTTTTGGTTTTGGTTGTTTTAGTTGGTAGTTTGTTAGTTTTTACTGTAGCTTTGTCTTAATTGCAATTTAGTATTTAAAACTCTCTTTGTAATTTTATTTCAATCTATAACATTTAATATAGCTCAGCTCTATTTCCTTTTTCTTAGTTAAAAATCTGAACTTTCTTGGTATTTTTCACCTCCATTATTGCCACCATCATCTTCATCAAACAACCATCAAGAAATCATTAAGCTTTTTTTAACCCTAATTTTTGTGCTTATTTGAATGTATGCTTTGTATGTATATTGGGTTGTTGCTTGTTTAAAAATGATGTTAAGTTACTAAATCTATGGTGGCTGGTTGATGAAAATGTTGCTTGGTTAGTTTTTAGTATAAAGACTAAATTGTAAAAACAGAAGTAAATCGAATAAACTTCAAAACTAGGAATTGACGCCTTTAGGGGAAAATATTGATAGGTGAGATTGAGAAGAGATCTTATTGAGCACCAATTTGGTTGTCCAAGTTAGTTTGGTGAAGTTGAGAGATAAACTAGACTAAATCGTTTAAATTGGTAAAATGGAGACCGAAAGGTAAAATTGAGCCGATCTTAAGTTAAAACTTCTTAAATCCCTAATCCAAAGGCTAATCAGCAACATGGAAGTCAAACAACTATTTTTTTCTTATTGAATTGTTAATCGCTTAATTTTTTACTATTATACAATCGAGTCCTTTTTAGTGTTAGGAAGCCAATTAGCGTAACTTAACCTTGATTATCAATTTTTGTAATATAGTGATAACTCTTGAAAATAGTTATCTTTCATGCCTTTAGGCTTAGTTAATTGACTGTACTTAGGTGAGTTTAGTTGCATTTTGGGATATTGCATTGGTATTTTTAGAGTAATGCATTAAAGAGCTTGAATTGTACTTAAGTGTTATTACATGTTGCTTTTAATTGCCTGTGGGGAAGACTTGCATGGTGGTTGATTAGCAGGTGTAGAATGTAGGAAAAGGAGTAAAGGTTTGAAGGTTTGCCGTGAAAAATTTTGGATAGTTTGCCAACACAAATGTTGTGGCAATGCTTGGAAGATGCCTAGTCAGCACTAAATGCATACTGTTCTCAGCCTCAGTTGTACTTGTACCTGATAAATCCACCTGAAAAAGAGAAAGGATTATGCACTAATTGACCTACCATAGAAGAAAGAGATATAAAAGCCAAAAAAGAGAGGACAGCGATGCAAGGACAATAGAGGGAAGCAGTTAAGAACAAGGGCATCTCAAAATGTTGTGATTTGGATAGGCAAAAGTTTTCATCTCGAAATTCTTCCTCTATTTCTTATCTTGTTTCTTCGTGAGTTTAATTGATGAAGAAAATGTTGGTTTTTTTGTTAAACTTGAATTTTATTTGCTAACCCATAAGCTAAATCTCTTAGGGTTGGGATTAATTTGATGAAACCCTTATTTCTATTAATGGCTGAATTTTAGATTTGGATTAATCTACTGTTTCATTCAATGGTATTTCAGGATTGCATGCATGCGGTGCATTGACGAATGTGCAACAAGTATATAAAAAATAACCTAAGTCTGATAAGGTTAAGTTACTTAAATCGAAGTTGAATGATATGAGAGAGTGTTCAATCAATTACTTTTAGCAGTCTCTTGATATAAAACAATATTTCATACGTAAGGAAGAAGAAACAATATTGGGAGCCAAACTCAAGGCCTATAGACATATAGCACCCTAGGTGAGGTAACTTTAGGTCTTACTCTCGAAAGAAGCAAACCACAGTAAAACCATTCTGAGCAGTAGAATAATTAAGATTTTGTTGAAGCGTTAGAGGTTAGTAAGGTTAGATTCTTTAGTAATCCTAACCTACTCAGTCAACATCGTAGCCCCTCTATCGTTTGTCGTAGTGTCTTTGTCACAACCTTCTTAATTTATTGCTTATTCATTTTGCACATTTTATACATCATCATCCTCTCAATTGCCATTACATTCTTATTATTGGTTTGCCATACCATTAATATTACACTTTATTATAATAACTTGACCTATTTACACCTATCTGATCCCTATGGAGATGATCTCACTTATCATTTTATTACTTGATTAGATGTGTATACTTGCACAATTTGCATATCATATTCACATGCACCATATACCACTTAGAGGATAGTTAGATAGACTTATTGGTTACATGCTTGTTTCTTAGGAATCACTTAGTCCCCGAGCTCTCTTGGTTCGATCCTTGGAATACTCGGGAGTTCCATTGTAAGACTACAAATATTACAACTCAACTTGTCAATCTTACATTACACCACTAGATTATTATTAATATTTGTGTTGATTCATAGTCTCGGTGCACGTACGTCGGGGCAGGGTCAAGTTGTTGGCACTATTGTCGAGGATTTTGTGTGTGATTGATGCATATACTTACTAAAGAGATAATTAGAAAAAGTTAGGACTATAGATACAATGTTTTTCTTTCTTACATTTGATTGTTTATTTTCTTTGTTAAGTATTCTTATATTTGTTAGTATTTTTTGTGATTGCATCGCTAGTGTATGACTCAGGGTGAAAAAGAGTTAGTCCCATTTGACCCTTAGCTATGAAGGTTGATAACAAATGCTCGAAGGGGCCAATTTTTAAAGGGAGCCCTATTGGATTTGGTGTCCTACATGTAGTATTTTCGTTTTATGTACACTTGAAAATTTTTCAAACATATTGGTTAAAAAAACAATTCATGGATTACATTAATATACTTTGTATAATTATCCTTATGTGGTTTTTGCATGCAAAGTAAAATAGAAGAAAATATTAGTTCACTGGTTATCTAATGTTTAAACTAATACTAAGCAGTATTATATGGTCGGATCGTAATACAGAAAGACAACTTATATTAGTAGACGAAATTAAACATGTCCTTAGTATTGAAAGACTAATATGTCGTCTGTCAAGTCTAATTGAGGAGATGTTTTATCTTGGCCATCAAAGTGGATGACTCCCACAAGATAGAGATATAAATGTGACTAATTGGATTGATAGTACATCGGATTGGACCTAACAACAATAGATCATAAATCTATTTATGGATTTATTCACTTGTGACATTCAAAGTGTGGCATACCTTAATCTTGAGCGGATGACGAACTATGTTTGTGTGACTCGTATCTTTTGATGTAAGTAAAAGCCTGAGTTCAAATAAATAAGGCACCGAAAGCTATTGCGTTTAGTATACAACTTATGCAATTTGTAGCATCATTTAGCATAGTGGAATCCATAGCGCGAGATATGGGTAAATGATATCCTCTCATTGGCATTACATGGTTGATGAAAAATACACGTGGTCACGAGTCATTCTTCTTTGTGATGAATGGCTTGATTACTATTTGATATTAATTGACTTTTCATGAAGAAAGATGTAATAGTTATCATGAGATAAAATAGGATCATATTGGGAGAATAGATTTATCCCAAAGAGATTAAGGATATCCTTTGAAGGTAACACACTTATGAAAATGTGTAATTTAATTATGTGGGGCATTCATAGAAAAAATGTGCATGCTTAGTCATTTTTGTTATGATTATGTGTGAATTTTATCTTTTTATTTTAATTGTTGCATGACACTTGAACATTGTTTGATTGATAAATATTTAAATATGGCATGATATTGTGTAATAGATTCTTTGACTTACAAAAAATTTGAATAATGCTTCAAAATTTTTATTCTTTGTGAGTTATATTATTTAGTTCAATTAGTTGCATTGTATAATAGAATAGAAGTAGTCAAAATTTTTAAATTTTTGACCATATGATGAATAAGTATGTGGATAAATTTGTGAATGCATATAGTGGAATTTATCATTATTTATGGAAACAAGTAGAAGCATGTTTTGGTTTTCTATACATTGCGATGTTAATGGATTACCTAAGGCATTGTTTGTTTAGCCAAGAGCCTAAATGACTAACATAGAGGCTATATACATCTCTAGTACCCTAATTTTGAGCCTTGTTGATCCTTTCTTGATGAACCAATATTTTTTAAACCTTGATCCTAAATTGAGTTAAAAACTCAACCCTTCTTAGTCATTGATCTTGATTTCCACTATAGAATAAGCATCAGGCCACATATATTGAGGATTAGGTAGGAAAAATTTGGAGGTTTTAAAAATAAAATTGAATGAATAGTGAATAGATGGTTCACTATAGTGCGTATAGGCTTTTATAAAATGTGCGAAGAATAAAAAATTTGAGCAAACAAAGAAAAAAATTGTTAGAGTCAAAAGTAAAGCGAATGAATCAAAAATATGGTTAGAGATAAAAGCATTGTGAGCAAAAAGAGTAAAACTTGTAAAATATGCTCAAAATGAGAAATTAAAATTTTCATCATCATAGTGCACAAGTACTCGCTAAGTTGTTTACACTAGCTAATATCGAACCATACCTTCTACATTGTTGAAGAGAAAAAGGAATGTGAGAGAATGAGAAATAAGGCGGTGAGTTTAATGATTACATATGGGAGAATTGGGAACAATGCCATGTGTTATATTGTTTGCAATGCTTGAAAATTTTTGAGTTGATCCTTTCTTTGAACTCATCATACAAACATAAGCCTTAGAACATTACAAGCCAAAAAACACTATGTGACCTTAGCAACATTGTTTATAAAAATCAAAATTTGAAAAAAACTTTGTGTGAAGTGAATAAGTTGAATTCCTATGTGTATAGATAGATCATATATGCATATCTATTTTGGTGGAATAATGTGAAGAATTGTGTTTTTATGGGACTACTTCTATATCTATATACTCTGTAACTTCGTGAACTAACTTGATTTGCTTCTGAAGTTGTGAATTTGTAATGCATCACTCATAAATTGTATATTAGAAGCATTAGTTACACTGAACATACTCGTTAATTGATTGTCAATTCTAATCATTGTTCAGGGGTCGTCTATGTTGCATGTGTTTTAGGTGTTTGCTTGAGGACAGAAAGACTTAAGTGTGGGGGAATTTGTTTTGTTGTAATTTGATTCGTCAAATTAGGCTTTCCATTACACTCGAAAAGCTTATTCTCAAGAAATTTAAGTGTCTTTTATATATTTTTATCAATTTTCAGTTTCAAGCTTTAATAAACATTTTTGCTAAGTTTTTCCCCTTTTGAGACCCAAATTGGCCAAACGGTGCCATGAGGAACCTAACGATGTGATTGAGTTTGAGTAGGGAGACGATAATGACCCACCTCGAGGAAAACATCATTTAGGGTGGGTGTCACGACACTAATTCCATAGAAGTCACAACACCTAAACCTTTCACTTTGAGGATGCAAAACCTCAAGATGGAAGTTGACTATAGTAGGAGTCATGATACCGAGGGATGGATGTTGTGACACCGAAGCCTGGGTGTCGTGATACTGCTCCCTAATGGGGAGAAATTAGCTATAAGGGTAGTCTTTTGTCCAACAAATTACCCAATCAAAACACAACTTTTAAGGGCATTCTAATCAATGTTTTTCATTGTAATTAGATGCTTAAAAGCCACTTTTGACTGATAACTAAAAGGGATCTTTTGTCTTTACTTTTCTTTCATCCTTTTAGCATTTTATATAGTCTATTCTTCAATTTTAAGGTTTAGTTCATAACTTTTTTTTTTGGTTGTTTAGTTGGTAGTTAGTTTTTTCTGTAGCTTTTTCATAATTGCAATTTAGTACTAAAAAATCACTTTGTATTTTCATTTTAATCCATAGCATTTGATATAGCTTAGCTCTATTTTCTTTTTCTTAGTTAAAAATCTGAACTTTCTTGGTATTTTTCACCTCCATTGTTGCCACCATTGTGACACTCCCAAATTCAGCCTAAACATTATGGCCAAATCTGGCGATGTCACATGGAAGTGTTTCCAAAAAATAAGTCGTTGATAAACCATTTCCCCGTTTAAACAATTTTAGTTATCTTATATTATTTCTAAATCAAGTTATTTGTTTCCAAAACATTATCCGTTTATCTACCAGTCGTTAAAATTTGCGGAAGCTTTTAAAACAGGTTGTGTAGTGGTAAGTGTTTCGAAAGGAACATTTGTATTTTTTTGAAAACCCATTTTTCTCTCCCACTAACGAATATAAATCATAAGCAACGATAAACAATCCCCAAATTAAGTTAGAAATCCATAAAAGCCTTATTACAGTAAAAATACCCCAAATAATAAAACTTAAAATCATAATCAGGTACGAAAATAATTACGGTCGAGTGGCCACCTCTGAGTCCCTCGCTGTACTGACCCACCTATGACTGGGGATTACCTGCACAGAAAAACAAAAGGGGTGAGTTTACTAAAACTCAGTGTGTAATTCCCATGCAGTTATACAGTTAAAATGAAAGCAGTAACAGACTAGGCCTAAGCCCTTCACAAAAACTGTATTAGTTTGGGCCTTAGCCCATCACAGTCTCAGTAATCAATAGGGCTATAGCCCATCATAGTCTCAGTAATCAGTAGGGCTACAGCCTATCATAGATTCAACATGCAATAGCAATAATACGGTGAACAATATGCAAGTCCTACCTAACCAACCGCTATACACCATCTCCTGTCCAACCCTGCACTGGGAATACATTGGCCACCCATCCCTACACTTACAAATTAGCACTGGTTGCGATACTAAACAATATTGCAGTAAAGTTGCCAGAATAATAGGCTTAGAGCCATCTGTGATTTACAGCAGAGCTGCCAGTACAGTACACTTCCTCCAATCATATTACCCCAACACCATGCAATGCATCATACAATCATGACATGCCATCTCATGGAAACATGCATATAATCAGAAAAATATAAATATTATGCTCAATATACAGTCATACATATTCTAATGTCACACAATCAGTTAGGGATCTAGGTACAATTTATCGACCCTACAGTAGGTCCATAGTCGACTCGGGAGACTCGTACAACCTTAATAGCCAAATAGTGAAAATGGGCCCATAAGCCCATGTAAATTGCCCATGTGGGTCCACACGCTCATGTGGCCCACAAAGCCCAAAATTGCCTTAGCCATGTGGATTACACGGCTTGGCCCAATAATCTCACACACCCGTGTGGTTTGCCCGTGTGGGGCCCACACGCTTGTGGGGCCCACTTGGCCCAATTCGGCCCGGCTTATGTATCGCACATGGCCAGCCTCGTTAGTCATACACCCTTATTCATCACACAGCCTACCACATGAGTAGCCGCACGCCCGTGTGCCATCGATAATTCCCACTTTTCGGCTTTTCACCAATTTCAGTTTGCAGAGTTGTGTTTACACACCCTTCACGAATTCAATGTCGAACACTCTCTAAGCCCGAATACCTAATAAAAGTCATTCAAAATCGATTAGCAATTCAATTCGTAGGTCTTGACAATCGTTAACAGTATTAGCTTAACCTACCGCTGAAGAAGACCCTTCGCTAACGTCGTTGAATCGAGAATCACGAGCACCTTAGAACCTTCCTTTAGCCAAAATAATGTCACTTCGTCACTTAAAGCTGCGCTAAATCAAAACACACAAACAAACCCAAATACTAAACTCACAATCGTTGCCTTCACACGCACTAACAGGGTTTCGCACACTTCGCACGCCAATCAAAGATCACCAGTCCACTGAGTAATTCCTACCAATAACAAGATTCCTCTTAAACAATATTCTGAAAAGAGAAAACAGAGTTAGCACTTACCGAAACTTACCAAAACTTACCGAACCAACAGAATTAGGAGTTGATCACAAGAGAAAGAAGAATCAGCCAAAAGAGATGAAAAGGAAAAATGGAAAGAGAAAGAAGATTTGGCCAAAGAAAGAAGGAAGAGGACGTTCGCTAGAGGGGTAGGAGAATAAGAGAAAATTGGTAAACAAGGGGGGAGGAACAATTGTCGTAAAGAAGAACAAAGTCAGAAAAGAAGAAAAAGAAAGAAACTTGTTGGAACCCTTTGCAATATTCGACCTTCAAGAATGGAAAACAATCAACAGAAGTCAAAATGAGGAGAAAACCAAACCCCAGCCAAAAATTTTGAGAGAGCAAAAAGGAATTCAATTCAGCACTAACTCCCTCTTCACATCCCTAAAATCTCTCATTAACATCCTCCCTATTATCAGACCATCAAGAAATCATTTGGTTTGGTGGTTAAAATCATGTTAAGAAATTTCATTTGGTTTGGTGGTTAAGTGCTTTAAATGTCTGCTTTGGGTTCTGAGTTCAATCTTATTTTTGGAATTTCCCATTAAATTTGAATTATGTTAGACTTGAGTCACATGGCTTATCTTTTGTTTTTGTGAGTTTACTGATAGGATGGGCTTGTTGGTTCAATGGTAAAGTGTCAGCTTATCCTTAAGGTCTTACGTTCAAACCCTTATGTGTGCAAAGATGGATTTTTTTTCTCTGCCCATTTGTTAGTGGTTGAGTTAAAATTGAACTCTAAATAATCTGGTGGGTCAAGATATTATTAGATTATTTTTTATTTATTCTGATTTTATTTTCAAAATTATCAAAACTTCTCTATTTTTCCTCCCCCACTTACTGTCCATTTCTTTTCCTCTTTTGACTCATTTCTTTTCTTTTCTTTTCTTATTTTTGTTTGATTTCTGGCTTGCTGCCATCTTGTTTTCTTTTGTGATTGTACATGGTGTTTGTTTCTTTGATCAAAGTCTAGGTGTAGCATAAGTATCATTGAATCTTTCTCTGTTATTAAATTTCAGGGGTTGTAATGATCTTTAATTCTCGTTTTTCGTTGTTGTAAACTTTTTTGTGATCTTTGAATTAGGTGAAGGGTTTGAGATTCGTGATCCTCTAATAGAATAGTTGATGTTTTGAACACTGTTTTTGTAGAGTAAGTGCTTGTATATTAGTTTTGGGGACTGATATTTTAGTAAAAGGAATTATCAAGTTTGATGTCAATTTAATTAGTGGTTATTGCACAATTTTATGTCATATGTAGGATTCAAAAGTACCTTGTTGTATGGTTAATGAAGAAAGCATCAGGTGTGTGTTTCTAACCCTCTAACCCAAAAACACCTTTAAACCTTAGAAATTCTCAAAAAAGTAAGTTGTTTTAAACTGTAGTTTGCGTCACATGGCCGTGTGCACCACATGAGTGTGTGGTCAGCCATGTGTCAGGTCGTGTGGAGTACACGAGCATGTGCAATTACATGGGCAAATTGGGTAGGTCGTGTGGGCCACATGGTTTGACTTGTTGGGTCGTGTGGCCCAGACGGGTGTGTCAGCCATTTTAGCTCATTTTGTTGTGCCCATTTAGGGCCGAAAATAGGACTTTGGGCTCGGACCTGTAAGCATAGTTGGTAAATTTATATAAATGTATGTTACCATGCATAATTATGACTTATAACTCTGCATAAGCTTTGTGATAAAATCTGTAGTTATGACAGTGATGTAAATATGTTATGTCGTTGATTCAATTTGATTTTATGTTGCATGGGATTTTAGTATGATCATGTATGTGCATTTGGGGTAGGGTATGATATGTGTTGGAGAAAGTGTGTTTTTGCAATATTTCTTTATTTTTGGCGGTATACCTGTCGCATTTGAAATGTAATGAGAATTGTCAAAGTATACACGTCGAATCAAGTAATAAAGTGATAAGCGAGATCATCTCTACAGGGATCAGATTAGGTATTAAAGTGGTCAAATTATTATAACAAATTATGATTAATGTTATAGGAAAACCAAGTGAAGTACGTAGTGGTAAATTAAAGTAGTAAGTATGTGAGCAAAATGTATATTGACTAATACTGAAAAATGCTAAGGCCAAGCAAGAGTAAAAATGCAATGGCAATTACGAGAATAATTACGTAAATAATCTGCAAGCAAATACATAAATAAGTAAGACTACTATGGTAAAGATATTACGGGAAATAATTAAGGGTCTACGATGTGATTTGGAAGGTTGGGATTACTAAAAATCTACCCTTACTTTCACTAATGCCTCAACAAAATCGTACTTGATCTACTGGTCAGAAGAGACCTAAAGTGACCTACTTCTTTCGAGAGCTAGATCTAAAGTTACCTGGCTTGTGTCTATAGGCCTTAACACAGTACCCTGCACTAATTTGTCTTCATTCTATACAAACGTTGATCTATGTCTAAAGTCTGCTGAAAGTATTCGGTCGAATACCCGCTTGTATCATTCAATTCCAGTCCAACTAATCTAATCTTTTCATAACTAGATTTATAACATCCCAATTTTGGTGAAATCGGAACAATGGTTTTCGGACCACAAATCCAAGCCGAAAATAAAATTAATTTTTATTTTATTATATGATCAGAATTATGTTGTAAATGTCATGTGAAAAATTTGATACGAAAATTTTATTGATTAAGTGTTTAGTTGCGAGAAGGACCAAATCGCATAAAATGCAAATGTTGAATTCTAGTAGCTAAAAGGATCAAATAGCTATGGAATTCAAAATTTAAGGTCCTTATATGGTAATTAGACCATTAATAAAAAGTATGTAGATATTTTGGTGACTCATCTATGAAAATTTAGAAAAAGGGCAAAGACTAAATTGGAAAGTGAAAATATTTAATTAATTAAAAGATGATAAAAAAAAAGAAATATCATTTTATTTTATCATCTTCTTCCCCAAAAATACATGGAAACCCTAGGAGAGAGAGAAGAAACTTTCATGGCCAAATTGGATAAGTTTCATTGGCTCGTTTTTAGTAATTTTGATATTTTTGAAACCGGAATTGCTTAATCTATCTATTTGAAGGATCAATTTGAGAAGTTATCAAAGTATGGAAAATGGGTCATGGATGTATGCTGAAAATTAGAACTTTATGGTAGAAAATGAAAGATTGTTGATAGATAAACAACTTTTACAAAGTGATTTTTGATGTAAACATGATTTAGGGACTAAGATGTAAAGTTGTGAAATTTGATGAAAAATTCTGAATTTTTATGAATACATGTGCTGTAAATTTTGTAATGGGATTTTGGTTAGGCTTGGAATAGAGAGTAAATTGCACAAGTTTCATTTTACGAGCCTAGGGACGAAATCAGAATTTATAGAAAAGTTAGGGGCAATATGGTAATTTTACCTAGGACGTAAATTGAGTCCACCTAAATATGAAATATGATAAATTGATGTTAATTTTACTCGTATAGATCCGGATAGACCAAATTCAGAGCTAGAATAAGGAAATGAGAAAAACATCGGATTAGTAGATTTATGTACACGAACATTTGTCGAGGTAAGTTTGTGTAACTAAATTATATGTGTTTTTATGCATGAATTTAATGTTGTGTTTGTGAAATGTATAAATGTCATAAATATGTGAAATGATCACATACTCGTTATAGCACGATAAATGAAAGTGTCCGATCAAAAATAATGCTCGATAAATGGTAAATGATAAAAATGTTACTTATATGCTTGAAATGAATGTGGAATGTATCTATTTGAATTATATGTATGATTTAGATGTAGGAAATAATCACATGCTTGTTAATGCTTGAGAAATATTAAATCCCATATGAATAAAGGAAGAATCAATGGATAAATGTAATTTTCTGAAATGAATGAGGTCCTGCATTGTTACTGACGGGATTTGGCTCGAATGTGTAATCCTATTGACTTCATTTATGAAAGGATTTAGCCCAAACGGGTAATCCTGATATAAGTCCTCTCGAGCATATGTTATGGATTGGATTTAGCCTGGACGGGTAATCCAGATCAAGCTCCTTAGAACATATGTCATAAAAAGGATTTAGCCTGGACTGGTAATCCTGTTGTATACATGTGTGGTTCGAGAGTGTACTCTCTGATATAGTACCTTATGGGTACCATTGGACATGAATTGACGGATCCTAATTCGTACACCTCGAGTGTACTACCTGTGTATCCATTGATATTCTGAATAAATTCAACGGGTGACAATTCCAAACATGAGAAGTTATGAATGATAAAATGAGTTATTACATGTATCCATCTGAAATACAAGTAAATAATGATACATGACAAATGATATATGAAAACACAAGATGATGATATTAAATAATGATACATGACAAATGATATATGAAAACACAAGATGATGATATTTGTACATGGACTTTATTTGATGAATAAATTTTTATTCTTGATTATAAACTTGTACACCTTGAGTGTGCTAATCGTGACCTTGATATTCCGAGTAATATGAGTAAAGTTCTGAAATGAAATGATCTAAACTCGAAATGAACTATTATGAAATTATACTTGAAATAATTATATGAATTATGCATGTTGAATGAATACATGTTGTGGAAATCATATTTGCTTGGCAACTTGATTGTTTTTGAACCCATATATGATTTGACGTTATTATGGAATATATGACTAACAAGGGCAATGAGAATGTGTGTAGAGCTTGAGGTCAAATTGATTGATTATGCCTTACATAGTTACCTCAAAATAGAATGAATGGTAAGTTAAGTACCATTTTATACGAACTTACTAAGCATTTTATGCTTACTTAGTATTATTTCCCTATTTTAGAGTAAATCGGAAGCTCGTTGGATTGGAAGCTCAGCGGAGATCACTCACACTATCCATCGGCCCATGTCGGTACAATATGGTAAAGCAATTATGGTTACAATGGCATGTATTGTAACACCCCTTACCCGTACCCAAGACTGGGACGAGGTACGAGGCGTTATTGGATACATACACGGACACTTTTGGAAAATACGGGTTATAAAATTTCATTCTAATTTAAAATCGATTAAACAACATCATGATGTCCCAATTATGAACCTATAAGGTCCAAAACATACATTAAAAGAGATCCAGGACTATACCGAGAGCTATAAAAAATTTTAGTAAAATTCCTAGGGTTATGCCTCTCACGACCGTGTGGAGGCAAAGCACACGCCCGTGTGCTTTGGGACACGCTCGTGTCCCCCATCCGTGTTAAATTATTTGGATTTATTTTTCATTTCGTACCTATAGGAGTTTTCACACGGCCAAGCACACACCTGTGTCCCTGGCCTGTGTCCCTGGCCTTTGCCCCTCACACAGCCTAGACACGCCTGTGTCACCACCTGTGTCCAAAAACCCAGACATTCTATTTATGACATCATCATTCACTTCGAGGCACACAGCCAAGGCACACGCCCGTGTGCTAGGTCGTGTCCTCTACACGGTTGAGATACACGGTCATGTCTCTGCCCGTGTGTTTACTACCATGCAATCTGACCTATAATTCTAGGTGCAGGGGACACACGGCCGAATAACACGCCCATGGGGCTGACCGTGTGTCATACACAGCCTAGACACACGCCCGTGTGTCTACCCGTGTGGACCTTTTTGGAGGCTACTATCCAAGCCAATGGTCACCCTCAACATCCACACACATTTGTGAATTTCAATGGTATTCAACATGGCCTAATTGTGCCCAATAACTAACTTCAACGGTCTATTGCATGTTAACCTCACCTAATCGGTTTTGTACATGCTAAATTATCCTCTTTGTATTAAGGACTACCATATCATATAATACATTTAAACTTGGCTCATTTTATAACTCATTACCAATTATGACCTAGCCATTTCCAAGTGATTTGGCCACATTCCACATGTTCATTCATGATATACCACATTTAACCATCTCATGAACATTTAAACACCAACATGCTCAATTAGTAGGTTATAACCTACATCAAAGTGAGTTATATCTTATGGCCATATACAAAATGAATAGGTATATCATTTAAGCCTTTACATCGACTAATCAATGACACATATAACAAAATAACCAAAAACCTATACATGCCATTGTAACAAAGTATAAGTATCTATATACCAAAGCAAGATAAGCTGATAGTGTTGACAATACTCCAATCGTCTTCCAATCTTCACGAGTCCACGAGCTTTGTGAAACAGGGCAAGGAAAGGAGTAAGCATTAACATGCTTAGTAAGTCCGGATATCAAGAAGGTAAACTTATTGGTTATTTATCATACAACCATGAAAGATATTCATGCCAAGCATGCATAGTATAAATCCCCTATCACATACACTCAATCATCAAGTTAGTTTCATCTCAAGCAATATAGCATGAATCTTAGGTGAGCTCATCAATTCAACATTTTCATTCTCGTTTCTCATTATAGTCCCGTTAAATTTCTCAGAAATCTTAATGGATGGCTATTTATTGTCAAATCATACAAGTGATCATCTCAAATACACACTCCCGCGAACCTTATATCTTACGGCAGGATTACCAGCCCAGGCTAAATCCTCGTAGTATAAACTCAAAGAGCAATGTCGGGATTACCAGTCCAGGCTAAATCCTTTTCAATGATAATTGCTCTCATAAGTTTGGATCTGAATTGTTAGTCCAGGCTAAATTCAGTCCTCAATCAGATTACCCGTCCGTGCTAAATCCTTAATGCACCTATATTCTTCGGGAGGTTCGATCACTCAAGGAACACCTGTCCGAGCTAGATCCTTTTTATATTGAGATAAATGGATCACCCGTCTGGGCTAAACCCTTTTCTGCAACATATGCAAGATCTCGTGTAATGTAAGCCATAATTTATCCACCGGATTCCCCTTTTTGTTTCAACCGGGACATTTATCATCTTTTCATTTATATTACCACATTTCATGGATTATCATACAGTGGATATCTAAAATTTTCATACATTCAAAACATGCATTTTAAGTATACTAAGAGTTTACTTCGAGTTATACGGACTTACCTGGTAATTGTTTTGGTTTCGTATTTAGATTATTCTGAAACCTTTTGTTTTCCACGGTCGACCTCCGGAATTTGTTCCTCGGGGTTATTGAGCTTGAAAATGTTGAAAACCCTAGCTATGGAGAGCCTTAAATTTTTGGCAGCATGGAGAAGAAGAATGGTTGATTTTAGCTTGATTTTTCCCTTTTTATTTCATTTATTACCAAATAACCAAAATGCTCTTCCTTATTAACCTTTCCAAATTTTTCATGTATGCCCTTTTTGTCCAAAAACTTAAAAATTGGGAAAATTACTCTTTAAAGACCTCTAATTAAAATTCCAAAGCAATTTCATACAAATTTCTTCTAGAACCCAAGTTTTGTAATCTATTCAATTTGGTCCCTAATTTCCAATTGGACACCTTACATATAAAATTTTTTCATGAAACTTTAACACATGCGTGTTTTCATATCCTAGGTCTCATAATGATCATAAAATAATTATTTTAACATCAAATTTATAGTCCTGAAACCACTATTCTGATTAGGCCCTATTTTAAAATGTTACATGTATAGGTTATATTGGCCATATTGGCATGTAATTGATAATGATGTTTGTAACCTAGCCATTGGTATGGCTAGTAATGGCATGTTTTGATGTACTTGTAATGTCATACTATGATAGTTTCAAAATGTTAAGTAGTTGATCAAATTTTGTCTAACATGTGGATTAAACTAAGGTAAGATTGTGAACATGTATGCATGCTATGATGTGCGATATTAATAATGGAATTTGCTTAATTTGAATGCTTGAATTGGTTGGTTTACGGATGTAAGTTTTAGTGCAAGATATGATTGTGATTATAGGTGAGAAATGAAGCTAGATATGGCTTTATTTTGTCTACACGGGCGTGTGTCTAGACCGTGTGTGACACACGGCTAGGTACATGGGCGTGTAGTTAGGCCGTGTGTCCCCTGCACCTTAAATTTGAGAAAACAGAATGCTCAGAATTAAGCACACGGTCAGAGACATGGGCATGTGTCTCAGCCGTGTGTGCTACACGGCCTAGAACACGAGCGTGTGTCTTGGCCGTGTGAAACTTGCACCTAATTTCAAAAGAATTTAATTAACCACACAGCTTAGCACACAGGCATGTGGCATGGTCGTGTGCACAAGTCAGAGAGTTACAAGGGATCGAACACAGCCTGCAGCATGGGCGTTGTGCCCTATAACCTAGAAATTTTTGTAATTTCGCGAAAAATTCTTAGATTTCCTGATTAAGTCCCGACTCGATTCCAAAGCTCGTATTGGGCCTCGAGGGTCCAATTAAGGGACGTTTTAAATAATCTCGATTAATGAATAGTAATTTACATAAATTATTTGTAAAATGTTTTGAAAGTTCTAGTAATGCTCTAAAACCTTGTTCCGACGACAGATACGGGTTAGGTGTGTTACAAGATTCAATTTATAGGCATATTTCACACTTATCTATGTTTAGAGAACGTACACATACAATTCGGAAACATAAACAAATGAATGAAACAGTAGATTAAATCAAATATATGCTTAAACCATTAACGAAAATAAAAGTTTCATCATGTAATCCCAACCCTATGAGATTTAACTAATGGGTTGGCAATTAAAATTCAAGTTCAAAATAACATCCAATATCATTTCGATCAAATCAATTCATGGGAGAAATGATTAAGAAATAATGAAAAAACTTAGAACGATAATTGTGGCCAAGTTAATCTACAATCCAACAGTACAGTATCCTGTGGTGGCTAAGAGGGACTGCCTTCAATGTCCTCATTTTGTCTTTACTCAGTCACTACCCTCTATTTTTTCCTCTTGATCTCTACCCTCTTCAGGGTTTCCTCCTTTGGATTTTTATAAGCTTTTCTTCATAGGGTAACTCCAACAATCCACGATATCTTCTTCGCTTTTTTAGGTAGATTTTTCTAGTACAAGTAGAGACGGGTGAAATTGGTATGCTTTGAGTGTTGACTCGATTATCTTCCGGAAATTGCCATGACATTCATGTCGACAAATTGTTGAACCTTTTGCCCCTGCAAACCTTCACTTCTTTATTTCTTTCTCCATATTCTGCACTTTCTAAACCACCAAACATAACCCTTCCACATGCAATTAAAAGTACCTAACAATTAAACATAGTCCAAGCTCCTAATGCAATGATAAAAATACCAATGAAATGTCCTAAAATGCAACTAAATGTACCAAGTACAAGCAATTACTAGGTCTAAAGGCATAAAATATAACTCTTTTCAAGAGTTATCACACCCCTAAACCTAAGTTATTGCTTGTCCTCAAGCAAAATATGCATGTGTGCATAAATGCAAATATATTTCTAGTGCATATACCTATTTTATACTATCAATCTATTCGAAGATCAATATATACATTAGTTCTCAACAATCTTTTTAAAAACTTGTTCGAGTTTCAAAGGTTCATTTTAACAAAGGTAGTTTAGAAAATTGCTCCCTAAAAACAAAATCTCCTAAGTACCATGTGTTTTCTGGCCATAGCAAATATCTCTTAATTTACTCAGTTCATTTGTTACCTAAACTCAAGTTACTCTTGCTCTAAGCATATGTGAAATGTATAAAGCATTTATATTTGTGTTGTTGTTTTTTTCCAAAATATTAGTATACTAGGGAATTTAGTATGTCACCAAATTCTTTAACTTGATAATCACAATAGAGCATACACCTAATTACCTAGTACTCAATCATGTCACAATTGAAATAAAAATCACTTTTGAAGCTAAGGCTTTTGACTTAGAAGATGGATGGAGCAAACAACTACCTTCTTAACTACTCATCCCATTACTACAGCAAAATGCCCTTAATTTATTTTCTTTTTATTACACACTCTTACTTAAACTCACCTTTCTAGTCAACAACACAATGGAGCAAACAAAGTGGTGCTGACTTACTCAACAATTCTAAGCATTGGAATGCCTAATACCTTTTATTTAATAATGTCAAGGCAATATGACTGAATTTGGCTTTAAAAGTCCTTTAGTTCATTAAAAGATACTCATTATAATCTGGAAAAAACTGAATATAGGACATCTCATTTATAGACATTGATTTTCAAGCAATAAACCTAAGCTAAATTCACATAATCCACTATCACATGTTCTAGGTGTATTGAAGAATCTAACCTCATCATCGAACATTATAAGTACAGGTTGTACTCCTCATAGGTAAACAATACTTAATAGTTACATTGTAGTGGCAAAATAGATTTAACTATACTAAAATGACTATACTAAAATGATCATACATACTAAATGTAAAATGCACCCTAAATGCAACACACCCCCAAACCTAAGGGATGCATTGTCCTCAATGCATGACCAAATATATAAGAGAAAAATCAAAAGGGAAATTTGTACAACAAATGCCATGGCAAAAGAAATGAAATACCAGAGGCATGAAAGAAAAAGAAAACTTAGCTGATTTGAACTAGCATGTAGATACTTCAGTCTGCCCGATGAGTGAATTTTCAGGTACAAACTTTATATTGCCATTTTCTCTTTTTGGGGTTTATTTCTTCCCAGTCCTTATTGGTTTTCGTGAGCTCATTAATCAAACGATCAATGTCACGGTCATGTGTAGTTACGAAAGCTGGTGGCGAAGGTGGAACAAGGTCCTTACCTTTGGTGGTGGCAGAAGTGGCAGTGTCATTTTTTTCTTTTTCTTTATCCTTATCAATATTTAGGGAGGCCGTCTTTTCGGGCTCTTCAGCAGCAAATTAAGTAGGCTCTTCAACAGCAGTTTGAGTGGGCTCCCCGGTAGCATCAAAAAATGGGAGTAAAGTGGCAGGGAAGATAGGAAAGTCTGGCATTGGCTTTGTAAAATTCTTTGACAGGGATCTCCTGAGAGCCAAATCCTTAGTCCTCACATAGGCCCAATATTAAGCTTGTTGCTGTTAGGCCTTAACCATCTTTTCAGCCAATTAAAACTGTTGAATTTCAAAAAAGGACATCCTTTGCTCCAACTGTTTTAAGGAGTGCAATATTTGCTGTTTGAGAGAGCTATGAGAAACTGAAGGTGTTACTGTGGGAGAATGCACAGTAGTGGAAGTGGTGATCTGATTATGCTGAGTTACCCTGGTAGTGTCAGTGCCTTGAATCTTGGTGAAGATAGTCTTGGACAGTTCACCTTTGATAGGGATGATATCCTCATCCTTATTGAGTGGGACTCGGCTGATTCGACATAAAGTAGTAATAAGTGAGAGAAATTTTAAGCTAATAGTATTCTTCTTAGCACACCGGTGTACTTCCTGAAAAATGATTCTTTTGACATTAATTCTTCTCCCTTTTATGATGGAGTGTAGCAAAAGCATTCTCTCTTTTGAAATAGTTGTATTGTACGTAGACAGCATAAGTTGAATCCTCAAAAAATGATATCATATTTTCCCAATAGTCTTCAATAAAGCCCTTTCAACAGTATAACACTCTTGACTGGAAATAGTCCATCGTGTTCCTTCGAACATAAATCATCCAATACCTGGGCTAAACCCTCAGTAGTGATACTATCAACAAACAGTGTATGTTCCTCTTAGATACCTGCAAAACCAAACTTTGCATTAATATGATCTTCATCAAAAGGAACGGAAGTGCACCTTATATAGATAAAAGGGGAATCTGGAGAATTAACATGGGCATAAAATTCTCAAACAATTTTCCCTAAAACGTCTTCGGAGTGCAAACAGAAAATATTCCACCCATGGTTTTCTACTATATAGGACACAGATTCATCGTATCCTATGTATGGTTCATATTTAAACAAGAACCCTTGCTCAAAACAAAAAGGGCTCTTCATGATGTTGTTATTATTTCTCATGGCTACGACACTGTTAAAGAATGTTTTTGGCTGAACAGCACCAGCCCTTGATAGTTCAATAGTTTTGGTGGAAGTTTTGATGCGAGCCATTGGAGAAGACTGAAAGAAATCTTGGAGAATGTAGTGGAAGAAAAAATAAGAGGGACTGAAGAGAAGTTGCATGACATGGAGGAAAAAAAAGGAATAAAGAAGATTTTGGGGGGAGGGAATGTGAAGTGCCCTAATCCTTAAACAAAATGTTTAACTTCTTTATCATGGACTTGCCAAGTAACAAAATTGGCCCTGTTATAAAAAACACAAATCTCTCTCATTGGACTTATTTGCCTGGCTATCCTCACGTTATCCATTTACCCAATTTGTCGCAATGCTATGAAAACTCCTCTTAATATTACAATTTTTTAGTTCACATTCTTTATTCTATCTCTGGAAATCATAGAAAACTATTCAAAAATAAGAAAAATGGAAATAATATTAAATGAGTAATAAAAATAAAATTAAAGTAAAACAAGTAAGGAAAAGAGAGATAAAAGAAATTGTTATCTCAAACATCTCGGAGGTCAATGGAGTGCTTGTCTCGATCTACATGGGCCCCCAGTAATACTTTAAGCGTTGCCTATTAACCTTAAATGTGACCATCATTTTATAGTCTTTGATATTAATAGCTCCATAATGATACACTTAAGCTACTTCAAAAGGACTTGACTAGTAAGATTTTAATTTACCAGGGAATAATTTGAGCCTGGAGTTGAATAACAATACCTGTTGTCCTGGTTCAAATTGTCACGACATGATTCTTTTATCATGCAAACGCTTGGTCTTTTCCTTGTACAACTTAGCATTCTCATATGTTTGTGCTCGGAACTCTTCCATTTCATTCAATTCTAGCAACCATTAATGGCCAGTAGCGACCCAATCCATGTTCTGCTTATTAATAGCCCAAAATGCTTTATTCTCAAGTTCAATAAGAAAGCGACATGGCTTGCCATAGAGAAGTTTAAAAGGTGACATCCCCAACGGTGTTTTGTACGCAATATGATATGCCTACAAAGCTTCATCCAATATGGTAGACCAATCCCCACGAGTAGGATTCACCACTTTTTCTAAAAAAAAAATTTAATTTCTCTATTAGAAATTTTAGATTGAAGTTTGGGGGTGATATGTTGTGGCAATCTTATGTTTCACCCCATATCGATGCAAAGCATTAGCTACCAACTTGCAATCAAAATGAGACCCCTCATCATTAATAATGGCTCTAGATGTACCAAATCTTGTAAAAATTTTCTTGTGTAAAAACTTCATTACTGACCTTGCATCATTAGTAGGAAGGGCAATAGCTTTAACCCACTTAGAGACATTGTCCACTGCTAACAGTATGTACAATTTGCCTACTGACGATGGAAATGGACCCATAAAGTCCATTCCCCATACATCAAACAACTTAATCTCCAGTGTACTTTACAATGGCATTTCGTGTCTTCTAGATAGATTTTCTGTTCTCTAACAATGGTTACATGGCTGATAGAATTCATGAGCATCCTTGAACAAACTTGGCCAATATAATCCTAACTAAAGTACTTTGGCAACAGTTCTCATCCCTCCAAAATGTCCTCTATATAGAGCTGAATGACAATGTTACAAAATGCTATAGATTTCGTCATCAGGGACACATTTTCTAATTATTTAGTCAACACAATGTTTAAACAAGAAAGGTTTATCCCAATAATAGTGCTTGGCATCATGAAGAAATTTTCGTCTTCTTTGACTGTTGAGATCGAATGGCATCACACCACTCACTAAATAGTTCGATATGTTAGAATACCAAGATAATGTTGTGGCAATTAACAATTGTTCGTTTGGAAATTCTTCTTTAATAAGCATGTCATTATAACCTTTACTTTCAGATTCTAACCTCGACAAGTGATTAGCCACTTGATTCTCAGTCTCTTTTCGATCTCTAATTTTCAAGTCAAACTCCTACAACAAAAGCATCCACCTAATCAACATTGGCTTAGCATCTTTCTTACTCATTAAATACTTAATAATATAATGATTTGTGTACACTATGACCTTTATAATAACTAGATACAAAAGAAATTTATCGAACGTGAATCGTGGTGGTGTAATTAAGTTGCACTTTCGATAAAGTTCTGCTAGCATAATATATTGTATGTAGTATTTTGTATTTCCTTTGCCCCAACATAGCTCCCACAGCATAATCGTTGGCGTCACACATAAGTTGAAAAGGCAGTGTCCATTCCGGAACTACTACAATTAGTGTTGTTATAAGCTTTTCTTTAACTCTTCAAAGGCTACCAAAAAATGTTCATCAAAATTGAAAGGTCTATTTTGCTCCAAGAAAGTGCACAAGGGTTTAAATATCCTCGAAAAATCCTTTATAAACCTTCTATAAAAACATGCATGACCTAAAAAATTGCTAATACACTTGACATTAGTGGAAGGTGGCAATTTTTCTGTGACTTCAATTTTTACTCTTTCCACTTCAATTCCTCTCTGTGATATTCTATGCCCTAGGACAATTCCTTTACAAACCATGAAGTGACATTTTTCCCAATTTAAAATAGATTTGTTTCTTCATAGCGACACAAAACCAATTCTAGATTTTTTAAACAATCCTTAAAATCATTCCTGAACATAAAAAAGCCGTACATGAAGACTTCAAGAAAATTTTTCACCATGTCAGAGAATATAGTCATCATACAACATTGAAAAGTTGTCGGGGCGTTACATAACCCAAACGATATCTGATTATAGATGTAAAATTATCATATGGATATGTGAAAGTTATATTCTCTTGGTCATTTAGAGCTATGGCAATCTGATTATATCCTGAATAACCATCCAAAAAATAGTAGAACGCTTTCCAAGCTAATATATCCAACATCAAATCAATGAATGATAGAGGAAAATGGTCCTTCCTAGTTGCCTTGTTAAGCTTGTTGTAATCCGTACATACTCTCCATCCCATAACCGTGCAAGTTGGTATGAGCTCATTGTTATCATTACTTGCCATTGTGACACCTCTTTTCTTGGGTACACATTGTACATGACTCACTCATGAGCTGTCTAAAATTGGGTAAATAACTTCAGATCAAGCCACTTAATAATCTCTTTTTTGACAACTTCTTTCATGCTCGGATTCAGTCTTCGCTGTTGTTCAATGGAATTGCTGGGACAATCCTTCAACAAAATTTTATGCATGCAGAATGTAGGGCTAATTCCCTCTATATCAACTAAGGTTTATCCCAATGTCTTCTTAAATTGCCAAAGAACTTCTAACAACCTTGCCTTTTGCTCGGGTATCAGCTCCTGCAGAAATTACTACCGACAAGATACTGTTGTCATCCAAGTAAGCATATTTCAAATGCTGCAGCAAAGGTTTTAACTCCAGTGTAGGGGGTTCCTCTATAAAAGGTTTAGGAGAATTGAATGATCGATTTGATAAATCCAAGGATTCAAACTTCTTCCTTAGTCTATCCACCATCTACTTGCCTTCCATAAATTCACCGAATTTCCCAAAACTTACTCTATCACTCTACTCAAGTGGGTATTTATCATTGTCGGAATTGCTATGGCAAAATCTGATGAACTCTTCATTAGCATGGCAGGGCATGGCATTCATCATTATCATCAGCACATTTCAAAGCATTAAATATATTGAAGGTAACCTGCTGATCATTTACCCTTATGGTTAGCTCACCTTTTTACACATCAATTAATGTCCTGCCAGTAGCAAGAAAAGGTCTTCCAAGAATAATTGGCACATATTAGTCAGCTTCACATTCTAAAATAAGAAAATCCACAATAAAGATAAATATATCTACTCTTACCAGCACAGCTTCGATTTTACCTTCCGAATGCGCGTAGGATCAATCAACTAGTTGCAACGTAAACATAGTAGGTCTTGCTTTTCTAATTCTCAGATTCTTAATAATAGACATAGGTATTAGATTTATACTCGCTCCTAGATCACATAATGCCTTACCAACATAATGATTTCCAATTGAACATGGGATAGTGAAACTCTTTAGGTCCTTCAACTTTTGAGGTAATTTATTCGTCAATATTATTGTGTACCCTTCAACGAGAGTGACAGTCTTAAATCTTCCAATCTGTGTTTTTTTTACAATATATCTTTCATAAATTTCACGTAATTGGGCATTTACTCTAAAGCTTTGACCAGTGGCATGTTGATGCGAAGTTGCTTCAATACGTCCAAAAATCTTTTGAACTAAATATTCTGCTTAGAATTGTGAAATCGCTGAGAAAAAGATAGAGATGGTTGTCCTTCATGTTGTTGATATTGTTTTATCTTGGCATTCTTGTTGACATCATGATCTGATTCTACCATAGCATTTTCCTGCTTACCATTTTTAGGTTCAATATGTTTTTCAGATGACTTTAGGATCTTTACATAGTTGTTATTCGAGTTCCTATCCTTGTGATCTAAGAGTGATGGCCTTGTACTATTCCTATTTCCTAAAACTTGCTCTATCACTCTGCTCAAGTGATACTGTAGCATCTTGAGCAATGTCATAAAGCTTAGTTCCATTTCTAAGAGTGATGGCCTTGCACTGTTTCTATCCTTGTGATCTCGAATTCTTAGTTTCACTTGGCAATGCTCCTTGTGGTCTCGAATTCAAAGAATTCTCTATTTGCCCCATTTGATTCTCAAGAGTTCGGAGAGATGTAACCTGACTCTGAATTACAATATCATTCTTAGCCATATATTCTTTCAACAATACTTCAATAGATGATGATGATGATTGTGATGACGAAGTCGATTCCTGACACTATTGGACATTTTTCCTCAACATAGGATGATTATAATTAGGTGGTGCACTATTGGCATTCTGTCTTGCAGCAGTATTAAAATTCCCCACACCTTGATTATTCCAACTAAAGTTCAGATGTTATTTCCACCCTAGATTATATGTGTTGGAATAGGGGTTATTGTTCCAATTGAAATTACCCATGTAACACAAAGATGTTAAGTTTGATGGGCATTCATCAAACACATGGTCTTCACTACAATAAACACACGAAAGCTCAGTTGATTTCATTTCGTAAACTGTTGTGGGATTCTTTATTGTTTTGATCATATTAACCAAAAAAGATACCTGGGCTGTTAACGAAGTGATTGCATCTAGCTCCATGGTACCAACAGCTCTCTTACTCGTCCCAACTCTTGTGGTAAGATATTGATAATCATTGTTGGCAATCTTCTCTAGAATTTCATATGCTTCATTATAAGATTTATCCAACAAAGTACCATTGGCAAAAGCATCAACTACCATCCTCTATGTGCATTCTGCCCATTATAGAATATCTCTATCTGAGTCCAGTGTTGAAATCCATGCATTAGACATTTCTAAATTAAGCTTTTAAATTGTTCTCATGCTTCATATAGTGTTTCATCCTCTGATTCCTGAAAAGATTGGATGTCATTTCTAAGCTTGGCATTCATATTTGGGGGATTATACCGTAGAAAAAATCTCTAGCAGAGATCATTCCATGACGCCACTATTGCTAACGAAAAAGCATTTAGTCACGTTCTTACATGATCTCTTAAAGAATATGGAAACAATTTAAGCCGCAAAGCATCTTTAGGAACACCTTGTTGTCTAAACGAGTTACAAACCTCTAGAAAAAGTCTTAAATATAATCTTGGATCTTCGGTGGGTAATCCACTAAACTGTCCTACTGTTTGTAACATCTGAAACATTATTGATTTTAGCTCAAACTGCTAAGCCTGTATTTATGGTCTGATTATCCCTGGATTCAGGTCATCCAAAATTGGCACAACATACTCTCGAATTGATCTGTGTCGGTCATCTATCACCCTATGAACATGAAGATTAGTGTCCTAACCATTCATACTATCATTCAGACCAGGTATCACCCTACAAATAGGAGGATTAATAACTTGACCATTCAGATTATTATTGAGACCAAGATCACTCACATTCCTAGCCATTTTTCACAATTTTTTTCGCCTTCTTCGTAAAGTTCTTTCAATCTTTGGGTCAAAAGGATACTCTTTGTTATTAGGAATGCCTCTTCTCATGCATTGATGGTAAACCTATAGAAATTAAATTAAACTAAGTTAAATAAAACTGATGAAATTAAGTAAAATAACAAAACCAAATTTCACCAATTGCTGATCCTCGGCAACGGCGTCAAAAACTTGTCGCGTTTGAAATGGTATGCGAATTATGCAAGTATACATGTCAAATCAAGTAATAAAGAGATAAATGAGATCGTCTACACAGAGATTAGATTAGGTATAAAAGTGGTCAAGTTATTATAATGAATTATGATTAATGTTATGGCAAAACCAAGTTAAGTAGGCATTGGTAAATTAAAGTAGTAAGGACGTGTGCAAAATGTATATTGACTAATACTGAAAAATACTAAGGCAAACTAAGAGTAAAATTGCAATGGCAATTACAAGAATAATTACGTAAATAATCTGCGAGTGAATAAATAAATAACTAAGACCGCTATGGAAAAGATACTACAACAAAGGATTAAGGGTCTACGATGTGATTTGGAAGGTTGGGATTACTAAGAATCTGCTCTTACTTTCAGTAATGCCTCAACAAAATCGTACTCAATCTACTACTCAAAAGAGACCTAAAATGACTTGCTTCTTTCGAGAGCTAGATCTCAAGTTACCTAGCCTATGTTTATAGGCCTTAGCACGGTACCCTGTATTGTTTTGTCTTCATTCTATAAAAATGTTGCTCTATGTTTAGAGTCTGCTGCAAGTATTCGACCGAATACCCGTTTGTATCATTCAATTCTAGTCTAACTAATCTAAACTTTTCAGAATTAGATTCAGTTTATGGGCATATTGCACGCTTATATATGTCTAGAAAATGTATGTATACAATTCGGAAATAAAAACAATTGAATGAAAAATCAAATATATGCTTCAACCATTAACGAAAATAAAAGTTTCATCATGTAATCCCAACCCTATGAGATTTAACTAATGGGTTGGCAAATAAAATTCAAGTTCAAAATAACACCCAACATCCTTTCGATCAAACCAATTCACGAGGGAACAAATTAAGAAATAATAAAAGAACTTAGAAATATAGCTATCACCAAGTCAATCCACAATCCAACAACACAGTATCCTGTGGTGGCTGAGAGGGACTACCTTCGGTTTTCTCCTTTCATCTCTACTCAGTCATTACCCTCTATTGTTGCCTCTAAATCTCCACACCTTTTAAGGTTTCCTCCTTTGACTTTTTATAAGCTTTTCTTCCTAGGGTAACTCCAACAACCCACGAAATCTTCTCCTATTTTTTAGGTAGATTTTCCTGGTACAAGTAGAGTTGGACTGAAACTGGTATGCGTTGAGTGTTGACTTAATCATCTTCCTAAAATTGTCACGGCATTCATGTTGACAAATTGTCCAACATTTTGCGCCGGCAAACCTTTACTCCTTTATTTCTTTCTCCACATCCTGTACTTGCCAAACCACCAAACACAACCCTTCCACATGCAATTAAAAGTACCAAACATTCAAACATAGTCTAAGCTCCTAATACAATGATAAAAATACCAGTGAAATATCCTAAAATGCAACTAAATATACCAAGTACAAGCAATTAGCTAGGTTTAAAGGCATAAAATATAACTCTTTTCAAGAGTTATCAATACTTGCAATATCTATCTAGTGGCTCAGCTGCATAATTTCTGAGTAGCATACGACCACGACATGGTGTGATGGATGGATGGGCTATTATAGTCCTATCCAGTGTGATTGGTTGGACGAAGATGTTATGTAGCGAATGGGGGTAGGATTATCATATTTTGATATGTTATTCTAATTTTTTCATATAAACATATTCCTGTATGATTTCTAATTGTGGGCCAAAGCACACGCTGGGCTTTTTAGCTCACTTTGTTAATTTACCATATTTCAAGTAATCCTCAAACTTAGGGTTTGGCAGCGATCCCGAAGCTCGATTCAGTTATTTGAACTTTAAGTATATTAGAACTTATTATGGACTTTATGGACTTTCAAATTAATTGTTTCGTTTTCATAACGTTTATTATGGTTTTTGGTTTTTGCAAATATTTATTTTTAATTGGTATTTTTAGACCAGTCAGCATAATCTATGAAACTTAATGTTTTCGAAAATAATAACTCTAAGAGATTTTTCCGCTGCCAAAGTCTGATTTTGAAATGGGATTTTATGAATCTAATAGTTTATGTGTGTAATATCCTGATTTTGGGCCTAGTCGGAATAGTGGTTTCGTGACCACAAAATTCGAGATAGAAATAATTATTTTATAATTATTTTGATGTTTATGATATGATTGCATGATTGTGTGAAAATTTCGTGATGAAATCCTATGCCTAAAGTGCTTAAATTGAAATTAGGGACTAAATCGAATAATTTGCAAAACTTGCATTCTAGAAGTTTCTAGTATGAAATTGTTTTGAAATATTAATTAGGATGTCTTAAATAGCAATTTTACCAATTTCTAAGTTTATGGACAAAAATTGGACATGGATGGAATTTTTAAAAAGTTTTGTAGTAAGGGCATTTTGGTCATTTAGGGGTAAAATGAATTAAAATACAAAATTAAAAGCCAATTTTGCTCATCTTCTTCACCATGGCCGAATATAGCAAGGAGAAACCATGGCTAGGGTTTTTCAAGCTTTCAAGCTCGATTGTAAGTCCATTCTAGCCTCGTTTTTCAAGTTCTTTACGTTTTTGGAGTCCCGGTAGCTCGATTTAGCTTATGCTAGCAATAATTTAACCTAGGGTTTATATTTGAAAAAATACTCATAGGTGAAATTTGTGTATTTTGGTGTTTTATGATAGAATATGAGGTTTTAAATTATGTTAGACAGCATGTGCTACTCGGTTTTGAGTGAAAACGAGCAAAAGGGCTTAATCGGTAAAAATACCTAATAGTCATAAGTACATGTTAGAGTGAGAATTTGATGTTGCCATAGAAGGAAAAAAATGATCAGCATGTCATAAAACATAAGAAAATAGGCTGAAGTTTAATTTACAAGCTTTGGGGCAAAAGTGTAAATATGCAAAAGTTTAGGGGCAAAATTGTAATTTTTTCAAAATATGATTTTAAATGTTTTTATGTTATTTAAATGATATGATAATTATTATGAAATATTATACTCGTGATAATTGTTTGATAATATGTCAAATTATGTGATATACTTGGAAAATGTGAAATACTACCGAGTATCGGTATCGGTATTCCGTAGAAGATGGTTGAGACACATGATTGGGAAAAAGGTCCCGTTGAACCTTAGGAATGGATCAGGATACAAGTGACATGTCACTGGGATATTTGGGCATCCGAACTCGTTGAGTTGAGTCCGAGTTCACTTATGGGTGCGAATGTCCGAACTCGTTGAGTTGAGTCCGAGTTCGTGAGATGTAACTAGGCATCCGAGCTCGTTGAGTTGAGTCCGAGTTCACTTATGGATGCGAACGCCCGAGCTCGTTGAGTTGAGTCCGAGTTCTCTTATGGGCGGGTTACATAGTAGCTTGGCTACATATGTGGCACTTATGTGCAAACTTTCCATGTATCCGAATTATATTCCGATGTGTTCAACGGGTAAAGTTCTACTCAAATGGAGGAATACTCAAGATGAAAGGGACGTATTGGTAAGTGTTGTGAAATGGATACTTTGAACAGGTATGTACTTAACCCTCGGGTTGAAAAATCGATATAACAATAATATGGTAAGATGATAAATGAAAATATGATATGAATGTCTTGGTGATGATTATGCAAATGATGTTTTATGTTTGCTTATATGGTTATGTTACTTGCTATTTGCATGTGAACTTACTAAGCATTTATGCTTACTCCCTCCTTTTTATCCCTTGTAGTGTTGACAAGCCAGCTCGAAAATCGGGAACGGTCGGAGGCACGCTCACACTATCCGTATACCGTCTTGGCATAATGGCTTGTATATTTTGAGTATGGCATGTATAGCATTATAATCATTTTGTATATATGGTCTTATGATATTGTTATTGAGTAGTATAAAAATGCTTGGTAATGATTAGCCATTGGAATGGCTAATTATGATCATATTTGGTGTTATGTATGTCAAATTGCTAGTTAATCCATGGAAACCATGAAATAGGTAAAATTTACCATAAAATAGATTCAGACAGCAGTAGTGATGTGAATTCGAAAAATCATTAAAAATAGTAGAGATATAATTAGATGATGAATAAAACATGGAATTGAAGAATTATGAGTCTATTTTCATATGGAAGAAACGAAACATGTATATGAGTTATATTTTATGAGATATTTAAATTTTTGTGAAACAGAGTCAGAGCGATTTCTGGACCCCCTGTTCTGACTTTGAAAATTCACCATAAATTGTATAAAAATAATTAGAAGTCATAATTTATATGTAAAGATTTCTTATTGAGTCTAGTTTTAATAGAAACAAACTTCATAGTCATTGAAATTCTGTACAGAGAGATATCTGATTTGAAATACACAGAGGTCAGAGCAGTCGAACCCTGAAACAGGGGAGAATTTAACTAATAAAATGTACTAATTGGTCAAGCCAAAAATTCTAGAAAAAAATTAGTAAATAGATATATGAGTCTAGTTTCAGGAAAAATTTACGGAATTAGATTTTGAGCTTCAGAACTCGAGATATGAATTTTTAAGCGACTATGATGCAGTTAGCCAACTTGTCTAGAAATTTTAAAATAAATTGTTTGAGCTGTTTAAGTAATGAATTAAGTCTGTTAACACCTCGTGTTCGACTCCGGCGACAGTCTCGGGTACGGGGCGTTACGATGTGGTATAGTTTTGTTTAAATATAACTAATAAAACAATTTATATCAAGATGCATTCACATGAATTTTTGGTAACAACATCACTACTAGGGAGAGACGGCTATAATTTTTGTTTAACATGTCTTTCAAAACTGAAGTTTTGTATGAAATTCACGGATAATGTTTAAATATCAATGCAACCTTCATAATCTGGTCGTAATGTCTAGGCCGGGTTTGGGGTGTTACAAACATCGAAGCTAAAAATGGTATTAGTACCTAACAAGGGTATCAATACTTGTTTTGAAATTTTGAAAATTTTACAATTTGGTCCTATTTCTTGCTCAGATCAACGAAAAAGGTTTCGTAAGCTTGATTAAGGATCTATTTTAATTGTATATCATAACGTGAATGTGCTAATGCATGTTGGAATATTTTGAATGATTTATTTATGATATACTTAATCTGAAATTTTATAAATGCTGTAAAAATGTCCCTATTTGGTCTCAAGTTGACTTTAAAGCATTTGTATGCTCATATAAGACTCATGAAAGAATGTTCATGGTGTTCAATATTGTATTATTGATGATTGCAGGAATGATGATTTTCTTGTGAATTTGATGGTAGTTGCTCTGGCAATGTGTAGCATCCTATAACTCGGATCCAACGATCAGGTCGGACGAAGGATATTACATGACATGTTATCATATATGTGTATGCTTATTGATTTCATCATCCATCAACCATTCAAATGTATATCAAATAATAAAAAATAAAATAAAATTGGCTTTAACCAAAGGTTTCCATGGTTCATTTATCACAGTTGTTTGGTTTTATTATTTTTTGGTTTGCTGCTTCAATTTTTTTACTATTGTTGTATGGATCTTTGACATATCTGCTCTTTTGGGTGTGATTTGCTTCAAAATCTTTGGCTGTTGATCTGCAGTTCAATTGGTGTTGCTTGAGCCAGTAGTTTGATATCTAAAGGTTATTGATTTCTGCAGATTGGATTGTTGGCATCTCTTGTTGTAGATTCCGTAATTTTGATCTCTAAAGTGAATTTCAAGTTTTTAGTTGATAAATGATAGTTTTCATTCCCTCTTTCTTCATTTTCATTTTTCATTCTTGTTCATCCCTGAGCTAAATCTAAAGATTCTTCACATATACCGACTGATTTTCACTATTCTAACAATGTTAATCTTTAATCTATTTTTACTCTCTCTTTTTTTTATTCATCTAGTTGCAGCTTAATATGCAATTAGCAGTCATTTTGAACCCTTTTTTTTTTTGGATACCCATGCATTGACGGTGTATCACATATATTTTTATATATAAAACTACTATTAATGAAATTAATATTTCAATGGTCACGAATATATGAATAATTGAAGAATTGGTAGTAAACAATAATTATGAAAGAGATTTTAAACTTGTTAGTTAAGTTTTTAAATATTATATGTACTTAGAATTACTTGTGCAAATTACTTTTCTGTTTCTCCACACATTTACTCATCTGTATTATGACTTTTCATTTCTTTTAACGGCATATGATAAATGGAATCCAAGATAATACTCAAAATTTTGTGGACAGCAAAAAAAGAAAAGTGACGCAATGAAAAATCTGGGTTTCTTGTATTTAACCTAGTTCTGCATTTTAAATTAAAAAATGTTCCAATTTTTGTAATCATGGTGATAGTAGGATAGGTTCAGTTGATTTACTTTTTACATTTTTCTTGGTTAATTTAAAATTCAATGTAAAACCCTACGCCAATAATTTTAGACACCATAACATGCATGTATCTTATTAAAGATCAATGTAAACTTTAAAATAAATTGCCCGAGTGTGAAAAGGGAAAGGATGTGCTGGAGAAAAAAAAAGGTGTGATTCTATCGAAAATCCTTGAGCAACATTCATGGTGTCGGCAGGCACATTCGTAAAAGTAATCCTAAGGTTTGTACAATGATGGACCCAATTATCAAACGGTGCTCTTTGAGCCATAAACACAAAATCCCTCGGCAACCTCTCTTTCAAAAAAAAAATTAAGGTTAATTGCATCACAATTCTCAAATTATGACCAATATTTTAAATTGGTCTCCAAATTTCACCTATCTTCAAACTATGACATTCATTTTAAATTAGGCCCTAAACTTCAAAATATTCTAATACATCCTCAAACTATCGATGCTATATAAATTATGTCCTTCCATTATTAAAATCATTAATTTAACCGTTAAAAGACATGTCAAATCTTATCGAACCATCAGTGCTCAAACACACCCAGCTGCTAGGTAAGGGCCAATTGTGAAGATAACTTTGTGCTTTATGAAATGAGAACTATAAAGAGGATAAATATTGTTTCGCCCAGCTATAAGAGATTTTAATAATTTCATCAGCACTCCAAATAGTATCTTGGAAGATGAACAGGTTCCGATTCTTCCAAATACGCCACATTAGATTCAAACTAGCATTTAAAGTTTAAATTAGCTAGTAGGTTGACAGAAAGACTTGAATGATACAATACTGATAATTTGAGGACACATATAAAACATTTTGAAGTTCATGAACCAATTTAAAACTTTACCCTATTCTTTACTTCATGTTGGTCAATTACCCTTTCTTCAATTGATGAGAAGAAAATGTAGTTATATATATCTTTGGAATCCTCTTAACCTAATTATTACATACCAGGAGTTTTTCAAAGTGCTCTTCACCGAATCCAATGGGTAGTTGTTGTTGGAAATCTTTTGTCTGTTTTAAAGGATCATAAGCTAGTTAGGTCATCTACCAATTTAAGGCAGTTAAAAAGAGTTAAAATACAATATTGCAGTGGAGCAAATCTAGTCCGAAGATTCAGGCAAAAAACTCCATTGATTACGGCCATGAATTAAGCTATAGTGGCTAATGCTCTCCAATAATTTGGGAATTGTATTTGGTTAAAATATGTTCCAACTCCCTGTATTCTTGGTATATTTGATATTTAATCATTTTACTTCTATTTCTAAGAATTTAGTCCTTTACTTTTTGGATTTTAAAATTCGAATTTAATTATTAACCTCGTGAAATCTTTTTTATTAAATTCACTAATGTAACACCTTAAAAAAAAGAATACTCACTTAATAGTCATGTAACAAAAAATTAACATTATAACAAACCTAAATTTAACAGAATAATTTTCACGATATTAGTAATTAAACTTGTATTTTTTATTCTTAAAATAATGAAATTAAATTCCTTGAAATAAAAGTAAAATTTCATGTTTTAATCATTGCATTTCTATGATATAATTGTTTACCTTCTCATTATTAGGGGTAAGTAAAACTCGATTGGTTTTAAAAAAATCGAAAAAAATTCGAATTTTGAGTTAATTGAATCAAGTTATTCGATTTTTTCAAGTGAACTCAAATAAGTAATTTGAGTTTCAAGTTTGAATCAAGTTGAATTTTACAATTCGAATAACATATTCATATAAATGCTCTTTTGGTCCCTGCCAAATTTGAAAAATAAACAAATTAGTCTTTCTCTCAACAAAAATTACAAAAAAAGAATTCAAATAATTTTCAAATTTCAAAATATTTATAAAAAATCCAAAATTTATATTATTTAAAAAATTCTAAACAATATATAAAGAAAGTTAAAATTTAAAATTTTCTAAAATAATAATTTTGAGACATAAATAAGTTAATTAATTATTAAAGTTTATCATACTAAAGTATTTTTTTTATTTTGCTTTAAAAAAGTTTTAAAATGTATATGATTTTAAATTGATGTGCTCTAACATGAAATTAGTTATACTATAACAATATTTTAATTTGACATATTTAATTTTTTTTAATTTAACTCAAAATAGTTGACTCAATTCAAATTTTATTTCACTTGACTCGATTAAAAAAATTCAAATTAAATTAAAATAATAAAATAGAACTTATCAACTTGAAAATTTTTACAATTGATCGAACGCTGACCCTATTCACTATTTTATTAAGCATAATTTTGTGGTGTAACATAGCAGGGTAAGCATGGGCTTGGCAGTATGGGTATAAAATTGTAAAAAAAAAAAAGTTACTCAACAAAAACGAGTTGTTGATTGTTATATCTTAATACTTAATTCAAATTATTTACGGGTGTAACTAAAATTTTCATTTAAAATTATATTTTTAACATTTTGATAGTAAATTATTAGTTTATTCTTTTTTTTAAAAAATTCTATACTTCACCAATTATCAAGCAAGCCTCATTGGGAAATAAACCAAGCAAACTCGACCACATAATCACATTTGAAGTGGTAACATCATTATATGTTTGGGATCAAAAATCAACATTCAAATCTTGTATCACTCGACCCCTATTTTAATTTATAATAATTAAACAAAATCAAACTTATAAATTAATATATCATCGACCTTCAACCAATAAATTTAAAATTCAACTTAAATTAAAACTTTTCACCATTCGAAAGCGTTGATTATAGGCATACCCTACTTGGCAATCTTTTGATGAATTTTTCATAGGTGTTAAATCATTATTTAGGGTTTAAATTTGGTGATAACTCCTACATTTAAATTTAATTTTTTTTCTCTTAATTAGTCTTTAAATTTGGTAAATGTTATAATTTTGAGGCCTAAATTAAGTAATTATTCTCACATTGTATTTTTAAGGGAATGTCAAGCATTAACTTGGACAAAAAAATATAAAGCCTAATGCAAGAGTAGTTGTCAGGTCCAGATCTAAAATATATTGGTTAAATTATAAAAATAGTTACCTAACTATTAGTATATTTCTATTTTGGTCATTTAAGTTTAACATTTTCTACTTTAGTCACTAACATTATCAAAATTTAATATTTTAGTCACTCCTCTATTAAATCACTAATAATGACATTTTTATTGACATAATAATAAATTTAGTCCTCCAATAATTACAAATCGTATCAAGTTAATATTAGAAGATTAAGTTTATTATTATGTCAATAAAAAATAAAAAAATTACTTTTAATAATTTAATAAATTAGTGACTAAAATATTAAATTTAAATAACGGAATAATTAAAATGAAAATATTATTAACTCCTATTCAAATTCAAATAGGAGTATTGTTATCTGAAACTTTACAGCTTTTGTGCATGGCGGGGTTTTTACCTGACTTTATTAATCTCCGTGCCAAATAGTTTGAACCAATCCATTGAAAAAGACAGGTGTATGAATGAAAAACACAGCGTGTTATGTTGTTTTTAACTATTTACTGCATGAGCGGCTTAAAGTTGAAAGCAATAAGAAGATATGATTAGGAAAAATATAAGAACATAGCACATGGGGGGGGGGGGGTTGACGAGACAGCTTAATTTAATGATAAATGTTTAATTCTCCAACCAAGAAAGATTTTTGATTTGATGTGAACTTCAAGTCTGAATTAAAGATGATGCAACTTTTTAATGTTGGTAACTATATTAACACAATCATCTTTAAGTTTGAAACATTTGGAAGGAAGAGTAGAAACATTTTTCAAAGTTAAAATTATTATTAAAAAGTAAAAAAAAAAAAAAAAACTGGAAGAGAAATTAGCTTTGTATAGAGCCAAAAGTATTGCATGTGCAGCCGCACTCCCTTTATCGCTTTCAACAAAACAAATGCTGCTCTACCCAATACCCAAAGATATTACGACAATCCTTCATAATTTTAGAAGAACCCAATCACTGACTTAATTGCAGAAATACCTATTTTTATTACTTCCAACAACCTCAAACTACCCCCGTTGCAAAAATAAAAAACCAAGAACATGGTGATACCAATTAAGTCAATCTACAATACCAGTAGCAGATCAACACTTGGCTACAGATTTGATTCAACAATAAAATGTATAAAATAAGCGAGAATCACGGCCCATTTATTTGGCCAACCAATTAAGAAAATCCACTCTTTTTTTGTCTACATGCAAAGATCATGATTTGGCTAATCATCCCAGCTAATTACCATTGTTTTTTCTTCTCTAAATTACGTCTCCCACTTAATCTCTCTTCACGTGATTTCAAGCTTTCCTTTTGACATCAATGTATTATAACTTCAACACGCGTACGCAATTTATCTATTTTAATTCATAACCTTTTTTCTCTTTCCAAACTTAATTCAGTATAAGAAATCAAATTACAAATGCTTTACCTCATATTATTTCGGATTTGAGTTTTGTTTAAATTTCTTTTCATCTCTTTTGATTTTTATTTCTTTTTTAATTCATTCTAATTCTAATTTTTTTTATATGTGTATTATTTGTAATTTATATTTATAAATTCCTTTTTAAAAAAATCAAACATTAAATTAATTTTTATTGTAGAAGTGAAACTAAAAATTGTATTGGGAGTAGAGGTAAATAAAACTCGATTTAATTCGAAGAAATAAAAAAAGAATTTGAATTTCTAATTATTCGATTTTTTCGAGCCATCGAATAAGTAATTCGAGTTTCGAGTTGAATTTTACAATTCAAGTAATTTAAATAACAAAATGTTGTAAATACCTTTTTCGTCCCTATCTCTTTTGAAAAAGAACAAATTAATTTCTCTCTTAACAAAAATTACAAAAAAAATTTAAAATAAATTCTAAAATTAAAAAATATATATATAATTCTAAAATTTATACTCTTTTTATAGGATGTCTATTTGCCACAAATTCTAAATTACCTTCAATCATTTTCACATTATTTATTGTATTCAATTAAAAATAAATTTTAAGTGAATAAGATCTTGACAAAGTTAGCAAAAGCAAAAACCTTAAATTTTGTGTATTTAGATTTAAAATTTATCATGTACAATTATATATATGGATCTTTCATGTGATTATTTTAACAATAATATAATATGAATTTATTCTATGTTGGTATTAATTAAAAAAATGTGTTAAAAACATATTTATCAATCTTACCTATAGATGATTGTTAGTATTTTTATATAATAAATTATCAAACTATTTGCTAAACTATGTTATTTTAAGAGAAAAAGGAGTTGATTGAGTACAAGTTCAGTTGACATTTGAAGTTTTAGAATTATGAATTTAAATGAATTTAGACATGTAATATCTCAATTAGAGGTGTTTATTTGTCAAGTAGTCTGCCCGATCCAATTGGCTTGGTTTGATTTAGTTAGAGTTTGGGCTTAGATTTTCAACCATGGTTTGGTCCAACCCAATCCGTTTCACTATTTAAAAAAATGATAAAAATATATAAAAATAATTTTATATTATCAATTATATATTTTTATAATTCAATTTATTCTTATTGTATTTTAATCGGGTTTAGGGTAAATCTAAATTTTCTTTGAAACAAGACCTAGACTCAACCTATGAATACTTCTAATTTTACTCATTGAGTATAATTAATCAATGTTTAAGGGTACTTTAAGAAATATAAAAATAGAATAAAAAGAATCAAAGTGTACATCAATTTCGTCATTATTTGCGTATGTGCTTTGCATATATATACTATTATTGGAAGGGGCAATTACATGTTGGAAAATTTGGACATCACATATATAATAAGGATAATTACATGTTATTATTTACTATCATGATAGGTTAGCCCAAATTAAAAGTGATCTAATTTGGTTAGAGTTTTATTATGTGTAGATACTCTTCTAATCAAATTCTAATTAATGATGGGCTAATTAGAATTTGAATGCTAATGTTATAAATATTACGGTTATGGTCCCCAAATTATACACAAGATATCTTTTCTAATATCCCATCATTAGGAAAGAGAGAGCAGATATTCTCTGAATTTCTTGTGTGCTAATTTGGAAGATCAAATCCCCAAATTCCAGAAAGTTTCAAGGAATCCATGGATTCAGGTACGCTTCCGCATCTAGTTTTATTCTTGATTTATCCTGGTTTATTAAGTTATATTATAGATTTATTTTATAAAATCTAATAATTGGTATCAGAGCTTTATCATGTTAAATTATTGAGAATGAATTGATTATTTATTAATTTTGGATTGATTCGTTTTTCTTTTTTTAATTTTATGGATTTGATATTTTAATTATATATTATGTTGAATCTTTGAGATTCTTGATAAATTTTTGGGTTTTGATTCTTTAAATAAAGTTTTAAAGTTTTATAAATATAATCTAGTTTAATATTTGCATATGTTATTCGAAAGATGAAGGTTTATATATTTATTTATAATCAATTGATAAAAATTGATTTGTGAGATTTCTTTTTCTTCTTTTCACACAATTATTTTATAAGTTTTGGTAAAGTCATTATTAAATTAAAATTATAGACTTACAACTTTTTTGCAATTGAAGAATTCCAATTGGGTTGTATAATTGGCTTTGAAAGTTGTTCACTTGATAAGATATATATTTTTCGTACTATTTGTTTTAAATTTTCTGTTTGTAGTTGAATATATATGGAATCATCATCTTTTATCTTTTTTTTTTATGATGAATTATATTCACCATTGAATTCAATTCATATATACAAATGATTACTTTTGGTTTCTTTTATAATTATTTTATGTAAGTTTTAGTCTTTATGGAATCTGACTAAAATTAAAATATTTGGGATTATTTTTTTTAAATATGGTGGCTATGAATTTTCATAAGTAGTTGCGCATATAAAGACTTTTATATAATTTGGGATTCTTTTTATATTTTGTGGTTATGGATTTTTTTTAAGTATTTGTGAGTATAAAGAAGTTTTATAATAATGTTTTTAGTCATGAATATAAATTTGAGTTTACATGAAATATGTAAGGCAAGCCACTATAATTTTTATATTTGTGTGTGTATATATATTATATACATATCAATGATTTTGAGGATTAATGCATGATTATAGTTTGTGTGAACAGACGTTTATAACCATTATTCAATAAGATATCTTTTATAGTTTAATTGGTGAAATTAAGTTTTGATGGATATCATTGAAGTTAATTTTTTTGTTATGGTTATATATTCAATTTTATGGGTGCTTTGGTGCAAATTCATGTCAACTATATACATATTTAAATATTTTGGTTTTAAATTTGGTTATATAATCTTAGGTTTTGGCATCTTATGATTCTAAATATTTGGTTAAATTATGATGATATGATTTATTGTATGAATTGTGGGATATGCCAACTATTATGATTTTATTTTTTGAGATTTATTGGCTTGAAAATATTTTTCAAGTATTTATGTGAATATCTATTTAATCATAAATACAACTTTGGATTTACATGGTAAATTTAGGGTAAGTTTTTCTATTTGATTATGAATACATGTATATGCGTGAATTGCTTTGGTGTTTTTATCCATGTCAAAATTATGAATACATGTGCTTGTTAATTATTTGGCTTTGAACCACTACATTATTTCTGTTTGGTTTTGATATATGATTTTGGAACAAAAAAAAAGGAAGGAAATAGTCAAAAAAAATTTAAGGTTTTCGGTTTTTTTATTGCATTATTAAGACAAACTTATTTTGGGTTATTTCAGAGTCTATAAAGCAATAAAAAAATTAGTTTTGACATTTGACTATTGGGGAAATTTAAATTTGAATATTGGTATGTTTATATATATTTTAAAATAACTTAATTGAAACAAAAAGTCACCAAAGTGATGATTTTTTTTTGTATAAATTATTTTGTTTTAAAATATAAAAGTTTGTGTGCATGTAACTTAAGTTATGTTAATTGGCCCAAGTGAAGGTTAATAATATTACATGTGCAACTATGGTGATAAACATGTGACGGCTATTCAGTTTTACATGTGGGTAATAAATTGGCCCAAATGAATATTTATTATTCGACATGCTCTTATTGTCAATGTTTGATTACTACACCAAGATATCACTTACAAATTAATATTTTTTCCAAAGATGAAATATTAATGGAGTGTCTGATATTTAAGATGAAGTTTACCTTTATTCAAATTATTTTGGTTTAAATTTGAAGTCTGATGTGGAGTTGTTTATGGTTTATGATTTATTCAACTATTATTATATTTGCCAACATCATTGTATGTTGTTTTGGGATAAATATATATATAAATATTTATTATTATCTTTTAATTTGATTGAAAGATGAAATTAAGGTAAATATTTTGAAACAAATAAATTCAGATTTTGGCTTTTAATTAAGGATGTCTAATATTTTAAATAAATTAGTTGAAACAAAATGCCGCCAAAGTGACCTCTTTTGTGTAGATGTTTATTTGAAATATTAAGATAATTATATGTTTTTGTGATTCATGCGTTTATTAATTTACCCAAAGGTAAGTTAATATTTGGCAGAATTACAACGACATCTGTGGTGATAAATGTGTGACAATTATAAGGTATTTTATGTGAGCAATAAGTTAGTCCAAAGATTAATTAATTGTTTGACATAGTTTATTGTCAATGTTTGATTGCTACAACAAGAGTACCGCTTGCTGTTAATATTACTGTCCAAAGACTTGATATTAATGTTGTGTTTGGTATCTTGAGATGGGATTAGCCATTATCCTGAATTTATTGTTTACTATGAATATTGATGTGAGCTTATTTTTATTTATTTTTTGTTCTATATTCAGCTAATTCATATTCTACTGCCACAATATCTGCTAGTATAAATTCTATACCCATACTTAATGGGGCTAATTTCAATGAATGAAAAAGGCACTTACTTATAGTGCTTGGCTATATGAACATAGACCTTGCATTAAAGGAAGAACTACCCGCACCTCTCACTGCGGAAAGCACCCCCTATGTTAAAAGGGATTTTGAGAGGTGGAATCGTTCAAATTGCATGAGTCTAATGATCATGAAGCACAACATTTAGAAGCCTTTAAGGGCATAGAATCTGAAAAGATTACTCAGGCCAAGGTTTCCTTGATGAAATTGAGAAACATTTTGCTAAAAACGATAAGGTTGAAATGACATCACTTATGACTTCTTTGATGTCTGTCAAGTTAAGGGTTAAGGAAATTCTGAGCAATCTAAGGGCTATGAATTTTATGATCCCACAATTAGGAATATTTTTGAGACAAGAATTGCAACATTCTTTGAGGATGTTGAGTTTGTGAGGAGAAATAAGGTTAGAAACATTGCTTTTGAGGAGGAATTGGATTCTAACTCAGTTCCTACTATCACTTTTGATGATGTTTAGACTCTCATACCTATCATTGATTAAGAAGTGAATCTAGAACCTCAATAAGACAATGTTAAACAACTCCCTATTCAAGATGAGGTAATTGTTCCAGAAGAACAAACTCAACAACCTCAAGAATGAATGTCATTAAAAAAGTCCACTAGAGAAAGGGTTATAATAGCTTTAGTGGAATATTTTGACCTTAAGCTACATCAGATGAATATTAAGTTAATGGTTTCTCAATGGTAACATTGATCATACATTTATATGGTGCAATTAGAAAGCTTTGTGTCTGATGATACAAAAGTAATGATTTGCAAATTAAAGAACTTCATCTATGGGCTTAAGTAGACTTCTCGTCAATAATATTACAAAATTTACCAAATGATTATCTTATTCGGTTTAGAGATGAATTTTGTTGATAATCGTTTATACCATAAGTTTAGTGGGAGTAAAGTTTTATATTTGGTTTTATATGTTAAAGTTTTATATTTGGTTTCATAAGTTAATGATATACTGCTTGTCAATAATAAGTATAGTCTCAATCAATGCCCTAAGAATGATATTAAGATTACAAAAATGCATTGGATTTTTTTTTTTTTACATTTTAGCAGTGGAAAGTCTAATGTATGTTCAGGTTTGTATACATTGGAATCTTGTATACACTATTGGGATGTTAGGTAGATATTTTAAGCAATCTTGGTTTGGACCATTAGATAGCATCCAAGAGGGTTATAAGGTATTTTCAGAGAACAAAAGATTACATGCTCACATATTGGAGGTCTAATAAGTTAGAGATCATCAGGTATATAGACTCCGATTTTGATGGAATATGGATACAAGATTTTGTCACTGAGGTGCAAATTGTGAAAATAAATTGTAGTCTTTTATTCCAATAGCAACAGGAGCACATTAAAGTTAAAACACATAGACTTTTAAGTTCCTGGTTGTTAAAGTAAAAGTTCAGAGTGGTTAAGTGCTTATAAAGCATATTAGGACAAACTCCATGATTGCAGATCCGCTCACTAAGGAACTATACCTAAGGTTTTATAAGAGCACATTGCTCATATGGGTGTAATGTTATTTAAAGGATATTTGGTTTTAGTGAGAGTTAGTATTTTTAAATGCTTTTATGTTATAGACACATTTCCAATTATTTCAGTTTAAAGATAATAAGTTTATTTTCTGCAGAAATAAAGATTATTTGGTTTATTCACACTCTGATTTTGGTAAGATTTGATCTCACTAAGGAGGACCAGTTGGAAATAGACATGTTTAGATCATATTGCATGTAATTTCCATGCTACATGTCCATACTTGATCTATGTCATTTGGTTGTGTTAATATACGTGATCATGGATGGATTTAGTTACGATATTTGTAACGAAAGTCGCCTTGGTTCTATGTTAACATAATTAATGGACGAGATTGTACGGAATGCCTTTTGGATATAATAGTAAAATTTTGAGCTCATAAGGTTATATAGACATGTAATTATAAAGTAATTAGTATATATATGTGGTCCAAGTGGGAGATTGTTGGAAAATTTGGACATCACATATATAATAAGGATAATTACATGTTATTATTTACTATCATGATATGTTAGCCCAAATTAAAAGTGATCTAATTTGGTTAGAATTTTATTGGGCTTTTAATTATTAAATAAAGTATGGGTCAAATATGTGTAGATACTCTTCTAATCAAATTCTAATTAATGATGGACTAATTAGAATTTGAATGCTAATGTTATAAATATTAGGGTTATGGTCACTAAATTATACACAAGATATCTTTTCTAATATCCCATCATTAGGAAAGAGAGAGCAGATATTCTCTGAATTTCTTGTGTGCTAATTTGGAAGATCAAATTCCCAAGTTCCAGAAAGTTTCAAGGAATCCATGGATTCAGGTACGCTTCTACATCTAATTTTATTCTTAATTTATTCTTAATAATTTGACATGACAGATCCTGATTTATTAAGTTATATTGTAGATTTATTTTATAAAGTCTAACATTACAAACTCTTATTTTAACTATAAATCAAATATAAAAAATATTAAAAATTGAAAGAAAAAAAAAAGAGAATAGGAAGTCAATAAATGGAATTAAATAGGTGTAGCCAAAGAAAGATTCGGGTATTAAATTCTTCGACCCTAGTTTAAGTCCTATTTAACGGCCGCAGACAGTGGCCAGTGCCATAAAAAAGAAGAAGCTCATTTAATGTTTTTAAGAAAAATAAAACAAAACAATTATTTTTTCTTTTGTCCCTTTTTGAAAATTGATGTTTTACAAATGAACCATGTGCTTTGGACCAGCTAATAAGAAAACCATTCATACTGAAAAATTAGGGAAAAAAATTACCCACTGTTACAAAATGGAAACACAATAAGAAATTAAAGCATTTTAAATAGTAAAAGTTAAAAAAAAAAAAACTATTTTGCTAGTCTTTCCAATAGACAGGGACATATTCACTATATTTAAGGGCAATTTCCCATTTAGAAAACTACAAAAACCACGCGGTTTCAATTTTCAAGCATAGGAAACACACCCTTTCTAACCTTGCAGTGCATGTGCCGTTGCTTTCTTTTTCTTTTTTTTGTTGTTCTGCTGAAATTGTACTATTTTTTTCTTGGGTCAATTTAACAAAGTTAAAAAATATGTATATTTATTATTGAATAAATGACTATAAAAATATAATGAACATACTGTATGATTAAGGACATACGTATGTCCGAGATTAAGCAATTGAAAAAACTTGGATGGAGTTTTATTAATTATTTTCAGTATCATAATATTCTACCTTTTTGGACCCTTTTATTTTCTTTTTCTTAAAAAAAGGTTGGCCTTTTGCATTATTGGTCCCCAATAGCTGAAAAGTGGTAGTTAATTTTAGTTGCAAGTTAACTGTGGCCTTAAATTCTATAAAACCCCCTTCTCCCCTCTCTATTTCCTTCACTCAACTGCCTCACATTTTCTCTCAAAGTTCACTACTTGTGTGCAGACAAAAATGGCTTTTGCTGGGTTTCTCTTGTTAGGTTTACTTTCAATGGTCTCAGCTGTTCATGGATATGGTGGTGGATGGACTAATGCTCATGCTACTTTCTATGGTGGGAGTGATGCTTCAGGCACAATGGGTATGTATGCCTGCCCCCCCAAATTGAGCCAACTTTTGGGATACAATGGTTGGCTTAATGGACTAAACTCTTTAAGTTATGATTTTGCAGGTGGTGCTTGTGGTTATGGGAACCTGTATAGCCAGGGATATGGGACAAACACCGCAGCTTTGAGCACAGCTCTGTTCAACAATGGGCTTAGCTGTGGGTCTTGCTATGAGATTAAGTGTGTGAATGATGGCAAGTGGTGCCTGCCTGGTTCCATTGTGGTCACTGCCACCAATTTCTGCCCTCCAAACACTGCTCTCCCAAACAATGCTGGTGGGTGGTGCAACCCTCCCCTGCAACACTTTGACCTTTCTCAACCTGTCTTCCAACACATTGCTCAGTACAAAGCTGGAATTGTACCTGTTTCTTACAGAAGGTAACTTCATTTGAAGTAGTAGTAGTAGTAATAATAATAATAATAATAATAATAATAATAATAATAATAATAAAGGTCAATAGTGAGCATGTTTATTAACAGGCAATAACTGACTATTTGGTACTGCAGGGTACCATGCAGGAGAAAGGGAGGGATAAGGTTCACAATCAACGGCCACTCCTACTTCAACCTAGTCCTCATCAGCAACGTCGGCGGTGCCGGTGACGTACATGCGGTGGCCATCAAGGGTTCCAGGACTGGTTGGCAACCCATGTCCAGGAATTGGGGCCAGAACTGGCAAAGCAACAACTACCTCAACGGGCAAAGCCTGTCATTTAAGGTCACAACAAGTGATGGCCGTACCGTGGTCTCCTACAATGTTGCCCCAGCTGGCTGGTCTTTTGGGCAGACCTTCACTGGCGGCCAATACCGCTAGAGAAAAGAACGAAGAAAACACCCATCTTTATTATCTTAGCCTTATCAATTAAATACAATATATACCAATTAACTAGCTTGACTTTTTAGTATATCTAGCTAGTAGATTATACTATATTAATGTGAAGGGTTTATTTTGAAAATAGCCCCTTTATCAGTTTTTCAACAAAGTATTTGTAAGGGCAGAGGTGGACTTTTACCACCCGCCACCATTGCATTTTGTTTTGGCTTTGTATTTGCATTTCTTGTAAGCTGCTTTGGCTGAAAAGTGTTATTTGGCTTTCATTTGTATGATGAGTAAATTGTAAATTTGCAATTTCCGCTAGTAATGAAAAACTGAATTTCTGATTTATGTTTATTGCATTAGATAAAAATATTAATTAACCTACACAAAATTTGGGCTTTGGATTGTTTCCTTTTTAACATAGTTTAGACCAAATTTTCAACAGCAGTTGGGACTTTGGGACCTGCAAAATATGTCAATTGGGTCACCTAAGTGTCCAATTTCAGCACAGGCCCTTTAGCCTAAGCTATAAACCAATATGGAGAGCTAGTAGGGACTTGGAATGGCTCAGCAAACAATTTGCAATCTGGAGGCATTTCAATTCAGACTGAATTTTACTATATCTTGAATCAAATCGGGTTGAATTTCTGAAAAAGAAAACCCCTAAATTCTCAAACTTATTTTAACTTTATTGTTTCATAAAATTATTAGTATGACAGTTGAGCAAATAATTCATTGACTTGTGGAATTGCACCCAATGAAAGCACATAAAACTTTCTTTTTTCTGTTTTTTTTTTCTTTACCTTTTCATATTCTTTTTATTACAATCACACAAGGTTGTTAAAATAGGTAAAATATCAAAGCTGAGGGGAAAAAATCTAATCGGGGAGACATGTCTAAAAGAAAACCAGTTAATTCAAATGACAATGTTTAAAATCTTTGTCTCATCTACTGCCTAGTTAATTTCTGTTACACCATGCCATTTTCTTGGCATTTACTAGGGAAAGTGACATGCATTAAATCCTGTCACGTAGAAATCTACGTTTGAAGCTGCAAAGCCACCAAGCCTCGTGTGTATAATCACACCCTATCGGGAGGGAAAATGAAAAAAATATTTCATTTTTTGACTTACTGTTAAATTTAAATTCAAAACTTATCCCTCCATAGAAAATGTGTTTAGTAATAAATTTATAATTAAATTTCAGTGTAATTATTTGTTAGAGAACTATTGAATTAATGAATCTCACTCAACTGAGGTTAATTGAACTTTTGTCATTATTTGCTCCATCTCTTAAGAGGGGAGTTGAGAATTAGAGAAATTATACAAAATAATTAAACATAAGTTATAATTATATTTTTTTTCAACTAAATACATTTATTAGAGAATTACAATTCCTTATAATTATAAGAGAGTGTATTTAGTATTCCAATAATTATAGTTTCTTACAATTACTCTATAATTTCCAAATACATAAAAAGAACATTTAGATAAATGTCTATCTTATAAAGAAATAAGTAATATGATATCCCTTAAACACTGTCTCGAGTTCAAATTTTATGAAAAAAAAAAATCAGAAAATTTTACTTCTCTTCTTGACTTCAAATTTTAATTAAATTCAAAAATCATTAATATATATATATATATATATATATATATATATAAAAGTTAATGTTAGTGGATTGTACTTTAATGGCAGTGGGAGTAGGGATTGATGGACTATGTAAAAAAGAATTGGATGGCATATCAAATCAGTGTTTCATTGTTTGCTTGTCCCGTAGCTTACCGTCTTTTTCACTTGAGATTTGCCTCCAATGTTCAAATCTTCTACATAACGTGACTCCTGAAAACAGAATCTTAGGGAAATTTTACTTTAAAAAAAAAAACTGTTCCAAATTTCTTATTGATTTTGAAATAAATAAAGTTATATTTTATTGAAGAAACCGATAATTTTGTTCAAAAAGTTTAAAACCCGAATTTAAACCCATTAAGAGTTAGTTAAGCATTGTTTTTAGAAAATACTTTTAAAAAATATTTTTAAAAAGTGATTTGAAGAATATTTTTAAAACTTTTAATTTAAAATTTGAGTGTTTAATATTGCTGTCAAAAAATATTTTTAAAAAATAAAATATCTATTTTAGACATGGTATTGTAAAGAACAAATAAATATTTAAATAATATTTAAATTAGTTAATATTATCATATTATAATAATAATATAGAAAATAATTTATTATAATTTATTGTTAATATTTTAATATATAAAAAATAAATTTTAAATATTTTTGAAGTAATTAACTAAAGAAGACAAAATACATGTGTTGGAAGAATGAATTTTATTTAAGAAAAAATACTTTTAAAAAGTAAAAAATTCTCTTTATAAATTAATTGTTTAGTATTTCTTTTACTTCAAAAGTATTTTTTATGTAAAAAATGCTTTCAAAAAGTAGTACTAAATACAGTTTAAATACGATGGTGATTAAATCTCGTATTGAATATTTGTGTGGAAGTGGCAAGCAAAGGCATGCGGCCGTATCAGCTTAAGAGAAGCTTATGCTTTGAAGCAACCTTGAAGTTTCTAGGAACTTTCATTAATGTTGTATCTTGAAATCCAGATCGCTTTAAAATGTCCTTTTTTTTTTTTACTTCAATATATTAATATTATTTTGTTATGTCCTATCATAAATAAATCCTACAATTGTTTTTCATACCTAAACACTTAGTTTCTGTTTATTTTATTGAAAATAATTTTAAAAAATTAATTTTTGGAAAATAATTTAATTTTTTTGAAAAAGATAATATTTTTTGGTGTTTAGATGAATCTGTGTAAAATATTTTATTGTTTGGTAAATTTCTTAAAAATATTTCATAAAAATTGTTTTCAATTAAACAAATATACATTTGAGATTTTCTTATTTTTTCATTGTTTAATTGAATTTATTTTTATCTATAATTTTATATTTTACATTGTTTTTGCATATATTAAAAATATTATGTTAAATTCAGATTCATTACAATGTCATTTTATAATTACATGACTACTAAGTGGGTATTTTTTTATTTAAAAATGTGGCATCAACAAAATTGACAAAAAAATTTAACGATGCCAACAATTGGACTTGATTTTCAAATTTGAAAAGTAAAGGGACTAAATTATTGAAAATAAAAGTACAAAGACAAAATTACAAATCTTTGAAGTGTACATAGACTTATGACATATTTTAACCTTTATACTACAAAACATTTATTATTAATATATTTATAATTGTAATAAATATTTATTATTAAAATATTAATATTAAATATTTTCAATAATATGTGAATAATATTATTTAAAATTATTATTTTTAAAATAAAATTAAAATATTAAATAATTTATTAAAATAATAAATTGTATTTATTATATTAATAATTTATTATATGACTAAATATAAATAATTAAAAATGTATGTTTAATAATATTAAAAAATATAATATTTTAAATATTTTTAAAAATAAAAATAAAAATTATTATCAATATAATAATATTAAGCTTGATTTAAGTTAATTTTTATATAAAAATAAAATTATCTATAGATGATTTCTTTTCTGGAAAATGACTTACGTTTTTCAAAAGGATAAGTCATTTTATAGGAAAAAGGGCTTATTTTACCTTGATCTGTAAGTCATTTTCTGTTGACCAAACTATTTTCTGTGAAACAAACACAGGAAAATGCAAAAAATATTTTTTGTAAAACTTTTTACATGTAAATAAATGGACCCTTAAGGTTATCCGATTTTGCTGTAAAATTAGTGTGGTAAAGATTTCATCATCTTAGTGAAATCATATTAATAATTATATAATGATTAAAAATCTTAATACCCTTAGATGTTAAGTTGACCATATTTGGTGACGATCTTTGTATATTTTAATTGTAATTAGCGTATGTAACACCCCTAACCTGTAACCGTCGTCGGAATAGGTTAAGAGGCATTACCGGACTTGTAACTCAATTCAGAACAATCAAATATCTGATAACGTCTATTCTCACTCAATATCATTCATTCACATTCACTATGTACTTAAAACAAGTATATCAAACTTTAATCATACATTCGGGACTAAATCATAACATGTTAAAAATTTCAGAAACTTAGAAAAGAATTTCCACTTTTCAAGTGCCACATGCCCGTGTGAACAGGCCGTGTGAGTAGACATGCCTGTGTCTTAGACCGTGCGAAAACAGGGCATACATACTGACTTGTGTCACACGGTCAATGACACGCTCGTGTGCCAAGCTGCGTGAAAATTGGAGAGGATACTGACTTGGGCCACATGGCCAACCACACGTCCGTGTGTCTAGCCCATGTGCCCTTCGAAATGGCCACACACGCCCATGTATCAGGCCGTGCCAAACTGTAGGGTATACTGACTTATGCAACACGGCCACGTTACACGTCCGTGTGCTAGGCCGTGTGCCATATAGGGGGTATACTGACTTGTACTACACGGCCAGTCACACGCCTGTGTGTGAGGCCGTGTGGAGCATACTGACTTCAATTTCATTTTCACACCAGGGGACACACGGCTGAGACACACGCCCGTGTCCCTGTCCGTGTGGACAAAAATAGGCTATTTGCAAATCTATTTTGCCACCCTATAAACACAAGCATAATTGACCACATTTATGCAACTCAATTAGTAACCAAAATAACCATTTCAATACATAATATTTGCCATATCAAAACGTAACAAATTCATACCCAAATACCTATCCATCATTATGCATAATCCATTCATTTAACAACCATATATCAAGACTTCACTTGCATAATTTCATTCCATCATTCCTTACCAAAACACTCCTTAATTGAATATTTCAATTCAACCAAAACACAATATCAAAATAAGCCAAATCACATGGCTTACTTATACATAAAAATATACCAAAGTCATGATATTAAATAACGTAACTATCATCTTTCAAACTAGCCTATACATGCCATATTTACAAATTCACAAGTTCAAAAGTACCAATCGAAAATTGGATAGTGTGATGTGCAACTCTGACTTGTCCGAAACGAGCGAGCTAGCAAACCTCTATAAAACATAGAAAAAGAAACAAAGTAAGCTTATAGCTTAATAAGCCCGTATAATTCAGAATTAAACTTACCATTTATACATGATCAAAACAATACAAATATGCAACCAATTCAATTAACCAACACCTAATCACAAGTATTCATCACATGTTAGTCTTTGTAAAAATACATGAAATCATCCATTAATACAATGCTATCATCATTCCAGAGTCATATATCATGTATAACATTAGTAACATTTATACACCGTAACTCATCCGTATAACATTATTTAGGCCCATTGAACCTATTCGAACTTCAAAGGATATCGAGTGAACAATGTCAGTAATCCATCAATTCATTATCATGTATGCTTTTTCGAGTCATGAACGGTAAGCTCCTCCTGAGCTGATGAACAGTAAGCTTTATTGAGCTGAAACGGTAAGCTCTAGCGAGCTGAAAACAGTAAGCTCTTTCTAGCTGATATATCGGTAAGCTCATACGAGCTGTGGTGAGTCCGCAACAAATACAGGAGCTCGACCAAAACAATAATCCTAGTAACATGTCACTCGTATCCAAAGAATTCATATGGTTCAAACAGGACTCAGTAACATATACATTATATCAATAAATCATTCATACTTCAAGTATTTTAATTATACATATGCATTTCAATAACTACAAGTATAGAAAAGTTCGATTCTAATTATACGAACTTACCTTAAGTTGCTCGGATGAAAATTATCGTCTATTCGTCAACCTTTCTTTTTCCCCGATCTAGTTCCAGTATTTGTTTATCTTGATCTATATAATATCAAATTAAATCATTCAAATTTCCATTCAATTCAATTTAGCCTAAAACATTTATTTTGACCAAATTACAAATTTACCCCTAAACTTTTAACTACTTTGCAATTTAGTCCTTAACACATAAGAATGCAAAATTGCACAATTAGGCTATAACCCATGGTAGCCAAATTTCCTATATGCTATTAGCAACCCATATCTTTCATTATTTCATACTTTTAACCACCTAATTTTACACATTTCTCAATTTAATCCATATTTTGCATTTTTGTCAAAAATCACTTTACAAAACTAGTTCAACTATCATTAAGCTTCCATAATCTATCATTAAACATCAAAGAACTCAAGTATTCAACAATGGAACTTTACAAAATCATGAAAAAATTCAAAAATTAAGGTACGGGCTAGCTAGATTAATCTGCAACAAGCTAAAAATGTAGAAATCATTAAAAACTGAGTCAACTTTGTACCTTAATTTAGCTAAGAATGTGCCAAAACCATGGAAGCTTCAAACCATTATTTTCTTTCTCAATTTTGGCAAGATGATGAATGAATTAACATTGTTTTGGCTTTGTTTTATTATTATTATTATTATTAACTTAATACATAAATTACTATATTAACCTTATAATTATAATTTATAAATCACTTGAATAATGTCGAAGAATGTCCACTTACATTATAAATGGACTAATTACATAATAAGGACTTCCATATTAATAAACCATAGCTATTTAATACTTTTAAACAATAGAACTCAACTTTTACGCATTACGCGATTTAGTCCTTTTTATCGAATTAAGCATTCAAACAGTAAAATTTCTTTACGAAATTTTCACATAGTAATTCTATTATGCTGTAAATCTTATTAAAATAATAAAATAAATATTTTGACTTCAGATTTGTGGTCCCGAAACCACTATTCTGATTTGACCGAAAAACGGGCTGTTGCAGCATATAATAATATTCACATTTATAAGTGTCAAGTTATTCTCTAATATGTAATGTATATTTAATTATTTTTTACTGTTGGAAGCTAAGCCCAAATAAATGTTTTAGTAGGATCTCGACATCCATGAGTATTAATGTAATACCCCATACCCATATCCTAGGCCGGGACGGAATACGAGGTGTTACCTAACTTAAACTCGCGCTTGTAACCATTTCTGAGTCTCCAAGACTGGGAACAAATTTAAAAATTTCTCAAACTTATCAAAACATCTTTAATATGGGCGTACGAGGCCCAAAACACACATCAGAAGTCATTCGGGACCAACTCGGGTTCTTTAGTCAACTTTAGAAAAATAACACTTGACACAGGGGCACACGCACTTGTAGGAGGGGCAACATGCCCGTGTGACCATTTCGACATGGCCGTGTTGTTGGTTCGTGTGGTTCACATAGCCTAAGCAATACAGGGACATGCCCATGTCCCTCACCCGTGTGGAATTAATTCTAAGTTCACACCTACAGGGGTTTTCACACGGCCTGACACACGCCCGTGTCCTTCAGACGGCCATGACACGCCCGTGTCCTAGCCCGTGTGTAAAAACTTAGACATTCTATTTTTGACTTCAGTAATTTTTAAGGGACACACGGCTAAGGCACACGCCCGTGTACTAGGCCGTGCCCTTTACACGGCTAAGACACACGGCCGTGTCTCTACCTGTGTGTTTACTACCATGCATACTGACTTACAAATTTTACATGCAAGGGACACACGGCTGGACAACACACCCATGGGGCTAGCCGTGTGTCACACACGGTCTAGACACACGCCCGTGTAGACAAAAATAAGGCTATTTACGAAGCCTCTTTGCCACCCTTACTTACACAACCTACACAATAACAACCAAAACCAATACAAGACTATTTCATGCAACCAAATTAGCCACAATAGACAACATTCCATTTGTGCATTTTATTCATCTATGAAGATAGCATCTTTCTATATAAATCAAAATGAATACTAGCCATCATTCAAGGCTTAATACAAAGGAGGGATTTATCCCAAGCCAATACATTTGACCTAACACAAAACACAAGTCTAATTCCCTATACATGCCATCTTCAAAAATATAAATCAAACTATACCGAATACTTCAATTGATAGTGTGATCGATATCTCTAACTTCCGTTGATCCTTGAGCTAGATAGGCGGCACTATAAGAAAATGGAAAAGGAGAAGGAGTAAGCATAAAGCTTAGTAAGTTGCACATAAATAAATAGAAAACATAACTTTACCATTCATCAACAAGTATCACAATACACAAGTGGGTACAAGCAAAACTTACTCATCAATATTTAATACACATCATATAGCTTATATTGAGCTCATGTCTCATACATACCAAATAGGTACCTGTGTCACTCACAACACGATTATACCTTCCTCATTAACTAGAAAACATAATTATCACCGTTGAACCATTTGGAACATTGTCGGATATTCCATAAGCCTCGAACCTAGGGTAAGGTGTCGATGCCATGTCCCAGACATGGTCTTACACTGACACATTTCATAGCCGATGCATGTCCCAAACATGTCTTACATTGGCTTACATCTCGAGGTCGATACATGTCCCAGACATGTCTTACACTAGCACTCGTCTCAATGCCGATGCCATGTCCCAGACGTAGTCTTACACTGGCTCTCATAATGTGGCCGATGCATGTCCCAGACATGTCTTACACTAGCTCACACAAGTGACCCATATGCCCTGGCATGAATATCCGATTTATTCTCTAGGTTTAAACATGAACTCTACTATCTCAATTATTATCATGCTTTCTCAATTTCCACAATCAAGCAATTCATGCTATATTAATTCAAATACAATTCAACACATACGTTAGTGATTTAGTTGTATTATTTACATACAACTTACCTCAGATTACAAAATATACCGATTAAACGATTTAGTCGATTTGCTTGGGTTTCCCCCGATCTAGGTTCGGATTCGGTATTTCTTGACCTATAATAACAAAATGCACTTATTAGTCACTTTGTCAATCTAGGCACTCAACAATTCACAATTGGGAAAAATAACCATTTTGCCCCTATACTTTTGCAAAATGACCATTTTACCCCTCAACCCAAAAATCAATTTTTATCGAATTTATTTATTTCTTAAGACTAGCCGAACCCTTTTTACTCTTATGGCAATTCCAAATTCCCACTATTTCACACATTTAGCATCTATTTTACAACTTATGCAATGTAGTCCTTTTAGGTGTTTTCATGCTAACACCTTTCACAAAAGTTGTTTATAAGACAGCTAAGGCTCATTTTCTTCCATAAAAACTCAGCAAATATTACAAATCCTTTCATGGTAAAACCCTAAAATCTTAATCATTTTGCAAAATAGTACTCTCATTTGAAAGCTTATGCTTCAAAGGTCTCAAAAATGTAAAAATCATTAAGAAAAGTCATGAAAATCACTTACTTGTGAGGAGATAACTTGGCTGAAATTTTGAAGCTCAAAAACCCCTCTAATGGCTGAAATTTTCGGTGGTAGGAGAAGGGAATGAAAGGATGAAGTCATTTTGTTTTTATTTTAATCAATTAAGTCACCAAACCACTTAAACATTTGACTTTTTGACCCATTTGTTCCCTATGGCCGGCCATGCCTCCCTAGAGGGTCTAATTGCCCTTTAAAGGCCCCCAATTTAGGTTCTCTAGCTATTTGGAACTTTTAACCATTAAAATAGGACTTTTTCACTTTATGCGATTTAGTCCTTTTTCGCAATTAAGCTCACAAACGCTAAAATTACTTCACCAAATTTTTCATGCACTCTTAAAAACATGCTATAACATCTAAATAATAATAAAATAATTTCTCTAACTTCAGATTGGTGGTCCCAAAACCACTGTTCTGACTAGCCTTAAAATCGGGCTGTTACAATTAAGTTTAAATGTATTTAAATTTTCACCATTTACCATAAATCTAACCTTAACAAAGACTTTAGTGGGAACTCAATTACCATGGGTGTCGAGTTTTGTTGTAATTTAATTTTAACCATTTACCTAAACCCTAACCTTCATAAATGGTTGATGACGCCTATGGGAGTCAACTTCTTCAGAAAACATTTTTTTACCGTGCTTATAAATATTCCTTCATAAATAAATGTTGGGTTCTTAAGCTAAAAATCTCTCGAAAACCTTTATTTTCACCTTAAACTTGATCTTTTAAACCTTACTGTGGCTATGTTGAGGGAAGTGAATCATATAACTCTAGTAATTGTTGATATGATGATTTTTTTATTAACTTATTAGTTAAGAATGTATTTATTGATTTGTTGTTAACATTTAGTTTGAGTATTGAATTGTTATTTATTGAATTTAAAATATTTATTAATTTTTTCTTTTAGACTTTCAGTTACTTACTAGTTTGAGGAATGAAGCCTCCAAACTCGAAGTAATGTAAATTATCTAATGTCGGGAGAAGACCACATTCGACTTAGACATTGTCTATATGTAGCGGTGCTTTTGAAGGTCACTGAAGTACCTTGTATTCCATTGTGATCGTTATTGCTCTCGACCTTGGTGGAAAGGTGGAGACCAAAAACTCTTAACTTTCACTTCCTTGTGGTGAAGCGACAATCACATTAAAAGATGCAATCCTAATCATGGGCCATCCAATTGAAGGAGCCATTGTCACTAGAGTGGTTGAATTTGAGCTTGGGTCAGAAATGAGAAGGCTAATCGATCATTACCCAAAAAACAAGGATGATTTCAAATCGGGATAATAAAGTTCTCCTGGTTGAATACATTTGTCTAGCATCATCTAGTCGACAATGTGAATGACAAAGAGGTTGATCAATATTTAGACCTTATATACTATACATCATTAGTGAAGTGCTTATGGAAAATAAATCTAAAAATCTTTACCACTTAATGTATCTACCATTGTGTTAGAGGACCTCACTTGTGTTTGCTCATATAGTTGAGTGTCCACAACATTGGCACTCATGTACTAGGCCTTTAGCATTTAAAACGCATTTTAGGTTATTAGTTTTTATAATATGACTAATAAAAAATGTAATATATTTTTATATTCAGGGTCAATTTGGATCATACTACTTATTATTAGGAGCTTACACAAATCCGAATTGACATTGATAAATATTAAGCTTCAAAGGTTAATTATTAATTTATTTTACTATTTATTGAATTGATTGTTATCATCATTTTTATTTTTTCTAATTGTTAATATGTATTTGCAATTCTAATGGACACTATATTAAACTAAGAACATTTATTCTGTAATGACCCGATTCTCAATGGTGTTGGAAAATTCAATTTTGAATTGAATTTAACGAAGAAAATTATTAAATACTTTAAATATAATAAATATGTGTTGATTACAGAGTTGTAGAGTCAAATTAGTAAGTTAAATTAATTTAGATCGATTATTTATTATAGTACAAAGACTATTTATAAAGTGAGCAAAATAGATAGAAATAATTAGAGAATAGAGTAGGTCCTTATTAAGTGATTAAACCAAGGCCTTATTAATGAATAACCTATAATAAAATTAGTGCTAGTGGTTGACGATGATCCAAACGATTCATTCCCATTAAACTCACCATTAAAAGATCACGACCTTTGATAATTTATGAATTAGATTTAGTGAAAATTATTATTGTAATAGCCCATTTTCGGTGAGATCGGAATAGTGGTTTCGGGACCACAAATCTGAGCCAAAATTAATAATTTATTTTGTTTTATTTTATGGTTGGCATCAATATTGGAAGGTCACATGAAAATTTTGGTACGAAAATTTTACCGATTGTGTGTTCAATTAGGGAAAGGACTAAATTGTATAAAGTGTAAAAGTTGGGTTCTAGTAGCTATAGGTATCAAATAGCAATGGAAATCAAAACTTAAGATCCTTATATGGTAAGTAGACCATTGAAGAGTAGTTATTAGATATTTTAATGGTAAATTACCGTTTTCGGGTCCGAGGTAAGTTCGTGTGTCAATAATAATGCAATGCTTGTTTAAATTAAAAATCCCTTATTGTTATTGTATGAATGGCATGAGTGAATACATTGAAAGGTGATGGGATGAGTTCATGATGTGAAAATATGATATAAAACAATGATGCATGGAATTCAAGAGAACATGATTAGTAAGTACATAATTAATGTGACAATGTATGATATTTCTAATGCCTTGATAGTATGTGAAATGTAAATGTTTCATTTTTACCATGTATTATATGTCTTGATGTTTCATGTATTATACGTTAATTGTTACCATGAAAACATGTTGATATTATGAAACTATTGTATTGATGAAAAGATGGTAAAATGTCCCGGTTGAATAAAAAGGACATCTGATGGATACGCTATTCTTACATGATACGAGGTCCTACATGTGTTGCAGAAAAGGATTTAGCCCAGACGGGTAATCCAATGATCTCAAAATAGGAAGGATCTAGCCTGGACAGGTGTTCCTTGAGTGATTAAGCCTCTCGAAGAATATGGGTGCATTAAGGATTTAGCCCGGATGGGTAATCTGATTTCCCGACATTGCTCTATGAGTTATTACAACAGGGGGTTTAGCCTGGACTGGTAATCCCACCGTAAGATGTAAGGTTCACGGGAGTACATACTTGTGATGATCACTTGTATGATTTAACAGTAAATGGGCTATCCATCGAGATTTTCAAGAAATAAAACGAGATTAACATGAGAAATGGAATGGAAATACTTGAAATGATAAATTCATCTATGCTTAGTTGATACTAGAATGATGCATATGATTGTCCTGTTTGGATGAGTGATTGTGCTAAGAGATAGCACAAGTACGTACTCGAAACCCATGAGCATGTGTTTGCCATATGAAATAAAATGGACTTATGATAAGAGTGCAAATGAATGAGTGATATTTATGAGAATAATTTTTATGACAAATTTGTGATGGTTATCATTATGTTGCACTAAGAAAAATTAGTACAATAGCAGCAGTCTAACTTTGAAAATCCACAAAAAATAATGGAAATTGAGTTAGAGGCTGAATAAAATATGAAATTAAAGATTATTGAATCTACTTTCAGGTAAAGGAAATGGTGTAAGTAAAGGAATCTCATATAATAAGATATTTGAATTTTTGTGAAATAGGGTCAGAGTGATCTCAGACTCCCTTGTCTTAACTTTGGAAAAATTATTAAAAATTGTAAAAAAATGATTATGGGTTATAATTTATATGCTTAAAATCCTTAATAAGTATATTTTCAAAGCAAATAGATGAAAGCATCATTCGAGTCTCGTACTATGAGATAATTAATTCATAGTGAAGAAAGGTCGGAACTGCCAGATAGCAAAATAGGGGTAAATTTAAGGAATAAACTGTACTTATTTGCTAGGCCAAAAATTCTAAAAATTTTATGGTGAAAAGCTATGTGAGTCTAGCTTCTTGGAAAATTAACTGTTCTCAATTTAGAGTCCTGTAGCTCTAGATACAAATAATTTAATGACTACAGCTAGAGAAAACAGCTTATCTAGATTTTGAATAAAAAGAGGGAAATTGAAAAATAGCATATTAACACATTGCTTATTATTTTTCATGCGAGCTTACTAAACGTAAAGCTTACTCCCTAATTTCCATTTCATTAGAGTTCTCATGTCGGCTCGGGGTTGGAGATCATCGGAGGCAGCATCACACTATCAAACCAATACCTACGGAGTATTGATGCATATGTTAGAGATATCAAGTGAGTGGCATGTATAGAGACCTAGTTCTATGGCATGAGTTATTATGATTTGGCTAAATTCATTGGTCTATATCGAGCTATTGTATATGGCCATGAGATGTGACACATATTGATTATGGTTTGTAAGTTTAGCTAATCATATCATGGTTTAATGCATACGATGGATGATTTGAACATGTTGTTTGACATGCATGTTTGGTAATATGATATGTGTGTTGGATGTATGATCTATGACCAATTGGGGTGGTCATAGTCATGAAGTAATTGTACGTTATAAAAACAACGTGATAAGGGTTGAACATGAGTGCTTGTTGGATAAGTTAATAATAATAGTAAATGGTAAAAGTGGTCATCAATATGAAAAGTCTTATGAATATGAATTAAGGAATCTAAACTGGGTAATTCCTATAAGAAGACATGTAAATGTTAGGAATATGTCTTGATAAAGAGTGATTAATCACTAAAGTGAAACCATGATTTGTGGCTTTAATACGTATAAGGTTGTAAGGGTTTATAGGTAATATTAAGGCTTAGAAAATAGCCTAAGTGCTAGCTACACGGGCAGAGACACAGCCATGTGTCTCAACCGTGTAGAGGACACGGCCTAGCACACGGGTGTGTGGCCTGGCCATGTGGTTCAAATTGTGTATTGACATTATAAACAGAGAGTTACTCGGCCTGAGGACACGGGCGTGCCTTTGTGTCCACACGAGCGTGTGACCCTATTTTATGAGAAAAATTTCTAAATTTTCCCAAAACTTCCCAAAGTTCTCGATTTAGTCCCAGACTATTTTTAATGCATGTTTTGGGCCTTGTAGGCCCATAATAGGGACACTATGAATATATTTGATTTGTTTTAATTTGGAATGAAATTTTATAGCTCGGATAGCATGATTATTTGTGGTTAAGTCCAGTAACGCCTCGAACCCTGTCTCGGCGTCAGATACGGGTAAAGGGTGTTACAGGAAAGTGAAACTAATGGTGATGAGCTCATCTATGTCTACTTGATATTCATAATTGATTATGTGACTAACTTGTTGAATAAGTGTATGTGTGTTTAGGTAGCTTACCCAAAATCGATGGAATGTAAATTTATGTATACTTGTATTATTAAATATGACCAGTAAGTTTATTTTTCGTTATACAAACTTACTAAGCATAAAATGCTGACTCCGTTTAATTTTCCCTGTTTAATAGTGCTCAAAGCTCGCGAAGGTTGGAAGTCAGTCGGAGCAGTCATCACACTATCCACTATCTCATTTTGGTATAATGGCATGTATAAGCTTATTTGGCCAATGATGGCTTGTAATTGTTGTTTTGTAATCTAGCCATTGGAGTGGCTAGTGGTGGTCTAAGTTTGGCTATTTTTTAAGTAATATTTTGGTAATTACATAAGTTTTTATTATGTGTTAATTTGTTGGAATTATGTTAGCATATAAGTTTATGTTAAGAGTGAGTTTATATCCTTTGCTGCATGAGATAATACCACATGATTGATGGCAAATTTTATATGAATATGATGTTGGTTTGGTGGATATATACTTGTGAGTTTTGGTAAAGGAAAATGGTAAGTTTTGGGTGACAAATGAAGCTAAGAAATGGCTTTATTTTGTCCACACGGGCAAACTCATGGGATTGTGTCTTGGCCGTGTGTGACACACAACTTGCCCTATGGGCATGTGGTCCGGTTGTGTGTCTCCTGCATCTTAAAAATGAGAAACAAAATGCTCAAAATTAGGCACACAGGTAGAGACACTGGCGTGTGTCTCAGCCGTGTGGTTGACACGGCCTTGAACACGGGCGTGTGGCTTGGTCGTGTGACTTCAATTTCTTCATGCCTTAAAAGTCAGAGAGTTATACGGGTTACGGACACAGGTGTGTGTAGTACACAGCCCGACCACACGGGCGTGTGAGCCCTATACCTTGGAAAATTTTTGAAATGTCGCGAAAAATTTTAGGAGTTTCTGATTAAGTCCTGACTTGATTCTAATACTCGTATTGGACCTCGAGGGTCTAGTTAAGGGACATTTTGAATGATCTCGGTAATTGAATAGTAATTTATGTAAATAAATTGTAAAGTGTTCTGAATGTTTCGGTAATGCTCTGAAACCCTGTTTCGACGTCGGATACGGGTTAGGGGTGTTACAATTATTTTATGTTAACATGCAATAGTGAGAGGGAGAAAGAGAAAACAAAGTTTTCAACTTCTCCATTTTATTACCTGAACCATTAAGGATAAAAGAAAGAAATTCTTTAGTTTTCTTCTTCTTGCCGTAACGCCATTGCTTAAGCTAAATACAATGTTGAAATGCTGAAAAGAAAAAGGAAAGCCAAAGTCATTGACGAATAAATATTATAGTTCGTGCTCTCATAATTTAATTTCGCAAGATAATATTATATGTTTATATTGATTTGTTAAATATTCGGAGATGGTAAACTACTTATAAGATTATGCTTGAAAGGTACATATATACTTGAATATGTGAATTGTAGTCATTTATTGGATTTATTGTATTTATATATGTTTGCTTGATGATATCGATACTTAATAATAGGATATTGTCTTATTAATGTTATCGGGTAGTCATGGGTATAGTTGACATGCCATAAGGTCCATTTTGATAGGTGGGAGATTCAGTGCTATGTGCGTACATATCTTGATAGTTCTCTAATACCCTAGGGGTAAAAAATGTATCACCAGCTTCAATAACTTGAGGTACAAGTGTATTCTGATGTGATTGGTTGGATCGGTGCATTTATGCCCAATTAGCACTTCAGTGTGTATTTGGTGTGATGGAGGATTGATCTAGGTATCAAATCTTGTATCCAATTTGGTTAGTAGGGATTAAAAATGTAATACTTCTTATTATATACATGTGTAATTAAAATGAGATAAAAATGTTGAAACATTACATGATTTGATATGCTAAATTAGATGCAAATACCTTGAGGGTAAATCGACAATTATATTGTGAAATTGAATAAAGCATTGAAGTGAATAAGATGAATTGATAAATAATCTATGCTATATACATATCTTTGAGGATAAATGTGAAATTGTTAGTTGGTTAACTTGAGTTATTTTATTAATTATGTTAATTAGAATTTGTTATGTTTATAATTGAATTCGAATTATGTTAGCACCACTAAGTACATATATTACTCATAGTACAATTTTTTTTTTATTTTCATGTGTAGGTTTCGAATAAAAGCTATCAAAGTTTTGTGGCTAGGAATCCAACTCTCAGGCTTAGCTCGAAAACCATTTCAATCCCATTTTGTATGTATATATATGTTTTGAAGTCATATGACATGTACCTAGGTTAGTAGGCTTATTGCCTAAGTTAATTTTGACGCTTTTGGTAAGTGACCTATTGTAACGCCCCGATTTTTGGGCCTGGAAGTATTGGGCCTTGAGTCTGGGTTCGGGTAAAAGACGACCCGAATAATTTGGATGTTTTAATTATTATTATTATTATTATTATTATTATTATTATTAAGTATGTTTAGTTAGTAGTTAAATAAATTACGAAGGGTTTATGGTGTGGAAAAAAAGTCTGGGGCTCGGCCCATAGCTTTAGCAAAATTCTTAAATTTTGTCTCTTAAGGGAATTTGGGCAGTAGGCCTTATTAATAACTTAGGCTGAGTTTTAGCACAAACAAGCACCTGACTCAGTGGCTAAGCATGCTAGGAGGGTGTGGGAGGTGCCTGGGTTCAAGGAACGATGCGCGCAAATGATTTTTTTCTAAGTATTCAGGTTGCGGTTAAAATAGGGCTTAAGAGGAGTTGCGAGCATAATCCAACACAAGGAGCTCCGTGGCGTAGTGGCAGCAGCGTGCTGGGCACGTGGAGAGGGAGCAGGTTCGAGTCCTTGCGAAGGCGAATTTCTCTTTCATTTTTAAGTAGACCGGAGCTTCAGTAGGTAAGGCATTATAAATAAGTTGGGCAGAAACTAGGCATGAAGGAAGTGCCTGGCCCAGTGGTTAGAGACGCTAGGCAGTAGGAGGGGAAGCTGGGGTTCAATTCCCAGTATGCGCAAATGTGGATTTTTTTAAACAATCAGGGATTGTCGCAAGGAGTCCTTATAATTACCTCGGGAGGAAAGATGACACAATCGAGCAAGTGACGTGGTGGTAAGGTGCGGGTAGTGTAGCTAAAGGGTAGAGGTTTGAGTCTGGTAAGGAGCGATGTTTTTGTTTTATCTTTAAATGAACTGGGACTGTCGCAGATAAGCTTTAAGATTAATTGTGACCCTATATTAGTAAAGAAAGAAGCGTGGTGCGGGCTGCAGGCAAGGGCGGGCGGCGCAGCAAGGGGCGGAGAGGTCAGGTTGGAGTCTGATTCGGACACTCCTGGCGGCATGCTGAAGCGGTGCAAGGGGTGCATAAGGATGTTGGTAATCGGTGGAAGATTTTGAGCTGATCAGGGGATTGGGTAAGGATGGGATAAGGGAGGAAATTTAGGAGCTGATCAAGGAGCTTGGTGTTGGCCGAATGTTGGACTCTTGAGGGGCAAGAGTTGGCCGGCCAAGGGTCTTTAGTATAGGCAATTCGGCTAGGTCAATGTGCCATTTTTTCCCCTTGCCGAATATTATTTCCCTTCTCTCATCTCTTTCATTCATCTGCTCTTTTTCTTTTTCTGTCATAGCCGAACCTATACTCTCCCCTCTTTTGCTTCTTGTGTCAATTTCTTTTCTACATTGATTCCTCAAGTGGCCGAATCTACCATCCCTTTCCTTCTCTTCTTCTCTTCATTTGTTTTCTTTACATCTAGGAGGCCGAACCTTGCTATAGCCAAACCCCTTTCTTTTTTTCTTTAAAAAGTCGAAACCTTCATACCTGTGGTTTAGGAAGCTGAATCTTTGGCTACTTGAACCTGTTTCTTCTAACTACAGTAGATCGGGATTAATATCATAGATAGGAGCACTCTTTTGGGCAGAACAACGATTGGTAAGTATTCGAACAACTTTCGCTAGTTACTTATGTTTTAAGGAAAAGCTGAAACCACTTAAGGGTGGCTAACGTTGGGACTAAGGGCATTGTTGCCTTTTTCTTTTGGTTTTGTATGCTCTAGTGTGGACAAGGGGGCATACAACGAAGGGCTTGAAGGTTAACTCAGTTGGACATATAGATCTAGTCCATATTTCAGCAGAAAGGTAAGAACTTTAGGGTCTAAGGCAATATTGGCCGAATATGGTAAGGGGCTAGTATGTAGTTGTTTTGAGATGTAGACTGATGTTTTAGTAACTCGATTGTAGGCAACTCGTGTGTGGATCTCGCCAACGTATCGTTACAGATCAGGTGTGTAAACGACACCCACTCATTGACTAGATCGGCAAAAGCCGAAAAGCTAAAATGTCGAAACACCGATATTTTGTGAACTTGCGAGCGTGCGAGCGCTCGTGAGTTAGTTTGTTTGTTAATCCCGGTAATATCAAGCAGTAAGATTGTAGAGTGCAAAATTTCGTACACTTCGGTATATTTGGGCTTAATGGGCCGAAATTGGGTTAATGGGCCAACGGGCCCAATTCAGTTAAAACGCTCGGTAAGTGTTTCTGATAATATGCTAAGGGCTGTAATATGCATGAAAACCCTAAAATAGTAAATTTACTAAAATACCCCTAAAGTATGAAAATTACCATTATACCCCTAAGTGCAAAATGATCGTTATACCCCTAGGGTTAATTTTGACTGAATTGCATGATATTCTAATTCTGTTTGTGATATGCCATGACATGTTTATCTGTTGCATGAGATAAGGGTTATTCTGGTGGAGGAAGCGTTCTAGTGGCTTTGCCACAATTATCTGTTTCTGGTGGCACTGCCACAAATATCTGTTCTGATGGGTCTGCCACAAATATCTGTATCTGGTGACTCTGTCACAATATCTCTTCTGGCAGCCATGCTGCGAATTTTGTGACGTGTAGTGGATGGGTGGGTCGAGTAGTCTCCCCACATGGTGTAAGGTTGGAACAGGGATGTATATGGATGGATATGGGTTGAGTCTTCTGCATACATGATGTATCTGTTCTATATTTGTTATGGGCCTATGGGCTTCATTCTGAATTCTGTATAGGGCTAAGGCCCGACTTAGTCTGTTTTTGTAGTTTGAACTGATCTGGACTATGGTTGGGCTATTTTACACACTGAGTTTTCCAAACTCACCCCTTAATTTTATCCATGCAGGTAACCCCCAACCATAGTGGACTTGGAGCTGGGAGGGATTCGGAGTGGCCACACATTCTGCAAACTTGGTTTTCTACTTGTGTTTTGATCAGTTTTTCTTTACTCTAATTGCTTTGGGTTTTAAGTTGTAATAAGGCCGCTTTAATTATTTTTAATTACTTTTAATATGTTTTGATAACTTAGTTACGATATTGTTTTAAATGTTTGGAATTGAATAGCTCTAGGGCGCGTTTTAAAAAGATTACCTGATTTTAAAACATCACGAATCAAGACAAAGCTTCCGCAACGAAAATGTTTTCAAAATATAATAAGTGGTTTCAAATGGTTTAAAATGGAATGGTTTTCACTGAATAATCGCTCAGTTAAAGTGTGGCAATGGTGGTGTGCATGTCTAGGAGTCGATCCGTGGAGAGCTTGGTACTTAAGCAGTCTAATTGACTCACCTCCTCTTTTCCTAAGATCCTACACCGGTGCACACTTCCATTCACTTTAATCTATAACAAAATACTCTTTAAACACTAAGGAAGATGTTAGTTAAAACATGACTTTTACAGAAACGCTTCAATGTGACACGCTGGATTCGGCCATAACGTCTGGGCCGGGTTTGGGGTGTTATACCTATAATGTTATATTGGTTGCCTTTTGATTACTAGTTAATTATGTTTGATTATGTGAGTTTGAAAGTGCAAATTGGTTGATTTAATAATGTTTTATTGAGGGTTATAATTTGGTAATGTTTGAACATGTTTAGATAGTCTAATTGGATGAATATATTTTGTAGTAAGTTTTAGGTATGTTTAGGTTTATTTGTTTAAGGCTTTCAATACTTAAAAGTGAAAAATTTTGACCATTTGGTCATTGAGTTTTGGGACATAGAATATGTATCAATATTGTTAGAAAAAATTTCACTAAATTTTTTCATTCAAGAGTCTGAAGTCTCAATACATGTCTATATAGTCTCAAGACGATCGTTTTGAGGTCTCGAGAGAAGTGCCATTTCTCTTGAGTCAAAAGTACATCAAAGCTAAATAGATTTTGCCCTACTCTAGGTCTCGTGACAGGAACCTCTTGTTGCGAGACATTCAAACATTAAAGCAAAAATAAGAAAATAGGAAAGGTTGGTGTCGAGGCATAAAGAACTTTGGCTCGAGACATGACATGAAATGTCTTGAGATGTGTTAACTTCAAAACTAAAATTTCCAAAATAATTTTTAACCTGTCTCAAGACATGGAGACCCTTGTATCGAGACATAAACTTGAAATATTATATTTTAGTTAGGATTTAAATTCTAACTATGAAATTAATTTATCAGAACCCCATAATTACATGAAATAGATTCTTATGTACTATGAATGTATGTAATTGATTATGATGAATGAGTTTATTATTTTGAATGATGATTATGAATTTAAATTTTTGAAATTATGTCAAGTTAATATGAGTTGCTTTGGAAATGTAATGTGACGTCACACATTTGGATTCGACGATTTGGTCGGGTGTGTGGTGTCACACAGTTTATGCTCTCAAGGGTTGTAGCTGAAGAGACTCATCTATTAGAAGGGCTTGTATGACAATTATATGTTTCCACATTGTTGAATGACAACATAGTGATCAAGTGCTGTGACAATTTGGCATGTGTCAACTTATCTCGAGAGAGTGAAAGAACATGAGGAAAGTTTAGGATGGTGACATGAGGGATCCGATGGAAAGAAACTAGGCTCATGAATGTCAATAATAGATTAAATAGTGGCACATGATTCACAAATTTGTCAACACTAGATAACCAATTTAGGACTTTTAGGTTGACACCGCTCCACATTACATGTTTTGGTTTTAAGGTCTAGTAGATTACAACTCTTTTATCCCAATGATGTATATTTATTTATTTCAAGGGCATCGATATTGAGTAACCATCGAATTTAGTATCAAATAGCTTGAACGTAAAAACGTATAAAATATGATAACAAGATTTTCCCACAACCCACTAGCCTAACCCAACCATTACTAATAGTTTTCATAGCCGATAGAAATAAAGTTGAGCTCGTAGAAGTACACCTGTTCTTGATGAGCCTACTGACCCTTCATTGATAACCTTGAACCGTTTCAGGTCATCGCTCATTTGCATCTAGATATTGTGTATTATTTGAGCCAACAACAAATATCATACTAGTTGGGGAGAGTGCTTCGTGGCTAATTCCTTAACTTGCATCATCGAGTTTTGATATAGCGTGGACATCAAACTTTTCAATTGTTTCTTTACAGCCCGCACACTTTAAGTCACACTTTAGTAAAGGAGTCAAATGAAGATATCTCAATGTCCCATGTCTGTAGAATCCACCACGCGATCGACATTCACCAACATGCGAAACACACTTAAAGAGATGCAGATGATTTGGGCCTACATTTAGGTTGTAAGGTTTTATGGTGTAAGATTTGTTTTGTTTTTTGTAAAAATTGATGTATGGTAAATTTTTGTTTAATTTGGTAAAAATGGTATTACTAATTTATTTTTATTTTGGGTTGATTCAATTCATTTAGTAAACAATCAATTTCGATTGATTAAACATATGAATGAATGTTATCTAATATAATAAGATGAATTTCCAATTACAAAATGGAATATATAATTGATGTACAACATATAATTTGATTTCATAAACATATAAATTATTTATATGGAATTCTCTAAACTGGAACATATAAACGATATACAACATATAATTGGAATAAATCTACTATAATTGAATTAAATTATTGAATTCAATATATCAAACTCGAAACAAATAACATATATTGGGCTTATAAACGTTGCAACTACGTATTAAAGGCTTGCTAATTAAAATGAATTAAATGGACATATAAATAATTTAATATTGAATGAAATTAGAGTTCAGATCATGTAGGGAGTATAATATGGAATCCCAACTCTCACCCTAGATTTTCATTGCATTTAGGAGCATAGTAGACATCTACACCTACCATGGCCATCACTGCAACATCGGCAACACCTTTTTCAATGGCCTTTCTCTTTTTCATCCATCACTGTACATGTTTGAGTTTATTAAGGTTGACATTTTTGTAGCATATAGCGTAGCAAATTTGGAAAATCTTTATAGGAATTTGGTTTGTCGGAACTTATTATTGATTTGAAAGCGGTACAAATAAGTGATCATATACCTTCACAATATGATAAAGTGTATACATTTCAACAATATGGGTCATAAAATCAAGACGCACCTTCTGAGATGTTGTATAAATGTGTGAAAATGGATATCTTTGTGCTTGAAAATGCCTACAGCCACATCACCCCTCTTGAAAATCGACTTTACAAGAACTATGCGGTACTTTCTATATTAGGGTTTAGCTCCACAACTTGCATGTAAGATGCTCATAGGAGCAAGTTGAGATGAAATGGTCATTATTAACATGTGTGTTGGTAACAAGTTCTTAATTTCATTCTTACCGAAAGTGTCCACTTCCCATTAGGTTAACAATTTTTAACCTGATAATGACCTAAAGTTCGTTAAACTAGTAGTATCTTGCTTCTACTATTGCCATAATGGTTAAATGACATGTACATCTCATAACCTTATTTATACACTCCAGAAGATTGGTTATCATATACCCATAACGTCAACCTTCATCGTATTATTGTATCTACTACTCATGCCAGATGATTTTAATAAAGGCTTGTGCTTTGGTCTCTACTTTCTCGATAAGGTTAACCCTTTAGTGGAATCTAGAGCCAAGCAACTCATACCCTACTCAACATTATGCATTTACAGTCCCATAACAAAAGCATATTGCAGTCAACATTTTTTAATTTATGAAACTATTACTTTGTACTTACATTTACAAGTTGTTGTTGTAGTTCTTTATCCTTTTTTTCATTGAAAATTTTTTGGGTGATATATCAAATACATAATACATGAGTTTGTTGTGGTTCATTCCAACCATTCTCCAATTCTACACCATAACCAGAATCCCTATAGCTCGACCAGATATCAAATATAACTCCTTAATGTCTCAAGTTACATATAGTTGCAACTGTTATAGAAAGAACGCCAAGGCCTTCTCCGTATCTTGTTCCACTATAGTGAACACAAGTAGAACAACTTTCCTAACCCCATCCTGAGAAACAACCACCAACAAGTTCTTTTACCATCTAGTATACAAATGTGCAACCTATTTGGACAGTGGTTTTACAGTGACAACCCTTAAAAATGTCCAAACTAGACAATGAAAGAAGCACACCTCCCAAACTTCAAATATATTGATTCATGGGCATATTTGCAAATTTCATACCCATGAGTGAAAACACCCAACGTTGGATAACAATTTAGGGACTCATATGTATGACTATTATGACTCCTCTAAGCAAGAATTATTGGTCTATCCTGCAACTTTGGATCATTAGAAACGACAACTTCAAAATCTACTAATTCTTATGCTTAAACCTCGAGTTTAGCTTTAGTAAACTCACCAACATCATCATTAGGACATTTTGTATTCAAGAAGTTGTCGAATGAGTTCGATTAGAGTTTCTCCTAGACTATATTTCTCAAAGATTGTGCCTTATCATAATAGTTAGGCATCCTAGATGATATAGTTTGACCATAGAGATAGTCTAAACTATGACATAGTTAGCATCCTATTATGCAACTCACAAATATTCGACATCGTGGACTCCTAAGTACAGTACTCATGATAGGCACCAAGAATATTTAGCATTTTTAGGTTCTTCAGCATCATGTACCCTTGATATAGTAACCAAGATAGATACTAGGAATATTTTGCATTGACAGATTCTCTGACATCATAAATCCAATCACAGTAGTATGAAAAAAAGACTTGAACTATAAGTCAATGATGGAATACCAAGATTATATATAGACATCAAGATAGTCATTGTGCTTATGTAATTTGAAATATTGTACCCAATATCTGGCATATCTCTTACCTCCATTGAAAACTCCAAATCAAAATAATCATTTTCCTAATTCCCAAACACTATCATATCAAAATCTTCATTATTATTGAGATCTATTATAATAGACTAATTTTAGGCCTAGTCAAAACAGAGGTTTCGGGACCATGAATCCGACGTAGGAAAGCTTGTTTTTATTATATTTTCATGGTCTACAGTTTTATGGAATGATTTCGTGAAAATTTTGTTCGAAAATTTTGTCGTTTGGGCACTCAATTTAGTAAAGAAGGCTAAATTGTAAAGAGTGCAAAAGTTGAGTTCTACTTGTTAAAGGTGTCCAATTGCCATGAGATTTTAAATTAGAGGTCCTTAGTTGGTAATTAGACCATTGGATAAGTTAGTGGACAAAAATGGACATGAATAGATGAAATTTCAAAGTTATGCATTAAGGGCATGTTAGTCATTTAGTAAATAAATGAATAAAAGGGAAAATGTGCCGAAAATTAGAAGGTCACCACAGCTAGGGTTTGTTCAACTTCGAAGCTTGATTATCAAGATTGAGGGAAAAACAAAGTCTTTGTTGATTAGGTCCATTTCCACTATTTTTGTACTGATGTAAGTTTGTATGTAAATAATGCATTATTATTTATGTTTTAATTGCTTTAATATTGTATGAATTATGATTGACTCCTTGGATGTAATCGACAAAGTTCGACAAGAGAGAAATCCTGATTTAACCTTAGCAATTGATAGGATACAAATGTCATGACATTAGGGTTATTTGAGATTACGTGTAAGACCATATCTGGGATATGGCATCGATATGAGACTTCCGTGTAAGACCATAGCTAGGCTATTGGCATCGATATGAGATCCCGTGTAAGACCATATCTGGGATATGGCATTGGTATGGTACTATGAGTATGAGATTTCCCGAATATCCTTTAGTATTCCAAGTGGTTCAACGGGAATCGTAACTGAAATGTTAATGTTATGAAAGACCATGGTATGTTGAAAGATGGTACAGGTATGTATGTAAGACTTATGCTTAATGAGCTCGATATGTGATGAATCCCTCGGTAAGGTTATGATTGTGCAAGTTATGATATTAAGGTTTTAATAATATCCATGCCAAGTTGGACTTTGAGATTTATAATGACATATATGTTAATTCACTTCATTTTAATTGCATGATAAATGTGTGTTTATGATGCTTATTATTTGCATAGGAATTTATTAAGTTTTAAAGCTTACTCTCTTTCTTTTCCCTTGTTTTATAGTGTCACTGAGCCAGCTCGGGGATCGAAGACTGTCAGAGATCTATTCACACTATCAACTTAACATTTAGGGTACCAATGATTTTAATGTTTTGAGTTATGGCATGTATAAGGACTTGGTCTTTTATTATGTGTCATAATTGATTTGGCCAAATGTGTTGGCTTACGTTGGTTGATAATCCATTTTGTAAATGGCCATTGAAATTGGCTAATATTGGTTTAAGTATATGCATATGATGATGCCTTTCATGGATGTGAAAATTTGTATGGTTTAAGTTGAATAGCATGTGATGAATGTATGTGAATGATGTGTGGATGCCTTGTTTGTGTCTGATTGGGTTGAATGTATATGCTTAGATTGGTATTATACGTTGTTGTGTAGGTTGTGCATGGAAGGGTGGCAAAAAGGCTTGGTAAATAGCCTTATTTTTGTCCACACGGGTAGACACACGGGCGTGTATTTAGGCTGTGTGTGACACACGACTTGCTCCATGGACGTGTGATCCGACCATATGTCCCCGACACCTTAATTGTTGCAAAATAGAATGCTTAGTATCGAGCACACGAGCAGGGACACGGACGTGTGTCTTAGCCATATAGATGACACGGCCTCGAACACAGGCGTGTGTGCCCTGGCCGTGTGAAGTCTGCACCTATTTGATGAAAAATTAGGAAAATTAAATTGACCACACGGCCTAAGCACACGAGTTTGTGCCTTGGCCGTGTGACTTATTTTTATTCATGGATAGCAAAAAGAGAGTTACACGGGGTCTGGACACGGGCGTGTGTGACCACACGGCTTGCTTACACGGGCGTGTCCCAAGCCACATAAGTGTGTGACCCTTGTTTGACGAAAAATTTTCTAAGTGTTGTGAAATTTTTCTAAAGTTCTCGGTTTAGTCCCAAACCACTACCAAAGCATATTTTGGGCATCGTAGGCTCATTATAGGGATGATTTCAATGTATGTGAAAATTTTTAAATTTTGAACTGAAATTTATATATCGATTTTGTTTGTTTGCTTATGTTTAAGTCTGGCAATGCCTCGTACCTTGTTCCGGCATCGAATACTAGTAATGGGTGTTACATCTATGAAATGTATATACACCTCTTTTTGCAAGACCTTAGAAATCTATACTTCGTGTTGGATATTCCATTAGTGCTTTCAACTTGTATTTTCTTCAATATCTTCCTTTTCATTTTTTCCAATAAAGCATCTCTCTTAAATGTCATGTTAAAGGTCATGTTCAATTGGAATACGAGTATATCATTAGTCGAATAGATATCTCCATTCAAATGGATTTGCACCAAGAATTGATCTGCCATCTTGAGGTTGCCAATACTGCAATTTGAATATTACAAAAAATAAACCTCTATCAATTTCAACAATTCTTAAAAATAAAAAATCCAAACAAATTTTCATTAACTTAATATAATTGGAATTGTACATAATAACATAACTTCTTCATACCGTACTTAGAACATATTCAAAAAATTATTCCAACAATAGTAACATTACAATTCTTATGATTTCAACAATTCTTAATAACAAAGAATTTAACAAAATAACACCAACTTACTACAATGGGAACCATACATAATAACATAACTTTCTCATGCCATGAATAGGACAAATTCAATAATTGCAAAAATAATAATAACATAACATTAACTCACATACACACTTAGAAATTTACTTTCAACAGTTGATAAGTACAATAACAACATAATATTGACTATAAAATTGATGACAACTATCATAGCATTGATTCAAGAAATACAAGTTGTATAACCTTTGAATGTAATGGAATGACTATGAGAGAATCACATATGAGATGATTTTGAGAGACTGTTAATCTTAATCATAGTAGAAAAGGATCAACCTGCAAGCTTTAGATTAAAGTTGCCAGCTACAGGTGTTGACTTCTTTATTTTAAAAAAGGGAATCCAGCATCGAGTTAGGATTCCATCATGCCAAATCCCCATCCGTATTGAAAAGTACAAGATTCTTTAGGATAATTTTGAAAAGTTATCAGAAACACCTTGACATTGATAAGTGCTAAAAGTAACATGTTTTAACTTCATTTTGTCACGTCTCGAAAATCGAGTTAGTAGAATTGGGTATTAGATTGTGGGTTTGAGAGAAAAATTGGGTTTAACATAATAAAAATTAAAATAGGATAAAATAAATAAATAAATAAATAATGATAATAATAAAATAATTGGATTAATCGTATAGGTTAGCGAGGACTAAATGGAAATAGTTGTTAAACTAAAGGCTAAATGTGTAAATTAAAAACTAGTAATTAAAAAAGGAACTATTAGAACAAGGAAAAATAGGAGAGGACTTAGAGGGTAAATAACCCAATTTTAAAATTTGAGTTGGCTATAAAATGGCCACCCACCGTCCCAACTTTCCTTCTATGCTTTCTTCATTTTAAAATTCTGTTGGACCTAGATTGGAAGTTTTTCTCTCAAATTTTCTGCATTCTTTAGATTTTTTTGGCATCCTAACACCCTCTACTTCTTTAACTTTGCAAGAAAGTCACTCTTTCTTTTAAAATCTTTCACTTAAACTTAGCTCGTTTTTGCTCAATTGGTGCAAATTCATGGAGGGTTTCAAACTAAAGGTAAATCTATCATTTTCTTATGTATCAAGCTTTTATTTATTGTTTTTAATTCTGATTTTCATAGATCTAAATAAGAAAATTAAAGATCCATGGTTTTAAAGCTTCAAGTTGCATAAAAATGGAGGAAGTATTAAAGAGCTACGTGTTGATATGGAAATAATTTTCAATTGGTGTTGATAGGATTAAGAGTTTTGTAAATTAGATTTAGTGAAATCTTTAAAAAAATTCATGAATTAAATTAGGATTTGGTATAAGAATTAAGTAGAGTAAAATGGTGGCTTGGTAAACGGTAAAAAACAAGGGCTGATGTAACATCCCAATTTTGGGCCTAGTCGGAATAGTGGTTTCGAAACCACTATCCCAAGGTCGGAGAAATTATTTTTAATTTTATTTTATGTGTTATAGCATGATTATATATGTACATGAAAATTTTGGTGAATTAATTTTAGTGTTTGAGGGTTTAATTACGAAAAAGGGCTAAATCGCGTAAGAGGCAAAAGTTGTGTTTTAATACCAAAATGGGTTAATTGCTTGAGAATAAAAATTGGCAGCTTTTAAAGGCCAATTAGACCCTTTTTAAAAGAGGTAGTCAGCCATAGGAGACAAAGAAGTCAAAATGTTAAAGATTTGGTGAAATTAGGTGTAAAAGTTGAATATAAGAAAACAAAAAAGGAAAAAGGCTATCATCTTTTATCTTTCTCTTTCTTACCCACTGATTTTTTATAAAGAAAATAGCCATGGAAGTCCAAAATTTTCAGCAACTTTCATCTCTTACAAGTAAGTCATTTAGAAGGTTATTTTTGATGATTTTTGCATTTTTAGAATCCTTGTAACATGAGCTTTCAAATGATGGGACTATCTTGCAAAATGGTTGATAGTATAAGGACTTGACATGAAAGGATTTGTGTTGTTTTCTGAATTTTTATGAAAGAAAACGAGTCATGGTTGAGTAATAAACAACTTTTGTGAAGAGATTTTCATGAAAACCTCTAATAGGACCTTTTTGCATAAGTTGTAAAGTAAGTAATAAATATGTGAAATAATTGAATTTGTGAGTTGCTATAGTTATGAAAATGGTTTCTCTTGGCTTAATGAGTAAGGAAATTGAATAAAAATCATTTTACGAGCCTAGGGGCAATTTGGTAATTTGGTAAAGTATAGGGGCAAAATTTTAAATTTTGCCAAAATGTTTTATTGGACTAATTTGATTAGTATATTGTTTTAATAAGTTAAATGTGATGTTATAGATGATGAAAACTGAGATTCGAGCTTAGAACGAAGAAAAAACGAGAAATTGATGTTTAGGCCTTTTTACCAATTTGATGTCGAGGTAAGTCCGTGTGACTAATTTAAGCATGTTATTCATATTATTGCTAATATTTGAAACTTATCCTTCTAAGATTAAATTGAGTTATATGTTGGTGATATTGTGTATGAGAGAGTGATGCCAAATGTTAATGTTTTGGTATTATGAGTATTGAAATGATTTATTGTTATCAAGAATTTATATACGCTTATTTGATTATCACGGAAGTATGAAATGTATGATGGAAGAATAAATAATGTTGTGAGCAAGTGCGATGCTATTCGGTTAGAAACGAAATCCTGTTGAACCTCGGATATAACATTGGATACAAAAGGATATGCTAAGAGAATTATGTGGTCTGAACTCATGAGTTGAGTTTGAGTTCATGAGAAAATGATATATGTAACGTGGGTCTAGGTACTAACTTTGCGTACAGACCCGTGAATAGCTCAATAAGCATATGTTACATGATAGCACTACGGGGTTTGGGCACTGACTTGATAAAAGGTCCGTGAGTAGCTCGGAATGCGAGCATTTCATAGTGTAAGGTAGCATTAGCTACATATGTCATGCTCTATTGAGTTGGTTCTAGCCGCGTAAATGACACTTTTGTGAAAGTTTTCTGATGTATCCAATAGTATTCAAAGTGTTCAACGGGTAGTTTAAGGAATGATTTGATGATAGTCCCATTGAGGTATGCCAATGGTGAGAATAGATAAAAGTTATGCTACGAAGTGGAACGGGTATGTATGCAAAACTCCTAAGAAATGATTTTGGGTTATGATGCATCTTTGTAATGAAGTAAATAAGTAAGTCATGTTCATGAGAATGATTTGGTGATGACCTTATGATTATGGGTCCATGCTTATATTGTATAAAAATGTATTTATACCATGATGGTTGAAATGATTGGTGAAGCTGTGATGAGTTTAGTTATCATCATATTTGTACTAAAACTGTTTTGGATAGTAGCTGTAGTCCAACTCTGAAAATCCACCAAAAATCATGGAAAATGAATTTGAAGCTGAATAAAATATGAAATTAAATTTGAGTCTAGTTTCACAAAGAAGAAATGATGTAAGGAAATGAAAATCAGATTATGAGATATTTAAATTATTGTGAGACAGAGTTAGAATGACTTTGAAATCCCCTGTTTTGAATGGAGAAAATCATTTAAAATTGTACAAAAATATTTATGGGTCATAATTTATATTCTTAGAATTCTTAATGAGTTTATTTTCAAGATAAATAGAGAGGAACATCATCCAAGTTCCGTATTATGAGATAATTAATTTTTAGTGAAGAGGGGTTAGATCTGTCTGACAGCAAAAAAGGGGTAACTTCAAGGAATAAACTGTACTAATTGGCTAAATAAAAAATTCTAAAAACTTTATGGTAATAATATATATGAGTCTAGTTTCTTGGAAAATTAGTGGAACTTAATTTAGAGTTTCGTAGCTCTAGATATAAATAAATTAGTGGCTATGACTTGAGAAAACAACTTGATTGGAGCATAAGTAAAACTGCAAATAGGGTTGTATTATCATGAGAAGCAAATTGATAAATTGCTTATTATTTTCATACGGTCTTACTAAGATATAAAGCTTACCCCCTTCCTTTCCTTTCTTTTAGTGTTTTTAGGTTAGCTCGGGGTTGGAGATAGTGGGAGGCAGCATCACACTATCAAGTCGCTACCTTTGGGATAATGAGGTATATGCTAGAAATTTCAAGTGAGTGGCATGTATAAGGATTTAGATGATCGACACGTAATATTTTGCTTTGGCCAAATGTGTTGGCTTATATTGAGTTATATGTATTGGGCCATGAGATGTGGCTCATATTGATTATGGCTTGTGTAACACCCCAAACCCGGCCTAGACGTTATGGTCGAATCTGGCGGCGTCACATGATAGTGCTTTTTAGAAAAACCCTAGAAAGTTAAAAATCGTTCAGTTCATTATCATTACTTAAGTCATGAAATCTTATCCCAAATATTAAATAAAAACATTTCATTAACGCGGAAGCTAAAACATCAATCAGTTATAATTTAAAAATTTAACAATTTTAAATTATGAAATAAACCCCAAAATGAATATCTAAATAAAGCAGACGAAACAGAGTGTTACTCAAAAATCCATAAAATGTCCAACAGTGGTCACCATCAAGCCCTCCACCACACCGATCCATCTACTGCTGAGGATTACTTGACAAACAAAATAAATGAGGGGTGAGTTTTCGCAAACTCAGTGTGCACATCCCCACAAGCAGCACACATACAAATAGATAACAAAATACAGATAGTTCGGCCTTAGCCATACAGATATCACATACATATCAAATCAGATACTAGAGAACATGCCCACCAACCCTGCACACCATCTCCGACCAACCCAACACACCATGTGGGGATAAAATTGACCCACCCAACCCTACACACCAAGAATGGGGATCCAGCCAACCCATCCAACCCTACACACCAAAAGGTACCGTAAGATAGTACTCTGTACATAAGGAAGCATAGCTACCAGATATCAGACTAATCGCCTCTCAGACTTCCTTTTCTTCACAACTATCTCAACCCAATGCAATGCAACATACATATCATGGCATGCTTATATGTAGATGTCAGATCATATCAATATCATGGCAGAACAGACATATAGATTCAGATAGTTACACATGCTTATAATAACATGCTTTTGCATACAACTCAGTAATCAATTAGAGAATGGGGTCTGAGTAACGCTTACTGCCCTTACAATTAGGTCACAGTCGAATTAGGCGACCCGTGCAACTTTACCAAAAATTTTACCTTAATTGGGCTCACACGCCCGTATGCCCTCCCCGTGTGGACCCACATGCCCCTGTGGGTCACGCGGCTCAAATTGGCCTTGCCCGTGTGGATCACACGGCCTGGTCCTGATTCCCACACCCTTGTGTGGTTCACTCGTGTGGACCTACACGTTCGTGTGGCCCACACGACCCATTCACTTAAGCCCATGCCTCGCACATGACCTCGTTAGCCTCATACGCCCGTGTCTGTCGTGCCCGTGTGGCGTGTGCATGACTTATCTCGTCAGTCACATGCCCGTGTCTCGCGACGCAGGCTACCACACAGGCAGACCACACACCCATGTGGCATCTACAGACTGTGTTTTGGCTTTTGCCAAAACTCATTTTCTACGCGATCAAAGTACACACCTGGTTCATTTTCCTTGCTAATGAAACCATGAGCACTCCAAAGCTTAAGATTGGCAATACCGAGCCCCAAATCAGTCACTTTAATTGACTTAGATAAGAACGAACAAATTTCAAAACACGAGATCTACTTACCTTTGACGAAGAACAGTGTTTCCTTGCTGTTTAGAACTTGATTATTGATCCATAGAGCCTTGGAAAATCCCTAAACAGCAACCAAAATCCCTTTTAACCAATTTCTAAAGAAAATCACGTAACTTAATCAAAGCGACAGAACTGCTAGCAATACACCTAAGCTTATCGAAAAAGAGAGAAACGAAAGAGAGGGGAAAATGAGAATAGGATTTTTGGCAGCAAGGGAAATTGGGGAAAAACGATAGAGAAAGAAAACTTTTATTAAAAAGAAGGGAATAGCTCTAATTTTTCCTACGTCTTAACTCAGATTCCTGATAAGCCCAACTCTTAATTGGAACTTGCAGCAAAAATAATCCCATCGCCACTTCAGAGAATCGAACCCTTGACCCTAAGCGTATTCCCTTGCCACTTAACCACTAGACTAGCAGGCCCATTCTGCTAAGTGTTTACCAATAAATTCTTATAAGCCTATTAACCAAAAGCCAGACTTTATTCAGATAAAAACCAAAATTTAGCCCAAGTTAAAGCTTAAACTTGGGACCTTCCAAACACACCCCAGAGCACACTATCACTTAACCCACATATATTTAAATAAAAATAACTCAAAACACAGATTCAGACACTTCCAAGCCCAACACTTACAAAAGCCGAAACAACAAAAATTTGGGGCGTTACAGCTTGTAAGCCTAGCTATTCATGTCATGTCTAGTGTTTATAATATGATTATGTTTTCTCGTCGAGCATGGTTAGTAATATGAAATGTGTGTTGGATGTATGCTTTATGACCAATCGAGGTGGTCATAGCCATGTAGTAATTACACGTTATAAATACAACGTGGTAATGATTGAACATGAGTGCTTGATGGATAAGTTGGTAACCAGGATATAATGGTATAGTGGTCATCAAAATGACAAGTCTTATGAATGTGAAATAAGGAATTTAGACTTGGTATTCCATGAGTAATTGCATTATTTGTAAGAAGACATGTTAATGTTAAGAATATGTCTTATTAAAGAGTGTTAAATCACTAAAATAATGCCATGATTTGCTATTTTGATGTGCATAAGGCTGTAGGAGATTATGAAAAACATGAAGGCTTGGAAAATAGCCTTAGTGTTGGGCACACAGGCTGAGACATGCCCGTGTGTCTTAACCGTGTGAGGAGCACGGCCTGGAGACATTGGCGTGTGGCTCGGTCGTGTGGTTCAATGAGCATGCTGACATCACAGACAGAGAGTTACACGGCCTAAGGACATGGGCGTGCCAAAGGCACACGGGCGTGTCCTTATGTCCACACGGGCATGTGACCTTATTTCATTGGAAATTTTTTTAAGTTTTCCTGAAACTTTTCAAGTTCTCGATTTAGTCTCTAATCACTTCCAATGCACATTTAGGGCTTCGTAGGCCCATATATGAGGCGTTATGCATGTGTATGAAAAGTTTTGATCTAAAAGAAATTTTATATCCCAGTTTTTCATGTTGTAAATGATTAAGTCCGGTAATGCCTAGTACCCTGTTCTGGCGTCAGACATGGGTAAGGGGTGTTACATTTAGTGGTATCAGAACTATGGTTTAGTCGGTTTTCAGACTAACCTAGCACGTGTAAGAGTCTAGCATACATGCCACAAATTTGTGATAGTGTGATGTCTCTCGACGCAAATGAGAATTATGTTACTTAGGCAAAGATACTCTCCAACCGAGCTACACCCAACCATGTCGATAGTGATAGCAATGTATTTGAATGAAGTGCCATGGTGATGAGTTGAAACTTGGAAAGGTACGAACAAGATTCATAATATCATGCTATAGATAAAATGACATTGTTCCGATTAGACAAAAAAAATTTGATGGATTGTAATGGTTCTTGAAATGAGATGAAGGACTATATTGTAATGAGTTTATTTATGTTTAGTTGATGATTCTATGATGTATATGGCCGATTTACTAGGGCGAAAGCATGTGTTTAGATAGCTTATCAAAAATATTGATGGAATGAATGTTCATGTTTATTTATTTGAATGAATACAACTGGCGAATTCATATAGTCTGTGTATAAATGTTAAATTGCTTGGATTGATTTACATGTTTATAATGATATGCATACGATGATGTGCAGGATGAAAGTATAGATTGGAATATGCTTATCCATGTTTGTTGGCTCTCGTATGATGTTATGTACATGACTTGTTTGATTAGATGAATGGAATAAGTAAAATTATTCAGAATTCATAGAGTGCATGCATGAGTGTACTTGTCTAAATAAGATAACTGGAAAGTTGGCGTAAAACAAATATGAATGTCAGATTGTCAGAAATGAATGACATGATATTGTTGATGTTGCTATGATGATGAAAATTGTGTTATATGCACATGTATATGAGAGTCGAGTCAGAGGCCCTATGACCCCTGTCCCCCTTACCAAAGTGGTGTTTCGTAATGAAATTTCATGAGATTTGTGTTGAACAAGTTTTCAGGTGAGAAACCAAAGAGTTTAGTGATAAAATGGTTATAAGCATGATTAGAGATTGACAATGGATTGATCAGCACATACAGAGCTAGAAAGATATCGGATGAATCGAAAGATTGTTTGATTTTCGTAATATTACAGTTAGCAAAAGGGTTAATTTTGGTAAAATGATTTATCTTGGTATGACGTCGAGAAAGTGTAATAATATGAGATTTGTGATGACAGAAATAATTAGAGGAATAATATTGGAAACATGAAATGTCTGAGTATGGAAAACCATAATGAGTAGATGATGACTGTCTCTCTTGATATTTTAAGAGATCATTGTTTTTAGAAGTATTATAGTGGCTATCTATCTTCTGATGAAATTCTTATTATAGGAGAATGTTATCTGATCTTAATGTCAAACGAAGACATTGTCAGTCTAATTAGTTTATAATCTACTTTGCTCTACTTCTCTCTGATATTCTGTTATATTCAGTTTGATGGGAACTTATGAGAAAATGCACATGATGCACTGATTCTATTTCTCTAAATTATCGTATTTGATTCTAGTGGGATTAAATGATACTTTCTTCTAGACTTTTTCCCTCTGAGGAATTATCGAAGTCTTTCATACTTTCTTAAGAGGTTGTTTTCGATCTTCCAATATAGTCCCGTATCTTGGGATTTCTCTATCCTGGATTTCTTTACTTGGTTTTCTTGTTATCTTTGTTCCATAATCTGTCAATTATGGCTCATGTTTAAAATGTGTTCTTTAGCTGGCGATAATCATGTCAAGTGTAACTATGCCCCTAATTTGATCATGGTAATATGGTGATTTTAGTATTTGGATTTCTCAAATTTTCGTGTAAGGATTCAGCATTGGCAAAGGCTTAGGTGATAAAATTTTCGTCTTGTGAAAGTTAGTAGCTTAATGCATGATTAGCAAAGTTTAGACAAATGAGGACACTGTTAACCAAAGCCCTTGAACTAGTTTAGTATGCATGGGACAAAGACTTCTTGATTCTCAGTGACAGTTATTGTATGACCTTTGAGAAGAGAAAAATATAGTGACAAACACTTGGGTAGAAAATCCAGAACTTGTACAGAGATTTCACAAGAAAACTCACAGGAGTAGTACATTAGTGATCAAATTTGGAACTAATTCTAGAAATGTTGAAAAGTTTAAGGATGTCTATTAAGTGTCGTCAGAATTATTTTTGCCTGTATTAGCACTAGAATGGAGATGAGAAAAAGTTGATATGGATTTCATGTCTGGATTATTCCTGTCTCTGAAAGAGAAAAATGTTATGAGACTTATTGTTAAATGTTTGACAAGATATGTAAATCATACTGGTATATACTGAATTTTCACTCATCAAATTCATGGAATTTTGGGTCTTTATGATTGTTGGATTTCTTAGAATTCTAGTCTCCACTAATCAAATTAAGATCTGGGTTTTATATCATGATTTCTTGGGAAAGCTAAAGGAGGCTTTGAAATTTATAAGCAACTGAGAGTTGAATTGGTAAACAATTGGACTGTGTGAAATTATATACATCATAAGGCCAAGATGAACTAACTAGTTTCAGTTTTCGAATTCGAAAGGATTTAAGTATGTGTGTATATGTGACATGATAGCATAGATGGGACCTTTGTGTGTATGAACTATCAGGTAGAGGTTGAAATTTAGCCGAGGTACGATATAGTAATGAACCGCTTATGATACTGATATGGAAAGCTAAAGAGATAAGTATTAGAGATACAGTCAAAATGAAAGTTCTTTGACAATGATTATGAGAAAAAGAAGTTTATGTAAATACCAAAACCACTTTTCTGGTAAGATTTTTGGGGACAAAAATCCCTAAAGGGGGGAGAAATGTAACATCCTGATTTTGGGCCTAGTTGAAATTGTGGTTTCAGAACCACTATCTCGAGGTCTGAGAAATTATTTTTAATATTATTTTATGAGTTCTAGCATGATTATATAAGTACATGAAAGTTTTCGTGAATTAATTTTAGTGTTTGAGGGCTTAATTACGAAAAAGGGCTAAATCGCGTAAGAGGCAAAAGTTGTGTTTTAATACCCAAATGTGTTAAATTGCTTGAGAACCAAAATTTGGGGCTTTTAAATGGAAATTAAACCCTTTTTAGAAGAGGTAGCCGGCCATAGGAGACAAAGAAGTCAAAATGTCAAACATTTTGTGAAATTAGGTGTAAAAGTTGAATATAATAAAAGAAAAAAGAAAAAAGGCTATCATCTTTTATCTTTCTCTTTCTTACCCACCGATTTTTGCTTAAGAAAAAAGCCATGGAAGTCCAAAATTTTCAGCAACTTTCATCTCTTACAAGTAAGTCATTTAGAAGGTTATTTTTGATGATTTTTGCATTTCTAGAATCCTTGTAACATGAGCTTTCAAATGAGGGGACTATCTTGCAAAATGGTTGATAGTCTAGGGACTTGCCATGAAAGGATTTTTGTTGTTTGCTGGATTTTTATGAAAGAAAACGAGTCATGGTTTGTGAAGAGATTTTCATGAAAACCCCTAATAGGACCTTTTTGCATAACTTGTAAAGTAAGTAATAAATGTGTGAAATAATTGAATTTTTGAGTTGCTACAGTTATGAAAATGGTTTTTCTAGGCTTAATGAGTAAGAAAATTTAATAAAATTCATTTTACGAGCATAGGGGCAATTTGGTAATTATGGCAAAGTATAGGGGCAAAATTGTAAATTTTACCAAAATGTGTCATTGGACTAATTTGATTAGTATATTGTTTTAATAAGTTATATGTGATGTTATAGATGATGAAAAATGAGATTCGGGCTTAGAACGAGGAAAAAACGAGAAATTGTTGTTTAGGCCTTTTTACCAATTTGATGTCGAGGTAAGTTCGTGTGATTAATTTAAGCATGTTATCCATATTATTGCAAATATATTTGAATCTTATCCTTCGAAGATTAAATTTAGTTATATGTTGGTGATATTGTGTATGAGAGAGTGATGTCAAATGTTAATGTTTTGGTATTATGAGTATTGAAATGATTTATTGTTATCAAGAATTTATATATGCTTATTTGATTATCATGAAAGTATGAAATGTATGATGAAAGAATAAATAATGTTGTGGGCAAGTGCGATGCTATTCGGTTAGAAACGAAATCCTGTTGAACCTCGGATATAACATTGGATACAAAAGGATATGCTAAGAGAATTATGTGGTCTGAACTCATGAGTTGAGTTTGAGTTCATGAGAAAATGATATATGTAACGTGGGTCCGGGTACTGACTTTGTGTACAGACCCATGAGTAGCTCAATGAGTGTATGTTACATGGTAGCACTATGGGGTCCGGGCACTGACTTGATAAAAGGTCCGTGAGTAGCTCAGAATGCGAGCATTTCATAGTGTGAGATAGCATTGGCTACATATGTCGCGCTATTGAGTTGGTTCTAGCCGCGTATATAACACTTATGTGCAAGTTTTTCGATGTATCCAATAGTATTCCAAGTGTTCAATGGGTAGTTTAAGTAATGATTTGATGATGGTCCCATTGGGATATGCCAATGGTTAGAATAGATAAAAGTTATGCTACGAAGTGGAACGGGTATGTATGCAAAACTCATAAGAAATGATTTCGGGTTCTGATGCATCTTTGTAACGAAGTAAATAAGTAAGTCATGTTCATGATAATGATTTGGTGATGACCTTATGATTATGAGTCCATGCTTATATTGTATAAAAATGTATTTATACCATGATGGTTGAAATTATTGGTGAAGGTGTGATGAGTTTAGTTATCATCATTTTTGTACTAAAACTGTTTTGGATAGTAGCTGTAGTCCAACTTTGAAAATCCACAAAAAATCATGGAAAATGAATTTGAAGCTGAATAAAATATGAAATTAAGTCTTATTAAGTCTAGTTTTGCATAGAAGAAACGATTAAGAAAATGAACATCAGATTATGAGATATTTAAATTATTGTGAGACAGAGTTAGAATGACTTCAAAATCCCCTATTTTGAATGGAGAAAATCATTGAAAATTGAAAAAAAATAGCTATGGGTCATAATTTATATTATTGGAATTATTAATGAGTTTATTTTCAAGAGAAATAGACGAGAATATCATCTGTGTTCCATATTATGAGATAATTAATTTTTAGCGAAGAGGGGTCAGAACTTTCTAATAGTGAAAAAGCGGTAACTTCAAGAAATAAAATGTACTAATTGGATAAACCAAAAATTCTGAAAACTTTATGGTAAGAAGATATAGAAGTCTAGTTTCATGGAAAATTAGCAGAACTTAATTTGGAGTTCCGTAGCTTCAGATATAAATAAATTAGTGGTTGTAACTCGAGAAAATAGCTTGATTGGAGTATAAGTAAAAATGCAAATAGGGTTGTATTATCATGAGAAGCAAATTGATAAATTGCTTATTATTTTCATACGGTCTTACTAAGCTATAAAGCTTACCCCCATCCTTTCCTTTCCTTTAGTGTTTTCAGGTTAGCTTGACGTTGGAGATAGTCGGAGGTAGCATCACACTATCAGGTCGCTACCTTTGGGATAATGAGGTAAATGTTAGAAATTTCAAGTGAGTGGCATGTATAGGGATCTAGATGATCGACATGTAATATTTTGCTTTGGCCAAATGTGTTGGCTTATATTGAGTTAAATGTATTGGGCCATAAGATGTGGCTCATATTGATTTTCACTTGTCAGCCTAGCTATTCATGTCATGTCTAGTGTTTATAATATGATTATGTTTGCTCACCATGCATGGTTAGTAATATGACATGTGTGTTGGATGTATGCTCTATGACCAATCGAGGTGGTCATAGCCACGTAGTAATTACACGTTATAAATACAATGTGGTAATGATTGGACATGAGTGCTTGATTGATAAGTTGGTAACCAGGATATAATGGTATAGTGTTCATCAAAATGACAAGTCTTATGAATGTGAAATAAGGAATCTAGACTTGGTATTGCATGAGTAAATGCTTTATTTGTAAGAGGACATGTTAATGTTAAGAATATGTCTTAATAAAGAGTGTTAAATCACTAAAATAATGCCATGATTTGCTATTTTGATGTGCATAAGGATGTAGAAGATTATGGAAAACATGAAGGCTTGGAAAATAGCCTAAGTGTTGGGCACACAGGCTGAGACACGGCCATGTGTCTCAACCGTGTGAGGATCACGGCCTGGAGACACGGGCTTGTGGCCTGGCCCTGTGGTTCGATGAGCATGCTGACGTCACAAACAGAGAGTTTCACGACCTGAGGACAGAGGCATGCCAAAGGCACAGGGGCGTGTCCCTATGTCCACATGGGCGTGTGACCTTGTTTCATAGGAAATTTTTTTAAGTTTTCCTGAAAGTTTTTAAGTTCTAGGTTTAGTCCCTAATTATTTCCAATGCACGTTTAGTGCTTCGCAGGCCCATATACGAGGCGTTATGCATAGAAAAGTTTTGATCTAAAAGAAATTTTATAGCCCAGTTTTTGCATGTTGTAAACGATTAAGTCGGGTAATGCCTCGTATCCTATTCCGGCATCGGACATGGAATGCTTAGTAATCTATATATTTTTGTGTGAAGCTAAAAACATTGGAGGAGCCTCAAAAAACTGAGATAAAGCCATGTAGAATGCTCTCTAATTCGGTGAGCCGTGGTGAGCCATAGGTGAGTACACTTGTGCATTGTGTTTTAGCATGAAGCAAACCCTCTTTGTTGTTATGCAAGCCTTGGATTTTCCTGGTGCAAACCCTTGAAATCTTGTTTGAGTTGTTGGGCATGCATTCTGTGCAAAATTTAGGGTGCCAAATGCATGAATTAAAATCACGTACATGTAGTTATATAATATAAAATGGACAAGCCTTAGCTGTAAACTATGTACTTGACGTGATAAGTGTGTGTGAATTGTGCATATAGTTGTTGCGTGTGTGAATGAATTGTGCATTAAAGTTTGTGTGTGTATTTGTTTTTGTGTGCATCTTACTAATTGTGAACTATTGTACTAAATGAGTATATATATTCATGAGATATTGTACTCAATAGGTAGTTATTGTAACACCCCTTACCCGTATCCAACACCGGGACATGATTCGAGGCATTACCGGACTTAAACATACATATTCACAATACCGAGCCATAAAATTTCATCCAAATTAAAAAAATTCATACACATACATATCGTCCCTTATTCGGGCCTACGAGGCCTAAAACATACATCGGAGGCGGTTCGAGACTAAACTGAATACTTTAGAAAACTTTGGGATAACTCAAAAAATTTTCCTATATTGGAGAGTCATACGCCCGCGTGGCTTGGGATACGCCCGTGTCCTCAGCTTGTGTAACTCTTTATTTATGATGTCATCAACCAAATAAGGTCACACGATGAAGTCACATGCCCGTGTGCTTTGGCCGTGTGACGAATTAAATTCCAAAAATTAAGTGCAAACTTCACACGGCCTGGGCACACACCCATGTCCTAAGGCCGTGTCCTTCACACGGCTGAGACACTCAGTCATGTCTCGGTCGTGTCTCTTCCTATATGTTTACTACTAAGCATTCTGTTTTGCATAATTAGGGTGTAGGGGTCACACGGCCGGATTACATGCCCATGGGGCAGACCATGTGTCACACACGGCCAAAACACATGTCCGTGTGTCTAACTGTATGGACAATTTCTAAGCTATTTTCCAAGCCATTTGCCACCCTTAAGCAATCACACACTTAGACTCAGTTCATGGAATACATCATGGCACATTTGATTTCTCAAGCATTCACATTCATGGTTAAATTATGACTTGGTAATGTCAACATATCACCTATTCAAACTATCATGCTTTCATATGGCATTCCACACCAATTTTGTATTTGTCTATCATCTTTACTAACCTACTTTCAAGTTACACACTTGCATCACCTTTATTGTCATACTCATTAATCATATTTCATACATCAAACATACATGCCATCCATTACACTCATTAACTATAAGCAACCATAACCACATTAAAGCATGAGCACATTTGCATGGATGCACCAATGATTAGGGTTACAACCCAAATAATCAATATGAGATTCCTCTCATGACCATATACAAAATAATCACAATACTTTCATGAGCCAACTCATTTGGCTAATCAATATGATGCATAACAAAAAGACCAAGTCCCTATACATGCCATACTTAAAATGATGAGACTAACTATACCCAAATATTCAATTGATAGTGTGATCGAGTCTCTGACATCTTCCGATCCCCGAGCTAGCTTTGCGACACTATAAGAAAGAGAAAGGAAAGGGGTAAGCATTAAAGCTTAGTAAGTTCATATGCAAACAAGATGCAATTTAAACAAGCATTAATCATACATTTAACATAATAAACATAGTCTTGCATTTTATCAAATCTCTTAAACTCATTCTTCATATATATATGCATGTTCTCATCACAAGTTCATCATATCTCATGTCATTCTCATGAGTTCGATGTACATACCTTTGCTCACTTGCACATAATAACTTACTTTCTCGTCTTCGACGTAATCATCAAGATTACCTATTAACTTCTCTTAGAACTACCCATTGAATACTTGGAATACCATCAGATACATCGGAATCTCGCACCTAAGTGCCTCATATGTAGCCACCGCTACCTCATATCACATATCACATGTTGCTTGCTCTCGAGCTACTCACGGGTTTGCTCACACAAGCTATCGGTCAGGATGTAGCTACACGGGCTACTTACACAAGCTATTAGGTATCCGCAACACATGCAGGACTATCTAGCCCCCGGTAGAACATACAAGACCAGTACCCGGAACGCCAAAACATGTGTCACATATATCATGAACTCAGACCACAACTCAATGAGTTCAGATCACATATATCCTGAACTCAGACCACAACTCATGAGTTCAGATCACATAGTTCCTATTGATATGTCACTTGTATCCTAAAATATTCCTAAGGTTCAAACGGGATTCTCTGATACCATATTTTTGTACAACTTGCTTGTAACATCGATTTCAATGCTCATAGCACCAATCACATATTCATGGAATAATCAAAGAATAATTCATGATAAATTTTAGGCAATAAACACATGATACAACATCATATTAAATATGTATGTACTTACCATACATGCAATATTAAAGCATTTAAAGTATGGTACATGTTGCATTATTTGCAAATGAACTTACCTCGGTACTAACTGATAGAAATGAGCCTAATCCTTGTAAACCTTGTTTTTCCCCCGATCGAGACCCGAATCACATTTTTCTTAATCTATAATGCCAAATTTAACTTGTTCAATACACATATTGCTCATATCGACCCATAACACATACTTTGGTAAAATTACCTTTTTACCCCTAACTTTTTACTTATTTGCACTTTAGTCCTTAGGCTCGTAAAATGAAATGCATGCATTTTCTTGGTTACCCAAGCCTATCAGAACCTACAACATGTTCATATCAGCCCACATTTTTCTTTATTTCACATTTTACTACTCATTTTTACACCTTTTACAAACAAGTTATTTTTAGGTGTTTTCACAAAAAATCACTTGGTAAAAGATGTTTATCATACATTAAACTTTCATATTCCTCTATTAAGCATAAAAATACAACCATGTCACACATAGGCCAAATTTCATACATGAAGCCTAGCTCAAAATATGGCTAGATATAGGTAGATCGGTTGATGACAACTTCAAAAATGCAAAGAACATTAAAAACGAGAGTAGGATGCACTTACTTTTGAGCTTGAAAAGTGAAGAAACCCTAGATATGGTGTCTCTTGGAATTTTGGCACACACATGGAGAAGATGAGAAAATTTTGCTTCATTTTTCCCTTTTTATTCTTTTATTTACCAAATGACCAAAATTCCTTTAAGGCTTTTATTTCAAATTTTTCCTATTCATGCCCATTTTTATCCAAAATTTTAGAACTTGGTAAAATTGATATTTAAGGACCTCTAATTAATAATCCAATGCAATTTCATGCTTGAAGCTTCTAGAACACAAGTTTTACAACTTATTCAATTTAGTCCCTAAAGTCAAAAGGCATAGAATTTCTTCATGAAAATTTCACACAAACATGCAGTCATATCATGGATCATCAAATAATCATAAAATAATTATTTCTATTTTGGATTTGTGGTCTCGAAATCACTGTTCTAACTAGACCCTAATTCGGGAAGTTACAATTATATATAATATAAACATGTGTTCATGGTCCTATTATATATTATACATATGTGTCTAGGGTCTTATTATATATAATATATATGTGTTTATGATTATTTATATGCATTTATGGGTATTGCTTTATATAGGATATATACGTATATGAGACTTGAAATGTTTGCTGAAATTTGACGTGACAAGGGTCACTAAATATGTATGTATATATAATTGGTTTTGTAATGCTTACGAACGAATATAAAAATAAATAATTTAATGTGGACTCCTACAACATGTGAATTTTACTGATAATGCACATCAATGCATGCGCGAAACTGTATATAAATTATGAGCTCTACTGTAATGCAAACTCTGATTAGTGCAAAATTATATTATCGTGAAATACTAATGCGCGCTCAATAGTAGTGCAAGCTAGTTATATTGTGTAATAAAATGTGATTAAATAGATATGTTGGCTAAGTGAACACTTGAAACTGATGGATATCATTGGCATGCCATAGGATTGTGAGTACTCATCCTCTTTATTATGTGTTAGGACATTATGGCTCGGAGATAGCATTGGAGAGATAAGGGAATGTCAAGCATAGTTGCATTCATTGTAGATAGCGTGGTCTATTTGGAGAGTGTGAGCATTTGTGCTATTCTTACTTGGAGATTTCGTATGACTTTATGAGTCATGAGTAGTGTTCTGGAGATTCGTTTATCTAATGAGTATATAACATGACTATGTTTCACATTCATGAATTGCCACACTATGTTGAGTATGAAAATTGTGTTATATGTGAATTGTTCAAGTATGTTTAAATCCTAACATGTCTGGTGTGTTTCCTTGTATTTTATGCATGTGTACTCATTGAGCTTCTCCAAGCTCACACTTCTTACTTCACATTGCAGATAAATAGTTCGAGGCTGGCAAGGAGGGTGACAATTTGGGGATCCATCGCAAGGCATTTTTTTAGAGTATGTGTGTTGAGCTTTTAAACTCCAAAGTGAAGGTAATTTAGGTTGTTCCGAGGGTTTAGTACTAGAATTAGACTTAGAACTTTTAAATAAAATATTCAACGGGTTGTAAATGGACTGTTTAATTTTGGGGATTTTTTTACATTATAATTGCTTGCTTGATTGCTTATCCGGATGGTTTTATACTTGTTTAATGTGATGTGTAACACCCCTTACCCATATCCGACGTTGGGACAGGGTTCCAGGCATTACCAGACTTAAACATAAACAAGCATAGAAATCCGAGCCATAAAATTTCACCCAAATTTGAAATCTTTCAATAACATGCAATTTGTCCCTTAAAAGGGCCTACGAGGCCCAAAACATACACCAGGAGCGGTTTGGGACTACATCAAAAACTTTCAGAACCTTTTTGACACTTAGAAAATTTTTCCTATTTTGGAGAGTCACACGCTCGTGTGGGTAGGCTGTGTGGTCATACACACCCGTGTGGCTTGGGACAAGCCTTTGTCCTTAGCCCGTGTAACTCTCTGACTATGATGTCATAAACCAAAATAAGGTTACATGGCCAAGTCACACACCCGTGTGCTCAAACCGTGTGACGAATTAAATTCCAAAATCAGGTGCAGACTTCACACGGCCTGGGCACACGCCTATGTCCTAAGGCCTTACCTTTCACATGGCAGAGGCACACGCCCGTGTCTCTACCCGTGTGTTTACTACTGGGCATTCTGTTTTACATTAATGAGGGTGCAGGGGATACACGGGTGGATCACACACTCCTGAGGCAAATCGTGTGTGACACACGGCCTAGACACACCCGTGTGGACAACTTTAAGGCTATTTTCCAAGCCATTTGACACCCTTAAATGCTCATTCACTCATTGATCTTTGATGGCATGCAACATAGTATATTTAATCACTCAAATACTCATAACATGATTAAACCATGCCTTTGTAAAGTCAACATATCTCCTATCCCAAACATGCTTTCATATGGCATTCCACCCCAATTTCATATTCATTCATCATGCTAAACCTACTTTCAATTTATTCAATTATACCATAGTTTTGGTCATACTTACTAGCCATGATTCATTCATTTAGCACATGTGCTATTCATCATACTACTCATCCACAAGCAATCACATTAAGCTTAATACATCACATGCATGCATAACTGATTAGGATTACAACCCAAATAATCAATATGAACCAACACATTTGGCTAGACCAATATGACATATAACAAAAAGACTAAGTCCCTTTACATGCCATAATTAAAATGTCGAGACTAACTATACAAAATGTCCAGTTGATAGTGTAATCGAGCCTCTGACACCCTTTGATCCTCGAGCTAGCTTGGCGATACTATAAAAAAATGAAAAAGAGAGGGGAGTAAACCTAAAGCTTAGTAAGTTCACATGCAAATAAATAGCAACATAATCATATATATAAATACCATTGACATAACATAGTTTACTTATGTGTTATCATAAATTCATAGGTATAGCTTAAATTTGAATACATAACTTACACATTTTCAATCTTACCAAAAGTTCATCACATACTGAGCTCATTCATATGAGTTTTCATACATAACTGTACCAACTCATAACACATTGCCATATTTCCTCATCATTGACTTACTTGTCGAATAACTCACAAGTTTACCCGTTGAAAACTCGGAATACTATCGGATACACGGAAGACTTGCACATAGTGCTTCAAACATAGCCACATGCTACCTCATATCACAATCACACATTGCTTGCTCTTAAGCTAATTACAGGCCTGCTCACACAAACTGGTAGTTAGGACGTAACTACTCGGGCTGCTTACACATGCTGACAGGTACTCGCAACACATGTTAGGCTACCCAGCCACCGGTAGAACATACAAGACTAGTACCTAGATTCATATAGTCACATATACATATAATTTCATGAGCTCACAACCTCATAATTCCTAGTGACATATCACATCATATCCTACATTACTCCTAAGGATAACTCATATTCTTCGAACTTGTTCACATTGTCATTCTCATCGACCTTAAAGTCATTCATACACTCGTCATAATAATTAAACATAGAAATTCCTACATTAGTAAAGCATTAAAACATGATTCAACATAGCATTATTTACACATGAACTTACCTCGATACAAAATATGAACAATTAATTCGATTTAGTCCAAAATCTTGTTCTTTCCCCGGTCTAGGTCTGGACTCCGTTTTTCTTGATCTATAATAGAAAATTTAGCTCATTTAATCATCGCATTATTCAAATCAGTCCAAAAAATAAATTTAGGTAAAATTACCATTTGGCCCCTCAACTTTCACATATTTACAAATTAGTCCCTAGGCTTGTAAAATGAAATGTGTTCATTTTCTTTGTTACCCAAGCCTAGCCGAACTTATACCATGCCCATATACCATGCCCATATCAGCCCACACTTTCCTTTATTTAACATTTTTACTACTCATTTTTACACGTTTTACAAACAAGTCCTTTTTATGCATTTCTATCAAAAATCACTTAGTAAGAGAGGTTAAACACACATCAAACTTTCATTTTCTTCCATTAAAAATCAAAATACAAACATGTCACACATGGGGAAATTTCATACATGAACCCTAGCTCAAAATATGGCTAGAAATGGATAGATCATGCTTCAAGGACTCCAAAAAATGCAAAGAACATAAAAAACGGGGCTAGGGAGCACTTGCAATCAAGCTTGAAAAGTTGAAAACCCTAGCTATGGAACCCTTGAAAATTTTGGCACACAAGGAGGAAGATGGACACGATTTTGACTTGATTTTTCCCTTATTATTCTTTTATTTACCAAAACACAAAAATGCCCTTAAGGCATTTCTTTCCAATTTTTCCTATTCATGCCCTTTTTGTCCAAAATCTTAGAACTAGATCAAATTGCTATTTAAGGACCTCTATTAATGATCCAATGCAATTTCATGCTTGAAGCTTCTAGAACACAAGTTTATAACTTATTCAATTTAGTCTCTAAAGTTAAATTGGACACTTTAGGCATAGAATTTCTTCATGAAAATTTCACACAAACATGCAATCATATCGTGTACCATAATATAATCATAAAATAATTATTTTTATTTCATATTTGTGGTCTCAAAACCACTTTTTTGACTAGACCTTAATTCGGGATATTACATGATGATAATTAAATGAACTAATAAATTTTTGCAGTTAAGGGAAATCATCGAGTATTAAGGTACGCCTTATACCTTTTGATTGTGTGAATGAAATGATTAACTTAGAAAAGCATGCACGTAAAAACTAATTTGCTATATGAAATATTCTGCAAATATGTGGTGTATATGGTTAGTTGGTGTGGTTCGTAAAGTATTAAAAGGAGAGTCACCTCAATGGCTAATGTGATAATCAAAATTCAAGTTGGATCATCTCGGTCGAGTTTGGGGGGTCATATTTGGTGGTATTAGAGTCATGTTTACAAAACCCGGGCATAGCCATAGTTTTTGACAAATTAGCATTTTCGAAAATATAAATACATTGATTTGAAAATAAAAACGGAAATGTTTAAACCTTTTTGGACAAAAATAATATTGTATGAAAATTAGTTTTATATGGGGTAGGAACGAGAACACATTGCCTTCTATGAAAATGCTTTCTTAAAAAATTTCCTCGGATAACTTCTCACTTCTCACTTTCCTCTTTTTATTTAAATTTATGCAAATAATATATAGAAATGCCTCTTAGACGTAGGCATCCGACTGCTCATGCACTAGTGGAACAACCCTCTTAGAAAACTGCAACTGGAACTGGTTTCTAGCCCCTGGTTCAAGCGATGATTGGGGCATTTTAGAGGATAACTATTGGGAACCTTGCCCTAACCACCAGAGGGTTGGCACTTGAGCGACTTCGAGCTTTGGGTGGTAAAGAATTCCAGGGAGTTAAAGGAGCTATTTCGACAATTGTGGAATATTGGCTGGAGAGTGTTGAAAGGATCCTTAAGTAGATGGGAAGCTCAGAAGAGGAGAAGTTGGGTTGCACTATCCCTACTAAACGGTAAAGCTCGTCGCTGATAAAATATGATAAAGAGAGGGACCACTGCTGATCACTTAACTTGGGAGTTCGTTTTGGAGTCCTTTCGAAAGAAGTACTTGGGAGAGTAGTGCCTAGATGTGAGAAAGAAAGGGTTTTTGGATCTGATCTAAGGACGTATATCTGTGGCTAAGTACAAGTTTGAGTTTGTGCGGCTCAACTAGTATCCTTCGGAGGTGGTGTTCTTTGAGAATGAGATGTGTATGAGGTTTCGATTTGGGCTAAATTGAGATATTCGGGTATATTTAGTAGCACAGTGTACTAAGGCCTTCGATGACTTCTACGGTCAGTTGCTCTTACACTCGAAAGAGATATTAGCATGATTTAGGGATTTTTACGGATCAATGTGCTAAGTAAAAGAAATTGTGTAATTTAGATTGATAATGACAAGTGAAATCTAGGTGGATTCTTACTTGAGTATTATTTCATTTGTTGGTTGTTATATGATATTTTTGGGTTTTGTTCTTTGCCTCGTTCATTAGTTAATTAAATTAGTTAATTTTATTTTTTTCAGATAATTTGAATTATTTGATTAAATAATAGAAATACAGTAATTACTAGTACTTATAGTCCTAGTGGGAATGATATCTTTGCTCACCATAACTATATTTTTAATTGATAGGTGTACCTGCCTTAGTCAAAATTTTAGATAGTTTCGTGACCATCAAGTTTTTGGCGTCATTGTCGAGGACTAGAATATTAGAAAAATTTTATTCTACTAATTTAGGCATTTTTATTTTTATTTTAATACTTTTGTTTTTATTTTAACTTTTAAATTCTGATTTTCTCTTGTTTGTTTCTTACAGATTCCCTTGGCGTATGACTAGAGGCAACCCATTGAAACCATTACTTTTTGATAGTAAAATTGAAAATACTGCTCAAAAAATCGAAAGAGGTTAGAAAAGTAAGACAAGGTCAACAACAGATTTTCATAGACGATCAATAGCAGAAGGACATTAATGTGGATATGGATATTAATCCTGGTAATCTGCAACTTCTTGCACATCTTGCTCCTCGGACTATGTATGACTATATTGGGGCTGAATCGAGTATTGTCAGACCAACTGTTTTTGGAAATAATTTTGAGATTAAGCTGAACACAATTCAGATGGTGTAGCAATATTTTGAGTTTGATGGATTACAAGATGAAGATCCGAATGTTAATTTAGCTAACATTTTGGAGATCTACTACACATTTAAGATCAGTGGCATTACTGATGATGCCATACACTTACAATTGTTCTCATTATCCTTAAGAAACAAAGCAAAAGAGTGGTTGAATTCACTTCTACGAGGTTCCATCAGTACTTGGGCTCAAATGACTGAAAATATGTTGTTGAAGTATTTTCAACCGACCAGAAAGACTAAGCTGAGGGATCATATCTCTTATTTTGCTCAATTTTATCTTTAGGCACTTTGCGATGCATGTGAGAGATTTAGTGATATTCTGAGATGGTGTCCTCATCATGGGTTATCTTTGTGGTTACAAGTTCAAACTCTTTATAATGGTTTAACTCCCTCGACTAGGAAGATGATTGATGCCATAGTTTGCGGAACACTGAAAAATAAAACACTTAAGGCAACCCAAGAATATATTGAGGAGATGGCACTGAATAACTATCAGTGGCAAGTTATGAGAACAAAGTCTACCAAGGGGCAGCCGGTGTTGTTAATATAGATGCAGTTTCTATGTTGGCAAGTCAGGTTGAAGCTTTTGGTAAAAAAATTGATGGTTTAATTTTTAGTAAACAGGTGTATCTGGTAATGTAATGTGATGCAATTGGAGCGGGGATGATCAATCCAGAATGTTTTCTCTTCAAGTCTAACATGGAGCACGAGCAAGTCGACTTTATGGGTAATAATTCAAGAACTCAGAATAACCCATATAGCAATAAATATAACCCAAGATGGAGGAATCATTCAAAAATTTCTTGGGATGGTCAGGGAAATCAAATGTTACAACCCCCTCCAAGCTTTCCAACAACCTTATAAGCAAGAAAAGAACCCGAATCTTGAAGAGATGTTGAATAAATTTATTTCAAGTTTAGAAACTAGATTCTAAAACACTGAAACAACTTTGAAGAGTCAGCAGACTTCAATTCAGGGTTTTGAGAATTAGATTAGCCAGCTTGCTAAATTCATTTAAGAGAGACAACAAGGTAGTTTAGCTAGTAACACTGAAATTGGCCCAAAAGAGCAAGTTCATACATCACTTTATGAAGTGAAAATGTGTTAGTCGAGCTTGAAAAGAAGCGAAGTCTAGAAGCTGTTAAGAAAAATGATGGGTTGAGGAATGTAAGAAAAAAACACTGGTGCTTAAGGAATATAAACCACAAATTCCATATCCAACAAAGTTGAAGAAATGCCGCATGTGTAACAGCCCAAATTTCAGTAAAATCGGAACAGTGGTTTCGGGACCACAAATTCGAGCTTAAAATAAAATTTATTTTAATTTAGTATATGATCCGTTTTATACTAGAAATGTCATGTGAAAATTCTGATAACAAAATTTTATCGATTATGTGTTTAATTACGAAAAGGACTAAATCGCGTAAAGTGCAAAAGTTGTGTTCTAATAGCTAATTGTATTAAATAGCTATAGAACTTTAAATGGAGGTCCTTATATGATAATTAGACCATTTTTAAAAAGTTAGTAGATATTTTTGGATGATTCATCCATGGAAAATTAGAAAAAGGCTAAGGACTAAATTGGAAGTCAAAATTATTAAAGATGATAAATTAATTAAATAGAAATAAAAATAATTTTTATCATCTTATTCCCTAAAATATTCCATGGAAACCCTAGGAGAGAGAGGGGAAACTTTCTTGGCCAAATTAGGTTAGTTTTCTTGTCCCGTTTTTAGTAAATTTGATATTTTTGAAACCGAGATAGCTTAATCTATCTATTTGGGGGATCAATTTGGAGAGTTATCAAAGTATGGAAATTAGTTCATGGAGTTATATGCTGAAAATTTGAAATTTATGGTAGAAAATGAAAGGTTGTTGATAGATAAACAACTTTTACGAAGTGATTTTTGATGAAAACACGATTTAGGGACTAAAATGTAAATTTGTAAAAATTGAAGAAAAATTTCAAATTTTATAGAATATATGTGCTGTAAATTTTAAGGTGAAATTTCGGTTAAGCTTGGAATAGGGAGTGAATTGCATAAATTTCATTTTTTTGAGCCTAGGGACGAAATGAGAATTTATGAAAATGTTAGGGGCAAAATGGTTACTTTGCCTAGGATGTAAATTGGGTTCACTTGAATATGAAATGTGATAAATTGATGTAAAATTTACTCGTATTGATCCAGATAGACCAAATTCAGAGCTAGAACGAGGAAAAGAGGAAAATGTCGGATTAGTAAATTTTACATACACGAACATTTGTCGAGGTAAGTTCGTGTAACTAATTTGTCTATGTTTATATGTTTGAATTAAATGTTGCATTGTGAATTGTATAAATAGAAAATATATATATGTGACAGTGAAATTGTATCTGACAAAGCTCGATCAACGAGAATGCCTGAAAAATGATAAATGATAAAAATGTTACTTTTAGGCTTGAAATGAATGTGAAATGTGTTTATTTGAATTATATGAATGTTATGGATGTATGAAATAATCACTTGCGTGATAATGCTTGAAAAATGTTTAAATCCCAGTTGAATAAATAGAAAAATTGATGGATATGTGATTTCTCGAAATGAATGAGGTCCTGCATTTGTTGTTGACGGGATTTAGCTCGGACGATTAATCCTATTGACCTCATTATAGAAAGGATTTAGCCCAGGCGGGTAATCCTGATATAAGCTCTCTCGAGCATTTGTTATGGATTAGATTTTGCTCGGACGGGTAATCCAGATCAAGCTCCTTAGAGCATATGTCATAAAAAAGGATTTAGCCTGAACGAGTAATCCTGTTGTATACCTATGTGGCTCGAGAGTGTACTCTCTGAAATAGTACCTTATGGGTACCATTGAATATGAATTGACAGATCCTGATTTGTACACCTTGAGTGTTCTACCTGTGTATCCATCGATATTTCAAATAAATTCAGCAGGTGACAATCCAGATATGAGAAGATATGAATAATAAAATGAGTTATTACACGTATCCGTCTGAAATACAAGAAAATGATGATACATGACAAGTGATATCTGAATATATGAGATAATGACATGACAAGTGATATCTGAATATATGAGATAATGATATTTGTATATGGAAATTATTTGATGAGAATGTTCTTTCTTAATTATAGACTTGTACACCTTGAGTGTACTACTACTCGTGTGACATTGATATTTCGAATAATATGAGTAAAGTTCTGACATGAAATAATCTGAACTCGAGATCAACTATTATGAAATTATACTTGTAATATAAAGAGATGATTTATACATGTTAAATGAATACATGTTGTGGAAAGCATATGTGCATGAAAACTTGATTGTTGTTGAGCCCATATATGTTTTGATGTTATTTTGGAATATATGACTAACAAGGGCAATGAGGATGTTTGTAGGGCTTGAGTTCAAATTGATTGAATATGCCTTACATAGTTACCTCAAAATAGAATGAATGGTAAGTTAAGTACCATTATACGAACTTACTAAGCATTTTATGCTTACTTAGTTTTATTTCACTATTTTAGAGTAAATCGGAAGCTTGTTGGATTGGAAGCTTAGCGGAGATCACTCACACTATCCATTGGCCCATGTCGGTACAATATGGTAAAGCAATTATGGTTACAATGGCATGTATAGGTTATACTGGTCATATTGGCTTGTAAATGTAAATGATTACTGTAATCTAGCCATTGGAATGGCTAGTGATGATTATGTTTTGGTACATGTATATATATGTATTTGAGTTTATTTTATGGAGATAACATAAGTGTTTATTATTGATTGCTTGAGAAAGGTTAAAATGAGTATGCTTATAAAAGGTAAGATTAAAAGCATGAGTGCATGTAACAATGTATGATATCAAATGTTATAAATTGCTTGAATTTAATCCTTGGATTGGTTGGTGTTTGGATGTAAGTTTGGTGCATGAATTTGGTATGATTTTGGGTGAGAAATGAAGCTAGGAATGATTTTCTTTTGTCCACACGAGCATGTGTCTAGATCCTGTGTGACACACAGCCTAGTACATGGGCGTGTGGTTAGGCCCTGTGTCCCTTGCACCTTAAATTCGAGAAAATAGAATGCTTAGAATTGAGCACACGGGTAGAGACACAGGCATGTGTCTCAGCCGTGTGTACTACATGGCCCAGCACACGGGCGTGTGGCATGACCTTATGCACAAGTCAAAGAGTTACACGGGGTCGAGCACAGCCTGTAGCACGGACGTGTCCCAGGGTTACACGGGCGTTTGAGCCCTGCACCTTGGAAAAGTTTTGAAATTTCGCAAAAAATTTTTAGAGTTTCCGATTAAGTCCTGACTCGATTCTAATGCTTGAGGGTCCATTTAAGGGATGTTATGAATAAATCTCGAGGAATGAAAATTGAAATGTTTGAATTCTCTAATAATGTTCTTAAAGTTTTGATAATGCTTCGTAACCCTGTTCCGACGACAGATACAGGTTAGGTGTGTTACAACATGGACAAACAATTTGGTAAAATTTTTAAAATTTTTAAACAATTACATATTAACTTAAATTTTGTTGAAGCTCTTTTGCAGATGCCCAAATATGAAAAAAAAGTTATAGGAGCTGTTACCAAATAAAATGAAGTTAGAAAAGCTATCCATTGTGGAGCTGAATGAGGAGTGCTCTGCCATTCTCCAAAACAAACTACCAATTAAGCTGAAAGATCTAGGGAGTTTTACTATCGCTTGTTTTATTGGTAGTTTAAACATTGAAAAAACATTGGTTGATCTAGGTGCTAGTATTACTTTAATGCCTTATAAAATGTTCCAACAACTTGGTCTCGAGGAACAAAAACCCACTCAAACAACTTGGTCTCAAGGAACAAAAACCCAGTAGGATGAGTATTCAATTAGCTAACGTATATGTTAAATATCCTAGGGAAATTATTGAAGATGTTCTTGTGAAAGTAGATAAATTCATATTCCCTGTTGATTTTGTTATACTTAACATGGAAGAGGATATAGAGGTACCCACAATTTTTGGTCTACCCTCTTTAGCCACAGCTAGAACTATTATTGATGTAGGGTAGGTGATAAAGAGGTTACTCTTCAAGCAAAAAATTTTGTGAGTTTCTAATGAGCAAGATGATGCTTAGGATTCTATTTATTTTATTAATCATGTGACTTAACATTTTTTACAGGAAATTACTCATGAAGGCGTGTTAGAACAATGTCCTGTTCAAGGTGATAGAAGTCAAGGGACGTGTGAAAAAAGAATGGTGCAACTCAATGAACTAAATGAATGGTGAACAAAGGCTTATGAGAACCCAAGTATGTACAAAGAAGTAACAAAGCAATGCCATGGTGTGTATTTAAGGAGGACAAACCAAATCATAGTTGGAGATAAAGTGTTGTTAGACAATTTAGAGCTGTGAATGTTCCCTGAAGAGCTTAAGTTAAAATTGTCGAATCCATTTATGGTAAAACATGTCTTTCCTTATGGCACAATAGAAGTAACACATCCTACTTATGGCACAGTCAATGTAAATGGTTAATGACTCAAACATTATCTTGGCGGTGATATTGATAACGAGAGAGGGGAGCTTTGGCACCCAAATTTGAATTAACCGTGTCCTTGAAAAGGGTAGTCGAGTTTAGACTCTAAATAAGTGGTTTTTGGGAGGCAACCCAAGTGTGTTTTCTTTTTTCATTTCATTTCATTTCATTTATTTGTGTTGCATGCTTAGTATGTTATTTTCCTGCATTTAATATTATTAATTGTAAAAAAAGGGACCACATGGTTTGGGTAGACCACATGACTTGGCGACACGGTCGTGTGGCCTACACGGCTTAAGCAAACACCCATTTGCATATGGGGAACAGATTAAATCGAAGCCACACAACTCTAGAGAGTCACACGGTCTGGTGATATGGTCATGTGATCCACATGTCACCAAACATGACTGTGAGAGAAGTAAATGAGAAACCTACACGGTTTGAGTGAAGAGACATGACCGTGTGGTACACACAGCTCAGACACACGGGCATGTTATGGACCTTATGTATACTGTAGTAATCTTTAAAATTTTCTTGTGACACACACGACTCCAGAGAGGCACAAAGGCTAGCAACACAGTCGTGTGACCCATATAACTACTATATACGACCAGTGGAGAAATGAGAAATTAGGGGTAAAAGAGCCACACGACTCTAGAGAGATACATGACCATGTGACATACATGAGCTGGCACATGGCCGTGTAACCTCTTTAAATTTAGGGTTTTTCATTTTTTTCATTTTGATTTTCCTCCTAACTCGTCATCGATTTTCATTCCCCCTAACCTCTCTGCTCACCTCACCACCGGTCATCTCCAAATCGTCAATCTTTAGTCCCCTAATCACTCACCCTGATCCAACTCCTCTTCACCACTGATTTCCCTTTAACTGTGGTATTCATTCCCATTTCTTCTCTTCCTCCTCATTCTTTCTTTCCACCATCGTCTTCCCCTCGTCCTTCTCACCCCATCCTTCCCCCATTTCTTCTCTTCCTTATCCTTCCTTGCTTTCTCTTCACCCATTCCTTTCCCTACTTCTTTCCTCGATTTTGTGCTCTACCGAACACATCCACCCCTTTATTCGTCCCCTCCTTTCTCTTCAATCATCGCCCTTTAGCCACATTTTGACTACCTGCCACCCCGCTTCTCATTTACCCAAGCTACCACCATCGTCCCATTCTTCACCGACCATCCCTCCATCTTTCTACTGCCACGATCTTCCGTAGACCCCTCACCGTCATTTTTCCTTTAATACTCCTTCTAGAATATTTTTATTTTATTTCTTTTATTTTTCTCTTTATTATGTTTTTCTTTTCAATTAATTTTATTTTGTTGTTTATGCCTCATTCGACTTAATTGCTCTACATTTTGGATTTGTGAAATTGTTTGGTTCCCTGCTTTGTGTTCTAGTTAGGTTTACATTAGTGCTTTGATAGACTTTTCTGACCTTATGGCAATGTTTATTTGACTTTCTGTATGCTAATGCTTTGTGTCTAATAAATACCGTTTGTTGTAATTAATGAATTTTGGCACCTAGTTTTTTTACTATTCATTATGATGCTTGCATGGCCATTGCCAAATAAGGATTTTCATTATATATATACTTGCTATAAGCTTCTGTTTCTCACACAAATCTAGTTACCATTTCACTACTCATTGTACTATCACTCCTGTATGTCAAAATTAAATACTACAACCCGATTTAGTATTTCAATAGCGTGATAAATATTATTAGCCATTCTTATTTCAAGTACATAATGCTCATACGAGAGGCAAGAGTAAAGTCCTTGTCCCCTCCTCTAAAAGGTGAAAAATAGTGAGTGCATCTTCGTCTTTCTACTTTTATGGAGCCCACCTATGTAGAACTTACACTAGAGTTCTGCTCTACTTTCTTTCTACAGCCGGCTATATCACGGTGGGACGAGCCTCACACTATTTCATTCTAACTAAGGGGTACGATGCGTTACTTTAACATCTCGAGTTTTGGAGTTGTACTCGAATTATATTCTGATGAGTTCATGAGTACTCTTAAGTTTTCGACACTATCTAGGCACGTCCATCGATCGACCCCACTCTGTTGGTCTGACGTTGTCGAAATTTAGTCGTCATATAACCCGAGTTAGTCGAAGGCAACATGCTTACCCTTTGCTTTACGATACATCCATGCCATTTTGGCGCACATAATGACTGGACGGAAAGAAACCATGGGGGTCGTGAGCACTTTGGATTCATATTGCTTATGGAGTATGGAGGAGAGCCACCCGATTGATGTGGCGTATTTTGTGGCTCATTGTTGGCACCACTAGTTGGATCAACATAAGAGAGGACCAATTTGTATGGGGTCCCTACATGTAACACCCCTAACCTGTATCCGTCACTGGAATAGGGTTATTAAGCATTACCAAACAAACAGAATAGTAAACCATTGAATTCATACATCAATGCAATACATATTCCAAATTTTATTCAAATACATTCATAACATCCCTTAATCGAGCCCTCGAAGCCTTAAAAAAATAAAATAAAAGTAGTCCAGGACTAAATCGAAAACATTTAGGAAGGTTAGGAAAAAGTTAGAAAGATTCACACTGTAGGGGTCACACGTCCGTGTGGTTAGGCTGTGTGGACATTCGAAATAGGCCATTTTCAAGCCATTTTTTTTCACTCAAAATCTAACCACTTACACAACACCAAAATAACAACCATTATAAGGCCAAATATACGTGATATCATATCAATCATTTCATCACCCAAAATAGCATATATACAAACCAAGCATAATGGCTAATTTCATCAGACAAAGATACCTATAAATGGCATTATTTCATCAAACAAAGACACCTATACATGCCATTATAACAATGACTCAAAATCATCAAAATCTACTGATATAGTTGATGGATAGTGTGATGGATCTTCGACTAGCTTCCAACCCGATCGAGCTTTTGATAATCTGTAAAGTAAGGGATAAACAACTACGTAAGCAATGAGTGCTTAGAAAGCTCGTACAAACTTTAAACATAATTTTCCAATTCGATAATGAACTCTATATATGATAACTATAAAGTTATACCAATGCCTCAAGATTTATCAACTAATAACCACCAACTCATAAATGAGTAAGTCTATCAACATCATATATATTTTCATTCCTAACATAATAGGATTTTATAAAACATTTTACACCATCATTAGCCTTTTCATAAAACTACGAATAACTTCCTTTACTTACTTTCCATTCCATTTACTAAGCATAAACTTAAATAACAACATCAATTAACTAATTAATATATTTATTCATAACATAGGTAAGTTCAACCATAACATATGTAATTACTTATATATAAGTACGTTATTCAACTCATCAATCCCTTTTTCATCATATAACATTTCAATTATGAACTTACCATTTCATACCTTTTAACATTTCATTTGTATAATACCAACCATAAGCATATACATCAATCATAATCTCAAGCTTGACATAAGCCTAATCACCATCATCATTACACAAATTAGTGCATTTATGTATATAACTCATTTAGGGTCAATCACATGATAAACCATTTTATAAGAAATTACACCTTTTGAATCTTATCGCCTTTTCATGAACATATGCATATTTCTATTTGGCCAATTACCATTTCAATGTATACCGTTAATATTAAACATGATATAATGCAACCAAAAGCTTAGCACAAACCTAAGCATCATCCACAATCTCAATATTCAATAAATAACAAATCCTCCAAATTCATTAAACAATTTACCTTATTGAGATTTTCCATACGAAGAACGACTTATGGATAAGGGTACATTATCAGTCCAACCAAACACGCCAAATGCTCACACGAGCCAATCCCTCCAACACACCAATCCTCATAAGAGATAATCTAACCAACACACCAAACAAAGTGTATAACACAAGAATTCGCAATAAATGCTGGAACTTGATTTACTCGGGTAATATGAATATACATCACTCCATAATCATCTCCACTCCAATCCCCCGTAACACACCAAATCACGATTGTACTTTATCCCGTGTTCAATCTAATCTGAGTAATCAAATTCAATATTATATCTCAAATTATCATTAATTATCAACAATTAAAAATAAATATACAAGTTTTACCATGTTAATCTACTCAAAAATTCGTATTGATGTTAAATTCTAGTTGTACGAACTTACCTGGCTAAATTGCAGAAATGTCAAAGTATAAGGGCATTTTGGTAATTATCCATTCTCTTTCATTTTTCACTCAACCTTGATCTAAATTAATAATTTCATTCAATTTATTAATTCAGACAGTAAAATAATTTATTTTATGAAATTTAGTATTTTTGACATATTTACAAAATTCCCCCTAACATTTTACTTTTATTCAATTGGTTCCTAAGCTTAAAACATGCAAATTAACCATTTTTAATGCAAACTCATGCTAGCCGATATTCATGGCATTCAATACAGCCCATTTCTGCAATAATTTCACAACAAACCCTTGTATTTTTACTATTTCAACAATTTAGTCCCTAATTAGAAAATTCATAAAAAATCACTTAGTAAAATACTTTTAAATAACAAATAATATCTCAAATTCATCATTTACCATCTAAATTCACAAGGTTCAACAATGAAAACATTTAAAATCTTTAACAATTTCAAAATCAAAGGTACGGGCTACCTGGACTTAGTTGCTGCGATCTCAAAAATATAAATATTATTAGAAACGGGGCTAAAACGGACTTACATGCAAGAATTTAAACCAAATGAAACTTATCCTCACCCTAGCTATGGCTTTCAGCTATTTGAAGAAGAAAATGAAAGTGATTTTGTCTCTTTCATTAATTAAATTTGTTTTAATTTAGTTTAACTTACAAATTTGCCATTATAAACACTTTATTTTATCATTTTCCTTTATTTTACCGTCCAACTAAATCCTTAAATGGTTTAATTACCATTTAAGTCCCTTTTCCTTTAATCAATAAACCATTTAGTCACTCAAACCAAATAGTGATCAAATTTTACATTTTTTACGATTTAGTACTTTTTAATTAATTAACTATCGAAACGTTAAATTTGTTTGAGGAAACTTTAATACCACCTTAATGACACTCCGTAAATATTTATAAAAACATTTACGACTCATTTTATAGAAATGAGGTCCCGATACCTCCTGTTTTTGAAATCACTTGACCTTAGGGTCATAGCACTTGAACTTAATAAATCGCTTATATAACATAATTTATCAAATCAAAAACATTTTTATAACCGCATTTGATTTGTAAATATTAAATAATAATATTTGCGAACTTACTCGTGGAATTTGGTGGCCTCGAAACCACTATTTCTGACACCACTGAAAAACGGGTTGATAGATAATTCGGAGTAAGCCTCCTCCTTTAGTATGGTTGATAGATGGTCCCCCTCAAGGGCTGAATATTATGAATCACATGCGTATGATTCGCTGTCAGCCCAGAGCTGGTGGAAACCAATTTTTGTTGCTTCATTTGGATCTGCAAGATGAACATAAGGAGCTCTTAGACAATGATCCACCCAAGTTTACATGACTGACCCAGAGCCTCTCAATCTTGATATTCCTTGCAATGTCGATTTGTGATTCTACCTAGTTTTATCTTTTATCTTTTATTTGTTTTTCTTTTCCAGATTGATATGTTTTTTATGCACTTTATTGTTATTGTTACTTGAACTATTTTTCTATTTTTTTGTTACCTCATTATCTTATTTTATTTTTGTCTATTTTCTTATTGGCGTGCATGGAACCATATAATTAATTTAGGATCTCCTACGTTTTCTGATTTTACTATCATGACTCATTCATCCAAATTCAGGGCGGTTTCAGTTCTCTTCCTCCATTTCTTATGATATTTTTCTTATTATGACTATCTGGTTTGTACATTGAGGGCAATGTACATGTTAAGTGTGGGGAGGATTTTATATGTTGATGCGATATAGTCCTTAAATTGTTTCTTGTATTTAAATAATTTCCTCAAACCTTACATGAGAGTTAATTTCTCTAAATATGGAGTTTTTATTGATTATAAATATTTACGGCGTTCAGTTTATAGAAATGAGGTCCCGATACCTCATTTTTTTAAAACCACTTAACCTTAGGGCCATACCACTTGAAATTAATAAATCGCTTATATAACATAATTTATCGAATCAAAAACCTTTTTAAAACCATATTTGACTCGTAAATATTAAATAATAATATTTACAAACTTACTTGTTGGATTTGGTGGCCACAAAACCACTATTTTTGACACCATTGAAAAACGGGTTGTTACACTACGTGACTCGCTTGGTGTGGTATTTTGGGCTTCTTGATACTTTGGAGCAGGCCTCCTCCTTTAGTATCATCGGATAGATGGTCCACCTTAGGGGTTGACTATTATGAATCATATGCAGATGATTCGCTGTCAGCCTAGAGTTGGTGGAAACCGATTTATGTTGCTTCATTTGGATCCGCAAGATGAACATAAGGAGGTCTTGGACAGTGATCCACCCAAGTTCACATGATCGACCAGAGCCTCTCAATCTTGATATTCCTCGCGATGTCGATTTGTGGTTCTACCTAGTTTTATCTTTTATTTTTATTTATTTTTATTTTCTGAATTGATATGTTTTTTATACACTTTATTGTTATTGTTACTTGAATAGTTTTTCTATTTTTTTGTTACCTCATTATCTTATTTTAGTTTTGTCTATTTTCTTATTAGCGTGTGTGGAACCATATAATTAATTTAGGATCTCCTTCATTTTCTGATTTTACTATCGTGACTCATTCATCCAATTTTAGGGTTGTTTCAGTACTCTTCCTCAATTTCTTATTATATTTTTCTTATTGTGACTATTTGGTTTGTACATTGAGGGCAACATACATCTTAAGTGTGGGGAGGATTTTATATGTTGATGCGATATTGTCCTTGAACTATTTCTTTTGTTTAAATAATTTTCTCACACCTTACATGGGAGTTAATTTCTCTAAATATGGAGTTTTTATTGATTATGTTTGGGACCATTTTGTGTTTTTATATGCATTGTTTTATTTGTACTTTAAGGCACCAGAGAGTAAAGCATGATAATTCATTTTGATAAACAATTATTTTAGGATGCCTCTTTGAACTAAAACATTAGTTTGAATTTCAAATTTATAAGTTTGACATCAAAACCATATTTTTTGTGATCTTTCGAGCCTATAGAGCATTTATTTTTTCTTGCTCATTTTATTTTGGTTGTGAGTATGTCAACTAGATTTGTTATTCTAGAACTTGCTTCGATTATACATTTCGAGACCACATTATTGATTTGAGATACTGAGATGATAGAGATACTTAGGATTTAACCCACTTAACCTTTAAACAGCCTACCTTTTGTATTATCCCCTAGTAAACCCCGATGATCCTAATCCATTTTTTTACGTATCACCCATTGATGTTAACCTGAAAACCATATTAATTTTGTAAATCACCCTTTTTATTGATTTTTTTATCGAGATTCGATTTGGTTAGTTACCTAACTATGTTTTATCATTTGCATTGCTGAATTTCTCTTTATTCTTAAAAAAATAATTGAGCGATCTTGATCAATTGAGAAATCAGTATTTAGGTTATAAACCTTACTATCTTATTTGAGCTTGAATTGTTACTCTTATCTTTTGAATAAATCTCACATCCGCTCTTTATTTCTCATTCATGTTAAATTCGTGTAATTCAACAGTTGATTCTTTTGGTCTTGTATAACCTTTTTCGTATCCTTAACCTAAGCTAGTTACAACCTTGTAAAGACCTCTTGATTGGTAAGTCATCTCTTATCTATAGTGGTGGAGATTTGATTTTCAAGCAAGCCTATGGTAATAACATTTCTTGTTTGACTGTTGAGTGCATATTACTAGAACCTTAAACACCTTGAATGTTTTGAGTGAACCTTAGTGAAGTTGTTAATTCTTGTTGAGTTTGAATTTCAAGTAATTATTGAGATAGGGGAGACGCCTATGGTTTAGTTTGTGCTATTTCAGTTTGGATTTCTTGTATTATTTAGTGCCATTTTAGTTAAAATGCATGATTATTTGTAGATTATCCTAAGACATTGTCGATGAAAATAATAAATTAAGGGAAGTTAACTTGAATGTGGGTTGAGAAGTTTGCTTGAGGACATGCAAACGCTTAAGTGTGTGAATATTTGATAAGTGCTAAAACTAACATGTTTTAACCTCATTCTTAATGTGTTTTGGGTGATTATTCAATGTTAATTGTGAATTTTATACTCCTAATACTTTAAATTCATATTTTAATGCTTAATAGAGCATTTGGGAGAAAAAGGAGCAAAAAACGAGCAAAAATTGGAGCAAGCTGAAGGAGACACATGGGCTACACCTGTTTACATGGCCAGACCACATGGCTATGTAAACCATATGGGTGTGTGGTAGGACTTGTCGATTTCACGAGATTCCATACCGAATAGCGAAAAATTACAACTTTTAGGTTTTTAAAGCATTTTAAAACATATATATGAAATAAATAAGAAGATAGAAGGGAGCTGTCAAAGAATACTAAAGAAAATGACTCAAAAAACATCATTGAAGCCGACTTTGAAGTAGACTTTTGGCAAGATTGAAGATTCCTAGTTGATTTCTTAAGAAGTTATCATGAGTTTATTTTATTCTTTCGGTTATACGTATCTTTGATATTTCTATTTTCGAGTATGAACTAATTTTCTAAATACCTAGGGAAGATGAACCCTACTATGATTTATGTCATCTGATTTCTAGTTTACGCAATAAATACTTCGTTTCTTGTTCTTAATTATGTGAGCTGAATTCTTGGTTTGATATTTCTAGAGTATTAATCTATGTTCAGTGTGCTTTAATCGGTGGTTGAATAAACCATGTTTAAGATTAGATCTTGTGTAATTGAGTGGAGTTACATGTAATATTAGAAATAGAACGACATAAATATACTGGATGAGAGTGAAGTCTAATAGGGGAATCCATAGCACGAGATAATACGATGATAGGGGTTTTAATTAGAAAGAATTTTCAATTAATGAACTTAGAGTCAATTATTCTTATGCGCGAAAGAGATTAGCATAATTTAGGGATTTCTATGGATTAATGGTCAAGTAAAGAAGTTACGTAATTTAGATTGATAGTGGCAGATGAAATCTAGATCGATTTTTACCTAGGTATTGTTTCATTTCTTTGTTGTTATTTGATTGTTTTCGTGTTTTATTCTTTGCCACGTGTGTTAGTTATTTAAATTAGTTAATTTTAGTTTTTAATCAATCATTTGAATTATTCGGTTAAAAAATAAAAAGACGGTAATTACTAATACTTGTAGTCCTCGTGGGAATGATATCTTTGCTTACAGTAATTATACTATTAATTGGTAGGTGCACTTGCCTTAGTCAAATTTTTAGTTAGTTTCGTGACCATCAGACACTCATAGGTGTCAAGTTTAAAGTATTTTCAATTCATCATTAAGGAATAATTGGACAATAGATCTACACATACAATTCAAAAAATAAATCGAAACTCAACACCCATAGGTGCCAAGGTATCCTTCCAAAAAAAAAACATATTTTGGAAAAAAATTTTGGGGTTTACATAAACTATAATATTAGATTAAAAAATCTTTAAATGTTTATAGCAAAAAATGGAAGGCAAATAAAGAAAATCGGGTGAATATATGTGATTACTGAGGCAAGTATTTCAAGTTGCTACAATATGCCAATGGAAGTGCTCACTTCCGTCAACATTGTGATAGAATACTACTTGCTATATTTAGAGGATTGGAGATTTATTGAAAATTTTGAGACTTGCTAACACACTAAGATTGTATAGGTTTATGTATTGTAGATTGAAAGAACATATTGATTCATTCAGGAATGTTATTTATAAGAGTGCACTTGAGACTATAAACCTTTTATCATTGGTTTTACAAACTAAGTTCTTAGAGGGAGAATTTAGTAATGAGAGTTCTAGTCATTTAAGTAAAAAAGTAAGGATTTTCACTGGGTGTGTTAGAACTAAGTTGAAATGTTTTATTAGGTTCAAAGATAGTGGATTCATCTCTTTAAACTAGTCTTTGTAGACGTAGGGAAACCGAGATGCCTAAACAATTTTGTTGTCCTTTGTCGTTTTATTATTTATTGCAGTTTGATTAGAAGTGCCCCCTTCTATTGTCACTTTTAATTATACTTTGTTTCTAGTATTTAAAAACAGGATTAGGTTAACAATGATTGTGCTATGAACTACTAAAATTTGTGTTGCAACTTGAAAGGATCGAATAGGGAAAGTAATTCTTTGTTTTGTAAAAGAAAGTATTAAACAATTTAAATCTTTTTTCCTTTATTGTTTAAATTAAGTGTCTTTAATTGAAAATAATGGTAGTGTTGGATTTTTATCCATTTATTACTATTTATATTTCTAAAATACGGTCATTGGAAACTAATTCTTGAATTGTGTTTTCTAAATGTTTGAAATTTAGTAAGATACAATAAATTTCAAGCCCTTTACTGCATGAAATAAGCTAATATAATTGATATCAACAATCAAAGGTATTAAGGTAGAGGTAAATGTGGATGCTCATCCTTTTATCACCCTAATACTTTTTTATTTTCATACCAAACTTTAAATTTTCCTACTATAATCCCTAACGGTTACCTACGTAAACCCTAAAATTTAAAATTTTAGTTTAATTATGAATTTAATCAATCTACTTCATGAAAATAGAAAATTTAGTCTACCTACTTTAATTTTTCAAAGTTTGGTCCTTATACATTATGAATAATGAGATGTTAGTCTAATTGAGTAAGATTGTTGAACCTTGATGTCGAATCATTGACTTGAAATCAATGTTTAGCAATTTGTATGCACAAAATTATATAAAAATCAATCATTCAATAATTTATATGCATCAAATTGGCAAAAATTAGTAGTTCACATTCATGTGTTTACTAAAAAATTTACAAACTTCTTAATTTCCGTAAAGTGCAATTCCTAAAATTTGACAAACTAGAGTAAATATTTTAAAATTCGATAAGACTCTGTTGGATTTGGTGCCCTAAGTATAATACTTTTATCTATGTAAACTTGTGTTTTTTTAAAAAAATTGGATTAATAATAATATTCATTAATTACATTAATAACCTTTTTATATTGTCCTCAATGGTTTTTGTATGCAAAGTAAAATAAAAGTAAGTATTGGCTCATTGGTTATCTAGTGTTTAACTAATACTATGTAATATTACATGGTCAAATTTTAATACAAAAAGACAACATTTATTAGTAGATGAATCTAAATATTTCTTAAGTTTAATCAGAAATGAGAAAACCAATTGAAAGACTAGTATGTCATCTATTAGGTTCAGTTAGGGAAATGATTTGTCTTGAGCATCAGAGCGAATGATGCCCAGAAGATAGAGATATAGACGTGACTAACTAAACTGACAGTATATCAAACAAGACCCAAGTAGAATAGATCCTAAATTTTTTTATGGATTTATTCACTTGAGATGTTCATAGTGTGACATACCTTAATCTTGACTGGATGATGGACAATATATGCATGACTCGTGTACCATGATGTAAGTAAATGCCTGAGTTCAAATAGATAAAGAACTGAAAGTTGGTGCGTTAGGTATACAACTTCTCCAATATGTTGTATCATTAACAATAGTGGAATTTGTAGTCCAACTAATGTGAAAATAATTTCCTCTCATTAACATTACATGATAGATGAAAAGTAAACGTGACTACAGGTCATTTGTCTTTGTGATAAATGACTTGATTACTATTTGATAGTAATTAACTTTTCATGAAGGAATATGTAATTATTACCATAAGATGAAATATGATCATATTGGGAGAAAGGATTTATCCTAAAGAGATTAAGGATATCCTAAAAGAATAACACACTGATGACAAGATCATTAAACGAGCACTTATTAAGTAACTTTCGTAATTGTATGTAATAAGGATGAGCTAAGTCACGATACTATAGTAGAATGACTGCATGGCTAAATAAGTTTATAATTAATAGGAAAAAAATATGAAACTTAATTATAAATTATTTGAGGCCTAATTATATTTGTCCAATCGGTTCCTTCCCTAGCTCGTTGAAGCTAGAAATGAATTGCATGTAGAACCGAATGAATATAAATGAATGGAAATGATGATGTTAGAGAAATGGTTCACATTCACAAATGAATGTGTTTTCTTATTGAGTATTGAAATAACTTGAGTATTAATTTAAGTTTTTTAAACTATTATTTAATTAAATAATTGAAGTTTAAAAATTGAATCAAATTAATTGGACATTGTGAATTAGTTGAATATGGAAATTAAATATATATCCTTAAAGATGTTTTTACAATGAAGTTGTCATGACTTTAATAGAATTATAATTGGATTAAGAAAATTTGTAACATCTAACCCATAACCGTCATCGGAATAGGGTTACAGAGCATTACTGGAGTTTACAGAACAAATACAAATAATTCATATAATTTACTATTCATATCCAAAACTAATCATATCGTCCCTTGAATGGACCCCCGAGGCCCAATTTAAGCATTAGAAACATGAAGGGACTAAATTGGAATCTTAGAGAATTTTTTGCAAAATTTCAAAATTTTTCTTCTATACAGGGGTCACACACCTGTGTGAGTAGCCACACGGCCAAGTGGCATGCCCATGTCTCAGGCCATGTAGGCATTCGATGTGAGGCATACGACTGTGTTCCAGCATGTGTCCTTACCTCTCTAACTTGAGTCACATAGCTAGCCAGACGCCCGTGTGCTATGCTGTGTGGTCAATTTAATTTTTGAAAATTAGGTGCAGGATTCACATGGCCAAGACATACGCCCGTGTTCTAGGCCATGTGTCACACACGGTTGAGACACCCATGTCTCTGCCCATGTGCCTAATTCTGAGCATTTTGTTTTTAAATTTTATGATGTAGGGGACACACGGCCAAACCACATGCCCATGTGCCAGGCTGTGTGTCACACACGATCAAGACACACGCCCGTGTGTCTACCCGTGTGGACAAAATAAAGCCATATATTAGCTTTATTTCTCACCCAAAATTTGCAAACAACCTACACTAATACTTGAAAACATATACCAACCAATTCAAGCATTATAACCAAACCAACACTAACATCTAACATGAAATATCTTCACATGCATTCATGCTTATAATCTTACCTTTTATAGACATACTTGTTTAATATAACTCAATCAAACCATACTAAACACATATGTAGTTACCATGATGTAACCTTATAAATACACCAAATCAAACCATTGCTAGCCATTCCATTGGCTAGATTATAAACAACCATTTACAAGCCAACAATTGGCCATGTTAACCTATACATGCCATTATACCAAAATATGTTTACTATTTATACCAAAACAAGTTGGTGGATAGTGTGATGATGCTCCGACGAATCTCCAACCTTTGCGAGCTTCCAAACACTATAAAACAGAGAAAGAAAACCTAGTAAGCATTTAATGCTTAGTAAGTTCGTATAACAAGAATTAAACTTACCAATCATATTCATTTAAATAAGCATAAGAATAACATGCTTCCCAACAAATTGATAAGTTTGCCTAATCACATATACTCAATTAAGCAAGTTAGTCACATATTTCACATGTACATCAAATAAATATGGATGAGCTCATCATGCTACAAACTTTCAGGTATTTCAGAAGGATTCGAGACATAATACTTCTAATATCTTAATTTCTCATGTCAGGAGTTTTATCCGTTGAATTATTGAAATTTCAATGGATACTCAAGTAGTATACGTGAGGTATACAAATCAGTGATCTGTCAATTCATGTTCAGGGGTACCCGATAGGGCACATAATTAGGGAGTACATTCTCGAGCCACATATATCAGGATGCTTAGATGATCCATGTAACATGACGCTTATCCGAGCTAAATAGAAAACTCATAAGAGTTTTTATTAGGGAGCTCACAGAGCTTGTAATAGCCTGGTTTAGACCCTAGTCGGAATAGTGGTTTCAAGACCACAAATCCAAGTCAAAAAATATTTTAATATTATTTTTCGTGCTTATAATATGTGAATTGATATCTTTGAAAGTTTCGTGTGAAAATTTGATCATTTGAGTGCTTAATTTGCAAAAAAGACTAAATTGCAGAAAATGCAAAATTGTCCTTCTATTTGAATAATGGATATCTGTCTTTATAATTGAGAGGTCCTTATGTGGTTAATAGACCATTGAACTTATGAGTGGACATTAATGGCCTTATGTTATGTGTTTTATTATGGTTTTTATTAAGGTTAACTTTGTAAAATGATTATAATGATAGTATAATTAATAAAACAAAACCAAATGCTCATATTATTTCATCCTCTTGACCGAAAATAGAGAAAGAAAAAGAAGTTATTTAGGGCTTTGATAATCAGCCATTGATAAGCTTGATAAGGTATGTATCTTGCTTGGCTTTTGATAATTTCTACGTTTTTGTGATCGTTGCTTAGTAATCTTTCAAGCCCAGGCCTCAAATTCTGAATTTGATTTTGATTTTAAGATGTGCCATTGTTGATAATGTGATTTTTATGAAGTTTGATAATAGAAAATAAAAGATATGTGTTAGATTATTCTGTTTTGTATTGGGATTTTTGATGAATTTGAGTATTTTGTACTAATTTGTGAAAATGAGAAATTGAGGGGCTGAAATATAAAATAAATGAAATATGTGGGCTTGTATGAGCTAAAGGAAAATTCGGCTAGACATGTATGAAAGGAAATTATGCATATTTTGTGATTTTATGAAATAGGAAGTAAAGTGTCAAAATGTGAAAATGTGAGGGCTAATTTTTAAAATGCCCTAAATATGTATATATGGATTTAATTGAATGATTTTTTTTTGAATAAAAGAGTTAAATTTGAATGTGTCTAGATCAAGAACCAAAGAAAACGAAATTAGATCGGGGAAGGTCGAAAGTCGTTTAATAGCCCTTTTTTTTTCCATTCATTTCCGTACGAGGTAAGTCGATATACAAATAAATGTGTTTGAATTGAATTATTATTGCTTATATGTTAATGAATTATGATGAATGGCTATTTGAGTTGAATATAAGAAATCTAAGAAAGTTTCGATAATGTGGTGACGTCCGAAAAGTCCCGTATGAACTATAAGAATAGTTAGGATACATATGTCATGAAATAAGATTTTTGATATTTGATTTCATGTAAGACCATGTTTGGGAAGTTTGCATTGATTGAGAGTTACGTGTAACATCATGCCCGGGACATCAGCATCGTATTTGATTTCGTGTAAGACCCTGTCTGGGACATTGGCATCGATATTTGTTACATGTAAGACCACGTCTAGGACATTGGCATTGTACGAGCTTTTTGAGCTATCCACATATCCTATTTAATTCTGTACGGTTCAACGGGCATTCTGAGAAATATGTGATTGAATAAATGAATAACCGATTCAGGTACATAGAGATGTGTTCAACATTTGTTAATTAAAAGTAAGTATATGTGCAAGTGATGATATGTGATATAAGTATTTGGCTAAGGAGTATATGTATATGAACTATGTGCAATGAATTGGGAATATGTGAGATGTATATGAACTATGTGGTTTGTCATAGTATTTGGTTAAGGAGTATATGTGTTTTATGATGTTTATATGCTTGAAATGATAAGTTTATTTGTACATGGCTTACTAAGGTTTTGGAAGCTTACTTTGTATGTGTTTGCATTGTGTTTTAGATATCGAAGCTACTGGAGGCTCAGGGATTGTCGAAGTTCATCACCACACTATCAAACTTAATTTTGGTACCTTTTGAAAGTGTAAATATTTAAGTATGGCATGTATAGTCTAGTTATATTGAGATATGTTTTTGTGTTATGAATATTTAGCCATGTGATATGGCTTGGTTTTGGTTATGTTTATGAATAAATTTTGAGTATAAACTATGTGATGCAATATTGCCAATATGATGTGTTCATGGATGGCCAAAGAGAATCGGTCAATTTGGTAAGATTTTGGTATGCGCTTATTTGATTAATTGGTAAGATTATGACATGAGATTGAATGAAGTAAATTGAGGTTATGAAACATATGTTTTGGTATGACTTTGGCTTATAATTTGGCAAGATTTGGTATGGATTATAAGCATGAAATAGGTTGATAATAATATGACATGAACGATGTATGTTTTGTGAATGAAATTGGTTGAAAGTATGGTGCAATTGATGCTTGTAGGGAGGACCCAAAATGGGTGGCATATTGGCCTTGTAAATGACCTATTTTTGCCCACATGAGTAGGGACACGGGCTTCTGTCTCTGCTGTGTTCCTCGAGGGCTGTTTCAAAATGAGCCTGGGTAGACCACACGGTCGCACACACGAGCGTGTGCCAATATGTGTGGCTAAGTCAGTTTCGAGCATGGGCTAGACACACAAGCGTGTGACTGGCCATGTAACCTAAGTTAGTAGCCTCTTTAATTTTCAAATGACCTGTTACACAGGCGTGTCTTGTGGCCGTGTGGACAAGTTAGTATGTATGCCCTGTTTTGCCATGGCCTAGACACACGTGCGTGTCTAATGCCGTATGAGGCAGATGGCCTGTTCACACGGACGTGTGACCTTTGTAACTTAGAAAAGTTGTTTAGCTTCAAAAAAATTTGTATGTGTTCGGTTTAGTCCCGACCTCTTCCTAATGCATGTTTAAGGTCTCGTTGACCTAAAAAAGGGACTTTATGTTGATATTTGACTATGATATGACAATGTATGACTTTTGATTGTGAAATGATTACGAAATGTTCTGATATGTTCGGTAATGCCTCATAAACCTAGTCCGGCCACGGATACGGGTTAGGGGTGTTACATTTGGTTGGTATCAGAGCTACATTTTAGTCGATTCTAGGATTAACATAGCGTATATGAGTCTAGCTATACGTGCCATATTTGTAAACCGTGATAGTGTGATGATTCCTGACAATGAAAATGTGTTTTTATATAGTAAATGGATCCTGAACGAGCTGTAGCTGACGATGTTGAAAGTAATGCACCTGGTCCCACTCAAGAGACAGCGCCATCTGATTCTAGACCTACTATTAGTAGCCGCGAAGGAGTGGCTAAGCAAGCCTTTTACCAAATGACGAATGATTTTGGCTGTGGCACAACCTTCCCCCCCGCTAAATCCTCCACAAGTTCCTGTCATGCTACAAGTTAATCCGATTCAGTCGAGTAAGCCACCTTTTGATAAAATTAAAAAATATGGGGCTGAAGTGTTCCATACTACTACTAATGATGATGCTGAGAGAGTTGAATTCTGGATAGAGAATATGATACGTGTGTTCAATGAATTGTCATGTACTCCAGATGAATTTCTTAAATGTGCCATTTCACTTCTGAGAGATACGGCGTATCATTGGTGGAAGACGTTGATAAAAGTGGTTCTGAGAGAATGAGTCACCTGGGATTTCTTTCAAGTTGAATTCCGAAAGAAATACATCAGTCAGAGATTCATCAATTAGAAACACAAAGAGTTTCTTGAGTTAAAATAGGGTCGTATGTCTGTTACAGAATACAAGCGAGAATTTGTGAGATTGAGCCAGTATGCTCAAGAATGTGTCTCGACCAAAGCAATAATGTGTAAATGGTTTGAAGATGGCATAAATGAAGATATTCGCTTGTTAGTTGGAATTTTGGAGATAAAAGAGTTTGTTGTGCTTGTTGAACAAGCATGTAAAGCTGAAGAACTCAAGAAAGAGAAAAGAAAAGCTGACTCAGAAGCTAGAGAGGTACGAAAAAAATCATCGAGCAAGTCATTTCATTCGGCATCAAAGAAATTCTGAGATGATTTTAGCCGTACAAAGGCTAATATGGGACATTCAAGTAGAGATCGTACTAGATTACATTCAAGTTTCAGAGCTCCAGCTACTTCTATTTCAAGTGTTGAAAATGTCTGATCCGATCGACCCGAGTGTAGAAATTATGGTAAAAGACATCCAGGAAGTTGTAGATTGAATGACCGAGCTTGCTTTAGATGTGGATCCTTAGATCACTTTATCCGTGAATGTCCCGAGTCTGCAGAGCAAGAGATTGTACAAAATTCAAGGCCAAGTGGCAATACAGCTCGAGGTAGACTGCCCAGAAATTCGGGTAATGTGAGTGGCAGCCAGAGGAGAACTAAAGATATGACTATTAGATCTGAGGCTCGCGCACCTGCCAGAGCCTATGTTTTTCGTGCACGCGAAGAAGCTTCGTCTCTAGATGTTATTACTGGTACTTTCACTCTTTCTGATACTTCTGTAATTGCATTAATAAATCTGAGATCAACGCATTCTTATATATGCATGAACTTAGTGTGCAGTAAGACTTTGCCTGTAGAGTCTACTGATTTTGTAATTAGAGTATCGAACACTTAGGCTGGTGCATTTTGGTTGACAAAGTGTGTAAGAATTGTCCGTTGATGATTCGAGATTCATGTTTTTTGGCTGATTTGATGTTATTACCATTCGATGAATTTGATATAATTATGGGCATGGATTGGTTAACTTTGCACGATGCTATTGTAAACTGCAAATGAAAGACTATTGATTTGTGATGTCAGAATGATAAGATTATTCAGATTAAGTCTAATGATTTGAACTATTTACCGGCAGTGTTTTCTTCGATGTTAGCTCAGAAATATTTGAGAATGGGTTGTGAAGCCTACTTTGCTTATGTGATTGATTCAAAAGTGACAGAAAGGAAAATTGAATCAGTGCCTAATGTTTGTGAATTCCCTTATGTGTTTCCTAAAGAACTTCCGGGATTACCTCTGATTCGAGAAGTTGAGTTTGGTATTGAATTAGTGCAAGGAACTACTCCAATTTCGATAGCTCCGTATAGAATGGCTCCGACCGAGTTAAAAGAATTAAAGTCTCAGTTGCAAGAGTTGACTAATAGAAGATTCGCAAGATGGAGTTTCTCACCTTGGGGTGCTCCTGTTCTGTTTGTGAAAAAGAAAGATGGTACGATGAGAATGTGCACTGATTATCATCAATTGAACAAAGTGACTATCAAGAATAAATATCCTCTGCCTAGAATTGATGATTTTTTTGATCAGTTGAAAGGAGCTACCGTGTTTTCAAAGATAGATCTTAGATCTGGTTATTATTAGTTGAGAGTAAAAGATTTAGACATTGCAAAAACTACTTTCTGAACGAGGTACGGACACTATGAGTTTTTAGTTATGCCTTTTGGAGTAACGAATGCACCTGCTATTTTTATGGATTTGATGAACAGAATTTTCAGACCGTATTTAGATCGATTTTTTGTTGTATTCATTGATGACATTTTGATATATTCTCATAATGAAACTGAACATGCTGAGCATTTGAGAATAGTGTTACAGACTTTGTGTAATAACAGTTATTTGCAAAGTTCAATAAATTTGAACTGGTTACGAGAAGTCGATTTTCTTGGACATATTGTGTCAGCATCAGGTATCTGAGTTGATCCGAGCAAAATTTCAGCTATCTTAGATTGGAAGCCTCTGAGAAATGTTTTTGAAGTCCGTATTTTTCTGGGACTTGCTGGTTATTATAGACGATTTGTGAAAGGCTTTTCTATGATTCTTACTCCGTTGAAGAAATTGCTTTAGAAAGTTGTGAAATTTAAATGGTCTGAAAAGTGTCAGAAAAGTTTCGATCAATTGAAAGCCCTATTGACTGAAGCTCTAGTGTTGGTACAACCAGAATCCGGTAAAGAATTTGCAATATATAATGATGCATTGTTGAATGACTTGGGCAGCGTTTTGATGTAGGAAGGCAAAGTCTTAGCTTATGCCTCGAGACAGTTAATGCCACATGAAAAGAATTAACTGACACAAGATCTAGAATTGGAAACTATTGTGTTTGCTTTGAAGATTTGGCACAACTATCTGTTTGGTTAGAAATGTCATGTTTATTCTGATCATAAAAGTGTGAAATATCTGGTGACTAAGAAAGATTTAAACCTGCGACAGAAAAGATGGCTAGAACTGCTAAAAAATTATGAGCTTGTTATCGATTATCATCTGGGAAAAGCAAACGTTGTTGTTGATGCTTTGAGTAAGAAATCATTGTTTGTATTGTGTGTGATGAGTGCTCATTTGGTTCTATCTGATGATGGTTCAGTTTTAGCTGAATTGAAAGCGAGGCCGTTGTTTTTACAATAGATTATTGATGCTCAGAGAGTTAATAATGAGATAATAGCAAAATGAGCTCAGTGTGATTTAGATTCTAATTTTGAATATCAAATTGATAATGATGATTGTATGAGATTTCGAGATCGGATTTGTGTTATGAGAAATCCAAAGTTGATAAAGATGATTTTGAAAGAAGCACATCACAGTTATTTATCTGTTCATCCGAGTAGTACGAAAATGTATAATGATCTGAAACAACATTACTGGTGGTCCGGAATGAAAAAGATATCTCTGACTTTGTTTTGAAATGTTTGATTTGTCAGCAAGTTAAAGCTGAACATCAGGTGCCATCTGGTTTGTTACAGCCGATTATGATTCCCGAATTGAAATAGGATAAAGTGACAATGGATTTTGTTCTGTGTTTGCCCTTATCTCCAAGAAAGAAAGATGCAATCTGGGTTGTGGTTGACAGATTGACGAAATCAGCTCATTTTATTTTGGTACGATTTTATTACTCGTTTAATAAATTAGTTGAATTATACATTTCCGATATTGTGAGATTGCATGGGGTGCCTTTGTCTATTGTGTCAGATAGAGATCCGAGGTTCACTTCGTGGTTCTGGAAGAAACTACAAGAGGCTTTGGGTAAGAAATTACATTTCATTACCGTTTTTCACCCGCAGACGGATAGTCAATCCGAGCAGATTATTCAGATTCTCGAGGATTTGTTGAGATGTTGCATTCTTGAGTTTGAAGGTATTTGGGAATAGTATTTTTCATTAATTGAATTTGCTTATAATAACAGTTTTCAATCGAGCTTTAAAATGGCTCCGTATGAAGTCTTGTATGGTAGAAAATGCCGTACTCCATTGTATTGGTCAGAACTTAGTGAAAATAAGATACATGGGATTGAATTGATAAAAGAGACTAAATAGAAAGTAAAAACAATCTTAGAATGTTTGAAAGCAGCTTTCGATTTTCAGAAATCATATGCAGATTTGAAATGAAAGGATATTGAATTTGAGATTGGTGATAAAGTGTTTCTGAAAGTATCTCCGTGGAAGAATTTAACAGCCCGATTTTGGGCTTAGTCGAAACAGTGGTTTCGGGACCACAAATCCAATGGTCGAGAAATTATTTTTAATATTATTTTGGTGTTATAGCATGATTATATGGGTACATGAAAATTTTGGTGAATTAGTTTTAGTGTTTTGAGCTTAATTGAAAAAAAAAGACTAAATCGCATAAAGGGAAAAAGTTTTGTTTTGTTAGCTAAATGTGTTAAATAGCTAGAGAACCATAATTAGGGGTTTTAAAAGAGCAAATAGACCTTTAAGAAAGGCTTGGCTGGCCATAGAGACAAAGAGATAAAACTTTTCAATGGTTAGGTGGTGACTTATTTTGACTAGTAATATAATAAAATAAAGAAAAAAAAGTATCATCTTTCATCTTCGTCCTTCCCCATCGAAAATACCAGAAAGGAGGGGGTTTTGAATGCTAAAAAATATCAGCAACTTATATCCCTTACAAGTAAGTGATTTTGATGGTTTTTCTTGATGATTTTTGTACTTTTGGGACCCTTATAGCATAGGCTATCTAATGAGGGGACTATTTTGCAAAATGGTAGAAAGGCTAGGGTTTTGCCATGAGATTATTTATATTGTTAGCTGAAACTTTATGGAAGAAAATGAGTCATGGTTGTAAAATAAACAACTTTTGTGAAAGGATTTTCATGAAAACACCGAATATGGACCATTTTGTAAAGTTTGTTAAATGGATGGGAATTGTGTGAAATAATTGGAGTTTTGAGTTGCTACAAGAGTAATAAATGTTGGGCAAGGCTTGCTTAATGAGGAAATTGGTAAAAATAGTTTTACGAGCCTAGGGGCAAAATCATAATTTTTGTGAAAGTCTAGGGGCAAAATGGTCATTTTTGCAAAGTATGAATTGTGGAACGTTTAATTTAATGTGATGATTAAATGATTAAATTTTATTATTTTAGATCAAGAAAATCGAGATTCAGGCTTAAATCTAGAAAGTACGTGGTTTAAGACAAAAAGGGAATAATTAGTCGTTTTTGCATTCGAGGTAAGTCCGTGTCACTAAATAAACATGTTATCCATGTTATTGCTAATATACTTGAAATCTATCTTGCCATGATTGTATTGAATTATATGTTGATGATATTGAGTATAAGAAAGTGATGCCAAATGTTAATAACATTTATGTGATGATTGAATACATTGGAAATTTGATGGAATACGATATTTCATTGAAACGAGTAAGATGTGCATAAATATTACAACTTTATCGTTATTATGCATTTAATGATTGATTTTGCATAAAATGTTTGAATGTGGCTATGAGTAATGTATGATGAGATTAATGCGGGAAACTCCCGGTTGAACCGTAAGAATAGATCAAATATTCATGCCATGATGCTAGGGAGATATGAGAGCTAGTGTAAGACCATGTCTGGGACATGGCATCGGCTTGACATGTGTCAGTGTATGACCATGTTTGGGACATGGCATCGGCACTGATAGATGAGAGCTAGTGTAAGACCATGTCTGGGACATCATATCGGCTTGATATGTGTTAGTGTAAGACCATGTTTGGGACATGGCATCAGCACCGATAGATGAGAGCCAGTGTAAGACCATGTCTGGGACATGACATTGGCCTCGATATACGAGAGTCAATGTAAGACTATGTCTGGGACATGGCATCGACTTTGATAGTGAGCCAGTGTAAGACCATGTCTGGGACATGGCATCGGTACCTTACCCTATGCTTGAGGCTTATTGTATATCGTGTAGTATTCAAAATGGTTCAACGAGAAATTTACGGTTTATTTCGGAATAAGAGAGGTTATGGCCATGTTGTGAGTGGTACAGGTACTTACATGAAATTCATGAAATGCGTGCTCAATTTATGTTGTATGATTTGTAAGGAATAAAAATGAGTAAGCTATGTTTATGATCATGTTGAAATGGTATAGGTATGTACTAAAAATTCATGAGTGATGAGCTCGATGTATATTGGACTCTTGGTAAGAAAGTAAATGAGTAAGTCATACCTACGAGAATGACTTTGTGACGACCTTGCAAATATTAGGTTGATACCTATGGTGTATAATTATATGGTAAATTTGATGGATGATTATGAGTGAGGCTTTTAGGTCGAATTAAATCGGAACATGATATGTTTATCCCCTCATCTTGTGGCCTAATGAATATGAAAAGAGAAATTGATTGGCATAAAAGCCTATTTAAAGATAATTATGAAAGGGTAAAATTAGCATTGAAACAGTTTTGGACAGCAGCAGCAGTCCAACTTTGAAAATCCACTAAAAATTGTGGAAATCGAATTAGAGACTGAATAAAATATGAAATTAAAGCTTATTGAGTCTAGTTTCATATAGAGGAAACGGTGTAAGCAAAAAAAGTTTATATTATGAGATATTTGAATATCTATGAGACAAAGTTAGAATGATTTCCAAATCCCCTATTTCAATTTGGGAAAATCATTAAAAATTTCACAAGAATAATTATGGGTTATAATTTATATGCTTAGAATCCTTATGAGTCTAATTTGAAAAGAAACAAAATGGAACATCATCTAAATTTTTTATGAGGAGATAATTAAGTTTTAGTGAAGAGGAGTCAAAACTATCAGACAGTAAAACGGTGATGAATTTAAAGAATAAACTATATTTATTGGGTTAACCAAAAATTCTGAAATTTTTATGGTGAGAATAGATGTGAGTCTAGTTTCAAGGAAAATTAGAAAAACTTAATTTGAAGTTCTGTAGCTCAAGATATAAATATTTTAATGACTATGACTTGAGAAAACAACTTGACCTGATCATAAGTAAAAGTGCAAATATGGTTGTATTACCTTGAGAAGCAAGTTGATAAATTGCTTATTATTTTCATACGATTTTACTAAGCTATAAAGTTTACTCCCTTCCTTTCTTAGCTTGGGATTGGAGATCGACGGAGATAGCACCACACTATCAAGCCACCACCTTTGAATATTGATATATATATTAAGCGTTTTCAAGTGAGTGGCATGTATAGGAGCTTGGTTTTTATAATATGTGCAATTATGATTAGCCGAATGTATTGGTCTATATTGAGTTATTTGTATATGGCCAAGAGGTGTGGCTCATATAGATTATTGTTGTGAACCTATCTATCTATGCTATGTTCTAATGCTTGTGAATCTGTCTTAACATGAGATGCTAAATCATTGAAATGATGTCATGATATGTGTCCGTGGTGTGTATATAGATGTGAAAGGCTAAGGGTAACATAAAGGCTTGGAAATTAGCCTAAGTGTTGGCCATATAGGCTGAGACACGGCCGTGTGTCTCAACCGTGTGGGAAAAATGGCCTTAGCACACGGGCGTGTGGCTTGGCCGTGTGGTTCAATTTGTTTGTGACATCATAAACAGAGAGTTACACGACCTGAGGACACGAGCATGTGAAAGGCATATGGACGTGCACCTATGTCCACATGGGCGTGCCCCTATGTCCACACGAGCGTGTGACCCTGTTTCATGGAAGAATTTTCTAAGTTTTCCCAAAATTTTCTAAGAATTTTTAGGCTTCGTAGACCTAAATAAGAGACGATATGCATGCGTATAATTAAGTTATTTTAAATGAAATTTTATGGCCCAGTTTTACATCATTATTTGTGTTTAAGTTTGGTAATGCCTTATACCCTGTCCTAGCGTAGGACACATGTAAGGGGTGTTACAAAGAAAGTACTTCGGTTTGGCCGTAAAGGCAAATTGAGTCCGAGGTTCATTGGGCCGTATGAGATTATAGAGCGTACCAGACCGGTTGCATATAGATTATTATTGCCACCTGATTTAGAAAAGATTCATAATGTATTTCACATATCGATGCTTCGATGATACAAATCTAATCCCTCGCATGTGGTTTCCCCATCTGAGATAGAAATTCAGTCTGATATGACCTATAAAGAAGAGCTGATCCATATCTTGGCTCACGAGGTTAAAGAATTGAGAAATAAGAAAATTCTGTTAGTGAAAGTAATGTGGCTTTGACACGGTGTTCAAGAGGCTACATGGGAGCCCGAAGATGCTATGAGATAGCAATATCCGAATCTGTTCAACGGTAAGATTTTTGGGGACGAAAATCCCTAAGGGGGAGAGTTATAACAGCCCAATTTAGACCTTAGTTGGAATAGTAGTTTTAGGACCATAAATTCGGGTCAAAAAAAATATTTTAATATTATTTTTTGTGCTTATAATATGTGAATTGATATCTGTGAAAGTTTCGTGTGAAAATTCAATCATTTGAGTGCTTAATTTGCAAAAAGGACTAAATCGCAAAAAATGCAAAATTGTCTTTCTATTTGAATAATGGTCGAATTGATGTGTATTTATAATTGAGAGGTCCTTATGTGGTTAATAGACCATTGAACTTATGAGTGGACACTAATGGCCTTATATTATGTGTTTTATTATGGTTTTTATTAAGGTTAAATTTGTAAAATGATTATAATGATAATATAATTAATAACACAAGACCAAATGCTCATATTATTTCATCCGTTTGATCAAAAATAGAGAAAGAAAAAGAAGTTATTTAGGGCTTTGATATTCGGCCATTGATAAGCTTGATTAAGGTATTTGTCTTGCTTGGTTTTTGATAATTTCAACGTTTTTGTGATCGTTGCTTAGTAATATTTCAAGCCCATGCCTCAATTTCTGAATTTGATTATGATTTCAAGATGTGCCATTGTTGGTAATGTGAGTTTTATGATGTTTGATGATAGAAAATGAAAGATATGTGTTAGATTACTATGTTCTGTATTGGGATTTTTGATGAATTTGAGTATTTTGGACTAATTTGTGAAAATGAGAAATTGAGGGGCTAAAATGTGAAATAAATGAAATATATGGGCTTGTATGAGCTAAAGGAAAATTCGGCTAGACATGTGTGAAAGGAATTATGCATATTTTGTGATTTTATGAAATAGGGACTAAAGTGTCAAAATGTGAAAATGTGAGGGCTAATTTGTAAAATGCCCTAAATATGTATATATGGATTGAGTTGAATGATTTGTTGAATAAAAGAGTTAAATTTGATTGTGTTTAGATCAAGAAAAAAAGAAATCAGAATTAGATCGGGCCTGGCGACGTAACTGGCCGTGTGACTGGCCGTGTAACCCAAGTCAGTAGCCTCCCTAATTTTCACACGGCCTGGCACACGGGCGCTTCTAACGCTGTGTGAGGCAGACGGCCTGTTCACATGGGCGTGTAATTTTTTAGCTTCGAAAAATTTTATATGTGTTCAGTTTAGTCCCGACCTCTTCCTAATGCATGTTTAAGGTCTCGTTGACCTAAGAAAGGGACTTTATGTTGATATTTGACTATGATATGACGATGTATGACTTTTGATTGTGAAATGATTACGAAATGCTCTAATATGTTTGATAATGCCTCATAACCCTAGCCTGGCGACAGATACGAGTTAGGGGTGTTACAGAGTTTAACAGGTAACTCCGAAGAGTTATTATCAGAAAGCACCGGATAGCATAACAGGGAGTTCAATCGAGTCATGTCAGGAAGCTCATAAGAGTGTATGGATGCTCACATAGAGCTGTGTTTGTGTCCACATTATATGCTGGATCACAACTGATCGAATCATGTAATAGGACATTCACAAAGAGCTGTATTAGTGTGCAACACATGCAAAATCTCCACCGATCAGAATACTCGCAGGAATTATATAACAGAATGCTCGAGAATGCCTTTAGTAGGATGCTTGTCCGAGCTATAATGTCTGCAACATATGCAGGACTATAATCAATACGGAAAATTATGTATCCATCGAATTTTATTATTCAAACGAAACTTAACATATTAAGGACATTTTTGGGCATGTGATTATTTCATAAATTTATAACATTCATATAATTCATATAATCACATATCACACTTAATTCAAGTAAAAAATAAACACAATTTAGTTACACGAACTTACTTTGACACTTGTTCGTGTTCAAAAGTCTACTAATCCATTACTTTTTGTTTTCCTCAATCCAATTCCGTATTTGGTCTTTTCGGATCCAATTAAGCCAAGAAAGCTTGTTTTCTCTTTCCTAGGGTTTCCATAGAAATTTTAGGGAAGAAGATGATATAAAATGATATTGTTTGATATTTATTTATTATCTTTTATTTATTTTAATTTCCAATTTAGTCCTTGTCCATTTCTAATTTTTCCATGGATGATTCATGAAAAATATCTACTAACTTTTCTTTAATGGTCTAATTACCATATAAGGACCTCTTATTTTGAATTCCATAGCTATTTGATCCTTTTAGCTACTAGAATTCAATTTTTTTCATTTTATGCAATTTGGTCCTTTCCATAATTAAACACATAATCGGTAAAATTTTCTTATCGAAATTTTCATATAACATTCATATCATAATGCAGACCATGCAATAATATTAAAAATAAATTTTCATTCTAACTTGGATTTGTGGTCCCGAAACCACTGTTCCGATTTCACTGAAATCGGGTTGTTACAACTCCCCCCCTTAAATAATTTTCGTCCTCGAAAATCTTACCAGTAAAGAGATTTGGATATTGCTTTCTCATTGTATCCTTCGGTTCCCAGGTAGCTTCTTCTATACCATGTTGTTTCTAGAGAACCTTTACTAATGCTACCTTTTTATTTTTTAGCTTTTTGTTTCACGTGCGAAGATTTTGATCGGTTCATCACTTTAAGTTATATCAGGCTGAATCTCAACTTCTATCAGAGAAATAATATGTGAAGGATCCGACCGATACCGTCGCAACATAGACACATGAAAAACATTATGAATTCTGTCGAGTTCTACTGGTAATGCCAACCGATATGTAACAGGTTCAATTCTTTCAGTAATCTCATATGGCTCGATGAATTGTGGACTCAATTTTCCTTTTCGACTGAGCCGGAGAAATTTCTTCCAAGGTGATACTTTCAAGAATACCTTATCACTGACTTGAAATTCTGTCTCTTTTCATTTAAGATTGGTATAAGACTTTTGACGATTAGAGGCTGCTATCAAACTATCTTGAATTGTTTCACCTTTTCTTCAGTTTCACGGACTAAGTCAACTCCATGTATCTTTTTTCTCCCTAGGCTCTATCCAATACAATAGGGCTCTACATTTACAACCATAAAGAGCCTTATACGGTGCCATTTTAATGTTGGACTTGTAACTGTTTTTATAGGCAAATTCGACTAAAGGCAGATACTTTTCCCAGTTACCTTCAAATTCAAATACAGAACATTGAAGCATATCTTCCAAAATTTGTATAACACATTCGGATTTTCCATCAGTTTGAGGATGGAATGCAGTACTGAAATGTAACTATGTACCCAGAGCTTCTTGCAATTTATTCTTGAATTGGAATGTAAATCAAGGATCTCTGTCTGAAATAATAGAGACAGGCACTCCATGCAATCTGACAATCTCAGAAATATATAATTCAGCCAATCTATCCAAGGAAAAATCCATACGTACCGGAATAAAGTGTGTAGACTTTGTCAACCGGTTGACGATTACCCAAATAACATCTTTCTTCTTTGGTGACAGGAGTAATCCTGATACAAAATCCATAGTAATTATTTCTCATTTCCATTTCAAAATCGTAACTGGCTGTAATAATCTAGAAGGCACTTGGTTTTTAGCTTTTACTTGCTGATATATCAAACATTTAGATACAATTTCAAAAATATCCCATTTCATTCCCGGCCCCCGGTACATCTTTTTCAAATCATTTTACATTTTGTTACTACCAGGATGAATAGGCATGGTACCATTATGACCTTCATGTAGAATCTTCCGTACCAGTTCTGAGTTCTTCGGTACACATATTTTGCCTTTGAATAACAAACAACCATTAGACCCAATCTGAAATTTTGAATCAGGATTCAACTCGTACTATTCTCGTTTAGCTTTTAATTCTTCATAATAACAAACAACCATTATACCCAATCTAAAATTTTGAATCAGGATTCAACTCACACTATTCTCGTTTAGCTTTTAATTCTTCATCACACTTCTAAGTTTCACAGTTTTGTTGCACAAATGTCGATTTAGCTTTTAACTCAGCTATAATTGAACCATTATCTGACTATGACAACCGAGTATTCATTGCTCACAAGGAAAATAAAGACTTTTTACTTAGGGCGTCAGCAACCACATTAGCTTTTCCCATATGATAGTCAATAACAAGATCATAATCTTTCAATAATTCAAGCCACTTATGCTGTCTTAAGTTCAAGTCTTTTTGCGACATCAGATACTTCAAACTTTTATGATCGGTGAATATGTGACACTTTTCACCAAATAGGTAATGTCGCCAGATGTTCAATGCAAAATATAAATGGCCGCCAACACCAAATCATGTATCGGATTAGTTCTTTCATGTGGTTTTAGATGTCTAGAAACAAAGGCTATTACTTTACCTTATTGCATCAATACACAACCTAAACCATTTAATGACGCATCACTGTAAATTATAAATTCTTTACATGATTCAGGTTGAACTAACATAGGTGCTTCAGTCAATAAGGCTCTTAATCTATCAAAACTCTGCTGGCATTTATCAAACCACTCGAATTTTACATCTTTCTGCAACAATCGAGTCACCGGAGAAGCTATCATTGAGAACCCTTTGACAAACCTCCGATAATATCCTGCTAGTCCTAAAATACATCTGACTTCATGCACATTCTTCGATGGTTTCCAATTAACAATTGCTGAAATTTTATTCGGATCCACTCTAATACCTTCAACAGATACTATATGTCCGAGAAAACCCACTTCCTGTAGCCAAAATTCACATGTACTAAATTTGGCATACAATTGTTTCCCACGTAATGTTTGTAGTTGTAACACCGCAAAAATATTAGGTCTTTATTTTTGTATTTTGTGTTGCTTAAGCATGTGCCCTTTCCAATGGTTGAGTGTCCTGAGAGGTGCTGGTGAGGTCCCGTGTTCAAGCCTTGGCTTGTACTAAATTTTGGTTTTTTGTTTGAGTTAAACATGCCTCTGGTTAGTTGGTCTTTTAAATTAAGTTGGGTAAAGTATGGCATAGGAAGCTTGCTAGTTTAGTGGCAAGGGGCATGTGGAGTGATCTTGGAGGTATGGAGTTCGAGCTCTGTTGCGCACAAGATGTTCTTTTTCCTGCAGTGTCGTGGAAGTGTCCTAGGTTGACTGAAATTGAAGTGGTTGAGGCGGAAGTGGAGTGTAGGGCCGAATTTCAAGATGAGTGGGAAAAGAATTTGAATTGGTCAAGGAGAAATTTGGGGAGAGTATTAGGGAGGAAATCGTGGAATAAGGGAGTGGGATATGGTTGCCGAAAGTGGGGCTCTCTTGGTACCACAATCGGTTTTAGGCACTTGGTGTTGGATTTGGTTAGTTTTTTGGCATGTTCGATGTTTTTCCTTCTTTTGCTCCTTGTGCCGAAAGGGTAATCTAGTTGCTAGTACTCTCGATAGTCATTCTATTTTTCTTTCAGTTTCTCATTTTGGTATTTTCCTCTTTTGCTCTTTTCTTTATTGACTATCGAAACTACATCTTTTCTAACCTCATTTCCCTTTCATTCTGGGAATTCTGGCCCAATACTCTTGGGTCACTTTTCGTTTTGCTGTCAGTTAGTAAGGGTGTGGTGATCGGTTGGGTTGAGCGCACGATTCTCTTCTCTCATTTTAGCTCTTTGGTGTTGGCAGAGTATCCTAGATTAGTCCCTATTCTTAGTTCGGTGTGCATTACATCTTTGGTTTGCAATCTGCTTCGCCGTGGTGGTGGTAATCAAGTTGATCGACACATCCCCTAGGAATCGAGGGTACAATTATGGGGGAAGACTTTTTGGATAGGAGTGGTCGGAGCAGATTTACTCTAAGTCACAACAGGTGTGTAATCACACTATCATTAGCATTAGATCGACAAAAGTCGAAAATGTTCGACTGTGACACTACACGAGCGTACATTGGCACATGTGGTAAGCCGAATTGTCAAAACATGGGCATTCGATCGAAGAGGCCACCATGAACGATTTAATGGGCTTAGGTCAATTTTGGGCCACGACAAGCTGAAATGGGCCCTGTGGGCCGCACGGGCTCGTGGGCCCTACACGGGTAAACTGTACGGATGTGTGGAGATTATTGGGTCGGCTGTGTGGTTGCTCGGTCAAGGCTATTATTTGGGCTTATTGGGCTACACAAGCATGTGGGCCCATATGGGCTGTATTTGTAACACCCCAAACCTGGCCTAGACATTATGGCTGAATCTGGCAGTGTCACATTGGAGTGCTTTTCAAAAATTTGTTCTTGGTGATGATAAACCCATTTCGAAATTTAAAGCCTCTTTGTTAGAACTCAAATCATTCTAGTTATTTGTTATTCACTTCAAATTGTCATTACTTTTAAAACATTGTTTGTTGCGGAAGCATATTAAAAGTGTTGCAGAAATGTAGTGTTTCGGAAACAGATATCATTTTGAAAAAAAGATCGCGTTCTACTTCTAAAAAATATAAATCATTGTAAATAAAAACCCAAATTAAAAGCTAGAAAATTACAGAGGCCTTATTACAATTCAAAACCCAAAATGAAATCTAATAGGAAATAAATACCAAATAAAAGAAAACAGGAGCAATAGTGTGGCCATCTCCGAGTCCCTCGCAGCACTGATCCGTCTAAGGAATACCTAAACAGTTAGAACAAATGAGTGAGTTTACGAAAACTCAGTGTATAACCCCCTATCAGTCAAACAGTAAACAATGCATGCAGTAACAGTATGGGCTTGAGCCCTATTCAGTGTCAGTACAGCCTGGGCCTTAGCCCTATACAGTAACAGTGTGGACCTAGGCCCAATACAGTATCAGTACAGTGTAATGCAATTATGCTCCCACCGAAATCCAACCAGCACACCACCCGTACCAACCAACACACCATGTGTGGATATAAATCGACCCACCTAGCCAGTATACCAATATCGCAGCAAAGCTGCTAGTAATAATGATGCAACATAGCTGCTAGAAACAGTAAATGTGGCAAAGCCACCAGTATTAGTAATTGTGGCATAACCACCAGTAACAGTGAATGTGACATTGTTACTAGTACAGTACTTCCTCCATATCAAAATCTCAACCCCATGTGGTATGTCATGTCATAAATATTACGTTTATGCAAAGTCATACTCAGAAAGTATAGTTATATCAAAGCACAAATAGTCATTTACCCTCGAGGGGTAAAATAGTCATTTTACCCTAGAGGGGTATTTTGGTCATTCACCCTACAGGGGTATTACAGTCATTTTACCTATTTTGGGGTTTCAGCTTAGATAACAACCTCTCTAAAGGTCTACATTCGTCTTGAGCGACACAGATAACCTAAATGATCATAACGGTGTAAATGGGCCCAAGGCCCATTACTCGGCCCAAGTGGTCCCACACACTCGTGTGGCCCATTTAGCCCAAATTCAATTACGGCTATATGACCTACATAGCCCAGTCTAATATTTATCACCTACCGTAGATTTAATCTGTGTGAGGCCCACGAGCCTATTGGGCCGACATGGCCCATTTCGGCCCAACATGGCCCATAACGACCCAAGTCTACAGAAACACTCGTGGTGGCCTTTACAGTATATCACCCATGATTTGTGGGCTCGGTTTACCCCACTAGCGATCACACGCTCGTGAGGCCTCAAATGCCAAAGTTTCAGCACTTTGGCTTTTCGACTTTTGCCGATCTACAGTAAGGAAGGGTGTGGTTACACACCTTTATAGCAGCTTGCACGATTAACCCACGAATGTCGAACCTTCACCAAGTATGCGATTTAATCCACTTATGATGTCAATTGAAAGATATCTACACCTCTTCCAGCCGAAAGGCTGTATTAACCAAAAGAATCCATTAACATGAAATGAATAGGCATGAGGCTTATTCTAGTATCCACTTGTTTAAAGGAATCTTAAAACCAGAGACAAAGGAATAAGCATTCAGCCAAAACAAGTGCACTTACCCCGATTATTGATTGAATGCCAAAAGAAGGACTTGAATGCCTACGAACATTTGAGCACCCAAACACATGAGAAGGGTCAAAGAGTTAGAACCCTAAACTGAAACACTCGACTTCATCGGAGAAGAAAACCATCATAAAAGAACCAAGAACCGAATCAAGAACAAGAAATACTTACTCAAACGCAGCTGATAGGAACAAAATAATAAAGTAACAGTCGGCCACTGTCAGAGCCTAAATTCTTTAGGAACCACAGAAGATTTGTTGAGAAAATGAACTAAAAGGTTCGACTATGTGAGTAAAACCAAAAGAATAAAAGAGGGGAAGAAGAAGAAAGGCAAAGTTCTACCAAATGGTGAACTAAAATTGAGGAGAGGGAGATACCAGATTCGACTTTTAGAGAAGAAAGTAAAGAAGAAAAAAAATGTCCAAATGGTCACAAAGGTAAAGTACGAAATCGCCAAAAGAAGAGAAAGAAACAAAAACGAAAAAAAGAGAAAAACAACCCGAAATGCCAAAAAGAGAATTCGGCACCTATACACTCTCAAGTTGCCGTACATGCACTCCTCAAACCACTTAGCTAAATTTGCACATATAAGCTACCTTATTCGGCTGCAACTCTTCAAGCTTCCAATTCTTTAATTCGCTCCACCTTTTTCTCCATAATCCACTCCTTCAAATCCCCAACAACCAACATCCTATCCCTTGATCCCCTCCCCTTTTACCAAGTCTACAACCACTCAATATAGTTTTAGTCTACCACAAACACTTGTAGCCCCAAGTAGCAAATAGATATCCTTTTGTATGCAATGGGATTCTAACCCAAGCCCTCTCAGTTGCTCAACACGTCACTTGCCACCAAGCCACAAGGCTCTTCTGTGACACATTTTACCAACAAATATTTATAAGGCCTACAAGCTAAAGCTAAGGATCACTTAAGGGGAAAAACTAAAATTTTATAAAAAGCCTAAACTTGAACCCAAGGTTCTCAAACACTCCCAAACACACCCAAATCACTAAGCCAGTATAGGAAACATGTAATTTGTGTCACTTTCTTGCTTAACTAAAACATTTATGAGTAGTCTCCTAACTGCTCCCATGCTAAAGGCCCAATACTTCTAGGCTTAATTTCGGGGCATTACAGTATTGTAGGCTTGGGCCCATTTTTGCTGTTTAACTGATAAGGTTGCACGAGTCACACAAGACGACTGTGGACCTACTGTTGGGTCGATAAGTATACCTAGACCCTAAAATGTGAAATGACTATCATACCCCTATGAGGTAAATGAATCATATACCCTTATGTGATGTTTGATTGTTGAGCATGCCATTCTTATCGTATGATCAATTATATTCTGATACATTGCATGGGGTGGGATATATGATATTGGAGGAGTGTACTGAAAGGCTATAAACCTACTATTGGTAGCTCTGCTGCAAATACTGTACTGTCGACACCAGTACTCCATTCTTGAGTGTAAGGATGTGTAGGTCGATTTATTCCCCACATGGAGTGTAGGGTTGGACGGAGTAGAGTGTAGAGGATGGTTGGGTAGGATCTCTTTATGTATCTCTGATACTGTACTGAATTGGGCTAAGGCCCACACTGTTACTACTACTGTAATGGGCTATGGCCCACACTGATATTGCTACTGATGTGGGCTTAAGCCAGGCTGTTTAAGACTGTAGGTTTGACTATTTATTAAATAGGGATTACACACTAAGTTTCATAACTCACCTTCTCTGCTTAACTGTGCAGGTATTCCTTAGTCGGGTCGGTAACTGCGAGGGACTCAGAGATGGCCACACCACTATTTATAATTTCGTTTTGAATTTGGTAAAAGTACATTTATTTGGGGTATTTCATGTAATAAAGCCGTTTTAAGTGTTTTTTTGGGGGAATTTTATTAAATTGATTTATATCTATTAGCCGTAGGATTTAGGTTTTCAAAAAGTAAAATGATTTTCAACTATCATGTTATGTAACCTGATTAAAAGCCTCCGCAACAATAATGTTTTAAAGTGTAACAACGACCTAGCATGAGACATGCTATAATAAACGAATCTATAATTTGGCGAATGGATTAAAAAAGTTAGATTCTCAAAAGAATCACAAACAAAGTTTAACACAAACGAGCTTTTCTATTAAATTTGCTTTTTTTTTTCCAAAACTCACTCCAATGTGACATCACAAATTCAGCCCTAAGGTCTAGGTCAGGTTTGGGGTATTACATTTAGTGGTATCAGAGCCAGGTTGCAAAACTCAACTGTGGATTTAAATTTTTCTGAAACGAGATATTCAAAATAATTGTTTTAAATGATGGAAAATGTTTTGAAGTGTTATTTTTGAAAGTGTGGTCTACCGAGTCTCCAGCGTCGATTTTGTAAGTTCTCTAAAACTACTATTTGATTTAACTGAAATGAGATTATCGTAGATGATAGACTGTACTGAAACCCTTATTAGGGATACCTAAAACTGTAGTAAGACTACGATCTGGGAAAACAAACAACTTTGAATTATTGGTGCTATTTTTTTCATAAAACATTTGTTAATAAACAGTGGAACTATTAAACTGATGCATAAAACTATTAATACATATAATACGCAAATCAATAATGAGCACTAGTGGTACTCGTGAAAGGGGTACTAGAGACCACGACAGAGGCAGTGGAGGTGCTCGGGCTAGGTCTTCGACATCTGGCCATATGCAAAATGTTGAGGTAAGAGAGGCACCGACTTCGCCTGTGACTGAAACCAGGTCACACGATCATGTAGCTGGGGGTGACGCATTGTCCCAAGCTATGTTGTGAATTTTGGAAAGGGTTGCTTGGCCCAATACTGGTACTGTGGGCCGTGGGTCAATGATGGAATGACTCAGGTCTAATGGGGCTGAGATCTTTAGCGGTATCACTGGAGTTGCCCCTATTGTGGCTGAATATTGGATAGAGGCCGCGGAGAGGATCATGGATGACCTCGATGCACCCAGAGTAGAAACTGAAAGGTGCAGTGTCGTTATTGAGAGATGAAGCCTATCAGTGGTGGCTTACTGTGAAAGAGGGTACTTAGCCCAATCGATTAACTTGGTAGTTTTTCAAGAACGCATTCCAAGGGAAGTATGTGGGAAATAGCTATGTGGATGCCCGCAGAAGGGAGTTTCTAAATCTGACTCAAGGGGAAAAGTCCGTAGTTGAGTATGAGGTGGAATTTTTGTGATTGAGCTGTTATGCGTGAGGCATGGTAGGCTCTAAGTATGAGCATTGTGTTCATTTTGAGGACGATTTCAGAGATAACCTGTGAGTTTTGATAGCTCCACAGAGGGAGTGAGATTTTGTGGTGTTAGTAGATAATGCAAAGATCGCTGAGGATGTGAAACACGCTGAGCGCTAGAATCACGAGAAGGATAAGGGGAGAAAGAAGAGGGTTTGAGAGCCCTCAGGTTTAGCTATGTAGCCTAAGAAAAAGGCCAGGGTTGATGAGCTAGCTAGAGTTGGGGCCTCTGTTTCTACTTTTGGGTTATAGCCTTGTACAGTTTGTGGGGAACGACATCAGGGCGAGTGCTGGGTACAGACAGGGGCATGTTTCAGGTTCGAATCTAGGGAGCACCGTATTAGGGATTGTCCACGGAGGCCCGATCAGATGCAAGCTATTGGCAAGGGTACTGTTCAGCTGCAGAGGGGTTTTCAGCAGCCACCGAGAGGTCGTGGTCAGGCCAGTGGTGGAAATGGTATGGGTCATAGTCGTGGAGCACCGGGCAGAGGGGCGGGTCATACTGAGGCAAGGTAGCCACACTGGTTTATGCTGCACGTCACCGAGAGGACGGAGATTCCCCAGATGTTATTACAGGTACGTTTTTTATTCATCATGTACCTTACTCTACATTGATTAATGTTGGGTCTGCGCACTCTTTTGTAGCATGCACTATGTCTGAGACTTTGGGTCTGATTTGTGAAAACAGTACGAGTGATATTACCGTGTTGAGTCCATTAGGGCAGTCAGTGAGAGTGAACAAATTGTTTAAGGAGGTACCTTTGGAGGTTCGAGAAAGGATCTTTTTAGCTGACTTGATGAAAATTCCTTTAGGGGAATTTGACCTAATACTGGGTATGGATTGGCTAGTTAAGCATCAGGCAAATTTGGATTGTGCTCCTAAACGGGTGGTCCCAAAAACTGTAGAAGGTGATGAGATGGTCGTGATTGTGGAGCAATGGAATTATCTTTCAAATGTGATTTTTACGCTTGGAGCTAAGAAGTTGGTTCGTAAGGGTTGTGAGGCTTATTTAGCTTGTGTCAGTACTTCTGGTTCTGAGGTTTTGTTTGTTAATGGTATCAAAACAGTTAAGGATTTTCTGGATGCTTTTCCCGATGAGCTACCGGGGTTACCTCCTAACCGTGAAGTGGAGTTTGGGATAGAGCTTCTGCCTAGTACAGCTCTGGTGTCTATCGCCCCTTATAGAATGGCACCTAAGGAGTTGGTAGAGTTCAAGGCTCAAATTCAAGAGTTATTGGATCGAGGGTTCATCCACCCTAGTGTGTCTCCGTGGGAAGCACTGGTTTTATTTGTGAGGAAAAAGTATGGAACTATGCACATGTGCATTGATTATCGGCAACTGAACAAATTAACTATTAAGAATAAGTACTCCCTACCGAGGATTGACGATCTATTTGACCAGTTTCAAGGAGCTCCAGTTTTCTCTAAGATTGATCTTCGATTAGGGTACCATCAGCTGAGGGTTAAGGAGACTAATATAAATAAGACAACATTTAGGACTCGTTACGGTCATTACGAGTTTCTAGTGATGCCATTTGGACTGATGAATGTACCAGTGGCTTTTATAGATCTGATTAACCGAGTGTTCCAGCCCTATCTGGATCTGTTCATAGTGGTGTTTATAGATGAAATTCTGGTGTACTCGAAGACTGAGGATGAACATGATGCTCATCTCCGAGTTTGTACTGCAGATTTTGAGGGAGAAGCAGTTGTATGCAAAATTCAGCAAGTGTGAATTCTGGCTACGTGAGGTAACTTTTCTGGGTTATGTGGTATCTGTTGAGGGGATTAGGGTTAATGCTCAGAAAATTGAAGCGGTTCTAGATTGGAAGCAACCTAAGTCGGTGTCAAAGATTCGAAGTTTTTTGGGTTTGGTAGGGTATTATAGACGTTTTGTTGAGGGGTTTTCGTTGATTGCTGCACCTCTGACTAAGCTATTGCGTAAGGGGGTACCGTTTAATTGGACTGATAAGTAGTAGGAAAGTTTTGAAAAGCTTAAGAAAGTTCTGACTGAGGCCCCTGTCTTGATACAGCCAGAATCTTGGAAGGAATTCACTGTCTACAGCGATGCAGCACATGTTGGCTTGGGATGCATGTTAATGCAGGAGGGTAAGGTAGTGGCATATGTATCTCGTTAGCTTAAGACGCATGAAGCAAACTATCTGACGCATGACATGGAGTTGGCTGCGGTGGTATTCGCACTGAAGATTTGCAGGCATTACGTGTATGGTGAGAAGTGTATCATTTACATAGTTCACAAGAGCCTCAAGTATCTCCTCACTCAGAAGGAGTTAAACCTTAGGCAGCGAAGATGGGTCGAGTTGCTAAAGGACTATGACTGTTCGATTGATTACCATCCTAGCAAGGCTAATATGGTAGCCGATGCACTAAGCCGTAGGGTTGTTACTAATTTGAGGGAAATGTTTGCTCGTCTCAGCTTATTCGACGATGGTAGTTTACTGGCTGAACTTCAAGTTAAACCAAGGTGGATTGAACATATTAAAGGTAAGCAATTGGAGTATAAGTCACTGTGTTCTCGTATTCAGCAGATAGAGAGTGGGAAAACTTCAGATTTTAAGCTGAATAGTGAAGGGGTACTTTATTTCCGTGGGAGAATCTATGTGCCAAGAGATACTAACTTGAGGCAGTCTATAATGCAAGAGGCAGATAGTAGTCTTTACGCTATGCATCATAGCGGCAATAAAATTTACCAAGACCTTCGGGAGTTATATTGGTAGCTAGGACTTAAGCGGGAAGTTACTGATTTTGTGAGTAAGTGTCTGACTTACCAGCAGGTTAAGGTAGAGCATCAGTTGCCTTCAGGGTTACTTCATCCAATTAAGATTCCGTTGTGGAAGTGAGAGGGAGTGACTATGGACTTTGTTAGTGGGCTGCCCTTAACGCCTTCTAAGAAAGATTCGGTGTGGGTCATCGTAGATCGGTTGACCAAGTCTGCCCACTTTATACCTATTCGTACTGATTACTCATTATAGAAACTGGCTAAACTGTATGTATCCGAAATTGTAAGACTGCATGGGGTACCCGTTTCTATTATATCTGATAGAGATCCTCGCTTTACATCTTAGTTCTGGAAAAAGTTGCATGAGGCACTGGGTACAAGGTTGGACTTCAGTACTGCGTTCCATCCTCAGCCAGATGGTTAGTCAAAAAGGGTGATTCAAATACTAGAGGACATGTTAAGAAGTTGTGTGATTGACATCCGGGGCAGTTGAGAGGAGTAATTTCTATTGGCGGAATTTGCATACAATAATAGCCACCAATCTAGCCTACAGATGGCACCTTATGAGGCATTATATGGTCGTAGGTGTCGTACTCCCTCATGTTGGACAGAGTTGGGTGAGTGGTGTGTTTTGGGTCCGGAGCTAGTATCTGATACCGAGGATAAGGTCAGATTGATTCGGGATCAACTAAAGGTAGCATTAGACAGAGAGAAGTCTTATGCGGATCTGAAGTGTAAGGAGATTGAGTTTTCGATGGGGGACTTGGTGTTTCTTAAGGTTTCGCCATTGAAAAAGGTACTGAGGTTTGGTCGAAAGGGCAAGCTAAGCCCTAGGTTCATTGGGCCTTACCGTATATTGAAGTGCGTGGGACCGGTTGCCTACCAACTTGAGTTACCTCCAAAGTTGGACCGGATTCATGATGTGTTTCATGTCTCTATGTTGAGGCGATATCACTCTGATCCTTCACACATTGTTTCGATTGAGGAGATTGAGGTTAGACCAGATTTGACCTTTGAGGAAGAGCTGATTCAGATTTTAGATCACGATGTGAAAGTTTTAAGGAAGAAGTCGGTTCCAATGGTTAAGGTGCTATGGCATAATCACAGCTCCAAGAAAGCTACGTGGGAACCTGAGGAGGTGATGCGTCAGCAATACCCTCACCTGAGGAGATCTTTGTTTTTGTATGTTGTATTGCTTAAGCATGTGCCTTTTCCAATGGTTGAGTGTCCTGAGAGGTGCTGGTGAGGTCCTGTGTTCAAGCCTTGGCTTGTACTAAATTTTGGTTTTTTGTTTGAGCTAAACATGCCTTTGGTTAGTTGATCTTTTAAATTAAGTTGGGTAAAGTATGGCATAAGAAGCTTGCTAGTTTAGTGGAAAGGGGCGTGTTGAATGATCTTGGAGGTATGGAGTTCGAGCCCTGTTGCACACAAGGTGTTCTTTTTCCTGCAGTGTCGTGGAAGTGTCCTAGGTTGACTGAAATTGAAGTGGTTGAGGAGGAAGTGGAGTGTAGGGCCGAATTTCAAGATGAGTGGGAAAGGAATTTGAATTGGTCAAGGAGAAATTTGGGGAGAGTATTAGGGAGGAAATCGTGGAATAAGGGAGTGGGATATGGTTGCTGAAAGTGGGGCTCTCTTGGTACCACAATTGGTTTTAGGCACTTGGTGTTGAATTTGGTTAGTTTTTTGGCATGTTCGGTGTTTTTCCTTCTTTTGCTCCTTGTGCCGAAAGGGTAATCTAGTTGCTAGTACTCTCGATAGTCATTCTCTTTTTCTTTCGATTTTTCATTTTGGTATTTTCCTCTTTTGCTCTTTTCTTTGTTGACTACCGGAACTACTTCTTTTCTAACCTCTTTTCTCTTGTAATCAATCTTTTTTGGCTGAATATCTCACTTTGGTGTTGGCCGAGCATTCTAGATTAACCCCTATTCTTAGTTCGGTGTGCATTACATCTTTGGTCTGCAATCTACTTCGTCGTGTTGGTGGTGATCAAGTTGATCGACACATCCCCTAAGAATCGAGGGTGCGATTATGGGGGAAGACTTTTGGTATAGGAGTGGTCGAAGCAGATTTACTCCAAGTCGCAACATGTATATAATTACACTGTCATTAGCATTAGATCAGCAATAGCCGGAAATGTTCGACTATAGATACTACACGAGCGTATGCTGGCACGTGTGGTGAGCCGAATGCTCAAAACGTGGGAATTCGATCAAAGAGGCCACCATGAACGATTCTATGGGCTTAAGTCGATTTTGGGCCACGATGGCCCAAAATGGGCCTTGTGGGCCCCACGAGCTCGTGGGCCCCACACGAACAAACCGCATGGATGTGTGGAGATTGTTGGACCGGCTGTGTAGTTGCTCTACCAAGGCCATTTTTTGGACTTATTGGGCCATACGATCATGTGGGCCCACATGGGCCGTATTGTGAGCTTAGGCCCATTTTTGTTGTTTAAATGATAAGGCTGCACGGGTCACACGAGATGACTGTGGACCAACTATTGGGTCGGTAAGTGTACCTAAAACCTAAAATGTGAAATGACTCTTGTACCCCTATTATTCTCAAACCAACTATGGACCAACTGTTGGGTCGGTAAATATACCCTTATGTGATGTTTGATTGTTGAGCATACCATTCTTATTGTATGATCATTTATATTATGATGTATTGCATGGGGTGGGATATATGATATTGGAGGAAGTGTACTGAAAGGCTATATGCTTACTATTGGCAGCTCTGCTGCAAATACTGTAGTGTCGATACCGGTACTTCATTCTGGAGTGTAGGGATGAGTGGGTTGATTTATTCCCCACATGGAGTGTAGGTCTTGACGGAGTGGAGTGTAAAGGATAGTTGGGTAGGATCTCTTTATGCATCTCTAATACTGTACTGAATTGGGCTAAGGCCCACACTGTTACTACTACTATAATGGGCTATGACTCACACTGATATGGCTACTGATATGGGCTTAAGCCAGACTGTTCAACACTCTATGTTTGACTGGTTATTAAATAGGGATTACATACTGAGTTTCATAACTTACCTTCTCTGCTTAACTATGTAGGTAATCCTTAGTCGGGTCGATGTTGCGAGGGACTTGGAGATGGCCACACCACTGCTTATAATTTCGTTTTGACTTTGGTAAAAGTAGATTTATTTGGGGTATTTCATGTAATAAGGCTGTTTTAAGTTTTTTTTTTTATTTGGAAATTTTATTAAATTGATTTATATCTGTTAGCCGTAGGATTCGAGTTTTCAAAAAGCAAAATGATTTTCAATTATCATGCTACATAACCTGATTAAGGGTTTCCGCAATGACAATGTTTTAAAGTGTAACAACGACCTAGTACGAGATATGCTGTACTAAATGAATTTGTAATTTGGCAAATAGATTAAACAAGTTAGCTTCTCAAAAGAATCATAAACAAAGTTTAACACAAACGAGCTTTTCTATTAAATCTGCGTTTTTTTCCAAAAATCACTCCAATGTGACATCACAGATGCGGCCCTAACATCTAGGCCGAGTTTGGGGGTGTTACAGCAGCATTATTCTCAAATGACCGACATGCTCATAATCATCTCGGGAATATACCAAGATATCATCAATAAATACCACCACAAGCCTGTCTAGATACGGTCTGAAAATTCTGTTCAATTAATCCATGAATATTACAGGTGCATTTGTTAAACCGAATGGCATTACAAGAAACTCATAATGCCCATACCTTGTTCTAAAAGCTATCTTTGGCACATCTAAACCTTTTACACTTAGCTGATAATAATTGGAATGAAGATCAATCTTCAAAAATACAGTGACACCTTTTAGTTGATCAAAAAGGTCATCAATACGGGGCAATGGATACTTGTTCTTTATTGTGACTTTGTTTAGTTGTCTGTAATCTATACACAATCTTAATGATCCATCTTTCTTCTTTACAAATAGAACCGGTGCACCCTAAGGTGAAAACCTGGGTTGAGCAAAGCCTCTGTCAATCAATGCTTGCAACTGTGTTTTCAACTCTTTCAATTCGTTAAGAGCCATTCTATAGGGTGTTATAGATATCGGTGTTGCCCCCAGAACAAGATCTATAAAGAAATCCACTTCTCTAACAGGTGGTAAACCAGGTAATTCCTCTAGAACTACATTAGGAAATTCATTAACAACTGACACTGACTGAATCTTTGACTCAGATACTTTAGTATCCAACACATATGCAAGATAAGCATCATACCCATTTCTATTATATTTTTGTGCTAATATTGTTGAGATCACAGTAGATAACCCATCCAATTTATCAGATTCAACATGAAGTAACTCACCATTCTAACACTTTAACTCAATGTATTTCTGTTTACAATTCACCACTGCATCATATTGGGTTAGCCAATACATTACCAAAATCAAATCAAATTCATTAAAGGGCAACAACATTAGATCAGTCGAAAAGCAATTATGCTTTACCATCAACAAGCAGTTTTTACAAATTTTATCCACTATAACGTACTAGCCCAGGGGTTTTGAAACTTTAACCATAAATTCAGTGAATTTAATTGGTAAATTTTTAACAGACACTAATTTCGTACATACGTATGAATGTGTTGAACCAGGATCAATCAATGCAGTAATATTAGTATCAAGTAGAGAAAATGTACCAGTAATGATGTCTGGTGCAGAGGCATCTTCTCTTGCACGTATAGCATATATCCTTGCCGGTGCTTGTGCCTCAGATTTAACTGTTGAGTCTTTTTTAGTACCTCAGCTACCACTGACATTACTGGGGTGATGAGGTGGTCTGCCTCTCGAGGCGGGATTACTCGGCTTCGAAGTCTGATCAGTATCCTTTTCAGTTCTTTCTAGACAATCTTTAAGAAAATAATCAAAAGAACCACATCTATAATTCGACGGCTTTGTGTACTCGACCAGCTAATACCACAAATTCCATTAGTTCAAGAATTCCAATCAACATCTTGACATTTTCATCTAAGCCCTCTTCAAAATGTTTACACATATCAGCCTCGGTCGGAACCCATTCTCTGTCATACTTGCTCAATCTAAAAATTTCTCATTGGTATTCTGATATTGTCATGCTTCCCTATTTAAGCTCTAAAAATTCTTTATTTTTTGATCTAGAAATCTCTTACTAATGTACTTCTTTCTAAATTCTATTTGGAATAATTCTCATGTAACACTTTTTCACGATACAACAGAAGTTATAGTATTCCACCAATGGTAAGCTGTGTCTTTTAATAAAATACTGCACATTTTAAACACTCAGCTGGTGTACATGATAATTCATATAGAACCTTGATTGTATTTTCCAACCAAAATTCAGCTCTCTCCAGATCATCATCGGTAGTTGCCCTAAATTTCTCTGCCCCATACTTACGGATTTTATCTACCGAAAGCTTACCGATTCTATTAGGTTCAGCACCCTGTGGCATCACTGGAATCGGTTGAGGAGCACGTGGGGGAGGTTGTTGTACAGCAGGATTTGTTCTCAAGTATTCAGTGAACCACTCATTCATCATTTGAAAGAAGGCTACTTTTGCCTCCTCACCTTGGCCTTCAAATACGGGCCGTCTAGTATTACTAGATACCACTCGTTGAACGGAAGCTTGAGCAGTGCTCTCAGCTTCCTCAGATTCAGCTTTAGCTTGGTTGGATGACATTACCCTATGAAAAACATATTTAAAATTGGTCAGGAGATATCACACTATCATAAATTATATAATGGCATGTATAGCTAAACTCATACTTGCTACATTAGTCTAAGAATCGACTAAACTGTAGCTCTGATACTAATAAATGTAACACCCTTAACCCGTAACCGTCGTCAGAATAGGGTTACAGAGCATTACCAGAGTTTACAGAACAAATATAGATAATTCATATCATTTACAATTCATATCCAAAACTAATCATATCATCCCTTGAATGGACCCCTAAGGCCGAATTTAAGCATTAGAAACAAGTAGGGACTGAATCAGAATCTCAGAGAATTTTTTACAAAATTTCAAAATTTTTCTTATATACAGGGGTCACACGCCCATGTAAGTAGGCCATGTGGCTTACACGGCCAAGTGGCATGCCCATGTCTCCAGTGGTATGGGCATTCGATGTGAGGCTCACGACCGTGTTCCAGCCCGTGTCCTTACTCGTGTAACTCTCTAACTTGGGTCACATGGCCAACCACACGCCTGTGTGCTAGGCCGTGTGGTCAATTTTATTTTTGAAAATTAGGTGCAGGATTCACACAACAAAGACACACGCCTGTGTTGTAGGCCATGTGTCACACACGGCTGAGACACACGCTCATGTCTCTACTCGTGTGTCTAATTCTGAGCATTCTATTTCTAAATTTTAAGATGCAAGGGACACACGGCAAAACTACTGGCCCATTTGTCAGGCCATGTGTCACACACCGTTAAAACACACACCCATGTCTCTACCCGTTTGGAAAAAATAAAGCCATTTATTAGCTTTATTTCTCACCAAAAATTTGCCAACAACCTACACTATTACTTGAAAACATATACCAACCAATTCAAGTATTATAACCAAGCCGACACTAACATCTAACATGATAATCTTCACATGCATTCATGTTTATAGTATTACCTTTTATAGACATACTTGTTTAACATAGCTCAATAAAACCATACTAAACACGTATGTAATTACCATGATGTAACCTTATAAATATACCAAATCAGGCCATCTCTAGCCATTCCAATGGCTAGATTATAAACAACCATTTACAAGCCAACAATTGGCCATGTTAACCTATACATGCCATTATACCAAAATATGTTTACAATGTATACCAAAACGAGCTGGTAGATAGTGTGATGATACTCCAACCAATCTCTAACCTTTGCAAGCTTCCAAACACTATAAAACAGAGTAAGCATTTATTGGTTAGTAAGTTCGTATAACAGGAACTAAACTTACCAATCATATTCATTTAAATAAGCATAAGAACAACATGCTTCCCAACAAATTGACAAGTTTGCCCAATCAAATATGCTTAATTAAGCAAGTTAGTCACATATTTAACATGTACATCAAATAAACATGGATGAGCTCATCATGCTACAAACTTGCAGGTATTTCAGAAGCATTCGAGACATAATACTTCTAATCTCTTAATTTCTCATGTCAGGAGTTTTATCAGTTGAATTATTGAAATTTTGATGGATACTCAAGTAGTATATGCGAGGTATACAAATCAGTGATCTGTCAATTCATGTTCAGGGGTACCCGATAGGGCACATAATTAGGGAGCACATTCTCGAGCCACATATAATAGGATGCTCAGATGAGCCATGTAACAGGGCACTTATCCTAGCTAAATAGGAAACTCATAAGAGTTTTAATCAAGGAGCTCACAGAGCTTAACAAGTATCTCCGAAGAGTTATTATCAGGGAGCACCGGATAGCATAACAGGGAGTTCAAGCGAGCCATGTCAGGAAGCTTATAAGAGCATATATTAGGACACTCACATAAAGCTGTGTTTGTGTCTGCATTATATGCTGGATCATAACAGATCGAATCATGTAACAGGACGCTCACAAAAAGCTGCGATAGTCTGCAACACATGCAGAATCACTACCAATCAAGACGCTCGCAGGAATATATAACAAGATGCTTGAGAAGGCTTTTAATAGGATGCTCGTCTAAGCTATAATATCCACAACATATGCAGGACTATAATCAATGCGGAAAATTATGTATCCATCGAATTTCATTATTCAAATAGAGCTTAACATATTAAAGACATTTTCAGACATGTGATTATTTCATAAATTTATAAGATTCATATAATTCATATAATCACATACCACACTCAATTCAAGTATAAAATAAACACAATTTAGCTACACGAACTAACCTCGATACTTGTTCTTGTATAAAAGTCTACTGATCCGTTGCTTTTAGGCCTCGAGGACCCATATGAGGGATATTATGATTGATTGTGATTGATTTTTGAAAAAAAATACTAAATGACATGAATTAATTGTAATTGAACTGTAAACTCCGGTAATGCTCTATAACCCTGTTCTGTTGACGGATATGGGTTGGGGGTGTTACATCTTTCCAATCAATAATATTCCTAGGAGCATTCTCCCAGTCAAAGTTCAACTATTCCGACTTAATAGAAAACTTACCAGAACTATTCAATTTCCATAACCAGCTATCATTCCCTAATACTTCACTCAGAGGGTGACACGCACTTATCTAGTCCAAGACATCCCTATCAAAAAAATTTTGCATCCTTGATGAATTCCATTGGCCATTATTCATCAGCATATCAACTACCTTCAACCTTATTACGAAGTGGCCCTAGCTTTCGAATCCAAGTTTCACTAATAAATTACCTGATTTTTTGATTGTACTAGAAATAACAAATGTTTTCTCCCTACTTATTGGTTAATTTGTTTCCATTTAGTTACCCTTAGCTTACATTTTAGCATGTTCAGTTTAGTAAATTGCATATTATAACTCAGTGAATCCTAGCCTATTTTATCCTTAATTTTGCTATCTTATTGCATTAATGTTGCTACATGAGTTAATTACAGATTGCGACTAGAATTGTCGCCATAGTTGACAGCTATCTGATAAGAGCCAACCATGCATGAGCTATCCAGTCTGGTCTAACTACACTGTATGAACAAGAATAGGAGAATCCTAAGGAAAGGACACTATATTGTTGAGGAAAACATAAAAGGATAACGTGACAAGAATGAAAAGAGGATCTTTTTGCTAGACCACCATTCTCTTACCATATTTTGAAGCTTCCGGCCATGGTAGGTTGAGCCTCCTTTGGGTGAGCCAACGTGAAGACTGATGTAGATCCACTCTTGACGAGGAGATCTAAGTGTAAAACAAGAGAAGATAGAGAGATTTAATCGAGTACCCTAGGAATAGTATTCTCCATTCAATTCTTTTTCATTTCTTTGAAAACGCTGGTGATTACTCTATGTTTTCTACTGTATGGAAGTAAAATGAATGCTTTGTTATATGTTATCTTATTAAATCTTATTTTTATTGTTTAATCTTGGGGGTTTGAATGTTCTAAATACAAAAGTGTTTTTGTAGTCACTAACGCTAGAAGGTGCAATGACAGTTTGAGCTAATAAGCATTTCAACGGAAGTTGAGTAAGGACTAAAGGAATTTAGTCCACTTGTTCTTAATAGTGTCATATTGCCATCATTGGAAGGTTAGGTTAATGTGCATGGTTAAGTCCCAGATTAAATAAAAGAGTGGCATCTGGTAAGATATACATTTAATTTTATTGCATCGAGAATCACCTATCTTTTAGACCTTGCGAGTACTTAGTATACTACTGAAGATTCATGTTGGGGATCCCAGTTTATCCATAGCATACTTTATCTTATTATTTTCTAGTTATTGCTTTGAAAACTATCCTCACAATTTTTATCATTTCTATCTAGGTATTACACCAACATTAATAGACAAAAGTCAACCATCCTTGTGGGATCAATATCCGACAGACTAACATCTGTCTATTATACTTGCATCAATAGTGTACGCTTGCATATTATTGCTGTGACGTTTACAGCCGATAAAGTTTTTGGCGCCGTCACCAGGGTCGCGTTTGTTTTATGCTTATTTTTGTTCTTGTGTGTCTTTATACTTTGTTTTCCTTATATAATATTTAGTATTCACTAACTTGTTTTCTCTTTGTTGCTATCTTTCATTTCATCTTAAGCGTTTTATGACCCGAAGCAATTCGAATTTTCTTGCCTACTTTGATCCAAAAATTGAAAGAATGGTTTAGAGAAGACTTCGAGAATAAAGAAATATGAATTTTCCAGGGGACAATGTAGCCATAACCCCAATACAACAACAAAACGTTCATAACATATTGTTGCCAAAAAATGCTTACATCCACAATAGAACCATATGAGATTGTGTAGTATCTGTTTTGGATGATGTGCAACCAGGATTTGTTATACCGGCAATTCAAGCTGGAAACTTTGAACTCAAGTCGGTGATGTTTCAAATTATGAACTCTAATGGCCAATATGCTAGGCTGCTATGTGAAGATGCGAAACAATGTCTTAAATATTTTTTATCAATCTGTACTTCATTTAGTCAACAAGGCATTCCTGATGATGCCTTAAAGATGCAATTTCCCTATTCCTTACAAGGGAGAGCCTGCACTTGATTTCTTGGGCTACTTGCTAGATCAATTACTTCTTGGAATGCTCTTACCACGCAGTTTGTTTTGCGATTTAACCCACCAGAAATGAATAGTAATCTTCCAAATGATATTGCTGCTTACCATCAGCTAGATGATGAAAATCTTCTCACCAAATGGAAATGTTATAAGTCTTTGCTTCAACGTTGTCCCATGCATGGCACTCAACCAGAAACACAAATTGAGATTTTTTTATAGTGGTCTAAATTCACATACAAGGAATTTTGTCGACACATCAACCAGTGGACCGTTGCTGGATTCTACTTACAATAATGTTGTGTGAATTCTTGAAAGAATTGCTCAAAAGGATTATCAATATCCCATCTCTAGAGTTGCACAAGAAAAGACTACTCCAAGAGTTGTTGAATTGGATGCAATATCCGCGCTAAGTGCCCAAGTCTCTTCGCTCACAAACGTAATTAAAAATATGCAAGGGATGAGTGACGTTGCACCTATACAGGTTGCTCAATAATTGGATATTCCTACCTTTTGCTGTGAAATTTGTGGTGACAACTATAGTTATGAAGATTGTCCACAACATGCAGAAAATGCTTGTTATGTGAGTAATGTTCGCAACAATTCTTATGGAAACTCTTACAACAACTCTGCACGCAACCAAAAATTTTGGGGAACTCAGAATGTTGGACAAAATGCTACGACATTCAGATATGGGAATGCATCTACTCAGGGTAATTATAATCCAAGACAAGGGAATTATACTCAACAATAGCAAAACTACATTCAACGTCATCAGAGGTATCAATAACAAGGTCAGATACAATCACATCTAAGGTAGATGCAGTCACAAATGATGAATTTGAATGATCAAGGACACCGACAACAACATTATACATGAGCTTTTACTTCTGACCCATTAACTGCTCTTGAGGCGTTAATACAGGAGAATATTACTCGCATAGAAGCTATTGTTCAAGGAAATTCATCTTCCATTTGTGCATTAGAGGCACAATTGGGACAGCTTACATCAAATTTGAATACTCAACCACAAGGCTCCTTACCTAGTGACATCGAAAACTCCAACTCGAGGGGGAAAGAGCATTGTAAAGCTATCACTTTTAGGAGTGGTAAACAAATTGGTGAGCTAGTTATCGATTCTACTATAGCATCATCAGATATTGGTGGGAAGGTAGATTATAAAGAGCTTGTTGATGTACCAGACAAAGAAGTATTGCCAACTGCCGCTCACATGCCTTATATTCGACCCTCAAAATTATGGACGCAACCAAAAGTACCACCGCAACCGAATGTACTTCCACTTGTAACTTTTCTACAAAGATTCAAGGGGAATGAAAATGATAAACAGTATCAGCAGTTTTTGGATACACTAAAACAACTAAAGATCAACATACCTTTAGTGGACACTCCGGTACAAATTCTGAGTTATGGGAAATTTATGAAAGACCTCTTGTCTAAGAAGAAAAAACTCACAGAAGTTGAAACTATTGCTCTCACAGAAGGCTATAGTACTGTCTTGACAAATAAGTTGGCCCCTAAATTGAAAGATCCTAGAATTTTTACCATTCCATGTTCGATTGGTAATCAATATTTGGGAAAGGCTTCATGCGATTTAAAAGCTAGCATCAACCTCATGCCACTATCTGCTGTTAAAAAGTTGGGAATTGGTCATTTGAAACCTACTGCAGTGACACTGCAATTGACAGATCGATCTTTGGCTCAACCTAAAGGGAAAATCAAACATATTTTACTTCGTATGGATAAATTAGCTTTTCCAGTTGATTTTATCATACTTGACTACGAGTAGACAAGGAGGTTCCCATAATCTTGGGATGACCATTTTTAGCCACCAGTCGAACTCTTATTGATGTTTATAAAGAAGAACTCACCATGTGACTGAATGATGAGCAAGTTACCTTCAATGTTTGTGAGACTGTTCATCACAAGGATAAAGCAAAGTGCCATACTATCAATATGCTCGATGATTTGATTAAGGAAGAATTCAACAACCAAAGCACAGTCCTTACTAAAGAAATTAAAGTGATATTTGAGGCTGAATCAGTAGACAATTGTGATAGCACAGTTGAAGCTAGTATTGTTGAAGTCAAGCATAGATGGCAAATTGAATCCTTAGACCTAACCGACAGAACCACTCCAATTTTCAAACCATCAACTGAAAAAGCTATAACGGCCTATTTTTCAGTGAAATCGGAACAGTAGTTTTGGGACCACAAATCCTACCCAAAAATAAGGTTTATTTTTATTTCATTATATGGTTTGTAATGTAATAGGCTTGTCGTGTGAAAATTTTGATACGAAAATTTTATCGATTAAGTGTTTAATTACGAGAAGGACTAAATCACATAAAATGCGAAAGTTAAATTCTAGTAGCTATAAGGATCAAATAGCTATGGAATTCAAAACTTAAGGTCCTTATATAGATTTTTCTTGGTGACTCATCCGTGGTAATATAGAAAATGGCCAAGGACTAAATTAGAAATAGCAAAATACCTAATTAATTAAAAGATGAAAAGAAAATTTATCATCTTATTTTCATCATCTTCAACCTAAAAACACATAGAAACCCTAGGAGAGAGAGAAGAAACTTTCAAGGCCTAATTGGGTAAGTTTTCTTGTCCCATTTTTAGTATTTTTGGTATTTTTGAAACCGGGATAGCTTAATCTCTCTATTTGAGGGATTAATTTGAAAAGTTATCAAGGTATGAAAAATGGGTCATGGATATATATGTTGGAAATTAGAAATTTATGGTAGAAAATGAAAGATTATTGATATATAAATAACTCTTACAAAGTGATTTTTGATGAAAACATGATTTAAGGACTAAAATGAAAAGTTGTAAAAGTTGATGAAAAATTCTAAAATTTTCTAAATACATGTGCTGTAAAATTTGTAATAGGGCTTTGGTTAGGCTTGGAATAGGGAGTAATTTGCACAAGTTTCATTTTCCAGGCCTAGGGACAAAATTGGAATTTATGAAAAAGTTAGGGGCAAAATGGTAATTTTGCCTAGGAAATAAATTGAGTCTATTTAAATATGAAATGTGTGAACTTGATGGTTAAATTCATTTATATAGATCCTGACAGCACTAATTTGAGGATAGATCGAGGAAAAGAAGAGGTTTTAGATTAGTAGACTTTTTACGCGAACAAGTGTCGAGGTAAGTTCGTGTAACCTAATTGAGCATGTAATTATGTTAATTGAATGTTGTGTTTGTATGTAATGTGAGTTATATTGATGTGCTTCACTTGTATGCTGTGATGGAGAATTTAATACATGCTTGAAATGGAGATAAAGGGTTAAGTCCCGATTGAATGTTGAATTCTAATGATTATATACGCTTTTCTGAAACTAATAGGGTCCTGCATTTGCTACGAATAGGATTTAGCTCAGACGAGAAATTCCAATGACCTTGTTGTAGAAAGGATTTAGCCCAGACGGGTAATCCCGATATAATACCTCTCGAGCATACGCTAAAATTAGGGTTTAGCCTAGACTAGTAATCCTAATCGAGCTCCTCTGCGCTTACGTTATATAAAGGATTTAGCCTGGACTGGTAATCTTGTTATACAATATGTGGCTCGAGCGATTGTTTCTTGGTTAAGTGCCTTAAATAGTACCTTTGAATAAGAAATTGACAGATTATTGAATCGTACACTTCGAGTGTACTACTTAAGCATCCATTGGAATTCAATGATTCAACGGACATATAACTCTAGACATGACATGAGAATTATGATATGAAATGATAATGTCTTGAAAGTGTATTGCATGATGAGCTCATCTATTCTTACTTAATGTATACGTAAACTTTGTGACTAACATGTTTGATTGGATGCATGTGTTCAGGAAATTTAGCCAAATGGATGGAAAAACTTATTATTGTATGCTTAGATGTAATAAATGGGATTGGTAAGTTTAGTTTCCGTTATATGAACTTACTAAGTATGTAATGCTAACTCCATTTTATTTTCCCCTTTTTTATATTGCTCGAAAGCTTGTGAAGTTTGGAGATCACTGGAGCATCTTCACACTATCAACTAGTCATTTTGGATATAATTAGCAAAAATCATTTTGGTATAATGGCATGTATAAGACAACTTGGCCAATAGTGGCTTGAAATGTTATTTTGTAACTGTAACAGCCCGTTTTGAGTTAAATCAGAACAGTGGTTTCGAAACCACAAATCTGATGTCAAAAAATTATTTTAATATTATTTCATGTGTTTACAACATGATAACATGTATGTGTGAAAATTTCGTGAGCTAATTTTATCGTTTAATTGATCAATTTGAGAAAAAGGACTTAATCGCTTAAAATGCAAAAGTTGCATACTATTTGTTAAAGTGCTTAATTGCTATGATTTAATAAATTAAAAGTCCTTATGATGATATTAAACCATTGGTAGTGTTAATGGACATTAATGGACATTGTTTATGTGTTTTTAAAGTTTATTAACTAAGGTTAAATTAGTAAAAAATGTTAATAAATATATGTTAAATAAAAACAAAATGAAATTTTGTGTCCATCTTTCTCATGTTGGCCAAATATAAGAAAGAAAAGAAGCCATTGATGAAATTTTAGGGTTCGGCATCTTTATAGCTCAATTGCTAAGTGTTTTAAGCTCAGTTTTTGATTATTTTTATGTTTTTGAGATCGTTGCTTTGTATTCTACCCAGCCCATACCACAGATTTCAAAACTGTTAAAGATTTTAAGAGTTTCCATTGATGAATTCATGTGTTATTTAGTGTTTGAAGATGAAATATGAATTTTTGATGATATATTTTCATGTTTTGTAAAGTGATTTTTGATGAAAATGCATATTAGAGGCTAAATTGAGAAATTTTGAAAATGTGTGGTTGAAATGTGAAATAAATGAAAGTTTTGAGTTGCTAGGGATCTATATGTAATTCGGCCAAGTTTGAGTTTAAAGAAATTATGTGAATTTTGTGTATTTGTGAAATAGGAACTAAATTGATTAAATGCATAAGTTTAAGGGCTAATGTGTAAAAATGCCCAAATGTGTATTTTTGGACTAAATTGAAAGAATATATGATTGAATAAGTCAATTTTGAATTCATATAGATCAAGAAAGAAAGAATTCAGATTTAGATCGGGGGAACAGCAAGGTTATCGAGTAGTCTACTCGATAAGTCAATTCCAAATATGAGGTAAGTTCGTATAATTGAACTTAAATGTGTACCTATCTATTTGATTGATGAAATTGAGATAGTAATTATTATATTGGATAAGTGTTGAGATATTAAATGAAATGTATGAATTGAGTAAGGCAAGTTGCCGAATAAGACCATAGGCGGGCTATCGCAATCGAATAATAAGACCATAACCGGGTTATGGCATGTGATTGAAAGACCACGGTAGGGCCTTGGCAGTGTATGTGTAAGACCATAGTTGGACTATGGTATTGGAAAATCGATGAATTTGTATCGTAAGCATTGGTAAACCAAAGTCGTTTGAGTATTGATGAGAAATAGAAATGTATCGGTATAGGTATGTACGAAAAACTATTCAACTATCGAGTTAGATGAAGTTGAGAACTCATGAATCATAATAGGGATAAATTCTATGATAGTTTATGACTTGATACTTTGAATGTTTATGATATTATTCATTTTGAATTGCTAATGAATGTTGTGATTATTTCATGTTCATTTACGGATTTACTAAGCTTTATAGCTTACTCTATTTAATTTCTGATGTTTTATAGTTCTACGAAGCTAGCTCGGATCTGGGAATCGTCAAAGACTTCATCGCATTATCGGCCATCTATTATGGTACTTTTGAAGTTATGTATATATGGTATATGGCATGTACAGGCTTGTTTCGATTTGGTTTGTTTGATGGATGTGTATTTTGGCCATTTGTGTTGGCATAAGATGATAAACTTAATGATGTTTTATGAATGTGCAATGGTTCTATTTTAATGTTTGGTAATAGACCTATATTGAATAAATCTGGTTAAAGTGATTATGTATATTTGAATTGGTTTAGTTAGATGAATTATTTATGTGAATTATGCTTAGTAAAGCAAGATAAATTGATTGGTAGGCAAATGGTATAGATTTGAGTATTGAATTTAGTTGAAATGGTTATGGTATGATTATGTATTGGTTGATGAACTTTGGCTGCATATTTGTGACTTAAAATGGTACCAATTGAGTTTCCTTAGGTATGTGCAAAAGAGGTGGCAAATTGGCTTTGAAAATGACCTATTTTTGTCCATACAGGCAGAGATACGGGTGTGTGTCTCAGCCATGTGCGACACACCGTTAGGTTACACGGCTGTAGGTCCCCTGGTGTTAAAATTAAATTGAAGTCAGTATGCTCCACAAGGTCTCACACACGGGCGTGTGATTGGCCGTATGGTATAAGTCAGTATACCCTCTAAATGGTACACGGCCTAGCACATGGGAGTGTGTGGCCATTTCGAAGGGCACACGGGCTAGACACATCGACGTGTGGCCGGCCGTGTGACTCAAGTCAGTATACTCTCCAGTTTTCACATGGCCTGGCACATAGGCGTATCCTTGGTCGTGTGATGCAAGTCAGTATGTATGCCCTGTTTCCACATGGCCTATTACACGAGCGTGTCTACTAGCCGTGTGAGGCACACGGCCTGTTGACACAGGCGTGTGACCTCTATTTATATGAAAAAATTTTATGTTTTCTAAAATTATCGTATGTTATCGATTTAGTCCTGAACCATTTCTAAAGCATGTTTAAGGCCTCGTAGGTCTTTATAAGGGACAATGTGGTTGTATTGAATGACGTTTGAGAATGAATGCTATATGTTGTGTATTGGTCGGTAATACCTTGTAACCCTATTCTGGTGATGGATATGGGCTCTAGGTGTTACAGTAACCTAGCCATTGGAATGGCTAGTAATGGTTCATTTTGGAATGACTAAGTATATTATTATGATATGTATACACACGTGTTATGTTAAGAATATGTGAATAATGTCGTGAATGCCCAAGTTAAACTAAGATAAGGTTGTAATCATGTATGGTTGTTGTGATATGCCTTGTGAATAATGGAAATTACCCAATTTGAATGCTTAAATTAGTCAGTATTGGATGCGTGTTTCAAGTGCAAGTAGTGGGTGAAATTTTGGGTGAGAAATGAAGCTAGAAATGGCTTCATTTTGTCCACACGGGCAGACACGCGAGCATGTGTTTAGACCGTGTGTGACACACGGCCTGGTAACATGGGCATGTGGTTAGGCCGCGTGACCCCTGCACCTTAATTTTGAGAAACAGAATGCTCAAAATTGAGCACACAAGTAGAGACATGAACGTGTGTCTCAGCCGTGTGTGCCATACGGCCTAAAACACGAGCGTGTGTCTTGGCCGTGTGAAACCTACACCTATTTTTGAATCGAATTAATTAACCACACGGCCTAGCACACTGGTCTGTGGCATGGCCGTGTGTGCAAGTCAGAGAGTTACACGGGGTCGAACACGACATCGAACACAGGCATGTTCCAGGGTCGCATGGGCGTGTCCCTTGGACCACATGGGCTTGTGAGCCCTACACCTTGGAAAAATTTTGTAATTTCGCGAAAAATTCTTAGAGGTCTTAATTAAGTCCCGACTCGATTCTAATGCTTGTATTGGACCTCGAAGGTCCAATTAGGGGATGTTTTGAATGATCTTGGTAAATGAATAGTAATTTACATAAGTTATTTGTAAATGTTTATGAATATTCCAATAATACTTCGAAACTCTTTTCCGGTGAAGGACACGGGTTGAGGGTGTTACATAAGCTCTCACTCTAGAATTGAAACCACTACCTTCTCATCTTAAACATATCTTTTTGTGTGATCACAATACTCTTCAAGTTATTGTCTCTACAACACTGGATGAAACACAAGAGAAGAAATTGACTCACATTCTCAAGCAGCACAAATGAGCTATTACCTGGAGTATTTTGGATATTTAAGGTATTAGTCCTTCTTTTTGCATGCAAAAAATGAAGTTAAAAGATGATGGCCAGTAGTCAATTGCACCACAAAGAAGGTTAAATGAAAAGATGAAGGAAATGGTCAATAAATAAATCATAAAATGGCCTGATACAAGAGTTATTTACCTGATTTTTTATAGCAAGTGGGTGAGTCCAATGCAATGCATCCTAAAAAAGAGTGGCATCACAGTGGTTCACAATGATGAGGACAAATTACTGCCAACACGTATCCCCACGAGATGGCGAGTTTGTATGGAATATCATAAATTAAATGCAGCTATAAGGAAGGATTATTTTCCACTTCCCTTCATTGATTAAATGTTAGATCAGCTTGTTGGAAAAGCTTATTATTGCTTCCTAGATGCCTATTCTGGGTAGAACCAAATTGCTATTGCACCAGAATATCAAGAGAACTTTCACCTGCCCCTTTAGTACTTTTACTTTTCATCGTATGCCTTTCGGTCTTTACAATGCACTAGCCATATTTCAAAGGTGTTTGACGACAATATTCTCAGGTATGATCAAAGACTCTTTAGAGGTTTTTATGAATGACTTTTCAATTTGTGGGAATGATTTTAAACATTTGCTGATAATTTGGATAAAGTACTAAAGCGATTTGAGGGCACTCATCTTGTCTTGAATTGGGAAAAATGTCATTTTATGGCAACTGAAGGCATGGTGTTAGGCCATTACATCTCTAATCAGGATATTCAAGTGGATAAAGCTAAGGTGGAAATCATCGAGAAATTACCCCCATCGACAAATATGAAATGTATTCATAGCTTTCTTGGACATGAAGGATTTCACCGATGGTTTATTATGGATTTTCCAAATATTGCAAAACCATTGTGTTCAAAAATGGAACAGAATAAAAAATTACTTTTTGCCGAGGCATGTTTGGATGCCTTTATTCAGTTAAAGAACCAGCTGGTCAATGCACCCATTATCATTGCACCGGATTGATCTCAACCTTTTGAAGTCATGTACGATGCAAGTGATTTTGTCCTGGGTAGTGTTAGGACAACGTTAGTGTAACAGCCCAATTTTAGACCTAGTCGGAATAATGGTTTCGGAACCACAACCCGAGGTCAGAGAAATTATTTTTAATATCATATTATGTGTTGTAGCATTATTATATTAGTGCATGAAAATTTTGGTGAATCACTTTTAGCGATTGTGAGCTTAATTGTGAAAAAGTACTAAATCGCATGAAAGGAAAAAGTTTTATTTTTCTAGAAAATGGTGTTACATAGCTAGAGCCATAATTAGGGGTCTTTAAAGGGCAAATAGACCCATTCTAATAAGGGTGGCCGGCCATAGATACAAAGAAAATGAAATGGTCAAGGGTTAGGTGAAATTTGGTGACTAATTTGAGTTAAAATAAAATAAAATAAAATAAAGAGAAAAAGATATCACCTTTAATTTTTCCTCCTTTCCACCAAAATTTTCAGCAAAATAAGGGTTTTGGAAGCTTGAAATTTTAGCAACTCTTCACCCTTGTAAGTATGTGATTTTGGTGGTCTTTCTTAATGATTTTTTGTACTTTTAGAGCCCTTATAGCTTAAGCTAACTAATGGGGGACTATTTTACAAAATGGTTGAGAGATTAGGGATTTTCCATGAGAGTGTTCATGTTTTTTGCAGAATTTTCAAGGAAGAAAGTGAATCATGGTTGTTAAATAAACAAATTTTGTGAAAGGGGTTTTCATGAAAACACCTAAATGGGCTATTTTGTAAAGCTCGTAAAATAGGTGGTAATTGTGTGAAATGTTTGAAATTGTGAGCTGCTATAGGTATAAAAAGAGTTCGGCTAGGCTTGGTTAATGAGGAAACTTGATAAAAAATTGATTTACGAGCCTAAGGGCAAAATCATAATTTTTGTAAAGTCTAAGGGCAAAACAGTCATTTTGCGAAATTATGAATTGTAGTATGTTTTTATTAATGTTATGATTAAATGAGAGAAATTTTATTATTATAGATCAAGAAATACGCAATCCGGACCTAGACCGGGGAAAAGCCATGCAAGCGGATTAAATACAATTTGTCGCCTACATTTTGTGTACCGAGGTAAGTTGTACGTAAATAATGTAATTTATCTGTATCTATGTATTATATAATTAATATGGCATAAATTGTGGACTATTGTTGTGATTGTGCATGATGAGAGTTGATATAGTAGAGACTCCTGGTTGAACCTTGGGAATAATTTGGATATCCATGCCATGACATTTGGGTGATGTGTGTTCTAGTGTAAGACCTGTCTGGGACATGGCATTGGCACCAATAGATGAGAGCCAGTGTAAGACCTGTCTGGGACACGACATCAGCCTCAAGATATGCAAGCTAGTATAAGACCTGTCTGGGACATGGCATCAACACAGATAAGTGACAGCCAGTGTAAGACCTGTTTGGGACATGGCATCGGCCTCGATGTATGGAAGTCAGTGTAAGACCTGTCTGGGACATGGCATCGACTTAGATGTGAGAGCCAGTGTAAGATCATGTTTGGACCATGGCGTCAGCATCATACCCTATGTTTGAGACTTAGTGATTATCCTGTAGTATTCTAAATGGTTCAACGGGAAATCTACGATTTATGTCAAAATGATAGCGCTGATGACCATGTTGTGAGTGGTATAGGTACTTATATGAAATTGATGACATGTGAACTCTATTATTGTTGTATGCATAGCAAGGAATGAATCTTCTGCGAGTTATGATATATTAGGAGTATGATCACATGTGGTAACATGGTTGTTATTTCGATATTTACATACAACTTACTAAGCTTTGTGCTTACCCTTTTTCCTTTTCATTTTATTGTAGTGTCTCCAAATTATCCCGTGGATCAATGAACGTTAGAGGCATCGCTCACACTATCACTCGAAGCTTTTGGTATAGTTAGTTTTATTATCTTGAGTATGGCATGTATAGGGATTGAGTCTTTTTATTGTGCGTCATATTGTTAAGCTAACCAATTAGGTTGGCTTAGGACGACAACCTTTTTCTTTTGTATAAGGCCATGGTTAATGGTTAATATTCATTATTGATAATTGCAAATGATTATGCTTCCCTGGATGAACAAAATTTATGAACGATCAAGTGCTTGTTCGGTAGTTAGATTGTTATGAGGTTTGCATTTGATTGTCATGTTGTCGTTGATTTAGTGTTATATTGCTGTGTGAATTGGAGATATTTGTTGTTGTGTAGGTTGGTGCAAGTAAGGGTGGCAAAAAGGCTTGGTAGATAGCCTTGTTTTGTTCACACGGGTAAACACACGGGCTTGTATCTAGGCCGTGTACGACACACGGTTAGCCCCATGAGCGTGTTGTCAGGCCATGTGTCCCCTGCACCTTATAATTTCAAGTCAGTATGCATGGTAGTAAACACACGGGCAGAGACACGGTCGTGTGTCTCAGCCGTGTGAAATCTGCACCTTAAATGTGGAATTAAATTCACCACACGGTGTAATAGCCCGATTTAGACCCTATTCAGAACAGTGGTTTCGGGAACACGAATTCGAGTCAAAAAAATATTTAAAAATTATTTTCTGTGTTTATTATGTATGAATTTATATGTGCTAATTTTTCGTGTTTTAATTTTACTATTTGGATGCCCGATTTAATAAAAGGGCTTAATCGCGTAAAATGAAAAAGTTGGTAGTTAAATGTGAAAGTTCCTAATTGTTGTTGTCTTTATAATATGAAGTATTTATGTTGAATTAGACCATAATTATAAATGATGGTTAAGGTCATGAATATAATGTTGGTATAATTATTTCATTAAGGTTATATTAGTAATTAAAGTAATAACATATGATATAATAAAACATAAAATGAATAAAAGCCATGCATTCATATTCTCAAATGGACGAATGTTGTAAGAAAGAAAGGAAATAAAGAGTTAAGTGTTCGGTCATATGCATGCTTAATTAAGGTATGTAATTTAGCTCGATTTTGATATTTTTTACGTTTTTTAGATCGTTGCAGTGTAATGTACAAAGCCCATGCTTGAATTTTTAATTTTGATGATATTTTTAGTTATGCCATTGATGAATAATTGAGGTTTGTGATGTTAGTTGATGAGTTATGAAAGATATGTTTTGGATGAATATGTTTTGTATTGGAATTTTTGATGATTTTGAGTAATTAGGGCTAAATTGCAAAAATAATAAATTGAGGGACAAAAATTTGAAATAAATGATGTGTATGGATTTGTATGAACATGGGTAGCATTCAGCCTAAGCATGGTGTGTGCAAATTTTGCATGTTTTTTGTTTTGTGCAATTTGGACTAAATTATAAAAGTATAAAATGTCAGGGGTAACATGGTAATTTGCCCATTTATGTGTTTTTGGACTAAATTGAATGAAATTATGTTTGAAAGAGTCTAATTTGAATATTTTTAGATCAAAAACCAAAGAAATCTGACTTGGATCGGGGAAAAACCAAAGTTATCGAATAATAGTTCTATTCCGATTACTATTGTCCGAGGTAAGTTTATAGGCAAATAGATGTTATAAATTTCAATATATGTATATTAAAAATGCTGAATTGAATTTTTATAATTGTTTTGAGAATGTGCCGAAATGATATATGTTTGAGAGCAATGGTTACGAGTTCGATTCGATCGAGTTACGACATCCGAAAGCCCCGTATAAGCTTAGGAATAGATAGGATATATATGCATGACATAAGATTCCGATATGTGATGTGCGAGTAAGACCATGGCATCGATATATGTGTGCGAGTAAGACCATGTTTAATACGTTGGCATCGATATGTGATTCTGATTTATGTGTACGAGTAAGACCCTATCTGGGACAATGGCATCGATATGTGATTACATGTAAGACCACGTCTGGGCCATTAGCATTGTACGATATGTGTGATTATTCGAGTATCTATTCAATTCCAAATGGTTCAACGAGCAATGATAAGTAATGATCGAATGTGTAAAACGAGTTAAGTGATCCGGTATGAAATACTTGATTACTTATTTGAAAATAAGGTAAGTTGGTTATTTGAAATGTGATGCAAATTATACATTATGCTAATGTAAATATATATGTGTATTTGTGAAGTATATTTGGTCACATGATATGTATAAATATGAGACATTAAAGTTTGATTCATACTCTATGCTTGTGAGTGTGTATATTTGGTTATATAATGGTACTATGGTTTAGAAATTGAATATTACTTTGATAGTAGATACATGTATATTCGGCCAAAATAAAATTATATATGGAAGTATATGTTAATATGAAATTGTGTATTTGAAATTAAATGTGACTATGAAAGCACAAATTGATTTAGTTAAATTGAATTGATATTGTTATTGAGATATTTATTTGCTTATGACTTACTAAGCTATGATAGCTTACTGTATGTGTTTATGTTTGTCTCTGTTTTATAGATTTTGAAGACTAGTTTCAAGCTCGGGGATCGTCAGTGAAGATTATCACACTATCAACTGTTTCGGTATTTTTATAAAGTTGAACTTAAACCTATGGCATGTATAGGCTAGCTTATATTTATACTTGATTTTGGGTTATGTAAATATGAGCCATGCAAAAATGGCGTATTATTTTGTTAAGTTTGGATTTTATGTCTTCATCAAATTATGGTTATGTTTGGTTGTGGTTTTGATGATTCAGTTATGGTTTATACATAGATAAATATATGTGAACTTGATTGATATGCTTTGTTAAGGTTTTGCTATATGAGTTGGTATTTGGCTATATGGTTTGGCTTGATTATTAGGTTAATTGATGATTTAGTAATTTGAAATGGGATAAGCATAATTTGGTAAGTATATTCTTGATAAATATATTTGTGATGTTTAGTTAAATGATTCGGCAATGAGAAGTGGTAATTATAATATATAATCGGTTTAATAATTAGCTCATATTGGTAAGTTTGTTTGATGGCATAGTTTGTAATTGCGGATAGTTATGAATCGATTTGTGTGATGTTAATGTAGTTATGGATGTGGTTTCGGTTTTGGCAAGTTTATATAAGTTATATTATGAATATATTATTGCTTGTGTAATTGGTTTTTTTGGTACGGTCTGTGATAGCAAAATATTACTATGTTCTATGGATGATGAGTCGGTCATTTGAGCAAGTATAATGTATCTAGTTAATATTGTTAATTAACTACGAAATGATATACCTAGTTGAGATTTCGTTATGATAATAGTATGATCTATTGAGGTTAAATTTGACGACTGAATATGTATATGGCTAATTGATTGGTTGAGTATATGTATTTTGGTATAAAAAATTAGCATGCGATCTAGATGTTCTTTGAATTGTTATTTGTGTTAAAAAATGTTAATGTTGCTATAGTGCAATACGCATAACTTGGTAATAATGACAATTATATTTGACCATTTGTTGATGTTTGATAATGACTCTTATATGGATAATTAATAAGCTGTATAATATGGCTTATTTTTTGTTTGATATGCGAATGTTCATAAGCATGCAAAATAAATGTACTTTTGGTTGATATTTGTACTCAAAATGGTTCATTTTGTTTGGATATGGTATAATATACAAATGTATCTTGATTATATTTTTAAAAGCCAATGTCACATATGTTATTATTAAATAAACTTTGGTTATATGATATACTTGGTTATTAAGCACATGTTTATTAATGAGTTATTAAATACTGAAATTCTTGGAGGTATTAGGTTTCTTTAAGGATAATAACACATGAATTTTGTATGTATTTGAAAATAGATTATATATGACTTTGGGTTTTCCTTGATAATTGTGTTATGATTTAGATTATGTATTTAATGTTTAAACGGATTTATGTTTTAGTTATGTGAATATAAAATATGTGTATGTGTAAAAGTTCAAAATTTATGTCTTGTCCGGTAATGCCTTGTAACCCCTTTCTAGTGACGGATACGGGTTAGAGGTGTTACACACGGCCTAACACACGGGCGTGTGTCTTGGCCGTGTGCCCCTAAATGGTTGCTGACGTCAGAAACAGAATGTCAAGGTTTTTGGACACGGGCTGAGATACGGACATGCCATGGCTGTATGAGGGACACGGGTCATGGACACGGGTGTGTGCTAGGCTGTGTGAAAACCCATGTAGGTTCGAATTATGAATTAATTCCACACGGGTTAGGGACACAAACGTGTCCCGATGTGTTTAGGCCGTGTGAACTGCACGGGCCTTTAACACGGCCATGTCAAGAAGGACACACGGGCGTGTCGCCCCTTCCACGCCGGTGTGTGCCCATGTTTCAAGAGTCAATTTCCAGAGTTCTTTAAAGGATCGGGTTTGGTTTCGAATCATTCTTAAAGCTTGTTTTGGGCTCGTAGGCCCGTAATAAGGAATTCTAGATAATGTTTGAAAAGTTTTAAATATAATCAAGTTTTTATGATTTGTAAATGTTGGAATACATGTGTTTAAGTTTAGTAATGCCTCGTACTCAGTCCCGACCTCGGACTCAGGTAAGGGGTGTTACATTTAGTGGTATCAGAGCTATGGTTTAGTCGATTTTAAGACTAACCTAGTTTGAGTACAAGTCTAGCTATACATGCCATAGTTGTATGTTGATAGTGTGACGACTCCTGCCGATTATAAATCATGTTTTTATATAGTAAATGGATCCCGATGGAGCTATGGCAGATGATGTGGAAAGTAATACACCGGCTCCCACTGAAGGGACCGCGCCAGTTGAAAGTGAGCCCTGTCGATGAGCCAAGGCAAAGGGCCTAGAGAAGCCTACCTCCGTATGATGGATGCTTGGTACTCAAAGTTTATTCCTGCGAATCCGAACACTCACCTCCCTCACCTCCTCCGATCCCATAGCCTGCCCCTATAGCTCCTCATGGAGTAGAACTGGTTAGGAGAGATAAACCTCCAGTAAACAGAATCCGAAAGCATGGGGCTGAGCAATTTTGGGCTAGTGTTGATGATGAACCGGATAGAGCAGAGTTCTGGTTAGAAAATACCATCAGAGTATTTGATAAGCTATCGTGCACGCCGGAGGAGCACATGAAGTGTGTAATGTCACTTCTACGAGACTCGGCCTACAAATGGTGGAATACTCTTGTGTCAGTGGTACCGAGAGAGAGAGAGTAATTTGGGAATTCTTCTAGGAAGAGTTCCGTAAAAAATATATTAGCCAAAGTTTTATTGATCAAAAGAGGAAAAAATTCCTTAAACTGAAGCAAGGCTGTATAACAGTGACGGAGTACGAGCACGAGTTTGTGAGGCTCAGGAAATATGCGCAGTAGTGCATATCTACAGAAGCCACCATGTGCAAGAGGTTTGAAGATGGTCTAAATGAAGACATTCATCTATTAGTTGGCATCCTAGAGTTGAGGGAGTTTGTGGTACTTGTTGAGAGAGCTTGCAAGGTCGAAGAATTGGCCAAAGAGAAGAGAAGAGCTGACATCGACTCTCATGACTAAAAAAAAGACGGATGGGGAAATCACACCAGACCTCATCAAAAAGATCAAGAGAGTTTCCTACTCGATCAAATGCGTCAGTAGGATTCTCGAGTAGAAACAAGAACAAGCAGCATGCAGTGTCTAAAGCTCAAACCACTTCTATCACGAGTGTTGGTTTTTCTCGACCAAAGAGACTAAAATGGTCAATGTACGGTAGATGTCATTTCGGTGAGTCTTGAGGTAATGAAAGAGGTTGTTTCAAATGTGGGTCACTGGACCATTTTATTCGTAGCTGTCCCGAGATGGTCGAGGAAGATAAGGATCAAGGTGTGAGATCGGGTAACGTCCTTCGAAAGGTAGACCACATAAGAACCTGGGAAGTGGGGCTAGCAGTAGAGGTGCGCCTAGAGATGCTACTGTGAGGTCTGAGGGTAAAGCGCCTGCAAGGACTTACTGTAATGCCTCAAAAATCTCGAAATATCAAATTTTCTATTTTGTGCTTAGCAATTCAGGTTAAGTGTTAATTACGCGATGGTAGGTCTGGGTCAAGGGTTGAGTTCGAATCTAGGGGTAGAAGGAATTATAGTATAATTATTAAAGGAACCTTGATGACAAGCAGTTGGGCTTTTAAATAAATATAAGGGAAAAAGGGCATCAAAAATCCAAATGGAGGAGTGGCTAAGTGACGCCACTTAGAGTGTAGGGAGGTGGTGTTAGTGGCTAGCAAGGAGATCCAAGGTTTGAATCCTAGCTTAGTATTTTTAGAAGTTGAATTTTGGCCTTTTAGAAGATTGGATGTGGTGTGAAGATGGACTCCAAGGGGAGTGTTCAGAAGAGAAAAGTTAGGAAATAGATTGGGGAGTTATCAAGGAGAAAAATGAGGAGATGAGAAGGGGGAAGTGATGGAGCCGAATAGGGAATTTAGCCATGAGGAATTCAGCTATAAGGGCTATAAATAGGTGCCGAATGCAAGGCTGCCCGGCTAATGCCGAAATCTTTTTCACCTTGTTACCGGAAACCCTTTTCTCTTCAAGATCCAAAAAGCCGAAAAACCTTACTTCTTTCTTTCTTTTCTTGTGCCGATTTCCATTCTTCCTCTACTTCATTGCCGAATTTTCTTTCTTTTTCCTTAGAGCCGAATAACTCTTCTTTTTCATACAAAATCACAAAGGGCAGAAACTTTCTTGGCCGAATACTCTTTAACCGAATCTAGTGTAAGTGTTTGCTCTTCCAATTGGTTTTTGCTAAAGTATCGATTATTGTTCCTCACTTCTTCTAATCGGTTTTGGGTAGGAATATGTATCAAATCTCAATTTTAGATCCCTGCCGATTTGCTCTTTAGGAAAGGGGCTTTGGTAAGTACTCTTAATCTTAGTTGGCCGAATAGTCAGAGTTAAGGTAAGGGGACTTGTGTTGGATACGAGTCACCTATTATTCTGGTTTCTAATAGTTAAGATTGATGCAGATCTAGAAGTTGATCGTGGTTAGTGATTTAAGAAGGGGTTGTTAAGGTGAGCTTTCGATTTTAGCAAAGATATATATTAAGCATGTGGTTAATTGAAGGGTGATATCATTTGTAGGTTGGTGACTAAGGGAATCGCAGCACGCTTGCTTACCAGGTGTGTACATACACTGCACACACACAATGAATCGACAAAAGCTGAAATGTCGAAAAGTCGAAATGCCAAAAAGCCGAAAGTTAGGCTACGGTAGTCTTGCGAGTGCGCAAACACTCGTGAGGAGGAAACCGATAGGTTGTCTGAGGGCCATGGGCGATTCCATGGACTTGGGCTGTGAATTGGCCAACCGGGCCAGAATAGGCTTAATGGGCCTGATAGGCTGTTGGGCCCATAATAGGCAAAATTTGATAATTGATGCTATGTGATAGAAATTCGTATGTGAGCATGTGTATAATATGATTTGGGCCTAATGGGCCATATAAATTTGATTTGGGCCTAATGGGCCATATACAGGTGGTTTGGGCCGAATGGGCCATATGAATATGATCGGGCATAGTGGGCCATATGCAGGTATGTGGATTTGACTGGGCTTTGTAAGGGGTTTTGGGCCTAGTATATGATGACTACATAAAACATAATTAATTAATTGCGACTGTGGACAAGTTAAAGGGTTAAGGTGTGGCAACAGGTATATTCATGTCTACGATTGGATCAAGGGAGAGCTTGGTACTTAAGCGGTCTTAATGACTCACCCCCTCTTCTCTGGAATCCTACCTAGTGTCTAGTATTCATTCATTTTAGCTCATGGGATTTGTTAACGGGCCAAGGTAAGTGAAAACCGTAAAGAAAGGGAAAATTATCGAAATGCCCCTAAGGGCGAAAATGACTAAAATACCCCTAGGTGTTGAATGTAAGTTTTATGGATGTGACATGCATATATTTAGGTTGCATAGGGGTTGGGAATCATGGAACGAAGGAAGTATTGAGGATCGCATGGTTGCTTGACAATCGTGGATCCACCGACGACTTTTAAGCCCAATGTGTAAATGCAGGTAGTTCCGCAACCGGGCTACCATAGATGTGCCAGATGGGTGGGTCGATATTTATATCCCCACATGGTGTAACGGGGGACAGAACTGGTGTGTAACGGATGGATTATTGGGATGGGATTGTATTGCATGTGATGTATGGTGCTTATTGAATGCTTGCTGCTCCTCGAGGGTTGTACACACTGAGTTTGCGAAAACTCACCCCCTCTTTTATTTTATTTTCAAGTGATGCTCAGTAGAATGTTTGATGTTTGGAGGGACTTTGGGTGGCCTGCTAGCAAGGCAACATGGACATTTTTTTTTCTTAAAAGCATACAAGTGTCTATTTTATTAAGTACTTTTTCGGCCAGATTGTAATAAGGCCTCTATTTTGTTATTATTTGGGTTTTATTTTTATGTGTTGTAATTACGAAATGTTGAGCATAGGTTTGCTAAATCCTAGTATGTTTTTCTACGCTTCCGCAATAGAATTTTAAAATGATAGGTTTTCATAAAATCATATGTTTTAAACAGGTTTTCGTGATTGAAAAATAAAAAGAGTTTTTATAAGTTAATTAAGTTTTCTTTTATTTAAGAAGGGTTTTCAATGAAAACATGATTTTTGTTAAAACACTTCAATGTGATGCACCAGATTTGGCCATAACGTTCGGGTCGGGTTTGGGGTGTTACACTTAGGCCATTTGTGCCCGTGAAGAGGCTGCATTTCTCGATGTGATTACGGGTACCTTTTCTATCCATGATATACCTGTTGTTGCTTTGATTGATCCAAGGTCTACCTATCCCTATATTTGTATGAAATTGATACCCAGTATGAATATGCCAGTCGAGTCCACTGAAATTATGGTAAAAGTGTCTAACCCATTAGGCGAACATGTGTTAGTAAACCAAGTATGCAGAAATTGTCCCTTGACAATTAGAGGTCATTGTTTTCTAGCTAACCTTATGTTATTGCCGTTTGATGAATTTGATGTAATTCTCGGTATGGACTGGTTGACTTCTCATGGTGTTGTAGTGGACTGTGGATGAAAAGTTATCGAGTTGAATAGTTAAAGCAGAGATGTCCTTCGGGTTGAATCACGTGAAGCAGATAACTTGCCTATAGTAATACCGTCTTTGACTGCGAAAAGATATTTGAGAAAAGGGTACGAAGCTTCTCTCACTTTTTTGTTGAATACGCAAGCATCTGAAGTAAAGATCGAGTCAGTACCAGTGGTATGTGAGTGCTCAGATGTGTTTCCGAAAGAATTGCCCGGATCACCCCCAACTAAGGAAGTTGAGTTTGGTATCGAGCTAGACCCTAGTGCGGAACCTATCTCGATTGCTCCGTATAGGATGGCTTCGACAGAGTTAAAGGAGTTGAAAGTGCAGGTACAAGAGTTAACGGATAAGGATTTTGCGAGATCAAGCTGTTCTCCGTGAGGTGCTTCGGTACTTTTTGTGAAAAAGAAAGACTGGTCGATGAGGTTATGTATAGATTACAGACAGCTCAACAAGGTGACCGTGAAGAACAAGTATCCTTTGCCAAGAACCGATGATCTATTTGACCAATTGAAAGGAGCCACTGTGTTTTCAAAGATTGACCTGAGGTCTGGTTATTACCAGCTCAGAATAAAGGAGCAAAATGTGCTGAAAACTGCTTTTCGGACAAGGTATGGTCATTATGAGTTTCTTGTCATGCCCTTTGGTTTAACAATGCCCCTACGGAGTACATAGACTTAATGAACCACATTTTTTGACTGTATTTAGATAAGTTCATTGTGGTCTTTATCGATGACATATTAATCTATTCTCGTGATGAAAGAGAGCACGCGGAGCATTTGAGAACTGTTTTGCAGACCTTAAGGGATAAGCAGTTGTATGCCAAGTTTAGTAAAAGTCAGTCTTGGCTCCGAAAGGTTTGATTCTTAGGACACATCGTATCGGGTGATGGAATTAAAGTTGATCTGAGTAAGATCTCGGCTATTGTTGAGTGGAAACTATCGAGGAATGTATCGGAGATTAGAAGCTTCCTAGGCTCAGCGGGGTACTACCGACGATTCGTTAAAGGATTCTCTATGATAGTTACTCTGATGACGAGGTTGCTACAGAAAGAGGTCAAGTTCGAATGGGCAGATAAGTGCCGATAGAGTTTTGAGACATTAAAGGCTTTATTGACTGAAGCCCCAGTTTTAGTGCAAACGAAATCGGGAAAGGATTTTGTGGTACATAGCAACGCCTCCTTAAATGGATTAGGGTGCGTGCTCATGCAAGATGGTAAGGTTGTAGCCTAAGCCTCAAGACAATTAAAGCCACACGAGAAAAACTACCCGACGAATGATTTAGAGTTGGCCGCCATCGTGTTCGCATTGAAAATATGGAGACACCATTTGTATAGTGAAAAATGTTGAGTGTTCACTGGCCATAAAAGTCTCAAGTATTTGATGACTCAAAAGAAGTTGAACTTACAACAACGGCAATGGTTAGAGTTGCTAAAAGACTATGAGTTGATAATTGAGTACCACCCAGGAAAGGCAAATGTAATCGCCGACACTTTGAGTAGAAAGTCATTATTCGCCTTAAGGGCCATGAATACTCAGTTGTCTGTGGCTGATGATGGTTCAGTTTTGGCGGAATTAAGAGCTAGACCAACATTCCTACAAGAGATTTGTGAAACTCAGAAGGGTGATAAGGATTTACAAGCTAAAATGACTCAGGGCAAGACAAACAATGAATCGGACTTTCGGATTGGTACCAACGGTTATTTGATGTTCCGAGATAAGGTATGTGTACCTAAAGATGGTGAGCTTATTCTAAGGATTTTATGCGAGGCACATAGTGGTTGCTTATCTATCCATCCGGGTAGCGTTAAAATGTATAATGACCTAAAGAAAATGTATTGGTGGTTGGGAATGAAAAGAGACATTTCAGAGTTCGTTTCTAAGTGTCTAGTTTGTTAGCAAGTAAAGGCTGAACACCAAGTACCTTCGAGTTTGCTTCAACCCGTAATGATTCCCGAGTGGAAATGGGACCGGGTAACCATGGATTTTGTTTTAGGGTTGCCTTTAACGCCAAAGAAAAAGGATTCCATGTAGGTTGTTGTTGATAGGCTTACAAAGTTGGCATATTTTATACCAGTGCGTACCGATTACTCCATTGAGAAATTTGCTGATTTGTATGTTTCTGAGATCGTGAGACTTCACGGAGTGCCCTTGTTGATTATTTTGGATAGAGATCCGAGATTTACCTCATGATTCTGGAAGAAGTTACAAGAGGCATTAGGAATGAAATTAAATTTTAGCACTACTTTTCACTCGCAAACTGACGGTCAGGAGGAAAGAGTAATTTAGATTCTAAAGACACGTTACAGTGTTGTATTCTCGAGTTTCAAGGCAGTTGGGAAAGTTATTTACCACTGGTCGAATTCGCCTACAACAATAGTTATCAGTCAAGTCTAGAAATGGTGCCTTTTGAGGCTTTGTATGGACGTAAGTGTCAAACGCCCTTATATTAGACCGAACTTAGAGAAGGTCAGGTTCATGGGGTTGACATAGTTAGAGAAATTGAAGAAAAAGTAAAGGTGATTCGAAATTGCTTGAAAGCGACTTCGAATAGATAGAAATCCTATGTTGATTTAAAACGAAAAGAAATTGAGTTTCAAGTAGGTGATAATGTATTTCTACAAGTGTCCCTGTGGAAAAAAGTTCATCGATTCGGTACGAAAGGAAAATTAAGTCCGCGGTTTATTGGACCTTATGAGATGACTGAGAAAATTAGACTTGTAGCATATCGACTTGCCTTGCCATCTGAGTTAGAGAAGATCCATAATATTTTCCATGTGTCGATGTTGCGCCGTTATCGTTCGGATCCTTCGCACGTTCTTTCATCATTAGAGGTTGAGGTTCGTTTAGATATGACTTATTACGAAGAGCCGGTTAAGATTTTGGCTCGAGAGGTTAAACAATTGAGGAACAAGAGTGTAGTACTCGTGAAATTCTTATGGCATAGATATGGAATCGAAGAAGCCACATGGGAACCCGAGGAGACTATGAGATACCAATACCAGAATCTTTTCGTCGGTAAGATTTTCGGGGACGAAAATCTCTAAGGGGGAGAATTATAGTAGCCTAATTTCAAGCCTAGTCAGAATAGTGGTTTTGGAACCACCAACCCGAGGTCAGAGAAATTATTTTTAATATCATTTTATGTGTTGTAGCATGATTATATGAGTGCATGAAAATTTTGGTGAATCAATTTTAGCGATTGTGTGCTTAATCGGGAAAAAAGACTAAATCGCGTAAAGGGAAAAAGTTTTTTTTTACTAGCAAGTGGTGTTAAATAGCTAGAGAATCATAATTAGGGGTCTTTAATGGGCAAATAGACCCATTCTAATAAGGGTGGCCTGCCATAGATACAAAGAAAATGAAATGGTCAAGGGTTAGGTGAAATTTGGTGAGTAATTTGAGTTGAAATAAAATAAAATAAAGAGAAAAAGATATCACCTTTAATTTTTCCTCCTCTCCACCGAAATTTTTAGCAAAATAATGTTTTTGGAAGATTGAAATTTCAGCAACTCTTCACCCTTGCAAGTAAGTGATTTTGGGGGTCTTTCTTAATGATTTTTTGTACTTTTAGAGCCTTTATAGCTTAAGCTAACTAATGGGGGGACTATTTTACAAAACGGTTGAGAGACTAGGGATTTTCCATAAGAATGTTCATCTTGTTTGCTGAATTTTCATGGAAGAAAGTGAATCATGGTTGTTAAATAAACAACTTTTGTGAAAGGGGTTTTCATAAAAACACCTAAATGGGCTATTTTATAAAACTCATAAAATAGGTGGTAATTGTGTGAAATGTTTAAAATTGTTAGTTGCTGTAGGTATAAAAAGAGTTCGGCTAGGCTTGGTTAATGAGGAAACTTGATAAAAAAATTGATTTACAAGCCTAAGGGCAAAATCATAATTTTTGTAAAGTCTAAGGGCAAAACGATCATTTTGCTGAATTGTGAATTGTAGTATGTTTTTATTAATGTGATGATTAAATGAGAGAAATTTTATTATTATAGATCAAGAAATACGCAATCTAAACCTAAACCGCGGAAAAGCCATGCAAGCAGATTAAATACACTTTGTCGCCTACATTTTGTGTACCGAGGTAAGTTGTACGTAAATAATGTAATTCATCTGTATCTATGTATTATATAATTAATATGGCATAAATTGTGGACTATTGTTGTGATTGTGCATGACGAGAATTGATGTAGTAGAGACTCCTGGTTGAACCTTGGGAATAATTTGGATATCCATGCCATGACATTTGGGTGATGTGTGTGCTAGTGTAAGACCTATCTGAGGCATGGCATCGGCACCAATAGATGAGAGCTAGTGTTAGACCTGTCTGGGACACGACATCAGCCTCAAGATATGCAAGCTAGTGTAAGACCTGTCTGGGACATGGCATCAACTTGAGGTGTGTCAGTGTAAGACCTGTTTGGGACATGGCATCGACACAGATAAGTGAGAGCCAGTGTAAGACCTGTTTGGGACATGGCATCGGCCTCGATGTATAGAAGTCAGTGTAAGACCTGTCTGGGACATGGCACCGACTTAGATGTGAAAGCCAGTGTAAGGTCATGTTTGGAACATGGCGTCGACATTATACCCTATGTTTGAGACTTAGCGATTATCCTGTAGTATTCCAAATGGTTCAACGGGAAATCTATGATTTATGTCAAAATGATAACTCTTATGACCATGTTATGAGTGGTACAGGTACTTATATAAAATTGATGATATGTTGATATGTGAACTCTATTCTTGTTGTATGAATAGCGAGGAGTGAACATTTACTCTTGTGCGAGTTATGATATATTGGGAGTATAATCACATGTGGTAACATGGTTGTTATTTCAATATTTACATGCAACTTACTAAGCCTTGTGCTTACCCATTTTCCTTTTCATTTTCTTGTAGTGCCGCCAAATTAGCCCGTGGATCAAAGAACATTAGAGGCATCACTCACACTATCACTCGAAGCTTTTGGTATTGTTAGTTGTATTATCTTAAGTGTGGCATGTATAGGGATTGAGTCTTTTTGTTATGTGTCATATTGTTAAGCTAACCAATTGTGTTGGCTTAGGACGAAAACCTTATTCCTTTGTATAAGGCCATGGTTAATGGTTAATATTCATTATTGATAATTGCAAATGATGATGCTTCCCTAGATGAACAAAATGTATGAACAATCAAGTGCATGTTTGGTTGTTAGAGTGTTATAAGGTTTGCATTTGATTGTCATATTGTGGTTGATTTAGTGTTATATTACTGTGTGAATTGGAGATATTTGTTGTTGTGTAGGATGGTGCAAGTAAGGGTGGCAAAAAGGCCTGGTAGATAGCCCTGTTTTGTCCACACGGTCAGCCCCATGGGCATGTTGTCTGGCTATGTGTCCCCTGCACCTTAAAATTTCAAGTCAGTATGCATGGTAGTAAACACACGGGCAGAGACACGGCCGTGTGTCTCAGTTGTGTGGAATCTACACCTTAAATGTGGAATTAAATTCACCACACGGCCTAACATACGGGCGTGTGCCTTGGCTATGAGCCCCTAAATGGTTGCTGATGTCAGAAACAGAATGTCAAGGTTTTTGGACATGGGCTAAGACACGGGCGTGTCATGGCCGTGTGAGGGACACGGGCCATGGACACGGGCATGTGCCAGGCCGTGTGAAAACCCCTGTAGGTTAAAATTATAAATTAATTCCACAAGGGTTAGGTATACGAGCGTGTCCCGATGTGTTTAGGCCTTGTGAACTGCACGAGCCTTTAACGCGGTCATGTCAAGAAGGCCACATAGGCGTATACCCATGTTTCAAGAGTCAATTTTCAGAGTTCTTTAAAGTATCCGATTTGGTTCCGAATAATTCTTAAAGCTTCTTTTGGGCCTCTTAGGGCCGTAATAAGGAATTCTAGTTAAGGTTTGAAAAGTTTTAAATTTAATCAAGTTTTTATGATTTGTAAATGTTGGAATGCATGTGTTTAAGTCTAATGATGCCTCATACTCAGTCTCGGCCTCGAACTCGGTAAGGGGTATTACAGTTAGGGAAAAATATTTCACGCCATCTATTATGTTAGCAAAACTCTTACAGAGGCTCAATTCAATTATTACCACCACAGAGAAAGGATTGTTGGCTATAGTCTTTGCCTTTGACAAGTTTCGCTCTTATCTTGTCGATGCAAAAGTTATTGTATTCACTGATCATTCTGCATTGCGATATCTCTTTGAGAAAAAAGATGCCAAACCAAGACTAATACGATGGATATTATTGTTGCAAGAATTTGACATCAAGATAAAATACCGAATGGGGTTAGAGAATCAAGTTGCCGATCATTTGTCTAGACTGGCAATTGACAGCAAAGATAGGAAAATACTTCCAATTGTCGACACATTCCCAGATGAGATGTTATTTGCTGTAGATGTAACTTCTTGGTATACAGATTTGGTTAATTACTTGGTGTGTGGTAAGCTCCCATTGAGTATCAATAGCCATAAAAAAGAAAAATTTCTTTATGACATAGTGAAGTACCATTGGAACGAGCCATATTTATTCAACGTATGAAATTACAACATCATTCGGTGTTATGTTCCAAAAGAAAAGATGCTTTCAATCTTGAAGCACTGTCATGATGCTCTTTATGGAGGCCATTTCGGTGGTATGAGAACTGCTGCTAAGGTTCTACAATCAGGATTTTATTGGTCATCATTATTTAAGGATGCTCATAATTTTATGAATCAATACGATAAATATCAGTGCACCGATTCTATTTCCCGACATAATGAAATGTGGCAACAACCAATTATGGATGTTGAATTGTTCGATGTTTAGGGAATGTATTTTATTGGATCGTTTCCAAGTTCATTTGGAAATCTTTATATATCAGTCACTATTGACTATGTCTCGAAGTGGGTGGAGGCTATTGCTGTCCCTAAGGATGATGCAAGGAGAGTACTCAAATTTTTCACAAGCATATACTCACCCGTTTCAGCATACCAAAGGTCTTGATTGCTGATCAGGGTACACATTTCCATTGCAACTACTTATCATCCACAAACCAATTGACAAGTTGAAGTTTCAAATTGACAAATTAAGAACATTCTTGAGAAGGTTGTGAACCCTTCGAGAAAAGATTGGTCTTCCTGATTGGATGATGCTCTATGGGCTTTACGGACAACATATAAGACTCCATTGGGGATGTTGCCATATCAATTGGTTTTTGGGAAAGCATGTTACTTCCCAGTTGAACTAGAACACAAAGCGATGTGGGTAATTAAGCGAGTGAACATGGACTATGAAGCTGCTGGAAAGAAAAGGCTGTTAGACATCACTGAGCTAGAGGAGATTCAAAGAAATACTTATGAAAATGCTGCAACTTATATGAAAAAGACCAAACGATGGCATGACAAGATTATTTTGCAACGACAATTTACTGCAGGTCAACAAGTTTTATTATTCAACTCTTGACTTAAATTGTACCCAAGTAAATTATGTTCACGTTGGTCTAGATCATTTGAAGTTGTCGACATATTTCCCAATGTTGCAGTCACAATTCGAGATTTACGTGATGGACACCAGTTCAAAGTCAATGGACAAAGATTGAAACACTATTTTGAAAATAAAAATCAAGAGTAGGCAGAGACCATTAATTTGGTTCAAACATTTTAAATTTTAAATTTATTATTCTGAGATTTCATCTTATTTTATTCCTGTTTTGTAAAGCTTGTTTTCTTTCCTTTTTGTAGAATAATAAGGTACCAATGTTGACACAACATGATTTGGTTGTCAACACATTCCGTACCACTGTGTTACCATTAATTAGAATTATGGTTAATTAAATCTTCACCGTTGGATCAAAACCCACCCAGTCATTTAATCTGTTTGAGCAGATAAAATTCATATTGGACGCCACTCTTCCTGCTTGTTTTGTATCTCTCCACAAAACATCACGACTCTACATCTTCCACTTTCTCTCTCTATAGAGTCTACACCACTGTGACGATTGCAAAGCATCCAATCAACCATTTTTTATTCTTTTTCCTTACTCAAGATCTCACCTTTTTCACTTAAAATTGTCTTCCCTCTACAAAAGATTGCAAGAACAAGAGGTTTGTCTAAGAAAGTGAACAAATTTACTAAAGAACATGCGTCCTCTACCATCGCAGTTTACAAGTTAGAATCCCACAGGCTAGTGCAGAAAAAGCAACCAATAATCTTTTTGAATAAAGCGGCAAGGGAATGATTTCAAGACAACATATTGTGCCAAAATTTTCACCGCAAACAGGGCATTTCCCTATCGTAACAACTAGAGTTGGGCAAAAAAATTCACCGAACCATTTCTAAACTGAAATGGGGAAATTTCTGCGCACACCCTAGAAGCTATTCCCTTTCCCTAGTACGTGAATTCTATGCCAACCTGTATGGCCAATATTTAGAGTTTATTTTTGTTTGTGAAGGTCTACTCCCATAGGATGCCAACACAATCAATGAGTTGTATAACTTGACAGTCGATGTCAACAAAGGCTTTGATTTCTTTGTGGAAGTGACAGACGAGAAAAGGGACCTGCTCATACAAGATTTGTGTATTGAAGGAGCACAGTGGACAGGGCCGCATCCAAAGAATTTACAATGCACCACCATTTCTTAACATTGCACCGTAAAATATGGTTTCACTTTGTTAACTGCAGACTACTACCATCTACCCACAGCACCACCATCAACCTTGACAGAATGTGTCTAATACATTCCATTATCAAGAGTAAAATTATTGATGTAGGCACAATTTTCCACTGAGAAATTACAAAATGCACCGCCAGGCAGACCGGCATTTTGGTTTTTCCATTATTGGTAATGTTACTATGTTGGCAAAAAGGCATTGTGCCCCAGGAAGATGAAGAAATCATGGATAATAAGGGTCCAATTAATGAAGCCTCTATCGAGAGGATGACTCGTGGCACAAAAACACCAATACTGAAAGAGGCAGGGACCAAAAGAAAGGCAAATCCAAAGTTGACAGTAAAGGAACAACCCTGTATATAGAGACATCCTTATGGCATAAGATGAAAGATGTTGAGAAAATGGTTACTTTCATCAGCAATAGGCAAATCAAACTTATCGCTACAATTGAGGACATGGAGAACTCTCAGAATTTTTTTTTATGCTTATACTAAAGCCTGGAACAACTCCATTGTAGCCACATTAAGCCAATTGAGCCCATCCCCGATACTAGACTTCCCAGTGTTTCCACCAATCATTCGAAACTATCAACATTCATCTACAAATGACGACTTCGAAGATCGAGACCGATTGGTTGCATCTCCTCCCATTATACAAGTATCTGATAGTGACAAAGATGAAGAATCCAGGGATATTGAAGAATGTCTACGCAAGATTGATAGCTTGTTTGAGGATGGTATTTTTGCTGATAAAAAAGACACTATTTTTTATAAGGAAATTGATGTTGTAGAATAAGAAGTTGCTGTCGAAATAGACATTGTTGCTGAAGAAGAAAAAGTTGTTGAATATGAGAAAGAAAAATAAGAAGAAAATTCTATTGAGAAGGTTGTTGTAACATCCTGAATTAGGGTCTAGTCAGAACAATGGTTTTGGGACCACAAATATGAGATAGAAATAAATATTTTATGGATGCTATGAGGTCCATGATATATGTGCATGCCTGTGTGAAAGTATCAATGAGAAATTTTACCGATAAGGTGTCCAATTGAGTTATTAGGACTAAATAGCAATAAGTGAAAAACATGTGTTCTAGTTGATTTAAGGGCTTAATTGTGATGAGATTTGATGTTTGAAGTCCTTATTTGGCAATTAGAGCATTATATGTCATTATGGATGAAAATGGACGCAGGAGGGATAAAATATCAAAGTTTTAATGGAAGGGCATTTTGGTCCATTAGTTATTAAAAGAATTAAAAGGGAAAAATAGTCAAAATTTGTGTCCATCTTCATCCTCCTTGGTCGAATTTCACAAGAATCCATAGCTAGGGTTTCTTTCATCTTTCAAGCTCAAAGTAAGTGTATCCTAGCCTCATTTTTAATGTTCTTTATATTTTTGAAATCCTCATAACTCGATTTAGCTATTTCTACCCTTAATTGGAGCTAGGGTTCATGTTCAAAAATATACCCATGAATGACATGCTTGTGCTTTGATGTATAATGGAAGAATATAGAGGTTTGAGGTGTGATAAACAACTTTTACTAGGTGGTTTTTGGTGAAATTGATAAAAAGGACCTAATTGTAAAAGTTGTAAAAACTAGGTGTAAAAATCTGAATAAATGAAAAATGTGGGTTGGTATAAGAGGGAAAATGATTCGGCTAAGCTTGAATAATGAGAAAATTGGGTACTTTTCATTTTACGAGCTTAGGGGTAATTTTGTAATTTTGTGAAAATTTAAGGGTAAAATTGTAATTTTACCATATCATGATTTTGGACTGAATTGAATAGTGCGAGTGTGCTATTATAGATCAAGAGGGACGAGGGATAGACCTTGACCGAGGAAAAGGCAAGGTTGTGGACTAAATCGTAAATTGTCATATTTTGTAAGGAGGTAAGTTGTGTGTAAGTAATTTAACAATTTTGTTATCATGCGTTTAATAATTGATGTTCTATGACGTATGTATGAATGCACTAATGAAATTGGCTTGTGACGATTTATTAAAAGTTTGGTGATAGCTTAATATCTCGGAAGTCCCTGATAACCCCGAGGAATGCTTAGGATTCAGAAATCATGACACCACAGTTAATGAGAGCCAGTGTAAGACTATGTCTGGGACATGGCATTGGCATTGATATGAGAGCCAGTGTAAGACCATGTTCGGGACATGTCATCGGTGTTGATATGTGTACTAGTGTAAGACTATATCTGGGATATGGCATCGGCACCGGATGTAAGACCATATCAAGGATATGGCGTTGATATGAGATTTCGTGTAAGACCACGTCTGAAGCATGGCATCGATGAAAGGCTCCGTATAAGACCATGTCTGGGACATGGCATCGGCACCGACATGAGACTTCGTATAAGACCATATCTGGGATTTGGCATCGGTATGTGGACCCATATAAGATCATGTCGGGGACATGGCTTTGGCATTTTATGTGGTGTGTGATGATTCCGAACGTCCTTTAGTATTACGGGTAATTCAACGGACCACTCAAGAGTATGATTAAGAATGTGAGGTAGAGTGAGTAATAATGCATGGTATAGGTATGTACGTAAACCTCATGAGTTTTGGACTCGATTCATGTTGGGAAATTTGGTATGGTTATGAAAGAGAAGGATAAGCATGATGTTCAAAGGCATTATCAATTCTCAATGTGTTCAGCATGTGTAATATGATAATTTGTTAGTAATTGATAGCATGTTTAATCCATGAATTTCATAACTTATGTTGTTTATTATTTGCACACGACTTACTAAGATACATGCTTACCCCTCTCTCTTTTCCTCTTTCTTATAGCATCGCCAAGCTAGCTCAGGGATCGTGGACGTCAGAGTTCGAGTCACACTATCAACAAATCATTTGGGGTATAATTAGTTTACTACATTTAAGTATGGCATGTATAAGGGACTTAGTATTTTGTTATATGTGTCATATTTGTTAGCCAATGTGATGGCTCATTTTGGTATATTATTCCATTTTGTGTATGGCCATGAAACATGGCTCATATTGATTATTATGTTGAAATCCCTAAATATTGTTACATGCATGAGATGTGTTATTACTTTTGTGGTGTGTGCCAAATGGTCGATGAAATGGGAAATTTATGCTTGATGGATAAAGGGTGTTAATTAGCATAGTCATAATATGAACAAAGGTAAAGAAATGAAATGACTGAACTTTTCAAGTGGGGAGTTTTAAAAATGTATACTTTGATATGTGAATGTCATGCATGACGTAAAGTTTTGGTTGTCTAAGTAACCCAACCATTGTCTAATTTATCACCATTAGCATGTGAGTGTGGTTCTGTTGTTGTGGGTGAAAAGATGGCTGGGAAATTAACCTCAAAATTTGTCCACATGGGTAGACACACGAGCGTGTGTCTGGACGGTGTGTGACACATGGTCAGCCCCATGGACGTATAGTCTGACCGTGTGTCCCCTGCACCGTAATTTTACAAGTCAGTATGCATGGTAGTAAACACACGGGCAGAGAAATGGCCGTGTGTCTCAGCAGTGTGGAGGACACGACCTTTGGACATGGGCGTGGGCCCAGGCCGTGTGAGGTCTGCACCTTAAATGTGAAAATTTAATTTGCCATACGGCCTAGCACACGGGCGTGTGACTTGGCCGTGTGACCCTTAATTGATGCTGACATCATAAACAGAGAGTTATACGGCCTAGGGACACGGGCGTGTGACCTTGTTTTAAGAAAATTTTTCTAAAGTTCGCGGTTTAGTCCCGAACCGCCCCAATTTATGTTTTTGGCCTCGTAAGCCCATATAAGGGATGATATGCATGTTCTAGAATAAATTTTAAATTTGAACAAAATTTTATGGCTTGGTTTTATAGAGTAGTGTATGTTCGAGTCCGATAATGCCTCGTATCCTGTCCCGAAGTTGGACACGGGTAAGGGGTGTTACATTTATTGGTATCAGAGCTACGATTTAGTTAGTTCTAGGACTACGTAGTGAGTGTGGAAGTCTAGCTACACATGCATTACATATATTATGATAGTGTGACAACTCTTGGTAATTGAAATTATGTTTGATATAGTAAATGGATCCTGAACGAGCAGTGCCAGCTGATAGTAGACCTGAGATGATTAGTAGAGGAGAAGGAGGCAGAGAAGCCTTTCTCCATATGATGAATAATTGGTACACCGAGTTTGTTTGGGCAAACCCGAATGCTCAACCTCCCCCACCCCCTCCTATTCCTCAGTCTACCCTGTAGCTCCCCAAATTTTTTAGATGGAAAGAAGGGAAAAGCCTCCTGTTGACCGGATTAGAAAGCAAGGAGCCGAAGAGTTCCAAGCTAACATAGATGATGATCTAGAAATAGCAAAATTTTGGCTCGAGAATACCATCTGGGTCTTTGATGAGTTTTCATGCACACCGAAGGAGTGCATGAAATGCATGGTATCGCTTCTAAGAGATTCAGCTTACCAGTGGTGGAATACCCTCGTGTTGGTTGTGCCAAGGGAGAAAGTGACTTGGGAGTTTTTCCAAGAGGAATTTCGCAAGAATTATATCAGTCAAAGGTTTATGGATCAAAAGAGGAAGGAGTTCCTCAAGTTGAAACAAGGTAAAATGACAGTTACTGAGTATGAGCGTGAGTTTGTAAGGCTTAGAAAATACACCCGAGAATGTGTGTCTACTAAAGCCATGATGTGGAAAAGATTTGAGGACAGGTTAAATGAAGACATTCAGTTGTTGGTCGGCATCCTCGAGTTGAAAGAGTTTGTTGTATTGGTCGAGAGAGCATGCAAGGCTGAAGAATTAGCTAAAGAAAAGTGGAAAGCTGATTTGGAATCTCGAGACTCGAGGAAGAGGCAATTGAGCAAATCTTTTCAATCTTCATCTAAGAATTCGAGAGAGTTTACTACTCAATCTAATGCCTTTGCTGGATATTTGAGCAAGAATAGGAGTAAACAGTACACGGTTTCGAAAGCTTAGACTACCTCAATTGCTAGTGTTGGGAATGCTTGACCCGATAGGTCAAGATGTCCCCAATGTGGGAGACGCCACTTCGACGAATGTCGAGGGAGTGATAAAACTTGTTTTAAGTGTGGTTCCCCTGATCGCTTTGTTAGATATTGCCCTGAGAGGACAGAAAGAGGAAATTTACAAGGAACAAGGTCAAATAGCACTACTAATTAGGGAAAACCTTAGACAAATCCGGGTAGTGGAACGAGTAGTAAGGGTGCACCTAGAGAGTCTACTGTGAGACCCGAGGGCAGGGCACCTGCGAGGACCTATACCATTCGCGCTCGCAAAAAGGCCTTGTCTCCTTATCTAATTACGGGTACATATTCTATCTATGAAACTCCTGTTGTTGCTTTGATTCATCCGGGGTCTACCCATTTGTATGTTTGCATGAAGTTGGCGTCTGGTATGAACTTGTTTGTTGAATCTACTGAGTTCGTATAATGGTGTCAAACCCATTAGGCAAGTATGTGTTAGTTGATAAAGTGTATAAAAATTGCCCTTTAATGATTAGAGGTCATTGTTTTCCAGCTAATCTCATGCTATTACCGTTCGATGAATTTGATGTAATTCTTGGTATGGATTAGTTGACCACTCATCATGTCGTAGTGAATTGTGGAAGAAAGTTTACTGAATTGAAATGTGAGAATGGTAATGTTCTTCGGGTTGAACCAGATGAATTAAATGGCTTGCCTGCAGTGATTTCTTCCATGTCTGGTCAGAAATGTGTAAGAAAGGGATACGAAGCTTACCTCACCTTTGTGCTGAACACTAAAGAGTCTGAGTTAAAGATTTAGTCGATACCGGTAGTATGTGAATATCCGAATGTGTTCCCTGAAGAATTTCCAGGGTTACCTCCTATTAGGGAAGTAGAGTTTGGAATTGATTTAACTCTCGGTACTATTCCTATTTCGATTGCTCCATATAGGATGGCCCCAATGGAATTGAAGGAGTTGAAAGTTCAGTTACAAGAGTTGACTTACAAGGGTTTTGCACGGTCGAGCTTTTCGCCTTGGGGCACTCCCGTACTATTTGTGAAAAAGAAAGATGGTTCAATGAGGCTATTTATAGATTATCGACAGCTCAACAAGGTGACAATAAAGAACAAATATCCTTTGCCAAGGATTGATGAGCTATTTGACCAATTGAAGGGAGCCACTGTATTTTCAAAGATAGACTTGAGGTCCGGCTACTATCAGTTGCATGTTAAAGAGTCAGATGTGCCTAAGACAACCGTCAGAACAAGTTATGGCCACTATGAATTCCTTGTTATGCCATTTCGGTTAACGAGCGCTCCTGCCGTTTTTATGGATTTAATGAATCGAATATTTCGACCATATTTGGAAAATTTTTTTGTAGTGTTCGTCGATGACATTGTGATTTATTCAAGAGATGAGGCAGAGCATACCGAGCACTTGAGAACCACTTTCCAGACTTTGAGGGACAAACAGTTGTTGCCAAGTTTAGTAAAAGTGAATTTTGGCTTCAAGAAGTTGGATTCTTAGGACACATTGTTTCGAGAGACGGTATTAGAGTTGACCCAAATAAGATTTCGGCCATTGTTAATTGGAAACCGTCGAGGAATGTGACAGAGGTCAAAAGCTTTTTAGGCTTGGCAGGTTATTACAGAAGGTTTGTTAAAGGGTTTTCAATGATTGCTACTCCAATGATAAGGTTATTGCAAAAGGATTTTAAGTTTGAATGGACAGAGAAGTGCCAACAGAGTTTCAAAAACTGAAAGTATTGTTGATTGAGGCTCTGGTGCTAGTTCATCCTGAGCCGGAAAAGGAATTTGTAATTTTCAGTGATGCATCCTTGAATGGTTTAGGATGTGTGCTTATGCAAGAAGGCAAAGTGATAGCCTATTCGTCTAGACAATTGAAACCAGATGAGAAAAATTACCCGACACATGACTTGGAGCTAGCCACCATTGTGTTTGCATTGAAGATTTGGAGACACCCTTTGTATGGTGAGACATGCCAAATATTCACCGATCACAAGAGCTTGAAATACCTGATGACTCAAAAGGACATAAATCTAAGGCAATGAAGATGGTTAGAGTTGATAAAAGATTATGAGTTAATAATCGATTACCATCCGGGAAAGGTGAATGTAGTCGCTGATGTCTTAAGTAGAAAATTCTTGTTTGCTTTGAGAGCCATGGATGCTCTGTTGGCTTTGCTAGATGACGGTTCGATCGTAGCAGAGTTGACAGCTAGGCAGATATTCCTCCAAGAAATTTATGAAGCTTAGAGAAATGACAATGAATTGCAACCTAAAAGAACCCAGTATGAGTCGGGTTCTGAATCAGATTTTCAGGTTGATTCCAATGGTTGCTTGATGTTTTGAGATAGGATTTGTGTTCCTAAAGCTTCTGAGTTGATTCATAAGATTTTGAATGATGCACACAATGGCCGTCTGTCAGTACACCCCGGTAGTACAAAAATGTACAACGACTTAAAGAAAATATATTGATGCAATGCTATGAAGAAAGATATCTCTGAGTTTGTTGTGAGGTGCCTAATTTATCAACAAGTGAAAGCTAAGCACCAAGTACATTCGGGGTTGCTACAGCCTATCATGGTTCCCGAGTGGAAATGGGACCGTATTACAATGGATGTTGTAATGGGCTTACCTTTGACACCGAGTAAGAAAGATGCGGTATGGGTCATTGTAACATCCCGATAGAGGGCTTAAACAGAATAGTGGTTACAAAACCATGAACTCAAGGTCAAAAAAATTTATTCCGATTAAGTTTTAAGGTTTATTCATTGATTGAATAATTGTGTGAAAATTTCGTAAAGAAATTTTATATATAAGTGCCTAATTTGATAATTAGGACTAAATTGTAAAATTAGCAAAATGTGTGTTCTAGATAATAAAGGGGATTTAATTGAAATAGGTTCTTAAAGTGGAGGTCCTTATTTAGTAATTTGACCATTATATTTATGTTTGGACAAAAATGGGCAAGAATAGGACAAATTTGAAAGAAAAGCCTTTAAGGGCATTTTGGTCATGTAGTAATTAAAAGAATTAAAAAGGAAAAATAAAGCCAAAATTGGTCCACCTTCTTCATGGAGGCCGAATATAGCATGGGGGAAGCCATGGTTAGGGTTTCCAAGCTTTCCAAGCTCAATAATCCCAGAAAGTGAGATTTGGACCTAGAACGGGAGAAAAATCGAAAATCAAGAAAGTTGGTAAAATGGTCGTTTTGGTATCAAGGTAAGTTCATATGTTTAATAAGCATTTAATTATGCATATTTGAATGATAAATTGATATTTTGGCTATAAATACTTTAGTATTGAGTTTCAGATATGATGATTAATGTTCGATAATAATTCGACATTGGAAAGAGAACTTGTATAATTTATATGTAAGACCATATCAAGACATGTCATTGGTAAGGCAAGGATCCCGTGTAAGACCATGTCAAGACATGGCATCGGCATTGATTAAGGACTCCATGTAAGACCACATCAAGATGTGGCATTGGCACTAAGATAAGGATACCATGTAAGACCATGTTTGGAACATGGCATTTGGTAAAACAAGGATACCATGTAAGACCATGTTTGGAACATGGCATTTGGTAAGATAAGGATATCATGTAAGACCATGCCAAGGCATGGCATTGATAAGTTCTATAAGGTAAGGAAATCATGTAAGACCATGTCAAGACATGGCATTGATGAGTTACTATAAGGCAAAGGTCTCATGTAAGACCATGCAAAGGCATGGCATTGGTGAGTTCATAAGGCAAGGATACCACGTAAGACCATGTCAAGACATGGCAATGGTAAGTTCAAAGAAAGAAAAGGTTCCCGAGTAATCCAAAGAGTAAGTCAAAGAAACAACAAGGTGAGAACATGAGGAAAAAGTACAGGTATGCATTTAAGGCTTATTTAATATTGAGATTGTAAGTAATTGAGATTATCAACTATTAAGTAAGCGATGGGTTTTCAGTTATGCTTGTGACACTTTATGACATGATTGGCAATATACCTACATTATGAAAGAGTACTCATGTGTTAAGTGAGATGTTGCAGGTATGTAAGCAAGCTATTAACTAAGGTGCCTTTTGTATTCTGAGCCTTTGGTAAGGTTACCGATGAGTAAGATGGGAAAGTAAGAACTAAACATTATTTAAGCAAATTATAACAGCATAGTAGTAAGCTAAATTGATTGTTAATGCTTATTATTTTACATGTGAAATTACTAAGCTTTATAAGCTTACTTCATTCACTTTCCCATGTTTCTGAGTACTTAAAAGCAAGCTCAGGTTAGAGGTCGTCGGAGATCACTTCACACTATCGACTATCAAGTTACCAAATGGGTATCTTCGTTTACAAACGTTCTAGTTTATGGCATGTATAGGGACTTAGCCATTTTGTGTGTATGTCCTTATGATATGGCTAAAGAATGGTATGTAAATATTTGATAATTATTAGCTATTGAAATGGCTAATGAAGAACATGTTTCGGTGTTATGTATGCCTAAATAGTAGTTAATACAAAGAAATCATGAAAAATTAAAATTAGCATTAAAACAGTATTGAACAGCAGCAGTGATGTGATCTTGAAAAATCACCAAGAATAGTAGAATAGAATTAGGTATGAATGAGATATAGAATTAAATCTTATTGAGTCTATTTTCATACGAAAGAAACAGAGTAAGCAAAAGAAGTGTATATTAAGAGATATTTGAATTTTAGTGAGACAGGGTCAGAGCGATTTTTGAATCCCCTATTCTAACTTTATAAATTCACTAAAAATTGTACAAAGAGAATTAGAAGTTATAGCTTATATTTCTAGATTATTTAGTGAATCTACTTTCAATAAAAACAAATGTCATGGTTATTTGAATTCTTTACAGGGAGAAAATTGATTTTTAGTGAGGAGAGGTCAGAGTAGTCGAATAGTAGAACAGGGGAAAATTTAACTAATAAATTGTACTAATTGGCTACACCAAAAATTTTGGAAAAAAATTAGTAAGAAGATATATGAGTCTAGTTTCAGGAAAAATTCACGAATTTAAATTTTGAGTTTTGTGACTCGAGTTATGATTTATTTAGTGACTATGACGCAGGTGGGCAGTTTTATAAGGAATAATGAAATAAATTGTTTTGATTTGTCTAAGTATTCGGAAAATTTTTAATATTTCTGGGTTAATCCCGAACTGTTTCAATTGCATGTTTTAGGGTCTCAAGGGCCATTTTTAGGGAAATATTGAATGAATGTAAATAAATTAATTTTAAAAGCAAATTTTATGCCCCGAATTAACAAGTTAAATCAGGTAATGCCTCGTGCTCGAATTCGACGACGGTCTTGGGTAAGGAGTATTACATTTATTAGTATCAGAGCAAAAGTTTAGTCAGTTCTCAAAATATTCGATATGAGTAAGAGTCTAGCTATACATTCCATATTGAACTATGATATTGTGACGACACCCGACCTAGATATAAAATGTTTTGTCAGACAGATGCCCACTCCAATCGAGCTAAGTTTGATAGTACAGACAGTATGTTTATGATGAGTTGAGGCTTATAAAATGTAAGAATAATGGTTCATGATATTTATATGATAAAGAATAATGGTTCATGATGTTTATGTGATAATGAATAAATTATGAATAAGAATTGATCGAGAAATATGAAAGATGAGATAAGATGAAAGGAAAGTTTATATTGAGATAAGTGTTCATGTTAAATTGGCATTTGTATGATGCTATATGTATAACTAGAGAAGTTAAGTGAATGCTATGAGTAATTTTACTCAAGATTCATGAATTCATGTATAAGTGCACTAATTTGCATAAGATGATCATGAAGTCATTATATTATGAAAGTGCATGTTAAGTTGCTTGAAGCAAATTGTATAATTGTGATAATATTTTAATATGATATGTGTTAAGTTATATGCATGAGTATGTAAGAGGTAAGTCAGAGGTGTTACAACCTCACCCCCTTATCAGCAAGGTAATTTAGAATGAGATTTCATGAAATTTAGATTGAATAGGATAAAGTGGAAAACTAAAGAGTTCAATGACAAATTTATTGACGATGTAATCAGAGTCGAGAATGATTTAGCAAATGAACACAGTTGCAGAAAGGATGCCAGGTTAATAATAAAATCATCTGGATAACTGGAATGCCACAGTAAAAGAAAGGTCAGGCTCAGCTAATGCACTCATTCAAGTATGATGTGTAAGGTATATGATTGCTAGATTTTCTTTCGAATAAATTCCAACTGTGAATGGGATAATGTGAATTCAGTAATAACAGAATTAGACAGAGGAATAATAATTGAGCCGTATTAATAGTTGAATGTAGAGTTTATAGTTGAGAAATTATAGAAAAATCTTTTCCGACTATTATATGTGTACATTTACTTTTAGAGATATATATAAATATATGCAAGATCATAGATGCAATTCCTGTAGTATGAGAATGTTAGTTAAATTTACAGACAGATGAAAGCATTATAGTTTGTTTGACCTGTGATTGATATTGCTCTATCTATTCCAGTTTTCTACTTCAGCGTGCAGATGGAAGGTTGCTAGTAAGATCTGTATGATGTTAGTGATCTGTATTGTTAACTTTTGCTTAATGAAAGTAAAGGAAAATTTTATGGCTTCTGTCATAGTTGCTCCCAGTGCTTGTGAGTATTATCCTTTCCTTTTGGGAATTTTCTGAGATGCTATTGAAACCTTAACTATTCTACATGAGATGTGGTTACCAGAATCCTGTGTAGCTCCATGTTCTGAGATTTTATTATCTCAATTTTATTAATAAATTACTGTTCAAAGTATCAGCCATGAGACATTAGCAGAAAATGCTCAATTGATGAAAATCATTTCTTCTTATTATGAGTATGTTTATGATGATTATGAGTTCAGGCCTGATAATGAAAGTACAGAGGTATAGTTATCAGAGGTATAAAGATTCTGCTTTTGCACTGGTTGTTAATGAAATTTTTGTTTAAATCTCTCAGATGATCAGGATGTTTTATTTTCACCTGGGACATTATTTACTAAAGTAATTGAGAAGTTAGTCTTATTATGGCATTATGATTTTTGAGTAGTATGAGTATTGTGGCCTCAGTGTAGTTCAGTTCAGACATGTGTATTGACTTTCATTTTTCGCATAATCTTGATATATATATATATATATATATATCAGTGAGTTAAAGATCGAATGCTATGTTCTTTCGAGTTATGCAGTAATAATGATTTGTGATTAGCTCTTTGAAGAAATCACGACAGAATGTATGTTTGAGATCATGACAGCATAGAGAAGAACAGTTTTTGAAAAGTTATTATCTTTTAGTTGAGACTGATTCAGTTGAGTAGCTGATTGAGTTATATGTATGTTTGAATTATTCATGGCTTCAGAGGTAAATGCTGATTTTTCTTGTATAAATAGATAAATGACCCGAGTAAATAGTACATATTCTAGAGGTTATGGTACAGAGTTGTATACGCATATTAGAATGGTTGCATTAGAGGTATATTTTTGCAAATCCAAGTTGTCTGATTGTTAAAGTTCTCATTGTATTAAGTTTAGTTTGGCTTGAATTCATGCTAATAAAGTATAAACAGTTGAAGATATTGACAATTGAAGTATCCATTATGATTCAGCTTGGTTTGAATAAAGATTTTATGGTTTCTAGAAATGTGTTAATGAGAAATAAGGAGATTTTGCAACAATTATAATGCCTAGCACAATGATAATTATTTGATTATTTGAGAAGTACAGAGATGGATGATAACTTGAGCTAGTTATACTAGTAAGAGTGTGAAATTTTATGTACCAGACTTTGAATCCGATACTTGAACTTTTAGAGAGTTAAAGTTGATTTTCAAGTATATCAGAAGCTATTACAGTTAGTATTGATTTTTGTGTGAAAATGTGAGGGTATTTGGAAGAATTGTGCGACAGAATTAGCATTATCACCGAAAGGTTAAATGAGCTATGGTTGATTGCTCGAAGAAGTTTGTGTATTCTTCTCAGTACGAATGAGTTTTTCTACTGAAGGATTATCTGAATTATTCATTTTGAGGTTGTCAATTCATTCAGAGTGTAAATTTTAGTTTTTATGGTAGTTAATACAAAGAAATCATGAAAAAGTGAAATTAGCATTAAAACAATATTGAACAGTAGCAGTGACGTGATCTTGAAAAATCACCAAGAATAGTAGAAATGGAATTAGATGATGAATGAGATATAGAATTAAAGCTTATTGAGTCTATTTTCATATGAAAGAAATAGAGTAAGCAAAAGAAGTGTATATTAAGTCAGAGCAATTTCTGAATCCCCTGTTCTGACTTTATAAATTCACTAAAAATTGTACAAAAAGAATTCGGAGTTATAGTTTATATTTCTAGATCCCTTAAATCTACTTTCAAGAGAAACAAACGGCATGGTTATTTGAATTATGTATAGGGAGAAAATTGATTCGTAGTGAGGAGAGGTCAAAGTAGTTGAATAGTGCAATAGGGGAAACTTTAACTAATAAACTGTACTAATTGGCTAGACCAAAAATTCTGGTAAAAATTAGTAAGAAGGTAAATGAGTCTAGTTTCAGGAAAAATTCACGAATTTAAATTTTGAGTTTTGTGACTCGAGTTATGATTTATTTAGTGACTATGACACAGGTGGGAAATTTTATAAGGAATAATGAAATAAATTGTTTTGATTTGTCTAAGTATTCGAAAAAATTTTAATGTTCCCGATTTGGTCCCGAACCATTTCAATTGCATGTTTTAGGGTCTCGAGGGCCCTTTTTAGGAACATATTGAATGAATGTAAATAAATTAATTTAAAAAGCAAATTTTATGCCTCGAATTAGTAAGTTAAGTCAGGTAATGCCTCGTGCTCGACTCTGGCGATAGTCTCGGGTAAGGGGTGTTACAGTCGTAGTTGATCGATTGACTAAGTCGGCTTATTTTATCTCGATACGTATCGACTACTCGCTCGATAAATTGGCTGAGTTGTATATTTCTGAAATTGTGAGACTTCACGGAGTACCCTTATCAATTATATCAGATAGAGACCCGAGGTTTGCCTCACGATTTTGAAAAATGTTGCAAGAAGCCTTGGGCACGAGATTAAATTTTAGTACCACTTGTCATCCACAAACCGACGGTCAATCTGAAAGAGTGATTCAAACCTTGGAAGGCATGTTGAGATGTTGTGTTCTGGAATTCCAAGGTAGTTGGGAAAAATACTTACCTTTGGTTGAGTTTGCCTATAACAATAGTTTTTAGACGAGTTTAAAAATGGCACCTTATGAGGCATTGTATGGCCTGAAGTGTCGGACTCCCTTGAATTAGATAGAACTCAAGGAAAATTAGATGCACGGGGTTGACTTGGTCAAGGAAACCGAGTACAAAGTAAAAGTAATTAAAGATTGTTTGAAAGCAGCATCGAGTAGGCAAAAGTCTTACGCAGAGTATCCCCTTGGAAAAAGGTTCTGACATTTGGCAAGAAGGGCAAGTTGAGTCCTCATTTCGTAGGACCTTATAGAATCACAATAAGGGTAGGACCGGTAGCTTATCGGTTAGCCTTGCCGTCCGAGTTGGAAAAGATCCATGATGTATTTCACGTGTCTATGTTGCGCCATTATATATCGGACCTTTCACATGTGATTTCACCAATAGAGGTTGAGATTCAACCGATCATGACTTATGGCGAAGAGCCGATCAAGATCCTGGACTGGGAAGTCAAACAGTTGAGAAAAAAGAATATCACATTAGAAAAAGTGTTATGGCATAGACATGGGTTAGGAGAGGCTACGTGGGAGCCCAAAGAGGCCATCAAAAACCAATATCCGCATCTATTTACTGGTAAGATTTTCGGGGATGAAAATCCCTAAGAGGGGAGAATTGTAACATCCCGAATTAGGGCCTAGTCAGAATAGTGGTTTCGAGACCACAAATTCGAGATAGAAATAATTATTTTATGGATGCTATGAGGTGGTAACACCACTAACCCGTATCCGTCACCAGACTAGGGTTAAAGGCGTTATCGAACAAATCGGAACATTTCACAAATAATTCACAAACATCATCTGCACATAATCATACATCATTACAGAGTACTTTACATGGGTCAAGGAGACCTTAAACATAATTTAGAAAGGAGTCGGGACAAAATCGAGTACATACAAAATTTTTCAAAACTTAAACATTTATCAAAGTTGTACAGGTCACACACTCGTGTGAATAGGCTATGTGCCTCACACGGCTTTAAACACGTCCGTGTGTCTAGGCCATGTCAAAATAGGGCATACATATCGACTTGTCCACATGGCCACAAGACACGCCCATGTGCCAGACTGTGTGAAAATTATGGAGGCTACTGACTTAGGTCACACAGCCAGGCACATGCCCGTGTGTCTAGCCTGCGATCGAAACTAACTTGGCCACATAGCCTAGCACACGCTCATATGTGCGACCGTGTGGTCTGCTCAGGCACATTTTGAAATGGCCCTCGAGCAACACGGCTGAGACACACACCCATGTCCCTACCCGTGTGGGCAAAAATAAGCCATTTTCAAGGCCAAAATGCCACCCATTAAGGGTCCTCCCTACAAGCAACAAATAAGCATCAGTTGCATACCAAATATTCATCCATTTCACAACCAATACAAACACCAATCATGCCATAACATTATCAACCAATTTCATGCTTAATAGTCATACCAAATTATGCCAAAACATAAGACAAAATCATATCTAAACAATTGTTTCATAACCTCGTTTTACTTTATTCAATCACTTACTATAAACTTACCAATTTCTCACATATACACATACCAAAACTTACCAAAATTGACCATTTCATTTGGTCAACCAAATGCACATCATAATGGCACATTTGCATGCATATGTCATATATCAAAGTCAAACCATAAGTTCAAACACGAACTAGCCATATCACATGGCATGATATATACATTACAAAACATATCCAAATACTTCCAGCCTATACATGCCATACTTTTATATTCACAATGTCAAAAGGTACCAAAATAAGGATCGATAGTGCGGTGACGATCCTCGATGATCCCCGAGCTCCCAGTAGCTTCGATATCTGAAAAACAATGCAAACACACACAAAGTAAGCTTTCAAAAGCTTAGTAAGTCATATACAAATAAACTTAACATTCATAACATGAAAGCATCATCAAATTATATATACTCCATGGCCAAATACTATCTCAAACCACATAGTTTATATACATTTAACATATTCCCTATTCATTTACACATAAAGCATATTTTCTCATACTTACAACATATATCATCACTTGTACATATACCTACATTTTATTCTCAAACATGGTAAACATTTCAAACGTACCTAAATTGGATACTCATCACAAATAATCATTTGTTTCTCGAAATGCCCGTTAAACCGTTTAGAATCATAAGGATACGCGAATAGCTCGAAAAGCTCGTACAATGCCAATGTCTTAGACGTGGTCTTACATGTAATCGAATATCAATGCCTCTATCCTAGACAGGGTCTTACATGAAATCAAATACGATGCCAACGTCCCAGATGTGGTCTTACACGATAACACATATCGGATCCTATGTCATGACATATGTATCGTAACTATTCCTAAGGTTCATACGAGACTTTTCGGACGTCGAATCTTTGTCGATACTTTCTCGGATATCTCATATTCAATTCAATAAGCCATTCATCATTGTTCAATAACATTTAAACATGAACAAACCATAACAAACACATTTATTTGTATATAGACGGAATCGGCTACTCGACGACTTTCGACTTTCCCCGATCTAATTTCGTTTTCTTTTGTTCTTGATTTATATAAATTCAAATTTAACCCTTTTATTCACCAAATCATACATATCAATCAACAAGCACACATTTAGGGCATTTTACAAATTAGCCCTCATATTTTCACATTTTGACAATTTACTCCCTAATTACAAAAATCACAAAATACACAAAATTTGCATATACCCATGTTAGGCTGAATTCTTATAGTATTCATATAAGCCCATATGTTTTATTTATTTTACATTTTAGTCCCTCAACTTACAAATTTCATAATTTAGTCCAAATTACTCAAATTCATCAAAAATTCAAATACAAAATATGTTAACCCAAAACATATCTTTCATTTACCAACAACTAACTTCACAAAGCTTATAATTTCATCAATGGCTCAACTCAAAATCATCAATAAAATCAGAAATTGAGACATGGGCTTGATAGTATACAAAGCAACGATTACAAAAACGTAAAAATGATCAAAAATGGATCAAAACACACACCTTAATTAAAGAAATCAATGGTCGAACCCTAGCTTGTATTTATCTTTCTTTTTCTTTGTGTTTTTCGGTTATGGATGAACACAAATGACTTAATTTTCATGTTTTGTTTAATTAATAACCATTAATTCATCATTTACCATTTAACCCTTCATTAATAACATATAAAATTTCATTAAACAAAGGCATTTATGTCCATCCATTATTCAAATGGTCTATTCTCAACATAAGGACCTCTCATTTACAAAGACATAACAAATAGACACACTTAACATATGGCAAGCAACTTTTACATTTTACGCGATTAGGTCCTTTTATCAAATTAAACACACATACGATTAAATTTTCATACGAAATTTTCAAACATGTCAATTCACATATTTTAAATACAAAAAATAATATTTAAATATTTTTTTAACTCGGATTTGTGGACTCAAAATCACTATTTCAACTAGGATCTAAACTGGATTGTTACAATTCTCCCCCTTAAGGATTTTTGTCCCCGAAAATCTTACCATTGAACAGATCCAGATATTGTTGTTTAAAATATCTTCAAGCTCCCACGTAGCCTCTTCAATACCATGTCGATGCCACATCACTTTTACTAATGGAATTTTCTTATTTCACAGTTCTTTAATCTCACGAGCTAAAATACGGATCGATTCTTCATCGTAGGCCATATCAGACTGAATCTCAATCTCAGACGGAGGAATCACATGTGAACGATCGGATCTATATCGTCGAAGCATCGATACGTGAAATACATTGTGAATCTTTTCTAGCTCAAGTGGCAACAACAATCTATAAGCAACTGGCCCGATACACTCGGTAATCTCATATGGCCCGATAAACCTCAGACACCATTTGCCTTTTCTATCGAACCGAAGTACTTTCTTCCACAGGGATACTTTCAAAAAGACTTTGTCACCGATCTCAAATTCAATATCTTTTTATTTCAAATCTGCATAAGATTTCTGATTATTAGAAGCTACTTTCAAAATATTTTGAATCACTTTTACTTTCTGTTCAGTTTCTTTTATCAAATCGACCCCGTGTATCTTATTCTCACTGAGCTCAGTCTAATACAAAGGTGTACAGTATTTGCGACCATATAAGGCTTCGTACAGTGCTATTTTGATGCTTGATTGAAAATTGTTATTATAAGCGAATTCAATTAAAGGTAAATACTGCTCACACATGCCTTCAAACTCAAGAATGCAATATCTCAACATATCCTCGAGTATCTGAATAATTTGCTCAAATTGGCCATCCGTCTACATGTGAAAAGCAGTACTGAAGTGCAATTTTGTACCCAAAACACCTTGCAGTTTCTTCCAAAATAACGATGTGAATCTCGAATCTCTGTCTAACACACTAGATAATGGCACACCATGCAATCTCACAGTATCGAAAATGTATAACTCAGCTAACTTATCAAGTGAGTAATCCGATTGTACCAGAATAAAATGGGTTGATTTCGTCAATCAATCAACTACAACCCAGATTGCATCTTTCTTTCTTAGAGATAGGGGCAAACCCGAAACAAAGTCCATTGTCACTCTATCCCATTTCCATTCTGGAATCATAATTGGCTATAACAAACCAGATGGCACTTGATGTTCAGCTTTAACTTGCTGACAGATTAAGCATTTCGCAACAAATTCAGAGATATCACACTTCATACTAGGCCACCAATAAAGTTGTTTCAGATCATTATACATTTTCATACTACCTGGATGAACATATAAACAACTATTGTAAGCTTCATCCAAAATCATCTGAATCAACTCTGGATTTCTCGGAACACAAATTCGATCTTGAAATCTCAGACAATCATCTTTATCAACTCTGAATTCTGAATCGAAATCTAAATCACACTGAGCTCATTTTGCTATTATCTCATTATGAACTTTCTGGGCATCAATAATCTATTGTAAAAATAACATTCTCGCTTTCAATTCGGCTAAAACTGAACCATCATCAGACAAAGCTAAAGGAGTATTCATGACACGTAGAGCAAATAGTGATTTTCGACTCAAAGCATTAGCAACAACATTTGCTTTTCCCGGATGATAATCAATCACAAGCTCATAGTCTTTTAGCAAGTCTAGCCACCTTCTTTGTCGTAGATCCAAATCTTTTTGAGTCATCAGATATTTCAAACTCTTATGATCAAAATATACATGACGTTTCTCACCAAACAAATAGTAGCGCTAAATTTTCAAAGCAAACACAATCGCAGCTAATTCCAGATCGTGTGTCGGATAGTTCTTTTCGTGCAGCTTTAACTGTCTCGAAGCATAAGCAATGACTTTGCCTTCCTGTATCAAAACACATCCTAGACCGTTCGACGAAGCATCACTGTAGATCACAAATTCTTTATCCGATTCGGGTTGTACTAATACTAGAGCTTCAGTCAATAGGGCTTTCAACTGATCAAAGATTTTCTGACACTTTTTAGACTATTCAAATTTCACATCTTTCTGATGTAATTTCATCAACGGAGTTGCAATCATAGAAAAGCCTTTTACGAACTGTCTATAATAACCGGTAAGTCTCAGAAAACTACGAACTTCGGATACATTTCTCGGAGGTTTCCAATCCAAAATAGTTGAAATTTTGCTCGGATCAACTTCGATACCTAATATTGATATAATATGGCCCAGAAAACAGACTTTTCGTAACTAGAATTCACATTTGCTAAACTTCGCATACAGTTGCTTATCTCGCAAAGTCTGTAGTACTATCCTCAAATGCTCAACATGCTTAGATTCATCACACGAATAAATCAATATGTCATCAATAAATACGGCAAAAATTCGATCTAAATACGATCTAAAAATTCTGTTCATCAAATCCATAAAAATAGCAGGTGCATTAGTTAATCCGAAAGGCATAACTAAGAACTCGTAGTGTCGTACCTCGTTCTGAATGTAGTTTTCAGAATGTTTGAATCTTTTACACGCAACTAATTATAGCTCAATCTCAAATCTATCTTTGAAAACACGGTAGCTCTCTTCAACTGATCAAACAAATCATCAATTCGAGGTAGAGGATACTTGTTCTTGATAGTCACTTTGTTCAACTGACGATAATCAATGCACATTCTCATCGTGTCATCTTTCTTTTTCACAAATAGAATAGGAGCACCCCAAGATGAGAAACTTGATCTAGCAAACCCTCTATCGGTCAACTCTTGCAACTGAGACTTTAATTCTTTAGTTCGGTCAGAGCCATTCTATACGGAGCTATCGAAATCGGAGTAGTCTTGGGCAGTAATTCAATGCCAAATTCAACTTCTCATATCGAAAGTAATCCCGGAAGTTCTTCAGGAAACACATCAAGGAATTCATAGACAACAAGCACTTATTCAACCTTCTTTTTTGTTACTTTCGAATCAATCACATTAGTAAAGTAAGCTTCACCCCCTTTTATCACAATATTCAGAGGTTTCATCAAAGATATCACAGTAGGCAATCCATTCAAATCACTAGATTAAATTCGAACTATTTCATCATTCTTGCATCTTAAATCAATAGTTTTTCGTTTACAATTCACAACAACATCATGCAAAGTTAACCAATCCATTCCCAGAATTATATCAAAAACATCAAAAGGTAGTAACATCATATCAGCCGGAAAATAAATATCTCGAAACATTAACGGACAATTCTTGCAGACTTTATCAACCAAAACACTTTTACCTAGTGGGTTCGATACTTTAATCACGAATTCAGTAGACTCTACAGGCAAAGTCTTACTGGATACTAAATTCATGCATATATACGAATGTGTTGATCTAGGATCTATCAAAGCAATCACAGAAGTATCATAAAGTGTAAAAGTACCAGTTATTACACCAGGAGACGAAGCTTCCTCACGTGCTCGAATGGCGTAGGCTATGGCAGGTGCTCTAGCCTCGGATCATACAGCAGTGTCTTTAGTCCCTCTTTGACTACCACTTACATTTCTCGTATTTCTGGGAGGTTTACCTCGAGCTGAAGTGTTACTAGGTCTCAGATTTTGTACAATTTCTTGCTCAATAGAATTGGGGCAATCACAGATAAAGTGATCTAATGATCTACATTTGAAACAAGCCCGATCATACAATCTACAATTGTCAGGATGTCTTTTACCACAGTGTTTACACTCAGGTTGATCAGATCTAACATTTCCAACATTGGCAATAGATATAGGTAGAGCTCTGAAGCTCGAATGTGATCTTGCATGATCTCTACTCGAATGTCCCATATTAGCCTTTGAACGACTATAATCATCTCGAAACTTCTTTGATGCAGATTGAAATGGCTTGCTCGATGATCTCTTTCACACTTCTCTAGCTTCTGAATTAGCTTTTCTTTTCTCTTTCCCAAGCTCTTCAGCTTTACATGCTAGTTCAATAAGCACTACAAATTCTTTGATCTCAAGAATCTCAACTAACAAACGGATATCCTCGTTCAAGCCATCCTTGAATCTCTTACACATTATAGCTTCAGTCGAAACACATTCTCGAGCATACTGACTCAATCTTACAAATTCTCGCTCGTATTCTGTAACAGATATACGACCTTGTTTAAGTTCAAGAAACTCTTTACATTTCTGATCGATAAATCTCTGACTGATGTACTTCTTTCGAAATTTAGCTTGAAAGAAATCCCAAGTGACTCACTCTCTCGGAACCACAGATATTAAAGTCTTCCACCAATGATAAGCTGTACCTCTCAGAAGCGAAATGACACATTTTAGGCATTCATCGAGATTCAATTACAATTTATCAAATACTCGTATTGTATTTTCTAACCAGAATGCGGCTCTCTCAGCATCATCACTAGTTGTAGCACGAAATTCTTCAGCTCCATAATTTCTAATCTTATCGACCGGAGGCTTAATCAACTAATTTGGATTAGCTTGTGACATAGTAGGAACTGGCGAAGGAGTAGTCGGGGTTGGGGGTTGTTGAATAGCCGGATTAGTTATAATGTATTGGGCAAACCAACCATTCATCATCTGATAGAAGGCTTGTCTAGCATCTCCATCATGGCTACTTGTAGCCGATCTAGAATCAGATGGCACTGTCTCTTGCGCGGGAGCAGGCGCATTACTTTTGACATCGTCAGCTACAGCTCGAGAGGGATCCATTTGCTATATAAAAACACATTTTCGTTATCAGGATTTATCACATTATCACAGTTCATAAATATGGCATGTATAGCTAGACTCACATACACTATGTTAGTCCTAGAATCGACTAAACCGTAGCACTGATACCAGCCAAATGTAACACCCCAAACTCGTATCCATCGCCGGACTAGGGTTAAAGGCGTTACCGAACAAATCGAAACATTTCATAAATAATTCACAAACATCATCCACGCATAATCATACATCATTACAGAGTCCCTTACATAGGTCAACGAGACCTTAAACATACTTTAGAAAGGAGTCGAGACTAAATCGAGCTCATACAAAATTTTTCAAAACTTAAACGTTTATCAAAGTTGTATAGGTCACACGCCCATGTGAGTAGGCTGTGTGCCTCACACAGCTTTAGAAACGCCCATGTGTCTAGGCCATGTCAAAACAGGGTATACATACTAACTTGTACGCATGGCCACAAGACATGCCCGTGTGCCAAGCCGTGTGAAAATTAGGGAGGCTACTGACTTGGGTCACATGGCCAGTCACATGCCCGTGTGTCTAGCCTGTGCCCGAAATTGACTTAGCCACACAGCCTAGCATACGCCCGTGTGTGCGACTGTGTGGTCTGCTCAGGCTCATTTCAAAATGGCCCTCGAGCAACACGGGTGAGACACATGTCCGTGTCCCTGCCCGTGTGGGCAAAAATAGGCCATTTTCAAGGCCAAAATGCCACCCATTAAGGGTCCTCCCTACAAGCAACAAATAAGCATTAATTGCGTACCAAATATCCATCCGTTTCACAATCAATACATACACCAAACATGCCATAACATTATCAACCAATTTCATGCTTAACAGTCATACCAAATTATGCCAAAACATAAGACAAAATCATATCTAAACAATTATTTCATAACCTTGTTTTACTTCAATCAATCACTTACTATAAACTTACCAATTTCTCAAATATACACATACCAAAACTTACCAAAATTGACCATTTCATTTGGTCAACCAAATGCACATCATAATGGCACATTTGCATCCATAATCAAACCATAAGTTCAAACACAAACTAGCCATATCACATGGCATGATATATACATTACAAAACATATCCAAATACTTCCAACCTATACATGCCATACATTTATATTCACAATGTCAAAAGGTACCAAAATAAGGTTTGATAGTGTGGGGACAATCCTTGATGATCCCCAAGCTCTCAGTAGCTTCGATATCTGACAAACAATGCAAACACATACAAAGTAAGCTTTCAAAAGCTTAGTTAGCCATATACAAATAAACTTAACATTGAAAAAATGAAAACATTATCAAATTATATATACTCCATGGCCAAATATTATCTCAAACCACATAGTTTATATACATTTAACATATTCCCTATTCATTTACACATATAGCATATTTTCTCATACTTACAACATATATCATCACTTGTATATATACTTACCTTTTATTCTCAAACATAGTAAACATTTCAAACGTGCCTGAATCGGATACTCATCACATATAATCATTCATTTCTCGGAATGTCTGTTGAAATGTTCGGAATAATAAGGATACACGGATAGCTTGGAAAGCTTGTACAATGCCAACATCCCAAACGTGGTCTTACATGTAATCGAATATCGATGCCTCTATCCCAGACAGGGTCTTACACGAAATCAAATACGATGCCAACGTCCCAGACGTGGTTTTCCACGTAAATCATTAGTCGATGCCAACATCCCAGACGTGGTCTTACACGATAACACATATCGGATCATATGTCATGACATATGTATCCTAACTATTCTCAAGGTTCGTACGGGGCTTTTCGGACGTCAGAACTTTATCGATACTTTCTTAGATATCTCATATTCAATTCACTAAGCCATTCATCATTGTTTAATAACATTTAAATATAAACCAACAATAAAAAACACATTTATTTGTATATAGACTTACCTCATATGGATTCGGATTGACGGAATAGGCTACTCGACGACTTTCGACTTTCTCCGATCTAATTTCATTTTCTTTTGTTCTTGATCTATATAAATTAAAATTTAACTCTTTTATTCACCAAATCATTCAAATCAATCCACAAACACACAGTTAGGGCATTTTACAAATTAGCCCTCTTATTTTCACATTTTGATAATTTAGTCCCTAATCACAAAAATCACAAAATACACAAAATTTGCATATACCCATGTTAGGCCAAATCTTAGAGTATTCAAATAAGCCCATATGCTTCATTTATTTCACATTTTAGTCCCTCAATTTACAAATTTCACAATTTAGTCCAAATTACTCAAATTCATCAAAAATTCAAATACAAAATATGTTAACCCAAAACATATCTTTCATTTACCAATAACTAACTTCAAAAAGCTTATAATTTCATAAATGGCTCAATTCAAAATCATCAACAAAATTAGAAATTAAGACATGGGCTTGATAGTATACAAAGCAACGATTACAAAAACAGATCAAAACACATACCTTAATCAAAGAAATCAATGGCCGAACCCTAGCTTGTATTTTTATTTCTTTTTCTTTGTGTTTTTCGGTTATGGATGAACACAAATGACTTAATTTTCATGTTTTGTTTAATTAATAACCATTAATTCATCATTTACCATTTTACCCTTCATTAATAACATATAAAATTTCATTAACCAAAGGCATTTATGTCCATCCATTATTCAAATGGTCTATTATCAACGTAAGGACCTCTCATATACAAAGACATAACAAATAGACACACTTAACATATGGCAAGCAACTTTTACATTTTATGCGATTAGGTCCTTTTATCAAATTAAACACACATACGATTAAATTTTTATACGAAATTTTCACACATGACAATTCACATATTTTAAATATAGAAAATAATATTTAAATATGTTTTTACTCGAATTTGTGGTCTCAAAACCACTATTTCGACTAGGGTCTAATCTAGACTGTTACAATGAGGTCCATGATATATGTGCATACCTGTGTGAAAATATCAATGAAAAATTTTACCGATAAGGTGTCTAATTGAATACTAGGACTAAATTGCAATAAGTGAAAAACATGTGTTCTAGTTTATTTAAGGGCTTAATTGTGATAAGATTTGATGTTTGAAGTCCTTATTTGGCAATTAGACCATTATATGTCATTATGGACAAAAATAGGCATAGGAAGGATAAAATATCAAAGTTTTAATGGAAGGACATTTTGGTCCATTGGTATTAAAAGAATTAAAAGGGGAAAATAGTCAAAATTTGTTTCCATATTCATCCTCCTGGGCTGAATTTCACAAGAAGCCATAGCTAGGGTTTCTTTTATCTTTCAAGCTCAAAGTAAGTGCATCCTAGCTCTGTTTTTAATGTTTTTTATATTTTTGAAATCCTCGTAGCTCGATTTCGCTATTTCTACCCTTAATTTGAGCTAGGGTTCATGTTCAAAAATATACCCATGAATGACATGCTTGTGCTTTGATGTATAATGGAAGAATATGGAGGTTTGAGGTGTGATAAACAACTTTTACTAGGTGGTTTTTGGTAAAATTGATAAAAAGGACCTAATTGTAAAAGTTGTAGAAACTAAGTGTAAATTTCTGAATAAATGAAAAATTTGGGTTGGTATAAGAGAGAAAATGATTCGGCTAGGCTTGAACAATGAGAAAAATGAGTACTTTTCATTTTACAAGCCTAGGGGTAATTTTGTAATTTTGTGAAATTTTATGTGGCTTTGGCATTTTATGTGGTGTGTGATGATTCTGAACGTCCTTTATGTGAGGTAGAGTGAGTAATAATGCATGGTACAGGTATGTACGTAAACCTCATGAGTTTTGGACTCGATTCATGTTGGGAAATTTGGTATGGTTATGAAAGAGAAGGATAAGCATGACGTTCAAAGGCATTTATTATCAATTCTCAATGTGTTCAATATGTGTAATATGATAATTTGTTAGTAATTAATAGCATGTTTAATCCATGAATTTCATAACTTATGTTGTTTATTATTTGCACATGACTTACTAAGCTATATGTTTACCCCTCTCTCTTTTACTCTTTCTTATAGCATCGCCAAGCTAGCTCAAGGATCGTGGACGTCGGAGTTCGAGTCACACTCACAACAAATTATTTGGGGTATAATTAGTTTACTACATTTAAGTATGGCATGTATAGGGGACTTAGTATTTTGTTATATGTGTCATATTTGTTAGCCAATGTGATGGCTCATTTTGGTATATTATTCCATTTTGTATATGGCCATGAAACATGGCTCATATTAATTATTGGGTTGAAATCCCTAAATATTGTTACATGCATGAGATGTGTTATTAATTTTTTGGTGTGTGCCAAATGGTTGATGAAATGAGAAATTTATGCTTGATGGATAAAGGGTGTTAATTAGCATAGTCATTATATAAACAAAGGTAAAGAAATGAAATGACTGAACTTGTCAAGTAGGGAGTTTTAAACATGTATTCTTTGATATGTGAATGTCATGCATGATGTAAAGTTTTAGAGGTCTAAGTAACCCAACCATTGTCTAATTTATCACCATTGGCATGTGAGTGTGTTTGTGTTGTTGTGGGTGACAAGAGGGCTTGGAAATTAGCCTCAAAATTTATCCACACGGGTAGACACACCAGTGTGTATCTGGACCTTGTGTGACACACGGTTAGCCCCATGGGCGTGTAGTCTGACCGTGTGTCCCCTGCACCCTAATTTTACAAGTCAGTATGCATAGTAGTAAACACACAGGCAGAGACACGGCCGTATGCCTCATCTATGTGGAGGAGACTATCGTTTATCTTAGCAGTGTGGAGGACATGACCTTAAGACATGGGCATGTGCCCAGGCCGTGTGAGGTCTACACTTTAAATGTGAAAATTTAATTCACCATACAGCCTAGCACACGGGCATGTGACTCAGCCGTGTGACCCTTAATTGATGTTGACGTCATAAACAGAGAGTTACACAGCCTAGGGACACGGGCGTGTCAATGGCACATGGGCATTTGACCCTGTTTTAAGAAAATTTTTCTAAAGTTTGCGGTTTATTCTTGAATCACCCCGATGTATGTTTTGGGCCTCGTAGGCCCATATAAGGGACGATATGCATGTTCTTGAATAAAATTTTAATTTGAACAAAATTTTATGGTTTGGTTTTACAGAGTAGTGTATGTTCAAGTCCAGTAATGCCTCATATCCTGTCCCGGTGTTGGACACGAGTAAGCAGTGTTATAGTTGTCACCACACCCTGATTTGTGGCTGCAAATATCGATAATTTGGAGCAAACTGGAGTGAGACTGGCGGAAGTTGCTAAGGTCACCAATGAGGAGCAATGCAATTCATGGGCAATTGGACCACTTCAAGTGGCCTCTCCTACACAAACAACAACCGATGATGCCGAGGCTGAGCCAGAAACTGATGAGTAATCTACAAACCGTACAAAGCCCAAGGAAAAGAAAATGAAGCACTCCAAGGATAACAAACGGAAGAAGGAAGAGAAGAAAAAAAGAAGAAAGAAACATCATACAGCCACATCGACGGCTACAGATAACTAAGTTAGTCTGTTTTAAGGTTTAGTTATAGTATTCATGCATTGTATGTAGCTATAGGTTTTATTTTGATAAGTAAACATTGTCATTGCATTTTCATTGTCATTACATATTCATGTCAATGCATTAGGAATAATGCAATCTTTAAGTTTGGGGGAACATATATGGGATTTGGAAAGACACCCATATTTCAAAATTTTTTGAAGCATGCAAGGTTTATGCACAGTTGTTTGAAAATTTTTTGTTACATTCGATGCTTAATTTTTGGATCATGTGAATTGTCAATGAATGAGTTGGATAAATTTGATTGAATGTTGTATCTTCAATAGTTTGATGAATGATTTAGGTTGCATTAGTAATAAATGACTAGTAGCATTCCTTGAATCTTGAAAGAAACTACATTTTTAGCTGCCTATGTATATATATATATAGATAGATAGTTATAAATAAGAGACACTCAAAAGTAGGTGTATTGTGGAATGTTAAAAAGGGAACACTTCAATACAAGCGTTAGCAAAATGAATCTGGCCAAAGGTCGTTGCTGTATGAGTGTATGTCAGTGCAATTATGTACTCCCTGGGGTTTGTTACACCCCATCGTTACTTCTCAGGAACAAGGGTATAGTAATGCAACAATATCCCTTATTGCAAAAAAATATATATTTCATAGTATTGTACAATAAATGTTGTATAGAATTTAGGATTTGAAACATGATGCTGGCCTTGATGAAAGTGCAATCTTACTCATTCATGCTTATGTATTGTCAATGCAATATTCTTTCATCTAAATATGATTCATTCATTGGGAATTTAGAGGGTTCAAGTTGCTAGAATGATCATTTGCCTTAGAAAAGTTTTTGTAAGCTTGCTAGTTTTTGTTTTCTTCCTACTTATTGGTTAATATGTTCCCATTTAGTTACCTTTAGCATGCATTTTAGCATGTTCAGTTTAGTAAATTGCCTTTTATAACTCAGTGAATCCTAGCCTATTTTATCCTTAATTTTGCTATCTTATTGCATTAATGTCGCTGCATGAGTTAATTCTAGATTACATCCAGAATTGTTACCGCTAGTTTCTGTTTTCTTCCTACTTATTGGTTAATTTGTTCCCATTTAGTTACCTTTAGCATACATTTTAGCATGTTCAGTTTAGAAAATTGCATTTTATAACTCAGTGAATCCTAGCCTATTTTATCCTTAATTTTGCTATCTTATTGCATTAATGTCGCTGAATGAGTTAATTCCAGATTGCATCCAGAATTGTCACCAAGATCGACAGATGTTCACAATGTCACTGCATGAGTTAATTTAAGATTATGTCCAAAACTATTGTCGTAGTTGATAGATTTCTGATAAGAGCCAACCATGTGTAAGCTGTCCAGTCTGGTGTAATTACCCTGTATGAACAAGAACAGAAGAATCCTAAGGGGAGGACACTTGTACTGTTGAGGAAAACATAAAAGGATAAGGATTTTTTTGTTGGACCACCATTCTTTTACCCTATTTTAAAGCTTACGTCCATTATAGCTTGAGCCTTCTTTGGGTGAGCCAACATGAAGACTGATGTAGGTCCACTCCTGATGAGGAGATCTAAGTGCAGAACAAGGGGAAATGGATAGATTTAGTTGAGTAGCCTAGGAATAGTATTCTCTATCCGATTCTTTCTCATTTCTTTGAAAACGGTGGTAATTACTCTATGTTTTCTACTATATAGAAGTACAATGAATGCTTTGTTAAATGTTATCTTATTAAATCATATTTTTATTGTTTAATCTTAGGGGCTTGATTGTTCTAAACACGGAAGTGTTTTTATAGTCACTAACCCTAGAAGGTGCAGTGATAGTTTGAGCTAATAAGCATTTCAGCGGAAGTTGAGTAAGGACTAAAGGAATTTATTCTACTTGTTCTTAATAGTGTCATATTGCCATCATCGAAAGGTCAGGTTAATGTGCATGGTTAAGTCCCAGATTAAATAAAATAGTGGCATTTGGTAAGATATAGATTAAATTTTATTGCGTCGACAATCACATATCTTTTATACCTTGTGAGTACTTAGTATACTGCTGAAGATTCATGTTGGGGATCCCAATTTATTCATAACATACTTTATTTTATTATTTTCGAGTTATTGCTTTGACAACTATCCTCACAATTTATCTCGTTTCTATCTAGTTATTACACCAACATTAATAGACAAAAGACAACCATCCTTGTGGGATCGATATCCGACAGACTCACATTTGTCTATTATACGTGTTTCGACAGTGTACACTTGCACATTATTCCTGTGATGTTTACAGCTGATCATTTGTCATTCCCTAAACTCCACAAGATATTCACTACAGCAAAATAGACTTTTAGCGGCGTTTTTTTTAGCATTTAGCGGCGCTTTTAAGCGCCACTAAAACTTTTTGGCGCTTCTTAAAACGCAAAGAAAAACGCCTATAGGTACCGCCACAAAATTTTGTGGCGTTTATCTAAAAACGCCGCTAAAAGTCACGGCTTTTAGCGGCGTTTGTTGAGAAAGCGCCGCTAAAAGTCACGGCTTTTAGCGGCGTTTGTTGAAAAGCGCCGCTAAAAGTCACGGCTTTTAGCGGCGTTTGTTGAAAGCGCCGCTAAAAAAGTCACGGCTTTTAGCGGCGTTTGTTGATAAGCGCCGCTAAAAGTCACGGCTTTTAGCGGCGTTTGTTGGAGAAGCGCCGCTAAAAGTCACGGCTTTTAGCGGCGTTTGTTGGAGAAGCGCCGCTAAAAGTCACGGCTTTTAGCGGCGTTTTTATGGAAAACGCCGCTAATTTTGACAGATTTGCTATATATTTTTTTCACCAATATCCAAATTTCTCCTCGCATTAAAATCCAACCAAATACAACAAATATTATATAAAATGCAACCAAAAATAGTAAATTTAGCATAAAAATACAACCAGAAATATTAATTCTAAATGGTACTTCAAATTTAACGAAAGATATATGATATAATTAATAAATAAAGTATAATTTAAAATATTCTTCCAATAATGTTAAACGTGACAAAGTTAAAAACATTCTTACAATGAGAAAACTAATGTCTAAGATGGCGGCTTTTGCGATTGCTGAAACATCTGCATCATCTGTTGAAGCTGTAGCTGGAGGTCATCGTACTTTTGCTCTGCTCTGCTGCCATCGCTGCTGCCTCTGCCTCCCTCGCTCGTGCCTCTGCCTCCCTCGCTGCTGCAGCTGCCTCCTCATTCGCTGCTGCCTCACCTCCCTCTCTGCTGCCTCCGCTCTAAGTTGTTGCTGGAGTTCTTCATATTTTCGTTGAACCTCAAAAATTTGCTCAACCGTGTTCGCTTGCATCCGAGCTATCTGGTCTCTTAACCTCTGAACTTCGCTTGAGCTTGACTTCCTAAGGCATGTATTCTTTGGGAGCCGGATCCAAAATATTGGGTCGGGGTAACACCAGATCCTTGAAATTGAACCCGACCGTACCTTTCAGGACCCAAAACTTCAGTGATAATTCTGTTATCAATGTTCTCAAGATTAACAGAACTATCAGTCGAAGCAATCGCTTCATATTCCGCCTTCTTCTCCTTTAGTTTCTCCTAAAAAGCAAGTAAATAGTTAGAAACGAAATATATAATAAAAATGAATGCAACATAACTTAACATTATTTAAAACTACTAACGATGAATTGAATTAAACAATTATAATTAAAGATTATAAATATTTAGAATAAATCAAATATTAAGTAAATATACCATAATTTCTCCAGCTTCGGATGTCATAGGAGATCCATCTTTCTTCCTATGCGTAATCTCAAAAAAAGTCAAGGCGTCCAACTTTTTGTCCAGATTTGACTTCCTACAATATAGTAGTAAAAATATTATTTAATAGTAGAAAGTTATTAATATTTGAAACAACTAATAAATTCATAATACCTCGGCCTCACTTCTGAAGCAAAACTTCTCGACCTGCTGCTGTAATGCGTGTATTTTTGTTTTTGCTGCTTTGCTTGTTCCAACTCGCTCACGGTCCTACATAATGAAATTATTATTACGTATATAGTAAACACTATATATAAGAGTTTGGAAATCACGCAATACCTCTCCTTTCTTTGAATTCCAGAATCGAACCGCATCTTCCCATTGGTACCTCAGCATTCCCGTCGGGACATTTCTTAATTTTTCCTCGAGGCTTATGTCTTTCTTAAAATATTGTTTTTTTAAAGTGCTTTTATTGTCTCTCCATTTTTTACCCAATGCCTTCTTGATATAATCATCGGAGACCTCAAAAGCAAATCTCTCCTAAAAAAACACAAGTTTAGAATGTAAAAATAAATAAAACTTAAACCAAAGTATTATAAATTACATTAACATTTTGTTACCTTAATATTAGCGAGAGCCTGATTTTTGTTGCTATCAGGCATGTGATGCCATGATTCATAGTTGATGGGCAACATATTGGCATTTCGTGCTAAAATGCCCAAATAGCCTGCTAAAAGTCGAGCTTCAGATCCAACAGGCTAACCATGAGTATTTCTACTTACTTTGACACGCTCGACAGGATCTAAGTCGTATAGATCTCTAAGCAGCGTACGTCCTCGAACTCTGCGTGTCCCACCACTTTCAGCTGAAAAATGATATACTATTATTATATTAAAATTGACAAATAAATCAATAATAAAAGTCAATACATGTAAAATGAACTTAACATTACTTTGAAATTCTTCAGGCTCGTCAAGTGTCTCCGGCACATTCGAAGATCCAACAACTGTCTGCTGTTCACTATTTCCTTCTTCTGAATTTGGAGTATTCTGGACAATACTTAAATCTCGTAATCTTCTTCTACGCATTTTTCCTGCAATACATATAAAATAGTTAAAGTTTTAGTAACAAATTACAACAATAATAGTACATATAAAATAGTTAAATCATATAACTTGACCAAGATTAAAATTATAATATTACATATTACATATAATTAAAAAATCATAAAATCTTACTACATCATTATTCGTAAATATCTTCATCCACATCATGTCGAACCCATTGATGTTGTGTACTAGTACTAGGGATATTTTCATCTAAGTTTTGTTCTGAAAGGTAATGTTGTTTACGATCTTTCGACAATGTCATCTCTATTTCCATTACCCATGTCAAACAAGTCTCTAGGGGTGTTCCGAGTACAACATACCAACCCTCTTCGATTGGATCTTTCGAAAAAAAAACTTGTTTCACTTGAGAGGAAAATACATATGGCTCGTCCATTAATTGTTGTCCAGTGTGAATCAAGCGAGAGAAATTCACCATTGTAAAACTAAATTGATCTTTTTTAATTCCTCGAGCAGTATTAACATCAGCCCAATCACACCGAAATAAGACAACTTTCCATCTGCCATAGTAATCCAACTCAATAATGTCGGTAAGAAGTCCGTAATACTCACATTACCCTCAACCGGATTACTGTCCTAGCACTAGCATAACTTGTAATTGAAGAATTAACAACAACTCCACAATTTTGAGTTCTCCTCATTCTCTCGCGATACTTTGTATGAAATCTGTATCCATTGATAAGGAAGGCACTATATCTTTTTATTACTCTGTTCGGACCTTGGGAAAGCCATTTAACTTCGTCATTGACGTCCTTCCCACTCCAAACCTATTGGATCGAAAGTAAATTGAATAATTATAAATGTATTATGTAAAAACATTCTTATTTGATTAACTAAATTTTGTGAATATATGTAACTTATTAACTTTAGTTACATACCGTTTGGCTTAACCATTCATGAAAAGATTCTCGTGAATAACTTATTAATCTCTCGATGTTGTAATCTTCGAGCGCGCACGAGATCTCAAAATTTGTTTGTACTCACTATGTTAAAAACAAGTTTATTTTGTTAGAAGATAAACAAATCAAAACAACGAATATGTGATGAAATTTTAGAACTTACTTGCGTGAAACGGTTCAACTAAATCATGGTGAAAAAGTGCGTATCGATGTGCTTGTATCCACGATATATCATCTAATTCTCGCAATTTCAACTTTGCCGATTGATTCTCCGTAACTTTGGAATAAATAAGTTTCGCCAAGTTATGATCATTGAGCCCGGCATTTCTAGTTGGTCTATTCAATCGTGTTTCAACATCTTCTAAATATCTAGAAATGTAAGGTCAAGCACTCCTCTGCCAAGTAGCCTTCAGCAATTGATCCTTCTGGATAACGCTTATTGTGACAATAAGATTTCAATTTGCTTAGGAACCTAAACACGATATACAATATTTATTAAAAGTTGTAACTAAATGTATAGAGTCGAATGAATAAATACTTGAGAAATAAATTAGCACCTTTCTATAGGATGCATCCATCGATAAAAAACCGGTCCACCAAGTATTGCTTCGTGAGGGAGATGGATTACCAAGTGCACCATAATAGTGAAGAAGGAAGGTGGAAAAATCTTCTCCAAATTGCATAAAGTCAAAGCAGCTCGATCCTGTACTTTCTTAAGTTCTTCAACATCCAAAACTTTGCCACAAATAGCTTTCATTATATTGGATAGTTCAATTATACAGACGTCACATTTTTGACATGCGGGACCGTAAAGCAACCGGGAGTAAATCTTGCATCAAGATGTGGTAATCATGTGATTTTAATGAATATAATCTTCGATCTTTAAGACTCACACATCGAGATATATTTGACGCATACGCATCTGGGACCTTTATATCCTTCAACACCATGCAAAACACCTCTTTCTCTTTCTTTGACATTGAAAAAATAGAAGGCGGCAACCGACACTTCCCATTCGGAAGTACTTGAGGATGAAGATCACGTCAATTCTCATGTCAACTAAATCAAGTCGACTCAAGATTGTCTTTTGATTTTCCATCGACATTTAAAATTGTCCCAATTATATTCTCATGCAGACATTCTTCTCAATATGCATGACATCAAGATTGTGGCGTAAAATGTTGTGCTCCCAATAAGGCAACTCAAAAAAATACTCCTTTTTTCCACAAGTCCGCCTCATTAGGATCATCCTCTTCGTCGATTCATCATCGATTCATCCCTCGATCTTCTCCTTGTTTGTGTGATAGGTGGTTGATTCATCTTCCCGTAACTAAAGTTGATATCTTTTAACATAAACAAGATTTCAGATCCACTGTGCGCTCTCAGAGCTCTTACAGTACTCTTGATGCATCAAATAAAGTCCTCTGAAATCTAAATTTATGATTTCCATCTAACCACCAACGATGGCCCATGTAAGAGAACTTCTTCCCATTATACAACCACTTCGAACAAGTTTGCGTAGCACAACAAGGACAGGCATAACGTCCTTTAGTACTCCAACCCGATAAATTAGCATAAGCCGGGAAATCATTAATTGTCCATAATAAAGCTGCATGTAAATTAAAGTTCTCCTTTCTTAATACATCATATGTCTCAACACCCGACCATAACTGTTTTAACTCTTCAATAAGTGGCTGCAAATAGATGTCAATATCATTTCCGGGACCTTTCTCTCCAGGGATAATCATTGATAAAATAAATGAAGATTGCTTTATGCAAATCCATGGAGGCAAATTGTAAGGGACAAGCACTACAGGCCAAGTACTGTACGAAGTACTCATGATTTTAAAAGGATTAAAGCCATCAGCTGCTAGCCCAAGCCTCACATTTCGAGGATCACTTGCAAAGCTTGGAAATTTACTGTCAAACGATTTCCAAGTTAAAGAATCAGCAGGATGCCTTAATAATCCATCATCGGTTCGTTGATCATTATGCCACCTCATAGAATCGGTCGTCTTTAACGACATGAAAAGCCTTTGAAGTCTTGGTATTATGGTAAAATATCGCATAACCTTGACTGGCTTCTTTCTTAAATGTGACCCACCTTCATCCCCATTCACATCTTCTGTATTCCCGTTCATCCAACGAGACTTACCGCAAACATGACAAGACTGTTGGTTCTTCTGATCACCCCAGTACAACATGCAGTCATTTGGGCAACTATGAATTTTATCGTACCCAAGGCCCAAATCTTTTATTAGTCTCTTCATATCTTGACAAGATTGGGGATTTTTGCAAACGGAAACATTTCTCTCGAAACTCTAGCAACATTGTAAAAGAGTTTCGGTCCCACCTCCCAAACATTTTAAGTGAAAGAGACGAATACAGAAGGACAATTTCGAATATTTTGATCCCTCATAAAGTTCTTCGTTCATTTCGTTAAGTAAATTCTAGAACTTCGCCGCTTCTTCATTTGGCTCCTCATCAGGTGCACTTGTTCCCATTTCACAAAAAACATTTCCACCAATATTACAATCGTTGGATGCAATAAAGTTAGGTGGAAAGGATTGTTCACCATGATTGTGCATATTAAATGCATCCCGCAACATACCTTCCATGTCATCTTGTCTAACACACTGATGGTAAGTATTATCAAAATAAGTCGGATTAATAGTTGAAGAAGTTCCACTAGATGTACACTCTCCATGGAAAATCCATTTTTTATACCCCCGAATAAAGCCGTCAACAATTAGATGTTCGTAGACAACTTCACGAAAATGCCAATTAATGTTGCCACACTTCTTACACGGGCAAAGAATCATATTCTCTTGGCTTGCATTTTGAAATGCAAAATTTAGAAAAGTTTGTACTCCATTTCGATAGGCATTGCTTACCCTTGAAAATTTCATCCAACTCCTATCCATTTCGTAGTTCTTGAAATCTAAAGTTAACAATAAATTGCGTTTACTAAAATAGATAATATATATCAAGAATAAATTATCTAATAGGTGCAAACTAATTCAGGCAGGGGGATTTTCAAGTGTATATTTATATATTACGTAAGTTAAGTAAGCTTTGTAAGTTATGTAAGTTATGTTATGATATACATTTATGTAAGGTATGTAAGTTATGATATGATATATATTTATGTATTATGTAAGTTGTGTAAGTTATGATAAGATATATATTTATGATATATATTTGGAGTATTATGTAAGTTGTGTAAGTTATGATATGATACATATTTATGAAATATATTTATGTATTATGTTAGTTGTGTAAGTTATGATATGATATATACTTATGATATATATTTATGTATTATGTTAGTTGTGTAAGTTATGATATGATATATATTTATGATATATATTTATGTATTATGTAAGTTTTGTAAGTTATGTAAGTTATTATATGATATATAATAAACATTAAGATAAATATTATTTCCCTTTAAAAATTTATTTTAATTAATCTAAAATATGTAATTTAAAAAATTGTGTCGTGATTAAATTGCAAAATATGTGTCGTAATTTAAAAAAATTTGTCTGATTAATCCAAAATAAATTAATCCAAAATATGTAATTTAGAATTTAAATAAATTTATCCAAAATATATATGTCGTGCTTAAATTAAAGTGAAATAAAATAAAATATTTAAAATAAAACTTTAAATACAATTTAATTTAATTCAAGTTGCTATATACACCGCAATTAAATTAAAGTGGAATAAAATAAAATATTTAAAATTTTGGATCAATATAATAGAAAATTTTAAATTTATTTAAAATTTACATGATAAATGAAATTATGTTAATTGATAAATATTGAAATATTGAAATATATTTAAAATGTTAATAAATGAAATATAAGCAAATCATTTTAAAATTGATAAATATTGAAATACATTAAAGCAAAAAATAAAAAATAAAACATTTTAAATCGATAATATTTAATTACACTTTTTTTATAATTGAAACTATTAAAATTTATAAGTAAACAAATATCATATTATAAAATACCTTAATTATTTTATATTACATGAACTAGTAATATGTTATTAAATAAATAAAAATAACTAATTGTATATCTTTGAATAATAATTATTTTTATTAATAAAAATAAAATTTTAGAATCAAAACTAAAATAAATAATAAAAATTGAATTAAATAGTCAAAACTTCTAAATAGAGTTCGAAAAACTGAACTCAGTAACAAAGGGAGTCGAAAAAATCCAAACTTCGTAAAATATGAATCCGACAAAACGTGAGCCCGAGAAGGCGAAGATCGTAATAGATCAGTCAGTCCGAGATCAATTTGACTCGAGCCCAAGATAAATTCAATCAGTAACATGAAAAAACTAGGTTTTATAACTCAACAAATTATAATAGACATTAAAAAAATAAGACTTCAACAAGAACTGCTTCTACTGTGTTTCAACAATCAACTTCATTGCAACTTTTGTCAATAGATAATGCACCTAAAGATCAAAGCATATGGCATTCAACAATCAAAATTCAGCAATAATAACCCATAACATGGAATGAAATTTAGCACAACTTTATAAAATTTAGCAAATTATTTTTAATGAAATAATAGACTAAAAATATTAGTAGTTTATTTTGTAAAAATAAAATAAAAATTGACCCATTGTTTTAAAATGTACTTGTTTCGATTATTCGTAGGTCAAGTAAGCAAGGTTGTAAGGAATTGCAACATTGTTTACATCCATCATGAACCACCAATGGTTGAGGAACTAAAAGATCAGTTAAGTAGATGTTTTTCTACAAATCATAAGCAATATGATTGCCTTGCATCCAAAGATTATAGATTGATTCAATGATAAGCAACAATGGCAACAACCATGATAATGTTTGGCACTGGGCTTACAATGACTGTTTTTACAGAAGTATACTCTGCTTAACAATTCAAGAAAATAAAAATGGATCTAATTATAAGTTAAAAAATGTAAATATTTGATAACAGAGTAATTCAAATATTTTCAAAAATCACATTGTTTACTGTTGTTTTATTATTTATCAAATCAAAGGTGTAATTATACAACTTTGTTTTGCTATTTATTTCCTGCTCTAAATAAACAATTTTAACATAAATTCATTGTGATTTTAAAATTATATAATAATGAAAACAGTAATTTTAGTTACTATCTCTATATTTAATTCACTAATAAAATAAATTTTACTAGATACGTCTTATATATTGTTTCTGAACAATTCTCTCAACAATTAAGAAATTTATGAATTTTATGATAAGGCATATTATATTTTTAAAGAGAAATATTTATTTGAGCTTTTAGATTCTAACATTATTAAGACCAACATGAGAAAATAAAAACTTTTTTATTAAACTTAAACTTTGTTTTTTTATATATTAAATTTTTGTCACATATAAGAAGTGTGCCATAATATATCCTTTTATCACTTACAGAGTGACTTTTATCTTTGAAAGGAGTTTTGGCATAACCGACTACCAAAGCATGAAGCAAAATCCAAAATAGGCACTCGACAAAAATTGGAAAAAAAATTCGATCTCCCATCCCTTTATTAAATTATATAACTATCATATGCAAAAATTGGTGTGGACAGATTTTGCCATTTACCCCTAAAACCCTCCCATTGCCAATGCTATTATTAAAAGGAATAAGCATTTATACAATGAGTAACAAATTCAGTACATGCTATTCAATCTATCCATCAAAACAAATAAAAACGTTTGAGGAAATAACAAAAATGTTCCTTGGATTAATGAGTTGACATTGTTAATAACATAATGGTATTAGAACCGATAGCAAATTTTAACCGATTTAAAATCTGAAAAAAAGTAATCTTGAGACAAGGTAAAAGGTAACTTATAAGTTGATCCACTACGAGAATAGAACTTGGCATACAACATAGCATCCTTCCCAAGCATGCCAAAAGTTTCAAAAAAATGAAAAAATCAGTGGTGCCAACTTATATCCCAGAAACTCCTAAAACCAACTCTATGCCTCTTGTTTTTGTATTTTCTAAGTAAACTGCTTAAATAACAAGCACGCAATTATAAGTTTTGAAACCCAAGAAGCATTTTTGGTAACATAAACCCAGAAAACCTTGCATGAACTACCATGTAGATTTCTTAGCATAGCTATGTTTTCTTATTGCAGTCAAAATTGAGAGTTTTGCAATTGCGAAACTTGAAAATGCAAAAACATGGAAAAATTAGCGTGCAAACTTATATCCCAGAAACTCCTAAAACCAAGTCTAATCCTCTTGTTTTTGTATGTTTTAAGTAAACTACTTGCATAACTACAAGAGTGAGATTACAAGTTCTGAAACCCAAGAAGCTTTATTGGTAACATAAACCCAAAAAGCGTTGCATGGACTACAATACCGATTTCTCGGATAGCTATGTTTTTCTTATTGTGGATAAAAATTGAGAGATTTTGCAATTGCAGACCCGCCTTAAATTGCACATTAACTCCTTCCCCTCATACAAGAGATTATACTCAAAACCACAAAGAACAACACCTTTGCTGATTACTGCACAACCGGCGATTGCATAGCTTTTCTAAAACTTCAATAATCGACAAAGATCTAAAGTGACCATAGTCTAGAAAAGATCAACTATGACGTTGGACTATGACGTTGTCCCGCACTCGAATGATTTTCATCATGCATTCCCGAATTCTTAGAACCTCTTCCAAGATTCAAAACAATCATTCAAATTGATGCACTTTTTGGCTGCTGATCAAAAATGAAAATGAGAAGGAACAACTAACTCATATAAACACGAACAATAGCTTGAGTATGAGAACACTTATTAATGACCATGTTAACAACATAATGATCAAGACAAAAAATAACAGAACAAAGCATGTCATAAAAGCCCAATTTCACAAATAAAAATCAGAATTACAGTGTTCCTTTATCCCTCCCCAAAAGCCATCATTAAGGCAACCAACCTGTGAAGAACAAAACCTAAATTGATATCCACAAATTTATCATTCTCTTCTCATTTTCAAAACTAAACTTCGTACATAAACCACATGTCATTATGGAGGTGAAGTTAATAGTTAAACAATGAACGTAATCATTTTAACTAAAATGTTGGTTCACCTCTCTCGACTTGTGCAATCAATAAACATTTCTAATGAATTTGAAATTAATGAAAAAGAATATATAAATCAAATGCTATTCAAACAGTTGAAATTTGAAGTACCTTGTTTACTCCTTTCAAAGAAACATATTTCTCCCAAAGAAAAAGCTGCTATAGGGAACAGAAAGAATTATTTGCCTAATGATGCCTTTATTCCATATGGTGATAGAAGTCACAAAGATGATCAACACCTCAAGCAAGCCGTATGCAAAACGTAAACTCTCATACATCAAGATTTCAACAACATCTTGTTCAGTAGCCTTTTCCTGATGATGGAGAAAACACTTATATTAGTTAATCATTGAAATCCCATATTCAGTTCTACAACTGAAACTTACAAAGAGTCTATTCAATCACCTCTAAAATGTCAAAGCTAAATAAATATATCATCAGTTCCTACTGTTTGTGGAGGAAAAGAATTTCAAACCATGAACTAATGAAAGCAGCTAATTTCAACAGCTTAACAACAAATGTACCCTTTTCCTATACTGATATGAATAGTTCTCTCATAGGCAATTCATCAAACATAAGGAGAGTAAACTTTAGATTCTTTACCATACGCAATCCAACACAAAAAAATTCCTATAATTCTATAATCTCAATTGAATCCATAGAGAAACCCAAGAAACGGTGGAACAACACATTGCGTGATTTTAAAGAACACCTCAAAGAAAGAAAGAAAAAGTCGATGGCATAGAAAATAAAATAAAGAAAACCCATTAACAGAAAAACGTGAATGCGATCGATACCTTGAATTAGAAGAAAACCAAGAGGAAGAAAACCAAAGAGGTTACCTTCAATCTAAGCGGGAGAATAAACTACTAAAAATAGTAATGATTTAAAGCTATCCAAAGAAATTGAAAGGAAAAAAAAGGAAAAAGTACAGGACATGATGGAAAGAAAGTTAAAAGAGATAAGCCGACTCACTTGACGACCATCGATTTCATGTGCTAAGACTCGAACATGCTCGATAGCTCGGCTTCACGCAGTTCTTAGCTCGATTTGCTTCCAAAACCCTTTGTGCCTTTTTTTTTTAGTTTCTTTTTTTTTATTCCAGATCGAGAAAAAGAGGGAGTAACGAGTGGCTTTTGTGGTGTTTTTAAAAAAACGCTAGTATAAATTAATTTTTGCAGCATTTTTAGTATAAACGCCACTATAGCTTAGTTGGTTAAGTTTGCTTGCTCTTTACCTTAGTACTTGGGTTCAAATCTTGTTGTTAGCAATTTTGAATCTTTTTTGTACCTCTTTTACCTTGCTCTTTTTTGTACTTGCATTTATTATTTTTAATCAATTAACTCTTCAATATTACATTAATATATATTATTAGTACAATAATATAAACGGATTGACAATTTGAGCTACATATTACAGTAATACATTAACATTAATATACAGGCACGTAATACATTAATATATATTATTAGTACAATAGTATAGAAGGATTCACAATTGATATACGGGCACATACATAATTTGAGCTACAATATTATGAATATTAAATCGCTAAAGCTAAAATTTTAGAATTGTTGTATAAATTTTTAAAATTTAATAAGTGTAAAGGATAGGTGCAATAAATTATACATTATACAAGATTTGTGTTTTTAAGATATTATTAGAATAAAAAAATATATCTTATACAAAAATAATGACGGTACTAAAATATACAAAAATATTGCACATAATTCATTCCTTGTTTCATTGTAATAATCTTACAATCGTATTTCTATATATTCATTTTTTTTTGCACTTCAATTTTGTTTTCCTCTATTGTTTCATGTTCACTTGAATGTGTACATTTGTCCACTTCTCAATTGTTTTGTACACTTTGAAAGTTTATCTATTATCTCTTAAATAATTTAAACTATAATCATAAGTTTAATATATTCAAATTAAGATTATCTCTTTTACAATTATATAAGAAATCATTTAATATATAAATTAAAAATACTAATTAATCTAAACCCTAAACCTCTTAACCCCTATCCCATAAACACTAAACTCTAAACCCTTAACCCTTAACCCCAAACCCTTACACCTTAAACTCTAACCCTAACCCCTAAACCCTAAATCATAATCCCTAAACCCATAATTCATCATAAACCTTCAAATACTAGTTAACTCCTAAACCTTAAACCCTAAACCATATATCTTAAACCATAAACCATAAACTATAATGATAATTAATTCGATATTTTAAATTCAATACTATCTCTTTTACGATTATATAAGAAAATATTTAATATATTGTATAACCATAAATTTTAATAATTATTGTTTTAGGGGTTATATTTAGTGTTTATGATTTTATTGGGTTTAGGGGTTATATGATTTATAAAGCGCCGCTAATGCTCAGGTCTTTAGCGCGCTTTTTACTAAGCGCCGCTAAATTCTCTGGTCTTTAGCGGCGCTTTGCCGTAAGCGCGCTAATTCTATGGTCTTTAGCGCGCTTTACCAAAAGCGCCGCTAATGCTCTGGTCTTCAGCGGCGTTTCTCCAAAAGCGCCGCTAATGCTCTATTTTTTGCGGCGTCTTTTACTAAAACGCCGCTATTGCTCTGTTTTTATTAGCGTTTTTGGTAAAACGCCGCTATTGCTATGTGTCTTACAATTTTTGTGGCGTTTTTTGATAAAACGCCGCGAAAGCCCTATTTTCCTGTAGTGATTCTCCAAAAATAGTCCCCATATCTTTTACAATGACTGCTACACATACGAACTGCAATGACGATGGGTAGAAGCAGGACATAATTCACTGACCTTATACTTACTTCGCAGCATACAAACCCAGAGTGCATTCACATTAGCCATTATTTGAAAGGCAATCTTCATAAGGAAAGATTGATTCTGTGGGACTAATCTCCTGAAACCAAGGCCCTTTCTTTTCATAGGTTGACAATAAGTATCCCAATTTACTAAATGCATTTTCTTGGCACTACTTGTTGAACCCCAAACAAAGTTCATCACCATCTATTCAATCTTCTCACAAACTCCTACAGGAATCATGATCGATTGCATAAAGTAACCCGAATTTTTTTCATTGGTAAGCATGCTTCACCCACAATTTTTGGTCCATTGGAGCAAAAGACTTCTTTTAACCAACTCTTGATTGTAGAAATAAAAAATATATACAAAATGAAATTAAAAATAGAACTAATGTAACACCTCTTACCGCATCCGATGCTAGGACGGGGTACGAGGCATTATCAGACTTAAACAGAACTAACGTACAAAATCGGGCCATAAATTTTCATCCAAACTAAAACCAAACAATTAAAGTCAATTTGTCCCTATAATGGACCTACGAGGCCCAAAACATACATCATTAGTGGTCCGAGACTAAACCGAGAACTTACGAAAATTCTAAGAAAGTTTCTAGGTTAAAGCCTTACACTCTCGTGTAGAGGCAATGCACATGCCAGTGTGCTTAGGGACACGCCCATGTCCTATAATCGTGTGTAATTATTTGATTTATTTTCTAATTCGAACCTATAGGGGTTTTCACACGTCTGAGCACACGCCCGTGTCCTTATCTCGTGTCCCTCACACGGCTTAGGACACGCCTGTGTGGTAGCCCGTGTGAGTTTTAATGAGCATTTTGTTTATGATGTCATCATGAAAATTTGAGGCATATGGCCAAGCACACACCTATGGCTAGAGGCCATGTCCCTCACACGGTTGAGACACACGGCCGTGTCTCCACCCGTGTGTTTACTACTATGCATGTTAACCAAAAATTTAAGGTGCAGTGGACACACGGCCGAACGAAATGCCCGTAGGGCTGACCGTGAGTCACAAACAGCCTAGACACATGCCAATGTGTCTACCCGTGTGAACCTTTTGGAGGCTATTCCCTAAGCCAATGGTCACCCTTAAACAATCGTACACTTCCGTATGTGAAACAGCTCGATTTAGGGCCTAGTCGAAACAATGGTCTCAGGACCACGAACCTGAAGTTGGGAAAAAAAATTTATTAGTATTATGAGGTTATAGTAAGATTTCATTAGTGCTTGAAAATTTTGGTAAGTTAATTTTGACATTTGAAACCTCAATTGTGAAAAAGGATTAAATCGCATAAAAGGCAAAAGTTGCATTTTAGTACCAAGATGTGTTAAATAGCTAAAGAAATAAAATTAGAGGCTTTTAAAGAGCAATTTGACCCCCTAAAAATAGGGTGGCCGGCCATTAGAAGCAAATTTAGTCAAAAAGTCAATGTTAGGTGACTTGATGACATAATCTTATGATAAAAAAAATACCTATGAGCTTAGCTATCAATTTCTTTCTTCTCCATGCCTTCTCCCCACCGAAAATATCAAAAAAAGATGGGTTTTTGAAGCTTTGAAATTTCAGCAACTTATTACCTCAACAAGTAAGTGATTTCCATGTCCCTAGTTAATAATTTTTTTGCATTTTTGGGACCCTTGAAGCATGAGCTTCCAAATGAGGGGTCTATTTTGAAAAATGGTTAAGAGTTTAAGGTTTTAACATGAATTAAATTGTAGTGTTTGCTGAGTTTTTATGGAAGAGCATGAGTCTTAGTGATGTTATAAACAACTTTTGTGAAAGGTGTTAGCATGAAAACACCAAAAAGGGCTATTTTGAAAAAGTTGCAAGATAAGTGTTAAATGTGTGAAATAGTGAGATTTTGAGGTTACTATAAGAGTAAAAAGAGTAAGGCTAGGCTTGAGATACGAAGGAATTTGATAAAAATTGAATTTTAATCATAGGGGCAAAATGGTCATTTTGCTAAGGTTTAGGGGCAAAATGGTTATTTTACCCAAATATGTGAATTTTAGATTGCCTAATTGTGCTTAATGACTAAATGAGTGCATTTTTCTATTATAGATCAAGATTTACTAAATCCGAACCTAGAACGGGGAAAAGCCAAGTAAATCGACTAAATCGACTAGTCGAGTACATTTTGTAAACCGAGGTAAGCTGTATGTAAATAATATAACTTCATTATTAATACATGTATTCGAATTTTCATTGAATTGATAAATCATGAATTGCTAGATTGGGAATTGAGAATGCATAGTAATAATTGAGATAGTAGAAAGATCCCATTGGAACCCTAAGAAACAAACCGGATATCCGTACCTTAACATTCGGGTTACTTGTGTGCCAGTGTAAGACATGTCTGGGACATGCATCTGCCACATTCTGAGAGCCAGTGTAAGACCATGTCTGGGACATGGCATCGGTGTAGAGATGAGTGCCAGTGTAAGACATGTCTGGGACATGCATCGGGCTCGACGATGATAGCCAGTGTAAGACGTGTTTGGGACATGCATCAGCTAAGAGTTGTGCTAGTGTAAGACATGTTTGGGACATGCATCAGCACGTATATATGAGAGCTAGTATAAAACCATGTCTAGGACATGGCATCGGCCTCGATAATGATAACCAGTGTAAGACCATGTCTAGGACATGACATCGATAACTTACCCTATGTTTGAGGCTTATAGAATATTTGGAAGTATTCTGAAAGGTTTAACTTTAAAGGTTACAAAAGTGATTTAACAAAGAAAGTATAATAATGTTGTGAGTGGTACAGGTACCTATTTGGTATTGCATGAGTAATGAGCTCAAATTAGAAAATGTGTTTTGAGTAGACGGTAATGAGTAAGTCAAGTTTATGCTTACCTTGAGCTATGAGCATGATGACTAATGGTGAAATTGTTGTTGTATATTTGTTTATATGCAACTTACTAAGCTTTATGCTTACTCTCTTTCCTTTCCTTTTTCTTTCAGTGCCGCTTAATTAGCTCAAAGATCCCTTGAAGTCAGAGATATCGATCATACTATCAGCTGAAATACTCGGTATAGTTGGATTTATATTTTTTATTATGGCATGTATAGGGCTAAACTTTATTATTTTGTGTCTTTAAGAATTGGCCAAATGTGTGTGCTTGAAATTAGTTTCCACATTTTTACATTAAGCCTTGAATGAGGGTAATATTCATTTTGAGTCTATAATAGATGCATCCTCAAGGTTAAATGAATGTCTATCATGCTTGATTTGGTATTGGTTGGTGTTGGCATGAAAATAGGTATGATAGGGTGGCAATGAGGCTTGGTAAATAGCCTCATATTGTCCATATGGGTAGACACACGAGCGTGTTTCTAGGCCGTGTGTGACACAAGGATAGCCCCATGGGCGTGTGAGAAGGCCATGTGTCCCCTGGACCTAGAAATTTCAAGTCAGAATACATGGTATTTATCACATGGGTAGAGACACGACCATGTGTCTCAGCCGTACGGAAAGGCACAGGCTAGTACACGGGCGTCTGTCGTGATTGTGTAACGTTGACGTCAGAAACAGAATACCCAAGTTTTTGTACACGGGCTGCGCCACTGGCGGTTCGTGGCCATGTGAAAAGACACGGGCGTGTGTCCAGGCCGTGTGAAGTCTGCACTTGTTTCATAAAAAATTTTAGAATTAAATTGACCACACGGGTATGGGACACGGGCGTGTCCCTAGCACACGGGCATATGCGTTATACCCATACGGGCGTGTGGAGCCTTAAAGCATGAAATTTTCTAAGTTTTTCTTGATCCCTCGGTTTGGTCCCGAACCACCCCGAATGTATGTTTTGGACCTCGTAAGCCCAACCAAGGGACAAATTGCCTATGAAATAATTTTTTTTTAAATTCAAACGAAATTTCATGGCCGGTTTAGTATGAAAGTGCTTTAGTTAAGTCCGGTAGCATCTCGAACCCTGTCTCAGCGTCGGATACGGACGAGGGGTGTTACATTTAGTGGTATCAGAGCTATGGTTTAGTTGATTCTAGGACTAACCTAGCTAGAGTACAAGTCTAGCTATACATGTCATAAAAACATATTGATAGTGTGAAGATTCCTGACAAAATAAATTACGTTTTTCTTATATAGTAAATGGATCCTGATAGAACCATGGTGGATGATGTGGAAAGTAATGCGTCGACTCTCGCAGAAGGGACCATGCCAGTAGAGAGCAAGCCCGTGAGTATGGGCCAAGGCAGAGGGGCTAGAGACACCTACCTCCGAATGATGGACGCTTGGTATACGGATTTTGTTCGTGCAAACCCGAACACTCCACCTCCCCCACCTCCACCGATTCCTCAGTATGCCCCGATAGCTCTGCAAGGTGCGGACTTGTTTAGAAGAGAGAAGCCTCCGATTGACAAGATTCGGAAACAAGGGGCCGAGGAATTCCTGGCTAACTTAGATGATGACCCGGAGAAGGTAGAGTTTTGGTTAGAAAATGTCATAAGAGTATTCGATGAATTATCATGCACACCTGAGGAGTACGTGAAGTGTGCAACGTCACTCCTACGCTCTAGGCATCTCCATTGCCCGATAAAATAATCTTGTCAGTATCGGTAGAAATGATCTTTCCCTCATGATCGGCTATAGCGGGAACTCCTGAATCTAGAGCCACTTGGCGTTCCAACCCAGTTCCAACAATGCACTTCTCGGACGAAAGCGAAAGCGCTGGCGTTGCATATTAGAACTCATTAAAGCCCGATTCGCGTCATTATGCTCGATAAAAGGAATGAGGGAAGCTCCAATAGAAAAATATTGAAAAGGAAAAATACTTCGAAGATGAACTTGTTCCCATGCAATAGTCAGGAATTCTTGGCGGTATCGAGCCGGAACAACCTGTTCTTCCTGAATACCCTGATTCAAGGCCAAAGAATTTCCTGCCGCTACCATATAATATTCATCTCGACTTGGGGATAAATAAAGCATCTGTGCTTTTTTTTATTGTTGGTTAAGTTTCCGTATAATAATAATGGTTATGAGATGAATATTAAGATAGCATTGTATGAGTGCGGTATGGTTGCAATTATTGAACTTCGTTATATCGAATCGAATTTTGATAAAAATAATTTCGGGGTCGATATGATTGGAAAGGAGAAATGAAAGTAATTCGTGACCGTCTAAAAGAATTTCAGATTGGAAGAAAATATATGTGGGCTTGATGCGTAAAAACATTGAATTTTCAATTAGAAAATTGAGTATTTGTGAAAGTATTATAGTGGGAATAGAATTTCTCGATTTAACTATAAAGAGAAGTTGAGTTCGCAATTCATCAGACTGAATGAGATTATTATCAGAACTTGAGAAGAACCGTAATGTGTTTCTTATATATATGATGTGATGATACAGATAAGATCCTTTATCTATAGTATCTCTTATAGAAGTAGAAACTCAGCTTGTTATGATGTATAGCAAAGAGCAGATCCTAATCTTAGCTCTTGAGATTGAAAAGTTGAGAAATCTAAGGCTATGTGAGACATTGTTAAGACTTGTCAAAGTAAGTCACTAATTTATTCTCTGGTAATATTTTCGGGGACGAAAATCCCTAAGGGGGGAGAGTTGTAACAACCCATTTTTAGGATTAACCGGAACAGTGGTTTCGGGGCCACCAAATCCGACGAGTAGGTTTGTAAATATTATATTTAATATTTACGAGTTAATTGTGATTTTAAAAAAAAATATTTTTGATATTGTGATATTTGTTTTATAAGTGATTTATTAAGTTCAAGTGGTATGACCTTAAGGTCAAGTGGGTTTAGGAAATAAGGTATCGGGACCTCATTTCTATAAATCGAGTCGTAAATATTTTTATAAATATTTACGGAGTGGCAAAAAGATGGTATTAAAGTTTCGTTGAAAAATTTTATCATTTCGATAGTTAATTAAGCAAAAAGGACTAAATCGCGTAAAATGCAAAAGTTGCATTCTAATTGTTTAAGTGTTTATTTTCCATGTTTTACTAAAGTAGAAGTCCCTATTTATCAATTAAACCATTACTTTATGATAGTGGAGATTGGTGGTTTGGCATATATGACATTATGTATTATTATAAAGGACAAAAAGGTAAATGGAATATTAAAATGTATTAAATAAAAATAAAACATAAAATGGCCATGCAAATTTTATTTCTTGGCTGAATATGGAGGAGAAAAAGAAAGCCATTGAAGCTTTCTTATTTTCGACACTTGCATGAAGTGATTTAGGTATGTTTTGTGTTCAGTTTTTGATAATTTTTATGTTTTTGAGATCGTTGCTTCAGTATTCTAGCTAGCCCAGATATCTCGATTTCAAAATCATAAAGTATTTGAATGTTGCCATTGTTGAATGCATGAGTATTTTGATAGTTGATGATGGAAAATAAATTATTGTTGTTGGATATACATGTTTTGTAAAGTGAATTTTGGTAAAAATGTCAATTTTGGACTAAATTGTAAATTATTGAAATTATATGGTTGAAAGTGTGAATAAATGAAAATATAGGCTGTTATGAAGTTTTAGTAAATTTTGCTAGGCATGGGTTTGGCCAAAATTGAATGAATTTAATTTTTCGAGCTTAGGAACTAAATTGTAAAGAAGTTGAAATATCAAGGGCAAAAATGTAATTTTGCCATAAAATAATTTATGGGCTGTTTTAATACCATGAATATTCGGTTAAGCTTAATTATGGTTAAAAATGGTTAATTTGCATTTTTTGAGCTCAGGGACTAAATTGAATAAAAGTGAAACTTTAGGGGTAAAATAGTAATTTTACCAAAATATGAAATTGAGTTAAAATGAATAGATTATGAATTGTAATAGTTGAATTTGATTGATTAGATCAAGTTAAGCCTCGTACGAGTTTATATCGAGGGAAAAATGAAGTATCAGATTCGTCGATCTAATTTGTCGTTAGCGCGAATGAGGTAAGTTCGTATGCAATAAGAATTGTTAAATTTATGTTTCTAATGCTTTAATATCGCATAAATTGTATATACATGAATATTTTAATGTCTGACGATATATCGACAAAATGTGGCACTTAGTGTGTGGGGCAATCAAATATGGTACTCAGTGTACGAAATATTGAGAATGGCACTTAGTGTGCGAGATATTGAGAATGACACTTAGTGTGCAAAATATCAAATGATTCAAAGGGCAATTATATATTGTGATTGAATGATTAAATAGAGCAAAGTGAACAGGTATACATGCTATATTATATGAATTGTTTATGAGACGACTTTATAATGGTGATATTTGGGCTTTGAGCCTAGCAAGCTTTAAGCTGGTGAATAATATTATCGGGCTTCGGGCCTAGTAGGCTATAATGCCGGTGAAATGATATCGGGCTTCAAGCCTAGCAGGTGAAATGCCAATGAATGAGTTCAGACTTAAAGTCTAGCAGGCTTCGTGCCGGTGATGAATTCGGGTTTAAAACCTAGCAGGCTAAATTCCAGTGATTTGATAAAAGTCTAAGACTATGAGACCTTATGTTAAATCGGCAATTGAATTCGTTCAATACATTAAGTTGGCCAGGCATGTGATATATACTTACGCATGTTAGATCGGTTAGAATTGAATCATGAATGTGAAATGAGAAGCATAGATGAAAATGCCTATGTCATATATGTGAGTAAGGGTAAAACCATCGTAAATTATCGATAAGGGTGGGCTATGTGCGGAACCATCTTATAATTGCTAATTTGAACGCTTGTGTGTGAATCATAGAGCATGATGTATTGTATTGAGATTATGCTTAAGTGAAATTATAGAATTGTGATGAAATTGATTGGTGATATACATGTTTAAATAATGTGAATGCAAAGAATGTGTGAAAGAGTAAATTTGTAATAAATCTGTTTGGGGACAAAGAAGATGAAGAATGAATTTGGAAAATCATCATAAATTGTGGAAGTTGAGTTAGAAGCTGAATAAATTATGTAATCAAATCTTAATGAGTCTAGTTTCTTATAAAAGAAACCGTGTAAGCAAAAGAATTGCTAATTTATCGAGTGAATAGTCAAATCGAATTGGAATAAAATGAGTTGATTTCATCAAATGATCAACTACAACCCAAATTGCGTCTTTCTTTCTCGGAGACAGGGGCAAACTCGAAACAAAATCCATGGTCACTCGATCCTATTTCCACTCCGGAATCATAATCGGTTGTAATAACCCAGATGGCACCTGATGTTCAGCTTTAACTTGCTGACAGATCAAACATTTAGAAACAAAATCAGAGATATCTCTTTTCATTCCAGACCACCAATAATGCTGCTTCAAATCATTACACATTTTCGTACTACCCGGATGTACAGATAAACAACTACTGTGAGCTTCACTCAGAATAATCTGAATCAACTCTGGATTTCTTGGAATATAAATTCGATCTCCAAATCTCAAGCAGTCATTTTTATCCACTTTGAAATCTGAATCAGACTTTACATCACACTGAGTTCGTTTAGCTAAAATCTCATTATCAACCTTCTGAGCTTCAGTAATCTGTTGTAAGAACAAAGGTCTTGCTTTTAATTCAGCTAAAACTGAACCATCATCAGACAGAACCAAATGAGCATTCATTGTATGCGAAGCAAACAACGATTTCCGACTTAAGGCATCAGTAACAACATTTGCTTTTCTCGGATGATAATCAATCACAAGTTCGTAGTCTTTTAACAATTCTAACTATATTCTCTGTCGCAGATTCAGATCTTTTTGCGTCAATAAATACTTCAGACTTTTATGATCAGAAAACACGTGAAACTTCTCACCAAACAGATAGTGACGCCAGATCTTCAAGGCAAACACAATAGCAGCTAACTCGAGGTCGTGAGTCAGATAGTTCTTTTCATGCGGCTTTAGTTGTCTCGATACATAAGCTATAACTTTTCCTTCTTGCATCAGAACACAACCTAGTCCGTTCAATGAAGCATCACTGTAAACAACAAATTCTTTACGTGATTCAGGTTGTACAAGTACTAGAGCTTCAGTTAATAAAGCTTTTAACCGATCAAAATTGTTCTGACACTTTTCAGACCATTCAAACTTCACATCTTTCTGGAGCAATTTTGTCAATAGAGTCGCAATCATTGAAAAACCTTTTACAAATCGTCTGTAGTAATCGCTAAGTCCTAAAAAACTACGGACTTCAGAAACATATCTCAGAGGCTTCCAATCCAGAATAGCAAAAATTTTGTTCGGATCAACTTGAATACCCGATGCTGACACAATGTGGCCCAGAAAACCAACTTCTCGTAACCAGAACTCACATTTACTGAACTTTGCATACAACTGTTTATCTCACAGAGTCTGAAGCACTATTCTTAAATGCTCGGCATGTTAAGATTCATCACGTGAATAAATCAATATATCATCAATGAATACCACAACGAATTGATCTAAATATGATCTGAAAATTCTGTTCATTAAATCCATAAAGACAGCAGGTGCATTTGTTAATCCAAAAGGCATAACTAAAAATTCATAATGCCCATACCTCGTTCTAAAAGCATTTTTCAGAATATCTGAGTCTTTTACTCACAGCTGATAATAGCCTGATCTCAAATCTATTTTTGAAAACACAGTAGCACTTTTCAACTGATCGAATAAGTCATCAATTCTAGGCAAAGGATATTTGTTCTTTATAGTCACTTCGTTAAGCTATCGGTAATCAATACACATTCTCATTGTGCCATCTTTCTTTTTCACAAACAGAACGGGAGCACCCCCATGGTGAAAAGCTCGGTCTAGCAAATCCTCGATCGGTCAATTCTTGCAACTGAGATTTTTATTCCTTTAACTCGATCGGAGCCATTCTATACGGAGTTATCGAAATCGGAGTAGTACAAGGTACTAATTAAATGCCAAACTCGACTTTTCGAATCGGAGGCAAACCCGGTAGTTCTTCAGGAAACACATAAGAGAATTCACAGACAATAGGCACTAATTCAACTTTCTTATCATTCACTTTCAAGTCTAGCACATAAGCTAAGTAGGCTTCACAGCCTTTCTTCACATATTTTCATGCTTTCATTGCAGATATCACAGCTGGTAGTCCATTCAGATCACTAGATTCAATTTGAATTATCTCTTCATTCTTACACCTTAAATTAATGACTTTTCGTTTGCAATTCACAATAGCATCATGGAAAGTTAACCAGTCCATTCCCAGTATTATATCAAATTCGTCGAAAGGCAAAAGCATCAGATCAGCAGGAAAACAGATATCTCAAAACAATAATGGGCAATTCTTGCAGACTTTATCAACCAAGACACTTTTGCCTAAGAGGTTCGATACTCTAATTACGAATTCAGTAGACTCTACAGGCGAAGTCTTACTGTGCACTAAATTCATACAGATATAAGAATACATTAATCTAGTGTCTATCAATGCAATCACAGAAGTATCATAAAGAGTAAAAGTACCAGTAATCACGTTTAGAGACGAGGCTTCCTCACGAGCTCAGATAGCATAGGCTCTGGCAGGTGCTCTGGCCTCAAATCTAACAGCAGTATCCCTAGTAGCTCTTTGACCACCACTTGCATTTCCCATATTTTTGGAAGGTCTACCTCTAGTTGAGGTGTTACTCGGTCTTGGATTCTGTACATTCTCTTGCTCAGCAGGTTCAGAACAATCTCTTACAAAATGGTCTAGAGATCCATGTAATATCCCGAATTAGGGCCTAATCGGAATAGTGGTTTCGTGACCACAAATCTGAGATAGAAATAATTATTTTATAATTATTTTGAGGTTTATGATATGATTGCATGATTGTGTGAAAATTTTGTGAAGAAATTCTATGCATAAAATGCTTAATTTGAAGTTAGGGACTAAATCGAAAAAGTTGCAAAACTTGCATTCTAGAAGTTTTTAGTATGAAATTGCTTTGAAATATTAATTAGGAGGTCTTAAATAGCAATTTGACCAATTTCTAAAATTTTGGACAAAAATGGGCTTGTGCATGAAAATTTTCAAAGAAAGGTATTAAGGGCATTTTGGTCATTTGGATAATTAATGAAATAAAATGGGAAAAATGACACAAAATAGTCATCTTCCCCATTTAGTTGCTGCCGAATGCTCTATCTCACCATAGCTAGGGTTTCTTCAACTTTCAAGCTTCATAGTAAATGATTCTAAGCCCCGTTTTTAATGATTTTTACGTTTTTGAGATCCCGGTAGCTCGATTAAGCTTATGTTAGTACTAATTTAACCTAGGGTTTATATTTGGAAAAATACCCATAGGTGAAATTTTTATATTTTGATGTTTTATGATAGAATATGAAGTTTTAAATTATGTTAGACAACTTGTACTACTCGATTTTAAGCAAAAACGAGTAAAAGAGCTTAATCGGTAAAAATACCTAATAGTCACAAGTACATGTTAGAGTGAGAATTTGATGTTGCCATAGAAGGGAAAAGTGATCAGCATGTTGTAAAACATAAGAATAAGGAATAAAGTTTAATCCCGAGCCTAGGGGTAAAAATGTAAATATGCAAAAGTTTAGGGGTAAAATTGTAATTTTGCCAAAATTTGAATTAAGGATTAATTTGATAATGTGAGTATTAAATAAGCTAAATGTGTTATTTTAGATCAAGAAAGACAAGGAAACGACCCCAATCGAGAAAAAGAAAAGATTGTGGACTAAATTGCAAAATCTTTGTATTTTGGTACCAAGGTAAGTTCATGTGTAAATAATGTAACATAATTGTTATTTTTAAGCTATTGATGTTAATTATATGATATGCTGATTTTTATCATGAAATATATGTTTTGTGGTTAATTTCGAATAAAATGCAAATTATGTGAATTACTTGTTAAACATAATTGTTACCGAGTATTGATTTCGGCATTCTACGGAAGACGGCAAGGATATGTGTTCGCAGAAAATCCCGTTTGAACCTTAGGAATAGATTAGGATACAAGTGACATGTCACTAGGATGGTTGAGCATCCGAACTCGTTGAGTTGAGTCCGAGTTCACTTATGGATGCGAATGTCCGAACTCGTTGAGTTGAGTCCGAGTTCGTGAGATGTAACTAGGCATCCGAGCTCGTTGAGTTGAGTCCGAGTTCACTTATGGATGCGAACTCCCAAGCTCGTTGAGTTGAGTCCGAGTTCGCTTATGGGCGGGTTACATGATTGCTTGATTGCATATGTGGCACTTATGTGCAAGTTATCCATGTATCCGAATTATATTCCGATGAGTTCAACGGGTAAAGTTCTACTCAAATGGAGGAATACTTGAGATGAAAAGAGACGTATTGGTAAGTGATGTGAAATGGATACTTCGGACAGGTATGTACTTAACCCTCGGGTTGAGTATTGATACAATAACGATAAGGTACTAAAATGATGAATGATGATTAGAAATGAGATTTATGTTTTGGTGATACCATGCTAATGTTGTTTGGTATGATTGCTTTGTTATGTTACTTATTATTTGCATATGAACTTACTAAGCATTTATGCTTACTCCCTCCTTCTTACTCATTGTAGTTTTGGACAAGCCAGCTCAGAGTCGGGATAGGTCGAAGGATCACCACACTATCCTAAGAACTTTTCGTAAATGGATTGTAAATTTAAGTATGGCATGTATAGCAATATACCTATTTTGTGTAAATGATCTTATGATATGGTGATGGAATGGTTGAGAAAATGTTTGATAATGATAAGTTATGGAAATGGTTAGTTTAGATTATGTTTGATGTTATGGAAAGTTATTAAGATACTTAGTGCATGAAAACTCATAAAAAGGGATGAAATTTGCCATAAACAGAATATTGCAGCAACACTGATGTGAGTTTGAAAATTTACTAAAAATCATAGAAATTTAATTTGGTGATGGATTAAATATCAAATTGAAGCTTAATATGTCTAGTTTCACATAAACAAATGAAACAGGTAAAGGAATTATATGTTAGAAGATATTTGAATTTTAGTGAAACAGGGTCAGAGCAGTTTCTGGATCCCCTGTTTCAACTTTATAAATTCACCATAAATTGTACAGATATAATTAGGTGGTGTATTTTATATTATCAGAATACTTATTGAGTCTAGTTTCAGGATAAATAAATCTCATAGTCATATGAATTTTTTACAGAGATAAATTTGGTTTGTAGTAAATAGAGGGCAGTCCAGTCAAGTCCTGTAATAGGGGTAACTTTAACTAATAAACTGTACTAATTGGCGCAACCAAAAATTATAGAAAAAAATTAGTAGATAGGTATATGAGTCTAGATTCAGGAAAAATTTACAGATCTTGATTTCGAGTTTCGTAACTCGAGATATGATTTTTCTTGTGACTGTGATACAAGTAGCTAAAAAGCTGTGAATGTAGAAACAAATAATCCAAAGTTCTAAAAATGTTAAATTAAGCTTAGTAACACCTCATACTCGACTCCGACGATGGTCTCGGGCGTGGGGGCATTACATTTAGTGGTATCAGAGCCAGGTTTAGTTGGTTCTCGGACTACGTGTTGTATGTACGGATTTTGCTATACATGCCATATGTATAAATTGTGATAGTGTGACGACTTCTGACCTTTTTAAATGATTTTTTTTATAGTAAATGGATCCCGATCCAGCTGTGGCAGATGAAGTAGAGAGTAATGCGTCAGCTCCGGCTAAAGGAGCAGCGCCAACTAAAAATCCACCTCCTACTGTTGGTCAGGGAAGAGGAGAAAGGGGTCGGGAAACCTTTCTCCAAATGATGAGTGCATGGTACACTGAGTTCGTTCGTACAAACCCAAATGTACAACCTCCCCCACCTCCCCCAATTCCTCAACCTGTACCCCCGATGCCTCAAGGTATAGATCTGATGAAATTTCATAGAACTCTAGTTGATAGAATCCGCAAGCAAGGGGCCGAAAAATTTAAAGCAAATATTGATGATGATGCCGAGAAAGCAGAGTTTTGGCTTGAAAATTCTATCCGGGTATTTGATGAATTATCTTGTACACCTAAAGAGTGTTTGAAATGCGCTATATCTTTGTTGAGGGATTCAGCTTATAATTGGTGGAAGACTTTGATTTCGGTGGTACCGAAAGAGAGAATAACCTGGGAATTCTTTCAAAAAGAGTTTCGGAAGAAATATATTAGTGAAAGATTTATTGATCAGAAGCGTAAAGAATTTCTTGAGCTGAAGTAAGGTAATATGACAGTTACAGAATATGAAAGAGAGTTTGTTCGATTAAGTAAATATGCCAGGGAGTATGTTCCTACAGAGGCCAAGATGTGCCGACGATTTGAAGACGGGCTCAATGAAGACATCAAGGTATTTGTTGGAATTCTTGAATTAAAAGAAATGGTAGTACTGGTTGATCGAGCTTGCAAGGATGAAGAACTACTTAAAGAGAAGAAAAAGGTAGAGGCTGAGACTAGAAATTGGAAGAAAAGACCGATGAGCTGTTCATTTTCACAACAACCTGGAAAATCAAGGAATATGAATCATCGTTCCCAAGCTTCAGCTGGGCAATCATATGGAAATTATAAGAAGCAAAATGTGGGTCCTAAGTCCCAGACTACTTCAAAGACAAAGTGTAGGGAATTCGAGATTTGTTAAACCCGAGTGCCGATGTGGTAGAAATCATTTTGGTCCGTGCAGAGCAAATGAATGTTTTCGATGTGGTTCTCCTGGATCATTTTATTAGAGATCGCCCGAGAGAGTGAAAAAGAAAAATTTTGAAATACAAAAACAAGTGGGGCGGATTCGAGAGGAAGATATCCAAGAAAAGCTGGAGCGAAGCAAGCGGTAAGAATGTAGCCGAGGATGCACCGATTAGACTGAAGGAAGGGCTCCGCTAGAACTTATGCTATTAAAGCGCGTGCGAAGATGCTTCCTCACCCGATGTGATTACCGGTACATTTTCTCTCTATAATGTTAATGTTATTGCTTTGATTGATCCCGTTCTACTCATTCATATGTGTGCATGAAATTGGTGTCCGATATGAATATACCCGTTGAGAACACAGAATTTATGATTAGAGTGTCGAATCAGTTAGGCAAATGTGTGATTGTTGATAAAGTATGTAAGAAATGTCCTTTAATGATTTGGGATCATTACTTTCCGGTCGACTTGATGTTGTTGCCGTTTGATGAGTTTGATGTTATTTTGGGTATGGATTGGTTGACATTGCATGATGCTAAAATAAATTGCAAAGAAAAGGTTATAGAATTAAAGTGTAAAAATGGTGAAACTCTGCGAGTTGAATCAGATAAATCAGAGGCATTGCCTAGTGTGATTTCTCAATGTCGGCTCAAAGATATTTGAGAAAGGGTTATGAAGCTTATTTGGCGTATGTAATTAATACAAAAGAAGTTGAAAAGAAAGTTGAATCAGTGTCGGTTGTGTGTGAATTTGCGGACATATTTCCAGAAGAATTGCCGGGTTTGCCTCCAGTTAGGGAAGTAGAATTTGGTATTGATTTGATACCGGGAACAGCTCCGATTTCGATTGCTCCATATAGAATGGCACCAGCAGAGTTGAAAGAATTAAAGTCGCAGTTGCAAGAGTTGACTGATAAAGGCTTTGTGAGACCGATTTTTTCACCTTGGGGTGCTCCCGTGTTATTTGTGAAAAAGAAGAATGGTTCTATGAGGTTGTGTGTTGATTATCGGCAATTAAACAAGGTGACAATCAAAAACAAGTATCCGTTGCCAAGAATTGATGATTTGTTTGATCAGCTAAAAGGAGCGACATGGTTTTCAAAGATTGACTTGAGATTTGGGTATTACCAAACTACGGGTAAAAGAGTCGGATGTGCCTAAAACTGCTTTTAGAACAAGGCACGGTCATTATGAATTTTTAGTTATGCCATTCGGGTTAACAAATGCTCCTGCTGTGTTTATGGATTTAATGAATCGCATATTCCGACCATACTTGGACAAATTTGTTGTGGTGTTTATAGATGATATTTTAATTTATTCAAAAGATGAGACAGAGTATACTGAGTATTTGAGGATAGTTTTGCAAACTTTGAGAGATAAGCAACTGTATGCTAAGTTTAGTAAAAGTGAATTTTGGCTCCGGGAAGTTGGATTTTTGGGTCATATTGTTTCAGGTGATGGTATACGGGTTGATCCTAGTAAAATTTCAGCCATTGTTGATTGGAAATCACCGAAAAATGTAACCGAAGTTAGAAGTTTCTTAGGGCTACCTGGGTATTATCGACGGTTTGTAAATGGATTTTCTATAATTGCTGCTCCTATAACTAGACTACTCCGAAAGGATGTTAAATTTGAATGGACGGAAGAATGTCAGCAGAGTTTTGAAGAATTGAAAAAGTTATTAACAGAGGCACCAGGTGTTAGTACAAATTTAATCGGGTAAAGAATTTGTGGTGTATAGTGATTAAATGGTTTGGGGTGTGTGCTCATGCAAGAAGGAAAAGTGGTGGCTTATGCTTGAGGCGCTTAAAACCTCATTAGAGGATTTATCCTACTCACAATTTGGAATTGGCTGCGGTGGTGTTTGCTTTGAAAATTTGGCGACATTATTTGTATGGTGAAAAGTGTCGGGTATATACCGACCATAAAAGTCTTAAGTACTTGATGTCACAAAAGACTTGAATTTAAGACAAATGAAGATGGTTGGAGTTATTGAAAGATTACGAGCTTGTTATTGATTATCATCCGGAAAAGCGAATGTGGTTGCCGATGCTTTAAGCGAGAAAGTTGTTGTTTGCATTAAGAGTTATGAACACTCGGTTGAAAATGTCGGATGATGGTTCGATTCTAGCAGAGAGTAAGAGCAAAACCGATGTTTTACAAGAAATTTCGAAGCTCGAAAAGATGATCAAGATTTACAAGCCAAGAGAAAGCAGTGTGAAGTTGATACAGAGTCAGATTTCAGAATCGGTTCTGATGGATGCTTAATGTTTAAAGATCGGATTTGTGTATCGAAGAATGAGGAATTGATTCAAAAGATCCTACAGGAAGCACATAGTAGTTGTTTCTCAATTCATCCAGGTAGTACGAAAATGTATAATGACTTGAAGAAAATGTATTGGTGGAATGGAATGAAAAGAGATATATCAGAGTTTGTGTCCAAATGCTTAATTTGTCAATAGGTGAAAGCTGAACACCAAGTGCCTTCGGGATTACTTCAGCCTATTATGGTTCCTGAATGGAAATGGGATCGGATTACTATGGATTTTGTTTCAGGATTGCCATTGACTCCAGGAAAGAAAGATGCCATCTGGGTAATAGTTGACAAATTGACTAAGTTAGCTTATTTTATCCCGGTACGTACGGATTATTCTCTTAACAAGTTGGCTGAACTGTATGTTAGGGAAATTGTTACACTACATGGAATACCATTGTCGATTATTTCAGATAGAGATCCAAGGTTTACCTCGCGGTTTTGACAAAAGTTGCAAGACGCGTTAGGTACGAAGTTAAATTTCAGTACTGCTTTTCATCCACAAACTGATGGACAATCAGAGAGAGTAATTCAGATTCTTGAAGATATGCTCAGATGTTGTGTATTGGAATTTCAAGGAAGTTGGGAAAAATATTTACCGTTGGTAGAATTTGCTTACAATAATAGTTATCAGACGAGCTTGAAAATGGCACCTTATGAAGCATTGTATGGTCGTAAGTGTCGAACGCCTTTGTATTGGACTGAACTCAAGGAAAATCAGATTTATGGAGTTGATCTAATAAAAGAAATCAAGAAAAAGTGAAGGTAATTCGAGATTGTTTGAAAGCTGCTTCAGATAGACAGAAATCTTATGCAGATTTAAAACGAAAGGACATTGAATTTCAAGTTGGTGATAAAGTATTTTTAAAGGTGTCTCCGTGGAAAAAAGTTCTTAGATTTGGACGAAAGGGCAAATTAAGTCCGCGTTTTATTGGGCGTATGAAGTAATTGAAAAAGTTGGACCAAGAGCATATCGGCTAGCTTTACCACCGAATTAGAGAAGATTCATGATGTGTTCCACGTATCTATGTTACGTCGGTATCGTTCGGATCCTTCACATGTAGTTTCACCGACGTAAATTGAACTACAACCGGATATGACTTACGAAGAAGAACCGATTAAGATTTTAGCTCGAGAGGTCAAACAACTAAGGAATAAAAATATTGCACTTGTGAAGGTGTTGTGGCAAAGGCATGGAGTAAAAGAAGCTACATGGGAATCCGAAGAAACTATAAGAAATCAATACCCACATCTGTTTACCGGTAAGATTTTCGAGGACGAAAATCCTTAAAGGGGGGAAAGTTGTAATATCCCGAATTAGGGCCTAATCGGAATAGTGGTTTCGTGACCACAAATCCGAGATAGAAATAATTATTTTATAATTATTTTGAGGTTTATGATATGATTGCATGATTGTGTGAAAATTTTGTGAAGAAATTCTATGCATAAAATGCTTAATTTGAAGTTAGGGACTAAATCGAAAAAGTTGCAAAACTTGCATTCTAGAAGTTTTTAGTATGAAATTGCTTTGAAATATTAATTAGGAGGTCTTAAATAGAAATTTGACCAATTTCTAAAATTTTGGACAAAAATGGGCTTGTGCATGAAAATTTTCAAAGAAAGGTATTAAGGGCATTTTGGTCATTTGGATAATTAATGAAATAAAATGGGAAAAATGACACAAAATAGTCATCTTCCCCATTTAGTTGCTGCCGAATTCTCTATCTCACCATAGCTAGGGTTTCTTCAACTTTCAAGCTTCATAGTAAGTGATTCTAAGCCCCGTTTTTAATGATTTTTACGTTTTTGAGATCCCTGTAGCTCGATTAAGCTTATGTTAGTAATAATTTAACCTAGGGTTTATATTTGGAAAAATACCCATAGGTGAAATTTTTGTATTTTGATGTTTTATGATAGAATATGAAGTTTAAATTATGTTAGACAACTTGTACTACTCGATTTTAAGCAAAAACGAGTAAAAGGGCTTAATCGGTAAAAATACCTAATAGTCACAAGTACATGTTAGAGTGAGAATTTGATGTTGAGATAGAAGGGAAAAGTGATCAGCATGTTGTAAAACATAAGAATAAGGAATAAAGTTTAATCCCGAGCCTAGGGGTAAAAATGTAAATATGCAAAAGTTTAGGGGTAAAATTGTAATTTTTCTAAAATTTGAATTAAGGATTAATTTGATAATGTGAGTATTAAATAAGCTAAATGTGTTATTTTAGATCAAGAAAGACGTGGAAACGACCCCAATCGAGGAAAAGAAAAGATTGTGGACTAAATTGCAAAATCTTTGTATTTTGGTACCAAGGTAAGTTCATGTGTAAATAATGTAACATAATTGTTATTTTTAAGCTATTGATGTTAATTATATGATATGCTGATTTTTATCATGAAATATATGCTTTGTGGTTAATTTTGAATAAAATGCAAATTATGTGAATTACTTGTTAAACATAATTGTTACCGAGTATTGATTTCGGCATTCTACGGAAGACGGCAAGGATATGTGTTCGCAGAAAATCCCGTTTGAACCTTAGGAATAGATTAGGATACAAGTGACATGTCACTAGGATGGTTGAGCATCCGAACTCGTTGAGTTGAGTCCGAGTTCACTTATGGATGCGATGTGTCCGAACTCGTTGAGTTGAGTCCGAGTTCGTGAGATGTAACTAGGCATCCGAGCTCGTTGAGTTGAGTCCGAGTTCACTTATGGATGTGAACGCCCGAGCTCGTTGAGTTGAGTCCGAGTTCGCTTATGGGCGGGTTACATGATTGCTTGATTGCATATGTGGCACTTATGTGCAAGTTATCCATGTATCCGAATTATATTCCGATGAGTTCAACGGGTAAAGTTCTACTCAAATGGAGGAATACTTGAGATGAAAAGAGACGTATTGGTAAGTGATGTGAAATGGATACTTCGGACAGGTATGTACTTAACCCTCGGGTTGAGTATTGATACAATAACGATAAGGTAGTAAAATGATGAATGATGATTAGAAATGAGATTTATGTTTTGGTGATACCATGCTAATGTTGTTTGGTATGATTGCTTTGTTATGTTACTTATTATTTGCATATGAACTTACTAAGCATTTATGCTTACTCCCTCCTTCTTACTCATTGTAGTTTTGGACAAGCCAGCTCAAGAGTCGGGATAGGTCGAAGGATCAGTCACACTATCTGGAAGAACTTTTCGGTAAATGGATTGTAAATTTAAGTATGGCATGTATAGCAATATACCTATTTTGTGTAAATGATCTTATGATATGGTGATGGAATGGTTGAGAAAATGTTTGATAATGATAAGTTATGGAAATGGTTAGTTTAGATTATGTTTGATTTTATGGAAAGTTATTAAGATACTTAGTGCATGAAAACTCATAAAAAGGGATGAAATTTGCCATAAACAGAATATTGCAGCAACACTGATGTGATTTTGAAAATTTACTAAAAATCATAGAAATTTAATTTGGTGATGGATTAAATATCAAATTGAAGCTTAATATGTCTAGTTTCACATAAAACAAATTAAACAGGTAAAGGAATTATATGTTAGAAGATATTTGAATTTTAGTGAAACAGGGTCAGAGCAGTTTTTGGATCCCCTATTTCAACTTTATAAATTCACCATAAATTTTACAGATATAATTAGGTGGTGTATTTTATATTCTCAGAATCCTTATTGAGTCTAGTTTTAGGATAAATAAATCTCATAGTCATATGAATTTTGTATAGAGATAAATTTGGTTCGTAGTAAACAGAGGTCAGTCCAGTCAAGTCCTGTAATAGGGGTAACTTTAACTAATAAACTGTACTAATTAACCCAACCAAAAATTCTAGAAAAAAATTAGTAGATAGGTATATGAGTCTAGATTCAAGAAAAATTTACGGATCTTGATTTCGAGTTTCGTAACTCGAGATATGATTTTTCTTGTGACTGTGATACAAGTAGCTAAAAAGCTGTGAATGTAGAAACAAATAATCCAAAGTTCTAAAAATGTTAAATTAAGCTTAGTAACACCTCATACTCGACTCCGGCGATGGTCTCGGGCGTGGGGGCGTTACAATCCACATTAGAAACAGGCTCGGTCATTCAATCTACAATTGCCCGGATGCCTTTTACCACAATGTTTACATTCAGGTTTCTCAGATCGGACATTCTCGACACTTGCAATAGAAGTAGCAGGAGCTCTGAAATTCGAATGCAATCTAGCTTGATCTCGGTTCGAATGTCTTACATCAGCCTTTGAACGGCTATGATCATCTCAGAATTTTTTTGACACAGACTAAAATAATCTATTCGAAGATCTCTTTCTAATATCTCTAGATTCAGAATTAGCTTTTCTTTTCTCTTTACTTAATTCTTCAGCTTTACAAGCTCGCTCAATGAGCACTACCATTTCTTTAATCTCCAAAATCCCAACTAACAGACGGATATCTTTGTTTAGTCCATCTTCAAACCTTTTGCCCATTATTGCTTCATTTGATACACATTTCGGAGCATACTGGCTCAATCTCACAAATTCACGTTCGTATTCAGTAACAGACATACTGCCTTGTTTAAGCTCGAAAAACTCTTTACGTTTCTAATCGATGAATCTCTAACTAATGTATTTCTTCCGAAATTCAGCTTGAAAGAAATCCCAGGTAACCCTTTCACTCGGAACCACAGCTATTAAAGTTTTCCACCAATGGTACACCGTATCTCTCAGAAGTGAAACAGCACATTTTACACATTCCTCGGGATTCGGAGACATTTCATCGAGCACTCATATTGTATTCTCTAACCAGAATTTGACTCTTTCAGCATCATCATTTGTTGTAGCTCGGAACTCTTCAGCTCCATACCTTCTAATCTTATCCATTGGTGGTCTACTTAACTGAACTGGATTCACTGAGGGCTTAGTAGGAATTTAAGAAGGATCAACTAGGGGTGGATGTTGTTGTACAGCCGGATTGGTTCTAATATATTGGGTGAACCAATCATTCATCATCTAATAGAAGGCTTGTTTAGCCTCATCATCACGGCTACTCGTAGCCGATCGAGAATCAGCTTGCATCGTCCCTTGCACGGAAGCAGGCATATTGCTTTCAACATCGTCAGCTATGGCTTTATCGGGATCCATTTGCTATATAAAAGCATATTTCAATGTCAGGATTCACCATACTATCACAGTTTCAAATATATGGCATGTATAGCTAGACTCACACAGACTATGGTAGTCCTAGAACCGACAAAACCATAGCTCTGATACTAACAAAATGTAACACCCCTATCCTGTAACCCTCACCAGGATAGGTAAGGGGCATTACCAGACAGACAGAACATTTCAGACCGATTCAAAATTACAGATATCACATAAGCAATCATCAACAATTCGTCCCTTATAATGGTCTATGAGACCTAAAACGTACTTTTAAGGACATTCGGGACTAAACCGAACACATACATAAATTTCAGAACTCAAAAAATTTTTCAATTCTATTGAGGTCACACGCCTGTGTGACCAGGCCGTGTGCCTCACATGGGCACCAGACACGCCCATGTGATCCAACCATGCCAAAACAGAGTATATATACTAACTTTTACACACGGCCAATAGACATGGTCGTGTGTCATGGCCGTGTGATACTTAGCTGGCTACTGACTTAAGCCCACGGCTATATGACACACCCATGTGTCTTATCCGTGAGATCTTAAGAGGTTACTGCTTTGCATACACAGCCAGAAGGCATGGCCGTGGTCCCTGACTGTGTGGCATAATGCAGGCTTGGTTTAAGCCAACTTGCCACCCTTTTTTGGTTCATTCCTACAAGCAATAATAAACAACATTTATACCAAAATTTTCAGCCAATTCCATGCTCAAAACATGCTTCATTATAACTAAACCATCATCATTCAATAACCTACTCAAATTCATACCAAAACACATTAAAAATCTTATTAAAACAACATGTCCAAATGCTCATTTCATAGCTCACTTATGGCACCTTGTATCTCATGCTTAAACTTACCATTTCCTTAACTTGGCACATTTCAAAATCACCACCACATACAAGGCTATATAACCATTATAAGCATACACAATTTGACATCACAAACTATTTACCAAAACTAATCACAAACATACCATTTGTTAGCCAACTTCCATGGCATAACATATATACATTTTAAAGCTTAAATACATAGACATTCTAGCCTATACATGCCATACTTAAATATATTTAAACTTTCAAAAGTACCAAAATGAGTTCGATAGTACAGAGACAATCCTCGACTATCCCCGAGCCTTCAGTAGCTACGATAATTGTAAAACAGACAGAAATCACACAGAATAAGTTACAAAGAGCTTAGTAAGACAAATACAATTGGTCTAACTATTAAAGCATATAAAATAAAAGTCAATAGCAATAATTCATAGCCATTTCACAGAGTAATTCGTGAGCCTAACCATGCTCATTTGATTGTATACATTTCATGTTTAATTTCCATGATTTTGTACATACCTCGCATTCATTATTTCACAGAAACACAGTCTTTCATATTCAGAAATTTAGTACAATACAAGCATACTTGTATAAATTATACATTTCATATATTCATTCTCATATCCCGTACTCTATCATCAGACGGGTCAAAAATAATACAGCTATTTGTAAATGAGTACAATGCCGACATCCCGGACGTGGTCTTACATGTAATTCAGTATTGATGCCTCTGTCCCAGACAGAGTCTTACATGAAATCAAATATGATGCCGATGTCCCAGACATGGTCTTACACGAAATCAAATACGATGCCGGTGTCCCAGACACGATCTTACACGGTATCTCAGAATAATGTCAACATTCTTTTAGAAACGTACAGAGCTTTTCAAATATTAGCATATTATCGGAGTTGACTCAAATTTATTCATCAAGCTCTCAAGGCCGTCCAATATAGATTACAATTTGTATGCACAGAATTTAATCAATTTAATACGTAATTGTAATTTGATTTACCTCATACGGATTTCGGACAGAAACGAGTCGACTATTCAACTATTTTGGACTTCCCTCGATCTAAGTCTGATTTTCTTTGTTCTTGATCTAATACAATTCAAATTCAACCATTTACTCATTCATTTCATTCAAAATAATCCATGAACACATATTTAGGGCACTTTGCATTTTAGCCCTTACATTTTCACACTTTGACAATTTAGTCTATTTTTCACAAAATCACAAATATGCAAAATTCACCAAGACTATAGCTTGGCCGAATATACATAACTTCCATACAAGTCCAAATAACATATTTAATTCACAATTTAGTCCTTCAAAACCTCATTTTCACAAATTAGCCCAAATAGCTTTATTCCATCAAAAATTCAAGAACAAAGCATGATAATCTCACATATACCTTTCATAATCCATACAAAAACATTACAAAACTCATATAATCATCAATGGCACATTTCATAATCTTCAACAGAAACAGAAATTCAGAAATAGGTTTTAAAGAACACAAAGCAACGATCACAGAAACGTAAAAATTATCAAAAACTGAACAAATTTCATACCTTAATCTAGCTACCAAAGTGCCGAATGTATAAAAGCTTCAAACCCCACTTCTTTTTGCTGATTTTCGGCTATCATGCATGATAAAAATGGCCACTTTCATGTTTTCATTTTATTAATATTAACATATTAACTAAATGACAACTTTACCCTTTGTTATGAAATTATTTATTCACCTAACACATGCCCTTTTATGCCCATTCAAACTTCCAATGATCAAATAACATAATAAGGACATCATACTTAAAAGCCATGTCAAATAAACATACTTAACATATAGCAGGCCACTTTTACATTTTATGCGATTAAGTCCTTATTCAAATTTAAGCACAGAAACAGACATATTAAATCACTGAAACTTCGCAGATATAAATTCACATATCACAGACACAGAAAATAATATTAAAATATTTTTTGGACTCAGATTTGTGGTCCCAAAGCCACTATTCCAACTAGGGTCTAAACCGGACTGTTACAGCTTGTGTCTAGGCCGTGTGTCCCCTACACCTAGAAATTTCAAGTCAGAATGCATGGAATTTATCACACGGGTAGAGACACGGCCGTGTGTCTCAGCCGTATGAAAAGGCACGGTCTAGTACACGAGCGTGCACCATGGTCGTGTAACACTGACGTCAGAAATAGAATACCCAGGTTTTTACACACGGGTTACGCCACGGGTGTGTCGTAGCCGTGTAAAAGGACACTGGCAGAGGACAGGGCTTGTGTCCAGGCCGTGTGAAGTCTGCACTTGTTTCACGAAAAAAATTTTGGAATTAAATTGACCACACGGGTATGGGACACGGGCGTGTCCCTAGCACACAGGCGTGTGCCCAATACCCACACGGGTGTGTGGAGCCTTAAAGCATGAAATTTTCTAAGTTGTTCTTGAGCCCTCGATTTGGTCCCGAACCACCCCGAATGTATGTTTTAGGCCTCATAATCCCAACCAAGGGACAGATTGCCTATGAAATAAAAAAGTTTTAAATTCGAACAAAATTTCATGGCCAGTTTAGTATGAAAGTGCTTGAATTAAGTCCAGTAGCGTCTCGAACCCTGTCTCGGCGTCGGATACGGGCGAGAGGTGTTACAGTATGTTCAATGGCATATTCCATGATATATTTGGACACTTAAGCATGCAACATTATAGCATCACTATGACCCCTTATTGTACTAGTCCATTAGTATTCGCACAACCTATTCTTTTAGTTAATCCACACCAATTTCATGGTTTACCAAATTCTTTAATATCAATTCATTTATGTGTACTAAATCATGCAACCACATACAAGCGAATAAATAGTCATCCATCAAACCAATACATACACGTCTTAGTATGCATGCAAAGGTAAACTTAGGGATACATCTCAATCATTAATATGGACCAAATCACATGGCCATATACAAAATAATCAATGCCCAAATGAGCCATTACACTTGGCTACTTCAACATGACACATATACACAAAATAGACAAATTTCCTATACATGCCATGACCAAAATAACTAAACCCTTTAAACCCAAAATCTTCGAAGATAGTGTGATACGAGCACCAATGTCTCCCGATCCTTTGAGCTAGCTTGACGTATCTAAAGAGAAGGGAAAAGAGAGGGGTAAGCTATAAAGCTTAGTAAGTACACATACAAATAATCTACATTTGTAGCTATTGATAGTCTAAGCATAATTACTTATCTATTATGATACTTTTCATCTTATCAAATATATATATACTTACCTTCCATATTCATATGTATATAATTATCCAAATACATATCTTTTTATAGTACCGTTATCTGCTAAGTCCTCATAAGGTTTTAGTACATACCTGTACCATCTTGCACACATATGGCTTACTTACATTTTACTTTCAAAATTCATATTACGTTACCCGTTGAACATTTGGAATATGATTCGGACACACGGAAGTAATGCACCGAAGTGCCTGAATGTAGCATTGGCTACCTGATAAAATATTTAACGAAGTGCCTCATATCACAAAATCACATGCCGCTCTCAACGGGGCTGCTTAGAGAGCTAAAAGAGTATCCGAACACAACTCAGGATACCCAGCACCCGAACCCTAGCATGTATCACATATTAATTGAGCTCATAACACACATAACTATCCTAGTGAAATGTCACTTGTATCCTCAACTATTCCTGAGGTTCAAATGGGATTTTAGACTTCCAGACCTTTACCGAACATACTCGCATAGCTGGTTTCTTTCACATTGCCAACGTCTTATAATCATATAGCAAAGCATCAAGACATGTTATATTATCAACATAGCCAAATAAGTATATTACGCATGCAAATATCAATAAATCATTTAATAATAATTAATGTATTTATTTGTATATGTACTTACCTCGGTACAAAATATTAAAAATCGAGCTTAAACCTCGTAAACCTTGTTCTTTCCCCGATCAAGGCCCGTATCTCGATTCTCTTGATCTATCATATGAAATTTAGCTAGTTTAATACATACATTACTCAAAACGACCTAAAATTCATACTTGGGTAAAATTACTATTTTACCCCTATACTTTCATATATTTGCAATTTAGTCCCTAAGCTCGGATAATGTAATGTATGGGATTTCTTAGTTACCCAAGCCTAATCTAACATTTTTCATGTTCATAAAAGTCCACATTTTCCTTCATTTCACATTTTCCTACCCTTTTTCTACTTCTTTTGCAAAATAGTCCTTAAATCCCTTTTCATGATAATCTACTTAGTAAAAGTTGTTTACCATCCTTTAAGTTCTCATATCCTTCCATAAATCATCAAAACATAAGCTTCTCATGCATGGGTAAATTTCTAAACATGAACCCTAGCATGAAATATGGGTAGAAATAGAGAGAGCAAGTCACCGGGATTTCAAAAATACGAAGAACATTAAAAACGGGGCTTGGGAGCACTTACAATAGAGCTTGGAAAGCTTGAAAACCCTAGTTATGGAGAACCTCTAAATTTCGGTAGCACCATGAAGAGAATGAGCTAATTTTTGGCTTATTTTCCCCTTTTATTTCATTAATATACCAAATTACCAAAATGCCCCTGATGCATTTCCTTCAAATTTTTCCATACAAGCCCATTTTTGTCCAAAAACTTAAAAATTGGGTAAATTGCTCTTTAAGACCTCTTATTTAATAATCCAAAGCAATTTCAAACAAATTTATTTTAAAACACAAATTTTGCAACTTATTCAATTTAGTCCCAAATTTCCAATTGGACACCTTATACTTAGAATTTCTTCATGAAACTTTAACACATGCATATATTCATATTTTAAATCTCATAAAAATCATAAAATCAATATTTTAACGTCATATTCGTGGTCCCAAAACCACTATTTTGACTAGGCCCTATTTTGGGATGTTACATTTCTCCCCCCTTAGGGACTTTCGTCCTTGAAAGTCTTACCAGTAAACAGGTTTAGATACTGACTTCTCATAGTCTCCTCTGGTTCCCAAGTGGCTTCTTCAACCCATGTCTATGCCATAATACCTTCACAAGGGCAATACTTTTGTTCCTCAATTGCTTAACTTCCCTGGCTAAAATCTTAACTGGTTCCTCTCCGTAAGTCATATCCGGTTGAATTTCAACCTCTGTCGGAGTAATCACATGTGAGGGGTCCGATCTATATCGACGTAACATGGATACATGGAACACGTCATGGATCTTTTCCAACTCTGATGGTAGAGCTAAATGATAGGCAACCGGTCCTATTCACTCGGTAATCTCATAAGGCCCAATAAAATAAGGATTTAATTTGCCTTTTCTACCGAATCTTAAAACCTTTTTTCCAGGGTGATACCTTTAAGAATACCTTGTCACCCACTTGATACTCAATTTCTTTTCTTTTCAAATCTACATACGATTTCTATCTATCTGACGCTACTTTCAAACAATTTTGAATCACCTTAACTTTATCCTCGGTTTCTTTGATTAAATCAACTCTGAAAATTTTACCTTCCTTAAGTTCTGTCCAATATAAAGGAGTTCGACACTTTCAGTCGTATAATGCCTTAGAAGGTGCCATCCTTAAACTAGATTGATAACTGTTGTTGTAAGTAAATTCAACCAAAGGTAGATAATTTTCCCAACTACCTTGAAACTCAAGAACACAACATCTAAGCATATCTTCAAGTGTTTGAATTACTCTCTTAGATTGTCCATCAGTTTTTGGGTGAAAAGTAGTACTAAAACTCAGTTTCGTTCCCAAAGCCGCTTGCAACTTTTCCCAAAATCGCGACATAAATCTCGGATCTCTATCCGAAATAATCACAAATGGCACACCATGAAGTCTAACAATCTCTAAAATGTACAAATCGGCTAACTTATCTAGAGAATAATCTGTGCGTACCGATATAAAATGGGCCAATTTAGTCAATCTATCGACTATCACCCAAATAGCATCTTTCTTTCTTGGAGCCACTGGCAAGCCGGTCACGAAATCTATAGTGATCCGATCTCATTTTCAGTCAGGGACCACAATAGGCTGGAGTAAACCGAAGGGTACTTGATGTTCAGCCTTTACCTGTTGACAAATCAAACATCTTGTTATGAATTCTGAGATATCTTTTTTCATGCTATTCCATCAATAAACTTTCTTCAAGTCATTGCACATATTCGTACTTCCCAGATGAAATGACATACGACTATCATGTGCCTCATGCAAAATAGTCTGGATCAACTCGGCATTCTTTGGAAAATAGATTCTTCCCTGAAATCTCAAGCATCCATCGGAGTCAGTCTGAAGGTCGGGTTCACTAGTTGCTTCACACTGAACTTTCTTAACTTGTAATTCCTTATCGAATTTTTGAGCTTCAAAAATTTGGCGGAGGAGAGTCGACCTAGCTCTCAATTCAGCTAAAATGGAACCATCATCATATAAGGTCATTTGTGTATTCATTACCCTCAAAGCGAATAGAGACTTCCTGCTCAAAGTGTCGGCGACTACGTTCGCCTTTCCTGGATGATAATCAATTACAAGCTCATAATCTTTCAACACTTCCAACCATCTCTGTTGTCTTAAATTCAAATCTTTTTGAGTCATCAAATACTTGAGGCTCTTATGATCGGTATAGACATGGCATTTTTCCCCGAACAAATAATGATGCTAAATCTTCAAAGCAAACACTATGGCAGCCAATTCCAAATCATGAGTTGGATAGTTCTTCTCATGAGGCTTCAGCTGTCTCGAAGCATAGGCTACAACCTTTCCTTCTTCCATAAGCACACATCCTAGTCCATTCAAGGATGCATCACTGTAGACTACAAATTCTTTCCCTGGTTCTGATTGTACTAGCACTAGTGCCTCAGTCAATAGCATTTCCAACTTCTCAAAGCTTTGTTGGCACTTTTCTGTCCATTCAAACTTGACATTCTTTTGCAGCAGCCTCATCATAGGAGTGAATATCATAGAAAATCCTTTTACAAACCTTTGATAATAATCGGTCAAGCCCAAAAAGCTCCTAACTTCAGTTACATTCCTTGGAGGCTTCCATTCAACAATGGCAGAAATTTTACTGGGATCAACCCGAATACCATAACTGGAAATAATGTGGCTTAAGAATCCAACTTCCTGAAGCCAAAACTTGCTTTTACTAAACTTAGCATATAATTGCTTATCTTTCAAAATCTACAAAACAATCCTCAGATGTTATGGACAAAATATTCTATTCATCAAATCCATAAACACAGCCGAAGCATTCGCCAATCCAAAAGGCATAACAAGGAATTCGTAGTGACCATATCTTATTCTAAAAGCAATCTTAGGTACGTCTGTCTCCTTAACTCGCAACTGGTAATAACTGAACCTCAAGTCTATCTTGGAAAACCATGTTGCTCCTTTTAGCTGATAGAACAAATCATTAATTCTTGGCAATGGATATTTGTTCTTAACCATTACCTTATTAAGTTGCTGATAATCAATACATAATCTCATGGAACCATCCTTCTTCTTTACGAATAACACAGGAGCACCCCAAGGCAAAAAACTGGGTCTCACAAAGCCTTTGTCAACCAATTCTTGCAACTGTGACTTTAATTCCCTTAACTCTGTCGAAGCCATCCTATACGGAGCAATAGAGATAGGTGCGGTCCCTGGCATTAACTCAATACCAAATTCAATTTCCCTAACTGAGGGTAAGCCTGGAAATTCTTGCGGGAACACATCCGCAAACTCACATACAACAGGCACTGATTCGACTTTCAACTCAGATTCCTTTGTATTCAACACATAAGCTAGATATGCTTCGCATCCTTTTCTCATACATTTCTAAGCGGTCATTAAAGAAATTATGATCGGCAAGCCACTAAGTTCATCTGATTCGACTTGAAGGACTTCACCATTCTCAAATCTCAATTCCATAATTTTTCATTTACAATCTAACATAGCATCATGAAGTGTTAACCAGTTCATACCCAAAATAACATCGAATTCATCAAACGGCAACAACATCAAGTCGGCCGGAAAACAAAGACCTCTAATCATCAAAGGGCATTTCTTGCATACTTTATCGACTAAGACATGCTTGCCTAATGGGTTTGACACTTTAATCACAAATTTTGTAGACTCCATGGGTAAATTCAAGCTAGATGCCAAATTCATGCATGCATACGAATGTGTAGAGCCTAGATCTATCAAAGTAATAAAAACAGTGTCATAAAGAGAAAATTTACCAGTGATCACGTCAGGCGACGATGCTTCTTCACGTGCTGGTATGGCATAGGCTCTAGTCAGAGCCCTAGCCTCAGATCGTACTACCGTCTCTCGTGTCGTATTTTTGCTGCCAGCTCTAGTACTAGCAATTTTGGGGGGTCTCGCCTTTGAAGCCGAACCACTCTGTCTTGCATTCTAAAATCTCTCGCCCATCTCAGGACAATCCTTAATAAAGTGGTCTTGAGAACCACATCTATAACATGTTCCATCATTCCTCCTACATGAGCCCGAATGACGTCTTTTGCAGTACTCACACTCAGGTCAGCGAGGTTTAGCGTCTCCTACGCTAGCTACAGATGTTTCTTGAGTCCGAAAACCCAAACTTTGCTTCTTACGATTTCTATGTAAGTGTCCTGTCGATGCATAGGAACGAGAATACACATCCTTAGATTTCTTAGACTGAGTTGGGGCAGATCTGCTCATCATTCTCTTTCACGTATTTCTAGCTTCCAACTCGACTTTCTTCTTCTCTTTTGTCAATTCTTCAGCCTTACATGCCCATTCAACGAGCACAACAAATTCCTTTAGTTCAAGGATGCCCACTGACACCTTGATATCCTCATTAAGTCCGTCCTCAAACCTTCTGCACATCTTAGCCTCAGTGGGCACACACTCTCGGGCATACTTATTAAGCCAGACAAACTCTCGCTCATATTCGGTAACTGACATGTGACCCTGCTTAAGTTCAAGAAATTCCTTACGTTTTTGGTCGATAAACCTCTCGCTAATATACTTCTTCCAGAATTCCTCCTGAAAGAAGTCCCAAGTAACTTCCTCCTTAGGAACGACCGAAATCAAAGTCTTTCACCAATGGCAGGCATCATCCCTCAACAATGAAATAGCACACTTCAAACACTCTTCAGGTGTACAAGATAGTTCATCGAACACCCGAATAGAATTCTCAAGCCAAAACTTGGCTCTCTCAGCATCATGCTTAGTGTTAGCTCTAAACTCATCTGCTCTTTTCTTCCGAATCTTATCCACAGGAGTTTTAGAGAATCTCATAAAATCTATACCTCAGGGCATCCCGGGTACAGGCTGAAGGTTTAGAGGGGGTGGAAAAGGTTGCGCCTAAGCGGCTAGGTTCACACGGACAAACTTAGTGTACCAATTATTCATTATTTGGAAGAAGGCCTAGCCTCCCCCATTTGGCTCACGGTTACGGGTCTACTTTCTTCAGGCACCGTCCCTTGAGCGGGGGCTAGTGTATTGCTTTCTACGTCATCTACTACAGCTCGGTCGGGATCTATTACTATATGGAAAACACAGTTTAATATCATCAGGAGTCGTCACACTATCACAATTTACGCATGGCATGTATAACTAGACATAGACACATGCTACGTAGTTCGAGAATCGACTAAATTGTAGCTCTGATACCAATAAATGTAACACCCCTTACCTCATCCGATACTGGGACGGGGTACGAGGCATTGCCAGACTTAAACAGAACCAACGTACAAAACTGGGCCATAAATTTTCATCCAAACTAAAACCAAACAATTAAAGTCAATTTGTCCCTATAATGGACCTACGAGGACTAAACCAAACAATTAAAGTCATTAATGGTCCAGGAATAAACCGATAACTTATGGAAATTCTAAGAAAGTTTCTATGTTAGAGCCTCACACACCCGTGTGGAGGCAATGTACACACCCATGTACTTGGGGACATGCCCATGTCCCATACCCGTGTGGAATTGTTTGATTTATTTTTTAATTCAAACCTATAGGGGTTTTCACACAACCGAGCACACGCCCGTGTCTTTATCCCATGTCCCTCACATGGCCTGGGACACACCCATGTGGTAGCCCGTGTGATTTTTAGCAACCATTCTTTTTATGACGTCATCATGCAAATTTGAGGCACATAGCCAAGCCCACTCCCGTGGCTAGAGGCCATGTCCCTCACACGATTGAGACACACGGACATGTCTCTGCCCGTGTGTTTACTACCATGCATGTTAACCAAAAATTCAAGGTGCAGGGGACACACGGCTGGATGACATGCCCATAGGGCTAACTGTGTGTCACACATGGCCTAAACACATGCCCATGTGTCTACCTGTGTGGACCATTTGGAGGCTATTCCCTAAGCCAATGGTAACCCTTAAACAATCATACACTTCTGTATGTTCAATGGCATATTCCATGATATATTTGGACACTTAAGCATGCAACATTATAGCATCACTATGACCCCTTATTATACTAGTCCATTAGTATTCGCACAACCTATTCTTTTAGTCAATCCACACCAATTTCATGGTTTACCATATTCCTTAATATCAATCCATTTATGTGTACTAAATCATGCAACCACATACAAGCGAATAAATAGTCATCCATCAAACCAACACATACACGTCTTAATATGCATGCAAAGGTAAATTTAGGGATACACCCTAATCATTAATATGGACCACATCACATGGCCATATACAAAATAATCAATGCCCAAATGAGCCATTACACTTGGCTACTTCAACATGACACATATACATAAAATAGACAAATTTCCTATACATGTTATGAACAAAATAACTAAACCCCGTATACCCAAACCTTCAAAGATAGTGTGACCTGAGCTCCGACATCTCTCGATCCTTTGAGCTAGCTTGATGTATCTAAAGAGAAGGGAAAAGAGAGGGATAAGCTATAAAGCTTAGTAAGTATACATACAAATAATCTGCATTTTGCAGCTATTGATAGTCTAAGCATAATTACTTATCCATTATGATACTTTTCATCTTATTATATGTATATATATACTTACCTTCCATATTCATATGCATATAATTATCCAAATACTTATCTTTTTATAGTACCATTATCTACTAAGTCCTCATAGGGTTTTAGTACATACCTGTACCATCTTGCACACATATGGCTTACTTACATTTTACTTTTGAAATTCATATTACGTTACCCATTGAACACTTGGAATATAATTCGGACACACAGAAGTAATGCACCGAAGTGCCTGAACGTAGCCTTAGCTACCTGACAGAATATGCAACGAAGTGCCTCATATCACAGAATCACATGCAGCTCTCAACGGGTCTACTCATAGAGCTAAAAGAGTATCCGAACACAATTCAGGATACCTAGCACCCGGACCCTAGCATGTATCACATATTAATTGAGCTTATAACACACGTAACTATCCTAGTGACATGTCACTTGTATTCTCAACTATTCTTAAGGTTCAAACGGGATTTTAGACTTCCAGACCTTTACCGAACGTACTCGCATAGCTGGTTTCTTTCACATTGCCAACGTCTCATAATCATATAGCAAAGCATCAAGACATGTTATATTATCAACATAGCCAAATAAGCATATTACACATGCAAATATCAATAAATCATTTAATAATAATTAATGTATTTATTTGTATATGTACTTACCTCGGTACAAAATATTAGAAATCGAGCTTAAACCTCGTAAACCTTGTTCTTTCCCAGATCGTGGCCCATATCTCGATTCTCTTGATCTATCATACCAAATTTAGCTCGTTTAATACCTACGTTACTCAAAATGACCCAAAATTTATACTTGGGTAAAATTACTATTTTACCCCTTATACTTTCATATATTTGCAATTTAGTCTCTAGGCTCGAATAATGTAATGTATGGGATTTCTTAGTTACCCAAGCCTAATCTAACATTTTTCATGTTCATAAAAGCCCACATTTTCCTTTATTTCACATTTTCCTACCCTTTTTCTACTACTTTTGCAAAATAGTCCTTAAAGCCCTTTTAATGATAATCTACTTAGTAAAAGTTGTTTACCATCCTTTAAGTTCTCATATCCTTCCATAAATCATCAAAACATAAGCTTCTCATGCATGGGTAAATTTCTAAACATGAACCCTAGCATAAAATATGGGTAGAAATAGAGAGAGCAAGTCACTGGGATTTCAAAAATACGAAGAACATTAAAAACGGGGCTTGGGAGCACTTACTATAGAGCTTGGAAAGCTTGAAAACCCTAGTTATGGAGAACCTCTAAATTTCGGCAGCAACATGAGGAGAATGAGCTAATTTTTGGCTTATTTTTCCTTTTTATTTCATTAGTATACCAAATGACCAAAATGCCCCTAATGTCTTTCCTTCAAATTTTTCCATACAAGCTCATTTTTGTCTAAAAACTTAAAAATTGGAAAATTGCTTTTTAAGACCTCCTTAATAATCCAAAGCAATTTCATACAAATTTCTTCTAAAACACAAATTTTGCAACTTATTCAATCTAGTCTCAAATTTCCAATTAGACACCTTATACTTAGAATTTCTTCATGAAACTTTAACACATGCATATATTCATATTCTAAACCTCATAACTATTATAAAATCAATATTTAACGTTGGATTCATGGTCCTGAAACCACTATTTCGACTAGGCTCTATTTTGGGATGTTACAATTAATCCAAAAAAACTATAAAACTTATTTAAAACTAATATAAAAATTTGAATTTACTACTAAAAATTACAAAATATAAAGTAAATTAATTGTAATATGAGACATATTAATAGAATAATATTTAAATTACATCACATTACATTCTATAAAGAAATCTCCATATCATCATCCCAACCAATTACAAACCACCACATTGTACATGGTAAGATTCATCAACTGTTAATATAGTCATTCATGTTGAAGCATGATCTTTCACAACCATTTAAGCATTGTTTAATAAATAACCATTACTAAATCTTAATCAATACATTAACATATTTACAGATATAAATTTAATAAATTCCTCATATAACTTGATGTCAAAATAATAGACCAACAAAATAACCGAACAACTATTAGTATTATTACACTTTATTCGATTAACTAAGAAGATCATTGTTTGTTTAGTCTTTGTCAAATAATATAGCTTCACAAAATTTTCAATTAGAGCATCATACCTCCTATTTACTCACTTATGTCGCCAAACAAAATATAAAGTTATTGTTAGTGTTGAGTTACTTATTAGTTGCGAGTTAAGAAACAACTTGAGTAACAATTATAGGAGTAAATAGTAGAGATGGACAAAAAAGTTATTTATGCGATTTGAAAACCTTTCCTACATCTGTGATGCATTACTTAAAGAGTGATCCACTATGTATCAACAATATAATCCGTGATTTAAGCTCAACTTTCTCACCAAGTTGCAACCTCACACTTATATATCAGCTAAAATCACTTTGCCACTAAGACTTCCCCTTGAAAACTTAGTTGCAAACTAAACAACAAAACAATTTGTTTACAAAGTATTTGCACTATAACAAGTTCTTAAGGCGAACTAAATTTGTGCTCTCTTCAACACATACATAATCCAGCCTTCCCTAAATAGGAATTATAAGTTTGAAATCTCCACTTAGTGTAAATGAGATATGCCCCTAAATTGTGCACCAATTCATCTTCTATATACCATCAAATAACTTAAATTCAACTCCAATAGAAATTAGATCTCCTCTAATATGGTAACCCTATCACACCAAACTTCTCCAAATAAAATCTTTATTTGATTGCAATTCAACAAGATCAACTTCATATAATTGCTGCCCAAATTTCTCAGAGAGATGTAAGAGTTAAAACAAGATTTTCTAGGTCAAAAGATGCCAACTTATAGAGTAAGTTGCACAATCGTCCAATTTCTAAGTGAGATGTAACTGGAGGTGTATTTGGAATGTGTAATTAGCACTAACATTTTTTTTTGTCTATTTCTGAAATTAATTCCTACATTTTCCTATATTCTTACATTATAGGTTTTGATCATATCTGTTCTTTTTGATACTATGCCTAGAACTACCATAATCCCTCCTCAACCCATAAATAGGAGGATAATGCATTTTAGCACACACGAACCCACATCCTATTGCATTGACAACAATGTTCATGCCAATTAAGTTAGAAGCATTCCTATTCTTCACTTGGCCTTTCAAATTCTTCATGTTAGGTAATTGAACCATTGTATGGTATTAAGATAATCTATGCTTGCTTAAGCCTAGATTGGCTTAAAATATGAGCCTTACATTTTGCCAAGTCTGTCAATATTTGTAAAATACTAATTTATACCCATTTTAGGCTCACTCATATTTCTTTTAAAAAAATTATTTAATAATTAATTATGTTAGTCCAATTTAATTTTTAATAATTTTCTTTTATTGAAAATTTTAAACATAGACAACATAATTTTTAAGGTTTACATTATATTGTTATAATTTTTCTAACTAGATTTAATTTTTATGTGATAAATTACATAATATATAAAAATAAATAAAATAATATATTACAATATTAAAAATTTCTTGGGTTTGGGCCTCGAATGTTTGATCTCAAGCCCAATTCATATTTTAAATGGATTTAATTTTCTTGTCCAAGCTCATTTTTTGAATCTAATATTTATTTAAATTTTTTCGTATTTGATTGTGTTCGTTAAAACTTTCAAAATTATATTCGTAAAAGTTTGCAAACATATTCATATACATATAATTAAATATATTCACAAATAATTATAAAATTAATCATAAATAATAAAAAATTATTTGTTTAAGATATAAAATATCAAAATTAATAATTATATTATAAAATATAAAATACTTTTTTAATAGTAAACAATAAACAAGTTTTATGTGATTGATTAAATGAATAAATCAGCCTTCAACAAATTTATTCGTGAATATAAATGAATGAGTTAATTACATCATACATTTCTAAACTATAGCATTTATTCTAAATTGGTCCCGAAACTTTAAAATATTCTAATTAAGATTATATCAATAAAGTCATTTCATCTCTAAAAATAATAATTTAACCGTTAAATGTGATGTCAAATCTTATGTGACATAATTTAAAATGAAAAGTTTAAAGAAAAATGTATATTGTAAAAAATTAATGTTTTAAGAATCTTCGTTTTGGGGTTTTCAAGTCTTTTACAAAAGTTTTATCGCTCACTCTCTTTTTTTCAGTTTTACTTTATTTTTAGTTTTTACTTTTAAAAGTCATGAGGTAATGTTTTACTTTTTTTTTTTAATTTTCATTTTAAATTATGTCACATAATATTTGGCGTGTCACTTAACAGTTAAATTAATGGTTTTTATAATTGAATAAACATCAATAGTTTGAGGATGAAATTAAAATGTTTTGAAGTTTGGGAGCCAATTTAAAATGAAGATCATGATTTAGGGATGTCTAATGCAATTATCTCTAAATGAATTGAACATGTCATTTTTCGTTAATTTAACAAACAATCATTAAATTTTGTTGATATTTATTTATTTAACTCGATAAAAAATATAAAAATGGTTAAATTATGTTGTTAGTCCTTGTACTTTATGAAAGTTGTAGATTTAGTTCATGTACTCAATTGTAGTCCATGTACTTTTCAAATTAATCAATTTTAGTCCCTGTACTTTTTGAATTACATTTATGTTAAACTAAGCTTTATTTGATAATATGTTTTGATATAAAAAAATTAAAGTATTTTTGAATAAAAATTAAAATTGAACAAAATTGACAAAATGATTTTTCAAATTGAAGTCTAAGAGATAAAATTTTGAATCTTTATTTTGAACTCCTAGAAAAAATTTTAATCAACTTTAAAATCAAGCTAAAATGCTTTTAACCAAGTAAAAACTCTTTTAGCAAGTCAAACTATTTTTCAAACAAATCAGAAAAACTTCAGGTCAAAAAGCATCAATATTTTCAAAATATTGATACCCTTTGATAATATGGTACCAAACTGGCATTTTGTTTTTCACAAATTCAGCTAAGTACCGATCCGGTGTCAATACCTTTTATATGGTATCAATAAAATCTTTCTGGTACTGATATTTCAGCTCCAACGGTCACTGAATTTAGCATTTATTGCAAAAAAATGTCAATACATTTTATTTGGTATCAATACTCACTGTTGCAAGTGAATTAAATGCTCTGATTTTCACATCCCCAACAACTCTATTCATATTTCCAACAACCACAACGGATGAAATTCAATTCAGGGGTATAATACCAGCTTCCAAATATCCTACAAGAACAAGAAAGTATATTCAAGCAAAAATCATGAATCAAACAACCTTTGTGCCAAATACTTCTATATTTTTCTTTCATACACTTGTGAGCTTTATTTCCATTCTTTTTACTCAAGTGTTTTTAATTGCAATTGAGCTTAATTTGTAAACACTATGATCTTGTAAAGATTATTTCTTTAGTTTGCTTCTTTGTATCTTTTTTATAGGGTTTGTATCTTAAGATTTGTGTAGAAATCTTAAGGGAGTTGTAAGGTTAAACCTTATCCTTAAAAGTTATCAAATTAGTGAATTTGAGAAAATTCTTAATTGTGGAAAACTAAGATAATGGAATAGACAATTGGGGCTGAATCACTCTAAATTCTTATGTTTAATTCTCCATCATTTCTCGCTAGCTTTCTCAAATTTTTTTAAAAGTCAATTCACCTTCCCTTTTTGCAATTTCGGTTTGATCATTTGAGCTAACAATTTAGTCCTAACTCAAATAGTAGTAGTTAAATCTGTTTGGTTAAATTCAATTAAGTCCTACACTAGGCGTGCGATTTTAGATTTAGTCCATATTCTTCATTTGGGTCATTCTAAGTCCCTATACTTTTTGAATTTTGAAATTTCAATTTTGATGCAAATGACAATCGTTAATATATTAACTGGACTTTTAGCAAGTAATATATGGAAATAGCAAGCTAATATAACATTAGACACATAATAATATGTTTGCCCCATCAAATTTTGAAGATAACAAAACTTAATAATTATAATTGAAATTTTAAAATTTTTAAAAAAATACAGAAATTAAAATTATCAAATTAAAATGAAATCGTAAAGTACAATTAAGGGTAACAGTAGAATTTAACCTCATATAAACACGACTATTTTACCCAAATGATCCCCAAAAAACAATTATTACGTAAATGACTCTAGTTAAAAAATAATCACATAAATTACTTAAAATGAACAATAAAATTGGGTTATGGGGACTAGATGGTCGACACCGCTATTTTTTCTAACACAATAATTGGTTGGTGATTGTGTCAGAGGTTAAAAATATAATTTTTGGGATTTTGAACACTTGATAGCCGACACTCATGTATTTTTTTCAAACCATATCATACTAGTATATATTTATACCATTATTTTAAAAAATTTTGGGGTGTTGGCACACTGATGGCTGGCACACTTTTATCAAATAATAATAATTTTTTTTGGCTGTTGGCACACTAATGGCCGACATCCATTTATCTGATTAAAATATTTTGAGTCAGGTGCTGGCAAACAAAGACCCAAAACAATACTAGCTTGCTGACATGTCAGATGCTGGCTAACAAAGGCCCATGCTGACACATTGAACCAACAAAAGGAGACGAGAATATTGTAACATTAACCCCTCCTCGTTTTCTCATCTTTTTTATTTCCCAAGTTTATTATAAATTTTATATTTTAAAATAACATTGGACTACTTATCATGTTGTTAATTATTATTGCATTATTCATATTATTATTGAATTTAAAAATTAATTTAAATTTAATATGCACAATTAAATTAAATTTTTTTTCATAAAATTATAACCTATTTTAATAATTTTCATCTTTTATAATAATTCAAATAAATATTGCTAAATTATAATTTAAAGTTACAAAATCGTAAGTTTTATCAACAAAATAAACAATATTTTCTTTAAAAATATACAAGATAAATTTATTTATAAATTAAATTTTAAAATATAAAAATAACGTAAATATTTTCAAATGATTTTTTTATAATTAATTTAATTTATAAGATAAGTTTCTTTTATAAATATACTACACATTATTTCTAAATTTAAAAATTTTAAATCTATTTAAAATTATTTTTTAAATACTATTTAATTATTTTTAAACTTATAAATATATTACATGTTACTTTTTAAAATAAAAGAAATAATAATTTAGTAATATTTATTTAAATTATTATATAAACACACACGAAAACTAAATCAAATGTTGTATTTATCTATAACATTAAATATAACCCAAAATTCCAAATAAATTGAGTTATAATAATTTGGACAATAATGTATTGGGGTTGGAGAAAAAAGACAACTGACACAAAAAGAAAATCATGTAGATATTGGTGAACGAAAGGTCAACTCTACTCTATCTTGGGTGCATAACGTGAGCCTGACCTGACATATCTCGAGCCACGTGAAAGTTTGTAGCTTTATTTATCTGATATCATATGCACCACCACTTTGCTTTCCTGGTTTTTTTCAGACGGTATCTACTGTTCTGTTTTTCCGACGGTTACAATTCGTATTTGTTTTCATTTTATAAAAAAAATATATAAAAAAATCTTAAAAAATTATAAAAAATTAATTAAGTTTCTGTATTAAATTTATATTCAATTAAGTTCTTACCGTTAATTAAAATAATCAACTAAGCTTATCCGTTGATGGTTTTTATCGCTGATCATCTTCACCATTAAAATAATTTATGAACCAATAAATAGTGACAAGTGACAACTTCTAGATTAATCTAATAGTTTTCAATAAAAATGATTAAAAAATCATAGAAATTTATAAAAAAAATTATAAATTACAAAATTAATAAAAATATATTTAAAATTTTATAAAAACGTATTAAAATTTTATAAAATTTTATAAAAATTATAAAAAGAAATTATCAAAATTATTCAAAGTATTAAAATTGATATAAACTTATCAAAATTATAAAAAAAAATCATAAACACTTTGATGGATATATTGAGTGGCAAAGATAGATCCGGAGACGATATTGAATTAAACAGTAGACTTCGAGGCACGGGTGACGCTTTCCAAAGAAAACTATTTGTCCTCATACAAAGTTGCTAAAGGGTTAAGACAAAGGTCATCCCGGAATACAACGAAGCTTTTGAATTTCAACGAAGCTGATTTTATGATCTTTTATATCGTTATATTAAGGATAATTAATTTGATGAGGTTTGGGCAAGATCAAGATGAATTAAATATTATTTTATGAAAATGGATTTATGCTCTAAATATGGAAGGCTTGTTCAATCTTGGTAGGTATTTTATTGTCAAGGCAAGTTTTTTTGAATTGGTTGTCGAAATGCCAATGGTAGTGCCCACGATGGCTAGCACAACAACAAACAACATAACTTGCAATTTTTGAAGTTCACAACCTTTTCAACAAAATTAGTTCGTCAGCTACTTGGATAATTTTGTGGATGTGTGTTTGCTCGTATTTGAAGACCCATCTTGTGGAGCAACAAATTTGTTAAGATTGAATCAATCCAAATCAAGCAAATCAGATCCCTTGTTTTGTGGAGATTGACTTAACTTAATTGAAGACTTATCTTTGAGATCTTTGATTTATTTTGGACTTTATGAGAATATTTGTAAAGCCTTTTTATAAGGATATTTTAGTGGGAACTTAAGTGTAATTGATCTTTTATCTTAGCAAGCCTTAATCTATTATATATTAGAGGCTTAGGTAAGTTAGAAGGGTGTAGTTTTTATAGAACTCATCTATTCATTTAGGAGCTAATATTTGAGAGTGAATTGAAACTATAAAACAAGTTTGTTACTTGGTTTTACAGCTTGAGTTTTCAGGGGGAACTTGGAGATGAGTGATCTAAATCTTTAGGTATAAAAGTGAGGTTGCTATACTAGGATGTGACTGGACTTAAATCACTTCTTGTATTGGGATTAAAGGCAATGAATTTTCTCATTAAGCTAGACTTAATAGACGTAATGAAACTGATTTGCATAAACAATCCTTATACTCACTATACCATACAATTCCTTAATCACTCCATTTTTTTTCTTTTATTTTGAAACCACCTTGATTTATTTACCTAATCCCCTCAATATTAATGGTTGAACGTATAAATCCGTGCAAGGACAAGGAAATAAAGGATCAAATAAATTATATATTAGGCTTAAGGTTTCATTTTTGGTTCATCAAAAAAATTGATTAAGGCTCAAAATAGGTATTAGGGAAATATTTACGAGATAGCTTTTTGATTTGAAAGTTTGTCTACCAAACAATGTCTTAGGTCGTCCCTAGGTAATTCAATACATGGACTAAATCGGCCAAGTCTATCAATTTCTACAACCTATAATCCAATTAAACATGCATGTTATTTATATATCTATTTATCATGTGGTATACTTAACATCTTAAATCTATTCACAGTTCAATAAATTGAACTAAGTAGTCTAAAATTAAAATTTTAGAATCAATTATTATCAAACTAAAATTATAGGTTTTTTTACAAAATCTTATTACCATGTTCCTAATCAATCACTTGTATTTCTACAAGCTCAAGCACATAGAAAACATGCAAAAATAAAAATTTAAAAGCTACTAAAAGCAAAGAAAAACAAAATAGAATAACAGAAAAATTTAAAAATTTCCCCAAGTCACCCCCAAAATTTATTCGACACACTGTCCTATATGTGCAATAAAAATATAAAGGAAAGAGGTTACCTGATTGACATGATTCGTGCAACGCTATTGGTGGGACTACTCCCCATTTTTAGTTTTACTCTATATTGTTGTGCCTTCAAAAATTTGAGGCTTCTACTAAGAAAAACTAAACACCACTACCTATATAAAATATTAAAGTCTTAAATAATTAAAAACTAAAATAATAATTAAATCATGCCAAATAAAAATAAAAAAACTAAGTCCAAATAAAAATGAAAAGAAGTGAAATTTTTTAAAATTAGTCAGAATCAGGATCCAACGTTTCATTCGCTTTGCTCGGTTCACCTTTCAAATCCTCTAAATCTTTTTTGAGGTCTTACTCTTCTTCCAATTCCTTCTCTTTCTTTGCCTTTATTGGTTTGATCTTTACCTCGTACTTAGCTACTGGGAATTGTAGCAGCTTCAACCCATTTTTCCTTGCATAATCTTCAAAAATTGGCCCAGCATTTTGCATCCATCGAACAATCCATTTCGAATCGAGTAGAGTATTCTTGCCTAGATGTGATTTTCTATTTTTCACTCTCTTTAAAAATATATTCCACATGCAGTTCCAATATCGAAAGTTTTCTTGGTTGTAAAACATGACCCGATCATCTTATTGGCACCTTCGTTTGCTGGATAAGGTTGTCACTAAGTGCGGGAAAAGTAATTCCACCTCGTTTTTCCTTGCGCATTAGAGCATGCTCCGATATATCCATGTTCCAACACAAACTCTTTCCTTCATTAAAATTGCATAAAACAATGTTGTCTAGAATGTATCGAAGTTGGACATGTCTGTCGCAGGGAAAATTCTAGTGCTGATAAATTTTAGCCACATTTAGACCTTTAAAGTTAACTTCGTCTAGAATAATAATATGAGATAGTCTATTCCCAAATGATGTTTCCACTCACCTTTTCTGTTCATAAGGAGCTTAATTATATCTTCCATATTTTCTCTTGGAAAATATATTAAATCTGTGCGTTGTACAAAATCATGGAGATATAATGGATTATCGTAATATCTTGCTATCTTAGAAGGCAAGATAGAAATTTGCTTACTTCGAACTAATATCTGTATCCACAGAACTTCTATCGGTTTATTTGCATCTGCCTCCTTCAACATGGCGTAAAACTCATGCACAATCGGAAGGTACATCGAATCGGTCGGGGTTGTACAAAACTTCTCCCATTGATGAAATTGAATTAACTCTTGTGTCTCGCTTTGCAATGCGTTTAGCGAATCGAAACATTGTTCTTGCAATGGGAATTTTCACTTTTGAAAAGGTTGCTACGCATTATGTTGGGGTTATGAAACAGATAAAAGACAAGGAATTTACGAAATCCCAAATAAAAGAGTTGTGAATGGTGATTTGGTTGGTTATGACAGCTTAGAGGGTGTAGTAGTTGGTAAGGGAAATATATAGAAGTCATCTAGGGCTTTACCTACGGTGCAAACTTGTTGAATATCTTTGAAGATCGCGTCAAACCAAGAACGTAAAGTTGCCAAAAATGGCTTGCTTGTTGTACCATAGAGGGTGCATGGCATGACAGGACTCTATTGTGTCTTCTATTTTTGATGAATTCTATGGTGTGTCATGCCATAGGTAAGGCATGGCGTGATATGAAAACAAAATTCTGCCTTTTTAGGCTCGAAGGGGTTGTGTCGCACCATGGAATTGTTGTGTGATGACATGACTTCAATTTTGCCTCTCCAGGACTTGTAAAAGGCCCTCAGTTGCTCGTACATACACCCTACTAATGTCTAGCTCCTCTGTTGCTATCGAAAACATGTTTCCTTCTAATTCTAACATAATAAAAAATCTAATTCCTACATCTAACAAATTAAAAACAAATTAGTATACAATATTTACAAATTAATGAAGTTTGATATGTTACAATCTACATTATGCTACCGAAATTGTCTAGTAATTCCTTGAACTTCACCATCATCTTTATCTATCGTTCTCGAGCATCTTGGCTCTCCCAAATGATTCCTTTTCTTCCAGGATCTATTTGTTTCTTTCGTTCTCTTGCATTCTGGGTACCTACAATTGCATAACTCGGAAAGTACCTTTGATTAAAGCAGTTTAAATTGAATAGAACGTAACATTCCTCCTTAAGCAATCCCTTATTTTGGGAATCTTAGCAACATTTGAACACTTCTATCTTTTCATTGATTTTTATAATTAGCTCGTTTGGCTCAAGATCAATTGTCGATTTAGAAGTGGCCAGAAAAGGCCTACCCAATAAAATGGGGATTCCTTAAAATCAAGGACTACAAAATCAATGGGGATTACGAATCCTTGTACTTTGACCAATATATCCTAGAGTATACCTTTTTGATGCACCAAGGATCTATCAACTAATTGCAGCATTATCGAAGAGTTCTTTAGTTTCCCAACTTTGAGTTTTTGATAGATCGATAAGGGCATTAAGTTTATGCTAGCCCCTAAATCGCAAAAGGCTTTGTTGAAATGATATCCCCTATCTCAATTGGAATTGTAATGCTACCTGGATCTTTTAATTTTGGGGGTATCAATGTCAATTTGCTTACCTTTTTAATCTTTTCATGTCATTTCATGACTTCTTTTAGGTACTTGGCATATTTAGGGCTTTTATTGATAAGTTCTAAGAGTGGCAAATTGACATTGAAGGACTTAAAAAAAATTAAGAAAATTAATAAAATCTACCTCGTCCCTCTTTTGCTTGTCATCTAGTCTAGTCAGGAACAGTACCTTTGCCGTGCTTAGGTTTGATATTGTAACGCCCTAAAAATTTAATATTCTAATTGTGAGAATCTGCTGTAATTAATTTCTGTATCTTTGGTTTTGTGCTCTGCTTTTGTGTTAAGATCTGAAGTTCAAATTGAGTTGCTAAAAGTTTATTGTTTTTAAAATAACCCTGATCTATGTGTTAGGTAGTTAAGTGCGATTCTGGGTAAATCAGTGTTAAGAATGAGCCTGGTGGTTCACTAGTTAAGCATCTGTCTGTATTCTGTCTGGTTGTGAGTTCAAGTTCCGTCGTACGCGTAGGAAATATTTTTTTTGCAATTGTCGAAAGGGAGATGGTGGTTAACTTAAGACGTTTTAAGAAATTCTATCGTTCTTTTTTTTTTAACTTTAGTTCTTTGTTTTTCGTCCTTCCTTTCTTGATTTTTCTTCTTACTGCAATCGATTTTTGTGCAAATTGGGAAGTTCGTTGCTTGTGAGGTTGATATTGCGTAATTTCCATTGTAAATTCCTTTCGTTTGTGATTTTCGTTCTGTTAACATTTTTTTGTCAAAATGGGACTTTGCTCGTTTATTTTAATTTTTATTAAACACTCGGTTGGTTACTTTGTTTAGGCAAGGATATTGCAAAAGACGTTAATCCATCGTATTAGTTTGATTTCTACTATTTCGTACGAGGTGAGTGTGCGAATTGGAATAGAATTGAGTCGAACCTTTCGACATTTTTTTTAACAATAGGTTGATTTCGCTAAATGTTGAAATTGATAGTGTAATTGATTTTGGAATGATTAATTAGGTTCTGGGTAGTCTCCGTGTTGTTTATCTGTCAAAACGAAATCAGGTGTGTACCAGAAACTTTAATTTTACAAGTTTTAGATTGCCAAAAATGGTGGCTGTCGACGCTACATGGCCAGGCACTCGGGTGTGTGTCTAGGCCGTGTGAGCCACACAGACGTGTGGTCGGCCATGTGGTCAGTCATGTAACTCACTGTTCATCGAATTGGGGCCCCACGGGCTGGCACACGGGCATGTGCCCAGTCTGTGTGTGGCCAAATTAATGCAAGGTTCACACGGGCATGAGACGAGGGCATGTGCCCAGGTCGTGTGAGTCAAAAGGGCAAGGAAATAGCTGTGTGTCCAAGCCTTGTAACTCTCTATTTACATGTTAGAACTACACTGGCAAAGGGCATGGGCATGTGCCCAGGCCATGTGAGCCACACGGGTATGGACATGGCTGTGTGTCCAAGTTGTGTGGCAGTATAAAGGAGTCCTGAAACCCATTTTTGAGGTCGTAAATATGGTCTATGACTGATAATGATTTCCTCATTGTATGAATGATCTGAGCTTGATTGTGTGAGAACTCTCTAATACTCTGTAACTAACACATGAATGTTATAACTGTAAGTGCATTGTGAATATCTGTACTCTGCATATGCATAGGTTGGGATGTTGTGAAGAAGGAAGTAACTTACTCTGAATCAGTGGTTAAGCCACTATGTGAATAGTTTTGATTCTGGCGCTTTGACACATTATGATCCAGCAACTAAGCTGTGTTACTATAAACGTGTCAAATAAACACTTCGAGGTGTGTAGGGATGGATGGGCATTGAATGTCCTTAATGGTGTGTTGGGATGGTCAAAGATGGTGTGTAACAGATGGGGTTTAGGAATATGTACATTTGAATTTGATCTGCGATATATATATGAGATTGCATATATATATAAATATATTTATACAACTGATCTATTCTAAATATGAACTGTAAATTGTAACGCCTCGAATTTTGGGCCTAGATGAATTGGGCTTTGGGCTTTGGGTCTCATAAAATTTTTAAGTGAGCAAGAAAATGACAAGTGACATGTTGGCTTTAAGGGTTTAAAGAATTTGAAGTGTCTAGATATGTTGGAGAAGTTCTGGGTTCGAGTTTTGTGGTGGAGGAATTTTAATTTAATTATTAGAAGAATTAGGGTTGGCAAGTATTAAATAAAGATAGGGGAAAATAGCATCAAAAAGCCTTGTGGTGGAGTGGTTAAGTGATGCCACTTAGGGAGTAGAGAGGTGGCGTTAGTAGCTATCAAGAAGATCCAAGGTTCGAATCCTAGCTTAGTATTTTTAGAAGTTTAATTTTGGCCTTCTAGAAGGTTGGAAATGGCGTGAAAATGGACTCTAAGGGGAGTGTTCAGAAGAGAAAATTAAGGAAAAGATCAAGGGGTTATTAGAGAGAAAAATGAGGAGATGAGAAGGGAGAAGTGATGGAGCCGAATTAGGAATTGGGCATGGAAAATTCGGCTATAAGGGCTATAAATAGGGGCCGAATACAAGGTTGCCAGGCTACTTCCGAAATTCTTCTTCACCTTGTTGCTAGAAACCCTTTTCTCTTCAAGATCCAAAAAGTCGAAAACCCTTTTGTTTTTTTCTTTTCTTTTCTTTGGGCCAATTTCTATTCTTTTCTACACAATTTTCTTTGTTTCACTTAGCCGATTTCTTCTTCTACTTTTCTTCTTTAATCTGTGCCAAATAAACCTTATTCACCATACTAAGTTTAAAAGCCGAATCACCCAAGGGCCGAATACTCTTTAAACAAATCTAGTGTAAGTGTTTTACAATCGCTTTTCTTTGTTAAGTATCGATTATTGTCCCTCACTCTTTCTAATCAACTATGGTAGGGAATTAGTATCGGATCTCGGATCTTAGCTCCCTGCTGAAATTGCCTTTAGGTGTTTGCAGTGTTGGTAAGTATTCCTCTCCCATTGGCTCAGGTGGTCGAATGTTCATAGTTAAGGTAAGGGGACTTGTGTTGGATACGAGTAATCTATTATTCTGGTTTTAATAGTTTAGATTGGTGCAGATCTGGGAGTTGATCGTGGTTAGTGATTTAAGAAGGGGATGTTATATTTATCACGCAAGGTAAGGTTAAGGTGAGGTTTCGGTTTTAGTAAAGATATGTATTAAGCATGCGATTAATGGAAGGGTGATATCATTTGTAGGTTGGTGACTAAAGGAATCTCAGCACGCTTGCTTACCAGGTGTGTACATACACTGCACGCACACTATGAATCGATAAAAGCCGAAATGCCAAAAAGTTGAGAAGCTGAAATGTCGAAAAGCCAAAAGTTTGGCTACGGTAGTCTTACGAGTGCGCGAACACTCATAAGGGGAGACCGATAGGTTTCCTGAGGCCCATAGGCAATTCCGTGGACTTGGGTTGTGATTTGGCCATATGGGTCGGAATGGGCTAAATGGGCCCGATGGGCTGTTGGGCCCATAATAGGCAAAAACTGAATATTGATACTATGTGATAGAAATTTGTATGTGAGCATGAATATAAAAGTGTCTGGGCCTAACGGGCCATATAAATATGATTTGGGCCTAATGGGCCATATCTAGGTGATTTGGGCCAAATGGGCTAGATACAGGTATGTGAATTTGATTGGGCTTTGTAAGGGGTTTTGGGCCTAGAATATGATAACTACATAAAACTTAATAATTATTTGCGACCATGGACAAGTCATAGGGTTAAGGTGTGGCAACGGGTATATGCATGTTTAGGATTAGATCTAGGGAGAGCTTGGTACTTAAGCGGTCTTAATGACCCATCTCCTCTTCTCTGGAATCCTACCTGGTGCATATTCGCTCATCTTAGCTCATGGGATTCGTTAACGGGCCAAGGTAAGTGAAAACCATAATAAAAGGAAAATTATTGAAATGCCCCTAAAGGTAAAAATGACCAAAATACCCTTAGGTGTTGAATGTGAGTTTTATGGATGAGACATGCATACATATGATTTTCTGCTTAGGTTGCATATGGGTTGGGAATTATGGAACGGAGGAAGTATATGAGGATCGCATGGTTGCTTGACAATCGTGGATCCACCGACGGCTTTTAAAGCTCAATATGCAAATGAAGGTAGTTCCGCAACCGGGCCACCATTGATGTGTCGGTTGGGTGGGTCGATATTTATATCCCCACATGGTGTGACAGGGGATGGAGCTGGTGTGTAGCGGATGGATAATTTGGATGGGATTGCAATGCATGTTTGATGTATGATGGTTTTTTTTGAATGCTTGTTTTTGTCGAGGGTTGTACACACTGAGTTTGTGAAAACTCACCCCCTCTTTTATTTTATTTTCAGGTGATGCTCAGTAGAAGGTTCGATGTTTGGAGGGACTCTAGGTGGCCAGCTAGCAAGATAATTTGGACTTGTTTTTTTTAATCATATAAGTTTTTATTTTATTAAGTATGTTTCAGACCAGATTGTAATAAGGTTTTCATTATGTTATTATTACTTAAATTATTGTTATTATTTTCATTGTAATTACGAGAAGTTGAACATGGGTTTCCTAAATTATAGTATTTTTTCTATGTTTCCGCAACTAAATTTTAAAATGACATGTTTTCGTAAAATCATATGTTTTAAACAAGTGATTGAAATTAGTTTTTTTTAAGTTAATTAAGGTTTCTTTTATTTTAAGAAGGGTTTTCAATAAAAACACGGTTTTCGCTAAAACACTTCAATGTGACACATCAGATTCGGCCATAGCGTCTGGGCTGGGTTTGGGATGTTATATTAATAGTCCTGTACCGAACCAAATCTCTGAATATAACTACTTTATAAATGAATACGAACTGAACAATTTAACTTCGATTATGCACTAACTTCATAACTCATTTTGTTTTGGTTGAATTTCAGGTGATCCCCAATCTTGAACTTGTCAGCGCAGCAGATGCTCGGTCAAGCTTCTACCTTTCTTTAAATAGTGTGTAGGAGTTTGGTAACTATATTAGGATGTATCTGGAAGACTATATACTTAGTTCGTTTTATGGTAAATGGGTTATGAACTATGGTTTAACTTTATTATGTTGTTGTGTGATAATTGATAATTGATGAGGAAACTCTCGAAACTTGGGCTAGACGTTCAGATTGGGCTTAGGGTGTTGCATTTAGTGGTATCAAAGCTAGGTTTGTCAACACTCCAACTGTGTTTAGGCTCATAATGTCTGAGAAAAGTAACTTAGTGATAATTAGTATCTGAACTAATATGAAACACTGAAACTCTAGTAAACGACCAAACCTCCGATGCTGACTCGCATTTCTGTTGTGTTATAAAGATTATGATCCCTAAATTGTTATGGGTAAAATGTTTTGGTGCGAACTAGTGAAACTATTCTGCTGGATGTCTGAACTGATCTGTGTAATCTAATATTGTAGCTAGATTGCATTTATGAGTTTGCACGATAGTCGTGGACGTGGTATGCGGGGGCGTTAAGGACGCCGAGGAGGAGCTCGAGCAAAGTTATCCTTATGGGAAGTCTACCTAATCTGAAGACCAGCGAGACTGTTGGTACTCACACTACTGAGACGGAGTCCCAAGCTCTGACGGTTGGGGAGAACACACTGTCCCAGGCCATGATTCAAGCACTGGAGAGGGTTGCAAGGACCCATTCGGGATCAGGAAGCCCAGGGTCAGTTACTGAACAACTCTGGTCGAATAGGGCTGAATTATCCAGGGGTGTCTTAGGAGTCGCTCCCACTATTGCTGAGTATTGGCTCGAGGCTACTGAGCGTATTATGATAGACCTTGACTGTACTCCTACTCAAAAGCTAAGGGGTGCCGTGTGCCTACTCAGGGATGAAGCTTATCACTGGTGGTTAACCGTTGAGCAAGGTGCTCAGCCAGAGCAAATGAATTGGGACTATTTCAAGAATGCCTTTCAAGGTAAATATGTAGGAACAAGTTCCGTTGAGGCTTGTTGACGCGAGTTTATGAGCCTAATTCAGGGCGACCGGTCTATGGTTGAATATGAAAGTTAGTTTTTGTGACTGAGTAGATATGCACGGACTTTAGTAGTGTCCGACTATGATAAGTGTGTGCGATTTGAGGAGGGATTTAGATATGACTTGTGAGTTCTGATAGCTCCACAGAGGGAGCGAGTTTTTGCGGTTCTAGTTGACAAAGCGAATATAGTGGAAGAAGTGAAACACACTGAGCATGAGCGTAGTGGTCGTGATCGTGAGAAGGATCAAAATAATGTTAAGAGGGATTCGGGTCCCTCTGGTCCTAGTCGGCTCCCTAAGAAACGGGAGAGATTTGATAGGCCGCCGAGGGCCGAGACTTTAGTGGTAGCAATCGAGATTCAGCTGTACAGTGATTGTAGGAAGCACCATCCGGGCGAGTGTTGGAGGAAACTAGAAGCATGCCTCTATTGTCATTCGATGGAGCATCGAGTTAGGGATTACCACCATCGACCTAATTTAGTGTCAACTGCGGCACAAACTCCGGCTCCAAATTCTGGTCGGCCTCCGAGAGAGGTTCAGCAACCCTTCAAAGGTCGAGGTACTAGTAGGTGAGGTAATGGATTTGGATGAGGATAGAGAGCACCTGGTAGAGGTGCAGGTCAGGCTAAGGCTCGTCAGTCGGTACTAGTTTATGCGACGAAAGGTCGCGAGGAGAGCGATGATGCTAATGTTATTGCAGGTACCTTCTTTATTCATTCTGTTCTGTATTATGATCTCATTGATATTGGCTCTACTCACTCGTATATAGCTAGTGTTGTTTCTATAAATCTGAATTTAACTGCTGAGAATACTGCTAGAGAGTTTTTTGTGATTAGTCTGTTGGGACAGTCAATCCGATTTGATAGAGTATACAGACGGGTACCCTTAGAACTTTAGGGCACGATATTTCCAGCTGATTTAATGGAACTGCCCTTTAATGAGTTTGAATTGATTTTTGGAATGGATTGGCTTGTTGAGTATCAGGTCAATCTAGACTGTGCAACCAAAAGGTTTACTCTGAGACCAATTGAGAATGACGAGGTGGTTGACACCCCTCACCCGTATCCAACGCCGAGACATGGTTCGAGGCGTTACCGGACTTAAACATTCACAACATGCAAAACCAGGCCACAAAATTTTTACCAAAAATTAAAACATCTTGAACACATGCATATCGTCCCTTATATAGGCCTTTGAAACCTTTAACATACATTGGGGTGGTTCGGGACTAAACCAAGAACTTTGAAAATCTTTGGGCAACTTAACTAATTTTCTTGCTTTGGAGAGTCATACGCCCGTGTGGATTGGGCCGTGTGGTCACACATGTCCGTGTGGCTTGGGACACGCCTGTATCCTCAGCCCGTGTAACTCTCTGTTTGTGACATTAGCAACCGTTTAAGGACACACTACCAAGGCACACGCCCGTGGCGAGAGGCTGTGTCCTCTACACAGCTGAGACACACGGCCGTGTGTTTACCCGTGTGTTCAAAACTTAGACTAATTTCTAAGCCTTTTTGTCATTTTCACATGTACACACATACATTTGACCTTGTCATCTTATTAATTACTTATACCATATACTTCTCATACATAGTGAACGAGTACAATCATAAGACAATAACACATATCATGGATAGATAAGCTTACAAGCCAAAATCATTATAAGCCACATCTCACGGCTATAAGAAATAAGTCAATATAAGCCAATACATTTGGCTATTCACAACAACATTCATCATAGAAAAACTAAGTCCCTATACATGCCACTCACTTGAAAACATTTAACTTACGCATGTCAATATTCCAAAGGTAATGGCTCGATAGTGTGATGCTGCCTTCGACAATCTCCAACCCTGAGCTGACCTGACAAAACTAAAAGTAATGGAAAGGAATGAGTAAGCTTTACGCTTATTAAGTTCACATGAAAAAAATATAAACAATGTGATAACATGTTAGTTTCAAATTCTTTCTATTTATTCAAATTCCAGCTAAGCTATTTTCTCAAGTCACAGTCAATAAATCATTTATATCTAGAGTTACAAGACTCCAAATCAAGTTCTGTTAATTTTACCAGAAACTAGACTCATATTCCTTCTTTTAAATTTTTAGAATTTTTGGTCTAGCCAATAAGTACAGTTTATTATTTAAAGTCTCCCCTATTTCACTGTTTGACAACTTCGACCTTTCTTCACTAAAACTTATTTATCTCATAGTACGAGACTCAGATAATGTTTCTGTCTCTTTCTTGTGAAATTATACTCATTAAGGATTTTATTCATATAATTTATAACTCATAATTATTTTCGTACAATTTATAGTGATTTTCCCAATTTAGAATAGGGAATTTTGAACTCATTCTAACTTTGTCTCACAAGAATTCAAATGTCTCATAATACAAATTTTTTTAGCTTACACCGTTTCCTTTATGAAAAAATAGACTCATTAAGATTTAATTCCATATTTTATTCAACCTCTAAATCAGTTTTCACTATTTTTAGTGGATTTTCAAATTCAGACCACTGCTATTGTCCTAATCTGTCTTTGTGCAATATAATGATAACTATCACAAGCTTGTCATAGAAATTATTCTCATAAATATCACTCATTCATTTGCACTCTTTTCACAAGTCCATTTCATTTCACATGTTAAACATGTACTCATGAGTTTCGAGTATGTACCTGTACTATCTCTTAGCACAAATACTCATGCAAGCAGGACAATCATATGCATCATACTAGTTTCAACTAAGTATAGATAAGTTTATCATACCATTTTTCTTTATATTACTATGTATGTCATTACTGCTGAATTATTGAATTTTCGATCGACCTTTTCTTTTCCAATTATACACTCGAGGTGTACGTTTATTTCTGAGTGGTACACACAAAGTATGCCTTTCCTTTTCATATGGTATACACAAAGTATACCTTTCTTTTTCATATGGTATACACAAAGTATACATTTCCTTTTCATATGGTATACACAAAGTATACCTAACCTTTTGAAGTGTACACACAAAGTGTACATAGCCTTTTCATGTGGTATACACAAAGTGTACATAACCTTTTTATGTGGTATACACAAAGTATACCTAACCTTTTCACATTCGATAGCCGAAGCTATCCCTTTTCATATTCAATAGCCAAAGCTATCCCTTTTCACATTCGATACCCGAAGCTATCCCTTTTCATATTCAAAAGCCGAAGCTATCCCTTTTCACATGGTACACACAAAGTGTACATTTTCTTTTCATAATGAGATCAAAAGATTACCCTTTCGGGACAACCTTTACTGCAACATATGCAGGACCTCATTTACACGATAACCACTCATTTCTTTTAAATATCATATTCCATCAAATTTCTATTAACATCAAATTCAATACAATTATAAGAAGATATATTTCATGTATAACAATAATAACATGAATAATAGGCTTATTAAATCATGTGAACTTACCTCGGATCCAGAAATGGCAATTTACCATTTTAGTCAATAACCTTGTATTTTCCCGATTTAAGCGTAAATCTCGATTTTATTGATCTATAATATTACATTTAGCCTAATAATTAGTCACATTATTCATATGGGTCTAAAAATCATATTTTTACAAATTTTCATATTGACCCCTAAACTTTCACATATTTGCACTTTTGCCCCAATGCTCGTAAAATGATTTTTTATTCAATTTCCTTACATTTTAACCCTAGCTAAATCATTTTCATAACTATGGCAGCCTCCAATTCCCACTAAATCACCCTTTTATGATTAATTTTACAACTTTTACAAAACGGTCCTTTCGGACGTTTTCATCGAAAACTGCCTAGTAAAAGTCGTTTATTTAACACCCAACACTCATTTCCTACCATTAAACATCAAAATACAAGCATTTCACTTATGGGTAAATTTTAAAACATAAGCCCTAGCTCAAAATAATGGTAGAAATGAGTAAATCATGTTACCGAGATTTCAAAAATACATAGAACATTAAAAACGGAGCTCGGAATCACTTACTATTAAGCTTGGAAGCTTGAAAAAACCCTAAACATGGCTGATCTTGGTACATTCTACTGAAACAAGAAGAAAGAGACACATTTAGGGTTTAAATTTTGTCTATTAATTCATTTTACCCCTAAATGACCAAAATGCCCTTTTTACTATTCTTTCAAAATTTACCCAACCAAGGCTATTTTTGTCGAACATGTTATGAAATGGTTTAGTTACCATTTAAAGACCTCCCATGTAAAATTTCATGACAATTAGACACCTCTAACATGTAGAACTCAACTTTTGCACTTTTTACAATTTAGTCCTTTTTACTAAATTGAGTGCCCAAACGTCGAAATTTTCGAACAAAATTTTCAAAAAATCATTCTGTGAAATTTTATACCATAAAAATATAATAAAAATTAAAATTTTCTCATCAGATTTGTGGTCCCGAAACCACTGTTCCGACTAAGCCCAAAATCGGGATGTTACAGGTTATGGTTGGTGAGCGTCGAGATTACCTCTCTAATGTAATCTCCACTCTAGTAGTATATAAGTTAGTCCAAAAGTGGTGTGAGGCATACCTTGCTTATGTATCCAATTCTACTCCCGAAAAGCTTTCACTGGAGATATCCTCACTGTAAGGGAATTCTTGGATGTCTTTCTTTTCTAAAATCGAATCAGTATCCATTGCTGAGGATTGATGATGTGTTCAACCAATATTGGGGACCGTTTGTATTTTCTAAAATCGACCTACGCTCCGATTACCATCAGCCCAAAGTCAAAGAGACTGATGTGTACAAAACTGCTTTCAGCACTCGTTATGGGCATTACGAGTTTCTAGTAATGCCTTTCAGATGAACAAATACCCCGTCGGTGTTTATGAATTTAATGAATCGAGTGTTTTAATCGTACATGGATCAATTTGTAGTGGTTTTCATTGATGATATCTTGATCTACTCTAAGATTGAAACTAAACATGATGATCATCTTTGTATTGTACTTCAGATACTTCGAGAAAAATAATTGTACGCCAAGTTCACTAAGTGTAAGTTTTGGATGCAGGAAGTCGCCTTTTGGGTCATGTGATGATGATAGAGGGGATCTGTGTCGATCCAAAGAAAATTGAAACTGTTATTGAGTGGAAACAATCGAAAAATGTATTTGAGCTTTGTAGCTTTCTGGGTTTAGCCAGTTACTATAGAAGGTCCGTCGAAGGGTTCTCTCTGATTGCATCGCCTCTGACGAAGCTCTTGCGTAAGAATACCCCATTTGTGTGGTTTGAAGCACAACAATCTAGTTTTGATAAGCTCAATTCTGTCTTGACACAGGCTTCTATTTTAGTTCAATTAGAATCGGGTTAGGAGTTTATGGTGTACAGTGATGCTTCACATATCGGGTTGGGAAGTGTACTTATGCAAGACAATAAGGTAGTCGCTTACACGTCGCGATAGCTTAAGACACATAAGGGTAATTACCCTATGTAGGATCTTGAATTAGTTGTGATCGTTTTTGCTCTGAAGATCTGGAGACACTATCTATATGGTGAAAGGTGTGTTATTTACACATATCATAAGAGTCTCAAATATTTGTTAACCCAGAAAGAGTTAAATCTTCCTCAACAACAATGGGTCGAGTTACTTAAAGATTATGATTGCACTATAGAATACCATCCAGGGAAGGCTAATGTGGTAGTTGATGCCTTTAGCCGTAGAGCGGTGACGGATTTGAGAGTAATGTTAGCTCGTCTTAGTTTGGTTAAGGACGAAGGATTGTTGGCTAAATTACAAGTAAGGCCAATTTGGGTGGAGTAGATTCGAGCTAAGCACTTGAATGATGAGTCGTTAGTTCAGTGTATGCAATATAATGACTCGAACGAGAATTCTGATTTTAGCTGGAACAACAATGATGTGTTATGCTTCAAAGGTCGGATTTGTATACCTAGTGACAAAGAATTAAGGCATTCGATCCTATAGGAGGCAGATAGTAGTCTCTATGCTATGCATCCTGGTAGGAATAAGATGTACCAGAATATTCGAGAGCTTTATTGATGGCCCGGACTGAAATGAGAAGTGGTCACTTTTGTATCCCACTATCTAACTTGTTAGAAGGTTAAGATCGAACATCAGTTGCCTTTTGGATTGCTTCAGCTAGTTAAGATTCCACAATGGAAATGGGAGTGGGTAATAATGGATTTTGTTACGGGGCTGCCTTTAACTCCGACTAAGAAAGATTCAGTTTGGGTCATCGTTGATCAGTTGACCAAGTTAGCCTATTTCATTCCTATCCGAATAGGCTACTCCTTACAAAAGTTAGCTAAATTGTACATTGCTGAAATTGTGAGACTACACAGAATTTCGGTCTTGATCATTTCTGACAGAGATCCGCGATTTACGTCTCAGTTTTGGAAGAAACTCTATGAGGCTTTAGGCACTCAACTTAATTTCAGTACTTCGTATCACCCTCAGAACAACTGACAATCAGAGCGAGTCATCCAGATCTTAGAAGATATGCTTTGGGGTTGTGTGATAGACTTCAGGGGTAGCTAGGAGGAGTACCTACCATTGGCAGAGGACGCATATAACAATAACTTTCAGTCTAGTATTCAGATGGAACCATACGAGGCCTTATATGGTCATAAGTGCTGTACTCCGATATGTTGGACAAAATTAGGTGAGCGCCAAATACTGGGTCCTGAATTGGTTTTTGAAACTGAGAACACTGTGAGAGTAATTAGGGACCGACTGAAAGCCACGTCTGATCGGAAAAAGTCTTATACTAATTTAAAAAGGAAAGATATTGAGATTTCTATTGGTGATCGAGTTTTCTTAAGAGTGTCACCGTGGAAAAAGGTCATCTGATTTAGACGCAAGGGCAAGTTAAGCCCAACATTCATTGGACCTTACCGAATCTTGAAACGGGTCGGGCCTATTGCTTACCAGTTGGAGTTATCGCCGGAGCTAGATTGGATTCACGATGTGTTTCATGTCTCGATGCTAAGATGGTTCAGTTAAATCTGTTACATATTGTTACTATCGACAAGATCGAATTACGACCGGACTTAACATTCGAAGAGGAACTTGTTCAAATTTTGGATTCTGGTGTTAAGATGTTGAGGAAGAAAACTATCCCACTAGTGAAAGTTCTATGGCAGAACCACGGTACTGAGGAAGCCACGTGGGAATCGGAAGAATCCATTTGATGACTGTATCCGTATCTGTTTGATTCAGGGAAAAATTTCAAGGACAAAATTTTTTTTAGGGGAGAGAGTTGTAACGCCCCAAAAATTTAAGAGTCTAATTGTGAGAATCTGTTGTAATTAATTTTTGTATCTCTGGTTCTGTGCTCTGTATTTATGTTAAGGTCTAAAGTTCGAATTGCATTGCTAAAAGTTTATTGTTTTTAAAATAACCATGATCCATGTGTTGGGTGGTTAAGTGCGATTCTAGGTAAATCAGTGTTAAGAATGAGCCTGCTGGTTCACTAGTTAAGCGTCTATCTGTATTCTGTCTCGTTTTGAGTTCGAGTTTCGTCGTACACATAGGAAATATTTTTTTTTGTCATTTTCAGAAGAGAGATGGTGGTTAACTTAAGACGTTATAAGAAATTCTATCGTGTGAGCCACACGGGTACAGGCATGGGTTTTTGCCCAGGCCGTGTGAGCCACACGGGCACAGGCATGGCAGTGTGGCAAAAAAATGGAGGCCTAAAACCTGTTTTTGAGGCCGTAAATGTGGTCTGTGATTGATAATGATTTCTCGTTTATATGAATCATCTGAACTTGATTGTGTGAGAACTCTCTGATACTCTGTAATTGACACATGAATGTTATAACTGTAAGTGCATTGTGAATATCTATACTCTGCATATGCATGGGTTGGGATGTTGTGAAGAAGGAACTAACTTACTCTGAATCAGTTGTTAAGCCATTATATGAATATTTCTGATTTTGGCACTTTGACGCATTATGATCCAGTAGCTAAGCTATGTTACTGTAAACGTGTTAAATAGACACTTCGCGGTGTGTAGGGATAGATGGGCATTGAATGTCCTTAATGGTGTGTTGGGATGGTCAAAGATGGTGTGTAACGAATGGGGTTTAAGAATATCTGCATCTGAATCTGATCTGTGATATATATATGAAATTGTATATATATATAAATATCTGTATACAACTGATCTGTTCTGAATCTGAATTGTAAATAGTCATGTACCGAACCGAATCTCTGAATATAACTACTTTACAAATGAATACGAACTGAACAATTTAACTTCGATTATGCACTGAGTTCACAATTCATTTTATTTTGGTTGGATTTCAGGTGATCCTCAATCTTGAACGAGTCAGCGCAGCAGATGCTCGGTGAAGCTTTTACCTTTCTTTAAATAGTGTGTAGGACTTCAGTAACTATATTAGGATGTATCTGGAAGACTATATACTTAGTTCGTTTTATGATAAATGGGCATGGAGTATGGTTTAACTTTATTATGTTATTGTGTGATAATTGATAACTGATGAGGAAACTCTCGAAACTTGGGCTACACATCTAGGCCGGGTTTAGGGTGTTACAAATATTACTAAATCAGACACCAGTTTAGTTGTTTCCTTGATCGGCTCGTAGTGCTCAGCTTCTTCCTCTTCTATGGGTTCATCAACCTCTTCAGAAACCTCCTCCTCTACATGGATGGCCTTACTTGGAAACTTAAATTCTTTGCCTGATCACATCACTTTTACATGTTCTTTCCCATCTCTCCGAGGATTGTTTTTTGTGTTACTAGGGAGACACTAGCCATTTTTTTTGAAACAAAGTCATTAAGTGGCTTATCTAGTCGTAGAGGCTATCCATTTGGGATTCGAGTTGTCCACATATAGCTTAGACTTGTCAAATGTTTGTCTTCTTTGTTTGCATCTTCCCTTCTAGTCGGTCGAATTGTTGACTACACGTAGCATGGTCAATCCCCATAGTTCTTTTTTGTAATGGTGAAGGTTGGTAATGAGGGTTTTGTCAAGTTTGTGCTTGATTTTCTCTTCCTTGGTTACCTCCCTATTTAAGGTTCAAATGATCCCTCAAATCAGGGTTATAGGTATTTGAATAGAGATCTCAACCCCTATTAACTATGTAACTTGGCTCCCCTGATGGGTTCTTAGAACATGGCTCCGTTCTCGTCGACTTGACAGGCGTCTCCAAGCAGTTAAGCTTTTCTACGATTCATTGGAATCGATTATCATTTTTATCTACATTTAGAGCTTTTATCATTGGAGGTTTGGATTTGTACACAAATATCTCATTAGGCCACATGTATGAATTCATGGCCATGTCATTTATGATTTTGTAGGCTCGTTCATATGTATGAAACATGAGAGATCCTCCTGCAGTACCATCTAGGTTAGATCTGATATGGTTGTCAACACCGTTGTAAAATATCTGGATTTGGAGCCACGCTTGCAATCGTTGATGTGGGCATTTTCTTAGCATCGTGTTGAAGTGTTCCCATGCCTCGTACAGAGACTCACCTTCGTATTGTTTGAAATTGACGATTTCTCGGCTAAGCTGAATAGTTCGACTTATCGGGAAAAAATTATATAGAAAATTTTTTGCCAGATCTTTCTATGTTGTAATGGAACCTAGTTCTAATGAATTGAGCCAATCAGCCGCATTGTTACACAACGAGAACAGGAATAACCGAAGACGAACAAAATCATCGGATACCCCGTTGTACTTGAAGGTGTCGTAGAGTTATAAGAACTGCTTCAAGTGTTGGTTCGAGTCTTCCACCATATTTCCCTTGAATCGCAGTGTATTCTAGCTCATCTGAATAATGGTCATCTTTATCTCGAAATTATTGGCGTTAATCACTGGCCGCTCAATGCTTTCGCACATCGCCTCGAGTCTAGGTAAAGCCTATTTGCATAACGTCTTTTGATCCATTGGGACATCTTCCTAGATATTTGCTTGTAGTTTTCGTGAATCTCCAAATAATGGATTTTCTAAGGGTAAATTTATTACTATGGGTGGATCGGTGTTCATTAATTGATGATTGTGCCTAAATATCTGCTCCAGATCTAGGTATGATTCAATTGGAGTGTTAAAGCTTCAGGTCATAAACAACCTGAAAATTTAAGGGTTAAAAAGAAATTAAACAAACAATAATAAAAAAAATTAATTAATTAAAAATATCGTATGTTTAGGCTTTAAAGTTCCTACTTATCTTATAAATTGTAAATTTTTTTTCTAGATTTAATGTCGAAACCTTCACGGCAACGACACCAACAACTTGACCACCTATAAATGTGTTATTGTTTATAGTAAAAATTGCACATAAAAAAATATATAGAATTGGATCGGCGATGCCCACAAGTATACGAGTGAAATTGTAATATAGTAATTGTGTACAACAAAGCACAAGAAGTATTCTGAGGATTGATGGTCACTAAACTAACTATAAATACGACAAAAGCAAGTGCACCTAACGAACAATATTATAGCTATGGTGAGTAGGGAATATCGTATCCACGAGGACTAAAAGTACTAGTAATTACCGTCTTCTTATTATCTAGCTAACAAATTGGGGTGATGTGTTTTACTCTAAAATTACTAAACTAATTTATCTAAGAACGCAACAGAGAATAAATCAAGGAGATAATCGAATAATAACCGGTAGTATAGACAATACCTAGGAAAGAATCCACCTAGACTTCACCTTTTATTATGAATCTGAATTAAACGATTTATTCATTTGTGTCATGATTCGTAGAAGTCCCTAAATTATGTTAATATCTCTTTTGAGAGTAAGAACAAATGACTCTAGGTTGATTAATTAAAATATCTTTCTAATTAAAACCCCTATCATCGCATTAACTTGATCTATGAATTCCCTTATTAGATTTGACTCTAATATGGTAGATTTATGTCGTCCTATTTCTAGGATTGCATGCAACTCCACTCAATTATGCTAGATCTACTCTTAAACAGGGCCTTTTGCTCCATTGAATTAAGCACATTAAACATGAATTAATATCCTGAAAATATTAAAACAAGAAATAAGCATACATAATTAAGAACAAGAATCAAGTATTTATCACGTAAATCAGAAATCAAATAATAAGATTCATCATAGGTTTCAAGGGAATTTAGTTCATAATCCTGAATAGAAACATCTCAAAGTTAGAATAACCACAAGACATAAAGAAACTCAATAAAACTACGAAAGAAATTAAAAGGAGATCTTCGATCTTGATGGAGATCCACTTCCGAGTTGATTTTGATGGCGTTCTTCGAGTGTTTTCTTCGATCTTCTCTGATTGCTCCCTTCTCTATTCTTCTAATTGGTATGTATAGTCTTTAGAATGCTCATAGAGCCTAAAAATTGGGTTTTCTGCATATTTAAGAAGTAGAGTGCGAAATCGACACGGGCTGGCATGTGGGCATTTGGCCAGCCAGTGTGTTTTACACAGGCCAATGCCTAGCCCCTGTGGATCCTGAACTAGCTCTTTTTGTCCGATTTTGGCTTGTTTTTGGCTCCTTTCTCTCCCAAATGTTCTCTTAAGTATAGAAACATGAATTTAAAGAATTAGGAGCACGAAATTCACTAATTTGCATAATTAATCATCCAAAAATGCATTATCAATGAGATTAAAATATGTTACTTTTATAGCTTATCAAGGATCGTACCCAATGGAGGATAGAATAAATCTATAGAAAATATATTTACAATAATAAGTCTAAATAATAGTAATTAATTCCTATATTAAGATAAATCATAAAATAGACTAATAAGATAAATTAAATAACTAAAATAAATAAATAATAAAATAAACAAATGAATTAAATTAATAAAATCAATCAGGAAGATTAACTCGTTTCAAGGTTTATAATTAACTTTAGATTAGGGTTTTTGGGTGGATTAGCTAATGAGTAAGCAGTTATTACCTCCTGACCTCTAACTAATTAATTGATTGGTTGATACTTGGTTATCTCCAGACCTCACTTTCTCAACCAGGATAAACTACGGTTTACTCGATTCGACTTATCTACTGATATCATCTAACCTATGATTACTTCCTAACGTTGTTAAGCCTAGGATTTAGGAACATATTATTTATAAGAACTAATACTCTTGAAAAACCCTAAATCTTCCGTTAATCATGTCCCTAATGTTCAACTCAAAAGATAAGACAAAGAGACTACCCGAATTATCGTTGATGTTCCTCGGATGTAGTCGAGTAGTCCTGGTTGTATCGATTTAGTTGCAAATTGTAGTGCCTCATAATTTGTGGGTTTCTTAAATAGAATAAACTCATTTTTTAAATTTATATTTAAATTGAACAAAAGATAACTAAAATTTTCCAAATCCTAAAATTAACTAAAGTCTCAAAATAAAATAAAATTTATAAAAACAAAATCTAAAAATTAAAGCATGAAGTTGGTCAGAATAGGGTTCCAACTTCTCCGTATCCCTATTGTCCTCATTTTCCTTCTCTTCTTTTGGATCTTTTTCCTCATCGGTATTGTTGTCTTAGATTTGGTCACCTTAGAGAGGTGAAAATTTTGGCATCTCCAGGCCGTGCCTTCTTGAATAATCCTTGAATAACGGCCTCACCTAATGCATCCATTGCCCTATCCATTCAAAAGTAATACAATTGGTACTCCTATTTTGTTAATGTTGGGTTACTCTTTGCTTTTTCTGTTGAGGGAAATCTTCTTTTCGTTGCTCTTATGTCCTCTTCCTGTCGCTAACTTGTTTGTGATGTGATGCGATGAGGTGCTTAAAAATTTAATCTTCGGTTGTATTCATAGTTGGGTGCAACCACTGTTTCGCTCTACCTATAGGGACCTTCGCCTTTTTACATAAGGTAGTTATGAGATGTGGAAAAAAGAGTCCCACTTTCTCTTTGTGAATGCAACGAATCATGCTTTGATATATCCGTGTTCCAATACATAACTCTTCTTTTTTGCAAGGCAGTATGTAACATTATAGCTAGAAAAGTGGTTATGTTAGAACAATTCATAGTAGGGTAATTTTGGGAGCAAATTGTAACATCCCGATTTTGAGCCTAGTCGGAACAGTGGTTTCGGGACCACAAATTCAATGAAAATTTTTTTATTTTTATTATATTTTTATGGTCTACGATTTCACAGAATAATTTCGTGAAAATTTTGTTCGAAAATTTTGACGTTTGGGCACTCAATTTAGTAAAAAGGACTAAATTGTAAAAGGTTGCAAAATGTGTGTTCTAGTTCACAAAGGTACTAAGTACTTGTGAGCAATGGGTTTTTAAATTGGATATTCTTAAATGGTAAATAGCCCATTTTGTAATTAGTGGACAAAAATGGACATGGCATGGTATGCTTTTATTTATTTTTCATTAAGGGTATTTTAGTAATTTGGCAAATAAAGCCAAAATAACTAAGAAAAAGATGTCATCTTCTTCTTTTTTCTCATGCCATAACCGTATATGGAGATGGAAGACATGGCTAGGGTTTGTAAAACTTCCAAGCTTGATTGTAAGTCCATCTTTGCCCCGTTTTTAATGTTCTTCGCATTTTTGAAATCCTCGTAGCTCGATTTACCCATTTCCACCATTAATTTGAGCTAGGGTTCATGTTTAAAAATTGACCCATATGTGAGATGCATTCATTTTGATGTCTAATGGTAGGAAATGAGTGTTGGGTGTTAGATAAACAACTTTTGCTAAGCGATTTTACGTGAAAGCGAGTAAAACGACATAATCGGTAAAAATACCTAATGTTTATAAGTACATGTTAGAGTGAGAATTTGATGTTGTTATAGAAGGGAAAAATGATCAGCATGTCATAAAATATAAGAATATAGGATGAATTTTAATTTTCGAACCTTGGGACAAAAGTGTAAATATGCAAAAGTTTAGGGGTCAAAATAAAATTTTGTAAAAATATGATTTATGGACCCATTTGAATAATGTGAGTAATAAATGAGCTATATTTGTAATGTCAAATCAAGGAAATCGAGATTCGGGCTAAAATTGAGAAAATACCAAGTAGTGGACTTAAATGGTAAAAAAGACCATTTTCGTATACGAGGTAAGTTCATATGATTTTTAATAATGCAATGTGTATTTTAATGTTATTGCTTTAATAGTATACGAGATGTAAGTTTATATGTAAATAATGTATTGTTTTATTATGTTATAATATTTTATTTTGTGACATGTGAAATAAGTTTTAGTATTGTTCAATTAATGGACACAAACGGTGATTTGTGGTTGATGAATTGAGATTAAATAAGGAAATCTCGGTTGAACATTCGAAATGGAAAAACATGGTCCTAAGTGGATATACCACGGTTATACGTGTAACATGGTGCTAAATGGATATACCACGATTACACATATTGATACATGTAACGTGGTGCTAAGTGGATATGCCACGGTTACATATATTGATTCATTAACGTGGTGCTAAGTGGATATACCACGGTTAAACATGTAACGTGGTGCTAAGTGGATATGCCACGGTTATACATGTTAATTTGAAAAGTGGCGCTAAGTGCATATGCCACAATTACATGTTAGCCCAATAGTTTGGTGCTATGTGCATATACCACTAAATTTGGCATTAATTACAGAAGGTGGAGCTATGTGCTAAAACCACCGGATATTGTTACTTTTTTAAGTGTTCACCGGGAGAAACAAGTTTGCTAAATGAAATTTAACGTGAAAAGAAATGTGGGATAATACCGAAATATGAATATATGAGTTTTGAATTATGAGTTAGATATGTGATTGAATTTTTGATAAGATGAATATGGATAAGTATTATCTTGAAAGTTGATAATAAGAAATTTTAGTGAAGGAATGAAATTTGGGATAAACAGTCTAAAACAGCAGCAGGGGAGTGACTTTGAAAAATCACCAAAAATGGTAGAAGTTGAGCTAGAAGTGGAATGAGACATGGACTTAAAGCTTATTGAATCTATTTTCATATAAAAGAAACAGAGCAAACAAAGGAATTCTGTATTTTGAACTATTTATATTTTTGTAAGACTGGTTCAGACTGATTTCGTGATCCTCTGTTCTGAATTGTAAAAATCATTAAAAATTGTAAAAAAAAAATTAACGAACATAATTTATATGGTTGGATTCCTTTTTTAATTTATTTTCAGAAGAAAGAAATGAGAACCTTATTTGAATTTGGTAGCAAAAGATAATTAAATTTTAGTGAAGAGTGGTTAGAGTTGCTGAACTGCGAAACAGGGGAGACTTCAATGAATAAACTGTATTAATTGGCCAAACCAAAAATTCTAAAAATTTTATGTATTGGTAGGTCGGCTCGGGGTTGGAGATTGTCGGAGATAGCATCACATTATCAGAACGTTGATGTGAAGTGTCGATAAATTTCAAGTTTTTTCAAATGAGTGGCATGTATAGAGACTTAGTCTTTATGATAGTTGTTAGTATGATTTGGCCAAAGGTATTGGCTTATGATAGTTAAATCATATATAGCCATGTGATATGGTTTATATTCGATCATTGGGTTGTAAACCTAATTAATTATACATGCTTGATCCATTGCTATACGATATGTCATGCTTATGTGGTGAATAAATTATGATCATTAGATGTGACCATATTCTAATGTAAAGGAGTAAGGTAAGAATAAGTAATACTATTGTTTTAAATGAAATTTTATAGCTCGTATTTTAGTTGGATGTTTGTATGTTTGTCTAGTAATGCCTTGTACAGTATCCCGGTCTCAGGTACGGGTAAGGGGTGTTACACAAACAAATTGCACCCATAGCTTAGCTAAAGGGATCATGCTCGATGGATGAAATGATATCCGTGAATTAGTAGCTAAATCACTTTTCTATTCTTATTTCCCTTTGGTTAAATAGTCTATGACATCATCTAAACTGGTACTTGGGAAAAAATTCAGGTCGGTTCTCTATATAAAAGCATACATGTAGAACGGAGTGCTGTAAAACCTACAAATTTTTAGTCCAAAAATTAAAATTCCCTTCCCTCTTACAGTAACATAAGACCATGATTTGCCCAACGATCTCTTTACTTCGTAATATTTAAGGAAGGCATAGAATTCTTGAACCAATGGAATGCATGCCGATTCGATTGGGTGTTTGCTGAAATTTTCCCACTTATGGGCTTGCACTATTTTCCAAACTTCACCTCCACCATCCATTGGGAATTCAAATCCCCATTCTTGGAGGATAATTTTCTTTCGAATACATTATAAGTGTGTGTAAACCTCATTCTTTTTCATGCTTAGAAATTGTCAGCTACCGATGATTCGTTGCTTAACACTCCTCAAATGTGTTTGGCATCCATCACAACAAATGCAAGTTTACTAGTTTCACACTTAACCAATATAGGAAATATAAATAATTGTGAAAATTAAATAGGTTAAATTTTAAAATCCATAACCTCTTGTATCCCCTTCGTGACGTTGTTGACGATGTGTTTGCTATAAAATAACTCTCTCTGTATGTGGACATGAGGATGAATGAAGAAACAATTACTATGCGGCACTTTAAAAGGTGGTATGTTGTTTGTAGGGAATGGAGAAACAATGGGAAAGGATTTTTTTATGTGCTTTGCGATTGGTAGGTGTTTTAAGAAGGCTCTAATGAGGTATTTAAGGGTTTAATAAGGGTCTTTAGGGTTAAACAGATGTGGTTTGTGACCACCTTGTAAAAATAGCACACCAAAAATATATAGAATTCAATTGGCGGTGTCCCTAAGTATATGAGTCAAATTGAAATATAATAATTGTGTACAATGGAACACAAAAAGTATTCTGAGAATTGTACCCAAGGGACGATGGAATAAATCTATAAAAAAATCTCTTTACAATAATAAGTCTAATAGTAGTAATTAATTCCTATATTACGATAAATCATAAAATAGATTAATAAAAGAAATTAAATAACTAAAATAAATAAACGAGAAAATAAACAAATGACTTAAATCAATAAACCAATCAAGAAGATTAACTCATTTTAGGGTTAGTAAGTAACTTCGAATTAGTGTTTTAGGGTGGATTAGCTATCGGTTAACCAATTATTACCTCCCAACCTCTAACTAATTAATCGATTGGTTGATACTTGCTTATCTCCTAACCTCACTTTCTCAACCGGTATAAACTACGGTTTATTCAGTTCGATTTATCTCCTAATCTCGTCTAACCTATGGCTACTTCCTAGGGTTGTCAAGCCTAAGCTTTAGGAACACATAATTTATACCAACTAATTCTCTTGAGAAACTCTAAATCCTCCATTAATCACGTGCCTATCCACTCGTTAATCTCAACTAAATTAAACATGTAAAACACACGAATAAATCAAAAGAGAAAAGAGATTAGAATAATCCTAGATTGATGTCGAGTAGAGGATAGAGTAACGAATCTCTCGATTGGAATAATCGACTATCATCATTTGTAAAAAAGAAATAAATAGAAATACTTTAATAATATAAAATAACTCTTGGATCTAAACCGATTCCATGAGGAAAAATAAAGAGTTTGGAAAAGCCGAAAGAAAACTAAATCTAATCTTACCTTAAGCTACTAGGGTTTTTGAATATGTCTAAGACGACTTAGTTACATCAAACCCCTAACATCTTATTTATAGGAGTGTTCGTAGCCCAAATTAGGTCTTCAAGACATCCTAGGTCTTCATAGAAAGTCGATTGTGCAAACAAAAATAACCCCGACAAACTTGGGCAACAGGTCTAACTATTTCACATTATACAAGGTCTATGGCATGACACGACATGTGATTTGTGCCTTTTATGGTTTGTTTCATGCTTTGACAACTCGAGAAGCTTGTGCATCACTTGTCCCTTGCTCTCACGTCAATTTGGCCTATAAATCATCGTCCTACACACTCAATTACACATATTAGCACTATTTAAGGCCCGTGTTGTCCTAATAGGTCACAACACTCACAAAATGTGTTAAAAACACTTACTTTTATTAACTTTAAATACTAGGTACTAAATACCAAAAACACAATACTAAATACTAAATTGGGCAGAAAACAAGCTCTTTAAGTGTGGAAATAGACCGAAATAACTACTACATTTGACGGTAGGTCAGCTTGTAAAAGGAAATTCGATTAGTTGCTTGAAAATCTTAAGAAAACCATGTAGATTTGATGTGATGTCGCAACACCACACTTCGAATACTCCAGGATTTTATTTTGATGTTTTGTGTCACGAAACCGATTTGTTGTCTCTTGACACTGACTCACAAGGTTATAATTTCTAACTTCGAAGTATCATGTCGTGACACCAAGTATTGGTGTCATGACATCGCCCAATTTTCAAAAATGTTATAGTACTAGAATTAAGGTGTCACAACACCATAAACTTGTTTCATGACACAGCCTTGGCTAATTTGAAATTCACCCTTCTGTTGCATGTAACTCCCTATTCCATCCTCTTTTGTGTTAGCTTTACACTATACAACAAAATAACAAAGTTACCTAAATTTAACTATACAAAATTTTACATATTGCATTTGAATCATCCCTGCTATTTCACATGTGACTCCTTGATTCATTTAGGTCCCAACTCAAGTTATAACTCTAGTTCTCTTTTTCGTTTTCTATTTCTATCACTACTCTACATTCTAGATTGTTTTTTCGCAAGCTTTCTCAATCTTGCCCCCAAAATAGTGTTTCAATCTCTGCCCATTAACAATATATGCTTCACCTTCTTTTTTAATTAGCTCTAATGCTCCATGGGCAGATACTTGTACATCTTGATCGTAATTTTCCTAGAAACAATTTTAGCCTGAGTTAAACAATAACACCTATTGTCTTGGCAAAAATGCTCGTTTCTTAATCATGGTGTCGTGTTTAAGCTTGCTTTTCTCTTTCTACATCTTCACATTTTCATATGCCAAAAATCTAAATTCTTCCAACTTATGTAGCTGAAATAGATGTGCTTCCCTGGCTATGCTAGGGTCTAAGTTCAATTCCTTGATATACCAATAAGCTTTTTTCTTTAATTCAATTGGTAAATGGTAGTTTTTGTTGTAAACTTGTCTGTGCGGAGATATGCCCAATGGAGTTTTGTAATGCATCACCCTACTATGTGCTCCAATCTTTCTAATTTGGATTCACTATTTTCTCCAATATCTGCTTGACTTCTTGATTTGATACTTCTACTTGCCCATTAGCATGTGGATGATATCTTGTAGTAATTTGATGTTTAACATTGTATTTTGCTAGAGCTGCCTCTAACTGTTTGCTACAAAAGTGTGAACCTTCATTGCTAAAAAGTGTTCTAGAGGTCCCAAACCAAGAAAAAATGTCCTTACATAAGAATCAAACCACAAATTTAGTATCATTGGCTAGTAATACCATTGCTTCCATCCATTTCGATACATAGTCCATTGCTAGAAGAATGTATTGATTACTAAAAGAATTGGGAAATGAGCCCATAAAATCAATGCCCTAAACATTATAGACTTCTACCTCTAAAATCCATGTTTGTGGCATTTCGTCCATTTTTTGAAATGTTTCCCTGTCGTTGACATCTATCACATTGTTGGACAAATTCGTAGGCATCCTTGATCATCATAAGATAGTAAAATTTTGATTGGAGTATTTTTATGTTATTATTCTTCCTCCAAAATGGACCCCTGATAACTCTTGAAAAGAGTTATATTTAAGGCCTTTAAATGGAATTAATTTGTTAGAATTAAGTGAATACATTTTCATTTTTAGGACATTTTTAGAACATTGCATAACAAAGCTTGGATTGCGATATAATGATCATTATTTGTTACTTTTATCACTTGGGGAGGAAATGTGCGGTTTTGTGTGAACATAGGTGTAGGAAGAGGAAGAAAATATAAAGCGAAAATAAGGGAAGTGAAGCATTATCGTGGCAAATGGTAAAATTGATTGCCAACAGAATTGCAATGTCAATTCTAGGAAGATGACTCAGCACTTTATCCACGTCATTCTCAGCCAGTTGTGTGAGAACTAGAAACACCAACCTGAAAAGAGGAATGAAAAATGTGTGCTGAGGTGGAATGGGTCTACCCAATAAAAGAAGGGGAAAGAGGAAAGAAAAGTGAGAAGGATAATCAGCGTAAGAAAGAGACTGATGATAGCAATCCTCTCTCTGCACGGAGAAGAACTCTATTGGAGAATTCTAGAGAAGAAAAGGTAGCAACTATAGAGAGTAGAATACAAACATGAAGAAGGGGAAGAGACATCTAACCTAGGTTCATGTACAATTGGAAGATAAAAGATAAGCTGAATTGTCGCGAGAAATCCTGCAATTTCTGCCTTTGTTTTCCTAATTTCTGTGATTCAAACTTGTTTCAATGTTGATGAATGATTTTAATTTGGTGTTAAATTTTCCACCCATGAACTAAATCTTTTCTGGGTTGGAGTTATTTGGGTGAATGTTTTATTATCTTTAATGCTCATGATTTGAGATTGTCTATGTCACTATTTCATTCGATTTATACTTATTTTAAACACATGCATGCAAGCTCTAGACATAGTTGATTGTGTGTTGTGTTCTTAGATGTATTTTTAATTCTGAAAAGGTTAAATATACTGGATCTTGAATCGTTTGATGCAAGCGAATACTTGACAGAATATTCGTAGCACTCTAGACATATACATTGCGAGTTGTACATAGAAAAATGTTCATTGCAGTTATAAATCTAAAGTTCTGTAGACATACAGTAACTTAGATTTTTAGCTTAAAATCTAGCTATCGAAAGAGGCAGGTTATAGTATTAACTCTTTGAGTAGTTGATTAGACAATATTTTGCCATGATATTATTTTGTTATGAGCATTTCACCTGAATAATTTCAACCTTATTCATTCAACAACAAAATTACTCTTGCTTTTCTCTGTAATTTGCCACTACATTTTATTTTCCATATCAATTCTTTGTTTTTAGCATTTGATTTCATTAATTTATTATACAACATCCTATTCAATTTAATAATATTTCTTGTTTTTTAGTATAGTTAATAGGATTAAAATAACTTACTTAATTTCTTACCAATTTTTGATCCCTGTAGAGACGATATTTACTTATCACTTTATTGCTTGAATAACATGTACACTTGCATAATTGCATTAGTTATTTACACGCAACAACCCCACATGGTCTTGTGTGACACCCTAGCAAGATGTCTTCCATTTGTTCCTCTACCACGCATCGTTGGATTAGTTGGTCTGCATATTATTGAAACATATAATGTTCCTCTCATATGTATTTATGAGTATCATACATTATTTTTTTCTTCTTCTATCATGATGCATATGCAGGAAAAGCCCATCGGGATAAATAATTGACAATATCTGCATACCATGGTGTTTTATGGGCCAGTTGCATTACCTAATGATTGGTCACTTGGAATAATTTTTCGTCAACAAATATTTCATCTATTTCTACATTATCTTATTGGCTTGCTTTTGTTTCTAATCGTGAGAGATAATCTGCCACTTGATTTTTGATGCCTCTTCTGTCAAGGATCCAAAGGTCAAATTCTTGGAGTAGTAATACCCATTGCATTAACCTGGCCTTAGTCTTTTTTTTTTCTTCATAACATACTTCATGTAACAGCCTGATTTTGGGCCTAGTTGGAACAGTGGTTTCGGGACCACCAATCTGAAGTCAGAGAAAATATTTTATTAATATTTTAGACTTATAATATGTTTATATTAGTGTATGAAAATTTTGGTGAGTTAATTTTAGCATTTGTGAGCCCAATTGTGAAAAAGGACTAAATCACATAAAGTGTCAAAGTCCTAATTTGATAGCTAAGTGTGGGAATTTGCTATGAATCCTAAATTGGGGGCCTTTAAAGAGCAATTAGACCCTTAAAGAATAGGGTGGCCGGCCATAGGAGACAAATTGATGAGAAAGTAAAAAATTAGGTGAATTTTGGTCAACAATTTTTGACTAGCTTTAATATTAAAATAAAACAAAGGCTTCATCTCTTCATTCTCTCTCTTCTTGACCGAAATATCAGCCATTGTAGGGGTTTGAAAGCTTCAAAAATTTCAGCCACTTATTCCTCTTGCAAGTAAGTGATTTTAATGAGTTCTTGAAGATTTTTACATTTTTGCGACCCTTGAAGCATAAGCTTTCAAATGAGGGTACTATTTTGCAAAATGATTAAGAGTTTAGGGTTTTGACATGAAATTATTTGTAATGTTTGCTGAGTTTTTATGGAAGAAAATGAGTCTTGGGTGTCTCATAAACAACTTTTGTGAAAGGTGTTAGCATGAAAACACCTAAAAGGACTATTTTGTATAAGTTGTAAAATATATGATAAATATGGGAAATAGTGGGAATTTGGAGTTGCTATAAGAGTAAAAAGGGTTCAGCTAGGCTTAAGATATGAAGAAATTTGATAAAAATTAATTTTCGGGTTTAGGGGTAAAATGGTCATTTTGTCAAAGTCTAGGGACAAAATGGTTATTTTACCAAAAATGTGAATTGTCGATTTCTTAATTCTAGTTAGTGACTAAATAAGTACATTTTGCTATTATAGATCAAGAATTACCAAATCCGAATTTAGGCCAGGGGAAAGCCAAGCAAATTGACTAAATCGACTAGCCGCCACATTTTGTAATCCAAGGTAAGTTGTATGTAAATAATACAACTATGTTGCTAATGTATGTGTTGAATCATATTTGAATTAATATAGCATGAATTGCTTGATTGTGGAATTGAGAAAGTATGATGATAATAGAGATAGTAGAGTTCTCGTTTGAACCTAGAAAATAAATCGGATATTCATGCCATGACATATGGGTTATTGTGGGCTAGTGTAAGATATGTATAGGACATGCATCGGTCACATTATGAGAGCCAGTGTAAGACCATGTTTGGGACATGGCATCGGCATTGAGACGAGAGCTAGTGTAAGACATGTCTGAGACATGCATTAGCCTCGAGACATAAGCCAATGTAAGACATGTTTGGGACATGCATCGGCTATGAGTTGATAGTTAGTATAAGACCATGTCTAGGACATGGCATCGACTTGAGATAAGAGCCAGTGTAAGACCATGTCTGGGACATGGCATCGGCACCCTATCCCATATTTGAGGCTATTCGAATGTTCGATAAATCTCCAAACGGTTTCACAATGAGGAATACAGTTTAAGCTAATAAGTAAGGTATAACCGTGTTGTGAGTGGTACAGGTACCTGTTTGAAATGTTTGAGATGTAAGCTCGATTTATGCTATGAGATTTATATGGATAGTGATTAGTAAGTTATGCTTATGCCCACTTTTGAGTTACGAGCATGATGATGAATGGTAAATTTGTTATTGTATACTTATTTAGGTACAACTTACTAAGCTTTATGCTTACTCCCTCTCCCTTCCTTTTTCTTATAGTGTCGCCTGGCTAGCTCGAGGGTCATTGAAAGCCGAAGGCAACGATCACACTATCAACCGAAGCACTCGGTATAGCTATACTATTTGTTTTTAAAAATGGCATGTATAGGACTAGACTTCAATGTTTTGAGTCTTTGAGAAATTGGCCAAAAGTGTTGGCATGGGTTGATTTCCTTTCATTTTGTATAAGGCCATGGATACTGGTCAATATTCATTTTGATATATATATATAGAAGATGTTATTTTCATGGATGAGTAAATTGCAAAATTGAAATGTTGTCTATTATGGCTGATTTGGTTGCATGAAATAGTCTTGTAATGGTTTGGTTGTTATTGTGTAGGTAAGGGTGGCAAAGAGGCTTGGTAAATAGCCTTATTCTATCCACACGGGTAGGCACACGGGCGTGTGTCTCACACACAGCCAGCCCTATGGAGGTGTTGTTCGGTCGTGTGTCCCTTGTACGTAAAATTGACAAGTCAGTATGCATGGTAGTAAACACACAGGCGGAGACATGGCCGTGTGTCTTAGTCGTGTAAAGGGCACGGCCTAGCACACGAGTGTGTGCCTTGGCCGTGTGGCCCTTAAGAAATGTTGACGTCAGAAACAAAATGTCCAGGTTTTTGCACATAGGCTAGGACATGGGCATGTTATGCTGTGTGAAGGACACGGGCCAGGGACACGGGCGTGTGCCCGGCCATGTGAAAACCCCTGAAGGTTCGAATTAGAAATTAATTCCACACGGCCAAGGGACACGGGCGTGTCCCGAGCCACATGGGCGTGTAAGAGCATACGGTTTACCCATACAACCGTGTGCCCTGTTGCAAAGGTAAATTTTCTATAGTTGGTTGGGCGACCTGAGTTGGTCCCGAATGATTTCTGAAGGATGTTTAGGGCCTCATAGGCCCATATTAAAGGGTTTATGGTAAAGATGGCAAAAGTTTTAAATTTGTCTAAGTCTTGGAGACTCGAAATTGTTCGTAAGCACGAGTTTAAGTTAGGTAACGCCTTATATTCCGTGCCGGCGTAGGATACGGGTATGGGGTGTTACACTTCAGAGCTAAATGATCAGTGTAAACATATACTCGGTTTACCATTAAATATGGGCAAAATTTTTCACAAGTAAATGCCACAACCAACATTTCTTTTTTCGTAGTGGTATAATTACATTGAGCAAGGTTTAAAGTCTTACTCTTATAATGAATCACGGGGAAAGTTTTATTTTTATTTTGTCCCAATAGTACTCTCACAACATATTCACTTGCATCACATATAATGACAAAGGGCTCTATCCAATCTGGGCTGACTATAATTGGAGCAGAAATTAGTCACTATTTAATTACCTCAAAAGCCTAGGCACATTCTTCATTGAATACAAACGACATGCCTTCTTGCAACAATTGACTCAAAGGTTTTGATACCTAAACAAAATCTTTAATAAATCTTCTATAAAAATTGGCATGACTGAGAAAATTCCAAATACTTCGGACTATAATAGGATGTGGCAGTTTTTCTATGACTTCAATCTTTTCCTTGTCCCTTTTTTGAGATTTTGTGATATAAAATAATTCCCTCATTTACCATAAAATTGTATTTCTCCCAATTGAGCACCAAAATTGTCTCTTCGCATTGTTCAAGAACCCATTCTAAATTTCCCAGACGCTCAGTTAACGAATCACCATATACTGAGAAATCATCCATAAAAATATCAAGTCCATCTTCTAACATATCAGCAAAAATTATTGTCATACATCTCATAAAGGTGGTCGAGGCATTGCAGAGTCTAAACGACATTCTATGGAAGGCATATGATCCAAAAGGACAAGTGAAAGTAGCCCTCTCCTGATTGTCTGGGTGTATTGGAATTTGGTGATTTCCTAAAGATCCATCCAAGAAACAATAATATTCTTTCCCTGCCAATCTGTCTAACATCTGGTCAATAAATGGATGCGAGAAATGATCTTTCTTGTTCATGTCATTCAACTTCCTATAATCAATACATACTCTCCAGCCTGTTACTGTCCATGTTGGAATCAGTTCATTTTTTTTCATTTGTTACCGTTCTCAAGCCACCCTTCTTTGGAACACATTGTGTAAGACTTATCCATTCGCTTTTAAATATAGCATATACAATCCCTGCGTTCAACCATTTTTGCAACACTTTTTTTACTACTTCTTTCATTGCTGGATTGAGATGCTGTTGTGTGTCCACGACTAATTTCTTTCCTTCTTCCAGATGTATTTTATGTTGGCAAAGAGCAAGAATAATTCCTTTTATATCGACAATCGTCCATCCGATTACTCTTTTGTGTGCTTTCAATACTTTTATCAGTGCTTTTTCATGTTCAGATGATAAGTGAGCAACTATAATCACAGGTAAAGTGTTGTTTTCACTGAGATACCCATATTCCAGATATGTTAGAAGTGGTTTCAATTCCAAATTTAATGGCATAATAATTGATAGGACCATTTGATCGAGGGAGAAGCTTTCCATATCCAATGGTTCATTACTCTGCTTCCACCAATTTATCCGATAAATCTATTCTAAATAATCTCTTGCTGATTATTCCTCCATCTCATCTTCCATTATCTCTCCCATATCGAATATATCTGAGTCATTATCTATTTATTCTTTGTCACTCATTACAATTCATTCGTCACCTAAATAACAATGGACAGTTAAGGGCTATTGTTTAATGAAATTAAAGTTTTAACTTAAGGTTAATTTGGTAATTAGGTAAGTGTTTAACATAAACAAAATAAACCCAAAATCTTTTCTTCATCATCCTATCATTTTGACTGAAAATGTAACACCCTTAACCCGTATCAATCACCGGAATAGTGTTACAAAGCATTACTAGAGTTTCCAGAACATTTACCGATAATTCATGTCAAATTTTATTCAATTACCGGCTTTACTCATAACGTCCGTTAAAATGGACCCTCGAGACCCAAAACGAGTATTAGAATCAAATCAGGACTAAATCAGGAACTCAGGGAATTTTTCATGAAATTTTAAAAACTTTTCAAGATGCAGGGTCACACGCCCGTGTGGTCCAAGAGACATGCTCGTGTGACCCTAGGACATGCCCGTGCTGTAGGCCGTGTTCGACCCCGTGTAACTCTCTGACTTGTGCACATGGTCAGCCACATGCCCATGTGTTAGGCCGTGTGGTTAATTAATGTTCTTCAAAATTAGGTGTGAGTTTCACACGGCCAAGACACACACTCGTATTCTAGGCCGTGTAGGCACACGGTTGAGACACACACCAGTGTCTCTACCCGTGTGCTCAATTCTAAGCATTCTATTTCTCGAATTTAAGGTGTAGGGGACACACTGTAATATCTCGATTTTGGGCCTAGTCGGAACAGTGGTTTCGGGACCACTAATTCAAATTCAGGGAAAATATTTTATTAATATTTTAGACTTATAATATGTTTGTATTAGTGCATGAAAAATTTGGTGAAATAATTTTAGCGTTTGCTTGCTTAATTACAAAAAAGACTAAATCGCATAAAGTGCAAAAGTCTTAAATTGATAGCTAAAGGTGTCAAATAGCTAGGGAATTTAATTGGGGGTATTTAAAGGGCAATTAGACCCTATTGTGATAGCTTGGCCGGCCATGGGGGATGGAAATGTTGAAAAGTCAACATTAGGTAATGTTGATGACATAAGGTGTATTAAAATAATGCCCAAAAAGCCTAGCTGTCATCTTTTTTCTCTAGCCTTTCTTCTTGACCAAAATTTTCAGCAAAGAAATGGGGTTTTAAGAGCTTGAAATTTCAGCAAATTTAAGCCTTCACAAGTAAGTGATTTTAATGACTTTTCTTGAATATTTTTGTACTTTTGAGACCCTTGAAGCATGAGCTTTCAAATGAGGGTTCTATTTTGAAAAATGATTAAGAGTTTAGAGTTTTGTAATGAAAATATTTGTGATTTTTGCTGATTTTTTATGGAAGAAAATAAGTCTTGGGTGTGTTATAAACAACTTTTGTGAAAGGTGTTAGCATGAAAACACCTAAAAGGACTATTTTGCATAAGTTATAAAATGGATGTTAAATATGTGAAATAGTGGGATTTTGGAGTTTCTATAAGAGTAAAAAGGGTTCATCTAAACTTAAAATACGAAGAAGTTCGATGAAAATCGATTTTTGGGTCAAGGGGTAAAATGGTCATTTTACAAAAGTCTAAGGGCAAAATGGTCATTTTGCCCAATTATGAATTGTTGAGTGCCGAGGTTGTTAAAGTGACTAAATAAGTGCATTTTGTATTTTATAAATCAAGAAATACAGAATCCAAACCTAGATCGAGGGAAAGCCAAGCAAATTGACTAAACTGTTTAGTCACTACATTTTGTAACCCGTGGTAAGTTATATGTAAATAATACAACTTCATTGTTAATGTATGTGTTGAATTATATTTTAATTAATATGGCATGAAATGCTTGATTTGGAATTGAGAAAGTATAATGATAATAGAGATAGTAGAGTTCCCGTTTGAACCTGGGAAATAAATCGGATATTCATGCCATGATATATGGGTTATTGTGAGCTAGTGTAAGACATGTCTGGGACATGCATCGGCCATATTATGAGAGCCAGTGTAAGATCGTGTCTGGGACATGGCATCGACATTGAGACGAGTGCTAGTGTAAGACATGTCTGGGACATGCATCAGCCTCGAGACATAAGCCAGTGTAAGACATGTCTGGGACATGCATCGGCTATGAAATGATAGTCAGTGTAAAACCATGTCTGGGACGTGGCATCGACTTGAGATACGAGCCAGTGTAAGACCATGCCTGGGACATGGCATCGGCACCCTACCCCAAGTTTAAGGCTTATCAAATATCCGGTAAAGTTCCGAATGGCTCAACGGTGAAAGATACAGTTTAAGCTAATGAGTAGGAAATAACTGTGTTGGGAGTGGTACAGGTACCTATTTGAAATTTATGAGGTATGAGCTCAATATATGCTATGAGACTTATATGGATAGTGATGAGTAAGTTATGGTTATGCCCACTTTTGTGTTATGAGCGCGTTGATGAATGGTAAAATTGTTGTTGTAATACTCATTTATGTGCAACTTACTAAGCTTTATGCTTACTCTCTCTCTTTTCCATTTTCTTATAGTGCTGCCTAACTAGCTCGAGGATCATCAAAAATCAGAGGCAACGATCACACTATCAGCCGAAGCACTCAATATAGTTAGACTATTTTTTTTTTTAGGATGGCATGTATAGGGCTAGACTTTGATGTTTTGAGTCTTTGAAAAATTGGCCAAATGTGTTGGCATGGGTGATTCCCTTTCATTTTGTATTAAGCCCCCAATGATGGCTAATATTCATTTTGATATATATATATATTAATGATGTTATTTTCATGGATGAGTAAAATGCACAATTGAAATGTTGTCCATTGTGGCTGATTTTGTCGCATGAAATAGTCTTGTATCGGCTTTGTTTGTTATTGCGTAGGTTGTGTAAGGGTGGTAAGGAGTCTTGCAAATAGCCTTATATTGTCCACATGGGTAGACACACGGGCATGTGTCTAGGCCGTGTGTGACACATGGTCAGCCCCATGGGCGTGTTGTCCGGCCCTGTGTCCCCTGAATATAAAATTTGCAAGACAGCATGTATGATAGTAAACGCACGGACAGAGACACGACCGTGTGTCTCAGCCATGTGAAGGGCACGGCCTAGCACATGGGCGTGTGCCTTGGCCGTGTGACCCTTAGGAATTGCTGACGTCAGAAATAGAATGTCCAGGTTTTTGCAAATGGGCTAGGACAAGGGCGTGTCATAGCCGTGTGAAGGACACGGGCCAGGGACACTGGCGTGTCCCAGGCTGTGTGAAAAACCCTATAGGTGTGAACTCAGAATTAATTCCACATAGGTGAAGGACACGGGCGTGTTGCCCCTCCCACATAGGCGTGTGCCTCTATGTCTTCAAGTGTCATTTTTCTAGAGTTGACTAAAGAAACTGAGTTAGTTCCGAATGATTTTCGATGTGTGTTTTGGGCCTCGTAGGCCCATATTAAAGATGTGTTGATAAGTTTGAGAAAGTTTTAATTTTTTCCAAGTCTTATAAACTCGAAAATGGTCGTAAGCATGAGTTTAAGTTAGGTAATGCCTCGTATTCCATCCCGGTGTAGGATACGGGTATGGGGTGTTACACACACGGCCTATCCACATGCCCATGTACCAGGCCGTTTGTCACACACGGTCAAGACACACGCCCGTGTGTCTACCTGTGTAGACAAAGTAAAGCCATTTCTAGCTTCATTTCTCACCCAAAATCATACCAATGACCTGCACTAAAACTTACATCCAAATACCAACTAATCCAAGCATTAATTTTAAACAAATTTTAAAATCTAATATGATATAACATAGCATCCATACATGTTTAAATTCTTACCTTTATTTAACCTAAACATTGAACATCATTTGGTCATTTATATTTAACACATCAGTGTTTATCATGACATTATGCTTTATAAGTACCAAAATATGCCATTACTAGCCATTCCAATGGCTAGATTACAAATAACATATTTAAGCCATCTATGGCCAAGTTAGCCTATACATGCCATTATACCAAAATAAGTGTACTAATTATACCAAAATAAGTTTGTGGATAGTGTGATGATGCTCCAACTGATCTCTAACCTTCGCCAGCTTCCGAGCACTGTAAAACAGGGAAAATAAAACTAAATAAGCATTACATTTAAAACTTACCAATTTACATTTATTAACATTAAGCATTCAATAACATGCTTTTTCATCAATTTGGCAATTTTACCTATACTCATACACTCAATCAAACAAGTTAGTCACATAAATGTTCACATGTGCATCAAGTAAGCATAGGTGAGCTCATCATACTATATTCTTTCAAGACATCATTCATTCCGTCTCATAATTCTCATATCATGTCAAGTATTTTATCCATTGAATCATTCAAATTTTGATGGATATTCAAACATTAGACTCAATGTGTACAATTTAATAAACAGACAATTCATATTCAGGAGTACCCATTAGGGCACTTAATCAGAAATCACACTCTCGAGCCTCATAACATATAACAAGGTTAGCAGTCCAGGCTAAATTCTTTTTGTAATACATGCTCAGAAGAGCTCAATTAGGATTACTAGTCCAGGCTAAATCCTGTCAGCAACAATGTAAGACCTCATTCAGTAAGGAATTTCGTTTATCCATCGAAACCCAATATTCAAATAGAATTTAACCCTTTTCAACAATCTCAAGCATATAATCATTTCTTATGTTATAACATTCAAATTAACTCACATAAATACAAAACACATTCCATACAATACAATATTCAATTTATCATATTTACAAGCTCAATTGAGTTACACGAACTTACCTCGACACTTGTTCGCATATATAAATCTACTAATACGAAACTCTCTTTTCCTCGATCTAGCTTCGAATTTGTGTTATCTAGATCTATAAACGAATTTATTCATCAATTTATCACATTTCACATTCAAGTGGACTCAATTTACATCTTAGGCAAAATTACCATTTTGCCCTCAACTTTTCCATAAATTCCAATTTTGTCCCTAGGCTCGGAAAATGAAATTTATGCAATTTACTCCCTAACCAAAATTTCACTATAAAATTTACAGCACATATATTCTATAAAATTCAGAATTTTTCTTCAATTTTTACAACTTTACATTTTAGTCCCTAAATCATGTTTTCATAAAAAAATCACTTTGTAAAAGTTGTTTATCTATCAACAACCTTTCATTTTCTACCACAAATTTTAAATTTTCTGCATATTCATCCATGACATAATTTCCATACTTTGATAACTTTTCAAATTGATCCCTCAAATAGATAGATTAATCTATCCCGGTTTCAAAAATATCAAAATTACTAAAAACGGGACAAGAAAACTTATCCAATTAGGCCAAGAAAGTCTCTTCTCTCTCTCCTAGGGTTTTCATGTATTTTTGGGATGAAGATGACATAAAATAAGATGATATTTCTTTTATCATCTTTTAATTAACTAAATTAATTCAATTTCCAATTTAGTCCTTGCCCTTTTTATAAATTTTCATGGATGAGTCACCAAAAAAATATCTACATACTTTTCTTTAATGATCTAATTACCATATAAGGACCTCAAGTTTTGAATTTCATAGCTATTTAATCCTTCTAGCTACTAGAATTTAACTTTTTCATTTTATGCGATTTGGTCCTTCCCGTAATTAAACACATAATCGGTAAAATTTTCTTATCAGAATTTTCACATGACATTTCTAACATAATACGGACCATGTAATAAAATTTAAATAAATTTTATTTTCGGCTTGGATTTGCGGTCCTGAAACCACTATTTTGATTTCACCGAAATTGTGCTGTTACAACTCGTCCCCTTAAAGATTTTCATCGTAAAAATTCTTACCAGCAAAAAGATTCGGGTATTGCTTCCTCATAGTTTCCTGTGGTTCCCAAGTAGCCTCTTCTATACCGTGTCATTGCCAAAGAACTTTTACTAATGCTACCTTTTTATTCCTTAACTCTTTTGTTTCACGTGCCAGAATTTTGATCGGTTCTTTACTGTAAGTCATATTAGGTTGAATCTCAACTTCTGTTGGAGAGATAACATGTGAAGGATCCAATCGATACCGTCGTAACATAGACACATGAAAAACATTATGAATCCAATCAAGTTTTGGCGGTAAAGCTAACCGTGGACTCAGTTTTCATTTACGACCAAATTGGAGAACTTTCTTCCAAGGTAATACTTTCAAGAATACCTTGTCACCAACATGAAATTCTATTTCTTTTCGTTTAAGATCAACATAGGACTTTTAAAAATTAGAGGCTACTTTCAAACTGTCCCGAATTACTTTTGTAACACCCCTTACCCATGTTCTAAGCCGGAACAAGGTACGGAATATTACAGATCACGAAAACATGAAATCACACATTTACCTGATCTTACATAATTAATTCCTCTAGCTTGAACGAAATAGATAACATTAACAGATCTACACAAGTACAAGTAAATTATCAAATTTTGAAAAGTAATATTTTAAAACAAATTAATTATGACATATAACAAAATGATTCAGCCCTCTTTACATGCCATAATTCCAAAATAGTGTTTACAAAGTACCAAAAAGTATTGATAGTGTGGATGGGTCTCCGACGATCTCCAAATCTCGAGCTGGCTTAGTAATTCTATAAGACGATGAAAAGAAAAGAAGGTAAGCATATAGCTTAGTAAGTAAGTACGAAATTGATATTCAATTTATCAAAGTAAAACAATCATACTAGTATATAATCACATATTCAGGACAGGCTGTTTTTCTAGAGTCCCAGCTTAAAAAAAAATCATATCTCGAGCTACAAAACTCGAAATCCAATTTCGTAAACTTTCCCTAAAACTAGACTCATATGTCTACTTACTAATTTTTTTCTAGAATTTTTGGTTGAGAAAATTAGTACATTTTATTAGTTAAAGTCTCCCCCTGTTTCAGGGTACAACTACTCTGACCCCTGTGCACTACGAACCAAATTTCTTCCTATACAGAATTCCAACGACCATGCTGTTTGTTTCCCCTAAAAATATACTCAATAAGGAATCCATGCATGTAATATATGACTCTTAATAATTTTTTTACAATTTATGGTGAATTTCTAAATTTAGAACAAGGGATTTCAAATTCATTCAAATCCTGTTTAACAAGAATTCAAATACCACACAATATAGAATCCTTTTGCTTCCGCTGTTTCTTTTATGTGAAAATAGACTCATTAAGCTTTATTTTCATATATCATTTGCATTTTTATTCAACTTCCATGATTTTTGGTAAATTTTTAAAATCATGTAACTGCTGCTGTCCAACACTGTTTTATTTCTAACATTTATTCTTGCATAATTTCACATAGTCCTTTTTGTTATACAAGAATTCACTCAATTATCGAGCACATAGCTCCTAACTTTTCATAAACATAAATTTGCACATATCCACCTTATAATAACTTTCACATATTACCACTTTATCGATTTTTCCCGTTGAACTCAACGGAAAAATAACAAATATACCATTGTTTACACATATTTCACCCTTTCCACACTTATAGCCGAAGCTATCTGATACGCATAGTAGCCTGCACTTAGTACTACACTTGCGACCAACAATCTGGTACATGTAGTAGCCTGCACTTAGTACTACACACGTGATCGAGGTCATTGAGTACGCATAGTAGCCTGCACTTAGTACTACACATGCGACTTAACAGTATGGTACACGTAGTAGGCTGCACTTAGTACTACACACGTGTATTCACAATGGGTCATTCGTATTGTTCCTGTTCCGAAGGTTCAACCGGAAAATTCTTTCCTTTTTCACTGTTAACACTTATTCATAATCTAATTGAATTTGCAAATTTCCATCATTTAATCATTCTATGGATAGTCACCAATTCATATGATAACAACATAAAATAACATAAAAAAATTGATAAATTATTCATGTACGAACTTACCTCGGTGCAAACTTTAGAAATATTATAATTTAGCCTGAAAGCTTTGCTTTTCCCCGATCACGATCGATTCCACGTCTTTCTTGATCTATAACAACACATTTAGCTCATTTAACACTCATACTATTTATTTCAATCCAAAATTATGGAAAAATTACGTTTTTGCCCCCTAACTTTTACAAAATTATGATTTTGCCTCTAGGCTCAGAAATTTAATTTCAGTCCTTATTCTTATGTTTTATGACATGCTAAACATTTTTTTCTTCTATGGAAACATCAAATTCTCACTCTAACATGTCCTTATGAACATTAGGTATTTTTACCAATTAAGCCCTTTTACTCGTTTTCACTCAAAACCGAGTAGCACAAGTTGTCAAACATTATTTAAAACCTCATATTCTATCATAAAACACCAAAATACATAGATTTCACCTATGGGTATTTTTTCAAATATGAACCCTAGGTTGAATTATTACTAACATAAGCTAAATCGAGCTTCTGGGATTTCAAAAACATAAAAATCATTAAAAATGAGGCTTGAAATCACTTACTATGAAGCTTGAAAGTTGAATAAACCCTAGCTATGGAGGAGAGCAAAATTCAGCAGCAACTAATTGAGAAGATGACCATTTTTGTGTTATTTTTCCCATTTTGTTTCATTTAATATACAAATGACCCACGTAGCCTCTTCTATTCCATTTTGTTTCATTTTGTTTCATTTTTCCCATTTTGTTTCATAGTTTCCTCAGGTTCCCACGTAGCCTCTTCTATTCCATGTCTGTGCCAGAATACATTCACTAAGGCTATACTTTTATTTCTCAACTGTTTAATTTCCCGAGCCAAAATTTTTATTGGTTCCTCCTCATAGGTCATATCCGGTCGAATTTCAATTTTTCTTAGAGGAATCACATGTGAAGGATCAGAACAGAAATGTCGCAGCATCGACACATGAAACACATTATGAATCTTTTCCAACTCAGTTGGCAAGGCTAGCCGATAAGCCACTGGTCCAACTCTTTCAATAACCTTATAAGGCCCAATAAAACGCGGACTCAACTTGCCTTTTCGGCCAAACCTTAAAATTTTCTTCCACGGAGATACCTTTAGAAAAACTTTATCACCCACTTGGAACTCGATCTCTTTTCTCTTCAAATCCGTATATGACTTTTGTCGATCTGAAGCAGCTTTCAGACAATCACGAATCACTTTCACTTTCTCTTCAGTTTCTCTAATCAAACCAACTCCGTGAATCTGTTTCTCACTGAGCTCGATCCAATATAAAGGAGTCTGACACTTGCGACCATACAATGCTTCATAAGGTGCCATCTGTATGGTCAATTGAAAACTATTGTTGTAGGCAAATTCGACCAAAGGTAAATATTTCTCCCAACTGCCCTAAAATTCTAAAACACAACATCGGAGCATATCCTCGAGTACCTGAATTACTCTTTCGGATTGACCGTCAGTTTGTGGATGAAATGCGGTACTAAAATTCAATTTCGTACCCAAAGCTTCTTGCAACTTTTTCCAAAACCTTGAAGTAAATCTCGGATCTCTATCCAAAATAATAAACATAGGTACTTCATGTAATTTCACAATTTCAAAAATATATAATTCAGCCAACTTATCAAGAAAATAGTCTATACGTACCGGAATAAAATGAGCTGATTTAGTCAGTCTGTCAACTATTACCTAGATGGCATTTTTCTTTTTTAGAGTCAAAGGCAACCCTGTCACAAAATCCATCGTGATTCTGTCCCATTTCCACTCGGGAATCATCACTGGTTGAAGTAAACCTGAAGGTACTTGGTGTTCAGCTTTCACTTGCTGGCAAATCAAGCATTTTGCTACAAACTCAGAGATATCTCTCTTCATACCATTCCACCAATATATTTTCTTCAGATCATTGTACATTTTCGTACTACCAGGGTGAACTTGCAAACAACCACCGTGTGCCTCATGTAAAATCTTCTAAATCAACTCAGTATCTTTCGGTACACATACTCGATCACGGAACATTAAGAAATCCTCTGGTCCAATTCGAAAATCTGAGTTACAATCCAATTCACACTGAGCTCGCTTGGCTCGCAATTCATTGTCATTCTTCTGCGCTTCACAAATTTGCTGAAGAAATAGCGGCCTAACTCTTAACTCGGCCAAAATCAAACCATCATCAGACATAGCCAAATCTATACTCATAGCTCTCAAAGTAAACAAAGATTTTTCTACTTAAGGCATCTGCGACTACATTCGCTTTCCCAGGATGATAATCAACTATTAATTCATAATCCTTTAATAATTCAAGCCATCTTTGTTGTCGTAAATTCAAATCTTTTTGATTCATCAAATATTTCAAACTTTTGTGATCGGTAAAGATTCGGCATTTCTCACCGTATAAATAATGATGCCAAATCTTCAAAGCAAAGACAATGGCTACCAACTCTAAATCATGCGCCGAGTAATTCTTCTCGTGCAATTTTAACTGTCTTGAGGCATAAGCTGCTACTTTACCTTCTTGCATTAAAACACAACCAAGACCAATTGATGACGCGTCACTATAAATCACAAATTCTTTCCCCGACTCGGGTTGTACTAACACTGGTGCTTTGGTCAACCGCTCTTTCAACTTCTCAAAACTTTGTTGACATTCTTCAGTCCAATTAAACTTAACATTCTTTTGCAATAGCTTAGTCATAGGAGAGTCGATCATCGAAAATCCCTCGACAAAGCATCGATAATATCCAGCTAAGCCCAAAAAGCTTCTAACCTCAGATACATCCTTCGGCGGTTTCCAATTAACAATTGCCGAAACTTTGCTCGGATCGACCCGATTACCATCACTCGAAACTACATGTCCCAAAAATCTGACTTCATGAAGCCAAAATTCACTTTTACTAAATTTAGCAGACAATTTCTTTTCTCTTAAAATCTGTAATACCATTCTTAAATGTTCAGCATGCTCAGACTCGTTTCGAGAATAAATCAGGATATCATATATGAACACAACCACAAACCGATCCAAGTATGGCCGAAAGATTCGATTCATCAAATCCATAAAGATAGTCGGAGCATTGGTTAAATTGAAAGGCATCACAAGGAATTCGTAATGTCCATACCTCGTTCTGAAAGCAGTTTTTGGCACATCCGACTCTTTAACTTTCAATTGATAGTAACCAGATCTCAAATCAATCTTTGAAAACACTGTCGCCCCTTTTAACTGGTCAAACAAATCATCGATTCTCAGCAACGGATACCTGTTCTTTATGGTCACCTTGTTGAGTTGTCGATAGTCAATACAAAGTCTCATAGATCCATCCTTTTTCTTAACAAATGACACGGGGGCACCCTACGGAGAGAAACTCGGTCTCACAAACCCCTTATATGTTAGCTCTTGCAATTGAGCTTTTAATTCTTTCAATTCAGTTAGAGCCATTCTGTATAGAGAGATTGAAATTGGTGCAGTTGCAGGTAATAAATCAATAGCAAACTCTACCTCTCTGATCGGAGGCAAATACGACAATTCTTCCGAAATACATTCGGGAACTCGCAGACTACTGAGATCGATTCAAGCTTCGACTCGGACATTTTAGTATTTAATACATAAGCAAGATAAGCTTCACACCCTTTTCGCATATATCGAAAGGTATATATATGAAATCACCATAGGTAATTTATTTAATTCATTTGTTTCCACCTGAAGAATTTCACCATTTTCACATTTCAACTCAAGAGTTTTTTGTCTGCAATTTACTCTAGCATCATGTAGTATCAACCAATCCATACCCAAAATGACATCAAACTCATCAAATGGTAGCAACATTAGATTAGCCGGAAAATAGTGACCTTGAATCATCAAAGGGCAATTTTTGCAAACCTTATCTACTAACACATATTTGCCTAAAGGGTTTGACACTTTAATCACAAATTCAGTAGATTCTATAGGCAAACTCTTACTAGATACCAAATTCACACAAACATAAGAATGAGTAGATCCGGGATCAATCAATGCAATGACAATAGTATCATAAAGAGAAAATATACCAGTGATCACATTAGGATATGACGCCTCTTTCCGAGCACGTATGGCATAAGCTCTAGCAGGTATTCTAGCTTCCGGTCTCCCAGTTGATTCCTTTGTCACACTTCAACTGCTAGCTCCACTTCCAGTATTTCTCAGAGGTCTACCTCTATTAGTAGCACTAGACTATCTGGCATTCTGAAATTTTTCTTCTTCAACCCTTTTTGGACAATCCTTAATATAATGTTCTCGGGAACCACATTTGAAACAAGCCCGGCTAATCGTCCAACACTCCCAAAAATGTTGTTTACCACAATGCTGACACTCGGGTCTATTAGATCTCACATTACCTACACTCGCTATTGAAGTAGCTTGAGCTTTAGAACCCGAATATGATCTCCCACGATCCCAATACGAATGTCCAGTTGAAGCAGTCAACCGAGGATTCATTTCTTTAGACTTCTTTGACTGAGATTGGAATGACTTACTCGTTGGCCTCTTTCTTGTGTCTTTGGCTTCATTCACAACTTTTCTCTTCTCGTTGCTCAGTTCTTCAGCTTTACAAGCTCGATCGACCAATACCACAAACTCTTTCAACTCTAAAATCCCAACTAGTAGCTTGATGTCTTCATTTAACCCATCCACGAACCTCTTACACATAATAGCTTCGGTGGACACACACTTCTGAGCATACTTGCTGAGTCTGACAAATTCACGTTCATATCCTGCCACAAACATTCTACCTTGTTTTAGCTCAAGGAACTCTTTCCGTTTTTGATCAATGAACTGCTGGCTTATATACTTCTTTCTAAACTCCTCTTGGAAGAAATCCCATGTAACCCTTTCTTTTGGAACCACAGATACCAATGTCTTCCACCAATGATATGCCGAATCCCTTAATAAAGATATAGCACATTTCAAACATTCTTCGAGAGTGCAAGAAAGCTCATCGAATACCCTGATAGAATTTTCAAGCCAGAACTCTGTTTTCTCAAGATCATCATCTATATTAGCCCTAAATTCTTCAGCCCCTTGCTTTCGAATTTTATCAACTGGGGGTTTGCTCAATCTTACCATTTTGGCACCTTGAGGAACTACGGGAACTGGTTGAGGAATAGGAGGGGGTGAAGGAGGCTGAGCGTTTGGATTTGCCCGAACAAATTCTGTGTACCAATTACTCATCATATGGAGAAAGGCTTCCCGGGCCCCATCTCCCTGATCATGTGTCTCATGCCTGCTCTCAACTAGCGTAGTCCTTTGTGCGGGAGCTGACGCATTACTTTCTAAATCATCAGCTACAGCTCGGTCGGGATCCATTTACTATATAAAAACACGATTTAAATTGTCAGGAGTCATCACACTATCATAATATAATTATGGCATGTATAGATAGACTTCCACACACAGTATGTAAATTTGAGAATCGCATAAACCTCGACTCTGATACCAATAAATGTAACACCCCTTACCCATGTTCTAAGCCGGAACAAGGTACGGAATATTACAGATCACGAAAACATGAAATCACACATTTACCTGATCTTACATAATTAATTCCTCTAGCCTGAACAAAATAGATAACATTAACAGATCTACATAAGTACAAGTAAATTATGAAATTTTGAAAAGTAATATTTTAAAACAAATTAATTATGACATATAACAAAATGATTCAGCCCTTTTTACATGCCATAATTCCAAAATAGTGTTTACAAAGTACCAAAAAGTATTGATAGTGTGGATGGGTCTCCGACGGTCTCCAAATCTTGAGCTGGCTTAGTAATTCTATAAGACGAGAAAAAGAAAAGAAGGTAAGCATATAGCTTAGTAAGTAAGTACGAAATTGATATTCAATTTATCAAAGTAATACAATCATACTAGTATATAATCACATATTTAGAACAGGCTATTTTTTTGGAGTCCCGATTTAAAAAAAATCATATCTCGAGCTAAAAAACTCTAAATCCAATTTTGTAAATTTTTCCTGAAAATAGACTCATATGTCTAGTTACTAATTTTTTTCTAGAATTTTTGGTCGAGAAAATTAGTACATTTTATTAGTTAAAGTCTCCCCCTATTTCAGGGTACGACTACTCTAACCCCTGTGCACTACGAACCAAATTTCTTCCTGTACAGAATTCCAACGACCATGCCGTTCATTTCCCCTAACAAAATACTCAATAAGGAATACATGCATGTAAGGTATGACTCTTAATAATTTTTTTACAATTTATGGTGAATTTCTAAAGTCAGAACAAGGGATTTCAAACTCATTCAGACCCTGTTTCACAAGAATTCAAATATCACACAATATAGAATTCTTTTTCTTCCGCTGTTTCTTTTATGTGATAATAGACTCATTAAGCTTTATTTTAATATATCATTTGCATTTTTATTCAACTTCCATGATTTTTGGTAAATTTTTAAAATCATGTAACTGCTGCTGTCCAACACTGTTTTATTTCTAACATTCATTCTTGCATAATTTCACATAGTCCTTTTTGTTATACCAGAATTCATTCAATTATCGAGCACATAGCTCCTAAATTTTCATAAACATAAATTTACACATATCCACCTTGTAATGCCCCGTACTCGAGACCGTTTCCGGAGTCGAACACGAGGTGTTAACAGACTTAATTCGTTACTTAAACAGCTCAAACAATTTATTTTTAAAATTTCCAGTCAAGCTAGCAATCTGCGTCACAGTGGCTTAAAAATTCTTATCTCGAGTTTCGAAACTCAAAATCCTATTCCGTAAATTTTCACTGAAACTAGACTCTTATATCTATTTACTGAATTTTTTCTAGAATTTTTTTCTGGGCCAATTAGTACAGTTTATTAGTTAAAGTCTCCCCTGTTTTAGGATTTGACTGCGCTGACCTCTGTGTATTACGAATTAGATATCTCTCTGTACAGAACTTCAATAACTATGAGGTTTGTTTCTCTTAAAACTATACTAAATAAGGATTCTAACCATATAAAGTAAACCACCTAATTATTTTTATAAAATTTATGGTGAATTTATAAAGTTGAAACAGGGGATCCAGAAATCGCTCTGGCCCTATTTCACTAAAACTCAGATATCTTATAAAATACAAAACATTTACCTGCTTTGCTTATTCCATATGAAAATAGACACAATTATCTTTAATTTCATATATTATTCACTATCAACACATGTATCTACAAATTTTTGTGATTTTTCAAATTCACATTATTACTGATACTTGAATCCATTTTTAAGTTACTTTCACATTTTTCATAATTTTCATGTGATAGTTACTACTTAATCATACATACTATTAAACATGTATATCATCAGCCATTCTATTAGCTAATCACTAGCAAATATTTACACATCATTCATTGGTCATATCATATCAAAAGAAACCAAGTTCCTATACATGCCATACACAAAACGAAACGTCTAACTATACCAATGTAATTTCTTCGATAGTGTGATCGGGTCTCCGACGTTTCCTTCGATCCCCGAGTGGCTTGATAAAAACTATAAGAAAAAGAAAATAAGAGAGTAAGCACTAGGCTTAGTAAGCTTACAAGCAAATAAATTACAACATTCAACATAATGAATAAATATACATCAAGTCACCTAGCCTCATAAACTTTCTATACTTCTCATTTTCTACCTTCTTCTTTACTCACTTACCTTCTTTCTTACCTGAACTTTCACTATTTATAAATATAATCTACCTTCCCTTTTTGCTGATAATTCACTATGATTTAACATATACAATGACCCATTGAACCACTCGGAATATTAAGGATACTAGGGTCGCTCTGTCTATCAATATCTCACCAATGCCATGTCTTCGACATGGACTTACATGAATTATTCCTATCTCCAATGCCATATTTATATATATAATATGGGCTTACATGGCTCATTCCTGTCTCCAAAGCCATATATCTGATATGGACTTACATGGCTCATTTCTATCCCGTCTCACAACCCCAATATCCTAATATTCCTAAGGTTCAAAGGGGCTTCCTAATGCTTTTTCTCTCATTACTTTTTAATTCGACTTTTTAAATATTCTCAAAAAATAAGTATATAAATGCTGGAAATTAACAATAATAATGTAAAATATAAGAATATTGCATTTATTTCATCAGAACTTACCTCGATATAAAATGTGACTAAACTTTACAATTTAGTCCTTTACTTTTTCTTTTCCCCGATCTATCCTTGAATTTCGTTCTTCTTGATCTATAATAGCAAATTTAACTTATTTAATATTCACATTTATCAAAACAGTCCTTTACTCAAACTTTGGAAAAATTACATTTTTACCCCTAAACTTTTGCATATTTACACTTTTACCCCAAATCTCGTAAATTAAACTTCAACCTATTTTCTTATGTTTTATGACATGCTGATCATTTTTCCCTTCTATGGAAGCATCAAATTCATACTCTAACATGCACTTATGACTATTAGGTATTTTATCGATTAAGCCCTTTTACTCGTTTTTACCTAAAACCGAGTAGCACAAGTTGTCTAACATAATCTAAAACCTCATATTATATCATAAAACATCAAAATAAACACTTTTCATGTATGGGTATTTTTCCAAATATGAACCCTAACTTAAATTATTGCTAGCATAAGCTTTATCGAGCTACCGGGATCTCAAAAACGTAAAAATCATTAAAAACGGGGCTTGGAATCACTTACTATGAAGCTTGAAAGTTGAAGAAACCCTAGCTATGGAGAGATGGAGCATTTGGCAGCAACTATGAAGATGATAACTAATTTTTGTGTTATTTTTCCCTTTTAATTTCATTTAATATCCAAATGACCAAAATGCCCCTCCTTACAAACTTTTAAAAATTCCTTTCATGTCCTAATTTTGTCCATTAACTTAAAATTGGTAAAATTGCTATTTAAGACCTCCTAATTAATATTTCAAAGCAATTTCATACTAGAAACTTCTAGAATGTAAGTTTTGCAACTTATTCGATTTAGTCCCTAACTTCAAATTAAGAATTTTATGCATAGAATTTCGTCACGAAATTTTCGCACAATCATGTAATCATATTATGAACCTCAAAATAATAATAAAATAAATTTTTATACCTCGAATTTGTGGTTTCGTAACCACTATTCCGTTTAGGCCCTATTTCGGGATGTTACATTTCTCCCCCCTTTAGATTTTCGTCCCCGAAAATCTTACCTGTGAAGAGATTTGGGTACTGTTTTCAAATAGCCTCTTCGGTTTCCCATGTAGCCTCGTCTACCCCATGTCTATTCCATAGTACTTTCACAAGTGCAATACTTTTGTTCCTTAATTGCTTTACCTCTCGAGCTAGAATCTTTACTGGTTCTTCACCGTAAGTCATGTCTGGCTGAATCTCAACCTCTGTCTGAGAAATCACATGTGACAGATCTGAACAATAATGACGTAGCATAGACACATGAAATACATTATGAATATTCTCTAACTCAATCGGCAAAGCTAACCGATATGCTAATGGTCTGACTCTCTCAATCACTTCAAACGGTCCAATAAAACGTGGACTTAGTTTGCCTTTCTTGCCAAATCTAAGAAATTTCTTCAACGGGGATACTTTCAAAAAAACTTTGTCACCAACTTGATATTCAATCTCTTTTCTCTTCAAATCTGCATACGACTTTTGTCTGTCTGAAGCTGCTTTCAAGCAATCTCTAATGATTTTTACTTTCTCTTCTGTTTCCTTAACTAGATCAACCCCGTAAATCTAATCTTCCTTAAGCTCTGTCCAATACAAAGGTGTGCGACATTTACGTCCATACAAAGCTTCATAAGGTGCCATCTTCAAACTCAACTGATAACTATTATTATAGCAAAACTCTACTAATGGTAAATATTTTTCCCAATCGCCTTGAAATTCCAAAGACACAAAGATCTAAGCATGTCTTCAGTACTGAATAACTCTTTCGATCGATCGACCGTCGGTTTGAGGATGGAAAGTCAGTATTAAAACTCAACTTTGTGCCCAAAGCCTTCGTAATTTTTTCCAAAATCGTGAAGTAAATCTTGGATCTCTGTCTCTAAATGATCGATAATGGTACCCGTGTAGTCCGACTATCTCTCAAATATACAACTCGCCAACTTGTCTAGTGAATAATCCATACTGATCGGGATAAAATGAGCCGACTTCGTTAATTTATCAATCACAACCCATACCGCATCTTTCTTTCTGTGTAACGGTAATCCTATCACAAAATCCATAGTAATTCGATCCCATTTCCACTCAAGGACTAGCACGGGCTGCAATAAACCCGGCTACCCGATGTTCGCCTTTACCGCCGATGCATCAAGCATCTAGAAACAAACTCAAATGTCCCTTTTCATTCCTACCCACCAATACATTTTCTTCAAATCATTATACATCTTTGTACTACCTGGATGAATAGACAAAGAACTACTATGTGCTTCCCCGTAAGATCTTTCGAATAAGCTCATCATTCTTCTAAGATGCATACCCTATCTCTCTCGAACATCAAACAACCGCCGAATCGATCTGAAAATCTCGACTCTATATCCGACTCACACCGGTCTCTTTTGGCTAACAACTCACTGTCATTTTTCTCGAGCTTCACAAATTTCTTCAAGAAACATCGGTTTGGCTCTCAACTCACTAAGATAAAACCATCATCCGATAAGGCTAGATTAGTGTTCAAAGCTCTTAATGCAAACAAAGATTTCCTACTCAAAGCATCAAGAACAACGCTTGCCTTACAGGTGATAATCGATCACTAGCTCATAATCTTTAATCAACTCTAACCATCTTCTTTGCCTCAAATTCAAATCTTTTGAATCATCAAATATTTCAAACTTTTGTGATCAGTGAATATGTGGCACTTCTCACCGCACAAATGATGTCTCCAAATTTTCAGCGCAAAAACAATGGTAGCTAGCTCTAAATCATGTGTCTGGATAGTTCTTCTCATGTGGCTTTAGTGCCTAGAGGCATAAGCGATTACCTTCCCTTCTGTGTATAAGTACACAACCAAGTCCATCCATGGACGCATCACCAGTAAATCACAAACTCCTTACCTGGTTCTCGTTGTACTAAACAGGAGCTTTAGTCAACAATGCTTTTAACTTATCAAAACTCATTGACACTTCTCACCCCATTCAAACTTGACATCCTTTCGCATCAATCTTGTCAGTAGGTAGCTATCATAGAAAATCCTCTACAAATCGTCTATAATATCCGGAAAGACCAAGAAAACTTCTAACTTCTGATATATTTCTAGGAGGCTTCCAATCAACAATGGCTGAAATCTTGCTTGAATCAACCTTAATACCTTCACCTGAGACAATATGTCCAAGAAAACCAACTTCTCGTAACCAGAACTCACTTTTCCTGAACTTGGCATACAACTGATTATCCCTTAGAATCTGTAAAACTGTTCTCAAATGCTCTGTATGCTCAGTCTCATCATGAGAATAAATCAAAATATCATCAATGAACACAACTACAAACTTATCCAGGTACGGTCTGAAAATTCGGTTCATTAAGTCCATGAAAATGGCAGGAGCATTAGTCAAGCCAAATGGCATCACAAGGAACTCATAATGACCATACCTAGTACGGAAAGCAGTCTTCAGGACATCTGACTCTTTAACTCACAACTGATAGTATCCGGATCTCAAATCTATCTTGGAAAACACAGTAGCTCCCTTCAATTGATCAAACAGATCATCAATTCTAGGCAATGGATACTTGTTCTTTCTATCATTACCTTGTTAAGTTGCCGATAATCTATGCACAATCTCATCGATCCGTCTTTCTTTTTCACAAATAGCACTGGTGCACCCCATGGTGAACTACTGGGTCTTACAAAGCCTTTATCTGTTAATTCTTGCAACTGAGCTTTCAATTCTTTCAATTCCAACGGAGCCATTCTATAAGGAGCAATAGAAATTAGCGTGGTACCTGGAATCAACTCAATACCAAACTCAACTTCTCTAACAGGAGGCAAACCTGGTAGTTCTTCTAGAAACACATCGGGAAACTCACATACCACAGGCACTGATTCAATTTTCAATTCTGGATCTTTAGTGTTCAACACAAAAGAAAGATAAGCTTCATACCCTTTTCTCAAACATTTTTGAGCAGACATAACAGAAATTATGGAAAATGAACTATCTGACTCTTCTGAATTAACCCGAATAATTTCACCATTTTCACACTTCAACTCAATGAATTTCTTCCCACAATTCACTATCACATCATGTGTAGTCAACCAATCCATACCAAGAATCACATCAAACTCATCAAATGGAAATAGCAAGAGATCGGCCGGAAAACAGTAACCTCTAATCATCAAAGGACAATTTCTACATACTTTATCTACTAATACATGCTTGCCTAATGGATTCGATACTTTAATCACAAATTCTGTAGATTCTATAGGCATACTTATACTAGGCATCAATTTCTTGCAAACATATGAATGAGTTGAACCCGGATCAATCAAAGTAATGACATTAATATTATGTAGAGAAAATGTACCCGTAATCACATCGGGGAAGGATGCCTCTTCGCGGGTACGAATAGCATAAGTCCTTGCAGGAGCTCTAGCATCTGGTCTAACAGCTGAATCTCTTGAGGTACCTCTGTTACTTGCTCCTACTCCTGGTTGCCTCGGTAATCTGCCTCTAGTAGGAGCATTTTCGGATCTAGCACTTTGTGTTATCTCTCGATTAGCTACCTCTGGACATTCTCGTACAAAATGATCTGGAGCACCGCATTTATAACAAACATTTTTGCCTGCCCGACAAGGACCATAATGAAGTCTACCACACCGTGGACACCCTGATCTACCCTGTCCAACATTACCTACACTCGCAGTCGAGGTGGTCTGAGCCTTCGAATCCTTAAATCTGTTGCCTCTATTCTGACTAGAATACCTGGCTGAGAAACTAGATCTGGTAGAAAACTCCTTTGGCCTTTTGGATGTAGCTTGGAATGACTTGCTCATCTGTCTCTTCTTTGTATCTTGTGTCTCTGTCTCAACTTTGCCTTTTCTTTTTAACAGCTCCTCTGCCTTTCAGGCTCTCTCAACTAAAATAACAAACTCTTTTATTTCTAAGACACCCACTAACAGTCGGATATCATCATTTAACCCATCCTCAAACCTTTTACACATGATAGCCTCTGTGGACACATATTCTCTAGCATATTTACTAAGCCTGACAAATTCGCGCTCATAATCGGTCACCGTCATATTACCTTGTTTCAATTTCAGGGATTCCTTTCTCTTCTGATCAATAAACCTCTGACTGATGTACTTTTTACGAAATTCCTCCTGAAAGAAATCCCAAGTGATCCTCTCCTTTGGTACAATTGATACAAGTGTTTGCCACCAGTGGTAGGCTGAGTCTCTAAGAAGTGATACTACACATTTCATACATTCCTCGGGTGTACAAGATAATTCGTCAAAAACTCTGATAGTATTTTCTAACCAAAATTCTGCTCTTTCTGCATCATCATCCTTTGTTGCTCGGGACTCTTCTGCCCCTTGTTTCCTGATTCTATCAATCGTGGCTTTTCTCTTATCACTGCACTGTGATCGGGAAGCTTGAGCTGCATGGGTAGCCCGAGAATCATGAGGGGGTAGAGGTCTAGCTGCCAGATTCGTACGAACGAACTCGACAAACAAATCATTCAAAGCTTGGAAGAGAGCTTCTCGAGTCACTCCTCCCGATTAATCATTCATCGCCTATTCTCGATGGCGGCGCTGCCCTTTCCGCGGAGCAAAGTGACACTTTCTACATCATCATCACCAGCTTGCTCAGGATCCATTACTATAAAACAAACTATTTAAAAATCGTCAAGAGTCGTCACACTATCAAAATACAAGTATGGCATGTATAGCTAGACTTTTACTCACACTAACTATTCCAAAAACTGACTAAACCTGCTCTGATACCAATAAATGTAACGCCCCATACATGAGACCGTTACCGAAGTCGAACACGAGGTGTTAACAGACTTAATTCGTTACTTAAACAGCTCAAACAATTTATTTTTAAAATTTCCAGTCAAGCTAGCAATCTGCATCACAGTCGCTTAAAAATTCATATCTCGAGTTTCGAAACTCAAAATCCTATTCCGTAAATTTTCCCTAAAACTAGACTCTTATATCTATTTACTAATTTTTTTTCTAGAATTTTTAGCTGGGCCAATTAGTACAGTTTATTAGTTAAAGTCTCCCTTGTTTCAGGGTTCGACTGCTCTGACCTCTGTGTATTACGAATTAGATATCTCTCTGTACAGAATTTCAATGACTATGAGGTTTGTTTCTCTTAAAACTAGACTAATAAGGATTCTAACCATATAAGGTACACCACCTAATTATTTTTATAAAATTTATGGTGAATTTCTAAATTTGGAATAGGGGATCCAGAAATCGCTCAGATATCTTATAAAATACAAAACCTTTACCTGCTTTGCTTATTCCATATGAAAATAGACACAATGAGCTTTAATTTCATATATTATTCATTGTCAAAACATGTCTCTACAAATTTTTGTGATTTTTCAAAATCACATTATTTCTGATACTTGAATCCGTTTTTAAGTTACTTTCACATTTTTCATAATTTTCATGTGATAGTTACTACTTAATCATACATACTATTAAACATGTATATCATCAGCCATTCTATTAGCTAATCACTAGAAAATATTTACACATCATTCATTGGTCATATCATATCAAAAGAAACCAAGTTCCTATACATGCCATACACAAAACAAAACGTCTAACTATACCAATGTAATTTCTTCGATAGTGTGATCGGGTCTCCGACGTTTCCTTCGATCCCCGAGTGGCTTGATAAAAACTATAAGAAAAAGAAAATAAGAGAGTAAGCACTAGGCTTAGTAAGCTTACAAGCAAATAAATTACAACATTCAACATAATGAATAAATATACATCAAGTCACCTAGCCTCATAAACTTTCTTTACTTCTCATTTTCTACCTTCTTCTTTACTCACTTACCTTCTTTCTTACCTGACCTTTCACTATTCATAAATATAATCTACCTTCCCTTTTTGCTGATAATTTACTATGATTTAACATATATAATGACCCATTGAACCACTCGGAATATTAAGGATACTAGGGTCGTTCCTGTCTATCAATATCCTGCCAATGCCATGTTTTCGACATGGACTTACATGAATTATTCCTATCTCCAATGCCATATTTATATATATAATATGAGCTTACATGGCTCATTCCTGTCTCCAAAGCCATATATCTGATATGGACTTACATGGCTCATTTCTATCCTGTCCTGTCAACCCCAATATCCTAATATTCCTAAGGTTCAAACGAGGCTTCCTAATGCTTTTTCTCTGTTACTTCGCATTTAATTTGACTTTAAATATTCTCAAAAAATAAGTATATAAATGCTGGAAATTAACAATAATAATGTAAAATATAAGAATATTGCATTTATTTACTGTAAACTTACCTCGATACAAAATGTGACTAAACTTTACAATTTAGTCCTTTACTTTTCTTTTCCCGATCTACTCTCGAATTTCATTCTTCTTGATCTATAATAGCAAATTTAACTTATTTAATATTCACATTTATCAAAACAGTCCTTTACTCAAACTTTGGAAAAATTACATTTTTACCCCTAAACTTTTGCATATTTACACTTTTACCCCAAATCTCGTAAATTAAATTTCAACCTATTTTCTTATGTTTTATGACATGCTGATCATTTTTCCCTTCTATGGCAGCATCAAATTCATACTCTAACATGCAGTTATGACTATTAGGTATTTTACCGATTAAGCCCTTTTACTCGTTTTTACCTAAAACCGAGTAGCACAAGTTGTCTAACATAATCTAAAACCTCATATTCTATCATAAAACATCAAAATAAACACTTTTCACGTATGGGTATTTTTTCAAATATGAACCCTAACTTAAATTATTGCTAGCATAAGCTTTATCGAGCTACCGGGATCTCAAAAACGTAAAAATCATTAAAAACGAGGCTTGGAATCACTTACTATGAAGCTTGAAAGTTGAAGAAACCCTAGGTATGGAGAGATGGAGCATTCGGCAGCAACTATGAAGATGATAACTAATTTTTGTGTTATTTTTCCCTTTTAATTTCATTTAATATCCAAATGACCAAAATGCCCCTCCTTACTAAACTTTTAAAAATTCCTTCCATGTCCTAATTTTTTCCATGAACTTAAAATTGGTAAAATTGCTATTTAAGACCTCATAATTAATATTTCAAAGCAATTTGATACTAGAAACTTCTAGAATGCAAGTTTTGCAACTTATTCGATTTAGTCCCTAACTTCAAATTAAGCATTTTATGCATAGAATTTCATCACGAAATTTTTGCACAATCATGTAATCATATCATGAACCTCAAAATAATAATAAAATAAAATTTTCTACCTCGAATTTGTGGTTTCGTAACCACTGTTCCGTTTAGGCCCTATTTCGGGATGTTACACACCTTATAATAACTTTCACATATTACCACTTTATCGATTTTTCCCGTTGAACTCAACGGAAAAATAACAAATATATCATTGTTTACACATATTTCCCCCTTTCCACACTTATAGCCGAAGTTATCTGATACGCATAGTAGCCTGCACTTAGTACTACACATGTGACAGTACTACACATGTGACCAATAACCCGATACACGTAGTAGCCTGCACTTAGTACTACACACGTGAACTCACCATCTGATACATGTAGTAGCCTGCACTTAGTACTACACACGTGATCGAGGTCATTGAGTACGCATAGTAGCCTGCACTTAGTACTACACACGTGTATTCACAATGGGTCATTCGTATTGTTCCTATTCTGAAGGTTCAACCGGAAAATTCTTTCCTTTTTTACTGTTAACACTTATTCATAATCTAATTAAATTTGCAAATTTTCATCATTTAATCATTCTATGGAAAGTCACCAATTCATATGATAACAACATAAAATAACATAAAAAAATCGATAAATTATTCATGTACGAACTTAACTCGGTGCAAACTTTAGAAATATTATAATTTAGTCCAAAAGCTTTTCTTTTCCCCGATCACGATCAATTCCACGTCTTTCTTGATCTATAACAACACATTTAGCTCATTTAACACTCATACTATTTATTTCAATCCAAAAATCACATTATGGAAAAATTATGTTTTTGCCCCCTAACTTTTACAAAATTACAATTTTGACCGTAGGCTCAAAAATTTAATTTCAGTCCTTATTCTTATGTTTTATGACATGCTAAACATTTTTCTCTTCTATGGAAACATCAAATTCTCACTCTAACATGTACTGATGAACATTAGGTATTTTTACCAATCAAGCCCTTTTACTCGTTTTCACTCAAAACCGAATAGCACAAGTTGTCGAACATAATTTAAAACCTCATATTCTACCATAAAACACCAATATACATAGATTTAACCTATGGGTATTTTTCCAAATATGAATCCTAGGTTGAATTATTGCTAGCATAAGCTAAATCGAGCTTCCGGGATTTCAAAAACATAAAAATCATTAAAAACGGGGCTTGAAATCACTTACTATGAAGCTTGAAAGTTGAAGAAACCCTAGCTATGGAGGAGAGAAAAATTTGGCAGCAACTAATTGAGAAGATGACCATTTTTGTGTTATTTTTCCCATTTTGTTTCATTTAATATACAAATGACCAAAATGTCCTTACTACTAAACTTTCCAAAAATTCTATCCATGTCCAATTTTCGTTCATAAACTTAGAAATTGGTCAAATTCTATTTAAGACCTTTTAATTAATATTCCAAAGTAATTTCATACTAAAAACTTCTAGAACACAAGTTTTGCAATTTATTCGATTTAGTCCCTAATCTCAACTTAAGCGCTTAATGCATAGAATTTCATCACGAATTTTCCACTCAATCATGAAATCATATCATAAACCTCAAAATAATTATAAAACAATTATTTCTATCTCGGATTTGTGGTCACGAAACCACTATTCCAATTAGGCCCTAATTTGGGTTGTCACAACTTTTACCTTTTTCTCGGTTTCACGTACTAAGTCCACTCTGAGTAACTTTTTCTCACTGAGTTCTGTCCAATACAATGAAATTCTACATTTGCAACCATACAAAGCTTCATACGGTGCCATTTTGATACTGGATTGATAACTGTTATTTTAAGCAAATTCAATCAAAGTCAAATGTTTTTCCCAATTACCTTCAAATTCAAGTACACAACATCGAAGCATATCTTTCAAGATCTGTATTACACGTTCAGATTGACCATCTATCTGGGGATGAAACACAGTGCTAAAGTGTAACTGAGTACCCAAAGCTTCTTGCAATTTGCTCCAAAATCGAGATGTAAACTGAGGGTCTCTATCTGAAGTAATGGAGACAGGTATTCCATATAATCTGACAATCTCAGAGACATATAATTCAGCCAATCTATCCAAAGAATAATCCATACGTACCAGAATAAAGTGTACAGACTTTGTCAACCAATCAACAATCACCCAAATGCCATCTTTCTTCTTTGGAGACAGGGGTAATCCCGAGACAAAGTTTATGGTAATTCTTTCCCATTTCCATTCTGGTATTGTAACTGGTTGTAACAATCCCGAAGGCAACTGATGTTTAGCTTTTACTTGCTAACATATCAAACATTTAGATATAAACTTAGGATTATCCCGTTTCATTCCTGGCCACCAGTACAACTTTTTCAAATCATTATACATTTTACTACCAGGATGAATAAACATGTTACCAGTATGAGCTTCATTCAAAATCTTTTGTACTAGTTCTGAACTTTTCAGCACACATACTTTGTCTCTAAATAACAAACAACCATCAGTCCTAATTTGAAATTCTGAGTCAGCAGTCGACTCACTTTGTATCTGTTTTGCTTGCAACTTACTATCATTTTTCTAAGCTTCAGATATTGTAACAGTCTGATTTAAACCCTAGTCAGAACAGTGGTTTTGGGACCACAAATTCAAGTCAAAAAATATTTTAATATTATTTTCTGTGATTACAACATGATATGTGATATGTGTGAAAATTTCGTGTGAAATTTGTGAGCTCGATTTTATAAAATGACTTAATCGCGCAAAATGTAAAAGTGGCTAGCTATTTGTTAAAGTACTACATTGTTATGGATTTTATAATGTGGGGTCCTTATGATGTAATTTAACCACTAGAAATATGCATGGCCAAATATGGACAACCATTAAATAGTTTTCTAATTAAATACTTAAGGTTAAAATAGTAAAAAGTAAAATAACATGTAAATAAATAAAATAAACATGAAATGGCCATGCATTTTAGTTCATCTTTGGCCGAAAATTCAAAAGAAAAAGAAACAAAAAGAACAAGCTAGGTTCGACCTTGTCCAAGCTTGATTAAGGTATGTGTTTAGCTCGATTTTTGATAATTTTTACGTTTTTCAGATCGTTGCTTCGAATACTAGCTAGCCCTTGTTTGAATTTTTGAATTTGTTGATGCATTCATGATTTTCCATTGATGATAGCTTGTGGTTTTTGTTTTTTGAAGATGAGAAATATATATATGTTGATAGATTATCATGTTTAATTAAGTGATTTTTGATAAAAATATAACACCCCAAACCCGACCCAGACGTTATGAACGAATCCGGAGTGTCACATTGTAGCGTTACTAGAAAAGTCACGTTTTATCTAAAGCCTTTCTTAGTGGTTAAAGAATATCCTTGTTATAAATTAAAGTGAATGGAAGCTGTGCACCAGGTAGGATGCCAGAAAAGAGGAGGTGAGTCAATTAGACTACTTAAGTACCTAGCTCTCCACGGATCTAATCCTAGACATGCACACAACCATTGCCACACTTTAACTGAGTGATTGTTCAGGGAAAACCAATTCATTTAAAACCATTTGAAAAGGTTATTAATTTTGAAAATGTTTTCGTTGCGGAAGATTTGCTTTGTTAACGCGATATTTTGAAATCAAGTAACCTTTTTAAAACGCGCCCTAGAGCTATTCAATTTCAAACAATCAAAACAATATCATATCCAAGCTAACAAAACATACTAAGAACAATTAAAAATAAATAAAGCGGCCTTGTTACAACTTAAAAACCCAAAACAATTAAAGTAAGTAAGTGCTAATCAAAACACATGAAGAAAAGCGAATTTGCAGAACATGTGGCCACTCCGAATCCCTCATGGCTCCAAGTCCACTATGGTTAGGGATTTCCTGCATGGATGAAATTAAGGGGTGAGTTTGGAAAACTTAGTGTGTAAAGTAAACCCAACTAGAGCTTAAATCGGTTCAAGCTTTACTGGGCCTAAGCCTTATTCAGAAATCAGAGTTAACTGGCCTTAGCCCATATCAATATTAATCTGGGCCATAGCCCCTTACAATATTAGAGTATACTGGACCTAGCCCATATCACTATCAATCTGGGCCGTAGCCCTATTACAAGTCGAGATATATTGGGCCTTGCCCATATTAACACAGTTGGGCCCATTTCAATACAGTTGGCCCATAACAAAACAGTCTCATATGATTAATGCATGATAACCCCATCCAACCCTGCCCTTGCCTCCGTCCATCCCTACACTTCCTATGGGGAATAAATCACCCACGCCATCCTTACACTTACAGTGTTAGCACCGGTTGCGGCACTAACTATAATCCGCAGCAAAGCTACTTATATCAGGATATGTGGCACAGCCACCAGAACGGGTTCTTCCTCCATAACAAAACTCAACCCCATACAGTATGACATGTATGCAGAATATATATAATTAACAAGGCATACTTCAGAAAGGCAGTCAGATTATAGCGTAAGAACAGTTATTTACCCTCGAGGGGCGTAATCGTAAACTTACCCCTTTAGGGGTATTACGATAATTCTACCTTACAGAGGTATTTCAGTAATTTTATTACAGTTATTAACATATTAACAGAAACACTTACTGAGCATTTTTACCGAAGTGGGCCTGTTGGCCCATTAACCCTATTTCGGCCCATTAAACCTAAATTTACCGAAGTGCACAAAATTGCGCACTCTGCTATCTTACCGCTTGAGATTACCAGGATTAACAAACAAACTATCTAACGAGCACTTGCACGCTCGCAAGTTCACAAAATGTTGGCTCTTCGGTATTTTGACTTTTCGGCTTTTGTCGATCTAGACTATAAGTGGGTGTCGTTTACATTCCTGTTTTTCGACGAAACATTGACGAGTTCCACACACGAGTTGCCTTTGCTGAAATATGGACTAGATCTAAATCTAGTCGTTCCAATTATCCAAGCCCTCGATCAGTAGCCTTTAATCCACACAAAGATTTATTTGCCAAAAATGTTCCCAAGTACCTTCTTATTCTTGATTTGTTGTAGGTCTAACCAAAATACAAATAGAGAATAGATCTAGGTGACTCGACTTTTGAAGGAATGAGATAGAGAATAGAAGTTTGTGAAGTAGAGGGGAGATGTCGGAAGAAGGATAAGAGAGTTGTGAGGTTCGGCTTTTTGGCACGGAGAAAAGTCTCTATATTCGGCAATAATGAGAAGAGAATCAAAGAGAAAGGACTTATGAGTAGGAGGAGAAGATTAAGCTTGGTGAAGAAAAGGTGAACAAAAAGAATGAAGGTCGATCTCAAAAATAATAATAGATGTGAATGGCCCCAACCTAAATCGACTAACACTTAAAAATACCCAAAACTAAACAAAGAAGAAAAACAACCCATACAAGCCAAAATTTTAAGAGCTTTTTCGACATTTAATTGCCTATAGCCGAACTGATACTACCATGAGTCCTATTTCGGCATAAAATCCTTCCCAAGTTCAAATTCCATGTTTTTCTCCTTAATTTTAGCCACCACCTAATTTGAATTCCATCCAAATCCTTTCTACCGATTAGCAGCCACCAATTTTCCCACTGCTTGGCTGGCTCAATTTGCTACTTGGAAGAGTTTTGGTCCAACTCTACTACTCTCCTTCATGCATGCAGCAAAAAGAGAGTCCTTCGCACGCACAACAGCTCGAACCTGGGTCCTCCAGGCACACTCCCACGCTACTGGCCACTGGGACGCAACCTTGTTTTTGATATAATACTGCCACAATAATTTATAACCCTTACCTGATTCAGTTCTGGCCCGCTTTAAAAAATAAAATAAAACAAAATTTGCCCGCGCAAGGACTCGAACCTGCGCCCTCTCTACGTGCCCAGCACGCTGCTGCCACTGCACCACGGGCACTCCTTGTGCTGGATTATGCTCACAACTCCTCTTAACCCTTATTTTAACCGCAACTTGAATATTAAAAAAAAACAACCATTTACGCGCGTCGTGCCTTGAACCCAAGCACCTCCCACGCCCTCCTAGCTTGCTTAGCCACTAGGCCAAGTGCTTATTTGTGCTAAAACTCAGCCCAAATTATTAATAAGGCCTATTTCCCAGATTCCCTAAGGTAGCATAAAATTTTTATTTTTATTTTGCTAGAGTCTTGAATCAAACCCAAGCCTTTTCCCACACTATAAATCCATCGCAATTCACTTAGATCCTACACTAAATAATTAATAACAATATTGATAATAATTTCTCGTAAAAATTTAAAACATCAATAATTCTATCTCGGGCCATCTTCTACCCGAACTCAGACTCCAAACCCAATATTTCTAGGCCTAATTTTTGGGGCGTTACAAAAAATGTGTACTAAGGATTAAATTGTAAAATTTGAAAATTTAGGGGTCAAAACATGAAATAAATGAAATAATTGGGCTGCTAGGGACCTTAGCTATGCTTGGGTGTGGTGAAATTTGGAATATTTTATGTTTTGTGAAATAGGGACTAAATTGTAAAAAACGTGAAATATTTAGGGCAAAAGTGTAATTTTCCCATTTATTTGTTTATAGATGAATTTGAAAGAATATATGATTAAACAAGTCAAATTTTTATTAATTTAGATCAAGAAAAGAGGAAATCAAATTTGGATCGGGGTAAATCAAAAGTTGTCAGTTATTCATTTCGGTCCGTTCGTCTCCGTACGAGGTAAGTTCATATACGAACGAATGCCTTTAAATTGATTTACAAATGTTTATTAGTCATTGAATTACCATGAATGTTGAACAAGCAAATACGAGCAAGAATTGATGAAGTTACGATATTCGAAAGTCCCGTACGAACCATAGGAATATTATAGGATTCGAGTGTCATGACATTAGGATTTCGAAATGTGATATCGTGTAAGACCGTGTCTGGGACATTGGCATCAATTTGAGATTATGTGTAAGACCATGTTTGGGACATTGGCATCGTATATGATTTCGTGTAGGACCCTGTCTGGAACAGTGGCATCGATATTTGATAACATGTAAGACCATATCTGGGATATGACATTGTACAAGTTTACGAGCTATCCGAGTATCCTTATCAATTCTGAACGGTTCAATGGGAAATATCGAGAATGGATGAAAATGTGAATGAGTATCTGATTCAGGAACGTATGAAATGTTTATGTTATTCAAGAATGAAAGGTGAGTATCTTTATAAATAATGACATGTGAATTTCAAAAGAATGAATGGTGGTTAAATGCAAGTGCATTAAGAAGAAGTGAGTTAGATGTGAATTATGAAACTTGTGTATGTGATTTACTATGGATTCCATGGATAAATTGGTTTATATTTATCTTATGTGTTAAGTTTATTTGTATATGGCTTACTAAGCTTTTGAAAGCTTACTTTGTGTGTGTTTTTCATTTTTTTATAGATTATCGAAGCTACCGTGAGGTCGGGATCATCAAGGATCATCGTCACACTATCGAACGTTATTTTGGTACTTTTGAAGTTATAAACATTAATATATGGCATGTATAGGCTAGTGATGTTATGATATATGTTATGTGTATTTCTTGCCATGTGATATGGTATGAATATGATTGAGACTATGGAATTGGTTTTGGTATAGACTTGTGATGGAAAAATGTTATAATTGATGTATGTATATAGTCTTGTGTGAATGGCCATCTTGGTATGATTTGGTAGTTAAAATGGTAAAGTTTTGATATGATTTTGAGTTTAATTATATGGTGTTTGAGACAAATGGATTGGCATGATTTTAGTTCAGGAAATTGGTATGCTTTGATATAAAATTGAGTATGAAATTGATTGTTGATATTGTGGATTGAATTATGCATGTTTGGGTATGGTTTTAGTTGCTATTTGGTCATGCATTCTGCTTTGGTTGATACTTGTAGAGATGACCCTTTTTGGGTGGCATGTTGGCCTTATAAATGGCCTATTTTTGTCCACACGGGCAGAGACACGGGTGTGTGTCTCAGTCGTGTGTGACACTCGGTCATGTTACATGGCCGTGTGTCCCTTGGGGTACCCTTAGATTTAAAGTCATTATACCCTACAGTTTTGACATGGCCTAGACACACAGGCGTGTCTATTGGCCGTGTGTGTGGTACACGAGCTGGCACATGGGCGTATGGTCGGCTGTGTGACCCAAGTCAGTAACCTCTCTAATTTTCCCACGACCATGGCACATAGATGTGTCCTCGACCTTGTGGTGCAAGTCAGTATGTATGCCTTGTTTTCACACGGCTTGTAACATAGGGGTGTTTGGTAGCTGTGTGAGGCACACGGCCTGTCCACACGGGCATGTGACCCTTATATCTTTGAAAATTTTCTATGTTTCCCAAAGTTTATGGATGTTATCGGTTTAGTCCCAAACCCCTTCTAAGCATGTTTTAAGGTCTTGTATGACCTTACAAGGGATAATGTGATTTATATGAATAGATTTTGATTATGATTGTATGAATGCATGTGAATCGTGTGTGATTTTTGGTAACCTATTTTGGCGACGGATACGGGTTAGGGGTGTTACATTTAATTTGTATCAGAGTTACGATTTTGTCGATTCTAGGACTAACGTAGCGTGTGAGAGTCTAGGTATACATGCCATATATATAAACTACGATAGCGTGATGATTCCTGACAGTTAAAATGTGTTTATCATATAGTAAATGGATCCCGATCGAGCCGTAGCTGATGACATGGAAAGTAATGTGCCCGCTCCTACTCAAGGGCCAGCTTCGGCTAATTCTAGGTTGATTACGAGTAGCCACGAGGGAGAGGATAAGCAAGCCTTCTTCCAGATGATGAATGAGTGGTTCACTCAGTATATTAGAAATAATCTGGCTGCTCCACAACCTTCACCCCTGTCTAATCCTCCACAAGTCCCTATCATGCCACAAGCTATGAATCCGATACAATTGAGTAAGCCTTCGATTGATAAAAATAGAAAATATGAGGCTGAAGAGTTTCGTGCTACTACTGATGATGATGTTGAGAGAGCTGAGTTTTGGCTCGAGAATACGATATGAGTGTTTGATGAAATGTCATGTACTCTTGATGAATGTCTTAAATGTGTTATTTCACTTCTGAGAGATATGATGTATCATTGGTGGAAAACATTGATATTTGTGGTTCTGAAAGAACGAGTCACTTGGGAGTTCTTTCATACTGAGTTTAGAAAGAAGTACATCAGTTAGAGATTCATAGATTAGAAACGCAAAGAGTTTCTTGAGTTGAAACAGGGCCGTATGTCTGTTACGGAATATGAACAAGAATTTGTGAGATTAAGCCAATATGCACAAGAATGTGTCTTGACTGAAGCAATTATGTGCAAGAGATTCGAAGATGGCTTGAATGAATACATCAAGTTATTAGTCGGGATTTTAGAAATAAAAGAGTTTGTTGTGCTTGTTGAACGAGCGTGTAAAGCTGAGGAACTCGGGAAAGAGAAAAGAAAAGCTGACTCAGAAGCTAGAGAAGTACAAAAAATATCATTGAATAAGTCATTTCATTCTGCATCAAAGAAATTCTGAGATGATTTTAGCCGTTCAAAGGCTACTGCGGGTTATTCTAGATGTGATCGAGACAGACCACCTGTAAGTTCGAAAGCTACCTCAGTAGCTAGTGTTGGTAACATCCGTCCGAACCAACCTGAGTGTAAACATTACGGTAAACGACATCTCGACAATTGTAGATTAAATGATCAGACTTGTTTTAAATGTGGATCGATGGATCACTTCATTCGTGAATGCCCTGAGTTAGTTGAGCAAAACATAGTGTAGAATACGATACTAAGTAATATGTTAGCTCGAGGTAGACCACCCAGAAACATGGGTAATGTGAGTGGTAGCCAGAGAGGAACTAAAGATACAGCTATTAGATCTGAGGCTCGGGCACCTACTAGAGCTTATGCTATTCGCGCTCGCGAAGAGGCTTCATCTCCAAATGTTATTACCGGTACTTTCACTCTCTATGATACTAGTGTTGTTGCATTTGTTGATCCTGGATCAACTCATTCTTATGTATGTGAAACTTTAGTATCCAGTAAGACTTTACCTATAAAGTCTACTAAATTTGTGATTAAAGTATCGAACCCCTTAGGCCGGTGTGTTTTGGTTGATAAAGTATGTAAGAATTGTCCATTGATGATTTGAGATTCATGTTTTCCAGCCGACTTGATGTTGTTGCCATTCGACGAGTTTGATATAATTCTGGGTATGGATTGGCTAACATTAAATGACGTAGTTGTGAATTGTAAATGGAAGACTATTGATTTGTGATGCTAGAATGATGAGATTATTCGGATTGAGTCTAATGATCTGAATGGTTTACCGGCAATGATATCTTCGATGTTAGCTCAGAAATATGTGAAAAAGGGTTGTGAAGCTTACTTTGCCTATGTGCTCGATTTTAAAGTGACCGAAAAGAAGATTGAATCAGTACTAGTTGTGTGAGAGTATTTGGATGTGTTTCCTACAGAATTATCAGGTTTACCACCTATCAGAGAGGTTGGGTTTGGTATTGAATTAGTACCGGGAACAACACTGATATCGATAGCTCCATACAGAATGGCACCGACTGAATTAAAAGAATTGACAGCTCAGTTGCAAGAATTGGCAGATAGAGGTTTTGCACGATCGTGTTTTTCTTTCTAGGGTGCACCAGTTTTGTTTGTGAAAAAGAGAGATAGAACTATGAGAATTTGCATCGACTATCGACAACTCAATAAAGTGACTATAAAGAATAAATATCCTCTGCCATGTATAAATGATTTGTTTGATCAGTTTGAAGGGGCTACAGTGTTTTCAAAGATTGATTTGAGATCGGGTTACTATCAGCTGCGAGTGAAAGACTCCGATGTGCCGAAAACTACTTTTCGAATGAGGTACAGACAGTATGAGTTTTTGGTTATGCCTTTCGAACTAACAAATGCACCTGCTGCTTTTATAGATCTAATGAACTAGATCTTCAGACCATATTTGGATCAATTTATAGTTGTGTTTATAGATGACATTTTGATCTATTCCTGTGATGAATTCGAGCATGCTGAACATCTGAGAGTAGTGTTATAGATTTTATGTGATAAGCAGTTGTATGTGAAGTTCAGTAAATGTAAGTCATGGTTATAAAAAGTCAATTTTCTGGGACATATCGTATCAACATCAGGTATTCGGGTTGATCCGAGCAAGGTTTCAGCTGTGCTAGACTAGAAGCCTCCGAGAAATGTATCCGAGCAAGGTTTCATTGTTTTAAAGATTATCGAAGCTACCGTGAGGTCGGGGATCGTCAAGGATCGTCGTCACACTATCGAACGTTATTTTGGTACTTTTGAAGTTGTAAACATTAATAAATGACATGTATAGGCTAGTGATGTTATGATATGTGTTATGTGTATTTCTTGCCATGTGATATGGTATGAATATGATTGAGACTATGGAATTGGTTTTGGTACCGACTATGTGATGGAAAAATGTTATAATTGGTGTATATATAGTCTTATGTGAATGGCCATCTTGGTATGATTTGGTAGTTAAAATGGTAAGGTTTTGATATGATTTTGAGTTTAATTATATGGTGTTTGAGACAAATGGATTGGCATGATTTTAGTTCATGAAATTGGTATGCTTTGATATGAAATTGAGTATGAAATTGATTGGTGATATTGTGGATTGAATTATGCATGTTTGGGTATGGTTTTGGTTGTTATTTGGACATGAATTATGCTTTGGTTGATGCTTGTAGAGATAACCCTTTTTGGGTGGCATGTTGGCCTTATAAATGGCCTATATTTTTCCACACGAGTAGAGACACGGGCATGTGTCCGTGTGTGACACACGGTCATGTTACACGGCCATGTGTCCCCTGGGGTACCCTTCAATTTAAATTCAATATACCCTACAGTTTTGACACGGCCTAGACATACGGGCGTGTCTATTGGCCGTGTGTGTGGCACACGGGCTGGCACATGGGCGTGTGGTCAACCGTGTGACCCAAGTCAGTAACCTCCCCAATTTTCCCACGGCCATGGCATACGGGTGTGTCCTCGGCTGTATGGTGCAAGTCAGTATGTATGCCCTATTTTCACATGGCCTATGACACGGGCATGTCTGGTAGCTGTGTGAGGCACACGGCCTATCCACACGGGCATGTGACCCTTATATCTTTGAAAATTTTCTATGTTTTCCAAAGTTTGTGAATGTTATCGGTTTAGTCTCGAACCCCTTCTAATCATGTTTTAAGGTCTTGTATGACCTTACAAGCGACAATGTGGTTGATATGAATAGATTTTGATTATGATTGTATGAATGTATGTGAATCGTGTGTGATTTTCGGTAATGCCTCATAACCCTATTCCGGCGACAGATATGGGTTAGGGGTGTTACAGATATCTACTGCAAAAATGTTGGTCTAGCTTTTAACTCAGCTATAATTGAACCATCATCAAATAATGACAATTGAGTATTCACAGCTCGCAAGGAAAACAGGAATTTTCTACTCAGAGCATCAACAACCGCATTGGCTTTTCCCGGATGGTAATTAGTAACCAGATCATAATCTTTCAATAACTCAAGCCACCTGCGCTGTCTCAAATTCAAATCTTTCTGTGACATCAAATTACTTCAAACTTTTATGATCAGTGAATATGTGACATTTTTCACCAAACAGGTAATGCCGCCAAATTTTCAATGCAGACACTATGGCTGCCAATTCAAGATCATGTGTCGGGTAATTCTTTTCATGTGGTTTTAGATGTCTTGAAGCATAGGCTATTACTTTACCTTCTTGCATCAAAACATAGGCTAAACCAATTAACGATGCATCACTGTAAATTATAAATTCTTTACCCGATTTAATCTGAACTAACACTAAGGTTTTCAACCTATCGAAACTCTGCTATCATTTATCCAACCACTCAAATTTTACATCTTTATGTAGTAAACAAGTCATTGGAGAAGCTATCATTGAAAACCCTTTTACAAACCTTTGATAATACCCAGCCAGTCCCAGAAAGCTTCAGACTTCTGACACATTCTTAGGTGGCTTCCAATTAACAATACCTGAAATTTTATTTGGATCCACTTTGACACCTTCAGCAGATACCATATGCCCAAGAAAACCAACTTTCCGTAGCCAAAATTCACATTTACTGAATTTGGCATACAATTGTTTCTCATGCAAAATTTGCAACACTATTCTCAAATGCTCAGCATGTTCATTTTCATCTTGGGAGTAAACCAAAATATCATCTATAAATACCACAAAAAACTTGTCTAAATATGGTCTGAAAATTTTGTTCATCAGATCCATAAACACTGCAGGTGCATTTGTCAAATCAAATGGCATCACAAGAAACTCATAGTGCCCGTATCTGATTGTAATAGCCCGTTTTTAGTCAAATCAGAATAGTGATTTCGAGACCACAAATTTGAGGTTGTAAAATTATTTTAATATTATTTTAAATGTTTGCAGCATGATAGTATGTATGTGTGCATGAAAAAAAATTTATCATTTGAATAGTTAATTTAATAAAAAGAACTAAATCGCGTAAAGCGTAAAATCTGAGTTCTAATAGCTAAAGGTGTCTAATAGCTATGGTTTATTAAATTAAAGGTCCTTATGTTGTAATTAGACCATTAATAGTATGAATGGACATATATGGTCATGTATTAAATGAATTTTAATGGTTTATATTAAAGGTTAGTATTGTAATTTAGTTATTTAAGTTAATTTAATTAAAACAAAGCAAAAATACTTGGTTTCATTCATCTTTCTTGGCCGAATAAAGCATGGAGAAAAGCCATTTTAGGGATTGAAAGTTTCAGTCACTTTGATCTTAAATTGTAAGTCCATTTTTGCTCAGTTTTTTATGATTTCTATGTTTTTGTGATTGTTGCATCTAGTACTAGCTAGCCTAGGAACTATTTTGCAAAATTGTTAAAAATTTTGAATAATGCCATTGATGAATACATGAGTATTTTGATTTTTGATGATAGATTATGAATATTTGATGTTAGATAAATAAGTTTTGTAAAGTAATTTTTAGTGAAAATGCAAAATAGGGATTAAATTGAGAAATGTGCAAAGTTAGTCTGTAAAATGTGAAGTAAATGAAAATTATGGGCTGCTAGGGGCATTATGGTTATTCGATTAGCATGGGTATAATTGGAACTTAATTAATTTGTGATTTCATGTAATAAGGACTAAATTGTAAAAAATGTGAAAGTTTAAGGGCAAATGTGTAAAATAGCCCTAATGTATATTTTGGATTGAATTGAATAAATAGTTGTTTAAATGAGTTAATTTTGAATTATATCAAGAAAAATAGAATTTGGATCAGGATAGAGAAAAACGAAAGCTATCGACTAAATGAATTATTTCGTCGTTTACACATCCGAGGTAAGTTCGTATGTAATAAGTATTATTATAAATATGTTTTAAATGCTTTGATATTACATAAATTGTGTATACGAGACTGCAGTCATATTTGACGATAATTCGACTAAGTATGGCACTTAGTGTGCGATTCAAGATAGCTTTTGCTAAGTACGACACTTAGTGTGCGATTCGAGATAGCTTCGGCTATGTATGACACTTAGTGTGTGAGATTGAAATAGCTTTGACTACGTATTGGCACTTAGTGTGCGAGAATTTGAGTATTTGACATTTTCTGTTTGAGTATGAGTTTGTTACGGATTGGTTCAGGTATATATATGAATCATACAAGCTCTAAATTGAAGAAGTTATGAAAGTTTGTTAGTATTTATGAATTATGTATTAACAAGTTCAAATTGATGAATTGTGTATTTATGATTAGTTAAGTCTATTTCATACAAGCTTACTAAGCTATAAAGCTTACTTTGTTTATTTTTCCTATGTTTTATTGTGATTTCAAAGCTAGCTCAGATTCGGGGATCGTCGGAGACTACTTCACACTATCCAACCATCACTTTGGTACTTTTGAACTTTTGGTTTGGTCATATGGCATGTATAGGATTATGGTCATTTTGATATGTATCTTGATAGTAAGTTTTTCCATTTTAGATGGCTTATGAATGGTTATGTTTTGATTTGTACATATAGCCATGAGACTTGGCTTAATTTGGTTAGTTTGGTTATGTATATATAAGTGTGCATATGGTTTATATTGAGTGATTGAGGTTGGCTTGCAATGTTATTGATAGTTGGTATTATATATGTCAAATGGTTGATAATTGAGAAGCTATGTGCTTGTGGTTTGATATATGATGATACATGTTGGGAAAATGTTTAATTAGATGATTTGAATATGTAAAGTTGGTATGAATTGAATAAGTAAAACAGGAGATATAGTATGTATGCTAGTTGTTGGAATTGAAATGATATGTTTTAGTCTTGATTTTGGTTGAATTAGATGACCATTTATGCTATGAGTGAGTACCATTTGAATTGTACAGGTATGCACAAAATATGGGTGGCAAATTGGCTTGGTAAATAGCATATTATTGTCCAAACGGGCAGAGAAACAGGCGTGTGTCTCAGTCGTGTATAACACAGGATCTTGTTACACGATCATGTGTTCCTTGCTATTGAATTTTAAATTAAGCCAGTATGCTCCACACTGCCTTACACATGGGCGTGTGACTTGGTCGTGTGGTATAAGTCAATATACCCTACAGGTTTGGCACGGCCTAGCACATGGCCTGGCACACGGGCGTGTGTGGCCATTTTTAGGGCATAAGGTTAGCCACACGGGCATGTGTGTTGGTCGTGTGACCTAAGTCAGAGAGTTACACAGGGTAGAACACGGGCTGGGACATGGCCATGTGCTCCCATTTCGAATGTTCACACGGCCTGGCCACACGGGCGTGTCTAGTGGCCGTGTGAGACATACGGCCTGGCCACATGAGCGTGTCTCCCCTATTTTGAGAAAATTTTTCCAAGTTCTTGAAAGTTTCATAAGTTATCAGTTTAGTCCTGAACCACTCCTAAAGCATGTTTTAAGCCTCGTAGGCTCGTATTATGCACAAATTGATTGAGTTTGAATGATGAATGTATGAAATGATGTTATGTTTGTTAATGGTTGTATAATTGTGTTATAAGTCCGGTAATGCTCCTTAACCCTATTTCGGTGTTGAATATGGGTGAGGGGTGTTACATTTATTGGTATCAGAGCTACGGCTTGGCCGGTTCTAAGACTAACGCAGCGTGTGTGAGAGTCTAGCTATACATGCCATATATAAACTGTGATAGTATGATGACTCTTGACATTTTAAAATATGTTTTCATATAGTAAATGGATCCCAATTGAACTATAGCTGATGAGGTTGAGAGTAATGCGCCAGCTCCAGCTCAAGGGACAAAGCTACCTGATTCTAGACCCGTAATGGGTAGCCAGGAAGGAGAGGCTAAAGAAGCCTTCTTCGAAATGATGAACGAGTGGTTCACACAATATATTCTATGAACCCGGCTGCTCAACAACCTCCACCCCTCCTAATCCCCAACTGGTTCCTGTAACTCCTCAAGGAGTTGAGATTTTAATATTAAACAAGCCTCCAGTTGACAAGATCTGTAAACACGAGGCTGAGGAATTCAGAGCTAATGTTGACAATGATCCTGAGGGAGCCGAGTTTTGGCTTGAAATCACTATTAGAGTACTTGATGAACTTTCTTGCACATCAGCTGAATGTTTAAAGTGTGTTATATCCCTTTTAAGAGATATCGCATATCAATGGTGGAATACATTGGTATCGGTGGTGAATTCAACAGGTAATTTTTTTAACAGACACTAAGTTTGTGCATATGCATGAACATGTGGAACCAGGATCAATCAAAGCAGTAATATCAATATCAAGTAGAGAAAATGTACCAGTAATGACATCTGGTGCAGAAGTATCCTCTCTAGCACAAATAGCATATGTTCTTGTAGATGCTCGTGCCTCAAATTCAACAGTTGAATCTTTTGTAGCACCTCAGCTACCGCTGAAATTACCGGGGTGACGGGGTGGTCTGCATCTCGCAACAGGATTACTCGGCTTTGGAGTCAGTTCAACTTCTTTTTCAACCCTTTCCTGATAGCCTTTAAGAAAATGATCAAAGGATCCACATAGGTAACAAGCTCCACTTCTAAACCAACATTCTCCATGATGAAATTTATTACAATGCTTATATTTTGGTTTGGGATTACTGATACTGCCCTCACTGGTTACAGAAGGAGATGAAGATCTCGGGTTAGAGCGTTGAGAACCTCGCTCTCTTCCTAAATATCCCGTAGAGGTGGTAACAATATCATAATACTTCTTTAATTTCTTAGAAGTAGATGGTTGTGATTGAATCATAATTCATTTACTAGAAACCCGAGCTTCTCTTTCAGCTTGTTCCTTTTCTTTACTCAATTCTTCAGCTTTATGTGCCTGATCAGCCAGTACCACAAATTCCATCAATTCAAGAATCTCAATAAACAGTTTAATATCTTCATTTAAACCCTCTTCAAATCGTTTGCACATGTCAACTTCAGATGGAACCCATTCTCTAGCAGACTTGCTCAACCGAACAAATTCTCATTCATATTCAGATATAGTCATATTCCCCTATTTGAGCTCTAAAAATTCTTTCTTTTTTTGATTCAGGAATCTTTGACTAACATACTTCTTTCTGAATTCAGTTTGGAAAAAATCCCATATAATATTTTCTCTAGGTACCATCGAAGTTATGGTATTCCACCAATGATAAATTGTATCCTTTAGTAAAGGCACTACACATTTTGAACATTCAACGGGCATACAAGATAATTCATCTATGTAACACCCCTTACCCATGTCCAACGCCGGGACAGGATATAAGGTATTACCAGACTTAAACATGCACATACATGTAAAACCGGGCCATAAAATTTCAATCATATTCGAATCATTTGATCATATGCAAAATGTCCCATACACGAGCCTTCGAGGCTCTAAACATGCATTAAAAGAGGTTTGGGACTAAACCAAGAACTCGTGAACATTTTTACAACACTTAGAAAATTTTCATGTTTGGAGAGTCACACGCCCGTATGGGTAGGCCGGGTGGTCTCACATGCCCGTGTCCTCAGCCCGTGTAACTCTCTGTTTATGACGTCAGCAAACATTTAGGGTCACACGGCCAAGTCACACGCCCGGTGCTAAGGCCATGTCATCCACATGGCTGGGACACACGGCCGTGTCTCTGCCCGTGTGGTCAACACTTAGGCTATTTTCCAAGCCATTTTTTCACACTTAGGCTGCTGCTGTCCAAAACTGTTTTATTAAAAATTTCACTCTTACATAATCTCACTTACTCCATTCCATCTTACCGAAAGTTCGCTCAACTATCGAGCACATTGCTCATAAATTTTCACACACATATACCTGCACTTATTCATCACATAGTCATATTCAATTACACTAGTCATTACATGATCAAATGTAGTTTCACTTATTCAATTTCCCGTTGAACTCATCAGAATAATAATAGATACTCAGTGGCCTACACATATTACCACCCTTGTAACCGAAGCTATTTGGTGCACATAGTAGCCTGCACTTAGTACTACATCTGTGACCAAAATCGTCTCTTATACATAGTGGCCTGCACTTAGTACCACACATGTGACCGATGCTATCGGGTACGCATAGTAGCCTGCACTTAGTACTACACTTGCGACCTAACCTTCTAGTACACGTAGTAGCTGGCACTTAGTACTACACACGTGACCTAAAACCATCTTAAACACATAGTAGCCTGCACATAGTACTACACATGTGTTCTCACAACGGATCATTCGTATCTTTTCTATTCCGAAGGTCCAACCGGGAAATTCCTCACTTTTCAACATTTTACCAATTCATCCATAATCAAATTCAATTCATAATTTACATCAAGTGATCATTCAATATACAACCACATCTCTTATAATAACAAAATATTATAACATAAGTAAAAACGATAGATTATTTACATACAAACTTACTCGTTTCAATGGAATCTCTTGTTCTATCAATTTTCCTATGCCCGATAAACACACAATGTGTAATTGACATATTAAGCTTTCGATTTCTTTATGGGGTATATCTTTTTCTCACTCGCAATATCATTAACATAAACTTCAAAAAAATCATAGCAAGATAGATTTCACGTATAACAATAATAACATGAATAACATGCTTATTAAATCACATGAACTTACCTTAAATGCAATTACAGGCAATTATTCCAATTTAGTCCACAATCTCGAACTTTCCCGATTTAGGCCTGAATCTCAGTTTTCTTGATCTAACATTTCAAGCATAGCTCATTTATTATCCACATTATTCAAATTGACCCAAAAATCATAGTTTTAAAATTTTGCATTTTTACCCCTAAATTTTATCATATTTACACTTTTGCCCCTAGGCTCGTAAAATTATTTTTATTCAATTTTTTTACACTTTAAGCCTAGCAGAATCATTTTCATAACTATAGCAGCCCACAATTTCAACTAAATCACACTGTTATGAAAAATTTTATAAACTTTACAATTTAGTCCTTTTTAGCGTTTTCACCAAAAACTACTTAGTAAAAGTCGTTTCTCCAACCATAAACATGCATAATCTACCATTAAACAATAAAATGCATAAATATCTGACATGGGTCAAACCCTAGACCTTCATCATAACTCAAATAAATGGTAGAAATAGGTAAATCTTGTTACAAGGATTTCAAAAACGTAAAAATCATTAAAAATGGGGCTAGAACAGACTTACAATCAAGCTTGGAAGCTTGAAAAGCCCTAGTTATGCCTTATCCATGCAAGTTTCGGCCATGGGGTTGAAGATGGACAAAAATTGGCTTTTAATTTTGTTTTTAATTCATTTTAATTACTAAATGACCAAAATGCCCCTAACTTAAAAATATTCTATTTCACCCATTTCATATCCATTTTTGTTCAAAAAATTAACCAATGGTCTAATTACCATTTAAGGACCCTCAATTTAAAATTTCATAACAACTGGACACCTCTAGCATGTAAAACTCAACTTTTACACATTTTACGATTTAGTCCTTTTGACTAAATTGAGTGCCCAAACGTCAAAATTTCCAAACAAAATTTTCACAAAACAATTCAATAGAATTTTAGACCATAAAAAATAATAAAAATTAATTTTCTTACGTCGAATTAGTGGTCTCAAAACCACTGTTCCGACTATGTCCTAATTCGGGATGTTACAATCTAAAACCCAGATGGTATTTTCCAACCTGAATTCAGCCCTTTCTGGATCATCATCTGCGGTAGCTCTAAATTCTTCTGCCCCATGCTTACGGATTTTATCTACCGGAGGCTTACCAATTCTAACAGGTTCAGCATCCTGTGGCAACTCAAGAATCGGTTGAAGAGCAGGTGGGGAAGGTCGTTGTACAGCGGGGTTTGTTCTTATATACTCAGTAAACCATTCATTCATCAATTGAAAGAAGGCCTATTTTGCCTCCTCACTTCGGCCCTCAGATACGGGCCTTTCACTACTAGATGCAGATGAAACTCTTTGAACTGAAGCTGAAGCATTGCTCCCAGCTTCCTCATATTTAGTTCTAGCTTGGTTGGATGACATTACTATATGAAAAACACATTTAAAATTATCAGGAGACATCACACTATCACAAATTATATAATGGCATGTATAGCTAAACTCGTGTTTGCTACATTAAATCTGAGAATCTACTAAACTGTAGTTCTGATACCACTAAATGTAAGACCCTTAACCCGTATTCATCACCGGAATAGTGTTACAGAGCGTTACCAGAGTTTCCAAAACATTTATCGATAATTCATGTCAAATTTTATTCAATTACCCACTGTACTCACAACGTCCCTTAAAATGGACCTTGGATGGCCAAAACGAGTATTAGAATCGAATCGGGACTAAATTGGGAACTCAGGGAATTTTTCACAAAATTTCAAAAATTTTCCAAGATACAGGGCTCACACGCCCGTGTGGCCCAAGGGACACGCCCATGTGACCCTAGGACATGCCCGTGCTGCAGGCCGTGTTCAACCCCGTGTAACTCTCTAACTTGTGTACATGGCTAGCCACACGCCCGTGTGCTAGGCCGTGTGGTTGATTAATTTTCTTCGAAATTAGGTGTAGCTTTCACACGGCCAAGACACATACTCGTGTTCTAGGCCGTGTAGCACACACGGCTGAGACACACGCCCGTGTGCTCAATTCTGAGCACTCTGTTTCTCGAATTTAAGGTTTGGGGACACACGGCCTATCCACATACCCATTTACAGGGCCGTGTGTCACACACGATCAAGACACGTCTGTGTGTCTACCCGTGTGGACAAAGTAAAGCCATTTCTAGCTTCATTTCTCACCCAAAATCATACCAATGACCTACACTAAAACTTACATCCAAATACCAACCAATCCAAGCATTGATTTTAAACAAATTTTAACATCTAATATGATATAACATAGCATCCATACAAGTTTAAATTCTTACCTTTATCTAACCTAAATATTGAACATCATTTGCTCATTTATACTTAATACATAAGTGTTTATCATGACATTATGCTTTATAAGTACCAAAACATACCATTACTAGCCATTCCAATGGCTAGATTACAAATAACATATTTAAGCCATCTATGGACAAGTTAGCCTATATGTAACACCCCTTACCCGTATTCGACAATAGAACAAGGCACGAGGCATTATCGGACTTAAACTTAAACAAACATTAAAAATCGAGACATGAATTTCCACTCAAATTTAAAAAATTTCAAAAACATTCATATCGTCCCTTAAACGAGCCTACGAGGCCCAAAACATGCATTAAGAGTGGTTCAGGACTAAACCGAGAACTTTAGAAAACTTTCCAACACTTAGAAAATTTTTCATCAAAACAGGGGTCACACGCCTATGTGGCTTGGGACACGCCCGTGTGGGCAAGCCGTGTGGTCACACACGCCCATGTCCCTAACCCGTGCAACTCTCTGTTTATGATGTCATCAACAAATTGAAGTCACACAGCCAAGTCACATGCCCGTGTGCTTAGGTCATATCCTTCACACGGCTGAGACACATGCTCGTGTCTCTACCCGTGTGCTCGATACTGAGCATTCTATTTTGCAACAATTTAGGTGCAAGGGATACACGACCGGATCACATGCCCATAGGGCTGACCATGTGTTACACACGGCTTAGACACAGGCCCGTGTGGATTAAAATAAGGCTATTTACCAAGCCTTTTTGCCACCCTTACTTGCACCAACCTACACAACATCAAACAATACCAATCCAAGCATATACACACTACCAATTCAGCCACAAACAAGACATCCACACATCAATTTCATGCTAATACAACATCTCATACTTATCATCACAAACCATGCAATAACCATATCCATGAAAGGCATCACCATAAGTATATATACTTAACCAATATTAGCCAATACCATATGACCATTTAAAAAATGAATCAATTACTATTACAAGCCAACACACTTGGCCAAATCAATAATGACACATATCACGAAAAAGACCAAGTCCCTATACATGCCATATTCAAAATATCGAAACCAACTATACCCAAATGACTAAATTGATAGTGTGATCGATGCTCCGATGACTTTCGAACCCCGAGCTAGCTTGGTGAAACTATAAGAAAATGGAAAGAAAGGGGAGTAAGCATAAGGCTTAGTAAGTTCATATGGAATAATAAACAATATTAAGCAACATTTAGCATGAGTAACATACAATTTAACTTAACATAAATCACATATTTATCATCATAGTTCCATAAGCATAACTTTATCAATCTCAATCTTACCAAAAGCTCATCACTTAACAAGCTCATTCTTATGAGTTTTTCGTACATACCTGTACCAACTCGTGACTTTACTTTTTCTCGTTCTTGACATATACGTTGAATTTTCCCATTGAACCATTCGGAATACCAAATGATACTCAGGGATCTCGTACTCATATTACCGTACCAATGCCATATCCCAGATATGGTCTTACATGTAATCTCGTATCGATACCAATAGCCTAACTATGGGCTTACATGAAATCTCATATCGATGTCATATCCCAAATATGGTCTTACACGAAATCTCATATAGATGTCATATCCCAAATATGATCTTACAAGTAATCTCGTATCGATGCCAATAGCCCAGCTATGGTCTTACACGAAATCTCATATCGATGCCATATCCCGGATATGGTCTTACACAAAATCTCATATAGATGCCATATCCCAGATATGGTCTTACACGTAATCTTAGTATCCCTAATGTCATGACATTTGTATCCTATCTATTCTAAGGTTCAACTGGGACTTTCGTTGTATCGAACCTCTATCGATCATTTCTGTAGTGTCGTACTCAATAACATTCACATTTTTATTTTAATAATATAGCATTTACCACAGTTATATCAATTAGGCATTTGTACATATATAATTTAATGCTTCTTAAACATACAAACTTACCTCGACATAGAAATGGCAAAAAGGACTAAATCGTCAAATACTTATTTTTCCCTCGTTCTAATCTTGAATCTTGTTTTTCTTGATAATCGAGCTTGAAAGTTGCCAAAACCCTAGCTATGTCTTCTCCATGCAAGTTTCGACCATGGGGTAGAAGATGAGCAAAAATTGGCTTTTATATTCTTTTTAATTTATTTTAATTACTAAATGACCAAAAGACCCTTAATGAAAAGAACTTCGGAAAGATACCTAACCATGTCCATTTTTGTCTACCAACTTAACCAATGGTATAATTACAATTTAAGAACCTCCAATTTAAAATTTCATAGCAATTGGACACCTATAACATGTAGAACTCAACTTTTGCATTTTTTACAATTTAGTCCTTTTGACTAAATTGAGTGCTCAAACGTCAAAATTTTCGAACAAAATTTTCATGGAACAATTCCATAAAATTGTAGACCTTAGATATATAATAAAAATAAATTTTATTGTGTCAGATTTGTGGTCCCGAAACCACTGTTCTGACTAGACCCAAAACCGGGCTATTACAACTCTCCCCCTTTAGGGATTTTCGTCCCCGAAAATCTTACCAGAAAATAAATTTGATTTTCACGTTATCCAACACATCAGCTCAATCTTAATCTCTATCGTAGAATTCATATTCAAAGAGTCCAATTGATACCATCACAACATAGATACACAAAACACATTTTGAATCTTTTTCCAAGGCAATACTTTCGGAAACATGCTATCGCTGAACGGGAATTTCGTATATCTATGTATCAAATTCACATATGTTTTCTGACAATCAGAAGTGGATCCTAACTGCCACAAATTGCTTTTACTTTCTATATGATTTCTGATCGGATAGTCTCTAAAACATTTAACCCAATTAATCTATCATGTTACATACCCGATCACCAGAACATTTATTTCAACTGTACATTTTATTACTCCCTAAATGAGCAAATGAACTACTACTGAGCTTTGTACAAAATTTCCTGCATAAACTCTGAATTATTCAGTGAGCAAATTCCATCTCGAAATAATGATAACAGTCATCAAATTCGACCTGAAATTTAGAATCAAAAGTCGTCTCACACTATACTCATTTAGTTTACCACTCACTATCACATTCCTGAGGTTCTCAATCTTGCAAAGAAAACATCGCTTTAGCTTCTAATTTAGCTAGATTCAGACTATAATCAAATAAGATAAATCATGTATCCAATACTCACAAAATAATCATAAATTTTCCATTCAAGCATTTGCAACTATATCTACTTCCTCAAAGGTTAATCATTAACTATTCACAATCTTTCAATAGTTCAAGCCATCCACGTTGTCTTAATCTCAAATTTTTCTGTAACATTAGATACTTTATACTCTTGAAATCAAGAAGCATATGACGTTTTTCGTCGAACAAACAATGTCATCAATTTTCTCAACACAAACACACTAGCGGATGACTCCAAGTCACTCGTCAGACAATTCTTTTAATGAGGCTTTAACTTTCGGAAAGTATAAACCATCACTTTACATTCTCGAATTAAAACATATTCCAATTTATTCAATAGTGCATCACTGAAAACTCACAAATTCTTTACTCACTTTAAATTGAACCCAGAATCAGTGTTTCGGTTAACAATACCTTCAACTTTTTTCAACTTTGCTAACATGCAACGGACCATTCAAACTTTCACAAATGTGATAACTTATCAATCGGAACAACTTTACTCATAACAACATCATTCAATTAGAACAAATCAAATAGGTATACGTCTATATCATACTTTTTAGAATATGAATTCTTCCTTCATACTGTCTGTTTATTCACCCATAAATGTACAGGATTTTATTTTCATACCTGAGGATAAACTTAAATGCATATAACTCGAGTTACCTTTCATTTGACCAGCTCGCTCAGATAAAGACAACTGAGCCGATCTCAACTATCAAATGATAACATATCAAAATACTCCTTTCTTCATGCTGTTAAACAACTCAAACATACAATTTTTTATAATTCCCTTAACATGCTAATCAAAGATCTTTACAACTGTATTAGCTCAAGAAAGCAAAATATCCTGATCGAACTCATTGACCTTAATCAAACTTACCCGAGAAAAGAAAACCATCTTACAATTTAAGCTTGAGCTTCCACTATCAATACCTTTGCCAATGTTAATTCCTTTCACGAGAATTAGAGAAATCCTGATACCAGAATCACCACGTTCCTATGATCGAACCAGAAATACACTCATAATAGACATAGTTATCACAAGTCAAGGAACACACTTTAAAGATGAACCATGATTGATAATTTATGAAATAAGAATGATAAGAAAACCGAGATAGAGAAATCCAAGATACGAATACCATACTAGAAGTCCAAGAACATAACTCATATAAAATAATAAAGATCTTGATGATTCCTCGGAGAAAACCAGAAGAAAAATAATACCCATACGCTCTGAAATCAATTGTAACAAAGATTATATACTTTCCAAATATAGATATAAAACAAAACAATATTGAGTAGAAACAGAAGAGTAGCCTCACATAAATTTTCACCATCAACCTTTATTCCAAACATAATAGAATGGAATCCCAAAGAGAGAGATAAGAAATGTTGCTCATCAACCAACTAGACCAACAGTGCTTTCATCTAACACTATAATCAACTAGCATTCTCATGCGATAAGAATTTCATCAGAAAACAAGCAATCGCATATATTTTTGAGGATAAATGAATATATAAAATACCTAGGAGAGATCGTCATAATCTATTCAATTACTACTGTTATACTCAAAAATCTTTACGATTCAAACATGATTTCCTTGACTAATTCTGTCATCAATAATCCCATATTATTCCATTTACTAACAAAAATCAATCCGAAAGAACTTCCAGCAAATACATACTTTAGACATCATACCTAAATGAGTCGATTAGTCGAGATTAACTTTTTCTTTTACCGTGACATCGTGAAATCTGAATGATCTTTAGAATAACCTGGCATCTTTTCCAGAACTGTATTCACTTGCCAAACTATTCTGAACTCTAACCACATTATTAGTTATTTCGCTACCGAACTCTTTATTCTCTCATTTGTGATCTCATTCAACATAAATCTCGTGAAATTTCGTTATAAAATACCACATTGGTAAGGGGGTGAGGTCGTAAAGCCTCTAACTCGACTCTCATATATGCACGCATGTGACTTAACAATCAGTACCATCATAATATTATCACAATCATATAATTCATGTCAAGCAAATTAACATACATATTTATGCTACTCGAACTTTCTGATTATCTTATTTAAACAAGTGCACTGATACATACATTCTATAACTTTTGAGTAAGTTTACTTATTGCACTCACTTAATCAAACAAGTCAGGCACATAACATTATATGAATGCCAAACAAACATGGATGAGCTTATCACAACATAAACTTTCATTTCATTTCACCTTTCCTTATTTCAAGAATAATTCCCATTGAACTATTGTAATTTCGATGGATACTTGGGTAGCATACTCAAGGTATGCATGTCAACAATTCGTCAATTCATATTCAAAAGTCCCCTTTTTGGCACATATTCGTAGAACACGCTCTAGAGCCACATATGATATAGCAGGATTGCCAATCCAGGCTAAATCCTTTTCATAACAATTATAACATTTTTATCCGTTTCATAAAATCACCATAATCCATCGAAATACAATGTTAAACCAATAAAATGACATTTTACCCAAATTTCTCAACTTATGGTTATTTCATATTCTACATCGTCACATACATATCATGAACACATTTTCAAATATCTTAGTATCACTCTTAGCTTTTTCGAAGATAGCTCGGTTGGAAAGCATCTTTGCCTTTACAAAACAATTTCATCAGAGTCGAGAGATATCACACTATCACAGGTAGTAATATGGCATGTATAGCTAGACTCACATACGCTACGTTAGTTCGAGAATCAACTAAACTGTAGCTCTGATACCACTAAATTTAACAACCCTTACCCGTATTCAACACTGAAACATGGTACGAGGCATTACTAGACTTAAACTCAAACAAACATTTAAAACTGAGACATGAATTTTCACCCAAATTTAAAACTTTTTAAAAACATTCATATCATCCCTTAAACGAGCCTACGAGGCCCAAAACATGCATTAGGAGTGGTTCAGAACTAAACCGAGAACTTTAGAAAACTTTCCAACACTTAGAAAATTTTTCATCAAAACAGGGGTCACACGCCCGTTTTCCTTGGGACATGCCCGTGTGGGCAGGCCGTGTGGTCACACACGCCCGTGTCCCTAACTTGTGTAACTCTATGTTTATGACGTCATCAACAAATTGAAGTCACACGGCCAAGTCACATGACCGTGTGCTTAGGCCGTGTGCTTCACACGGCTGAGACACACGCCCGTGCGCTCGATGTTGAGCATTCTGTTTTGCAACAATTTAGGTGCAGGGGACACACGACCAGATCACATGCCAATGGGGTTGACCGTGTGTCACACACGGCTTAGACACACGCCTGTGTATCTACCCGTGTAGACAAAAATAAGGCTATTTACCAAGCCTTTGTGCCACCCATACTTGCACCAACCTACACAACATCAAACAACACCAATCCAAGCATATACACACTACCAATTCAGCCACAAACAAGACATCCACACATCAATTTCATGCTAATACAACATCTCATACTTATCATCACAAACCATGCAATAACCATATCCATGAAAGGCATCATCATAAGTATATATACTTAACCAATATTAGCCAATACCATATGACCATTTACAAAATGAATCAATTACCCTTACAAGCCAACACACTTGGCCAATTCAATAATGACACATATCACCAAAAAGACCAAGTCCCTATACATGCCATAATCAAAATATCAAAACCAACTATACCCAAATGACTAAATTGATAGTATGGTCGATGCTCCAATGACTTCCAAACCCCGAGCTAGCTTGGCGACACTATAAGAAAATGGAAAGGAAGGGGAGTAAGTATAAGGCTTAATAAGTTCACATGCAATAATAAAAAATATTAAGCAACATTTGGCATGAGTATCATACAATTTAACTTAACATAAATCACATATTTATCATCATAGTTTCATAAGCATAACTTTATCAATCTTAATCTTACCAAAAGCTCGTCACTTAACAAGCTCATTCTTATGAGTTTTTTGTACATACCAGTACCAACTCGTGACTTAACATACTCTTTCTCGTTCTTGATATACTCATTAAATTTTCCCGTTGAACCATTTGGAATACTAAAAGATACTCAGGGATCTTGTACTCACAGTACCGTCCCAATGCCATATCCTAGATATGGTCTTACATGTAATCTCGTATCGATGCCAATAGCCCAACTATGGGCTTACACAAAATCTCATATCGATGCCATATCCTAGATATGGTCTTACACGAAATTTCATATAGATGTCATATCCCAGATATGGTCTTACAAGTAATCTCGTATCGATGCCAATAGCCCAGCTATGGTCTTACATGAAATCTCATATTAATGCCATATACCAGATATGGTTTTACACGAAATCTCATATAGATGTCATATCCCAGATATGGTCTTACAAGTAATCTTAGTATCCCTAATGTCATGACATTTGTATCCTATCTATTCCTAAGGTTCAACCGAGACTTTTGTTGTATCGAACCTCTATCAATCATTTTCGTAGTGTCGTACTCAATAACATTCACATTTTTGTTTCAATAATATAGCATTTACAACAATTATATCAATTAGCATTTATACATATACAATTTAATGCTTATTAAACATACAAACTTACCTCGACATAGAAATGGCAAAAAGGACTAAATCCTCAAATACTTGTTTTTCTCCCGTTCTAATCCTGAATCTTGTTTTTCTTGATAATCGAGCTTGAAAGTTTCCAAAACCCTAGTTATATCTTCTCCAAGAAAGTTTCAGCCATGAGGTAGAAGATGAGAAAAAATTGGCTTCTATTTTCTTTTTAATTCATTTTAATTACTAAATGACCAAAATGCCCTTAATGAAAAAACTTTGGAAACATACCTAACCATGTCCATTTTTGTCCACCAACTTATCCAATGGTCTATTTACCATTTAAGGACCTCCAATTTAAAATTTCATAGCAATTGGACACTTATAACATGTAGAAATCATCTTTTACACTTTTTACAATTTAGTCTTTTTGACTAAATTGAGTTCCCAAACGTCAAAATTTTTGAACGAAATTTTCACGAAATAAGTCCATAAAACTGTAGACCATAAAAATGTAATAAAAATAAATTTTACTTTGTCAGATTCGTGGTCCCAAAACCACTATTCTGACTAGACCGAAAATCGGGCTATTACACTATACACGCCATTATACCCAAATAAGTCTAGTATCTATACCAAAATAAGTTTGTGGAACCTTTGCAAGCTTCCTAGCATTATAAAATAGGGGAAATAAAACTAAATAAGCATTACATGCTTAGTAAGTTCGTATATCAGGAATTAAAACTTACCAATTTACATTTATTAATATTAAGCATTCAATAACATGCTTTTTCATCAATTTGGCAATTTTACCTATGCACATACACTCAATCAAACAAGTTAGTTACATAAATGTTCACATGTGCATCAAGTAAGCATAGATGAGCTAATTATACTATATTCTTTCAAGACATCATTCATTTCGTCTCATAATTCTCATATTATGTCAAGTATTTTATCCGTTGAATCATTAAAATTCCAATGGATATTCAAACAGTACACTCAAGGTGTACAATTTAATAGCCTACCAATTCATATTTAGGAGTACCCATTAGGGCACTTAATCGAAAAGCACACTCTCGAACCTCATAACATATAACAGGATTACCAGTCCACGCTAAATCTTTTTTGTAATACATGCTCAAAAGAGCTCAATTAGGATTACCAGTCTAGGCTAAATCCTAATTGTAACATTGCTCGAGAGGGATTATGTCAAGATTACCAGTCCAAGCTAAATCCCGTCAGCAACAATACAGGACCTCATTTAGTAAGGAAATTTCGTTTATCCATCGAAATCCAATATTCAAATGGAATTTAACCCTTTTCAACAATCTCAAGCATGTAAACATTTCTTATGTTATAACATTAAAGTTAACTCACATAAATGCAAAACACATTCCATACAACACACCATTCAATTTATCATATTTACAAGCTCAATTAAGTTACACGAACTTACCTCGACACTTGTTCGCATATATAAATCTACTAATTCAGAACTTTCTCTTTTCCTCGATCTAGCTTTGAATTTGTGTTATTCGGATCTATATAAACAAATTTATTCATCAATTTATCACATTTCGCATTCAAGTGGACTCAATTTATATCCTAGGCAAAATTACCATTTTACCCCTAACTTTTCCATAAATTCCAATTTCGTCTCTAGGCTCGGAAAATTAAATTTATGCAATTTACTCTCTATTCCAAGTTTAACCAAAATTTAACTATAAAATTTACAGCACATACATTCTATAAAATTCAGAATTCTTCTTCAATTTTCACAACTTTACGTTTTAGTCCCTAAATCATGTTTTCATCAAAAATCACTTTGTAAAAGTTGTTTATCTATCAACAACCTTTCATTTTCTACCATAAATTTCAAATTTTCAGCATATTAATCCGTGACATAATTTTCATACTTTGATAACTTTTCAAATTGATCCCTCAAATAGATAAATTAAACTATCCCGGTTTCAAAAATATTAAAATTACTAAAAACAGGACAAGAAAATTTATTCAATTAAGCCAAGAAAGTCTCTTCCCTCTCTCCTAGGGTTTCCATGTATTTTGGAGATGAAGATGACATAAAATAAGATGATATTTCTTTTGCCATATTTTAATTAATTAATTTAATTTAATTTCCAATTTAGTTATTGCCCTTTTTTTAAATTTCCATGGATGAGTTACCAAAAAAATATCTACATACTTTTCTTTAATGGTCTAATTACCATATAAGTACCTCAAGTTTTGAATTCCATAGCTATTTAATCCTTCTAGCTACTAGAATTTAACTTTTACATTTTATGCGATTTGGTCCTTCACGTAATTCAACACATAATCGGTAAAATTTTCTTCTCAGAATTTTCATATGACATTTCTAACATAATACGGACCACGTTATAAATTAAAATAAATTTTATTTTCGGCTCAGATTTGTTGTCCCGAAACCACTATTCCGATTTCACTAAAATTGGGCTGTTACAGAAAAACCATTGAAGAAAACTTGGAGGGTGTTCGATTCATTTTCATCTTGCATGTAAGTGAACTTTGATTCCGGTTAAATTTTATGTCTTTGAGATCGTTGTAGCTTAATCTAGCTAACTTGGGGAGTATTTTGTAAAACTGTTAAAAGTTTTGGAACTTGCCATTAATGGCTTTTAGATGTTTAAGTGGTTAAATGATATATTTATGATTTTAGTTGTTAAATAGGGCTATTTTGTAAAGTAAATTTAGTTAGTTTTGAGTTTAGGGACCAAAGTGATAAATTATTTAATTTAACAAGGAATTCTTGTAAAATATAATTACTAGGGGCTGTTAAGGGACTATACTGAATTCAACATTAAGATTGTTGGTTTAGGGTTTAGGGACTAAATTGAATAGAAGGTAAAAAGTTTAGGGTAATGATGTAAAATATTACTTAAGGTTCATGTGCATGTATTTTGACATAATTGAATTACATCATATTATAGATCAAGAAACAGATCAGCTGGTAAACAAACACAGAAAAGGAAAAATTGTTGAGTAGTCCTTGGTATCACATGTATTGGTATAATGTATATACTGGTAGTGTATGATTATGGAATAGCAATTTTGATTATTAGATGGATTAAAGTATGATATATAGCATAATTGATGTATGTGAATGAAAATGGAAATTATATGGTTCAATTCATGTAAATTTGATAATGTTTAAATAACTGAATGATATGAATATGAATATGAATCGAGGCCCGTATAAATTAGTGGATGGCTAGGATACAAATGACATGTCATTAGTGTTATTACCATTTCAAGTGCTAGTCTTGGATGTCTTACTGATGGCTAAGATCCTACATCTATTGCAGATTCTTCATAGCTCATGTCAGTAGCATCGTGTAACGTTATCATCCCAACCCATAGCTCGTGTGAGCATTGGTATCCAGCGTATCCAATGTTATTTTGCTATAGTTCATCAGGTGGAAACAGGTTATATGAGATGGAAATTGACATTAGATTTAAGAACAAGAGAATGGTTATGAAATATGGTTGCATGTGGTGTTTTTATTATGAAAGCATAGTTTAAGATTTATGTTATAGTTGTGAATATCCTAACCTTGTTGGGTTGTGATGTGCATAGGACAAAAATTTCATGTTTCCAAATTGTATATTTATATGTGATCAATGCTTAGGTTATACTAAGATTGGTAAGTTATGTCTAAATTCCGTAAGAACTTACTAAGCTCTGTGTTGCTAACGTTTTCTTGTTTGATTCTTTGTAGATCATCAGAAGTTTTATAGTCGGCTGGAGGTCAAGTCGAAGCTCACACTATTCGTTCATTAACTCGATATATTTTTTTATCATTTTGGGATAGCTTATAAGTGGCATACAAATAGGTATTTTGGTTACAAGTGTGTAAGTATAAGTTTGTGATTTGAAATGGCATGTAATGTTAAGTTTCTAATTATGTGTTTTGTTTTATATGAATTGGAAAATATATTTTGGTCATATGGTGAACTATAACGCCCTCCACACTGGATCCAAGTACTGGGTGTTACATCCTATAACAGATGTAACTTAAAATTTTTTTCCTATGTACAAGTTCTATATATGAATATGAAAAAGTCTCTTGAGGGGTACATTGTATGGATTACGTATGTAATTCATGATAACAAAATTTCATCGATTTCTATTTTATCTCTCGGCCTACTGTATACATATTAGAATGCTACTTAATAAACTTATGCTCAGACTTAAGCATGCCACTTAACTTCCTTTGTATGCATAATAGTCTGATCTGCCACTCCTTTGCATAGCCCTAGCAACGTCCCTCGGCGCATACTCCTTTACAACCTAAAATAGGAAATAACTTTAGTAAGTTCATAAGAACTTAGTGAGATAATCCTTAAATACATGTTTCATTATATCAAATGTTATAGATGCTTCACATGTCCTTCATGTGTCCTTTGACTTTTCTTTATTCATTCTTGAATTTATTTCACTAAGATTTCCTTTAACGGACTGTAGTTACTCTTTTCTATTTTAAACCTTTGTCTTCCTCTAAGTTTCTTTAGGGACTTATCTTCCTTTAATATTCATTAAGCCTTCACTCTACTAGGCTCTGGATTCGAGGTCCAAACTCAATTGAATGTTTCTTTCCTTTGATAGTATTATACTTACAATCTCATCACTTTTTATGTCCCTTTTTAAAAATCTTATCTTTACATAGTCCTTAACCACTTCATTTTCATTATTAGCAGACTTAAAATCTTATTTCATACATCCTGGTTTTACCACTATATTTGTGGGAGGTAGACTACGCCGATTACTTCACACAGAGTTCGCCCAGATCTTCCTTATTTCAGGGTACTATCTAGACATGTCTATAACACATATCCCTGATTCGCCACCTATTCTGGCGCGCTCTAACTTCACTGTTCATTTCTTGTTACTATGTGGGGTTCACCAATTTATTTACATATGGCGCCTTTCTTTCAGACTTCATTGGATACTCAATTCTTTCTACTTGTCTCATACGTTATCTCTTACACTTACCATACCTTCAGAGTCCTACCTTTACTTTGCCTTTAGAGAATCATTCATTCCATTCATTCCTAATTACTTATGTGCCATTCATTTAAAATTTATCATGAAGGCATCCCTTCATTTAAATAGCTGCAAAGGCTTCATTTATATTCACCATAAGGGTTTTTCTTTACACAGTTGCCACCGAGGCATCCTGTCCTTAGGTTGCACCACAAAGGCATTCCTTTTCAAATATAGTCATAGAAGCTTCCTTTATGGAGATTGCGATAAAGGCTTTCCTGTCTAGAGTTTGCCACAGAGGTTGTCTTTTCACAGATTTTCCATAAAGGCATTCTTTAAGATGTTTGCCACAAAGGCTTACCTTTCCAGAGTTTTACCACAAAGGTTTCTTTTAACAGGTTCACCACAAAGGCTATCCTTTAATAGGTTCACCACAAAGGTTTACCCTTCCATACTTTTACTACGAAGGTGTCCTTAAATAGAGATTGCCACAAAGGCTTTTCTTCTCTTGGTTATTTAGGTGATAAGGGTTTGCCTAGAGTCATACTTAGTGAGGTTTTCCCCTCATCATCCTAGAACACACAGAGAACCACATTAGGTAATAACATTTCTTAAATCTTTCCATAAGATGCCATAACCCACCAATTACGGTCTTACACGATATGGGCTTCTTCCCATATAATGTCATAACCCACATGTTATGGTCTTACATGATATGGTGTTAGACCCATATGACGCCATAACCCACTAGTTACGGTCTTACACGACATGGTTTTCTACCCATATGATGTCATAACCCACCAGTTACAGCCTTACACGATATGGTCTTCTTTTTATATGATGCCATAACCCACCAAGTACAGTTTTACATGATATGTTCCTTCAGTACCATGGTCATGGACTTGTCCTTTTAGAGATTCGTGGTTTTAGTCCCGACAGACCCATTTGATGACTCCGGAGACAAACACACTCTTTATACTTAGACCCATCTTCACGAACTCATCATATCTTTGCTTACTCATAACAAACACATCTAGGCCTTTCAGACACATTAACACATTCCTATTATCTAGACACAAGCATCCTTTAACCTCAAGATTCATGTTTTATACTTTGACCACGAAACTTCATGTTATCCATACATGTAAGTTCATAAATCTTATGTTCCTCATTAAAGTCATCAGATCATGCTTTACTACTTTCCATTTCACAATTTGGTTACTTAGCATAGAAGTTTCTAGAAGGCATGTTATGCATGCATGAGTCAATTTAGGGACTCACCTGATAACCTCAAAGATAGTTTAAACTTTAGATCTAGCCTTTCCAAGTGAACTCAACAGTTTGGGCTCCATATCCATCATTCAAGCAAATGCTACAACCTCATCTGCCTTGATAAACAAAGACACTTTGTTAGAACCCATTCGAGTAATCCTTATCATCACTTTAAACCCAGACATATCACTAAGCCCTATTTCTTCAAGCTACTTAAATATCTATGTTCCCTTATCAAGAAGAGTTATGAAATGTACCTTGATGGGAGGGAAAATCACTAATAAAAAACCAAGGTTTCACTTATCCTAGACAGATGTTTCCATCTGCCTTTAGCCCCAGTTCTTAAGAAGGAAGATAACACTCCCTTAACTTAACCAAAGTGTCCTTTTAACTTAACTCAAGTCTTTATAGTAACTTGGTAAATGCCACATTAATACTGAATTGTCTTATTCAAAATCTGTTATTTCTAAGAAACTCATCCAATTACTTCTTTAGCCTTTAACCCTTCTAGTTTACGCTTGGTTAGTTCCCACTGTAACACCCCTTACCCGTACCCGAGATCGGGACTAGATACGAGACATCACCAGACATGAACTTGAACATTTTCAGGAAATACGGGTTATAAAATTTCATCCAATATAAAATAGATCAAATTACATCATAATGTCCTTATTATAGGCCTACGAGGCCCTAAACATACATTGAGAATGATCCGGGACTAAACTGAGAACTTACAAAATTTTATAAAAATTTTCCTAGGTAAATCATCACACGCCCGTGTGGAGGCAATGCACATGCCCGTGTGCTTTGGGACACGCCCGTGTCCCCTACCCGTGTTGAATTTATGAAAATTATTTTTCATATCAAACATACAAGGGTTTTCACATGGCCGAGCACACGCCCGTGTCCCTGGCCCGTGTCCTTCACATGGCTTAGACACGCTGATGTGGCCGTCCATGTCCAAAAACTCGAGCATTCTGTTTATGACGTCAGCATGCATTTAGGGGCACACGGCCAAAACACACACGCGTGTGATATTGGACACGCCCGAGTCCTTCACCCGTGTGTTTATTACCATGCATTCTGACTTAAAATTTAGGTGCAGGGGACACACTGCTATACCACGCCCATAGGGGTGATCTGTGTGTCAAAAATGGCCTAAACACACGCCCGTGTGTCTACCCGTGTGGACCTTATTAGGCTATTTCCCAAGCCTTTGGTCACCCTCTACATCACTTATACTTAAAGGTTACCAAAATACAAAGCAATACATGATTGTACACTTACAAATAACCTTAATAAACCTCATTGCATGTGAACCTCGTATCATCGGTTTAACACATGCTAAGTTATTTCCTTAGTTTTAAGGATTTTCATGTCTCGTTAATACTTTTAAAATTGGCTCATTATTATAACTCATTGTCAATTATGGTCAAGCCATCCCCTGCAAACATAAGCATGCATAAATTTGTAGGTCATAGCCTACTTCAAAATAAGCTAATTGCCATGCCCATATACAAAAAGATAGGCATATCTTTACATGCCTTCATTTTGGTGAATCAAATGACACATATAACAAAATAAACCAAAGCCCTATACATGCCATTGAACCAAATAAAAGTGTTTTTATACCAAAGCTGGACGAGTTGATAGTGTGTCGACTCTCCAACCCTCTTCCAATCTTTACGAGTTCTCAAGCTCAATAAGACAGGGAAAAGAGAGAGGTAAGCATTTACATGCTTAGTAAGTCCGAATAACTGGAAAGTATACTTACCGAGTAATTAGCATACAACCATATTAAGCAAATAAACCAACAAGAATGAAATGGTTTCCCTATCACATGCACTCAATCAACAAGTTAGCCACAATAATAATGCACCATGTAATTTGTCTTAGATGAGCTCATCATTCATTATTTCATTTATATACATCATATTAATCCATTGAGTTTCTAGGAAATCTCGATGGATTATCCATTTACCATTAATTCATAAGAATGATCATTTCAGGTATGCACTCCCACGAACCTCACATTTTACGGCGGGATTACCAGTCCAGGCTAAATTCCCCGTATCGTAAACTCATAAGGTGATGTCGGGATTACTAGTCCAGGCTAAATTCCTTATAGTGACAAACATCCTTAATAAGCTCGGATCTGAATTACTAGTCCAGGCTAAATTCAGACCCTAATCGGATTACCCGTCAGGGCTAAATCCACAATGCACACATATTCTTCGGGAGGCTCGATCACTCAAGGAACACCCGTCCGGGCTAGATCCTTTTTATATTTGAGATCAAAGGGTTACCGGTCCAAGCTACATCCTTCTGCATCACATGCAGGATCTCAAGTAACATGTAAATCATGGTTTATCCATCGAACTTCCTTTTTAACCTCAACTGGGACATTTATTAACATGTCATTATTAAAGATACATTTCATGTATTTTTATGCCATCGTCAAATGCAATTATCATACATTCATAAATCATGCAATTAGGCATATTATGAGTTTACTTTAAGTTATCCGAACTTACCTGGTACTCGTATCGGCATTGTGTTTCTGTTATTCCGAAACCTTTCGTTTTCCTCGATCGACCTCCGGAATTTGTTCCTTGGGGTCTATAACAATAAAAATAAATCATTAACAACTCATATTATACTTTTCAAGACTAATTTCACCCCTGGTCTAAATGACCGTTTTGCCCCTAATCTTTCACATTTTTACGATTTAGTCCCTAGGCTCGTATAATGAAATGCATGCAATTTCTGCATTACCCAAGCCTAGCCGGATGTTCTTTCCTCTTATGGAAGCCCACATTTTTCCATTTTTTCACATTTCTACCTCACATTTTACACCTTTTGCAAAAAGGTCCTTTTAGGGGTTTTTCATGAAAATCACCTAGGAAAAGATGTTTAACACACATCCAACTTCCATATTTCTCCATAAACCATCACAATACAAGTAAATCATGCATGGGTAAATCTATAAACATGAACCCTAGCATGAAATATGGGTATAAATAGAGAGTGTAAGCAATCGGGATTTCAAAAACACGAAGAACATTAAAAACGGGGCTTAGGAGCACTTACTATTGAGCTTGAAAATGTTGAAAACATAGCTATGGAGACTTGAGAGTTTTGGCTGGACAAGGAAGAAGAATGGCTGATTTTTTCCTTCTTTTTCCCATTTTATTTCATTAAATTGCTAAATGACCAAAATGCCCTTAAGCCATTTCTTTAAGATTTTATCCATACAAGCTCATTTTTGTCCAAAAACTTAGAAATTGGGAAAATTGCTCTTCAAAACCTTCTGATTTATAATCTAAGGCAATCTCATACAAATTGCTTCTAGAATCCATGTTTTGAAACTTATTCAATTTGGTCCTTATTTTCCAATTAGACACATTACTTATAGAATTCCTTCATGAAACTTTATCACATGCATATTATCATATTCTAGACCTCATAAAAATCATAAAATAAATATCTTAATGTCAAATTTGTGGTTTCAAAACCACTATTCTGACTAGGCCCTATTTCAAGATGTTACATTTCTCCCCCCTTAGGGACTTTCGTCCTCGAAAGTCTTACCAGTAAACAGGTACGGATATTGGCTTCTCATGGTTTCTTCCGGCTCTCATGCAGCCTCTTCCACACCATGTTGATGCCATAAAACCCTTACTAAAGCTACATCTTTATTTCTCAACTGTTTAATCTCACGAGCCAAAATCTTGAACGGTTCCTATCCATAAGTCATATCCGGTCTAATCTCAATCTCTGCCGGTGAAATCACATGAGTGGGGTCTGATCGATATCGCCTTAACATGGATACATAAAACACGTCGTGAATCTTTTCCAATTCGGGTGGTAATGCCAAACGATAGGCTAATGGTCCAACTCTTTCGATGATCTCGTACGGTTCGATAAATCGTGGACTCAATTTGCCTTTTCGGCCAAATCTCAATACCTTTTTCCATGGAGATACCTTCAAGAATACTCTATCTCCAACTTGGAACTCAATCTCTTTTCTTTTCAGATCAGCATATGACTTTTGCCTATCCGATGTCGCTATTAAATAGTTTCGTATCACTTTAACCTTTTCTTCAGTTTCCTTGATCAGATCAATTCCGTGGATCCGACTCTCTTTAAGTTCTATCCAATACAATAGAGTTCGGAACTTTCTTCCATACAAGGCCTCATAAGGCGCCATCTTCAAACTCGTTTGAAAACTGTTGTTGTAGGCAAATTCTACCAATGGCAAGTACTTTTCCTAGCTACCCTGAAATTCGAGGATACAACATCGCGACATATCCTCAAGAATCTGAATCATCTGCTCAGACTGACCATCGGTCCACGGGTGAAAAGCCGTACTAAAACTCAATTTTGTATCCAAGGCTTCTTGTAACTTCTTTCAAAATCTCGAAGTGAACCTCGGGTCTCTGTCTAAAATAATCGATAGTGGTACCCCATGTAATCTCATAATTTCAGATATATACAAGTTGGCCAATCTATCAAGAGAGTAAACTATTCTTACTGGAATGAAATGAGCCGACTTTGTCAACTTATCCACCACAACCCATATAGCATCTTTCTTTTTTGGGGTTAATGGCAATCCTGTCACGAAATCCATAGTAACTCTATCCCACTTCCATTCGGGGACCATCATAGGCTGTAACAAACCTGAAGGTACTTGATGTTCAGCTTTGACTTGCTGACATATCAAGCATTTCGATACAAATTCAGAAATGTCTCTTTTCATGCCGTTCCACCAATACATTTTCTCCAAATCATTGTACATCTTGGTACTTCCTAGATGAATAGACAAACGGCTATCATGTGCTTCTTGCAAGATTTTCTGAATAAGCTCATCATCTTTGGGCACGCAAACTCTATCTCTGAACAACAAACATCCATCAGGACCGATCCAAAAATCTGATTCAATACCCGACTCACATTGAGTTCTTTTAGCTTGCAGGTCACTATCATTAGTTTGAGCGTTATAAATTTCCTGCAGAGATGTCGGCCCAGCCTCTAGCTCTACCAAAACTGAACCATCATCAAGCAATGCTAATCGAGCGTCTATGGCTCTCAGTGCAAACAAGGATTTTCTACTTAACGCGTCAACGACGACACTTGCCTTTCCCAGGTGATAGTCAATGATCAGCTCATAATATTTAATTAATTCTAACCATCTCCGCTGTCTCAGATTCAATTCTTTTTGAGTCATCAAATACTTCAAACTCTTTTGATTTGTGAATATACGACAAGTTTCACCATATAAATAATGCCTCCAAATTTTTGAGGCAAAAACAATGGCGGCAAGCTCTAAGTCGTGTGCCAGATAGTTCTTCTCGTGTGGCTTCAACTGCCATGAAGCATAGGCTATCACCTTGCCATCTTGCATAAGTACACAACCCAGTCCATTCAAGGATGCATCACTATAGACCAAAAACTCTTTTCCCGGCTCAGGTAATACTAAAACAGGAGCTTCAATTAGTAATGCCTTTAACCTCTTGAAACTCTGCTAACACTTTTCTGTCAATTCAAACTTAATGTCTTTCTGCAGCAACCTCGTCATTGGAGTTGCTATCATGGAGAATCCTTTCACAAATCTTAGGTAGTAACCGACTAAGCCCAAAAAGCTCCTAACCTTAGTTACATTTTTAGGCGGTTTCCATTCAACAATAGCAAATATCTTACTTGGATCAACTCAGATGACTTTACTCGAAATAATATGACCCAAAAACCCAACTTCTTGGAGCCAAAACTCACTCTTACTAAACTTAACTTACAATTTTTTTTCTCGTAAGGTCTGCAACACAGTTCTTAGATGCTTCTCATGCTCTGTCTCATCTTTAGAATAGATTAAAATGTCTTCAATAAACACAATGATGAACTTATCCAAGTATGGCCGAAAGATTCTATTCATTAGGTCCATGAATACGGCCGGTGCATTCGTTAACCCAAACGGCATGACAAGAAATTCATAGTGGCTATACCTCGTTCTGAAAGTTATCTTAGGTACATCCGATTCTTTAACTCGCAACTGATAGTAGTCGGGCCTCAGGTCTATCTTAGAGAATACGGTGGCTCCTCTCAACTGGTCAAACAAATCATCGATCCTTGGCAAAGGATACTTATTCTTGATGGTTACCTTGTTCAGTTGCCGATAATCTATACATAGCCTCATTGAACCGTCTTTCTTCTTTACAAACAATACGGGAGCACCCCAAGGTGAAAAGCTTGGCCTTGCAAAACCTTTATCCATCAGCTCTTGCAACTGTGCTTTTAACTCTTTCAGCTTGGTTGGCACCATCCTGTACAGAGCAATAGAAATGGGAGCTGTTCCTGGCATTCGTTCAATACCAAACTCTATCTCTCTTTCAGAAGGTAACCCGGGTAATTCTTCCGGGAACACATCTAGATACTCACATACTATTGGCACAGATTCAATCTTCAACTCTATTTCCTTAGTGTTCAATACAAAAGCAAGGTAGGCTTCATACCCTTTTCTCATATATCTCTGAGCAACCATCACTGTGATTACAACCAGCGGCGTACCCAATTCTCTTGAATCAACCCGTAAAATCGCACCATCTGGGTATTTCAATTCAATATACTTGCTATCACAGTTTACAATTACATCATGCAAGGCTAACCAATCCATACCAAGTATTACATCAAACTCATCAAATGGTAACAACATAAGGCTAGCCGAAAAGCATTGACCCTGAATCGTCAAAGGACAATTCTTACAGACTTTATCAACCAGAACTGATTTGCCTAATGGGTTCAACACTCTAATAATAAATTTTGTGGGTTCAATGGGTATGTTCATACTAGACACCAATCTCATGCAAATGTATGGATGCGTCGACCCTGGATCAATTAAGGCAATAACACATCTATTAAAAACAGAAAAAGTACCCGTGATGACGTCAGGAGCAGAGGTTTCCTTTCCAGCGCGTATTGCATACGTTCTTGCCGGGGCTCGAGCCTCTGATTTTGCAGTATCTTTAGCCGCAACTCGACTGCCACTAGCACTTCCAGGATATCTCGGAGGTCTACCTCGTGCAATGGAAGCACTCGACTTCGGGGCTACTTCCACTTCTTTTTCATTTAGCTCTGGGCAGTCCCTGAGGAAGTGGTCAAGAGAACCATATCTAAAACATGCACCGCTCTTCATTTAGTACTTTCCGGAGTGAAATTTGTTACAGCTTTTACACTTCGGCTTTTGGTCATCTACACTCCCCACACTAGTCACCATTAGGGAGGAAGACTTCTGATTACGTCGCTTGGAGCCTCTCGCTCTACCCGAATACCCTACCAATGAAGTGGAGCGTTCATGTTCACTCTTTGATTTCTTTGTGGGGGATGAGAGTGACTTACCGCTTGATCTCTTGCCCAAAACTCAAGCCTCTCTCTTTACTTGCTTTCTTTCATTATTGAGCTCCTCGGCCTTCTTGGCCCGATCAGCTAATGTGGCGAACTCCCGTATTTCAAGAATGCCAATCAACAACTTGATTTCCTCATTCAGACCTTCCTCGAAGTATTTACACATTTCTGACTCAATTTGAACCCATTCAGTTGCATACTGACTTAGCCTTACAAACTCTCTTTCGTATTCTGCTACAGTCTTATTTTCTTGTTTGAGTTCCAGGAACTCCTTTCACTTTGAGTCTAAGAACTTTTTACTGATGTATTTCTTCTTAAACTCTGCTTGGAAAAATTTCCAAGTGATGTTTTCCTTTGGCACCACTGAAGATACAGTCTTCCACCAGCGGTATGCAGTATCCTTCAAGAGAGACACGGCACACTTTAAGCATTCCTCAGGTGTGCACGATAATTCACCTAGTACCCGTGTAGTATTCTTGAGCCAGAACTCGGCTTTTTTAGCATCATCATCGATCTTAGCTTTGAAATCCTCAGCCCCATACTTTCTAAGCTTATCTACAAGAGCTTTACCAATTCTTACCGGTGTCATACCTCGTGGCAATTCCTCATCAAGTTGGTTAGGGGGCGGGGGAGGTCGGGTTATGTTGGGACGATTCCTCAAATAATCCCTAAACCATTCATCCATCATGTCAAAGAAGGCAGCTCTGGCCTCTTCCTAGTCTTCAGACATAAGCCTTTTACTACAACTAGAAACAGCTTGTTGTACGGAAGTTGAAGCATGGCTCTCAGCTCCCTTGGACTCATCTTGTGCTTGATTGGAAGACATTTACTATATTAAAAAATAATTTAAATAGTTAAGAGATGTCACACTATCAATGTTCAAATAATGACATGTATAGTAAAACTCGATACTCTCTACAGTAGTCCTAGAACTGACTAAACTGTAGCTCTGATACCACTAAATGTAACACCCCTTACCCATACCCGAGACCAGGATCGAATACGAGGCGTCACCAGACATGAACTTAAACATTTTCAGGAAATACGGGTTATAAAATTTCATCCCAATATAAAATAGATCAAATTGCATCATAATGTCCCTATTATGGGCCTACGAAGCCCTAAACATACATTGAGAATGATCCGGGACTAAAACGAGAACTTACGAAAGTTCATAAAAATTTTCCTAGGTAAAGCCTCACACACCCGTGTGGAGGCAATGCACACGCCCGTGTGCTTTGGGACCTACCCGTGTTGAATTTATGAAAATTATTTTTCATATCGAACATACAGGGGTTTTCACACGGTCGAGCACATGCCCGTGTCCTTAGCCCGTGTCCTTCACACGGCCTAGACATGCCCGTGTGGCTACCCGTGTCCAAAAACTCGAGCATTTTGTTTATGACGTCAGCATGCATTTAGGGGCACACAGCTAAGACACACGCCCGTGTCCTTCACCTGTGTGTTTATTACCATGCATTCTGACTTAAAATGTAGGTACAGGAGACACACGGCCATACCACACGCCCATAGGGGCGATTCGTGTGTCACACACGGCCTAGACACACACCCGCGTGTCTACCTGTGTGGACCTTATTAGGCTATTTTCCAAGCCTTTGGTCACCCTCTACATCACTTATACTTAAAGGTTACCAAAATACAAAGCAAGACATGATTGTACACTTACAAATAACCTTAATAAACCTCATTGCATGTAAACTTCGTATCATCGGTTTAACACATGCTAGGTTATTTCCTTAGTTTTAAGAATTTCCATGTCTCGTTAACACTTTTAAAATTGGCTCATTATTATAACTCATTGCCAATTATGGTCAAGCCATCCCATGAAAACATAAGCATGCATAAATTTGTAGGTCATAGCCTACTTCAAAATGAGCCGATTCCCATTCCCATATACAAAAAGATAGGCATATCTTTACATGCCTTCATTTTGGTGAATCAATGACACATATAACAAAATAAAATAAAGCCCTATACATGCCATTGAACCAAATAAAAGTGTTTTTATACCAAAGCTGGACTAGTTGATAGTTTGTCGACTCTCCAATCGTCTTCCAATCTTTACGAGTCCTCGAGCTCAGTAAGACAGGGAAAAGAGAGGGGTAAGCATTTACATGCTTATTAAGCCCGAATAACTGGAAAGTAAACTTACCGAATAATTAGCATACAACTATATTAAACAAATAAACCAACAAGAATGAAATGGTTTCCCTATCACATACACTTAATCAACAAGTTAGCCACAATAACAATGCACCATGTAATTTGTCTTAGATGAGTTCATCATTCATTATTTCATTTATATACATCATATTAATCCCGTTGAGTTTCTAGGAAATCCTAATGGATTATCCATTTATCGTCAATTCATAAGAATGATCATTTCAGGTATGCACTCCCGCGAACTTCACATTTTACGGCGAGATTACCACTCCAGGCTAAATCCTCCGTATCGTAAACTCATAAGGTGATGTCGGGATTACTAGTCCAGGCTAAATCCCTTTAACGACAAACACCCTTAATGAGCTCGGATCTGAATTACCAGTCCAGGCTAAATTCAGACCCTAATCGGATTACCCGTCCGGGCTAAATCCACAATGCACACATATTCTTTAGGAGGCTTGATCACTCAAGGAACACCTGTCTGGGCTATATCTTTTTTATATTTGAGATCAACGGATTACCCGTCTGGGCTAAATCCTTCTGCAACACATGCAGGATCTCAAGTAGCATGTAAATCATGGTTTATCCACCGAACATCCTTTTTAACCTCAACTAGGACATTTATTAACATGTCATTATTAAAGATACATTCATAAATCATGCAATTATGCATATTATGAGTTCACTTTAAGTTATTCGAACTTACCTGGTCTCGTCTCGGTATCGTGTTTCAGTTATTTCGAAACCTTTCATTTTCCTCGATCGACCTCCGAAATTTGTTCCTCGAGGTCTATAACAATAAAAATAAATCATTAACAACTCACATTATACTTTTCAAGTCTAATTTCACCCCCAATCCAAATGACCGCTTTGCCCCTAATCTTTCACATTTTTATGATTTAGTCCCTAAGCTCGTATAATGAAATGCATGCAATTTCTACATTACCCAAGCCTAGCCAAATGTTCTTTCCTCTTATGGCAGCCCACATTTTTCCATTATTTCACATTTCTACCTCACATTTTACACCTTTTGCAAAAATGTCCTTTTAAGGGTTTTTCATGAAAATCACCTAGGAAAATATGTTTAACACACATCCAACTTCCATATTTTTCCATAAACCATCAAAATACAAGTAACTCAAGCATAGGTAAATCTATAAACATGAACCCTAGCATGAAATATGGGTATAAATAGAGAGAGTAAGCTACCGGGATTTCAAAAACACGAAGAACATTAAAAACGGGGCTTGGGAGCACTTACTATTGAGCTTGAAAATGTTGAAAACCTTAGCTATGGAGACTTGAGAGTTTCAGCTGGAAAAGGAAGAAGAATGGTTGATTTTTTCCTTCTTTTTCCCTTTTTATTTCATTAAATTACCAAATGACCAAAATGCCCTTAAGCGCCCTTTCTTTAAGATTTCATCCATACAAGCCCATTTTTGTCCAAAAACTTAGAAATTGGGCAATTTGCTTTTCAAAACCTTATAATTTATAATCTAAATCAATTTCATACAAATTGCTTCTAGAATCTAAGTTTTGAAATTTATTCAATTTGGTCCTTATTTTCCAATTAGACACCTTACTCATAGAATTCCTTCATGAAACTTTATCACATGCATATTCTCATATTCTAGACCTCATAATAATCATAAAATAAATATTTTGATGTCATATTTGTGGTCTCGAAACCACTATTCCGACTAGGCCCTATTTCAAGATGTTACACCCACCCAACTTACCTCACAAATTACTGGTACGAGACCACCTTGGTTACAGGGTGTACTATGCCTCTAGCGTGGACTCATATCCTGAAAATCATTTTTTACATAGCTATAAGCCTCATTTCACTACTCATAGTTATCTAACGTAGACTTTTCGACGAACACAAATTCGTCAGCCATACTTCTTTATAACTATGCGCCATATATATATATATACACATTCTTACTAGTACTCATTGATTCGTTATACTTACATTTCTTCAGAGTTATTCATAAGCTTTGTTCTTTTAAAATATCCTATACGTTGTACAGGCCAGAGTTCACCATAGGTTCCTTTCCTTTCGTTCAGAATCCATCAGACCAGGGCATCACTAGCACACTTAAAAAGTCCTTACACTTAATCGAATCCTAGCATTGGGCACTTGAAGCTTACCCTTAAGCCTTACTTTTATAAACAACACTTAAATAGTTAGGACTTCACCGGGAGGGATGTTACATGAACTTTGCTTAATGTTGTATTGGCATTTGATGGTGATTTTATGCAAATGTTTATGGTATGAGAATGATACATAAATGGTGATGAATTTTTTATTGTAAATGTTTGAATTGAGATGTCAATTGTGGCATATTGGTTAAGCACTTAGGGTGAATGAAATAAATGTTGTTTTGGGTATGTTTTGATGATTTTTGAACAGGTTTGAATGATAATATGAGGCTTACTTATGGCTTAAGTGAGCCTAGGTTATTTTAGGTACACGCAGGCTAATAAATAGCCTGGCACATGTTTGTATTCCATACACAGGCATATTGCATGGTCGTGTGGTCTATTTTATTTAGGTGATATTTAGGATACACGACCACAATTAGTTACACAACCATGTGACCTTAGATTACACAGCATCAGTCTGTTACACGTTTTGGGGACACGACTATGTGTTTCAGCCCCACACGGCCTCAACTTGTCACACAGTCGTATGACCCCTATTTTTTATTTTTGCCTCACTATTTTGAAATATTTCAAATTAGTCTTGTTGTGTTATAAATTGTTTTAAAGCTTTTGTAAGCTTGATTTAACCCCGATAATTTATGAATAACATGTTTTTTAGTATATGAATGATGATTAATGATTGTTTAGAGAAATTTTAAATTGATATAGCATGATTTTGTTCTGTTATGTGTGGCAACATCCGTAACCCTAATCCAATGACGGAAATAAGTGAGGGTGTTATAGAATTAAACTTAAATTAATATTCTACACTAGCAGGGCTAAATAGTACTTATCCAAAATTATATTACGAACATCCAAATTAAAAAGTGATTAAACAAAATAGCATAAATTATCTAAAACTAACGATATCCAATTAACAATCGAAATTAATTCCAATAAAGCAAAAAAAAGATTTAACTCACTTAAATGTTCCTAATTAACTTCAAAACTCTGGTTTTATCAAGTTAGCTATTAATTAACCAATTATTACTTCTTAGCTTCTCACTAATTAACTAATTGACCAATACATGTTTATATCTCGACCTTACTTTCTTGATTGGGATAAATTATGATTTACTCGATAAACTTATCTCTCGATCTCATTTATCCTAAATTACTTCCTAGGGTTGTCACTTCCTAAGGTTTAATTGACATAATTTAAACCAACTACTTAGATTTAAAGCTTAATTCATCCATAAATTAGTCACATATTCGTTCATTAATCTCTCTAGGGAAACAAGTCACTCATGGATCTAGATGCAATTATCTCTAAATTCATAGTCAATATACAAAGCAGTAAATGAAATAAAAGGAAATAAGAAAATAAGTCTGTTTTGATATTAATTTATGCGCAAAAGTCAGATTTCCTTTAACAGTTGCGAAGGTAACTCTGATTACAATTGGAAACCAAAAAGAAATTAATAAAAACTATTTAATTGAAATCTTGGATCAAAATCAAATTCAAGTTAAACAAGAACAAAATTTGTTTTAGGACTAAACTTAAATAAAACAAAATTTTTAAAACTAACTAAATGGCTCACTTGGCCAAGCCTTCTAAAATGAAGTTAAACACTACTATTTATAGCCAAAATTGTCTAACCCAGTTAGGTTAGATTAATAGCTTAATACTAATACAAATGCATTGTGTAGACCAATTTGCCCCTGATTAATTTTTCACATGTTCGTCACTTGGTGTTGTGACACCATAAGATCGATGTTGAGACATTGCATTTCGAGGCTGAAATCATTAGCTCCAAAGTCTAGTGTTGCAACACTGCATCCCAAAGTCATGACACTATCGTTGTCCTTCGCATTCTAAGCCTGAAATCAGTGTTCTGCACCTCAAGTAGCTAGTTAGTTCATCCTTAGGCCCGTGTAGGCCCATTAGGTCGTCAAATGGCTGAAAACTGTGTAAAAATGCCTCTTTTGAATAAATTAAACATAAAGTAATAAAAATCGAAAACAAAGTAAAAACATGAAAATTACTAGAAAGCAAGCTCATTAAGTGTCGAAAAGACTCTAATTTGCCTTAACGAATTCTAGAAAAAAACTCTCCAAGATGCACAAGACTCAAATGAAGTTAGTTCTCAAATCAGAAAATAGATTGAGTCCCTCTCTTAGCCCCAGAATTAGCATTGGCTTTTGCCCAATCAAAAGAGGAAACTCCTCTCACACAAAATGCTGATGAAGTAATAAAGGTTTCAAAAAATAGAGAGATTATTTTACACAAACCCAAATCGCTCAAAAATATTTCAAAAAAAATCTTTACAAGAAGTTTTCCCAAAAGAAGTAGCATATTTGCAAACTGTTACCCAAAAATCTTTATTATAGAAGAATAATTCTCTAAAAAAAAACCTCCACATATTCTTATTAAAGAACTTTACAAAGGATGGCATTTTAAGCCATTAGATTTACAAAAGCCGCATCAATATTATGAAAAATACTGACTCAAAAGATCCAACTTTTACTACACATTCTACGGTTCGAATTATTAAAATTCTTCAACCAAGAGATTGGGGTGAGAACCCAAATTCTCCAAAGAAATTCCCAACCAAATTTACTACTAAAATAGGAAATTTTCTATATTTTACAATAGGGACTACCAAACAACCTAGTACAATGCTTTCCTTATCAATAATCAGCGTACTAAACATCCATGACTCATATATTTCAAATATGGCACCTAGTTTAAATTTCCCAACTAGTTCCAATAATGGTGGAACTGGAATAGACCATCCTCCTTTGAGATCCTACCAACAAAAATCCAAGACCTATGGCCCAAATTTTTTGATAGATTCTAACCCGAACCTGATCAAAAACACATTTACAAAAAACATTCATTTTTCTCTCAAAATTATGCATTTCCTAGATTGTTTCCTAGAGTTATTCATATGAACAAGATTCTTACATGGGAATCCCATTATTAGTCCGAAATTTTAAGACAAAATGGTAGGAAAAATTTAATGATAAAAAATATGGCTCTAAATATTTAAATGATTTTTTTCAATAAGAACCCAAGATTGTGTAAGTCTACTATTCTAAATCAAACTACGACAGAATTCGTTCAAGCAAAATCAAATGTCAATGCAGTGTTAGCTCAAACCAAAACAAAGAAGGAATACAAGAAACTCATGGCTAAAATGGTTAGCTCAAAGGATTTTGAATCAAAAGGTGAAGAAGATGAGAAATATTTGACATCTTAAATCAAAACGATGGATCTTGTAGACGTTACCACCACTATTACAATCACCAAAAAAGAAAAAAAATAAATAAATAAATGAGAAATTTCCTGCAACAGGACAAATTCTTTGAAAAATAGAAGAAATTTCCTATAAGAAAAAGCCAAAAGGAGAACATGAAAGATTTCCCTCAAAAGATAAAGAAATTCCCTACAAGACAAGGACAGAAGAATCAACAATGACATTCTTTGCACAAAGGAAAAAGAAATTCTCTGCAAGACAAAGACAAAAAAACAACAGTAAGATTCTTTGCACAAAGAAAAAGCTCTCTGTAGATAAAAAGATAGAGACTAATAGTAAAAATTCTCTGCTAAAAAATTCTAATAAGAGAATATATTCTTTGAAAAAGTAATAGTTTGAAAAAGGAATAGTTGTAATAATGTAAGGGAAAATTTTTCCCGAGAAAAAAGTTTGTAAAGAAATAAGAGCCCTCTATAAAATACTCTCATTTTGTAAAGAAAGGCAGAACTTCAAATACTTAATACAAAAATCAAAAGTTTGTTTCTCCAAAGTGTAAGTTTATCAAATTTATGTTTTTAAAATTTTAATTTTCATTTTTAGTTGTTTTCATCTACTTCTGTCCACCTGTCTCAGGTCCTCAGGACTATCTGGTATCAGAGCCATATGTTAAATAAATTATTAGATTAAACTAAAAGTTACCACATGTCACCATTTGATTTGTCCACCAATTTATTTTTATAGTCATCGTGGTCAATAACAGAGACTGTTAACGAATGAGCATAATTGATTATTTTAGTTAACGAAGTCGGCTCACTTAGGTATGAATTTAATACAGAGGCTTAATTGATTCTTTTTCATTTTTTTAAGGCCTTTTTTATATATAAATCTTTTTATTTAATTTGATTATATATTAATCTTGTGGTGAATTTTAATAAATTATTTTATGTGCAATCAATTAGTTATCATTATTTAAAAGGTTTTAATGAAAAAGATATTCACTAAAATATAAAAGTAAAGGAAAAAAGGAAAAAAATTCATCAAAAAGTTAATATATATAATAGAATTAAAATTAGGTTTAAAATGTTTACCATATATTTGTATAAAAATTATTAGGAAAAAAAACACAAAAAGAAGATATAATTATCATTAATAATTATTTTTTATTAAAAAAATTATAATAAATGAGGCATTGATTTAATGATAAGATTGAAGCTTTCGAAACTTCAAAATCTCATATTTGAGTTCGATCTATGTAAACTATTTAAATCTTATCATGTGTGGGTTATGTTTAGATTTATTTTGCTCTAGTTTTGAATATATTCTTATATTCAAATACATTCTTTATATTTGTTAGATATTATGATCTAATGAAATATTGATGTTTTTCAGAGTGGATAATAAAAGCATTATCAGAAATACATACATTCCATATTTAAACATCAACATCTTGCTTACATGTGTCTCTACCATGCCATAAACCTTGTTGAATCCAGGAATCTAGACTTTTTGAAGAGCTTCAAGGAAATGCTAATTTTTGTGATATATTTTAAGCATTATTAACTAAATAAATCATTTTCAATTCAAGAGTAGCACCATGCCTACTTATATAAAAGAACATCACTCGTTAACTCGATTTCTCAAAAACCTAAACATCCTCTTATAAGCTTGCAATGATCTCGATTACACATATTGAACTTGTGTTTCTTTTCATTATACCCCACAAAAAATTGTAAATAATTTAATCATTTTTGTTCATAATATATGTTGAGGGAAAGTGTTGCGTGTGAAATGGTATGTGATTTATGCAAGTATACACGTCAGTTCAAGTAATAAAGTGATGAGTGAGTATCATTCCCACGAGGATCGAATTGAGGCACAAAGTTGGTCAAGTTATTTTAATAAAGTCGGGTTAATGCTATGGCAAACTGATTGAATGAAATGTTATGGAAAAACTAAGGTAAATATGCAATGATAAGTAATATATGGAATTAGTAAATAACTAGAAGGTGATAGTAGGAATGTAATGGCAAATATGAGAGTGATATGCAAATATTTTATAAATAAATAACTACTAAATATGTTGTGGCAAAGATACTTCGACAAAGAATAAAAATATAATGTCTACGATATTTGTGCGGTAGGTTGGGATTATTCATAATCAACCTTCACTGTCGATAATGCCATGGAAAATCTTTATTAACTTACTATGCAGAAGAGTCCTAAAGTGGTCTGTCTCTTTCGAGGGCAAAACCTCAAGTTTCTGTCCCTGCTCATATAGAGTCTTACTACAGCAGCCTGTGTAATTCTTTCTATATGATGCAAGCATCATTCAAATCCTTGCTCATGTCATCCAATATTAGTTAAATTAATCTAACATTTTCTGTATTAAATTAACTTAACAAGAATAATATGTCATCGGCTATTCCTAAGGATTGCACTTAAACAATTGAATGAGTAGCAAGATAATCAGATTTATACCATGAAAACTAAAAACAGTTAAGTGTCATCAAAATAATCCCAACCCGATGAGATTTAACTCATTGGCTGGGAAATGAAATTCCAAACCATCACCATCATTTACAACCAAATCAATTCACAAGAGAACATGATGGAAATAATGGAAGAACGTCGAGAGAACAGTTTCCGCTCATCCACACTTCAGCAACACAATGCCCTGTGTTAGCCGAGAGGATGACTTTCTCTTTCAATCGAACCCTCTTACTTTTGCCTTAGGATCTTCCCATCTTATTGTTCTCTTTTTGTTGTGTTTTCTATTGTCTTTTAGGGCTTCCTCCTTTGGCCTATTTATAAGCTCTCCCTAGGGTAAATCTAACAACCAAAGATTATCTTCTCTCTTTTTAAATTCTTTTTGGATAGGTGGTTATTAGCTCATTATCTCATGATCTTTTTTCTCTTTTTAAATTTTTTTGGTTTCTAAGACAAAACCAACAGCCCAAGATTTATCTCTTCATCTTTTTAAGTAGAATTATCATGTACAAGTAAAGTTGGCTAAAACTGGTATGCGTTGACTATTGACTCAGTCATCTTTTCGAAATCGCAAATTGCCACGGCATACAAGTTGGCAAACTGTCCATCGTTTTTCCTCTTAAAACATTCACTCCTCTATTTCCTTTTTCTTATCCTGCGCCTCCAAAACCACCAAACACAAACCTTCCACATGCAATTAAAAGTAACAAAGTATAATATTTAAGCACCGTCCAAGTTCCTTATGCAATGTTCTGAAAAATGCTAAAATAATATCCTAAAATGCAATTAAATGCACTTAAGTACAAGGAATTAGCTAGATCTAAAGGCATGAAATATAACTCTTTTGAAGATTTATCACACCCTCAAACCTGAGTTATTACTTTTCCTCAAGCAAGATATGCATGAATATAAGAATTGGCATAGTAACATAATCACCCTTGTACTGTCAGACTAGTAAGAGATCATTCATGTACTTCATTTCTCAGCAATCTTCTATGTCTAAAGATTTGATCAAGTTTCATAAGTTCATTCAGCAAAGGCAGTGCAGAAAATATTGCCCTAAAAACAAGAAATCTTAAGTACTCATGCAACTTTCACTATAGCAAGTATCTCCTAACTTACCTAGTTCATCTTTTAACTAAACTCAATTTCATTTTTTCCCTTTTTTTTTTTTGGCCACATACATATCTATTTATTATATTTTTTTTACTAGGGGATTCAACTTGTCACACAATTCTTTGACACGACAATCACAATAGAGCAGACACAAAATTACCGAGTACTCAATCATGCCACGATTTGAATACTCACTCATGAAGCAAAGGCTTTTGACTAAAAAGATGGATAGAGCAAACAACTACTCGCTTAGCTACTCGGACTATTACTAGAGTGAAGTTTCCTTAAACTACTTATTATTATTTTCATACTCTTACTCAAACTCGATTTTCTAATTAACAACACAATGGAGCAAACAAAATGTTGTTGACCTACTCAGCAATTCTAAGTATTGGGGTATTTTATGGCATTATTTCTTTCTTTCTTTTTTAATAGTTCCACTTTATTCATTATTAAGTATTGTCATGTTACTGAATTTAGCTTCAAGAATCTTTGAGTTTATTAAAAGAAATTTACTATAGATCAATTGTAATCGAAATTAGGAAAACTTATATTTAAAGGTTAATTTATAAGTAAACTATCATTTACTAAAATCACCTAATCCACCGTCACAATTTTCAAAATATATTGAAGAATTAAGCTCCTCATAGAACACCACAAACAAAAATACACTCATCACAATCTAAACAATTACTTACATTTATGTGTGTCATGGCAAAATGAATGACAAATGAACAAAAATATTAAAACATCATGCTCAACGAAATATCTAATGCAGTCTAGATGCACAACGCACCCCCAAACATAAGGGATGCATTTTCCTCAATGCATGAACATACATGTAACCTGAAATATGAATGCATGGTGTAATAAGGGAAAGAGTACTCCTCTAACTTGGATCTTGATTATTGTTGCTTCATTGTCTATGGGTGGACTTACATGTCAAATGCTTATAACACATATTTTCTTTTAGAGAATAGAATGGCACGTCCTCCTTATCTTTGTTAGACTTGGTGATCTCATTAATGATATGATTGCTTTCGTAGTCTTGTGCGATCATTGCTGCTATTGGCATAGGTGGGGCAACTTCAGTACTATCCCTTGGTGATGCAAAGATAGGATTTGCTTCTTTTGTTTCATAGTGATTGATTTCTATGCTGACTGATTCAGTATTTTTTGTTTCCTCCTCTACAAAGATACTTGTATACAAAGATACTTGTATACAAAGGAAGTAAAATTATTAAACAAATTTAATGAAATAACTAAGAAAAATTTAAAAACGATAAAAATGAAATGAAAATAAGTATTGAGATGCTAAAGTTAAACATATTGGAGATTAATGGACTATTTGTCTCGCTCCACATGAGCATCCCAGTAGTGCTTCAAGCATTTTCCATTGTCTTTAAATGTGATCCCGGTCTTTATATCTTTGACATCAACAACTTCATGAGGATATACATGAGCTACCAAACAATGTTCATCAAAACTGAAAGGTGTATTTTTCTCTAGCAAAGTGCACAAGGGTTTCTTCCCTAGTCTATCCACAAACTTCTTGGTTTTCATAAGTTCACCAAGGTCCTCAAAACTTACTGCATCACTCAGCTCAAGTGAGTTTTCATTACTATCAAAATTGTTGTGGAAAAATCTTGTGAATTCTTCCTCTACTGTTGTGTCTATCAATTCAATGGCTTGGCATTTTTCATTCTCATCAGCACATTTTAAAGCATTAAATACATTGAATGTGATCTACTGATCATTCATCCTCATGGTCAATTCACATTTCTGTACATCAAATTAAATCCTGCTAGTAGCAAGAAAAAGTCTTCCAAGAATAATTGGTACGTCATGGTCAGCTTCACATTCTAGATTAAGGATATCCGTAGGAAAGATAAATTTATCTACCCTTACCAATATGTCTTCAATTTTACCTTCCGGATGGGCATAGGATCGATCGGCTAGTTACAGTGTAACCATACTATGACTCGCTTTCCCAATTCCTAGCTTCCTAAAAATAGACATAAGCATTAGACTTCCACTCACTCCTAAATCACATAATGCCTTACCAACATAATGATTTCCAATAAAACATGGGGTAGTGAAACTCCCTGGGTCCTTCAACTTTGGAGGTAGTTTGTTCATCAACATTATTGTGCACCCTTCAGTGAGAGCAATAGTCTCAAATTCTTCTAATCTACGATTCTTTGATAGTACTTCTTTCATAAATTTCATATAGTTGGACATTTGCTCCAAAGCTTCTACCAACGGTATGTTGATATGGAGTTGTTTAAGGACATCTACAAATCTTTTGAACTGGGCCTCTTGTTTACAATTATGGAATAATTGAGGAAAAGGTAGAGGTGGTCATCTTTCAGGTTACTGATACTGTTTTACTATGGCATTTTTGTTGGCAACTTGATCTAGTTCTGCCACAGCATTCTTCTACTTACCCTTTTCAAGTACAGTATGTTTTTCAGATGACTCTGTGATCTTTACCTGGTCACGTCTTGAGTCATCCTCTTCTGCCGTGGCATTTTGAACAACATCATCTAGCTAAGTCCCGCTTCTAAGAATGATGGCCTTACACTGCTCATTACCTTGTATTCTCAAATTTTAGATATCACTTGGCAATGCTCCTTGTGGCATTGAATTTAAAGCATTCGCTATTTTCCCTACTTGATTTTTAAGAACTCGGAGAGACGCAGCCTAACTATGAAGCACAACATCATTTTTGGCCATATTCCTTCAACAAAAATTCAATAGAATTAGAAGATGATATCTGATCTTGTTGAGTATTCTGCCTTGGCATAAGATGATTATAACTAAGTGGTGCATTATTGGCATTCTGTTTTGCGACATTGTTAAAATTCCCCGCACCTTGATTACTCTAACTGAAATTTGGATACTACTTCTATCCCAGATTGTAAGTGTTAGAATAGAGGTTATTATTCCAATTAAAATTACCCATGTAGTACACTGACATTGGGTTTGATAGGCATTCATCAAACACATAATTTTCACCGCAATAAGCACATGCTAGCTCTATTGATTTCATCCCATGAACTACAGTTGGATTTTTCATGGTTTTAATCATATTAGCTAGAGAAGATACCTGGGTTGTCAACGAAGTGATTGCGTCAAGCTTTACGATACCAACAGCTCTCTTACCCATCCCAACTCATGTAGTCGTATATTGGTAATCATTGTAGGCAATTTTTTTCCAAAATTTTGTATGCTTCGTTATATGTCTTATACAAAAAAGTACCATTTTCTGAGGCATCAACTACCATTCGTGTATGCGCATTTAGCCCATTGTAAAACATCTCCATTTGAGTCTAGTGCTAGAATGTATGCGTCAGACATTTCCTAATTAACTCCTTCAATTGCTTACACGCTTCATATAGCGTTTCATCTTCAAATTGCCGAAAGGATGTAATATCATTTCTCAAGTTGGCATTCATAGTGGGAGGATTATACCTTAACAGAAATCTATGGCACAGATCATTCCCTAATGCCACTGTTCCCGACGACAAAGCATTCAACCATGCTCTTGTATGATCCGACAAGGAATATGGAAACAGTTTAAGCCACAGGGCATCTTCAAGAAACCCTATTATCTAAACGAGTTGCGGACTTCTAGAGAAAGTCTTAAATGTAGTCTTGGATATTTAGTGGGTAGTCCACCAAATTGTCCTACTGTTTGTAACATCTGAAGCATTACCGATTTTTGCTCAAATTGTTGAGCTTGTACATTTGGTCTAACTATTCCTAGTTTCAAATCATTCAGCATTGGGACAACATGCTCTCTAATTGGCTTGTCTCAATCATCCACCACACGCCCCATTTGAGGATTCTCATTGTGATTATTTGGATTGCCATTGAGACCATTCCTGTTTCCAGCTATTTTTCTCAATTCCTTTCTATTTCTTTGCAAAGTTCTGTCAATCTCCAGATAAAAAATGTATTTTATGTTAGCAGGAATGCCGCTTCTCATGTGCTGATGGAAAACCTATACAAATTAAATTAAACTAAATTAAATAAAACTACTAAGTAAAATAACCAAACAAGATTTCACCAAATTGTTGATCCCCAGGAACGGCGCCAAAAACTTATCGCGTATGAAATGATATACGATTTGTGCAAGTATACAAGTTGGTCCAAGTAATAAAGTGATTAGTGAGCATAGTTCCCACGAGGATCGGATTGAGGCACAAAGTTGGTCAAGCTATTTTAATAAAGTTGGGTTAATGTTATGGCAAAACGATTGAATGAAATGTTATGGCAAAACTTAGGTAAATATACAATGATGAGTAATATATGGAATTAGTAAATAACTAGAGATGCTATGGCAAAGGTGATAGTAGGAATGTAATGGCAAATATGAGAGCTATATGCAAATACTTTATAAATAAATAACTACTAAATATGTTGTGGCAAAGATACTTCCGGAAAGAATAAAAATATAGTGTCTACGATATTTGTGCGATAGGTTGGGATTATTCAAAATCAACCTTTACTGTCGATAATGCCATGGTAAAATCTTTATTAACTTACTGTGCAGAAGAGTCCTAAAGTGGTTTGTCTCTTTGAAGGACAAAACCTCAAGTTACTGTCCCTACTCATACAAGGTCTTACTGCAGTAGCCTTTGTAATTCTTTATGTATGATGCAAGCATCATTCAAATGCTTGCTCATGCCAGCCAATATTAGTTAGATTAATCTAACCTTTTCCGTATTAAATTAACTTAACAAGAATAATATGCCATCGACTATTCCTATGGATTGCACTTAAACAATTGAATGAGTATCAAGATATTCAGATTTATACCATGAAAATTAAAAACAGTTAAGTGTCATCAAAATAATCCTAACCCGATGAGATTTAACTCATCGGTTGGGAAATAAAATTCCAAACCATCACCATCGTTTACAACCAAATCAATTCACAAGAGAACACGATGGAAATAATGGTATAAATCTGATTTTCTTGTTGCTCATTCAATTGTTTAAGTGCAATTAGCTAGATCTATATGCAGATTTATTAGTCCAAGATTTATCTCATAAAATAAAACCAACAACCCAAGATTAATATAACTCTTTTCAAGAGTTACCAGAAGGGTAAGAGGCATGTTAGGGTTTTAAGTTGTATCATCTAGATGTCAAATACAAGTTTTAACCATTATTTTAAACAAATATTGGTAGAAAAATAGTTAATTAATATAAGATAAAGTTTTATTTGAAATTCATTTAATAAATAAAACTTAAAAGGTTAATGTATTTTTCATCAAACCTCTAAAATTAAGTATTTTTATTAACTATAGGAAGGCAAGTAAATTTTTTTTATCAAACCAAAAAGAGTTTGAACAAATTTCTTTTATTATCTATGCTACTATATATAAAAAGATGGCCCTAAGTGGGGACACCTCTTGCTTTGTATATATATTTTTTTTACATTCTCAACAATAATGGTTTGGTTCGTTTACCTAGTTATATAAAATGATTAAATTTCAATTTCAATCCCTATACTATGTTAAAATTTGAGATTTGATATTTATACTTGAATATTTTATATAATTTGTTACCTCAATGTTTATAATGTCATTAGTTAATTTAAATATTTTATTCTAATTAAAATATTGACGTAAATTTAAAGAATTATTAACATCATGATTTTTTTTTGTTAAATTCAAATACATTATAATGTCATTTTTGTGACATGATTACTAATTAATACTTTTTTTAAATTTTAGAATGTCATACCAACAAATTCAACAGAAAAGTTTTAATGGTGTTAATAATTGGACTTGAATTTTTAAATTCGAAAAATAGAGGGACTAAATTCTTGAAAATAAAAAATTAGAGATTAAATTCGAAATATACTGGGAGAACAAAAACTTGAATCATATTGTAACTTTTAAATTTTAACTATTTAGTTCAAAAATAATTAACCATAGGTAAAGCATATATCGAAAATCATACTAGCTATATATTAAATGAAAGACTATCATTGGTTGTTAAGTATGACATCTATTTTAGTCAAATTTGATAAATAATCTTCCAGTTAAACTCTATTTATTTGTTTCAATCAAACTCTAATTAGTCTAGATTATTTTATTATTATTTGACCTATGAATTTATCCAATAAATAGGCTCTTTTACAACCTTAGAAAATACACCCATTAGAGATAAGAACTCATAACACTTTTGGATAATTTTTGTCTTTACATTTTGAAGGTCCTTTGTTTTTCAGGTTTTGGGGTTTAGTTTTTATCTCCATCTTTGTACTTTCGTTCTTTTGCCATTATAGTAAAATTATCTTTGGCCATGGTTTTTTATCCCCTTTGGAGGGGTTTCTCCATGTTAAATTTGTGTTCAATTTCTCAATGTCTTCCGCTAATTTTTACTTGTTTGTTGCTTAATCAGGTCAATCCCCAACAATTGGTATTAGAGCTAGTTCAATTTTCGTAGATCAGCCCGTTCAGAGATGGTAGCAACAATGTTTGAAATTGAGAAGTTCGATAGTGTCACAAATTTCAACCTGTGGCAAGTTCAAATGATGGCAAGTCTAGTTCAAACAGGTCTGAAAAAGGTTGTTACCGAGAAAAAGCCTGAGAATCTAAATCAAATAGAATAGGAAGAGCTTGATGAAAAGGTCTTATCTACAATCCAGTTGTGCCTCGCGAATACGGTATTGCAGGAGGTATTGATAGAGAAGACATCGTTCGCCTTGTGGAAAAGGTTAGAAACTCTTTATGCGACTAAGTCTCCAATTAACTGTTTAGTGTTGAAACAACATATATTTACGTTTCACATGAACGAAGGCGAGCTTCTTAGAGATCAAATTAGTCAATTCATTACTCTTTTAAATTATTTAAAGAACGTTGAGGTTCAGATTGACGATGAAGATCAGGCTATGCTATTATTGTGCTCTTTACCCCCTTCATACAAGTCTTTCAAGGAGACCCTGATTTATGGAAGAGACAAACTCTCTTTTGAATATGTGAAGGGTCATTTGTTGAGTAGAGACAAACTCGACAATGAGTTTGGTTTGAATAGCAAGGTAGATAGGCAAGCTTCCATTTTGATAGCATCAAAGAAGCGAGACAAAAGAAGTCGTTATTGTTAAAAGTTAGGTCACGTCAAAGCAGATTGTTATAAACTACGAAATAAAAGAGTTGCTAAGAGTAGCGAGGAAGATGTAGCTAGTGCTAATTTGGCTTATGAAAGAGGTGATGATTTCTTGTTAGTGTGAACGAGCGATAACTCCAAACTTACGTCCGAGTGGATCTTAAATTCAGGATGTTCTTTCCACATGTGTCTCAATAGATAATGGTTCTCCACATACAATTCGGTTGAAGGTGGAGTTATATGCATGAGAAACGATTCATCTAGTAAGGTATTTGGTATTGGTACTGTTAAAATTAGGATGTACGATGGGACGATTAGGACACTCTCAGATATCAGGTATGTACCTGATTTACGAAAGAATCTCATCACCTTGAGTATGTTAGACCCGAAAAGATGCATAATCAACATCAAGTCAAGCAGCATTAAGGTATCTCGTGGAGCTCTCATTTTGCTAAAAAGTAAAAGGACCGACAATCTTTATATTCTAAAAAGTTCTACAGTGACCAATAAAATCAGACGTCCCTCGCCCGTTATGAAGTCGAAGTTAAATCGTTTGGAGCAGAGGCAACTTGGTCATAGGAGGAAAAAATGTATGACTATTTCGTTGAAGAGAGGTTCTCTTTTGGATGCAGGTTTTGAAAAGTTAGGGCACTGTGTTCGTGAAAATCAAACCCGAGTTAGTTTTGATTTGGCAGTGTACAAGTCAAAAGCTAGAAGTCTTCCTGTTTCTAAACATAGATTCGACTTAGTTAATTCCCTGCATAGTTCAAGATAGGCCCGTGGTAAGCTTTGGCAAAGATGACGTTATGGAAATATGAGTCAAGGTGGAGATTTGTTGAGTATGACTCCTATTTCAGTTAAATTTGAGAAATAATCTTCCAGTTAAACTCTGTTTATTTGTTTCAATCAAACTCTGATTAGTCTAGATTATTTTATTATTATTTGACCTATGAATTTAGCCTATAAATAGGCTCTTTTATAACCTTAGAAAATACACCCATTAGAGATTAGAACTCAACACTTTTGGAGAATTTTTGTGTTTATGTTTTGAGGGTTCTTTGTTTTTTGGGTTTCAGAGTTTAGTTTTTATTTCCATCTTTGTACTCTTCGTTCTTTTGTTATTATAGTAAAATTATCTTTACCATGGTTTTTATCCTCTTTGGAGGAATTTTTCCGTGTTAAATTTGTGTATTCAATTTCTTAATTTATTCCGCTATTTTTTACTTATTCGTTGTTTAATCGGATCGATCCCAACATTGATAAATAATTTTGTTAATTAATGTCAAATCCTTTTATAAACTTGAAATTTGAAATTCTCTCTATCATTTAGAATGTGAAATGCTTATTATCAAAATAGTAATTCTTTTGCTACTTCGTGATTAAAAAATAATCAACTTAGCTTCATTATTTGAACTATTTTCTAAAGACTAACAAATTTTTTAAATTTGATTTGGATTAAGTATTAATAATAAATTAAATTATATCAAATTAAAGTGTTAAATTTATAAATAGTACACAATTCAAAAATTAAAACCATAATTTACTCAATTAAATATTTTTTTGAAATAATTATACAAATATTTGAGTTTTCCCAAATATTTGTTGGATTGAGCGGTAATGAGCTCAATATCCTTAAATAATATATTGGGTTCGAACTCTGTGGAAGGAAAAAACAACTCTGGAGTCTTGAAAATAGAGAAAACAATTTTGGGAGAATTGTGTTCCTCGTTTAGGGGTTTAACTCAAATGAACTTTAAATTTAATGAGTGCTCAACATGACTATCGAATACCAAAATATCGAATAAGGGAACTTTGAGTTGTCTAAATTTATCTTTGTTTTCATTCTATTTAAAAAACAATTTTTATGATCTTGTTGTTAGTTGTTAAGGGTTAGGACCATTGCACTGCATTGTATCTCAAGTCACAATCGAAACAAGCCAACACCAACTTCAATTTTGCATGATTCATGTTAAGAAAACAGAGCACATCTCCTTTTAAATCCTTAATTATTGCACCACAACTGAGCTCTTAAACATGGCTTTAGCGAGACCCTTTTCTCTCAAATCCAGCTGAGCTGTGGAGATGTTTCTCGGGACAAATTTGCTATCTTGTCCATGCTGGCTGTTAGCACGTCAAGGGTTTTCTTGTCCTGAGAATATTCACCGATTAAGCCCTTTCCATGCCAGCATGTGATATGAATCGCTGCCTGGGATCTTAGAAGATTTAGAGACATTAATTTTAATGATATGATTTCACAAGAGAAAAGTCTAAAGGTGATTTAATTTAGTCTGATCCAGCTTGGCTTGGTGGGGACAAAAGGGCTGTTGTGATGTCCCAATCTGGACCACATTGTAGAGTCCATGCATATTTTTACGTCAGTATCAAATCCAGTCAGTGAAGAAGTTGCTGTCATGGATTTTTATATGTTAATCATATGATTTACAATCAATGTCTTGCTATTTGTTTTATTTACAGCTTAAACTTGACATTGAGGAAAGGCAGTGACCGCCATTAGTAAACTCTAGTAATCAAAAGGTGAAAACAAAAATAAGTTAAAAAGAAAATCTACTACTAAATATATTAGTATACAGAAATGTGGTGCCTCATTTGATTGGAGTTAGCAGCATTTGGTCTGCATTTTACCACTATTAAGGTAACCATATGTCGTGCAGTCGAGCTATCATCACATCATCCGAGTACGAGTTTTACTTGGTGATAACAAAATGTCTAGGCAATTTTTGAGGATTTTGGGTTAATTCCGCATTGTATAGTATTAGTGGATGAAATGAATTGTAGCATCACTCTTCTGCATCTCAGTTTAGTTGCTGCAACAGACAATAACATGAATTTGAATTATGTCGAGAACATAAACAATTTCCAGTTTGTGGATCTAAGACACTATGCATATATTATATAGATGAGAGATGCATACGTGCACATGCCTCTTCCTATGGTCCACATATATGTGAATGTACAGACATTCATGCAGGTAAAATAGTACGTGACACATGCCATGTTGCTCAAGAATAGAAGGCATAATGAGAGTAATGGCGAAAGACTTACTCCAGAATATAATGGCTCATCAAACATGGTAACAGCACAAGGGCCAGAAGTGGAAGCCCAACTACCCTGGTTTGGGTCATATCCAGCTCTAGGACCTGCTAGAACTCCGTTAACATGATAATCTACAGGAGTTTCCGGAAAGTTCATCTCTGCCACTGGTTGGAGTTTGCGATCATTCAGTATGCTAAGATCGTACGAGAAGAATGGCCATTGTCCACCTAGTTGCAAATCATTAAGGATGCCATTTTCTTGTCCAGAACTCGATAGTTCAGAACTTTTAGGTGTGCCAAAGTAACCCGAATAACTTCCAAATGAGGAACTTGCAGAACACTCCACATCCCTGAAATTACAAATCAACATCATAATGCATCAAGGCCTTTTTCATCAACTTATACATGTAACAAAAATAAATAAATATAACTATTATTAATTAGAGACTTGTACATGTATTTCATGCTTCACAAAAGATTTATTTAAACAAATGTTCGCATCTGAAAGTAGGCATTTATTTCAGTTTCAATTTGTAGAAGACAAGATTATATGTATCAGTGAAAGTTTAGCAAAAAAATATTTCTAGAAACTCCACTCACCTAGGGGGAATCAGATTTGGGTCCTCAGTCAAGGCCATGTGTCTACTATCATTATTAGGCATCCATGCAAGAGATTGGAGCTGTTGCTCAATGCCCATTCTAAAAGGTACATGCATTTCATTTTGGAACTGCAATAAAAGGATCGTTAAGATATTATGTTCTTGCGACTTTAAAGAGAAAGCTGAGCAGGAAAATATTTCAAGCACATCAGACATTGTTACCTGACTTGTGCATTCTATCGGTAAAAGCTGCTGCTTTCCTAAATTTTCCTGCCAAAGAAGGTAGATAAGGTAGTTTTAAGTGAAAAAACATATTTGGCATTCATCATTTGAGCTTTTAAAGAGAAGATGAAAAGTATGTGATTTCATTCATCGTTCCACTGCTTGCATCAGCTATTCTTTTCTCTTTTTGCGTTGGTTTAACTAAGCAAACTCAAGCGTATCTTGTTGTAAAAGATCTAATTACTTAGAGAAACGATAGGCATACCTTATGGGCTCGAATTTGATTCAGATAATCCTTCAGTGAATCTTCCATTTGCCCCAAATGTTCGACATTATTGATCTTGTCCACATCAGTCCAACAGCTGAGTAGTCAATAGTAATATTAGCACAAGTTAAGACAAAAGGTTGCACATTTAAGGATCAGACAACTAAAACATTTGAAAATATGTAGGCCTTCACCTCAGTCTCCTGTGTATTTCAGAAAGCTGAGCCTGCAATAATCTGGCTTGGTTGGTCAGATCCTGCCCATAGCAATTACAGATATACAAAAAGCTTGTTAGAATGATAAACAATATGGCCTAAGAATCTCAAACTATCATAATAGATTAAGGTAACAGGTCATCATGCATGCATACCTCTATTGTTTGCGTACTGCAGAAAAGAAAGAAAGCAGAAAAAGAAAGTCATAACCCTATCAGAACATTTTGTAGAATATATTAAATAAATAAAATTAACTAGGAGTAATTTTGCAAACAAAAACAAGATTGTCATGTACCTTGAACCCAGAAATTCATGAATATTTACATCATGGTCCAACTTCTTGAACGTTTTTTTCAGTGCCTAGACTCTCAAAGAGAAAACAAACTATATAACTCATAAGGGTGATGATATTTCATACATTAAATGAGTTAGAGAAAACAAAACAAAGACGGTAACTGTATGAAAGAACTTACTTCAAGACTTTCCAACTTCCTGTCCCAAGAAAATAGAAATTAAAATGTGAGTTAATTCCGCTTCAATAAGTTTAAAATTAAACTCTTAAAAGTATGAGGATCATTAACGTCATTTTTGAACTTGGAAAATTTGACTGCACCTTTTGGCCCGTTCTTGTGGAGTTAGTTGAGCAAACTTTTCGATTATCTCCTCAATGCTGCTGAAACCACACGGAAGAATAAAATATATTAATGTTGCTACAAGGTAATAGCCTTCCACATAAATCAAAACAACCAAAACTGCTTTGACAAAAAAAATATACATTACATATGAACACTGAATCAAATTAGTGGTGTCCAAGGAAATCTTAAGCAATCCAAGTTCCTTCACATCAGTACCATGTATGGATCTACATTGCTTACTTCATTTGATAACAGCTCATATATACCTTAGCATAATTTGCACCTATCATGAGACTCTCATAGCCACCACTAATTCGCATCATTTGAGCATTATTTGATGATTTGCATACATAAACACTTCTTAAGAATGGAGACACATATTTAGTATTTATACAGTACCCGACTATTTTGCCAAAATAGAAACCTGTCTGTCCCTTTTGAAAATGGCATTGGCTAAGATCAAATTCTAGAAATTATCAGAGCATTGTTTCCATAAGCAACCTGTGGTTCCATATATTTTTTCCATGTAAAATGCCTAGGTAACCATATTCATCAAGCTATCTAAAGTCTAATTTAGAGAAATAAACCATGTGATTGACTCTTGACTTATCTGATTACAAAAATGAACAAGTAGAAAACATTAGCGAAGTTCTTGGACGTTTCACCCTTGTAATATGTATTCACTTTGATATTCATTACCAAGAAGTTTATAGCACAATACTTCACCAGAAATGACATCATTTTTACTTGCCACAAATCGCAAACCAGAGAATTTATCTTCGGATATTAATGGAACTTCCTCTAAATGCACTATACAAACCAATTTTGGTGCTTAATCAATCCTCTTTAAAGCTAAAGTATGAACCCCCTAAAATTTAAAAGATAAAAAAGGGAACTACATGCAAAAGGAAGATTTAAGAATATGGCCTACCTACGCTTCCCAATGCATACTGAAGGTTTGTTAGTTGGGGAGAACATAAGGAGGATAATTTCTACATCACATAGGATGGAAAGCTCATTAGCCTTCTTCATGATCCCATGCTTCCTTTTGGCATAAGTCGCCTGACGGCCATTTGTGTTCTCCAACTTCTTTATCTTTAGCTTAACCCTTCCCATCCTGCATATTCAAATACTAATATGTTCACCATAGAAATATCCTTAAATTAATGATATTTGTGAAATAAGCACAATAAAAAAAATTAGGAATGGGGTTATCTTAGAAAAGAAAAAAAGAAAAACCCCAGTATAAGATTCATGTAAAGATAAAATATTTTCCCATTCTTCTTTCTGGGTTCTTTTTGCTAGAATGAATAAAACAGATAAAAACGAAACATACCCAAACGAACAAAATTAAATGACGAGTTGAAAGTGCATGATCCAAACGTCTTAATGGCGGGGGGAGAGGTTGATTATTCAGCCAAAGAAGAGAACACCAAAGGGCACAGAAGAGATAAGAGAGGAAAGAAAAGATAGAGAGGAAAGAAAGATGGAGAGAAATGGGTATAGAGCGGTGTGATATGATGATGAGCATAGAAATAGGATTGCATTTACACGACCGGGTGAGCGGCAAAAGCGGTCGTGGGAAACGAGCTTGAGAATAGGGGATTAGTCAAGACAACCGTGAACCAACAACTCTCTCTATCCTCACCCCCAACCCCCCAAAAATTCCAAACCCATCCATTGCGCCATAACAAACAACTATCAAAAATCAAATAACCAAACCTTTTCAAGTTTCAATTTCACGTGTTTGGACAAAACTACTATCTTTCAGTTTTTGACCATGTTATCCTGCATCGTTTTGCATTGATTTGATAGTTTTGGCCAACAACAAAAACAGTACGTTTGATACTAAGCATTGGTAAGGATTACCGCTTTAAAATCATTGAATATCACCAAATATTTCTACTTTGATAAATGAAAATCTGAAAATATCTATTTAAGATATTTAAGTGATTTTTCAGTGTAGACAAGATAATATCTTACTTGCAAAATCAAAATATTATATCATAAGTTGGTTATTGACTTTGTTTTTTTTTTTATTGGTTTTATATAAAAATTTTAATAAAATTTGTAAAATTATATATTAACTTTTAATTTAATTTGTTTGTTTAGTTTGGATTCAAATTTCATATTTTACTAATTTTATTATCTGTGACATAATTTCACATTAAATCATATGTAAATTATTGATGTGTTATTTTATTAAGTTAACAAATAAATAAATTATTTAAATTATTTTCACTTAAATTAAAATAATAGATTTTTGGAGAAATAAGAAATCTTTTTTCCAAGTGTGTTTTTTTAATTCAAGCGGAAATAATTTAAATTTGTTTGTTTATTTTTTAAGCTAATAAAATGTTTTGTCAAGAATTTACACATGACTTAATAGAGAATTGTGCCATATAGATGACAAACCACATAGATAACGAAATTAGTGAAATGTGAAAATTGAACCAAAATTAAAATTTGATGTATACAACTGCACTAAATTAAAGATAATGTATAACCTAACAAATTTTATCAAAGTTATGTATAATTTTGGTATTGATCTCTTTTATGTATCTAAGAAAATTAACCTTGTGAAATTTTAACAATTAATTATTATATGATATAAAGTTGATTTTTTTATATAATTAGTTCCCAATCACATGAGTTGCAAATCATTTTTACATATTTCTTTTTTAATTTATTAAATAATATATCTTTATAATTTATAAAAATATATATTTGCTAATTAAATGGGGTTTTCTATATTAATAATATAAAATAAATAAATACCAAAATAAGATAAAAGGATTAATATTTACGAGGATAGGCAAATGAAATAGTGAAATACCGGTGTCATCTGACCAATCGGTGGCACCACTTTATTTTAAAAAAATTTGAGTGCAGCCTGATCAATCGATGGCACCAGACTAAAATGTGATGGTCTAAAAACTCTATAGACCTTATATGTAAATTTTCTATTTTAATTGACAGCTGAAAAACTGCTTAAAGGATGCCGCCTAACAATATGGCGGCACCAAACTTTAAAAGGGTAAATTGCACCCTAAACCCCCTTGTTTACTATTAATTTTTATTCTCTTTTAACACAAAAAAATATATTGGCCTCTTATCAATTAGTCTAAAAAGTTTTTCTACCAAAAAATTCTTTTTGTAAGTAAGCCAATTCCAATTGAAAATAAATTTTTATTTATTTGTTAAAACATAATAGTTAATGATATTTATAGTAGTTTCCTTTTTCTCTCATTATATTTGGAAACTATAAATTTAACTAATAATTATAATTTATACATAATAAGATTTTTCTAATATTTTTATAATTATAATTTTATACCGTGTACGTAAATCAAATTGATAATAAAATTATAAATATTTTTTGAAAAATAAATATAATTTATTTCTAGTTGGAATCGGTTTACTTACAAAAATACTTTTTGGTAGAAAAAACTTTTAGACTAATTGATAAGAGGCCAATCTATTTTTTTTGTGTTAAAAGAGAATAAAAATTAATAATAAACAAGGGGGTTCATGGTGTAATTTACCCTTTTAAAGTTTGGTGCTGCCATATTATCATGCGGCACCCTTTAAGCGGTTTTTCAGCTACCAATTAAAATGAAAAATTTGCATATAAGGTCCCTAGGCAGGGGCGAACCCAAAACAAATTTTTAGGGGGGCCGGATAAAATTTTAATTTTTTATAGTTTATATCTTTATAATTTGTAAAGGATTAAATCGAATTTTTATAATTTTAGGGGGCCAAAGTACAATTTTACCTTTATTAATTTAAAATTTTTAAAAAATTTTAAAGGCCAAGAGAGCAAATTTATATTTTAGGGGGGGTCGGGGCCCATGCCAGACCCCCTGGCTTTGCTCCTGTCCCTAGGGTTTTTAGACCATCACATTTTAGTCTAGTGCTGCTGATTGGCCAAACTGTACCCGAATTTTTTTAAATAAAATGGTGCTACCGATTGGTCAGGCGACACTAGTATTTAACTATTTCATTTGTCTATTCTCGTAAAAATTAATCCCCTTATCCTATTCTAGTATTTATTTATTTATTTTATTTTATTAATGTAAAAAACTCTTTTAAGAATCGATCTAATTTATAATAAAAATCTATTAATTTTAAAAAAAATAATTAAGAGAATTAAATAACTTTTTGAAAGTAAAGAAAAAAAAAAGAGAGAAACAACCTATAATAAAATATTGAATAATTAGATAAAATAACTTATCATCCAAATATGAATCAAAATTTCACTGGCAAAAAACCATTACTTTAATAGTTCATTAAATTTGAAGTAATATTTCACAATACAATGATAAACAACATTCACATTTATGTGAATATTATTAAAAGCAAATAATTATAAAACTATCAAATGCCAATAAATAATTAAACATCTCAAATAATAATTAAACATATTAAATAATGCTAAAATATATTTTTTTAGTAATTCCTTAGATGTTATTTTAAATGAAAATGTATTGCTAACACATATATTGTAATATTTTTATGATCTTAATATAATGCAAACCAAAACCCTAATATTACACAAAACAATGATTTTAGGATCTATAAAATGATAATTTTCTCAAGTTTAAGAATTACTTGATGCAGAATTGAAGTTTACCATTAGACTTGACATTTTCTCTTAATTACACAAACCTTTAGTGATGGAGGCTACAATTTTTATGTGTATTTTTGTGTGTGTAACCATAATAGGTAGAAGGAGGATCAATTTATAATGATCAACTTTTAACCTAATACGTAAATCAAGTATCCTAATGAACGAATAAGATTTAATTTCCATTAAAGTAAAACTCTTATTCTCTTTAAATTGGACAACGTTATTTTATACTTAATTGGGTTTACATAATTGGGTAAAAACCTTACAATACGTTTGGTTTGTTTTAATGGAATAGAGTTGTAATGTAATAGAGTTGTAATGGAATAAAGTTGTAATCAGTAATTCAACTGTTTAGTTGAATGGAATGTCATAGAACTGTAATAGTATTCTTATTTTTGGTTTGACGGGAATGATGTTGTAATAGCATAAGCAAAAAAATTGAAATGACCAAAGTACCCTTAGCAGAAATTTTTTATGTAGATGATTATTGTTATTGTTATTGTTATTAATTTTTAATAGGATTATTATTAAAAATAATTTAATAATAAATAATTTAATCATATTTTAATATAATTATTTTTATATTAAATTATATTAAAATATTTTAAATTATATTTTGAAATTAAATATTTTAAATTAAAATATTTCAAATATCTTATTTTTATATTTTTTAAGTCCAAGTTTTAAAGGACTAATCTGGAATTTTTTTTTTTTGTTATTCAATGTTGCATGGAATAGTCATTCTTTGGTGATACCAAAGAATAGCTATTACTGGAAAACAAGTAATAAGAAAGTAATGGTCATTCCATTGAATGAGTATTACGTTCAACCAAACAAAGGAATGGTTTATCATTCAATGAATAAGGGGGAATGTTATTCCATTCCCCCCAAGTTGTTGCGTATGCCTCATATTTCAATCAATGTTGAGAGATAATCTCCCAGTTAAACTCTTTTTATTTGTTTCAGTTGAACTCTAATTAGTCTAGATTATTTTATTATTATTTGACCTACGAATTTAGCCTATAAATAGGCTTTTTTACAACCTTAGAAAATACACCTATTAAAAGATTAGAACTCATAACACTTTTAAAGAATTTTGTGTTTACGTTTTGAGGGTTCTTTGTTTCTAGGTTTCAGGGTTTAGTTTTTATCTTCATCTTTTGAACTCTTCGTTCTTTTTCCATTATAGTAAAATTATCTTTACTCGTGGTTTTTTATCCTCTTTGGAGGAGATTTTCCACGTTAAATTTGTGTGTTCAATTTCTAAATTTCTTCTACTATTTTTACTTGATCGTTGCTTAATCAGGTCAATCCCCAACAAGTGGTATTAAGAGCTAGTTCAATTTTCATAGATCAGCCCGTTCAAAGATAGCAACAAGGTTTGACATTGAAAAGTTAGATGGTGTCACAAATTTCAATCTATGGCAAGTTTGGATGATGACAATTCTAGTTCAGACTGGCCTGAAAAAGGTCATTATTGGGAAAAAGCATGAGAATCTAGATCGAACATAATGGGAAGAGCTTGATGAAAAGGCCCCATCTGTATTCCAGTTATGCCTCACAAATAGGGTATTGCAGGAGGTATTGATGGAGAAAACCTCATCTACCTTATAGAAAAGGTTAGAAACTTTTTATGCGACTAAGTCTCTAGCTAACCATTTAGTGTTGAAACAGTGTCTATACAAGTTTCGCTTGGACGAAAGTGAGCACCTCAGAGATTACATCAATCAATTTATTACTCTTTTGAATGATTTAAAAAATGTTGAGGTTCAAATTAATGATGAAGATTAGATTATGCTATTATTGTGCTCTTTACCCCATTCATACAAGTCTTTCAAGGAGACCCTAATTTATGGTAGGAATAACCTTTTATTCGAGGATGTGAAGGGTTATTTGTTGAGTAAAGACAAACTTGACAATGAGTTTGGTTCGGATAGAAAGTTAGATAGCCAAGCTTCTATTTTAGTAGCATCAAATAAGCGAGACAAAAGGTGTCGCTAGTGTAAGAAGTTAGGTCACATCAAAATAGATTGGTATAAACTGCGAAATAAAATGGCCGCTGAGAGTAACGAGGAAGATGTAGTTGGTACTAATTTGGCTGACGAAAGTGGTGATGATTTCTTGTTAGTGTCAATGAGCGATAGCTCCGAGCTTACGTCCAAGTGGATCCTAGATTCGAGATGTTCTTTCCACATGAGTCCCAATAGAGAATGGTTCTCCACATATAGTTCGGTTGAAGGTGGAGTTGTGCGTATGAGAAATGATTCATCCAGTAAGGTAATCAGTATTGGTACTGTTAAAATTAGGATAAAGTATTGGACAATTAAAACACTCTCAAATGTCAGGTATGTACTTGATTTAATAAAGAATCTAATCACCTTGAGTATTTTAGGCTCGAAAGGTTGTAGAATCAACATCGAGTCAAGCGACATTAAGACACTGTGTTTGAAAGGTATGACTATTTCGTTGAAGAGATGTTCTCTTTTGGATGTAGGTTTTGAAAAGTTAGGGCACTGTGTTCGTGAAAATCAGACCAGAGTTAGTTTTGATTTGGCAGTGCACAAGTTGAAGGCTAGAAGTCTTCCAACTTCTAAGCACAAATTCAACTCAGTTAATTCCCTGCACAGTTCAAGATAGGCTCATAGCGGGTTTTGGCAAAGATGGCATTGTGGAAATACGAGTCAATGTGGAGATTTGTTGAGTATGCCTCATATTTTAGTCAAATTTGAGAAATAATCTCCCAGTTAAAATCTGTTTATTTATTTTAGTCAAACTCTGATTAGTCTAGATTATTTTATTATTATTTGACCTACGAAGTTAGCCTATAAATTTTACAACCTTAGAAAATATACCCATTAAAATATTAGAACTCATAACACTTTTGGAGAATTTTGTGTTTACGTTTTGAGGGTTCTTTGTTTTTGAGTTTTGGGATTTAGTTTTTATCTCCATATTTTATACTCTTCATTCATTAGCCATTATAGTAAAATTACCTTTGCCCTTGGTTTTTTTATTCTCTTTGAAGGGGCTTTTCCACATTAAATTTGTGTGTTCAATTTCTCAATTTCTTCTACTATTTTTACTTGTCTGTTGCTTAATTGGGTTGATCCCCAACACAACCAAACATGGTGTTACATTCTACCGCTTGACCTAATGTGACAAAACATAAACTTTACTATAACGATTGTTAAGCGTGCATAAAAAAATAACACTCATAATTTTAGTCACATACTTCCTTTCATATACTATAACATTACAACTCAATATAATACGATCTTAAGCATCACATAATGATCTCAATAATATCTTATAAAGATTTTCATGTTTCAAATAATTTCAAAATGTATGTGCATGCAATCATAATAAACGGGAAATACATTCATTTTATTTTAGAAACACAATAAGTGAGCTTAAAGTCATAATATCATAAAATTTTATTCATCAATATAACCAATACACATTCTATGCACATGTTCTTTAAATTTCTTGGTTGTAAGCTTTTAGTTAACAGATCTGCACTCATGAGATCAATTGTAATGTGCTTTATAAACACTCTTGGTTTATGAACTTCCTCTTTAATGACAAGATATTTTAATTTCATATGCTTTGCACCTTTATAATATTTGTCATTCTTGGAGAAAAACATTGTTGTAGAATTATCACAATAAATTTTTAGCAGCTCGGTAATGGTGTAGACTACCCCAAGTCCTAAAATAAGTTATTCAACCATAATATATAATTTGTATCATCAAAAAATGCCATAAATTTTGCTTCCATTACAAATGATGTAAGGATAAATTCTTTAAAACTTTTCCATGATATGACTTTATTAATTAGATAAATAAATAGCCTAAAGTGCACCTCTTACTGTCAAGGCATCTAGCAAAATCTAAACCCAAATATCCAATCACTTTCAATAAATAGGATCTTTTCTACATGAGCATATAATTCTTTTTTCAAACTACCCACAACATAATTATAAGGAATTGATTCTATATTTTCCATTCTACATCATTCTTTGGGCATTGCATGAGACTAAATTAGTCCCCTTTTTGTATAGGAACAATTCTTGCTAATCTTTCTAGAACATTTTCAATATAGTTTTTTTTGAAGACAATCCTAATATTCTTGTAATCTATCACAGAATATTTTAATGCCTATCACATTGTCTGTCTCTTTTATTTCTTTCATTTCAAAGTTAATCGAGAGAAAAATTTTCATATTATGTAATATACCAAAATCATTTGCTGCAACCAAAACATTGCCAACATATAGAACTAAGAAAATAAACTTGCTCCCACTAATCTTTTGATATATACACTAATCAATGATGTTTCTTGAAAACTAAAAGACTTTATGGTATCATTAAACTTGATGTATCATTGTTGTGAAGCTTGTTTAAGTCTGTATATTGACTTCTTAAGTTTACACACCATATGACATTTTCCTCTAACTGTAAAACCTTCAAGTTGGCCATATAAACTTCTTCCTCAAGATCTGCATTTTAAATTTTTGTCTTCACATCTATTTGGTGTAACTCTAAATCATAATGAACCATTAATATCATAATAATTTTTAAGGAGTCATTTTTAGATATTATATTGTAGAATAGAGTAAAAGATATAGTATTACATGATATTATAATGTTTAACTATTGATGCAAATATATAAACTATTAATATATCTTATATACTATATAATATGATATAGCATTATATAATATAGTAAGCGGGTCAAATTTAAAATGTAGGAAAATTATAAGGACTTAGATATTTTTCAAACAATATAATAAATGATAGTTTATGATAATAGCTAACATATTATGTACTCTACTATTGTTGTAACACCCCATACTAGGCCTAGGCGTTATGACCGAACCCTGAGGAACTATATACGCTTATTTTAACTAGAAATTAAAATTCTAAAATGTAACATAAAACAAAGATTGGTAAAGATATTTCCAATTTTTAGGAAAAAAACTCCTTATTAATTTAATTCGTGTTAATTGCAGAAAACACTTATAATATCACTTACTTTTGCAGCAGAATCCTTAAGTTAAACAGAGTTTTGAAAAAAAAGCGTAGTTTGATTTTGAAATTCAACGCATTGCAGTTTGGAATAAATATTCTAAATACAATAAAAAAGTTCAAAACGACAAATAAAATCCAAAACAATTAACAATCCCCCAAAAGTCTAAAATAGTCCAATTGAATATAATACTTTAACTTAATCAAATTTAAAAACAGAAGTTTAACGCGAGCTCCTGCTACGCCCATCTGTTACAGAAGTTCAACTCAAGCAACAGACAAGATACACATATATTTTGTGAAAAAAAAATAGAATAAAATAAATAAAATAAAGAACACACAAATTTTACGTGGAAACCCTTTCGGGAAAAAAAACCACGGGCAGAGGAGAAGAAAATTCACTATGTCGAAAAATTTGTATCAATACAAGAGGAATAGACTATGTCTATTTATAGGCTTGTAAAGCCATATTCTAGTAGGATTGAAACACCCTATCCTAATCAATATAAAATAGATGAAGTTTAATAAGGTTTAAAAAACCTTATTCTAAAATAAAATAAAAGAAATCTAGTTCTATATGGATTTTACTTTTATTTTATTTTCCATCATATTCTATAAGAATTTGGGTCACTTAATTCTAACAATCTCCACCTTGACACAAATTCTCAATGAACAAGTTCTTCATTGCGAACTTTCAATAAACAAGTTCTCCACCTCTTCCATAAAACCCCTTAAGGGTTTAACTCAACAATGAACACCAACCAAGTCTAAGCAATGCTCAAACTTGGTTTTAGGAAGTGACTTAGTCATCATATCTGCAGGATTTTCATGAGTACTAATTTTGCTCACAACAATATCACCACGAGCAATAATATCACGAACAAAATGATACCAACATCAATGTGTTTTGTTCTCTCATGAAACATTTGATCTTTTGTAAGAAATATAGCACTCATTTGTCACAAAATCATCATGTCTTGATTTGAAGGCCTTCATTGAGTTCACTAAATAGTCCCTTCAACCAAATAGCTTCTTTGCAAGCCTCAATAATCGCCATGTACTCGGCTTTCTTCATGGTAGACAAAGCGATCGTAGTTTGCAAAATGGCTTTCCAACTAATTGCACAACCTCCGATTGTAAAGACGTAACTCTGTGAGAGATCTTCTTCTATCAAGGTCTCCAAAGAAAATCAGCATCAACATACCCTATGACTCCATCTTTAGTTCTTCCAAATCGTAAGCAAACATCGAGTGCCTCGTAAGTATCTTAAAATCCACCGAATCGCTTTCCAATGTTCTTTACCGGGATTTGCCATGTATCTCGCTAACTACACTGATCGCATATGATAAATCTGGGCGTGAACAAACCATAGCATACATGAGAGATCCCATGCACTAGAGTATGGAACATGTGACATGTACTCAATCTCATCATCCGATTGTGGAGACAAAATTGATGAAAGTCCGAAATGGGCTGCTAAAGAAGGAGTACTAACAGCTTAGCACTCTGCATATTGAACTCGCAAAGAACTTTCTCAATGTACCCTTCCGACTTAGGTACAATTTACTTGATTTTCTATCTCTCGAGAATCTCCATACCAAGTATCTTCTTTGTTTGGTCCTAAATCTTTCATCTCAAATTCTTTACTTAGTTGGGCTTTGACCTTTCTTATCTCTTCTTTATCTTTTCTTTGCTATCAACATGTCATCAACATAAAGAAGTAGATACACAAAAGAACCATCACTATTTTTCTTAAAGTAAACACAACTGTCAAAACTACTTCTTTTGAAATCATGAGAAGTCATAAAGGAATCAAACCTCTTGTACCACTTTGTCTTGGTGATCAAGTTTCAAACCGTAAAGGGACTTTTTCAGCAAGCAAACATAGTTCTCTTTTTTACAAAATGTAAAACCTTCAGTTGTTGCATGTAAATATCCTCATCAAGCTCTCCATGCAAAAATGCGCTTTTTACATCTAATCGCTCAAGCTCCAAATCATGCATGGCCACAATACCAAGCAAAGCTCGAATCGAACTATGCTTAACAACCGGGGAGAACACATCAGTGAAGTCCACTCCTGAATTTGATCAGAACCCTTTGCAACAAGCCTTGCTTTATATCCGGGTTCTTCAACTCCTGAGTCCCTTCTTTCTTTTTAAATACCCATTTACAACGAACGACCTTTTTACCTTTAGGAAGTTTCACAAGGTCCCATGTTCTGTTTTTTTGTGGAGTGATTCCATCTCTTCTTGCATAGCAAACATCCACTTTTCTCGAGCCTTCACAGTGTAATCGCCTCGAGAATAATTAGATGGCTCTTGATTCGCATCTATATCTTCACCACATTCAAAGCATAAGCAACTAGATCACCTCAAAGATATTTCTTTGGAGGTTTAATTTCTCTTCTAGTTCTGTTTTTGGCGATAGAGTATTGTGGTGAAGAAGCAACTCTATTCTCAATTTTTGTACTGGCTTGAGGAGTTGACTCTGTATTAATCTGATGCTCTACTTGTTTTTGATTTCCTTTATTGGAAGAGTCTTTAAGAGATAAGTTAGGTAGCATAGCGGTTTCATCAAAAACAACATCTCTACTAATCACAACTTTTCTATTTTCAGACACCATAACTTATACCCTTTTACACCACTTTATAACCAAGAAAAACACATTTAATGGATCTCGGTTCCAATTTTCCATTATCAACATGAGCATATGCAGGGACACCCAAAGATCTTTAAATCGAATAATTAGCGAGATTACGGACCATACCTCTTGTGGAGTCTTTTTCTCAATGGCAACGGATGGAGATCGGTTGATCAAAAACATGCACGATGAAGCGCTTCGCCCCCCAAAATGACTTCGTAAGTTGGCATTTGACAACATACATCGAACCTTCTATGATCGTTCGTTCATTCGCTCGCAACGCCGCTTTTGTTGTGGAGTATGACGAATCGCCGGTGTCTTATGATTCCTTCCGACTTGCACAATCTATTAAACTCATCGAACGTAACTCTAAGCCATTGTGCATGCGGAGGTATTTTATCTGCTTTTTCCGTCTGCTTTTTCAATCATAATTTTCCAAGACTTAAATGCGGAAAACACATCACTTTTCTGCTTCAGGAAGAACGCCCAAACTTTTCTGGAAAAATCATCAATAAAGGTTAGCATATAATTAGCTCCACCTCTGGAAGGCACTCTAGATGGCCCCATAGGTCGAAATGAATATACTCCAATGTTCCTTCGTGTTATGGATTCCTCTAGTGAATCGAACTCTCTTTTATTTTCCAAAAACACAAAGCTCACGAAATTCGGTTTGCAAATTCCTTGCCCATTAAGAAGTCCTCTTTGCTCAATTCTGCCATGCCATTCTCACTCATATGCCCTAGGCGCATATGCCAAAGTTTAGTAATATCATCATCCGACAAGGACGAGGAAGCGATAGGCTGCATCACCATATAATGAAGAACCACGCAAAACATATAACTTGGCAATCTTTCTCTCGTCCTTTCATCACAACAAGGGACCCTTTGGAAATCTTTAAAACCCCACTTTCGGTTGTATATCCTGCACTTTTTTGAATCAAGAGTACTCAACGAAATTAAATTTCTTTTCAATTACGGAACATGCCACGCGTCACTAAGTGTTACGACAACTCCATCAAACATCTTAACTTTAATTGTTCCAACACTGCGATTTTACACGAAGTATTATTTCCCATCAAAACAACACCTTCGAGACAATCGCTTTAGTAAGTTGTAAACCAATTCCGATTGGGACTCATATGGAATGTGCAGCTGAATCAAGTATCTACTCCTCGCTTACTTTAGAATCATTGTGAAGCGACTAGAAGTTCACCATCGCCGTAGTAGTCTCTTCTACAACATCGCTTCACCGAAATTTTACGGTTGTTTTCCCTTTGATTCGCACCTCCCTTTTAATCTTATTTTGTAGCTTATAGCACTCGGATTTAATGTGCCCTTTCTTCTTGCGAAGTTACAAGTTTTACCTCTGTTTGAAGACTTGATCTACCCTTAGATTTACCACGAGGATTCCGTTCTGTGTCCTACCACGATCATCATCGACATTCCGATCTTGTCTCCCACGAACAATGAGACCCTCTCCCCGAGTCGGGTTTAACCACAAGATGCTTCATCTTATCATACGAGGTTAAAGAATCATAAACCTCATCAATCGTTAGAGACTCACGGCTATATAAAATCGTGTCTCTAAAGGTTGAATAAGACGGGGCAACGAACAAAGTAGAATCAACCCTAGATCTTCCTTATCATACCCGAACCTCCATGGCTTCCAAGTTTGAGAGAATTTCTTTAAACACTCATTAAGTGTTCGTGTACAGACGCATCTTCTCCAAACGATGAGCATAAAGACGCCGCTTCATATGCAACTTGCTTGTTAGAGTTTTCGACATACATATTTGTTCTAGCCTCTTCCATAATGCAATGGCGCTTTTCTCTTTCATCACATCTTGCAAAATTTCGTTGGACAAATGCGGATGTAATTGTGTTAATGCCTTTCGATCCTTACGCTTTTCTCTTCATCCATTAATGTCGAAGGCATCTTATCTATCCCTAGCGGGGCATCCTCCGAGATCCATCTGTGCAAGAATCGCTTGCATCTTAATTTGCCACAACGCAAATCTAGTGTTGCGATCCAACAAATGAATTTCATATTTCAAAGACGCCATTACCGTGATCGAGATGAATAATCCGGAAGCTCGATACCAATTTGTGAAAAAAATAGAATAAAATAAATAAAATAAAGAACACACAAATTTTACGTGAAACCCTTTCGGAAAAAAAAACCACTGAGCGGAGGAGAAGAAAATTCACTATGTCGAAAAATTTGTATCAATACAAGAGGAATAGACTATGTCTATTTATAGGCTTGTAAAGCCATATTCTAGTAGGATTGAAACACCCTATCCTAATCAATATAAAATAGATGAAGTTTAATAAGGTTTAAAAAACCTTATTCTAAAATAAAATAAAAGAAATCTAGTTCTATATGGATTTTACTTTTATTTTATTTTCCATCATATTCTATAAGAATTTGGGTCACTTAATTCTAACATATTTACTGTCGTAACAATTTTAAAAGGAGTTTGAAAAAACCAGGTTTGACTTTTTGAAAAAATGAAAAATGAGAGTCGCCACCAATCAGTTTAAGTGCGATTGAACCACCTTCAAACCACTTTTGTTTGAAATCATTTGTTTTGGTCTAAGAAATCAAGAAAACGGGTTCTTGAGTCGGTTACGTACGAGAAAGGGTTAGCACCCTCGTATCGCCCAAAAATTGGTACCAAATTGAATAACTTTCTGTCTTTAACGCTAGAATTTTGAAAGTATTTAAAAATATGATCCCTTTTGAAATTAAAATAGTTCGAGTTTAAAACCGAGACTTCTTCGTTCCAAAAGAATACGAATATCACATCCAAAGATGATAGGACACAATATTCTAAAATCATTGTAAATCAAATCACCTCGTAATTTATAAAATCGTTTAGAAGGGTATTTTAGGTATTTAGACAAACGGAAATCGTAACTTGACATGTTAGGGCACTATTTCCCAAATTCTGAATCAAAAAAACATTGCCTTTATTTTTGAAAAAAACATTTCTTTATGTTTTAACGATGATACAATCAAAATAATATATTGCAGGGTAAAATTAAACTATTATAATACATGTTTTGATACAAATATAGCATAGAAGATATAATATAACATTCATATTTCATGTGATTAAACATAGGCAACATAAATTTCATGCATTAATGTTCCATAGCAAATAAAGCAAGTAAGATATGCAAATATAAGTTACAAATACGATGTGAATAATTTTCATACCAACATAATTTTAATAACAATAAATAATTCATGCAATAGGAGTATGTATATATTAAAACAAACTTTCATAAAAAAACAAGAAAACAACACATTTGGGGTAATAAATGATAATGGACAAAAATATAACATATTTAATACATATTTTGAAATAATAAAAATGATTTTTATACTATTTTCTAGAATATAATACATATATTTAAAAATATTTAATTAATATTTTTATATATAATAAAATATAAATAATATATACACCATATAAAATAATATAATAATATATAACAAAATAAAATAAATGGATTTCCAATATTTAATAATAAAGTATATAAATATAACATATAATTTTTAATATAAAATAATAATGAGTATTAATATAATATAAAATAATAATATACAGTAAATAAATAATAATATTTAAAGTAAATAAATTTAAAAGTGTAAGAGGACTAAAATTAAAAGCAATCAAAAACTTTGGGCTAATTAAAAAATATAAAAAAATTTGGGCCTATTTGGAAAGCGCTTTAAAATCGAGGGACTCACTGGGCAATTAGCCCTAACCCCAAAAAACAATATCGTTTTAGAATAGGTATTATAATAGCCATAGGGGTTAAATTGAAATAAATATAAAATATTAGGGCCGAATTAAAATAAAAATAAAATAAAATTATAAAGATTAAAAATGCAGAAGGACCAATTGGGCAATTAATCTATTTTTCAAAAACACGCGGATCCTCCCTGGGTCACGGGTCAATGCGCGGATCCTCTGCTGAAATGATGCCGTTTTAGTGCTTATTGAACTAAGCCAAAAGGACACCGTTTTCGTGGTGCTATAAATGTCAAAACTTTGACCCAAAATTCATTTTGTAATCAGTTTTAAAAAAAAAATCTTTGAAAATCCTCTGAAAGAGGAGAAAAGGGGAGCCCTCCGGCCACTGGGCTGTACGCGCCCACGTCCTGCACGCGCCGCCGTACACAGTGGTTAGAAGGCTAAAAGCCTTCGTTTTTCTAGGTAAAACACAGGTAACCCTTTTCCTTTTTAATACTTAACCGTTTTTTAAAAAAAATGATTTATATGCATTAAACAGAGAGAAAAAAAATAACAAAATCACCTTTTCCAAAAACACAACTGCTTTTTCTTTCTTTCTTTTGTGTATATATGTGTGTATATTTTTGTATATGTAAAAATCGGTCCCTATTACAGTCAAATGATTCGACTTTTATAGCCTCTATTTACAGGTTCATATATTCTCTACTCGATTCTTGCCATATTTGCATTCATCCTTGCTATTCCTCTTTCCCTTTTTGCAGGTACTATCGAGGATCTCATGGCGAGGAGTGGGCTGGCGTTGATCCGTGCGCCGATCACGGTGCGACACAGGGCCTGGAATCACGGCACTGATGGTGGTGACGATGAAAAGTCACTGGAACGGCTCAAAAAGGGTGTGACGATTGGCGTGCATGCGGCGCAAATTCTGGAACCTTCCGTTTGCGGCGCCTAGGGTTCCAGAAACCTTAGGTCTTCCATCCTCTATTAACAAATTGGGCCATTTGGGCCGTACCTGTTTGTGGGTTGGGTGTACTGGGCTAAGGGCTTAGAGTGTAATTGAGTATAGGGTTTTGGGCTAAAAATGTAATCGGGTTTTGGGCTTTGTACATGGACTGTATAAAAACTATTATTTTTTGTTTTTATTTATTTATTTACGGGCCGGGCAAATTTTGGTTATTACAACTGCCCTTCTTTGCTCATTACTGTGTAACAGGTCTCGAAATCTTGATCCCCGTCTTCCTCAGAGGTATTTTGATAGCTTCAGGAATGCCAAATTGGCTATCTTCAACCTACTTCAGGAACACCAGATCTATTATCTTTGAGCTGCTCTCTGACAATACAGAGATGCCAAATCTGCTATCTTCGATCTGCTCTCTGACAATACAGAGATACCAAATCTGCTATCTTCGATCCGCTCTCTGACAATATAGAGATGCCAAATCTGCTATCTTCGATCTGCTCTCTGACAATACAGAGACATCAAATCTGCTATCTTCGATCTGCTCCTTGTAAACGCAAGGATGCCAAATCATCTTGGATATGCTTCGATGCAAAAACATCCGAAGGTTAGATCTGCTAAGTCTTCGATCTGCTCTCTGTCGAATATGGAGATGCCAAATCTGTTTCTTCGATTTGCTCTCTGACAATATACAGATGCCAAATCATCTTAGATCTGCTTCAGCATAAACACGTGAAAGCCAAATCTGCTATGTCTTCGATCTGCTCCTTGTAAACGCAATGATGCCAAATCATCTTGGATCTATTTCGATGTGAAAACATCTGAAGGTTAGATCTGCTATGTCTTCGATCTGCTCTCCGTCGAATATGGAGATGCCAAATCTGTTTCTTCGATTTATTCTCTGACAGTGCAGAGATGCCAAATCATCTTGAATCTGCTTCAGCGTAAACACCTGAAGGTCAGATCTGCTATGCTTTAGCCTATTACCTTACTGCTTAGGGGGTTAAGGCGCATCAATCTTCATTGTCCCTTGAAGGACATAATCTGTATAATGTGTATGAGTTCATGCCTAATGATTAGGATGCTATGATCGAAGTGAGTCAAATGTTCCTAATTAACCCTGTTATAATGCAAAATGTTTATGAATATGACCCCTATTCCAGACGTCACCACTCATTCCTTCGTCGAAGTTTATCCTTATTTCTCTCGAAGTATCATTCCTACTCAGCCTGTGTGTTTGTACCATTCTTCAAATGCTATGACCCACCGAAAATGTCAACAAGATGATCCTCCTCTCTAGGATCGAATCGTTTGATTTGTCCAATCATCATTTTGGACTAAAGAAAGAATTTCCTCGAGTTCTTTCAAACCTCACTTACGTGAATTCCTCGAAAAATTATTCTGTTTTAGTTTCTTGTATTATCTAGAAATTTCCAGAGTAATGAGCAAAACTTCATTTGTGAAAATCATTTAGTTCATCTATCATTATTTTAATGCAACATACTTTAAGAATAATGGAAGATGAATTTAATCTTGAGAATAATTAGATTTGAATGAATTTATCGAAAATACAAAGGAAATTAATCTGATATCTTATCTTTGAGAAGAAAGAGAATCTAAAGATAGCAAACAGGACAAAAGTTAGATGCCCTAGATATCGCTGCTTGAGCGTCTATACACCAGCTCCATGAAGACTTTCTTGAGTTCAACATGTGTTTAAAAGATCCAAAGTACTTTGTTGATGCCTCGATATGCAACGCGCTTCGCTCTTTGTTGAATCAGATATAGCAAGATTACCGTGTGCTCTTCAAAATTTGAGCTGCCCTTTCGGGTTTTCAACTCAAAACCCCTTTGGTCACAATGCACCCTTTGCGGGTTTTCACCTTGGCCTCTCCATTTTTTTTTCGAAAACTCAAGGCGCCCTTTGCTGGTTTTCACCCTGGATTCTCCTCTCCTTTAGACAAAGTACTTTTTGACTAAGTCTAAATTCACTGGATTGGGTAAATTCTTTCCGTCCATTTCCGTTAAGATCAATGCACCCCTAGAGAAGGCCTTCTTCACGACATACGGCCCTTCCCAATTTGGCATCCATTTTCCTCTAAAATCCTTCTGAATGGGAAGGATCTTTTTCAGCACAAGATCCCCCTCGTGGAATTCTCTTGATCGTACTTTCTTGTCGTAAGCTCGCATCATTTGCTTCTGATACATCTGACCATGACGAATGGCCCTTAGCCTTTTTTCCTCAATCAAGTTCAACTGACCATATCGCGATTGTATCCATTCAGCTTCATCCAACTTTATCTCTGACAAGACTCGGAGAGACGGTATTTCTACTTCAATGGGTAACACTGCTTCCATCCCATAAACCAACGAGAAAGGAGTTGCCCCAGTAGAGGTTCTGACAGATATTCGATAGGCAAAGAGTGCAAACGGTAGTTTCTCATGCCAATCTCTATAAGTCTCAGTCATCTTCTCCACTGTCCTCTTGATGTTCTTGTTGGCTGCTTCTACTGCCCCATTCATTTTTGGGCGATATGGAGAAGAGTTATGATGCTTAATCTTGAACTGACTGCAAACTTCTACTATCGTTCTGTTGTTCAAGTTCAATACATTATCTGATATGATCCTTTCAGGCATCCCATACCGACAAATGATCTCTTTCTTCAAGAATCGACTCACAGCTGACTTAGTAACATTCGCATAAGAAGCAGCCTCTACCCACTTCGTGAAGTAATCAATGACCACAAAGATAAAGCGATGCCCATTTGAAGCTTTTGGTGATATTGGCCCAATGACATCCATGCCCCACATGGAAAAAGGCCATGGAGAAGTCATAACATGTAGAGGCGAAGGTGGTACATGAATCTTGTCTCCATAAATCTGACATTTATGGCATTTCTTGACGTAGTTGATACAATCCCCTTCCATGGTAGACCAATAATATCCAAACCTCATGATTTGTCTAGCCATCGTGAAACCATTAGCGTGCGTCCCACAAACACCCTTGTGAACTTCTTCCAAGATTAACTTAGCTTCTACGGCGTCAACACATCTCAACAGTACTTGGTCCTTTCTTCTTTTGTACAAGATGTCCCCATCCAAAACATAGTCGCAGGCTAATCTCTTTAAAGTTTGCTTATCATTTTCAGTTGTCTATTCTGGGTATTTACGATCTCTCACATATCGCAATATATCCTGATACCAAGGGTTATCATCCTTTTCTTCTTCCTCAATGTTACAACAGCGAGCTGAAGCCTCAAAGATACTCATCTGAATGGGTCTCATCTCCTCCTCTTTATTTGCTTTAATCATTGAAGCCAAGGTTGCTAGAGCATCTGCCATCTGATTTTCGTCTCGTGAGATATAATTGAAAGTGATGTCATCGAACTCTTCAAGTAACCTCATAACTACCTTTTGATAATTGATCAATTTAGGATCCCTTGTCTCCCATTCACCTCTAAACTGGTAAATTACTAACGCAGAGTCTTCATATACTTCCAAGGTTCTTATCCCTCGCTCTATAGCCGCTCGGAGTCCCATGATGCACGCTTCATACTCGGCCATATTGTTTGTGCAATCAAAATCCAACTTGCACGTGAATGGATAATAATCGCCATTTGGAGATACCAAGACTGCCCCAATTCCATTTCCCGCCGCATTGGATGCCCCATCAAAGCTCAGCTTCCAAGGATAATCCTCTGTAGTTGCTACACACATCAACTCCTCATTTGGGAAATCAAAATTCAACGGCTCATAGTCCTCTAGAGCTCTACTAGCCAGAAATTCCGCTATCACGCTTTCTTTTATAGCCTTCTGGCTCACATAGACTATGTCAAACTCTGAAAGCAGAATTTGCCACCTCGCCATTCTCCCATTCAAAGTTGTTGACTCCATCATATACTTCAAAGGATCAAGTTTTGAAATAAGCCAAGTAGTATGATATAGCATGTACTGTCTTAACCTTCGAGTCGTCCAAATCAAGGCACAACACAACTTCTCAATCGGCGAATATCTCATTTCACACTCAGTGAATTTCTTACTGAGGTAATATATCGCCTTTTCTTTGCTTCCCGACTCGTCATGTTGACCAAGCATACATCCCACAGAACTGCTAAATACTGATAAGTACAGTATTAATGGTCTATCTGGACTGGGCGGAGACAACACCGAAGCGTTCAACAAGTACTGCTTGACCCTTTCGAAAGCATTCTGGCATTCCTCATCCCAAGTGCCTTGATTGTGCTTTCTAAGGAGGCGAAAGATAGGATCACACTTCTCAGTTAGTTGTGAAATAAACCTAGCGATGTAATTCAATCTTCCTAGAAATCCTCGAACTTCCTTCTGAGTTTACGGTGGAGGTAATTCTCGTATGGCTCTGACATTGTCTAAGTCAACTTCTATTCCCTTTTCACTGACCACAAAGCCTAATAACTTCCTCGACCTAGCTCCGAAGATACACTTTGCTGGATTAAGCTTCAACTGAAATTTCCTTAATCTCAGGAACAACTTCCTCAAAACTTCAATATGTTCCTTCTCTGTTCGAGATTTAGCAATCATGTCATCAACATACACCTCAATTTCTTTGTGCGTCATATCATGGAATAAAGTCACCATAGCCCTTTGGTATGTTGCCCCTACATTCTTTAGTCCGAAGGGCATTACCTTGTAACAAAAGGTGCCCCGCAGTGTTATAAAGGTGGTTTTATCCATGTCCCCAAGATGTATCTTTATCTGATTGTACCCTGAGAAGCCATCCATAAAGGAGAACAACGAATATCCCGCTGTGTTGTCCATCAAAGTATCAATGTGTTGTAAAAGAAAGTTGTCCTTTGGGCTAGCTTTGTTCAGATCTCTGTAATCAACACACATTCGTACCTTCCCATCCTTCTTAGGGACAGGCACAATGTTGGCCACCCATTCTGAATACTTAACCTCTTATAGGAATCCAACATCAAACTGCTTTTTGACTTCATCCTTTATTTTCAACACAATATCAGGCCTCATCCTCCGCAATTTTTGTTGGACTGGCTTGCAATCTTGTCTTATGGGGAGACGATGTACCATAATATCAGTATTCAATCCCGACATATCCTCATATGACCATGCAAAGATATCTTTGAATTCCCATAGTAGCTCAACAAGGCTTTGTCTCGTTTCCTTAGCAATATGTATGTCGATTTTCACCTCTTTCCCTTCCTCTAGGGCTACATTCTCTATTGCCTCTTTCTCATGGGGCATGATTTGTTTCTCCTCCTATTTTACCATCCTCAACAGATCCGAAGACACATCACAATCCTGGACATCTTCAAAATCCTGAGATTCCTCTAAACACATGTCTTGCTCGAGAGAGAAATCAGGATTTGTAATATCAATGCTCATGTCATTGATATCTGGGGACCTGTGAAGTATAAAGAATATACAAAGAATGAATGAATTTAAGAATGATTATTTATGTTCTATGAATGAAAGAATAAGAATTGCAAAAGTTTAACGGAATATTGGTTGATAAAAATGAAACAATACTCGTTCAAATTGATAAAAGTTATGTTTTATTAAAAAATAATAGATGATCGTAAGCCCATTCTACAAATGTAATCCTATTAATCCTAGGCCCTAGAGTAACAAGAATGTTTCGAGAATTACTCTGAAAAATTCCTAAAGACTACAGGAAGTTCCTCTGCAGTCCAATTGTTCAGAGAGCTTCCCAGTTCGTAAGGGCGAATACCCTCAAGGTTTCCTTGCTCCGATCCTTCGTCGTGTATAGCATTAATCTAATGACTTTTTTCTATAAGTAACCCTCCTGATATGAAGGTTTGGGATATTGGAGGGAATGTCATCGACTCCCACTCCACTTCTCTTCCATTATGGCGAGCCCTTCTTCCCTCTCGGCGCTTCTTAACTTCCTTCCTCCTTTGCTTATAGTCTGGCTTGAAGCCCAGACCAAAGCGATCTCTCTTCTCTTTCAGTTCTGGGATTTGAGTCCCTCCTTGCAGGTATTTTCCTAACCCTCTTCCTGGTAAGGCTCCCTTTCCCACCATCATTTGTAGAGCCATCCTCGTGGCTCTTGCTATCTTTGGCACCGGTAGCTCACTCCCTTTTGAAATGAAGGTTGCATTCACAAATTCTAAAAAGCAAAAGGAACACTCAATAGACTATTCGTTCGTCTCGACATAAGGGGTCTTGCTAGTGACTGCGGCTATAATGTCCTCTGTATTGATGGTTACTAATCGTCCATCCGTCACTAACTTTAATTTCGAGTGCAACGATGAGGGCACCGCTCCCGCTGAGTGTATCCATGGCCTCCTTAATAAGCAATTGTAGGAGGGCTTGATATCCATCACCAAGAAGTCTACTTCGTATATACTCGGCCCAATTTCAAAGGGGATGTCAATCCTTCCCATCACCTTCTTTTCTGTACCGTAAAAGGCTCTTACCACATTTTGACATGTCTTCATGTGAAAACCGTCAATAGGTAATCTGTTTAATGTAGACAATGGTAGAACATTCAAGGCTGATCCATTATCGACGAGCACGCTTGGGAGTGTGTACCCCTTACATCGAGTGGTGATGTGCAAGGCCTTAGTTGACCCCCTGCCCCCGGTGGGATTTCATCATCATTAAAGTAGATGAAATTATCCGCAATTATGTTATTCACCAACCGGTCCAGCTTGTTAACGGATATGTCATGGGTGACATATGTTTCGTTGAGCACCTTCATCAATGCATCCAGATGTACCTCAAAACTCAGAAGTAGAGCCAATACTGATATGCGAGCCGGTTGCCTATGCAACTGCTCGACCACGCTATACTCGCTATGCTTAAGGAACTTTAAAAATTCCTTAGCCTCCTCCTCTTTTACTGGCTCCTTGACAGGCACTTCAGCCTCTTTCTCCTTCTCCGCACTAACATTCTTTGTTTTTGTGGGCTCCTCTCTGACGCCCACCATATCATACCGCTTCCCACTCCGTGTATGGGAACCTTCAACTTGTACATCCTTAGACATACTGGCTATACTCTCCTCCTCCGGCACGGTTACACTGTAGTCATAACTCCATGGTACCCTCTTGCTATCCTTATAAGGGAAAAGCATAGGCTTATGGATAATGACCTTAGGCACCATTTGTGCCCCCACTTCATTATTCCCCAGCAGGGAAATAATAATCCTTGGTCGGCTAGTTCCTTTTTGTTCATCCTCCAGCACACATACTTGTTTTTCACAAGAGCTACCTTCAAAAATTTGTAGCTCTTTGTTGTCTATAAAACCTTGCACCAAGGCCTTGAATTCTTCATAATCTTAAACTTCATGTCCTTCTTTCCCATGGAACTCACCATAGTTCCTTATTTCTCTTCTCTCGTTTTTAGAGGTTAACATACCTCTCTTCATCATCTCCTCCCAAATCACCTTCATAGGCATCCTCACCTCAGCAACATCTTCCTTCATTCTCCTCTCACTGGCTTCGCCAATGGCATTCACTCCTTGATCGATATGATTTGGCAATGGGTTTTCGATATTAGGGGTATTGTCGAACTTCACTACCACCATCTTAATAAGCCTCTCTACGGCCTTCTTAAAATCGATACAGTTTTCGATCGAATGCCCTGGTATTCCAGCATAGTATTCACATCTGGCGTTTGCGTCATACCATTTAGGATATGGGGGCTGCAATGGTTTCAAGTGAAAAGGAGCAATAGCATGTGCATCGTATAAGCTTTAATAAAGCTCACGATACGTCACGGGGATAGGTATGAACTGCATCCTTTCAGAATTCTGCCTTGTACCTGACTCCTGCCTTTGAGAACTCTGTTGCTCAACCGCAGCTGTTTTAGGTTGACCAACTATGATTGCTTTCGTGTTGAAGGTGCTTGTGTTATTCACTTCACTATCCTTTCTCCTTGGGGCCAATCATTTGGTCGCTTCACCCTCGATTTTGCCACCCCTTATGGCATTCTCGATCATCTCTCTCGCCATGACTATATCCACAAAGCTTTTAGTGGTGCTCCCAATCATGTGAGTGATGAATGGAGCCTTTAGAGTGTTGATGAACAACATGGTTGTCTCCTTCTCCAACAACGGTGGTCGAACTTGCATTGCCACCTCTCTCCATCTCTGTGCATATTGCCTAAAATTTTTATTAGGCTTTTTCTCCATGTTTTGCAGCTTGATCCTATCCGGAGTCATGTCAGTCACATGATTGTACTGCTGCATGAAGGCTTATGCAAGATCCCTCCATGAACTTATTTTAGCCCGGCTCAGTTGATTATACCACTTGGCTGCTCCCCCAATTAAACTGTCCTGGAAACAGTGGATCAACAGTTGATCATTATTCACATACCCAGTCATCCTCTTACAGAACATCGTAATGTGGGCTTCTGGGCAAGTAGTCCCATTGTACTTCTCAAATTCTGGCATCTTGAATTTGTGAGGAAGCACCAAGTCTGGGACCAAGCTTAGGTCTTTGGCATCAACTCTATGATGCCCATCAGCATTCTCTAAAGCTTTGAATTTTTTCTCCAACCATTTGCAGTGTTCTTCCATCTGTCTTGCAGCCTCAGTTCTTAAATCCTCTTTTTCAGCCATGCCTAAGTCAGGAATAACAGGATTTGCAGGATTGTCACCCAAATTGAATCCTGAGCCAATTGGGAAATTTATGGGGAACCCAGCATCGACCGGCCCCTGTTGAGGCCTTATAGTGACAGATAGCCTCCTAGAAAGTGCCTTAGTTTATGTAGGCACGTGGGGTGGGGTGAAACCTGGAGGATGATCCTCACCATCCTCGCCAGTAATTGCCATGGGAGCCTTTCCCTTATCAATGGCCCTCAGTAGTTGAGCCATCTCAGCCATCATGTTCTTTTAAGCCTCCAACATTTGCTCCCTCATGTCGTTTTGCATTTTTGCCAATTGCTCTTGCAATTGGTCCTGCATGTCCTTCTATAGCTGTTCAAATCTTTGGTCCATGTTCTTAGTTTTTGTACGAGTTCCATAGTGATGTGTGATTTCCAGATTTTCCTTCTTAACTCTTAAGTAAATTTAGCTAATTAGGGTCTTTCTATAACCTCGAATGCATATGATGCAATGAGATGCTATGAAATGCAAATGCATGAATGCAAAAAGATGTCGATTCTAATTCAGTTTCATTTTAGAAAACGTTATTTAAGGAACAAAAATCTTTTCATAAAACGGATTACAAATATGCTTTCACCCATAGGCCTAGAGTCTTAACCCTATCTAATAATAATGCTAACTCTCATCCTCTGTCTGACGATGACTCATACATTATACTCAGCGTTCTATCTTGTACTGCCAAATCTTGCAAGTGTTCAGCAACCTCTCGAATCTGAACTTAGGCCTCTTCCATGACATGATCTCTATCTCTAACTCGTCCTTGAGATTGGTGGAGTTTTCCTTTCCAATGTCCCTCTCATGCCTCAAGCTTCTCAATTTGGAGCCTACTACTATGCAAAGCTGACTCCAAACTTTCAATCTTGCTCTCCATTTCTTTTATCTCGACCGCGGAGCTACGACTTCGTTGAAGATGAAGAGACCGTCCAAGTTCAGCCACCTTGGCTTTCAACCCCTGGTTTTCTTCCTCTAAGGTCTGATTCTATGCTTGCATATCTCGAAACTTCTTTTCCCAATATTCAGCTTTGATCATTTTCTCTTGGATCTCTCGCTGCCACTACTCTGAAGATCTCCCTAATCCGACCCTTTTCAATGTTACCTGGGCTTTCTTGTAGTGCATCTTTAAATCATCTCGATCTTCCTCGATCTTTTTCTTTTTCTTTTTCACCTTCTCGACCTCTATCTTTTGAACATCAACGTCGAGACTCAAATACATTTTTTCCTCTTCGAGCTTCTCAATCCTCTTTTCAAGCTCTGAATTCTTTCTCTCGAACTCTTGCTTCATAACCTTCAACTCTGATGGAATCACTCGTAAGCTCTCCTCTAATGATCGAGCCACCCCCAAAATTGGCCTAGGGACATTATCGTTGACTCTCCTACTAAACCACCCTTTATACTCAAGGGTTGATGTCGAACCTTCGGTCAAGATCTTCATACAGAAAGGCTTCTTCCAAGCCTCAGAAATCTCTCGTATCCTCTTCTTATAGTGATCCCTTTTATAAGAGAAATCACTCTGCGCTAAACCCTGTGTAGTCGGTATGAACTGCCTCACTCAATATTGCCTTAGAACAAGCAATGGTGCATATCCAACAACTCCCCAAATTCTTGGCAGAAGGACCCAATCAAAACTGCCACAGCGGTAAAGGACTTCACTAAGAACCAACCAATGAGCCTTTCACAAAACATCTTCCTCTCGAAGATTCTGAAGAATGTCTATCCACCTCTCCTCTGAAATGTCATCTCTCCTAGGCATGTCTACTGCTTCCTTTAAGGGAGAATAACCCTCAAAGAATACTCAGTAAGGAACATTATCAAGCTTCCAGAAGTGGCTATGGAACCAGACTAGCAACAATTGCGCACATCCAATAAATCTACCCTTGCCGGCCCTCCGACATGCACTCAAAGATCTAAATGTCTCAACTAAGATTGCTGGCATCGGTGTATTCTGCTTACCAACGCGATCGAAAAAATTCGCGACTGCCTTATCTATGTGCCCCAACGCCTTTGGGAAAATCACCATGCCGTAAATACTCAAAGCCAGGACGTCGACCCTTTTCTTTACATCTGGATGTATCGATATCAAATCCCTCAAAACGGCCCATGAAACACACTTACTATCACCCTTTGCTGCACACGAGCTACAGCCCACTGCTCACTCATCCCAGTAATCATTACCAACTTCTTCGCAAAAGTTGGAAGGCTGGCAGGCCTAACATAAGCCTTGTGACCTTGAATCCTCGGGCAACGCAGTAAAGTCGTATACTCCTCCAAAGTAGGTACAAGATCAACATCACCAAATGTAAAGCAACTATAAGCAGGGTTCCAGAACTGTACCATAGCTCAAAACAAGTGCCTATCTACTTTGACGTCTAGCAAATAGGGAATGTCTCCATAAGTCTGGAAGAACAACTGCTTAGCCTCGTCATCCAACTGGGCCCAAATGTCTCTCAACTCTTGAAAATCAAACTGCGTCGAACTGATACGAGTAAAATCCCATAATTCTGATGCATACCCCTCAGCGACACTATCCCCTTTCTCCAACTGGGTTTGCTCTGACCATGCACAGGCGAAAGAGTTGTCCCCTACTTTATTAAGATATTCGTCCCCCATTACAAAACTTTCTAACTCAGAAATCAAATTTTGAATCGACACCTTTTGAATGACATGTAATAATGAAAAAAAATAAAAAAAAACAAGTCAGTATCATAATAAACAAATACTTATAAAGGTAGGCACTAAAGGATATCACTATAATACCTAGGGCAAGCACTTAAAGCTCATTATATGAAGTTCAGTTCTAAAGCAAAGGGTACCCAAACCAGCAGATTTCTCGATCCTCACCTATTATAGGCTCATATGAACCGAGTTTGGTTTAGGGGGATTCATTTCCCTATGACCATGCGGAGATGAAAATCTCACGAAGACTATAGGTACAGATGTTTTCCGGAAGCAATCCACTAACTCATGCGGAGGTGAAAACCTCACGAAAGCTTAGTTTCTTACTCCCCCTTAAAGGTGTGACCAACGGTCATGCAAATGCAATGTGTGCAAATAATATAACAAACATATGCAGTGAACACATGAAAAGGGATCTTTATCTTTAAATCCTTTCAAATTTTTAGCATTAAGACAAAAAGTTATCAATTTTTGGCTTGACTCTCTTATTGTCCCCAGTGGAGTCACCAAGCTGTCGTAACAATTTTAAAAGGAGTTTGGAAAAACCGGGTTCGACATTTTGAAAAAATAAAAAATGAGAGTCGCCACCAATAAGTTTAAGTGCGATTGAACCACCTTCAAACCACTTTTGTTTGAAATCATTTGTTTTGGTCTACGAAATCAAGAAAGCGGGTTCAGGAGTCGGTTACGTACGAGGAAGGGTTAGCACCCTCGTATCGCCCAAAAATTGGTACCAAATTGAATAACTTTCTGTCTTTAATGCTAGAATTTTGAAAGTATTTAAAAATATGATCCCTTTTGAAATTAAAATAGTCCAAGTTTAAAACCGAGACTTCTTCGTTCCAAAAGAATACGAATATCACATCTAGCATGATAGGACACAATATTCTAAAACTCTTGTAACTGAAATCACCTCGTAATTTATAAAATCGTTTAGAAGGGTATTTTAGGCATTTAGACAAACGGGAAATCATAACCCAGCATCTTAGGGCATTATTTCCCAAATTCCTGAATGCGAAAAACATTGCCTTTATTTTTGAAAAAAAAACATTTCTTTATGTTTTAACGATGATACAATCAAAATAATATATTACAGGGTAAAATTAAACTATTATAATACATGTTTTGATACAAATATAGCATAGAAGATATAATATAACATTCATATTTCATGTGATTAAACATAGGCAACATAAATTTCATGCATTAATGCTCCATAGCAAATAAAGCAAGTAAGATATGCAAATATAAGTTACAAATACGACGTGAATAATTTTCATACCAACATAATTTTAATAACAATAAATAATTTATGCAATAGGAGTATGTATATATTAAAACAAACTTTCATAAAAAAAACAAGAAAACAATACATTTAGGGTAATAAATGATAATGGACAAAAATATAACATATTTAATACATATTTTGAAATAATAAAAATGATTTTTATACTATTTTCTAGAATATAATACATATATTTAAAAAATATTTAATTAATATTTTTATATATAATAAAATATAAATAATATATACACCATATAAAATAATATAATAATATATAATATAATAAAGTAAATGGATTTCCAATATTTAATAATAAAGTATATAAATATAACATATAATTTTTAATATAAAATAATAATGAGTATTAATATAATATAAAATAATAATATACAGTAAATAAATAATAATATTTAAAGTAAATAAATTTAAAAGTGTAAGAGGACTAAAATTAAAAGCAATCAAAAACTTTGGGCTAATTAAAAAATATAAAAAAATTTGGGCCTATTTGGAAAGCGCGTTAAAACCGAGGGACTCACTGGGCAATTAGCCCTAACCCTAAAAAACGACGTCGTTTCCGAATAGGTATTATAATAGCCATAGGGGCTAAATTGAAATAAATATAAAATATTAGGGCCGAATTAAAATAAAAATAAAATGAAATTATAAAGATTAAAAATGCGGAAGGACCAATTGGGCAATTAACCCATTTTCCAAAAAACGCGGATCCTCCCCGGGTCACGGGTCAATGCGCGGATCCTCTGCTGAAACGATGTCGTTTTAGTGCTTATTGAACTAAGCCAAAAGGACACCGATTTCGTGGTGCTATAAATTTCAAAACTTTGACCCAAAATTCATTTTGTAATTAGTTTTAAAAAAAATTCTTTGAAAATCCTCTGAAAAAGGAGAAAAGGGGAGCCCTCTGGCTCCGACCTCCGGCCACTGGTCAGACGCGCCACGTCGCAGCACGCACGCGCCACAGACATTACAGTTAGAAGGCTAAAAGCCTTCATTTTTCTGGGCAAAACACAGGTAACCCTTTTCCTTTTTAATACTTAACCGTTTTTTAAAAAAATAATTTATATGCGTTGAACAGAGAGAAAAAAAATAACAAAATCACCTTTTCCAAAAACACAACTGCTTTTTCTTTCTTTCTTCTGTGTATATATGTGTGTGTATTTTTGTATATGTAAAAATCGGTCCCTGTTACAGCGAAATGATTCAACTTTTATAGCCTCTATTTATAGGTTCATATATTCTCTACTCGATTCTTGCCATATTTGCATTCGTCCTTGCTGTTCCTCTTTCCTTTTTTGTAGGTACTATCGAGGATCTCATGGCGAGGAGTGGGCTGGCGTTGATCCGTGCGTCGATCACGGCGCGACACGGGGCCTGGAATCACGGCATTGATGGTGGTGACGATGAAAAGTCACTGGAACGACGCAAAAAGGGTGTGATGATTGGCGTGCCTGCGGCGCAGATTCTGGAACCTTCCGTTTGCGGCGCCTAGGGTTCCAGAAACCCTAGGTCTTCCATCCTCTATTAACAAATTGGGCCATTTGGGCCGTACCTGTTTGTGGGTTGGGTGTAATGGACTAAGGGCTTAGAGTGTAACTGAGTATAGGGTTTTGGGCTAAAAATGTAATCGGGTCTTGGGCTTTGTACATGGACTGTATAAAAACTATTATTTTTTATTTTTATTTATTTATTTACGGGCCGGGCAAATTTTGGTTATTACATTTACAGATATGTTTTTAGATACATGATCAGATATAAACATGATCAGATATAGAATTAGATGTATTTTCATAATCAGATGCAGATGCATAATCAAATACATATTCAGATACATAATCAGATCCTACCCCCATCCGCTACACACCATCTCCGTCCATCCCTATACACCAAATAAGGTATTAAATATCCATCCAACTGCACACACCAATAAGTGAGTGTATGTCACTTTTCACAAATATGCAGTTAAGTTGCCAGAAAAAATAGTGGTCCAGCCACCAGATAAGACAGATTATTAAACTACCAGCACTTCCTACATCAAACCATATTCCCACCCCAAGGCTCATGCAGATATTAACAAATATTATATGCACATACATCATGCATTCAAAATTATCATAATACAAATAATTTATATTCACATCTCACATGCCATACCACATTATACATAGTAGCATACTATCAGATATCATGTTCTTCAGATCTTATTTCTACAACATGGACCCTACAGAATAGCTAAAAACGAATCACACAATAATACGAGCTTCAACAAAGTTTTCAAAAGATGGGCCCACATGGCCCAACTGGCTCAACCCGAGCGGTCCACACAGCCTAACACATGCCTGTGTGGCCCGTACTGCCCAAGTGACTAAGACCATATGGAGTTGACAGCCCCCTTTTCGGCATCGCGTAGTTTGTTGTTTTTTTAGGTTTTTCGTTACACACCTAGTTGTTTCTGATACGTGACACTACAACACACTTCCAAACTCCTAAACTATAATTAGAAACAGATTAATTAGCACGATTTTTACTAAATTGGATTCACTCATACGACAAAATCATCAAAAATCACACTTACTACGGAAAAAATCAGTCCCTACACTATGAATAACCATTTACCTTAGTGAAGATAGCAGCCCACCAACAAATTTTAAATTGTTGAAGGATTAATCGTCTCAGGAACTTCACTTAGAAAACCCACATGATCAAAAACGAGATTCATAATAGCTAAAACATTAGTTGCGCACAAGAAATTAATTAAACCATATTATTAAAAACAACGATACTTATGCCAAGATTTGCTTACGATCAATCTCTTTAAATGATGTACAACCAATCGCACTCACAACGACAATCACAAAAACCAAAACAATAGCAAAAGAAACAGGCTTTAAGGCAAAAGAGTGAAAATAGAGTAAAAAGAAAGAAAGAAAAGAAATATTGAAGAAAGACTAGAGCCAAATGAAATGACAAAGGAAAAGGGGAAAAATGTGAAAACGTGAAAAGAGAATTGGGGAGGTTTTTTGCTTAAAAATCAAATAATATAAAAATTTGTTTGCATGGGAAGGATTTGAAGACAAAACCAAAGGGAAGTTGATACATTACCACTAAACTAGCAAGCTCATTCTATTATTAGTTGAGTGAAAATAACATATAATCCAAATGTTCATAGATAGGGGTTTAGACAAAAATAACAAAAATTAAAAGATCAAGACTCGAACCCAAAATATCTCAAACACAAGCACAACCCTTAATCACTAAACCAAATTAAATCACTTAATAATTTCCAACAATTTAAAAACTTAAAATTTTTGGGCATTACAATTATAGAATGAACATAGTATTATATAATGAAATAATATATTTTATAAGAATTAATATATATAATTATAATTATCTTATAGATTATAATAAAATATATAACATAAAGAGTTATGTGTAATTTAGTATATTAAAATAAATTTTTATAATTATAACTAGCAAGAAATAAAATATTATTGAAAATTTAATATCTTAATGAAATATTGTTTTTATTAAATTAGATTTGAATTGGTAACTTTTAAAAATTGTAGTTGAGTATTGGAGTTAATTTATTTTTATTTTGGACTTGAAATTTGGGCTACAATTAGTGTATTTTGAGTTTGGGTAAATAATGGGTACATTATTTAAGTTTGCGCTTAGTATAATATATTTAAGTTTTGGAACAAATATTTTAGAATATGAGTGTTAGTAGGGGTGTGTAAATATCAGGTAAAATCGATTTAACCGACCGAACTAAATTAATTCGGTTAATCAATTGGTTAACCGAACTAATTCGGTCGAGGGTCGGTTAATAATTTTTTAGAATTTTAGTTAACGGTTAATTCAGTTCAAAATCGGTTAATTAACCGAATTAACCAAAAAAATTTATTTTTTATATACATTTTACATATATTAAATTTAGTTAATTCAATTAGTTTGGTTAATTCGATTAATTTTTATATGTTTTGTACTTGTTTTAACAAAAAAAATATATAATTTGGTTAATTCGGTTGACCAATCGAATTAACCAAAAAACTTTGGTTCGATTAATTTTTTTGAAAAAAATTTGGTACAGTTAACGATTAAGGTTTTAAAAAGTTCAGTTAATTCGGTTAATGCTAGTCCAGGTTGATTAACCGATTGAACACTCCTAAGTATTAGGTATCTAAATTTAATAAGAAAAATAAAAAAAATTTAATTTTCAATATAATATAATAATGAACAATAAAATATATTTTTGTAGATTTTACACAAATAAGCCCTTTAGTTATTTTATATAAAAAGAATGTTATTAAATATATAATTTATACTTTTTATAAGACAAAGCATTGTAATCGCATAAAAATAAAATAAATTATTAGATTTGAAATAAAAATATTTATAACTTATAAAATTCAAATTTACTTAAATTGATCAGAGCCCGCCCGACTTGATCTAAGCCCGAATCTAAAAAAATTTTAGATGAAAATAGCCGAAGCCAATCACAAATCTGAGCCCAAAAAAATTAGAGTCTGAAGTAAGCCCAAGAAAAAAATTCATATACATTTTGAGCTCAAAATTTCCAAATTTGGTTTTTACGAATTGAGGAGGCATCTTGTAATCTTTTTGGTGATTTTAGCACATTGGGAACACTTTGAACGAAAATTTTAAGTTGCTTCACAATTTCAAGGTTTTGGGGTTAAATTTGATTTCCTTTGACTCTTAGTTATAAGTTTTAATTTGTCTCAACTTTCTTTGCTTCTATCATGTATCTAACACTATTTTATTTCTTGTGTTAGTAGGTATGATAAAAGTTGCACTTTTCTTTCTCTGTACAACTTCATTCTTTGATGTCGAGCTTCTTTTTTGGTGTCCTAGAGCCTTTAGGTATGCTTTGTTAAAGAACAACCATCAACATTTTAGCCATCAACATTTTAGAGTATATTACTACTAATTTTTCTTTAAAATTTACATGATTTGAAGTTTTTATTTATTTCTTTGCCTCTAAGTGTGTTATTTTTTTGTGAGGATAATATTTGATAACCTCTTATTTGTTAAGTGTTTGTGACTTTTCAGATTCTAAAAATGGCGAGCTTTATATGTTTTATTTGTAACAATTCTGCTCTCAAAAAGTGTTTGCGATGTAGATTGGTTTCCTATTGCTCCATCAATTGCCAAAATGTACATTAGAACGTTGTGCATAAAATCAAGTGTCAATTAATGGAGAGATGCTCTCAAGTAAAGGAGAGTAATAATGTTCTCATATCTATTTTTAAATGTTGGTGGTGTGAAGTTCTCAATGTCTAATTCAATACCCACCTAAAGAAGAAAGTAAGTATGACTCTGTGTCTACTCTTGGTACTTGTCCCAATGATGACTATTGTTAAAAAGAAAGTTGTTGTAGTAAACTTAGTAAACACAAAGACGTAGAAAGCGAGGAAAGTTCATGGTAACCCATGCCTTTCGCAAAGCTCGAAACACCAAGCCATCCATAATATATGTATTATTTTCAGACTTATCATAACTCTGATTTCAAGAGATTCATTCTTTTTCAACCAAGAACAAGATTCAAGGACAAATCTTTTCAAGGAAAGGACAAATGATACATGCGTGGATGGGATAAATTTTATTAATTTAAATTCATCAAAGCTGTTGATAATACTCTAGAACGACATATTTTATGTGCTAATTGCATGTTTATTTTGAGTATGATCCTACTAATTTGGGTTATTTTATGATCTTTTATCTTTTAGGGATTAAATTGGAGGCAAAAGGAAATTTAAAGGCAAAAAGTGCAAATTTGAAGATATAATGGGCCAACATGCAACATAGGGAAAAAGGTGGTGCCAAAAATGCAAGTATGAAAGACATAAGGGCAAAAATGCAAAAGAAGAAATTTTATAGCACAAGACTCTATTTAATGTTTTATTATATTAAGAATAATTATTAAGAATAATTATTTAGATTTAAATTTAGGATTTATTTTTATTTATCTTTAATTATCTTTAATTATTTGTATTTATCTTTTAGAATTTAATTAGGAATAGGCTAGGTTTTCTAGTACTATAAATAGGAGATGGAGTGGCACATATTTATCGTCTCTTTTTTTCTGAAAACACTCTCTCTCTCAAAAACTCTGTCTTTTGTTCTCTCCATATTTTCTTCAATAAAAATCTCATTTCTATTATATTTATTTCTTTCCCAAAAACCATGAGCCACTAAACCAATCTAGCCGAAGGTTGTCAAAATTCCCCAAAAAGGTTCATGAGGCTTAGAATCCGTGCTTAGCCTTCTCAACAGGGTATTCATCGCTTTTCCGCATTACGGGGCTGACGCTTCTGTCCATGTCCCTTAATAGGTGATCTTTTCAACTTGTGCAAGGAAAGACTGCTTTGTACGTTTTGGGAAGGTTGTATAGTTGGTTCGTTGGCTTTCTGCGTCAGAGGTTGGCGAATCCAAGAGACAAAATGGTGTGGTATTCACCGTTGGGAAGTGATAATCTAGCAGAAGATAGTCCCACAAAAGCGATTATTGGCTTGAGTCAGGTTCCGCCAATCTTAGGTTTAAATTCTTTGAGCTGGTGGTCGTAGGCATCCTCTTCCACTATAATTAGCTTATCCTATTCAAGAGGGATTACTTAAAAGCCAATGATTGAACCCAAGGCAGATCAAGACAACCGGAGGCTGGAATCTCGCCACATAAGAAACTCTCTCTTTTTTTCCAAACTCTGTTTATTTTCATATTCTCCACTTTAATTTTCGCAATTTATTTAATTTCACAATTTCAAATTCTGTTTTTATTTTATTTTTCCAGATCGAAATTCTTAATTATGTTTTTTTTTTAGGAACGTAAGTTTTCTTGGCCAAGAAATTGTCCAAGATTTCAAGAAACGAGCATTCGTACAATCCGATCCCTGAGGATTCAACCCTACTTCCCTTTGACTATTATTTTTACTATTTTGTAGGAAATAGGACATTTTTGGTGCGCTCAACGACCGCATCAAATTTTGGCGTCGTTGCTAGGGACCAGTAATGTACTAATCTTATTTTTTGTTTCTTATGACCAGATCTGCTCCAGGTACTCTTGCGTTTGATTCGGAGATTGAAAAGACTGCGAGAGCTAATCACAAAGAAAAAAAGCTAAGGAAAAAGCAGTCAACGGTGGTTGGGACTCAAAGTAATCCATCGCCAGAAATCAAAGTCGATGACGAAGTAGAGTCTAGGTTTAACGAAAACCCTACTCAAACTTTTGAAGGCGAAAAAGTAGAAGTTGATTCCCCAGAAGAAGTGCTTAACGCTAGGGTTGATGAAAACCCTAATTTAGCACCGCAACCTATGGCTCAGACAATTCGACAACTGGCCGAAGCGCTGGCAGAACAACCGCCACTATACATTGCGTATCCTACTATGGATACTGATTTTGAATTTAAGTCAGGCTTAACCCAGCTACTGCTAACTTTCCGTGGGTTGCCAAACGAAAATCTCCACAAGTATTTGAAAGAGTTTCATATGATTTGTCTTAGTATGAAACCTAAGGGGGTAATTTGAAGACCAAATCAAATTGCGTGCTTTCCCTTTTTCCTTAGCAGATTCTGCTAGGGAATGATTATTTTACTTACCTCTTGGATCTATTACAACTTGGGCTGATCTTTACTCGCTTGTTTCTCAACAGGTTTTTTCTAGCATCGCATGCAACTGAGTTAAGAAGAGAAATCGTGGGAATAAGGCAAAAAGACGCAGAGTCTTTGTACAACTACTGGGAGCAGTTTAAAAAGCTGTGTGCAAGCTGCCCACAACACGATATTACAGAACAATCTTTGCTCCAGTACTTTTATGAAAGGCTAAAACCCATGGAGATGAATATGGTAGACGCTGCTAGTGGAGGAGCATTGGTCAACATGACTCCACAACAAGTAAGAGACTTAATCTCCACGATGGCTGCAAATTCTCAGTAGTTCCGAGCCAATCCTTAACCCCTTAGAAGGGTTCACTAGCTAAGTAATTCTACCATTGAGGATAGACTTGATAGACTTACGAATATTGTGAATTCTCTTGTTATGGAAAAAGCAAAACCAGCCCGAATATGCGGAACATGTGCTACACCTGAACATACAACTCATACATGTCCTAGTTTGTATGATGATACTATGGCTCATTTAGATGCTGTGGGAAATTTTCCTGGGCCACCACAAAGGCGATACGACCCCTATGCTAATACCTACAATCCAGGATGGAGAGACCATCCTAATTTAAGTTATAGGGCCAATCCACAATATAACCAGCCATACCAAAATCAAGTTCCACTACAGCCACGGGATTCAGGTAATTCTCTAGAAACTTTGGTCAATAAATTAGTAGCTAATGTCCTTGATTTTCAATAGCAAACTCTTAATTTCCAAAGAGAGACGAAAGATTTCCAAAAGAAAACCGAGGCATCCATAAGGGAGTTGACCATATCAATTGAGAAATTGAACTCTCAAGGGAAACTGCCGTCACAACAGAACCTAATCCAAGACAACACGCAAATGTAGTGACGTTGCGAAGTGGAAATGTATTGGAACCAATTCTTGACAGGAATCTTGGCTAAGAAATTAACCAGGAAAATCCCGAAAATGACGGACAGGTCTGAGTGAAACCTCTATTGCCGAAAATTCAACCTCTATTTCCAGGACGATTAAATCAATGTCGAAAGGGCAAAGAAGATAAGGAGATCCTCGAAACATTCAGAAATGTCGAGATCAATATACCACTGTTGGATGCCATGAGACAAATTTCGCGGTATGCCAAGTTCCTTAAAAAACTCTACACCAACAAACGAAAATTAACAGGTAATGAAAAGGTAAGTGTTGGTGAGAATGTATCTATAGTGTTACAGCGAAGAATGCCAGCGAAATGTAAAAATAGGGGCATGTTTGCAATACCATGCAAAATGGGCCATTTAGGAATTAAGAAGGCTATGTGTGATTTAGGGGCCTCCATAAATGTCATGTCTTTTTTTGTTTATGAATCACTTAACGCGGGTTTTTTGACAAAAACAGGTGTTATCATTCAGTTAGCAGACAGGTCCATTGTGTATCCCGAAGGAGTCCTCGAGGACATATTAGTCAAAGTCAATGGACTTATCTTCCCTGTAGACTTTTATGTGATAAAAATGGAGGAGGATAACGCTCCAAGGTCTTCAGACATCTTGTTGGGGCGAATTTTCCTTAGTACTGCAAATACTAAGATTGATGTACGAAGCGGAACCCTTACGATGGAGTTTGACAGGGAGATCATGAAGTTTAACATTTATGGCACTATTAATCACCCAAGTGAAGTCTTGGACGTAAACCATGTCGACATAATTGACTCATCAGTAGGAAAAACTTTTGAGTCATCTTATGGAGATAAATCTAAAATGATGTTTGATGATTTTGAATCTGTTAATAAATTATTGGCTCCCATGAATACTAAACTTCTACCTTCTGTTGTGCAGGCACCAAATCTGAAATTAAAACCACTTCCCGAGCATCTCAAATGCACATTTTTGGAGAATGATGAGACTATTGCTGACTTAAAAGGGATCAACCCCTTGGAAGAAAATACGAAACCAAAGAAAGAGGCGCAAGGACGATTAAACCCAAATATGGTGGACGTGATAAAAAATGAGAATTTTCAAGCCCACACGAACGAAAGAATTTAGCTGGAACAACCCCAATATTAGTTGGGGCGTCAAGCTAGCGACGTTAAACAAGCGCTTATTGGGAGGCAACCCAATTTTTATTTTTCTTTACTTTTCTTTTATTATTTATTATTTTATTTTATTTTATTTATTCATTACTTTATTTTATTATTTTGTTTGAGTGATAATTAATTTCTCTTCTTTTATCTAGGTATACTAACGCAAAAATAGGGAGAAAAAGGAGAAAAGACAAAACCTGCAGCCAAACAGCTCATATTCCATCCCTATTCCAGTCTGGAATAGCGCCTTCCTGCCCTAGATTCCCTAAAACCTGCCTCCAAACACTCACCCTTTAGCCAAACACCATTCCTATACACCCCCAAACCCTAAAAATAAACTCATTTTTATACCAAAAATCCCATCAGCCGCCGCATCTTCTTCCCCATCCCTCTATCATCGATTTTCAGCCACCAAGGTGAGAACCCGAAGCTGAGCTGTCACCGCACGCGTTACCTACCCCATCGCCACCCTTCACTGGTTCACCTTCTTCTTCCCTTTCGCACGAAACCACCACGCCATCGCCCTCTTCTTCGCGTGTGCCGTCTTTTATGACAGTAATTACACAATAAGTTCTTCTAAACTTTTTCCACCTATTTGTTTATTTTCTTCCACATCGAGGACAATGTGTTCTAAGTAGGGGGATGTATTCATCATTATTTCTGTCGTTTTATCTGCTGCTTTTACTGTCGTGTTACTGTTGTTGTTGCCTTGTGCTTGTTTCTTCCCACATTTATTTTTTTCGAATATTCTGTCTTTTTTCATGTCCAGGAATTTGACCATGACTTGGCCACTGTTTGACCTTCATGCATGATTCTTATCTACTGAGTTAATTATGATTTTGTTTGATAGATTTCATTTCCACTGTTTTATTTCTTTTAGTTTAAATAATTATTATTAATAGAGTTAGTCCTATCTTGATTTTAGTAAATTTGATTAAGTCTAAATACAATAGGACACTTAATACAATTGCATGCTCAAAATATGCTCATGACTATTAAGGTGATTACTAAAACTTATTCTTGACACTTGATATTTTTTTAAGTCCTCCAAAATTAAGATTTCGTTTAATAATAATATTTCCGTGGTTACGAGTGCAACTTAAGACGTGACTAGCTGAGTAACCGGGGTAGGGTGCTTGGGTTGTCATCCTATTTCGCGTCAAAATGTTGGGTGACGTGTTAGGTAAAACTCCACTAACCGGAATTAATTTCTAAGAATATGTTGGGCTGAGTAACCGAGGTGAGGTGCTTGGCTGTCATGTCTCTTCGCGTCAAAAGGTTTGATATGTTCTTATGAATAATAAAAAATTAGGAATGTGCTGGGTTGAGTAACCGGGGTGGGGTGCTTGGGTTGTCATCTCTCTTTGCGTCAAAAGGTTCAGTATATTCTTAAGTGAAAGTAAAATAAAATTGAAACTATTAAAAAAGAAGAAGAAGAGAGATGCATCAATAAAATTTGGGGACTAAAGGGAGAAATAAATAAAGTGTCTTGATAGGTTTGGTAAATTACCTAATTTTCATGAAATAATCCAAGTCGATCTTAATTTTTGTGTGTGTTAATTGAAATACTTTTTCAATTTTACTTAAAGCAAGCTAAGAGTTCTCTTTATTTTTCATATGCATTTTGACTAATTTTTATAAAACTTTAGAGTAGTATTTCTTTCATCGCAGGATTTAATTTTCACAGTGGACACGAACCATACTTGAGGGCAAGCATGGGCTAAGTAGGAGAAATTTGATAATACTCTAGAACGACATATTTTATGTGCTAATTGCATGTTTATTTTGAGTATGATCCTACTAATTTGGGTTATTTTATGATCTTTTATCTTTTAGGGATTAAATTGGAGGCAAAAGGAAATTTAAAGGCAAAAAGTGCAAATTTGAAGATATAATGGGCCAACATGCAACATAGGGAAAAAGGTGGTGCCAAAAATGCAAGTATGGAAGACATAAGGGCAAAAATACAAAAGAAGAAATTTTATAGCACAAGACTCTATTTAATGTTTTATTTTATTAGGATAATTGTTAAGGATAATTACTTAGATTTAAATTTAGGATTTATTTTTATTTATCTTTAATTATTTGTATTTATCTTTTAAAATTTAATTAGGAATAGGCTAGGTTTTCTAGTTCTATAAATAGGGGATGGAGTGGCATATATTTATCATCTTTTTTTTCTGAAAACACTCCCTCTCTCAAAAACTCTGTCTTTTGTTCTCTCCATATTTTCTTCAATAAAAATCTCATTTCTATTATATTTATTTCTTTCCCAAAAATCATGAGCCACTAAACCAATCTAGCCGAAGGTTGTCGAAATTCCCCAAAAAGGTTCATGAGGTTTAGAATCCGTGCTTAGCCTTCTCAACAGGGTATTCATCGCTTTTTCGCATTACGGGGCTGACGCTTCTGTCCATGTCCCTTAATAGGTGATCTTTTCAACTTTTGCAAGGAAAGACTGTTTTGTACGTTTTGGAAAGGTTGCACAGTCGGTTCGTTGGCTTTCTGCGTCAGAGGTTGGCGAATCCAAGAGACAAAACGGTGTGGTATTCACCGTTAGGAAGTGATGATGTAGCAGAAGATAGTCCCAAAAAAGCGATTATTGGCTTGAGTCAAGTTCCACCAATCTTAAGTTTAAACTCTTGGAGCTGATGGTCGTAGGCATCCTCTTCCACTATAACTGACTTATCCTGTTTGAGAGGGGTTACTTAAAAGCTAAGGATTGAACCCAAGGCGGATCAAGACAACCGAAGGTTGGAATCTCTCCATAGAAGAAACTCTCTCTTTTTTCCAAACTCTGTTTATTTTCATATTCTCCACTTTAATGTTTATTTTCATATTCTCCACTTTAATTTTCACAATTTTTTTTAATTCCTCAATTTCAAATTTTGTTTTTATTTTATATTTCCAGATCGAAATTCTTAATTCTATTTTTTTTTCAGGAACACTAGTTTTCTTGGCCAAGAAATTTTCCAGGATTTCAAGAAACGAGCATTCGTACAATCCGGTCCCTGAGGATTCGACCCTACTTTCTCTTTATTGTTATTTTTACTATTTTACAGGGAATAGGATATTTTTGGTGCTCTCAACGACCGCATCAGCTGCTGTTTTTCAAGTTTAGAAGATTAGTCAACTTGCAACAAGTTTTTGGATGGGATTCGGGAGGTGAACATAAATGGAAGTGTTAATATGTTTCCAAGAGCCTAAGTTGTGGAGAGGACAACCCAAACGCACATCAACTAAAGATCAAGCTTATTTGAAGTTCATACAGATCACTTGAAGACATAATTATCTTATTTATATATTTTTACTTATTTGTTGGTCTAATCTGTCAATGATCCGATTCAGAAGTTTATTTTTAATCCCAAGTTTTTTTTTTTTGTAAATTTGGTCCATACACAACTCCCATAAAAGCTGGCTAAATTCACTTAGTCTTTTCTTCCCTCCTTTAAGTTTCTTAAGAAGAAAGAATTAACTTTTATAACTGCCCATATTTTTAGGCTACATTTTAGGGATTTGTTTTTTTTTTATAAGTAAGGAAAGCATTTAACAGCCTTAAGGTCTAATATTTCTTACATGGAAGTCCCCCATTTTATCTTCTGAAAGAAGTTGCCTAACATCAAACATAGGGAAATCAATAATTTCCAAATCATATTTGTTCCCAGAACAAGACTTAGCTATGCAATCACCTACTTTATTCATTTCACAGAAGACAAGTTGAAATTCGACAGTCTAATTGCGTCTGCATTCCTCATTTATTCTTCAAACTAAGGTTGTTGATGATGACCTTAGTGAATCATCTGTTAGCATATCTAGTGCACTTTTATTGTTAGATTCAATTATCACCTTGGTGTATCCCTTCCTCCAAGCTATTTCAAGACCATGGAGGATCTCCCATAACTCAGCCATTAGAGCTGAACTCTCCCAATAAAGAGTCAAAATCCTGTTAACCAATTACCATGTCAGTCACGTAAAATGCCACCTGTAGCTGACAAATTTCCTCTCTCTGTTGTAGCTCCATTTGAGTTAATTTTTACCCAACCGTGGCTAGGTGCCTTCCATTTTATGGCAGTAGTTCTTGATGATTCTTCTTTTGACTCTACTACTACTGCATTGCTTATGTGAATGGTGAGTGTTTCAACTTGTCCAACTTCCATTTCAAAGCTATCTTATTTTTGCTGAAATATTATTGCATTGTTGTGCTTCCAAATAAACCAGCAAATAATCGCAAAAAAAACTCCCCATTTAGCTGCTCCAAGACCAAACCCTGCCTGGTTCTTTAAATTTGATACCATCTAGTCTTCTAGATCTACTTCAAAAAAATAATTATAATCACTGGTATAGATAGTTTTAGACCAAATACTTTTCACAATGTTGCAATCCCGCAACATGTGGATGAGAGTTTCTTGGCAATTCCACATAGAATACAACTACTATCATTCGTCAATCTTCTTCAGACTTTTTTGTGATTTGTTAATAGTCTTTTCTTCATCATCAACCATAAAAAATTCTTTATTCTAGGAGGTAGAATGTTCTTCCATATTACTCTCCAAACATCATTATGAGTAGTAGGGTCAACTTGAATCTGACTTTTATAAGCCTCTTTAACCGAGAACTTACCTGAGTCGTTATTCTTCCATAAGCAAGTATTATCTCCCAAAAGCTCCATTGGTGGAGGGAAAACAACGATATGCTCTAAAATCTCCTTATCAAAGATTTGAGTTAGTATATTTCAATTCCAACCACCATTTGGGTCGGTCACATTTGCAACTTTAGCCTCCATGGGAACAACTGTTGATTGTCGTAAGTATCTATGAAGAGATCCCAATCTTAACATCCAGTTTATCCATGAGGAAATTAACTGACCTTCCATTACCTATACCCCAACAAATATTCAACCGAAAGGTTTCCCACACTAGATTGATTGACTACCAAGTCTAAGAGCTATTAATTCTGCATAAAGAAGAAGGGAAAATCTCAAGCATCTTATATTTATGCTGTAGAATCTCAACCCATAACTTATCCGGCTTTGTAATTGTAAACACCATTTTTGTCCGAGCCCGATTGGGGGCCCATTTAAATTTTGTTCTCTCTTGGGCCATTCAAAACCCAACCGGTTTTGGTCTATTTGAGACATTTATTTTCCTTTTCTTTTTCCTTTTTTTTAATTTTTTTCTTCTTTCCTAATTATTATTACCATCACTACTATTACTATTATTAAATACTATTATTATTATTTTGTAACAACCCGATTTAGGGCCTAGTCAGAGTAGTGGTCTCGGGACCACAAATTCGATGTTAGGAAAATTATTCTATTATTATTTAGATGTTATAGCATGTTTTTAAGAGTGCATGAAAAATTTGGTGAAGTAATTTTAACGTTTGTGAGCCCAATTACGAAAAAAAGAGATTAAATCGCATAAAGTGCAAAAGTCTTAAATTGATAGCTAAGGGTGTCAAATTGCTATGAATCTTAAATTGAGGGTCTTAAAGGGAAATTAGACCCTATTGTGATAGCTTGGCCGGCCATAGGTGTTGGAAATGTTGGAAAGTCAACATTAGGTAATGTCGATGACACAAAGTATAATATTATAATACCTAAGCCTAGCTATCATCTTTTTTCTTTCAGTTTTCTCTTCACTCCCACTGATTTTTTCAGCCATTGTGAGGGTTTTGAGCTTCAAAATTTCAGCAACTTTAAGCCTTCACAAGTAAGTGATTTTATTGACTTTCTTGAATATTTTTGTACTTTTAAGACCCTTGAAGCATGAGCTTTCAAATGAGGGTAATATTTTTCAAAATAATGAAGAGTTTAGGGTTTTGCCATGAAAATATTTATGAGGTTTTCTGAGTTTTTAAGGAAGAAAAAGAGTCTTGAGTGTCTTATAAACAACTTTTGTGAAAGATGTTAGCATGAAAACACCTAAAAGGATTATTTTGCACAAGTTGTAAAATAGATGGTAAATGTGTGCAATAGTCGAAATTTGGGGTTACTATAAGAGAAAAAGGGGTTTTTCTAGACTTAGGATTCAAAGAAATTCGATAAAAATTGATTTTCGGGTCGATGGGTAAAATGGTCATTTTGCAAAAGTCTATGGGCAAAATGGTCATTTTGCCCAATTGTGAAATTGTTGAGTACCTAGGTTGATAAAGTGACTAAATAAGTGCATTTTTTATTATAGATCAAGAAATATCGAATCCAAGCCTAGACTGGAGGAAAGCCAAGCAAATCGACTAAACCGTCTAGTCGCTACATTTTGTAATACAAGGTAAGTTGTATGTAAATAATACAACTAAATCGGTAACATATTTGTTGAATTGTATTTGAATTAATATAGCATGAATTGCTTGATTGTGGAAATTGAGAAAGCATGATAATAATTGAGATAGTAGAGTTCATGTTTGAACCTAGGGAATAAATCGAATATTCATGCCAAGGCATACGTGTAACAGTCCGATTTAGACCCTAATCGAAACTGTGGTTTCAGGACCACGAATTCGAGTCAAAAAAATATTTAAATATTATTTTCCGTGTTTATTATATGTGAATTTGAATGTGTGAAAGTTTCGTACAAAAATTTGATTGTTTATGTGCTTAATTTAATAAAAGAACTTAATCGCTTAAGTTGAAAACTTGATAGTTTAAATCATAAAGGTTGAATTGATAGTGACTTTTAAATATGAGGTATTTATGTTGCAAATTTTTCATGATAATATGCCTTGGACGGTCATGACCTTAATGAATAATGGTTTTGTATTAATTAATAAAGGTTAATATGGTAACTTATGAAATAATTTATAATATATCATAACATAAATAAATAAAATAAGGTTTCATATTGTCATGTTCTTACCGAAAATAAAAGAAGAAAGAAAAGAATAAGAAACTAGGTATTCCGCACTTTGGAAGCTTAATTCAAGGTATGTTTTGTTTCGATTTTTGATGATTTTTACGTTTTTGAGATTGTTGCTTCGAATACTACCCGACCCATGCTTAAATTTGTTATTTCAGTGAATATTTTGAGTTATGTCATTGATGAATATTTGTGTTTAGTGATGTTTTATGATAAATTATGAAAGATATGTTTTGGATTAATATGTTTTGTATTGGAGTTTTTTATGATTTTGAGTTATTAGGACTAAATTGCAAAAATAATAAATTGAAGGACTAAAATGAAAAATAAATGAAATATATGGATTAGTATGAGCATAAGAAAGATTTAGCCTAACTATGATATGGTGAGATTTTGTGTATTTTATGTTTTATGCAATTAGGACTAATTTGTAAAAGTATGAAATATTAGGGGTAAAATGGTAATTTATCCATTTATGTGTTGTTGGATTAAATTGAATGAAATTGTGCTTAAATGAGGTTAATTTGAAACTATATAGATCAAGAACAAAAGAAATCAGACTTAGATTGGGAAAAAACAAAAATAGTTGAATGTCGATATCCGAGGTAAGTCTTTAAGCAATTAAACAATGTTTATTTCGAACATAGAATGTTTTACTATGATGATTAGAATTTTATAGTCTATTAGTATAATAGCCAAATGTGATATATCATTGAATTAATGTGGTTGATTTTTATTCGACTGATTTAAAACCTCTGAAAGTGTGTATGTATTACATGGAATATTCGGACGATTCGATATATGAAATGTTGTGGAATGATTTTATAATTGTGATATTCGGGCTTTGAGCCTAGCAAGCCTTGTACTGGTGACTTTGATCGGGCTTTGTGCCTAGCAGGCTTATTGCCGGTGGATAAATAAGAATCAGACCTTGAGTCTAGCAGGCCTTGTGTCAGTGTGTGAATCAGGTTTATGCCTAGCAGGTTTTATACTGGTGATTTATTTTCAAGTCTATGATTATAAGAGTTCAAGTTATTGTGGATATTGAGCAAGTGAAGTTGAACTAAATGACATTGTATATATTCGGCCATATAGGTATGTACACATGTGATGATATATTGACATGTGATGTTTTATTTAACTTTTATATTCGGCCACATGTGATGATATAGTAAACCTTGGGTATTCAGCCATACATGTAAGTGTCTATGAGATGATATATTAGATCTTGTATAATCGGTTATATAGGTAAATATTTATGTGGTGATATAATTGACTTTGAACATTCGACCAAGGTAACTTATTGTGTTAAAGTATAACATTATTGATATAATTCGGTTTGTTTGAATTTTTCTGATTATTCATTGAGTTGTTTAATTTGCTTAAGTCTTACTAAGCTAAATTAGCTTACTCTATGTGTTTTTGTTACTCTGTTTTATAGATTTTGGTTGTAAGTTACGAGCTCAGGGATCGTTATGGAAGTCATCCACATTATTGTTAACTTTCGGTACTTTTAAAAGTTTATTTTCAAACTTTTGGCATGTATAAGCTAATAAGTATTTTTGTTCTACCTTGGATATGTATAAACTTAGCCATGCGAATATGGCTTAACTTTAAATTTTGGATGTGGTTACGTTTAGCAATAGTTTATTCCGTTTTGATTTTAATGTTATGTGAAACGAATGAAAGGTATATGTGATTGGTGCTATATGTTTTGGAAATAGCTTGAAAATAGCTTGAAAATGATTAGTGGACTTGGTTGTGGTTGATAACTCGGTCATGGTATGTATAAATATGGTTAGATAATTCGATTATGGTGTATGTTTAGTTAATTATAAACATGAGTTCATATGTTAAGCTTGTTTAACGTATATTTAGATGTGCATGATATAGGGTATGTTTTGCATTAATGATTGAAACTTGGTTCGGTTTGCATGGAAAGTGTATGTGTACTTAAAGTGATTAATTGTTTAGTTATATAGATATGATTAATAAAGTTAAATAAAGATTATCTATTGAGACTATTTTATTTAATAGGGATTGTAAGTGAGACACAGATAATTTACCAAATGAATAGTGATTTGTGTAATAGTACACAATGGGAATTATATGAATTTTAGCAAAAACGTTAATTATATGTATATATAAAATGTATATGTTAGTGTATTCGAATGATGCTTGCCATAATGGTTTGGTTTATAATAAAAGTATATGCGTATATATATTTGCTATGTATTCGAATATGATGTATGGCTTTAAGGCATATGACTATATGATTCGTGCTATGTATTTATAAAGCATATGATGTATGGCTTTAAGGCATGTTTATTGGGTTGAAAATATGATTATTTGAATGGTATGGATTCGGTTAAATTTTGAGGTATGATTCGTAAATGCAATATGATTAATAATGTATGTTTAATATTTAATTAACCATGTGCTTTATATATATGAATATGACTTGTATGAATATGTGAATGTTCGAAATTATATTTTTGTACAGTAATGCCTCGTAACCCTAGTCCGGTGACGGATACGGGTTAGGGGTGTTACAATATGGGTCACTTGTGTGAGCTAGTGTAAGACATGTCAGGGACATGCATCGGCCACATTATGAGAGCCAGTGTAAGACCATGTTTGGGACATGGCATCAACATTGAGACAAGTGCTAGTGTAAGACATGTCTGGGACATGCATCGGCTATGAAATGTGTCAGTGTAAGACCATGTCTGGGACATCGCATCGGTACCTTACCCCATGTTTGAGGCATATGGAATATCCGATAATGTTCCAAATGGTTCAACGGTGATAGTTATATTTTCCAGTTAATCAGGATGGTATAACCGTGTTGTGAGTGATACAGGTACCTATTTAGTATGTATGAGACATGAGCTCGATATAAGCTATATGATGTGTATTAAATATTGATGAGTAAGTTTGCTTATGCCCACTTGTGTATTATGATACTTGTTGATGAATGGTAAAGTTATGTTGTATATTTATTTATGTGCAACTTACTAAGCTTTATGCTTACTCCCTCTCCTTTTTCATTTTCTTATAGTGCCGCCTATCTAGCTCAAGGATTAACGGAAGTAAGAGATATCGATCACACTATCAATTGAAACATTCGGTATAGTTTGATTTATATTTTTTAATATGACATGTATTGGGAATTAGACTTGTGTTTTGTGTATTTATAACTTGGCCAAATGTGTTGACTTGGGATAAATCTCTCATTTTGTATTAAATCTTGAATGATGGCTAATATTTATTTTGTTATATACAAATGGTGTTATCTTCATATATGAATAAATTGCATAAATGGAATGTTGTTTATTGTGGCTGAATTGGTTACATGGGGTAGCCTTATATTGGTATTGATTACTTTTGTGTAGGTTGTGTAATTAAGGGTGGCAAGAAGGCTTGGTAAATAGCCTTATATTGTCCACACGGGTAGACACACGGGCGTGTGCCTAGGCCGTGTATCACACACGGTCTGCCCTACGGGCATGTGATCCAACCGTGTGTCCCCTACACATAAAATTTACAAATCAGTATGCATGGTAGTAAACACAAGGGCAGAGACATGACCGTGTGTCTCAGCCGTGTGAAGGGCACGACCTAGTACACGAGCATATGCCTTAGCCGTGTGGCCCTTAAGAATTGCTGACGTCAGAAACAGAATGTCCAGGTTTTTACACACAGGTTAGGACACGGGCGTGTCATGGCCGTGTGAAGGACACGGGCGTGTGTCAGATCGTGTGAAAACCCCTGTAGGTGTGCATTTAGAATTAATTCCACACAGGTGAAGGACACGGGCATGTCCCTGTATTGCTTGGGCCGTGTGAACCACACGGGCCAACAACACGGCCATGTCGAAATGGTCACACAGGCATGTTGCCTCTCTTACACGGGCGTGTGCCCCTATGTCAAGCGTTATATTTCTAAAGTTGGGTAAATAACTCAAGTTGGTCCCAAATGACTTCCGATGTGTGTTTTGGGCCTCGTAGGCCCATATTAAGGATGTGTTGATAAGTTTGAAAAAGTTTTAAATTTGTTCCCAGTCTTGGAGACTCAGAAATGGTTACAAGCGCAAGTTTAAATTAGGTAACACCTCTTATTCCGTCCCGGCCTAGGATACGGGTATGGGGTGTTACACATTTTCTAAAGATAAGCAAATATATATATAAACATGAAAGGAAAAGAAAAAAAGAGGAGGCTTTTCATTATTTTTGTTCTTAAAAAAAGGTTAAAAAAAAAACACAACTGTAAACATTCTATTTCTTTTCTTTTTTTTTTTTTTGGCCATAGGCATGTCATGAAGGATAGTATTTTGGGTTCCAATGCAGGGAATATCATTGGACCATTGGTCCTCCGCACCTAGGACCCAAAAAAATCTCCTTTTTTTCTCCTCTTTCTAAAATAAATGTTTCTTTTAAAAAAAAAAGCTTAATTTTGAGAAAAGTTTTGATTTTTTAAAAAAAAGAGAAAGTTTAGATTTTAACAAATAAAAATCTATTTTTTTTAGTTATTTTAAAGGAAAGTTTAAAATTTTAAAACAAAGTTTTAATTTTTTTCAACTACTTCAAAATAAAAACTTTAATCTTTAAGAAAAATAATTTTTTTTAAAAGGAGAGAGTTCAAATTTTGAAAAATAAAAATCTATTTTTTTAAGTCATTTTAAAGGAAAATTTAAATTTTCAAAATAAATTTTGATTTTCTTTAACTATTTCGAAACTAGGTTTTGATTTTTAAGAAAAGTAATGATTTAATTTTTTCTAGTCACTGTATGCGACGGCTCCACCACCGAAGGCCGGAGAGCCGTTAGGTTCTCTAGTGGTGGAGTCATGGCCAACATAGAAGTTGGAAGAGAAAGAGGAAGAGGTTTTTGTTTTTTTTTTTTAAAACAATGAGATTAAAATGAAAGAATGAATAGTTTTCTTTCATTTATAGATGCCAAAAATGAGTAATTTATTCTCACCCCCTTATTTTTTAAATTTACAAAAAATACCTCTTTTTTTACAGCACCGCCCTCGCTCTTTGACCTATTTACACCCTTAACACTTTTATTTATTTAAACATTTGATTTAATCCGAAATTTAAAAATTAAAAGCAAATTAATTTCTGCATCATTCCTCTATCTTCCACATTTTTTATCTTTTAGTCCTAAAATCAAACTTTATCATTTTGTTTCCATCTTTAATAAATACTTTACACTTATATCTTTCATTTCACTTGCATTTATACATTATATATTTAATGTTAATTATGCACTTTATTTTAATGTTTTATATTTATTCACACTTATATAATTTTTATTTATTTTTATTTTGTTTTTATTTATTTTCATGTCTATTTATATTTTTTTTACAAATTCTCCTTACATATATTTTAATAATATTTATTTATGTTACTTTGATTCTTTTATTGTATTAAGAATAAGGTGTATTATTGTTATTATTATCATCATGTTAAGGTCTTATTTATTTTATTTATTTATTTGTTCTTTTTATTATTGCCATTTTAAAAGAGTTTTAACTTTTCATTAACTTTAGCCAATTTAATTAATTTTTCTATTTTATTACTATTTGTATTAAAAGAAGAAATTTTAGGTCATTTTTCATCCTATAATTGTTGACATGAAGTTAGTTAAGTAGGTGTTATATTTTAATGAAACCATAAGATTTTTATATTTGAATTTAGGTTAGTCCTTAAGATCTTATCTACCATTTACCTTAAAAAATTATAAATAATATGTAAGATTAGGATTTTACATAGGATTAAAATCTTAAGTTAATAAGTAAATATTTTTTAGGGCTTTATTCAAGATTAAAACTAAAGATTTTTGTAGGTGAACTGTAAATCATGAATAGGTCTTTCTAAGTATTTTATTTTGGAATTTTTTTTAAGAAAGCTAATAAATGTTATTTAAGATTTATTATTTTAAGATTTTGACGAATTTAAATCTTAGATCAAGAATTTTGAAGTAAGATAAATCATAAACCTAACATAAGATACTTTTGTAAGATCTTGATAAGTTCAACGTTATTAATTAAATCTTTTAAATAATAATAATAAAGATCGAATAAGTTGTAAATGAATTTTAATATTTCTCTTAATTTATTGGTAATTTCTAAGGTTTTTTTTAGAATTCTAAAATAAAATTAGTTTTAGGGATTGAAGGTATTTTACTAGAATTATTTAGGTATCTTTTAGAATTCCTGATAAAAATAAAAATCTCTAATTTAAGTTTCAAATTAGATAAGTTTGATAAACACATCTTAATCGAGTTACAAGTAAACCAGAGACATTTTTTTAGAGTTTTTATTTAAGATTTTCATAAGATTTTAGCTTAGATTGAGACATTAATATGCTTAAATAAAAAAAAAATCTAGGTCTTAAGACCCCCTAGGACTATCCCCAGATAAACGTTGTGAGGGTGCTATAACCTTCCTCACACGTAACTATACTCCTGAACCCGAAATTTTGGTGATGAGATGGAGTTTAGACTTTTAGGATTTTTCCGTGGTATTAATTCTAGATTTTTAAACGATAGGTGGTTAACTAACCTAATCCTAATTAATTAGTGACTCTACTTTAGTTTAGGCCCTCTGTATCTAGCTTTGCTTACTAGGCTCCCATACTCTTATGTGGGCAACATTATGACAGTAATAACCTGAAAAGCCAATTTCATCAAAAATGAATACTTTTGGGTAATCAGTTATCTCAAATTTAATCCTCCATGCATCACTGGTTGACAACAATTCTACCAGCTCACTAACGACATTTTCTTTTCTTCATTAGAAGATCCACGCACAAATCTTCTAATCATTTGATCAATTTGTTGACACACTCCCAGTGGTATCATTGCTGATTGCATAAGATAACTAGGAATAGTCTATAGCACTGATTTCACTAGGGTGATTCTTCCAGCCATTGACAATAATCTAGCATCAAATCCATTCAACTTCCTTTGGAATTTATCAATCAAGAATTGAAAAGTTCCCTTAGTCACTCTATTGTGCAATAATGGAACTCCCAAATATGTGCCTAAATCATTCACCAATTGGAAACCCACCTCATTTCTTAGCATCTCTTTCTCTGACTCCTTCATATTTGCTGAGAAGAACATCTTTGACTTGTCCGTGTTGATTTTATGACTTGAAAAAGGGCAAAATAGAAGGAGTAATCTTTTAATCATCCAAACATTTTCTGTATTTGCTTCTCTAAAGAGGATTAGATCATCTGCAAAAAATAAATGAGATATTAGAGGTCCAGCCCTACTCAACTGGATCGGTCTCTATCTTCCCCTCAAAATTTCCTTAATAATCATATGTCCAAGTCGTCCCGTAGACAATACAAATAAATACAGTGAAATGGGGTCCCCTTATCAAATGCCTCTTGATGGAATAACCTCAGCTGTATAGCTACCATTCCACAAGACTTGCATAGTTGAAGAATTAACACAATGCATAATTATTCTAACCATATTCTCTGAAATTTGACCATCCTCTAATGAGTCTTGTATGAAGTCCCATCTTAGACAACCATATGCTTTCTCTGTATCTATTTTAATCACCATCCATCTTTTCTTCCCCTTCCATGTTCTCATCGAGTGTATCACTTCCTGAGCTATGATCACATTACCTACTGTGTTTCTTCTCCCCGCCCCCCACAAACCTTGTCTGGTTAGGTGCTATAAGTGTTGATAAAATAGGCTTTAAGTGATTAACTATTACCTTAGTTAACACTTTGTAAGACATTGGGCATAAACTGATGGGCCTATACTGAGAAATTACCTTTGGCGCATCCACCTTCAAGATCAAAACAATCAGTGTTTTATTAAAAAATGGTTCAATGTCCCCTCCATTAAACACTCTTCTAATCATATTCACCAAAGACTCTCCAACAATATTCCATTGAGTCTGATAAAATTGTGCATGTAATCCGTCCACCCTTGGTGACTTTAATGGTGTCATTTCAAATAGTGTCGTCCTAACTTCCTCACCTGTGAGACTCCTCCCCATTGCTTCCATCATATCTAAATCAACCGTTGGAAATCTTTCTCGAATAGGGAAACATCCTATACTTGGTGCATCAATAGTATAAAGATTCTAGAAATAGTTGACAACTTCAAATTGTAACCTTTCTTCCTCATAACACCAGTTTACATCAGACAACTTAAGTGCTTTAATCTGATTTTTTCCTTGCCCTTAGCCAACCAATTGCTTCTATATTTTTGCTTCCATAGGAGTTCTCCACTATCCAAAATATTATCCAATTCAATCCAGAGCTCCTTTTCCACCTTTATCAGATTTTTAAAATAAAATCTTTCAAGAGCCTTTTGAATCCCCTGTAACCTAGCCAGTATCCTCCTTTTCTTAGCAATGACATGGCCATAAGTTTCTCTGCTCCATTTCTTTACTGCATTTGTAAAATTACAAACCAAACTTTCAAGAGACCCATTACCAAACCAGTTTTCATTAACCATCGAATGGAGGCTTCCATGTGTGCATCACCCACTAAAATATCTGAACGGTCTGTTCAACTTATGTCCTTCATTTCCAAACTTGATAGCGAGAGGCCTATGGTCAGGCATGACTTTCTGGAGATGATACACTGCTGTACATGGGAACTTCACATTCCATTGATAATTACAAAGTGCCAGATCTAACAGTTCAAAAATAAGTCCTTTATTCCAAGTGAATTTTGGACCCTTATAACCAAGATCCTTCAAATTACTGTCATTGACAAACTGATTGAACAAAGGGCAACCTTCAACCTTCCTACTTGCCCACCTTTCTTCGCATCAGCATTTAGCATCACATTGAAGTCCCCTGCAATCAACCATGAGCTTTTTATAGACTCAGTGATATGATTTAATCCTACCCAAAGATCCTTTCTTCTGATTCGTTGAGGGCTCTCAAAAACTGCCGTGAAACAAAAATCATCAACTAAGTCTGGGAACCGTATTCTCATATGTATGAACTGGAAGTGATTAAAAAGAACCTCTACTTTAATATTTTCTTGCCAGAGCCCCCAAATTCCCCCAGTAAAGCATTTAGCTTCGATTCTATGAGAAAAAGGTAATCTGATTCAATCAATTACCTTATCAGCTTTAGACCCACTAATCCGAGTTTCTAGTAAAACCACCAGACCTAGATCAAATTCTCTTAAATACTCCTTCAAGAATTTATGAAATTTCAACTGACCAGCACCTTGACAATTCCAGATGAGAATATTCGTTTTCATCAAAAAAAAAAAAAAACAAAACTTAATGAAATGAGACTGACCTGCATTAAACTCAATAGTCTTAAGAGGCGTCATCCATGTGTGTAGCCTCTCCAGCATCACCTCTGACCAAGTCAATCAACTTAAACTTGTCTGATTGAAATTCCATTTGAGTTTCATCCCATTTTCCCAAATTCTCGTCCAAAGCCCTAGCCTCTTGGGAGAATTGTTCCAACCTATCGACAATCCCAGTAATAATTGTCTGAATCGGAACCGTCTAATTCTCTTCTGACAAATCATGATTACGATTTCCAGTCTCTACCGCTCTTGGGTTTTATTTTTCCCAAAAAACCTCCTTAATTCTCGGGGCAGAGAGGAAAAAGGCACCAGGTTCTGAATGATCAATTCAGAGTCAGTATAATCCTCATTCACTATGTTTAACAAAGTTCCTTGGCTGTCCATAATTGAAATGGCTATGTGGTGTGCTTGATCCAGACCCGTTTTCACTTTGTGGGCTGGGAAATTAAACACAAAAGGATCCTTATTCAGTATATCCATTGGGCCTATCCTGTTTAATCGATCCTTCATATCGTTGCGCCTTACGCTCTCTTTTTTAAATTTTTTCCACTAGTTAAGCCCATTACCATGTGTTCTCGACCTGGATTGCTTCTGGTGCCTAATTCTTATCTTGGACCTTATGTAACACTCAATATCCAACCCAGTCGCCAAGTCCGAATATCAGAATGCCACAACAACGTCTCATGTCATGCTCATAGTAAATTATCACATTATTAAGAAATCATCCTCTTTATCAGTTATCTTAAAAAATTTTAGTCAAACATATATTAGTTATCATTAGAACATGCCAAACATACTTCCAATAGTCTTATAAATATAATTAAACATGCATTAAAATCACTTAGCAAAATTTCCAAGACAATCACGTAAGTATCGATAATAGGATAAGGGTATCGATATTTTCCTAGTACGGTATCGATACCGTTTGCAAAATCGGTACCAAATCAGTATTCTGTTTCTCAACTAAAATCAAAGTCTCGAAAAATATTAGTACCTTTGCAAAAGAATCGATAAAATTAGCTCGAGCATCGAAACTCGTGGTATGGTATCGATACTAATTTACAATTCTGACTTCCTGCACATTTCAAAATCACAGAGGTATTGTTTTTACAACACGAATATTGATACCTCTGCTTCAGACTAGAAAAATGCAACATTTTTTAGCATATAAGTCATTCCAACTTGTACCAATTCATCCTGCTATTATATCATCATCAAATAAACATCAAAATGGACTAAAATCACATTTTCAAACATCGAGAATAAGTCCGAGCAATAATCAACATGTCGTGATTCAAACCTTTAAATCCTGAGAACAAATAAACTATGGAAATAACCAAAATATCATGGCAAAATTCATGCAATAATTCTACCACATTGCCTTTATTTCACCAAAACAAAAATAAATAATAATAACACCTACGAAAACACGAAAATGGACTTGCTTTGATTACCCCTTGGAACCACACGACTCACACTGGCACACAATGAATCTACAATGGTTTAAAAGAAGTAAGTGAGCTTAACAAGCTCAGTGAATACCGAAAACAACTACCATGCAAACAATTCATCAAACATTATCGAAACAACCATATAGCACAACCTCAACAGTTCCAACTTTAGTGTTATAATATACTTACTCGTGTATTATTTTCTAGTTCCTTTGTATGGTAAACATATTCACTTTTAAGCATATATCATATTACACATATAATCGCCTAACATACAATCATATATTACAATACTCAAATAATCACATAGCATTTAAGCATATATCACAATACTCAAAATATCTTTATAGATAAATTGTATGATGGTAACATGTCATATAAACACATATCACAATACACACATATTCATAATTTGACACTTGAGCTATGAAACGTAAAAGTGAGCTCTATCATCACTCATTGGATATGCGAATCTCTAACACACCACATAGAATCATAGAGTCAAACATGTCCCCAAAAGTGAAGCATAAAGCTAACGTGTCCCAGATTTCCCCTTATTTCCCCTTATATGTCCCGTTGAATGGAGCTTAGCTCATATTCCCTTATCCCTCTAGCGTGTCCCAAGGCCTCAACGCCAAAAATCATTGTACATATATGTGAGTACTTAAAATCCTATGGCATGCCAACTATATCCAACGGTTTCAAGATCACAAGGCCAAAATATCCAAAATAAAAAACATATCACTTACCGATTATCCATGCACTATCACTGCATATTTGCATCTTTAGCAAAACACTATCACTAGCATTTAACATATACATAACATGTACACATTTACACTTTCACAACGGTTACCATAACCACATACTACATGTTATAGCATCTCATCTCAATTCACATATTCACATATTCACAAACACAAAAACACATTATTCACAAGATAGCATATGTATGAGAAAGCTTACACTCGGAATTTAGAGTAGGGGTTTAGGCTATTACTAAATTTTGAAATAACACATTAAATCGTGTCCATAAATAATTATCCCAAACACTTTCGCTAAAAATTTGAAAGCTCAAACTAGCTTTTTCTTGCCTTTATCTCTACTCGTAAAAGGTCCTATCGAATCTGGAATGTAACAGCCCGATTTTGGGCTTAGTCGAAACAGTGGTTACGAAACCACTATTTTAAAGCCATAGAAATTGTTTTAATATTATTTTGTGTGATGGCATGATTATATAGGTGCATGGAAAATTTGGTGAATTAATTTTAACGTTTGAGAGCTTAATTGCGAAAAAAGGACTAAATCGCGTAAAGTGCAAAAGTCTGATTTTGATAGCTAAGGGTGTCAAATAGCCAGAAAACCAAAATTAGGGGTCTTTAAAGGGAAAATAGACCCTAGGATGATGCTTGGATGGCCATGAGACAAGGAAATCAAAATAGTCAAATGTTAGGTGAAGTTTGGTAACTTATTTAGCCAAAAAGAAAATAAAATAAAGGAAAGATGATATCATCCCTTTTTCATCTTCTTCTCCACTGAAAAACACCAACAAAATAGAGGTTTGAAAGCATGAAAATTTTAGCAACTTTTAACCCTCACAAGTAAGTGATTTTGATGGTCTTTCTTGATGATTTTTGTACTTTTAAAACCCTTGTAGCATGAGCTTTCAAATGGGGGGACTATTTTGTAAAATGGTTGAAAGTATAGGATTTTACCATGAGCGTGCTCATGTTGTTTTATGAAATTTTATGGAAGAAAATGAGTTATGGTGGTGTAATAAACAACTTTTGTGAAGTAGTTTTCATGGAAACCCTAACTAAGGACCATTTTGCATAATTTGTAAAATAGGTAATAAATGTGTGAAATAATAAGAATTGTGGGCTGATCCTAGTATAAAAAGTATCCGTCTAGGCTTGGTTAATGAGAAAATATGATAAAAATTGATTTTTGGATCCAAGGGTAAAATGGTCATTTTGCAAAAGTCTAGGGGCAAAATGGTCATTTTACCCAATTTTAAAATTTTTGAGTACTTAGATTAATAAAATGATTAAATATTGAATTTTAGTCATTACAGATCAAGAATTACAAAATTCGAGCGTAGACTAGGGAAAAGCAAAGCAAGTAGATTAAACCAACTAGTCACCACATTTTGAGTACCGAGGTAAGTTGTATGTTAATAATGCAACTATATCTTTATGATGTGCAGTTGAATTGATATGGCATAAATTGTTTTGATTTTGGATACGAGAATACATGTTGAGAAATTAACATAGTAGAGACTTTCGTTGAACATTTGGAATAAACTTAGATTTGGTACCTTGATATTGGGTGATTATGTGCTAGTGTAAGACATGTCTAGGACATGCATAGGCCACAATATGAGAGCCAGTGTAAGACATGTCTGGGACATGCATTGGCACTAAGACGAGAGCTAGTGTAAGATATGTTTGGGACATGCATCGGCCTCGCGATAGACAAGCTAGTGTAAGACCTGTCTGGGACATGGCGTCAGCTTGTTGTGTGTCATTGTAAGACCTGTCTGGGACATGGCATCACACCAATAGACGAGAGTCAGTGTAAGACCTGTCTGGGATATGGCATTAGCCTCGCTATATGAAAGCCAGTGTAAGACCATGTCTGGGACATGGCATCGACACCTCAACCCATGTTAGGGCTATTGAGTATCCGGTGGTATTCCGAATGGTTCAACAAAAGGTTTATGATTTATATCAAAATGAGAAAAACTATGATCATGTGATGAGTGGTACAGGTACATAATTGAAATGTATGAGATATGGGCTCAATGTATGCAATATGAGTTGTATTGAATGGTGATGAGTAAGTTGTACTTACGTTTGTTTATGGTATTCATGAATAAGCTGTGAAAGGTTATGAGCATATTGCCTTATGATAAGTGGTTGTTGTTTATTTTCATGCAACTTACTAAGCTTTATACTTACTCCCTCTCTTTTTCATTTTCTTACAGTGCCGCCAAAGTAGCTCGAGGATCATCGCTTACGTCAGAGAAGCTAGTCACACTATCAACTGAAGCGTTCAGTATTATTAGATATTTCATTTTGATTATGGCATGTATAAGATCTTAGCTTTTGAGTTTTGTGTCATTGTTTTGAGGCCAAATGTGTTGGCTTAAACTAGTACTTGACTCATTTTGTATAAGGCCATGAATAATGACTAATATTGAAAGTTGTTTTATAGATGCAAGAAAGTCTTTCATGAATGTGAAAATTGTTGGCATGGTCGTATATGTATGCAATGTATATAGGCCTTAGTTATGGTTGCTTGGTTGAGAAATCATGTTATGATAGACTTGGGTATGATAGATTGTGTTTCAGGGTGGCAAGGGGCTTGGTAGATAACCCTATATCGTCCACACGGGTAGACACACGGGTTTGTGTCTAGGCCGTGTATGACACACGATTAACCCTATGGGTGTGTTGTTCGACCGTGTGTCCCCTGCACCTCAAATTTACAAGTAAGTATGCATTGTAGTAAACACACGGACAGAGACACAGTTGTGTGTCTTAACTGTGTGAAGGGCACAGCCTAGCACATGAGCGTGTGCCTTGGCCGTGTGACCCTTAAGGATTACTGACGTCAGAAACAGAATGTTAAGGTTTTTAGACACGGGCTAGGACACGGGCGTGTCATGGTCGTGTAAGGGACACGGGCCATAGACACGGACGTGTGTCAGGCCGTGTGAAAACCCCTGTAGGTTTGAGTTTAGAATTTATTCATATGGGCATGGGACACGGGCGAGTCCTTAGATGCTTAAGCTGTGTGTGTCACACGGGCCATTAGCACGACCATGTTATAATGACTACACGGGCATGTTGTCTTTCCACATAGGCGTGTGCCCTGTTTCTAGAGATATTTTTCTAGAGTTATTTAAGGGACCTGGGTTGGTCCTGAATAGTTTTCAATGGATGTTTGGGGTCTCCTAGGCCCATATTAAGGAGTTTAGACAAAGTTTGAAAAAGTTTTTAATATGACCGAGTATTAATGACATTGAAATGATTGTATGCATGCGGTTAAGTTAGGTAATGCCTTGTGCCCAGTCTCGATTTCAGACTCAGGAAGGGGGTGTTACATTTAGTGGTATTAGAGCTATGGTTTAGTCGATTCTAGGACTAACCTAGCGTAAGTATGAGTCTAGCTATATATGCCATAATTGTATATTGATAGTGTGATGATTCCTGACGAGATAAATTGTGTTTTTATTTATATAGTATATGGATCCTGACGTAGCTACGGCAGATGACGTGGAAAGTAATGCACCTACTCCCGCTGAAGGGACCGCGCCAGTAGATTGTGGGCCTGTGACAATGAGTCAGGGTGGAGGGGCTAGAGAAGCTTACCTCCACATGTTGGATGCTTGGTACTCGGAGTTTTTTCGTGCGAATCTAACCACTTCATGTCCCCCACCTCTTCCGATCACTTAGTATACCCCTGTAGCTCCTCAAGGAGAAGAGATAGCTAGGAAGGTGAAACCTCTAGTAGACAGAATTCGTAAGCAAGAGGCTGAGGAATACCGGGCGAATATTGATGATGACTTGGAGAGAGCGGAGTTTTGGCTAGAAAATACCATTAGGGTATTTGAAGAGCTATCATGCACACCTGAAGAGTGCATGAAGTGCGTAGTTGCACTCCTACGAGACTTAGCCTACCAATGGTATAATACTCTTGTGTTTGTTGTACCGAGAGAGAGGATAACTTGGGAATTCTTCTAGGAAGAGTTCTAAAAGAAGTACATTAGTTAGAGGTTCGTCGATCAAAAGAGGAAATAGTTCATCGAACTAAAACAAGGCCGCATGACAGTGAAGGAATATAAGCGCGAGTTTGTGAGGCTCAGCAAATATGCGCGGGAGTGTGTATCTATAGAAGCCATCATGTGTAAGAGATTTGAAGTTGGTTTGAACGAAGATATCCGTCTATTGGTTGGCATCTTAGAATTGAGAGAATTTGTGGTGCTCGTAGAGAGAGCATGTAAGGCTGAGGAATTGGCCAAAGAGAAGAGAAAAGCTGACATCGAGTCCCAAGACTCAAGGAAAAGACAGATGGGGAAATCATAGCAAAACTCATCTAAGAGATTGAGAGAGTTTCCTACTCGATCAAATGCGTCAGTAGGGTTCTCGAGCAAGAGCAAGAACAAGCAGCACACGACGTCTAAAGCTCAAACCACTTCTATCGCTAGTGTTGGTAGTGCTCGGCCAAATGGGCTAGAGTGTTCACAATGTGGTAGGCGTCATTTCGGCGAGTGTCGAGGGAATGAGAGAGGTCACTTTAAATGTGGATCACTAGACCACTTCATCCAAAACTGTCCGAAATTAGATGACAAAGAGAAAAAGCAAGATATGAGGGCGAATAATGCTCCTTCGAGGGGTAGACCATAGAAGAACCCGAGTAGTGGGGCTAGCAGTAGAGTTGCTCCTAGAGATTCAGCTATGAGGTCCAAGGGTCGAGCGCCTGCAAGAACTTATGCCATTCGCGCTTGCGAAGAGGCATCTTCACCAAATGTGATTACGGGTACATTTTCTCTTCACGATAGTTCTATTGTTGTTTTAATTGATCCGGGGTCTACGCATTCTTATGTTTGCATGAAATTAGTACCCAGTACAAATATGTCTGTTGAGTCTACTGAATTTGTGATAAAAGTGTTAAACTTGTTAGGCTGGCATGTGATGGTTGATAAAGTGTGTAGAGATTGTCCTTTAATGATTAGAGGTCATTATTTTCTGACTAACCTCATGTTTCTACCGTTTGATGAATTTGATCTAATTCTTGGCATGGATTGGTTGACTGCTCATAATGTGATAGTGAATTGTGGTAGCAAGTTCATTGAAGTTAAATATGAGAATGGGGATATTATTCGAGTTGAATCAGGTGAACCGGATAACTCATCAGTACTGATCTCGTCTTTGACCACTGAGAAATATTTGAGAAAAGGGTATGAGTCCTAGCTAGCATTTGTGTTGAACACCAAAGAGTCTGAAGGGAAAATTGAGACAGTGCCTGTGGTATGCGAATACCTAGATGTATTTCTAGAAGAGTTGCCTGGGTTGCCTCCAATCAGAGAAGTTGAGTTTGGTATCGAGTTGGTCCCCGATAGGCACCTGTCTCGATTGCTCTGTATAGAATGGCTCCAATGGAGTTGAAGGAGTTGAATACTCAATTACAAGAGTTAATTGACAAGGGTTTTATGAGACAAAGTTTTTCTCTGTGGGGTGCTCTAGTGCTATTTGTGAAGAAAAAGGATAGATCGATGAGATTGCGCATAGACTACAGACAGCTCAACAAGGTGACTGTGAAGAACAAGTATCCATTACCAAGGATCGATGATTTGTTCGATCAGTTGAAGGGAGCCACAATGTTTTCTAAGATCGACTTAAGGTCTGACTACTACCAGTTAAAGGTTAAGGAGCAAGACGTATCGAAAACTGCTTTTCGGATGAGGTACGACCATTATGAGTTCCTCGTCATGCCCTTTGGTTTAACGAATGCTCCTGCAGTATTTATGGACTTAATGAACCGTATTTTCTGACCATATTTGGATAAATTCGTGGTGGTCTTTATCGACGACATACTGATTTACTCATGTGATGAGAGTGAGCATGTAGAGCATCTAAGAACGGTTTTACAAACCTTGAGAGATAAGTAGTTATATGCCAAGTTCAGTAAAAGTGAATTTTGGCTTAAAAAGTTTGGATTCCTAGGACAAATCGTGTCGGGAGAGGGAATTAGAGTTGACCCAAGTAAGATATCGGCTATTGTTGAGTGGAAACCGCAGAAAAATGTGTCAAAGATTCGAAGCTTTTTGGGTTTTGCGGGATATTACAAAAGATTTGTGAATGGATTATCTATGATAACCACTCCGATGACAAGGTTGTTACAAAAGGATGTCAAGTTCGAATGGTCAGAGAAGTGCCAACAGAGTTTTGAGAAATTAAATGCTTTGTTAACCGAAGCCCTAGTTTTAGTGCAACCAGAATCGGGAAAAGAGTTTGTGGTGTATAGTGATGCATCCTTAAATGGGTTAGGGTGCGTACTCATGTAAGAAGGCAAGGTAATAGCCTATACCTCGAGATAGCTAAAGCCACACGAGAATAATTACCCGACCCACGATTTGGAGCTAGCAGCCATCGTGTTTGCATTTAAAATTTGGAGACACCATTTGTATGGCGAGAGATGTCGAGTGTTCACTGACCATAAAAGTCTCAAGTATTTAATGACTCAGAAAGAGTTGAGTCTATGGCAACGAAGGTGGCTAGAGTTGATAAAGGATTACGAGTTAGTGATTGACTGCTACCAGGGGAAGGAGAATGTAGTCCCTGACGCTCTGAGTAGAAAATCATTGTTCGCCTTGAAGGCTATGAATGCTCAGTTGACCGTGACTAGTGATGGTTCGATCCTAGCTGAGATGAGAGCTAGACCGATGTTTCTTCAAGAGATATACGAGGCTCAGAAAGGCGATAAAGACTTGCAAGCTAAAATGGCTCAGTGTGAGACAAGAAATGAATCAGAGTTTAGTATTGGTATCGACAATTGTATGATATACCGAGACCAAGTTTGTGTACCCAAGGATAATGAGCTTATTCAGAGGATTTTGTGAGAGGCACATAGTGGTTGCTTGTCTATCCATCTGGGTAGTGTAAAAATGTATAATGACTTGAAGAAAATATACTGGTGGTCAGGGATGAAAAAAGACATTTCTAAGTTTGTTTCTAAGTGTCTAGTTTGTCAACAAGTGAAGGTCGAACATCAAGTACCCTCAGGTTTACTTCAGCCTGTGATGGTTCCTGAATGGAAATGGCACTGAGTAATCATGGATTTCGTGTCAGGGTTTCCCTTGACACCAAGGAAAAACTATTCAATTTGGGTCGTTGTTGATAGACTTACTAAGTCGGCAAATTTTATACCAGCGCGTACCGACTTTTCTCTTGAGAAATTGGTCGATCTATATGTTTCTGAGATCGTGAGACTTCATGAAGAGCCCTTGTCAATTATTTTGGATAGAGATCTGAGGTTTACCTCACGGTTTTGGAAGAAGTTGCAAGAGGTATTGGGAACAAAACTGAATTTTAGTACAGCATTTCACCCACAAAACGACGGACAGTCAGAGAGAGTAATTCAAATATTAGAAGATATGTTGCAGTGTTGTGTTCTCGATTTCCAAGGTAGTTGGGAAAAGTATTTACCGCTAGTCAAATTCACCTACAACAAAAGTTATCAGTTAATTCTGAAAATGGCGCCTTATAAGGCTTTGTATGGGCGTAAGTGTTGAATACCCTTGTCTTGGACCGAGATGAGAGAGAATAAGATACACGGGGTTGACTTAGTTAAAGAGACTGAGGAGAAAGTTAAGGTGATTCGCGACTGTTTGAAGGCTGCTTCGGATAGACAAAAATATTACGTGGATTTGAAATTGAAAGAGATCGAGTTTCAAGTCGGGGATAAAGTATTTTTGAAAGTATCCCCATGGAAGAAGGTTCTCCGATTTGAAAGGAAAGGCAAATTAAGTCCACGGTTTATTGGACCTTATGAGATTACAGAGAGAGTAGGGCCTGTTGCCTACCGATTTGCTTTGCCCTCAGAGTTGGAAAAGATTCACTACGTGTTCTAAGTGTCCATGTTACGTTGATATAGATCAAATCCTTCACATATGATCGCGCCAACAGAGGTTGAGATTAGCTCAGACATGATTTAAGGCGAAGAGCCAGTTAAGATTTTGGCTCGGGAGGCCAAACAATTGAGGAATAAAAGTGTAGCACTCGTGAAGGTTTTGTGGCATAGACATGGAGTCCAGGAAGCCACATGGGAACTCGAAGAGGCTATGAGAGACCAATACCCGAATCTATTCACTGGTAAGATTTTCGGGACGAAAATCCCTAAGGGAGAGAACTGTAATAGCCCGATTTTGGTCCTAGTCGGAACAGTGGTTACGAAACCACTATTCCAAAGCCATAGAAATTATTTTAATATTATTTTATGTGTGTTGGTGTGATTATATAGGTGCATGAAAATTTTGGTGAATTAATTTTAACGTTTGAGATCTTAATTGCGAAAAAGGACTAAATTGCGAAAAATGACTAAATCGCATAAAGTGCAAAAGTCCCATTTTGGTAGCTAAGGGTGTCAAATAGCTAGAAAACCAAAATTAAGGGTCTTTAAGGGGCAAATAGACCCTAGGATGATGCTTGGCCAGCCATGGGACAAGGAAATCAAAATAGTCAAATGTTAGGTGAAGTTTGGTAACTTATTTGGCCAAAAAGAAAATAAAATAAAGGAAAGATGATATCATCCCTTTTTCATCTTCTTCTCCACCAAAAAACACTAGAAATATAGAGGTTTAAAAGCTTTAAAATTTCAGCAACTTGTAACCCTCACAAGTAAGTGATTTTGATGGTCTTTCTTGATGTTTTTTGTACTTTTAAAACCCTTGTAGCATGAGCTTTCAAATGAGGGGACTATTTTTCAAAATGGTTGAAAGTCTAGGGTTTTACCATGAGGGTGTTCATGTTGTTTTCTAAAATTTTATGGAAGAAAATGACTTATGGTGGTGTAATAAACAACTTTTGTGAAGTAGTTTTCATAGAAACCCTAACTAAGGACCATTTTGCATAAATTGTAAAATAGGTAATAAATGTGTGAAATAATAAGAAATTTGGGCTGCTCCTAGTATAAAAAGTATCTGGCTAGGCTTGGTTAAGGAAAAATTTTGATAAAAATTGATTTTTGGACCTAAGGGTAAAATGGTTATTTTGTAAAAGTCTAGGAGTAAAATGGTCATTTTGCCCAATTTTTAAATTGTTGAGTACTTAGATTAATAACATGATTAAATGTGTGAATTTTCATCATTATAGATCAAGAATTACAAAATTTGGGCCTAGACTAGGAAAAAGCAAAGCAAGTAGATTAAACCAACTAGTCACCACATTTTGAGTACCGAAGTAAGTTGTATGTTAATAATACAACTATATCTTTATGATGTGCAGTTGAATTGATATGGCATAAATTGCTTTGATTTTGGATACGAGAATACATGTTGAGAAATTAACATAGTAGAGACTTTCGTTGAACATTTGGAATAAACTTGGATATTGGTACCTTGATATTGGGTGATTGTGTGCTAGTGTAAGACATGTCTAGGACATGCATAGGCCACAATATAAGAGCCAATGTAAGACATGTCTGGGACATGCATTGGCCTCGAGATATTTAAGCAGTGTAAGACATGTCTAGGACATGCATCGTCATTGAGACGAGAGCTAGTGTAAGACATGTCTGGACATATATCAGCCTCGCGATAGACAAGCTAGCGTAAGACCTGTCTGGGACATGGCGTCAGCTTGTTGTGTGTCAGTGTAAGACCTGTACGGGACATGGAATCAACATTGATAGACGAGAGCCAGTGTAAGACCTGTCTGGGACATGGCATTGGCCTCGCTATATGAAAGCTAGTGTAAAACCATGTCTGGGACATGGCATCGACACCTTAACCCATGTTAGGGCTATTGAGTATCCGGTGGTATTCCAAATGGTTCAACAAAAGGTTTATGATTTATATCGAAATGAGAAAAGCTATGATCATGTGATAAGTGGTACAGGTATCTAATTGAATTGTGTGAGGTATGGGTTCAATATATGCATATGAGTTGTATTGGATGGTGATGAGTAAGTTGTACTTACGTTTATTTGTGGTATTCATGAGTAAGCTGTGAAAGGTTATGAGCATATTGCCTTATGATAAGTGGTTGTTGTTTATTTTCATGCAACTTACTACGCTTTATGCTTACTCCCTCTCTTTTTCATTTTCTTACAGTGCCGCCAAAGTAGCTCGAGGATCATCGCTTACGTCGGAGAAGTCAGTCACACAATCAACTGTAGTTAGATCTTTCATTTTGATTATGGCATGTATAAGATCTTGGCTTTTGAGTTTTGTGTCATTTTTTGGGGGCCAAATGTGTTGGCTTAAACTAGTACTTGACTCATTTTGTATAAGGCCATGAATAATGACTAATATTGAAAGCTGTTTTATGGATGCAAGAAAATCTTTCATGAATGTGAAAATTGTTGGCATGGTCGTATATGTATGCAATGTATATAGGCCTTAGTTATGGTTGCTTGGTTGAGAAATCATGTTATGATAGACTTGGGTATGATAGATTGTGTTTTAGGGTGGCAAGGGGCTTGGTAGATAGCCCTATATCGTCTACACGGGTAGACACACGGGCGTGTGTCTGGGCTGTGTATGACACACGATCAGCCTCTTGGGCATGTTGTTCAACCGTGTGTCCCCTGCACCTCGAATTTACAAGTTAGTATGCATGGTAGTAAACACATGGGCAGAGACACGACTATGTGTCTCAGTTGTGTGAAGGGCACGGCCTAGCACACGGGCGTGTGCCTTGGCTGTATGGTCGTTAAGGATTGCTGACATTAGAAATAGAATACCAAGGTTTTTAGACATGGGCGTTTCATGGCCGTGTGAGGGACATGGGCCATAGACACGGGCGTGTGTCAGGCCGTGTGAAAACCCCTGTAGGTTCAAATTTAGAATTTAATTCACACGGGCATGAGACACGGGCATGTCCTTAGATGCTTAGGCCGTGTGTGTCACATAGGCCATTAGCACGACCATGTTATAATGACCACACAGGCGTGTTGCCTTTCCATATGGGCGTGTGCCCTATTTCTAGAGATATTTTTCTAGAGTTATTTAAGGGACCCAGGTTGGTCCCCGAATAGTTTCCAATGAATATTTGGGGTCTCGTAGGCCCATACTAAAGAGTTTAGAAAAAGTTCGAAATTTTTTTTCATTTGACTGAGTCTTAATGACATTGAAATGATTGTATGCATGCGGTTAAGTTAGGTAATGCCTCGTGCCCAGTCCCGGCCTCGAACTCGGGAAGGGGGTGCTACACAGAACTTCAAGACAACAAATTCACACAACAATACATTCACAAATTAGCCAATGACTTACCATAAGCAATTAAAAACATAAGCCTAAGCTAGTTTGAAATCCAAATATCTCGATCAACACTTAATCTTTTTGGCCAAAATAAGTTTCATTCATCTAATTATTTGTCAAAGACTAATGCCCAACCTTTAAACTACACAAAACTACTCAATTCATTGTATTGACTTTTTTTACATTTTTTGGTTATTTCCACGAAAATTTATTAAATCCTTAGAAATCCTTAACGAAACTTTAAAGTAAGTTTAGAAACATTCTAATCACATCAAAACTAATTGAAAAACACTTTGAAACATTGATTTTATACAAAATCTTGAATTTCATAATTAACGGCCCAAGTTTCGACTTTTATTCAAAACATATGATTTAATGGCTAAAAACTTAGTTTTAAATACTAAATAACATTAGAAACTCATAAGGAATCGAATCGTTACATTAGATGAAAAAAAACCAAGAGTTTGAGCGAAAACCGAAAAACTTGACAATGGAGAAAACTATGCTGATTTTGAGCATTTTTCTTAGTATTTAATCGAGGTTTAAGGCTTGGGTGATGATAGAAATCAAAAGATTGGAGTTTGGGAAGCAAAACTTGAATGATAAGAGCTTGGAAAACAAGGGACAACAACCATAAAGGATGGAAAAGACTAACGTGGGTTTTGTGAATATAAAGGGGGAAAATAGCGTGAACATTAAAATTTGATTTAATTGCCTTTTAAAAACTCATAATTTAGACCCTTTTACAAATCAGTGCTTTTTTCAAAATTAAAGGTATTTAAAACTTATTTTCCAAATTTGATTTAATTTTCTAAAAACCAATAGTAAAAAACATTACCAATAAAACATGTTGCAAAATTTCAAACACTCTAAGGCTAAAATACCTAAAATACCCCTAAAACTCCTAGGCCAAATTTTGGGGTGTTACACCTTATCCTTAGTCTATTTGCTATTAAAACCCCATTAAAACCCTTTCTAGACACACCTTTGATTTTTTCCTTCAAATTTTTTTTCAGCACGATTGATTCCACCAAATCATTTGTCAACCAAGAATTAATATTTCCCATAATTCTTGCTCTTGAATCTTTTAAGATATTTGCTTCATTCTCTCCACCTTCTTCTCTTAAATTCCCAATAACATTAAATCTCGATCCATCAAGATTCTTGCCTTGGTCAACATTTAATTTCCCACCATTGTTGTTCCTTTTGACCGTTTTATGTTGTTGGTGCTCCACAATCATCCAATCACCAAACTTCTATTTTTCAACTCTCTCCTGAACCGAAACTATTCGTGTTTGAGTAGGCTTATTAGATTTTATATTATTCTAATTTACTTCTTTCTTTAGTGTCTTCTCATGGGAATGAGGGCAGCTATCCTTCATATGACCATAAGTCCCACAATAAAAATGGATCATGGGCAATGATTCATACTCTACCCTATTTATTCTTTTTGCAATTCAGATTTTGGATACGAGGGGCTTCAACAAGTCCACATGAACAACAAAACGTGCAAATTGACCTCTAGCACCCTTATCTGTTTGTAGGTCGACTTTAATTATAGTACTAACCATTTCACCAATCTCCTTTAATATACTCTTCTTATAAAAAGTTCCTGATAGCATTGGTATACAAATCCATACAACAACATTGTGAGGAAAGGGTTACAGTGGTGAAAATTAGGCTACCATGGCTGAACCCTCAAATACTGTCCAAACACCACCCATGATCCTTTGGAAATCACATTTGTATAATCTTCAATTGATTCAAACTTAGCCAGATAATAGTCATTTTCGATATCCATCAATTGGAATTTTTTACTGGCTTCCATAGGGTACACACTTTGTTCCACAACATGTATCCTATCTTTCTTCCAAGTAATTTGAACATAATAGTTCTTGCCATACTCTTCTCAATAAAAGAAACAACACTATCGAAGAATTCAATGGATGGGATTCCATCAATAATTTCCTTCTTCACATCACCTTCTTGTAATTTTATATCCTCCTCTACCCAAGAGTTGTTCTTTTAATTATCCCCTTGTGTTGTATTCATCACCATATCTATGAATGAAACAGTGTTAAAAGCAACATATCCATTGGAGCATTTCCACCCCCTTCATATGGTGGATCATCTGCACGACTACATACCTTCTTAGTGACTCTAGCACGAATTTCTTCTAAAAATGAAGCCATAAAAATTGGAGCAATTTAATAGCCATAAACATTTTTGAAGCTAGTTTTTATAGATTTATTTCTCTTTTTCTCAACTCCCTTATAGTATAAAAGAGGTAGCCACCCATCATAAAGGGCATCCAACTTTGATTTGAATAAAAATACTCTTCTCCTTTGAAGAAATCTTTTTCTTGTTTGTTTTAAAATATTTTTCAACTCAATCTTCTTCGAGATTATTGGTGGGAGTTCTTCACCCTTTAGTTTTTCAAGTTATCTAGCTTGGAGTGTTGATTAAAGCCATTATTAGAGTTTATTGAAACCTGTTCTTCAAAGGGCTCCATTGGATATCTTTCCTCCTCATCTCACCAACATCATTTTTATCATCCTTCCACCTTTCATCTCTTTTCAATTATTTTTAATTTATTATTATTAAATTGTTCCTAACTTATTTATCTTTTAATTTTAGATTCAAGAATTCAGATTTGGTGTAATACCCTCATACCTGACTCAGTTGTCAGGTCAAGGTATCGGGATGTCACATTTGTTGCCGAAACAACTACAAAAATTTCAGATTGAGTTATCTTATTATTTGATTATTCAATACCATTTTACTCATTTTGTAATAATTAAATTTATAACAGAACTATTTATGAGTTAAAAGAGCTCATTAAAACATGATATTCAATCAAAGATAAAAAAGTTTATAAAATTAACGCAACTATTAAATTTTTACATTTACAAATAAATCCATTGGAGGACTTGCACTTATTAAAGTAGTTTACCCACTTTATGTATATTTCATATTTATTTCTAAATTGTGTCAATTAATTTAATTCTTCATAAACTTTTAGCTAAGACTCCATGATACGAGCAGCTCAGTCCAATCGAAAGGTCATAATAGAGATGGGATTAGTTTCCCTCAAGGCCCAATCACGAGATCCAAATCCAAGCAGCTAAAGTCAAACCTCAACTTATTTATTCAAGACTTTATCAAAAAAAAAATCGAGAAGAAGAGTTGAAGCCTCAAGATGATGGATTTTGGAGCAAAGATAAATTAGAAGAGATTAATTTTGTTTGTGGGCCTCAACTCTCAATCTATGATGATAAGCTCATGTGGAGAATGTTAACAAGCTTAGGTGTTTCATTACAATGACCTTAATCAATCCCACAAGATTAGGTGTTTCATTACAAGGACCTTAATCAATCCCACAAGCTTAGGCGTTTCATATTGGGTTCATGTCCTAGGCTTAATTTTTATTATTCATGAGCCCAATATTGTATTTATTATATCTTTTTATTTTTTTATTTTTTTTATTATGAATTTTTATAAGTATTAAGTATTTTAAGTTATTCAGAGTTTTATGTTAACAAGAAAGTTTTTTTTTAAACTACTTCTTGTTTAGATTAATTAGAGTTTTAGTATACTTTCGAATTTATTTGGATGTACTTAGCTAGCTTATAAGAAGGCTTCTTCATTGTTCATTAAGCAGATAATTGTTTTCATTAATAAAGTTTTCAACTCTAGGAGTTTGTTTCTTGTGAAAGATTTTTTTTCTTGTGGTTTTTAGAAGCAGTTTTCTTCTCGATTTTCTTCAAGAAGCTGTGGATGGATTTTGGAGCAAAGATAAATTAGAAGAGATTAATTTTGTTTGTGGGCCTCAACTCTCAATCTATGATGATAAGCTCATGTGGAGAATGTTAACAAGCTTAGGTGTTTCATTACAATGACCTTAATCAATCCCACAAGATTAGGTGTTTCATTACAAGGACCTTAATCAATCCCACAAGCTTAGGCGTTTCATATTGGGTTCATGTCCTAGGCTTAATTTTTATTATTCATGAGCCCAATATTGTATTTATTATATCTTTTTATTTTTTTATTTTTTTATTATGAATTTTTTATAAGTATTAAGTATTTTAAGTTATTCAGGAGTTTTATGTTAACAAGAAAGTTTTTTTTTAAACTACTTCTTGTTTAGATTAATTAGAGTTTTAGTATACTTTCGAATTTATTTGGATGTACTTAGCTAGCTTATAAGAAGGCTTCTTCATTGTTCATTAAGCAGATAATTGTTTTCATTAATAAAGTTTTCAACTCTAGGAGTTTGTTTCTTGTGAAAGATTTTTTTTCTTGTGGTTTTTAGAAGCAGTTTTCTTCTCGATTTTCTTCAAGAAGCTGTGGATGGATTTTGGAGCAAAGATAAATTAGAAGAGATTAATTTTGTTTGTGGGCCTCAACTCTCAATCTATGATGATAAGCTCATGTGGAGAATGTTAACAAGCTTAGGTGTTTCATTACAATGACCTTAATCAATCCCACAAGATTAGGTGTTTCATTACAAGGACCTTAATCAATCCCACAAGCTTAGGCGTTTCATATTGGGTTCATGTCCTAGGCTTAATTTTTATTATTCATGAGCCCAATATTGTATTTATTATATCTTTTTATCTTTTTATTTTTTTATTATGAATTTTTTATAAGTATTAAGTATTTTAAGTTATTCAGGAGTTTTATGTTAACAAGAAAGTTTTTTTTAAACTACTTCTTGTTTAGATTAATTAGAGTTTTAGTATACTTTCGAATTTATTTGGATGTACTTAGCTAGCTTATAAGAAGGCTTCTTCATTGTTCATTAAGCAGATAATTGTTTTCATTAATAAAGTTTTCAACTCTAGGAGTTTGTTTCTTGTGAAAGATTTTTTTTCTTGTGGTTTTTAGAAGCAGTTTTCTTCTCGATTTTCTTCAAGAAGCTGTGGGAATCCATTCTTCACCCTTCAATTTGCCAAGCATTATTTCTTAGAGGGTTGATTAGAACTATTAATTGAGTTTGTTAGGATTTATATCTCAAAGGTTTCAATTAGACATTTATCCTTCTATCCATCATAACTATCGGTTTTTTCAATCCAACTTCCACTTTAAATTTCATCTATTTATTTATTTTTATATTATTATTTTATTTGTTATTTGCTCCTAAATTTCTTCTTTTACTGTTTTCAACTTTTTTATTACTCAATTTGTTTATTTCTTCTTTTCAGATTAGATCCAAATCATTCCTTTTCGAGTCAAACAACTTGAATTTGACCCTTCTTCCGCTTCCTTCGTTCATTCCGTATCACTCCAAAATCACATCAATTAGCAATTATTCACTTATTATTTTATCAATTTGTTTAAACATTCTCGTATGTATTAATCATCCCATTACTTATAACCATTTTGTAACATTTCAAATTCATCTGCTATTTTTTCCTCCTCCTCTCCATTCCTCATCCTTTATGTATATATATATATATATTAGAATCTTTAGCTTTTAGTATGACATGCTTATATGTAACATTAACTATAATTCCACTATTTACTTATGTGTTCATATCAAAGTTGTTCACTTGTGTTATAGTCATTAAATTATTTACATCTTGAGCTACAAAATTATAAATTAAGATCTATTTGATGTTTTTGAAACTATACTTAATTATATTTTTACTATAAAAATTTCAGTATTTCTACTTTAGTCAATCAGTACAATAAATTCTTCAAAGTTTCCCATGTTCTAATGCTAGACAGCTTCGACCTTTCTTTATTAAAAATTAATCATCTCTTAGTACGTGGTTCAGATGATATTTCTATTTGATTCTATTGAAAATATACTAATTAGTAATTTAAAAATATAAATTTAATACTCTAATAATTTTTTTACAATTTTTTTATGATTTTCCAAAATCAGAACAGCGAAACTCGAATCCATTCTGACCTTGTCTCACAAAAAATAATATATTTAAAAATATAAAATTCCGTTACTTAAACCGTTTCTTCCATATGAAACTAGACTCAATATGATTGAATTTCATATTCTATTCACCCTATAAATTGTTTCCTATTATTTTTGGTGAATTTTCAAAGTAGAGTCACTGCTATTGTCCAAAACTATTTTTAGTAAATTTCTTTACTCTTTTTCCATGGTTCTTTACATTACTTTCATTTAACCATACAAAGTCATTATACTTTTTATTTATATTAAATTATATATTTTATTTATATTAAATTTAATCACTCATATTTATGTGTAGATAACATACTCATTTTTTTAATCTTAATACTTTTTACAACACACATCATATTATCTCTTACTTGAAAGCTTTGTATTTCAAGTTTCTACATGTCATGCTTCATTACATACTTTCTATTTCAAGAATTTAGATTAAAATACACATTTCATACATTTTATTCACAACATATTTAATTCAATTTATTAAATAAAAGTATGGTTTGTATGAAAACTTACCTTTTTTATTAGGAGTTTCTTCCCTTTTTCCTCACTTCCATTTATTTCTCATCTTCCTCACTATCCTTCTCTTTTCTTCTAATTTTTTTCACTTTCATCTACCAATTTCTTGCTTCTAAATTGATAATATACTCTCTAGGATCTTTACTTCATATTTCCTCTTCGGTGTCTATGGAAATTCCCAAGAATTTGGGGTGAAATAGTGAGATTTCTTAGAAAGGGATTAAATTGTAAAGATGTCAAAATTTCTCCCTTCCTACATTCTTCCTCATGTTGGAAAGATGAAGAAAACATATAAAAAAATTTATAATTAAATTATTAATAAATATCCAATTAAATTATATTAATATAATATTTTATTAATTAAAAAAATCACAAAATATCACCAATACGATTGTGCAAATTTGCACTCTGAACAGCAGAAAAATGTGATTTTTATGTTTGTCAAGCATTCTAAGACGTATATATGAAAAAAATAAGAAGATAGGAATAGGTTGTCATAAAATATTCAAGAAAACAACTCAAAAAAACACCATTGAAGCCGATTTTGAAGCAGATTTCCGTCAAGATTGAAGACTCCCAGTTGATTTCTCAGGAGATTATACTGAGTTTCTTTATTTCTTTTGGGTATATGTCTCTAGGATGTTTTTATTTTCAAGAATGAACTAATTTCTAAATACCTAGGGGAGATGAACCCTATGGTGGATTATTTCATTTGATTTTTATTTTACGCAATAAATACTTAGATCTTGTTCTCAATTATGTATGTTTAATTCTTGGTTTGAAATTTCTAGACTATTAATCCATGTTTGATATGCTTAAATCAGAGGAGAAATATACCATGTTTAAGAGTAGATCTTGCGTAATTGAGTGGAGTTGCATGCAATCCTAGAAATAGGACGACATAAATCTACCGAATTAGAGTCAAACATAATAGGGGAATCCATAAATCAAGTTAATACGACAATAGGGGTTTTGATTAGAAATAAATTTCGATTAATCAACCTAGAGTCAGCTGCTCTTACTCTCAAAAGAGATATTAATATAAATTAAGGATTTCTATGGATCAAGATACTAAGTAAAGTAATTTTGTAATTTAGATTGATAATGACAGATGAAATCTAGGTGAATTCTTTCATGGGTATTGTTTGCTTCTTGGTTGTTAATCGTTTATTTCCTAAATTGTTTTTTATTTTTCGAGTTCATTAATTAAATAATTTAATTAATTTTAGTTTTTAAATCGATCACTCAAATTATTCGGTTAAATAATAGAAAAACTGTAATTACTAGTACTTTTAGTCTTCGTAGGAACGATATCTCTGCTCACTGTAGCTATACTATTAATTGATAGGTGCATTTACCTTAGTCAAATTTTTAGTTGGTTCACGATGCATAAAATTCCATCCTTAAATCATCACTTAATTTGGTAAAATTATGATTTAGTCCCTTGTATTTCTTCCACTTATTTAATTTGGTCCTTATTAATCCATTTTCCTTATTTTCTAAACCCTTCCATGCTTAAGATATTTACTATATTGGCCCTTCAACTTTTCCACTATTTACTTATGTGTTTATATCAAAGTTGTCCACTTGTGTTATAGTCACTAAATTATTTATATCTTAAGCTACAAAATTCTAAATTAAGATCCTCTTGATGTTTTTGAAACATACTCAAATATATTTTTACTATAAAATTTTAAGTATTTCTACTTTATTCAACCAGTACAGTAAATTCTTTAAATTTTCTCATGTTCTGATGTTTGACAGCTTTGACATTTCTTTATTAAAATTTAATTATCTCTTAGTAGGGGGTTCAAATGATGTTTCCATTTGATTTTATTAAAAATAGACTAATTAAGAATTTAAACATATAAATTTCATCCCCTCATAATTTTTTTACATTTTTTTTATGATTTTACAAAATCAGAACAAGAGAACTCGAAACTATTCTGACATTCTCCCACAAAAACTAATATATCTCAAAATAATCAATTCCATTACTTACACCGTTCTTCCATACAAAACTAGACTCAATAAGATTTAATTTCATATTTTATTAACCCTCTAACTAGAGGTGTCTATGGACCGAGCCGGCCCTAACCAAATTTTTAAGCCCGTCTGTTAGGCTCGAGTTTGGCCCGAAAAATAGGCTTGAAATTTTTTCCAAGCCCAGCCGGAAAAAAATACTAAAATCCGGGCCTGGCCCGGATGTATTAAAATTTTTTATATTTTTATATAATTTTATTTTAAAAAATATAATACATCAAAAATACTAAAAATATTAAAATAAATGTTTCCCAACAAATTAAAAATAAATTAAATAACAATATATATACTTAAATAACACTATGATAGGTACAACTTAACAAGCAAATTTGTAACACCCCTCACCCGTATTCAAAGCCGGAATAGGGTTACGGAGCATTACCAGACTTATATCATTAATAAACATCCATTTCACATACATATTTCAATCTCATGTAATCATCATTCAGCATCAAGCACTTTGTCCCTAATACGAGCCTACGAGGCCCTAAACATGCATTCGAGATGGTTCAGGACTAAACCAATAACTCAGGAAAATTTTACAACACTTAGAATTTTTTTACAAAATACAGGGGACACACGCCCGTGTGACCCGACCGTGTGAGACACGCTCTTGCCACAGGCCGTGTGGACATTCGAAATGGAAGCACATGGCCATGTTCCAGCCCGTGTTTGACCCCGTGTAACTCTCTGACTTGGGTCACACAGCCAACATTGTAACACCCCTAACCCGTATCCATCACCAGAACAGGGTTTCTGAGTATATCGTAACATTCAAAATGTTTTACAAATAATTTATGTAAATTACTATTCATTAACTGAGATCATTCGAAACGTCCCTTAATTGGACCCTCGAGGCCTAATACGAGCATTAGAATTGAGTCGGGACTTAATCGGGAACTCACACGCCTGTGTGGTCCAAGGGACACGCCCGTGTAACCCTAGGACACGCCCTTGCTACAGGCCATGTTCGACCCCGTGTAACTCTCTAACTTGTGCACACCCATGCCACACGCCCATGTGCTAGACCGTGTGGTTAATTAAATTCTTTTGAAATCAGGTGCAGGTTTTACATAGCCAAGTCACACGCCCATGTTCTAGGCCGTGTCGCACACACGGCTGAGACACATGCTAGTGTCTCTACCCGTGTGCTCAATTCTGAGCATTCTGTTTCTCAAAATTTAGGTGCAGGGGACACACGGCCTAACCACACGCTCATGTACCAGGCCGTGTGTCACATACAGTCTAGACACACGCCCATGTGTCTACCCGTGTGAATAAAATAAAACCATTTCTAACTTCATTTCTCACCCAAAATTCACACCAGTGACCTACACTTAAACTCACATCCAAATACCAACCAATTCAAGCATTCAAATTAAACAAAATTCATCATTCAACAAGGCATATCATTGCATGCATACATGTTTATAATCTTACATTGATATATTCCATATGTTAGACATAATTTGATCAACTACTTAACATATATTTGGCTACCATAGCATGACATTACAAGTATATCAAAACAACCATTACTATCTATTCCAATGGATAGATTACAAGCATCATTATCAAGCCACTAATGGTCAAGTTGTCCTATACATGTCATTATACCAAAATGATTTTTCTATATATACCTAAAATATGCTAGTTGATAGTGTGACGATACTCCAATGATCTCCAACCTTTGTGAGCTTCTGAGTACTATAAAATAGGGAAAAATAAAATGAAGTAAGCATTACATGCTTAGTAAGTTCGTATAACGGAAACTAAACTTACCAATCCCGTTTATTAAATCTAAGCATACAGTATCATGTTTTCCATCCATTAGCAAAACTACCTAAACACGTGTATTCAATCAAGCATGTTAGTCACCAAAATCTTCATATCAATCAAGTAAACATAAATGAGTTCATCATACAATATTCTTTAAAGTCATTATCATTTCATCTCATAATTCTCATACCATGTCAAGAGTTGTGTCCATTGAATTATTAAAATTTCCGATGGATGCTCAAGTAGTACACTCGAGGTGTATGATACAATAACCCGTCAATTCTTTTTCCATTAGGGCACTTAACCAAGGAACACACTCTCGAGCCACATATCGTATAACAGGATTGTAACATCCTAAAATAAGGCCTAGTCGGAACAGTGGTTTTGGGACCACAAATTCGATGTTGAAATATTTATTTTATGATTATTATGAGGTCTAGAATATGAGACTATACATGTGTTAAAGTTTCATGAAGAAATTCTATGAGTAAGGTGTCCAATTGAAAAATAAGGACAAAATTGAATAAATTGCAAAACTTGGATCCTAGAAGCAATTTTTATGAAATTGTTTTATATTATTAATTATAAGGTCTTAAAGAGCAATTTGCCTAATTTCTAAGTTTTTGGACAAAAATGGGCATGTATGGATGAAATTTGAAAGAAAGGGCTTGAGGACATTTTGGTCATTTGGTTAATTAATGAAATAAAATGGGAAAAATAAGAAAAAAAATCAGCCATTCTTCTCCTTCATCCAACCAAAATTCTCAAGCTCTCCATAGCTAGGGTTTTCAACATTTTCAAGCTCAATAGTAAGTGCTCCCAAGCCCCGTTTTTAATGTTCTTCATATTTTTTAAATCCTGGTAACTTACTCTCTCTATTTCTACCCATATTTCATGCTAGGATTCATGTTTAGAAATTTACCCATGCATGAGTTACTTGAATTTTGATGGTTTATGGAGGAATATGAAAGTTTAAAAGATGGTAAACAACTTTTACTAAGTGATTTTTCATGGAAATGACTTAAGGACCATTTTGTAAAAGTTGTAAAAATGGGTAGAAAGATGAGAAATAATGGAAAAATGTGGGCTGCCATAAGAGGAAAGAACATTCGGCTAGGCTTGGGTAAGGTAGAAATTGCATGCATTTCATTATACGAGCCTAGGGACTAAAATCGTAAAAATGTAAAAGGTTAGGGGCTAAACGGTCATTTGGACTGGGGTGAAATTTAGACTCAAAAAGATAATGTGAGGTGTTAATGATTCATTTTTATTGTTATAGACCCCGAGGAACAAATTTCGGAGGTTGACCGAGGAAAACGAAAGGTTTCAGAATAATCAAAATACGATACCAGAACGAGTACCTGGTAAGTTCGGATAACTTAAACTAAACTCATAATATGCCTAATTGCATGATTTACGAATGTATGATAATTTCATTTGATGATGGCATGAAAATCCATGAAATGCATCCTTAATAATGACATGTTGATAAATGTCCAGGTTGAGGTTAAAAAGGGAAATTCGATAGATAAACCATGATTTACATGTGACTTGAGATCCTGCATGTGTTGTAGAAAGGATTTAGCCTGGATGGGTAATCCGCTGATCTCAAATATAGAAAGGATCTAGCCCGGACGGGTGTTCCTTGAGTGATCGAGCCTCCTGAAGAATATGTGTGCATTGTGGATTTAGCCCGGACGGGTAATCTGATTAGGGTCTGAATTTAGCCTGGATTGGTAATTCAGATCTGAGCTCATTAAAGGTGTTTGTTGCTATAAGGGATTTAGCCTGGACTGGTAATCCTGTCGTAAGATGTGAGGTTCACGAGAGTGCATACATGAAATGATCGCTCTTATGACTTGACAGTAAATGGATAATCCATTGAGATTTCCGAGAAACTTAACGAGATAATATGAGATATGTATAATTGGAAATGTTGAATGATGAGCTCATCTAAGATTAATTACATGGTGCATTGTTATATGACTAACTTGTTGATTTAGTGCATGTGATAGGGAAACCATTCCATTCTTGTTGGTTTTATTGCCTAATATGGTTGTATGCTAATTAATCGGTAAGTTTACTTTCTAGTTATTCGGGCTTACTAAGAATGTAAATGATTACCCCTCTATTTTCCCTGTCTTACAAAACTCGAAGACTCGTAAAGATTGGAAGACAGTTGGAGAGTCAACACACTATCAACTAGTCCAGCTTTGGTATATAGACACTCTTATTTTGTTTAATGGCATGTATAGAGCTTTTGTTTATTTTGTTATATGTGTCATTTAATTTTCCAAAATGAAGGCATATAAAGGTATACATATTCATTTGTATATGGCCATGGGAATTAACTTATTGTGATGTAGGTTATGACCTACAAATTTGTGCATGTTTATGTCTAAATGTTCTTGTGATAATTAAATGTGGCATATCACAATTAAGTTTAAGTAATGTGACCAAATTACATGGGATGGCTTGGCCATAATTGGCAATGAGTTATAATAATGAGCCAATCTTAAAAGTGTTATAAGGTATAGAAATCCTTAATACAAAGGAAATAGCCTAGCATATGTAAAACCGATGAAATGAGGTTTACGTGCAATGAGGTTTATCAAGGTCATTTAAGTAGATAATCAGGCCTTGTTTTGTTATATGGAAAGCCATAAGTGAGAATAGATGATAGAGGGTGACCAAAGGTTTGGAAAATAACCTAACAAGGTCCACATGGGCGTGTGTCCAGGCCGTGTGTGACACACAGATGGTCCCATGGGTATGTGGTATGGCCATGTGTCCCCTGCACCTAAAATTTTGAAGTCAGAATGCATGGTAGTAAAACACGGGTAGAGACACGGCCTTGTGTCTCAACCGTGTGGAGGGCACGGCCTAGTACACGGGCGTGTGTCTTGGCCGTGTGCCCCTAAATACATGCTGACATCATAAACGAAATGCTTGAGTTTTTGGACACGGGTAACCACACAGGCGTGTCTAGGCCGTGTGAAGGACACGGGCCAGGGACACGGGCATGTGCTTGGCCGTGTGAAAACCCCTGTAGGTTCGAAATAGAAAATAAATTCAATTAATTCAACACGGGTAAGGGACACGTGCGTGTCCTAAAGCACACGGGTGTGTGCATTACATCTATATAGGCGTGTGAGGTTTGGTCTAGGTATTTTTCCAATATCTTTCTTAAGTCCTCAATTTATTCTCGGGCCATTTTCAATGTGTGTTTGGGGATCGTGGGCCCATAATAGGGACATTAAGATGAAATTTGATTGGTCTTATATTGGAATGAAATTTTATAACCCGTATTTCTCGAAAATGTTTGCGTACATGTCTGGTAACGCCTCGTATCCGGTCCCGATCTCGGGTACGGGTAAGGGGTGTTACAAGGATTACCAATACAGGCTAAATCCTCTATATAATGTATGCTCGGAAGAGCTCAATTAGGATTACTAGTCCAGGTTAAACCCTAATCGTAATGTATACTCGAGAGGTATTATATCAGGATTACCCGTTCGAGCTAAATCCTTTCTATAATGAGGTCAATGGGATTACTCATCCGAGCTAAATCCGTCTGCAACAAATGTAGGACCTCATCAATTTCGAGAAAGCATATATATTCATCGGAATTCAATATTCAATCGGAACTTAACCCTTTTTCCATCGTTACAAGCATGTGTTTGATTTTTTCATTATAGCAATCAAATAATTCACATCCATATAAGTCACATTACATACAAACACATCATTCAATTAATCATATTTACATGTTCGATTAAGTTACACGAACTTACCTTAACACTTGTTCGCGTAAGTAATCTACTAATCCAAAACCTTTTCTTTTCCTCGATCTAACCTCGAATTTGTGTTGTCCAGATCTATACGAATAGTGTTAATCATCAATTTCTCATATTTTATACTCATTTGGACTCAATTTATGTTCTAGGAAAAATTATCATTTTGCCCCTAATTTTTTCACAAATTCCAATTTCTTCTCTAGGCTCAGAAAATGTAACTTGTGCAATTTACTCCCTATTCCAAGCCAAACCAAAATCCTATTACAACATTTACAACACATGTATTCATAAAAAAGCAAAATTATTTTCATCAAATTTCACAACTTTAAAGTTTAGTCCCTAAATCATGTTTTCATCAAAAATCACTTTGTAAAAGTTGTTTATCTATCAACAAACTTTCATTTTCTACCATAAATTTCAAATTTTTAGCATATTTATCCATGACCCAAATTTCACACCTTCATAACTTTTCAAATTAATCCCCCAAATAGATAGATTAGACTATCCCGATTCCAAAAATATAAAAATTTCTAAAAACATTACTTGATTTCATACCTTTTTAAGCTTGGAAAGTTTTCTTCCTCTCACCTAGGGTTTCCATAGAAATTTTGGGGAAGAAGACATGAAAATAAGATGATAATTTCTTTTTAATTAACTATCATCTTTTAATTTTTGTGATTTCCAATTTAGTCCCTACTCTTTTTTAATTTTTCCATGGATGAGTCTCCCAAAAATGTACATACTTTACTTTAATGGTCTAATTACCATATAAGGACCTCTAGTTTTGAATTCCATAGCTATTTAATCATTATAGCTACTAGAATTCAACTTTTGCATTTTATACAATTTAGTCCTCATAATTAAACACTTAATCGATAAAATTTTTGTATCAAAATTTTCACACGACATATATATCATAATACAGACCATATAATAAAATAAAAATAAACTTTATTTTCGGATCGGATTTGTGGTTTCGAAACCACTGGTCCGATTTCACTGAAAAATGGGTTGTTAGAACTCTACCCCTTAAGGATTTTCGTCCTCGAAAATCTTACCAGTAAAAAGGTTCGGATATTTCTTCCTCATCGAATCCTCTAGTTCCCAAGTAGCCTCTTCTATACCATGTCGTTGCCAAAGAACTTTTACTAATGCTACCTTTTTATTTCTTAACTCTTTTATTTCCCGAGCTAAGATTTTAATTGGTTTTTCACTATATGTCATATCAGGTTAAATCTCTACCTCTGTTGGAGAAATAACATGTGAAGGATCAGATCGACACCGTCGTAGTATAGACACATGAAAAACATTATGAATCCGATCAAGTTCTGGTGGTAAAGCTAATCGATATGTAATCAGTTCGATTCTTTCTGTAATCTCATATGGTCCAATGAACCGTGGACTCAGTTTTCCTTTGCGTCCAAAGGAGAACTTTCTTCCAAGACGATACTTTCAAGAATACCTTGTCCCCGACTTGAAATTCTATTTCTTTTCATTTAAGATCAGCATAGGACTTTTGATGATTAGAGGCTACTTTCAAATTGTCCCGAATTACTTTCACTTTTTCCTTGATTTCACGGACTAAGGCCTCCTTTGGTTTACCAGTGAAGGGCAGTGTGGTGCAGTGAGGGATAGTAAACTCACTGGTATGCTGTTTGGTTCAACAGCACAGTGCAGTGAAAACTTATTTCAGCCACACTGATATGTTGAAAACAGGCTGGAGGATTCAGCTGCAGTGAAGGCCAGTACAATTGTAGGTATTTTTTTGAGACAAACATACCCATACTTTTATTTATTATTTTACCATTTTAGCCTTGAAACTTAAATTAATTTCTTCCCCAACCACAGTTGTTTTCAGATTTGGGAACCATTTTTATTAAAAATCATTCGTTTAGATACTTCAAAATTTGATCCAAGTATAATGTTACTATTTACGAAAATAATATTTATCATTGTTATAAAAGAATATTTAACTATAAAAAATTAAAAATTATTATCATTTTATCTAATAAATAATTTAAATTTATTATATAATTTATTAAAATATTTTGTAATAAAATATTGGAAGATAAATTTTAATATTTTATTAAATGAATTTATAAATTTACATATTTTAATAATTTTATATAAGTAAAATAATTTAAAAACTTCTATTATATATCAATTCTAATCTGATGTCCTTAATAGTCATTTTTTATTTTCACCTCATCGCTACAGCTGCGTTTGAATCCAAACACACACTCCACCGCTGTTTCTAATCTCACCGCTACAGTATCCAATCTCACCGCTACAGTAACCAATCTCACCGCCACCGCTGTTTTTAACCTCACCGGAGGTAAACACACCGCCCATCCAAACTAAGCCTAAGTCAACTCTGTGTAACTTTTTATCAATGAGTTTTGTCCAATACAATGGAGTTCTACATTTGCGACCATACAAAGCTTCATACGGTGCCATTTTGATGCTGGACTGATAACTGTTATTAAATGCAAATTCAACTAAAGGCAAATACCCTTTCCAATTACCTTCAAACTCAAATATACAACATCGAAGCATATCTTCCAAGATTTGTATTACCTGTTTAGATTGACCATCTGTCTGGGGATGAAATACAGTACTAAAGTGTAACTGAGTACCCAGAACTTCTTACAGTTTGCTCCAGAATCGAGATGTAAACCGAGGGTCTCTATCTGAAATAATGGAGACAGGCACTCCATGCAATCTGGAAATCTCAGAAACATATAATTCAGCTAATCTATCCAAGGAAAAATCCATATGTACTGGAATAAAATGTGCAGACTTTTTCAACCTATCAACAATTACCCAAATGGCATCTTTCTTCTTTGGAGACAAGGGTAACCCCGATACAAAGTCCATAGTGATTCTTTCCCATTTCCATTATGGTATCGTAACTGGCTCTAATAGTCCAAAAGGCAACTGATGTTCAGTTTTTACTTGCTGACATATCAAACATTTAGATACAAACTTAGAAGTATCTAGTTTTATTCCCGGCCACTAGTACATCTTTTTTTAGATCATTATACATTTTATTACTTCTAGGATGAATAGACATGTTGCCATTATGAGCTTCATTCAAAATCTTCTGTACTAGTTCTGAAATTTTCGATACACATACTTTGTCTCTGAATAACAGACAATATTTGGCCTCGATCTGAAATTCTGTGTTAAGAGTCGATTCACTTTGTATATTTTCTGCTTGCAACTTGCTATCATTTTTCTGAGCTTCAGAAATCTGTTGCAAAAGCATGGGTCTAGCTTTTAACTCAGCTATAATTGAACCATCATCAGATAATGACAATCAAGTATTCATAGCTCGCAAGGAAAATAGGGATTTTCTACTCAGAGCATCAGCAACCACACTGGCTTTTCCAGGATGGTAGTCAATAATAAGATTATAATCTTTTAGTAATTCAAGCCATCTGCACTGTCTCAAATTCAAATCTTTTTGAGTCACCAAGTACTTTAGACTTTTATGATCCGTGAATATGTGACATTTTTCACCAAATAAGTAATGCCGCCAGATTTTCAATGTAAACACTATGGCTTCCAATTCAAGATTATGTGTTGGGTAGTTTCTTTCATGTGGTTTTAACTGTCTTGAAGCATAGGCTACTACTTTACTTTCTTGCATCAAAACATAACCTAAACCATTCAATGATGTATCATTGTAAATTATAAATTCCTTACCCGATTCAGGCTGGACTAATACAGGTACTTCTGTCAATAAAGCTTTTAATTTATCAAAACTCTGCTGGCATTTATCAGTCCACTCAAATCTCACATCTTTTTAGAATAGACGGGTCATCGTAAAAGCTATCATTGAGAAACCTTTTACAAACCTCCAATAATAACCAGTTAGTCCCAAAAAACTTCTGACTTCAGACACATTCTTTGGTGGCTTCCAGTTAATAATGGCTAAAAATTTTTTTGGGTCTACTCTGACACCTTCAGTAGATACTATATGCCCAAGAAAACTAACTTCCCGTAGCCAAAATTCACATTTACTGAATTTGACGTACAATTATTTCTCTCGTAGGGTTTGCAACACTATTCTTAAATACTTTGCATGTTCATTTTCATCTTAGGAGTAAACCAAAATATCATCTATAAATACCACCACAAACCTGTCTAAATATGGGCTAAAAATTCTGTTCATCAGATCCATAAACACTACAGGTGCATTTGTCAAACCGAATGGCATCACAAGACATACATAGTGTCCATACCTGATTTTAAAAGCTATTTTTGGCACATTTGAATCTTTTACCCATAATTGATAGTAACCAGAACAGAGATCAATCTTCAAAAATACAGTGGCACATTTTAATTTGTCAAAAAATTCATCAATACGAGACAATGGATACTTGTTCTTTATTGTAACTTTGTTGAGCTGTCTGTAATCAATGCACAGTCTCAACGATTCATCTTTCTTCTTTACAAATAGAACCGACGCACCCTAAGGTGAGAAACTAGGTCAAGCAATACCTCTGTCAATCAATTCTTGCAACTATACTTTCAGCTCTTTCAATTTAGTAGGAGCCATCCTATAAGGTGCTATGGATATAGGTGTTGTACCCAGAACAAGATCTATAGAGAATTACATTTCTCTATCCGGTGGTAAACTATGTAATTTTTGTGGGAATACATCAGGAAATTCACATACAACCGGCACTAACTGAATCTTTGACTCAAATACTTTAGTATCTAATACATATGCAAGATAAGCATCATAACCCTTTTTGACATATTTTTGTGCTGATATTACTGAAATCACATTAGGTAATCCATCCAGTTTATCAAATTCAATATGAAGTAATTCACCACTCTCACATTTCAATATAATATATTTCAGTTTACAATTCACCACTATATCATATTGGGTTAACCAATCCATTTCCAAAATCACATCAAATTCGTCAAATGGCAGTAACATCAAGTCAGCAGAAAAACAATGATCTTTTACCATCAGTGGATAGTTCTTACAAACTTTATCCACCATAATACATAGGCCCAGCGGGTTTGAAACTTTAACCACAAATTCAGTGAATTTAACAGGTAAATTTTTAACAGACACTAAGTTTGTGCATATGTATGAATGTGTGGAACTAGGATCAATCAAAGCAGTAATATCAGTATCAAGTAGAGAAAATATACCAGTAATGGCGTCTGGTGTAGAGGCATCTTCTCTAGCACAAATAGCATATGTCCTTGTAGGTGCTCGTGCTTCAGATCTAACTGTTGTATCCTTGGTAGTACCTCGACTACCACTAACATTGCCAGGATGATGAGGTGGCCTACCCCTCGAAATAGGATTACTCTATTTTGGAGTTGGTTTTATCTCTTTTTCAAATCTTTCTAGACAATCTCTAAGAAAATGGTCAAGTGAACCACATCCAAAACAAGCTCCACTTCTAGACCGATATTCCCCATGATGAAATTTGTTACAATGTTTACATTTTGATTTGGGATTACCAACACTACCCACACTGGTCGCAAATGGAGATGAATACCTCGGGTTAGAACGTTGAGAACCCCACTCTCTTCCAGAATATCCCGTAGAGGTGGTAACACGATCATAATACTTCTTTGATTTCTTAGAAGCAAATTATTGCGACTTACTCATAGTTCTTTTTCCAGAAACCTGAGCCTCTCTTTCAGCTTGTTTCTTTTCCTTACTCAATTCCTCAACTTTGTTTGCTCGATTGGTTAACACTGCAAATTCCCTTATTTTGAGAATTCCAATCAATAACTTGATATCTTCGTTAAAACCCTCTTCAAAGTGTTTACACATCTCAGCCTCAGTTAGAACCCATTCTTTGGCATATTTACTTAGCCAAACAAATTCTTGTTCATATTTGGATACAGTTATACTTCCCTGTTTAAGCTCTAAAAATTCTTTCTTTTTTTGATCCATAAATCTTTGGCTAACATATTTCTTCCTAAATTCAGCTTGGAAGAATTCCCATGTAACGTTCTCTCTCGGTACAACTGAGGTTATGGTATTCCACCAATGGTAAACTGTATCTTTCAGTAGAGATATTGCACATTTCAAACATTCGGCAGACGTATAAGATAATTCATCAAAAACCCGGATGGTATTTTTCAACCAAAATTCAGCCCATTCTAGATCATCATCTGCAGTAGCCCTAAATTCTTTCACCCCATGCTTACGAATTTTATCTACCAGAGGCTTACCTGTTCTAGCGGGTTCAGCACCCTATGGTACCTCAGGAATCGATTGAGGAATAGGTGGGGGAGGTTGTTGTACAACAGGATTTGTTCTTAAATACTCAGTAAACTATTCATTCATCAACTGAAAGAAGGCCTATTTTGCCTCCTCACTTCGGCCTTCGGACATGGGTCTTTCACTACTAGACGTAAACATAACTTTTTGAACTGAAGCTGAAGCATTGCTACTAGTTTCCTCGGATTCAGCTCTAGCTTGGTTGGATGACATTACTATATGAAAAACACATTTAAAATGATCAGAAGTCATCACACTATCACAAATTATATAATGACATGTATAGCTAAACTTTTATTTTCTATGTTAAATTTGAGAATCGACTAAACTGTAGCTTTGATACCACTAAATATAACACCCTTAACCCGCATTTGTCTTCAGAACAGGGTTTCAAAGTATTACCAAAATATTTAAAATATTTTACAAATAATTTATGTAAATTACTATTTATTAACCGAGATCATTCGAAACGTCCCTTAATTGGACCCTCGAGGCCCAATCTGAGATTAGAATTGAGTCGAGACTTAATCGGGAACTCTAAGAATTTTTTGCAAATTTTCAAAAAAAAATTTCAAGGTGCAAGGCTCACACCGTGTGGTCTAAGGGACACGCCCGTGTGACCTTGGGACACGCTTGTGCTACAGGCTGTGTTCGACCCCGTGTAACTCTCTAACTTGTGCACACAGCCATGCTAGATGCCCATGTGCTAGGCCGTGTGGTTAATTAAATTCTTTCGAAATCAGGTGTAGGTTTCACACAGCCAAGTCACACGCCCGTGTTCTAGGCCGTGTCACACACACGACTGAGACACACGCCTATGTCTCTACCCGTGTGCTCAATCTTGAGCATTCTGTTTCTCAAAATTTAGGTGTAGGAGAGACACGACCTAACCACATGCCTATGTAACAGGCCGTGTGTCACACACGGTCTAGACACACGCTTGTATGTCTACCTGTGTGGACAAAATAAAGCCAATTATGTAACACCCCAACCCGTATCCTTTGCCGGAACAGAGTTACGGAGCATTACCAAAACATTCAGAAACATTTATAAATAACATATGTAAATGACTATTCATTTACCGAGATCATTCATAACGTCCCTTGATTGGGCCCTCGAGGCCCAATACGAGCATTAGAATCGAGTTAGGACTTAATCGAAAACTTTAAGAATTCTTTGTGACTTTTTAAAAATTTTCCAAGGTGCAGGGCTCACACTCCCATGTGGTCCAAAGGACACGCCCGTGTGACCCTGGGATACGCTCGTGCTAGAAGCCGTGTTCGACCCCGTGTAACTCTCTAACTTGTGCACACGGGCATGTGGCAGTGTGGTTAATTAATTCAATTCGAAATTAGGTGCAGGTTTCACACGGCCAAGACACATGCCAGTGTTCTAGGCCGTGTGGCACACACGGCTGATACATATGCCCGTGTCTCTGCCCAAGTGCTCAACTCTGAGCATTCTGTTTCTCAAAATTAAGGTGCAGGAGACACACAGCCTAACCACATGCCTATGTTACCAGGCCGTGTGTCACACACAATTTATACACATGCCTGTGTGTCTACCAGTGTGGACAAAATGAAGCCATTTCTAGCTTCATTTCTCACCCAAATTTCATCCATGACCTGCACTTGAAACACACATCCAATACCAACCAATCCAAGCATTCAACTTAAGCAAATTTCATCATTCACAAGGCATATCACAACAAGCACACATGATCACAACCTTACCTTAGTTTAACTTAGGCATTCATAACATTGATCACATACTCTTAACATAACACATGTGTATATATATATATATCATAATAATCTACTTAGTCATACCAAAATGAACCATCACTAGCCATTCCAATGGCTAGGTTACAAAATAACATTTCAAGCCACTATTGGTCAAGTTGTCCTATACATGCCATTATACCAAAATGATTTTACTAAGTATACCCAAAATGACTAGTTGATAGTGTGACGATGCTCCAGTGATCTTCAACTCTTATGAGCTTTCGAGCACTATAAAATAGGGGAAAAATAAAATAGAGTAAGCATTACATGCTTAGTAAGTTCGTATAACGAAAACTAAACTTACCAATACCATTTATTGAATCTAAGTATACAATAACAAGCTTTCCATCCATTTGGCAAAATTGTCTAAACACATGCATCCAATCAAACATGTTATTCATAAAATCTTCATATAAATCAAGTAACGTAGATGTGCCAATCATGTAGGGTATATTGACTTATGCCACACGGCCAAATCACACACCCGTGTGCTAAGCCTTGTAGAGCATACTGACTTGATCTTTAATTCAACACTAGGGGACACATAGCCGTGTAACCTGACCGTGTGTCACACAAGGCTGAGACACACACCCGTGTCTTTACCCATATGGACAAAAAGAAGCTATTTACCAAGCCATTTTGCCACCCAAGTTTGCACAAACCTAAACCAACCCAATTGGCACAAAAACATGGCATAAATAGGCATTCAACCAACCTCAACCAAGCATAATTCATACCATTTCAATACCAACCAATACAAAACATATCAATACCACAATTCATACCAAAATTCTTAATCTCAAATCATAAATATGAGTACTTCCAATTTTGCATCATTTAGCCTAATCTCACAACCATATAACTTCTCAAATATCAACCATTTAGTATCCCTAATTACCAATTACCACCAAGCACCACATATCCAGCATTCAACACATAACCAAAGCCATATACACATATGTAAATGCAACCAAATCAACCAAATTAAGCCAACTCTCATGGCTATATATAAAACCAAAACATTTAAAATTTACAAGCCATTTCAAATGAATAAATTCATTAACAACACATATGCCATAATGACCAAAGTTCCTATACATGCTATATACTCAAAATACTTAATTTCAAAAGTACCAAAGTGATAGTTGGATAGTGTGATGAGGTCTTCAATGATTCCCAAATCCGAGCTAGCTTTGATTTCATTATAAAACATGGAAAATTAAACAAAGTAAGCTATAAAGCTTAGTAAGTTCGTATAACAATTAAATAAACTTATCATATATGCACAGTTTAAGCAAATAAAATGTAACATAACATATTTCATATTGAATCACCAACCTACCACATTTTTCATTAACAAAGTTAGATAACTTTCATAAATTCCCTCATTTCAATACTTGTTCGGTTCATGAACATACTTGTATCATCTTGTAACAAACTTATACTCATCCACATATTTGATATACTCGTTGAACCATTTGGAATACTATCGGATACACGGGAAACTCACACCCTAAGTGCCACAGACATAGCCGTAGCTATCTCAATCTCGTATCATATATAAAGCTCACTCTCGAGCAATCAACGGGTCTGCTCACACAAGCTGACGATCATGAAGAAGCTACATGATAGTGCTCACACAAGCTGACGAGTATCTACAACAAATACTAGATAACTCAGCCACCAGTAGAATGTACGAACCAGCACCCAAATCACATAACCCTTAATGACATGTCATTCGTATCCTAATTTATTCCTAAGGTTCAACTGGGATTTTACACTTGCAATTGTCGTCGAATAGTTTCGTAAGGTCGTATTCACAATTTATGCAATATTAAAGCATTTAAAACACAATTATAATAATGCTTATTAACATACGAACTTACCTCGAATGCAAAAACGGCGTAATAAGTCGATTAGTCCGAAACATTGTTCTTTCCTCGATCTAAATCCATATTTCGCCTTTCTTGATTTAAATAATATCAAATTTAGCTTATTTAACTATCACTCTATTCAATTTAATCCAATACACACATTCAGACAAATTTACACTTTTGCCCCTAACATTTCAACATGTTTACAATTTAGTCCTTATTTCATAAAATCACAAATTCACGCAATTCAACCAAAACGCATGCTATAAAAATTCCAATTAGGTCCCTAGTAGTCCATATTTTTCATTTATTTCATAATTTAACCACAAAATTTACACATTTCACAATTTAATCCCTAATTGAACATTTTACTAAAAATCACTTTATAAATGTTGTTTATCTAACAACAAGCATACATTTTCTATCATAAAACATCAAAACACACATATATTCATCAATGGAAAAACCCTAAACCTTTAAAAACTTTACAAATTAGTCCCCGGGCTAGCTAGACTAAGCTGTAATGATCTCAAAAATATAGAAATCATTAAAAAAGGGGACAAACTATACTCACATGCAAGCAAAAATGAGAAGGCCGAATGCTCAAGCTTCCATGGCTATTCTTCTTTTTTATATTCGGTGGTGATATCACAATTATAAAGATGATATCCTTATTTTCATTATTTTACTTAAGATTATTTATTAATTTACTTATTTAACCTTTGTTATATTTCATTAAAATTCACTTAATCATGTCCAAGAATGCCCACTAACTTTATAAATGGTCTAATTACTACATAAGGACCTCCTATATTTAATTTCATAGCCATTTAGTACTTTTACCTAATAGAACACAAGTTTTACACTTTACGCGATTTAGTCCTTTTTATCAAATTAAACACGCAAACGATAAAATTTCTTAATGAAACATTCAGACAATCATACTATCATGCTGTAAACATTAAAATAATAATAAAATAATTATTTTGACCTCAGATTTATGGTCCCAAAACTACTATTTTGATTTGACTAAAAACGGGCTGCTACAAAATGCCTCTAAAATAGTAACAAAATTAACAATAAAATAAGAGTTATATAATATCCAAACAATAAAAAAAATAGTAGCAACATAATAGTGAAATGGTAGCAAAATAGTGAAAAAAAACAAGAAAATAAAACCAAAACAATAATAAAAAAAAAGTAGTAAAAAATTTAGTTTTTTTTTTTGCATATTCGGGCCAGGCTAGGTTAGGCTCGAGCCAAAAGAACCTTACCGATGCCTGGTCCATTTTCTAAACGGGCCTTATTTTTGTGCCCAAGCCTATTTTTCGGGCCTATATTTTTAAACAAACCCTCCCACTTTTCGGGTGGACCTTCAGGCCGGGTCGAGTGCCCTGGCCCATGGATAGGTCAACCTCTAACTCATTTCTTATTATTTTTGGCGAAATTTCAAATTAGAGACACTATTGTTGTCCAAAACTGTTTTTGGTAAATTTCTCTCTTTTTTTTCAATGGTTCTGTACATTACTTTCATTTAATCATACATATCCATTATACCAAAAAATCCTATCCTTATAAAATATTGAAAATAATAAAAATAATAGTATAATGGAAGTAGGGTCAAATCCTCAGAGACCGGATTTGCACAATTGCTTGTTCCTCGAAATCCTGAACAGAATCGTACCCAAGAAAACTTGCGTACTTGGAAAAAAATAAAAAAATAGAATTAAAAGTTCGGATTGAATTGAAACTACAAAAATTAAAATTGAAATAGTAGAAATAAATAGAGTTGAAGAAAAAAGAGTTCTTGTGAAGAGATTCCAACCTCAAGTTGCCTCGATCTGCCTTGGATTCAATCCTTGGCTTTTAGTTGATCCTTCTCAAACAGAATAAGCCAGTCATAGTGGAAGAGAACGCCTACGACCACCAACTCCAAGAATTTAGACTTACGATTTAGCGGAACCTGACTCTAGCCAACAATCGCTTCTGTGGGATCATCTTATGCTAGATCATCACTTCTCATTAGCGAATCCAATGCCATTTTGTCTCTTGGGCTCACCAACCTCTGACGCAGTAAGCTAACGAATCGACTATGCAACCTTCCCAAAACATACAAAGCGGCCTCCTTTGCACATGTTGAAAAGATCACCTTTTAAGGAACATGGATGAAAATGTCAGCCCCGTAATGCGAAGAAACAATGAATACTCGTCGAGAAGGCTAAGTACGGATTCTAAGCCTCATGAACCCTTTTTGGGGAACTTTGACAACCTTCGGCTAGATAGATTTAGTGGCTCATGCTTTTTGTGGAAAAAGAAATAAATATAATGGAAATGAAATTTTTGTTGAAAAAAATATGAAAAGAATAAAAGGCTAAACTTTTTGGGGGAGAGAGTGTTTACAGAAAAGATGAACGAAATTTGTGTCACTCCATCCCCTATTTATAGTACTAGGAAACCTAGTCTATTCCTAATTAAATTTTAAAAGATAATTAAAGATAATTAAAGATAAATGAAGATAAAAGCTAAAATTAAATCTAAATAATAATTCTTAATAATTATCCTAATATAATTGAAATTAAAATAAAGTCTTGTGCTATAAAATCTCTTCTTTGCACTTTTTTCCCAAATCTTCCACAATTTGTATTTTCGGCACCACCTCTTGCATGTTGGCCGATTTTATCTTTAAATTTACGCTTTTAGCCCTCAAATTTCCTTTTGCCTTCAATTTAGTCCCTATAAGATAAAAAACCATAAATAACTCAAATTAGTAGGATCGTACTCAAAATAAACATATAATTAATACATAAAAATATGTCATTCTAGAGTATTATCAAATTCCTCTACTTAGCCCATGCTTGCCCTCAAGTATGGTTCCTATCAACTGTGAAATTTAGATATTGTCATGAAAGAAATACTACTCCAAAGTTTCATAACAAGTAGGCATAATGCATATGAAAAATAAAGAAAACCTTTAGATTGCTTTAAGAAAACTGAAAAAGTATTCCAATTAATACACACAAACTTCAACTTGGATTATTTCATGAAAATTAAGTAATTTACTAAACTTACCAAGACACCTTGTTCGTTTCCACCTTTAGTCCCCAAATTTAATTTTATTATTAATACATCACTTTTTTTCTTTTTCTATTTTTATTTAATTTTCTTTTTATCATTATTATTATTGCTTAAGAATACATTGAACCTTTTGACGCTAAGAGAGATGACAGCCAAGCACCCCACCCTGGTTACTCATCCCAACATACTCCTAATTTATTATATTTTTCTTAAGAACATATCGAACCTTTTGACGTGAAGAGATAGGATAGCCAAACACCCCACCCCGATTACTCTACCCAACATATTCCTAAAAAAATTTATTTAATTCCGGTTAGCGGAGTTATCTAATACGTCACATAACCTTTTGACGCGAAATAGGATGACAACCCAAGCACCCTACACCGGTTACTTAGTCAGTCACGTTGTAAGCTATACTCATAACCATGAAAGTATCACAATTTATTATAATGAAACAAAATTTTAAATTAGAGGACTAGAAAAAACAATCAAGTGTCAACAATAAGTTTCGGCAACTACCTAACAGTCATGAATAGAATTTCAGCATGCAAATTTTATTAAGTGTTCTCTTTACATTTAAACTTAATCAATTTTACTATAAGTAAGGTAGGGTTAACTCTATCAATCATAATTATTCAGTAAAGAAATAAAATGTTGGAGATGAAATCAAATAGGCAAAATCATAACTAACTTAGTAGACAAGAATCATGCATGAAGGTCAAATAGTGAGCAAGTCATGGTCAAATTCTTGGGCATGAAAAGAGGCAGAATATTCTAAACATATATATATGGTTAGCAACGAGCACACATTAGCAACAACAACAAAAACAACATATAAAATGACAGAAATAATGAGGAATGCCTTCCCTCTACTTAAAACATATTGTCCTCAATGTGGAATAAAATAAATAAATAGGTGGAAGGAAAAAAAAATTCAGAAAAACTCCCCATGTAGTTACTGTCGTTCACACATAGCTGCAAGGAGGGTAGGATAAGAGATGTTGGTGGAAGCATGTCAATTCATGAGTTTTCTTCCTCGCTGGTTTACCTAGACAAAAAAAGAGAAATTTATTAATATCCAAATAAAATAAAGTAATAAATAAATAATAAAATAAAATAAAATAAAACAATAATTAATAAAATAAAAATAAAGAAAAACAAAAATTGGGTTGCCTCCCAACAACAAGCGCTTGTTTAACGTCGCTAGCTTGACGCCCCAAATAATATTGGGGTTATTCCAACTGAATTCTTTCGTTTGTATGAGTTTGAAAACTCTCCCTTTTTATTACATCTACCCTATTTGGGTTGAATTGTCCTTATGCTTCTTTCTTTGGTTTCATATTTTCCTTCAAGAAAATCTTATATGCGTTTGTCAGGGGGTTAGTCCCTTTTAAGTTGACAATGGTCTCATCATTCTCCAAAAATGCACGTTTGAGATGCTCGAAAAGTGATTTTAATTTCAGATTTGGTGCCTACACAACATAAGGTAGAAGTTTAGTATCCATAGAAGCCAATAAATTATTAACAAATTCAAAATCATCAAACATCATTTTAGATTTATCTCTATCAGATGACTCAAAAGTTTCTTGTACTAAAAAGTCAATTATGTCCACACGGTTTATGTTCAAGATTTCACTTGGGTGACTAATAGCATTGTAAACATTAAACTTCACGATCTCCCCGTCAAACTCCATGGTGAGGGTTCTGCTACACACGTCAATCTTAGTATTTGCAGTACTAAGGAAAGATCGCCCCAACAACATGTCTGAAGATCTAGGAGTGTTATCCTCTTCCATTTTTATCACATAAAAGTCTGCAGGAAATATAAGTTTGTTAAATTTCATCAATACGTCCTCGAGGACTCATTCGGGATGCACAATGGACCTGTCTGGTAACTGAATGATAACACTTGTTTTTGTCAAAAAACCGCGTTAAGTGATTTATAAACAGAAAAGGCATGACATTTGTAAAGGCCCCTAAACCACACATAGCTTTTTTTTTAATTTCTAAGTGACCTATTTTGCATGGTATTGCAAACATGCCCTTATCTTTGCATTTCGCTGGCATCTTCCGCTATAATACTGCAAATACATTCTCACCAACGCTTACCCTTTCATTACGAGTTAATTTTCATTTGTTGATGCAGAGCTCTTTGAGGAGCTTGGCATAATGAGGAATTTGTTTGATGGCATCCAACAGTGGTATGTTGATCTCGACATTTTTAAATGTTTCGAGGATTTCCTTATCCTCTTTACCTTTCTGACATTGGTTCAATCGTCCTGGAAACAGAGGTTGAATTATGGGCAATGGAGGTTTTGTTCGGACCTGTTCATTGTTCTAGTGCTTTTCTTGGATGGAATCTTGGCCAAGATTTCTGCCAGAAATTGGTTCTAGTACTTTTCCACTTCACAACGTCACTACATTTGCATGTTGTCTTGGATTAGGTTCCGTTTGTGACAGTAGCTTCCCTTGTGAGTTCATTTTCTCAATTGATGTGGTCAACTCTCTAATAGACACCTCGGTTTTCTGTTGAAAATCCTTTGTTTCCTTTCGAAAATCAAGAGTTTGTAGTAGTATTTGCAATTGGAAATCAAGCATATTTGCTGATAATTTATTAACTATGGTTTCTAGAGAGGTACCTGAATCTTGCGTTTGTTGTGGAAACCGATTTTAGTATGACTGGTTATACTGCATGTTTGCCCCATAACTCAAGTTGGGATGGTCTCTCCATCCTAGGTTGTAGGTATTAGCGTAGGGGTCATATTGCCTTTATGGTGTCCCAGGAAAGTTCCCCACAGCATCCAAATGGGCTATAGTATCATCATACAAACTAGGACATGCATCAGTTGTATGCTCAAGTGTACCACATATTCGGCACAGTCGGGCCGGTTTACTTTTTTGTAAAAAGAGTATTCACAATATTAGTAAGCCTATCAACTTTATCTTCTAAGATTGAATTAATTAGCTGGTGAACCCTTCTAGTGGCTCAGGATTGGCTCAAAATCACTAAGTATTTATAGCCATCGTGGATATCAAGTCCTTTACTTGTTGATGAGTCATGTTGACCAACACTCCTCCAATGGCGACATCTACCATATTCATCTCTATGGGTTTTAAGTCTTCATAAAATTATTAGAGTAGAGACTGTTCCGTTATACCATATTATGGGCAACTTGCACACAACTTCTTGAATCACTCTCAATAGTCGTAAAGAGACTACTTCTTTTTGCCTTATCTTAACGATCTCCCTTCTTAATTCAGCTGCACGTGATGCTGGAAAAAACCTGTTGAGAAACAAACGAGAATGATCAGCCCAAGTTGTAATAGATCTAGTAGGAAGATAAAACAACCATTCCCTAGCAGAATCTGCTAAGGAAAAATGAAAAGCACGTAATTTGATTTGAACCTTAGTTACCCATTGAGGTTTCATGCTAAGACAAACCATATGAAACTCTTTCAGATGTTTGTGGGGATTTCCATTTTGTAACTCACGAAAAGTTGACAGTAACTAGATTAAACCTAACTTTAGTTCAAAATCAGTATCCATAGTAGGATACGTGATGCATAATGGTGGTTGTTCTGCCGGAGCGTCAACCAGTTGCTGAATCATTTGAGCCATTGGTTGATGTGCTAGATTCGAGTTTTCATTAACCCTAGCATTAAGCACTTCTTCTGGTGAATTGACTTCTGCTTTTTTGTTTTCAAGTGTTTGACTAGGGTTTTCGTTAACCCTAGACTCAACTTCGTCATCGACTTCGATTTCTGGTGGTGGGTTACTCTGAGTCCCAACCACTCCTGATTGCTTTTTCTGTAACTTTGTCTCCTTGCGGTTAGCTCTCGTAGTCTTATCTATTTCTAAATCAAACGAAAGAATACTTGGAGCAAATATAGTCATAAGAAACAAAGAAACAAAATTAGTACATTACCAGTCCTCGGCAACGACGCCAAAATTTGATGCGACCGTTGAGAGCACAAAAAATATCTTATCCCTATAAAATATTAAAAATAATAAAAATAATAGTATAAGGGAAGTAGGGTCAAATCCTCAGAGACCGGATTTGCACAATTGCTTGTTCCTCGAAATCTTGAACATAATCTTGCCCAAGAAAACCTGCGTACTTGGAAAAAAAATAGAATTAAAAGTTTGGATTGAATTGAAATTACGAAAATTAAAATTGAAATAGTAGAAATAAATAGAGTTGAAGAAAAAAGAGTTCTTATGAAAAGATTTCATCCTTCAATTACCTCGATTCGCCTTGGGTTCAATCCTCGGCTTTTAGGTGATCCTTCTCAAACAGAATAAGCCAATTATAGTGGAAAAGGATGCCTACGACCACCAGCTCCAAGAATTTAGACTTACGATTTAGCGGAACTTGACTCTAGCCAACAATCGCTTATGTGGGATCATCTTATGCTAGACCATCACTTCTCATTAGCGAATCCCACGCCATTTTGTCTCTTGGGCTCGCCAACCTCTGACGCAGTAAGCTAACGAATCGACTGTGCAACCTTCCCAAAACATACAAAGCGGCCTCCTTTGCACATGTTGAAAAGATCACCTTTTAAGGGACATGGATAGAAATGTCAGCCCTGTAATACGGAGAAACAATGAATACTCGTCGAGAAGGCTAAGTACGAATTCTAAGCCTCATGAACCCTTTTTGGGGAACTTTGACAACCTTCGGCTAGATAGATTTAGTGGCTCATGCTTTTTGGGGAAAAAGAAATAAATATAATGGAAATGGAATTTTTGTTGAAAAAAATATGAAAAGAACAAAAGGCTAAACTTTTTGGGGGAGAGAGTGTTTACAGAAAAGATGAGTGAAATTTGTGTCACTCCATCCCCTATTTATAGTACTAGGAAACCTAGTCTATTCCTAATTAAAATTTAAAAGATAAATATAGATAATTAAAGATAATTAAAGATAAATGAAGATAAAATCTAAAATTAAATCTAAATAATAATTCTTAATAATTATCTTAATATAATTGAAATTAAAATAGAGTCTTGTGCTATAAAATCTCTTCTTTGCACTTTTGCCCCAAATCTTCCACAATTTATATTTTCGGTACCACCTCTTGCATGCTGGCCCATTTTATCTTTAAATTCATGCTTTTAGCCTCCAAATTTCCTTTTGTCTTCAATTTAGTCCCTATAAGATAAAAAGCCATAAATATCTCAAATTAGTAGGATCATACTCAAAATAAACATATAATTAATACATAAAAATATGTCATTCTAGAGTATTATCAATTACTTTCATTTAATCATACATAGTCATTATACCTTTTATTTATATTCAATTTAATCACTCATAATTATGTGTAGATAACATGCTCATTTTTTTTAATCATAATGCTTTTTACAACACACATCATATTATCTCTTACTTGAAAGTATTTCAAGTTTCTAAATGTCATGCTTCATTACATGCTTTCTATTTCAAGAATTTAGATTAAAATACACATTTCATACATTATTCACAACATATTTAATTCAATTTATTGAATAAAAGTATGGTTTGTATGAAAACTTACATTTTTTTTGTCAAGAGTTCTTTCCCTTTTTCCTTACTTCCATTTATTTCTCATCTTCCTCACTATCCTTCTCTTTTCTTCTAATTTTCTTCACTTTCATCTACCAATTTATTGCTTCTAAATTGATGAATATACTCTCTATGATCTTTGCTTCATATTTCCTCTTCGATGTCTATGGAAATTTCCAAGAATTTTGGGTGAAATAATGAGGTTTCTTGGTAAAGGACTAAATTGTAAAAAAAATCAAAATTTCTCTCTTCCTCCATTCTTCCTCACATTGGAAAGATAAAGAAAACTCATATTTCCTCCCTTTTATACCAATATTTTTATAATTAAATTATTAATAAATATCTAATTAAATTATATTAATATAATATTTTATTAATTAAAAAATCACAAAATATCACCAACATAATTATTACATTCTAGAATTATCTCTCTTGCTAATTGACCATTTTACCCTTTATGATCTTTCAAAATTCCATCCTTGAATCATCACTTAATTTGGTAAATTACGATTTAGTCCCTTGTATTTCTTCCACTTATTCAACTTGGTCCTTATTAACCTATTTTCCTTATTTTTTAAACCCTTCAACCTTTAAGATATTTACACTATTGGCCCTTCAACTTTTTCATGTTTATTCTTTAACCCCTCATGTTAAATATTTACACTTAAACCACATAAATTTTCATATTTTTATGATTTAGTCCCTAGCTCAAATTAATATTTCACAACATACTTCTTATTTCATTATTCTCTGACATCCCTTATCCTTTACTTTATTTATATCTTATTTCACTAAAAATCTATCTCCATATTTTTTTGATCAAAAGGTTTTAGGGATGTTACATTTGACCTCATCTTTTTGGAGAATAAAATTTGACTTTTCTCCTTCCAAAATCCATCAAACATAGGCTAAAATCTATCTCCTCTTGTTTTAGTATCTTTCTTTTCAAATCGATTTTCTTTTCATTCTTTTTAATAATTTTTTTGTTTAATTTTTAGATTTAGATTCTAAACATTTTCAACAACTTGAAATCAATCCATCTGCTACCTTTGGAATCTTTAAGATTTATCTTTAAGGTTTGCCACAATTCAATGAGTTCATTTATCCTTATTGTCTTAATGTCCTTGGCATTTTCTATAACAGTCACCTAGATCGCAAATCGTTTAAGCAAAGATCTTAAAAACTTTTTGACTTTCTTTTGCATTGGAGTACTCTTTACTAAAAGCAAATACCTGGCTTTTAATGTTAGACAAATTTGCATGAAACTCATACAGAGATTCATCCTCCAACATTCTTAGAGTTCAAACTTTGTTGTCATCATTTGAAGTTTGGACAACTTCACAATAGTTGTGCCTTCATAGATAGTCTCAAGAATAACCTTTTTTTTTCAATAGTACACTTGGAGATACATTTGAAATCTTAAGGGTCCATTTCACTAAAAATTACATTAAGTGCCTTCGAGTTAGCTTTAGCGAACTTAGCATTTTCAATAGTCCAAATAGTTTTAGTTTAGGAGTCTTCACACCATTTACATAAATGGTAGGCTCTTAATAAATGCCCTTGTGCTTACCATCCAGTAGGCATAATTAAAGCCATATAGCATAGGGAGTTTTGATATTGGTGTTCATTGCATCTATTAAACAATTCAATGATAGGATTTTCACTTAGTTCGTAAAGTGTCTAGCTTTGATACCAATTTAAAAAAATTGTTGAATTTGTCTATCAGTTGCACATTCAATTGTAACTAGCTTTAACACCACCTAGATGACTAAAAATCAGAGATGGGCACAAAAGTTGGTTATGAAGTTTAGAAGAACTTCCTACCTCAGTGAAGCCTTACCAAGAAAGTAATCCACAATCAATATGATATAAAATTGTGATTTAAGTTCAATTCACTCACCAAGTTGTTACCTTACTCCTATACATCAACTAGGTCACTTTCGACATTAAGACTTTCCCCTTGAAAGCTATTACAAATTGAAACTAAAAGGATAGGCTTTTAAAATGATTTTACACTAAAATAAGTTCCTCACAATGAACAAAATAAATGCTCTCTATCTCACTTTTTTAATCACAATAACAAGCATCCTCTTAAATAAGCATATATGAGCTTGGCAAAACTTCAACCAATGTGAACTTTAAACACCTTGAAATTAGCTCAAGTAGGTCTTCAATATGGAATCAAAATAATGTAGTTATTCTAGGAATAAAGTTCTTTTATAAGAAGGATCTCCTAAATTAAGGAAACTCAATAACGTTAAAAGTCTTTAAATGAGTCCTTACTAGAATTAAATTTAACATAGTCCAACCCAATAAATTATTACCAAAAATCCTCTAAGATATGTATGAAAAAGGTCCAATATTTTTTATCAAAAATTGCAAGTTGCACAACCCAATTGCAAGGCGAGTTGCAGCTGTGTTACATTTGGGACATGCAGTTAGCACTACTAAAAATTTTGGCTCATGCAATACAATGCTTTCTACTTGAAGGACAGTTTGGTTTACGTTGAAGTTGGTATTTCAAGGGTTTTAATAGGGGACTTGACTTTAATTGATTTGGGGACCTCATTCAAACATATTATGAGGCTATTTATGGTAAGTTGCCTTCTGCTCTAATTTGTCAATTTAAAGATTTTAACAGGCCGGAAATACTAGAATCCTACTACAATGAATTTGGAGTTAGATTGCCGTAATTAATGTAATAAAAATAGTAGGATTTTTCTTATAAATGTAATAACACAAATTCAAATTTCAAGAAGAGCGAGATCCACTAAGATTTGTTTCATGAAAAACCTAGAGGGATGCTTTTGCTCCGTTGATGTGCGTGGGTAAGAAGGATAAAAGGGTATGCATACACAAAGGAAAGAGTTTAGTTGATTTAAAGCTGACATTCTTCGAAGATATCTTCCTCTTTTTAGTAAGTAATGCTTTTTCATCATCTTTACTTTCTATCATCCCTTCCCTCAATTCCACACCCACCACCCGTGCGTGCACAAAAACTGTTATTGACTCTACATCATTGATAGACTGTTGCAGTGCTTTGGTCTCGTTTTAGTGGGAGCAATGTATATGACTTTATATTTTCTTTATTTGGCCATAGCTTTTATGCATATAAATGTTGCTCCAATTTTCCATTAGCTAGATGAATGTTTAGTTATCTGCATTTATAAAGCAATTAGTAGTGCACGATGATACACTGATACTTAGTGGTGGGAGAGCTCGTACTAGCCACATAAATCCCTAGTACATTAGCCTTTGTCGTGTTCTTCTCTCCCAGTGGGTTTTTGTTGTTTCTTTTGTAACATGAATTTCTCTTTCTAGTTCCTGTCCTGAATATTTTCTGTCTATTAAAACATATAACTTGGCATCCATGAAAACTTGTCATCTTTCTTCATGGGCATTTATGAGCATTCCTTCTGTGACTGTGCTCTTTCTTTTCTTGTGTCAGGAGAATCTTCATATAGTGCAGCCATGGCCATGGGGGTAAAACAGAACAGAAGTACTGAAATTATTGTTGCCTCCACTGAGGGAACTGTCAATCATAAAAAAACAAATATTCATACATTTAATCACATCTTTTACTTTCTTTTTTACCAAAGATTGAAATATGAATTTACTTCAGAAAAGAAATATGAATGTTGGGAATGGGAATCAATGTTCAATGAGGTCTATATAGTCCCTCTAGTACAACACTTACAGTATATATTAATGTAAGCCTTCCATCCTTAAGGGCCCCAATGGTAATCAAGGCACTATTTTGTGGTCTCATTTGTCACGGACACCACTAAATCTAGAACAATGTCCTCACTGAGTTAATGCCATATTTTCCATTGGATTAAGGTGAGGGGGAAGCACATAACCACAGTAGAAGGATTAATTTAAACCTCGAAAAAGTGTCTCGAAGCGCAAGCCGTAATGCCTCTATATGCATCCATGAAAATGGAGAGAAGCTTTGGGAGTGAGATTGCAAGAGGATGTGGATGTCGTCCATGAAACAAGCAAAAGGGTCCTTTAATTTATAGTTAGGAAGTTGAATGTTAGCATGTTATTAAAACATTGCATTTCCCCACCTTTGTTTTTTCTTTTTCACTAAGGACTCTAAACATACAAACTGTATATCCCTTGTCAATGTCAGTATACCAGGTCTGAAAATTATACATGCAAGCAATGGACACGCAATACACAACCCTTTATTGTACGGTTGTCTAACAGGACCATGAACCGTTGGGCCTGCTTTGTTTGTTTGGAACAGCGCGAAAAGGGGTCTACACACGTGGATAGGTACAATCACTTGTTCCACTTTGCTCAGTGAAGAAAATAGAGTTTAAACACTGTAGCAAATAAATAACTATACAAAAAGCAACTCTTAAGCTATAGCCTACAGACAATTCATCTATGCTAGTAAAACTGTGTCTCATCCCCCAATCAATGAAAGAAAGTCTCAAACAGACAAACTCAGCCCCATATGAACAGTTGCTTAACTTCTCACAAACACTGTACAAATAATTAGTAGTAAGTAGGCTAATATAAGTAGGCTAATATAAGCCTATTTTTTGGTTTCCAAAACCTGCCCTCCTAAGTCATTGCTCAGACCACCCATTTGCAATGAGCTGTTTATATCCTGCAAATCATAAAAAAACCAAAAAGAGCTAGGAAAACAAACCTATAATTACTATATGTAGTATTAATTTTTGACAGTGACTCAGTTCCATATCTTTTTTAAAGCTCTCCCTTTGGTTTCTGTTTCAGAAAATGCTTACTGACCGTTAAGAAATAGGGTATGGTCTAACTCTCTCCCATTCATAATATCCCCTCTTTCCATGTTTTGGATAATTCAGATCAGTCTATGAAATGAAACCCTGTTTTAACCCTAAACCCTATCCCTATGCCTTGATCAGTACTGAATGCTGACTTCAGCTTGTTTTCTACTTTATTGGTATTTGGTATAGTTAAAACTTATAACTAGTACCACTAGGATATCACAGTGTGACTACAATGTTTCACCATATTTGATGACTGTTTTATCTTTTGTAGGCTTCATTTTAGGGTTCACTTAAATGCAATTAGCCCAAAAGTAAAATAAGAATCTTGCTAAACGCGGCTAAATTCATTTCATTTAATCTATCCTTTTCTTTTCTTTCTTTTTTTTTTTTTACTTGCATGTCAATAACTTTCATGGCTCTTAAGCAGCAATGGGTCATTTGACTGAGGTACAATGTTCTGAAATTTGATCCCTTGTGTGGAAAGAGAAGCATTTATTGGTGCAGGCATCCATGGATCACTTTTAAACTTGGGTCTTAAGAAGTCAAAGCTATCATACACAAACCCGGAAGTGTTCCAACTGTCTCGAAGACCATATTAATATATATAGTCCTAGACTGAATTAGAAGAGTTTTTTAAACCCAGGATTGGTTCCTAAGGCCATGCATTTAGTAGAGTTTATGTTCCCTTCGGATCACTGGATCTCCATTTATATCCATTATTGGATTAATGAAATGTCATTTGACAATATACATAATGTATATATCTGCTGGTACTTTTATTTACATTGTTTTCTGTTAAAGGGTAAAACTACACCCATGTCATTAAACTATCAAAAAATTTATATTTTGACCACTCAACTTTAAAAAGTTACAAAATAGTCATCAAACAATTCAAAATTTTTCATTCAAGTAATTGAATTGTTAAAATTACTGCCAAACAGCTTTCTTCTTCGTTCTCCAACATTGACCATTAGATGGAATGAGATCCAAGGTAGTCGATCAGTACCGATCCATTGTACAGATTATTGAATCATCGCTTGAAGCTTGCTAGCCGAACTTTAAAAAAAATTAACAGCTCGATGACTTAGATAAAAACTTTCGAATAATTCAATAACTATTTTGTAATTTTTGAAGTTGAATGATCAAGATGTAAATTTACTAATAGTTTAGCGACTTTGGATATAGTTTACCCTTTGTTATAAGCATTTCATTGTGTGGGTCCCACCACCACAACCTTGCGAAACATCACCACCGAGACTTTTTCATGAGCAATGCCAAACTTCACATCGTCAAGATTTAGCTCAAGGAACTCAAGGAACTCATGTGTGCAAGGCACGTGGAATACCTTTAGTCTACTTAGACAATGACAAATGTTGGATCATTCATTGCACGGCTCACACATGGACCTCGCCTAGTCTGTTTGTCTTGGTCTCATCATTGCTCACCTAAAAGACTTCGATTATGATGAGACTTGTGCCACGTATGTGTCAAGACCCTAGGTTAAGAGAGGATCACCCTTACTTACAAATACCCATAATTTTTTGGGTTCTTTTATTCTTTTTAGACTCTTCCTCCTTTCCTCCTTCCTCTTGACTAGACCAAAAACTTCTTAACCTCTACTTATAGCTTTCTACATTTCATTGTGTGATTTGTCACTTAACCTCTATTATTGGGTTGGGCTATATGCATGAGTTCAAAGATTCATCTGAAATTTGAGAGGGTTTAAGAGAAAATATCAAGTCCGAAAAATGGGTTTGGGTAAAAAAATTAAGCTTGTTTAAAATATGATTCAGGCTCGGGCTTAAACATTTAAGGCTCGAGCTTGGACTGACCAATTTTTTTTTTAAGTTTGTAATGTTTTATATTATGTTATTTTTATATATTATGTAATTTATAAAACATAAAAATTAAATCTATAGTAGTATAATGTAAACATTAAAAATATTAAGATGATTGTATATAAAATTTTAATAAATAAAAATATATAAAATTATTAAATATAAAATTAAAAATAATATAAAAACATATATTTTAAAAAAATTTAAAATGTATTTTAGACAAGCTTAAAATGGACTTTGGTTAACTATTTATAAACATGAGTGAAAATAAATAAAATTTTAGTTCATATTTCAGACCAAACTTAACAAACATAATTTATTTTAATATCATGTCTAGAATTCATACAACCCTATCCGTAATCACCTATACCTCTATCTTTGTTGTGGTCAATATATTTCTTCCTCTTTTTCCCTTTTTTTTTTTTATATTAACTTGTGGCCAACCAAAAGTTATATTTTTTAAGCTTAAATCCTCCTAAATATTTTATTGTTTGGGTCAAAAGATGTTTCAGATGTCCATATTTAAACCAAAATATCGATGATAATTTTTTTAAAAATTTTACCAAGTAAAATTTAAAAATAAAATTTAAAAATTACCAAATACTCCATCTTTTATATAGTTAATTTTCAATACACTTTAAGGATATGTCATCCTTTTAATCAAACTAAAATTTTGGTACTAAATTTTTTCCCAATAATGCTTAACTGAGACTTCTTTATTTGGCTTTGCCAAATGCAGTCTCATTTTCTACTGGTTGGGTGTTGTGATGTTCCTATTGGGAAACAGTGCACATTTTGGCTTTGCTTTTTCATATGGTTCCAAGGGAACAGCCCCAACAGAATCTTATGGGATCAGCCCTACTATTTATATGGTGGGGACATCCAATGTGACCTCTCCTTTCTTTTCATGCATTTGAGGCTGGCTTCCCCCCCCCCCCTCTCCAAGTAGGGAAAAAAGAAGAAGCATTGATTAGAAAAGCTATTTTCCACATCTTCTTACCATTCCAAAAGCATGTTTCTTCAATTCATGTTCGGTAATAACCAACTGAACCAGATTTGCTTGGGTTGCTGAGTCTACCTCCCCAGCCCCCACTACTTTGGTAAAGAATTGAATTTTCTTTTACTAAATATCTTAAATTTGAGTATTATTATATAATCATCTCTCTCATTTAAAGATTGGATTTGGCTCAAATAATAATAAATATATGTAGGTGGAAATTTTGTTTGATTTTACTTATTATTGTTAGGAGTATGTGACATCACTGACACCAAGACAAGAGAACGAGGGCAAAACACAAGCATCCTATGTTTTAATTTTTGAGGCTTTGCAAGTTCACATTTGAAAACCTTTTCTGCCATACAAGAGATCCCATGCATGGCTCTACCACACACGTGCAAAGCAGGGACCACATGTGCAAACACGCAGAACAGAAGAAAGAAAACAAGGAAGCTCAGTGTACAAGCTTTGATTATATATATATAAAAAGAAACGCTATAATCAGCAAGCCAGATACGCATTCATGCATGATGATAGCAATATATGTGTGAATATATATATGTGTGTGTGTTCTCCACATATACTGCGAAAAGGTTTTACCTGACAATGCTTATTATTTTACTACAAGAGATGATGGTGTCTGAAAAGTTGGAGACCGAGCGATCCATTAATTGACCTTTTTGTTTTTACCTCAAAATATAACAACAATATGTCCTTTGATTCTTCAATTTGGTAATAAGGGCCTCTTCTTCTTCTTCTTGCCCTAAAGACAGATAATCTTTGTCCTGTCTCTGAGATATGTCACAGCTTACAAACTAACTACCCTTTTTCGTTGTCTATAAATTGGACCACTTATCTTTCTTGTCTAATTAAGAGTACATCTAATTATGTTTATATATATATATAATATGACCTTATATAGGGCAATTACCTTTCAAATCTTATCAGTCCATTCAAAGATTTATATTTATATTTATTTGTTTTGATTTTAGAATTTAGAGGTGGTTAGAATTAGAGGACTGAAAGCGAGGAAAATAAAAGGAATTGATGGGATGTAACCAAACCCCACCAATTCCAGTGAAACATAAATCGCATTTTTATATTCTCAATAATTACGAGTTTGTAATTATGAAAAATTCAATAATATAATATATCAACAATTATTACAAATCAGTTACAATATTATAAACAAAAATAATAAAATGAGACAATTTTACATGGAAAACTCAATTTAAAACAAAGGATAAAAATTACAAAACTTGAGAATCCATTCAAAAACCTACCATAACTAGATCCGTACAACAATATCACAATACAAATCACAATAAAAATATATAACTTGTTATACTATCAACAAATAATTTCAAGCAAATTTAAAAAAAAAAATTAAAATTTCACCTAGAAAAATTCCAACTTTGAAAAAACAAAATCAAATAATTATACCACATGAAAAATCATATTACTCACGATTGAGATCTTCGTGTACTTTTCATGCCCAAAACTCAACTCAAGTGGACTTCAAATAAATCCTCAATTAAAGAGTTGATCAAAACTACACTTGATGAACAAAATTCTCTTTTTCTCCCATTCTCTCTTTTTCTTTTGATTTTTGCTGCAAACTCACTCAAATCTTGTTCAAAAAAGGTTTGTTCACTTTTTATATTATAGGGCACATGGGTAATTACGTTTTCCCACACATAGTGGGACCCAGGGCCCAATAAATCTTTTCCTCTCATTTCCTTTTTTGGGTTTTTATTATACCAACCATCGAGCAACAAATTTCAAACTTTTGTCTTGGTTAAGATCATGGTCAACATTTACGTATCATTATCATCAATGTCAATTTTCTCAAAACTTTAACAACTAAGTCTCAAGAACTTCTTATATAGAATAATACCTCGCATCAATATGTTTATATTAAGCATGAAAAGTCAAATTTTTATAAAGATAAATACCACTTTGACTATCACAAAACAAGACAAACCTCTCTTGAGGAAAGTCGAGTTTTGTACAAATTTTTTTATCTAATCACTCCTTGCATGCTTTGGTGGTTGTAGTAAACTCAAACTCGATAATGAAAAATGCAACACATTTTTATAATTTAGATTGCCAAGCCATAACTCCTCCCACAAAAGAAATCAAGTAACCAAAAGTAAATATTCTTATTCAATGTTTTCGGTTTTATTTCAATCTATGTAATCAACTAGACTAAGTTTCTCATTGCTAAAACAAAGTTTAAAGTTAGAGGTGCCCCGAACATATCTCATAATCCATTTCACTGCATGTAGCTTGACCTAATCATAGGTCGGGCCACCCAACCATGCCCAAAGATCCGCTTGAAAAGTGAGAGGATTTGGGCAAAAATATAGGCCCAAAAAATGAGTTTGGACAAAAATAAGACCCATTTTCTAAATTGTCTAGGCTTCGGGTAGGATTTTTTGGCCCGGGCCCAACCCAGCCCGAATAAGCCTAAACTTTTTCCCCCTGTTGTTTTGTTGTTGTTTTACTGCTATTTTGCTACCATTTCACTATTATATTGCTACTATTTGGATATTGTATAATTATTGTTTTATTTTTACTTTTGTTACGATTTTAGAGGCATTTACTTTGCTAAGTTGCAACTATCTTTATGTTATTTAAGTATAAAGATTTTTTAATATATTTTCAGTTTGTTGAGAAATATTTATTTTAATTTTTTTATGTATTATATTTTTAAAATATTTATTTTAATTTTTTTGATGTATTATATTTTTAAATTTGTTTTTATGTAAAAATAATCTAAAAAATTCAATAAAGGCGGGTTAGGTCGGGATCGAGTTTAGCATTTTTAATCTAAACTAGACTTGGGTAGAATTTAAGGCCTATTTTTCGGGTCGAGACGGGCCCAAGCCTAAAAAGTGGGCTTAAATTTTTTAATCGGCCCAAACCGAATCTAACTCGATCAATGATCAGGTATACATGTAACAACTCGGTTTTTGTCAATGTTAGAAAATTTGATTTTGGGTTAGATTTCTTATACCGAGCCATTACAAAAAGTTAAATCGAGATATTTTTGGGAATGGGGACGATAGTGAATTATAGGTTTATTCATTAGTACATGGGTATTAATTTCTATTATTAGTTAATTAATATTGAGAGTTTAGTAATTAAAGCTATGGACTAAATTGTAACATTTGAAAAAAATTAGGATAGTTTTGGAATTTAGCAAAAATTAGATTTTTAAAATTTAGTGCTTTTAAAAGGAAAAGTGACCGAGAACTCGATAGCAATTAAACCTTGGTAGTTTTTGAATGAGGTTGACGGTTTTTCATTTGCAAGAACATGAAATTTTCTCTACTACTTTTTAAGAATTCTCTCAAATGTCTATATAATATTTTTTTCAAAGCTTTAATTTCTAATAATCAATCTTGAATGGTAAACTCATTTTTCATCAAGATTCTTAATTTTTTAATATCAAAATTTGATTTCTCATTCTTTTCTATTTTCTCTATTTTTGGTAAGAATATGAAAGTTGAGAAAGAAAGTTCTTAACTTCTTGCTTGGTTTTTTTTATTTGATTTCTAAAAATATGGCAAGGTAGTGAAGTTTCTAACTCCAGTTTATTACTTTTCTAATATTAAAAATGGATTTCCAATGATTTTTCTATATTTGTTCAACTGTGATCTCGATTTTTAAATAGTGAAAAGAAGTTGAGATTTCCTTAGGTTGTTATTTGTAGGTTAGATTTGAGTTGTTAATAAGTTTTAGTAAGTTAATAAAATGTTGGAAATTGGATTAGAATAGAGTTTAGTCTTAGTTTCTAGAAATTGTCACTGATGAGTGCTTAAGGGAAAGAAAAGAGGGTGAATTTTAGCAGTGATTTGTGTTTTTAAGTTCCTAAGGTGTATCTAGGGTTATATTTGAGGCACGATAAGTTTTGATTAAAGTTCTTGAGAGTGGGCATTGAAGCATGAAAATGTATTTCTTGATTGAATTGCATGTTTTTTGTTGAATTTCAAAGGCATTGATTGGTAATTCTTGTTGTTATAACTAGACTCATTGTATAAATGTCAATTTTGAAGCAATAGAAGTTGGAGAAAGTTCCATAGGCAAAGGAAATGAAAAGATCGTTAAGGCGTAATAGTTTTCAGTTTGTGCTAACTTATTGCAATTATGTGATATACTTCCAATTAAGTAATCTAGCTTAGGATCTGATGTTAATTATGTTTATTTATGGTATAATATGTTAGTTATGTATGCATTTATGTATGTGAGTAAACATTTGATATAGTTTTGAGATGATCTCATGGAAATGCTTATGCCTTGATTTGTGAAAGGGCTAATATAATGAATATGTGATTAATTCTTTGGTGATGTGTGGCAATAATTGATATTAGTTGGTGATATTAATGCATTTTTATTAATAAACACTTTATTAAACAATATTGTAAACAGTTCAGGTATAGTTGACATGTCATAGGATCTATTTTATGATAGAGGAAGATTTGGCACTTGTGTGCATTCTATTGGCGCTTTTGTGCATTTATACTTGGCACTTGTGTGCACGCTTGGACTGCTAGAAGAAGTCATGTTTTTACATGCATTGGTACATTTAAGCCCAATTGGCATTAGTTTGCATTCTTGGAGTGTTAGGGGATTAATTTATGTAATCGCTCTTGATCCGTAACTAGTTAAAAGAGTTAAATTCTTAATTTGGAACACGGTTATATTGATGAATTCAAACTTAATTATTGATGATTTTGATATACTCAGAGACACACAACCAAGTGTTGTCATTATGCATATCTTTCATGAAGTAGGTTCGATCTATTGTTATATTATATGGGCATTATGGAAATTATTGTTAAATAATTATATCTTGTTTTATTATGGCACAGTAACTTATTTTTATGTTGGTTTTTAGTATGCTATGTTACTTAATGTTGTTATATTAAAAAATTGGATGTATTATCATCATTGAGCTTTTTAATGCTCATCTTGCAGATTGTTTGTTCCATGTGTAGGAGTTCGGTGCATTCTCGATATCTGATTTGTGATTTTTCTGGCATCCAAGGCTTAACTCTTATCTTTTTCCTTGAATTTGTACCTAGGTTGCTAGGTGACTATAATGTCTTGAAACTTGGTTTTTGGTATTTTGGCGAATTTAGGCATTTGGCATATTGTTTGAAACTAAATTAGGCTTCTTGACTAGTTTTATGTTTTATTTTGATGACCGAATTGATATGGTTTAAGTATGGTTTAATGTTACAAAGTATTTACCAATTGAGATTTTGATATAACTAGTTAAATGTCATGTGAATGTATGTTTTAGACTCGTATGTCAAATATGTTCGTGTGAAGTTGGTTGCATGTTATCATGTTTAGGTGTATTTAAAGGGTTATTTGCATAACTTGAAATTTCATTTCTTAGCATTTTTTTACTAATGTCTAGAGACCATAAGAATGTTATCTTACATTCCATACATTTTTAGGCATAAGTCTTTAGACTTGTCATGCTAATCTCGAGACATAGAGTGATAAATTTTGAGAAATCGTGGTCTTATTCTGAGACATAAAATATCGATGTTAAATTGGTGCAAATTCAAGCTTAACTTTTGAGACTTGAGTCCAAGTATTGAGAAATGACTTATAAGCCTCGATACATTCAACTTCGAAGCAAAATTGTGAAACATGGGTGGCATGTCTTGAGATATGGCTCCACTGTCTCAAGACATTGCCCTGCATCTTTCTAGTTTGACTCATGATTCGTAACACGCCTCTGTTTTTTTATCATCCTTGACCCCAGTTTAATGTATAAGGGCCCGTTTGAGTTTGTTTAACAAGCATAACATGTTTTAATTGCCACTCTTGCATAATTAGCATTAAAAGATCATAATTTAGTATGTACGTGAATCAATTTTGAGTTGCTTAAGTAATAGATGTGTCATCTTGGATCTAATAGTCGTTTGGGTTAGGTGTAGGGTGTTATATTACATTTCAATGTTCTTTGCCTAGATTAGAAAGAAATTGACTAATAGTAAAAACAAAATAAGCTAAGTTTGGTTTTATGCATACTATTGTATACATCAAACTACCTACATTAAAATAATAAGGAACTTTTTGCATGTCTTCCTTCTCTTTCTCTGTGGAAAGACTTTGTTTGATACTCAATTTGAATTGCACAGCAAATGGAGTTCTCACCATTTTAGCTTTATCCATATTAAACTTTTGGAGTACCTTCTGTTGGATATGGTGTCCTAAGTGTAGTATATTCGTTGGTAAACTTGTAATTTTTTTGAATAGATTGGTTAATAAAGAAAATTCATAGATTACATTAATATACTTAGTATAATTATCCCCATATGGCTTTTGCATGTAAAGAAAAATAGAAACAAATATTAGCTCATTGGTTGTCTAATGTTTAACTAATACTAAGCGGTATTATGTGGTCAGATCATAATACGAAAACACAACTTATATTAGTAAAAAAACCTAAACATGTCCTTAATCTAATCAGAAATGAGAAAACCAATAAAAAATCTAATATGCCCTCTCTTAAGTTTAATTGGGGAGATGCCTTGTCTAGGGCATCAGAGCGGATGAATCTCAAAAGATAGAGACATAAATGTGACTAACTAGACTGATAGTACATCGGATTGGACCTAAGAAGACTAGATCCTAACTCTGTTTATGGATTTATTCACTTGTGACGTTCATAGTGTGACATACCTAAATCTTGAGTGGATGACGGATTATGTAACAGCCCGGCTTAGACCCTAGTTAGAATAGTGGTTTTGGAACCACAAAACTGAGTCAGAAAAATATTTTAATATTATTTTCTATACTTAAAGTATGTGAATTGATATGTGTGAAATTTTTGTGTGAAAATTTCATCGTTTGAGTGCCGATTTGTGAAAAAAGACTTAATCGTGTAAATTGTAAAAGTGGCTAGCTATAATGCTATGTTCTTTTAATGTGGAGGCCTTAAAATGAAATTAGGCCATTAATTCATAGCTTGGACGGTTATGGGCTTATGTTATATGGTTTTCTAATTAAATTATAAAGGTTAAAATAGTAAATGGTATAATAATAAGAAATAAATAAAACAAATTAACTAGTTGGTGGGTGTTCATCCTTTTATGGCCGAATGTGAGAAGAAAGGAAGCCATTTTACTTTGTTTAAGTGTAACACCCCATATCCGTAACCTAAGCCAAGTTGGAGTACAAGGCATTACCTACTTGATCTCGTACATGCAACCCATTTTAAGTCACCAAGACTCGGTCTAATCTAAAACCTTTTCAATTTCTACTTTAAACCTCTTAATATGGGCCTGCGAGGCCTCGATCGACCATTAGAAACAATTCGGAATCCTTCCAAGTCCTTATCCAATCTATGCAAACTTTGTATTTAAAACAGGGCACATGTCCGTGTGGAAAGGAAACACGCCCGTGTGACCATCCTAACATGGCCGTGTTGATGATCCGTGTGTCTCACACGGCCTAAACACCTAGGGACACGCCTGTGTCCCTTACCCGTGTGCTAATTTATTTACACTATTTTACAAAAATTCAAGTGCAGACTTCACACGAACTAGAAACAAGCCGGTGTCCCTGGCCCGTGTTGCTCACAGGGCCTTGACACGCCCATGTCTTAGCCCGTGTGAGAAAACTAAAGTATTCTGTTTCTAAAGTTAGCACACCCAACATGTCACACGGTCATAGCACACGCCCGTGTGCTAGGCCATGTCCTCCACACGGGTGAGACACACCGCCGTGTCTCCGCCCATGTGGTTATTACCATGCATACTAACTTGAAATTTTTATGTGCAGGGGACACACGGCTTCATCACACACTCATGGGGCTGACCGTGTGTCACACATGGCCTAAACACACGCCCGTGTGCCTAACCGTGTGGAAAAAATAAGGTTATTTACCAAGCCTATTTGCCACCCTTATATCAATTAACACAAACTCAACCAACATCAATTCTAGTCTATACCATACAACCAAATCAGCTACAATAGACATTCTTTCCTAAGGCAATATACTCAACTAAGGAAATATCGTCTTTGCATAATCAAAATGAGTAATAGTCAATATCAAGACCAAATTCAAAGTGTGGGACTTATCCCAAGCCTACACATTAGGCCAAAGCTTAAGGATGCAAAATAATCAAGTCTAAGCTCTATACATGCCATATTCAAAAATATAAATCCAACTATACCTAAAGTTTTAGATGATAGTGTGATCGATATCTTTGACTCCAAGAGATCCTCGAGCTAAATAGGTGGCACAATAAGAAAATGGAAAGGAAGGAGGGTAAGCATAAAAGCTTAGTAAGTTGCATGTAAATAAATATACAACAACAACCCATCAATAATTGTCATGCTTATAACACAAGGATAAGCATAAGCATGATTTACTCATTAGCATCCATACAAGTCATAAGTCCTCTAATGAGCTCATTTCACATACGTACCAATCAAGTACCTGTATCACTCACAATATGGTTAGGTTTTCATTATTCACTCACAAACATACTTACACCGTGGAACTATTCGGAACACTATCGGCCATTCTATAAACCTCAATCTAAGAGAAAGGTACCGATGCTATGTCTCAAACATATTCTTACACTGGCTCACACCTCAAATTAATGCCATGTCCCAGACATGGTCTTATACTGACTATCATTATCGAGGCCGATACGTGTCCTAGACACGCCTTACCTTAGCATTCGTCTCAATACCGATGCCATGTCCCATACATTGTATTACACTGGCTCTCATAATGTGGCCGACGTATGTCCCAGACATGTTTTACACTAGCTCACACAAGTGACCTAAATGTCACAGCTAGAATATTCGGTATATTACCTAGTGTTCTAACGGGAGTTCTATCATCTCATTATCTTTATGCATTCTCAATACGCAATCAAGCAATTCATGCTATATGCATTCAATGACAACTTAAACACATATATTAATAATATAGTTGTATCATTTACGTACAACTTACCTCGGTTTACAAAATGTACTCGACTAGTTAGTTTAGTCGATTTGCTTGGCTTTTCTTCGGTCTAGGTTTGGATTTGGCAAATCTTGATCTAGAATAAAAAATGCACCCATTTATCACTAATTACGATTAGGCTACCACAAATTCACATCTTTGGTAAAATGACCATTTTGCCCCTAGACTTTGGCAAAATGACCATTTTACCCCTATGATCCAAAATCAATTTTTATTGAATTTCTTCGTATTTCAAACCTGGCTGAACTATTTTTACTCTTATAGTAACCCAAAAATCCCTTTATTTCACACACTTATCACCTATTTTGCAACTTATGCAAAATAGTCCCTTTAGGTGTTTTCATGCTAACACCTTTAACAAAAGTTGTTTAGAACTCTTCTAAGACTCATATTCTTCCATAAAATTTTAGAAAATAAGATGAACATTCACATGGTGAAACCTTAGACTTATCACCATTTTGCAAGGTAGTCCTCTCATTTGAAAGCCCATAATACAAGCATTCCAAAAATGTAAAAATCATCAAGAAATTCATCAAGATCACTTACATTATGAGAGGAATAAGTTGCTGCAAATTTTCAGCTTTCAAACCTCTATATTTTATGATATTTTCGGTAGAGAGAAAATGTAGAGAAGAAGAAAAATAGTAAATAGGCTTTAGGCATTATTTTCACCAAATCATGACATCACTTACCTAAACATTTTGACTATTTGCTTCAATTCATCTCATGGCCGGCCAGCTTGTTTAAAGGATCTAATTTCCCTTTAAAAGCCCTCAATTTTTTTTCTCTAGCTATTTAATACATTTGGGCACTAAAATTCAACTTTTACCTTTTATGCGATTTAGTCCTTTTTTGCAATAGGGCTCACAACATCAAAATTAACTCACCAAATTTTTTTTGTAGACTAATATAATCATGATACAACCTCAGAATAATAATAATAATTTTCCAAACTTCGGATTTGTGGTCCCGAGACCACTGTTCTGACTAGGCCCTAAATTGGGATATTACATTAAGGGTTCGACACTTTGAAGTTAAAATTAAGGTATGGATTTTGTTCGGTTTTTGATAATTTCTACGTTTTTGTGATCGTTGCTCTGAATACTATCAATCACATGTCTGAATTCTAGAAATTGTTGATGATTTTGAGTTGAGCCATTGTTGATAATATGAATTTTATGAAGTTTGATGATAGTAATTGGAAGATATGTGTTAGATTACTATGTTTTGTATTGGGATTCTTGATGAATTTGAGTATTTCGGGCTAAATTGTGAAAATGAGAAATTAAGGGACTAAAATGTGAAACAAATGAAATGTGTGGGCTTACATGGACACCATGTATATTCAACAAGTAAGTGTGTATGAAAATTTAGTGTAATTTGTGTTTTTGTGAAATAGGGACTAAAGTGTTAAAATGTGTAATTTTAGGGGCAAAAGTGCAAAAATGCCCAAAGATGTGTTTGTGTATTAAATTGAATGTGTTGGTGATTAAATGAGTTAAATTTTTATTGAATTAGATCAAGAAATGAGGAAATTAGATTTAGATCGGGGAAAGTCAAAAATTATCGAATAGTCGTTCCAGTCTGTTCGTGTTAGTATGAGGTAAGTTCATAAGTAAATAAATGTTGTTAAATTGAAATTTATGTGCATTATTGTGCTAAATTGAGTTGTAAAGAAATATATATGTGACTATGGTTTAAGCACTGTGATAAATCGACTATGTTTGGCACTGAGTGTGCATTTTAAAATAGCTTCGGCTATAAATAGCACTAAGTGTGCGGATTTGTAATAGCTTCGGCTATTTGAGGAACTAAGTTTGCAATACCAAGATATCTTTGGTTTATTGAGATGGCACTAAGTGTACGAGATCATTACAGTTTCGGCTAATCACTGATGCACTAAGTGTGCGGATTATTAGAGTATTGAAAGGCTTCCGAATGAATTAATACATTGATCAAAGAGGTGAGAATGAATGAATGAATAAATATGGGAAAGTACAGGTATGTACGATACCTATGTGGTAGATGATACTATGTGTATGAAGTTTGATGAATTTGTATATACATGATAAATGGTCAAGAATTAGAATTGAATGATGTGTTTTGTACGCTCATTATATGAAACTGTGGTCCTACGTTTCGGACATGAGATTTATGAAACATGAAACATGGCTTTGATGTATGATTGCTTGGTTCGAAAACTTGAGCAGATAATGAAACTAAAACGGTTAAGTTGGTATATGCTTTGTATGTAATATATAATTAGTAAAATAAAGTTGACCTTGGTTGGCTATATGATCCATGTATGCAAATTTAGTTTAAGTGAATAAGGAAATTATGACTGTGCAAGTTTGATTTATATGATTGAGATAACGGTTGTTATTCAAATTTGAAAGCATGGTTATATGTTCATTGATAAATAAGATAAGTGGGATCATTTAATGTAGTTATATGAATTTATGAGTACAATGAAAGTATATGTGATTGAGATTTGTTAAATTCGGTTCAGTGATATTGGTTTATAAATATCATTGAAATGATTTATTTGCTTATGGCTTACTAAGCTTTCAAAGCTTACTCTGTGTGTTTTTCCTATGTCTATAGAGTTTCAGAGACTTGCTCGGGTTGGAAGTTGTTGGAGATGTCATCACACTATCCGGTTATCGCTTTGGTAAATAAAAGCTGTGAGTTTTGGTAATGTGGCTTGTATAGGCTAGTGTCGATATGGTTCCTTTTGATTTGTATATATATGTAGCCATGCAAAAATGGGTTGTTAATAAGGTTAATGTTTATGTATATTCAGGCATGGTATAAGCTCATTTTGGGAAGTATGTTTTATGGTATGTATGTATGGTGTCTTGGTTACACGTGTTGGTTGAGTAATGATTCGGCTTGTACTTTGAGTTAAATAATGTGATATGTTTTGAGATATGCATATGGCCAAGTGAAATGGTCATTTTGGTATGTTCATAATTGAGAATTTGGTAATGTTTGACATATAATTTTGGTTTGATTTGGTATAGAGAATAAACATGAAATTGGTTGATGATATTTTAGATTAATTGATACATGTTTGGAGTTGGATTTGGCTGAAAATGTTGCATTTATGATGCTTGACTTTGGACTTGTAGGGAAGACCCAAATGGGTGGCATATTGGCCTTGTAAATGCCCTATTTTTTCCCACACGGGCAGGGACACGAGCGTGTGTCTCTGCCATGTTGCTCGAGGGCCAATTCGAAATGAGTCTGGGCGGACCACACGGTCGTATACACACAGGCGTGTGATAGGTCGTGTGGCCAAGTTAGTTTTGACCACGGGCTAGACACATGGGTGTGTCTTGTGGCCGTGTGGATAAGTTAGTATGTATGCCCTATTTTGCCACAGTTTAGATATATGGGCGTGTCTAAGACCGTGTGAGGTACACGACCTGCTCACACGGGTGTGTGACCTTTGTGACTTGGAAAAAATGCCAAAACATGAATATGTATGGCATCAGATACGCTCTGATGAAATGACTAAGGATAAGGGACGAGCTGAGACCCAAGGGTGAGTTTCGTATGTGTTTTCATATGACAGTCTTTTCAGCTGTTGTGCATCTAACTAGTGATCACATGGATTAATACACGTGTCAACCATTTAATAGGATAAAGAAAAATATCTAATTAACTGGGTAAGTGAAGAGCACTGTTCCCTTCCTTCCTCACGAAGTATTCTTTGTCTATATAAGGGTGAGCTGAGGGGAAAATCCTCTTATCCTTTAGGATGAGCCGAAGATGAGAGGATCAACTTTGAGATGCCACTTGTAAGGTAAGTGTATCAGCTCGATTTAGACCCTAATCGGAACAGTGGTTTCGAGACCATGAATTCGAGTCAAAAAAATATTTAAAAATTATTTTCTATGTTTATTTTGTGTGAATTTATATCTGTGAAATTTTCGTGATTTAATTTTATCGTTTAGGTACTCGATTAAATAAAAGGACTAAATCGCGTAAAATAAAAATTTAGTGGTTATTTCTAAAAGGGACTAAATTGTTAATGGCTTTCTAGATTGAAGCTTTAAAGTTTTAATTGAGCCATAATTAATGTTATTGGACGGTAAAGACATTAAATATGTGAAAGTATAATTTTATAATAAAGGTTAAAAAAAAACATGTTATAATATAACATATTATAATATAGTTAAAATATCATTTGTTCATTATCTTCTTCATTGCCGAAACATAACAAAAAAAGAGAAAGAAATAACAAAGCTAGGGTTCGGCCATTTCTAAGCTCAATCAAGATCAAGAACAAAAGAAATCGGATTTGGATCGGGAAAAAAAACGAAAGTCGTCGACTAGTTGCCCTGTTCCGTTTTACATCGTCCGAGGTAAGTTTATAAGCAAATAGACGTATTTAATTGTAGTTAAATGCTAGAGATACATGCTATTATGAAATGTATGAATTTACGTTGGTTATGGCCGAATGTCAAAAGGGTTGGTTACTACGTTTCTGAATTCGCTTTGACCGAGTTTCGATGTCCAAAAGCCCTGTATGAACCTTAGGAATAGTTAGGATACATATGTCATGACATAGGATTCCGATATATGTGTGCGAGTAAGACCATGGCATCGATGTGTGATTTCGATATGTGTTTACGAGTAAGACCCTGTCTGGGACAGTGGCATCGATATGTGACTACATGTAAGACCACGTCTGGGACGTTGGCATTGTACGACTTGTGTGATTATCTGAGTGTCCTATCCAATTCCGAATGGTTCATCGGGCAAAAGGTAAATTGGGTTCGAATATATGAAACGAGTTATATGCCAGGTGTGAATTAACTTGTTACCTACTTGAGGTAAGTTAACTAAACACCTTAGCTATTTGATACAAATCTTGTAATATGCAAATAAAGAAAATATGTGTATGTAATATGAGTATTTGGCTTTGTGAATGAGTACTAAGTACGTTATGAATAGTTCTTATATATTTGTATATACAATGAGATATATTCTTTATATGATTAGTATATGTACATGAAATATTATTTCGATACATAAGTTTTTGCACTTGAGTGAAAATGTACTAAGTTTAAATATGTCTTCTTGGCATTGGAAGTGATTAATAATATGTTAGTGACTATATGAGTTTTCGGTCAAATTGGAGGTATGGGTGTAAAATGTCATATTATAATTCTTGAGTTCATTTAAACGATATTGATATATGTATGCTTGACTATATTATGAAATTTTGGCCCGAAAGTTAAATGATATTTGGTTATTTAATTTAGATGAGAATTCTGCCAAGGTAAAAAAAAGGTGCATGAAATGTATTATTTTATCTCTTTTGTAAGTTTAAGTTAAGCATTAGTAATGGTAACATTATTTGGTTTAGCTTAAAATAGGTTGAGTATATTACTGAGTGGTTTATTTGCTTATGACTTACTAAGCTATAAAAAGCTTACTCTGTGAGTATATGTGTTTTTATTTTATAGATTTTGGATTCAAGTTGCAAGCTCGGGGATCGTCAGCAAAGTCTATCACACTATCTACAGCTTCGGTAATTAAATAATTGAACTCGAATTATGGCATGTATAGGTTGGAATGTATTTTGAAAAGTAGAACTTTGGTTTGTATAATCTAAGCCATGCGAAAATGGCTAATCTTTTATATTGAATTCGATAATGCGTGGGTTGTGGCTTGAGTTTGTTTTGGCTATAATATTAAGTGCTATGAAGGAATGATGTTTATGATAGATCTTTTATGTTTCGAAAATGGTTAGAGATTTGGAAGAATAAATCGCTGATTCCACTGAGATATACTTAGGGTAAGGTATATTCGAATGTAATTGTGGTATTTGGATAATGAATTATTTATGATTTTGCATTACAGCTTGTTGGCTAAGTTCAAACATAACAATAGTTTGATAAAATATGGATATTACATGGCGTGTAATATCCAAGTTTTGAATATATTTATTTATTTATGGTCAATGTCTTATTTATTTTTTGTTTGTGATGCATAAATTGAATTATGAGTTGGTCAGGAAATTGTGCGATAATGTATATTAAATTCATTCGGAAGATAAAATTTTGTAAGTTGATGGTGACTAATTTATGATTTGGCAAATGTTTATATAAATGTTAATGCATTTGATGAATGGACTTAGTGGTTAACTCACCTGAAGGTATATGTGTAATACATAGATTATATGTAAGATTAATTGCAATTTTAGGTAAAGTTTAGATGACCGAGTGGATGGTAAATAGATTAGTGGTAACTGAAATTTTGGCATGTGAAATGTTTATATTTTGAATCTTTACTTGTGAGTTAAATGTTTAACCAAAAAGAATGATTGAGTATGATTTTAGTTTGTGAGTCAAGTTTAGTAAATTTATTATTAATGGTCGGTTATAATTCTTGTCTAAATGGTTAAAATGTATATAACATTTATTTGTTTACCGAAACATATTTGATAAATTGTGAGAATATGGTTACCGTGTATGCTGAATATTAAAATGCCATGAGTTAGATTCTATTTCATTTACTTTATACATATTTTGTAATATGTCCTAAAATGCTTGATGTCTGTTAGATATCCAAATTTTGATTCGTATTTGTGTATTATGAAATGATAAAATTTCGATTAATATTTAATTGGACATTTGTATATACATTTAAATATTAAATGTGTGAATATTCAGAGTTGTGCTTTTGTCTGGTAATGCCTCGTAACCCCTTTCTGGCGACGTATACGAGTTAGGGGTGTTACAGTAAGTCTCCCGATCTTCCATGCTAAGCTACCGAAGAGCAATTTGGTAGAGGAAGCTTAGTAGAGCTTTGTTATGTGATTTTAATGTTTGAGGTAAAAGAAAAAATGAGTTAGATAAGCAGATCTTGATGAGTTTTTTTGTGGTTTAACGTTTAGTAGTTTTTGATCTACTCGAAGGAAACCCAAATATGATGTTTGAAGTTGCAAAATGTAAGGAAAATGTGAGGATCTTGTGAGGGTTTTGTGAGTACTCTATGAACTCTTTTATGTTTGTTGCATGTATGTTTATATACTTATTTCTTTTGTGTTAAAAGACTAATCTATGAAACAAAATAAAAGTTATACATATCTGATATGCTGATTCTGTGGAAATATGTATATGATAAGCTAGTATGTGTGGCTTGATGTCTAAATGACAATGCACCTTTACTATAGAAAGAAAAGTATGAACATGATGAATATGCAAGAAAGCATGAGTTGAATGATAAGTCTCTGTTCTGTTGAATGTGCATGCATGAGTTTTCTTGAAGCATGACTGTCTTTGCATAATGAGTTTGAGTTGTATGTCTAGAAATGTAAATGTATCTGTATGTTGAAGTCTATTAGAATGTGTCCATCAAGCATAAGTCTGTATATCAAGTCTTCTTGTATGTGAGATTCCATCGAGACAGTAAACATGAATTCTGATAAGGAAGTCCATGTCCATGGCAAGCGAAGACCATATAGTGTAAGACCTAATCATGGTGGCTATGGCATTATAAGGGGAAATGAAGACCACATTGTGTAAAACCTAGTCTGAAACTATGGCGTCATGTGGAAATAACAAAAAAGATGATTGGGTGAGTACTAGACAATAAGGGGCAATCCTCATGGCAATGAGTTTAGACAAATCCTTATCGTCGAAAACACCATTACCTAAAAGTGATACCTTTCTGGCTGTTCTCTGTTATGTGTGGGCCCTAATGGCAAAACCTATTATATATGGAAGCCTTTATGGTTGTTCTCTATTATATGTGAGCCCTAGTGGTGGAATCTATTATATGTGGGAGCCTTTATGCTTGTTCTCTGTTTTATGTGAACCCTAGTGGCTGAATCTTATATCGAAGCCTTTGTGGTTGTTCTATGTTATATGTGAGCCCTAGAGCCAAAATCTGATATATATAGAAGCCTTTTTGGTTGTTCTCTATTATATGTGATCCCTAGTGGCGAAATCTATTATGAGAAGAGGCTTCATGGTCGATTTTATTGAAAGCGCCTTCATGGAAAAGTTTATTGTATGAATCTAGATGTCCTTGTGGTTATCTAATAATATGCGGACGCCTTTGTGGCTATCTAATGATATGTGGACGCCTCTGTGGCTATCTAATTCAAGTGGATGCCTTTGTAGCGAACTCTATTTTATGTATCTAAATGCATTTATGGCTATCTAATGATGTATGGATGCCTCTGCGGCTATCTAAGTCAAGTGGATGCCTTTGTGGCTATCTATTGATCAAGCGAGTGTCTGAATCTTCTAGAGACAAGTGAAGACATCTAAAGTCAAGAATACGCCTTTGTGCCCTAATCTTTGAAATAAAATTGAGATAAAGATTCAATGGCAATGTAAAAGTGGCGAATTCTAAATAAAAAGCAACTATCCAACTTGAGACAATGAAAGAATTATGAGAAATGTATGATGATGGGAAGCGAATAAAACCTATCTTGACCACCAGTGGGAACGTGAAATGGAAAGTAAGTTACCCGTACAACCTGTAAGTAAGTCATGCGATAACGAATGAGGTACTAATGTTTACAAAATATGAAAGAGTACAACGTATGTAAAGATTTAATACATGTTCATATTGAGTTTGATGAATACCTGTCTAGTTTCATAGAGTAAAGTGCAATGTTTACATTTAATGTGAAATGATGAATGAATGTATGATAATATCTCACTAAGTTCTTATGAACTTAATACATATGCCTCTAATTGTAGGATCTGTTAGAAAGATGGGAGACGAGAGGTGATGCCAAGGAAACAACATAAGAGCGACGGTTCGTGCTGATATGCATACAGAGAAGAGAAAGATTATGGCAGAGTTACGGTCCATGCCAAAAGAAAAACTAAGAGAGTCTTTGACTAGTTAGAAGTAATGATAACGCGCGAGTTTATAAGAGAAGACTTATAGAACTACACTTATTCTATTTGACATTGATTAGAACAAAGCTTTTAAACCTTCAAATAGATGTAGTTGAAACTCCTCTTGCATCATTCTATTTTAAACATTAGTTAATTTTCTTCTCATTTACCCGTGGTCTTTTTCCCAAAAAGGTTTCCATATAAAATCTGTGTGTTTTATTTTTCTTTCTTATTGTTTTGCAATCGTTCTATATTGCCATTATCGACATTTAATTTGAACAAATTGGTACTAGAGCTTTTTAAGTTGCATGTCTCAATCACAGTAATGGTAACATCCTAAATTAGGGCCTAAACAGAACCATGGTTTTGAAACCACAAATACGAGGTAGAAATATTCATATCGATAAATTTTAAGGTCTACTATGTGATTAAATAACCGTGTGAAAATATCGATGAGAAATTTTAGCGATGGTGTCCAATTGAGTTAATAGGACTAAATGGCAATAAGTGAAAAACATGTGTTCTAGTTGTTTAAGGGGCTTAAATGTTATGAGATTTGAAATTTCAAGTCCTTATTTAGTAATTAGACCATTATATGTCATTATGGACAAAAATGGACATAGTAGGGATAAAATATCAAAGTTTTAATGGAAGGGCATTTTGGTCCATTGGTTATTAAAAGAATTAAAAGGGAAAAATAGTCAAAAATTTGTGTTCATCTCCATCCTCTTTGGCCGAAATTTTCATGAAGCCATAGTTAGGGTTTCTTTCATCTTCAAGCTCAAAAGTAAGTGCATCCTAGCCTTATTTTTAATATTCTTTATATTTTTGAAATCTTAGTAGCTCGATTTAGCTATTTCTACCCTTAATTTGAGCTAGGGTTCATGTCTAAAAATATACCCATGAATGACATGCTTGTGCTTTGATGTCTAATGGAAGACTATGAAGGTTTAATGTGTGATAAACAACTTTTACTAGGTGGTTTTTTGGTGAAATTGATAAAAATGACCTAATTGTAAAAGTTGTAAAAAACTATGTGTAAGTGTGTGAATAAATGAAAAGTGTAGTTTAGTATATGAGAGAAAATGTTTCGGCTAGGCTTGGATAATGAGAAAAATGGGGTACTTTACATTTTACGAGCCTAGGGGCAATTTAGTAATTATGTGAACCTTTAGGGGTAAAATTGTAATTTTTTCATAGTGTGATTTCTGGATGAATTGAATAGTGCATGTATTAAATGAGCTAAGGGTGTGTTTGTTTGCAAGGATTTGATTTTTCGAAAAATAATTTCTTCATTTTACAGTGTTTGTTTGCCTGAAAATATTTTCCTAATGTAAAACCAATTACAAAACACGAGAAAACAACCCTTTAATTTTGGAAAATGTCTTACCGTTTCTAATTCGGTAAGACATTTTCAGGAAAATTAGAAGCAAACGCCGATTTTTTGCTTTCCCTTCCCCTTCCCCTTCCCCCATCCTTGACACTTGATCTTCTACTCAGCCAACACCGATTCTCAACACCAAACACCGGCGTTCATCAAAGCTTTTCCCCATATTGTTGAATCCAGTGAAAAACCCAACTTGAATGAGATGAGCAGTGATGAATCCAAAGACAGTTTTTACTTTGCAGAAGATGCAATTTTTGAGGAAGTTGATGGTGATACACAACCGAGGCTTCAGCTATGATGGTGCAGGGGATGGAGGGTCTCAAAGATTGAAATATATATTTTATTCCTTTAGAGCTTTGGGTCTGCTTTCAAGGAGATACAAGTTCTCAATGAAGTCTTCCAAATGCGTAGGTAAGAGGGTTTCATTTCATTTTTCATATTACCATACACAGTTTTGTCCTTCCCTTCCATTATTAATAGTGAATTTTCTCAATGCATTGATTTATGTTTCATATTTCCTTCAAAAATTAATTGAATATATATACATTATCAGTTCGCGGGGATGCAGAGATACCTGCTGGGTACAAAAGAAGTTTTAGCAATAATGGTGAAGAAAGGGATTGAGGGACTAAAAGATTGAAATAGTTGTACACATTTTCATCTTTGGGTCTACTTTTGAGGAGATACAATTTTTGGTTTATCATATAAATGATCATACTTTTTTTCTGCCATTGTTAATAAGGTTCTCCTTTAGAGTTCATAAAATATCCATAAAAGGCCGTGGTGGGTACCAAAATTCAGATATCAAGATTCATACTTGATTCTTTTTTGCAGTTGACTAGTTATTGGTTGGTTTTTATTCATAGGATCAATGGTGGGCTTCATTCAGCTTCATTGTTTAGGAAATTCTCCATATTAATTAATTTGGAGGAAAACTGAATGGAAACTCTGAGATATCAATACAGTAACAAAAATGATTCTGCTTTGGAGTATATAAAATATCCATAGGAAGCTGTGGTGGGTACCAAAACTCAGATATTAACATAATAACATTCATACTCAAATTATTTCTAGCAGTTGACTTGTTATTGCTTTCATGCTTTGTATTTTTAAATCATAGGATCAGCGGTGGGCTTCATTCAACCTCATTGTTCAGTTTATAACACCAGTGAGTGCTCATGCGATAGGACATAAGTAAAGATTGTTTCATATTTGCTTTAAAAAGTTAGTGAATACATATGTAATCAATTCTGATTACATGATTTCTGGTTTTGGTTAATGTTAGACAATGTAACCTTCCAATTATTCTCTATACATATGTTAATAAGAAAGGTTGCTTATGCTGATCCAAGTGTTTGCTATTTGTTGTGCTTTATCTTTTAGATTTCGTAAAACTTGCATGAAAGTCGAGCCGTACGCAGATTCAATACTCTACTGGAATTGCAGTTGCAGAGTAAGGGTGATTTTCATATCTTCATCCTCACCAACAAAATAAGTTCCCACAAAATTTCTGGTGTTAATGTCAAGGTTGTGACCAATGCAAAATCCTTTTTTATCTCACATTATATATATGCTTTTTTATCTCACATTTCTTAATGCAATGTAGTATAGCCAAAACCTAGAGATTAAGCTTTGACTATTTGAATTTGCTAATTTGAAGGGAGTGAAGAAGGCATTGATTGATGTAAGGAAAGCACATGAGGAAGCAGAGTCAAGAGGGAATAAAAGAGGAACAAGTAAGCTTTGAATTTCTTCTACTGAATGCTTGCAATATACTTGTGGTTGAACTGAGATATTGAGGCAGTGCTTGTTGACAACATATTAGCCTTGTTGAAGTCATCCAACTTTGGCTCAACGCGTTCTGTTTTTTGGAGCTTTAGAGGAACCATATGCTACTCTTGCCAATTTAGCCTTCCTGTAGAGGTAGATTACCTTTGTTTCATTATGATTTTTTAGCAACCTCTCATGTAATGAACACATGGAGATGGATGTTATTTTCAAAGGCAACCCATCACAGTTTCATTCTCAAGATGGATTGATGAGCTTATGTATATCCCATGGAGGAACCCAACATAAACACTAGAAGAAGAAGTCTTAACAAGAGTTGGTTTCATGATAGAGCCATTTGACTTGATTATCAAGTCAGTTTGGGTGAAACTTCAATCAATTTTCGTTTGGGAGATTTACCATAACAAACTTTTGTAATCTCGCCCTGTTTCTTGGATTAACAGTACATTTGCTTCACTCATGTTGTGTTTTTTGCATGCACAAGTTTGTTATATAAGCCAAAAAATAGGGGAGAACCTTTTTTATAATTATTCAATCTTTGTTTTTTTTTTGTTTTTTTATAACACAATTAGAAATAATTTTTTTGCTTTTCTTGTTTTTAATTTATGACGGTTAATATTCTAGCTTAATAATTGAATATTATTATATATTTAATTTTATTTATTTATTTATAAATAAATCATTGCAATATATGGAAAAACAATTTAAAATATAAATTAATTAATATATATATAATTATTAATATATGTAAAAACAACTTTTTCGAATAATATTTTCAGGGAAATTTGCCAAACAACAGAAAATGTTTTACACAGATTCATCCAAACACTAGAAAAGTAAATCATTTTCAGAAAAGTAAATCATTTTCCAGAAATCATTTTTCGGAAAATATTTTACTGACAAACAAACGGAGCCTAAATGTGCTATTATAGATCAAGAGGGACGAGGAATAGACCTTGACCGAGGAAAAGACAAGGTTGTGGATTAAATCACAAATTGTCACATTTTGCACCGATGTAAGTTTGTAAGTAAGTAATTCAACAATTTCATTATTATGTGCTTAATATTTCATATTATATGAAATGTGTATATATGCCTTGATGGAATTGCCTTGTGATGATTCCATGAAAATGTGATGATAGCTTGTATCTCAGAAATCTTGGGTGACCCTGAGGAATGCTTAGGATTCGGATATCATGACACCATGGTTAATGAGATCCTGTGTAAGACCATGTCTGGGACATGGCATCGGCATCAAGATGTGTTCTCATATAAGACCATATCAGGGATATGGCTTCGGCACCGTTAAGTGATTTCGTGTAAGACTATGTCTGGGACATGGCATCGATAAAAGATCTCGCATAAGACCATGTTTGGGACATGGCATCAGTATCAATATGAGATCCTATGTAAGACTATATCTGGGATATGGCATTGGCATTGATGTGAGGTCCCGTATAAGACCATGTTTGGGACATGGCATCGGCACCGATATGAGACTTCATATAAGACCATATCTGGGATATGGCATCGATACGTGGTCCCATGTAAGACCATGTTCAGAACATGGCTTTGGCACTCTATTTGGTGCATGATAATATCAAACGTCCTTCAGTATTCCGGGAGATTCAACGGGCCATTCATGATTATGATTAAGAAGTGGAGTAATATGGGTAAGATATGTATAGTACAGGTATGTACGTAAACCTCATGAGTATTGAACTCAATTCATGATGGGAAATTTAGCATGAGTAGGAAAGAGAATGATAAGTATGATGTTCAAGGATACTTATTCTCGATCCTTACTATGTTCATTGTATGTAAAATACTAATGTGGTGGAAATTGATAGTATGTTTAATTCACGAATTTCATGATCAATGTTGCTTAATTTTAACACGCGACTTACTAAGCCTTATGCTTACTCTCTCTCTTTTCCTTTTTCTTTCAGCATCGCCAAGCTAGCTTGGGGATTGTAGACGTTGGAGCTCAAGTCACACTATCAACGAATCTTTTGGGGTATATTTGACTTGATACATTTAAGTATGGCATGTATAGGGGACTTAGTATTTTGTTATATGTGTCATATTAGTTAGCCAAAAATGATGGCTCATGTTGGTATATTATTTCATTTTGTATATGGCCATGAAATATGGCTCATATTGATTATTGGGTTGAAATTCCTAAATATTGATACATGCATGAAATGTGTTATTATTCTTGTGGTGTGTGCCAAATTGGTTGTTAATAATGGATGATAAAATGTGAAATTTCTTCTTGATGGATAAAGGGTGTTAATTGGCATGGTCATAATATGAATAAAGGTAAAGAAATGGATTGAATGAACCTAATAAGTCATGGAGTCCCAATTATGTATACTTGACATAAATTTATCATGCATGAGTTAAAGTTATGGATGTCTAAGTAGCATATTTATGCCATGATAATCACCATTGTCACATGAGTGTGTGTATGGGTTGTTGAGGGTGACAAGAGGGCTTGGAAAATAGCCTCAAAGTTGTCCACACTCGTAGACGCACGGGCATGTGTCTAGGCTGTGTGTGACACACGGTCAGCCCCATGGGCTTGTGGTCCAACCGTGTGTCCCCTTCACCCTAGTTTTACAAGTCAGTATGCATGGTAGTAAACACACGGGCAGAGACACAGTCGTGTGTCTCAGCCATGTGGGGGACACGGCCTTAGGACATGGGCGTGTGCCCAGGCCGTGTAAAGTCTGCACCTTAAATGCAAAAATTAAATTCACCACATGGCCTAGCACACGGGCGTGTGACTTGGCCGTGCGATCTTAAATTGATGCCGCCGTCATAAACAGAGAGTTACACGGCCTAGAGACACGGACGTGCCAAGGGCACATGGGCGTGTCCTTGTGTCCACATGGGCGTGTGACCCTGTTTTATGAAAAATTTTCTAAAGTTCACGGTTTAATCCCGAACCATCCCCGATGTATGTTTTAGGCCTTGTAGGCCCGTAATAGGGACAAGTAGCATGTGTATGTACAACTTTGTATTCAAAGAAATTTTATGGCTCAATTCTGTGTGTATGTTTACACTTTAATCTGAAAATGTCCCGTATCCGTCTCGACGTTGGACACGGGTAAGGGGGTGTTACAAGCAAGGAGTGGATCCTCGATTCTGGTTGCACCTTCCATATGAGTCCCAATCGGGATTTTTTATAACATATGAAATAGTTACTGAAGGTTTGTTTTGATGATAAATAATGCTTCATATAGAATCACAGGTATTACCATGATCAAAATTAATATGTTCGATGGAGTCACCAGAACACTTAGTGGCTTATGACATGTACCAGAATTAAAAAAAAAATTGATTTTCTTGAGCACTCTTGATTCAAAAAGGTACAAGTACACAACTAAATGTAGGGTTTTAAAGATTAGCAAGGGTTCCTTCTTTGTAATGAAAGGGCAGAGAAAAACTGTCAAGTTATATGTTTTGCAAGGTTCAATGTTATTAGTGATGCATTCATCGCTTCCTTTTCCTTGTTAGATGATGATGTTACTAGACTCTGGCATATGCATCTACGGCTTATGAGTGAGAGCGGCATGGCAGAATTAAGCAAAAGAGGATTTCTTGATAGACAAGGCATTAGTAAACTGAAGTTCTGTGAGCATTGAGTTCTTGGGAAGAAATAGAGTGTTTGATTCACCAGAGGAATCCATAACATGAAGGGAACACTAGATTATATTCATTTTGATCTTTGAGGACCACTTAGAGTGCCTTCGAGGGGTGACGCTAATTATATGCTGAAGATCATTCATGATTTTCTTTAGAAAAGTTTGGGCATTCTTCCTGAAGTAGAAAAGTTATGTGTTTTCCAAGTTTAAGGCTTAGAAAACTATGATCAAGAAGAAGACAGAAAAACAAATAAAACACCTCCACACAAATAATGGTTTAGAATTTTGTTCTGATGAGTTTAATGAATTGTGCAAATCAGAAGATATTATGAGACACATGATAGTTTGTCATACTTCACAGCAAAACAGCGTTGTAGAATGAATGAATAGAACAATCATGGAAAAGGTTCGATGTATTTTGTCGAATTCTTGTTTACCAAAGTCGTTTTGGGCTAAAGCTGCCTCTACTGCATGTTTTCTTGTTAACTAGTTTTCGTCCGTTGCCATTGAGAAAAAGACTTCACAAGAGGTATGGTCTGGTAATCCTGTTGATTATTTTGATGTGAAGATTTTTGGGTGTCCTACGTATGTTCATGTTGATAATGGGAAATTGGAACCTTGATCCATTAAAAGTGATTTTCTTGGTTATAAGGCTGGTGCTACTAGGTATAAGTTATGGTGTCCTGAAACGAAGAAAGTTGTAATTATCAGAGATGTTCTTGTTTATGAAATTGTTATGCTGCCTAACTTACTTCTTAAAGATTCTTCCAATAAAGACCAACAAATTTCAAAGAAGGTGGAGCTTCAGATTGATTTAGGATCTACAAGAGAGTCTACTCCTCAAATTAGTATAGAAACTCATTGTAGTGTTGCTTCTTCACCATAATATTCTATTGCCAAGAACATACCTAGAAGAGAAATTAAACCTCCAAAGAGGTTCGTCAAGGCTGTTTCTATTGTCAAGGCTGATCTAATTGCTTATGCTTTAAATGTGGCTGAAGATATAGATGCAAATCAAGAGTCATCAAATTACTCTAAGACAGTTAGCTGTGAAGATTGTTCATTAAAATAGATGAATTTTCATGCAAAAAGAGATGAAATTACTCTATAAGAATAGAACATGGGACCTAATGAAGTTTTCTAAGGGTAAAAGTGTTGTTTGTTGTAAATGGGTGTTCAAGAAGAAAGAAGGGACTCCAGGAGTTGAAGAACCCAAGTATCAAGCAAGGCTAGTTGCAAAAGATTACAGTCAGATTCTAGGTGTAAACTTTATAGTTAGATGTTAGAACAACATTCTTGCATGGAGAACTTCGGAAGATATTTACATGCAACAACTAAAATGTTTTATAGTCTCAGAAAAAGAGGTATGTTTTCTTACTAAAAAAGTCCCTTTATGGCCTGAAATAGTCACCAAGGTAGTGGTACAAGAGGTTTGATTCATTTATGATTACTCATGATTTCAAAAGAAACAACTTTAACAGTTTTGTCTATTTTAAGAAAAACAATGATGGTTCATTTGTATATCTACTCCTTTATGTTGATGACATGTTGATAGCAGCCAAAGATAAAGGAGAGATACGAAAGGTTAAAGCCCAGCTTAGTAAAGAATTTGAGATGAAAGATTTGAGAGTAGCAAAGAACATACTTGGGATGAAAATTTTTAGAGATAGAAACACATGTAAATTGTACCTAAGTCAGAAATGTTACATTGATAAATTCTTTGCATATTCAATATGCAGAGTGCTAAGCTTGTTAGTACTCCATTAGCAGCCCACTTCAGACTTTTATTGGCTTTGTCTCCGCAATAAGACGATGAGATTGACTACATGTCATGTGTTCCATATTCTAGTGCAATGGGATCTCTCATGTATGTTATGGTTTTCTTATGTCCAAATTTATCATATGCAGTTAGTGCAGTTAGTAAATAAATGATGAATCCCGATAAAGAACACTAGAAAGTAGTTTAGTGGATTTTTAGATAGTTACGAGGTATTACTAATGTTTGCTTACAATTTGGAAGAACTAGAGATGGAGTTATTGGATATGTTTGATTCTGATTTTGCTAGAGACCTTGATAAAAGAAAATCTCTCACATGGTATGTCTTTACTATTTGGGGTTGCACAATTAGTTGGAAAGCCACTTTGCAAATTACAATTGCTTTTTCCACAACTGAAGCTGAGTACATGGCGATTACTAAGGTTTGTAAAAAGGCTATTTGGTTAAAGGGACTCTTTGGTGAACTCATTAAAGACCTTCAGATCAATACAGTGTTTTGTGATAGTCAGAGAGTCATCTTCCTTACGAAGGATCAAATGTTTCATGAGAGAACAAAACACATTGATATTCAGTATCATTTTTTGCATGATATTATTGCTTGTGGTGATATTTTTGTGAACAAAGTTAGTTTTCATCATAGTTCTGCAGATATGATGACTAAATCACTTCCTATAACCAAATTTGAACATTGCTTAGACTTGTTTGGTGTTCATTGTTGAAGAATACCCCTTTAGAGGTTTCATGGAAGAGATGGAGAACTTATTCGTTGAGAATTCATGTCAAGGTGGAGATTGTTAGAGTTGTGTGACCCGAATCCTTGTTAAAATAAAATGTAGTGGCAAAATTAGGGGATCTATGTAAGACTTAAGGACGAGGACTATGTTGCACAAGTAGAATACGTATAGAACTACACTTCTTCTATTTGACATTGATTAGAATATGGTTTTTCAACCTTTAAATAGATGTAGTCAAAACTCGATTTTCAACATTAGTGAATCTTCTTCTCCTCTGCCCGTGGTTTTTTTCCGAAAGGGTTTCCACAGAAAATATGTGTTTTATTTTTCTTTCTTATTGCTTTGTGATTGTTCTATATTTTCATTATCGGCATTCAGTTTGAAAAATGAGGGTTAGAAAGAGCTCATCCAAAAATACTTTGGGAACCAAGTAAAACTGATCAAGAACCTATACTAAAACAATTAATTTGTGTATTCAAATATGAGAAACTACGTGGTCAAAATTGTTTAATAGGCATCGTATGAAGATGTCTTCTAAAAGTATATGATGATGTGTAGATGTCAGTCTTCTTTTCATGATTAGATATATAAGGAATAGGAGAACGATTTTGGAAAAAAGATAAATAAAGAAAAACAACTCATCATAGGTGAAGAAGTTGGCTAGAAATATTGAAAATTCAATGAAAGAAATTACCATTACTCTGCTACCATATTAGAATTAGAGGAGTGAAAAAGAGAACAATATGACAAATGAGGAAATTAGGAAAGAATGAATAATTCAATTAATTTGATTAAGATGTCTTATACTAAATGACTATTTGTCCACATAATGTGATTTATAAATAAAATAATTGTTCTAATTTGAACTATAATCAAACCATAATAATCAAAATCACAATCAAATTTAAATAAAATCACCTTAAATTGATGAATAATTCTAGTTAGATGAATGCATAATTGATAAATACTCTTAAATTATTCAAATATTTGAAATTAAACATAAGTGGTCCAAAATTTGATATATTTCACTATATGATATTGAGTTCTAAAGATGTACACCCAATGTTGTGTTTACATGGATCGATTCAATTGAATCAATCATTATAATCGATTATACAATTTATTCAATTGGATCAATGATTGTACAATTAATGACACAATTTGTTCAATTACACTAGAAGTTAGAGGAATATACAATTGATCAATATTTTTAAAAATACTTATAGAATACAATGTTATTACCTTCATATATAGATTCATTCAATTAGATAAATGATTCTACAAGTAATGTCCTAAGTCATTCAAATACATTAGAAATTAGAAAAATATGAAAGTGGTCATTGCTCTTCATATTACTTGTACACCACAATGTTAGTACGTTCGTATATAGACTCAATTCAATTGGTTCAATGCTATAATCATTCAATTACGTTAGTAGTGAAAGGAATACATAATTGGTAAATACTCTTAAATTAATCAAATATTCGAAAGTAAACATAGATGGTGCAAAGTTTCAATCTATTATGTTGAATTCAAACATGTATACTAAATGTTATGTTTACATAGAATAATTCAATTGGATAAATGATTGTACGATTAATTATATAATTTATTCAATTGGATCATTGGATGTATGGGTAATGTCACGACTTATTGGATTTTCCTAGTAATTAGAGGAATATACATTTGATAAATACTTTTAGACATACTTACATACTATAATGTCATCACCTTCATACATATATTTATTCAATTAGATTAATGAGTGTACAATTAATATAATAACCCATTCAGTTATGTTAGTATTAGAGAAATGTACAATTGATCAATGTTATTCAAATTACTTATACACCACAATGTTAGTACATTCGTATATAAATTTGATTCATTTGGTTCAATGATATAAGAATCATTTATGTTTGTAGTTAAAGGAATGTATAATTGATAAATAATCTTAAATTGATCAAATATTTAAAATTAAACATCGGTAGTCCAAAATTTTGATATTTCACTACATGTATACTCAATATTGTGTTTACATGGATCGATTCAATTGGACCAATAGTTGTACAATTAATTATACACTTTGTTTAGTTGGATCTTTAGTTATATTATTTATGTCATTGATTCTTCATTTGCGCTAATAATTAAAGGAATATACAATTGGTCAATACTTTTAAAAATACATATACACTATATTATCATTACCTTCTTACATAGATTCATTGAATTAGATCAATGATTGAATAGTTAATGTCATAGCCTATTGAATTACGTTAGTAATTAAAGAAATGTGCAATTGGTCAATACCCTTCAAATTACTACACCATAATGTTAATAAATTCGTATATAAACCCGATCCAATTAGTTCAATGTTATAATCATTCAATTACGTTAGTAGTTAGAGGAATGCATAATCGACAAATACTCTTAAATTGATAAAAAAATTAAAATTAAACATCAGTGGTCCAAAGCTTTGATATATTTCACTATATGATATTGAACTCCAAAAATTGTAGTCATTGACTAAATTGAATGAATTAAAAATTTTGACTATAGAAACACTAAACGACGAGAAACTAAAATAATAATTTACCCAATAACCCAAAAATCCTTCAGATGAGCAGCAAATCTCCCATTCATCTTTTAAACTAAAACTAATGTGTTCATTTTCTTTTCTCTAAGTCATCATCCCTCTTTCTCCCAACTCTCTTCATTCCTTTAATTTCTTTCTTTCATTTACTTTCCTATACAATTTCAATCCATCTTCTTCATCTAGAGTACCCTATCATCCCATGGCTTCTCCCTTTTTTCTTTATTTTCATTGAAAACTCAACTTCCATCACTCTTGAAAAGAAGAAGTTTGGATTAATTAGAAAATTTAAACAATATAATAGTCATGCATGCTAGAAGAAAGATTAACTCCGCTTTTTGGCTTTCTTGTTTGTGACCTTTTTGGATTCTGAATCATTCGGTTTGCTGGTGAACGTAGATTCAGTATTCTCGTGCCTTTCCTAGTTGTGTTTTTCTTTTTGATTTTCTTTTCTGATTTTTTTTTCTGATACCTCTCTATTTGCATCTTTATTTTCTTTGGTTTTTTCTCAATAATGTTTGTATGTATTTGTGTTGGATGTATCTCTCCTTGTGCGACCATTTCTTGCTCTCATTGTTTATTATATTTGTGTGCTCATCGTGTTATAGGTCAAAATTGAATTCAAATCTTTAAAAACATGGATTTTTCTTTTCCTTAAGCCATTATATTTCCATACTTTATGATTTCTTTTATTTTTTCCTTACAGATCACGGTGTTCTTAGGATCTAGGGATTGCACTACCTTCAAAATTTCCATTTTCTCCCTTTTTATTTTTTTTATTTTTATATTTTTCATTTTTTTGTAATTTTTTATTAAGCCATGATTTTTTTATATTCAGTAGCAAATTAGAATTTTTCATTATAAAGGCCTAAAAAGGTATGTGTTAAAATTTTGATTCTCCTAAATGTGATAATAGAAATGTATCCATGAGATAACTAGTTTAGTTCATTCAATTTTGGCTTATAGAGAGGCTAAATTTGAAGGATGAAGACGAGTGTAAATATTTTTACATCAGTCTTTGATTCAATTTTAATATCAGCCCTTGATTGATTTTAGATAGGGTTCGGGTCAATTTCGGAAGGTTTAGTTATGACATTAATTGTACATACTTGTAACACCCTATACCCAACTCGATCGTCAAGTCTGAGTTACAATGTGTTACATTCATTGTTGCAACAACTATGATCAAATCACAGTTCAATTTATGACATAAACGTCGCAAAAACTCTAATAATAACCTAAGATCAAATTAGGACTAAATTGTAATGTTAACAAAATTTTAGGTCAATGTCGTGAAGTCAGGGGGTTCCTCCTCGCTGTGCAACATACTATTTAGGTCTCATCTCAATGACCTATGCTCGAACATGATAAAACATACATCTCAATGGTAGCCTGATCTCATCTCAATGGTAGCCTGATCTCATCGCGACAACATACATTTGACATCACGAAGGGACATTCAATTTTTGCAATTTCCAAATGAAACTTCAGCCTGCATTTTCCAAATCAATACCTATACAAAACCAAACCACAATTTCAACCTAAGCATAGAATCTCTAAGTCTCAAACATGATAAAACACCTTTGACAATGGTGTACTACAACCATGTTACCTATAAGTTAACCAATTAATATAATTCATTTCAAACTTTCAATACACATACCTATTTACCAAAGTCTTTGGCATTTACAACATTTCATTCCATTTCAAACCATGTTTGAGATCCATTAACAATATATATATATACTCAACTAGTCAAGTTCAAACATTAACCTTCTAAAACAAAAGAGTATATAAACATAGTTTTGTACCAAATTTGACTCAACCAAGGTACATGCCATACATAAATCAAAACAAAATTTATACAAACTTTGCTAAGTAGGGGATTGCTTGTGGGATGTTGGATCAATTGCACGATCTACCGAGGATCTTCTACACCTGCGCAGGGAAAACAAACCTGTAACACCCCTTAACCCATCTCTGTCACCGGAACGAGGTTACGGAGCATTACGAAAACTTTCAGAATAATTTTTCAGATTATTCACATAAATTACCATTCATTAACCGAGATTATTCATAACGTCCCTTAAATGAACCCTCGAGGCCCAATATGAGCATTAGAAATAAGTCGGGACTTAATCGAAAACTCTAAGAATTTTTCGCAACATTTCAAAAAATTTCTAAGTTACAGGACTCACATGCTTGTGTGGTCGAAGGGGCACACCCGTGTGACCCTAGGGCATGTCCGTGTTGTGGGCCGTGCTTGAACCTGTGTAACTCTTTGACTTGTGCACACGGCCATGCCACATGCCCGTGTGCTAGGCCATGTGGTTAATTAAATTCTTTCGAAGTTAGGTGCAGGTTTCACACAGTCAAGACACACGCCCGTGTTCTAAGTCGTGTAGCACACACGGCTGAGACACACGCCGATATCTTTGCCTGTGTGCTCAATTCTGAGCATTTTGTTTTTTAGATTTAAGGTGCAAGGGACACATGGCCTAACCGTACACCCATATACTGGCCGTGTGTCACACGCGATCTAGACACACGCCCATGTGGACAAAATAAAGCCATTTCTAGCTTCATTTCTCACCCAAAATCACACCAATGACCTGTACTTAAACTCACATCCAAATGCCAACCAATTCGAACATTCAATTTAAGTGAATTCCATCATTCAACAAGGTATATCATTACATACATACATGTTTATAATCTTACCTTGGTATATTTCATAAGATAGGCATAATTCGAACAACCATTTAACAGGTATGTAGCTACCATAGTATAACATTACAAGTATATAAAAAACAACCATTACTAGCCATTCCAATGGCTAGATTACAAACCACATACTTAAGCCATCTATGGCCAAGTTAGCCTATACATGCCATTATACCAAAAGGATTTTACTATATATACCCAAAATAAGTTAGTAGATAGTGTGATGACGCTCCAATGATCTCCAACCTTCACGAGCTCTCGAGCACTATAAAACAGGGGAAAATAAAACAGAGTAAGCATTACATGCTTAGTAAGTTCGTATAAGGGAAACTAAACTTACCAATCCCGTTTATTAAATCTAACCATACAATACCACGTTTTCCATCCTTTTTTTGGCAAAATTGCCTAAACACATGTATTCAATCAAACATGTTAGTCACAAAATTTACATATACATCAAGTAAAGATGGATGAGCTGATCATGCAATATTCTCTCAAGCCATTATTCATTTCATCTCATAAATCCCTTATCGTGCAAAGGGTTTTGTATCCGTTGAATCATTGAAATTTCGATGGATACTCAAGTAGTGCACTCGAAGTGTATGATTTAACAACTCGCCAATTCTTATTTAAGAGTGCCTATAGGGAACTTAATCAAAGGCCACACTCTCAAGCCACATATCGTATTACAGGATTACCAGTCCAGGCTAAATCCTTTATGTAACGTATGCTCAGAAGAGTTCAATTAGGATTACTAGTCCCGGCTAAACCCTAATTGTAACATATGCTCAAGAGAGATTATATTAGGATTACCCGTTCGGGCTAAATCCTTTCTATAATGAGATCAATAGGATTACTCATCCAAGCTAAATCCCGTCAGCAACAAATGCAAAACCTCATTCATTTCGGGAAAGCACATAGATTCATCAGAATTCAAAATTCAAACGGAGCTTAAACCTATTTCACCGTTTCAAACATGTATTCAATTCTTCATCGTAGTAATCAAACAATTCCCATCAATATAAATCACATTCCATACAAACACAACATTCAATTTAACATATTTACATGCTCGATTAAGTTACACGAACTTACCTTGACACTTGTTCGCATATATAATCTACTAATCCGAAACTTTTTCTTTTCCTTAGTCTAACCTCGAATATGTGTTGTCGGGATATATAAGTAAATTTAACCATCAATTTCACACATTTCATATTCATTTGGACTCAATTTATGTCCTAGGAAAAATTACCATTTTGCCCCAACTTTTCATAATTTCTAATTTTGTCCCTAGGCTCGAAAAATGGAATTTGTGCAATTTACTCCCTATTCCAAGCCTAACTGAAATCCCATCACAAAATTACAGCACATGTATTCATAAAAATTTAGAATTTTTCATCAAATTTCACAACTTTACATTTTAGACCCTAAATCATGTTTTAATCAAAAATCACTTTGGAAAAGATGTTTATCTATCAATAACCTTTCATTTTCTACCATAAATTTCTAAATTTCAGCACATACATCCATGACCCAAATTTCATACTTTGATAACTTTTCAAATTGATCCCCCAAACAGATAGATTAAGCTATCTCGGATTCAAAAATATCAAAATTACTAGAAACGAGACAAGAAAACTTACCCAATTAAGCCATGAAAGTTTCTTTTCTCTCTCCTGGGGTTTCCATGTATTTTAGGTTGAATATGACATAAAAATAAGATGATATCTTTTATCATCTTTTTAATTAATTAAATATTTTTAATTTCCAATTTAGTCATTGTCCTTTTTCTACATTTCCATGGATGAGTCACCAAAATATCTGCATACTTTTCTTCAATGGTCTAATTACCACATAAGGACCTCTAGTTTTGAATTTCATATCTATTTAATCCTTGTAGCTACTAGAATTCAACTTTTACATTTTAAGCGATTTAGTCTTTCTTGTAATTAAGCACATAATCAATAAAATTTTCTTATCAAAATTTTCACATGACCTTTCTAACATATTCCGGACCTCGTAATAAAATAAAAATTAATTTTGTTTTTGGATTGGATTTGTGGTCCCGAAACCACTGTTCCGATTTCACTGAAAAATGGGCTATTTAAAAATCGTACGCTGAGCGAAAACGCTTAGTGGTATTTACATGATTTAAGCCAATATAAAACAAATTTAAATTAATATGCATTTATTCAATATAAGTTCAATACATAGGAATTCATTGTACAATCCATGCCATGTACAATCCATGCCAATTATTTACTATACATTATAAGCGTACATATGATCATACTAATATGTTTATTCACTATATATACATACTAACTTACCATTTATCATTCACTTAGTATGCAATTTAAATCAATTCATACTAACATCCATAGATAATTGTACTATATTCAATCCCATATCGATATTTCAACCATATTCGAGCCTAATGGATATTTCAGACACATTCAGCCCTCAGGACTCGGTTTCAACTCATTACACATGTTATCACATACCACATTTTCAAATTCATTTTATTTTCATTACTATTAGATGTTCCATGTAACACCCCTAACTCGTACTCGTTGCCAGAACAGGGTTTTTAAGCATTACCAGAACATTCAGAACATTTTTCCATTAAACTACGTAAAATACTATTCATTTACCGAGATTGTAATGACCTGAAATTTATGGGTATCGAAAATTGTGTTTCTAGGTTACTGTTCTCATAAATTGGGTTCGTAAATATTTATTAGAAATATTTACGAATGTTAGTTGAGTGATTAATTAGATTTTGGTTAAATGAATTAGTTTGAATTGAGATTAATTTAGTATAAGGACTAGATTGAATATAGCGTAAAAGTTGAATACTTGAATCAATAAAATTTAAAGGACTAAATTAGTAAATAATCCATAAGGGAAATAGTGACAAATGTGTGGAAAATATAATTCCATGTGTATGTATAATATACATATATTTATACTTAGTATTTAAGTATATAATAAAACATTAAATAAATGAAAGAAAATAAAGAAACAAAATAGAAAAAGGAACAGAGAAAGAAACAAAAAGGGAGAAAGAAAGAGGGAAAGAAAAAGAGAAGGGAAAATTGAGGTTTTAGGATTTGAAGTTTAATTTGGTAAGTCAATTAAGCCATTTTTACTTAATTTTGATGTTTTAGAAGCTTTAGAACAAAGTTTTGTTAAAATAAAGTTGAGGTTTTGAAGGTTCATAGGTTTTTAAGCATGGTTCATGTTGAACAAATTGTTGAATTAGGGATTTAATTGAATGAATTTCAATTTAGAATTGATTAAGGGATTAAATTGTAGAAGAAGTTATAAATTTATGTTAGAGGGACTAAATTGAAAGAAATTTGAGATTAGGGTTTTATCACAAATATTTGATGGTTAGGGTGAATATGATAGGAAATTGAATAGAAATGAAGTATGAATTGAGTGATAAAAGTAAATGAGTTAAGTAGGATCAAATTGAAATTAAGGATTGAATTAAATAGAAATTCAATTATTTATTGTGAATTAATGTTGTATTAATAGAGTAAATTGTTTAGTTTCTGTAGCTAACGTAGTACCGGAGACATCGACAAAGAAGGGAAAAGAGAAGGTTGACGAAGAGTAATCCGAAAATTACGGTTTGTATTTCTATAAACCAAACTTAATAAGTAATTGTTGCTTTTATTATTTAATGTGTATAGTAAGTGAGATAGAGGTAAGAATTTCTATTTTTGTATTGGATTGAAATAAGTTGTGAATATTGAATCGAAGTGCGAATTGACTGTTATCTGAAAATTGCAAGTGAATTGAATACACTATTAACAGTATCGGGCTAAGTCGGATATAGTTGGCATGCCATAGGATTGGAAGTGTTCAGGGATACTTCGACCTTGAGTCGATGAGGCACTATAAGTTTCACACTGTTACTGTTACTTTAGTTTAATCCGATGAGGTACTGAGTACGGTACTGTTACTGCTTACTTCGGCAAAGGTGATGAGGTACTAAGTGCCGTACTGGTGTGTTGGTTGGATCTGTGTATCCGTCCAGGTCCGAATTATGTTAATAGGGGTAAACTACTGTACTGAATAAATGATGGTTACTGAATGATTATATTAATGTATTGAACAACTGATTGTTATTGATTGACTATGAATAAAATTGAATATTTTCTTGAGAATATGTTATGAATATAATTATTGTTATAAAAATTAAAATTTTATAGTCTAAATGCATAAGAATTAATAATTATTTAAGTGTTGGTTTATAGAAATGCCACTGAGTGCATACTCAGCATACGGTTTGTTTACGCGTGCAGGTTAAGTACGAAAGTAACTAACGACTCAGTCTCGAAGTCGATACCGAACTTAATACGTGGTGATGTATTTTCTCTTTTGAAAATGGCATGTACCTAGGTTGTCTTTTGATGTCATTTTGAGATGTGAATATTAATGGTGTATAAGATAATATTACTTGATCTATATATGTAAACATATGTCTTATAATATGGTCATTTACATGGTTTAATTTGAATTGATTTGGATGGTATTTAAATAAATTATTTAGAAAGTTTATGTTAGATATCTATAAACATACATGAGTTAGATGATTATATTAACAATTTTGACATGTTTTAGATGTATTTAATCATGTTTTGGATTGATTGAAAGATTGGATTTTAAGTTGCTTGTTATTCAAGGTTTGTAGGATTGGTAAACTTAATTTGGAAGGCTCATTTTGAGTCCACAGGGCCTGGCACACGGGCGTGTGATCAGACCATGTGAGACACACGGCTTTCACATGGGCATTTGATTAGGCCGTGTGTCCCCTGCACCTTAAATGTTGTAAACAGAATCCCAGGAATAGCCACATGGGCAGAGACATGGGCGTGTGTCTTTGTCGTGTGAGGCACACAGCCATAACACACGGGCATGTGCCCTGTTTGAATTGAAAATAAATCCACACGGGCTAAGCACAAGGGCATGTGTCTTGGTCGTATGAAACTAATTTGTTCATAAGCAACAAGTCAGAGAGTTACACGGGTAAAGGACACGGACGTGTCCTGACCGTGTGAGTTACACGGTATGACACCACGGGCATATCATAGAGACACACGGACGTGTCTCCTAGGCCACACAGTCGTGTGGGTACTGTTCAAAAGGAAATTTTTGAAATTTTACAGAAAACTTTAAGAATTTCTGATCGGGTCCTGATTTTTTCCTAACTTCTATGTTGGGTATCGAATGTCCATTAAAGGATTAATAAGAAAAATTACTGAATTGTTTAATAAATGTTCTTGTAATATTCATGCTTGAACTGTAGTGTTCAGTAATACTCCGTAATCATATTTCGATGACGGTGTAACATCTCGAAATTAGGCTTAGTCGAAACACGGGCATGTAGCGATTGCTTGCTTAATTTTGAAAAATGACTAAATCACGTAAAGTGCTAAAATTGTGTTCTATTAGTTAACTATGTTAAATAGATAGATCACCAAAATTTGGGGTCTTTAAAGAGTAGATAGACCCTTAAAAATAGGATGGCCGGCCATAGGGGACAAGAAAGTTGAAAAGTCAAAATTTGGTGGACATTAGGTGACTTTTTTTGGTAATAAAATAAAATAAGGAAAAAGGTTGTCATCTTTTTCATTTCTTCTTCTTCAACCACCGAAAATGGTAGCAAACATCGGGGTTTTGAGAGCTTAAAATTTCAGCCACTTAGTTCCCTTGCAAGTAAGTGATTTTGATGACCTTTCTTGATGATTTTTGTATTTTTAGGACCCTTGTAGCATGAGCTAGCTAATGTGGGGACTATTTTGCAAAATGGTTGAAAGTTTAGGGTTTTTCCATGAGAGCATTTATGTTGTTTGCTGAATTTCTATAGAAGAAAATGAGTCTTGGTTGTGTAATAAACAACTTGTGTGAAAGGATTTTCATGAAAAACCCCTAAAATGGACCATTTTGTAATGTTGTTAAATGGATGGTAATTGTGTGAAATATTTGAAATTGAAAGATGCTATAGGTATAAAAAGAATTCGACTAGGCTTGGGTAATAAGAAAATTTAATTAAAATCAATTTACGAGCCCAAGGGTAAAATTGTAATTTTTATAAAAGTCTAGAGGTAAAATGGTCATTTTGCCAAAGTAAAAATTATGGAATGTATTGGTTAATATGATGATTGAAGTAATAAAATTAATCGTTATAGATCAATAAAATTGAGATTCAGGCTTAAATCGAAAAGTACGAGGTTATGGACTAAAATAGAGTATTTAGCCTAAATTGCATTCGAGGTAAGCCCGTGTGATTAAATAAGCATGATATCCTTGTTATTGTTAATATACTTGAAATATATCTTGCTATGATTGTATTGAATTATATGTTGATGATATTGAATATGAGAAAGTGATGCCAAATGTTAATAACATTTATGTGATGAATTAATACATTGGAAATTGATGGAACATGATATTCTATTGAAACGAGTAAGTTGTGCATAAATATTACAGCTTTATCGTTATTATGCATTTTACGGCTAATTTTGCATAAAATATTTGAATGTGGCTATGAGAAATGTATGATGAGACTTAATGTGATAAACTCTCGGTTGAACCTTAATAATAGATTGGATATTCATGCCATGACATTTAGGTGATATGTGTGCTAGTGTAAGACATGTCTGGGACATGCATGGGCCACATTATGAGAGCTAGTGTAAGACCATGTCTGGGACATGGCATTGGCTTGATATGTGTTAGTGTAAGACCAAGTTTGGGACATGGCATCGGCACCGACAGATAAGAGCTAGTGTAAGACCATGTCTGGGACATGGCATTGGCCTCGATATATGAGAGTCAGTGTAAGACCATGTCTGGGACATGGCATCAACTTTGATGTGTGAGGCAGTGTAAGACCATGTCTGGGACATGGCGTCGGCAACTTACCCTATGTTTGAGCCTTATTGAATATCCGATAGTATTCCAAAGTGGTTCAACAGGTAGTTCAAAGCTTGTGATGAAAGCGAGAAGGTAAGTATATGAGCATGTTGAAAAGGTACAGGTATGTACTCGAAGCTCAAATACTATTACGATCATGAAATGATGCATCTCTGGTAAGGATACAAATAAGTAAGCTATGCCTATGAGAATGAAATATTGATGACCTTATGATTATGGTTCTAAGCTTATGATGTACCAATATGTATTTTTACCATAATTTTTAAAATGGTCTGTAAAGGTGTTATAAGCTTAGTTACCATTATTTTACGCTAAACAGTTTTGGGACAGCTGCAGTAGTCCAACTTGGAAAATACACCAAAAATAGTGGAAAGAGGGTTGAAGATTGAGCGAAATATGGAATTAAAGCTAATCGAGACTAGTTTCTTATAAAGGAAAGTGTAAGCAAAAAAATTTCATATTCTGATATATTTGAATTTGTGTGAAACAGAGTCAGAACGATTTTGAAATCCCCTGTTCTGATTTCAGAAAATCATTGAAAATTGTACAAAAATATTTATGGGTTATAATTTATATTATTAGAATTTTTAATGAGCCTATTTCCAAGAGAAATAGACAGGAACATCATTCGAGTTCCGTACTGTGAGATAATTAATTTTTAGTGAAGAGGGATCGGAACTGTCAGACAGTGAAAAATGGGTATCTTTAAAGAATAAACTGTACTAATTGGCTAAACCAAAAATTTTAAAAATTTTATGGTAAGAAGATTTATGAGTCTAATTTCAGGGAAATTTAGCAGAACTTAATTTGGAGTTCCGTATCTCCAGATATAAATAATTTAATGACTATGACTCGACAAGATAGCTTGACCCAAACATAAGTAAAAGTACAAATATGGTTGTATTACCTTGAGGAACAAGTTGATAATTACTTATTATTTTTCATACGGTCTTACTAAGCTAGAAAGCTTACTCCCTTCCTTTCCTTTTCTTTAGTGTTGTTATCTTAGCTTGGGATTGGGATCGTCGGAGGCAGAATCATCGGTGGCATGTATAGGGAATAGGTTTTTATGATATGTGTTATTATGATTAGCCTAATGTATTGGTCTATATTGAGTTATTGGTATATGTCCAAGAGGTGTGTCTCATATTGATTATGGTTTGTAAACCTATCTATCTATGCTATATTCTAATGCTTGTGATGAGATGATGTGATTATGCTTGTTGACCATATATGGTTGATGTTAATGGTATGAATATGTCTTAATATGATATGCTAAACCATTAAAATGGTGTCATGATATATGTCCTTGGTGTGTATAAAGATGTGAAAGATTAAGGGTAACATAAAGGCTTGGAAAATAGCCTAAGTGTTGGCCACACGGACTGAGACACGGCCGTGTGTCTCGACCATGGGAGGGACACAGCCTGGAGGCATAGGTGTGTGCCCTGGCCATGTGAAGTCTGCACTTAACATCAAGAATTTAACTCGTCACACGGCCCGAAGACACGGGCGTGTGCCTTGGCCATGTGTCCCTAAATTGATGATGACATCATAAATAGAGAACTCCACAGGCAAGGGTCACGGGCGTGTCCCACGCCACACGGGCGTATGAGAGCACACGGCCTACCAACATGGGTGTGTGGCCCTGTTTCATGATGAAAATTTTTTAAGCCCTCAAACATTTCCAAAGTTCCCGGTTTAGTCTCGAATCACACCGATGCATGTTTTGGGCCTTGTAAGCCCATTTAAGGGACGTTGTGCATGTGAATGAAAAGTTTTAAATAGAATGAAATTTTATGGCCCGATTTTGGTTGAGTGCATATGTTTAAGTCAGATAATGCCTCGTATCCTGTCCCGGCGTCGGACACAAGTAAGGGGTGTTACAAAGGAAAAAGGATTAGGGAGTGTTACAATTAGTGGTATCAGAACTATTCAGGTTTAGTTGATTCTAGGATTAAACTAAGTACAGAAATGAGTTTAGAGATGCATGCTATTATTGAGTTAAATTTGAGTCGGGATTGGATGCTGATATATATATATATACTGAATTACTATTTATGCTTTATAATTAAATATGTCTGATGAAAACATTGGAGATACCGATCGAGAAATGTATAGTGAAGATGATGAATCATATGATATGAATGAATCAGAGTCTGCAACACCAAGTGTAAATCCGGAAGGTAATCAACCGCCAAATGTTGGAAGGAGTGATACTAGAGAAAGAGATAACTCAGAGATACTCGGAGTGATAGCTGATGCTCTTTAAAGAGCAGTAGGAACTATACCTACTATATCCCCTCCCCCTACTACCCGATGAGCCCCGATTAAAGAGCTGGGAAAGTATGGTGTTGCCGAATTTTTGGGTTCGAAAGGAGTTAATCCGTCAATAGCTGAAATCTGGATGGAAACTACAAAGAGAATTCTGAAGCAACTTGAATGTACCCTACAGGAAAGTTTATTGTGTACCGTTTCTTTGTTACAATGAGAAGCGTGTGTACGGTGGGAATCGATAACTCAACATGTATCAGAGGAACAGATAAGTTGGGAATTCTTTCTAAGAGAATTTCAAAAGAAATATTTGGGAGAATTATATATGGAAGATAGGAAACATGAGTTTTTACTATTGAAACAAGGTGAGATGTCTATAGTGGATTATGAATGGGAATTTTTGAGATTTTGTAGATATGCAACTGAATTTGTACCGATTGAAGCTGACAGATGCAAACGATTTCTATGAGGATTGCATGATGAATTACGACTACAATTGGTGTCTTTACGAATTACTGAATTTGCAAATTTAATTGAGAGAGCCAAAATGGTTGAACAAGTGTTGGGATTAGATAAAAAGCCTGGAATTTCTCATTCACTTGGAAAGTGTCTCGGAACTACAAGTTCTAATCCACAGCCTAAGAGATCAAAAGAATTTCAAGGCAGTTGGATATTTGGTTCTAGATCAGATAGAAGTGACAGAAATCATGGTAGACAGACGACAGTTTTCACCAGTAGCATCAGAGGTCCATCTCAAAATACTAAAATCCTGGAATGTCAATACTGTGGGAATAAACATCGGAGAGAGTGTTAGAAATTAACTAGAGGTTGTTTCCGTTGTGGATCCACTGATCATTTTGTAAAAGATTGTCCAAAGATTAAAAGTATAGCACCAGAAGTATCACAGAGATCTGAATCTGCTTCCAGAGGTCGAGGGTCAGGTAGGGATAGGTCAGTTAGTAGAAGAGGTGTTAGAAGAACAAGTGAAGTTGCTACTCAATAATCGGAAGCTAGAGCTCTAGCCCGAGCATATGTTGCAAGAACTCGTGAAGAAGGCGATGGTGACAGGTATTTTTGTATTGCATTTAGAACCCGTTTATGTTTTAATAGATCCGAGATCGTCACATTCTTATGTTAGCAAAAAACCAGTTGAGATGGGAAAATTAAAACTTAAACTGTCTATAGTAACAGTAGAAGTGTCTAGTCCTCTAGGGCAAACAATGTTAGTGACCCGAATATGTCGAAGATGTCCGTTAATAATTCAAGATAGAATCTTTCCTGTTGATTTATTAATTATGCCATTCGGAGATTTTGACATTATATTGGGTATGGACTGGTTATCAGAACATGGGATAATTTTGGACTACTATAAAAAAAAGTTCACTATTCAAAATGAAAGTAGTGATTAGATTGAAGTAAATGGTATTCGGACTAGTGGACCAGTTCGTATTATCTCGGTAATTAAAGCTAGTAAGCTTCTTTATCAAGGTTGTGCTACTTTCTTAGCATATGTTATTAATTCAGATTCTATGGAGAGTAAATGTAGTAAAATCCGGACTGTATGTGACTTTCTTGATGTATTCCCTGAAGAATTACCTGGATTACCTCCTGATCAGGAAGTTGAATTTGTGATCGAAGTATATCCAGGTACAGATCCAATGTCAATACCTCTTTATCATATGTCACCTACTGAATTGAATGAGTTGAAGGTACAACTACAATATTTATTGGATTGAGGTTTTATACGACCTAGTACATCACCGTAAGGAGCTCCACCGTTATTTGTTAAAAAAAAAACGGTTCGATACGGTTATGTATTGATTATTGATAGTTAAAAAAGGTAAATGTCAAGAATAAATACCCGTTACCTCGCATTGATGATTTATTTAATCAATTGAAATGAGCTTTTGTGTTTTCGAAGAATGATCTAAGATCGGGCTATTATCAGTTAAAGCTAAAGGAAAGTGATGTACCAAATACGGCTTTTCGAACATGGTATGGGCATTATGAATTCTTAGTGATACCATTTGGGTTAACAAATACCCCAGCTACTTTTATGGATATTATGAATCGATTTTTTTAGCCGTACTCGGATCAATTCATGGTAGTCTCTATTGATGACATTTTGTTATATTCAAAGTCTGAATCTGAACACGAGCAGCATCTTCGATTTTTTTTGCAAACATTACGAGAGAAACAATTGTATAGGAAATTAAGTAAATGCAAATTTTGGCTATTAGAAGTGGTATTTCTTGGTCATGTGGTATCAGCAGATGGAATTAAAGTGGATCCAAAGAAAATTGAAGCAATTGTTCAGTGGAAAACTCCCAAAAATGTGCCGGAGGTACGTAGTTTTCTTAGATTGGCTGGATACTATCAAAGGTTCATGAATGGATTTTCGAAAATAGCTTTATCGATGACAAAGTTATTGCAAAAGAATGTTTCATTTGTCTAGAATGATCAATGCCAAGAAGGTTTTGTGAAATTGATATAGATGTTAACGGAGGCACCGGTTTTGACTTTACCAGAATTGGAGAAAGATTTTATTATGTATAGTGATGCTTCTTTAAATGGTCTCGAGTGTGAACTGATGCAAAGTGAGACAGTGATAGCTTATGCTTCTCTACAATTGAAACTGCACGAATGTAATTACCCGACACATGATCTGGAATTAGTTGCTGTAATTTTTGCATTGAAAATTTAAAGACATTATCTATATGGTGAGAAATGTTATATTTACACAGATCATAAAAGTCTCAAGTATCTTTTATCATAAAAATATTTTAATTTGACACAAAGTCGGTGGATAGAACTTCTAAAAGATTATGATTGTGTTATTGACTATCATCCGGGTAAGGCTAACGTCGTAGCTGATGCATTGAGTAGGAAGGTGGCAATTGAATTGTGACCGATGTTTGCACAGCTCAATATTAGTGATGATGGAGGTTTATTGGCTGAATTAAGAATTAAACCAGTGATGTTTGAACAAATCAAGTCAGCTCAGTTAGAAGACGATAAGCTAACAAAGAGAAATGAAATGGCTCGGAGTGGTGTAGCAGCGAAATTCAGTATTGATGAGCATGATTGTCTGAGATTTCGTAATCGAATTTGTGTTCCACATATTTCAGAATTGAAAGAGTTAATACTTCAAGAAGCACATGATAGTCCTTTTGCATTAAATCCCAGAGGAACAAAAATGTACCATAATTTATGAGAATTGTATTGGTGGCCAAGTATGAAGAAGGATATAGTGGAATTTGTGGCTAAATGTTTAACATGTCAGCGAGTTAAAGCAGAGCATCAATTTGCAACTAGTTTATTTCAGCCGATTAACAATCCTGAATAGAAATGGGACTGCATTACAATGGATTTTGTAACGAGATTACCATTATCAGCAGGTAAGAAAAATGCTATTTGGGTGATTGTTGATCAGCTTACAAAGTCAGCTCATTTTATAGCAGTCAGAATAGATTGGTCACTTCAAAAACTTACGAAAACAATCATCCAGGAAAATTGTAAGATTGCATGGTATTTTTGTACCGATTATCTCTAACCGGGATCCACGGTTTACATTGAGATTTTGGAGGCAATTGCATGAATCTCTTGGTACTTGCCTCAATTTTAGTACAACTTTCCATCCAAAGACTGATGGATAGTCAGAGAGAGTTATTCAGATTTTAGAAGACATGCTTCGAGCTTGTATTATTGATTTTGAATCAAGTTGGGAACGTTATCTATCTTTAGCTGAATTTGTATATAATAATAGTTTCGAATCAAGTATTCAAATGGCTCCATATAAAGATTTATATAGTCAGAGATGTCAGTCAACAGTGTGTTGGACAGAATTGAATGAGAGAAAAGTGATTAGGCTAGAATTGATTCAAGAAACAAAAAGTTCTATTAAGAAGATTCGAGAAAGACTGAAAGCAGCTTTTGACAGACGAAAATTGTATGTAGATCTGAAATGTCGGGACATTGAGTATTCGATTGGTGATAATGTATTTTTAAAAAAAATCATGAGATTCAGTCGAAAAGGAAAATTAAGTCCTTGTTTCATTGGGCCATATGAAATTGTAGAAAGAATTGGCAAAAGATTCACGATGTTTTTCATGTTTCTATGCTTAGAAGATATCGATCAGATCCTTCTCATATTATTTCTATGAAGGATACTGAAATCTGACTTGATTTGTCATATGAAGAGGAACCGGTTAAAATATTAGCTTGAGAGGTAAAGGAATTGCGTAATAAACGGGTTCCCTTAGTGAAAGTATTATGGAAAAGTCATAATATTGAAGAAGCAACATGGGAACCGGAGGATACAATAAGATCCCAATACCCCCATATCTTTTTCGGTAAATTTCGATGACGAAATTTATTTAGGGGGGAGAAATGGAATGACCCGAAATTTATGGGTATCGAAAATTGTGTTTCTAGGATACTGTTCTCATAAATTGGATTCGTAAACATTTATTAGAAATATTTACGAATGTTAATTGAGTGATTAATTAGATTTTGGTTAAGTGAATTAGTTTGAATGAGATTAATTTAGTATAAGGACTAGATTGAATACACTGTAAAAGTTGAATAATTGAATCAATAAAATTTAAAGGACTAAATTAGTAAATAATCCATAAGGGAAATAGTGACAAATGTGTGGAAAATATAATTCCATGTGTATGTATAATATACATATATATTTATACTTAGTATTTAAGTATATAATATAATAATATAATATAATAAAACATTAAATAAATGAAAGAAAATAAAGAAACAAAATAGAAAAAGGAACAGAGAAAGAAACGAAAAGGGAGAAAGAAATAGGGAAAGAAAAAGAGAATGGAAAATTGAGGTTTTAGGATTTGAAGTTTAATTTGGTAAGTCAATTAAGCCATTTTTACTTATTTTTGATGTTTTAGAAGCTTTAGAACAAAGTTTTGTTGAAATAAAGTTGAGGTTTTGAAGGTTCATAGGTTTTTAAGCATGGTTCATGTTGAAAATATTGTTGAATTAGGGATTTAATTGGATGAATTTCAATTTAGAATTGATTAAGGGATTAAATTGTAGAAGAAGTTATAAGTTTATGTTAGAGGGACTAAATTGAAAGAAACTTGAGATTAGGGTTTTACCATGAATATTTAATGGTTAGGGTGAATATGATAGGAAATTGAATAAAAATGAAGTATGAATTGAGTGATGAAAGTAAATGAGTTAATTAGGATCAAATTGAAATTAAGGATTGAATTAAATAGAAATTCAATTATTTATTGTGAATTAATGTTGTATTGATAGAGTAAATTGTTTAATTTCCATAGCTAACATAGTATCGGAGATATCGACAAAGAAGGGAAAAGAGAAGATTGACGAAGAGTAATCCGAGAATTACGGTTTATATTTCTATAAACCGAACTTAATAATTAATTATTGCTTTTATTATTTAATGTGCATGGCAAGTGAGATAAAGGTAAGAATTGCTATTTTTGTATTGGATCGTAATAAGTTGTGAATATTGAATCGAAGTGTGAATTGACTGTTATCTAAAAATTGAAAGTGAATTGAATACTCTATTAATAGTATCGGGCTAAGTCGGATATAGTTGACATGCCATAAGAGTGAAAGTGTTCAGGGATTCTTTGACTTCGAGTCGATGAGGCACTATAAGTTTCGTAATGTTAGTTACTTTGGTTTAATCCGATGAGGTATTGAGTACGGTACTGTTACTATATACTTCGGCAAAGGTGATGAGGCACTAAGTGTCGTACTGCTGTGTTGGTTGGATCCGTGTATCCGTCTAGGTCCGAATTATGTTAATAGGGGTAAACTACTGTACTGAATAAATGATGGTTATTGAATGATTATATTAATGTACTGAACAACTGATTGTTATTGATTGACTATGAATAAAATTGAATATTTTCTTGAGAAAAAGTTATGAATATAATTATTGTTATAAAATTTAAAATTTTACAGTCTAAATGCATAAGAATTAATAATTGATTTAAGTGTTGGTTTATAGAAATGCCACTGAGTACATACTCAGCGTACGGTTTGTTTACGTGCTCCAATGATCTTCCAACCTTCACGAGCTTCCGAGCGCTATAAAACAAGGAAAAATAAAATGGAGTAAGCATTACATGCTTAGTAAGTTCGTATAACGAAAACTAAATTTACCAATCTTGTATATTAAAACCTAGGCATACAATGTTATGTTTCCATCCATTTGGCTAAATTGCCAAATCAAATACATTCAATCAAACATGTTTGTCACAAAGTTTCCTTCCACATCAAGTAAGAATAGATGAGCTCATCAAGCAATAGTCTTTCAAGTCATTATTATATCATTTCAAGATTTTTATGCCATGTCAAGAGTTTTATGTCCGTTGAATCATTGAAATTCCGATGAAGGCTCAAATAGTACACTCGAAGTGTACGATTCATTAATCATTCAATTCTTATGAAAGTTACCCCTTAGGGTACTTAACCAAGGAATAGACTCTCGAGCCACATCTCGTATAACAGGATTACCAGTCCAGGCTAAATCCTTTATATAGCATATGCTCAAAAGAGCTAAATTAGGGTTACCAGTCCAGGCTAAACCCAAATCACAACGTATGCTCAAGGGGTATTATATCAGTATTACCCGTCCAGGCTAAATCCTTTCTGTGAAAATGTTAATGAGATTACTCGTCCGAGCTAAATCCCATCCACAGCAAATGCAGGACCTTATTAATTTAGGGAAAGCGTATGTGATCATCAGAATTAAATATTCAATTGGGACTTGACCTCTTTTTCATCATTTCAAGCATGTATTAATTTTCCATTATAGCATTCAAGTAATGTACAAAAATATAATCACATTACATACAGCACAACATTCAATTAAACATATTTACAAGCAAGATTAAGTTACACGAACTTACCTCAACACTTGTTTGCGTAAATGCCTACTAATCTGAAATATTTTCCTTTCCTCGATCTAACCTCGAATTAGTGTTGTCTAGATCTATATAAATGAATTTAACTATCAATTTCACACATTTCATATTTAAATGAACTCAATTTATGTCCTAGGCAAAATTACCATTTTTCCCCTAACTTTCTCACAAATTCTAATTTTGTCTCTAGGCTCAGAAAATGAAACTTGTGCAAATTACTCCCTATTCCAAATCTAACCAAAGCCTCATTACAAATTTTCCAGCACATGTATTCATAAAATTTCATAATTTTTCATCGAATTTTATAACTTTTCATTTTAGTCCCTAAATCATGTTTCCATCAAAAATCACTTTGTAAAAGTTATCTATCTATCAATAATCTTTCATTTTCTAACATAAATTTCTAATTTCCAGCATAATATATCCATTACCCATTTTCATACCTTGATAAATTTTCAAATTAATCCCTCAAATAGAGAGATTAAGCTTTCTCGGTTTCAAAAATATCAAAATTACTAAAAACGGGACAAGAGAACTTACCCAATTAAGCCTTGAAAGTTTCCTCTCTTTCTCTCCTAGGGTTTCCATAAAAAATTAGGTTGAAGATGACAATAATAAGATGATATTTTCTTTTATCATCTTTTAATTAATTTAATTATTTTAAATTCCAATTTAGTCCTTGACCTTTTCTAATTTTTCCATGGATGAGTCACCAAGAATCTACATACTTTTCTTTAATGGTCTAATTGCCATATAAGGACCTCTAATTTTGAATTTCATAGCTATTTGATCCTTATAGCTACTAGAATTTAACTTTCGCATTTTATGCGATTTAGTCCTTCTCGTAATTAAGTACTAAATTGATAAAATTTTCTTATCAAAATTTTCACACGACATATCTACCATATTATGGACCATATAATAAAATAAAAAATAAATCATATTTTTGGGTCGGATTTGTGGTCCCGAAGTTACTGTTCCGATCCCACTGAATGATAGGTTGTTACAACTCTCTCCCCCTTTCGGGATTTTCGTCCTCGAAAATCTTACCAATAAAAAGATTCAGATATTGCTTACTCATCGAATCCTCTGGCTCCCAGGTAGCCTCTTCAATACCGTGTTGTTTCCAAAGAACTTTTACTAAAGCTACATTTTTATTTCTTAACTCTTTTATTAACCGAGCTAAGATTTTGATTGGTTCTTCACTATATGTCATATCAGGCTGGATCTCTACTTCTGTCGGAGAGATAACATGTGAAGGGTCAGATCGATACCGCTGTAGCATAGACACATGAAAAATATTACGAATCCGATCAAGCTCTGGGGGTAAAGCTAACCGATATGCAACCAGTCCAATTCTTTCTGAAATCTCATAAGGTCTAATGAACCGTGGACTCAGTTTTCCTTTACGTCCAAACTGGAGAACTTTCTTCCAAGGCGACACTTTCAAGAATACTTTGTCATCGACTTGAAATTCTATCTCTTTTTGTTTCAAATCAACGTAGGACTTTTGACGATCAGACGTTGCTTTCAAGCTGTCTCGAATTACCTTCACTTTTTCCTCGGTCTTTCAGACCAAGACAATTCCGTGTAACTTTTTCTCACTGAGTTCTGTCAAATACAATGGAGTTCTACATTTGCGACCATACAAGGCTTCATACGGTGCCATTTTAATACTAGATTGATAACTGTTATTGTAAGCAAATTCAACCAAAGGCAAATACCTTTCCCAGTTACCTTCAAACTCAAGTACACAACACCGAAGCATATCTTCCAAGATCTATATTACCCGTTCAGAATGACCATCTGTCTAGGGATGAAACACAGTGCTAAAGTGCAACTGAGTTCCCAGAGCTTCTTGCAATTTGCTCCAGAATTGAGATGTAAACCGGGGATCTTTATCAGAAATAATGGAGACAGACACTCCATGCAATTTGACAATCTTAGAAACATATAATTCAACCAATCTATCCAAGGAATAATCCATACGTACTGGAATAAAGTGCACGGGCTTTGTCAACGGATCAACAATTACCCAAATGGCATCTTTCTTTTTTGGAGACAGGGGTAATCCCGTTACAAAGTCCATAGTAATTTTTCCCATTTCCATTCCGGTATCATAACCGGCTGTAATAGTCTAGAAGGCAACTGATGTTCAGCTTTTACTTGCTGACATATCAAACACTTAAATATGAATTCAGAAATATATTGTTTCATTCCTGGCCACTAGTACATCTTTTTCAAATCATTATGCATTTTATTACTACCAGGATGTATAGACATGCTACCATTGTGAGCTTCATTTAAAATCTTCTATACTAGTTCTAAACCTTTCGATACCCATACTCTGCCTCAGAATAACAAACAACCATCACTCCCAATCTAAAATTCTGAGTCAGGAGTCGATTCACTCTATACTCGTTTTGCTTGCAACCTACTATCATTTTTTTGAGCTTCAGAGATTTTCTGCAAAAAAATTGGTCTAGCTTTTAAGTCAGCTATGATTGAACCATCATCAAACAACAATAATTGTGACAGCCCTAATTTGACCCTAGTTGAAAAGTGGTTTCAGGACCACAAAACCGAGACACAAAATTATTTAAGTGCTCTTTTCTATGTTTATTATATGTGAAGTTTCATGTGTGAAAGTATCGTGTCTTAATTTTGTCATTTGAATGTGGAATTAGCTAAAAAGGACTTGTTTGGGAAACTTTGAAAATGTGGTAGGTGAATGTCCAAGTGATTAATTTTGTAAATTATTAAAGTAGAGGATTTGCATGTCTATTTTACCACTTTATTTAAGTATACGGTAGTGGGGTTGGTTTAATGCATCATGTGCTTTATATAATAATAAATTATAAACTTAAATTATGGTATAAAATAATATATGTTATTTTATAACATAAAATGAGGTGATAAAAACAAAGTTGAGCCTTATTTTTATCACTTAGCCGAAACTAAAGAAAACAAAAAGAAGAAGAGAAACTCTTGAATATTCAGTCATTTTGGGAGATAAATTCAAGGTAAGTTCATGGTAGTTTGGTTGAAAATTCATGTTTTTGAGTTCCTCTCTTGGTTCTACTTTAAACCCATGAATTCATTTGTTAAATGTTGGTTAATTGTGCATTCGGTCATGATGGGAAATTGCAAAATTTTGTATTTGATGATAGAAATTGATGAATGAAAGTTTGATGGACTATAATGTTAAAATCCATGTGATTGTAAGTTTATAAGTTTAAATTTTGAAATTTGAACTATGTGTGGCTCAATTGCTTGGAATGGGCATTCGGCTATAGTATGTAATGCAAAGAAAATTTGGTGTTGGATGTTTTAAATGATTTAGATAGTTATAAATTAAGTTTGAGGCTTGGTACTTATGTATAGATGGTCTATTTAGATAACTTGGCTTGGAAGTTGAGTAAATTATATTTTGAGAACTTTGTGAATATTCAGCCTAGGGGTATAGTTGTGAAGTATATTAGGCCAAATGAATATGTATGAGAGTTTTAATAGGAATTTCGTGTATTATAAAAGATGATGTATATATTTAATCATAGGATGGTCTTGGTAACCTTAGAAAAGAATGCATGAAAATTTAATAGGTTGCTCTAATGACCGAATATGCTAAAAGCTAATACATAGACTAGTTGATAAATATGTGTTAAAGAAATGTTAACAAATATCTAATTGATTGGTATTCGACTATGGTTAATTGTATAATTAATTGACCGATTGTGGAGTAGAGAATCTATTTAAATTGTGAGTGCATGAATTGATTTTAAGGTGGCCAAAGGTGTTTAAATGAAATATTTGTAAAGATGCATAGTGCCAAATGTGTTCATGAATGAATGAGTTATGTGGGTTGTTTAAATGAAAGAAATGGATAAGTTAAGGTATAATTGAGTGTTCGAATGTGAATTACAAAGTACAGGAATTTAAAAATAAAATGGTGATAGATTTAAGTGGACAAATGATGCGAATGAATTAGCTTTTGAAATGTATATGGTTGTCGTACGTATGTGTTTGATTGAGAAGTTAAATTTGTTGATTTTAGCTCAAGAGCATAGAGGGGCAAATTCGGATAAGGGAAAAGCTAAAGTAACTGAATAGCTGATCCGTGACTGTTGAAAATATTCGAGGTAAGTTTTGAGTATTCAAACATAGTTTATAATTGAATGTAATATGAAAATTGTATAATAGGAGAATTATGACATGATGATAAGGTGTGTGATATGTGCATTTATTCGAATGAAGGAAATAAATTATTAGTGCGTTTGTGCTATGTGAAATCAAGTAACATATGATTTGATATGCATGAAACTTGGTGAATTGATTATCGTATGATGAATTCGGGCCTTGAGCCTAGCAGGCTATAATGCCGGTGAAATAATATCGGGCTTCGAGCCTAGCAGGCGAAATGCTGGTGAATGAATTCAGACTTAAAGTCTAGCAGGCTTTGTGCCGGTGATGAATTCGGGTTTAAAACCTAGTAGGCTTAATGCCGGTGATTTGATAAAAGTCTAAGACTATAATACTTCGTGTTAGAACGACAATTGAATACATTCAGTATATTAAGTTGGCCAGGTACGTATCATGTACTTATATATGAGTTTGATTTGAATTGAATCATAAGTGTATAATGTGATGCATATGTAAATATGTGTTATAACTATATCTATGATCATGATACATTCAGCCAAAGTGTGAAGTTATGTGAAAATATTTGATTTACTTATGTTATATGAATTCAAATTCAAGTGAAGTTAATATGCTAAATATGCGTTAAATGTTTGTATATATTCGGCCAAATGGCAATATACCTAAGAAATGTCACTTGAGAATTTGATTAATCGATTTATAATTGAATTTAATTGTTTGCATTGCTTAAAACTTACTAAGCTTATGGAAGCTTACTCTGTTTGTTATGTTTCTCTATTTTTAGATCGTTGACTCCAGCCACTTGCTCGGGGATCGTCAGTAACTTGTCACACTATCTATCGTTTTGGTACTATTATGTTTTGGAATTCGTATGGCATGTATAGAATAGACTTAAGTGAATGATATTTTGAGATGTTGTTGTATATAAGCCATGTGAATATGGTAACTTTTGAATGTCGGTATAAGTCTGAATTTCGATCTTTGATTTTGTTTGGCTATGCATATAATTGCTAATGAACTTTGTAAATGTGAATGTACAAATGTAGTGTTTTGGATTGGTAACTCTTTATAACCCACTCTGGCGACGGATACGGGTTATAGGGGTATTACATTTTATTGGTTTCAGAGCTACGGTTTAGTCGATTCTAGGACTAACGTAGTGTGTGTGAGTCTAGCTATACATGCCATAAAGTGTTAATACGATAGTGTGATGATTTTTGACATTTGAAATGTGTTTTTTGTATAGTAATGAATTTCGATCCCGATCGAGCGGTTGTTGATGATGTAGAGAGCGTAGCGCCTGCTTCCGCGCATGGGACAGCACCGCTGGACTCTCAACTAAATGCTAGTAATCAAAATGATGAAGCTAAGCAAGCCTTTTATGCTATGATGAATGATTGGTTTACCCAATATGTTCGAACTAATCCGGCTGTTTCACATCCTCCACCCCCGACTAATACAACCCCTGCACCTGTGGTACCTCCGGTAGTCGACCTGTTGAGATTGAGCAAACCCCCGGTTGATAGAATTCGAAAGCACAGGGCTACTGAGTTCAAGGCTACTGACAATGATGATGTCGAGCAGGCTGAGTTTTGGCTCGATAATACCATTCGCGTGTTTGATAAATTATCGTTCACACCCGATGAGTGCTTAAAATGTGCTATATCTTTGTTACGTGATTCTGCCTACTATTGGTGGAATAGCTTGATTTCAGTTGTACCGAGAAAACGAGTTACTTGGGAATTCTTTCAAACCGAGTTCCACAAGAAATATATCAGTCAAAGATTCATCGATCAGAAACGGAAGGAATTTCTCGAGCTCAAACAGGGCTCTATGACAGTTACCGATTACGAGCGAAAGTTTGTCTGACTTAGTAGACGCTTCGAGGACGGGTTGAATGAAGACATCAAACTGTTGGTGGGTATTCTGGAAATCAAAGAGTTTGTAGTGCTTGTCGAGCGAGCTTGTAAAGCCGAAGAGCTCGGTAAAGAGAAAAGAAAAGCTAATGATGGAGCTAGAGAGTTCCGTAAAAGATTTTTAGGAAAATCCTTTCATCAGTCATCGAAGAAATTTAGAGATGACTCAGGCCAATCTAAGAAAACTTCGGGTTTTTCCAGACGGGACCGTGATCGACCCCTTGTGAGTACACGAGCCACCTCTGTTGCCAGTGTCGGCAATGATCGTCAGGACAGATCTGAGTGCAAGCATTATGGTAAATGGCATTCAAGAAGCTGTAGATTTAATGACCTCTCTGGTTTCAAGTATGGATCAGCTGATCACTTTATCAGAGACTTTCCAAAATTAGCTGAACAGAATACTGATCCGAGTGGGAGACCTAGTAACATTGCAACACGAGGTAGACCACCTAGATATGTGGGTAATGCTAGTGGAAATCAAAGAGGGACCAAAGATACTACTGTACGTTCTGAGGCTCGTGCTCCTGCCAGAGCCTATGCTATACGAGCACGCGAGGACGCTTCTACGCCAGATGTTATTACCGGTACTTTCACTCTTTTTGATACTGATGTTATTGCTTTGGTTGACCCCGGTTCTACTCATTCGTATGTGTATGAAACTTTGGCATCCAGTAAGACTTTACCTGTTGAGTCTACTGAGTTTGTGATTCGAGTGTCGAATCCTTTGGGCCGTTATGTGCTAGTCGATAAAGTGTGTAAGAAATGTCCCCTGATGATCTGTGATTCTTGCTTTCCGACTGATCTAATGCTATTACCGTTTGACGAGTTTGATATCATTCTCGGTATAGATTGGTTAACTATGCATGATACGATAGTGACTTGCAAGCGAAAGACAATTGACTTGAGATGTTCGAATGATGAGATAATCTGAGTTGAGTCTACTGATTTAAATGGATTACCGGCAGTAATATCTTCGATGTTAGCTTAGAAATATGTGAAAATGGGGTGTGAAGCTTATCTTGCGTATGTACCGGATAGTAAAGAGTCAGAAAAGAAACCTGAGACAGTGCCAGTGGTTTGTGAGTTTCCAGATGTATTCCCTGAGGAATTACCTGGATTACCACCTGTTCAGGAGGTAGAGATTGGTATTGAACTTTTACCAGGGACTACACCTATTTCTATAGCTCCGTATCGTATGGCACTAACCGAACTAAAAGAACTAAAATCTCAGTTGCAAGAGTTGACAGATAGAGGTTTTGCTCGACCGAGTTTTTCTCCCTAGGGTGCACCAGTATTGTTTGTGAAAAAGAAATACGGATCCGTATCAGGTATCCGAGTTGATCCGAGTAAAATTTCAGCTATACTCGATTGGAAGCCTCTGAGAAATGTTTCGAAAGTTTAGAGCTTTTTGGGACTTGCCGGGTATTACAGACGGTTTGTGAAAGGCTTTTCGCTGATAACAACACCGATGACAAAGTTGCTACAGAAAGATGTCAAATTTGAATGGTCAGAAAAGTGCCAGAAAAGTTTTGATCAATTAAAAACACTTTTGACCAAAGTTCCAGTGTCAGTTCAGCCAGAGTCTGGTAAAGAATTCATGATCTATAGTGATGCGTCTCTGAATGGTTTGGGTTGTGTATTGATGTAAAAGGGTAGAGTTGTAGTGTACACTTCGAGACAGTTGAAGCCACATGAGAAAAACTATCCGACTCATGATCTCGAGTTAGTTGCTATTGTTTTCGCTTTGAAAATTTGGCGCAACTACTTGTTCGGGGAAAAATGCTATGTGTATTTCGAAAGCCTCAAATACTTGATGACTCAAAGAGATTTGAATTTGAGACAAAGACGTTGGCTAGAATTATTGAAAGATTATGAGCTTGTCATTGATTACCATCCGAGAAAAGCCAACGTGGTTGCTGATGCTCTTAGTTGAAAATCACTAGTTGTTTTGCGAGCAATGAATGTGCACCTGTCTGTGTCCGCTGATGATGTGTTAGTAGCGGAATTAAAAGGAAAATCGTTATTGATACAACAAATCCGTGAAGCTCAAAAAGCTGATGATGAATTAGTTACAAAACGAGCACTATGTGTTTCGAAAGAGAATTCAGAGTTTTTGATTGATAGCAATGATTTTTTGAGGTTCAAAATTTGATTATGTGTTCCGAGAAATTCAGAGCTTATTCTGATGATTTTGAACGAGGCTCATAGCAGCCGAATGTCAATTCACCCGGGTAGCACTAAAATGTACAACAATCTGAAATGTCAGTATTGGTGGCACGGTATAAAACGAGACATTTCTGACTTTGTTTCAAAGTGTTTGATATGTCAACAAGTGAAAGCGGAACATCAAGAGCCTTCGGGATTACTTCAGCTGATCATGATACCCGAGTGGAAGTGGGATCGAGTCACAATGGATTTTGTATCTGGGTTGCCATTGTCTCTGAGCAAGAAAGATTCAATATGGGTTATTGTTAATAGATTGAATAAGTCAGCCCATTTCATTCCCATTCGCACCGATTATTCACTCGAAAAGCTAGCCGAATTATACATTTCTCAGACTGTGAGATTACACGGGGTGCCTATTTCTATTGTGTCAGATACAGATCTGAGATTCACATCGCGGTTTTGGAAGAAATTTCAAGAAGCATTGGGTACTAAGTTGCATTTTAGCATCGCTTTTCATCTTCAGACCGATGGTCAATCCAAGCGAATTATTCAAATACTCGAGGATATGTTGATATGTTGCATCCTTGAGTTTAGTGCCACGTGGGAACGATACTTGCCTTTGGTTGAATTCACATACAATAATAGTTTTCAATTGAGCATCAAGATGGCACCTTACGAGGCTTTGTACGGTCGTAAATGTCGCACACCATTTTTTTGGACCGAGCTCTGTGAAAATAAGATTTACGGAGTTGATTTGATTAAAGAAGCTGAATAGAAAGTTAAAGTGATTCGCGAAAGTTTGAAAGCAGCATCAGATCGTCAGAAATCGTATGCAGACTTGAAACGGAAAGATATAGAGTATCAAGTCGGAGACAAAGTGTTTCTTAAAGTTTTACTGTGGAAAAAGGTACTCAGATTTGGCCGTAAAGGCAAATTGAGCCCGAGATTTATCGGACCATATGAAATTACAGAACGGATTGGGTCAGTTGCTTATAGACTACTTTTGCCACTTGAACTTGAAAAGATTCACGATGTTTTTCATGTTTCGATGCTCCGTCAGTACAGATCCGATCCTTCTCATGTGATTAGTCCATCAGAGATAGAAATTCGGTCTGATTTGAGTTATGAAGAGGAACCGGTTCATATTTTAGCTCACGAGGTGAAAGAATTGCGGAATAAGACAATTTCGTTAGTAAAAGTGTTGTGGGTCAAACACGGGGTTGAAGAAGCTACTTGGGAGCTTGAAGACTCCATGAAAGATCGATACCTTAATTTATTCGCTGGTAAGAATTTCGGGGACGAAAATTCCTAAGGGGGGAGAGTTGTGACAGCCCTAATTTGACCCTAGTCAGAAAGTCGTTTCTGGACCACAAAACTGAGTCACAAAATTATTTAAATGCTCTTTTCTATGTTTATTATATGTGAAGTTTCATGTGTGAAAGTATCGTGTCTTAATTTTGTCATTTGAATGTGGAATTAGCTAAAAAGGACTTGTTTTGGAAACTTTGAAAATGTGGTAGGTGAATGTCCAAGTGATTAATTTTGTAAATTATTAAAGTAGAGGATTTGCATGTCTATTTTACCACTTTATTTAAGTGTACGATTGTGGGGTTGGTTTAATGCATCATGTGCTTTATATAATAATAAATTATAAACTTAAATTATGGTATAAAATAATATATGTTATTTTATAACATAAAATGAGGTGATAAAAACAAAGTTGAGCCTTATTTTTATCACTTAGCCGAAACTAAAGAAAACAAAAAGAAGAAGAGAAACTCTTGAATATTCAGTCATTTTGGGAGGTAAATTCAAGGTAAGTTCATGGTAGTTTGGTTGAAAATTCATGTTTTTGAGTTCCTTTCTTGGTTCTACTTTAAACCCATGAATTAATTTGTTAAATGTTGGTTAATTGTGCATTCGGTCATGATGGGAAATTGCAAAAATTTGTATTTGATGATAGAAATTGATGAATGAAAGTTTGATGGACTATAATGTTAAAATCCATGTGATTGTAAGCTTATAAGTTTAAATTTTGAAATTTGAATTATGTGTGGCTCAATTGCTTGGAATGGGCATTCGGCTATAGTATGTAATACAAAGAAAATTTGGTGTTGGATGTTTTAAATGATTTAGATAGTTATAAATCAAGTTTGAGGCTTGGTACTTATGTATAGATGGTCTATTTAGATAACTTGGCTTAGAAGTTGAGTAAATTATATTTTGAGAACTTTGTGAATATTCAGCCTAAGGGTATAGTTGTGAAGTATATTAGGCCAAATGAATATGTATGAGAGTTTTAATAGGAATTTCATGTATTATGAAAGATGATGTATATATTTAATCATAGGATGGTCTTGGTAACCTTAGAAAAGAATGCATGAAAATTTAATAGGTTGCTCTAATGACCGAATATGCTAAAAGCTAATACATAGACTAGTTGATAAACATGTGTTAAAGAAATGTGAACAAATATCTAATTGATTGGTATTCGACTATGGTTAATTGTATAATTAATTGACCGATTGTAGAGTAGAGAATCTATTTAAATTGTGAGTGCATGAATTGATTTTAAGGTGGCCAAATGTGTTTAAATGAAATATATGTAAAGATGCATAGTGCCAAATGTGTTCATGAATGAATGAGTTATGTGGGTTGTTTAAATGAAAGAAATGGATAAGTTAAGGTATAATTGAGTGTTCGAATGTGAATTACAAAGTACATGAATTTGAAAATGAAATGGTGATAGACTTAAGTGGACAAATGATGCGAATGAATTAGCTTTTGAAATGTATATGGTTGTCGTATGTATGTGTTTGATTGAGAAGTTAAATTTGTTGATTTTAGCTCAAGAGCATAGAGGGGAAAATTCGGATAAGGGAAAAGCTAAAGTAACTGAATAGCCGATCCGCGACTGTTGAAAATATTCGAGGTAAGTTTTGAGTATTCAAACATAGTTTATAATTGAATGTAATATGAAAAATGTATAATAGGAGAATTATGACATGATGATAAGGTGTGTGATATGTGCATTTATTCGAATGAAGGAAATAAATTATTAGTGCGTTTGTGCTATGTGAAATCAAGTAACATATGATTTGATATGCATGAAACTTGGTGAATTGATTATCGTATGATGAATTCGAGCCTTGAGCCTAGCAGGCTATAATGCCGGTGAAATAATATCGGGCTTCGAGCCTAGCAGGCGAAATACCGGTGAATGAATTCAGACTTAAAGTCTAGCAGGTTTTGTGCCGGTGATGAATTCAGGTTTAAAACCTAGCAGGCTTAATACCGGTGATTTGATAAAAGTCTAAGACTGTAATACTTCGTGTTAGAACGACAATTGAATACATTCAATATATTAAGTTGGCCAGGTACGTATCATGTACTTATATATGAGTTTTATTTGAATTGAATCATAAGTGTATAATGTGATACATATGTGAATATGTGTTATAACTATATCTATGATCATGATACATTAAGCTAAAGTGTGAAGTTATGTGAAAATATTTGATTTACTTATGTTATATGAATTTAGATTCAAATGAAGTTAATATGCTAAATATGTGTTAAATGTTTGTATATATTCGGCCAAATGGCAATATACCTAAGAAATGTCACTTGAGAATTTGATTAATCGATTTATAATTGAATTTAATTGTTTGCATTACTTAAAACTTACTAAGCTTATGGAAGCTTACTCTGTTTGTTATGTTTCTCTGTTTTTAGATCGTTGACTCCAGCCACTTGCTCGGGGATCGTCAGCAACTCGTCACACTATCTATAGTTTTGGTACTATTATGTTTTGGAATTCGTATGGCATGTATAGAATAGACTTAAGTGAATGATATTTTGAGATGTTGTTGTATATAAGCCATGTGAATATGGTAACTTTTGAATGTCGGTATAAGTCTGAATTTCGATCTTTGATTTTGTTTGGCTATGCATATAATTGCTAATGAACTTATGTAAATGTGAATGTACAAATGTAGTGTTTCGAATTGGTAACTCTTCATAACCCACTTCGGCGACGGATACGGGTTATAGGGGTGTTATAATAATCGGGTATTCATTGCTCGTAGATACAAAATCCATCATCACATGTTCCCACTTCCATTCTGGAATCATTACAAGTTGTAACAAACCCGTAGGCACTTGATTTTCTGCTTTTGCCTGTTGACAAATCAAACATTTCACTACAAATTCACAAATTTCTCGCTTCATACCAGGCCACCAATACATTTTCTTCAAATCATAATGCATCTTTGTACTGCCCGGATGAATCGAGTATATGCTATTATGAGCTTCTGATAAAATGTCATTTTTCAAATCTGAATTATTTGGAACACAAATTCTATTGCGATAGTATAACATACCACTATCATCAATAGAGTATTCTAAGTTCAAGTTGTCTTGAACCATCTACCGTTTCAACACTAACTTCGGATTTTCATCTTGCAACTCCCGAATTCGTGAAAAGAATACTGGTTTTGCCTTTAATTTAGCTAACACAGAACCATCATCATTAACAGAAAAATGAGCATTTAACACTCGAAGAGAAAATAATGACGATTTCCGACTAAGTGCATCTGCTACTACATTTGCCTTTCCTGGATGGTAGTCAATGACAAGATCGTATCTTTCAATAGCTCTGGCCATTGTCTTTGTCTCAAGTTCAGCCCTTTCTGTGACATTAAATACTTCAGACTTTTATGGTCTATATACATATAACATTTCTCTCCATATAGGTAGTGTCTCCAGATTTTTAAAGCAAATACAATAGCAGCTAACACAAGCTCGTGTGTGGGGTAGTTCTTCTTATGTAATTTCAATTGTCGATAAGCATATGCTACAACTTTTCCTGACTGCATCAATACACAGCCTAAACCATTCATAGATGCATCACTATATACCACATATGGCACACCTGATTCAGGCTGAGTTAACACTAGAGCCTCTGTCAACATTTTCTTTAACTGATCAAAACTTCGTTGACATTCTTCTGTAATAACCGGGTCATCGGTGAAGCAATCATTGAAAAATCTTTCACAAATCGGTGGTAGTAACTGGCTAATCCAAGAAAACTTTTCCCTTCTGTAACATTCTTTGGAGTTTTCCAATTAATCACTGCTGCCACCTTATTCGGATCTACTCGTATACCATCAGCTGACACAATGTGACCCAAGAATCCCACTTCATGAAGCCAAAATTCATATTTGCTGAATTTTGCATATAATTGTTTTTCCCTCAAAATTTGTAGTATAATTCTCAAGTGCTAAGCATGCTCGGATTCTGTCTTTTAATAGATCAGTATATCGTCAATAAATACAATCACAAATCTATCCAGGTAAGACTGAAAAATTCGATTCATTAAGTCCATAAAAGAAGCAAGAGCATTTGTCAAACCGAATGGCATAACTAAGAACTCATAATGACCATAATGAGTTCTAAAAGCTATTTTCGGCACATCACATTCTTTTACCTTTAACTGATAATACCCAAATCTGATATCTATTTTCAAAAACACTCCAGTATCCTTAAGTTGATCGAATAAATTATCGATACAAGGCAAAAGATATTTATTTTTAATCGTTACCTTATTCAACTGCCTGTAATCTATACACAGCCTTAATGAATTGTCCTTCTTTTTCACAAATAAGACAGGTGCACCCCTTGGCGACATATCCAGTCTGATAAACCCTTTTTCCAACAACTCTTGTAACTATGTCTTCAACTCTTTTAATTCTACTGGAGTCATTCTACACGGTGTCATTGATATGGGAGCTATTCCCAGAAACACATCTATCACAAACTCAACCTCTCTATAGAGTGGTAAACCTGGTAATTCTTCAGGAAATACATCAATGAATTCATTCACAATAGATAATTGTTCTAACTTTGATTCAGAATTCCGAATATCAAGAATACAAGCTAAATATGCCTCATTTCCTTTGCACAATAATTTCTGAGCAGAAATAGATGAAATCATTCTAATAGTATCACCCAAATTTCCAGACTCAACCATAATAATATCACCTATCTGACATTCCAAAGTGATTCATTTTTCTCGACAATTCACTACTGCATCATGTTTCATTAACCAGTCTATGCCCAAGATAATATCAAATTCCCGAAAGGGTAACAACATCAAATCAGCGGGGAAATCACAACCCTTAACTTTCAGTGGACAGTTATGACATATTAGATTAACTACCACACTTTGGCCTAATGGATTTGTAACTTGTACATCATAATCAGTAGGCTCAACAAATAAATTCTTTTCAGATGCTAACATAGTACAAATATATGAATGTGTAGACCCAGGGTCTATTAAAGCATACACAGAAACATCATAAAGATAGAAAGTACCAGCAATTACGTCCGGAGCTGTCGCTTCTTCTCTAGCTCGAATGGCATAAGTACGAGCAGGGGCCTTAACCTCTGATCGACTAGTAGTATCTTTCATACCCGAATGAGTAGCCCCTGTAGCACTGCTCTAACCATAGTGTCTTCCTTTTTGAGGAGGAATTTTCTGTTTCTCCTTCTGTTCCACTTCTTCTACTTGTAGTTGGGGACAATCACAAATAAAGTGATCAGTGGCCCCACATTTATAACAAGCCCCTAACTTACTTCTACATTCACCAGGGTGACTTCTTCCACAATATTGGCATTTAGACCTTTGGATATTTTGTACACTACCCTTGCTAACAGCAGGCCTGTTAGATGCCTTGTAATCAAATTGTCTTGGTCTACTATTTCCTGATCTTTCCGGTGCTAAAGTGGCTCGACTAAATTCCTCTTTAGATTTCTTCACTGGTAAAGCTGAAAAAGTCTTAGATGCACTTCTTTTGAAAGATTCTTTGCTCCTTCTATCTTGTTGCATCTTTCTATTATATACTTCTTCAAGTTTCTGAGCATGATTTGATAGTACAACGAATTCTCGTATCTTAGTGCCCCCTATCATCATTCTGATCTCATCAGTTAGCCTTTCTTTGAATTTGATGCACATTTCTTCCTTACTGGGTACAACATTCCGTGCGTATTTGCTTATATAAACAAATTCTCTTTCATATTCAGTACTGACTTGTTTCCTTGTCGCAAGTCGAGAAATTCTCTTTTCTTCTTATCCAAATATCTTCTACCAACATATTTCTTCTTAAATTCATTTTGGAAAAATTCCCAAGTGACCTTCTCAGCCGGTACCATAGCTTCTATTGTTTCCTACCAATTATAAGCTTCTTCTTTCAATAATGACACAGCACATATTAAGTAATCATCTGGTGAGCATGACATTTGTTTAAAAACCCTCATTATACTTTGCAACCAATACTCAGCTTTAATGGGTCATCATTTGCTCTTCCCCAAAATTCTTTAGCCCCATGTTTTTTGCTTTTCAAACGGAGAACGTTTACTGGGTTCCATTGTTGGAGGAGGTGGATGAGCAACCGGGGGTACTACTGCTGTTGAAATAGGGGGAGGACGTTGTTCAGTCTGATTTCTTTCCCGCACATTCTCATTATACCACTGATTCATAAATCCATAAATCATATTTTTGAGTTCTTGTTCTCTCATCAATGAAATTGGAACTTCACTATTTATTCCTTGTTCAGAAGTTTGTACTCTACTGTTAACTTCTTATTGCTCAATTTGTTCTGGTCTATCTGACATCTTTTAAAATCGAAGATAATATATAATAAAAACAAGGATTAGATCGGATCATACACATCACACTATCACAGATTTATATGGCATGTAATTCTAGACACTTTTCACATCATACATATTCTGATAATTAGCTAAATCAAAGCTTTGATACCACTAAATGTAACACCCCTAACCCGTATCTGTTACTGGAATAGGATTACGAGGCATTACTAGACTTATACATTAGCATTTGTACAAAACTGAGTCATAAATTTGCATTCCAAATTAAAAATTTTCAAATTTCACCATAAAGTCCCTAATATGGGCCTACGGGGCCCAACACATACTTTGGAAGAGGTTCGAAATTAAACCGGCAACTTTAGAAATTTTTCCTTGAAGATAGGGGCACACGCCCGTGTGGCCTGGGACATGGCTATGTGGCCAGCCCGTGTGGAATTCTGACTTGCATTTTCTTAAGTATCAAAGGGGCACACGGCTTGGGCACACGCCCATGTGGCTAGGTCGTGTGGTAAACTGATTTTTCACCATTTTAAAGCCATTTTCACACGATTTTGACACACGACCATGCTTGAAACCCGTGTCTTTAACATGACTAAGACACACGACCGTGTCTTTGGCCCGTGTACTATCCTAACTTCATATTTAAGGATACAGGGGACACACGGTCATATCACACGCCCATGAGCTTACCGTGTCTCACACACAGCCTAGACACATGCCCGTGTGTCTACCCGTGTGGATGAAAATAGACAGTTTTAGGCCACTTTTCTCACCCTTTCATCTATTTCTTGCACTTAAACACAATTATACACTAATAGAATCCAACCAATCAATTATTTCAAGCCAAAACATGTATATTTCATTCTCAAACACCAAACATCACATTCAACTTACTTTGCATACTTAATCGTTCTTACAATTACATTATCTAATCAACCCCTATACATGCCATATAAATTAAAAATTTGTTTAACAAAATCTACCGAAATAAGTCTGGATAGTGTGATCCTTAATGTAGATCTGATCCTCCGTATGTATATAAGTCAATCTACAAAACAAATAACATACACATGTAAGCTTATAGAAGCTTAGTAAGCTCATAGGCATAAAAACATAAATCTTACCGAACATTGTACACAATCATATATCTTTTAATTTAACTGATTTATCTTGTAAATCACAAATTCATTAATAAGTTCATTTGAATAATTTCCATGTTGCTATTCATAGATTTAACTTCTTTGGGCCCATTTCTCATTTACTTCAATTTTCAAATTAGGAAACACTAATGGAATTGAGTATTTCATTATCACATATCACACACCGAAGCCATAGCCCCAACATGGTCTTACACGGATCACATATCATACCGATGTCATATCCCAGATATGGTCTTATACGGAATCACATTATCACATCACACCGATGCCATAGCCCAGCTATGGTCTTATACGAGAACATGTATCACATTGCACTGATGCCATAGGCCAGCTATGGTCTTATATGGAAGCACATATCACATCTTTTTCGTCAATTCATCATGGTCATAAAATGAAAGCACTCAAAACCATTGTTCCAACTAATTTGTACTTTTAGTTACACATCATTTAGTAACTAATGCAATTTGATAGTATTCATCTACAATAAGATACCTTAGAAATCATAAGATTTTCATAACAAAACATTGAACTTTTCCATATGAACTTACCTGGGCTAATTTGCAAAAGTCATAGAAATTCAGGGACTATTCTTGTAATTTCTCCTTTCCACAATTCTCTTCGTTTTCTTGATATATAATTATAAAATCATTCTCTCATTAGCATCTAATTCAATTCTATTCTACTTCACAATTTATGCCATTAAATTTTTAAAATTACGCTATTATCCCAAACTTTATGGTTTTACAATTTAGTCCCTACTCAATTTATTCATCGACTGAGCTAATTCCTCTCAAATAACACTTTATTAAGACATTATAAACTACTTCAAAGCCTTTAACACTAAAAATTTCATCACAAAACCCTAATTCCAACAATTTTCACAATTAGATCCTAAAAATTAATTTCTATAAAAATCTCTTCATAAAATCATCATATAATAAAATTAAAACCTCAATTCCATGATAAATCATCATAAACTTTCAGCACTTATTCATTGCAACTTTCAAAATTATCCATGAAATAAAAAAAAAACTAATGAATTAAACATGTGGACCTAGTTGTAAAAGTCTCAAAAACACAAAAATTACAAGAAATAATCAAGAATTGAGCTTACATGTAGTAAAAATATGAGAGACCAGCTTAAAAGGACCCTTCAATGGTGTTTTTGCTAGAGAAGATGAAGAAAAATGAAGAAAACTCTAGATTTCCAATTACATCACATTTTTAACTATTCAATTTTTACTTCTTTTCAAATTTTACCCATTGTTCACACCTAATTTCAATATTTCCTACACACACATGCCGTCTAGCCCAAAAATAGGTGTTTAATTGCCTATTTAGTCCTCATTTAATTATTACTAGAGCTATTTAATCATATTTCACAATTTTACACTTAATTCAATTTAGTCCTTTTTACCCAATTAACTACTAAAACCTTAAAATTTCTTGACGAAATTTTAATACTAACTTACTGGCACTCCATAAATATTTATAAAAATATTTATGGCTTAGTTTATGAATTTGAGGTCTCGATACCTCGTTTTTATCTCATTTAATCTACAAATTTCTTTTAATTTATAATTTCACTAATTCAAAATTATTTCTAAAACCACACTTAAATTTTACTTACTAATAACTAAACTCACATGTTAGATTTAGTAATCTCAAATCACTATTCCGATATCACTGAAATTTGGGCCGTTACAATTCGGGTCTACTCTAACAACTTCAGCAGTACTATATGCCCAAGAAAACTAACTTCCCGTAACCAAAATTCACATTTACTGAATTTAGCATACAATTGTTTCTCTCACAGAGTTTGCAACACTATTCTCAAGTGCTCAGCATGCTCATTTTCATCTCGGGAATAAACTAAAATATCATCTATAAATACCACCACAAAGTTGTCAAAATATGGGCTAAAATTTCTGTTTATCAATTCCATAAACATTGCAAGCGCATTTGTCAAGCCCAATGGCATCACAAGAAGCTTATAATGTCCATATCTGGCTCTGAAAGTTGTCTTTGGCACATCCGATTCTTTTACCCATAGTTGATAGTAACCAGAACGAAGATCAATCTTCGAAAATACAGTAGCACACTTTAACTGGTCAAACAAGTCATTGATCTAAGGCAATAGATACTTGTTCTTTATTGTAACTTTGTTGAGCTGTCTGTAATCAATGCGCAGCCTTAACGATCCATCCTTTTTCTTTACAAATAGAACCGACGCACCCCAAGGTGAGAAACTAGGTCAAGCAAAACCTCTGTCAATCAACTCCTGTAACTATACTTTCAGCTCTTTCAATTCAGTAGGAGCCATTTTGTAAGGTGCTACAAATATCGGTCTCGTTCTCGGAACGAGATCTACAGAGAATTCCCCTTCTCTATCCGGTGGTAAACTAGGTAATTTTTCTGGGAATACATCAGGAAACTCACATACAACCGACACTGATTGAATCTTTGACTCAGATACTTTGGTATCCATCATAGACGCAAGATTGGCATCATACCCCTTTCTAACATATTTATTTGCTGACATTGTTGAAATCACATTAGGTAATCCATCCAGTTTATCAGATCCAACATGAAGCAATTCACTATTCTCACATTTCAATACAATACATTTCTGTTTACAATTCACCACTGCATCATATTGGGTAATCAATCCATTCCCAAGATCACATCAAATTCATTAAATGGAAATAACATCAAATCAATCGAAAAGCAATAACCTTTTACCATCAATGAATAGTTCTTACAAACTCTATCCACTTTAACACACTGGCCCAGGTGGTTTGAAACTTTAACCATAAATTCAATGAATTCAACAGGTAAATTTTTAACAGATATTAGGTTCATGCATATGTATGAATGTGTGGAACCAGGATCAATCAATACAGTAATATCAGTATCAATAAAGAAAATGTACCAGTAATGACGTCTAGTGTAGAGGCATCTTCTCTAGCACAAATAGCATATGTCCTTGCAGGTGCTCGTGCCTCAAATCTAACTGTTGTATCTTTGGTAGTACCTCGACTACTGCTAACATTACTGGGATGGTGGGGTGGTCTGCCCCTCGAGACAGGATTACTCGACCTCGAAACTGATTCTATTTCATTTTCAACTCTTTCGGGACAATCCTTCAGAAAATGGTCAAGTGAACCACATTTGAAACAAGCTCCACTTCTAGACCAACATTCCCCATGATGGAATTTGTTACAATGTTTACATTTTGGTTTGACACTACCCACACTGGTCACAGATGGAGATGAAGACATCGGGTTAGAACGCTGAGATCCCCGCTCTCTTCCAGGATATCCTGTCGAGGTGGTCACACGATCATAATACTTCTTTAATTTCTTAGAAGGGAAATGATTGTGACTTACTCATAGTTCTTTTTGTAAAAACTCGAGCCTCCCTTTCAGCTTGTTTCTTTTCTTCACTCAGTTCCTCAGCTTTGGGTGCTCGGTCGGCTAGCACCGCAAATTCCCTTATTTTGAGAATCTCAAAAAATAACTTGATATCTTCATTCAGGCCCTCTTCAAACCGTTTACACATTTTAGCCTCGGTTAAAACCCATTCTCTGGCATACTTACTCGACTAAACAAATTCTCATTCATATTCGGATACGGTCATGTTTCCTTGTTTAAGCTCTAGAAATTCTTTCTTTTTCTGATCCATGAATCTCTGACTAACATACTTCTTCTTGAATTCAACTTGAAAGAATTCCCATGTAACATTTTCCCTTAGTACTACTGAAGTTATGGTATTCCACCAATGATAACCTGTATCTTTCAGTAGAAATACTGCACATTTCAGACATTCAATAGATGTACAAGACAATTCATCAAAAATGGATATACCTAAGGAAGAATTTTTATGTTTTAAGTTAGGGGCATTTTAGTGATTTGGTTAATAAATGAATTAAAAAGCAAAAATCAAGCCAAAATATTTGTCCATCTTCTCTCCCATGGCTGAATATACCTAAGGAAGACATAGATAAGGTTTTTTCATCTTCGAAGCTGGATTGTAAGTCTGTTCTTGCCCCATTTTTAATGCTCTTTACATTTTTGAAGTCGTTGTAACTCGATCTACCTATTTCTAGCACTAATTTGAGGTATGATTAAGGTCTAGGGTTTGACCCATGTTATAAATGTGTGTATTTTTATGGCTAATGGTAGAAAATGCATGTTTGTTGTTAGAAAAACAACTTTTGCTAAGTGATTTTTGGTAAAAATGTCAAAAATGTCCTATTTGTAAAAGTTATAAAATAAGCGGTAAAAGTGTGATTAAGTGGAAAATGTGGGCTGGCATGAGTATGAAAATAGTTGGGCTAGGCTTGGGTTTTGAAAAAATTGAATACATTTCAATTTACGAGCCTAGGGACTAAATTGTAAAAATATGAAACATTAGGGGTAAAAATATAATTTTTCCATAATATGATTTTTGGGCTGAATTGAATAATGTGAGTATTAAATAAGTTAAATTTGTTATTATAGATCAAGAAAAATAAGGTTCGGACTTAGATCGGGGGAAAAATAAAGTGTTTGACGATTAGGTCTCATTTCTACTATTTTTGTACCGAGGTAAGTTCGTATGTATATAATGCATTGTTATATTTATATTTTAAATTCTTTAATATTGTATGGATTGTGATTGATTCTTTGGAAGTATTTGACAAAGTTTCGACAAGCGAGAATTCCCGGCTGAGCCTTAGGAATAGAATAGGATACGAGTGACATGTCACTAGGAACCCACGTGTGTATGTAATCTGGGTGTTGGTCCCGTACATCCTACCAGTGGTTGGGTAGTCTAGCATGTGTTGTGGATACCTGACAGCTTATGTAAGCAGCACTATGTAGCCACGTTCTGACTGACAGCTTGTGTGAGCAAGCCCGTGAATAGCTCGAAGACGAGCCTATATGTATCATGAGATATGATGTAGCTTTGGCTACATATATTGGACTTATGTGCAAGATTTTCAAGTACCTGTTAATACTTCGAGTGTTCAACGGGAATGTCAAAGTTGCGAAAGACTATGGTTATGTTACGAGTTGGTACAGGTATGTACGTAAAACTCATGCGTAATGAGCTCGATATGTAATGAACCTTTGATAAGGTTGTGGTTGAGTAAGTTATACCTATAAGATTTTAATAACATTCATGCTAATTTTCATCATGTTAATTGTAGGTTAAATGTGTGGTTATAAGGCTTATTATTTGCATAGGAACTTACTAAGCTATATAGCTTACTCCATTCCTTTCCCTTGTCTTATAGTGTCACTAAGCTAGCTCGGGGATCAGAGATCATCAGAGATCCACTCACACTATCAACAATTATTTTGGTATCAATGCTTTCAACATTTCGAGTTATGGCATGTGTAGGGGACTTGGTTATTTTGTTATGTGTCATGATTGATTTGGCCACATGTGTTGGCTTATATTGGTTGAAGGTTCATTTTGTATAAGGCCATTTGAAATTGCCTACTATTGGTATAAGTAATTTATATGATGATGTTTTTCATGGATGTGGGATTCTACTTGAATTGAATTGATAAGTATATGACGTTTGTGTATGATAGATGGTAGCATGTGAATGATGTGTTGATGTCTTGATTGTGGCTAATTTGGTTGTATGTAAAATGTGTTGATGTCTTGATTGTGGCTGATTTGGTTGTACGTAAATGCTTGAATTGGTGCTTTGTTGTGTTGTGTAGGTGTGTGCATCAAAAGGTGGCAAAATGGCTTCGTAAATAGCTTTATTTTTTTTCCACACGGATAGTCACACAAGCGTGTGCCTAGGCCGTGTGTGACACACGGTCTGCCTCACGGGCATGTGTTTAGGCCGTGTGTCCCCTACACCCTAATTTTTTTGCAAAACAGAATGCTCAGAATCGAGCACACGGGCAGAGACACAAGCGTGTGTCTCAGCCGTGTGGATGACACGGCCTCAGGCATAGGCATGTGTCCTGGGCGTGTGAAGTCTGCACCTATTTTATGAAAAATCATGAATTTTAAATTGACCACACGGCCTAGCACACGAGCATGTGACTTGGCCGTGTGTCTTCAATTTGTTCTTAGGTGACAAATAGAGAGTTACACGAGGTTGAGACATGGGCGTGTGCGAACACACGGCCTGCCCACACAAGAGTGTCCCATATCCACACGGGCGTGTAACCCCTATTTAGTGAAAATTTTTCTGAATGCTGTAAAATTTTTTAAAGATCTCAGTTTTGTCCCGAACCACTTCGAAAGCGTGTTTTGAACCTCGTAGGCTCGTATTGGGGACCTTATGATTAAATGCAAAAAGTTTTTAATTTAGACGAAAATTTATGACTCAGAATTGTATTTTTTGTGTGTGATAAGTCCGGTAATACCTCGTACATTGTTCCGGCATTGAATACAGGTAAGGGGTGTTACACGAGACCTCTAAGAATTTTTCACAAAATTTCAAAAAATTTTCAAGGTGCAAGGCTCAAACGCCCGTATGGTCCAAGGGACACGCCCGTGTAACCCTGGGACATGCCCGTGTAACCCTAGGACACGCTCGTGTTGGAGGTCGTGTTCGATCCCGTGTAACTTTCTGACTTGTATAAACGACCATGCCATATGCCTGTGTGTTAGGCCGTGTGGTTAATTAATTCAATTTGAAATTAGGGGCAGGTTTCACACGACCAAGACACACGCTCGTGTTCTAAGCCGTGTGGCACACACAGCTGATACAAACGCCTGTGTCTCTGCTCATGTGCCCACCCGAGCATTCTGCTTTCAAAAATTAAGGTGCAAGGAGTACAAGGCCTAACCACTTACCCATCTTACCAGACGTGTGTCACACAGGTCTCTAGACACACGCCTGTGTGTGCTGCCGTGTGGACAAAATAAAGTCATTTCTAGCTTCATTTCTCACCCAAAATTTCACCCAAGACCTACACATGACACATACATCCAATACCAACCAATCCAAGCATTCAAAATAGACAATTCTATCATTCATCATAGCATACCATTACATGCATATGTGTTTGTAAACTTACCTTGAATGAACTTAGGCAATACATAAAATTGATCACAGATTCTTAACATATCTCATGTGTAAATATATATCATGATAATCTACTTAGTCATAACAAAATGAACCATTACTAGCCATTCCAATGGCTAGGTTACAAAATAACATTTCAAGCCACTATTGGCCAAGTTGTACTACACATGCCATTATACCCAAAATGATTTCACTGAATATACCCAAAATGCTAGTTGATAGTGTGACAATGCTCCAATGATCTTCTAACCTTCACGAGCTTCCTAGCACTATAAAACAAGGAAAAATAAAATGGAGTAAGCATTACATGCTTAGTAAGTTCGTATAACGGAAACAAAACTTACCAATCTTGTTTATTAAAACCTAGGCATACAATGTTATGTTTCCATCCATTTGGCTAAATTGCCTAATCCAATACATTTAATCAAACATGTTAGTCACAAAGTTTCCATACACATCAAGTAGGATAGATGAGCTCATCAAGCAACATTCTTTCAAGTCATTATTATATCATCTCAAGATTTTCGTGCCATGTCAAGAGTTTTATGTCCATTGAATCATTGAAATTTCGATGAAGGCTCAAATTGTAACACTCTGATTTTGGGCCTAGAAGTAATGGGCCTTGAGTTGGGATCTGTTAGAAGGTGGCTTGAATAAAAGAAAGGTGTTTAAATATTTATAATTGTTTGTTTAGTTTAATTGTTAAATTATTTAGGAAGGGTTGGTAGTATGGAAAAAGTCCTGGGTTCGATCCAGGGCTTTAGCAAAATTTTGCATTTTTTTTCTAAAGAACCCTGGGCATTAGGTGGAAGGCTTATTAATAAGGCCGAGTAAAATCTGACATAAGGAAACGCTTGGCCTAATGGCAAAAGGCGTGGGTAGTAAGCAGGAGGTCCAAGGTTCAAGTCCTGGGCTTGGCGAAATTTTTTTTTATTGCGCATAAGATTAGTAGGGAAGCTAGCGTTTAGGCTTTATAAATATGTTAGGTGGAAATTCAACACAAATGATGTGCTTAGCCCAGTGGCATGATGGCGTTAAGAGTAAGGAGAGGTGCTGGGTTCAAGTTGCAACATGAGCAAAAGTTGTGGTTTTTTTTTAAACAACCTGGAGTAAAAGAATGGAAATGGAGTAAAAGAATTTTTATGTTTTAAGTTAGGGGCATTTTGGTAATTTGGATAATAAATGAATTAAAAAGCAAAAATCAAGCCAAAATCTTTGTCCATCTTCTCTCCCATGGTTGAATATACCTAAGGAAGACATAGATAAGGTTTTTTCATCTTCGAAGCTGGATTGTAAGTCTGTTCTTGCCCCATTTTTAATGCTCTTTACATTTTTGAAGTCGTTGTAACTCGATCTACCTATTTCTAGCACTAATTTGAGGTATGATTAAGGTCTAGGGTTTGACCCATGTTATAAATGTGTGTATTTTTATGGCTAATGGTAGAAAATGCATGTTTGTTGTTAGAAAAACAACTTTTGCTAAGTGATTTTTGGTAAAAATGTCAAAAAGGTCCTATTTGTAAAAGTTATAAAATAAGCGGTAAAAGTGTGATTAAGTGGAAAATGTGGGCTGGCATGAGTATGAAAATAGTTGGGCTAGGCTTGGGTTTTGAAGAAATTGAATACATTTCAATTTACGAGCCTAGGGACTAAATTGTAAAAATATGAAACATTAGGGGTAAAAATGTAATTTTTCCATAATATGATTTTTGGGCTGAATTGAATAATGTGAGTATTAAATAAGTTAAATTTGTTATTATAGATCAAGAAAAATAAGGTTCGGACTTAGATCGGGGGAAAAACAAAGTGTTTGACGATTAGGTCTCATTTCTACTATTTTTGTACCGAGGTAAGTTCGTATGTATATAATGCATTGTTATATTTATATTTTAAATTCTTTAATATTGTATGGATTGTGATTGATTCTTTGGAATTATTTGACAAAGTTTCGACAAGCGAGAATTCCCGGCTGAACCTTAGAAATAGAATAGGATACGAGTGACATGTCACTAGGAACCCACGTGTGTATGTAATCTGGGTGTTGGTCTCGTACATCCTACCAGTGGTTGGGTAGTCTAGCATGTGTTGTGGATACCTGACAGCTTATGTAAGCAGCACTATGTAGCCACGTTCTGACTGACAGCTTGTGTGAGCAAGCCCGTGAATAGCTCGAAGACGAGCCTATATGTATCATGAGATATGATGTAGCTTTGGCTACATATATTGCACTTATGTGCAAGATTTTCAAGTACCTGTTAATACTTCGAGTGTTCAACGGGAATGTCAAAGTTGTGAAAGACTATGGTTACGAGTTGGTACAGGTATGTACGTAAAACTCATGCGTAATGAGCTCGATATGTAATGAACCTTTGATAAGGTTGTGGTTGAGTAAGTTATGCCTATAAGATTTAATAACATTCATGCTAATTTTCAACATGTTAATTGTAGGTTAAATGTGTGGTTATAAGGCTTGTTATTTGCATAGGAACCAACTAAGCTATATAGTTTACTCCATTCCTTTCCCTTGTCTTATAGTGTCACTAAGCTAGCTCGGGGATCAAAGATCATCAGAGATCCACTCACACTATCAACAATTATTTTGGTATCAATGCTTTCAACATTTCGAGTTATGGCATGTATAGGGGACGTGGTCATTTTGTTATGTGTCATGATTGATTTGGCCACATGTGTTGGCTTATATTGGTTGAAGGTTCATTTTGTATAAGGCCATTTGAAATTGCCTACTATTGGTATAAGTAATTTATATGATGATGTTTTTCATGGATGTGGGATTCTACTTGAATTGAATTGATAAGTATATGACGTTTGTGTATGATAGATGGTAGCATGTGAATGATGTGTTGATGTCTTGATTGTGGCTAATTTGGTTGTATGTAAAATGTGTTGATGTCTTGATTGTGGCTGATTTGGTTGTATGTAAATGCTTGAATTGGTGCTTTGTTGTGTTGTGTAGGTATGTGCATCAAAAAATGGCAAAATGGCTTCGTAAATAGCTTTATTTTTTTCCACACGGATAGTCACACAAGCGTGTGCCTAGGCCGTGTGTGACACACGGTCTGCCTCACGGGCATGTGTTTAGGCCGTGTGTCCCCTACACCCTAATTTTTTTGCAAAACAGAATGCTCAGAATCAAGCACACGGGCAGAGACACAAGCGTGTGTCTCAGCCCTGTAGACGACACGGCCTCAGGCACAGGCATGTGTCCTGGGCGTGTGAAGTCTGCACCTATTTTATGAAAAATCATGAATTTTAAATCGACCACACGGCCTAGCACACGAGCGTGTGACTTGGCCGTCTATCTTCAATTTGTTCTTAGGTGACAAATAGAGTGTTACACGAGGTTGAGACATGGGCGTGTGCGAACACACGGCCTGCCCACACAAGAGTGTCCCATATCCACACGGGCGTGTGACCCCTATTTAGTGAAAATTTTTCTAAATGCTGTAAAATTTTTTAAAGATCTCAGTTTTGTCCCGAACCACTTCGAAAGCGTGTTTTGAACCTCGTAGGCTCGTATTGGGGACCTTATGATTAAATGCAAAAAGTTTTTAATTTGGACGAAAATTTATGACTCAGAATTGTATTTTTTGTGGGTGATAAGTCCGGTAATGCCTCGTACATTGTTCCGGCATCGAATACAGGTAAGGGGTGTTACACGAGACCTCTAAGAATTTTTTTACAAAATTTCAAAAAATTTTCAAGGTGCAAGGCTCAAACGCCCATATGGTCCAAGGGACACGCCCGTGTAACCCTGGGACATGCCCGTGTAACCCTAGGACACGCTCGTGGTGGAGGTCGTGTTCGATCCCGTGTAACTTTCTGACTTGCATAAACGACCATGCCATACGCCTGTGTGTTAGGCCGTGTGGTTAATTAATTCAATTTGAAATTAGGGGCAGGTTTCACACGACCAAGACACACGCTCGTGTTCTAAGCCGTGTGGCACACACAGCTGATACACACGCCTGTGTCTCTGCTCATGTGCCCAATTTTGAGCATTCTGTTTCTCAAAATTAAGGTGCAAGGAGTACAAGGCCTAACCACTTACCCATCTTACCAGGACGTGTGTCACATAGGGTCTAGACACACGCCCGTGTGCCTGCCCGTGTGGACAAAATAAAGTCATTTCTAGCTTCATTTCTCACCCAAAATTTCACCCAAGACCTACACATGACACATACATCCAATACCAACCAATCCAAGCATTCAAAATAGACAATTCTATCATTCATCATAGCATACCATTACATGCATATGTGTTTGTAAACTTACCTTGAATGAACTTAGGCAATACATAAAATTGATCACAGATTCTTAACATATCTCATGTGTAAATATATATCATGATAATCTACTTAGTCATAAGAAAATGAACCATTACTAGCCATTCCAATGGCTAGGTTACAAAATAACATTTCAAGCCACTATTGGCCAAGTTGTACTACACATGCCATTATACCCAAAATCATTTCACTGAATATACCCAAAATGCTAGTTGATAGTGTGACAATGCTCCAATGATCTTCTAACCTTCACGAGCTTCCGAGCACTATAAAACAAGGAAAAATAAAATGGAGTAAGCATTACATGCTTAGTAAGTTCGTATAACGGAAACAAAACTTACCAATCTTGTTTATTAAAACCTAGGCATACAATGTTATGTTTCCATCCATTTGGCTAAATTGCCTAATCCAATACATTCAATCAAACATGTTAGTCACAAAGTTTCCATACACATCAAGTAAGAATAGATGAGCTCATCAAGCAACATTCTTTCAAGTCATTATTATATCATCTAAAGATTTTCATGCCATGTCAAGAGTTTTATGTCCATTGAATCATTGAAATTTCGATGAAGGCTCAAATTGTAACACTCTAATTTTGGGCCTAGAAGTAATGGGCCTTGAGTTGGGATCTGTTAGAAGGTGGCTTGAATAAAAGAAAGGTGTTTAAATATTTATAATTGTGTGTTTAGTTTAATTGTTAAATTATTTAGGAAGGGTTGGTAGTATGGAAAAAGTCTTGGGTTCGATCTAGGGCTTTAGCAAAATTTTACATTTTTTTTCTAAAGAACCCTGGGCATTAGGTGGAAGGCTTATTAATAAGGCCTAGTAAAATCTGACATAAGGAAACGCTTGGCCTAATGGCAAAAGGCGTGGGTAGTAAGTAGGAGGTCCAAGGTTCAAGTCCTGGGCTTGGCGAAATTTTTTTTTATTGCGCATAAGATTAGTAGGGAAGCTAGCGTTTAGGCTTTATAAATATGTTAGGTGGAAATTCAACACAAAAGATGCACTTGGCCCAGTGGCATGATGGCGTTAAGAGTAAGGAGAGGTGCTGGGTTCAGGTTGCAACATGAGCAAAAGTTGTGGGTTTTTTTTAAACAACCTGGAGTTCAACAGAAAGACTTTATAATTAATTGGAGAGGAGAAACGACACAAAAGAGCTTGTGGCTTGGTGGCAAGGGACGTATAGCGCAGCAAAAGAGTTCAGGGGTTCAAATCTGAATGGTAGTAAATATTTTTAAGATAATCAGGTTGCGGGTTAATAGGCCTTAAAGATAGTTAGGGATGGAATATGGCACAAGAGCGCTTGCAGTGTAGTGGCGAGAAGCATGTTGTGGTTATGAGAGGGAGTAGTGGCCAGCAGCGTACTGGGAAGATGGAGGGTTGGAGTTCGAGTAGTGACGCGCGCAAAAGGAGAATTTAATTTTGCTACTCAAGTGTTGTACGGTGGAAGCAATTTGAATGCAATTCAAATAGGAATTTTTGGCTAAAATCAAGGGGATTAGGATGAGGATTAAGCGTAGATATGATGGTGATAAAATTGGAGAATTTGAAGGGAAATTATCTTGAGGAATTTAAGTTGATTGAGGAGTGTAGGTGTATTTTATTTATTTATTTTTTTAGTGTAAATATGTGTGTTGTATGGGCGGTTAAGGGCATTTGATGTTTTTGTGTGCTTCAGTCGCATATCACCTCCTCTTTTCTTTAAGCCAAACTCTTGATCTTTTCTTCCTTATTTTAATCGAATCAACCTCTTCCCTCTTCAACTTAGCCGACTGTTTCTTTTGCATTTAAAAGTCGATTCTTACACTTTGGGGGCTTGATTTCTTGTTGCCAAGTGATTTCGCAATCGGTAAGTGAATTAGATCTTCTTCGGCTTTTGTTAAATATTTCTAAGTTCTTTCGTTTCTACACTCTTAAAAGCCAATTTTTCGTTATTCTTTCCAAAACTTTCGTTAACCTACTATTTCTCCATTTATCTCTCTTTTTCCTCTCATTCAAGAGTGCGATCACTGATAGAAAAAGGGTGTTCTAGCAGAGAGGTTCGGATAGAGGCTCCCAAGTTTAAGTGACGTAAGGTGTCAGCCGTTAGGGAATTTCCACCTGGATGCGGAAGAGGAACTATGTCAAATTTCGAGTTACATAGGCAGATCGCAGTCGATCAATCTAGTCAAGGCAAGTATAGGTGGTTCTTCAATAAGTAGTGGATTTATTTTGAATTAATGGAATGTGACTAATGGAGTATAATGTTGAATATAGGTTCGGCGATTATGAATACCTAGTACTCCAGGTGATAAGGTGTGTACTTCTACCCTATGATAACTTGATATAAAGCCGAAGGTGAGTACATACACTGCACACACATAATGAATCGGCAAAAGCTGAAATACCGAAAAGTCAAAAAGCTGAAATGTCGAAAAACTAAATGTTGGGCTACGGTAGTCTTGCGAGTGCACGAACACTCGTGAGCAGGAAATCGATAGGTTGTCTAAGGCCCATGGGTGATTCCATGGACTTGGGCTGCGATTTGGCCAACTGGGCCAGAATAGGCTTAATGGGCTTGATGGGCTATTGGGCCCATAATAGGCAAAATTTATAATTGATGCTATGTGATAGAAATTCGTATGTGAGCATGTGTATAATGTGATTTGGGACTAATGGGCCATATAAATGTGATTTGGGCCTAATGGGCCATATGAATATGATTGGGCCTAGTAGGTCATATACAGGTATGTGAATTGGACTGGGCTTTGTAAAAGGGTTTTGGGCCTAGTATATGATGACTACATAAAACTTAATTAATTAATTGCGACCGTGGACAAGTCAAAGGATTAAGGTGTGGCAACGGGTATATGCATGTCTAGGATTGGATCTAGGGAGAGCTTGGTACTTAAGCGGTCTTAATAACTCACCCCCTCTTCTCTGGAATCATACCTGGTGCATAGTATTCATTCATCTTAGCTCACGGGATTTGTTAACGGGCCAAGGTAAGTGAAAACCATAATAAAGGGAAAATTATCGAAATGCCCCTAAGGGCAAAAATGACCAAAATACCCTAGGTGTTGAATGTAAGTTTTATGGATGTGACATGCATATCTGCTGCATACATATGATATTCTGCTTAGGTTGCATATGGGTTGGGAATTATGGAACCGAGGAAGTATATGAGAATCGCATGGTTGCTTGACAATCGTGGATCCACCGATGGCTTTTAAGCCCAATGTGTAAATGAAAGTAGTTCCGCAACCGGGCTACCATGGATGTGTATTGGTTGGGTGGGTCGATATTTATATCCCCACATGATGTGTCAGGGGACGGAGCTGGTGTGTAGCGGATGGATTGTTGGGATGGGATTGCATTGCATGTATGATATTGTTGTGATATTATTGCGATGTAGGCTTTGGCCCAACTGAGGTTAATATGGGCTAAGGCCCAAAGACCACCGTTATTGAATTGGGCTCTGGCCCAAAATAACTAATGATTGCTTTATACTCGTTGAGGGTTGTACACACTGGGTTTTCGAAACTCACCCCCTCCTTCTAAACTTTTCAGGTGATCCTCAGTAGGCGGTTCGACGGATGGAGGGACTCGGAGGTGGCCAATTAGCATAAAAGTTTAGACTTAGACTTGTTTGTTTTAAAAAAAAAATTTAGTTTCTGATTTATTAAGTGATTTTAGACTGGAATGTAATAAGGCCTTCCCTTTTTTGTTATTATTTGGTTTATCATTTTTAGGCGTTGTAATTACGAAAAGTTGAATATGAATTTTTTCTAAAGCATAGTTTTTTAAATACTACGTCTCTGCAACTAAATTTTTAAATGACGAGTTTTCATAAAATCATATGTTCTAATAAAGCTTCCGCAACTGGAAAGAGATTTTACAAAGTAATTAAGGTTTTTCATTTTAAGGAAATGTTTCCAATGAAAACAAGGTTTTCGCTAAAACACTTCAATGTGCCGCTCCAAATTCGGCCATAACGTCTGGGCCAGGTTTGGGGTGTTACACAAATAGTACACTTGAAGTGTACGATTCATTAATCCATCAATTCTTGTTGAAGTTACCCCTTAGGGTACTTAAACAAGGAACACACTCTCGAGCCACATGTCATATAACAGAATTACCAGTCCAGGGTAAATCCTTTATATAGCGTATGCTCAGAAGAGCTCTATTAGGGTTACCGGTCCAGGTTAAACCCAAATCATAACGTATGCTCGAGAGATATTGTATCGGGATTACCCATTCGAGCTAAATCCTTTCTATGACAAGGTTAATGGGATTACTTGTCCGAGCTAAATCCCGTTCGCAACAAATGCAGGACCTTATTAATTTCGGGAAAGCGTATGTGGTCATTGGAATTAAATATTCAATTGGGACTTAACCCCTTTTTCATCATTTCAAGCATGTATTAATTTTCCATTATAGCATTTAAGTAATGTACAAAAATATAATCACATTACATACAACACAACATTCAATTAAACATATTTACATGCCAGATTAAGTTATACGAACTTACGTCGACACTTGTTCGTATAAAAGTCTACTAATTCGAAATCTTTTCTTTTCCTCGATCTAACCTCGAATTAGTGTTGTCTGAATCTATATAAATGAATTTAACTATCAATTTCACACATTTCATATTTAAATGGACTCAATTTATGTCCTAGGCAAAATTACCATTATGCCCCTAACTTTTTCATAAATTTTGAATTTGTCCCTAGGCCCTGAAAATGAAACTTGTGCAACTTACTCCCTATTCCAAGTCTAACCAAAGCCCCATTACAAATTTTCCAGCACATGTATTCATAAAATTTCAGAATTTTTATCAAATTTTACAACTTTTCATTTTAATCCCTCAATCATGTTTCCATAAAAAATCACTTTGTAAAAGTTGTTTATCTATCAATAATCTTTCATTTTCTACCATAAATTTCTAATTTCCAGCATAATACATCCATGACCCATTTTCATACCTTGATAAATTTTCAAATTAATCCCTCAAATAGAGAGATTAAGCTTTCTCAGTTTCAAAAATACCAAAATTACTAAAAACGAAACAAGAGAACTTACCCAATTAAGCCTTGAAAGTTTCCTCTCTCTCTCCTAGGGTGTCCATAAAATTTTAGGTTGAAGATGACAATAATAAGATGATATTTTCTTTTATCATCTTTTAATTAATTTAATTATTTCAAATTCCAATTTAGTCCTTGACCTTTTCTAATTTTTCCATGGATGAGTCACCAAGAATCTACATACTTTTCTTTAATGGTCTAATTACCATATAAGGACCTCTAGTTTTGAATTCCATAGCTATTTGATCCTTATAGCTACTAGAATTCAACTTTTGCATTTTATGCGATTTAGTCCTTCTCGTAATTAAGCACTAAACCGATAAAATTTTCGTATCAAAATTTTCACATGACATATCTACCATATGACAGACCATATAATAAAATAAAAAATAAATAATATTTTTGGGTCGAATTTGTGGTTTTGAAACCATTGTTCTGATTTCACTAAAAATAGGCTGACCCTTGGCCCGTATCGGACACTGGAATAGGGTTTGAGGTGCTATCTGAATTAAACAATAATTAACGAACAAAACCGAGTCATAAATTTGTATTTCAATTTAATATTTCTCTAATTTCATATTTAAGTCCCTAATATGGACCTACAAGACCCAAAATATGCTTAGGAAGTGATTTGGAACTAAACCAGGAACTTTGGAAACTTTTCTTTGAAAATAGGGGCACACGCCCGTGTGGCCTGGGACATACCCGTGGGGCTCCCATGGTCGTGGGGCCAACTCGTGAGCAGATCTATTTTATTCACACGACCGTGGGATTTGCCTGTGGGCGATTCTGCCTTTGCCACATGGCCTGGGCACACGCCCATGTGACTTGGCCGTGTGAAAACCTCATTCTTCACCATTTTTAAGCTATTTCACATATCAAACACACCTAGTTCATGCTCAAAACATTGACTTATAAAATCTTGATCAAATAACATTTATTTATCCATTTCCTGTACTTAAACACAACTATATACTAATAGAATCCAACCAATCAATTATCTCAAACTAAAACATGTATATTTCATTTTCAAACACACAAAACATCACATTCAACATACTTTGCATACTTAATCATTCATACAATTACATTATCAAACCAACTCCTATACATGCCATATAAATCAAAAAGTTGTTTAACAAAATCTACCGGAGTAAATCTGGATAGTGTGATCCTTGATGTAGATCCGATCCTCCGTATGTATATAAGTCAATCTACAAAACAAATATCATACGCAAGTAAGCTTATAGAAGCTTAGTAAGCTCATAGGCATAAAAACACAAATCTTACTGAATATTGTACACAATCATATATCTATTAGTTTAACTAATTCATCCTGCAAATCTCAATTTCATTAATAAACTCATTTGGATAATTTCCATGTTGTTATTCACAATTTAACTCTCTTGGGCTCATTTCTCATTTATTTCCATTGTCAAATTAGGGAACAATAAGGGAATTGAGTGCTTCATTATCACATTGTCACGGTAAACTATGGACTTTCATATTGTCACACATCACACGCCAAAGCCATAGCCCTGCCATGGTCTTACACGGATCACAGCACACACCGATGCCATATCCCAAATATGGTCTTATACGGAATCACATCACACACCGAAGCCATATCCCAGATATGGTCTTATATAGGAACACATATCACATTGCACCGATGCCATAGCCCAGCTATGGTCTTAAATGGGCGCACATATCGCATCTTTTCTGTCAATTCATCATGGTCACAGAATGAAAGCACTCAAATTCGTTGTTCTAAATAATATGTACATTTACGTAAATACTATTTCCTACACAATTTAATAGTATTCATCTACAATAATGTACTTAAAAATCTTAATATTTTCATAACAAAACATTAAATTTGCCATATGAACTTACCTGGGCAAATTTGCAAAAGTCGTAGAAATTCAGGGACTATTCTTGAATTTTCTCCCTTCCATGATTCACTTCGTTTTCTTGATCTATAATTATAAAATCATTCCTTCATTAGCATCTATTTCAATTATATTCTATTTCACAACTTATGCCCTTAAATTTTTGAAATTACACTATTACCCTAAACTTTTCAATTTTTACAATTTAGTCCATGCTCAATTTATTCATCAATTGAGCTAATTACTCTCAAATAACATTTTATCTAAACTCTACAAACTACTTCACAGTCTTTGACATTCCAAGCTTCAACACAAAACCCTAATTTCAACAACTTTCACAATTAGGTCCTAAAATTAATTTCTATGTAAATCTCTTCACAAAATCATCATATAATAAAATTAAAACTTCAATTCCATGATAATTTATCATAAAATTTCAGCTCTTACTCATGGTAACTTTCTAAAATATTCATAAAAGAAAAAACAAATGAATTAGATGTTAGGACCTAGTTATAAAAGTCTTAAAATCACAAAAATTACAAGAAATAATCAAGAATTGAGCTTACATGTAATAAAATATGAAAGACCAGCTTAAACGAACCCTTCAATGGTGTTTTTTCTGGAGAATATGAAGAAAAATGAATAAAACTCTAGATTTTACCTAATATATCATATTTTACAATTTAATTTTTACGCTATTTCCAATTTTGCCCCTTATTCACACTTGATTTTTATTTTTCCTGCACACTCATGACGTCTAGCCCAACAATAGGTGTTTAATTGCCTATTTAGTCTTCTTTTAATTATTATTAGAGCTATTTAATCACATTTCATAATTTTGCACTTAATTCAATTTAGTCCTTTTTACCCAATTGACTACCGAAACCTTAAAATTTCTTGAAAAACTTTAATACTAACTTACTAACACTCCATAAATATTTCTAAAAATATTTATGGCTCAGTTCATGAATTTGAGGTCTCAATACCTCGTTTTATCTCATTTAATCTACAATTTCTTTTAATTCATAATTTCACTAATTCAAAATTATTTCTAAAACCACACTTAGCATTTACTTACTAATATCTAAAATCACATGTCGGATTTAGTGATCTCAAATCACTATTCCAATATCACTAAAATTTGGGCCGTTACAGTGACTGCCCATATTTTTATAACGTTATTAACCAAACACAGACTTAAAACGGATATGCGGATCCGTCACCCTGGGTTTCCCAGCAACAATAATTCTATACAAGTACATATTGCCACCCCGAGTTGCCGACAACGATGGTTTTCTCAATCTATTTAATCTATTACCTCGGATTGCCCGAAAACAATGACTTTATAAGTACAATCTATAACCTTGAGTTGCCCAACAATGATAGTTTTTAATGAATAATCTAACCTTATGGTTTGCCAACTATATCTGACTTGGTCCGAACAACTAATAAGGTAACCAAATTTTCGATTCATTATATACATCGTTCAAATCATATTTAATTATATCCAAATAATTCATCAAATCATCATACAAACCACATATTTCAACTCAATTTCATACCAATTCTCATATATAAATCAAATTATACAATTTTCTATTTTATTCAATTTAGTCTCTGTTTCGATAATCAATCTTAACTGAAGTGATTCAATTAAAAAATCCAATAAAAATTCACCTAAATATTATATGATGCAAAATAACACGAATATGCAATAATTAAATTGGTCCCAAATCATAGAAATATAAATTGAATTTCCAAGCTATTAGTCGATGACTTTCAATTTTCCTTTCCCTCTCAACGGTTTTGTGTCAACGTTAGCTAAATAAAATAATAAAACATATAATCTTATCAATTTTACTTCAAATCAAAACCAATCACAATATCAAACATATTTTAAATTTTATTCTATTTAGTCCCTAAACCCGGGACAAACATAACTTTCGATCCAAATCTCCAAGTTAAATCTGGTTTCGCAATTACTCATTAGAGACCTCCTATTTCCTATTCCTATAGAAATTCCATGTCAATTTTACATTTTATTCAATTTCGTCCCTAATGTACGAAACTAACAATTAAGCTTTACAAATTTGTTCTTTTCTTAACCTGAACTTAATTTCTATCAATTTAATACCTAAAACATTCATTCTAAGCAATGACATCTCATCAAAACTTCACTAATTGATCAAATTGATCTTTGGGTTAGCTCAATCATGCCCCGAAGATAAAAAAAATCTATAAAAATCAAAGAAAAATGGCTAGAGGCTTAAAATTGAAGCTAAAAGCTTGAAAATCCTTAATGGCGTTCTCCCCTTTTGATAAATCTTCTCTCCATCCATTAATTTCATATTTATACATAGATTAAGTTTTTAATCAGTTAATTAATTATGTTTTAATTTTAATTAACCTTAATTTATTTAATTAATCCACCATTATCATTACCATCCACTAAATTTTATTTATACATGTTCTAATTGCTATTTTGGACCTTTGGTTAATTGCAATTTAAGTCCACAGGTAAATTCCTAAGTAAAAACCTATAACAATTAAACTTTACAATATAGTCTCTGGGCCCTAATTAATTACAATTACGGGTAAATTAACTATCCAAATTTTAATTCATCTATATAATAATTTCGTAAACATCTTTATTTAATATTTACGAACTCAGCTTACAAAATAAGGTCTCGAAACTGAAATTTTTAACACTACTAGAAGTCAGGTCATTACAATACCATTAGATATATATTGATGTAAATTGTTTGATTGTGTTTGATGTCACAAATTAAGTAATAAAATCTCAAAAAAGAGTTTTAACTACATCAAATTTATATAGAAAGGAGATTTATATCATTTAAAATTTATATATATATATATATATAATTGTGTAAAAAACCTCCCACTCTTTTTTAAAAATGACCCCTTCAAAAACTGCCACTCTTTAAAAAATTACAATTCTTTTAACAATATTACTTTCTTAAAGAATTAATTATATATATATATCAAGAAATTATGACTATCTTAAAACAACTATTGGCTTATCTTTAAAAAACTAATCAAAATATATAAATTTTTATTCAAACAAATAGAACTTCTCACCCAAAGAGTGGGTACCACCAATATATTCAGTTTAACATTATTTCACTACTTTTTTACTTAACTTATTGTATAAAATACAAAAAAAAAAAAAAAAACATTTAAGCATTTCACGTAAAAGGTTTGACTTTTATTTATGATATTTTATATTAAATACTTTTTACATTTATTTGTTATTTAATTAAAAGATAATTGCACATTTTCTAAAATTTTGTATATACTTTTTTCAAATGCTAACATTTAATTTCAATCATAAATTGTTTTGGATCTAAAAGATGCGGTTATAAAAAGAAAAACAAATATTTTGGACAAAATAAATAGCTGTACGGATGATTCACTGAGTTAAATAAATTAATTCAATAAATATGACAAAAATAAAATCAACTGTTTTTACCGGTTCCCAATGTGATGATGACATCAAGACAACCCTGTAATCTTATGGCAGAAGTAAAAGATAAAAAGAAAACCCACCATTAATAATTACTGCAGTGAGTCTCCAGGGAAAAACCACTAATATGCCTCCCTCATTGGCTTTGGGACCCCCATGGGAAGTAACCATGAAATAATAAGACTAACAATTTTAACTGACCTAATTACAACTAAACAGCAACAATGAGGGTCTAATCCCTCCTCTCCTACACCTTTTGCTAATTATATGTTTTAAGGGTTTTAGCCGCTTTGTTTTCTCAGGTAAAGTGAGCTTTCAAAGCTTTCTTTGACCAACTCATCACATCAGCATCAGAGATAGTACATTCCTGTTAGCCTCAGTGATCACAATAAATGAAAGGTCTGTCATTAGGTTTCCAGTTAGTGAAAACTGAGAAAAAAAGTAAAAAGGAACAATAAAAATACAATTTTAGGTCCATTCTTTTATCCAAGCATATATAATATAATTCACAAGTCTTTTCACATTTTTTGTGGGTAAAAGTTAAGGACATTCCTTACATGGAAATATACTTGTGCTTTTAACTGGTTTAATTGAGGTTTTTTGTTTCTGAATATGCCAAATTTTGTTTACTATTTGAGAAGTTACTTCATTCACTGATCTGACTCATCATCATCCTCTTTGAAGCAATCAGAAACTATCAAAGAAAAGCTTTGTTTCCTATTTATAGGCTCTCATTAGAGTCACCCTTTGAGCCATTAATGGTAAAAAAACTGTGTAAAGTAACTGGGAACTGGACATTCTGTAACTTCGTGGTAAAAACTAAAAAAAAGGCCAATCTTTCAATAGGCAATTCACTCATGACAGAAGCACTAGGCAGCACAACCTCTTTAAACAATTTTCTCAAATGCCCTATTGAATGGCACTGTTTAATTGTCAATTAACTTGAAAGAAAAAAGATGTACAAACTTGGCACATTGATGATTATCTAATTTTCTGATGCATCCCATTACTGACATATTGTGCATGTATGTACATACATACATCAGGGATTGCAGAAAAAAAGGTAGTAATGTATTATTTGTGGGTTTTAGTGATCTTGGTAGCCGCTTGAATCTACCTTACACGTTACATCTCTTCTGTTTTTTACTGTTCAGTCTTGTAAAAGTGTAACAAAACAGTGAAACAAATATTTTTTTTACACATGACAAGGTGATGGAGCAGATATATTTTGGGCAGAAAACTATGACCACCATATTAAATTAGTGATTAATTACGATTGCAAAAAGATCAAGGGAAAAGAATAAATACCCTTTTTATATTTGTGTCTAAACTAATTAGTAGAATCTTTGTTTCTAATAATGGAGATAAGAGAGATAAGCCTAGATGAAAGAGACAAGGATAAGCCATTTTGTACTGTTAGTTGGGAAGGAAGGGACATGATGAATACGGTAAATTCTTGGTTTGGGGGTGGGGGGGGGGTGTTAGTTGTTGGGTCAACTTCAGGTGGTTAACTGAACCCTAGGTTAAACCTAATCCTCAAGTTAAAAATAAAATAAAAAAATTGTATAGGGACTGATATTTGATGGAGATGGAAAGGGCTAGGTTTATTTACTAGTGTGTTGATAGGGGCCTGTTTTGTCAAGCTCTCAAAATTTCTGCCTTGAAAAGAAAGGTGTCTAAGACCTGCACCACCCCAAGCTTACACACATCACATTATGAGTCTTTCTTGTCATTATAGAGAGGGACAGCCTAAGAACCCTCATGCCCATCAGTGAGAGAGAAAAAGGGAGCTTACACACGTGTGAATGATGTTGGTGACATTAAAAATTTAATAATAGGAACTAGCTGAACTACTTCAATCACTGTTTTTAGTTCATTGCTGTGTAGGTTTTCTCCCTTACACATATATCCCTAGTTGTTTTTGCTGTTTCAAGTTTTAATCCTTTTCTTTTTCTTCCAGCTGCCGCGTAACTTCACTTTTCCAGTCCTTCACTGTTTGTCAAACTTGTTTTTGAAATCATCTGTGCATGAACATGACTTTCTAACAATTGTATAACAGCATTTGTCAGAACAGGAAATGAAGCATGGTTAACAAGTGTGTTATATATATGCACTAGCACCCTTCAACATGAATAGACCAGGCGGTTACTTTACCACTATTCCCTCTTCTTCTTCATCTTCTCTTGGTTCTTCAATGGGGATGGTATACCCAGACATGGGTTCCCTTTCTCTCGGTCAAAACTATGGTATTCTAGGCTCAAGTGTTTCTTCCACGCAGGACAGTTATGGTTGTAAGGTCCCAGAGATGGAAAATGAAAGAGCTTCTTGGGGTTTTCATTTCATGGGGAGCTGCAAAACAAGGAGCTTTGAGGAAAGCCATAGCTCTGATGTTGTGGAAGGTCAAAGCTCTGATTGCAGTGATGGGTTTGGAGATGATAGTAGGACCATTAATCTCAATGCCATCTTAAATGAAGAGAACCCCAATGATAATACCGTAAGTGGCAAGGAAACAGATAGTGGTCAGTCAAAGCTTTGTGCCAGAGGCCACTGGAGGCCTGCAGAAGATACTAAGCTCAAGGAACTTGTAGCTCTTTATGGCCCTCAAAACTGGAACCTTATAGCAGAGAAGTTGGAAGGAAGATCTGGTAAGTTAATGGCCTAGAAATGGCTAAAGCAGTGTTATTTTATTCTTTAGTTCACTAACAAGGCTTCTCCCACTTATTATGACTTTTGTTTGATTGTGCTTGAAGGTAAGAGCTGCAGGCTAAGATGGTTTAATCAATTGGACCCTAGGATCAATAGAAGAGCATTTACTGAAGAAGAAGAAGAGAGGCTAATGCAAGCTCATAGACTTTATGGTAACAAGTGGGCAATGATAGCTAGGCTGTTCCCTGGAAGGACTGATAATGCTGTCAAGAACCATTGGCATGTGATTATGGCAAGGAAGTATAGAGAACAATCGACTGCCTATAGGAGGAGGAAACTATGCCAATCTGTTTATAGAAAAATGGAAGAAACTCCAAATTTTGTCCGCAGAGATGCAGCTACAAAAGCTGAACCACCCCCATACTGTCTCAACATCCCCAATAGAAGACTTGGCACTATCTCCCATTACCAGTTTGGAACCTTCAATGGTGCTAATGCTGAGGTTAACGGTGGTTCTAATGTTTCACCCCACTCAAGCTGCGAGGTTCCTCGCAAAGGGTTCATTACACAACAGCCACCTTTTGATTTCATCCCTGGTGGGTCTCTTTGTAAACTCCCTATATACTCCTTTTTACCTCCAAAGCTTATTTTCAATGTTCATTATGCAGTTCTTTTGTGTATTTGGGTTTTTGTGCTGTTTCCTCATTGGTTTCCTTTTTGGAAACCTACCTCGAATTTCATACTTGAGAAACACTTTGATGATTTTTGTGTTTTAATTATTCATTTGCTTTATAGACATTGACTGATGTAACCGTTTTCCTTTACCTTTTTCCTGCTTTAAAGTTTAAACCCAAACCAATCCACTCTACATGTTTGTTTACACTACATTCATGTTTAGTCATTGTTAATTTGCTAGTTTCTCTACATTGTAACTGGTGGTGTTTTTAAAACATTTGGAACAGGTGTTAAGAGCAATGACATGATGGGTATTTTCAGCAAAACCAGATCTTGGGATAGGCCCATTGATGAACCCCAAATCTCTGGTTTCTATCCCCACCAGCATCACCATCCATCATACATAATGGCAATGCAACAGTCAGAGTTCCTCAGCTCCCAAGGTCTCACAGATTCCACAGCACCAACAGCTCAATTATCAGGCAGTGAACCTTCATCATCAGTGCCAGGTACCAAAGCAGCAACCAGCAGCCACTATGAGACCGTTCCACCCCCATTCATTGACTTTCTTGGAGTAGGAGCCATATGAAATTTTAGGAAAAAAAAAAAAAAAGGCCCTGAAAAAGGTTTCCACCTTAATGTGGAAGTGCTCCAAGATAACTGAGAGGGCCATTTAGAGGTAAAGAGAAAGGTGACAGTCCATAGATCTCTGCATCAGTCTGTTCCATGTCCCCTTTCTCTCCCGAGTCCCCACCCTTTCCATAAGTTGAAACAAAATAATAAAATTATAATTATATGCATGCAGCCTTCTCTACTGTTTTTCCCTTCTCTTTGTTTCTAAAACTATTAAACACACCCAACTCTCCTCCATTGTCTATTGGTTTTGAACCACAGCTATGATCATAAAGGGTGCTGAAATGGACTTTCAAAATCAGGTTTTCATATTATATGATATGATTTATGCGTAGTGGTAAAATGGGAATCATGTTTTTCATTAACTGCATCAATTCAGTGGTAATTCCATCCTTATTTTAAGGTTTGCCTTGGTGGATAAAATCATTACAAAAGTATGAGATAAATGCTTTATGATATGGAGGAACATACCGGAGGCATGAATATATGATGGTGAAACAAACAGCGTATGCTGATGATGAGGCAAAGAAAGACAAAACAAGAAACTGAAATTTGAAACAAAAGGCATCCTTTTCTCATGGGACTGCAAAATTCAGGCACAAATGATGCAAACAAAACAAACTTCACCAACCTTTTTTTTCTCCATTGCTTCCTTCCTTTACCATCATCAATCATTCCCAGGATTCATGCCATCCTCGTGGGAGTATACATAAAGCTGAGATTACTAAATATGAAAATGTTGACCATAAACTGCTTGTAATCTTGTTACTCCCTTTAAAAATGGCTATTATACCAAACGGTTATAATTTTAAATTTTTTTAATAATATTTCAAGTTCACCATGAACAACTATACCATAATGTATTTATCAAAATGAAGAGAAGGAAAACAGTGATCGGAGCCCAATATCTAGTATATTTTTTTCCTTGTTCTTGTTCTTTTACATTTTGGGCTTCAATTTGGGTTACTTGTACATCTTCATCAGCTACTCTTTTTGGGTCTAAGATCCAATATTTGGTAATTATAATTTATATCTGGCCTCGATTCGAAGGGAAAATTTATTTTGGAGTAAGGTCAAATTCCAAACGAGAAAAATTGAACACTTAATTTTCTATTCCTAATTAAAACCGTGGAATCATAGAATAATAAAGTTGTTATTTATTGATATTAATAAACTAAGGTTGGAGCACTGTGCTATTCATCCCTATCAAAGCAACCTCCTCCTTCCCACTTGACTCAAAATCCATTGTTAAATGAGTTTGTTTAGAGAATGCAAGTGAGGACAATTAAGTGTTTGCTTATGTTCCACCCCGTAGCTAAGAAGATGGAGGAAAGAAAAACAAATACAAACTATCAACAACTACTCCGAACCCAAGGAATTGCAAAGTTTCATGTTTTAGATTCTCTTTTTCCCCTTGAATCTCAGTGACAGCTGACCATTTTTTTAATGAAGTCGTGCAGATATGACATCATTAGGATAATACCAATGTTCATGACCTGCCATTGACTGCTATCTTGAGTCCTCATGTGTCTTGAGCTTACATTGTATGCAAATGAGTACGTGTGGCAACCAAGTGGGCAGTATCAGAAGAATGTATAACAGATTATAGGTAGCAGTTGTAAAAGTCAGCCAATTTGTTAATTAGTAGTAGTTACTCTATTATATCAGTTAATGACAGCCATCGGCTATCATATATGTTGTGTATAAATACTGAAAAAGTTGAGTTGATTAATCAGGAAAAGAAACCGTACTCGTTCTCTCAATTCCCCCCCCCCTTTTTTTTCTTTATTTCTTCTGCTCTTCTACTCATTCTTGTGTTGGTGCCATTGATAAAATAAATTTATGTGAAATTAACTTAAAGCGTCAAGGTGTGAAATCATTTCATTGTCTTTAAGTTTCTATTCACCACTACCTATATTTTGGTGTGCAAAAGAGTTCCAAACAAATGAATTTTGAGGATGCAATGAAACTCAATGATAGTCTACATTTTATACTAACGAAAAATAGTTCATTGAACTTTAAAGAGAGCATAGCAAAAGTATCAAATTCTATAAAGAACCTTTGCAGCAATTCTTTATAGAATATATTTGAATATTCAGTTTCTAAGTCTATAATAGCTCAATAAGATGAATCAACTATCTTTGAACTTAATATAACCAATAATTTTAGTTATAACACACCCCATGAAAAATTCTCACTTTTTTTACATAAAAAATTAAGTCTCTCTCTACTAAATTCTCCCTTGAGAACTTAGTTTGTAAAACCAATAACAAGAGGTTCTACAAATTTAAATGCACTCTCACAAATAACGTTCCTCAACGAACTTATAAGTGCTTTCAATATTCAGAACTTAAACCTCTTTTAAATGTATAAATATTTTCAAGACTTGCTAACATACTAAAAATCAATCACAATCCCTTCCAAACAACAGATAAAATAGTCAAATACAATATAATAATGACCAAAGGAAGGTGTATTGTTGGAAGACAAGTCTTCAAGCTTAGTCCCGATTTAACATCCTCGATCCAAGGGATTTGGTACAATCAATCCAATTTGATCCTCAGGATATGTTTTTTCAAGTGAATTGATCTTTATTGATGGACTTGAATAATCCCACGATATCAACATTGTCCAAATATATTGTTCCAATAAAATGTAAATCTTCCAAATCTCGGAAGGTGCTATCTTTCGCAGTGGTGGTGGAAGTGGGCACTTCCCTTGACACATTGTAGCAACTGTAGACACCCGTTTTTGTCCGAGCTCGACTGGGGGCCCATTTAAATCTTGTTCTCTCTTGGGCCTTTCGAAGCCCACCCGGTTTTGGTCTATTTGAGACATTTATTTTTCTTTTATTTTTTTTCTTCTTTTTTTTTTGGTCCTGTCAAAGGCCCAAATTATTATTATTATCATAAATGCAATTACCATTATTAAATACTATTATTATCATTTTTACAAATAAGTAAGATTAATATATATATATATATATATATATATATATATATATATATATATATAAACATGAAATGAAATGAAAAAGAGGAGGGTTTTCATTATTTTTGTTCTTAAAAAAAAGGTAAAAAAAATACAACTACAAGCATTTTGTTTCTTTTTTTTTTCTTCCATCGTTATTTTTTGCCATAGGCATGTCATGAGGAATTGGATTTTGGGTTCTGATGAAGGGGACGTCACCGGATTGTCGGTCCTCCCCTAAGAGCCTTCAAAAATCTCTTTTTTTCCCCTCCCCTTGCTAAAATAAATGTTTCTTTAAAAAAAAAAAAAGAGCTTGATTTTGGGAAAAATAGTGTTTTTTTTAAAAAAAAAGAGAAAGTTTAGATTTTAAAGAAATAAAAAAATATTTTTTTTAGTTATTTTAAAGGAAAGTTTAAAATTGTAAAACAAGGTTTGATTTTTTTTCGACTATTTCAAAGTAAAAGCTTTAATCTTTAAGAAAAATAGTGTTTTTTTAAAAAAAAAGGAGAAAGTTTAGATTTTGAAAAATAAAAATATGTTTTTTTTTTAGTTATTTTAAAGAAAAGTTTAAATTTTTAAAACAAAGTTTTGATTTTTTTTTAACTACTTCAAAATAAAAGCTTTAATATTTAAGAAAAATAATAATTTTTTTTTAAATGAGAAAGTTTAGATTCTCTCCACTGGTGGAGCCATGGCCAACATAGAAATTGGAAGAGGAAGAGGAAGAGGAAGAGGTTTTTAAAAAAAAAAAAACAATGAGGTTAAAATGAAAGAATAAATAGTATATTTTTCATTTATAGGTGCTGAAAATGGGTAATTTATTCTCACCCTTACTTTTTAAATTTACAAAAAATACCCCGTTTTTTGCAGCACCGCCCTAGCTCTCTGACCTATTTACACCTGTAACCTTTTTGTTTATTTAAACATTCAATTTAATTCGGAATTTAAAAATTAAAGGCAAATTAATTGCTACATTAGTCCTCTGTCTTCCACATTTTTTATCTTTTAGTCTTAAAATCAAGCTATGTCATTTTGCTTCCATCTTTAATAAATAATTTACACTTATATCTTCCATTTCACTTGCATTTCTACATTATATATTTAATGTTAATTATGCACTTTATTTTAGTATTTTATATTTATTCACAATTGTATAATCTTTATTTATTCTTATTTCGTTTTATTTATTTTCATGTCTATTTATATTTTTTTTTACACATTCCCCTTACATACATTTTAATATTATTTATTTATGTTACCTTGATTCTTTTATTGTATTATGAGTTTAGTGTATTATTGTTATTATTATTATCATCATCATGTTAATGTCTTATTTATTTCATTTATTTAATTTTTTTTGAAATAGCTTTAACTTTTTATTAACTTTAGCCAATTTAATTAATTTTCCTATTTTATTACTATTCGTTTTAAAAGAGAGAACTTTAGGTCTTTTTTCCATCCTATAATTGTTGACATGAAGTTAGTTAAGTAGGTGTTATATTTTATTGAAACCATAAGGTTTTTACATTTGGATTTAGGTTAGTCCTTAAGATCTCACCTACCATTTACCTTAGAAAAATTATAAATAATATGTAAGATATTTAAAATGGCTTAATTATTAAACAAAGGAGGACTTAAGGAGTAAATATGCCCAAGTGGGATAGATGAGGCGGCATAAGTAAGAAAAAAAATAATAAAATAAGCCATTTAATGGCAAATTTGTAAATAAAGTGAAAATTAAAATATCAAATTGAAAATCTAAAAGTTTCTAAACAATTTCTTCATCAATTGTCAGTCCAAAACGCTATAGGAGAGTCCCCTCAAGCTGGTTTTCATATTTTTGCTTCAACTGAGTTCAATTCTTGCCTTTTTCTTATAATTTTTATGTTTTTGAGACTTTTACAATTAAGTCTAACTTAATATTACCTTAGTTTTTTTATTTTATTGAAAATTTTGAAAGTTTCCATTGATGAGTATTAGATGTTTTAGATGAATAACGTGTATTTAGAGCTTTAATTTTTTGTATGATGATTTTATAAAGTGATTTTGTTAAATATTAATTTTAGGATCAAATTGTGAAGAATTAAAGAATTACGGTTTGATATTAAATTTGTATTTTATCAAGGGCTGTATGATAGCCTAGAATATTTAGATAAATTATTAATTGAGACAAAAATAGTTAATTTGATAAGATTAATTAGTTAAGGACTAAATTGCAAAAGTTGTGAAAGTTTGGGGTAATTGTGTAAATTTGAAAATTGAAGAGTATTAATTGTGAAATGAATTAGAACTGAAATATATAATAACAAATGAGTAATTCTATATTTTAGATCAAGATCTCGTAGATATACGTGAAAAAAGAAAATTAGCGAAATAGTCCATGAACTCTTGCAAATATTACAATTTAACCCATGTAAGTTCGTACGGTTAAACTTTAATATTTATATTGAATTGATGAATGATATTATGTGTTTATTCTATTGTTGAAAATAAAATATTGTTAAATTTATACATTTGAATTGAATATTCGAATTAAATAGAATGCGAGATTTGAATACATTCGTTATGTGCCGCATGACGACATTGGAGGAAAATGACAGTAAATTACCCAAGTAAATCGAGGCTCAGCATTTGCTATGAACTTTTGTGTTTACTTTCTGTTTAGATCTTACGAGCTTCTGTTTAACTCATATGAGTTTCCGTTCAGCTCTTTTGAGCTTCTGTTTGGCTCTCATGAGCTTCTGTTCATCCTTCGGGCTTTTGAAAACGATGTACTCTTATCCGTAAGCCGTTCTCCAATTTGGGAAGATTTGGTAAATGACTATATAATTGAAATTAAAAGACATATTGTTTGTTATTAGTATTAACTTAAAATAAGTGTTTTCATCGATTGAAGTTGTGATTGGCAAGGAGTTTACATTGAATGAATTTATTTAATTGATGTGTTATAGTAGGTTCGATAAGATTTATTTTTAACCCATCGAACTTACTAAGCTTCATTAAGCTTACTTGTGTGGTTTAATGTCTTTGTAGATTTTCGTGAGGTCGGAAGATTGGACCAGCACATCAAGTCACACTATCCAGCTTATTTCGATAGTTTTTGAAGCGTTCAATATGGCTTATATGACATGTATAGGGATTGATATGGATTAGATTAAAGTTGACATGTATAGATGTTATGAATGATGTTTTGTTTACATAATCAACCTAGATATATATTTTGGTTTGGAAATGAAGTAAATTGTGATGTGGTTATGATGGATATATGCTTATAGGTATTTAGTTAGTAGTAAACCTTAGTAAAATTTGTTAAATAGACTAAATAGGTAAGTTTGAGTATTTAAGGTATATGTGATGATATATAGTATATAAAACATGACTTTGGCTTGTGTTGAATGCTTTGTTGTGTTATATTGATGTGTTAAAATGTTCTGTTTAGGTTGATACCTAAATGGGTGAGAAATGTAGCCTTGAAATGACCTATTTTCGTCCACACGGACGTGTGTCTCAGCTATGTGTGACACACGGCCTAGCACATGGGCGTGTGGTTTAGCCGTGTGTCCCCTACATATTTAAAATTTAGAAACAGAATGCTCAAAATATTCACACGGCCTAGCACACAGGCGTGAGGCTTGGCTGTGTGACCTCTGCACCTTAATATTACAAGTCAGTATGCTCACACGGCTTAGCACATGGGCGTGTGGCTTGGCCATGTGACCCAAGTCAATAAGCACCCTAAGTTGGACACGGGCTGGGGCACGACCGTGTGCTCCTATTTCGAATGCCCACACGGCTTGAGACATAGGCATGTCTTTTGACTGTGTGAGCCAAATGGCCTGGTTACACGGGCGTGTGTCCCCTGCACCTTTGAAAATTTTTTATGTTTCTGAAAAATTTCCTGAGTACCCGGTTTAGTCCCGATTTATTTCTAATGTGTATTTTGGGCCTTGAAGGCTCATATAAGGGACTTTATGAATGATTTAAGATATGTTTGCTGGATAATATGAAATGTCTATTATTCGATTTGTAAATCTCGATAATGCTCCGTAACCCTGTTCCGGCGACGGATACAGGTTAGGAGTGTTATATTTAGTGAGTCGACTTACTTAGGATTAAGAGTTAGGTTTTTTTAGTATTTGTGCATATTAGATTTATTTATTTGTGCATTAATTTGTTTAATTGTCTAATTTCATTTTAAATTGTTGAATATGCGTTAAATATTGATTTATTTGTTCATTTCATTTACTTATCCTTTTCTAATATGAATGCGAATGTGTTTTGTAACAGTTCAATTTAGACCCTAGTCGGAATAGTAGTTTTGGAACCACAAAATTGAGTTAGAAAAATATTTAAATATTATTTTCTGTGTTTATAATATGTGAATTAGCATGTGTGAAAGTTTCGTATGAAAATTCGGTCATTTGTATGCTTAATTTGTGAAAAGGACCTAATCGCGTAAAATGTAAAAGTGGTCGTCTATTTGTTAAAGTGCTTATTTGATATGTCTTTGTAAATGAAAGGTCCTTATGTTGATATTTGACCATTGTAAGCTTGAGTGGACATTAATGATCTTGATATTAATGTTTAAATGTTTATTATTTAAGGGTAAATTAGTAAATTCTGTAATAATAAGAATTAAATAAAACCAAAAACATGAATTTGATGATATATTCATCATCTTTGCCGAGTTCATCAAAGAATAAAAAAATAAAATAAAATTAAGCTTAGGGTTTCAGCTATGGTTTTGTTTGATTAAGGTATGTGTTTTGATTGATTTTTGATAATTTCTACGTTTTTGTGATCGTTGCTTAACGTTCTATCAAGCCCATGCCTAAATTTTTTATTTTGATGATGATTTTAAAATATGCCATTGATTAAATTGTGAGCTTTATGAAGTTAGATGATATAAAATGAAAGATATGTGTTGGGTTAGTGTAATTTGTCTTTGGATTTTTGATGAATTTGAGTAAAATGGGCTAAATTGTGAAAATTGTAAATTGAGGACTAAAATGAGAAATAAATTATATATGTGGACTTGTATGAGCGCTATGAATATTCGGCTAAGCATAAGTATATGCAAATTTTGTGTATTTTGTGATTTTTGTGATTAAAGACTAAATTGTCAAAATATGAAAATATGAGGGCTAATTTGTAAAATGCCCTAAATGTGTGTTTGTGGATTGATTTGAATGATTTGGTGAATAAAAGAGTTAAATTTGAATATATATAGATAAAGAATTAAAGAAAACAGAATTAGATGGGGGAAAGTCAAAAGTCGTAGAGTAGCCGATTCTGTCTATCCGAATCCGTACGAGGTAAGTCTATATACAAATAAATGTGTTTGAAATGATTTATTTGTGTTTATATGCTATTGAATAATGATGAATGGCTTTATGCCTTGAATATGAGATATCCGAGAAAGTATCGACAAAGTTTCAATGTTCGAAAAGCCTCGTACGAACCTTAGGTATAGTTAGGATACATATGTCATGACATAGGATCCGATATGTGTTATCGTGTAAGACCACGGGGACGTTGGCATCGACTTATGATTTACGTGTAAGACTACGTCTGGGATGTTGGCATCATATTTGATTTCGTGTAAGATATTGTCTGAGATAGTGGCATCGATTTTTGATTACATGTAAGACCACATCTGGGATGTTGGCATTGTATGAGCTTTCCGAGTTATCCGCGTAGCCTTATGATTTCGAATGGTTCAACAGGCATTCCAAGAAAATGAATGATTATATGAAATGTATATCCGATTTAGGTACGTTTGAAATTGTGTATCATATTTGATGTTGAAAGGTAAGTATATGTATCTTGTAATCAAGGGATTATAAGTGACAAAAGTATGAGAAAATATGTTATATGTGCAAATGAATGGGAAAAATGTGAAATGTATTTGAGGTATGTGGTTTGTGATAGCATTTGGCTAAAGAGTATATGTATTTTATGATGTTTATATGTTTAAATTGTTAAGTATATTTGTATATGGCTTACGCTTTTGAAAGCTTACTTTGTGTGTGTTTGCATTGTTTTATAGATATCGAAGCTACTGAGAGCTCAAGGATTATCGAGGATCATCACCACACTATCAAGCTCTATTTTGGTAAATTTTGAAAGTGTAAATATTGGAGTATAGCATGTATAGGCTAGAGATAGTTGAATATGTTTTGTGAAGTGTATATATCAGGCCATGTGATATGGCTAGTTTGTATTTGAATTTTTTGTTTGATTTTGGTATATGATATGTGATGCAAAATATGCTTATGTGATGTGTCTATGAATGACCAAATGAAAGAGTCAATTTTGGTAAGTTTTAGTATGTGCATATTTTAGAAATGGGTAAGGTTTTGGTATGAGAATGAATGTAATGTATCAAGGTTATAAACCATATGTTTGGTATGTTTTAGCTTACGGAATGACATGAATTGGTATGTGTTATGAACATGAGATTGGTTGCTAATGATATGACATGATTAGTGTATGTATTGGTTGTGAAATAGTTGAGCATTTGGTATGCAATTGATGTTTATTTGTTGCTTGTAAGGAGGCCCCTTTATGGGTGGCAAATTGGCCTTGTAAATGACCTATTTTTGCCCACACGGGGGAGTGTCTCAGCCATGTTGCTCGAGGGTCATTTCAAAATGAGTCTAGACAGACCACAAGGTCACACACAGAGGCATGTGCTAGGCCGTGTGGCCAGGTCAGTTTCAACCACGGGCTAGACACACAGGCTTGTAGTCAGCCGTGTGGTAAAGTTAGTAGCCTCCCTAATTTTCACACGGCCTGGCACACGGACGTGTCTTGTGACCGTGTAGACAAGTCGGCATGTATGCCCTGTTTTGACATGGCCTAGACACACCGACATGTCTAATGTAACATCCATTGCCCGTATCCAGCGTCGAAACATGGTTTGAGGTGTTACCGGACTTAAACTCAACCAATTATATAAAATCGGGCTGTAAAATTTTGATCAATTTAAAACTTTTCATTTCACATACATACTGACCCTTATACGAACTTTAAAGGCCCCGAACATACCTTCGGGGTATTTCAAAACCAAACCGAGGACTTAAGAAAACTCATAAAAATTCATGCTATAAGGCTCCACACGCACGTGTGAATATAGGGCACACGTCCGTGTGGCTTGGGACACGCCCGGGTCCCTTGCCCGTGTTGCCAATTTATTTCCAAAATTTTTCATAAATCAAGCGCAGACTTCACACGGCCTGGACACACGCCCGAGTCCGTGGCCCGTGTCTCTCACACAGCCTCAACATGCCTGTGTTTAAAGCCCGTTTACAAAAACCTGGTATTCTGTTTCTGACGTCAGCATACCCAAAATGTCACACGGACAAAGGCACACGCTCGTGTGCCTACCCGTGTGGGAAAAATAAGGCTATATACCAAGCCTATTTGCCGCCCTTACTTACGCAACCTACACAATAATATCCAAAACCTATACTAGACTATATCAACAACCAAATCAGCCTTAATAAACCATATTTCATTTAATCACAAGACCTTATACAAAATAAATCAAGTATTAGATTAAGCCAACATGCTTGGCCAATCAACCATAACATAAGACTCAAAAACTTAAGTCCTATACATGCCATAATCAAAATAGAAGATTTCAACTATACTGAGAGGCTTCAAAATATTAGTGTGACTGGCTTTCTCGATGTGACTGGTAATCCTCGATCTACTTTGATGGCACTATAAGAAACGAAAGGAAAGAGTATAAGCTTGGGAGCCTAGTAAGTACATATAGGCAAATAAAGTGTGAGTAAATCATATACTAATGATGACATATCATACTTCAAAATAAAAAATGTAAATCACTTAAAGTTCTTTATCCTATTTGTCACTTTGTTCACAAATGCTTGTTACGTCCCATCACATGCTCAGCTTAAATCCTAATTACAGTGTACATACCTTATCAAGGTCTCATTAGTTAAGCTTTCAAGTTACCCGTGGAACGCTCGGGATATTTATGGATACAGGTGGAGTTTATACCCAAGTGCCTTATAAGTCTAGTAGTCAAAATTTCCATGCACTATGAAGTGCTCTCATTTCGTGCTACTCACGGGCCTTTTTATTGAGTCAGTGCCCGGACCCCATAGTGTCGTCATGTAATGTACGCTCATTGAGCTACTCACGGGTCTGTACATTAGGTCAGCACCCGGACCCACGCTACATATTTCATTCATCTCATGAACTCAAACATTTCTCATGAGTTCAGACCATTCCTATTCTCATGGTAACCCCTTTTTGTATCCAATACTAAATCTAGGATTCAACAGAGTTTCTTACATAACTGGGTAGCAGTTCACTTGCTCACAGAGTACTTTATTCTTATAACGCACCATTTACACTATCATGGTAATAGATGCCATTCGATCACTTGAATGCTATAAGGCAATTACACACACACACACACACATACACACACACACACACACACACGTATATATATATATCATTCTATATATTTCAAAATAAACTCTAATAACACATTATCTACATATGTACTCACCTCGATACAAAATGATGAAAACGAGTTCAATCTTCGTATACTTTGTTCTTACCCCGAAAAAGACCCGAGTCATGTTTCTCTGGATCTATATTAACAAAATTCATTCATTCTATTAGCACAGCAATCTAAACACTCGACAACCCATAATTGGGCAAAATACCCATTTCGCCCCTAAAATTTCACAAAATAACCATTTTACCCCTAGGTCTGAAAATAGATTTTTATCGAATTTCCTCATATCTTAAGCATAGCCGAATACATTTTATAACTAGAAGCAGCCCAAATTCTCATTATTTCACTCATTTATCATTTATTGTACAACTTATGCTAAATAGTCTTTTTAGGTGTTTTCAAGTTAACACCTTTCACAAAAATTGTTTCTAACATACCCAAGACTCATATTCTTCCATAAAATTTTAGAAAACACCCTAAATGTTATCATGGCAAAATCTTAAACTCTTAATCATTTAGCAAAATAGACCCCTCATTTGAATGCTCATGCTTCAAGGGTCTCAAAAATGCAAAAATCATCAACAAAGGGTATGGGAATCACTTACTTGAGAGGGCTTAAAGTTGCTGAAATTTTTAAAGCTTTCAAACCCCAAAAATGGCTAATTTTTAGTTAAAGAGGAGAAAAAATGGATGAAGAAGGTGAATACTAGGGTTTAGGGTATTATTAAAATACATATTATGACATCAATCAACCTAACCCTTTGACCAATTACCCATTCTTGTCTCATGGCCAGCCAAGCTCTTCTAATAGGGTCTAATTGCCCTCTAAAATCCCCTAATTTTGATTCTCTAACAAAATAACACCTTTAGCTATCAATTTAGGACTTTTACACTATGCGATTTAGTCCTGTTCGCAATTGGGCTCACAAACATCTAAATTAACTTACCAAAATTTTCAACTAGTTCTCAATTGGTTCCTCCCCATACGATTTAGTCCTATGCGATTTAGTCCTTTTTGCAATTTAGTCCTATGCGATTTAGTCCTATGCGATTTAGTCCTTTTCGCGATTTAGTCCTTTTCTCAACTGGTTCCTCACCATACGACATATCCGGTCTAATCTCCACCTCCGCTGGAGAAATCACATGTGAAGGGTCAGAGCGGTATCAGCGTAGCATGGACACATAAAACACATCATAGATTTTTTCCAGCTCTGATGGAAAGTTTAACCGATAGGCTACCAGCCCAATTCTCTCAATCACCTCATAAGGTCCAATAAAACGCGCACTCAATTTACCCTTTTTACTAAATCTGAGAATTTTTTCCCAAGGAGATACTTTCAAAAATACCTTATCACCTACTTGAAACTCAATTTCTTTTCGTTTTAAATCCGCATAGGACTGTCTATCCGAAGCGGCCTTTAAGCAATCACGAATCACCTTAACTTTTCCTTCGGTCTCCTTGACTAAGTCGATTCCGTGAATTTAGTACCCGTGAATTTGGTTTTCTCTGAGCTCGGTCCAATACAAGGGCGTCCGGCACTTACGCCCATATAACGCTCCATAAGGTGCCATCTTCAAACTCGACTGAAAACTGTTGTTATACGCAAACTCTACTAGCGGCAAGTACTTTTCCCAACTGCTCTGGAACTCTAATACACAGCATCGGGGCATGTCTTCCAAAATTTGAATTACTCTCTCAGACTGGCCATCGGTTTGCAGATGGAAAGTTGTACTAAAACTTAACTTAGTCCCCAAGGCTTCTTGCAACTTCTTTCAAAACCTCGAGGTAAACCTCGGGTCTCTATCTGAAACGATCGACAAGGGTACTCCATGAAGTCTCACAATCTCCGAAATGTACAAGTCGACTAGCTTGTCAAGTGAAAAATTCATACGTACTGGGATAAAGTGAGCCGACTTAGTCAGTCAATCAACTACGACCAATATAGCATCTTTTTCCCTCGGGGTCAATGGCAATCCCGTTACAAAGTCCATAGTGATCCGATCCCATTTCCACTCTCGGACTGTGATAGGCTAGAGTAAACCCGAATGTACTTGGTGCTCGGCTTTTACTTGTTGACATATCAGACATTTGGATACGAACTTTGAAATGTCTCTTTTCATCCCCGACCACCAATACATTTTCTTCAAATCGTTGTACATTTTCGTACTCCCGGGGTGCACTGAAAAACAACCACTATGCGCCTCACCTAAAATCTTTCGAATCAACTCGGTATCTTTAGGAACATAAATCCTCTCAGGAAATTCAAGTAGCCCTCGGAACCAATTCGATAATCCGATTCAACTCTCAATTCACACTGAGTTCTCTTAGCCAACAATTTACTGTCATTCATTTGGGCTTTACGAATTTCTTAAAGAAACATCGGTCTAGCTTTTAACTCTGCTATAACCCATCCATCCTTGGATAAAACCAACTGGGCATTCATCGCTCTCAAAGCAACCAAGGACTTTCTACTTAATACGTTGGCAAACACGTTCGCCTTTCCCGGGTGGTAGTCGATAATTATTTCATAATCCTTTAACAGTTCTAACCATCTTCTCTGTCTTAGATTTAAATCTTTCTGAGTCATCAAGTACTTAAGACTTTTGTGATTGGTGTATACGTGACATTTTTCCCCGAACAAATAATGTCACCAAATCTTCAGAGCAAATAATATAGCTGCCAACTCTAGATCATGTGTCGGATAGTTCTTCTCGTGAGGTTTCAGCTGTCTCGAGGCATAGGCTACAACTTTGCCTTCTTGCATAAGTACACATCCCAACCTGTTTAGAGAAGCATCACTGAAAATCACAAACTCTTTTCCTGATTCGGGTTGAACTAGTACATGAGCCTCAGTTAACAACATCTTCAACTTTTCGAAACTCTGCTGGCATAAATCCGACCATTCAAACTTAGTAATTTTCTGCAACAACTTTGTCATGGGTGTAGAAATCATAGAAAATTCTTTTACAAACCACCTATAATAACCTGCCAAGCCTAAAAAGCTTATAACTTCGGTCACATTTTTTGGGGGTTTCCATTCAATAATAGCAAAAATCTTGCTGGGATCAACTCTAATGCCATCACTCGAGACAATGTGACCCAAAAAGCTGACTTCTTGAAGCAAAAACTCACTTTTACTAAACTTGGCATACAAATGGTTGTCTCACAGAGTTTGCAGAACAGTTCTCAGATGTTCAGCATGTTCTTCTTTATCTCTAGAATAGATCGGGATATCATCGATAAATACGACAACAAATTTATCTAAATATGACTGAAATATCCTATTCATTAAATCCATAAACACAGTGGGGGTATTCGTTAAGCCAAAAGGCATGATGAGAAACTCATAATGGCCATACCGAGTCCTAAAAGCGGTTTTAGGCACATCTGCCTCTTTCACTAGTAGTTGGTAGTAGCCAAATCTCAATTTTATCTTGGAAAACCATACTGCTCCCTTCAGTTGATTAAACAAGTCGTCAATTCACGACAATAGGTATTTGTTCTTGATAATTCTCTTATTTAACTATCGGTAATCTATACACAACCTCATAGATCCATATTTCTTTTTCACAAATAACACCAGAGCGCCCCACGGCGAAAAACTCAGTCTCACGAAACCCTTATCGGTTAATTCCTGTAATTGTAACTTTAGTTCCTTCGGCTCGGTCAAGGCCATCCGATATGAAGCAATCGAAATAGGCGCGGTCCCTAGCATTAATTCTATACTGAACACCACTTCTCGAATTGGATGTAACCCAGGCAGCTCTTCCGGAAGTACATCCACATATTCGCATACAACTGGTACTGAATCCACTTCCAGTTCAGACTCCTTCGTATTCATGACAAGAGCCAAATAAGCTTCACATCCTTTCCTCAAGTATCTCTGAGCGGTCATTGAGGATATTACCATAGGCGAGTTCCCTGGCTCATCTGATTCAACCCAGAGGTTTTCACCATTTTCACATTTCAATTTAATGACTTTTTTCCTACAGTTTACCATAGAATCATGGAGTGTCAACCAGTTCATAACCAATATGACATCAAACTCGTTGGATGGTAATAGCATTAAATCAGCTGGAAAACAATGACCTTTAACTACTAAGGGACATTTCTTGCATACTTTATCGACTAACACATGTTTGCTTAATGGGTTTGACACCTTAATCACGAACTCTGTAGACTCAACAGGCATATTCATTCTAAGCACTAATTTCATGCACACATACGAATGAGTAGAACTAGGGTCAATCAAAGCAATAACAATATTATCATGAAGGGAGAATATATCGGTGATCACGTCGGGAGATGATGCATCTTCACGTGCACGTATGGCATATGTTCTAGCTGGAGCCCTAACTTCAGATCTTATTGAGGAGTCTCTCGTCACAATCTTACTGTTAACCTCAGCTCCAACATTCTTCTGGGGTCTTCCTCTCAAATTGGCACCACTTGGCCTTACACCATGAGATTTTTCTTTCTCCTTCATCTCGGGCAAATCCTTGATGAAGTGGTCTTGAGAACCACATCGGAAACAGGATCCGTCATTCATCCTACACTTGCCAAAATGGTTTCTACCACAGTGTTGGCACTCTGGCTTAGAAGATCTAGTATTGCCTACACTGGCCATCGATGTAGCCCGAGACTTAAGGTCCGAATCTTGCTTCTTACGATCCTGATATGAGTGTCCAGTTGATGCATGAGAGCAAGAGTAGGCGTCTCTGGATTTCTTAGACTGAGAGGGAAACGACTTACTCGCATGCCTCTTCTTTACATCTCTAGCCTCAGCCTCAATTTTCTTCTTTTCCTTGATCAACACTTTGGATTTACAAGCTCGATCAACTAGCACTACAAACTTTTTCAAATCAAGGACACCCACTGACAGCCTAATATCCTCATTAAGTCCGTCCTCAAACCTTCGACACATTTTCGCCTCGGAGGATATATACTCTTGAGCATACTTACTAAGTCTGACAAACTCTCTTTTATATTCAGTAGCTGTCATGTGGCCTTGCTTCATTTCAAGGAATTCTTTACGCTTTTGGTCCATGAATCTCTCACTAATGTATTTCTTCTGAAATTCCTCTTGGAATAATTCCCATGTAACTCTTTCGTGAGGTACCACTGAGACTAACGTCTTCCACTAGTGGTATGCTGAGTCCCTCAATTAGGATATTGCACACTTCAAGCATTCCTCATGAGTGCAAGATAGTTCGTCGAATACCCTGATGGTATTTTTAAGCCAGAATTTTGCTCTTTCAGGATCGTCGTCTTTACTAGCATAGAACTATTCGACTCTCTACTTTCGTAACCTATCCACCGGAGGTCTATTCTGCCTCTCAAGGTCTAAACCCTAGGGTGCTATAGGAACAGGTTGAGGAATAGGTGAGGGTGGAGGGGGTGGAGCATCCGAGTTCGCTCGGACGAACTCTGTATACCACTCATTCATCATTTGGAGAAAGGCCTCTCGAGCCCCTTCTCCTCATCCCTGACTGACTGTGGGAGGTCGATTATCAGATGGCACTGCCCTTTCAACGGGACCTGGCGCGTTACTTTCTACATCGTCCGCCATGGTTCGATCGGGATCCATTACTATATGAAAACACAATTTAAAAAGGTCAGGAGCCATCAGACTATCACAATTCATCTATGGCATGTATAGTTAGACTCATACATACTCTACGTTAGTCTGAAAACTGACTAAACCTGGCTCTGATACCACTAAATGTAACACTCCTTGCTCGTATCTAGCGTCGAAACAGGGTTTGAGGTGTTACCGGACTTAAACTCAACCAATTATATAAAATCGGGCCGTAAAATTTTGATCAATCTAAAAATTTTCATTTCACATGCATATTGACCCTTATACAAACTTTAGAGGCCCCGAACATACCTTCGGGGTATTTCGAAGCCAAACCGAGGACTTAAGAAAACTCGAAAAAATTCATGCTTTAAGGATCCACATGCCCGTGTGAATATAGGGCACACACCCAGGTCCCTTGCCCGTGTGGCCAATTTATTTCTAAAATTATTCATAAATCAAGTGCAGACTTCACATGGCCTGGACACACGCCCGTGTCCGTGGCCCATGTCTCTCACACGGCCTCAACACACCCGTGTTCAAAGCCCGTGTGCAAAAACCTGGTATTCTGTTTCTGAAGTCAGCATACCCAAAATGTCACACGGCCAAAGGCACATGCCCGTGTGCCTACCCGTGTAGGCAAAATAAGGCTATATACCAAGCTTATTTGCCGCCCTTACTTATGCAACCTACACAATAATATCCAAAACCTATACTAGACTATATCAACAACCAAATTAGCCTCAATAAACCATATTTCATTTAATCACAAGACCTTATACAAAATAAATCAAATATTAGATTAAGCCAACATGCTTGGCCAATCAACCATAACACAAGACTTAAAAACTTAAGTCCTATACATGCCATAATCAAAATAAAAGATTTCAACTATACTGAGAGGCTTCAAAATATTAGTGTGACTGGCTTTCCCGATGTGACTGGTAATCCTCGATCTACTTTGATGGCACTATAAGAAAGGAAAGGAAAGAGGGTAAGCTTGGGAGCCTAATAAGTACATATAGGCAAATAAAGTGTGAGTAAATCATATACTAATGATGACATATCATACTTCAAAATAAAAAATGTAAATCACTTAAAGTTCCTTATCCTATTCTTCACTTTGTTCACAAATGCTCGTTACGTCCCATCACATGCTCAGCTTAAATCCTAATTACAGTGTACATACCTTATCGAGGTCTCATTAGTTAAGCTTTCAAGTTACCCGTGGAATGCTCAGGATATTTACGGATACACGTGGAGTTTATACCCAAGTGCCTTATAAGTCTAGTAGTCAAAATTTCCATGCACTATGAAGTGCTCTCATTTCGTGCTACTCACGGGCCTTTTTATTGAGTCAGTGCCCGGACCCCATAGTGTCGTCATGTAATGTACGCTCATTGAGCTACTCACGAGTCTTTACATTAGGTCAGCACATAGACCCACGCTACATATTTCATTCATCTCATGAACTCAGACATTTCTCATGAGTTCAGACCATTCCTATTCTTATGGTAACCCCTTTTTGTATCCGATACTAAATCTAAGATTCAACGGGGTTTCTTACATAACTGGGTAGCATTTCACTTGCTCACAAAGTACTTTATTCTCATAACGCACCATTTACACTATCATGGTAATAGATGCCATTCGATCACATGAATGCTATAGGGCAATTACACACACACACACATATATATATATCATTCCATATATTTCAAAATAAATTCTAATAACACATTATCTACATATGTACTTACCTCGATACAAAATGATAAAAATGAGTTCAATCTTCGTATACTTTGTTCTTACCCCGATCAAGACCCGAGTTACATTTCTCTGGATCTATATTAACAAAATTCATTCATTCTATTAGCACAACAATCTAAACACTCGACAACGCATAATTAGGAAAAATACCCATTTTGCCCCTAGAATTTCACAAAATGACCATTTTACCCCTAAGTCTGAAAATTAATTTTTATCGAATTTCCTTATATCTTAAGCATAACCGAATACATTTTATAACTAGAAGCAGCCCAAATTTTCATTATTTCACTCATTTATCATTTATGTACAAGTTATGCAAAATAATCCTTTTATGTGTTTTCAAGTTAAGACCTTTCACAAAAATTGTTTCTAACATACCCAAGCCTCATATTCTTCCATAAATTCTCAGAAAACACCCTAAATGTTATCATGGCAAAACCCTAAACTCTTAATCATTTAGCAAAATAGACCCCTCATTTGAAAGCTCATGCTTCAAGGGTCTCAAAAATGCAAAAATCATCAACAAAGGGTATGTGAATCACTTACTTGAGAGGGCTTAAAGTTGCTGAAATTTTTGAAGCTTTCAAACCCCAACAATGGCTAATTTTCGATCAAAGAGGAGAAAAAATGGATGAAGAAGGTGAATACTAGGCTTTAGGGTATTAATAAAATACATATTATGACATCAACCAACCTAACCCTTTGACCAATTACCCATTCTTGTCTCATGGCTAGCCAAGCTCTTTAATAGGGTCTAATTGCCCTCTAAAATCCCCCAATTTTGATTCTCTAACAAAATAACACTTTAGCTATCAATTTAGGACTTTTACACTTTATGCGATTTAGTCCTTTTCGCAATTGGGCTCACAAACATCAAAATTAACTTACCAAATTTTTCATGCACTAGTATATTCATGCTAGAACATCAAAATAATAATAAAATAATATTTTTAACTTCAAATTTGTGGTCTCGAGACCACTATTTTGACTAGGCCCTAAATCGACCTGTTACATCTAAAGTCATGTGAGGCACACAGCCTGTTTACACGGGCCTGTGACCTGTACAACTTTGATAAATGTTTATGTTTTGAAAAATTTTTATGAGCTTGGTTTAGTCCCAGCCCCTTTTTAAAGGATGTTTAAGGTCTTGTTGACCTATGTTAGGGACTCTGTAATGATGTATGATTATGTGTGAATGATGTTTGTGAATTATTAGTAAAATGTTCTGATTTTTTTGGTAACGCCTTTAACCCTAGTTCGGCAACGGATACGGGTTAGGGGTGTTACACATTTGTTTATTCTTTTATCAATAAAATTGATTAATGTGTTTGTCGACTCTATCGTCATGGGGTGGCTATAATTTTCATTCGTGTTGCATTTTGCTTTCGGTTCTACGCTCAGGCCCATCCCGTTCAGGAGGAGTATCCTTAGGCTTTCATGTGACAATATGTCACCGCATAAGTTTAAGGACTACTCTACGGTTAAGATGGACATAGATGTTCGTGTAGAAAATGCTATTGTGTACGTTATGGAAGTCTTACAACCCAAGGGCCAACCCTTTTTAAAAGGGGAACGCATCCCTATGGATGTTGTATTAAGCCTTGGGTCCCCCATGCAGTAGAGTCAGCTGTAAGCCAGCATGTAATAACCATTTTAAATGTGAAACCTAGACATGAGAGTCGTACCTTACCCCTCGAAATAATACCCTATATGACTTCATGAGCATTTATTCGTATGTTTTGTGTTTGATTTTTTTTCTTCGTAATGCTTTATGATTTAATTTCTCATTTTTTTCATTTGACTTTATTTTTTTTTACTAACTTTGTTTTTCTTGTGTTTGTGTCTCTCCATGGCATAATTCATGCATTATTTTAAATTCCTGGGGTACAGTGTCGTATCTATATTCGACATGAACACACTTTGTGAAGATTCAGCTATTCGACATGGGGTAAAAATATAGGAATAATAGCAAGAATGTCAGAGGATACTCAGAGTAGAGAAGGCGATTGGTAGATAGCTTGTTTTGACTTGAGCCTGCCTCAGATAGTTCGAATGGATTGTAGGAGGAATTGCGAAGATGAGTTAAAAGGAATATGGTAATCATGGGACGATGCTAAGAAAACACATTTCTGGGACAAGTATGGCAATGTGGCACAACTTCTGTTCTTTAAATCGGATGATGCCTTGTTTAAGGCCATGGTACGTTTTTGGGATCCCACTTATAGGTGTTTTATGTTCAATGAAGTGGATATGGTACCGACTACCGAGGAATATTCTACCCTTTTCCACTATGACTTTAAAGATCCGCTCAGGATATATTGGAAGCAGTACGTCGATTTTCGGAGACCCTTAGCCAATATGATAGGATTACCTGTAGATGCGGGGAAAGCAAGGTTAAAAGATAAAAATGGTCCCTACATTTCCTGGTCTGACATTAGGGATGCCATGGGAAAGGCCTGCGGTGATAGACATTTAGCACTATTCGCGTTTGTCATGTACGGGTTGATTGTTCTCCCAAAAGCTCTAGGATATGTAAGTGTGGAGCTAGTTGATTTTCTATTTCAGATTGAAAAAGGGGTAAATCTTGCTCTAGAAGTCTTAGCTGAAACCATCATTTCACTCAATTTCATCAAAAGAAAAGGAGACTGGCGTTTCTTAGGATGCGCACAGTTGTTGTTCGTTTGGATGAAAAGTCATTTTAGGTGCCTTTATAAGCGCTTTCGTCAGGTGTTAGTTCCTTTGACCAAGCCCATATAAGAATTTTTGGAAAGTGAGTGGCCCCCAAATCAATCGATTGAGGAGTGGGTTCAGATCCTTAGTACATTGACACACCAAGAAATAGAATGGAGGGCTCCATGGATGATTCAGAGCACGGTACTCATCGGGTGCAGTGGTCATTTGTGGGTTCCTTTAATTGGCATATTGGGAGCCATAAGTTATTCATCATTGTTGGTTCTGAGGCAATACAGGTATGATCAATGTGTACCTGCTACAACTAGTTTAAACAGGGTGGAAGTTTCAGTTCAGGACCTGATATTTTGGAAGAAATTGGAAAATATACAAATTAAGTGGGGTCAAACCTTGAGCTTGCAATCAGGAACCTTTTTCAACCATTCCCCCTTGAAAATGTATATCCAGTGGCGCCTAAAAAAAAGAAAAATCTCTATGTCAGCACAATGCAAGGGAAAGAGGAAGGTCCCAGATGACATAGCCGAGCTAACAGAGAACATATGTGATTTAGAGATGCATTTGAGGGGTAGAGATGAAGAGATCAGATAGCAATGAGAACAGCATCAGGCATATGTAAAGGAAAATGAGGAAGAAATCATCAGACAATAACAACAACACCGATTAGACATGAAGGGAAGAAAGGAAGAACTAAGAATACTGTAAAACCCCTAACCCATATTTGACGCCAGAATAGGGTTACGAGGCATTACCGAATAACACATCTCATTCACATACATTTATACATTCATTATCAAAAACCATTCGCAAACATTCACATTGTCCTTATAAGGTTCTGTGAGACCTTAAAACATGCTTAAGAGTGGTCCGAGACTAAACCAATCACATATAAAAAAATTTTGAACACTTAGAAAAATTTTACATTCATAGGTCACACGCCCGTGTCCTAAACCGTGTGAAAACAGAGCATACATACTGACTTACACCACACGGCCAGAGACATGCCCATGTGCCTTGACCGTGGAAAAACTGGAGGGGTTACTGACTTGGGTCACATGGCCAACCACACGCCCATGTGTCTAACCTGTATACCCTTCGAAATGGCCACACACGTTTATATGCCAAGGCTGTATACCTCACGTGGTCACCAGACACACCCGTGTGTCTAAGCCGTGCTCGAGACTAACTTAAATTCGTAGGGCTATACATAACACTTAACACTTACCAAACACCTAATTCAAGCCAACTTAAATGGCTATACATACCACATTTACAAGCCAAATCTCATGGCTAATATCATGACTCAAAACATACCAAAATAACACTAGCCTATACATGCCATATACCATATATACAAGCTTCAAAAGTACCAATAAGTTGATTCGATAGTGTGATGATGGTTCCCGGTGATTCTCGATGTTCGAGCTAGCTTTGATACTCTATAAAACAAAGACAAATAACACAAAGTAAGCTTCATAGCTTAGGAAGTTCGTACCAAATATACTCAAAAGTTCATATAATACAAAACATCAATTAATAAACACTTATTAGTTTTTATATCATCATTCAATTCTAATCCACCACCATTTAACATGTATATACAAATTCATCAAGCTTCATACACATAGTATCAACTACCACATAGGTATCGTACATACCTGAAATTTCCCGTATTTATTTAATTCATTCTCACCTCTTTGTTCAACACGTTAAATCATTCAGAAATCTTTCAATGCTCACAGAACTCACACACTTAGTGCATAATTGATTAGCTGAAATTATAACGATATCGCACACTTAGTGCCATTACATTAAACCAAAGCTATCTTGGTATTGCACACTTAGTGCCTCATATAGCCGAAGCTATTCCAATTCGCACACTAAGTGCTTTTTATAGCAAGTGGTGTTCATGGGTCGGACCAGGTTCGGGTCGGGCTCAACTAAAAAATCATGCCCATTTATTGGGCTCAAGCCGGGCTGGGCCCAAAAAAGGGCCTAAAATTTTACCTAAGCCCAACCGGGATAAAAATACTAAAACTCGGGCCCGACCCTGCCCACCTGTATTAATTTTTTATATTATTTTTAAATATATATAATACATCAAAAATACTAAAAACATCAAAATAAATATTTCCCAATAAATTGAAAATAAATTTTAAAAAATATGTAGACTTAAATAACACTAAGATAAATGCAACTTAACAAGCAAATGCCTCCAAAATAATAAACAAAATTAACAAATACCTTTAAAATAATAAGAAAATTAACAATAAAATAAGTTTTATACAATATCCAAACAATAACAAAATATAGTAGCAACATAGTAGGAAAATGGTAGCAAATTAGGGAGCAAACAACAGGAAAATAACATTCAAAAATAAAAAAAAATGTAGATTTTTTTGTCCTTTAGTGAATTCGGGCCGAGCCAGGCCAGGCCCGAGCTAAAAATACCTTACCCGAGGCCAGACCCATTTTTTAAACGAGCCTTTTTTTTGTTCAAGCCCATTTTTCGGGCATATATTTTTGCCCAAACCCTTCCACATTTCGGGCGGGCCTTTGGGATGGGCCAGGTAGCCCGACCCATGAACACCTCTATTTATAGCCGAAGCTATTTTGAAACACACACTAAGTGCCAAACATAGTCGATTTGTCATCGTACACAATCGTAGTCACATATACACAATTTATGCATTATTAAAGCATTAAAACATAATTGTAACAACATTTATCACGTACGAACTTACCTCGTACTCAGAATTGACGAATCAGATCAATTACTCGATAACCTTCGATTTTCCCCGATCTAAATCCGATTCCTTTCTTTCTCAATCTATATAAATTCAAAATTAACTCTTTTACTCCTCAGTTCATTTGATTTCATCCAAAACACACAATTTGGGACATTTTACACATTAATCCCTATAATTTCACATTTTCTCAATTTAGTCCCTATTTCATAAAAACATAATTTACAACAATTTCAACTAAACCCAAGCTAGTTGAATATCTATAGGCTCCATAGCAGCCCATATTTATCAATATTTCACACATTTAACCACACATTTTACACTTTTCACAAATTAGTCCTTTTTATGCAATTTCACTAAAAATTACTTTACAAGACATGATAATCTATCAACAAATACTCATTTTCCATCATCAAACATTCAATAACTCAAGAATTCATCAATGGAAACTTTCAAAATCATCAAAACTTTCAAAAATTGAAGCATGGGCTAGCTAGTACTCAAAGCAACAATCACAAAAACGTAAAAATCATCAAAAATCGAGGAAAATGGACTTACCTATTTAATCATGCAATGATCGAATGTGAGAAAGCTTCAATGGCTTCTTCTTATTTTTTTTTTGGTTGAAGAAAGATGAATGAAACCTTATGTTTTTTGTTTTATTAATAATACATTAATACATAGTTTACATTTTTACCCTTGGTTATTAAACCATTTAATCATCAAACATTAGGCCATTTATGTCCATTAAACTTATCAAAGGTCTAATTACAACATAAGGAGTTCAAATTTAATAAGCCATAGCAAATAGACACCTTTATCATATAGAATGCAACTATTGTATTTTACGCGATTTAGTCCTTTTTCTCAAATTAAGCTATTAAACAATAAAATTAGCTCACGAAATTTTCACACATATAAATTCACATACTTTAAACATAAAAAATAATATTAAAATAATTTTATGGCTTCAAATTTGTGGTTCTGAAATCACTATTCTGATTTAGCTAAAATCGGGCTGTTTCAACTCTCCCCCATTAGGGATTTTCGTCCCCGAAAATCTTACCAGTGAATAGGTTTGGATATTGCATTCTTATAGCATCCTCGGGTTCCCACTTAGCTTCTTCATCCCCATGATGATGCCATAATACTTTCACTAATGTTATTCTTTTATTTCTCAATTCTTTGTTCTCATGAGCTAGAATTCGGATCGGTTCTACCCTGTAAGATAAATTTGATTGAATCTCAACTTCGATCAGGGAAATAACATGCGAAGGATCGGATCTATATCATCAAAGCATTGATACATGAAATATATTATGTATCTTTTCTAACTCCGATGGCAATGCTAACCGATAAGCCACTGGTCCAATCCACTTGATAATCTCATACGGCCCGATGAATCTCGGACTCAACTTTCCTTTTCTGCCGAATCTGAGTATTTTCTTCCATGGTGAAACTTTTAAAAACACTTGATCTCTGATCTGAAACCAAATATCTTTTCGTTTCAAATCTGAGTAAGATTTTTGACGATCTGACGCTGCTTTCAGACTATCACGAATTACTTTTACTTTCTCTTCAGTCTCTCTGATCAGGTCAACCCTATGAATCTTATTCTCGCTTAACTTAGTCCAATAAAATGGTGTTCGACACTTTCGACCATACAAAGCTTCGTAAGGTTCCATTTTAATACTAGATTGAAAACTATTGTTATACGTGAATTCAATCAAAGGCAAATACTTTTCCCACGTACGTTCAAACTCAAGAATGCAACATCTCAACATATCCTCGAGTATCTGAATAATTCGTTTGGGTTGACCATCTGTTTGTGGGTGAAATGCAGTACTAAAGTGTAACTTTGTACCCAGGGTATCTTGTAGTTTATTCCAAAACCTCGATGTAAACATCGGATCTCTATTCAAAATAATAGAAACAGGTACTCCGTGTAATCTCACAACCTCGGAGATATACAACTCAGCTAACTTTTCAAGCGAATAGTCTGTTCGTATAGGAATGAAATGACCTGATTTTGTCAATCTGTCAATAACAACCCTGATCGCATCTTTTTTACTCGGGGATAGGGGTAAACTCGAAACAAAATCCATAGTTACTCTATCCCATTTTCACTCAGGAATCATAATCGGCTGTAATAAACCAAACGACACTTGATGCTCAGCTTTAACTTGCTGACAAATCAAACATTTAGAAACGAACTCTGAAATGTCACGTTTCATACCATTCCACCAATATAGCTGTTTTAAATTATTATACATTTTCGTACTTCTCGGGTGTACAGATAACCAACTACTATGAGCTTCATTTAAAATCATCTGAATCAACTCTGAATTTTTTGGAACACAAATTCAACCTTTGAATCTTAAACAGTTGTCATCATCAACTCAAAACTCTGAATCAGAATTCAAATCATATTGAGCTCTTTTAGCTAACAATTCACTATCAACTTTCTGAGCTTCGCAAATCTGCTGCAAAAAACAACGGTCTTGCTTTCAATTCAGCTACAATTAAGCCATTATCAGATATAGCCAACTGAGTATTCATTGCACGTAGAACAAACAATGACTTCCGGCTTAAAGCACTGTAAGCTCAGGTTTGTACGAGTGTACACAGACATTATCAAGTAATAAGTAAGTATCGAGTTATCGTCTCCACAAGGATTGTATTTGTGCTAAGTCACTTAATTTGTAAAAATGTATTAACAATTTGATAAATAAAAATAATATAATTGAGAAGTGATGAAAAAGTAAGTATATGAAACTAAATGCAATGATCCCTAATGCAATTTATCCTAAGTATGCAACTATATGAATGAGATAGATTTTAGTAGAATTAAGACAATAAGCAACAATTATAACATAAATAATCTAGGACAATTACTTTAATTAAACTCAAATTATTATCAACATGCTTATCAATATTCGGAAAACATTCCATGGCAATTCGATCTTTCATGAGTTTGGAAACCACGTTAGGTTCTTTCAAAATCCTTTACTTAGTAAATATGCATTTTACTGATCCTTATTTACTAAGGGTTTCTTAGTATTTGTGCGAGGTAATAGGGACGTGTTAGGTTTGAAATAGTTTAATCACACAAATCTAAAAACTATGCAAATAACAGAGCCTGGTTAGGGTTGTTATGCAGCCTGCAATTTAATCGGGTTAGGATCTAAATTGAGCATGCACAATTCAATCATGCATCCATTAGCCGTCGTCTGGTTAGGATTGCTCAGCTAATTCAGGTGCATTTCAATCACGTATGAATGAAATACATACTTGATTTTAATCGAAAACATGATAGATTGAAGCACAAATATTATAAGCATGAATCAAATAATTATTATTAAATCAAAGCAATCATCCTAGCTTAAATAAAATTAAGCTATCATTGTTGTAGACAAGAACAAAGAACACATAGCAAACATTCTTGAATTAAATTAAAGTAAGAAAGATTAAACCCAATTCAGAGTGGCTGTCACCCAAGACTTTGACTGTTGAGGGCTTCTTTGTTCCTTCGCTTTGCTCCTTTGCTGATGGCTCTCCGAGATGGCCGACCAAGAGTTCTTTAAGAGGCTAATTTTGCTCAAAATATTTATGCAAAGATGATGATAGGCGTGAGGGCTAAGAAAGTTGAGAGAATTGAGAGAGGAGAGAGTGATGAATGAGAGAGTGATGAATGAGTGAGGGATGATTGAAAAACTGAGAAAGAGGCTCTTATTTATAGGTGAGGCATGGGAGCTAGTTTGCTAAAAATAGGAGTGCCCATATTTCAAAACTCCTTCCAAGGGTGGCCAGCCATGAATTGAGTGAATGTGGCTGATTTTGCTTGATTCTTGGTCAATTTGAGTGCCACAACAACTCGGGACTAAGACTCGGTCACTTGCAAATCTTCGGGCAAATCTATGATTTCTTCAACTTTTCAAGAACCTTGTGTAATTAAACCAAAAAATGGCTTATGAATAGCCATGTGCAGCCAAATTTTGGGTTGAATTGGTCCCTAATTTAGATGGTTTTGTAATAAAAATGAAGCTCTCAGACCTGTCCAAAAATAGTAGATAATTTAGAGGACCACAGAAAATAATTTAACCACTTTAATTAATCAATTTTCTTAATTAATTAAAACCCAATTTATTAATGAAATATATTAAAATAAATTATTAAATATAACTTTATATTTTATTATTTAATTTAATCATGCATAGCCCACTTTATGTCATAAAAATATAATATGCTCAACTTAATATAAAATAAGCCATTTTATGCATGAAAACTATATAATAAAATATAAAATCACATTTTAATAATTTCTATGTCCTGTTTTCATATTTTCACATATTTCATTAATTTATTAAACAATTACTTGGTTTTAACAACAAATTTAAGTAAAAAAGTGATAATTTATATAGGAAAAATCTTATATATTTTTTAGTTTACACACCCCCAAACTTAAATCATTGCTCGTCCCGAGTAATGTTCATGCACAACACAAGGTCTCGCTAAAGCAAAATTGCTAAAAGTGTAAGAAACATCACTCATTGCCCCATAATCATGTATTAATAAATTCATGCTCATCGATCTTCTTCATTAACAAGTAATTCATATGCAAACATTTTGAAAATTTTATACTAAGTTTCAGGATATGCCAACATGAATCATAGTATGAATATACGTCGCAGCCATAGATAATATTCTTTCATTCAACGTAATTTCTCATCAATCAAGCAAAACAATCATAAGGCTTATTTATAATCTTCATATGTTGAACTTAGGCCTTCCTCTCCACTAATGTAGGTGACATAATCATCAAATCAATAGGTCTTTTATAAGGTTGTAATAGGGCTTGGTCAAAGGTAGGGATTTTAAGAGATGGGATATTTTGATTTCAAAATCTTAACCTTTAACTTTGTCTTGGTTTTCTCATAATACAACCTTTCTCTTTACGTGAAACTTTGGGACACCCCCAAACTTATTTTGAACTTAAGCTCATACATTTTTTCCCTTTTTGAAGACTGAGCAAACTTTTCTTCGCCTTTTTTTTTAAGCATGAGCATATACATGTTTATGAAAATTTCCTCAAATGTTGATTACCAAGACAACTTAAGTTAAGATAGGTGCACAAAATTAAGATAACTTAAAAAGATGGTAATGTGGCTTGTAATGTAGGTTCATTGCAATAAACAGGCCTTTAAGCTCAAAATTATAGTTTCAAGGGTTTAATATCATAAGGTAGGCTTGAAATGGCTCAAACGATCCATAGAAAATGGTGCCGATATCATTTTATATTTTTATGTCTCCTAGGATTTCGCCTCAAGAAAGTTACTAAGTCAATTCTAAAGATATAAACCTTCATGCATGTCTAATCTCAAAAGAAACTAAGTTTTCATGGCAAACATTACCGAAGACTAAGATCATACAATCATTCCGTTCTTAATGATAGCATACAATCACTTAAATAAAATCATTATTCATGCTTGCATACAAGCTATCTTATTAACAAAGAATTTCTCTAAACATTCATTTATTAAAACATACTCATGAAAGAAATAATTGAAACATACTTGGAAATTTGAGCAGCAATTATTTGCCTTACCCCCCTTTAAAAAGAAGTAATGTCCTCATTGCAAGAACAAAGTAATGAATGAAAACTGAATACCAGATAGGGTTAAAAAGAAAGAGAGGTGAGTCATTAAGACTGCTTAAATAACAAGTCTTTCCTCATAATCCAATCCTAGACATGTTCATTCCCATTACCACATCACTTATTCTTTTTCATTCTAAAGGAAGCATTTATTCATGCTTGCTATGTTTTATTTTGCAGAAATTAAATCCTAGTTACTAAAGAAACAAATTCCTAAAGACGTAAAATAAATAAATAAAGAAAGACAAGAATCCCCCCTTTTATTCTTTTGACTCATTCCCCTTGTCTTCTCTAGCTCCTTCTCTGCTTGTATAATCAGTATCGTCCATCCATGTCTCAATGATAGCATCTGGGAACTCAGGAACAATAGTGTTAGTGATATTCTTAAAAGTATTTTGAATTGAATCATCTCTAATTTTTGCATATTTCCAGTAAGTCTGTTGTTGATTGTGCATGAACTTGCACATATCCATCAACATTGACAACTCTAATTTCCTTGAAGTACTTGCAGAAGTCTGCAAGGGAGTTGTATATTCAGGTTCAACACTTAGCTTGACTGGTTCTTCTTCTGGCTCAACCTTTGGTTCAGGGTCTTCAACTGGTTCCTTATCAGATTTTTCCTCTTCAGTGTTTGAAACTGATTCAATTTCAGTTTCGTTCGTTGACTCTTCAGTACCTGGCTCAGTTGGCTCTTCTTGCTCACCTTGATTCAGCTCATGCACCTTCTCTACCAACCTTTCTAGGTCATGACTTGTAATCCACCCTTGGACATATTGCCCCTTCAAATTCGCTTGTGTTTTAACACGAGCCCTTAAGCAAAGTGAAGTGAATAATGATGGGAAATAAGCTGATCTCAAATCTATTTTTGAAAACATAGTAGCCCCTTTCAATTGATCAAAAAAATTAATTCGTGGTAGAGGATATTTGTTCTTGATCGTCACTTTGTTGAACTGTCTATAATCTATACACATTCTCATAGTACCCTTTTTCTTTTTCACAAACAACACAGGAGCACCCCAGGGTGAGAAACTCTGTCGTGCAAATCCTCTATCGGTTAATTCTTGCAATTGAGCTTTTAATTCTTTTAACTCTGTCGGATTCATTCTATATGGAGCTATCGATATCAACATTGTTCTCGGCATTGACTCAATGCCAAACTCAACCTCTCAGATCGGTGGTAAACCTGATAACTCTTCAGGAAACACATCTGGATACTCACATACAACTGGCACTAATTCAATCTACTTTTCAGTCACTTTCGTGTCAAGTACATAAGCAAAATAAGCTTCACAACCCTTTTTAACATATGTCTGAGTTAACATCAAAGAAATCACTACTGGCAAACCATTCAGATCATCTGGCTCAATTCAAATAATCTCATTATTCTGATATCTCAAATCTATCGTCTTTCTTTTGCAATTCACAACAGCATCATGCAACGTTAGCCAATCCATACCCAGAATTATATCAAACTCATCAAATGGTAACAACATTAAATCGACTGGGAGACAACTATCCCTAATCATCAATGGACAGTTCTTGCACACTTTATCAACCAAAACACACTTGCCTACGGGGTTTGATACTCTAATTACAAATTCAGTAGACTCTACAGGAAAAGTCTTACTGAATACTAAATTTACACATATATACGAATGAGTTGATCCTAGATCTATCAATGCAATAACTTTAATATCATAGAGAGTAAAAGTATGGATAATAACATCTAGAGATGACGTTTCTTCGTGAGCACAAATAGAGTACGCACGTGCAGATGCTCTGGCATCAGATCTCGCAGCAATGTCTCGTGTCACACCTCTACCACCACCCACATTGCTCAAATTTCTGGGTGGTCCACCTCTAGCTGCAGTGCTACTCGGCCTCGGGTTCTGAACATTATCTTTTTCAGCTAACCTTGGACAATCTTTAATAAAGTGATCTCATGAACCATAACTGTAACAAATTCTATTTTTAATTTTCCCCCAGCAATCTCCAAAATGCCATCTTCCATATTGTTGACACTTAGGCTTAACATCTTTTACGTTACCAACACTTGATACCGATGTGTCTTGAGCTTTAGGGTTGGTGTATTGCTTTCCATGATCTCTATTCTGATATCCCACTAAAGTTGTCGATCGGTTAAAATAATCTCTAGATTTCTTCGACGAAGAATGATAAGATTTATTCATTGATCTCTTCCTCAAATCTCTTGCCTCTGAATCAACTTTTCTCATTTCTTTGCTGAGATTTTTGGCTTTACAAGCCCTCTCAACCAATACTACAAATTCTTGTGGTTCAAGTTTCCCAACTAACAGCTTTATATCTCCATTCAACCCATCAACAAATCTTTTACAGATGATCTCCTTAGTAGACACATATTCCCGGGCATATTTGCTTAACTGTATGAATTCTCTTTCGTATTCAGTGACAGTCATTCAGCCTTGTTTCAATTCTAGAAACTCTTTATGTTTCTGATCGAGAAATCTCTGGCTTATGTACTTTTTTCAAAACTCAGTCTGAAACAATTCCTAGGTAACTGGAAACACAAAAATTTACACTCTTTTTCACAAACTTTTTAACTTAAATTCATGCGAATTTGGTTAAATTCTTGTCGAAAAATAATTAATTTTATAAAATAATTAAAGCGCACTTAAAATATGAACATGTTGAAATTTAGTTAATTTTATAATTATTTCTGATAAATTTTTGTTATTTTTGGCAGATTTGCACGAAGGGCGAAAAATGGCTCGGCAGACACTACTGGAAGCACAAAATTGAGAAGCAATTTGAAGTATCGAGGGGAATTAATTTAAAGCCTAAGACGGTCCAATTATGTGTATTAATTCATAATATAATTAATTTTAATTTATACCCAATTTAATTTGGGCTAAATAAATTATTATTAATTAATTATGAAAAAAGTGGTCTAGTTGAACCGAACCGATTGAACTGAACCGGCCAAGGATTGGGCAGCCCAAAATTGTCCATATGCTGACCCAAATCAGCTTATTATCTATTTATTTAAGCTTGCAAAGAAGCCCTTGAAGACTTGTCAAAGTTAGATTCAAGCCCCTCCACAATTGGTGGCTTTATGGATTTCCCCAAGCCATATTTAGCAAAGTTGAAAGCATCAACTTTGCCACTTGTGTGGCCGGACAAGGGAAGGATCTTTGTCTGATAATTTTAGATATTTTTAGCAGCCCTATTCAGCTATAAAAATCTCCCTTGACTGATCATTCAAAGCACACCTCAATTCATTCACATCTCTTCTCTCCTCTCTCACTTTCTTCTCTCATTTTCCCTTCCAAAATCCCTTGCTCTTGTGCCCATTTCTCTGCTTGGGAAAGGATTATTCTTCAGAAATTTTGGAGCAACATTGAAGTGTCCATAGAAGCTTTGATCGGTGAGGACAACAAAGAATGAAGACGGAGCAAATTAGTCAAGCCTCAAAAAAATATCGGATTTGATTCTTGTTCCCTATCTCTTTAATTTTTGTTGTTATGATGAACATATCTGTGAATATTTATGTTGTTGGAATGGTTAATTTAATTAGCTTAGCTTGAATTTAATTCGTGTTGGTTTGATTGCATTTCATCTTCTTAAATTATTAAAATTGTGTTTATGCTGTTATAGGCCTCGGTAAAATGCTAGATTAAGTAAAATCATGCCTAAGTTATTCTTGCATTACAGTTGTGAGGTAGCTAATGAATTAATTATTTAAATGGATTGAAATTGTAATTAATGGACGTAATACTTAATCAGTGCATGTTTATTCTTCTAAGGTAGCTGAATGTTAAATTAGCAATGTATTTGGCGATACACTTGCCTTGCATAACTTGCAAGATTATTGTGATTAAACTGTTTCAAGGTAAGAATACCTTGTTACCTCACGTAGTCTTTTATATGCTCTTTAGATTTTATTAATCATTTGAATTGACATAGGGATATGCAAGAGATTAGTAATGTGCCATAACATGTTGGCTTATTAAAATCTGTTTAATCGTTTGAATTAACATAGGGATATGTTAAGAGATGAATGGATTTGTGTAGGTGATTATGCTCATAAGTTAGCAAATTACTGAGTTGCTGTGAGTTTATTCGTAACAGCATAAGCATGAGCTTAATAATTTTAAGTTAAAGAAATGTAATTAAATCAACACAATTATGTCATCTTGATTAAATCATATTTTGAAATCGTGCATTCGAGATTTATTTCTTTAGTTTACTTAGTTTAAAATCTTAGTTTTTAATCACCCTCTTTAAACAAAATATTTTTCTCACCAAAGTGTTTTAAATAACATTCATAAATAGTTCTTTTCACAATCCCTATGGGTATGATAACTCAGTATTTACTTGTCACTTTATTACTTGTTGCGATTGTGTACACTTGCACATTTTCGTCCTTCCAAGTTTTTGTCACCGTTGCCGGGGACTGTTTTAAAAAGTTATTTAATTTGTTAGTTTACATTTTGGTTTATTTTTTGTTTAATTTTTAACTTAATTAATTTTTTTTGTGATTATTTTAGGTGTTTATGAGTATTTACCGGATTATTGACCTACTCCTTATAGACCCTAAGATAGAACAAACTTTTCGAGAGTGAAAAAGACAAGCAAATCCTAGTCTGAATCAAGGAAATAGAGCAAACCCTGCTCAAAATCATATCCTTATTGCTGATGATAGGGATAGAGCTTTAAGACAATATGCTGTGCCAGTATTTAATGATTTTAATCCAAGTATTAGGAGACCAGAAATTGAGGCACAACAGTTCGAGCTGAAGCCAGTCATGTTCTAGATGCTTCAGATAGTGGGCCAATTTAGTGGAATGCCTACCGAAGATCCTCACCTACACTTAAGACTATTTATGGAGGTGAGCGATTCTTTTAAGTTAGCTAGAGTACCCGAAGATCTATTACGATTGAAACTGTTCCCATATTTGCTGAGGGACAGAGCTCGAGCCTAGTTGAACTCATTGCCACCAAATTCAATTTCAACATGGCAAGAGTTAGCAGAAAGATTCCTTATGAAGTAATTCCCGCCTAGCAAGAATGCTAAGTTGAGGAATGAGATCACTGCCTTCCAACAAATGGATGATGAGTCCTTGTATGAGGCATGTGAAAGGTACAAAGAATTATTATGAAAGTGCCCTCATCATGGAATTTCACATTGCATCCAACTTGAGACATTTTATAATGGTCTCAATGCTCACACGAGGATGGTAGTGGACGCTTCTGTTAATGGTGCTCTCCTTTCTAAGTCTTATAACGAGGCTTATGAAATCATTGAGAGGATTGCCAGTAACAATTACCAATGGCCAACCAATTGAGCAGCATCAGAAAGACGAGTTGCTGGAATACATGAAGTAGACGCTCTCACTTCACTCGCATCTCAGGTATCATCAATATTCTCAATGTTAAAAAATCTTACTACTAATAGGTCTAATAGTTTTGTAGCACAGCCACCTAATCAATTTGAAAATATAGCCTGTGTTTATTGTAGGGAAGAACATTTGTTCGAAGAATGTCCATCAAACCCAAAGTCCATGTACTACATAGGTAACCAGAACCAAAATCGAGGAAGGCAAGGACTACAATCAAATTTTTATAACCAATCGTGGCGAAATCACCCCAATTTTTCTTAGAGTAACCAAGGGGTTGGAACCAGGAACACTTACACCCAACTTAGTCCAACCCAGCCGTCTAGTTTTCCCCAACAAGTTCAAAAACTAGCTCAGGCTGAATCATTCAATAGCTTAGAGAAATGATGCCACTCTAAGGAATTTGGAGAATTAGGTGGGCTAGCTTGCTACTGAACTCAGGAACCGACCACCAGGTGCTTTACCTAGTGATACAGAGAATCTAAAGAATCTGGGAAAGGAGCATTGCAAAGCATTGACATTAAGGAGTGGAAAGACAGTAGAACCTAACACCATCGAAGCTGAAAAGGAGCAAGCTGATGCTTAAGATTCAGAGAAAGTTCAACTGAATGTTGAAATTCCAGTTTCACCAGAACCAGAGTCTGCAAAATCTGACAAAGTAACCTCAGAACTAGCTAAATCTAATCAACTAACAATTCCATTAGATACAGAATCACCACAGAAGACGAATCAACTAGTTTCAGTAAAGAAACCATCACCACCCTACCCTCAAAGACTTCAGAAGCAGAAACATGAGATTCAATTCAAGAAGTTCCTAGACGTACTAAAGTAACTTCATATCAACATTCTATTGGTTGAAGTACTTGAGCAGATGCCGAACTACGTCAAATTTATGAAGGACATCCTGTCCAAAAAATGAAGGCTTGGAGAATTTGAGACGGTAGCTTTGACAAAGGAATGCAGTGCATATCTTCAAGACAAACTACCCCCAACGTTGAAGGATCCTGGATGTTTTACCATACCTTGCAACATTGGAGCAACATATTGTGGTAAAACACTATGTGACTTAGGTGCGAGTATTAACTTGATGCCTATGTCAATATTTAGGAAGTTGGGGATAGGTGAAGTTAGACCTACTACGGTTACACTTCAATTAACAGATCATTCTTTAGCACATCCAGAAGGAAAAATCTAGGATGTATTGGCACGTGTAGATAAATTTATCTTCCTTACTGATTTTGTTATCCTAAACTTTGAAGCAGACAAAGAAATGCCAACTATCTTAGGAAGACCGTTCTTAGCAACCGGAAGGACCCTTATTGATGTACAGAAGGGCGAGCTTACTATGCGTATTTAGGATGATCAGGTAACATTTAACGTTTTTAAGTCTATGCGATTTCTTGACACAATTAATGATTGTTCTGCAGTATCTGATTTAGAGGATTTAATAGTGGAGAAGGAGCTCAACTATGTTGAGGATCCGTTGGAACAGATTTTGACATTAAATCCTCCGAATGATGAAGAGGAGGATAAATAGTTAGCATTGTTAGAAGCTAATCAAAAGGGATTTAATCCGCAATTCCGTTTTGAATCTTTGGAATTAGAGAAAAGGGATTACGCCCAACCAAAAGCGTCAATCAAGGAGCCACCTAAATTAGAACTCAAGGTACTACCTTCACATTTAAAATATGTTTATTTAGGTAACGCTTCTACTTTGCCTGTGATTGTTTTAGCAGAATTAACTAGTGAATTAGAAGAGAAACTCATCCTAGTGTTGACACAATTCAAGAAGGCTATCGGATGTACCATAGCCGATATTCACAGTATTAGTCCATCTGTATGCATACACAAGATTATCCTTGAAGATGGAGAAAAAGGGACGATTGATGGAAAACAAAGACTGAACCCTATTATGAAGGATGTAGTAAAGAAAGAAATCATCAAGTGGTTAGATGCGGTTATAATTTACCCCATCTTAGACAGTTCATGGGTAAGTCCGGTCCAGTGCGTGCCAAAGAAATGAGGTATCATGGTCATTGAAAATGAGAATAACGAGTTGATACCGACCAGAACGGTTACGGGATGGAGAATTTGCATCAACTACTGAAAGCTGAACAAGGCAACTAGGAAAGATTAATTTCCTTTGCTGTTTTTGGACCAAATGCTGGATAGACTCACAGGGCGAGACTACTACTATTTTCTCAATGGATACTCGGGTATAATTAGATTACAGTAGCACTGGAAGATCAACACAAGACAACATTCATCTGCCTGTATGGTACATTTTCCTTTAGACGCATGCCATTTGGTTTATGTAATGCACCTACTACATTTCAAAGATGTATGATGTCTATTTTTACTAACACGATTGAAAAGTATTTGGAAGTTTTTATGGATGATTTTTCAGTATTTGGAGATACTTATGACGATTGCTTAGCCAAGCTAGCAAAGGTACTAAGGCGATGTGAAGAAACAAACCTAGTACTCAACTGGGAAAAGTGTCATCCCATGATACGAGAAGGGATTGTTCTAGGGCATCGAATAATGAGACATGGGATCGAGGTAGATAAAGCAAAAGTAGATGTTATTGAGAAACTCCCACCTCCAACATCTGTAAAGGGTGTTAGGAGCTTTTTGGGCCACGCTGGTTTCTATCGAAGATTTATCAAGGACTTCTCTAAAATTGCTAAACCCTTATGCAAATTATTGGAGAAGGACTCAACGTTCAATTTTGATGAGGAATGCTTAAAGGATTTCAAAGATTTGAAGAGTCGGTTAGTGACGGCACCCATAATCTTCACACTAGATTGAGATTTTCCATTCGAATTGATGTGTGACGCAAGTGACTTCACGATAGGAGCTATCATAGGCCAGCGAAGGAACAAAGTTTTTCATCCCATCTACTACGCAAGTCGAACTCTGATAGGAGCTCAACTGAATTATATGGTAACAGAAAAAGAGTTACTTGCTATTGTGTTTGCTTTTGACAAGTTTCGATCTTATTTTTAGGTACTAAAGTGACTATCTATATGGACCACTCGATAATTAAGTACTTACTTTCTAAGAAAGACGCTAAACCGAGATTGATCCGATGGGTACTTCTAATTCAAGAGTTCGATCTAGAAATTCAAGATCGAAAGGGAATGGAAAATCAAGTAGCAGATCAATTTTCTATACTGGAGCCGTAAGAAGGGAACTCTCGTCTTATACCAATTCGAGAGATGTTTCTGGATGAACACATACTGAAGGTAAATCATGTCTATAATACCCCTTGGTTTGCTGATATTGCTAACTATTTAGCTTGTGGTTTGATGCCGATTGATAAGACATATCATCAAAGGAAAAAGTTTCTTCACGATGTGAAGTACTATTTCTGGGAAGAACCATACTTGTTTAAAAAGTACGCAGATCAACTGATCAGGAGATGCATGGCAGAAGATGAAGTACAAAAGATTCTATACCATTGTCACTCAGCTCCAAGTGGGGGACACTTTGGGGGTACTCGTACTGCAGCTAAAGTATTATAAGCCGAATTCTTTTGGCCAACATTGTTCAAGGACGCATATGCTTACATAAAGAGTTGTGATCGATGCCAAAGGGTTGGAAATGTCACCAACAGAATTGAGATGCCTCGAACAAATATCATTGAGGTAGAATTGTTCGATATATGACGTATTGACTTTCTTGGTTCTTTTCCATAATCTTTTGGTCATAAGTACATATTAGTAGCAATAGACTATGTGTCTAAGTGGGTCGAGGCTGAAGCTTATCTGACAAATGATGCTAAGGTTGTGATGAAGTTTTTGCAGAAACACGTGTTCACAAGGTTTGAAACCCCAAGAGCTATTATCGGCAATGAAATGTCCCATTTTGTGAACAAGTGGTTGAAATGGTTATTAGATAAACATGGGGTGAAACACAAGGTCGCTTCAGTTTACCATCCGCAGCCGAATAGGCAAGCTAAACTGGTGAACAAGGAGATCAAAGGCATACTTGAGAAGGTAGTTTGCCCGAACCGACGAGATTGGTCCAAAAGACTGGATGATGCTCTATGGGCTTACAAAACAACATACAAGGCACCTTTAGGGATGTCACCCTACAGGTTGGTCTTTGGAAAAGCCTGTCATCTACCCCTAGAGTTAGAGCACAAAACTTATTGGGCCCTACGACAACTCAACTTGGATCTTAAGCTTGCTAAAAAGAAATGGATGCTCCAACTCAATGAGCTAGAGGAATTCTGAATGTTCTCGTACGAAAATGCCAAATTACTCAAAGAAAGACTTAAGAAATGGCATGACAAGCACATTCGAGTTTGAAAATTTGAAGCAGGTCAGCAAGTTTTGTTATCCAATTCCAGATTAAGGTTCTTTCCAGGTAAATTAAAATCACATTGGTCCGGTCCATTTACAATTCATCACGTCCATCCATACGGAGTTGTTGAACTCCAAGGTAAGGGAGGTAATTTTTAAGTTAATGCTCAGCATCTAAAACATTACTGGGGAGATAAGACTGAAAGGAATCAAATTTCGTTCATTTTATCAGATGTTTGAATTTTCTTTTCTTGTAAATGATTTAGGGTATATTTTTGGGATTAGTATGTTTAAATAAATTCTGTCTAGGAGATTGGCACTTAAGCGGGACCGCTTGTGACCCCTCCAATCTTTCTTGGGAATTGATTTTAACATAATTTTCCAAGAAATTATTCCCTAAATAAAATAAATTTTTGGTTTTTCAAATAAAATGGTCAATTTTGATCCAAGTTTTAAATTGCAACTCAATTTCAAATTTTCATTAAGTCTAGGGAGTTAATTGAACTATTTGTAAAAGTTGGTTGCTCTTTTCGTAAATAATAAAAATTAGATGCCTCTTTTTGTAAATATTTTTAAAAGGCTTCTAGAATAAATGTTTTTAGTTTAAAAAAAAGATGATAATTATTAATATATAATTATATCCATTATAATATATATTAATTATTATCAACTTTATCTAGAGTTGGGATTAGTTTTAATTTAATCATATTTTATTTGATAAGTTTTTTTTAAGATGATAATTTTTAATATATAATTATATCTATTATAATTTATATATTAATTTTTATCAATTTAGCATAGAATTAGGATTAGTTTATCTTATTTTTAAATAAATTAATAGCATTAATAATTTAATATGCATATATTTAATTATTAATTGTTGTTAACTTGGATTAAGATTAGAACTTAGAGTTTTTGGCTATTAAATTTCTCTAAGAATTATACTTTAAGTCGTATTCCCTTCATTATAAATACCACCTTCTTCATCATTCATCACCCAAAATCCCAAAGCACCAAATTCCCCAAGTGCCGCAAGTCCCTAGCCACAACAGCACCTAACCATCCGGCCAGCAGCTCATCCTGCACACCTGCTTCCTTCATGCGCCCAGCAGCTGCTCCTTGGCACCACTCGACAGGCCTACTCGCAAGGATCAGCGCACCTCGTGCTCTCTCAGCAGCCCCAGCTCCATCGCACGCTGCAGGCCCACCTCGCGCACACCTGCCCTCAACGTACGCTGCATTGCACGCTTCGTGCTACTGCCCACACCAGGCCTTTGTCTCGTGCATTGCTACCTGCGCCCAGGTCCCGCGCGCCCTCACACAAGGTCTATTTCACAAGGATACGCACGCTGCTCGCACATCCAACCTAGCCTGCTCGCGTTGCTGCTTACTCCCAACACCCGAGCGGCACTACCCTCTTACCTATCCTTAGCAAAATTCTCCAACCTACTTCCATTTGACCTCTTTTGTTTATTAATTATTTTTAGGAGTTCTTAAATTTTATAGAAAAGGTGGTAAGACCGAATTTTCTCCTAAATTTTAATTTTATTTTGTTTTTATAAATTTTCAATTTATTGAATCATTAATAATTTTTATTTAATTAAAATTTTGAGAAAATAATTTTTTCCATCTTTTGTTCAGGTTAATCATGCCTCGCAAGAGAACTCATGCCTGCGCCTAAATTGATGAAACACAAAACAAGTTCTATTGGGAAGAAGCCAAAGCAAGATACGAGAGTATTTTCAAAAATCAACAGATGCATCCACAGAAAGGCTTTACATTGAAAGAGAGCAACTACAAAGATTTTATGGCACGTATTCATCAAGTTGCTGAAACCCTCAATTGGGAGTTGTTTTGTGAGAAAAAACCTAGTGTGGATGAGGAACTAGTTTGTGAGTTCTATGCGAATTTAACCTCAAGCGAGTGACGGAAGTTCCAGTTCACCAATAACTTCAAATACTATTAATGAGTTCTTTGAATTGTCTGATTTCAAAAACAATGATTATTCTTCCTTGATGAGCAATATAAAGCCTAAAAATTTTCAAGAAATTCTTGAGGAACTTACAGTTCCAGGTCCTAAATGGATTGTTTCAAAGCAAGGAATCCACACTTGTCGAAGAGAATATTTGACACCACTCACAAAGGCATGGTTTTATTTCATTCGTTTTAGCCTCATGCCTAGCTCACATGGGGCAACAATTTCATTAGAGCGCATGGTCTTATTATAATCGATCTTAATTGGAAAGACCATTGATGTGGGAAAAATCATCTTGAGAGAGATGCGAAATTGTGCCGTTAGATGTTTTGGCCCAGCCTACTTTCCCTTTACAATAACAATTCTGTGCTTGAAAGCTAAAATTCTTGCAAACATAAAGAAAACAGGCTATAGCTAGGGCACAATCACAGATTGAGACCTCTACCGAATAGTTGGAGATTCTGTTCTACAATAGCAAATTAAAGAAAGTGAGGATCCCGAAGAAGAGGAAGAAGATCCGACAGAGGTTGAACTAATGCAATCGGCTGAAGTCCCAAATAAGGTAGAACCACTGGAACCAGAAGTTGAACTTGAAGACGAAACTTCAATGTTCAGAGATCAACCGCCTAGCTCAGATCTTCGAGATGAGCTGTCAAAGTTGATGGACATAATGTAGCATATGCACTAGAGACACAAGCTTACTAGAGATACTCAAAAATAAGGGATAACTAGATGAGAAGTGCTCTTAAGAAAATTTACAATGACCCATTTATTTTTGTGCCTAAATTTCCAGATTTTATATTTGAACCATGGAGTCCATTATCAAAGAAGGAGTGAAGCGATTCATGCAAAGGCAATAATGATGGAGCAAAAGATGAGTCAAATTCGGAAGGGTCTGCAAATAAATAAAAGAGGGGATCTTGATCTTATTTTATTTATGTTCTTAGGTCATTTTAGGATTAAATTTAATTAGGAATTGTTATTTTCGCATAATAAGAGAGGAAAATCATAAATCAAATTTGAAAAAGTCGCAAAGTATAAAGTGTGTCAATAGGTATATACATGTCTAGGATTGGATCTAGAGAGAGCTTGGTACTTAAGTAGTCAATTTGACTCACCTCCTCTTTTCTAGAATCCTACCTGGTGTATAGTGTCTATTCACTTTACACAATGAGGACATTGTTCATCTTAAGTAGAGGGACCGAAAAATTGAATTCGACTTATTTCCACTTAGAATAAATTTTTCTTTTAATTATGATTAGGATATCTTTTGTTCAATAATTTGAAATTTTGTTGAGTATGCTAAAATTCAATATGAATAAAGTTCTATTATTTCAATAAATTATTATGTTAGCTTAATAATGATATGAATGCATTTCTGATAAAGCATGTAAATCATACCATAAATTTTTAGTTCCTTACGAAAGTTAGGCATGCATGAAAGTTTAAGTCTTTAGAATTGACTTAGTAGTTTCTTGAGGCGAAATCCTAGGAAGCATGGAACATTGAAAATGTTTTAGGAAACTTTTGTTTGGACCGTTTGAGTCTTTCAAGACAACCATGATAAAAAATTTTTCCTTTGAAACCTAACTTTGAGACTATATGGCCTAATTTTATTTGAACCCTTGCAAATTTAGCCATCAGTTCTCTGTTAACTATCTTAAAATTGTCCCAAACACTAGACTCGGTACTATTCAAAGTATTCTTTAAAAATAAGTTTGGGGGAGTTGAAAAGAAGTATCGAATGCCTTAAAATTGTAGTACATTTAGCAAAACGCTCGAGGTTAAAAAAGAAAAAAAGAGAGCATGAGTTCTTAAAATAAGATGTACAAAAGAGCATGTGAAAGCAAAGAAAGCTGATGTATTGAAGTTAATTATTTTGAAGGTCCAATGCAAGCTGAGTCTAGGGTTTAAAAGCCTAAATTTATCTATCTTTTACCTACCCTTAAGCCCTGGCACGTTACAACCTTGTTAAAGACCTATTGATTCAAAAGTTTTACTGCTACCTATATTAGTGGAGAGAAATTGCTACGTACAACATATGAAGACATAATTTAAACTTGATGATTGTAGCTTAATCTTGAATAAAGGGAATAAAATTACATTAGTAAGGTTTAACATGATTTTATTAGGAAACATTTAGTCTATTTTTTGCTATCATAATAGTTGTTGAGATTAATTTGAACAATATGTATACTTAAGTAGCATAACTATCAAATTTCTTGTTGAGCATAAGTATATTAAATTCATAATTTTGAAAAAATTGTTATTCTGAAGGAGTTTTTCAAAGGTGTTTTCAAGAAATTCTTTTCAAAATTTGTGCATTGCTCGGGACGAGCAATGAATTAAGTTTGGGGGTGTGGAAACACAAAAATTTACACACTTTTTCATACCCTTTTTAACTTAAATTCATGCGAATTCGGTTAAATTCTTGTCAAAAAATAATTAAATTTTATAAAATAATTAAAGTGCACTTAAAATATGAACATGTTGAAATTTAGTTAATTTTATAATTATTTTTGATAAATTTTGGTTATTTTCGGCAAATTTGCACAAAGGGCGAAAAATGGCTTGGTAGACACTGCCAGAAGCATAAAACCGAGAAGCAATTTGAAGTATCGAGGTGAATTATTTCCAACTAAGATAGTCCAAATTAATTTTAATTTATACCCAATTGAATTTGGGCTAAATAAATTATTATTAACTAATTATGGAAAAAGTGGTCCAATTGAACCGAACCGATCCGGCCAAGGATTGGGCAGCCCAAAACCGTCCATATGCTGACCCAAATCAGCTTATTATCTGATTAATTAATCTTGCAAAGATTCCCTTGAAGACTTGTCAAAGTTGCATTCAAACCCCTCCACAATTGGTGGCTTATGGATTTGCCCCAAGCCATATTTAGCAAAGTTGAAAGCATCAACTTTGCCACTTGTGTGGCCAGCCAAGGGAGGGATCTTTGGCTGATAATTTTAGCTATTTTTAGCAGCCCTATTCAGCTATAAAAACCCCCATTGGCTGATCATTCAAAGCACACCTCAATTCATTCACATCTTTTCTCTTCTCTCTCACTTTCTCCTCTCATTTTCCCTTCCAAAATCCCTTGCTCTTGTGCCCATTTCTCCCCTTGGGAAAGGGTTATTCTTCAGCCATTTTGGATCAACATTTAAGTGTTCATAGCAGCCTTGATCGGCGAGGAAAAAAAATAATGAAGATGGAGCAAACTAGTCAAGCCTCGAAAAAACATCGGATTTGATTCTTGTTCCCTATCTCTTTAATTTTTGTTGTTGTTATGATGAACATATCTATGAATATTTATGTTTTTGGAATGGTTAATTTAATCAGCTTAGCTTGAATTTAATTTGTGTTGGTTTGATTGCATTTCATCTGCTTAAATTATTAAAATTGTGTTTATGCTGTTATAGGCCTCGGTAAAATGCTTGATTAAGTAAAATCATGCCTAAGTTATTCTTGCATTACAATTGTGAGGTAGCTAATGAATTAATTATTTTAACGGATTGAAATTGTAATTAATGGTCATAATACTTAATCAGTGCATGTCTATTCTTCTAAGGTAGCTAAAGGTTAAATTAGCAATGTATCTGGCGATACACTTGCCTTGCATAACTTGCAAGATTATTGTGATTAAACTGTTTCAAGGTAAGAATACCTTGTTACCTCATGTAGTATTTTATATGCTCTTTAGATTTTATTAATTGTTTGAATTGACATAGGGATATGCAAGAGATTAGTTCAATTTAATGAGTATGCATGTGCCATAACATGTTGGCTTATTAAAATCCGTTTAGTCATTTGAATTAGCATAAGGATATGTTAAGAGATGAATAGATTTGTGTAGGTGATTATGTTCATAAGTTAGCAAATTACCGAGTTGCCATGAGAATATTCGTAACAGCATAAGCATGAGCTTAATAATTCTAAGTTAAATAAATGTAATTAAATCAACACAATTATGTCATCTTGATTAAATCATATTTTGAAATCGTGCATTCGAGATTTATTTCTTTAGTTTACTTAGTTTAAAATCTTAGTTTTTAATCACCCTCTTCAAATAAAATATTTTTCTCACCAAAGTGTTTTAAATAACATTCATAAATAGTTCTTTTCACAATCCCTGTGGGTACGATAACTCGACATTTACTTTTCACTTTATTACTTGTTGCGATTGTGTACACTTGCACATTTCTGTTGTTCTAGTAACCTGTAACAGTCTGATTTTAACCCTAGTCAGAATAGTGGTTTCGGGACCACATATCTGAGTCAGAAAAATATTTTAATATTATTTTCCTTGTTTATTACAAGTGAGTTGACATGTGTGAAAGTCTCGTGTGAAAATTTAATCGTTTATGTGTTTAATTTTGAAAAAGGACCAAATCGCGTTAAATTTAAAAGCTGTGTGGTAGTTGTTAAAAGTGTTTATGTGATATGTCTTATTTAAGTGAGGGTCCTTGCATGTTAATTATACCATTAATGATAATGGTGGACAATTATAGACATGTTAGGTAAATTTTAAATGATTTATAACTAATGGGTATTATGGTCATTAGCATATTAAACAGATGTTAAAAAAAACATAACATAAAATAATGGTCATTTTATCATTTTCATGGTCAAATGAAGCTAGGAAAAGAACTAAAATAGGGTTTTGATATTCGGCACTTGTAATCCTTGATTGAGGTATGTTTTTGTTTCGGTTTTTGATAATTTCTACATTTTTATGATCGTTGTTTAGTATAATATCGAACCCATGCTTCAATTTCTGATTTTGGTGATGATTTTGAAATATGCCATGGATTAATTCATGAGTTTTGTGTTGTTAAATGGTGAAATATGAAAACTTGATGTTGGGTTTACATGTTTTATCTTTGGATTTTTAATGAATTTGAGCAATTTGGGCTAAATTGTAAAAATGTTATTTTGAGGGACTAAAATGTGAAATAAATGAAATGTGTAGACTAGTATGAGTACTAGAAAAATTCAGCTAAACTTGTGTATATGCAAATTATGTGTATTTTGTGAGGAAATAGGGACTAAAGTGTCAAAATGTGAAAATGTGGGGGCTAACTTGTAAAATTGCACTAAATATGTGTTTATGGATTAAATTGAATTATTTGGTGAATAAAAGGGTTAATTTTGAATACATATAGATCAAGAAAGGAAGAATTCGGATTTAGATCGAGGGAAGTCAAAGGTTAGTGAGTAGATAATTTAAATCGACAATTCCGAGTACGAGGTAAGTTCGTATGTGATAAAAGATGTTAAAGTTAGGTTTTAATGCGAATACAATGCATAAATTGTATGGTTATTTGATTGCGGTTTGAGTACGATGATATTCGACTATGCTTAGCACTAAGTGTGCAGTTTAATATATATAGCTTCGGCTACAAATGGCACTAAGTGTGCGAGTTGGAATAGCTTCGGCTATATAAGGCACTAAGTGTGCGATATCAACTTAGCTTCGGCTAATTGAAATGGAATTAAGTGTGCGGAATCATTTTAGCTTCGGCTAACCTTTACAGCTTTAAGTGTGTGGATGTTAAAGTATGAATAATTTATTGAGAGTCTTGAAATACTCAAGCAAGAGGTGAGAATGAAAGTGAATGAGTATGAAGATCCAGGTATGTATGATACCTAATGGTAGATGATATTATCTAAGTGAAGTTCATTGAATGGTTATGAACATATGAATTGAGTTGGTATAGATTTGATAGATGATTTGAGAATTTGTAAATACTTATGTGTTGATATTTTATGTTTTATATACTGTTGATAATAATAGTACGAGCTTACTAAGCTTTTGGAAAGCTTACTTTGTGTTTGTTTGCATTGTTTTATAGATATTGAAGCTACCGCAAGCTCGAGGATCGTTAAGGGTCATCACAACACTATCGTACCTTAATTCGGTACTTTTGAAAATACATATTTTTGAAGTATGGCATGTATAGCCTAGTAGTTATGGAATGGTGTTTTGTGTTGGATATGCTTAACCATGTGATTTGGCTAAATTGCTCTTGAACTAGTAGTTGGTAATGGTTTATGGTATGTGATGTTATTATGCAATTGTGGTATGTTTTGATGGACAAAAGAAATGGTAGGTGTTGGTAAGTTTTGGTAGATTTTAGTATGATATTGAATGATGCATGGAAAGAAATGTTTGATATGCTTTGGACATATGTTTTGACATAGATTAGTAAAGCTTACAAGTATGAATTTGGTGAATGTTATATAATATGATTAAGTTATGCTTTGGTGTTAAAATTGGCTGAAATGGTGATACAATTATGCTTGTTTTCTTTTCTTGTAGGTTGAACCAATTGGGGTGGCAAATTGACTATTTTAATGGCCTGTTTTTGTCTATACAGGTAGAGACACAGGCGTGTGTCTCAGCCCTGTGCGACATACGGCCATGTTGCACGGTCGTGTGTCACCCTGGGGTACCCTTTAGTTGTAAGTCAGGATCACGCACGAGCTAGACACACGGGTGTGTGGTCTAGCCGTGTGACCCTTATTGGTATGATGATGTCACAAACAGAATACCCCCTATCTTTGGCATGGCCTAGCACACGGCCAGGACACGGGTGTGTGCATAGCACACGGGTGTGTGGTCTGGCCATGTGAGCAAGTCAGTAGCTATGCCTTGTTTTGCCATGGTTTTGACACACGGGTGTGTCTTGACCGTGTGAGGCACACGGCCTATTCACACGGGCGTGTGACCTTTTAAAAGTTGAAAATTTTTATAAGTTCGGAAACTTTTATATGCTATCAATTTGGTCCCGAATGCATGATTAAGCATTGTATACTCAATTCTATGTGAATATTGAATGTGAATGAATGACTTCTATTAGTAATGAGATGATATTTGATGTGTGGTGGTTCTGACTTGAGTAATGAGTTCGGTAATGTCTCTTAACCTATTCTGGCGATGGTTACGAGTTAGGGGTGTTACATAGCCCGTTCTTTAGGAACCATCGATGTCAACGTTTTCCACTAGTGATATGCATTATCTCTAAGCAAAGATACTATGCATTTGATACATTCTTCCGGAGTACAAGACAATTCATCAAATACTCTGATCGTGTTCTTTAGCCAGAACTCAGCCCTCTCAGTATCATCATCAACTGTAGCCCGAAATTCTTCGGCCACGTGTTTATGTATCTTATCCACTAGCAACTTACTCAATCGAGTTTGATCTAACACTTGCGGCATAATTGGGACTTGTTGAGGAACAGGTGGGGGTGGAGGTTGTTGAGCAGCCGGATTCATTCGTACCAATTCCGTGAACCACACTCATCATTTGGAAGAAGGCTTGCTTAGCCTCTCCTCCCTAACTACTAGAAATAGGCCTAGAATCGACCGACACTGCCCCTTGAGCGGGAGCGGGCACATTACTTTCTACATCGTCAGCTATAGCTCAATTGGGATCAAATTGCTATATAAAAACACATTTTAACTGTCAGGAATCATCACACTATCACAGTTTATATATATGGCATGTATAACTAGACTCTCACTCGTTACCTTAGTCCTAAAATTGACTAAACCATAGCTTTGATACCAATTAAATGTAACACGCCTAACCCATATCCGACGCTAGAATAGGGTTACGAGGCATTACCGAATAACACATCCCATTCACATGCATTTATACATTCATTATCAAAAACCATTCGCAAACATTCACATTGTCCCTTATAAAGTTCTATGAGACATTAAAACATACTTAAGAGTGGTTCGAGACTAAACCGATCACATATAAAAAAAATTCCGAACAGTTAGAAAAATTTTACATTCATAGGTCACACGCCCGTCTAAGCAGGCCGTGTGCCTCACACGACTACTGGACACGCCCGTGTCCTAGACCGTGTGAAAATAGAGCATACATACTAACTTGCACCACACGGTCAGAGACATGCCCGTATGCCTTGGCCGTGGGAAAACTGGAGGGGTTACTGACTTGGGTCACACGGCCAACCACACGCCCGTATGTCTAACCCATGTACCCTTCGAAATGGCCATACACGCCCATATGCCAAGGCTGTATGCCTCGTACGGTCACCAAACATGCCCGTGTGTCTAAGCCATGCTCAAGACTAACTTAAATTCGTAGGGCTATCCCAGAGGACACACGGCCGTGTAACATGACCATGTGTTACACACGGCTGAGACACATGCCCGTGTCTCTGCCCGTGTGGACAAAAATAAGCCATTTGCAAAGCCAATTTGCCACCCTAATCTCATGCTCAAATTGCAACCAATTTGAAACCATTTTCATACACTTATAGGCAACCCAAAACATGCCAAATTCACACACATATTATACCATTTATTATCAACCATTTTAACTACTCAATTCCACATTCAAAATATACCAAATCATTATGCCAAAATCATCACAAACCAAGTCAACTCAATAAGCATTATATACAACACACATAACACTTACCAAACACCCAATTCAAGCTAACTTAAATGGCTATACATACTACATTTACAAGCCAAATCTCATGGCTAATATCATGACTCAAAACATACCAAAATAACACTAGCCTATACATGCCATATACCATATATACAAACTTCAAAAGTCCCAAAAAGTTTATTCGATGGTGTGATGATGGTTCCCGATGATCCCCGATGTTTGAGCTAGCTTTGATACTCTATAAAAAAAAGACAAATAACACATAGTAAGCTTCATAGCTTAGTAAGTTCGTACCAAATATACTCAAAAGTTCATATAATACAAAACATCAATTAATAAACACTTATTAGTTTTTATATCATCATTCAATTCTAATCCACCACCATTTAACATGTATATACAAATTCATCACGCTTCATACACATAGTATCAACTACCATATAAGCATCGTATATACCTGAACTTTCTCGTATTTATTTATTTCATTCTTACCTCTTTGTTCAACACATTAAATCGTTCAGAAGTCTTTTAATGCTTAAAGAACTCACACATTTAGTGCATAATTGATTAGCCAAAACTATAACGATATCCCACACTTAGTGCCATTACATTAAACCAAAGCTATCTTGGTATTGCACACTTAGTGCCTCATATAGCTGAAGCTATTCCAAGTCGCACATTAAGTGCTATTTATAGCCGAAGCTATTTTGAAACGCACACTAAGTGCCGAACATAGTCGATTTTTCATCGTACATAATCGTAGTCACATATACACAATTTATGCATCATTAAAGCATTAAAACATAATTGTAACAACATTTATCACGTACGAACTTACCTTGTACTCGAAATTGACCAATCAGATCAATTACTCGATAACCTTTGATTTTCCCCGATCTAAATCTAATTCCTTTCTTTCTCGATCTATATAAATTCAAAATTAACTCTTTTACTCCTCAATTCATTCGATTTCATCCAAAATACACAATTTGGGACATTTTACACATTAATCCCTATAATTTCACGTTTTCTCAATTTAGTCCCTATTTCATAAAAACATAATTTACAACAATTTCAACTAAACCCCAGCTAGCTGAATATCTATAGGCTCCATAGCAGCCCATATTTATCAATATTTCACATATTTAACTACACATTTTACACTTTTCACAAATTAGTCCTTTTTATGCAATTTCACTAAAAATCACTTTACAAAACATGATAATCTATCAACAAATACTCATTTTCCATCATCAAACATTCAAGAACTCAAGCATTCATCAATGAAAACTTTCAAAATCGTCAACACTTTCAAAAATTGAAGTATGGGCTAGCTAGTACTCAAAGCAACGATCACAAAAACATAAAAATCATCAAAAACTGAGCAAAATGGACTTACCTATTTAATCATGCAATGACCGAATGTTAGAAAGCTTTAATGGCTTCTTATTCTTTTGTTATTCGATTGAAGAAAGATGAATGAAACTATATTTTTGTTTTTTAAGCATGCATGGCCAAACTGGAGGAACAGATGGAAAGGATGATGGAAATGATGACTACAATGGTTAAACGCAAGGCCAAGGTAGGAAAATGAAGTGACACTTTGGACAATCCAATTCCTTTTTATCGTGATATAGAAGTATATCGCGAAGATTTATCATTTCAAGTGCCAGGTGTGACCATTCAGATCCCAAGAATAAATGAGTTGCCTGCAAGCCAGGAGCCGAGAGAAATGAACAAGGGAAAGTCAATTATGTATGAAGAAGCTCATAAATTCAGCCTAATTGAGGAACGTCTGAAAGCCATTGAATGATAAGACACTTTTAAATCTGTAGAAACAGAGGGCTTGTGCCTGGTACCCGATGTGGTTGTCCCACAAAAATTAAAAGTTCCTGACTTTGAAAAATTCAATGGTAGCAGTTGCCCCATTACTCACATCGCCATGTACTGTAAGAAAATGGCTGCTTACTCCAAAGATGAGAAACTGCTAGTGTACATATTTCAAGACAGTCTGACTGGATCTCTGGCTCGCTGGTATGTAAAGTTGGACAAGAGTTGGATTCAAACTTGAGGAGAGCTTGCACAGGCATTTATTGCTCAATACAAACATATTGTAGACATGGCACCAAACCACCTAGCTCTACAGAACATGAAAAAGAATTCCAATGAGAGTTTTAATGAATATGTACAATGGTGGAGGGACTTGGCACCGAAAGTACAACCTTCACTCACGGAAAAGGAGACCAGTCTTTTGTTCTTTGGTACGCTAAAAGGAATATATTATGATAGGTTGGTAGGAAATGCATCTAAGACCTTCAAGAATATGGTATTATTCAGAGAAATGATAAGGAATACATTGAAGTTAGGCAAAATAGATGACCCTTTGAACGCGAAGAGAGGTGTCATTGGGGAAAGGATGCAGAAATGCAAACAATCCCATCCGACGGATACCCATACTCTTACTTTTCATACTCGAGCCCATTACTTCCATGCTCCCAATACCTGGTTGTAAATGCTACCAATAAATCACTGTTTATGTATCATCCACCTGTACCCATTACAAATCCCCTATGTTAGCTAGCCAACACAATCCCCACAGACCCAAGCCCCAAGGCCACCACAGAATGACCTATGTTTGATCCAATTCCCATCCCTACATGAAACTTTTTTTGATTCTAGTAGAGAAACACCTCCTTGTACCTACACACAAAGAACCAATGCAACCGCCATTTTCAAAGTGGTATGATGCCAATGCTCGATGTAAGTATCACACTAGCAATCTAGGTCATACCATTGAGAATTGCTTAGCATTGAAATATAAGGTGCAAGATCTCATAAGGGCAAGAAAGATAAATTTTCAGCGAAAGAATACACCAGATGTTAACACGAAATTGTTACTAAACCACAATTGAACAGTTAATGCTATAACTAAAGAAAATAGTCTTCAAAGGAGAAGAGTGGAAGAAATCACAACTCCACTCGAATGACTCTTCGACATCTCGAGGAAGTCAAATCTAATTCATGTTGAGCCATCCAGGTCTGTAATGGGAGTTGATATGGATCAAATCTACAAATTTCACCAAGGAGCTCAAGGATACTCTATCTAAGTTTACCCAACGTTTAGGGAACATATATAGTGTCTCTTGGATTCTTTCCAGTTAGAGATACAGAAGGGTGTTAAGACCAATGAGATAAACATGTTAGATGCGAAACCTGTCACCATTGTATATGGAAAGAAAATCCCTATTGAAAAAGAGTCTACTTTAAAGACCGTACAGAATAATGTGTTGGTCATCAAGGTTCTCAGCCTTTTTAAGTATGGAGATGACCAATTAGTTCTTTGGAGATATGATTACGAGGTGGTTGGATTTGATGTCTCCAATGTTTCAGGAATTAGTGGAATAACTCAAAGCGGGCGTTGTTACAAGCCAAACATAGTAGGGAAAGAACTTTGTGTTAAGGAAGTGATTTCAGAAAATCAACCAGAAATTGACGATAAAGAAACTAATAAGGAAATGAGGGAGGACCAGATGGGAGGAGTAAAAAATGATAAAGTTAACGAATTTTTGTGTTTGATAATGCACAGCGAGTATAGCGTGGTCGAGCAGTTGAGCAAAACACCAACAACAATTTCTCTGCTATCACTACTTTTGAACTCGAAGCCACACAGGGAGGCTCTTGTACGAGTTCTAAGACAAGCTTATGTCACTCACATTGTGTCAGTAGATAATGTCAGTCGCTTAACAGGGAGCATTTTGGCCCCAAATTACATATCTTTCAATGATGATGAAATACCCCCAGATGGAAGAGGAAGTACCAAGGCATTACACATCTCAGTAAAGTGTAAAGCCTATTCTGTGGCTAGGGTCTTGATAGACAATAGGTCATCGATCAACGTCTTGCCTTTGTCAACATTATCTAAGCTACCCATGGACACCTCATAAATGGTAATGAGCCCTTTAATGGTTCGAGCTTGATGGCACCAAAAGAAGCGTGATTGGTGAAATAAAGATTCTCTTGTTGGTAAGAGTCGTTAATTTCCTTATTCACTTTCAAGTGATGGATGTAACGCCTTCTTACAGTATGCTGTTGGGACGCTCCTAGATTCATTCGGCTGGGGTGGCACCATCATTCTTGCACCAAAGATTGAAAATTGTAGTCGATCAAAATTTATGCCTCGTGCAAGGCGAAGAGGACCTATTGGTAGCTAGCTTACCAAATTATCCTTTCATAGAAGTGGATGATGATGCAATAAAGAGTTCTTTTCAGACCTTTGAGGTGGCCATTGCACCTTACATGGAAGAGGGAATGCGAGCCCCTAAGCTTTATGTGCCACGAACAACGAACATATTATTTGCCTAGATAGTAGGGAAAGGTTGGCAAATCCACTTAGGTTTGGGAAAAGACCTACAAGGTATCTCAAAACCCATTTTTTTCCCACTCAGCAGGATATAAGAGGGTTGGGATATAAGCCCACAAGGGAGGATGTTAAGATGATGTGTAATCATGATTAGCGAGAGGATGTCAAGAGACTAGGTTTGCTACGACCCTTCTACCTTGGACAATTGGCAGCTCATACCATTACCTGTTATCCTTGAGTCCTTCAAGATGTAATCATTTTTAAGAGTTTTTATATCAAAGGTTAATATCGTTCAGTTAATTTAATTTCCTTTAAAAATCAATGTAAAACTATTTTATCTTTAATGAAATTAGATTTGGATCATGTCCCTTATCACTTTTATTCATTCAATCATTTCCATTCATATACCAATATACATACTCACAATTATTTCAAGGATATACCTCAGGAATTGATAAATGATCCAAATGACATCTTTGAATCAAATTCTCATAATTATATACACTATAACGACCATGGGACGGAAGAGGAGGAAGTTGTACCATATGAGTTTTTGAGGCTAGTTGAACAAGAAAAGAAGCTTATAGAACCTCACTTAAAGGGAACATATTTTATCAATCTGGGTGATGATGAGGTAAGAAAGGAAATTAGGATTGAAACCACTCTCATGCTAGAGCAAAGTCAATTGTTGAAGGATATACTCATTGAGTTCTCGGATGTGTTTGCATAGTCATACCAAGATATGCTGGGTTTAGACACCAATATGATGGAACAAACACTACCTTTGAAATCAAATTGCAAGCTTGTATACCAGAAGTTGAGAAGGATGAAACCTAAAATGTTGTTGAAGATTAAAGAAGAGGTCAAGAAACAATTCGATACGGGATTTCTGGAAGTAGCTAAATACCCAAAGTGGGTGCCTAATATTGTACCAATGCCTAACAAGGATGGAAAATTCAGAATGTGCATCGATTATTGAGATTTGAACCAAGCCAACCCCAAGGATAATTTTTTGTTACCTCATATAGACACACTGGTGGATAACACTGCTAAACATTGTATTTTCTCTTTCATGGATGGATTCTCAGGGTATAATCAAATCAAAATGGCAAGGGAGGACATGGAAAAGACCACGTTTACTATGACCTGGGGAACTTTTGTTTCAGGGTCATTCCATTTGGTCTAAAAAATGCTAGGGCCACGTATTAACGAGCAATGGTGACACTGTTTCATGACATGATGCATAAAGAGATTGAATTTTATGTTGATGATATGATAGCAAAGTCTGCTAAAGAGTAAAGTCATGTGGAAAACCTCTACAAACTATTTAAAAGATTAAGGAAATACAAATTGAAATTGAATCCAACATAATTAACTTTTAGGGTAAAGTCGGGGAAGCTATTGGGTTTCATAGTGAGTGAACGGGGAATTGAAATAGATCTGGTCAGGGTTCAAAGAATTTAAGATTTGACAACCCCTAAAACTCAAAAGGAGGTAAGATATTTTTTGGAACGATTAAATTATGTGTCTCGTTTTATCTCACAGTTGATGGATAAGTGTGATACCATCTTTAAGTTCTTATGTAAGGATAGTGATGGTGAATGGACTGAAGATTGCCAAAAAGCATATTGATTTTGTATTTGGTAGTGCTGGATAATTCCATAGGTTGTGTTTTGGGGCAACAAGACGGTTCAAACAAGAAAGAGCACGTAATATTATCTGAACAAGAAGTTCATAGAATATGAAGCCAAGTATCCCCATCTAGAAAAGATGTGTTGCGCTTTAACATAGACCGCACGTCAACTAAGGAGATACATGTTGTATCACACCACCTTCCTCATCACAGAGTTGGACCCTTTGAAGTACATTTTCGAGAAGCCATCATTGTTAGGGAGATTTGCTCGTTGGCAAGTGGTTTTGTTCGAGTATGACATCTTCTACGAGTCCTAAAAGGTTATAAAAGGAAACATTATCGTGGAATTTCTAGAGGATTACGCGAAAGAGGGATACGAACCCATGAATTTTGATTTCCCAAATGAAGAGATCATGTCAATTTGAAGTGCGAGGAAGAAATTTGGAGGGTATATTTCGATGGAGCATCCAACATGATCAGACATGGGATTGGGGCAGAACCAATCTCCCAAAGTGGCTAGTACTTTCTCGCTGTAGCTAAACTAATGTTCAATTGTATGAACAATGTAACTGAATACGAGGCATGCATTTTGGCACTTCAGATCTTCATTGAGAAAAAGATTAGGGTTTTAAAAGTTTTTGGTGACTCAGCATTAGTTGTTTACCAATTAAGAGGAGAATGGGAAACAAAGGGTTCCAAGCTGATTCACTATCAAACATATATGCATGGATTGATCAAAGAGTTTGATGATGTTCAATTTTGTCATTTGGTAAGAGAAGAAAACCAGTTAGTAGATGCATTAGCTACTCTAGCCGCCATGTTCAAAGTAGGATCTGGAACAGAAGTGCAACCTATACAACTAAGGGTCAAGGACTCGCCGGCCCACTACACGGGAGTAGAATTGGGAACAGATGGTAAACCATGGTATGTTGACATTAAACGGTATTTGCAATACTAACAATACCTAGATTACACCTCAGAAAATTATAAACGAAAGTTAGAATGTTGGTTGTGGGTTTCTTGTTGGACGGTGAGTTTTTGTACAAAAGAGGACGTGATCAAACCCTGTTGAGATGTGTCGACATAGAAGAGGTGAATCAGATAATGGAGGAAATCCATGATGGAGTATGTGGAGCACATAGTAACGGACATATGCTGGTAAGGCAAATCATGAGGGCAGGATATTTTTGGTTAATATTGGAACGAGATTGTTTAAATTATGCTCGAGAATGTCATAAATGTCAGATTTATGTAAACATTATTAATGCTCCTTCTACCAATCTTCATGTCTTGGCACCTCCTTAGCCGTTCTCAATGTGGGGCATGATGTCATTGGCCCCATCTCACCAAAAGCATCAAGTGGGCATCGCTTCATCTTTATAGTGATTGATTATTTCACCGAGTGGGTCAAATCCTTTTCATATGTCCATGTAACTCGATCAGTGATCAGCAAATTTCTGAAAAAAAAGGTCATTTGTCTTTACGGTTTACCAGAAAGAATCATATCAGATAATACCAAGAACTTGAACAATGCCTTGATAGAAGAGGTTTGCACACAATTTAAAATCAAGCATCACAATTCTGCACCATATTGTCCAAAAATGAATGGGGCAGTCGAGGCCGCAAACAAGAATATCAAGAAGATAATTTCCAAAACAAGAGAAACGTATAGAGATTGGCATGAGAAACTCCCTTTTGCTCTTCATGCATACCACAAATTAGTGAGAACTTCGACTAGAGCTACTCTGTTTTCATTAGTGTATGGCATGGAGGTTTTTTGACCTATCGAGGTTCAAATCCCATCTTTACAAGTGTTGAGGGAGGTGCGACTAGAGGAGGCTGAATGGATTTAAGAGAGATATGAACAGTTGAATTTAATTAAGGAAAAGAGATTAGAAGCTTTATGTCATGGCCAGTTGTATCTATAAAGAATGATGAAGGCCTATAATAAGAAGGTGCAACCAAGGCAGTTCAGAGAGGGGGATTTGGTACTGAAGAAGATTCTGCCATATGTTCATGATCATCGGGGAAAATGGACACCAAAATGGGAGGGACCGTATGTGGTGAAGAAAGCTTTCGCTGGTGGAGCACTGATTCTTGCTCAAATGGATGGAGACAAGATGTCGAACCCTGTAAATTCTGATGTAGTAAGAAAAATACTTTGCTTAAAAACTAAGCTTGATTGTTCTTAAAGAGTTATTCACATTGAGAAACATTGGCTTTTTCTATTTTGCTTTTCTTTGTTTGTCATGTTTGAGGTTATGTTTTACCTTGGAATCTTACATTCTCCTTAAGGTTAATTACTTAATAAGTTGGCCATGTTCAAAGAAACAATTGAAAATTTTGAAATATTCTTCACTTGAAGAAAATTTCATCCTTTGTTAACCACTTTGAGCCAGATTGTTTGTTCAAAATTGACCCTTGCCAAAGGATTACCCTCCACGTTGGAGGACATTTTGTGAGGTTTTGGGTATGGATCGATGATTTTACAACATTGTGAGACAAAAATGAGATTATATGAAATTCAAATTGAAAAGATGGATGCATTCCCAAGAATGACTGTAACACCCCTTACCCGAGACCATCGCCGGAGTCAAGCACGAGGCGTTACTTGGCTTAGCTTACTAATTTGGGACATAAAAATTTGCTTTTAAAATTAATTTAGTTTCATTCATTCAATATGTCCTTAAAAAGGGTCCTCAAGACCCTAAAACATGAAATTGAAACGGTTCAGGAACAAACCGGAACCAATAAAAATTTTCCGATCACTTAAAGAAATCAAAGCAATTTATTTCATCTTTCATAAATAAACTGTCCATCTGCGTCATAGTCACTAAATAAATCATAACTCGAGTTACGAAAATCGAAATTAAAATATGTAAATTTTCTCTGAAACTAGAGTCATATATCTTCTAATTAAATTGTTTTCATAATTTTTGGTCTAGCCAATTAGTACAGTTTATTAGTTAAAGTTTTCCCTATTTCAATGTTTGGCTGCTCTGACTTCTATTCACTAAAAATTAATTTTCTCCCTATACAAAATTCAAATAACCATTCCGTTTATTTAATTTAAAATTAGACTCAATAAGGAATATATACATATAAACTATAACTCATAATTATTTTTGTAAAATTTTTAGTAAATTTCTAAAGTCAGAACAGGGGATTCAAAAATCACTCTGATCCTGTCTCGCCAAAATTTAAATATCTCATAAAATACAACTCCTTTATTTAATCTGTTTCTTTCATATGAAAATAGACTCAATAAGATTTAATTTTATACTCATTCACTATCTAAATCCATTTCTACTATTTTTAGTGATTTTCCAAATTCAAGTCATTACTGCTGACTGATATTGTTTTAAAGCTAATTTCACCTTTTTCATGATTTCCATGGAATAACTAGCATTTAGGCATACATAACACCAAACATGTCCTTGATTAGCCATTCCAATAGCTAATAATTATCAAGCATTTACATACCATTCATTAGCCGTATCATAAGATCATACACACAAAATGGCTACGATGCTATACATGCCATACTCAAAATGAAACGTCTAGCTATACCAAAATAATCCTTGTGATAGTGTGCTCGGACCTCCGACGTACTTTACGATCCCCGAGTTAGCTTGACAAAACTATAAAAAGAAGGAAAATAAATGTGGTAAGCATTAAGCTTAGTAAGTTTGCATGCAAATAAATAACAACTTTCATAAGAATTATCTTACTACTTGGCAAGATACTACTTAATGCAACTTCACTAATTGTCATAGACATATTTTAAACTTCTTCACTTACTCACTTACTTAAATACTTACTTACTTAATAAAATTTATTAATACATTTTACTTACCTTTTTCCTTATCAAGCATACATGAACATTATATACTTACCTTTGCTCTTCTAGCATGAACTTGTCTTACCTTTTAGTATAACTCGTCTTACCTTACCTTACCTTGATATTCTCTTTAAATTTTTTTGTTGAACCACTTGAATACTAAGGATACACGGGTACCTTACCATTGCCATGACTTGTCATGGTCTTTCGTGATATCCTTTTGAAACTTACCATTGCCATGTCTCGACATGGTCTTACATGGTATCCTTGCCTTATGAACTCACCAATGCCATGCCTTGGCATGGTCTTACATGGGACCTTTGCCTTATAGTAACTTATCAATGCCATGTCTTGACATGGTCTTACATGATTTTCTTGCCTTAGAAACCTTACCAATTGCCATGCCTTGGCATGGTCTTACATGGTACCCTTAAACCCTAATGTCATGACATTTGTATCCTACACATTCCTAAGGTTCAACCAGGACTTTCTAAAATTACTTCTCCGTCAATTCATGCTTGAGTCTTGTTTGAATAATTTTATAAAATAAATATACACATGCTGGAAATTAACAAATTTAACATAAAATAATTGAATATTGCATTTATTTATCGCAAACTTACCTCGAAACAAAATACGATCAACTATATCGATTTAGTCCACTATCTTTTTCTTTCCCCGGTCTAACTCTAGATTTCGTTCTTCTTGATCTATAATAAAAAAATTAGCTTATTTAATACTCACATTTATTAAAAAATTCCTTGACTCAAACTTTGGCAAAATTAAATTTTTGCCCTTAAACTTTTACATATTTACACTTTTGCCCCAAGGCTCGGAAATTAAAATTCATCCTATTTTCTTATGTTTTATGACATGCTGATCATTTTTTCCTTCTATGGAAACATCAAATTCTCACTCTAACATGTACTTATGAACATTAGGTATTTTTACCGATTATGTCGTTTTACTCGTTTTCACGTAAAATCGCTTAGCAAAAGTTGTTTAACACAATTTAAAGCTTCATATTCTACCATAAAACATCAAAATAAACACATTTCACCTATGGGTATTTTTCCAAATATAAACCCTAGGTTAAATTATTGCTAGAATAAGCTTAATCAAGTTACTGGGACTCCAAAAACGTAGAGAACATTAAAAACGGGGCTAAAACAGACTTACAATCGAGCTTGGAAGCTTGAAAAACCCTAGCTATGTCTTCCTCATGTGAAATTCGGCCAGGGGGTTGAAGATGGACAAAAATTGGCTTTTAATTTTGTTTTTAATTCATTTTAATAACTAAATGACCAAAATGCCCTTAATTAAAAACTATGGTGTTTTATCTTCCTTTAGGTATTTTTTTCCAAACTAGTATAATGGTCTAATTACTATCCAAGGACCTCCACTTTAAAAATCCATTACTCACAAGTACTTAGTACCTTTGTGAACTAGAACACACATTTACAACTTTTGCAATTTAGTCCTAGATACCAAATTGAACCCTCTATCGATAAAATTTCTAAACGAAATTTTCACACAATCATGCAATCATTCCATAGACCTTGAAATGATAATAAAATAAATTTTTCTACCTCAAATTTGTGGTTTCGTAACCACTATTCTGTTTAAGCCCTATTTCGGGATGTTACAATGACCTAGTGATGAGATTAACCATATTTGAAATGATAAATGGTATTCTTTTGTTCTCCCCGTCACTTAGAGAAAATTATACCCCTTGCTACTCCATTTTGAGCCTAGTGTATCTTTTTTCTAAACCCTAATTAAAGTCATCCATCGAACATCATGGATTGACTAGAAAGATCCTGAAAAATGAAAGTAAAATTCTAAATTCTTGATCTCGTTCCGAAAAAAAAAGAAAAAAGAAAAAAAGAAAGTGAATTAGAAACAAAAAAAGAAGAAGAAAGGAAATATGGAGGAGTAAGAGTGAAGAAAAGTGATTGAGAGATGGAAGGAGCAATCAAAAATTCAAAATAACTCATCATGGTTTTTATACTCTTTCATATAATATATATTTTAGCCTGAAAAACCTTTCTCTGATTGACCCTTAACCCTCAGACCACGTTACAACACTTAAAATACCATTTTGATCGAACATGTTTGTTCAAATCAAGAAGTTAATCCTTATGAAATTATGAACGTCTTCAAGAACAGAAAAGAAAGAGATGAACTCTAGGGTGAAAACTCAGAAATGAGCAGCCTAGAGAGATTTCTAAAAGAGGGAAAAAGACAAAAAAAAGATATGATGCCTTGGAGGATAATGAATATTTCCAGAAATAATTGATCCTTCAGTACGAGCCCTGAAGTAATCTATTTGAGCCTATTTTAGCCCTTTCTTTGGCACCAAAACTCAAGCAGACACTATAACCTTGGAACAAGTCCATCTCTGATTACTTATGGCCAATTTAAATTAGGGAATTAATCTACTTGGAGAATGTAAGAGTCTATAGAAAGAAGATTTTGCTTAAGTCAAGAAAAAAGAAGAAAGAACAAAAAGACAAAAAAAGAAAAGGAAAAAAAGAAACCAAAAAATAAAGAGAGAGCAAGAGAAAGGAACTATATTGAAGAATATCTAATTTAAGAAGCAATTTTGCAAAAGAGCATGGTACAGGGTTCATAGTTGGAACAGTCTAAAGTTAGGAAAAAGAAATTCGACTTCATGAGAATTAACAAGTTGACTCTGGATGTAAGAAATTTATGTTTCAAGGGTGGATTTATGAAATTCATAATGCCAAGTTTGCTAAGTGAATTATCATTTGAGAATTTAATTTACGAGTCATAAAATAATTTTGAAATTTGTTAAGGTGATATCCCATGAAATTTTATTTTCATGATTTGTTGTGTGTGGATAGGGATTTGATCTTTTTCAACCTAAAAACATGATTATCAAAATGATTACCTTTTATGAAAATTCATGAAAGGAAGAAAGGAAAACATTCGTTACATTTAGAGATCCAAGTGTGGAGGTCCATGGAGGTCCATTTACTTTTGCTTGCATTTAGAGACCTAGGTATGGAGGTCCATTCTCATTTCATTGCATCTAGAGACCCAGGTGAGGAGGTCCATTCACTTTTCATTGCATTTAGAGACCCAGGTGTGGAGGCCCATTCACTTTTCATTGCATCTAGAGACCCAGGTGTGGAGGTCCATTCACTTTTCATTGCATTTAGAGACCCAGGTGTGGAGATCCATTCACTTTTCATTGCACTTAGAGACCCAAGTGTGGAGGTCCATTCACTTTTCATTGCATCTAGAGACCCAGATGTGGAGGTCATTCACTTTTCATTGCATTTAGAGACCTAGGTGTGGAGGTCAATTCACTTTTCATTGCATTCAGAGACCCACGTGTGAAGGTCCATTTACTTTTTTAGTTTAGAGGCCCAGGTGTGGAGGTCCGTTTACTTTCCTAGTTTACTTTTCATTGCATTGACTTTTCATTGCATTTAGAGGCCCATCTTTGGTATCTACTTTTCTAGTTTTGGACAACGTAATATGATTTGATCTGTTTCAATTTTGGTAATTGCAAAAACTTGTTATTTCTTTTACTACGATGTTGAGTGGGATTTGATAGTGGTTAGGTGTCTATGTCTTTGTACGTTCCTTGCTACGCAAGCCACGAACAAAGAGGGGTAGCTGTAGACACCTGTTTTTGTTTGAGCTCGACTGGGGGCCCATTTAAATTTTGTTCTCTCTTGGGTCTGTCAAAGGCCCAAATTATTATTACTATCATCACTACTATTACTATTATTAAATACTATTATTATCTTTTTTTACAAATAAGCAAGATTAAAAAATATATATATAAAGATGAAATGAAACGAAAAAGATGAGACTTTTCATTATTTTTGTTCTTAAAAAAAGGTAAAAAAAAAATAAAACCACAACTACAAGCATTCTATTTCTTTTTAATATTTTTATTTTAATATATTTTTTATATTTATTCACACTTGTATAATTTTTATTTATTCTTATTTCGTTTTATTTATTTTCATGTCTATTTATATTTTTTTACACATTCCCCTTACATACATTTTAATATTATTTATTTATGTTATCTTGATTCTTTTATTGTATTATGAATAAGGTGTATTATTGTTATTATTAATATCATCATGTTAATATCTTATTTATTTCATTTTTCGTTTTATTGTTGCCATTTTGAAAGAGTTTTAACTTTTCATTAACTTTAGCCAATTTAATTCTTTTTCCTATTTTATTACTATTCATTTTAAAAGAGGGAACTTTAGGTCATTTTTCCATCCTATAATTGTTGACATGAAGTTAGTTAAGTAGATGTTATATTTTTATTGAAACCATAAGGTTTTTACCCTAGAAAAATTATAAATAATATGTAAGATATTTATTAGGACTTTATTCAAGATTAAAACTAAAGATTTTTGTAAATCATGAGTAAGTCTTTCTATGTATTTTATTTTAGAAACCTTTTTAAGAAAGCTAATAAATGTTATTTAAGATTTATTATTTTAGGATTTTGACGAATTTAAAACATAGATCAAGAATTTTAGAGTAAGATAAATCATAAACTAAACATAGGATACTTTCGTAAGATCTTGATAGGTTCAACGTTATTAATAAAATATTTTAAAATAATAATAGTAAAAGATCAAATAAGTTGTAGATGTATTTTAATATTTCTCTTAATTCATTTGTAATTTCTAGGTTTTTTTTAAGAATTCTAAAATATAATTAATTTTAGGAATCGAAGGTATTTTACTAGAATTATTTAGGTATCCTTTAGGGTTCTCGTTAAAAGTAAAAATCTTTAATTTAAGTTTTAAATTAGATAAGTTTGGTGAACACATCTTAATTGAGCTACAAGTAAACCAGAGGCGTTTCCTTTAGAGTTTTTATTTAAGATTTCCATAAGATTTAAGCTTAGATTAAGATATTAATATGCTTAAATAAAAAAATCTAGCTCTTAAGACCCCATAGGACTATCCCCGGATAGGCGTTGTGGGGGTGCTATAACCTTCTCGACACATAACTGTACCCCCGAACCCGAAATTTGGTAATGAGATAGAGTCTAGATCTTTAGGATTTTTCGGTAGTATTAATTCTAGATTTTTAGACGATAGGTGGCTAACCAACCTAGCCCTAATTAGTTAGTGGTGACTCTACGTAATTTAATCCCTTTGTGTATAGATTTGCTTACTAGGTCCCCGTACTCTTATGTAGGCAACGTTACGACAGCAACATCGGACACTTGCCTTAACAATCTTCCTCTTTTGAATTTTTTTTAAACAAAACTAAACAAGGCTGAAAGGTAATCAATACAACAACCACAACTCCACCTCAACACAATTCCCTTAGTTCAACTTACTTATTTTAAAGCATAATTAAGCAAACTAACCATCAATGTTTTTTTCTCAAATTAGCATCAATAATTAAAATATTATAATCGTAACTAAGCATGAAGTGAGTAAGAAATCATGTATCAATAAAAGTAATCCAACCATCCAAAAATTGCCCAAAAGTTCAAGTTCATAAAAAAAAGATATTATTCAATCCAAAATAATAAAATAAAGAAAAATATATAAATCCAACAACAGGTATCAACTCAGCATCTCCCTCATCCAATCATTATAACAACCCGATTTTTAGTGGTACCAAAAAAAGCAGTTTTGGAACCCTATTCCTATAAATGGAGTTCGTAAATAATAAATATAAATATCTACTAAGTTGATATAAAATAATATTGATGTTTGGTCCATCAATTTTTCAATTAAATGGTTAATTAAGGCTCAAGGACTAAATTGTAAAAGTCCAATCGCTATAAGTTTTTAATTGGTCAAAGGCTTAGGGATTTAAATTACAATAAGCCAAAGGTCTAAAATAGTAATTAAACCATTTTACTTTGGGAATTAGTGGATGATGATGAATGATTAGGCTAAACATGCTTAATGGTTAGTTTAAGTTAATTAAATCATGATTAAGTTAATTAAATTAGATTAATCAAGCCTTAATCCACCTATGTAACACCTCTCACCCAATCCAGTCGTCGGACCAAAGTTATAGGATGCTACAGTAAATAATGAAACAGTTCATGTGATTTCTTAAATAAAAAACTCATTTAAACATTTAAATTATCTTATACATACACTCAAATAATGATTTACAAACTAATTCGAGTCACAATCGAGCTTACAAAAGCTTTAAAGTTAACCTGAGTATAAACAATGATCATATTGAAAGCTTTTCAAAAAGTAAGACAATTTTTCAAAGTTAGGGTCACATGATCTTGTGCCCAGATAGTGTTACAAACAATGACTGTGTGGAATTGGAGTTACACGGGCGTGTATCCAACCCATGTAACTCATTGAAACAGTATGGGTTAAAAACATAAATTTTCTATCAAAAGTCACACGGTCGTGTGGCTAGCCCGTGTAACAAGCTGAAACCGTGTGAAAACTAATAACCAAAACTAAAATAATCACACGGGCGTATGGCTAGCCCGTGTGGAAATTGAGAACTGTGTGCTACTACTTCTTCTTATTATCCAGTTGACGCACAACTGTGTCACCAACCCATGTGTATAGACTGTGTGGTACATAAATAGGTCATTAGGTACATGCTTCAATTTCCATCCTAAAAAGTCAACTTCAAATATAATTTGGCCAATTGGTAACCTGTTCAAAATAATCCAAAACAAGCTAAAACATATATATACCAACTTTCTAAATCACTAACCAATATGCCTCAATGACACCATCACAAATCAAGTATTTCCAAAACATTTCAAATTATTCATGTTATGCACCAAAACATACCATTTCCAAGTGCTATATACCTATTTATCATTTCACATACCAAGTCATCCAAAACAAATTTCATTCTTGGTTCAATTCAAAATCATAAGGCCACATTATAACCATCAACCAAAATCATTAATTAGCCATTTCAAATGAACATATACATTTCTAGCAACCATATTCAAAAAGACCATAGCCTATACATGCCATAAAACCAAGTCACAAGTTGTAAAATACTTAAAATCAATAGCTGGATAGTGTGATGCGATCTCCGTTGACTCTCAACCCGAGCGAACGTTGGAGACACTATAAAACATAGAAAAATAACACAAAGTAAGCTTCACAGCTTAGTAAGTTCGTATGTGAGCCAAAAATGATCACAACATTCATATAGCAATTGAAAATAGATAAATCGTTAACATTTAAAGCATCAATTCATGAGTTAACATCAAATTATTCATGTCTTCATTCGCAAGTTCTCAACTTCATATAACTTGATACTTGAGTAGTATTCCGTACATACCTATACTGATACATTTCTATTTATCACCCATACTCTTATCAAACCTCTCTGGTTTATACGTGCTTATGATACAAATTCATCGATTTTTCGATGCCATAGTCCAACTATGGTCTTACACATACATTACCAAGGCCCTGCCATGGTCTTTCTTTCATGTGCCTTAACCCGGTTATGGTCTAATTAGGCGATTGCCATATGTATATTTAGTTTAAACAACTATTATTCATATCTCACATAACATTCAATATATACTTCATTATAGTCAAATAAACACATTTTGACATGAAACATAGTTATACTTAATTTCTTTTTATTTAATATAGATAATACAATATGAACTCACCAATTTACTTTCATTCGATTCTCACATAAGTTCTGTACGTACCTATATTACTTACTCCGACTGTACTTTAATTCTCGTCTTGATTATGCCCGTTGAATCATTCGATATTTCACACACTAAGTGCCATTCTCAATATCTCGCACATTAAGTTCCGTTCTCAATATTTCGCACATTAAGTGCCATATTTGATGTCCCGCACACTATATTTGATGTCCCGCGCACTAAGTGTTGTACATAGCCGAAGCTATCTCAAATCGCACACTGAGTGCCACATTTAGCCGAATCTATACCGAACCGCATACTAAGTGCCATATTTAGCCGATATGTCATCAAACATAACAATAGTCACGTATATACAATTTATAGGATATTAAAGCATTAAAATCATAAATATAACAATGCTTATTGCATATGAACTTACCTCGATCGTTAAAACGACAAAACGGATCGACTAATCCGATACTTTGTTTTCTCCCGTTCTAGATCTGAATCTCATTTTTCTCAATCTATATAACAAAAAAAATTTACTTATTTAATCATTAATTCATTCAATTTAACACAATTTAAATATTTTGGCAAAATTACACTTTTGCCCCTATTATTTCACATTTTTGTAATTTAGTTCTTATCACATAAAATCACAAATTCATGCAATTAAGGACAAGCCCATGCTAGCAAAATTTTGTATAGCTTCATAACATCCCATATTTTCATTTTGTTCATACTTTTAACCACATAATTTCATAATTTCACAATTTAATCCCTAATTGAGATTTTTGTCAAAAATCACTTAACAAAACTTGTATATTGAACTTTAAACTTTCCAAAACTATCATCAATCATCTAAACAACCAAACATTCAACAATGGAATCATTCAAAATCTATAGAAATTTCAAAAACGAAAGTAAAAGCTAGCTAGATTAAGTTGTAACGAGCTCAAAAACATAGAAATCATTAAAAACTGAGCAAAAACCGTACCTTAATCAAAGATTCAAGTGGCCGAACCTTTAAAGAACAAAAATGGTTTCTTTTCCTTAAACATTCGGTGGAAGATGATGAATAGAAAGATGAAATTTGGTTTTATTTTATTTATTTATTCTTTATTAACCAATTTACAAAACTAACCTTTAATAACATCATAAATTTCAACAATTCCAAGCCATAGAATTCCACTATCAACATTTATGGGATAATTACCACTTAAGGACTCCCACTATTTAATATCATATCCATTTAATACCTTTAACTTATAGAATTCAACTTTTACGCTTTACGCGATTTAGTCCTTTTAACCGAATTAACCACTCAAACGGTAAAATTTCTTTACAAAAGTTTCACACAATCCTTCTATCATACTGTAAACCTTAATAAAATAATAAAATAAATATTTTGACTTTGGATTGTGGTCCCAAAACCACTGTTCTGACTAACCCTAAAATCGAGTTGCTACAACTCTCCCCCATTAGGGATTTTCGTCCCCGAAAATCTTATCAAAGAATAGATTAAAGATTTGCTTTCTCATAATGTTATCAGAATTCTGGAAAAATTTTAGATTTCTCAACTCTTCGATCTCACGAGCTAAGATTCTAATCTGTTCTTTGCTATACATCATAACAAGCTGAGTTTCTACTTCTGAAAGAAATACTATAGATAAAGAGTCTTATCTTTATTATCACATCATATATATATAAGAAACACATTATGAATCTTCACAAGTTCTGACAGTAATCTCATACGGTCCCATTCTTTCAATAATCTCATACAGCTTGATAAATCATGAACTCAATTTCTATTTATAGCTAAACTAAGAAATTCTATTCCACTATAATACTTTCACGAATACTCAGTCTTCTAACTAAAATTCAATACTTTTATGTATCAAGCCCGTATATGTTTTCTGTCAATCTGAAACTACTTTCAGACTACTGTGAAATACTTTCACCTTCTCTTCAGTCTCTCTAATCACTTTGACCCCGTAATTCTTTTTATCATTGATCTCATATAAAACTTCGTATGATGCCATCTTTATTCTCAACTGATAAGTTATTATTATAGGTAACTCAAACAACGGTTAGTATTTTTTCTCATTTGCTTTCATCTTCTATAACACAACAACAAACATTACCTTGAGAATCTGAATCTCTTTTTCATATTAGCCATCCGAAATAATGGAATCTGATATGCTGTGTAATCTAAGTTTCTTTAATATGTATAACTTAGCTAATCTATAAAAAGAGATATTCATACATACGGAGATAAAATATATAGACTTCTTCAAAGAGTCAATAGTGGTTCAGTTTGCATATTGTTGCATACTTTCTTCTATACTTTTTGGATTTTTCTCGGTACACAAACTCTATTTTGAAACATCAAACAATCATCGGTTCCAAACTAAAATTCTAAATCGTAAGTCAATCTGTGTTGAACTCCTTTTTACCTTATAATTCCCTGATTCATTTTTGAACTCCTCAAATTAGCTGAATGCTTTTAACACAGCTAATATTTGTCTATCATCCTATTAAATCAATCGCATATTCATCGCTCATAAAACACACAAAGATTTCCTGCTCAGAATATCTGTGATTGTAATCATTCTTCCCTGGATGAAAATCAATTTCTAACTTAAATCCTTTCAATGGTTCAAGCCACCTTTGCTATCCCAAATTTAGATCTCTCTGAAACATTAAATATTTAAACACTCTTTTGGTTAACAAATAGGTTACATTACTCACCAAACAGTCAATATCATTGACTATTCAATGTGAATACCTTATCAATCATTTCCAATTCATAGGTCATAAAACTCTTTACCCGGTGCAGGCTGAACCAGAACTGATGCTTCAACTAACAATGTCTTCAACTGTTTACCACTATATTAATGCGTATCATAACATGCAAACTTTACAAGCGTGATGATTTCTTCAATAAAAACAACTTTAATTTATAAAAAACATTTCTTAATAGAATCGTTCCAATAAATATAATTTGGTATCATGTCTTCTAGAATATAAATTCTTCATTCATATTATCCCTCAATTAACCCGTGAACGTACAAAATTTATTTACAGAATTGAGGATAAACTCAAACACATATAACTCCATTAACCTTTCAAGCAAATAACTCAAATCAGACTAAACCATTTGATCGATCTTGGCCATCATACAATAACTTTTCAAAGAAATGATTTCTTCTTGTTATAAGGATAACCCAAACATACCATTTATTGCACTTTCTTCCGAATACAATCAATGATCTTTAAAAATTTGCATGACTCAAATAAAGCATAACAATCTCATTTTAAATTCATTAACATATATCCAGATTTACCTGAAGAAGGATAACCATTATACAAATTGAACTTGATCTGCTATCATTTATACTTTTGCCGATATCAACCCTTTTAACAAAGCTATCTCATCTATTAATCATCGAAGCCCTAAACTATACTGAAGCCACTTTCATCAAATAAAAATCATAGTGCCATAATAAGATCGATGTCTCAACCATATAAATAGATAATATCCCAATTATTAATAATGCATTTTGAACATAAAAGGAATTCGAATATGATTTCAATAGTAGCCAGTGCAGAATTACAACCTCTATAAATCTGATAACTATACCACTGTACTCCCATGATCACATAAAATCACATAAAATCATAATAAAATCGAGGTAGCAAAATTTCAAAATATTGAGCTATATTGAATTTCTGGAAATTACAACACATATAGAATGATAAAGATCTCGATGATATCCTAGAAAATTTCCAGAAGGAAAAACCTCACTCATAAGCACTGAAATCCACAGTAACAGAAGCAATATAATCTTTACGTATATTCAACAGACTAATAATCAGTAGAAACAAAAACAAGCATCATATGGATTTTACCGTCGACTTTCCTATCAACACAAGGGAATAAAATACTAGAGAAAGATAGAGCAATGTCGATCATAACTCAAACTGACCAACAAGACTTTCGTCTATCGATATGTTCAACTAACGTTCTCATATGATAAGGATTTCATCTGAAAATATTCAGGTACATATATATCTGAGAATAGACGAACACATAAAGTACACAGAAGAGATCATCGTAAAGCATTCAATTATAATCACTGTACTCAACTATCTTTACAATTCAAACATTATTTACTGTCTAATTTTGTCGTCACTGATTTCACATTATCCCATCACTAACAGAAATCAATTCAGAAGAACTTGCAGTTAATACATTCTTTAGATAACATACTTGAATTTGTTGTTTCATCAAAGTCAACTTCTTCTTTAACAGTGACATTGTATAATCCGAATGACTTTCAAAACAATTTGATATCTTTTCTAGTGCTATCCTTACTTGCTGACTCATTCTCTTATATGACTACCGTATTAATCCTTCAACCACAGAACTTTATAATTCCACACTTGTGAGCTTATTTAATTTAAATATTACAAATTTTTATTGTAATACCTTACTAATGAGGGGGTGAGGGTCGTAAAGCCTCAAATTTAACTCTCACATATACATGCACATACTATAACATTTATTAATAACACGATGTTATGAACTTTTATTCATACCTTTATGAGTTTTAACTCATCATAATCACATTTTCACTCAAACATTTGAGTATAACATTCTGTACTATCGAAGTTAGCTCAGTTGGAAAGCACATCTGTCTAATTAAAATAATTCTCGTCAGAATCGGGAGATATCACACTATTACAGGTTAAATATTCCATGTATAACTAGACTCACATATGTTTCGCTAGTCCTAGAATTAACTAAACTGTAGCTCTGATACCAATAAATGTAACACCCCTATCTCGTATCCGTTGTTGGAATAGGGTTACAAGGCATTACTGATCAAAACACAACATAAAATATACATTTTTCATACATTACTCAATTTCACATAAATATCAATCTAGCATAATCATATTATCCCTTATAAGGCTCTACGAGACCTTAAAACACGCTTGGAAATGGTTTGGGACTAAACCGCTAACATATGTAAACTTTGAGAAACTTATAAAATTTTCCAACATTTAAGGGTCACACGCCCTTGTGAACAAACCGTGTGCCTCACATGGTCACCAGACACACCCGTGTCACAGGCTGTGTGAAAATAGGGCATACATTCTGACTTCCACCACACGGTTGGAGACTCGCTCGTGTGCCATGGCTGTGGTAAAACTGGGGAGGTTACTGACTTGGGTCACACGGCTGGCCATACGCCCATGTGCCAGCCCGTGTGCCACACACAGCCAGTAGACACGCCCGTGTGTCTAGGTTGTGTCAAACATGTAAGGTATACTGACTTAATTTGGAAGGGTACCCTAGGGTACACACTGCCGTGTAACATGACCATGTGTCACACACGGTTGAGACACACGCCCCGTGTCTCTGCCTGTGTGGACAAAAAAAGGCTATTTGCAAAGCCAATTTGCCACCCTTTTCTCATGCACACTTAGCCATCAAAATGGTATCAAATATACAATCAAATAAGCAATAAAAAGTGATTATTTCCAGCATAAATCATACCATATTGAATAATTACATTTCACTACTCAAATCTCAACCATTTCTTGACCAAAACACATACCAAAATTAGCATGAATCATTTGTCATCTTTAACATTTTCATATGTCTCAAATTCTAACTAAATAACTAATCATATCATTCAACCTAGAACCAAATCAAAGCTTATCAATGCATCATCTCAAACTCATACCAATACATGCCAAATCATAAGGCCACATTATAACCATCAACCTAAATCATTAATTAGCCATTTCAAATGACCATATACATTTCTAACAACCATATTCAAAAAGACCATAGCCTATAATTCCCATAAAACCAAGTCAGAAGGTTTAAAATACTTAAAATCAATAGTTGGATAGTGTGATGCGATCTCCGTTGACTCCCAACCCGAGCGAACGTCCGAGACACTATAAAACATAGAAAAATAACACAAAGTAAGCTTCACAGCTTAGTAAGTTCGTATGTGAGCCTAAAATGATCACAACATTCATATAGCAAGTCGAAATAGATAAATCATTAACATTTAAAGCGTCAATTCTTGAGTTAACATCAAATTATTCATGTCCTCATTCGCAAGTTCTCAACTTCATATAACTCGATACTTGATTAGTTTTCCGTAAATACTTGTACCGATACCTTTCTATTTATCACCTATACTCTTATCAAACCTCTCTGGTTTATACGTACTTATGATACAAATTCATCGATTTTTCAATACCATAGTCAAACTATGGCCCTACCATGGTCTTTCTTTCACGTGCCTTAACCCGGTTATGGTCTAATTAGGCGATTACCATATGTATATTTAGTTTAAACAACTATTATTCATATCTCACATAACATTCAATATATACTTCATTATAGTCAAATAAACACATTTTGACATGAAACATACTTATACTCAATTCTTTCTTATTTAATATACATAATACAATATGAACTCATCAATTTACTTTATTCGATTCTCACATAAGTTCTGTACGTACCTGTATTACTTACTTCGTCCATACTTTAATTCTCGTCTTGACTATGCCTGTTGAATCATTCAATATTTCGCACACTAAGTGCCATTCTCAATATCTTGCACACTAAGTGCCACTCTCAATATTTCATACATTAAGTGCCATTTTTGATGTCCTGCACACTAAGTGTTGTACATAGTCGAAGCTATCTCAAATCGCACACTAAGTGCCACATTTAGCCGAAGCTATACCGAACCGCATATTAAGTGCCATATTTAGCCTATATGTCATCAAACATAACAATAATCATGTATATACAATTTATATGATATCAAAGAATTAAAAGCATAAATATAACAATGCTTATTGGATACGAACTTACCTCGATCATTAAAATGACGGAACGGATCGACTAATCCGATACTTTGTTTTCTCTCGTTCTAGATCCGAATCTCATTTTTCTCAATCTATATAACAAAAAAATTTACTTATTTAATCATTAATTCATTCAATTTAACACAATTTACACATTTTGGAAAAATTACACTTTTGCCCCTATTATTTCACATTTTTGCAATTTAGTTCTTATCACATAAAATCACAAATTCATGCAATTAAGGACAATCCCATGCTAGCCGAATTTCGTATAGCTTCATAACATCCCATATTTTCATTTTATTCATACTTTTAACGACATAATTTCATAATTTCACAATTTAATCCCTAATTAAGATTTTTCTCAAAAATCACTTAACAAAACTTATATATATTTAACATTAAACTTCTCAAAACTATCATCAATCATCTAAACAACCAAGCATTCAACAATGGCATCATTCAAAATCTATAGAAATTTCAAAAATGAAGGTACGGGCTAGCTAAATTAAACTGCAACGAGCTCAAAAACATAAAAATCATTAAAAATTGAGCAAAAACCGTACCTTAATCAAAGATTCAAGTGGTCGAACCTTTAAAGAAAAAAAATGGTTTCTTTTCCTTGAACATTCAGTGGAAGATGATGAATAGAAAGATGAAATTTGGTTTTATTTTATTTATTTAATCTTTGTTAACCAATTTACAAAACTAAGCTTTAATAACATCATAAATTTCAACAATACCAAGCCATATAATTTTGCTATCAACATTAATGGGATAATTACCACTTAAAGACTCCTACTATTTAATATCATAGCCATTTAATACCTTTAACTTATAGAATTCAAATTTTACGCTTTATGCGATTTAGTCCTTTTAACCAAGTTAACCACTCAAATAGTAAAATTTCTTTACAAAATTTTCACACGATCCTTCTATCATACTGTAACCTTAATAAAATAATAAAATAAGTATTTTAAATTTGGATTGTGGTCCCAAAACCACTGTTCTGACTAACCCTAAAATCAGGCCGTTACAAATGCTGACAGACCTACCGCAAATATGCCTCAATGGTACCGAGCCTTGTTGACTACTGTTGTTGAGTATGATAATTTTTTTCAACTGTGATCTAATACGTAGGTGCAACAGTAGAAGGCGGTAGAGGGGTGGGAATAGACTGCGGTGGTGCTGGTGGTAGGGGATTATTGTCAAAGTGCTCATCATCCTCATTCTGTTGAGTCGATCATAGCAACACATTCTGATCACTGAAAGGCCTAGGCTGATGAGCGATCATTCTCATGTGTTTCATAAAAACCAAACCCTATGGTGTCGTATCCCAACCAATGTAAGCGCACCAATCTGCCTGGGTGTCTTGAGGAGGCTGAAGTAACGAGCCAAGTGTGTGACATATGGGCCCATACAAAGAGGTCATCTTCGTGATCGCTCACTTTGATTACAATAACACTGGGCTACGAAGTGGGCTAAATTAATTGGATGTTGCCTGTGCATGATGCTTAAGAGGTAGGCATCTAAAGTGCCCACAACGGTCGTACTCTCCTTTCATCCAGTCAAGGTATGAGCTAGGATAGCGTGAATGTATCACAAGGTTGGAGGAAGGCACCGAGCCTTAGACTGACTCGAGTTATATGGAACGACAACCTCAATTATCTCTAACTATCAGAGAGAGGTCGCATAATAGATGTGTCATGAGAGGGAGGAGAGCTCGGTCGTCGCTAAGAAATCATCGGAGTATAGGTTGAGGGTGACACTAAAACCCGTAACACTAAAATGCTGAGTGATACCTCCGGAATGGAATGATACAGCTCGAGGCTCGGTCCCTGACGAAAGCACTAACTATAGAAAAAATGTTGAGTAAAAATCCAATGTAAGCTCAGCATATGTTGGCTCCAAGATCATGAAGAATCGCTCCCATAGAGTCGCGTCTAGTAAAGTATAAACCAACATAAATAGACCCACAGTCTGAAGGGTGACCCAACCAATGCACCGACCCAAACCCAGTGCTTTATCTTTCAAGTGTTGATACCTCTCCTCATGGGGTGGATGGTCAAAGGTGAGGTATCGGTGGCGAGTGGTCATAGTCTGAAAGGAAGAAGAGGATGTCTCAACGGCTTTCTTTTCTTGGAATGAGCGGGGACCTTACTCTTTCCTCATGTGTTTTGCATTGTGTACCTGAAATACAATATAATATCCAAATATCATCACAATATTAATAGTCCAATAAACCACACAACGAATACCAAATCCAAACTAAAATGTAAACCAAAAGACCGAACAATGAATCTAATATTAATGTAATAACATGATACAAACAGTAGTAACACAGTAAGAATAAAAATAAAATAAATCCTAATAAATAATAACTAAATATAATAATAACAATAATAACAATTAAATAATTAAATATAATAATAAATAATAAAAAAGAAAAAGAAAAAGGTAATAGACCAAATGGTGGGGTTTTGGGTGGTCGTTGGCGACGATGGAGGACAGCTGGTAAGGTGAACGATTGGCGAGAATAGAGACATAAATGGGGTTATGGTCAGTGTGAGAAACAAACAGGGACGGGGAAGCGAGATGGGGGAGATGAGCAGCAGATGAACGGAAAGGGAGTGGAGGAGAAGATAGGAACAACTAGCGATGAGAAAGGGGAGAAGATAGGGACGACTAGTGGCGGTGTCGGGGTTGGAAAAAAATCAGTGGGGATCAAACGGGGATCGACAGTGTCGTGGTTGTGAGGAGATTGGGGTAGCGACGACTAGGGTTGGAAGAAAAAGACAAAAGATTAAAAAAAGATTCAAAACCCTAGTTTATAGATGACATGGGCATGTAGTTGGCCCATGTTGGGCCACATGGCCGTGTCTATAGACCGTGTAAAAGCTCTTATCCAGTGTGATAATTTAAAATTTAATAAAAATTAAGCTTAGTTTCAACAAGGCCTGAGACATGCTCGTGTGTGATCATCCTTCGCTTCTCCCATGCCCATGTGTAAGGCCGTGCGAGGTACATGGTCTTACACACGCCCATGTGATAGGCCGTATGTCTCACACGACTGTGTCTCTAGCCGTGTAACTCACTTTTTTTAAATAAAGTTGAAAAACATTCACTCTAGTATACACAAGGCCTTTGACATGCATGTGTATCCCAAATGGCCGTGTGGATCGCCTTAGACCGTGTGACCCCTTTTTTTTTCAAATTTTTTTCTATTTTTTTTCTTTTTTAAGTACAAAAAAAAAATTAAACTAATTTTTTTGAATTTTTTTATTTAGCTTCTTTTTAAAAAAAATCAAAGTAAATAAAAATAAATAATAAATATAAAAATACTTGGGTTGTCTCCCGAGAAGTGCTTATTTAAAGTCTAAGCTTGACTTCCCCTTTTAGGCTCATAGTTATGGTGGATCTTGGAATTTTTATTCATCTTCATCCTCCTATTCTGAAATTTCAGGAGAGTCCATAGCTAAGGTTTTGGCCACTTTCAAGCTCGATTGTAAGTCAGTTCTTGCCCCGTTTTTCATGATTTTTATGATTTTGAAGTTGTCTCAACCTAATCTAGCTATTCTAAGGACTAATTTGAAAGAAAATCAAAGTCTAGAATTTTACCCATGTTGAATAAACTTTTATTTTGATGTTTAATGTTAGAAAATGCATGTTTATTGTTAGTTAAACAACATTTACAAAGTGATTTTTGATTGAAATGTCAAAAAGGGACCTAATTGTAAAAGGTTGTAAAATGTGAATAAATGGAAAATGTGGTCTGTCATGAGCATTAAAAAGGATCGTCTAAGCTTGGGTAATGAAGAAATTAGATGAAAACCATTTTATGAGCCTAGGGACTAAAATGTAAAATGTCAAAAGTTTAGAGGCAAAAATGTAATTTTTGCCATAGTGTGTTTTTGGGCCGAATTGAATAATGTAATGATTAAATAAGTTAAATTTGATATTATAGATAAAAAAAATGAAGTTTGAGTTTAGGCCGGGGCAAGAACAAGGTTGTGGACTAAATCAAACTAATAGCCGTTTTTGTAACCGAGGTAAGTTCATATGTTAAATAAGCTTTAATATAATTGTATTTAAATGCTTTAATATTGCATGAAATGTATGATTGGCTATGTGGAAGAGTTTAATTTTACAAACGACTTCGACGATGATTCGACAAGTAAGAAATCCAGTTTGAACATTAGGAATAGATTAGGATACAAGTGACATGTCACTAGGGTTACCATGTGTTATGTTATTATGTGATCCAGGTGGTGGTCCTGTACGTCCTACCTATGGTTGAGTGTAACACCCCTCACCCATATTCAACGTCGAAATAGGGTTATGGAGCATTATCGGACTTACAACACTTTTACACATACTTTTCATATACATTACAAAATTTCATATATTCATCAATTAATCTCAATCAATTTGTCCCTAATACGAGCCTTCGAGGCTCTAAACATGCTTTAGGAATGGTTCGAGACTAAACTGATAACTTATTAAACTTTCAAGAATCTCATAAAATTTTTCTCAAAATAGGGGACACACGCCTGTGTGACCAGGCCATGTATCTCACACAGCCACTAGAGACGCCCGTGTCACAGGCCATGTGGATATTCGAAATGGAAGCACATGGTCGTGTCCCAGCACGTGTCCCACCCCATGTTCAAACAAGTGAGCTTACTGACTTGGGTCACACGGCCAACACACACACCCTATGACTAGCCCGTGTGTCCTAAAAATGGTCATACACGCCCATGTGCCAGGCCGTGTGCTAGGCTGTGCTAATCCTGTAGGGTATATTGACTTATGCCACACGGCCAAGTCACACACCTATGTGTGAGGCCGTGTGAAGCATACTGACTTGATTTTTTAAAACCACAATAGGGGACACATGACCATGTACTTAACCGTGTGTCAAACACGGCTGAGACAAACGCCCGTGTGGACAAAAATAGGATATTTACAAAGCCAATTTGCCACCCTATTTGGTACACACCTTCATTTACACATATGGCACCAAAACAAAGCATAATAGGTAACCCAAAACAACCAAATCAAACATAATTCATACCATTTCATCTAAGCATTTTTTAGCCTAAACCACAATCACAAACATCCTCATTTCATCAACCATTTCCAAGCAAACATTAAACACGTCACAAAATGACATTAACGTACCTATAAACATACATCACCAACCAAACCAATATGTCAATTTACATAGTCATATACAACATTATAAACATAACTTTTATAGGCCAACACAAATGGCCAAATTCACTATCAAGCTATAACTAAAATGACCAAAGTCCCTATACATGCCATACGACCCAAAGCATAGTTTCATAGGTACCAAAGTGTCAATGGATAGTGTGATGAAGTCTCTAACGATCCCCGAGTCTGAGCTAGCTTTGAAATCACTATAAAACATGGATAAGCAATAAAGTAAGCTATCTAGATTAGTAAGCTCGTATGTTAACAATAAGCAACTATTATTATTCATTAATCATTAAAATAGTATAAAACAATTTACAACAATTCTATTAAATCTCAAAGCTATCAAATGATCATTCACATAACTTACCAAAGAACTTATCAATACCATAGGTTCAATACTCAATTCATTACCATACATACCTGTACCATCTCGTACCAATCTCATACTCAACCACATCTTTCATTTACCCGTTGAACCATTCGGAATACAAGTCGGATACTTAAGGTCTCATACGATAAGTACCTATACTATGGCCCAAAGCCAAATTAACGTAACTAATAAGAAATTCTAATATCATGGCACGAAGCCAAATCAGCCGATATGCATTGCCCGAAGCCAAATCAGTATATCTCGCACCCAAAGTGCTAAGAACATGGCCCAAAGCCAACTCAAAGTATACCTAATGACATGTCACTAGCATCCTAAACTATTCCTAAGGTTCAACTGAGACTCCAATTGTTGAATCATTTCTGAACTCGTTCGTAACCATGTAATCACAATTCATGCTACACCAAAGCATATAAAATACATTTGAAACAAAATTATAACATACAAACTTACCTTGGATGTTAAAACGGGGAATCGAGTCGATTAGTCAATAACGTTATCTTTTCTAGAATCCAAGTCCGTATTTTTGCTTTCTTGATATGCTCAAGATACCATGGCCGAATATTCCAAGCTTTCAAATGGTGTTTTTCAAGCCTTAATTTTGGTGATGGTGCTTAATGAAGATGAAAACTTAATGTTTTTCTTATTTTTAACTTAAGTTATTTTATAATTACTATATTAACCTTAAATAATTAACTTTTAAAACTATTTATAACATGTCCATAAATGTCCACTTACCAATATAATGGTCTAATTACAACATAAGGACCTTAACTTCAAGGTTCTATAGATATTTGACACCTTTAGCTAATAGAATAACACTTTTGCATTTTACGCGATTTAATCCTTTTTATCAAATTGACCAACTAAACGATAAATTTTCTTATAGAAATTTTCACACAATCACATTATCATGCTGTAAATATTAAAATAATAATAAAATAAATATGTTGACTTCAAATTTGTGTCCCGAAACCACTGTTCTGATTTGACTAAAAATGGGATTTTACAACTCTCCCCCCTTAAGGATTTTCGTCCCCGAAAATCTTACCAATGAATAAGTTAGGGTACTATTTTCTCATAGCTTCCTCGGGCTTCCATGTAGCCTTTTCAACACCATGCCGTTGCCACAAAACCTTTACGAGAGCTATGCTTTTATTTCTTAATTGTTTAACCTCACGTGTTAGAATTCTGATCGGTTCTTCATTGTATGTCATATCAGGTTGAATCTCAATCTCTGATAGACAAATCACATGTGATGGATCAGATCTATATCGATGCAACATCAATACATGAAATACATTATGAATCTTTTCTGTCTCTGATGGTAAAGCTAGTCGATATGCCACTGGCCCTATTCGTTCAATAATCTCATACGGCCCGATAAATTGTGGACTTAATTTACCTTTTCAACCGAAACAAAGTATTTTCTTCAACGGAGATACTTTTAGAAACACTTTATCACCAATCTGAAATTCAATGTCTTTTCGTTTTAAATCTGCATACGATTTTTGTTGATATAAAGCTACTTTCAAACAGTCATAAATTATTTTCACTTTTTCTTCGATTTCTCTAACCAAATCAACCTCGTGAATCGGTTTCTCGCTAAGCTCAGTCCAATACAATGGATTTTGGCATTTGTAACCATACAAAGTTTCATACGGTGCCATCATTATGCTCGATTGAAAACTATTGTTATACGCGAATTCAACCAATGGTAAATATTTCTCTCAGTTGCCTTCGAATTCTAAAATATAACATCGAAGCATATCTTCGAGAATCTGAATTACTCACTTAGACTGTCCGTTTGTTTGTGGATGAAAAGCTGCACTAAAATTTAACTTCCTACTTAGAGCTTTTTGTAATTTCATCTAAAATTGTGATGTGAACCTCAGATCTCTATCCAAAATAATCAAAATTGGCACGCCGTGCAATCTAACGATCTAAAAAATATACAACTCAGCCAATTTATCAAGTGAAAAGTCAGTTTGTACCGGAATGAAATGTGCTGATTTCGTTAATCGATCAACGATAACCCAAATAGCATCTTTCTTTTTCAGTGACAAAGGCAATCCCGATACAAAATCCATTGTAACTCTGTGCTATTTCCACTCTGGTATCATCACAGGCTGAAGAAAACCCTAAAGCACTTGATGTTTAGCTTTCACTTGCTAACAAATCAAACACTTTGATACAAACTCAAAAATGTCTCGTTCCATACCTGACCACTAATACAGTTGTTTCAAATCATTGTACATTTTAATACTTCCAGGATGAATGGATAAACAACCACTAAGTGCTTCGTGTAGAATTTTCTAAATCAATTCTGGATTTTTCGGTACGCAAATTCTATCTCGGAACATCAAGCAATCACCAAATCTGATTTGGTACTCTGAATTGGTAGTCAACTCACATTGTACTCTTCTAGCTTGCAATTCATTATCACTTTTTTGAGCTTCGCAAATCTACTGAAGAAATACTGGTTTAGCTTTTAACTCAGCTAAAATAGAACCGTCATCAGATAATGTCAACTGTGTATTCATTGCTCTCAAGGCAAACAACAATTTTCTACTCAAAGCATCCGCGACTATATTCATTTTCCCCAGATGATAATTAATTACTAACTCATAGTCTTTTAATAACTCTTGCCATCTCCATCGTCGCAAATTCAAATATTTTTTAAGTCATAATATATTTTAAACTTTTATGACCAGTAAAGATGTGACATTTTTCACCGTACAAATGATGAAGCCAAATTTTCAATGCAAAAAGTATAGCAGCCAACTCTAAATCATGTGTCAGATAGCTTTTTTCATGCGACTTCAACTGTCTAGAAGCATAGACTATCACTTTTCCTTCTTGCATCAATATGCAACCCAAACCATTCAATGACACATCACTGTAAATCGCAAATTCTTTACCCGATTCAGGTTGAACAAACACTGGTGTCTTGGTTAATGTTTTCAATTGATCAAAACTTTGTTGACATCTCTCGGACCATTCAAACTTTATATCTTTCTGTAATAGTCTGGTCATTGGTGTTGCAATCATTGAGAACCCTTTAACAAAGCATCGATAGTGACCAACCAATCCCAGAAAAATTTTAACCTCGGATACATTTCTAGGTGGTTTCCAGTCAATAATTGCATAAATCTTACTCAGATCAATTTGAATGACATCTACCAATACAATATGTCCTAAAAATCTGAATTTTCGAAGTCAAAACTCACATTTTCTGAATTTAGCATACAGTTGCTTATCTCTCAAGGTTTGCAACATAATTCTCAAATGCTCGGCATGTTCAGACTCATTTAGTGAATAGATTAGAATATCGTAGATGAACACAACAACAAATCTATCAAAATACGGTCTAAAAATTCGATTCATCAAATCCATAAAAATGGCAGGAGCATTAGTTAGTACAAAAGGCATAACAAGGAATTCATAGTGCCCATATCTCATTCTAAACGTAGTCTTCAGCACATCTGAGTCTTTAACTCACAATTGATAATAACTGGATCTCAAATCAATCTTTGAAAACACTGTTGCACCTTTCAACTGATCAAATAAATTATCTATTCTCGGCAATTGATACTTATTCTTTATCGTAACCCTGTTGAGCTGACAATAGTCAATACACATTCTCATTGACCCATCTTTCTTCTTTACAAACAATACAGGTGCACCCTAGGGTGAAAAACTAGGTCGTGCAAAACCTCTATCCGTTAACTCTTGCAACTGAGCTTTCAACTCTTTCAACTCTGTTGGAGCTATTCTGTATAGAGCTATAGATATTAGCCGAAGTTCCCAGCACTAACTCAATAGCAAACTCAACCTCTCTAACTGGTGGCAATCCAGGCAATTCTTTTGGAAATACATCCGAATATTCACAAACTACAGGCAGGAATTTAATTTTTTTTCACACACCTTGGTATCTAAAACATATGCTAGGTAAGCATCACAACATTTTATCACATATTTCTGAGTCAACATCAATGAAATCACTATAGGCAATCCACTCAATTCATCAGATTCTATCTAAAGAATTTCATTATTCTGACACTTCAATTCTATAGTCTTTCTGTAACATCCCGAATTAGGGTCTACTAAAACAGTGGTTTTGAGACCACAAATTTGAAATAGAAATAATTATTTTATGATTATTTGATGATTCATGATATGATTGCATGTTTGTGTGAAATTTTCATGAAGAAATTCTATGCCTAAGATGTCCAATTTGACTTTAGGGACTAAATTGAATAAGTTGAAAAACTTGTGTTCTAGAAGCTTCAAGCATGAAATTGTATTGGATTATTAATTAGAGGTCCTTAAATAGGAATTTAACCATGTTCTAAAATTTTGGACAAAAATGGGCATGAATAGGAAATTTTTGAAAGAAATGCCTTAAGGGCATTTTGGTCATTTGGTTAATAAAAGAATAAAAAGGGAAAAATCAAGCAAAAATCTTGTCCATCTTCTCCCACCTTAGCCAAAATTTGCAAGGGCTCTATAGCTAGGGTTTTCAACATTTCAAGCTTGATTGTAACTGCTTCCAAGCCCCGTTTTTAATGTTCCTTACACTTTTGAATTTGTCATCAACCGATCTAGCTATTTCTACCCTTATTTTGACCTAGGGTTCATATTCATAAACTTACCCATGTGTGGCATGCATGTATTTTGGTGTTTAATAGAGGAATATGAATTTTTGATGTGTGATAAACATCTTTTACTAAGTGATTTTTAGTGAAAACACCTAAAAAGGACTTGTTTGTAAAAGGTGTAAAAATAAGTAGTAAAATGTGAAATAAAGGAAAATGTGGGCTGATATGAACATGGTGTAGGTTCTACTAGGCTTGGGTAACCATGAAAATGCATGCATTCCATTTTACAAGCCTAGGGACTAAAGTGTAAATAAGTAAAAAGTTAAGGGTAAAAAGGTAATTTTACCAAAGTATGTGTTATGGGTCAATATGAGCAATGTGTGTATTGAACAAGTTAAATTTGGCATTATAGATTAAGAAAAATGTGATTCGGTTGAAGGTACAGAACCTATCCGAGTTAGTAAGCCTTTTGTTGATAAGATCCATAAGTACAGGGCTGAAGAATTTCGAGCTACAACTGAGGATGATCCCGGGAGAGCTAAGTTTTGGTTAGAGAATACCATCAGAGTTCTTGATGAATTATCCTGTTCACCGATTGAATGTGTGAAGTGTGCAATATCTCTACTAAAAGATTCAGCTTACCAGTGGTGGAATACGTTGATTTCTGTTGTGCCGAGAGATTGAGTCACTTGGGAATTCTTTCAAACCGAGTTTCGAAAGAACTATATCAGTTCGAGGTTTCTCGATCATAAACATAAATAATTTCTTGAGCTTAAATAGGGTCGTATGACAATATCTGAATATGAACAGGAATTTTTTCGATTGAGTAAATATGCTCGAGAGTGCATTCCGTCCATGACTGCAATGTGTAAATAGTTTGAAAATGGATTAAACAAAGATATAAATCTTTTAGTCGGGATCCTTGAGTTGAAAGAGTTTGTTATACTAGTTGATCAGGCACATAAAGCTGAAGAGCTGAGCAAAGAGAAAAGACACACTGAATTTGAAGTTAGAGATTCAAGAAAGTGATTGGTAGGAAAGTCACATCAGCCAGCATCGAAGAAATCTAAAGAACATTACTACCATTCTACTTCTTCTGTGGGACATTCTAATAGAGATAGAGATACCATACGCTCCAGTCCTAAACCCAGGCTACATATGTAGCGAGTGTGGGTAGTGTTAGAAACACAAGACTCAAGTGCAAGCACTGTAACAGGCCACATTATTGTGAGTGTCAAATGAAGATTGGAGCATGTTTTAGATGTGGTTCTTTTGACCACTATCTTAGAGATTGTCCAAAGATATTTGAGAAAGAGAAAGCTTAGACCACGAGACTGAGCAATATTGTTGCGAGAGGTAGTCCACCTCGTAATCTTGGAAACATGAGTGGTGGTGGTGGTGTAAAAAAAGACTCTACTATGAGATCCGAGGCATGAGCACCAGCTAGGGCTTATGCTTTTTGCACACGCGAAGATGCTTCTGTGCTAGATGTTATTACCAGTACTTTCTCTCTTTATGATACTGGTGTAACTGCTTTGATTGATCCCGGATCAACTCATTCATATGTTTGCATAAATTTAGCATCTAGTAAAAATTTACCTATTGATTCCATTGAATTCGTGGTTAAAGTATCGAACCCCCTAATCCAGTATGTGTTAGTTGATAAGGTTTGCAAGAACTGTCTGTTGATGACTTGGGGTTACAATTTTCTGGCTGATTTGATGTTATTACCATTCGATGAATTCAATGTGATTTTGGGCATGGATTGGCTAACTTTACATGATACTGTGGTAAATTGTAGACGAAAGCTTATCGTATTGAAATGTCAAAATGGTGAGATGCTTCGTATTGAATCAGATAATTTGAGCAGGTTGCCTATTGTAATATCAGCTATATCAGCACAGAAATATGTGAGGAAAGGTTGTAATGTTTACCTTGCTTATGTATTGGATACTAAAGTGTCTGAGCCGAAGCTTGAATTAGTACCAGTGGTTTGCGAGTATCTCGATGTGTTTCCAGAGGAGTTACCTAGATTACCGCCAGTCAGAGAGGTTGAGTTTGCTATAAAACTTGTATAGGGAACATGACCGATATCAATAGCACCTTACAAAATGGATCCTATCAAATTAAATAAGTTGAAAGCATAGCTGCAAGAGTTGACATACAGAGGTTTTGCTCGACCTAATTTTTCACCTTGGGGGTGCACCGGTTCTGTTCGTTAAGAAAAAGGATGGATTGATAAGATTATGTATTAACTACCGTCAACTCAAGAACAAATATCCACTACCTCGTATAGACAATCTATTCGGTCAATTGAAAGGTGCCATAGTGTTCTCAAAGATTGATCTTCGCTCTAGATATTATCAGCTACGAGTCAAAGATTTAGATGTGCCAAAAACTACATTTAGAACCAGGTACGGACACTATGAATTTCTTGTGATGCCATTTTGTTTAACTAACGCACCTGTAGTGTTTATGAATTTGATGAACAGAATCTTCAGACCATTTTTAGATAGATTTGTTATGGTATTTATTGATGATATTCTGATATATTCATGAGAAGAGACTAAACATACCAAGCATTTGAGAATTGTTCTACAAACTCTATGAGATAAACAACTGTTTGCTAAATTTAGCAAATGTGAGTTTTGACTCCAAGAAGTTGGTTTTCTAGGACACATAGTATCGGCTGAAGGCATCAGAGTTGATTCGAGTAAAATTTCAGCACTTGTTGACTGGAAACCACCGAGAAACATATCTGAAGTCAGAAGTTTTCTTGGATTAGCTGGTTATTACCAACGATTTCTAAAAAGGGATCTCAATGATAGCTACACTGATGATGCGGTTATTACAGAAAGATGTGAAGTTTGAATGGTCTATAAATGTTATCAAAATTTTAACCAATAGAAAGCACTATTGACCGAAGCACCAATTCTAGTTTAGCCTGAATCAGGCAAAGAATTTTTGATTTTCAGTGATGCGACATTGAATGGTTTCGTAACAGCCCAAACTTGACCTAGACGTTATGGCTGAATCTGGTGTGTCACATTGAAGTGTTTTAGCAAAAACCGTGTTTTCATTGAAAACCCTTCTTAAAATAAAAGAAACCTTAATTAACTTTAAAAAAACACACCTTTTTAGTTACAAAAACCTTGTTGAAACATTTGATTTAAGAAAACTTATTATTTAAAAATTTAATTGCGAAAACGTAGAAAACATGCTATAATTTATAAAACCCATGTTCAACTTATTGAAAATAATAATAATTCAAGTAATAATAACACAATAAAAACCTTATTACAATCTGGTCTGGAACATACTTAAAAAAGAGTAAAAACTTAAATGCTTAAAAAAAAAAAAACCCAAGTCCAAATCATCTTGCTAGCTGGCCACCCAGAGTCCTTCCAAACATCGAACCTTCTACTGAGCATCACCTGAAAATAAAATAAAAGAGGGGGTGAGTTTTCGCAAACTCAGTGTGTACAACCCTCGACAAAAACAAGCATTCAAAAGAAACATCATTCATCAATCATGCAATGCAATCCCATCCAAATTATCCATCCGCTACACACCGACTCCGTCCTCCATCACATCATGTGGGGATATAAATATTGAGCCACCCAACCCACACACCATGGTAGCCCGGTTGTGGAACTACCTTCATTTACATATTGGGCTTTAAAAGCCGTCGGTGCATCCACGATTGTCAAGCAACCATGCGATCCTCATATACTTCCTCCATTCCATAATTCCCAACCCATATGCAACCTAAGCAGAATATCATATGTATGCATGTCGCATCCACAAAACTTACATTCAACACCTAGGGGTATTTTGGTCATTTTTTCCCTTAGGGGCATTTTGATAATTTTCCCTTGATTACGATTTTCGCTTATCTTGGCCTGTTAACAAGTCCCGTGAGCTAAGATGAACGAATACTGTACACCAGGTAGGATTCCAAAGAAGAAGAGGTGGGTCATTAAGACCGCTTAAATACCAAGCTCTCCCTAGATCCAATCCTAGACATGCATATACCCGTTGCCATACCTTAACCCTTTGACTTGTCCATGGGCGCAATATATATTAATTAAGTCTTATGTGGATATCATATACTAGGCCCAAAACCCCTTACAAATCCAAACAAAATCACATACCTGTATTTGGCCAATTAAGCCCAATCATATTCATATGGCCCATTAGGCCCAAATCACCTGTATATGGCCCATTAGGCCCAAATCACATTTATATGGCCCGTTAGGCCCAGTCATATTCATATTCATGCTCACATACAAACTTTCTATCACATAACATCAATACTCAGTTTTTGCCTATTATGGGCCCAACAGCCCATTGGGCCCATTTAGCCCATTCCGGCTTGTATGGCCAAATCACAACCCAAGTCCACAGAATCGCCCGTGGGCCTCAAGCAACCTATCGGTTTCCCTCTTACGAGTGTTCGTGCACTCGCAAGACTACCGTAGCCAAACTTTCAGCTTTTCAGCTTGTCGGCTTTTGCCGATTCATTGTGTGTGTGCAGTGTATGTACACACCTGGTAAGCAAGCGTGATGCGATCTCCTTAGCCCAAACATACAATCGATATCACTCAAAGATTATATTTACTCAAAAATCGAAACCTCACCTTAACCTTACCTTGAGCCCAATCCTTAATCGCTTTTTCCTTGATCATGTATTTCCTAGATTTGTGCAAATCTTAACTATTAAAACCTGAATAATAGGTGACTCATATCCAACACAAGTCTCCTTACCATAACTGTGACCATTCGGCCACCTTAGCTAATGGGAGAAGATTACTTACCAAAATCGCAACACCTTAAGGAGCAATTCGATAGAGAGCTAAAAGCCAAGATCCAATACTAATTCCCTACCAAAGTTGATTAGAAAGAGTGAGGGACAATAATCGATACTAAACAAAGAAAATCGATTGGAAGAGCAACACTTACACTAGATTCGGTCAAAAAGTATTCGGCTCTTAGAAGATTCAGTTTTTCGACTTTTCAAACTAAGTATGGTGAATAAGGTTTATTTGGTACAGATTAAAGAAGAAGAGTAGTAGAAGAAATCGGCAAAGAAGATTGTGTAGAGGAGAATAGAAATCGGTAGAACCAAAAGAAAGTAAAATAAAGGGTTTTCGGCTTTTTGGACCTTGAAGAGAAAAGGGTTTCTGGCACAAAGTGAAGGGAAATTCATCATTAACTTTTCAATCCTCCCATTCAGCACCTATTTATAGCCCTATAGCCAAATTCTTCAAGCCCACGTTCCCAATGCAGCTCCACTTACTCCTCACTTCTCATCTCCTCGTTTTTCTCCCTGATAACCCCTTGATCCTTTTCTTAATTTTCTCTTTTGAGCACTCCCCTTGGAGTCCATCTTCACGCCACACTTCCACCCTTCTAGAAGGCCAAAATTAAATTCTAAAAATACTAAGCTAGGATTCAAACCTTGGACTCCCTTGCTAGCTACTAACGCCACCTCACTACACCTTATGTGGAGTCATTTAGCCACTCCACCACAGGCTCTTTTTGTGTCCAATTGTTTCTTCATTTATTCAAAAGCCCACCTACTTGTCAGCCTTGATTCTTTTAATAATTAAATTATAATTTCTTCTACCCCTTAATTCGAACTCAACCTTAGCTAAGACCTACTAAAAGTATCACTTGGATAAGAATATTAAACACATTTTTTTTAAAATCAAAAATAAAGAAAATTTAGGATTTCGAGATTTTTGGGTTTTGGGATTTTTGGGGCGTTATAGGTTTAGGCTGTGTTTTGATGCAGGAAGGCAAAGTAATAGCATATGACTCTAGACAGTTAAAGCCACACGAGAAAAACTATCCGACACATGACTTAGAACTGGCAGTTATTGTATTTGTACTGAAAATTTGGCGACACCATTTGTTCGGTGAAAAATGTCACATATTTACCGACCACAAGAGTTTAAAGTATCTTATGTCATAGAAAGATTTAAACCTGAGACAAAGTAGATGGCTCGAACTGTTGAAAGAGTATGAGTTAGTTATTGATTATCATCCGGGAAAAGCAAACGTAGTTGTGGATGCTCCGAGTAGAAAGTCTTTGTTTGCTTTGCGAGCGATGATTACCCGACTGTCTTTGTCTGATGATGGCTCGATCTTAGTTGAGTTAGAAGCTAAACCAATGTTTCTACAACAAATTTGCGAAGCTAAAAAATGTGATAATGAGTTGCGAGCTAAACGAGTACAATGTGAGTCGATGTCTAATTCAGATTTTCAGATAGGGCGTGATGATTGTTTGTTGTTCAGAGGTAGAGTTTGTGTACCAAAGAATCCAGAGTTTATACATAAAATTTTGCACGAAGTTTATATTGGTAGCTTATTTGTTCATCTAGGGAGTAAAAAAATGTACAATGAATTGAGACAAATGTATTGGTGGCCAAGAATGAAACGTGAGATTTTTTATTTTGTATCTAGATGTTTGATATGTCAGCAAGTTAAAGCTGAACATCAGGTACCTTCAGGACTATTACAGCCAGTGTTGATATCAGAGTGGAAATGGGATAGAGTTACTATGGATTTCGTATTGAGGTTACCCCTGTCTCCGAGAAAGAAAGATGTTATCTAGGTTATTGTTGATCGTTTAACGAAGTCTGCACATTTTCTGTATGTACAGATTTCTCACTTGATAGATTAGCTGAGTTATATGTTTTTGAGATTGTTAGATTACAAGAGGTGCCAGTATCCATTATTTCGGATAGAGATCCGTAGTTTACATTGTGATTTTGGAGAAAGTTACAGGAAGATTTGGGTACGCGGTTGCATTTTAGAACTGCATTTCACCCTTAAATCGATGGTCAGTTCGAGCAAGTAATTCAAATTCTTGAAGATATGCTTCGATGTTGCGTACTAGAGTTTAAAGGCAACTAGGAGAAATATTTTTCGTTGGTTGAATTTGTGTATAATAACAGTTTTTAGTCGAGCATAAAGATGGCACCATATGAAGCTCTATATGGTCGTAAATGTCGAACTCCATTATACTGGATTGAGCTCAGTGAGAAAAAGATACAAGGGGTTGATTTGATTCGTGAGACTGAGGAGAAAGTGAAAGTGATTCGAGATATTTTAAAAGCAGCTTCAGATCGCCAGAAATCGTATTTGGATCTTAAACTCAAAGATATAGAGTTCCAGGTTGACGATAGAGTATTTTTGAAAGTTTCGCCCTGGAAGAAAATTCTTCGATTTGGTCGCAAAGGGAAGCTGAGTCCGTGATTTATTGGACCGTAGGAAATTACTGAGAGAATTGGACCTATTGCGGACCGATTAGCTTTATCGTCAGAACTTGAAAGAATCCATAATGTCTTTCACGTGTCTATGTTACGACAGAATCAATCTGACCCTTCACATGTTATCTCTCCGAAGGATGTCGAGATTTAGCCTGATATGATATGCAGTGAAGAATCGATCAAAATAGAAGAAGCTACTTGGGAACCCAAGGAAGCTATGAGAAAGAAATATCTAAACCTCTTTTCTGGTAAGATTTTCGGGGACGAAAATCTCTTTAGGGAGGGAGAGTTTTAATAGCCCATTTTCAGTGAAATCGGAACAGTGGTTTTGAGACCACGAAATTGAGGTCAAAAAATTTGTTTTATTATTATTTCATTTCCTACAGTATGATAAAAATGCTGTATAAAAATTTCGTTAAGAAATTTTACCATTTACATGTTCAATGTGGTAAAAAGGACTAAATCGCGTAAAGTGCAACAGTTGAGTTTTAATAGTTAAAGGTATTAAATAGATATGAAACTTTAAAGTAGAGGTCCTTATATGGTAATTAGCCGATTAGTATGTTAGTGGATGATAATGGTTAGGAAATTGTATAAATTTTAATTATTTTAAAGGTTAATTAAGTAATTAATTAATAAATGACAAATAAAGTTAAAATAAAAGTAATAAAATAAAACCATTATCTTAGGCTTATCTTTCTCAACCGAAAATGGGAGAAAAGAAAACCATGGAAGCTAGTTTATTCGGCCATCTTTAATTCCTTCAATTAGGTATGCAATTGTAACCTATTTTTGATGATTTCTATATTTCCGGGATCGTTGTAGCTTAATCTAGCTAGCTTGGGGACTAATTTGTAAAAATTTTAAACTATTAGGGATTTACCATTGATAAGCATGCTTGAGTTTTGAAGTTTGATGGTAGATAATGAATGGTTGTTATTAGATAAACAACTTTTGTAAAGGAATTTTTAGTAAAATTGTCAAATAGGGATTAAATTAAAAAATAGAGAGTATTATGTGGTAAAATTTTGAATTTATGAAATATATTGGCTACTATTAATATGTATAAAAATTGGCTAGGCTTGGGTAAGGATTAAATTGCATGAATTTCACTTTTCAAACCTAAGGACTAAATTGCAAAAGAATTAAAGTATAGGGGCAAAATGGTAATTTGCCAAAATTATATGTTGGACTAAATTGAATGTGAATTATTTGAATTGAGTTCAATTTATACGTATAGATCAAGTTAGACCTCATACGGAGTTAGATCGAGGCAAAGAGAAAATATCAGATTAATCGCCTCTGTATTTACGTACACTCTTCGAGGTATGTTCATGTAATTAAATTGTGTAATTATATGCTTAGATTGAATTAGATGTATGCTATTTGCGTTATCATCATATATGAATATCGATCGTATATCCAATGATGTATGACGATTACTGAGCCCCGTTTGAACCTTAAGAATTCGTAGGATACAGATGACATGTCATTAGGGTTACCAATTTCAGCTTGTATGAGCTTACCGATACTCAGCTCGCATAAGCTTACCAAAACTCAGCTCGCATGAGCTTACTGTTATTTAGCTCGGAGGAGCTTACCATTTACAGCTCGTAAGAGCATACCGATTCAGAACTCATATGAGCATACATGTATAGGAATTAAAGGATTACAGTTTAGTACACCCCTTATACTATTCAACGATATTCTAAATGGTTCAACGGGCATTGTTCTATTACGAGATTATATGAGTTCAATACGAACTACTACAAGTATTTATATGAGATATATGAAAGTGATTTGTACATGATATATAGATACATGATGTAGAAATTATATGTACATGAAAGTTTAATTATTATTGAGCTCATACATGTGTCTTGATATTTATATGAATTACATGACTAACATGGTTGATGAGGATATGTGTTTAGGCTTTTGGCCAAATTGAGTTTGGATATGCTTTTTATGCTTACCTTAAATGTGACTAAATGGTAAGTTAATTTCTTTGTTATATAAACTTACTAAGCTTAAATGCTTACTCTATGTTATTTTCTGTATTTTATAGTGATTCGGAAACTCGTTCAGGTTGGAAGCTTGTCAGAGCTATATCACACTATCCATCGGCTCTTTCAGTAGTTACGGTTATTTAATTTTGGTTATAATGGCATGTATAGGTTAATTTGGTCAATTTTGGCATATAAGTGTTTTATTAAGATTAGCCACTTATTTGTCTTGTGTTTGGTAAATTTTGCTATGTATATATAAATGGCCTTATCTTGTTTGATGTGTGGTTTGGTATAGGTAATATGTGAATTGATTTATGTTTGATGGATGAAAATTTAGATGGTAGTTGAATATGTATTTGGTCATTTAGGTAAGTTTGGATACATGGTTGACATGTTTTTAAGTTGTCATTTGAGGTGCCTAAGGGCATATTGGTTGTATGTGATGATATTACATGTTTTAAACTTGATTTTGGCTGGTTTTGGATACCTATTTATGACTCGGTTATATGCAAATTGTTGTGTTTAGGTTGGTACCAATTTGGGTGAGAAATGTGGTTTGAAAAATGGCCTATTTTCATCCACACGAGCAGAGATACGAGCGTGTGTCTCAGATGCGTGTGACACACGGCCAAGTGACACGGTCATGTGTCCCCTTTATCTTTTAAAGTGTAATGACCCGAAGTACATTTTCGGGTTTTTATTTCTAAAAAATGGATTCGTAAATATTTATTAAAAATATTTACGAAGTTAAGTGAGTGGTTAATTAAAGTTTAATAAAGTGAATTAGCTTAAATTAAGGATAATCAGATAAAAGGATTAAATTGAATGAAGTGTGAAAGTTTAATTATAGATTAAAAGAAAGTGAAAAGGACCAAAATGGCAATTAAGCCATTTTGCATAAGATGAGGCAGCAAACTTAAGAAAAATCTGAGAGAATTTTAGATTTTTATGTATTTTATAATTATTAAGGTTGTTAAAAATTATGATATTATATTAGGAAAATAAATTAGAATATGACAAGTGTAAGGTGATAATAATAATAGTATAAGATTTTTATATGATAATTAAATAAAGTAAATAATTAAAGGACAAGTGTATGGTAATGCTTTGATACAAGGGTATAAATAAAAATACATACACTTGTAATACTTGTATTTAAGTATTAATAGATATTTATTATTTACAAAAGATATTTATTAATTAAATAATTATATTATAAGATTTTATGTGATAAATATATTAAATTATGACAAATCTATGGTTATAAATTGTTACAAATGTACTAATAAGATACACATGAATAAATAAATAATACTTATTATTTAAGTATAAATACATGTGTGTATATATATATATATATATATATATATAAAGGAAATAAAGAAAGAAAAGAATAGAAATGAAGAAACAAAGCAAACGAAATAGAGAGTAGGGGAAAGAAAGAAAGAAAAAAAGAAAAGAAAGAAGAAAAGGGAAAATTAAAGGTTTGAAGCTTAGAAGTTTAATAGGTAAGTCAATTTAGCCCTTTTTACTTAATTTTGATGTTTTAGAAGCCTTGGAACAAGGTTTTGATGAAGTTAAGTTGATATTTTGAAAGATATTTAACTATTATACATTGTTCATGTTGAACAAAAAGATGAATTAAGGGCTAACTTGATAGAAATTCAAGTTAGAATTGATTAAAGGATTGAATTGTAAAGTAATTCATAAGTTTTGAATGGTAGGGACAAAATTGAAAGAATTTTGAAATTATTGTTCTATGGTAAAGTTAAAGGGCTGAAATTAGTTTAAAGTGAAAATTGAATGAAAATATTGAGTTAAATGTGAAGAATAAAAGTTAGTTTCGGTTTAGAGACTAAATTGGAATTTAAGCAAAAGATGAATAAAAATTGAAATATTTCAAATGAAAATTGAATGGTAGTGTATTGATAATACTTAATTAATTTTCGTAGCTAGCGTTGTGCCGGAAAATCTCGGCTAAGCGAGGAAAAGTCAAAGTCGACGAGGGATAGCTCAGAAATTACGGTTTGTATTTCTATAAACCGAATCTAATAATTATTTGTTGAATTTATTATTTAATATGAATGGTAATAATTATTATTATGGTATTGAATAGAATAAAAATTCATGAATTATATGTGATTATTGATATTGGATTGAATGTGTGATAAGTATGTGATTATTGAGAAATGAATTGACATATTTACTGATTTTAAACATCGAAAAAATGATTGTTATCTAAAAGAATGCTGAAAACCCTATTAACAGTATCAGGCTAGTCGAATATAGTTGGCATGCCATAGGATTGGAAGTGTTCAGGGATATTCTGATCGATGAGACACTATTTGTGTCAACTCATTCTTATTCTCCGCATTCGTTCAAGAGGTACTGCGCACGTACTGTTCATTCTTATTATTGTTCCGGATTTGTTCCGATGAGGTAATTTGTGTACCGCCATCGTAACTATTCATTATCATTATCATATCGCATTCTTGACATAGTGTAATCCAGCTTCGGCCAATGAAACACTGTGTACTATCCCCGATGTGTGGGTTGGATCCGTGTATCTGTCCAGGTCCGAGTCATGTTAATAGGGGTAATGAAAAGTATTAAAGACTGACTGCTACTGAATATTTGATTGTTACTGAATAAACAACTGATACTGGTTACTAATTAACTGATTTTTATTGTTGACTGACTGGTACTGAACAACAAAGATCAATTGGTTGTTACCAAAGAATAATGACTATTATTGAAATGAAATAGTACAGAATATTGAATGAAAGGTGAATAATGTTATTATTCAAATGAATTGTAAATAAAAGTACTGAAAAACTAATTGTTACTAAATATTGGACTGCTACTGAATGTCTGAATGATACTGAATACTGATTGTTACTGAATAAATATGAAAAATCGACAGATAATGAATAAACATCGAAACTATATACATTTCATCGAAAGTGATTAACAAGATCTTAGTATTATAAATCAAAAACAAATGATTGAACTATTAAGAGTAATAGATTGAATTCTCAAGGTTCACTGATATATGATTTATTATTGACTTAAGTATCGGTTTATAGAAATACCACTGAGTCCATACTCAGCGTATGGTTTGAGTCCGTGCGTAGGTTAAATAAAGCTAGACTGTTGAATCAGCATCCCAGGCCGATCTCGAACTCAATAAGGTAAAGCATGTTAATTGTTGATAATGGTATGTACCTAGGATGTCTTAAGTGTGTTATTTTGCATTGTGATTGTAATAGTGAAATAAGTAAATTGATATTTGATAATGATACATGATAAGTGTTTTAATTCAAGTATTGGATTGTTTTAGTATTGGTATTTTGTATTGGTTGTGGTTTGAAATTTGTAGGGTTGGCTAGTAAAGTGTGAGAGGTTCATTATTAAGTCCACACAGCCTGGCACACAGGCGTGTGACCAGACCGTGTGAGACACACGGCTTGCACACGGGCATGTTATTAGGCCGTGTGTCCCCTGCACCTAAAATGCTACAAAACAGATTGCCATAAGGGCTGAGCACATGGGCGTGTGTCTTGGCCGTGTGAAATTAATTTGTTCATAGGTAAAAGTCAGAGAGCTCCATGGGTAGAAGACACGGGCGAGTCACATAAGCCACACGGGCGTGTGGTACTGTTCACAAAAGGGAAAATTTAATAATTTTATGAAAAATTTTATAAGCTTCCGATTAAGTCCCAGTTTAGTTCTAGCATACATTTTAAGTCTCGAGGGCCTATTAAAGGAATATTAAGATATATTTTATGAACCGAGTTTTATTTTCTTTCTTTATTAATCGTAATCAAACTGTAGTGACCGATAATACTCCGTAATCCTGTTCCGACTACGGGATAGGGTTAAGGAGTGTAACATAAAGAGTGCAAGTCAGTATGTTCACACGGCCTAGCACACAGGCGTGTGGCTTGGCCATGTGACCCAAGTCAGTGCGTTACACGGGCATGTACACAGGCCGAGACATGGCCGTGTGTCCCTATTTCGAATGCCCATACAGCCTGAGACATGGGCGTGTCTCTTAGCCATTTGAGTCACTTCGCCTAGCCACAGGGTCGTGTGACCCCTATAGTTTTGAAATTTTATACGTTTCCAAAAAATTCTCCGAAGTCTCGATTTGTTTCTCAGGTGCATTTTAGGCCTCGAGGTCTCGTATTAGGAATAATATGCAAGATTATGATTGGTATCTGACATGAATACTATATGTTATGAAATGTTTAAATTTTTTGTCCGTTTAAATTGTAAACTTTGGTAATACTCCATAACCTTATTTCAGCGATGGATTTGGGTTAGGGGTGTTACATTGCCAACATCTCTTCAAGGTTCGGTTTCTTCTCTTACTGATAAGGTTGCTGAAAACTCAGAGGGTGACCTTTGATTTCCTTGACCTCCCCAAGAGAAATTTGGATGGTTCCTCGAACCTACATTATAGTTATTGATATAAGAGTTATTTTGAGGTCTAGAATTGTTACCCATAAAGTTGACTTGCTCATTCTCCGTGCTAGAACCAAATGGTAAACATTCTGAATTAATCATCCCCACTCCATTTGCATTGCATTGCATCACTAGATTCACCTGCGTAGAAAAATTCAAACCATCAATTTTCTTATTCAGTGCTTCCACTTGGCTTGACAACATAGCAACTACATCTAGATTAAAAACATCATGACTTGCCTCAGGTGTTTTATTATTCAATGTTCCACCAGATGCTGCATCAATTAACTGCCTAGTCGAGAGATTCAAACTATTGTAAAAATTTTGAACTTGCAACCACAAAGGTAACCTATGATGATGGCATCTTCTCAATTGATCTTTAAATCTCTCTCATGCATCATATAATGTCTCCAAATCAATTTGAGCAGAAGAAGATATGTTGTTACTTAACTTAGTTGTTTTAGCTTGTGGGAAGTAAATCGATAGAAATTTTTAAGTCATTTGCGCCCAAGTAGTGATAGAACCCTGTGGAAGTGAATTCAACCACTATTTTTCCTTACTCCTCAAAGAGAATGGAAAAAACCGTAAACGTATGGCATCATCAGAAACGCCGTTAATCTTGAATGTGTCGCAAATGTAACAGCTCATTTTCAGTCAAATCGAAACAGTAGTTTCGGGACCACAAAACTGAAGTCAAAATATTTATTTTATTATTTTACAGCATGATAGATTAATTATGTGAAATTTTCGTAAAGAAATTTTACCATTTAAATGCTTAATTCAGTAAAAAAGACTTAATCGCGTAAAATGTAAAATTCGTGTGCTATTAGTTAAATGTGTCTAATGGCTATGGCTTATTAAAGTGAAGGTCCTTATGATATAATTAGACCATTTTTATATTGGGTGGACATTTATGGACATAAAACATGTGAATTTTAATGTTTTAATTTAAGGTTAAAGTTGTAATTTGGTAAAAAAAGATTTATTAAATAAAACAAAACATGGTTGTCATCTTTCTTCACCATCCCTAGCCGAAATTAGCTAAGGAATACACCATTGGAATAGCTTGAAGGTTCGGCCATATATTAGCTTTGCATGTAAGTCCATTTTTGTTCGGTTTTTAATGATTTTTATGTTTTTATAATCGTTGCATCTAGTACTAGCTAGCCCAAGGACTAATTTGCAAAACTGTTAAAGATTTTGAATGATTCCATTGTTGAATACATGTGTATTTTGAATTTTCTTGATAGATTATGAATGGTTGTTGATAGTTAAGCAAGTTTTGTTAAGTGATTTTTAGTGAAAATGCAAATTAGGGATTAAATTGAGAAATGTGAAAATGAGTGGTTAAAATGTAAAATAAATGAAAATTATGGGCTTTTAGGGGCACTATGGTAATTTTCCTATCATGGGTTAGTCTTGAATTTCATTAATTTGTGATTTTGTGAAATAAGGACTAAATTGTGAAAAATGTGAAATTTGTGGGGCAAAAGTGTAAATGTGTTTTAAAGTGTATTTTGGAATAAATTGAATGAATAAATGATTGAATATGTTAATTTTGAATATAATGAGATCAAGAAAGCGAAACACGGGCTTGGATCGGGAACAGATAAAGTTATTGACTAATCAACTCGATTCGTTGTTTTAGCATTCGAGGTAAGTTCGTATGAATTAAGCATTGTAATAGTTATGATTTTGGTGCTTTGATATTGCATAAATTGTATCTATGGGACTACAGATATGTTCGACGACAAATTGGTTATTTGTGGCACTTAATGTGGGATATGACATAGCTTCGGCTATATATGGTACTTTGTGTGCGATTTGACATAGTTTTAGCTATATAAGGCTCTTAATGTGCGATTTGAGATAGCTTCGGCTACGTGTGGCACTTAGTGTGCGAGATATCGAGTGTGGCACTTAGTGTGCGAGATATCAAGTATGGCACTTAGTGTGCGAGGTATTGAGTAATCAACGGCATTCCGTGTATGTATGAACTTGATATGGATTGGTATAGTATATTATGAGCTTAAAATCGAAGAAGTTACAAAGTTTGTATATAAGCTTATGAATAAACAGTTAAAAGGTTTGTTAGTAATCTTAAAGTACATGATAATATGTTTAGATTGATGAATGTTGTATTTGTGATTAGTTAAGTTTATATCATACGAGCATACTAAGCTATGAAGCTTACTTTGTGCTATTTTTCTATGTTTTATAGTGAATCAAGGCTAGCTCGGATCTGGGAGTCTTCGGTAATATCATCTCACTATCAAACATCTAAGTTGGTACTTTTGGATTATACATTAATAGTATATGGCATGTATAGGCTAGATGTGGTATTTTGGTTGTGATTATAGCCATGAGATTTGGCTTGTAAATTGTATATGCTTTGGTTTGTATATATAGCCATAAGTGATGGCTTATTTTGGTATGTTTGGTATGAATATGGTTATGGTTTTATAGTTGCTCAAATGGTTAATTGATTTGTGGAGTATAAATGCTTGAGAAATGCCTTGATAAGGTATGATTTTAGGTGTTGTGTTGTTTATTTATAAGGAAGTTATGTGTGTGTGAATTATGGTAAATGAACTATATAGATTGATATTATTTTGGCATGTATTTAGTTAAGTAAATGGTAGTGATTTGATATTTGGAATAGATGAAATTATAATGGTATGAATTGTGCATTTGGTTTATGATTTTGGCTGCCTAATTGTATGATGGGATGGTACCATTTTGGTTGTTTAGGTGAGCATGAATAAGGGTGGCAAATTGGCCTTGCAAATGGCCTATTTTTGTCCACACGGGCATGTGTCTCAGCTGTGAGTGACACACGGTCATGTTACACGGCCGTGTATCCCCTGGTGATGAAATTGAATTGAAGTCAATATCCTCCACACGGTCTCACACACGGGCATGTGACTGGCCGTATGGTACAAGTCAGTATACTCCCTAATTGGCACACGGCCTAGCACATGGGCATGTGACTTGGCTGTGTTGCGTAAGTCAGTATACCCTACAGTTTTGGCACGGCCTAGCACACGGCCTGGCACATGAGCGTGTGTGGCCTCTTCAAAGGGCAAACGGGCTAGACGCACGGGCGTGTGGTTGGTCGTGTGACCCAAGCCAGAATGTATGCCCTGTTTCCACACGGCCTAAGACATGGGCATGTTTGGAGCTGTGTAAGGCACACGACCTGTTCACACTGGCATGTGACCCCTATAAGTTTAAATTTTTTTCTAAGTTTCCAAAATTTTCATATGTTATCGGTTTAGTCCCAAAGCACTTCTAAAGCATGTTTAAGGCCCCGTATGCCCTCATAAGGGACAATGTGATTGTGTTGAATGATTTATAAGAATGAATGCTTTATGCTTGATAAATGTATGTTATATGTTGTGAATTGATCGATAATACCTCGTAACCCTACTCTGGCGACGGATACATGTGAGGGGGTGTTACAACAAATCTATAGAAAGTTAGCCAAGTGAGTATTCGAATCTTCATCTTGCAAACCATCAAACTGAACATACTACTGTACCATCTGAATTGTGTTCAGCTTTAGTTCAAAATTGTTTGCAGAAATGGTAGACTTCACAATACTCGATTCAGTCCCAAACAGATTGGGCTTAGCATAATCATACATAGTCCACAGGGTAGGACTTGTAGGAGGTAGCTGATTATTTTAATTGTCACCTATACCTCCACAGTAATACCCTTTTTCTTTTGATCGTTTACTATATTCTGTTGACTTTGCCTGGCTAATTTAACCTCTCTATAATTTCTGTGAGCAGTAATACCCTTTTCAATCTCATTGTCAAAAAGTAACGGATCCAACAAGTTTCCTCTAGTCATAAACCAAAAGAATCTGCCAGAAGCAAACAAACGAAAAATTAGAATGTAAAAATTAAATTAAAAAATATTAAAATAAAAATAAAATAAAAATGGCTAAACTAATAGAAATAAAGTTTTCCTAATATTTCAGTCCTCGAAAACAATGCCAAAAACTTAATGTCCACAAAACCAACTAAAAATTTGACAAAGACAAGTGCACCTATCAATTAATAGTATAGCTAGGATGAGCACAGATATCGTTCCCACGAAAACTAAAAGTACTAGTAATTACTGTCTTTCTATTATTTAACTGAAAAATTGGAGTGAATGATTAAAACTAAAATTTACTAAATTAATTAACTAAAGAACACAGAAAAGAACAAATTAGGAAAATAATCGAATAACAACCAAGGAGCGAAACAATACCCAGGAAAGAATCCACCTAGACAACATCTGTCATTATCAATTTGAATTAAACAATTTATTCACTTAATATCTTAATCCGTAGAAATCCCTAAATTATGTTAATATCTCTCTTCAAGGCTAAGAGAAACTAACTCTAAGTTGATTACTTGAAATTTATTTCTAATTAAAACCCTTATTGTCGCAATAACTCAATCTATGGATTCCCTTGTTAGATTTTACTCTAATCCAGTAGATTTATTTTGTCCTATTTCTAGGATTGCATGCAACTCCACTCAATTATGCTAGATCTATTCTTAAACAAGGTCTATTCCTCCTCTGAATTAAGCACATAAAAAATGAATTAATAATCTGGAAATATTAAATCAAGAAATAAGTACACATAATTGAGAATAAGATTCAAGTATTCATTGCGTAAAATAGAAATCAAAAGATAGAATTCATCATAGGGTTTATCTCTCCTAGGTATTTAGAAAATAAGTTCATAATCGCAAATAAAAACTGTAACAGCCCATTTTTTAGTGAAATCAGAATAGTGGTTTTGGGACCACAAATCTGACCCAAAAATAAAATTTATTTTTATTTTATTAAATAGTCCATATTATGATAAACATGTCGTGTGAAAATTTTGAAACGAAAATTTTATCGATTAAGTGTTTAATTATGAGAAGGACTAAATCGCATAAAATGCAGAAGTAGAATTCTAGTAGCTATAAGGATTAAATAGCTATGAAATTCAAAACTAGAGGTCCTTATATGGTAATTAGACCATTAAATAAAAGTATGTAAATTTTTAATGACTCATCCATGGAAATTTAAAAAAAGGGTAAGGACTAAATTGGAATTTGAAAAATAAGTAATTAATTAAAAGATGAAAAGAAAATATCATCTTATTTTCTCATCTTCTTCAACCTAAAATACATAGAAACCCTAGGAGAGAGAGAAGAAACTTTCATGGCCTAATTGGGTAAGTTCCCTTGTCCCGTTTTTAGTAATTTTGATATTTTTGAAACCAAGATATCTTAAACTATCTATTTGGGGGATTAATTTGAAAAGTTATCAAAGTATGGAAAATGGTTCATGGATGTATATGTTGAAAATTAGAAATTTATGGTAGAAAATGAAAGGTTTTTGATAAATAAACAACTTTTACAAAGTGATTTTTTTATGAAAACATGATTTAAGGACTAAAATGTAAAGTTGTGAAATTTGATGAAAAATTCTAAATTTTCATGAATACATGTGCTATAAAATTTGTAATGGGATTTTTTTTAGGCTTGGAATAGAGAGTAAATTGAACAAGTTTCATTTTCCGAGCCTAGGGACAAATTTGGAATTTATGGAAAAGTTAAGGGCAAAATGGTAATTTTTCCTAAGATGTAAATTGAGTCCAAATAAATATGAAATATCTGAAATTGATGATTAAAGCTATTTATATAGATCTGGGCAACACAAGTTCAAGGTTAGACCGAGGAAAAGAAAAGGTTTCAGATTAGTAGATTTTATACGTGAACAAGTGTCGAGGTAAATTCGAGTAACTTAATCGGGCATGTAAATATGTTTAATTGAATGTTGTGTTGTATGGAATGTGACTTATATTGATGTACATTACATGAATGCTATAAATGAGAAATTTAATGCATGTTTGATATGGTGAAAAAGGGTTAAGTCCCGATTGAATATTGAATTTCGATGAATATATTCACTTTCCCGAAACGAATAAGGTCCTGCATTTGTTGCGGACGAGATTTAACTCAGACGAGTAATCCTATTGACCTTGTTATAGAAAGAATTTAGCCCAGACAGGTAATCCGGATATAATACCTCTCGAGTATACGTTAAGATTAGGGTTTAGCCTGGACTGGTAATCCTAATTGAACTCTTTGGAGCATACGTTATATATAGGATTTAGCCTGGACTGGTATTCCTGTTATACAATATGTGGCTCGAGGGTGTGTTCCTTGATTAAGTGCCCTAATGGGTACCCTTGAATAAGAAATTGACAGATTATTGAATCCTACAGCTTGAGTGTATTACTTGAGCATCCATTAGAATTTCAATGATTCAATGGACATAAAACTCTTGACATGGCATGAGAATTATGAGATGAAATGATAATGACTTGAAAGAATATTGCATGATGAGCTCATCTATGTTTACTTGATTGATACGAAAATTTTGGTAACTAACATGTTTGATTGAATGCATCTGTTTAGGCAATATTGCTAATGGATGGTAAACATGATATTGTATGCTTAGACTTAATAAACGGGATTGGTAAGTTTAGTTGCCGTTATACGAACTTACTAAGCATGTAATGCTTAATTCATTTTATTTTCCCTATTTTATAGTGCTCAGAAGCTCATGAAAGTTGGAGGATCATTGGAGCATCGTCACACTATCAACTAGCTTAATTTGGGTATACATAGTAAAATCATTTTGGTGTAATGGCATGTATAGGACAACTTGGCCATTAGTGGCATGAAAATGATATTTTGTAACCTAGCCATTGGAATGGCTAGTAATGGCTTATTTTGGTATGATTAAGTAGGTAATTATGATATATTCATATTGATATGCTAAGTATATGTGATCAAATGATGTTAATGCCTAAGTTAATCCAAGGTAAGTTTATAAACACATATGCATGTAATGGTATGCTATGATGAATGATGGAATTGTTTAATTGAATGCTTGGAATGGTTGGTATTGGATGTGGTTTCAAGTGCAGGTCTTGGGTGAAATTTTGGGTGAGAAATGAAGCTAGAAATGGCTTCATTTTGTCCACACAGGCGTGTGTCTAAATCGTGTGTGACACACGGCCTGGTAACATGAGCATGTGGTTAGGTCGTGTGTCCCCTACACCTTAATTTTGAGAAATAGAATGCTCAGAATTGAGCACATGGGCAGAGACAAGGGCATGTGTCTCATCCGTGTATGCTACATGGCTTAGAACACGGGTGTGCATCTTGGCCGTGTGAAACCTATACTGTAACATCCTAATTTTGGGCCTAGTCAGAACAGTAGTTACGAGACCACAAATCCGATGAGGAAAATTTCATTTTTATTATATTTTTATGGTCTACGATTTCACGGAATGATTTCGTGAAAATTTTGTTTGAAAATTTCGACGTTTGGGCACTCAATTTGGTCAAAAGGACTAAATTGTAAAAAGTCCAAAAGTTGAGTTATACATGTTAGAAGTGTCTAATTGTTATGAGTTTTTAAATTAAAGGTCCTTAAATGGTAATTAGACCATTTTAAAGTTTGTGGACAAAAATGGATATGGTATGATAGGTTTTTAAAAGTTTTTCATTAAAGGCATTTTAGTAAATTGGTAATTAAATGAATTAAAAAGCCAAAAATAAGCTAAATTTGCTCATCTTCTTCCTCATGGCTGAATGTCTCACGAAAAACACCATGGCTAGGGTTTTCAAGCTCTCCAAGCTCATTTGTAAGTGATCCCGAACCCCGTTTTTAATGTTCTTTACATTTTTGAAGTCCTAGTAACATGTTCTAGCTATTTCTACCATTTATTTGAGCTAGGGTTTGTGTTTAAAAATTCACCCATGAGTAATATGCATGAACTTTGATGTCTAATGGTAGAAAATGAGTGTTGGGTGTTAGATAAACAACTTTTGCTAAGCCATTTTACGTGAAAACGAGTAAAACGTCATAATCGGTAAAAATACCTAATGTTCATAAGTACATGTTAGAGTGAGAATTTGATGTTTCCATAGAAGGAAAAAATGATCAGCATGTCATAAAACATAAGAAAATAGGATGAAGTTTAATTTCCGAGCCTTGGGGCAAAAGTGCAAATATGCAAAAGTTTAGGGGTCAAAATACAAATTTGTAAAAATATAATTTTTAGACCCATATGAATAGTGTGACTAATTAGTAGGCTAAATGTGATATTATAGATCAAGGAAATCGAGATTAGGGCTTAAATCGGGAAAATACAAGGTTATGGACTGAAATGGTAAATTACCGTTTCTGGATCTGAGGTAAGTTCGTGTGTTAATAATAATGCAATACCATGCATGAATTGTAATTCTCTATTGATATGCCATAAATTGTATGATTTAATATGTTTGAAAGAAGTTGATGGATGGTGTGTATGATATGGAAAAATGTAATGCTTGTTGTGTCATGTGAAATTGAATGGCAAATTATTGTTACATGAATAGGGTGGTAAATTACTATTACATGGGTTGTATGAATTGCTACATGGTTGTACTTGACGAGATTTCAACAAGTAAGCTCGAATAGCTTAAAGTAAACTCATAATTTGCCTAATTGCATGATTTAAGAATGTACGATAATTGCATTTGTTAATAGCATGAAAACACATGAAATGCATTCTTAACAATGACATGTTGAAAAATGTCCCGGTTGAGGTTAAAAAGGAAGTTCGACGGATAAACCATGATTTATATGTGATTCGAAATCCTGCATGGGTTGCGGAAAGGATTTAACCCGGACAGGTAATCCGTTGATCTCAAATATAGAAAGGATCTAGCCCAAACGGGTGTTCCTGAATGATCGAGCCTCCCGAAGAATATATGTCCATTAAGGATTTAGCCCGGACGGGTAATCTGATTAGGGTCTGAATTTAGTTTGGACTGGCAATTCAGATCCAAACTCAGTAAGGGTGTTTGTTGCTATAAGGGTTTTTCTAACACCCGTTACCCGTGTTCGACGCCGGAACAGGGTACGAGGCATTACCAGACTTAATCACTAATCATCGTATAAAAATGGATTCATAATTTCACTCTAATTTAAAAATTTTTCAAACACATTCAAGCTGTCCCTTAAAAAGAGCTTACGAGGCCCATATCATGCTTTAATTCAACCACACACAAAGGCAAGCATGCACATTCATAAATTGCATCATTTAATTAATTACATAATCAAGACTATCTACATTAAATGACTTTATACAAGAGAGACCATCAAATAACATAGGTCAGTATTTTATGTCAATTCCTAGCAACTTATTAACAATTAAACGAGTCTCCATACATGCCAAAGACTTAAAAATACTTTAAAACCTTTATATATCGATCAATAGTTTGATAGTGTGATTTAACCTCCGGTGACCTCCAACTCGAGCTAACATCTGAGACACTATAGGAAAAAGGAAAGGAAGGGAGTAAGCATTACAGCTTAGTAAGTATGTAAATATTAATAAACAATACATTATCATACTTTAAATGAAGTCACAATATGTTCCCGGAATATTTCCATCACAAACACACACATATTTTCACTATTACAATCATAAACAGGTTCAAAATAAGTTGTCTAGCAGAGTACTAGCAGCTAAATTACTTATTTCTGGAGCTACAAAACTGTAAATTACAAACCGTTAATTTTTCTTGAAACTAGATTCAAATATATTCTTACCATAAAATTTTCAGAATTTTTGATCTAGCCAATTAGTACAGCTTATTCATTGAAGTTACCCCTGTTTCACTGCTCAACTGTTCTGACCACTCTTCACTACAAATCAATTTTCTCCTCGTACAGAATTTAAAAAATGTTCTCGTTTATTTCATTTGAAACTAGACTCATTAAGTATTTCAAAAATATAAATTATATCCCCTAATTATTTTTTTACAATTTTTAATGATTTTTCCAAGTCAGAACAGGGGATCACGTAGTCATTCTGAACCAGTCTCTCAAAAACTTAAATATCTCATAATATAGAATTCCTTTGCTTGATCTGTTTCTGTTATATGAAAATAGACTCATTAAGTTTTAATTTGATATCTCATTCAGTCTCTAATTCAATTTCTAATATTTTTGGTAAATTTTTATATTCACATCACTGCAACTATCCATAACAGTTTTATTGTCAATTTTGATCTTTCACACTTCAATTGTATTCATCACTTACCCATAACAATCTTTCCAATTTCCAATCACATATCGAGCATATTACTCATAAGTTACACACGTATATACTTACACTTATCATCACAAAGTCATACACAATTTCATTTAATCAATTTCCCAGTTGAACGTTTTGGAATAATAACAGATACGCGATGGTATCGCACACAGCCCACCTTTAAAATCGAAACTCTCTTGTACACATAGTGGCCTTCACTTAGCACCACTCATGTGACCTAGCCAGTTTATCTCGTAGCTCTCTTGTCTACATGGTGTACACATAGTATCACCCATGCGACCTAGCTACATCATAATGTCTCGTAACTCTCTTGTACACATGATGTGCGCTCAGCACTATACATGTGACCTAGCTACATACCATCTGTATCATCCAATCTTTCTGAAGGTTCAACCGGGATTTCTCTCTCTTTCTAATACTTGATTCCATACTTCCAATAGTCAATTATGATTCAAAAATCAGCTACAATACATAAAATTTGCTGAAATATAAAAACATAATAAAGTTAATGTATTATTTACATACAAACTTACGTACTTTTTCATTTCTATGTCGAATTAATATTGAACATTTAAATCATCATAATTATATTTACTTTCAACACCTCGGCAATCATAGTAAATATATCAATTTTACATTGAAACATGCATAAATTAATGCTTATTATACATATGAACTTACATCGATACTAAAACGGTCATTTTACTAACTTTCCCGATTTTCGATTTTTCTCCCATTCTAGGTTCAAATCTCATTTTCTGGGATCTAAAACATCATATTTTACTTATTTAATTAATTTAATATTCAAAATAGTCCTTAACTCAAACTTTGGCAAAATTACAATTTTAACCCTAAACTTTTGCATATTTACACTTCTACCCCTAGGCTCGGGAATTAAACTTCATCCCTTATTCTTATGTTTTATGACATGCTTATCATTTTTCTCTTCTATGGAAACATCAAATTCTCACTCTAACACATAGTTATGAACAATAACAACTTTTACCGATTAAGCCGTTTTACTCATTTTTGCTTAAAACCGCTTAGCAAAAGTTGTTTAACATAATTTCAGTCTTCATATTCTACCATAAAACATCAAAATAAACAGATTTCACCTATGGGTATTTTTCCAAATATGAACCCTAGCTTAAATTATTGCTAGAATAAGCTTAATCAAGTTACCGGGATTCCAAAAACGTAAAGAACTTGAAAAACGGGGCTAGAACGGACTTACTATTGAGCTTGGAAAGCTTGAAAACCCTAGCCATGGCTTCCCCCATGATAATTTCAGCCTCCATGAAAAAGATGAGTCAATTTTGGCTTTATTTTCCCTTTTTATTTCTTTTAATTACCAAATGACTAAAATGCCCTTAGGGCCTTTCTTTAAAATTTTATCCTATTCATGCCCATTTTTGTCCAAACGAAATATAATGGTCTAATTACCATTTAAGGACCTTCTCTTTAAACCCCCATTTCAATGAAGTACTTATAAATTAGAATACATATTTTGCAACTTTTGCAATTTAGTCCTAAAAGTCCAATTAAGCACTTTATCAGTAAAATTACTTAACGATATTTTTACACAATATTTTAATCAATAAATAAACCTTAAAACTTAATCGGAATAAATTTTTTGACTTCGAATTCGTGGTTCTAAAACCATCGTTCCGTTTAGGCCCTAAATCGAGCTGTTATAGCAACTTCTGCAAATAAGCCCTAATAGGCAAATTAAACATGCAATCTATAAAATTTCTTATCAATACTCTAACAAAATTTCTTATCAATACTCTAACACATTCATATAATCACTCGGTAAATCATAAAAATTAATCGAAATAAAATTTTCTATCTCAGATATGTGGTTTCCCAACCACTATTTCATTTAGGCCCTATTTCGAGATGTTACAGATTTAGCCTGGACTAGTAATCCCGACATCACCTTATGAGTTTATATTATGGGGGATTTAGCCTGGAACTGGTAATCTCGCCGTAAGATGTGAGGTTCGCGGGAGTGCATACCTGAAATAATCATTCTTATGAATTGATAGTTAATGGATAATCCATCAAGATTTCCTAGAAACTCAACGGGATTAACATGAGATATATGTACAAGTGAAAGGATGTATGATGAGCTCTTCTAAGACAAATTTACATGGTGCATTGTCATGAGACTAATTTGATGATTGAGTGCATGTGATAGGGAATTATCCTATACTTGGAATGTATGACTAAGTGTGCCCATGAGAAATAATAACTTTTATATTGAGCTCCATTATGAAAAATGAGTAAGGGATCCATGAAATGGTAAGTTTATGATAGTTGGAAATGATCTTATGATAGTGATCATTGTATTGTACCAAAACAGATTTGGATAGTAGCATTGGTTTGACTTTGAGAATCCAATAAAAATAGTGGAAATTGAGTTAAATGCTTAATAAAATATTAAATTAAAGCTTAATGAGTCTAATTTCGCATGAAGAAAATTTTGCAAGCAAAAGAATTCTGTATCATGAGATATTTGAATTCTTGTGAGATAGAGTCGGAGTGATTCTAGACTCCCTTGTCTCAACTTTGAAAAATCACTATAAATTGTAAAAAAATAATTGTGAGTTAAAATTCATATGAATGAAATTTTTGATGAGTCTATTTTCAGGAGATAGAGACGAGATCATTATCCAAGTCTCGTACTAGGAGATAAATAAATTTCAATGAAGAAAGGTTGAAGTTGTCAAACAGAAAAATAGGGGAGATTTTGAATAATAAACTGCACTTATTAGCTAAACCAAAAATTTTGAAAGTTTTATGATAAGAAGAGATATGAGTCTAGTTTTTGGGAAAATTAACAGATCTTAATTTAGAGCTCCATAGCTCCAGATATAAATAATTTAATGATTGTGACTCGGGAAAACAACTTAGCTGGAATTTGAATAAATAGAAAGAATATGAAAATAGCATGTTATCGCATTGCTTATTATTTTCATGCGAGATTATTAAGCGAAAAGCTTACTCCCTCCTTTTCATTTCTTTTAGTTTTGTCAGGTCTGCTCAGGGTTGGAGATTGTCGGAGGCAGCATCGCATTATCGAGCTATTATACTTAGTGTATTGGCATGTGTATGTTAAATGTTTTCATGTGAGTGGCATGTATAAGGACTTAGTTTTTCTATGATGATTATTGTTGTGATTAGCCAAAGTTATTGACTTATATTAATTGTTGATTATAGTCATGACATGTGGCTTATAATAATTTTGGCTTGTAAGCCTATTTATTCATGATATGTGTTAATGTCTTGCGATGTAGCTAGACTAGTTTATCATGAGTAGGTGGAACTAATGCATAATAATGAGCTAATGATGAATGTCATTGAAATCGTATATGTGTATGCATGTAAAAATGACAAAAAGGCTTGGAAATTAGCCTCAGTCTTGACCACACGAGTAGAGACACAGCCGTGTGTCTCAGCCGTGCGGAGGACACAGCCTCTGGCCACGGGCGTGTCCCATGGCCATGTGCCCTTAAACGGTTGCTGACGTCACAAACAGAGAGTTACACGGGCTAAGGACACGGGCGTGTCCCAAGCCACACGGACGTGTGTGACCACACGGCCTAACCCACACGGGCGTGTGACTCTCTAAAGCATGAAAATTGGTTAAGTTGCCCAAAGATTTCCAAAGTCCTCGGTCTAGTCCCGAACCACCCTGATGTATGTTATAGGCTTCGTGTAATATCCCGAATTAGGGCCTAATAGGAATAGTGGTTTTGTGACCACAAATTCGAGATAGAAATAATTATTTTATAATTATTTTGAGGTTTATGATATGATTGCATAATTGTGTGAAGATTTCGTGAAGAAATTTTTGGCATAACGAGTTTAATTTAAAGTTAGGGACTAAATCGAATAAGTTGCAAAACTTGCATTCTAGAAGTTTTTAGTATGAAATTGCTTTGAAATATTAATTAGGAGGTCTTAAATAGAAATTTGACCAATTTTAAGTTCATGGACAAAATTAGGACATGGAAGGAATTTTTGAAAGTTTAGTAAGGAGGGGCATTTTGGTCATTTGGATATTAAATGAAATAAAATGGGAAAAATAACACAAAATGGTCATCTTCTTCATTTGGTTGCTGCCGAATTTTTCTCTCACCATAGCTAGGGTTTCTTCAACTTTCAAGCTTCATAGTAAGTGATTCCAAGCCCCGTTTTTAATGATTTTTACGTTTTTGAGATCCCGGTAGCTCGATTTAGCTTATGCTAGCAATAATTTAACCTAGGGTTCATATTTGTAAAAATAACCATAGGTGAAATTTGTGTATTTTGATGTTTTATGATAGAATATGAGGTTTTAAATTATGTTAGACAACTTGTGCTACTCGGTTTTGAGTGAAAACGAGTAAAAGGACTTAATCGGCAAAAATACCTAATAGTCACAAGTACATGTTAGAGTGAGAATTTGATGTTGCCATAGAAGAGAAAAGTGATCAGCATGTTATAAAACATAAGAATAAGGAATAAGGTTTAATCCCGAGTCTAGGGGTAAAAGTGTAAATATGCAAAAGTTTAGGGGTAAAATTGTAATTTTGCTAAAATTTGAATAAAGGATTAATTTGATAATGTGAGTATTAAATAAGCTAAATGTGTTATTTTAGATCAAGAAAGACGTGGAATCGACCCCAATCGAGGAAAAGAAAAGATTGTGGACTAAATTGCAAAATCTTTATATTTTGGTACCAAGGTAAGTTCATGAGTAAATAATGTAGCATAATTGTTATTTTTAAGTTATTGATGTTAATTATATGATATGCTGATTTTTATCATAAAATATATGCTTTGTGGTTAATTTCGAATAAAATGTAAATTATGTGAGCTACTTGTTAAATATAAATTGTTACCGAGTATTGGTTTCGGCATTCTACGGAAGACGGCAAGGATATGGGTTCGAGGAAAATCCCGTTTGAACCTTAGGAATAGATTAGGATACAAGTGACATGTCACTAGGATGGTTGAGCATCCGAACTCGTTGAGTTGAGTCCGAGTTCACTTATGGATGCGAATGTTCGAACTCGTTGAGTTGAGTCTGAGTTCGTGAGATGTAACTAGGCATCCGAGCTCGTTGAGTTGAGTTCGAGTTCACTTATGGATGCGAACGCCCGAGCTCATTGAGTTGAGTCCGAGTTCACTTAGGGGCGGGTTACATGATTGCTTGATTTCATATGTGGCACTTATGTGCAAATTATCCATGTATCCGAATTATATTCCGATGTGTTCAACGGGTAAAGTTCTACTCAAATGGAGGAATACTCGAGATGAAAAGAGACGTATTGGTAAGTGATGTGAAATGGATACTTTGGACAGGTATGTACTTAACCCTCGGGTTGAGTATTGATACTACAACGATAAGGTAGTAAGATGATGAATGATGATTAGAAATGTGATTTATGTTTTGGTGATACCATGCGAATGTTGTTTGGTATAATTACTTTATTATGTTATTTGTTATTTGCATATGAACTTACTAAGCATTTATGCTTACTCCCTCCTTCTTACTCATTGTAGTTTTGGACAAGCCAGCTCAGGAGTTGGGATAGGTCGAAGGCTCGGTCACACTATCTGAAAGACTTTTTGGTAAATGGCTTGTAAAATTTAAGTATGGCATGTATAGCAATATACCTATTTTGTGTAAATGATCTTATGATATGGTGATGGAATGGTTGAGAAAATCCTTGATAATGATAAGTTTTGGAAATGGTTAGTTTAGATTATGTTTGATGTCATGGAAGGTTAATAGAATACCTAGTCCATGAAAACTCATAAAAGGGATGAAATTTGCCATAAATAGAACATTGCAGCAACACTGACGTGAGTTTGAAAATTTACTAAAAATCATATAAATCGAATTAGGTGATGGATTAAATATTAAATTGAAGCTTATTATGTCTAGTTTCACATAAACAAACTAAACAGGTAAAGGAATTATATGTTAGAGAATTTTAGTGAAACAAGGCTAGAGTGATTTCTGGATCCCCTGTTCCAACTTTAGAAATTCACCATAAATTGTATAAAAATAATTAGGTGGTGTATTATATATCATTGGAATAATAATTGAGTCTAGTTTTAGAAAAAACAAACATCATAGTCGTATGAATTTTGTACGGAGAGAAATATGGTTCGTAGTAAACAGAGGTCAGTCCAGTCAAGTCCTAAAATAGGGGTAACTTTAACTAATAAACTGTACTAATTGACCCAACCAAAAATTCTAGAAAACAATTATTAAATAGGTATATGAGTCTAGATTCATGGAAAATTTACGGATCTTGATTTCGAGTTTCGTAACTCGAGATATGATTTTTCTTGTAACTGTGACGCAAGTAACTAGAAAGCTGTGAATGTAGAAACAAATGATCCAAAGTTCTTAAAATGTTAAATTAAGTCTAGTAACTCCTCATACTTGACTCCAGCGACGGTCTCGGGTAAGGGGGCATTATATTTAGTGGTATCAGAGCAGGTTTAGTCGGGTCTCGGACTACGTGTTGTATGTACGGATTTTGCTATACATGCCATATGTATAAATTGTGATAGTGTGACGACTTCTGACCTTTTTAAATGATTTTTTTTATAGTAAATGGATCCTGATCCAGCTGTGGCAAATGAAGTAGAGAGTAATGCACCAGCTCCGGTTGAAGGAGCAGTGCCGACTAAAAATCCACCTCCTACTGTTGGTCAGGGAGGAGGAGAAAGGGATCGGGAAGCCTTTCTCCAAATGATGAGTACATGGTACACTGAGTTCGTTCGTACGAACCCAAATGTACGACCTCCCCCACCTCCCCCAATTCCTCAACCTGTACCCCCGATGCCTCAGGGTGTGGATATGATAAAATTTCACAGAACTCTAGTTGACATAATTCGTAAACAAGGGGCCGAAGAATTTAGGGCAAATATTGATGATGATGCCGAGAAAGCAGAGTTTTGGCTTGAAAATTCTATCCGGGTATTTGATGAATTATCTTGTACACCTGAAGAATGTTTGAAATGTGCTATATCTTTGTTGAGGGATTCAGCCTATAATTGGTGGAAGACTTTGATTTCGGTGGTACCGAAAGAGAGAGTAACCTGGGAATTCTTTCAAGAAGAGTTTCGGAAGAAATATATTAGTGAAAGATTTATTGATCAGAAGCGTAAAGAATTTCTTGAGTTGAAGCAAGGTAATATGACAGTTACAGAATATGAAAGAGAGTTTGTTCGATTAAGTAAGTATGCCAGAGAATATGTCCCTACAGAGGCCAAGATGTGCCGACAATTTGAAGACGGGCTCAACGAAGACATCAAGGTATTTGTTGGAATTCTTGAATTAAAAGAAATGGTAGTACTGGTGGATCAAGCTTGCAAGGCTAAAGAACTACTTAAAGAGAAGAAAAAGGTAGAGGCTGAGACTAGAAATTGGAAGAAAAGACCGATGAGCAGTTCATTCTCACAGCAACCCGGAAAGTCAAGAAATATGAATCCTCGTTCCCAAGTTTCAACTGGGAAATCATATGGGAATTCTAAGAAGCAAAATGTGGGTCCTAAGTCCCAGACTACTTCGGCAGCCAGTGTAGGGAATTCGAGATTTATTAAACTCGAGTGCCAGCGGTGTGGTAGAAATCATTTTGGTCCATGCAGAGCAAATGAATGTTTTCGATGTGGTTCTCCGGATCATTTTATTAGAGGCTGCCCAGAGAGAGCTGAAAAAGAAAAATTCCAGAATACAAAAACAAGTGGTGCGGATTCAAGAGGAAGATATCCAAGAAAAGCTGGGAGTGAAGCAAGCAGTAAGAATGTAGTCAGAGATGCAGCAGTTAGACCTGAAGGAAGGGCTCCGGCTAGAACTTATGCTATTAAAGCACGTGAAGATGCTTCCTCACCCGATGTGATTACCGGTACATTTTCTTTCTATAATGTTAATGTTATTGCTTTGATTGATCCCGGTTCTATTCATTCATATGTGTGCATGAAACTAGTGTCTAGTATGAATATACTTGTTGAGAACACAGAATTTATGATTAGAGTGTCGAATCCATTAGGCAAATGTGTGATTGTTGATAAAGTATGTAAGGAATGTCCTTTAATGATTCGGGGTCATTACTTTCCGGCCGACTTGATGTTGTTGCCGTTTGATGAGTTTGATGTTATTTTGGGTATGGATTGGTTGACATTGCATGATGCTATAATAAATTGCAAAGAAAAGGTTATAGAATTAAAGTGTGAAAATGGTGAAACTCTGCGGGTTGAATCAGATAAATCAGAGGCATTGCCTAGTGTGATTTCTTTAATGTCGGCTCGAAGATATTTGAGAAAGGGTTATGAAGCTTATTTGGCGTATGTAATTAATACAAAAGAAGTTGAAAAGAAAGTTTAATCGATCTTGGGTTGTGTGTGAATTTGCGACGTATTTCGGAAGAATTGTCGGGTTTGCCTCCAGTCAGGGAAGTAGAATTTGGTATTGATTTGATACCGAGAACAACTCCGATTTCGATTGCTCCATATAGAATGGCACCAACAGATTTAAAAGAGTTAAAGTCACAGTTGCAAGAGTTGACTGATAAAGGTTTTGTGAGACCGAGTTTTTCACCTTGGGGTGCTCCCGTGTTATTTGTGAAAAAGAAGGATGGTTCTATGAGGTTGTGTGTTGATTATCGGCAGTTAAATAAGGTGACAATCAAAAACAAGTATCTGTTGCCAAGAATTGATGATTTGTTTGATCAGCTAAAAGGAGCGACATGGTTTTCAAAGATTGACTTGAGATCTGGGTATTGCCAACTGCGGGTAAAAGAGTCAGATGTGCCTAAAACTGCTTTTAGAACAAGGTATGGTCATTATGAATTTTTAGTTATGCCATTCGGGTTGACAAATGCTCCTACTGTGTTTATGGATTTAATGAATCGCATATTTCGACCATGCTTGGACAAATTTGTTGTGGTGTTTATAGATGATATTTTAATTTATTCAAAAGATGAGACAAAGCATGCTGAGCATTTGAGGATAGTTTTGCAAACTTTGAGAGATAAGCAGTTGTATGCTAAGTTTAGTAAAAGTGAATTTTGGCTCCGGGAAGTTGGATTTTTGGGTCATATTGTTTCAGGTGATGGTATACGGGTTGATCCTAGTAAAATTTCAGCCATTGTTGATTGGAAACCACCGAAAAATGTAACTGAAGTTAGAAGTTTCTTGGGGCTAGCTGGGTATTATCGGCGGTTTGTAAATGGATTTTCTATAATTGCTGCTCCTATAACTAGACTACTCCGAAAGAATGTTAAATTTGAATGGACGGAAGAATGTCAACAGAGTTTTGAAGAATTGAAAAAGTTATTAACAGAGGCACCAGTGTTAGTACAGCCCGAATCAGGTAAAGAATTTGTGGTGTATAGTGATGCTTCTCTAAATGGTTTGGGGTGTGTACTCATACAAGAAGGAAAAGTGGTGGCTTATGCTTGAGGCGATTAAAACCTCATGAGAGGAATTATCCTACTCACGATTTGGAATTGGGCTGCGGTGTGTTTGCTTTGAAGATTTGGCGACATTATTTGTATGGTGAAAAGTGTCGGATATATACTGACCATAAAAGTCTTAAGTACTTGATGTCACAAAAAGACTTGAATTTAAGACAGCGAAGATGGTTGGAGTTATTGAAAGATTACGAGCTTGTTATTGATTATCATCTGGGAAAAGCGAATGTGGTTGCTGATGCTTTAAGCAAAAAGTTGTTGTTTGCTTTGAGAGTTATGAACACTCAATTGAAAATGTCAGATGATGGTTCGATTCTAGCAGAGTTAAGAGCAAAACCGATGTTTTTACAAGAGATTTCTAAAGCTCAAAAAGATGATCAAGATTTGCAAGCCAAGAGAAAGCGGTGTGAAGTTGATCACAGTCGATTTGAGTGGGTCTGATGGGTGCTTAATGTTTAAAGATCGGATTTGTGTATCGAAGAATGAGGAATTGATTCAAAAGATCCTACAGGAAGCACATAGTGGTTGTTTCTCGATTCATTTGGGTAGTGCGAAAATGTGTAATGACTTGAAGAAAATGTATTGGTGGAATGGAATGAAAAGGGATATACCAGAGTTTGTGTCCAAATGCTTAATTTGTCAACAGGTGAAAGCTGAACACCAAGTGCCTTCGGGATTACTTCAGCCTATTATGGTTCCTGAATGGAAATGGGATCGGATTACTATGGATTTTGTTTTAGGGTTGCCATTGACTCCAGGAAAGAAAGATGCCATCTGGGTAATAGTTGACAGGTTAACTAAGTCGGCTCATTTTATCCCGGTACGTATGGATTATTCTCTTAACGAGTTGGCTGAACTGTATATTAGAGAAATTGTTAGATTACACGGAATACCATTGTCGATTATTTCGGATAGAGATCCGAGGTTTACCTCGCGGTTTTGGCGAAAGTTGCAAGACGCGTTAGGTACGAAGTTAAATTTCAGTACTACTTTTCATCCACAAACTGATGGACAATCAGAGAGAGTAATTCAGATTCTTGAAGATATGCTCAGATGTTGTGTATTGGAATTTCAAGGAAGTTGGGAAAGATATTTACCGTTGGTAGAATTTGCTTACAATAATAGTTATCAGACAAGCTTGAAAATGGCACCTTATGAAGCATTGTATGGTCGTAAGTGTCGAACGTCTTTGTATTGGACTGAACTCAAGGAAAATCAGATTTATGAAGTTGATCTAATAAAAGAAACCGAAGAAAAAGTGAAGGTAATTCGAGATTGTTTGAAAGCTGCTTCAGATAGACATAAATCTTATGCAGATTTAAAACGAAAAGACATTGAATTTCAAGTTGGAGAGAAAGTATTTTTAAAAGTGTCTCCGTGGAAAAAAATTCTTAGATTTGGACGGAAGGGCAAATTAAGTCCGCGTTTTATTGGGCCGTATGAAATAATTGAAAAAGTTGGACTGGTAGCATATCGGCTAGCATTACCACCTGAATTAGAGAAGATTCATGATGTGTTCCACGTATCTATGTTACGTCGGTATCGTTCGGATCCTTCACATGTGGTTTCACCCGGCAGAAAATTGAACTACAACCAGATATGACCTCTGAAGAAGAACCGATTAAGATTTTAGCTCGAGAGGTCAAACAACTAAGGAATAAAAATATTACACTTGTGAAGGTGTTGTGGTAAAAACATGGAGTAGAAGAAGCTACATGGGAATCCGAAGAAAATATGAGAAATCAATACCCACATCTGTTTACCGGTAAGATTTTCGAGGACGAAAATCCTTAAAGAGGGGGAGAGTTGTAATATCCCGAATTAGGGCCTAATCGGAATAGTGGTTTCGTGACCACAAATTCGAGATAGAAATAATTATTTTATAATTATTTTGAGGTTTATGATATGATTGCATAATTGTGTGAAGATTTCGTGAAGAAATTTTTGGCATAACGAGTTTAATTTAAAGTTAGGGACTAAATCGAATAAGTTGCAAAACTTGCATTCTAGAAGTTTTTAGTATGAAATTGCTTTGAAATATTAATTAGGAGGTCTTGAATAGAAATTTGACCAATTTTAAGTTCATGGACAAAATTAGGACATTGAAGGAATTTTTGAAAGTTTAGTAAGGAGGGGCATTTTGGTCATTTGGATATTAAATGAAATAAAATGGGAAAACTAACACAAAATGGTCATCTTCTTCATTTGGTTGCTTCCGAATTTTGCTCTCACCATAGCTAGGGTTTCTTCAACTTTCAAGCTTCATAGTAAGTGATTCCAAGCCCCGTTTTTAATGATTTTTACGTTTTTGAGATCCGTGAGTTCGATTTAGCTTATGCTAGCAATAATTTAACCTAGGGTTCATATTTGGAAAAATACCCATAGGTGAATTTTGTGTATTTTGATGTTTTATGATAGAATATGAGGTTTTAAATTATGTTAGACAACTTGTGCTACTCGGTTTTGAGTGAAAACGAGTAAAAGGACTTAATCGGCAAAAATACCTAATAGTCACAAGTACATGTTAGAGTGAGAATTTGATGTTTCGATAGAAGATAAAAGTGATCAGCATGTTATAAAACAGAAGAATAAGGAATAAGGTTTAATCCCGAGTCTAGGGGCAAAAGTGTAAATATGCAAAAGTTTAGGGGTAAAATTGTAATTTTGCTAAAATTTGAATTAAGGATTAATTTGGTAATGTGAGTATTAAATAAGCTAAATGTGTTATTTTAGATCAAGAAAGACGTGGAATCGACCCCAATCGAGGAAAAGAAAAGATTGTGGACTAAATTGCAAAATCTTTATATTTTGGTACCAAGGTAAGTTCATGTGTAAATAATGTAGCATAATTGTTGTTTTTAAGTTATTGATGTTAATTATATGTATGCTGATTTTTATCATGAAATATATGCTTTGTGGTTAATTTCGAATAAAATGTAAATTATGTGAGCTACTTGTTAAATATAAATTGTTACCGAGTATTGGTTTCGGCATTCTACGGAAGACGGCAAGGATATGTGTTCGAGGAAAATACCATTTGAACCTTAGGAATAGATTAGGATAGAAGTGACATGTCACTAGGATGGTTGAGCATCCGAACACGTTGAGTAGAGTCCGAGTTCACTTATGGATGCGAATGTCCGAACTCGTTGAGTTGAGTCCGAGTTCGTGAGATGTAACTAGGCATCCGAGCTCGTTGAATTGAGTCCGAGTTCACTTATGGATGCGAACGCTCGAGCTCGTTGAGTTGAGTCAGAGTTCACTTAGGGGCGGGTTACATGATTGCTTGATTTCATATGTGGCACTTATGTGCAAATTATCCATGTATCCGAATTATATTCCGATGTGTTCAACGAGTAAAGTTCTACTCAAATGGAGGAATACTCGAGATGAAAAGAGACGTATTGGTAAGTGATGTGAAATGGATACTTTGGACAGGTATGTACTTAACCCTCGGGTTGAGTATTGATACTACGACGATAAGGTAGTAAGATGATGAATGATGATTAGAAATGTGATTTATGTTTTGGTGATACCATGCTAATGTTGTTTGGTATAATTACTTTATTATGTTATTTGTTATTTGCATATGAACTTACTAAGCATTTATGTTTACTCCCTCCTTCTTACTCATTGTAGTTTTGGACAAGCCAGCTCAGGAGTCGGGATAGGTCGAAGGCTCGGTCACACTATCTGAAGGACTTTTTGGTAAATGGCTTGTAAAATTTAAGTATGGCATGTATAGCAATATACCTATTTTGTGTAAATGATCTTATGATATGGTGATGGAATGGTTGAGAAAATGCTTGATAATGATAAGTTATGGAAATGGTTAGTTTAGATTATGTTTGATGTCATGGAAGGTTAATAGAATACCTAGTTCATGAAAACTCATAAAAGGGATGAAATTTGCCATAAATAGAACATTGCAGCAACACTGACGTGAGTTTGAAAATTTACTAAAAATCATAGAAATCGAATTAGGTGATGGATTAAATATTAAATTGAAGCTTATTATGTCTAGTTTCACATAAAACAAACTAAACAGGTAAAGGAATTATATGTTAGAGAATTTTAGTGAAACAGGGCCAGAGTGATTTCTGGATCCCCTGTTCCAACTTTATAAATTCACCATAAATTGTATAAAAATAATTAGGTGGTGTATTATATATCATTGGAATAATAATTGAGTCTAGTTTCAGAAGAAACAAACATAATAGTCATATGAATTTTGTACAGAGAGAAATATGGTTCATAGTAAACAGAGGTCAGTCCAGTCAAGTCCTGAAACAGGGGTAACTTTAACTAATAAACTGTACTAATTGACCCAACTAAAAATTCTAGAAAAAAACTAGTAAATAGGTATATGAGTCTAGATTCAGGTAAAATTTACGGATCTTGATTTCGAGTTTCGTAACTCGAGATATGATTTTTCTTGTAACTGTGATGCAAGTAACTAGAAAGCTGTGAATGTAGAAACAAATGATCCAAAGTTCTTAAAATGTTAATTTAAGTCTAGTAACTCCTCATACTCGACTCCGGCGACGGTCTTGGGTAAGGGGGCGTTACACTTCGAAGGCCTGTATAAGGGACAATATGCATGTGTTTAAAAAGTTTTAATTTTGGGCAAAATTTGGTGACCCGATTTTGTATGTTTGTGAATGTTTAAGTTTGATAATGCCTCAAGCCCTGTCCCGACGCTGGATACAGGTGAGGGGTGTTACATTTAGTGTTATCAAAGCTATGGTTTAGTCGGTTCTCGAACTAACCTAGCATATGTATGAGAGTTCAGCTATACATGCCACCGATCCGTGATAGTGTGATGTCTCCCGTCATGTATGAGAGCCATTTTGTTTAGACAAAGGTACTCTCCAACCGAGCTACACTGACCATGTTGAATGTGATGCTAAAATATTCGAGAAAAGTATAGTCATGACGAACTAAAACTTGGAAATGTACGAATGAGGATTCATGAAATGTGTACATGGTGAAATGAGCTTATCTATGATTAATAGATAATTCTATGATGTAAATGGTCGATTTGCTTGAATGAATGCGTGTGTTTAGATAACTTACCAAAGATATAGATGGAATGAATATTCAAGTATGCTATATGAAAAATCATGGTTGATAAGCTCGTATAGCTTAAGTAAATGTGTTAAATTGCTTGGGCTGATTCATATGATTGTAACGATATGTCTAAATGATAGTGTACGAGGTAAAAGTATAGATTGTGATAAACTTATTTGTGTTTGTTGGCCCATGTATGACATCATGTGCATGACTTATATGATTAAATGAATTGATAAGTAAATTTATCCAGAAAACATGGAATACATGCATAATTGTACTTGACTAAATGAGATAACCGGAAAGTGGGTGTTAAATCAATATGAATGTTAGTTACCCGAAATGAATGACATGATTGAGATATAATTGCTACGATGAAAACTTTGTTACATGTATATGTATATGAGAGTTGAGTCAGAGGCTCTACGACCCCCTCCCCCTTACCAAAGTGGTGTTTTATAATGGAAATTCCTGAGATTTATGTTTAATGAGTTTCCAGGTGATAAACCAAAGAGTTCAATGATGGAATGGTTATAAGCATGATTAGAGATTGAGAATGGGTTGATAAGTACAGACATGAGCTAGAAAGATATCGGATTGACCGAAAGATTGTTTAATTTTCGCAACATTGCAGTTAGTGAAAAAGGTTAATTTTGGTAAAATGATCTATCCTGGTATGATGTCGAGAAATGTATTGATTGAAATTCCCTCATGAACTGGTTCTCTTAGTGAAGGGAATATTATGGAATTTGGGACGGCAGAAATAGTTAAAGAAATAATGTTCGAAAAATGAAATGTCGAAGCATGGTAATTACAGTGAACAGTTTGTGATTGTCTCTATTGAGATATGGTATGAGATTACCTGACACCTGAAATATTATTGGGGCTATCTAATCCCTGATGAATTCTTATATTATGAAAATGTTCCCTGATCTTAACGTTACACGAATGTGTTGTCAGTCTGATTGGATTATAATCTGCATGGTTCTATTTTTCTCTGGTATTTTGTTGTATTCTTTCTGTTGGGAATCGATAAGAAATTGTGTATAGTGCCATGATTCTATTTCTACCGATCATTGCTCTGATTGATTTTATATATAGATGAGAAGCATATAGTTCCGGTCGTATCTGTTGTTAGTGGTTTGGAATTAGGTTATTTTGGATTTCTTTTCTTTGAAAAACCATTAGGGTCTCTCATATTTTTATGAGTCTGGTTCTCGGTCTTCTGATGCAATGCTGTAAATCGTATTTCCTTATCATGGATTTCTTTATCTTGGATTTCCTTATTCTGGGCTTCTCCGTTTCAGATTTCTCTATCTTGGGTTTTCTAGATATTTTATCTTGTAACTTGTTGATCATGGCTTGCATTTAGAGCATGACCTCCAGCTTGTGATTGATATATATAAAGAACAAGTATGACTATACCTCTGAATTGATCCTGATAATGTGGTGAAATTTCAAGTCGCAATGTGTATGGTGGATTTCCTTTCTCAAGTAAGTTAATCAGAGTTAATGTATTCAGTTGAGATATCAGTATTACTTATGATAATGCATTTGTTATGGTCTTCGATTGGCATGATGAGTGAATTTGGAATGATGCATGTTGAATCGTTGACTAGAAGAGAGAATTTCTTGAAATATCAATTACGGATGAATAAGGTCGACTTGATTGTTCAATCTGTACGGAATAATGTTTAGAATTTAATGAGATGTTCATGCTTGAGAATAAGATTTCATTTCTTCACGGGAAAAAAGATGAATAGTCTAATTAAGAAGTGTATGTTTCCTAGAAGGATTGAATGTAATAAGAAGATCTGATATTGATAATGTGAAGATAATCTGGGTATTTAAAAATGCTGAAACGATCATTGTTTATCTTTGAGTACAAATTCTTGAAATGTTGAAAGTTTAAAGATGTATAGCAAGAATCATCAGAATTATTTTTGCCGTTTGGGAATTAGAATGGAAATAGAAAAGGTTAATATGGATTTTCTTGTCTGGATCGTTCCTGTCCTTGAAAGAGGAAAGTAATATGTATTGTTGTTAAACGTTATGGGATGTGCAAATTATGCTGGTATACCCAAATGCCTACTCACCAGATTCATAGGATTTCGTGTCTTTATGAATGTTGGATATCATGGAATTTTAATATCCACTAATCGGATTGAGATCCGGGATTCGTAGCATGATTTCTTGGGAAAGCTAGAGGAGGCTTTGAAATAAAAGGTAACTAAGAGTTGAATTGGACTGTATGGAATTACAAAAAGTATGAGGCCGAGATGAATTGACTAGTTTCACTATCTGAATCCGAAAAGAGTCAGGTGCGAATGTATATGTAACATGATGGTATGGATCAGACTTTTGAGTACATGAGCTTTCTGGTACAGATTAAGTTTCGATGAAAGTACTGTAACCACTTATGATTTTTGTTTGTGGAATCTAAAGAGATAGGCAGTAAAAGCTCAGATTGAGTGAAATTCTTTAACGTCGATTATAGGATTGAGGAATCCAAGTGAAAAACCAAAACCATTTTCTTGGTAAGATTTTCGGGGACAAAAATCCCTAAAGGGGGAGAAACGTAACATCCTGATTTTGGGCCTAGTCGGAACAGTGGTTTCGGGACCACAAATTCGATGAGGAAAATTTTATTTTTATTATATTTTTATGGTCTACGATTTCACGGAATGATTTCTTGAAAATTTCGTTCAAAAATTTTGACGTTTGGGCAGTCAATTTGGTCAGAAGGACTAAATTATAAAAAGCCCAAAAGTTGAGTTTTACATGTTAGAAGTGTCTAATTGTTATGAGTTTTTAAATTAAAGGTCCTTAAATGGTAATTAGACTATTTTGAAGTTTGTGGACAAAAATGGACATGGTATGATAGGTTTTTAAAAGTTTTTCATTAAAGGCATTTTAGTAAATTGGTAATTAAATGAATTAAAAAGCCAAAAATAAGCTAAATTTTCTCATCTTCTTTCTCATGGCCGAATGTCTCATGAAAAACACCATGGCTAGGGTTTTCAAGCTTTCCAAGCTCATTTGTAAGTGGTCCCGAACCCCGTTTTTAATGTTCTTTACATTTTTGAAGTCTCAGTAACATGTTCTAGCTATTTCTACCTTTTATTTGAGCTAAAGTTTGTGTTTAAAAATTTATCCATGAGTAATATGCATGCATTTTGATGTCTAATGGTAGAAAATGAGTGTTGGGTGTTAGATAAACAACTTTTGCTAAGCCATTTTACGTGAAAACGAGTAAAACGTTATAATCGGTAAAAATACCTAATGTTCATAAGAATATGTTAAAGTGAGAATTTGATATTTTCATAGACGGAAAAATGATCATAATGTCATAAAACATAAGAAAATAGGATGAAGTTTAATTTCCGAGCCTTGAGGCAAAAGTGCAAATATGCAAAAGTTTAGGGGTCAAAATAAAAATTTGTAAAAATATGATTTTTAGACCCATATAAATAGTGTGACTAATTAGTAGGCTAAATGTGATATTATAGATCAAGGAAATCGAGATTCAAGCTTAAATCGGGAAAATACAAGGTTATGGACTAAAATGGTAAATTGTCGTTTCTAGATCCGAGATAAGTTTGTGTGTTAATAATAATGCAATACCATGCATGAATGGTAATTCTCTAGTGATATGAAATAAATTGTATGATTTAATATGTTTAAGAGAAGTTGATGGATGGTGTGTATGATATGGAAAAATGTAAGGCTTGTTGTGTCATGTGAAATTGAATGGCAAATTATTGTAACACGAATTGGGTGTTAAATTACTATTACATGGGTTGTATGAATTGCTACACAGTTGTACTTGACCAGATTTTGACAAGTAAGTTTAGATAGCTTAAAGTAAACTCATAATATGCCTAATTGCATGATTTAAGAATGTATGATAATTGCATTTGTTAATGGCATGAAAACACATGAAATGCATTCTTAACAATGACATGTTGAAAAATGTCCCGGTTGAGGTTAAAAAGGAAGTTCGATGGATAAACCATGATTTATATGTGATTCGAGATCGTGCATGTGTTGCAGAAAGGATTTAGCCCGGACGGGTAATCCGTTGATCGCAAATATAGAAAGGATCTAGCCCGGACCGGTGTTCTTGAATGATCGAGCCTCCCAAAGAATATATGTGCATTAAGGATTTAGCCCAGATGGGTAATCTGATTAGGGTCTAAATTTAGCCTAGACTGGCAATTCAGTTCCAAACTCAGTAAGGGTGATTGTCGCTTTAAGGGATTTAGCCTGGACTGGTAATCCAGACATCACCTTTTGAGTTTATATTATGGGGGATTTAGCCTGGACTGGTAATCCCACCGTAAGATGTGAGGTTTGCGGGAGTGTATACCTGAAATGATCATTCTTATGAATTGATGGTTAATGGATAATCTATCGAGATTTCGTAAAAACTCAACGGGATTTGCATGAGATATATGTACAAGTGAAAGGATGTATGATGAGCTCTTCTAAGACAAATTTACATGGTGCATTGTCATGAGACTAATTTGATGATTGAGTGCATGTGATACGGAATTATCGTTTACTTGGAATGTATGACTAAGTGTGCCCATGAGAAATAATAACTTTTATATTGAGCTCCATTGTGAAAAATGAGTAAGGGATCCATGAAATGGTAAGTTCATGATAGTTGGAAATGATCTTATGATAGTGATCATTGTATTGTACCAAAACAGATTTGGATAACAGCATTGGTTTCACTTTGAGAATCTAATAAAAATAGTGGAAATTGAGTTAGAAGCTTAATAAAATATTAAATTAAATCTTAATGAGTCTAGTTTCACATAAAGGAAACGGTGCAAGCAAAAGAATTCTGTATCATGAGATATTTGAATTCTTGTAAGACAGAGTCAGAGTGATTCCAGACTCCCCTGTCTCAACTTTGGAAAACCACTAGAAATTATAAAAAGATAATTATGAGTTAAAATTAATTTGAATGAAATCCTTAATGATTCTATTTTCAGGAGAAAGAGACAGGAACATTATCCTAGTCTTGTACTAGGAGATAAATAAATTTTAGTGAAGAAAGGTCGAAGCTGTCAAATAACGAAATATGGGAGACTTTGAATAATAAACTAAACTTATTTGCTAGACCAAAAATTCTGAAAATTTTATGATAAGAAGAGCTATGAGTCTAGTTTCTGGTAAAATTACCAGATCTTAATTTGGAGTCCGAATATAAATAATTTAATGACTGTGACTCGGGAAAACAGCTTAGCTGGAATTTGAATAAATAGAAAGAATATGAAAATAACATGTTATCGCATTGCTTATTATATTCATGTGAGCTTACTAAGCGAAAAGCTTACTCCCTCCTTTCCATTTCTTTTAGTTTTGTCTGGTCTACTCGGGGTTGGAGATCGTCGGAGGCAGCATCGCACTATCGAGCTATTATCCTTAGAGTATTAGCATGTGTATGTTAAATGTTTTCATGTGAGTGGCATGTATAGACTTAGTTTTTCTATGATGATTATTGTTGTGATTAGCCAAAGGTATTGGCTTATATCAATTGTTGATTATAGCCATGAAATGTGGCTTATAATGATTTGGCTTGTAAGCCTATTTATTCATGATATGTGTTAATGTCTTGCGATGTAGCTAGACTAGTTTATCATGAGTAGGTGGAACTAATGCATAATAATGAGCTAATGATGAATGCCATTGAAATTGTGTATGTGTATGCATGTAAAGATGACAAAAAGGCATGGAAATTAGCCTAAGTCTTGACCACACAGGTAGAGACACGGCCGTGTGTCTCAACCATGCGGAGGACACGGCCTCTGGCCACGGACGTGTGCCTTGGCCGTGTGCCCTTAAACGGTTGCTGACGTCACAAACAGAGAGTTACACAGGCTGAGGACACGGGTGTGTCCCAAGTCACACGGATTTGTGCGACCACACGGCCTACCCCACACGGGTGTGTGACTTTCCAAAGCATGAAAATTGGTTAAGTTGCCCAAAGATTTCCAAAGTTCTCGGTTTAGTCCTGAACCACCCTATTGTATGTTATAGGCTTCGAAGGCCTGTATAAGGGACAATATGCATGTGTTTGAAAAGTTTTAATTTTGGGCAAAATTTGGTGACCCGGTTTTGTATGTTTGTGAATGTTTAAGTCTGGTAACGCCTCGGGCCCTGTCAGACGCTGGATACGGGTGAGGGGTGTTACATATACCTAATTTCGAATTAAATTAATTAACCACACGGCCTAGCACACGGGCATGTGGCATGGCCATGTTCACAAGTCAGAGAGTTACATGGGGTCAAACACGGCCTACAGCACAAGTGGGTCCCAAGGTCACACGGGCGTGTACCTTAGACCACATGGGCGTGTGAGCCCTTCATCTTGGAAAATTTTTGAAAAGTCGCGAAAAATTCTTAGAGTTCCCGATTTAGTCCCAATTTGTTTCTAATGCACATATTCAGCCTCGATGGTCCAATTAAGGGATGTGTTGACTGATATCGATTAATGGATAGTAATTTACATAAATTATCTATAAAATCTTCTTAAAGTTTTGATAATGCTCTGAAACCCTATTCTAACGATGGATTTAGGTTAGTGGTGTTACAAAACCATATCAAAGACAGTATAACCACATAATCTTTTCCAAACTCAGGCTGAATCAAAATAGGTGCTTGAATCAACATAGGCTTAAGTTTCTCAAAATTGGCTTGCTGATAATCAGTCCATTTAAATGAAGTATTCTTTCTCAACAATTTTGTTAAAGGAGTAGCAATCGAAGAAAACCCTCAACGAATCTCCGATAATAGTTTCCCAGTCCAAGAAAACTCTGATTCTCGAACACATTCTTAGGCTATTTTCACTCCACAATAGCCTCAATCTTCTTAGGGTCCAAACAGATACCTTCGACAGACACCACATGACCTAGAAAAGCAACTTCTTTTAGTCAGAACTCACACTTGCTAAATTTAGCAAAGAGTTTCTTTTCTAAGAGAATTTACTGTACAATCCTTAGATGCTCATCATGCTCAAACTCAATCCTAGAGTAGACTAAAATATTGTTGATAAAGACAACGAAAAACTGATCGAGATATGGTTGAAAAAATTGATTCATCATATATATGAATGTAGGCAACGCATTCATAAGACTGAAAGGCATTACCAGGAATTCTTAATGACCATATTGAGTCTTAAATGTAGTTTTAAGCACATCTGATTCTTTCACTTTAAGCTAATAATACCCTGACCTTAAATAAATCTTGGAGAACACCTTCACTCATTGAAATCGATCAAACAAATCATTAATCCTAGGCATTGGATACTTATTCTTTATGTTCAACTTATTTAATTGCCTATAATCGATAGACATCCTCATAGAACCATCCTTCTTCTTGACAAACAATACCAGAGCTCCCCATGGTGAAACACTTGGTCTAATGAACCTACAATCCAGAAGCTCTTAAAGCTAAATCTTAAGTTCTTTATGCTCTTTAGGTGCCGTGTGATAGGGAGCAACGGACACTGGAGTTGTACCAGGCCATATCTCAATTCCGAATTCAACTTCATGATCAGAAGATAACCCAAGCAATTCCTCTAGAAAGACGTCTGGAAACTCCTTAACAGTGTAGTTACTATTCATAGAAGAACTACTAATAGTGGCATCTAGAACATAAGCTCGATATGCTTCACATCCTTTTCTAACCAATCTTTTGGCAACCAAAGTGAAAATTACATTTGACAAGTAATCTTTATGCTCACCCAAGATCACAATTTCTTTCCATTAACTGCCTTCACCGTCACCCTTTTTGTAACACAACCTAAACTAACTTGGTGCTTGACCAACTAGTTCATTGCCAAGATCAAATCAAATTCGTTGAATGGTAACGCCATCAAATCGGCTAGGAAAATTTCACTCTGAAATTTAAAGGACAACGTCTATAAACTTTATTCACCACAGTAGATTGCCCTAAAAGACTAACCACAGAAATAACACTAACAATATATTTTACCCTAATTCCCAATTTATCAGACATAGAGTAGGAAATATACGAATGGGTAGAACTTATATCTATCAAGGAAAAGTACTTGTGATAACATCATCTGTATCATAGTCCTCTCTACGCCTCACTGCATAAAACAAGGCAGGTTGTCTCACCTTAGTTTTACTTGCACCTTAACCCGATGCTCATTGTCCCGCATTACTAGCTCTGTTATTACTCTGTCCCATTTGATTCTAATTCTGATTCGATTTTGGTGCTTGCATTTGCTCAACCATACATGTACAATCCCTAACATGATTATCCAAAGATCTACATTTTAGACATGCTCCCAATATCCTTCAACATTCCCCTGAATGACATTTCCCACAATGAGCACATTCTTAAGTCCTACCTCTAGCACTAACTGTAGCTGAATTTTGCTACGGTCTATTATCCCTGGCTCTCTTCATAGGACACGAGTTAAAGCAACTAGAGCAAAAATCCCTCTTAACTAGAATCTTAATCTTATCCCTCTTCACACCCTCCACACGTTTTACCTCCTCTAATATATTAACCTTCTCTACCAAAGTCTCAAAAACTCTCTCTTGAAGCGGAGCAACCTAAACTTTCAAATCATACCATAGCCTATTCTCAGACCTAACACACTTATCTTACTTAGTAGCTATCATACCTTGTGCATATCAGCTCAATCTTAGAAATTTTGCCTCGTACTCAGACATTAACTTATCGCCTTATTTTAGCTTAATAAACTTGAGCCTATGAGCTTCCACATATCTTGTGCCTATATACTTCTTCTGAAATGCACTCTAAAAATACTCCTAAGTTATTCTCTCAGCTTGAGTGCCCCAAATAATAAATTGCCACTAGCAGTAAGCCTCAACCTTTAGGAGTGACACTATACCCTTCAATTTCTGTTCTGAGGTACAATCCAGATCATTTAAAATCCTCTTAGTAGCCTCCATCCAATACTCAGCTACTGTAGGAGTTGTCCCAGCAACTTCCCAAAATATCTCAGCTCCATTAGAACGAAGCCTCTTAGTCACAGAACTATAGCCCCTAGCACCAGTTTTTGCTCTAGCAACCCTTTGCAATACCATCAAAAAGTTTGAGATATAACACCATAAACAAGGTCCGGAGTTACATCCTCATTAGCAAACTCCTCAAGCTCTTAATTCACATTATCCATATTAGGTTCATTATCATTAGGATCGACTGCAAGCTTTAGCGTATGTACTTGTGTCGTAGATGACTCATCTTGAGCCGCACAACAATGTGCTCCACGAGTTCATACTCCACGATTATTCATTTTGATTAATGTCTTTTGAAAATCTACAATTCAAAAATATTATTGATTATTCACATGTATTTATAGTCTTATGATCAAGAATTTTTAATAATCATAAATTTTCATTCTAAATCTCAATGGATACATCATCTAAAGAGGAATCGACATCAGATTCTCAAAAATTTGGTTTTGAAATTTAATAATAATTTTTTTTAAAAAAATTCTCTTTAAAACATGCATGCAAAATCAATTAAAAATCCACAGTTCGAGTTTTGAACTCTGGATCTGATACCACCAAATGTAACCACTCAAACCTGGCCTAGCCTTTATGGCCAAATTTCGAAAGTCACATTAATTCTGTAGGAAATCTTTTTCTATTTAAAAAAAATCATGTTTAAATTGTTTTTATTAAAATTTTCTACCACTTTGGAATAATTTATTAACATTGAAAAACATTTAGTAATACATTATTAATTTGAGCAAATTTTTTTAAGATAAATCAGTTTATCACTTTTAAATGTTTTAAGAAGGAAACTTGCAGTATAGATTTAAAAACGCTATGTACAAAAGATCTGTATGTAAACAATTTGCAGCGGACTTAATAATACTTTAGAAAACTTTATATGCGATATTATTTTAAAATGGGTCAACATTTTAAGTTCTAAAATCAGTGACTAATATGTTTAAAAATGCATCATTTATGCATGCACAATAGTTATTTTATCAAAATTATAACAACAATCCAAAGTCCAATGTCAAAAAGCAAACCCAAAGAGTTTATAAAGTACTTTATTAAAATTTAATCCAAGAGTTTCCTCCAAGTGTTGTATCCAAGTCCTACGCACGGGCATTATCTAAAAAGTTTATCTAAAAAGTTTATGAAATCTAAAGGAGTGAGCTAATAAGTCCAATGTAAGTTTTATATCAAGCTAAATATCAAATATCACTTTAAACATTACAATATTATTTCCATACACATGATAATCAAAACTGCAGACTTTTATGCATATGATTATGTCAATGCAAATTTTCATAAAAATAATTATGCATGTTTCTCAAAACATCATACCCATCACCGCTACACACCAAAAGGAGTTATCTAGAACTCATCCATCCAAAACACACCAGCACATATGTGGACAAAACCACCAAATTCGCAGACTAGCTTCCAATACACATAATTCTAGTCAAGCCACCAAAATCGCAGACAAGCTATCGAAACAAATGTGGATAAACCACCAAAAATGCAAATTATTAAACTGCCACATCTTGCTTCTTACACAATGTCCCAACCCTATTAATGCATCATGACATCAAATTCATTATCAAAACAATAAGCATGTTAAACATGCATTCATATACAAATCCAGTATCGATAGTTATGGTAGCCCATGCTTTACAAAACGAACATACAATCCTTCATATCAAATAGAAGTTACAATCACAAATATGGAAAATTTTGCATGGAATAAATAGCCATCTTTGATAAAGAAAAATTTAATAATGGATGATAGCATTGAAACTTGGACTTGGTTCACTTAAGAGTTACTTAAGGTGCTTAACCACTAGACCACTTCAATCGCTTGTTAATGAAATGACAACAACAACTAGAATTTTGGGATGTGGCATAGGTTTTCTTTCTCTTTTCCTTTCCTTTCTCTTTTCATTTTTAGTTTAATTTTTCTCTTTTCTTTTTAGAGTAGATTTTATTCTTATAGTTTTTTTTTCTTCTTTCCTGTAAAAGATTTTGTAAATGAAGATGGATGAAGCTTTTGGATGCCATTGGTTCCACATCTAAATTAGCATTTCTTATTCTTATCTCTTTATTATGCTAATTAACTGTTCGATGAAATGTTTGTTTGGATGTTAAGCTTTATTATGTTCTAAATTGTTGGATAGTTGGTTAATTGGCTGGTTGTTAGCTTAAGTTAATGTCTATTTTTGATTGATTGGTTGCACGATTATATCAAAATGCTTAATACATTAGAATTGATGCCTCTAGTAGAAAACCTAGATACATGAAACCGAAAGGAGAGTTTATCCTTAGATAGTTCAATATAATTATGTCGAGTAGTGAGATCGAGAGGAAATTCTTAACTAAAAGTGGAAACCAACATAATTGATATAGGCTTATTAGTTTAATGAGTAGTTAACTAACCAATTGATCACCGTTTAATCGTTTACATTATCTAAAATATTAGGAAGAAAGTTTAGGGCTAGTTTAGCATTGCGTCTTGAAGCACTTTTGGGCCAAAAAGCACTTTTAAGCACAAGCTAAAAATTTATGCTTATGCTTTTGGCCAAAAAAGTGCTTTTGCAAAGCATTTTTTTGTCCCAACAACACTTTTGAAAAGTTCAAAAGCATTTTGTTTGGCAATGCTTTTATCTCAAAAGTGTTTTTTGTCCCAAAAGTGATTCTGAGAAGCAATGCTAAATTGGCCCTTAGCTTAGTTAGTTTAATTAATAGTTTAATTTTAGTTTATAAAAAAATTTATTTTGGACTTGAAATAATAATTTCCAACTCAACTAGGTTAGTAATTGCTTAATTTATAATTAACTTGATAAATACATTTACCCACTTGGAAATCCTTTAGGTTTGACCCTTGGAATACTACGGTGTTCCATTGGAAACTATAAATATTACAACTGACATTGTTTGCTTGCTATTAAAACCCACTCTTTAAATTGCTTCATAAAATATTTTGTTTTCCTGTGCACAAGCGCAGACGAGTGAAGTTGTTGTCACCGTTTTCGGAGATTACGATGGTGCAAATGTGTAGTCAAGTTGGTTACTTTTGAAGCAATATTAGTCGAAAGATAAGGAAATTAAATAGTGCTTTTTATTTTGTTGTATAGTGTTTTATTTTTGTGATTTTATTTTAATTTACCTTGTTGAAGATTTAGCTTAATCATGTTTAATAGCAACAGATATAGGTGGTTGGGAGAACAATACAATTATGAAGGTCAATCGAGTTCAAAAAATGGAGATTTGGCGAACCATTGGAGATATGTGGCGATTATGGATGGCAAGATTGTAACAGTCCAATTTAGACCCTAATCAGAACGGTAGTTTTGGGACCACGAATCTGAGTCAGAAAAATATTTAAAAATTATTTTATGTTTTTATTATGTGTGAATTTGTGTGTGTGAAATTTTCGTGCTTTAATTTTATCGTTTGAGTGTCTGATTTAATAAAAGGGCTTAATCGCGTAAAATGAAAATTTGATGTTTATTGTAAAAGGGCCGAATTGAATGTGTCTTTATAAGTGGAAGTATTTAAAATGTAATTTGGCCATGAGAATATGTGATGGACGATAGTAACCTTAATGTATAATGGTTTTATATTTTAAGTTAAAGGTTAAAATGGTAAATCATGAAATAATATATGTTATAATAAAACATAAAAATAAAAAAAAACCATGCATTTGTTCATATTTTTGACTGAAAGTTGAGAAAGAAAGAAAAGAAAATAAGCTTAGGGTATTCGGCCTTATCCAAGCTTGATTCAAGGTTAGTTTTTGTTCAGTTTTTGATAATTTTTACATTTTTGAGATCGTTGCTATGTTATCTACAAAGTTCATGCTTGAATTTTTTTATTTTGATGAATATTTTGAGTTATGCCATTGATTAATATTTGAGCTATGTGATGTTAGTTGATGAAATATGAAAGATATGTTTTGGATTAACATGTTTTGTATTGGAATTTTTGATGATTTTGAGTAATTAGGACTAAATTACAAAAATAATAAATTTAGGGACTAAAATTTGAAATAAATGAAATGTATGGACTTGTATGAACATAAGGAAGATTCAGCCTAAGCATGGTATATTGAAATTTTGCATATTTTGTGTTTTGTGCAATTTGGACTAAATTGTAAAAAGTGTGAAATATCAGGGGTAAAATAGTAATTTTCCCATTTATTTGTTTTTGGACTAAATTGAGTGAAAATATGTTTGACTGAGTTTAATTTGAATATGTTTAGATCAAGAACCAAAGAAATCAGATTTGGATTGGGGGAAAACTAAAGTTGTCGATTAGCTGTCCCGTTTCGTTTTTCATCGTCCGAAGTAAGTTTATAAGCAAATAGATGTTATTTATTTGATTAAATACGAGTTATATATGCTGAAATGTATAATATAAAAATATGTATATGATAGCCGAATTGAATATGCTTGATAGCTATGTGTACAAGTTCGATTCAATCGAGTTACGACGTCCGAAAGCCCGTACGAACCTTAGGAATAGTTAGGATACATATGTCATGACATAGGATCTTATATGTGTTTTCGTGTAAGACCATGTCTGGGACGTTGGAATCGATGTATGTGGTTACATGTAAAACCATGTTTGGGACATCGGCATCGTATTTGATTCGTGGAAGAACTTGTCTGGGACAGTGGCAGCGATTTGAGATAGCATGTAAAACCACGTCTGTGACGTTGGCATTGTTTGATATATGTGATTATCCAAGTATCCTATTCAATTTCGAATGGTTCAACGGGCAACGATAGGTTGTGATTGAATGTGTAAAATGAGTAAGGGTGATCAGGTATGTAATAACCTATTCCTTATTTGAAATAAGGTAAGTTGGTTACTTGATTTGTGATGCAAATAAGGTATGCTTATATATGAAATGTATATTCGGCCAAAGGTTTGTATAGTGATATTATAATGGTGATTTATATGCAAACCTATATAAATGATTACATTCGATCTTATGAATAGATGTATATGAATTTATGTAAGTTAGATTATACAATTGTACCATGGTTTTGAAATTTAATGATACTTGAATAATAGATACATGTATATTCGGCCAATGTAAAATTGTATATGGAAGTATATGTTATATATGAATTTTTGGAGCTCGAAAATAAATGCAATCAGGATAGTATAAACTAGTTTGATTAAAATGAGTTGATATTGAGTTATTTATTTGCTTATGACTTACTAAGCTTTAATAGCTTACTGTGTGTTATATTTGTCTCTGTTTTATAGATTTTGAAGTTTAGTTATGAGCTTGGGGATCATCAACAAAGTCCATCACACTATCGACTGTTGTTGGTATTTGATAAGTTTACATTTGAACCTATGGCATGTATAAGCTAGATTGTTTTTGGTTAAGTTTGAAGTATGTATATATTAAGCCATGCGAAAATGGCTAATATGTTATGTGAGAATATGAAACTTTAGTTAAGATTATATGTGTTATATGCTTTGTAAATGGTTGATGATTTTGGATGGAATTGTGGTTGATTCGGCTATGGTTATGCATAGATAAAATATTCATGTGAACTTGATTGTTATGTTCGGTTATGGTATTACATGTGATTTAGCATCAATGGATATTTGATTATGTCCAAACATGGTAAGAGATTATTTTGATATATTTGTTACATGGTATATAAGTTTTGTGTTTGGGTAAATATATTTGTATTTGGTTAGGTGATAAAATATAAGTGATGGTTATTAACTAATTGTGATTCGGCATTTGTATATGTATACGTATATAATGTATTGGTATGATATTTATATATATGATAAGATATATTTGTAATGCATTTGATTTGAGGTGTAAATTATGGTTGGTATATATGTATATTAATTCATTTCCATGGTAGGATATATGCATATAAAGTGATAGGGAAAAATGAAGAAAATGTAACCTTGAGCATAGCATGATTATTAAGCATGTTTATATTCAGTTAATGCTTTGAAAAAAATGACCAAATGAATAGTGAATTTTGTATTGGTAAAACAAAAAGGTAATATGAACTTTAAATGATGCATTTATGCTCTGTTTGGTCAAAATGATGTGATCATGTGTAATTGATTTTGTGAGTTCTATTTATATATGATTTTTATTTAGTATGCGATTGAAGTGTAATATGGTTTGAATATTTTATGCATTATATAAGTTGCATTAAAGTAATATTCGGCTATATGGTCATGACATTAAAGTTGATTATGAGTTTAGACAACCATTAATGTAATAGTTTGTTTGATTTGTAATATGCACAAATGATTCGTCATGTTAACTAGATATATTGGCATATATTCAATATTTGTGTTTGAATGTCTTAATGTTTATACACGGAATTTGTCATGTAGATATCTATTTTATGATTTTGATTAATCGAATGCTATGAGAGAGATGTAAATATATTTCGTATAATTAAGTTGTAATCTCTTAAGCATGAATAACAATGATTAACATCTTTTAAGCTGTGTATGGTTCGATAATGCCTTATAACCCTAATTCGGTGACGGATACAGGTTAAGGGTGTTACAAAGATTATTCATACGAGCATCCTTATGGTTTGTATAGATATGCAACTGAGATGGGTAGCTACAATCAAGGGTGGTTGGATAATTATCCGACACAAGATTCATATTCTTCATATTACTATCTAGAAAGTAATATGGGGAGTGATGAGTACATGGAAGACCCATCCCTTGCTATACGGGTTGGAATGTTGGAGAAGAACATGTCTTTATTACAAGATGATGTGTCCTCTATGTCCAATATGGTGGAGTAAATATTGGAAGCCTTCCAAAACCAAGTTACAATGAACACTCCGATAGAAGAGGCCAAGCATGATATTCCCGAGCTCGAGGAAGAAGACCACTCCACCGTTGTTAAGGATGATGAGTTGAACATAAGTGTTCAACAAGAGTTCGAAATTGAAGGCCATGATGAGGTTTCAAGAAATGAAGAAGGTTTCTTCACTCCGATTGACATAGGATTAGGAGTAGGAGTAGGAATAGAGTTAGATGTAGATGTAGATAAAGATGTAGATGTAGATAAAGAGCTAAATTGGGAACTAAGTGAAGGTGTGGAGGAGTCGACACACTTTACGACTATTGTTGAAGAGAAGCCAACTGACGAACCTAACGAGCATATCTACTTTTTGTTTCAAATGGAAAGTAAAGCTCAGTTATCTACAAATTATTGCTACATCAAGTCTGTGATGCTCGAGGCTATAGTACCCTAGAACGGGTTTTGGGGTTGGTTAGGCTTTAGAGAGAAGTGGCTCGTGATGTGGTTATCTCGATGATCGGATATAAGATGAAAGAAATGTCTTTGATCGAAGAGGGAGGTCATTGTCTCAAAAATAAATAATAAACACCGATTCAAAGTGTTGACGACCTCATGGAAGTTCTCTTACGATGGCGATACGAATCACCCCAATTATTGAGGACTTCAATAATTTTTATTTGTGTTCTTTTTTTATTTTAATTATTTTGTGTTTGGTGTGTTTGCTTTGTTTTTCTATGTAGGTCTACCCACTGAGAGCTACACAATATTGAGAGCTTTAATGAAGTCTGAGGATTATACCATTTTGCTGCACTTACATTGGATAACGGGAGTCTCCTTAAACTTTATCTTTAGTTGGGACACATTGGGGACAATGTGTAACTTAAGTGTTGGGGGTGTATATAGATTTTATCTTTGTTTGTTTTTTTTGTATATTTTCTATTTTTGCAAAATTTTCAAAAAAAAATTAAAATTCTTCAAAAATATTTTCATTGTTTTTCATTTTTTTTTTTGTTTTTGCATGGTGCTGACAATAATTAAGAAATAGGTCATTGGTTGTAAATATCGATGTAACACCCCAAATTTGGGCCTAGAAGTATTAGGTCTTGAGCATGGGAACAGTTGGGAAGCTACTCATAAATATTTAATTGTGCAAGGAAGTGACACAACTGTGTATCTACTTCAATGGTTTTGTGTTCTGAGAGTGTTTGGGAAGTCATGGGTTCATGCCCTGGCTTCCACAAAATTTTACTTTTTAAGGATAAAACCCCTATCTTTGGCCAGTAGGGTTATAAGTTTATTTTGGTAAAAACATGTCATAAAAAGCCTGCTAGCCTAGTGGTAAGTGGCGTATGGAGTGTGCAAGGGGTTTGAGGTTCGAATCCCTACTTGAGCAAATGGAAATTATTTTTTACTAAGGGCCAGTGGAGGAGGTTGTGTTTGACCGAAACACCAAGAGTTTGAATGGGGTTGTTGTATAGCCGAATTTGAGGAGTAAAAAGGGGGATTTTCAATTGTTGAGGTTTGTGAACAGGAGGAATTTTAGGAGAGGTTATGGGAGGAAAATTAGGGATGTTGAAAGAGTTTTGCCGAATAAGTACTCTAATGAAAGGGGGAATTCGGTTTTGGGGAGTTCTCTCTGCTTTTCAGTTGCTGGCAATACATGTTGGGTTCTTTTCTCTTCTCACTTTCTTGGTAGCTGATTTATGCTAAGGGATTTTACAGGTACTTTTCTTTTTGTTCATTTTTTATTTTGCTCTTCAATTTCAGTGCCCTACTGACCATTTGTGCTTTCCTCCCCTACCTCTTTAGCAATCACATTTTTATTAGTTATTGCCTTGTTGTTAGCCGAACATATCTCTTCCCTCTCTCTCAACTCTGTCAGCTTTGCTAGCCGATTCTCTCCTCCTTTTCTTCCCTTGTTCTTATAGACCGATTGTGTTCCTTCTCTATCTCTCTTAATCGGTTACTTTTTTACTGATTTTCCTTCCTTTCTTGTCCTCTCATTTAGTTATTTTTAACCGAATTTTACCCCTTTCGTTTACCCTCACTGTGTCGCTCTTCTTTCCACTACTCTCTATCGATTTTGAGGGTAGTTACAAGTGCCTGGGGCGGTGTTTCGATAAGACTAACTCTTGGTTTAGATCAAAATATGCTTACGATTAGGCGTTAACAGGAGGTTGGTTGATTTACAGGTTGTAACTGAGGGCTTGTGTGATCGTCCTCTCTCGACTGATAAGGTGAAGAAGATTCTGGTTGTCTCATCAAGGTAAGGGGGTTTACGATTGGATGATTTCAGAGTAGTATAATAGTATTATTTAGGTGCTGACTTATTAAGTGTTTACCTATGCTTAGTTGGTACACAAGAACTTGTCAAATGAGAGGGAAAAGATCCTCTATTGGTGTTAGGGTGGACGAATCCCCTCTCGTGGCTTGTTCGAAGGGTTTAAAGGTGTGAGCAGTTTCTTCTCTCGGCAATTAGAAGCAAGGTGTGTAACCACACTGCCTTTATCGTAAATTGGCTAAAGCTGAAAAGTATGTCTCCTGACGCTACCTGAGCATGCGCTCGCTCGTGTGGTAATCTGAACGCGTAAATCGTGGGCGTTAGATCGTAGATGCCACTATGACCGATTTCATGGGCTTAGGCCGTTTTGGGCCACGCTGGGCTGAAATGGGCCTGTGGGGCCTACACGGTTAAACCACACGAGAGTGTGGAGAATATTAGGCCAGGTTGTGCAGTATACACGGCCAAGGCCATTTTTGGGCTTCGTGGGCTACACGAGTGTGTGGGCCCACATGGGCTCGCATTATAGGCCTTGGGCCCATTTTCAATGTTTGACTATTAAGGTTGCACGGGTCGCCCAAGACTATTGTGACCTTCTGTTGGGTCGATAAGCGTACCTGAACCTTATGTGATAAAATGACAATTTTGCCCTTATGTGATAAAATGACGATTTTCCCCTTATGTGATAAAATGACAATTTCGCCCTTATGTGGTAAAATTACGATTTTGCCCTTACGTAATAAAATGATGATTTTGCCCATATATGATAAAATGATAATTTTTCCCTTATGTGATAAAATGACGACTTTGCCCTTACGCGATAAAATGACGATTTTACCATTATGTGATAAAATGACAATTTTGCCCTTATGTGATAAAATGACTATAATACCCCTATAGGGTAAAATGACTGTAATACCCCTGTGAGGTATGATAATTGATTTGCTTTGCGATGTGTGTGACTGTATTTGAGTATGGCACTATATACATGTATGTTGCATCCATGTAAGATATCATGATACGATGCATGACATGTTGCATGTGGTTGGGATTATTCTTTTGGAGGAAGTGTATTGTACTGATATGGTCGCACAGGTCACACAAGACGACTGTGGAGTGTAGGCCTACTGCAATTACTGATTAGTGCCACAATCGGTACTATATTTGGAGAGTAGGGATGGGTGGGTCGATTTTATCCCCACATGGAGTGTAGGGCTGGACAGAGTGGAGTGTAGAGGATGGATGGGTATGACTTTCTATTTGCATTCTGCACTGATTATTGTTATTGCATTGATTATGGTTACTGCACTGATTACTGCCACTGCTACTGTTACTGTAATGGGCCATGGCCCTAACTAATATTGAACTGTTACTGATATGGGCTTAAGCCAGACTGTGTTGTTCATTGTTTGTTTATTATTGGGATTACACACTGAGTTTTTGTAAACTCACCCATTTGTTTTAACTGTATAGGTAATCCCCAGTCATAGGCGGATCGGTGCTGCGAGGGACTCAAAGGTGGCCACACAACTGCTCTTGCTTTCATTTTTAACTTTTAATTTATAAGTAGTTTTGTTTGGGTATTTTTTTGTAAAATGCCTCTTCAAGTTTTATTCTTTAATTTGGGCTTTTATTAATTTATTATGATTTATATCTATTAGCGGTAGGATGCCGGTTTTCAAAAGATATGCATGATTTACCAAAATACCACGAATACGCAAAACTGTTTTAGAAGCTTTCGCGATAAACGAAATTTTGGATTTTATAATGTTTTAAAGTAAATACTTTTGATAGTGACGCAAGTTTTAAAATTATTTTCTAGATCACAAAGAGGCTAAATAAACATTGGGCTTTTCAAACATTATCATGTTTTGCAAAAAACATTTCAATGTGACATCACCAGATTCGACCATAACGTCCAGGCCGGGTTTGGGGTGTTACAATCGAATAAGTATGTTGAATTGTCAATCATATAAATTTTGACCAATACTAGATAATTCAATGTTTTTAATTGTAGACTAATTAGTTTGATTAGTTAATTTGTATGATAGATTGGAGGTAATAACCTTAAATGAAAATGTATAAAGTGTATCATAGGATGAATGATGTAACGACCCAAATTTTAAGGTCATCGGAAAATTAAATTTTCGGGTCATAATTTTTGTAAAATGAATTCGTAAATATTTATTAGAAATATTTACGAAGCTAGTAGTGTAGTTAATTAGACTTTGGTTAAGTAAATTAGCTTGAATTAAGGCTAATTTAGTGAAAGGACAAGATTGAATATAGTGTAAAAGTTTAATTGTAGAATAGAGAAAATTCAAGGGATTAAATTAGCAAATAAGCCTTAAGTGACAAGTGTGTGGTAAGTATAAATAAATGTGTATAATTTTAATTGGTACAAATGTATGAATATATATATGTATTTACTTAATATTTTAAGAAATAATAATTATAATTTAAAATATAATAATAATGATATAATATAATAGTTATAATAAATAAAAGAAATAAAAACATAAAGAAAAAGGAAAAAGAAGGGTACGAACAGAGCAGGGAAAGAAAGAAAGAAAAAAAGAAAAAAAAAAGAGAGGAAAATTTAGGGTTTTGGAGTTTCAAGCTTAATTGGTAAGTCAATTTGATCCCTTTTCTTGAAATTTTGATGTTTTTGGAATCCTAGAACAAAACTCTACTTGAATTATGTAAAAACATTAGGAAGTTAATGAATTTTTAGATGTTGACTAAGTTGTATAAATTGATGAATTATGATATTAAGTGATAGAAATTCAAGTTAGAAGTGGGAGAATGATTAAATTGTATAGAGAGATATAAGTTTTGTCATAGTAGGGATTAAATTATTTAAATTGTAGAATTGATGTTTTATGTTGAATATTAAGAGTTGAAACTTGTTTAAAGTAGGTATAAAATGAAAATATAAGGTTTATTTGAAGAGAAAGAATGGTTATGGTAGAAGAACCTAATTGGAAATATAATAAAAGTTATATGGAAATAAAAGAATGTGTTATTAAATAACATATATTGAAAATTTAAATGTTAAATTTTATGTAGCCAACGTAACACCGAAAACGTCATCGAAAAAGGGAAAGGAGAAAGTGAATAAGGATATCAAATAAACCCGAGAATTTCGGTTTGTATTTCTATAAACTATGCTTAATGATTTATTACAATGTAATTGCTATTCTTAATTATAGAATGTATAAAGAATGCGATAATGGAACTGCTACTGTTTCTGTATTATAGTGATATGATTTAAATACCCTATTAATAGTGCCGAGCTAGTCGGATATAATTGGCATGCCATAGGATTAGGAGTATTCAGGGATATTCCGACTGTGTGTCGATGAGACACTATACATGTCGACTCATCGTGGATCGCTCCAGATTCGTTCAAGAGGTACTCAGTACTGATCGTGGATCATTCGTTTGTACCATTACGATGTATTCGGCTTCGGCCGATGAAACATTGTATAATATCCCCGGTGTGTGGGTTGGATCCGCGAATCCGTCCAAGTCTGAGTTATGCTAATAGGGGTAAATGAAGGTACTATAGTCTGACTGTTATCGATCATATGAATAAGACTGAATGATGACTGTTAATGAATATAATGACATGCTGATGTATGACTAATGAAAGTATTGAACATTATAAAAGGTATATGAAGAATTGTTTAATTACATTTATGAATTATAAGATGAAGGCGAATAAGCCATTAAGATTTGTAAAATGAAAGCTTAAAGCTAAAATGTTTGTACATGGCTTATTATTATTTTAAGTATTAGTTTATAGAAATACCACTGAGTGTAAACTCAGCGTACGGTTTGTTTCCGTGCGTAGGTTAGGTACAAAGTATAAAAGATCTCAGCATCCGAGTCAACTCCTAAACTCAATACTTGGTGATGTATCTATCTATGATGATTGGCATGTACCTAGGTTGTTTAATGTTATTTTGGTTATAAGTTATGTTAATGAAGAATGATAATAGTTAGTTAACAGTTGTAAGGAGAATACTATAATGTATAATCTTTTGAATTGAATACAATGGCACATGGGTGCAAATTTTGAATGGTTTAGCTTAAGGCATTATTGAGTATATGTGTTAAGTTATAAAATGATAGTTTAATGAGTATTAAATTTGTTTTTAATTATATCTGGATTGGTTGAATGAAGAAATTTTATAGTACTTGCTGTCTACAAATTGCAGGGTTGGTAATTTTTAGAATACAAGGTTCATTTCGAGTCCACATGGTTTGTCAAAGAGGCGTGTAACCAAGTCGTGTGAGACACACGGCTTGCACACGGGCATGTTGTTAGGCCTTGTGTCCCCTGCACCTAAATAGTTACAGACAAGTTAGTCCACGGGCGTGTGCCTTTGTTGCCACGGCCGTGTCTCAAAGTCAGTTTAGTACACAAGCAGGTTACACGAGCGTGAGCCATGGTCGTGTTTAAAAGTTAGTGTTGCACACGAGCTGAGGACACGGGCGTGTCCCAAGTCACACGGGTGTGTTAAGTAGACTACATGGGCATGTGTAACTGTTTAAAGGACAAAAAATTTGAAATCAAACGAGAAATTTTCTAAACTTACAATCGAGCCCCAGTTTATTTTAACTATATTTAATAGGTACTGTGGGCCCATTAAAGCTATGGTTGGATGTGCTAAATTTCATTTATTCATGACTTTAGTATAAATGTACTGAAATGACCGGTAATACTCTATGGTCTTGTTCCAGCAACAGGACGGGGTTAGGGGTGTTACAAATGAAGTATATGTATCCTTGTAGATAAATGATTTGAATTGTTAATTATGTGTTTAAATAGATGTATGCTTGATAGAATTGGTGTTGTGTGAATAATTCAAGAAATACCTTAGGCATTGTTTGAATTATCCTAGAGCCTAAAAGCTTACCTTTTGCTATGTACCTCTAGTTCCCATATAGTTGAGCCTTAAGCATCCTTTTCCTTGTAACATTAATATCAAAACCTTGAGCCTAAACGAGTCAAGTACTCAACCCTTCTCTATCTTGATTTTTTTAAAATACACTATGTAATGGATGTTGGGCCATAGACAATGAGGGTAGGTAGAAACATTATAGCAGTTTTGTGTGCGGTAAAAGTAAATGAAGAGATTACATGATTTAGTACATTAAAAACAGAGAGAAGAGAACATTGTGAATGAAAGAGCACAAAAAAAAGAGGGAGTTGCATTTTTATTATATATGTCATGTTCCTCCTCGGGGATTAGCAGGTGGTCTTTGTTTGCTATGGAAGAAGAGCGTTGATTTTCAAGTTCGGAGAGCTTAAAAAGAAATCAAAGTTGAGCTTGAAACAGAAAATCTTCCGGTTCACATTTACTAATTTTGTACATACTAATATCGCATAATACCTTCTAAAATTTTGGAGAAATAAGGTAAGCGGGGGAAGGAGAAATAAGAAGGTGAGTTTGTAAATAAATTGGGGGTGAGTAGGAAACAATGTCATGTGCTTAATTGTTTTTGAGTGCCTATTGTTTGAACACTAAACCATAATTTATTATGCTTTTAGGTCTTATGTTTTACTATTAATTTTAATTAAATGAGTCATTGTGTGGTTGGTTGGACTGAGCTATTGTGTTCAGCTTGTTCATTGCTTATTATTGACAGTTGCTTTCTTGCTTTCAAGCTGATATTTTTGGTTTTATATGCACTTTCAAGTACATTATGACTAATGCACGCAAAGGTAAATTCAAGGTCACCGTCCCAGCTTTGAAAAACCAGAAAACTTTGGGCTCGACCTCTTCTTCGGCTCCCCTCAGTTGCAAGACACCCATGTCTACAATTCCCTTCGGGTCCTCAAAAGGACCTCTATCAGCACTTATGGAAAAGACCCTTGGGATTAGGTTGTTGTATCTATTAGGAGGCTCTATAGGAGATACTCTTCGTTGATAGAGTACGTGCACTGATAAAGACAGCTCCTTGGGACCTATTTTTCTATAGCAAATGATGTCGAGACCTTATGAGCCGCACACTATTTCTTTCCAATTCAGTGGTACAACATGTTATCTAAGCGTCCCGGGCTTCAAAGCCTCCCTTAGACTCTATTTTAAGGAGTTCATGAGTGTCAAGGGGTTCCTCACATTATATTGCCACATCTATTAGTCCCCTTTTCTCTGTTGGACTGACATTACTGCGACTGTGACACCATATAATCCAAGTCAGTCAAAGGTGACTTCTCTACCTCCGGCATTGCACTACATCCATGCCATTTTGGTGCAAACTTTGACTAGTCGGAGGGAGAGCATTGGTGTTGTGGGTACATATGATGCTTACTTTCTTTAGAGCATGGCAACGTGACGGCTTTTCAATCTTGCATACATCGTCACCCTATCTTTTTGCCACCAGTCTGACCACAGTAGGAAGGGTCCTATCCATTTAGGCCTGTATATTACTCGTCTAGTGAGGTATTTTGGCCTCCTTGCAACTCCAGATCAGACATCCTCCTTTACACTAGTAGGACAGATGACCCCACAAGGACTATCAATTATGAGTCACATGAGGATGATCGAGTGATAGCGTAGAGTGGGTCCACGTTGATACATATTATCTCATTCAGACCCTCGAGATGAGCATGAAGAGTTTCCCAACGATGATCCTCCTCACCGCGTAGACTACGTCATTTCCACCACCGATTCACCCTACCGCCTCACGATCCCAACGCCTTTCACGACAATGATCACTGATCTATTTCATTTTATTTGCTTTATTTATATTATTTGTTGTTGTACTTTTTTCCCTTTTTAGTTGTTTTATTTTAATTTGTGAGACTTCTTTATTTTATTTTTATTTTAAACTATGCTATTTTCTATTATTTAGATGGTTGTTTTTATTTGTGTTTGTAATCTCTTTCTCTTACTTATTTGTGTTTCTCTTATTAGTTGCTCGGAAACATGCACTACATTTAGACTTGCCCACATTTCTGCTTTCTTTGTTTTGGTGATTTCATCCAAATTTAAGGCAGTTTCAGTTCTCTCCCTCTCTTTTGATATTGTGCTTATATCTATTTGTACATTGAGGACAATGTACATCTTAAGTGTGGGGAGGTTGTTTGTATATTTGTGATAATATCCTTGAATTATTTATTGTGTTTAAGTACATTTCTCATACCCTCAATTAGAATTTTTTTTTCCAAATTTGGAATTTTTATTGATGTTGTTTTGGATTTATTTCTGGATATTTGTTCATTGGTTGATTTAAACTTTAAAACATGAAAGAGTCAAGCATGATAAATTATTTTTCAGAAATAAATATTTTAGGTTGTCTCATTGAATTGAAGTATTATCTTGAAATTTTGAAATTGCAAGTTTGACATCAAAACCATAATTTTTTGTGAGCTTTTAAGTCAATAGGGCATATATTGTATTTCGTGCTTATTTTATTTTTGGTTAAGAGTATGTCAACTTGATTTGTTATTCTAGAACTTGCTTCGATTATGCATGTCGAAACCACTTTATTGATTTGATATACTGAGATGATAAAGACACTTAAGATTTAACTCATTTAACCTGTAAAAAGTTTATCTATTAAATTAACCCCTAGTAAACCCCTTTGATCCTAACACTTTTTTTCTCTACCCCGTTTTTATTAACCCATAACCCATATGTATGTTGTAAAATTATCCTTTTTATTTACTCGCTTTTTGTCGAGATTTGATTTGGTTAGTTGCCTAACAATGTTTCATTTTTTTGAATTGTTGAATTTTATTTTTATTCTAAAAATATATATAATTTTAAAAAATGAAAAAAAATAAATTAAAAATGAAAAAAAAAATTGATTAAGCTTGAATAGTTAGTTTGTAATTTCTCTTGATTCAACAACTGATTGTTTTTCTAATTTGTTAAGTTATTAATTCGATATCGATTATAACCAACTTTTTCTAGCATTTTCCATACCCTTAACCCAAGCCCCATTACAACCTTTTAAAGACCTCTTGATTGGTGTGTCACCTCATTTTCTAGTGGGGGAGATTTTATTTTTTAAGCAAACCTATGGTAATGACATCTCTTATTCGACTATTGAGTGCATATAATGGTATGTATTAGACTCGTAAACGTTACATTTAGTCTGAGAATCAACTAAACTATAGCTCTGATACCACTAAACGTAACACTCTTAACCTGTATCTGTCGCCGGAATAAAGTTACGGAGCATTACCATAAAATTTCAACTTACCATCTCATTACATAACATTAAAATTTAACATGATATAATCCAACCAATAGCTTGGCACAAGCCTAAGCACCAACAACAACACATGTTAGCATACTTGAACATAATTCATATGAATTTAACATAGTTAACCATTACACTTGAACATAATTCATATGAATTTAACATAGGTAACCATTACACTTGAACATAATTCAATTGGATTTATCATCTTCCACAACATAACATATTTTCCATGTATCTCAACATTTCAATCATTTTCATAAATACATATCTTGGTTCGTATTGAACACTTACCATTTCCTTTCCAATTCATTCTTGTTGAGCCGTTTAAAATATCATCAAATACGCGGGATAGCTCACATGAAGTGTGCCAAACATATAATCGTAACATTTTCCTTTCCTTTACATCGTTGCTCACACGAGCTGTGAAATGGGTCTTGTAACACCCCTAACACATATCAATCGCTGGACTAGGGTTAAAGGCGTTACCGAAAAAAATCTAAACATCTCGCATTCATTTCCCAAACATCATAACATCAAAGTCACATATCATTAAAGAGTCCCTTATGAAGGTCAACGAGACATTAATCATGCTTTAGAAAAGGGTCGGGACTAAACCGAGCACATACAAATTTTCTCAGAACATAACAAAATTTTCAAAATTTCAAAGGTCACACACCCGTGTGAATAGGCCGTGTGCCTCACACGGCTTTAGACACGCCCATGTGTCTAAACCGTGGCAAAACAGGGCATACATACTGATTTAACCACACGGCCACAAGAAACACCCGTGTGCCTTGGCCGTGGTCGAAACTAACTTGGGTCACACGACCAACTACACGTTCGTGTATCTAGCCTGTGTACCCTTTGAAATGGCCACACACGCCCATGTGCCAAGGCTGTGTGCCTCACACAGCCATCAGACACGCCCGTGTGTCGAGGTCGTGTTCAAGACTGACTTGCATAACTAAGTTATAATAGACACACGGTCGAGACACATGCCTATGTGCTCATCCGTGTGGGGTGAAATTAGGCTTGGTTTAAACCACATTTCCCACCTATCTCAAGAACAAAAAAACCACAAAATTTTTGCATCATTTGCATACATTTAAAGGCAACTAAAACATACCAATCCAATCACCTATCAAACTATATAACCTCAACCAATTCAATATGCCAACATCATCACAATTTACCAAAGTTCCAAATGCACAAACTCATTACTTCAATATCCCATAATAAACCATCACATAAACATTATAAACATCACATATCTTACTTATCAAACACACCATTTAGGTCAACTTAAGAGGCCATACATACCTATATTTACAAGCCAAGTCTCATGGCTAAACACAACACAAAACATACCAAAGTGACACTAGCCTATACATGCCATATACCATATATACAACTCTTAAAATGGTACCAAAATAGATGTTCGATAGTGTGATTGATGTCGCTGACGATCCCTAGATCCGAGCTAGCTTTATAACACTGTAAAACTGAGAACATTTCACACAGTAAGCTTTAAAGCTTAGTAAGTTCGTACCATAAATAATCAACAGTTTATAATATACATAACATCAACTAATGAATACTTAATAATTCACAATTCATCCATCAATTCTATTCTATCTCATTTAATATGTTCATAAGAATTCATCAAGTTTCATACACGCAGTATTATCTACCACATAGGTTTGAACATACCTAAACTTCCCCGTATTTATTCATTTCATTCTCACCTCTTGTTCAAAAACATTAATTCATTCAAAAAATTTTCCATGTTTTAAGAATTCGCACATTTAATGCATCAGTGATTTGCCGAAGCCGTAACAATCTCGCACACTTAGTGCCATTTCAATAAACCGAAGCTATCTCGGTATCGTACACTTAGTTCCTCATATAGCCGAAGCTATTCCAACTTGCACACTTAGTGCCATTTGTAGCCGAAGCTATTTTGAACCGCACACTTAGTGCCAAACCTAATCGATTATCATCATGCTCAAACCGTAATCAAATATCTATACAATTTATGCATTATCAAAGCATCAAAACATAACTATAACATCATTTATCATGAACGAACTTACCTCGTACTCAGAATTGATGATTCGGATCGTTTACTCGATAATCTTCGATTTTCCTCGATCTAAATCTGAATTCCTCTTTTCTTGATCTATACGTATTCAAAATTAACCGTTTTAATCACCAACACATTCAATTTAATACACAAACACATCTTTCAGCATTTTTCCACTTTAGCCCCTAAAATTACACATTTTGACATTTTAGTTACACAAAACACCAAATATACAATATTCATCAAAACCATGCCTTAGCCGAATTTTCCTATAGTCCTTATCAGCCGATATTTATCATTTATTTCACATTTCAACCCCTCAATTTCTCATTTTCACAAATTAGTCCATAATAAGCAATTTCATCAAAAATCACAATGCAAAACATATTTATCTATCACCAAGCTTTCATATTTCACCATTTAACATCACAAAATTCATGAATTCATCGATGGCATCTCATCAAATCATCAACAATTTCATGAATTTAAGCATGGGCTAGCTAGAACACTTAACAACGATCACAAAAAAGTAGAAATCATCAAAAACTGAGTCAAAATCGTACCTTAATCAAGCAATCCAAGTGCTGAACCCTAACTTGATTTTTTTCTCTTCGTTTCTTTGATATTATCGACCAAAATGATGAATATAACACTAATTCATGCATTTTTTTTATTAATATTAACATTATAGCCATTTTACTATTTTACTCTTAATGAAATAACATTTTCAACATGTAATGGATGTCCAACAATGTCCTCTATCATTTAAAATGGATTATTTATCATTTAAGGCCATCATTGTAACGTCCTAAATTTCTGTAATTTCGATTTTTGTGATTGTTGAGCATGGAAATATCGGGACTTTTGTTTTGAATCATTTTGGCATAAAATATATGTGGTTTAAGAGGATATGTGCTCTGGGGTGTGTTTGGGAGGTCCCAAGTTCGAGTCTTAACTTGGGCTAAATTTTGGGTTTTATTTGAATAAAGCTTGACTTTTGGTTAATATGCTTATACAAATTTATTGGTAGGAACTTAACAAGAATGGGCTTGTTCGTCTAGTGGTTAAGGGCAAGGGATTATGCCTGAGATCCTGAGTTCGAGTCGTGAGTGTGGCTTTATTTTACTGATAAGTCGTGCGGACGTTTGAATTAGACTAAAACAATAAAGGGGGTAGGGTTTATCAGATGTTTGCCTAACTTGTTTTTCTTTTTTTCTCTCTCTACCATTTTCTCCTTTTCCCAAAACCCTTGCTGCCAAAATTTTATTTCTTTTACCCTTCTCCTCCGTTGTTCTTTCTTTCGATTAGTCTTGGCGTACTGCTAGCGGTTCCATCGGCTCGGTAAGTATGGTTTTGTTAAATTGTGTGGTTTCTTTTGGAGATTGTTTAAGAGGGATTTAATTTGCTGCTTAGGGGACAATCAAGGTTCTGTGGAACACCAATCGGGGTTCTAAACAGTGAGTAATCGCTGTTTGTCGTTGAAGGTAAGTAGATCTATCGTTTCATGATTTGTCTTGTAACACCCCAAACCCAGCCCAGACGCTATGGCCGAATTTGGTGTGTCACATTGAATTGTTTTAGCGAAAACTATGTTTTCATTGAAAACCCTTCTTAAAATAAAAGAAACCTTAATTAACTAAAAAAAACACACACACATTTCAGTTGCGAAAACCTTGTTTGAAAGATTTGATTTAAGAAAACTTATCATTTAAAAATATAATTACGGAAACGTAGAAGGCATACTATAATTTAGGAAACCCATGTTCAACTTCTTGTAAATTACAATGAAAATAATAATAATAATTCAAGTAATAATAACATAATGAAAACCTTATTACAATCTGATCTAAAACATATTTAATTAAATAAAAACTTATATGCTTGAAAAAAAACAAGTCCAAATTATCTTGCTAGCTGGCCACCCAGAGTCCTCCAAACATCGAACCTTTTATTGAGCATCACCTGAAAATAAAATAAAAGAGGGGGTGAGTTTTCGCAAACTTAGTGTGTACAACCCTCGAAGAAAACAAGCATTCACAAAAAAACATCATTCATTGTTCATCATTCATGCAATGCAATCCCATCCAATTATCCATCCGCTACACACCGGCTCCATCCCCCGTCACACCATGTGGGGATATAAATATCGACCCACCCAACCCACACACCATGGTAGTCCGGTTGCGGAACTACCTTCATTTACATATTGGGCTTTAAAAGCCGTTGGTGGATCCACGATTATCAAGCAACCATGCGATCCTCATATACTTCCTCCGTTCCATAATTCCCAACCCATATGCAACCTAAGCAGAATATCATATGTATGCATGTCACATCCATAAAACTTACATTCAGCACCTAGGGGTAATTCGATCATTTTTGCCCTTAGGGGCATTTCGGTAATTTTCCCTTAAGTATGGTTTTCACTTACCTTGGCCCATTAACAAGTCCCGCGAGCTAAGATGAACGAATACTATGCACCAAGTAGGATTCTCGAGAAGAGGAGGTGAGTCATTAAGACCGCTTAAGTACCAAGCTCTCCCTAGATCCAATCCTAGACATGCATATACCCGTTGCCACACTTTAACCCTTTGACTTGTCCACGGTCGCAATATATTAATTAATTCTTATGTGGATATCATATACTAGGCCCAAAATCCCCTTACAAAGCCTAACAATTTCACATACCTGCATCTGGCCCATTAAGCACAATCATATTCGTATGTCCCATTAGGCCCAAATCACTTGTATATGGCCCATTAGGCCCAAATCACATTTATGTGGCCCGTTAGGCCTAGTCACATTCATATTCATGCTCACATACAAATTCCTATCACAAAGCATCAATACTTAGTTTTTGCCTATTATGGGCCCAACAACCCATTTAACCCATTCCAGCCATATGGCCAAATCACAACCCAAGTCCACAGAATCGCCCGTGGGCCTCAGGCAACCTATCGGTTCCCCCCTTACGAGTGTTCACGCACTCGCAAGACTACCATAGCCAAACTTTTAGCTTTTTGGCATTTCGACTTTTCGACTTTTCGGCTTTTCGGCTTTTCGGCTTTTGCCGATTCATTGTGTGTGTGCAGTGTATGTACACACCTAGTAAGCAAACGTGATTCGATCTCCTTAGCCCAAACCTATAATCGATATCACTCAAAGATTAATCACACGTACTTATCAATTACTTTACCAAAACCCGGAATCTTACCTTAACCTTACCTGAACGCCAAGCCTTTACTAGCGTTTACTTTGATCACTAAACACGCGTATTTCTCAGATATGAAGAGCAAATTGGTAGGAATCAAAAACCAAGATCTGACACTAATTCCTTACCAAATTCGATTACAAAGAAGTGAGGGACCGAATACTTGATACTTATCAAAAATCTATTGGGAGAGCGAACACTTACACTAGAACCGACTGGGTGGAAAGAGCAGTGGCAGCACCAAGGGTATTCGGCTCTTAGAGATTTGAATGGCAACAATTGATTACTCAGCACCAAAGAAGAGAGTAAGAAAAATCGACTAAAGCAAAGAAAATATTGAGTAGATGAGGGATAAGAATTCGGCACAAAGAAAGAAAAGAAAAAGGGTTTTCAACTTTTTAGAGAAAAGGGTTTCTGGCACAAAGTGAAGGGAAATTCGTCATTAGATTTTCAACCCTCCCATTCGGCACCTATTTATAGCCCTATAGCCGAATTCTTCAAGCCCAAGTTCCCAATTCGGCTCCACTTACTCCTCACTTCTCATCTTCTCGTTTTTCTCCCTGATAACCCCTTGATCCTTTCCTTAATTTTCTCTTCTGAACACTCCCCTTGGAGTCCATCTTTACGCCACTTTCATCCTTCTAGAAGGCCAAAATTAAACTCTAAAAATACTAAGCTAGGATTCGAACCTTGGACCCCCCTTGCTAACTACTAACGCCACCTCACTACACCTTATGTGGCGTCACTTAGCCACTCCACCACAGGCTCTTTTTGTGTCCAATTGTTTCTTCATTTATTCAAAAGCCCACCTACTTATCAGCCCTGATTCTTTTAATAATTAAATTATAATTTCTTCTACCCCTTAATTCGAACTCAACCTTAGCTAAGACCTAATAAAATTATCGTTTGGATAAGAATATTAAACACAATTTTTATCAAAATCAAAAATAAAGAAAATTCGGGATTTCGAGATTTTTTTAGATTTCGGGATTTTTGGGGCGTTACATGTCTATTCTGAGCTATTCGAATCAAGAGACTAAAAATTTGGCTTACGATTGATAATAATAGGTTCTGGAGTGCTCGGGATTGCGTTAGGCTTCAATCAAAACTAGGTGTGTACCCCAATCGATCTAAAATCGCATTTCGGTGAAAGCTGAAAACGCTACTATCGACGCCACACGGGCTTGTGGACTACCCATGTGGAGGCCGTGTGGCGAGACACGGCCGTGTGGTCGACGAAGTAGGTCGTGCGCACGCCACACGGGCACGACGGACACAGGCGTGTAAGACTGGCGGGGTCGTGTATGTAGCACGGGCTTGACCAGTTGGGCCATCTGGGCCACACGGGTGAATCACACGGGTGTGTGGGATCTTGGGTCAGGCCGTGTGATCCACACAGGGAAGGCCTATCTGGGCCGTGTAGGCCCACACGGGCATGGCATACGGGCGTGTGAGTTCGATTTGTTTGAAATGTTTTGCAAGGTTGCATGGGTCACCCAAGTCGTTTGTGACCTGATTGTAGGGTCGGTAAGCGTTACTTAGCCCCTATACTCTAATCTGATACTAAGATGTATGTAAAAGCATGATAATTAAAGCATGTGTATCTGTTCTGATTTGATGATGATGTTATGATCTGTTATCTGCATGTGGGCATGCCATATTATTTATGTTGCACTGCATTGGGTTGGGTTGTTGTTGAAGAGAAGGAAGACTGAAAGGCTATTAGCCTGTCATCTAGCAGCTACGCTGCATATATTTGATACGTGTCGTATACGGTACTTGTAACGCCCCGTACCCGATACCGTCGCTGGAGTCGAACACGAGGTGTTAACAGACTTAATTCATTACTTAAACAGCTCAAACAATTTATTTTAAAATTTCTAGACAAGTTGGCTAACTGCATCATAGTCGCTTAAAAATTCATATCTTGAGTTCTGAAACTCAAAATCCAATTCCGTAAATTTTCCCTGAAACTAGACTCATATATCTATTTACTAATTTTTTTCTAGAATTTTTGGCTAGGCCAATTAGTATAGTTTATTAGTTAAAGTCTTCCCTGTTTCAGGGTTCGACTGCTCTGACCTCTGTGTATTACGAATCAGATATCTCTCTGTACAGAATTTCAATGACTATGAAGTTTATTTCTCTTAAAACTAGACTCAATAAGAAATCTGTACATATAAATTATGACTTCTAATTATTTTTATACAATTTATGGTGAATTTCCAAATTCAGAACAGGGGATCCAGAAATCGCTCTGGCCCTGTTTCACAAAAATTTAAACATCTCATAAAATATAACTCATATACCTGTTTCGTTTCTTCCATATGAAAATAGACTCATAATTCTTCAATTCTATGTTTTATTCATCATCTAATTATATCTCTACTATTTTTAATGATTTTTCAAATTCATGTCACTACTGCTGTCTGAATCTATTTTATGGTAAATTTTACCTATTTCATGGTTTCCATGGATTAACTAGCAATTTGACATACATAACACCAAAAATGATCACAATTAGCCATTCCAATGGCTAATCATTACCAAGCATTTTTATACTACTCAATAACCATATCATAAGACCATATATACAAAATGATTATAATGCTATACATGCCATACTCAAAATATACAAGCCATTATGCCAAGATGGTATACGGATAGTGTGAGCGTGCCTCCGACCGTTCCTGATTTTTGAGCTGGCTTGTCAACACTACAAGGAATAAAAAGGAGGGAGTAAGCATAAATGCTTAGTAAGTTCACATGCAAATAGCAAGTAACATGACCATATAAGCAAACATAAAACATCATTTACATAATCATCACCAAGACATTCATATCATATTTTCATTTATCATCTTACCATATTGTTGTTATATCAATTTTTCAACCAGAGGGTTAAGTACATACCTGTTCAAAGTATCCGTTTCACAACACTTACCAATACGTCCCTTTCATCTTGAGTATTCCTCCTGTTGAGTAGAACTTTACCCGTTGAACACATCGGAATATAACTCGGATACATGGATAATTTGCACATAAGTGCCACATATGTAGCCAAGCTACTATGTAACCCGCCCATAAGCGAACTCAGACTCAACTCAACGAGCTCGGGCGTTCGCATCCATAAGTGAACTCGGACTCAACTCAACGAGCTCTATGCCTAGTTACATTTCATGAACTCGGACTCAACTCAACGAGTTCGGACATTCGCATCCATAAGTGAACTCGGTCTCAACTCAACGAGCTCGGATGCCTAGTTACATTTCACGAACTCGGACTCAACTCAACGAGTTCGGACATTCGCATCCATAAGTGAACTCGGACTCAACTCAACGAGTTCGGATGCCCAAATATCCCAGTGACATGTCACTTGTATCCTAATCCATTCCTAAGGTTCAACCGGACCTTTTTCCCAATCATGTGTCTCAACCATCTTCTACGGAATACCGATACCGATACTCGGTAGTATTTCACATTTTCCAAGTATGTCACATAATTTGACATATTATCAAACAATTATCACGAGTATAATATTTCATAATAATTATCATATCATTTAAATAACATAAAAACATTTAAAATAATAACTATGTTACCAACATTTACATATGAACTTACCTAGTATGCAAAAATGGCTACTTTTACCATTTCGTCCACAACTTGGTATTTTCCCCATTTTAGCCCGAATTTCAGTTTTCCTTGCTCTATCATTTAAAATATAGTCTAATTAGAAACCACATTATTCAAATTGACCCAAAATCATATTTTGGAAAAATTACAATTTTGCCCCTAAACTTTTGCATATTTACACTTTTTCCCCAAATCTCGTAAATTAAACTTCAGCCTATTTTCTTATGTTTTATGACATGCTTATCATTTTTCCCTTCTATGGCAACATCAAATTCTCACTCTAACATGTACTTATGACTATTAGGTATTTTTACCGATTAAGCCCTTTTGCTCGTTTTTACTTAAAACCGAGTAGCACAAGTTGTCTAACATAATTTAAAACCTCATATTCTATCATAAAACACCAAAATACGAAAATTTCACCTATTGATATTTTTCCAAATATAAACCCTAGGTTAAATTATTGCTAGCATAAGCTAAATCGAGCTACCAGGACTCCAAAAACGTAAAGAACTTGAAAAACGGGGCTGGAATGGACTTACAATCGAGCTTGGAAGCTTGAAAAACCCTAGCCATGGTTTCTCCTTGCTATATTCGGCCATGGGGTTGAAGATGAGCAAAATTGGCTTTTAATTTGTATTTTAATTCATTTTACCCCTAAATGACCAAAATGCCCTTACTACTAAACTTTCCAAAAATTCCATCCATGTCCAATTTTTGTCCATAAACTTAGAAATTGGTAAAATTGCTATTTAAGACCTCCTAATTAATATTTCAAAACAATTTCATACTAGAAACTTTTAGAATGCAAGTTTTGCAAATTATTCGATTTAGTCCCTAATTTCAATTTAAGCACTTTAGGCATAGAATTTCATCGCGAAATTTTCACACAATCATGCAATCATATCATAAACATCAAAATAATTATAAAATAATTATTTCTATCTCGGATTTTGTGGTCACAAAACCACTATTCCGACTAGGCCCAAAATCAGGATATTACAGTACTACTTGGTGTGTAGGGTTGGATGGGTTGATTTTATCCCCATACTTGGTGTGTAGGGCTGGGTGGGTCGATTTTATCCCCACATGGTGTGATGGGTTGGATGAAGATGGTGTGCCGGGTTGGTGGGCATTACTGTTCTGATTGATATGCATGTATGTCTGTATGGGCTAAGGCTTGAATGTATCTAATACTGTTATGAGTGGGCTAAAGCCTACACTGATTCTGTTAAGAGCTCAGGCTCGATTATGACTGTTTGACTGCTATCCGTTTGCATGCATGCTTTACTGTGGGGATGTACACACTGAGTTTGCGAAAACTCACCCCTTATTTTATCTGTTAGGTAATCCCCAGCAGTAGTTGGATCAGTGCAGCGGAGGGCTTGACGGCTACCACTACTACAAATACCCTGGTCTTAAAGGTCTTTAATGCTTTTATTATTTTAATTGCTATAGTTGGGGGTAATTATGTAATTTCTGGTATCAGACTGTTTGGTTTAAGTTTGGAATTTTGAATACTGTTTATGGATTTTGGAACTGCAACTTTATTTGTTCTTAAGCTTCCGCGAACTAAGAAATGTTTTCAAGCAAATTAATCAATATATGTTTTCTGAGTTAAATAAAAAGTGGTAACTGGAACGATTTTTGGGTAAACACGATTTTAAACACATTCTCATGTGACTTTGCCAGATTCGGCCATAACGTCTAGGACGGGTTTGGGGTGTTACAATCGTATTAAAAAGCCAAAGCAATTTGACATCTTTTACATATAGAATGCAACTTTTACATTTTAGGCGATTTAGTCATTTTCTCCAATTAACCACTTAAACGATAAAATTATCACACCAAACTTTCACACATATCTAATCTCATGTCATAAACACACAAAATAATATTAAAATAATTTTCCAACCTCAGATTTGTGGTCCTGAAACCATTATTGTGACTAGGGTCTAAACCGAGCTGTTACAGGTCTTCTCACACGAGCTATGGGTTGGAATGTATGCTGCTCACATGAGTTGTGGATTATCTGCAACAAATGCAAGACCTCAGCCATTGGTAGAACATTCAAAACTAGCACCCGAAACATGAAAACCCTACTGACATGTCATTTGTATCATACGAATTCCTAAGGTTCAAACGGGGCTCGATAGTCATCATAACATCGTTGGTTTACATTAATTAATTACATAACAATCAACAATTTTTATATAGATCAAAAGATAGCATTAATCCGAACGAGGTCTAACTTGATCTAACTAGATAAATTCAATCTATTTAATATTCATTCTATTCAATTCAGTCCAAAATTCATGCACTTGCAAAATTATGCTTTTACCCTTATTATTTTGATTTCTTTATAAATTAGTCCTTAAGCCCGTAAATTGAAATTCATGCAATTTCATCCACTTACTATGCTAGCCAAATTCAATATAATCCCATAGAAACTCATGAAAATCATTATTTTACAATTTCACCATGTATTTTACACATTTTACAAATAAATCCCTAATTGACATGTTCAACAAAATCACTTTACAAAATTTGTTTATTTATCAATAAAGATTCATTTTCTACCATCAAACATAAAAAATCACATGAATAAATTCATGGATAAACCCTAACCCTTTAAAAGCTTTGCAAACTAGTTTCTGGGCTAGCTAAATTAAGCTACAACTATCCCGAAAACACAAAAATTATTAAAAACTAGACAAAAATCACTTACATGCAAGCTAGAGACTGAATCGAATGCTTTAAAGCCCTAAATTTGTTCTTTCTTCTTGAATTTCAGTGGAGGAAGAAGATGAATGAAATAAATGGATTTTGTCTTATTAATTTTAACCTTAATTACCTATTTACCTTTATACCCTTTAAAAACTTTAATAATTTCCATAAAACCAAACTCATAAATGCCCACAAACACAAAAATGGTATAATTACCACCTAAGTACTCTTATGTTAAGGTTCTACTGTCATTAGTTACCTTTAGCTATTAGAACTCTACTTTTGCATCTTTTACGATTTAGTCTTTTTTACTCAATTAAGCATGCAAACGTCAAAATTTCTTGACAAAATTTTAACACAACCCTAATATAGTCCCATAAACAATAAATAATAATAAAATAAATATTTCCATGTCATATTTGTGGTCCCAAAACTATTGTTCTGATTTCACTGAAAACAAGCTGTTACACCTATCCTCTTCATGAAAGCTAGAAATGGGATATATAATGAAATTATTGCAGTTATTAACATTGAAGCTTTGAATCATACCAAAGCCAAAATCATCGAATGAATTAAAACCATAGTGCTTTAATAAGACTAATGTTACAATCCGTGTAGATAGAACAATACCTCAACCATCAATAGTGCACTCTGAAACAAAAGAGAAAAACCAAATGTAGTCCCAATAACAACCAGTGCAGTAATACAACCTCTATAATCTGATATCTATATCATCTTGCTCACATGATCCAATTAGGAATTATACCTGTAATAAATATACTTATCTCAAGTCAATATATATATCATTTATAGATGAACCACATTTGATAGAATAGACCATAAGAATGATAAGAAAGTTAAGATAGTGAAATCTAAGATGTAAAGTTCTTCTGAATTTTCGAGAATACAACCCATATTGAATGATAAAAAGATTGATGATACGCTAGAGAAAATCCAGAATAAGAATATCGTTCATACGCACTAGAATCAGTCGTGACAGGGAGAATATAAATTGTATATATATAATTCAGAGCATCAATCAGTCGAAGAAATAAAATAAAATCATATGATTCTTATCGTTGAATCTTCTACTGAACATAATAGAATAGAATGCCAAAGAAAATTTGAGCAATGCCAATCATTAATCAACCAGACTAACAATACTTCCGTCTAACATTATGGTTAGCTAGCATTCTCATATGATAAGAATCACATTTGAAAATGAATAATTGCATGTCTCTGAGGATAAAAGAACATATAAAATATCCAAAGGAGATCATTGTAAAATAATCTACCATAATAGTCTCATTTAGATATATTTGCGGTTCAAATACTATTCCACTAACTACTAAAGTCATCAATGATCCCACATTATCACGTTCCACTAAAGAAATCAATTCAGACGAAATTCTGATTAATCTATTCTTTAGATATCATACCTGATGAAGTCAATTACCCGTGAACCAGTTCTTCTTTATCAGCAACGTTGCATATCCCGAATGATCTTCAAAAAAATCTAATATCTCTTCTATAACTCTCTTTTACTTACTAATCAATTCTTGGCTCTGGCCACATTATTACAAATTCAATCGTTGAATTCTTCAGTTTCTCTTTTGCAAACTTAATCAACATAAATCTTGTAAATTTCGTTGTATAAGACTTTAAGGGTGAGGGGGTAGAGGTCGTAAAGCCACTAAATTTAATTTCATATATACACATCATACATGACTTTCACTATCAACATAATATTATGAACCTCTACTCTTACCTTTATGAGTTTCTGTTCATCAATAGCAACTTTTTAATCAAATACTTCAATATCGCTTTCAGCATTAACGAAAATAGCTCGGTTGGAAAACATCTCTGTCTAAAAATGAAACAAATCTCATCAAAGTCAGAAGATATCACACTAGCATAGGTTATATAATGGCATGTATTTCTAGACTTCATATATGCTACGTTCAATCTGAGAACTGACTAAATTGTAGCTCTGATGCCACTAAATGTAACACCCCTAACCTGTATCCGTCACTAGAATAGGGTTTCATAGCATTATCGAAAAACCATAACATAAACACATTAATTTCCAAACATTTCATTAATCCTATCATAGTCTATTCAAACACATGCATCTCGTCCCTTATATGAGCCCTCGAAGCATTAGAAACACTTTAAAAATGATTCGGGACTAAATCGGAAACATTTAGAACTTTATGGAAAAAGATAGAAAATTTCACATTGCAGAGGTCACACGGTCGTGTGGCCAGGCCGTGTGACTCACACGGCTGAGACACACGCTGTAACACCCCTAACCCGTATTCGTCACCGAAATAAGGTTTCATAGCATTACTAGAACTTTCAGAACATTTTTAGATAATTCTCGTAAAATTTCTATTCATTAATTGAGATTATTCATATTGTCCCTTAAATGGACCCTCGAGGCCCAAAACGAGCATTAGAATCGAGTCAAGACTTAATCGGGAACTCTAAGAATTTTTTGTGACATTTCAAAAATTTTCCAAGTTATAGGGCTCACACACCTGTGTGGTCCAAGGGACACGCTCGTGTGACCCTAGAACATGCCCGTGCTACAGGCCGTGTTCAACCCCGTGTAACTCTTTGACTTGTGCACCGGCCATGCCACACACCCATGTGCTAGGCTGTGTGATTAATTAATTCATTTCGAAATTAGGTGCAAGTTTCACACGGCCAAGACACATGCCCATGTCCTAGGCCGTGTAGCCCACATGGCTGATGCACAAGCCCGTGTCTCTACTTGAGTGCTCAATTCTGAGCATTTTGTTTTTCAAAATTAGGGAGCAGAAGACACACAGCCTAACTACACGCCCATGTATCTAACCATGTGTCACATACGGTATAGACACACGTCCGTGTGGACAAAATAATGTCATTCCTAGCTTCATTTCTCAACCAAAATCACACCTATAACCTACACTTGAATCACACATCCAAATACCAACCATTTTAAGCATTCAAATCAAGCAAATTCCATCATTCATCATGGCATATCATTTCATGCATACATGTCTATAATCTTACCTTAGTTAAGTCCTCAAGTAAGACAAATTTGATCAACTACTTGACATATATGTAGCTACCATAGTTTGACATTACAAGTATATTAAAACAAACCAATACTAGCCATTCTAATGGCTAGATTACAAGCATCATTTACATTTACATGCCAATATGGCCAATATATCCTATACATGCCATTACAACCATAATGATTTACCATATTGTACCGACATGGGCTGATGGATAGTGTGAGTGATCTCCACCAAGCTTCCAATCTAACGAGCTTCCGATTTACTCTAAAACAGGGAAATAAAACTAAGTAAGCATAAAATGCTTAGTAAGTTCGTATAACATGGTACTTGTCTTACCATTCATTCTATTTTGAGGTAACTATGTAAGGTATAATCAATCATTTTGATCTCAAGCCCTACACACATTCTCATTGCCCTTGTTAGTCGTGTATTCCATATTAACATCAAAACATATATGGGCTCAACAACAATCAAGTTTCCAAGCACATATGCTTTCCACAACATGTATTCATTCAACATGCATAATTCATCTCATTATTTTAAGTATAATTTCATAATAGTTCATTTCAAGTTCGGATCATTTCATATCAGAACTTTACTCATATTACTCAGAACATCAAGGTCACGATTAGTACACTCAAGGTGTACAAGTCTATAATCAAGAATGAACATATATTTATCAAAAAAAGTCCATGTACAAATATCATCATCTCATGTTTTCATATATCATATGTCATGTACCATCATTTACTTGTATTTCAGCCAGATACATATAATAACTCATTTTTTATCCGTATCTTTTCATATCAAGATTTTTACCCGTTGAAATTATCTGAAATATAGATGGTTATACAGGTAGTACACTTGAGGTGTACAAGTCAGGATTCGTCAATTCATGTCCAATTGTACCCCTAGGGTACTATATTGGAGAGTACACTCTCGAGCCACACATGTATACTGTAACATCCCGAAATAGGGCCTAGTTAGAACAGTGGTTTTGGGACCACAAATCTGACATCAAAATTATTTATTTTATGATTATTATGAGACCTAGAATATGATATTATGCATGTGTTAAAGTTTCATAAAGAAATTCCTTGAATAAGGTGTCTAATTGGAAATTAGGGACTAAATTGAATAAATTGCAAAACTTGGATTCTAGAAGAAATTTGTATGAAATTGCTTTAGATTATAAATTAGAAGGTCTTAAAGAGAAATTTTCCCAATTTCTAAGTTTTTGGACAAAAATGGGCTTGTATGGATGAAATCTTAAAGAAAGGACTTAAGGGCATTTTGGTCATTTGGCATTTTAATGAAATAAAATGGGAAAAAGAAGGCAAAAATCAGCCATTCTTCTTCCTTTTCCAGCCAAAATTCTCAAGTCACCATAGCTAGGGTTTTCAACATTTTCAAGCTCAATATTAAGTGCTCCCAAGCCCCGTTTTTAATGTTCTTTGTATTTTTGGAATCTCGGTAGCTTGATCTTTCCATTTCTACCCATATTTCATGCTAGGGTTCATGTTTAAAAATTTACCCATAAATGAGTTGCTTGTACTTTGGTGGATTATGGAGGGGTATGAAAGTTGAAGGTGTGTTAAACATCTTTTCTTAGGTGATTTTCATGAAAAACCCTTAAAGGGACCTTTTTGCAAAAGTTGTTAAATATGTGGTAGAAATGTGAAAATAATGGAAAATGTGGGCTGCCATATGAGGTAAAAGTGTTCATGTAGGCTTGGGTAAGATAGAAATTTCATGTATTTCATTATACGAGCCTAGGGATTAAATAGTAAAAATGTCAAAGGTTAGGGGCAAAACGGTCATTTGGACCGGGGTAGAAATTAAACTTGAAAAGTGTAATGTAGTGAATTGATGATATAATTTTGTTGTTATAGGCCCCGAGGTATAAATTTCAGAGGTCGATCGAGGTAAAGGCAAGGTTTCGGAATAACCGAAACACAGCTCCGAAACGAATACCAGGTAAGTTCGGATAACTCGAAGTAAACCTATAACATGCATATTTGTATGTTTTGTGAATGCATGATAATTGCATTGTTGATAGCACAAAAATGCATGAATTTCATCTTTAATAATGAATTTTTGGATAATGTCTCGATTGAGGTTGGAAAGGGAATTCGATAAATAAACCATGATTTACATGAGACTTGAGATCCTGCATGTGTTGCAGAAAAGAATTTAGCCTGGACTAGTAATCCGAAGATCTCAAGTATAAAAAGGATCTAGCCTGGACTGGTGTTCCTTGAGTGATCTAGTCTCCCGAAGAATATGTGTGCATTGTGGATTTAGCCCGGACGGGTAATCCGATTAGGGTCTGAATTTAGCCTGGACTGGTAATTCAAATTCGAGCTCATTAAGGGTGTTTGTCGCATAAAGGATTTAGCCTAGAGTGGTAATCCCGACATCACCTTATGAGTTTATATTGCGGGGGATTTAGCCTGGACTTGTAATCCCGCCGTAAGATGTGAGGTTCGCGGGAGTGCATTCTCAAAATGATCATTCCTATGAATTGACGGTGACTGGATAATCCATTGAGATTTCCTAGAAACTCAACGGGACTATCACAAGGTATATGTAAAAATGACATGTAAAATGATGAACTCATCTAAGATAAAAATGTTCATGGTATTTGTTATGTGACTAACTCATTGATTAAGTGCATGTGATAGGGAAACCATTTTCATGTTCATTGGTTTCATTATCTGTTATGGATGTATGCTAAACAATCGGTAAGTTTATTTTCTAGTTATTCGGGCTTACTAAGCATGTAAATTCTTACCCCTCTCTTTTCCCTACTTTTCAGAGCTCAAAGACTCATAAGGATTGGAAGACAATTGGAGAGTCAACACACTATCAACTAGACAAGCTTTGGTATAAAGACATTTCTATTTTGTCCAATGGCATGTATAGGATTTTTGAGTATTTTGTTATATATGTCATTTGATTTGCCTATTGAAGGCATGTAAAATTATGTTTATCTTCTTTTTGTATATGGCCATGGGAATTGGCTCATTTTGAAGTAGGCTATGCCCTACAAATCTATGCATGTTTATATTCTTATGTGATGACTTGGTTATAATTGGCAATAAGTTATAATAACGAGCCAATCATAATATGTCAAGTAGACATATAAATTATTAAATGCAAGATAAAAATTAACTTAGCATGTATGAAACCAATGACATGAGGTTCACATGCAATGAGGTTAATCAAAGTCTCATATTTGCAAATGGATAATTTGGTCCAAATATGCACTATAGTAATTTATAAGTGTAATTGGCTAGTAGAGGGTGACTTAAGACTTGGAAAATAGCCTAAAAAGGTCCACATAGGTAGACACACGGGTGTGTGTCTAGGCCGTGTGTGACACACGAGCTACTCCCATGGGTGTGTGCTATGACCGTGTGTCCCCTGCACCTGAAATTTTAAGTCAGCATAGAGCACGGGCTAAGCACACGGGCGTGTGACTTGGCCGTGTTTATTTAACAGAATGGTGAGGTTGAAGTCAGTGTAGCACACGGGCTAAGCCCACGGGCGTGTGCCTTGGCCATGTTGCATATTGGAAAAAGAACACGGGCGTGTTCTAATCCCCACGGGCATGTTACACTTCAACTAAGGGAAAATTTCCTAAAGTGCCCCAAGTCTATCGAATAATTTCAGTTTTGTTCCGTACTACCCCTAGGAGTGTTTTTAGGCCTCGGAGGCCTGTATAAGAGAAAAAGTGCACACGTTTGAAAAGTTTTAAATTACGAACGAAATTCAGTAACCCGATTGTGTAAGTTTGTAAAAGTGAGTTACCGGTAACGCCTCGAACCGTATCCTGGCGTCGGATACGGGCGAGGGGTGTTACATATACGACAAGATTACCACTCTAGGCTAAATCCTTTTTATGACATATGCTCTAAAGAGCTTGATCTGGATTACCTGTCCGGGCTAAATCCAATTCATAACATATGCTCGAGAGGATTTATATCAGGATTAACCGTCCGGGCTAGATCCTTTCATAAATGAGGGATTACTCGTCTGAGCTAAATCCCGTCAGCAACAAATGCAGGACCTCATTCATTTCGAGAAATCACATATCCATCGATATTCATTTATTCAACAAGATTTAACATTTTCAAGCATTTCCCGGCATGTAAATATTTCATACATCTATAACATTCATATAATTTAAATGATCGCATTCCATATTCGTTCCAAGCATAAAAATAACATTTTTTTCTCATTTATCCTTTATCGAGCATTTTTGTTAATCGGGCTTTGTCAAGTATATTTTCAACAGCATATACATATATGATATTTATTCAATTCACAAACACATCACTTCATTCAAGCATAAAAACATATACATTTTAGTTACACGAACTTACCTCGACAATTGTCCGTGTATAAAAAATCTACTAATCCGACTTTTTCCTCTTTTTCTTGTTCTAGATCTAAATTTGGTCTATCCGGATCTATACGAGTAAATTTGACATCAATTTATCATATTTTATATTCAAGTGGACTCAATTTTTACCCTAGGCAAAGTTACTATTTTGCCCCTAACTTTTCCATAAATTCTCATTTCATCCCTAGGCTCAAAAAATGAAATTTATGCAATTTACTTCCTATTCCAAGCCTAGCTGAAATTTATATACTACATTTACAGAAAATAAATTTCACAAATTTTATAATTTTTCATGGGTTTTATCACTTTTTCATTTTAGTCCCTAAATCAAGTTTCCATCAAAAAATGCTTTATAAAAATTGTTTATCTATCAACAACCTTTCATTTTCTACCATAAATTTCATATTTCAAGCATATTCATCCATGAACCAAATTTCATATTTTGATAACTTTTCAAATTAATCCCCCAAATAGATAGATTAGACTATCCTGGTCTCAAAAATATAAAAATTACTAAAAACGGGGCTTGATTACTTACCCAAATAAGCTTGATAAGTCTTCTTCCTCTCTCCTAAGGTTTCTATATAAATATTTGAGGAAGATGATATGAAATTGTTTTCTTTTTTGTTTAATTAAACTGTCATTTAATAAATTTTCATCTTTCCAATTTAGTCCTTAGCCTTTTTTTTATTTTTCCATGGATGAGTCATACCAAAATATCTACATACTTTCTTTAATGGTCTAATTACCACATAAGGACCTTAAGTTTAGAATTCCATAGCTATTTGATCCTCCTAGCTACTAGAATCCAACTTTTGCATTTTATGCGATTTAGTCCTTCTCATAATTAAACACTTAATCGATAAAATTTTCGTATCAAAATTTTCACATGACATATCTATCATAATATGAACCATATTATAAAATAAAAATAAACTTTATTTTCCGGCTTGGATTTGTGGTCTCGAGACCACTGTTTCGATTTCACCAAAATTGTCGTGTAATATTCAAAACAGGGACACACGGCCATGCCCCAGCCTATGTTTGTACCTGTGTAACTCACTAATTTGGGTCACACGGCCAAGCCATACGCCGTGTGCCAGGCAGTGCGCTAGGCCGTGTAATTGCCTAACTTACAACCCTTTAAAACCTACAGGGGACACACAGTCGCGTCACATGGTCGTGTATCACACACGGCTGAGATACACGCTCGTGTCTTAGGCCGTGTGGACATGAAATTGTCTAAAATCAAGCCATTTCCATCACCACTTTCGAGCTTGTACTTAAATACATTTTGCACTTATGACCAAGGCATCATAAACATGCCAAAACATACATGATATGACCAATTCGAATGACCAAATTTCATTCAACCAATATGTCATATAAGGCACCTCAAAAGAAAGCATTCAACTTTACTACACAAATGCATAATTGGTCACCTTGCTACCATTTTAAAATATGTCATACTTGACTTGTACCATGACAATATAACTTACCATTTGAATCATTATTCTCATGCATCTCAATCACACATATACCTAAACTTACACATATTTGACCATAATTCATCCATATATATTTAGCTTAATTCCATACCAAGTTATACCATAATTGACCTCATTGAACTACACCAACATGTACCCAATTGGTTATTTTTCATACAAACACATTTAACTAAATTCCATATTCAAGCATACATTAATTAACCATATTGCAAACGTGCTAAACTTACTTCTTTGGTCATAAAACCATGCATCAACTTAACCATATTAACACCAACTATCAAGATACCATAAGTACATTAACTATAATGACACTTATACATACCAAAACAAGAACTAGATCATTTATACACAAATCCACCTATACATGCCATTATAACCTTGATCAAGATATCAGAATCTACCAATATAATCACTGGATAGTGTGATAGATCTCTGACGAGCTTTCAAATTGTTCGAGCTTCTGATAATCTGTAAAGTAAAGGAAAAATAACTACGTAAGCAATGAATGCTTAGTAAGCTCATATAAACTTTAAACATAACATTTCATTTTAATAATGAACTTTATGGGGTAATTATAAACCTATACCAACTTCAAATAGTGTAACAAAATTTATAACCATTAACTCATAAATGAGTAAGTTCATCAATATCACATATATTTTTCATTCCTAACATAATAAGATTTTATAAAACTTTGAACCCTTCTATTTACTTACTTTCCATTACATTTACTTACTTTAGCTTAAATAACAACATCAATTCACTAATTAGTATATTTGTTCATGAACTAGGTATATTCATCCATAGCATATGTAAATTTCTCATATATAAGTACATCATTCAACTCATCATTCCCTTTTTATCATATTATATTTCAACTATGATCTTACCATTTCATTTCCTTTCCTCACCCGTTTCATATGCATAACACACAAGACATAAGCATAACATCAACCAGGGCCACAAGCTAGTGCATTTAAACGTAACTCTTTTGGAATCAACTACATGATAAACCATTTCATAAGAAATTACATACTTTGATCCTTACCACACTTTGATGAACATAAGGACATTTCCATTTGAATACTTACCATTTTAATGCATAACTTTAAAACTAACATAATACAATACAACCAATAACTTGGCACAAGCCTAAGCATCATCGACAACACATGTTAGTGCATTAATTCATAATTCACTTGATTTAACATAAGATAAGTCATTAAACATGAATAACCTCACTTGAAATCATCAGTTTCATGAACATAGACATACTTTCATTTAACATACCATTTTCATTCTTTTACATAATTTTCATGATATAAGTCATTTGAATACTTACTATTCCTCTCCTTTTCATGCCCGTTGAATCAAATGAAGTAACATCGAATATGAGGTAAATACTCAAGTAACCATTTAATTCTCTAAACACATTAAAACATCATGATTTACTATACTTATAGACATAATAAGAATATATAATTACACCAAGGCATTAACATACATTATCATACTATACTAGTCGAACATTCAACTTGTATTAATACTTACGATACATACCTCACTTGAACAATGTTACCTGAATATCAAATGGTCGAAGTGTACTATGTTGCCTTTCAACCATGGTTTTATTTATTCTTGTCTTGATGCTATAGTGTCTTTCAACCATGGTCTTATTCATTTTCCATCGTGTTGCCTTAGTGTCTTTCAACCATGGTCTTATTCGTTTGATTCGTTATGCCATAACGTCTTTTAGTTATGGTCTTACTCGATAGAATCGTGATGCCATAACGTCTTTCAGTTATGGTCATACTCGATAGAATCATGATGTTATAACGTCTTTCAATCAGGTTCTTACTTGATAGATTTGTGATGCTATAACGTTTTTTAGTCACGGTCTTATTCGTTTCTAGTATAGTGCCATAGTGTCTTTCAACTATGGTCTTAATCATTTTCCTTCAAGCCAATAAACTCAATTAATATATAAACAATTAGATATTAAACAATCAAAACCAAAATTAATTGATTCAATCAAGTTACGAGCTTATTTGGCTAAATTGTAGAAATGTCAAAGTACAAGGGCTTTTTGATAATTTTTCATTCTCATTGATTTTTCACTCGATCTTGATCTAAACTAATAATTTCATTCAAATAGTAAAAAAATTTATTTTATGCAATTTAATCATTTTTTTGAAATTTTTTCAAATATTTCCCCTAACATTTTACTTTTACTCAATTTAGTCTTGAGCCTAAAACATGCAAATTAACCATTTTTATTGCAAAATTATGCCAACTGAATGTTAACAACACACATTTCAGCCCATTTTTGCAACAATTTTACATCAAGTCCTTGAACTATTACTATTTCAATAATTTAGTCCCTAATCAGCAAATTCATCAAAAATCATTAAACAAAATCCTTTTAAATACCAAAAAACACTTCAAATTCATCATTTAACATCAAAATCACAAAGATTCATCAATGGAAACATTCAAAATCTTTAACAGTTTCAAAAACAAAGGTACAACCTAGTTGGACCTAGTTGCAATGATCTCAAAAACATAAAAATTATTAGAAACGGGTGGGAAATAGCTCACCATGCAAAGTTTAACCATGGCCAAACCTTGAGCATGCTTTCGTGGGGCATTTGGTGATGAACTAACAAAATGGGGAAGAAAACATTATTTTTCTTTATTTTAATAATAAAATAACATATAAAACCTTAAAATTAAAAGAAATCAAAGCATTAAACTATCCCACTATTTTAAGGATGGTTTATTTATCCAATAAGGCCATCCAATTATAATTCTTTAATCAATTAACACCTTTAAACTAATAGCGATTGACTTTTTTAAATTTTACGATTTAGTCCTTGTTTATTATTTAACTATTGAAACATTAAAATTTCTTAATGAAACTTTAATACAACCTTAATAACACTCCATAAATATTATAAAAATATTTACAGCTTGGTTTATAGACACGAGGTTCCGGTACCTCATTTTCTAAAACCACTTGACCTTAGGGTCTTACCACTTAAACTTAATTAATCATTCATATAACATAAATTATCATATCAAAAACCTTTATAAAACCATAATTGACTTATTAATATTAAATAATAATCTTACTTGTCAGATTTGTGGCCCTAAAACCACTATTTCTGAAACCACCGAAAATGGGTTGTTACGGATCTTATTCTCAATTATATGTGTTTAATTCTTGGTTTAATAGTTCTAGACTACTAATCCATGTTTGTTGTGCTTAAATTAGAGGATGAAAAGTTCTTGTTTAAGAGTAGATCTAGCAAAATTGAGTGGAGTTGCATGTAATCCTAGATATAGGACAACATAAATCTACTAGATTAGAGTCAAATCTAATAGAGGGATCCATAGATCAAGTTAATGTGACAATAAAGGTTTTAATTAGAAAGAAATTTTAATTAATCAACCTAAAGTCAGTTGCTCTTACTCTCGAAAGAGATATTAGCATAATTTAGGGATTTCTATGGATCAAGATACTAAGTGAAGAAATTGTTTAATTCAGATTTATAATGATAGATGAAATCTAGATGGATTCTTTCCTGGGTATTGTTTCACTTCTTGATTATTAATCGTTTGTTTTCTTGATTTATTCTTTGTCGAGTTCTTTAGTTAATTAATTTAGTTAATTTTAGTTTTAATCAACCACTCCAATTTGTCGATTAAATAATAGAAAGACGGTAATTACTAGTACTTTTAGTCTTCGTGGGAACGATATCTATGCTCACCATAGCTATACTATTAATTGATAGGTGCACTTGCCTTTGTCCAATTTTTAGTTGGTTTACGACTACATCAACGGGTCACATAGTAAGCTCATAAGTGTTAAAACAATATACTTACCTTATTTCATAATTAAATAATTCAAAAAAATAAGAAGAACTATGTTTCTTGTCACAACATATCACAATCGAAGGTGAGTATTTCATATACAATTGTATAATCCATCCATTCACTAGTATAAATCAATTCAGAATCGTTTCATGTAACGCCCCAAAATTCTTATTTCAGCTTTTTTGGAAGTGTGACAGAATTGAGTATCTACTTCAGTGGTTATATGTTCTGGATGTGTGTGTAAGGTCCCAAGTTCAAGCCTTGTCATTGGCAAATTTTGGTATTTTTCTGCATTAAGCTTTATACTTGCTCAATGGGCTCATATTTAATTATTGGTAGAATCATATCAGAATGAGCCTGCTGGTCTGGTGGTTAAGTTGAGTGTCAGTTTGCTGAAGGTCTTGTGTTCAAATCCCTACGCAAGCGTGGGTAGTAATCTTTGCTCATTTAACTAAAAGATTTTCGATTGTATTGAAAGACAGAGAGTGGGTGGTTAAGATGTGAAGTGGTGGGGAGTTATCAGGATATCTCAAAGAAAATTTTGTTTCTCTCTCCCCAAGTCTTTTGACGTTAGTTTTTATTTCCTTGTTATTTTTCTTTTTCGTTTTCTTTTTTCTTTCCTTCTCCTTTTTTTCCCCTTATTGTTGGTTTTACTTTCTTTCGGATCAATATTCTGTGCCTCGTTGTTCCGGTGTTTTTGGTGCATTATCGGTAGGTTGGTGAGTGCGTTTCCTGCATTGGTTAGTGAATCTTGGTTTAATGGAATTCATTTTATGTTTAGGAGAGGTTTAAATGCTAGAGGCTTTCAATCGGCATTTAGATTGCTAGTAAGCATCGTTGTTCGCTCTAAGGTAAGAGTTCTTGGTAAATTAAAGGCTTTTTTTTTACGAGATAGTTCAGTTTAATGTAGTTTTAAGAGATTAATTCGAGATTTAATTGGCCAATTTTATGTTCTGGGGATCTCGGTAGTGCTTTTGCGTCAAAAACGTACCAGGTGTGTACCCGAAAACATAGAAATCAGGATTCAATGAAAGCTGAAATTGCAAACTGTCGATGCCACACGGGTGTGTGGTCACCCATGTGGTAGGCCATGTGCGACGACACGACCATGTAATCGACGAAGGCCAGGCCATGCGCAAGACAAGGTCGTGTGATGGCCAGGTAGGCCGTGTGCGAACACGGGCTTGACTAATTGGGCCGTGTGGGCTACACGAGCGTGTGGAATTTGGGCCAGGCCATGTGATCCACACGGGCCAATGCCAAACTAGGCGTGTGGGCCATACAAGCATGTGGGCCCACACGGGTAAACCACATGGGCTTATGGGCCCATTTAGCTAAAATGTTTCTAGGGTTGCACGGGTCGCCCAAGTCGACTGTGAACCTACTGTAGGGTCGGTAAGCACTACTTAGACCCTAAATCGTGTGATCTGAACATATAATGTATGTATTGAGCATGTTAAATCTATGCATGCTTATGATCTGTTTGTGTGACTGATAACTGAATAATAGCATGTAAGCATGTATTTTTGTATATCTGCATTAAGCATGTTTAGTTGCATTTGCATTGGGTGGGATGATTGATTATTGGAGGAAGTGTACTGAAAGGCTTTTATGCCTATTATCTGGCAGCTCAGCTACAATATTATTGATATGTGACGCATTCGGTACGACTTGGTGTGTAAAGCTGAGTGGGTGTTTTAAACCCCACATGGTGTGTAGAGATGGTCAGAGATGGTGTGTAGAGGCTGGTGGGTAAGATACTGATTTCTGTTATTGTATGTATACTGTATCTGAGATAGGCTAAGGCCTAAATTGTATCTGAATCTATAATAGGCTTAGGCCTAGATTACATTTGACTGATACCTATTTTTTTGTTGTATGCATGTCTTCTGTGGGGATTACACACTGAGTTTACGTAAACTCACCCCTTCATGTTTTATCTGTACAGGTAATCCCCAGTCTTAAACGGATCGGTGCGGCGAAGGGATCAACGGTGACCACATGATTATTGAACTGATTTAAATTTAGTTATGGTATTTATTTCCTATTTGTTTTCTAGGGTATTTTGATGTAATTTGAGACTTTGAACTATTTGCCTTTGTTTTGGATTTTAACTATTTTCATGAACTGCAACGAAAACTCAATTTTGTTAAAGACAACATTTTTCCTAAAAAGAAAATAATTTTCTTTAAATATCACGGTTTTAAAAGCTTCCGCTACAGAATGTGTTTTTAAACGAATAAATTTAACAATAAATAGTTTTGAAATTAACGAAAGATAAATAAAAGCTAACAAACGGAAACGATTTTAACTTGATAAATTCAATTTCAAATTTTCATTCTATGTGACATCGCCAGATTTAGCCATAACGTCTAGGCCGAGTTTGGGATGTTACATTTAGTGGTATCAGAGCCAGGTTTTAAAATTCAGCTGTGAATTTTGGGTTTTTAAACTTAGTTTTTAATAACTGATTTTTAAATTAGTTGAAATGATTTGACTGGGAATGTGGTACACCGAGTCTCCAGCGTTGATTCTATAAGTATTCTGATAAACTGCTATGATAATATAGATAGTCTATTCTGAAAACACTCTAGTTAGTGTATACTGAAACTATAGTGAAACTAAAACTGATAGAGATTGTACTTGCAAAAAACAAACTCTAAATTTATGATACTGCTTTACATAAAACATCTATTAATAAATACTAGAACTGTAGCTGATTCATAAAATTCGTAATACAGACAAATCCGAATAGACATGAGCGCACGAGGTATCCGTGGATGTGGTACTAGTGGCCGAGGTAGAGGCTGTGGGGGGCTCAAGCTGAGTCCTCTTCTCTGGGCAGCATGCCAAACCTGGATACGAGTGAGATGCTGGTGTCACCTACTACTAAGACTGAGTCTCAAGATTGCATAGCTAGGGCCGACGCATTGTCCCGGGCTATGTTAAGGATATTAGAGAGGGTCGCTAGGCCCAACACTGGATTTAGAGGTCAAGGGTCGGTTACAGAACGACTCCAATCCAATAGAGCTAAACTTTTTAGGGTTGTCACTAGGGTCACCCCTAATGTGGCTGAGTACTGGATAGAGACTACTGAGAGGATAATGGATGATTTAGACTGTCCCTGAGTAGAAATTGAAGGGTGCAGTCTCGTTGCTTCGGGATGAGGCCTACCAGTGGTGGCTGACTCTTAATGAGGGCACACAGCCCAATCGTCTGTCTTGGGAGTTCTTTAAGTCTGCCTTCCAAGGGAAGTATGTGGGAGCTAGTTATATCGATGCTCGTAGGCGTGAGTTTCTAAACCTTACTCAGGGAGACCGATCAGTGGCCGAGTATGATGTCAAATTTCTAAGACTAGCCCACTATGCACGAGGTATGGTGGCATCTGAGTATGAGACATGTGTCCATTTTGAGGACGGCCTTAGGGATAATCTGAAGGTGCTGATAGCTCCGCAGAGGGAGCGAGAGTTCTCTATTCTGGTAGAGAAGGTGAAGATAAGCGCGCTGAACGCCAAAACAGAGATCGCGAGAGGGGCAAGAACAAGAGGGGTTCAAAGCCCTCAAGTTCGGTACAGAGGCCTAAGAAAAAGGCCAGGACTGATGGGCCGATTAAACCTGGGAACCCTGTTGCTCTTACCAGATTGCAACCGTGTGAAGATTGTGGTAGACGCCATCAGAGCAAGTGTTGAAGGAGGACTAGGGCGTGTTTAAGGTGTAGGTCTTTAAAGCACCACATTTGGGAGTGTTCGTTGAGGGCCAATTAGATGCAAGCTCCGAGTTCTGGTACTGTACAGTTACAGAGTGTAGTTCAACAGCCATTGAGGGGTCGTGGTCAGGCTAGGGGTGGTAACGGTATGGGCCAGGGGCAAGGAGCACCAGGCAGAGGTGCTGGACAGACTGAGGCGAGGCAGCCTACTCTTGTTTATGCTACTCGTCGCTCTATCGTCATTACCGGTACGTTCTTAATTTATGATGTACCTTATTTTCCTTTGATAGACATAGGTTCCACACATTTTTATGCAGCTAGCACTGTGTCTGGAAACTTATGGATTTTGGTTTAAAGTACTTCTAGTGAGATGACAGTACTGAGTCCACTAGGGCAATCGGTTCAGGTTAGCAAACTATATAGAGATGTTCCACTAGAGGTTCAAGGGTCGGTATTTCTGGCTAATCTGATGGAACTGCCATTTGGGGAGTTTGACCTGATTCTGGATATGGGCTGGTTGGTCAAGCACCGTGTCAGTCTGGACTATACGACTAAGAGGGTCATCTTGAGAACTGAGGAGGATAATGAGGTAGTCATGATTGGGGAACGTCGAAATTATTTGACTAACGTGATCTCTACACTGGTGGCTGAGAAATTGGTTCGTAAGGGATGTGAGGCATTCTTGGCCTGTATTAGTGTTTTCGTTTCTAGGGACTCTAATGTAAAGAATATCAGAAGTGTAAGGGATTTTCCAAACGTCTTTCCTGAGGAGCTACCGGGTTTACCACTAAATCAGGAAGTGAAATTTGGGATTGAGCTTCTTCTTGGCATATTTCTGGTGTCTATCGCCCCCTATCGAATGGTACTGAAGGAGTTTATGGAGCTTAAGGCTCAACTTCAGAAGTTTTTAGACAGTGGCTTCATCCGTCCGAGTGTGTCTCCGTGGGGAGCACAAATTCTATTCATTAAGAAAAAGGATGGGACCATGAGGATGTGCATAGACTATCGGCAGTTGAACAAGTTGACCATTAAGAATAAGTATCCACTTTCGAGGATCAACGACTTATTTGATTAGTTCTGAGGGGATTCTGTGTTTTCTAAGATTGATCTTCGTTAAGGGTATCACTAGTTGAAGGTTAAGGAAGTGGATATGCATAAGACTGCATTTAAGACTCGGTATGGGCATTATGAGTTCCTAGTTATGCCTTTTGGGTTGACGAATGTACCGGCCACATTCATGGATCTGATAAATCGAGTATTTCAGCCTTATCTGGATCAATTCATCGTGGTCTTCATCGATGACAAATTGGTTTATTCTAAGACTAAGGATGAGCATGACGAGCACCTTAGGGTAGTTCTTCAGATTTTGAGGGAAAAGTAGCTCTATGCTAAATTTAACAAGTGCGAATGTTGGTTACGAGAGGTAACATTTTTGGGACATATGGTTTCTAGTGAGGGCATCCATGTCGACCCTCGAAAGATTGAGGCTGTACTGGATTGGAAATAGCCTAAGAGTGTGTCTGAGATCTATAGTTTTCTGGGTTTGATGGGTTATTATCGGTGGTTTGTGGAAGGTTTCTCACTGATTGCAGCGCCCTTACCTAAGCTGCTACATAAGGGTGTTCTATTTTTCTAGACTGATATGCAGTAAGAAAGCTTCGAGAAGCTCAAGACTGTTCTGACTGAGGCTCCTGTTCCAATACAGCCTAAACCTGGGAAGGAGTTTGTGGTTTACAGTGACGCGTCGTATATGGGTTTGGGTTGTGTTCTAAAGTAGGATGGTAAGGTTGTGGCATATGCGTCTCGTCAACTCAAGATGCATGAGGCAAACTATTCGACGCATGATTTGTAATTGGCCGCCGTAGTCTTTGCTTTGAAAATCTGGAAACACTATCTATACGATGAGAGTTGTATTATCTACACTGATCACAAAAGCCTCAAGTACTTCCTGACTCAGAAGGAGTTGAATTTTAGGCAACGTAGATGGATTAAGCTGCTTAAAGATTATAACTGTACTATTGAGTACTATCCTTGCAAGGCTAATGTGGTGGCCAATGCATTGAGCCGTAGGGTGATGACTGATCTGAGAGCAATGTTCTCTCGACTTAGTTTTTTTAACGACAGAAGTTTGTTGGCTGAGCTACTGGTTAAACCGACTTGGATAGAAAAATTTAGGATAGGCAGGTAGAGGATGAATTGTTAGGTCTTCAGTTCCGTCTGGTTGAGAGTGGCAACACTACGGACTTTGGATTGAATAATGATGAGGTACTCTATTTCTATGGTCAGATTTGTGTGCCAAATGATACTGATCTGATGTAGTCTATTCTGAGAGAAGCGCATAGTAGCCCTTATGCTATGCGTCCCGGTGGGAACAATATGTACCGAGATCTTCGAGAATTATACTGGTAGCCGAGTTTGAAGCGTGAGGTTACTAATTTTATGGCACGATGTCTGACATGCCAGCAGGTTAAGGCTGACCATTAGTTACCTTCAAGTCTGCTGCAGTCGTTTAAGATTCTACTATGGAAGTGGGAACGAGTAATGATGGACTTCATTATTGGGTTTCCCTTGACACCCACTGAAAAGGATTCTGTTTGGGTCATCGTGGATCGATTGACCAAGTTTGCACACTTCGTTCCGGTTAGGACTGACTATTCTCTTCAAAAGTTGGCAAAGCTCTACATTTTTAAGATAGTGAGACTGCATGGGGTACCGATCGAAATCATTTTTTATAGGGATCCTCGCTTCACGTCTCGGTTCTAAAAAAAGTTACATGAAGCTCTGGGTTCGAGATTAGACTTCAGTACTGCATTCCATTCTAAGATCGATGGGCAATCTGAGAGGGTGATTCAGATACTAGAGAATATGTTGAGGAGTTATGTTATCGACTTTTGAGGCAGTTGGGAGGATTACCTATCGCTAGCCGAGTTCGCCTACAATAATAGTTTCTAGTTAGGTATTCAGATGGCACATTACAAGGCTCTGTATGGCTATAAGTTTCGTACTCTTTTGTGTTGGATCGAGTTGGGCGAACGTCGAGTTTTGGGTCCTGATTTGGTTTCTGAGGCTAAGGATAAGATTCGACTGATTAGGAATCGTTTGAAGGCTAGTGCTAATAGACAGAAGTCTTATGCTGATCTAAAGAGAGGTGAGATTGAGTATTCTATGGAGGCCTTCATGTTTCTTAAGGTCTCGCCATGGAAGAAGGTTCTGAGTTTCGGTCACAAAGGTAAGTTGAGCCCTAGGTTTATTGGGCCTTACCGAATTTTGAAGCGAGTGGGACCGTCGCTTATTAGTTAGAGTTACCTCCAGACCTAAATCGTATTCATGACGTATTCCATGTCTCGATGTTAAGGTGTTGCTGCTTTAATCCTACCCATATTGTCCCTGTTGAGGAGATTGAGATTAGGCTAGATTTAACCTTTGAAGATGAGCCAGTTCAGATTCTGGACCGCGATGTTAAGGTTCTTCGGAAGAAGTCTATTCCATTGGTGAAGGTGCTGTGGTGGAATCATAGCACAGAGGAGGCCACGTGGGGGCCTGAGGACTCAATGCGTCAGCAGTGTCCTCATATTTTCTGATCAGGTAAATTTCAAGGTCAAAATTTCTTTTAGAGGGTAGAGTTGTAATGCCCCAAAATTATTATTTCGGCTTTTGTGGAAGTGTGACACAATTGAGTATCTGCTTCAGTGGTTATATGTTTTGGATGTGTGTGAGAGGTCCCAAGTTCAAGCCTTGTCTTTGGAAAATTCTAGTATTTTTCTAACTTAAGCTTTATACTTGCTCAATGGGCTCATATTTAATTATTGGTAGAACCATATCAGAATAGGTCTGCTGGTTTAGTGGTTAAGTTGAGTGTTAGTTTGCTGAAGGTCTTGTGTTCGAATCCTTGCGTGAGCGTGGGTAGTAATTTTTGCTCGTTTACCTGAAAGAGTTCCGATTGTATTGAAAGACTAAGAGTGGGAAGTTAGGATGTGAAGTAGTGGGGAGTTATCAGGATATCTCAAAGCAAATTTTGTTTCCCTCTCCCTAAGTCTTCTGATGTTAGTTTATGTTTCCCTGTTATTATTCTTTTTGGTTTTCTTTTTTCTTTCCTTCTCCTATTCCTCCCCTCATTGCTGGTTTTCCTTTATTTTGGATCAATATTCCGTGCCTCGTTGTTCCAGCATTTTTGGTGCGTTATCAGTAGGTTGGTGAGTACGTTTCCTACATTGGTTAATGAATCTTGGTTTAATGGAATTCGTTTTATATTTAGAAGAGGTTTAAAGGCTTGAAGCTTTCAATCAACGTTTAGATTGCTAGTAAGCATCATTGTTCGCTCTAAGGTAAGAGTTCTTGGTAAATCAAAGGCTTGTCTTTTACGATATTGTTCGGTTTAATATAGTTTTAAGAGATTAATTCAGGCTTTAATTGGTCAATTTTAGGTTCCGGTGATCCCGGGAATGCTTTTACGTCAAAAATGTACTAGGTATGTACCTAAAAATGCAGAAAATGGGATTGGGTGAATGTTGAAATTGCAAACTGTCGATGCCACACGGGCGTGTGGTCGCCCGTATGGTATGCCGCGTATGACGACACGGCCATGTGATCGAAGAAGGTCAGGCCGTGCGCAAGACACGGCCATGTGATGCCTAGGTAAGCCGTGTGTGACACACGGGCTTGACTAATTGGGCCGTGTGTGCCCACATGGGTAGTCCACACGGTCGTGTAGAATTTGGGCTAGGCCATGTGATCCACATGAGTTAAGGCCAAACTGGGTGTGTGGGCCACATAGACTTGCGGGCTCACACGGGCAAACCACATGGGCGTGTGGGCCCATTTAGCTAAAATGTTTTCTAGGGTTGCACGGGTCGCCCAATTCGACTGTGAACATATTGTAGGGTTGGTAAGCGTTACTTAAACATTAAATCGTGTGATCTGAGCATACAATGTATGTATTGAGCATGTTAAATCTATGCATGTTTACTGATCTGTATGCGTGACTGATAACTGAATAATAACATGTAAGCATGTATTTCTGTATATCTGCATTGAGCATGTTTAGTTGCATCTGCATTGGGGTGGGACGATTGATTATTGCAGGAAGTGTACTAAAAGGCTTTTATGCCTATTATATGGCAGCTCAACTGCAATATTATTAATATGTGCCGCATTCGGTACGACTTGGTGTGTAGGGCTAGGTGGGTGTTTTAAACCCCACATGGTGTGTAGGGATGGTCGGAGATGGTGTGTAGAGACTGGTGGGTAGGATACTGATTTCTGTTACTGTATGCATACTGTATCTAAGATGGGCTAAGGCCCTAATTTATATATGAGACTGTAACTGAATGAGCTAAGGCCTAAACTGTATCTGAATCTATAATGGGCTTAGGCCCAGATTGCATTTGACTAATACCTGTTGTTTGACTGTATGCATGTCTTCTATGGGGATTACACACTGAGTTTAGGAAAACTCACCCCTTCATATTTTATCTGTACAGGTAATCCCCAGTCTTAGATGGACCGGTGCGATGGAGGGTTCAACGGTGGCCACATGATTATTGAACTCTTCTAAATTCAGTTATGGTATTTATTTCCTATTTGTTTTCTAGGGTATTTTGATGTAATTTGGGACTTTTCGACTGTTTGCCTTTATTTTTTTATTTTAACTGTTTTCATGAACTTTAGAACTGCAACAAAAACTCGGTTTATTAAAGACAACATTTTTCTTAAAACGCGAACAATTTTCTTTAAATATTACGGTTTTAAAAGCTTCCGCTGCAGAATGTGTTTTTAAATGAATCAATTTAACGAGAAATAGTTTTGAAATTGACAAAAGATAAATAAAAGCTAACAAACAGAAACAGTTTTAACTTAATAAATTTGATTTCAAAATTTCATTCCATAGGTCATTGCCAAATTTGGCCATAACGTTTATGCCGGGTTTGGGATGTTACATTTCATTAGAACTATCAAACACATCATTTACCCAATCAATGTATTTGTACACATTTATTTCCAATCACTATATCGAATTAGGCAATAAGTTTTCTTATTAAATCATTAGCCCAATGAATTACAATAACTGATGGTCACTAAACTAACTAACAATTCGACTAAGGCAAGCACACCTATCGAACAGTAGTATAGTTATGGTAAGACAGGAAATATCGTATCGACAAGGACTAAAAGTACTAGTAATTACTATCTTTTTATTATCTAACCTAAGAATAAAATGGGTGTTTTTAAACTAAGATTAACTATTTAATTAACTAAGAACACGACAAAAGTAAAAGTTGGAAAATATTGTTCGAAAGCTTATGGAGAAGATAATAAATACCCAAGGAAGAATCCACCTAGTCTTCACTTATTACTTCTGAATTAGACGATTTTTTCACTTGACTTAATCCGTAGAAATCTCTTATTTATGTTAATATCTCCCTCGAGACTAAAAACAACTGACTCTAGGTTGATTAATTGAAATCTCTTTCTAATTAAAACCCCTATTGTCGCATTATCTCGATCTATGGGTTCCCTTATTAGATTTGACTCTAATCTGGCAGATTTATGTCATCCTATCTCTAGGATTGCATGCAACCTCACTTAATTATGAAAGATCTACTTTTAAACAGGGACTTTTGCTCCACTGAATAAGCACATCAAAACCTGAATTAATATCTTGGAATATTAAAGCAAGAATTAAAACTCACAATTAAGAATAAGAACAAGTATTTATCATATAATTCAAATAGTAATAAGATCCGTCTTAGGTTTCATCTCTCTTAGGTATTTAGGGAGTTTAGTTCATAATAATGGAAAACATCTCAAAATTTTGAAAACAACAAAACATAAAGAAACCCAAAGAACTTCTAAGGAAATTGAATGGAGATCTTCAGTCTTGAAGTAGATCCTACTTCTGAGCTGATTCCGATGGCTATCCTTGAGTATTTTATGCCTTCTACTCTTCATCCCCTTTTAATCCTCTTCTAAGGTGTTTATATAGACTTTGGGATGCTTCAAAACCCTTAAAATTAGCCTTTTCTGAGTAGAATTAGACTTGGGCTCGACAAGGACACGGCCGTGTGCCACGCCCGTGTGAAGGTGCTCAAGCCGTGTGTAATTCTAAGTTGGTTTTTAGTCGACAAGGCCATGACACACGGGCGTGTGGCCTGCCCGTGTGCCTCATACGGACGTATGGTTTACCCGTGTGGAAGTGCCTAGGTCGTGTGAAATATGAGATAATCCCATTTTGTCCGTTTTTGGCCCATTTCCTGCTCTTTTCACCTTTCTATGCTCACCTAAGTATAAAACATGAATTTAAAGGATTAGGAGTATCAAATTCACTAAATCTTATGATAAATCATCTAAAAATATGCCAAGCATGGGATAAAAATATGTATATATTATGGTTTATCAAATATCCCCATACTTAAGCATTTGCTTGTCCTCAAGCAAAATCCTCAACTCTCAATTAAAATAAATTCTTCTCAACTTATAATTCTCATCAATAATGTATTGAAGTAAACCACAAGTAATCATATATTGAGAGTTTAACTAAAAGAACATTAAAGTTTCACACAATCCAAGTTGAGCATTTTAATCATAAAATCATAGGTATCCCCCTTTATCTAAGTAATTACCTTTAATTCCAAATTGACAAGGGTTGACATCCTCACTAAAGATTCACTCAAATCACTCAAAGTGTTTAAGGTTCAATAATTAAGCACTCAATAGTCAAACATGAAAAGTTATTACAATAGGCTTGCATGAAAAACATATCTCCACCACTATAAATGAGATGATACATAAATCAAAAGGTCTTTAATAGGGTTGTAATGAGGCTTGAGTTAAAGGTGTGGATAAAGGCTGAAAAAGAGGGTTAGAATCGAGATTAATTTAATAAGTTACCAAACTTAGAATAATAAAGCTAATTACTGAATTACAAACAAGTGCCAAAATTAAAACCATCCAGAACTAATGAAGTGAGTTTTTTCTCACTATAATAACTTTAACTTATCCAAGCTCTTTATAATATGAATATGAATATAAATATGAATATAAAAAGAGAGAAATTCTTAACGAATCAAAAAGGGTTAAGTTCATTAAGGGGAAAATTAAGAAACAATGGTTAAGGCTCAAAGGGGTTCATTAAGGGTTAATTATGTGGGTAGGCTTTTTATAGGGTAAATGGGTTAAAACTTAAGTGCCTGTATCATCTCAGTATATCAAATCAAAAGTGTGGTCTTGACATGCATAATCGAAGCAAGTTCTAGAATAACAAATCAATGTTGACACACTCATACCAATAAAATAAGTGAGCAAGAAAGATATATGCTCTAAAAGGCTCAAAATCTCACGAAAATTATGGATATTTGATGTCAATCTTGTAAATTCAAAACTTCAAGATAATTCATCAATTCAGGGAAACAACCTAGCAATTTTAATTCTCAAAAGTCAACTTATCATGCTTGATTCTCTAATGTCTTAAAGTTTAAACAATCAATGCACAATTACCTATGATTTAATTCAAAACATATCAATAAAAATTATAAATCAATCAGAATTCACTCTAATAATAGTATGAGAAAATTATTTGAGAACGAGATTAAAAATTCAGGGATTTTCTAATAAACATATAAATAACCTCCCCACACTTAAGATGTACATTGTCCTCAATGTACAAAGATAGATAATAATAATATAAGTATAATATCAAAAGAAATAAAATAAAAATAAAAATAAATAGACTTAAAGGTCCTCATCATCGGATGCTTCATGGGTCGACGGTGCCGAAGGAGAGATGTGAAGGTGATGGCAAATCTGTCGAAGAGTGGCATCGATGTTATCGAACCGCTCAAAACACTGCTACTCAAAGCGAGTGAGTCACTCAGATATATCCGTCAATGTGACAGTAGTAGGTCGGTGACTCGGTGGTGGCGGTGGGTGTGGGTCCTCGTGAGAGGGAGGGACATTATCAATAATGTCCTCTGGCTTATCCTGGCCATCAGAGTGAACGAGTCTGTACTGAGAGGGGTCGAATCCACGGCATCACTCTATCATCCTCATGTGGATCATACTAGAAATTCCTTGAGGAGTCATCTGGCCTACTAGTGTGAGTGTTGATGACATCTCTGGAGTGTCGAAGAGGCTGAACTATAGAGCGAGACGAGTCACGTAGGGACCAAGACAGATGGGACCCTTCCTATGGCGGTCCGTCTGATGGAGAAAAGCAAGTGCTATGAAGTATGCCAAATCAAATATGTGACCAGTCGCCATGCTCCAAAGATAGTATGGGTTAGTAATGCTTACAACTCTTGTGCTCTCTATCCTGCCAGTCAACGCGTGAGCTAATAAAGCGTGGATGTATCGTAGAGCCAGAGAAAGAGATGTCACCTTGGAGTGACTCGCATCATAACAGATCTAACTATCTGTGAGATCAGTCTAATAGTACAAAGGTGAGTAATGGATGTGACGATGGAGATGAAGAAAGTTATCGGCACCTATAAACTCATCGGTGTAGATGCCCAAAGCTGCGCCAAACTTAGGGATGCTCATATGTCGCACTAAGCCACCAAGTCGGAAAGTGATAGTACCAGCCTCGTCATGGGTATTCATCACATGCTGTAGATGGAAAGTAGTGCAAAATTCCAAGTTAAGCTCTGAATAGGTGGACTCGATAATCGTAAAGAATCGATCCCACGGAGCAGTGGTAATGAAAGCACGGACCTCATCAGCTAGTCCGACCTACTCCAATGCGGCCCAATCAATACATCGGCCCAAACCTAGCAGTTGCACGCGTAAAAATTGAAACAAATCGTCCTGTGGGCCTGACGAGAATCAAAGTAGAGGATAACAAGCTTCGGTCGAAGAGGTTGCGCCAGGACCCTTCTGCTTTTTCGAAGTGGGAACGGTAGTCTTCTTGCCTTATGTGCTTGTCATGGTATACCTAAAAATTTAAGATAATCCAAATCCGAAAAGCAACTAACAGAAGAAAACAGTAAGTAAAGAACTATGTTAAAATAGGTAGACACGTAGCACGTCCACAACCAGACTAAAAAAAACTCGAATGAGGAAGATATCATAAGAAAATATAATAATGGTACGAGACAAATATGACTAACATAATGAAATAATCATGAGGTTTTAAGAATGAAATAACAAGGAATAATAACAAGAGAGTTAAAATAATAACGATAACGACTATCATAAATTATTATGCAGTAAACTAGAAATCAACATAACCAAATCAAACACAAAATAATAAACATAAATAAAGAATTAATAAAAGATAAACAGAAATAAAAAGAATGAAAATGAAAACAAAATAAAATAAAGAAAAATAAAAAAAAAAGAAAGAATATGGTAGAAGGGTCAACTGACGGGGTGTAAAGTGGTCAATCGGACGAAAGGTACGGTGGTGAGATGGATGCAATGGAGGGGGTCGACGGGGTGGTGGGTGGTCGATTGACGAGGAAGAAAAAGAGAAGGGGAAAAGGGAAAGGAAGGGGAAAGAAATAAGGAGAGAGGGGAAACAAAAGAAAAAAAAAAAGAAGAAGAAAGGGGGAGTGGGGCGATGGTGGAATGATGAGAAAGGTGGCAGGAGTAGGGGGAAGCGACAGCGGCTAGTGGGGAGATTGTGAGGAGAAAGAAGACACAAGTAAGGGAAAAATTAGATTTTTGGGGGGGTTTAAAGGGACACGGTCGTGTGAGGCCGATGTTGGGCCACACGGCCGTGTCACACGCCCGTGTGGCTCAGGTGTAGCCCGTGTTAATCATGAACATTGAATGCCCATTCGTCACACAGTCCGGGACATGCCCGTGTGCCTAGGCCGTGTGGTTTACATGGCTGTATCGCATGGCCGTGTGCTACGTTGTTCACTTCTCCCACGCCCGTGTGGTCTCCCACACGCCTATGTGTTCGGAACACACGGCCGTGTGGTTCGCCTGTGTAGCTCTCTAACCTGTTTAAAATTTGAAAATTTAGCTCCAGTATTCACACGGCCTAGAACACGCCTATGTTTAGCCTGTGTCTGTTGAGTTTGGGTAATTTTAAGCCCTGTTTCCACACGGCCAAGGACACGCCCGTGTGCCCAGGCCATGTGGGTCACTGTACCTGTAAAAAAATGAAAAATAGATAAAATAAACGAGTCAGTGGTGTTAGTGCTTGGGTTGCCTCTCGAGAAGTGCTTATTTATATTCTAAGCTCGGCTCACCTCATATTTGCATGGTATGGTGGTTCGACGAGTTTAAACTTCTCATCCCTGCTATCAATTTTATCGAAATAAGGTTTTAGACGAGTACCTTAAAAATGCCGAATTTAGAATGAGTTACCTCGACTGTGCCGTATGGGAAAACGTTGAGTACCATAAAAAGGATTTTTCCATTAGGTTCAGAAGTGGCAACACGAGGATCTGCTTCATCTAACAGTACTTTGTCTCCAACCTTAAGTTGATTTGATTCACCTTTAATTTTGTCATGACACTTCCTTGATTCTTCGTGTAGTGTAAGTCTCATACAAGCGTGCAACTAACCCTATTGGAATGTCAATTGTATCCTATCCTATGTTCATTCGAGCTTAATACACATATTAGAATGATTCTTTACAATTCAATCTTTTCTCACCTCTGTACCAATTTGCATACAACCCCAAAGTATATTAAATAAACATGAAATATTCAATTCTAGCACAAACATCACATTTGGGTATAAAAGTATATCCTATGAACTTACTAGGTACAAACAACAATAGCAGAAGTGTTAGGGACTAGTTTGTAATTTTTTCTTTTCCTCAATTATCTATCGATCAGTTCAATTCTTGATCTATACAATAATTCATTTCAAATTATTTGTGCCAATGACCTTAAATCATCTTATTCAATGTTTATGTCAACTTAATTTCAGCTTTCACAATTTCCCTAAAATTTCACATTTTATTCAATTTAGTTCCTAAATCGAAACTATCATATCTTTCATATTTAAGCTTTGTTTTCCAATATGTTTTTAATTTCAACCTTCAATAACCTTATAGACTCCAAAATTACAGAAATTATATGTCACATTCGACATAATTACAATTTAGTCCTTAAACTCAAAACTAACAAAATTTACTTTACAAATTAGTCCTATTTAACATCTAATCTTAACATGCAATCACTTAACACCAAAAGCTTCAAAAATCATCATTGGAAACTTTTAAAATCTTTTACAATTTTATGAAATAGTCCCTGAGCTAGCTAAATCAAGCTCCCAAAATTTCAAAAATATAAAAATTATAAGAAACAGATAAAATTTGACTCACCAATTTGAAGAACAAGCTTGAGCTAGAACTAGTCTTCTTCTTCCTTGGAGAATCAGTTTTGGGTAAGAAAAATGGATTAATGTTTCTTATTTCTTTTTATTTTAAGATAATAAACATTTTTTACTTATTATTATAACATAATAATATTATAAAATAAGCTTAATTAAAAAATCTAAGGGCCACCAACCGACCACTATCATTAACAATGGCTAAATTTCCATTTCAACCCTTGCAAAAATACTATTTAGTCCATTTAATTAATAAAAATCAAAAGTGATTAAGTTTTACAATTTTTACAATTTAGCCCTTATACCTTAATATTAACAAATTAATAAAATTACCGGACCAAAAAATCACCATAATACTATAAATGAATCGTGAATATTAATAAATAATATTTACTACTCATTCATCGAAAAACGAGGTTCTAAAACTGTCATTTTTTATACCACTGAAAAACGATCTGTTACAACCTATTTATATTAAATTAGTGGATGAGAATGTCATCTTCTCCATCCATTCTCTCCTTGTCGTAACTTGAAGAAAGAAAAATCTTGGAAATTTTAGGATTTTTGGCCATTAATTGATAAGTGTTTTCAAGCCCCTTTCTTGTAATTTTTATAGATTTGAGGTCATGAGAGCTTAATTTAACTAGCCCAGGTACCAAATTGTGAAACTATTAAAGTTATAAAAAGTTCTCATTGTTGATTTCTTGAAGAATTAGGCTTGAGATAGATAGATTTTAAGCTTAAATTATGAAAATGGCTAAATTGTAAAGTTTAGTTGTTAGTTTCGTACATGGAGACCAAATTGAATAAAATATAAAATTGTTATGATATTTCTGTAGGGATAGAAAGTAGAGAGTCCTTAATGACTATATGTGAAATCAGTTTTTGAATCGGGGCTCAAAATTAGAAGTTTGGCTATTTCAAATTTTGAGATTAAATTAAATAAAATGTAAAACTTTAGGGATATAAAAATGAGATTATATAGGTTTCATTCACTTTATGCATTGTCGTAATATAGCTTTTTGCGATTATTTATGTAGACTCCTTTTACATGCTCGTAGTTAGGAATTGCTCAATTGCCTCCTCCCTTGAGTTCGACCCCTTGGAATACTTCATGTTCCATCGGAACTATAAATATTACAACTGACACTCTATGCTTGCAGTTAAAACGCTCCTTTTAAAATAGTTTTTTTTATAAAATTGGTTGTTTTTACGCGTACGCGCGATCAGCGGTCAATATCCTCAATGTTCATTTGCCAGTAACTCTTTTGCATACAAAAATAGAAGTAGTAGCGAATAGAACCTTAAAAATAGTGGCATGGTCAAGGGCGTAGCTAGGCAGGGTTGGCAAGGGCGTCGGCCCCCCTAAAATGAAAATTTTTCATTTAGGTCTTTTAAAATTTTTAAAATTTTAAATTAGTAAAAATAAATTTACACTTTGGGCCCCTAAAAATGATAAAAATTTGATTTAATCCTTTAAAAATTATAAAGATATAGGCTATTAAAATAGTGAAATTGTATTTTTACTATTGTAAAAATTACAATTTAATTTCGGCTCCCCTAAAAGATTATTCTAGCTTCGCCCCTCGGCAATTACACGCCTTGAAACCTTCGATTAATTTCTCACAAGTTTTATCCCCACACACCAATACCAACATCAACTAATGACAGCCATCAGCTATCATGTATGTTGTGTATAAACACGCATTAAAATCAGTGAAGAAGTTGAGTTGATTAATCAAGAAAAGAAACCATACTCATTCTCTCAATTTCTTTTGTTCTCTTGTTGCTTTGTATGTTCTTTTCTTCTACTCATTCTTGTTGCTTCTCTCTTCTTGTTCAAATTTACCTCTATTGATGTTTACATTCCTGAATTGAATATTGATTGTATTTTCTAAGAGGCAGTACTCGGTGTTGGATGTTCCATTCCATCAGATATGACTTTGGCTGAATTATTTGAAGGAATATTACTGCATGCTTTTACTTTGTCTCTGTCTGTGGGGTCTTGGACAAAGATGTTATGCCTTGCATATTTTTATAACTGCGCTTCATTAAGTGAAGCCACTTCCACATTTACTGTCCTACTGCTAAGAAAGCAATCATTTGTAAGCCCTGCGCTGTGCTGCATTATCATATATGCAATGCTGCAGTATGAACCCAGGATTTTGCATTATTAATTTATCATGTATTTATCCAGACAGTGAAATTTATATATTTAACTTCACCTCACTATATCACTAGCCTTTTGCTTTTCTTTTTAGAGAAAGAAAAATTATAAATTATCACTGAGCTGAACTTGAAATTTAACTCAATTGGTTCATTTTGTTATTGTTAATCAACATGACATTAAACAAGTATAAGCATTCGAATCCGGTACCTGCAATACTTACCTTTATCTCGCTTGAAGGGTACAGCATGGTTTCTAGAGGCAGGTCTTTATCAAACTTGTGTATCTTTCACCCACTGATGCTTATGCTGGAAAAACATTCTACTGTCATTTGAACATGAGCTGTTTCATGCTTGTTATTTTTCTTACAGTAAAAAAGACCAGATGATAAGGATAATTTAAAGTTTAATTTGTGACATATTGCTAACATCATTTTCACAACTGTGGGACTGTGCCTTGACATAATATTACATCTGAAGAAATTTTCCATTATTCTTTAGTTGGATGTTGACTAGTTCCTTTTGTTTCTCTTCTTTTTCTAGATTCCTTAGGCCATATTCTTCTCATTTTCTTCCTTTACTTGCCTTTAAATTTATGAGATCTATTTAATGGGGTCCCTTAAAAAACAATAATTCATGAGTCACCTTTGTGAAATTGTATGACTTTTGATTCACTAGACCTTCTACATGTTATGGAATATATTAAAGCAAGAAAGGAGGTTCAAGTACATCAACTAGTTAAAGAGAAAGGTGCTTCAATAACTCTACCTTCTTTACTTGTTTTTCAAACATTCGGGCCACACGCATCATAAAAACTTGTCCATAATTTTTATTCCTCTTTTCTTTCTTTTGAACATGAACTATGAGCTTGCCACTGAGAAATATAGTTTCACAGGTGTGAAATTGGACCCACCACTTGCTGGTTCACCATGTTTATCTCATCGTTAAATCTTCTTTTTTTGTTGTTGTTGCACAGAGTAATGATATTGACAATCTAATCAGTGGACCTTCCACTCTATGCTCACTAAATTGTATCCAACTAACAGTTTATAAACTTTCTTAGTGAGTCAACTTCTTGGGATCTTGCATTTGTTAAAGGCACCTTGATGAAAACCAACCTTAGACATAGTAAAATAACACTTGATTAGCATCTAATCTTCCTTTTTGCCTTTGAATAATGGAAAACAGGTTATTGATTTAGCAGACCAATTGAATGTATGGCACTGAGATGGCAAATACTTTGAAGTTCAATGATTGGGTTTTGATTCCTTTAATTTAGTCCCCGAAGAAAACTATAGATTAACCTGTTTGGATGTTATTGGAAGATATTTATAGGTAAAAACTCAAAGTTACAAACGGAGTCCTATATCAACCTATTGGATCCAATGAAAGTAAGAATGAAAAAAACAAATGACCTGCCGAGATTCCCTTCTAATGGGATAAGCTTACAAAATTGGTGTTCCCTTCTGGTTCAATTTCCAGAGAAGAATTTATAGCATTGAGGGGGTTTGTTTGCATACCTCAGTTGTGTTTGTGGTACCTGTAAGATGGCCTGTTTTGATTCACTTTTTTTAGAGTTTTTCTTCCCCCTTTATAAGAGAAAAGAAAGGGTCAGTGGGGTCCAAAATCTAATATTAGATTCTTTGATTCATTCATCTACTGGTTTAAAGTATTCATTATAACCTTTTCTGTCAAATGTAATTTTCTCATTTCTTTTTTTTTTTCTTTGAAAGCTTCTCATAGTGTTAGGAAAGTTGCATCCATTATTCATCATGGTGGGGCTAACCTAACTCATCAAGGGAATCAACCAGGGAAAAGAATAAAAAAATTGTGTTGTATGAAGAAGGGTTAAACATAAAAATAAAATAAACAAAACAAATAATAATGCTTTTTTTTCTCTTCTTTCGAGACTCAAATTTAATTGCACACCACTCACTTTCATGATCTACTCAAAATAAATAAACACAAAAATTTATCAAATATTCATCTAATATTTACCTATCTAAACATCGAGAGCGTCTCAAAGCAAAACCTTGTGCCCTCTAAGATAGGCACAAGACAAATAAAAAGGGAAGTTAGTGTGAAATGAGGGAAAGGAAATAGGCACAGCTAATGGCATATATTCCCTCCCCAATACAACCCCACCAATGTTTCCAGATATGGAGTGAGATCATAGGACAGCCCAACAACTCCAAAATTTATAAAAGAGAAACTCCATCTGCCGCATATTGAAAGCATGGTTTCTACTAAAAAAGGATCTAAAAACACGTAAGAAATTCAGTTTCCTGCCTGCCTCTCTTACATAAACTTGGTTCTTCAAAATACTCAAAATCAAAGAATGAATTTGGTTCTCTCTACTGATGCAAAGCCTAGGCTAAAGTGGACACCTGAACTTCATCAAAGATTTGTTGATGCAGTCAATCAACTTGGAGGGCCAGACAGTTAAGTAACACACTTTTTAGATATAACCTTAATCATATTATCATCTTATCTAATCATATTGTTATTTGTAAGAATATAATTTGTTGATTTTTTGTGTGTGTGTGTGTGTTTATTTCTGGGACCAGAAGCAACACCAAAGAGTTTGATGAGGGTCATGGGGATTCCTGGACTCACTTTGTATCATCTTAAAAGCCATTTACAGGCAATTTTCTCTTTCATTATATAATCATATCAGCACTCTTTTTTATCTAAATCTGTTAGGCAATGAAAACAAGCTTTTAACTGTATTTTACTTGCAGAAATACAGGCTGGGGAAAAGCCTTGGGAATAATACAGGTGGGATCAAGAATTCATTGTTTGTTATATATATTGTATATTCATACATTGAGTTTTACAACAGTATAAAAAAAATTTCCCTTTCATTCTCGGGGACAGATTACAAAGAGATACAGAGCAGTAATGGGAATTTCATTAGGGACACAAGTGATGGAATTCACGGGCAAATGAATGAGTAATAGTTATAAATTTGGATTCTAATTTCTGTCTTTTAGTAACTTTTTTTATAGAAATTTTAATAAAACAGTCTAATTATTGTGTTCATCAGAAGCTTGCAGATCCCTCAGGCTCTCCAAATGCAGATGGAAGTACAACGGAAGCTTCATGAACAGATTGAGGTATATAATATAAAAATATATATATCTCCCATTTATACCAATTTCAGTTTAAATAGATGGTTTTCTGCTGATGATGCATCAAAGCATATCAATCAAGCTACTTTTCCATTTTCAGGTCCAGAGACATTTACAGCTAAGAATTGAAGCTCAAGGAAAGTACTTGCAAACAGTATTAAAGAAAGCACAAGAAACACTGGCCGGATATAGCTCCTCTTCTGCTGGTGCAGAACTTGCTAGAGCTGAACTCTCTCAACTGGTCTCAATGGTTAACACTGGCTGCACAAGTTCTTCGTTTTCGGAACTAACCGAAGTAGGAGGTTCAAGCATAATAGAAAGAAAACCAATGAGGGGTACTATATGTTCCATGGGGAGCTCACTGACATCTTCAGAAAGCTCAGGGCGAAATGACAAGGCACCTCTGGAAAATGGGAATATTTGTACCCAGAATGTTGAACTTTCCTTAATGGATATTCACCGAGAAAAAAAGCCTTTAATTAGTTGTGCAAGCAATCAAGCTAACGGAAAGAAAAGAAGTGTGAGTAAGGTTTCTGATGGTGTATGTGTTGAGCAACCACTAGCTAAAAGGTTAGAGCTTCCTGAAGAAGAAACTGGTGGTTGTTTAAGAAAGTCCGGATTCTTGGAATTATTTGATCTCAACAGCCAATGCCACAATGACATCGAATCGGGTCCAAAAGCAATAGACTTGAACTGCAGGGAATAGATCAGCTCAATGGGCATGGTTTGGAACTTTTTAATGCATGGTTGTTAGTAATATAGTATAAGCAGCGAATTTGATTATACTTAGAACCAATCTTCTGTGCATAAACCATGAATATTGTTATCTGTATTGAACTTCAAGAACTTTTTAAAAGAATATTGATATCAAAGGAAGGCATGATGTTATATACTGTAGAGACAACCCGTCCTTTATATTCTCTTTTAACTCGGAAAACTGATACTAAGCGAAATTCCCTATAATGTTTCGTTGAAGTTGCTTCGAAAACTCAAATTTCTGGTGATCGAGTCAGTCACCAAGTTTCCTGAATCCAAAGTAAACTTGTATAGTTCATCTGCATCTCAATGCTTGTGGAATCTTTATGTTGTCCTTCAAAGCCTCAAGGTAAGGGTGTCTCTTTTAATGGCAGAATTTCCATGTGGAAGCCTTGAACACTCATTATAACAATATTATTAAACCTTCTTCATTGAAGGATAACATCCTTACATGACCTCAGATGTAAATAATGTCACTGCAGCTACCCTCCCTGAGAAATTTTCGAGGTGGATCATCTTGGGGCTTCTCATTGATTCGAACTGATGACTTTACATAGACTTCGTATCAACATATGGTGTTAGGAACTGTAAGAGGGCACCAGGTGGTTCCCCAGCTATCAACGGGGCATTTTACAGCCAAGCTAAAGAGGATTTTGTCAGCTAGGCAGGCTGGGGTTAAATGTTGGTTAAAGATGCTTATACATGGGAGGGATCAAAATCTCCACCCTTGAACCAACACCATGGCACTCCTGTTGAATTTGGCCTCTTGAAGCTGGAATTCTACTTTACAATGGCTTCAGTTTATAACACATTAAGAGAACAAAGACTGATTGAAGTATAATTTATATATGGGGCATAAGACACCTCAGTTGTTCTTCTCAGGGGATCAAATCCCAAAAATATAGTTGTTTTTTGTTTTTGTTTTTTTTTTTTGGCGAAAAACATACTGACTAAATTAATTTTAAAAAGTCGGAAATTAACAAATCCATCAATTACAAGATCAATTGGTAAATCTTCGGGAATAACTTCAAACACCTGCAAATCAATACACCTAATTGTGGCCATCTTTGCAATACAATCTGCAACTTGATTTCTCTCCATTGGAATATGTTTATAATTTTGTGTGTATCTTTCATAGTAGAGCTGAAAAAGAATCTAACAAGTGACCATCTTGAATAGCTTTTAATTGTCTGAGTAGATCACAACCTTATGATGCTCCTTCTCTTGGATAAGGATCAAATCATCTAGAATACCTCAAAGTTCAGCATCAAACACGGATCAAGTAATGAAGTATTAGTTAAATCCAAGGATCCATTCCCCTCCTTACTTGTACATTGGCCCCCAGCAACAGCAGCCCCGTATTCATCTTAACAGATCCATCAATATATAGTTGAATCCAATTACCTGTCATAGGAAAGTCATAAGTAGTTTTAAAATGTCTTGTCAGTCTGCCGCTATGAGCTAGTGAATATTGTTTTGCCTATCTCACAGAAGACTTAATAGTATTAGTAGGATTCCAAGCTAATCCTTAAAAGATAAAAGAGGTTCTTATTCGCTAAGCGAGCCCAAAAGTTACCAACCTTTGGCAACCAAATCGATGATCATAATTTCATCTCCAATCATTCCTTAAGATCTCCTATAAAGAACGTGCTTTGAAGTTCCGCTGGAACGACATGCCTCCAAATTTTGCTAGCCATCAGACAGTCCCTAAGGATATGAATTAAATCTTCATCGCTAAGCCCACAAAAAAGGACAGGATCCATGTTGACCAATGCGCATCCTTAACCGTTCCATATTAATTAGAAGACGTTTTGAATGCAGCAATTGAAAAAAATCTTCTTTCATAGCAATGGTAAAGTCAAGTTGGATGAAAATTATTATTCTTCAACAAAGAGATTAGACTTATCACCACAACCTTCAAACCACTGTCTGCTTAATTTGAAATGTACGTACTTAAAACTTCTAACTGAGAAATGTTGTTATTGAAGGTTATCTGATTGCATTAAACATAAGCAGGCAATGCTACTAAGAGCATGTAAAGGATCAGTTAGCTAGGCTGTTAGTTAGTTAATAAGCTATTAATACAAATAAGAGTTGTTAAGTTGTTAAGAGCAGTTGAGAAAAGATTTATAAAAGGCATTACCAATGAGAATGTGAGCAAGCTAGTTTTTCAAGAATTAAAAACAGAGTTAAATTCTAGATTACAAGTTCATCATTATCTTTGTCAGTTTCTTCTTCTTTTAGATGTGTAGTTAATCTTACCTGGTTTCTAATATGGTATCTTTTGCTGGTTGATCTTGGGATCTATGGTCATCACAACCTCCGCTGACTCCGCCTCGGTTGAGCCGAGCGTTGCTGCCTTCAACGGTGAACGTGTGGTGAATTCTTTTTCTCGTCATGATGTTGTCAAACTTACAGATGTGACCTACATTCTATGGCAACAACAAATCAAGCTGGTTCTTGATGGATATGATCTTCTTGGTTTTCTTGAGAGTATCGTACCTGTTGGGAAGAAACCGAACAACCGAAATAAAGCGAAGCACAACCGGTGTTTTTCTCTCCCTATAACTCTTGTCAGAAAATTATGGCAAGCATAATAGCACAAAATATGTTCTCTAGCAACCTTAATCAACCACAAATCAACTAATGCAACCACAACAAAAATAAATAGATAGGGACACCGATATTTTTACGTGGAAAACCCCTCTAAATCAAGGGTAAAAACCACGGGACTTTAGAGTCCGAACAAAAGCTCCACTATCATCAAATGTTCAACTACAAGATCACAATATCAAGCCTACAACAAGCATTCAAATCCAACAAAGGCTAACAATATGTAATCTTTAGCAAAAGAGAGAAAAATGGGAGAACATCACCAAAAATGCAGCTGCTGAAAAACAGGTATTTCTGACGCTACAAGACTCGTATGAAAAATCCAACCGTACAAAGTTAAGAACACCTTATCGCCTAGCTGCTGTCCAAAAATCAGCTCAATCGAACCACGGATGGACCTCCGATCAAAGAGTTGATCACTGCTGCACCAAACTTGAAAAAACTGATTTTTTTCTCTTCTCTCTTCTGCCAGATGAGCTTCAATCTTTCTATCTATTTAAAATTGATTTTGGTTCTCAATTAATAGCTGCCCACATCCACACCTAAAAGCCAAAAAGAATGGCTTTTTGACAAGTCCAAAAAGGCAATAAATATGTGGCAGAAAGTTTCTACTTTTGTAACCAAACAAAAAACAAAAATAAACAACCCTTTTAATTGGGTTGATTGGTGTAAGGGTTCCCCACATAGTGGGACCCACACCCAACAAATCTCCCCCTCCAACTATGTGGGGAATGCCTCCATGCCAGAGGTCAAACAACACGCTTCAAACTTTCCTCTTGGTAAGGCCTTCGTCAACATATCAGCACCATTATCATTAGTATGTATCTTCTCAAGCTCTAACAGCTTAGCTTCAAGAACATCTCGTATCCAATGGTACCTCACATCAATATGCTTAGATCTAGCATGAAAAGTTGAGTTCTTACCAAGATGAATAACACTCTGGCTATCACAATACAGGACATACTTCTCCTGAGTAAAACCAAGCTCATGTACAAACTTCTTCATCCAAAGCATCTCCTTACACGCTTCGGTTGCTGCAATGAACTCTGATTCGGTGGTGGACAACGCAACACACTTTTGCAGTCTTGATTGCCATGCCACAGCTCCCCCTGCATAAGTGATTAAGTAACCTGAAGTAGATCTCCTCGAGTCAATGTCTCCAGCCATGTCTGAATCTGTATACCCAACAAGAACAGGTTTCTCATTGCCGAAACAAAGTTTCGTGTTAGAAGTGCCACCAAGATATCTCATAATCCACTTCATTGCATTTCAATGCTCTCTGCCTGGATTAGAAAGAAACCGACTAACTGTACCAACGGCATAAGCTAAGTCTGGTCTCGTGCAAACCATTGCATACATCAGACTACCCACGGCTGAAGAGTAAGGAATTTTCTGCATCTCTTCCTTCTCCTTTTCTGTGGAAGGACTATGCTTAACACTCAATCTAAAGTGCATAGCAAAGGGAGTATTCACCGCTTTAGCTTTGTCCATACTAAACCTTTGAAGTACTTTCTCAATGTACCTCTCTTGTGATAACCATAATTTCTTGGCCTTTCTATCACGTGTCAATCTTATGCCAAGAATTTGCTTTGCTGGCCCCAAATCCTTCATTGCAAAGGATTTACTCAACTCTTGTTTCAACTTCTCAATTCTAGAAGCATTCTAACCAACAACAAGCATATCATCAATATAGAGCAAAAGAATAATAAAATCATCACCAGAGAATCTCTTAACAAACACACAATGATCAGAAGTAGTCTTCTTGTAGCCTTGCACCCCCATAACAGACTCAAACTTCTTGTACCATTGCCTTGGAGCTTGCTTCAAACCATACAAGCTCTTCTTCAATCTGCACACATAGTCCTCTTTCCCTTGTACAACAAAACCCTCTGGCTGCTCCATGTAAAGCACTTCTTCCAAGTCACCATGAAGAAAAGCAGTTTTCACATCCATTTGTTCAACCTCTAAGTCATAACAAGCTGCCAAACTCAGTATAATTCTAATAGAGGACATCTTCACAACAGGAGAAAATATTTCTTCAAAATCAACCCCCTTTTTCTGAGTATAACCCTTGACGAACAATCTAGCCTTGTATCGTAGAGATAAAGACTTCTCTCCTTGCTTCAACCTATAAACCCACCGATTCTTCAAAGCTCTTTAGCCCTTAGGCAGTTTCACCAATTCAAAGGTATGGTTCTCATGCAAGGATTGAAGTTCGTCTTTCATCGCTTCAACCCACTGGTCTTTGCATTCACTCTCCATAGCCTCTTCATAACATTCAGGTTCTCCCCCGTCAGTCAAAAGAACATATTCATCAGAAGAATACCTGACAGAAGATCGTCGATCTCTGGAAGACCTTCGAAGTGGAACTGCTGGTGGAGCTATAGGTGCTTGTTGTTGATCATTCACAGCATCATCCATGGGAGTATCAAAGTCACCTATATCCTGATGGTCATCACTAACATCACCATGCACATCATCTTGGATAGGATCTGGTGAAGAGTCTAGGGGAACCGAATTCACATCGATCAAGTCACCACTATCTTGTGAATCCACTTTCTCTGTCTTATCAATGTCATCAATAGTCTGATCCTCAATGAAGACAACATCTCTGCTTCTCACGAGTTTCTTCTGAACTGGATCATAGAGTCTATAACCAAACTCACCATCTAGACCATAACCAATAAAAATGCATTGTCGAGCCCTGGCATCCAACTTGGATCTTTCATCCTTTGGAACATGAACAAATGCTTTACAACCGAACACACGTAGGTGATCATATGACACGTCTTTACCAAACCAAACTCTATCTGGCACATCACCTCGCAAAGGAGCACTAGGAGATAGATTTATCACATGTGCCACTGTATTCAAAGCTTCAGCCCAAAACGATCTTGGCAACTTTGCATCTGACAACAAACATCTAACTCTCTTAATAAATGTTCGGTTCATTCTTTCAGCTAACCCATTTAATTGTGGAGTTTTTGCTGGTGTTCTCTGATGTCTGATTCCCTGTCGTAGACAATACTCATGAAACGACCCTGTGTACTCGCCACCATTATCAGTATGAATGCACTTCAACTTCTTCCCTGTTTCCCTTTCAACTGATGCTTGAAACTGCTTAAACACCTCAAAGACTTGATTTTTAGACTTCAAAGTGTAAACCCACAGCTTTCTTGAACAGTCATCAATGAAAGTCAGAAAATAAAGTGCACCACCATGTGATCTTACTTTTATCGGACCACAAACATCTGAATGGACCAACTCTAGCAACTCTGATTTTCTATGAGGAGGACGGCTTCTAAATGAAACTTTTCTTTGCTTTCTTGCTAGACAATGAGCATAATTCTTCAGTGTAGCATTCTTCAAACCTGAAAGTTGATTCTTCTTTGTTAAACAGTTAAGCCCCTTCTCACTCATGTGACTGAGTCGTTTATGCCACAACTCAGTTGAGTTGTTATTCACTGTCACATTCACCGTCTCTCGAGAAATCGAAGCTTGCATCAAGTACAAATTTGAGCTCTTCTTTCTTCGAGCCACAACCAAGGAGCCTTTAGTCAGCTTCCACTGCCCTTCACTAAAGGTGTTACAGAATCCCTCATCATCAAGTTTTCCTGCAGAGATCAAATTCAAACGGATATCCGGTGCATGTCTGACATCCTTGAGAGTTAACTTTGTTCCATTGTTACTCACCAAGCTAACATCTCCCATACCAATAACTGAAACCAAACCGTCATTACCCATCTTCAATACCCCAAAATCACCAGGAGTGTAAGATATGAAGAAATCCTTCCTCGACGTGACATGAAGTGATGCACCAGTATCAATCACCCAACTAGTCTCGTCGCATGCTAGGTTGACCAAATTCTCATCACAAATAACCAATAGATCTTCACGAGTAACAGTAGCAACACGCTCGGATTTTTCATCATCATTCCGATCGTGTTTATCACCACCACCTTTGTTCTCTTTCTTCCACTTGAAGCAATATTTCCTGATATGGCCTTTCTTACCACAATGATGACACTCAAGATTCTTGTATCTCGATCTTGACTTGCTTCGGCTTTTATCTCTACCCTTTCCATCTTTGTCTCTATTCCTCCCCATGTTCTCGATAACCAACGCCTCGGACTGTGATGTAGAACCCTGAGATCTTCTTCTAACCTCTTCATTCAACACACCACTCTTAGCCAAATCCAAAGTAATAATACCCTGTGGGGCAGAATTAATGAGCGAGACCCGAAAGGTCTCCCAAGAGTCTGGTAGAGTAGCAAGCAACCAAAGCCCTAAAATCTCGTCATCAAATTTGACACCCATACCAAGCAACTGATTCATCACACTCTGAAATTCACTAACGTGGTCAGCTATAGACGTTCCTTCTTTGTATTTCAACGCCATCATTTTCTTCAGCAAAAACAACTTGTTATTGCCCGACCTCGAAGCATACAAGCTTTCAAGCTTCTCCCACAATGTTCGAGCATGTGTCTCCTGATCAATGTGGTTGTAAACATTTTCTTCAACAACTTTTCGAATAAAGCCACACACTTGTTGATGCTCAAATTCTCATTCTTCATCACTTTTCAAATCGGGTTTTTGAGTAGTGAAGACCGGAAGATGCAAAGCCTTCACAAACAACAAGTCCTTCATTTTATTCCGCCAAAGTTGATAATTTGTGCCATTCAACATAATCATCTTGCTCGTATTGATTTCCATAATTATCTGACACAATAACCGAGCTCTGATACCAGTTTGTTGGGAAGAAACCGAACAACCGAAATAAAGCGAAGTACAACCGGTGTTTTTCTCTCCCTATAACTCTTGTCAGAAAATTATGGCAAGCATACTAGCACAAAATATGTTCTCTAGAAACCTTAATCAACCACAAATCAACTAATGCAACCACAACAAAAATAAATAGATAGAGACACCGATATTTTTACGTGGAAAACCCCTCTAAATCAAGGGTAAAAACCACGGGACTTTAGAGTCCGAACAAAAGCTCCACTATCATCAAATGTTCAACTACAAGATCACAATATCAAGCCTACAACAAGCATTCAAATCCAACAAAGGCTAACAATATGTAATCTTTAGCAAAAGAGAGAAAAATGGGAGAACATCACCAAAAATGCAGCTGCTGAAAAACGGGTATTTTCGACGCTACAAGACTCGGATGAAAAATCCAACCGTACAAAGTCAAGAACACCTTATCGCCTAGCTGCTGTCCAAAAATTAGCTCAATCGAACCACGGATGGACCTCTGATCAAAGAGTTGATCACTGCTACACCAAACTTGAAAAACTGAATTTTTTTCTCTTCTTTCTTCTGTCGGATGAGCTTCAATCTTTCAATCTATTTAAAATTGATTTTGGCTCTCAATTAATAGCTGCCCACATCCACACCTAAAAGCCAAAAAGAATGGCTTTTTGACAAGTCCAAAAAGGCAATAAATATGTGGCAGAAAGTTTCTACTTTTGTAACCAAACAAAAAACAAAAATAAACAACCCTTTTAATTGGGTTGACTGGTGTAAGGGTTCCCCACATAGTGGGACCCACACCCAACAGTACCTCTGCCACCTCGGTTCATTCATACTTCTGATGGTGTCTTAGCACCGAATCCATCAGCGTCGATGTTCAAACAACAGGATCGACTTCTAACGTCCTGGCTCCTTTCTACGATAAATGTTGTGCTTTTGTCGTCCTTCACCGAGGCTAGATTGACATGTGATGTTTGGACCACTACTACGGAGCTTTTTTCTGCTGGCACTAGTGCTAAGCAGTCGAGACTCCGTCACGAGTTAAATTCGTTCAAGAAAGGTACTTTGTCTATCACCGGTTATGTTACTCGGATTAAGAATAAATGTGCTATTCTTGAGACTTCAGGCTCACGGATCTCAGACGAAGAGAAACTGGAGATTATTCTTGCCAGACTGCCGCCGGAGTTTAAGGGCGTGGTCTCCTCTGCCTCTCTGTCAACTAGTCCCATTTTTCTTTAACGAGTTGTAAATGCTCTCGTTGAGTGCGAAAATCATCTTCACCGAGCGACTGAGGAGGTTTCTCTCCATGTGAATCTTGTTGAACCCGTGTCGTCGTCAGTAGTGGACGGTTCTGTCCGTGGTGGTCGATTGTCTTCTCGTGGTCGTGGAAGGAGTTTTTGGCCCCGGATTCAATGCCAGATATGTAATCGTTTCGGGCACTTGGCTCAACGGTGTTACTATTATTATCGTCGCAATCCCGATGATTCACCACTGCCGCCTCCGGTTGTACTTCAAGACGGCCCACCAGTCTCTAATCGGTTAGTCGCGACTTCTATGCCTAGGTATGCCTTTGATGCGCCGAATGCAGGTAAGGGAGAAGATGAGTGGGGTTGTCACGCAAAGGCTTTTAGGTTTATCTATTCCCCAATTTCCAGTCAAAATAGGCTGCATGTTGGTCAAAATCATGTGTATTGTGGTCAAAATCAATTGCCTGACTTGGCAGGCTTTTATGGCTATCAAATGGTACGTGGGCCGCATTATAGATATGGGTCTGGTGCTCCAAATTTGGCAACTTTTCCTAGGCCTACTAGGCCGATTATGTTTGGCCGTGATGTTGGGCCTCCAAGTGGTTCACTTCATGGATATGGGTTGGATGATAAAGAAAATTATATAGTGTGATATCCCGAATTAGGGTCTAATCAGAATAGTGGTTTTGGGACCACAAATTTGAGATAGAAATAATTATTTTATAACTATTTTGAGGTCTACGATATGATTGCATGATTGTGTGAAAGTTTCGTAAAGAAATTCTATGCATAAAGTGCTTAATTTGAAATTAGGGACCAAATTGAATAAGTTGCAAAACTTGCATTCTAGAAGTTTTTAGTATGAAATTGCTTTGGAATATTAATTAAGAGACCTTAAATAGAAATTTTACCAATTTCTAAGTTTTTGGACAAAATTGGACATGGATGGAAATTTTGAAAGTTTAGTAAGGAAGGGCATTTTGGTCATTTGGATTTTAATGAATTGAAATGGGAAAAATCAAGCAAAAATCCATTCATCTTCTTCATGTTGCTGCTGAATTTTACTTGCTACCGTAGCTAGGGTTTCTTCAACTTCTAAGCTCAATAGTAAGTCAATTCTAGCCCTGTTTTTAATGTTCTTTACATTTTTGAAATTCTCGTAGCTCGGTTTACCTATTTCTACCAATATTTTGAGCTAGGGTTTATATTTAAAAATTTTCCCATGAATAATATGCATGAATTTTGATATTTTATGGTAGAATATGAAGCTTGAGATTGTGTTAAACAACTTTTGCTAAGTGATTTTACGTAAAAATGACTAAATGACGTAATCGGTAAAAATACCTAATGTTCATAAATACATGATAGAGTGTGAATTTGATGTTGCTATAGAAGGGGAAAATGATCAGCATGTCATAAAACATAAGAAAATAGGGAGAAGTCTAATTTCTGAGCTTTGGGGAAAAGTGTAAATATGCAAAAGTTTAGGGGCAAAATTATAATTTTGCCAAAGTTAGAGTTAAGTACTATTTTGATAAATATGAGTATTAAATCAGCTAAATGTGTTATTTTAGATCAGGAAAGACGTGGAATCTACCTTGATCGGGGAAAAGAAAAGATTTCAAGTTAAATTGCAACCTTTATACATTTTGTACCGAGGTAAGTTCATGAGTAAATTGGGTAACATAATTGTCGTTTTAAGCAATTTAATGTTGTTTATATGATATGATGCTTATTTTCATGAAATGTTATGTTTTGTGGTTATTGTTGAAAAATATGTAATTATGTTAATTACTTGATAAGTATGAACTACCATCGAAGTATCGATTTTGACATTTCGTGAAAAATGGCAAAGGAGTATGATCGAGAAAATCCCGTTTGAACATTAGGAATAGATTAGGATACAAGTGACATGTCACTAGGAAATTGAGATCCGAACTCGTTGAGTTGCGTTCCGAGTTCGTGAGAATTATGAGGCATTCGAGCTCGTTGAGTTGCGTTCCGAGTTCACTTATAGATGCAAGCATCCGAACTCGTTGAGTTGTGTTTTGAGTTCATTATGGATGAGAACATCCAAGCTCGTTGAGTTGCGTTCTGATTTCATTATGGGTGAAATTATGATAGCTTGATTTCGTGTATCCGAATTATATTCTGATGTGTTCAATGGGTAAAGTTCCAGTGAAATGGAGAAATTCTCGAGATGAAAGTGACTAGTTGGTAAGTGTTGTGGAACGAATACTTTGTACAGGTATGTACTTAACCCTCGAGTTGAGACTTCAATATAACAATAATATGATAAGATCATGAATGAGAAATATGATTTTTGTTTACTCCCTCCCTTCCTTTCCTTGTATTTTTGACAAGCCAGATAGAGATCGGGACGGTCGGAGACACGTTCACACTATCAATGAACCACCTCGGTATAGTGGCTTGCATATTTTGGGAATATGACATGTATAGCATTATAATCCTTTGTGTATATAATCTTATGATATGGTGAATGAGTGATGTGGAAATGCTTGTTGATGATTAGCTATTGAAATGGCTAATCAAAATTTATATTTAGTGTTATGTATGCTTAATGTATTATCTAATCCATGGAAAACCATAAAATGGTGAAATTGGCTATAAAACAGTGTCATACAGCAGCAGTGACGTGAATTTAAAAAATCACTAAAAATATTGGAAATAGAAATTAGATGATGAATAAAATATTTAATTTAAGCTTAATGAGTCTATTTTCATGTGGAAGAAACAAAATAGGTAAAAGAGTTGTATTTTATGAGATATTTACGATTTGGTGAAACAGGGTCAGAGCAATTTCTGGATTCCCTGTTCTGACTTTAGAAATTCACCATAAATTGTGTAAAAATAATTAGGACTCACACTTTATATGTATGGATTCCTTATTGACTCTATTTTTAAGTGAAATAAATGGAATAGTCATTGAATTTCTGTAAATGAAGATATTTGATTCGTAGTGCACAGGGGTCAGAGTAGCCGAACCCTGAAATAGGGGAGACTTTAACTAATAAAATGTACTAATTGGACCAGCCAAAAATTCTAAAAAAAAATTAGTAAGTAGATATATGAGTCTAGTTTCAATAAAAATTTACAGAATTGGATTTCTAGTTTTGTAACTTGAGATATGATTTTTTTAGCGACTGTGACGCAGATGGACAGTTTACTATGAGAATTGTTTGAACTTGTTTAAATGCTAAAATAAGTTTAGTAATGTCTCATACTCGACTCCGGCGACGGTCTCGGGTAAGGGGGCGTTACATATAGCAAGGTCAAATGCTCAATTTATTTCAAGTGGGCTGACCACGAATCATGTGCAAGTAGGTCCTTCATGAGAGCCCGGGCCGAATGTTGGACCAACGGGTGGTGCCTCGGTTCCTTGGCTCACAAAACCACGAGCCCGAGTGTACTCTGGTTCCGATCCGTGCATTCGGCTTCCTAGATTTGGTGATCTCCATGCCTCTGATTATTCTGGCACCTCTAAATCTAATATTAGCACTGCTCAAGTGGGTTCCAATGATGGTGAAGGTGATTCATACATCCCGATGTCGATTGGTACCTCGTCTTGGTACCCTAATTCAGGTGCTAGCCATCATGTCTATCATGAACCGTCGGCTCTACGCGACACCACACCGTATTCAGGAAGTCCTCTCTTCTAATGGGTGATGGAACTCTTGCTAAAATTGTCTCGGTTGGTTCTAGCTTTTTATCTACTCCTCTTAAGCTGCTCCGACTGTCTAACGTGCTATGTGTGCCAAGTATACGAAAGAATCTTTTGTTGGTGTCTCAGTTTGCTAAGGATAACGATGTGTTTTTTGAATTTCATCCAACATAATGTGTAATAAAGGACATCAAGACCTGGGACACTTTGCTGAAGGGCCACATTCGTGACGGCTTGTATCACTTTTCGGTGCCTGCTGCGGCTCTGTTTGCTGCTCATACGAAGCTCCAAAATACAATTGTGGACTGTCCTGTGTTTGCTTTGTGGCACAATCGTCTTGGCCACCTGTCTGTTTCTGTTGTTAAAAGTGTTTTACAAAAATGTAATATTGTTTTCAATAAGTGCTGTGATGGTGGTGTATGCACTGCGTGCCAAAAAGGGAAATCACACAAATTGCCTTTTTCTATGTCAACAACTATGTATCAACCTTTTGAGTTAGTTGTTTTTTATCTTTGGGGACCCGGGGCAGTTACATGTGACAATAAGTGGTATTATGTGACGGTTATTGATGTATGCACTAGATTTACATGGTTATATCTTATTACTCATAAATCTCAGGCCATAGAGTGCTTTACAAGGTTTCAGCAGTTAATTAAAATACAGTTTGGCAAGCCCATTAAACAACTACAGAGTGACTGGGGTGGAGAGTACCGAGTCTTCACACGTGTTCTGGCATCTCAGGGAATTGTTCATCAGTTGACGTACCCCTATACTTCTAAACAGAATGGGGTAGCTGAGCGCAAACATCGTCACATTGTTGAAATGGGCATCACGCTTCTGGCACAAGCAAATTTATCCATAAAGTACTAGAATATGCATTTTGTTGTGCGGTTCATTTGATCAATCGCCTTCCTACTCCGATTCTACAAGGACAGTCTCCCTTTAAGGCTCTATATGGTCAGGATCCTACCTATAACCATTTCCGGGTTTTTTGATGTTGTTATCCTTATTTACGACCGTTTGCGTCACATAAGTTGGAGTTTCGGTCACAACCTTCTACCTTTCTGGGCTACAATACTCAGCACAAGGGCTATCAATGTCTTCTGCCAAATGGTAAGATAATTGTTTCAAGACATGTTGTGTTTGATGAAGCTAAGTTTTTGTCTTCTAAAGATCACTACAAAGACCCGGTTCTGGACCCTGGTATGACTGTCTCCACCAATGTTCCTCTTGTTTAGGATATCTCTTCTCGCTCCGTGGCATCTTTTAACAGTTCACTGGTTCTGTCGTCTTCGTCCGAGTCATCTCCAGCTGGTCCTGGTAATGTTTCTGAGCCTCGATCTCTGCCTAATGATATTGTTGAGTCTGCTCGATGCGTGGATGATTTTCCCTCGATGTCTCGTGACTCGAACGATGTCCTAACTAGAACCAATACTCATCCAATGGTGACTCGGGCAAAGTAGGTATTTTCAAACCCAAAGCTTTGTCTGTCGAAGCTATAGAACCATCCACAATTGTGGAAGCATTTTCTACTACTGAGTGGCGAGCTGCTGCCCAAGCAGAGTATGACGCTCTTATTTGGAATTCCACCTGGGAACTGGTTCCTCTCCCACCAGGTCGCAAGGTCATTGGGTGCAAATGGCTTTTCAAGATTAAGAGAAATCCTAACGGTACTATCGCTAGGCGGAAGGCCAGATTGGTAGCCAAAGGGTGCTCTCAGGTTCCTGGATGTGACTTCAAAGAAACTTTTAGTCCAATTGTCAAACCTGCCACTATTTGTGTTATTCTGTCAGTTGTTGTACCTAGAGGGTAGCCCCTTCGTCAGGTAGATGTGAATAACGCCTTTGTGAATGGCGATCTTGACACTGAAGTATTTATGCAACAACCTCTAGGGTATGTCAAATATGACCTGACTGGCAAGTAGCTTGTGTATCGTCTGAAGAAAGCTTTATATGACCTTCGCCAAGCCCCTCGCGTCTGGTTTGAAAAGCTGAAATGTTTTTTTGTCTATTGGGTTTGTTGTTTCACGGTCTGATGCTTCGTTGTTTGTTCGGGTCCAATCTGAGTCCACTCTTTATGTCCTAGTATATGTGGATGACATCATTGTCACTAGAAGCTTATCTACTACCATTGATTGGTTTGTTCGATTACTGAACGATGAGTTCTCGCTCAAGGATATGGGTGATCTCCACTATTTTCTTGGGATCGAAGTTACTCGGTCTTCCATCAGGAGTTTACATATCTGTTAAGCAAAATACATACGTGATATTCTTGACCGTGCATCTATGGCAACTGCAAAAAGTGTTAACACTCCGATGGTTAGCTCGTCAGCCATATCTAAAGACGATGGTGAGTGTTTGGAGGATCCAATTGAATATCGAAGTCTTGTGGGAGCACTACAGTATGTTGTTCTTACTCGTCCTGATATAGTGTACGCTGTGAACAGGATATGTCAATTTATGCACAAACGTACCAATGTCCACATGTCTGCTCTGAAACGAATTCTTCGGTATCTATGTGGTACTATTGACTCTGAGGTTGTTTTTCGGCCGTCTGATCGATTATCCCTGAGTGCATATGCTGACGCAAATTAATGGTTGGATTTTGACGATCGCAGGTCCACTTCAGGGTATTGTGTTTATTTTGGATCTGCTCCTGTTTCTTGGAGATCTAAGAAGCAGCAAGTGGTCTCTCGTTCTACGGCTGAGGCAGAATACAGGAGTCTTGCCACTGCCACTAGTGAGGTTAACTGGTTGCTTTCACTTCTTCAAGAACTACATCTCAAGTCCGATGATACTCCTACTATTTGGTGTGATAGCTCAAGTGCAGTCATTGTTGCGGCCAATCCTATGTTACACTCTAAGTTCAAACACGTTGAGCTAGACTTATTTTTTGTCTGAGAGAAAGTAGCGGATGGGTCTATTCTTGTTGGTGAGGTTCTAACTTGTGACTAAGTTGCGAATATTTTCACCAAGCCACTATCGATAACATTTTTTGCTCGATTTTGAACTCTTCTTCGGACCTTATTCGTTGGAAAGCTGGATGAATATAAAGAATCAGTTAGCTAGGCTGTTAGTTAGTTAATAAGTTGTTAATACAACTTAGAGTTGTTCAGTTGTTAAGTGCAGTTGAGAAAAGATTTATAAAAGGCATTACCAATGAAAATGTGAGCAAGCTAGTTTTTCAAGAATTAAAAACAGAGTTAAATTCTAGATTACTAGTTCATCATTCTCTTTGTTAGTTTCTTCTTCTTTTAGATGTGTTGTTAATCTTACCTGGTTTCTAATAGAGCACAGTCTATGCCATAAGGTTCATGGAGGGAACAGATGCCAGCAAGGCTCAAACATATGTTGTGTGGTTTTTTTTTTTTTTATGCTGATTGCTGACAACAATTTCATACTTCAACTTAGTAAAATTAAGTAACATGTTCTTCAGGGTGCTTCTTTCTTCAGAGTATCACAATTTTCCTGGAATATTCTTGTGCAAGAGAGGAAGTACAAAAATTATTCATGTTAAGAATCAATGTGCAAGGGATTGTTTGCACTAACAGAATAAATTTATTTATTTTCATTATAGATTTTAGGAAACGACTAGTATCTCTATGTGCAATATTTTCTCACAAAGATGGAAAAAGAAAATTGAAATGATGGGCAACAAGAAGAAAAAAAATATCTTCACAAATCTTCTACCCCTCCATTTCATTGTCAGTTGAAGGGACTTGATTGGAATTCCCAGTTCTCCTACTACTATCAAAAGATAGACTAACCCAAATCTCCCTTCTACTCCTCTCCTCATCTCTCTTCTTACCCATATCTTCTTCATCAACAGGCATCTTATACCTGCAAACAGGGCATGATCCATGAATTACAAGCCACTTCTGTATGCACTCATCATGAAACTTGTGCTTGCAAGGCATCTCCTTTACCACCTCACCAGGCTTCCACTCTTCCAAGCAAACAACACACTCCCCGTCTTCACTTTCACCAAATTTCACACTTGGCATGGCTTCTATAGATGCTTTTGAAGCAGGCGGCTGACCATCCTTGTTAGCCCAACCACGTAGCAAAGCCTCCAAATTCGGATCTCCTTCAACCACCACCATACCTTGAGTAAATGGGTTGACAAGGATTATCCTTTCACGTTGGGAAGTCGTTTCCTGTGAGGTTTCTTGATCTGGGTTTTCACTGTTTTCTCTGGAAACACTGTTGTTAGAGACACCCAAGATAAAAGGGAGAAAGAAATAGAGGTCTCTGTGCCTCAACAACCTCTCAAACAAAGAAGAAATTTCAGGTGCTTCAGTTTCAGAAGCCATGGGAACTTATGAATCCGAGGGCAAAAAGAGAGACTTTCGAGGAAAAAATGAAACTTGAAACAAATGTAAAAACTTCTTTTTAGTCCTAGGATGAATCAATGAATGAGAAGATGAATTTTTTGGCGGATATAATAAGAGATTCAGTGGAACTGAAGAACTAGGGAGCCCACAGAATTGAGATTGGTGAAGGTTGTGGAAGGATCTGGAATATCGATTACTGTATATCATTATACTAATAATTTTTTTGCCTTTCCTAATGATACTTATCCCTTCAGACATGTAAAAGAAAAGTCATTTTCAGTTGAAGGAAGATATTTTTAGGAGGGCGCAGTTTTCAACGTTGATGCCAAATTCAATGTTGATTGAATGCCACTTGTCTTGTTGTCCATCTTCTCTTTGATATTTTCCCTTACATTTATTTAACCCAATGAGACCAGCAAAAGGGTTCGTTTTTTATTCTAGTTGTGTAAAGATTCTTCTTCAATGATCCAGATTTTTAAGCTCTTGGTATGGTATAGTGTAGAGTTTCTAAATCTTCTTCTGCCTCTTAGTTTGAACTTTCAATAGTTTAGACATGAATTCTTAGAAAAAAGAATGATAAAAAAAAAACAGTTTAGACCATGATTAACCATAAAACTTTAGTAATTAAATTATTAGTTGCTTTAGCAAGGTGATCTTAGATCATGATCAGAGAAGATGTTTTGATTGAATAATTGCATAACTGTAAGTACTCAATAAGGTTTTTGGCCTATGGGAGATTTGAAACTGATGTGTATGTCATCTGAACTCTAAAATGTTGGTCCACCTCAATGTAATCACAGGCCTTACATGAGAGGGACAAGATGATAAAATGCTGTAGTTTGAAATATATATATATATAAAAATTATATCATCAGAATCTAAAAGGTAGGAAATTCCATCTCTGAACCACATTTTCCTTTGGGAAATACAGGGCATTCTATGAGGTTTGACCCCGAACTGTCCACACATAAATACACCTGGTAAAGCTGGCTGTTCCCCGATGAGTCTTCATTGCACTCGATCCATGGAGTATAACCAGTTCCATTTTTTATAGCATCTTTAATGTTGGCAAGGCTATAAGATCCTCCATCTGGAATGATTCCTGCAATGCCCACATTTTTTTTTTCCAATGAACTAGTGTTGGAATAAAATTGCAGTAAGTGAAACTGATTTGAGAATGTGATTTGAGAGGTGTTAATTTCATGGATTTACCTGCACTTTTTAGACTTTGGAGGATATTTGTTTGTTGTCTTAAGGTGAGAGCTGTTTGGAAGTAGCTGTGTTGATCAAGGAGGGACTCGGAGCAGGTACCGTGTTTCTTCCATTCATGAGACCAAAAGCTTTCTCCACTGCTGCTTGGACAAGCTAGTGATGGCCAATTCCTCCTCATGCTACTGATGAGGTCCGCTATCTGGAGTTTCATAATATGTTAAGTTCAAAGACTTGAGCAGGTATTAAGAGATATAATTAAGTCAGACTCTCTGAACTTTTCATTGAAACACATATTTAGGTAAGTATAAATATAATCTTCCGAATATATGAGAAAACTTCAAACTTTTTTAAATGGCCGTGTTAAATACATACTCATAATAATCAAACTTTCAACTTTTGTCAAAATTGTTATAACCCACTTTGCAATTTACTCAATCAAAATGTTGCCGACTTGGTCACAAACTTAGCCGGCCTAGATTCTTTGGAGTTATAACAATTCACTGGGGTTGACAAAAACAATGTGGTGACCATAGGCCTAGCTAGAACATTCAACATCATCTTCTACATCTCAGTACAACCAGAAAATGAAGATTTCTAACATGTTTAAATACCTCAGATTCATTAAAAGGATTGTTAGGATCACAGTTTTGAGGGTATGATCCATTTCTGTAATTAGGCCAAAGTCCATGAATGCTGAAATCAGCTGCAGGCTTCCCTGTTGTAGGGTAGCAACAACTAAACTTGTCTGAATCACAGTATGATCCTGGCCACTGCATCAACAGGGTAATTAAATCTGACATGGACGAAGAAAATCAAAAGAATACCAGAAAAATAAATGACCTCTTATTAACAAACAAATCACTCACTTGTTGAACAAAGTAGAAGAAATCAGAACCCTTTGAAACACCAAGAATTGCCAGACACTGTAAAACTAAAAAATTGATCAAGGCTATACACTTGAACTTCATTTCCTTTTCCTCCTCTCAGCCTGCTTTCCCTTTGTCTCAAGTAATTAAAGTTTGAAGAGTTTTGAGAATGATATTACGTTGATAAACTGTTTTCGTAAGTACAAATGGAAGGCTTGTGGACGAGGAATCCGAAGCCAGATATGCTAAAGTTCAAAATGCTTATGTATTTAATGTTTTCCCAATAACTGCAATCTAGCAGCTCAATTACATGTTCATATTAATTCCATTTTTTATAATTTTTTCCTTGTTTGGTATGTTTTTAATTACTACTATTTTAATTTAAGTCTCTTTTGTTTTATGTTATTAGAAAATATGGCCGAATGGTTGGAACAATTAAGAAATATTAATGCATTTATTCCATGACAGACAAAATACAAGTCTTAAAGTGTTTATATTACCTTACCTGCAAAACCAAGCAAGATGTGTGACAGTTAGGTGCTTATGGGATATGGCTTATAGTCTTGTGTTAAACATAACAGACGAATTTACATACATAACCACTCACTTTTTTCTATGAGTTTGAATAATTTCAAAGGACTATCGAAATTCATTGGTGAAATATGTGAAACCATATATTCTAAGATATATATTTTTCTTTATCTTTAAATAATTTATTAGAATAAGGGGATTATTTTTCAAATTAGGTTAGGACTCTTTTTTCTATTTAAATTCAGTTTTTTAGCTAATAAAAGATAGAACGGTTTTATTAAATGCTCTCTTGAAAACTTTTATGGCATCTGAGCTAGGTTAAATCTCTAATAATATCAAGGTTAAAACAGTCTCCACTGGAGATAAGAAATCCAGCAATCAAACAGAGGTAGAAAGTTCTACCGTTGATCAACTACTGAGAGTACAATGACTCAAGGGATAGAGGTGTCTCACCTCTCTTTTCAGCTAACATCTCACAAGCTAAATGGTAAGAATTATCTGAAATGGTCACAATCTGTAAAGTTAGTAATTGATGGGAGTGGCAAGCTAGGTCATTTAACTGGAGAAGTCAAGTAACCACAGGTGGGCGATCCAAATATGAGCAAGTGGAGGTCAAAAAATTCTATGATAATTGCGTGGCTTATTAATTCCATGGAAGCATCCATAGGTAAACCTTTTTATTTTTCTCCGGACTGTTAAAAATGTTTGGGACGTTGTGAAAGACACCTATTCAAGTTTAAAAAACGCTTCACAGATTTTTGAGTTAAAATAAAAACTTTGGAAAGCTAAACAAGGGGAAAAGGAAGTTACTTTTTTATTATAATGAGATGATGTCTCTTTGGCATGAACTAGATCAATGTTATAATGATGAATAGGAGTGTCCAAAAGATGGTGTAAAAGCTATGAAAAAAGAAGAGAATGAACGAGCTTATTTATTTCTAGCTGGTTTATATAAAGAATTTGATGAAGTGAGATCTCGGATCTTAGGAAAAAAACGGCTTCCAAGACTCCGTGAGATTTTTTTGAAGTTAGAAAAGATGAGATAAGGAGAAAAGTAATGTTAAGGCTAGGATTTGAAGCTAATGATGATAATTTTGCTCTCATAACTATTAAAAATAATTATGCTAGTGAAAAAAGAAAAAAAACCTTGGTGCAATCACTGCAAAAAATATTGGCACACTCGAGAAACGTGTTAAAAGCTCCATAGAAAATTGACGAATGGAAAAAATAAAAGTGGCAATGGTCGTGGTTCACAATTAGGGGATAGCAAAGCTTTCCAAACAACTAATGAAAATTATGATGACCAAAGTTCTCTAGAATGTTTTCCATTCACTAAGAAACAATTAGAGCATCTACACAAACTTTTTCAATCACCACAATTTTGAATGAATTCTTTTGTTCTTAATTCATCCAATAATCCTTCTTCCTCCTTTACCCAATCAAGTACTGATTTTTTTATTTTTTTCACTGTCAAGCCTTGTAAAACAAACACGTGTATCATTGATTCTGGAGCTAGTGATCATATGACTAGTAGTCATTTTCTTTTCTCAACTTACACACCTTGTGCAGGAAATAAAAAGATCAAAGTAGAAGATGAGTCATTCTCGGCAATAGCTGGGAAAGGCACTGTTAAAATTTTGTCTTTCTTGGTTTTACATGATATTTTACATATGTCAAATCTAGCTTGTAATCTTATATCAATCAGTAAATTATCTCAGTCCTCGAATTTTTATGTTATATTTGACTCCTCTATATGTAAATTTCAGGACATGGTCTCAAGGAGGATGATTGGCATGTAATATCCCGAATTAGGGCCTAATCGGAATAGTGGTTTCGTGACCATAAATTCGAGATAGAAATAATTAAAGAAATAATTAATTTATAATTATTTTGAGGTTTATGATATGCTTTCATGATTGTGTGAAAATTTCGTGACGAAATTCTATGCATAAAGTGCTTAATTTGAAATTAGGGACTAAATCGAATAAGTTGCAAAACTTGCATTCTAGAAATTTTTAGTATGAAATTACTTTGGAATATTAATGAGGAGGTCTTAAATATCAATTTGACCAATTTCTAAAATTTTGGAAAAAAATGGGCTTATACATGAAAATTTTCAAAGAAAGGTATTAAGGGTATTTTGGTCATTTGGTAATTAAAAGATTAAAAAAAAAAGGAAAAAGATGGCAAAATATGTCCATCTTCTTCATTAGGACAAAAATTAAAGGGTTCTCCATAGCTAGGGTTTGTTTCAAGCTTCCAAGCCCCATAGTAAGTGATTCCAAGCCCCTTTTTTAATGTTCTTTTCGTTTTTGGAGTCCCGGTAACTTGATTTAGCTTATGCTAGCAATAATTCAACCTAGGGTTCATATTTGGAAAAATACCCATAGGTGAAATTTGTGTATTTTGGTGTTTTATGATAGAATATGAGGTTTTAAATTATGTTAGACAACTTGTACTACTCGGTTTCAAGCGAAAACGAGTAAAAGGGCTTAATCGGTAAAAATACCTAATAGTTATAAGTACATGTTAGAATGAGAATTTGATATTTCCATAGAAGGGAAAAATGATCAGCATGTCATAAAACATAAGAAAATAGGATGAAGTTTAATTCCCGAGTCTAGGGGCAAAAGTGTAATTTTGCAAAAGTTTAGGGGAAAAATGGTAATTTTACCAAAGTTCATATCTGGGGCTGTTTTGATGAATGTATGTATTAAATAAGATTAATTTGGCATTATAGATCAAGAGAAATGAGATTCAAGTCGCGATCGAGGGAAAAACAAAGTTTACGAAGAATAGGCTCGATTGCTAATAATTTTATACCAAGGTAAGTTCATGTGTAAATGTAGTAACATAATCGTCATTTTAAGTAATTTAATGTTATTTATGTGATATGATGATTAATATCATGAAATATTATGCTTTATGGTTATTATTGAATAATATGCAAATTATGAATTGCTACCGAGTATCGGTTTCGATGTTCCGTGGAAGGCGGCAAAGATGTGTAATCGAGGAAAAAACCCGTTTGAACCTTGGGAATAGATTAGAATACAAGTGACATGTCACTAGGATGGTTGGGCATCCGAACTCGTTGAGTTGAGTCCGAGTTCACTTATGGATGTAAATGTCCGAACTCGTTGAGTTGAGTCCGAGTTCGTGAGATGTAACTAGGCATCTGAGCTCGTTGAGTGGAGTCCGAGTTCACTTATGGATGCGAACGCTCGAGCTCGTTGAGTTGAGTCCGAGTTCGCTTATGGGCGGGTTACATGGTAGCTTGGCTACATATGTGGCACTTATGTACAAACTTTCCGTGTATTCGAATTATATTCCGATGTGTTCAACGGGTGAATCTTAAGAGAATAAGAAGAATGCCTAAAACGAAGGTGACATGTTGGTAAGTGTGGTAAATGAGAAAATTTGACAGGTATGATAAAATCGTAGCATGATATTAAATGCAAATGTAACATGAATGTCTTGGTGTTGTTTATGCAAATGATGTTTTTATGTGAAATTGCATGATTATGTTACTTACTATTTGCATGTGAACTTACTAAGCATTTATGCTTACTCCTTCCTTTTCCTTCATTGTAGTTTTGACAAACCGGCTTGAGAATCGGGATAGGTCGAAGACTCGTTCACACTATCCGAAGGCCTAAATTGGTAAAATGGCTTGTGTATCTTGAATGTGGCATGTATGGCAAAATACTCACTTTGTGTAAATGATCTTATGATATGATTATGCTTTGGCAAGAAAAGAGTTTGTGAATGATTAGCTATTGGAATGGCCAATCTAAATCATATTTGATACCATGTATGTTTAAAATGCTATTTAGTCCATGAAAATTTATAGTAAAGTAAAATTTGTTATAAAACAGAATATTGCTGCAGCAATGACATGAATTTGAAAAATCACTAAAAATAGTATAAATGGACTTAAATGATGAATAAGTTATAGAATCGAATCTTAATGAGTCTATTTTCATATGGATGGAACAAAATAGGTATATGAATGATATTCTATGAGATGTTTAAATTTTCGTGAACAGGGCCAGAGCAATTTTTGGATCCCCTATTCTGAATTTGGAAATTTACCATAAATTGTATAAAAATAATTAGAAGTCATTATTTATATTTAAAGGTTTCTTATGGAGTCTAGTTTTAATAGAAACAAACGGTATAGTCATTGAAACTCTATACAGGGAGATATCTGATTCGTAATACACAGAGGTCAGAGCAGTCGTACCTTGAAACAGGGGAGACTTTAACTAATAAACTGTACTAATTGGCTTGACCAAAAATTCTAGAAAACAATTAGTAAATATATATATGAGTCTAGTTTCAGGAAAAATTTACGGAATTTTATTTCGAGTTTTGGAACTCGAGATATGAATTTTTAAGTGACTGTGACGCAGTTAGCTAGCTTGTCTAGAAATTTTAAAAATAAATTGTTTAAGCTGTTTAATTGATGAAATTAAGTTTAGTAACACCTCGTGCTCGACTCCGGCGACGGTCTCGAGTACGGGACATTACATTTGGTGGTATCAGAGCAGGTTTAGTCGGTTCTCGGACTAATGTGTTGTATGTACAAATTTTGCTATACATGTCATATATATATTGTGATAGTGTGACGACTTCTGACCTTTTAAATGATTTTTTTATATAGTAAATGGATCCCGATACAGCTGTGGCTGATAATGTAGAAAGTAATGCACCGGCTCCGGCTGAAGGGGCGGTGCCAACCGAAAATCCACCTCCTACTGTTGGTCAAGGAGGAGGAGATGGGGCTCGAGAAGCCTTTCTCCAAATGATGAGTGCCTAGTATACTGAGTTCGTTCGTACGAACCCGAATGTACAACCTCCCCCACCTCCCCCGATTCCTCAACCTGTACCCCCGATGCCTCAAGGTGTGGATCTGATGAAATTTCAAAGAACTCCAGTTGACAGAATCCGTAAGCAAGGGGCCGAAGAATTCAGAGCAAATGTTGATGATGATGCTGAGAAAGCAGAGTTTTGGCTTGAGAATTCTATTTGGGTATTTGATGAATTATCTTGTACACCTGAGGAATGCTTGAAATGTGTTATATCATTGCTGAGGGATTCGATTTATCATTGGTGGAAGACATTAATTTTAGTGGTTCCAAAAGAGAAAGTGACTTGGGAAATTCTAGACTTATTAGACCCGAGTGCCAAAGATGTGGTAGAAGTCATTTTGGCCCATGTAGAGCAAATGAATGTTTTCGGTGTGGTTCTCCGGATCATTTTATTAAAGACTGCCCAGAGAGAGTTGAGAAAGAAAATTTTCAGAGCGTAAAATCTAGTGGTGCAGACTAGAGGTGTGCATGGGCCGAGCCGGGTTCGGGCCCGAATATGGGCCTAGAATTTTGTCCAAGCCCGGCCCGAGGAAAAAATGATAGGCCCGAGCTCGACCCGGCCCGACCTGACCATATTAAAAAAAATTTACTTTTTTTATTAAATAAAAAATTTTAAAATATAATAAATCAAATGCATTTAAAACATAAAAACAAATATTAAAACAAAAAAATAAAAAAATGGGACTAAAATAATTCTTAAAATAATACATAAATTAAAAATATAATAAAAAGTAATTATATTAAAATTAAAAAATTGAAACAAATTAGAACTAAATTAAGAACTAAATTATATTAATAATAAAAATTTTACAATATCAAAATAACATTAAAAACAACAAAAAAAAGTAAAGTAAAAAAACCTAAAGATACTTAAAATTTAAAATAAAAAAAATTTTAAAATAATTTAATATTAAAATCGAGTCGGGCCGGGCCGGACCCGGGCCAAAAAAATCTTGCCCGAGGCCCGGCCCATTTTCTAAACGGGCCTCGTTTTTTGCCCAAGCCCATTTTTCGGGCCTATATTTTTACCCAAACCCTCCCATTTTTCAGGAGGGCCGCCCGGCCCATGCACACCTCTAGTGCAGACTCGAGGGGAAGATATTCGAGAAAAGCTAGAAATGAAGCAAGCAGCAAGAATGTAGTCAGAGATTCAGCAACTAAACCTGAAGCAAGGGCTCCAGCTAGAACTTATGCCATAAAGGCACGTGAAGATGCTTCATCACCCGACGTGATTACTGGTATATTTTTTTTCTTTGTGATGTTAATGTTACTGCTTTGATTGATCCCGGTTCTACTCATTCATACGTGTGCATGAAATTGGTGTCTAGTATGAATATACCTGTTGAGTACACAGAATTTATGATTAGAGTGTCGAATCCATTTGGCAAATGTGTGATAGTTGATAAAGTATGCAAGAAATGTCCTTTAATGATTCGGGGTCATTACTTTCCGGCCAACTTGATGTTGTTGTCGTTTGATGAATTTGATGTTATTTTGGGTATGGATTGGTTGACATTGCATGATGCTATAGTAAATTGCAAAGAAAAGGTTATAAAATTAAAGTGTGAAAGTGGTGAAATTCTACGGGTTGGACCAGGCAAATCAGAGGCACTATCTAGTGTAATTTCTTCGATGTCGGCTCAGAGATATTTGAGGAAGGGTTATGAAGCTTATTTGGCGTATGTAATAAATACAAAAGAAATTGAAAAGAAAGTTGAATCAGTGCCGATTGTGTGTGAGTTCGCGGATATATTTCCAGAAAAGTTACCGGGTTTGCCTCTAGTCAGGGAAGTAGAATTTGGTATTGATTTGATACCGGGAACAGCTCTGATCTCGATTGCTCTATATAGAATGGAACCAGCAGAGTTGAAGGAATTAAAGTCGTAATTGCAAGAATTGACTGACAAAGGTTTTGTGAGACCGAGTTTTTCACCTTGGGGTGCTCCCGTGTTATTTGTGAAAAAGAAGGATGGTTCTATGAGATTGTGTGTTGACTATCGGCAATTAAACAAGGTGACAATCAAGAACAAGTACCCGTTGCTGAGAATTGATGATTTGTTTGATCAGCTGAAAGGAGCGACATGGTTTTCAAAGATTGACTTGAGATTTGGGTATTACCAGCTGCGAGTAAAAGAGTCGGATGTGCCTAAAACTGCTATTAGAACAAGGTACGGTCATTATGAATTTTTAGTTATGCCATTCGGGTTAACAAATGCTCCTGCTGTGTTTATGGATTTGATGAATCGTATATTTCGGCCATACTTGGACAAATTTGTTGTTGTATTTATAGATGACATCTTAGTTTATTCGAAAGATGAGATAGCGCATGCTGAGCATTTAAGGATAGTTTTGCAAACTTTGAGAGATAAACAGTTATATGCCAAGTTTAGTAAAAGTGATTTTTGGCTTCAAGAAGTCGGATTCTTGGGTCATATTGTTTCGGGTGATGGTATACGAGTTGATCCTAGTAAAATTTCAGCCATTGTTGATTGGAAACCACCGAAAAATTTAGAAGTTTCTTGGGGCTAGCTGGGTATTATCGGCGGTTTGTAAATGGATTTTCTATAATTGCTGCTCCTATGACTAGACTACTCCGAAAGAATGTTAAATTTGAATGGACAGAAGAATGTCAACAGAGTTTTGAAGAATTGAAAAAGTTATTAACTAAAGCACCAGTGTTGGTACAACCCGAATCAGGTAAAGAATTTGTGATGTATAGTGATGCTTCTCGAAATGGCTTAGGATGTGTACTTATACAAGAAGGAAAAGTGGTGGCTTATGCTTCGAGGCAGTTAAAATCTCATGAAAGAAATTATCCGACTCATGATTTTGGAATTAGCTGCTATAGTGTTTGCTTTGAAGATTTGGTGACATTATTTGTATGGTGAAAAGTGCCGAGTATATACCGACCATAAAAGTCTTAAGTACTTGATTTCACAAAAAGACTTGAATTTGAGACAGCGAAGATGGTTGGAGTTATTGAAAGATTACGAGCTTGTTATTGATTACCATCCGGGAAAAGTGAATGTAGTTGCCGATGCTTTGAGCAGAAAGTTGCTATTTGCTTTGAAAGCTATGAACACTCAGTTAAAGGCATCAGATGATGGTTCGATTTTAGCAGAGTTAAGAGTAAGACCGATGTTTTTACAAGAGCTTTGTGAAGCTCAGAAAAGCGATGAAGATTTGCAAACCAAGAGAAAATAGTGTGAAGCTGATACGGGGTCAGATTTCAAAATTGATTCTGATGGTTGCTTGATGTTTAAAAACTGGATTTGTGTACCGAAAAATGATGAGTTGATTCAAAATATTTTGCATGAAGCACATAATGGTTGTTTGGCGGTTCACCCGGGCAGTACAGAAATGTATAATGACTTGAAGAAAATGTATTGGTGGAATGGAATGAAAAGAGATATCTCCGAGTTTGTATCAAAGTGCTTAATTTGTCAACAAGTGAAAGCTGAACACCAAGTACCTTCGGGACTACTCCAGCCTATCATGGTTCCTGAATGGAAATGGGATCGGATTACTATGGATTTTATATCAGGGTTGTCGTTAACTCCGGGTAAGAAAAATGCCATCTGGGTAATAGTTGACAGACTGACTAAATTGGCTCATTTTATTCCGGTACGTACGAATTATTCTCTTAATAAGTTGGTTGAATTGTATATCCGTGAGATTGTTAGACTTCATGGGATACCTTTTTCGATTATTTCGGATAGAGATCCAAGATTTACTTCACGGTTTTGGCAAAAATTACAAGAGGCATTAGGTACAAAGTTAAATTTCAGTACTGCTTTTCATCCACAAACTAATGGACAATCAGAGAGAGTAATTCAGATTCTTGAAGACATGCTCAGATGTTGCGTATTGGAATTTCAAGGTAGTTGGGAAAGGTACTTACCGTTAGTAGAATTTGCTTATAATAATAGTTATCAGACGAGTTTGAAGATGGCACCTTATGAAGCATTGTATGGTCGTAAATGTCGGACGCTATTGTATTGGACTGAACTCAAGGAAAATCAGATTTATGGAGTTGATCTAATAAAAGAAACCGAAGAAAAAGTGAAAGTGATTCGAGATTGTTTGAAAGTTGCTTCGGATAGACAGAAATCTTATGCGCATTTGAAACGAAAGGAAATCGAGTTTCAAGTTGGTGATAAGGTATTTTTAAAAGTGTCTCCATGGAAAAAAGTTCTTAGATTTGGACGGAGGGCAAGTTGAGTCCGCGTTTTATTGGGCCGTATGAAATAATTGAAAAAGTTGGACCGGTAGCATATCGGCTAGCATTACAATCTGAATTACAGAAGATGCATGATGTGTTCCACGTATCTATGCTACGTCGGTATCATTCGGATCCCTCACATATAATTTCACCGACAGAAATTGAGCTACGACCGGAAATGACTTATAAAGAAGAACCGATTAAGATTTTAGCTCGAGAGGTCAAGCAACTAAGAAATAAAAGTGTCGCTCTCGTGAAAGTATTGTGGAAAAAGCACGGGGTAGAAGAGACTACATGGGAACCTGAGGAAACTATGAGAAATCAATACCCACACCTGTTTACCGGTAAGATTTTCGAGGACAAAAATCCTTAAAGGGGGGAGAGTTGTAATATCCCGAATTAGGGCCTAATCGAAATAGTGGTTTCGTGACCACAAATCCGAGATAGAAATAATTATAGAAATAATTATTTTATAATTATTTTGAGGTTTATGATATGATTGCATGATTGTGTGAAAATTTCGTGACGAAATTCTATGCATAAAGTGCTTAATTTAAAATTAGGGACTAAATCGAATAAGTTGCAAAACTTGCATTCTAGAAGTTTTTAGTATGAAATTACTTTGGAATATTAATGAGGAGGTCTTAAATAGCAATTTGACCAATTTCTAAAATTTTGGACAAAAATGGGCTTGTACATGAAAATTTTCAAAGAAAGGTATTAAGGGTATTTTGGTCATTTGGTAATTAAAAGATTAAAAAAAAGGAAAAAGATGGCAAAATATGTCCATCTTCTTCATTAGGACGAAAATTAAAGGGTTCTCCATAGCTAGGGTTTGTTTCAAGCTTCCAAGCTCCATAGTAAGTGATTTCAAGCCCCGTTTTTAATGTTCTTTTCGTTTTTGGAGTCCCAGTAACTTAATTTAGCTTATGCTAGCAATAATTCAACCTAGGGTTCATATTTGGAAAAATAACCATAGGTGAAATTTGTGTATTTTGGTGTTTTATGATAGAATATGAGGTTTTAAATTATGCTATACAACTTGTACTACTCGGTTTTAAGCGAAAACGAGTAAAATGGCTTAATCGGTAAAAATACCTAATAGTTATAAGTACATGTTAGAATGAGAATTTGATGTTGCCGTAGAAGGGAAAATTGATCAGCATGTCATAAAATATAATAAAATAGGATGAAGTTTAATTCCCGAGCCTAGGGGCAAAATTGTAATTTTGCAAAAGTTTAGGGGCAAAATGGTAATTTTGCCAAAGTTCGTATTTGGGGATGTTTTGATGAATGTATGTATTAAATAAGATTAATTTGGCATTATAGATCAAGAGAAATGAGATTCAAGTCGCGATCGAGGGAAAAACAAAGTTTACGAAGAATAGGCTCGATTGCTAATAATTTTATACCGAGGTAAGTTCATGTGTAAATGTAGTAACATAATTGTCATTTTAAGTAATTTAATGTTATTTATGTGATATGATGATTAATATCATGAAATATTATGCTTTATGGTTATTATTGAATAATATGTAAATTATGAATTGCTACCAAGTATCGGTTTCAATGTTCCGTGGAAGGCGGAAAAGATGTGTAATCGAGGAAAAAGCTCGTTTGAACCTTGGGAATAGATTAGAATACAAGTGACATGTCACTAGGATGGTTGGGCATCCGAACTCGTTGAGTTGAGTCCGAGTTCACTTGTGGATGCAAATGTCCGAACTCGTTGAGTTGAGTCCGAGTTCGTGAGATGTAACTAGGCATCCGAGCTCGTTGAGTTGAGTCTGAGTTCACTTATGGATACGAACGCCCGAGCTCGTTGAGTTGAGTCCGAGTTCGCTTATGGGCAGGTTACATGGTAGCTTGGCTACATATGTGGCACTTATGTACAAACTTTCCGTGTATTCGAATTATATTCCGATGTGTTCAACGGGTGAATCTTAAGAGAATAAGGAGAATGCCTAAAACGAAGGTGACATGTTGGTAAGTGTGGTAAATGAGAAAATTTGACAGGTGTGATGAAATCGTAGCATGATATTAAATGCAAATGTAACATGAATGTCTTGGTGTTGTTTATGCAAGTGATGTTTTTATGTGGAATTGCATGATTATGTTACTTACTATTTGCATGTGAACTTACTAAGCATTTATGCTTACTCCTTCCTTTTCCTTCATTATAGTTTTCACAAACCGGCTTGAGAATCGGGATAGGTCGAAGACTCGTTCACACTATCCGAAGGCCTAAATTGGTAAAATGGCTTGTGTATCTTGAATGTGGCATGTATGACAAAATACTCACTTTGTGTAAATGATCTTATGATATGATTATGCTTTGGCAAGAAAAGAGTTTTTGAATGATTAGCTATTGGAATGGCCAATCTAAATCATATTTGATACCATGTATGTTTAAAATGCTATTTAGTCCATGAAAATTTATAGTAAAGTAAAATTTGCTATAAAACAGAATTTTGCTGCAGCAATGACGTGAATTTGAAAAATCACTAAAAATAGTAGAAATGGACTTAAATGATGAATAAGTTATAGAATCGAAGCTTAATGAGTCTATTTTCATATGGATAGAACAAAACAGGTATATGAATGATATTCTATGAGATGTTTAAATTTTTGTGAAACAGGGCCAGAGCAATTTTTGGATCCCCTGTTCTGACTTTGTAAATTCACCATAAATTGTATATAAATATTTAGAAGTCATTCTTTATATGTAAAGGTTCCTTATAGAGTCTAGTTTTAATAGAAACAAACGGAATAGTCATTGAAACTCTGTACAGAGAGATATCTGATTCGTAATACACAGAGGTCAGAGTCATACCCTGAAACAGGGGAGACTTTAACTAATAAACTGTACTGATTGGCTCGACCAAAAATTCTAGAAAAAAATTAGTAAATAGATATATGAGTATAGTTTCAGGAAAAAAATATGGAATTTGATTTCGAGTTTTGGAACTCGAGATATGAATTTTTAAGTGACTGTGACGCAGTTAGCTAGATTGTTTGGAAATTTTAAAAATAAATTTTTTAAGCTGTTTAATTGATGAAATTAAGTTCAGTAACACCTCGTGCTCGACTCCGGCGACGGTCTCGGGTACGGGGCGTTACAGGCAGTACTAAAAAATCTAGTGGAATTTACTTTCTTGATGATGACCATCTAAGTCAACCAACAACTACTTTATGTTTAAATTCTGTTTCTAGTTTTGATAAGGTTATAATTTGGCATTATAGGCTTAGCCATCCCAATTTTTACTATTTAAGATATTTGTTACCTGATCTATTTAAAAATAAAAATCATTCTTCATATCATTGTGAATTTTGTGAATTAGCTAAACATCATCGGTCATTCTTTCCATTTCAAAAATATAAAGCTTTCAAATCTTTTTCGTTAATTCATAGTGATGTTTAGGGACCTTCGAGAGTCTCAACTTTTTCAGGAAAACGTTGGTTTGTCACATTTATTGATGATTATACTCGCATTTGTTGGGTGTTTTTATTAAAAGATAAGTCTGAAGTTAAAAATGTGTTACAGTCTTTTTATGCTATGGTGAAAACACAATTTGGTGTGAGAATAAAAGTATTTCAGAGTGACAATGGTGGGGAATTTTTTAGTGACCAATTATGTGTTTTCTTAACCAAACATGGAATAGTCCACCAAAACTCTTGTACAAATACACCACAACAAAATGGGATTGCAGAAAGAAAAAACTGACATCTTTTGGAAGTAACTAGAGCCTTGATGTTCACTAGTCAGGTACCACGTTATCTTTGGGGCGAAGCCTTGTTAACAGCTACATATCTTATTAATATAATGCCCAGTAAGACTCTAAACTATGGAACTCCTTTCCGTCTCTTTAAAGATAACTTTCTTAACTCTAAATTGATCACAAATTTATCTGTTCGATTTTTTGGGTGTAGTATTTTTTGTTCATCTTCACAACCAAGATAAACTAGATCCTAGAGCAAAAAAATGCTTCTTTGTTGGCTATGCTTTTTAATAAAAAAGGTTACAAATGTTATAATCCAATTAATAGGAAAATTATTATTACCATGGATGTCACGTTTGTTAAAACGCAATCTTACTTTGATTCTAATCTTCAAGGAGAGAATTATAGTAAGGAAGATTCTATAATTGATCAAGAAAATATTAGGAATATACAACATAGGGATTCTAATAATGAGGAAGACGAATTTATGATTAACAAAGAAATTAATGATGTTAATATTGTTAATAAAAATGAGTACGAAGGTGTAGAGTCTGATCATGAGAATAAAAAACAAATAAAGGAGTTAATTGTTTACTCAAGAAGAAACTGAAATCAAGAAAGTGGAATCCACCAGATTCATCACCAAGAATCTGACTCGCAAGATCTTGTCAAAAGTTCAGGTAAAGCTCATATTCCAACCAATGAATTTTCTGATTTAGATATTTCATTGTTAAAAGAAAAGGTATTAAAAATGTTGTCAAATATCCCATGTCTAACTTTGTGTCCTATAAAGCCTTGTCTTCAACATTCTCAGCATTTGTTTCATGTCTCGATACTATGAAAATACCTAAAAATGTAAAAGATGCTTTACAGGTTCCTAAGTGGAATGAGACTATTTTAAAGGAGATGTGCGCTCTTGAAAAAACAAGCACATGGGAAATAGTGGAATTACCTGTAGGAAAAAACAGTGGGCTGTAAATGGGTATTCACAACCAAATTCAAACCAGATAGATCTTTATACAAAGCTCAATTGGTGACTAAAGGGTACACTCAAACATACAGGATAAATTATCTTGAAACATTTGCTCCAGTAGCCAAATTAAATTCTGTTAAGAGTTATTTTATCAATTGATGTTAATCTTGATTGGTCTTTACAGCAGCAAGATATAAAGGATGCTTTCCTAAATGGGAAACTTGAAGAAGAAGTTTACATGGATCCTCCTCCAAGTTTTGAAGAAAAATTTAGAACTTGAGTATGTAAGCTCAGGAAATCTTTGTATGGTCTAAAGCAGTCTCCTCAAGTATGGTTTGAATGGTTCACTCAAGTTGTTAAAAAACAAACTTACTTACAATGGCAAGTTGATCACACAATGTTCTATCGACACTCATAAAGAGGTAGAATAACAATTATTATAGTTTATATTGATGATATCATTCTTACAAGAGATGATGTAGATGAAATAAGGAGCATCTAGCATTGGAGTTTGAGATCAAAGACTTGGATCCTTTGAAATACTTTTTTGGAATGGAAGTTGCTCGATTAAAGAAGGGTCTTGTGGTCTCTCAAAAAAAATATGTGATTGATCTTTTAAAAGAGACTGGGATGAGTGGTTGCCACCCAACTGACACCCTAATTGATCCAAATGTAAAATTAAAAAATAAAGAAGGTCAATTATTTGATAAAGGACAGTACCAAAAATTAGTTGGTAAGTTAATTTACTTATCACATACAAGGCCAGACATAGCTTTTGCAATGAGCTTAGTGAGTCAATTTATGCACTCTCCAATGGAAGAATATGAAGAAGCAGTGTTTTGAATTCTGAGATACTTGAAGAGTTCATCTAGAAAGGGCTTATTCTTCAAGAAATCTGAACAAAAAGGAATTGAAACTTATACAGATGCAGACTGGGCAGGCTCAATAACAGATAGAAGATCTATATCATGATACTGTACATTTGTTTGGGGAAACCTTGTGACTTGATGAAGCAAAAAACAAAGTGTTGTAGCAAGAAGTAGTGCATAGGCCGAGTTTAGATCAATGGCTCAAGGAATTTGTAAAATGATGTGGTTAAAAAGAATTATGAAAAAGCTGAGGAAACCAATAACTTCACCAATGAAGTTGTACTGTGATAGCAAAGCTGTCATTAGTATTGCTCACAACCCAGTCCAACATGATAGAACTAAACATGTTGAGATTTATAGACATTTATCAAGGAGAAAATTGAAGAAGGCGCATGCCGTTTGTTCCTTCAAAACAACAAATTATTGACATACTCACCAAAGGGCTCTCTAAGACAAGCTTTGATTTTCTTGTAAGCAAATTGGGCACGATTAATATATATGCACCAACTTGAGGGAAGATATTTAAATATGTGAAACCAATATATTTTGGGATATATTTTAAAGTTATTTAGGTAGATAAAATCTTATTTAGGTAAATAAATCTTAGAATAAATCATTTGAGATATTCTAGAATTATGTTATTTTATCTTTTAGTAATTTATTAGAATAAGATAATTATTTTCCTTATATTTTAGCAGTTTATTAGAATAAGAGAATTATTTTCCAAATTAGGTTAGTAGTCTTTTCTCTATTTAAATTCAGTTCTTTAGTTAATAAAAGACAAAACAGTTTTATTAAATGCTCTCTTGAGAACTTTCATTCACGTATCATAATAAGTGAACTAAGGAATTATTCATTGTAATTCACAAACTCCTTTATGATGTTATTCATGGAATCAAGGAATTACAACGAATGAAACATAAAAGGTATGCCTTTACATTAGCAACTATATTAAGGAGTGCATACAATGAGAACTCTGAAATGCAGCAGTCATTGGCAGTCCCAAGAAGTGAAACCACTAGGATCCCTATTGCCATCCTCTAGAAAAGATGTTACTGGAAAATTATTTGGAATATGAAACAAATGCTGTATAATCGGTTTAATACTTGCACTATGTGTAGAAGTAATATTAAGTTGTTGATTATAAATCAAAACTTGCAACTAGATGCTTTTACCTACTCATAGCCTCAGACTTCAGTAAAACTGCATAACCGTAGCTTAGGATTTCCACTGAACAAAACGGCTTATAGAAAGCAAATAACTGAAATCAACCCAGGGAGACCCTGCAGCACTTCATCCTTTTTACAAGACACAAATCATGACCAATGAATCGTCAGTTAAAACACTGTAGTAGTTAGCGTGATTCAAGGAATTGTGCTTCGCTAGTGATAATCTGGACATTGAGTTCAACAATCTGTCACCAGAAATCGCCACAAGAGCACTTTCCATTCCTGAAGTGATGGAATCGTTGGACATCTCTGAGTATTATCTGCCTATCAAAGATTTGTGATATATGTTTAGCAGCAGAATGGCAATCCCCGCAAACTCGTAGGTTCTTTACCACGCGAATTGTTGATCCAGGGGGAGTGTTTAGGAGCCCATAACCAATGGCCAATTTCTCACTATGATATCTAAGTGAAATTTCTTTCTCTGCTTCTCCCATTTCTGCATGAAAAACTAGAGAGGTATCAGGTACATAACCAACCATCTTCAATTCCTTCATTAACTCATCAAGTGCCTTATGAAGAGATGTTGAAACGGTATTCACCCCATCCCCAGAGAAGAATTCATGCACTACATTGTCCACCTCTATGGAACTACAACCAGGAACTTTTACCACCCCTCTATCATTCATCAATTTCCTTAGGAAATCCACATCTTCCCATCTCCCAGCTCTTGCACACAAGTTGGATAAGATCACATAATCTCCACCATGAGAGTCATCTAGTTCAAAAATTCGTTCAATTACCCTTTTCCCGAGTTCCACATCACCATGACTACTACAAGCAGCTAATAATGTTCGCCATAATATTGGGTTAGGCTTGATTGGCAATTCATCAATGAACTTATAAGCCTTGTCTAAGTTTCCTGTTCGACCAAGTAAATCAACCATACACCCATAATGCTTAATACCCGGAATAATGCTGTATTTATCACTCATACTAGAAAAAAACCTCCAGCCTTCATCCACAAGTCCATTATGACTACAAGCATATAAGAGACCTAAAAACGTGATCTCATCAGGTTGTACCCCTGCCTTTCTCATCTCTTCAAATGTTTCAATAGCTTTATAACCCTTCCCATGAGTTGCATATGCTACAATCATTGCTGACCAAGCCGGTGTATCCCTGATACTCATGTTCTCAAAAACACAAATTGCATCCTCCAAGCTCCCACACTTTGCATACATATCGATAAGTGCAGTGCTTACTTTAATATACTTATCAAGTCCATTTTTTTTAACATATTCATGCATCCACTTCCCCAAATCCAACGCTCCTAACAAAGCACAACAAGACAGAACACTTAACATAGTAACATCAGTAGGCTTCAAACTTTTAACTTGCAATTCACGAAACAGTGACAAGGCTTCATTTGGTCTGCTACATTTAGCATAACCAGTAATAATTGCATTATAAGAAATAACACAAGGGTCCAACATCTTATCAAAGACCCTGCGAGCCGAATCCACATCATTACACTCAGTATACATACTAATAAGGCTGGGGCATATGTAAATATTATGATTAAGCCCAAGTTTAATGACAAGGCAATGAATTTGTTTACCTTCTTCCAAGGCTTTAGCACTTGAACAAGCTTTAAGAACAGAAGGGAAAGTGTAGTCATCAGGCAGGAAGCCAAAGGAAAGAAGCTGAGAAAAGAGGGGAATGGCTTGGATTGGGGTATTGGAACGTGAATAGCCACGAGCCAGGGTATTGAAAAGGACAACATCTGGTTGGGATATATTGTCAAACAGCTTGTGGGCATATTCCATGGAGGTAAAAGTTGGGCTCTTGGTGCAGAAATTGATGAACTTGGTGAGGAAATTGAGGTCATTTTGGAGATGGGTTTTGATTGTAAAGGCTTGGATTTGTTTCAGTTCTTTCAAAGAGGTGCACTTGGGTAGAAGAGAAAGAGGGTTTTGGGGTGGGTTCAGGGTCTCAAATCTTGAGATTTTCTCATTGAATTTTGATTTTGGAGGAGAAATTGAAGTTACTGGAGATGGGACAGTGGCCATTGCAACAAACAAATGCATGAAAGTGGAAACTATTTTTTTGGTTCAAAGGTTTGTGGAGGGAAGCCAAAACAAATAAAGATAAGAGCTTTACCTTTTTTGTAATGAAAACAATATTCAAATGCATTCATGTATACTTATCCAAAAGTAACAACCATTAATTCGATGCCACGCAACTAAAATGTATAATCTTTTGGTACAACTTAACACACGCTAAACTGTGTGCAAAGACGTTGAATTGAAATGGGCAAAGCTAAATATGAATCCTTTGACTCCCCTAGACACTCAAGTTTAGAGTGTTTATGAGCCCCAAAAAAAACAAAGTTTCAAGAGTTTTTAGATTCCTAGGAAGACTCCTTTTTTAGGGTTTTTCGCCAAAAATTTTAGGGTTCACTTACAATATTTTTTTCTTTGATTTTCCATTTTTCGTCGTCACATTGTCTCTTCATTCTTTAAAAACGTACTTCTGGTAATACCCAGAAATCCTTTTTTTTTTCTTTTATTCTCTTCTTCCCATTTATCTATATGCATTTACTTGTCTTTTCTTTCTTTAACCCATTTGGGGTTTTTTTTTAAATTATTTTCAGATGAACCTTGTTATAAATATGTTTGGTCTTGTCTATTCTGGTGAAAATGTTAAACTTGACAATGGTAAATGCTTTCCTGTTTCTAATGGTTCCAAATGCAAGTGGGATTGTGTTTTATTGCATCTTTAGATTCATATTTTTTGTTTAACCATATCCTTAAACATTGATGTAAGGCTAGCTGTGTTTCAACTGTTTTGAAATGCCTTGTTGATGCTAGCTAGCTTTACCATGAGAGTTGCTTTTGTTTTTTTTTTTTTTTTTTTTTTTTTTTTTAACTATGCTTAACTATTCCTGGAAAACAGATGATGATGGATAGTTACTAGCTAGATAGTTTTCTTTCCCATTGTTTCTTGCGGCAAAAAATTGGAAATGACGACCAAACAGAGGCAATATTGTCGTGATGTTTCCCAACAAAAGCAGATTGTGGTGTCTGAATGTCGGAAAGAAAGGATAAGTGAAGAAATGAGCCTTAAGTTTGAAGGAAAATTAACTGAGGGAAGCAATAACCAGTTGTTGATTCTTGCAAACTTTGCTGAACTAATATCTGAATCTGAGTACATCTTACCTACAGTACATGAAAATCCTCAAAATGATGAAGGTTAGTGCCTCAAAACTTTGGAAAATGTTTTGATTTGTTTCGATTTAATAGGTATATGGTTCATATTATGTCATTAATAATCCATGGTCCGTGTTAGATTCTAGTATGGAGGCTCAACATTTGCAAGAAAACGCTGACGATGTTTTGGCTAAGAATAGTGGTACAACTCTCATCCAGCTCCCAACAATCTCATTGCTTTAGTAACATTCTTATCTGATTTTTATATTTTTTCACTCTTTCAGATAAGAATTGGGGTGAAGCTGATGAAATGCCCCCAATTTCTCATGATGGAAATGAAAGGGATGGATCTCATGGTGAAGGGATATTGCCGCGGTTAAGTCATATTAGACGTCAAGCCCGTCTTAAAATCCAGTCATTCATGAAACAGAGCATCCAAGAGGATAGTTATAGGACCTTGCAGGGAAGTAAAATGCGCCTGACTCAAATTCGTCGTCAAGCTCGGTCTGGAAACCATGTACCTCAGCTAAACATTAGTGCAGTATGTTCACATTGCAAGTTGCTAGGAGGGATAACACGGTTGAGTCAGATACGGCGTGAAGCTCGGTCTAAAAACAATTGCTCACGACAAGAAGGAACCGGAGAGCCTATGCATGTGCAATTGGATTGCCAATTTCATGAAGGTAATATATTAGGATAGTTATAGAGAGGACAATGAAGGTTTGCTTGTAATGAGTATGCTTTAAGTTTCTGCAATAGCAATTTATTGTTTTTCCAGCTAGACCAAAAGAATGTCAAGCAATAGGCGCATAGCAATAAAGAAAAATTGTCTTCAATGACCTATGACCTTCGAGCACCTTGCACTCACAAAGTGTGTCCAGATTTTTTGTTCAGGCAAAGCAGGTCTATGATCAAGCTTTTAGAATTTCATGTTAACCCATTGATACGATTTGGTGGAAATGTGTGATATTTGCTTGAATGAGCTTCCTCTTGTAATTGCTAGTTTTGTTAGCAACTGTGCCATCTTTTTCACAAAATCGTGCACCTGTATGCCACTAGTTGATGATTATTGCGAATTTCACACTTTTCCTTTTAGGTGTTAAACAGTATTTGCACTAATATCCATGGTCATTTACAGTAGATTCTGATAATATGGACAAGATGATGCTTGAGAAAGGACAGCTACGCTTAAGTCAATTAAGATGCAAAGTTCGTTCAGGCAATGTAGATTTGGTTGCACCGACAGATGTGGGGAATACTGTATAACTGAAATCTGTGCATATATATATATATTTTGCTTTTAATGCAATCAACATCATTCCCTGATTCTAAGTCATTAATGCATCAATTACAGAACTAATATACAAGTTCAGCTCAGATATTTTGACTATGAAACTAGAGGTAAATCCTTCTGCTTCCATTTGGAAAAAGGTTCTAATTTTCTCTCCTTTTGCTTTTCCTCCTTATAACTCACTGTATTGCACTTGGTGGTCTGACATGGAATCTTGGCCAATTAATACTTTTTTTTGTCATTGTCATGCTCTGAAATCAAAGCCTACAATATTCACTTATTATGGAACCTACTGCAAAATATCTAACATCAAAAGTGGACAATATTGGATGCATAAATTTACTAACATCTTTACAGTATTCTTAAAATTTTCAGTTTGATTTCGATGATGGAGCAAACAGCGAAATTTTGACCCCCCAAGTTGCATTACTTGTAAAGAAAGGAGTCATTGCCTTGCTTTTGAAGTTTGATGTTTGAGGTTAGAATATCAAGGGGTGTGAAGCTCCATTCCTAGGTCATCCTATGTTCATTCAATCACAATGACCTGTTTCCAGACTGAAATGATATATGATATGTTTCCAGGCTGAAATTCATTCAATCACAATGACCTGTGCCCCCCCCCCCCCCCGGCGTAAAGCAAAGATATTTGCTTATAGTTTGATTATTATAGATTGGAATGGAACTTATATTTCTTTATCCTTTTACTTCCTCTGCTTTTTTAGTCTTTTGTTCCATGCTCTAAGCTTCTATACCATATTCTCCAAATCATCAGAAAATGGAGTAAACTCGAGAATCCTGAACATTGGGAATGCTTTAATCTTTATATACTCGTATTATTGCTTATCGAACTGTTAGTTCCCACCTTACATAAAGCCTGGGGCTAGTATCTATTTGGGTAATTCACAGATGGTTAACAATTTGCTTTATGGAAGTAAAGGTTCCAACTACACCTATGAATAAACCAGCCACCAAAATTGCTACAATTATTATCAGTTCTAACCCCATTTTTCGAGCAGCTTTGTTAAGCTTAAGATAACACAGGCACGGCAGCAACATAGATGCAGTGACACTCAAGAACGATCCTATAAATGCCATCACGTAGCCAAAAAATGGGATGGTTAAGGCAACAATCACTGTGCTAATCACTAGTGCAGTTCTAATGAGGATGCTTAGTGACCTGCTGTTGCGAAAGAGGGATGTTTCTTCGATCGCAGTCGTAATTGGAGCGGTTATGATAGCATATTTCGTCAGGGGATTGATTAGAGTAGTATAAATTGCTATTTTTGTGCTCATCTTTTTTATGGGAAGATTTAATGTCACTTGAGACTTCAGATGTTCTCCAAACATGAGGTAGCCCATGACAGCCATCGATCCGTAGTTTATCGTGCTTGTGATGAAGCAAACAAGTAAAACCTGCAACGAAAAACAGAAAGGTGCATGAGTTTATTTTCCCCGAAAACTTGATGCAACTCTTAACTATCAGTAAATCAGGAAAGAATTGCGTCAATCTTTATGTAGAACTCCCTGATATCACTTTCTTACCTTGGAGAATTTGCTTCTATCTTTCATTGAGCTGCATAACGTAGGGAAAACTGCATGGCCACAATAACAAAAAGCAAACATGCTTATGGCAATAGGCATTCCCCTCCAATTCAAAACCAAATCGTTTTCATGGAACCCCACTTTATCTACTGCTCCCACCCAAAAGATGCAGATAACAAGAATGAAAGAAGCTAACACCCCACCAGCAGAAACATAGGCAAGTAGAGCCAAACTCTTCAACCATGTAGTTGGCAGAACTATGAGGGAAGTCAACATAACAAATGCTTGTTTTCCTCTGATTTTCAGCCCGGCAACTTTAAATGCCGTGTTTGGAAACAGCTTGTCTAGATTGTCACCTTCTAATATCAGAAACTCAACTGCAACCAAATACAACTCGACATACATGAACACGGATACGATAGCTCTCCCCTTATACCCAAAAGCACGCTCACCTATATCGGGGTAGGTTTTGATGAGGGGATGCGTATCCATACAACGTCGTAGAAGTAATCCTGTGTACCAACAGAGAACAGCTACCAGGAAAAGAAGCAATAAGCTTAGCCATCCCCCTTGAGCAAGTGCGTATGGAATTGACAGTATCCCAACGCCTGAGTTGTAGAATTCAAAGATATAGGTTATTTAAATGTTAATTGACCAATGGAAATGGATAAAGGATTCATGTAGTAGAGACATCTAATGGAACTGAATCTTTATTTGATCAAGCTGTTATATTTTATTACTAGACTCCTATTCTAGAGATGATTGGTTCTTCAAATTCTTTGGGTTTGTTTAATATACTACAAAGAAGCATGAGAAGAAAACCTTTAAATTACAAAGAGGAAGAGAGGAACCTGATAAGGCATTGAGACCATTGAAACAAGTTCTAAAGAAGCTGGTGCCTTTGGTTGGTTGCTGTGGCTGTTGAACCTCATTTTGGCTCTCTAATTTCCCTGCCTTTGTGAAGTCCATCTTGTGACATTCATAAACCCACATTGTTGGCCAATATATATATATGACCAACAAGCTATGATGTCACTTGTGGATGGTGACAAGTATATGCACCTGCATTAATTTCTTGGTTTGTGAGAGGAGTAAGTGAAGATGACTAGATGGCCATTCAACTTTAATAGGAAAAAGCAGTTCCTTACATTAAGGTGATAAATACATTTTAGCATTCAAAAGAAAAAACCCACTCACATGCCAACATTTGTGCTTTGACACATTAGTTCCCTCTTTTTGCTTCTTTCAATGTTGTTGTTTAATGAGGTTAGGCTTTTTCCTTTTTGACATGAAATTCATGTAACGCCTAACTATATGAGAAAAGAGTTGTGTTTAATGGTAACCTTTGTTTCGTGTTTCATTTAAGAAACAGCTGTCTGTATCCTAGTTTGTTTTTTTTTTTTTTTTTATTATGAAAATAACAAGAATTTATTGACAGTTAAATTGCAAACATTTCCCATCAGAAAATTTTACCTAAAATTGGGTGCTTCGAAGTAAGTTATAACGTAGAAGGGATATCCAGTTTTGTTCTTGTCTTTTTTCTAGATTATGAGATAGCTTCTGAATTGTCAGTGAAGGGTACTAGTCAAAATTTAAAGCCCTAAGAGACTTAACCACTGAAATATAAACATTAGCCTCACACTCAATCACTTTATATCCCTGGATTTTCTTTTGATCACTGCTTATAAACAATCATTCTTTATAAATCTTTGACTACTTTGCTGCAAAGAAAAAATGATTCCAAAGTATTTGAAATGACATGCCAAGAAAAGCAAGTATATACATCAATGCCAACATGGTATAGTTGGTGTTTAAATAACACCCTCACAAACATCAAAAATGGAGTCTCACCAGCGAGTGAGCTGTAAATAAAACTTGACAAAGAAAAAAGTACAGAGGTATATATCAGAAAGAAAATAAAGTTGGATTTGATTGACTTCAAGTTACAATTGGACGACAAGAAAACATAGACAACTAAAACTCCATCTTTATGAAATGAATCAGATAAGCATTGTAAACTTTTTGCTGTAAAATTTGGTTATCCTAATTAGTGAAGTCAATGAATTTTTCTGATATTTCCCAAAGGGGAAACATAAAAATAAAGTTGAGGTTCTTTTGCTGTGAAAATCTACTCCATCATTCAAATACAATGAAGACCCTAACTTGACCCTTTTTTAATCAGTCTCTTTTTTTTTTTTTTTATATATGAAAGTCTTCCATTTCCATTAGTGATAAGATAATATTAGTTGCCAGCTTTAAGAAAAGAGGAAGCAAAAGTATAACCTTTGTGGATCATGACTTTTATCTGATTGGAGATTTTGGAAACTATGAGGAATGCAAAGCAATATACAGAAGAATAAAATAAAGAAAGCGAAAGCAATTCGAGATTAGATTTTTGGATAAAGAAAAGGAAAATCTATGAACCAATAATGAGCCTTCTCCATGCATGTTTTCTATAATATTATGAATTAACAGATGCACTGCAATATCTATCTTAACCCTATGTTTAAATTAGGGTAAAACGTAGGAAGGGAAGGATAATTTTTCATTTATTGAATCTGGACAGTTAGATGGAAGAGTTTTTTCTTCTTCTTTTTCTTACTGAATTTTGGCCGCCTCTTTTATAACTTTTTGTGAAGTTAACGAATAAATTATATAAAAAAAATTGGGTTTTTTACTAAAGAAGTACAGAAAAAATTAAAAAATTTTAAAATAATACAGCATAAAATGTTTTTATCAAAATGGTATGTTCAGGGTAGTCACGCCACTCTGACAGGCGGCACCACCTTGACTTCTAACACTCAACAATGAAAAAAAAAACGCTGAAAACGAAAAAAAATTAAAAACAAAAAAAAAAGGTGATGTGGGTGCCAGAGGCGGCAGCAGTGTTGCCTTTGGCATAGGGGGCATCAGTGTTGCCTCTGGCACAGGCGGCACTAGTTGTATGGGTCCCAGAGGCGGCACCTAAGCATTATAAAACTCAGCAGAACCAGCAACTCCGAGAGCAAGAATCAGCAGCAAGGAGAAGAAAATAAAGGGAAACAAAGAAGAAGAGAAGAAAAAGAAGGAGAAGGAAAAAAGAAAGAAAAGAGAAAAGAAGGTATAATTTTTTTAAATAATGGATTTTTATATTGTTATTGTGTTTTTGCTGTTATTATTATTGTTGATTTTTATTATTTTTTGTTGTTAGTTATTAATATTGTTAGTAAAAAACCCTTATTATTGTTAGTAAAAAAACCCTAATTATTGTTAGTTATTATTATTGTTGGTTTATATTAATTTTGTAAAAAAAAACCCTAAAAAAATTTATTTATGTTATGTAAAGAATGTATTTTTTTATGTAACTTATTTGTTATGTGTTTTAGGTAGGTTTTTTACCCTAATAATATAAAAAATAAAAGAAAATAGCAAAATAAGTTGTTTGAAAGATTAAGTACCATTTTTGGCACTTTTGGCACTTAATCTTTCAAACAACCTATTTTGGTATTTTATTTTATTTTATTTTATTATTAGGGTAAAAAACCCGTTTTAGGTTGATTAGATAATATTTATGAAATTTATTTGGCATGTTATAGATATTGTTAGAAATGGCAACATATTTGGTATTGCCTAATGAAATAACAACTTTAGCACAAAGGGACAAAGTTGATAAGATAATGAGAGAAGTGCAAGATTATAGAATGAAACCAGAAGAAGACATTGTTCAACACGTTATGACTGTAACGCCCGGTACCCGAAACCGTTGCCGGAGTCGAACACGAGGTGTTAACAGACTTAATTCATTGCTTAAACAGCTCAAACAATGTAATTTTAAAAATTCCAGACTGCATCACAGTCGCTTAAAAATTCATATCTCGAGTTCCGAAACTTAAAATCCAATTCTGTAAATTTTCCCTGAAACTAGACTCATATATCTATTTACTAATTTTTTTATAGAATTTTTGCTGGGCCAATTATTACAATTTTTTAGTTAAAGTCTCCCCTATTTTAGGGTTCGACTGCTCTGACCTCTGTGTATTTCGAATCAGATATCTCTCTGTACCAAATTTCAATAACTATTAAGTTTGTTTATCTTAAAACAAGACTCAATAACAAATCAGTACATATAAAGCATGACTTCTAATTATTTTTATACAATTTATGGTAAATTTCCAAAGTCAGAACAGGAGATCCAGAAATCACTCTGACCCTATTTCACAAAAATTCAAATATCTCATAAATTATAATTCATATACCTGTTTTGTTCAATCCATATAAAAATAGACTCATTAAGCTTCAATTTCATAACTTACTTATCATTTAATTCCATTTCTACTATTTTTAGTGATTTTTCAAATTTACATCACTGCTGCTGTTAGATTCTGTTTTATGGCAAATTTCACTTTACTAAGGATTTTCATGGACTAAATATCATTTTAAACATACATAACATCAAATATGACTTAGATTGGTCATTCCAATGGCTAATCATTTACAAACCCTTTTCTTGCCAAACCATAGCTATATCATAAGATCAATTACACAAAGTGAGTATTTTGCCATACATGCCACATTCAAAATATACAAGCCATTTTACCGATTTAAGCCTTCGGATAGTGTGAACGAGTCTTCGACCTATCCCGATTCTCAAGCCGGCTTGTCAAAACTACAATGAAAGAAAAGGAGGGAGTAAGCATAAATGCTTAGTAAGTTCACATGCAAATAGCAAGTAATATAATCACACAATCCCACATAAAACATCATTTACATTTAATATCTTTCTACGATTTCATCTTACCAAGTTTTCAACCCGAGGGTTTAAGCACATACCTGTCAAATTTTCTCACTTACCACACTTACCAACATGTCACCTTCGTTTTAGGCATTCTCCTTATTTTCTTAAGATCCACCCGTTGAACACATTGGAATATAATTCGAATACACGGAAAGTTTGCACATAAGTGCCACATATGTAGCCAAGCTACCATGTAACCAGCCCATAAGCGAACTCGAACTCGGACTCAACTCAACGAACTCGGGCGTTCGCATCCATAAGTGAACTCGGACTCAACTCAACGAGCTCGGATGCCTAGTTACATCTCACGAACTCGGACTCAACTCAACGAGTTCGGATGCCCAACCATCCTAGTGACATGTCACTTGTATTCTAATCTATTCCCAAGGTTCAAACAGGCTTTTTCCTCGATTACACATCTTTTCCGTCTTCCACGGAACATCGAAACCGATACTCGGTAGCAATTCATAATTTACATATTATTCAATAATAACCATAAAGCATAATATTTCATAATGTTAATCATCATATCACATAAATAACATTAAATTACTTAAAATGACAATTATTTTACTACATTTACGCATGAACTTACCTCGGTCTAAAATTATTAGCAATCGAGCCTATTCTTCGTAAACTTTGTTTTTCCCTCGATCGCGACTTGAATCTCGTTTCTCTTGATCTATAATACCAAATTAATCTTATTTAATACATACATTCATCAAAACAGCATTTAATACAAACTTTGGCAAAATTATATTTTTGCCCCTAAACTTTTACATAATTACACTTTTGCCCCTAGGCTCGGGAATTAAACTTCATCCTATTTTCTTATGTTTTATGACATGCTGATCATTTTTCCCTTCTATGGCAGCATCAATTTCACACTCTAACATGTACTTATGACTATTAGGTATTTTTACCTATTAAGCTCTTTTACTCGTTTTCGCTTAAAACCGAGTAGTACAAGTTGTCTGATATAATTTAAAACCTCATATTCTATTATAAAACACCAAAATACACAAATTTCACCTATGGGTATTTTTCCAAATATGAACCCTAGGTTAAATTATTGCTAGCATAAGCTAAATCGAGCTACCGGGATTCCAAAAACATAAAGAACATTAAAAACGGGGCTTGGAATCACTTACTATGGAGCTTGGAAGCTTGAAACAAACCCTAGCTATGGAGAACCCTTTAATTTTCGTCCTAATGAAGAAGATGGACATATTTTGCCATCTTTTTCCTTTTTTTACTCTTTTAATTACCAAATGACCAAAATACCCTTAATACCTTTCTTTGAAAATTTTCATGTACAAACCCATTTTTGTCAAAAATTTTAGAAATTTGTCAAATTGCTATTTAAGACCTCATCATTAATATTCCAAAGTAATTTCATACTAAAACTTCTAGAATGCAAGTTTTGCAACTTATTCGATTTAGTCCCTAATTTCAACTTAAGCACTTTATGCATAGAATTTCGTCACGAAATTTTCAAACAATCATGCAATCATATCATAATCATCAAAATAATTATAAAATAATTATTTCTATCTTTGATTTGTGGTCATGAAACCACTATTCCGATTAGGCCCTAATTCGGGATATTACAATGACAGTAAATAAAAAGATGCAAGAAGTGTTGTGGAAAGGTCATGAAATGATTAGGAAGAATAAAGTTCAATACTTAACCCTTAGAGGGACATTAATAGAACAGGAACATAAAATCATTTTAGACCAACTTTGGAAGACATTGGTACCACGAACCTATTGGAATCTAGTTATATGCTTCGTAAAGTTTATAATCTCTTATGGAGCAAGGAAAATAGCGAGACAAAGTATAGGTTCACGAAAGTTGACTGGGAAGCAAAATGTGATTGACATACCATGGATGGATAAATTAGATGTTAGGAAATTACCAAGAGAATTTCTAATTTCAGTACCCATTATAAAAATTGAAGAGGAAGAAGATCCCGAGGAATTGCCAAATTGGATTGTAGAAGATGAATATGAAGAGAATCAAGAATATCTAAATTGGATTGTACAATATTTCCCAGAGGAAGATATAGGGTCGGAGATGGAAGAAAACATAGAACTGAATTTAAATGGTTAAATGTAGAGATAAATGTTGCTTATGTATAAAATGAGAACTGGAAAACTATGAGCTTATGAATGAAAAAAATTGCATATTGAGTAATTAAATTTTTTATTTAAGTAGTTTATTTGGTGTTTGAAATTATTTTGAGAAAGTTTGTTTATTTTTTAACAGATTGAGCATTGAAGATGGATAATCAGTTTTTCGTATGCGTTTATTTCGATGGAATTATCTTGACAACAACTGTTGGATGCATATTTGAATGTCGGCAACAAATAGTAATGAGATTTAATAGAAATGTCTTGTTGGATGATATGAAGGGAAGAATTAACGAAAAAATTGTTAGACATTGTGGGAGAAGGATCTCGAAACTTTTCTACAAGTTTCTAATTTCGACAGATCCCATCAAATTCACTGAAATGGAACTTGTAGATGACGAAGACGTGGAGACAATGATCGTTCTTTACTGTGGGAATGGGAGTGACAAAAATGCACCGATTCACTTATTTGCTGAGTTAGTTAGTATGGAAGAAAATGAAGATCTCATTGCATATGGTGAAGAACATAGAGCTCAAGAACTGTGCATGGTGGCTCCAATATCGTACGTTGATAGTGAATCTACTATACGTGGGATCAATATCGATCTTAATGTTACACCCGATATGGATGTGGTTGGTGATGATGGTTACGATAGTAGTGATCCTTGTTATCAAGAGGTCGATAGTGATAGTGATCCCGATGTGGACGATGTCCCCGATGATATTGATGATGAAGGCGTGAATGACGATTGAAACATTAAAGCGTCTTCAGTCGGGAACCAGATGCGACGTGTTGTGATTCACAATAATCCTGGGCCATACATGTCGCTCATAGACCCAGACGCGGCACATGTAGCCGAGTTCCCAGAGTACCCTAAAATACTTCCTGCTCACTGACTGGCCGTAAATTCTGATCCTGAGGAGTTATTCGTTGGCCAGAGATTCGAAAGTAAAGAAGAGTGCGTATTTGCTATTAAGCGGTATAGCATGAATATATCAGTAGATTATAAAGTTGCAGTGTCTAAACCGACATTATATATTGAGGAGTGTTGAAAGTCGACAGAAAGCTGTAATTGGCGGGTACGAGCTGCATTTATTCAAAATTTGCAGATGTGGGAGATACGCAAATTTGTTGGGCCTCACACATGCACATCAACACGTATGACAGAAGATCATCGAAAACTTGATTCTAAAAATATCTGTACGTGTATCATGCCAATGGTGAAGGACATGCCAACCATTAAAGTTTCGGTACTGATTACCGAAATACAGGCACGATTTCAGTATCGAGTGTCATATCAAAAGGCATGGATAGTAAAACAGATGGCAATGGAGCAATTGTATGGGGATTTTGATGCATCGTATAACGAGCTCCAGGGATGGATAGCACGTTATGCGGGAGTACGTACTGGGGACCGTCATTGAGTTACAAACACGACCTTATTACGGCCCGGATGACCAACTACAGCCGGGAAAAAGACTTTTCCATCGGATGTTCTAGACGTTTGATCTATGTGTGCGCGTATTTCCCCACTACAAGCCATTTGTGCAAGTGGATGAGACCTGGCTATATGGAAAATATACACAGATCTTACTTCTTGCGGTTGCTCAAGACAGCAACAGGAACGTACTCCCGATAGCATTTGCCATTGTAGATAAGGAGAACATGGAATCGTGGGAATTCTTTCTTACCAACCTGCGGAGGTATGTTATTAGCAACGATAATATTTGCATTATCTCTGATAAAGGGAAAGGACTAATTGCCGCCATTAGACGTTTCGGTGTACCATGGAGATCCGTTTACTGCATCCGTCACATCACAGCTAACTTCATTAGAGATTATAAAAATGCAGACTGGAAGAGACAATTTGTGAAAATGGGTAAATGATTGCCTTATCTTTTCAATATAAGTTTTTAGGGCAATACTGTAACTTATCTTTTCTTAATACATATACAGCGTACGAGCTAGAGCCACACATTTTTTGCCAAAGAATGACTCGACTTGAGAGTGACATGGAGGGTCAAACGAATACATCTTTCCGACAGTGGTTGGGTACTATGGAGCCGTGGCAATGGGCTCAAAGTTTTGACAAGGGCTTTCGTTATGGTCAAATGACCACAAACTTAGTGGAGGGGGTCAACGCTGTATTGTTGAAATATACTATTTTCATATTTTATTTTTTTTATATTATTTTAGCAAAAAACTCGTCAGCACCACTTTCCCCAAAAAAGTTTTTTTCGTATTTTATTTCTTCTCGTATTTTATTTTTTCATTAATATATTTTTTAGTATTTTATTTTTTATACTATTTTTTGTAAAAGGTTTAAAACCCCCATCACATAAAAAATAAAAAAAAATTAAAATAATCAGAATATAATAAGTCAAATAAATTTAAAAAATGTATTTAATCAACCTAAAATACACTTAACAAATAAATTACATAAAATAATAACAATAAAACATTCTTTGCACATAACATGCGTATTACTTCAATGAAAATATAAAATAAATACGAAGATACCTTAATATCTCTTCTTAACCAAATAACACATTGCAAAGAAATAAAAATAAAAATTATATCTGATTTAAATCCAAATTAATCAACAACAATAATAATAATAACTAAAATAAATAACTTAAACTAACATTAATTACTCAAATTTATAAAAAAAAAATTACCTTTTTTTTTCCTTCCCTCTTCTTCTCCTTCTCTTTTTCTTTTTCTTTTTTTTTCTCTCAAGTGCCGGCCTCCTTCTCCTCCCCTTCTTTTTCTTTCTTCTTCTTCTCTTCTTTCCTTCTTCTCCTTCTTTTCTTTTTCTTCTTCTCCTTCTTTGTTCCCGAAACTCAAGCCTTGAGGACCATATATTATGGTCCCCCAAACAAAAAAAAAACCCCTCTGCATGAGAGGTCAAATCGGCCTGAAAAGGTCCTGGGCGCCGGTGCCGCCTCTGGCACCCACATCACCTTTTTTTTTTTCGTTTTCAACTTTTTTTTTTGTTTTTAGCGTTTTTTTTTCACTGTTGAGTGTCAGAAGTCAGAGTGGTGCCGCCTGTTAGAGTGGCGTGACCACCCTGAACATACCATTTTGGTAAAAACATTTTATGCTGTATTATTTTGGAATTTTTTAATTTTTTTTGTACTTTTTTAGTAAAAAACCCAAAAAAATTTAAAAATTATAAATAATATTTATTTTCCCTTCAACTCAACCTACAATTGCTTTCGTAACTTCGATACACCCAGGCCAGCTAAGAGTAAGATTACAAAGTTGTGAATAGTTTTAATATTTTACTATGGCAAAATTTGTTTATAGTCGGCTAACTTGTTTAGACTTGAAGGTTTGTCTGAAATTTGGGAAGGTTTGAGTAATAATATTATACCCAAAAAATAGGTTTAGGGAAAATAAAATTATGCTTATTTAAAATATAGGTCGGGCTCAGACTTGAACATTTAAGGTCCGACCATTTTTAAGTTTATAATATTTTGTATTATGTTATTTTTTTATATTATGTAATATAGAACACATTAAAAAATAAACCTATACTAAATATATAATTCTACTCTAATGTAAACATTAAAATAATGTTATGATAATTATATTTAAAAAATTCAATAAATAAAAAATGTATAAAATATTAAAAAATAAATATCCAGATAGTCTTGAGGATGGGGTGGATGGAAGCGTATGGAAATAATAATTAGAAGAAAAAAACTTAAATTTTTTAAAGCTAGAAAATTTCAGAGAAACATATTTATTTTTATTTCTATATTGGGTGTTTGAAATCGTGCCTTTTATTACAAAATTGATAGTTTTTTTAGAGAGTTCATTACTGTTCATTATGGAGAATCATTATTGTTCATTGCAGACAATCTTCACTGTTCATTGCAAGGAATCTTCATTGTTCATCTCAGAGAATTTTTACAGTTCATTCGTATTTTCTTACAAGAAATCTCCCATATTCATCTTTTTTCTTTGCTTTGCAGGCTTGCAGAAAATCATTCATCTCATCTTTGCAAAATAATTTTTGGTCATCATTTTTTATTTTAATTTTCCCCGATTCTGGTGATAGTTACTGAAGTGGTATCGTCTGCAAAATCTACTATTTTGATCAAAATCTTCCAAAAATGCATCCCTTCAAGATGCACAAGATCCAAATGGAATCGTTTACAAATCAAAAAATGAATTGAGTCTTTTTCCCAATCCCCAAAAGTGGCATTAGCCTTTTCTCAATTAAAAGAGGAAATTCCTTTCAAACAAATTGGTGTTGAAATAGCAAAGATTTCAAAAATAAAAATAAAGAGATTGTTTTATACAAACAAACATCTCTCAAAAATATTTTAAAAGAAATATCTCTCCAAGATATTTTCCCAAAACAAGTAGCATTTTCCCAAAAATATTTTCCAAAAGAAATATCTCAAATTCTCCAAAGAAATTCCTAGCCAAATTTACCACCAAATAGACCACTACCCATATTTCACATATTGAGATTACTAAATGGCTTGGTACAATGTGTTCCTAATGAACAACCAACATATAAGACATTCTTAGCTCATATATTTTAAAAATGGTACCCAATTCAAATTCCCAAATTAGTTTCAAGAATGGTGGAACTAGTATAGACCATCATCTTTTGATATCCTACCAGAAAAATTTTGAAACTTATGGCCCAAGTTCTTTAACAAATTCTAGCTTGAACCAAATCAAAAACACATTTATCGAACAATCCATTTTTTCTCAAAACTGTGTATTTCTTGAATTATTTCTTGGAATTACTCTTATGAACAAGATCCATGTAAAGGAATTTCATTATTATTTCAAAATTTTAGAATGAAATGGTGGGACAAGTTTAATGATGAAAAATATGATTCTGATTCCAAGTATTTGGACAATTTTTTTTAACAAGAATTCAAGATTATGTAAGTCCGTGGCCCCGAATCAATCTATAGCAAAATTCCTTCAAGCAAAATTGACTGCTAGTGTAATGTTGGCTCAAGCCAAGACTAAGAAGGAATATAAATGTTGAAATGCTTAGCTCAATGGATTATGGATCATAAGACGAGAAATCCTCGACATCTTCAATCAAAACAGTGGATCTTGCAGACAATACCACTTCAGTAATTATAACCAGAACCAGAAAAAAATTTGTTTGAAGTCAAGGATTTCTTGTCTTCTGATCCAGGATCCATTGAGCTAAGCATTTCAAGAGATGAATGACTCCCTGCAAACATGCAAAGCAAAGATAAAAGATGCATAGGGGAGATTCCCTACAAGAAGAGACGGATGAACAATGAAAGTTCCCTGCGATAAACAATGAAGATTTCTTGTGATTAATCGTGAAGATTTTTTGTAAAAAAAATTACAAAATTCAACAGTAAGATTCTTTGCAAAAAGAAAAATAGTTTGCAATTAAAAAATATATTCTCTGAAAAGTAACAATTATGTAATTTTATTAATGGTGAAAGAGATAAGATTCCCCAAATAAAGATGTTGTAAAGAGACAAGAGCCCTCTATAAAAGACTCTCAATTTTGTAATAAAAGGCATGACTTCAAACACTCAATACATAAATAAAAAATTTGTTTCTCCGAAATTTTTCTAGATTTCAAAATTTTAAGTTTTTGTTTTTTTAATTTAAAACAAATTAAATTTAAGTTTTCAAAATTTTAATTTTTAAATTATTATTTTCATATGCTTCCATCTATTCGATCCTCAAATCCTCGGGACTATGTGGCATCAAAGTCAAGGAGGAACAAGTATTTCTAAGTTTTGAAAATATTCAATTTGTTTTCAAGATTTCAAGATTGATGTATTATTTTTGTTGAGTATTGATACATAGTCTAATTTTTAAAAAATAAAATGAGCAGGTCTAAAATGAGTTTGGGTTAGTCTTTTACAAATAAAGACAGATTTGGGCAAAATTTTAGTCCTATATTTCGAATCAGGCCGGACTTGGACAAGTATAAAGTATGTTAATATTAACTTAGACTTAACCCAGCCCGTGAACATCTATACTTATTAACCCCTTGTATGTAAAATTTTTTTATTCTCTTCATATTTTATGAATAAAAGTTATAATCGTAAAATATTATTAAAAAGAATCTTACTTTGTGTTTGGACAATTTAACCAAGCAAATATGGTTAAAATTACTTTATTCTTATTTTTATTTTTTAAAAAAATTAATAATTTTAGTTATATTTTATCTTTTCCTTAATCTCTTCTATTCTCATTTACTTTTCTTTCCTACTGCTAATCCACGTAAAGGAAAATAACAACTATTAATGATTACTTCATTAGCAAAGGAAAACAGTAACTATCAATGATTACTTCTCATGAAGCCAGATTTTAATTTAGATTTAATCTTAAAAATTTAATAATTTAGGATTGAGAATGTGAATAGAAAAAATAAAATAAAAATACAAAACTCAAATCTAGACAATTCGAAATGGAAGTCACCCAACCTTAATGGATTCAACAGTTATAAAATCCGTGAGGTAGGGGAAGTAAGGAAATCTATTCATCATACCTACGTTTTACCACTAAATCAGTGGAAATGTCAAGCCTGGTGTCTTGCTTTTCACATGAATTTCAATCCAATGTTTTCCACTTTCCCACGCCTAAACTCCTTCATTCTTCAAACATTGGCTAAGGAAATGAGAGAACATTGATTGGGTGTTCAAATATCAAATTAAAGAATGAAGACAATTTGAATCTTCTTCTGCCCAAGAGTTGTGCTGATAAAGAAAAAAAACTGGATTACAAAATAATAAAATTGGATTTTTTTTATTATTTTTTTAAAGTATAGAGATTAAATTTCTAATTTTTGTAATAATATATGGACTAATAGTATATTTTAACCTTAAACAGTTAAATATTTAGTATTACTGTCAAAAAAATATTTTTAAAAAGATAAAATATTTATTTTAAACATAATGTTGTAAATTAAAAAATATATATGCATTTAAATATATTTAAATTTGTTTCTATAATGATATTTCAATAAAAATATTCATTGTAACTCATTAATATCTTGATATGTGAAATATGATTTTTAAATACTTCTAAAGTAATTAATATGAATTGTTTGTAAAATTTAATTTAAATATATAAGTTATATTTTAGATATTAAAATATAACCATTACAAATTTAAATATATAAGATTATATATATGATATAATTTTTTTTAAAAAATAATTATATACTCAGTATAAATATTACAAAAAATAAATTAGATGATAAATGAATGTTAAAAATATCATATTAACTCCAAAACTGTTTTTCTTTTTAAATAAAAAAAATACTTTTGTATTCAAAAGTTATTTGTTTAGCATTATTTATGGGTTAAAAAAAATTTCATGCCCAAGCCCGATTTACCTAAATGTTATGTTTTACTATTAAATAATGATTAAATCACTGTTTAAGGTTTGAACTTGACAATTATTCTCGGACTTAAACTTTTTTTTGTTCAAATTAAGCTTTGAACTTAGTAATCATTCTCAAAATTAGAGCCTGAACTAGACAGTTATACCTATATTGAGGTTTGAACTTTTATTTATCCAAATTAGCTCCTAAACTTAGCCATTATTCTCATATTAAGGCTTGAAATTAGCAATTATTCTCGTATTAAATCTTAAACTTTAAAATTTTTAAGAAAATATCAAAAACTAACTTAAACCTATAAAATATTTAAACCCTAATTTGAGAATAATTATCAAAACGTTTCAGAATGATTTAATTAAAAATAATAAAAATTTATCTTAATTTAAATTTAATTATGAAAATAAACAAATCATTAATGCATACTAATTACCAGGCCTAGGGGGACCGAACCGACTACTGATTAGGTAGCTTGGGAATATATAGGGAAATCTTTGGGTTATGTTTTGGGGATAAGCGTTTGAAAAAGCAAAGACATTTTCAATGGGATTTGTGTCATTAATAGTAGTAATGTACTAAGGACAAAAAAAAGGAAAAAAAGAAGCAAATAAACACAAATTTTTATACATTAAATATATATACACATACACATACACATTCAAATATATATATATATATATATATTTTAAATCTATTGATAAATGGATACTCATATAATTCTTAAAACATTCAAATTCATTTTTTTTTGAAACTCTTATAATCCTTAAAGAATTTATAGGGTATCTTAATTATCTTTATCATATGCTTGTAACTTATGGTGATTGAGGTCCTATAAATAGAATATATGTATTAAGTTTTTTTGGTATATAAGTGGAAGTTGAATTATCCTTTCATTTTTTTTATTCTTTTCTCTTGTTCATTCTATTATTCTCTTAGTTTATGATACGTCATTAATCATGGATGTGTATAACCCCTTTAAATCCTTATTAAAGTGACGAGATAAAACTCTTTGGTTCATTTATGACCATGAAATATTTCAATGAATCAATTAAGAAGATTTAATTTACATTTATTGATTGAATGCAAAGGAGCTTATAAATAAAACACTTTGTAAGTGAAAATTGAATAATGAAAATTCTCCCATGTTTTTCATCTATCTTTTACTTATTACTATTGCTTTCTTAATTTTTCTATAACACGTTATCAGCATGATTTGTTGATTGTTACCTTGATGAAACAACATTCCCAACATTAGGGGGAGAGAAAATACAACTGGTAAAAGAATTTATATGCAGTGGATCATCATTATCTCAATTCATACAAGTCAATGTGAACAAGAAGTTCAAAGGATCATACATTTGCAAAAGATCTCAATTGCCAGATTCATCTACTGATGTAAAGAGAATTGCAAAATCTCACATACTAGCTGAAAATACTCTAACACAAATTAATGTCCCAATAGGGTAAACTGTTAGTGCAAAAGAAAGTAATCCACACCTAAAGCATGGAAGGCCAATTGGTTTCAAAGATAAAAATCCTAGTAAAAGGAAAGAAGAAAATATTCGAGATGGTCAAATTGTGGAGGCAAGTGCCCAAGAAGAGACAAAAGATATAACTAATCATAAAACCCCAAAAGAGGTTCAGGTACCTAAAAATGGTGATAACGAAGAGATGTCGATAAATTATGTTACTTCTAGATAAAGATGGAATCGAAAAAATATAGTTGTCGACAACAATTTTGCTTATAATGTTGCAAATGAAATAGCAAAAAAAAATGAGGATCCTGAGCCTAAATCTATTAAGGAATGTAGAAATAGAAAAGATTGACCAAAATGGAAAGACACAATTCAATCATAATTCAATTCTTTTTCTAGACGTGAGGTTTTTGGATCTGTAATCCAAACACCTAAAGATGTAAAACTGTTAGGATATAAATGAGTATTTATGCGAAAATGAGACGAAAAAAATGTAGTAAAATATAAATAACAACTTGTAACATAAGGATTTTCGCAAAGGCTCAGCATTGATTACGATGAGACATATTCTCTTGTGGTAGATGCAATCATGTTTAGATATCTTATTAGTCTAGAAATACTTGAAAAACTTGACATGCATCTAATGTATGTTGTTACAACCAATTTTGTAGGGTACACTTGATATTGAAATTTATATGAAAATCCTTGAAGGATTTGAAATCCTATAAAGATATAGAGTTTCTCGAGAAAATTGCTTGATTATATTAAAAAAAAATTTAATATGGATTAAAATAATCTAGACGTATATGGTACAATGTCTTAGTGAATATTTGTTAAAAAAAGGTTATAATATGATTCAATTTGTCCATGTGTCTTTATAAAAAGGTTTGGATAAGATTTTGTGATAATTGCAGTTTATGTTGATAATTTAAATATTTTTAGAACTCTTGAAGAGCTTCAAAATGCAATAAATTGTTTAAAAAAAATTTGAGATGAAAGATATTGGAAAAACAAAGTTTTGTCTTGGCCTGTAGATCAAGCATTTAAAAGATGGAATTTATGTCCATCAGTCAACTTATACAAAAAAGATCTTAAATAAATTTTATATGGATAAAACACATTCGTTGAGGACCCCGATGGTTGTACGATCATTAGATATGAATAAAGATCAATTTTGTCATTGCAAATATGATAAAAAGTTTCTTGGTCCTGAAATATCATATCTAAGTGTCATAAGGGCATTGATGTATCTTGCAAACAACATAAGACCTGATATAGCTTTCACTATAAACTTGTTAGCATGATTTAGTTTTTCTCCAACACGTAGACATTGGAATAGAATTAACCATGTATTTAGATATCTCAAGGGAACCATTGATATGGGGTTATTTTATTCAAATAATTCAAAATCCCTATTAGTTGGCTATATTGTTGCTAGATATTTATTGGATCCACATAAAGGTTGATCTCAAATTGGATATTTATCTACATGTGGAGGTACTACCGTATCACAGTGTTCAACAAAGCAAACATTAGATGTCGCCTCTTCAAATCATATTGAAATAATTGCAATGCATGAGGCATGCCAAGAGTGTGTTTGGCTAAGGTTATTAACCCAATATATCAAGAAGATATGTAATTTTCCTTTACAAGAAAAAATACCAACTATCTAATACAAAGATAATACAACATGTATAGCTCAATTGAATGGTGGTTACATCAAAGGTGACGGAACGAAACATATTTCACCAAAATTATTCTTCACTCGTGATCTTGAGAAGAAATGTGACATGGAAATTGAACAAATTTGTTGTAGTGATCATTTTGCAAATGTTTTTACCAAGACATTGTCAACTTTAACGTTTGAAAGACATATTACACAATATTAGAATGCGTTAAATGAAAGATGTAATGTGATATTACCATTAAGGGGAGTCAAAAACATGTTACATTCTTTTTCTTTAACCAAGGTTTTGTCTCACCGGATTTTCCTGGTAAAAGTTTTTAACGAAGTAGCTTGTAATAATAGATTTTGTACTCTTTTTCCTTCATTAGGTTTTTATCCCCCTAGAGTTTTTTTTCTAATAAAAGTTTTAATGAGACACATTTTTGTTTAAAAGATATCCAAGGGAGAATGTTGTAAATACATTAATAATGGATGTCTATAACCCCTTTAAACCCTTATTAAAGTGATGAGATAAAACTCTCTGGTTCATTTATAATCATGAGATGTTTCAATGAGGTAATTAGGAAGGCTTAATTTACATTTATTGATTGAATGTGAATGAGCTTATAAATAAAGCACATTGTAAGTGAAAATTGAATAATGAAAATTCTCTCGTATTTTTTATCTACCTTTTACTTATTACTATTGTTTTTTCTTAACTTTTCTATAACAATAGACACAATTCAATTAGACAATCAAGTTTATTTTTAGATCAAGTTATGTGATGGGATAAATATAGATTTTAAAATTTTTTGGATTATTTTATGTTAGGATGATTTTGGGTTTAGATTATTTTGAGTTTAAGATTGTTTTAATTTGAGTTGTTTGGAATTTGGATTATTTCGAATTTGAGTTGTTAAATTTGAATTTTTTATTTTTAATGATTAAATCAAGTTGAATTGAATTCAGATTTGGATTGATTGGATTAGATTTTCAAGTTGGGAGCAAAATTGACATATGTAATGTATTCTATTATACTTAATTGCCTATGTTATTTTCTTTCATCATAAGTGTGTTTGATATGTTATATATTTGATATCTTTATTAATTTTACATGAGTAGGCAAGGGCGAAGGGAGGGGTTGGTAGGGTCTTGAATCCTCTTAAAATGGAATTTTTTTTCTTTAGACTTCTAAAATTTATAAAATTTAACATGATAAAATTATGTTTGCCCCAAAAAATTGTTAAAACTTCAATTTAGTAAATAAATAAATCAATACAAGAGTGAAATTACATTTTACTTCTCATAAAAAAATATAATTTAATCTTGATCCCATAAAAAAATTCTAACCCCATAAAATTATAAATTTTACATTTGGTGTAGTTTTGTTTGATTCTTTATTTGTCATACTTTTATCAATTAAATTCTACATTGTAATTAATCGGAAATAAATAAAACATTTTTATATATAATTATTATTTTATATGAGAAATCTTTTAACTTTATAGACAAGATTAATATAGCATTGTATATCTCATTATGAACATCTAATTATTTTTTAATTTCATCCACTATCAATATATCAAATAATTATATATATTTTGTCGACATAAAACAAACATGTATTGCTTCAATGAAGAATTGAAAACAAATGGAGGAATAAGAAATTGGCAAATGGAGAACCCCACATATGATACCATAAAAGTATGGTGCACTAATCATAAAGGTGAAGCAATCATAACATAAGATGACAAAATCCTTTTAATATCACCACCATCTAAAGAATCATTAAACAAATTAAAAGTAGAATTATACAAAGTGGTTAGAATTTGAAACGAGGCATCAACACCATTGTTATAATCCTCAACCACTTCTTCTTAGATTGTAAGAATTGCAATTTTTTTAATAGGAACAGTCCCAAAATTTCTATAATTTTTAGTGTTGTTAAAAGTCATGTTTTTCTATTGTTAGTTCCTCCCCCCCCCCCCAAAAAAAAAAAAAAATTTGAGCACTTATTTTGATTTAGTAGTTATTTTAGAAATTAATTACAAGTGTAAATTATGTTGAAATTGAGCCTAAAATCTATTTATGTCTTTTTAAGGTGAAATATTAGGTGAAATTTAATCTAAAGAATAATTTAAATCATCTTTGAACCGTTAATAATTTAAATCATCTTTGAACTGTTTAGGCCTTTCAAGCTAACCATGTATATGAATATTCCTAGTAACCATGATTTTAGCCTTTATATACCCTTTTCCTTGTTTATTCACTGATGTGCTTAATTGCTTAATATATAGTCTAGCCAAAACTAAGTCTTAGTGTTTAACTTTCTCAATACTTTTTTTTTATTTACTTAAGTATTTGGTGTTTAATAGATACATCTTTGTGACATTAAGGTGGACATTTTTGAAAAGAAAGAGGATAAAACATGATGGTTAGTTCTTTTTAGATGTTTTTATTTATTTCCTTTCATGTATTTTATTTTCTCTTCTAAAAGAAAAGAAAAAGAAAGGAAAAAATGACAAAATAATAATATAAAAAAAAGTAAGAAAAAATTGATAGTACTTATGTTGTCATTAACAAATGAAAGAAATACTTATGTTGTAGTAATCTCCTGTTTCATTTCATTTTACTTTTTTGTTTGTAACTATGCTTTATCTTGAAGGTTGGTGAGATGAAGTAGTTCGGACATGTTTGTTATTTTCCTCTTTTTTTTTTCATTGTATGTATTGGATGAAAAATGAAATATTTGGAGTTTAATGCAAAAAGTGGAGAAAAGAAGCCCTCCACTTCACCAGATTTAATTCAGTGTGGGGAGCATACTCTTCAAGTCAAAAATTTTGGCAACAAATAGTCCACTCCACCACAACTTCTACATGTGGTGGAAAGATGTGAATAAGAACCTTAAAAATAAGGATAGTGACATTTAAATAAAAAGGAGAAAAGAAAAAAAAAGTAAGAAATCAATTTAGAGGCAAAAGAAAAACTTTCACACACTAAGGGAAACTTCAAACTTGCAAAGACAAGAAAACAAAAAAGGAGATTCGAAGTGCTCGACATTAATTCTTTAATTATTTTATCTCTAGATTTTTTTTCACTTTTTATTGATATAAGTTTGTTTTAAGTCTTTTTTGTATGTTGTTTTCACAATTCACTATAAGCTAAACTCTATTTTCTTGGAACAATGGTGGATCCTAATTATTAGTTAATTTATTTATTTTCTTGTCAATTGTTTCGATCATTGATAGTGTTATTGTAACACCCTTTACCCGTATTCTACACCGAAATAGGGTACGAGGCATTACCGAACTTATACACAATCAATCATACAAAATCGAGATGTAAATTTCCATCAAACTTTAAAACTTTTTATAATCATTCATATCATCCCTAAAACGAGCCTACAAGGCCCAAAACATACATTGGAAGCGGTTCGGGACTAAACCGAGAACTTTAGAAAATTTCACAACACTTAGAAAAATTTTCATGTTTTAAGAGCCACACGCCCATGTAGGCAGGACGTATGGTCACACACGCCCGTGTCCCTAACTCGTGTAACTATCTGTTTGTCACCTAAGAACAAATTGAAGTCATACGGTCAAGTCACACGCCCGTGTGCTAGGCCGTGTGGTCGATTTTATTTTCATAATTTTTCATAAAATAGGTGCAGACTTCACATGCCTAAGGCACATGCCCGTGTCTCTACCCATGTGCTCAATTCTAAGCATTCTGTTTTGCAACAATTAAGGTGCATGAGACACATGGCCAGAACACATGCCCATGGGGCTAACCGTGTGTCACACATGGCCTAGATACACGCCCGTGTGTCTACCCGTGTGGAAAAAAACAAGGCTATTTACCAAGCCATTTTGTCACCCTCCCATGCACACACCTGCGCAACAAAACATAACACCAGTCCAAGCAATTACATCCAACCAATTCAGCCACAAACAAGACATCCATACATCATTCACATGCTACCATTTATCACATACAAACATCACATACTTATCAACTTAAACCATGCAAATTTCCACATCCATGAAAACATCACCATATGCATATATACTTAAACCAATATTAGCCAATTTCAATGGCCATTTACAAAATGAATTATCAATCAACATAAGCCAACATATTTGGCCAAAACAATTATGACACATAACAAAATGACCAGTCCCTATACATGCCATAACTCAAAATATTGAAATCATAGATACCCCAAAAAATCAGTTGATAGTGTGATGGAGTCTCCGACGATCCCGAATTCGAGCTAGCTTGGTGACACTATAAGATAAGGGAAAAGAAAGAGGAGTAAGCTTTAAAGCTTAATAAGTTCTCATGCAAATAATAGGCATCATAAACACACATTTAACATACAATTAACATGATGATAATTTACATAAACATTATTAAGATATTATAATCATAACTTACTCAATCATAACCTTACCGAAGTTCATCACATAACGAGCTCATTTTGTATGAGTTTTACGTACATACCTGAATCATCTCGAATTGGATTTACACACAATTCATCTTTGACATACTCATTAAATTTCCCGTTGAACCACTTGAAATACTAAAGGATACTCGGAAGTTCCATACACATGGTACCATACCAATGCCATATCCCAGATATGGTCTTACATAGGATCTCGTATCGATGCCAATAGCCCAGCTATGGTCTTACACGAAATCTCACATCGATGCCATATCTCAGATATGGTCTTACACAAAGTCTTCTACTGATGCCATATCCTAGATATGGTCTTACACATAGTCTTAGTAACCTTAATGTCATGGCATTTGTATCCTATCAATTCCTAAGGTTCAGCCAGGATTTCACGCTTGTCGTAACTTTGTCGAACATGCTCAATGGTCAATCATAATTCATACAATAGTAAAGCATTTAAAACACAATTATAACAATGCATTATTTACATAAGAACTTACCTCGGTACAAAATAGTAGAAATAGGACCTACTCGTCAAACACCTTATTTTTCCCCCGATCTAGGTCCGAACCTCGTTTCTCTTGATCTATAATAGTAAATTTAACTCATTTATTATTCAAATTACTCAATTTAGTTCAAAAATCATATTATAAAAAATTACATTTTTGCCCCTAAACTTTAATATTTTTACATTTTGGTCCCTAGGATTGTAAAATGAAATAGATTCAATTTCTTCGATTCCCAAGCCTAGAAAAACCTCTTTCATACTTATAACAGCCCACATTTTTCATTTAATCATAGTTTTACATATATTTTATAACTTTTTTACGAATTGGTCCTTTTGACGTTTTAATCAAAAATCACCTAGCAAAATGGTTCCTAAGGTTCAACCGGGATTTCACGCTTGTCGTAACTTTGTAGAACATGCTCAATGGTCAATCATAATTCATACAATAGTAAAGCATTCAAAACATAATTATAACAATGCATTATTTACATAAGAACTTACCTCGGTACAAAATAGTAGAAATAGGACCTACTCGTCAAACACCTTATTTTTCCCCTAATCTAGGTCCAAACATTGTTTCTCTTGATCTATGATAGTAAATTTAACTCATTTATTATTCACATTACTCAATTCAGTTCAAAAATTATATTATGAAAAAATTACATTTTTACCGCCAAACTTTGTCATTTTTACATTTTGGTCCCCAAGCTCGTAAAATGAAATAGATTCAATTTCTTATTTTCCCAAGCCTAGAAAAACCTCTTCTATACTTATAAAAGCTCACATTTATCATTTAATCATAGTTTTACACATATTTTATAACTTTTTTACAAATTGGTCCTTTTGACATTTTCATCAAAAATCACCTAGCAAAAGTTATTTATCTTATATCTAACATACATTTTCTACCATTAGACATCAAAATGCACAAATATTCTTCATGGGTAAAATTTTATACTTTGATTTTTTTTAAATTAGTCCTTGAAATAGCTAGATTAGGTTACAAGGATCACAAAAACATAAAAATCATTAAAAACGGGGCTAGAATGGACTTACAATCGAGCTTGGAAGATGAAAAATCCCTAGATATGGTTCCCCCTTGAGAAATTTGGCCATGGGAAGAAGATGGACAAAATTTGACTTTTAATTTGATTTTTAATTCATTTATTAACCAAATTACCAAAATGCCCCTAACTTAAAACATGAAATTTCTCTTACCTCATGTCCATTTTTGTCCAATAACTTAACAAATAGTCTAATTAACATCTAAATACCTTCAATATAAAATTTCATAACAATTAGACACCTCTAGCATGTAGAATTCAACTTTTGCACTTTTTACATTTTAGTCCTTTTTACTAAATTGAGTGCTCAAATGTCAAAATTTTTTAACGAAATTTTCATGAAATCATTCCATAAAAATTTAGACCTTAAAAATGTAATAAAACCAAGTTTTACTACGTCAGATTCGTGGTCCCAAAACTACTGTTCTGACTAGGCCCAAAATCGGGTTGTTACAGTTATTTAGTTATGTACTTATTTAATTTGCTTTCCTGATCACTAAGTTGTATTAATTTGATAACCATAATTTGTCATGGCAGAGAAAATTTAGGTTAAGATCTAGACTAAATAGATTAAAATTAAATTTAATAGTGTAGACGAACGAAGTTAATTTACATATAGGATAAGAATATATTTGAGGCCATAATCAACACAATAGGTTCACTCTTAGTGACTTCACTCAACTTGCCTAGTATTGGAATATAGCTAGTAGGGAAGGATGTTTAACTTAGATACTGGAAGGGTCTAGGTAATGTTACCAAATCATGGGTTAGTAATTATATAGATTGAACAACTATATGAGAGATAATTTATTAACTAGATTAGGTAAAGTTAGAGTTCTAAATCTTTAAAATTGGTTGAGAAACTTAAAATTGCTAAGTTTAATTTTAATTTTAATTGGAATTTATTTATTGATTTGCATTAGATAAAATTGAATAATTGGTACTTAACAAAGTAGGGTTTGGTTATTGTGGGAAATGATATCTGTCACATCCCAAAAATCGAGTTAGTAGAATCGAGTTTGAGAACTAAAAGTGGTCACGCCTCGATTTTTAAGGTTATCTTTGTATGTTTGTTAAATAAATGAGTTATTGGTTTGATGATTAAGAGATAGTGAATTTGACCTTGAAACCCAAGTACAAATCCTTTCTCTCACATTATTTTTATTTTGTGCAATTTCGCTTCAAGCCATAGTAAGTGTCACGCCCTATTTTAAAAATAAATGTTGTAAGAGTTTAAAAAAGAATGTGTTCTAGCCTAGTGTTTAAGTAGTGTAGTTACCTTTGTGACTTGAGTATGAGTCCCCTCTTTTGCATTTTTGTTGAATTTCGGCCCTCCCATGTGCTCAACCCCATTGCCGTCCCTTTGATGAAGGAGCTGATAGAGGAGTTGATCTTAAATTTGCTTAATTTGTCCTCTTCTTTCTTTTCTTTGTTCCCCTTTCCTTTTTTTCCTTTTTTTCCTTTTTCTTTTATTCTTACTTTGTTTGTAATAGCCCAATTTCGGTGAAATCGGAACAGTGGTTTCAGGACCACAAATTCGAGCCGAAAATAAAATTTATTTTTATTTTATTATATGGTCCGTATTATGTTAGAAATATCATGTGAAAATTTTGAAAAGAAAATTTTATCAATTATGTGCTTAATTACGAAAAGGACCAAATCAAATAAAATGTAAAAGTTGAATTCTAGTAGCTATAAGGATTAAATAGTTATGAAATTCAAAACTTGAGGTCTTTATATGGTAATTAGACCATTAAAGAAAAGTATGTAGATATTTTGGTGACTCATCCATGTAAATTTAGAAAAAGGGTAACGACTAAATTGGAAAGTTAAAATATTTAATTAATTAAAAGATGATAAAAGATATATCATCTTATTTTCTCATCTTCTTCCCCAAAATAATACATGGAAACCCTAGGAGAGAGAGAAGAAACTTTCATGGCCAAATTGGGTAAGTTTCCTTGGCCCATTTTTAGTAATTTTGATATTTTTAAAACCGGGATAGCTTAATCTATCTATTTGGGGGTTCAATTTGAGAAGTTATCGAAGTATGAAAAATGGGTCATGGATGAATATGCTAAAAATTAGAAATTTATGGTAGAAAATGAAAGGTTGTTGATAGATAAACAACTTTTACTAAGTGATTTTTGATGAAAACATGATTTAGGGACTAAAATGTAAAGTTGTGAAATTGAAGAAAAATGCTATTTTTTTATGAATACATGTGCTGTAAATTTTGTAATGGGATTTTGGTTAGGCTTGGAATAGGGAGTAAATTGCACAAATTTTATTTTCCGAGCCTAGGGACGAAATGAAAATTTATGGAAAAGTTAAAGGCAAAATGGTAATTTTGCCTATGATGAAAATTAAGTTTACTTGAATGCGAAATATGGTAAATTGATGTTAAATTTACTCGTATAGATCCGGATAAACCAAATTTGGAGCTAGAATGAGGAAAGAGGAAAATGTCGGATTAGTAGATTTTACGTACACGAACATTGTTAAGGTAAGTTCGTGTAACTAATTTGTGTATGTTTATATGTTTGAATTAAATGTTGCGTTGTGAATTGTATAAGTATCATATATATATATGTGACATTGAAATTGTATCTGACAAATCCCGATCAACTATAATGCCCGAAAAATGATAAATGATAAAAATGTTACTTTTATGCTTGAAATGAATATGGAATGTGTTTATTTGAATTATATGAATGTTATGGATGTATGAAATAATCACATGCCCGATAATGCTTGAAAATGTTTAAATCCCTGTTGAATAAATGGAAAATTGATGGATATTTGATTTTCCGAAATGAATAACGTCCTGCATTTGTTGCTGACGAGATTTAGCTCGGACGAGTAATCTTATTGACCTTTTTTCAGAAAGGATTTAGCCCGGATGGGTAATCCTAATATGAGTCCTTTCGAGCATATGTTATAGATTGGATTTAGCCCAGACGGGTAATCCAGATCAAGCTCTTTAGAACATATGTCATAAAAAGGATTTAACCTGGACTGGTAATCCTGTTATATACATGTGTGGCTCGAGAGTGTGCTCTCTGATATAGTACCCTATAGGTACCATTAGACATGAATTGATGGATTTTGATTCGTACACCTCGAGTGTACTACCTGCGTATCCATCGATATTTTAGATAAATTCAACGGGTAAAAGTTCTTGACATGAGAAGATATGAATAAGAAATGAGTTATTACACATATCTACCTGGAATACATGAAAATGACGATACGTGATAATTGATGTATGGAAATATGAAATGATGATATTGTACATGGAGTTTATTTGATGAGTATGTACATCCTTGATTCTAGACTTGTACACCTTGAGTGTACTAATTGTGACCTTGATATTCTGAGTAATATGGGTAAAGTTCTAATATGAAATGATCTGAATTTGAGATAAACTATTATAAAATTATAATACATGTTAAATGAATACATGTTGAAAGTATATGTGCATTGAAACTTGATTGTTGTTGAGCCCATATATGTTTGTGATGTTATTATGGATTATATGACTAACGAGGGCAATGAGGATATGTGTAGGGCTTGAAGACAAATTGATTGAATATGTCTTACATAGTTACCTCAAAATAGAATGAATGGTAAGTTAAATATCATGTTATACGAACTTACTAAGCATTTAATGCTTACTTAGTTTATTTCCCTGTTTTATAGTAAACCAGAAGCTCGTTGGATTGGAAGCTTGACGGAGATCACTCACACTATCCATCGGCTTATATTGGTATATATGGTAAATAAATTATGGTTGTAATGGCATGTATAGGTTATATTGGCCATATTGGCATGTAAATGTAAATGAGGCTTGTAATCTAGCCATTGGAAAGGCTAGTAATGGTTTGTTTTGATATATTTGTAATGTCATATTATGGTAGCTACATATGTGTTAAGTATCATATGGACTAAACCAAGGCAAGAATATGAACATGTATGCATGTAATGGTATGCCATGTTGAATGATAGAGTTTTGCTTAACTTGAATGCTTGGATTGGTTGGTATTTGGATGTGAGCTTAAGTGCAGGTCATTAGTGTGATTTTGAGTGAGAAATGAAGCTAGAAATAGCTTTATTTTGACCACACTGTCAAACACATGGGTGTGTGTCTAGACCGTGTGTGACACACGGCTTGGTACATGGGCGTGTGGTTAGGCCGTGTGTCTCCTGCACCTTAAATTCGAGAAAAAGAGAATGCTCAGAATTGAGCACACGGGCAGAGACACAGGTGTGTGTCTCAGCCGTGTGTGCTACACGGCCTAGAACACGGGCATGTGTCTTAGTCGTGTGAAACCTGCACCTAATTTCAAATTGAATTAATTAACCAAACGGGCGTGTGGCATGGCCGTGTGCACAAGTCAGAGAGTTACACGGGGCCGAACATGGCCTGTAACACAAGCTTGTCCCAGGGTCACACGGGCGTGTCCCTTGGACCGCATAGGCGTGTGAGCCCTACACCTTGAAAAATTTTAGAGATGTCACGAAAAGTTTTTAAAGTTTCTAATTAAGTTCCGACTCGATTCTAATGCTCCTATTAGGCCTCGAGGGTCCAAATAAGGGACATTTGAAATGATCTCGGTTAATGAATAGTAATTTACATGAAATATCTGAAAGTGTTTCGAAAAATCCCGATAATGCTCTGTAACTCAGTTCCGACGACGGACACAGGTTAGAGGTGTTACATTGTTGCCATTCTAACTTCCCCAAAACCCTAATTTTCCTTTTGACTGTCTTTTCTCTCATCTCATATTTTCTTTCCTCCTCCTTATGTCACCCCCTCTTTTAGCTTCTTCTCCTATTTTTTCTTATTTATTTTGTTTTTTCCCCTTGCACCACCGTCATGCTGCCCCTTCTTTCTTTTCTTTCTTCTTTGACCGTCGCTCATCTCCTCCCCTCTCATCCATTTCTTTCTTTTTATTTCACTATCATCGCCCGCTTTGGTATTATCATCATTCCCTTTTTGCGCCACACTTTCATCGCCGCCACTATTGATATTTTTTTTCTTTTTTCCTCTCTTCTTTTTCTCCATTTATTTTCTTCTTAGCCGAAACTCCCAATACTTTTATTTATCACTATTGTGGCTAGATTATATTTGTTTGCTAAGGTCTTTATCGATTTACCGTTCTTGATCTATTTTTCAATATTGTGTTTAAATATGAAGAAGATCAGTCTAGATCCGATAGGTAGGAGTAGAACTAGTTCTGTTCTATAGTTAAATAAGGGAATTCAAATATGAAAAAAATCTGTCTAGATCTAAATTTAGATAGAGTTACTGTTTTCAATTGGTAGTTTATGGAAAAAGATTTGTAACAAAGGAGGTTACATATTAGATCTAGTATTCTAGGATGTACTAATCAAAGGTGTGTCTCTTAACTAGGTCTCTATGTGTGTTTGGTAATATTTGAATGATTAAACATATATTAATTATGGTTGACCAATGGAATAATTGCCTTTGGAGTAATAACCGAATGGAATCTATGCCCTTATATAAAGATGATTGAATGTAAGTGCCTCTAACTAAAATCTGTGGAAATGGTTGAAATGGTGTGTACTGTTGCAGTATGTTTTGTTATGAATAGCATGTTTGGTGATATTAGAGTGTAATATAATTACTGATATTTTGATTACATATTTTTACATGTTTACTGTCATTGTTCTGCAACTGTTACTGATAGCATGTTAAATCATGTCCACTATTTCTGATAAATCTGATCACATGTTAAAATCATGCCCAGTGTATTGATTCTATTATTGTTATTGTATGTTATATTGCATTGCATTCGGGTTGGGTTGATTATGAAATGAGGAAGCGCAGATAGTTTATCTATAATACTAGTGGCTTATCCACAATATTGGCAGTTTATATGCAATACTGGTGGCTTGTCCACAATACTATCAATTTATTTGTAATTACTAGTGGTTTGTCCACATATTTCTGGTAGCTTGAATGCAATTATTGGTGGCTTGTCCACATATTTTTGGCAACTTGACTGCAAGTAGTTTGTCCACAAAATGGTGTGTTATTGAATGGATGAGTTCTATGGAACTCATACTATGTTGTGTAGCGAAGTTGGGTAGGAAACTATTTTTGAAATTCCAAAACTACACTGTTAATTATAAGCAGGCACATTTCTGACATAATCAATGGTATTCGTGATTTTATGATTCTGAATTACTATTATACTATACATGTTTTGCTTATGTGTTAAACTCACACTGGGTTCTATAGCTCACTCCTTAGTTTATTGTTTTTATAGATAACCCCCGAGGTTAGGACTTGTACTCAGCATTCGAAGGATTCATCTCGGATAAATTTTAAATAAAAAGTACTTCAAACTTATTTTTATGATTTCATTATTTAGGAATATACTAATTTTGTTGGATGGTGGCACGAGTTTTTAATTTGGGATTTTTCTTATTGCATGACATTAAAAATTTTAAAACTGCTTAAAGTGGTATTTGGAATGGTTATGCATGAAACATGATTTTTAAAAAAACATCTGTTAATATCACTCTTTTTCGTTGCAATACCAAAAATAAGTTTTTAATAAAATTCGACTTAGTTTTCAAAATTATTAATCTTTACTCATGCAACACTAAAATCAATTGATTTCTAAAATTAACATATTTTTGCGAAATTAAGAGAAATATTCGATTTCACTAATTTTGAGCAAATAAGCAAATAGTTTAAAAAGTACATTGGAAATACTAAATTTTAATTTAGGCCGTTTCGGTGGTCAATGCAACCTTCAAATTTTGGCCATAACGCCTAGGCCAGATTAAGGAGATTACAATATATATATATATATATATATATATATATATATATATCTTTTTATCATTTTATTAGTTGATCAATACATGCACCTGCGTTATGAAATTTTAAAATATTATTTATACTAATTATTTTTAATAACAATTACAAAATAAATTTATTTTATTAAATAATAAAAATATAAACATGCATATTCAGTATTCACAAGCATATGATATCAAAAATTAATTAAATATAGAAAAAAGTGTGAAAACTTTTAAAATATTTTAATGTAAAAAAATATTTAAATATACTCATATAATTAAATATAAAAAGTAGTTATCCAAATCCAAATTTAAATTATTTTATGTTAATTTTGTAAAAGAGATTTAAAGATATTGTTTAAAATTTAAAAAATATATATTATTAAAATCAAATTAAAATTCTTTTACAGTTTTTCTAAATTTCTTTAAATTAACGGTTTTGTTAACGAAATTACCAAAAACATGTTGCTTTTTTTAAATTTACCAAATTAGTTCGTTTTTTTTTTTTTGAATAATTACAACAATAGGCCGATTTTTTTAAAGCACTTCCACATAGACGCGTTTTCAGTCTAGTGGCAGGAAAATGCTCTTAGGTGGACGCGTAAAGCATATATTAAGGTATCTTAAAAGAATCAGGGATTATATGCTCGTGTATTTTGGGGAGAACCTTACTCTTGTTGTATACATAGGCTCAGGCTTCCAAACCTGTAAGGATTTGAGGAAATTGACGTCGAAAAATGTATTTTTTCTAGGTCGTGGAGTCATAGTATGGAGAAATGTAAAACAAACTTGTACTGCTGACTCTACTATGGAGGCCTAGTATGTGGCTGCTTCTGAGGCAACGAAAGAAGCAATATGGCTTCCAAAGTTCTTCACCGATCTTGAATTCATTCTTGGTATGGAGAAAGCTATAACAATGTATTGTGATAACAATGCTACAATAGCTAATACCAAGTAAATGAGAAGCCACAAGAGGACGAAATACATTGATCAGAAGTATCCGAACGAATTGTAGATATGATGAAAGTAGCTTCTAAAGATAACCTTGTGGATCCATTTACTAAGACTTTTGTAACTAGGAGTTTTAACAAACATGTGGAGGTTATGGGAATGCGAAACATGACACATTTACTTCACTAGGGCAAGTGAGAGATTGTTGGGAAATGTTCCTATATTGTAGTAAATATCTAATTTTTTTCTATTTATTTGAATGATGAATAAATAAATAAATTTAATTCCACATTTCACTATTATGTCTTTGTATTTCTGTCGTTTATATTTTGCATGCATAGCAAAAGTGTGATAAGCAAATATTAGCTCATTGATTGTCTAAGTTTAAACTAAAGATAAGTGGCATTGTAAGAAAGTTTACATTGCGAGAAAGATGACTTACTTTAGTAGATAATCTAAATGAGTCCGTAATCCCATAAAAGAATCAAAGTGAGCATTTGATTCAAATACTGAGAAGGATTATTATGCCGTCTACAATTCCAATTAGGGAGATCGTTGGTCTTGGCTATCGAAACAGTTGACTCCATGAGTATAGACAAATGTATTAATTGGCAGAATGATACATTGGATTGGACCCAAGATGAATTAATTCTGAAATCGTTTGTGAATTAATTCACTTGTGACGTTCATGGTGTGATTGACCTAAATCCTAAGTTAGTCACTAACTATGTGTATGCAACTCATGTGCTTTGATATCAGTGGAGGCTTATGCTCTAAAGATGATCGAGCCCGTAATCGGTACGTTGGGTACATGATTTGTGTATGGCATGGCTTTACTAGAAACAATGGAATTCATAGCTCAATGAAAGAGTTAATGATATCCCCTCATTGGTATTGTGTGGATTGATAAATATTAAACGTGGCCACGGGTTACTTGTTCTCGAACGAGCAATTTATCACAGTAATTTTTTTACAGTGATCATATTAATCATTAAAAAGACATGATGGTGACAATGAGATAAAATAGGATTGTATTGAGTGAACGGATTTAACTTAAAGGAATAAAGGATATCATAAGAGGGTAACACACACATGACGATGTCATTGGACAAAACAGTTAGATGAATTGTTTTCGTAAAGAGTATACAATAAGGAGTTTTCGTTGCGAACTGACTCCATGATTAAGTAATTGAGAATTATCGAAATGATGCTTCTGGATATAATTGCAATTACTAGAGCCTAATTGTATATGTCCGATTGGTCCCAACGCTAACTCAACAAAAACTCGATCGAAATGCATTTGAATCAGAAGAAAATTCTATGACTTTGGAAATAATTTAATTAAGTTGATTTATTCGAAGTGGAATTAAATTAGGTGGTCGGGAGAATTGTTTAACTAGAGAATTTGGTTAAAGAATTTTCTTAAAAAATTAATTAAATTAATCAAGTAAAATTAAATTAATCAAATTAAGTAAAACTAATATAATATTTTTGGAATTTAATTTTCAAGTTAGATAATTGGCTCAATGGGCAATTGAACTTAGTAAAACTAATATGATATTTTTGGAATTTAATTTTCAAGTTAGATAATTGGCTCAATGGGCAATTGAACTTGAAAATTGGACTTGAGATCGTAAATTGGGCTTGAGAGCCCAAAATTGAGATCAATACCCAAAAACTAGTCGAACTGGACTGAGTATGTGAAACCGGGCCAACGTCTAACCAATAGCTAGAACAAACCGGTTAGGCCGTCACTGACCTAGATTGAACCGACAGTAATCAAACCGACTTGGGGTGTCGTAAAGGTGTCGCACCTGCATCATCAGAAACGGCGGTGTCGGCGGCAACAATGGCGGAGTTACACTACTAATGTCATCATGTGCCGGCGGCAACAATGTCGACAGTGGTTGGTTGGTTTTTGGTGGTTGAGTAGTAGAAGAGTTACACTACTAATAGGACTCTACTAGAGAATCTAATTTCAGATTAACTATTCCAAAAATAATACTATTTTAATAGTTTAATATTAAATTAAATTTAATACTTACCATAATAGTATTTTATTAATTTAATATTAAAGTGATTATCTTAATATTAAATTAAATTGAATATTTATCTTGTAGATAAACATTCTATTATTTTAATAAGATTTAATATTAAATTTATCTTGATAAATATTATATTAATTTAATATTACAGTGATTAAGTTTAATCATAGTTAAACTCTCTAAACTCTCTCTATATAAAGAGAGTCTTGGGTCATTATTTCACAAACACTTGAATTCAAGAGAAAGTTGCAGAAAGAAAATTAATTGAAGAGATTATTTCATAAAATTTCTAGAGATATTTTTCTGATTTACAAAAAGACCCAAAAGTTTAGAGAAATTACGAAATTACACCACTAGTAATTTTTGTGAAAATTTTTTTGATTCGAAACAATCCTACACTCGTCAAACGTGAGTTTGAATATAGCGAAGCAGACTACTCAGTCGAAGCCCTCATCCTAGACGAATCAAAAAGGTACAATTTTGATTAAGTTTTTATTAATTTAGATATCACAACCAAGATCTTGTTTTGGAAAAATTTTTAAAACTTTGTTTTCCCAAAATTTATTTTTCGATGCATTTTTCAAACACATTTTTTCTAACAGTTGCGTCAAACTATCACGGACACTATCCCTCCACTATTGAACGAGCACAAGTGACAAACATGAGTATGTAATCGTCACTATTAAATATTCTTTGAAATTCTTTGCTATGTAATCGCCACTATGCACTTTTCTAGACAATGTATGAGCTCGTGAAAGACTTTTTGATCAATGGACACAATCCTACAACGAGGGTCTACGATATGGCTATATGACGAAAAACTTGGTAGAATGCATACTTCCGTTTGGCTAAATTTTTCCCCAAGTGAGCGGTGATTTATGTTGTGCAGATCCAGAGAGGTCACGTATAAAGCCAGGATGTACTAAAAGAAATTAGGAAGGCCACAGCACGAGCAAACTGTATACATCCAGTGTACCACTCGCGTGAACAACTATGGCTTCAAGTAACAAAATTTGATAGATCGGACAAAGGTATTACCGATGGAGCATACTGTGTACACCTAAGACTAAGGACTTGTGATTGTGGGAGATTTGACGCACTTTGTTTTGCATGCGCTCATGCAATTGCAGCATGTAATAGTCAATTTTTGGATCCCATGAGCTTTATGGATGAAGTGTACAAATTAGAAAACATGTACAACGTGTGGTGTAACACCCCTAACCCGTACTTGTTATCAGAGTAGGGTTACAGAAATGCTACAACAAGTTAACAAAAATAAACAAGTAAATCATGATTATTTCACTTATAATTTCTCAAATGCCATAAAGTAATTTAATTACAATAATATCTTATATCTACAAGGCTTAAATCGAGTCTTAGGGACTAAATAATTAATCTTAAAACCCTTAGGGACTAATTTGGAATAAATCAGAAAATTTTAGAAAAATATGAAAATTTTCAAAAACAGGGGACATACGGCTGTGTGGAGTGCCTCAGGCCATGTAACTTTCAAAATTGGGACACATGTCCCTACCCGTGTAACTCACTAAGTTGTGCCACAAGGCCGTGTTGCAGGCCATGTGCCAGACCGTGTAACTCTCTGACTTGTGACAGACGGCCGTGTCGTAGACTGTGTGCTAGGCCGTGTAACACACTGACTTAATACATGCGGCTGTGTGCATCTAAATGAACTTTAAATGTCAAGTTTACCATTTCAAGATTTCTTGGACACTAAGTAACTTATTTACCAGCCATTAGACCTATTCAAAATGACATTAAACAAGCTCAAATTATGCTATTTCAACCATCTTAAGTGCCTAAACAATGTACCCTCATTGATACCACCAAATATACATACTTATACAACAATATAAATCATCAACCAAAACATGACAATTCACACAACGTAACTTCTAACCAATATGCCTATCATAGGCATCTCAAATCACAACAATTCAAATAAACCTTTTAGTCATACATATACTACAAGTTTATATCAAAAACATCTTCCATCATTCATAATCCATAACAAGTCATTATCTAAATATTTTCCAAGTAAACATTAAGATCATGTAGTGATGCTTAAGTTACCAACTTGCACTTAGGCTCACTCTTTACATATATACATACCAAAATAAAAGCAATGACAAAATGTGCCTATTACATGCCATATAATCCGAAATAAATGTTCAAAATCTACCAAAAACGGATGGATAGTGTGACTTGAGTGTTGACCCGATCGTCCAACCTTCAAAAGTATCTACAAGAAATAAAAATTAACACAAGTAAGCTTATTGAAGCTTAGTAAGTTCACTGTACAGAAACGATAAATCTTACTGAAGTAAATATAATAATTTATTAAAAAATAATTCAACAACAAGTGTTTCCTGCCATCCACAATATCAAACCGGTGAATTGCATAATTCAATCCAAAGCTCAAATAATAATCTCTGGGAAAACATATATGTCAACAACGGGTTAATTCAAGATGTCAAATGCATGTCATGCCTTTTAAAATCATTAAATAAGTTATAATACAACGATTTACGACCTGATGAACGACTTACAGATATGAGTACACAAGTAATCCAACCGAAACAAGAAAATCGCTCATAAAAGCTAATTCACCCGATAACATGCCAAACGCACATAAAAGATAATCCAACGGAAAACATGCCAATTGCTCATAAGAGCTATGCAACCGATAACACGCTATGGCACTAATTGTCTAGCCCACAGGCTATACAGCCGCCCCTATAACACGCCAGATCAAGTTAGTATAACACGAGAGTTTGCAACAAATGTTGACCCTCAATATACTCGGGAAAATATACATATCACACCACATCAATCTCCACTTCAACCCCCAGTAACACGCCGTCATTTAGTCGTACTCTATCTCACGTTCATTCGGCCCAAGTACTGAAATTTAAAAACATTTTCCCAACAACATTATAACATCAATTAAACAATTAAAATCAACTATTTCACTTTATATCATCATACAATTCATATAAATATCAAATTATAAGCTAAATGAGCTTACTCGGGCTGAGTTGTAATAGTGTAGAAGTTCAAGGACTCTTTCGTAATTTTTTCTTTTCTACGAAAATCAATAGGTTCTTGATTTAAAATATAAAATTTCTCAACTATTAGCTTACATTTCATATTCCAATTTATTCTACATTTTATACCATTTTATTTTTTAAAATTACACAATTGCCCTTAACTTTTATAACTTTTGCAATTTAATCCCTTAACCCGAAAATCATCAAATTAACCATTTTCTCAAGTTAAAAATTACAACTGAGTATTGAAGGCTTCTAAAAAATCCACATAAGACCTCATATTCACGATAAATCCTTGAAATTTTGACATTTTAACTATTTAATCCTTTAATAAAAAACTAACTAAAATCACTTCACAAAACAACCAAATGCTACAATAAAAGATTCAAACAAATAATTATCATAAAAAAAATTTCAAGATTCAACAATGGCAACTTCTAAAATTTTTAACAAATTAAAAAAAAAAGGTACGAGCTAGCTGGACCTAGTTGCAATAGTCTCAAAAACATAAAATTCATTAAAAACGGGGATAAAAAACTTATAAAATTCATTAAAAACGGGGATAAAAAACTTATTCATGCAAATGGATGAACCAGCCGAACCTCTAACCTATGCTTTCATGGTGTTTTCGAAAAAAGTTGAAGAGAAATAGAGAAAAAATGTCTTTTTCTTTCAATTTGTTTTATTAATTTGGGATTAATTTCAAAGTTGCCATTAAACCTAATTTTCTTTCAATTTTTCTTTAATTTTTAACCCCATTACCGTTCACTATCTACTAATAAGGTCTAATTTCCTTATTGGCCCTCCCACATTTATTAGTTAAGCTATTAGATCATCTAAATGCAATAATTAACAAGTTTTGCACCTTTTATAATTTAGTTCTTTTTCTTTAATTAGCTATGTAAAAATTAAAATTACTTAACCAAATTTTAATACGACTCTAATGACTCAATAAATATTCTATAAATAATATTTACAAGTCAAAATAATAGAAATTCATGGTCCCGGAACAACTATTCTGTCACCACTAAAAAACAGGCTGTTACATGTGGAGACACATATTCCCACTGATCCCAAATGAACGTAGGTGGTCGTCCATATCGAGCACTCCATTTAATTTGTTGCCCAATAGACCATTGCATCACAAACCAAAAGGTTGATCAAAGTCAACTCAAATACGCGACAACATGGATATTCGAGAAAGGTCCAACCAACCGAGGTTATGTGGGTGGTGTAGAAACCCGGAACACTCAATGTTGTCATGTCCACATCAAAGGGACGATACAAGTACAACACATTGTTAACATCAACTTTATTGTAATCCCGTATCTACGTATAGTCTTGATTTAAATTTGTGAAAAGATAACAATTACCAATTGAAATGAATAAACGATATTCATTTAAAAACATAATAATACACATCATTGATACAATATAAATGTTTTATATTTATTTAAATTTTAACATAACGTGCACAATGATAAAGTCAATTAGTGCAAATACCAGTCAGAATCTGTGCCTCGTCAAGGTGGTCAACGGTTGCACGCCGTATTCTTTTTTGGTTTAGCCTCCAATTGGGGTACTACCTTCAGCCTCTCTTTTTTTGGCCTTCGGTTGATTGCGATGGGTTGCTCCTCAATTGTCATCCTGCATCCTCTGGTCTAGGAATAGGTGGTTGGAAAGATGGGCCACCTTGGTAGAACAATGATACCAGAAGTGTTTGCGACACAAATGGCGTATGAATATAACTATGTTATATACCATACACCAATGGCATAGAGACTGAACTCTCGATCAGTGCCTGAAGCATAGACAGCCTATACGTAGACTTCGGCATCATCATCATAAAAAATGTAGATAGCATGGGTGTGTAATACATCGAGGAAGGAGGTCTAAAAAAAAACCTGGCATAGAAGTAGAAGCAGGAAAATTTGGTGGAATATATAGTGCTTGTGTGAAAATGAAAAGGTTAGTACACGTATCAGAATAAGACGGTACATACTGACCAGTGGGTGGTACGGCCATCGGTGGTGCTACGATCGATGTCATTTCTTACGTAATGGCTAACGATGGACTCGCCCCACCAGTCCTTAGATGTATAGGGGCCTATCATGGCCTCCTCGTATGCCGTTGTCAACTCATTGCCTCTTCCTTGTACAAGTCTGGCATGCCCTGAATCCTAAATTATGGCATGTAATTCAGATCGCAAGCTAATTCTGGAGCGCCAATGGCCTCACGAGTAGGTAAGAATTCATACCTATTATCTCACATGTTGATGTATTGCGCATGGAATATCGGCCAATTCTCATCCGTCTGACCCCCAAGTCGATAGGATACACGTCATCGAGGTCTTCAAATGCCACGGGAATTAATTATCAAAACTTGAATTGCCATAACACTCTATCCAACTAGTGTATCTCAACGATAATGTCCATTACCAATGGCACCTTCATGTGCCAAATGTTTGGATTCACAAAAAATTCCTTAGGGATGCATTCTTTAATTGCCAGATCTTCGTATGGTGTCCATTCAAACTATATTAAATTAATAAAACTTTGGTCATATTTGCGTACTACTAAATCTCAAATCGACTACGTTAATATTATCATATTCAAATTTAAATAATTGCATACATCCACTTTCGATTTTTGGTCCAATAGAAGCCGTACATCTCGAAGCTCATTTGGTAATCTCGAGTAACTCGACCCATAGTTCTACCTATTGAAATAACTTGTTAGCATAATAATTAAAGTTTTAATTAATTTCATTATACGACCTCCATAAATTGTCTTTGAAACCAAACCTAAAAGTTCACCACGTGCGCCTCTCTAATCGGCCGTGTGAACTAACCCAGTGACTATTGGCCCATCCATCGGTAACCCTAATTGTAATTGCACGTCCTCTAGAATGATAGTACACTCACTGTATGGAAGATGGAATGTATGCGTCGCGGGTCTCCACCTTTCGACCAACGCGTTTACGAGTGTCGGGTCCAACTTACAACCCCGGCCTACAAGAGCCATGTAATAAAAATTGGCTTCCCTCAAGTATGGTTCAATCAAAGGTGATGGAGAAGTGAGTAGATTACGAATATAGCATTCCAAAACCCGATCTTCCGCCTATTTATGTAAAAAAATACAAAATATTAGTTTCAAATATAACAAAGAAATAAAATAATTAAACAACATTGAAATATATTAAAAAATATTCTTACCATTTGCAATTGATTGACGGAAACGTGGATGTCATAAAACGAATTAGAGATCCGGCCATTTGCTAATTTCAAAAAATATGGATTAATTTTTAATAAAATTAATATTTTCTAAAAATTTTAATATAATTCTAATAAAAAATTGTATAGAAATAAAATCTAAATAAGAATTTAATAGAGAATTGAGAGAATTTTGAGAGTGATTTGTGAGAAAAATAGAATTTTGGGGGGTTTATAGGAGGGAAAGTGGGGGGGCGGCAATTTAATTAGCCGTTGGGGGTGGGGAACGACTATTTAATTAGCTGTTGGAAGAGGGAAACACTTTCATCTAGAAGCAATTTACTGGCTGCCTGTGAAAAACGCGTCCACCTAAGAGCATTTTTTCTGAATTACACCTGAAAATGCGTCTACGTGGAAGCACTTTACAAAAATTGACCTATTCACGTAATTATTCCCAAAAACGACCTAATATGATAAATTAAAAAAAACGACATTTAATGGTAATTTGATCAATTTTGTTAAGTTAGAATTTATTTATTTTTAATATTGTTTTAAATATATGTTTGCTCTAAAAAGAGTTATTCAACTATTTTTTAAAATAATTTCATTTTAAAATGTTTTAAATCTATTTTATTTTACATTAAAATTTGTTTTGAATTAAGGTGATTTAAAAAAGGTTGCACCGAAATTAAATTTAAATAAAGGTTTATTAAAACGTTTTCAAAAAAGTAATTTAATTTGGAAACGAAACCATTAACTTAATTCAAACTAACTAACCAAAATAAATCTAAAGGAATCCATATATATATATACACACGATAAGACCAATTTTTTTTTTTTTTTTTTTTTTTTGGTTAACGAACTATTGACTTGATAATTTTGTTAGTTTTTAAAGTGAGTTAACTTTGATTGAATTTTTGTGTAATCTCCCTCAGCATTATTTTCTTGTCTACAAATTTTTGTGTAAATGTTTGGTATGGGTTTGATCAAGTTTCTTGGAGGTTTGAATGTGCACATATTCATTAAAGGTGCAAATGGTTAGGATGACATGAAATAAGTATTAAATAACCTATTTTGTATCAAAATTTTTGTCCTAACTACAACATTTTCTCATTGTAACGTTGATTAATAGTACGTGACGTCGTGACATTGAGTGCCTTGACATCATAACGTGATAAATTGTTTGGCGATGTCTCGACGTGGACAATGTGACATCACGATGCTGGACTTGAATTTTTAAAATTTTACAATTTGGTCCTATTTCATATTTGGGTCAATAAAAGAGTTTTCGTAAGTTCGATTAAGACTCAAATTTAATTATATATCATATTATAAATGTGTTTAAGATATGAATGTTTGTTTAAATGTTATACTTATGGTATTTAGACGGTAGTTGCTTTGGTAGTAGATATGACATTTTGTAGCTCGGATTTAACAATCGGGTCGTATGAGGGGTGTGACATATTCATTACAAGAGGCTGCAATGGAAATTAAAGGAAACTAGGCGATATTTGTTGATGGATTGTTAGTTAATCTGATATGGGATGCGTATGGCAACATGATTTATAAAAAGGATGCAAGAAGAACATCTTCTCTCGTTTCTTCTGAACAATAAAGAAAATTGATAACAAATGGAGAGTTCAAAGCCATTTTTTATCCATCCAGGGAATAATTTCTCAAGATGTTGGTTTTATTTATAAAGCAATAGAAAAGAAGATAAAGAAAGAGTGGGCTAACGACTCAGGTTGAGCCTTCTAAGGATTTGGGGAAGTAAGCAATAAGCCGAAAGTCAGGCAGTGATGGAATCGGGGTGGCTAAAGTTTGTTGGGGGAGGGAAATAAGGGGAAAAGAAGAGATAAAAAAAAAAAAAGAAAGAAAGAAAAGGGAAAGAGAGGAAAAAATAATGAAAATAAATAAATAATATTTTAATATTTAAAAAAAAAAATTTAAAGCACCTTCCATATTTAACACACCACATCATATTCACATTAGCTCAATAACAACACTAACAGTGAAGTGGCATTTTCGTAATGACACAATAATATTAGTGGCATCTTTGTAAGTTTCAAAAATTAAATGACAAAAATTAAAAACTAATCAAAGTTTAGTGGCATATGATATAGTTTACCCATAAATTTTACTAGCAATCGATTCTTATACTTGTTAGATTTGAGACAAATTAATTTTATTTTATTTATTTGTGAAATATTTATTTTATAATAATGGTTACTTGCAGTCTTATTAATACTAGATTTTGTCATACCCATAATGTGAGTGAAAGAAAGTATATTATATTTTCTTTTAAAATTTAATCTATAATGAACATAGGTGGAGTTATAATGAATTAATACAGTTTAACAATTATTCAATACTTGGATTTGTAATTTGTAATTGTTTTATTTAAAGATAATATAAAAGTATGAAAAGACAAAAGTGTATCACAATAATATTAATTATAATTTTTAAAAAAAAAGTATTTTTGTAATTTCATAACTGAGTTGGTGACTTAGTAAAATGCTTAAATAAATAGTATAGATTAGATCATGTGGCACCACTATATGGGCCAAGTAAAAGATATATTTATGGTTTTATCTTCAAATTTTAAAGGTTAATCCATTTTTGGGGCCTAAACTTGACAATGATTTTCACATTAGGACTTAAACTTTTTTTGGGTTGAAGTTAGACCTGAATTGACAATTGTTCCCACATCGAGGTTTGAATTAGTCAATTGTTACCATATTAAGGCCTAAACTATTTTTAGTCCAAGTTAGTTCTTGATCTTGTGATCCAATTTTTTTCAAGGAAATGCTGATGACTAACATAGACCAGAAAAAGGTAAGTCTCAATGAGGAAATAATTTCTAAGTTTAGGGACTAATTTAGAAAAAAGTTCAAGTCTCAATGTGAGAGCAATTGAAAAATTCAAGCACTAACTTGAATAAAAAAAAAATCAGGCCTCAATATGAAAACATTTGCCAAGTTCAAACACATAATAATGCATTAACCCAAAATTTGAAGTAGAACACCCTTTTAAAATAGTAGTTGATACTTCCTTAGCTTTGAGTTTAATGTTTAAACCTTAGTATAACTAATTTCTAATATCACTTGTATTGCACGTTATTTTAAACGTTTTATTTTTCATTAGCTTTTCAAATAATGTATTTTTAATTACTATGATTAGTGTAGAGTAATATTGATTATTCAAATTGTTGAAGATGATTAAAATATAGTATTTTATTTAACAATTCAAATATTGTAATAATAAAATTTTAAATCATAATTACAACAATTTTACAATATTCAATGTATAATATTTTTCTACATGTAATTGATGACATTATTCAAAATAATAAATAATTAACACAAAAAAATTATTTTTATCATTCAAATATGATACTAATAAAAAATTCTTAATCATTATTAAACCATTTGTATTAAAGTTGTCCATGTGTCAGTTGGCTTTCCCAACCTGATCAAATCATCCAAATGTTTTGTCTACAAGTAAGGTTAGGTCGGCCTAAATGTCAATAAAATGATTTTTAAAATATTTTAATTTAAATTTAAAATATAAATTTAATTATTTATTTCTCAAAAGTTCCTTAAGTAACAACCTAGTTTGAGATTTAAAGTCATTCATGTAACTTTCCTATAGGAATGCTGCATGAGTTGAGACCTTGACTGTTTGGTCCCTCACGTCACAAAATAATCCACTCTTTTTTCCTTTTGGTTATTTTATAAACTTTCAGAATTTTGTTAGTGAGACTTGTTGGCAAGGGCGTAGTCAGGGGATTGGCATGGCCCCGGTCCTTTCTAAAATGTAAAATTATATTTTAGTCTCTTAAATTTTTTTAAAAATTTTAAATTAATAAAGGTAAAATTTCACTTTGCCCCCCTAAAATTATAAAAATTTAGTTTAATCTTTTTATAAATTATAAATATATAAACTATAAAAAATTAAAATTTCATCCGGCTCCTCCTAAAAAAATTTCTGGCTTCTCCCCTGCTTATTGGATTAAAATCCTCTATTATTGACACATACGTATAATGTATAATGTATAATGCTATTATAAAGTATGATACAAAATTAAGTGACCAATTATATTATAAGTATCATAGGTATTAAATCGTTATGGAAATAATGTGTAGATACCATAAATTGTATTTATAATTTGATGAGGGGCCAAATTATAAGTACCCAAAATTGATTTAATAATCAGCTATTTAAAGAGGTAATGGTCCCCAAGAAATAGGGTTATCTCATATATCTTTTTCATCCCCATCAGGAAGTTATATTAAGAGAAAACTATTTACTTGAAAGATCAAAACCTTTTGGACAAACTCTAATAATGGATTCAGGTACGCTTCCGCAGATAGTCTTGTTCTTGATCTATTCTTGATGTTTTGAAATGACAGATCTTGGTTTTAATAAAGTTTTATATTATATATTGTTTTTACAATTCTAACAAGTGGTATCGGAGCCAGGTTATGTCGAATCATTGAGAATTGATTAAGTTTTTTTTTAAATGATTGATTCATGAAATTTCGTGAGTTTAATATTTTGGATATATATATGTTTATCTTTGAGGTTTATATTAATTTTTTTTTCTTGATTATCTTAGATTTATGTAAAAAAAAAATTTAGGGTTTGGAATATTTGTGTAATATTAGTTGATGGAATGACGAAATTCAATTCAAGAATTTAGTTTGAAATTCATACTTCATAGATCAATCTTGTGCTTCAAATGTTATTTGCACGATCAGGGGCGAAGCTCGGGGGGGCTGGCATGGGCCCCGGCCCCTTAAAATGTAAAATTACATTTTAGGTCCTTAATTTTTTTAAAAATTTTAAATTAGTAAAAGTAAAATTGTACTTTAACTCCTTTAAAATTATAAAAATTCAATTTAATCATTTACAAATTATAAAAACATAAACTATAAAAAATTAAAATTTCATCCGACCCTCTTAAAATTTTTTTTTGGCTTCCCCTGTGCACGATGTAGGTGCGTTTCAATCTTTAATCTTACAGTTGCAAATCTTGCGATTCAATTTCTATTTACAATCCTATATTGCATTTAGTTTAATAATAAATAAATAAATAATACATGAAGGTCAAGTTGGCCATTAATATTGCAGGCGATGATGTTTTCGATTTTTATTTATTTTTTTAAAAATTCTTTATATATTGATTGAATCACTTAAAATTTTTTTTATTTAGTCAAATAGGATTGAATTCGATATATATATATATATATATAGTTGAATATATATTGCGACTAAATGTTTCTTATTCGTTCAGTTACCTTGCAATGGATTCAAGAATTTTTTTATGTTTTGGCATATTATTGGATAATTTGTTAGATTTAAATTTTATTTGATTTGCATGATTTAGATTTAATAATTTCATGAGAATATTGTTTATTGTTATTTTAAGAAATTATTTTAAAAAAAATTGAAAGATGAAATTAAAAGAAATATTTTGAAATAAATAAATTTAGATTTTGTCTTTGAGTTTTAATTAAGGATGTATAATATTTTAAATAGATTGGTTGAAACAAAATGTCGTCAAAGTGGTCTCTTTTGCATAAATTAGTTTATTTAAAATATCAAGATGATAATATGTTTTTGTGATTCATGTGTTTATTAATTGACCCAAAAGTAAGTTCATATTTGGCAAAATTTCAACGGCATCTGTAGTGATAAATGTGTGACAATTATATGGTATTTTATGTGAGCAATAAGTTAGTCCAAAGATTGATTAATTATTTAACATAATTTATTTTCATTGTTTGATTGCTACAACAAAAGTATCGGTTACTATTAATATTATTGTCCAAAGACTTGATATTAATGTTGTGTTTGGTATCTTGAGATGAGATTAGTCATTATCTTGAATTTATTGTTTACTTATGAATATTGATGTGAGCTTGTTTTTATTTATTTTTGTTCTATATTCAGCTAGTTCATCTCTTCCTGTCACAATATCTGCTAATATAAATTCTATACCCATACTTAATGGGACTAATTTTAAGGAATGAAAAAGACACTTATTTATAGTGCTTGGTTGTATGGACATAAACCTTGCACTAAGGGAAGAACAACCTGCACCTTTCACTGCAAAAAGCACCCCTGATGTTAAGAAGGATTTTGAGAGGTGGGATCGTTCAAATCGTATGAGTCTAATAATCATGAAACAAAGCATTCCAGAAGCCTTTAGGGGCACAGAATCTAAAGAGATTACTTAGGGCAAAGGTTTCCTTGACGAAATTGAGAAACGTTTTGCTAAAAACGATAAGGTTAAGATGATAACTCTTCTGAATTCTTTGATGTCTATGAAGTATAAAGATTAATGAACGTGAGGGAGTACATTATGGACATGTTCCATGTTGCTTCAAGACTTAAGGCATTTAAGATCGAACTTTCTAAGGAATTGCCTGTTCTTATGGTTTTGGTATCGCTTCTTGCACAGTTCAATCAATTTAAAATTAGTTATAATTGTCAAAAGGAGAAATGGACTCTAAATGAGCTCATTTCTCAATGTGTGCAAGAGGAAGAAAGGTTGAAGTGTGATAAGTCTGATAGTGCTTATTTGGTTAATGCCCCTAAAGACAAGGGCAAGAAAAGAAAATATCAGAATGAAGCTGCGAAGGGTCCAACTCAAAAAAAAAAACAACAACAAGCTACAAAGAGTTTTTTTTTTTAACAAGTCTGGACACGCGAAGAAAGTATGTGTCAAATATCATGCCCGGTGTGCAAAGAAAGGTATAATTCGATTCCTAGAAACACTTGGTGGATAGATTCTGGTGCTACTACTCATATAAGTGTTTCTATACAGGGTTGCCTGAGTTACCGAAAGCCAAGTGATGGTGAAAGACACATCTTCGTGGGCGATGGAAAATCAGTAGAAGTGGAAGCAATTGGGCATTTTAGATTGTTATTAGGAGCTGATTTTTATTTGGATTTAAAAGATACTTTTATTGTATCGTCGTTTAGATGGAATTTAGTTTTTGTTTCTTCATTGGACAAATTTGGATATTATTATTCATTCGGAAACAATCAGTTTATTTTGTCTTTAAATTCAAATGTTGTTGGAACTGTTTATTTAAATAAGTATGACAACCTTTATTTGCTAGAAATAGTTGCATCCTATAATGAAACCTCGCATGTGGAATCACATGGTATTAAATGCAAATTAAATAAGGAAAATTCAGCATCATTATGGCATAAGCGCTTAAGTCATATCTCGAAAGGTAGAGTTGAACGCCTTGTGTCTGATGGTATTTTAGAGTCCCTTAACTTCACAAACTTTGATATCTGTGTCGATTGCATTAAGGGAAAACAAACCAAAACCAAAAGATTGGGTGCTAACAGATCTTCAGACGTCTTAGAATTAATTCATACTGATATTTGTAGGTCATTCCCTACGACATCCTGAAACGGTCAACAATATTTCATAACATTCATAGATGATTACTCACATTATGGGTACCTTTATCTTATTCATGAGAAATCTCAATCTCTAAATGTGTCCAAAGCTTATAAATCTGGAGTTGAGAATCAACTCAACAAAAGGATTAAGAACATTAGATCTGATCATAGTGGTGAGTACTACAGTAGATATGATAGCTCAGGTGAACAATGTTCAGGACCATTTGCAAAATTCCTAGAGGAATGTAGTATTGTACCACAATACACCATGTTAAAATCACCTAGTATGAATAGTGTAGTTGAAATACGAAATAAGAATATTAAGGATATGGTAAGGAGCATGATTACTCATTCTACCTTACCTGAGTCCCTCTGGGAAAAGTATTAAATACAACGGCTTACATTTTGAATAAAGTACTCACTAAAACAGTTGCAAAAAAACCTTATGAACTTTGGACAAGTCAAAAGCCTAGTCTAAAAAACTTTCACATTTGAGGATGTCCAGCTGAAGCAAGACCTTATAGGCCACATGAAAAGTAATTGGACTCTAAAACAGTGAGCAGCTACTTTATTAGTTATTTTAAGCGATCTAGGGGCTTTAAGTTTTATGATCCCAAAATTAGGAATATTTTTTAGACAGGAACTGTAACATTTTTTGAGGATGTTGAGTTTGGATGGAGAAAAAAGGTTAGAGACATTGCTTTTGAAGAGGAATTAGATTTTAACTCGATTCCTACTATCACTTTTGACGATGTTCAGGTTCTCATACCTATCATTGATGAAGAAGTGAATCCAGAACCTCAATAAAACAATGTTGAACAACTCCTTATTCAAGATGAGGTAATTGTTCCAGAAGAACAAACTCAATAACCTTAAGAACAAGTGCCATTAAAAACGCCTACAAGAGAAAGAATAAATGTTAGTTTAAACGATTATGTTGCATTTTCCTAAGAACATAAGGATGATAATGGAATGATGGAAGATGATCCAATCAACTTTCGTTAGGCTATGAAAAGTTTTAATTCTCAAAAGTGGATTGATGCCATGAAATATGAGTATAAGTCTATGTAAGACAATAAAATTTGGGAACTTGTCCATTACTTGAAGGTGCAAAACCAATTGGTTTTAAATGGATATTTAAAACCAAGAGGGATGTAAATGGTAATGTGGGGAGGTATAAGGCCCGTCTTGCAGTTAAAGGATATACCCAAAAAAAGGCATTGATTTTACAGAGACTTTCTCTCTAGTTTCATTGAAAGACTCTTTCAGGATAATGATGGCGCTTGTTGCTCATTTTGATCTTGAGTTACATTAAATGATGTTAAAACTATGTTTCTTAATGACAACATTGAAGAAATAATTTATATGGTGCAATGAGAAAAATTTGAGTCGGAAGACCCAAAGAATATGGTTTGCAAATTGACAAAATCCATCTATGGACTCAAACAAGCTTTCCGCCAATGGTACCAAAAGTTTCATCAAGTCATTGTTTCATTCGGTGTTGAGATGAATATTGTTGATGTTTGTGTGTATAACAAATTCAGTGGGAGTAAGTATATATTTCTGGTTTTATATGTTGATGACATTTTGCTTGTTGCTAATGATATAAGCTTATTCCACGAAACCAAGAGGTTTTGATCTAATCATTTTGAGATAAAAGATCTTAAGGATGCCTATTTTGTTTTAAGAATTCAGATAAATCGAGATCGATCTCGGGGTATTCTTGGATTGTTACAAAAGAACTATATCAATAAAGTACTCAAAAGGTTTAGCGTGCAAATTTGTAAACTAAGTCACACCCTTATCGCTAAAGGAGACAAATTTAGTCTTACTCAATGCCCTAAAAATAACCTTGAAATTTAGGAAGTGCAAAAGATTCCATATGCATCAGTTGTTGGGAGTTTAATGTATGCTCAAGTATGTACGCATTCAGATATTGCATACATTGTTGGGATGTTAAAAAGATATTTAAGCAACCCTGGTATGGACCATTAGATAGCAGCTAAATGGGTTATAAGGTACCTTCAGATAACAAAAGATTGCATGCTCATTTATAAAAGATCAGATCATTTGGAGGTCGTACGGTATTTTGATTCTGATTTCACTAGGTGCCAAGATAGTAGGGAATCTACATCAGGCTATATTTACCTATTAATTGGAGGAGCTATATCTTGGAAAAGTATCAAATAGACACTTGTATCTTCTTCCACTATGGCAATAGAGTTTGTAGCATGCTATGAGGCATCAAACCATAAAATATGGTTGCGGGACTTTGTCACTGGGCTACGCATTTTAGAGAATGTAGATTGACCACTGAAATTATTTTGTGACAATAATTCAACAGTGATATATTCCAACAACAATAGGAGTTCATCTAAGTCAAAGCATATTGATATAAAGTTTTAAGTTATGAAAGAAAGAGTACAAAACGGACAAATAACTATAGATCACATTGGGACAAACTCCATGATATCGGATCCGCTCACAAAAAGTTTACCACCCAAGGTCATTCATCAGCACACTACTCATATGGATGTTGTATTATTTGAGGATATCATAGTTTAATGGGAGTTTGTATTTTGTTTGATTTATGTTTATTTTCATATATTTATGTATTTGGTTATTTTTTATCAGAAATGAAGTATTTAGTTTATTCACTTTGTTTTGTTATTTTGATATTGGTCTCACTTAAGTTTAAGGAGGACTAGTTGGAAATAGGCATGTTTTGGTTTACATTGCATGTAATTTTCATGCTACGCATGCATGATTGATTTATGTCATTTGACTATATTTGTATATGTGACCATTGATGAATTTAGTCATGATTGATATGGCAAAAATTGCTTGGATCCTATATGGATATAGTTAATGGACAAGATTGTTATAGAATACCTGTTATATGATAGCAAATTTTGAGCTCCTAAAGTTGTACATTTATCAGGAAACATATGTCGCCCAAGTGAGAGATTGTTAGATTAAAATCCTTAATTATGGACACATATGTATAATATATAATGCTATTATAAAGTGTGATACAAAATTAAATGACCAATTATGTTATAAGTATCATATGTATTAAAGCGTTATGGAAATGATGTATAGATACCATAAGTTGTATTTATAATTTGATGAGGTATCAAATTATAAATACCCAAAACTGATTTAATAGTAAACCATTTAAAGAGGTAATGGTCTCCAAGAAATAGGGTTATCTCATATATCTTTTCCATCCCCATCAGAAAGTTATACTAAGAGAAAAACTATTTTTTTAGAAGACCAAAACCAAATATTTTCTTGAAAGATCAAAAACTTCTGGGCAATCTCCAACAATGGATTCAGATACGCTTCCACATATAGTCTTGTTCTTGATCTATTCTTGATGTTCTGACATGACTGATATTGGTTTTAATAAAGTTTTATATTAGATATTGTTTTTACGATTCTAACAAGACCAACTTCTTAACATCCTTATCTAGTACACATGCAAGGAATCCCTAAAATGATATAGGTTAGGCTTTCTACCATGTCACATTTTGTATGAAGTCTTGGGTGTTGACTTAGTTGACACATCATTCAGAATATAATTTACGATACATATCCTGAAGAGGATGTCGGAAGTTGTGAATGACTTAACATTGAACAAACTACATTTAACAAGGATTATTTCCTTCTCTCAACTACACCATTATGTTGTGCAGTTCTCAACACAGTCAAATGGGATAGACTCTTCTCCTCAATGAGGTATCCTAAGAAGTTATCAAATAAATATTCCCCACCTCAAATAGATTTAAGTGCTTTTATGGATAAACATAATTGTTTCTACACCTTAGTATGGAACTCTTAAAACTTTTCAAATGCTTCACTATTACGATGCATTACGTAAACATATTCATATCTAGAACGATAATATATGAAAGCTATATAATATTCATAACCTCCTTTTGCACTAATGTTCAGGGGAAAAACTAGAAATTTTTTCTTAAGGGCGGAATTAAGTTTTATAATTTTATAAGAGTTAAAATGCAATTTCACCATTTTAATAACTTATACCATTATAATTTTTAAAAGATTAAATCAAAATTTTATCATTTTTGGAGGCCAAGGTAGATGTTTACCATGTACCAACTTTAAAACTTTATAAATATTAAAGGGCTAAAACATAAATTTATCATTTTAATGGGGTTAGGGCTGTTGCTAGTCCCCTACCGCCGCCCATGCTATTATTCATGGAACCACATATTTCAGTCTGTACAAATTATAGAAGTGGCCATTAAAAAGTCTCTTAGTCATTTTAAGTTTCTTTTTCAGAAGTCTAATAATTTTTTTTAATTAAATCCTCCAAATTTTAAATGTCATAGTTTTAATTATATAAGTTTAAACTGGTTTTTTTTTCATGCTATAAAACTTAGTCGTCATTTCAATTTTGTTTTCGTTTGTTGTTTCTTTTATGTAAATTAGTTAGGGACGACTAAATTTTATGAAAAGTTTATATTTTTAAGCTTAGGGTTAGGCTTTTATAGTTTACATGTTTTTAAAATAAAAGAAATTTGAGCCATTTCATTTCTTAACGTAGATTATTATTTTTCTAATTATCATTTGATGTTTGAAGTTATCACATATATCCAATTATTTCTTTAAATAAATAATTATATATATATTAAAGTGTCATAATAATAATTAAAGTACAAATATAAATATATATTTGAAGAATTGTTAGTATCAAAGTATTACAACATAAATTGTTCGAAAAATGATAAAGTATAATCAAACCATTACAGTATGACTGGACTAGAAGCTGGTACAATCGAAACTAAAACCAACAAATAAGACTAAAACTCGCACATAATATCTACATTTAGTGAAACTTTGAGACTTGCGCATATAAGTACGAATGGTGAGATTTGAACTTAAATACTCAAGATCCAAGGTCATTGCCTTTGTCATATAATGATGTTATTATGCGAATAACTTTTAACATATTTTATTATTGAAAATTTTTAATCATTTATTTGTGTGATTGTTTAGGTGAATAATCATTCTTTTGAATTTTATTTTCAAATGTAATATATAGTTTAGGAATATATTTATCAATATGGACTTGTTTAACTTATTCTAATTACAATAATTATGTTTTTTAAGAGTCAGTGGAATTTATAAAAATCATTTAATACAATTGACTAATAGAAAAAGAAAGAAGGCCCAATGTTGTGGAATTTGGAGCTAAAATATTAAAATAAAACTGGGTTTAGCCCATTCTTGGAACCGAACCGAACCGAAGATGCTTCCCTGTGCCTTGTAACGCGTAAAAGATGTCGAAGGTTGGAGCACAATCTCATAAACAAAAACCAAAAAACCTCCAAAATTATTTTCAGATTGGAGAGAGAGAGGGCTCAAACCTACTCTCTCCCTCCTCGGTTTATTCTAAATTCGAAAGCAAAAGAATAAATAAACCCTAAGATTTTCTTCATTCTTTTCCCATTATATCCCAAGAAGTTATAAGACTTACTTTTATATGTGTAAGGACTTTACTCATCCCCCAAGAAGTTATAACACATACTTTCACATGTGTAAGTATGTTATTCTTCGTTCAACCCTCAGTTGTACTCGTGAAAAGCAAGCGGAGGTTCCCTTGATATACCCTGAGGGTCAAATGCATAAATATACTGCATAAAGCATGAGCAATCTTTACCCTTTTGGTGTAAAAAAATCAGAAATAAAATATTGGAAGAATATTTGAAATGATCAAAGTGAAGGGTTTAGGGTTTAGGGTTTAGTGTTTAGGGTTTTAGTGTTTAGTGTTTAGGCTTTAAGGTTTAGGGTTTATGATTTAGGGTTGGAGGGTTTATGGTTTATGATTTTAGGGTTTAGTGTTTATGGTTTAGGGTTTAGGATTTAGGTTTTAGGGTTAGGGTTTTAGTGTTTAGTGTTTATGGTTTTAGCGTTTAGTGTTTATGGTTATAGGGTTTATGGTTTAGGGTTTTAGGGTTTATGGTTTTAGGGTTTATGGTTTTAGGGTTTAAGGTTATATGGTTTAGGGTTTAGTGTTTTAGTGTTTAGGGTTTTAAGGTTTAGGGTTTTGGTGTTTAGGGTTTTATGGTTTATGGTTTTAGGGTTTTAGGGTTTAGGCTTATTCGGAGGAACCGGTGAAAATATTAGCTTGGGTTCGAAAATATGACTCAAACCTGTAAATTTCAATGGGAATAAATCGAAAGGGAAAGCTGGTTACTGGATTCATTTTTTGGTTTCGAAATACACAAAGTTTTCCCTGAAACTAGAACACTTTACTTGGAGTCCTCTTTCACGCACAATCCCACAACAAATTTATATATAATAACACATTATATAATTCAATCATTCACAAATAAACATCTAAATTCAACCATATGAACTTACCCGGCTGATTTGTAGAAGATATTGTAATTTAGGGACTATTCCGCAACTTTTTCTTTTCCTCGTTCTTCTTTGGATTCTTGATCTATAATATAAAATGTTTCCACTCATTAGAATTTATTTGATTTCTATTTCACTTCACAATGTATGCTGTTCAACTTTCAAATTTACACTTTTACCCCAATATACAGTTTTTACAATTTAGTCCCTGCTCAATTCACCCATCAATCAAACTAATTTTTCTCAATTAACACTTTATTTTATCATTATAAACTATTTAAAACCCTTTTATATTCTAAATTTCAACAGCAACCTTCAATTCACAACTTTTTCACAATTAGGTCCTAAATATCATTTCCTATCAAAATCACCTAATAAAACCACCTTAATATGAAATTAGAACTTAAATTTCATAATAATTCATCATAAAATTCCCTTACCCATCCAGGGTAACTTCCAATTTCACCCATAAAATCAAAAACTAGTGAATTCTATAAGTGGACCTAATTGTAAAAGTCATAGAAACATAAAAATTGTCAAGAAAAAGCAAGAATTAAACTCACATGATGTAAAAATATGAAAAGCCAGCTTTCTCCAAACCTTCTATGGCGTTTTGGCTGAGAAAATAAGAAGAGATCTCTAGATTCTTCAATTTTGTCCTTATTTTATATGTTAAAATTGTAAAATTTCCAATTTTGCCCTTATTTTTCTGCTGATTTTCTTGCCCTTGCCGTCCAGCCTATTCACTTTTAGGCTTAATTTCCCTTTAAATCCTCTTTCTTTTAACACTTGAGCTATTTAATCCTTTCACGCCACTACTATCTTTCTAGAAGGCCAAAATTAAACTTCTAAAAACACTCATCTAGGATTCGAACCTTGGACCTCCTTGCTAGCTATTTAGCCACCTCCTTACACCCTAAGTGGCGTCACTTAACCACTCCACCACTAGGCTTTTTGATGCTATTTTCCCATAACTTTATTTAAAATCCTAATTACTTGCCAACCCTGATTCTTCTGATAATTAAATTCTAATTTCTTCTACCCCTTAATTCAAACTCAACCTTTAACTAAGACCTACTAAAATTATCGCTTGGATAAGAATATTAAACTCAATTTTTATTAAAACTGACAATAAAAAAAGTTGGGGATTTTAGGATTTTTGGGTTTCGGGATTTTGGGGCGTTACACGAGGGGTGTTACACCTATTCTTGAAAAACTCTTTGCAACTGTCAAGAACCTTGTTTTGCATTTGCATGTTGGCAAATAAGGGAAAAAACTCACTCACCTCACAGACCATCAATTCAACATAAATCCTTAACACTACAAACCTTACCATTCATAGAAGTTCATATAACCAATAATCATCAATATAAATTCTACAAATTACTTAATTCAAACAATCTATACCATGTATCTAACACTCATACAGCTTCATGATTAATACAATTATTAGGCAATTAAAATGCAAATAAACATAATAAGTTTACCTGTGATTCGCTTGAATTAACCAAAATACGACTCAAAAGGCTCTCCTTTCAACAAAATCACAAGCAACCTATCAATGTCCCAACCAAGAACTTTACAAAAAACCAATCCAAAAGCTCTATTTGTAACATCCTGAAAATTTATACAGTAAGATAAATAAAGTGACAAGAAAAGGAAAATTGAGTTATGTCACTGGGAAGTATATTATGACATATTGACTCAAGAAAGGACTAAATTGTAGAAGTGAGAAAAGTTTTGTGGCCCAAGAGTAAATACTCAAAATTTGAGGGATTAAAGTGTAAATATAAAAAAGTTTAAGGGATAATACTACAAATATCTTAAGGGTGGAAGGATCTAGAAACCAAGGAAAAATTGATGAATTAGGACCAAATTGAACAGGTGAAGAATTATGAGGGACTAAATTGTAATTTTACCAAAATTAAGTGATGACTCAATAATAAATTTTAAAAGGTAACAAAGGGAAAAATGGTCAATTGGAAGAGACAGAAATCTAGAAAGTAATGACGATGTTGGAGATATTTTAGATTAATTAATTAATTAAGTATTAGTTATTAATATTTTAATTTGATTTTTTTATATGATATTTTATTATTTTATTATTATTTTATTAGTATATATAAAGAAAGAAAGATGAGGAAATTCTCATTCATTTTCCATGCATTCACGTAAGGAAGAAGAGAAGAGAAGAAAGAAACTTTTCATTCTTTACAATTTAGTCCTTCTACCAAAATTTCACCATTTTCACCGAGAAATCAAAAGAATTTCCATAGCTACCAAGGGAGAAAAATGTTAAGGAGACTATGGGGAGTTAGAATATCAAATTGGATTCAAGGAATAGAAGCTGGAGGAGAGAGAAAATCAAATTAAAGATTGGAATCAATCGAACAAGGTAAGTACATCAGTATTTCAATATATTTTTAAGTTTGTTATTATTGAGAAAACATGGAAATAATGTTATAGTAGAGTCCTCTTATATAAGGTTCTATGACCTTGATGAGTTAATGAAGGGAAATAAGAGAAAGTGATGGAAATTAATGAGAGTGGATTTAATTCGGGAAACTAAAGAGAAAGTTCGGATTATTCGAGAAAGTTTGAAAGCTACTTCCGATCGTCAAAAGTCGTATGCAGATTTGAAAAGAAGAGATATAGAGTTCAATGTGGGTGATCGTGTGTTCTTGAAAGTTTCCCCGTGGAAGAAAGTTCTATGGTTTGGTAAGAAGGGAAAGCTTAGTCCACGATTTATCGGGCCGTATGAGGTCATTGAAAGGATCGGTCCGGTAGCTTATAGATTGGCCTTACCTCCAGAACTTGAGAAAATCCATAATGTATTTCATGTATCTATGTTGAGACAGTATAGATCAGACCCTTCACATGTGATTCCTCATACTGAAACAGAGCTACAATCAGATATGGCTTATTCGGAGGAACCGGTGAAAGTATGTTCGCGAACGCTAAACTAACGAACACGAACACACCAAATAATAAATAAACGAACAAGAACATGATATTAAAAATTTAAAAGAACACGAACTGAACATGAACAACTTCAAAAATAGATAAACGAACACTAACACAGCTTTGTTCGTTTGAGATCGGTTCATTTACACCCATACTTTCCAATATTTTCACCTTATAAAAATTAAATTCAACTAAAAATATTATGTTTAATGTTAATGTAATATCAAACTATTAAAAATGTAGTGGATCTTTTTGGTAATTAATTTTTTGGAGGGCCATTTTGATATTTAAATAATATTTAGGGTCTAATTGGGTAAAAAAGTAAACAATTCCACTACAAGCAAGTTACTTGTTTCTGACCTTGATATTTGCAAGAAACTTTTGCAGGGAATTTTCCCGTTCTTATCTTCCCATTCTCATTCCCAACCCTTTTGGCCATTTTTCTTTTACTATTTTCATTCTCATTCTCATTACGATTTTCATTATTTTAGTATTGAACCTATAAATATAAATAAGGAGCCTATGCCATCTTCTATTGTCTAGGGTAAGAAAACAAAGAAACTTGACAAGAATCACTGGAAATGGAAATGGAAGGGAAAGTTGAGAAATCAAAACTCAAGTGGATATGTGTTTTCTGTGGAAGCAGTTTAGGCAAGAAGGGATGTTACGAAGATGCTGCTGTTGAATTAGGCAAAGAATTGGTACACTATAAACATGTCACTCAACTTGTTTCTTTTCTTTAGTTAGTTTTAAGATCTTTTTTCTCTGTCGTGTTGTTTTTGGTAAGGTGGCAAGAGGCTTCAACCTTGTTTATGGTGGAGGGAGTATTGGATTGATGGGTTCGGTTTCAAAAAATGTTCAGAATGCTGGAGGGAGTGTTGTTGGGTACGCTCATCTTTCATTATCAACCTATAAACTATTCACTTTCTTGGTTTTGATTAATGCATCTCATATCCTGTTAACAGCATCATACCTAAAGCTCTGAAAAGCGATGAGGTGCAGATCAATTTCCCTTCTTTCTTTTTTTCTTCTGAGATATGAGTCTCTAGCTTTTCAATGATGTCTTGAGTATATGTTGCATGTGGAGCCACAGATAACTAGTGTAACGGTAGGGGAAGAGAAACTAGTCGCCAACATGCACCAAAGAAAGCCAGAAATGGCCGCCATTCTATTCGATTGTTTTATTGCCTACGGTCCCATCTTCCTTTTTAAATATAATATCCAAATTCACACGGGCTTTACCCTTAATATAATATCCAAATTCACACGTGCTTTACCCTTTCTGTCCAACAAACATAACCAAAGAATGCTTACTTTGCTCTCTTGTTGGGTGTCAGGTGGGTTGGGAACTTTGGAGGAGTTAGCAGAAATGATAAGCGGGTCTCAGCTGGGTATCCATACCAAACCTGTAAGCAATAATAATATGCATAATGTTATTGTTTCCACAATAGAAAAGAAAAAGCTAATTTCTGGGTCCTTTGGTACCTCTCTTTTGAAACCAAACTTACGTTTCCAACTATATGCAAGTGGGCTTGCTTAATGTTGACGGCTATTATGATCTTCTACTGGCTTTCGTCGACAAAGCCGTGGAAGAAGGCTTTATCAAACCTCCCGACCGCCACATCATTGTCTCTGCACCAAATGCCAAAGAATTGATCCAGAAGCTTGAGGTGGGTTACTAATTGCCTTGAACTACTATTCCCTTCATTTTTGTCATCAAACGTTTGTTTGCTAACTACAACCAGTGTAAATATTGTTGGCGTTTTGAATCAAGTGAAACTGAAAGAATTGATTTAAGCTGTAATGAATCGCTTACTTTGCTTTGGTACTCAAGCAATGAAAAGAGAGAGTTAAACAACAACTGAGCTAATGTTTGCAACTAAAAAACTTGTCTGCAAACTGATCTGCACTTCTCACACTTCGATTTCATCAAGAAAATTACATTATAAGAAGTCATACAATGACGTTAATGCAGCATTCTCACGAACTGCAACATACATGCAAAATCGCATCTTTGTCAACAAAATCTTCTCAGCAGCATGGTTGGTCACATTTTCAACATATATGGAATGGACAATAATATGGAGGTTTAGAAATAGGAATCTCTACTTTCTTTGAGGGTCTTAGTTTCCACCATCTTGTTTGCTTGTAAATGATAACAGTGGTTTGTTTTGATTAGGAGTACGTGTCTGTGTATGATGGAATCATAGCCAAGGCCAGTTGGGAGGTTGAGCGGCAGCGTGACAAGTGCAAGGCTCATTAATTTGAGAACTTAAGCTAGTTTTTTGGCATTTAAAATCATGTATGGCCTTTGGTTTTGGTCTAGTTTTTTGGCATCTAAAATCATGTATGGCCTTTGGTTTTGTCTAAGCTCATTAAAGTTGTAAAGTTGGAAACTTTGGTTTTGGTTTTGGTCTCTCTTTATTTGAAATATTAGAAGAATATTTGAAATGATTAAAGTGAAGGTACGTATGTCTCGGACCATAAATCACGCCTGCATGACATTTGATAGTAAGAAGTCATAACACATACTTTCACATATGTAAGTATGTTATTCTTACCCGACGGTCAGTTGTGCGTGTTAGAAGGAAGAAGAAGTGGCAAAAATAGATTAGAAGAACATTTTTAATAAAGATTGCTCACGCTTTTTGCAGTATATTTATGCATTTGACCTTCAGGGTATATTAAGGGAACCACCGTTTGCTTTTCACGTGTATAACTTCTTCAGAGCTATTTTTGTGTTGGCATCATTTGTAGTTCGAGACATACGTGCCTTATCGTTGATCATTACAAATCTCCTTCCAGTCTTTTTCTACAAGTTATTCATGCTGCAGAAAAGTAACGATTGCTCATGCTTTATGCGATGTATTTACTTATTTGACCTTTGCAGAGTATAGAGGAAGTTTCCCTCTGCTTTTCATATGTACAACACGAGCTTGGGGGATGAATAAAGTCCTTACACATATAAAAGTAAGTGTTATAACTTCTTGAGATCAAATGTTGTGCAACCATGATTTATAGACATAGACATGCATGTATTCATGTTGATCATTACAAATCTTTTTCTAATCTATTTTTGCCAGTTATTCTTGCTTTTCAAACGTACTACTGAAGCTGAGGAAAGAGTAAAGTCCTTATACATGTGAAAGTATGTTAACTTCTTGGGATCAGATATTGTGCAAGCGTGATTTATAGTCCAGATTGCTCATGTTTTATCCAGTGTATTTACGTATTTCACATTCTCAGAATATCAAGGGAACCTCCTTTCGCTTCTCACAAGTACCACCAAGTAGAACAAACAATAACGTACTTACACATGTGAAAGTAAGGATTATAAATTCTTCAGATCACATGTTGTGCAACCATAATTTATAGTCCGAGACATACGTGCCTTCATGTTGATTATTAAAAATCTAATTCTAATATATTTTTGCCACTTCTTCTTCCTTCTAATATATTAAAAATCCAAAGGCCGTCCGTTGTGTGTGTTAGAAGGATTTTTAATATATTAGAAGGAAGAAGAAGTGGCAAAAATATATTAGAATTAGATTTTTAATAATCAACATGAAGGCACGTATGTCTCGGACTATAAATTATGGTTGCACAACATGTGATCTGAAGAATTTATAATCCTTACTTTCACATGTGTAAGTACGTTATTGTTTGTTCTACTTGGTGGTACTTGTGAGAAGCGAAAGGAGGTTCCCTTGATATTCTGAGAATGTGAAATACGTAAATACACTGGATAAAACATGAGCAATCTGGACTATAAATCACGCTTGCACAATATCTGATCCCAAGAAGTTAACATACTTTCACATGTATAAGGACTTTACTCTTTCCTCAGCTTCAGTAGTACGTTTGAGAAGCAAGAATAACTGGCAAAAATAGATTAGAAAAAGATTTGTAATGATCAACATGAATACATGCATGTCTATGTCTATAAATCATGGTTGCACAACATTTGATCTCAAGAAGTTATAACACTTACTTTTATATGTGTAAGGACTTTATTCATCCCCCAAGCTCGTGTTGTACGTATGAAAAGCAGAGGGAAACTTCCTCTATACTCTGCAAAGGTCAAATAAGTAAATACATCGCATAAAGCATGAGCAATTGTTACTTTTCTGCAGCATGAATAACTTGTAGAAAAAGACTGGAAGGAGATTTGTAATGATCAACGATAAGGCACGTATGTCTCGAACTACAAATGATGCCAACACAAAAATAGCTCCGAAGAAGTTATACACGTGAAAAGCAAACGGTGGTTCCCTTGATATACCCTGAAGGTCAAATGCATAAATATACTGCAAAAAGCGTGAGCAATCTTTATTAAAAATGTTCTTCTAATCTATTTTTGCCACTTCTTCTTCCTTCTAACACGCACAACTGACCGTCGGGTAAGAATAACATACTTACATATGTGAAAGTATGTGTTATAACTTCTCACTATGAAATGTCGTGCAGGCGTGATTTATGGTCCGAGACATACGTACCTTCACTTTAATCATTTCAAATATTCTTCTAATATTTCAAATAAAGAGAGACCAAAACCAAAACCAAAGTTTCCAACTTTACAACTTTAATGAGCTTAGACCAAAACCAAAGGCCATACATGATTTTAGATGCCAAAAAACTAGACCAAAACCAAAGGCCATACATGATTTTAGATGCCAAAAAACTAGCTTAAGTTCTCAAATTAATGAGCCCTGCACTTGTCACGCTGCCGCTCAACCTCCCAACTGGCCTTGGCTATGATTCCATCATGCACAGACACGTACTCCTAATCAAAACAAACCACTGTTATCATTTACAAGCAAACAAGATGGTGGAAACTAAGACCCTCAAAGAAAGTAGAGATTCCTATTTCTAAACCTCCATATTATTGTCCATTCCATATATGTTGAAAATGTGACCAACCATGCTGCTGAGAAGATTTTGTTGATAGCATGCAGTTTGCATGTATGTTGCAGTTCATGAGAATGCTGCATTAACGTCATTGTATGACTTCTTATAATGTAATTTTCTTGATGAAATCGAAGTGTGAGAAGTGCAGATCAGTTTGCAAACAAGTTTTTTAGTTGCAAACATTAGCTCAGTTGTTGTTTAACTCTCTCTTTTCATTGCTTGAGTACCAAAGCAAAGTAAGCGATCCATTACAGCTTAAATCAATTCTTTCAGTTTCACTTGATTCAAAACGCCAACAATATTTACACTGGTTGTAGTTAGCAAACAAACGTTTGATGACAAAAATGAAGGGAATTGCAGTTCAAGGCAATTAGTAACCCACCTCAAGCTTCTGGATCAATTCTTTGGCATTTGGTACAGAGACAATGATGTGGCGGTCGGGAGGTTTGATAAAGCCTTCTTCCACGGCTTTGTCGACGAAAGCCAGTAAAAGATCATAATAGCCGTCAACATTAAGCAAGCCCACCTGCATATATTTGGAAACGTAAGTTTGGTTTCAAAAGAGAGGTACCAAAGGACCCAAAAATCAGCTTTTTCTTTTCTATTGTGGAAACAATAACATTATGCATATTATTATTACTTACAGGTTTGGTATGGATACCCAGCTGAGACCCGCTTATCATTTCTGCTAACTCCTCCAAAGTTCCCAACCCACCTGACACCCAACAAGAGAGCAAAGTAAGCATTCTTTGGTTATGTTTGTTGGACAGAAAGGGTAAAGCACGTGTGAATTTGGATATTATATTAAGGGTAAAGCCCGTGTGAATTTGGATATTATATTTAAAAGGGAAGATGGGACCTGGTAGGGCAATAAAATAATCAGAATGGGCGGCCATTTCTGCCTTTCTTTGGTGCATGTTGGCGACTAGTTTCTCTTCCCCTACCGTTACACTAGTTATCTGTGGCTCCACATGCAACATATACTCAAGACATCATTGAAAAGCTACAGACTCATATCTCAGAAGAAAAAAAAAAAGAAGGGAAATTGATCTGCACCTCATCGCTTTTCAGAGCTTTAGGTATGATGTCATTAATGTGATATGAGATGCATTAATCAAAACCAAGAAAGTGAATAGTTTATAGGTTGATTATGAAAGATGAGCGTACCCAACAACACTCCCTCCAGCATTCTGAACATTTTTTGAAACCGAACCCATCAATCCAATACTCCCTCCACTATAAACAAGGTTGAAGCCTCTTGCCACCTTACCAAAAACAACACGACAGAGAAAAAAGATCTTAAAACTAACTAAAGAAAAGAAACAAGTTGAGTGACATGTTTATAGTGTACCAATTCTTTGCCTAATTCAACAGCAGCATCTTCGTAACATCCCTTCTTGCCTAAACTGCTTCCACAGAAAACACATATCCACTTGAGTTTTGATTTCTCAACTTTCCCTTCCATTTCCATTTCCAGTGATTCTTGTCAAGTTTCTTTGTTTTCTTACACTAGACAATAGAAGATGGCACAAGCTCCTTATTTATATTTATAGGTTCAATACTAAAATAATGAAAATCGTAATGAGAATGAGAATGAAAATAGTAAAAGAAAAATGGCCAAAAGGGTTGGGAATGAGAATGGGAAGATAAGAACGGGAAAATTCCCTGCAAAAGTTTCTTGCAAATATCAAGGTCAGAAACAAGTAACTTGCTTGTAGTGGAATTGTTTGCTTTTTTACCCAATTAGACCCTAAATATTATTTAAATATCAAAATGGCCCTCCAAAAAATTAATTACCAAAAGGATCCACTACATTTTTAATAGTTTGATATTACATTAACATTAAACATAATATTTTTAGTTGAATTTAATTTTTATAAGGTGAAAATATTGGAAAGTATGGGTGTAAATGAACCGATCTCAAACGAATAAAGCTGTGTTAGTATTCGTTTATCTATTTTTGAAGTTGTTCATGTTCGGTTCGTGTTCTTTTAAATTTTTAATATCATGTTCTTGTTCGTTTATTTATTATTTGGTGTGTTCGTGTTCGTTAGTTTAGCGTTCGCGAACATACTTTCACCGGTTCCTCCGAATAAGCCATATCTGATTGTAGCTCTGTTTCAGTATGAGGAATCACATGTGAAGGGTCTGATCTATACTGTCTCAACATAGATACATGAAATACATTATGGATTTTCTCAAGTTCTGGAGGTAAGGCCAATCTATAAGCTACTGGACCGATCCTTTCAATGACCTCATACGGCCCGATAAATCGTGGACTAAGCTTTCCCTTCTTACCAAACCATAGAACTTTCTTCCACGGGGAAACTTTCAAGAACACACGATCACCCACATTGAACTCTATATCTCTTCTTTTCAAATCTGCATACGACTTTTGACGATCGGAAGTAGCTTTCAAACTTTCTCGAATAATCCGAACTTTCTCTTTAGTTTCCCGAATTAAATCCACTCTCATTAATTTCCATCAATTTCTCTTATTTCCCTTCATTAACTCATCAAGATCATAGAACCTTATATAAGAGGACTCTACTATAACATTATTTCCATGTTTTCTCAATAATAACAAACTTAAAAATATATTGAAATACTGATGTACTTACCTTGTTCTATTGATTCCAATCTTTAATTTGATTTTCTCTCTCCTCCAACTTCTATTCCTTGAATCCAATTTGATATTCTAACTCCCCATAGTCTCCTTAACATTTTTCTCCCTTGGTAGCTATGGAAATTCTTTTGATTTCTCGGTGAAAATGGTGAATTTTTGGTAGAAGGACTAAATTGTAAAGAATGAAAAGTTTCTTTCTTCTCTTCTCTTCTTCCTTACGTGAATGCATGGAAAATGAATGAGAATTTCCTCATCTTTCTTTCTTTATATATACTAATAAAATAATAATAAAATAATAAAATATCATATAAAAAAATCAAATTAAAATATTAATAACTAATATTAAATTAATTAATTAATCTAAAATATCTCCAACATCGTCATTACTTTCTAGATTTCTGTCTCTTCCAATTGACCATTTTTCCCTTTGTGATCTTTTAAAATTCTATTATTGAGTCATCACTTAACTTTGGTAAAATTACAATTTAGTCCCTCATAATTCTTCACCTGTTCAATTTGGTCCTAATTCATCAATTTTTCCTTAGTTTCTAGATCCTTCCACCCTTAAGATATTTGCACTATTATCCCTTAAACTTTTTTATATTTACACTTTAATCCCTCAAATTTTGAGTATTTACTCTTGGGCCACAAAACTTTTCTCACTTCTACAATTTAGTCCTTTCTTGAGTCAATATGTCATAATATACTTCCCAGTGACATAACTCAATTTTCTTTTTCTTGTCACTTTATTTGTCTTACTGTATAAATTTTCGGGATGTTACAAATAGAGCTTTTGGATTGGTTTTTTGTAAAGTTCTTGGTTGGGACATTGATAGGTTGCTTGTGATTGAAAGGAGAGCTTTTGAGTCGTATTTTGGTTAATTCAAGCGAATCACAGGTAAACTTATTATGTTTATTTGCATTTTAATTGCCTAATAATTGTATCAATCATGAAGCTGTATGAGTGTTAGATACATGGTATAGATTGTTTGAATTAAGTAATTTGTAGAATTTACATTGATGATCATTGGTTATATGAACTTCTATGAATGGTAAGGTTTGTAGTGTTAAGGATTTATGTTGAATTGATGGTCTGTGAGGTGAGTGAGTTTTTCCCCTTATTTGCCAACATGCAAATGCAAAACAAGGTTCTTGACAGTTGCAAAGAGTTTTTCAAGAATAGGTGTAACACCCCTCGTATAACGCCCCAAAATCCCGAAACCCAAAAATCCTAAAATCCCCAACTTTTTTTATTGTCGGTTTTAATAAAAATTGAGTTTAATATTCTTATCCAAGCGATAATTTTAGTAGGTCTTAGTTAAGGGTTGAGTTTGAATTAAGGGGTAGAAGAAATTAGAATTTAATTATCAGAAGAATCAGGGTTGGCAAGTAATTAGGCTTTTAAATAAAGTTATGGGAAAATAGCATCAAAAAGCCTAGTGGTGGAGTGGTTAAGTGACGCCACTTAGGGTGTAGGGAGGTGGCTTAATAGTTAGCAAGGAGGTCTAAGGTTCGAATCCTAGATGAGTGTTTTTAGAAGTTTAATTTTGGCCTTCTAGAAAGATGGTAGTGGCGTGAAAGGATTAAATAGCTCAAGTGTTAAAAGAAAGAGGATTTAAAGGGCAATTAAGCCTAAAAGTGAATAGGCTGGACGGCAAGGGCAAGAAAATCAGCAGAAAAATAAGGGAAATAAGGGCAAAATTGGAAATTTTACAATTTTAACATATAAAATAAGGACAAAATTGAAGAATCTAGAGATCTCTTCATATTTTCTCAGCCAAAACACCATAGAAGGTTTGGTGAAAGCTGGATTTTCATATTTTTACATCATGTGAGTTTAATTCTTGCTTTTTCTTGACAATTTTTATGTTTTTGTGACTTTTACAATTAGGTCCACTTATAGAATTCACTAGTTTTTGATTTTATGGGTGAAATTGGAAGTTACCCTGGATGGGTAAGGGAATTTTATGATGAATTATTATGAAATTTAAGTTCTAATTTCATATTAAGGTGGTTTTATTAAGTGATTTTGATAGGAAATGATATTTAGGACCTAATTGTGAAAAAGTTGTGAATTGAAGGTTGCTGTTGAAATTTAGAATATAAAAGGGTTTGAAATAGTTTATAATGATAAAATAAAGTATTAATTGAGAAAAATTAGTTTGATTGATGGGTGAATTGAGCAGGGACTAAATTGTAAAAACTGTAAATTGGGGTAAAAGTGTAAATTTGAAAGTTGAACAGCATAAATTGTGAAGTGAAATAGAAATCAAATAAATCCTAATGAGTGGAAACATTTTATATTATAGATCAAGAATCCAAAGAAGAACGAGGAAAAGAAAAAGTTGCGGAATAGTCCCTAAATTACAATATCTTCTACAAATCAGCCGGGTAAGTTCATATGGTTGAATTTAGATGTTTATTTGTGAATGATTAAATTATATAATGTGTTATTATATATAAATTTGTTGTGGGATTGTCCGTGAAAGAGGACTCCAAGTAAAGTGTTCTAGTTTCAGGGAAAACTTTGTGTATTTCGAAACCAAAAAATGAATCCAGTAACAAGCTTTCCCTTTCGATTTATTCCCATTGAAATTTACAGGTTTGAGTCATATTTTCGAACCCAAGCTAATATTTTCACCGATTCCTCCGAATAAGCCTAAACCCTAAAACCATAAAACCATAAACCCTAAAACCCTAAAACTCTAAACCCTAAACCATATAACCTTAAACCCTAAACCCTAAACACTATAACCTTAAACCCTAAACCATATAACCATAAACACTAAACACTAAAACTATAAACCCTAAAACCCTAAAACCCTAAACCCTAAACCCTAAACCCTAAACCCTAAACCCTAAACACTAAACCTTAAACCCTATAATCCTAAACCCTAAACCCTAAAACCATAAATCATAAACACTAAACCATAAAACCCTAAACACTAAACCCTAAACCCTAAACCCTTCACGTTGATCATTTCAAATATTCTTCCAATATTTTATTTCCAATTTTTTTACACCAAAAGGGTAAAGATTGCTCATGCTTTATGCAGTATATTTATGCATTTGACCCTCAGAGTATACCAAGGGAACCTCCGTTTGCTTTTCACGAGTACAACTGAGGGTTGAACGAAGAATAACATACTTACACATGTGAAAGTATGTATTATAACTTCTTGGGGGATGAGTAAAGTCCTTACACATATAAAAGTAAGTCTTATAACTTCTTGAGATCAAATGTTTTGCAACCATGATTTATAGCCAGAGGCATGCATGTCTTCACGTTGATCATTACAAATCTTCTTCTAATCTATTTTTGCCACTTAAATCGTATGCATGTCTTCACGTTTTTTAAGAGTAAGTGGAATTTATAAAAATCATTTAATACAATTGACTAATAGAAAAAGAAAAAAGGCCCAATGTTGTGGAATTTGGAGCTAAAATATTAAAATAAAACTGAGTTTAGCCCATTCTTGGAACCGAACCGAACCGAACCGAACCGAACCGAACCGAACCGAACCGAAGATGCTTCCCTGCGCCTTGTAACGCGTAAAAGATGTCGAAGGTTGGAGCACAATCTCATAAACAAAAACCAAAAAACCTCCAAAATTATTTTCAGATTGGAGAGAGAGAGGGCTCAAACCTGCTCTCTCCCTCCTCGGTTTATTCTAAATTCGAAAGCAAAAGAATAAATAAACCCTAAGATTTTCTTCATTCTTTTTCCATTATATCCCTTTCTTTTTCTTCCATTTCGTTTAAAATTTCATTTTTTTTCATACAAAAGAAACAAATTCTGTGCAGTGTTGACAATCGTATGCCCCTTCCCAACAAAGTTCGATCTTTTGATGCGACGATCGCATGCTCGAAATCGGGTTGAATCCAAATCCAAATCGACTACCAACCCACAAAAGATGGACCCAATTAAGCTCCAAATCCGATCCAATTCCCGATCTACCGCTCTCTTTTCGCGAAACTCTCGTCAAACCAAGCCGATCCCTTCTTTCATCGCGGTTTCAATCGCCATATCTCTCGCCTTGTTTGCTTTTATTTACATATTCTTTTTCTCCTCCAAAGGTTCCGTTAAGTACGGGATCATAATCGATGGGGGAAGCACGGGGACGAGGATTCACGTGATTAGGTACAGAGTTGACGGAGGGAAGAACCCGGTTTTCGATTTTAAAGAAGGGTTGGATAGCTTGAGGGTTAATCCGGGATTGTCGGCGTACGCTGAGGATCTGGCAGGAGCAGGGTATTCGTTGAATGAGCTTTTGGAGTTTGCGAGAAGGAAAGTTCCCAAGAAACAGTGGGGAGAGACGGAGATTAGGTTAATGGCAACGGCGGGGATGAGATTGTTGGATGATGAGGTGCAGGAGAGGATTTTGGGGCAGTGCAGGAAGGTGCTTAGGGTGTCTGGTTTCAAGTTCCGCGATGACTGGGCTTCCGTTATTACAGGTAATACAATGTGCATGGTTTTGAGTGAGTTTATTGAGACAATGTGGGTGATAGTGTATGACTTTATGTTGATTCTAAGGTAGGACAATGCTTGTCTGTACTCTGTCTTGGTCCTCTTTGGCTGAAGTCATATATCAAAGGTAGAATCATAAAAATTGGTGAATTTTTATGCTTCTTTATGGCGGCTATATTTGTATGTTATTTGTTATGTTTTCAGGGCTTCAAGAGAAATCAGCTCTTGTAGTTTCAGTCTTATGTTTGTATTATTGTTTCTGATCCCTGATCGACATTTTGAGACTAAGTTTTGGATTCTATGATTGTCTTAGGCTCTGATGAGGGGGTGTATGCGTGGGTTGTTGCAAACTATGTACTTGGTACTCTTGGAGGTAATCCTCTGCATACAACTGGAATCATTGAACTTGGTGGCGCTTCTGCTCAGGTTCGTTTTTGACCTTTAGTCTACCTTGCTTCTAGATTCCTTAATTTGAAATCTTTTCTTTAGTGTTGGGATATAGTTAAACCAGAATTTGCAAGTCATCTGAGCCTCCAGTTAGTGACATTTCCTTGAACCTATTTCTTATGTCTACTTTTTATTTCTTTATTTTTTATACATTTCAATTAATTGCAAATGCATTTAATGGTATATATGTCCTTTTCTTAAGATCACCATTAAATTGCTGCTAGACTTATATTTCAGGTAACCTTTTTCTCAAATGAGCCTATGCCTTCTGAATTCTCACGCTCCATCAAGTTTGGAAATATCACTTACAGTCTCTATAGCCACAGCTTTCTTCATTTTGGGCAGGTAACCTTAGCATGCATTAGCTTCTTTTATTTATTTATTAATTTCTTGCTTTTATGGCTGCTATGCAAGTATCTTCTAAATGTAGGCATCTTATTCATGAAATACGGTTTAGTATTTTTGTCAATTTTTGGTCTTAGTGAGATGCTTTTATTATTATTATTATTATTTTTTCTGAAATAGATAATTACTGATTGACTGTTCTTCTGCTAAGTGTTTTTCTTCATCCCATTAAATAATGATAATAATTGCAGATCTAACTTCTGATTGATATTGCTATTATTTCAATATGGTTTTGCTTTTGATTTTGCAGTATTTCATTACAGATCATGTCAAGAAATCCAAAATTTATCTTGGAGTTCTCAACCTTTTTTTCTCTCTTTTTTCAGAATGTTGCCCATGAATCATTGAGGGCCTCACTTGTTAAAGGAGATTTCAGTCCAGGTATGTTTCAATGCATTTCCTTTCTGCCAAAATTTGCGGGTTCAAAGGTGCTTAAAGAAGTCTGGAAGTTTTTAATTGTGCTTTGAATTCAAAGCAGGAACTTTAGAGTTGTACTTTAATAATGTTGCAATGTTAAATCTTGTGGAAGATATTAAATTTGACTATGAACACTGTATATTATGGTTTCGAGTATTTAGGCCATGTTGGAATGTTTGATTGTAAAAGTTGTTTTCTGGTCACCATGACTATTCATAATTGAACATAATAAAGAATCTTTGGTTATTTCAGAGGATCTTTGCTACTTTTGATAGAAATGTTGTGTAGTTACTAGTTAGTTAAGCTATTATGTATGTATTACTCATTATTTATTCTTACCTTAATGCAGCCGCCGACTCTCTCCATAAGGAAATGTATATAGATCCTTGTATGCCTAAAGGATACTTTCCTGAGTCATCAAATCTTTCACTAGGTTCTGTGGCTGAAAAAAGTAAATATATTTCTGAATTTAAAGCTAGGGGTAACTTCTCCGTGTGCAGATCTGCTGCACTAATGCTATTACAAAAAGGAAAAGGTTACAAAACTATCTCAGAACCACCACATTCATTGGGTTACCTTGTGCCACAGGATACTAATCTTTACATATTCTGACATGCAGAGAGATGTTCCTATGATCACTGTTACTTGGGGTCAGTTTTCATGCCCAAGCTTCGAGGGAAATTTTTGGCTACAGAAAATTTCTTCTATACCTCAAAGGTATAGTTATATTCAGTCCTCTTGCAGGCTTATGCTTGCTTGATTCCCTTCCCCTCCAAGAAAAAGGACTTATGTGGATCATTTTAGCACACATCCTAAATCTATGTAATGTATGTTTGGATGTACATGGTTTCTGTACTATTAAATGCCTTACATTTCTTTCTTTGTCTCCTGCTGGATCAGTTCTTTAGGTTGCGCCAAAGGGCCTTTCTTTCCGATCTAATTATGGCGGGAAAGCATTTCTGTGAAGAGGATTGGTCAAAATTGAAGAAGAAACACCAATCACTCAATGAGGAAGATCTATTGCGCTATTGTTTTTCTTCAGCATATATTGTGGCCTTGCTTCACGATAGCCTTGAAATTGCTTTGGATGATGAAAGGTATGTTTCCTGCTTTACTAGTTTAGTATCCTTGAAAGAAAACAGACCATGTAAATTCAATGATGTTTAGCGGGCAGTTGGGCAATAGTTTTATTTGGTCACTGAACTGAAATTCAATCTTAAACAGGATCAGCTTTGCCAATCAGGTCAACGATATACCATTAGATTGGGCCTTGGGAGCTTTCATATTGCAAAGCACAACCATCTCAGATGTGCAACAAACTGACTGGATAACTATTATTATGAGCAGTGATTCATCCACACTAATTTCAATCACCGCTATTTCTGCAATATTGATGTTTGCAGCCTGGTCTATATCAAAATGCAGGAAACCCCAATTGAAGACTGTGTATGATCTAGAGAAAGGACGATATATAATCACTCGTATAGGTAGAAGTTGATCTATCATTGTCGAGAGGAGATTTGAACACGTCATTATGATGTTGCAGCCAAGGAGGAGAGTGCATGTCTCTAGGGTATTTACTTTTTTTAATGCTTCCTTCGTTTCTGCACCCCCTTAAGGGCATCTCATTCATGGCAGTGGGAAATGTAAGATTGTATATTAATGGAGTTCCAACATGACTTATTGTAACATTTTCATGGGCGGGGAACTAGGACAAAAATGATATTAAACTCCCACTTTGTATTTATGGGGAACGAAAATCCTTAGTTTGTAATACCACTTTCCTATACTCTGGGAATATGTAAGGACTAAGGAGTGTGATGGATGTGTTTTGGGGGGGGGGGGGGGTGACACTTTCCTTCTATGTTATCCTGATTTACTGAGCGACAAAATACGGCCCTGTGGGAATGTTTAATTATTTTATATTTTATATTTTATATTTTATATATTTGAAGGAATTTCTTTTAAGCTGCTAAATATTATTACAGCAATGAAGTCAATGCCAATAAGAAGATAATGGCTTGTGATTATATCCTGACTTCACATCATATTCATCTTCGAACATGAATATTTTTAAAATAAAAATAATGTACAGAAGATAGAATGGATGTAAAAGTCAAACTAATAAAGTTAAACCTGAGACAAAATAATATGAACATAAAATGCCTAAACGAGTTGATCAGAATTTACGTAAAACAAAGAAATAAAATGCATACATGAATGTACCAGATTTAACATAAAAATGATACTTGGGAATCAAAGATAGATTTTCCTGGGAGACTAAAACCGCAACTCTCCACAATCCCCCTAATACACTCTTTCATCTATTACTTTTACTCTTTTTTAATTTAATAAATGCATAATTTTAAATCAATTATTAAAACCAAAAAAGTAAATTGATTAAATATATTCCAAACTTTCAGAGGAATATTAGTCCTACAAAATCTCCTCTAATCTCGGAAAATTCAAGTAAAAACGCGTAATTTTCTGTCCTTAGCAAGCACAAGTTGCCCCTTTTTTTTAGCTAAAGGTAATTTTTATTTATTTTTTTATTTTTAATATTTGCTTCTATTTTTGTTCCTCTCCTATCATATTCCTTCATTTTTCTTTTCTGTTTTTAATTTTCTCCTTCTCTCATTTGTTCGGAAATCTCCGACCCGCCGCTCTCACTCAGTGCGATCCCGGGTCTCTTTTTTTTTTAATTATGTTTTTTTTTCTATATCGTGTTGATGATTTAATTTTTTGGTTGAATCGTTGAATAAATAGAAAGAAATTGAAGAAAATTTGTTAAATTTGTAGAAATTATGAGCGATCACCTGGTATTATATGTGGATCGTCTTGTGAGGCCGGTTCCGGCGCGTCCACTTGAATCGGAGGCTGGTCCCTCGACGGAGGAAAAGGAGAAAGTGAAGGATAAGGAGGTTTTCCAAGGAAGCAAAGAGGAGGACCTGCTTATTCAGGTGGCGGAGTGCCGCATCTGTCAGGAGGAAGATTCCATTAAGAATCTCGAGACTCCGTGTGCCTGCAATGGCAGCCTCAAGGTATTTCATTTCTTTACCTTTTTTTGTTGTTAATTTGATAAAAAAAATTCTATTTAGAAATAACCTTATAAGGTTATGCTAATTTTCGCAATTAGCATTGCTTGCTTTGGTAATTTTAATGGGATATGAAATGATTTCTATGATAGCCATTGTTGAATTTTATATGTCCGGGATTGCAGTATGCGCATAGGAAGTGCGTGCAGCATTGGTGCAACGAGAAAGGAGATATAATCTGCGAGATATGTCATCAGGTTTCTACTGCAATTAATCCTTCAAAGTTGTTCTTTTTGTGAGAAATATGCATAGCCTAGTGGCAAATTGATGTCCTTTTATGTTGTTACAAGATTTTGAACTAGTATCTAGCGTTTTTACCATTTTAAGCCTTTTGTGATGTAAAGAATTGAAAGTCCACGGATTTTGAATCAGTAGTTGCTAATGATTCTTGAAGAGGGTGAATAATTTGCTTTTATGATGTGCTTGGTAGAGTGAAATAGTGAAAGTATGGAAAGAGAATGAATTTTGGAGCTTGTTTTGTAGGAAAAATATTTATTTTCCTCCTAATGTATAAAAACAAATCATTCCAAATCTGAGTGATAATAGGAGAGAAAACGAAAGAGGTGTGTGCGTGTATATGAGATTATGAATCCATTGTTTTAAATATTTTTTTATGAATCCATTGTTTTAAATATTTTTATCTTTTAACTTTAAAATGGTATAATAATACACTAACATAAATTTTATTTTCTTTATCTTGTTATTCAACTCTACTGAAAAAAAGGAGGGAAAGAAAATTACTTGTTGTTTCCATTTTTCTATCTTTTCTTACCAAGTGTACCGTTGAAGGAACATTTATGTTTTCTTTCACTTCTCTTCCATGGATTGGATTGTTGTTCAAGCCGCTAGCTGAATTATTAGTTCATCTTTAGTGACTATTGATATTTAGTTGTTGTGGCTCCTTGTTGAAATATTCTATCCTTTTAATTTGCTGTGCAGTCTTATCAACCTGATTATACTGCTCCGTCTTGCCCCCCGATGGACGAAACAGCTATCGATATTGGGTAAGTTTGATGTTCTCACATTTGGTGGCTGCTTTTCTTTTTGGTGAAATTGAGTGTATGCTATTCAATTTACAAAATATGATGTCTGTTAGAAGCTTTAATCTAAATTTGCTAGATAGCATACTGAATGATCTGTTTGGAAGATTCCATTGTAATGATTTACATATCTGTTTTATAGTGGAGGCTGGACAATCTCTGGCACCCCTCTGGATTTGCGTGATCCTCGCCTTTTGGCCATTGCAGAGGCAGAACGCCAGTTTTTGGAAACTGGGTATGACGAATATGCTGCATCAAATGCCACTGGAGCTGCATTTTGCCGTTCAGCTGCTGTAATTGTAAGCATTTAGATATGAATCAATCATCTAGACATATTAAATTTCATTCACACCATGTTTAGCATGTACTCCTAAACACCTCATTTAATTAGGTTTAACATTTACTCCCTAAAATTGGACCACCATTGATTCTATTTATAAATGTATATTAGCCATGTGCCAAGGAAACATTTTGATAAATTAATTTGGATAAAAGAGCTTCACTAAGGTGTATGAACTTTTAACCGAAAGATCTTTATGTTCTTAGTAGTTTTGCTCTCATTTTTCCCGATTTGGACATGGGGAAAACCTGGTTTTACAGTTTCATGTGAGTTTTTGGTTTTAGCTTCCAATTTCCCTCCTCTCATCATGGAAAATTTGAGCCATAACAGTAGTGGTGCTATTCCACTTAGGCCACAATGTCATTGGTCATCTCAGTTGATTTTTAATGTCAGCAACTTTCCTTTTCATCCCTTTTTGGGGAATCAGCTCCCACCTTTGATGTCTAACAGAAAACCACTTAGTAGGTTCTGCCTCGGCCATAAGCACTTGAGTTGAAAATTTCATTTGAATAACTTCCTTTTGGTTCTTTTGTCCTTTTTAATTTTTAAAAAAGTTCATTTCTTACATGACCTATGTAATTAAGAGTTAAGTTTTAAGATGATTGGTTTTTCCCCCATTTTTCCAGTTAATGGCACTTCTGCTATTGCGGCACGCAGTGACTGTTCCAGATGCCGATTCAGATGATGATGTCTCTTCTTTCTTCTCTGTAAGTTGTGACTTAAAGTTGCTTTCTTGAATTTAACCTATGCACTCCTCAAGCATTATTGTTACCGTGCCATTGAGCCATTTGTCTTAAACCGTCATTCCTCGCAGTTTTTCTTGCTTCGAGCTGCTGGGTTTCTCTTGCCATGCTACATCATGGCTTGGGCCATCAGTATATTACAGCAACGAAGGCAAAGACAGGTTATTTTCTTTTTTATCACTATATTCTTTTTCTTCACACCTTGAAACCACACATCATAGACGTGGTTTCGTATTTGAGTCGATATTATAACCCGTATCTGTATCAGGAAGCAGCAGCGTTGGCTGCCACCCAAGTTGCTTTTGTACTACAATCTGGGCAAAGTAGGGGTATGCATTTCGCAATAGCATCAGGACCTGCAGTGACACCCCACTCGGAAAATGTTTAAACTTATAGGAGGCATATGAAGTCCTGCACTGACATTACATTACATTACATTGGTAGTTTACGAGCAAATGAGGACAGCTCCCCCTTTAAATAAACTTGTAAAAGCCTCTCTCATTTTTTTTTTCCTGTTATCCCCAAATAGATTGTTGAGAATGATTTGGAGCTTTACTAATTCTGTTTTAATTGTTATGAATTTGGGTTCATATTTCATCGTCTTCTAAAACATTGATGTGTATTCCCGCAGTGCTTCAGCTTGAGCCATCGATGGGCCTTGTGCAGAGGTGCCCGAAACCTGTTCGGAGAAATTGAAATCCGATCTGGTTTCATCCGTGGGTGTGGTGATGTGCACAGATGGGTTAACTACACCGAACATTTTTAGTCTGTGGGTCAAATTTTATGATGATTTTTAAATTTCAAAACGTTTTAATCACGACATTTACTCAGAAAAAAAAATGTTGAATACCAATGAATTCCAGTTCATAAGCGCTCGATCTCATAGCACTTATCAGTGAGGCCCCACTGCTAATACAATTAGATTTCCTCTTCATAGGCTTGGGATTGGTTTAGGATTACGAGCTCCTTTTCTCTTTCAAACTTAGAAGAAAAAGAAAGAATCACTCAATTGGATGACAACCACAATATAACCCATTAAATATTCTTTTCCCCTTTCTAGATTAGTCTAATTTTAGTATTTTATCTGTTTGAAATTTTCTTATAAGTTCATTGTCTTGATTCTATATAAAATACTTTGTAGTTTAAAAATGACTACATCAAATTACAAATACATATGTATTTATTGCATAAATAATTTGATTATTACAGATTAAAAAAAAGTGTTAATAGAGTTTAAGAGGGTGTTTTTTTTATTCAAGCTTTTCATGCAATAAATATGCGTGTTTACATTTTGGTATAATGTGTTTTTGGATATATTTCATGTCAAATTTGGGTAGGCATTTAATGTCTGAACTAATTGTTAAGATGACAGAATATAAAGTGATTGATATAATATATTGATACTTTAAAGATATAATTAGAATGTTTTGAAACTTTAAGATTAATTTAAAATTTATGTCATAATTTAAAGACCATTAATGGAATTAACCCAAATTCACCATAAAAGAACAAAATTGTATGTTAGAAAATTTGGGACAGTTTATCAAAAGGATTAATTAGAGGAAAGTTGATAAGGAATATTGCAAAGAAAATTCCAATATATCAAAGATAATGCCATAATCTTATCCTCTGTAATGAAGGGCATTTCTTCTTATCCTTTGCCTTTTTTTTTTCTTTTTTTTTTCCTTTCAATTTTGAAAATATCTTATCTTATTAGAGTAATATTTGATATGAGCACATAAATGCAATTAGGTGGATGTTGTTGATCCACCCATAACTCCAAAAATAAATAAAAAATAAAGGACATTGTAAACTGTGATGATCAATATAATACAAAAACTGGGAATAGGGCCATGTTTGTGGGGTCCCAATGACTTAAAAATGTGTGGCAGTGGACCATGGAATCTGGTTCTTTAGGTTAAAGAAAAGAGTAGTAATGATTGATACAACACAAAGGTATTACTGCAGGGAAATTAAAGGCAGAAAATTAAGGGACAGTTTTCCTAGTCCTACCTCTTGTCCATAGCATTGAATTTGGGCACATTTGAGTCCTTAAAACCAACCCCATTACCCTCAGCTGCTCAGTTGGGATGGACATTTTAACAAATCCTCCATTATTGGGACATTAACCTCTTGTTGGTTGTTCTCATACCTGTTTCAGGGCTGTGACAATCAATTTACAGTTTTTTCTAATTAATGATCACATGTTTGAATCAAAATCAATCATTATTTTTAATATTAATTAACTCAATTCTAATAAATAAATTAAACGAAATAAATCTTAAAAGAACCTACGGATAATTTGATCACTCAATATTTTAAAACCTCAATCTTTGGCAACACACCTTAAATCTCATTTTCCGAAACAGTTTCAAGTTTCTTTATTCCTAGTTATCTAAAGATGCATTATATTGTAGGTCAACTAATTGGTTTTTTTCTTAGCAGGTCCTTGTACTATAGGTTTAACACAGAATCAATCCTTGTGAGCAATTAGCCTCTCCTGTTGGTTATTCTGATAAACACCAGTTGCTTAGTTGTTGTGTTAAATTAGAGAAAAATGACGTCTACTTCCAAAATTAAATGTACATGATGAATTGATTTACTTTCCAACCCATAATACAAGGACGACAGACCTAAACTACTCACATTTTCAACTCAAATTTAAGCACCCAAAACACAGATGCGCGTGCTTGTTTGATGCATATCACATGATTGTGATTAAGACATTGTTTTTATAGCTTAATTGTTGTGTCTTTGAACATGGATTCATTATTTAGAACTGCCCGTCTTGTCATTTTTCGTGCCTTAAAAGTGATTAAGACTCCTCCTCCTCAAAGCTTAGGGGAAAGCAATTATCTCTATTCCTTTCCAAAAACAGAGATTTAATTTTGATGCCTCTCTCTAATCAATTATACCTTACATTTGTTTCTTGGATTCTAAATTAAAAGCATGATTTGTAAAAAAATTGATATTTATTGATTCGAATAGTATAGAATTTGATGTTTTTATATAATATTTTGATATTAAATTTTATGAATAAAAAAATAATATTAAAATTCTCATTTAAGGATTTGACTTAATTCGACTTTAAATTTAATTAAAATTAAATGTAAGAAAAAAAAAACCATGAAAGACAAAATAGCATACCCACCAAACCAAAACATCCCTCTTCTCAATTTATTAGCCTACCGACGTTTTAACTTAATTGTCCAAAGTTATATGATACTAAAGTCTAGGTTCATGAACGCTATTTCAAAATGTGTTTAAACATTTTTTTTCTTCAACAAAATTTGTATATTATGGATTGAAGTGGGTATTATATAAATATTTTTTAAAATTGATTTAATTTTGATTAATATTATTTAATTGGTTATTTATATAAAACTGTATTAATCTATATATTTATAAAATTCTAACCGACTTCATATCATGAGTTAACTAGGAAATTACAAATATCGGTTTTTTTATAAATTAGTAAACATTATTATAAGGTTGTTTTTTATCTATTAGGTTTATTTATAATCTCCTTTTTTTTTTTGGTGTAAAAAATAAGTTAAACTAAAAAAGAAAACAAATGTTAAATCAACCTCTTTACTCAACAGATGCTCTTAAGTTTTGCTTGGTTTCTTCATTTAAAAGTTTAGATGGATCCCACACATGAGAATTTGTGTATTGTCTTGCCCAACAAACAGATATCTTGATGGTCTCTGTTAAACTTCATGTCAAACCTTGAAAAACGAATAGGTTTCTATTCTTCCATACACGCCATGCTACTAACCCAAAAAGGGTAGGTTAGGGAATTTTAGCCCATGGCAGCCACTCGTGTTGTTTTAAATTTTTCTCAACCCATTCAGTAATATTGCTTGAAAAGAATTGAGATTGCCAGTTAAGAAGGACAATGTTTAACCAAACTTCTCTAGCTGTTGGGCAGTCTCTGAGTGTGTGTAAGATGTCTTCTGTTTTATGTTGACAAATCGGGTAGGGTGTGTTATGGTTGAGCCCTCTTCGTCTTCTTTCTAAATTTGCAAGTAGCCATTGCTTGCAAATTAACCATAGGAAGAACCAAATACGGTGAGGACCTTGATATTTCCAAATTTCCTTCCATCTATCATCTCGAGAATTCCATGATTTTTTTGTTAACACTTGGTATGCATTTTTTATTGAGAATTTCCCAGTAGAGGCAGGTATCCATATGATTTTATCAAGCCCTGCTAAGTGGTATGGAGAAGGTGTGTCGATAATTTTTTGTATTATTTCTTCTGCTAGGTTTTCTCTAAATGCTTCCAAGTTCCAGACCCCTTATTTTGTTGTTATGTCTTTAAGCATGCAGCCATTTATTGTTCTATTCGAATTTTGAACATGTTTGAGCAGACCCAGTTGTCTTTCCAACTGTAGGAACCCAGTTGTCTTTCCAACAACAGATTTCCATTCCAACTCCAACTGACCAACATAGATTTTCTTTTAATAGAAGCCAAATCTTCTCAATTGCTTTCCATAGTGCAGAATAGCTTCTTTTTCCTATACTCTCTGGAAGAGATTTTTTCATTCCATACTTTGATCGTAGCACGCGCGTCCATAAGGCATTTTGGTTGGTAATGATATTGATTCCTAGTTTTAACAAGAAAGATTTATTTTGGTCTTGTAGACACCTTAGACTGAGTCTATCGCAGGTACAAGGTTGACATATTGTCTCCCATTCAACAAGTGCCAAGTTTCTACCTCCCTTGTTGGATCCCAAATGAATTGTCTTGCTAAGCGTTCAATTTCATCACATACCCCTTTTGGAATTTTCATGGATTGCATGAAATAATTAGAAATGGTTAATAGGACTGATTGTACAAGGGTAAATCGACCTACCATGGATAACTACTTTGCGTCCCAATTGCATTATTTTTTCCGAACCTTTTCAACCATAAATTACATTGTAGATTTAGAGATTCTTTTGTGGAGCAAAAGGATACCTAAATATTTGCCTAATTCTTGTACTTTCTGGTACGCCAAGATTCTACATATTCTATAACTTAAGTCGTCTGCTACACCTTTTGAAAAAAATATATTAGTTTTCCTTGTATTGACATAGTGCCCTGAAAAATTGCAAAACTATTCAAGGATGTTCTTTAGCAGCATGTCATGCTTGATATCCACTTTTGAAAAAATCACCAAATTATTTGCAAAGAATAAGTGTGACAAGTTTGGTCCAGCTCTGGATAGCTTAATAGGAAGCCAGTCTTTTGAGGCTATGGAAGTTTGAAAGTTATGCCCTAACCATTCCATGCATAATACGAATAAATAAGGTGATAAAGGGAAACCTTATCTTACTCCTCTTGCAGGTTTGAATTTTTCAGTGGATACCTCATTCCATAAAACTTGCATGGTGGCTGTTGTAATGGTTGACATAATTACTTTTCGAAGGTAATCTAGTATTCCGGCAGCTTGGAGAGATTTGTCAATGAAGTCCCATAGGACTCTGTCATAAGCTTTTTCTAAATCAATTTTGATCGCTATCCATTTCTTGTTATTTTCATGCATCGAGTGAATGACCTCTTGGGTTATGATGATATTGTCTGAGATGTTTCTTCCGACGATGAATCCAACTTGTTCTTGTGAGATAATTTTAAGGAAAACTCTTTTTAATCTATTGGCTATTACTTTTATGACTAATTTGTAAAGGACATTACAAAGGCTTATTGGTCTAAATTAAAATATTTCTTCAGGCTGAGCAATCTTTGGGATTAGGACGATTAGGGTGTTGTTGAGTTCTTGGTCGATGGGTCATCCATTGAACACCTCTTTAACTCAATCACATACTGCTCCTCCTATCTTGACCCATTGGTTTTGAAAGAAAAATGCGTGATAGCCATCGCTTCCGGGTGCTTTTAAAGGCGCCATGTCAAAGAGTGCTAATTTGATTTCTTCATTCGTGACCTCTTTACCGAGAAAAATAGAGTCATTATGCTCTAGAGGAGGAAATTGACTTGGAGGAAACTCTCCCATTCAGCTTGGCATTTTGCCATATAATTTTTGGAAGTAATTAACAGCTTCTTTTTGTATGTCTTCTGGGTCATATAGCAGTCTTTGTTTGAGTTGCAGAGTGTAGTAATACGATTAATTTTCCTTCTATGCATTGTTCGACTATGAAAAAAATTTGTATTTCTATCTCCTAATTTGAGACAATCACATTTGGATTTTTGCTTCCACAGTAATTCTTCATGGCCAAGAACATTCTCTAGTTCTTCTCTAATACTTATTTCTCTCTAGGCTAGGGAGTTCGAATTTGATTTTTCAAGTTTCATTTGTACCGAACTTAAAACTTTCATTAGTTTTTGTTTGTGAATCCCAATGTGCCCATAGACATTTTTGTTCCAGTTTTTTAAACTGATAGTGAGCTGATCTAAAGTGTTGTACATGTCTTCCCTGTAATGCCAGAAGCTCTTGACTATGTTGGAAAAATCTTGATGTTGTGCCCATCCAACAAGAAACCTAAATGGTCGTCCTTTAGGGAGTTTGAATTCTGGATTAGCGTTGACAAGTAACGGCTTATGGTCTGACTTGATTTGAGTGAGATGTGTTGTTAAACAATGAGGAAAAAATTGGCACCAAGCTGCATTGTTTATTGCTCAATCTAATTTTTCGAAGAATCCTCCTCGTTGCCAAGTAAAAGAGGGCCCTCAAAATCCTAGATCCTGTAGATTTTTGGATTTTATGAATTCTCCAAAATGTAGGCATCTTTTTTCCTATGGTGCTACCACCTTTTTTGTCTTCTTTAGAGAGAATAGCGTTAAAATCTTTTATTACCATCCAAGGGGTATTATCGAACGGTAGAGTTATTTTTAAAGCTTCCTATAAACTTTTCCTCTTTGTACTGTTGGGGCTCCCATAGACGATAACAATTAGAATGGGTTGCATCAGCCCTCCATTATATGTTTTAATAAGAATAAATTGGGGATGGTTTTGGATTATTTCAAGTTGGATTGTTTCTCTCCAACCGATCCAAATTCCATTGAAAAAACCTTATGCTTCAACTCGATGAAAATGATGAAAGCCTAATTTGGTGATTATTTCATCCGCCTTGCTACCACTTATTTTAGGTTCTAAAATACCTATAATGTCTGGTCTAAATTCGATATTATATTCTCTGAATATGCAAGGAAATTTAATACTCGCGCATCCTTAACAATTCCAAACGAAAAGAGATAAATTTAGTTTAGAATTTATCATAAAATATTAGGAGAATAATACCCGGCCTATTTTTGCTACTGTATACCGTCTTTGCTTCCTGCACGTCTAATTCTTTCCTCATTTGGTTCGTTGAGTAAATCTTGCTTGACCTGGTCTTGTAGCAATTAAATCATGTTTGTAATTGATTCTGTCAATAGGACTTTAGGAGATGTAACTTTGAAGGGGATCATTTTATCTCAAATAATTCTTTTAAGTTTTTGGCCTTTCGTATTTCCATTCAGTTTTCCTTTAGTGGTCGCTGGAGAAGCATTCATTTGTTTCCTTATAGTATTTTTTAGTGCCAAGCACTTTTCTTGGTTTTTTCCTTATGAAACTGAAATCTTTAAACACCATTACTGAATGTTTTGTTGGATTTAGTACACCATTAGAAGGGGAGACTGCGACCTCGAGTAGACTTCCGACGTTGGTGTGGTGATTGGATTGTGTCTCAGAAATTGCTTCTGACTGTGTGTTATAATTTTCAGTTGCGATCTATCTCTCTTACGTCTCGGCCTGTGCTCTGGCCATCATCACGCCCATCACTAATTCATTTTCTAGTTGCAATGTCGTCGGGGCAGACGCTATTTGTGTTCTTCCCTAGGCGTCGTTATCTATTAGGTTAGTTTCTTTTTCTTTACTTGCTTCAAATTTAAGTTGCGTCGGACCTGGTTGGCCATGGTTTGCTAGGGTAAAACTGGTCTGATTTCCTTTAGGAAGTGTTTAGGTCCTTTTTTTTTCTTGGTTTGTTTCTGTTTGCTTAGACTTGTGTGACTTATTATCTCTTTACCAGGTCGTTGTTGGGTTTGGCTTGTGGAAGAGGCTCCATTTGATGCAGTTTTTTATCTAACGCAAACCCCAACTCTTTTTGGGCCAAATTATTTTTTTCGTGAACCTACTCTCTTGTAGACCCATTTCATCATTTAGGGCTTCTAAAGGCTGAAATCGAATATTTTCTTGTGTATTCTCTTTGCTGGCACCGTTGGTGACCTTTCCTTCTATCAGTCGGTACTGATTTCGTCTTTCAACGAGCATCCATGGGCCATAAGTGTTAGAGCTAGTCGTGGCGTTACTTTTCTTTTGTTCAGGCCTAGTCCCTTGAGTTGTTTTTTCCTCTGTGATGCATTCGTTTATCACTTGTTGCTCTGTCATCAGTTTTGGGAAAATATCCTAGGTATGTTCGTAGTGGCTACAAGAAAAGCATACCATAGGAAGGTATTCATATTTGATTTTCTGCAATACTCCGTTAATTAAAACTTGAGATATAAGGGCTTTTCCAAGATTGACGTAAACCGCTATTCTTACGAATCTTCCCCGAACTCCATTATCGATATTAAAGTTTAATTTTGCAACCTTTTCTATTATTCCCCCTATTTTCCAGAGTATTTTCCTCTTGTACATATGTCCAGGCAGCCTTAGTAGCCATATCCAGGCCACCATATTCAGGTAAGGTTGCGAAGGGCTAAATTCGATGCTCCAAGGTTGAGCAGTTAGGTATTATCCATAGACTATCCAGGGCCCCTGATTTAAAACTTTCTCAAAGTTTCCAGGGTTCTGGAACTTAGCCAGGTAATAATCATTCTCGATATCCATTAGTCAGAACGGTTGGTTTGGTCGCCATAGAGAATGAATCTTGTTCTGTAGAGTGGCGTATCCAATGTTCCTTCCTAAGAGTTTTATTACCACCGTATGTTCCATGTCTTTTATGAGTAATTGATTAACCCAATCAGAGAAATCAATTGTCGGAATACCGTTTATTGACTATCTCTTAATATCTTTATCCAGTAGGTCTAAATCATCATCTTCATCTTTGGTTGACATTTCTGTTTTATTGTATGCTCTCAGACCTGTTCTAATGAGGCGGTCTTTCTAGGATCTGGGTCTATCTAGGGTCGATACTACTTCTATGAGAACATCTGCAACACCATCTTGAGTGTTGGTTTTTCTACCTATTGGTAATCGACTTTCGCTTCGATCACTCTTTGTTTGCTCTCGTTCTTCAGACTCCATAGCATGTAGGAAATTGTTCAAATTATTGTTCATTTTGACATATTTATAATATCCTTTAAAAACAAGCAACTATCTTTCGTATAATAATACTTTTCAAATAAAAATTATCTTTTATCTTTTTTTATTACGATTCTCAAATAATTATAATCATTCAATTCCTAAATCAAAGCATATTAGACATTTAAACCTATTCAAATTCATGACTTTCAAATAATAACGGTGTCGATTAAATTAGTCCTCAATTAACAAAAACTATCGTTTACTTTAAAAGTACATATTATTCTGAATATCTTATTAAGTGGACGTTCATCATGATCAAGATAAAGTTTTAATGTACTTTAAATTCTAATAGTTATTAGAATTAGATCTCTACTTCTTTTATACTTCTTATGCCTATAAATAGAGACTCTGATGAAGCATTGTAGTCATCCCTTTTTATCAATAAATTACATCCTCTATTGCTTTCATATTTTCTTTGTTCTTTATTCTCCCAATCTCTCTTTATTTTATAACACGTTATCAATACGATCTTACTTAAAGTGATAGTTCCTTTTATCGACAATCAAATTTATCCTTCATGATTTTCAATATCTTTGATGACAAGATGCAAAGTTTTTTACAGGAAGTTTCTTTTATTTAATGTTTCATATCTGATTATTATTTTTCATTTTCTTTCATTATACGTTATCATTGTTTTGATTAACTTATTTTACTTTTTGTTCTTAAGGATGGTGAATGATTTGATATCGTTATCTATATGAAATCAAGAAATAATATTCACTCTTAAAGTTTGCTTTTTTATATTTGCTTGGAGATTATCTATTTTTCTTCATTACAAAGGATGTTTATAATCACTACTTCTCATCCATGGTAACGTAATCAACTTCTTTTGAAATTTGATTTGATTTCTATTAAAAAGTTCAATTTATATAATTCATTATCCGTATCTCTATAAATTTATAAAACCCTTTACACATTTAGTTATTGAGATTTTTATGTGGAGATAAATATTTTTTCATTTTTAATAGAATTGATTGGTTTAATTTTGATTTTGATTAAGATATATTATTATTGTGGAATATGAGTAAAAATACTTACTTGTTATGAACTTTGAGATATTCACCATGTCTGTGATAATTTCATATCATTGTAAAATTTGAGATGAAATTATATCATAAGAGGTGGAGATTAAAAAATGTTTATGTTTAAACTTTTATAGTTGTAAAGTTATTTTAATTTGACATTATAATATTTTGTATTTTATTGTGGTATGATATATAAAATATATATTATCTAACCACAATGATTTATTAGTGACATGAATTTATTATTTGTTACATTTAATATATGTTTTATTTATACATATTCATTTTATTTTTAGATGAATAAATAAAATTTTATTTAAAATAAATTAAGCATTCATTAAGGTTATACAATAAAATGATTATATGCTCTTGAAGAGCTAATATTGCATTAAACTGTAAAAAGCTCTTTAAGAGCTTATATTTTAGCTTATTGTGATACAAAATTTTATAAAATATAATTTTTTTTTGGATCAAGAAGATATGTGCTTAATAAAACCTTCATGTGCTCTTACAGTAGCAATATTGTGAAAATGACTTTAACAGTATTTTCGAGCGATCTCATACCTTCTAATGGCTAAGCAAAATAATAAGTTACTAATGAAAAACTATGAAATTCTTCCCACTAGTTTTGTTTCATTCCCTGAAGTGAATGTAGTAGTACATAACAATTGTGAAATATGAAAATATTGAGATCATGATTGTTGTTATGTGACTGGAGATTAATCCTGACAACATGAATAAATAGATTTTGATTTGAATTCCATGCCTATTTTGCGATGGTGATTATGAAATAAAGAATCAATGGAGGCATTTAGAAGTCTATCCTACTAGATTTATTACATTCCCTGAAGTGAATGCAAACATAAAGAAAATAAAAGATATAATCATGGAACACTAAAAGTGAGAACATAGTAATAAATAATAGAACAATGAGAGTTCTCAAGATAACTCTTCAAAGGGTAAAGATAATTTATGTTATCAATATGATATGAAAGATTATTAGGCACATATGTTGCATATGCCCAAATATTTTGTTTCTGTTAATATTCTTTGAGGAAGGATATGAGAATATAGCAATAAATTCTATAATATAGCAATAAATTCTATCATTATAGATAGAAAATATTTATATTATTTGGTACTAAAACAAACAAATATTATTCTAATATTTGATTGTACAAAATTAGTCGAAAGCTCTAGAAGAGCTAATATATTAATATCTTATGATAGTTAATCCATTGGTTTTAAAAGATATTTATAATAGATCTTATATTGAGATTGTGAATGAGGAAAAAATTATATTTCATATGAATCACTATTGCTATAAATATCTATTTTGAAAGGATGAAAAAGAGAGGATTGGGTTATTATTTATATTTATTTTATAATCTTTGTGATCTTCTTTTGTCATCATCCCTGTTGGAAGCAAAATATTTGACTGCGAAAGATCTATTTATGAGCAATAACATATGACAATTCTATCTAAAGCTCATTATGGTTGGATGCACCTGAAGTTACAATTTTTTTTTAAATATTTGAAGATTTTAACATATTCCCTAAAGCGAATATTGCATATAATTCGAAATTATATTTATTTTGTTGACTTAGTAACATTATAATATTCACATTGATTTAGACATTTCCAGAAGTAAATTTCACAATAGCACTTATATGTGGATACAAAGTAAAATGAATGATAGTAAAATTATTAATTTGTTACAATTTAGTACAATTGAAACACATGTTAAAGTAAACCAGAAGTTTACTGACACAAATGCATTTACTACTTGGAGTGACCAGTTAGACCATCCTGGATCATATATGATACGAAAATTAATTAAGAATTCATATGGACATTCATTAAGAACCAGAAGATTCTTTAATTTAAAAGAATTCTCATATGTTGCTTGTTCTCAATGAAAATTGATTATTAGAAATTCACTAGCTAAAGTTGAGATTAAATATTTTGCATTTTTGAAAAAAAATATGGGCTCATTCATCCACCATGTGGATAGTTTTGATATTATATGATTTTGGTATATACATCTATAAAACAATCACATACATGTTATCAATTTACAACCTGTTTTTTGCAAGATTACTTATTTAAATAATTAATTTCAGATCATGTAATTAAGACAATTCATCTTGCTAATACTGATGAGTTTATATCTCAATCTTTTATTGACTGAGTTTGAAAAACTTTTTTAAAAGTTTGCGCATAATGGTTTAGAGAATTATTGATTAAACACCTCTGATTAATGTCTAAACCATTACTTATGATAACTAAACTTTCTATTTCAACATGAGACTATGTTAACTTGCGTGTTATAAGCATCAAGCTAATAAGTGATAAATACTCCTCATTACAATTGGTTTTTGATCAAGAGTTGAATATTTCTCATCTTTGAATTTTTGTATATGTGTATATGTTCCAATTACTCCACCACAACGCACAAAGATGAGTGAACCCTCAAAGAAAGTTGAGAATATATGTTAATTACAAGTTTTTTTTATATTATTAGATGTTTTGAATGTATTCAAGATTCAATTATGACATGATTTGTTATTACAATTTTGATTCAATAGTTTTCTCGACATTAGGGAGAGAGAAATAATAACTTGTAATGAGTTAAAGGGAGAGTAATTCGAACCAATATTTCAATAAGGATAACTCATTACAAGTTAACTGCTAGATGTATTTACAAACGTAATGAGAATAACCAAGTGTTATATGCCATCTAATATTTTAATTTGAATCAAAGACATCGTAGGACAATCAGTTAGAATAAATAATAGATTCATCTGTTCTAAAGATGAAAATTCTTCTAAATAGTCATATGGTAGAGGCGGGTGCTCCAGAAGAAACTTAATACATAACTAATAAGTAAAACTTCAAAAGAGATTCAAATATTTGAAACTGAATTTTAAAATAATGAAAATAAGAGATCTCGATAAGTTTTGTCAATTCAAGAAAATATGGAACCGAATAATAAAAGTGATCGACAATGATTTTGCATGCAATATTATTATTAAAATAATGAAATAAAAGGAGGATCTTGAATAAATCTATTGAGAAATATAGACATAGAATAAATTGATCAAAATAAAAGACGCAATTCAAGTACAGTTAAATTCGTGGAGTTTTTGGACCAGTAGTCCAAATATCTAAAGGTATAAAGCCAGTAAGGGTGCAATTGAAGTATTTTTGCAAAAATGGAATAAAAATATAAAGTTTTTCGCTAAGTCCTGGCATTGATTGTAAAAAGATATAAGATTCTTTTGTGGTGGATGCAATAACCTTTAAATAGATTATTAATTGACAATTCATAAAAGTTTTAACTTGTGTCTAATGGTTATTGTTACAACATTTTATGAATCACTATATAGTGAAGTTTATATTAAAATCCTTGAAGGATTTAAGAGAAGCATATTGAAATTCTCAAGAAATTGTTCATTTATATGAATTAAAATAATTTGAATATGAGGTAAATTTGACTTAGTGAATAGTAGTTGAAAGATGATTATAAAATGATCTAAAATACTTATTTGTATTTTTATAAAAGAATCATGATTAAAGTTTGTTATGATTATTGTTGAATCTCTTGAAGAGATCAAAATATATTTCCCAAAATTTCCTTCACTCATGACTTTTAAAAGAATGGTAATATAAATGAATAGCAAATGTATTCAAATAGTCATTTGAAAGACTAGTATTCAAGATTGAATACGTAAAATATGAGAAAATATGTGATGCTTTCATAAGGGAGAGTAAATACGAGTTGCACTATTTTTCCCTTAATCGAGGTTTTGTCCCATTGGGTTTTCTTGGTAACGTTTTTAATGAGACAGCATATTATGCATATTAGGGGTGAGAAAAATCAGATTCGATTCGAAAAACTTGATAAAATTTTTAAATTTTGAATTAAATAGTTCGAGTTATTTGAGTTAATCAAGTTATTTAGATCAACTCGAATAAAAAATTATGTTTTTCAGTTTAAGTCGAATATGAATTACACAATTCGAGTTATCCGAAATTTCGAATAAGAAAAGGCAAAACTACACCATTTTGATAAATATTTACCTTTTCTAAAGTTAAAAGTCAAAATCATTAAGTTAAAAGGCAAAACTACGTTGTTTTGATAAATGTTTACTTATTAAGTTAAAAGGTAAAACCATTATATTGTTTATGTAGTTAAATAATTTTATACTTTGTTTACTAGTTAAATTAAAGGTTCATGTAAACGCAATATTGAGTATAAATAATAGGATTCGTTAACTTGACTCGACTCGACTCGAAATTTTTAGACTCAATTCGATCCGATTCAAAAAAAATTTAAATTAAGTTCTGTTGCTAAAATATGATTCGTCAACTCGACTAACTCGAAATTTTTTGACTCGATTCAACTCGACTCGATCGAATACTCACCTCTAATGCGTATTATAGATTGTATACTATTTTTCCTTCATTAGGTTTTTATTCCACAAGATTTTTCCTTAATAAGGTTTTAATGAGGCACATTATGTACCAATAGATATCCAATGGGGAGTGTTATGAATATCTTATTAAGTGGATGTTCATCATGATCAAGATAAAGTTTTAATGCACTTTAAATTCTAATAGTTATTAGAATTAGATCTCTCATTCTTTTATACTTCTTATGAGTATAAATAGAGACTCTGATGAAGTATTGTAATAATTCTTTTTTATCACTAAAGTGCATCCTTTATTGCTTTCATATCTTCTTTGTTCTTTATTCTCTCAATCTCTCTTTATTTTATAACACATATATTTTTTATGTAAGATTTTTATTACCCACGTAGTGAGTGAGATATAATGTTTAATTGAAAGAGTAAGTAAAAACTGAAAAAAAGAAGAAGATTAAACCACATTTTAGGGTTGAACTTGACAAATCTTCTCACATTAGGGTTTGATTTTTTTTTTCAAGTTAGGTTCTAAACTTGACGAATATTTTCACATTGGGACATGAATTTTTTTTATCCAATTTAGTCATTAAAAACCCTAAAGTTCAAACCTCAATGTAAAAACAATTACCAAGTTCAAGGCTTAACTTGGTTAAAAATTCAAGCCCCAATATGAGAAAAGTTGTCAAGTTTAAGTTCTAATGTGGATACAATTGTCAAGTTTAAAGCTTAACTTGTAAAAAATAATTCAGACCATAATGTGAGAAAAATTGTATCCCAAATAATAATTTAACAAAAAAAACCTAAAAATTCTACATAGTTGCTTTTATTCAAGGTCGAGCTAGGAGCATGTAGGGGTCTTGAACCCTAAAATAATAAAAATTTAATTTAATATTTTTAGAATTTATAAAATTTAAAATTAAATTAAACAATAAATTTAAGAATAATTTAGTTGGCCACTATACAAACAAAATGAGAAATTAGGAGGTTGTAAATGTTGATTGGCTTCCATTTTCATTTTGTTGGAAAAATGTAAATTTTTTTTGAACCTTTGAGGCATATTCTCGATTAGTAAAGGTGGAGAGTTAAATTATAAAATTATGATTTTAAATTCTACCCATGAGGCATTTATAATGATATATCTTATGATCAAAATAGTTAGGTGATGAATGAGAAATTGATGCTCAAAGTAAGCTACTTGTGAATATTTGTTGATGAAAAGAAAAGTTTAGATCCCACATTGGTTAAATACCAAGTGTGAAATATGTATATATATAATAACACGCTTTAAAGATTATTGATGACTAAACTTGAAATTTTGCCTCGCGCGTAGGGGGTTGGGACACACCTACACGACGTGGGTGATGCAAAATGTTTGGATTGATTGGGCTCAAGAAGGGCATATGGATATTTTAAAGCCCAACACGAAATTTATTTTCGCAGTAGATATTACATAGAATTTGCTTTAAAAGGACATATATTTTGATTTTATTTTATTTTATTCAAATTGATTTAAAGGATCCTTTAATACAGATTTGTATTTTTATTCATGGAAATTTTTGAAAATTCCTCTATATTGAATGGCTATAAAAGCGTAAAGAATTCTTCAAAATTTTTAACACACTCACAACGAATATATTTTGCTCTTGAAATTTTCTTCTATTTTTCTTTCCATATTTTCATACGTTTCCGTGATAGAGGAATGAAAGGGTTTGTTTGTTGATCACTACGGAGGTGTTGCTACTTCGATCATCTTATTGTTGTATCCTGGGAAACAGTCGACCTATATTTCTTTAAGTATCATAGGAGCAGTCGAATCTGTATTAAGAAAACTGTATTAACAAGCCTCAACATCTAATAAAACTTGATTCTCGTATTCGGTTTTTGATTTTTATAATCTTATTTATTTAATTAGTTTTTCATATATGATATTTTAAATATAAATATTTGTTTATATTATTTATTCAGAACTTATATTTAATATAATTATTTATATTTATATTTATTCGCTGTAGAAACATATTTTCCATCTATTTGTGTGAAAACGTATAAAAAGATAGGTAAACAATCAACTCTAATTAACAATGAAAATGGATTTCATGATTACAATTTACAAATGGGAGAAACAGGATTCGCACCTTCATCTAATTTTGTTATTTTAACTGCACTATTTCAACTATATTTCATAAAGTTTAAATTGGTTTAATTATCAAATGAAAATAAATTATTTAATTTCTAAGCTTTACTTTTTAAAATTTTATTTAATTGAATAACATTTTTAAATTGTGCAAATCCTAAAACCGACAATAAAAAAAAATTGGTAATTTAAAATTTTGTATGCAACAAATTAGGGGAAAAAAAAAACAAGTCAACTTCTCATTTTCCATAAAATATGAAATTTTCAGCTAAAATTCATAATTAAACTAATGTCTGTTTAATTAAAATTTAAGGGAAAAAAAAGTAATAATTTGAATTTCCATAAGCAGCAGCAGCAGCTATAATTGAGAAAAGGGTGAAAAGCATGACACGATGCATGCATGTTAAATTAATGACTAATTTGTCACTGAAAACACAAAACCAAAAGAGAGTTTATTGGAAAAGAAAATATAAATGTTTTAATAACAAAACATGGGTTGTCTTGCTTTTTGCGTTTTCAAACAACACGTGGAAGAAGATTAGATAACGGTTTATGTCCACTACCCTAGAATAAATATTAAATTTATATAAGAATAAGATAATATCAATATGATTTTTGAAACAACATGATAAAAAAAATAAAAATAAAAAATCATACGCATAATGTGAATATATAAAAATTAAAACTTTATATAAATAAAAATTATTAATATATGCTTAAAAAATACAATTTTACAAATATGTAAATTACTAAATTTAAGTATGGATGAGATGCCAAATAAAATATTGAGGTTTTTGAGATTTTAATCGCTCAATTCTTGTTTCTAAATTTATTTTAATTTAAATATTATTTTATGTTGGTTTTATTTAAATTTATTCAGGTTTAAATTCCAAAATATTTTAATTATTTATATGTTGTGTTTTGTAATGTATTCTAACTTAAGCAAGGTAATCAAATACAAAATATTAATTATAAAATATATATTTTGAATAAATTTGAGCCAAAACGGATTTTCACAAAAAAAAAAAAAAAGGTAAAAAATAGTTTTGGAGTAAACTACCGCAGCCTAGTAGTAGCAAAGGCGGATTCCTTCTACCTTATTTGTTGGAAAATAGTAATGCACTGTGTTATGTATCTTGTTCATAAAAGTGGCTGATTTAAGTTACTGAAATATTAAGTTAACTGCAAAGTTAGTAGGGGTCAATTTTATCATGCTGCTTTGGGTGTTCAAGTTGGTACATTAACATAAAACGACCACTTGTTTTTTTATCTTTAATAAACACCATTATAAACTGCAGGGTCAATGCATTGTCCTTTTTGCAACTGTTCATCATGTTCATCCCCTCACGTACGCATGTTGGTTTCGGTACCAGCAACCATTGAATTGCATTTGCTGCACACCACTGCACTGCCCCAAAGCATCAGTACAATATATATATATATATATATTCTTACTATTTACTGCTCCTAAACAATTTACCCCCCCACATACACGGTTCCTCCGATCTTAAATAATCAAGGCTCATTAGGCCGACTGAGAAAGAATTTAAGTTCTTTTTATAAAAAAAATACAGAAAGTATATATGTCTTTATAGAGAGAGAGAGAGATTTTCACACTGTTTTAGTTTCGGCTGAGAGAGGAGTTGTGACCATTCATCATCAACACCATCATCCATCATAATTAGTTCACAATCACACCTCTCTTCAACACTTAAACCATCCCTTTTTTCTTCCTATATTCACCACTTTTGGACCAAACAAAGCCAAATTCTCTAAGCTTGGCAAAAAAACCCTAACCCCACTAAAAGGTCCCCCCCTTTTCACCCCATCAATCCCTTCACCCCCCCCTTTTTTTTTTTTGTGAAAATGGAGGTAGTCAACACTAAAACCACCCCATACCCACAATCTGAGTCCTCATCAGAGACACACAACCCCAACGAGGCCACGACCAAGTCTTTAACCCTCCTCAAGAGCTGCACAATCCACCACCATATGGTGTTTTCTTACAAAGAGTGCCTCAAAAACCATGCTGCCGGCTTGGGTGGACATGCCTTGGATGGTTGTGGTGAGTTCATGCCTAGCCCTACTTCTACCCCGGCTGACCCTGTCTCTCTCAAATGTGCTGCCTGTGGTTGCCACCGTAACTTCCACCGTCGGGACCCTTATGATGCTCCTCCTGCTTTCATCCACCGCCTGCCACCCCCACCTACTCATCATAGCTCTAGTCCAAGCCCAACCCACACCCCTGGTCTAAGCCCTAGCCCTAGCCTTAGCCCAACCCATACCCCGCCTTCACCTGTCCCATACTCTTACTACTCTTCTGCACCCCACATGCTGCTTGCCTTGAGCACTGGCTACTCAGGGCCATTGGATGAGTATCACCACCATCCCAGAGTTGGAGTGATAGAGAAAAACAACAACAACCCAAGTGGGAGAAAGAGGTCAAGGACAAAGTTCAGCAAGGAACAGAAACAAAAGATGCATGATTTTGCTGAGAGGGTTGGTTGGAGGATGCCAAAGGGTGAAGAAAAGCTAGTCAAAGAGTTTTGCGATGAAGTTGGGGTCGATAGAGGGGTCCTCAAGGTCTGGATGCACAATAACAAGAACACTTTTGGCAAGAAATTAGAGGTACTAGCTGTTGGTAATCTCAACCTTGATAGCAACAATAACTACAGTGAAGACAATCCAAATGGCAATGCTACAATCAGCTTTGATTCCAATAGTGACACCCCACAACAATGAGTAACTGTATCCCACCTTCATCTTCCTACTAACAATCTGCATCTTGATTTAGCAAAAATATACTGAAATTTTTTTATACAAATATAAAATTGCTGCTGTTCTTTTTGGTTTAACTTTTGTTGATAGCCTTAGATTTATCATGTTTTTATTGCTGATTATGTGATCTAATTAGTAGTGTTGGGAATGCATGGAAGGTGAAACAGGATATGAGTTGTGAGGATAACAATTAAAAGGGAATGTTATTTTTGTCCACTGTTACTAACTGATGTTTAGACATGTCGTAGGATAATTCTGTCTTCTTAATTCGTCCAAAAGCTGCTGGTTTTGTTCAAATTTCGGGTATTAGGTGATGGTCCAATGCAAATAGTATTATTGTCTTTTACTAATTTATGGAAAAAAATGAGTGATTTTGCAGCAAAATCTTGTATCACTCAAATATAAAAAAAGGCCCTGTATCCGCTTTTGAGTTTGGTACACCTTGAAATGAATTAAACCCCAAATCCTTTTCATTCCATTTTGTTGATTCCCAAAAATGTATAATAGGGATTAGATGAAACAGAGTCTACCACAATAGCCTTTAATTTCAATTATTAATTACACCTTTCAACATTTCTATTTTTGTATATTATTTTCTTATCTAATCTTTTAAGCCAAGCAGCCTTTGTTGCTTTGATTAGTTTAGTTAAAAGATAATTTTAAAATATTACTTTGTTTACTTTCTAACTTTTGAGTGTCTAATGATGATTTCAAAGTTGGTATTACTTTTTTTATTCATCCACCCTCTGCCCATTAATTTATTGATATTATAAAGTTCAATTTTTTGTTTGTGGTCTAAATAAAATTATTATAAAGGATTTAATCAAAATATTTTTTTATTTTTTATTTATAAATTCATTTAAAAGCAAAAAAAAAAAAAAACCCTTAAATTGAATGGTTTAATTTTTTTTTAAATAATTAAAAGAAAATTTTGTATTTACTCAAAGAGGCAAGTGATGTGAATTTAGGCCCAAATCTAAAGAACTGTTTTGGGCTCCCAACTTGTCTTATCCTTAGAATTTCCTCTCTTCCTCCTCCTATTAGTCTAATAAACAAAAAGATGAACACGCAAAAACCATAAAAACTGTTTGGGTCAATTATTAAAATAATTAATTTTATTTACCTTATATTATATTTTAGTTACTTATATTTTAGTTACTTACGTTATTATTTTGTTATGAAATGATCTTTTTGTTGTTAAGATCTGTTATCTCCCAAACGGTGGTATGATGTGACAGTTAAAATAAATTTTATGTGCCAACATGGATATCCAATTGGGATGAGAAATTTTAATTTTTTTTATAAAACTAGAATACAAAATTTTGCCTAAAAACTCAATTTTCTCTAGTTTAAAAAGAAACAACAATTTTTTTTTTTTGTTACCATCAAGAGCAAAACAATAGAGGAAGAAATGGAGGCATCAACCTCTATATTACTTGCTATTGTGGTTGCCTATAATAAACAAATAAATAAATATGAAGCATGTCTTTTCTGTCTGTTATATATATAGAAAAACATGAAAAGATGGACCGTCATTTTACAAAAAAAAAAACCCATAATATTTAAACTCAAAATCGAGGTAAAGAACAAAAAGAACTCATTACTTATTGTAATCCATGCCTGGTCCCTCTATTGAATCAACTATTTGTTCTTCCATTTTGAGAAGAAAAATTCAATCAATAGATGGAGCATTCAATTTGATTTCTAAATAAAGCTGATTATGAAAATGGATGTTTTTCTGGTTAAGATGAAAAAAAAAATAAAAGAAAAAGGAGAGTAAGAATTTTTTTTTTCGAGTTCAAGGATTAATTTTTTGCATTGGTTTTGATTATTTTGGGAAATCAAATTAAAATTTTCCTTTAATTAATTTAGAAAATTCAATTAATTAAATTTAATTAATTAAAAATCAATTTTGCTTGGCAGAGAGAAATTATTTTATCGACCCTTCCACCACATCATCCATGGTTCCTTCCAAATTATTTAATGACATTTCAGTAAATTTTCTATGTCATTGATACATAATTTGATTTTTTTTAGGGTAATCTACAAAAAATAGTCACTTTTGTTTACTCCAGGTTACATTTTAGTCACTTATGTTTGAAATGTTACGTTTTAGTCACTTATGTTATTATTTTGTTACGAAGTGATCACTCTACCGTCAAGTTTTGTTATCTCTCTAATGGTAATCCTATGTGGCAGTTCAACTAGATTTTAGGTGCCAACTTGGATTTCTAAATGTGATGAAAATAGATTTTTAATTAAAAAAATTTAATTAATTAAAATTTTTAAACCTAAACCTTAACTAAAAAAACTGTTCATCTCTTTTTTTTTTTTTTTCTGTCTTTTCTTTTTTTCAATGGTTTTTTTTCATTTGACTGGAAAAACTATTATTAAGATCAAAATAGTTAAAATTAAATTGACCGCTTCATAAAAATGAATTCAAAAGAGGGTTCAAGTATGTCTTCTTTGCATTCCTCTATCTCTTTTATTCAATACTGAAAAACAAAAAGTTAAATTTTTTATTATTTAATGAAATCCCTAAATTAAAATTCTTGAAATTAAAAATCGGTTTCTTCTCGACTTCAGGTCACTTTATTGACAATGAAATCAATGTTTAAGCTTGAAAATGTATGGTACTTTTCTCTTGTCTAATGTTTTTCTCCAGTTGGATGGCAGGGCTAAAAATTTTAATTTAGAGTTTTTATTAAACAATAAAAAATTTAATCTTTTGTTTTTCAGTATTGCACAAAAGAGATAGAGGAATGCAAAGAAGACATTCCTGAACCTTCCATTGAATCCATCTTTATGAAGCGGTCAATTTGATTTCAACTATTTTGAACTTAATAATAGTCTTTTCAGTCAAATGAAAAAAAAACCATTGAAACAAAGAAGAGACGAAAGAAAAATAAAAAAAGAGGAAATGAACAGTTTTTTTAGTTAAGGTTTAGGTTTAAAAATTTTAATTAATTAAATTTTTTAATTAAAAATCTATTTTCATCCTATTTAGAAATCCAAGTTGGCACCTAAAATCTAGTTGGACTGCCACGTAGGATTACCGTTAGAGAGATAACGGAACTTAATGGTAGAGTGATCACTTCGTAACAACATAATAATATAAGTGACTAAAACGTAACATTTCAAACATAAGTGACTAAAGTGTAACTTGGGAGAAACAAAAGTGACTATTTTTGTAGATTACCCTTTTTTTACTTTAAATTCGGAACTTGAAATTGAACTCCAAACCTTGAACTCAAGGTTCAAGGTTCGAGTTCAGAGTTTGAGTTTATGGTTGAAGGTTCAAGTTTAAGGTTTGGGGTTTGGGATTCGAAAGTCATAGATCTTAACGGCAGAATGATAATTTCGTAACAAAACGATAATATAAGTGACTAAAATGTAATATAAAATAAACAAAAATAACTGTTTTGATAGTTGACTCAAAATGTTTTTATAACAATAAATCTCATCTTAGTTTTAAAATAACATCGATTAATACTTAGAATTTTAGAGTTTGAAACTCAATTCATTTTCTCTTATGTAAAAAAGATTATCATATACTAAATTGAGGGCAGAGGTGTTGTTGATCTCCCCTTCTCTTTTATTTATTTATTTATATATATTTAAAAGTAGTCATTTTCATTTTAAATTTATAATTTGGTCTTTTATTTTGAAACCTTTCTCTTTTAAATAGTTTTATACTTAAAAATGTAATTGGCCCCAAATATTTACAATTTGATCCTTCTTCAATTTAGCCTCAACATAAAAATTTTAAGTGTAAATATCTCTTAATTTTTATCAATTTTGGAATTAAGTAAATTAATTTCTTTAGAAATAAATATTTTAATTATTTTCAATTTCAAAAATGAAAATATAATTCGTAAAATTCATTTAAGCGACAATAAAAAAAAGAAACACGCTTATGAGGTTATTATTGGAAGTTGTGGTAAAATATTTCACACATGTAAAAAATTATATTGAAAAGGATGGGTTTGAAGTTTGAATAATAGAGCAAAAGTCAAACTTGTATTTTAAAGGAATTTATTTATTTTATTCAAAGGAATAATTAGAGGTGAGAAGCAATGAGAGTTATTGAAAATTAAGTCATCCATTAAGTTTTTTTCTTCGCCATTTTAATTTTTAGTTAAATAGTAATCATGAAATATTAAACTTATGATGGCAATGATATGGTATCCCAAAATTTTAATTACTTCATAAAAAATTCAAGGTCTCCAACTTTTAAAAAATATATATTTTAATAATTTTAATTTTTAAAATATTTTTTTTGAATTTTTAAATTTAAATAAAATTATTAGTTACTGACATGACATCCACATGACAATCCACATGTATGCTATGTTAACAATGTTAACAAATGTTAACTTTTCCGTTAATTTTGGGATGATTTGACAAACAATATAATTTCAAAAGCTAAAAAAGGGAAGAATTAAATAAAGGATTGAAATGAATTTTTTTATAAAGTTGGAGAGACAAATAATCCATTATGTCAAATTTTAAAAATAATTATCTACGTTAATAATAAAATACACGTGAAGTGTTGAAGTGACAAAAGAAGTAAACGTTACAGTTTTAACTATTTGGTCAATTTTTCCGTCCAAAGAAAAACAATTTAACTAAAATATGAAAGTTGATAGCCAAAGTGACAAAAAAAAAATTAGATTTTAACTTAAAATAATACTTCACTTTTCAAAAATAGGTAAAAAAAAAAAAACTTGAACTAATTATTTTATGAATATGAATTTTAAATGTCTAAAGTTAATATCCCGGATTAAAATTAGATAAATATAAATTATATTAATAGCAGCTAAACCTAAATTTGTCCTTGCTTTATCCATAAACGGAAGCATTTTAATTTGTCCATTATAAAGTTATATGTGATTGATGCAAACTCTACTTTTAAGTGTGGTTTAAATGAAATTTTATTTTTTATTTTTAATGGAATAAATATATTAATTTATTTTTATATTAGATATATATAATTATTTATATTATAATGTGAAAACTTAAAATAATGTTATATCGATAATTTTGTATAGTATTGTACATTAAATCAAACGTATAGGTTTGAAATTTATCCTTATCATTTATGCTCAAATATATTCATATTTATAAATAGTTAAATCAAGCTCGTCTTAAACCTCGCTATATATATATATATATATATATATATATTTAAATAGCATTCATTTTTTTGATAATATTATAAGTTTTTTCTTTCATTATAATTTTAAATACAGAAAACTTAATTTATTTTTAATATTTACATTATAATAATATAAGTTTATTTTTTATATGATATAAATTATATAATGTATATAAAAATAAAATAATATATTAGAAATCTAAAAATGAGTTGGACTGACTATTAAAATTTTTTTATTTATGTGAAAAGAAAAAAGCTTTATTATTTGATTAAAATCAACCACATACCATACACGTGCGAAAAATAGAGGCTAGAGATTGAAATAGATCTGCTGTGGCCCAGGCAGCTATTGGGCTTATTAGTGTTGTCCAACTCAAGATATTTATTAAGGTTAATTTCATACTTTTATTTCATTTATTTTTAAAAATATGTATTTTCAGTTTTTGGTAGTGTGATGTGTGTGTGTGTTTTTTTAAATATAGTGTGATGGCATATGCATGTTGCTATTCTTTTCCAGTTAGATAAATATATATATATATATATATATATTTTTTTATCAAAGTAGACACAAATGTGAAGAGGCATGTCTAATGCTATTTTTCATGCCTTCAACTATATAGTATCAGATGAAATGATTGAATAAGAAATAGGTTTCAGAACTAATAGTTAAGTGTTAGTTTCCTTAGAGATTTAGGTTTAAATTTCTTTCCTCTCATTTTTTTTTCTTTTTATTTTCAACAATTAAAGATTTAAGTCATACCTAAAACATATACGGTTAGGAATAAAGATTAAATAAGAAATGGGCTTAGGCTCAGTGGTTAAGAGTTAGTCCCTTATTTTAAAAGCAGTGGCGGAGCTAGAATTTTTTTTTTGGGCAAAATTAAATTGTATATTTTTACAATAGTAAAAATACAATTTCATCTTTTTAATAGTTTTTATCTTTATAATACTAAAAGGATTCAATCAAATTTTTATTATTTTTTGGGGGACAAAGTACAATTTTACCATTATTAATTTAAAATTTGATAAATTATAAAAGGCCTAAATAGAAATTTTTCCATCTTAGGGGGGCCAAGACCCCTACCAGCCCCCTTAGCTCTACCACTGCCTAAGAGGCTTTAGGTTTGAATCCCTCATTCTCCATTTATTTTTTTTCCAAATTCGACAATAAGGGGAAATTGTTGTGCCGCCCCCTAAGGTTTGCTAACCCTAGGTATAAAATCAATTTCCTTCCCTAATTAGATAATTATTTTGCCTTTTCAATTCCTAATAGAATTTTGCCTTCCTCTCTCTATTTCTTCTCCTTTTTTCTTTTCATTTCCTTTTCTTCACACCATATTTCCATCTTAATTGTTGATTGATTGTTTTGTTTTCCCGAATCAAATCATCCACGTTCAATTGTTTTCTTATCGATTTTGTAATTATCATCAATAACATCTCTATCTTTGCCAAGGAACCGTAAGTACACATTGTTTCCAACGATTAGATCTTGTATTTTCGTAATATTAATATCAACGCTAATCTTTCGTTTGATTAATCAATATTTTGCGATTCTTGCCAAATCTTTTAACTATCTTGCTGAAATCTTGAAACCAACCATTAATTCATATGTAAATGTCGTTTGAAGGACCATAATTAGGTGAACTAGACCAAAATCGAGCGTAAGAAATGTTGATCGGACCCACGGTGAAAGGTGTGTATTCTTTACCAAGTAAATCGGGGCAAACTATGTGTAAGTTTAAGGCCATACAGGCGCTTAGACCACACAGCCATCACATGGTCATGTGCTACTGTTACGTTAGGGTACTTTATTTTACACACGACCAAGAACCTTCCACATGGTCATGCCTCTCTTGTAGGGTTACTTTAGCATATTTCCACACGGTCACAGTCTGTTACACGACCTGACCATGCAGACGTGTAACCTTTCCACATGGCCTCAAGACTGTTACATGGCCTGGCCATACGGCTGTGTGACTCGTGTTTTACAGTTTTGCTTAGAATTTTGTGAATTGTGTAGATTCGTCCCTGAATTATTTTTAAACTTTTACTTCACTCAATTTAGCCCCTGATAAGATGTATATTTTGGAATCTATGATTTTATTGACATAATTATTACTGTTATATGCATGATATGTGAATGATATGTGTCCACTATTTATGTATTACTGATAAACTATTACTGATTGTTTCTGCCACTATATTATTGAATGCATGTTCAGCATGCCTATTATTACTGTTGAACCGAATACATGTTAAACATGTCTACTATTTCTGTACTACTCTGTTACAAGCATGACATATTACATTGCATGTGGTGGGACGATTTGAACGAAGGAAGTGTTGATAGTTTAATAATTTGCAAACACCGGTGGTTCATCCACAACTTACTAACAGCTTATCTGCAAACTTTTTATCTGAAAATAGTAGTGGTTTATCCATAATTTTTACTAGTAGTTTATATGAAAATTATTGGTAGTTTATCTGTTGGAAAATCATGTTTGTAAAACGCAACAGAAAATAAATTTGAGGAAAAATCAGAGTTTTAAAAAAAAATTCAAAATAAGAACTTGGTTATGATATCTAAAGTAACAAACACTTAATTAAAATTATACCTTTTTGATTTGTCTAGGATGAACGCTTCGATTGAGTAGTCTTCTCTGCTATCCTCAAGCTCACGTTTGCTTAGTGTGGGCTTGCTTTGAATAAAAAAACTTCCACAAAATTACCAGTAAGATAATTTTATAATTTCTCTAAACTTTAGGGTCAAGTTGTAAATAAAAAAAATATATCTATAAATTTTCTGAAATAATTTCATCAAAAAAATTTCTCTTTACAACTTTCTCTTAAATTCAAGTGTGTGAAAAATAAATGATTCATGACTCTTTTTATATAAGGAGAGTTTAGAGAGTTTAACTATGATTAAACTTAATCATTCTAATATTAAATTAATAGAATATTTATCTATTAAATTAAATTTAATATTAAATTAATAAAATACTATTAAGATAAGTATTAAATTAAATTAAATATTAAATCTATTCAAATAATATTATTTTTGGAATAGTTAATTTGAAATTAAATTATCCGGTAGAGCCCTAGTAGTATTGTGATTCTTCCACTACTCAACCACCAAAGAACCATTGTTACCGACCATCCGCCAGCCAATAAAATACAACCGTCGCAATCACCGGCATCATCTGTTCAATGATGCCATCACAGGTGCGACACCCTCACGACATCCCAAGCCAATTTGGTTGTTATTAGTTTGGTCCGAGCCAGTGACGGTTCGATCGGTTTAGTCCAGTCATCGATTGGATCATCGATCTAGTTTCACATGTAACACCTCTTACCTGTGTCCAACGCCGGGACAGGATACGAGGTATTACCGGACTTGAACATACACTACAATGTAAAATTGGGCCATAAAATTTCGTTCAATTTAAAATTTATTCAAGAACATGCATATCGTCCTTTATATGGGCCTACGAGGCCCAAAACATTCATTAGGGGCAATTCGGGACTAAACCGTGAACTTTAGAAAAAAATTCTTAAAACAGGGTCACACGCCCGTGTGCCCTTGACATGCCTATGTCCCCAGGCCGTGTAACTCTCTGTTAATGACGTCAGCATAAATTTAATATCACACGGCCAAGTCACACGCCCGTGTGCTAGGCCGTGTGGCGAATTTAATTTTCGCATTTAAGGTGCAAACTTCACACAGCCTGGGCATACGCCCATGTCCTAAGGCCGTGTCCTCCACACAGCTGAGACACACGAGCCGTGTCTCTGCTCGTGTGTTTACTAACATGCATACTGACTTGTAAAATTAGGGTACATGGGACACACGGCCGGACTACATGCCCATAGAGCTGACCGTGAGTCACACACGACCTAGACACATGCCCGTGTGTCCACCCATGTAGACAACTTTAAGGCTATTTTCCAAGCCCTCTTGTCACCCTTAACAACCCCAACACACACTCACATGCCAATGTTGGTTGACATGGCATAAAAAAGGTTACTTAGACATCCATAGATTTAACTCATGCATGGTAAATTCATATTAAGTTTACCTAATTGGGACTCCTTGACTTGTTAAGTTCATTCAATACATTTCTTTACCTTTATTAATATAGTGACCATATCAATCGGCATCATTTATTCATCAAGGATAAATTCCACATTTTATAAACTATTTGGCACACACCACAAAAGTAATAACACATCTCATACATGTAACAATATTTAGGGATTTCAACCCAATAATCAATATGAGCCATATTTCATGGCCATATACAAAATGGAATAATATACCAAAAGGAGCCATCACTTTGGCTAACAAATATGACACATGAAACAAAATACTAAGTCTCCTATACATGCTATACTTAAATGTAGTAAGCTAATTATACCCTAAAATTTTTGTTGATAGTGTGACTCGAGCTCCAACGTCCACGATCCCCGAGCTAACTTGACGATGCTAAAAGAAAAAGAGAAAGGAGAGAAGGGTAAGCATAGGGCTTAGTAAGTTGCATGTAAATAATAAACAACATAAGTCAAGATATTCATGGATTAAACATATTATCAATTATCACCATAATATCATACTACACACATGAACGTAGTCAAAATTGATATTAAATATCATTAAACATCAAGCTTATCTTACTCCTTTCTACTCATGCTAAATTTCCCACCATGAATCGAGTTCAATACTCATGAGGTTTACGTACATACCTGTATTGTACATTCTTACTTATATCACTCTACTTCTTAACCCACATCTTGAATGGCCCGTTGAACCACCGGAATATTAAAGGACACTCGGGATTATCATACACCAAATAAAGTACCAATACCATGTCCCCGACATGGTCTTACATGAATCCACATATCATCACTAATGCCATGTCCCAGACATGGTCTTACACCGGCACACATATCATTGCCGATGCCATGTCCCAAACATGGTCTTACATAGTCACATATATCATCGCTGATGCCATGTCCCAGACATGGTCTTACACAAGCACATATATCATCGCCGATGCCATGTCCCAGACATGGTCTTACACAGGGTCTCATTTAGCACGGTGTCACGACATCCAAGTCCTAAGTATTCCTTTAGGTCATCTGGGTTTTCGAGACACGAGGCTATCACTAAACTTCCATTAGATCATCACAAGTCAATTTCATTAAGGCATACATACATGTATCATATAATGTCAAATATTAGATACGTAATATTGAAGTTGTTGAATTACTTACACACAACTTACCTCGGTGCAAAATATGGCAAATTTGCGATTTAGTCCACAACCTTGCCTTTTCATCGGTCAAGGTCTATCCCTCGTCCCTCTTGATCTATAATAGCACATTTAGCTTATTGAATACACGCATTATTCATTTCAGTCCAAAACTCACGATATGGAAAAATTATAATTTTGCCCTTAAAGTTTTACAAAATTGCCTCTAGGCTCGTAAAATGAAAAGAACCTATTTTTCTCATTATTCAAGCCTAGCCGAATCATTTTCCCTCTTGTACTAACCTACAATTTTCATTTATTCACACATTTACACATAGTTTCTATAACTTTTACAACTAAGTCTTTTTTTATCAATTTCACCAAAAACCACTTAGTAAAAGTTGTTTATCACACCTCAAACCTCCAATTCTTCCATTAGACATCAAAGCACAAGCATGTCATTTATGGGTGTGTTTTTGAACATGAACCCTAGCTCAAATTAAGGGTAGAAATAGCTAAATCGAGCTACGAAGATTTCAAAAATATAAAGAACATTAAAAACGGGGCTAGAATGCACTTACTTTGAGCTTGAAAGATGAAAGAAACCCTAGTTATGGCTTCTTGTGAAATTCGACCAATGAGGGTGAAGATGGACACAAATTTTGACTGTTTTTCCCTTTTAATTCTTTTATTAACCAATAGACCAAAATTCCCTTCCATTATAACTTTGATATTTTATCTCTCCTATGTCCATTTTTGTCCATAATGACATATAATGGTTTAATTGCCAAATAAGGACTTCAAATTTCAAATCTCATCACAATTAAGCCCTTAAATCAACTAGAACACATGTTTTTCACTTATTGCAATTGTCCTAGTAACTCAATTGGACACCTTATTGGTAAAATTTCTCATCGATATTTTCACACAGGCATGCATATATATCATGGACCTCATAACATCCATAAAATAATTATTTTTATCTCAGATTTGTGGTCTCGAAACCACTGTTTCAACTAAACCCTAATTCGGGATGTTATATCACATACTGGGCCGGGTTTGACCAATTTTGAGTCTTAACCTCAGTTTTTGGTTCTCGGGCTTAATTCGCTATCTTAGGTCCAATTTTCAATATCAATTACCCATTGGGTCCATTGTCTAACTCGAAAATTAATTTTTAAAAAATATTAATAAATTTGATTGATTTAATTTTACTTGATCAGAATTAATTTTCTCAAAAATCACTAAGGTTTTCCAATTTTTAATTTTTCAAGAAATTTTTAATCAAATTCTCTAATTGAACAATTCTCACGATCGCCTAATTTAATTCCGCATTGAATAAATCGACTTAATTAAATTATTCTCAAAGTCCTAGAATTTTCTTTTGATTTAAATGTAGTCCGACCGAGCTTTTGTTGAGCTAGTGAAGGGACTAATTGGACATATACAATTAGGCTGAAGTAATTGCAATTACGTCTAGAAGCATCGTTTCGATAATTCACAATTTACTTAATCATGGAGTCATTTTACAAGAAGTATCGTGATTGAAAAATCATTATTGTATACTCTTTACGGAAGCAACTCATCCAACTGGTTTGTCCAATGACCTCGTCATTTGTGTGTTATGTTACCCTCATATAATATCCTTAATTCTTTTGAGTTAAATCCGTTCACTCAATAGAATCTTATTTTATCTTATTGTCACTATTGTGTCTTTCTAATGATTAATATTATCACTATTAATAAATGACTGTGATAAATTGCTCGTTTAAAAAGAAGTAACCGGTGACCACGTTCCATATTTATTAATCTATACAATGACAATGAGAAGATACTGTTAACTCTTTAATCGAGCTATGAGCTCCATATTTGCTAGTAAAACCATGCCATACATAAGCCATGTACTTAACATGCTGGCTATGGGCTCGATTATCTTTAGAGCATAAGCCTCCACTTATATCAAAGGACATGAGTTGCATACGCATGGTTAGTGACTAACTCAGGATTTAGGTAAATCACACCATGAACGTCACAAGTGAATTAATTCATCTTGGGTCCAAGCCAATGTATCATTCTTCTAATGAGTACATCTATGCCTCTACCCACAGAGTCAATTGCTTCGATAGCCAAGACTAGTCATTTCTCCAATTGGAATTGTAGACGACATAATAATCCTTCTAAGTATTTAAATCAAATGCTCACTTTGATTCTTTTATCAGATTACAGACTCTTTTAAATTATCAACTGAAGTAAATTGTATTTTTCGTAATGTAAATATAATTACAGTGCCACTTATCATCAGTTTGAACTTAGACAATCAATGAGCTGATATTTGCTTATCACAATTTCGCTATGCATGCAAAATATAAAAGATAGAAATACAAAAAAACATAATAGTGAAATACGAAATTAACTTTATTTTTTTATTCATAGTTCAAATACATAGAAAACAATTACATGTTTACTACAACATAAGCACATTTCCTAACAATCTCCCATTTGCCCTAGTGAAGTAAATATGTCATGTTTTGTATCCCCATATCCTTGACATGTTTGTTAAAACTTTTAGTCACAAAAGTCTTAGTAAACAAACCCACAAGGTTATCTTTAGAAGCTACTTTCACCACATCTACTATTTCTTCGACTAAATAGATATCTAGACATGTGTAAAGCATAGCATACGTAAGGCTTTCAACTGGCAAAGCATATGGAACCTTACTCATATACTCTCTTTCTTTCGCTGTTTTAGGACAATCATCTAAATAAAGTTGAAATTTAGATGCAGTCGCCTGAGCATCTAGTTTCACATCGATCATTGCAAACCATTCCAATACCTTATTGATGTAAGAAGCTTGTGATAGAGCTATCGTTTTATTTTTTCAATTCCTAAGGATTCGAATTCCAATAATATAACTAGCTTTACCCAAGTCCTTCATACTAAACTGTTGAGCTAACCATAATTTAACCAATGACAATTTTTCTACATCATTTTTGATAAGCAGAATATCATTGACATACAAAACGAGGAAGACCACCTTTTTGTCATTAATACGCTTATAAACACAAGGTTTCTTGCTTTGTGATAAGCTTCAGGTGGGCAAGGTTTGTCAATGATGAATTTGTGTTTCTCACAGCTGAAAACTATCAGCAAGTTCAAGTTCCATTCTCGAAAGTTATCCCCATTCAATTTATTCTCAGTAAGAATGGTAATAAAAGGAGTAGAAGACATATTTGAACTGAAAAATAATAAATATTTACTAATTACTATCTTTTTACTAAGTAAATATTTTCATTTCAACAACATATCAATAATGCAGTATGATGCATGCGTATTGTATTAAAACCTTGAAAAACTTTTCTCAATTGCTATGATCATTCTCACACCCATCAATCATGTTTCCTTGGGGTCCTATGATTAACTAGCAAGAACATGGATAACATCTAATCAGTTTGTGAATCTTAATTTTCAAGATTCCACACGAACCAATGATCAATTAATGTTTGGTCATCATCTCTAACTTAAATATTGTTTATTTGGAAACTATTTAATAAGAGATGATCTTGAGTGTGTAAGTATTTACTTAACACTCATCATGAACATGTTTTCATTTGTGAGTCATCTTAGGAAAATCTCACTAAGAGTCATGCATGACTAGTTGTCCTTAAAAGGAAATCCTATCTAGTGAACCCACATGGTAAAGTTTACTTTGAGGTGTGGCCAAAGTAGGAATCGACTTGAAACTTTATCATGGTATCACTTAGGGACCATCAATGGAGGTCGTAGGTCTTGTTCAAGGACCTTCTCCCACTCTATATTTATTTTATCCCAAATTTCAAGAATAATCATACAATAGTCTTAATGGCATTTTTACCTAATTTATATGACATGCTTCCAATATATGCATGGTATACTATGACAATTTTATAATATTCACATTCAGTCATTCACAATAATCAATCAATTATAAAAACAAACAATATTAATTCTCCACAGTTTTTCTTTTAAGGAAAAAATTGAAGAAGTGAATGTGAACCGTGCACTAGATAGGGTCTCAAGAAAGGAAGGTAAGTCGAATTTGACCACTTAAAAACTAAGCCTTTCCTTGCCAGAGCCAATCCTAGAAATGCATTTTTTTCACTACCACACTTTTCATAGTAATCAAATAACCTAAAGAAGTGAATAAAATAATACAACACATGTATTTTCTCATTACCACACTTCTTATTTTTTAATTGATCAACTTTGGGTTATCTCATACATATATATATCAAAATTATAGTATAAATATTATAAAAAATTATAAAAAAATTATAAAGAGATGAGTAATTAAAATAAAATTGCCAGCCAAGATTTTAATGGTTCTATTTCTACAAAATAAATGAAAAATAAAAAATACACATTTTTTCACCACAAGACATTCCTTGGGTCTTCAACTGTCATCGCTCCATCTTCTCCTCGTTATGCACTCATTTTGAAAAAAAATACATTTAAATCCTATATCTATTTCCAGCTCATAAGAATTCTATGAATTAAAAAAAAAAAAGTCCTACGTGAAAATGATAAACCACAATCTATTTCTTAAGAACCACAACCTTGGTAAAAATAACAATTATATGACAAATATATAATATAACATTCATTCTCATATATAACTTAAAACCTGCATAAGATCTAAAAAATGTCACTTTCTATGTAATTAAATCATTTAAGAAGAAGAGAAATCTATTTTAAGTATCTGCTTATATTCATAGATAGAGCACAACCTAGCTCTGATACTAATTATTGAAAAATTGGGTATGAAAATTACAACAAAAAATAAATTTGAGGAAAAAATCAGAGTTTAAAATTTTTTTTCAAAACAAGAACTTGGTTATGATATCTGAACTAATAAACACTTAATCAAAATTATACCTTTTCGATTCGTCTAGGATAAACGCTTCAATCAAGTATTCATCTCCGATATCCTCAAGCTCAAGTCTACTGAGTGTGAGCTCATCTCGAGTGAGAATTTTTTTCACAAAATTACTAGTAAGGCAATTTCGTAATTTCTCTAAAATTTAGGGTCAAGTTAGAAATAAGAAAAATATATCTAGAAATTTTTTGAAATAATTTCTTCAGAGAATTTTCTCTTGAATTCAAGTGTATGAAAAATAATGACTTATGACTCTTTTTATAAAGAGAGAGTTTAGAGAGTTCAACTATGATTAAACTTAATCACTTTAATATTAAATTTAATCTAATATTTATCTTGATAAATATTATATTGATTTAATAGTAAATTTATTCAAATAATATTATTTTTAGAATAGTTAATTTGAAATCAAATTATCCGGTAGAGCCCTAGTAGGAGTGTGATTCTTCCACTACTCAACCGCCGAATAACCACTATCGCCGCCCATCCGTCGGCCAATTGAAAGCCACCATCGCAATCGCTGACATTATCGTGTCTGGTGGTGCCATCGTAGGTGCGACACCCTCACAACATCCTGAGCCAGTTTGGCTGTTACTGGTTTGGTCCAACCATTGGTTGGATTGTTGGTTCGGTTTGAATTGTTTCGGGTCTTGGCCTTGGTTTTTGGTTATCAGGCTCAATTTTTGATCTTAGGTCCAATTTTCAAGTTCAATTACCCATTGAGCCAATTATCTGACTTGAAAATTAATTTTTAAAAATAGTAATAAATTTGATTAATTTAATTTTACTTGATCAAAATTAATTTTCTCAAAAATCACTTAGATTTTCCAAATTAATTTTTCAAGAAAATTTTTTAATCAAATTCTCTAGTTGAACAATTTTCACGACCACCTAATTTAATTCTACATTGAAAAAATCGACCCAATTAAATTATTTCCAAAGTTTTAGAATCTTCTTTTGATTCAAATGTAGTCCGATTGAGTTTTTGTTGAGCTAGCAAAAGGATTAATTGGATATATGCAATTAGGCTAAAATAATTGCAATTATGTCCATAAGTATCGTTACGATAATTCACAATTTAGCTAATCATGCAGTCACTCCACAAGAAGTACCGTGATTGAAAAATCTTTATTGTATACTCTTTACGAAAGCAATTCATCCAACTGCTTTGTCCAATGATCTAGTCATGTGTGTTACCCTCATATGATATCCTTGATTCGTTTGAGTTAAATTCGTTCACTTAATAGAATCCTATTTTATCTTGTTGTCACCATTGTGTTTTCTTAATGATTTATATGATCACTATCAACCAATGGTTGTGATAAATTGCTCGTTCAAGAATGAACAACCCATGGCTACATTCCATATTTATCTATCCAGACAATGACAATGAGATGATACCGTTAACTCTTTCATCGAGCTATGAATTCTATTGTTTCTAGTAAAATCATGCCATACATAAGTCTTGTACCCAACATACCGACTATGGGCTCGATCATCTTTAGAGTATAAGCCTCCACTTATACCAAAGCAAATGAGTTACATATGCATGGTCAGTGGCTAACTCAGGATTTAGGTAAATGACACCGTGAGCGTTACGAGTGAATTAATTCACAAAAGGATTCAGAATTAATTCATCTTAGGTCCAGTTCAATGTATAATTCTTTCAATGAGTACATCTATGTCTCTACCCGTGAAGTCAACTGCTTCGATAGCGAAGACTAGTCATCTCTCCAATTGCATCTCTCTAATTGGAATTGTAGATGACATAATAATCCTTCTAAGTATTTGAATCAAATGCTCACTTTGATTCTTTTATTGGATTACAGACTCGTTTAGATTATCTAATGAAGTAAGTTGTCTTTCTCGCAATGTATACGTTCTTACAGTTCCACTTATCATCAATTTGAACTTAGACAATCAATGAATTGATATTTGCTTGTCACAATTTCGCTATGCATACAAAACTTGAAAAACAGAAACAGAAAAAATATAATAATAAAATGTGAAATTAATTTTATTTATTTATTCATCATTCAAATATATAGAAAATAATTACATGTTTACTACAATATGGACACATTTCCCAACATTATCCATAATGCGGTGTGTAGAGATGAATGAGTTCTAGGGAACTCTTACTATGATGTGTAACGGAGTTGGGTAGGATCTTTTCTAATAAACTAAAATTGCATTACCATTCATAAGCATTTACATGCAAAACTGTCAATTCTGAGATATTATATTTGAAAAATCGATACTTTGATTTTCTTGTGATTGAACTCACATTGAGCTTCTTAAGCTCACTCTTCCATTATTTCCATCTTTACAGATAACCCACCAAGTTAGGACGTGAACTTGACATCTAGAAGGTCTTGGCTCAAATTTACATTAATATAAAAAAATATTTAGAATTTATAGTTTCTATTTTTTTAGAACTGTAGTGCTCTGTTTTATTTTTAAACTGTGGCATGGGACTTAAGTTTAAGGTTTATTTAATGTGCATGATATTTAATTTGAATTTAGAATATTAAAACATGAATTTTGAATTAATTATGCATAAAATTCTAATTTTATTTAATTAAAACTATGTTGAATATCATTTTTCCTCTACATTATTACGCAAATGAGATCTAAAAAACATATAAACTGAAAATCACTTTTTGCAAAAAAAAAAAATCATTAAAATCAACTGATTTTTGAAAGATACTATACCTTTTGAAAACATACTAAAATTTTATAGTAAAGTAAGCAAATGTTAAAAAAGTCTGTTTTATAACCTCTGATAGTTTTAATGGACCAATGTAATCTTCCGAATTTAAGCTTAATGTCTAGGCCGGGTTGGGGAGGTTATACTATTTCTTTATTTTGAAGGATAATTATTTGATATACTGGTGATTGAAAATTTTTAATTTGTAAATAGGTTGAGAATTTTGTTATATATTTTATTTATTCTTTTAAAAAAATTAAATATAATTTAAGGATATATGACAACAATTTTAACCTCGTTTGTAGAATTAAAAATTTTCATCGTCAATGTATGAAATAATTATTCCATTTTTAATGTATTAGTATTTTTTTAACTCTACAAACACGAGTTCAAATTTTATCACATATCTCATTTCTTTTTTATACTAACGACGTTAATTTGTTGATGTGAAAGTACTGACCAATCACGCGCCGCCACGTGGCATTTTCTTGTACCTCTTTTTATTTTTATTTTTTCCCCTCTTTTCCTTCTTTTTTTCTTTTTCTGGTTTCATCTTTTTCTTTCTTTCTTCTATTAGGAACCCAAAATTTTTTTCCTCACTTTCTCACCATCCAATCAATTCTAAGTTGAAAAGCTTTGTTAATCTATCAAATTGCAGAGCTAATGCCAGGAAAAAAATTGCAATCAAGTTATTTCACAATTTTTACTATGTTTGTTTTTCAGAAATTAACAAAAAAATTAATTAAACATATGAACTACTGAATTTAAACTCACTCGAAGTGTTACAATATATTGATGGTACCAGTATATAGAAAACCTTAAGAGTTGTATTGGGAAAAAAATGATGTACAATTATGCATAGCTCAGACCTGCAGCATGAAGAAAGTAGTGGGTTTTTTTTCATGGTTCACCAACATATACCTGGAATCCTAAAGTGAGAGAATCTGTATTTGGTTTTTTATAGGTTAAAAAAAAGAAACTTGGGTCTCTTATGCAACCATTGATATGCAAAAATACCAAATATCCTTTGGTTTTTCATGGTTTTTTGCTGCCTCAGAAATACCAAACATCCTTTAGCCATTGACATATAGCCATCAATGGGCAAAAAAAAAAAAAAAAAATTTTGTTCTTCTCTTGTTTTCTCAGGAAATAAACAGAAAAAAATCCAACTACTCAGAAATTGAAAAAAGAGAAATAAATTGAATGAGAAAATCAAAAAATGAAGATGAATCAAGACTCTAAATATAAAACAGAGATAACCCAAAACTTATAAGCTAAAAAAGCGCAAAATAAACAAAAAAAAAACCCCAATTTTTTGTTGTTTCTCAAATTTTATAAGGAAACAAATAGAAAAAAATCTTGCTACCTAGACATTTTATTAACTGTCGGGTTTTAATAATGAGTCTAGATATTTTTATTATGACATCATCATGATATCATTTATTCTACGTGTCACAATTTTATTCTGCCACCTATCTTGAATTTAAAGCCATTAGTCTCAGGTACCAATATAGTTTACGGAAAAAAATTCGAGTATCAATCTGAGATAAAATAAAAAATTATTAAATACCAATTTACAAATTTTATATTTAACCTTTATATTTTTTATTATACCTTATTTCCACTTGTGATCATCTAACCTTCCACTTGTATCAAATATTTTTTTTATTATACCTTATTTCCACTTGTATAAAATATTTTCTTAATTTTTATCTAACATTATAATACTTTATAAATTTAAATAAAAAAAATCTAAATGAATATGTTTGAATTCTGCATGACTTGATAGACCATGTTTTTAACTGACTTGAATTTAAATTAAATAAAAATTTTTAATTATTTCCTTTAAAAAAGATCCATCAGAATAAGGACACCTTTAACTCTGACAGTGAAAAATATGATGAAAGTGAGCCTACAAAAATCAGGTGCGACCCATGGAGAATTGGCATCTTTGGTCCAATAGGCAAGTGATGGAGAACAATTCTTCCTGATCATTCCCTAGCCCAAGGCTATACCTTTATCATCAATCCCACACTAGGAATATAACCCGATTCTCCCATTCGTTGCCATTTAGCCCCTTCGCTCTTCTTCAATCTACCACATCTCCACTGGATTTGGATTAGATTAATTTCTCTACAATCAATTTAGGTTGTATTTTATTAAAAAAATTCAATAAGATAATTTGTAATATAGTTAATATTTATTACTTAAAAATAAATCAAAATTTTTATTATCTTTTATCTAGAGTTCAACTTCAAAAAAAAAAAAAAATTTATTTACAAAAATCATACAAACTTTCAAAATATTAACTTGTTAAATTAACCTATTTAATCATAAAAAAAAAAAATTAATTCGATTAGACAAAAAGTTTCACCTTTGTGCTTATGTTAGTTTTGGTAAATTTTTGTCCATTTCCCACTGCTTGTGAATGATGTGTTGATTGAATTTCGAGCAAGGAATGACCCGAAAGTGGCCTCACTATACATCCACTACCATGGTTCAATTGAGTGAATTTGAGAAATCATTTTGCACCATACTTAGAGAATCCTAAGGACATTCATATTGACAAATAAGATTAAGATAGGGATGAAGTAAAAAGTGTGGTGTTAGGGCTTATGTTAAAAGAAAATTGTAGATTGAATTGTTTGGATGAATCAAAAGCCATGAAAATCCAAGTATTGAATTTTGGGAGGAATGAAGATTAAAGGAAAAAAAAAAGAAAGAAATTATTTATTAAAGGTACCAAAATCCCTACTTACCCGCCTTGTTTCATAAGGGTACCATTACTTACACTGTTAAAAGTAAGGAGTATTCTTTTTTTTTTTATTTATTAAAAAATTAAGTTAACGTATATTCTTAAAAGTAATTAATATTATCATTTTATTCATCCTTTTTCAATTTGTATGACGTATAATAATCACACCATATATTATAATTTTTAATTTTATTAAAATTTGCTTTTTGGAATTACACTCAACAAAGAAAAGAAGAGAGTGACGGGTTTTTTGTTTAAGAAATGAAAGCATAAATCAGGCCAAAGGAAATAAAAATAAAGAGAAAGGGCACAAGCTGGCAATTAAAAATAATTATTTTATAAACTATTGGCAATACAAATGGGAAAAAAGAATTAATATCATACCAATTCTTTAATTTCTAATTTGATTATCACACTTTTTCCATTAACAATCATTCTGGCCTTCAATTTTTATAAAAAAAAAATAAAAATTATGCCTCATATAAATCTTAAACCTTGTTCTCACTCAAAAGCTATTAAACCTTTTTTAATTTGACTATATACACTCATAATGTAAAATTTTAAGAATATTTATATTTTAAATCTAAAGATATTAATTTAAAAAATTTAATTTATTTAATATAAAAATAATTATTTGACTTACAAATCTAACCATTATATATACAGTTATACATCAACTACTAAACTGGAAAATTGATGTTAATAGGCCAAGTTTTGATTGTTACTGATCAACTTATTCATTACCTAATAAAATGATCTCATCATTATTTTCCTTTTTCAATTTTTAATTAAAGTCCCACGTTGGGTTAAAATTAAAAAAAAAAAAAAAGAGGAAAAAAAAAATATGATTATTGGGCGTTTGGTAGTAGAAATATTTATAAAAAGACAAACCAAAAGAAGAAGAAAGAAGCAAACTTTAAGTCTAGACACCGACCAAGTCCCATTTATATTTCGACAAAAGACCCTTTGGCTCAAACAAAGGGTTTCTACCTTCACCCGTTTAATTTTATGTCTTTTAACGTGGGTCCAAATAAGAAGTTTTAATTTTTAATTATAGACTTTTATATATATATAACTTTTTACAAATTTTAAGAAAAATTTATCATATTGAGGGTTAAGGCATCTGCTTACCCTTAATATTACTTTTGGTCTCATGTCTGTCAATTCATTGTTATTAGTATTATGATATATTGGTATTGATGTATTGCAATATATTATTTTAGATTTATTGATATTTTAAAAGTATTTATAAATATATTTATAATTTATTTTTGAATAAAAATATATTAATATACATACAATTACAGTTATAGTATTTGTTCAACACAATTAGTAACTCTACTCAAAATATAAAAACCCAAAGAGGTTGTTTAGCCTGGGCAAAATGAGAATAGTCCCAGGAGCCTAATACGAGACTTCATGCCATGAGCTAAAAAATGTATGTATACGTATCACCCTCCATACCTTGATAGTGGGCATTGTGGCAAGGGATTTAGAGGGCTCGCAAAACCTCTTGCAGACATTTACTCTACAAACCCAGTAGAGGTGAGGGCTTTCATTATGACCTCAAATTTGCTAGGGACAAAGACTATTCTCACGTTGTGGTTGAAGGAGATTCTATGGCCAGACTTTACATAAAAAGCATTATGAGCTTCTTCTTCTTCTTATGTTAGTCATTTTGGTAATTCAATTAGACACCATTTTACTAGATGAGCATGTAACTGCCTCCATATATATTTTTTTATTTATTATCTTGATGTAATCCATGACATCAATAGGTGTGATGTTTTGAATATTTAATGAATTATCTTTTTATTCTAAAAAACCAAACAAGCTTCTATAAGGAGCTTTGCCAACTCAATCACTTGGCAACATGAAGTATGGGCTACCCTTCTTAAAGATGCAGAAGAATGAACAAATCGATAAGAAATAGTAGGCACAAGTAGAAGTAGCTTCGGGCAACCTCACACAGATCAATAGATATCAAGTCTGTGGTGTTGACCAATCTTGACAATTTGATTATCTTACACCATTCCTTCTTTCCCTCAAATGTTAGAATTGTAAATAATATCTAATATAAAATTAGAACTCTAAATCAGTATCTATCATGTCAAATCATCAAGAATAAATCAAGAATAAAACCAGATGCAGAAGCGTACCTGAATCTATGAATTTCTCGAAGTTTTTTCGGATCTTGGGATTTGATCTTCCAAATTAGCACATAAGAAATTCAGAGAATATATTTGCTCTCTCTTTCCTAAGGATGAGATATTAGAAAATATATATTGTGTGTAATTTAGGGACTATAACCTTAATATATATAACTTTGGCAAATTAACCCTAATTACTAATTAGCCCATCATTAATTAGAAATTGATTAGAACTTAATTGCTAGAGTATCTACACATATTTAATTCATACTAATTTATTTAATAATTAAAGCCCAATAAAACTTTAACCAGATTAGATCACTTTTAATTTGGGCTAACCTATCATGATAGTAAATAATAACATGTAATTACCCTTATTATATATGTGGTGTCCATATTTTCCAACAATCTTCCACTTGGACCACATATATATACTAATTATTCTATAATTACATGTCACTATATAACCTTATGAGCTCAAAAATTTTACTATCATATCCAAAAGGTATTCCGAACAATCTCGACCATTAATTATGTTAACATAGAACCAAGACGACTTTCGTTACATATATCGTAACTAAATCCATCCCTGATCACGTATATTAACACAACCAAATGACATAGATTAGGTATGGATGTGTAGCATGAAAATTACATACAATATGATCTAAACATGTCTATTTCCAACTGGTCCTCTTTAGTGAGATCAAACCTTACCAAAATCAGAGTGTGAATAAACCAAATAAACTTTATTCCTACAGAAAATAAACTTAATATCTGTAAACTAAAATAACTAAGACTTTATCTATAGCATAAATAACTGTAATTTGTTTTCACAATTTGCATCTTAGTGACAAATATTGTATCCATATTCTATCAAAATTGAAGTTCTGTATGCCTGATGATCTGTAATTGATTAGACCTCTGATATGTGAGCATGTAATCTTTTGTTCTCTGAAAATATCTTATAACCCTCTTAGATGCTATCCAATGGTCCAAACTAAGGTTGTTTAAAATATTTGCCTAACATTCCAATAGTGTACACAATATTCCAATATATACAAACATGAACGTATATTAGACTTTTCACTGCTAAAATGAAAAAAATCTTATGCATTTTTGTAATATCAAAATCATTCTTAGGGCATTGTTTGAGGCTATACTTATTATTGACAAGCAGTATGTCATTTATATATAAAACCAAATGTAGAACCTTACTCCCACTAAACTTATAGTATATACGATTATTAACAAAATTCATCTCTAAACCGAATGAGATAATCATTTGGTAAAATTTGTAATATTATTGACGAGAAGTCTTACTTAAGCCCATAGATAAAGTTCTTTAATTTACAAATCATTACCTTTGCATCGTCAGAAACAAAGTTTTCTAATTGCACCATATAAATATATGATCAATGTTACCATTGAGAAACCATTAACTTAATATTCATTTGATGTAGCTTAAGGTCAAAATATTCCACTAAAGCCATTATAACTCTTTCTCTAGTGGACCTTTTTAATGACATTCATTCTTGAGGTTGTTGAGTTTGTTTTTTTAGAACAATTACCTCATCTTGAATAGGGAGTTGTTCAACATTGTCTTATTGAGGTTCTGGATTCACTTCTTAATCAATGATAGGTGTAAGAACCAAAACATCATCAAAAGTGATAGTAGAAACTGAGTTAGAATTCAATTCCTCCTTAAAATCATGTCTCTAACCTTATTTCTCCCTCCAAACTCAACATCCTAAAAGAATGTTGCAATTCTTATCTAAAAAATATTCCTAACTGTGGGATCATAAAACTCATAGCTCCTAAATTACTCAGAATTTCCTTGACCCTTATACTTTATAGACATCAAAGAAGTTAAAAGTGATGTCATCTCAACCTTATCACGTTTCTTAATTTCATCAAGGAAACCTTGGCCTGAGTAATCTCTTCAGTTCTTATGCCCCTAAAGGCTTTTGGAATGCTTTGCTTCATGATAATTAGACTCATGCGATTTAAACAATCCCACCTCTCAAAACCCTTTTTAACATAAGGGATGCTTTCCGCGGTGAGAGGTGCGGGTTGTTTTTCCCTTAGTACAAGGTCTATGTCCATACAACCAAGCATTATAAATGCCTTTTCCATTCTTTAAAATTAGTCTCACTAAACATGGGTGTAGAATTAGCATATATTGTGGCAGCAAAAGATAAACTAGTTGAATCTAGAACAACATAGATAAAAACAAGCTCATATCAATATCTATAAGTAAACAATAAATTCAAAATAATGGTTAATCCTATATCAAGACACCAAACACAACATTAATATCAAGCCTTTGGACAGTAATATTAATAGTAATCAATACTCTTGTTGTAGTAATCAAACATTGACAATAAATTATGTCAAACAATTAATTAATCTTTGGACTAACTTATTGCTCATATAAAATGCCTTATAATTTTCATACATTTATCACCACAGATGTCGTTGAAATTCTGCCAAATATTAACTTACCTTTGGGTCAATTAATAAATGCATGAATCACAAAAACATATAATCATCTTGATATTTCAAAAAAACTAATCTACACAAAAGAGGTCACTTTGGCGACATTTTGTTTCAACTAATCTATTTAAAATATTAGACATCCTTGGTTAAAACCTAAAGCCAAAATCTGAATTTATTTGTTTCAAAATATTTCTCTTAATTTTATCTTTCAATCAAATTAAAAGATAGTAGTATATATATGTATATATTTATCCCAAAACAACATACAATGATGTTGGCAAATATAATAATAGTTGAATAAATCATAAACCATAAACAACTTCATATAAGACTTTAAATTTAAACCAAAATAATTTGAATTAAAGTAAACCTCATCTCAAGATATCAAACCCTCCATTAATATTTCATCTTTGAACAAAATATTAACTTGTAAGTGATATATTAGTGTAATAATCAAACATTGAGAATAAGAACATGTCGAACCATAAATCTTCCTTTGGGCCAATTTATTGCTTACATGTAAAACTGAATAACTGTCACATGTTTATTACCATAGTTGCACATGTAATATTATTAACTTTCATTTAGGCCAATCAATATTAACATAACTTAAGTTACATGCACACAACCTTTTATATTTTAAAACAAAATAATTTATACAAAAAAATTACTTTGCTGACTTATTGCTTCAATTAAGTTGTTTAAAAAAAATATATAAACATACCAATATTCAAATTTAAAAATTTCATAACAATTAAAGGTCAAAACTAAATATTTTTTTATTGCTATATAATTTTCTAAATAACCCAAAATAAGATTGTCTAAATAACGTAATAAAAAAAACCTGAAAACCTTAATCTTTAACTGATATATATATATTAACCATTTATGTCAATATCGAACATAAATAATGTAGTGATTTAAAGCCAAATAATTAACAAGCACATGTATTCATAATTTTGGCATAGACAAAATACCAAAGCAATTCATGTATATACGTATATTTAAAATCAAATAGAAAAACTTAACCTACAAATATCACATAAATCCGAACTTGTATTTATGATTAAACAAAGACTCGAATAATACTTGAAATTAAAAAAAATTCAAGTCAATATATCTCAAAAATAAAATCATAATAGTTGAAATACACCATAATTCATACCGTAGACTATATCAATATAATTTAACTGAATATTAGAAATAATAATATGTCAAACCCAAATATTATTCGACCAAACTTAAAACTAAAAATATATATATGTTTATATCTTGGAAGATAATTGAAATTCATCGACTAATATTTAATATCTTTAAAATAAACAATTATGCACCAAGAAAAGGAATCAAGATAGGCGGCACAATTGGTAAAATTCAACAGCAACTATGATGCAAAACATTAAACATGAAAGATTAATTCATCTTGCACCAAAGCACTCATAAAATTAAATATATAACCATAAAAAAAAAAAATCTTCAATGATATCCATCAAAACTTAATTTCACCAGTTAAACTATAAAAGATATCTTATTGAATAATGGTTATAAACACCTATTCACGCCAACTATAATCATGCATTAATCCTCAAAATCATTGATATGCATATAATATAAATACACAATGTATACGCAAATTATAATAATAGAAAAATAATACTGGTTTGCCTTACATATTTCATGTAAACTCAAATTTATATTTATAACTAAAGACATTATTATAAAACTTCTTTATACGCACAAATGCTTTAAAAAACTATAACCATCAAACATAAAAAAGAATCCCAAATTGTATAAAAGTCTTCATATGCGCAAGCACTTATGAAAATTCATAGCCACCATATTAAAAAAAAATCCCTAATATTTTAATTTTAGTCGGGTTCCATAAGGACTAAAACTTATATAAAATAATTATAGCAGAAACCAAAAGTAATCATTCATATATATGAATTGAATTCAATGGTGAATATAATTCATCACGAATAAAAACAAAAGATGATAATTTCATATACATTCAACCACAAACATAAAATTTAAAACAAATAGTGCAAAAAAAATCTTAACAACATTCATTTATTCGATTATCAAGTGAATTAACTTTCAAAACTAATTATACAACCCAATTGAGATTCTTCAATTGCAAAAAGTTGTAAGTCTGTAACTTTAATTTAATAATGACTTTAACTAAAATTTATAAAATAATTGTGTGAAAAGAAGAGAAAGAAATATCACAAATCAATTTTTATCAATTGATTATAAATAAATAAAAAAACCTTCATCTTTTGAATAGCATATTCAAATATTAAATTAGATTATATTTATACAAACCCTAAAACTTTATTTAAAGAATCAAAACCCAAAAATTTATCAACAATCTCAAAGATACAACATAATATATAATTAAAATATCAAATCTGTAAAATTAAAAAAGAAAAATGAATCAATCCAAAAATAATAAAGAATTAATTCATTGTCAATGATTTAACATAACAAAACTCTGATACTACTTGTTAGAATCGTAAATAATATCTAATATAAAATTAGAACTGTAATTCAAGATCTATCATGTCAAATCATCAAGAATAAATTAAGAATAAAACTAGATGCGGAAGTGTACCTGAATCCATGAATTCTTTGAAGTTTTTCCGGATCTTAGGATTTGATTTTCCAAATTAGCATATAAGAAATTTAGGGAATATTTGCTCTCTCTTTCCTAAGTATGATATATTAACAAAGATATCTTGTGTGTAATTTGGGGACTATAACCCTAATATATATATGTTTGGCACTTCCTAATTAGCTCATCATTAATTAGAAATTGATTAGAACTTAATTGCTAGAGTATCTACACAAATTTGATTAATACTTTATTTAATAATTAAAGCCCAATAAAACGTTAACCAAATTAGACAACTTTTAATTTGGGCTAACCTATTATAATAGTAAATAATAACATGTAATTACCCTTATTGTATATGTGATGTCCATATTTTCCCACATCAAACTATTATTAAGTATTAAAAGAAGCTTTGAAGTACAAATTTCAGTGCACTTTAAGGCTTTAACTTTATAAATCATGGAGACCATGCATTTCATCTATCTATATATATAGATAAATAGATTGATTTATAGGTTCACACACAATATCTTTCTATACATACTGATGGTATCAACTCTATTGCCATGTTCGGTTCGGTAGAATAAAAATAGAATTGAAATTAGCTTTTGGAGAGATGACTAAGTGGTTGATAGCTTCGGTCCTGAAAATTGGTATAGTTCGAAACAAAGAACTATTAAGGGTTTGAATCCCTCTCTCTCATTTTGCTTGATGAATAGATTCCTTTTTTTATTGCTTTTTCTTGACTTCTTAATTAAGAATCTTAATATTAATAAAAGGTAATGGCAGCTGAGCAAAAAAAAAAAAAAGATATAAAATGAGTTGAATCGAAAGAAAAACATAATACTTTTTAAATATCACTTGATTCCTTCAATATATATAGTGTAATCAAATTGATTCCTACCTTAAACATTGGATCTCCTATATCAGTTATCTCGGTTAAGAGGAGTCATGGAAAGAACAGGCTCAAAATTACAATCAATTCCTTTTTTAAATCTTGCTGCGGCTGCGCAAGCTCTTCCCGCATGCCATAAATGACCTACGAATTGGAAGAATCCTAGAACAGAATGAGAGGTAGCTAACCAACTTCTTGAAAAGACATAAATAACTGCATTGATCTCGATAGCTACGCCACCTATAGAATTTAAAGACCCTAAAGGAGCATGCATCATATGTTTCGCAGGATGTCGTTCTTGCCAAGATTGTATGTCTTTTTTCAACCTACTCAAGTCCAAACTATTGAGACCTCGTAGAGGTTCTAACCAAGGAGCACGCAAATCCCAAAAACGCATAGTTTCCCCTCAAAAATGACTTCTCCGATTAGAGAATGCATTAGATATTTACCTAGAGCTCCAATTGGTAGAAAAAGACCCGCAACCCTTGAAGTTATCTAGTACTTGGAAGAAGTAGTAGAAAAAGGAATAAATATAGTGATAATTTGATTGTTCGTCGCTAGAGTAAATAGGAGAGTCATTTCGACTTGTTCCAATCATTCATTAGAAGCGGACATCATCTTATCTCAATTACGAACGTAGAAATATGTTTATATATTATTTTAAAACTAATAATTAAATTTAAAAAAACTTAATTTAATGATTAATTTTTAAAAATATAATTATAAAAATTAAAATAGTAGAAATAAATAAATTTTAAATATTAATTGAAATGATGGAAATATTGTACGAGTATGATGCAAAATACACCAATGCGATTAATATGAACAAAAATATATCAAAATAGACGAAATGATGGATGCATACTAAAAATACCGAAATAATCGATGCATAAACTAAAAAAGATATCTATATCAATTTAAGATGAAAATCGTGGTCGAAATCATTTATTAAATGTTTTCGCCAAAAAAATAAAAAATCTCGCCTTTCAGTCATGGACCGTCCCACTTCGTTTTTGACGTGAGAGAATTTATTTTATTCATTTTTTTTTCTCCTTCCCTTTTAGCTTTGCTTAAGATCGAGAAATGAGAGGGTTGATTGAATCAATGGGTACCAACAGATTTATCTTGTTGAAGAAAACCCATTTTGCCTATGCTTTTTTGCATCGAAACATGTTTCGAGTCCTTGTTTCTTTCTGGGTTTTTCTCTCTAAGCTCATTCGATCCTTCTTCAGGTAATTAACACTCTGTTTTATGTTGGTTTTTAAGTTTTATTTTATTTTTTGATTATTTCCTTTTAAGTTAATGATTTTTTTTTTTTTGGCTTCTTTTTCCAGGTTTTCAACCAGTAGGTTTCTTGAGGGTTCGGATTCAGACATTGATGACTTCAATGAAATACACAGCAGTGATCATGTTGATGGACGGAACAGAGAAACAAAGAGCTCTCCCATGGTGGCAAGCACGAGCAAGTATGAGTTTTTGTGTAGTACAGGTATCAGTGGTTTCGTTGAAGAACCAGAAACAAAGAGCTTTACTGTGCATGCGTTCTTTATGGGTTCAAATGATTATGTTGAAGCGGAGAAAACAGAGGAAACAAATGCTGTTATTGAAGAAAAAACAGAGGAATGTGCTTTGAGGTTTTCCTTTTTTGAATTTGAGAAGCAAATAGAAGTTATCAAACAAGAAGAGCCAGTTGAGGATTATGTGGGGAGGTCAAGCGTTGAAAGTAGTGTTGAGAAACAAGTAGGTGACATTGAAGGTAATGAACATGTTGCAGACGTTTTTGAGAGCATTGTTGTTGATAAGTGTTCCGGAAAATGTCACAAAGACAACACGGGAAAAGAAATTCATGAATGCAACACAAGGATTTCAGATCATAAAGAACCAACAATCTTTGAAGAGCCAGTCAATGATTCTGAAGAAGATTTAAACGCCGAGACAGAGTCAATTGCTTCCCCAGAAAAAACCATAGAACCAAACATGCAAGAAGAAGAAGAAGAAGAAGAAGAAGAAGAAGAAGAAGAAGAAGAAGAAGATGATGATTTGATCGACCGGCTGAAAATGGAAGTGAAAATTGCAAGAGCTGGGGGACTTGCAACTATTTTAGAAGATTTTGAGTCCCCAAAGATGGTGCAAGAACTAGGGCCACTGAAAATTGATGAAAAATATGATCACAAACATCACATGGGTGAAATTCAAAAGGTTTACAAGAGCTACTCTGATAAAATGAGGAAACTTGACATATTGAATTCCCAGACCATGCATGCAATCAGTAAGTCTTACCAATTAACCCTCTGTTCTTCTTGATTTAAGTTTTATTTTTATAATTAACACCTTAAGTTGAACAAATTGTTCATAGTTCATACTACTTTGCTATTGTTGAAAAGATGGGAATTACTATATCAACTTTGACTGAACCCTCCAGTCTAATGACTTTTTGGTTAGGGTCCTTTTGCGCTTAATTTTAAGATTTTTGCTCTTCTACTTTTATAACCTCATTATTCAATCCAACTCCACTTTCTTTCTCACTATTAACTATTTTGATTAAAATATTAAAGAAAATCTATGTCAACTTTTTTACTAGAATTTAGAATAGTTAAGAGTTTATTTTTTTAGATTAATTAAATAAAGAGATTAAATTAGGTTTAATTTTTCCTCCACTCCCTATGCTCTTTAAACTTTGAAATTTAGTCCCTCTTCTCTTAGAAATATTTAGTCCTTTTACTTGTTTGAAAATTGAAATCTGATTGATAACACATAATTAAGTTTAACACAAGTCTGTTAACAATATTATCAAATTCACTTTAACTTGTAAATCAACCAAATCCTTGAAATTAAAAGTAGAATGGCAAAAACCCAAAGAGTACATAGATTGATGTCATGATTAGACGGTTTAATTATACCAAGGGCTAAAGTATAATAGAGGGACCAAAAACTGAATTTGACCTATTTCTTTAACAATAGCAATCATTCTAGACCATTAATAAAAAATAATTGTGGGTCCATGTTGTCTCATACAATCTGAGGCCTTCAAGTATCAGAAGATGCCGTCTGGCTTTCTCATTTACTAACCTTGTAGAGGATATTTTCTCCCCCTTTCTCCTTTCCACGAGGAGAACCTTCAAAAGAATCTGAATTGCTTGGTGGGTCTTTATTCCCATCTTTATTTTACTAACAAATATGCATCCAATTTCTTTTTTATTGATGCCATTATTAGGTGCATATCCATATCATATTATACTCTTTTTAATGCCTTTTGACCTTAAAATGTGTGGTTATAATGATGTCTGTGATTGGTAACGAATATTGTAATGAGATGGTGATAATCTGGTTTTTATATTTAGGTTTACTTAAATTAAAAGATGTTCCAATTCAAGTAAGCACACTCGGGAAATCTTCAGCAGCAGCAACAAAGTCACTTCATAAAGCATTGTCATTCAAACAAAGGAAGGCTGAAGCTGAACCAGCAATGAAGTTGATTAGGGATTTGCACAAGGACTTTGAGACAGTCTATGTTGGACAAATATGCCTTTCTTGGGCAATACTGCATTGGCAATTTGGTCAATTGAAGAAACTGTTGGATTGTGACAACAGCCTTGCCATTCATCACTATAACCAAGTTGCTGAGGAATTCCAACATTTTCAAGTCCTTTTGCAAAGATTTATAGAGGATGAACCCTTTCGAACCGGACACAGAGTCGAAAATTACACTTACAGCCGATGCTCCGTTCGACATCTTCTTCAAGTTCCGGTTATCAAAGGTAATCTATGTGTATGGTCTCTCCAACATCTGTGTTCACTTTTAACCCTAGAGCACAAAAGCTTAAGCAAAGCACATTGAAATGATGTTGCAGATGATTGCTCAAAGTGTAAGGATGATGCAATCTCATGTGAGATATTAAAAGACATCATTGAAGAATCATTGCTTGTTTTCTGGGAATTCCTCCGAGCAGATAAAGATGAAGCGAATTCAACCTCCAAGGCCCTCCGGTCTCAGGTTGCCCCACACGAACCTATCGATTTTGAGTTCTTGATGGATGTCAAAACACATCTTCATAAGGTTTGATTGCTTCCCAAACCTCTTTGAATACAATTTTTTTTTTCTTTTTTCCATGTTTTGGCCATCCAAGTTTCTAAAATTTCATATCCATATTGCAGAAGGAGAAAAGGCTTAAGGAAATTCAGAGAGGCACAAACTGCATAATAAAGAAGTTCCGGAGGCAACAACATCAAGGGAATCTATTAGATTATGCATTGTTCATCGCTCAAGTTGAACTGAAATTGGTTTCTAGAGTGTTAAACATGTCAAAAATAAGCACAGATCAGTTAGCTTGGTGCCATGAGAAATTACAAAGGATTAGATTTAGTAGCAGGAAGATAGAGATAGAGCCCTCTTTTACACTGTTCCCATGTTGACAATGGCTATCATTGCCACCACTATACTGGTTATCAGTTGTAAATATATACATATACACACATATATATGTATGTGACAGATGAAGCAATGCAAAGATAAAGAAATCTTTTACAAGCTGGTCTTACAGCTTTGTTTCTTTGCCAACGAGTATTTTGTACAATCAACCATAATGGAATGTTGTTAGATGGAATAATATCAGTTTTGGTCCCTCCTAATTATCAATTATTCAGTTTAAGCTTTTTTTTAAAACAAAATTTTTATTTTTGATTCCTAAATTTCGGCATTCAATATTAAATTTCTGGCTTTGTCATGTGTGAAGCCGGCCCCGAATGTGTTCGATGATGGTGTTCAAAGCGGCAAGTCTTGGATAAATAATTTATTTATTTATTTATTTTTTAGAATTTTCAAATGCTATAATTTTCATCAATTCAAAATATTAGCATTTATAATTGCATTGAATAGATAATTGATTTAAGAAAATTAAATTTGGAAATATAAAAGAAGGATAATTATATTAAAAATAAATAATATAAAAATATTCAATATGAATATAATTATATTTGTAAAAATTAATGAATATTTTTAATAAAATAAAATATTTTTATCAAAAATAAAATTTTAAATATATAGTTTAATTAAATAAAACTGACTTTTTAAGTTTAAAATTTTTTATATTAAAGTTTGACCATGTCTATTAAATCAAATAAAAATTTATGAATAATTTTGAAAAATCATCGAATTTGAAGAAAAAGAAGAAATTAAGCTATTGAAATCCTCTCTTAAAACTATTCATAAATTTTGAAAATTTTCAATATATTTATTCAAATAAAAAAAATTAATTTTTGCAATTTTAAAAATATTATTACAAATAAAATCTTTCTTACAAATCCAAACACTTAAAAGTTTACTCCGTTGTCTTTGTATTATGCTAAAACCCATATGTGTGCATATTCAGCTCAAAGTCTTTTATATACATAATCCAAATTTTAATTACCATCCACAATGAATTTGAAGCAAATTGAATTTTGTTTAAACTTATGTCCAATTTGATGTCCAGATGTGAGTATGAATAAAATTAGGGGTGAGTGTTTAATCGAATTAAATCGAATCAAGTGAAAAAGAATTGAGTTAAGTTGACGAGTCCTATTTTATCATCCTAACTTGATTTGTAATTTTTTTCAAATCGAGTCGAATGAAATGAAATTCAAGTCGAGTCGAATCAAGTGAAATTATTCGACTTAAGTTAAAAAAGTAAACATATCAAATTAACATATTGTTATAGTATTACTAATTCCATGTTAGAGTACATAAATTTAAAACTATATATATTTGAAAACTTTTTCAAAGCAAAATAAGAAAAAAAATAATATACTTTAGTATGATAAGTTTGAATCACTAATTAACTTATTTAGGTCCCAAAATTGTTATTTTAGAAAATTTTTAAAAATTTAACTTTCTTTATATATTCTTTATAATTTTTTTAATTTTAAATTTTTTTAAAAAAATATAAATTTTGAAATTTTTAGAAATATTTTGAATTTTAATAATTATTTTGAAATTTTGAAAATTATTTTTTTTTTATTTTTGTTGAGAGAGAAACTAATTTGCTCATTTTTAAAATTGACAAAGATTAAAAGGGTATTAACACTAATTTGTTATTCAAAGTATTCGAATTTTAAGATTCAATTAGACTTAAACTCAAAACTCGAATTACTAATTCGAATTGACTTAAAAAAAATCAAGTCACTCGAATAACTTGATTTGATTAACTCAAAATTTAATTTTTTATTTTATTTTTTCGAATCGAAAAGTTTTGCTTACCCTAAACAAAAGCAATAAACAAATGTAATAAGCGGACAAAGTAAAGAGAGATATAAACACTCAAAATTTGTTAATGTGGTTCGAAAACAAATCTATTCTACAAAGTATTGCTTAGTGAATGGTCTATTAACAATTGATCTAGTAACCTATTAGCTAAAATCCAATATACCCTTACACAAGTAGTAAGGCCAACTCCAATAGATAACCCCAATTTGTTAATTAAAACCACTAACCCAAGTACCTCACAACAAATTCAAGTCTCTCCAATAATGCATATCAAACGAGTGGAAAATACAAGAGTAAACCAACAACAAAGATACAAGCAAAATCAACACAATCACTCTCTAAAGATGCATCCCAATAAACGAATAAGTTGTCTATTTATAAGCAAAATGAAACAATTTCTCTTAGCAAATTTTGTGAAGATAAATTCATTAATTTAGTACGTAATAATCTGGATGAAAAATCTCTAATATTTATCTCAAAATATAATCTTATAAGCCAAAGTAAAATCAACAGATAAATCATTAAAATAAATGTTTAAAGTATAAGGATAAACCTCAAGGGATAAGGCATGTCAATCTCCAAGTTCTTTAGCAAGCAAATTCGATCACTATTATTTACGATGAGGTAAAACATTTTATAAGAATCAGTCGTTTATGAAGAAGAAAGTAAACATGAATGTTAAAGTAAAAAAACACCAATATTTAACTGTATTTGAACTATCTTAAAGTCATGTTAAGACTACTATTTAAAAGCCCGCTTGGACATCTATTTAAACATAAGAATGAGCAAATAATTAGCTAAAGTCTCAACACAAATATTGATATTAATGTTCATATATTTATTATATAATTCAATTTTACTTAACGAATTTAAATTTAGATATTCATTATTCACGTATGTTTTACTATTTGTATCCAAATTCACTATAGCATTTTGATGGGCTTAAAAGATCAACTCTTTTTTTCTTAACATTTTCAATTTTTTTTTTCAGATATTAAGTTATCACATATTCATGATATAAATCAAAATTTTAAGTAAAAATATAAAAAATAATATAATAATTAAATAAAATAATAAAATTGAGATAATGAAGATTTTGATGTCTTGGGTTCAAATCCTATTATATGTATGTTTTTAGATTATATATAAAAGTATAAAATGCCAATAATATCCTCAAAATAATATTTATTGCTTTATAAAAATAATAAATTTTTAAGAAAATATTTGATACATTAGCAGTGGAGTTTTTAGACTTTACAAGCAGAGTTAGGGATTGTCAAATGTCCTATAAGAATATAGTAAAATATTAAAAAAAAGAGATACATGATCATTTTTATAAGAGTGCCTGTGGAATAAAAAAATGCTGCCAATATACTAAATATTAATTTTTTTTTATAATTTTAGAATTAAAATCTGATTTAAAGATTATACCAATCCATTCAAACCTTTACAAATATCTTAAAAGTTAAAATACATTTGGGACTAGTGGCCCGGTCTGCTGAGTCAGTTAAGCCTAGTCTATATGCACTGAACTTTAGATAAGATATTTTCTATTTTCAGTTGGGCTGATGATAAAATCAGTCAACTTCCTGATGGTACTGAAGGCATTCTCTTGCCATTCTCCCAATGAGAGAGACCGTAAGAATTAGTGATCTCTCATCAAAGTGGAGGTATTCGTGGATTAAATCTCAACCTTGATGTGAAACTTGCTTTCCAAGTTATGATTGTAGTTATCCTTACGTTGATGCTTCAAACAAAAGAAGCCAATCCTTCCTGAACTCTTTCAACCAATGTTTGTTCTATTTCAGCTCTCACCTGTTAGAGGAAAATGTTATATGATTACTATGATTGAAGCAACGTATAGGACGAGATTGATTGAATAAATTACTAAGGAATGGATGTAATATAAAAAGATAACAGAACTGACGTAATGTAATGAAATTAAAACTGCTAGAATTAGTATCCGTTTATTTTTCTTGAAAATGATTTTGAAGGAAATGAAACTTAGATAGCATTCATTGTTGTTGAACATGAATGACTTCAGCTCTTTTTTCTTCTTCTTTTTTGGATATCTGATTGAATAAGGATTGTCTTATCCTTCACTGGTTTACTTCTGTCGAGCTAGAGGACTGCGATTATAACGATAGAGAAACAGAAATAAACCAACCTCCTGCCTACCCTCCATTATTTTCTAAGGCAAGTTTTTTATTATTAATGGCACAAGTGGATTCATAAGAATGTGATTGTATTGAAATCTATCTACTAAACAATGCAGTGGTAGTTGACAAAATGGTGATTGACCCATGCGCCAGATCTTACAAAGTGTATTAATGATAGGAAGTTAAAGAAGCTAGTGACCACCAGCCTTGCCTTTATAGTTAAGGCTTTGTATGTCCCTCATTCTAATTAGTGTCAGGTGCCATCCAGAGTTCCCCCAAACACTTCAGTAGGGTCCATCATGGACTTCCCTTTTATCAATGGGTCCAAGAAACCCCAGTGAAGTGATTAGGAGGACACAGCTGACTCTCCATTTCTTCTCGGTTGTTAGATGCTTAGGCAATAGAAACCCAACCTACCAATTTATAAATGAAGGCTCTATATGTGCAAGCAGTCAAGTCATTACGACCCTTCACCCGATTGGACTGGTTTTAGATACTAAACGAAACCACACTTCGGCTATTTACTAAAACAGAATCTAGTTAGAATTATGGCCTTTGGGGGGATTAGAGATTATGAGAGAGAATATTCGTGAGTTGACGGATTTTGAGTTCTCTTCCCCACACCTTTTCCGCTCTTGTCATTGTCATAATTAAGAAAGTGTTATATGCATTGCCCTTAATTTTCCCTCAAATATAGGCTAGGTTCATTCTAACAACTTGAAAGCTACGAATACAACCCACTCTCAATCATTTTCCCCTCCATAGATCTTCTTTGTAAAATGTCTCAATATCTAAGTTTACTGAACCTTGTCCATTTTTACAGTGAACTCTCAGTGCATAAATGGTAAAAAAACTGCAACATAAGAAAGGGAATGTCAGGTGTCCCCTGGAGTTCCCCTGAACACTTCACTAGGTGGGGCTATTTTAAGACTCTTAGCCGAGGAAACTTTATCTTACTGAAGCATTTGGAGGAATTCTTGGAGATGGTTGACTCTGGTTAGAAGCATCAAATATGGTTGGTGGCTTATTTTCAGGTCCAGGCAAGCTTTCCCAGTACCATGTAAACAACCTCATCCATTGTTTTATGTAACTCACTACTATCATGTCTTCCAATATTGTAGAAGTCATATTGGGTTTCTTATTGCACCATTATACACATCATATCTGGTTTCTTTTTGCATAATTTCGTGTAATTTTTATTCTTATGTTTTAATGATACTTAATTTTCAAAGGTTTGTAGATATTTGCATAACTATCATCTATTGCTCCAACAGTGCCAAGATTCATAATGAAATACTATTTGCTAAAGGACTAAACATTAAATTCTATTAACCAATGTCCTTATCTTGCATTCGCTTTCTAAAAGCACAAGAGAAGAATAAATGAAACCATTTCTCTACCAAACTACCACAAAAAGAGATAGTAAAAAAATATGTAGGAGGAACTCATCCTTATTCTTGTTGGTAGCCTGTGAAGAAAGAGCCATCCAAGCTAGTAGAGCTTGCTTACTAACTCTATGCCAAGCTACCTTCTCTTGCTTTTCTCGAAATTATTGATGTAAAGCTATGGGGTGTTAGTGTCACAAGGGCTGCAAAGTTTTTTTATTAATAAGACTAAGTTCTAGGGAGATTAGTTAATTTGTTAATAGGAGTATCAATTCAAATTTTGGTTGAGGTTGTTACTTGAGACTTGTATATAAGGGCTGTTTTGTTAATAAACTAAATCATCCCTTTATTCATATTTTGTTTCTATGCTTCAATTAATTCTTTACTAAACCAATAGTGGTATCAAGAGCTATTTTTCTTGAGGGACCTATGAGAAAAGTTTTGTGAGAGTTCTGAGAGAAAATTGAGAGATACACTTGTGATGTTTTGAGGAAAATGGAATCAGGATCAAATAATCTGTCTGCCTTAGCTCCACCTGTGTTTGATGGAGACAATTATCAAGCATGGCCATGAGAATGCAAGCATACTGGAGGGTTGTGATTGAGTATCAATGAGATGAGAGGATCAAGAGCATGAAGGTGTTGAACTTGATCAGGAAATTTGAGAGGCTACAAATGAAGAACTTTTTGTCAACCAAAGAATACTCGAACAAGTTGATAGATATTGCCAACAAGGTTAGAGTTCTTGGGACTGATCTCTCTGATTCTATATTGGTATAGAAAATACTAGTCTCTGTGCCTGAGAAGTATAAAGCAACAATTACCTCTTTAGAGAACACCAAAGATTTGACTTAGTTGAGAGTAGTGGAGTTGATCAATGCTTTACAAGCACAAGAGTAGAAGAGGCTAATGAAGCAAGAAGGAGTATTGAAGGCTAAGGTACATCAGAGTGAAGGAGGAGAGAATTAGATGTGGAATGGGAAGAAGAGTGATTGCAATAGTAGTTCAGAAATTGTTGCAAAAGGTAATAGTACTAAAAATTATAATAAGTATTCTTCATGTAAGCATTGTGGAAAATAAAATCATGCCCATTTCAGGTGTTGGAGAATGCCAAATGTGAAATACAGAAGGTGCAACTTGATGGGGGCACATTGAGATGTTCTACAAGGAATTCAGAAATCAACAACAAGGTGGAGCACATGCTGTAGTTAAAGAAGAAGAGGACCATTTGTTTGTCGTCTCTTACTTCTCATCAAGCACTCTATGTGACAGTTGGTTGGTCAATAATGGTTGTACTAATCACATGACTTGCGATGAGAAGCTATTTAAAGACCTTGACAGGTCATTGAAGTCGAAAGTGAGAATATGAAATGGAGAATGCCTAAAAGTGAATGGAAGAGGCACAATAGTAATAAAGAGTTGTGTTGGAACTAAGTTGATTTCAAATGTTCTGTTTGTACCTGAGATTGATCAAAACTTGTTGAGTGTGGGGCAATTGGTAGAGAAGGGATTCAAGGTGATGCTCGAAGAGGGAATGTGTTTGATCCTTGACTCTTGTGGCAATGAATTGTTTAGGATCAAGATGCAGATGAAGAGTTTCTCATTGAATCCATTTGAGGAGGAGCAAGTGGTATCCAAGTGTTAGAAATGAATGACATCAATGCAACAAATAATTATGAAATTGATGACACAATATAATGAAAAGAGTTTTAAGCTTGAGATAAAGTCGGTAGATAATGTATCCTAAAAGAACAACTACAAATCAAGTGTTTTGAGAATGAGATGTTGCATGTAAATGTAAATCTCTTGGAGCAGCAGTTGACATCTTTCTTTGATGATAAATTGTCATCTTTTGCACATGAAATATCTAAAGAACATGCTGATGAGCTACGGGAAAAAAATTCTATCTCATGAGATTGAGAGTAATGTGCAACTTTCAGAAGATAATAGTGGGTTATGTTTCCAAAATCAAAAGCCGACTGAAGAAGATTCATATGCGAAAGAATTGACATCTATAGATGTTGTTGAGTTTAAGAATTTAGTTAGTAAAATGATCAAGCTTTCAATGAAAAATGCAAAATTGAAAAAGGAATTATTAGCTGCAAGAAGATTTGTTAATCAAACCATAAATGGTATTAATAGCAAGTATCGTGACAACACAAGACATTGGAAGAAGGGGCGGTAGTCTGGCCACTCTCATGACTTTTCTGGAGTAGCTTGTGATGATTTTGAATTATGAAATTTAGATGGAATTGCATGCTAGGAAATAATTAGAGGTAACTCTTGAAGTTACAATTGTCAAGAATGAATTCATAGAAGGTGAATATTGAAGAAACTGGTTTATTGCAAATAAGAGGATCAAGTGACAAATATTTTTACTAAATTTTTCATATTAGTTGAGTTAAGTTTCTTAAAAATAAACTTGATGTCTGCAGCACTTGAGTCAGGAGGAGATGTCAATGCCTCAAGGGCTGTAAAGTTTTTTTTTTATTAATAAGACTAAGTCATTGAGAGATTTGCTAGCTTGTTAGTAGGAGTAGGAAACTAGGAGTTGTTAGCTTGTTAATAGGAGTAGGAATTTAAATTTTGGTTAAAGTTGTTAATTGAGACTTGTATATAAGAGCTGTTTTGTTAATGAATTAAATCATCCATTTTTTCGTAATTTTTTTATGCTTCAATTAGTTTTTTACTAAACCAATAGGAAGAATAATACTTGATGTTTAAAGAAATGCTCTAATAAATGTTCTTTTACACCAAGTCAAACATTGGGATTGCTCTCTTAGATATGAAAATATTTCAAGGATATGCTTTTTTCTTTTTTTCTTTTACAAGAAAAACCCCAGGAAAAGCTAAATTCTAGTAGAACTTAATATGGTGTTTGTGTAACATATTACAGTTTAATCTTTCAATTGATTATAAGGAATCTGGTTCATAAAATCTTTTGAACTTATATAATATCAATATTTTACTATTTTTAAAGCCTATTTTTTTGAACATTTGATGTACGGTTGTTGATTCCCGTGCCTTAATTTCTTCAAACAAGGCTTGTTCTGAGTTCAGCGACATCAGTTGTCTTAAGAAGAAATCTCAAGACCCAACCAATCACAACCTGAATCTGCTCATTCTACAGGATTGTGTTTGGTTGATTTCTAAGAACATTTGAAGCTTATGGGGAATTGCTATGACAGATATCATATCATTTAATGGCACATATTTTAACGAGTTACTAACAAGTCAAAAATTGCTCAAGTTTCTTTTTCGTCTTATCCATTAAATTATGATCAGATTGCTTCAGTTCAGACCTTCATCTAATTGGCTGGCATCTTGAACCGACAAATAGGGCAACAATGACTTTGCTTCAACCATGTCTGGATGCAATAACAATAAAAGTAGGATAGCAAAACATGTGAGAAGTATCTGCTCCAACTTTAAGTTCCTCCAAATATACCATACAATCATTCTCATCTCCATCTTCAACCTTAACCCTCTTTAGCATCTCATTAACTAACAACTCTTTTTCCGGAGCCATGCCATAATTTCTGCTCTCAAATTCTGACGTAGCTTTAGCCAAAGCTCCCCCTATCAAAATCCCATCATTGTGATTGTAATCGTGCTCCACATTGAATGTGTTAGAGAATGACCCTCCATGCAGCACATGCACCAACAAGCAGATCAAACAGTTTATGCCAAGCAAGAAGCTGTCGAGCTAAGTGTAGCAGCTGTTCTGTTTCTTTTTGTTTATTTTGTAACTTTAGTTAATGTAATTGTGAAAATAAAATAAAATAATAAAATAAAGACAAATTTTTACGTGAAAACCCTTTCGGGAAAAAAACCACAGGCAGAGGAGAACAAAATTCACTATGTTGAATTCGAATTAATTGCAAGAGGAATAGACTATGTCTATTTATAGGCTTGTAAAGCCATATTCTAGTAAGACTGAAACACCTTATTCTAATCAATATCAAATAGATGGAATTTAATAAGGTTTAAAAAACCTTATTCTAAAATAAAATAAAAGAAGTGTAATTCTATATGGATTCTTCTTTTATTTTATTTTACTACTGTATTTTATTTAAATAAGGATTCGGGTCACTTAATTCTAACAATCTCCACCTTGACATGAATTCTCAATGAACAAGTTCTTCATCGCGAACTCTCAACGAACAAGTTCTCCACCTCTTCCATAAAACCCCTTAAGGGTTTAACTTCAACAATGATTACCAACCAAGTCTAAGCAATGCTCAAACTTGGTTATAGGGAGTGACTTAGTCATCATATCTGTAGGATTTTCATGAGTACTAATTTTGCTCACAACAATATCACCACAAGCAATAATATCACGAACAAAATGATACATAACATTAATGTATTTTGTTCTCTCATGAAACATTTGATCTTTTGTAAGAAAGATAACACTCTAACTGTCACAAAGTACTGTGCTAATTTGAAGGTCTTCATTGAGTTTACTAAAGAGTCCCTTCAACCAAATAGCTTCTTTACAAGCCTCAATAATCGCCATGTACTCAGCTTCAGTGGTAGACAAAGCGACTGTAGTTTGCAAAGTGGCTTTCCAACTGATTGCACAAACTCTGATTGTAAAGATATAACCTGTGAAAGATCTTCTTCTATCAAGGTCTCCAGCAAAATTAGCATCAACATACCCAATGACTCCATCTTCAGTTCTTCCAAACTGTAAGCAAACATCAGTAGTACCTCGTAAGTATCTTAAAATTCACTGAACTGCTTTCCAGTGTTTTTTACCGAGATTCGCCATATATCTGCTAACCACACTGACTGTATATGATCAATCTAGACGTGAACAAACCATAGCATACATGAGAGATCCCACTTCACTAAAGTATGGAACATGTGACATGTACTCAATCTCATTATCTGATTGTGGAGACAAATCCAATGAAAGTCTGAAATAGGTTGCTAAAGGAGTACTAACAGGTTTAGCACTCTGCATAATGAACCTGCAAAGAACTTTCTCAATGTACCCCTTTTGACTTAGGTACAATTTACTTGTTTTTCTATCTCTGAGAATCTCCATACCAAGTATCTTCTTTGCTAGTCCTAAATCTTTCATCTCAAATTCTTCACTTAGTTGGGCTTTGACCTTTCTTATCTCTCCTTTATCTTTTGCTGCTATCAACATGTCATCAACATAAAGAAGTAGATACACAAAAGAACCATCAACGTTTTTCTTAAAGTAAACACAACTATCAAAACTACTTCTTTTGAAATCATGAGAAGTCATAAAGGAATCAAACCTCTTGTACCACTGTCTTGGTGACTGTTTCAAACCTAAAGGGACTTTTTCAGCAAGCAAACATAGTCCTCTTTTTCTAAGACTGTAAAACCCTCTGGTTGTTGTATGTAAATGTCCTCCTCAAGTTCTCCATGCAAAAATGCAATTTTTACATCTAACTGCTCAAGCTCCAAATCATGCATGGCCATAATACCAAGCAAAGCTCGAATCGAACTATGCTTTACAACTGGGGAGAACATATCTGTAAAGTCTACTCCTGGAATTTGACTGTAACCCTTTGCAACAAGCCTTGCTTTATATCTGGGTTCTTCAACTCCCAGAGTCCCTTCTTTCTTTTTAAATACCCATTTACAACGAACAACCTTTTTACCTATAGGAAGTTTTAAAAGATCTCATGTTCTATTTTTGTGAAGTGATTCCATCTCCTCTTGCATAGCAAACATCCACTTTTCTGAGTCTTCACAGCTAACTGCCTCAAAATAATTAGATGGCTCTCGGTTTGCATCTATATATTCAGCCACATTTAAAGCATAAGCAACTAGATCAGCCTCGGCATACTTCTTTGAAGGTTTAATTTCTCTTCTAGTTCTGTTTTTGGCAATAGAATATTGTGGTGAAGAAGCAACTCTATTCTCAATTTTTGTACTACCTTGAGGAGTTGACTTTGTATTAATCTGATGCTCCACCTGCTTTTGATTTTCTTTATTGGAAGAGTCTTTAAGAGATAAGTTAGGTAGCATAGCAGTTTCATCAAAAACAACATCTCTGCTAATCACAACTTTTCTATTTTCAGGACACCATAACTTATACCTTTTTACACTAGCTTTATAACTAAGAAAAACACATTTAATAGATCTTGGTTCCAATTTTCCATTATCAACATGAGCATACACCGGACACCCAAAGATCTTTAAATTAGAATAATTAGCAGGATTTCCAGACCATACCTCTTATGGAGTCTTTTTCTCAATGGCAACGGATGGAGATCGGTTGATCAAAAAAATGTAGTAGAGGCTGCTTCTGCCCAAAACGACTTCGGTAAGTTGACATTTGACAACATACATTGAACCTTTTTCATGATCGTTCTGTTCATTCGTTCTGCAATACCGTTTTGCTGTGGAGTATGACGAACTGTCAAGTGTTTCACGATCCCTTTTGACTTGCACAATCTATTAAACTCATCAGAACAGAACTCTAAACCATTGTCTGTGCGGAGGTATTTTATTTGTTTTCCTGTCTGTTTTTCAATCATAATTTTCCAAGACTTAAATGCGAAAAACACATCGCTTTTCTGCTTTAGGAAGAACGCCCAAACTTTTCTAAAAAAATCATCAATAAAGGTTAGCATATAATTAGCTCCACCCCTCAAAGGCACTCTAGATGGCCCCCACAGATCAGAATGAATATACTCCAATGTTCCCTTCGTGTTATGGATTTCTCTGGTGAATCGAACTCTCTTTTGCTTCCCAAAAACACAGTGCTCATAGAAATTTTGTTTGCAAATTCATTACCCATCAAGAAGTCCTCTTTTGCTCAATTCTACCATGCCATTCTCACTCATATGCCCTAGGTGCATATGCCAAAGTTTAGTAATATCATCATCTGACAAGGAAGAGGAAGCGACAACTGCATCACCAGTAACAGTAGAACCTTGCAAAACATATAACTTGGCAATCTTTTTTTGCCCTTTCATCACAACAAGGGAACCTTTAGAAATCTTTAAAATCCCACTTTCAGCTGTGTATCTGTACCCTTTTGAATCAAGAGTACTCAACGAAATTAAATTTCTCTTCAATTCTGGGACATGTCGCACGTCACTAAGTGTTCTGACAACTCTATCAAACATCTTAACTTTAATTGTTCCAATACTTACAATTTTACACGAAGCATTATTTCCCATCAAAACAACACATTCAGACACTATTTTGTAAGTTGTAAACCAATCCCGATTGGGACTCATGTGGAAGGTGCAGCTTGAATCAAGTATCCACTCTTCGCTTACTTTAGAATCATTGACAGAAGCGACTAGAAGTTCACCATCACTGCAGTCTTCTATAACATTAGCTTCACTAAAATTTTCTGGTTGTTTTCCCTTTTGATTCACAGCCACCCTTTTAATATTGTTCTGTAGCTTATAGCACTCAGATTTAATGTGCCCTTTCTTCTTGCAGAAGTTACAAGTTTTACCTCTGTTTGAAGACTTCGATCTACCCTTAGATTTACCGCGAGGATTCCGTTCCTGTGTCCTTCCACGATCATTATCAGCATTCTGATCTTGTCTCCCACGAGTAATGAGACTCTCTCCCTAATAGTCGAGTTTAACCAAAAGATGCTTCATCTTATCATACGAGGTCAAAGAATCATAAACCTCATCAACTGTGAGAGACTCGCGGCTATATAAAATCGTGTCTCTAAAGGTTGAATAAGACGGGGGCAACGAACAAAGTAGAATCAACCCTAGATCTTCCTTATCATGCTGAACCTCCATGGCCTTCAAGTTTGAGAGAATTTCTTTAAACACTGTTAAGTGTTCGTGTACAGACGCACCTTCCTCTAAACGATGAGCATAAAGACGCTGCTTCATATGCAACTTGCTTGTTAGATTTTTCGACATACATATTTGTTTTAGCCTCTTCCATAATGCAGCGGCGGTTTTCTCTTTCATCACATCCTGTAAAATTTCGTTGGACAAATGCAGATGTAACTGTGTTAACGCCTTTCGATCCTTACACTTCTTCTCTTCATCTGTTAAAGTCGAAGGCATCTTATCTATCCCTAGCAGGGCATCCTCCAGATCCATCTACGCAAAAACTGCTTGCATTTTAATCTGCCACAAAGCAAATCTGGTGTGACGATCCAACAGCGGAATTTCATACTTCAAAGACGCCATTATCGTGATCTAGATGAACAACCCGGAAGCTTTGATACCAATTTGTGAAAATAAAATAAAATAAAATAAAATAATAAAATAAAGACAGATTTTTACGTGGAAACCCTTTCGGGAAAAAAACCACAGGCAGAGGAGAATAAAATTCACTATGTCGAATTCAAATTAATTACAAGAGGAATAGACTATGTCTATTTATAGGCTTGTAAAGCCATATTCTAGTAAGATTGAAACACTTTATTCTAATCAATATCAAATAGATGGAATTTAATAAGGTTTAAAAAACCTTATTCTAAAATAAAATAAAAGAAGTGTAATTCTATATGGATTCTTCTTTTATTTTATTTTACTACTGTATTTTATTTAAATAAGGATTCGGGTCACTTAATTCTAACAGTAATGAGTTAATGTAATGTGTTCTAGTTTATTTCGAACTTAGTTTACTTTGTTTTTTGATGTAACTTGATGGTAAAAAGCTGATCACCAGCTTTGTTTAAGTGTGCAAGTTAATTTTTACCTAGTTCCAATGTATTAAGTGGATTTAGGTAATGTTTAGGTGATGTATTTGTTGATTTTTTGACCAGCGTTTGTCTAGTATATGTAATGGCTTTATGCCAAAGTTCATTTTAATGAAAATTATTAGTTTTCCATTCATATGCTCCAACATTTTCTTATTTTTTCGATTTTGTTCTTGTTCCTAAGTAAATTTTTGCTCTTGTTTCTTCACCAAGCCACAAGGCTTGTTGCACAAGCTTTCAACTTTGCTTGCTTAGCTTTGTTCAAACACCAACAGAATGCCTATATTTTTAACCGTAATGGCAGGACTTCATAATTAGTTCCACTGCTAAGCACCCAATCTGATATTCTTTGGCCAAGTCTGAAATGTTCATGAGTGAACCAACCGAGTCTGTGTTGATTCAGAGTCCTGTAAACGTGGGGCCAATAATTTCGTGACCTTAGCTCTCATTTTGTTGAATGTTAAGATTGAAACCAAAGATTTCTCGGAAGTACAAAGGATAGGCGACTGAATAGGTGTCTGCTTGGCAATCATGATGTAAGTACAAAGGTTTTTTTGTCCTTGTTTTCAGTTATGTACTGCTGCCCTTGTTGTTGTCTTGCAGGTTGACGTTTGTTTTTTTCGGTTGACGTTTGCCTTCCTTTTTCTAATAAAATGAATAATGCTTAGAAAAAAGAAAATGATTAAATTAAAAAAAGAAAATGATTAAATTAACATAATTATTATAAAATTTTTTAACAAAAATAAATTATTAAAAAGTACTTATTCATATTTTATCAGTATATATGATTTATATAACAAAATTTAATCATAGAAAATAATTTTTTATATAATTTTCTTCCTTATATTTTGTATCATATTTCATATGTTATTTACATTTAGTCCTAAAATATCATTTATTAAATTTAATATTTTTATTAAGAAATGTTTTTAGTATTGAAATATCATGTTTAAATTTATTTATCAATTATTAATAAAATTTATAAAAATAATATAATATAATTAATATATACAATTTACTTGTGCATTACACAAGCAAGAAAACTAAGTACTGTAATTGATTAATAGATTATGGAGGAGTATTATATCTTATTAACATCAATTAAATTATTATATTTGCATCTAATCAAAATTTTATACATTATATAAATTATTTTATTAAATAATGTTTGTATTGTTGTGTTTATTATTATTTTTGCTCAATCAATATGAATTTATTAATAAGAGAAAATATTGGTAAATACCAATCTCTTTCGTAGAAACAGATTACAAAAATTCTCAGAACAACTATTCAAACAGAAGCACTCTCGACCTTAAATATCCAACTCCTTCCCAAGCAAATAAATAGCTGAAAGACAAAACTCAATCATCACCTCTCAAAACAACAAATACATAAGCATAAGAGTGAAACACGATAAAAAAACACTCATTACCAAGCGAAAATTATTTCACCACTAAGATTTAAATAACCCAGGTCTCCTCACCCTTGAAAACATATGTTAAAATATCTTTAAATACAATGCACATTTGTTACTACTAGTATGTTTAAAAATGTGTAAATTTATGTGTTGTAAATTTACAATCTCAATCATATAGCAATTTTAGAAGTTTTCATGCCTCACCTTGGCCGTTTGTGAATAAGAAATGATGTTAAGGCATGTTGACCTTCAATACAAATGTTGGAATTGCGTGTAATTTGGGTTTTTGCAGCCCCTTTATTTGCCATCAATTGAGTTTTTGACATCAGTTGATGTGGAAATATACCACTGAGATTCCATTATCAATGATGATCTGATTATTTACTAAGATGAAGATTTTTCATCTGAACTTCTAAATTCAGATGAAGTGCAATGACAGATAAAGCAGACATTCTTCTGCATGCGCCATATGATTGATACGATTAAAGATACATTAAAACAAAACTGAAAATCATTTGGGAAGAACAGATGACAGCTTGTACCAGCTTGTATGGTCTACGCAAAAACATACCAGAACTGATGTTGCTCCAGAATAACCTAAAGTAGTCAGTCTATTTTTTTACTGCTAGCATTAGTATCCGTTGAATTTTTCTTGAAAATGATTGGAATGTCATGAAACTAATTGAAAATGATTGGAATGTCATGAAACTAAGGCAGCATTCATTGGTATTCAATAGAGTACCTTCTATTTTTTTTTTCTTTTCTTGATAGCTTATTTAATAAGGATGTCTGATCCTTGATTGCTTTATTTTTGTGGAGTTTCACTGCAGCTACACGACTGTGATTATATCGATGAAGTAACAGAAATAAACCACCCTCCTGCCTTCCTGCATCATCATCTAGGGCAAGTTTTTATCCCATTGATCCACGTTCCAGACCTTATGGAAGACGGGAAGCTAAAGAAGCTTGAGACAGTTGGGCTACTATGCGAAGGCAGAGGCTCTTTGTTTGGACATCACAGAGCCGAAATTCGTCCACCTGTGGAATTGGTGATTGTTTGAACGGCTAGAAGCCTTAATGCTAGAAATCCTGATGCATGGTATGTCATAGAAACATGATAATATGTGTAAGTTGAAGACAGAAGATTATATATCCGCCAACCTTGCCTTCATATGTTCAGCTTTGTAATCAGTGTCAGGTGGCAGCCAGAGTTCCCCCAAACACTTCAGTAGGTCATCAGGGACCTCCCTTTTAACAAGGCTCTGAGAAGAGAAGAGCAGACTCCATAACCCCAGTGAAGTGATCAGGGGAACTCAAGAGGACAGCTGACTCTATTTCTCCTTTTCGGTTAGATGCTTAGGCAATAGGAAGCCAACCTACCTATTTATAGGTGAAGGCTCTAGTGGCCAAGTAATTGTGACCCTTCAACAGATCGGACCGGCATTAGATATGAAAACAAGTCCACACATGGCAATACTGAAACTGAATCCAGCCAGAATTATGGCATTTGGGGACTGGAGATGAGGAGATAGAGAATATTCTTGAGGTGATCGGACATGAGCTCTCCCCACACCTTTTCCATGCTTCTATCCTTGTCATAGTTCAGAAAGTGCTATATGCATTGCCCCTAATAACTTTGATATATCTGCCATTAACACTTGCATGTATGTTTTTGAGAAGGTCCATTGTGAATACCAGATTTCAACTAGCAGCTGCTTAGAGAACATGTGGGGTGAAGAAAATAACGGGTAGAGAATAAAAGTATATATGGCCAGAATTTTATGCAACTCAAGACCTCTAAAATCGTTACTAAGGGTTCATCTGGGCTGTTATTGCGTCTAGATTAACTTTTCACATGGGAATAAAAGTATATATGGCCAGCAATACTGAAGAAAATTGTCAGTGTCTTGTATAATAATTGAGGTTAATCAGGATCAGATACTGAAAATAATCTTTCTTGATTAATTTGAAGGGAATTATGCTTTTTTATCAGCTTTATCATTAAGTATAGTTTCATGGCTAACTAGCAATCCTTGATAGCTTTTCTAGCAAGGTTAGGCTATTGTCAGAATATCATTTCAACTATGCCTCTTATGTATTGCTGATGCTACAAGAGATTGCACTAAATAAAATTTCTCAAGGCCAAGTTAATGTTGCCATTACGAGGCATGGTGTCTCATACTTGAAAAACGGTTTCTTTTTCATATGAAAAGTGTAAAGAAAAGGTTGGAATGGACAGACCTTTACGTTGTAAGAGTTGGGGAATCCAAAAGGACTTTTGTCCACTTGTTAATTCTCTTCACTTCTATCGCTGCTATATCCCTTTATTTATTTTCCCTCAAATATTGGGCAGGTTCAATTCCAACAACATCAAAGCTATCATTTACCCCACCTGTGGATCACCATTTCAAACTGTGCACCTTTGCCTATTTATACACCGAACCCTCGGAGCATAAATATACCAAGAAAGTGTTGCATAGCGTGAGAAAGGGAAAGTCAGCTGTTCCCTGGAGTTCCTCTGATCACTTCATTGGGGCTATTTTACGACACTTAGACACAGGGAATTTCGTCCTACTGAAGTGTTTGGGGGAACTCTGGTAGACAGTGGACACTTGTCAGCGGCAGCAGCAGCAGCAGCAGCAGCAGCAGCAAATGTTGTTGGAGGCTTATTTCATGTCTAGGCATATTAAAGAATGAGTCAACCTGTTGTAACAGTTGAAGAGTTAGTAGTTAGTTTGTTAAGAAATGGTTAGGTGTTAGTTATTAAGCAGTCAACAAAGTCTGTATGAATACCTTAAGTTCAGACTCTTGATATATGCTTTTGGTTTCTTTCTGTTAATAAAGAAGCTATTCAAGTTCTATATAGTCATGCTATTTCTTTTCAAGGCAAAGCTTTCCCAGTACCATGTAAACTTCCTCACCCATGTAGTTCAATGCTGTTTGATGAAACCGTGTCTTTCACTCATGTCATACATCATTTTAAACATCATATTTGGTTTCATATTGCATCAATGTAGACATCATATCTGGTTTCCTTTTGCCTCATTTGGTTTTGTTCTTATTCTTATGTTTTCCTCATACTGATTTTTCCTATTTGCTTAACTATCATCTACAGCTCCAACAATGACAACATTCATAATGAAATTTACTATCAGTTTCTCTTGGTAAAATAAGTACTCTTTTAAATCCATTTACAAAAGTTATCAAATAATTAAAATAGCTTCAATAAGAAACAAATGAAAGAACGTGAAATACAAAAAGTTCATATCTAAGCCTAATTGGTTGGTATTGTAAACCGGCAAATAGGGCAACAATGGCCATGCCTCAACCACTTCTCGATGAAATCACCATGAAAAGTATGAGAACAAGGCATCCGAAAAGCATCAAACCCAACCTCGAACTCATCCAAACATATCATGCAGTCTTCTTCATCTCCAGCTTCTATTCTTACCATCTTTAGCATCTCCTTAACCAAGGACTCTTTAGCCAGAACCATGCCGTAGTTAATGTTTTCTGTAGGAACTTAGAAAACAGAATAAGAGTTTTCTGTGTATTCTTGTGCTTTAAGCCACAATATCTTGCTGAACAAACAAAGGAAACAAGCTCAAGCAACTAAGAACAGAAATCTTGAATAAGAACCAAAACAAGAAGAGAATTTTTTGTTGAATGATTCATCATCAATTTCAGAAAACAAAAGCATTACATATAACAAGTAATCAACTTGTCAATTTCAAAAAACAAAAGTATTACATATAACAAGTAATCAACTTGTCAAAAGATGAAAATATTACCTAAACATACCTAACTCCACTAACAAAGTCTTGAAACTTATAAAACTTTGCTTGCACACTTGGTTAAGTTGATTTATCAAATCTATCAGCACCAAATTACATCAAATACATTACTAACTTAGTTCTAGTGTAACTAAGCAAATCAAATACATTACTATCTTAGTTCTACTGTAACTAAGTAACAAAAAATCAACTAAAAGTACAAAATAGCAGCATATGCTTCAGCTGTAACTTGCATAGCTCGAACTGCTAGGGTCTGTGTTGAGTTTTTAAGTAAAAAACAAAGATAAAAAAACAAATAAAAATTGTGTTGAAAGATGAAAAACAGAAGCAAAAATTGGATATTGAAGAAGAGAAGAAATTGACTTTTCTCAAATACTTTTTCCAACAAAAATAACTTGTACATATATGGTTCTATTACATTGGAAGAAAAAAACTTTGCTTGTGCAAGTGAACAAGCTGTAAAATCAGCTTAATGATAACCTAGAACCTATCTAAAGACTGCTAAGTATCTGGCTAACCTTAGCCAATCAAAAAGTTACTGTCAAATCAAATACAGGTCACATGTTACAAAAAATTACTTCATCTGGATTACATCATAGACATTTGCATACTGCTGCATTTCATCCGGATTACTTGCATGCTGTTGTTTGTGGCCACATTTTTAACACTCCTCATTGGCTACAAAACAGCAGACTCCAATTTTCTTCTTCAAATACTCGAACCTTGTGGTAGCCAATGGCTTGGTTAAAATATCTGCGAGCTAAACCTTCGAGCAACAATGGACCAAGTTGATTTCCTTTAATAACTCTGCCTCCCTCACAAAATGATACTTGATCTTGAAATGCTTAGTCTTGCCATGAAACACATGATTTTTGGCAATTGCAACAACTAACTGATTGTCAACCTTGATCTCTGTTGCTTCCACTTGCTTAGCATTCAAATCACTTAAAAGTTTCCTAAGCCAAATGGCTTGATTAACAACAGTAGCGGCTGCAATATACTTTGCCTCTGCAGTGGATTGAGCTACTGTCTATTGCTTCGTAGAACTGCAACTAAAAACTCCTAAACCTAGAGTGAAGAAGTAGCTCGATGTGCTCTTCATATCATCAACTGAACCATCCCAATCACTGTTTGGATAACCAACCAGCATCAGTTCTTCAGCTCTCTCAAATTTCACACCCTAGGCTAAGGTCCCTTTGACGTACCTTAAGACTCTTTTAGCAGCCTTAAAATGAGCTACATTATAGAAATGCATGAACCTCAATAGAAGGCTGACTGCATACATGATGTCTGGCCTTGTTACTATCAAGTAGAGTAGGCAACCAACCAGACTTCTATAGCTTTTCTCATCCACTCGATCATGATCACTATTGCTTGAGAGTTTTTCTTTTAGAGCTACAGGAGTGCTAGTAGATTTACAATTTGCCATGCAAAATTTGCTTAGAACCTTTAATGCAAAAGCTCCTTGGCTTATGAAAATACCATGCTCATTCTGATTCACTTCTATACTAAGGAAGTAGGTCATCAAGCCTAAATCAGTCATCTCAAAGGACTCTTGCATCTGCTTCTTAAACTCTTCAATCAATTCACTTATATAGCCAGTAACCAATAAATCATCCACATAAAGTGAACAAATCAACAAAGTTTCATTCTCTACCTTCTTCACATAGAATGTAGGTTCATTAATACTCTTCTCGAACCCCAGCCTTGACAAGTATGCATCAATCTTGTCATACCAGGCCTTGGAGCCTGTTTTAGGCCATATAAAGCCTTCTTGAGCTTGTAGACTTTGTATTCTTCACCAAGGACCTTGAATCCATCAGGTTGTTTAACAAAGATTTCTTTCTCGAGAAATCCATTTAGAAAGGCTTACTTAACATCCAGTTGATGGACTTTCCATTGCATCTGAGAAGTTAAGGCAAACAGAAGCCTTTTGGTGTCCAACCTTGCAACTGGTTCAAAGGTTTCAAAGAAATTGATACCATGTTGCTGACTGTACCCCTTCACAACTAGCCTAGTCTTGTGTTTATTCAATGACCTATCAGCATTATGTTTGGTCCTGAACACCCATTTTACATCAATGATCTTTCTGTTTGCTGGTCTATCAACAAGCTCCCATGTGTCATTCTTATGGATCATCCTCAATTCAGTCTCTATTTCTTCTTTCCAACAACCCTCCCTTGCAGCCTCATCAAATCAGGAAGGCTCAACAATGGTCATATCACACCTCTCATAGATGTCCATTAAGGTTCTAGTGCCTTTGACAGGTGCATCATCAAAATCATCTTCAGCTTTAGCTTTAATTTCAACCTGCTGCAAATCAGGATCATGCTGATCTTGTTCAGACAAGCTTGCATCTGTTTCATCCCATTTCCAATAACTCTCTTCATTAAACTTCACATCCCTGCTCACAACAATCTTTTTGGTAGATGGATCGAAGACTCTATACCCCTTTTTTCATTGCTGTAGCCAACAAAGACTCTAGGCATGGACCTTTTTTCTAGCTTGGTCCTCTTTTCAGCTGACACCAATGTATAACATAAACAAATAACTACTTTTAAGTGTGAAACATTTGGTTTTTGACCAAACCAAGCTTTAAAAGGTGTTTTACCTTTAACTGCATTAGTTGGCAGCCTATTTAGCAAATACACAGAAGTATTTACTGCCTCAGCCCAAAAGTTGTTAGGCATCTTGTCTTCAAACAATAGGCACCTGGCCATGTCAAGAACAATCCTATTCTTCCTCTCACAAACACCATTTTGTTGTGGTGTGTAGATGATGGTTAATTGATGCTGAATTCTAGCTTCATCACAGATCTTCTGAAACCTTTGAGACACATAGTCCCATTTTCAGACCTCAACATCTTCAGCTTGCAGCTAGCTTGATTCTCAGCTAATGCCTGAAACTTGCAAAAGAAGTCAGCCACATCTAACTTTTTCTTCAGAAAGCTCACCCAACAGAATCTAGTGCAATCATCAATGAACAGTGCAAAGTACTTACTGCCATTCAAAGAAGAGGTCTTCATAGGTCCACAAATGCCTGTATGACCAGTTAGAGCCTCTCTTGAGCTCTCCAAGCTTTGTTGATAGGAAAAGGCAGTCTGGTCTGCTTGCCAAGCTGACAAACCTCATACAAATCATTCTTAGGTTCGATCTTGGACATGTCTTCAACTAAATTCATCTTGTGTAGCAAACCAAGTGACTTATGGTTCACATGCCCCAGCCTTTTGTGCCACAAACATGATTCATCAGCTAGAGCTGTATTTGCCTTTGTTTCTAACTAATTTACATCCAAAATGAAGGATCTATCATGCATAGCTACTGTCACTAGCACTTGATTAAAAACATCCTTGATCATACAAGTCTTTCTTTCAAAAATAAGGGAGTAACACTTCTCCAGCAACTGAAAAACGCTAAAGAGGTTCTGGTCAATATTAGGTACAAAGAGAACTTTTGAGATAGTTTTTTTACCCAATTGAGTGAAAATCATAGCCTTGCCCTTGCTTTTGGCCTCTATGAGATCACCATTGTTGATTCTGACTTTGGACACAAAACTGGTATCTAGCTCCCTGAACATGTTTTTTTCTGAAGCCATATGATGAGTGTAGCCACTGTCAATCAGCCAATTCTTTCTAACTTTGCTTGACCTTGCAAAGCAGGAGGCAGTAAAGACTTGCTCCTCCTGAACTTGGACATCCTTAGCAGCCTGAGCTTGATTCTGCTGCTGTGGTTGTGTTTTTGCTTTGTTCTTGCAAACTCTCTCAATGTGGCCAAGTTGCTTGCAACTTCTACATTGAATGTCAGGATTGCACCAGGAGTTTTTTTCCAAATGAGTGGACTTGTAGTGAGTGCATGCTAGAAACTTCTTTTTGGTAGTATCCTTCCCTTTCTTTTTATTTTCTATCCAAGGCATCTTGCCCTTGTAATTTGAGCTTGAGCTTGAGCTCTCTCTGCTCCTGGCCTGAAAAGCTTCCTTAAAATGCTCCTCCATTTTGTTTGCTCTTTTTTGCTTCTATACATAGAGAGCATTTATCAGCTCTGTCAAGGGTATAACTGATAGGTCTCTCGGGTCTTCCAAAGAAGAAATTTTTGATTCATACTTCTCTAGTAGAGTAGTAATGACTTTTTCAACTATCCTCTTGTCACTAAACTCATCTTCAAGCAGTCTTATGTTGTTGACTGTGGCCATAATCCTGTCAGCATACTGCTTGATGGTTTCAGACTCCTTCATTCTTAGATTCTCGAAGTCCCTTCTCAAATTTATCAACTACTGCTGCCTAGTCTTGTCTGACCCCTGAAACTCTTCCTTGAGTCTGTCCCAGGCCTGCTTTGGACAGTCACAAGCCATTATTCTTGTGAAAATAACATCTGAAACTCCATTTTGAAGGCATAACATAGCCTTATACTTTTTGGCAGTGTCTTCATTATGCTGCCTGATTTGAGCTATGGTTGGATTAGCTCTCAAAGGTGGTGGCTCTGTGTTAGCAAGAACAACATTCCACAGATCATGAGCTTGCAGATATGTCTTCATTTTCACAGCCCAAATGTTGTAGTTTTCACCAGCAAAAATAGGTGGTGATGGTGGTGAAAAACTCATCCTTTTGCAGCAATTGAACAAGCCAACAAAGATATCTTCTGTTTCTTTTCTTTCAAGCATGACAAAGAATCAACACAAATCAACACACAACAAAGGTCCTCAAAGATGACAGGCTCTGATACCATTTGTTGGGTTTTTAAGTAAAAAATGATCAAAAAAATAAAAATTGTGTTGAAAGATGAAAAATAGAAGAAAAAATCAGACGTTGAATGAGAGAAGAAATTGACTTTTCTCACATACTTTTTCCAACAAAAATAACTTGTACATATATGGTTCTATTACATTGGAAGAAAAAAAACTTTGCTTGTGCAAGTGAACAAGCTGTAAAATCAGCTTAATGATAACCTAGAACCTATCTAAAAACTGCTAAGTACTTGGCTAACTTAGCCAATAAAAAAGTTGCCGTCAAATCAAATACAGGTCATATGTTACAAAAAAGTACTTCATTCGGATTACATCATAGACATTTGCATGCTGCTGCATTTCATCCGGATTACTTGCATGCTACTGTTTTTGGCCACCTTTTTAACAATCTACATGAAAGCCATCTTTTAACATTTTCAAACTCTGATTTTGATTCAGCCATAGCTCTTCCCATCAAAATCCCATCATTGTAATGATCCACAATGGATGCCTGTATCACTAATCATAAAGGCAATGCTTTACAATTAATTCCTCTACTAAGCACCCAATGTGACTTCTTCGTCCATGTTGGAGAATTTCATGAATAAAGCTGTGATAACCAACAGAGGCTGTATTGATTCGAGTCTTGTAAACGTGGGAAATAGAATTTGGTGAAGCTGGTACTCATTTTCAACAATGTTGAGCTTGAAACAGAAGGTTTGTCGTAAGGACAAAGGGTCGTTGGTGGTGGTTCCTAGGCAATCATGGTAGACTGATACAATGCTTAATTGAAAAATTCATAAAACGGGGAGCAATATCAGGATTTTGTCAGATGATCTTATTTTGAAAAGTACAGTGGTGAAAGATAGCATACTCGTTTGGAGTTGAAGCCATTAGGAAGTTGAGAAGAAAGAAATGTTTATACCAAGAACCCACAATCAGGTTTTCTTATTGAAGTTTACATTTCCAATTCTTATAATCGTATTTATAAGTAGACAATGGTGGTGTAAAGTATGGAGTAGAAATAGGTCAATATAATTTGATTAAATTATAAATCTACTAAGAGTTAGAACCGATAAGTAAAAGAATAGATTTACTACTTTACACAATTATTTTTGTTTTAATACATGCCTTTTCAAGGCTTCTTTTAGTACATGCCTCATGATTTTAAGTCCTTATCTACCCTGCACCAAAACAGTAATCTTATAAGTTTAAAAGAAGTTAACTTAGTAAGTTCTATACATAAAATTCATGGAAGCTTGCTTAAATCTTTAAGGAAATGAGATTTTAGGCATAAAATTAAAATTCCCTGAATTTAGGAAATTTGATCTTATTGAAGTGTTTGGGGGAACTCTGGGAGATAGTGGACACTGGTCAACAGCAGCGAATGTTGTTGGAGGCTTATTTCATGTCTAGGAAAAGCTTTCCCAGTACCATGTAAACTTCCTCATCCATATAATTCAACATTGTTTGTGAAACCGTATCTTCCATGCATTTTCATGCATCATTTTAAACATCATATTTGGTTTCTTATTGCATCATTTGGTTTTGTTCTTATTGATACTCATTTTTCACAGGTTCCCAGATATTCTAATACTTTCAGTCTCTTTTTCTTAAGTGTTAATACAAATCTCCGGTGAGGAAAATCTCGAACACATAAACGAAACTCGAACAGAAAAAGAAGAAATAGGACAAGGCTCCAAGGCATGTATCAAGCCACTATCTTTAAGGTTATATTCGCCCCCACCTATCTTCGGTGTGCAAATGAGTTCCAAGCAAATTAACCTCGAGGATACAATGAAGCTAATGACTATTTGTGTTTTACACTGACGAGAATAGTCCACTACGCATTGAGCAATGTACAAAAAAAAAACTCAATTTCTATAAAATATTTCTGCAGTAATACTTTATAGAATAATCTAATAATATTAAAAAATGAAGGAAAGAAAGAAAGAATATTAGAATTTGTTGGTGTCTTTTCCAAATGAAATCCCATTCCTATTTATAGGAATTTTCATGTCTCTTCATAGAGACATATTTCAATAGGTGTCTTTTTGAATAATAATGTCTTGAAAATAAACACATAATTATTCATTTAATATTATAACTATTTAAATAATATTATTTGTGTGTAAAGCATAGAGCAGAAATAGGGAATATCATTTGTTAAAAAGACTAAATTATAAATAATCCTATTATTAATAACTTCTATTAGCAAGGAGTCAATACTAAATACTCCATTAAGTATTGTTTTCAATTTAAATATATTTAAACTTAACTAGCTTCTAATGTTACATTCGTTGCGTGTGATTTTACGTGTTTAATATTTAATCAATTGCGTTTTTAATTGCAGTAATTAACATAAAATAATATTTCTTATTTGAATTAATTAATATAATTAAAATATATTAACTTATCAACTCAAATATTATAATAGAAATTTTCCAAATCATTATTATATTATTTTCAACATATTCAACTTGGAATATAATTTTTTGTTAGGTTGTCGAGACCTACAAAAATAAAAGAAAACTATTTGAAAATATAAAAGTATAAATTAGTAGATAGCAATGAGTTATATCCACAAAGATCGGTAATAATTTTATTCCATAATTTTATTCCTTCAATAAAAACATATAAAGTAAATAAAAAGGGGGATTGTGAAAGAAAAAATTGGAATTAAACTAAAAAATAAATTTAAATTGAAGAAAGCAATAATTAAAAGTTCTAGAAAAATCGATGGGAAAAGCTCTAACCAAAGGTAAATTTTCGTTTGATTTATGAATTCAATCATCGATACAATTATGACTTCAACGCCTTTAATAAATTAGACCTAGTTGCTGATTTAACACCAAACAACAAATCTTTCCTTAAATGTTCGGTAAGTAAGAGACAACTCATTTGAAATTACTCTCTTAACTGATAAATAACCTCGCAAATCAACGCCCAAAATTTAATTCATTTTCAGTATTAAGTGCTAAAGAGACTTTCTAACCAACAAACTCACTTCAACGAGCCTCATTTAAGCTAGATCACAAATACACCCCACATAAACGTAAATTATGACATAAATGAGATATGCAATTCGTTACTAGTATTAGAATAAAGTAATCAATTACAAATTTAATCCTTCTAATTGACTCAACAACCATTCTAAGCAATTGAACATTGAGCATATATTCACTGAACCTCAGTAGTTGTATTTAAAACAAAAGATGCATGAATACCAAAGAACAAAAAAGAATTGAAGCGCAAATAAGTCTCACAAATTTCTTTAAATCAAACTTCGATAAAACCTCTGACAAGAAAAGAGGGTTTAAAAACCCATAAAATAAAGAAAACTAAATAAAATTAAAAACGGCTAGGTCTCAATCTTCTCTTAACCTAATAATATTTATTTATAAGGTAAAAATAATATATTGGAGATAATACAAAAGTGCCTTTAATTAAATAAAGAAAAAGTTTTCTAGGTTTCTTCGCAATAGTCACATCAAACTTTCAAGTCATATTCAAAAGTCTTCCTAACACTTTTTGGGCTCAAGACATGCAATAACTTCACTTAGATCCTTGAATTCCATTCGTATAAGTATGTTATGAGCCTAAAATGGAGACATGTAGTTCAAGTTATGGTTAAAATACTGAAGCTGTATTATGTTGAAAGTCCAAATCGTAAAAACTTTCCAAAAATAAACTTTAAACTCCTTTTTCTCCAATTATTCCCTAAATCAATAATAAATAAAATGTAAGTATAAATAGTATAATTAAGAACATAAATAGCATAATTCAAGGGGAGAAATATCACAAATAAATAGAGAAATGATGCATTTATCATTTTACTTTATGTAATTAATACAAAATAACATTATTTAAACAATAATTGATTAATTAATTAGGGTGAACTACATAGATAGTCACCCAACTATTAAAAATTTAATATTTGATATAACACCTCTAACCCGTATCCGTCGCCGAAATAGGGTTACGAGGCATTACCGGATAATACACATCATTCACAAACATTTATGCATTCATAATCAATATCCATTCAACTCATCCACATTGTCCCTTATAAGGTCCCACAAGACCTTAAAACATGCTTAAAAGAGATTCGGGACTAAATTGATAACATATGAAAACTTTAGAAAACTTATAAAATTTTCAAACATTCAGGGGTCACATGCCCGTTTGAACAGGCCGTGTGCCTCATGCGGCCTCTAGACACGCTCGTGTCATAGACCATGTGAAAATAGGGCATACATATTGACTTGCAGCACACGACAGAGGACACGCCCGTGTGCCAGGCCATGTGAGAATTGGAGGGGTTACTGACTTGGGTCACACGCCCGACCACACACCCAGGTGCCAGCCCGTGTGTCACACAAGGCCAGTAGACACGGCTGTGTGCCTAGGCCGTGCCAAACCTGTAGGGTATACTGACTTAACTTCTAAGGGCTACCCCAGGGGATACATGGCCATGTAGCATGACCGTGTGTCACACACGGCTGAGACACACGCCCGTGTGGACAAAAATAGGCTATTTGCAAAGCCAATTTGCCACCCTTTCCTCATGCACACCTAGCAACCAAAATGGTACCATTTCAATACATTTATAAGCATCCAAAGCTTTCCAATTCATATACAATTCATGCCATTTATAAACCATCCTCTTAACCACTCAAGTTCAAAGCCAAAACATACCAAATCAATATGCCAAAATCATCAAACTTACTTAACTTCTAAATGCATTTCTTCATCATCTTAACATCTATTTCATGCTTCAAAACATACCATTTCATCATCTCAAAATCAAGCCAATTCACAACATGCCATTTTTCAAACAATATTACACAAATTGACAATTTACTAATTGAGCAACCATACCAAAAATGCCAAAACACAAGGCAATATATACATCACATATCACTTACCAAGTTCATACATCTAGCCAAATCAAATGGCCAAAATACACACCATTTACAAGCCAACTCACATGACTAAATCATAACTCAAAACATATCAAGATGACACTAGCCTATACATGCCATATACCATATATACAAAGATTCAAAAGCACCAACAAGATGATCGATAGTGTGATGACGTTCCCCGACAATTTCTCCAGTCCGAGGTAGCTTCGATAATCTATAAAATAGTGAAAAAATAAACATGGTAAGCTTTAAAAGCTTAGTAAGCCATATACAAATAAAGTCATCATATGAATATCTGCATATCAATTCAAATATGCTAAGCATAGCTAAACACATTCAAGTTCACAAACCTTTCTCATTGTACACATATTCAATATCATAATTGAATTCATCAAATACTTGCCTTTCATTACTCGTATGAATCTCATATGTACCTGAGCCATTTAACTCATTCAAACATTCTTTCTCGACTTGACTTTGTCCGTTGAACCATTCAGAATCGTTAATGATACTCAGAAATCACATAAAGCTTGTACAATGTCATATCCCAGATATGGTCTTACATGCTATCACATATCGATGCCGCTATCCCAGACAGGGTTTTACATGAAATTGAATAACGATGCCAATGTCCCAGACATGGTCTTACACGTAATCACAATACAATGCCAATGTCCCAGACATGGTCTTACATGTAATCACATCTCAATAACCTAATGTCATGACATTCGTATCCTATACTATTCCTAAGGTTCGTACGGGACTTTCGAATATCGTAACTTCATCGATTCTTGCTCGTATTTGCTCATTCAACATTTATAGAAATTCAATGATAATGAAACATATATAATTCAATTCAAATGTAACACCCCTTACTCGTATCTGACGTCAAGACAGGTTCGAGGCGTTACCAAACTTAAACTTAAACATTCATACCAAACTAGACCATAAAATTTGGACCAAATCAAATTCATCCAATCACATGCATATCGTCCCTTATACGGGACCACGAGGCCCAAAACATACGTTAGTGGTTCAGGACTAAATCGAAAACTTTTGGAACTTTTACTAGACTTAGAAAATTTTCATACTTTGGAGAGTCACATGCCCGTGTGGGTAGGCTGTGTGGTCATACACACGCCCATGTGGCTTGGGACACCCCTGTGTAACTCTTTGTTTATTACATCATGCACAATTTGGGGTCACACGGCTAAGTCACACGCCCGTGTCTTGGGGTCGTGTGTCCTTCACACGGCTGAGACACACGGCCGTGTCTCTGCCCATGTGGCGAAGGAAATGACTATTTTCCAAGCCATTTTCCACCTTCATTTGCACACTCACATACACGCTTTCAATGGAACTTAACATGACACAATTAAGCTATCAGCACAACCATAATCAAGGTTTAAACATATCAATACAATTATTTACTGTTCATAACAAAACTGCCCACTTGAGTCATAGTTACTAAATTATTTATATCTTGAGCTACAGAACTCTAAATTAAGATCCGCTTGATTTTTCTGAAACTAGACTCAAATATCTTCCTACCATAGAATTTTTAGAATTTATAGTTTATCCAATAAGTATAGTTAATTCTTCAAATTTGTCCCTGTTCTGACAGTTTTGACCTTTCTTCGCTAAAAAATAATTTTCTTCTAGTACAGGATTCAGATGATATTCCCGTTTGTTTATCTTGAAATTAGACTCATTAAGAAATTAAAAATATAAATTTAAAACTCCAAGTATTTTTATACAATTTTTAATGATTTTCCAAAGTCAGAATTGGGGAACCCGAAATCATTCTGACCTTGTCTCACAAAAATTCAAATATCTCATAAAATAAAATTATTTTGCTTACACCATTTCTTCTATGTAAAACTAGACTCAATAAGCTTTAATTTCATATTTTATTCAACCTATAATTCAATTTTCAAAATTTTTTATGATTTTTCAAAGTTGTACTACTGCTGCTGTCCAAAACTGTTTTAATGCTAATTTTACTCTTTCATGATTCCCTTGTACTAACTTTCATTAACTTACCATTATAAACCATATCACACAATGGCATTGACATAGGCATATGAGTAATTAATATGCTTGCAACCCATTAGCCAATATAAGCCAATTTATATGGCTACATACCAAATCAAATCCTTATTCATTACAAGCCAATACATTTGGCCATATCATAATGACACATACACAAAATGACTAAGTCTCTATACATGCCATAGATTCAAAGGTTTGTGTTCATTTATCCAACATGATAGCTTGATAGTGTGATAGAATCTCTGACGATCTCCAACCTGAGCTAGCTGAATAAACCTATAAGAGGTGGGAAAGAAAAAGGGGTAAGCTATATAGCTTAGTAAGTCCGTATGAAAATAATAAGCGAATCATTTACATGCATTTACCAATTTCATCAATATGTTCTCGTGGTTACGCATTAATCAATTGTAATGCTCATCTTTTAATCTATAAACATAAATTTATCCTATCTTGACATTAGTCAAGCAAACATAAACTCTCATAATAAAACACTTCAACACTTGACAAATCATTTCAGCATTCATAATAAAAGTGCATATTAATTATGTATATTCATATTTCTCAATTCATATAGCTCAACATGTAACACCCCTAACCTGTATCGTCGTTGGATTAGGGTTACGAGGCGTTACCGAACTAAACACAGTTCAGCATAATTATAAATCACTTTTCAGGCATCAAATTATAATTATACGTTTTTTTATTTAACATTTCCAAACTCATACAACCACAATCTATTTATTCACTTAAACCAGATACGCATATTTGATTCTCAATATCAACTAAATTCAAACATGCATGCTAATCATGGCTCATGCATAACCCATACTCTTATTTCATACTAACCAAGACTTCCATTACAAATCATGCTTCGTAATTTAATTACATCATTACTCATAATTTATACAAGTTTCGGATCAACCTGTTTCGGATCAAGCTTTCATACATCAAAACCAAATTTCACATGTTTCATATTAAACCATAACTAGCCATATTATTTATTACTTAAAAGACATACTTATATGAGATAATAGTCATATCACCAAATAGTCAATTATAGCTTTTGTACTTCTGAAATTCATGCGCATTTTACTATATCCTCATGAATTATTCTTGAACTCAAAGAACAAGTCAAGGCATACCCATTATACAAAGAGCCATCGATTCAATCATCAAATAGCCTCAACATTCGTTCGAAGTTCCCCATTCATTATTCAACTATTTATAATATTTCTTGACCAAATACAAACAGCAATATATCACTTTATAATTATTCATATACCCAACAAAACATACTTATTACAATCATTATTTTCTAATAAGTAACCGAATCCAATTAGCCATTTTACTACTATGGTTTGCCATTAACACTTATACACATAACCAAAAGAGGAATCAAACATTAAACTATCCAACTTGACATTTATATACTGAGCCACAAACAAATATGCCATATTCATATGTACTTAATTTATCTATCATTAGTCCAGTATTTATGTATATCATTTACCAATTCCAAGCAAATTTACAAGATAAATTATACATCAACTTATAAGTCAATAATGTGTCACACCAAATAGCCAATTTCATGAGATATAACAAAGTCATCATATAGCTTATAAAACATGTACCACACTCGAAAACCCATCCATCAACCACATTGTTACCCAAGCCGAATCACGAGACTATTCCATCACACAAAATATACCTTAAATCATACTTTTAAAATAAGCTAATGACCGAAAATCACCAACATTAGCATCATTAACAAGCCATTTTCGCATGGCTATATATAAATACACAAATTTCAAAACCAGTATATCAAAACTAGCCTATACATGCCACATAACCAAAACTCAAAACATTTATTTACCGAAGCAAAAACTGGATAGTGTGATGTGATCTCCTATAACTTCCAACCCGAGCAAGACTTCGAAACTCTAAAAAAAAAAAAGGAAAAATACACAAAGTAAGGTTTGAAAGCTTAATAAGCCATAAGCAAATAATTCATCAGAATAACATATATAATCCAATTCGAATAGGCTGAATTTAGTTAATTACATACACATATACAACCACTTTTCTCATATAATCCATATTGCCACATTAAACAACTTCACTTACCTTATTTATAAATGATCATATAAACCATGCTTTTAAACCCAACCATTGCAATCTCATTTATCAATTCAAAAATTTAAATTAACTACCATACATCAAAGTCATTTTACACATGCTTCATAAATCTACTGTTCAAACCATATATACTCCTCATTCATATATATCACATTTGGCCATACGAAACACATAACCAACAAATCAAAACATGCTTATTTAGCTTTTTCACATATACATAACATATTTAATAATTTAAGCTTATCAATAATATTTATCTAATCATCTTTCAAAACAAACTAGCATACCTCAAAACCATGTTTCATGTTTCATAAATCCCATGTTTGAAACATAGAACCACTATCTCATGGCATTCGAACTCTTGAATATAATTAAGCTTATTTCATTACAATTTCATATAACGAGCATATGTATCACAACGTTCATTTGTATACATTCAATTCATTCATTATTATGTATTTCACATATCGTAATTTGAAACATGCTCACCTTTCATTCTTGAGTATCATATACACTTTGTACGTACCTGAATCGGATATACTTTTACATAGTCATTCATTTCTCGATATTGCCCGTTGAACCGTTCGAAATCAATAAGGATACTTACATAGATCATAAAGCTCGTACAATGCCATATCCCAGATATGATTTTACATGTTATCAAATATCGATGCCACTGTCCGAGACAGGGTCTTACGCAAAATCATATACGATGTCAATGTCCCATACAAGGTCTTACACATAAATCTGAAATCGATGCCAATGTCCCAAACGCAGTCTTACACGGTAAAACATCTCAGAATCCTATGTCATGACATATGTATCCTATACTAATCCTATGGTTCATACGGGGCTTTCGGGCATCGTACTTCAATCAATTCCAGATCAAAACATGTCATCTCATGCTCAGTTCAATTCGGCAATATGTATATAAATACAATTCAATTTGGAAATATATAAAACATATGCGTTTGAATTCGAGAACATTTATTTACTTATAAACTTACCTTATACGGACACGAACAAACCAGAACGACTATTCGACAACTTTCGACTTCTCCCGATCCAAATTTGATTCCTCTTTTCTTGATCTAAATAAATTAAAATTTAACTTATTTAATCATGTACTTATTCAATTTTCATCAAAATCACATAAATGGGCATTTTGCACTTTAGCCCCTAAAGTTACACATTTATTCATTTTAGTCTCTATTTCATAAATACACAAAATTCACAAAATTTCCTTATACACTTACTTGGCCGAATTTTTATATAGCCTCTAGCAGCCCATATATTTCATTTATTTCACACATTTAACCACACATTTTACACTTTTCACAAATTAGTCCTTTTTATGCAATTTCACTTAAAATTAAGTTAATGAAACTATAACCAAATATAATTTTTGTCCATCTTTCATGCTTTAGCCGAATTTTGAAAGTGAAAAACACTATTTTATACTCATCTAGGGTTCATATCATTGAATATTTGATTAAGGTATGTATTTTGCTTAGTTTTTGATAATTTTTACGTTTTTGAGATCGTTGCTTCGAATACTAGCTAGCCCATGCTTGAATTTTTGAATTGGTTGTGGATTTTGTGATTTGCCATTGTTGGTAGCTTGAGCACACGGCCTGTTCACACGGGCGTGTGACCTTTATATCTCTGAAAATTTTCTATGTTTCTTAAAGTTTTTAAATGTTATCAGTTTAGTTCCAAACCTCTTCTAAGCATGTTTAAGGTTTTGTAGACCTATTTAAGGGTCATTGTAAATGTGATTGAACATGATTTGATAATGTGTAAGCTATGTATGTGATATGTTGTAATATGTTATAAATGGTTCGATAATGCCTCTTAACTCTAGTCTGGCGATGGATACGGGTTAGGGGTGTTACACAACATCCTTCAATGGTCCAAAACTCTTAGCTATCCATACTTTCATATCCACTTTTATTAGGCTTTTATGCCAGTCTTTCTCTCTTTTCATTATTCATTGAATCACTTCATTAAAAGAATAAGCACATCGTGTCTCAATTTAATTTGGCCTAAAAGCCTTACACATGATTCTCAATTGAATTCACCATATATTTTTATGTCATAAATATAAACCTATAATCACAAAGTCATCATAGAAAATCATTCTCATAGACATAACTCATTCATTTGCATTCTTACCACATACCAAGCTTAATGCTCATGAGTTTTGAGTACGTACCTGTACTATCTCATATCATAACCATATACTTATTCTTCTCATTGACTTACCCCTCGACTTTTCTGTCAAGTTACTCGATAATTTACCCGTTGAACACTTGGAATACCATCGAATACATCAGAATCTCGCACCTAAGTGCCCTGTATGTAGCCAATGCTACCTCATATCAAAAATCACATGTTGCTCGCTTCCGAGCTACTCACGGGTCTCCTCACACAAGCTGTCGGTCAGGATGTAGCTACACGGGCTGCTCACATAAGCTGTCAGGTATCCGCAACACATGCTCGGTAAAACATACAAGACCAACACCTAGACCTCCATAACATGTGTCACATATATCATGAACTCATACCACAACTCATGAGCTCAGATCACATAGTTCCTAGTGACATGTCACTTGTATCCTAAACTATTCCCAAGGTTCAAAGGGGATTTCCTTAATTACACGTCTTCGTTGAACTTGTCTAGAGGACATATCATATAACTCAATATAACTCATGATAATGATTAATCACATAATTCTTCATAATGATAATGATAAAGATAATCACATTTAAACATGAAATTACAGCTCATCACAATGTCATCAAGAATCATAAACATATTTTAGATCATATCATTGCATAGTGTATCATAAAATCTCATGGTCATTTCCGTAATACCATACTCCATAGCATTCGCATTTCATTTTAATAATAAGGCATTTATCGCAATTATATAAGTTAAACATTTATACATGTACAAATAAATACTTATTAAACATACAAACTTACCTCGATACCACAAAATGGTGAAAAAGACCTAACCGTCAAATACACATTTTCCCCCGTTCTAAGTCCAAACCTCGTTTTTCCTTGATATAAAATATCACATTTAGCTTATTTATTAGTCACATTATTCATTGTGACCCAAAAATCATATTATGGTAAAATTATGTTTTTGCCCCTAAACTTTGTCATATTTACACTTTTGCCCCTAGGCTCGTAAAATGAAATTTATTCAATTTCATTATACTTTAAGCCTAGCCGAACCATTTTCATAACTATAATAGCCCACAATTTTGACTACAACACACTTTTACTACACATTTTATAACTTTTACAATTTAGTCCTTTTAAGCATTTTCACCGAAAAGCACTTAGCAAAAGTTGTTTCTCCAACCATAAACATGCATAATCTACCATTAAACATCAAAATGCACAAATTTCTAACATAGGTCAAACCCTAGACCTTCATCATAACTCAAATAAATGGTAAAAATAGGTAGATCTTGTTACGAGGATTTTAAAAACGTAAAAATCATTAAAAACGTGGCAAGAACGGACTTATAATCGAGCTTGGAAGCTTGGAAAACCTTAGCCATCGTTTCTTCATGTAAAATTCGGCCAAGGAAGAAAATGGACAAGAAATTTTGGCTTTTATTTTGTTTTTAATTATTTTAATTACTAAATAACCAAAATGCCCCAAACTTAAAAATATTCTATTTTACCTATTTCATGTCCATTTTTGTCTAACAAATTTAAAAATGGTATAATTACCATTTAAGGACCTCCAATTTAAAATTTCATAGCAATTAGACACCTCTAGCTTCTAGAACTCAAGTTTGTCACTTTTTACAATTTAGTCCTTTTGACTAAATTGAGTTCCCAAACATCAAAATTTTCAAATGAAATTTTCACAAAATCATTCTGTGAAATTGTAGACCATAAAAATACAATAAAAATAAAATTTTCCTCATTGGATTTGTGGTCTTGAAACCACTGTTCTGACTAGGCCCAAAATCGGGCTGTTACAACTCTCCCCCTTTAGGGATTTTCATCCCCGAAAATCTTACCAGAAGAAATTGATTTCAACTCTCATGAATTACTTCCAGTAATTTCTCAGAACCTCAAATCAAATCAACCTCGTATATCTCTTTCTAATCACCTTTGAACTTTAACACATAGTGTCAGAGCATATCGTCAAAGTTTTGAATTACTCTCTCAAACTTACCACTGATTTACAGGTGTATTACCGTGCCAAGATGCAACTGCATACTTATAATTTCCTATAGCTTTTTTCTATAATTGGGATATAGCCCTCGGATCTCAATTGAAAATAATGGAGACAACTACTTCGCATAATCGAATAATCCTAGAAACATCTTACTCGGTTAGTTTGTTAAGCAAGAAATCTGTACACGAATGATCAATCACAATCCGATAACAACTTCCTTTTCGGAGATAAAGATAATTCAGATACAAAATCTATAGTAACTCTATCTCAAAACAATAACATCAATCATCAGGTCAGACCTGAAATTCAGAATAAAAAATCAACTCATACTGAACTTTTTTAGCTTACCATTCGTTAACACATTTATGAGATTCTCAATCTTGCAATGAAAACATCTCTTTTGCTTTTAGTCTAGCTAAAATCAGATCATCATCAATTAAGATCAATCGTGTAACCCACTCACAAAATAAACAAAGGTTTTTCCATTCAGCATCTGTAACTATATCTGCTTTCCCAGAGATTAAGCGATCTTTCAATAGCTCAAGTCTTTAACACTATCTTAACTTCGGATCTTTCTATGACATTCGATACTTTAATTCTTGAAATCAGGGAACATGTGACACCTTTCGTCGAATAAACAATATCACTAAATTCTCAATACGGCCATAAAAGTGATCGTCTCTAAATCACTGGTCGAACAATTTTTTTTAATGTGACATTAACCGTATGAAAACATGAACCATCACTTTACATTCTAGTAATAAAACACATTCCAATCCGTTCAATAGTGCATCACTGAAAAATCATAAATTCATTACTCGATTCAAACTAAACTCAGAACTAGAGCTTCGGTTAATAATATCTTCAACTGTTTTCAACTTGCTAACATGCACAGACCATCCAAATTTCATAAATGTGATAACCATATCATTTAGAACAGCTTTAACTCATAATAACATCATCAGATTAGAACAAATCTAATAGGTATATCTCGGTATCATACTCTCTAGAATATCAATCTTTCATTCAGACTGTCCATCGATATACTCGTGAATGCACAAAATGTATTACCATAACTGAGGGTACTTTAACTACATATAGCTCAAATCACATTTCAACTGACCAGCTCACTCTGATAAAAAAAAAACCAACCAAGTCGATTTCGACTATCAAATAATAACATAAAAAAATGCTCATTTCTTCATGCTATTAAAACAACTCAAACACACAATCTTTCAAATTTCTCTTATCATGCTAATTAAAGACCTTTACAATCACATTAGCTTAAAGAAACAAAGACATCCCAATTGAATGCATTGACTTTAATTAACTTATCTGAGAAAAGAAATCCATACAAATTGAAGCTTGTGATTTCACCACTTATACCTTTGCCGATGTCAATTCCTTACACGAAAATTAGAGAAATCCAGATACCAGAATCACCATGTTTCTATGATCGAACCAGAAGCATAATCATAATAGACATAGTTATCACAAGCTGAAGAAAACACTTTAAAGATAAGCCATGGTGATAATTCATGAAATAAGAATGATAGAAAAATTGAGATAAAGAAATCCAAGATACGATACCATACTAGAAGTCCGAGAACATAACTCATAAGAAAATAACAAAGATCTTGATGATTCTTCAGAGAAAACCACCAGAAAATCAATGCTTACCGGCTCTGGACTTCCATCATAACAAAGATAATATATTTTCCGTATATATAAAGCAAAACTATAATTAGCAGAAACATAAGAATAGTCTCACATAAATTTTTACCATCGACTTCATTCCAACATATTAGAATAGAATTTCGAAGAGACAAAGAAATACCAATCATAAACTGACCAGACCAATAGGGCTTTCATCGAACATTATTGTCAGCTAACATTCTCACACGATAAGAATGTCACTAGAAAATGAACAATCACACACATATCTCTGAGGATAAAAGAATATATAGAATACCCAGAAAAGATCATCATATTCATTTCAACTGTAACTATCACACACAAACTTCTTTACTACTCAATTATCATTTCTCTGACTAATTCTGTCATCATGAACCCCGCATCATTCCGTTCACTAACGAAAACCAAGTCGGGAAACATTTCAGTAAACACATACTTTAGACATCATATCTGAATAAGTCGATTAGCCGAGATTAACTTTTTCTTTAATCATGACATTGCTTAATCTAAATAATCTTTAGAACAATTTGATATCCTTCCAAAATTGTTTCCACTTTCCAAACTATTCTTATCTCTGTATGCATTACTAATTGTTTCACCACTAAACTCTTTAGTTTCACATTTATGGACTCATTCCACATGATTCTCATGAATTTTCATTATAAAGCAACACTGGTAAGGGGCTAAGGTCGTAAAGGCTCTAATTTGACTCTCATAAGTGCACACATATGACTTAGCATTCATCACCAACATCATGTCATAACAATTACATAATTCACTTCAAGCTAATTAACATACATAGTCATGTTACACGAACTTTTTCGATTATCTTATTCAAACAAGTGTACATAAACACACATTCTATCAATTTGAGTAAATTTACTTATTGTATTCACTTAACCAAATATGTTGGGCACATAACATCATATGCATGCCAAACAAACATGGATGGGCTTATCACCATATAAACTTTCATTTCATTCCACTTTTTACGTTTCCCAACTTATGGTTATCTCATTTCTACATTAACACATACATATCGTGAACTTCTATTCATACCTTTCCAAATTTTGACACATCATAAGCACATTTCAATCATTTCAATATCATTATCAGCATTATCGAAAAATAGCTCGGTTGGAAGTCATCTCTGTCTTAACAAAGCAATTTCGTCAGACCATAAAAATATAATAAAAATAAAATTTTCCTCGTCGAATTTGTGGTCTCAAAACCACAATTCTGACTAGGCCCAAAATCGGGCTGTTACATCAAAGACATTTATTTGCATATGAACTTGCCTTAATCGTAAAAACAACGAAACTAGTCGATTAGTCAAGTACTTTGTTCTTACCTCGATCTAAATCTGATTTCTTTTGTTATTGATCTCTATACATTCAAAATTAATTTGTTTATGCTTCAATTCATTCAATTCCATCCAAAAATACCTATTTGGGCATTTTTACACTTTAGCCCCTAAAGTTCCATATTTTCTCAATTTAGTCCCTATTACATAAAAAACACAAAATTCATGAAATTCAATTTAACCCATTCTTGACCAAATTTCATAGTGACCTCTAGCAGCCCAATACTTTTATTTATTCATACATTTAACCCTACATTTTTATCTTTTCACAATTTAATCCCTAATATGCATTTTTACTCAAAATCACTTTACAAAACATAGATATCCATCCCTAAACTTTCATAATTCATCATCAAACATTCCAAACCACATAAATTCATCAATAGAAACTTTCAAAACATTAAGAAGTTTTGCAAATTAGTCCCTTGGCTAGCTAGTACTCAAAGCAACGATCTCAAAAACGTAAAAATCATTAAAAACCGAACTCAAAACATACCTTAATTAAGTGACACAAGTGCCGAACTCTAAAAGACTTTGAAGCTCTCTTTCTTTTCTTTATTTTTGGTTGAAGAAGATGGAAAATGATGAATTAAAATGGTTTTTTTTTATTTAAACTGAACTTAATTCATAGTTTACCATTTTACCCTTGGTTATTAAACCATTTAATCATCAAATATAAGGCCATTAATGCCCATCTCCACTATAAATGGTCTAATATCAACATTAGGACTTCACATTTAAACAACCATAGCAATTAAACACATTTAACTAATAGCATGCAACTTTTGCATTTTACTCGATTTAGTCCTTTTATCAAATTGAGCTATTAAATGATAAAATTAGCTCACAAAATTTTCACACATATATAATCACATGCTATAAACACCAAAAATAATATTAAAATAATTTTTCGACCTCATATTTGTGGTCCCAAAATCACTGTTCCTGTTTAGCTAAAACCGGGCTATTACATTTGATGCACCTAAAATAAAAAAAAAGTTTGTAATTTAAGCACCCATGTTACATAGTTTGATCATTTTGGTCACTCTTGTTAAAATCACAAATGACAAGATAATGTGGCAGTTAAAAAATCGATATAATAACAAATTTAGCAATGAAATTTTACATATTATATCGATTCAGTCATAATTTTAAAAAATTAACCCTCAAAATTTATAATTTTTTTCAATTTGATCCTAAGTAAAAAAAATTCAAATATATATAATACGTAAATATTTTTTTAAAAATATAATAATAAATTTAAATTTTATATTAATATTTTTATTAAATAAATATAATTATATTAATATTAAAAAAATAAAAAACCCTCCCCCACGACCCTCCCTCCCCCACCTGTTGGATCTAATACCCTAAGTGTAATATATTGTTTTGTATACTTATATTTTTTGAAAAAAATGGTTTAATAATAATATAAATTAATTACATTAGTAGCCTTTATATATTGTACTCAATTTTTGTGTCATGCAAATAAAAATAGAAGCAAATATTGACTCACTGGTTATTTAATGTTTAACTAATGCTAAGTGGTATTACGCGATCGGATCATAATATGGAAAGACAACTTGTATTATTAGATGAACCTAATCATGTCTTTAGTCAAATTGAAAATGAGCAAACCAATTAAAAGACTAATACGTCGTCTATAAAGCCAAATTGGGGAGATACTTTATCTTGGGTATTAGAGTGTAAGACTCCCGGAAGATAGAGACATAGATATGTTTGACTAAACTGACAATACATTAGAAATGACCCAAGTAGAATAGATTCTACATCCGTTTATGGATTTATTCACTTGTGACGTTCACAGTGTGACATACCTTAACCCTGAGTGGATGATGGACTATGTATGCGTGACTCGTATACTTTGATGTAAGTGAAAGCTTGAGTTCAAATAGATAAGGAACTGAAAGTTGATGCGTTTGGTATACGATTTTTGCAGTACGTAACGCCATTCACAATAGTGGAATTCATAGCCTAGCTAATAGGTAAATGATATCCTCTTATCAGCATTACAAAATAGATGAAAAGTAAATGTGGCTAGAAGTTATTTTTCTTTATGATAAATGACTTTTCATGAAGGAAGATGTAAATGTTACTATGAGATAAAATAGGATCATATTGAGAGAAAGAATTTATCCCAAAGAGATTAAAGATATCCTATGAAGGTAACACATTAATGAAAAGGTCATTAGACGAGCATTAATTAAGTAACTTTTTTAATGATACATAATTGGAGAGAACTCTGATAAGTGCTAAAAGTAACATGTTTTTAGCCTCATTCTTAATGCGTTTTTGGGTGATTATTCAATGTTAATGGTGACTTTTATGCTCCAAATAATTTAAATTGATGTTTTTATACTTAGGAGAGAGTTTGGAAGCAAAAGGAGAGAAAATCAGAATATCGGAGCAAGTTATAGGAGCCACACAGGCTGAACCATTCCACACGACCATGTGGTAAGTCGTGTCAATTTCATGAATTGCACTCCAAACAGCAGAAAAACATGATTTTTAGGGTTTTTGGGCATTCTAAGACCTATTATATGACAAAAATAAGAAGATAAGAGAGAGCCGTCATAGAATACTCAAGAAAACAACTCGAAAAACACCATTGAAGCCGATTCAAAAGCAAATTTCTGTCAAGATTGAAGATTCCCAGTTGATTTCTTAGGAGATTATCATGAGTTTCTTTATTTCTTTCAGTTATACTATCTTTTGGATGTTTTTAGTTGCTAGCATGAACTAATTTTCTATATACCTAGAGAGATGAATCCTATGATGGATTCTGTCGTGTGATTTATATTTTACACAATAAATACTTAGATCTTGTTCTTAATTATGTGTGTTTAATTCTTTGTTTAGTATTTCTAGACTATTGATCCATGTTTGATGTGCTTAAATCAAAGCAGGAATAGAACCTATTTAAGAGTAGATCTAGCTTAATTGAGTGGAGTTGCATGCAATCCTAGAAATAGAAAGACACAAATCTATCGAATTATAGTCAAATTTGATAGGAGAATCCATAAATCGAGTTAATGTGATAATAAGGGTTTTAATTGGAAAGAAATTTTGATTAATCAACCTAGAGTCAGTTGCTCTTATTCTTGAAGAGACATATTAGCATAATTTAGGGATTTCTACGAAACAAGATAATAAGTGAATAAATTGCGTAATTTAGATTGATAATGACAAATGAAATCTAGGTGAATTCTTTCCTGGGTATTGTTGGAACACCCTATACTTGGCTTGGTTGCCAAGCCCAGATACGGGATGCCACACCACCATCTCGTCTCATGTATATCAATTAGGAAACTAAATCCAAGCAAAATGATCATCTTTTGTTAAACCAAATAAGTTTTAAGTCGTCCAAATAGTTAATTAACATTGTTACATGCAAACCATTCGTTAATCAATCTTACGTACAATTAGAAACATGCATAAGGGCTAATTAGCAAAATTTCATAAAAATGTCCATAGGTATCAATACTGATATCCAGGTATCAATATTTTCCTTGAGTGGTATCGATACCACTTGGAAAAATGATACCAAAAGTGCATACTGTTTCTCAACCAAAATCCTAAAGTATAAAAAATTATCGGTATCGATTACGAAATATCGACACTTTAGCCCTGAGTATCGATATTCAAGATAAGGTATCGGTACCAAATCTCTATTCTAACTTCTTGCACATTTTAAAACACAGAGGTATCGATTTTAAGTCTCGAATATCGATACTTCTACCCTTGGACATCAAAATGCAGCATACATATGCAATAAACCCATTCCAAATCAGATTCTAAGTATCATGCATCGCTTACTTCGGTAAATAATCATCCTACGGCTAAATTTATCCGTTTAAATTTTCTAAATGAGTCTAAACAAGATACATCAAGCCATCATTAAATTTTATGAACATAAGCAAACATATAAACTCATAAATTTCCAAAAATGAACTAACAAAATCGGTAAATAACCCAAGCATATCATAGCACTAAACAAGTTTACCACATTGCCTTATTTCTCGATACGAATATAAATAATAAAGCACCTACGGTAACAACTAGCTTTCCTTGGATCACTCCTAACGAAACCACACCGCCCACACCATGACATCAATAATCCTCATAGGTTGAAATGAGTGGGTGAGCTTTAACAAGCTCAGTGAATGTAAGAGTTTCTACAATGCAAATATGTCATCATACAACACAACCAATCAATTACTCACAAATACCTCATTCTTAAGTCTAGCATAATATAGTATTAACTCATGCATCCTCTAATAGTTCATTCTCATAACACATATATACTTATTCAAGCATAGAACATATTCCGCACAATTAAATAAAATATGATAAGATGACACTTGGATTATGAAACATATAGTGAGTTCTATCATCACGAATCAGATACACAGATCTTTATTACACCACATAGACTCATAAAGTCAAACATGTCCCAAAAGTGAGCATTTAGCTAACACTTTCCTTATTTCCCCTTACATGTCCCATTGAATGGAGCTTAGCTATCATTCTCTTATCCTTTCAAACATGTCCCATGTCTTCAATGCCCAAAACCACTATACATATAAGTGAGTACTCACAATCTTATGGCATGACAACTATATCCAATGGTTCCAAGATCACAAGGCCAAAATATCTGAAAACAACACATTACTTACCAATTATCTGTGCACCATCACTGCATATTAGCATCTTTTGCAAAACACTAGCATATTCATATAGCATATATATTACATATTCATTTCTTGTATATGATTTGCACATTACACAATAGTCACTATATTCATAAACCACTTTTTATCCACAATACATAACCAAAAAATCATAAGATACTTATGGATTCAAGAAAACTTACACTAAGAACTTAGAGTAGGGGTTTAGGCTACATTTAAATTCCCAGTCAACACATGACTCATGTTTACGAGTGATAATTCCATACACTTGCCACTTTATGCTTTTGTCGAAAAAATGAAAGCTCAACTAAAGCTTCCCTAGCTCGTAGCAAGCTCTAACGAATCCGAAGCTTTACAAACATAAATCATATAGTAACCATAGTCAAATATCAACCAATAATTCACTCAAACCAACTAAAACACATCCTTTAAGCTAAGTTCCCATGTAACTTAAACTTTTAACATAACAAACTTTAAATTCTAATATCTCAGTCCATACTCAATATTTTTGCTTAAAGTCAGTTTCGTTCATCTACTTAATCATCTACGCCTAATTCACAACCTTCAAACTAGACAAATCTACTCAATTCATGGTATCGACATTTTTCGACATATTTTAGGCAATTTTCACAAAATTCATTAAAACATGAGAAATCATTAAAAAAACTTCAAGATAAGTTTAAAAACCTCATAATCATGCTAAAAAAAATTTAAAAGCACTTTGAAACCAAGTTTTGACTCAAAATCCTAAAATCCACCATTAATGGCTCGATTTTCGACTTTTATTAAAAGCATGTGATTTGAGGGCTAATAATTTAGTTTTAGAGTCTAAATAACATTAAAAATCAATGGATACATGAATGATTACCTTTGTTGAAAGAACGAATGAGTTTTGACGTAAATCTAAAAAACCCACGTTTGGAGAAGATGATGAAATATATGGAGCTTTGGGTGTTTTTCTTGAAGATTTATGATGGTAAATGACTTGGGAATGATAGGAAATCAAGGTATTCTGGTTTGGGAATAAAAAATCAATAGAAATAGCTAGGGATATGGCAAGGGACGACACAAGCTTGAAAAGGAATGAAGAAATCGTGAAAACTGTAGGTGGAGGGTGGCTTTTAGGTTCAATTTTAAAAACTGGTTAAATTGCTACATAAATGCTCACTATTTTAACTTTGTGACAAATCAATCCTTTTTCAAAATTAAGGGTTTTTAAAATACTTTTTCAAAAATTGATTTAACAGTTAAGATGTCATAGTCGAAAACATTTTCGAGTACCAACCTTCTGAAATTTCGAGCTCGTCTAAGCTTAAATTCCTAAAATGCCCCTAAAAAATTCTAGACCCTATTTTGGGGTTTTACAATTATTTCACTTCATGGTTATTATTCGATTATTTTCCTGAATTGTTCTTTGTCACGTTGTAGTTAATTAATTTAGTTAATTTTAGTTTTGATCAATCACTTGAATTTATCGATTAAATAATAGAAATACTATAATTACTAGTACTTTTAGTCTTCGTGGGAATGTGATAAGCTGTAAAAGTAACATATTTTAATCCTATTCTTAATGCATTTTTGGATGATTAATTATGTAAATTAGTGAATTTGATGCTCCTAATCCTTTAAATTCATGTTTCTATACTTAGGAGAGCCTTTGGGAATGAAATGAGCGAAAAATGAGCCAAAATTAGATAAATAGAGATATTTTCAGGATCTACACGACCTGGGCATTTCCACATGGGCTGTCCACATGCTCGTGTGAGACACGCGGGCTGGCCACATGCCCATGTGCCAGCCCGTGTCGATATGACACCCTACTTCTCAAATATGCTGAAAAAACCAATTTTTAGGCTTTCTGAGCATTCTAAAGTCTATAAATACCAGTTAGAAGAAGATCTAAGGGGACACTCAGAGAAGATCGAAGAAAAGACTCGAAGAATGCCATCAGAATCAACTCGGAAGTGGATTTCCCTCAAGATCGAAGATCTCCATTTAATCTCTTTTAAAGTTTTATTGAGTTTTTTTATGTCTTGTGGTTATCCTAACTTTGAGATGTTTCTATTCAGGATCATGAACTAAATTCGCTAGATATCTAGGGAGGATGAAACCTATAAAGAATCTTATTATTTAATTTCTATTTTTACGCAATAAATACTTGATTCTTGTTCTCAATTATGTATGCTTATTTCTTTTTTTTTTAAATATTTTTGGGATATTAATTGATGTTTAATGTGCTTATTTTAGTGGAAAAAAAGTCCCTGTTTAAGGGTAGATCTAACATAATTGAGTAGAGTTGCATGCAATCTTAGAAATAGGATGATATAAATTTAATAGGGGAATCCATAAATCGAGTTAATGCGATGATAGGGGTTTTAATTAGAAAGAGATTTCAATTAATCAACCTAGAGTTAGTTATTCTTACTCTCTAAAGAGATATTAACATAATTTAGGGATTTTTACGGATCAAGACACAACTGAATAAAACTTTTAATTCAGATTTATAATAATAGGTGAAGTCTAGGTGGATTCTTTCCTGGGTATTGTTTATCTCATTGGTTATCTTTGATTATTTTCTTATTTCATTCTCTGTTACGTTCTTAGTTAAATTTGATTAGTAAATTTAGATTAAAAACAATCACTCTAATTTATTGGCTAAATAATAGAAAACAGTAATTACTAGTACTTTTAATCCTCGTGGATACTATATTCCTTACTCACCATAGCTATACTATTTTTTGATAGGTGCGCTTGCTTTAGTCATATTTATAGTTAGTGTAGTGACCATAAAGTTTTGGGCACCATTGCCGAGGATTAAAATATTTGTAACAGTCTATTTTTATTAATTTAGCGATTTTTATTTCTATTATAGTTTTTATTTGGTTTTTAGTTTAATTTTTGTTTTCTAATTTTTCTTTTATTTTCTTCTGGCAGGTTCCTTTAGTTTATGACTAGAAGAAACTCGTCCGGACCATTATTATTTGACAGTAAGTTTGAAAGTACAGCTCGCAGAAATCATAGAGAAGCAAGGCAGAGTCGACAGAGTATAGTAGATGAGCAAGAGGACGTTATTATTATTACTGAGGAGATGAGTGATAATCAGAATAATCAACTGCCTCCTGCGGTTGCTACAAATCCTATAAATCTAAATCTTGTTCCTTGTAGTATGTATGATTACGCCAAGCCCACTTTAACTAGGGCTGAATCGAGTATTGTGAGACCCACCATTGCTATGAATAATTTCGAACTGAACCCAACACTATTTACATGGTATAACAATTTGTTCAATTTGATGGTTGGCAAGACGAAGATCCAAATACTCATTTGGATAATTTTCTGGAAGTATATGATACTTTCAAGATAAATAGTATTTTTGACAATGCCATTCGCCTACGGTTGTTCCCTTTCTCATTAAGGAATAAAGCTAAACAAGGGTTGAATTCTTTACCATGAGGTTCTATCACTACATGGAATCAAATGACCGAGAAATTCCTACTGAAGTACTTCCTACCGACTAAGATAGCCAAGTTAAGGAATGATATCTCTTCTTTCATTCATATTGACTTAGAGACTTGATATGATGCATGAGAAAGGTATAAGGACTTATTGAGACGGTGCCTTCAGTATGGGTTACCTCTATGGCTTAAGGTTCAAACCTTCTACAACGGTTTGAATCCCTCAACTAGGTAATTGATCGATGCAGTAGTCAGCGAAACTCTGAATAATAAAACACCTAATGCAGCTTATGAGTTTATAGAGGAGATAGCACTGAATAATTATTAGTTGCAAGTTATGAGGACGAAGTCGATGAAAGCAGCTGATGTTTTCAATTTAGATGTAGTCACCATGTTATCAAATCAGGTAGAACAATTAAATAAGAAAATTGATGGTTTATATGTTTCTACGCAGGTACATCTGGTGATGCAATGCGATACGAATGAAGGAGGAATGAACAATCCAGAATATTTACCCTACGATCGTAGCACAGAGAACAAACAAATCAACTATATGGGTAATAATTCTAGGCCTCAAAATAACCCTTATAGTAACACCTAGAATGCAGGTTGGAGGAACCATCCTAATTTCTCTTGGGGTGGTCAAGGTAATCAGAGAGCACAATCCTTTTCAGGCTTCAAACAACAACCTTACCAGCAAGAGAAAAAGTCGAATCTCAAGAATATGTTGACGAAGTTTATCTCAATGTCAAAAACCCATTTTCAAAACACTGAAGTAGCACTTAAAAATCAGCAAGCATCAATTCAAGGACACGAGAATCAAATTGGTCAACTTGCTAAACTGATTTCGAAAAGACTACAAGGTATTTTGCCCAGCAATACTGAAACTAACCCTAGGGAGCAGCTTCATGCAATTACTGTGTGAGATGAAGAAGGGTTAGTTGAATCTGAACCAGAACCGAAACAAGAAATTGTGGTAAGTAGCAGTAAGGTTGAGGTAAGCCAGAATGAACAAAAACTGGTTGGTAAGGAATATAAACCTCAAGTTCCATATCCTAATGTTGTATCACCGCAAACTCGGCCTAGACATTAGGGCCGCATCTGTGATGTCACATTGAGGTGGGTTTTGGAAAATCACAGATTTATTAGAAAAGCTCGTTTGCGTAAATAACCTTGTTTGTGATTCTTTTGTAAAACTAACTTGTCTAATCCATTTGCCAAAATACAAGTTCGTTTAGCAAAACATGTCTCGTACTAGGTTTTTATATTATTTAAAAAACATTGTCGTTGTGAAAGCTTTTAAATCAGGTTACGTAACTTAATAGTTGAAAACCTTTTTCTTTTATTTTTGAAAACCCGTATCCTACGGCTAACAGATATAAATAAAATCCCAAAATAAAAACTTAAAACGGCCTTATTACATAAAACACCTCAAATAAAAATACTCTTACTAAAATTCATAACGAAATAATAAACAGCAGTATGGTCGTATCCGAGTCCCTCGCAGCACCGACCCGCCTAAGGATTTCCTGTACAATTAAGCAGAAAGGGTGAGTATGAAGCTCAGCGTGTAATCCCTATTAAATAAAGAGTTACTTAAACAGTGTTGAACAATCTGGGCTTAAGCCCATATCAATAGCAATATTAGTGTGGGCTTTTGCCCAATTCAGTACAGTATCAGTAATGCATAAAAAGATCCTACCCAACCATCCTTTACACTCCACTCCGTCCAGCCCTACATTCTATGGGAGGAATAAATCGACCCACCAATCCCTACACTCCAGAATAAAGTACCGGCTTCGGCACTAACAGTAGTCGCAGTAGAACTGCCAGTGATAGGCTTATAGCCTTTCAGTACACTTCCTCCAATAATATGTATCCCACCCCATGCAATGCAACATTATATAAGTGTACATACGATAAATATGATATGCTCAAATAGTCATACAACACATAGGGGTATATTCGTAATTTACCTCATAAGGGTATAACAGTCATTTCATAAATTAGGGCTTAGGTTTACCTACCGACCCAACAGTAGGTCCATAGTCGCCTCGTGCGACCCGTGCAATCTTAACAGTTGAACAGTAAAAATGGGCCCAAGCCCATATTACGGTCCATGTGGGCTCACACGCTCGTGTGGCCCATTAAGCCCAAATAATGGCCTCAGCCGTGCAAACTACATAGCTGACCCAACAATCTTTGCACATCTGTGCGACTTGTCCGTATGGGGCCCATGAGCCCGTGGGGCCCACACGGCCCATTTTGGCCCATCGTGGCCTAAAATCGGCCTAAGCCCATGAAAACGTTCATGGTGGCCTCCTCGATCGAATGCCCACATTTTGAGAATTCGGCTCACCACACGTGTGAGCGTACGCTCGTGTAGTGTCAACAGTCGAACATTTTCGACATTTGCCGAACTATTGCTAAAGACAGTGTGATTACACACCTTTTTGTGAAACGTGAATCTAGCCCAAAAATTCTCCCAACCTACATTCAATCACGATTATTCGTTAGTCGGTTGTTACTAGGGTTAATCCCCCTTCTAAAATCCCAACTTCTAATAACATCATATACTTACCTTAATCGTAAAAGCAACCAACTCTGTTCGAACCGGTGACAAATGCTGGTCTACCCTCTTAATCGAACAGCTGCATAGTCAGCGAAATCCATTAATGATGGCCATTAAACACATAATGTGAGACCAACATATGGCTTGAAAATAAAAACAACTCAAGAGTAAGAGAAGGTAGGTCTTCGGCCCACCCTTTTCTGACCAAGCCATGCCCAAAAGAACACCATAATCTCAACTAGAATTACCTTGATCGAGAAGAGAGGGGAAAGAATCGACTGCTCGGCACTCACGACAACTTCTACACTTCCAAAGAACTTAAGCAACCGCAAGACGCTCCACACCTAGGAAAAAAAGAGTAAGAATCCGCAAGGAGGGAATAACATTCGACTTTAACAGTGCAAGACTACTTACCAATTTGTTGAAGAACAACACCAATTTGCACTACAAGGGGGAGAATATTTAGCCTCTAAAGTTAGATGAACCAATAAAACTTCGATAAATAAGAGAGTTGAAAGAGGGGGAGATAGAATGTTCGGTCAAAAGAAGAAGAAGAACGAAAAGGTAAAAGATGAAAGAAGAAGGTGTTAGGTTTAGAGGCTTGACACGAAAGAGAGAGGAAAGAAAAATGAGCACGAAAGGTTGGTGACCAAACTATCAAGAAGAACAATCCCAAAATGCCTAGAACGCACAACCAAAGCAGAAGGCCACAATTCACAAACACAAGAGAAAAGCCAAAAACCCAAACAATGACCGACTCTTAACCTTTTGTTCAACAAAGCACAACTTACCAAAAATGAGAGTCCATGTTCGATACACTCACTACTACCCCCTTCAAACCCCTACTTTTACTCCAAATATCACACTTAAAATCCCTTACTCCTTATCCCACTCACCCAACACTCAAGTAATCGAAAATTTCCCCAACCACTCCTTAAAGTTTTACCACAACACCTTTTACTCCAACACACCAATTTTAATCCCACTATAACACCTTCCCCACGATAGGAGCAAAACAAAACCAAAATATTCTTTTGCGTTAACATGTCTCGAACCCCAAACCTCAATCAACACCCCCACACGCCTCTTGCCACCTGACTAATAACCTCTTTTATGACATGTAACATTCTTCTTACTTTAAGAAGTCCATTAATAGTAACCAAGGGTTATTCTATAAAAAACCAAAATTTTGCTAAAGCTTAGATTTGAACCTAGGTCCTCACACACTACTCAGGACCCTTATCCATCACAACAAGCAACCTACATACAACATAACACACAATTAAATTAATGAAGATTTGGGGCGTTATAAATGTGACGAAGAAAGGCCACACAAATGAACATTTTGGTAGATTTCTTAAAATCTTAAAAACAATTCCATATTAACTTACCATTTATTGAAGCTCTATCGTAGATGCCCAATTCCGTTAAAGTTTTAAAGGATCTTTTGGCTAACAAGAGGAAGTTAGATAATTTGTCTCATGTGGAGCTAAATGTAGTTTGCTCAGCCATTTTTCAAAACAAACTACCCAACAAATTGAAAGATCCAGTGAGTTTTACTATTCCTTGTTTAATTGGTAGTTTGAATATTGATAATGCTTTGGCTGATTTAGAGGCTAGTATTAATGTCATGCCCTATAAAATGTTTAAGAAATTAGGTATTGGGAAACCTAAACAAACTAGGATAAGTATTCAATTAGCAGATAGAACCATTAGATTTTGTAACACCCCATACCCGTATCCTACACCGTGACAGAGTACGAGGCGTTACCTAACTTAAACTCGTGTTTACAACAAATTTTGGGTCTCCAAGATTTGGACAAATTTGAAACTTTCTCAAACTTATCGACATATCCTTAATATGGGCTTGAAAGGCCCAAAACAACATTGGGAATCACTCGAGACCAGTTCGGGTTCTTTAGCCAACTATAGGAAAATGTCATTTGACACAGGGGCACATGCCCTGTGAAAAGGGCAACACGCCAGTGTGAAAATAATTCTAAATGTACACCTACAGGGGTTTTCACATGGCCTGGCACACGTTCGTGTCCCTGACCCGTGTCCTCAACAAGGCCATGACACACCCGTGCCCTAGCCCGTGTGCAAAAACCATAACATTCTATTTCTGACGTCAGCAACCCCAAAATGTCACATGGCCAAGGCACATGCCCATATGCTGGGCAGTGTCTCTCACACGGCTGAGACACATGGCCGTGTCTCTACCCGTATGTTGATTACCATGCATATTGACTTGAAAATTTTACGTGCTGGGGACATACGGCTAGATGACACGCCCATGGGACTGATCGTGTGTCATATACAGCCTAGACATACGTCTGTATGTCTACCCGTGTGGACAAAAATAAGGCTATTTACCAAGCCTCTTTGCTACCCCTACTTACACAACCTACATAATAGGAATCACAACCAATACAAGAATATTTCATGCATTAAAATCAGCCACAATAACCGACATTTCGTATGTGCATTTTTTACATCCATAAACACAACATCATTTGCATATATCAAAATGAACATTAGCCATCATTCAAGGCTTAATACAAAATGAGGAATTTATCCTAATCCAACACGTTTGGCCAAATTAATAATGATACAAAACACAAGTCTAGTTCCCTATACATGCCATATTCAAAAATGTAAATCAAACTATACCGAATGCTTCGATTGATAGTATGATCGATATCTCTGACTTCTGTTGATCCTTGAGCTAGATAGGCAGCACTATAAGAAAAAGGAAAAGGAGAGGGAGTAAGCATAAGGCTTAGTAAGTTGTACGTAAATAATTATACAACATGTCTTTACCATTTATCAAGAAACATCATAATATACAAATGGGCATAAGTAAAACTTATTCATCAATTTTCAATACACCATATAACATATAACGAGTTCACATTTCATACATACCAAATAGGTACCTGTACCAGTCATTTCCTCGTTATTTTGAAGTCATAACTTTCACCGTTAACCCATTTGGAACACTACCGGATATTCATTTAACCTCAAACATGGGATAAGGTAACGATGTCATGTCCCAGACATGGTCTTACACAAGCTCTCGTATATTTGTGCCGACGCGATGTCCCAGACATGGTCTTACATCAACACATCTCGTAGTCGATGCATGTCCCAGACATGTCTTACATTGGCTTACGTCTCGAGGCCGATGCATGTCCTAGACATGTCTTACACTAGCACTCGTCACAATGCCGATGCCATGTCCCATACATGGTCTTACAATGGCTCTTATAATGTGGCCGATGCATGTCCCAGACATGTCTTACACTAGCTCACACAAGTTGCCCAAGAGTCATAGAATGAATATCCGATTTATTTCCTAAGGTTCAAACGAGAATTATACTATCTCTATTCTCATCACATTTTCTCATTTCTACAATCAAGCAATTTATGCTATAACAATCTCAATACAATTCAAACACATATATTATCAACATAGTTGTATTATTTACATACAACTTACCTCAGATTACAAAATGTGGCGAATAGTCGATTTAGTCGATTTGCTTGGCTTTTCCCCGTTCTAGGTTCGGATTCAGTATTTCTTGATCTATAATAATAAAATGTACTTATTTAGTCACTAGATAGAATTAATCAATCGACAATATACATTTTTGGTAAAATGACCATTTCGTCCCTAAATTTTAACAAAATGACCATTTTACCCCTAGGCCTGAAAATTGATTTTTATCGAATTTCTTCATTTTTTAAAACTAGCTGAACCCTTTTTACTCTTATAGCAACTCTAAATTCCCATCATTTCACATATTTAACATCTATTTTACAACTTATACAATGTAGTCCTTTTAGTTGTTTTCATGCTAACACCTTTCACAAAAGTTTTTTATAAGACACCCAAGACTCATTTTCTTCCATAAAAAATAAGCAACCATCACAAATCCTTTCATGGAAAACCCTAAACTCTTAATCATTTTGCTAAATAGTACCCTCATTTGAAAGCTCATGCTTCAACGGTCTCAAAAGTACAAAAATATTCAAGAAAAGCCATTGAAGTCACTTACTTGTGAAGGCTTAAAGTTGTTGAAATTTTAAGCTCTTAAAACCCCATTTCTTTGCTGAAAATTTCAGTGGTAGTGAAGAAGGAATGAAAGAAAAAGATGATAGCTAGGCTTAGGGTATTATTATAATACACATGATGTCATCAATTACCAAATGTTGACTTTTCAACATTTTTATCCCCTCATGGCCGGCCAAGCTATCTAAATAGAGTCTAATTTCCCCTTAAAGACCTCCAATTTCTATCCTCTAGCTATTTGACACGTTTAGCTATCAATTTAGAACTTTTGTACTTTATGTGATTTAGTCCTTTTTCTCAATTAGGCTTCCAAACGTTAAAATTGACTCACTAAATTTTTCATACACTCTTAAAAACATGCTGTAACATCTAAATAATAATAAAATAATTTCTCTAACTTTGAATTTGTGGTCTCAAAACCACTATTCTGACTAGACCCTAAATTGGGCTATTAGATTTCTCTCCCTTAGGGATTTTCGTCCCTGAAAATCTTATCCGTGAATAAATTTGGGTACTGATCTCTCATAGTCTCCTCGGGTTCCCATATGGTTTCCTTGACTCCATGTCTATGCCACAAAACTTTCAAAAGTGCTACACTCTTATTCCTCAACTATTTAACTTCTCGAGCCAAAATCTTGACCAGTTCTTCGCCATAGGTCATGTCCGGATGAATCTCAACTTTTGTTGGCGCAATCACATACGAAGGGTCTGATCTATATCGGTGTAGCATGGACACATGGAACACATCGTGAATCTTATTCTATTCTGGTGGCAAAGCCAATCGATAGACAACTGGCCCAACTCTCTCGGTAACTTCATAGGGTCCTATGAAACGAGGGCTCAACTTGCCTCTTCTACCAAACCTGAGTACTTTCTTCCACGAGGATACTTTCAAAAATACTCGATCACCGACTTGAAATTCAATCTCTTTCTGTTTCAAATTCGCATAAGATTTCTCCCTATCCGAGGCAACCTTCAAACAATTGCGGATCACTTTAACTTTCTCTTCGGCCTCTTTGACTAAATCAACCCTGTGAATCTGACTTTCTCTTAGCTCAGTCTAGTATAAGGGCGTTCGACACTTTTACCCATACAAAGCCTCATAAGGCACCATTTTTAGACTTGTCTGGTAACTATTGTTGTAGGTGAATTCAACTAATGGTAAATATCTTTCCCAACTTCCCTGAAACTCGAGAACATAACACCGTAACATGTCCTCTAAAATCTAAATCACTCTTTCCGACTGACCGTCGGTTTGCGGGTGAAAAGTCGTGCTGAAATTCAACTTTGTTCCCAAAGCCTCTTGTAGCTTTTTCCAAAACCTTGAGGTAAATCTCAAATCCCTATCCGAAACAATTGACAAGGGTACCCCATGTAGTCTCACTATCTCGAAAATATACAAGTCAGCCAATCTCTCAAGGGAGCAGTCGGTACGTACTGGTATAAAATGTGCCGACTTTGTTAGCCTATCAACAATAACCCAAACAACTTCTTTTTCTTCAGGGTTAATGACAAACCCGTCACAAAGTCCATAGTAATCTGATCCCACTTCCACTCGGAGACCGTAATAGGTTGAAGTAAACCCGAAGGTACTTGATGTTCAACCTTCACTTACTAACACACTAGACACTTAGAAATGAACTCTGAAATGTCTCTTTTCATTCTCGACCACCAGTACACTTTCCTCAAGTCGTTGTACATTTTCACACTACCCGGATGGATGGATTTTGTATGTGCATTTTACACATCCATGAATACAACATCATTTGCATATATCAAAATGAAAATTAGCCATCATTCAAGGCTTAATACAAAATGAGGAATTTATCCTAAGCCAACACATTTGGCCAAATTAATAATGATACAAAACACAAGTCTAGTTCCCTATACATGCCATATTCAAAAATATAAATCAAATTATACCGAATGCTTCGATTGATAGTGTGATCGATATCTCTGACTTCCATTGATCCTTGAGCTAGATAGGAGGCACTATATGAAAAATGAAAAGGAGAGAGTGTAAGCATAAGGCTTAGTAAGTTGTACATAAATAATTATACAACATGTCTTTACCATTTATCAAGAAACATCATAATATACAAATGGGCATAAGTAAAGCTTACTCATCAATATTCAATATATAGCATATAACGAGCTCACATTTCATACATACCAAATAGGTACCTATACCACTCATAACACGATTATAATTTCCTCGTTATTTTAAAGTCACAACTTTCACCGTTGACCCATTTGGAACACTATCAGATATTCATTAAACCTCAAACAAGGGATAAGGTTCCGATGCCATGTCCTAGACATGGTCTTACATCGACACATCTCGTAGCAGATGCATGTCCCCCAAACATGTCTTACACTGGCTTACGTCTCGAGGCTGATGCATGTCCCAGACATGTTTTACACTAGCACTCGTCACAATGCCGATGCCATATCCCAAACATGGTCTTACACTAGCTCCCATAATGTGGCCGATGCATGTCCCAGACATGTCTTACACTAGCTCACACAAGTGAACCAAGAGTCATAGAATGAATATTCGATTTATTTCCTAAGGTTCAAACGAGAATTATACTATCTCTATTCTCATTACATTTTCTCATTTCTACAATCAAGCAATTTATGCTATAACAATCTCAATACAATTCAAACACATATATTATCAACGTAGTTGTATTATTTACATACAACTTACCTCGGATTACAAAATGTGGCGACTAGTCGATTTAGTCAATTTGCTTTGTTTTTCCTCGTTCTAGGTTCGGATTTAGTATTTCTTGATCTATAATAAAAAAATGTACTTATTTAGTCACTAAATAGAATTAAGCAATCGACAATATACATCTTTGGTAAAATGACCATTTTGTCCCTAGATTTTGACAAAATGACCATTTTACCCCTTGTCACAAAATCAATTTTTATTGAATTTCTTCATTTCTTAAGACTAGCCGAACACTTTTTACTCTTATAGCAACTCTAAATTCCCACCATTTCACATATTTAACATCTATTTTACAACTTATGCAATGTAGTCCTTTTTTGTGTTTTCATGCTAACACCTTTCACAAAAGTTGTTTATAAGACACCTAATACTCATTTTCTTCCATAAAAACTCAGCAACCATCACAAATTATTTCATAAAAAAACCCTAAACTCTTAATCATTTTGCAGAATAGTACCCTCATTTGAAAGCTCATACTTCAAGGGTCTTAAAAGTACAAAAATATTCAAGAAAAGCCATTAAAGTCACTTACTTGTGAAGGCTTAAAGTTGTTGAAATTTCAAGCTCTTAAAACCCCATTTCTTTGCTAAAAATTTCGGTGGTAGTGAAGAAGGAATGAAAGAAAAAGATGATAGCTAGGCTTAGGGTATTATTATAATACACATGATGTCATCAATTACCAAATGTTGACTTTTCAACATTTTTATCCCCTCATGGCCGGCCAAGCTATCTAAATAGGGTCTAATTTCCCCTTAAAGACCCCCAATTTCTATCCTCTAGCTATTTGACACGTTTAGCTATCAATTTAGGACTTTGTACTTTATGCGATTTAGTCCTTTTTCTCAATTAGGCTTCCAAACGTTAAAATTGACTCACCAAAATTTTCATGCACTCTTAAAAACATGCTGTAACATCTAAATAATAATAAAATAATTTCTCTGACTTTGAATTTGTGGTCAGAAAACCACTATTCCCATTAGGCCCTAAATCGGGCTGTTACAGATTTCCTAGGGGTAATTGAAGATGTTCTTATAAAAATTGATAAATTCATATTCCCAGTTGATTTTGTTATGGATGAGGATAGTGATATACCTCTAATTCTAGGTCGAACCTTTTTAGGAACTACTAGAACTATTATTGATGTTGGTACGGGTGAGTTAATACTTCATGTAAGTGATGAAATGATTACTCTCCAAGCTCGTGATTCTGTTAAGACATCTACTGATCGAGATAATTTTACAAGTTTTGTTAATATGAGTAACCATGTGGCTCAACCAGTTTTGCAGGAAATCCCTTGGAAAAATGCAATGGATCCATGGTTTAGTCCATGCGACAGAAACATAACGATTCATGAAGAATGAATGCTACAGATCGACAACTAGACGAATGGCAGACATATGTCAAGGAGAAACTGAGAATACACGATGCAAAGTCAAAGTGACGCCATGATGAGCATCTGGATGGAACAAACCAATTTAAGGTTAGGGACAAGGTACTACTAGATAAAATGATTCCACGTATTGCCACTTCAGAGCTTAATGCAAATGGATCAAATCCCTTTACGGTACTGAATGCCTTCTCATATGGTGCAGTCGAGGTAACTCATTTTGAATTTGGCACATTTAAGGTAAATAGTACTAGATTTAAACCTTATTTTGATAACGAGAAAGAGGAGTTTTGACTCTATGAACCACCGTAACTGTGCGGATATTAGGTAAGCTGAGCTTAGACTTTAAATAAGCGCTTCTTGAGAGGCAACCTGAGTGTTAATACTGCTAATTTTCTTAATTTTATTTCATGATATTTTTAAAATTAATTAATTTTCAAAATAAAAATTATTTTTAGAACCACACGGCCACACACGAGCGTGCCCCAGGCCGGGTGCACTATAAAGGGTTTGATAGTGAGTTACACAGCTTGAACACATGAGCATGTCCTTGACCATGTGGATCCAGGGACTTAATTTTTCAAAAAATCAATAGTTACATGACCTAAAATAGTCCATACAGCCATACGACACAGTCGTGTTGTACATACGGCCTGAAAACACGGGCGTGTCCTAGGTTGTGTGAAACTTGGAGCTAATTTTTTCATTTTTAAATCAAGTCAGAGAGTTACACGGGCAAGGCACACAGCTGTGTGCTAGACATGACCGAGCCACATGGGTGTGGGAGAAGCGAAGGAGGTTTGACACAGCCGCTAAGCACAGCTGTGTAAAACATACGACCTGGACACATGGGCGTGTCCATGGTCGTGTGAAGACTAGGTTGGTATTTTTAAATGCACATGGGCTGGGGAGAGCTACATGGGTGTGTGACACGGCCATGTAGCCCAGCACAGGACCTTACACAATCTTCCCCACCAACCCTAGCCGCCGCCACTCTCCTACCCTCCAAACTTCGGCCACAATCGTCGCCATCACTTCTCATCTCCTTCTGCCCGATTCCCTCTTACCTCTTCCTCTCCCAAGTCCTCTCACTCAACCATGCCTTCTCCCACTTTTCCTGTTCTTCTACCACTATGCTCCCTTCCCTCATCAAGTCTTCTCCCTTTCTCATCCCCCATCGATAGCCCACGCCCTCCAACCATCAAACACGCACAACCTGGTCCTTTTCTTTCCCCAAACAGCTCCCTTCCCTTTCTTCCCTTCTCCTTTCCTCCCCTCAAACCGCAAACCACCTTTGCGCTACAACCTCCACCCTTCCCCAGCCTTGTCTCACACCATCTCGCTCGTCGATCGCTGAGCCTCCGTACCCACTACCTACTGCCGTCAGTCCTCTCTTTTTTCCCTTGTTCTTTTCTTATTATTATTACTTCTTTCTTTCTTTCTTTATTATTATTATTTTTAATTTTTTTATTTTTAAGTATTCTTTTTACTGATTTTATTTTTTATTTATTCTTGTTTATTTAGTTTCTTTAATTTTGATTTTGTGTTTATTCTTAATTTAGTTTTGGACATTTTTACTATTTTATTTTATTTTTATTATTTTTCCCTATTGCCTTTAGTGCTATTCTATTTATTATTTTTAGTCTTAGGTTTATTACATTCATCTTTACTATCAAATTATTTAGATTTATGTTTCTCAATCATTGTTATTCTGATTATCACTTAATTTTATTTTTGGTTATTATTATACGACATTTTTGTTATTTTTGAAATTATATTAAGATTTGATAATTTATTTTTATTTCTTTATTATTACGTTAGGGTTTTGTTTTCTACTATTATTATTCTTGTATTTCTTAGTATTATTATATTCTTCTTGCTGCTACTTGTGTGTGACGATTGGAGTCAATTGTAGTTTTTTTTTGCTTAGTGTGCGATCTCATGATTTTTGATTTTAAGTTGAATTTGCATTTCATTTTGAGCTTAATTAAATCAGCCCATTGTGTCAATTCATACTCTTGCTTTGAATACTAAAATTATTATTTGGTCATTGTTCTTGTAGGGCCACCATGACAAACACATGCAGCAAATCTAAGGTCACCGTCCCCGCTTCAAAACTTTGGCATGACCTTCTCTTCGGGCACTTCCACCGAGGCTCGCCATCCATTCCTCCACTTTTCTCAGGGTTCCCAGGAGGATTTATATCTGCTACTTTGGCTGCGACCACTCGGCTTAGGCTAATGTATAGATTGGGCCAGTTTGGAGCAGGTCTAGTTAGCTGATCATGTTCGAGCCTTTATTACTACAGCTCTATGGGATTGATTTTTCTCCATCATCAAGCCCACATACATGGAGCTGAATTTGGATTTTTTCACTACATTTACTCTCCAGCATATGATGATGACTCAAGACGAGCCGGGCACCATCACTTTCCAACTCAGTGGCTTAGTGCATCATATGAGTGTTCCTGAGTTCGACTTTGCTTTGGGACTATACACTGATGAGTTTATGAGTGTTGAGAACCTCTAAGGCCTACATCGACACATCCACTACTCACCATCTAGTTGTTGGGTAGATCTTACGGCGAGTACGAAAACTTATGACACGAGTCACTTGAAGATGACTTCTCTCCCTCTGGCTTTATGGTATATTGATGCCCTTTTAGCTCATACTTTGATCAATAGGAGAGAGAGCATCGGAGTTGTCAGTACTACAGAGACATATTTTTTATGGAGCATCTAGTACTAGCTAGCCCAAGGACTATTTTGCAAAACTATTAAAGATTTTGAATGATATCATTCATGAATACATGTGTATTTTGAAGTTTCTTGAAAGATTATGAATGCTTGTTGATAGATAAATAAGTTTTGTTAAGTGATTTTTGAGAAAAATGAAAAATAGGGATTAAATTGAGAAATGTGTAAATTATGTGGTAGAAATGTGAAATAAATGAAAAATATGTACTTATAGAGGTATAATGGTAATTTGACTAGCATGGGTTAGTCTTGAATTTCATGAAGTTGTGATTTTGTGTAATAAGGACTAAATTGTAAAAATGTGAAAGTTTAGGGGCTAATGTGTAAAATAGCTCAAATGCATATTTTGGATTGAATTGAATAAATAGAGGAATAATAAGTTGATTTTGATTACTTATAGATCAAGAAAAGAGGAATTCAGACTTAGATCAAGGAAAAAGCAAAGTAATTGAATAGTCGATCCGTTTCATCATTTCCGTACACGAGATAAGTTCGTATAATTGAACGTAAATGTGTATTTATTTAATTGATGGATGAAATTAAGATTGTATTTATTCTATTAGTTGAATTTGGAGATCTTAAATTAAATGTACGGTTTAAATAAGACGAGTTGCTAAATAAGACCTTAGCTGGGCTATGACAATTAGAAAATAAGACCATAACTGGGTTATGGCATATGAATGTAAGACCACGGCAGGGCCGTGGCAATGTATGTATAAGACCATATTTGGATTACGGCATCAGAAAATTGATGTACTCGTACCGTAAGCATTTAAAAGCCCAGAGTGATTTGGTAAGAGAATTTGTGAGAAATAGATGCGTAAGGTATAGGTATGTACGAAAAATTGTTCAAGTAATGAGTTAAAAGAAGTTGAGAACTTATGAGTTACTATGTGATTCCATTTCATGTTAACTCATTGAATGATGCTTTAAATGCAAATTTATGTTATTTATTTTGAAATGTTAATGAATGATGAAATTATTTCATAATTAAATACGAGCTTACTAAGCTTCATAGCTTACTTTGTTTATTTTTCTATGTTTTATAGCCCTTCAAAGATAGCTCAGATTCGGGGATCGTTAGAGGCTTCATCGCACTATCGAAAATCTATTTTGGTACTTTTGAAGTTGTGTAAATATGGTATATGGTATGTATAGGCTTGAGTCATTTTAGTATGTTTGATGAAAATGTATTTTGGCCATTTGAGTTGGCTTGTGATGATGAATTTGATGATGTTTATAAATGTCCAAATGGTTCTATTTTGAGTTTGGTAATTGACCTATATTGTGTGATTGAGGTTGAATTTATAATGTTTAATGATATTAGGTAATTTTATTGCTAAAAGGGTTGATAATTTGGGAAGTTATGTACTTGAGAATTGGCAAATGATAAGGCATGTTTGGAATGGTTTAGTAAATTGAATTGTATATGTGAATTAGATGTGTAGTTAGATGGCAATTTGTGACATATTTGTGACTTGTATGGTTGGGGATGAGGTGGTATGATTTGAATATTGGTTGATGCTATTTGGCTGCTTATTTGTGTCATGGAATGGAACTATTTGAGCTTGTATAGGTATGTGCAAAATGGGTGGCAAAATGGCTTGGTAAATAGACTATTTTTGTCCACACGGGCAGAGACACGGGCGTGAGTGACACACGGTCATGTTACACGGTCGTGTGTCCCCTAGTGTTGAATTTGAAAACAAGTTAGTATACTCCACACAGCCTCACACACAGGCATGTGACTTGGCCATGTGGCATAAGTCAGTATAACCTACAGGATTGGCATGGCTTAGCACATGGACTAGTGCACGGGCGTGTATGTCCATTTGTAGGGCACACGGGATAGCCACATGGGCATGTATGTTGGCCGTGTGACCTAAGTCAAAGAGTTACATAGGGTCAGACACGGACTGGGACACGGCCATGTCCTTCTATTTTGAATGTCCACACGGCTTGTGACAAGGGCGTGTCTGGTGGCCGTGTGAGACACACGGCCTGGTCACACAGGCATGTGTCCCCTGTTTTGAGAAAATTTTTCAAAGTTCCGTGAAAGTTTCTTGAGTTATCGATTTAGTCCCGAACCACTCCTAAAGCATGTTTAGGGCCTCGTAGGCTCGTATAAGGGATAGATTATTTAAGATTGTATGATGATTGTATGTAATGATCGAATGCATGAGAAAAGTATGTTTAAATGTATTGTAAGCTGATAATGCTCCACAACCCTATTTCGGCATTGAATATGGGTGAGGGGTGTTACATCCACCTTCGAGTCACTGTCCTGTTACTTCTGCTACTACATTAGAGGACTTCTCCGAGTGATTCACTCGCTTCAAGCAGGACTACTTTCAGAGGTTCGATAGTACTGACGTGACACTACAAAAAATCTATCAGCACCTCCACATCCTTTCTTTGGCATTGGTGACTCACCCTACTGATGCCTCCGACAATAAGGATCATTGATTTTATTTGTTTTCTTTTTAATTTAATTTAATTTAATTTAATTTTATGTTTATGTTTTTTCTATTTTTGGTTGTTTTGTTTTATTTTTATTTTCTTGTACTTTTTTTAATTAACATCTTTTGAACTATATTTTTATGGTTGTTTTTACTCGAGTTATAACCCCTTAATATTCTTCACTATTTGTGTTTATTTTCTTATTAGTTTGCTTGGAATCATGCACTACATATAGATTTGTCTACAATTTCGCTTTTCACCATTCAGGCAATTTCATCCAATATCCAGGGCAGTTTTAGTTGTCTCCCTCTCTTATGATATTCTGTTTATACTGTGATTATATATGTTTGTACATTGAGGATAATGTACATCTTAAGTGTGGGGAGGTTATTTTTATAATTATTAGAAAATCCCTGAATTATGCCTTGTGTTTAAGTAGCTTTCTCATATTTTCATTAGAATTAATTTTTATCGATTTGAGATTTTTATTGATGTGTTTGGATTAATTTGTAGATAATTATGTATTGGTTGATTTAAACTTGAAGAAATGAGAGAATCAAGTATGATAGGCTATGTTTCAGAAATTAAAATTTTTAGGTCATTTGTCTAAATTGAAGTAGTATCTGGAAGTTTGAAATTTGTAAGATTGACATCAAAAACCATGATTTTTTGTGAGATTTTGTGCCTTTAGAGCATACATTTTTCTTACTCATTTTATTATTGGTTATGAGTGTGTCAATTTGATTTGTTATTCTAGAACTTGCATCGATTATACATGTCGAGACCACACCTTTTGATTTGATAAATTAAGATGATAAAGACACTTAGGTTTTAACCTACTTATCCCATAAAAAGCCTACCTTTTTAATTTACCCTTAGTAAACCCCATTGAGCCTAACACACTGTTTCTTAAATTACCCATTAATGTTAGCCCATAACTCAATTTTTGTTTGTTGAGAATTTTTCCCGTTTTATTGACTCATTTTTTGTCAAGATTTGATTTGGTTAGTTGCCAACTATGCTATTTTGTTTGATTTGCTGAATTAATTCTTATTCTAAAAAAAAAATTGGATATAAATATACTTACATTTTGATTATTATGTAGTTCTTTGAGCTTGAACAGTGAAATTCATATTTTGAGAAGAAGCTCGTTTTCTTATTCTTGAATAGTTCTTGAGTTATGCACTTGATTTTAATTCAACATTTGTTATTTTTCTAGTTTGGTAATTTATCAATTCGATCTCAATTTTAACCATCTTTTTAGGCCTTTCTCCACACCCTTAACCAAAGCCCCATTACAACCTCTTAAAGACCTTTTGATTTGTGTATCATATCATTTTATAGTGGTGGAGATTTGATTTTCATGCAAGCCTATGGAAATGACTTTTCATTTTTGACTATTGAGTGCTTATTCTTGAACCTTAAACACTTTGAGTGATTTGAGTGAATCTTTAGTGAGGATGTCGATTCTTGTTGATTTTGAATTAAAGGTAATTACTTAGATAAGGAGAAACACCTATGTTTTCGTGTTTAAAAATTTTTGCTTGGATTGGTTGAAACTTTCGTGCTTTTTTAGTTGAATTGTCAATGCATGATTATTTATGGATTATTTTGAGACATTATTGATGGGAATTACAAGTTAGAAATATTAATTTTAATGTGAGTTGAGGATTTTGCTTGAGGAGAAGCAAACACTTGAGTGTGGGGATATTTGATAAGCTGTAAAAGTAACATATTTTAATCCCATTCTTAATGCGTTTTTGGATGATTAATTATGTAAATTAGTGAACTTGATGCTCCTAATCCTTTAAGTTCATGTTTCTATACTTAAGAGAGTCTTTGGGAGCAAAAGGAGCGAAAAACCAGCTAAAATTGGACGAATAGAGCTGTTTCCAAGATCCACACGGCCTGGGCATTTCGACACTGGCTGGCCACACGCCTATGTGCCAGCCCGTGTTGATATCGCACCCTGCTTCCCAAATACACGGAAAAACCTAATTTTTAGGCTTTCTAAGCATTCTAAAGTCTATAAATACTAGCTAGAAGAAGATCTAAGGGGGCACTCAGAGAAGATCGAAGAAAAGACTCGAAGAACGCCATCAGAATCAACTCGGAAGCGGATCTCCCTCAAGATCGAAGATCTCCGTTTAATCTCTTTTGAAGTTTTATTGAGTTTTATTGAGTTTCTTTATGTCTTGTGGTTATCCTAACATTGAGATGATTCTATTCAGGATCATGAACTAAATTCCCTAGATACCTAGGGAGGATGAAACCTATGATGAATCTTATTATTTAATTTCTATTTTTACACAATAAATAATTGTTTCTTGTCCTCAATTATGTTTGCTTATTTCGTGTTTTAATATTTTTGGGTTATTAATTCATGTTTAATATGCTTATTTTAGTGGAGCAAAAGTCCTTATTTAATAGTAGATCTAGCATAATTGAGTGGAGTTTCATGCAATCCTAAAAATAGGACGATACAAATCTACCAGATTAGAGTCAAATCTAATAAGGGAATCCATAGATTGAGTTAATGCGATGATAGGGGTCTTAATTTGAAAGAAATTTCAATTAATCAACCTAGAGTCAGTTGTTCTTACACTCGAAAGAGATATTAACATAATTTAGGGATTTCTACGGATCAAGACACAAGTGAATAAATCGTTTAATTCAGATTCATAATAATAGGTAAAGTTTAGGTGGATTCTTTCCTGGGTATTGTCTATCTTATTGGTTACCTTTGATTATTTTCTTATTTCATTCTCTGTTGCGTTCTTAGTTAAATTTGATTAGTAAATTTAGATTAAAAACAACCACTTTAATTTATCGGCTAAATAATAGAAAAATGGTAATTACTAGTACTTTTAGTCCCCGTGGATACGATATTCCCTGCTCACCATAGCTATACTATTATTCGATAGGTGCGCTTGCCTTAGTCATATTTATAGTTAGTTTAGTGACCATCAGAATGATATATTTGCTCACCATAGTTATACTATTATTTGTGATGGGTCACGAAACTAACTAATATTTCGACGAAGGCAAGCGCACCTATCGAATAGTAGTATAACTATGGTTAGTCTAGAATATCGTATCCACAAGGACTAAAAGTACTAGTAATAACTATCTTTATATTATTTAGCCTAATAATTAAAGGAGGTGTTTTAATATAAAATTAAACTAATTAACTACGAATGCGACGGAGATCGAATTGGACAAATACTTAACAAAACCAATGAGAGAGACAATACCCAAGAAAGAATCCACCTAAACTTCACTTATTATTCTGACTCTGAATCAAACGATTTATTCACTTGTCTTGATCCGTAGAAATCCCTAAATTATGTTAATATATCTTTCGAGATTATGAACAACTGACTCTAGGTTGATTAATTGAAATCTCTTTCTAATTAAAACCCCTATCATCGCATTAACTCAATCTATGAATTCCCCTATTAGATTTGACTCTAATCCGATAGATTTATGTCGTCCTATTTCTAGGATTGCAATCAACTCCGCTCAATTATGCTAGATCTACTCTTAAACAGGGACTTTTGCTCCACTAAATAAGCACATCAAACATGGATTAATATCTTGAAAATATTAAGGCAAGGATTAAGAACACATAATTAAGAACAAGAACAAGTATTTATCGTGTAATTCAGATAATTAAATAATAAGATCCATTGTAGGTTTCTTCCTCCCTAGGTATTTAGGGAGTTTAGTTCATAATGTAAAAGGAAAACATCTCAAATTTAGAAAAACAACAAGACATAAAAAAAAACCAAATAAACTTCAAGAGAAATTTGAATGGAGATCTTTAATATTTAAGTGGGTTTGCTTCCGAGATGATTCCAATGATTTTCTTCGGGTAATTTCTGCTTTCTACTCCGTGTGTCCCCCTTTAGAGTCTTCTTCTAGTATGTTTATATAGACTTTAGAATGCTTAGAAACCTTAAAAAATTGTTTTTTTGCGTGTTTGGGAAACAGGGAGCGATATCAACATCGGCTGCCATATGGGCATGTGGCTAGCCCGTATGGCTTACACGGGCGTTTGCTTAGCTCGTATGGATCCTTAAGATTAGCTCGTTTTGTCTATTTTTGGCCCCTTTTTTGCACCTTTTGTTCCTCTATGCTCTCCTAAGTATAAAACATGAAATTAAAGGATTAAGAGCATCAAATTCACTAAATTAAATAATAAATCATCCAAAAACATGCTAAGCATGAGATTAAAATGTGATACTTTTATGGTTTATCAAATATGCCCACATTTAAGTGTTTGCTTGTCCTCAAGCAAAATCCTCAACTCACAATTAAAATTAACTTTCTCAATTCATAATTCTTATTAATAATGTTTTATCATAATTCACAAATAATCACACATTGATAATTCAACTAAAAGGGCCCTAAAGATTCAAATAATCCAAGTCACACTTTTTTTTAAAGACATGAAAACATAGGTATCTCCCCTTATCTAAGTAATTACCTTTAATTCAAAATCGACAAGATTTTACATCCTCACTAAAGATTCACTCAAATCATTCAAAGTGTTTAAGGTTCAAAAAAAATTAAGCACTCAAAAGTCAATTATGAAAAATCATTACCATAGGCTTGCATGAAAATCAAATCTCCACCACTATAAAATAATATGATACACAAATCAAAAGGTCTTCAAAAAGTTGTAATGGGGCTTGGGTTAAAGTTGTGGATAAAGGCTGAAAAAGAAGGTTAGAATCGAGATCGAATTGATAAATTACCTAATTTAGAAAAATAGACTAATAATGAATAATTACATCAATCGAAATTATTTAAGAAAAACATGAGCTTTTTCTCAGAATATGAAATTGACTACTTAAGCTTAACACAAAGAACTAATAATAATCAACATTTATGTATTTTTTGACTTTTTCTTGAATGAATGAATAATAAGAGAAAGTTAACAACTAAAATAAAAGAACATAGTTAGGTCTCGACAAAAAGGGAGTCAATAGAATAGGAAAAATTCTCAGTGAATCAAAATGGATGATTTATGTGTTAATATTAAGGGTAAATTAAGAAACGGTTTGTTAGACTCAAAGGGGTTCACTAAGGGTTAATTATGAAGGTAGGTTTTTTATGAGATAAGTGGGTTAAAACTTAGGTGCCTTTATCATCTCAGTATATCAAGTCTAAGGTGTGGTCTCGACATGTATAGTCGAAGCAAGTTCTAGAATAACAAATCAATATTGACACACTCATAACCAATAATAAAGTGAGCAAGAAAAATGTATGCTCTAATGGCTCAAAATCTCACAAAAATTATGAATTTTGATGTCAATCTTGCAAATTTCGAACTTTAAGGTAATACCTCAATTTAGGGAAACAACTTAAAAAATTTTAATTCTGAAAATAGACTTATCATGCTTGATTCTCTAGTTTCTTTGTAACATCTCGAAATAGGGCCTAAATGGAATAGTGGTTGCGAAACCACAAACTTGAGATAGAAAAGTTTATTTCGATTAATTTTTATGATTTACCGAGTGATTAGATGTATGTGTTAGAGTATTGATAAGAAATTTTATAGATTGCATGTTTAATTTGCCTATTAGGGCTTATTTGCAGAAGTTGCTGTAACAGCCCGATTTAGGGCCTAAATGGAACGATGGTTTTAGAACCACAAATTCGAAGTCAAAAAATTTATTGCGATTAATTTTTAAGGTTTATTTATTGATTAAAATATTGTATAAAAATATCGTTAAGTAATTTTACTGATAAAGTGCTTAATTGGACTTTTAGGACTAAATTGCAAAAGTTGCAAAATATGTGTTCTAATTCATAAGTACTTGATTGAAATGGGGGTTTAAAGAGGAGGTCCTTAAATGGTAATTAGACCATTATATTTTGTTTGGACAAAAATGTGCATGAATAGGACAAAATTTTAAAGAAAGGCCTTAAGGGCATTTTAGTCATTTGGTAATTAAAGAAATAAAAAGGGAAAATAAAGCCAAAATTGACTCATCTTTTTCATGGAGGCCGAAATTAGCATGGGGGAAGCCATGGCTAGGGTTTTCAAGCTTTCCAAGCTTAATAGTAAGTCCGTTCTAGCCCCGTTTTTCAAGTTCTTTACGTTTTTAGAATCCTGGTAACTTGATTAAACTTATTCTAGCAATAATTTAAGCTAGGGTTCATATTTGGAAAAATACCCATAGGTGAAATGTGTTTATTTTGATGTTTTATGGTAGAATATGAAGGCTGAAATTATGTTAAACAACTTTTGCTAAGCGGTTTTAAGCAAAAATGAGTAAAACGGCTTAATCGGTAAAAGTTGTTATTGTTCATAACTATGTGTTAGGGTAAGAATTTGATGTTTCCATAGAAGGGAAAAATGACCAGCATGTCATAAAACATAAGAATAAGGGATAAAGTTTAATTCCCGAGCCTAGGGGAAAAATGTAAATATGCAAAAGTTTAGGGGCAAAATTGTAATTTTTCCAAAGTTTGAGTTAAGGACTGTTTTGAATAGTAAATTAATTAAATAAGTAAAATATGAACCTATGATGTTTTAGATCCCAGAAAACGAGATTTGAACCTAGAATGAGAGAAAAATAAAAAATCGAGAAAGTTGGTAAAATGGCCGTTTTAGTATCGAGGTAAGTTTATATGTATAATAAGCATTAATTTATGCATGTTTCAATGTAAAATTGATATATTTACTAAGATTGCCGAGGTGTTGAAAGTAAGTATAATTATGATGATTTAAATGTTCAATATTAATTCGACATGGAAATGAGAAAGTATGTAAGTTTGTATGTAAATACTACATTATCTTTGTTATGTTTTTATATTTCAGCATATTTTATGTATTTTAGCTGATTTTTGAATCATAATTGACTATTGGAAGTATGAGATCAAGTATTAGAAAGAGAGAGAAATTTCGGTTGAACCTTCGGAAAGATTGGATGATACAGATGGTATGTAGCTAGGTCACATGTATGGTGCTAAGTGCACATCATGTGTACAAGAGAGTTACGAGACATTATGATGTAGCTAGGTCGCATGGGTGATACTATATGTACACCATGTAGACAAGAGAGCAACGGGATATATGTAGTTAGGTCGCATGCGTGGTTCTAGGTGAAGGACACCATGTAGACAAGAGAGCTACGAGATAAACTGGCTAGGTCACATGGGTGGTACTAAGTGTTCAGTACAAGAGAGCCAAAATTATGTGTACAATCGAGCTAGGTCACATGAGTGGTGCTAAGTGAAGGCCACTATGTGTACAAGAGAGCTTCGATTTTAAAGGTGGGTTGTGTGCGATACCATCGCGTATCTGTTATTATTCCGAAGTGTTCAACTGGGAAATTGATTAAATGAAATTATGTATGACATTGTGCTGATAAGTATAAGTATATACATGTGCAAGTTATGAGCAATATGCTCGATATGTGATTGGAAATTGGAAAGATTGTTATGGGTAAATGATGAATACAATTGAAGTGTGAAAGATCAAAATTGACAATAAAACTGTTATGGATAGTTGCAGTGACGTGAATCTAAAAATTTACCAAAAATAGTAGAAATTGAATCAGAGACTGAATGATATATCAAATTAAAGTTTAATGAGTCTATTTTTATATAACAGAAATAGAGCAAGCAAAGGAATTCTATATTATGAGATATTTAACTTTTTGATAGACTGGTTCAGAATGACTACGTGATCCCCTATTCTAACTTGGAAAAATCATTAAAAATTGTAAAAAAATAATTAGGGGATATAATTTATATTATTGAAATCCTTATGAGTCTAGTTTCAAATGAAATAAACGAGAACATCCTTTGAATTCTGTACGAGGAGAAAATTGATTCGTAGTGAAGAGTGGTCAGAACAGTTGAGCAGTGAAACAGGGGTAACTTCAATGAATAAACTATACTAATTGGCTAGACCAAAAATTCTGAAAATTTTATGGTAAGAATATACGTAAAGCTAGTTTCAAGAAAAATTAACGGTTTGTAATTTGGAGTTCTGTAGCTCCAGAAATAAATAATTTAGTTGCTGGTACTCTGCTAAACTGCTTATTTTGAACATGTTTATGATTGTAATAGTGAAAGTATATGTGTTTGTGATGGTAATATTCCGGGAACATATTGTGACTTGATTTAAAGTATGATAATGTATTGTTTATTAATATTTACATACTTACTTACTAAGCTATAATGCTTACTCCCTTCCTTTCCTTTTTCCTATGGTGTCTCAGATGTTAGCTCGAGTTGGAGGTCGCCGGAGGTTAAATCACACTATCAAACTATTGATCGATATATAAAAGTTCTAAAGTTTTTTTAAGTCTTTGGCATGTATGGAGACTTGTTTAATTGTTACTAAGTTGCTAGGAATTGGCCTAAAATACTGACCTATGTTATTTGAAGGTCTCTATTGTATAAAGTCATTTAATGTAGATAGTCTTGATTATGTTATTAGTTAAATGATGCAATTTATGAATGTGCATGCTTGCCTATGTGTGTGGTTGAATTAAAGCATGATATGGGCCTTGTAATCTCTTTTTAAGGGACAACTTGAATGTGTTTGAAAAAGTTTTAAATTAGAGTGAAATTATGAATCGGTTTTTATACGATGATTAGTGATTAAGTCCGGTAATGCCTCGTACCTTGTTCCGGCGTCGAACACGGGTAAAGGGTGTTACATTCTTAAAGTTTAAACCATCAATACACAAATACCTATGAATTTAATCTAAAACATCTCAATAAGAATCATAAATCGAGGAAAAATTCATTCTAACAGTAATATGAGAAAATTACTTAAGTACAAGGCATAATTCAACGATTTTTCAAATAATCATATAAATAACCTCCCCACATTTAAGATGTGCATTGTCCTTAATGTACAAACAGATATAACCATAATATAAATAGAATATCATAAGAGAGGGAGAAAACTGAAACTACCCTGAAAAATGGATAGAAGTCTCAAAATAGTGAAAAGCGGAATTGTAGATAAATGTAGAGGGAATGCATGATTCTGGGCAACTGATAAGAAGATAAACACAAATATTGAAGAGGATCAAAGGATTGAAACTTGATTAGGAACAATTATTAAAAAGGAAAATATAGTTCAAAACATAAAAATAAAATAAACATAAAAAGAAAAATAAAAATAAAAATAGAAATAGAAATAAAAATAAAAATAAAAATAAATATAAATATAAAGACAAATGGACTTAATGGTCTTCATCATCAGACTAATCACTGTCGTGAGTCGGTGGCGCTGGAGGAGCAATATGGAGATGTTGGCAATTCTACTGCAAAGTTGCATCGATGCTGTAAAACCTCTGAAAGCACTATTGCTCAAATGAGTAAATCGCTCGGAGAGGTCCGCGAAGGTAGAAGCAGAATGAATAGGGCGATGACTTGAAGGTGGTGGTGGAGGTGGATCCTCGTGGTAGGGAGGAACATCTTCAGTGAAGTCCTCTGGGTCATGCTGAACATCAAACTAGAATAGTCTATACTGAGGGGGTCGACATCACGTCGCCGCTCGATCATCCTCATGTGAATCATGCTCGAGATGCCATGAGAGGACATCTGGCCAACGAAGGTAAGTGTTGAGGACTGCTCCGATGTGTCAAGTAAACCGAAGTATCGAGCGCGGCGAGTCACGTAAGGGCCGAGACAGATAGGACCCTTCTTGTGGCGTTCGATCTGATGGTGAAAGGTGAGAGCAATAAAGTACGCCAAATAAAAAACATGTCCGGTAGCCATGCTTTATAGAAAGTAAGCATCATAGGTACTAACAAATCCTGTGCTCCCTCTCTGTCCTGTCAAAGTATGAGCTAGGAGGGCATGAAGGTACCGTAGGGCTAGAGGGAGAGACGTCGCCTTCGAGCGACTAGCGTTGTAAAGTATCTGACTCTCTGTAAGCTCGATCCAACATCGTGATGGTGAATAATGGATGTGCCGATGGAGTCTAAGAAAGTTCTCAGCGCTCATAAATTCTTTAGTGTAGAGCCCCATAGCCACGCCGAACTCGGGAATGCTCATGTGGCGTATCAACCCACCAAGTAAAAAACTGATGGTGCCAGGCTCGTCGTGAACCGTCATAACTTGCTAAACCATAAACATCGAGCAAAACTCTAATGTCAGCTCCATGTAGGTGGGCTCGATGATGGCAAAGAATCTATCCCACGGAGTTATAGTAATGAAGGTGCGAACCTTATCAACTAGGCGGACCTACTCTAGTACGGCCCAATGAATACAGCAGCCAAAATTGAGTGGCCACTGTCGAAGTAACTGAAATAGATCCTCCTGGGGGCCCACGGGAATCGTAGATAAGGGTGGCGGATGTAACACCTCAGACTCGGCCCAGACGTTATGGCCAGATCTGACGTGTCACATGGACTTACGACTTAGTATGCATTCGTTGGTTTAAGTGATTAGGGTGGTCCTTGTAAAAATAACAATTGAATGAAAAGCCGGTTTATCAATCTTTAGGCTATCCATTTGTCGTGCTTGTTGAGTCTTGAAAACGTTCATTAATTTTGAAAACCCGCGCACTTAACACTAACACTAGCGATTTCGACATAGTATAAATATAATCGTAAAATAAAAACCATAGCGGAAAGAGAAATTTATATAGCGTCCTTATTACAACTTAAAACCCAAAATTAAATCAGAATATAAAAATAATAAAAAATAAACTAACTTAGAAAAAAACCAACTTTGCAGATGATGTGGCCACTCCGAATCCCTCACGACTCCAGTGCCCACTATGGTTGGGGATTTCGTACAGAGATGAAAATAAAGGGTGAGTTTGGTAAACTCGGTGTGTAACATAACCCAACCATAGCCCAAACCAGATCAAACCTCGAGTCGACTTATTTGGGCCTTGGCCCAAGATGTAAATCGAATGAAACTCATAAGCCCATAGCGATACTGAAACAAACATATCATGAATGCAGAAATCCCAACCCAGAGCCATCCATAACACCCCGCACTCAGCCTTTACACCATGTGGGGAGACTACTCGACCCACCCAACCGCTACACACCACGTAAATTGCAAATGAGGTCGCGGATATTGTGACGAAGTCACCAGATACAGGTATTGTGGCGAGGCCACCAGAACAGATATATATGTTTATATATGTTGCGAAGCCACTAGATTGCAGCGAGGCTGCCAGATATTGTGACGAAGTCACCAGAACAGATATATATATGTGGTGAGGCCACTAGATTGCAGCGAGGCTGCCAGAACGCTTCCTCCATCAATATAAACCTATGTCCCATGCAACAGAATAATATGTCATGACATACGTACACAGAAATAGAACATCATGCTTTTCAGATAAAATAAAATATCTTTAGGGGTAAAATCGTAATTTTTCATGTATAAAGGTATTTCAGTAATTATTACTTATTGCTAGGGTTTCATGCTCATTCTAACGTTTACCAAGTAATCAGAAGTACTTACCTCATCTTTTTACGAAAGTGGGCTTGTTGGCCCATTGGCCCGTTTTCGGCCCATTAAGCCCAAATATACCGTTGTGCACGAAAATACACACTCTGCACTCTAATCATCCAAATGCACCATTTTCATTAACAACTGTCTCACGAGCACTCGCACGCTCGCGAGTTCACAAAATACCAATGTTTCGGTATTCCGGCTTTTACCGATTCAGTCTAAGGAAGGGTGTCATTTACACACCTGGTTGATGAGGATATCTCCCACGCGATAATCCTACGATCGATCACAAACACATTAGACTTACGAATTAACGATAACTATCATAAATCCACGTCAACTAACCCAATCATCACACAAGTTAGTCATTTAGGCACAAGGGGCAAAATAGTCATTTTACCCTCTAGGGGTAAATCGGTAGTACTACCCTACAGGGGTATGTTAGTAATTCTACAACTTATCCACTTGGGCCTACGGACCCATTGGGACTACATGACCCATTTTAGCCCATCGCGGCCCGAAATAGCCGTCCTACTGCTAGAGTAATGAGAAATACACACTTGTTAGGAGACTGCAGTTAATTCGCGCTCCTACACTCTTAGCTGACGCCCAACCCAAACGAGCATGCCACCAAGCGAAAGGGATCAGCCCAGGAGGGTATGCCAACTCTCCTCATGGTTTGCTCTATTTAAAGCCAGCTCTCCATCTACTCTTATGTTAGCTTCCCGATGTGGGATCCCTCCAACATCAGAGTTTAAAACCAACACCAACTCTTGCCGTCCCAACGTAGCAAAATAATCAACCTTTGCGTGCCAAGGGATTCGAACCAAAGTCCTCTCACATGCCAAATCACGCCACCACCACTAGGCCATCAACTCATTTGTGTCATAAGTCCAACACATTAAACTTTAAAGCACACCTACTTGCTTCCAGATTTATTGAAAAGAAAAACCAAAATAAATTGCAAGAGCCAAAACTTGAACCTTGGACCCCTTGCTTCCTCTATGGCTTCACTTTCTTGTCCTCTAAGTGGCGCTACCTTGCCACTACACAACACTCCTTTTTGTGTCATCTTTTACCCCTTTACTCTGAAAAGCCCAAATGCCAATTGCATCAGTTGTTCTTAAAATCAAAATTCCGAAGACTACCACGGATTTAACTTAAGTTTGGGCCTTCCAAAGGCCTACTAACCTACTAAAATATAAATTTTAACCAACCAGAACACACCCAAATTTTAAAAAACACAGAAACAAAGAAAACCCAAAAATTGGGCGTTACAACTCTACCCTCCTTAAAGAAATTTCATCCTCGAAATTTTACCTGAATATTGTTGACGCATTGCCACTTCTAGCTCCCCAGTAGCTTCCTCTCAGCCATGATTACGCCACAGCACCTTTACTAGCGGAACTGATTTCCTCCTCAAAATCTTAACATCTCGGTCCAAAATCTGCATAGGCTCCTCCTAAAAAATGAAGTCTGTTTGGACCTCGATCTCTGTAACTGGCACAACATCAGTAGGGTCAGAAAGATACCACCTTAACATGGAGACGTGAAAGACATCATGAACCCTATCCAACTCTGGAGGTAGCTCCAACTGATAAGCCACTAGACCCACTCGCTTAAGAATTCGATAAGGCCCAATGAACCTCAGACTTAACTTGCCTTTCCTCCCAAACCTTAATATTTTCTTCCAAGGTGAAACCTTCAAGAAGACCATATCACCCACAGAGTACTCAATTCCCTTGCGCTTCAAATCTGCATATGACTTCTGTCTATCAGATGCTTCCTTCAATCGGTCTCTAATCAACTTGACCTTATCCTCAGTATCTGCCACCAATTCAGGTCCAATAACCTGTCGTTCACCCAACTCGGCCCAACAACTAGGTGTACGACATCTTCGCCCATACAGTGCCTCATAAGGAGCCATTCGAATACTTGCCTGATAACTGTTGTTGTATGCAAACTCTGCCAACGGTAAGTAATCCTCCCAACTACCTCGAAAGTCGATAACACATCCCCTCAACATGTCTTCCAGAATCTAAATAACCCTTTCCGACTGACCATCAGTCTGAGGATGAAAGCCTGTACTAAAGTTCAACAGTGTACTCAACGCCTCATGCAACTTTTGCCAAAACCGAGATGTGAATCTAGGATCTCGATCAGAGATAATCGACACTGGCACTCCGTGAAGTCGCAATATTTCTGCCACATACAATTTGGCTAAGTTCTGAAGTGAATAATCAGTGCGGACAGGTATAAAATAAGTCGATTTGGTCAACCTATCCATAATTACCCAAATCGAGTCCTTCTTCGACGGAGTCAAGGGTAACCCACTCAGAAAATCCATGGTTACCCTCTCCCACTTCCAAAGTGGTACTTTCACTGGCTGTAAAAGTCCGGAAGGTAATTGATGTTCAGCTTTCACTTGCTGACAAGTTAGACATTTTCCCACAAATTCCGTTACCTCTCGCTTCAATCCAGGCCACCAATACAACTCCTTTAAGTCACAATACATTTTATTCCCTCCAGGATGCATAGCACACAGACCTCCATGGGCTTCTTTCAGAATTGCTTGCCTCAAGTCAGAGTCCTTCGGAATACAAACTCTACCTCGATAACACAGAACTCCCTAACTGCTCACCCAACTCGTAAGTATCCCCATTCTTAACTCTTTGGAATCGAGAAACCGTGGACTCATCCCTTGACTGTTTTTCCTTAATCTCATCCACCCAGGTCGACCTAACTTGCAGTTCTGCTAACAGACTACCGTCATCATACAAACTCAAACGAGCAAACATGGCTCTCAGATCAGATACAGTTCTACGACTTAGGGCATCAGCCACCACATTAGCTTTCCCTGGGTGGTACTCAATCACCCAGTCATAATCCTTAAGCAACTCTATCCATCTCCGCTGCCTAAGGTTCAGCTCCTTTTGAGTCAGCAAGTACTTAAGACTTATGATCTGTGTATATAATACACCTTTCTCCGTACAGGTAATGTCTCTAAATCTTAAGTGCAAAGATTACCGCTGCCAACTCCAGATTATGAGTAGGATAGTTAACTTCATGTGGTTTAAGCTGTCGCGATGCATAAGCAACCACTTTACCCTCTTGCATTAGCACACAACCCAACCCTACATGTGATACATCACTACATATGGTAAAATCTTTTCCAGACTCTGGCTGAATCAGTACAGGTGCCTCGGTCAGAACTTTCTTCAGCTTCTCAAAAGATTCCTGTTGTTTCTCAGTCCAAACAAACGGTACCCCTTCCTTATAAGCTTTGTCAAAGGCGCTGCCATCACAGAAAATCCTTCCACAAACCTTTTATAGTACCCAGCTAATCCCAGAAAACTTCAAATTTTCGACACTGACCTTGGTGGCTTCCATTCCAAAATCGCTTCAATCTTTCGAGGGTCCACCTTAATCCCTTCAGTAGAGACAAAATGCCCCAAGAAAGTTACCTCTCTCAACCAGAGCTCACACTTACTGAATTTCGCATAAAGCTCCTTCTCCCTCAAAGACTTGCAAAGACAATACGAAGATGCTCATCATGCTTCTCCTCAGTTTCAAAATAAACCAGAATATCGTCGATAAAGACGACTACGAATCAATCCAAGTATGGCTGGAACACTCGATTCATCAGATCCATAAATGTCACAGGTGCGTTCGTCAACCCAAATGGCATAACCAAGAACTCATAGTGACCATACCGAGTTCTGAATGCCGTCTTGTGAATATCCACCACCTTAACCCTCAACTGATGATACCCAGATCGAAGGTCAATCTTGGAAAATACTGAAGCTCCTATAAGTTGATCGAATAAATCATCTATTCTTGGCAGTGGGTACTTGTTCTTAATCGTCAGTTTGTTCAATTGCCGATAATCGATGCACATCTGCATTGACCCATCCTTTTTCTTAACGAACAACACTGGTGCTCCCCACGGAGACACACTTGGTATAATGAAGCCTCTATCCAATAACTCTTGAATTTGGGCTTTCAGCTCCACCAACTCCTTCGGTGCCATCCTATAAGGTGCAATGGACACCGGTGCCGTTCCAGGCAACAAGTTGATTCCAAACTCAACCTCTCAGTTCGGGGGCAAACCCGGAAGCTCCTCTGGAAAAACATCTTGAAGATCCTTTACGGTTCTAACTTTATCCACTGTCAGACCCTCAGTTTTCGATTGGCTTACAAATGCCAAATAAGCCTTACATCCCTTTCGGATCCACTTCTCGGCTCTCAATGTCGACACCACATTAGACAAATAATCCCTACGCTCGCCTATCACCAAAACCTCCTTATCCTTTGTGGTCTTTAACATCATTCGCTTAGCAGCACAATCCAAAGTAGCCCTATGCTTAACAAGCCAATCCATTCCCAAAATGAGATCGAATTCTCCGAAAGGTAGCTTCATCAGATCTCCAGAGAAAACTTTTCCTTGAGTTTCTATAGGCACATCTCTATACAGTTTATCTACCCTAACCGAGTGACCCAAAGGACTTAGTATAAATACCCCACTCACAGTCACCTCAGAGCGCACACCCAGCGACCCAGATATAGCACATGCAACATACGAATGAGTAGATCCAACATCTATCAACGCAGTGTATGGCATACTAGAAATCAGAAACGTACCAGTTATGACATCAGGTGCATCACCCTCCTCTCGGCGACGAGCTGCATACACCAATGCCCATCCAACACCCCTGCCAGGCACTCCTCTTCCTTAACCATTTCCATTACCATCTCTGCCTTGCCCACGTCCGCTCGAAAACTGTAGCCCACCCCTCACTGGTTGAGCGACCCTCTGCTCTAAAACTTGAAACTAATCTGGTTCTTGGGGATAGTTCTTAACCCTATGCTCCATAGATCTGCATCGGAAACAAACACCAGAACGTTTCTGACACTCACCCATATGTATCTTCCCACAACTCTTACAACCCTGCGGTCTAACAGCATTCATCGGTACTGCTCGAACCGACTCCATTACCCTTGCTCTCATCACATTCCTGTTCATACCACCTGAAAGTCCTGAATCTCTTCTAAAATGGTTCCGATCTTTCTCACGATTCTGTCTTTCTGTACGCTTCACTTCCTCATCTATCTTAGCTTTCTCCACTAAAGCAAGCAATGGGTTACGCCCTCTCATGAGCAATCAGCACCCTAAGTTCATCTCTCAGACCATCTTTGAAGCGTACGCTACGCTCATACTCTGTAGCGACAATCCCAGAAGCATACCGGCTCAGTCTCAGAAACTTAGACTCATACTCAGCCACTAACTTACCCCCTTGCACTAGGTTCAGAATTCTTTCCGGCGAGCGTCCACGTAACTAGCCCCAACATACTTTCCTTTGAAGGCTGTCTTAAACAGCTCCCAAGTCACACTGTCAGCAGGAGTTCCATCTCTCACCGTGAGCCACCACTGATAAGCCTCATCCCTCAGTAATAATATGGCTCTCTTTAGCTTCTACTCCACAGAGCAGTCCAGATCATCCATAATCCGCTTTGTGGTTTCTAACCAATACTCAGCCACATTCAGAGCTACACCAGATACGCCCCTAAATATCTCTGCTCCATTGGCCCGGAGCCACTCAGAAATAGACCCCCGAATTCTGTTTCCCGTACTTGCCCCAACAACCCTTTCCAAAACTCAGAGCATCGCCTGGGACAGAGCATCGTCCCCGACACCTCGATCATGAGACTCTACATCCGTTACCGGTGGTACCGGTGCATCTGCTGTCGGCACATGTCCTGAAGACGAAGATTCAGCTTAAGCATTACCTCGGCCACGTCCACGGCCTCTTTCACGAGCTGCTCGTGTACTCATTTTGTATTATCTGATTAAGAATTTTATGAATCAGTTTAATATTTCAGTGTTTATTACAAATGTCTTATGAATAACAGTAATTCAGAGTTTAAGTTTGTTTTCTTTCGCGGTAGCCTAGCTACAGTCTCAGTCTACTTATCAGAGTTTCTATAGTTCCAGTGTTACCCTAACTAAAATACCATGATAAGGTTTTGTACAAGCATATAACAGATATTTTAGAAACAATCAGAAAGGCTCAGAAAACTTACAGACTTGGGCCTGAGATTCGGTGTGCCACCTTGCAAAAAACTAATTTTAGAAAATTGAAAACCATCTATTTGTAAAGAAAAAATATTGGAAACATTCTCGAAAATAATTTAAAATCAAGTTCCTAAAAAAACTTTTCAAAAAACCTTTATTCAATGTTTCTTTAAAACTCCCGTTTTTAGACCCGTTCCACAGTCGAGTTGTTGCAAATTGACTCTGATACCACTAAATGTAACACCTCAAACCCGCTCCAGACGTTATGGCCAGATCTGACGTGTCACATGGACTTATGACTTAGTATGCATTCGTTGGTGTAAGTGATTAGGGTGGTCTTTGTAAAAAAACAATTGAATGAAAAGCCGGTTTATCAATCTTTAGGCTATCCATTTGTCGTGCTTGTTGAGTCTTGAAAATGTTCATTAATTTTGAAAACCATGCACTAACAACACTAGCAGTTTCGACATAGTATAAATATAATCAGAAAATAAAAACCATAGCGGAAAGAGAAATTTATATAGCGACCTTATTACAACTTAAAACCCAAAATTAAATCAAAATATAAAAATAATAAAAAATAAACTAACTTAGAAAAAAACCAACTTTTCAGATGATGTGACCACTCCGAATCCCTCACAGCTCCAAGCCCACTATGGTTGGGGATTTCCTGCAGAGATGAAAATAAAGGGTGAGTTTGGTAAACTCAGTGTGTAACATAACCCAACCATAGCCCAAACCAGATCAAACCTCAGAGTCAGACTTATCTGGGCTTTGGCGCAATCTGAAAATCGAATGAAACTCATAGGCCCATAGCGGATCTGAGAACAAATATATCATGAATGCAGAAATCCCAACCCAGAGCCATCCATAACACCCCCGTACCAGCCTTACACCATGTGGGGAGACTACTTGACCCACCCAACCGCTACACACCATAGAAATTGTAGCGAGGCTGCCAGATATTGTGACGAAATCACCAGATATAGATATTGTGGCGAGGCCACCGAATGTATATATATGTTTATATATGTTGCGTTACCACGATTGTTGCAAATGAGGTCGCGGATATTGTGACGAAGTCACCAGAGCAGATATATATATGTGGCGAGGCCATCAGATTGCAGCGAGGCTACCAGAACGCTTCCTCCATTAATATAAAATCATGTCCCATGCAACAGAATAATATGTCATGGTATACGTACACAGAAATAGAACATCATGCTTTTCAGATAAAATAAAATATCCCTAGGGGTAAAATCATAATTTTTCATGTATAAGGGTATTTCAGTAATTATTACCTATTGCTAGGGTTTCATGCTCATTCTAACGTTTACTAAGTAATCAGAAGTACTTACCTCGTCTTTTTACCAAAGTGGGCTTGTTGGCCCATTTTCGGCCCATTAAGCCCAAATATACCGTTGTGCACGAAAATGCACACTCTGCACTCTAATCATCCAAATGCACCATACTCATTAACAACTGTCTCACGAGCGCTCGCACGCTCGCGAGTTCACAAAATACCAACGTTTTGGTATTTCGGATTTTACCGATTCAGTCTAAGGAAGGGTGTCGTTTACACACCTGGTTGATGACGATATCTCCCAATCGATAATCCTACGATCGATCACTAACACATTAGACTTACGAATTAATGATAACTACCATAAATCCACCTCAACTAACCCAATCATCACACAAGTTAGTCATTTAGGCACGAGGGGCAAAATAGTCATTTTACCCTCCAGGGGTAAATCGGTAGTCCTACCCTACAGGGGTATTTTAGTAATTCTACAACTTATCCACTTGGGCCTACGGACCCATTGGGACTACATGGCCCATTTCAGCCCATCGCGGCCCGAAATAGCCGTCCTACTGCTAGAGTAATGAGAAATACATACCTGTTAGAAGACTGCAGTTAATCCGCGCTCCCACACTCTTAGCTGACTCCCAACCCAAACGAGCACGCCACCAAGCGAAAGGGATCAGCCCAGAAGGGTATGCCAACTTTCCTCATGGTTTGCTCTATCTAAATCCAGCTCTCCATCTACTCTTATGTTAGCTTCCCGATGTGGGATCCCTCCAACATCAGAGTTTAAAACCAACACCAACTCTTGCCGTCCCAACATAGCAAGATAATCAACCTTTGCGTGCCAAGGGATTCGAACCAAAGTCCTCTCACATGCCAAATCACGCCACCACCACTAGGCCATCAACTCATTTGTGTCATAAGTCCAACACATTAAACTTTAAAATGCACCTACTTGCTTCCAGATTTATTGAAAAGAAAAACCAAAATAAATTGCAAGAGCCGAGACTTGAACCTCGGACCCCTTGCTTCCTCTATGGCGTCACTTCCTTGTCCCCTAAGTGGCGCTACCTTGCCACTACACCACACTCCTTTTTCTATCATCTTTTACCCCTTTACTCTTAAAATCCCAAACGCCAATTGCATCACTTGTTCTTAAAATCAAAATTCCGAAGACTACCACAGATTTAACTTAAGTTTGGGCTTTCCAAAGGCCCACAAACCTACTAAAATATATATTTTAACCAACCAGAACACACCCAAATTTTAAAAAACACTGAAACACAGAAAACCTGAAAATTGGGCGTTACAGCGGACCTCGACAGATGCACTCGAGAAGGAAGTCCCACTTGGCCCTTTCCATATTTTCAAAGTGGGGACGACGACTTTGGATTTTCTGCTAGTGTTTGTCATGATAAACCTACAATAAAAAATCAATAGTGTAATATGGGTGAACCAATAGAATAAATGTAACTAATAGAAAACAATAATCTAAGTGAAATTTAGTATTTGGGCTAAAAGATAAATGGAATAATAAAACCAAAATCAACATGTTAAATCCTAAGATTAACTAATAATAAAAAGGAAGAGCAACATTAAGCATAATAACAAGAAAAATGAACATAAAACTAGCAGTAAGAATTAAACATAATGTAGCCAATAACAAAAATAAGCATGAGACTAATAGTTAACCTAGTTCTACTGTACTAAATTTAACATAATCAAAGAATAATAAAAAACACCCAAAATGGAATATAGAAAGGAAATAACATGAACAGAATAGTAAAAAAAATTGAATGAAAAATAATAGAATAGATAAATAAAGAACCAAATAAAAGAAATATAATAGACAAAAGTAAAAGAAGAAATCGTCAGAAGTGGTGGTGGAATGGGGGACGGCGGCGGCGGCGGCCATGCGATGGTATAGGCGAGTGAAAAGTGTGTATGTGTGGGTGCTTGTTGGGGCTAAACTTGGTAAGGGAAAGGGTTGAGAGGGGATTTCGTGGTGCAAAGGAGAGAGGAAAGAGTTGTGCAGGCTTGTGGGGTTGAGGTCGGTATGAGGGGCATGGGGGCGGGCTGGTGTCGGCAAGGTGAGGGCAGGGAATAGGGGTGGTGGTTTGTGGTCGTGCAAAAGAGAAGGAAAACGGGAGAGGGTCGTGGGCGTAGGGGTTTAGTTGAAAAAGGGAGGGACAACAGTTGGTGGAGTGGCTGAAAGTAAAGGATAGAGGCTTGCGGTGGGTAGGATAAGGGGGGAGAAAAAGACAAAACAAAATAAAGAAGAAAAGGTGTAACACCCCAAATCTTAAGTGATTAATTTTCTATGTTGTGTTGCATTATTGCATGCTTGCCTCAGTGCTTAAATATCCTGAGAAGTGTTGAAAAAGTCTTGAGTTCAAGCCTTGGCTTGTACAAAATTTTGTTTTAACTTGATTAAACCCTATCTCTAGTCAGTAGACTTCATAAATAAATGTTGGTAAAACATGACAGAATGGGCCTGCTGGTTTGAGGGTAAGGTGGCGTGTAGTGCTTGCCTGAGGTCTGAGGTTCGAGTCCTGGTAAGCGCATTGGGTGTTTTATTTTACTGTTATGCCATGTAAGAGATTGAATACCAGTGGAACTCTGAAGCTAGTGGGCGGTTGGAGTGTTTGAGGGGTGTAGGGGATTGTGTAGCTGAAATTTAGGAGGAGAAAGGGGGGATTTGGATAATGATTGGTTTGAGAATGTTGTGGAGAGATTTTAGGAGAAAATCAAGGGGTTGTAAAGTTGAGAGAGTGTTGGGGCCGAATTAGGATTGTAGACACCCTTTGGAATCAGTTTTGGGGAGGAATTCGGCTTTGGGGGTGAGTGTTGTTTCAGTTACAGTGCATTTTTTTTGCTCTTTCCTCACTTTCGGCTTCTAACTTTACTTTCGGGTTCGTTTCCTTCTTTGTTTTGGGGCAGTCGAAATTGTCTATTGACCATTCGGGTATTTTGGTGTGTTTGTTCTTTGTTTTTGCTGAATACTCTCCCCCTCTTTACTTTCTCTCTATTGCTTTTGTGTTTGGTTTTGGGGCAAGTGCTCATTAACTCCTCTTTTCCTCTTTCTCCAATTGATTCCCTCTCTTGGCCGAATATACCTTCTTCCCCTCTTTGGACTCCCTTTGTGATTAATATATTTCCTTTTTTTTCATCTTTCTATTGTGACCAAATACCTCATCTCTTCCCCTCTCTGTACGGTTTTGGGCAATTGATCTTTGATCAGTCAGATTCGAGTACAAGGGAGTGCGATTGATCCATCTCGTACCTCAGGTTAAGGGTGTGCTTTGGGTATTGGCCAAATACTGCTGTCTCTCACTCTTAGTCTACACTTTCGGTAGTCTTTAGGGATTGAAAACGATCTCTTGCAATGGTTCTAAGGTGATCAATCAAGACGAGTGATAGGTAAATTCTTGAACAAGTGTTGGCTAGGATCCCTTACAATTCGTTTGATAAGTGTTTAACCGAAGTTCTGATTGAGATAGGTTTGGAATACTCATGGGCTAGTAGCGCATTTTTGCAACCAGGTGTGTAAACACTGCCCAAATCGTAAATCGGCAAAAGCCGAAAAATGTGACTATTGATGCCACATGGGTGTGTGCTCGCTCGTGTGGTAATCCGAACGCATAAACGTGGGCGTTTGATCGTAGAGGCCACCATGAGTGATTTCATGGGCTTAGGCCATTTTGGGCCGCGTTGGGCTGTGCTGGCCCCATGGGCTCGTGGGCCCCACACAGAAAAATCACACGGATGTGTAGAGATTGCTATTTTTTAGGCTTAGTGGGCCACACGAGCTTGTGGGCCCACATGGGCCTGCATTATGGGCCTTGGGCCCATTTTCACTATTGGAATGTTAAGGTTGCATGAGTCGCCCGAGATAATTGTGGACCTACTGTTGGGTCGGTAAGTATACCTAGACCCCAAATTGATAAATGACTGTTATGCCCTTATGCATGTATGACTCTACTCGAGCATGCCATTTTATATATATATTGTATACATGCATAATATTATGATATGTTACATGGGGACGGGTTTATTATTGATTGGAGGAAGTGTACTGTACTGGCAGCTCTGCTGCAACTACTATTTAGTGCCACAACCAGTGCTATTTTGCAGTGTAGGGATGGGTGGGTTGATTTTATCCCCACATGGAGTATAGGGCTGGACGGAGTAGAGTGTAGAGGCTGGTTGGGTAGGATTTCTGTTTGCATTTTGTACTGTTACTGGCACTGTAATGGCTAAGTCCTACACTAATACTGATACTATAATGGGCTAAGGCCCTAACTGAAATTGAATCGTTACTGAAATGGGCTTAGGCCCAGACTGTAATTGCCTACTGTATGACTGATTGTTGTTAAGGGATTACACACTGAGTTTTCATAAACTCACCCTTTTGCTTTTCTGTACAAGTAATTCTTAGGCGGATCGGTGTTGGGAGGGACTCAATGGTGGCCACACAACCGCATTTGCTTCCATTTTTAACTTTAATTTATGAGTAATTTAATTTGGGTATATGTTTTGTAATAAGGCCTCTTTAAATTTTTATTTTAATTTGGGATTTATTTACTTTGATTCATATTTGTTAGTAGTAGGCTGCGGATTTTCATAAAGATAAATGTTTTTCAAAACACCATGTTTACGCAATATATTTTTAAAGCTTTCGCAACAAACATTGTTTTAAAGTGTAATAACAATCAAACTTGATTAACATTTTGCTAAAATGACTTGAGTTTTAATGATGAACAAGATATTCTAAATTTTTCTTAAGATCAGAAAGAGGTTTTAATATAGAACGGACTTCGTAACGAAATTATGCTTTTCGCAAAACACTTCAATGTGACATCGCAGATTTGGCCATAACGTTTAGGCCGAGTTTGGGGTGTTACAAAAGGGATTAAGGTTTTCAAGGGGGGACACGATTGTGCAAAGGCCCGTGTTGGGCCACACGGCCGTATCACACACCAGTGTAGCATCTGTATAGCCCGTGTGCGTTTTAAAATTTTAGCCCAGTCTTCACACGGCCTAAGACACGTCCGTCTTGTACGGCCGTGTGGTTCACATGGCCGTGTTGTATGGCCGTGTGAGATTTTCTTCATTTCTCCCACGCCCGTGTAACCTACCACACGCCCATGTGACCAAACACACGGTCGTGTGCCATGCCCGTGTAACTCTCTGACTTGTTTTAAATTTGGAAAATTAAACTCCAGTTGTCACACGGCCAAGGACACGCCCGTGTTCATAGGCTGTGTTGCTTTAGGGCTCACACGGCTGAGGACACGCCCGTGTGTACTTACCGTGTGGGTTACACGGTCATGTCGACTGGCCGTGTAACTCTCTGTCGATTTCCTTTAAAAATAAAAACTAACTCTAAGGATCCACATGGCCAAGGACACGCCTGTGTGTTCAGGCCGTGTGGGTCAAAAACTTGTATAATATGAAGTAAAAATGAGAAAATTAGGAGTGTTAGTACTCAGGTTACCTCCCGAGAAGAGCTTATTTAGAGTCTAAGCTCGACTTACCTCTCATTCGCGTAGTCATGGTGGTTTGAGGAGTTGAAACTCCTTTATCTTGCTATCAGTTCTAACATCAAAATAAGGTTTAAGTCAAATACTATTTACCTGAAAAGTACCAAATTTAGAATGAGTTACCTCGATTGTACCGTATGGAAAGATATTTAGTACCGTAAAGGGAGTTGCTCCATTTGCATTAGGCTTTGAAGTGAGAACTCGAGGATCCATTTTATCTAATGATACCTGGTCCCCAACCTTAAATTGATTGGTCCTATCGTTAAGCACGACATGGTGTTGCTTCTGTTCCTATTTGACATAAGTCTGCCATTCGTCTAGTTCATCTATCTGTAGCATTCATCTTTCATGGATGGTTCCATTGTTGGCGCATGAACCAGAACGTGACTCATTTGTGTTTTTCCAAAAAGTTTCCTGTAAAGAGGGTTGAATCCCATGATTAGTCTTATTAACAGCATTTATAGAATCGTTTTTATTACTTGATGTCTTAACCGAATCATGAGCTTGGAGTGTGATCATATCATCACCTACATGAAGTGTGAGTTCACTTGTACCAACATCAATGATAGTTCTAGTAGTTGCTAAAAAGGGGTGTCCTAAAATTAAGGGTACGTCACTGTCCTCATCCATGTCTAGGACAACAAAGTCAACTGGGAATATGAATTTATCAATTTTTACGAGTACATCTTCAACAATACCCTTAGGAAATCTAATGGTTTTATATGCTAATTGAATGCTCATCCTAGTTTGTTTGGGTTTTCCAGGACCTAGCTGTTTAAACATTTTGTAAGGCATGACATTAATACTTGCCCCTAAATCAGCTAAAGCATTATTTACATTTAAACTACCAATCAAACAAGGAATAGTAAAACTCCCTGGATCCTTTAATTTGTTGGGTAGTTTATTTTGTAAGATAGTTGAGCACATTGCATTTAGCTCCACATGCAACAAATCATCTAACTTCCGTTTGTTTGCCAAAAGCTCCTTTAAAATTTTAACTGAGTTGGACATCTGCGAAAGTGCTTCACTCAATGGTAAGTTAATATGAAACTTTTTCAAAAGTTTAAGAAATTTATTGAATTGTTCATTTGTGCGGTCTTTCTTTGTTGCGTTGGGATATGGCACACGAGGTGTATACTCCTTACTTATCAGTTTTCGTTTACTATGACATTCATCGACCTTACCTTTACTTACCACGCTTTCTTGCCTTGGTTCTGGTTTGGACTCAACTAACCCTTCTTCATCTCGAACAGTAATCGCATGGAGCTACTCTCTTGGGTTAGTTTCAGTGTTGCTAGGCAAGCTACCTTGTGGTCTTTCTGAGATCAACTTAGCAGGCTGACCTATTTGATTCTCGAGCCTTTGAATCGACACTTGCTAATTTTTAAGTGCTATTTCAGTGTTTTGGAAATGTGTTTCTGACACCGAGATAAATTTCGTTAGCATCTCCTCAAGGTTTAGCTTCTTATCCTACTGTTAAGGTGGTTGTTGAAAACCTGGAGGTTACGGTCTTTGATTCCCTTGGCTACCCCATAAAAATATGGGTGGTTCCTCCATCATGCATTATACGTGTTACTATAAGGATTATTTGGAGGTTTAGAGTTATCACCCATATAATTCAATTGCTCATTCTCCATGCTGGGACTATAGAGTAGATAATCTAAAGTATTCATCTCTCCTCCATTTGTGTTTCATTGTATCACCAGATGTACCTGCGTAGAAACACATATACCATTAATCTTTTTATTTAAGAGCTTTACTTGGGTTGCTAACATGGTGATCGCGTCGAGGTTGAAAACACCAGCAACTTTTGTCGGCTTTATCCTCATGACTTTCCACTAATAATTATTCAGTGACATCTCTTCAATGAACTCATAAGCCTCCTCAGGTGTTTTGTTATTTAGGGTACCACCGACAGCTGTATCTATCAATTGTCTAGTTAAGGGGTTCAAATCTTTGTAGAAAGTCTGAACCTGTAACCATAAGGGTAACCCATGGTGAGGGCACCTTCTCAATAAATCCTTATACCTTTCCCATGCATCGTATAGGGTCTCTAAGTCAATTTGCACAAAGGAAGAGATATCATTCCCCAACTTTACCGTCTTGGCCAGCGCGAAGAATTTCAACAGAAACATTTTGGTCATTTGGTCCCAAGTAGTGATAGAACCTAGTGGTAAAGAGTTTAACCACTATTTAGCCTTATTCCTCAATGAAAAGGGAAATAATCGAAGGCGAATGACATTATCAGAAACGCCATTAATTTTGAAAGTATCACAGTACTCCAGAAAGTTAGCCAAATGAGTATTTGGATCCTCATCTTCTAAACCATCGAACTGAATAAACTGTTGGATTATTTGAATAGTGTTCGACTTCAGTTCAAAGTTATTTACAACTATAGTAGGTCTCACAATACTCGATTCAGCCCCTACTAAATTAGGCTTGGCATAGTCGTACATAGTATGAAAAGCAGGATTCTAATTTACAAGATTCGCAGCAACCATAGGAGGTAGTGGATTATTCTGATTTTCAGCCATCTCCTCGGTAATGTTGGTATCGTCCTCTTGCTCTTCCTCTATATACTGTAGACTCAACCTTATTTCTCTACGATTTTTGTGGATTGTGCTTTCAATTTCACTATCAAATAATATAAGTCCTAACGGGTTTCTTCTAGTCATAAACTAAAAGAACCTACCAAAAGCAAATAAGAGAAAAAGTTAGTAAATTAAAGTAAAAACAAAAAAAATGGCTAAAGTAATAAAAATTAAGTGTTCCTAATATTTTAGTCCCCAACAACGGCACCAAAAACTTGATGGGTCACGAAACTAACTAATATTTCGACGAAGGCAAGCGCACCTATCAAATAGTAGTATAGCTATGGCGAGTCCGGAATATCGTATCCACAAGGACTAAAAGTACTAGTAATAACTATCTTTCTATTATTTAGCCTAATAATTAAAGGAGGCGTTTTAATCTAAAATTAAAATATTTAACTATGAATGCGACAGAGATCGAATTGGGCAAATACTTAAGAAAACCAATGAGAGAGACAATACCCAGGAAAGATCCACCTAAACTTCACTTATTATTCTGACTCTGAATCAAACGATTTATTCACTTGTCTTGATCTATAGAAATCCCTAAATTATGTTAATATCTCTTTCGAGTCTATGAACAACTAACTCTAGGTTGATTAATTTAAATCTCTTTCTAATTAAAACCCCTATCATTGCATTAACTTGATCTACGGATTCCCCTATTAGATTTGACTCTAATCCGGCAGATTTATGTCATCCTATTTCTAGGATTGCAAACAACTCCGCTCAATTATGCTAGATCTACTCTTAAACAAGGACTTTTGCTCTATTAAATAAGCACACCAAACTTGGATTAATATCCTAAAAACATTAAGGCAAGGATTAAGAACACATAATTAAGAGCAAGATCAAGTATTTATCATATAATTTAGATAATTAAATAATAAGATCCATCATAGGTTTCATCCTCCCGAGGTATTTAGGGAGTTTAGTTCATAATGTAAAACGAAAACATCTCAAATTTAGAAAAAAAACAAGACATAAAAAAAACCAAATAAACTTCGAGAGAAATTTGAATCGAGATCTTCAATCTTGAAGTGGATTTGCTTCCGAGATGATTCCAACAGCTTTCTTTGAGTAATTTCTGCTTTCTACTCCGTGTGTCCCCCTTTAGGTATTCTTCTAGTGTGTTTATATAGACTTTAGAATGCTTAGAAACCCTAAAAATTGGCTTTTTCAGCATGCTTGGGAAATAAGGAGCGATATCTGTAACAGCCCGTTTTTAGGATTAACCGGAATAGTGGTTTCGGGGCCACCAAATCCGACGAGTAGGTTTGTAAATATTATATTTAATACTTACGAGTTAATTGTGATTTTAAAAAAAAATTGATATTGTGATATTTGTTTTATAAGTGATTTATTAAGTTCAAGTGGTATGACCTTAAGGTCAAGTGGGTTTAGGAAATGAGGTATCGGGACCTCATTTCTATAAACCGAGTCATAAATATTTTTATAAATATTTACGGAGTGGCAAAAAGATGGTATTAAAGTTTCGTTGAAAAATTTTATCATTTCGATAGTTAATTAAGCAAAAAAGACTAAATCGCGTAAAATGCAAAAGTTGCATTCTAATTGTTTAAGTGTTTATTTTCCATGTTTTACTAAAGTAGAAGTCCCTATTTATCAATTAAACCATTACTTTATGATAGTGGAGATTGGTGGTTTGGCATATATGAAATTATGTATTATTATAAAGGATAAAAAGGTAAATGGAATATTAAAATGTATTAAATAAAAATAAAACATAAAATGGCCATGCAAATTTTATTTCTTGGCCGAATATGGAGGAGAAAAAGAAAGCCATTGAAGCTTCCTTATTTTCGGCACTTGCATGAAGTGATTTAGGTATGTTTTGTGTTCGGTTTTTAATAATTTTTATGTTTTTGAGATCGTTGCTTCGTATTTTAGCTAGCCCATATCTTTGATTTCAAAACTGTTAAAGTATTTGAATGTTGCCATTGTTGAATGCATGAGTATTTTGATAGTTGATGATGGAAAATAAATTTTTGTTGTTGGATATACATGTTTTGTAAAGTGAATTTTGGTAAAAATGTCAATTTTGGATTAAATTGTGAATTATTGAAATTATATAGTTGAAAGTGTGAATAAATCAAAATATGGGCTGTTATGAAGTTGTAGTAAATTTGGCTAGGCATGGGTTTGGCCAAAATTGAATGAATTTAATTTTTCGAGCTTAGGGACTAAATTGTAAAGAAGTTGAAATATCAGGGTAAAAATGTAATTTTGCCATAACATAATTTATGGGCTGTTTTAATACCATGAACATTCGGTTAAGCTTAATTATGGTTAAAAATGGTTAATTTGCATTTTTTGAGCTCAGGGACTAAATTGAATAAAAGTTAAACTTTAGGGGTAAAATAGTAATTTTACCAAAATATGAAATTGAGTTAAAAATGAATAGAATATGAATTGTAATAGTTGAACTTGATTGATTAGATCAAGTTAAGCCTCGTACGAGTCTATATCGAGGGAAAAATGAAGTATCGGATTCGTCGATCTAATTTGTCGTTACCGCGAATGAGGTAAGTTCGTATGCAATAAGCATTGTTAAATTTATGTTTCTAATGCTTTAATATCGCATAAATTGTATATACGTGAATATTTTAATGTCTGACGATATATCGACAAAATGTGGCACTTAGTGTGCGGGGCAATCAAATATGGTACTCAGTGTACGAAATATTGAGAATGGCACTTAGTGTGCGAGATATTAAGAATGACACTTAGTGTGCAAAATATCAAATGATTCAAAGGGCAATTATATATTGTGATTGAATGATTAAATAGAGCAAAGTGAACAGGTATACATGCTATATTATATGAATTGTTTATGAGACGACTTTATAATGGTGATATTCGGGCTTTGAGCCTAGCAAGCTTTAAGCTGGTGAATAATATTATCGGGCTTCGGGCCTAGCAGGCTATAATACCGGTGAAATGATATCGGGCTTCAAGCCTAGCAGGCGAAATGCCGGTGAATGAGTTTAGACTTAAAGTCTAGCAGACTTCGTGCCGGTGATGAATTCGAGTTTAAAACCTAGCAGGCTAAATGCCGGTGATTTGATAAAAGTCTAAGACTATGAGACCTTGTGTTAAATCAGCAATTGAATTCGTTCAATACATTAAGTTGGCCAGGTACGTGATATATACTTATGCATGTTAGATCGATTAGAATTGAATCATGAATGTGAAATGAGAAGCATAGATGAAAATGCCTATGTCATATATGTGAGTAAGGGTAAAACCATCGTAAATTATCGATAAGGGTAGGCTATGTGCGGAACCATCTTATAATTGCTAATTTGAACGGTTGTGTGTGAATCATAGAGCATGATGTATTGTATTGAGATTATGCTTAAGTGAAATTATAGAATTGTGATGAAATTGATTGGTGATATACATGTTTAAATAATGTGAATGCAAAGAACGAGTGAAAGAGTAAATTTGTAATAAATCTGTTTGGGACAGCAGTAGTAACGTGATTTTGGAAAATCACCATAAATTGTGGGAGTTGAGTTAGAAGCTGAATAAATTATGTAATTAAATCTTAATGAGTCTAGTTTCTTATAAAAGAAACTATGTAAGCAAAAGAATTGCTGATAATGAGATATTTGAAGTGGTGTGGGATAGAGTCAAATGACTTCGGGGTCCCTTGTTCTGTTTTTATAAAATCATTATAATTTGTACAAAAATTTTTATAAGATAAAATTTATATACTTAGACTCCTTAATGAGTCTATTTTCAAATTAACATATTTTGAATTCTGTACAATGAGAAATTTGATTCGAAGTGAAGAGTGGTCAGATTAGTCAAACAGTGAAACAGGGGAAACTTTAAGAAAAATATGGTATTGATTGGCCAAACCAAAAATTCTGAAAATTTTATGGATGGAATATATATGATCCTATTTTCAGGGAAAATTAACGGAAATTGATTTGGAGTTTCGTAACTCTAGTTATAAATAATTTAGTGACTGTTGCTCAGGAAGACAACTTGTAGTGAATTTGTGATTATGTTGTAAACATTGATAAAACTTGTTAATGAGTTGCTTATTGTTTTCTTATGAACTTACTAAGCATAAAGCTTACTCCCCTTTTCTTTCCCATATTCCCTAGGGTTGCCAAGTTAGCTCGGGTTGGAGGCCGTCAGAGATATTATCACACTGTCGAGTTAATGCTATTGGTGTAAGTAAATCCTAGTGTTTCGAGTTTATGGCATGTATAGGGTTTTAATGTTGAGTATGTGATATTATGATTTAGCCAAAGGTCTTGGCTTGTATTGATAAAGTGTTGTAGCCATGTAAATTGGCCTATGTTAGCTAATGATGTTGTGGGCCTAAATGTTTATTCATATATATGTATGATAGTATATCTTGTGATGTGGCTTATAGTATGTATGCCTAGAGATTGAAATGAGATTTATTGATGAGTTAGTAGCTGATGCAAGATTTGGTGATTGGTAAATAGTTAATAATGCCTCATGAATGGTTTGTGGAAATGATTATGTATGCTTAGTGATGGACATGAGGTTTGTGATGTAATGATAGTTATGACTAGTATGTGGTAATGATGTGGGCAAATTCTATAATATTTATTGCATAAGAAAATGACTTGAGCATAACATGTTTGTAGATGTTTAAGAGCTCATTTATGCCATGTTGTATGTTATTGGATAAGTATGTATCTATGCATGTGGTGTGAGAATGACAAAAGGCTTGGTAAATAGCCTATTTCTGGCCACACAGCCTGAGCATACGGGCGTGTGAAGCCTTAACGCAAGAGATTTTTCTAAGTTTTTCATGAGTTCTCGGTTGGGTCCTAAACTACACCGGATGTATGTTTTGGGAGTCGTAAGCCCGTATATGGGATAGATTGCATGTGAAAAGAAAAGTTTTCAAATTAATCAAAATTTTACGGCCCGATTTTTGTGTGATTGATTGAGTTTTTAATTATTTGAGATTTCATGGCCCTGTTTAGTATGAAAGTGTTAGTAAAAGTCAGGTAGCACCTTGAACCCTGTCCCGGTGTTGGATACGGGCGAGGGGTGTTACAATATCGACACGGGCTACCATATGGGCGTGTGGCTAGCCCGTGTGGCTCACACGGGCGTGTGCTCAGCCCATGTGGAAATGGTCTTGGCTTGGATCCTTAAGATGAGCCTGTTTTGCCCGTTTTTGGCCCGTTTTCTGCTCCTTTTGTTCCCCTATGCTCTCCTAAGTATAAAACATGAAATTAAAGGATTAAGAGCATCAAATTCACTAAATTAAATAATAAATCATCCAAAAACATGCTAAGCATGGGATTAAAATGTGTTACTCTTATGGTTTATCAAATTGATAGGTACACTTGCCTTAGTCGGATTTCTAATTGGTTTATGATTGCATCAAGTTTTTGACACCGTTGCTAGAGGCTAAAATATTAGGAAAGCTTTATTTCTATTAATTTGGCCATTTTTATTTTTATTTTAATATTTTTGTTTTTAATTTAAATTTAACATTATAATTTTTCGTTTGTTTGATTCTAACAGGTTCTTTTTGTTTAAGAATAGACGAAACCCATTGAAACTGTTAGTTTATAATAGTGAGATAAAAAAAACTGCTCGCAAAAATCATAGAGAGGTTAGAGAAGCAAAGCAAGGTCAAAAGATTTTAATAGACGATCAAGAGAAAAAGGATATTACTATGGAGATGGATGATAATCATTGAGTTGTTTATTTGCTTATGACTTACTAAGCTGTGATAGCTTACTGTGTGTGTATGTTTGCTTCTGTTTTATAGATTTCGGAGACTAGTTATGTGCTCGGGGATCGTCAGCGAGGTCTATCACACTATCGACTATTTTCGATACTTTATAAGTTTGAACTTGAACCTATGGCATGTGTAGGCTAGATTAAATTTGGTTAAGTTTGAAGTTTTGTATATATATTAAGCCATGCGAAAATGGCTAATATGTTGTCTAAGTATATGAAATTTTAGTTAAATTTTTATGTGTCATATGCATTGAAAATGGTTGGTGATTTTGGATGTAGTTTGATTGAATCGGCTATGATATATACATAAGTATGAATTATGCTTGTTATGCTACTCATGGTTAAAATGATTCGGTTATGTCTTGTATTTGATAGTAATGGTTTAACTTGGTTGACGAGTGTATATGGCTAAATGTTGAATTTAGGTAATGGGTATATTTGATTGATGATTCGACACTTGCATATATATATATATATATAGGCATATGATGTATTGGTTTGAATATATATCTTATTTGAGTAATATGTTTGTATAACGAATTGGATGAAATAAAATAATGGAAGGTTTGGTTGTAGTTAAGCTCATTAATAAGTATGAGAAAATATGTATTTAGCTATGTATTTGGTTATGTGGTGTACGAATAGGGCATAGATGTAAATGACTTAGTAATTCGGCAATAGATTAATTAAGATATTAATGTTCATTCATAAATAGCTAAGATTAAAATTCAATGTTTATATTTATATATTTTATTGATATTTTTAATTTTTATTTGAGAGTTTGGTTAAATTATGTATATATACAAACTTGTGAAGTGCTTGACATGTAATACAAATTGTGGTTGATGTATGGAATTTATTCTATGCAATGTTACATGCGTGTGATATGGTTGAGTAAAATGAAAGTGGACATTGAATAAGTATATGCATTTAGCAAGTTTATATTCCGCTAATGCATTGGAAAATGACCAAATGAATAGTAATTCAAATTATAAGAAATCATGATTGTTTTTATGCAAATTAGGTAAGTTGATTATTTTGAGTTTAAGTTATAAATCAAATGGTTCCTACTAATATATACCATGCGCATAATGTTATAAATTTTTGAAATTATGCTTAAGATATTTGTGAGATTTATTAATATAGTATTTGTTGTATGTTTAATAGTTACGAATTAACAATTGTTACTATATGTTTCAAAGCATGGTTACACATTATATTCGTATGACTGTTTTTGAATATAACATGGTTTGAGTATGAAATGAGATGTTTGTTTAATGTTAATGTTTCGTAAAATTTTACTATGTGTTTTATAAATTATAATGTATGCATTTTTAACGACGTAAGAGTTTTTGTAATCGTTCAGAAGTTGTGTCTAGTCCGGTAATGCCTCATAATTCCATTCTGGCGACGGATATGGGTTAGGGGTGTTACATTTGATTGGTATCAGAGCTACAGTTTAGTCGATTCTAGGACTAACGTAACGCGTGTGAATCTAGCTATATATGCCATATTTTATACTATGATAGTGTGATGACTCCTGACATTTGAAAATGTGTTTTCGTATAGTAAATGGATCCCGATCGAGCCGTACCTGATTATGTCAAGAGTATAGCGTCTGCTCCCGCGCAAGGGACAGCGCTAGTTGATTCTCAACCGACTTCGAGTAACCAAGAGGGAGATGCTAAACAAACCTTTTACCAAATGATGAATGATTGGTTTACTCAGTATATCCAGAAGAATCTGGCTGCACAACAACCTCCACCCTCGACTAATCCTCTTACGATACCTATTATACCTTAAGTGATTGATTTGTTGAGATTACATAAGCCCTCTTTTGATAAAATCAAAAAACATGAGGCTGAGGAATTCAGAGCTACTGATGATGATGATGATGATGATGATGATGATGATGATGATGATGATGATGCTGAGCGAGCTGAATTCTAGCTCGATAATACTATCCGCGTGTTTGATGAGCTATCTTGTACCCCTGATGAGTGTTTAAAATGTGTTATATCCTTGCTATGAGACACCGCATATCATTGGTGGAATAACTAGTATCGGTGGTTCCGGAGGAACAGGTGACTTGGGAGTTCTTTTAGATTGAGTTCCGTAAGAAATACATCAGCCAGAGATTTATCGACCAGAAACACAAAGAATTTTTGGAGTTGAAACAGGGTCGTATGACCATGACAGAATATGAACGGAAATTTGTGAGACTCAACAGATATGCCTGTGAATGTGTATCGACTGAAGCTATAATGTGTAAAAGATTCGAAGACGGGTTGAACGAAGACATTAAACTACTAGTTGGCATCCTTGAAATAAAAAAGTTCGTAATACTGGTTGAGCGAGCATGCAAAGCTAAAAAGCTCGGGAAAGAGAAAAGAAAAGTTGACTTTAAAGCTAGAGATTCCTGTAAAAGATCATCAAGTAAGTCATTTCAGTCGGTATCAAAGAGATTTCGAGATGATTTTAGCTGTTCAAAAGCTACTGCGGGTTATACTAAACGTGATCGGGATAAACCACCTGCGAATTCGAAAGCTACCTCAGTAGCTAGTGTTGGTAATGCTAGATTAAATCAATCAGAGTGTAAACATTGTGGTAAACGACATTCCTCCAGCTGTAGATTGCTTGATCGGGCCTGTTTTAAATGTGGATTGATGGATCATTTCATTCGTGAATGCCCTGAGTTAGCTGAACAAAACACAGTATAGAATGCGAGACTGAGTAACATGTCAGCTCGAGGTAGACCACCCAGAAATACGAGTAATGTGAGTAGCAAACAGAGAGGAACTAAAGACACAGCAGTTCGATTTGAGGCTCACGCACCTGCCAGAGCTTATGCCACTCGCGCTCGCGAGGAGGCTTCATCCCCCGATGTTATTACCAGTACATTCACTCTCTATGATATTAGTGTAACTGCATTGATTGATCCTGGTTCTAATCATTCTTATGTGTGTGAGACCTTAGTATTCAGTAAGACTTTGCCTGTTGAGTCTATTGAGTTTGTGATTAGAGTATCGAACCCCTTGGGCCGGTGTACTCTAGTTGACAAAGTGTGTAAGAATTGCCCTTTGATGATTCGAGATTCGTGTTTTCTGGCTGAGTTGATGTTGTTGCCATTTGACGAGTTTGATATAATTCTGGGTATGGACTGGTTGACTTTGCATGATGCTGCCATAAACTGTAAAAGAAAAACTATTGATTTACAGTGCCAGAATGATGAGATTATTCAGATTGAATCTAATGATTTGAATGGTTTACCAGCAGTGATATCTTCAATGTTAGCTCAGAAGTATATGAGAAAGGGTTGTGAAGCTTACTTTGCGTATTTGCTTGATAGTAAAGTGACCAAAAGAAAGATTGAATCAGTACCAGTTGTGTGCGAGTATCTAGATGTATTTCCTAAAGAGTTACTGGGTTTTTCGCTGATACGAGAGGTAGAGTTTGGTATTGAATTAGTGCCGGGGATGACTCTGATTTCAATAGCTCCGTACAGAATGACACCAACTAAATTAAAAGAATTGAAAGCTCAGTTGCAAGAGTTGACGGGTAGAGGGTTCGCATGACCGAGTTTCTCTCCCTAGGGTGTACTAGTTTTATTTGGAAAAAGAAAGACGGAACTATGAGAATGTGTATCGACTATAAACAGGTCAATAAGGTGACCATAAATAATAAATATCCATTGCCACAGATTGACGACCTGTTTGATCAGTTAAAAGGGGCTTTAGTATTTTCGAAAATAGATTTGAGATAAGGCTACTATCAGTTGCGAGTTAAAGACTCCGATGTGCCAAAAACTGCTTTTTGAATGAGGTACGGACACTATGAGTTTTCGGTTATGCCTTTCGTACTTACTAATGCACCTGCTGTTTTCATGGATTTGATGAACTGTAACATCCCGAAATAGGGCCTAAACGGAATAGTGGTTACGAAACCACAAATTCGAGGTAGAAAAATTTATTTTATTATTATTTTGAGGTTCATGATATGATTACATGATTGTGTGAAAATTAAGTGATGAAATTCTATGCATAAAATGCTTAATTTGAAGTTAGGGACTAAATCGAATAAGTTGCAAAATTTACATTCTAGAAGTTTTTAGTATGAAATTGTTTTGGAATATTAATTAGGAGGTCTTAAATAGCAATTTGACCAATTTTAAGTTCATGGACAAAATTAGGACATGGAAGGAATTTTTAAAAGTTTAGTAAGGAGGGGCATTTTGGTCATTTGGATATTAAATGAAATAAAATGAGAAAAATAACACAAAATGGTCATCTTCTCCATAAGTTGCTGCCGAAATTTGCTCTCTCCATAGCTAGGGTTTCTTCAATTTTCAAGCTCCATAGTAAGTGAGTCCAAGCCCGCTTTTAATGATTTTTACGTTTTGAGATCCCAATAGCTCGATAAAGCTTATGCTAGCAATAATTTAAGTTAGGGTTCATATTTGGAAAAATACCCATAGGTGAAAAGTGTTTATTTTGATGTTTTATGATAGAATATGAGGTCTTAGATTATGTTAGACAACTTGTGCTACTCGGTTTTAGGTAAAAAGCAGAGTAAAAGGGCTGTCAGTAAAATACCTAATAGTCATAAGTGCATGTTAGAGTATGAATTTGATGCTGCCATAGAAGGGAAAAATGATCAACATGTCATAAAACATAAGAATAAGGGATGAAGTTTAATTCCCGAGCCTAGGGGCAAAAGTGTAATTATGCAAAAGTTTAGGGGCAAAAATGTAATTTTGCCAAATTTCATATTAAATGCTGTTTTAATGAATGTATGTATTAAATAAGTTAAATTTGCTATTATAGATCAAGAAGAACGGAATTCAGGAGTAGATCGGGGAAAAGAAAAATTAAAGGACTAAATTGTAAAGTTAGTCACATTTTGCATCGAGGTAAGTTTACAGAAAATAAATGTAATATTCTTATATTTTACATTATTATTGTTAATTTCCAGCATTTATATATTTATTTTTTTAGAATATTTAAAGTCAAATTAAAGGCGAAGTAGTAGAGAAAAAGCATTAGGAAGCCCCGTTTGAACCTTAGGAATATTATGATATTGGGGTTGACAGGACAGGATAGAAATGAGCCATGTAAGTCCATATCAGATATATGGCTTTGGAGACAGGAATGAGCCATGTAAGCCCATATTGTATATATAAATATGGCATTGGAGACAGGAATAATTCATGCAAGTCCATGTCGAAGACATGGCATTGCGAGACATTGATAGACAGAACGCGACCTAATATCCTTAGTATTCTGAGTGGTTCATCGGATCATTGTATATGTTAAATCATAGTGAATTATCAGCAAAAAGGGAAGGTAGATTATATTTATGAATATTGAAAGGTCAGGTAAGAAAGAAGGTAAGTGAGTAAAGAAGAAGGTAGAAAATGAGAAGTAAAGAAAGTTTATGAGGCTAGGTGACTTGATGTATATTTATTCATTATGTTGAATGTTGTAATTTATTTGCTTGTAAGCTTACTAAGCCTAGTGCTTAATCTCTTATTTTCTTTTTCTTATATTTTTTATAAAGCCACTCGGGGATCGAAGGAAACGTCGGAGACCCGATCACACTATCGAAGAAATTACATTGGTATAGTTAGACGTTTCATTTTGTGTATGACATGTATAGGAACTTGGTTTCTTTTGATATAATATGATCAATGAATGATGTGTAAATGTTTGCTAGTGATTAGCTAATAGAATGGCTGATGATATACATGTTTAATAGTATGTATGATTAAGTAGTAATTATCACATTAAAATTATGAAAAATGTGGAAGTAACTTAAAAACGGATTCAAGTATCAGAAATAATGTAATTTTGAAAAATCACAAAAAATTTTAGAGACGTGGTTTGATAGTGAATAATATATTAAATTAAAGCTCATTGTGTCTATTTTCATATGGAACAAGCAAAGCAGGTAAAGGTTTTGTATTTTATAAGATATCTGAGTTTTAGTAAAATAGGGCCAGAGCGATTTCTGGATCCCCTGTTTCAACTTTAGAAATTCACCATAAATTTTATAAAAATAATTAGGTGGTGTACTTTATATGGTTAGAATACTTATTGAGTCTAGCTTTAAGAGAAACAAACCTCATAGTCATTGAGATTCTGTACAGAGAGATATCTGATTCGTAATATACAGATGTCAGAGCAGTCGAACCCTGAAACAGGGGAGACTTTAACTAATAAACTGTACGAATTGGCCCAGCCAAAAATTCTAGAAAAAAATTAGTAAATAGATATATGATTCTATTTTCATGGAAAATTTACAGAATTGGATTTTGAGTTTTGTAACTCGAGATATAAATTTTTAAGTAACCATGACGCAGAAAAACAGTTTATTCCGAAAATTAATATAAGTAGTTAGAATTGTTTAAAAAGGTAAAATAAGATTAGTAACACCTCAAGCTTGACTCCGATGACGGTTTCGGGAGTGAGGGCGTTATATTTATTGGTATCAGAGCAGGTTTAGTCGATTCTCGGAACAGTTAGTGTGAGTAAAAGTCTAGCTATACATGCCATACCTGTATTTTGATAGTGTGACGACTCCTGACGATTTTTAAACATTTTGTTTTATAGTAATGGATCCCGAGTGAGCTGGTGATGATGATGTAGAAAGTAATGCGCCTGCTCCCGCGGAAGGGGCAGCGCCATCTGAGAATAGGCCAGTAATAGTTAATCAGGGCGGAGTGACTCGAGAAGCTCTCTTCCAAGCTTTGAATGATTTGTTTGCCGAGTTCGTTCGTACGAAATCGGCTGTTAGACCTCCACCCCCTCATGATTCTTAGGCTACCCATGCAGCTCAAGGTTCCCCAGTCACAGGTACAGTGATAAGAGAAAAGCCAGCAGTTGATAGAATCAGGAAACAAGGGGCAGAAAAGTTCCGAGCAACAAAGGATGATGATGTAGAAAGAGCAGAATTTCGGTTAGAAAATACTATCAGAGTTTTTGACGAATTATCTTATACACCTGAGGAATGTATGAAATGTGTAGTATCACTTCTTAGAGACTCAGCCTACCACTGGTCGCAAACACTTGTATCAATTGTACCAAAGGAGAGGGTCACTTGGGATTTCTTTTAGGAGGAATTTCGTAAAAGGTACATCAGTCAGAGGTTTATTGATCAGAAGAGAAAGGAATTCCTGGAATTGAAACAAGGTAATATGACGGTGATCGATTATGAGCGCGAATTTGTTAGGCTTAGTAAATATGCTAGAGAATGTGTGTCCACAGAGGCTACCATGTGTAAAAGGTTTGAGGATGGGTTAAATGATGATATCTGACTGTCAGTGGGTGTCCTAGAAATAAAAGAGTTCATTACTTTAGTTGAGAGAGCCTGTAAGGCAGAGGAGCTGTTAAAAAGAAAAGGCAAAGTTGAGACAGAGACACAAGATACAAAGAAGAGACAGATGAGCAGGTCATTCCAAGCTACATCCAACAGGCCAAAGGAGTTTTCTACCAGATCTAGTTTCTTAGCCAGGTATTCTAGTCAGAATAGAGGCAACATATTTAAGGATTCGAAGGCTCAGACCACCTTGACTGTGAGTGTAGTTAATGTTGGACAGGGTAGATCAGGGTGTCCACGGTGTGGTAGACTTCATTATGGTCCTTGTCGGGCAGGCGTAAATGTTTGTTATAAATGCGGTGCTCCAAATCATTTTGTACGAGAATGTCCAGAGGTAGCTAATCGAGAGATAACACAGAGTGCTAGATTCGGAAATGATCCTACTAGAGGCAGATTACCGAGGCAACAAGGAGTAGGAGTAAGTAACAGAGGTACCTCAAGAGATTCAGCTGTGAGACCAGATGCTAGAGCTCCTGCAAGGACTTATGCTATTCGTACACGCGAAGAAGGAATCCTTCCCGATGTGATTACGGGTACATTTTCTCTACATAATATTAATGTCATTGCTTTGATTGATCCGGGTTCAACTCATTCATATGTTTGCAAGAAATTGATGCCTAGTATAAGTATGCCTATAGAATCTACAGAATTTGTGATTAAAGTATCGAATCCATTAGGCAAGCATGTATTAGTAGATAAAGTATGTAGAAATTGTCCTTTGATGATTAGAGGTTCTTGTTTTTTCCGCCGATCTCATGCTATTGCCATTTGATGAGTTTGATGTGATTCTTGGTATGGATTGGTTGGCTACACATGATGTGATAGTGAATTGTGGGAAGAAATTCATTGAGTTGAAGTGTGAAAATGGTGAAATTATTTGGGTTAATTCAGAAGAGTCAGATAGTTCATTTTCCATAATTTCATATGTCTGCTCAAAAATGTTTGAGAAAAGGGTATGAAGCTTATCTTGCTTTTGTGTTGAACACTAAAGATCCGAATTGAAAATTGAATCGATGCACGTGGTATGTGAGTTTCCCGATGTGTTTCCGGAAGAACTACCAAGTTTGCCTCCTGTTAGAGAAGTTGAGTTTGGTATTGAGTTGATTCCAGGTACCACGCCCATTTCTATTGCTCCTTATAGAATGGCTCCATTGGAATTGAAAGAATTGAAAGCTCAGTTGCAGGAATTAAAAGATAAAGGCTCTGTAAGACCCAGTAGTTCACCATGGGGTGCACCAGTGCTATTTGTGAAAAAAGAAAGATGGATCGATGAGATTGTGCATAGATTATCGGCAACTTAACAAGGTAACAGTAAAGAACAAACATCCATTGCCTAGAATTGATGATCTGTTTGATCAATTGAAGGGAGCTACTGTGTTTTCCAAGATAGATTTGAGATCCAGATATTATCAGTTGCGAGTTAAAGAGTTAGATGTCCTGAAGACTGCTTTTCGGACTAGGTATGGTCATTATGAGTTCCTTGTGATGCCATTTGGCTTGACTAATGCTCCTGCCATTTTCATGGACTTAATGAACCGAATTTTCAGATCGTACCTGGATAAGTTTGTAGTTGTGTTCATTGATGATATTTTGATTTATTCTCATGATGAGACTGAGCATGTAGAGCATTTGAGAACAGTTTTACAGATTCTGAGAGATAATCAGTTGTATGCCAAGTTCAGCAAAAGTGAGTTCTGGTTACGAGAAGTTAGTTTTCTTGGACATATTGTCTCAAGTGAAGGTATTAAGGTTGATTCGAGCAAGATTTCAGCCATTGTTAATTGGAAACCTCCTAGGAATGTATCAGAAGTTAGAAGTTTTCTTAGTCTTGCCGGATATTATAGACGATTTGTAGAGGGATTTTCTATGATAGCTACCCCGCTGACAAGATTGCTGCGAAAGGATGTCAAGTTTGAATGGATGAGAAGTGTCAACGAGTTTTGATAAGTTAAAAGCATTGTTGAATAGAGCTCTGTTTTAGTACAACCGAACCAGTAAGGAGTTTGTGATTTACTGATGATGCGTCCATGGATGGACTTGGTTGTGTACTTATGCAGGAAGGGAAGGTAATTGCTTATGCCTCTAGACAGCTAAAGCCACATGAGAAGAACTATCCGACACATGATTTAGAGCTAGCTGCCATTGTTTTTGCAATCGAAAATTTGGAGACATCATTTGTATGCAGTGAGAAGTGCCACATATTTACGATCACAAAAGTTTGAAATATTTGATGACTCAAAAGATTTGAATTTGAGGCAAAGAAGATGGTTAGAGTTGATTAAAGATTATGAGCTAGTGATCGATTATCACCTGTAAGGCAAACGTTGTTCTTGATGCTTTGAGTAGGAAATCTTTGTTTGCATTAAGAGCTTTGAACACTAGTCTAGCCTTATCAGATGATGGTTTTATCTTAGCTGAGTTGAGAGCCAAACCGATGTTTCTTGAAGAAATTTGTGAAGCTCAGAAAAATGATAGTGAGTTGTTAGCCAAAAGATATCAGTGTGAGTCAGATATAGAGTTAGATTTTCAGATCAGTTCTGACGGTTGTTTGATGTTCAAAGACAGGGTATGCGTACCGAAGAATGATGAGCTTATTCGAAAGATCTTACAGGAAGCACATAGTAGTTCTTTGTCTATTCATCCAGGTAGTACAAAGATATATAATGATTTGAAGAAAATGTATTGGTGGGTAGGAATGAAAAGGGACATTTGAGTTTTTTTCTAGATGCTTGATCATCAACAGTAAAGGCCGAACATCGTGTACCTTGAGTGTTTATTGCAGCCGTGCTAGTCCCCGAGTGGAAATGGGATCGAATTACTATGGATTTTGTGGCGGGATTGCCGTTTACCGAGAAAGAAAGATGCGATATGGGTTGTGATTGATAAATTAACGAAGTCGGCTCATTTTATCCCGATTCGTATGGATTATTCACTTGACAAGTTGGCGAGTTGTATATTTCGAGAGATAGTCGGACTACACGGGTACCATTATCGATCATTTCGGATAGAGATCCAAGATTTACTTCACGATTTTGGAAGAAATTACAGAAGGCTTTGGGCACAAAGTTGAGTTTTAGTACAACTTTCCATCCTCAAACCGACGGTCGATCGAGAGAGTTATTCAGTACTTGAAGATATGCTTAGATGTTTGTATCTTTGGAATTTCAAGGCGATTGGGAAAAATATTTACCATTAGTAGAGTTTGCCTATAATAATAGTTATCAGTCGAGTTTGAAGGTGGCACCTTATGAAGCTTTGTATGGATGTAAATGTCGCACACCTTTGTATTGGACAGAGCTTAAGGAAGATCAGATTTACGAGGTTGATCTAGTTAAGGAAACAGAAAAGAAAGTAAAAATCATCAGAGATTGCTTGAAAGCGACTTGAGACGAGAGAAAAGTCGTATGCGCATTTGAAGAGAAAAGAGATTGAATATCAAGTTGGTGACAAAGTTTTTTTGAAAGTATCCCCGTGGAAGAAAGTTCTTAGATTTGGCAAGAAAGGCAAACTAAGTCCACGTTTTATTGGACCGTTTGAAGTGATTGAGAGAGTCGGACCATTAGCATATCGGTTAGCTTTGCCGATTGAGTTAGAAAGATTCATAATGTATTTCATGTGTCTATGCTACATCATTATCGTTCAGATCCGTCACATGTGATTTCTCGGATGCAGGTCGAGATTCGACCAGACATGACTTACGATGAAGAACCAAAGAAAGATTCTAGCTCGAGAGGTAAAGCAATTAAGGAACAAAAGTATTGCACTTGTGAAAGTACTATGGAATAGACATGGGGTAGACGAGGCTACATGGGAACCCGAAGATGCTATGCGAAAACAGTACCCAAATCTCTTCACAGGTAAGATTTTCGGGGATGAAAATCCCTAAAGGGGGGAGAAATGTAACATCCCGAAATAGGGCCTAAACGGAACAGTGGTTACGAAACCACAAATCCGAGGTAGAAAAATTTATTTTATTATTATTTTGAGGTTCATGATATGATTACATGATTGTGCGAAAATTTCGTGATGAAATTCTATGCATAAAATGCTTAATTTGAAGTTAGGGACTAAATCGAATAAGTTGCAAAATTTACATTCTAGAAGTTTTTAGTATGAAATTGTTTTGGAATATTAATTAGGAGGTCTTAAATAGCAATTTGACCAATTTTAAGTTCATGGACAAAATTAGGACATGGAAGGAATTTTTAAAAGTTTAGTAAGGAGGGGCATTTTGGTCATTTGGATATTAAATGAAATAAAATGGGAAAAATAACACAAAATGGTCATCTTCTCCATAAGCTGCTGCCGAAATTTGCTCTCTCCATAGCTAGGGTTTCTTCAATTTTCAAGCTCCATAGTAAGTGAGTCAAAGCCCCGTTTTTAATGATTTTTACGTTTTTGAGATCCCGGTAGCTCGATAAAGCTTATGCTAGCAATAATTTAAGTTAGGGTTCATATTTGAAAAAATACCCATAGGTGAAAAGTGTTTATTTTGATGTTTTATGATAGAATATGAGGTCTTAGATTATGTTAGACAACTTGTGCTACTCGGTTTTAGGTAAAAACGAGTAAAAGGGCTTAATCGGTAAAATACCTAATAGTCATAAGTGCATGTTAGAGTATGAATTTGATGCTGCCATAGAAGGGAAAAATGATCAACATGTCATAAAACATAAGAATAAGGGATGAAGTTTAATTCCCGAGCCTAGGGGCAAAAGTGTAATTATGCAAAAGTTTAGGGGCAAAAATGTGATTTTGTCAAAGTTCGTATTAAATGCTGTTTTAATGAATGTATGTATTAAATAAGTTAAATTTGCTATTATAGATCAAGAAGAACAGAATTTAGGAGTAGATCGGGGAAAAGAAAAACTAAAGGACTAAATTGTAAAGTTAGTCACATTTTGTATCGAGGTAAGTTTACAGTAAATAAATGCAATATTCTTATATTTTACATTATTATTGTTAATTTCCAGCATTTATATATTTATTTTTTAGAATATTTAAAGTCGAATTAAAGGCGAAGTAGTAGAGAAAAAGCATTAGGAAGCCCCGTTTGAACCTTAGGAATATTAGGATATTGGGGTTGACAGGACAGGATAGAAATGAGCCATGTAAGTCCATATCAGATATATGGCTTTGGAGACAGGAATGAGCCATGTAAGCCCATATTGTATATATAAATATGGCATTGGAGACAGAATAATTCATGCAAGTCCATGTCGAAGACATGGCATTGGCGAGACATTGATAGAAGCAGAACGACCTAATATCCTTAGTATTCCGAGTGGTTCATCGGATCATTGTATATGTTAAATCATAGTGAATTATCAGCAAAAAGGGAAGGTAGATTATATTTATGAATAGTGAAAGGTCAGGTAAGAAAGAAGGTAAGTGAGTAAAGAAGAAGGTAGAAAATGAGAAGTAAAGAAAGTTTATGAGGCTAGGTGACTTGATGTATATTTATTCATTATGTTGAATGTTGTAATTTATTTGCTTGTAAGCTTACTAAGCCTAGTGCTTACTCTCTTATTTTCTTTTTCTTATAGTTTTTATCAAGCCACTCGGGGATCGAAGGAAACGTCGGAGACCCGATCACACTATCGAAGAAATTACATTGGTATAGTTAGACGTTTCGTTTTGTGTATGGCATGTATAGGAACTTGGTTTCTTTTGATATAATATGATCAATGAATGATGTGTAAATGTTTGCTAGTGATTAGCTAATAGAATGGCTGATGATGTACATGTTTAATAGTATGTATGATTAAGTAGTAATTATCACATGAAAATTATGAAAAATGTGGAAGTAACTTAAAAACGGATTCAAGTATCAGAAATAATGTGATTTTGAAAAATCACAAAAATTTTTAGAGACATGTTTTGATAGTGACTAATATAATAAATTAAAGCTCATTGTGTCTATTTTTATATGGAACAAGCAAAGCAGGTAAAGGTTTTGTATTTTATAAGATATCTGAGTTTTAGTAAAATAGGGCCAGAGCGATTTCTGGATCCCCTATTTCAACTTTAGAAATTCACCATAAATTTTATAAAAATAATTAGGTGGTGTACTTTATATGGTTAGAATTCTTATTGAGTCTAGTTTTAATAGAAATAAACCTAATAGTAATTGAAATTCTGTACAGAGAGATATCTTATTCGTAATACACAGAGGTCAGAGCAGTCAAACCCTGAAACAGGGGAGACTTTAACTAATAAACTGTACTAATTGGCCCAGCCAAAAATTCTAGAAAAAAATTAATAAATAGATATATGAGCCTACTTTCAGGGAAAATTTACGGAATTTGATTTCACATTTCGTAGCTCGAGATATGAAATTTTAAGCAACCATGACGCAGAAAAACAGTTTATTCCGAAAATTAATATAAGTAGTTAGAATTGTTTAAAAAGGTAAAATAAGATTAGTAACACCTCAAGCTTGACTCCGATGACGGTTTCGGGTGTGGGGGCGTCACATGAACCGGATATTCAGACAGTATTTAGATCGTTTTGTGGTTGTGTTCATAGATGACATTTTGATTTATTCTTGTAATGAAACTGAACATGCCGAACATCTGAGACTTGTGTTACAGACTTTGTGAGATAAATAGTTGTATGTGAAGTTTACTAAATGTGAGTTCTGGTTATGCAAAGTCAGTTTTCTGGGACATGTTGTATCAGCATTAGGTATTTGGGTTGATCCGAGTAAGATTTCGGCTATATTCTATTGGAAACCTCCTAGAAATGTTTCTGAAGTCTGAAGTTTTCTAGGACTTGCTGGTTACTATAGATGATTCGTGAAAGGTTTCTCCATGATTGCAACCGCAATGATGAAGCTAATATAGAAAGATGTTAAGTTCGAATGGTCAGAAAAGTGCCAGAAAAGTTTTGATTAGTTGAAAGCCCTTTTGACCGAAGCTCCAGTGCTAGTTTAGCCAGAATCGGGTAAATAATTCGTTATCTATAGTGATGCATCTTTAAATGGTTTGGGATGTGTGTTAATGCAGGAAGGCAAAGTCATAGCTTATGCCTTGAGATAGTTAAAGTCGCATGAAAAGAATTATCCGACGCATGATCTACAATTGGCAACCATTGTGTTTGCATTGAAAATATGGCGCCACTACCTATTTGGTGAGAGATGTCACGTTTATTCTGATCACAAAAGCTTGAAATATTTGATGACTCAGAAAGAACTGAATTTGAGATAGCGACGATAGTTAGAGTCGCTAAAAGACTACGAACTAGTGATTGACTACCATCCGGGGAAGGCTAATGTTGTTGCTGATGCTCTAAGCCGAAAATCACTGCTTTCTTTGCGTGCAACGAATGCGAATATGGCTATTTTTGATGATGGTTCGATTATAGCTGAGTTAAAAGCAAGACCGTTATACATTCAATATATTTGTGATGCTTAGAAAGTTGATAATGATTTGTTGGCAAATCGAGGCCAATGTGATTCGAATGTTGATTCAGAGTTTCAAGTTGATGCTAAGGGTTGTCTGAGGTTCAGAAACCTAATATGTGTTCCGAGAAATTCAGAATTGATTCAGATGATTTTGAATGAAGCTTATAATAGTTGATTATCTGTTCACCCGGGTATTACGAAAATGTATAATGATCTGAAACAACTTTACTGGTGGCATGGTATGGAACGAGGCATTTCTGACTTTGTTTCGAAATGTTTAGTCTGTCAGCAAGTAAAAGATGAGCATCAGGTACCTTCTGGATTGCTTTAGCTGATCATGATACCTGAGTGGAAATGGGACAAAGTCACGATGGATTTTGTATCCGATTTGCCGTTGACACCGAGCAAGAAAGATACGATCTGGGTTATTGTGGATAGATTTACTAAATCGGCTCATTTTGTTTCGGTTCACACAAATTACTCACTTGATAAGTTAGCTAAATTGTATGTTTCTCAGATTGTGAGATTGCACGGAGCACCTATTTCTATTATTTTGGATAGAGATCCTAGGTTTACATCGCGATTTTGGAAGAAACTACAAGATGCACTAGGTACAAAATTACATTTCAGCACTACTTTCCATCCGCAAACAAATGGTCAGCCCAAATGAATCATTCAAATACTTGAGGATACGTTGACTTGTTGCATTCTTGAGTTTGAAGGTACGTGGGAACGATACTTACCTCTGATTGAATTTGGTAGTTTTCAATTGAGTATCAAAATGGCACCTTTCGAGGCTTTATATGGTCGTAAATGTCGTACACCATTGTATTAGACTGAGTTCAGTGAAAATAAGTTACATGAGGTCGATTTGATTAGAGAGACTGAACAAAAAGTAGTCTGAAAACAATGTCAGATCTTCAAAAATCATATGTAGACTTAAAATGAAAAGATATAGAGTTTCAGATCAGGGATAAAGTGTTTTTAAAAGTCTCTCCGTGGAAGAAAATTCTCAGATTCGGTCTTAAAGGTAAATTGAGTCCTAGATTTATTGGACCGTATGAGATAATTGAGCGTATCGGGCCGGTTGAGTACATACTATTATTGCCACCTGAGTTAGAAAAGATCCATAATGTATTTCATGTTTTGATGCTTCGACGGTACATATTCGACCCTTCACTTGTGATTAATCCGTCAGAGATTGAGATTAAGTCTGATATGACATATGAGGAAGAACCGATTCGAATTCTAGCTCGCGAAGTTAAAGAATTGCGAAATAAGAAAATTCCGTTAGTGAAAGTACTGTGGCATAAACACAGAGTTGAAGAGGCAACATCGAAGCCAAAAGATGCAATGAAAGAACATTATCTGAACCTATTCACCGGTAAGATTTTCGGCGACGAAAATCCCTAAGGGGGAGAGTTGTAACGGCCTGATTTAGACCCTATTCTGAGCGGTGGTTTCGGGACCACGAATCCGAGTTAGAAAATTTTTAAAAATTATTTTCTATGTTTATTATGTGTGAATTTATGTGTGTAAAAATTTTATTCGAAAATTTTGTCGTTTGAGTGCCCGATTTAATAAAAGGGCTTAATCGCGTAAAATGAAAATTTGATGGTTTAATTTGTAAGGGCCGAATTGTTGTTGTCTTTAAAAATGAAGGTATTTATAATGCAATATTACCATGATAGCATAAGGTGGACGGTTATAACCATGAATTATAATAGTTTAAAATTTTAATATAAAGGTTATATATGTAAAATGATTAATAAGTTATTATAAAATAAAACATAAAATCAAAACCTAAGTGTTCATCTTCTTGGTTTGATCGGATAACAAAAATAAAGAAAGAAAAATAAAGCTTTTAAGGGTTCGGCCAAAGACTAGCTTGATTAAGGTATGTAACTAGCTCGGTTTTTTATAATTTTTGAGATCGTTGTAGTGTAATGTACAAAGCGCATGCTTGAATTTCTAATTTTGATGAATATTTTGAGTTATGGCATTGATGAATAATTGAGCTTTGTGATGTTAGATGATGAATTATGAAAGATATGTTTTGGTTTAATATGTTTTGTATTGGAATTTTTGATGATTTTGAGTAATTAGGGCTAAATTGCAAAAATAATAAATTGAGGGACTAAAATGTGAAATAAATGAAATGTATGGACTTGTATGAGCATGGGTAACATTCGGCCTAAGCATGGTGTGTGCAAATTTTGCATGTTTTGTGTTTTGTGCAATTTGGACTAAATTGTAAAAAGTGTAAAATGTTAAGGGCAAAATAGTAATTTACCCATTTATGTGTTTTTGGACTAAATTTAATGAAATTATGTTTGAATGAGTTTAATTTTAATATTTTTAGATCAAGAACCAAAGAAATCAGATTTGGATCGGGGGAAAACCAAAGTTGTCGAATAATGGTCTTGTTTCAAATTTCGTTGCCCGAGGTAAGTTTATAAGCAAATAAATGGTATTTATTTGATTAAATACAAATTATATATGCTGAAATAAATAATGTGATAGTATATATGTGGAAGTCGAATATGTATAAGCTTGAAAGCTATTTGTACGAGTTCGATTCGATCGAGTAACGACGTCCGGAAGCCCCGTATGAACCTTAGGAATAGCTAGGATACATATGTCATGACATAGGATTTCCAATGTGTGGTTACGTGTAAGACCACATCTGGGATGTTGGCATCGATGTGTGATTACGTGTAAAACCATGTCTGGGACATCGACATCGTATTTGATTCGTGTAAGACCCTGTCTGGGACAGTGGCATCGTAATGTGGTTACATGTAAGGCCACGTCTGGGACGTTGGCATTGTATGATATGTGTGATTATCCGAGTATCCTATTCAATTCCAAATGGTTCAATGGGAAATGATAAGTTGTGATCGAATGTGTAAATCGAGCTAAAGTGATCAGGTATGTCATAGTTGATTACCTATTTGAAAATCAGGTAAGTTGGTTATTTGGTAAGTAATGCAAATTATACATGATGCTAATGTAAATATATGTGTATTTGTGAAGTATATTTGGCTACATGTTATGTATAAGTATGTGATATTAAAGTTTGATTCATAAGTATATGCATATGAGTGTATATATATTCGGTTATATAATGATATTATGGCTTTGAAATTGAATGATACTTTGATAATAGATATATGTATGTTCGGCCAAGATAAAGTTTATATATGAAAGTATATGTTGTATATGAAACTGTAAGCTTGAAATTAAATGTGATTATGATAGCATAAATTGGTTTGGTTAAATTGAGTTGATTATGTCATTGAGTTGTTTATTTGCTTATGACTTACTAAGCTGTGATAGCTTACTGTGTGTGTATGTTTGCTTCTGTTTTTATATATTTTGGAGACTAGTTACGGGCTCGGGGATCGTCAGTGAAGTCTATCACACTATTGACTATTTTCGGTACTTTATAAGTTTGAACTTGAACCTATGGCATGTGTAGGCTAGATAATATTTGGTTAAGTTTGAAGTTTTGTATATATATTAAGCCATGCAAAAATGGCTAATATGTTATGTAAGTATATGAAATTTTAGTTAAGTTTATATGTGTCATATGCATTGAAAATGGTTGGTGATTTTGGATGTGGTTTGATTGAATCGGCTATGGTATATACATAAGTATGAATTATGCTTGTTATGTTACTCATGGTTAAAATGATTCAGTTATGTCTTGTATTTGATAGTAATGGTTTAATTTGGTTGACGAGTGTATATGGCTAAATGTTGAATTTGGGTAATAAGTATATTTGATTGATGATTCGACACTTGCATATATATATATATATATATATATATATAGGCATATGATGTATTGGTTTGATATATATATTATTTGAGTAATATGTTTGTATAATGAATTGGATGAAATAAAATAATGGAAGGTTTGGTTGTAGTTAAGCTCATTAATAAGTATGAGAAAACTATGTATTTGGTTATGTGGTGTACGAATAGGACATAGATGTAAATGACTTAGTAGTTCGGCAATAGGTTAATTAAGAAATTGATGTTCATTCATAAATGGCTAAGATTAATATTCAATTTTATGCATTTCGACCATGTTTATATTTATATGTTTTATTGATATGTTTATTTTTAATTTGAGAGTTTGGTTAAATTATGTATATATATAAACTTGTGAAGTGCTTGACATGTAATGCAAATTGTGGTTGATGTATGGAATTTATTCTATGCAATGTTACATGCGTGTGATATGGTTGAGTAAAATGAAAGTGGACATTTAATAAGTATATGCATTTAGCAAGTTTATATTCGGCTAAGGCATTGGAAAATGACCAAATGATTAGTAATTCAAATTATAAGAAATCATGATTGTTTTTATGCAAATTAGGTAAGCTGATTATTTTAAGTTATTAATCAAATGGTTCCTACTAATATATACCATGCGCATAAAGTTATAAAAAATTGAAATTATGCTTAAGATATTTGTGAGATTTATTAATGCAATATTTGTTGTATGTTTAATAGTTATGAATTAACAATTGTTACTATATGTTTCAAAGAATGGTTACACATTATATTCGTATGACTGTTTTTGAATATGACAGGATTTGAGTATGAAATGAGATGTTTGTTTAATGTTAATGTTTCGTAAAATTTTACTATGTGTTTTATAAATTATTATGTATGCATTCGCAATGACCTAAGAGTTTATGTAATCGTTCGGAAGTTGTGTCTGGTCCGATAATACCTCATAACCCTATTCCGGCGACAAATACGGGTTAGGGGTGTTACATCTTTGTTGTCCTTGCTGATCAAGGCTGCTATGAACACTCAATTGCTGCTCCAAAATGGCTGAAGAAGAACCCTTTCTCAAGGGGAGAAATCAGCAAAAGAGAAAGGAGCTTTGAATGAGAAAAATAAGAGAAAAAAGTGAAAAAGAAGAGAAGAATTGTGAGAGAAGAGATGTGAATGAGGGATGCGTTGAATGTTCAGCCAATGGGGGGGTTTTTATAGCTGAATGTGGCAGCTGAAATTTGCTAAAAATAGAAGCCAAAGAACCACCCCTTGGCCGACCTCCTATGTGGCAAACTTGATGGCTTCAGCTTTGCTAAAAATGGCTTGGGGAAAATTTAAAAAGCCACCAATTGTGGAGGGGTTTAATTTAAATTTGAACAAGTATTGAAGGGCTTCTTTGTAGATTAAATAGTCAGCTAATGAGCTGAATTGGGTCATCACTTGGAAGGTTTTGGGCTGTCCTTTTCTTGGCCGGTTCGGTTTACTCGGTTCAGTTCAATCGGACCACTTTTTCATTATTAATTAATCATAATTTATTAACCCAAATTAAATTGGATATAAATTAAAATTAATTATACTATGAATAAATACATATAATTTTGGACCGTCTTAGGCTGAAATTTAGTTTGCATCAATACTTCAAATTGCTTCTTGGTTTTGTCCTTCTAGTAGTGTTTGCCGAGGCATTTTTCGCCCTTTCTGCAAATCTGTCGAAAATAACCAAAATCCATAAAAAATAATTATGAAATTAACTAAAATTTAACATGTTCATATTTTAAGTGCACTTTAATTATTTTATAAAAATTAATTATTTTTCGACAAGAATTTAACCGAATTCACATGAATTTAAGTTAAAAAGGGTATGAAAAAGTGTAAATTTTTGTGTTTCCAGCTTTTAAAAAAATTGCATATTAACTTACCTTTATTTGAAACTTTTTGCAAATGCCAAAGTATGCAAAATTTTTAAAGGAACTATTAACAAATAAGAGGAAGTTAGACGACTTGTCAACTGTGGAGCTCAATGAGGATTACTTGGCCATTCAACAAAATAAACTACCCAACAAGTTTAAAGATCCAGAGAGTTTTACTATTCCTTAACTTATTGGTAGTTTAAATGTTGAAAAAAGCTTTGGTTGATTTAGGGACTAGTATAAATATTATGCCTTATAAAATTTTCAAACAACTTGGTCTTAAGGAATCAAAACCCACTAGGATGAATATTCAATTAGCTAACAGATCAATTAGATGTCCTAGGGGTATTATTGAAGATGTACGTATTAAAGTCGATAAATTTATATTCCCTATTAATTTTTTTATATTGGACACGGATGAGGATCTTAAGGTACCCATGATCTTAGGTCAACCATTTTTAGCAACTACTAGAACTGTTATTGATATGGGTAGTGGCGAACTTGTGCTGAGTGTAGGTGATGAAAAGGTTACTCTTCAAGCACGTTTGTTAGAGTTCCTACGGAGCGAGATGATACTTGTTATTCTATTAATGCTAGTAATCATGTGGCTTGACATTCTTTGCAGAAATTTACTAATGAATATGTGTTTGAACATTATCCATCTCAAGGTGAAAAAAATCAAGGGACAAGTGGAGAGCGAATGGTGCAGCTCGATGAATTAGATGAATTATTAACAAAGGTTGATTAGAACCCAAGAACGATAAAAGAAATAATTGAGCAATGCCATGATGTGCATGGAATGAGGATGGACCAATTTAAAGTTGAGGACAAAGTGCTGCTAGACAAGTCGGATCCACGAATGTTCCCTTTAAAGCTTAAGTCAAGAGGGTCAAACCCATTTGTGGTACAAAATATATTTCCATATAGAACCATTGAGGTAACACATCATAATTATGACATATTCAAGGTAAATAGTCTTCGTCTCAAACATTGTTTTGGTGGTAATACTAACAACAAGAGAGAGGAGCTTCGACTTCAAGATCTGCCTTCACCGTTAGCTTGAAAAGGGAAGACGAGTTTAGACTCTAAATAAGCGCTTCTCGGGAGGCAACCCGAGTGTTTTTATTTTACTTCTTTATTCATCTTAATTTTATATTATTTTAAAAAAATTGAAAAAATAACTTTGAAAAGAAATTCAAAAATTTTTTTGAAAAAAATATGAAAAAAAGAAAAGAAAAAATTTAAAAAAAATTTTAAAAAAGGGTTCACATGATCCGGGGTGATCCACACGGCCTGGACACACGGGCATGTCTCAGGCTGTGTGCATATTGAAGCTAATTTTTTCAATTTTATTTTAACCCACACAGGTACAGAGCATTGCACACGGCCGTGTGGATACTGGGCTTATTTTTACCTTATTTTTACTCACACGGTCTGGGTGATTTTACACGGTCTGTCTACATGGCCATATACTTTTTTTTTTCCTTTTTAAAGCTAGATTTTTTTTCTTTTGTCTTTTTATTCCTTTGTTCCTCCATACCCAAGCCCCATTTATATTTATATTTATTTTATTTTCTAGATTTATATATTTTATTATGCATTTTTTGTTATGCTTTTTCAATTGTTTTTTCTAGTTTCTATCTTATTTATTTTTCTATTTTCTTATTAGTTTGCTTGGAAACATGTACTTTATTTAGAATCGCCTATGATTTTAGTTTTCACTATTCCGACTAATTTATCCAAATTCAGGACAATTTCAGTTCTCTCCCTCCCTTATTATATTTTGCTCATTTTGTTTATATGTTTGTACATTGAGGGCAATGTACATATTAAGATTGGAAAGGATGTTTATATGCTTATGTGATATAGTCCATGAATTATTGTTTGTGCTGAAGTAATTTTCTCACACCTACCATTAGAGTTAATTTTTTTTTAATTTGGAGTTTTTTTTATTTTGTTTTGGAGTAAATTGTGGATTTTTGTGTGTTGTTTGATTTATACTTTAAGACACGAGAGAGTCAAGCATGATAAGTTTTTTTTTTCCAGAAATTATTATTTTAGTTTGTTCAACTGAACTAAAGAATTATTTTGAAATTTTAAATTTGCAAGTTTAACATCAAAACTGTAATTTTTTATGAGTTTTTGATCCTATAGAGCATATAGTTTTTTCATGCTCATTTTATTTTTGGTTGTGAGTATGTAAACTTGATTTGTTCTTCTAGAACTTGCTTTGATTGTGCATGTCGAGACCACATTATTGATTTGATATACTGAGATGATAGAGACACTTAGGTCCTAGCCTTTAATCAGCTTACCTATTGTATTATCCCTTGGTAAACCCCGTTGATCCTAACACATTTTTTTCTTCTAACCCGTCAATGTTAACCCGTAACCCATATCTATGTTGTAAATTATCCCTTTTATTGACTTCTTTTTTGTCGAGATTTGATTTGATTAGTTGCCTGACTATGTTCTATTATTTGCATTGCCAAATTTTACTTTGTTCTCTAAAAAATTAAAAAAAAAAGAAGAAAAAAATCAAGAATTAAAAAAAAAATTGATCTTGAATCGTTAGTTTCATATTTTGTTGAAAAGCCAGTTTTCATTTTTTATTTCTCATTGATGTAAATTCCTTTAATTCAACAACTGATTTTTTTTTCTAGTTTGGTAACTTATCAACTCGATTATCGATTTTATCCAATTATTCTGACATTTTCAATACTCTTAACCTAAGCCTCATTACAACTTTGTAAAGACTTACAACTTTGTAAAGACCTCTTGATTGGTGTATCATATCATTTTATAGTGGTGGAGATTTGATTTTTAAGTAAGGCTATGGTAATAACATTTCTCATTTGACTATTGAGTGCATTATTTGAAAGTTAAACAATTTGAGTGCTTGGAGTGAATCTTTAGTGAGAATGTTATTTCTTGTTGAGTTCGAATTTCAAGTAATTTTTTAGATAGGGAAGATGCCTGATGTTTTTAAAGCTTTAAATTCTCTACTTGGATTGCTTTTGTTGTCTAGTGTTGTTTTGGTATGAATTTCACATGCATGAATATTTGCAAATTATCTTAAGACATTATTGGTGAAAACAATAACTTGATGGAATTTAACTTGAATATGGGTTGAGGATTTTGCTTGAGGACAAACAAACGTTTAAGTATGGGGATATTTGATAGGTGTTAAAAGTAACATGATTTTAGCCTCATCCTTAAAGCATTTTTGGGTGATTATTCAATGTTAATGGTGACTTTTGTGCTCCTAATTCTTTAAATTCATGTTTTTATACTTAGGAGAGAATTTGAGAGAAAAATGAGTGAAAATCAGATAATCGGAGCAAGTTATAAGAGCCACATAGGTTGAACCATTCCACGCGACCATGTGGTAGGCCATTTCAATTTCACGAATTGCACTCCAAACAGTGAAAAACACGATTTTCAGGGTTTTTCGGGCATTCTAGACCTATATATGACAAAAATAAGAATATAGGATAGAGTCGTCATATAATACTCAAGAAAACAACTCAAAAGACACCATTGAAGCCGATTCAAAAGTAGATTCCGTCAAGATTGAAGATTACCAGTTGATTTCTTAGGAGATTATCATGAATTTCTTTATTTCTTTCGATTATACTGTATTTTGGATGTTTTTATTTACTAGCATGAACTAATTTTCTAAATACCTAAGGAGATGAACCTTGTGATAGATTCTGTTGTTTGATTTCTATTTTACGCAATAAATACTTAGATCTTGTTCTCAATTATATGTGCTTAATTCTTGGTTTAATATTTCTAGAATATTGATCCATGTTTGATGTTCTTAAATTAGAGGAGGAATAGACCCTATTTAAGAGTAGATCTAGTGTAATTAAGTGGAGTTGCATGTAATCTTAAAAATAGGACAACATAAACCTACCAGATTAGAGTCAAATCTAATAAGGGAGTACATAAATCGAGTTAATGTGATAATAGGAGTTTTAATTAGAAAGAAATTTTAATTAATCAACCTAGAGTCAGTTGTTCTTATTCTTGAAGAAAGATATTAACATAATTTAGGGATTTCTATGGAACAAGATACTAATTGAAGAAATTGCGTAATTTAGATTAATGACAGGTGAAATCTAGGTGAATTCTTTCCTGGGTATTGTTTCACTTCTTGGATATTATTCGATTATTTTCCTAATTTTTTCTTTGTCGATTTTGTAGTTAATTAATTTAGTTAATTTTAGTTTTAATCAATCACTTGAATTTATCAGTTAAATAATACAAAGACGGTAATTGCTAGTACTTTTAGTCTTCGTGGGAATAACATCTTTGCTTACCATAGTTACACTTTTAATTGATAGGTGCACTTGCCTTAGTCGGATTTATAGTTGGCTTATTACTACATCAAACTCAGTCATGATACTATAGTGGAATGGCTTCATGACTAAATAAGTTTATAATTAATAGGCGAAAGAGCTAGAGCTTAATTATGAATTATCTGAGCCCTAATTACATATGTCCAGTCGGTCCATGTGCTAGCTCATTGAAACCAAAAATGAGTTGCATGTAAAACCAAATGAACAAAAATGAATGAAAATGATGAAGTTGGAGAAGTGTGTGACATTCAATGGATGAAAAATAACTTGAGAACTAATTTATGTTTTTTGAATTATTATTTAATTAATTAAATAATTGAAGTTAGACAATGGAATTGAATTAATTAGTCATTGAGAATCCATTGAATATGAAAATTAAATATATTTCCTCATAGATTTTTTTATGGTGAAGTTGCCATGCGTTTAACGGAACTAAAATTGAGTTGAGAAAATTATTTAATTGAAAATTTAATTTAATTATCTAATTAAATAATATTTATTTTGAGAAATAAAAAAAAACATGTATTGGGTTGAATTAAATTATAAAATGCTGAGTTAAAATTTTAGGAAGCACAGATAATTGGACTCAATATAGGAGAGACCCAAATCCCCTCATCATAAGGGAGAGAGAGGGGCGACATCCATAGGATTTTTTACTAGGGTGTGTCATCCACCCCCTTCTACATAGAGTATAATATTGTTTTATATTAAATAAATATTATTGGTATTTTACTAATTCAACTAGACTTCTCCCATCTCTCCTTATAAATAGATGACACTATTAGAAAATATTTGATTCAAAAACTTTTTTTTTGCATAATGAAAATTAAAATTTTGAAAATAAACCCAGTTTGGGATATTTATATTAATAAATCCTAGACTGAATTTACACGTGTTTTAAGATATGCGGATCATTGTCGTTCCTAGCATTCAACCAAACAATCTTCTCCGCTATTCTCGTATTATGAATAGTGTCGAGTATGGGCTCAAATGATTCAAGTCAAAACACAAAACTAGAAATAGTTTTCGTTTCTTTAGTGTGAAAACAAAAAATCTATTTTCAAATAATAATCGACAAAAAATGTTATTTTCGAAAATAAATTCAATAGTTAAGAATAAATTCTCTTTGTTCTTGGACAGAATAACAATACTAAAGTTGGATGTAAATAGCCCTATTCATGTCATTTATTTATAGGGAGAGAATGTAGAAAACTTGTTGAATTGTAGAAGTTTATTTCAACTAGAGAAACAAACTTCTATTCTAACTAGGGTTTGCCATCCACCCCTTTAACATGATGGGCTTTTGGGCCTCTCCTATATTTGGTCCAATTACAAGTACTTCTCAAGCTTTAACCTAATACTTTATAATTCGATCAAACTCGACATTTGTTTTTCTATTTCCCAAAATAAATTTTTCTACATATTTCCAATTAAATAATCTTCTCAACCCAATTCTAATTCCGCTAAAATCATGACGACTTTACCGTAAAAGAATCTATGAGAAAATATATTTAAATTTTTTTGTATTCAACAATTCATTATTACTAGATGATTTATTTCCATTTCTGAACTTCATTAAATTTGAAAAATATAAATTTATTTTTAGGTCATTTTCATTTTAATTTTGGGGAAAACCACATTCATTTCCAAATGGTTTCATTTCTCCATTTTCATTTTTATTTTGGAGAAAACCATAGTCATTTACAAATGATTTCCCATTTCTCTATGTTCATAATTTATTTTCATTTATGTTTATTTGATTCAATGTGCAATTCATTTCAAGTTTCAATGAGCTAGCGGAGGGAATGATTGAACATATGCAATTAAGGCTTAAGTGATGTATAATTAAGTTCCTACTTTTCACCTATTAATTATAAACTCATTTAGTCATGAAGTCATTTGTAACAACCCATTTTCAGTTGTAACACCCTAGGTCTGGCGGGTCTAATGTTTTGGCATATAGTAGTAAAATAGTGTCTGGCGAAGTGTAATATGCCCAATTTCTTATTTTGGTGTATATGTGCAACCATATAGTAACCACCGCATAAGTAAGTAAGGATTTTCTTTCATGATATTTTGCTATATTAAGGAGAAGTCTATGTTAAACGAAAAAAAAGGGGTATGCATGGTATGAATTACTGCCAAAGGTATTGTACGCCTTATTTGTCTGGGGAACTATGCTAGTTACATTATAAGTAATTTGGTTAGAAATCAACTGGATAGCCTAGCTTGATAATGGTGAATGCATGGTAATTATTCATGTTTCTCTTGGAAACTGTAGACCATTAAGAAGACAAATTTTGAAACGTGTGACACTTGTTAAGTTCCACTAGGTATGTTGGGTCATATATATATGTGTGTGTGTATGTGTGTGTGTGTGTGTATGTGTGTGTGTGTGTATGTGATGGGTTCGAGAGGAGATTATTCTTTTTCCTTGCATGCTTCTCTCTGATTCTTTTTCTTAAATGAAATGGTATCTCTTCCTTCTTATGTAACACCCCAAGCACGGCCTAGACATTATGGCTGAATCTGGCGATGTCACGTGATAGTGCTTTTGAAATCATAACGATGCTAAAAAAACTCTTTCTCCATTTACACAACTTTTCATTTTCTTATGTTAATTTCCAAATTGTGTCATTTATTTCCAAACCGTTAACCATATTTCAAAATGACATACTTTACGGAAGCTTTAGAACCATTTTCGTATATGTGGTAGTTTAGTAAAGCGTTCGATCCTTTTGAAAACCTGAGTTTTCCTACCTCTAATAGTGAAAACTGTAAAACATTGCAAAATCCCAAATCAAGAAAAAATGCATAATGGCCTTAATTACATCAAATTTTCCCCAAATAAAAATTAAATCATAAGTAAACGGAAAACAACCCAAGTGGGAAAAACCATGTGGCCACCACTAAGTCCTCCGCTGCTCCGACCCGTCTAGTGCTGGGGATTACCTGAAATGATAAAATAGAAAAGGGTGAGTTTTCACAAACTCAGTTTGTAATCCCCACAGATAAAACATGCATACCAACATACATCAAAATACAGTCTGGGCCGGAGTCCATCACAGAATCAGTTCAGGCCTTAGCCCATGTAGAAACATAATCAGAATCCTACCACCAGCCTCTACACACCATCTCCATCCAGTGCTACACACCATGTGGGGATATAATCAACCCACACAACCCTACACACCATATTTTATCGAAATGCGGCACATAAATAGAATAATGCAGCTGAGTTGCCAAATAACAAGCTTAAAGCCTTTCAGACACTTCCTTCGAAATATCATCAACCCAATCCCTGATGCAATGCAAAATACCAATATAACATGCTAAAATGAAATTTATCAGATCATATATTCAGTTCAGTACAAATATCATGCTCAGTCAAACATCAAATATTCTGATCACATAAATAGGAGTCTAAGTTGTAACAGCCCGATTTAGGGCCTAGTTGGAACAGTGGTCTCGGGACCACAAACTCGAAGTTTGGAAAATTATTTTTATTATTATCATGAGGTTATATCCTGATTATATTAGTGTATGAAAAATTTGGTGAGTTAATTTTGATATTTGCGAGCCTGATTGCGAAAAAGGACTAAATCGCAAAAAGGGTAAAAGTTGCATTTTAGTAACCAAACGTGTTAAATAGCTAGAGATATAAAATTTGGGGTACTTAAAGTGAAATTAGACCCCTAAATATGGCTTGCCTGGCCATGAGACAAGATTTTTCAAGTGGTCAATTTGTTAGGTAAGTGATGTCATTTTATGTGATAAAATAGTACCCTAAATGCCTAGCCTTCATCTTTTCCATCCATTCTCTTCTTCTTGACTGATTATACCAGCAAAAGAATGGGTTTTGAGAGCCTGAAACTTTCATCCACTTAGCCTCTCTGCAAGCAAGTGATTTTAATGAGTTTTCTTGAAGATTTTTACATTTTTGGAACCCCGAAATCATGAGGTTTCATATGAGGGGACTATTTTGCAAAATGATTTAGAGTTTAGGGTTTTTACATGGATGTACTTGTGAAGTTTATTGAGTTTTTATGGAAGAATATGAATCCTAGAAGAGTTTTAAATAACTTTTGTGAAAGGTGTTAGCATGAAAACACCTAAAGGGACTATTTTGCATAAGTTACAAAATAGGTGATAAGTGTGTGAAATAGTGGGATTTTGGGGTTGCTATAGGAGTAAAAAGAGTTCTGATAGGCTTAAAATATGAAGAAATTCGATAAAAATCAATTTTCGATCATAGGGGTAAAATGGTCATTTTACCAAAGTCTAGGGGTAAAATGGTCATTTTACCAAAGATGTGAATTTGTGGTGGCCTAATTATAATTAGTGACTAGATGAATGCATTTTGTTATTCTAGAGCAAGTTTTGCCAAATTCGAAACTAGACCGGGGGAAGGCCAAGCAAGTCGACTAAACCAACTAGTCGAGTACATTTTGTAAACCGAGGTAAGTTGTAAGTAAATGATACAACTATATTACTAGTATATGTGTTTAAGTTGTCATTGAATGGATATAGCATGAATTGCTTGATTGCGTATTGAAAATGCATAAAGACAATGAGATGATAGAAATCCCGTTAGAACACTAGGTAATATACCGAATATTCTAGCTATGACGTTTGGGTCACTTGTGTGAGCTAGAGTAAAACATGTCTGGGACATGTGTCGACCACATTATGATAGCCAGTGTAAGACCATGTAAATGGTATCAGCATTGAGATGAGCGCTAGAGTAAGATGTGTCAGGGACACGCATAGGCCTTGACAATGATAGTCAGTGTAAGACCATGTCTGGGACATGGCATCGGTTTGAGATGTGAGCCAGTGTAAGACTATGTCCGGGACATAGCATCGGCACCTTACCCCTAGATTGAGGTTCATAGAAGGACCGACAACTCTTCAAATGGTTCAATGGTGTAAGTATGTTTGCGAGTTAATAATGAAAACATAACCATGTTGCGTGTGATACAGGTACCAAATTGGTACGTATGAGAAATGAGCTCATTAGAGAGCATATAACTTGTATGGATGATAATGAGTAAGTCATAATTATGCTTATCCTTGTGTTATGATCATGATGATTATTGATAAATTGTTGTTGTATGTTTATGTATATGCAACTTACTAAGCTTTTATGCTTACCCTCTTTCCTTTCCATTTTCTTATAGTGCCACCTATTTAGCTCGAGGATCACTTGGAGTCAAAGATATCGATCACACTATCATCCGAAACATTCGGTATAGTTGGATTTATATTTTTTAGTATGGCATGTATAGGGCTTAGACTTGATTATTTTGTGTCCTTAAGCATGGGCCTAATGTGTAGGCTTGGGATAAGTCCCATACTTTGAATTTGGTTTTGATATTAACTATTACTCATTTTGATTATGCAAATATGATATTTCCTTGGTTGAGTATATTGCCTTAGGAAAGAATGTCTATTGTAACTGATTTGGTTGTATGGTATAGACTAGAATTGATGTTGGTTGAGTTTGTGTTAATTTGTGTAAATAAGGGTGGCAAATAGGCTTGGTAAATTGCCTTATTTTGTCCACACGGGTAGGCACACGGGCATGTGTCTAGGCCATGTGTGACACATGGTCAGCCCCATGGGCGTGTGATGAGGCCGTGTGTCCCCTGTACGTAAAAATTTCAAGTTAGTATGCATGGTAATAACTGCATGGGCGGAGACACGGCTGTGTGTCTCAGTCGTGTGAAGGACATGGCCTAGCACACAGGCATGTGCTATGCCCGTGTGACATGTTGGGTGTGCTGATGTCAGAAACAGAATACTCAAGTTTTCTCACACAGGCAAAGACACGGGTGTGTCAAGGCCGTGTGAGCAACACCGGCCAGGGACATGGGTGTGTGTCCAGGTCTGTGAAGTCTACACTTGAATTTTGTAAAATGGTGTAAATAAATTAGCCACACGGGTAAGGGACACGGGCGTGTCCCTAGGTATTTAGGCCGTGTGAGACACACGGGTCATCAACACGGCCATGTTAGGATGGTCACACGAGCGTGTTACCTTTCCACAAGGGCGTGTGCCCTATTTTAAATGCAAAGTTTACATAGATTAGATAAGGACTCAGAAGGATTCTGAATACTTTCCAATGGTCGATCTAGGCTTCGTAGGCCCATATTAAGAGGTTTAAAGTAGAAATTGAAAAAGTTTTAAATAGGACCGAGTCTTGGTGACTTAAAATGGGTTGCATGTACGTGATCAAGTAGGTAATGCCTTGTACTCCGACCTGGCCTAGGTTACGGTTATGGGGTGTTACATTTAGTGGTATCAGAGCTATGGTTTAGTCAATTTTAGGACTAACCTAGTGAGGTTACGAGTCTAGCTATACATGCCATAAAAATATATTGATAGTGTGACAATTTCTGACGATTATGAATTATGTTTTCATATAGGAAATGGATCTTGATAGAGCCACGACGGATGACGTGGAAAGTAACGCACCGGCTCCCGCTGATGGGCCAAGGCGGAGAGGCTAGAGAAGCCTTCGAATGATGGATGCTTGGTATACAGAGTTTGTTCATGCGAATCCGAGCACTCCACCTCTCCCACCTCCTCTGATTCATCAATATGCCCCGGTAGCTCCGCAAGGTGCAGACATGTTTAGAAGAGAGAAGCCTCCGGTAGACAAGATCTGGAAACAAGGGGCCTAAGAATTTCGGGCTAGTATAGATGATGACCTGGAGAGGGCAAAGTTCTGGCTAGAAAATACCATAAGGGTATTCGATAAACTGTCATGCACACTTGAAGAGTGCGTGAAGTGTGCCGTGTCACTTCTACGGGACTCGACTTATCAGTAGTGGAACACTCTTGTGTCTGTGGTACCGAGAGAGAGGACTAATTGGGAATTTTTCCAAGAGGAATTTTGGAAAAAGTACATTAGCCAAAGATTCATTGACCAAAAGAGGAAGGAATTCTTAGAGCTAAAGCAAGGTCAACTATCAGTGACGGAGTACGAGTGTGAATTTGTGAGGCTCAATAAGTATGCATGGGAATGCGTGTCTTCGAAAGCCACAATGTGCAAAATATTTGAGGATGGCCTTAATGAAGATATTCGAGTGTTTGTGGGCATCCTAGAATTAAGAGAATTTGTGGCGCTCGTCGAGAGAGCGTGTAAGACAGAGGAGTTGGTAAAGGAGAGGAGGAAAGCGGCCATTGAGTTGTGAGATTTCAAGAAGAGACAGATAGGGAAGTCACATCAGTCCTCCTCCAAAGGATCAAAGGAATTCTCCACCGGATTGAATGCTTTGGTGGGGTTTTCAAATAGAAACAAGAACCAGCAAAGCAAGTCATCTAGAGCCTAGACCACCTCGGTCGCGAGTGTCGGCAGTACTCGGCCAAATCGGCTGGAGTGTTCGCAATGTGGGAAATGTCACTTCAGTGAGTGTCGAGGAGACTGGAAGGGCTACTTCAAATGTGGGTCACTCGACCACTTCATCTATAACTGCCCCGAATTGGATGGCAGAGAGAGAAAGCAAGATGTGAAAGCAAGTAGTGCTCCCTCGAGGGGTAGACTACAGAAGAACCCAAGCAGTGGAGCCAACAGCAGAAGTACCCCTAGAGATACTGCAGTGGGGTCTGAGGGCAGGGCTCCTACAAGGACCTATGCGATACGAGCCCATGAAGAGGCAGAGTCTCCCGATGTAATCACTAGTACTTTTTCTATCCACAATATAGCTATTGTTGCTTTAATTGACCTGGGATCTACCCACTCGTATATTTTCCTGGAATTAATACCCCGTATGAGCATGATAGTAGAGTCTATCGAGTTTGTGATAAAAATGTCTAACCCGTTAGGCAAGCATGTGTTAGTAGACCAAGTATGTAGAAATTATCCTTTGACAATTAGAGGCCATTGTTTTTTGGCCAACTTGATGTTGTTGTCGTTTAATGAATTTGATGTAATCTTTGGGATGGATTGGTTGGCCTCCCATAGTGTTGTAGTAGATTGTGGGCGAAAAGTAATAGAGTTGAGATGTGAAGACAGGAATGTTCTTCAAGTTGGACCAGATGAGTCAGAAAATATACTGGTAGTAATATCGTCATTGACTGCTGAGAAATATTTGAAAAAAGAATATGAGGCTTATATAGCTTTTGTGCTGAATACTCAAGTGTATAAGTTAAAGATTGAATCAGTGCCAGTAGTCTGCGAGTTTACAAATTTATTCCTAGAAGAATTACTCGGATTACCTCCAGCGAGGCAGGTTGAGTTTGAGATTGAATTAGTCCCTGAAATGGCACCCATCTCGATCGCCCCGTATAGGATGGCTCCAACGGAATTGAAAGAGTTGAAAGCACAGTTGCAAGAGCTAACAGACAAGGGTTTTGTGAGACCGATCTTTTCCCCGTGGGGTGCTCTGATACTCTTTGTGAAGAAGAAAAATGGGTCGATGAGACTATGCATCGACTATAGAAAACTCAATAAAGTAACAGTGAAAAACAAGTATCCTTTGCCAAGGATTGACGATTTGTTCGATCAGCTGAAGTGAGCCATCGTGTTTTCTAAGATCGACCTAAGGTCTGGCTACTATCAGCTAAGAGTTAAAGAGAAAGATGTACCGAAGACTGCATTTCAAACAAGATACGGGCATTATGAGTTCCTCGTCATGCCTTTTGGCTTGACTAATGCCCTGGCGATTTTTATGGATCTGATGAACCGCATTTTCAGGCCGTATTTGGATAAGTTTGTCATCGTCTTCATCGATGACATATTAATTTACTAGCGTGATGAGGGTGAGCACGCGGATCATCTGAGAGTTGTATTGCAAACCTTAAGAGACAAGCAGTTGTACGCCAAATTCAGTAAGAGCGAATTTTGGCTTAAAGAGGTCGGGTTCTTAGGACACATCGTGTCAGGTGACAGGATCCGAGTGGACCTAAGCAAGATTTTAGCTACTGTTGAGTGGAAACCGCCAAGGAATATGATAGAGGTCTGAAGCTTTTTGGGTTTGGTCAGATACTATAGACGGTTTGTAAGCGGATTATCTATGATAGCTACCCTGATGACTAAACTATTGCAAAAAGATGTCAAGTTTGAATGGACGGAAAAATGGTAGCAAAGTTTTGAGAAATTAAAGGCTTTTTTAACGGAAGCCTCGGAGTCGGGTAAGAGATTTGTGATTTATAGCGATGCCTCCTTGAATGGGTTGGGGTGCGTGCCCAAGAAAGAAGGCAAGGTCATAGAGTTGGCTGCCATTGTGTTTACATTGAAAATCTAGAGACATCATCTGTATAGCAAGAAATGTCGTGTATTTACCGACCATAAGAGCTTAAAATACTTGATGACACAGAAGGATTTGAATTTGCGGCAACACCAATGGTTAGAACTAATAAAAGATTATGAGTTGATTATTGACTACCATATAGGAAAAGCGAACGTGGTTGCCGATGCTTTGAGTAGAAAGTTGTTGTTTGCCTTGAGAGCCTTGAATGCTTAGTTGACAGTGTCCAATGAGGGTTCAATTTTAGCAGAGTTGAGGGCTAAATTGACATTTCTTCAAGAGATCCGTGAAGCTCAGAAAGGTGATAAGAAATTACAAGCTAAGGTGGCTCAGTGTGAATTGGAAATTGAATCAGACTTTAGTATTGATGCCGATGGATGTATAATGTACCGGGACAGAGTTTGTGTACCCAAGAACAATGAACTTATTCAAAAGATCTTGAGTGAGGCTCATAGTAGTGGTTTGTCCGTCTATCCAAGAGGTGTGAAAATGTACAACGACCTTAAGAAAATGTATTGGTGGTCGGGTATGAAAAGAGACATTTCAGAGTTTGTGTCCAAGTGCCTAGTATGTCAACAAGTAAAGGCTAAACATCAAGTACCTTCGGGTCTACTTCAGCCTATCATGGTCCTCGAGTGGAAGTGGGATTAGATCACTATGGATTTTGTGGTGGGTTTGTCGTTAACCCTTAAAAAGAAAGATGAAGTGTGGGTTGTTATGGATAGGCTAACTACGTTAGCAAATTTTATACCAGTGCATACCGATTACTCCCTCGAGAAATTAGCCGACTTATATATTTCTGAGATTGTGAGGCTTCATGGAGTGCCAATATGTATTATCTCAGATCGAGACCCGAGATTTACCTCGAGGTTCTAGAAGAAGTTACAAGAGGCTTCGGGAACTAAGTTGAGTTTTAGTACGGCATTTCATCCGCAAACCGACGGGCAGTCGGAAAGAGTAATTCAAGTTTTAGAGGACATGTTGCGATGTTGTGTTCTTGAATTTCATGGAAGTTGGGAAAGATACTTACCATTAGTTGAATTCGCCTACAACAACAGTTATCAAACAAGTTTGAAAATGGCACCTTATGAGGCTTTGTACGGACGAAAATGTCGAACGCCCCTATACTAGATTGAGCTAAGAGAAAAATAGATTCATGGGGTCGACTTGGTCAAGGAGACCGAAGAAAAATTTAAGGTGATTCGTGATTATTTAAAGGCTGCTTTGGATAGAAAGAAATCCTATGCGGATTTAAAACGAAAAGAAATCGAGTTTCAAGTTGGTGATAAGGTATTTTTAAAAGTATCTCCTTGGAAAAATGTCCTCAGATTTGGCAGAAAGGGAAAATTAAGTCCACGTTTTATCGGACCTTATAAGGGGATTGAGAAAATTGGATCGGTAGCCTACCAGTTAAGATTTCCATCGGAATTGGAAAAGGTCCGTGATGTATTCCATGTATTCATGCTACGCAGATACCGCTCTGACCCTTCGCATGTGATTGAGCCGACAGAGGTTGAGATTCATCTAGATATGACCTATGGAGAAGAACCATCAAGATTTTGGCTTGGGAAATCAAACAGTTGAGGAATAAAAGTATAGCACTCGTGAAAGTTTTGTGGCATAGACATGGAGTCAAAGAAGCCACGTGGGAACTAGAGGAGGCGATGAAAGAACAGTACCCGAACTTATTCATCGGTAAGATTTTTGAGGACGAAAATCCCTAAGGGAGAGAATTGTAACAGCCTGATTTAGGGCCTAGTCGGAATAGTGGTCTCAGGACCGCAAACTTGAAGTTCAAAAAATTATTTTTATTATTATTATGAGGTTATATCCTGATTATATTAGTGTATGAAAAATTTAGTGAGTTAATTTTGATATTTTCGTGCCCGATTGCAAAAAAGGGCTAAATCACAAAAAGGGTAAAAGTTGCATTTTAGTACCCAAACGTGTTAAATAGCTAGAGGTCTAAAATTGGGGGTATTTAAAGTGAAATTAGACCCTTAAATATGGATTGGCCGGCCATGAGACAAGATTTTTCAAGTGGTCAATTTGTTAGGTAAGTGATGTCATTTTATGTGATAAAATAGTACCCTAAATGCCTAGCCTTCATCTTTTCCATCCATTCTCTTCTTCTTGACCAATTATACCAGCAAAAGAAAGGGTTTTGAGAGCTTGAAACTTTCAGCCACTTAGCCTCTCTACAAGTAAGTGATTTTAATGAGTTTTCTTGAAGATTTTTACATTTTTGGAACCCCTAAAGCATTAGCTTTCATATTAGGGGACTATTTTGAAAAATGATTAAGAGTTTAGGGTTTTTCCATGGATTTACTTGTGATTTTTGCTAAGTTTTTATGGAATAATATGAATCTTAAAAGAGTTCTAAACAACTTTTGTGAAAGGTGTTAGCATGAAAACACCTAAAGGGACTATTTTGCATAAGTTGCAAAAATAGGTGATAAGTGTCTGAAATAGTGGAATTTTGGGGTTGCGATAGGATTAAAAAGAGTTTGACTTGGCTTGATATATGAAGAAATTTGATAAAAATTGATTTTCGATCATAAGGGTAAAATGGTCATTTTACCAAAGATGTGAATTTGTGGTGGCCTAATTATAATTAGTGACTAAATGAGTGCTTTTTGTTATTCTAGATCAATTTTTGCCAAATCCGAACCTAGACCAGGGGAAAGCCAAGCAAATCGACTAAACCAACTAGTCGAGTACATTTTGTAAACTGAGGTAAGTTGTATGCAAATGAAGCAACTATATTATTAATATATGTGTTTAAGTCGTCATTGAATGGATATAGCATGAATTGCTTGATTGCGTATTGAGAATGCATAAAGACAATGAGATGATAGAACTCCCGTTAGAACACTATATACCAAATATTCTAGCTGTGACATTTGGGTTACTTGTATGAGCTAGAGTAAGACATGTCTGGGACATGCGTCGGCCACATTCTGTTAGCCAGTGTAAGACCATGTTTGGGACATGGCATCGGCATTGAGATGAGCGCTAGAGTAAGACGTGTCAGGGACATGAATTGGCCTTGATAATGATAGTCAGTGTAAGACCATGTCTGGGACATGGCATCGACTTGAGATGTGAGCCAGTGTAAGACTATGTCCGGGACATAGCATCGGCACCTTACCCCTAGATTGAAGTTTATAGAAGGACCAGCAACGCACCGAATGGTTCAATGGTGTAAGTATGTTTGCGAGTTAATAATGAAAACATAATCATGTTGCGTGTGATACAGGTACCAAATTGGTACGTATGAGAAATGAGCTCATTAGAGAGCATATAACTTGTATGGATGATAATGAGTAAGTCATACTTATGCTTATCCTTGTGTTATGATCATGATGATTATTGATAAATTGCTGTTGTATGTTTATGTATATGCAACTTACTAAGCTTTTATGCTTACCCTCTTTCCTTTCCATTTTCTTATAGTGCCACCTATTTAGCTCGAGGATCACTTGGAGTCACAGATATCGATCACACTATCGTCCGAAACATTCGGTATAGTTGGATTTATATTTTTTAGTATGGCATGTATAGGGCTTAGACTTGATTATTTTGTGTCCTTAAGCATTGGCCTAATGTGTAGGCTTGGGATAAGTCCCACACTTTGAATTTGGTTTTGATATTAACTATTACTCATTTTGATTATGCAAATATGATATTTCCTTGGTTGAGTATATTGCCTTAGGAAAGAATGTCTATTGTAACTGATTTGGTTGTATGGTATAGACTAGAATTGATGTTGGTTGAGTTTGTGTTAATTTGTGTAAATAAGGGTGGCAAATAGGCTTGGTAAATTGCCTTATTTTATCCACACGGGTAGGCACACGGGCGTGTGTCTAGGCCATGTGTGACACATGGTCAGCCCCATGGGCGTGTGATGAGGCCGTGTGTCCCCTGTACGTAAAAATTTCAAGTCAGTATGCATGGTAATAACCGCATGGGCGGAGACACGGCTATGTGTCTCAGCCGTGTGAAGGACATGGCCTAGCACACAGGCATGTGCTATGCCCGTGTGACATGTTGGGTGTGCTGATGTCAGAAACAGAATACTCAAGTTTTCTCACACGGGCAAAGACACGGGTGTGTCAAGGCCATGTGAGCAACACCGGCCAGGGACATGGGTGTGTGTCCAGGTCTGTGAAGTCTACACTTGAATTTTGTAAAATGGTGTAAATAAATTAGCCACACGGGTAAGGGACACGGGCGTGTCCCTAGGTGTTTAGGCTGTGTGAGACACACGGGTCATCAACACGGCCATGTTAGGATGGTCACACGGGCGTGTTACCTTTCCACACGGACGTGTGTCCTATTTTAAATGCATAGTTTGCATAGATTGGATAAGGACCCAGAAGGATTCCGGATGGTTTCCAATGGTCGATCTAGGCCTCGTAGGCCCATAATAGGAGGTTTAAAGTAGAAATTGAAAAAGTTTTAAATAGGACAGAGTCTTGGTGACTTAAAATGGGTTGCATGTACGTGATCAAGTAGGTAATGCCTTATACTCCAACCTGGCCTGGGTTACGGATATGGGGTGTTACATAAGTCACACTTACCGACCCTACAGTAGGCCCAAAGTCGACTTGGGTGACCTGTGCAACCTTACAGAACATTTTAGAAAAATGGGTTCACACGCCTATGTGGCCTGCCTGTGTGGGCCCAGATGCTCGTATGGCCTACATAGCCTAAATTGGCCTTGGCCATATGGATCACACAGCCTGGCCCAAGAATCCCACAAGCCCGTGTGGCCTACATGGCCAAATTGGTTGGGCCCGTTTCTTGCACACGGCCTCGCCGACCATCGCACGGCCGTGTTAGTCACATGCACCCGTGTCTTGCGCGCACGGCCTGACTTGTCATTCATACTACTGTGTTAGTAACGTGCCTGCCACACGGGCTACCACACGCTCATGTGGCACCGACAGTAGGCTTTTTCAGCTTTTCGTCGAGACTCATTTTCAGTGTTTCGGGTAGACACATGGATCGTTTTTGGTGCCCTTGTACTCTTGAGCAATCTCGAACCTATAATTAAACACAGTTACGCTCAGAAACCTACTTAGAGCTCGATTATAATGAAACCCAAAACTTACCATAATCCAGTATGAGTGTTTAGCACTTACCACAACACACTAATCGATTGATTATGACCCCACGATTGGAGAACCGCAATTCTCTTATAATGGTGGTGCCAAAATGACCAATCAAAAATTCCAACTTAATAACTTAATCTGAAAACATTAAGGCTTTCCCAAAAGGAAAACTTACCAAGCGCGTGACCAAATGATGAACAATCGTGACTATAGAAAGAGAAAAGAAAAACGCAAATGGAGGGATATTCAATGGAGTTTTCAGCAGTAAGAAAAACCAAAAGTATGGGAAACTGAAATTCTGAGAAGGGAAACCAAAAAAAAAAGGTCAGTAGGAGAGAATGATAGTTTTTTTTGGAAAATTGAAACTAATTAGATAACCTCTGATTCTCTCCACTACTCCACCACACAGCATTTTACTAAAACTCAAACTCCTACACGACACTAGTAGCAAAAAAATAAATCCCTTGCTCACGTAGGGATTCGAACTCAAGACCACCAGGATAATAACACTCCTCTTAACCACCAGACTAACAGACCCATTCTGATATAATTTTATCAATAGTTAAACAAAAGCTTATTGAGCAAGGTTAAGGCTTTATTCAAAAAAAACTCAAAATTAGCCAAATGCAAGGATAGAACTTAGGACCTTTCACACACACCCAAAACACTTAACCACTAAAGTAAATACTCAATTGTGTGTCAATTTATTGTAGAAGTAGAAATATAAAATTTGGGGCGTTACAACTCTACCCCCTAAAAGAAAATTTCGGCCTCAAAATTTACCTGATCAGAATAGATGAGGATATTGTTGACGCATCGCATCCTCATACTCCTATGTAGCCTCCTCAGTGCTATGATTCTGCCATAGCACTTTCACTAAAGGGATGGATTTCCTCCTCAGAATCTTAACGTCGTGATCCAGAATCTAAACCAGCTCCTCCTCAAAGGTCAGATCTGGCCAAACTTCAATCTCTTCAATAAGAATAATATGCGTGGGATCAGAGCGATAGTACCTCAACATCGAGACGTGGAACACATCATGAATGCGATCTAGCTCTGGAGGTAACTCCAACTAATAAGTGACCGGTCCCACTTGTTTTAGAATCTGGTACGACTCAATAAACCTAGGGCTCAACTTGCCCTTGCAATCGAACCTCAGAAGCCTCTTCCATGACGAGACCTTCAAAAACATGAAATCCCCCACAAAATACTCAATCTCACGTCTCTTCAAATCTGCATAAGACTTCTGCCTATCAGAAGCTTCTTTTAGACGATCCCTAATCAATCTAACCTTATCCTCTATCTTGGAGACTAATTCAAGACCCAAAACACGTCGTTCGCCTAATTCAATCCAACATAAGGGAGTACAACACTTACGACCATACAGTGCCTCGTAAGGAGCCATCTGAATGCTAGCCTAGAAGCTGTTATTATAGGCGAACTCAGCTAATGGTAGATAGTCCTCCTAACTACCTCGAAAGTCAATCACACAGCTCTTCAACATATCCTCCAATATCTGAATCACCTTATCCAATTTACCATCTGTCTGAGGATGGAAAATAGTACTGAAGTCTAATCTTGATCCCGGAGCCTCATGTAGTTTTCTTCTAGAACTGAGACGTGAAACGAGGATCCCTATCAGAGATGATCGAGACAGGTACCCCATAAAGTCTCACTATTTCAGAAATGTAGAGTTTAGCCAACTTTTGCAAAAAGAAGTCTGTCCTAACTGAGATGAAGTGAGCAGGTTTGGTCAATCGATCCACGATGACCCAAACAGAATCCTTCTTAGTGGGTGTTAGAGGCAACCCTCTAACGAAGTCCATCGTTACTCGCTCCCATTTCCATAATGGTATCTTTATTGACTGCAACAAACCCGAAGGTAACTGATGCTCAGCCTTAACCTGCTAACAAGTCAAACAGTGAGCAACGAAGCCAGTAACTTCATGCTTCAACCCTGGCCATCAATACAACTCTTGCAGATCTCGGTACATTTTATTTCTGCCGGAATACATAGCATAAGGGCTACTATGTGCCTCCCTCAGAATCGACAGTCTCAAATCCTCATCATTCGGTACACAAATCCGACCACGAAAACACAATACCCCATCCTAATTAATCCCAAAATTTGTCGTAGCAGCACTTTCGACCTGACAAAAACGTAAATCAAAAGGCTTATCCTCAAACTGTTTATTTCTAATCTGATCAATCCATGTCGGTCTCACTTGAAGTTTTGCTGTAACACCCCTTACTCGTACCTGAGATCGGGACCGAATACGAGGCGTCACCAGACATGAACTTGAATATTTTCAGGAAATACGGGTTATAAAACTTTATTCCAATATAAAATAGATCAAATTGCATCGTAATGTCCCTATTATGGGCCTACGAGGCCCTAAACATACATTGAGAATGATTCGGGACAAAATCGAGAACTTACGAAAGTTCATAAAAGTTTTCCTAAGTAAAGCCTCACATGCCCGTGTGGAGGCAATGCACACACCCATGTGCTTTGGCACACGCCCGTGTCCCCTACCCGTGTTGAATTTATGAAAATTATTTTTCATTTCGAACCTATAGGGGTTTTCACACGGCCGAGCACATACCCGTGTCCCTGGCCCATGTCCTTCACACGGCTTAGACACGTCTATGTGGCCGCCCGTGTCCAAAAACTCGAGCATTCTGTTTGTGATGTCAGCATGCATTTAGGGGCACACGGCCAAGACACATGCCTGTGTGATATGGGACACGCCCATGTCCTTTCCCAGTGTGTGTACTACCATGCATTCTGACTTAAAATTTAGGTGCAGGGGACACACGACCATACCACACGCCCATAGGAGTGATCTATGTGTCACACACGGCCTAGACACACGCCCGTGTGTCTACCCGTGTGGACCTTATTAGGCTATTTTCCAAGCCTTTGGTCACCCTCTACATCACTTATACTTAAAGGTTACCAAAATATAAAGTAAGACTTGATTGTACACTTACAAATAACCATAATAAACCTCATTGCATGTAAACCTCATATCATCGGTTTAACACATACTAGGTTATTTCAATAGTTTTAAGGATTTCCATGTCCCGTAAACACTTTTAAAATTGGCTCATTATTATAACTCATTGCCAATTATGGTCAAGCCATCCCATGCAAACATAAGCATGCATAAATTTGTAGTTTATAGCCTACTTCAAAATGAGCTAATTCTCATGCCCATATACAAAAAGATAGGTATAGCTTTACATGCCTTAATTTTGGCGAATCAAATGAAATATATAACAAAATAAACCAAAAGCCCTATACATGCCATTGAACCAAATAAAAGTGTCTTTATACCAAAGCTGGACTAGTTGATAGTGTGTCGACTCTCCAACCGTCTTCCAATCTTTACATGTCCTCGAGCTCTGTAAGACTGGTAAAAGAGAAGGGTAAGAATTTACATGCTTAATAAGCCCGAATAACTGGAAAGTAAACTTATCGAGTAATTAGCATACAACCATGTTAAGCAATTAAACCAACAAGAATGAAATGGTTTCCCTATCACATGCACTCAATCAACAAGTTAGCCACAATAATAATGCACCATGTAATTTGTCTTAGATGAGCTCATCATTCATCATTTCATTTATATACATCATATTAATCCCGTTGAGTTTCTAGGAAATCCCGATGGATTATCCATTTATCGTCAATTCATAAGAATGATCATTTCAGGTATGCACTTCCGCGAACCCCACATTTTACGGCGGGATTACCAGCCCAGGCTAAATCCCCCGTGTGGTAAACTCATAAGGTGATATCGGGATTACCAATCCAGGCTAAATCCCTTATAGCGACAAACACCCTTAATGAGCTCATATCTGAATTACCAGTCCAGGCTAAATTCAGACCCTAATCGTATTACCCGTTCGGGCTAAATCCACAATGCACACATATTCTTCGGGAGGCTCGATCACTCAAGAAAAACCCATCCGGTCTAGATCCTTTTTATATTTGAGATCAACAGATTACCCGTCTGGGCTAAATCCTTTTCTGCAACGCATACAGGATCTCAAGTCATGTAAGCCATAGTTTATACACCGAACTTCCTTTTTAACCTCAACCGGGACATTTATTAACATGTCATTATTAAAGATACATTTCATGTATTTTCATGCCATCATTAAATGAAATTATCATACATTCATAAATCATGCAATTAGGCATATTATGAGTTTACTTTAAGTTATTCGAACTTACCTGGTACTCATCTCGGTATCGTGTTTCTTTTATTCTGAAACCTTTCATTTTCCTCAATCGACCTCCAAAATTTGTTTCCTCAGGGTCTATAACAATAAAAAGAAATCATTAACCACTCACATTATACTTTTCAAGTCTAAATTTCACCCCTGGTCCAAATGATCATTTTGCCCCTAACCTTTTACATTTTTACGATTTAGTCCCTAGGCTCGTATAATGAAATGCATGAAATTTTTACATTCCCCAAGTCTAGCCGAATGTTCTTTCCTCTTATGGAAGCCCACATTTTTCCATTATGTCACATTTCTACCTCACATTTTACACCATTTGCAAAAAGGTCCTTTTAGTGGTTTTTCATGAAAATCACCTAGGAAAAGATGTTTAACACACATCCAACTTCCATACTTCTCTATAAACGATGAAAATACAAGTAACTCATGCATGGGTAAATCTCTAAAGATGAACCTAGCATGAAATATGGGTATAAATAGAGAGAGTAAGCTATGGGGATTTCAAAAATACGAAGAACATTAAAAACGGGGCTTGGGAGCACTTACTATTAAGCTTGAAAATGTTGAAAACCCTAGCTATGGAGACTTGTGAGTTTAGGCTGGACAAGGAAGAAGAATGACTGATTTTTGCCTTCTTTTTCCCATTTTATTTTATTAAATTGCCAAATGACCAAAATGCCTTTAAGCCATTTCTTTAAGATTTCATCCATACAAGCCCATTTTTGTCCAAAATCATAGAAATTGGGCAAATTGCTCTTCAAAACCTTCTAATTTATAATCTAAAGCAATTTCATACAAATTACTTCTAGAATCCATGTTTTAAAATTTATTCAATTTGGTCCTTATTTTCCAATTAGACACCTTACTTATAGAATTCCTTCATGAAACTTTATCACATGCATATTATCATATTCTAGACCTCATAATAATCATAAAATAAATATTTTGATGTTGGATTTGTGGTCCCGAAACTACTATTCTGACTAGGCCCTATTTTAGGATGTTACATTTCTCCCCCTTAGGGACTTTCGTCCTCGAAAGTCTTACTAGTAAACAGGTTCAGATATTGGCTTCTCATGGTTTCTTCCAGCTCCCATGTAGCCTCTTCCACACCATGTCAATGCCATAAAACCTTTACTAAAGCCACATCTTTATTTCTCAACTGTTTAATCTCACGAGCCAAAATCTTGACCAGTTCCTCTCCATAAGTCATATCTGGTCTAATCTAAATCTCTACCGGTGAAATCACATGAATGGGGTCTGATCGATATTGCCTTAACATGGATACATGAAACACGTCGTGAATCTTTTCCAATTCGGGTGGTAATGCCAAACGATAGGCTAATGGTTCAACTCTGTCGTGATCTAGTATGGTCCGATAAATCGCAGACTCAATTTGCCTTTCCGACCAAATCTCAATACCTTTTTTCCATGGAGATACTTTCAAGAATACTCTATCTCCAACTTGGAACTCAATCTCTTTTCTTTTAAGATCAGCATATGACTTTTGCCTATCCGATGTCGCTTTTAAACGGTCTCGTATCACTTTAACCTTTCTTTAGTTTCCTTTATCAGATCAATTCCGTGGATCCGACTCTCTTTAAGTTCTATCCGATACAATGGAGTTCGGCACTTTCTGCCATACAAGGCCTCATAAGGTGTCATCTTCAAACTCGTTTGAAAACTGTTGTTATAGGCAAATTCTACCAATGGCAAGTACTTTTCCCAGCTACCTTGAAATTCGAGGATGCAACATCGCAACATATCCTCAAGAATCTGAATCATCCGCTCAAACTGACCATCGGTCTGCGGGTGAAAAGCCGTACTAAAACTCAATTTTGTACCCAAGGCTTCTTGTAACTTCTTCCAGAATCTCGAAGTGAACCTCGGGTCTCTGTCTGAAATAATCGACAGTGGTACCCCATGTAATCTCACAATTTCAGATATATACAAGTCGGCCAATCTATCAATAGAGTAATCTGTTCTTACCGGAATGAAATGGGCCGACTTTGTCAACTTATCCACCACAAACCATATAGCATCTTTCTTTTTCGGGGTTAATGGCAATCCTGTCACAAAATCCATAGTAACTCTGTCGCACCTCCATTCGGGGACCATCACAGGTTGTAACAAACCTGAAGGTACTTGATGTTCAGCTTTGACTTACTGACATATCAAGCATTTTGATACAAATTTGGAAATGTCTCTTTTCATGCCGTTCCACCAGTACATTTTCTTCAAATAATTGTACATCTTGGTGCTTCCTGTATGAATAGACAAACGGCTATCATGTGCTTCTTGCAAGATTTTTCGAATAAGCTCATCATCTTTGGGCACGCAAACTCTATCTCTGAACATCAAACATCCATCGGGACCGATCCAAAAATCTGATTCAATGCCCGACTCACATTGAGTTCTTTTAGCTTGCAGGTCACTATCATTAGTTAGAGCATTATAAATTTCTTGCAGAAATGTCGGCCTAGCCTCTAGCTTTGCTAAAACTGAACCATCATCAAGAAATGCTAATCGAGCGTCTATGCCTCTTAGTGCAAACAAGAATTTTCTGCCTAACGCGTCGGCGACGACATTCGCCTTTCCTGGGTGATAGTCAATGATCGGCTCATAATCATTAATTAATTCTAACTATCTCCGCTGTCTCAGATTCAATTCTTTTTGAGTAATCAAATTCTTCAAACTCTTGTGGTCTGTGAATATACGACAAGTTTCACCATATAAATAATGCCTCCAAATTTTCAAGGCAAAAACAATGGCTGCAAGCTTTAAGTCATGCGTCAGATAGTTCTTCTCGTATGGCTTCAACTGCTGTGAAGCATAGGCTATCACTTTGCCATCCTGCATAAGTACACAACCCAGTCCATTCAAGGATGCATCAATGTAGACCACAAACTCTTTTTCCGGCTGAGGTAATACTAAAACAGGAGCTTCAGTCAGCAATGCCTTTAACCTCTTAAAACTTTGCTGACACTTTTCTGTCCATTCAAACTTAACGTCTTTTTGTAGCAACCTTGTCATTGGAGTCGTTATCATGGAGAATCCTTTCACAAATCTTCGGTAGTAACTGACTAAGCCCAAAAAGCTTCTAACCTCGGTTACATTTTTAGGCAGTTTCCATTCAACAATAGCAGAGATCTTACTTAGATCAACTCGGATGCCTTTACCCGAAACAATATGACCCAGGAACCCAACTTCTTAGAGCCAAAACTCAGGTATGGCACAGACTCCCGTATTTCAAGAATCCCAATCAACAGTCTCAATCTTCAACTCCGTTTCCTTAGTGTTCAATACAAAAGCAAGGTAGGCTTCACACCTTTTTCTCATATATCTCTGAGCAACCCTCGCTATGATTACAACCAGTGGCATACCCAATTCTCTTGAATCAACCCATAAAATCTCACCATCTGGGCATTTCAATTCAATATACTTGCTACCACAGTTTACAATTACTTCATGCAGGGCTAACCAATCCATACCAAGTATTACATCAAACTCATCAAATGGTAACAACATAAGGTTAGCCGGAAAGCATTGACCCTAAATCGTCAAAGGACAATCAACCAGACACCAATCTCTAACAATCAACTAGAACTGATTTGCCTAATGGGTTCAAAACTCTAATAATAAATTTCGTAGGTTCAATGGGTATGTTCATACTAGACACCAATATCATGCAAATGTATGTATGCGTCGACCCTGGATCAATTAAGGCAATAACACATGTATTAAAAAGAGAAAAAGTACCCGTTATGACGTCAGGAGCAGAGGCTTCCTCTCGAGCGCACATTGCATACGTTCTTGCCGGGACTCGAGCCTTTGATTTTGTAGTGTCTTTAGCCGCAACTCGACTACGACTAGCACTTCCAGGATATCTCAGAGGTCTACCTCGTGCAATGGGAGCACCTGACTTCAGGGCTACTTCCACTTCTTTTTCGTTTCGCTTTGGGCAGTCCCTGAGGAAGTGGTCAAGAGAACCACATCTAAAACATGCACTGCTCTTCATTCGACACTCTCCAGAGTGAAATTTGTTACAACTTTTACATTTTGGCTTTTGGTCATCTACACTCCCCACACTAGTCGCCATCGGGGAGGAAGACTTCTGATTACGTCGCTTGGAGCCTCTCGCTCTACCCGAATACCCTACAGATGAAGTGGAGCGTTCATGTTGACTCTTTGATTTCTTTGTGGGAAACGAGAGCGCCTTACTGCTGGATATCTTGCCTGAAACTCTAGCCTCTCTCTTTTCTTGCTTTCTTTCATTATTGAGCTCCCCGGCCTTCTTAGCCCAATTAACTAATGCGGCGAACTCCCGTATTTCAAGAATCCCAATCAACAGCTTGATTTTCACATTCAGACCTTCATCGAAGCGTTTACACATTTCTGACTCAGTTTGAACCCATTTAGTTGCATACTGACTGAGCCTTACAAGCTCCCTTTCTTATTCTGCTACAGTCTTATTTCCTTGTTTGAGTTCCAGGAACTTCTTTCACTTCAAGTCTAAGAACCTTTGACTGATTTATTTGTTCTTATACTCTGCTTGGAAAAATTCCCAAGTGATATTTTCCTTTGGCACCACTGAAGATACGGTCTTTCACCAGTGGTATGCAAAATTCTTCAGGAGAGACACGGTACACTTTAAGCATTCCTCAGGTGTGCACGATAATTCGTCTAGTACCCGTGTAGTATTCTCGAGCCAGAACTTGGCTTTCTCAGCATCATCATCGATCTTAGCTCTGAATTCCTTAGCCTCATACTTTCTAAGCTTATCTATAGGGGCTTTACCAATTCTTACCAGTGCCATATCTCGTGGCAATTCCTCATCAGGTTGGTTAGGGGGCAGGGGAGGTCGTGGTATGTTGGGGCGATTCCTCAAATAATCCCCAAACAATTCATCCATCATGTCAAAGAAGGCGGCTCTAGCCTCTTCTCGGCCTTCAAACATAAGACTTCTACTACTACCAGAAATAGCTCGTTGTATGGAAGCTGGAGCATGGCTCTCAGCTCCCTCAGACTCATCTTGTGCTTGATTGGAAGGCATTTACTATATTCAAAAACATTTTAAACAGTTAGGAGATGTCACACTATCAATGTTCGAATAATGTCATGTATAGCAAAACTCGATACTCTCTACGGTAGTCTTAGAACCGACTAAATCGTAGCTCTGATACCACTAAATGTAACACCCCTTACCCGTACCTGAGACCGGGACCGGATACGAGGCGTCACCAGACAAGAACTTGAACATTTTCAGGAAATACGGGTTATAAAATTTTATTCCAATATAAAATAGATCAAATTGCATCGTAATGTCCCTATTATGGGCCTACGAGGCCCTAAACATACATTGAGAACGATCCAGGACTAAATCGAAAACTTACGAAAGTTCATAAAAATTTTCATAGGTAAAGCCTCACACACCCGTGTGGAGGCAATGCACACGTCCGTGTGCTTTGGAACTCGCCCGTGTCCCCAACCCGTGTTGAATTTATGGAAATTATTTTTCATTTCGAACCTACAGGGGTTTTCATGCGGCTGAGCACATGCCCGTGTCCCTGGCCCGTGTCCTTCACATTGCCTAGACACGCCCATGACCAAAATCTCAAGCATTCTGTTTATGACGTCAGCATGCATTCAGGGGCACACGGCCAAGACACACGCCCGTGTGATATGGGACACGCTTGTGTCCTTCACCTGTGTGTATACTACCATGCATTTTAACTTAAAATTTAGGTGCAGGGGACACACAGACATACCACACGCCCATACGAGTGATCCATGTGTCACACACGGCCTAGACACACACCCGTGTGTCTACCCGTGTGGACCTTATTAGGCTATTTTCCAAGCCTTTGGTCACCCTCTACATCACTTATACTTAAAGGTTACCAAAATACAAAGCAAGACATGATTGTACACTTACAAATAACCTTAATAAACCTCATTGGATGTAAACTTCGTATCATCGGTTTAACACATGCTAGGTTATTTCCTTAGTTTTAAGGATTTCCATGTCCGTTAACACTTTTAAATTTGGCTCATTATTATAACACATTGCCAATTATGGTCAAGCCATCCCATGCAAACATAAGCATGCATAAATTTGTAGGTCATAGCCTACTTCAAAATGAGCCAATTCCCATGCCCATATACAAAAAGATAGGTATATATTTACATGCCTTCATTTTGGCGAATCAAATGACACATATAACAAAATAAACCAAAAGCCCTATACATGCCATTGAACCAAATAAAAGTGTCTTTATACCAAAGCTGGACTAGTTGATAGTGTGTCGACTCTCCAACCGTCTTCCAATCTTTACAAGTCCTCGAGCTCTGTAAGACTGGGAAAAGAGAGGGGTAAGCATTTACATGCTTAATAAGCTCGAATAACTGGAAAGTAAACTTACCGAGTAATTAGCATACAACCATGTTAAGCAATTAAACCAACAAGAATGAAATGGTTTCCCTATCACATGCACTCAATCAACAAGTTAGCCACAATAACAATGCACCACGTAATTTGTCTTAGATGAGCTTATTATTCATTATTTCATTTATATACATCATATTAATCCCGTTGAGCTTCTAGGAAATCCCGATGGATTATCCATTTACCGTCAATTCATAAGAATGATCATTTCAGGTATGCACTCCCGCGAACCTCACATTTTATGGCGGGATTACCAGTCCAGGCTAAATCCCCCGTGTCGTAAACTCATAAGGTGATGTTGGGATTACTAGTCTAGGCTAAATCCCTTATAGCAACAAACACCCTTAATGAGCTCAGATCTGAATTACCTGTCCAAGCTAAATTTAGACCCTAATTGGATTACCCGTCCGGGCTAAATCCACAATGCACACATATTCTTTGGGAGGCTCGATCACTCAAGGAACACCCGTCCAGGCTAGATCCTTTTTATATTTGAGAACAACGGATTACCTGTCCAGGCTAAATCCTTTTCTACAACACATGCAAGATCTCAATTCATGTAAGCCATAGTTTATTCACCGAACTTCCTTTTTTACCTCAACCGGGACATTTATTAACATGTCATTATTAAAGATACATTTCATGTATTTTCATGCCATCGTCAAATGTAATTATCATACATTCATAAATCATGCATTTAGGCAAATTATTAGTTTACTTTAAGTTATCCGAACTTACCTGGTACTCGTCTCGGTATCGTGTTTCGGTTATTTCGAAACCTTTCGTTTTCCTCGATCGACCTCCGAAATTTGTTCCTTTGGGTCTATAACAATAAAAATAAATCATTAACTACTCACATTATACTTTTCAAGTCTAAATTTCACCATCGGTCCAAATGCCCGTTTTGCCCCTAACCTTTCACATTTTTATGATTTAGTCCCTAGGCTCATATAATGAAATGCATGAAATTTCTACATTCCCCAAGTCTAGCCGAATGTTCTTTCCTCTTATGGCAGTGCACATTTTTCCCTTTTTTCACATTTTTACCTCACATTTTACACCTTTTGGAAAAAAGTCCTTTTAGGGGTTTTTCATGAAAATCATTTAGGAAAAGATGTCTAACACACATCCAACTTTCATATTTCTCCATAAACCATCAAAATAAAAGTAAATCATGCGTGGGTAAATCTCTAAACATGAACCCTAGCATGAAATATGGGTATAAATAGAGAGAGTAAGCTACGAGGATTTCAAAAACACAAAGAACATTAAAAACAGGGCTTTGGAGCACTTACTATTAAGCTTGAAAATGTTGAAAACCCTACCCATGGAGACTTAGAAGTTTAGGCTGGACAAGGAAGAAGAATGGCTGATTTTTGCCTTCTTTTTCCCATTTTATTTCATTAAATTTCCAAATGACCAAAATGGCCTTAAGCCCTTTCTTTATGATTTCATCCATAAAAGCCCATTTTTGTCCAAAAACTTAGAAATTGGGCGAATTGCTTTTCAAAACCTTCTAATTTATAATCTAAAGCAATTTCATGTAAATTGCTTCTAGAATCCAAGTTTTGAAATTTATTCAATTTGGTCCTTATTTTCCAGTTAGACACCTTACTCATAGAATTTGTTCATGAAACTTTATCACATGCATATTCTCATATTCTAGACATCATAATAATCATAAAATAAATATTTTGATGTCAGATTTGTGGTCTCGAAACCACTATTCTGACTAGGCCTTATTTCAGGATGTTACATCTGCCAACAGGCTTCCATCATCGAATAAACTAAGTCTAGCAAACATCGCTCTCAGATCGGTCACAGCCCTACGGCTTAATGCATCGGCCATTACATTGGCCTTACCACGATGATACTCAATGGTGCAGTCATAATACTTAAGTAGCTCAACCCATCCACGCTGCCTAAGATTCAACTCCTTTTGGGTGAGGAGATATTTGAGGCTCTTATGATCAATATAGATAGTAGACTTCTCACCGTACAGATAGTGCCTCAAAATTTTCAGGGTGAAGACTACTGCTGCCAACTCCAAATCGTGCGTTGAATAATTAGCCTCATGTATCTTGATCTAACGAGATGCATAAGCAACCACCTTAGTTTCCTACATCAGAACGCAACCTAGACCCACATGCAATGCATCATTGTATACCATAAAGTCTCTACCAGGCTCAAGCTGTATCAGAACAGAAGCCTATGTTAGAATAGTTTTGAGCTTATCAAAGCTCTCCTACTGTGCACTAGTCCAAACAAAAGGAACTCCCTTACACAAAAGCTTAGTCAACGGAGCTGTGATCAAGGAGAGTTCCTCTAAGAATCATCAATAATATCCTGCTAGCCTCAGAGAGCTACGAATTTTAGACACATTCTTCGGCTGTTTCCAATCCAACACAGCCTCAATCTTATGAGAATCCACATGAATCCCCTCAGCAAAAACCACATGACTTAAAAAGGCTACTTCTCAGAGCCAGAACTCTTACTTACTAAACTTCACATACAACTGTTTCTCTCGAAGAGTCCGTAGTACCATTCTGAGATGCTCGTCGTGCTCGTCTTCAGACTTAAAATACACCAAGATATCATCGATGAACACCACTACAAACTGATCAAGGTAGGGCTAAAATACTCAGTTCATCAAGTCCATAAATGCCGCCGGTGCATTAGTCAGACCAAAGGGCATAACTAGGAACTCGTAATGTCCATATCGAGTCCTAAATGTCATCTAATGCACGTTAGCCTCCTTTACTCTCAATTGATGATATCCTGATCATAGATCGATCTTAGAAAACACAGAAGCTCCTCTAAACTGGTCAAATAAATCATCTATTCTCAGAAGTGGGTACTTATTCTTGATCGTTAACTTGTTCAACTGGCAGTATTCGGTACACATCCTCATTATCCCATCTTTCTTTTTCACAAATAGAACAAGTGCTCCCCATTGAGACACATTGGGACAGATGAACCCACGATCTAATAGTTCTTGAATATGAGCCTTAAGCTCTGTAAGCTCTTTCGGTGCCATTCAGTAAGGGGCAATAGACACTAGAGTTATACCAGGAATCAACTCAATCCCAAACTCTACCTCACGGCTCGGAGGCAACCTCAGTAGTTCCTCAGGAAATACATCTGAAAAGTCCCTCACGGTTCTGATGTCCTTAACCAAAGAGTCCCTAGAATCAGAAACACTGATGTAGGCTAAGAATGCCTCACATACTTTCTGAATCAACTTTTTCGCTAACAAAACTGAGATCACATTTCAGGTAGTCACGTCATTCCCCAATCACCACTACTTCACTGTCCTCCTCGGTCTTCAAGACAATCTTTTTTGCCGTACAATCCAGACTCACCTAATGTTTAACTAGCCAGTCCATTTCCAAAATCAGATCGAACTCTCCAAATGGAAGCTCCATTAGATCAGCCCGAAATACTGCCCCTTAGACCTCTAGCGAAACGTCTCTAAATAGTTTACTCACTTAGATAGACTACCCCAACAGACTCACCACAACTACCCCACTAGAAGTACTCTCAATCGTAATCTCTAAGGTTTTTGACACGGTACTAGCTACATATGAGTGTGTAGAGCCTATGTCTATCAATGCCAAATAAGGTACATTAAATATTAAAAACGTACCCGTAATAACGTCTGGAGCATCTCGATCCTCATAGCGACAAACAACATAAACTAATGCAGGTTGCCACGTTTTTGCATAACCAAACTCTGCCCTGTGCTCTCTGACCTCGGCTCATGCCGCTACCACCCCTGGCCTGACCTCAGCCCCTAGGTGGCTACTGAACTACCCTGGACGACTAAGTAGTACCAATACTGGTAGCTTGCATCTAATCTATCCTCAATGGACAATCCCGAACACAATGTTCAGTTGACCCACATCTCAAACATGCCCCAATAGTCCTCCAACACTAGCCAGGATGGCATCTACAACAGTATCCACAAAGTGCCACCCCAGTAGATGTAGTAGGAGGCCCAACTCTCATTGGCCCATCAGTTTCGGCCTTTTTCTTAGGCCTAATCCTAGAATTCGAGGGCTTCGAATCCCTCTTAGTCTTTTCTCTATCCCAGTTTTGGCGCTCAGTCCGCTTTACTTCTTCGGCGATCTTCACCTTCTCAACTAGAGTAAAAAAATCACAGTCCCTTTGTGGAGCTATCAGAACTCACAAACTGTCCTTGAGACTATCTTCAAACCGAACACAGCCCTCATACTCGGTCGCCACCATGCCTCGGACATAACAACTCAACCTCAGGAACTCGGCCTCATACTCAGCCATTAAACGATCTCCTTGAGTGAGATTAAGGAACTCCCACCTCCTAGAATCAATATAACTGTCCCCCACGTACTTGCCCTAGAAGGCTGTCTTAAAGGGATCCCATGTTAGTCGGTTGAGCTGGGTGCCCTCCTTAACTGTCAACCACCACTGGTACGCGTCATCACAAAGTAGAGATACAGCTTCCTTAAGCTTCTACTCAGCAGTAAAATCCAGGTCGTCCATAATTCTCTCTGTGGCCTCCATTCAATACTTGGCCACGTTAGGGGCGACTCCAGCGACACCCCTGAATAACTTAGCCCCGTTGGACCGGTGTAGTTCTGTAGCCAACCCACGACCCCCAGATCCGGTGTTAGGCCCAGCAACCCTCTCTAATACCTTCAGCATAGCCTGGGAGAATGTGTTGTCCCCGGCCGTGTGATCATGAGACCCAGTCTCTGTAGCAGGTGAAACCAGCATCTCACTAGTATCTAGATTAGGCAGACTTCCAGATGAGGAGGACCCAGTTTGAGCCCCTCTATGGCCTCTACCTCGGCCTCTAGTACCCCGTCTGCGAGTACCTCGTGTGCTCATTGTAAATTTCAAAATTTATCTGTATTAACAGTTTTATGCATTAGTTACAGTTTTGATATTTTATTAAAAGATATTTTATGCAAAGTAGTATCAGAAGTTCAGAGTCTATTGTCGCGAATCGTAGTCTTACTACAGTTTTCAACATACACTATCTAGAGTGTTATCAGTATAGTATACTACCTATAGTAGTCTCAAACATACTAGTAGTATTTTCAGATAAACTTTTCAGAACACTTACAAGATCATTGTCAGACACTCGGTGTACCACATACTTAATCCAAAAATATTTCAAATCATTTAAAAAATTTTTCTTCAAAATTTAATCCTTAAAACCCAAATCCACAGTCGAGTTTTACAATCTGGCTTTAATACCACTAAATGTAACACCCCAAACCCGGCCTAGACGTTATGGCCGAATCTGGTGATGTCACATGATAATGCTTTCGAAATCGTAACAATGCTAAAAAAAATCTTTCTCCGTTTACATAACTTTTCATTTTCTTATGTTAATTTCAAAATCGTGTCATTTATTTCCAGACCGTTAACCATATTTCAAAACAACATACTTTGCAGAAGCTTTAAAACTATTTCTGTATACGTGGTAGTTTAGTAAAGCATTCGATCCTTTTGAAAACTCGAGTTTTCCTACCACTAGCATTGAAAACTATAAAACATTGCAAAATCCAAAATCAAGAAAAAATCTATAATGGCCTTAATTATATCAAATTTTCCCCAAATAAAAATTAAATCATAAGTAAATGGGAAACAGTCCAAGTGGGAAAAACCATGTGGCCACTGCTGAGTCCTCCATTTTTCGACCTGTCTAATGCTAGGGATTACCTGAACAGATAAAACAAAAAAGGGTGAGTTTTTGCAAACTCAGTATGTAATCACCACAGATAAAACATGCATACCAATATACATCAGAATACAGTCCCAAGCTGGAGCCCATCACAGAATCAGTTCGGGCCTTAGCCCATTCAGAAATAGAATCAGATATATATACAACAGGGCCTTAGCCCAATCAGACACGGAATGCAGATTAGAATAACAGAATCCTACCCACCAGCCTCTACACAGCATTTCCATCCAGCCCTACACACCATGTGGGGATATAATCGGCCCACTCAACCCTACACGCCATATCATGCACTTGAGATGCACATAAAATAGAATAATGCGGTGAATCGCGCGATAACGAGCTTAAAGCCTTTTAGACACTTCCTCCGAAATATCGTCAACCCAATCCCCGATGCAAAAGGAAAACTTACCAAGCATGCGATCAAACGATGACCAATCGTGACTATTGAAAGAGAAAAGAAAAATGCAAAGGGAGGGATATTTAATGGATTTTTCGGCAGCAAGAAGAAGCAAAGTATGGGAAACTAAAATTCTGAGAAGGGAAACTAGAAAAAAAAAAGTCATTGGGAGAGAATGATAGTTTTTTTGGAAAACTAAAACCCCTAAACCCTAAACCTTACATAGCACTAACAGCAAAAAAATAAATCCCTTTCTCGCGCAGGGATTCGAACTCAAGAGCACCAGCTTAATAACACTCCATTTAACCACTAGACCAGCAAGCCCATTCTGATATGATTTTATCAATAGTTAAACAAAAGCCTATTGAGCAAGGTTAAGGCTTTATTTAGAAAAAAACTCAAAATTTGCCAAATGCAATGCTTAAACTTAGGACCTCTCGCACATACCTAGAATATTTAACCACTAAAGCAAATACTCAATTGTGTGTCAATTTATTGCAGAAGCAGAAATATAAAATTTGGGGCATTACATCTTAAGCTGAAAGTTATGATCCTGGGTTTAATCAGTGGGTATTCCATCTTCGGCTGTTGCTGCTGATTCAAAAAGGATGTTTGAGTCTGGAGCTTAAAACTACAGTTGGTGAGGTTTAAGTGAGTCTCCATCCTAACTCTTTTATATGAAGTGTTCAAATAAAAAGTATAAATTTAAATACACATACATAAATGGGATGGTGATGTCTACAAAAAATGGTAAGGGTATAGATATAGTAAAGTTGAAAGATGTGCAACAATAATCTGTATAAGTTCTATTAAATGAATGGTGTTTGATAAGCATGCAAGTAATGTATGATATACGAGGTATATGAGTTAGTAAGAATGTAATTATCTAGGTAAGTAAATGTTGACGTAATGTTCCATTGTGAAGCCTCTAGTAGGGCATCTATATTGTTAACCAGACTGGCATATCACTTATTGAAACGAGTGTAAGACCATAAGGTAAAGGCCTATGGTAGATTGGTGTGATTTGGAACGATTCATGGTGTAACCTTTAGTAAGATGAAACTGAAAGAACAGAACATGATACGTGAATGTGTGTAAGACCATGTGGTTAAGACCCATGACATGACATGATATGGTATGTATGTATGATGTTCATGGTGTAGCCTTCGATAATGTGTTAATCGAAATGACAGATCACAATACATAAAATTTTGTATAAGACCATGAAGGAGAAACCCATGGCACCTTATGTGAAGTCTGTCGAGACATACCACGAGATTTGTATGATGCCTTTTTCGCGTGTTCTATTTGGCCTTGTGGTGTGATCTGTCATGTATGTTTGGTAAGTTGTGTATATCTATTTTTATGATAACTTGTGGATGAATTCTGTTAGATCTGTAATAAGTATGGCTAAGATAAGTTATTGAAATCTCAGGGTTAAGGGTTGAGTAAGATCTGTGAAATAATTGAATCAGTTTGTGAAAAGAACTTTGTTTCTGCATGTTAATAAAGGTATCTGCCATGATGGTCTGATAATGTTGGATATGGATATATTCGTATCTATGTGTGACCTAAGAAATTTTCATTTTGGGTTCGTTGTGTTATGGTTGAGTTAGAGTTAACTGAAATATGCCATATTTGAGTTGTATAATGACTTCGTCTGAAATCTTATGAAATTTGATAATTGATTATTTTGAGTATCTAGGGTTCTAGAGTAAAATGGCATGGAAGTCATTTGAATTGATCTACATATTATACTATTGGAATGGGTTTGTGGTATTGAATTAGGGTATGATTTGATTAATAGTTTGATGGTACTTCGATCTGCAAAATAATTCACCAAATGTGTAAGGATCTGCCTATGACTTATGTCTGAGAACAACTGTTTGAGAATTGAGTAGTGTTAAAGTATGGTCTGTAAGAAGTAGGCTTTGAGGGTATGTTTTGTTGAGAAGTGCATACGTGATAAAGAGATTTATGAAATGTTTGGAAGGATCTTTAATTAGTTATATAACGAAGATATGCGTATGATAAGAGTATGATAGTTCGCATGTAAGGGTATGCTAAGATTGTAGCGGTATATGTAACGCTAGGGTTTGTGCAAGTGTACACAGTCGTTATCAAGTAATAAGTAAGTATCAAGTTATCGTCTCCACAGGGATTGTATTTGTGCTAAGTCACTTAATTTGTAAAATTATACTAACAATATGGTAAATAAAAACACAATTTAGTTGAGAAGTGATGATTAAAATATATTAACTAAATGCAATGATCCCTAATGGAAATTAACCTAAGTATGCAAACTATATGAATGAAATAGATTTTAGCAAAATTAAACACAGTTTGCAACAATTATAACATAAATAAACTAGGACAATTACTTTAACTAAACTCAATTTATTATCAACATGCTTAATAATATTCAAAAAAACATTCCATGGCAACTCGATCTTTTATGAGTTTGGAAACCACGTTACGTCCTTTCAGAATCTTTTACTTAGTAAATACACATTTTACTGATCCTTATTTACTAAGGTTCTTTTAGGATTCGTGTAAGGTAACAGGGATGTGTTAGGTTTGAAACAGTTTAATCACACAAATATAAAAACTAAACAGATAATAGAGCCTGGTTAGGGTTGTTATGCAACTTGCAATTTAATTAGGTTAGGATCTAAATTGAGCAAGTACATTTAAATTATGCGTCCACTAGCCGTCGTCTGCTTAGGATCGCTCAGCTAATTCAGGTGCATTTCAATCACGTATGAACGAAATACAGACTTGATTTTAATTGAAATCATGATCGATTGAGGCACAAATATTATAAGCATGAATCTAATAAATATTATTTAATCAAAGCAATCATCTTAGCTTAAATAAAATTAAGCTAACATTGTTGTAAATAAGAACAAAGAACACATAGCAAACATCTTTAAATTAAATTAAATTAAAGAAAAGAAAGATTAAACCCAATTCAGAGTGGCTATCATCCAAGACTCTGACTGACGAGGGTTATTCGTTCTTTTTGCTTCGCTCCTTTGCTGATAGCTCTCCAAGGTGGCTGACCAAGGGTTCTTTAAGAGGATCAAATGCTAAAATCTTTATGAAAATATGATGATAGGTGTGGGGAGAAAAGAATAATGCTAAGAGAATCTAGAGATGAGAGAATGATGAATGATGAGGGATGAGTGATGAGGGATGAGTAGAAATATGAGAATGAGGTCTTATTTATAGGTGATGAGAGGGGGATGGTTTACTAAAAATAGGAGTTTTTATCTTTTGAAGCATCTTCAATGGGTGGCCGGCCATAAATTGAGGAATTTGAGTTGATTTTTACTTGATTTTTGGTCAATTTGAGTGCCACAACAACTCAGGACTGAGACTCAGTCAAGTGCAAATCTTCTGGTAAATCTCTAATTTCTTCAACTCTTCAAGGACCTTATGCAATTAAACCAAAAAGTGGTTTATGAACAGCCATGTGCAGCTGAATTTTAGGTTGACTTGGTCCCCAATTTGGACGGTTTTGTAATCCAGCAAAGCTATCAAACCTATCTAGAATAAATCAACAAGTTAGAGGACCAAAGAATAAAATTTATTTAATTTAATTAATTAATTTAAAACCCAAATTATTAACGAAATATTTTAAAATGAATTATTAAATATAATTTTATATTTTATTATTTAATTTAATCATTCATGGCCTACTTTATGTCTTAAAAAGTATAATATATTCAAATTAGTATAAAATAAGCCATTTATTGCATGAAAACTATATAATAAAGCATAAAATCACTTTCTAATAATTTCTACGTCCGAATTTCATATTTTCACATATTTCATTAATTTATTAAACAATTACTTAGTTTTAACAACAATTTTAAGTAAAAGGGTGATAAATGACATAGGAAAAATCCTATATATTTTTCCATTTACACACCCCCAAACTTAAATCATTGCTCGTCCCGAGTAATGTTCATGCACAGCAAAAGGTCTTGCTAAGGCAAAATTGCTAATTGTGTAAGTAACATCAATCTTTGTCTCATAATCATGCATTAATAACTTCATGCTCATCAATCTTCTTTATTAACAAGTAATTCATGTGCAAACATTCCTTAAGATTATACTAAGCTTCAAAATATGCCAACATGAATCATATTTTGCATGTATGTCACAGTCATAGATAACATTCCTTAAAATTCTTCATTCAACATAATTTCCTATCAATCAAGCAAACAATCACAAGGCTTATTTATGATCTTCATATGTTGAACTTAGGACTTCCTCTCCACTAATGTAGGTGACATAATCATCAAATCAATAGGTCTTTTATAAGGTTGTAATGGGGCTCAGTTAAAGGTAGGGATTTTAAGAGATGGGACATTTCGATTTAAAAAAAAAATCTTAACCTTTAACTTTGTCTTAGTTTTCTCGTAATACAACCTTTTTCTTTAAGTGAACCTTTGGAACACCCCTAAACTTATTTTGAACTCAAACTCTTACATTTTTCCTTATTGGAGACTGAGCAAACTTTTCTTTGCTCTTTTTTTTTTTAAGCATGAGTACATACATCTTTATGAAAACTTCCTCAAATGTTGATTACCAAGACAACTTTAAGATAGGTGCACAAAATTAGGATAACTTTAAAAGATGGTAATGTGGCTTATAATGTAATTTCATTGCAATAAACAGGCTTTTAAGCTCAAAATTTTAGTTTCAAGGGTCAAATATCATAGGGTTGGCTTGAAAAGGCTCAAACGATCCAAAGAAATAGTGCCTATATCATTTTAGATTTTTATGTCCCCTAAGATTTCGCCTCAAGAAAGTTACTAAGTCAATTCTAAAGATATAAACCTTTATGCATGTCTAATCTCAAAAGAAACTAAGTTTTCATGGCAAACATTACTAAGGCTAAGATCATACAAGTATTCTATTGTTCATGATAACATACTTTCACTCAGATAAAATTATCATTCATACTTGCATACAAATATCTTATTAAAAAAATATCTCTAAACATTCATTTATTAAAACATACTTATGAAAGAAATGATTGAAACATACTTGAAACAAAATTAAAAGTTTGAGCAATTTATTTGCCTTTCCCCCCTTAAAAAGAAGCAATGTTCTCATTGTAAGAACGAAGTAATGAATGAAAACTAAACACTAGGTAGGGTTGTAAGGAAAGAGAGGTGAGTCATTAAGACAGCTTAAATACCAAGTCTTTCCTAATAACCCAATCCTAGACATGTTCATTCCCATTACCACATCACTTAGTCTTTTTCTTTCTAAAGAAGTGTTAAGTTTATTCATGCTTGCTATGTTTTATTCTGCAGAAATTAAATCCTAATTATGAAAGAAATAAATTCCTAAGGATCTAAAAATAAATAAATAATAAGACAAGAGTCCCTCCTTTTATTTTCTTGACTCATTCCCCTTACCATTTTTAGCTCTATCTTCGCTTACATCATCAGTATCTTGTCTGCATGTCTTAAAGATAGCATTTGGGAACTTAGGAAAAAAAGTATTAGAGATATTCTTAAAAGAATTTCAAATTGAGTCATCTCTAATTTTTGCATATTTCCAGTAAGTTTGTTGTTGATTGTGCATGAACTTGCACATATCCATAAAAAATGACAACTCCGATTTCCTTGAAGTACTTGCAGAAGTCGGCATGGGAGTTGTATATTCAAGTTCATCACTTAGTCTGAATGGTTCTTCTTCTGGCTCAACTCTTGGTTCAGGAATGTTTGGTTCCTTATCAGATTCTTCCTCATCAGTGTCCGTAACTAAATTAGCTTCAGTCTCAGTTTCTTCTATTGACTCCTCGATATCTGGTTCAGTTGTCTCTTCTTGGTCGCCTTGAGTCAGCTCATGCACCCTCTCTACTAACCTTTCAAGATCATAAGTTGAAATGGACCCTTGAACATATCACTCCTTTAGATTTGCTTGTGTTTTAACACAGGCCCTTAAGCAAAGTGAAGTGATTAATGATGGGAAATAAGCACTTCTTGCCTTCTTTTTAGCACAATCATGAATCTCCTTAAGGATAATTTTCCCAACATTAATGGACTTTTCTATCAAGATTGCATATAACAAGAGCATCCATCCCATCAAGATGGTGGAACTATGTGAGATAGGCATAAAACTGTAGCGAACAAAATAAAACCACACCTTTGCTACTGGTTTTAGGTATTTCCTTTGGCAAGAATGGCTCTTATACTTTCTTATAATCCATTGGGATCCCAAATTTGTCCCATCATCAAGCACTTGTTGAAGAAAATCCCAATTGATATTGTTCATCATAGGGTAGTACTCATCTCCTTCAACATCAGGTAAGTTAAACAAATCATTAATGGACTTAGAAGTAAGAGGTACCTTTTTTCTTTCGAACGATGACCTCTGTAGCATCTTGTGTCATCAAACTTGCATATAATTCTCAAACTAGTTCATCATCAGGAAGTGAACGAGCATCACAAAATCATTCCCACTTGAGAGCATTGCTTATCTTTCTAATTGGCATAGGAAAAACCGTCAAATCATTACTCTTCAAGTTAAAGCCTTTTTCCTACATCATAGGTTGATACTTGAAAATTGAATCAAATCTCTCTTTCACTTCTTCATCAATCAAAATTGGGTTTTCAGGAATAGTCTTTGATGATCTAGTTTTTTTTCGAGACATGGTATCTTTTCTCAAAAATTTGGCAAAGTTTCTGCTTACTAGGGAAGAAGAGAAATCAACAAGTGGGTAAAACCTGCTACGGTAGAAATCTTGCAACGGCATGAATGGTGCGGTGGCAACGACACCGTGCAACAGCAACAGCAACAGCAGTGCTTCGACAATCTCTTTACTGTGACGATAGGTGATTTTGGCAAAAAGGGAAGAGAACTAGGTTTTCTTTTGGGATTTTAGGTTGACGGCACAAAAGGGAGATTTAGGGGTTTTTAGGGTGTAAGCAAATTGCTTTGAGGAATATGAAAATTAGTGGAATGGATAGGGGTTTATATAGAGAAAAATTAGGGCAACATGTAGCAAAAAATTAGCTACATTAGGGTTACTTATGAGGAAAGTAATGGGAGTAGCGGCACTAGGTATGGATATTTCCCTCCTTTATGCTGTCTTGGGCCTCAAATTTAGGTTGTATTTTCAAGCTTACTCAAGAGAAAAAAATAACTGATTAGTACTTGGGCCAAATTTGACCCCCTTAAAAAATTAAAAATTTAAACAAAACAAATTAAACTTAAAAATTTTAAATCTCAATTAGAAAATTTCTTCTCAATAAATTACATTAAATTAATTCCCAGGATAGGTTGGAGGGGTCACAGCGGTCCCATTTAAGTTTCAATCTCTTTAGACAGAATTAATTAAATGTACTAAATTAAGAAAATAAATTCTAACTATTTATTTATTTACAAAAAAAGTTCATGAAAAATCAAGGGTCTATTAATTTGAACGAGGATTCAACTCGCTCAACTTCACCATCCCAATAATGTTTGAGACGTTGACCATTAACTTTAAACGTACCTCTATGATTGTCGTATAATTCAACTGCTCCATAAGGATACACTCGGTAGATGGTATAGGGTCCTTTCCATTGGGATTTAAGCTTCTCAGGAAATAACTTCATGCGAGGTTGTATATGACTATCATGCCATCTTTTTTATCTTTCCTTACACATTTTGGCATTATCATAGGAAAACAACCTCAACTCTTCCAACTCATCCAGTTGTAACATCCTTCTCTCACCGGCTTGCTTAAGATCAAAGTTAAATTGCTTCAAGGCCTAGTGAGCTCTATTCTCAAACTTTAATGGCAAATGACATGCCTTCCCAAAAACTAACTGATAAGGAGTCATTCCTAACGGTGTCTTAAATGTTGTTCGAAGGCCCATAATGCATCATCGAGCCTTCGAGACCAATCTTTTCTGCTAGGGCGTACTACCTTTTTAAGGATACCTTTGATTTCACTGTTTACTCTCTCAACTTGCCCATTGGACTAGGGGTGATAGGCTGTAGCAATCTTGTGCTTCACATCATATTTTTCAGGCAACCACTTAAGCCATTTGTTCACCAAGTGAGAGCATTCATCACTAATAATAGCTCTTGGCGTCCCAAATCATGTAAACACATACTTATGTAGGAATCGCATGACTACCTTAGCATCATTTGGAGGGTATGCTACAGCTTCAACCCACTCAGATACATAGTCCACAACAACTAAGATGTATTTGTTCCCATATGAAGAAGGAAACAAGCCTAAGAAGTCAATGCCCCATACGTCGAATAATTTAATCTCCAAAATGTTTGTCAAGGACATCTCATTCCTCCTTGATATATTTTCAGTCCTTTGGCATTTATCACAGTTCTTCACATAAGCATAAGCATCTTTAAATAGCATAGGCCAAAAGAAACCTGCTTGCAAAATCTTTACTACAGTACGTGAACTACCAAAGTGTCCCCCACTTGGAGATGAATGGAAATGATATAAGATCTTAGCAATCTCCTTTGTTGGTATGTAATTTCTTAAGGAATTATTCCACATGTAAGATAATTGGAAAAATTAGCAAACCAAGGTGTTTCATGAATTCGGCTTACCTCAAATAAATGTTCATTTGGAAAATTCTCGTTGATAGGCACACATGACTGAGTTGCCTCATCTTGCTCTAACCTCAACAGATGATCAGCTATTTTCAACACCTTTTCTGTCTTGGATCTCAAGGTCAAATTCTTGGAGTAAAAGTATCCAACTAATTAGCCTCGGTTTTGCATCTTTCTTTATGAGCAAGTATTTAATGGCCACATGGTCAATAAATACTGTAACTTTGGTACCTATAAGATATGAGCAAAATTTGTCAAAAGAAAAAACTATAGAAAAAATTTCCTTTTCAGTTACCGTATAATTGAGTTGGGCTCTCGTCAAGGTTCTATTTGCATAGTAAATAAGGTGAAATACTTTATTTCTTTTTTGACCCATCACAGCTCCAACAACATAATTACTTGCATCACACATCAACTCAAAAGGTGAGTTCCAATCGGGTGTAACGATTATTGGGGCTGAGATTAATCTTTTTTTAGACCTTCAAAAGCTTCCAAACATGCTTTTTTTTTAAAATCGAACACTATATATTTCTCTAACAGCAAACACAATGGTTTAGAAATTTTTGAGAAATACTTGATAAGCCTTTGGTAAAAACCAGCATGGCCTAAGAAACTTCTGACTCCTTTCACATTCATTGGGGCTGGTAATCTTTCAATTATGTCCACCTTTGCTTTGTCGACTTCAATTCCTCTCTTTGAGATTTTATGTCCTAAGACAATCCCTTCCTTGACCATAAAATTGCATTTTTCCCAGTTAAGGACAAGATTTGTCTCTTCGTATTTCTTCAGTACCTTAGCTAAGTTACTCAAACAAATATCATAAGTGTTACCAAAAACAGAAAAATCATCCATGAAAACCTCAACAAAATTTTCAACCATATCAATGAATATTGCCATCATGCATCGTTGAAAGGTTGTAGATGCATTGCATAAACCAAAAGGCATTCGCCTAAAAGCAAACGTACTGTATAGACAAGTAAAGGTTGTTTTATGTTGGTCCTCCAAAGCTACAACTATTTGGTTATATCTCATATAGCCATCTAAAAAACAATAGAATTCATTACCTGCCAGTTGATCTAACATCTGATCCATGAAAGGTAATGGAAAATGGTCCTTCCGAGTGGCTTTGGTCAATTTTCTGTAATCAATACAGATTCTCCAACTGGTAACAGTTACTGTTGGAATTAACTCTTATGCTCAGTTTTGACAATATTGATTCCACCTTTCTTCAGCACACACTGTATCGGACTTACCCACGAACTATCTGAAATAGGATAGATGATTCCTACATCTAACCATTTGATCACTTCCTTTCTCACAACCTCTTTCATAATCAGATTGAGCCTCCTTTGTCCATCAATTCAAGCTCTTTCACCTTCTTCTAAAATAATTTTATGCATGCAAAAAGAAGGGCTTATACCTCGAATATCAGCTATGGTCCAACCAATTGTTTTCTTAAATTTCTTCAGAATAGCAATTAGTTGCTCCTATTGATCTTTCGTCAGTTCTGCTGAAATAATCACAGGCAAAGTAGAGCAGTCACCTAAATAAACGTATTTCAAATTGGAAGGAAGTACCTTTAGTTCGAGTTTAGGTGGTTTTTCGATTGACAACTTGGGTTGCACAAATTCTCTAACTTCCAACTCCAACGGTTCAAACTGTGTAGGTTCAATAAAATTCCTCAGATTGGCTTCCATCAAAGCCAAGTTTTCTACATCTTCTTCATCCTCCAAAGGGTCAAGATCTAAGGCTTTCTCTAAAGGATCTTCTTCAAAATTCCTTGCCATAGATACCAAGGTTTTCATCTCTTTCATAACTGAACACTCTTCTGCCAGATTGGGAAATTTCATTGCTTTAAGAATGTTAAAGGTTACCTAATTGTCTTGAACTCGCATGGTGAGTTTACCTTTCTGCACATCAATTTAACGTTCTTCTCGTGGCTAAGAAAGGTCTCTCAAGGATTATCGGCACATCCTTATCGGCTTCAAAATCTAAGACAATGAAATCAGTAGGAAAAATAAATTTATTGACTCTTACCAAAAGATCCTCGATCTTTCCCTCAGGATATGCTAAAGATCGATCCGCTAGCTGAAGCATCACAGTTGTAGGTCTTACTTTACCTATCCCTAACATCTTGAAAATAGACTTAGGCATCAAGTTGACTTGCTCCTAAATCACACAAAGCTTTACCACAGTAAGATTCACCAATGTTACAGGGTATAGTAAAGCTTCCTGGGTCTTTCAATTTCGGTGGCAGTTTGTTCTACAGGAATGCACTGCACTCCTTTCTCAAGGCAACAGTCTCATACCCACTCAGTCGTTTCTTCTTGGATAGTATATCCTTCATAAACTTCACATAATTTGGCATTTGTTCTAAAGCCTCCACCAACGGAATATTGATGTGTAACTGCTTCAAAACATCCAAAAACTTCTTGAATTGCACCTCATGTTTTTGCTTGTGTTGTTGCAATCTTTGCGGATATGGAGGTGATGGAACTTTTCGTTGAACCGGACAACTTTTCTGAGTAGGTAAATCTACATCCAAAAAAAGATGTTAAAGTATCTGAATTCATTAAGTTAGGATTTACCTTGTCAGTCTTTGCAGATTTTTATTTTTTTGGTGTAGGAATTTCAACAGCTGGTTGATTCTTCTCAACGGGCTTATCTTTGACACCAATCAATCGGGGTTCCAAAATTTTACCACTTTGCAATGCCACTGCCTTGATATGTTCTTTACCCAAATTTCTTGGATTCTCAATATCGCTCGACAAGATTCCTTGCGGTCTATTACGAAGCTTTGTAGCTAACTAACCCATTTGGTTTTCCAAATTTTTCAATTTGCTGCTTGGCTTTGGATCAAAGCGTCATTCTTTTCCATGTACGCTTTCAACAAGTTCTCCAAACTATTTGATGCCTCAACTTGAGGTAGTTTTGGAGCTTGCTGATTAAACCCTTGAGATTGGTTGAGTCTATGTTGCAAGAAGTTGTTGTTCGGTCCATTTCCTTGGTTGCTCCAAGAAAAGTTAGGATGATTAGGCCATGAAGGATTGTAAAAGTTGGACTGGGGTCCTTGTCCACTCTTATTTTGATGTTGGTTCCCCATATAATACATTGACTCAGGGTTTGATGGACAATTCTCAAAAGAATGACCTTCTCCATAGTACACACAAGAAACTACTTCGTATGGACTTGGTGGCTGAGCTGCAAAATTATTAGCACTATTAGCGGTAAACTATTTTAACATAGAGGAAATAGAGGATACCTGAGCTGATAATGAAGTGAGGGTGTCAACTTCATGAACTCCGGCTACATGTCTTCCTGAAGTTGTTCGATTTGTTGGCCATTGATAGTTATTACTCGCGATCCTCTCGATGATCCCATAAGCCTCATTATAAGACTTAGACAAAATTCCACCATTCGCAGAAGCATCTACCATCAATCCTGTATGTGCATTGAGACCATTATAGAATGTCTCTAACTGGATACAATAAGGAATCCCATGATGAGGACACTTATGCAGTAACTCTTTGAATCGCTCTCAAGCCTCATGCAAAGACTCGTCATCCAATTATTGGAAGGTTATGATCTCGTTCCTCAACTTAGCATTTTTGCTAAGCGGGAAATACTTAACCAAAAATCTCTCTGCTAATTCTTGCCATGTAGATATAGAACTTGGTGGAAATGAATTAAGCCATGTTCATGCTCGATCTTGCAACGAGTACAGAAACAACTTCAGCCTCAGTGCGTCTTCAGTCACACTGGCTATCTTGAATGAATCACTCACCTCCATAAACAATCAAAGGTGGAGACGTGGATCTTCTGTGGGCATACCGCTGAATTCGCCCACCGTTTAGAGCATTTGAAACATCACTAGTTTCAATTAAAATTAGGTTGCCTCAATATCTGGCCTTCTAATTCCTGGGTTTAACGCACTGAAAAGTGGCACAGCATATTGTCGGATGCATCAATCCCTATCATCGGCAATGAGGATAGGATTTCATACATGATCGGCTTCATTACCTTGGTCTTGATTTTGATTTCCAAGGTCCATCTCGACTTGCCTTTAAGTTGTTCGTTCACGTCTTCTTTGTCTGAAAGTTCGCTCAATTTCAGGGTCTACAGGGAGTAAATCAATAATTTGATCTATGCTCATAAACACTTGAAAGAAAATCACAAAATTAAAAAGAATAAATTAGCAATGTTAGAAATAAATCAAATTGAAAATAAAAAATTTCACGAAAGAAATGACTATGGCAACAGTTGACAATCCCCAGCAATGGTGCCAAAAACTTGTAACTATAACACCCTAACCCATATCTGATGCTGGAATGGGGTTACAAGGCATTACCGAATAATACATCCCATTCACATACATTTATACATTCATTATCAAAAACCATTTGTAAACATTCACATTGTCCCCTATAAGGTTCTATAAGACCTGAAAACAAACTTAAAAGTGGTTTGGGACTAAATTGAACACATATAAAAAATTTTGAACACTTAGAAAAATTTTACATTCATAGGTCACACGTCCGTGTAAGAAGGCTGTGTGCCTCACACGGCTACTGGACACACCCGTGTCCTAGATTATGTGAAAACAGAGCATACATACTGACTTCCACCACACAGCCGGAGACACTCCCTTGTGCCTTGGCCGTGGGAAAACTGAAGGGGTTATTGACTTGGGTCACACGACCAACTACACACCCCTATGTCTAGCATGTGTACCCTTCGAATTGGCCACACACTCCCATATGCCAAAGCTATATGCCTCACACGATCATCAGACACGCCCGTGTGTCTAAGCCGTGCTCGAGACTGACTTAAATTTGTAGAACTACCCCAGAGGACACACGGTCGTGTAACATAGCCGTGTATTGTACATGGCCGAGACACAAACCCATGTCTTTGCTCGTGTGGACAAAAATAGGCCATTTGAAAAGCCAATTTTCCACCCTTTTCTCATCCACACCTAGCAACCAATTTGGGACCATTTCCATACACTTATTGGCAGCCAAAACATACCGATTCACACACATATCATACCATCTATCATCAACCATTTTAACTACTCAATTCCATATTCAAAACCTACCAAATCATTATGCCAAAATCATCACAACTTGCATAAGTTCCATATACTTTAATTCATCATATTATCATCTATTTCATATCACAAAACACATCTTTAAACTATATCAACAACTAAGGCTAACATACCCAAAACAAGCCAATATATATAAGGCATTATGCACATCATTTAGGCCAACTTAAATGACCAAAAACATACCAACATTTTCAACCAAAAGCTAGCCAAATCTCATGGCTAAATCAAATCTCAAAACATATTATCAACTCACTAGCCTATACATGCCATATACAATATTTACAAGCATCCAAAAATACCAACAAGTAGTCGATAGTGTGATGATGGTTCCCGATGATCCTCGATATCCTAGCTAGCTTCGATACTCTATAAAAAAAAGATAAATATCACATAGTAAGCTTCATAGCTTAGTAAGTTCGTACCAAATATACTCAACAGCTCATATAATACAAAACATCAATTAATAAACACTTATTAGTTCTTATATCATCATTCAATTATGATCCATTACCATTTAACATGTATATACAAATTAATCATGCTTCATACACATAGTATCATCTACCACATATAGTATCATCTACCACATAGGTATCGTACATACCTGAACTTTCCCATATTTATTGATTTCATTCTCACCTCTTTGCTCAATACATTAATTCATTCGAAAGTCTTTCAATGCTCTATAAATTCGTACACTTAGTACATCAGTGATTAGCTGAAGCTATAACAATCTCGCACACTTAGTGCCATCACATTAAACCATAGCTATCTCGGTATTGCACACTTAGTGCCTCATATAGCCAAAGATATTCCAATTCGCACACTAAGTGCTATTTATAGCCGAAGCTATTTTGAAATGCACACTAAGTGCCAAACATAGTCGATTTGTCATCGTACACAATCGTAGTCACGTATATACAATTTACGCATTATTCAAGTATTAAAAACATAATTGTAACAATGTTTATCACGTATGAACTTATCTCGTACTCGGAATTGATGAATTGGATCGATTACTCATTAACATTCGATTTTCCCTGATTTAAATCTGGGTTCTTTCTTTCTTGATCTATATGTATTAAAAATTAACCCATTTAATCACCAATTCATTCAATTTAATCCACAAACACATATTTAGGCATTTTTGCACTTTAGCACCTAAAGTTCTACATTTATTCAATTTAGTCCCTATATCACAAAAACACAAATTACACAAAATTTAATTACACCCAAGCCTAGCCAAATTTCCTAAGAACCCCTAGCAGCCCAAAATTTTCATTTGTTTCACAATTTAACCCCTTAATTTACACTTTTCTCAATTTAATCCCTAATATGCATTTTTACTCAAAATCACTTTACAAAACATCTATATCAAGCACCAAGCTTTCAGAATTCATCATCAAACTTCATAAACCACATGAATTCATCAATGGAAACTTTAAAAATCATCAACACTTTCAAAAAATAAGATATAGGCTAGCTAGAACATAAAGCAATGATCACAAAAACGTAAAAATCATCAAAAATCGAACAAATTTCATACCTCAATCAAAGTTTGTAATTACCGAATGTAGCAAACCCTAAATGGTTTTCTTCTTCCTCTATTTTTGGTTCAAAGAAAGATGAATGCCCAAATTTTATAATTAGTTTCATTATAAATTATCTTATTAATCAAATACCAAATGTAGCCTTAATGAAATCATTATAAATTTACCTAATACATGCCCATTTATGACCATTTCCACTATCAATGGTCTAATTTCAACATAAGGACTTCTCATTTAATAAGTCATAGCAATTAGGCACTTTTAAATTATAGCATGCTACTTTTGCATTTTACGCGATTAAGTCCTTTTTCTCAAATTGAGCTATTAAACGATAAAATTAGCTCACGAAATTTTTACACATACATATTCACATGCTGTAAACACCAAAAATAATATTAAAATAATTTTATGACCTCAGATTTGTAGTCTCAAAACCAATATTCCAATTTAGTTAAAACCGGGCCGTTACAACTTTCCCCCTTAGGGATTTTTGTCCCTGAAAATCTTAGCAGTGATTAGGTTTGGATATTGCTTTCTCATAGCATTCTTGGGTTCCCACATAGCTTCTTCAACCCCATGAAGATGCCATAATACTTTTACTAATGCTATTATTTTATTTCTCAATTCTTTGTTCTCACGAGCTAGGATTTGGATCGGTTCTTCACTATACGATAAATCTGACTCAATCTCAACTTCAGTCAGGGAAATAACATGCGAATGATCGGATCTGTATCGTTGAAGCATTGATACATGAAATACGTTATGTATCTTTTCTAACTTAGATGGAAATGCTAACCGATAAGCCACTGGTACAACCCGCTCGATAATCTCATACGGCCCAATGAATCTCAGACTCGACTTTTTTTTTCTGGCGACTCTGAATATTTTATTCAACGGTTAAAGTTTTAAAAACACTTGATCTCCGATCTGAAACTCAATATCTTTTCTTTTTGAATCTGCATACAACTTCTATCAATCCGAAGCTGCTTTCAGACTATCACGGATTACTTTTACTTTCTCTTCAGTCTCTCTGATCAAATCAACCCCCTGAATCTTATTCTCGCTTAACTCAGTCCAGAATAATAGTGTTCGACACTTCTGACCGTACAAAGCTTCGTACGGTGCCATTTTAATGCTCCATTGAAAGCTATTATTATATGCAAATTCAATCAACGGCAAATACTTTTCTCACGTACCTTCAAATTCAAGAATGCAACATCTCAACATATCCTCGAGTATTTGTATAATCCGTTCCGATTGACCATCCGTCTGTGGGTGAAACGAGTACTAAAATGTAGTGTTCTACTTAGAGCATCTTGTAGTTTCTTCCAAAACCTCGATGTGAATCTCAGATCTCTGTTCGATACAATGGAAATAGGTACTCCGTGCAATCTCACAACCTTAGAGATATATAACTCAGCTAACTTATCAAGTGAGAAATTCGTATGTACAGGAATGAAATGAGCTGATTTCATTAATTTGTCAACAAAAACCAAGATTGCATCTTTCTTACTCGGAGATAGGGGTAAACCTGAAACAAAATCCATAGTCACTCTATCCCATTTTCACTCAGGAATCATAATAGGTTGCAATAAACCTGACGGTACCTGATGCTCAGCTTTAACTTGCAGACAAATCAAACATTTAGAAACGAATTCTGAGATATCCCATTTCATGCCATGCGACTATAATAGAGCTGTTCCAAGTCATTATACATTTTTGTGCTTCCTAGATGCACAGACATACGACTATTTTGTGCTTCGTTCAAAATCATCTGAATTAACTCTGAATTCCTTAAAACACATATTGGCCTCTGAATCTCAAACAATCATCAGAATCAACTTGAAACTCTGAATCAGTGTTAGAATCACATTAAGCTCTTTTAGCTAAGATTTCATTATTAATCTTCCGAGCTTCATAAATCTACTATACAAACAATGGTCTCATTTCCAACTCATCTACAATCGAGCCATCGTTAGATAGAGCCAATTGAGTATTCATTGCATGTAGAGCAAATAAAGATTTCTGGCTTAATGCATCAGCAACAACATTTGCTTTTCCCAGATGGTAGTCAATCACTAACTCATAATCTTTTAACAATTCTAGCCATCTCCACTGTCGCAAATTCAAATCTTTCTGAGTAATTAGTTATTTGAAACTCTTGTGATCTGAATAAACATGGCATTTTTCAAAGAACAAATAATGACGCCAAATTTTTAACACAAACACAATGGCTGCTAACTCTAAATTGTGCATCGGGTAATACTTTTCATGCGACTTCAACTATCTCGAAGCATAAGCTATGACTTTGCCTTCCTGCATTAAAACACAGTCGAAACCATTCAATGATGCATCACTATAGATTACAAATTCTTTACCCGATTTTGGCTGTACTAACACTAGAGCTTCAGTTAAGAGAACCTTCAACTAATAAAAACTTTTCTGACATTGCTCGGACCTTTCGAACTTTACATCTTTCTAAAGCAATCTTGTCAATGGAGTCGTAATCACCAAAAAGCCTTTCACAAATCGTCTATAATATCCCGCTAGTTTCAGAAAACTATGGACTTCAGATACATTTCTCGGAGGCTTTCAATCTATAATCGCATAAATTTTGCTCGGATCAATTTGAATACCAAATGCTGACACAATATGCCCTAGAAAACCAACCTCACACAACCAGAATTCACATTTATTGAATTTTGCATATAATTGTTTATCACGCAGAGTCTGTAATACAATTCTCAGATGTTTGGCGTGCTCAGTTTCATCTCTCAAATAGATCAAAATATCATCTATGAACACAACAACTGTAACACCCCTTACCCGTATCCGAGGCCGGGACAGGGTTCAAGGCGTTACTGAACTCAAAGTTTTACAATCATACAAAACGGGCCATAAAATTTCATTTATATTTCGAAACATTCAATCACATGCACATAGTCCCCTATTTGGGTCTACGAAACCCAAAACATACTTTAGAAAAGGTTCAGGACTAAACTGAGAACTTTGGAAAGTTCTGGGAAAACTTAGAAATTTTTTCTCATAAAACAAGGTCACACGCCTGTGTCCTCAGGCCGTGTAACTCTCTATTTATGGCTTTGACAAATAAATTGAACCACACGGCCAGACCACACGCCCGTGTCACCAAACTGTGTACCTCACACGGTTGAGACACACGGCTATGTCTCAACCCATGTAGTTAACTCTTAGGCTATTTTCCAAGCCTTCATGTTTTCCATAAGCCCTTACAACCTTCTACACATCAAACTCACAAATCATGGCATCATTTTAGTGATTAAACACCTTTTATTAAGACACATTCAACATTAGCTCGTCATTATACATATGTTCCACCTACTCATGATAAACTAGTCTAGCCATATTATTACACATTTAATTCATGGTCATGACCACCTTGATTGGTCATAAAACATGCATTCAACACACATGACATATTACTAACCATGCATGGCAAACAAACATATTCATATCATCACATCATGGGCATTAAAATGTAACATGATTAGCTAGACTTGCAAACCATAATTAATATGAGCCACCTCTCATGGCCATATACAATAGCTCGATATAGGCCAATAAATTTAGCCAAATCATAATAACACATGTCATAGAACTAGGTCCCTGTACATGCCACTCGATATTTCTAAGATATGTATCAATACTCCAAAGGTATTAGCTTGATAGTGTGATGCTGCCCCTGACGATCTCCAACCCCGAGCCGACTTGACAACATTAAAATAAATGGAAAGAAGGGAGTAATCTTTACGCTTAGTAAGCTCGCATGAAAAATAATAAGCAATGTATTAACATGCAATTTTTCAATTCCTCTCTATTTATTGAAAGTCCAGTTAAGTTGTTTTCTTGAGTTACGGTCACTAAATTATTTATATCCGGAGCTACGGGACTCTAAATTGAGAACAGCTAATTTTCCCAGAAACTAGACTCACATATCTTCTTACCATAAAATTTTTAGAATTTTTGGTCTAGTCAACAAGTACATTTTATTCTTTAAAGTAACCCCCATTTTGCTATCTGATAGTTCCAACACCTCTACACTAAAAATTAATTATCTCTTTGTACAAGATTTGGATAATGTTCTTGTTTGTTTCTTTCGAAAATAGACTCATGAAGGATTTTAAGCATATAAATTATAACCCATAATTCTATTTGTACAATTTTTAATGATTTTTCCAAGTCAAGACAGGGGATTCCAAAATCATTCTGACCCTGTCTCACAAAAATTCAAATATAACATCATACAAAATTCTTTTGCTTTCTTTCTTTTATGTGAACAATAGACTTAATAAGATTTTATTTCATATCTTATTCAACTTCTAATTCAATCTCTACTATTTTTGGTGATTTTTCAAAGTCACACAACTGTTGTTGTCCAAAACTGTTTTATTACAAATTTCACTCTTACATAATCTCACTTACTCCATTTCATCTTACCGAAAGTTCGCTCAACTATCGAGCACATTGCTCATAAATTTCCACAAACATATACCTGCACTTATTCATCACATGGTCATGTTCACATGTATTTTCACTTAGTCAATTTTCCGTTGAACTCATCGGAATAATAACAGATACACGGTTGCCTGCACATTTTACCACCCTTGTAACCGAAGCTATCTAGTACACATAATAGCCCGCACTTAGTACTACACATACGACCAACAATCCGGTACACGTAGTAGCCTGCACTTAGTACTACACACATGACCTAACTATCTGATACACGTAGTAGCCTGCACTTAGTACTACACACGTGATCGAAGTTGTCGGGTATGCATAGTAGCCTGCACTTAGTACTACACATGCAACCTAACTATCTGGTACACGTAGTAGCCTGCACATCGTACTACACACGTGACCTAACCATTTGATACGCGTAGTATCTTGCACTTAGTACTACACATGTGATCGAAGTTGTCGGGTACGCATAGTAGCCTGCACTTAGTACTACACACGTGACCTAAAACCATCTTAAACACATAGTAGCCTGCACTTAGTACTACACACGTGACCTAAAACCATCTTAAACACATAGTAGCCTACACATAGTACTACACATGTGGTCTCACAATGGATCATTTGTATCATTTCTATTCTAAAGGTTTAATCGGGAAATTCCTTATTTTTCAACATTTAACAAATTCATTCATAGTCAATTTCGATTCGTAATTTACGTCAAATGATCATTCTATAGGCAGCCACATCTCATATAATAACAAAATATAATAACATAAAAAGAATCGATATATTATTTACATACAAACTTACCTTCCTTTTCACTCTTTCACAATTTATCCAACTTAATAGAACATCATGTTATATCAAATTCTCAATATATTTAGCTATTATATAGCAAGCCATCAATGATTGAACCATCAAACATTTCATATGCTATTAGTCATATATCATTGTTTTCACAAATTTTATATACCATTCTTTCATCACTTTTCGATATATTAAATCATGTCATTCGTGCAATAATAATATAGAATTTTCAATTCAAATATAGCATTGCAATATTATTGACACACAAACTTACCTCGGCACCAAAATAGCGAAAAGGAACCTAACCGACGATTTTCCATTTTTCACCCGATCTAGGTCCAATCCTCATTTTCCTTGATCTCTAATATCATATTTAGTCCAATTATTAGTCACATTATTTAATGTGATCCAAAAATCATATTTTTGAAAAATTACGTTTTTTCCCCTAAACTTTATCAAAATTACACTTTTGGCCTTAGGCTCGTAAAATGATTTTTATTCAATTTCCTCACTTTTAAGCCTAGCCGAACTATTTTCATAACTATAGTAGCCCACAATTTCCACTAAATCACACTTTTATGACCAATTTTATAACTTTTACAAAATCTAGAGATTTTCACCGAAAGTCAATTAGTAAAAGTCGTTTATTTAACACCCAACATTCATTTTCTACCATTAGACATCAAAACACATGCATATCACTCATGGGTAAATTTTTAAACATAAACCCTAGCTCAAAATAATGGTAGAAATAGATAGACATTGTTACGGGGATTGCAAAAACGTAAAAATCATTAAAAACGGGGCTAGAACAGACTTACAATCGAGCTTGGAAGCTTGAAAAACCCTTGCCATGGCTTCTCCATGCAAGTTTCAGCCATGAGGTTGAAGATGGACAAAAATTGGCTTTTAATTTTGTTTTTAATTGATTTTAATAACTAAATGACCAAAATGCCCTTAATGAAAAACTTTGGAGACATGCCTAACCATGTCCATTTTTGTCCACCAACTTAACCAATGGTCTAATTACCATATAAAGACCTCCAATTTAAAATTTCATTACAATTGGACACCTCTAGCATGTAGAACTCAACTTTTACACTTTTTACGATTTAGTCCTTTTGACTAAATTGAGTGCCCAAACGTCAAAATTTTCGAACAAAACTTTCACAAAATTATTTTGTGAAATTGTAGACCATAAAAATATAATAAAAATAAAATTTTCCTCATCGAATTTATGGTCCCAAAACCATTGTTCCGACTAGGCCCAAAATCGAGATGTTACAACAACAAATCGATCTAAATACGATTTGAAAATCTGATTCATTAAATCCATAAAGATTGCAGGAGCATTCGTTAGTCCAAAAGGCATAACTAAGAATTCATAGCGTCCATACCTCGTTCTAAAAGCAGTCTTTAGCACATCAGAATCTCTAACTCACAATTGGTAATAGCCCGATCTCAAATCTATCTTTGAAAACACAGTAGCCCCTTTCAATTGATCAAACAAATCGTCAATTCATAGTAGAGGGTATTTGTTCTTGATGGTCACTTTATTCAACTGTCGGTAATCTATATACATTCTCATAATGCCATCTTTCTTTTTCACAAACAATACGGGAGCACCCAAGGGCGAGAAACTCGGTCTAGCAAAACCTCTATCCGTCAATTCTTGCAACTGAACTTTTAATTCTTTTAACTCTGTCGGTGCCATTTTGTACGGAGCTATCGAAATCGGCATTGTACCCAGCATTAAATCAATGCCAAATTCAACCTCTCGGATCGGTGGTAAACCCAGTAACTCTTCAGGAAATACATTTGGATACTCACACACAACTGACACTGATTCAATCTTCTTTTCAGTCACTTTCGTATCAAGCACATAAGAAAAATAAGCTTCGCAACCCTTTCTCACATATTTCTAAGCTAACATCAATGAAATCATTGCTGGCAAGCCATTCAGATCATCTGACTCAATCTGGATAATCTCATTATTCTGACACCTCAAATCAATCGTCTTTCGTTTGCAATTCACAACAGCATCATGCAATGTTAACCAATCCATACCCAGGATTATATCAAACTCGTCAAATGGCAACAACATTAGATCAGCCGGAAAACAAACATCTCGAATCATCAGCGGACAATTCTCGCACACTTTATCAACCAACACACATTTGCCTAAGGGATTCGATACTCTAATTACAAATTCAGTAGACTCTACAGGCAGATTCTTACTGGATACTAAATTCACACATATATACGAATGAGCTGATCCTGGATCTATCAATGCAATAACTTTAGTATCATAGAGAGTAAAAGTACCGGTAATGACGTCCGGAGATGATGCTTCTTCGCGAGCGCGAATAGCGTAGGCTTGTGCAGGTGCTCTAGCATCAGATCTCGCAGTAGTATCTCGTGTCGCACCTCTACCACCACTCACATTTCCAACATTACGGGATGGTCTCCCTCTAACTGTAGTGTTTCTTGGCCTCGTGTTCTGAGCATTATCTTTTTCAGTTAACCCTGGGCAATCTTTAATAAAGTGACTCGTGAACCACAACTATAACAAGTTCTATTATTATTTTTCCCCCAACAATCTGCAAAATGCCGTCTTCCACATTGTTGACACTCAGGCTTAACATCTTCTATGTTACCAACACTCGATACCGATGTGGCTTGAGCTCTAGGGTTGGTGTATTGCTTTCCACGATCTCTATTCTGATATCCCACTAAAGCTGTTGATTGGTTAAAATAGTCTCTAGATTTCTTCGACGAGGAATGATAAGATTTACTCATCGATACTTCCTCAGATCTCTTACCTCTGAATCAGCCTTTCTCTTTTCTTTACTGAGGTCCTCGGCTTTACAAGCCCTCTCAGCTAGAACAACGAATTCTTTAATTTTTAGAATCCTGACTAACAGCTTTATATCTTCATTCAACCCATTAACAAATCATTTGCACATTATTTCCTTAGTAGTTACATGCTTCCGAGCATACTTACTTAATCGTACGAATTCTCTTTCATATTCTGTCACTGTCATCTGACCTTGTTTCAACTCTAGAAACTCTTTATGTTTCTGATCGAGAAATTATTGACTTATGTATTTCTTTCAAAATTCTATTTGAAAGAACTCTCAGGTGACTCATTCTTTAAGAACCACTGATGTCAATGTTTTCCACTAATGGTATGCATTATCCCTCAACAACGATACAACACATTTGATACATTCTTCTGAAGTACAAGACAATTCATTAAATACTCTGATTGTGTTCTCAAGTCAGAACTCAGCTCTCTCAGTATCACCATCAAAAGTAGCCCGAAACTCTTTGGCCCCGTGTTTACGTATCTTATCCACTGGAGGCTTACTCAATCGGATCGGATATATCACTTGTGGCACAACCAAAATTTGTTAAGGAATAGGAAGGGATGGAGGTGCTTGAGCAACCGGATTTGTTCGAACAAACTCTATGAACCACTCACTCATCATCTAGAAGAAGGCATGCTTAGCCTCTCCCCCCTGGCTACTAGAAATAGGCCTAGAATCGGTCGGCGCTGCCCCTTGAGTGGGAGCGGGAGCATTACTTTCCATGTCGTCAGCTATAGCTCGATTGGGATCCATTTTCTATATAAAAACATATTTAACTATCAGGAATCATCACACTATCGCAGTCTATATATATGCCATGTATAGCTAGACTCTCACTCGCTACATTAGTCCTAGAATCGACTAAACTATAGCTCTGATACTAATAAAATGTAACACCCCTAACCCATATCTGAGGCCGAAATAAGGTTACAAGGAATTACCGAATAATACATCCCATTCACATACATTTATACATTCATTATCAAAAACCATTTGTAAACATTCACATTGTCCTTTATAAGGTTCTACGATACCTTAAAACAAACTTAAAGGTGGTTTGAGACTAAATCGATCACATATAAAAAATTTCGAACACTTAGAAAAATTTTACATTCATAGGTCACACCCCGTGTAAGTAGGCCGTGTGCCTCACACGGCTACTGGACACGCTCATGTCCTAGACCGTGTGAAAACAGAGCATACATAATGACTTGCACCGCACGGCCAAAAACACTCCCATGTGCCTTGGCCGTGGGAAAATTGGAGGGGTTACTGACTTGGGTCACACGGCCAACCACACACCCGTGTGTCTAGCCCATGTACCCTTCAAATTGGCCACACACGCCCATATGCCAAGGCTGTGTGCCTTACATAGTCATTAGACATGCCCGTATGTCTAAGCCATGCTCGAGACTGACTTAAATTTATAGGGCTACCCCAGGGGAAACACGGTCATGTAACATAGCCGTGTGTCACACACGGCCGAGACACATGCCTATGTCTCTGCTCGTGTGGACAAAAATCGGCCATTTGAAAAGCTAATTTGCTACCCTTTTCTCATCCACACATAGCAACCAATTTGGGACCATTTCTATACACTTATTGGCAGCCAAAACATACCAATTCACATACATATCATACCATCTATCATCAACCATTTTAACTACTCAATTCCATATTCAAAACCTACCAAATCATTGTGCCAAAATCATCACAACTTGCATAAGTTCCATATACATTAATTCATCATATTATCATCTATTTCATATCACAAAACACATCTTTAAACTATATCAACAACTAAGGCTAACATACCCAAAACAAGCCAATATATATAAGGCATTATGCACATCATTTAGGCCAACTTAAATGACCAAAAACATACCAACATTTTCAACCAAAAGCTAGCCAAATCTCATGGCTAAATCAAATCTCAAAACATATTATCAACTAACTAGCCTATACATGCCATATACCATATTTACAAGCATCCAAAAATACCAACAAGTAGTTGATAGTGTGATGATGGTTCCCGATTATCCCCGATGTCTGAGCTAGCTTCGATACTCTATAAAACAAAGACAAATATCACATAGTAAGCTTCATAGCTTAGTAAGTTAGTACCAAATATACTCAACAGTTCATATAGTACAAAACATCAATTAATAAACACTTATTAGTTCTTATATCATCATTCAATTCTAATCCACCACCATTTAACATGTATATACAAATTAATCATGCTCCATAGTATCAACTGCCACATAGGTATCGTACATACCTACTCTTTCCCATATTTATTTATTTCATTCTCACCTCTTTGTTCAATATATTAATTCATTCAGAAGTCTTTCAATACTCTAAAAATTCATACACTTAATACGTCAGTGATTAGTCGATGCTATACCATCTCGCAAACTTATTGCCATCACATTAAACCATAGCTATCTCAGTATCGTAAAATTAGTACCTCAATAGCAGAAGCTATTCCAATTCGCACACTAAGTGCTATTTATAGCCGAAACTATTTTAAAACTCACACTAAGTGCCAAACATAGTCGATTTGTCTTCATACACAATCGTAGTCGCATATATACAATTTATACATTATTAAAGCACTAAACACATAATTTTAACAATGTTTATCACGTACGAACTTACCTCATGCTCAGAATTGACGGATTAGATCGATTACTCAATAACCTTTGATTTTCCCCAATCTAAATCTGAGTTCTTTCTTTCTTGATCTATATGTATTAAAAAGTAACCCATTTAATCATCAATTCATTCAATTTAATCCACAAAGACATACTTGGGCATTTTTGAACTTTAGCCCCTAAAGTTCCACATTTATTCAATTTAGTCCCTATATCACAAAAACACAAATTATACAAAATTTAATTACACCCAAGCCTAGAAGAATTTCCTAGGGACCCCTAGCAGCCCAAAATTTTCATTTATTTCAAAATTTAACCCCTCAATTTACACTTTTCTCAATTTAGTCCCTAATATGTATTTTTACTCAAAACCACTTTACAAAACATCTATATCAAGCACCAAGCTTTCATAATTCATCATCAAACATCATAAAACACATGAATTCATCAATGGAAACTTTCAAAATCATCAAGACTTTCAAAAAATGAGACATGGGCTAGCTAGAACACAAAGCAACGATTACAAAAACGTAAAAATCATCAAAAACCGAACAAATTTCATACCTCAATCAAAGTTTGTAATTTCCGAATGTAACAAACCCTAAATGGTTTTCTTGTTCCTCTATTTTCTGTTCAAGAAAAGATGAATGCCCAAATTTTATGATTTGTTTTTATCATAAATTACCTTATTAATCAATTACCAAAAGTAGCCTTAATGAAATCATTATAAATTTACCTAATACATGCCCATTTATGACCATTTCCACTATCAATGGTCTAATTTCAACATAAGGACTTGTCATTTAATAAGTCATAGGAATAGGCACTTATAAATTATAGCATGCTAGTCCTTTTTTTCAAATTGAGCTATTAAACGATAAAATTAGCTCACGAAATTTTTTACACATACATATTCACATGCTGTAAACACCAAAAATAATATCAAAAAAATTTTACGACCTCAAATTTGTGGTCTCGAAACCACTATTCTGATTTAGCTAAAATCGGGCTATTACAGTAAGTATCGATTATCATCTCCACAAGGATTGTACTTGTTCTAAGTCACTTAATTTGTAAAATTATATTAACAATTTGGTAAATAAAACACAATTTAGTTGAGAAGTGATGATTAAAATATATTAAACTAAATGCAATGTTCCCTAATGCAAATTAGCCTAAGTATGCAAACTATATGAATGAAATAGATTTTAGCAAAATTAAACACAATTTGTAACAATTATAACATAAATAAACTATGACAATTACTTTAATTAAACTCAATTTATTATCAACATGCGTAATAATATTCGAAAAAACATTCCATGGCAACTCGATCTTTCATGAGTTTGGAAACCACATTAGGTCCTTCCGGAATCCTTTACTTAGTAAATACGCATTTTACTTATCCTTATTTACTAAGGGTTTCTTAGTATTCGTGTGAGGTAACAGGGACGTGTTAGGTTTGAAACAGTTTAATCACACTAATCAAAAAACTATGCAGATAACAGAGCCTGGTTAGGGTTGCTATGCAACCTGCAATTTAATCGGGTTAGGATCTAAATTGAGCATGCACATTTCAATTATGCGTCCACTAGTCATTGTCTGGTTAGGATCGCTTAGCTAATTCAGGTACATTTCAATCACGTATGAATAAAATACAGACTTGATTTTAATTAGAAACATGATCGATTGATGCACAAACATTATAAGCATGAATCTAATAAATACTATTTAATCAAAGCAATCATCCTAGCTTAAATAAAACTAAGCTAACATTGTTGTGAACAAGAACAAAGAAGACATAGCAAACATCTTTAAATTAAATTAAAGAAAAGAAAGATTAAACCCAATTCAGAGTGGCTGTCACCCAAGACTCTGACTGACCATTCCTTTGCTTCGCTCCTTTGCTGATGGCTCTCCAAGGTGGTCGACCAAGGGTTCTTTAAGAGGATAAAATGCTATAATCTTCATGGAAAGATGATGATAGGTGTGGGGAGAAAAGAATAATGCGAAGGGAATTTAGAGAGGAGAGAATGATGAATGATGAGGGATAAGTAGAAATCTAAGAATGAAGTATTATTTATAGGTGAGGAGAGGGGGATAGTTTACTAAAAATAGGAGTTTTTATCTTTTGAAGCATCTTCCATAGGTGGCTGGCCATAAATTGAGGAAGTTGAGTTAATTTTTGCTTGATTTTTGGTCAATTTTAATGCCACAACAACTCAGGACTGGGACTCGATCAAGTGCAAATCTTTAGGTAAATCTCTAGTTTCTTCACCTCTTCAAGGACCTTCTGCAATTAAACCAAAAAGTGGTTTATGGACAGCCATGTGCAGCCAAATTTTGGGTTGACTTGGTCCCCAATTTGGACAGTTTTGCAATCTAGCAAAGTTATCAGATCTATCTAGAATAAATTAACAAGTTAGAGGACCAAAGAATAAAATTTATTCAATTTAATTAATTAATTTAAAACCCAAATTATTAATGAAATTTTTTAAAATGAATTATTAAATATAATTTTATATTTTATTATTCAATTTAATCATCCATGGCCCACTTTATGTCTTAAAAAAATAATATATTCAAATTAATATAAAATAAGCCATTTATTGCATGAAAACTATATAATAAAGCATAAAATCACATTTTAATAATTTCTATGTCCTAATTTCATATTTTCAGATATTTCATTAATTTATTAAACAATTACTTAGTTTTAACAACAATTTTAAGTAAAAAGGTGATAAATGACATAGGTAAAATCCTATATATTTTTCTATTTACAGTATCCAAAAAAAATGGTCAAAAGAATGGTTGGTGTACAGAAGTTTCTATAAGAAGTATCTGCCAAGGTAATTATGTGAAAGCTCACTAAGTTCTCTTGAACTTCTTTATGTTGTGTTTATGTTTCATTTTTCGATATTAAGAAACTGTACCTAGAGGGACGATGCCAAAACTACACAAGGATGTGGTGGAGTGAAATATTATGCATACAGTGGAAATGTGGCATAGCTTTAGAATATGCCTTAAGTGTCTATTATTAGTAAACTTCTTTATTGTAATGATCTATATGATGTTTGATGTAATAAGTTATTTTAAAAGCTTCCCTTGTTTTTAAGTGTTAAGTTTTTCAATTGAAATGATAAATAAAATATTTAAAAAAGAGAAAAAAGAATGGAAGTTTGTACTATGTTTTGTTAAAATGTTAAGTATTGTGTATAATAACACTTGAGATCCAAGTCCAGATCCATCGAATCAGATCGGGTAGAGGGTGTTACAAGTTGGTATTAGAGCTCAGATAGTTAATTTAGAATAGAACCCTGTATGCATAATTCGTCGAACTTGGTTAATTTTCTCATTTATGATGAATTTTCTTGTTTATGTATCGTGTAATGTTATAAAAAAGAGAAAAAAGGACAAAGTGTAGTTTCATTAATAAAGTGGAAAAACATTATTGAACTAATAGAAAATAAAAGTGCAAGATTTAACAAAAAAAATCTTAATCCTCTCTTTCATTAGGCTGGTCGATAGGTTCAGTTGGGGCCTCTTCTGTTAGAGGATGATCTTTAGGATTTTGATCCTCATTTCTTAAGCTTTCTTCATTGTTTATAACTTGGGGCGTAGTAGAAATGATAAATTCATCTGACTATTTCCATTCCCTCTGAAAAGTTTTCAATTCTCTGCCCTTAGGATGATAAACATTAAAGTTAAGTGACCTATTAAAAATGTCTTTCAGGCTGTTGAAATCTACTTGATTAAGATTGAAAGGACCTATAGCCACTTGGGCTTGTAGAATCAGATTAGATCTCCATTCTGGCAGAGCATCATTAAGCTTCTCTTCTAAAGTAGACTTTTCACCCTTTAGTCAATTGACCTCTTCTTTAAACTGCTCACACTCAATCTGTGCATCCTTATATTTTCCTTTCAAAGTTATGACAAGGGTACTAAGCCTTCCAATGAAATTGGTACCCTTGATATTTTTGGCGTAGTTGAGCTACAGAGTCCCCGCCAGTTTTTACAGCCTTTTCTAAACTTGCAATTTTATCAATATAATGCTTACTGGCATCTTCGACAGCCCCATTCAAAAGATTGTGTTCTAAAGATAAAGCTTTGGAAATTTTTCCCATGAGGGAACGAAGAGACTTTTCAGAATTGGAAGAAAGGTAAGAGGAAAAATCCTCCTTTAATTATTGAGGCACTAAATTTTGTTTTTATTGAAAAATAGAACTTAGTAAGACAAAAGGTAGACTTGACTTCATAAGGTCACGCCAAGGAAAAAGCCCATCTACATCACCAAAATGAGCATTGGGTAGTGGATTGTTAGAAGGAGTAACTAATTAATTAAATGTATTGCTTCTGTGAGACTCTTTGCCAGTGGTGGATCAGAAATATCAATTTGAAAGTCTATAGAATGTATCTATTCTATGGATAGGCCTGACACCATAGGCAATGTGAGAATTGGAGATGTATGGGTAACAGTGGTAGTAGGCTCCTTACCAAATTTATGCCGTATGAAAGGAGGGAATTCACTACTTTTAGTCTCTTGAATACTTTCCTCCAATCTGGGCCTTTTCTTAGTTTTCTTTGTTGTTGCCTTTTTTCATGGAGCAGTAGTAGTCATCTTCTTATTTCGAGCTTCTTTAAGAATAGATGTGATGTGCATGTTCTGAGCTGAGTCAGGCATAGTATGTGAATGTGAGGAGACCCTGCACCAGCAATATAATAATTAGTCAAATTTGAAGAGGAGATAGAATTTGTAACAGGATTAGTTATAATGTTCCAATTCCGGGGGCGGAGATCACAAATGCTATAAAAATAGAATGGAGGTTCTCTTTTGTGCCCCATAAGATGTGTGCTAATTCACTATTTGAATTGTTTAGCCAAGCTTCAAAAGTAGAAGGCTCGATGAGATCATCAAACCACTTCGTAGAATCATTTGATTGGTAACCATTTCGGCTTAAATCTTGTAAGCAATATTTGAATACGTTTCTAACTGAAACGAGTTCCACTAAATCAAGTACACACCCCTTTCTTAACTGTTTATATTGTTTCTCAACAAGTTGAGAATCTACTAATTAATATTGTACATAGATACTCTCTTTGAGGAGGGACCAACTTGTGGGAAAACCAAATCCAGATTTGAGCTCACAAACAACCCTTATATATTTTTCTTTGATGAAGATTTGATATACTATTTTGGATTATGGGTTCATGGCCTAAGCGTACATTGAAATGAGCACTACCAGTAATAGTTCCTTGTCTTTTCACCTTTAATTGATAGAATTTCTGGAAAATGTCCAATAGTGATGGCTCATTGTGCATACAAAAATCGATATAGAAAGCCACCATTGTCCACCACGATAGGGCTAATAACTACCCTGGTGCAATGCCATATTTATTTAGCATAGCGCAAAAGAAATGAGTGAATGGCAAATGGAATCTAGCCTCTAGAAAAATCAAAGGCAAAATGAAACCTATGGTGTTATCACTTACATGAAAACTTCAGGGTCACTGAAAGTCATAAGCAAAGTTAAGGTCTTGAATACCCCGGATTCCTAAATATCGATTCATCTCGTCCTGGCTAGTACCACAGTTGTACATCTGAGCTTTGACCCATAATGGAGTATTTTCAAGATCTTGGGGTCCAAATGGAATGGGATTTCTAGGTGTGATATTTTGGTAGCCTGGCCTCGACCCCTCCCTGGTAGTGGTTCGAATCATTTTGTATGAAAGAAATGCAAGAAAGGAAAAAAAAAAGAAAGAAGGAAAAACAATTGTTACCTTTGAGTAAGATGAAGACGGAGAGAGTAGAAAAATTGAACAGATAAGAAATTGGGGTTTCAGATTATACAACAAAGTATTTGAAAGGATGATTGAGTATCTATTTTATAGAAACAAACATGTGAAAGAAGTTTATTTCGCGAAAACTATGCAGGTTCTCTAATATAATTTCGACATTTGTCAAAAGAGGTAAGTGTGTAATGTTTAAATTTACGTGAGTAACTGCCAAATTTTGAATTTGTCTAATGACATAGACAGATGGTATTCTTCTTAGAAGGGATCTCCAAAGGGTAAGCCTCTGAAAAAAAAAAAGTTGTTTCAAATAAATTTGAGAAGTCCACCAAATTCATTATATGTGCCTAGCGAGAAGCAGTTAGTTTTCAGTTATGTATTGAATTCTCCAAAGTTAGAAATTTCGAGGGCGAAATCTTTGTTAAGGGGAGGAGAGTTGCAACACCCCAAGTCTAATGAATCTAAGGTTTTGGCATATAGTAGTAAAATAGTTTGTCTAATGAAGTGTAATCCACCCAATTTCTTATTTTAGTGTATATGTGTGGGTGTATAGTAACAACCACATAAGTAAGTAAGGATTTTCTTTCATGATATTCTGCTATATTAATGAGAAATCTGTGTTAAGTGAAAAAATGGTATGTACGATATGAGTTTTCATCAAAGGTATTGTATGCCTTGTTTGCCTGGAGTACCGATCTAGTTAGATTATAAGTAATCTGATTAGAAATCAACTAGATAGCCTAGCTTGATAATTCTCAATGCAGGGTACTTATTTATATTTCTCTTAGAAATTGTAGACCATTAAGAAGACAAATTCTGAAATGTGTGACACTTGTTAAGTTCCATTAAATAGGTTAAGTCATATATTTAAGTATGTGTGAGACAGGTTCACAAGGAGATTCTTATAACAACCCGTTTTTCAGTGGTGTCAAAAATAGTGGTTTTGGGGCCTCAATCCCAACTAGTGAATCTGTAAATATTGTTAAATAATATTTACGAGTTTATTATAGTGTTTTATTGAATTTTAATTTTATAGTTTTTTTAATTGATCAGTTAGTCAAGGTATGAGTGGTACGTATCGAAAGTCTGTGGTTTTAGAAAATAAGGTATCGGGACCTCATTTTTATAAACCAAAGTCATAAATATTATTTTTGAATATTTAGGGAGATATTATATAAGTGGATTGAAGTTTGGTTTAGTAATTTTGGTGATTTGATAGTTAATTAAAGAAAAAAAAAGACTAAAATGTAAAAGTGATAAAAGTTAATCACTATAGATTTTAAATAGCTAAGGGATCAAAATGGTGAGTAAAAGATTTTCAAAAATCCAAGCAGTGGTGGATTCATTAAATCCCATTAAATTTTGGGTTAATTGCTATTAGGCCCTAATTAATTAAGGTTTAATTACATAAAGCTTGATTAATTAATTGAAGGATCGATTAAGCAATTGAATCACTTTCTAAATGTCAAACGGTGATGGAGCCTAGTTGTTAGCCATCCACTTTTTTATTAAATAATGGTTAATTAAATTAATTGGGTTTGATTAAAATTTAATATAAGTATAAATAATAAATTAAAATGAAAACAAACATTTCATCATCATATTTTTCATTTTCAGGAAAATAATAATAAGAAGAAAGGTTTGAAGCTTTCGAACCTTAGTCCTTCAATTGGTAAGCCATTTTAAGTAGTTTTCTTATAATTTTTATGTTTTTGAGATCATTGCAACTAGGTCCAGCTAATTTGTATCTCCGTTATCTAAATTGTAAAGGATCGTGGATTTGTTAGAGAAAATTTTGTTCCAGATGATAAAATGTAGCTTCCTTTTATTTGGTTCAACTCCTTATAAAAAGTTCCTCATGATTTGACCCATTTTATCACAAGTTTTCTTTAGGGCTTGGAAGCATGAAAATTGATAAATAGGAATACTAGATAACTTCCCTCATTGACCCAGTAGTTTTGATTTCCTTAAAGATAACCTGGACTCCATTTTATCAATTACCAGTTGAAAGAGTTTATCTTTTTTTTTTTTATGAGTCCAAAATTCATCCCTAGATACTTACCCGAATCTCCACATGACTTAACTTGCAAAATGTCTTTGAACTTTTTTTTTAACTTTGGATGACAATTCTTGTTGATTTTGAGCTCTGATTTGTTATAAGTGATCCTCAAACTTGATAAATTACAATATTTCCCCAAATTATTCTTCATTGGATGTCATGATTCCCTATTCATTTTAAAAAATAGAAACTATCATCAACAAAAAGAATGTGAGAAATCAATATACTCTTGCTCTCTTTGAGACCCTAAAGTTGGCCTTCTCTTTCTGCTTTACTAATCATGATCATCAGCACATTTCGGCATGGAACAAAAAGATATGGTGAAAGAGGGTCACCTTGTCTTAGTCCTCTCATAGGATTAAAACTACTCGTAGGAGAACTATTTATTAGTATTTGGTATAAAACTATTGAAATACATTGCATGATCAAGTTTTTCCATCTACCCTAAAACATACTTACATTCAAAATTGCCTTTAGGAAATTCCAACTCAATCTATCATTGTAACAGTCCGATTTAGACCCTATTCGGAACAGTGGTTTCAGGACCACAAATTTGAGTTAGAAAAATATTTAAAAATTATTTTCTTTGTTTATTATGTGTGAATTTGTGTGTGTGAAATTTTCGTGCTTTAATTTTATCGTTTGAGTGCTTGATTAAATAAAAGGACTTAGTCGCGTAAAATGAAAATTTGATGGCTAATTGTAAAATGGCCAAATTGTTGTTGTCTTTTTAAATTGAGGTATTTATGTTGCAATTTGACCATATGGATTAGTCATGGATGGTAATGTCCATGATTTATAATGGTTTTATATTTTATAATAAAGGTTAAATAGGTAAATTAAATAATATGTTAATATATGTTATAATATAACATAATTAAAATAACTTTGTTCATACTTTTCTTGTGACCGAATAATAAAGAGAAAGAAAAGGATAAAAGCTTAGGGTATTCGGCCATTCTCAAGCTTGATTCAAGGTGAGTTCTAGCTCGATTTTTGATAATTTTTACGTTTTTGAGATCGTGCAGTGTAATGTACAAAGCCCATGCTTGAATTTCTGACTTTGATGAACATTTTGAGTTATGCCATTGATGAATATTTTAGTTTTGTGATGTTAGTTGACGAAATATGAAATATAGGTTTTAGATTAATATGTTTTGTATTGGAATTTTTGATGATTTTGAGTAATTAGGACTAAATTGTAAAAATAATAAATTGAGGGACTAAAATGTGAAATAAATGAATGTGTGGACTTGTATGAACATAAGGAAGATTTGGCCTAAGCATGGTATGTGCAAATTTTGCATGTTTTGTGTTTTATGCAATTTGGACTAAATCGTAAAAAGTGTAAAATGTTAAGGGTAAAATAGTAATTTTCCCATTTATGTGTTTTTGGTGAAAATATGTTTGAATGAGTTTAATTTGAATATGTTTAGATCAAGAACCAAAGAAATCAGATTTGGATCGGGGGAAAACTAAAGTTGTCGACTAGTCGTCCTGTTCCGATTTTCATCGTCCGAGGTAAGTTTATAAACAAATAGATGTTGTTAAATTTCAATATATGTGATCTATAAATAATTGTAATGAATATTATTAAGTTATGAATCGGCATTGAGTAATGAAAAATGTGATTGTGGTATGATTTGTGAGTTATATGATTTTATAATTCGATTTTATAATAGTATATTCGATTATGTAATAAATCAGTTAGGTTGGTTTATAAGGAATTGATGATGTATATTACAAAGTTTGTATTAAAAATTTATCAATTAGTCGAATGTTTATTTATAATTTATTTGTATTAAATATGAGATATTTTTGGCTTGAACTATGGTTAATGAAATGGTACATTTTTGAGTTGGCTAATATTCTAGTAAAAATGATTTATGTTTGATGATTAAGCAATGTATAAGTTTGCCTTTAGAGAATCAGTTTTTAAAGTTCATTTGATATACTTATGCGCATATCAGTTTTTAAGGTTTTTAAGTGGTATGATATGATTATTTGTTTATTTTAATATGCATATATGCATAAATATTGAAATGATATGATTAATGTTTGATATATGAAACAAGCATTTTGGCATTTACTTAAAGCATGGTTAAATCGATATGTGATTACGTGTAAGACCACATCTGGGACGTTGGCATCGATATGTGATTATGTGTAAGACCACATCTGGGGTGTTGGCATCGATATGTGATTATGTGTCAGACCACGTCTGGGACGTTAGCAACGATATGTGTTTACTAGTAAGACCATGTCTGGGACAGTGGCATCGATATGTGATTACATGTAAGACCACGTCTGGGACGTTGGCATTGTATGATATGTATGATTATCTAAGTATCCTATTAAATTCCAAATGGTTCAATGGGCAATGATAAGTTGTGATCGAATGTATAAATCGAGCTAAAGTGATCAGGTATGTGATAGTTGATTACTTATTTGAAAATAAGGTAAGTTGGTTATTGATATGTGGTGGAAATTATACATGATGCTAATATAAATATATGTGTATTTGTGAAGTATATTCGGTCGCATGTTATGTATAAGTATGTGATATTATAGTTTGTTTCATGAGTATATGCATATGAGTGTATATATATTCGGTTATATAATGATATTATGGCTTAGAAATTGAATGATACTTTGATAATAGATATATGTATATTCGGCCAGGATAAGGTTTATATATGAAAGTATATGTTGTATATGAAACTGTAAGCTTGAAATTAAATGTGATCATGATAGCATAAATTGGTTTGGTTAAATTGAGTTAATTATGTCATTGAGTTGTTTATTTGCTTATGACTTACTAAGCTATGATAGCTTACTGTGTGTGTATGTTTGCTACTGTTTTATAGATTTTGAAGGCTGGTTAAGGGCTCGGCGATCATCAGCGAAATCTATCACCCTATCAACTGTTTCGGTATTTATTATAAAGTTGAACTTAAAACCTATGGCATGTATAGGCTAGCTTATGTTTATGTTTGTTTTGAGAAATGTAAATATGAGCCATGCAAAAATGGCTTGATTATGAAGTTAATGTATATATTTGGTCTTGGTTTGGACTTATATTGAAAGTATATCCATGGTATATTATGTTGTGGAACTTGGTTATGTATTTCGGTAATAACGTAAATAATGGATGCTAGATGAGTTAGGGTATATCATGTATTAGTTAGGTAATATTCAAGATATATGCGTGGGGTGTATTCGGCATTTACTTATGGTTTATATTAATGATATGTGTAGTTCATGATTTGTTCATTATGGTAAGTTTGACATATTGAGATGTATATTTTATAATAGGAATTGGGTTGATAGTGAAAGATAATGTGCCTATGTGTTCGGCCATGATTGTTAATTGAATTCATATATATATATATATATATATGCGCATATGTCTTGGTTGCTAATGTAGTGAATTGGCTAAGTAGAGACAAGTTGGAATAGTATTTAGACTTATTAATATGCTAGTAATCTAAGTGTTCTATGATCCTATCAATTGTGACCGAAAATGGTAATTGGTATATTACTAAAATGGATATGAATAAATGGTTAAGTTGTTGGTTACTTTGGTACATAGTTAATGGCTAAAAACAATGGTCATAATTTGTGCTTAAATTTGATTAGTGATTTGGTCATGTGTTTTGTGTTTTAAGTATGGTAAATTGGCATGTAGATTGAGTGTAATTTTAGTTGGTATTTGTGCTCAAAATAGTTTAAATTTTTATGTTCATATGCGCATGGTCTTGTGACTAAAAAGAGGTATGTTTAGTCTTAAATGATGGGTGTATAAATGAAGTATATGAAAATGTATGACTATTGCCGTGTGGATGTTTTAACTTGCATTAATGTGCAAAACATGTTCATTCATATTCACTATTACCAATGCCGCATACGTGAGTGGTATTTAAGTTGTGTATTATGGCTCATTTAGTTTTAAGAATGTGTATGTGTATTGGTTAAGGAAATGTCATATTTGAAAGTCGGTAAAAGAAGTAGACATATTGGCATACATTTAATGAATGACTGTAATGATATATATTGAAATGATATATGTGATTTGGTGGCTATACGCATAAATACATAGATGGTATTAGAAGTATGCTAGACCATGTTGAAAATAATTAATACTGTGTATATTAAAGCATAATATACCGTGAGTAATGCGTTGAAATTTGTGTTATGGTTTGTGTATACAATATGAAAATCAATGTATGTTTTGATATGTAAATTAGCTGTATGCTCTATATAAATGAGTTGGACTTGTGTGAATATATGAATGTTTGGAATTGCGCTTTTATTCAGTAATGCCTCGTAACCCTAATTCAGCAACAGATACGGGTTAGGGGTGTTACAATCATATGCTTTATTCATATCCAACTTCAATGTACCTATATGTCTTTTACCTCTTGTTTTTATGTTAATCAGATTGATGATCTCTGAGGCAAGAATAATATTATCTCCTATCAGCCTTCCTCTAATGACTGCATTTTTATACGAGGATATGAGATAAAAAAGAACCGACTTTAATATCTTAGTTATTACCTTTGATATAATCTTATAAGCAACATTATAGAATGTTGAGTTATATTAGCATCCAAAGATCAAAAACAATAAAATTTGTGTTCGAAATATGAAAAACAGAAGCAAAAACACAAGTTGGTTGAGAGAAAAATTGACTACTCTAATTACTTTAATAAGCAACATTATAATATACATAAGTTACTTCTTTACATTGAAAGAAAACAAAACATTGCTTGTGCTAGTATCCAAGTTGTAAAGTTAACTTAATGATAACCTAAGAGGATACTAAATCAGCTAAGTACATGACTAATCTTTAGCAAAACAAAAATTACAATCAAACTAAACATAAGTCACATGTTACAAAAAGTTTTAACAACCAAATTACACATTGGACATTTGCTAGTTGTTGCATTGTTGCCAACTTTCAACACTCCTTCTTGGCTACAAAGCAGGAAACTCCAATTCTTTTCCTCAAATACTCAAACCTTGCATTAGCTAGAGGCTTGGTTAGAATGTCTACAAGTTGAACCTCTGAACTGCAATGAGTCAAATTGACTTCCTTAGTTCTACCTCCCTTACAAAGTGATACTTTGATCTTGAAGTGCTTGGTCTTGCCATGAAATACAAGATTTTTGGAAATAGCAACAGTGACTAGTAGTCCACCTTGATTTCTGTTGCTTCCTCTTGATCAGCATTCAAGTCACTCAAAAGTTTTCTAAGCCAGATGGCTTGATTAACTGCAGTAGTAGCTATAATGTACTTTGCCTCTATAGTGGATTAAGCTATTGTTTGTTGTTTTTTAGAACTCCAACAAAATACCCCTAAGCTTAGAGTGAAAAAATAGCTCGATGTGCTCTTCATATCATCAACTGAGCTTGTCCAGTCACTATCTAAATAGCCAACCAGTTTTAGTTCCCTAGCCTTCACAAACTTCACCAATAATTTAAGGTCCCTTTAACATATCTTAAGACTCTTTTAGCAGCCTTGAAGTGAGCAACATTGTAGTAATGCATGAACCTTGATAGAAGGCTGACTGCATACATGGTGTCTGGCCTTGTCGTTGTCAAATAGAGCAGACAACCTATAATGCTTCTGTAGCCCTTCTCATCCACTCGTTCATGGTCATTATTGCTGGAAAGTTTTTCTCCTTATGCCACAGAACTGTTAGCAGGTTTGTTGTTTGTCATGCAAAACTTGCTTAAAATCTTTAGAACAAAAGCCTGTTGGCTTATGAAGATGCCATGCTCATTCTGATTTACTTCCATGCCAAGAAAGTAGGTCATCAAACTTATATCAGTCATCTTAAAAACATCTTGCATCTGTTTCTTGAATTCTTCAATCAGTTCATTCCTACAACCAATAACTAGTAAATCATCCACATACAATGACACAATCAACGAGGTTTCTTTCTCAAATTTCTTCATATAGAGTGTAGGCTTACTAATGCTCTTTTCAGACCTCAGCTTTGACAAGTAAGCATCAATTTTGTCATACCAGGCCCTTGAAGCCTATTTTAGACCATACAAAGCCTTCTTAAGCTTGCAAACCTTGTGCTCCTCACCAAGAACCTTGAATCCATCTGGCTACTCAACAAAGATTTCTTCCTTGAGAAATCAATTCAAGAAAATAGATTTGACATCTAGCTGGTGCACTTTCCACAACTTTTGAGCAGTTAAGGCAAACAACAGCCTTATGGTATCCAACCTTACAACTGGTGCAAAGGTTTTAGAAAAATCAATGCAATGCTGTTGACTATACCCCTTCACAACTAGCCTTACTTTGTGCTTGTTTAGTGACCCATCTACATTGTGTTTGGTCCTGAACACCAATTTCATACCAATAACTTTTCTGTGTGCTGGCCTATCAACCAACTCCCATGTACCATTCTTGTGAATCATTTCCATTTCTGCCTCAATTACTTCTTCCCAGCAGTCCTCCTTTGCAGCCTCATCAAAGTTGGAAGGCTCAATAATGGTCATATCACATCTTTCATAGATATCCATGATAGCCCTTGTACCTCGGACAGGTAAACCATCATATCCTTCCTCAATTTTAGCTTCATTCTCAATATGCTACAGGTCAAGATCTTACTGGTCTTACTCAGACAAGCTTGCATCTGTTCCATACCATTTCTAACAACTACCTTCATTAAATTTCACATCTCTGCTCACAAAAATCCTTTTAACAGATGGGTCAAATACCCCATACCCTTTTTTTATACTACTATAGCCAACAAAAACTCTAGGCATGGACCTTCTTTCCAACTTGGTTCTCTTTTCAGCTGGTACGAGTGTGTAGCATAAACAGCCAAACACTTTCAAGTGTGAGACAGTAGGCTTGTGTCCAAACCAAGCTTCAAATGGTGTGTTGCCTTTGATTGCATTTGTTGGCAGCCTATTAAGTAAATACACTGAGGTATTTACTGCCTCAGCCCAAAAATTGTTAGGCATTTTCCTTTCAAACAACAAACACCTAGCCATATCAAGAACAATTATATTCTTTCTCTCATAAACACCATTCTGCTGTGGCGTGTAGATGGTGGTTAACTGATGCTGAATTCCAACTTCATCACAAATCTTCTAAAACTTTTGAGACACATATTCAGTCTCATTGTCTGACCTCAATACCTTTAACTTACAACTTGCTTGATTCTCAACTAAGGCCTTAAACTTGCAAAAGAAATTTGCCACATCTTATTTTTGTTTCAAAAAAATTGACCCAACAGAATCTGGTACAATCATCAATGAACAACATAAAATATCTACTGCTATTTAAAGAGGAGGTTTTCATAGGTCCACAAATATTAGTATGGACCAGTTGGAGCCTCTCTTGAGCTCTCCAAGGTTTTTTAATAGGAAACAGTAGTTTGGTCTACTTGCCAAGCTGATAAACCTCGCAAACTTCAATTTTAGGCTCAAATTTGGACATGTCTTCAACTAGACTCATCTTATACAGCAAACCAAGTGACTTGTAGTTGACATGCCCTAATCTTCTATGCCATAAACATAATTCATTAGTCAGAGTAGTGTAAGCCTTTTTTTCTAATTGATTCACATCTAAAGTGAAGGATTTATCATGCATAGCTATTGTCACTAGCTTTTGGCCAAGAGATCCTTAATCATACAAGTTTTATTTTCAAAGATAAGGGAGTAACCCTTTTCTACTAACTGACCAAGACTAAGTAATTTCTGGTCAATATCAAGTACGAAAAGAACTTATGAAATTGTTTTGTTACCTGATTGAGTGTAGATCATAGCTTTGCCTTTGCCTTTGACCTCAATGAACTCACCATTCCACATTTTGACCTTGGACACAAAGCTAGTATCTAGCTCCTTAAACATGCTTTCATCTGATGCCATGTGCTGAGTGCAGCCACTGTCAATCAACCAATTCTTTCTGACCTTACTTGAACTTGCAAAACAAGAAGCAATAAAAACATGCTCCTCCTAAGTTTGAACATCCTCAGCAGCTTAAGCTTGATTCTACTGTTGTGGTTGTCTTTTTGCCTTGTTTTTACAGACCTTTTCCATTTTACCAAGTTGTTTGCAACTTCTACACTGAATGTCAGGCCTAAACCAGCAGTACTTTTCTAAATGAGTGGATTTCTTGCAGTGAGTGCATGGTAGAAACTTATTTTTGGCAGCATCCTTCTTTGCCTTTTCTTTCTTTTCAGACCAAGGCTTCTTACCTTTGTAGCTTAAGCTTGAGCCTGATTTTGATCTTGAGCTTGAGCTTTCTTTACTTCTAGCCTAAAAGGTTCCTTTAGAATGCTCCTCCATCCTGTTTTCCCTTCTCTACTCTTGTGCATAAAGAGCATTTATCAACTCTGTCAAGGATATAGTTGATAGGTCCCTAGAGTCCTCCAATGAAGAAATTTTTGACTCATACTTCTTTGGAAGGATTGTAATAACCTTTTCAACTATTCTTTTGTCACTGAAATCATCCCCAAGAAGCCTAATACTATTAACTGTAGTCATAATTCTGTCAGAATATTGCTTGATGGATTTAGACTTCTTCATCTTCAGATTATCGAAGTCCCTCCTTAGGTTGATCAACTGCTACTACCTGGTTTTATCTAATCCTTGAAACTCTTCCTTGAGTCTGTCCTAGGCCTACTTTGGAATGTCACAAGCCATTATCCTTGTGAAAATTACATCTGAAACTCCACTTTGAAGGCATGACATAGCCTTATACTTTTTGGCACAGTCCTCATTGTGTTGCCTAATTTGAGCTATGGCAGGATTAGCTCTCAAAGGTGGTGGCTCTATGTCAGTTTGAACAACACTCCATAGATCATGAGCCTACAGGTATGTTTTCATTTTCAAAACCCAAATGTTGTAGTTTTCACCAGCAAAAATAGGTGGTGGTGGTGGTGAGAAACTCATTCTTTTGTAGCAACTAAAAAACCAACAAAAACAACTTCTGTTTCTTTTCTTTCAGGCACAGAACACTCAAATGAACAACACATAGCAAAAGGCTCTCAAAGATGACAGGCTCTTGATACCATTTGTTGAGTTATATCAGCATCCAAAGATCAAAAACAATAAAATTTGTGTTTGAAAGATAAAAAATAAAAGCAAAAATACAAGTTGGTTGAGAGAAAAATTGACAACTCTAATTACTTTAATAAGCAACATGACAATATACATAAGTAGCTTCTTTACACTGGAAGAAAACAAAACATTGCTTGTGTTAGTATGCAAGCTGTAAAATCAACTTAATGATAACCTAAGAGGCTACTAAATTAGCTAAGTACATGACTAATCCTTAGCAAAACAAAAATTACGATCAAACTAAACATAAGTCACATGTTACAAAAAGTTTTAACAACCAAATTACACATTGGACATTTGATTGTTGTTGCGTTGTTGCCAACTTTCAACATAGAAGCTTATTGAACAATAATGCTAACTTTCTTTGGGCATTTACTTTTGGGGATTAACACGGTAAAGATTTTGTTTATTTCTTTTAATAATTTACCCTAATTAAGGAATTTTTGACATAAATCAGTCACGAGGACCCACCATATCCCAATTTTTCTAAAACAAATATGGATGAAAAACCATCCAGTCTAGGTGCTTTAAGAGGTCCTATTTCAAAGACTATTTTTTTATCTCCTCCTCTGTAAAAGGTGCACTGAGTTCAGACGATAAATTATGCATAATTTTTTGAATATCTAATTCTCTCAAAAAAAAATTCAATATCATTAGAATTATTTTGATCCACTTCTAAAAATAATTTTTCAAAGAAAGACTTGAAGCTCTTCTTAATGTCCTCTTGGTTATCCCATACAGGTCCCTCCTCAATCAATGGCTTTGGACTAGTGAAATTCTACCAGCAAAAGTTTTTAAGAGACACATCATTACTTATTTGGTTGTGCTCTATTCCTCTATTAAATGTATCCCATTCACTCTAGTTTTGCCATGACATATTCTCTTTTACTAACTCCTTCCTGGCTAGAATACTCTTCAAAGTTTAGGAATCTCTTGATTTCTTCTCTGTCTAAAGGAAATATTTCCTTGTGCAATATTTTTTTACCAAAGTTTCTTGAATGAGCCAAATGTACCCATTAGTGATTCTCTAGGCAAGTTTGGGCAATAGTGATTTGTTCAATGCGTGCATATTTTTAAACCCAAATACACTTATGGATTTGTTAAAGCAAATTATGTTCCAATTGATAAAATGTAGTTCCTTTTGTTCGATTCATCTCCCCACCAAAAATTCCTCATGATTTGATCCAATTTATCACAAGTTCTCTTTATGTCTTAGAAACATGATAATTGATAAATTGGAAACAAATAGGAACACTAGATAGCACTGATTTGATCAGGGTTAACTTTCCTCCTTAACTGAGCAGTTTTGATTTCCACAATGATAACTCGGGCTCCATTTTATCAATTACTGGTTGAAATATTTTACCCTTTTTTTATTTTTACTTTTGAGTCCAAAATCCGTCCCCAGATACTTACCCGAATCTCCACTTGACTTAACTTGCAAAATGCCTCTGAACTTTCTTTTGAACTTCTGGTGATAGTTCTTGTTGATTTTGAGCTCTAATTTGTTATAATTTATCCTTAAACATCATAAATTATAGTATTTCTCCAAAATCTTCTTCATTGCCTGACATGATTCCCTACTCATTTAAAAAAAATAAAAAAACTATCATCTGCAAAACAAAGGCGAGAAATCGGTATACTCCTCTTGCTATCTTTGAGACCCTGAAGTTTGCTTTCTCTTTTTGCTTTACTAATCATGATCGACAGAACATTTTTTCATGGAACAAAATGATATGGTAAAAGAGGGTCACCTAATCTCAATCCTCTGGTAGGATTAAAACTACTCGCAGGAGAACTATTCATTAGTATTTGGCTTAAAACTATCAAAATACATTGCATGATCAAGTTTGTCCATCTACCCTAAAAAACACTCGCATTCAAAATCACCTTTAAGAAATTCCAGCTCAACCTATCATATGTGTTGGGGATTTTGAACAATGAACAGCCTTAGAACACAGAGGCTTGCACAGCAAGGCTTGTGACTTGCAGAAGAAACAAATAGAATTCGAAGCAGAATTGAAAAAAAAGAGCAAAGAAAAATAGAGAGTATATTGAATGAAAATGATGATAATTTTATTAATATTGAATAATGGCATAATGCCAATACATAAAACCAAGCATTTAGCTTTCCAAAATCAGTATATGTTCATCTAAACATTACCTACGACCACTAATACATTGAAATTTGATAAACAAAGCTTGCACTCATGAACAAAGTTGGTTAACAGCTCAATCACTATCAAATTACATCAAAAAACAATCTAACATAGTTCAAAATTAGCAAGATTACATTACAACAACAAAAATGATCAAAATGAGCACTTGGTTCAGCAGCTCCTGCATGGCTCGGGTTGCATGGCCTACTTCTTGGCTACTCCTGGTGCCACATGCTGACGAACCTGCAACACTCCTCCTTGGTTAGCATGTTTCAAACTCCCATTTTCTCTCTTAGTTTGATAAACCTTAACACACTAAGGGGTTTTGTCAAGATGTCAACAACTTGATCCTAAGAATTGCAATGAATCTGCTCTACCTCTCGAGCTTGCTTCATCTCCCTAACAAAATGGGACTTGATTTTAAAGTGTTTTGTTCTCCCATGGAAAATAAGATTCTTTGCAATTGCAACAGCAGATTGATTGTTACACATGATCCTTGTTGCTTCCCTTTGGTGTAGATTTAAATCAGCCAAAATCTTTCTCAGCCAAATGGCTTGGTTAACAGCTCCAGCAGCTGCCACATATTCTGCCTCAATAGTAGACTGAGCAACTACACTTTGCTTCTCCAAGCTCCAACAAAATATGGCTGAACCAAGGGTGAAAACATACCTTGAAGTGCTCTTCATGTCATCCATCGAGCCAGCCCAGTCACTATTAGTATAGCTAATTAATCTTAGGCTTTCAGCCTTGCTATACAGCATTCCATAACTTAGGGTACCTTTGATGTACCTGATCATTCTTTTTGCAGCTTGAAAATGCTTCTCATTGCAAAAATGCATGAACCTTGAGAGCAAACTTATAGCAAACATAATGTCTGGCCTAGTAGTAGTCAAGTATAACAAACAACCAACTAAGCTTCTATAGACAGATTCACTAACCAGTTCAAAGTTACCTTGGCTCAATAGTTTTTCTCCAACAACAACTGGTGTGCTTGTTGCTTTACAATTATGCATTAAAAACTTGTTTAGGATATTCATAGCAAAAGCCCTTTGACTTAGAAAGATTCTCTCCTGAGATTGTTTCACTTCCATGCGTAAAAAGTAGGACATTTGTCCTAAGTTAGACATCTCAAATTTCTGCTCCATTTTGGCCTTGAAATTTGCCAACATTGCTTGGTCTCCTTCTGTCACTAGCAGGTCATCAACATATAAGGACACAATGATCTGTGTTTCAACTCCTTCCTTCTTGACATACAAAGTTGGCTCACTAATGCTTCTTTCAAATCCCAAACTGACCAAGTAGTTGTCGATTCTGCTATACCAGGCCTTTGGTGCCTGTTTCAAGCCATACAATGCCTTTTTTAATTTGTAGAACATGTCTTCTTTATCAGCTACTTTGAAACATTGAGGTTGCTCAACATAGGTCTCCTCTTCAAGGAATTCATTTAAAAATGCTGACTTCACATCAAGCTGGTGAATTTTCCACTGCATCTGTGCTGCTAAGGCAACCAGCAGCCTGATGGTGTCTAGCCTGGCCACTGGTGCAAAAGTTTCCAGATAGTCCAAACCATACTTCTAGTTAAACCCCTTGACAACTAGCCTTGCTTTCAACTTGTTCAAACTCCCATCAGCATTGTGCTTGGCATCGATAGACCCATTTTACCCCAATGAGCTTCCTGTTGGCTGGTCTTTCAACCAATTTCCAAGTATGATTCTTCTTAATCATGCTGATTTCATCAGCCATTACCTATTTCCAATCTTTATGAGCTTCAGCCTCTTCAAAACAGCTTGGTTCTACCTGAGCTACTTGAGCCCTCTCATAAATCTCAGCCAATGTCCTTGTACCTCTGACTAGTTCATCATCAATGTCCATTTCAGAACCATTTTGGTTAGCCTCAGTTTGATCAGCCATAAGGTCTTCAGAAACAGCCTCTGGTTCATTTTTCTCCCAATTCCTGCTTGACTTCTCATCAAACACCACATCTCTGCTCATAAGCACCTTTTTTGTTAAAGGATCCAAGATCCTATAGCCCTTCTTGACTGTGCAGTAGCCTACCAGAATACCAGGTTGTGCCTTCTTTGCCAATTTGTCCCTCTTCACAGCTGGGACATGTGCATAGCATATGCAGCCAAAGACTTTCAGGTGAGCCAATGAAGGTTCAAACCCAAACCAGGCCTCAAATGGTGTTTTGTGAGCCAAAGCTTTGGTTGGGAGCCTGTTTTCAGTGTAAACAGCAATGTTAATTGCCTCAGCCTACAGGGTTTTGGGCAAATTCTTCTTAAACATCAAGCACCTGGCCATATCCATCAAGCTTCTATTCTTTCTTTCACTAACATCATTATGTTGAGGAGTATAGGTGTTGGTGAGCTGGTGTTTGATGTCTGCTTCATCACAAAAGGCTTGAAATTAAGCTGATGTATACTTAGTTCCATTATCAGACTTTAGGGTCTTAAGCTTGCAGCCTGTCACAGTTTCTGCAGCAGCCTTGAACTTTCAAAACATAGAAGCTACCTCTGTCTTATTCTTCAGGAAATAAATCCAATAGTATCTTGAACAATCATCAATGAAAAGAATGAAATACCTGCTGCCATTCAATGACTGAGTCTTCATGGGGAGACATACATCAGTGTGCACAAGCTGTAGCTTTTCTGAGGCTCTACAGGCCTTGTTTGAAGGAAATGCTAGCCTGGTCTGCTTTCCTAGCTGACAAACCTCACAAACATCCTCCTTCTCAACTAAGTTGATGAAGTTATCAACCAGATCCTGTTTGGTTAGCTAGTCCATTGATCTATAGTTGGCATGACCAAGTCTTTGATGCCAAAGCTTGGATTCATCAAGAGAAGCTGTATAAGCTGAGTTTGAGGCTTTATTCCAGTCAACAACAAAGCTTTTATCAGCCATAGTGACTGACATGAGCATAAATCCACTTGGATCACTAATTTGGCACTCCTTGCCTTTGAACACAACAGAATAGCCTTTCTCTAGTAGCTGAGCTATGCTAAGTAGATTTTTGTCAATTTCAGGCACTAGCAACACATTTGAAATGAGCTTGTTACCTGTAAGAGTGCATATCAGCACATCTCCTTTACCTTCGCCTTGATAAAGTGGCCATTGCCAACTTTTACCTTGGTCTTGCAGCTTTTGTCTAATGACTTGAAGATAGCAGCATCTGGTGTCATATGGTTGGTGCAACCACTATTCAAGAGCCATCCATCTTTAGTCTTTTCTTGAGCAGCTGAGCATGACATAGCAAAATCTTGCTTCTCATGGTCACTATCTTCTTTTTCTACTCGAGCCTCAACCTTTTGCTGCTGGGGTTCATTTTATCTTGGTTTGCCTTTGTTTTTGCATACTCTTTCAACATGGCCCATCTTTTTGCAGTATTTGGCACTGCACATCTAGCCTAAACTAGCAATTGGCCTCTGGATGACCAGGCCTTTTGTAATGCCTGCAGGGTTGATCCCTTCTTCTTGGAGCATCAGACTTAGGCTTGTCTCTCCAAGTCATTTTGGCTTTGTAGGCAGAGCTACTCGAGGCTGGCTTAGTTTTGGCTTGGAAGGCACCTTCTTGGTGCTCCTCCAATCTGCTGGCTCTTCTTTGCTCTTGTGCATAGAGAGCGTTAATCAGCTCTACCAATGAGATGCTGGTCAGGTCCCTTGAGTCTTCGAGAGAAGATATTTTTGCCTCATGTCTCTCAGGTAAGGTTGAAATCACCTTATCCACTATCCTTGCTTCACTAAACTGCTCTCCAATCAGCCTTATGCTGTTAAAGATAGCCATAATTCTGTCTGAGTACTACTTGACAGTTTTTTCCTCCTTCATCTTCAAATTCTCGAAGTACCTTCTCAAGTTCAATAGCTGTTGCTGCCTTGTCCTCTCTGTCCCTTGAAACTCCTCTTTAAATCTGTCCCAAGCCTACTTTGGTGTCTCATAGGCCATGATCCTTATGAAGATCACATCTGACACATAATTTTGGATGCAGGACATGGCTTTGTGCCTCTTGGCCCTTTCATCAGCATGTTGCCTGATCTAAGCCACTGTTGGGTTGGCTCTGAGTGGTGCTGGTTCAACATCTGAGTTGACTACCTCTCATAGGTCGAATGCCTGTAGGTAGGTCTTCATTTTGACCACCTATTTGTGATAGCCCTCTCTATTGAAGACTGGTGGTGCAGCTAGTGAGAAGCCTGATAAAGCTATTGATTTTTAAGTTGAAATGTAACAGGTCCACTAAGACAACAACTCTACATACCAATTGTTGGGGATTTTGAACAATGAACAACCTTAAAACACAAAGGCTTGCACAGCAAGGCTCGTGACTTGCAGAAGAAACAAACAGAATTTGAAGCAAAATTGAAAACAAAAGCAAAGAAAAATGAAGAGTATATTGAATGAAAATGATGATAGTTTCATTAAGATTGAATAATGGCATAATGCCAATATATAAAACCAAGCATTCAGCTTGTCAAAAATAGTATATGTTCACCTAAACATTACCAACTACCACTAATCCATTGAAATTTGATAAACAAAGCTTGCACTCATGAACAAAGCTGGTTAATAGCTCAATCGCTATCGAATTACATCAAACATCAGCCTAACATAGTTCAAAATGAACAAGATTACATTACAACAACCAAAAAGATCAAAATGAACTAAATGACAACAGCTACACTTGGTTCAATAACTCCTGCATGGCTCGGGTTGCATGGCCTGCTTCTTGGCTACTCCTGGTGCTACATGCTGACCAACCTTCAACAATATGCTTTATTCATATCCAATTTCAGTGCACCTATACTTCCTTTACCTCTTGTTTTTCTGTTAATCAGATTGATGATCTCTGAGGCAAGAATAATATTAATTATCTCTTATTTGTCTTCATCCAATGAATGCATTTCAATACGAGGATATGAGATAGATAAGAATTGACTTTAATCTCTTAGTTAATACCTTTAATACAATCTTATAAGCAACATTACAAAATCTTATCGAACAAAACTATCCTTCTTGTTAAATTTTTGGCCTGCAATGCAACAGGAAACCAACATCCAAGCCTAACCAATGCAGCAACAACTTTTGTTCATTTGAAACCTGATTTAGTTTCTTTGTAATGTGACTTCAAGTTAGTAGGAGTTGTTGTTCATTTATGTTTGATGTAACAGCTAATATGTCAGTTTCTTTTGAGTGTAATTTTAGCTAAGCTTAAGTCATGTATTAGTGGTAGCAGTTAGACATTAGGTAACTGTCTTATTCTATTGTATCACATATACTTTAGCCAGATGAAATGGAAAGTCTCAAGTCTTAAGTCTCAAGTCTCAAGTCTTTGAAGTTTAAACTTCTTTCATTCTTTATCCGGATTTATTGTTTTGTTGCTCTAGCTTCTAATAAAACTTCATATTTCATCCGGATAAATTGCTCTTAACCCTAACATTTCTTCAGGCATTTACTTTTTTGGATTAACATGATAAACGTTTTATTTCTTTTAATAACTTACCCTAATTAAGGAAGTTTAGACATGCATCAATCACTAGAGCACCCACGACATCCCAATTTTTCTGAAAAAATTATCGCTAGAAAACCAGCCGGTCGAGGTGTTTTGAATTTTGTCCAAACCATTAATGAATGTTGGAATTGCATTTAAGTTATGGGTTTTTGAAGCTTTTTTTCTCTCTCTAATTTTGAGTTTTTGACATCGCTTGTCGTGGAAATATACCTCTGGAATTCCACCACTCTTTGAACTTCTGAATTCAGATAAAGTGCCATGAACGGTAAAGTAGAGATTCTTCTGCGTAGGCCATATAATTGTTAGGATTAAAGGAATACTAAGACACTGAAAATCATTTGGTAAGAACAGATGACAGCTAACACCAGCATAAATGGTTTAGTAACAAACATATCCGGATTGATTTTGCTTCATTACAACCTTTAGTACTAAGTCTACTTGTTCTTGAAAATGATTGGAATGTAAAGAAAGGCAGCACTCATTCCTGTTGAATAGGAGTACCTTCTATTTTTTCACTTTTCTGGATAGCTGATTTCATAAGGAATGTCCGATCCTTGATTGCTCTACTTTTGTCAAGTTCCACTGCAGCTACACGACTGTGATTATATCAATGAAGAAAAAGAACTAGACCATCCTCCTCGCTGCACCCCAATATCATCTAAGCCAAGTTCTTATTCACGGCACACATGGATCAATAACTGAGACTGAGATTACAGTCCATCTACTAAACAATGCAATGGTGATTGATCCCTGCATCAGGCCCTACAAATGGTATGGAAGATGGAAAGTTAATGAAACTTGTGATCGTTACGCTACCATGCGAAGGCAGAGGCACTATGGACATCTTCGAGGTGAAGTTGGTCCAACTGTGGAACTGCTGATTCTTTAAACAGCAAAAAGCCTTAATACTAGAAATCTTGATGCATGGTATGTAATATAAGCATGACAACATGTGCAAGTTGAAGACAGAAGATTATATATCCGCCAATCTTGCCTTCATATGTTCAGCTTTGTAATCAGTGTCAGGTGACAACCAGAGTTCCCCCAAACACTTCAGTAGGTCATCAGGGACCTCCCTTTTATCAAGGCTCTGAGAAGAGAAGAGCAGACCCCATAACCCCAGTGAAGTGATCAGGGGAACTCCAAAGGACAGCTGACTCTCTATTTCTCCTTCGTGGTTAGATGCTTAAGTAATAGGAAGCCAGCCTACCTATTTATAGGTGAAGGCTCTGTACGTGAATGTTGGCCAAGTCATTCTGACGCTTCAATAGATCCGACCGGCATTACATACGAGACAAAATCCAAATGCGGCAATTTACTGAAACTGAACCTAGTCAGAATTATGGCATTTGGGAATTGGAAATGATGAGATAGAGAATATTTTTTTAGTTGAGAGAACTTGAGCTTTCCCCACTCTTTTTACAGACTTGTATCATTGTCATAGTTGAGAAAGGTTTATACGCATTGCACTTGATAACTTTGACATATCAGCCATTAATATTCCAAGCTATCATTAATTAGGAGTTGTCTGTATGTATGTTTTTGAGAAGGCATTACAAACAAAAAGTTCAACTAGTAGCTGCTTAGAGACTATGTGGGGTGAAGAAAATGATGGATAATGAATAAAAGTATGTACGGATAGAATTTTGTGCAACGTTTGACCTCAAAATCCTTGCTAAGGATTCATCTTGCCTGCTATTGCGTCTGCATTAATTTTTGACAAGGGAATTATCCGAATAGCAAGTGCCTCACAGAAAAATTGAGGTTAATCAGCTAAAGTTTCCACATGAAGAAGCCAAGACTGGGAAGCTAAACAAAAAGTAGATATGTTGAAGGTACTCTTTCGAAACTATGGGTTAGGGTTAATTCCAACTGTAGTTTTCTTGTTTTTGGAGACGGTCCTGACATAATTTAATACATTGGGGAAGTTTAAGTGGAACATTCTGCAGCCATAAGCTTTCTCAATTATGCATATCAATGTTATCCAAGAGAGGAAAGATTGTTTCAAGAAAGGAATATCTGGCAATCTGTGTATTTATAATATAAATAATAAAAATATGTTATCTCATTTAAAATTTTATTAGAAGAAAATTCTGCAGCATTTGAGCAATCATACACAAAGAATAGGTTAACTCTCTCATGCAATAATTTATATATCAGAGCTAATATATTTACTGAAGCAGTTAGTTTGAGATTTACTCTCACCGTAATCTGTTGTTCAGAATATTTAGGTACAAAGTCGAAATAGATCAATGCCAGTTCCCCAACATGGAATACAAGTTGAAACTGGAAAAAGTGAATGGTTGCAAGTTCTCTCTTCTAAGACAAACTTTTTTCATGACGATTACAGGATCATATCTACAGATCGAACTATTACAAATTTTCGAGTTGCTCCTTGGTTATTTTGCCCTACTATCAATCATGACTATTACAGGATCATAGATTAATACGGAGAACTACGTGTGCCACATTCATCAAATACCTTCATTATTTCATTCACCAAGAGAGAAGTCTCTGCCAAGTGAACATAGACGCAAGTGTTGGGGATTTTTGAAGAGGAGCAGAGCAGAGGAAGAAATACAGGACATAACAAGACAATATTTTTACTTGCTCACAAATGTGCAGCAAGGGAGCTATGGCTTCAGCTCATTTTGCTCATCTTTTGAATAAGAAAAACAATACATTTATATTTTTATCACCAAATACTACCTACTACCACTACGTAGCCTAGTAAATTGAAAAACATAACTTGCACACATGGTAAAGCTGATTTATCAATCTATCAGCACCTAATTACATTAAAAGCTATACCAACTCAGTTCATTTTGAACTAAAAAAACTATACCAATTGTTGGAGTTTCAACATACTTTAACCGGGTAAAGTAAGAATTTCAAACTGAGCTTCAACAGCAACGTATTTTACCCGGGTAAAAAATGAAGGAAAAATGCTTGAAGTAACAAAATGAACAGCAGCTTGAACTTTAGCCAGCATAAGTATGGCTTTGCAGTTTGTTCTGCTTCTTGGCTGTTTCATGTGCTGCATGTGCTGCATGCATGCCAACTTCAACACACCTTCTTGGCTTGCATGCTGCATACTCCTAGCTTAGCTTGCAAATCACCGAACCTTGTGTACACAAAGAAGCATATGTGCTGCAACATGTTTAGAAGCTGCATGCACTTCAAAATAAATATCACAGCAGCATGGTAGGCCAATTTCCAACAGTCCCCCTTGGACTCCATGCTGCAAATATCGTTCATCATACTTTATCCGGATAACTTAGCCTTCTGCAGTGTGGGCAAGGTGGATATGTTCCTGCACCATCTGTTCTAGACTTGTCTTTCCAGGTTATCTTCCCTTGTAGACAGAGGAGTATGGTTTTCTTTTTGAACTTGGCAGTCCTTAGATGCTTTGTTTAAAGCGAAACCTGCACAAGCACTTCATACTTCATCCGACAAAAATAGCTTGCCTTTAAACATATCTTACCTTGTTCCTTTGTTCATTACAGTCCTGCTTCTTCTTGCTTCCGTATGTTGCTAAGCTCGCACCTTTGAAAGATTCGCATCTTTGCATACTGTCTTCAGCAGGTGTCTTCAACAGGATCGCAACTATCACTTCTCGCTAAGCTTGCAGCTTTGACATCTTGCTAAGCTTGTAGCTTGCACATTTTTGCTGAGCTTGCAGCTTGCACATTGGAAAGCTCATATTTTTTCCTTTAAAACTCCTCCTTCAGCTTATTCAAGCTTGTTTAGGAGTCTTTTAAGGTTGAGATGATGTTGTCTTCTCTTCAAGCAGTCCTTGATGACATGCTTTGACAACTTTTTTTTTAACAAGCAGCGGAAGCAAACATCAATGGCCCTTAAGACTAAGGCTCTGATACCAATTGTTGGGGATCTTTGAAGAGGAGCAGAGCAGAGTAAGAAATACAGGACAGAACAAGACAGTATTTTTACTTGCTCACAAATGTGCAGCAAGGGAGCTATGGCTTCAGCTCATTTTGCTCATCTTTTCAATAAGAAAAACAATACATTTATATTTTTATCACCAAATACTACCTACTACCACTACGTAGCCTAGTAAATTGAAAAACATAACTTGCACACATGGTAAAGCTGATTTATCAATCTATTAGCACCTAATTACATTAAAAGCTATACCAACTCAGTTCATTTTGAACTAAAAAAACTATACCAATTGTTGGAGTTTCAACACACTTTAACCGGGTAAAGTAAGAATTTCAAACTGAGCTTCAATAATGAACGATTTTTACCCGGTAAAAATGAAGGAAAAATGCTTGAAGTAACAAAATGAACAGCAGCTTGAACTTTAGCCAGCATAAGTATGGCTTTGCAGTTTGTTTTGCTTCTTGGCTGTTTCATGTGCTGCATGTGCTGCATGCATGCCAACTTCAACACACCTTCTTGGCTTGTATACTGCATACTACTAGCTTAGCTTGCAAATCACCGAACCTTGCTGTTACAGCAAGCATATGTGCTGCAACATGTTTAGAAGCTGCATGCACTTCGAAATAAATATCACAGCAGCATGGTAGGCCAATTTCCAACAGTCCTCCTTGGACTCTATGCTGCGAATATCATTCATCATACTTTATCCGGATAACTTAGCCTTCTGCAGTGTGGGCAAGGTGGATATGTTCCTGCACCATCTGTTCTAAACTTGTCTTTCCAGGTTATCTTCCCTTGTAGACAGAGGAGTATGGTTTTCTTTTTGAACTTGGCAGTCCTTAGATGCTTTGTTTAAAGCTGAACCTGCACAAGCACTTCATACTTCATCCAACAAAAATAGCTTGCCTTTAAACATATCTTACCTTGTTCCTTTGTTCATTACAGTCCTGCTTCTTCTTGCTTCCGTATGTTGCTAAGCTCGCACCTTTGAAAGATTCGCATCTTTGCATACTGTCTTCAGCAAGTGTCTTCAACAGGCTCGCAACTATCACTTCTCGCTAAGCTTGCAGCTTTGACATCTTGCTAAGCTTGTAGCTTGCACATTTTTGCTGAGCTTGCAGCTTGCACATTGGAAAGCTCACATTTTTTCCTTTAAAACTCCTCCTTCAGCTTATTCAAGCTTGTTTAGGAGTCTTTTAAGGTTGAGCTGATGTTGTCTTCTCTTCAAGCAGTCCTTGATGACATGCTTTGACAACTTTTTTTAACAAGCAGCGGAAGCAAACATCAATGGTCCTTAAGACTAAGGCTCTGATACCAATTGTTGGGGATTTTTGAAGAGAAGCAAAGCAGAGGAAGAAATACAAGACAGAACAAGACAGTATTTTTACTTGCTCACAAATGTGCAGCAAGGGAGCTATGGCTTCAGCTCATTTTGCTCATCTTTTCAATAAGAAAAACAATACATTTATATTTTTATCACCAAATACTACCTACTACCACTACGTAGCCTAGTAAATTGAAAAACATAACTTGCACACATGGTAAAGCTGATTTATCAATCTATCAGCACCTAATTACATTAAAAGCTATACCAACTCAGTTCATTTTGAACTAAAAAAACTATACCAATTGTTGGAGTTTCAACACACTTTAACCGGGTAAAGTAAGAATTTCAAACTGAGCTTCAACAGTAACGTATTTTACCCGGGTAAAAAATGAAGGAAAAATGCTTGAAGTAACAAAATGAATAAAGAAATTAAACTTTAGCCAAACATAAGTATGGCTTTGCAGTTTGTTTTGCTTCTTGGCTGTTTCATGTGCTGCATGTGCTGCATGCATGCCAACTTCAACACACCTTCTTGGCTTGCATGCTGCATACTCCTAGCTTAGCTTGCAAATCACCGAACCTTGCGGTTACAGCAAGCATATGTGCTGCAATATGTTTAGAAGCTGCATGCACTTCAAAATAAATATCACAGCAGCATGGTAGGCCAATTTCCAACACTCCTCCTTGGACTCCATGCTGCGAATATCATTCAGCATACTTTATCCGGGTAACTTAGCCTTCTGCAGTATGGGCAAGGTGGATATGTTCCTGCACCATCTGTTCTAGACTTGTCTTTCCAGGTTATCTTCCCTTGTAAACAGAGGAGTATGGTTTTCTTTTTGAACTTGGCAGTCCTTAGATGCTTTGTTTAAAGCTGAACCTGCACAAGCACTTCATACTTCATCCGACAAAAATAGCTTGCCTTTAAACATATCTTACCTTGTTCCTTTGTTCATTACAATCCTGCTTCTTCTTGCTTCTGTATGTTGCTAAGCTCGCACCTTTGAAAGATTCACATATTTGCATACTGTCTTCAGCAGGTGTCTTCAACAGGCTCGCAACTATCACTTCTCGCTAAGCTTGCAGCTTTGACATCTTGCTAAGCTTGCAGCTTGCACATTTTTGCTGAGCTTGTAGCTTGCACATTGAAAGCTCACATTTTTTCCTTTAAAACTCCTCCTTCAGCTTATTCAAGCTTGTTTAGGAGTCTTTTAAGGTTGAGCTGATGTTGTCTTCTCTTCAAGCAGTCCTTGATGACATGCTTTGACAACTTTTTTTTAACAAGCAGCGGAAGCAAACATTAATGGCCCTTAAGACTAAGGCTCTGATACCAATTGTTGGGGATTTTTGAAGAGGAGCAGAGCAGAGGAAGAAATACAGGATAGAACAAGACAGTATTTTTACTTGCTCACAAATGTGCAGCAAGGGAGCTATGGCTTCAGCTCATTTTGCTCATCTTTTCAATAAGAAAAACAATACATTTATATTTTTATCACCAAATACTACCTACTACCACTACGTAGCCTAGTAAATTGAAAAACATAACTTGCACACATGGTAAAGCTGATTTATCAATCTATCAGCACCTAATTACATTAAAAGCTATACCAACTCAGTTCATTTTGAACTAAAAAAATTATACCAATTGTTGGAGTTTCAACACACTTTAACCGGGTAAAGTAAGAATTTCAAACTGAGCTTCAACAGCAACGTATTTTACCCGGGTAAAAAATGAAGGAAAAATGCTTAAAGTAACAAAATGAACAAAGAGCTTTGAACTTTAGCCAAAGATAAGTATGGCTTTGCGCTTGTTCGCTTCTTGGTCGTTTCATGTGTTTGCATGTGCTGCATGCATGCCAACTTCAACATACCTTCTTGGCTTGCATGTCGCATACTCCTAGCTTAGCTTGCAAATCACCGAACCTTGCTGTTACAGCAAGCATATGTGCTGCAACATGTTTAGAAGCTGCATGCACTTCAAAATAAATATCACAGCAGCATGGTAGGCCAATTTCCAACAGCAAGCATGGGATAAATGAGAGGTAAAGAATCCAAAGTGGTGTCAGTTGATTGTTTTTGAACAGTCTTCCAGCGCCCTTTTTCAAGTATTGTAGATGCCATAAGAGATTTGATGTGTCTCATGTGACTAACTAAAAATACAACTAAGGCAATTGCAAATATCGTATTCACGAGGACTAAAAGTATTAATAATTATCGTTTTTCTATTATTTAACTAATAAATTGGAGTAATGGGTTTAAACTAAAACTACTAAACTAATCTAACTAAGAACTCAATAGAAAATGAATAAGAAAAATAATATAATAATAACCAATGAGAGAGACAATACTCAGGAAAGAATTCTCCTAGACTTCACCTAGACTTCACCTATTATTATGAATCTGAATTAAACGCACTTAGTAACTTGATCCGTAGAAATCCTTATGACTCTTTCGAGAGTAAGAGCAACTGTCTCTAGGTTGATTAATTGAAATCTCTTTCTAATTAAAACTCCTATCGTCGCATTAACTCGATCTATGGATTCTCTTATTAGATTTGATTCTAATCTGGTAGATTTAAGTCGTCCTATTTCTAGGATTCCATGCTAATCCACTCAATTATGCTAGATCTACTTTTAAACAGAGACTTTTCCTCCACTGAATTAAGCATATTAAACATGAATTAATATCCCAAAAATATTAAAATAAGGAATAAGCACATAATTGAGAATAAGAATCAAATATTTATCGCGTAAAACAAAAATTAAATAATAGAATTCATCATAGATTTCATCTTCCCTAAGTATCTAGGAAATTAATTCATAATTTTGTATGCAAACATAAGTCAAAAAAATCACAAGAAATAAAGAAACTCATAAAAGCTTCAAAAGAAATTAAAAAGGAGATCTTTGATCTTGATGAAAATGGACTTTAGAGTTGGCTCCAATAGTGTTCTTCGAATTGTTTATTCAATATTCTATGATGGCTCCCATATATCTTCTTCTATTTGATATTTATAGACTTTAAAATGCTTAGAAAGTTTAAAAATTGCATTTTCCGCATGTTTGGGAAGCATGTTTCGAAATCGACATGGGCTGGCACGTGGTCGTGTGTCCAGCCCATGTGGCTCACATGGGCGTTTGTCCAACCTGTGTGGCTCCTAAAATCTACTCTTTTTCTCTAATTTTCGCTTATTTTTCGCTCATTTTGCTCTCAAATGCTCACCTAAGTATAAGAACATGAATTAAAAAAATTATGAGCATTAAATTCACTAATTTGCATAAATAATCATCCAAAAATGCATTAAGAATCAAATTAAAATATGTTAATTTTATCATTTATCAAGATTTGAATAAATAAAACTTTTCATTTTCTTCCAATGTTTCAAGTTTTAATTAAGTGGTTTAATCTTCAAGGAAATAATCCCACTTAATGTTGTCAAGCATGAGGCATGGTGTTTTTGTACATGAAAAAGGGTTCCTTTATTTTTCTTCTAAAATGTGAAAGGAAAAGGTTGGAATGGACACGTAAAGAGTTGGGGAAATCCAAAAAGCTTTTTGTCCACTTGTTACTATTATTCTATTCTGTTCTCTTGTATTGCTATACCCCCTATTTTTCCTCAAATATTGGCCAGGTTCAATTTCATTAACTTCAAACCTACGAATTTCACTCACTCTCAATCATTTTCCCCACCTGTGGATCACCATTTCAAACTGTGCCAGTACTAATCTTATTGCACCTTTGCCTATTTATACACTAAACCCTCAGTGCATAAAAATATATACCAAGAAACTGTAACATAAGAAAAGGGAAAGTCAGCTATTCCCTGGAGTTCCCCTGAACACTTCACTGAGGCTATTTTAAGACCCTTAACAGAGGGAATGGTGTCCTACTGAAGTGTTTGGGGTAACTCTGGGAGATAGTTGACACTGTTTCAGCAGCAAATATTGTTGGAGGCTTATTTTCATGTCTAGGCAAAGCCTTTCCCGTACCATGTAAACTTCCTCATCCATTCTTTTATGCAATTCAATGCTGTATGACAAAACCACGTCCTCCACACATTGTAAACATCATATCTGGATTCTTTATTCAGCATTTTGTTTTCTTCTTATTGTTATGTTTTGTTTATACTCAATTTTCAAAGGTTTGTAGATAGTCTAATGCTTTCAATCTCTTTTTCCCAAGTGTAGTTTAAGTTTTATATTTGCATTTACTGCTCCAACAATGCCAACATTTATAATGAGATCCTATTTGCTAAAGGACTAAACTTTGATAAATTTCTTTTCGTTCATATTCCTCAGTAAAATAAGTAGATCTTATCTATTAAATTATGATCAGATTGGTCCATCAATACCAAAATTCAGAATAAATACTATTATCAACTTTACTTGGTAAAAATAACTGAACTCTTTAAATTCTATCCGATAACTAAAACTTAGTTAAGAAACAAAGGAAAGAATGAGAATTACACAAAGTTCACCTAATTCGTTGGCATCTCAAACCGACAAATAGGGCAATAATGGCTCTGCTTCAACCACTTTTCAATGCAATCACCATGAAAAATATGAGAGCAAGGCATCCGATAAGCTTCCGCTCCAACTTTAAGTTGCTCCAAACATACGATGCAAACTTTTATATCTTCATCTTCAACCTTAATCCTCTTTAGCATCTCATCAACTAATGACTTTTTTGCTGGAACCATGCCATAATTTCTGCTTTCAAACTCTGACGCGGATTCAGCCAAAGCTCTCCTCATCAAAATCTCATCATCGTGATAGTGTTCCACAACGGATGCCTGTATCTTTAACCGTAATGGCAAGACGTCACAATTAGTTCCACTTCTATGCACCCAAACTGATATTCTTCGCCCAAGTCTGAAAAGTTCATGAATCAACCTACGATAATCAACTGAGTCGGTGTTGATTCGGAGTCTTGTAAACTTGGGGCCAATAATGTCGTGAACTTGGCTCTCGTTTTGCTGAATGTTAAGACTGAAAACAAAGGTTTCTCGTAAGTGTAAAGTGTTGGTGGTTGAATAGGTGTCTGCTTGGCAATCATGGCGGATATATATGACAACAACGTTCAGTATTAATTTAACACGCTGGTTGATGATACTATTTTTGCACGGAAGAGATGCCATTAGGAACTTGAAAAGCAAGAAAGCTTTATCTTAAATCTTTGAAGTATCCTATGGCGGTGTAAAACATGGACTAGGAATAGGAAGTCCCTAAGGGCTAAATTATAACTATTCCTATCACTATTAATAACTCCTGTATCGACTGTCAACTATAAATCCTTTTTAAGAATCCCTGTTAGGGTAAGGTAGTAATTCCGATAGCCATGAGAATAAATCTTTTTAACATTATTCATTCCTTTTATTTAGTAAAATTTTTAATATTATTCATTCCTTTTATTTGTTAATAAATGTAAATATTTATTTATTTTGCTTCGAGAAAATATATAATGTTAATTATAACACAATAATTGAGAATTGTTAATTTCTTCATTACATTTGATCTTAATATATATATATATTTTTTGTCCCTCTTTTTTTTGGAAAAATCTTAGCATTATTATTTATGAAAATCTTTTTAGCATCATCTATATACGTTGTCAGTATTTAAGAGTAAACTACATAGTTGATTATCTAATTTTCATAACCTTTTATTTTAGATACTAAAAATATATATATATTTTAAGCATTTTCGTTAAATATTTTGGTCGTACTTAGTTAATTCAATATTATTTTGAATTCATTTTCGTTAGTCAACTTTGAATAAGTTTTCATTTTGGTTACTTTTTTTTTTTTGTTAGAGTTGTGTGACCTAAATTCTTGTAAAAAAATAGTGGCAAAATAGGAAGATTTGTGGGGGCGAAGGCTAGAGATCCCCATTAAACATAAAACTGGACTGGGGTCGCAACCAAAGGCCCCCGCAGTACGGTACAGGCTGTACAAGCTATCGAAACCATTTTTTAAAGGAGTGTTCAAAAAACGGGGATCGACTTTTGAAAAACGAAAACGGGAGTCGCCACTAATCTTTTAAAGTGTGATTGGATCACTATACAAAACGTTTTGGTCTCACGAATTTGTGAGAAAACAGTTCGAGAGTCGGAATGCGTTCGAGGAAGGATTAGCACCCTCATGCGCGCCCAAAAATTGGTACCAAATTGGATAATTTTTGTCTCAATGTCGAATTTTGAGAATATTTAAAAAAATGAGGTTTCCTTATTTTTGTAACAATTCAAATTAAGAGAATCGAGATTCATTCGCTTTGAAGGAGTAATAAATATCACATCTAGCATAATTGGACACGATATCTTTAAACTTTCGTAGCTGAAATCATCTTATGATTTATAAAACTCGCTTAAAAAGGATATTTTAGATATTTAGATAAACGGGGAATTGCAACCAAGCATGTTAGGGCACTATTTCTCAAATTTCTAAACATCCAAAACATTGCCTCATTTTAGAAAAACATTTGGATAAAATATGACAATTAAATGAAATATATTTTTTTAAAAATAATGATTTGAGTAAAATTTAAAAAAATAATTTACTAAGAGTAATAAAAAAATTATTAAAAAAATGAAATAGTTTGATATGATACTAAAATTATTAAAAAATTAAAATATATATAAAAAAATCAAGGAAACATGGATTAAATCAAAATAAAAAGGGTTGAAAAACGAAGATGAACAAAGAATAAAATAAGAACAAACCGTAGAAAATAAGAACGTAAGAAGGAGGGAAATTTGAGTGAAAGCTCTCAAAAATTTTATTATTTCCCAAAACTCCAATCTCTTTACAATGAAGGGAGAGGCCTCTATTTATAGTTGAACCTCCTCAAATCCAACGGTACAGATCAATTACATCAACGGTTAAGATTAAAGGATATCTACAAATTAAATCTCCAATATTACAAGATCATATCTTCAAGATTGCATATCATATCTAAGATTGCAATCATATCTAATATTGCATATCATATCTAAGATTGCAATCATATCTAAGATTGTATCATATCTAAGATTGCATATCATTGAAGATTATATTTCCATATGAGTCAAGCTTGTAGATGGACCTTAAATCTTTTCACGTAATGGGCCATTCTGATCGGGCCAAATTATATTTGTAATTCTGGACTGAACTTGGACTTCGTTTATTTATTTTAAATACTGAAATGGGTTTTTAAACTTATTTCTGGGCCCGGGAAAAATTGAGTGTCTACAGCTGCCCCTCTTTGCTCATTGCTGTGTAACAGGAATAGAGCAAAGACTATAAAAGGACTAATTTTGCCTGGGCTCACCGAGTCTTGAGTTCTTGATCCTTGATCTTCTTTAAATGGCCTCTTGACGGCTTCAATCTGCTTCACTACAACTCAGGAAGGCGATATTTGCTATCTTTGATCTGCTCCCCGTCTAATACAGAGACGCCAAATCATTATCTTCGATCTGCTCCCGCCTAATACTGAGACGCCAAATCGCTTCTTCAATCTGCTCCCATCTAATACGAGATGCCAAATCATTATCTCCGATTTGCTCCCGTCTAATACAAAGATGCCAAATCTGTCATCTTGGATCTGCTTCGATGTAAACACATGAAGGTCAGATCTGTTATGTCTTCGATCTGCTCCCCGTCTAATACAGAGATGCCAAATCATCTTGGATCTGCTCCAATGAAGGTCAGATCTGCTATGTCTTCGATCTGCTCTCCGTCAAATATGGAGATGCCAAATCTGTTTCTTAGATTTGTTCTTTGACAATACAGAGATGCCAAATCACCTTGGATCTGCCTTGTGTAAACACCAAGGTCGATTCGCTATGTCTTCGATTTGCTCCTTGTAAACACAAGAATGCCAAATCATCTTGGATCTGCTTCGATGTGAAAACATCCAAAGGTCAGATCTGCTATGTATCTGCTCACCGTCGAATATGGAGATGCCAAACTTCGATTTGTTCTCTGACAATACAGAGATGCCAAATCATCTTTGATCTGCTTCAGCGTAAACACGTGAAAGCCAAATCTGTTGTGTCTTCGATTTGTTCCTTGTAAGCACAAGGATGTCAAACCATCTTGGATCTTGTTTTAGTATAAACATCTGAAGGTTAGATCTGCTATGTGTCTGCTCTCCGTCGAATATGGAGACGCCAAACTTCGATTTGTTCTCTGACAATACAGAGATGCCAAATCATCTTAGATTTGCTTCATCGTAAACACGTGAAAGCCAAATCAGCTATGTCTTCGATTTGTTCCTTGTAAGCACAAGGATGCCAAACCATCTTGGATCTTGCTTCAGTATAAACATCTGAAGGCCAGATCTGCTATATGTCTGCTCTCCGTCAAATATGGAATGCCAAACTTTGACTTGTTCTCTGACAATACAGAGATGCCAAATCATCTTAGATTTGCTTCATCATAAGCACTTGAAAGCCAAATTAGCTATGTCTTCGATTTGTTCCTTGTAAGCACAAGGATGCCAAACCATCTTGGATCTTGCTTCAGCCAGATCTGCTATGTTGCGGCCTATTACCCTACTGCTTAGGGGATTAAGGTACATCAATCTTCATTGTCCCTTGAAGAACATAATCTGTATAATGCGTATGAGTTCATGCCTAATGATTAGGATGCTATGATCGAAATGAGTCAAGTGCTCCTAATTAATCCTGTTATAATGCAAAATGTTTATGAAAATAACTTCTATTTCGGACGTCATCACTCATTCATCCATCGAGCTTTCCACCTCATTCTTCTCGACATATCAATCATACTCTACTCATATGCCTCGAATCTTCTCCATCAATTTGGTCTATCGTACCATTCCCCGAATGTTACGACCCACTAAAGATGTTTATAAAATGATCCTTTCTTAAGATCAATATTGCTTAAAACGTCCAACCACCTTTTGGACTGAAGAAGAAAATCTCTCGAGTATCTCCAACCCATACATATGAGAATTCCTTAAACAATTCTCTTGTTTCAGTTTCTTGTATTATCTAGAAATTTTTAAAGTAATATGCAAAACTTCGTTTGAGAAGATATTTCAGTTCATCTATCATTATTTCAATGCAACATGCTTTATGAATAATGGGAGACAAATAAATTGATACTGAGGATAATTAGATTTAGACAAATTGTTAGAAGGAATGCAAAAAGATTAAATTGAGAACATATATTTGCGAAGAAAAAGAATCCAAAGATAGTAACTAGGACAAAAATCAGATGCCCCAGATATCGCCGCTTGAGCGTCTATACACTAGATCCATGAAGACTTTCTTGAGTTCAACATGTGTTTAAAAGATCCAAAGTAATTCGTTGATGCCTCGATATGTAACATACTTCACTTCTCGTCGAATCTGGTATAGCAAGGTCACTGCATGACTTTCCAAATTTGAGCTGCCCTTTCGGGTTTTCAACTCATAACCCCCTTGGTCACAAGGCGCCCTTTGCGGGTTTTCACCTTGGCCTCTCCATTTTTTTTCTTTTTTCTTTTTAATATTTTTTTCTCTCTTTTTTTCTTTTTTCCTCTTTTTTTTTTTTTGAAATAGAAGTCCCAAAGTCCCCTTTGCGGGTTTTCACCTTGGCTTCCCTTCTCCTTCAAACAAAGTACTCCTTGACCGAGTCCGAATTCACTGGATCGGATAAATTCTTCCTATCCATTTCTTGTCAAAATCAATGCACCTCTAGAGAAAGCCCTCTCCACAACATATGGCCCTTCCCAATTCGGCATCCTTTTGCATGGGAAGGATCTCTTTTAGCACAAGGTTTCCTTTATGAAATTCTTTTGGACGAACCTTCTTTGTCATAAGTCTGTGTCATCCATTCTTGGTACATTTGCTTAGGATGAATACTTTCAAGTTAAGTTTACTAGAGGTATTCAATTCTTGACTCCATCAAAGCTTGGAGGAAAAATATTGATTCATAAACCTATGAGAAAGGGATTACCCCAGCAGCAGTCTTGGCTGTTGTTTGTCAAACCCTACAAAAAGATGGTTCAATAATTCTCAGCAAACAAGAACGAGGTTGCTCACTTTATCTTTCAACCTGGAAAGTTGAGGTACAGAGATTATTCCCGGAGCATACATCCTACCATGACTCGATGCTGTTTTTGAAGCATCCCTAATCTTCATAAATTGCCTCCAACTGTGAAGCTGCCAAATGAGCGTAGCAAATAGAAGCCACAAAAAATATGGCTGTGGTGCTCCTTTGATACATATAGGATAGAAAATGAACGAACTCTTGCAGATCATCAGCCGAAAATCCAGCCTGGTCTAAGAGAACATGATAGTGGGTCTGCCTCGTGATTCCAATCATTCCAGCATGGGTACTAAGGTAAAAATCATTGTTCTTTGGATGGCATACTTTGTTGTCAATGACAATTACCATGTAGCACATTGTCGGAGATCCTCGCTGAAAAACTTGGTATGATGGTTTTTCGTACAACAATAACCACAATCTTTAGGGTTCCACTTCTCGTCAAGGAACTTGTAAGCCTCAATAACTCGATCAAAACTTGATTGAATTGAGACTCGCTAACCCCATCCCTGAAAATAATGATTTGATCAGGTTTTCTCTTCCCTGAACTTGTATAGAAGTCTAAGAGAGCTTCCTTCATGATATCGTCATCCACTTTGTCAGAAACTGGTTTTGAAGAAAGAATCTATCATTTTAAGCTTCAGAGATCGTATGCGGCTGATGCCCCATAGCTGGAAATCAATGGCCACCGCCTGGAGCTAACCATCGCAGCTATTGGCGGCACATCAGACTGTTTAGGAAAGCCAAACAATGCACCCATTCCAAGGATGATGGTTGGAACCTTTGAAACAATTGGAATTGAAGGTGTTTGCCCCAGCGTAAGCATAGAGAGTAGGCGGTAGTTTCTTATGCCAATTTTTACCAGTCTCGGTCATCTTCTGTAATTTGTTTTTTCTTCTTTTTCTTTTCTTTTGGCAACCTTTGTTATACTGTGGTATGGCGCATTATCTTTGAAAAGACTGCAAACTTTTGGCATTGTGCAGTTATATAATCTTTTTCTTTTTCTTTTTCTTTTTCTTTTTTTTTTGAAATGGATGAGTTTTGACTTTGTAATATTGGCATATAAAGCTATCTCCCCCTCTTAATGCAGTAGTTGACGTCCACAAAGATGAGTCATTGTCAGCTTGAAACTTTTGACGAGCTCGGGCCCATAACATACATGCCCCATAAGTCTTGACTCCTTTAAATTTGGCATTCATTGTACAACTGATGCGATCCCTTTCCATGGTGGACCAACAGTGCCCCAAAACCTCATGTTTATCCTGGCAATTACAAATCCTCCTACATGCGTCTTTGGACCACATTTTTGAATTCCCAAAATAGTCTCAACAAGGTCTTGTTTTGTCTCCTCAGCTAATTCTAATTTCGCAATCTTTCCTTCCTCTAAGGCTATATTTCCTACCACCACTTCATGGGGTAAAAACCATTTTCAACAAATTCAGAAACAAGTCACAATTTCTGCCACCTTCAAAGTACTGAGATTCCTCTAAACACATATCGCACTCAAACGGAACTCTGAATCTGTAGTATCGTTGCCCGTGTCATTGATATCTAGTGATCTATAATAGGCACACAAAAGAATATACAAGGAGTAAATGAATTCAAGAATGACTATTTACATGAAATGAAAATTTATAAAGAATGTCAAAGGTCAAAAGAATCAAAATGAAAAAATATTTACTCGGATAAAGTATGTTTTATTGAAAATAAAAATGTCTGAACATGAGCCCTCTTCTCAAAAGAAATCTCATTACTCCTAGACTTTAGAGCAACAAGAGTGTTCTGAATATTACTCCGTAAAATTCCTAAAAATTACAGAAAGTTCTTCTGCAGTCCAATTGTTTAAAGAACTTCCCGGTTTGTAAGGGCGAATGCCCTCAAGGTTTCTTTGTTCAGTCCCTTCCTCATGTATGACATTGATGGGATGATTTTCATTTCCAAACACCCCCTTCTCCGGGTAAGCTATCCCTCCTGACACAAAAGTTGGGGATATGTAAAGGAACGTCGTTAATTCCCATTCAACTTCTTTTTCACTTAGTCGTGACCCTCTTCTCTCTCTCTCTCTTTTTCTTTCTCTTTTTAATAACTTTAAATAATTATGGTCTTTTTATAATTTTAAATGCATGTGATGTGATGCAATGCAAATGCAAAAGAAAATGAGATGTTGATCTTAAATTCAATTCCATTAGAATAACTTTTCTAGAAAACAAATTTCTTTACATGAAAATAAATTACATATGCGGTCTTGCCCTTCACAGTCCAAGTAAACGCTGATCTTTTCTCCATGGTCGAATCCTGTAAATTCTTCAAAAGATGCCTTTGCTAGCTCCTTGCTGCTTAATCTGAGTCTCAATCTCTTACTCGCTTATCTCCATGATACTCATAAAAAAGTGTCGGCTCTTGGATAATCTTCGTTGGTAGTTAAATCAAGTAACGTATTCCTTCGTGGACTTCTGGCTTTCTCTCGTCATGCCTTTGTTGGCTTGAATCTCTGGTAATTACATCATGTATTCCTCCGGGAACTACCAGCTTTCTCTCGTCATGCCTTTGTTGGCTTGAATCTCTGGCAATTACATCATGTATTCCTCCATGAACTATCAGCTTTCTCTCGTCATGTTTACTTGGACTATATTCAGATGACCGCACTATAATATACTTTTTCAAGAAATTCGTTTCCTTATGACAAATTATTCTATTTAGGAATCGAATTTCATATCAACACCTTCTTTTCTTTGATGTAATGTAATGCAAATGCATGAATGAAAAAAGGTATCGATCTTGATTTAGTTTCATTTTAGAAAAGGTTATTTAAGGAACAAAAATCTTTTCATAAAACGGATTACAAATACGCTTTCGCTCGTAGGCCCAGACTCTTAACCCTATCTAATAACAAAGCTAACTTTCGACCACGATCTGACTGTAGCTCATATTGGTGCTCAACGTGCTCGCCCTTTCTACCAAAAGATCTCAGAAAATGATCGACTTTCTCTTGAATTTGAATTACGGCTTCACCTATGAAGTAAGCTCTACAGCCAAAGACACTTCCTCCAATGTCTATGAAGTTGCTCTGATTACCTTGAAAGAAAGATTGGCGAACAAGTAGGCATTCCAATTTCGCAGCATACTGCCTTAAAATGATATCAAACATCCTCAGTTCTTCTTGAGAGTCTTCAAATTTTTGCCCCCACAGAACATTTTGAATTGCTTGCATGAGTATCTTCGCAGCATAGCTAATCTCCACTTTAAAGGTCTTTAAACGATACGATCTTCTTTAATCTCTTTCTTTCATGCTTATTTGGGCTGTCCCGGCCATTAGGGCTTGCATTTCCATTATTTCTGATAGGTACAACATCCTAAAGTACTACAGTAAATTCCAGCTTGTTGTTTGGTAGCGGTCCTATAGTAAGTGAGCCTTTCTACCATCATAAGCAAAATTCTTTCCATCCAATTCAATTTTGTAGGTCTTATATCCTTACCATCCACGAAGTGACTATCTTCATCTACAATGGTAGAAGTGCCCATCAGTACTCCCCACGCTCACCTTGAATTGTTCATCTATCTTCATGTCAAGCAAATACTGCAATTCCCCATAACTGTTGTAGAACAACTGCTTGGCTTCGTTACTCCATTAATTCCATATTTCCTTTAACTCTTGGAGGTTATTTTGCATCACACTAATGAGAGTGTAGTCCCATAATTCTGATGTGTATCTTCGGTGACACTATTTTCTTTTTCTATCTGGGTTTTCTCTAACCAAGCACAAACGAAAGAGTTGTCCTCCACTTTATTAAGATATTCGTTCCCCATTACAAAACTTTCTAACTCAAAAATCGAACCTTGAATCGACATCTTTTAATGATAAATGACATGCAATGATAGCAAAATAAGAGAAACAAGTCAGTGTCACATATATAAAAAAATAATAATAAATAAGAACTTATAAAGGTAGGCACTAAAGGTCATCATCATACTACCTGGGGCAAGCACTTAAAGTTCACTATATGTAGTTCGATTCTAAAGCAAGGGTACCTGAACCAGCAGATTCCTCGATCCTCACCAATTATAGGCTCATATGGACCAAGTTCGGTTCAGGGGGACACATTTTCCTATGACTATGCAGAGATGAAAATCTCACGAAGACATAGGTACGGATGTATCCCGGAAGCAATCCACTAGCCCATGCGGAGCTGAAAACCTCACGAAAGCATAACTTCTCACTCCCACTTAAGGGTGTGACCACAACAGTCATGCAAATGCAATGCGTGCATAAACAATAACAAACATATGCAACAAACACATGTAAAAATGACGTATTCTAAAATTTTTCCAAATTTTCGACATTAAGACAGAAAATAATCAATTTTCGGCTTGACTCTCTTATAGGTCCCCAATGGAGTCGCCAAGCTGTCGAAACCATTTTTTAAAGGAGTGTTCAAAAAACGGGGATCGGCTTTTGAAAAACGAAAACGGGAGTCGCCACCAATCTTTTAAAGTGTGATTGGATCACTATACAAAACGTTTTGGTCTACGAATTTGTGAGAAAACAGTTCGGAGTCGATTCACGTTCTCGAGGAAGGAGTAGTACCCTCGTAACGCCCAAAATTGGTACCAAATTGGATAATTTTTGTCTCAATGTCAGAATTTTGAGAATATTTAAAAAATTGAGGTTTCCTTATTTTTGTAACAATTCAAATTAAGAGAATCGAGATTCATTCGCTTTGAAGGAGTAATAAATATCACATATAGCATAATTGGACACGATATCTTTAAACTTTCGTAGCTGAAATCATCTTATGATTTATAAAACTCGCTTAAAAAGGATATTTTAGATATTTAGATAAACGGGGAATTGCAACCAAGCATGTTAGGGCACTATTTCTCAAATTTCTAAACATCCAAAACATTGCCTCATTTTAGAAAAACATTTGGATAAAATATGACAATTAAATGAAATATATATTTTTTAAAATAATGATTTGAGAAAAATTTAAAAAAATAATTTACTAAGAGTAATAAAAAAATTATTAAAAAAATAAAATAGTTTGATATGATACTAAAATTATTAAAAAATTAAAATATATATAAAAAAAATCAAGGAAACATGGATTAAATCAAAATAAAAAGGGTTGAAAAACGAAGATGAACAAAGAATAAAATAAGAACAAACCGTAGAAAATAAGAACGTAAGAAGGAGGGAAATTTGAGTGAAAGCTCTCAAAAATTTTATTGTTTCCCAAAACTCCAGTCTCTTTACAATGAAGGGAGAGGCCTCTATTTATAGTTGAGCCTCCTCAAATCCAACGGTACAGATCAATTACATCAACAGTTAAGATTAAAGGATATCTACAAATTAAATCTCCAATATTACAAGATCATATCTTCAAGATTGCATATCATATCTAAGATTGCAATCATATCTAAGATTGCATATCATATCTAAGATTGCAATCATATCTAAGATTGTATCATATCTAAGATTGCATATCATTGAAGATTATATTTCCATATGAGTCAAGCTTGTAGATGGACCTTAAATCTTTTCACGTAATGGGCCATTCCGATCAGGCCAAATTATATTTGTAATTCTGGACTGAACTTGGACTTCGTTTATTTATTTTAAATACTGAAATGGGTTTTTGGACTTATTTCTGGGCCCGGGCAAAATTGTGTGTCTACACAAGTGAAATCGATAAAGAAGTACACTTTTCTATTTAATATTAATTAGAATAAGGTGTTTCGACCTTACTATACTGCTTCTATTTGACATTGATTAGAATAAGGTTTTTCAACTTATAAATAGATGTAGTAATTTAAACTCCTATTGTATTATTCGAATTCGACATTAGTGAATTTTCTTTGCCTCTGCCTGTGGTTTTTTCCTGAAAAGGTTTATACGTATTTTTCTTTCCTTTTGCTTTGCAGTAGTTCTATATTATCATTGTCGACATTCAACTTTTACATTTTTAAAATGAGTATATTATCATCAAAATTGTAACCTTCCCATAGCATATAAGCTACTAGTATGTTTTTGTCCCAAGCTAGTTCACAAAACCATAGCGGCACCATCCACTAAAATTTATCCCTTTTTAATGCACTTACCTTGTTGAACCTGGGCAGTTTGATGCAATTCAAGTATTTTTGTTAGAACATTGACACAATGCAAATGGAATGTCTATAGCTTTTGCATTGCCCAATAAAATAATATTGTCTGTATTAATTGAAATGATCTCTCCATCGTGATCGACTATAGCGAGAACTCCTAAATCTAAAGCCACTTGGTGTTTTAATTTAATTCCAACAATGCACTTCTTGGAACGAGAAAACAGAACTACTTGGTGTAATATCCCAAATTTGACCGGGATTAAGTAAAGAAAAAGAAATTAGATAAATAAATAAACATTTATTTATTAAATAGTCTATTGAAAGTCCAGGCCTACTGTTGCTACCCATAGCCCAAATACAAAAAACCATATCCGGGTATAACCCAATAGCCAAAACAGTACCTAATACCCCTAAGCTAAACCCAAACCCAAATAAGACCCGTTACACCCAGAAGCCCGTTAGATCCATTATCCCTGCTAGCCTAAGTCAGACCTAACCCATTACATTACAGACCTTGACCCAAAAGAAAACAGCCCAAAAGGCCCAACAGACTTAAGAGAAACGGGAAACCCTAGGGTTTCCTGAATACTGTGGCGCCGCAAATGTTTCTGGAAGCTTCGGGGAGCGTCTGCCAACCCCAAATCAAGGCCATCGTTTAATGAGTTGACCCAAGGGCCTTCAATGCCCATTAATACCCCGATCATCGGTCGTCCCTTGGTCTGACCCCGAATTACGTCACGAACGTCATGACCGTCGCCAATGCTCCATCAGGTAGCGTGATCGGGCGCGCGCGTCTACACCAAAGATGGTCACCGCCGGATCCTCGCCGACTACCGCAAAAAAAGGAAAGACATGCATACAGACACGCGAAAAATAGAGCAAAGAATGGCAAGAAAATCGCAGCACATCAGGAGACACAGAATAGAAAGAAATCTTAGATTTCTTTCCCTGAATATGTAAAGGACCAAGGCTATAAAGCCTTTCTTTTCACTTGTAAAAGGGGACGCACTGGAAAATACACAGAGAATCAATAAAAAAACTAGAGATTCAGCAAAAAAGTTTATTTTCGCACATATATACACAGCAAGCATTTCAATCGATTAAGTACTAAAAGGTGAATTTTTTAAATACATGTACATACGTATAAACTGTAAATAATGAAAAGGAGAAGGGTCAAAACTTTATTTGCGTTGAAAATTGGGGTTTGGAACTCCGACCACCGTACGGGGAAGAATTGGTGACGGCGCGCGTGGCGTGAGGGCCGAGAACTAAGGTTTGGCTCGATGGAGGCCGTAACCCAAAGATTCTCCCTTTCCTCTCATTTCGAGAGAATTTTAAGTTTTTTTTAAAACCCGGTATAAAATGATTTTAGGGCTAAGGTTTTGGTTCTTATAGCCCCTGTGAAACGACAGCGTTTTAGACCCCCAGGATCCGCGCGTTGACCCGATTACCCGGGGAGGATCAGTGCATTTTTTTTAAAATTGGGTTAATTTCCCAATCGGTCCTTCTACCCTTTTAGTGTTTACGATTAAACTTTTTTTATTTATGATTCGGCCCTATTATTTATTTTAGTTTTAATTCGGTCCTGACAGTTGTTAAATTTTATTCTGGGAAACGTCGCCATTTTGGGAATAGGGCAATTTCCCAATGAGTCCCTCTAATTTTGCGCGCGTTTTAAATAGGTCCTTAATTCAGTTTTATTCCTTTCAAAATTTGCCCTATAATTTTGTTAAACTTTAAATTTAGTCCTATATTTATTATATTATTCTATATATATATATTTTATTATTTGTTTTATTTTACTTCTATATTATATATTATAAAATTATTTTATTATAAGTATTATTTTTAATTATATATTATTGTTACTTATTATGTATTATTTTTCTTAAATTATTATTTTACATCTCTTTTATATATTATTATATTTTCACATGTATTATTAATTATTTATATATATATATATTGTTTTATATGTTACTTTATATTATATCTATTATTTTTCTTATATGTTCATATTACATTTTATTATATAATCTTTATTATGTTTTATTTTTATATTACTTATTGCTTTTTTATATATATGTTATGTTCATAAAATTATTATTATTTATGTTTATATTATATATATTATTTTAAAAATGTAAATTATTACTATTAAATCATATTTTTAACTCACATTATATACACATTTCATTTTTTTTTTATTTACTATATATATATTATTTCATTTTAAACTAATATTGTTATATTATTATGAAATCTCTTACATACTTTTAAACCAATATATTATTATATAATTATTATTCTTTTATTCTTGTTATTATGTTATTATATTATATATTAAATACTATTTTAAAATTGATATGAAATGTCATATTTTTTAATTGTATGTATATTTTGTTAGCAATCAATCACTTTTTTTATAATAGTTCTTCTATATGTTTTATATTGTATGTATCATGTATGTGTTAAATTTTTTTTATTATAATTATATGCATATTGACGTTATATTTATTCTATTTGTATATCATGCATTACTTGATTATGTTTGTTTTTATACCATGCATCATTTAAATATTATCTCATAAGTTTATATATCTTGTTTATTCGTTCTCAATACATGCTATATATCTTTGCTTGCATTTTTTTCTGCTTTATATGTATTATTCTTTATATTGTTGTATTCATTTTTTTATCTACCTAGTACAATAATATATTATTATGATTTATAATGTAATACAATTCTGCACGCATCATCTTTAAAAGGACAAGGCTCCAAAATTTTCAAAAAAAATATAAAGGCAATGCTTGGTGTTTAGAAATTTCGAAAAAGTAGTGCCCTAACTTATTGGGTTGCAACTTTTCTCGTTAAGTTCGAATAGTCATGTATCCTTCTAAGGTTTTAAAGGATTTCAAAATATAAGTGACTGTCTTGGAATTGCAAAGTGATATGTCCTAACTTACTGGATGTAGCATTTTGCTGTTTTGAGATAGAGATTTCTAAAAGGCTAACTTATAGTCAATACTTTGATACAAGTAAACCCAAATTTTCAAATAGTTTAAAGAGGTTTACATCTTAAAATTTTTAATTTCCGACATTAGAGACATTTTGATAATCAATTAGGTACCAATTTTTGGGCGTTACGAGGGTGCTAACCCTTCCTCGCATGCGTGAATCGACTCCCGAACCCATTCTTTTGATTTCGTAGACCAAAACCAACGATTTTAGAACAAATGTTTTAAAGGTGATCCAATCACACCTAAAAAGATTGGTGGCGACTCCCGTTTTCGTTTTTTTAAAATCGATTCTCATTTTCTAAAACTCGATTTGAAAATGGTCTCGACAGCTTGGCGACTCCACTGGGGAATAATAAGAGTGTCAAGCCTTGTAATTGATTATCTCTTATCTTAATGTCAAAAATTTAAAATTTTAAAATTTAATCCTCTTTATTACATATGTTTGTATTATTGCATGTGTTGCTATATTCTGATACGCATTGCATTTGCATGACCGTTGTGGTCACACCCTTAAGTGGGAGTGAGAAGCTATGCCTTCGTGAGGTTTTCGCCTCCGTGCAGGATAGTGGATCACTTTCGGGATACATCTGTACCTATGGTTTCGTGAGATTTTCATCTCCGTGTAGCCATAGGGAAATGTATTCCCCTGAACTGAACTCGATTTAAATGAGCCTATAATGGGTGAGGATCAAGGAATCTGCTGGTTCGGGTACCTCAAACTTTAGAAACAAACCACATATAGAGAAACCGTAAGAGCTCAACCTAGATAGAATTATACCGTAATTATTACCCTTGCAGGTTATCTTTGAGTTTATTGTTATCATGTGATACTAACTATTTCCTTTCTTTTGTTGCATATCATTTCGCATTCAAAAGGTATCGATTCACGGTCTGTTTCTAAGTTAGAAAGTTTTATTATGGAGAACGGACTTCTTGATAGAGTGGAGGGCAACGCCAACGTCCATAGATGGTCTGAGCAAACTCAATTAGAAAAGGGAGATAGTATAGCTGCGGGATATACGTCGGAGCTGTCGGGATATACTCTCATCAGTGTCACGCAGAATAATCTCCAAGAGCTTAAGGAGATTTGGGATCAATGGGGCAACGAGACCAAACAGTTATTCTACGGTAATTACGGAGACTTACCTTACTTGCTCGATGTTCAAGTAGATGAGCACTTGTTCTGAGCCCTCGTCCAGTTTTGGAACCCAGCGTACAGTTGTTTCACTTTTGGGAAGGTAGACTTGGTGCCTATCGTAGAGGAGTACACTGCCTTGTTACATTGTCCCAGGTTCCAGGTTGATAGAATCTATTCTCGAGCTGCTAATGTCCCTACCTTTTGGAAGAAATTGATGGCTATTACAGGGATGAGTGAGCAGTGGATTATGGCTAGAATTAAAGAGAAGGGTGAGTGCAAGTGCATTTCATGGGATGCCTTGAAGGGTCTGATTTTGACGCATCCCGATGAAACAAAGAAGGTAGATGTTTTTGCCTTATGTTTGTACGGATTGATGGTGTTTCCTAGGGCTTTGGGATATGTGGATGAGGCAACCACGGATCTTTTCCATAGACTCAGTAAGAGGGTCACTTCTGTCCCTGCAATTTTGGCAGAGACATTCAGGTCCTTAGTCACATGTAGGAAAACTGGTGCAGGCAGGTTTGTTGGTTGTGCACAGTTGCTTCTAGCTTGGTTCTATAGTCATTTTCAGTTGATAGATAAGGTTGTTTGTCGGGTTTTCTTCGAGGATTACTCAACGCTGAAGGACATAGTCGCTTCAACTAGGAGAGTTAATGTTCCAGAGGAGAATTGGATAGCACTACTTCAAAATCTTCAGTCGAAAGATGTTGAGTGGAGAGCTCCGTGGATGATTCCTGGTGAGATTCTTTACCGTTGCGGCAGTTTCGATTGGGTCCCTTTATTGGGAATTTGGGGTGCCATTGGTTATGTCCCCTTGCTCGTGTTGAGGCAATTCAGTTTGAGGCAGTTCGTGCCAGCAACTCATGGGCTAACTCAAAGTGAGTTTGCATATAGAGGAGCTGATCACAAGAAAAGGGTTGGTGAGATCTCTAGCGCTTGGAACAAGACGTGTCGGTTGAAAGGAGTAGCTATTGGTCCTGCTACGACTCCAGAATATGTTGAATGGAGAGGTAGAAGGATCAATGATAATATTCCTGAGCCAAATGTGGAAGGAGCTAGACCGATGGAAGAATATCTGCAAGTGATGCCCTCGGAGTTGGAAATTATGAAACAAGAATTTGGGAGGAAAAATTTGGAGCTTGAGAAAAGGATAGCAAAGCTTGAAGAAGAAAAGATGTACTTGAGTTTAGATATCGATGTCCAGAAGATGGAGGTCGAAAAAAAAAAAAGAAAGGAAAAGAGGAAGATTGAAGAGGATAGAGATGACTTGAAGGAACACTACAAAAAGGCACAGGTATCCTTGAGAAGAGCGAAAGTAGGAGAGTCTTCAGATCAGTTGCAGAAAGATGTCCAAGAAGGCAAGGCTAGAGCTGAGTATTGGGAAAAGAAGTTTTAGGAGATACAATCGCGGAATTTGGCATTAGAAGAAGAGAATAAAGGGTTGAAGTCTAAAATAATTGAGCTTGGAAGATCCCTTCATTGGCATCGCAACCATGATTCTACGGTCGAGTTAAAAGAGCTAAAGAGTAAAGTTGAAGGTTTGGAAATAGCATTGCAGGAAGGTAAACTTCGGATGGAGCAACTCGAGACGCAAGGAGATTATCTAAAGGGAGAGCTTCATCAGTCTAGAGGGCAGGTTAGAGAAAGGGATCATGTCATGGGAGAAGCCATAGCCCAGATTCGAGAGGTTGCTGAATATGTGCAAGACTTGGCAGTACGAGCCGATGTATTGAGTATGATGTGTGGGTCGTCGTCAGACATAGGAAGAGAGTTAGCCCTTTTACTAAATAAAGTTAAAACTTTGGGCATTAGAGCGAAAGCGTACTTGTAATCCATTTATATGTAAAGATATTCTTTTTCTAAATAAAGTTTTCTAAATGAGATTGAATCGAGATTGATGCCTTTGTTGCATTCATACATTTGCATTACATCATATCATATGCATTCAAGGTTATAGAAAGACCCTAATTAGTTAAAGTTTCTTTACAAAAGTAGAAAAGAAAATCTGGAAATCACACATCCTTACGGTACTCACACTAAAACTAAGAACATGGATCAAAGGTTTGAGCAGTTGCAAAAGGATATGCAAGATCAGTTGCAAGAGCAGTTGGCTAAAATACAGAATGAGATGAGGGAGAAAATGATAGAAGATCAGAGGAATATGATGGCCGAAATGGCTCAGTTACTGAGGGCCACTGATAAAGGAAAGGCTCCTATGGCCATCACTGAAGAGGAAAATGAGGGTCCTCCTCCAGGTTTTACACCACCGCATGTATCATCGCAAACTGAGGCACCTCCTAGAAGGCCATCTACTACTGTGAGGCCTCAGTATGGGCCAATGGATGCTGGTGTCCATGTGAATTTCCCGGTTGGTTCAGAGCTTAATATGGGTGACAATCATACTAATCCTCTTGTTCCCGATCTAGATATGGTGGAAAAAGGAGAATTTGAAGGCCGAAGCTGTAAGGCAATTGGATGAATGCTGTAGATGGTTAGAAGAAAAGTTCAAAGCTTTGGAAGGCACTGGCAATAATCATGGGGTTGATGCCAAGGACTTAAGTCTGGTCCCAAACCTAGTGTTACATCACAAATTCAAAATGCCAGAATTTGAAAAGTACAATGGCACTACTTGCCCAGAGCCCCACATCACAATGTTTTACAGAAGGATGATGGGGTATGTAAACAATGATCAGCTGTTGATCCATTGTTTTCAAGATAGTTTGATAGGAGCGGCAGCTAAATGGTACAATCAGTTGAGTCAGGCTAAAATAAGTTCATGGAGGGATCTTGCACAGGCCTTCATGCAACAAAGACAATCATGTAATGTAGACATGACCCCCAGACAGATTACCCTACAAAACATGGAGAAGAAGCCTAATGAGAATTTTAGGCAATATGCACAGAGGTGGAGAGAGGTAGGGGTGCAGGTTCAACCGCCGCTGTTGGAGAAGGAGACTACTATGTTATTCATTAATACTCTGAAAGCCCCATTTATTACTCATATGATTGAAAGCACTACTAAAAGTTTTGCGGACATAGTTATGGCAGGAGAGATGATAGAGAATGCCATAAGAGGGGGAAGAATTGAGGGGGAGGGAACCAAAAGATCAGCCCCAAGAAGAAAAGACAATGAGGTAAACAATACAAGTGGTTTTAATTCAAAAGCAGTCACAGTTAGCCAGCCCAAAGTAGCCACAGTTGGGCAACAAGGTTCTCAAAAGCAGGAATCCAACACTAGGCATGAGAGGATGCAATTTACACCTATACCTGTGACGTATAAGGAGCTCTATCAAAATCTATATGATGCGTATGCTATAGTCCCTTTTCATTTAAAACCATTACAACCTCCGTATCCTAAATGGTAAGATGCAAATGCCAGATGTGAGTATCATGCTGGAATATCGGGGCACTCAATCGAGAATTGTACTGGATTCAAGAAAGCCGTAGAGAGGTTGATCAAAAATGGGGTTTTGAAATTTGAGAGTACCTCAAATACTAAGAATCCTTTGCCGAACCATGACAATCAGGGAGCAAATGTCATTGGTGAAGCCGGTGAAAAAAGGGAAAAAGAAAATGTTGATGAGATAAGGATGCCTATGAGGGTAATCTGGGAGGAAATGATGAAGAGAGGTATGTTGACCTCTAAAAATACGAAAGAAAGAACGTGGGACTACGGTGAGTTCTGTGAATATTGCAAGGAATTCAAGGCTTTGGTGCAAGGCTTCATAGACAACAAAAAGTTACAGGTTTATGAAGGTAGCTCTAGTGAAAAGTAAGTATGTGCGCTGGAAAATGAACAAAGAAAAAGAACCAAGAAACTAAGGATCATTATCTCCTGCCAGGGAATAATGAAATGGGGACACCAAAGAATGCCCAAGGTTATTATCCATACACCTACTCCTTTCCCTTACAAGGATAGCAAGAAAGTACCATGGAGTTATGACTGTAGCGTAACGGTGCAGGGAGAAGGAAACATAGCCAGCGCATCTAAAGATGTATGAGATGAAGCTTTCCATACATGGAGTGGGAAGCGTTATGATATGGGGGACGTCAGAGTGGAGCCCACAAAACCCAAGAATGTTGAAATTGAGAAAAGAGTGAAGTACACATTAACGAGCCGGTGAGGGAGGAGGAAGCTAAGGAATTTCTAAAGTTCCTTAAGCATAGTGATTATAGTGTGGTCGAAAGCGATTCGTAAGCAACCAAAGACGCATATCGGTTTTAGCCTTACTGCTAAGCTCTGAAGTGCATCGAGAAGCGTTGTTGAGGGTACTCAACGAGACATATGTCACTCATGATATATCTGTCAATAAGTTAGACCGGTTGATAAATATCACCAGTGCTGATAATTTCATTTACTTCAATGATGACGAAATTCCACCTGGGGGCATAGGGTCAACTAAGGCTTTGCATATCACCACTCGTTGCAAAGGATACACGCTGCCAAGTGTACTCGTTGATAATGGGTCTGCTTTGAACGTCCTTCCATTATCTACATTGAACAGATTACCCATCGACAGTTCGCACATGAAGACATGTCATAATGTGGTAAGAGCCTTTAACGGAACTGAAAGGAAAGTAATGGGACGAATTGACATCCCTTTGAAGATTGGACCAAATACGTATGAAGTTGACTTCTTGGTAATGGATATCAAGCCCTCCTATAATTGTTTGTTGGGGAGGCCATGGATACACTCGGCAGGAGCGATGCCTTCTTCACTGCACCAAAAATTGAAGTTGGTGACAGATGGACGCTTGATAACCATCAATGCAGAGGAGGACATCATAGCAGCCATCACTAGTAAACCTCCTTATGTGGAGACAAATGAGGAGGCTATCGAGTGTTCTTTTCGTTCCTTGGAAACTGTTAATGCTACCTTCATTTCGGAGGGAAGTGAGGTGCCGGTTCCCAAAATGTCTGGAGCTACAAGGATGGCCCTGCAAATGATAATGGGAAAGGGGGCATCACTGGGAAAAGGACTAGGAAAACAGTTGCAAAGAGGGATTCAAATCCCAAAACTGACGGAAAAGAAGGATCGCTTTGGTTTGGGTTTCAAGCCAGACCATAAACACAAGAGACAGGAGATGGAAAAGCGTCAAGCAAGAAGGAAGGTGCGTTTGAACGGAGGAGAAGTAGAGTGGGAACCGATGACATTCCCACCTATATCCAAAACCTTTAAGTCAGGAGGGTTGCTAGTAGAAGAGAGTCATCAAATCAATGTTGTACATAGTGAGTGGTTGGGACAGGAAAACCTTGAGGGTATTCGCCCTTACGAACCGGGGAGCTCTCTGAACAATTGGATCATGGGAGGATCTTCCCGTAGTCTTTAGAAATTTTTCAGAGTAATTCTCGAAACATGTTTATTACTCTAGGGCCTAGGAGTAGTAAGATTACATTTGTGAAAATAGGCTTATGTTCATCTATTATTACTCAAATAAAACATAACTTTTACCAATTTAAAAGAGTATTGCCTCATTTTTTATCAACCAATATTCCTTTAAATTCTAACAACTCTTATTCTTTTATTCATAGCACATAAACGATCATTCTTAAATTCATTCATTCTTTGTATATTCTTCAATACCCCTCACAGGTCTCTGGATATCAATGATATGAGCGCTGATACTGCCGTTCCTGATTTCTCTTGTGAGCAAGACATGTGTTTAGAGGAGCCTCAGGATTTTGAAGATGTTCAAGATTATGACGTATCTCTCGATCTATTAAGAATGGTAAAGCAGGAGGAGAAACAAATCATGCCACATGAGAAAGAGGCAATAGAGAACATAGCCTTAGAGGAAGGGAAGGAGGTGAAAATTGGAACACTGATCACTAATGATTCAAGGCGTAGCTTGATTGAGTTGCTTCAGGAATTCAAGGATATCTTTGCATGGTCTTATCAGGATATGCCCGAATTGAATACTGACATTGTAGTACATCGTCTTCCGATAAGACAAGAATGCAAACCAGTCCAATAGAAGTTGCAAAGAATGCGGCCAGACATTGTCCTGAAAATAAAAGATGAGGTCAAGAAGCAGTTTGATGCAGGATTCTTGCAGGAAGTGAAGTACTCTGAATGGGTAGCTAATATTGTACCTGTCCCTAAGAAAGATGGGAAGGTACGAATGTGCGTTGATTACAGAGATCTAAACAAAGCAAGCCCAAAGGATAATTTTCCTCTGCCACACATCGACACTTTAGTAGACAACACAGCGGGATATTCGTTGTTCTCCTTCATGGATGGCTTCTCAGGATACAATCAGATAAAGATGCATCCAGAGGATATGGATAAAACTACTTTCGTAACATTGTGGGGCACCTTTTGTTATAAAGTAATGCCGTTTGGGTTAAAGAACGCAGGGGCAACATACTAACGAGCCATGGTAAACTTGTTTCACGATATGATGCATAAGAATATTGAGGTATACGTTGATGATATGATCGCCAAGTCGCGAACAGAAAAAGAACATATTGAGGTCTTGAGAAGATTGTTCTTAAGGTTGAGAAAATTTCAGTTGAAGCTCAATCCAGCAAAGTGCACCTTTGGAGCTAGATCGGGGAAGTTATTAGGCTTCGTAGTTAGTGAAAAGGGAATTAAAGTTGACTCAGACAAGGTCAAAGCCATACGATAGTTGCCTCCGCCACGTACTCAAAAAGAAGTTCGAGGATTCCTAGGAAGGTTGAATTACATTGCTCGGTTCATTTCACAATTGACTGAGAAATGTGATCCTATCTTTCGCCTCCTCAGAAAGCATAATCAAGGTACTTGGGATGAAGAATGCCAGAATGCTTTTGAGAAAGTCAAGCAGTATTTGTTGAATGCTCCAGTGTTATCTCCACCTTGTCCAGATAAATCGTTAATACTATACTTGTCATTGTTTAGCAATTCTATGGGATGTGTGCTTGGTCAGCATGACGAGTCAGGGAAAAAGGAAAAGGCAATTTATTATCTCGATAAAGAAATTCACTAATCGTGAAATGAGATATTCACCAATTGAAAAGTTGTCTTTGTGTGTTGATTTGGACCACACGGAGATTAAGACAACATGCTATACCATACAACTTGGCTCATCTCAAAACTGGATCCATTAAAATACATGATGGAATCAACGGCTCTAAATGGAAGAATGGCGAGATGGCAAATTTTGCTTTCAGAGTTCGATATAGTTTATGTAAGTCAGAAGGCTATCAAAGGAAGTGCGGTGGCAGACTTCTTGGCCAGTAGAGCTTTGGAGGATTACGAGCCATTGAATTTTGATTTTCCAAATGAGGAGTTAATGTGTATAACAGCAACTGAAGATTCTCCATGGAAGTTAAATTTTGATGGGACTTCTAATACAGTCAGAAATGGAATTGGGGTAGTCTTGGTGTCCCCGAATGGTGACCATTACCCGTTCACGTGCAAGTTGGATTTTGATTGTACAAATAATATGGCTGAAAACGAAGCATGCATCATGGGGCTCCAAGCAGCCATAGAAAGAGGCATAAAAACCCTAGAAGTATATGAAGATTCTGCGTTGGTAATCTATCAGCTAAGAGGTGAACGGGAGACAAGAGACCCTAAATTGATCAATTATCGAATGGTGGTTTTGGGGTTACTAAGAGAGTTCAATGACATCACCTTCAACTATCTCTCACGAGATGAGAATCAGATGGCAGATGCTTTAGCAACCTTGGCTTCAATGATTAAGGCAAACAAAGAGGAAGAGATGAGACCAATTTAAATGAGTGTCTATGAGGCCCCAGCTCATTGTTACAACATTAAGGAGGAGGAAAAAGATGATAACCCTTGGTATCAGGATATATTGCAATATGTAAGAGATCGTAAATACCCAGCACAGGCATCCGAAAATGACAAACGAACCCTGAGAAGGTTAGCTTGTGGCTATGTTTTGGATGGGGAGGTTCTGTACAAGAGAAGGAAAGACCAAGTACTTTTGAGATGTGTCGATGCTATGGAAGCCAAGCTAATTCTAGAAGAGGTTCATGAAGGTGTATGTGGTACGCATGCAAATGGGTTCACGATGGCAAGACAAATCATGAGGTTTGGCTATTACTGGGCCACAATGGAAGGAGAGTGCATCAACTATTCTAAAAAATGCCATAAGTGTCAGATTTATGGGGACAAAATTCATGTGCCACCCTCACCTTTACATGTCATGACGTCTCCATGGCCGTTTTCCATGTGAGGCATGGATGTCATCAGGCCAATATCGCCGAAAGCTTCGAATGGACATCAATTTATCTTCGTAGTGATTGACTACTTTACAAAATGGGTAGAGGCTACTTCTTACGCAAATGTTACTAAGTCAGCTGTAAGTCGATTTTTGAAGAAGGAAATCATTTGTCGGTATGGAATGCCTGAGAGGATCATATCCGACAATGCATTGAATTTGAACAACAAAACGATAGCAGAGGTTTGCGACCAGTTCAAAATCAAGCATCACAACTCTTCACCCTATCATCCAAAGATGAATAGGGCAGTGGAGACTGCTAATAAGAACATTAAGAAAATAGTGGGAAAGATGACTGAGACTTATAAGGATTGGCATGAAAAGCTACCGTTCGCACTCTTGGCCTATCGAACATCTATAAGAACTTCTACTAGGGCAACCCCGTTCTCGTTAGTTTACAGGATGGAAGCAGTATTACCTATTGAAGTAGAAATACCTTCTCTCCGGATTTTAACAGAGATAAGGTTAGATGAAGCGGAATGGGTTCAGTCCCGATATGACCAGCTAAACTTGATTGAGGAAAAGAGGCTGAAAGCTATCTCACATGGTCAAATGTACCAGAAGCATATGATGCGAGCTTATGATAAAAAAGGTTCGTCCAAGGGAATTCCATGAGGGGGACCTTGTGCTAAAGAAAATCCTTCCCATTTAGAAGGACTTTATAGGAAAATGGATGCCAAATTGGGAGGGGTCATACGTCGTGAAGAAGGCTTTTTCTGGTGGTGCATTGATTTTGACAGAAATGGATGGAAAGAGCTTACCCAATCTGGTGAACTCAAACTCAGTCAAAAAGTACTTTGTCTAAAAGAGAAAAGAATCCAAGGTGAAAACCCGCAAAAGGGCGCCTTGAATTTTGAAAAAAAAGGAAAAAAGAAAAATGGAGAGGCCAAGGTGAAAACCCACAAAGGGCACCTTGTGACCAAAGGGATTTTGAGTTGAAAACCCAAAAGGGCAGCTCAAATTTTGAAGGGCACACAGCAACCTTGCTATATTTGACTTGACAGAGAGTGAGGCACAGAGTACATTGGGGCATCAACAAAAGACTTTGGATTTTTCAAACACATGTCGAACTCAAGAAAGGCTTCGGGGAACTAATGTATAGATGCTCAAGCGGTGATATTTAGAGCATCTAATTTTTATCCTGTTTGCTATCTTTAGATTCTATTTCTTCTTAAAGATATGCTATCAGACCTATTTCCTTTGTACTGTTAACAATTCAAATCCAATTATTCTCAAAGATTTACTCATCTTCCGATATTTTTAAAGAATGTTGCATTGAAATAATGATAGATGAACTAAAATATTTTCACAAACGAAGTTTTGCACATTACTTTGGAATTTCTAGATAATGCAAGAAACTAAAATAGGACAATTGTTCGAGAAATTCACGTAAGTAAAGGATGAAAGAACTCGAGGGATTCTTTCTTCCAGTCCAAAAAGAAATGGATGATTCAATTCTTACAGATATCCTCAGTAGATCATAGCATTGGAGGAAAGCCTACAAGCTGAGTAAGGATAAAATTTTGAGGAAGACAAATGAAGGAATGAATGATGACACTTGAGATAGGGGTCATATTCATAGCACTTTGCATCATAACATGTTAAGGACATTCGACACATTTCAATCATAGCATACTTAGGCATAGGCACATACTCATCTTACAGGTCATGGGGACAATGAAGATCAAAGATTTCAATATGGCATCCCTGTGCTTATGGGAAACAAATTGAAGACAGCAGATCTAGACTTCAGACATTTATACTGAAGCAGATCCAAGATGATTTGGTATTCTTGTGTTTACAAGGAACAAATCGAGGACATAGCAGATTTGACTCTCAGATGTTCTCAATATAGCAGATCTAGGCTTCAGATGTTTATACTGAAGTAGATCCAAGATGATTTGGTATTCTTGTGTTTACAAGGAACAAATCGAGGACATAGCATATTTGACTCTCAGACGTTCTCAGATATAGCAGATCTAACCTTCAGATGTTTATACTGAAGTAGATCCAAGATGGTTTGGCATCCTTGTGCTTACAAGGAACAAATCAAAGACATTGCAGATATGACTCTCAAATGTTCTCAAACAGACTCAAGTTGGTTTGGTATTCTTGTGTTTACAAGAAACAAATCGAGGACATAGTAGATTTGACTCTCAAATGTTCTCAGTATAGCAGATCTAGGCTTCAGATGTTTATACTGAAGCAGATTCAAGATGGTTTGGCATCCTTGTGCTTACAAGGAACAAATCGAGGACATTGCAGATATGACTCTCAAATGTTCTCAAATAGACTCAAGATGGTTTGGCATCCTTGTGCTTATAAGGAACAAATCAAGGACGTAGCAGATATGACTCTCGAACATTCTCAAAACAGACTCAAGTGGATTTGGCATCCCCACAAATCGAAGAAGCAGATTCGACATCTCTACGATCGGCGGGGAGCAAATCAAAGATATCAACATGGCAGTCATAAAATTGAATTCCATTATTTGATAAGGCCGGTCAAATTGGGTCTTTCTATGAGTCTTTGCTTGATTCCTATTACACTGCAATAAGCAAAGAAGGGCAGCTGTAATAGCCCAAAATTGACCGGGCTTAAATAAAGAAAAAGAAATTAGATAAATAAATAAACATTTATTTATTAAATAGTCTATTGAAAGTCCAGCCCTCATTGCTACCCATAGCCCAAATACAAAAACCCATATCCGGGTATAACCCAATAGCCAAAACAGTACCTAATACCCCTAAGCTAAACCCAAACCCAAATAAGACCCGTTACACCCAGCAGCCCGTTAGATCCATTATCCCTGCTAGCCTAAGTCAGACCTAACCCATTACATTACAGACCTTGACCCAAAACAAAACAGCCCAAAAGGCCCAACAGACTTAAGAGAAACGGGAAACCTTAGGGTTTCCTAAATACTGTGGCGCCGCAAACGTTTCTAGAAGCTTTGGGGAGCGTCTGCCAACCCCAAATCAAGGCCACCGTTTAATGAGTTGTCCCAAGGGCCTTCAATGCCCATTAATACCCCAATCATCAGTCGTCCATTGGTCTGACCCCGAATTACATCACGAACGTCATGATCGTCGCCAATGCTCCATCAGCGCCGTGATCAGCGCGCGCGTTTACTCCAGCATGGTCACTGTCGGATCCCTCGCTCGATTACCTGTACAAAAAGGAAACAGACAACAGACACGCAAAAAATAGAGCAAAGAATGGCAAGAAAATCGCAGCACATCAGGAGACACAGAATAGAAAGAAATCTTAGATTTTTTTCCCTGAATATGTAAAGGACCAAGGCTATAAAGACTTTCTTTTCACTTGTAAAAGGGGACGCACTGGAAAATACACAGAGAATCAATAAAAAAAATAGAGATTCAGCAAAAAAGTTTATTTTCGCACATATATACACAGCAAGCATTTCAATCGATTAAGTACTCAAATGTGAATTTTTTAAATACATGTACATACGTATAAAATGTAAATAATGAAAAGGAGAAGGGTCAAACCTTTATTTGCATTGAAAATCGGGGTTTGGAACTCCGACCACCGTACGGGGAAGAATTGGTGACGGCGCGTGGGCGCATGAGGCCGAGAACTAAGGTTTGGCTCGATGGAGGCCAGAACCCAGCATTCTCCATTTCCTCTCATTTCAGAGAGAATTTTAAGTTTTTTTTTAAACCCGGTATAAAATGATTTTAGGGCTAAGGTTTTGGTTCTTATAGCCCCTGTGAAACGACAGCGTTTTAGACCCCTAGGATCCGCGCGTTGACCCGATTACCCGGGGAGGATCAGTGCATTTTTTTTAAAAATTGGGTTAATTTCCCAATCGGTCCTTCTACCCTTTTAGTGTTTACGATTAAACTTTTTTTATTTATGATTCGGCCCTATTATTTATTTTAGTTTTAATTCGGTCCTGATAGTTGTTAAATTTTATTCTGGGAAACGTCGCCATTTTGGGAATAGGGCAATTTCCCAGTGAGTCCCTCTAATTTTGCGTGTGTTTTGTCCCTCTAATTTTGCGCGCGTTTTAAATAGGTCCTTAATTCAGTTTTATTCCTTTCAAAATTTGCCCTATAATTTTGTTAAACTTTAAATTTAGTCCTATATTTATTATATTATATTATATTATTCTATATATATATTTATTATATTATATTATTCTATATATATATTTTAAAACCACATGCAATTCAATTAGAGACATTCCAAACAATTTAGACAATCAAAGTAACTTAAATGCTTGGGTTTCTGGAACCATGGGTTGTGAAACCCCAATTCATACAACAATCACCTAGGTTTGAGTGTTAGTGAACTTAGGTTCTGATACCACCAAATGTAATACCCTATACCAGGGCCGATTGTCATGCCTGAATATCAGGATGCCATGCTACTGTTTCATATCACACATAGTATAAATGAGCTCGTTCTTAAAGAAATGTCTTCCATTTTAGCATTTACACAAGTTTTAAGTAAAATATAATCTTAATTATCATTAAGACTTGCTACATACACTTTAATTGATCATATAATAAAAATGGTACACACATAAAAGTGGGCCACTTACCAAAATTTCAAAATTTACCAAAATTTTCCTTACTCGAAATCAATACCGATTGAAAAATTGATACCAAAACAACATTTTGTTTCTCACCTAAAAACTAACACTAGAAATTATTGGTACCTTTCAACAAGTATTGGCAATTTTACCCTAAGTATTGATACTCATGATATGGTATCGATACCAAATTACGATTCTGACATCCTGCACATTTGAAAACCACAGAGTCATCTTTTTAAAACTCAAATTTCGATACCTCTTCTCCATACAATATAAATTCAACATATTTAAGCGTATAAACCATTCCAAAACAAGTCTATTCAATATGCATCCTTTATCATATCAAATAAACGTCACGACTACTAAAATAATAGTTTCAAACATCGAAAATAAGTGCAAGCAATAATCAAAATATCATGATTCAAATATTTAAATCCAAAGAACAAATGAGCTATGGAAACATCCAAAATATCATGGAAAATACCAGCAAAAGTTCTACCACATTGCCCTTATTTCCCAAATCATATAAAAATAGTAAATTACCTATGAAGTATTACTAGAGTCTCGCTTGGATCAATCCCTTGAAACCACACCATTCACACTAGAATGCTACTAGTCTACAATGAACTAAAAATGAGTGGGTGAGCTTAACAAGCTCAGTGAATGCCTAGAAAAACTACCATGCAAACAATTCATCAAGCATTAACGAAATAACCATATAGTACAATCTCAGTAGTTCCAACTCTAATGTCATATTATACTCATGCATTATTTACTAGTTCATTTACATGGTAATCACATTCACTTTTAAGCATATATCATATTATACATACAATCACATAACATTTAAGCATATATCACAATACTCATAAACTTATTTATAAATAATTTGGCACTTGAGATATGAAACGTAAAAGTGGGTTCTATCACTGTTGCGTGTAAATAATGCAAATGTGCAAGTGTACAAGTCAATTTAAGTAATATAATGATGAGTGAGTATCATCTCCATAAGGATCAGAAGTTGATTTGAATTGGTAAGTACTACTAAAGATTTAAATAATGAATTTGTGCAAAAGGAACAAAGTATAAATTGGTGAAGGGAATTAATGAAAGAACTAATAATGTCAATTATAACTGATAAATGACCAACCAATCTAAATGTCATGGCAATTCGCAAGGAACAAGTGGAGAGTATTTCTACTGTTTAATGATAATGGTTGGAAATACTCAGGGAATATTTTAATAACATAATAATGCCATGGCAAAGTTATGACCAAACTACTACCCAGATATTTGCTACTGCAGTCTACTTCTTTCGAAAGTTAAACTTTAATTATTATTCGGAGTCTGTGTATGTATACAAGACTTATAAATGATAACCCAACTAATGTTCTATACCTGTACAGATCACATCTTCTATGTCTATAGTGATGCGAATATTCTTTCGAGTACTCACTTGTATCAATCGATTAATAATCTAATGTATTTAATCCTTTCAGATTCAAATCCATCTAAGTTCATAACATGCAATCAACTATGCCTAGAGCTTGCATGCATTCCAAATAAAAAAGAATTGAATGAAATAATAAATTTAATCACAAGCATACCATGGGCATTACAGTTAATTCAATATTTACTCAAAGAATTCCAACCCAAAGATAATTAGCTTATGGGTTGGGCAATGAAATCCAAAATTAAATCATTCATCAACTTTAAGTTTCACGAATCAAAGAATTCAAAACCAAGGAAGAATTGTAGGAAGTTCTCACTCCACTCTAACTTCTTATCCAGATTATATGCAAAACCCAGGGTAGATTTCTCTTCCCCTTCTTCGTGTCTATGGTCTCACTTTCTTGAGGTGCTCTTTTCTTCTTCTCTTCTGAATTACTCCACCGAATTCTGTTGCAGAAAGAGTAATTGCTCTCTTTTTTTTTTCTTTTCTCCTTACAATCTGTGTCCTATTTCTTTTATTCTCTCTCCTCCTTTTATAAGGTAGATCCGTCCCATTCAGCACACATCTTTTACTCATCTTTTTCAGGGTGATTTATCTTGTACACATACAACTAGCTGAGAGTGACGTGGATTGAGTGCTGCATCATCTTCCTGGAATTTCCATGGCATTTATGTTGGCAATCTATCCTAACATTACCATAGCAATGTTTCACCTCCTTCGTTCTCTTTTCCTTTTCATATTTTTCTTCTTTTTTCCTCTTTCATTCTACATGCACCTTTGACCAAAGACAACGAAACCTCTTTCCAGTAATTAAAAGTAACATAAATTTACAACTGCAACACAATCCAAGCTTTAGTATGCAATGCTCTAATAATAAGTCTAAAATGCAAACATATTTTCTTAATTAAAAGAAAATACTTCATATTAAAGGCATGAAATATAACTCCTTTCAAGATTTATTGGTCACCACTCATCGGATACACGGATCTCCAACATAAAAAATGACTCATAAAGTCAAACATATCCTAAAATGTGAAGCATGTAGCTAGCACTCTCAATCACACCAAACAAGTCTCGTTAAATGGAGCTTAGCTCACATTCCCTTATCTCTCCAACATGTCCCAAGGCTTCAATACCTAAATCACTTAATACATATAGGTGAGTACTCACAATACTATGGCATGACAATTATATCTAATGGTCTTAAGGTTCACAATGCCAAAATATTCGTTGTTAAACACATATTTTACTTATCGTTTCTACAGTTTTTCACTACACAACCACACTATATTCACAACATAATCGTTGTCATATGACACGTATAACATGCCCACAATCAATTCTTTCCTAGTAACTATCATAAGCTTATACCACATGTCATTATATCACAATTTAATCCACAATTTCACAACACACAGTCACATATTAAATCAAGAGTATGAGAAAGCTTACACTCAGAATTTAGAGTACGAGTTTAGGCTACTACTAAATTCCAAATTAACATATTGAATCTTGTCCACAAGTAGCTATTCTAAACACACACCAATACGCTTTCACCGAAATGCCGAAAGCTCAAACTAGCCTTTCTTTAGCTCGTAGAAGGTCCCAATGAATCTGAAGCTTCAACATAATAATTCACACAATAGCACAAACAACACTCAGCTAAGGATTCACCTTAAATAATAACAAACATAAGCCTAAGCAAAATTCTCACGTAACTAAAACCTTTGACATAACAAGATTGAAATTCAAATATCTCGGTCTATACTCAATCGTTTTGTGTAAAATTTATTCCTTTCATCTAATTATTCACCCACGATGGATTCTCAACCTTTAAACTACACAAAGCTGCTCAAATCATGGTATCAAAATTTTTGACATGTTTGTGGCAATTTTCACGAAATTCATTATAACCCAATAAAGTTTTAATGAAACTTCAAAGTAAATTCAGAAACCTTTTAATCTTATCAAAACTAATTGAAAAACACTTGGAAACCATATTTTTATCCAAAACCCTAAAATTCACCATTAACGATCCAATTTTTTACTTTTATTTAAAACATGCGATTCAATAGCTAAAAATTTAGTTTTAAAAACTAGATAACTTTAAAAAATAATATAAAGAATAATATTTACCTTCGATGGAAGAAAAAAAAGCTCTTGGTTGATAACCCAGAAAACCCACAAACTTGATAATGGAGAAATCTATGGTATTTTTAGTGTTTTTCTTGAAATTTATGGAGGTTTAAGGCTTGGGTGTTGATAGAAGTGAAAGGAATATAGTTTTGGAAATCAAAATCAAATGAGAGAGGAAGGAAGAATAAGGGACGACAAACAAACAAAGCAAAAGAAATAAACTATCGTGAGTTTGTTGTAGAAGAATGGAAAAATAGGTTGAATTTTAAATTTTGGTAAAACTGCTTCATAAATAATAGAATTTTGACCCTTTTATAAATCAGTCCTTCTTTCTTTCAAAGTTGAAAGCCTTTTCAATATCTTTTTCAAGAATTGATTTAATTTTCAAAATGTCATAGACAAAAGGACCTTTGAACACTATGCTAATGAAATTCCCAAGCTCACTAAAGCTAAAATCCCTAAAATACCCCTAAAAATTCTAGGCTCAATATTGGGGTGTTACATTGGGCGAACTGGGTTCGCAAAACCATTATAATGATGGCGAGTTGAGGTCACAGTCTGGCGATGAGCTAACTTGGGAGCTTTGAAGAGGCTGAAACTATAGAAAGTTGGAAAGAAGCCATGTGAGAGGAAATGAGCGTGATTCATAAGAACTAAAATTGGGAGCTCGTTAACAAACAATCGCAAAAAAATGTCATTGGTGTCAAATGGGTGTTCAAAACAAAATTAAATGTTGATGGTTCGCTTAACAAGTTGAAGGCGAGGTTGGTTATGAAAGGTTTCAGTCAACAGTAGGGCATTGATTACTAGGAGACTTTTGCACCAGTAGTAAGGCTGGAGACGATTAGATTATTATTAGCCTTAGCAGTACAAATGGGTTGGAAAATTCATCAGCTAGATGTTAAACTAGCCTTTCTGAATGGCTGTTTGTAGGAAGAAATCTATGTGGAGCAACCTCCTGGGTTCGAAGTTAAAGGAAAAGAGGAAAAGGTATATAGGCTTAAGAAAGCCTTATACAATTTGAAATAGGCTCCACGAGCTTGGTAAGAGAAGATAGTTGAGCACTTTGCGAGCTTGGGATTTGAAAAGAGTCCTAGCGAGCCTACCTTATATGTGAAAAAAATTGGCAAACTCACTTCGCTAATTATTTTGCTATATATAGATGATCTACTTGTGATTGGAAGTAGTGAAGTCTTAGTAAAGGAGTTTAAACAACAAATGGAGAACATGTTCGAAATGTCAGATCTTGGGGAAATGAGATATTTCCTTGGGATGAAATTTTGACAAGTTCAAGAAGGAAATTTTATAAGTCAACAGGGCTTTTCATTGAATATTTTGAAGAGGTTCTGTATGGCAATGTGTAAACCAACTAGCAAGCTATTGCACTTGGAGAAAAACTCTGCAGTAGTGAAAACTTTTAGAAAGTTTATAAGAAGAACTATTGAAGTCTTGTGGGTTGTTTGTTGTACTTAACAACAACATGACCAGATATTATGTTTGCGGTTGGCTTATTGTCAAGATTTATACACTGATGTGATACTTCTCATTTCAAAGTGGCGAAAAGGGTGTTGAGATACATCAAAGGAACAATTGAATTCGGTATTTGGTTCGTAATGGTGAACAGCACAATGGCGAACTCCTTAAAACTTCTTGGGTACATTGATAGTGACTCGACTAGATTAGTGGATGATATGAAAAGTACCTCCGAATATTTCTTCTCACTAGGATCTGGGGTACTCTCTTAGAGTTCAAAGAAGCAATCAACACTGGCTCAATCCATAGTTGAGGTTGAGTATGTAGTTGCAGCAGCGATAGTTAATTAAGCAATTTGGTTGAGAAATTTTATTTTATTTTTATTTGAATCATGTACAGATTGAAGCAACTCAAAATTTTTTTTGTGACAACTAGTCTGCCATAGCAATTGCAAAGAACCCAAACTTTCATAGAAATACAAAGCATTTTAAAATCAAGTATTACTTTGTGAGAGAAGTCGAATAGAGTAAAGAAGTGACTCTAGGTCATTGTAGTACTAAGGATCAACTTGCAAACATCCTGACCAAACCACTTGGAAAGTCAAGGTTTGAAGAGTTGAGGGATAGAACTGTTATTTGCAGCATGAAAGCCAAGGAGGAGTGTTGCGAGATGACCATCCATGTAGCAAACACACTTGGAAAACACATCAAGATTGTCGAGGTCATAGAAAGTGGCAAGCTCATTAATTTTGGTGACCGAGGTTCACAATATTTTGACAAACTAAAAATATGAACAGGATTTGAAGAGCTTACTTGAAAGTTAACTTTACTTGCAAGTCAAGTTAAACAAAATATATATGAGTGAAAATAATAATAAAAACCTTAGCAAACATTTTTGTTTCTAAATTTTTCTCCTTTCTTCTCTACAATTCTTTCTACCTTAGTATCGAAATTCCAACATTTCCTCTTCAAGTTTTCTCCAATGGCTTCCTTTTTTAGGAGTGTAATATCTTGTCTCACTGTGTTGAACTTAAGATCATACCTCAAACTGATTCAATACAAATTCTAATGCAAGAGGTATCATTGTAAAGTCTCAGAATCAACACCACAACCCTACTTCTTACAACATGATCATTAAAGAAGTTATTGGAAGCGGACTTGGAACTACGAATTCAGGAATAATTGTAAAGTCTTGTCTTTACATTTAAAGATACAAGCATTACTTGCTGAAATCGAGACCAACCGAGAGGCTTTGATAAGAATTTGCACTAGAGTTTGAAAGCAACAATGGCATAGTTGGACGTAAAGAATCAGCATTAGAGCCATTATTGCAATGTTTGCTTGATTGGGATGCCAACTAATTGGATAGATATATGAATTTAAGTTGTTTTGATTTGTTTCTGATTGAAGCTAACTCGGTTTTAGTTATTGGGTATTAGGTAATGGTTTTAATTCTCGAGAAAAATTGGTTGTAATATTCATTCTAAATCTTGAGTTTCTAACTATGTAGCAACAGGATCATGAAAAAACAGAACACCTATTGGATAGTATAATGCACCCAAACAACTATAGCCACTACGATAATTTTTTTAACCAACCTGCATGGTTGTTTAAAATATGAATCTGTGTTACTTCATTATTTTGAACGGCATAGGATTCTGTAAATGCCGACATTACAAAAATATACTATATTCAACACATAACAGAGAAATGTTGGTTATCACACAAAAGTACATCTTCAGTAAATTATTGTCACATTACACAATGTAAAAATTATTAGATGTTTTGGTCAAAGGGATATGCTTAACCATGTTTCAAGTTCATTTTAATATTTGAATCTTGGACTGCAATTCAATAGAGCATCAAGCTAAACCTTTACTTGCTAAAAACTTCAATGTCTTCCCAAAACTTTTATATGAAATGTCTATAAGCCTTCAGCTCCAAAAATCAAATTTCAATTTAGATGCTTCATTTGACAAAAGTATATATATATTCTTCTAAAGTAAAATAAGAAATCTGATGGAAACAATAATGGCAATAAAAGTTGGCAATCAAATGCATTGAAAAGCCTAAATTCTAACATTTGCAAACCTATAAAATACGAGAATCAAGAAACAACCAAATGATGCAAAAAGAAACCATATATAGTGTCTACAAATGATGCAATAAGAAACCCAAAATGATGTCTACAATGTTGGAAGACATGACAGCAGTGAAAGACATAAAACAGCAGATGAGGTTTTTTACATGGTACTGGGAAAGCTTGCCTGGACCTGAAAATAAGCCACCAACCATATTTGCTGCTACTAACCAGTGTCAACTATCTCCTAGAGTTCCCCTAAACACTTCAGTAGGGCAAAATTTCCTCAGTTAAGGTTTTTAAAATAGCCCCAATGAAGTGGTCAGGGGAACTCTAGGGAACACCTGACATTCCATTTCTTATGTTATAGTTTCTTAGTATATTTATGCATAAAGGATTCATTGTATAAATAGGCAAGGTTCACTAAGCTTAAATATTGACACATTTTAAATAGTGATCCATGGTGGGGAAAATGATTGAGAGAGTGAAATTCATAGGTTTCATGTTGTTGGAATTGAACCTGGCCAATATTTGAGGGAAAATAAGGAGTTTGGCAATAGAATAGAACAATAGTAACTAGTGGACAGAAAGCTTTTAGGATTCCCTAATTCTTTCATCTTAAAGTTCTCTCCATTCCCATCCTTTCATTTCATTGTGTTGAGATTTTTGATACAGGAAAAAATAGAACCAAGTAATCCGGATGAAGTATGAAAGAAGCTTAAACTTCAAAGACTTGAGACTTACAAAGAGAAAATGACTGCAAAACAGAAGCAAAACAAAAATTTGAAAAAGAAATGAAATTCTCTTACTTTCCATTTCATCCAGCAAAAGTATATATGTTGATACAATAAAATATGATAGTTACCTAATGTCTAACTGCTACCACTAATACATGACTTAAGTTAAGCTAAAATTACACACAAAATGTAGCTGACATACCAGCTAATACATCACATTAAAATTTTCAACAAATCTTACTAACTTTAGAAGTCAAATTACAAAGGAACTAAATCAAGTTACAAATAAACAAAAGTTGCTTGTGCACTGCTTTGGCTTGGATACTGGTTTGCATACTGGTTTCCTATTGCATTGCAGGCCAAAGTTTAACACTCCTCCTTGGGCTGTATGCAACAAACACCAATCTTTCTTCTCAAAGTTTACTCGTAAACAATCCTTGTACCATTACAGCAAATTCACTACAGTGAAAAATAGGCCTACCATCCTAATAATGGTTGGTACTTCATTCAATTTCACCTGCAATGGGGTCTCATCATTTCCTTCTTTACTAAATGTTGTTATTAATTTACCGCAATGTTTTCTCATCCCAACAGAAGTAACAATATCAGATTCCTCCTCATCTTCTTGGGGACCCTCAGCCTTATCAATAAAAGGTCGCTTTTCAGCTTCAGAAAGGCTCATCCATTTATCTCCACTAGCTTTGCCAACAGCAGCAACGGACTTGTTTTTAGGGTACTCCTTCTTGTATTGCTTACCGAACTCATCCATGAAAATGAAGAAGGCGCTAGCTGGCCTTTTTGGTTTGTTTGGATCCTTAACTGCCTTCTCTGATTTCTTTCCAGCTTTCGTGTGGTTGATTTCTTATTCCGACTTGGATTTACCTCCTTTCATGTTTGAATCCTGAATGGTGATTTTCTTTTTCTCCTTGTCCAAATCCTTGAACTGTAATGATTTATGATAATAACTAGTCGCCTTTAGAAATAATACCAACAAGATACTTGCGACAATCCCAAGTCTATCATGAGCTCCCCTTGGCCATCTTTCCATAGCTATTCCAACTAGCAATGATACCAAAGCACACACACCAAGGATCATAAGAGTTATATCTTGAAAAGCTTCCCAAATAAATACCAAGAACCCCCTAGCTTCAGTCTCAACAAACTTATTGATTCCATACACCTATTGTCTTTTATTCAACAGTCTGGAATTGGAACTTAGCCCATTGGTGGTTGATGTGGAGAGCATTTCAGCTATACCATCCACTCCATCATGAATCTTCTATTTCTTTACATCCTGACCTTCTACAATGGATCCTAGTTCCTTTTGCCATAAACTAGTTGTGTCAGTAGCACTACTATATGCTTTCTTTTCCAGCTGATTCATGTTCAACACAAAACATCTTTCAGTCATAGCCACTGTGACTAATTCTTAACCAAGTGGATCTTCAACAATGTAATAGTTATTCTTAAAAACAACTGAATAACCCTTTTCAATAAGATGGCCAACACTAAGCAGGTTTTGGTCTAAGTTAGGCACAAAAAATACATCTGAGATCACTTTATTACCTGAACAAGTGTTGATCACCACATTTCCCTTGCCTCTGGCTTCAATCAGGTTCCCATTGCCAATTTTAATCTTTGAGGCAAAGCTTCTATCGAGGTCCTTGAACAGCTTTTCATCAGCTGCCATATGGTGTGTGCAACCACTATCCACTAGCTAGTCCTTTTCGACTTTGCTTGAGGCTGCAAAGCATGAGGCAGTGAAGACATGCTCCTCCTGAGCTTGAAAGTCCTCAGTAGCCTGAGCTTCCATTTGCTGCTGAGCTTGTGCCTTCCTTTTGCTCCTACACACCTTTTCAATATGACCAAACTATTTGCAGCTTCTGCACTAGATGTTTGGCCTGTACCAGCATACTTCACCCGGATGACTTACCTTTCTACAATGTGGGCAGGGTGGTAGTTTGTTTTTCTTGCTTCTTTGTTCTGTGTCCTTTTTTTCTTCCTCTGCTCAGTTTTCTTTTTTTTTTGTTGCTGTCAAAATCCCAACATGATATCGAGAGCTTTTATGATCTTTGAGGGCCTTTGGAATTTTTTTATTGCTGTCAAAATCCTAGCAATGAGTCATTAAAGCTTGTCACCTTTGAAGGCTTGTTTTTGCTTCTGTTATTTGTTAAGAAAGATAGAAGCTTCTTAAGTCTGTCACTTTTTGAGGGCTACTTGTAAAAAAGACAGTAGTAGCTCACCCCTGTGAGACTTCCAAACAAGCTTGGATAAGCTGAAGGAGGAGTTTCAAGGAAGACAGTATGCGAAGTGCAAGTTTGTCAAAGGTGAAGCTCAATGCAAGTTGTAAAGTTGCAAGCCTGTTGAAGACAATAAGCAAAGTGCAAGCTTGTCAAAGTGAGAGCTTGTCGAATTGCAAGCCGAAGTGGCGGACAGTCTAAATGCAAGCTTGAGTGGGTACAAGCCAAAGAGGCAAACGGTCTATATGCAAGCTCGAGAGGGTGTAAGCCAAAAATGGCAGACTGAAGGCATGCAAACTATACTTGTAAGCTATTTATGCAGGAAGAAGTAGGACTATAATGAACAAAGGAACAAGGCAAGATGTGTTGTCAACTAAGGCTGTGAAGGAGGAGAAGGTTCCATTTGCCAAGGTTGAAAATGAAATGCTTGTGCAGGGTCAGCTTGAAACAAAGCATTTTGGGACTACCAAGCATAAAATTTTTTGAATGATTTGTATTTGCAGCATGGAGTCTAATGAGGAGTGCTGAAAATTGGCCTACCATGCTGCTGTGATATTTTTGGTTAAAGTGCATGCAGCACATGAAACTATTGTAATATCTCTGGATGAAGTGCATGCAGCTTGTAAACATGCTGCAACACAAATGTTACAAAGCTGTTTAGCTGTAATATCTTCGGATGAAGTACGTGCTAGCAATTGTGCATGCTGCAGCATGAATGCTTGCTGTAACAGTAAGGTTGTTTAGTTACTTTGTTAAGTTGCTTAGTTCAAAATGAACTAAGTTGATATTATTTTAACATTTTTAGGTGCTGATTGACATAATCAGCTTTTGTGCAAGTTAACTTTTTATAGTCCCAATGTTGACTAGTTTAGGTGGCTTGTTTGTGTGTACAAGCAATATTTATCAAGTTACTAGGCTACTTAATGTTGTTAGGTAGTGTTAGGTGATGCAAATAGCTATAAATGTATTATTTTTCTTATTACAAAATCAAGCATATCAGATTGCTTCCTTGCTGCACGTTTGTGAACAAGTAATTTTTTTCTTGCTTCCTTGTTCTGTGTCCTTTATTTCTTCCTCTGCTCAGTTTTCTTTTTTTGTTGCTGTCAAAATCCCAACACACTATTAAAAAAAAAAAACCTTTTTTCAAGTATGACATACCATGCTACATGATTAGTAACATTAACTTGGATTATTTCCTTGGCCTTGAAGATTAAATCATTTAATATGCTTGCCAGAGACTTCGTTCTTGGTACATGAAACAAATGTTGTGCATCCACTGAATAAAAAGTTGAAAGTTATCTCTCATCCTACGTTTCCACATAGTTAAAGCACTTTATTGACAAAATTTTGAAAATGACGGATAATTATCAATATTTGGCATTTCAATTAGACCATAAGTTTCTAGCTTAAACATTGTCAATCAGATTGGAGCAACAAAAACTCTTCATCTCTGCCTATTAAAAAGAGTTATATGAAACTGTCTTCTTTTCCCATGGAAATTTCTATTCATTTTTGTTAGGATCAAGCAAGAAACAAAGTCTACTTTTCATTTGTTTAGGGCATAGCTGAAATGATATTATGAAAATAGCCTAACCTTGCAAGAAAACTTATCAAGGATTGCTAGTTAACCTGGAAACTATACTTAATCATGTAACTGATAAAAAAACATAATTTCCTACCAATTTAAGCAGGAAAGATTTTCAGTTACAATGCTAAGGGAAAAAAAATAGTTTTAGTAGGTAATCAATCAACTTTATCAGGTTTATTTTGATCTTTATTAACAAGGCAATACTGTGCTAGCTAGAATTGTGACTCTTTCATATCAAGACTAGTAGCGCAACAAGCCATTTGAATCACCATTATAAATAACTATAGAAAGTAGTCCATTTTTGCCAAATTCTAGTAAGCCTTATCTCTATTGGCTTTAAAGTTGTTTCCTTTCCAAAGGAAAGTAGTTATTTTATTGCTCTTCAGCTTTTACCTTCTAGGGAAACCTATTATCCGAAATATCTTAAACGTGATTTTAACATGTGAAAATATAAGAACACCGCATAAAATAAATGCGATTTTATTACTCTTTAGTTTTTTCCTATATTGGGAACAATTATTCCTCCTCCTAGAAAACATTGCTATGCATAATTGAGATAGCTTATGGTTGCAAAAAGTTCTACCTAAACACTTTTAAATTGCTCCATGTATTAAATTATGTCAGTACTGTCTCAGAAACAAGAAAACTTCAGTTGGAAGTAACCCATTGTTTTGAAAAAATACCTTTTAACATATTTGATCCTCGTTGCTTCATGTGGAAACATCAGCTGATTAACCTCAAGCATTCTGTAAGACACTCGAGATTATCTTCTGTAACGCCCCCTTACCCGAGACCGTCGCCAGAGTCGAGTATGAGGAGTTACTAGACTTAATTTAACATTTTTAAAACTTTGGATTATTTGTTTCTACATTCACAGCTTTCTAGCTACTTGCGTCACAGTCACAAGAAAAATCATATCTCGAGTTACGAAACTCGAAATCAAAATCCGTAAATTTTCCCTGAATCTAGACTCATAAATATATTTATAATTTTTTTTCCAGAATTTTTGGTTGGGCCAATTAGTACAGTTTATTAGTTAAAGTTACCCCTGTTTCAAGACTTGACTGGACTGACCTCCGTTTACTACGAACAATATTTCTCTCTGAAAAAATTCATATGACTATGAGGTTTGTTTCTCCTGAAACTAGACTCAATAAGGATTCTGATAATATAAAATACAACACCTTATATCTGTACAATTTATGGTGAATTATTAAAGTTGGAACAGGGGATCCAGAAATCACTCTGGCCCTGTTTCACTAAAATTTAAATATATTCTAACATATAATTCTTTTACCTGTTTAGTTTGTTTTATGTGAAACTAGACATAATAGTCTTCAATTTTATATTTAATCCATCACCAAATTCAATTTCTATGATTTTTAGTAAATTTGTAAACCCATGTCAGTGTTGCTGCAATGTTCTGTTTATGGCAAATTTCATCCTTTTTATGGGTTTTCATGATCAAAGTATCCTATTATCCTTCCATGACATCAAACATAATCTAAACTAACCATTTCCATAACTTATCATTATCAAGCATTTTCTTAACCATTCCATCACCATATCATAAGATCATTTACACAAAATAGGTATACTGCTATACATGCCATACTTAAGTTTACAAGCCATTTACCGAAAAGTCTCCCGGATAGTGTGACTGAGCCTTCGACCTATCCCGACTCCTGAGTTGGCTTGTCCAAACTACAATGAGTAAGAAGGAGGGAGTAAGCATTAATGCTTAGTAAGTTCATATGCAAATAATAAATAACATAACCAACAATCAAACCAATCATCATTAGCATATATCACCAAAACACATATCACATTTCTAATCATTTTTCATCATCTTATTACCTTATCGTAGTTGTATCAATACTCAACCCGAGGGTTAAATACATACCTGTCCAAAATATCCATTTCACATCTCTTACCAATACGTCTCTTTACATCTCGAGTATTCCTCCATTTGAGTAAAACTTTACCCGTTGAACACATCGGAATATAATTCGGATACATGGATAACTTGCACATAAATGCCACATATGCAATCAAGCAATCATGTAACCCGCCCATAAGCGAACTCGGACTCAACTCAAAGATCTCGGGCGTTTGCATCCATAAGTGAACTCGGACTCAACTCAACGAGCTCGGATGCCTAGTTACATTTCACGAACTCGGACTCAACTCAACGAGTTCGGACATTCGCATCCATAAGTGAACTCGGACTCAACTCAACGAGTTCGGATGCTTAACCATCCTAGTGACATGTCACTTGTATCCTAATCTATTCCTAAGGTTCAAACGAGATTTTCCTCGAACACATATCCTTGCCGTCTTCCATAGAATGCCAAAACCAATACTCGGTAACAATTTGTACTTAACAAGTAGCTTACATAATTTACATATTATTTGAAATTAACCACAAAGCATACATTTCATAATAAAATTCAGCATAACATATAATTAACATCAATAACTTAAAAATAACAATTATGCTACATTATTTACACATGAACTTACCTTGGTACCAAAATATAAAGATTTTGCAATTTAGTCCACAATCTTTTCTTTTCCTTGATTGGGGTCAATTCCACGTCTTTCTTAATCTAAAATAACACATTTAGCTTATTTAATACTCAAATTATCAAATTAATCCTTAATTCAAAATTTGGAAAAATTACAATTTTACCCCTAAACTTTTACATATTTACATTTTTGCCCCTAGGCTCGGGATTAAACTTTATTCCTTATTCTTATGTTTTACAACATGCTGATCACTTTTCTCTTCTATGGCAACATCAAATTCTCACTCTAACATGTACTTGTGACTATTAGGTATTTTTACCGATTAAGCCCTTTTACTCGTTTTTGCTTTAAATCGAGTAGTACAAGTTGTCTAACATAATTTAAAACTTCATATTCTATCATAAAACATCAAAATACACAAATTTTACCTATGGGTATTTTTCCAAATATAAACCCTAGGTTAAATTATTGCTAACATAAGCTTTATCGAGTTACCGGAATCTCAAAAACGTAAAAATCATTAAAAACGGGGCTTAGAATCACTTACTATGAAGCTTGAAAGTTGAAGAAACCCTAGCTATGGTGAGAGTGAAGTTTCGGTAGCAACTAAATGGGGAAGATGACTATTTTGTGTTATTTTTCCCATTTTATTTCATTAAATATCCAAATGACCAAAATGCCCTCAATACCTTTCTTTGAAAATTTTCATGTACAAGCCCATTTTTGTCCAAAATTTTAGAAATTGGTAAAATTGCTATTTAAGACCTCCTAATTAATATTTCAAAGCAATTTCATACTAAAAACTTCTAGAATGCAAGTTTTGCAACTTATTCGATTTAGTCCCTCACTTCAAATTAAGCATTTTATGCATAGAATTTCTTCACAAAATTTTCACACAATCATGCAATCATATCATAAACCTCAAAATAATTATAAAATAATTATTTCTATCTCGGATTTGTGGTCACGAAACCACTATTCCGATTAGGCCCTAATTCAGGATATTACAACTCTCTTCCCCTTTAAGGATTTTCGTCCTCGAAAATCTTACCGATAAACAGATGTGGGTATTGATTTCTCATAGTTTCTTCGGATTCCCATGTAGCTTCTTCTACTCCATGCCTTTGCCACAACACCTTCACAGGTGCAATATTTTTATTTCTTAGTTGTTTGACCTCTCGAGCTAAAATCTTAATCGGTTCTTCTTCGTAAGTCATATCTGGTTGTAATTTAATTTTTGTCGGTGAAACTACATGTGAAGGATCCGAACGATACCGACGTAACATAGATACGTGGAACACATCATGAATCTTCTCTAGTTCAGGTGGTAATGCTAGCCGATATGCTACCGGTCCAACTTTTTCAATTATTTCATACGGCCCGATAAAACGCGGACTTAATTTACCCTTCCGTCCAAATCTGAGAACTTTTAAAAATACTTTATCACCAACTTGAAATTCAATGTCCTTTCGTTTTAAATCTGCATAAGATTTCTGTCTATCTGAAGCAGCTTTCAAACAATCTCGAATTACCTTCACTTTTTCTTCAGTTTCTTTTATTAGATCAACTCCATAAATCTAATTTTCCTTGAGTTCAGTCCAATACAATGGCGTTCGACATTTACGACCATACAATGCTTCATAAGGTGCCATTTTCAAGCTCGTCTGATAACCATTATTGTAAGCAAATTCTACCAACGGTAAATATTTTTCCCAACTTCCTTGAAATTCCAATACTCAACATCTGAGCATATCTTCAAGAATCAATTATTACTCTCTCGATTGTCCATCGCTTTTGGATGAAAAGCGATGACTAAAATTTAACTTCGTACCTAACGCGTCTTGCAACTTTTGCCAAAACCGCGAGGTAAACCTTGGATCTCTATCTGAAATAATCGACAATGGTATTCCATGTAGTCTAACAATTTCTCTAACATACAGTTCAGCCAACTTGATAAGAGAATAATCCGTACGTACCGGGATAAAATGAGCCGACTTAGTTAGTCTGTCAACTATTACCCAGATGGCATCTTTCTTTCCTAGAGTCAATGGCAATCCTGATTTCCATTCAGGAACCATAATAGGCTGAAGGAATCCCGAAGGCACTTGGTGTTCAGCTTTCACCTGTTGACAAATTAAGCATTTGGACACAAACTCTGATATATCCTTTTTCATTCCATTCCACCAATACATTTTCTTCAAGTCATTATACATTTTTGTACTACCCGGATGAATCGAGAAACAACTATTATGTGCTTCCTGTAGGATCTTTTGAATCAATTCCTCATTCTTCGGTACACAAATTCGATCTTTAAACATTCAGCACCCATCAGAACCGATTCTGAAATCTGACTCTGTATCAACTTCACACTACTTTCTCTTGACTTGCAAATCTTGATCATCTTTCTGAGCTTCAGAAATATCTTGTAAATACATCGATTTTACTCTTAAATCTGCTAGAATCGAACCATCATCTGACATTTTAAACTGAGTGTTCATAATTCTCAAAGCAAACAACAACTTTCTGCTCAAAGCATCGGCAACTACATTCGCTTTTCCCGGATGATAATCAATAACAAGCTCATAATCTTTCAATAACTCCAACCATCTTCGCTATCTTAAATTCAAGTCTTTTTGTGACATCAAGTACTTAAGACTTTTATGGTCGGAATATACCCGACACTTTTCACCATACAAATAATGTCGCCAAATTTTCAAAGCAAACACCACATGACCAATTCCAAATCGTGAGTAGGATAATTCCTCTCATGAGGTTTTAATCGCCTCAAGCATAGGCCACCACTTTTCCTTCTTGCATGAGTACACACCCCAAACCATTTAGAGAAGCATCACTATACACCACAAATTCTTTACCTGATTCGGGCTGTACTAACAGGTGCCTCTGTTAATAACTTTTTCAATTCTTCAAAACTCTGTTGACATTCTTCCATCCATTCAAATTTAACATCCTTTCTGAGTAGTCTAGTTATAGGAGCATCAATTATAGAAAATCCATTTACAAACCGCCGATAATACCCAAATAGCCCCAAGAAACTTCTAACTTCAGTTACATTTTTGGTGGTTTCCAATCAACAATGGCTAAAATTTTACTAGGATCAACCCGTATACCATCACCAAACAATATGACCCCAAAAATCGACTTCCTGAGCCAAAATTCACTTTTACTAAACTTAGCATACAAATTGTTTATCTCTCAAAGTTTGCAAAACTATCCTCAAATGCTCAGCATGCTCTGTCTCATCTTTTGAATAAATTAAAATATCATCTATAAACACCACAACAAATTTGTCCAAGTATGGTCGGAATATGCAATTCATTAAATCCATAAACACAGCAGGAGCATTTGTTAACCCGAATGGCATAACTAAAAATTCATAATGACCATACCTTGTTCTAAAAGCAGTTTTAGGCACATCGGACTCTTTTACTCGCAGTTGGTAATACTCAGATCTCAAGTCAATCTTTGAAAATCATGTCGCTCCTTTTAGCTGATAAAACAAATCATCAATTCTTGGCAACGGATACTTGTTTTTGATTGTCACCTTGTTTAACCGCCGATAATCAACACACAACCTCATAGAACCATCCTTCTTTTTCACAAATAACACGTGAGCACCCCCAGGTGAAAAACTCGGTCTCACAAAGCCTTTATCCGTCAACTCTTGCAATTGCGACTTTAATTCTTTCAACTCTGCTGGTGCCATTCTATACGGAGCAATCGAAATCGGAGCTGTTCTCGGTATCAAATCTATACCAAATTCTACTTCCCTGACTGGAGGCAAACCAGGCAATTCTTTTGGAAATACGTCCGCAAATTCACACACAACTGGCACTGATTCAACTTTCTTTTCAACTTCTTTTGTATTAATTACATACGCTAAATAAGCTTCATAACCCTTTCTCAAATATCTTTGAGCCGACATTGAAGAAATCACACTAGGCAATGCCTCTGATTTATCTGATTCAACTCGCAGAGTTTCACCATTTTCACACTTTAATTCTATAACCTTTTCTTTGCAATTTATTTTAGCATCATGCAATGTCAACCAATCCATACCCAAAATAACATCAAACTCATCAAACGGCAACAACATCAAGTCGGCCGGAAAGTAATGACCCCGAATCATTAAAGGACATTTCTTACATACTTTATCAACAATCACACATTTGCCTAACGAATTCGACACTCTAATCATAAATTGTGTGTTCTCAACAGGTATATTCATACTAAACACCAATTTCATGCACACATATGAATGAGTAGAACCGGGATCAATCAAAGCAATAACATTAACATTATAGAGAGAAAATGTACCGGTAATCACATCAGGTGAGGAAGCATCTTCACGAGCTTTAATAGCATAAGTTCTAGCCGGAGCCCTTCCTTTAGGTCTAACTGGTGCATCCTTGGCTACATTCTTACTGCTTGCTTCACTCCCAGTTTTTCTTGGATATCTTCCTCTCGAATCCGCCCCACTTGTTTTTGTATTCTGAAATTTTTCTTTTTCACTCTCTCAGGCGATCTTTAATAAAATGATCCGGAGAACCACATCGAAAACATTCATTTGCTCTGCACGGACCAAAATGATTTCTACCACACCACCGCACTCGTGTTTAACAAATCTCGAATTCCCTACACTTCACTCGCCGCCAAGTAGTCTGGGACTCAGGACCCACATTTTGCTTCTTATAATTCCCATATGATTGCCCAGCTGAAGCTTGGGAACGAGGATTCATATTCCTTGACTTTCCAAGTTGCTGTGAAAATGAACTGCTCATCGGTCTTTTCTTCCAGTTTCTAGTCTCAGCCTCTACCTTTTTCTTCTCTTTAAGTAGCTCTTCAACCTTGCAAGCTCGATCAACCAATACTAGCATTTCTTTTAATTCAAGAATTCCAACAAATACCTTGATATCTTCGTTAAGCCCATCTTCAAATCGTCAGCACATCTTGGCCTCTGTAGGAACATACTCTCAGTATATTTACTTAATCGAACAAACTCTCTTTCATATTCTCAGAATGCTTGTATATTACCTTGCTTCAACTCAAGAAATTCTTTACGCTTCGATCAATAAATCTTTCACTAATATATTTCTTTCAAACTCTTCTTGAAAGAATTCCCGTGTTATTCTCTCTTTATACCACCAAAATCAAAGTCTTCCACCAATTATAGGTCTGAATCCTCAACAAAGATATATTGCATTTCAAACATTCTTCAGTGTAAAAGATAATTCATCAAATACCCGGATAGAATTTTCAAGCCGAACTCGCTTTCTGCATCATCATCAATATTTGCTTTAAATTCTTGGCCCCTTGCTGCGGATTCTATCAACTGAGTTCTATGAAATTTCATCGATCCATACCTTGAGGCATCGGGTGTACAGGTTGAGGAATTGGGGAGGTGGGGAGGTTGTACATTTGGGTTCGTGCTGAACGAACTTAGTGTACCATGCACTCATCATTTGGAGAAAGGCTTCTCGACCCTTTCTCCTCCTCCCGACCAACAATGAGGAGGTGGATTTTCAGTCTGTGCTTGCTCCTTCAGCGGAGCTGGTGCATTACTCTCTACTTCATCTGCCACACAATTGGATCGGGATCCATTTACTATAAAAAAAATCATTTAAAAAGGTCAGAAGTCGTCACACTATCACAATTTATACATATGGCATGTATAACAAACTCCGTACATACAACACGTAGTCCGAGAACTGACTAAACCTGCTCTGATACCAACAAATGTAATGCCCCCTTACCCGAGACCGTCGCCGGAGTAGAGTATGAGGAGTTACTAGACTTAATTTAACATTTTTAAAACTTTGGATTATTTGTTTCTACATTCACAGCTTTCTAGCTACTTGCGTCACAGTCACAAGAAAAGTCATATCTCGAGTTACAAAACTCAAAATCAAAATCTGTAAATTTTCCCTAAATCTAGACTCATAAATATATTTACTAATTTTTTTCCAGAATTTTTGATTTGGCCAATTAGTACATTTTATTAGTTAAAGTTACCCCTATTTCAGGACTTGACTGGACTGACCTCCGTTTACTACGAACCATATTTATCTCTGTAAAAAATTCATATGACTATGAGGTTTGTTTCTCCTGAAACTAGACTCAATAAGAATTCTGAGAATATAAAATAAAACACCTAATTATATCTTTAAAATTTATGGTGAATTATTAAAGTTGGAACAGGGGATCCAGAAATCACTCTGGCCCTGTTTCACTAAAATTCAAATATCTTCTAACATATAATTCCTTTACCTGTTTAGTTTATTTTATGTGAAGCTAGACATAATAAGCTTCAATTTTATATTTAATCCATCACCAAATTCAATTCCTATGATTTTTAGTAAATTTTCAAACTCATGTCAGTGTTGCTACAATGTTCTGTTTATGGCAAATTTCATCCTTTTTATGGGTTTTCATGATCAAAGTATCCTATTATCCTTCCATGACATCAAACATAATCTAAACTAACCATTTCCATAACTTATCATTACCAAACATTTTATTAACCATTCCATCACCATATCATAAGATCATTTACACAAAATAGGTATATTGCTATACATGCCATACTTAAGTTTACAAGCCATTTACCGAAAAGTCTCCCGGATAGTGTGACTGAGCCTTCGACCTATCCCGACTCCTGAGCTGGCTTGTCCAAACTACAATGAGTAAGAAGGAGGGAGTAAGCATTAATGCTTAGTAAGTTCATATGCAAATAATAAATAACATAACCAACAATCAAACCAATCATCATTAGCATATATCACCAAAACACATATCACATTTCTAATCATTTTTCATCATCTTATTACCTTATCATAGTTGTATCAATACTCAACCCGAGGGTTAAATATATACCTGTCCAAAATATCCATTTCACATCTCTTACCAATACGTCTCTTTACATCTCGAGTATTCCTCCATTTGAGTAAAACTTTACCCGTTGAACACATCGGAATATAATTCGGATACATGGATAACTTGCACATAAATGCCACATATGCAATCAAGCAATCATGTAACCCGCCCATAAGTGAACTCAGACTCAACTCAACGAGGTTGGGCGTTGTGAACTCGGACTCAACTCAACGAGCTCGGATGCCTAGTTACATTTCACGAACTCGGACTCAACTCAACGAGTTCAGACATTCGCATCCATAAGTGAACTCGGACTCAACTCAACGAGTTCGGATGCTCAACCATCCTAGTGACATGTCACTTGTATCCTAATCTATTCCTAAGGTTCAAACGGGATTTTCCTCGAACACATATCCTTGCCGTCTTCCGTAGAATGCCGAAACCAATACTCGGTAACAATTTGTACTTAACAAGTAGCTTACATAATTTACATATTATTTGAAATTAACCACAAAGCATACATTTCATAATAAAATTCAGCATAAGATATAATTAACATCAATAACTTAAAAATAACAATTATGCTACATTATTTACACTTGAACTTACCTTGGTACCAAAATACAAAGATTTTGCAATTTAGTCCACAATCTTTTCTTTTCCTCGATTGGGGTCAATTCCACGTCTTTCTTGATCTAAAATAACACATTTAGCTTATTTAATACTCACATTATCAAATTAATCCTTAATTCAAAATTTGGAAAAATTACAATTTTACCCCTAAACTTTTGCATATTTACATTTTTGCCCCTAGGCTCGGGATTAAACTTTATTCCTTATTCTTATGTTTTACAACATGCTGATCACTTTTCTCTTCTATGGCAACATCAAATTCTCACTCTAACATGTACTTGTGACTATTAGGTATTTTTACCGATTAAGCCCTTTTACTCGTTTTTGCTTTAAATTGAGTAGTACAAGTTGTCTAACATAATTTAAAACTTCATATTCTATCATAAAACATCAAAATACACAAATTTCACCTATGGGTATTTTTCCAAATATAAACCCTAGGTTAAATTATTGCTAACATAAGCTTTATCGAGTTACCGGAATCTCAAAAACGTAAAAATCATTAAAAACGGGGCTTAGAATCACTTACTATGAAGCTTGAAAGTTGAAGAAACCCTAGCTATGGTGAGAGTGAAGTTTTGGCAGCAACTAAATGGGGAAGATGACTATTTTGTGTTATTTTTCCCATTTTATTTCATTAAATATCCAAATGACCAAAATGCCCTTAATACCTTTCTTTGAAAATTTTCATGTACAAGCCCATTTTTGTCCAAAATTTTAGAAATTGGTCAAATTTCTATTTAAGACCTCCTAATTAATATTTCAAAGCAATTTCATACTAAAAACTTCTAGAATGCAAGTTTTGCAACTTATTCGATTTAGTCCCTAACTTCAAATTAAGCATTTTATGCATAGAATTTCTTCACAAAATTTTCACACAATCATGCAATCATATCATAAACCTCAAAATAATTATAAAATAATTATTTCTATCTCAGATTTGTGGTCACGAAACCACTATTCCGATTAGGCCCTAATTCGGGATATTACATCTTCGATATTGCTAGTTGCTTGTTTTGATTTATGTATGTGCATCAAAAAATGCTCGGATAATACCCTTGTGAAATATTAATGTAGACACAATAACAGGCCAGATGAACCCTTAGCAAGGATTTTGAGGTCAAAAGTTGCATAAAATTCTAGCCATATATACTTTTATTCACTGTCCATCATTTTCTTCACCCCCACATAGAATCTAAGCAGTTTTGTTGGTGTTTGTAAAATAGAAAGAAGGAAAGAACAAGTAGACTACAGGAACAAAAGAATGGTTCACGCACTCATTTCATCAAAACATTATATCTTTGAACCAAAACACTACCAAATACTAACAACTCCCACTAACCTTTCTTGTAACTTGAAAAAACATAACTTGTGCACATGTTAAACCAGAACCTAAAGCATCATAACATAAGCTGGTTACATTGGTTTAAACTAAACTAGATCAAAACAAATTAAGTCAGCATAGTTGGCCATAGTTTAACACTCCTCCTTGGCCAGTATGCTGTAAACACCGATGTTTCTTCTTAGAGTCTCGAATCTGTTAGCTCAAAGGGGTTTTGTCAAGATGTCTGCAAGCTGATTTTCAAAACTACAATGAACCGAATTCATTTCATTCATTTGATCTTAAAGCTTTATTCAAAAAATACCTTAGATACTTTATCTTGTTTGAAGAACATCTATACGCCAACTACCCTTCTGAACCAATTACTTCCATTTCAGGCGAATCCTATTATAGTTTCGACATACACTTACACGCCAACTTTCATACTCTTAATTTACCAATGTAACATTCAAAAGAATATGTCTTTAGAGTCCACTTTACACAAACCAAATCTTTACACATATATTCATTCGAAAATAGTTGTTCACAGATGCTTATCATTGGCAGATAAATACACTTTTGGCGAATACTCATTCAGATTTGCATACCAATCAAATCATACTCTTGTTTGATATCATACATACTCACACTTTGAAATATACCATACATATCATTCATATGAATTTCACATCACTTTATTTTGGAACCCCATATACTCAGGAAATATGAGACTCGGTTTCTATAAGATTCTGCAAGAAGACATGATACTGTTAAAAAAAAGCATATACTAGATACTCAAATTTCAGCACTATACAACACAGAAGAATTCAAATAAACAACTTCTTATGTTTCTCAATTGCGAGTATGCCCATATTCAACACTAATAGATTATCATGACGGATACCTTCTTAACATTCAGATACACACTTCTCTTTAAGAACTTCCTTAAAAACTTATCAAATTACTTTACAGATCTAATTCCATCAAAATAATCCTCAAACATATCATAACCTTATCTTAGCAATACTTATTACTGAGCAATCAAGATTTACCCAAACTTACCATAAGGGCAGATAAATACATTTGATCAAAGAAATTTAATAGAGTACGCTGCAAGGGCCAAATAGAATACGCCACAAGGGCATCCTACAATCACATGTTTACTGTCTCAATGAACTTTCACAGGAGGTGCCATGGGTTTCTTCCTCATGAACTTATACATAAGTTCATTAATCGTGATTTCTCATTCGATTTACATATCATCGAAGGCTACACCATAAATATTCATATAGACATATATTGTCATGGGTCTTAACTACATGGTCTTATACAAATTCATGTATCGTGATCTGTCAGTCCAGTCTTCATCTTACTAGAGGCTACACTATGAGTGTTTCCAAATCCTATCAAGATGTCATGAGTCTCAACCTCATGGTCTTACACTTATTTTCATATCGTGATCTGTCAATCTAGTTAGCATTATAACTACTCCACTAGAGTCTTCACAAAGGGACATTTCTTATTATTTACATTTCTTATCGTTTACTTATCTAGATTTATTTCTATTCCAAACTAACTCATACTTTTCATATCTCAAATTTTACCTACATACTTATCAATCAACATTCTTCCCAACAAAACTTATTACATATCATCATAACATTTATCTCATATTTACTATACTTGTACACTTATCAATTACTATAGGTATCATCTTCTGTATATATTTTTTCTTCTACTTGAAAAGTTTATTTAAGAGAGAGTTAGGGTAGAGACTCACTTGATACTCACCTACTGTAGTTCTAAGCTCTAAACTTAGATATCTTTCTTGAACCAGCAACAACAAATGCTTACAGAATATCAGACCATCATTAAAACTCATTTTCATACAATTTACTATCATCTCAAACTCTAACAACTCCTGTGCAAAGCTTTTTATAGCTACAACTTACTGTTCATATACCACATATAGACTCACTCCTACAAAAACACCTAACATGCAAAACTGTAATACTTACCCAGAGATGGAATGATCACTAATTAAACCAATAATCCTTAACTTCCAGCTTAATGAGAAAAAGATACCATTGGATTTAAAAATAAGAATTAGAAAGTAATCTCCAAGGAAAAAGAAGAACTTCTCTCAAAACCTTTCTCACCCATATAAATATGACCAATCCTACCTAATAGAACTTAACAAGTGTCACACATTTCAAAATTTGCCTTCTTAATGGTCTATAGTTTCTGAAAAAAATATAAATAAGAATCCCACATTATAAATATTAGACTAGTCTATCCAGTTGGTTCCTAACCAGACTACTTTACAACCTAGCTAGCACAATACTTCAGAAAAATAAGGCATTGTATACCTTTGGTGATAATTCATATCATATTTACCCCTTTTTCACTTAACACTATATTTTCCTTTAAATAGCATAATATCCTAAAATAAAATCTTCAGTTACTTACACGATAGTTACAATATGCTCGCACGTATGCCTCAAAAGAAAAATATGGCATATTACACTTCACCAAATAGATTATTTTGCCGTTATACACCAAAATCTTAGGTCCGCCAGACATGGGGTGTGATAATCCGCCCAAGGATTCTTAGAGCATACCTTCCTTGCAGAGTTGATTGTGCCAACCCTTTACAGACTTTTTCTTCCCACTCTTTATTCCTGAAGGACTCATATTCACTTCTATGTTGTGTTGACCTTCATCAGGCCTCGTCACTCTATGAGCCATCATTATTGTACCTTATTGTTTGTAGTAGTAGGATTACTTCTAGTAATTTGACTTTTTCACATGACTAACCTGGACCTCACATATCCCTAATGAACAAATGAGTTATTGCTCTATGGCTATACGAGCCTGCCATCTCTTTTTCTTGTTTTATTCCTTCGAAACTATCCTTTATTCAGTGTACCCGCACTAGAATTTCATCTAAGAGGAATAGTCTTGACAGACATATTGTCTCCTCTTATTTTCCATACTTAAGCCAACTCCTACGCTACCTATCTTCCTCTAATTCTCGTTGGGTCTTTACCCAAGCCTTATTGGCTTTCATCACTTTTGGTGGATTCCTTAAAGGTCTGCTTGCCACTACTTATATTTTTTTTTACCTTTTATTCCACCGGCATGGATCCTCATACTTAGCGCACTAGTCGTATACTCCTTACTTGAGGTCCTAGAAATCTTTTTGTGTCTATTTCTGGACAGGCTCTATGGGTTACCATAGTCGAGCTATGGTATTATACCATTCCTATCTCGTTCCTTTGTCCCATCAGGCTTACCTCGTGTTTACTGTCCCAGTGAACTTACCTTAAGTTTACTGTCTCGATGGACTATATTTGTTTCTTATTTACTGTCTCGACGAACTTACTCTCTATGGATGCCATAAAGTCTTCCATCCATGGTCTTATTCCTACCCGCCATCCTAGCGTACTATCTTATGATGCCATGGAGTTTTCCATCCATGGTCTTACTCATCATACCTTGTTGTCATAGCGTATTTCATATATGGTTTTACACTGTGTGTCTTTCATCTATGGCCTTACGCCATATACTGTCGTCACGGTGTTGCCCCGAAGGTCCAGTTGATACTGCCGTCATGGTAAATGTAACGCCCCAAAATTCCTATTTTTGTTCCTGTTAAAATATGAAAAATGTGTATCTACTTCAGTGGTTAAGTATTCTAGGAGTGTGTGAAAGGTCTTGGGTTCAAGGCTTACCCTTGGTAAATTTTGGTATTTTTTTATATAACCCTATTTCTGTTCAGTGGGCTTATATTTAATTAATTGTAGAACCATATCAGAATGAGTCTGCTAGCTAAAATGGTTAAGATGTGTGTTGGTGTGTTGGAGGTCTGGAGTTCGAATCCCTACTTAAGCATAAGTGTTATTTTTGCGCAACGATGGACAAGAATTTCAGCTGAGTTGGGATTCTGGAGTGGTTGTCAATTAGTGGGATTAGGGGGAGTAAATTTAGGGATTGTGGAGATAATTAAGGGATGTTTAGGTCTCTTTTGTCAGTTTTCTTTTATTCTTTTTTTTAAATTTCTCTGACTTCCAAGAAAAAATCCCCAAATTTCTGACGTTGGTTCTTTGCTTCTCTACCATTCCATTTTATTATTTTTCTTTTCGGCTTTGTTTCTTTTTGTTCTGTCAATCGTTGCACTTCGGTTTTTGATATTTTCACTTTGTCGCACGACTTTGGCAAGTGAAGTTTCATTATTGGGTAACTCGTGTTTTTGTTTTTAAATGTTAACTGAGGTCTCATGGTTGTTTTGGAAGTAGCGAATCGTGAAGACCGAGACTCTACCCTTACAAAATTATAGTTATTTGCTCGAAGTGTTGGGGTAAGAGACGAATGGTTTAGTTGAACCGTTGTCAATATTGTGGTTTTGGTTTAATCGTAAGTTAGGGCTAATTGTGGAGTTTGGTTGTCGATTTTAGGTGCTGGTTTGTTCTGAAGTGCTTTTGGTTTGAAACGACATCAGGTGTGTACTCAAAAACATAGAAAATGAGGTTTCGACAAAAGCTAAAAACCTCACTATCGGTGCCATACGGATGTGTGATTGCCCGTGTGGTAGGTCGTATGCCATAACACGGGCATGTGATCGATGAGGCCAGGCCGTGCGTACAAGACACGACCTTGTGATGGCCAAGAAGGTCGTATGCGACACATAAGCTAGACTGATTTGGGTAATGTGGGCCACACGGGCATGTAGGTTTTGGGCTAGGTCGTGTAATCCCCACGGCCAAGGCCAAATTGAGCCATGTGGGCCACACATGTGTGTGGGCCCACATAGGTAGGCCACATGGGCGTGTGAGCCCAATTAACTGAAATGTGTTCTAAGGTTGCATGGGTCGTCCAAGTCGATTGTGAACCTACTGTAGAGTCGGTAAGTACTACTTAGACCTTAAATGCGTGAATTGTATGTACGATGATTATATGCATGAATACTAAATTGTATGTATAACTGGAATTCGTATATTAGCATGTCATATATTGTATATTGTATTGCATTGGGTTGGGATGTTGATATTTAGAGGAAGTGTACTGAAAGGCTCTTAAGCTGATTATCTGGCAGCTCAGCTGCAAATTATTGATTATGTACCGTATTCAGTACTACTTGGAGTGTAGGGATGGGTGGGTGTTTTAAACACCACATGGAGTGTAGGGATGGATGGAGATGGTGTGTAGAGGCTGGTTAGGTAGGACTCTGTTTACTGATTAATGCATCTCTAATACTGAAACTGAAATAGGCTAAGGCCCGTACTGCTATTGAAACTGAAATGGGCTTAGGCCCAGATTGCATTTGACTGATAACTGTTGTTTGACTGTATGTATGTTTTCTGTGGGGATTACACACTGAGTTTATGCAAACTCATCCCTTTCTGTTTTATCTATACAGGTAATCCCTAGACTTAGATGGTTCGGTATAGTGGGAGACTCAGCGATGACCACAATTTTATTGAATGGTTCTTATCTCTTTAATGGTTTTAATTTCTATTTGTTTTTTTGGGTTTTTTTTATGTAATTTGGGACTTTTTGAACTGTTTACCATTGTTTTGGGATTTTAACTATTTTTCATGAACTATTGAACTGTATCGAAACTCGGTTTTATTAAACGTGACGTTTTTTTGAAAGTAAATGATTTTCTATAAACATCACAGTTTTGAAAGCTTTCGCTCCAAAATAGGTTTTGAATGAACTAAATTAATGAGAAAACGATTTTAAATTTGACGAGAGATAAATAGAAGATAATAAAAGAGAACGATATTAACTTGGTAATTCGATTTCAAAATTCCATTCCATGTGACGTCTCTAGATTCTATCATAATATTTAGGCACGGTTTGGGGCGTTACATTTAGTGGTATCAGAGCAAGGTTGCAAAACTCAGCTGTGGATTTTAGGTTTTAAAAATTGGGTTTTAAAAAATTAATCTCGAATTTTTTTTGAACTGATTTGACTTAGTATGTGATACACCGAGTCTCCAGCGCCGATCCTGTTAGTATTCTGAAACTGTGATAAGTTTAAACTAAAAATACTGTAGATAGTACATTGTAAAATTACTGTAGCTAGTATACAGTGAAAACATTCAAGATAGCGTATATTGAAACTGTAGTAAAATCTGGGCCATAGAGTAAAATCGATAGAGATCATGATTTACTTAAAATCACTCAATTATCGAGATCTGTTTACATAAAATATCTGCTAATAAATACTATAACTGTAACTGATTCATAAAATTCATAATACAGATGAATCCGACTAGACATGAGCACACGAGGTATCCGCAAACAAGGTACCAGAGGCCGAGGTCGAGGTCGTAGAGGGGCTCAAACTGAGTCCTTTTCACTGGGCAGTATGCTAAATCTAGACATGAGTGAGATACCAGTGTCGCCTACTACTGAGACTGGGTCTTAAGATCACATGGCTGAGGATGACGCATTGTCTCAAGCTATGTTAAGGATAATAGAGAGGGTCGCTAGGCCCAACACTGGATCTGGGGGCCGAGGGTCAGTTACTGAACAACTCCGGTCTAATGGAGCTGAGTTATTTAGGGGTGTCACAGGAGTTGTCCCTAATGTGCCTGAATACTGGATTGAGGCCACAGAGCAGATTATGGATGACCTAGATTGTACCCCTAAGCAGAAACTAAAGGGTGCGGTCTCTCTGTTACGAGACGAGGCTTATCAATGGTGGCTGACTGTTAAGGAGGGCATTCAGCCTGAACGTCTAACATGGGAATTCTTTAAGACCACCTTCTAGGGAAAATATGTGGGAGCCAGTTATATGGACGCTCGTAGGAGAGAGTTTCTGAATCTCACTCAAGGGGATCGATCAGTGGCCGAGTATAAGGCCAAGTTCTTAAGATTGAGCCGCTATGCACGAGGTATGGTGGCATCAAAGTATGAGATGTGTGTTTGCTTTGAGGATAGCCTCAGAGATAGTTTGAGGGTTCTGATAGCTCCGCAGAGGGAGGGAGATTTTTCTATTCTAGTTGAGAAGGTAAAGATCGCCAAGGATATTAAGCGCGCTGAGCACCAAAACAGAGATAGAGAGAGGGGTAATAACAAAAAGGATTTAGAGCCCTCGAGTTCGGTACAGAGGCCTATGAAAAAGGCCAGGACTGATGGGCCGATTGGAGTTGGACCCCCTATTGCTCCTACTGGGTTGCAACTATGTGGAGATTGTGGTAGACGCCATCAGGGCAAGTGTTGGAGGAGGACTGGGGTGTGTTTGAGGTGTGGGTCGCTAGAGCACTATATTCAGGAGTGTTTACTGAGAGATGATCAAATGCAAGCTACAGGTTCTGGTACTGTACAGCTACAGAGGGTAGTTCAGTAGCCACCGAGGGGCCATGGTCAGGCTAGGGGTGTTAATGGTATGAGCCGTGTACAGAGAGCATCTGTCAGAGGTGCTGGACAGACTAAGGCGAGATAGCTTGCTCTTGTTTATGCTGCTCATCGTCGTGAGGACAGAGATGCTCCTAACGTCATCACTGGTACTTTTCTTATTTTTTAATGTACCATATCTTACTCTGATAGACATAGGATCTACTTATTCTTATATAATCTGTTCTGTTTCTGAAAATCTGGGGTTATCGATTGAGAGCACTACGAGTGAGGTCACTGTATTGAGTCCGTTGGGGCAATCTATTCGGGTTCGTAAACTCTATAGGGATGTATCCTTATGGGTGTAGGGAACTGTTTTTCTGGCAAATTTGATGGATTTTTCGTTTAGGAAGTTCGATATAATTCTGGGTATGGACTAGTTGGTCAAGCACCGTGTTAGTCTGGATTGTGCGACTAATAGGGTCGTCTTGAGAATTGAGGAGGATAATGAGGTAGTCATGATTGGAGAATGTCGAAATTATTTGGCTAGTGTGATCTCTGCACTGGTAGCTGAGAAACTAGTTCGCAAAGGATGTGAGGCGTACTTTGTAACATCCCGAATTAGGCCCTAGTTAGAACAGTGGTCTTGATACCACAAATCTGAGATAAAAGTAATTATTTTATGATTCATATGAGGTTTATGTTATGAATGCATGCTTGTGTGAAAGTTTCATGAAGAAATTCTATGCATAAAATGTCTAATTGTATTTTAGGGACAAAATTGAATAAAGTGCAAAACTTGCATTCTAGAAGCTTTAAGCATAAAATTGCATTAGATTATGAATTAGAGGGTCCTAATTAGTAATTTGACCAATTTCTAAAATTTTGGACAAAAATAGACATGCATAGGAAAAATTGGAAAGAGAAACCCTAAGGGCATTTTGGTCATTAGGTAATTAAAAGAATAAAAAAGAGAAAATCAAACAAAAAATGTGTCCATCTTCCTCCTTGGCTGCTGAAAATACACAACACCATAGCTAGGTTTTTTTTCAACATTTCCAAGCTCAATAGTAAGTGTTCCTTAGCGTCATTTTTAATGTTCTTTGTATTTTTGAAGTCCTGATGACATGGTCTACCCATTTCTAGCTATATTTTGAGCTGGGGTTCATGAATGAAAATTGACCGACATGCTTGTATTTTGATGATTAATGGAGGAATATGAATGTTTGATGCATGATGAACATGTTTTCTTAGGTGATTTTTAGTTAAGACACCTAAACAAGGGACTTGTTTGTAAAAGTGTAAAAGTGAGTAGTAATAATGTGAAATAAAAGAAAATATGGGCTGATATGAGCATAGTAAAGGTTCGGCTAAGCTTGGGTAATCAAGAAAATGCATACCTTTCATTTTAAGAGCCTAGGAGCTAAATCGTAAATATGTAAAAGATTAGGGGTCAAAATGTAAATTTGTAAAAGTATGATTTATGGACCTATTTGAATAATATGAATAATAAATAAGTTAAATTTGGCATTATAGATCAAGAAAGACGTGAATCGAGACTTGATCAAGGAAAGAATAAAGTATACGACGACTAGGCTCGATGATCATTGTTTTGTACCGAGGTAAGTACAAATGCAAATAATGTGGTGTTGTAGTATGTTTTAATGCTTTAATATATTGTGATAAATGTTTTATTGTAATTATGAGTTATATGCTTATTGATTGTTATGAAAGCATTAATGTTATCATGGTCGTTAACCACGACAATACGAGAAAGTACGATGGAGATAATATATGTAAGTGAAAAAAATTCTGTTTGAACCTTAGGAATAGTTAGGATACAAGTGACATGTCACTAGGAAATAAGAGATCCGAGATCGTTGAGTTGGTCTAAGTTCGTGAGAAATCTGAACTTGTTGAGTTGGTCCAAGTTCGTAATATATATGAGGCATCCGAGCTTGTTGAGTTGGTCCAAGTTCATTATGGATGCGGGCATCCGAGCTTGTTGAGTTGGTCCGAGTTCATTATGGATACGATGCATGTAACATCCGAGCTTGTTGAGTTGGTCCGATTTCACTATGGATGTCTACATGTTATGAGGTAGTTTTGGCTACGTATGTACATGAGGATCTTATGTGCAAGTTTTCTCCGTATCCAATAGTATTCCGATGTGTTCAACAGGTAATGTAATGATTGTAATGAAGTCCTGAGGAGGGCACATGAAAGACGTATGGTTACCGATACTCTACTATGAGTACAGGTATGTATGCTAAACCTATGAGTAATGCTTTGATAAAGATCAATTTAAAATGACATTATGAAGATGTGAAAGTGCTATGGTGTGAAGTATTTGAGAGCATAAATATGTCATGTTGCATGTTATAAAGTGTGTTTGAATGTATGAGTGATTGAGGGCGACCATTGGCTTGGAAAATAGCCTCCAAAAAGGTCTACACGGGTAGACACACGGGCATGTGTCTAGGCCATGTATGACACACGGTCTACCCCATAGGCGTGTTGAATGGCCGTGTGTCCCCTGCACCGAAAATTTTCAAGTCAGTATGCATGGTAGTAAACATACGGATAGAGACACGGCCGTGTGTCTCAATCGTGTGAAGGACATGGCCTAGCACACAGCCGTGTGCCCCTAAATGAATGATGATGTCATAAATAGAATGTCCAGGTTTTTGGACACGGGCGATGCCACGGGCGTGTCTAGGCCGTGTGAAAACCCATATAGGTTTGAAATGAAAAATAAATTCTAGAAATTCCACACGGGTATAGGACACAGGCGTGTCCCAAAGCACACGGGCGTGTTCATTGCCTCCACGGGTGTGTGAGGCTTAAACCTTGAAATTTTCTTAGATTTTTCTTAAGCTCTCGGTTTAGTCCCGGATTACTTTTAATATATGTTTTGGGTCTCGTAGGTCCATGATAAGGACAATATGAATTTGTTTCATTAGTTTTAATTTGGAGTGAAATTTTATGACCCGTATTTTTTGGAGATGCCCTGTTTATGTACGGTAATGCCTCGTACCTTGTCCCGATCTCGGGTACGGGTAAAGGGTGTTACATACTTGGCCTACATAAGTGTTTTTGCTTCTGGAGACTCTACTGTAAAGGATATCCGCACTGTAAGGGATTTTTCAGACGCCTTCCCTAAGGAGCTACCAGGTTTACCTCTAAATCGGGAAGTGGAGTTTGGGATTGAACATTTCCCTAGTACAGCTCTGGTGTTTATCGCTCCCTATCGAATGGCACCGAAAGAGCTTACAGAGCTTAAGGCTTAGATTCAGTAGTTGTTGGATCGTGGGTTCATCCGTCCTAGTGTGTCTCCGTGGGAATCACCAGTACTATTTGTTAAGAAGAAGGATGGATCTATGAGAATGTGTATTGACTACCGACAACTGAATAAGCTGACCATCAAGAACAAGTATCCATTACCAAGGATCGATGGCCTGTTTGACCAGTTTCGAGGAGTTTCAGTATTTTCTAAGATTGACTTGCATTCTAGGTATCATCAGTTGAGGGTTAAGGAGGTTAATGTGCATAAAACGACATTTATGACTCGTTATGGTCACTATGAGTTCCTAGTGATGCCATTTGGACTGACTAATGCACCGGCGGCTTTCATGGATCTGATGAACCGAGTATTTTAGCCCTATCTGGACCGGATTGTGGTGGTGTTCATCGATAACATATTGGTTTATTCGAGGACTGAGGATGAGCATGACAAGCATTTTAGGATTTTTCTTCAGATTTTGAGGGAAAAGTAGCTCTATGCTAAGTTCAGCAAGTACGAGTTCTGCTTACGTGAAGTAACTTTTTTAGGACACGTGATTTCTGCTGAGGGGATTCAAATGGATCTTCGAAAGATTGAGGCTGTATTAGATTGGAAACAGCCTAAGAATGTGTCTAAGATCTGCAGCTTTCTGGGGTTGGAAGGTTATTATCGACGGTTTGTGGAAGGTTTCTCACTGATTGTAGCACCCTTAACTAAGCTACTACGTAAGGGTGTACCGTTTGTCTAGACTGATGTACAGCAAGAGAGCTTCAAGAAGCTCAAAACTGTACTGACTGAGGCTCCTATTCTGATACAGCTTGAACCTGGAAAGGAGTTCATGGTTTATAGTGATGCATCACATGTTGGCTTGGGATGTGTGTTGATGGAGGATGGTAAGGTGGTAGCACATGCTTCACGTCAACTTAAGACGAATAAGGTGAACTACTCAACGCACGATTTGGAAATGGGCACCGTGATGTTCGCTTTGAAAATCTGGAGGCACTTCTATATGGTAAGAAGTGTGTCATCTACACTGATCACAAGAGCGTCAAGTACCTCCTGACTCAGAAGGAGTTGAATCTTAGGTAGCGTAGATGGATTGAGCTACTTAAAGATTATGACTATACTATTGAGTACCATCTTGGCAAGGCTAATGTGGTGGCTGAAGTGTTGACCCGTAGGGCAATGACTGATCTAAGAGTGATGTTCACTCGACTTAGTCTGTTCGACGATGGGAGTCTGTTGGCTGAGTTGCAAGTTAAACTGACTTGGATTGGGCAGATTTGAGATAAATAGTTGAGGGATGAGTCTCTGAGTTTACGGTTTCGTCAAGTTGAGAGTGGTATCACTACGGACTTTGGGCTAAATAGTGATGGGGTACTCTATTTTCGTGGTCAGATTTGTGTATTGAATGATACTAATCTGAGGTAGTTTATTCTGATAGAAGTGCATAGTAGCCCTTATGCTATGTATCTTGGTCGGAATAAGATGTACCGAGATCTTCGAGAACTGTACTGGTGGCCAAGATTGAAGTGTGAGGTTACTGATTTTATGGCACGATGTCTGACATGCCAGTAGGTTAGGGCTGAGGATCAGTTGCCTTCGGGTTTGCTACAGTTAGTTAAGAATCCGTTATGGAAATGAGAGTGAGTAACGATGGATTTTGTTAGTGGGTTGCCTTTAGCACTCACTAAGAAGGATTTAGACCCATCGTGGATCGATTGACCAAGTCTGCGCACTTGATACTGGTTAGGATAGATTATTCTTTGCAGAAGCTGGCGAAGCTTTATATTTCTGAGATAGTGAGACTGCATGGGGTACCAGTTTCGAATATCTCTGATAGGGATCTTCGCTTCACGTATCAGTTTTGGAAGAAGCTACATGAGGCTCTAGGTTCCAGGTTAGACTTCAGTACTGCGTTTCATCCTCAGACCAATGGTTAATTTGAGAGGGTGATTCAGATACTGGAGGATATGTTAACGAGTTGTGTTATTGATTTTAGAGGCAGTTGGGAGGATTATCTGTTGTTGGCGGAGTTCGCCTATAATAACAGCTTCTAGTCTAGTATTTAGATGGAACCTTACGAAGCCTTGTATGGTCGTAAGTGTCGCACTCCCCTATGTTGGACTAAGTTGGGTGAAAGGTGAGTTTTGGGTCTTGAGTTGGTTTTTGAGACTGAGGATAAGATTCGATTGATCAGGGATCGTCTAAAGGCAGCTTCTAATAGACAGAAGTCCTATGCTGATCTAAAGAGACGTGAGATTAAGTATTCTATGGGGGACTTCGTATTTCTCAAGGTCTCGCCATGGAAAAAGATTCTGAGGTTCGGTCGTAAAGGCAAGCTAAGCCCTAGGTTTATTGAGTCGTATCGAATTTTGAAGCAAGTGTGACTAGTCGCTTATCAGTTAGTGTAACACTCCTATGCCCGTAACTGACACCAAAGTAGGGTCACGAGGCATTACGGAAACAACTCAACTTTAGAACATTTCACATACATATAAATCAGAAATTGAATTAATTTTATTAATTAACTCAGTCCCAATATAATCGAATATTCATATCTAACAACCAAAATCCAATAAGCCATATATTAAAGTATGCACATATATATATATAATAAATTTTACTATTCATTTGGTATAAGCCTTACCCTTAGTCGAATCCAATTGAGCATAAGATTTATTCATTCACAATAAGTACTTCGACAAATAAAACATTTGTAAATCTTGTTATTATAGAACTTAATTAACCGAGCTTATCAAGTATAGAATCATTTCACATTTAAACTTAAAAACCAACATCCAAACCATTATACTAACCTTAAAGAAACACTTTCAATTTCTAATATGATTTACTAAACATACAAAGGTATTTTGCTTATATAAATATAAATTATCATCCATTCATAAATATGCATACTAGTTAACAAGATTTTTAACATTATAAGATCACAAAACTAGATCATGTGCCATTTTCGCATGGCTCATCAAAATGATAATTACATCATTCATAAAACAAAAACTCATCTTTGTCTATCCTATACATGCCACACATTTTTTTTAACTTAAAGCTTCTTTAAAGATACCAAAATGATGATGATAAGTGTGATGACTTCAGTGATAGTCCCGAGCACACAACAGATCCAGAATCTAAATAAAGATGAACAAACAATTTCAAATGAGATAATACTCAGTAAGTCTTAAGCAATTTAATAAATAAATCACAATAGAACTCCATTTAAATCTAATTTGTCTACCTTATTCGTTCATGATACCGTATAACCACATACTCTTATTTCTTCTTCCAAGACATATTATACAATAACCTTTAGCAATAGACACATACATATCTCGTAAAAGCTTAATTACCTATGATGGTAATCAGTGTTCTATTTCACCCTCTACCACGATCATATTCCCTTAATCATATCACACACATAGTGCCCCACAATCGATCTCGCACACATAGTGCTTGGTTAATAAATTCACACACATAGTGCATATATTCATTCACACACATAGTGCTAGCTTTTCCATACGCACACATAGTGCTGCCCCATTCGCACACATAGTGCCCTTTTCATTCATACATATACGTACACATAGTACAACAAAAATAAAAATAATAGCATATCAATTCAATGCCATCGGCTCAATATTACATTATCTATTCGACATTTCTCCACATATAGAATTTACATTTCTTGAGCTATGTGTACTCTAGGCATACATAGAAATCTAAGTCTTAATTGCTTAGAACTTACCTTATTGTCGAACAAGCAGCTCTGATCGACTACTCAACAACCTTCGCTTTCCCCTTATCCGAACTTGGGTCTCTTTGATCTTGAGCTTAATCAAACAAATAAACTAATTCAATCATCTTATCAATTCATCATAACCCAAATTCTATTAATTTCAAACACATGTATCATACGACACTTTCATCATTGATGAATTAAACACATAACATGACTGACTGCACATAGTTCTTAAATTCGACTAGCTTGTCATAACATTTTAATATTAACATCATACCAAACCTAAATTGGACATTTATTTATTTATAGTCAAGCAAATTCAATTTCTCTTCCCACTATCACATACATGACAACTCAATTCCTTTCATGTCAAATGCATTTAACTAAACCATGTCTTAATATCAAGTGCATTTGGCAATGACACAAACCAATTTACCTCAACATTTTATCTCCCATACCTTAACTGAATACTCCCTAGAGTATTTCAGTCCTCCCATTCAATCCAAGAGCTTAACATTTACCTAATTGAGTTTGTCCATGTCTATCTTATTATTCAACTAAAATAATAATTAAATTCATCTCAAATCTTCCATGACCGAATGTGTATATATATATATAACTCAATAAAAAACAAATTATTAACCTCCCAATTCAAGTCCATATTCGGCATCCATAAAACATTTACTAAAAAAAAATTAAATTATTAATTTCCAAAATTAAGCATAATTTCACCTTACTCCATAATAGCCGATTGAGATTTGTGTTCATATTAACCATTCATAGAAATTTTTACTTAGTTCATACTCACCTATAACCATTTCTAAAAACATAACTTCAAAACATCAACAATTTAATATATAGGAGACATAACCGAATGTTTCATGCATCACAAATTCAAAAAATTTAACACATGGGTCATGCTAAAAACTTCAAAACCAACTAAATTCCACAAAAAATCTAAAAGAATCACATGAAATCATACCTTAATCTATACATTCACCATAGCCGAATGCCTTAGCTTCATTTTCTTTTCTTTTCTTTATGGTTTAGGAAAAATAGAAGAAAGGATGGGTGGAACTTTGTTTTTATCACCATTTTCTATTATAAATTCATTATTTCACAATATAAAACTATTATAATAAAATGCTTATTTCATTATTTAACATATAATTTCCACCAACTAAAATAAAGATATGAAAACAGATGATTGCATGCATGTGTTGACCGGTCATTTACATTCAAAATGGTCCATTTGGCATGCAAGTCCCCCATAATACTAAACTATATAATATTTAGCCACTGCACATTTGCCTATCACATTTTTAAGGTTTCTCAAACAAGTCCTTTTTAACTAATTTCACATCCAAATGACAGAAATCAAAACACGATATTTTCAAACATGAAATTTCACATATAATAAACATAGAATATAACATTCAATTATTTTCGCGACTCGATTTTGTGGTCCCGAAACCACTTTCCGACTAAGGTTAAAATAGGGCTGTCACAGTTAGAGTTACCTCTAAAGCTAGATCGTACGTATTCCACGTCTCGATGTTGAGGTGTTACCGCTTTGATCCTACTCATATTGTTCCTGTTGAGGAGATTGAGGATAGGCCAGATTTGACTTTGAGGAGGAGCTGATTCATATTCTAGATTGTAATGTAAAGGTTCTTCGAAGGAAGTCTATTCCGTTAGTGAAGGTGTTGTGGCAGAATCTTAGTACTGAGGAGGCCATGTGGAAGCTGAGGATGTAATGTGTCAGTAGTATCCTCATCTATTCTGATCAGGTAAATTTCAAGGCCAAAATTTTCTATTAGGGGGTAGAGTTGTAATGTCCCAAAATTCTTATTTTTGTTTCTGTTAAAATATGATAAATATGTATCTGCTTCAGAGGTTAAGTGTTTTGGGAGTGTGTGAGAGGTCTTGGGTTCAAGGCTGACTCTTGGCAAATTTTGGTATTTTTCTGATATAAGCCCTATCTCTGTTTAGTGGGCTTATATTTAATTAATTGTAAAACCATATCAGAATGAGCCTGCTGGTTCAAGTGGTTAAGATGTGTGCTGGTGTGTTGGAGGTTTAGAGTTTGAATCCCTACTAGAGCATAGGCGTTATTTTTGCACGACGATGGACAAGAATTTCGGCTGAGTAGGGATTCTGGAGTGGTTGTAGGTTAGTGGGATTAGGGGGAGTAAATTTAGGGATTGTGGAGATAATTAAGGGATGTATGGGTATCTTTTGTCTTTTTTTCTTTTATTCTTTTTTTTCTTAAATTTCTCTGACTTCCAAGAAAAAAATCCCTAAATTTTTGACTTTGGTTCTTTGCTTCTCTAATGTTCCTTTTTGTTATTTTTCTTTTCGGTTTCGTTTCTTTTTTGTTCTGTCAACCGTCGCACTTTGGTTCTTATTATTTTCATTTTGTCGCACAACTCTGGTAAGTGAAGTTTCATTATTGGGTAACTCATGTTTTTGGTTTTAAATGTTGATTGGGGTCTCATGGTTGTTTTGGCAGTAGCGAATCGTGAAGACCGAGACTCTACTCTTGTAGAATTATAGTTATTTGCTCAGAGTGTTGGGGTAAGAGATGAATGGTTTAATTGAACTGTTGTCAATGCTGTGGTTTTAGTTTAATCGTGAGTTAGGACTGATTGTGGAGTTTGGTTGTCAATTTTAGGTGCTGGTTTGTTCTGGAGTGCATTTCATTCGAAACGACATTAGGTGTAGTGTCTATTGCCCACTTTTGTAACACTCCTAATCCGTATCCATCGCCGGAATGGGGTTATGAGGTATTACCGGACAAAACACATATACTAATGAAAAGTACACCTATTTTTGCATGCTTATTATTAAGCTTACGTACATTCACATATCAAATTAAAAACAACCATATTAAATAATTTATTAATTATCTATATAAGAAACATTATCATACATCAACAAATGGTCAATTATAATTGTCATATAAAATATACCTAATAATTAATATACAATAACAAAGCCACATATCAACTTATATCAAATCATTTTTTTTAAATAACTTAAGTTATCATTCAATAAGTCATTTACTAAAACTTTAGCCGAATATTTATATAACATGCTAAATACATATACCTATTTAATGTCAACTTCCATTTTTATTATAACACTTAACAAGCATGAAACATATCAAAGATTTAAACCAAATAATCAAGCATATTAATTTATCTTTCACATAAACACATCAAATATATATAATACATAAAAATATTTGTCAAACATTCTTGCATACTAAAACCAATTTTTAACATGCTATTATCACTTATTACACATAGTAACAAAAGTCATATTTAAAACTAATTCATTATTACCATATTCAGCTATGTGCATATATAAAAACATATATATAATTGAATAGAACCATGTAACGCACAGGTTTGTGCAAGTGTACACAGTCGTTATCAAGTAATAAGTAAGTATTAAGTTATCGTCTCCACAAGGGTTGTATTTGTGCTAAGTCACTTAATTTGTAAAAGTATATTAACAATTCGATAAATAAAAACAATATAATTGTAAAGTGATGAAAAAATTAAGTATATGAAACTAAATGCAATGATCCCTAATGCAATTTATCCTAATTATGCAAACTATATGAATGAGATAGATTTTAGCTGAATTAACACAATAAGCAACAATTATAACATAAATAAGCTAGGGCAATTACTTTAATTAAACTCAAATTATTATCAACATACTTATCAATATTCGGAAAACATTCCATGGCAACTCGATCTTTCATGAGTTTGGAAACCACATTAGTTCCTTTCGGAATCCTTTACTTAGTAAATATGCATTTTTATTTACTAAAGGTCTCTTAGTATTTGTGCGAGGTAACAGGGACGTGTTAGGTTTGAAACAGTTTAATCACACAAATCTAAAAACTATGCAGATAATAGAGTCTGGTTAGGGTTGTTATGCAACCTGCAATTTAATCGGGTTAGGATCTAAATTGAGCATGCACATTTCAATTATGTGTCCATTAGCCATCGTCTGGTTAGGATCGTTCAGCTAATTTAGGTGTATTTCAATCACTTATGAACGAAATACAGACTTGATTTTAATTGAAAACATGATCGATTGAGGCACAAATATCAAAAGCATGAATCAAATAATTATTATTAAATCAAAGCAATCATCCTAACTTAAATAAAATTAAGCTCTCATTGTTGTAGACAAGAACAAAGAACACATAGCAAACATTCTTGAATTAAATTAAAGTAAGAAAGATTAAACCCAATTCAGAGTGGCTGTCACCCAAGACTCTGACTGATGAGGGCTTCTTCGTTCCTTCGCTTTGCTCCTTTGCTGATGGCTCTCCGAGATGGCCGACCAAGGGTTCTTTTAGAGGCTAATTTTGTTCAAAATCTTTATGCAAAGATGATGATAGGCATGAGAGCTAAGAAATTTGAGAGAATTGAGAGAGGAGAGAGTGATGAATGAGTGAGGGATAAGGGATGATTGAAAAAGTGAGAAAGAGGCTCTTATTTATAGGTGAGGCATAGGAGCTAGTTTGCTAAAAATAGGAGTGACCATCTTTCAAAACTCCTTCCAAGGGTGGCCGGCCATGAATTGAGGGAATGTGGCTGATTTTGCTTGATTCTTGGTCAATTTGAGTGCCACAACAACTTAGGATTAAGACTCGATCACCAGCAAATCTTCGGGAAAATCTCTGATTTCTTCAACTCTTCAAGGACCTTGTGTAATTAAACCAAAAGATGGTTTATGGACAGCCATATGCAGCCAAATTTTGGGTTGACTTGGTCCCCAATTTGGATGGTTTTGTAATAAAAATAAAGCTCTCAGACCTGTTCAAAAATAGTAGATAATTTAGAGGACCACAGAAAATAATTTAACCACTTTAATTATATTAATAAAATATATTAAAATAAATTATTAAATATAACTTTATATTTTATTATTTAATTTAATCATGCATGGCCCACTTTATGTCATAAAAATATAATATGCTCAATTTAATATAAAATAAGCCATTTTATGCATGAAAACTATATAATAAAACATAAAATCACATTTTAATAATTTCTATGTCCTATTTTCATATTTTCACATATTTCATTAATTTATTAAAAAATTACTTGGTTTTAACGAAAAATTTAAGTAAAAAGGTGATAAATTATATAGGAAAAATCCTATATATTTTTCAGTTTACACAGCCCTAAACTTAAATCATTGCTCGTTCCGAGTAATGTTCATGCACAGCACAAGGTCTCACTAAAGCAAAATCAGTAAAAGTGTAAGCAACATCAATCATTGCCCCATAATCATGTATTAATAAATTCATGCTCATTGATCTTATTCATTAACAAGTAATTCATATGGAAACATTTTGAAAATTTTATACTAAGTTTCAAGATATTCCAACATGAATCATAGTATGTATATATGTCACAGCCATAGATAATATTCTTTCATTCAACATAATTTCTCATCAATCAAGCAAAACAATCGTAAAGCTTATTTATGACCTTCATATTTTGAACTTAGAACTTCCTCTACACTAATGTAGGCGACATAATCATCAAATCAATAGGTCTTTTTTAATGTTGTAATGGGGATTGGTCAAAGGTAGGGATCTTAAGAGATGGGATATTTCGGTTTCAAAATCTTAACCTTTAACTTTGTATTGGTTTTCTTATAATACAACCTTTCTCTTTACGTGAACCTTTTGGACACCCCCAAACTTTTTTTGAACTTAAGCTCATACATTTATTTCTTTTTGAAGACTGAGCAAACTTTTCTTCACCCATTTTTTTTATCAAAAGCATGAGCACATACATCTTTATGAAATTTTCCTCAAATTTTGATTACCAAGACAACTTAAGTTAAGATAGGTGCACAAAATTAGGATAACTTACAAAGATGGTAATGTGGCTTGTAATATAGGTTCATTGCAATAAATAGGCCTTTAAGCTCAAAATTATAGTTTCAAGTGTTTAATATCATAAGGTGGGCTTGAAAAGGCTCAAACGATCCAAATAAAATGGTGCCTATATCATTTTAGATTTTTATGTCTCCTAGGATTTCGCCTCAAGAAAGTTACTAAGTCAATTCTAAATATATAAACCTTCATGCATGTCTAATCTCAAAAGAAACTAAGTTTTCATGGCAAACATTACCGAAAACTAAGATCATACAATCATTCCATTCTTCATGATAGCATCATACAAGCTAACTTATTAACAAAGAATTTCTCTAAACATTCATTTATTAAAACATATTCATGAAAGAAATAATTGAAACATACTTGAAAATTTGAGCAGCAATTATTTGCCTTACCCCCTTTAAAAAGAAGCAATGTCCTCGTTGCAAGAACAAAGGAATGAATGAAAGCTGAACACCAGGTAGGGTTAAAAAGAAAGAGAAGTGAGTCATTAAGACTGCTTAAATACCAAGTTTTTCCTCATAATCCAATCTTAAACATGTTCATTCCCATTACCACATCACTTAGTCTTTTTCACTCTAAAGGAAGCAGTTATTCATGCTTGCTATGTTTTATTTTGCAGAAATTAAACCCTAGTTACTAATGAAACAAATTCCTAAAGACCTAAAATAAATAAATAAAAATACAAGAATCCCTTTTTTTTATTCTTTTGACTCATTCCCCTTGCCTTCTTTAGCTCCTTCTCCGCTTGTATAATCAGCATCGTCCATCCATGTCTCAAAAATAGCATCTGGGACCTCAGGAAAAAAAGTGTTAGAGATATTCTTAAAAGTATTTCGAATCGAATCATCTCTAATTTTTGCATATTTCCAGTAAGTTTGTTTTTGATTATGCATGAACTTGCACATATCCATCAACATTGACAACTCTGATTTCCTTGAAGTACTTGTAGAAGTCTACAAGGGAGTTGTATATTCAGGTTCAATACTTAGCTTGATCGGTTCTTCCTCTGGCTCAACCTTTAGTTCAGGGTCTTCAACTGGTTCCTTATCAGATTCTTCCTCTTCAGTGTTTGAAACTGATTCAGTTTCAGTTTCCTTCATTGACTCCTCAGTACCTGGCTTAGTTGGTTCTTCCTGCTCACCTTGATTCAGATCATGCACCTTTTCTACTAACCTTTCTAGGTCATGACTTGTAATACACCCTTGGACATATTGCCCCTTCAAATTCGCTTGTGTTTTAACACGAGCCCTTATGAAAAGTGAAGTGATTAATGATGGGAAATAAGCACTTCCTGTCTTGTTTTTAGCACAGTCATAAATCTCTTTGAGAATAATTTTCCCAACATTAATGGACTTTTCTGTCAAGATTGTATATACAAAGAGCATTCGTTCCATCGAGATGGTGGAACTATGTAAGATAGGTATAAATCTGTAGCAAACAAAATAAAACCATACATTTGCTACTGGTTTTAGGTATTCCCTTCGGCAAGAATGGCTCCCATACTTTCTTATAATCCATTGGGATCCTGGATTTGTTACAACATCAAGTACTTGTTGGAGAAAATCCCAATTGATGTTGCTCATCAAAGGGTAGTACTCATCTTCTTCAACATTAGGTAAGTTAAACAAATCATTGATGGACTTAAAGGTAAGAGGTACCTTTTTCTTCCAAACGATGACTTCAGTGGCATCTTGTGTGGTCAAACTTGCATAAACCTCTCGAACTATTTCATCATCAGGAAGTGAACGAGCATCACAAAATTATTCCCACGTGAGAGCATTGATTGTCTTTCTAATTGACATAGGGACAACCATCAAATCATTACTCTTCAAGTTAAAACCTTTTTCAGGCATCATAGGTTGATGCTTGAAAATTTTATCAAATCTCTCTTTCACTTCTTCATCGATCACAATTGAGTTTTCAGGAGTAGTCTTTGATGATCTAGTTCTTTTGTGAGACATGGTATTTTCCCGAAAATTCGGTAAAGTTTTGCTTACAGGGGAATAAGAGAATTCGGTAAGTGGGTAGGACTTGCTCGGCAAACCTTGCAACGGTGAAGAGGTTACAGCAGTGTAGGTAACATGCAGTAGCAATGGTGGTGTACGGTGGTGATAACAACTACGTACGACAACGACGTTGATGCCCCGGTGATTTCTTTGCGGCGGTAAGAGGAGATTTTGACAATGGGGATAAGAACTAGGGTTTCTTTTGGGATTTGAGTTTGACGGCACAAGAGAAAAGTTTAGGGAGTTTTTGGGGTTTAAGCAAATTACTTTGAGGGATATGAAAAATAGTAAAATGAATAGGGGTTTATATAGGGAAAATTTAGGGCAACATGTAGCAAAAATTTAGCTACATTAAGGTTACTTGGGCAGCAAGCAATGGAAGTGGCAGCAATAGGTGTGGAATTTTCCCTTGTTTTGCTGCTTTGGGCCTCAAATTCAAACTATAACTCTACTAAAAAACACTGATTAGTACTTGGGCCAAATTTGACCCCCTTCATTAACATAAAAATTTAAAATTAAAACAAATAAAACTAAAAGAAATTTTAAATCTTAATTAGAAAATTTCTTCTCAATAAATTACATTAAATTAATTCCCAGGAAAGGTTGGAGGGGTCACAGCGGTCCCACTTAAGTTCCATTCTCCTTAGACAGAATTAATTAAATGTACTAAATTAGGAAAATAAATCTTAATTATTTATTTATTTACAAAACAAGGTTGTGAAAAATCAGGAGTCTGTTAATTTGAACGAGGATTCAACTTGCTCAACTTTACCATCCCAATAATGTTTGAGACGTTGACCATTAACTTTAAATGTACCTCCGTGACTATCGTATAATTCAACAACTCCATAAAGATAAACTCGATAGATGGTATAAGGTTCTTTCCATCGGGATTTTAGCTTCCCAGGAAATAGCTTTAGTCTTGAATTGAACAATAAAACCTTCTGACCTTCTTTAAACACGTGAGGTCTTATATGACTATCATGCCATCTTTTTTATCTTTCTTTACACATTTTGGCATTCTCATAGGAAAACAACCTCAACTCTTCCAACTCATCCAGTTGTAACATCCTTCTCTCACTGGCTTGCTTAAGATCAAAATTCAATTTCTTCAAAGCCTAGTAAGCTCTATTCTCCAACTCTAATGGCAAATGACATGCCTTCCCAAAAACCAACCGATAAGGAGTCATTCCTAACGGTGTCTTAAATGTTGTTCGATAGGCCCATAATGTATCATAGAGCCTTCGAGACCAATCTTTTCTGCTGGGGTGTACTACCTTTACAAGGATACCTTTGATTTCACGGTTCACTCTTTCAACTTGCCCATTGGACTGGGGGTGATAAGCAGTAACAATCTTGTGTTTCACATCATATTTGTCAAGCAACCACTTAAGCCATTTGCTCATAAAGTGAGAACCTTCATCACTAATAATTGCTCTTGGTGTCCCAAATCGTGTAAACACATGCATATGTAGGAATCACATGACTACCTTAGCATCATTTGTAGGGTATGCTTCAGCTTCAACCCACTTGGGCACATAATCCACAGCAACTAAGATGTATTTGTTCCCATATGAAGAAGGAAACAGTCCTAAGAAGTCAATGCCTCATACGTCAAATAATTCAATCTCCAAAATGTTTGTTAAGGGCATCTCATTCCTCCGTGATATGTTTCCGCTCTTTTGGCATCTATCATAGTTCTTCACATAAGCATAAGCTTCTTTAAATAGTGTAGGCCAAAAGAAACTAGCTTGCAAAATCTTTGTTGTGGTACGTGCACCACCAAAGTGTCCCCCACTTGGAGATGAATGGCAATGATGCAAGATCTCAGAAATCTCACTTTCAGCTACACACTTTCGGATTATATTATCTGCACACTGTTTAAACAAGAACGGGTCCTCCCAGAAATAATGCTGACTATCATGAAGAAGTTTCTTCCTTTGTTGGTATGTCAATTCTCGAGGAATTATTCCACATGCAAGATAATTAGCAAAATCAGCAAACCAAGGTGTTTAATGAATTTGACTTACCTCAAATAAGTACTCATCTAGGAAATTCTGGTTGATAGGCACATGTGATCGAGTTACCTCATCTTGCTCCAATCTTGACAGATGATCAGCTACTTGATTTTCAATACCTTTTCTATCTTGGATCTCAAGGTCAAGATCTTGGAGTAAAAGTATCCAACGAATTAGTCTCGGTTTTGCATCTTTCTTCATGAGCAAGTATTTAATTGCTGCATGGTCAGTAAGTATTGTAACTTTGGTACCTATAAGATATATGCGAAATTTGTCAAAAGCAAAAACTATAGCAAATAGTTCCTTTTTAGTTACCGTATAATTGAGTTGGGCTCCCGTCAAAGTTCTACTTGCATAGTAAATGGGGTGGAACACTTTATTCCTTCTTTGACCCATCACAACTCCAACAACATAATCACTTGCATCACACATCATCTCAAAAGGTGTGCTCCAATCTGGTGTAATGATTATTGGGGTTGAGATTAACCATTTTTCAGCTCTTCAAAAGCTTCTAAACATGTTTTGTTGACATTGAACATTGTATCTTTCTCTATCAATGAACACAGTGGTTTAGAAATTTTTGAAAAATATTTGATAAATTGTAACACCCCTATCTTATAACCATCGCTGGAATAGGTAAGGGGCATTACCAGATAGACAGAACATTTTAGATCGATTCAGAATCACAGATATCACATAACATTAATAAATAAGCAATCATCAACAATTCATCCCTTATGATGGTCTACGAGACCTAAAACATACTTTTAGGGACAGTCGGGACTAAACCGAACACATTCATAAATTTCAGAACTCAAAAAATTTTTCAATTTTGTTGAGGTCACACGTCCGTGTGACCAGGCCGTGTGCCTCACATGGGCAACAGACACTCCCATGTGATCCAACCCTGCTAAAGCAAAGTATATATACTAACTTTCACCCACGGCCAACAGACACGCTCGTGTGCTATGGCCGTGTGATACTTAGCTAGCTACTGACTTGAGCCCACGGCCATATGACATGCCCATGTGTCTTAACCGTGTGATCTTAAGAGGTTACTGCTTTGCATACACGGCTACAAGGCACGCCCATGGTCCCTAACAGTGTGGCACAATACAGGCTTCATTTAAGCCAACTTGCCACCTCATTTTGGATCATTCCTACAAGCAATATTAAACAACATTTATACTAAAATTTTCAACCAATTTAAAGCTCAAAACATGCTTCATTATAAATAAATCATCATCATTCAATAACCTATTCAAATCCATACCAAAACAAATTAAAAAATCTTATTACAACAACATGCCAAAATGCTCATTTCCTAGCTCACTTCTGCCACCTTCTAACTCATGCTTAAACTTACAATTTCTTCAACTTGGCATATTTCAAAATAACCACCATATATAAGGCCATATAACCATTACAAGCATACACAATTTGGCATCACAAACCATTTACCAAAACTAAGCATAAATATACCATTTGCTAGCCAACTCTCATGGCATAACATATATACATATCAAAGCTTAAATACATAGACATTCTAGCCTATTCATGCAATACTTCAAAAATTTACACTTTTAAAAGTACCAAAATGAGTTCGATAGTGTGGTGACAATCCTCGACTATCCCTGAGCCTTCAGTAGCTACGATAATTGTAAAGCAAACAGAAATCTCACAGAGTAAGCTACAAAGAGCTTAGTAAGCCAAATACAATTGGTCTAAATACTAAGCATAAAAAGTACAAATCAACAGTAAGAATTCATAGCATTTCACAGAATAGTTCATAAGCCTAACCATGCTCATTTGCTCGCATACATGTCATGCTTCATTTCCGAATTCCATACATACTTTGCATTCATTATTTCATAGAAACAGAGTCTTTCATATTCAGAAATTTAGTACGAAACAAACGTACCTATATAGATTATACATTTCATATATTCATTCCCATATCTCATACTCTATCATCAGATGGTTCAGAAATGATACAGATACTCATAAACGGGTACAATGCCGACATCTCAGACGTGGTCTTATATGTAATTCAATATCGATACCTCTGTCCCAGACAGGGTCTTACACGAAATCTGTAACACCCTGATTTTTAGGATTTTTGTATTTTTTGAGAATTCGGTAAATTTTTTTAAAATTTAGTATTTGGTTGTGAAATTCATAATTGGAGTGTGTAAATGGGCCTATGGAAGGCCCATGTGTTGGCCAAAACCCGGTAGAATTTTTGAATTTTGGACTTAAGGAGTTAGGGGCATTGGATAGGTGGCCTTATTAAAAGATGTGGGTAAAATGTAACACAAGAGAGCCCCTGGCAAAGTGGTCAAGTGACGCCACTAAGGAGCTAAAAAAGTGGCGTGTAAGTGGTTGGGGGAAGGCTAAGGTTTGATTCACTAAGCTGGCAATTTTTATGTCTTGAGCATGCAGGAGTTTGAAGTCGAATGGAACTCTGTTGGAGAGAGTTTGAATCAGTCAAATGCATGAATTTAGGAGTGATAAGGGGAGAGATTTTGGGGATTTGAATGAAGGCTTAGTGTTAGCCGAATAGTGGGAATTTAGGGAGGAGCTTAAGGGTTTTAGGTTAGTATTTCGGCATTAGGGGCTTTAGTTGTGCCGTTTTCTTTTGTTTAAACATCATAGGGTTATTTCTTTTCATCTTTTTCTTCTCTAGCCAAAATCACCACTCCTTTTATCCATTTTTCTTTCTCTTCTTTTGCCAAAACCAAACTACTACTCCCTTTCTTTTCATCACCCTTGCCGAATAGCCACAAGAGCTGAAAACTTTTGAAGTTGGTTGTGCCGATTTCACTTAGACCAGTATCCTTCTTTTCTCTTCATTTGTTGTGACCGATCCCTTCATCCGCTAAACTCTAAAAGTCCCCGACGACAACACCAATACAAAGCCACCACACCATTTCTTTTTCTTGGTCCTAAAAGCCGAAATACCTTAGTTCTAGGGGCATAGCCAAACCTGTAGACCTCTAGGATTCGAAGGCTGCTAGGTGGTTGAGGGCTAAGTCTACTTTGGGTCTAAACAGTGCAGAATGGAAGACTGTGGTAAGTACTCGTTTTCCAAATCAATTCAATAGTGTAAATGTTAAGAAAAACCAAAACCCCCTATAGTTTACGGAGGTTATTGATTTGAGGTATAGGCCTCACTAGGCCTTTTCATTTGACTTTTATGGTTTTTGTAGTGAAATAGACAACTTTGGAGGAGCAGCAAGGATTGGAGTATCGGTTTGGATAAACTTGGATCGAATCATCGGACCCTGTGAAGGTAAGTAATCTATGGCTATTAGGGGTTCTTTGGCTGACTATGGTAAGGTGGATTTTGGGTTTGATAAGCATGAATTGTAAACTAAGAATGGTGGTGATTAATTGTAGGTTGTCGTGGGAGACTTTGTTAGCAAACGTCACAAAACAGGTGTGTAACAACCCTCGTAGTAGCTTAGATTAATATTCGCTGAAAAGCCGAAATGCTAAAGTTCCGGCATTTCGGGAACTTGTGATTTTGCGTTTGGTTATAGATGCGATAAATACAATAAGATCGATGTTTTGATCAATGGAACAGGTAAGAGCGCAATTTTGTGCGCGATGGTAAGTTGGGCCTGAATGGGCTAGAATTGGGCCCAATGAGCTTTCGGGCCCATTTGGGTAAAATTGATAGAAAATGAAATTTGGAGAAGTTTCATGTTAACACGGTTAGTACTGTTGTAAAATTTGGGTTAAGTGGGCTTAGTGGGCTAAATCGGCACTCGTAGGGCCCATTAGGGGTTTTGGGCCTAAAAGCCCGAATTTGATAAAGTGGGTTAAAGATCATTGTTTAAACACTCAAAAATAGTGATAATTGTTAATGAACATGGAAAACCCTGATATTTGGTAAAATTATGAAATTACCCTTATAATATGAAAAATGACTATTTTACCCCTAGGTAAAAATGACCATTATACCCCCTAGGGTTTAATTATGAATATGATGCATGAGATATTGTTATACATGATATGACATGATATGCACATGATATGTTATGAGATGCACATGATATGCCATGATATACTCATTATATGCATGGATTGGGTTTTATATAAATGGAGGAAGTGCTTAAAGGGCTTTGCCCCAGTTTACCAAAAAGGGCTTTGCCCCATTTTATCAAAAAGGGCTTTGCCCCAGTTATTAAAAGAGGCTAGGCATCTAGTTATATGATAAAGCAAATTTGCTACCAGTGGAGAGTTTGGATGGCTGGGATGTGTTATTCCCCACATGGAGAGCTTGGTTGGTACGGGTGGAGAGTAGCGGATGGTGGGTTGAGTAGTCTCCCCAAATGGGCTTGCATACATTCATTGGTATTACATGTGATATTTAAATGGGCCTATGGGCCATACTATTTACAGTAAAGGCATCGGCCCAGTGATATGATTTATGAAAAGGCTTCGGCCTACTAACCGTTAAACAAAAGGCTTCGGCCCAGTATATGTCGAGACTAAATTAGGGCTTAGGCCCAGTATGCTGATATTAGTTTGGGCTCTGAAAGGGGCCTATTGCACACTGAGTTTTCAAACTCACCCCTTTTCTTAACCTTACAAGTGAGCCTTGATGTGGAGACTTGGAGCCGGAGGGGATTCAGAGTGGGCGTGGTGATCACTTTCGAACTTTGCAATAAGTAACTGGGTTTTTTTTATAAATTTTATCTTTATTATTATTATTTGGTTTTGGGTTGTGATAAGGCCATTTTAATTATTTTTCTGGGATTATTTTATTTTATACTCTGTATTTTACTGATAATAATCCAAAATGGGTTTTCTTAATAACTTCAATGTAACACGTCAGATCTGGCCATAACGTCCGGGCCGGGTTTGGGTTGTTACATTTAGTGGTATTCGAGCTAGGTTGCAACAACTCGGCTGTGGGGTGTTACATTTTCTGTGACCAAATAAATGTTTTTAAGTTTTAAATGGTTTGGAGAAAGAAGTGGCACACTGAATCCCCGGCACCAAGTCTGTAAGTGTACTTTCATTTACACCGTGTGATATTGATATGATGCTATAGATAGAACTGAGACCCTACTATGATACTTTAGATAGGTACAATTTGTAAAACAAGAGGATTGAGATCAGTAGCTAGGCTACGACGCTATAAAACATTCCACTGAACTGCTATATTTCCATAAGACATCTCGTAATAAACAACTGAAATATTAAACTAATGTCATAAAATTCGTAATCAGATAATTCGATATGAGTACAAGAGGAACTCGTAGACTGTGACAGCCCTAATTTGGCCCTAGTCGAAAAGTGGTTTCGGGACCACAAAACCGAGTCATAAAAATAATTAACCGTTATAATCTATGCTTACTGTATGTGTACATGCACGTGTGAAAGTTTCATGTTTTAATTTGGTCAATTGTATGTGAAATTATTAAATAGGACTTATGTGAGAAAATTCTGAAATGTGATAGATTAATCTTAAGTGGCCTATTAATGCATGTGACAAAGAGGATGGACTTGCATGTCAAATATTCATTTTATTTAGGTAGTGGCCGGCCATGATGATATGTTATATAGAATATATGTATTATTTAATTATAATGGCTTTATAATTTTAATTTAGTAATGAATTAATAAAAAACAAATGGGTGATGAAAACAAAGCTTCGCCTTTGTTCTTCTTGGCTGAAATGTAAGAGAGGAAAGGGGAGAAAACTTCATTCGGATACCATAGGCTTAAGTCAAGGTAAGAATTTTTATTAGTTCTTAAAATTTTAGTTGTTTTTAAGTTAGTTATTAAGTTCTTATTTCAACCCATGTTAAAATTTTGAGTTTTGGGAGAATTTGAGCTTTCGGTCATGGTGGGAATAAAATAAAATAATGGTTGTCTTCTAGTTAAGGTACTTGTAAGTAGTTTGGATGAATGAAGAATAATAATTTAACCATTTTGCGTACTAGTGTAATTACCGAATTTGAGTTAAGAATATCCTTGAGTGATGTTGTTTTTAAATGTCAAATGGGGAGCAAATGTCATTTGGATGATTGAATAAATAAATAGAGAATTAAGTAATAAAAGGTTCGGCATTGTATATGAATTAAGGGTATAATTTTGAATAAAATGAGTATATGTGTTAATTACCTTGTATTTGAAGTTTTGAAGAATAGGTAGTGATTAATTAAAATGATGAAGGTTAAATCTTTAAATTTAGTTGAATTTGAACATTCGACATTACTTATGATATTAGATATGAGTGTATGAAAGGTTGATTTTTGAGTAGTTAGGTGTGTTAAAATAGTTGATGATTGGGTGATTCTTATGGTTGTTTCGATTATGGTCTTGGCATGAGTAAAAATTTATATATGAAATAGTTGTTATATTTTATGAAAGTGTTAATACATGCATTTATGCTAAGGAATATTCAATTATGATACAATATATGTGAGATGTTTATAATGGAATATATGTCAGAGTAATTTCGGTTTGTTAAGTATGCAGTACGTGTATGGCAAATTGTATATATAGAATGCATTGAAGTTACCCTATATGATCGAATAAGTAATTAGAATATTGGTGATATATCTGTATTTCTATTCATGGTTAATTGGTATGTGAAATGGGTGTATGTTAGTTAAAAATATATACTTAAGGTGATGTGTTAATATAATTAGTTATATAGTTGGGTTTCAATATTGAGTATAAGGGTTAAGTGCTTTAAATTGCCTTTGATGTTCGAAATAATTAAACAAATTTATTGGTTTAAATTAAGCTCAAGAGCAAAGAGGAACTAGACCAGATAAGGGAAAGGAGAAAGCGAACGAATAGCCTATCTCAGAATCGCTCAAAAATATCCGAGGTAAGTTTTGAGTAATTACGCTTATTAGATAATTGATGTAATGAGATAAGCATGATAAATGAACTGCAAATTATTGTCTCTACTTGAATAAGGTTGTTTAATAAATAACTTGAGTTTATGGAATGTAATCGAATGGATATTAGGAGTTAAGCTGAGATAGTGAAATGGTTACGTGTTCTTGCATAAAAGTGTTGAATCGAAAGTTATATTGAAAGTGTGTTTTCGTTGTGTGCTCATACTCGAATGAAGAAAGTGAAGTACAAATGTGATATGATATGAGCCGAATTATCATGTGGGTAAATATGCTTAGCTCTCGATACATTGTATATCCGAGTTAAATCCCGAAGGCATCGTGCCGGTAATGTATATTCGGGTTAAATCCCGCAGGCTTCGTGCTGGTAATGTATATCCGGGTTAAATCCTACAGGCATCGTGCTGGTAATGTATATCCGGGTTAAATCCCGCAGGCTTCGTGCTGGTAATGTATATCCGGGTTAAATCCCGCAGGCTTAGTGCTGGTACTATATCCGGGCTTAAAGTTCCGCAGACTTTGAGTTAGTAACTGGATTCGGGTTTTGAAACCTAGCAGGCTTAACGCCGGTGATTCGAATGAGATTACAAATTCAAATGTTCAAAGTAAACTATTATTAATATTATGATACATGGTAATGACCAGGTACTTATTATATACTGTTATGTGACTTGATTTTAAAGTGAGTCATTAGTGTCAAACAACGATATAACTATGTGAATGATTAATATATCTATGAATAAAAGAAATGACCTATTCGATCGATGTCTGCCATTATATGAAAATATGTGAATTAAATTAGTTGTATGAGCCATAAAGTAAAGTGAAACATGTGCTGAAAATTTCTTATGTATTTATATTCGGCCAATAGTCTTTATGTATGGTATACTTGTGTATATTTGGCCTAGTGATTGTAGTTAGAATACAAATTTGGTAACATTCATTGTTCGATTTAAATGACATGTTTTAATTCTTGAAATGCTTAAAACTTACTAAGCCTCGAAAGCTTACTCGCTTTCTTATATCTCTGCTTTTATAGATTGTTGATTTTGGCCACCGACTCGGAATCGTCAATCAGATTCATCGTACTATCGATCTTGTTGGTACAGCTTATATTTTGGTCTCGATATGGCATGTATAGGTTGGATTGTTGACAAAATATGTTTTGTAATTGTAAATATTTTGGCCGTATGAAAATGGCATTTATAACTTATAAATCAGTATGTATTCGATTCGATTTACGCCTTTGTTGTTAGATTATGTGATTGAAAAATTAAATGTTTAACTTGGTAATACCTCATAGCCTAAACCGCGATCGACTTGGGCTAGGGTGTTACATTTTATTGGTATCGAGCTACGATTTAGTCGATTCTAGGATTAAAGTAGAGTGTATGAGTCTAGCTATACATGCCATATAGTATTAATACGATAGTATGATGAATTCGATGCGATTAAAAATGTGTTTTCGTATAGTAATGGATCCCGATCCCAATCGAAAGCAATGAGCGATGATGTTGAGAGTGTAGCGCCTGCTCCGGGCCATGGGACAGCGCCGATGGACTCTCAACCTATTGCAAGCAATCAGAATGACGAGGCTAGACAGGCTTTTTATAGTGTGATGAATGATTGGTTCAACCAATACATTCGAACTAATACGGCCGTTCCACAACCCCCACTCCCGAATAATACACCCCTGCACCTACGATACCTCCGGTAACTAATCAGACGAGGTTAAATAAGTCTCCGGTAGACAGAATCCGAAAGCACGGGGCTACTGAATTTAAGGCTACAGATAGCGATGATGCTGAGCAAGCTGAATTTTGGCTGGACAATACTATCCGAGTATTCGATGAACTATCTTGCACACCTGATGAATGCCTGAAATGTGCCATATCTCTGCTACGTGATTCTGCCTATTATTGGTGGAATACATTGGTTTCTATTGTGCCCAAAGAACGGGTGACGTGGGAATTCTTCCAGATTGAATTTCGAAAAAAATATATCAGTTAGAGGTTCATTGATCAAAAACGAAAAGAATTTCTTGAGCTTAAACAGGGTTCCATGTCAGTTACTGATTATGAACGGAAGTTTGTCAGACTCAGTAGATATGCTCGGGAATGTGTATCGTCTGAGGCTATTATGTGTAAACGTTTTGAAGATGGGCTGAATGAAGATATAAAGATGTTTGTTGGAATTCTTGAAATACGAGAGTTTGTAGTACTTGTCGAACGAGCTTGCAAAGCCGAATAACTTAGTAAAGAAAAAAAGAAAGTTGATGTCGAAGCTGGAAAATTTCGTAAAGATCTACAGGAAAGTCTTTTCAGCAATCATCAAAGAAATTTCGAGATGATTCAGGCCGATCAAAGCATACTTCAGGTTTTTCCAGACGAGACCACGATCGACCTCCTGTGAGTACATGAGCCATTTCAGTTTCCAGTGTTGGAAACGAACGTCGGGATAGAACCGAGTGCAAGTATTATGGTAAATGGCATTTGGGGAGTTGTAGATTTCATGAGCGCTCCTGTTATAAATGCGGGTCAGCCGACCACTTTATCAAAGATTGCCCGAGATTATCCGAACAAAATGTGAATCAGAGTGGGAAACTGAGTAATACTACAGCACGAGGTAGACCACCAAGGAATACGGGGAATGCTAGCGGCAGTCAGAGAGGGTCTAGAGATGCTACGACCAGATCCGAGGCTCGTGCTCCTGCTAGAGGTTATGCTATACGCACACGCGAGGATGTTTGTTCGCCTGATGTTATTACCGGTACTTTCACTCTCTTTGATACTGATGTGATTGCTTTGATTGACCCTGGTTCTACTCATTCATATGTATGTGAGACTTTAGCATCTAGTAAGACTCTACCTGTTGAGTCTACTGAGCTCGTAATCCGAGTGTCAAATCCCTTTGGGTCGATATGTGTTAGTCGACAAAGTGTGCAAGAAATGTCCCCTGATAATCCGAGGTTCCTGTTTTTCAGCCGATTTGATGCTTTTACCGTTTAATGAATTTGATGTTATTCTCGGTATGGATTGGTTGACCATACATGATGCAGTTGTGAATTGTAAAAGAAAAACTATTGATTTGAGATGTGCAAATGATGAGATAATCCGAGTTGAGTCTGCTGATTTGAACGGGTTACCAGCAGTAATATCCTTGATGTTGGCTCAGAAATATGTAAAAAAAGGGTGTGAAGCATATCTTGCGTATGTACTTGATAGTAAAGAGTCAGAAAAGAAGCTTGAATCAGTGCCAGTGGTTTGTGAATATTCGGATGTTTTTCCTGAGGAGTTACCGGGATTACCTCCTGTTCGAGAGGTGGAGTTTGGCATTGAACTTGTACCTGGGACTACACCAATTTTGATAGCTCCGTATCGTATGGCACCAACCGAATTGAAGGAATTGAATGCTCAGTTGTAAGAGTTGACGGATAGAGGTTTCGCTCGACCGAGTTTCTCACCTTGGGGTGCACCAGTATTGTTTGTGAAAAAGAAAGATGGAACTATGAGAATGTGCATCGACTATCGTCAATTAAATAAATTGATAATAAAGAACAAATATCCGTTACCGCGTATTGATGATTTGTTTGATCAGCTGAAAGGAGCCTCAGTGTTTTCAAAGATAGATTTGAGATCGGGTTATTATCAGTTGCGAGTTCGAGACTCAGATGTGCCTAAAACTGCTTTCAGAACGAGATACGGTCACTACGAGTTCTTAGTGGTGCCGTTTGGACTCACTAATGCTCCTGCGGTATTTATGGACTTGATGAATCGGATCTTCAGACAGTATTTGGACCGGTTTGTAGTGGTGTTTATAGACGACATTTTGATCTATTCGCGAGATGAAACCGAACATGCCGAACATCTGAGATTAGTGTTGTAGATTTTACGTGACAAGCAGTTATATGCTAAGTTCAGTAAATGTGAGTTCTGGTTGAGAGAAGTTAGCTTTTCGGGACATGTAGTATCCGCATCAGGTATTCGAGTTGATCCGAGCAAAATTTCAGCCATACTTGATTGGAAGCCTCCGAGAAATATTACTGAAGTTTGGAGTTTTTTGGGACTTGCTGGTTACTACAGACAGTTTGTAAAAGGTTTGTCGATGATAGCCACACCATTGACAAAGCTACTTCAGAAAGATATTAAGTTCGAATGGTCAGAAAAGTGCCAAAAAAATTTTGACCAACTGAAAACGCTTTTGACGGAAGCCCCAGTGTTAGTGCAGCCCGAATCCGATAAAGAGTTTGTCATTTACAGTGATGTGTCCTTACATGGACTGGGTTGTGTCTTGATGCAAGAGGGTCGAGTTGTAGCTTACGCATCGAGGCAATTGAAGCCACATGAGAAAAACTATCCGACTCATGATCTCGATATAGCTGCTATAGTTTTTGCTTTAAAAATATGGCGACATTACTTGTTCGGAGAAAGATGTCATGTATATTCGGATCACAAAAGCCTCAAATATTTAATGACTCAAAAAGATTTGAATCTGAGACAAAGACGTTGGCTTGAATTATTAAAAGATTATGATCTTGTTATTGACTATCACCCTGGAAAGGCTAACGTGGTTGCCGATGCTTTGAGTCGCAAATCATCATTTACTTTGCGGCGATGAATGCTCACTTGTCCGTTTCATCCAATAATGTGTTAGTGGCGAATTAAAAGGCCAAACCGTTCATCGATTCATCAAATATGTGAAACTCAGAAAGTTGATGATGAATTGGTGGCTAAACAAGCTGAATGTGTATCGAATGTGGATTCAGAGTTTCAAATTGACGACAACGATTGTTTGAGGTTCAGAAGTCGATTGTGTTTTTCAAGAAATTCAGAACTTATTTCGATGATTTTGAATGAAGCTCATAATAGCCGAATGTCGATCCATCCTGGTAGCACGAAAATGTACAACGATCTAAAACGTCAGTTTTGGTGGCCTGGTATGAAACGAGACATTTCTGATTTTGTTTCGAAGTGTTTGATATGTCAACAAGTGAAAGCGAAACATCAAGTGCCTTCAGGGTTACTTCAGTCGATCATGATACCCAAATGGAAATGGGATCGAGTCACGATGGATTTTGTATCTGGGTTGCCATTGTCGTCAAGTAAGAAAGATGCGATTTGGGTTGTTGTTGATAGACTGACTAAGTCGGCTCATTTTATTTCCGTACGTACAGATTATTCACTGGAAAAACTAGCTGAATTGTACGTTTCTCAGATTGTAAGGTTACACGGCGTACCTATTTCTATTGTGTCGGATAGAGATCCGAGATTCACATCGCGATTTTGGAAGAAATTGCAAGAAGCATTGGGTACCAAGTTGCATTTTAGCACCGCTTTTCATCCTCAGACTGATGGTCAATCAGAGCGAATGAGTCAGATACTCGAGGATATGTTGAGATGTTGCATCCTTGAGTTTAGTGGTTTATGGGAACGGTATTTACCTTTGATTGAATTTGCGTACAACAATAGTTTTCAATCAAGCATTAGGATGGCACCTTATGAGGCTTTGTATGGTCGTAAATGTCGTACACCGTTATTTTGGACCGAGCTTAGTGAAAATAAAATCTTCGGGGTTGATATGATTAATAATGCTGAGCAAAAAGTAAAAGTAATCCGTGAAAGTCTGAAGGTAGCTTCGGATCGTCAGAAGTCGTATGCGGATTTAAAACGAAATGACATTGAATATCAGGTTGGAGACAAAGTATTTCTTAAAGTTTCACCTTGGAAAAAGGTGCTCAGATTTGGCCGTAAAGGCAAATTGAGTCCGAGGTTCATCGGGCCGTATGAGATATTCGAACAAATTGGGCCAGCCGCATACAGATTGATTTTACCCCCTCAACTAGAAAAGATTCACAACATTTTTCATGTCTCGATGCTTCGACGTTATAGATCCGATCCATCGCACATAATTAACATATCAGAGGTTGAAATTCAATCTGATTTGAGTTATGAAGAAGATTCGTATCCTAGCTCGTGAGGTGAAAGAGTTGCGAAACAAAAAGGTTCCATTAGTAAAGGTGTTATGGCTCAAACACGGGATCGAAGAAGCTACATGGGAAACAGAGAAATCTATGAAAGAACGATACCCAAATCTATTCACTGGTAAGATTTTCGGGGACGAAAATTCCTTAAGTGGGGGAGAGTTGTGACAGCCCTAATTTGGCCCTAGTCGGAAAGTCATTTCGGGACCACAAAACCGAGTCATAAAAATAATTAACCGTTATAATCTATGCTTACTGTATGTGTACATGCACGTGTGAAAGTTTCATGTTTTAATTTGGTCAATTGTATGTGAAATTATTAAATAGGACTTATGTGAGAAAATTCTGAAATGTGATAGGTTAATCTTTGGTGGCCTATTAATGCATGTGACAAAGAGGATGGACTTGCATGTCAAATATTCATTTTATTTAGGTAGTGGCCAGCCATGATGATATGTTATATAGAATATATGTATTATTTAATTATAATGGCTTTATAATTTTAATTTAGTAATGAATTAATAAAAAGAAAATGGGTGATGAAAACAAAGCTTCACCTTTGTTCTTCTTGGCCGGAATGTAAGAGAGGAAAGGGAAGAAAAATTCATTCGGATACCATAGGCTTAAATCAAGGAAAGAATTTTTATTAGTTCTTAAAATTTTAGTTGTTTTTAAGTTAGTTATTAAGTTCTTATTTCAACCCATGTTGAAATTTTAAGTTTTGGGAGAATTTGAGCTTTCGGTCATGGTGGGAATAAAATAAAATACATGGTTGTCTTCTAGTTAAGGTACTTGTAAGTAGTTTGGATGAATGAAGAATAATAATTTAACCATTTTGCGTACTAGTGTAATTACCGAATTTGAGTTAAGAATATCCTTGAGTGATGTTGTTTTTAAATGTCAAATGGGGAGCAAATGCCGTTTGGATGATTGAATAAATAAATAGAGAATTAAGTTATAAAAGGTTCGGCATTGTATATGAATTAAGGGTATAATTTTGAATAAAATGAGTATATGTGTTAATTACCTTGTATTTGAAGTTTTGAAGAATAGGTAGTGATTAATTAAAATGATGAAGGTTAAATCTTTAAATTTAGTTGAATTTGAACATTTGGCATTACTTATGATATTAGATATGAGTGTATGAAAGGTTGATTTTTGAGTAGTTAGGTGTGTTAAAATAGTTGATGATTGGGTGATTCTTATGGTTGTTTCGATTATGGTCTTGGCATGAGTAAAAATTTATATATGAAATAGTTGTTATATTTTACGAAAGTGTTAATACATGCATTTATGCTAAGGAATATTCAATTATGATACAATATATATGAGATGTTTATAATGGAATATATGTCAGAGTAATTTCGGTTTGTTAAGTATGCAGTACATGTATGGCAAATTGTATATATAGAATGCACTGAAGTTACCCTATATGATCGAATAAGTAATTAGAATATTGGTGATATATATGTATTTCTATTCATGGTTAATTGGTATGTGAAATGGGTGTATGTTAGTTAAAAATATTTACTTAAGGTGATGTGTTAATATAATTAGTTATATAGTTGGGTTTCAAGATTGAGTATAAGGGTTAAGTGCTTTAAATTGCCTTTGATGTTCGAAATAATTAAACAAATTTATTGGTTTAAATTAAGCTCAAGAGCAAAGAGGAACTAGACCAGATAAGGGAAAGGAGAAAGCGAACGAATAACCTATCCGCAACTGTTCAAAAATATCCGAGGTAAGTTTTGAGTAATTACAGTTATTAGATAATTGATGTAATGAGATAAGCATGATAAATGAACTGCAAATTATTGTCTCTACTTGAATAAGGTTGTTTAATAAATAACTTGAGTTTATGGAATGTAATCGAATGGATATTAGGAGTTAAGCTGAGATAGTGAAATGGTTACGTGTTCTTGCATAAAAGTGTTGAATCGAAAGTTATATTGAAAGTGTGTTTTCGTTGTGTGCTCATACTCGAATGAAGAAAGTGAAGTACAAATGTGATATGATATGAGCCGAATTATCATGTGGGTAAATATGCTTAGCTCTCGATACATTGTATATCCGGGTTAAATCCCGCAGGCATCGTGCTGGTAATGTATATCCGGGTTAAATCCCGCAGGCTTCATGCTGGTAATGTATATCCGATTTAAATCCCCCAGGCATCGTGCTGGTAATGTATATCCGGGTTAAATCTCGCAGGCTTCGTGCTGGTAATGTATATCCAGGTTAAATCCCGCAGGCTTAGTACTGGTACTATATCCAGGCTTAAAGTTCCGCAGGCTTTGAGTTAGTAACTGGATTTGGGTTTTGAAACCTAGCAGGCTTAACGCCGGTGATTCGAATGAGATTACAAATTCAAATGTTCAAAGTAAACTATTATTAATATGTATGATACATGGTAATGACCAGGTACGTATTATATACTATTATGTGAATTGATTTCAAAGTGAGTCATTAGTGTCAAACAACGATATAACTATGTGAATGATTAATATATCTATGAATAAAAGAAATTACCTATTCGATCGATGTCTGCCATTATATGAAAATATGTGAATTAAATTAGTTGTATGAGCCATAAAGTAAAGTGAAACATGTGCTAAAAATTTCTTATGTATTTATATTCGGCCAATAGTCTTTATGTATGGTATACTTGTGTATATTTGGCCTAATGATTGTAGTTAGAATACAAATTTGGTAACATTCATTGTTCGATTTAAATGACATGTTTTAATTCTTGAAATGCTTAAAACTTACTAAGCCTCGAAAGCTTACTCTGTTTCTTATATCTCTGTTTTATAGATTGTTGATTTTGGCCACCGACTCGGGAATCGTCAACAGTTCATCGTACTATCGATCTTGTTGGTACAGTTATATTTTGGTCTCGATATGGCATGTATAGGTTGGACTGTTGACAAAATATGTTTTGTAATTGTAAATATTTTGGCCGTATGAAAATGGCATTTATAACTTATAAATCTGTATGTATTCAGTTCGATTTCTGCCTTTGTTGTTAGATTATGTGATTGAAAAATTAAATGTTTAACTTGGTAATACCTCATAGCCTAAACCGGCGATCGGACTTGGGCTAGGGGTGTTACATTTTATTGGTATCAGAGCTACGATTTAGTCGATTCTAGGGGTAAAGTAGAGTGTATGAGTCTAGCTATACATGCCATATAGTATTAATACGATAGTATGATGAATTCTGACAGTTAAAAATGTGTTTTCGTATAGTAATGGATCCCGATCCCAATCGAGCGGTAGCTGATGATGTTGAGAGTGTAGCGCTGCTCCCGCGCATGGGACAGCGCCGATGGACTCTCAACCTATTGCAAGCAATCAGAATGACGAGGCTAGACAGGCTTTTTATAGTGTGATGAATGATTGGTTCAACCAATACATTCGAACTAATACGACCGTTCCACTACCCCCACTCCCGAATAATACACCCCTTGCACCTACGATACCTCCGGTAACTGATTAGACGAGGTTAAATAAGTCTCCGGTAGACAGAATCCAAAAGCACGGGGCTACTGAATTTAAGGCTACAGATAGCGATGATGCTGAGCAAGCTGAATTTTGGTTGGACAATACTATCCGAGTATTCGATGAACTATCTTGCACACCTGATGAATGCCTGAAATGTGCCATATCTCTGCTACGTGATTCTGCCTATTATTGGTGGAATACATTGGTTTCTGTTGTGCCCAAAGAACGGGTGACGTGGGAATTCTTCCAGATTGAATTTCGAAAAAAATATATCAGCTAGAGGTTCATTGATCAAAAACGAAAAGAATTTCTTGAGCTTAAACAGGGTTCCATGTCAGTTACTGATTATGAACGGAAGTTTGTCAGACTCAGTAGATATGCTCGGGAATGTGTATCGTCTGAGGCTATTATGTGTAAACGTTTTGAAGATGGGCTGAATGAAGATATAAAGATGTTTGTTGGCATTCTTGAAATACGAGAGTTCGTAGTACTTGTCGAACGAGCTTGCAAAGCCGAAGAACTTAGTAAAGAAAAAAAGAAAGTTGATGTCGAAGCTGGAGAATTTCGTAAAAGATCTACAGGAAAGTCTTTTCAGCAATCATCGAAGAAATTACGAGATGATTCAGGCCGATCAAAGAATACTTCGGGTTTTTCCAGACGAGACCACGATCGACCTCCTGTGAGTACACGAGCCATTTCAGTTGCCAGTATTAGAAATGAACGTCAGGATAGAACCGAGTGCAAGTATTATGGTAAATGGCATTTGGGGAGTTGTAGATTTCATGACCGCTCCTGTTATAAATGCGGGTCAGCCGACCACTTTATCAAAGATTGCCCGAGATTATCCGAACAAAATGTGAATCAGAGTGGGAAACCGAGTAATACTACAGCACGAGGTAGACCACCAAGGAATACAGGGAATGCTAGCGGCGGTCAGAGAGGGTCTAGAGATGCTACGACCAGATCCGAGGCTCGTGCTCCTGCTAGAGCTTATGCTATACGCGCACGCGAGGATGTTTGTTCGCCTGATGTTATTACCGGTACTTTCACTCTCTTTGATACTGATGTGATTGCTTTGATTGACCCTGGTTCTACTCATTCATATGTATGTGAGACTTTAGCATCTAGTAAGACTCTACCTGTTGAGTCTACTGAGTTCGTAATCCGAGTGTCAAATCCCTTTGGGTCGATATGTGTTAGTCGACAAAGTGTGCAAAAAATGTCCCCTGATAATCCGAGGTTCCTGTTTTTCGGCCGATTTGATGCTTTTACCGTTTAATGAATTTGATGTTATTCTCGGTATGGATTGGTTGACCGTACATGATGCAATTGTGAATTGCAAAAGAAAAACTATTGATTTGAGATGTGCAAATGATGAGATAATTCAAGTTGAGTCTACTGATTTGAACGGGTTACCAGCAGTAATATCCTCGATGTTGGCTCAGAAATATGTAAAAAAAGGGGTGTGAAGCATATCTTGCGTATGTACTTGATAGTAAAGAGTCAGAAAAGAAGCTTGAATCAGTGCCAGTGGTTTGTGAATATTCGGATGTTTTTCCTGAGGAGTTACCGGGATTACCTCCTGTTCGAGAGGTAGAGTTTGGCATTGAACTTGTACCTGGGACTACACCAATTTTGATAGCTCCGTATCGTATGGCACCAACCAAATTGAAGGAATTGAAAGCTCAGTTGTAAGAGTTGACGGATAGAGGTTTCGCTCGACCGAGTTTCTCACTTTGGGGTGCACCAGTATTGTTTGTGAAAAAGAAAGATGGAACTATGAGAATGTGCATAGACTATCGTCAGTTAAATAAAGTGATAATAAAGAACAAATATCCGTTACCGCGTATTGATGATTTGTTTGATCAGCTGAAAGGAGCCTCAGTGTTTTCAAAGATAGATTTGAGATCGGGTTATTATCAGTTGCGAGTTCGAGACTCAGATGTGCCTAAAACTGCTTTCAAAACGAGATACGGTCACTACGAGTTCTTAGTGGTGCCGTTTGGACTCACTAATGCTCCTGCGGTATTTATGGACTTGATGAATCGGATCTTCAGACAGTATTTGGACCGGTTTGTAGTGGTGTTTATAGACGACATTTTGATCTATTCGCGAGATGAAACCGAACATGCCGAACATCTGAGATTAGTGTTGTAGATTTTACGTGACAAGCAGTTATATGCTAAGTTCGATGAAATGTGAGTTCTGCTGAGAGAAGTTAGCTTTTCGGACATGTAGTATCCGCATCAGGTATTCGAGTTGATCCGAGCAAAATTTCAGCCATACTTGATTGGAAGCCTCTGAGAAATATTACTGAAGTTCGGAGTTTTTTGGGACTTGCTGGTTACTACAGACGGTTTGTAAAAGGTTTGTCGATGATAGCCACACCATTGACAAAGCTACTTCAGAAAGATATTAAGTTCGAATGGTCAGAAAAGTGCCAGAAAATTTTTGACCAACTGAAAACGCTTTTGACAGAAGCCCCAGTTTAGTGCAGCCCGAATCCGGTAAAGAGTTTGTCATTTACAGTGATACGTCCTTACATGGACTGGGTTGTGTCTTGATGCAAGAGGGTCGAGTTGTAGCTTACGCATCGAGGCAATTGAAGCCACATGAGAAAAACTATCCGACTCATGATCTCGATATAGCTGCCATAGTTTTTGCTTTAAAAATATGGCGACATTACTTGTTCGGAGAAAGATGTCATGTATATTCGGATCATAAAAGCCTCAAATATTTAATGACTCAAAAAGATTTGAGTCTGAGACAAAGACGTTGGCTTGAATTATTAAAAGATTATGATCTTGTTATTGACTATCACCCTGGAAAGGCTAACGTGGTTGCCGATGCTTTGAGTCGCAAATCACTATTTACTTTGCGAACGATGAATGCTCACTTGTCCGTTTCATCCGATAATGTGTTAGTGGCAGAATTAAAGGCCAAACCGTTATTGATTCATCAAATATGTGAAACTCAGAAAGTTGATGATGAATTGGTGGCTAAACAAGCTGAATGTGTATCGAATGTGGATTCGGAGTTTCAAATTGACGACAATGATTGTTTGAGGTTCAGAAGTCGGTTGTGTATTTCAAGAAATTCAGAACTTATTTCGATGATTTTGAATGAAGCTCATAATAGCCGAATGTCGATCCATCCTGGTAGCACAAAAATGTACAACGATCTAAAACGTCAATTTTGGTGGCCTGGTATGAAACGAGACATTTCTGATTTTGTTTCGAAGTGTTTGATATGTCAACAAGTGAAAGCGGAACATCAAGTGCCTTCAGGGTTACTTCAGCCGATCATGATACCCGAATGGAAATGGGATCGAGTCACGATGGATTTTGTATCTGGGTTGCCATTGTCGTCAAGTAAGAAAGATGCGATTTGGGTTGTTGTTGATAGAATGACTAAATCGGCTCATTTTATTTCCGTACGTACGGATTATTCACTGGAAAAACTAGCTGAATTGTACGTTTCTCAGATTGTAAGGTTACACGGCGTACCTATTTCTATTGTGTCGGATAGAGATCCGAGATTCACATCGCGATTTTGGAAGAAATTGCAAGAAGCATTGGGTACCAAGTTGCATTTTAGCACCGCTTTTCATCCTCAGACTGATGGTCAATCAGAGCGAATAAGTCAGATACTCGAGGATATGTTGAGATGTTGCATCCTTGAGTTTAGTGGTTTATGGGAACGGTATTTACCTTTGATTGAATTTGCGTACAACAATAGTTTTCAATCAAGCATTAGGATGGCACCTTATGAGGCTTTGTATGGTCGTAAATGTCGTACACCATTATTTTGGACCGAGCTTAGTGAAAATAAAATCTTCGGGGTCGATATGATTAATGATGCTGAGCAAAAAGTAAAAGTAATCCGTGAAAGTCTAAAGGTAGCTTCGGATCGTCAGAAGTCGTATGTGGATTTAAAATGAAATGACATTGAATATCAGGTTGGAGACAAAGTATTTCTTAAAGTTTCACCTTGGAAAAAGGTGCTCAGATTTGGCCGTAAAGGCAAATTGAGTCCGAGGTTTATCGGGCCGTATGAGATATTCGAACAAATTGGGCCAGCCGCATACATATTGATTTTACCCCCTGAACTAGAAAAGATTCACAACATTTTTCATGTCTCGATGCTTCGACGTTATAGATCCGATCCATCGCACATAATTAACCTATCAGAGGTTGAAATTCAATCTGATTTGAGTTATGAAGAAGATTCGTATCCTAGCTCGCGAGGTGAAAGAGTTGCGAAACAAAAAGGTTCCATTAGTAAAGGTGTTATGGCTCAAACAAGGGATCGAAGAAGCTACATGGGAAACAGAGAAATCTATGAAAGAACGATACCCAAATCTATTCACTGGTAAGATTTTCGGGGACGAAAATTCCTTAAGTGGGGGAGAGTTGTGACAGCCCTAATTTGGCCCTAGTCGGAAAGTGATTTCGGGACCACAAAACCGAGTCATAAAAATAATTAACCGTTATAATCTATGCTTACTGTATGTGTACATGCACGTGTGAAAGTTTCATGTTTTAATTTGGTCAATTGTATGTGAAATTATTAAATAGGAATTATGTGAGAAAATTCTAAAATGTGATAGGTTAATCTTTAGTGGCCTATTAATGCATGTGACAAAGAGGATGGACTTGCATGTCAAATATTCATTTTATTTAGGTAGTGGCCGGCCATGATGATATGTTATATAGAATATATGTATTATTTAATTATAATGGCTTTATAATTTTAATTTAGTAATGAATTAATAAAAAGAAAATGGGTGATGAAAACAAAGCTTCACCTTTGTTCTTCTTGGCCGGAATGTAAGAGAGGAAAGGGGAGAAAACTTCATTCGGATACCATAGGCTTAAATCAAGGTAAGAATTTTTATTAGTTCTTAAAATTTTAGTTGTTTTTAAGTTACTTATTAAGTTCTTATTTCAACCCATGTTAAAATTTTGAGTTTTGGGAGAATTTGAGCTTTCGGTCATGGTGGGAATAAAATAAAATACATGGTTGTCTTCTAGTTAAGGTACTTGTAAGTAGTTTGGATGAATGAAGAATAATAATTTAACCATTTTGCGTACTAGTGTAATTACAGAATTTGAGTTAAGAATATCCTTGAGTGATGTTGTTTTTAAATGTCAAATGGGGAGCAAATGCCGTTTGGATGATTGAATAAATAAATAGAGAATTAAGTTATAAAAGGTTCGGCATTGTATATGAATTAAGGGTATAATTTTGAATAAAATGAGTATATGTGTTAATTACCTTGTATTTGAAGTTTTGAAGAATAGGTAGTGATTAATTAAAATGATGAAGGTTAAATCTTTAAATTTAGTTGAATTTGAACATTCGGCATTACTTATGATATTAGATATGAGTGTATGAAAGGTTGATTTTTGAGTAGTTAGGTGTGTTAAAATAGTTGATGATTGGGTGATTCTTATGGTTGTTTCGATTATGGTCTTGGCATGAGTAAAAATTTATATATGAAATAGTTGTTATATTTTACTTAAAGTGTTAATACATGCATTTATGCTAAGGAATATTCAATTATGATACAATATATATGAGATGTTTATAATGGAATATATGTCAGAGTAATTTCGGTTTGTTAAGTATGCAGTACGTGTATGGCAAATTGTATATATAGAATGCATTGAAGTTACCCTATATGATCGAATAAGTAATTAGAATATTGGTGATATATATGTATTTCTATTCATGGTTAATTGGTATGTGAAATGGGTGTATGTTAGTTAAAAATATATACTTAAGGTGATGTGTTAATATAATTAGTTATATAGTTGGGTTTCAATATTGAGTATAAGGGTTAAGTGCTTTAAATTGCCTTTGATGTTCGAAATAATTAAACAAATTTATTGGTTTAAATTAAGCTCAAGAGCAAAGAGGAACTATACCAGATAAGGGAAAGGAGAAAGCGAACGAATAGCCTATCCGCAACTGTTCAAAAATATCCGAGGTAAGTTTTGAGTAATTACAGTTATTAGATAATTGATGTAATGAGATAAGCATGATAAATGAACTGCAAATTATTGTCTCTACTTGAATAAGGTTGTTTAATAAATAACTTGATTTTATGGAATGTAATCGAATGGATATTAGGAGTTAAGCTGAGATAGTGAAATGGTTACGTGTTCTTGCATAAAAGTGTTGAATCGAAAGTTATATTGAAATTGTGTTTTCGTTGTGTGCTCATACTCGAATGAAGAAAGTGAAGTACAAATGTGATATGATATGAGCCGAATTATCATGTGGGTAAATATGCTTAGCTCTCGATACATTGTATATCCGGGTTAAATCCCGAAGGCATCGTGCCGGTAATGTATATTCGGGTTAAATCCATGAGCTTCGTGGCCGTAATGTATATCCGGGTTAAATCCATGCAGCATCGTCTTTGGTAATGTATATACGGGTTAAATCCATGCAGCTTCGTCTTGGTAATGTATATCCGGTTAAATCCCACAGAGCTTAGTGCTGGTACTATATCCGGCTTTAAAGTTCCGCAGCTTTGAGTTAATGTAACTCGATTCGGGTTTTGAAACCTAGCGAGCTTAACGCGTGATTCGAATGAGATTGCAAATTCAAATGTTCAAAGTAAACTATTATTAATATGTATGATACATGGTAATGACCAGGTACGTATTATATACTGTTATGTGAATTGATTTCAAAGTGAGTCATTAGTGTCAAACAACGATATAACTATGTGAATGATTAATATATCTATGAATAAAAGAAATGACCTATTCGATCGATGTCTGCCATTATATGAAAATATGTGAATTAAATTAGTTGTATGAGCCATAAAGTAAAGTGAAACATGTGCTAAAAATTTCTTATGTATTTATATTTGGCCAATAGTCTTTATGTATGGTATACTTGTGTATATTTGGCCTAGTGATTGTAGTTAGAATGCAAATTTGGTAACATTCATTGTTTGATTTAAATGACATGTTTTAATTCTTGAAATGCTTAAAACTTACTAAGCCTCGAAAGCTTACTCTGTTTCTTATATCTCTGTTTTATAGATTGTTTATTTTGGCCACCGACTCGGGGATCGTCAACAGTTCATCGTACTATCGATCTTGTTGGTACAGTTATATTTTGGTCTCGATATGGCATGTATAGGTTGGACTGTTGACAAAATATGTTTTGTAATTGTAAATATTTTGGCCGTATGAAAATGGCATTTATAACTTATAAATCTGTATGTATTCAGTTCGATTTCTGCCTTTGTTGTTAGATTATGTGATTGAAAATTTAAATATTTAACTTGGTAATACCTCATAGCCTAAACCGGCGATCGGACTTGGGCTAGGGGTGTTACATAGACGAGGCCGAGGACGTGGTTACGGAACGGTGCAAGCTGAATCTTCATCCTCAGGGCATAGGCCAGCTGAGGAGGCATCCGTGCCACAGGCAACTAAGACTGGGTCACATGATCGGGCTGCGGGGGACGATGCTTTGTCCCAAGAGATGTTAAGGGTTTTGGAAAGGGTTGCTAGAGCTAGCACTGGGACAATGAATAGGGGATCCATCTTTGAGCGACTCCGGGCTAATGGAGCAGAGGTTTTTAGGGGCATATCTGGAGTAGACCCAAACGTGGCTAAATATTGGCTAGAGGCAACAGAGCGGATTATGGACGACCTAGATTGCTCTGTGGAGCAAAAGCTAAAGAGGGCTGTGTCGTTGCTACGAGATGAGGCATACCGGTGGTGGATCACTGTAAGGGAGAGTACCCCAATCGAACGAGTAAACTGGGAACTATTCAAGACTGCTTTTAAGGGGAGGTATGTTGGAGCTAGTTATGTGGATGCCCGTCGAAAGGAATTTTTGGATCTGGCTCAAGGTAATAAGACTGTTGCGGAGTATGAGGTGGAATTCTTGAGGCTGAGTTGATATGCTAGCGAGATAGTTACGACCGAATATGAGTGCAGTGTTCGATTCGAGGATGGCCTCCGCGATGTGCTTAGGGTGCTGATAGCTCCACAGAGGGAGCGTGATTTCGCTGCGTTGGTAGAGAAGGTTAAGATAGCTGAGGAAGTAAAATGAACTGAACGGCAGAATCGTGAGAGGGATCGACCCAGATTCAAGAGGGATTCTAGACCCTCCAGTGCTGCACATAGAAATGTTAAAAGAGCTAGAATGGAGGAACCGGTTCGAGCAGTTCTGGTGAATACCTTTAGATCACAGGCTTGCAGGGAATGTGGCAGAGTGCATATGGGGGAGTGCTCGAAACGAACTGGAGCATGTTTTCGATGTGGGTCAAAGGAACATAAGTTCAGAATGTGTCCTCGAAGAGCAGGTCAGGATCAAGTTGCGGAGCAAAGAGGTGTCCAACCACTGCGAGAAGGACCACCACCACAGAAAGGCCGTGGGCAAGGTAGAGGTGGTAATGGTAATGGACGAGGATGTGGGGCACCTGGCAGGGGTGCTGGACATGCTAAAGCTCGACAGCCTGTGTTGGTTTATGTTGCACGGCGTCGTGAGGAGGGTAATGCTCTTGATGTTATAACCTGTATGTTCTTCATTCATAGCACGCCTTACACTGCTTTGATTGATGTTGGTTCCACTCATTCGTATGTTACCTGTAATGTATCTGGGGCGTTGGGTGTGCTTCCTGAGGAGACTGTGAGTGGGGTATCAGTGATAAGTCCTTTGGGACACTCGGTTAAGGTAGATAAACTTTTTAGGGAGGTGCCTTTAGAGACACAAGATAGGATATTTGTAGGAGATTTGATGGAGTTGCCATTTGGGGAATTTGATCTTATTTTGGGAATGGACTGGCTAACTAAGCATAGGGTCATAGGGGAGCGAAGGAACTATTTGTCTAATTTTGTCTCGGCTTTAAGGGTTGAGAAGTTGATTCGGAAAGGTTGTGAGGCGTTTTTAGCATTTGTGAGTCAAGCTGAACCTGAGGGGATGACTGTGAAGTCAGTCAAGACCATCAAAGAATTTCAAGATGTTTTTCCTAAGGAGCTTCCTGGACTACCTCCGAACAGAGAAGTCGAGTTTGGAATCGACTTGTTACCTGGAACAGCTCTAGTGTCCATTGCACCTTACCGGATGGCACCAAAGGAGTTGGTTGAACTGAAAGCTCAGATTCAAGAACTGTTGGATAGAGGGTTTATAAGACCAAGTGTTTCTCTGTGGAGCGCACCAGTGTTGTTCGTAAGGAAGAAACATGGGACCATGCAGATGTGTATTGATTATCGGCAGTTGAACAAACTGACGATCAAGAACAAGTATCCTTTTCCAAGAATTGACGATCTGTTCAACCAACTGAGAGGAGCTTCAGTATTTTCTAAGTTCGACCTTCGGTCAGGATATCATCAGTTGAGAGTCAAAGAAGAGGATATTCATAAGACGACATTCAGAACTCGATATGGTTATTACAAGTTTCTGGTTATGCCCTTTGGTTTGACTAATGCAACGGCAGCATTCATGGATTTGATGAATCGGGTTTTTCAGCCGTACTTGGATCAGTTCATAGTCATTGTTATCGATGATATTTTAGTGTACTCGAAAATGGAAGAGAAGCATGATGAGCATCTTTGTATTGCGCTGCAAGTGCTAAGGGAAAAGCAACTCTATGCAAAGTTCAGTAAGTGTGAGTTTTGGTTGAGTGAAGTAACTTTCTTGGGGCATGTTGTATCTGCTGAAGGGATCAAGGTAGACCCTCGGAAGATTGAGGCGATTCTAGAGTGGAAGCCACCGAGGTCAGTAATAGAAATCTGAAGTTTTCTGGGGTTGGCAGGTTATTATCAAATATTTATGGAAGGATTTTTTGTGTTGGCAGCGCCGTTAACGAAACTTATAAGGAAGGGAGCACTATTTTTTGGACAGATAAGCAACAAGAGGCTTTTGAGAAGTTAAAGAAGGTTCTGACTGAGGCACCAGTGTTGATTCAGCCAGAGTCTGGTAAGGATTTCACTGTGTACAGTGACGCGTCACATGTAGGTTTGGGCTGTGTGTTGATGCAAGAGGGTAAAGTGGTCGCTTATGCTTCATGACAACTTAAGCCTCATGAGGTAAACTATCCTACTCATGACTTGGAGTTGGCAGTGGTGATCTTTGCGCTTAAGATATGGAGGCACTACTTGTATGGGGAGAGATGCATTATCTATACGGATCATAAGAGTCTTAAATACTTGCTGATTCAAAAGGAGTTGAATCTTAGACAGGGAAGGTGGATAGAGTTGTTAAAGGACTATGACTGTTTGATTGAGTACCATCCAGGTAAGGAAAATATCGTGGCTGATGCGTTGAGTCGAAGAGCTGTGGCAGAATTGAAGGCAATGTTTGATCATTTAAGCTTGTATGACGATGGAAGCTTATTGGCGGAGTTACAAGTGAGACCGATTTGGGTGGAGCAAATTAAGAAGCAGCAGTTGGTGGATGAGTTATTGGTTTCTCGGTTTCAGCAAGATGAGAAGGGGGAGAATTCAGACTTTAGATTAAATGGTGATGGGGTTCTTTGTTTTCAAGGAAGAATTTGTATGCCGAAGGACTCTGATTTGAGATTGATGATTTTGAGAGAGGCTCATGGTGGACCTTGTGCTATGCACCTAGGAGGGAGTAAGTTGTATCGAGACTTGCGAGAGCTATATTGGTGGCCCGGCTTAGCGAGTGTGACGAATTTGTGGGAAAATGTTTGACGTGTCAACAAGTAAAGGCTGAGCATCAACTACCTTCAAGATTGTTACAGCCATTGAAGATACCACTTTGGAAGTGGGAAAGAGTAACCATGGATTTTGTGAGTGGTCTGCCATTGACACCTTCCAAGAAGGACTCAGTTTGGGTGATTGTGGATAGGATGACGAAATCTGCCCATTTCATACCTGTCCGAACCGATTACTCATTTTAGAGGTTGGCCAAGTTGTATATGGCAGAGATAGTGCGGTTGAATGGGGTGCCAGTATCGATAATTTCTGACCGAGACCCAAGGTTTACATCACGATTTTGGCAGAAGTTGTATGAGGCGTTGGGAACGCGATTGGATTTTAGTACGGCTTTTCACCCTCAGTCGGATGGGCAGTCAGAGTGGGTCATTCAGATTCTATAAGATATGTTGAGGGGTTGTGTTATCGACTTTAGGGGCAGTTGGGAGGATTACTTGCCGTTGGCGGAGTCCGCATATAACAACAGTTACCAAGCAAGTATTCAGATGGCTCCTTACGAGGCACTGTATGGGCGAAGGTGTCGTTCGCCTACTTGTTGGGCAGAGTTGGGGGAAAGGCAAGTACTTGGACCGGAGTTAGTAGAGGATACTGAAGACAAAGTTAAGGTGATCAGGAATCTGTTAAAGGAGGCAGCGGATCGACAAAAGTCTTATGCTGATCTGAAGCGTAAGGATATTGAGTATGCTATAGGGGACATGGTCTTTTTGAAGGTTTCGCCTTGGAAGAAGATATTGAGGTTTGGTAAGAAGGGCAAGTCCACGGTTCATTGGGCCTTATCGGATCCTTAAGCGGATAGGGCCGGTGGCTTATCAGCTAGAGTTACCTCCAGAGCTGGATCATATTCACGACGTCTTTCATGTGTCCATGCTAAGGCGATATCGTTATGACCCTACTCATATCGTGCGCGCTTGCGTAAAATTGAGGTACAGCTTGGATTTGACCTTGAAGAAGAACTCATGCGATACTTGATCGTGACGTCAAGGTGTTGAGAAGAAAGTCAGTCCCATTGGTGAAGGTACTTTGGAGAAACCATGGCAAAAAAGAAGCTACTTGGGAGTTAGAGGAGGCGATGCGTCAACAATACCCTCAACTGTTTGGATCAGGAAAAATTTCGAGGCCGAAATTTCATTAAGGAGGGTAGAGTTGTAACAACCTGATTTTTAGGATTTTCGTAATTTTCGAGAATTTGGTAAGTTTTTTTAAAATTTGGTATTTGGTTTTGAAACTCATAATTGGAGTGTGTAAATGGGCCTATGGAAGGCCCATGTGTTGGCCAAAACCCGGTAGAATTTTTGAATTTTGGACTTAAAGAGTTAGGGGCATTGGATAGGTGGCCTTATTAAAAGATATGGGTAAAATGTAACACAAGAGAGCCCCTGGCAAAGTGGTTAAGTGACGCCACTAAGGAGCTAAAAAAGTGGCGTGTAAGTGGTTGGGGGAAGGCTAAGGTTTGATTCACTAAGCTGGCAATTTTTATGTCTTGAGCATGCAGGAGTTTGAAGTCGAATGGAACTCTGTTGGAGAGAGTTTGAATCACTCAAATGCATGAATTTAAGAGTGATAAGGGGAGAGATTTTGGGGATTTGAATGGAGGCTTAGTGTTGGCCGAATAGTGGGAATTTAGGGAGGAGAAATTAGCTTAGGGGTTTTAGGTTAGTATTTCGGCATTAGGGACTTTAGTTGTGCCTTTTTCTTTTGTTTAAACATCATAGGGTTATTTCTTTTCATCCTTTTCTTCTCTAGTCGAAATCACCACTCCTTTCATCCATTTTTCTTTCTCTTCTTTTGCCAAAACCGAACTACTACTCCCTTTCTTTTCATCACCCTTGCCGAATAGCCACAAGAGCCGAAACTTTTGAAGTTGGTTGTGCTGATTTCACTTAGACCAGCATCCTTCTTTTTTCTTCATTTGTTGTGACTGATCCCTTCATCCGCTAAACTCTAAAAGTCCCCGACGGCAACACCAATACAAAGCCACCACACCATTTCTTTTTCTTGGTCCTAAAAGTCGAAATACCTTAGTTCTAGGGGCATAGCCGAACCTGTAGACCTCTAGGATTCGAAGGCTGCTAGGTGGTTGAGGGCTAAGTCTACTTTGGGTCTAAACAGTGCAGAAGGGAAGACTGTGGTAAGTAATCGTTTTCCAAATCGATTCAGTAGTGTAAATGTTAAGAAAAGCCAAAACCCCCTATAGTTTACGGAGGTTATCGATTTGAGGTATAGGCCTCACTAGGCCTTTTCATTCGACTTTTATGGCTTGTGTAGTGAAATAGACAACTTTGGAGGAGCAGCAAGGCTTGGAGTATCGGTTTGGATAAACTTGGATTGAATCATCGGACCTTGTGAAGGTAAGTGATCTATGGCTATTAGGGGTTCTTTGGGCGACTATGGTAAGGTGGATTTTGGGTTTGATAAGCATGAATTGTAAACTAAGAATGGTGGTGATTAATTGTGGGTTGTCGTGGGAGGCTTTGTTAGCAAACGTCACAAAATAGGTGTGTAACAACCCTCATAGTAGCTTAGATTAATATTCGCTGAAAAGCCGAAATGCTAAAATTTCGGCATTTCGGGAACTTGTGATTTTGCATTTGGTTATAGATGCGATAAATACGATAAGATCGGTGTTTTGATCAATGGAACAGTTAAGAGCGCAATTTTGTGCGCGATGGTAAGTTGGGCCTCAATGGGCTAGAATTGGGCCCAATGGGCTTTCGGGCCCATTTGGGTAAAATTGATAGAAAATGAAATTTGAAAAAGTTGTATGTTAACACGGTTAGTACTGTTGTAAAATTTGGGTTAAGTGGGCTTAGTGGGCTAAATCGGCACTCGTAGGGCCCATTAGGGGTTTTGGGCCTAAAAGCCCGAATTTGATAAAGTGGGTTAAAGATCATTGTTTAAACACTCGGACATAGTGATAATTGTTAATAAACATGGAAAACCCTGATATTTGGTAAAATTATGAAATTACCCTTATAATATGAAAAATGACTATTTTGCCCCTAGGTTAAAATGACCATTATACCCCCTAGGGTTTAATTATGAATATGATGCATGAGATATTGTTATACATGATATGACATGATATGCACATGATATGTTATGAGATGCACATGATATGCTATGATATACTCATTTTATGCATGGATTGGGTTTTATATAAATGGAGGAAGTGCTTAAAGGGATTTGCCCCAGTTTACCGAAAAGGGCTTTGCCCCATTTTATCAAAAAGAGCTTTGCCCCAGTTATTAAAAGAGGCTAGGCCTCCAGTTATATGATAAAGCAGCTTTGCTGCCAGTGGAGAGTTTGGTTGGGTGGGTTGAGTTATTCCTCACATAGAGAGCTTGGTTGGTACGGGTGGAGAGTAGCGGATGGTGGGTTGAGTAGTCTCCCCAAATGGGCTTCCATACATTCATTGGTATTACATGTGATATTGAAATGGGCCTATGGGCCATACTGTTTACAGTAAAGGCATCGGCCCAGTGATATGATTTATGAAAAGGCTTCGGCCCAGTAACCGTTAAACGAAAGGCTTCAGCCCAGTATATGTCGAGACTGAATTAGGGCTTAGGCCCAGTATGCTGATATTAGTTTGGGCTCCGAAAGGGGCTTGTTGCACACTGAGTTTTCAAACTCACCCCTTTCCTTAACCTTACAGGTGAGTCTTGATGTGGAGACTTGGAGCCGGAGGGGATTCAGAGTGGCCGTGGTGATCGCTTTCGAACTTTGCAATAAGTAACCGGTTTTTTTAATAAATTTTATCTTAATTATTATTATTATTTGGTTTTGGGTTGTAATAAGGCCATTTTAATTATTTTTCTGGGATTATTTTATTTTATACTCTATATTTTACTGATAATAATCCAAAATGGGTTTTCTTAAAAACTTCAATGTGACACATCGGATCCGGCCATAACGTCTGGGTCGGGTTTGGGGTATTACAAAATCAGATATGATGCCGATGTCTCAGACATGGTCTTAAACATAAATCTCAAATCGAGGCCTGTGTCCCAGACACGGTCTTACACGATATCTCAGATCAATGTCAATATTCCTTTAGAAACATACAGAGCTTTTCAGATACTAACATATTATCGAAATTTACTCGGAATTCATTCATCAAGCTCTCACAGTCGTCCCATACAGATTATAACTAGTATATATACAACATTCAATCGATATAACACGTAATTGTATTTTGACTTACCTCGTACGAATTTCGGACAGAAACAAGTCGACTAATCAACTATTTTTGACTTCCCTGAATCTAAGTTCGATTTTCTTTGTTCTTGATCTAATACAATTCAAATTCAACCATTCAATCATTCATTTCATTTAAAATAATCCATGAACACATTTTTAGGGCACTTTGCATTTTAGTCTTACATTTTCACACTTTGACAATTTGTCCATTTTTCACAAAATCACAAATATGCAAAATTCACCAAGACTATAGTTTGGCCGAATATACATAGCTTCCATACAAGCCCAAATAACATATTTAATTTAGAATTTAGTCCTTCAAAACCTCATTTTCACAAATTAGCCCAAATAGCTCTATTCCATCAAAAATTCAAGAACAAAGCATGATAATCTACATATATTATCATAATCCATATAAAAACATTACAAAACTCATATAATCATTAATTGCACATTTCATAATCTTCAACAGAAGTAGAAATTCAGACATGGGTTTTGAAGAACACGAAGCAACGATCACAAAAACGTAAGAATTATCAAAAACAGACAAAAATTCATACCTTAATCAAGGATTAAGCTAGCCGAAACCTAAAATGGCTTTCTTCTTTTTATTTTTTTTGATTTTCGGTTATAATATGTGTTTTTCGAACACATGCATGCAATTTGTTTTCTTTAATTCATGTTAAAGCATGAATTACCGTTGTATTCCTCATTTATAAACATATCAATTACATAAAACAAGGTCATTTATGACCACTCATAAATTCCATAAAGTAATTGCCACATAAGGCCATAATAATCCAAAGGCATGCCAATTAAACACATTAAATATATGGCATGCAAATTTTATCATTTACGCAATTAAATCCTTTTTCATAATTAAGCACAGAAACAAACAATTTAAATCACAGAAACTTCGCAGATATAAATTCACATATCACAGACACAGAAAATAATATTAAAATATTTTTCAGACTCGAATTTGTGGTCCCGAAACCACTATTCCGACTAGGGTCTAAACTAGACTGTTACATAAACCTTCGATAAAAATCGACATAGCCTAAGAAACTTCTGACTCCTTTTACATTCATTGGGGCCGGTAATCTTTCAATTACGTCTACCTTTGCTTTGTCGACTTCAATTCCTTTCTTTGAAATTCTATGCCCTAAGACAATCCCTTCCTTAACCATAAAATGACATTTCTTCCAGTTAAGGACTAGATTCGTCTCTTCGCATCTCTTCAATACTTTAGCTAAATTACTCAAACAAATATCTTAAATGTTACCAAAAACAGAAAAATCATCCATGAAAACTTCAACAAAATTTTTAACCATATCAGTGAATATTGCCATCATGTATCATTGGAATGTTGTAGGTGCATTGCATAAACCAAAAGACATTCGCCTAAAAGCAAATGTACTGTAAGGACAAGTAAAGGTTGTTTTATGTTGGTCTTCTAGAGTGACAACTATTTGGTTATATCCCGAATAACCATCTAAGAAACAATAGAATTCTTTACCTGCCAGTCGATCTAACATCTTATCCATAAAAGGTAACAGAAAATGGTCCTTCCGAGTGGCTTTATTCAACTTTCTGTAGTCAACACAAATTCTCCAACCAGTAACAGTTCTTGTTGGAATCAATTCGTTACGCTCATTCTCAACAATCGTAATTCCACCTTTCTTTGGCGCAACAATTTGATTAATAAAAACAATATAATTGTGAAGTGATGAAAAAATTAAGTATATGAAACTAAATGCAATGATCCCTAATGCAATTTATCCTAAGTATGCAAACTATATGAATGAGATAGATTTTAGCAGAATTAACACAATAAGCAACAATTATAACATAAATAAGTTAGGACAATTACTTTAATTAAACTAAAATTATTATCAACATGCTTATCAATATTCGGAAAACATTCCATAGCAACTCGATCTTTCATGAGTTTGGAAACCACGTTAGTTCCTTTCGGAATCCTTTACTTAGTAAATACGCATTTTACTGATCTTTATTTACTAAGGGTCTCTTAGTATTCGTACGAGGTAACAGGGATGTGCTAGGTTTGAAACAATTTAATCACACAATTCTAAAAACTATGCAGATAACAGAGCCTGGTTAAGGTTGTTATGCAACTTGCACTTTAATCGGGTTAGGATCTAAATTGAGCATGCACATTTCAATTATGCGTCCATTAGCCATCGTCTGGTTAAGATTGCTCAGTTAATTCAAGTGCATTTCAATCATGTATGAACGAAATACGGACTTGATTTTAATTGAAAACATGATTGATTGAGGCACAAATATCAAAAGCATGAATCAAATAATTATTATTAAATCAAAGCAATCATCCTAGCTTAAATAAAATTAAGCTATCATTGTTGTAGACAAGAACAAAGAACACATAGCAAACATTCTTAAATTAAATTAAAGTAAGAAAGATTAAACCCAATTCAGAGTGGCTGTCACCCAAGACTCTGATTGATAAGGGCTTCTTCGTTCCATCGCTTTGCTCCTTTGCTGATGGCTCTTCGAGATGGCTGACCAAGGGTTCTTTCAGAGGCTAATTTTTCTCAAAATCTTTATGCAAAGATGATGATAGGCGTGAGGGCTAAGAAATTTGAGATAATTGAGAGAGGAAAGAGTGATGAATGAGTGAGGGATGAGGGATGATTTAAAAAGGTGAGGCATGGGAGCTAGTTTGCTAAAAATAGGAGTGTCCATCTTTCAAGACTCCTTCCAAGGGTGGTCGGCCATGAGTTGAGGGAATGTAGCAGATTTTGCTTGATTCTTGGTCAATTTGAGTGCCACAACAACTCAGGACTAAGACTCGGTCACCAGGAAATCTTCGGGCAAATCTCTAATTTCTTCAACTCTTCAAGGACCTTGTGTAATTAAACCAAAAGATGGTTTATGGACAGCCATGTGCAGCTGAATTTTGGGTTGACTTGGTCCCCAATTTGGATGGTTTTGTAATAAAAATAACGCTCTCAGACGTGTCCAAAAATAGTAGATAATTTAGAGGACCACAGAAAATAATTTAACCACTTTAATTAATCAATTTACTTAATTAATTAAAACCCAATTTATTATGAAATATATTAAAATAAATTATTAAATATAACTTTATATTTTATTATTTAATTTAATCATGCATGGCCCACTTTATGTTATAAAAATATAATATGCTAAATTTAATATAAAATAAGCCATTTTATGCATGAAAACTATATAATAAAATATAAAATCACATTTTAATAATTTCTATGTCCTGTTTTCATATTTTCACATATTTCATTAATTTATTAAACAATTATTCCATTTTAACAACAAATTTAAGTAAAAAGGTGATAATTTATATAGGAAAAATCCTATATGTTTTTCAGTTTACAAACCATTTTTAATCACAAATACATGTTACTTCAATTATCTATTATCCACTTAAAGCTAATTCACCCTATTTGCCAAAATTTAAACATGGTCATTTTACAAGCTATTCATTATGCTTAACATCTCATTTATAATCAATGATCAAAGGAAATAAACTAATATCTATATCTATTTCATTCCACAACTGAATATCAACACTTCAAAACATAGTTATTTACCTAATATATCCCACTTATAAATCATGTAATTTACTTAACAAAATATACATCCACAATTTCACTTCAAATCAAATTTACCATTTACATATACTTTGGCATAACCTTATCACCATTACCACATGTATCAACCATGATTCATATATATATATAAATATATACAAATACCGAACCATCAATCAAGTATACTCATTACCTCAATTCAACATTTAGCCAAATATATTCATTAACCAAATTTAACCATTACTATCTAATACAAGACATATCCAAATCATTTTAACTAAAGATAACAAGACAAACTTAATTCATACTCATTTACATACCAAAGCCGATTCAACCAAGCCATATCCAAATTCACCAACTATTATCAAAACATATAACACATATAATACTTGACTAAAGTCTCATATACTCTCAAAACATATTTGCCATTTTCATATGGCTTAATATATACACAGCTTCAAATAAACTAACAGAAAGGCTAGCCTATACATGCCATAAGTTCGAGTTTAAATTATAAAAGTACCGAAACAGTCGATAGTGTGATAGGTTTCTCTGACGGTCCCCGAGCCTGTTACTAGATCCAAAACCTATAAAACAGAGAATAAACATACACACAGTAAGCTTTCACAGCTTCATAAGTCATAAGCAAATTTATATCTAAGAATACATATTAACATTATAATAACAAGGTAGAATCAACCTATTTTCATCCAAGAATACATACTCATGCTCGAAAATCATATATCATCTCATGAAAATTCACATTTTATAATCATAAGGCCGAATATGTTCAGTCATTTATACATAGAATTCCATTTGCATCATACATAATTTATATCACATTTCAAATGTCTATCTTACCTTATTTTCATATAAGCATTTAACAGACACATTCCTGAACTTTTTAGATCGAATACACATTCGATCATAACTGATCATTGCTCGTTGAACCATTCAGAATTAATAGCATACTTGGATAATCAAACATATTGTACAATGCCAACGTCCCTGACATGGTCTTACATGTAATCTCATATCGATGCCACTGTCCCAGATAGGGTCTTGCTCGTAAACACATATCAATGACAATGTCCCAGACGTAGTCTTACACGTAATCACATATTGATGCCAACGTCCTAGACATGGTCTTACATGTAGTCTCATATCGATGCCATTGTCCCAGACAGGGTCTTACTCGTAAACACATATCAATGCCAACGTCCCAAACATGGTCTTACACGTAATCACAAACCGATGCCAACGTCCCAGACGTGGTCTTACACATAATCACATATCGATGCCAATGTCCCAGTTACATATAATCACATATCGATGCCAATGTCCCAGACGTGATCTTGCACGTAATCACATATCGATGCCAACGTCCCAGATGTGGTCTTACACGTAATCACATATCGATGCCAACGTCCCAGAAGTGGTCTTGCACGTAATCACATATCGATGCCAACGTCCCAGACGTGGTCTTACACGTAATCACATATCGATGCCAATATCCCATACGTGGTCTTACACATAATCACATATCGATGTCTATATACATCCACATATCAACTTTAACTTGGCCAAAATACACATATGTTCATTAACAAAGTTATCATTCACTTCCAAGGTCACAATATCATCACATAGACAAATATATATATCCATGATTCACACTTTAATATCACATATATATATATCATTTAGCCGAATATAGATTTTCAATTAATATACATATAATCAACATTTTAACCTGTATAGCTCATTTCATCACTTCAAATACCAAAACTTATTCATTACTTTATCATCAAACATAAATTATTTTTCAGCCTAAATTATTTGGAATGTCTATGATTGAATTGCTTGTAGGGTAGGAATAGGAACACATTTCCTTTAATCTTATAGTTTGTTTGCAATAACGCAACTTGGATCATTTTCCAGCCACTCACACCTTTGTTTGTATGTGTGTATTAGATTAGATTTGATATGCCTCCTAGATGTATTAATGTAAGAGTTAACGCTCAAGAGGATAGTACATCCTCTACACCTCCTATATCACCGCATAGATTGAACATACATAATAAGGGTGTAGGCCCTCTGATGGAAGTTATGATTGGATAATTTCAACGGATTGTTGGTGCTAACCCTTCTCCTGCACTTGTTAACCAAGGGTTTCTTCTTGAATGTCTTCGAGTGTTAGGTGGTAACGAGTTTTCTAGGGTAAAAGATATTGTTCTGACCATAGCTTGTACCCTTTCTTTGTACTACTATAGTAAACAAAAATTCCAAGCATTGACTTTCTATCCAATATGCTTCTCTTCTCAGCTGGTACAAGTGCATAGCAAATGCAACTAAACACTTGCAAGTGTGAAAGAGATGGTTTGTGTCCAAACCAGGCTTCAGAAGGTGTCTTGCCCTTTTCTACATTATTTGGCAATCTGTTGAGCAAATACACTAAGGTATTCACTACCTTAGCCCAAAATTTTTTTGGCAAATGCTCTCAAATAACAAGGATCTAACCATATCCATCACTATTCTATTCTTCCTCTCGCAAACATCATTCTACTGGGGTGTTAGATGTTGGTTAGTTGATGTTGGATGTATGCCTCATTACACAATCTTTGAACTTTTCTAATGTGTATTCTATGTCATTATCTAACTTTAGTATCTTAAGCTTACAGTTGGCTTGATTTTTAACCATACCTTTAAACTTCCAGAAGAAATTAGCTACTTCTGACTTCTACTTCAAAAAATGCATCCAATAGTACCTTGTATAGTCATCAATAAATAGAACAAAGTACTGGTTAGCACTTAGAGAAGAAGTCTTCATAGGTAAACAAACATTAGTATAGACCAACTGAAGCTTGTCATGAGCTCTCCATGCTTCCTTAACTAGACATGGCAATTTAACCTGCTTCCCAAGCTAGAAGACCTCACAAATTGCACCTTTATCATCAACTTTAGACATGTTTTCAACCAGATCTAACTTGTGCAGCAAACTGAGAGATTTGTATTTAATATGCCCTTGTCTTTTATGCCATAAACATGATTCATCAACTAATCTAGCATAACCCTTCAAATTTAACTGATTCAGATATATGATAAAACATCTATCAGTCATGGGCACTGTTACTAACTCTTCACCAAATGAGTCTATAATCATACATGCTTTATTTTTAAAATAAGAGAATAATCCTTCCTTATCAGTTGGCCAACACTAAGTAAATTTTGGTCAATTTCAGGTACAAAAAGGACATTTGAGATTGATTTAATACTTAAGAGAGTGTTGATCATAACCTCTTATTTTCCTCCGGTTTCAATGAATTTACCATTCCCAATCTTAACTTTTGAAACAAAGTTGGTATCAGTCTCCTTGAACATTCTTCCATCTGGTGCCATATGATGTCTACAGCCACGATCAATTAACCAATCTTTTTTTACCCTGTTGGAAGTTGCAAAATAGGATGTAGTGAAGACATGCTCCTTCTGAGCTTGATTGTCATCTGCAACTTGAGCTTGATTGTCATTTGTTGCTGCTATTGTGGTCTTCCTTTGTTCTTACAAACTTTATCCATATAGCCTAGTTGTTTACAACTTCTACGCTGGATATCAGGCCTAAGCCAGCAGTATCTTTCCAAGTGTATGGAGTTTTTGCAGTGAGTTAATGGTGGGAACTTCTTTTTTCCAACATCTCTTTTTGGCCTCTCCTTACTTTATGACCATTATTTCTTTCCCTTATAGCTTGATCTTGAGCCTTCATTGCTTTTAGCCTGAAAAGCTCATTCAGGATGCTTTTCCAATCTATTAACTCTTCTTTTCTCTTGTGCATAAAAGGAATTTATCAACTCTAACAATGAAATAGTTGACAAATCCCTTATGTCCTCCAAAGAAGAGATATTTGACTCATAGTTCTCTAAAAGGGTTGTGATTACTTTCTCAACAATTCTTCTATCGTTGAATTCTTCTCCAAGAAATATGATATTTTTTACTATGGCTATTATCCTATCAGAGTACAGCTTGATCGATTTAGACCATTTAATCTTCAAATTCTCAAAGTCTCCCCTCATATTGATTAATTACTATTGCATTATTTTATTAAATCCCTAAAACTCCTCCTTCAACGTCACAGGTCATAATTCTGGTGAATATCACATTAGAGACTGCATTTTGCAAGCAAGAAATTGCCTTGTATTTCTTAACATAGTCATCATTATGCTATCTAATTTGAGCTATGGTAGGATTAGCTATTAATGGAGATGGCTCTATATCAGTCTCAACCACATCTTACAAATCATGAGCCTACAAATATGTTTTCATTTTCACTACCCATATATGATGGTTTTCATAAGAAAAAATAGGCGGTGGTGAAAAACTCATGTTGTACAGCAATAACAAAGCAACTTCTCTTTCTCTCTTTCTTAACAAGCAACAAAGATCAAAGGCCCTCAAAGATGATAGGCTCTTGATTCCATTTGTTTGGATTATCAATAACAAAAGAAGAAAGAAGAAAGAAGAAGAATGAGAAAACTAAAAAACAAGAAAAAGCTAAAAACATTTTCATCATCAAAACAAGTTAAAATTGAACTAGACTAGTTTACCATGCAATTCCGTCATACTTGCATGGAACCATGTTTTAGCTACATGGTTATGCATCAAAAGTTCTTGTTGTTGAATGTCTGGCCAACATTCAATAAATGAGGACCAAGAAGATAAACAAAAAACAGATATGTTGAAGGTATTCATTCAAAACTATGGGTTACTTCCAACTGAAGTTTTCTTATTTTTGGAGATAGTCCTAACATAATTTAATACATGGGAGTAGCTTAAGTGGAACATTTTGCAATCATAAGCTTTCTCAATTATGCATATAAATGTTATCCAAGAAAGGAATTATTGGAAGTTTCCCATGTGTTTTGATGAGAAGTTTAATTTTGCATATATTTTGTGAAGTTTCCCATGTGTTTTGATGACTTAATATGCTTGTAAACTCATCTTTTGGTTAAATTTTGTATTTTGTAGGATAAAAAGAGAGTTGGAATCATTTGAAAGCCATATGGAGGTTTTTATGGACAAAATGAAGTTTGGGTATTCTGTGGACTAATAAGATGGAGAGAAAAAGTTGAAGAATAAGGCGTGTCCAAGGCTTATGCTAGAAGAGATAAGGATGTACGAATTTTCTATAGTTTTCAACAAACCTCTATGACTTTGGAGATAAGATGAGAATAATTCCAAGATACATCCATTCATATACATTCCCTTAAACATATGAATAATTACAAGAATGTCACATCTTATCAAATATTAATCAAACAACATGAACAAAGAAATTTAGTCTTAGTTTACACCATAAACATAGCACAACTTAGCACTTTGATACCAATTGTTGGAAAAATCCTGATTTGAAAATGGTTTTCTTGTATAGTGTAAAATTAAAATTTTGAAAATCGACCCAGTTTGTGATATTTATAGGAATAAACCTTAACTAAATGCATACCTATGTTTTCTGATAAACGGATTATTGATGTTTTTTAGCTTTCAACCAAACAATCTTATCTGCTATTCTCGTACCACGAACTACTTCAAGTATGGGCTTGAACCAATTAAACCAAAACACAAAACTAGAAAAAAAATTTTCTTGGGTGAAAAAGGAAATTCTCTCTTCTTTAATAGAAACTGGTAAAATTGTTATTCTAAAGAAATATATTTAAAAGCTAAGAATAAATTCTCTCTATTTTTCGACAGAACAACAATCTTTCAAATGTTGTGTAAATAGCTCTATCGGTGCCATCTATTTATAAGATGAAAAGGTAGAACCCTCGTAAAGTTGTAAAATTTTATTTGCACTAGAAAAATTATATCCTAGTTTATCTAGGATATAAGGGGCAACAACTCTAGTTAATGATACTAGGGTTTTGTCGTCCCATCTCCTTACATGAGGGGTTTAGGACCTCTCCCACTTCAGGTCCAATTACGAGTACTTCCTAGGCCTTTTTTGACTCAATACACTGTAATATGATCCAACCCAATTCATTTTTTCTATTTCCCAAAATAAACTTTAATATTTATATATAATACAATTTTCTCATCCTTATTTTACCCCCAGCAAAATTTTGATGATTTTGCCCCTAATAAAATTTTGAGAAAATATGTTCAATAATTCACAACACAACATGTTCACTATGACCGAATAATTTATTTCATTTTTGGGTTTCAAAACAATCCAAAAACATAAACTCATTCTTCTGATTTTTTTATGCAATCCATATAGGATTGCAAATTTCCATTTCCATTTTCGTTTCCATTTCCATTTTTAGAATCCTACATTCATTTCCAAATGATTCCATTTCTCCATTACGGAGAAAACCATAATCATTTTTAAATGTTTCCCATTTCTCTTTTTCTATTCATTTAGTTCATTTTTATTCAAACACGCAATTCATTTATGGTTTCAATGAGCTAGCGAAAGGACCGATTGAACATATGTAGTTGTGTAACACCCTAAACCCGGTCTAGACGTCCAAACCAAATTTTGGAGAGTTAATCATTCGTACTAAAGTTTCATACTATCACATTGTAGTCAAATTAAACCACACTATAGCATATCATTCATCATAGCAAAATATAACATATAGTTGTCATAAATTCCACAACATCGTAAAATATCAGTCCCTACTAGTAATGCTTAAAGGAAAAACAAAAGTTTGACCGAGCTTTCGCGACCCTGACCCGATCAAGACTGGGATCCACCTGGAACCAAGTCAATGAAAATGTGAGTTGTGAACTCAGTGCGTAAAGGAATATTCTAATAGACTTCATTCATGGTGAAATTCCAATTTCAGATATTCAGTTCATTTCAGATGTATTTGCAATTCAGATTTAGAGCAGACCAATTACATGTGTACGTATATGCAATTTTAGATCATAAACGGTACCAATCAGACTCAGATGTGATTTCCTATTACCACCCGCTACACACTATCTTTTGGCATCCCAACACACCATTAAGGACATTCAATGCCCAACCAACCCTGCACACCCTCAAGTGTTCGTTGACACTTTTACAGAGACGCGGCTTAGCTGCTAATTCAGTATGCGACAAGCACAAGAATCAGATATAATTTTAGTGGCAAAGCCACGATTTTAGAACAGACTTATTCTCCCTTCATAGTATCTCACCCCATGCCAATGCAGAATACAACTATCGTAACACATGTTTAGCCATTCCAATACATTACAAAATTAACCCAAACTGTTTAATAACAGAGTGACATCATAGTGCCTGTTCAATTATGTGATCCACAAACTAGTCTCAATATATCAGACAGTCCTCACATAAACAAATTTAGTCATTTGTACATTGGGGAAACCAATATCAGAGTTTAAGATTGTTCTCGACCTCAGAAATAGTCTCTGAGCCCAACCTCCTGTCACACAACCTGGGCACACACCCGTGTGCCTTGGTCGTGTGATCTTTAAGCACAAACAATGAATTACACGGCCTGGGCACACACCCGTGTCCCTGGTCATGTGGTTTTTAAGCACAAACAATGAGTTACACGGCCTGGGCACATGCTCGTGTCCCTGGCCATGTGTTTTTTAAGCACAAACATTGAGTTACATGGCTTGGGCACACGCCCGTGTCCCTAGCCGTGTGAACCCTGCACTAGCAGGGCTACACACGGCCTAAACACACATATGTGTGGCCCTGATTCAGTAAACAGTGAGTTACACGACCATTCACATGGCCTGCCACACGCCCTGTGCCTAGCTATGTGATGTCGACAGCCACCATTTTTGGCGATCCGAAACTTGCAAAGTAAGGTTTTTGATACACACCTGATCTCATTTTGACAGAGAAACGATACAGAGACTACCCAGAACCTATTTAGTCATTCCACAAACAATTACATCATTAATTCCAACATTTAGCAAAAATCACTTATCGTTAAACGTACGTTGAAAGGTTCGATACCATTCTATTCCAATTAGTACACTCACCTCATACGAAACAGGAGGAACCAGCCTAACACGGTGGATTACCATCTTTTGTGATACCCTTGCCTAAATAAAGTAGTCAATCGAGCGTTTAACAGAAAATCAACTAAACGAGCAAAGTCTCGTTTTGACAGAAAATATTAACAGAACGGAAAACACTATGAAAGGAAGTTGCAACGGAACTTACATTAAATCAGCCTCATGGGCAACAAGGCTTCACAATCACACAAGATCAATTGCAAGAAGAAGAGAGAAGAAAAAGAAATCAGAAAGAAGGAAGAATAACAAAAATTAAAGAACTAAAATGAAAAAGAAAAAGAACGATACGATACAATAACTTTTCCCTAAACTATTTAAGATAACCACTGCCCTTCCTGATATTTGCAAAAATATATATTCCTAATGCGTACGATGAGATTCAAACTCAAAACCAAACAGAATACAGACAGATGCTTAACCAGTGAACTAGCAGGCTCATTCTTGTCACCCTTTCACATAGAATTGAACTTAAGCGGATAGTGTGTGCTTGTGGGTTGATTCTAAAACAACAAAACTTTTAATGGTATGACTCGAAATCCAGACCTTATGTAACATCCCGGAATAGGGCTTAAATGGAATAGTGGTTACGAAACCACAAGGCAAGGAAATCATGTAAGACCATGTCAATACATGGCATTGATAAGTTCCTATAAGGCAAAGGTCCCATGTAAGACCATGCCAAGGCATGGCATTGGTGAGTTCATAAGGCAAGGATACCATGTAAGACCATGTCAAGACATGGCAATGGTAATTTTCAAAAGAATACCACGTAAGACCATGACAAGTCATGGAAATGATAAGGCACCTGTGTATCCTTAGTATTCCAAGTGGTTCAACGGGAAACTTTAAAGAGAATATCAAGGTAAGGTAAGGTAAGACGAGTTATACTAAAAAGGTAAGACAAGTTCATGCTAGAAGAGCAAAGGTAAGTATATAATGTTCATGTATGCTTGAGAAGGAAAAAGGTAAGTAAAATGTATTAATAAATTTGATTAAGTATTTTAAGTAATGAGTAAGTGAAGAAATTTAAAATATGTCTATGACAATTAATGAAGTTGCATTAAGTAGTATCATGCCAAGTACTAAGATAATTCTTATGAATGTTGTTATTTATTTGCATGCAAACTTACTAAGCTTAATGCTTACCCCCTTTATTTTCCTTCTTTTTATAGTTTTATCAAGCTAACTCGGGGATCGTAAAGTATGTCGGAGGTCCGGCACACTATCACGAGGATTATTTTGGTATAGCTAGACGTTTAATTTTGAGTATGGCATGTATAGCATCGTAGCCATTTTGTGTGTATGATATTATGATATGGCTAATGAATGGTATGTAAATGCTTGATAATTATTAGCTATTGGAATGGCTAATCAAGGACATGTTTGGTGTTATGTATGCCTAAATGCCAATTATTCCATGGAAATCATGAAAAATGTGAAATTAGCTTTAAAACAGTATCGGATAGCAGTAATGAGTTGAATTTGGAAAATCACTAAAAATAGTAGAAATGTATTTAGAGAGTGAATGAGATATAAAATTAAATCTTATTGAGTCTATTTTCATATGAAAGAAACAGAGTAAATAAATGAGTTGTATTTTATGAGATATTTAAATTTTGGTGAGACAGAGTCAGAGTGATTTCTAAATCCCCTGTTCTGAATTTAGAAATTCACTAAAAATTGTACAAAAATAATTATGAGTTATACTTTATATGTATAGATTTTTATTGACTCTAATTTTAAAGGAAATAAACGGCATGGTTATTTAAATTCTGTACAAGGAGAAAATTAATTTGTAGTGAAAAGAGGTCAGAGCAGCCGAACACTAAAACAAGGGAAACTTTAACTAATAAACTGTATTAATTGGCTAGATCAAAAATTCTGAAAAAATTTAGTAATAAGATATATGAGTATAGTTTCAGAGAAAATTTACGGATTTGGATTTTGAGTTTCGTAACTCGAGTTATGATTTGTTTAGTGACTATGACGCAAATGGACAGCTTATTTATAAAAGATGAAATAAATTATTTTGATTTGTTTAAATGTTCGGAAAATTTTTATTGATTCCAGTTTGTTCTTGAACCGTTTCAATTTCATGTTTTAGGGTCTCAAGGACCATTTTTAAGGACATATTGAATGAATGAAACTAAATTAATTTTAAAAGCAGATTTTTATGCCCCGAATTAGTAAGCTAAGTCCGGTAACGTCTCGTGCTCGACTCCGGCGACAGTCTCGAGTAAGGGGTGTTACATTTATTAGTATCAGAGCAAAGGTTTAGTTAGTTCTCAAAATATTTAGTATGAGTGTAACGCCCCCTTACCCGAGACCAACGCCGGAGTCGAGTATGAGACATTACTAAACTTATTTTAGCATTTAAACAAGTTCAAACAATTCTCATAGTAAACTGTCTATCTGCGTCACAGTCCCTAAAAAAATCATATATCAAGTTAAAAAACTTGAAATCCAATTCCGTAAATTTTCCCTAAAACTAGACTCATATCTACTTACTAATTTTTTTCTAGGCCAATTAGTACAGTTTATTAGTTAAAGTCTCCCCTATTTCAGGGTTTAGCTACTCTAACCCCTATGTATTACATATTAGATATCTTCTTGTACAGAGTTTCAATGACTATGCCGTTTGTTTCTCATAAATATAGACTCAATAAGGATTTCATACATGTAAGATAAAACTCCTAATTGTTTTTGTACAATTTATGGTGAATTTCTAAATTTAGAACAGGGGATTCAGAGATCACTCTGACCCTATTTCACCAAAACTTAAATCTCTCATAAAATATAACTCATTTACCTGTTTCGTTTCTTTCATATGAAAATAGCCTCATCAATCTTCGATTCCATAACTTATTAATCATTTAATTATATTTCTACTATTTTTAGTGATTTTTCAAATTTACGTCACTGCTGCTGACTTATTCTGTTTTGTGGCCAATTTTACCTTTCCAAGGATTTTCATGGTTTAGTTAAGACATAAAGCATACATGTTATCATATATAAAATTGATTAGCCATTCCAATAGCCAATCATTCTCAAACATTTTCATTCCATCCATGGGCCATATCGTAAGATTATACACACAAAAATGATTGGAATGCTATACATGCCATATTTCCAAAAATTACAAGTCATTATACCGCAATTGTCCAGTGATAGTGTGAGCGTGCCTCCGACCATCCCGATCTCCAAATTGACTTGTCAAAACTACAAAGAATGAAAAGGAGGGAGTAAGCATAGATGCTTAGTAAGTCCATATGCAAATAACAAATAACTTAACAAAGCAACTATACCAACCAACATTAGCATAATATCACCAAAACATATATCACATTTCTATTCATCATTCATCATCTTACCATATTATTGTTGTCGTATCAAGTCTCAACTCGAGGGTTAAGTACATACCTGTCCAAAGTTCCCATTCCACAAAACTTACCAATACGTCACTTGCATCTAGAGTATTCTTCCATATTACTAGAATTTTTCCCGTTGAACACATCGGAATATAATTCAGATACATGGAAAGTTTGCACATAAGTGCCACATATGTAGCCAAGCTACCATGTAACCCGCCCATAAGCAAACTCGGACTCAAATCAATGAGCTCGGATGTTCGCATCCATAAGTGAACTCGGACTCAACTCAACGAGCTCAGATGCCTAGTTACATCTCACGAACTCGGACTCAACTCAACGAGTTCGGACATTTGCATCCATAACTGAACTCGAACTCGACTCAACGAGTTCGGATGCCCAAGTATCCTAATCTATTCCTAAGGTTCAACGGGACTTTCCTCATTCGTACTCCTTTACCATTCTCCTTGGAATTCCAATGACGATACTTTGGTAATCTTTCACATTTTTCACATAATTCATAAAATTTTTGTATGTTGTCCAACAATTACCACAAAGCATAGAATTGCATGATAACAAATCATAATATCGTATAAATAGCATTAAATGATTTAAAATAATAGTTATATTACAATATTTACATATGAACTTACCTCGGTACAATATGTTAGAAATCAAGCCTATTCCTCAGAAACTTTATTTTTCCCTCGATCACGACTTCAATCTCGTTTCTCTTGATCTATAATAAAAAATTTAGCTTATTCAATACTCAAATTTATTAAAACAGTCCTTGACTTAAACTTTTGCAAAATTACATTTTTGCCCCTAAATTTTTGCATATTTACACTTTTTCCCCAAAGCTCGAAAAGTAAAATTCATCCTATTTATTTATGTTTTATGAAATGCTGATCATTTTTCCCTTCTATAGCCACATCAAATTCACACTCTAACATGTACTTATGAATATTAGGTATTTTTACCGATTATGTCATTTTACTCATTTTTACGAAAAATCACTTAGCAGAAGTTTTTTAACACAATTTCAAGCTTCATATTCTACCATAAAACATAAAAATAAATACATTTCACCTATGGGTATTTTTCCAAATATAAATCCTTGGTTAAATTATTGCTAGAATAAGCTAAATCAAGTTACCGGGACTCCAAAAACGTAAAGAACATTAAAAACGGGGCTTGGAATCACTTACTATGGAGCTTGGAAGCTTGAAACAAACCCTAGCTATGAAGGACCCTTGAAATTTCGTCCTAATGAAGAAGATGGACATATTTTGCCATCTTTTTCCTTTTTTTAATCTTTTAATTACCAAATGACTAAAATACCCTTCATTACTAAACTTTCAAAGTTTCCATCCATGTCTAATTTTTGTCCAAAACTTAGAAATTGGTCAAATTTCTATTTAAGACCTCCTAATTAATATTCCAAAGCAATTTCATACTAAAAACTTCTAGAATGCAAGTTTTGCAACTTATTCAATTTAGTCCCTAATTTCAAATTAATCACTTTATGCATAAATTTCTTCACGAAATTTTCACACAATCATGCAATCATATCATAGACCTCAAAATAATCATAAAATAATTATTTCTCTCTCAGATTTGTGGTCCCGAAACCACTATTTTAATTAGGCCCTAATTCGGGATATCACAACTCTCCCCCCTTTTTGGATTTTCGTCCCCGAAAATCTTACCAATAAATAGGTTTGGGTATTGATTCCTCATAGTTTCCTCGGGCTCCCATGTAGCCTTTTCTACCCCATGTTTTTTCCACAATACTTTCACGAGAGCGATACTTTTGTTTCTTAGTTGTTTAACCTCCCAAGCTAAAATTTTAACCGGTTCTTCATTGTAAGTCATATCCGGTTGCAACTCGATTTTCGTTGGTGAAATCACATGTGAAGGATCTTAACGATATCGACATAACATAGATACATGGAACACATCATTAATATTCTCTAATTCCGGTGGTAGTGCTAACCGATATGCTACCGGTCCAATTCTTTCAATTATCTCATATGGTCCAATGAAACGTGGACTCAGTTTACCTTTCCGACCGAATCTGAGAACCTTCTTCCACGGAGACACTTTTAAAAACACTTTATCACCAATTTGGAACTCAATCTCTTTTCGTTTCAAATCCACATAGGATTTTTATCTGTCCGAAGCAGCTTTCAAACAATCTCGAATCACTTTCACCTTTTTTTTCGATTTTATTAATTAGATCAACTCCGTAGATTTGATTTTCTTTAAGTTCGGTCCAATATAGTGGCGTCCGACACTTACGACCGTACAATGCTTCATAAGGTGCCATTTTCAAACTTGTTTGATAACTGTTATTGTAAGCAAATTTTACCAGCGATAAGTACCTTTCCAAACTACCTTGAAATTCTAATATACAACATCTGAGCATGTCTTCAAGAATCTGAATTACTCTGTCTGATTGTCTATCAGTCTGTGGATGGAAAGCAGTGCTAAAATTTAACTTCATACCTAATGCTTCTTTTTTTCCAAAATCGCGAAGTAAACCTCGGATCTTTATCCGAAATAATCGACAATGGTACTCCGTGAAGTCTAACAATCTCACTGATATATAATTCAGCCAACTTATCAAGAGAATAATCAGTGCGTACTGGAATAAAATGAGTCGATTTAGTCAATCTATCGACTATTACCCAGATGGCATCTTTCTTCTTCGAAGTTAATGGTAATCTTGATACAAAATCCATAGTAATTCGATCACATTTTCATTCGGGAATCATGATAGGCTGAAGTAGACCCGAAGGCACCTGATGTTCAACTTTTACTTGCTAACAAATCATACATTTCGATACAAACTCGGAAATATCTCGTTTCATTCCATTCCACCAATACATTTTTTTCAAATCTGTACATTTTTGTACTGCCCGGATGCATTGACAAACAACTACTGTGTGCTTCGTGTAAGATTTTCTGAATCAACTTATCATTCTTTGGTACACAAATCCGATCTTTAAACATCAAGTAACCATCAGAACCGTCTGAAATCTGATCCCGTATCAGTTTCACATTGCTTTCTCTTGGCTTGCAAATATTGATCATTTTTCTGAGTTCCACAAATCTCTTGTAAAAACATCGATCTTGCTCTCAACTCTGCTAGAATCGAACCATCATCAGATACTATCAACTGATTATTCATAGCTCTCAAAGTAAATAACGACTTTCTACTCAAGGCATCGGCAACCACATTCGCTTTCCCCGGATGATAATCAATCACAAGCTCGTAATCTTTCAATAATTCTAACCATTTCTGCTGTCTCAAATTCAAATATTTTTGTGACATCAAGTACTTGAGACTTTTGTGGTCGGAATATATTCGGCACTTTTCTCCATACAAATAATGTCACCAAATCTTCAAAGCAAACACTACAGCAGCCAGTTCCAAATCATGAGTCAGATAATTCCTTTCATTAGGTTTTAACTGCCTCGAAGAATAAGCCACAACCTTTCCCTCTTGCATAAGTACACATCCCAAGCCGTTTAAAGAGGCGTCACTATACACCACAAATTCTTTACCTGACTCGGGTTGTACCAACAACACCGTGCTTCATCGAGAACTTTTTCAATTTCTCAAAACTCATTGACATTCTTCCGTCCACTTGAATTTAACATCCTTTTGGAGCAGTCTAGTCATAGGAGTAGCAATCATAGAAAATCCATTCACAAATCGTCGATAATAACCAACTAGACCCAAGAAACTTCTAACCTCAGTCACATTCTTAGTGGTTTCCAATCAACAATAGCTGAAATTTTACTGGGATCAACCCGTATACCATCACCCGAAACAATATGACCCAAGAATCCAACTTCTCGAAGCCAAAACTCACTTTTACTAAACTTGACATACAATTGTTTATCTCTCAAAGTTTGCAAACTGTCTCATCCTTCGAATAGATCAAGATATCATCAATAAATACCACAACAAACTTGTCCAAGTATGGCTGAAATATGCAGTTCATTAAATCCATAAACACAGCAGAAGCATTTGTCAAACCAAATGACATAACTAAAAATTCATAATGGTCGTACCTTGTTCTAAAAGCAGTTTTAGACACATTTGACTCTTTTACTCGCAACTGGTAGTACCCAGACCTCAAGTCAATCTTTGAGAGTCATGTCGCTCCTTTCAACTGATCGAATAAATCATCAATTCTCGGCAACGGATACTTGTTCTTGACTGTCACCTTATTCAACTGCCGATAGTCCATACATAATCTCATGGAACCATCCTTCTTTTTCATAAATAATACGGGAGCACCCCAAGGCGAAAAACTCGATCTCACAAAACCTTTGTCAGTCAACTCTTGCAACTGTGACTTCAATTCTTTCAACTCTGTTGGTGCCATTCTATACTGAGACAATTGAGATCGGTGTTGTTCCCGTATCAACTCAATACCAAATTCTACTTCTCTGACAGGAGGCAAACCCGACAACTCTTCTGGAAATACATCTGCGAATTCACACACAATCGAAACTGATTCTATTTTTTTCTCAGATTCTTTTGTATTCAACACATACGCCAAATAAGCTTTATAACCCTTTTTCAAATATCTCTGAGCTGACATCGAAGTAATCACACTAGGCAATGCTTCTGATTCGTCCAGTTCAACCTGCAAAATTTCACCATTTTCACATTTCAATTCAATAACTTTCTATCTACAATTCACTATAGCATCATGCAATGTTAACCAATCCATACCCAAAATGACATCAAATTCATCAAACGACAACAACATTAAGTCGGCCGGAAAATAATGACCTCTAATCATCAAAGGACATTTCTTGCATACTTTATCAACTATGACACATTTGCCTAACGGGTTCGACACTTTAACCATAAATTCCGTAGACTCAATAGGTATGTTCATATTAGACACCAATTTCATGCACACATACGAATGAGTAGAACCAGGGTCGATCAAAGCAATAACATTAATATCATAAAGAGAGAAAGTACCGGTAATCACGTCGGGAGACGAACCATCTTCACGCGCCCTTATGGCATAAGCTCTAGCCAGAGCTCTAGCTTCAGATTTAATCGTTGAATCTCTGACTACATTCTTGCTGCTTGCCTCATTCCCAACTCTTCTCGAAGATTTTCCTCTCGAAACTGCACTATTAGGTTTTACACTCTGAAATTTTTCTTTCTCATTCATCTCCGGACAATCTTTAATGAAATGATCTGGAGAACCGCACCAGTAACAGGATCTATCATTAATTCTACATCGACCAAAATGACTTCTACCACATCTTTGGCACTCGGGTCCAGCAAGTCTAGAATTTCCTAAGTCACTTTCTCTTTCGGCACCACTGAAATCAATGTCTTCCACCAATAATAAGTCGAATCTCTCAACAAGGATATGGCACATTTCAAGCACTCTTCAGGTGTACAAGACAACTCATCAAATACCCAAATAGAATTCTCGAGCCAAAATTCTGCTTTCTCAGCATCATCATCAACATTTGCCCTGAATTCTTCGGCCCCTTGCTTGCGAATTCTGTCAACTGAGGTTCTATGAAATTTCATCAGATCCATACATTGAGACATCAGGGGTACAAGTTGAGGAATCAGGGGAGGTGGGGGAGATTGAGCATTCTGGTTCGTACGAACGAACTCGGTGTACCATGCATTCATCATCTGGAGAAACGCTTCCCAAGCCCCTTCTCCTCCTCCTTGACCAACAGTAGGAGGTCGACTTTCAGTCAGCACTACCCCTTCAGTAGGAGCTGGTGCATTTCCCTCTACATCATCAGCCACAGTTGGATCGGGATCCATTTACTAAAAAAATCATTTAAAAAAATCAAGAGTCGTCACACTATCACAATATATAAATATGGCATGTATAGCAAAATCCATACTTACACCACGTTAGTCTGAGAATCGACTAAACCTGCTCTGATACCACCAAATGTAACACCCCTTTACTCGAGACCAACGCCGGAGTCGAGTATGAGATATTACTAAACTTATTTTTAGCATTTAAACAAGTTCAAACAATTCTCATAGTAAACTGTCCATCTGCGTCATAGTCGCTAAAAAAATCATATCTCGAGTTAAAAAACTTGAAATCCAATTCCGTAAATTTTTCCTAAAACTAGACTCATATATCTACTTACTAACTCTTTTCTAGAATTTTTGGCTGGGCCAATTAGTACATTTTATTAGTTAAAGTCTCCCCTGTTTTAGGGTTCAACTACTCTCACCCCTGTGTATTACGTATCAGATATCTCCTTGTACAGAGTTTCAATGACTATGTCGTTTTTTATCATAAAACTATACTCAATAAGGATTTCATACATGTAAGGTAAAACTCCTAATTATTTTTTTTTTAAATTTATGGTGAATTTCTAAAGTTAGAACAGGGGATTCAGAGATTGCTCTGACCCTATTTCACCAAAACTTAAATATCTCATAAAATATACCTTATTTACCGATTTCGTTTCATCCATATGAAAATAGACTCATCAAGCTTTGATTCCATAACTTATTCATCATTTAATTCCATTTCTACTATTTTTAGTGATTTTCCAAATTCACGTCACTGCTGCTGACTGGTTCTATTTTGTGGCCAATTTCACCTTTCCAAGGATTTTCATGGTTTAGTTACGACATAAAGCATACATGTTATCATATATAAACTTGATTAGCCATTCCAATAGCTAATCATTCTCAAACATTTCCATTCCATACATGGGCCATATCGTAAGATTATACACACAAAATGATTGGAATGCTATACATGCCATATTTCCAAAAATTACAAGTCATTATACCGCAATTGTCGAGTGATAGTGTGAGCGTGCCTCCGACCATCCCGATCTCCAAATTGACTTGTCAAAACTACAAAGAATGAAAAGGAGGGAGTAAGCATAGATGCTTAGTAAGTCCATATGCAAATAACAAATAACTTAACAAAGCAACTATACCAACCAACATTAGCATAATATCACCAAAACATATATCACATTTCTATTCATCATTCATCATCTTACCATATTATTATTGTCGTATCAAGTCTCAACTTGAGGGTTAAGTACATACCTGTCCAAAGTGCCCATTCCACAACACTTACCAATACATCACTTGCATCTTGAGTATTCTTCCATATTACTAGAATTTTACCCGTTGAACACATCAGAATATAATTCAGATACATGGAAAGTTTGCACATAAGTGCCACATATGTAGCCAAGCTACCATGTAACCCGCCCATAAGCGAACTCGGACTCAACTCAACGAGCTCGGGCGTTCGCAGCCATAGGTGAACTCGGACTCAACTCAATGAGCTCGGATGCCTAGTTACATCTCACGAACTCGGACTCAACTCAATAAGTTTGGACATTTGCATCCATAACTGAACTCGGACTCGACTCAATGAGTTCGGATGTCCAAGTATCCTAATATATTCTTGAGGTTAAACAGGACTTTCCTCGTTCGTACTCCTTTACCATTCTCCTTGGAATTCCAATGACGATACTTCAGTAATCTTTCACATTTTTCACATAATTCATAAAATTTTTGTATGTTGTCCAACAATTACCACAAAGCATAGAATTGCATGATAACAAATCATAATATCGTATAAATAGCATTAAATGATTTAAAATAATGGTTATATTACAATATTTACATATGAACTTACCTCGGTACAATATGTTAGAAATCAAGCCTATTCCTCGAAAACTTTATTTTTCCCTCGATCACGACTTGAATCTCGTTTCTCTTGATCTATAATAAAAAATTTAGCTTATTTAATACTCACATTTATTAAAACAATCCTTGACTCAAACTTTTGCAAAATTACATTTTTGCCCCTAAACTTTTGCATATTTACACTTTTGCCCCAAAGCTCAGAAATTAAAATTCATCCTATTTTCTTATGTTTTATGACATGCTGATCATTTTTCCCTTCTATAGCAACATCAAATTCACACTCTAACATGTACTTATGAATATTAGGTATTTTTACCGATTATGTCATTTTACTCGTTTTTAGAAAAAATCACTTAGCATAAGTTGTTTAACACAATTTCAAGCTTCATATTCTACCATAAAACATGAAAATAAATACATTTCACCTATGGGTATTTTTCCAAATATAAACCCTAGGTTAAATTATTGCAAGAATAAGATAAATCAAGTTATCGGGACTCCAAAAACGTAAAGAACATTAAAAATGGGGCTTGGAATCACTTACTATGGAGCTTGGAAGCTTGAAACAAACCCTAGCTATAGGGGACCCTTGAAATTTCGTCCTAATGAAGAAGATGGACATATTTTTCCATCTTTTTCCTTTTTTTAATATTTTAATTACCAAATGACTAAAATACCCTTCATTACTAAACTTTCAAAATTTCCATCCATGTCCAATTTTTGTCCAAAACTTAAAAATTGGTCAAATTACTATTTAAGACCTTCTAATTAATATTCCAAAGCAATTTCATACTAAAAACTTCTAGAATGCAAGTTTTACAACTTATTCAATTTAGTCCCTAATTTCAAATTAATCACTTTATGCATAGAATTTTTTCACGAAATTTTCACAAAATCATGCAATCATATCCTAGACCTCAAAATAATCATAAAATAATTATTTCTCTCTCAGATTTGTGGTCCCAAAACCACTATTCCGATTAGGCCTAATTCGGGATATCACAATGAGTAAGAGTCTAGCTATACATGCCATACTTATATGTTGATAGTGTGACGACTTCTGACGATTTTAAAATATTTTCTTTTATAGTTATGGATCCCGAACAAGCTGGTGCAGATGATGTAGAGAGTAATGCGCCGGCTCCCGCAGAAGGGACGGTGCCACCAAATAGTAGTAAAGGCCCGTTACAGTTAGTCAGGGAGGAGGGGCTCGAGAAGCCTTCTTCCAAGCTATGAATGAATGGTTTGCCGAGTTCATTCGTATGAATCCGACTGTTAGACCTCCACCCCCTCATGATCATCAGACCACCCTTGTAGCTCCTCCAGTCATAGGTACGGTTATAAGAGAAAAGCCACCAGTTGATAAAATCAAAGAAAAAGAGCCGAAGAGTTTCGAGCTACAAAAGATGATGATGCAGAAAAGGTAGAATTTTGGCCCAAGAATACTATCAGAGTCTTTGATGAGTTATCTTGCACACCTAAAAAATGTATGAAATGTGTTGTATCACTTCTTAGAGATTCAGCCTACCATTGGTGGAAGACACTTGTATCAGTTCTATCGAAAGAGAGAGTCACTTGGGATTTCTTTCAAGAGGAATTCCGTAAAAAATACATTAGTAGAGGTTTGTTGACCAGAAAAGAAAAGAGTTTCTAGAGTTGAAGCAGGACAATATGATAGTGACTGAATATGAGCGCGAGTTTGTTAGACTCAGCAATTATGCTCAAGAGTGTGTGTCTGCAGAGGCTATTATGTGCAAAAGATTTGAGGAAGGGCTTAATGATGATATCTGATTGTCGGTTGGTGTCCTAGAAATAAAAAAGTTTATTGTCCTAGTTGAGAAAGCCTGTAAGGCAAGAGAGCTATTAAAAAGAAAGGGCAAAGTTAAAACTAAGACGCAAGAACGAAGAAAAGACTAATGAGCAAGTCATTTCATTCTACAACCAAGAGGCCTAGAGAGTTCTCCATTAGATCTAATTTTTCAGCTGGATATTCTAGACGAAACAGAGGCAGAAGATTTATGAGTCCGAAAGCTCAGACCACTTCGATTGCAAGTGTTGGCAGTGTTCAGCCTGATAGACCAGAGTGTCCCCAATGTGGTCGACGTCACCCAGGTCAGTTTCGAGCAACTGAGATAGGTTGTTTCTGATGTGTTGCACCAGACCATTTTATTCGGGAGTGTCCCAAGATGATTAAAAGAGAAGCAATACCGAGTGTAAGATCAGGCAATGCTCCTATCAGAGGCAGAGCACTGAGAAATTCGGGAGCTGGGGCAAGTAATAGAGGTGCATCTAGAGATTCAGTAGTGAGGCCAAATGTTAAAGCACCTGCGATGACCTATGCTATCCATGCTCACAAAGAGGCATCCTCCCCGATGTGATTACGGGTACATTTTCTCTCCATGATCCTAGAGTTATTGCTTTGATTGATCCAGGTTCGACCCATTCATATGTTTGCATGAAATTGATGCCTAGGATGAGTATGCCTATAGAATATACAGAATTTTTTATTAAAGTATCGAATCCATTAGGCAAGCATGTATTAGTAGATAAAGTATGTAGAAATTGCCCTTTGATGATTAGGGGCTACTATTTTCTGGCCGATCTCATGCTATTGCCATTTGATGAGTTTGATGTGATTCTGGGTATGGATTGGTTGACTACACATGATGTGATAGTGAATTATGGAAATAAATTCATTGAGTTGAAATGTGAAAAAGGTAAAATTCTAAGGGTTAATTTAGAAGAGTCAGATAGTTCATTTGCCATGATTTCTGTTATGTTTGCTCAAAAATGTATGAGAAAAGGGTATGAAGCTTATCTTGCTTTTGTGTTGAACACTTAAGATCTAGAATTGAAAATTAAATCAGTGCCTGTGGTATGTGAGTTTCTCGATGTGTTTCCGAAAGAACTACCAGGTTTGCCTCCTGTTAGAGAAGTTGAGTTTGGTATTGAGTTGATTCCGGGTAGCACACCTATTTCTATTGCTCATTATAGAATGGCCTCGTTGGAATTGAAAGAATTGAAAGCTCAGTTGCAAGAATTAATAGATAAAGGCTTTGCAAGACCCAGTAGTTCACCATGGGGTGCACCAGTGCTATTTGTGAAAAAGAAAGACGAATCGATGAGATTGTGCATAGATTATAGGCAGCTTAACAAGGTAATAGTAAAGAACAAGTATCCACTGCCTAGAATTGATGATTTGGTTAATCAATTAAAGGGAGCCACTGTGTTCTCCAAGATAGATTTGAGATCCGGATACTATCAGTTGTGAGTTAAAGAGTCAGATGTCCCAAAGACTGCTTTCTAGACTAGGTATGGTCATTATGAGTTCCTTGTGATGCCATTTGGCTTAACTAATGCTCCTGCCATTTTCATGGACTTAATGAATCGAATTTTTAGACCAAACTTGGATAAGTTTGTAGTTGTGTTCATTAAAGATATCATGATTTATTCTCATGATGAGACTGGGCATGCAGAACATTTGAGGACAGTTTTACAGATTTTGAAAGATAATCAGTTGTATGCCCAAGTTTAGTAAAAGTGAGTTCTGGTTACGAGAAGTTGGTTTTCTTGGACATATTGTCTCAGGTGAAGGTATCAGGGTTGATCCGGGCAAGATTTCAGCTATTGTTGATTAGAAGCCTCCTAGAAATGTATCAGAAGTTAGAAGTTTTCTTGGTCTTGCCGGATATTATAGATGATTTGTAGAGGGATTTTCCATGATAGCTACCCCGCTGATAAGATTGCTGCGAAAGGATGTCAAGTTTGAATGGACTGAGAAGTGTCAACAGAGTTTTGACAAGTTAAAGGCATTGTTGACTGAAGCTCCTGTTTTAGCACAACCAGAACCAGGTAAGGAGTTTGTGATTTACAATGATGCGTCCTTGAATGGACTTGGTTGTGTACTTATGCAGGAAGGAAAGGTAATTGCTTATGCCTCTAGATAGTTAAAGCCATATGAGAAGAACTATTCGACACATGATTTAAAGCTAGCTGCCATTGTTTTTGTGCTGAAGACCTAGAGACATCATTTGTATGGTGAGAAGTGCCGAATATTCACTGATCACAAAAGTTTGAAATATTTGATGACCCAAAAAGATTTGAATCTGAGGCAAAGAAGATGGCTAGAGTTGATTAAAGATTATGAGCTAGTGATCGATTATTGCCCAGGTAAGGCAAACATTGTTGCTGATGCTTTGAGTAGGAAATCTTTGTTTGCATTAAGAGCTTTGAACACTAGTCTAGCCTTATCAGATGAGTTGAGAGCTAAACCGATGTTTCTTGAAGAAATTTGTGAAGCTCAGAAAAATGACAGTGAGTTGCCAGCCAAAAGAGCTCAGTGTGAGTCGGATATAGAGTCAGATTTTCAGATCAGTTCTGACGGTTGTTTGATGTTCAGAGACAGGGTATGTGTACCGAAGAATGATGAGCTTATTCAAAAGATCTTACAAGAAGCACATAGTAGTTCTTTGTTTATTCATCCAAGTACTACAAAGATGTATAATGATTTGAAGAAAATGTACTGGTGGGTAGGAATGAAAAGGGACATTTCAGAGTTTGTTTCTAGATGCTTGATCTATCAGTAGGTAAAGGCCGAACATCAGGTACCTTTAGGTTTATTGCAGCCTGTGCTAGTCCCTGAGTGGAAATGGGACTGAGTTACTATAGATTTTGTGACAGGATTGCCGTTGACACCAAGAAAGAAAGATGCAGTATGGGTTGTGATTGATAAGTTAACGAAGTCAGCTCATTTTATCCCAGTTCGTATGGATTATTCACTTGACAAGTTGGCCGAGTTGTATATTTCAGAGATAGTCAGACTACACGGGGTAACATTATCAATCATTTCAGACAGAGATCTGAGATTTACTTCACGATTTTGGAAGAAGTTACAGGAAGCTTTGGGCACAAAGTTGAGTTTTAGTACAGCTTTCCATCCTCAGACCGACGGTCAGTCAGAGAGAGTTATTCAGGTACTTGAAGATATGCTTAGATGCTGTGTACTGGAATTTCAAGGCAGTTGGGAAAAGTACTTACCATTAGTAGAGTTTTCCTATAATAATAGTTATCAGTTTAGTTTGAAGATGGCACCTTATGAAGCTTTGTATGGACGTAAATGTCGCACACCTTTGTATTGGATAGAGCTCAAGGAAAATGAAATTTACAGGGTTGATCTAGTTAAAGAAACAGAAGAGAAAGTAAAAGTCATCAGAGATTACTTAAAAGCACCTTTGTCGATTGAGTTAGAGAAGATTCATGATGTATTTCATGTGTCTATGCTACGTCGTTATCGTTCAGATCTGACACATGTGATTTCTTAGATAGAGGTTGAGATTCAGCCAAACATGACTTACGGTAAAGAACCAGTAAAGATTCTAGCTCGAGAGGTAAAGCAATTAAGGAACAAAAGTATTACACTTGTGAAAGATTATGGAATAGACATGGGGTAGACGAGGCTACATGGGAGCCCGAAGAGGCTATACGAAAATAGTACCCAAATCTCTTCACAGGTAAGATTTTCGAGGACAAAAATCCCTAAAGGGGGGAGAAATTTAACATCCTGAAATAGGGCCTAAACGGAATAGTGGTTATGAAACCACAAATCCAAGGTATAAAAATTTATTTTATTATCATTTTAAGGTCTATGGCATGATTGCATGATTGTGTGAAAATTTTGTTTAAAAATTTTATCGATAGAGAGTTTTATTTGGTATAAAACACCATAGTTTTTAATTAAGGGCATTTTGGTCATTTAGTTATTAAAATGAATTAAAAACAAAATTAAAGGCCAATTTTTGTCCATCTTCAACCCCTTGGCCAAATTTCACATGAGGAAGACATAGATAGGGTTTTTCAAGCTTTCAAGCTCGATTGTAAGTCCGTTTTAGCCCCGTTTTTAATGTTCTTTACGTTTGTGGAGTCCCGATAACTTGATTAAGCTTATTCTAGCAATAATTTAACCTAGGGTTTATATTTGGAAAAATACTCATAGGTGAAATGTGTTTATTTTGATGTTTTATGGTAGAATATGAAGCTTGAAATTGTGTTAAACAACTTTTGCTAAGCGATTTTACGTGAAAACGAGTAAAACAACATAATCGATAAAAATACCTAATGTTCATAAGTACATGTTAGAGTGAGAATTTGATGTTGCCATAGAAGGGAAAAATGATCAGCATGTCATAAAACATAATAAAATAGGATGAAGTTTAATTCCGAGCCTTGGGAATAAGTGTAAATATGTAAAAGTTTAGGGGAAAAGTGTAATTTTGCCAAAGTTTGAGTCAAGGACTGCTTTAATAAATGTGAGTATTAAATAAGCTAAATTTTTTATTATAGATAAAGAAGAATGAAATCTAAAGTTAGACCGGAGAAAGAAAAAGATAGTGGACTAAATCGATATAGTTGATTGTATTTTGTTTCGAGGTAAGTTTGTAGTAAATAAATGCAAAATTCTATTATTTTATGTTAATGTAAATAATTTCCAGCATGTGTATATTTATTTTATGGAATTATTCAAAGAAGACTCAAGCATGAATTGACGGAGAAGTAATTTCAGAAAGTCCCGGTTGAACCTTAAGAATGTGCAGGATACAAATGTCATGACATTAGGGTTTAAGGATACCATGTAAGACCATGCCAAGGCATGGAAATTGGTAAGGTTTCAAAGGCAAGGAAATCATGTAAGACCATGTCAAGACATGGCATTGATAAGTTACTATAAGGCAAAGGTGCCATGTAAGACCATGCCAAGGCATGGCATTGGTGAGTTCATAAGGCAAGGATACCATGTAACACCATGTCAAGACATGGCAATGGTAAGTTTCAAAAGGATACCACATAAGACCATGACAAGTCATGGCAATGGTAAGATACCCATGTATCCTTAGTATTCCAAGTGGTTCAACGGGAAAGTTTAAAGAGAATATCAAGGTAAGGTAAGGTAAGGTAAGACGAGTTATACTAAAAAGGTAAGACAAGTTCATGCTAGAAGAGTAAAGGTAAGTATATAATGTTCATGTATGCTTGATAAGGAAAAAGGTAAGTAAAATGTATTAATAAATTTGATTAAGTAAGTAAGTATTTTAAGTAAGTGAGTAAGTGAAGAAATTTAAAATATGTCTATGACAATTAATGAAGTTGCATTAATGAAGTTGCATTAAGAAATTTGTGTATGGTATTATGATATTGCTAATGAATGGTATGTAAATGCTTGATAATGATTAGCTATTGGAATGACTAATCAAGGACATGTTTGGTGTCATGTATGCCTAAATGCTAGTTATTCCTTGGAAATCATGAAAAAGGTGAAATTAACTTTAAAACAGTATCAGACAGCAGTAATGAGGTGAATTTGGAAAATCACTAAAAATAGTAGAAATGGATTTGAATAGTGAATGAGATATAGAATTAAATATTATTGAGTCTATTTTCATATAAAAGAAACAGAGTAAATAAAGGAGTTGTATTTTATGAGATATTTAAATTTTGGTGAGATAGGGTCAGAGTGATTTCTGAATCCCCTGTTCTGAATTTAGAAATTCACTAAAAATTTTACAAAAATAATTAGGAGTTATACTTTATATTTATAGATTCCTTATTGACTCTAATTTTAAAGGAAATAAACGGCATGGTTATTTGAATTCTGTACAGGGAGAAAATTAATTCGTAGTGAATAGAGGTCAGAGCAACTAAACACTGAAACAGGGGAAAATTTAACTAATAAACTGTACTGATTGGCTTGACTAAAAATTATGAAAAAAATTTAATAAGAAGATATATGAGTCTAGTTTCAGAGAAAATTTACGGATTCGAATTTCAAGTTTTGTAACTCTAGTTATGATTTATTTAGTGACTATGACGCAGATGGACAGCTTATTTATAAAAGATGAAATAAATTGTTTTGATTTGTTTAAGTGATCGGAAAATTTTTATTGATTCCGGTTTGTTCCCAAACCGTTTCAGTTTCATGTTTTAGGGTCTCGAGGACCATTTTTAAGGACATATTGAATGAATGAAACTAAATTAATTTTAAAAGCAAATTTTTATGCCCCGAATTAGTAAGCTAAGTCCAGTAACGCCTCGTGCTTGACTCCGGCGACGGTCTCGGGTAAAGGGTGTTACACCTTAAAATCAATCGTAAAACACAAAACCATAGATACAGAAATCTAATTACTGTAGATTTCACAAACAAGTTCTTAAAATTTTGGGGCGTTACAAGTTGAGGATCAAATGATGTATAATTAAATTTTGGCTTTTTGACTATTAATTATAAACTCATTTAGTCACAAAGTCATTCCACTATAATATTGTAACTGAACTCTCCCCAACTACAGACCATTACGAAAGCAACTACTTAGTGCTCATCCAATGACCTTGTATTAATGTGTTACCCTTATAGGATATCCTTGATTGCTTTCAGATAATATCAGTTCTCCTAATATGATAATATTTTATCTCATGGTAACCATTACATCTTCCTTCATGAAAAGTCAATCACTATCAAATAGTGATCAAGTCATCCATCACAAATATGGAGGACCCGTAGCCACATTTATTTTTCATCAACCATGTAATGTCAATTAGAGGATATCATTTACCCATGTTTTGAGCTATGAATTTCACTATTCTGAATGATGCTACATACTACAAAAAGTTGTACACCCAACATACCAGCTTTTGATTCCTTATCTATTTGAACTTACGCTTTTATTTACATCAAAGTGTACGAGTCACGCATACATAGCCCGCCATTCACTCAGGATTTAGGTATGTCACACTATGAATGTTACAAGTGAATAAACCCATAAATGGATTCAAGATCTATTCTGCTTGGGTCATGTTCGATGTACTATCAGTCTAGGCAATCATATATGTGTCTCTATCTTCTAGAAGTTATCCATTTCGATTCCCAAGACAAAGCATCTCCCCAATTGGGCTTGATAGATGACATATTAGTCTTTCAATTGGTTTGCTCATTTATGATTAGATTAAGGACAATTTTAGCTTTGTATACTAATGCAAGCTGTCTTTCCGTACTACGATCTAACCACATAAAACCGCTTAGTATTAGTTAAACATTTAGACAACCAATGAGCAACATTTGCTTCCATTTTGCTTTGCATGCAAAAATCATGTGAGGAAAATCATACAAAGTATATTAATACAATCACTGAATAATTTTATTAACCAATTTGTTCGAAAAAATTACAAGTTTACAATTAGGGCACCAGATCCAACAGTTCACACATACAAGGGGTGATCCCTGATCATTCACCAATTTGCTGAATGCTTTAAATAAGCTTCACCTTTCCCTTGTCTTTGCTTGTAGACAGCCCTATCAGCTTCCCAACTTCACAAATACACACAAGTCACTAATGGATAAAGCGCATTAAAACTCATACATAATGCAAGTGAAACTAGGTTCGCACGTACTAGCCTTTTGGTGAACCTAGTTTCCTTTGTTGCGAACTTTCTTGAAAGTTATAAAATTACTTCTAAATGTCTAACCCAATAGAGAAACAGAGTTTTACCTTGAATCTTTAAGAAATCACACTTTGTTTTTTATTTGCAGAAATTTGACAGAAAAAATAGAGAAAGAAGTCAATGAAGATTTGGCTAATAGAAGGGTTTTGGTACGTATAAAGGTTTAAAACATGCACTGGAAGGGTTTTAATTCATATGTAACTAAGGTATTATAGAACATAAGGGTCTCCTAATGATAGAAGAAGTCCTACGTGCATGACTCTATTTCAATTAATAAAGGAAATTGTTTCCTCAACTCTTTGGTCAAATAACAATTCAACTTACTCTTACTTTCACCCTTTTTCTCAATTCAATCCCTAACTATTAACCAATCAATCTTGATAGTTAACAAAAAAATAATGGTTTGTTGGCCCAGACTCTTAAGCCTTATTCTAGGATGTTACATGTGTTATTGATTCACTTAGCGTGCAAGTTACTTATTTTTTATTTAAAAGATCTAATGTTTGTTGTATTGAAATAGCATAAGATGAGAACTTTGTGTTACTTTCTTCTTGTTCTTTCTTTTTCTCTCTTTGAATCACAAACACTTTATCTTAGCAAATTTTGAATCAATCTTTGAATTATCCAATTCTCGTAGTAGTATTATAAGAAGAAGACAATGACGATGTAAAACATGGACTAGGAATAGGAATTCCCTAAGAGCTAAATTATAACTATTCGTATCATTATTAATAACTCTTGTATCGACTATGAACTATAAATTCTTTTTAAGAATCCCTATTAGGGTAAGGCAGTAATTTTGATAGCTATGAGAATAAAACTTTTTTATAATATTATTCATTTTTATTTATTAATAAATGTAATTATTTATTTATTTTTCTTCGAATTTTTTAATATTATTCATTCCTTTTATTTGTTAATAAATGTAAATATTTATTTTGCATTGAAAAGTATATAATTTCAATTATAGCACAATAATTGAGAAATGCTAATTTCTTTATTACATTTTATCTTAATATATATTTGTCCCTTTTCTTTAAGAAAAATCTTACACCATCCCTTTTCTTTAAGAAAAATCTTACACCATGTTTAGTTGGGGGAATGGAATAGCATTCCTCATTATTCATTGAATGTTAAACCATTCTTTTATTTGGTTAAACGTAATTCTCATTTAATGAAATGACCATTGCTTCCTCTTGTCTTCCCGTAATAGAGAAAGGCTATTCCATGCAACCTTAAATAACAAAATAAAATTAATTTCTAGATTAATCCTTTAAAATTTGGACTTGAAAAATGTAAGAATAAAATATTTAAAATATTTTAATATAATTTAATATAAAATATTTTATTTCAAAATATAATTTTAAATTAAATATTTTAATATAATATAATTTAAAATAAAATAAAAATAATTATATTAAAAATATTATTAAATTATATATTCTTTATTTTTATTAAATTATATTTAATAATAATCCTATTAAAATTTAATAACAATAACAATAATCATTTACCTAAAAGAATTTTGCTAAGGGTACTCTGGTTATTTCAGTTTTTTTCCTCATGCTATTACAATATATATTTCATTCAACTAAACAATTGAATTACTAATTTGAAACACCTCTTACCCGTATTCAATGACGGAACAGGATACGAAGCATTACCGGACTTACAAAGTGAGCAAACATACAAATTTCGGGTCATAAATTTTCATCCAAATTAAAACCATTCACATTCAACCTAATATGAGCCTACGAGGCCCGAAACATACTTTAGAAGTAATTCGAGACTAAACCGAGCACTTAGGAAATTTTTACAAAACTTAAAAAATATTTGCTCTAAACATGGGTCACACGTACTCCTATGTGGGCAGACTGTCCGGTCACACACGCCCGTGTCCCTAACTCGTGTAACTCTCTGTTTTGCAATGCACGAACAATTTGATGTCACAAGGCCAAGTCACACGCCCGTGTTCCAGGCCGTGTGGTAAATTATATTTTCATAAAATAGGTGTAGACTTTACACAGTCGGGACACACGCCTGTGCCTGAGGTCGTGTCCCTCACACGGCTAAGACACACAACCGTGTCTTTGCCCGTGTGCTCAATTTTGAGCATTCTGTTTCTCAAAATTAAGCTGCAGGGGACACATGGCCAGAACACATGCCCATAGGGCAGACCGTGTGTCACACACGGCCTAGACACATGCCTGTGTGTCTATTCGTGTGGACAAAATAAAGGCTATCTACCAAGCCATTTGTCACCCTCATTTACACCTTTACACAAACAAGTTCAATGGCATAATCCATGGCATGTTTAAGCAACCAAAACATCCATAATCAAGGCTAAATCATATCATTCATTACCAACACTTAACATAATTACTATAGCATAATTTACCAAATCAATTCATACCAAACTCACATTCACTAGTATCAACATGAATACTTTCCTCATGCATAATTCTACTTAGATTTCCTAGCTCACCAAAGGACCCATCTCATCTATTTCACAACAAGTCATTTAACCATAATAAACACTAGCAACCCATTACAAAACACAAAAATAAGAAGGTATTAACACATATACTTATATAAATGGGCTTACAATCATTTTAGCCAAAATAAACCAATTACATGGCTAAATACCAAATCACCTTAAACAAATATAAGCCAATACATTTGGCCAAATCAAATGACACATATAAAAAAATGACCAAGTCTCTATACATTCCATACTCTCAAAATGTTTAAAATCATCGGTACCCAAAATAACAATTTGATAGTGTGATGTGACTCCCGATGATCTCCAATCCCGAGCTAGCTTGGTAACATTATAAAACATTAAAAATAAAACGGAGTAAGCTATATAGCTTAGTAAGCTCGTATGAAGAAATAAGCAACCTTACCATACATTAATCATGCAAGTAATATAACATAAGATAACATAATTTACCATAATCTCATGATCATAATTCATTTCCATCACAACTTACCTTGAAATCGTCATTTCACGAATTAATAATCATAAGCTTTGAGTACATACTTGTACCATCTCATAACAAATTTACACTTATTCTTATCTTTGACATACCCGTGAACCACTCAGAATAATAATGTCAGATACTTGGGGATCTTGCACACTAAGTGCGACATATGTAGCCAATGCTACCTCAATCTCATATCGCATAATTGCTCACTCTCGAGCCAATCAATGGCCTGCTCACACAAGCTATCAGTCAAGACGTAGCTACTCGATGCTGCTCACACAAGCTATCAAGTAACTGCAACATATGTCGATATACTCGGCCACCGGTAGGATGTACGAGACCAAATGGGGAACTAATTTGAAGAAGACGACATCTTTTATTTGATAAATTTTGTCTTTATTTACCAAATGACTAAAATGCACTTAATGAAAAACTTCAAAATTTCACCTAACCATATCCATTTTTTTCCACCCAAGAGTATAATGGTCTAACTACCATTTAAGGACCTCTAATTTAAGGATTCATAGCAATTAGACACTTTTAACATAGAGAACACAAGTTTTGCACCTATTGCAATTTAGTCCTTCTAGTCAAATTGGACACTCAATCGATAAAATTTTTTAACGAAATTTTCACACAATCATTCAATCATACTGTAGACCTTAAAATAATAACAAAATAAATATTTCTACTTTGAATTTGTGGTCCCAAAACCACTATTCTGATTTGACCCAAAAATGGGTTGTTACATAATTATAGCTTTATTCCATTATAACCCTATTCAATTCCAGTAAACCAAACGTGTCGTTAGTTTCTTGTGAAATTTTAACATTATTATTTATGGAAAAAGATTAACATCATTAATATATACGTTGTAAGTACTTTAAGAGTAAATCACACAGTTAATCACCTAATTTTCATAAAGTTTTATTTTAGATACTAAAAAAAAAAAAGGTTTACTTTTTAGTAACTTTCGTTAAACATTTTGATCACACGTCTTTACTTCAATATTATTTTGAAAACATTTAGTCAACCAACTTTGAATAAGTTTTTATTTTGGTTACTCATTTCTTTTTTCTTAATGAGTATTGTATCTTTAAATTTGTAACCTTCCTATAGCATATAAGCTACTAGTATGTTTTTGCGAGTTTGCACAACCATAGCGACACCATCAACTAAAATTTACCCCTTTTTAATGCATTTACCCCGTTGAACTTGGGCAGTTTGATGCATGCAATAATTCTTGTTAGAACATTGACATATAACTAATGGAATGTTTAGAGCATCTCCATTGTCCAATAAAATAATCTTGTCTGTATTGGTCGAAATGATCTTTCCCTCGTGATCTGCTATAGAGGAAACTCCTAAATTCTAGAGCCACTTGGCGTTTCAACCCAATTCCAATAATGCACTTCTTGAAACAAAAAAGAAGAACTACTTAGCATTACATATTAGAACTCATTAAAGCTCGATTCACGTCATAATGCTCGATAAAAGGAATGAGGGAAGTTTTAATAAAAAATTAATTTTATTTTTCAAAAAAGAAAAAAAAGCTTTGTATTGTAATTGTGTTTCTCCTCATAACCCAATTCCTTATAAAAACTTATTTTCCCTATAAAAATCCATGTAATTCACAAGAAAAACCTAGTTTTTCCCTTTTTTGCTAAAAAATTAAAATTAATTCTAAAAGAGGAAAATTAAAAATTAAAAAGATACAATAGTTTTTCAATAAAATCTCAAGCTTTCCCTATAAAACCTCAACTTTTTCCCTTTTACTGGAGAAAAACTAAAATTAATTTAACATGAAAAATATAAAGGAAATTTTTAAAATTAAAATAGTATTTCCATGTAAAACTTCAAATTTATCTAAAAAAACCTAGGTAATTTCCTTTTAATGGGAAAAAATAAACAAAACTCAAAAGATAAATTGGTGATTCCAGTAAAAAAAATCAAGTTTTTTCCTATAAAATCCAAGTTTTTCCTTTTATTAAAAAAATTAAAATTAATTCTAAAGAAAAAAAGGAATTAAAAAGATAAAGATAAATAACCAAAATAAAATTTTACTAAAGTTGGATGACTAAATGAGTGTACAATAACATTGAATTAATGACAAGTAACCAAATTGAAAGCAATTTCTAAGAGAGGTGCCTAAAATGCAAACTTTTTTTAGTGCCTAAAATGAAAAGTTATACAAGTTGGGTGATTAGCTATGCAGTTTCCAGGGGCGAAACTAGAATATTTATAGGGATCTTGAAATATTTATATAAAGTATATATTTTTAAAGTAAGCCCAACTGAGCCTACTTTAAACAAAGTGCTTTTAAATTCGAGCTAATATTGGTCACCCAAATTAACATTTTAAAAAGTAAAATAGGTTAAACGCTCAATTTGTATTTTTTATGGTGATTATTTAAGTTTATTTTTATCAAATTAATTTTTAAATACTACTTTATATTCAGATACTACAATTATGTAACTTTTTTTTCTATAAAATTAATATTTAGATACTACTTTGTATTACTTTATCAAATTAAACTGAAAATGTTACCAAAATTAATTATAAAATATCATAAATTATATAAAACAAATTAAGCTAAAAAAAAACTTTGGAAAGTATTGGGGACCAAACACAAATTATTATGTTTTTAGATACTAATTATATGGTTAAAATAAAATTATAAGAAGTTTTAAGGGGGTTAAAATGAATGTTCACAAAATTTAGGAAGGGTCAAGCCCTACCACTTAGACATGTTAATAGGGCGGCTATTCACCTAGGCCCGAAGGCCCCCCTGAAATTTGGGAGGGTTTGGGCAAAAGTATTAGGCTCGTTTAAAAAATGGGTCGGGCTCAAGTTTGAACATTCAAGGCTCGACCCGACTTGTCTCGTTTTAAGTTTATAATATTTTATATTATGTTATTTTTAAATATTATATAATTTAGAACACATTAAAAAATAAACTTATACTAAATATGTAATACTACTTTAATGTAAACATTAAAAAATGTTAAGATGACTATGTAAAAATTTTTGATAAATAAAAAATGTATAAAATTATTAAATAGTAAAATAATATAATATAAATATTTTAAAAAAAATTTAAAAATAATACGGGTGAGCCTAAAATGGGTTTGAGTTTGTCTTTTGCAAATATGAGCGGGCTTGGGAAAAACTTTTAGGACCAAATTTTGGGCTGGGCTGGGCTTGGGCAAGCATAAAGTATGCTAATATCATGTTAGGCCTAGCCCGAACTAGCCCATGAACACCTCTACTATCACCTAAAGGTGCTCATAGGTCGGGTCAGGTCGGGTCCAGGCCTGACTCATGTAATGTATCTAAACCAAATTTCGAAGCTCGAGCCCATTCCAAAAAATGAGCTTACTTTTTTTTCTTAGCCAGACCTAATTTAAGAAAGGTAAACTTGAGCTTGACCCGACCTGCCCATATTTGATTTTTTTAGATTGTTTTTTATTTAAAAACAATTTTTTTAAAATTTGAGGAAGGATATAATGAAATTCTTTGATTGGTTTTTCTCAGAGAGAGAAATGCTTCGCTTTTTTTTTTTTTTGACCCATGGGTCTAACAAAACCAAACCATTATACAATTAACAATTCCAATTAAATTAATATTTTGTACTATTTAAATATTCAAATTGACTAGAAAATCAAATTTAATAATTTAAATGGTACCGTAATTTATTTAATTAAATTAAATATTAAATATTAAATATTAAATAAATGAATTTAATAAAAATTAAATAGAATAAAAAAATTTAATAGTAATAGAATTTTTTATTAATTTAAATCCTAAAACTAAAATAATAATAAATAAATAGAGAGTTCTTGTTCTTATTCGAAACGCCGCATGGCCTTTAACCAATTCTGCACTTCAATATAATTACTAGGAGTAAGTGCTATAGCCTATTTCCAATACTCAGCAGCTTGATCAAACCAAGCCTCCACTATTTCAAAACCCCCCAATCGAATGGCTTGTTCTCCCCAATCAAAATAGGTAGTTCAATTCCTTCCCTTAGAACCATACTTGAGAGTTTCCTACCTCATACGGTTCGACAGTCAATTATTTTGGTGTCCCATTTTTTTACCTTATCATATATCCAATTGAATGTGATTTCTCATAAATCTATCGATTTGTCTCGAGTTAACCAAAAGAGCTTAATTACATGAGTTTCAAACTCTAATTTGGATGCACTAAAACACGCTAAAATAAAAATTTTCTAACACATTAAAAATAAATTAAAAGTGTCTATATTAAAAAATACTACCATAAATATAATAATTTTTTATTGTATTAAAAAACACAAATAAATATTAGAAATATTTTATAGCATTAAATATAATTTTTAAAATTTTATATTTTACCTAAATTCAAACTAATTTAATTTTATCATAAAAATTTAATGACTCGAACTTTGCCAACTATCACACAAAATTTACTTGAATCTAAAATAATTCAATCCCAAAATCACTGAATATGAAATAATTCAAAAAAATAACTCAAAATAATTTAAACTGAGATGATTTAACTTTAACAACATGAATGGAAAATCTAAATGACCTAAACAAAAAATGTCTAGCACAAAATAATCGGAACTCAAAGCTTACTTAATTTCAAAATAATTTCAACACAAAATAATTCTAAAATTTTAAAAGTTCAATTCATATTAACCCAATTTAAAATCAATCTGACTCACTCACACCATTGAGAGATCTAATTACTCCTCATTAATTCGATATCCTACCAATTGCTTTTGTTTAAAAGTTAATATACTGAGAAGTAAATGAATTTGGTAATTTGGACCTATTTGATACTTCAGATTTCTGTTTTAGACTTAATTTGTATCTAAACTTAGAAATTGTAAGTCAATTTGATATTTTTTAAGGTAAAAGATTAATATAATTAAAATACGTTGATGTGACACTAACAACTAAAATATAATGACACATGACAATCTTAAATTTTTCATTGATAACCATTTGTGTCGGTTCATTTCAGACATACTTTTTAAGTTTTTTATATATATTTATTTTTTATAACATACCAAATTTTTATATTATTATTTTGAAATTTAATATATATAATACCTAAAAAATATAAAAATATATAAAGATATTAGAAATATTATTTGACACTAGAATGAATTTGGACAACTCATTGTCTAGATATATTTAAACCTGGATAGCCATTTGTCCAAATTCATTCCAAAATGTTTTATTTAATAAATTTATATATTCTTAATTTTTCATAAATTATCATATTTTTATATTATTAAATTAAAAATAAATATAATTTAATATTTTATAAAATATGATGTTTTATACATTTTAGATTTTATATAAATTTTATTTTAAATATTTGTCTAGATATATTTTGTAACCTCCCCAACTCGACCTAGACAATAAATCTAAATTCAGAAGACTACATTAGCCACCAAGATGACCTAGAAGGGTTATCAGAGCTTTTGAAAAAGAATCCTTTAAAACATTTATTTGACTTAATAGAAAACTTGGTTTAAAAGACGTTTCACTATTCCTCAACGTTTTAATTATCATCTAGCAGGAGAAAAAAATGGGCATTTACTTATGTATTTATTAAAATCGGGGTTCATGCGTACTAATTAATAATCAAAGCATAATATTTTAAGAATTCAAATAAAATGTCATGCAAAATAAAAACAACCTAAGTCCTAAATCTCATGCCATAATTTGAAATAAATTATTATAGTACTTAAATAATAAAATAAAATAAACCAAAACATTAAACCTTAATAAATTGAAAAGAAAATAGGTAGTGTCGAGACCCTCCGGATGTAATGCCAGCGTCCTAAACTGGTGGGGTATTTGTAAGGATGAAAATTTAAGGGGAGGTGAGCTTTGACGCTCAGTGTGAGTCCATTTACAATAAAATCAATGTGACAATTATTAAAACACATTAATTAACATTGCATAAAATAATCATAGATAGCAATTCTGTAACATCCCGAAATAGGGCCTAAACGGAATAGTGGTTGCGAAACCATGAATCCAAGATAGAAAAGTTTATTGAGATTAATTTTATGATTTACCGAGTGATTAGATGCATGTGTTAGAATATCGATAAGAAATTTCAGTGATTCCATGTCCGATTTGCATATTAGGGCTTAATTGCAAAAGTTGATAAATATGAGTTCTAAATGCTAAGGGATTAAATTGAAGTGCATAATTGAATTAGAGGTCCTTAAATTGTAATTAGAACATTATATTTTCATGGACAAAAATGGATATACATAGGTAAAAATAACTAAAGTTTTAATGAAGGGTATTTTAGTCATTTTGTAAATAAAAAAATTAAAAAGGGAAAAAGATGGCAAAAATGTGCTCATCTTCTTCATTAGGCCGAAATTTCAAGGGTTCTCCATATCTAGGGTTTGTTTCAAGCTTCCAAGCTCCATAGTAAGTGATTCCAAGCCCCGTTTTTAATGTTCTTTACGTTTTTAAAGTCTCGATAACTTGATTAAGCTTATTCTAGCAATAATTTAACCTAGGGTTTATATTTGGAAAAATACCCATAGGGGAAATGTGTTTATTTTGATGTTTTATGGTAGAATATGAAGCTTTAAATTGTGTTAAACAACTTTTGCTAAGCGATTTTACGTGAAAACGAGTAAAACGACATAATCGGTAAAAATACACAATGTTCATAGGTACATGTTAAAGTGAGAATTTGATGTTTCCGTAGAAGGGAAAAATTATCAGCATGTCATAAAACATAAGAAAATAGGATGAAGTTTAATTTCCGAGCCTTGGGGCAAAAGTATAAAAATGTAAAAGTTTAGGGGAAAAAGTGTAATTTTGCCAAAGTTTGAGTCAAGAACTGTTTTAATAAATGTGAGTATTAAATAAGCTAAATTTTTTATTATAGATCAAGAAGAACGAAATTCGGAGTTAGACCGGGGAAAGAAAAAGATAGTGGACTAAATCGATATAGTTGATCGTATTTTGTTTCGAGATAAGTTTGCGGTAAATAAATGCAATACTCTATTATTTTATGTTAATGTTGTTAATTTCCAGCACGTGTATATTTATTTTATGAAATTATTCAAAGAAGACTCAAGCATGAATTGACGGAGAAGTAATTTCAGAAAGTCCCGGTTGAACCTTAGGAATGTGTAGGATACAAATGTCATGACATTAGGGTTTAAGGATACCATGTAAGACCAAGGCAAGGAAATCATGTAATACCATGTAAAGACATGGCATTGATAAGTTACTATAAGGCAAAGGTCCCATGTAAGACCATACCAAGGCATGGCATTGGTGAGTTCATAAGGCAAGGATACCATGTAAGACCAAGTCGAGACATGGCAATGGTAAGTTTCAAAAGGATACCACGTAAGACCATGACAAGTCATGGAAATGGTAAGGTACCCGTGTATCCTTAGTATTCCAAGTGGTTCAATGGGAAAATTTAAAGAGAATATCAATGTAAGGTAAGGTAAGACGAGTTATACTAAAAAGGTAAGACAAGTTCATGCTAGAAGAGCAAAGGTAAGTATATAATGTTCATGTATGCTTGATAAGGAAAAAGGTAAGTAAAATGTATTAATAAATTTGATTAAGTAAGTAAGTATTTAAGTGAGTAAGTGAAGAAGTTTAAAATATGTCTATGACAATTAATGAAGTTGCATTAAGTAGTATCATGCCAAGAAGTAAGATAATTCTTATGAATGTTGTTATTTATTTGCATGCAAACTTACTAAGCTTAATGCTTACCCCCTTTATTTTTCTTCTTTTTATAGTTTTGTCAAGCTGACTCGGGGATCGTAAAGTACGTCGGAGGTCTGGGCTCACTATCACAAGGATTATTTTGGTATAGCTAGACGTTTCGTTTTAAGTATGGCATTTATAGCATCGTAGCCATTTTGTGTGTATGATCTTATGATATGGCTAATGAATGGTATGTAAATGCTTGATAATGATTAGATATTGGAATGGCTAATCAAGGACATGTTTGGTGTTATGTATGCCTAAATGCTAGTTATTCCATGGAAATCATGAAAAAGTTGAAATTAGCTTTAAAACAGTATCGGACAGCAGTAATGATGTGAATTCAGAAAATCACTACAAATAGTAGAAATAGATTTAGATAGTGAGTGAGATATATAATTAAATCTTATTAAGTCTATTTGCATATGAAAGAAACAGAGTAAATAAAGGAGTTGCATTTTATGAGATATTTAAATTTTGGTGAGACAGGGTCAGAGTGATTTTTGAATCCCCTATTCTGGATTTAGAAATACACTAAAAATTATACAAAAATAATTAGGAGTTATACTTTATACGTGTAGATTCCTAATTGAGTCTAATTTTAATAGAGATAAACGGCATGGTTATTTGAATTCGGTATAGGGAGAAAATTAATTCATAGTGAACAAAGGTCAGAGTAGCCGAATACTGAAACAGGGGAAACTTTAACTAATAAACTGTACTAATTGGATAGACCAAAAATTCTAAAACAAATTTAGTTAGAAGATATATGAGTCTAGTTTCAAAGAAAATTTATGGATTTTAATTCGAGTTTCGTAACTCGAGTTATGATTTATTTAGTAACTATGATACAGATGGGCAATTTATTTATGAAAGATGAAATAAATTGTTTTGATTTGTTTAAGTGATCGGAAAATTTTTATTGACTCCAGTTTGTTCCCGAACCATTTCAATTTCATGTTTTAGGGTCTCGAGGACCCTTTTTAAGGACATATTGAATGAATGAAACTAAATTAATTTTAAAAGAAAATTTTTATGCCCTGAATTAGTAAGCTAAGTCTGGTAACGCCTCGTGCTCGACTCCAGTGACGGTCTCGAGTAAGGAGTGTTAAAAATTCAGTTCATATTATTGGATTTTCAAGTGCAATAATCATTAATATGTCAGAACTCACAGTAACAGTTTTCAGACTTAACCAAAATTCTCAGATTTGCCCACAATATTCATATTCATGCACATATATACACATATTCACGCATACATATCATTACATAATTTTCCAGATTTGTATGCACATGATTTGAACAATGCCATATAGTTTCGGATTTAAACGGAATAAATCCTACCACATCACTATACACTATATTGAGAGTTACCCAGAACTCCCTTCTCCAACACACGAGGATGTGGATAAACCACTACTGGTTCATAAATAATAACTGCCATTTGGCTATGGACACACAAGTCCCCGCAATTGGAATCTTCATTTGGCTATGGGTTCACAACAAAAGTCCTGCAGATGAAACCTCTTTTTTTTGTTGTAGATTTTACAACATAAACCCGTCGTTGGAATTGACCTTTGGTTGTAGGTTCACAGTAGTACCTGTAGATGGAATCTACCTTTGGCTGTAGGTGCACAACAATTTGCAGATAAGAACTGTCGCATGGCTATGACTTTGCACCGCCATTTTTCTTATAGATAGACTACTTGTTCTTTCTCCGTACAAATCGTCCCAACCAATGCAATGCATTATGGCATATTGAATTCAGACAAAATATGATACTATTTAATGTACTAACACATGGCAAATTAGTAGCATAGTTATGCTTTCTCATGTATTTAGTTTTAAATATCATAGGCATGTCATTTCATGCAATCGAAAGTATAGATATAATAGTAACATATATTATTCAAAATTCATGTAATTATCTTTAGCATTTTCCATTCCCCACGCCTAGCGTCATCTCTTCATAGAGATTTTAGCAATTAAGCCTCTTAAAGAGCCCTTGGTCGGCCACCTTGGAGAGCCATTAGCAAAGGAGCAAAGCGATGGAGCGAAGGAGCCTCGTCGGTCAGAGTCTTGGGTGATAGCCACTTTGATTTGGGTATAATCTTTCTTTTCTTTGATTTAATCTGAAAATTTTTGCTATGTGTTCTTTTTTCTTGTTACAACAATGTTAGCTTAATTTTATTTAAGCTAGGATGATTGCTTTGATTAAATAATATTTATTTGATTCATACTTATAATGTTTGTGCCTCAATCGATCATGTTTTCAATTAAAATCTAGTCTGTATTTCATTCATACATGATTGAAATGCACCTAAATTAGCTGAGCGATCCTAGCCAAATGACGGCTAATGGACACATAATTGAAATGTGCATGCTCAATTTAGATCCTAACCCAATTAAATTGCAGGTTGCATAACAACTCTAACCAAGCTCTGTTATCAACATAGTTGTTTGATTTGTGTGATTAAACTGTTTCAAACCTAACACGTCCCTATTACCTCACACAAATGATAAGAAACTCTTAGTAAATAAGGATCAGTAAAATGCATATTTATTAAGTAAAGGATTCCGAAAGGACCTAATATGGTTTCCAAACTCATGAAAGATCGAGTTGCCATTGAATGTTTTTCTGAATGTATTTGTTCAGAATCCTTTACTTAGTAAATACACATTTTACTGATCCTTCTTTACTAAGGGTTTCTTAGCATTCGTGTGAGGTAACAGGGACGTGTTAGGTTTGAAACAGTTTAATCACACAAATCTAAAAACTATGTAGACAATAGAGCTTGGTTAGAGTTGTTATGCAACCTGCAATTTAATCAAGTTAGGATCTAAATTGAGCATGCACATTTCAATTATTTGTCCACTAGTCGTCTTCTACTTAGGATCGCTTAGCTAATTCAGGTGCATTTCAATCGTGTATGAATAAAATACAGACTTGATTTTAATTGAAAACATGATCGATTGAGGCTCAAACATTATAAGCATGAATTAAATAAGTATTATTTAATCAAAACAATCATTCTAGATTATATAAAATTAAGCTAACAAACAAGAATAAAGAACACATAGCAAACATTTTTAGATTAAACTAAAGAAAAGAAAGATTAAACCTAAATCAAAGTGGCTGTCACCTAAGTCTTTGACCGATGAGGCTCTTTCGTTCCTTCGCCTTTGCTCCTTTGCTGATGGCTCTTCAAGGTGGCCGACTAAGGGCTCTTTAAGAGGATTTAATTGCTAAAATCTCTATGAAGAGATGATGCTAGGCGTGGGAAATGGAAAATGCTAAGAGAATTGAGAGAGAAGAGAGAATGATGAGGGATGAGGGATGATGAATGAGGGAATGAAGGGATCTTATTTCTAGGTGAAGAGAGGTAGGTAATTTGCTAAAAATAGCTGGGTTTAGTCTCTTCACACTTCTTCCATGAGTGGCTAGCCACAATTAGTGGAATTTGAGCTGATTTTTGCTTGATTTTTAAGCAATTTAAATGCCATAATAACTCAGGACTGAGACTCGATCTAATGTAAATCTTCGGGCAAATCTCTAATTTCTTCAACAATGTAAGGACCTTGTGTAATTAAACCAAAAAAGTGGTTTAAGTGGTCAGCCATGTGTAACCGAATTTGGGTTGACTTGGTCTTCAATTTGGACGGTTTTTGTAATCCAACAAAGCTATCAGACTTGTCCAAAATAAATCAATAAGTTAAAGGACCAAGGAATAAAATTTATCCAATTTAAATAATTAATTACAACCCAAATTATTAATGAAATATTTAAAATGATTTATTAAATATAATTTTATATTTTATTATTTAATTTAATCATGCATGGCCTATTTTATGTCTTAAAAATATAATATGTTCAAATAAATATAAAATAAGCCATTTTATGCATGAAAACTATATAATAAAGCATAAAATCACATTTTAATAATTTCTATGTCCTAATTTCATATTTTCACATATTTCATTAATTTATTAAAAAATTACTTAATTTTAACAATGAACTTAAGTAAAAAGGTGATAAATTACATAGAAAAATCCTATATATTTTTCAGTTTACAATACCATCTACCGAGTTCATCCTTATGGAACTATTGAATTATACAACAATTACGGAGGTATATTTAAAGTTAATGGTCAACGTCTCCAACACTACTGGGATGGTGAAGTTGAGCGAGTTGAATTCTCATTCAAATTAACAAACCCTTGATTTTTCTTGAACTCGTTTTGTAAATAAGTAAATAATTAGAACTTATTTTCTTAACTTATTACATTTAATTAATTCTGCCTAAGGAAATTGAAACTTAAACGGGACTGCTGTGACCTCTCCAACCTTTCCTAAGAATTAATTTAATGTAATTTGTTACGAAGAAATTTTCTTATTAAGATTTAAAATTTTTAAGTTTCATTTGTTTTGTTTAAATTTTAAATTTTTATGTTAATAAAGGGGGTCAAATTTGGCCCAAGTACTAATCAGTTTTTTTTCTTGAGTAAGTTTGTAAATACAGTCTGAGTTTGAGGCCCAAGACAGCAAAAAGGAGGGAAAAATACATACTTTGCCGCCACTTCCATTACTTGCCACCCAAGTAACCCTAATGTAGCTAAATTTTTGCTACATGTTACCCTAATTCTTCCCTATATAAACTCCTCTTCATTCTACTGTTTTTCATATCCCTCAAAGCAATTTGCTTAACCCTAAAAATCCCTAAATCTCTTTCTTGTGCCACTAGCCTCAAATCTCGAAAGAAACCCTAGTTTCTCTTGCCTTTTTGCCAAAATCACCTATTGCTGCTGCGAGAAGATTGCCGAAGCACCAACGTTGCTGCCGCACATCGTTGTTGTTATTGCCGCATAAAATATCTCATAGCTTACAATTCCGTTGCTTACACTGTTTCTTCCATGAAAAACTAGACTCAATAAAATTTAATTTCATATTTTATTTAACCTCTAACTCAATTTCCACTATTTTTGATGATTTTTCAAAGTTAGACTACTGCTGTTGTCTAAACTATTTTAGTGCAGAATGTTTATTTCCAAGTTTATAACACCCTTATTTCCTTTGCAGAATGTTTATTTCCAAGTTTATAACACCCTTATTTCCTTTCTCTACAATTTTTCGCATCATTTTCTCTTATTTCTCTTATTTCTCGACAGCAAGCAATTTCAGATTTTCATCGAATCCCATTTTCTGTGTTTCGGGTACACACCTGTATCATTTTCGTTGCTTCTGCAATACCGAGATCACTAAAAACCTTCTAACTTCACACAATTCCACCACTACTCAACACAAGGGAGATAGCAACCGAAACAATTTGCCGTTTATACGCTTACGAAATGATCACCACTTCGAGTCAAATCGACGAACGTTAATTCTAGCCTTACGATTGACTCCGTACAACACAGTTGCATGCTTGCACAAAGGAGAAAAGATGAAGAAAGACAACGAAAATGGAAGGGGAATTTAAAGGAAATTCTACAGCAAGGATTTATTATTTAGAAAAAAGAGGAAAACCAAAAATTGAAAGTAGGGGAGAAGAGAGAAAACGTGAGGAAGGTGGAAAAGAGTCGAAAATTTGAAAAAAAAACTAAAAAAAAAAAGATAATGCCTAAAAATCTGGTAACTTATCTCCTTAATTCTCTCCCTAACCTCCCACAACAACTCTACTACTCGAAATTTCAATTTGACTAGGACTCCACCACGCCATACGGCCAAGCAACAAAAATAATTCCCTTGCTCGCGTAGGGACTTGAACTCCAGACCTCCCACCCGCCAACACACACCTTAGCAACCAGACCAGCAGACCCATTTTGATATATTTTTACCAACTTTTAACTATAAGCCTACTGACTAAATGCTTGAACTTGGGACTTTATACACACACCTAGAACATTTAACCAGTGAAGCAGACAGATATTTGTGTCATTTTTTTACAAAAACAAAAATATACATTTTTGGGGCGTTACAATAATTGTTAGATTTGTGTGATTAAACTGTTTCAAACCTAACACGTCCCTGTTACCTCGTACGAATGTTAAGAAACATTTAGTAAATAAGGATTAGTAAAATGCATATTTATTGAGTAAAGGATTCCGAAAAGACCTAATGTGGTTTCCAAACTTATGAAAGATCGAGTTGCCATGGAATGTTTTTCTGAATGTTATTAAGCATGTTGATAATAAATTGAGTTTAATTAAAGTAACTGTCCTAGTTTTTTTATGTTATAATTGTTGCAAATTGTGTTTAATTTTGCTAAAATCTATTTCATTCATTTAGTTTGCATAATTAGAATAATTTGCATTTGTGATCATTGCATTTAGTTTAATATATTTAATTTTAATCATCATTTCTCAATCATATTGTGTTTTTATTTACCAAGTTGTTAATATAATTTTACAATTAAGTGATTTAGCACAAATACAATCCCTGTGGAGACGATAACTCAATATTTACTTATTATTTGATTGCGACTATGTACACTTGCACAAACCTACGCATTACACCTGCGTCACAACGTCATCAACATTCTCATAGTCTCTTCCACCATTAGCGATGGAATTTTCGACATACTCCTCCTTAAAGACTGGGTCCTCACTTAGAACAGTGGGATCTACAGGTGCAGCTATAACACCCCTAACCCTTTATCCATCAGTGAAATATTGAGCCTTATGGAGTATTATCGTAAAATCGTAATATAAAAACATACATTTCCAATCATTCCATTAAGCATAGCAAATTTCATTCACACACATGTATATCATCCCTTAATTGAGCCTTCGAGGCCCGAGAAACACTTTTGAAACAATTCGAGACTAAATTAGAAACATTTGAAACATTGAGGAAAAAGCTAAAAAAATTAGACTGTAGGGGTCACACAGCCATGTGGCCAGGCTGTGTGACTCACACGGATGAGACACAAGCCCGTGTCTCAGGCCGTATAACAATCGAAATAGGGACACACAGCCATGTCTCAGCCCATAGCCATGCTCGTGTAACTCTCTAACTTTGGTCACATAGATGAGCCACACACCCGTGTGCGAGGCTATCTAACCTTTGAAATAACAACCTTTAAAAGCTAGAAGGGACACACAGTCGTGTCACAGGGCCATGTGTCACACACGGCTGAGACACACGCCTGTGCTTAAGCCGTGTGGACAAGAAAATGGCCAAAATCAAGCCATTTCTCTCACCCTTTAAAACATGAACCTACAAGCCACTTGCACATATACACAAGGCCTTAAAACATACCCAAATTAAGCATAAAATGACCAAATCCTTATACCAAATGTCCATACAACCAATATGCCAAAAGACACCTCTATTACAAGTCATCAAATCTATCAAAACATGTGCATATTTATCCATCCATCAACCAATCATATATATAAAACATATTTCAATCATGCACATCTATTAAAATCCTTTCAAAAGCATACCATAACTTGACCATGTTGAGGTCAATTCATCACCTACCATTTGGGCCATTCAAACATGCATTAACATATTGTCAAAATAACACATATCAATAAGGCATCAAAAGTACCAAGGTTACATCAACCAAAATGACATATACATACCAAACTCATCAATCGATATAAACCACAAGTCCACCTATACATCCCATTATAACCTTGATCAAAACATCAAAATCTACTAATATAATCACTGGATAGCATGATAGATCTCCGACGAGCTTCTAAACCGATCGAGCTTCCGATAATTTATAAAGTAAAGGAAAATAACTACGTAAGCAATTAATGCTTAGTAAGCTCGTATAAACTTTAAAAATAACATTTCATTTTAATAATGAAACTTTACAAAATTGTATAAACCTTTACCAATGCCATAAGATTAATAAAGCCTATATAACACCATCAAATTCATAAGTTAGCTTACTTGTTCAAAACACATATAAAATAAACCATATATATACACATAATATTTAATTCATCATTTTTACCATAATCATGTTTCATTCCGTTTGCTTACTTACCATTTCCAATACCAAGAGTTTAAAATAAACCTAGTCAAGCATCATCAAACTCACATGTTATTAGATTCATTGACAATTATAGAAGCTCAATTATAACATAAACAACTTTCATAGGATACATTACATAAGCATCACCCTTTTCTTATAGTTATGAACCATTTCATTAAGTCACTTACCGTTCCATTCCTTTTCTTACTCATCTCATTTGCATAGTACAAAGTATAAACATAAAATTAACCATATGTGTTCCTGTCATCCACAATAACATCAAGTGAATTGAAACAGTCAATTCAAACTCAATTATATAACAAATCCATCAAAATTACTAAACAAGTTACCTTACCGAGATTTACAATCAGATGAACGACTTACGGATAAGAGTAAATTGACAAACCACCCAAACACACTAGATGCTCATAAGAGCCAATCGAACCATAACATGCCAATGCTCATAAGAGCTAATCCAACCGTAACACGCCAATGCTCATAAGAGCTAATCCAACCGAAACACACCAAACAAAGAGTATAACACGAGAGTTCACAAAAAATGTTAAACCTCGGCTTACTCGGGAAATAAATATACATATAACTCCATAACCATCTCCATTCCAATCCCCATAACACACAATATCTCGACTGTACTCTATCCCGTATTCAAACCAATGCAAACATCAAATTCAATAACATTTCAAAAATATTTTTTCATCAAAGACAATTAAATATATCATTTGTACCATCTAAAATATTCAACAATTCATATAAATGTTATATTTTAAACCATACAAACTTACCTGGCTAAATTTGCAGAAATGTCAAAGTACAAGGGCTATGTGGTAATTTTCCATTCTCCTCAATTTTCAACTCGATCTTCATCTAAATTAATAATTCCATTCAATTTATTAATTTAGATAGTAAAAAAATTTATTTTATGCAATTTAGTCATTTTTACATTTTAAAAAATTACCCTTAACATTTTACTTTTATTCAATTTAGTCCTTGGGCCAAAAACATGCAAATTAACCATTTTTATTGCAAAGCCATGCCAACCCAATATTGACAGCATCCATTTTAGCCCATTTTTGGAACAATTTCACATCAAGTCCTTGAACCATTACTATTTCAATAATTTAGTCCCTAATCGGTAAATTCATCAAAAATCATTTAACAAAATACTTTTAAATACTAACCAACACTTCAAATTCATCATTTAACATCTAAATTCACAGAGATTCATCAATGGCAATATTCCAAATATTTAACGATTTTAAAAACGAAGGCACGGGTTAGCTAGAACTAGTTGCAACAGTCTCAAAACCATAAAAATTATTAGAAATAGGTGAAAAGAGCTTACCATGAAAGGATTTAGGCATAACCGAACCTTGAATATACTTCCATGGAGGTTCGGCGAAGAACAAAACAAAAATGGAGAAGAAACATTATGTTTTCATATTTTTAATCTTTTCTTTTCTTTATTTTAATAATAAAAATAACATATAAACATACAAATTTAAAATAATTTAAAGCTTTAACCGTCCACCATCTTAAAAATGGGCAATTTATCCATTAAGACCATCCAATTATGTTTCTTTAATCAATTAAGACCTTTAAACTAATAGCGATTGACTTTTTCAACTATTACGATTTAGTCCTTTTTGTTTAATTAATTATCTAAACATTAAAATTTCTTAACGAAACTTTAATACAACCTTAATAACATTTATAAAAATTAAACTATTGAAATTAGAATAAACACTCAAGATAGACGTGGTAGAGGTAGGCCTCGTAGGGTTGCTATAACAACCTTTTTTTAGTGGTGTCGGAATAGTGATTTCAGGGCCACAAATTCAATGTGTGAGTCTGTAAATATTATTATTTAATATTTACGAATAATATATGGTGTGATAATAAATTTTGATTTAATGATTTTTGGTTAAATGGAAGACCAAATATGTTCAAGTGGTTTGACCTTAAGGTCAAGTGGTATTAGAAAATAAGGTATCGGGATCTTAATATTTATAAAAACATTTACAGCTCGATTTATAGAAACAAAGTCTCGATACCTTATTTTCTAATATCGAACCACTTGAACATATTTGGTCTTCCATTTAACCAAAAATCATTAAATCAAATTTTATTATCACACCATATATTATTCGTAAATATTAAATAATAATATTTACGGACTCACACATCGAATTTGTGGCCCCGAAATCACTATTCCGACACCACTGAAAAAAAGTTGTTATAGTAACCCTACGAGGCCTACCTCTACCACGTCTACCTTGAGTGTTTATTCTAATTGCAATAGTTTAAAATTATAAGATATATCTACAGTTTTAACATAAAAGTTAAGGCATTAGCTAAGGTATATCCATAATCTAAAATTTTCATGTCATCCAAAATCTCTTAAGTAATAATAATACCCACAATAGGACCGGCACTAGAGTCTCGTATTTCATTTCTTGCAAAAACTCAATTTTTCAGAAGAATTTTGTGCCATAGTTTTTCCCAAAATACCCTTTTAATGCATGCATGCAACTTGTTCAAATTTTTACAATCCAATTTTAAAAAACCTAGGCTCTGATACTAGCAAATGTAACCTCCCCAACCTAGCCTAGACATTAGCCCCAAATTTGAAAGACTACATCAGCCACTGAGATGGCCTGGCAGGGTTATCAAAGTTTTTGAAAACAATTCCTTTAAAAGATTTATTTGACTTAATAGAAAGCTTGGTTTAAAAGTCGTTTCACTATTCCTTAATGTTTTTATCATCTAGCAGCGGGAAAAAATGGCATTTACTTACATATTTATTAAAACAAGGGTTCATGCATACTAATTAATAATCAAAGCATAATATCTTAAGAATTCAAATAAAATTTCATGCAGAATAAAAACAACCTAAGTCTTAAATCCCATGCCACAGTTTGAAATAAATTATTACAGTCCTTGAATAATAAAATAAAATAAATCAAAAGATTAAGCCTTAATAAATTGGAAATAAAATAGACAGTTCCAAGACCCTTTGGATGCTGTGCCCTCATACTAACCTGGTAGGCTATCTGTAAAGATGAAATTTTAAGGGGGTGGGCTTTGACGCTCAATGTGAGTCTATGTACAATAAAATCAATGCGACATTTATAAGGACACATTAATTAACATTGCAAAAAAATATTTATAGATAACAATTTAGTTCATATTATCGTATTTTCAAGTGCGACATCATTAATTTGTTAGAACTCACAGTAACAATTTTCAGACTGATCCAAAATTCTCAGATTTTCCCACAGTAATCATATTCATGCACATAAATGCATATATATATATATTCACGCATACATATCATAAGATAATTTTCTAGATTTGTATGCATATGATTTGAATGATGTCATACAGTTTCGGGTTTAAACAAAATAAATCCTACAACACCGTTACACACCATATTGGGAGTTCCCCAGAACTCTCTTCTCCAACACATCGGGATGTGGATAACCTGCTACTAGTTCGCGGATAACAACTTCCATTTGATCGTGGACACACAAAAAGTCCCCATGTTTGGAATCCACCTTTGGCTATGGGTTCACGTCAAAAGTCCTGCATATGAAACCTACTTTTTAGCTGTAGATTTTACAACATAAACCCACCATTGGAATCGGTCTTTGGCTATGGATTCACAGCAATATCAACAGATGGAATTTTCCTCTGGCTGTGAGTACACAACAATTTGCATATAAAAACTGTCGCATGGCTGTGATTAAGAACTGTCACATGGCTGTGACTTTACACCACCATTTTTCTTACAAATAGACTACTTGTTTTTCTTCCGTACATATCGTCTCAACCCAAGCAATGGATTATGACATATTTAATTTAGACAAAATATTATAGTATTTAATGTACTAACACATAAAAAATTAGTAGCGTAGTCATGCTTTTTCATGTATTTGGTTTTCAGTATCATATGTATGTTTTTTCATACAATCATAAGTATAGATACAATAGTAACATATACTATTCATAATTCATGCAATTGTTCATAGATATAAATAAATACCACAATAATTTGTTCAATCATATATTCTAGCGTATTTCCTATCATCAGGGACCTAATTGCATAATTTAATTCACTAAATATAGTTCAGAACCTATTTAGGGTCAAAATTTAAAATTTTGTATCAAAAATATAAATTCTGAATTACAATTGTGATAGGACTGTGTGAAAGGGGTATACAATCGTGTGGCTAGGCCTTGTGAGAGAGTGTGGCCGTTTGGCATTCGAAAATTCAATCTACAAGGGAGATGTGGCCTAGTGGCAGGTCATGTTGGGGTACCGTAGGCCATGTGAGAAGTGAAAACCTAGGGTTTTAGGGGGGTAGGGCTGCGTATAGTGGTTGTGTGGTTCACATGGGCAACCCGCATACCCGTGTGGCTAGCTATTTGGTTTGACCTAGGCTCGATTTTGCCTCAATTTTCTCATAAAAGAAGACACACTTAACTTTCGAGGTTTCAAACAACGATCCTCATGTCTAAGTCCGATTCGAGATACCCATAACGAGTCTTTCAACCGAAAAATACGCAAGAATTATTATCAATTTTCGTGATGTATCAAAATTATCAAGATTTTTGGGAAAACTCGTAAAATATTCATAATTTATTTGAAATATTTGACAAGAATGATGTTATTCCAGAATTTTCGGGTTCTACTTAATTGGAAACAATAATACTCACCAATCTTTGGTGGGATTTTGAAGGTTATCAATGATAAATTCAACACTCGGAGGGGGAACGGGTTAAATTGCAAATCAATTTTGATTTGGGATTTCAAAAGATTAATTTCTAGAAAAGAATGTAAAAATTTTATGAAAAGAAAAAGGGGAATAAAAGAAAAATATGTATCTAAAGAGAAGAGAGGAAAATTTCTAGTTTAAGTTGAAAAGGAAGTAGAAATTCACATGTAATTAGGAAAAGAGATTAAATAGTTAGGATTTTAGTAATTTGAGAAGCTGAATGGTAAAATACCCCATTTTTTATCGAAAATGAAGAAAGAAATGAGTTTATGCTTGAACTTAGGTGCAAGGGAGAAGAAGAGTCCTTAACCATTAGGTTATTGCCCAATATTTACTTTTTTTTCTACCATATTTATTATATATCTTAGTTGGTCTTAGTTCCTTGGTTGCTAAAATAAAATAGAAGAAAATGGGAAGAGTATGATTTAAACCTTGGTTTTCTAATGAGTATCCTAAGTTCTTAACCATCAGGACTAATGCTTATTTCTCAATGATTAATTAAATTTCTAACCCTATGCATTTTGAGGTGTTACATATTTGAACATGGACAATTATTTCTCCAAATGCATTCCAAAATGCTTTTTAATAATTTTATATATTTTATATATTTTTTATAAATTATAGTATTTTTATATTATTAAATTAAAAATACATAACATTTTATATTTTATAAAATCTGATGTTTTATTTATTTTAGATTTTATATAAATTATATTTTATATATTCGGAAAAATATAATTTATGAAATATGATGTTTTATAGTTTTTTAATAAAATTTAAAATAATATATTGTATAGGTATAAGATTTTATTTTTTTAAAACTTCATAATAATATAAAATTTTAATATTTTATGAAAGTAAAAATATATAAAATTACTCAGAACATGTTTAGAATGAACCTGGACAATTTGGACAAAAATTGTCCAAGTTCATTATAGTTTCAAATCATATTTCTCATATTTTTATAAATTTATAAAATTTTTATTTTTTAGATTTTATAAATGTTAAATTTCAAAATAATAATATAAAAAATCTTATATGTTATAAAAATAAAAAAAAATCTATATTTACAAATACTAAAAAGTATGTCTAAAATTAACCTACACATACTGTTATCCAAATTCAGATGAATTTAGACAACCAGTGTCTAGGTTCATTCCTTATGTGTAAAAAAATTATAAATAGTTTTTTTGTCACATGTCACAATGTGAGGCTATCATGTGTTGCCAAGCTATTGGTTGCCACGTATTTTAACGATGTTAGTCAAGTACCTAAAAAAAATAGTAGGTTGGCTTACAATTTCTAAGTTTAAGTACCAATTAGGTCTAAAAAATAATTTAGATATGAAGTAGTTAGAAGTTGTCAAACTTAGATACCTCCATATATATAAATGTATATATATTAAATCTTGTTTAATTACTAATGTAACTTGCATTTGAAACAATAATTTTGAGTTGTGTAATATATTGACCTGAACTTAAAAATCTCTCCTGAATGCATGGAATTCGTGCAATTAATCAAGACAGAACTTAAAGGGGAAATGTGTAACACCCCTAACCTGTATCCGTCACCGAAACAGGGTTATAGAGCATTACCAGAGTTTACGATTCAAAATAACAAAAAATTTAGACATTTCAATTCATATCATTGATCATAGCAAAAGCAATCAACAACATTCATATCGTCCCTTATATGAGCCCTCGACACGACAAAGACTAAATTGGAAACTCATAGAATTTTTCAAAAAATAGTGAAAATTTTCAACACTGTAGGGGTCACACGACCAAGAGACACGTCCGTGTCTTAGGCCATGTGGACATTCGAAATAAGGACACACGACCGTGTCCCAGCCCATGCCTGTGCCCGTGTAACTCACTGACTTGGGTCACAAGGCCAAGACACAAGCCCACGTGCCAAGACGTGTACCCTTCGAAATAACCCAAGACGCCTGTGTACGAAGCCGTGTGCTAGGCTGTGTAACAGCTTGACTTGCAACCCTTTGAAAACTACAGGAGACACATGGCTGTGCCGCCTAGCCGTGTGTCACACACGCCCGTGTCTTTACCCGTGTCGACGAAAATAGGCCATTTTACAAGCCATTTTTCTCACCCATTTCAACATGTACCTATAATCCATTTTGCACATATACACAAGCTATCAAAAGGCACCAAAATCATGCATAATCAAGCTATTCCAACATGATATAGAATCATACAACCAATATGCCCAAAAGGCACCTCAATTCACAACCATTCAACATGTATATCCATATACATAAATTGGCCAAAAGTTCACTTAACTTATAACTAAACTTATGTCATAACTTACCAATTTGTTCACATATCAAATTCACATTCAAATATACCAAATTTACCATTTAAAAATTAGCATCAATAATTATATATAACAACTACATTTTTTATACCAATATGAACATGTTCAACTTCCATCATAATACCACATACATGTATTAACATATCAACTATTCAAAGTACCAAATCTACAAGCCAAAACATAATGGCTAAAACATCAACCAAAATGACATATATATACCAAATTCATCAATTAAACATTAGACATAGTCTACCTATACATGCCATTAAAACCTTAACCAAGACATCAGAATCTACTGATATAATCACTAGATAGTGTGATAGATTTCTAACGAGCTTCTAACCCGATCGAGCTTTCGATAATTTGTAAGGTAAAAGAAAAAAACTACGTAAGCGATGAATGCTTAGTAAGCTCGTATAAACTTTAATCATATCAATCCATTTCAAATATGAAGTTTATACATATCAAAGATAATCCTATTCAACATATTCAACAATTCACAAAGTGAATGAATCCACAGTGTCACATATACACATCATCCCTAGCATAGTATGATTTTATAAAACTTTAAACCCTTTCAAATTTTCTTATTTTCATTTGCATTTCATTACTTTCCATTGCATTTACTATCTTTAGTTTAAATAATAACATCAATTCAACTCATCATTCCCTTTTTCATCATTTTACACTTCAAGTATGAACCTAGTATTTCATTACCTTTCTACACCCGTTTCATATGCATATCACACGAGACATAAACATATCATTCAACCATAGCCACAAGCAGGTGCATTTAAACATAATTCTTTTTGGAACTAACCACATGATAAACCATTTCAATAGAAATTACATAATTTAAAGCTTACCACCCTTTCATGATCACAAGCATATTTTGATTTAGGCACTTACCATTTTGATACATAACTTATAAGTTTAACATGGCATAATCCAACCACAACTTGGCCAAAGCCTAAACATGTACACCAAACATGTTAGCCAAATAAACATATAACATAAGCATTATAAACATGAATGAGCACAACACTTATTCATATATCATATACATATATCATCCATTTCCACTTTCAATATACCATGTAATACCATTTCAACGAAATTCACATGTATCTATATCATAGATCATATCGAACTCTTACCACTTCATATCTGAATAATGCCCATTGAACCATTTAGAAAACCGTTGGATACCTAGGATAGCTCATACATAGTGTGCTAACTCACATAACTGTAATTCGTCAATTCCTGTACATGTATGTTCACGCAAGCTGTGAATCAGAATGCTCACATGAGCTATGAAAATGGGCTTGCTCACATGAGCTGTGGAGTATCCGCAACACATGTTGGACCTTAGTTGTAACACCCCTAACCCGTAACCATCAATGGATTAGGGTTACGAGCTATTACCAGATAGACAGAACATTTCAGAACAATTCAGAATCATAGATATCACATAACATTAATATATAAGCATTCATCAACAATTTATCCCTAATGATGGTCTACGAGACCTAAAACATACTTTTAAGTACATTCGGGACTAAACCGAACACATTCATAAATTTCAGAACTCAAAAAAAATTTCAATTTTGTTGAGGTCACACGTCTGTGTGACCAGGCCATATGCCTCACATGGGCACCAGACACGCCCATGTGATCCAATCTTGCCAAAACAGAGTATATATACTAAATTTCACCAACGACCAACAGACACGCCTGTGTGCTATGGCCACGTGATACTTAGCTAGCTACTGACTTGAGGCCACGGCCATATGACACACCTATGTGTCTTAACAGTGTGATCTTAAGAGGTTACTGCTTTGCATACACGGCCACAAGGCACGCCCATGGTCCCTGGCCGTGTGGTTCAATACAGGCTTGGTTTAAGCCAACTTGCCACCCCTTTATGGGTTAATCCTACAAGCAATATTAAACAACATTTATACCAAAACTTTCAGCCAATTTCATTCTAAAAATATGCTTCATTATAACTAAATCATCATTATTCAATAATCTATTCAAATCCATACCAAAACACATTAAAAATCTTATTACAACAACATGCCAAAATGCTCATCTCATAGCTCACATATGCCACCTTGTATCTCATGCTTAAACTTACCATTTTCTCAACTTGGCATATTTCAAAATGATCACCTCATACAAGGCTATATAACCATTATAAGCATACACAATTTGACATCACAAACCATTTACCAAAACTAAGCACAACATACCATTTACTAGCCACTCTCATGGCATAACATATATACATTTCAAAGCTTAAATACATAGACATTCTAGCCTACACATGCCATACTTGAATATATTTACACTTTCAAAAATACCAAATTAAGGTTATATAGTGTCGTGACGATCCTTGATGACCCCCGAGCTTGCAGTAGCTTCAATATCTATAAAACAATGCAAACACACACAAAGTAAGCTTTCCAAAAGCTTAGTAAGCTCGTACTATAATTATTAACAATATATAAAACATAAAACATCAACACATAAGTATTTACATATTTTCAATCCATATCACCATATTAATTCCATGATTTGCACACATATAATCTCATCTCCATATAGGTATCATACATACCTGAAGCTGTCCGTACTTCTTCACTTACATACTCACCTTTCATTCAATATTAGAATACTTTCAGTCGATCATTCGTACTTTAAACATCCACACACTTAGTGTCGTAAGGGTTAGCTGGAACTAAAATGATTCCACTCACTTAGTGCCATTTCAATTAACCGAAGTTAAATCGGTATCGCACACTTAGTGCCTTATATAGCCGAAGCTATTCCAACTCGCACACTTAGTGCCATTTGCAGCTGAAGCTAAATTAAACCACACACTTAGTGCTAATCATAGTTAAATATCATTGTACTCAAACCGTAATCACATATCAATACAATTTATGCATTGTAATCGCATTAAAACATAACTTTAACATCATTTATCATGTACGAACTTACCTCGTATTCGGAATTGTCGATTTGAATTGTTTACTCGATAGCCTTCGACTTCCCTCGATCTAAATCTGAATTCCTCCTTTCTTGATCTAGATGTATTCAAAATTAACCCTTTTTATTCACCAATTAATTCAATTCAATCCATAAACACATATTTAGGGTATTTTGCAAACTATCCCTCACATTTTCACATTTCGACACTTTAGTCCCTATTTCACAAAATCATAAAATACACATAATTTGCATATACACAAGTTTAGCCGAATTCTCCTAGCTCTCATACAAGTCCAAACATTTCATTTATTTCATATTTTAGTCCCTCAAAAATAACATTTTTACAATTTAGCCCAAATTGCTCAAATTCATCAAAAATCCAAAGACAAAACATGTAAACCCAACATCAAGCTTCCATATTTCACCATTTAACAACACAAAACTCATGAATTCATCCATGGCATATTTCAAATTCATCATCAAAATAAAAAATTAAGGCATGGGCTTGCTAGAGCAATTAACAACAATCACAAAAACGTAGAAATTATCAAAAATTGAAACAAAAAAAATACTCGAATTAAGCTTTCAATGTGCCGAAACCCTTAAAGCTTTTATTCTTTCTTTTTGTTCTTCAATTTCGGTGGATGAGCACATATTATGGCATCATTTTCTAATTTGTTTTCATATAATTTACTTTAATATGTATATTACCATATTACCCATGCATTAAAACATTGATATGCCAACAACTAATGTCCACTAATGTCATTTAATAACCACATAAGGACCTCACAATTATAAAGCCAAGTCAAATAGGCATTTTTAACATCTAGCACACAACTTTTACATTTTACGTGTTTAGGTCCTTTTTGCAAATTAAGTACACAAACAGTTAAATTTTTACACGAGACTTTCACACATGCTAATTCATACATCATAAGCACGGAAAATAATATTTAAATATTTTTCTAACTTGGATATGTGGTCCTAAAAATACTGTTTCGACTAGGGTTAAAACTGGACTGTTACAATTCTCCCCCTAAGGGATTTTCGTCCTCAAAAATCTTACCGTTAAACAGATTTGGATATTGCTGTCTCATTGAATCTTCAGGCTCCCACGTGGCCTTTTCAATTCCATGTCGATGCCACATCACTTTAACTAATAGAATTTTCTTATTTCGTAACTCTTTAACTTCACGAGCTAAGATACGAATTGGCTTTTCTTTGTAAGTCATATCAGACTAAATTTCAATCTCAAATGAAGGAATTACATGCAAAGGATTGGATTTGTATCGTCGAAGCATTGATACATGAAATACATTATGAATCTTTTCCAGCTCTGGTGGTAACAATAATCTATAAGCAACTGGCCCAATACGCTCGATAATTTTATACGGTCTGATGAACCTCGGACTCAACTTGCCTTTTCTACCAAACCGAAGCACTTTCTTCCATGAAGACACATTCAAAAACACCTTGTTGCCAATCTCAAACTCAATGTCTTTTCTTTTCAAATTCGCATATGATTTTTGATGATCAGAAGCTACTTTCAAACTATCTTGGATTACTTTGACTTTCTGTTCGGTTTCTTTTATCAAGTAAATACTGTGAATCTTGTTTTCGTTGAGCTCAGTCCAATACAAAGGTGTACGGCATTTGTGACCATATAAAGCCTCGTATGATGTCATTTTAATGCTTGATTGAAAACTGTTATTATACACAAATTCAATCAAAGGAAGATATTGTTCCCACGTACCTTCAAACTCAAGAATGCAACATCTCAACATATCCTCGAGTATCTAAATAATTCACTCAGATTGGCCATCCGTTTGCTGATGAAAAGCAGTACTAAAGTGTAATTTAGTACCTAATGCATCTTCCAACTTTTACCAAAATCGTGATGTAAATCTCGGGTCTCTATCTGACACTATCGACAATGGCACACCATGCAATTTCACAATATCAGAAATGTATAACTCAGCTAATTTAACAAGTGAGTAATCGGATCGAATCAGAATAAAATGAGCTAATTTCTTCAATCGATCAACTACAACCCAAATTGTATCTTCCTTACTCGGAGACAAGGGCAAACCCAAAACAAAATCCATGGTGACTCGATCCCATTTCCACTCTGGAATCATAATCGGTTGTAACAAACCAGATGGCACCTGATGTTCAACTTTAACTTGTTGACATATCAAACATTTAGAAACAAAATCAGAGATATCTCTCTTCATTCTAAACCACCAATAATATTGTTTCAATTCATTATACATTTTCGTACTACCCGGATGCACAGATAAACAACTATTGTGAGCTTCACTCAGAATCATTTGAATTAACTCTGGATTTCTCAGAATACAAATTTGATCTCGAAATCTCAAGCAATCATCTTTATCAACTCTGAATTCTGGATCAGACTCTACATCACACTGAGCTCTTTTAGCCAAAATCTCATTATCAACCTTTTGAGCTTTGATAATCTGTTGTAAGAACAAAGGTCTTGCTTTTAATTTAGCTAAAACTGAACTATCATCAGACAAAACCAAATGAGTATTCATTGCACACAAAGCAAACAATAATTTCTAACTTAAGGCATCAGCAACAACATTTGCTTTTCCCGGATGATAATCTATCACAAGTTCGTAGTCTTTTAGTAGTTCAAGCCATCTTCTTTGCCGCAGATTCAAATCTTTTTGAGTCATCAAATACTTCAAACTTTTATGATCAAAGTATACATGACACTTTTCACCGAACAAGTAATGGCGCCAAATCTTTAGAGCAAACACAATCGCAGCTAATTCAAGATCATCCGTCGGATAGTTCTTTTCATGCGGCTTCACCTGTCTCAAAGCATAAGCAATGACTTTTCCTTCTTGCATTAGAACACATCCCAAACCAATTAATGAAGCATCACTGTAAATCACAAATTCTTTACCCAATTCAGGTTGTACTAATACCGGAGCTTTAGTCAACAAAGCTTTCAACTGATCAAAGTTGTTCTGACACTTTTCAAACCACTCAAACTTCACATCTTTCTGAAGCAGTTTTGTTAACAGAGTTGCGATCATCGAAAAACCTTTCACGAATCTTCTATAAAAACCCGCAAGGTCTAAAAAACTACAGACTTCAGATACATTCCTCGGAGGTTTCCAATACAAAATAGCAAAAATTTTACTCAAATTAACTCGAATACCAGATGCTGATACAATATGACCCAGGAAACCAACTTCTCTGTAATGCCCCAAAAATCCTGAAACCTAAAAATCTCGAAACCCAAAAATCCTGAAATCTTGAAATTTTCTTTTTATGCTTAGTAATTCTGGTTAAGTGTTAATTACGCGATGGTAGGTCTTGGTCAAGGTTTGAGTTCGAATCTAAGAGTAGAAGAAATTATAGCTTAATTATTAAAAGAACCCTGATGGCAAATAGTTGGGCTTTTAAATAAATATAAGGGAAAATAGCATCAAAAAGCCCTGTGGTGGAGTGGCTAAGTGACGCCACTTAAGGGGTAGGGAGGTGGCGTTAGCAGCTAGCAAGGAGATTCAAGGTTCGAATCTTAGCTTAGTGTTTTTTTGAAGTTTAATTTTGGCCTTCTAGAAGGATGGAAGTGGCGTGAAGATGGACTCCAAGGGGAGTGTTTAGAAGAGAAAATTAAGGAAAAGATCAAAGGGTTATCAGAGAAAAAAAACGAGGAGATGAGAAGGGAGAAGTGATGGAGTCGAATTGGGAATTGGGCATGAAAAATTCGGCTATAAGGGCTATAAATAGAGGCCGAATACAAAGTTTTCAGGCTACTGCCAAAATTCTTCTTCACCTTGTTACCGAAAACCCTTTTATTTTTCAAGATCAAAAAGCCGAAAACCCTTTTATTTTTCTTTCTTTTTTTTCTGCCGATTTTTATTCTTCTTTATTTTACTTAGCCAATTTCTTCTTCTACTATTCTTCTTCTTTAATCTGTACAAAATAAACCTTATTCACCATACTTAGTTTGAAAAGCCAAAGAACTGAATCTTCCAAGGGTCGAATACTCTTTGACTAAATCTAGTGTAAATGTTGCTCTTCCAATCAATTTTCTTTGTTAGTATCAATTATTGTCCCTCACTCTTTCTAATCAACTTTGGTAGGGAATTAGTGTAACATCCTGATTTTCGGGTTTTTGTAATTTTTGAGAATTTGGTAAGTTTTTAAAATTTGGTATTTGGTATTGAAAATTCATAGTTGGAATATGTAAATGGGCCTATGGAAGGCCCACGTGCTGGCCAAAACCTGGAAGAATTTTTAAATTTTGGACTTAAGGAGTTAGGGGCATTGGATAGGTGGCCTTATTAATAGACGAGGGTAAAATGTAACATAAAAGAGCCCTTGGCAAGGTGGCTAAGTGACGCCACTAAGGAGCTAAAAAAGTGGCGTGTAAGTGGTTGAGGAGAGCCAAGGTTTGATTCTTTAAGCTGGCAATTGTGGTGTTCTTTTTATGTCTTAAGCAGGTAGGAGTTTAAAGTTGAATGAAACTCTGTTGGAGAGAGTTTGAATCAGTCAAATGCATGGATTAAAGAGTGATAAGGGGAGAGATTTTGGGGATTTGGAGAGAAGCTAAGAGTTGGCGAATAGTGGGAATTGGAGAGGGATTTACAGAGGATATTTGGCTAGTATTTGGGCATTTAGGGACTTAGTTGTGCCGTTTTCTTCTGTGTAAACACCATAGGATTATTCTTTTCTTCTCTTTTTCTTCTCTAGCCGAAACTACCACCTTTTCCATCCATTTTTTTTCTTTCCTTTTCTTTTCCGAAACCAGCCTACTATTCCATTCTTTTCAACTACTACTTCCTTTCTATCTTCACCTTTGCCAAATAGCCAAGAGCTGAAACTTTTTGAAGGTTGGTGGTGTCAATTTCTTTGAGACCAGTATCCTACTGTTCTCTTCAATTGTTGTGGTCGATTTTTTCTTCTCCTAAACTCTAAACAGGACATAAGGAAGATTGTGGTAAGTATTCATACTCCAATTGATTCTGTAGTAAATATTAAGAAAAGCCGAAACCCCCTATAGTTTAGGAGGGCTGTAGTAAATATTAAAAAAACTTTAAAATTGATGAAAATACAGGGAATCGACTTTTTGAAAAACAGAAATATGGAGTCGCCACCGATCTTTTTGTTTTGGTGTGATCGGGTCACCTAAGAACTTGGTTATTTTAATAAAACATTTTCGGTTTACTAAACACTGATTATGGTCTATGACAACTTTAGAAAATGGGCTCGGGAGTCGGTTACGTATGAGGAAGGGTTAGCACCCTCACTACGCCCAAAATTAGTACCAAATCGATTAAATGCTGTCCTTATGTCTAAGATTTAAAAAAGTTTTTGAAAGGTGGTTTCTTTTAATAACATTTGAATAACCTGAGTCGGTCATCAAAATTCTCTTGCTTAATAGGAATATAGCATCACATTCAGCACGATAGGACACGATCCTTTATACCCTCGAAAACATGATAAATTTTGAGTTCCAGGAGTTTATTTGTTGAGAACCGTAAAAGGATGCCTAATTATCCAGTTCAACGAGAAAATCGAAACCCAGCACAGTGGGGTACGACTCCTCGAATTTCTAGATATCAGACATTGCCTTATTTTTAGAATTTAAAAACATGAGTGATATTCTAAAGGAATATTTGATTATTTCGAATAAACAGGGAATTGCAACCCAGCACGATAGGGCACGATTCTTCGAATTGTCGATCACCAAATATTGCCTTCGTTTTAACAGATTTTTAGAAGACACGAGTGAAATTTTGAAGGGATATTTGATTATTTTAAGCAAACGAGAAACTGCAACCCAGTAAGTTAGGGCACGATTTCACGAATTACGAAGTATCGAATATCGCTTTCGTTTTAAAGGAAATTGTGAAAATAGCTTAAAACGCACTAACTTTACTTGAAATAAAGCAGAAAACTTAGTTTCAAAGAATTGGAAGTTATAAAGCAACGTTTCATAAATCAAAAGGAAAACAATGATCACGAAATGACATATACACATAAAATACAACATTTGGTAAATGAAGATAACATAATCTTATTTAGCCCATCAAATCAAACAAACAACTAATTTAAAATAACAAAATTTACAAGCATGGGTGAACAACAAATGGTATAATAATACGTGAGAAGGCGAATAAATAATGTGCAACCAATATACATGAAATAATATAAAACAATTACCACATAATGTACCAAACAAAATAAGACTAATATGATACAAGACAATAAAAAATGATGAATCGATGAATGAAGACTACATGCTTGAATTTGAAACAATTTACATGAATAAAAATACTATGTAAATAATTATTACAAATGAAATTAAATTGAATAGCATACAAAATAATACATCTATTTTAAGTTGACAATATACATACAAAATGAAAGAAAATTTAAATAATACACAAAACATGAAATGTTCTTAAATAACAATAGAATATGTAATAGAATATGTTTTTGTGTAATGAACTATATACATAATAGGTTTTTTTTTATTTATATATGTATATACATGTATATAAAAAAATGATTTAAAAGGAAATGTACAATGAAATAGATTTAAAGGAAAATACATAAAATAATGGAAGATCAACATAATGTTCAACCATTCAAAACTGATAATATAGGAAACACTTACGTATATATAAGTATGAAAATAAATTTATAACATAACAATATAAACAATGTACAAAACAATATGGAAACAATTTGAAAACTATTTAATATGAAAAATTACAAATGAGCGACATATGGGTTTGAAATGATTTGCATATATAAAAATAAAACTAATAAGTAATATTGAAGTAAACATTGTGAAAGAAGAGATTTCGAGCAAATAACATATTAAAAATATTTTTTTAAAAAAAACAAAATATATCTACTTAAAGGTGGTGATATATATACAATAATGAAAATCAATGTAAATAACATATAATGAAGATATAATGAAGATAAAGAATAAACACTATACATGACAGAATAGCAAACCAATATATGATAAAATAATATATACATGAAATAATTTTAAATAACAAGGAAATAATAAAACATGTTTTTAGAGAATAAATTATATGCGTAATAAATTTGAAAAGAAATACAAATGAATAGATTTAAAAGAAATTATATGTGTAAAATAACATAGAACTAATAATGTGTACAAAATAAAACTACATTTATCATAAATCATACATATATTAACATAAATTAAATATAAATTAAATATTATACAAAATTTGGACAACAACATGATATACAAAGTAATTTTAAGATAATAGTCTTATAATAAAAAAGAGTGAATTATCAAAGTAATTTAAAATGTATATGAAAATAAAATAAATGCTAAACAAATTAAAAAGATAATGAACCATATAAATTAAAAGGACTCAATTAAAATGAAAAATAAACTAAAGGGTATTTAATAAATAAAATACACTGTTGAGATTAAAGGAAAGACTAAATTGAAATCAAAATAGAATTAAAAGTATAAAGTTTAAATATCAAAATCGCATAAGGATTCCAATAGAATGCGCGCACAAAAGAGAGGGACCGATTGGGAAATAACCCCGTGCCCTCCAAAACGCAGCGCCCAGGTATGGATCCATTCGCAAACGAGTGTAAATTATAGGGGTAAATTAATAAAAAAGAAATACAAAGGAAAGCCAAATGAAACATGGTACAACAGGGAGGGACCGATGCTGTAAATAGACCCTCGTCGCGAAAACGCGCGGGTTATCGGGGCAGCTAAACGGGAGCGACGGTCTGCGCATCCGAGCCCTAAAGGAGGGGTTTTCGTCTTTGAGACCCCCATTCAGACTTCTATTTCGACGAAGTGAAGGGGGAACGACGGCTAGCTTCGCAAGGTAAAGTCCTATTTCCCTTTATTCTTTTATTCTTAGATACCAAAAAAGAAAAAGAAAATCAAGGGGTATAGATCGGGAACAATGCGGGATAAACTCAGAAACTCAAAGGCGAAAATCACATTTTTTCTTTGTTGCTTTGTATTGCTTATGTTCGGGTCTGATATGCGTTTCTTTCCCCCCCGAAAAGAAAGGAACCCCCTTTTACAATCGAAACTAAAAGGCTTTATAGCCGAAATCAAAATAAAAATAAAAATAACATACAATTTTCTTTTTTTTTTGTTTGCTGTTGTCGCTCTCTTGTTTGCTTGCAGGTGTGGAGGTACAGGGCCAGCTGTGGCGTACAGCTCGCTGTCGTGGAGGCGTGGGTGTGGCTAATGGAGGCTAGTTGCGGCGCTAGGGTTTCTGCCCTAACTTGTGTTCTTGGGCCAGGGTAGTTGGGCTTAGGATTGGGTTATTGTAAATGGGTTTGGATTTTGGGCTATTGGGTTGTATTAGGTTTAGGTTTTAAATTTGGGTCATGTAATTTGGACTTGTGGACATTTAGTTATTGGGTTTTTATTATTTTTGTTTTTTGTTTTTGTGTTGTAATGGGCCGGGCAAATTTTGGACCTTACAGTAAATATTAAGAAAAGCCGAAACCCCCTATAGTTTAGGAAGGCTGTCGTTTTGAGGTATAGGCCTTACTAGGCCTTTTTCGTTTGATTTTTATGGTTTGTGTAGTGAAATAGATAACTTTGGAGGAGCAGCAAGGCTTAGGGTATTGACTTGGATAAGCTTGAATCGTATTATCGGACCCGGTAAAGGTAAGTGACCTATGGCCATTAGGGGTTCTTTGGCTGAATAAGGTAAGGTGGATTTTGGGTTTGATAAGCATGACTTGTGCGCTAAGAATGGTGATACTTAATTGTAGGTTGTCGTGGGAGACTCTGTTAGCAAACGTTACAAAACAGGTGTGTAACAACCCTCGTAGTAGCTTAGGCTAATATTCGCAGAAAAGCCGAAATGCCAAAATTTCGGCATTTTGGGAACTTGAGATTTTGCATGTGCTTTTAGATGTGATAAAAACAATATGATCGGTGTTTGGATCGATGGAACAGGTAAGAGCGCAATTCTGTGCACGACGGTAAGTTGGGCCTCAATGAGTTAAAATTGGGCCTAATGGGCTTTCGGGCCCATTTGGGTAAAATTGGTTGAAAATGGAACTTGGATAAATTGCATGTTAACACGGTTAGATCTGTTGTAAAAATTGGGCTAGGTGGGCTTAATGGGCTAAATCGGCATTCGTAGGACCCATTAGGGGTTTTGGGCCCAAAAGCTCGAATTTGATAAAGTGGGTTAAAGATCATTGTTTAAACACTCGGAAATATTGATAATTTTTAATGAACACAGAAAAATCTGATAATTGGTAAAGTTACGAAATTACCCTTATAATATGAAAAATGACTATTTTGCCCCTAGGTAAAAATGACCATTATACCCCCTAGGGTTTAATTATGAATATGATGCATGAGATATTGTTATACATGATATGACATGATATGCACATGATATGATATGAGATGCACTTGATATGCTATGATATACTCATTATATGCATGGGTTGGGTTTTATATAAACGGAGGAAGTGCTTAAAGGGCTTTGCCCCAGTTTAACGAAAAGGGCTTTGCCCTAGTTATCAAAAGAGCCTAGGCCTCCAGTTATATGATAAAGCAGCTATGCTGCCAGTGGAGAGTTTGGTTGGGTGGGTTGAGATATTTCCCACATGGAGAGCTTGGTTGGTACGGGTAGAGAGTAGCGGATGGTGGGTTGAGTAGTCTCCCCAAATGGGCTTGCATACATCCATTAATATTACATGTGGCATTGAAATGGGCCTATGGGCCATACTGTTTGCAGTGAAGGATTCGACCCAGTAACATGATTAATGAGAAGGCTTCGGCCCAGTAACCGTTAAACGAAAGGCTTCGACCCAGTGTACTAGTATTAGTTTGGGCTCTGAAAGGGTCTTGTTGCACACTGAGTTTCCAAACTCACCCCCTTTTTTCTTAACCTTGCAGGTGAGCCTTGATGAGGAGACTTGAAGCCGGAGGGGATTCAGAGTGGCCATGGTGATCGCCTTTGGACTTTGCAATAAGTAACCGGTTCTTTTTTTTCGTTTATCTTAACTATTAATACTATTTATTTTTTGGGGGTTGTAATAAGGCCATTTTATCTATTCTTCTGGGATTATTTTTATTTTTAATAACTCTATATCTATCTAATAATAATTCAAAATGGGCTAGAATTAGGGCACGTTTCCAAAATGTTATTCGTTTTCAAAATAACACAACAATACAACTAATCGGTTTATCAAAAATATCTAATTAAAGGAATTTCAACTTGTTTACCAAAGTGTGGCAATGGTTGTGGGCATGTCTAGGATTGGATCCAATCGAGAGCTTGGTACTAAAGCAGCCTTCATGGCTCACCTCCTCTGTTTCGGATACCTACCTGGTGCACAGCTTCCATTCACTTTGTTAACTTAGCAAAAGACGTTCTTTTTAAACACTAAAATGAATCATGGGTTTTTAAAACTTCAATGAGACACGTCAGATTCGACCATAACGTCTGGGCCGGGTTTGGGTGTTACATTTAGTGGTATTAGAGCCAAGTTGCAACAACTCGGCTGTGGGTTTCTAAATGGGTTTAAAATCAAGAATTTCAAAATAAGGGTATTTCAAATCAATTTTTCTATTCTCTGTGACCAAGTACATGTTTTTGTTTTGGTTTGAAGAAAGAAGTGGCACACTGAATCGCCAGCACCAAGTCTGTAAGTGTACTTTCTTTTACACCGTGTGGTATTGATATGATACTATAGATAGAACTGAGACCCTACTATGATACTTTAGATAGGGTAGAGCTGTAAAACAGTAGGATTGAGACTATAGCTAGGCTACGACGTTGCGAAAACAATCCCTGAATTGCTATATGTTCATAAGATATCTCGTAATAAACAACTGAAATATTAAACTAATGTCATAAAATTCATAAACAGATAATTCGATATGAGTACAAGAGAAACTCGTGGACAGGGCCGTGAACGTGGTCGCGAAAGGGTGCAAGCTGAATCTTCATCCTCAAGGCATAGGCCAGCTGAGGAGGCATCTGTGCCATAGGCAACTGTGGCTGGGTTACATGATCGAGCTGCGGGGGACGATGCTTTGTCCCAAGCGATGTTAAGGGTTTTGAAAAGGGTTGCTGGAGCTAGCACTGGGACAGTGAATAGGGGATCCATCTCTGAGCGACTCCGGGCTAACGGAGTAGAGGTTTTTAGGGGCATATCTGAAGTAGCCCCAAACGTGGCTGAATATTGGCTAGAGGCAACAGAGCGGATTATGGACGACCTATATTGCTCTGTGGAGCAAAAGCTGAAGAAGGTCGTGTCGTTGCTACGAGATGAGGCATACCAGTGGTAGATCACTGTAAGGGAGAGTACCTCGATCGAACGAGTAACCTAGAAACTGTTCAAGAGTGCTTTTAAGGGGAGGTATGTTGGAGCTAGTTATGTGGATGCCCGTCAAAAGGAATTTTTGAATCTAGCTCAGAGCAATAAGACTGTTGCGGAGTATGAGGCAGAATTCTTGAGGTTGAGTCGATATGCTAGCAGAATAGTTGCAACTGAATATGAGCGCAGTGTTCGATTCGAGGATGGCCTCCGCGATGAGCTTAGGGTGCTGATAGCTCTACAGAGGGAGCGTGATTTCACTGCGTTGGTAGAGAAGGCTAAGATAGTCGAGGAAGTAAAACGAACGGAACGGCAAAATCGTGAGAGGGATCGACCCAGATTCAGGAGAGATTCTGGACCCTCGGGTGCTGCGAATAGGAATACTAAAAGAGCTCGAATGGAGGAACCGGTTTGACCAGTTCCGGTGAATGCCTATAGACCTCAGATTTGCAAGGACTATGGCAGAGCGCATATGGGGAAGTGCTGGAAATGAACTGGGGCATGTTTTCGATGTGGGTCAAAGGAACATAAGTTCAGAGAGTGTCCTCGGAGAGCAGCTCAGGATCAAGTTGCGGAGCAAAGAGGTGTCCAACCGCAACGAGGAGGACCACTACCACAGAGAGGTCATGGGCAAGGTAGAGGTGGCAATGGTAATGGACAAGGACGTGGGGCACTGGCGGCGTGCTCGGACATCTTTGAAGCTCGACAATGGCGTTGGTTTATCTTTGCCGCGGCATCGTGAGGAGGGTGATGCTCCTGATGTTATAACTGATACGTTCCTCATTTATAGCAAGCCTTACACTGCTTTGATTGATGTGGGTTCCACTCACTCGTATGTTGCTTGTGATGTATCTAGGGAATTGGGTGTGCTTCCTGAGGAGACTGTGAGTGGGGTATCAATGATAAGTCCTTTGGGACACTCGGTTAATGTAGATACACTCTTTAGGGAGGTGCCTTTAGAGACACAAGATAGGATATTTGTAGGAGATTTAATGGAGCTGCCATTTGGGGAATTTGATCTTATTTTAGGAATGGACTGGCTAACTAAGCATAGGGCGATGTTGGATTGTGCTGTTAAGAGAATGGTGCTAAGAACTTCCAAGGATGAAGAGATAATGGTCATAGGGGAGAGAATGAATTACTTGTCCAATGTTGTCTCGACTTTAAGGGCTGAGAAGTTGATTCGGAAAGGTTGTGAGGCATTTTTAGCATTTGTGAGTCAAGCCGGACCTGAGGGGACGACTGTGGAGTCAGTTAGGACCATTAAAGAATTTTAAGATGTATTTTCGGAGGAACTTCCTAGACTACCTCCGAACAGAGAAGTCAAGTTCGGAATCAACTTGTTACCTCGAACAGCTCCAGTGTCTATTGCACCTTATCGGATGGAACCAAAGGAGTTGGTAGAACTGAAGGCTCAGATTCAAGAACTGTTGGATAGAGGGTTTATAAGACCAAGTGTTTCTCCGTGGGGCACACCAGTGTTGGTCGTAAAGAAGAAAGATGGGACCATGCGGATGTGTATTGATTATCGACAGCTGAACAAACTGACGATCAAGAACAAGTATCCTTTGCCAAGAATCGACGATCTGTTTGACCAACTGAGAGGAGCTTCAGTATTTTTTAAGATCGACCTTCGGTCAGGATATTATCAGTTGAGAGTCAAAGAAGAGGATATTCATAAGACGGCATTCAGAACTCGATATGGTCATTACGAGTTTCTGGTTATGCCCTTTGGTCTGACTAATGCTCCGGCAGCATTCATGGATTTGATGAATCGGGTATTTCAACCGTACTTGGATCAGTTTGTAGTCATTTTTATTGATGATATCTTAGTGTACTCAGAAATGGAAGAGAAGCATGATGAGCATCTTCGTATTGTGCTGCAAGTGCTAAGGGAAAAGCAACTCTATGCAAAATTCAGTAAGTGCAAGTTTTGGTTGAGTGAAGTAACTTTCTTGGGGCATGTTGTGTCTGTTGAGGGGATCAAGGTAGACCCTCGGAAGATTGAGGCGATTCTGGAGTGGAAGCCACCGAGGTCAGTAACAGAAATTTGAAGTTTTCTGGGGTTGGCAGGTTATTATCAAAGATTTGTGGAAGGATTTTTTGTGTTGGCAGCGCCGTTAACCAAACTTATAAGGAAGGGAGCACCGTTTGTTTGGACAAATAAGTAGCAAGAGGCTTTTGAAAAGTTAAAGAAGGTTTTGACTAAGGCACAAGTGTTGATTCAGCCAGAGTCTAGTAAGGATTTCACTGTGTACAGTGATGCGTCACATGTAGGTTTGGGCTGTGTGTTGATGCAAGAGGGTAAAGTGGTCGCTTATGCTTCACGACAGCTTAAGTCTCATGAGGTAAACTATCCTACTCATGACTTGGAGTTGGCAGCGGTGATCTTTGCGCTTAAGATATGGAGGCACTACTTGTATGGAGAGAGATGCATTATCTATACGGATCATAAGAGTCTTAAGTACTTGTTGACTCAAAAGAAGCTGAATGTTAGATAGCGAAGGTGGATAGAGTTGTTAAAGGACTATGACTGCTCGATTAAGTACCATCCAGGTAAGGCAAATGTCGTGGCTGATGCGTTGAGTCGAAGGACTGTGACAGAATTGAAGGCAATGTTTGCTCGTTTAAGCTTGTATGACGATAGAAGCTTATTGGCAGAATTACAAGTGAGACCGACTTGGGTGGAGCAGGTTAAGAAGCAGTAGTTGGTGGATGAGTCATTGGTTTCTCAGTTTCAACAAGTTGAGAAGGGGGAGAATTCAGACTTTGGATTAAATGGTGATGGGGTTCTTTGTTTTCGAGGAAAAATTTGCATGCCGAAGGACTCTGATTTGAGATTGATGATTTTGGGGGAGGCACATGGTGGACCTTGTGCTATGTATCCAGGAGGGAGTAAGTTGTATCGAGACTTGCGAGAGCTATATTGGTGGCCTGGGCTCAAGCGAGAAGTGACCGAATTTGTGGAAAAATGTTTGACGTGTCAACAAGTAAAGGTCGAGCATCAACTGCCTTCAAGATTGTTACAGCCAGTGAAGATACCACTTTGGAAATGGGAAAGGGTAACTATGGATTTTGTGAGTGGTCTGCCATTGACACCTTCCAAGATGGACTCAGTTTGGGTAATTATGGATAGGCTGACGAAATCTACCCATTTCATACCTGTCTGAACCGATTACTCACTTCAGAAGTTGGCCAAGTTGTATGTGGTAGAGATAGTGCAATTGCATGGAGTGCCAGTATCAATAATTTCTGACCGAGACCCAAGGTTTACATCTCAGTTTTGGCAGAAGTTGCATGAGGCGTTGGGAATGCGATTGGATTTTAGCACGGCTTTTCACCCTCAGTCGGATGGGTAGTCAGAGAAAGTCATTCAGATTCTAGAAGATATGTTGAGGGGTTGTATTATCGACTTTAGGGGCAGTTGGGAGGATTACTTGCCATTGGCGGAGTTCGTGTATAACAACAGTTACCAAGCAAGTATTCAGATGGCTCCTTACGAGGCACTGTATGGGCGAAGATGTCATTCGCCTACTTGTTGGGCTGAGTTAGGGGAAAGGCAAGTACTTGGATCGGAGTTAGTAGCGAATACTGAAGACAAAGTTAAGGTGATCAGGAATCGGTTAAAGGAGGCAGCGGATCGACAAAAGTCTTATGTTGATCTGAAGCGTAAGGATATTGAATATGCTATAGGGGACAAGGTCTTTTTGAAGGTTTCGCCTTGGAAGAAGATATTGAGGTTTGGTAAGAAGGACAAGTTGAGTCCACGTTTCATTGGGCCTTATCGGATCCTTAAGCGGATCAGCTAGAGTTACCTCCAGAGCTGGATCGTATTCACGACGTCTTTCATGTGTCCATGCTAAGGTGATATCGTTCTGACCCTACTCATATCGTGCCAGTTGCAGAAATTGAGGTACAGTCGGATTTGACCTTCGAAGAAGAACCTGTGCAGATACTTGATCGTGACGTCAAGGTGTTGAAATGAAAGGCAGTCCCATTGGTGAAGGTACTTTGGAGGAACCATGGCAAAGAAGAGGCTACTTGGGAGTCCGAAGAGGCGATGCGTCAATAATATCCTCAATTGTTTAGATCAGGTAAAATTTCGAGGCCGAAATTTCTTTAAGGAGGGTAGAGTTGTAACATCCTGATTTTCGGGTTTTTAAAATTTGGTATTTGGTAGTGAAAATTCATAGTTGGAATATGTAAATGGGCCTATGGAAGGCCCACGTGCTGGCCAAAAACCGGAAGAATTTTTGAATTTTGGACTTAAGGAGTCAGGGGCATTGGATAGGTGGCCTTATTAATACACGAGGGTAAAATGTAACACAAAAGATCCCTTGGCAAGGTGGCTAAGTGACGCCACTAAGGAGCTAAAAAAGTGGCGTGTAAGTGGTTGAGGAGAGCCAAGGTTCGATTCTTTAAGCTGGCAATTGTGGTGTTCTTTTTATGTCTTGAGCAGGCAGGAGTTGGAAGTTGAATGAAACTCTATTGGAGAGAGTTTGAATCAGTCAAACACATGGATTAAGGAGTGATAAGGGGAGAGATTTTGGGGATTTGGAGAGAAGCTAAGAGTTGGCCGAATAGTGGGAATTGGAGAGGGGATTTCGGTAGAGGAGTATTTGGCTAGTATTTCGGCATATAGGGACTTAGTTGTGCCGTTTTCTTCTGTGTAAACACCATAGGATTATTCTTTTCTTCTCTTTTTCTTCTCTAGCCAAAACTACCACCCTTTCCATCCATTTTTTTTCTTTCCTTTTCTTTTCCAAAACCAGCCTACTATTCCATTCTTTTCAACTACTACTTCCTTTCTATCTTTACCTTTACCGAATAGCCAAGAGCCGAAACTTTTTGAAGGTTGGTGGTGTCGATTTCTTTGAGACCAGTATCCTACTGTTCTTTTTAATTGCTGTGGTCGATTTCTTCTTCTCCTAAACTCTAAACAGTACACAAGGAAGACTGTGGTAAGTGTTCATACTCCAACCGATTCTGTAGTAAATATTAAGAAAAGTTGAAACCCCCTATAGTTTAAGGGGGCTGTCATTTTGAGGTATAGGCCTTACTAGGCCTTTTTCATTTGATTTTTATGGTTTGTGTAGTGAAATAGATAACTTTGGAGGAGCAGCAAGGCTTGGGGTATCGACTTGGATAAGCTTGAATCATATCATCGGACCCGGTGAAGGTAAGTGACCTATGGCCATTAGGGGTTCTTTGGCCGAATAAGGTAAGGTGGATTTTGGGTTTGATAAGCATGACTTGTGCGCTAAGAATGGTGATACTTAATTGTAGGTTGTCGTGGGAGCCTCTGTTAGCAAACGTCACAAAACAGGTGTGTAACAACCCTCGTAGTAGCTTAGGCTAATATTCGCAAAAAAGCCGAAATGCCAAAATTCCGACATTTCAGGAACTTGAGATTTTGCATGTGGTTTTAAATGCGATAAAAACAATATGATCGGTGCTTGGATTGATGGAACAGGTAAGAGCGCAATTCTGTGGACGACGGTAAGTTGGGCCTCAATGGGCTGAAATTGGGCCTAATAGGCTTCCGGGCCCATTAGGGTAAAATTGGTAGAAAATGGAACTTGGATAAATTGCACGTTAACACGGTTAGATCTGCTGTAAAAATTGGGCTATGTGGGCTTAATGGGCTAAATCGGCATTCGTAGGACCCATTAGGGGTTTTGGGCCCAAAAGCCCAAATCTGATAAAGTGGGTTAAAGATCATTGTTTAAACACTCGGAAATATTGATAATTGTTAATGAACATGGAAAACTCTGATAATTGGTAAAGTTACGAAATTACCCTTATAATATGAAAAATGACTATTTTGCCCCTAGGTAAAAATGACCATTATACCCCCTAGGGTTTAATTATGAATATGATGCATGAGATATTGTTATACATGATATGACATGATATGCACATGATATGATATGAGATACACTTGATATGCTATGATATACTCATTATATGCATGGGTTGGGTTTTATATAAACGGAGGAAGTGCTTAAAGGGCTTTGCCCCAGTTTAACGAAAAGGGCTTTACCCCAGTTATCAAAAGAGGCAAGGCCTCCAGTTATATGATAAAGCAGCTATGCTGCCAGTGGAGAGTTTGGTTGGGTGGGTTGAGATATTCCCCACATGGAGAGCTTGGTTGGTACGGGTAGAGAGTAGCGGATGGTGGGTTGAGTAGTCTCCTCAAATGGGCTTGCATACATCCATTAATATTACATGTGGCATTGAAATGGGCCTATGGGCCATACCGTTTCTGATGAAGGCTTGATCCGAAGAACATGATTAATGAGAAGGCTTCGCCCGATGAATCAGATAAACGAAAAGGCTTCGCCCAAAGATATCGATATTAGTTTGGGCTCTGAAAGGGGCTTGTTGCACACTAAGTTTCCAAACTCACCCCATTTTTCTTAACCTTGCAGGTGAGCCTTGATGAGGAGACTTGGAGCCGGAGGGGATTCAGAGTGGCCATGGTGATCGCCTTTGGACTTTGCAATAAGTAACCGGTTCTTTTTTTCGTTTATCTTAACTATTAATACTATTTATTTTTTTGGGGGGTCGTAATAAGGCCATTTTATCTATTCTTCTGGGATTATTTTTATTTTTAATAACTCTATATCTATCTAATAATAATTCAAAATGGGCTAGAATTAGGGCACGTTTCCAAAATGTTATTCGTTTTCAAAATAACACAACGATACAACTAATCGGTTTATCAAAAATATCTACTTAAAGGAATTTCATCTCGTTTACCAAAGTGTGGTAATGGTTGTGGGCATGTCTAGGATTGGATCCAATCGAGAGCTTGGTACTAAAGCAGCCTTCATGGCTCACCTCCTTTGTTTCGGATACCTACCTGGTGCACAGCTTCCATTCACTTTGTTAACTTAGCAAAAAACGTTCTTTTTAAACACTAAAATGAATCATGGGTTTTTAAAACTTCAATGAGACACGTCAGATTTGACCATAATGTCTGGGCCGGGTTTGGGGTGTTACAATTAGTATCGGATCTTGGATTTTAGCTCTCTACCGAATTGCTCTTTAAGGTGTTTGCGATTTTGGTAAGTATTCTTCTCCCATTGGCTAAGGTGGTCAAATGGTCATAGTTAAGGTAAAGAGACTTGTGTTGGATACGAGTCACCTAGTATTCTGGTTTTAACAGTTAAGATTGGTGCTGATCTAGGAGTTGATCATGATTAGTGATTTAAGAAGGGGCTGTTATACTTATCGCGCAAGGTAAGGTTAAGGTGAGGTTTCGGCTTTAGTAAAGATATGTATTAAGCATGCGATTAATTGAAGAATGATATCATTTGTAGGTTGGTGACTAAGGAAATCGCAGCATGCTTGCTTACCAGATGTGTACATACACTGCACACACACAATGAATCGGCAAAAGCCAAAAAGCTGAAATGCCAAAAAGTCGAAAGTTTGGCTATGGTAGTCTTGCGAGTGCGCGAACACTCGTAAGTGGGAAACCGATAGGTTGTCTGGGGCCCACAGGCGATTCTGTGGACTTGGGTTGTGATTTGGCCATATGGGCCGGAATAGGCTAAATGGGCCTGATGGGCTGTTGGGCCCATAATAGGCAAAAACTGAATCTTGATGCTTTGTGATAGGAATTTGTATGTGAGCATGAATATGAATTTGACTGGGCCTAACGGGCCATATAAATGTGATTTGGGCCTAATGGGCCATATACAGGTGATTTGGGTCTAATAGGCCATACGAATATGATTGGGCTTAATGGGCCAGATACATGTATATGAAATTGTTGGGCTTTGTAAGGGGTTTTGGGCCTATTATATGATATCCACATAAGACTTAATTAATATATTGCAACCGTAGACAAGTCAAAGGGTTAAGGTGTGGCAACGGGTATATGCATGTCTAGGATTGGATCTAGGGAGAGCTTGGTACTTAAGCGGTCTTAATGACCCACCTCCTCTTCTTTGGAATCCTACTTGGTGCATAGTATTTGTTCATCTTAGCTCACGAGACTTGTTAACGGGCCAAGATAAGTGAAAATCGTAATTAAGGGAAAATTACCGAAATGCCCCTAAGGGCAAAAATGACCAAAATACCCCTAGGTGTTGAATGTAAGTTTTGTGGATGCGACATTCATACATATGATGTTCTGCTTAGGTTGCATATGGGTTGGGAATTATGGAACGGAGAAAGTATATGAGGATCATATGGTTGCTTGACAATCGTGGATCCACCAACGGCTTTTAAAGCCCAATATGTAAATGAAGGTAGTTCTGCAACCGGGCTACCATGGTGTGTGAGTTGGGTGGGTCGATATTTATATCCCCACATGGTGTGACGGGGGATGGAGCCGGTGTGTAGCGGATGGATAATTTGGATGGGATTGCATTGCATGAAAGAAGAATGATGTTTTTTTAATGCTTGTTTTTTTTGTGTGTTGAGGGTTGTACACACTGAGTTTGCGAAAACTTACCCCCTCTTTTATTTTATTTTTAGGTGAAGCTCGATGAGAAGGTTCGATGTTTGGAGGACTCGGGTGGCTAGCAAGATAATTTGGACTTGGTTTTTTTTTTAAGCATATAAGTTTTTATTTTATTAAATATGTTTCAGACCAGATTGTAACAAGGTTTCATTATGTTATTATTACTTGAATTATTATTATTATTTTCGTTGTAAACACAAAAAGTTGAACATGAGTTTCCTAAATTATAGTATGTTTTCTACGTTTCCGCAACTAAATTTTAAAATGACATGTTTTCATAAAATCATATGTTTTAAACAAGTGATTGAAAGGAGTTTTTTTTAAGTTAATTAAGGTTTCTTTTATTTTAAGAAGGGATTTCAATGAAAACACGGTTTTCGCTAAAACACTTCAATGTAACATGCCGAAATCGGCCATAACATTTGGACCGGGTTTAGGGTGTTACATTCTCGTAACCAGAACTCATATTTACTGAATTTTGCATACAATTGTTTATCTCTCAAAATCTATAATATTAATCTCAGATGCTCGACATATTCAAATTCATCACGTGAATAAATCAATATGTCATCAATGAATACCACAACAAATTGATCTAAATATGGTCTGAAAATTCTATTCATCAAATTCATGAAAATAGCAGGCGCGTTAGTCAATTCAAAAGGCATAACTAAGAATTCATAGTGATCGTACCTTGTTCTGAAAGCAGTTTTTGAAATATCTGAGTCTTTCACTCACAACTGATAACTGCCTGATCTTAAATCTATTTTCGAAAACACAGCAGCTCCTTTCAACTGATCAAACAAATCATCAATTCGAGGCAGGGGATATTTATTCTTGATAGTCACTTTATTCAACTGACGATAGTCAATACATATTCTCATTATACCGTCTTTCTTTTTCACAAATAGAACCGGAGCACCCGAAGGTGAGAAACTCGGTCTAGCAAATCCTCGATTGGTCAACTTTGCAACTGAGACTTTAATTCTTTCAATTCAGTCAGAGCCATTCTAGATGGAGCTATTGAAATCAGAGTAGTACCTGGTACCAATTCAATGCTAAACTCTACCTCTCTAACCGAAGGTAATCCCGGAAGTTCTTCAGGAAACACATCAGGGAACTCACAAACAACAAGCACAGATTCAACCTTCTTTTCTAATACTCTCGAATCAATTACATATGCAAAATAAGCTTCACAACCCTTTCTCACAATACTTAAAGCTTTCATCAAAGATATCACAGTAGATAATCCATTCAAATCAATAGATTCAATTCTAACTATTTCATCATTCTTGCATCTCAAATCAATAGTTTTCCATTTGCAATTCACCACAACATCATGCAAAGTTAACCAATCCATACCCAGAATTATATCAAACTCATCAAAACGTAATAACATCAGATCAGCAGGAAAACAATTGTCTCGAAACATTAAAGGACAATTCTTCCAGACTTTATCAACCAGAACACATCTACGTAGGGGGTTCAAAACTCTAATTACAAATTCAGTAGACTCTACAGGCAAAGCCTTACTGTTCACTAAGTTCATGCATATATATGAATGTGTCGATCCATGATCTATCAAAGCAATCACAGAAGTATCATAGAGAGTAAATGTACCCATAATCACATTTGGCGATGAAGCTTCCTCCCAAGATCTAATAGCATAGGCTCTGGCAGGTGCACGAGCCTCAGATCTCACAATTATGTCTTTCATTCCTCTTTGATTACCGCTCACATTTCCCAAATTTCTGGAAGGTCTACCCCGAGAAACATTACCACTCTGCCTTGGATTCTGAACATTATCTTTTTCAGCTAAATCTGGGCAATCTTTTATAAAATGATTTCTTAAACCACAACTATAACAAGCTCGGTTAATATTTTTCCCCAACATTCACCGAAATGTCGTCTTCCACACTGATCACACCCAAGCTTTTCATTCTTTACATTATCAACATTGGCAACAGATGTAGCTGAACATTTAAAATTCGATTGCGATCTAACACGATCTCTGGTCGAAGGTCCCATACTAGTCTTTAAATGACTGCTATTATATCTAAACTTCTTGGATCCAGATTGAAACAATTTGTCCGAAGATCTCTTTCGTACCTCTCTAGCTTCAAAATCAACCTTTCTTTTCTCTTTCCCAAGATCTTCAGCTTTACATGCTCGTCATTCAAGCTGTCTTCAAATCTCTTACACATTATTGCTCTCGTAGATACGCATTCACGAGCATATTGACTCAGCCTTACAAATTCCCGCTCATATTCCGTGACAGACATTCAACCTTGTTTAAGCTCATGAAACTCTTTGCGTTTCTGATCAATGAATCTCTGACTGATATATTTCTTCCGGAATTCAACTTGGAAGAAATCTTAGGTAACTCATTCACTTGGAACCACAGATGTCAAAGTCTTCCAGCAATGATACGCCGTATCTCTCAAAAGAGAAACAACATATTTTATGCATTCCTTAGGACTCAAAGACAACTCATCAAATACTCTTATTGTGTTCCCTAACCAGAACTCAGCTTTTTCAGCATCATCCTTTGTTGTAGCTCAGAACTCTTCAACCCCATGTTTTCTAATCTTATCAACTGGTGGTCTACTCAACTGTGTCAGATTTACTGGTGGCATAACAAAAGTTTGAGGGGGATTTACTGGGGTTGGAGGTTGTTGTACAAACGAATTTGTTCTAATATATTGGGTGAACCAATCATTCATCATTTGATAGAAGGCTTGTTTAGCCTCACCATCACGGCTACTTGTAGCCGGTCTAGAATCAACTTGTATCGTCTCTTGCGCGGGAGCAGGCGCATTGCTTTCAACATCGTCTACTACAGCTCTATCGGGATTCATTACTATATAAAAGCACATTTCAATGTCAGGATTCATCATACTATCGCAGCTCATATTTATGCCATGTATAGCTAGACTCACATACACTATGGTAGTCCTAGAACCGACTAAACCATAGCTCTGATACCAATAAAATGTAACACTTATAACCCGTAACCATCAATGGATTAGGGTTACGAGGCATTACCAGACAGACAGAACATTTCAGAACAATTCAGAATCATATATATCACATAACATTAATATATAAGCATTCATAAACAATTTATCCCTAATGATGGTCTACAAGACCTAAAACATACTTTTAAGTACATTCGGGACTAAACCGAACATATTCATAAATTTCAGAACTCAGAAAAATTTTCAATTCTGCTGAGGTCACACGCCCGTGTGACCAAGCCGTGTGCCTCACATGGGCACCAGACACGCCCATGTGATCCAACCATGCCAAAATAGAGTATATATACTGACTTTCACCTATGGCCAACAGATACGCCCGTGTGCTATTGCCGTGTGGTACTTAGCTAGCTACTGACTTGAGCCTACGGCCCTATAACACGCCCATGTGTCTTAACCGTGTGATCTTAAGAGGTTACTGCTTTGCATACACGGCCACAAGGCACGCCCGTGGTTCCTGGTCGTACGGCACAATACAGGCTTGGTTTAAGCCAACTTGCCACCCCTTTATGGGTCAATCCTACAAGCAATATTAAACAACATTTATACCAAAACTTTCAGCTAATTCCATGCTCAAAAACATGCTTCATTATAACTAAATCATCATTATTCAATAACCTATTCAAATCCATACCAAAACACATTAAAAATCTTATTACAACAACATGCCAAAATGCTCATTTCATAGCTCACATATGCCACCTTGTATCTCATGCTTAAACTTACCATTTTCTCAACTTGACATATTTCAAAATGATCACCACGTACAAGGCTATATAACCATTACAAGCATACACAATTTGACATCACAAACCATTTACCAAAACTAAGCACAACATACCATTTATTAGCCACTCTCATGGCATAACATATATACATTTCAAAGCTTAAATACATAGACATTTTAGCCTATACATGCCATACTTAAATATATTTACACTTTCAAAAGTACCAAATTAAGGTTCGATAGTGTGGTGATGATCCTTGACCGTCCCCAAGCTTGCAGTACCTTCGATATCTTTAAAATAATGCAAACACACACAAAGTAAGCTTGCCAAAAGCTTAGTAAGCTCGTACTATAATCATTAACGATGTATAAAACATAAAACATCAACACATAAGTATTTGCATATTTTCAATCCATATCACCATATTAATTCCATGATTTGAACACATATAATCTCATCTACCACATAGGTATCATACATACCTGAAGCTGTCCGTACTTCTTCACTTACATAATCACCTTTCATTGAATATTAGAAGACTTTCAGTCGATCATTCGTGCTTTAAACATCCACACACTTAGTGCCGTAAGGGTTAGCTGGAACTAAAATGATTCTGCACACTTAGTGCCATTTCAATTTACTGAAGCTAAGTCAGTGTCGCACACTTAGTGCCTTATATAGCTGAAGCTATTCCAACTCGCACACTTAGTGCCATTTGTAGCCGAAGCTAAATTAAACTGCACACTTAGTGCTAATCATAGTCAAATATCATTGTACTCAAATCGTAATCACATATCTATACAATTTATGCATTGTAATCGCACTAAAACATAACTTTAACATCATTTATCATGTACGAACTTACCTCGTATTCAGAATTGTCGATTTGAATTGTTTACTCGATAACCTTCGACTTCCCTCGATCTAAATCTGAATTCCTCCTTTCTTGATCTATATGTATTCAAAATTAACCCTTTTTATTCACCAATTAATTCAATTCAATCCATAAACACATATTTAGGGCATTTTGTAAACTAGCCCTCACATTTTCAAATTTCGACACTTTAGTCCCTATTTCATAAAATCACAAAATACACATAATTTGCATATACACAAGCTTAGTCGAATTATCCTAGATCTTATAGAAGTCCAAAAATTTCATTTATTTCACATTTTAGTCCCTAAAAAATAACAGTTTTACAATTTAGCCCAAATTGCTCAAATTCATCAAAAATCCAAAGACAAAACATGTAAACCCAACATCAAGCTTTCATATTTCACCATTTAACAACATAAAAATCATGAATTCATCCATGGCATATTTCAAATTCATCATCAAAATCAGAAATTGAGGCACGGGCTTGCTAGAGCACTTAACAACGATCACAAAAACGTAGAAATTATCAAAAACCAAAACAAAAACATACCCGAATTAAGCTTTCAATGTGTCGAAACCCTTAAACCTTTTATTCTTTCTTGTTTTTCTTCAATTTTGGTGGATGAACACATATTATGGCATCATTTTCTAATTTGTTTTCATATAGTTTACTTTAATATGTATTTTACCATATTACCCATGCATTAAAACATTGATATGCCAACAACTAATGTCCAATAATGTCATTTAATCATAAGTTTGGTCAAATAACCACATAAGGACCTCACAATTATAAAGCCAAGTCAAATAAGCACTTTTAACATCTAGCACACAGTTTTCGCATTTTACGCGTTTAGGTCCTTTTTGCAAATTAAGTACACAAACAATTAAATTTTTATACGAGACTTTCACACATGCTAATTCACACATAATAAGCACGAAAAATAATATTTAAATATTTTTCTAACTTGGATATGTGGTCCCGAAACCACTGTTCCTACTAGGGTTAAAACTGGACTGTTACATTAGTCACCGGTATGACGTTCAGCACCAGCACTCGAATCATGTAAACCCTAATGATATATCATTTGTATCCTACAAATTCCTAAGGTTTATGCCCCTGTTTATAGAAACGAGGTCCGGTACCTCATTTTTCAAAACCACTTGACCTTAGAGTCTTACCACTTGAACTTAATAAATCGCTTATAAAATAAAAACATTGTATCAAAGACCTTTTCAAAGTCACAATTAACTCGTAATATTTAATATTTACGAACTTACTCGTTGGATTTAGTAACCCTAAAACCACTGTTTCTAACATCATTAAAAAACGAGCTGTTACAAAGTGTCTAAACATATGTATAAATACAAGGGTTGTTCTAAATGTGTAAATGTGTGTGTATATATGTGATTATATTTATGTTGGTGTGTGAATTTATACTTTTTAAAAAAAAATGTGTGAATTTATGTGTTGTTTTAGGTTGAGATAGTGTAGAGCTTACCAACAAATTTATAATCTCAAACATGTAGCATTTTTAAAAGTTTTCAAGCTTCACCTTGGATTTTAGTGGATAAGAAATGATGCCAATGCATAAACTGTTAGAAAAATTCTTGTGCTAAAGGAAGAAAATTTGTGGTGCAAGGAAGAAAAATTGAGTGAAATAAAAATAGATTTAAAATGTGATTTATTGTTCTTGATGTTTTAATTTTGTTTTTAGAATACAAAAATTCTTAAAATAATAAAATAAAAATTTAAAGATAGCATTATTAAATTTTATATTTAAACATATTGTGTTTTCATAAATAAAAAATCATTTGATATGTAACTTGTGACACAAATTATATTTTCATACAACATTACAACTTTCTAGAAAAGTTTATTCATTATAAGTCTTTTCTATATTTACTTAAATAAATTTATTTAAATATAAAATTAAAAATTATTATTTCAAAAAATAAATTTAAAAATTTAAAAATTTTTACACCGCTAAATTCAAGAAAAATGCCCATGTATACATAAAATCCAATAGGTGAATCCAATTATTCGATGCACTAAACACCTAACCCGTCTTTCCAGCTTAAACAATTTCCTATTTAAATCTTTTATACATTGTGTATGTTAGCAATGTGGAATTACTAACATTGCAAACTACTAACATAAACTAAACAATTGACCATGCACCAGATCTTACAAAGTTTATTAAAGATGCGAAGTTAAATGATATGGTACTAGCATTTGCTTAGACCCTATGTGTGGTGAAGAAAATGATAGATATGGCCAGAATTTTATGCAATGTTTGACCTCAAAATCCTTGCTTAGGCTTCATCTATCCTGTTACTGCGTCTACATTCATTTTTCACTAGGGAATTTATTCGAGCATCTTTGGACTCGCATGAATCAAAACAAACAGCCAGCAATACTGAAAATGAATAGTAAGCGTCTTGCAAAAAACTTGAGGTTAATCAGCCAAAGTTTCCACATGAAGCAGCCAAGACTAGGAAGCTAAACAAAAAGCAGCTATGTTGAAGGTACTCTTTCGAAACTATGGGTTACTTCCAACTGAAGTTTTATTGTTTTGGAGACAGTTCTGACAGAATTGAATACATGGAGCAGTCAGAGTGTTTAAGTGGTACTTTTTGCAGCCATAAGCTATCTCAATTATGCATAGCAATGTTATCCGAGAGGAGGAATAACTGTTCTGATCAAAGACTATCTACCAAGTGAACATAGACGCAAGTATGGGATAAATGAGAGGTAAAGAATCCATAGTGGTGTCAGTTGATTGTTTTTTAACAATCTTCCAGCGCCTTTTTTTATGCATTGCAGATGCTACAAGAGGCTTGAGCGAATAAAAATCCTCATTTCCTCCCAATATTTCAAGTTTTTGTTAAGTGATTTAATCTTCAAGGCCTAGGAAATAGTCTCAGTTAATGTTGTGAAGCAAGAGGCATTGTATTTAATACATGAAAAAAGGTTCCTTTATTCTTCGTATGAAAAGTGCAAAGAAAGGGTTGGAACATGTAAAGAGTTCGGGAAATCCAAAAAGGTTTTTGTCGACTTGTTACTATTATTCTATTCTCATCTTTTATACTGCTATACCCTTTATTTTCCCTCAAATATTAGCCAGGTTCAATTCCATTAACTTCAAACCTACGAATTTCCTTCACTCTCAATCATTTTCCCCACCTGTGGATCACCAATTCAAACTGTGCCAGTACTAAGCTTACTGCACCTTTGCCTATTTATACACTAAACCCTCAGTGCATAAAAATATATACCAAGAAACTGTAACATAAGAAAAGGGAAAGTCAGATGTTCCCTGGAGTTCCCCTGAACACTTCACTGAGGCTATTTTAAGACCCTTAACAGAGGGAATTTTGTTCTACTGAAGTGTTTGGGAGGAACTCTGGGAGATAGTTGACACTGCTCAGCAGCAAATATTGCTGGAGGCTTATTTTCAGGTGCAGGCAAGCTTTCCCTGTACCATGTAAACTTCCTCTTCCATTCTTTTATGTAATTCAATGCTGTTTGATGAAAACATTTCCTCACATGTTGAAGCAACATTGTAAACATCATATTTGGTTTCAGATTGCATCATTGTAGGCATCATATCTGGTTTCTTTTTGCATCATTTGGTTTTGTTCTTATCCTTATGTTTCCTTCATACACATATTTCATAGGTTTGCAAATATTCTAATGCTTTCAGTCTATTTTTCTCAAGTGTAGTTCAAGTTTTATATTTGCATGACTATTATCTACTGCTCCAACAATGCCAACATTCAAAACCAAAATTACTATTAGTTTCTCTTGGTAAAATTACTCCTTTTACAAAAGTTATCCAATAATTAAAATATCTTCAATTAGAAACAAATGAATGAACGACAAAGTTCATATCAAAGCCTAATTGGTTGGCATCTCAAACCGGAAAATAGGGCAATAATAGCTCTGCTTCAGCCACTTCTCAATGCAATCACCATGAAAAGTATGAGAACAAGGCATCCGAGAAGCATCAAACCCAACCTCGAGCACCTCCAAACATATCATGCAGTCTTCTTCATCTCTAGCTTCTACTCTAATCCTCTCTAGCATCTCCTTAACCTAGGACTCTTTAGCCGGAATGTTCAAAGGTGGCAACTACAGCAGCAACATGCATGCTACCATGCAATCATGCACGAGCATGCAAGTGACCAAGTAGTCCAGCTGAGGCATTGAAATGTCCATGGTGTAATCCGGTTGAAGAACCACTTTTGTAATAGTTGACTTTTATTAATTTGTTTGTTATCCTTTTTTTGTAATGTTCAGCTAAGATTAATCATGATTCTTAGCTGATTTAGTAGTTCTTTAGAGGTCATTATGTTGATTTTACACCTTAGATACCTGCACAAGCAAGCTTTGTTTTCTTTCTATGTAACCCATCTACTTATGTATCTTTTTTATGAATGAAGTAACAAGCATAGCCAACTGGTTCTCTCATCTTTGTTCATCCGTTTTTGCTTCTGTTTTGAGCTTTCAAACACAAGATTTCTTTGTTTTGTTCTTGATCATTTGATCGAAACTTAACACATACTTTACACAGGTATAATACTTTGTTGCTCCAGTTTCAACAAGTTGTTCATACTTTACCCGGGTAAAATAGATTTGTTATTCTTCCTGTGTGAAAAACTTAACAAATGGTATCAAGAGCTATTGTCTTTGAGGGCCTTGGTTGTGCACAATTTGTGGCTGACTCGTGTTTGAAAGAAAGAAGCAGGAGCTTTTGTTGTTGGTCTGTTTTTTAGTTGCTGCAAGTATGAGCTTCTCACCACCACCACCACCTGTTTTTGCTGGTGAAAATTACAACATCTGGGCTGTGAAAATGAGGACATATCTGCAGGCACATGACCTGTGGAATGTGGTCCAAAATGACACTGAGCCACCTCCCCTAAGAGCAAACCCGACCATTGCTCAGATCAGGCAGTATAATGAAGACTGTGCAAAGAAGTACAAGGCCATGTCATGCCTTCAAAGTGGAGTTTCAGATGTGATCTTCACAAGGATAATGGCCTGTGACAGTCCAAAGCAGGCATGGGACAAACTCAAGGAGGAGTTTCAAGGATCTGAGAAGACTAGGCAACAACAACTAATAAACCTAAGAAGGGACTTTGAGAATCTTAGGATGAAGGAGTCGAGAGGCATCAAGCAGCGATATCTTTGACGGGATAATGGCCACTGTCAACAACATAAGATTGCTTGGGGATGATTTTAGTGACCAAAGGGTAGTTGAAAAAGTCATAACAACCCTGCCAGAGAAGTATGAATCAAAGATCTCTTCCCTGGAGGACTCGAGAGACCTATCAACTATTCCATTGACAGATTTGATAAATGCTCTCTATGCACAAGAGCAAAGAAGAGCAAACATAATGGAGGAGTATTCTAAGGGAGCTTTTCAGGCCAGAGGCAGAGAAGGCTCAAACTCGAGCTCCAACTTCAAAGGCAAAAAGCCTTGGACAGAAAAGAAGGACAAAGGCAAGAAGGAAGCCACCAAAAGAAAGTTTCCACCTTGTGCTCATTGCAAGAAGACCAATAACCTTGAAAAATACTACTGGTACAAGCCTGACATTCAGTGCAGAGGGTGCAAACAACTTGGACACATTGAAAAGGTGTGTAAAAACAAACCAAAACCGCAGCTACACCATCAAAATCAAGCTCAGACTGCTGAAGATGTTGAAGCACAAGAAGAGCATGTCTTCACAGCTTCTTGTTTTGCAAGCTCGAGCAAAGTTAGCAAGATGTGGTTGATTGATAGTGGGTGTACTCATCACATGGCTTCAAACAGAAGCATGTTCAAGGAGCTAGACACCACCTTTGTGACCAAAGTCAGAGTAGGGAATGGTGAGCTCATAGAGGCCAAAGGCAAAGGCAAGGTTGTGATCGACACAAAGTCAGGTAACAAAACTATTTCTGAGGTTCTTTATGTACCTGACATTGACCAAAATTCGTTGAGTGTTGGTCAGCTACTGGAGAAGGGGTATTCTCTCATTTTTGAAGACAAGATGTGTGTGATCAAAGATGCTGTTAACCAAGTGTTAGTAACAGTAGCCATGAGTGATCGAAGTTTCACTTTGGATGTAAATCAGCTAGAGCCGAAGACACATGTGGCTCAGGCTGATGAGTCAAGTTTGTGGCATAGGAGGCTAGGCCATGTGAACTACAAGTCACTTGGCCTCTTTGCACAAAATGAGTCCAGTTGAAGACATGTCTGCTTGCCGAGCCAAAGAAAGATGTGTGTGAAGTCCATCGACTTGCAAGCGGACTGCATCGCCATTTCCTGCAAACAAAGCGTGGAGAGCTCAAGAGAGGCTCCAGTTGGTTCATACAGACATTTGTGGACCCATGAAGACCACTTCTCCAAACGGGAACAGGTACTTTGCACTCTTTATTGATGACTGCACTAGGTTACATTGGGTAACTTTTTGAAGCAAAAGTCGATGTTGCTGACTTTTTGCAAATTTAAGGCTTTGGTGAAAACCAAGCCAACAATAAGCTGAAATGCTTAAGGTCAGATAATGGGACTGAGTATGTATCTCAAAGGTTCCAAAAGATATGTGATGATGATGGAATTCTTCATCAGCTGACGACCATCTACACACCACAGCAAAATGGTGTCTGTGAGAGGAAGAACAGAACAGTTCTTGATATGGCCAGGTGCCTTTTGTTTGAGGCTAAAATGTCTAACAATTTTTGGGCTGAGGCAGTGAATACTTTAGTTTACTTACTAAACAGACTTCCAACTAATGCAGTGAAAGGAAAAACACCCTTTGAAGCCTGGTTTGGACAAAAACCAATAATGTCACACCTGAGGGTATTTGGTTGTTTGTGCTATGTACTGGTTCCAGCAGAGAAAAGGACTAAGCTTGAAAAAAGGTCCATGCCAGGGGTGTTTGTAGGCTACAGCAGTGTGAAGAAATGTTATAGGATCTTTGATCCATTGACCAAGAAGATCATTGTGAGCAGAGATGTAAAGTTCAATGAAGAAGGGTATTGGAAATGGGATGGAACTAATGCCAGCCTACTTGAGGAAGATCAAAATAGTCCTAACCTGCAGCCTACTGAAACTGAAGCTGAAGTTGAAGATGACTATGATGATGTACCTATTCGAGGCACTAGAACTTTGGCAGATGTCTATGAAAGATGTGCCATGACCATAGTTGAGCCATCCTGCTATGCTGAAGCTGTAAAAGAGAAATGCTGGCAAGAGGCTATGGAGGCTGAACTGAAGATGATTCAAAAGAATGACACTTGGGAGCTGGTCAATAGGCCAGAAAATAGAAAAGTCATTGGTGTTAAATGGGTGTTCAAGACCAAGACAAATTCAGATGGGTCTCTGAACAAACACAAGGCCAGGTTGGTTGTGAAGGGCTACAGTCAGCAGCAAGGGGTCGATTTCTTTGAAACCTTTGCACCTGTTGCAAGGTTGGATACCATAAGGCTGCTATTTGCCTTGGCAGCTCAGAAACAGTGGAAAGTGCACCAATTAGATGTGAAATCAGCTTTTTTAAATGGATTTCTCAAAGAAGAAATCTTCATTGAGCAGCCTGAAGGGTTTGAGGTTTCTGGTGAGGAACATAAAGTTTATAGGCTTAAGAAGGCCTTGTATGGCTTGAAACAGGCTCCAAGAGCCTGGTATGATAGAATTGATGCCTACTTGTCAAGGCTCGGGTTCACAAAAAGCATAAGTGAGCCCACTCTTTATGTGAAGAAGGATGAAAAGGAGACACTGTTGATTGTGTCACTATATGTTGATGATCTGCTAGTTCTTGGCGGCAAAGATGAGTGATTGAAGACTTTAAGAGGCAAATGCAAGACATTTTTGAGATGACTGATCTTTGTCTGATGACATACTTCCTTGGTATGGAGGTAAATCAGGGAGAACAAGGAATTTTTATAAGCCGACAAGCATTTGCATTGAAAGTTCTAAGCAAATTCAGCATGTCAAAGTGCAAGCTCATAGCACACCCGGTTGCACTAGGAGAGAAAGTCATCAAGCACAAGTGAGCACGATCGAGTTGATGAAAGGGGGTACAGGAGTTTGGTTGGTTGCTTGCTTTACCTAACAGCAACAAGGCCAGATATCCTGTATGCTGTTGGCTTACTCTCAAGGTTCATGCACTGCTGCAATGTTGCACATTTTAAAACAGCAAAGAGGGTCCTAAGATATGTCAAAGGGACTTTGAATTTTGGTGTAAAGTTTGGAAGGTCAAAGGAGCTGAAACTTGTTGGTTATTCAGATAGTGACTGGGCTGGTTCAGTTGATGACATGAAGAGCACATCAGGCTACTTCTTCAGTCTAGGATCAAGTGTTTTCAGTTGGAGTTCAAAGAAGCAACAAACAGTAGCTCAATCCACTGCAGGGCCGAGTATATATTGCATTTACTGCTATCTTTGTTAACCAAGCCATTTGGCTTAGAAAGTTGTTGGATGATTTAAATGCTAGACAGATAGAAGCAACTGAAATCAAGGTTGACAACCAGTCTACTATTGCCATTGCCAAGAACCCTGTGTTCCATGGCAAAACAAAACATTTCAAGATCAAGTATCACTTTGTAAGAGAAGTTGAACTTGCTAAGGAAATCACTTGGTACATTGTTGTTCGAGGATCGACTTTGCGATGTTCCGACCAAAGCCATTAGCTTCGGAAGGTTTGAATGTTTAAGGAAAGAGATTGGAGTTTGCTGCCTTGTAGCCAAGGAGGAGTGTTCAAAGGTGGCAACTACAGCAGCAACATGCATGCTACCATGCAATCATGCACGAGCATACAAGTGACCAAGTAGTCCAGCTGAGGCATTGAAATGTCCATGGTGTAATCCGCTTGAAGAACCACTTTTGTAATAGTTGACTTTTATTAATTTGTTTGTTATCCTTTTTTTGTAATGTTCAGCTAAGATTAATCATGATTCTTAGCTGATTTAGCAGCTCTTTAGAGGTCATTATGTTGATTTTACACCTTAAATACCTGCACAAGCAAGCTTTGTTTTCTTTCTATGTAACCCATCTACTTATGTATCTTTTTTATGAATGAAGTAACAAGCATAGCCAACTGGTTCTCTCATCTTTGTTCATCCGTTTTTTCTTCTGTTTTGAGCTTTCAAACACAAGATTTCTTTGTTTTGTTCTTGATCATTTGATCGAAACTTAACACATACTTTACCCAGGTATAATACTTTGTTGCTCCAGTTTCAACAAGTTGTTCATACTTTACCCGGGTAAAATAGATTTGTTATTATTCCTGTGTGAAAAACTTAACACGGAACCATGCCATAGTTACTGTTTTCAAACTCTGATGTCGATTCAGCCAAAGCTCTTCCCTTCAAAATCCCATCATTGTAATGTTCCACAATGCGTGCCTGTATAACTGATCGTAAAGGCAACACTTTACAATTAATTCCCCTGCTAAGCACCCAATGTGACATTTTTCGTCCATGTTGGAGAGTTTCATGAATGAAGCTGTGATAACCAACAAAGGTTGTGTTGATTCGGGGTCTTCTAAACGTGGGAAATAGAATTTGGTGAAGCAGGTACTCATTTTCCAGAATGTGGAGATTGAAGGGAAAGGTTTGTCGTAAGGACAAACGGTCGGTGGTGGTATAGATGTCTGCTAGGCAATCATGATGGAATGATACGAAAACGAAGTCAATGGTTAATTGAAGATTGAGGGAAGGAGGAGCAATATCACAAGTTTGTGTGATGATCTTATTTTGAAAAGTAAAGTGGTGAAAGATACCATACTAAAGTGGTGAAAGATACCATACTCGTTTGGAGTTGAAGCCATTAGCAACTTGAGAAGCAAGAAAGCTTTATCCTAAGAACCCACAATCAGTATTCTTTTTTAGGTTTCCTATGCTCGTAACAGCATTTATAGGATTACAATGGCGGTGTAAATCTCATTTGACAGTGGGCTAAATTATAACCATTCTTATCATTCATAACTCTTAGATGGACCACGAATAAGAAACGAGTAAATACTAAAAACCCCATTCGGCCATTAAATTAAATCCGATAGAACTATAGAGAATAAACTTCTGTTGTAATATTCATTTTCTTTTTTGTTTAAATATTTTTTTTACCTAGAAAATAAAAATAATGTAACGTGAACTTATATTCTGTATTATATATATTATTAATATATTTATATGTAAAATCTAAAGTATGTTAATTATTTAAGTATCATTAATATCTATGTTGTAATTTTGTTTTCAACTAGGGATGAAAAACAAGTCAAATTTAATGGGTTCCCACTCGATCTGATTCATTAGGGTCGGATTTTGTTTTAAAAAAAATCAAGTTTGGAGCAGGTTAGGTGGAATTAGAAAAATAGTTAGGTTTGAGGTAAATCCAATCCGTCTTGAGATATATATAAAAATACCCTTAATATATATTAAAATTTTACTTTCAATAAATAAATAAACATAAACTTTTAAGTCTAAACTCAAAAAAATTAATCTAATTTTTCTCAAAATAAAAAATTTAAGTTGAGTCTGATTGAGTGGAAGTCGAAATCGAAATCAAAATCGAATCTCCTATTAAATTTTGAGTTCAAAGCAAATTTCTTTCTTAAGAGTCGAGATCGGGGCAAGCAAAAATTGGTCCTCCCCATTGCCATCCCTATTTTCAATGATGAAATACATCTTAGTTACGAACGCATAGAATTCATTTTCAAATTAAAATAGCATTTTATATTAATAATTTTCTGGATTAAATTTAAATAAAATATTTTGTATTAATAATAGGAAATTGAATAGGATTTGACCTAATTAACTTAAAAAGTTATTACTTGAGCCCATGGATATGTAGTTCTATTAGAGGTATTCATGGGTTGGATCGAGTCGAGTTCAAGTCGAAGTTAAGTGTGATATTAACATGCTTTATACTTACTCAAGTCTAGCTTTGCTCAAAATATATAAAATGAACACAATGTAATATATTACAAATTTAGAAAAGGGTTGAGTTTAGGCATTGAATGTTGAGCCTATAACATCCCAAAATTTTCGACAAGACACATGGCACTATTCAGATATAATGAATTTTTAAGAAAATTTAAAAAGTTGGCAAATTAAGTGATTTTTATGGGAGTAAATTGATTTTGGATATAGGAATTATTGAAAATAGTTTTAGAAGAGAAAATGTTATAGAAAGACTAAATTGCACAATTTGAAAAGTTCAGGAACTAAAGTGCAAATATGACCAAAATGAGAAAAGTGAGTTATTAGTGATGAATTTCCATGGGGATAAGTTTTAATATGCATTGGCATGATGAAAATGAATTTTGTAACTAAATTAGAAAGATTCAAAAGTATAAGGACCTAATTGTAAATTTTCCATTTTATAGGAAAATATGTAAATTCTAATTTTTTTTCCACCAAAATAATTTTAAAAAAGGTTTATTATGAATTATGAGCTTGGATTTGATTAAGTGCTTAATTTTGAGAAAAAAATTTATGTTTTGAAATTAGGAGCAAAATGGTAATCTTACCATGAAAAAGCATTTTAGTCAATTTTCTAGAATTTTAGGATGAAAATGTTATTTAGATTAAATATTTGATATTAAGAAGTTTTATGAGCCATTTAGATATCATATTAAAAAATTAGGATTTATTGGTTAAGTCTTGCTTTTGGTCGATAGAGCCCAAATTATATTAAAAACATGGGATTTGTTATGTAAAAGATAAAGAGCAATGGAAATATGAATTTCGGCTATTTGGAACTATTATATGAAATGTACATGTGAAAATATATATGTTTATGATATGGCATTTTGGTACCTAAATGTGAGACTAAGTAAAGGATTTGTCCAATTTGTAAATGGCTTTAAAGATTATATACAAATATGTTTATAATAAGTTTTAGTAGACTTAGGCTTAGTTTGAATGAGCGGTGAGATCAGTTCCAGTGAGTTTAAAAACAATGGTAGTGGTGAGATTAGTTATTGTAGCGGTGAGATTGGATGTTGTAGCAATGAGATTAAAATCAATAGGAGGAGTTGTGTTTAGGTTCAATCTCATTAATGACGGTGACGTGAATTATAATGAAAAGAGAAAATGACCATTAAGGACATTAAAATAATATTTGTATGTAGTGAAACTTATAACATATTTGAAAATTTAATAAATAATTAAAATTGTTATCATTACTAAAATATAGATACATTATTTTATATATTTTATTTAAGGGTAAACTACAAAAATAGTCAGTTTTGTTTGCTTCAGATTACATTTTAGTCACTTATGTTTAAAATGTTACGTTTTAGTTACTTACGTTATTATTTTGTTACGAAGTGGTCACTCTACATGACAGTCTAAATGAGTTTTAAATGCCAACTTGGATGTCCTTTGTAGCAGTCCAAATTAAATCTATTTAATTAAAACTTATTTTCATCTTAGCAATGGACATCCAAGTTGACATTTAAAATCTATTTGGACTGCCACGTAGGACTTTCGTTAGGGAGGTAACAGAGTTTAACGGTAGAGTGACCATTTCGTAACAAAACAATAACATAAGTGACAAAAATGTAATCTAAGACAAACAAAAGTGACTATTTTTATAGTTTACCCTTTATTTAAATATTTATAATATAAAAGAATTTTAGGTTATAATTTTATTAAAAAATAATAATATGTATAATATTTTTGTTTTGTTTTTATTGTTGAAGTAATTATTTGTTCCTGCCTTGAAATTTATATCTTTGTACTTATTGAGTTGTACCTATATAACAATATCATCAAATAAATATTATAAATAACTTAATTGGTTATTTTTTTTAAATATTTAGTTGGTTATAAAAAAAGTGAAATTAGAAGCTAAACTGCTAAATGTGGTTTCCGATTCTCACTGGAATAAAAAATAGCATTGGAAAATTTTAGTGGGGTGTGGTGGAAATTTTCCACCATTGCCATCCAAATGTTTCCTTGTTGTGCGACTGCACCAAAAATCTTATAAATCCCACTAAAACGTGGGTTTAGTGGAAATCTAAAAACAATCTTAGTGACTAGTGAGGATACAATTGACATGTCATATGAGTCATTAGCATGCGAATGTTAGGAGATACAGTTTCAACCATGTCAAAAGCCTTAGGGCATAACACTTTTGTGCGTTGTGGATCCATTTCTTTGTGACTTCGAATGTAAACATTTTTAGCGTGTTATTCTTGGTGTATTTGGGTAGGGATCTTGTGTATCCTGCCTCATGTTGCTATAGTTTACAATAGGCAAAAATGAAATAAAATGTTGATAATAAGTTTTAAATGTAATAATAGGTGGCTATAAGAAAAACCATGTGTTGTGAAATAAAGGACTCCTACCAAAACAAGACAAAAAAGAGAGTAAACAAGTACGTAAGCTAAAAGAGAATTTAATATGATAATGTGATTTAATAGTGTGTGACCTAGTCAACTTACCATAAATGATATTAAGGAAATTGATGATTCAAGCATGCTCTAGTCCAAAGAAATGAAAAATGAAGTACATGGTTCACATAAGAAACATATGCTATTAATGAAAGTCAGTTATGAAAGAACATGTCACGAACTACGGGACTAATGAATAGTTAAGCCCTCACACTAATGAAAGTCTTGGATAAAAAATTTATTAAATGAATTGGTTAATAAATTGTCAACATGTAAGTTGAGCCCTTACACTTTGGTAAATTGAGTGGGATTAATGAATAGTACTAAAATGAGGCCAGAAGGAAACTAGCATAGTATCCAAAAGAGGGGCTCAACCTTAAAAAGAATAGGATAAATAGGTTTATCCATTGATAGTTACTGAGCTTTTTAAGCTTAGATATTAGTTGTTTAAAACATGTAGATTTCAACTTGTCAAGAAGTCATGGTGTAATTCAAGTGCTTAAATACCACTATTATTGAATAATTGGTATATATACAAAGACTTAGGTTAGTTGAGTTGTTGTAAAGTTAAAATAATAAACTTGAGTCTCTTTTACATTTTTCTTAAATGAGTTTTATATCATTACAATTTGGATGTGTTTATACCATGTATTTGAACCTAAATAAGTTTAATTTTTTTATAATGTTTTTTTATTCATGTTGAAATGATATGGTGATGTTTGAAAATTTTTTGGAGTGTTTTTGAGTTGATTTTCATCTCCAGGGCGCCAAGTTTCGGTACCTAAACAAAAGGGTTCTGAACATGGCAATTTAGTAGTTAAATTGCTCCAGGAATAGGCCAATGTATTGATACATTGCTGCCTTAGCAAGGTCACTACCTCGTTTTAGTGATTTTGACCCATTTGAGACTCAAAAATGAACCTGAACACCCTTGATCACTCAAAAAATGTTTCTAAATAATTATAAGTTGAATTTAAAGCCTTCAAAATGATTTTATATAATTTTTATGTTTTTATTTAAATTATTTAAAGTTTTAAATTATAGTAAAACTTCCACTTTTCACAAACCAAAAGAGCCCATTTTAAGCCGGTAGGAACCTAACACTTGGTTTACGATTTAAATAGGCCATAATATGTATTCAATAACCCAAAAATGGTTTTTAAATCAAAATTTATTCTTTCTTGAATACTATGAATTGTTTTAAGAAATTTTATAAAGATACCAACATTTTATTAAAAGAAAATTTTGACTTAAGCTTGGAAGTGCTCTAGTAGCACCTCTCATTTGTACCGTATGTCACGCTCCAAGTCTGGCGGATCTGAGATTAAGACATGTAGTAGTAAAATTTTCTGGTTCTTGAAGTATAATCGCCCATTTATTTTCTTTTGGCGAATAAGAGTAGGCATATAGTAACTACTGTGTAAGTAAATGAAATTTAATTCGGGTTATTTCAAAGAAAAATATTCTGTTAAGCAAAAAGGAAGTTATTGCATGAGTTATCTCAAAATATTTATAATACGCCTAGTTTGTCTGAGTACTATTCTTGTTAGGTTTGTATAGTGATATAGTTGGAAGTCAAATGGGATTGGCCGCTTAAGTAATATTCTTTCAAGATCTTCATTTACACTTTTCTTGAAATCTGTAGGCCACTAAGAAGGATAAATTATGAATTCAAGTGACACCTGTTAAATTTCTCAAAAGGGGAAGCTAGTTATATATATGTGTAGAAGGGTTTGTGGGGAAGTTTCTTCTCCCTTCAATATTGCTTTCCTATTCCTTTTCTTTCTTTTAAATTGTAACACCCTTTACCCATATTCGACGTCGGAACAGGGTATGAGGCATTACCGGACTTATACACGAGCAATCATACAAAATCGAGACGTAAAATTTCCATCCAAAATTAAAACTTTTCTCATTCATTCATGTCATACCTAAAATGAACCTACGAGGCCCCAAAACATGCATTGGAAGCAGTTCAGGGCTAAACCGAGAATTTTAGAAAATTTAACAACACTTAGAAAATTTTTCACTAAACAGGGGTCACACGCCCGTGTGGCTTAGGACATGCCCGTGTGGTCACACACGCCCGTGTTCCTAACCCGTGTAACTCCCAGTTTATCACCCAAGAACAAATTGAAGACACACGGCAAAGTCACACGCCCGTGTGCTAGGCCGTGTACTCGATTTAATAATTTTGATTTTTCATAAAATAGATGCAAACTTCACACGCCCAAGACACATGTTCGTGCCTGAGGCCGTGTCATCCACACGGCTGAGACACACACCTGTGTCTCTGCCCGTGAGCTCAATTCTGAGCATTCTGTTTTGCAACAGTTAAGGTGCAGGGGACACACGGCCAGAACACATGCCCATGGGGCAAGCCGTGTGTCACACACGACCTAGACACACGCCCGTGTGTCTACCTGTGTGGACAAAAATAAGGCTATTTACCAAGCCATTTTGTCACCCTTTGTTGCACACACCTACACAACAACATATAACACCAATACAAGCATATACATACAACCAAATCAGCCACAACCAAGACATCAACACCTCATTCACATACTAACATTTATCAATTCAAATTATGCAAATTCCCACATTCATGAAAAGCTTCATCATAAACATATATACTTATACCAATATTAGCCAATTTCAAATGGCCATTTATAAGATGAATTACCAACCAATATAGGCCAACACATTAGGCCAATTCAATTATGACACATACAAAATGACCAAGTCCCTATGCATGCCATAACTCAAAATGTTGAATTCATTAGTACCCAAAATAATAAGTTGATAGTGTGAGTGGATCTCCGATAGTCTCCGGTTCCCGAGCTAGCTTGGTGACACTATAAGACAAGAGAAAAGAAATGAGAGTAAGCTATATAGCTTAGTAAGTTCCTATGTAAATAATATGCATCATGTTCAAACATTTAACATACAATTAACTTGATGATAATTGCCATAAATATTATTAAGATCTTATTATCATAACTTACTCAATCGTAACCTTACCGAGGGTTCATCACATAACGAGCTCATTACGTATGATTTTTACATACATACTTGCATCATCTCAAATTGGATTTACAAAAAATTCATCTTTGACATACTCGTTAAATTACCCGTTGAATTTCCTGCTGAACCACTTGGAATACTAAAGGATACTCGGGAATCTCATTCACACAGTACCATACCAATGCAATATCGCAGATATGGTCTTACATGTAATCTCGTATTGATGCCAATAGCCCACCTATGGTATTACACGAAGTCTCATATCGATGCCGTATCCCAGATATGGTCTTACACGTAATCTTAGTAACCCTAATGTCATGACATTTGTATCCTATCTATTCCTAAGGTTCAACCGGGATTTCACACTTATCGAAATTTTGTCGAATACGTCCAAGGGTCAATCACAATTCATACAATAATAAAGCATTTAAAACATAATTAAAACAATGCATTATTTACAAACGAACTTACCTCGTTACAAAAATAGTAGAAATGGGACCTAATCGTCAAACACTTTATTTTTCCCCTATCTAGGTCCGAACCTCGTTTCTCTTGATCTATAATAGCAATTTAACTCATTTAATATTCACCTTGTTCAATTCAGCCCAAAAATTACACTATAGCAAAAATTACATTTTTGCCCCTAAACTTTGACATTTTTACACCTTGGTCCCTAGGCTCGTAAAATGATTTTCATCAAATTTATTCATTACCCAAGCCTAGAAAAATATTTATTGTACTCATACCAGCCCACATTTTTCATTCAATCACACTTTTACTACTTATTTTATAACATTTTAGAAATAGGTCCTTTTAGGCATTTTCATCGAAAATCACTTAGCAAAAGTCATTTTTCAAACATCAAACTTGCATAATCTACCATTAAACATCAAAATACACACATTTTTAACATTGGTCAAACCCTATACCTTAATCATTTCTCAAATTAATGGTAGAAATAGGTAGATCGAGTGATAACGACTTCAAAAATGTAAAGAGCATTAAAAATAGGACAAGAACTGACTTACAATCGAGCTTGAAAAGTGGCAAAACAGCTAAGAAAGAAGAAGATGGACTAAATCTTGCTTTTATTTTACTGATTTTGTCTTTGATTGACAAATTACCAAAATGCCCTTTTTATAAAACATGAAATTTCTCTTACCTCATGTCCATTTTTGTCCACTAACTTAATAAATAGTCTAATTACCATCTAAGAACCTTAAATTTAAAATTTCATAACAATTAGACACCTCTAGCATGTAGAACTCAGCTTTTTCACTTTTTTTCAATTTAGTCCTCTTAACTAAATTGAGTGCTCAAACATTAAAATTTTCGAAGAAAATTTTCACGAAATCATTCCATAAAACTGTAGACCATAAAAACATAATAAAAATAAATTTTTCTACGTCAGATTTGTGGTCCCGAAACCACTGTTCGGACTAGGCCCGAAATCGAGCTGTTACATTAATGCCACATTTCCTCATGCGATTGGAAGCTAAAAATTTTGGGAATAATCAGAGGATGTTCTATCTCTTGGTAAGTTTGAAAACTTTGCATGTTAAGAGTAAGGGTTCTATGATATATATATATATATATATATATGTGCAACAAGTTATGATTAAGAGGTCTTGCATGGGGGTTATCTATAGATGAGATGTTAGCAATCTGTCTGTAAATGAGTTTTAATGGTGAATCCATGTTCTTTTAAGAAGTTGATGTTGCGAATTCATGAAAGGCATTTGAAATTGAGGATTTTGAGTTTCACCAAGGTGAGTATTAGGTGAGTCCTTAATATCGACTCTAGTATTTGAATGACTATTGAAAATATGTGTGAGATCTTGATATAGTGACCTCGTGAGTCTAGTACGTAATGGAATCTATGTATGGATGCATATGATTCTGTGAAGCAACTGTGCATGTGTGTCTGAGATGTATACTATGATACGTGATCATGTGATGTGTGATTGTGTGATGTGTGAAAAATATGTACTGAGCATGATTTGGTTAAGAAATGAGTATAGCCTATAGCACTCCTAACCCGTCTTCATCATCAGATTAGGGTTACAGAGCATTACAATGAAAATCCAAGAAATAATAATTTAATATTAATTAAATATAACTCATTACAAACCAATCAAACATATACATTTGAGCCTTATATCGAGCCTTCGAGGCCCTAAAATCAATTTGGAAACGATCCGGGACTAAATCGAAACAAATCAAAAAATTTGGAAAAAAGTTAAAAATTTTGAAAATAGGTGTCAAACGGTTGTATGGCATAGCCCAGGCCATGTAACAATTGAACAAAGGGACACATGGTCGTGTCCCACCCCATGTCTTATATCGTGTATCTCACTGAGTTGGGTCACACGACCGTGTCACAAGCCGTGTAACACTTTGACTTGTGACACACGACTGTGTCGCAGGCCGTGTGCTAGACCATATAACTCACTGACTTGATGCACACGGCCGTGTCTTAGATCGTGTGAAATATAAACAAAGAATAATAAGTGACACACGACCTTGTAGCCAGGCCATGTGTGTCACACGACTGTGTGACATCCTGTGTCTTAGGGCGTGTACTACATAATTTGACCCTATAATCAAGCCATTTTAAGACCAAAACATACCCAATCTAACATTCCATTTGTGCATACATTCAGTAGGCATAAACATCTTTCAAACACATCTAAACATACAAATTCAATCAACTTATTTCACCTAACCAATATGCCATTCAAAGGCACCACATTTATACCAAAACAACATTAACCAAAACAAAGCGATATTGCCACATTTCAAGCACAAAAACCTAGTTCCTTTAACTACCTAATGACATCAATTGTAACCATTCACATATATTCATAAACATCCAAAAGAACCATTTATTACAAATACTTAAAAGTGGCTAAAATGAATTAAACTTGTCAAGGAACTAAAAATCCATCAAACAAGACATAAAATCCAAAAACATATGCCTACCAAATTGACCATTAATACATTCAAGAACTACCATTATAAAAAGGTCCTGTCAATGCCATTTATAACCTTGGCCAAAATAACTCAAAAACTACTGAAATGATTGTTGGATAGTGTGATAGATCTTTGACAAGCTTCCAACCGATCGAGCTTCTAATAATCTACGAAATGAAGGAAAATAACTATGTAAAAAACTAGTGCTTAGTAAGCTCGTATAAACTCAAACATAACTTACCATTCTTAAGCACAATTTATAAAATAAGCATAACACCATTACCAAGACCATAGGCTTAGTAAAATCTTATATAAGTAACATCAAACTCACAAGTTAGTAGGTTCATACATGATACATATAAGTTCAACCATATCATAAGTAGATTTTCATGTACACATCATTTATCACATTAACCTTTTCATACGGTCATGAACCAATAACCAATTGTATACATACCATGCCATTACCCTTTACTTACCCATTGGACTATCTAGAATTGCATTAGATCTTGGGAATGCTCACACACGAAGTGTAACACCCCCTACCCGTATTCCGAGCCTAGAATAGGGTACGAGGCATTACCGAACTTAATATGATCAATCATGTAAAAATCAGCCATAAAATTTCTTCTAAATTAAAAACTTTCATACATACGTTTAACGTCCCTTATATGGGCCTAGGGGGCCCAAAACATACATTCAGGGTGGTTCGGGACCAAACCGTAAACATATGAAACTTTTGCAACACTTAGAAAATTTTCACACTTTGGAGAGTCACACGCCCGTGTTTTCAACCCGTGTAACTCTCTATTTATAACTTCATCACCCTTGACAGTCGTACACTTCATATAAATAGCAAGAAACGTGTATGGGCTCAATTCTCAATAAATTTCTCATATATATACACAATTTCACGTTAATAAATTTCTCATATATATACACAATTTCACGTTATGTAATCATACAACATATATCAGCCATATCTCTGTAATCTAAATATGTTTTCATAACAACTTATCTTGATTTCATACTATTTCATATTTAAGCTTAAATAACCAAAGTATTTGAAATATCATCTTTATGCAAATAGTACACATGAGGTATATAATTCCATAATTATGAATAAACACATTTATCAAACATTTTCCATATTCATATATCAATCTCTCATGTCTCCATATATCAATAATCATTATTTTCATGAATTCGAGTTCAATTTCATAATTATTTATCTCGTGTTCAATTTATTCCATGTCGAAACTTATTCATTAAAACATTTGAATTATCAATACATATGGACAGTACATTCAAGATGAACAATTATATAATCACAAAGGAATTCATTTATCAACCAAGTTCTATACTCATATCTTATCAACTCGTACTTCCTTGTATCACATAATTCCATGTAACACTTACCAAACTTTGTCAAATTAGTGAACGTCTTACGGAATTGAGTACTTCGTTTTCTCGATGCCATAGTTCAACTATGGTCTTACACATCTTCACATAATGATGCCATAGCCCACTATGGTCTTACACATATTCATATATCGATGTCATAGCCCAACTATGGTCTTACACGAATCACATATCTCACTGACGCCATATCCCAGATATGGTCTTATACAGTAGCATATATCACACCGATGCCATATCCCAGATATGGTCTTATACGGAAATCACTTGTCACTTGTAGTCGAAGCTACCACTATTCATCGATCGGTGGCGAGCTACCATTTTTCAATGATCGGTGGCGAGCTACCACTTTTCATTGATCGGTGCAGCGAAGCTACCACTTTTCATCGATCGTGGCCGGAGCTACCACTTTTCATCGATCGGTGGCGTAAGCTACCACTTTTCATCGATCGGTGCGCGTAAGCTACCACTTTTCATCGATCGTGCAGAAGCTACCACTTTTCACTTGTCATTTGTCCTTGATCAGATAAGTGTAGCCGAAGCTATCACTTATCACTTTCATTTGTCCTTGATCAGATAAGTGTAGCCGAAGCTATCACTTATCACTTGTTGCCATGGTCCAACCATGGTCTTTTCCTTCAATTCATCTTGTCACCGAACCGAAATACTCAATTTGACCATTTATTCAATTTGCATGCTTTTACATTATTCACGATTTTATCATCAATACATATGAAATAACACATCATGAAATTCATAAAATTAACAAATAATCACTAAAATTTAGCCATATAAACTCACAAGTTCAATTTTTGTATTATAACAATAATTATAATTTCATAATAAATATTCCAAATAAAACATTATATCATTTCTAATCCAACACTTATCGATTATAATCGGGCATGTGATCAATTTATACACGAGTCATTCATATATTTTTATATATTTTCCTCCTCCTCCTCTCCATCCACATCCTTAGTATAAACAACATACTTGTAGGTAACATTATCCATAATTTTCACTATCTACTTAGGTGAATATTCAAGCTGTCCATCTGTGTCATAGTCACTAAATTATTTATATCTGAAGCTACGGAATTCCAAATTAAGATCCGCTAATTTTCCTTGAAACTAGACTCACATATCTTATTACCATAAAAATTTCATAATTTTATTCATCCTCTAATTCCATTTATACAATTTTTGGTGATTTTTAAAAGTTAGACTACTGCTGCTGTCCAAAACAGTTTTAGTGTAAAATGTTGATTTCCATTTTGCCCCAAATATCACAATTCATACAATTCAGTCCTTGCTCAATTAACCCCTCAATTAAGATAATTTTCTCAATTAATAATTTTTCTAGACATTATAAGTTATTTCATAACTATTGAAATTCAGAATTTCCACATAAAACTCTAACTTCAAACTCTTTTACAATTAGGTCCCAAACATTCACTTTCTATTCAATTCTTTCAATAAAATCAGAATATAAACAATTTAAAGCTCTAATTCCATGCCAAATCATCATATATTTCCAACACTCATCCATAACAACTTCAAAAATTAGCCATGGAATCAAAAACTAATGAAATAATAAGTTGGACCCAATTGTAAAAGTCCAAAAATGTAAAAATTTCAAGGAGAAAGCAAGAATTAAACTTACATGAAGCTAGAGTATGAAAACCAGCTTGAACCCTCCTCCATGGTTGTTTTTCAGCTGATCAATATGAAGAGAAATGAAGAGAATTCTAGATATTCCAATTTAGTCCCATTTTTATTTAGCCAATTTTGGCAATTTTCCAATTTTGCCCTTATTTCACCCATTTCTGATTTTTCTCATTTATTGCCGCCCAAAATATCTCCTTTGGGCTTATTTGCACTTTAGGTCCTTCCTCATTTGACAATTGAGCTATTTAATCATTTTAGCAACTTTTACACCTTTTTCAATTTAGTTCTTTTATTTAATTAACCACCCAAACGTCAAAATTTTCTCGACTAAATTTTATTATTACCTCACCAACACTCCATAAATATTTCTAAAAATATTTATGGCTCAGATTTATGAAGTCGAGGTCTCGATACCTCATTCTCGACCCATTTTAGCTAATTAATTCTTTTAAATCACCAAATTCACTAATTCAAAATTTTTTTTATATTCATATTTGACTCATAGGTATTAATTTATTAAATTTTCAACTCACCCGTCGGATTTAGTGATCTCAAATCTCTATTCCCGATACCACTGAAAATTAGGCTGTTACACGGAGTGTGCCTTTCCATATAACTGTAACCTTTCCTTATCAATAATGCTCACACAAGCTATGAAATGGGCCTAATTACACGAGTTATGGGTCGGAATGTTAGCTACATGATGCTGGTCACATGAGCTATGGAGAATTCGCAAAAAAATGCAGAACCTCAATAATTAGTAGGACATTCAAGACCAACACTCAAAACATGAAATCCCTAATGACATGTCATTCATATCCTAAGAATTCTTAAGGTTCAAACGAAATTACTTATCCATCAATTACTCAAAGCATCAATATATATGCATTTTGAGGTCAATTTATAACAAACACAATATGACCGATAATCAATCAAACTATCGTTAATAAGATTATAATTTATACAAACTTACCTCGACGACTATGGTTGCAATAACTGAATTGAAGTCTAGTCCGAAGCTTTACCTTTTCCCTGATTTTAGTCTAGTCCATTATTTTTTCCTTTCTATAGCCATTTAGTCCTTTTAACTAATAGAATTCAATTTTTGTACCTTTTTTAATTTAGTCTTTTTTACCTAATTAACCATTTAAACCTTAAAAATTCTTACTGAAAATTTAATACTACCTTAAATTAATCCTATAGACATTAAATAAATATTAAAATAATAACTCACTTGTCGGAGTCGTGGTCTTGAAACCACTGCTTCTGACACTATTGAAATTGGGTTGTTACAACTCTCCTAAAGGAATTTTTATCCTAAAAAATCTTACCAAAAAATAGGTTCGAGTATTACACTTTCATAGCTTCTTCTGGCTCCCAGGTAACTTCCTCGACCCCATGACATTGCCAGAGAACTTTAACCAGAGCTATACGTTTATTCCTTAATTCTTTTACTTCTTGAGCTAAAATTCTAATTGGTTCTTCACTATATGATATATCTAGCTGAATTTCTACAACAACAAGTGAAATCACATGTGAAGGGTCAGACCGATACTGACGTAACATCGATACATGAAACACGTTGTAAATTTTCTCTAATTTCGATAGTAAAGCTAAATGGTAAGCTACTGGCCCAATTTTCTCGATGATCTCATACGTCCCGATGAATCGTGGACTAAGCTTTCTTTTTCGGCCAAAACAGAGAACTTTTCTCCAAGGCGATACTTTTAAGAACACTCTGCCACCAACTTGAAATTCAATGTCTTTTCTTTTCAAATCCGCATATGATTTTTGACGATCAGAAGTAGCTTTCAAAAAATCACGAATTACTTTGACTTTTTCTTTAATTTCTCGGATCAAATCAACACCAAATAGGATTTTCTCACTCAGTTCATTCCAGTATAATAGAGTTCTACATTTTCAACCATACAGAGCTTCATACGGCACCATTTTAATACTTCCTTGATAGCTATTATTATAAGTAAACTCAACCAACGGAAGAAAATTTTCCCAGCTACCCTCAAACTCTAAAATGCAACAACAGAGCATATCCTTGAGTATTTGAATCACTTGCTCAGACTGACCATCAATCCGTGGATAAATGCTATACTAAAATATGGTCGAGTACCGAAAGCTTCGTTCAATTTACTCCAAAATCTAGAAGTAAACCGTGGATCTATTTCAAAAATAATAGACATTGGCACACCATGCAGTTTAACAATCTCAGAAATGTATATTTCTGCCAACTTTTCAAGTGAATAATCCGTATGTACTGGAATGAAATGTGCGGATTTAGTCAAACGATCAACTATAACCCAAATAACATCTTTCTTTTGCAGAGACAAAGGTAATCTCGATACAAAGTCCATTGTAACTCGTTCCCATTTCCATTCTGGAATTATAACATGCTGTAACAGTCTAGAAGGCACTTAATGCTTGGCTTTAACTTGCTGATAGATTAAATATTTTGATGCAAACTCTGAAATTTCTCATTTCATACCTGGCCACGAGTACATTTTTTTAAAATCATCGTACATTTTGTTACTTCCAGGGTGTATCAAATAATTACTGTTGTGAGCTTCCTGTAAAATCTTCTCTATAATATCAGTATTTCTTGGAACACAAATTCTGTTTCAAAAAATAAACTACCAGTACAACTAACAAGGAATTTTGAATCAAACGTCTTTTCAATCTACTTCTGTTTAGCAATCAACTCGAAATCACTCTTCTAGGCTTCACAAATCTGCTGCAGAAATGTCGGTCTAGCTTTTAGTTCTACTATAATGGAACCATCATCAATCAACATCAAACGAGTATTCAAAGCTTGCAAAGCAAATAAAGAATTTCTACTTAAAGAATCAACAACAACATTAACTTTTCCTGGATGATAATTTTTGATCAAATCATAATCTTTTAGCAGCTCCAACCATCTACGTTGTCTCAAATTTAATTCTTTTTGCGACATCAAATACTTCAGGCTTTTGTGATCCTTGAAGATATGGAATTTTTCTCCATACAGATAGTGTCGCTAGATTTTTAAAGTAAACACAATAGCTGCAAGTTCTAAATCATGAGTCGGGTTATTTTTCTCGTGTGGTTTCAATTGACGGGAAGCATAAACTATCACTTTGCCTTCTTGCATCAGAACGCAGCCTAAACCATTCAATGAAGCATCACTATAGATCAGAAATTCCTTGCTAGACTCTAGTTGAATCAACATAGGGGCTTTGGTCAACAATACTTTCAGTTGATCAAAACTTTGTTGGCTTTTTTTAGACCACTCAAACTTAACATCTTTTCAGAGTAGCTTTGTCAATGGTGTAGAAATCATCAAAAACCCTTTTACAAATCTTTGATAATACTCGACTAAACCCAAGAAACTTCTAATCTCTGAAACATTTCTTGGAGGCTTCCATTCTACAATAGTTGATATTTTACTCGGATCAACTCTAATACCATCCGCTGATACAACATGTCCTAAAAATGCAACTAATTGTTTCTCGCACAAAGTTTTCAAAATTATTCTCAAATGCTGTGCATGCTCAATTTTATCTCAAGAATAAATCAAATTATCATCAATAAATACAGCCACAAATCTGTCTAGATACATCCGAAATATTATGTTCAAGTGCATTTGTTAAACCAAATGACATAACTAAAAATTCATAGCGTCCGTACTTGGTCTTAAAAGTAGTCTTCGGCACATCAGAACCTTTAACCCGTAATTGATAATATCCAGAATAGAGATCAATCTTTGAAAACATTGTTCCACCTTTCAGTTGATCAAACAAATCATCGGTACGAGGCAATAGATATTTGTTTTTGATCATAACTTTATTAAGTTGTCGATAGTCGATACATGATCGCATTGACCCATCATTTTTCTTGGCAAATAGTGCAGGTGCACCCTAGGGAGAAAAACTAGGCCGAACAAATCTTCTATCTATCAATTCATGTAACTGTGCTTTCAACTCCTTCAATTTTGTAGGTTCCATTTTATACGGAGCTATCGATATTAGAAAAGTTTTCGATACTAACTCAATAGCAAATCTAACCTCTCTGACTAGCGGTAACCCTTGTAACTCTTCTGGAAATACATCTGAGAACTCAAAAATAGCTGGAACTGACTCTAATTTCAATTTTGAAACCCTGGAATCAAATATATAAGCTAAATATGCTTCACAACCCTTCCTAACATATTTATGACCTGACATAGCTAAAATGATTTTAGTTGAACTGTCAAACCTATCTAATTCAACTCAGATTATTTCACCATTTTAACATTTCAATAAAACTTACTTTCGTCTACAATTCACAAAAGTATCATGAAGAGTCAACCAATCCATACCAAGAATCACATCGAACTTATCAAATGGTAATAGCATCAAATCAGCTGGAAAGTTGCAATCCCAAATCATCAGAGGACAATTTCTACAAACTTTATAAACTAACACATATTGACCTAAAGGATTCGTTACTTTGATCACAAATTTAGTTGACTCATAAGGTATTTTCTTATCTGACATTAAAGTTGTGCATATATATGAGTGCGTTGACCCTGGGTCAATCAAAGCATTAACATTAGTATCAAAGATAGAAAATGTACAGGTAATCACAACAGGTGTCAAAGCTTCCTCATGAGCTCGAATTGCATACGCCCTAGTTGGTGCCCGAGCCTCACATCTAACTGTAGAATCTTTCATTCCACTTCAACTATTTCTCGCATGACCACTGTTTCTAGACGACCTTCCTCTCACAGCCATGTTATGCGACCAAGTGTTCTAAGATTTTTGTATATCAGACCTTTCTGGATAGTCTCAAAGAAAATGATCATAGGAACCACATTTGAAGCAAGATCCATCTCTCAATCTGCACTTTCCAAAATGTTGTCAATTACACTATTAACATTCAAATTTATTATTTTGAACACTCCCCACACTCGCTACAGAAGCAGCCTGAGGTCGTTTACCAGTGTCACTAGCTTCAAAATATGTCTTTCTTTTAGCTTTACTAAGTTCTTCAGCCTTATGCGCTCGGTCCACTAATACCACAAATTCTTTCAATTCTAGAATCCCCACTAGTAATGTGATGTCTTAGTTTAAACCATCTTCAAACCGTGTTCACATAACATCTTCTGTTGGAATACATTCCCGAGCATATTTTCTAAGTTGTACGAACTCCCTTTCATATTCAGCTATAATCATATGACCTTGTTTTAACTCAAGAAACTCTTTCCACTTTTTGTCAAGATACCGCTAACTAACATATTTCTTTCTGAATTCTGTCTGAAAGAAATCCCAATTTACATGATCCTTTGGTACCACAATAATCAAAATATTCTACCACTAATACACTGAGTCTTTTAGCAAAGATGTAGAATATTTTAAACATTCAATTAGAGAACAAGATAGTTCATCAAAAAACCTCACAATGTTTTCTAACCAAAACTCGACTTTTTTAGGGTCGTCTTCAACTGTTCCAAGAAATTATTCTGCCCCATACTTACGTATTTTATCAATCGGAGGCTTTTTTATACGTACTTGTTCCAAACCTGAAGGACTAGAGGGGATAGGTTAGGGTATAAGAGGGGGTGGAGGTTATTGAGCCATAGGGTTCATTCTAACGAACTCAAAGAACCATTTAGATATCATCTGAAAGAAGGCTTCTTTCGCCTCACTTCCCCAACCCTCAGCTACAGGCCCATTAATAGCTACTCCTTGAACGGAGGCTTGCGTATTACTTTCAACCACATTAGAATCAACTCAGTTGGAAGACATCTATTATCTATATGAAAATATAATTCAATTTGAGTCAGGAGATATCACACTATCACATGTTATATAATGACATGTATTTCTAGACTCAATACATGCTACGTTCAGTCTAAGAATTGGCTAAATTATAGCTCTGATACCACTAAATGTAACACCCTTAACCCTTCTTCGTCACTAGATTAAGGTTACGGAGCATTACCATGCAAATTCGAACAACAATTATTTAATATTAATTAAATATAACTCATTAAAAGCCAATGAAACTTATATATTTGGGCCTTATATTGGGCCTTCGAGGCCCTAAAATTAGTTTGGAAATGATTTGGGACTAAATCAAAACAAATAAAAAAATTTGGGCAAAATTTGAAAACAGGGGTCACACGGCCTTGCAGCTAGGCCATGTGACATAGCCCAGACCGTGTAACAATCTATCAAAGGGACACACGGCCGTGTCCCAGCCTGTGTCTTAAACCATGTAACTCACTGAGTTGGTTCACACAACCGTGTTGCAGGCCGTGTCCCAAACTGTGTAACTCTCTAACTTGTGACACAAGGCTGTATTGCAGGCCATATGCTAGACCGTATAACTCACTAACTTAATACACACGGTCGTGTCTTAGGCCGTGTGAAATATACACAAAAAATAATAAGTGACATGCGACCGTGTAGCCAGGCTTTATGTGTCATATGGTCGTGTGACAACTCGTGTCCCAGGCCGTGTACTTCATAATTTGACCCTATAATCAAGCCATTTCAAGGCCAAAACATAGCCAATCAAACATTCCATGTGTGCATACGTTCTATAAACATAAACAACTTTCAAAGACATTTAAACATACCAATTCAGTTAACCTATTTCACCTAACTAATATGACATTCAAAGGCACCACATTTATACCAAAACAACATTAACCAAAATAAAGCAATATTGGCACATTTCAAGCACAAAAACCTAGTTCCTTTAAATACCTAATGACATCAATTGTAACTATTCACATATCTTCATAAACATACCAAAAGGACCATATATTACAAATACTTAAAAGTGGCCAAAATAACTTAAAGTTGTCAAGGCACTAAAAGTCCATCAAATAAGACAAAAAAATCCAAAAACATATACATACCAAATTGACCATTAACACATTCAAGAACTACCATTATAAAAAGGTCTTATACATGCCATTTATAACCTTCGCCAAAATAACTCAATAACTACCAAAATGGTTGTTGAATAGTATGTTAGATCTTCAATAAGCTTCCAGCCGGTTGAGCTTCCGATAATCTACGAAACAAAAGAAAATAACTACATAAGCAGCTAATGCTTAGTAAGCTTGTATAAACTCAAACATAACTTACCATTCTTAAGTACAATTTATAAAATAAGCATAACATCATTACCAAGACCAAAGGCTTAGTAAAATTTTATATAAGCAACATCAAACTCACAAGTTAGTAAGTTCATACATGATACATATAAGTACAACCATATCATAAGTAAATTTTCATGTACATATTAATCTTTTCATAAGATCATGAACCAATATCCAATTGTATACATACCTTGCCATTACCCTTTACTTACCTATTGAACCATCTAGAATTGCATTAGATACTTAAGGATGCTCACAGACATAGTGTGCCTTTCTATATAATAGTAACCTTTCATTTTCAATAGTGCTTACACGAGCTGTGTAATGGGCCTGGCCACACGAGTTGTGGGTCAGAATGTTAGCTACACGATGCTGTAGAGAATCTTCAACAAATGTAGGACCTTAGCCATCTATAGGATATTCAAGACCAGCACCCGAAACATGAAATCCCTAATGACATGTCATTCGTATCCTAAGAATTCTTAAAGTTCAAACGTGATTTCTTATCCGCCAATGACTCAAAGCATCGATATACATGCATTTTCAGGTCAGTTTATAACAAACACAATATAACTAATAATCTATCAAACTATCATTAATAAGATTATAATTTATACAAACTTACCTTGACAACTATGGTTATAATAATCAAATTGAAGTCTAGTCCAAAACTTCAGCTTTTCCCCAAATTAAGTTTGATTGTTGTTTATCTTAGTCTAAATAGATAATTTCATTCAATTAAGTACTTCAAATAACTCCAAGTATTCAATTCAATCAATAATTCTTATTTTATTAAAATTATGAATTTACCCATTCTATTTTAACTTTTTCACAAATTAGTCCTTAAGCTTGAAACTTGTAAAAATACTATTTTTACCCTCTATACATGCTAGCCAAACTTCTTAGGGACTTATATCAACCCACTTAAATCATCATTTCATAAAGTTACCATGAAATTTTACTATTTTCATGAATAAGTCCTTAAACCCTAAATTCACTAAAAATCACCTAATAAAACAAGTTTGTTTAACAACCAAGTTTAATAATCTATCAATTATCATCAAACACATTCAAAAACAATCATGACAAGTCCCTCAACCTTTAACAGTTTTGAAATTAACCTCTGGGCTAAGTAGTTTAAACTAAAACGAGCTAAAAAACATAAAGATCATTAAAAACAAGACTCAAATACATACCATGCATGAAGAATTTAAAAATCAAAGTTTCCTCCCTCTTCAATGGCTATTTCAGTTTTGAGATAGGAAAAATGAGAAAGATGACAATCTTTTTTTCATTTTCTTTTTTAACATTTTATTTTAATTATTAAAATTACCAAGTTAGCCTTTTAAAACTATTTGAATTTCATTAAAACCTATCCATAAACATCCACTAACATACAATATGGTATAATTACCTCTTAGTCCATTAGCTTTCCTTTTTATAGCCATTTAGTCATTTTTACATAATTAACCATTTAAACCTCAAAAATTCTTAATGGAAATTTAATACTACCTTACATTAATCCTATATACATTAAATAAATATTAAAATAATAACTCACTTGTCGGAGTCGTGGTCTCAAAACCACTGTTTTCGACACCATTGAAATTGGGCTGTTACATAGCCTATATGTACCTATGTTAGACTTATGAGGTGTGATTAATAAAAATAAGGTGTAACTGAGTGTTGATAGGTTTTGATATGTGAGTTTTGACACCACTGCGATTTTCAATGAAGTTCGTTAGGATAGTAAAAACAAGTTATGATATGATGAATTTGAAGAAAGTCCATGTCCATGGAATGTTTTGGAAAGGGCGGATGAGCCGCATTTATTGACTAGGGTTTTTATGTATCTGAGGGTGATAATGGGCAAACCTCATATGATTGTGAGTTTAGGCAAATCCATATTACAAACATGACAATTCACTCGGGTTGCTTAGGTGGCATTCTATTTGGCCTTTGTGGCGTACTTTGTATGTTACCTTTGTGGTGTACTCTGTATGTTGCCTTTCTAGCATAATCTAGTTTGGCCTTCGTGGTTCTTTATTAGCCTTTGTGGAGTATTTTGTTAGCCTTTGTGGTATGTTCCATATGTTGCCTTTTTAGTGTATCTCTATCTGGCCCTTGTGACGTATTTTGATAAATCTATGATAAGGGTATGATCCATCTGAAGTTATTTGGTGTGAAAAGTTGTAACACCCCTTACCCGTATCTGACACCGGGACAGGGTTCAAGGCATTACCAGACTTAAACATAAACAAACACACAAAATTGGGCCATAAAATTTCATCCAATTTGAAACCTTTCAATCACATGCAATTTGTCCCTTTAAAGGGCCTACGAGGCCCAAAATGTACATCGAAAGTGGTTTGGAAATAAATCGAGAACCTTTGGAACCTTTTTGACACTTGGAAAATTTTCTTGTTCTGGAGAGTCGCGCGCCCGTGTGGGTAGGCCGTGTGGTCACACACGCCAGTGTGGCTTGGGGCACGCCCGTGTTCTCAGCCCATGTAACTCTTTGACTATGACATCATCAACAAAAATAAGGTCACACGGCCAAGTCACACTCCCGTGTGCTTAGACCGTGTGGTGAATTAAATTCCAAAAATTAAGTGCAGACTTCACATAGCCTGGGCACACACCCATGTCCTAAGGCAATGCCCTTCACACGGCTTAGACACACGACCGTGTCTCTGCCCGTGTGTTTACTACTAGGCATTCTGTTTTGCATTAATTATGGTATAGGGGACACACGGCCGGATCACACGCCCATGGGGCAGGCCGTGTGTACACACGCTCGTGTGTCTACCTATGTGGACAAATTTGAGGCTATTTTCCAAGCCATTTATCACCCTTAAATGCTCATTTACTCATTCATCTTAGATGGCATGCAACATTGTATATTTAGTCACTCAAAAACTTATAAACATGATTAATCCATGCTTTTGTAATGTCAACATATCACATATCCAAACCATCATATTTTCATATGACATTCCACACCAATTTCATATTCACTCATCATGCTAAACCTACTTTAACTTACTCAATTATACTATAGTTTTAGTCATCCTTATTAGCCATGATTCATTCACTTAGCATATGTGCCATTCATCACACATCTCATCCACAAGCAATCACATTAAGCATAATACATTGCATGAATACATAATTGATTAGGGTTACAACCCAAATAATCAATATGAATCATATCACATGGCCATATACAAAGTGAATCAAATGTTACCATAAGCCAATACATTTGGCTAAACCAATATGATATATAACAAAAAGACCAAGCCCTTATACATGCCATACTCAAAATATTGAGACTAGCTATACCCAAATGTCCCGTTGATAGTGTGATCGAGCCTCCGATGTCCTTCAGTCCCCGAGCTAGGTTGGCAATACTATAAGAAAATAAGAAAGAGAGGGGAGTAAGCATAAAGCTTAGTAAGTTCACATGCAAATAATTAGCAACATAATCATATGTATAAATACCATTGACATAACATAGTTTACTTATGTGTTATCATAAATTCATAGGCAGGGGCGAAGCTAGAATAAATATTTAGGGGGGCCGGATAAAATTTTAATTTTTTATTGTTTATATCTTTATAATTTGTAAAGGATTAAATCAAATTTTTATAATTTTAGGGGGGCCAAAGTGCAATTTTACCTTTACTAATTTAAAATTTTTAAAAAATTTTAAGGGTCAAAAGAGCAAATTTACATTTTAAAGGGGCGGGGCCCATGCCAGCCCCTTGGCTTCGCCCTTGTTCATAGGAAAAGCTGCAGACATAACTTACACAATTTCAATCTTACCAAAAGTTCATCACATATCGAGCTCATTCATATGAGTTTATCGCACATACCTGTACCAGCTTGTAACACATTGTCATGTTTCCACATCATTGACTTATCAAATAACTCACAGGTTTACTTGTTAAACATTCAGAATACTATCAGATACAGGAAAACTTGCACATAGTGCTTCAAATGTAGCCACATGCTACCTCACATCGTATTCAAACATTGCTCGCTCTTGAGCTAATCACGGGCCTACTTACACAAGCTGACAGTCAGGACGTAACTACTCGGGTTGCTCACACAAGCTGACAGGTACCCACAACACATGCCGAGCTACCCAGCCACTGGTAGAACATACAAGACTAGCATCCAGATTCACATAATCACATATACACATAATTTCATGAGCTCACAATCACATAATTCTTAGTGACATGTCACATTGTATTCTAAATTATTCCTAGGGCTCATAATCACATATACTCATAATTTCTTGATTTATAATAACAAATTCAGCTCATTTAATCATCACATTATTCAAAATAGTCCATAAATCATACTTTGGCAAAATTACACCTTTGCCCTTAAACTTTCACATAAACAACTTAGCCCCTAGGCTCGTAAAATGAAATGTGTTTGTTTTCTTTGATACCTAAGCCTACCCAAACTTATATCATACTCATATCAGTCCACATTTTCTTTCAAATTATATTTTTAACCACTTATTTCACAACTTTTACAAAAAGGTCCTTTTTAAGTGTTTTCATGAAAAACCACTTAGTAAAAGATGTTTATCATGAATCAAACTTTCATATTCCTCCATTAAATATCAAAATACAAACATGTTACACATGGTTAAAATTTCATACATGAACCCTAGCTCAAAAAATGGCTAAAAATGGATAGATCATGTTTCAAGGACTTTAAAAATGCAAAGAACATAAAAAAGGGGCTAGGATTGACTTACTTTCAAGCTTGAAAAGTTGAAAAACCCTAGCTATAGAGATCTTGAGAATTTCGGCTATGGCATGGAGAAGATGAACACAATTTTGACTTATTTTTCCCTTTCTTTTATTAACCAAATGACAAAAATGCCCTTAAGGCCATTCTTTCAAATTTTTCCTATTCATTCCCATTTTTGTCCATAATTATAGAAATTGGAAAAATTACTATTTAAGGTCCTCTAATCAATAATCCATGGCAATTTCATGCCTAAAGCTTCTAGAACTCACATTTTGCAACTTTTGCAATTTAGTCCTAAATGTCAAATTGGACACTTTATCAATAGAATTTCTTCATGAAACCTTCACACAAGCATGAAATCATATCATAGACCTCATGAGAATCATAAAATATTTATTTCTATTTTGGATTTGTGGTCTCGAAACCACTATTCTGACTAGGCCCTAATTCGGGATGTTACAAAAGTTCTGTAATGAAATCGAATAAGTTTTAAAGGAGGTTTTCTTGAAAAGAAGTATGAATCAGTATGTTCAATAAGGGTATCCACCATGGTTATTTGTCAAGTTTATAATAAGGGCATATTCGATGTAAAGGTTTATTAGTTTGAGCTATCCATGTTGTTAAGGTGGGAATATAAGTTATCTAGTATTTATTATATGTGAATAGTATCATGTCTTATTTTGAGAGTTGAGGGAATATGAGTTGTTCATTAATTTGGTGGTCTTGTACCCTGTAACAAAGACGTGTGGAATTATTCTAATTGATCTGAAGTGGTTCTCATCAGTATGAGTATGTATTGGGTTAAGACAGAATATAGTTCAATTTAAGGTCTGATTTAACAAGATCAGTAAGTGGTATCTGCCAAGAATGATGTTTGTGATTAACTATTTAAAATTTTCTAAAGGGAAAAGAAAAAGCTAGTATAGCCTGTTAAAATCTAGAGATAGCCAAGAAGTTAGATGAATGATGATATGTTAAGAATTGTGAGTGATGTATAAGTATGTGATCATTTAATTGACAATGTGAAGGTATCCACCAAAGAAAGATATTAGGAAAGATAAATATCCAAGATGAGGAATTCAACATGATAAGTTAAAAAGGTATGTGTCCAATCTCACTAAGTTTCTCTAAACTTACGAAATGGTATGTTTATATATCAGGTGTTGTTGTTCAAGTGTGTTTGCCAAGAGGGACAAGCCAGGAGTCTGCCAAAAAAACGGTGAACTGGGAAAACTATGCATACAGTGGACTTGTTTGGACAAGTGGCGTACTATAGAATTACGCCATATGAGTCTGTTTTATTAAATTTAGGTATTGTAATAAATTTTTATAGATATGATGTATGATGTTTAAATATACTTCCTTGTTTCTTTAATAATGAATTATGGTAAATGTTAAGGAAAATGTCTTAATTCAAATGTATAAGAAGGTTGTGTAGTAATTTTGTTAAGAGGATTATGTAAAAACACCCAAGATCTGGACCTGAGGAATCAGGTCGGGTTGAGGGTGTTATACCATATGTCTGGTTAAGGGGATTTATAGTGCCCGAGCCCAACCGATATGTTAAATAGGCCTAATTTTTTTTCCCAAGCCAATTTATTTGGCCCATTTAGATTGGTGGACCTTTGAGTTTGGGCAAGTAACCTTGCCCTTAAACAAGTTTATGTCCCACCCTTAAACAAATTTAATGTATATATGTCTTTAGACTTTCAAGGTTTCTTTTATCAAAATGTTCTTTTTCTATCTATTCCTTTGACAACTTCTCGACAATTTTAGGATATTATAACATATTACATTTTAAGTTTTATTTTATCATTTTTATAATTATTTTTACTTATTTCTTTTATTAAAATTTAGTAATTTTTGATATGATTCACAAGTGCATAACACAAATAAAAAGGTAAAAAAATTAAATATAGGCCTTTAGAGTCCTTAAAGATCAAATTCGAAGTAGGCTTAATAGCTAAAGCAATAGATTGTTATATTAAGGTGGAAAGAGATTTTTATTAAGGTGTTCATTTACATATGTAACAGTCCAAACTCGACCCTGTAATATGATCCTTTACACAAACATATCTCCACATACTCATCTCCACGTATCGTACATATCAAAAGTAGCTGGTAGTGACTTAAGCATGAAGAATGACACTTACTTCATTTTACAAACAGATTGTACTTAGAGTGATAACTGTGGATAACTATTATCTACACAAACATCTTTCATTCATTATCCATTCATACATTTTACATCATTTACAAAGGAAGAATACTTACCTTACACGCATATAAAATAAAGAAACTACATCACATGGAAATAAGAAAGAACTCACTAGAAACTCTAACACAAGTCTATAACGCAGATCCTTTGCCCTTATCACTTGGACCTTTGTTATCTTCTTGAGCTAAAATAAAAAAAATTAAACATATCAAATTTGACCATGCCTGCAAGAATTAACAACACTTTAACTAGAATAAGGAAGTTTCTTTCCTCACACACCATTTTGACACTTATACATCCAGAACGAAAAACATGTACATGACTTAAAGAATAACCTAGGGTTTATTAGTAATTACCAGTAAGCTGGTACTAACATATGAGTTAGCTCAATATTGCGAATATTAACTCAAAGAAGTTTTCTGAATTTAAGTTTTCAAAGAGCTTTCAATTGAAATCAAAAAAGAAGAAGAAAATGTAAATGTATTTAGAAAAACCACTACTATCCTTATATACTTAAGCTTGGAGACAAGGATTAGTGGAAAAATTAGATAATTCCAATAAATCTCTTGATTCTCATTATTAAGTGCTCTTAACTTAATTTAAGTCTTACCATCTACAATAGTCTAGTTACATTCTAACTAAGTCCCAACTTAACTAACCAAATTACCATACTTAAATAATAAACAAATCTAAACACCTGAGTTGGGTGGATACTTATAGAAAAGTCCGCCAAACCACAGAACATGCCAAGAAAAAGAGTTTGCCAAATGTCACATCACATAGAATCCTATACTTAGTTAAAACAAACACTTTACCTACTCATATCTATCCTTATTTTACCAATAACACACCAAACAGTAACCAGATACAGAGACTTCACCAGGTGGGTTGTTACAACCCAAATCCTATATACAAAATGAATTGTTTTCTTCTACCAATGTCTTTGTGTGATGAAATTGATTGTATTTTTAGTAGGTTTTGTGAGCTTCCAAAGAAATCAAGAAAGATTTACAATAGATGTAACAACTCGTTTTTAGTCAAATCAGAACAGTGGTTTCGGGACCACAAATCCGAAGTTGAAATATTTATTTTATTACTAAATTAAGGTCTACAGCATGAATATATGATTGTGTGAAAGTTTCGTTTAGAAATTTTATCGTTTGAGTGGTTAATTTAATAGAAATGACTAAATCGCATAAAGTGTAGAAGTGAATTTCTATTAGCTAAAGGTATCTAATAGCTATGAAATATTAAAATAGAGGTCCTTATGTTGTTTTTTGTAGTAAGTGGACATTTATGGGCATAAAATGAATGTTTTTGATGGTTATTAATTAAGGTTATTTTGATAAATTAGTAATTAACTTAAAATAAATAAAACAAAACAATTTGCTATTGTTTGGTATCATCTTCTCCACTGATTTTCAAAGGGAGAAAGCACCATTTTTAGGTCTATCATTCGAACAAGCTTCCTAGCTCAATTGTAAGTCCGTTTTTGTCTCGTTTTTAATGATTTGTATGTTTTTGAAATCGTTGCAGCTTAGTCTAGCTAGCCTAGGGACTATTTTGTAAAACTGTGAAAGATTTTGAATGATGCCATTGATGAATACATGTGTGTTTTGATGTTTTATGATAGATTATGAATGTTGGTTGTGAATTATACAAGTTTTGTTAAGTGATTTTTAGTGAAAATGCAAATTAGAGATTAAATTATGAAATGTGAAAACTTTGTGGTTAAAATATGAAATAAATGAAAAATATGGGCTGCTAGGGGCATAATAGTAATTCGACTAGCATGGGTTGTGGTTAAATGGTATTAATTTGTGATTTTATGAAATAAGGACTAAATTGTAAAAGATGTGAAACATTAGGGGCAATTTTGTAAAAATACCTTAAAGCGAATTTTGGATTAAATTGAATAGGGAGATGATTAAATAAGTTGATTTTTATTACATATAGATCAAGAAAAGCGAAATATGGGCTTAGATCGGGGAAAGAACAAGGTTACAGAATAGTTGACTTGTTTAGTCGTTTTTGTATTAGAGGTAAGTTCATATATTATAAGTTTCATTACAAATGTATTTTATATGCTTTGATATTGCATAAACTGTGAATACGAGACTACAAATATGTTCGATAGTGGTTTGACAACAATTAGACATTTGAAATCCCGGTTGAACCTTATGAATAAATTAAGATACTAGTGAAATGTCATTAGGAAATACTTTGATGTGGCTTCAGGCCAAGATATTGTCACTTCGGGTGCAAGTTACTTTGATTTGGCTTCAGGTCATGATATCTGTAACACCTTGAACCCGGAGCGAATGTTATGGCCAGATCCAGCATGTCACATTGATGTGTTTTTATCAAAAACCTTGTTTTCATTGAAAACCCTTCAAGAGAAAATTAAGTAACATTCAGTTTGTATTTAGTTTTCAAAGAGTAGTAATGACAATGAAATAATATCTAGCAAATAGGCCTTATTACAATTCTAACTGAAATAACTTTAAATACTAGAAATGATATGCTAAAAAAAACAAGTCTAAGGCGTCTTGCTAGCTGGCCACCTCGGAGTCCCTCCAACCATCGAACCACCTACTGAGGATCACCTGTGAAAAATAAAAGAGGGGGTGAGTTTTTCAAAAACTCAGTGTGTACAACCCTCAAAGAGTATTAAGCAATCATCAATCACCATAATATCATACATGCAATGCTGTGCAACCCACCCTAATAATCCAACGGCTATACACCGCCTCCGTCCCCCGGTACACATCATGCGGGGATATAAATATCGACCCACCCATCCAATACACATCAATGGTAGCGTTGTTGCGATACTACCTTCATTGCAGCAAGCTGCTAATCAAAACTGGGCTTAATAGCCATCGGTGGATCCACGGTCGTCAACCAACCATGCGATCCTTATATACTTCCTTCATTCCATAATTCCCAACCCATATACAACCTAAACAAAATATCATATGAATGCAGAAGGTATACATGTAACATCCATAAGTCTTACATTCAACACGTAGGGGTATTTTAGTCATTTTCACCCTTAGGGGAATTTCGATAATTTCTTTTTATTATGGGTTTATTACCTACCTTGGCCTGTTAACAAGTTCTCGTTGGCTAAAGTGAACATATACTATGCACCAGGTAGGATTCCAGAGAAGAGGAGGTGAGTCATTAAGATTGCTTAAGTACCATGCTCTCCCTAGATCCACTAATCCTAGATATGCATATACCCATTGCCACACCTTAACCTGATGACTCGTCCACAGTCGCAATTAATTAATTATTTAAGTTTTATGCCTGATTGAGTAGTTACCAAAAATTAGATCCACGAACCCTTACTGAACACTAACAGATCCACACTTATTCATTTGGCCCCTTTAGGCCCAATCACATTCATATGGCCCATCGACCCCAATCACATTCATATGGCCCATCGGCCCTAATCACATTCATAATAATGCAATCATATGATTTTTCATTACTTAGTATCAAATTGCCAATTTTGCCTATTATGGGCCATACGACCCATCGGCCCATTTAGCCCATTCTGGCCCGGGTGGCCAAAACACGGCCCAAGTCCATGGAATCACTCATGGAGCCTCTAATAACCTATCGGTTCCCCCTTATGAGTGTTCGTGCACTCGCAAGACTATTGTAGCCAAACTTTTGACTTTTCGGCATTTTGGCTTTTCAGCATTTTAGGATTTGTCGGCCTACTGTGTGTGTGCAGTGTATGTACACACATTGTACTAAGACGTGCCGTGATCTCCTTAGCCACGAACCTACAAATGATGTCACTCAACGATTAATCACACACTTATCAAATACGATCACCACAAACCGAAAATCTCACATTTGCCTTACCTTGAACGACAAGCCTTAACAGCCCTTCCTTGATCACTAATCACGAGTATTTCTTAAATCTGAATCCATCTTAATCATTAAAACCTAAACAAAACGTGACTCAAAATCATCTTAAGTTACTCTTAAATCATCCATGATCATTCAGCCAACCTTAACCAATGAATGAGGAACATTTACCCAAAACCCCAAAACGCCTAAGGAGCGATTCGGCAATGATTCGACAGAGATCTGAACTCTGAGATTTGATACTAATCCCCTAAAAAAACCAATTTAGAAAAGGTGAGGGAGAGAATAAATCGGTACTAGGAAGACCAACTAAAAGAAAGTAAAGCACTTACATAAGAATCGATCGGCCAACGTTGAAGAAAAAGTGGTAGCACGACAGGATTTCGGCAAAAAGATATTCGGCTTTAGAGAAAGCAACTAGGAGCAAGAAAGAAAAGAGTTTGATGTGAAAGGAAGAGAAGAAATCAGCATAAAATAAAAGAGAAAGAACAAGGGATTTCGACTTTTAGATCTTTGGAGAGAAAAGTGTTTTCGGTAACATAGAGAGGAAGAATTCGACATTAGCCTGGAATCCCCAAAATCAGCACCTATATATACTATAGCCGAATTTACCTATTCCCAAATTCCCAATTCGGCTCCACCTCTCTATACCCCTCATTTCCTAACTTTTCTCCCTGATAACTCCTTAATCCCTTCCTTAAATTTCTCCTCTAATCTCTCCTTTCAGAGTTCACACCCAACGCCACCACTGGCCATTCATTGAGCAAAAATAATTCCTTCTTTTGAGGAAGGAGGGATTCGAAACCCAAACCTCCTTTCCATGCATGTGACACCACTTCTAAGCCCTACATGTGACGCTACTTGCCACTCCAACACAAGGCTCCTTGTGTCCAATTCCTCCTTCATTTATTTAAAAACCAAACTACTTGCCAACAAGGTTCTTTTAATTATTAAACTATAATTTATTTCACCCCAAAGTTCGAACTCAAAACTTAACCAAGGCCTATTATCACACAAATAACACTTGACTAGGAATATTAAGCACACTTTTTATCAAAACTGAAAAAAAAAGAAAGTTCGGGATTTTTTAGGCATTACAACTTTACCCCCTAAACAAAATTTCGTCCTCGAAATTTTACCTGATCCAAACAGTTGAGGATATTGATATCGCATCGTTTCCTCAGGTTCCCAAGTAGCCTCCTCCGCCTTGTGATTACACCAAAGCACTTTGATTAATGGGATGGACTTCCTTCTCAGTACCTTAACATCACGACCAATTATTTGTATGGGCTCTTACTCGAAAGTTAGGTCTGGCCTAACCTCGATCTCTTTAACCGAAACGACGTGTGAAGGAACCGAGCAATATCGTCTTAGCACGGAAACATGAAACACGTCGTGGATTTGGCTTAGTTCAGAAGGTAATTCCAGCTGATAAGTAACTAGCCCAATCCGCCTCACAACCCGATATGGCCCAATGAACCTTGGACTTAGCTTCCCCTTCTGTCCAAAACTTAATACCTTCTTCCACGGAAAGACCTTAAGAAAAACTAAGTCCCCCACTGCATACTCTATCTCTCGACGCTTTAGGTCAGCATACGACTTTTGCCTATCCGAGGCCTCCTTCAACCGATCCCAAATCAATTTTACCTTACCCTCAGTATCTGCTACTAACTCAAAACTCTCCGTTCGCCCAATTCTGTCCAACATGTTGGAGTTTGACACCTTTGCCCATACAGTGCTTTATACAGAGCCATCCCAATACTTTCTTGATAACTATTATTGTACGTGAATTCAGCTAACAACAAATAGTCTTCCCAGCTACCTTAGAACTCAATTACACATCCCCTCAACATATCTTCTAAAAGTTGGATCACCCTTTCCGACTGCCCATCATTTTGAAGGTGGAATGCCATACTGAAGTTCAACCTAGTACCTAATGCCTCGTGCAGCTTCTTCCAAAATCGTGAAGTGAAACATGGGTCCCTATCAGATATTATGGAAGCTGGCACTCCATGCAATCTTACAATCCCCACCACATACAACCTAGCCAGCTTTTGTAACGAGTAATCAGTGTGGACCAGTACAAAATAGGCAGACTTGGTTAACCGATCCACTATAACCCATATTGAGTCTTTCTTAGTAGGCGTCAAAGGTAGCCCACTAACAAAGTCCATAGTAATCCTTTCCCACTCCCAAAGTGGAATTTTTACTTGATGAAGCAATCCTTAAGGCAACTGATGTTCCGTCTTCACCTTTTGACAAATCAAGCATTTACTTACGAACTCCATAACCTCGCGCTTAAGTCCAAGCCACCAGTAAAGCTCACGCAAATTCTTATACATCTTACTTCCGCTAGGATGCATAGCATAGAGACTGCTATGTGCTTCCCATAGAATAGACTACCTTAGATCATTGCCTTTGGTATACACATTCTCCCACAGAAACACAACACTCCTTCACTATTTATCCCAAAGTCTGACGTCTCCCTATTTTCTACTTGTCTAAAACGAGTACCCAAAGTCTCATCCACTAACTGCTTACTCTTTAACTGCTCGACCCACATCGGCTTTACTTGAAGCTTAGCTAACAAGCTACCATCATCCAACAAGCTTAAACGGGCGAGCATAGCCCTTAAGTCTGACTTAACCCTACGACTCAATGTGTCGGCTACCACATTTGCTTTGCCAGGGTGGTATTCAATCGTACAATCATAATCCTTCAATAATTCCACCTACCTATACTACCTAAGGTTTAGCTCTTTTTGGGTAAGGGGGTACTTCAAACTCTTATGGTCTGAATAAATTATGCACTTCTCTCTGTATAAATAATGCCTCCATATTTTTAGCGCGAAAACCACCACAGCTAGTTCCAAGTCATGGGTTGGGTAATCCACCTCGGGAGTCTTAAGTTGGCGTGATGCATACACAACCACCTTTTTTCCTGCATTAATACACAGCTGAAGCCCACATGCGACGCGTCACTATAAACCGTAAACTCCTTCCCAAGCTCTAGCTGAATCAACACAGGGGCCTTAGTTAAAACCTTCTTAAGCTTTCCAAAACTCTCTTGCTGCTTGTCCGTCCACTCAAACGGTATCCCCTTCCTCAACAACTTAGTTAAAGTTGCAACAATTAATGAAAAGCCCTCAACAAGCCGCTTATAGTACCCTGCCAAGCCCAGAAAACTTCAGATTTCTGATGTTGACTTAAGTGTTTTCCAGTCTAACACTGCTTCAATTTTCTGGGGATCCACCTTAATTCCCTCAGTTGATACCACATGTCCTAGAAAAGTAACCTACCTTAGCCAAAATTCGTACTTACTGAATTTGGCATACAACTGCTTCTCCCTCAAAATCTGCAACACAATCCTTAAGTGTGCATCATACTCATCCTCATTTCTTGAGTACACTAAGATGTCATCTATAAAAACCATCACAAACTGATCCAGGTAGGGTTGAAAGACCCGATTCATGAGATCCATAAAAGCGGTAGGTACGTTTGTAAGCCCGAATGGCATCACCAAGAACTCGTAGTGCCCATAACGAGTTTTGAAAGCTGTCTTATAAACATCCGCCTCCTTAACCCTTAATTGGTGATACCCCGAACGTAGATTAATCTTTGAGAAAATGGAAGCTCCCGTAAACTGATCAAAAAGATCATTGATTCTCGGCAAAGGGTACTTGTTTTTAATAGTTAACTTGTTCAAGTGCCGGTAGTCGATGCACATTCGCAACGTCCCATCTTTCTTCTTTACAAATAACACCGGTGCTCCCCACAGAGACACACTTGGTCAGATGAATCCTCGATCCAATAATTCCTGAATTTGTGCTTTAAGTTCTACCAACTCCTTCGGTGCCATCTGATAAGGGGCGATAGACACCGGAGCCGTACCAGGTAACAACTCGATTCTAAATTCTACTTCTCTGTTGGGTGGCAACCCTGACAGCTCCTTGGGAAAAACATCAAAAAATTCCCTAACTGTTCTCAACTCCTTAACAGTAGGGCTCTTAGCCTCCGTATCGCTAATATATGCCCAATGGGCTTCGCATCCCTTTCGTACCAACTTCTCAGCCCTTAATGCCGAAATCACATTCGGTAGATAATTTTGGCATTCACCAATGACCATCACCTCCTTATCCTCTGCCGTTCTTAACACTATTCACTTTGCAGTGCAATCCAAGTTGCTCAATGTTTCACTAGCCAATCTATACCCAAGATTAAATCAAACTCGTTAAACGACAGTTCCATCAAATCCGCTAAAAAAGTAACCCCTTAGACTACTAAGGGTACCTCCCTAAGCAACTTATTCACTCCCACTGACTGACCTAACGGACTTATCACAATAATCTCATTCGCAGTAATTTCAAACATATCACCCAAAGGTTCAGTCTCAGCCACGGGTGAGGCCGGAGCCTCCTTTACTCCAACATTAGGCGTATGGCCCGATGCCGACGATTCAGCCCTAACACTTTCGCGGCCTCGGCCACGGCCTCTTACACCTCTTCTAGCACTCATCGTTGATTCACGTATTACTTGGATTAGAAATTTTATGAAATTTTAGTTAGTTATAATACTTAAGCCGATGTTTTATGAAAGTATTAAAAAGAAAGTTGATTTCGTAAATCCTTTACAGTCTCATGGTCCTACGGGCTTTAGTTTCACTCAACCTAAAAGCCTTAGTATAATCATCTAAAGTAGCCCACTAACTATCTACAGTATATCAAATTAAACAAGCTTAGTAATAAAAGAACTTACTTGGTTCGACGTCAGAGACTCGGTGTGCCGCACAGCAAGATTTTTTATTATAAAAAACAAACCCCAAATAATAAGACCCACTTCACAGCCCGAGTTTTGCAACTTGACTCTGATAACACTAAATGTAACACCTCGAACCCAGCCCAGACGTTATGACCAGATCCAGCGTGTCACATTGAAGTGTTTTATTGAAAACCTTGTTTTCATTGAAAACCCTTCAAGAGAAAATTAAGTAACACTCAGTTTGTATTTAGTTTTCAAAGCGTAGTAATGACACTGAAATAATATCTAGCGAATAGGCCTTATTACAATCCAAACTGAAATAACTTTAAATACTAGAAATGATATGCTAAAAAAAATACAAGTCTAAGGCGTCTTGCTAGCTGGCCACATTGGAGTCCTTCCAACCGCCGAACCATCTACTGAGGATCACTTGAGAAAAATAAAAGAAGGGGTGAGTTTTCAAAAACTCAGTGTGTATAACCCTCAAAGAGTATTAAGCAATCATCAATCACCGTAATATCATACATGCAATACTGTTCAACCCACCCCAATAATCCAACCACTATACACCGACTCCGTCCCCTGGTACACATCATGTGGGGATATAAATATCGACCCACCCATCTGATACACATCGTACTACCTTCATTGCAACAAGCTGCTAATCAAATACTGGGCTTAATAGCCATCGGTGGATCCACGGTCGTCAAGCAACCATGCAATCCTCACATACTTCCTCCATTCCATAATTCCCAACCCATATACAACCTAAACAGAATATCATATGAATGCAGCAGGTATACATGTAACATCCATAAGTCTTACATTCAACACCTAGGGGTATTTTAGTCATTTTTTACCCTTAGGGGCATTTCAATAATTTCTCTTTATTATGGGTTTATTACCTACCTTGGCCCATTAACAAGTCGTCGTTAGCTAAAGTGAACAGATACCATGCAGCAGGTAGGATTCTAGAGAAGAGGAGGTGAGTCATTAAGACCGTTTAAGTACCAAGCTCTCCCTAGATCCAATCCTAGACATGCATATACCCATTGCCACACCTTAACTTGATGAATCGTCCACGGTCGCAATTAATTAATTATTTAAGTTTTATGCCTGATTGAGTAGTTACCAAAAACTAGATCCACAACCCTTTACTAAACACTAACAGATCCACACTTATTCATTTGGCCCCTTTAGGCCCAATCTCATTGATATGGCCCATCGGCCTCAATCACATTCATATGGCCCATCAGGCCCAATCACATTCATATGGCCAATCGGCGCTAATCACATTCATAGTCATGCAATCATATGATTTTTCATTACTTAGTATCAAATTGCCAATTCTGCCTATTATGGGCCCTACAGCCCATCGGCCCATTTAGCCCATTCTGGCCCGGTTGGCCAAAACACGACTCAAGTCCATGGAATCACTCATGGAGCCTCTGATAACCTATCGGTTCCCCCCTTACGAGTGTTCGCGCACTCGCAAGACTATTGTAGCCAAACTTCTGACTTTTCGTCATTTTGGCTTTCCGGTATTTCGGGATTTGCCGGCCTACTGTGTGTGTGCAGTGTATGTACACACCCTGTACTAAGACGTGCCGCGATCTCCTTAGCCATGAACCTACAAACGATGTTAGTCAACGATTAAACACACACTTATCAAATACGATCACCACAAACCAGAAATCTCACCTTTGCCTTATCTTGAACGACAAGCCTTAACAGCCCTTCCTTGATCACTAATCACGAGTATTTCTTAAATCTGCATCCATCTTAATCATTAAAACCTAAACAAAAAGTGACTCGCAATCATCTTAAGTTACTTTTAAATCATCCATTGTAACGCCCCCACGCCCGAGACCGTCGCCGGAGTCGAGCTTGAGGTGTTACCGAACATAATTTATCAAATTAAGAACTTCGGATCATTTGTTTCTACATTCACAGCTTTCTAGCTACCTGCGTCACGGTTAGAAAAAAATCATATCTCAAGTTACAAAACTCGAAATCAAGATCCGTAAATTTTCCCTAAATCTAGACTCATATATCTATTCACTAATTTGTTTCTAAAATTTTTGGTTAGGCCAATTAGTACAGTTTATTAGTTAAAGTTACCCATTTTTCAGGACTTGACTGGACTGACCTCTGTATACTACGAACCATATTTCTCTCTGTGAAAAATTTATATGACTATGCCGTTTGTTTATCCTGAAACTAGACTCAATAAGGATTCCAATAATATAAAATACACCACCTAATTATTTTTTTACAATTTATGGTGAATTTTTAAATTTGAAATAGGGGATCCAGAAATCGCTCTGGCCCTGTTTCACTAAAATTCAAATATCTTCTAACATATAATTTCTTTACCTGTTTTGTTTATTTTATGTGAAACTAGACATATTAGGCTTCAATTTCATATTTAATCCATTACCAAATTCGATTTCTATGATTTTTAGTGAATTTTCAAACTCACGTCAGTGTTGCTGCAATGTTCTGTTTAAGGCAAATTTCATCTTTTCATGAGTTCTTATGGACTAGATAACCTATTAACCTTCCATGACACCAAACATGATCTAAATTAGCTCAAGCATTTTCTCAACCAAATCACCGCCATATCACAAGATTATTTACACAAAGTAGGTATATTGCTATACATGCCATACTTAAGTTTTACAAGCCATTTACCAAAATAAAAGTCCTTCGGATAGTGTGATCGAACCTTCGACCTGTCCCGATTCCCGAGCCGGCTTGTTCAAAACTACAGTGAATAAAAAGGAAGGAGTAAGCATAAATGCTTAGTAAGTTCATATGCAAGTAACAAGTAACATAACAATACAATTATACCAAACAACCTTAGCATGGTATCACCAAAACATATATCACATTTCTAAACATCATTCATCATCTTACCACCTTATCGTTGTAGTATCTATTTTCAACCCGAGGGTTAAATACATACCTGTCCAAAGTGTCCATTTCACAACACTTACCAAAACGTCATTTGCATTTTAAGTGTCCTTCCATTTCACTAGAAATTTTACCCGTTGAACACATCGGAATATAACTCGGATACATGGATAATTTGCACATAAGTGCCACATATGTAATCAAGCAATCATGTAACCCGCCCCTAAGTGAACTCGGACTCAACTCAACGAGCTTGGGAGTTCGCATCCATAAGTGAACTCGGACTCAACTCAATGAGTTCGGATGCCTAGTTACATCTCACGAACTCGGACTCAACTCAACGAGTTCGGACATTCGCATCCATAAGTGAACTCGGACTCAACTCAACGAGTTCGGGTGCTCAACCATCCTAGTGACATGTCACTTGTATCCTAATCTATTCCTAAGGTTCAAACGGGATTTTCCTCGGACACATATCCTTGCCATCTTCCGTAAAATACTGAAACCAATACTCGGGTAGCACTTTATATTTAACAAATAATACAAAAATTTGCATTTTATTCGAAAATAACCACAAAGCATATATTTCATGATAAAAATCAGCATATCATAAAATTAACATCAATAACTTAAAAATAACAATTATGCTACATTATTTACACATGAACTTACCTTGGTACCAAAATATAAAGATTTTGCAATTTTGTCCACAATCTTTTCTTTTCCTCGATTGGGGTCGATTCCACGTCTTTCTTGATCTAAAATAACACATTTAGCTTATTTAATACTCACATTATCAAATTAGTCTTTAATTCAAATTTTAGCAAAATTACAATTTTACCCCTAAACTTTTGCATATTTACACTTTTGCCCCTAATCTCGGGATTAAAATTAATTCCTTATTCTTATGTTTTATAACATGCTGATCACTTTTACCTTCTATGGCAACATCAAATTCTCACTCTAACATGTACTTATGACTATTAGGTATTTTTACCGATTAAGCCCTTTTACTCGTTTTCACTCAAAACCAAGTAGCACAAGTTGTCTAACATAATTTAAAACCTCATATTCTATCATAAAACATCAAAATTCACAAATTTCACCTATGGGTATTTTTCCAAATATGAACTCTAACTCAAAATATTACTATCATAAACTGAGTTACCGGGATTTCAAAAACGTAAAAATCATTAAAAACGGGCCTTGGAATCACTTACTATGAAGCTTGAAAGTTGAAGAAACCCTAGCTATGGAGAGAGGGAGCATTCGGCAGCAACTAAGGAAGATGATAACCAATTTTGTGTTATTTTTCCCTTTTTATTTCATTTAATATCCAAATGACCAAAATGCCCCTCCTTACTAAACTTTCAAAAATTCCTTCCATGTCCTAATTTTGTCCATGAACTTAAAATTGGTCAAAGTACCATTTAAGACCTCCTAATTAATATTTCTAAGCAATTTCATACTAAAAACTTCTAGAATGCAAGTTTTGCAACTTATTCGATTTAATCCCTAACTTTAAATTAAACTCGTTATGCCAAAAATTTCTTCACGAAATCTTCACACAATTATGCAATCATATCATAATCCTTAAAATAATTATAAAATAATTATTTCTATCTCGGATTTATGGTCACGAAACCACTATTCTGATTAGGCCTTAATTCGGGATATTACATCCATGACCATTCGACCAACCTTAACCAATAAATGAGAAACACTTACCCAAAACCCCAAAATGCCTAAGAAGCGATTCACCAGAGATCTGAACTCTGAGATTCGATACTAATCCCCTAAAAAAACCGATTTAGAAAAGGTGAGGGAGAGAAGAAATCGATACTAAAAAGACCAATTAAAGGAAAGTAAAGCACTTACCCAAGAATCGATCGACCAACGTTGAAGAAAAAGTGGTGGCACAACAGGATTTTGGCCAAAAGATATTAAGCTTTAGAGAAAGCAACTAGAAGCAAGAAAGAAAAGAGTTTGATGTGAAAGGAAGAGAAGAAATCGACACAAAATAAAAGAGAAAGAACAAGGGATTTTGGCTTTTAGATCTTTGGAGAGAAAAGTATTTTCGGTACCATAGAGAGGAAAATTCGGCATTAGCCTAGAATCCCCAAAATTGGCACCTATATATACTATAGCCGAATTTACCTATCCCCAAATTCCCAATTCGGCTCCACCTCTCTACACCCCTCATTTACTAACTTTTCTCTCGGATAACTCCTTAATCCCTTCTTTAAATTTCTCCTCTGATCTCTCCCTTTAGAGTTCACATCCAACGCCACCACTGGCCATTCATTGAGCAAAAATAAATCCTTCTTTTGAGCAAGGAGGGATTCGAACCCCAAACCTCCTTGCCATGCATGTGACGCCACCTCTAAGCCCCACATGTGACGCTACTTGCCACTCCAACATAAGGCTCATTGTGTCCAATTCCTCCTTCATTTATTTAAAAACCAAACTACTTGCCAACAAGGTTCTTTTAATTATTAAACTATAATTTCCTTCACCCCAAAGTTCGAACTCAAAACTTAACCAAGGTCTATTATCACACAAATAACACTTGACTAGGAATATTAAGCACACTTTTTATGAAAATTGAAAAAAAAAAAGAAAGTTCGAGATTTTTGGGGCGTTACAATATCGGCACTTCAGGTGCGAGATATATTGAGTTGTCTTCAGGTCATGATATGAGCACTTAGTGTGCAAGACTCCTAAGTATCTGACTTCTATTCTGAATGGTTCAACGGGTATGTTGAAGGTATGAATTGGTGATAAATAGATAAGTAACGATACAGGTATGTATTGAAAACTATACGAGCTTTGGATCAATAGAAGTTGTGAGTTTATGGTTAAGTATGTGGTTAAGTTCATGTAAGCTTGGGATTAAAGCATTTTTTTATGTTATGTCATTTAATTTGATTAGAAATTGAGTGGTAAAGTTTATTTATTTAATTTCATACGAACTTACTAAGCTATATAGCTTATTTTGTTTAATTTTTCATGTTTTATAGTGACTTTAAAGCTAGCTCGGACTCGGGGATCATCAGAGACATCGTCACACTATCCATCTATCAATTTGGTACTTTTGAGTTTTTGTTTTGAGTATATGGCATCTATAGAGACTTTGATCATTTTGGTTATGTGTTGGTAATGATTTTAGCCTTATAAATTGGCTTGTAAATGTTGGTGTTGTGGTTTGTATTTATAGCCATGAGAGTTGGCTTAATTTTGTTGTTTTGTAGGTATATGTATATATGTGAAAATGGCTTGTGATGTGGTTCATAATTTCTTGCAAATGGTTTGTGATAGTTTAACAATTAAAGTAGCTAATGGTTGGAAATGGTAATTGTATGTTTGTGATTTTAGGCAAGGTAAAATATTTTGGTTGAAATAATGCATATAGATGTTTTGTGAATATGTAATTGTTATGTTTTGAATTTGGCAATACATGGTAATATGAACATGTAAATTGTTGGTGTTAAAATAATGAATTGAGCTTGGTTGAAGTTGTTATTAAATGCCTATTATATGCTATGTTTTGTGCCATTTGAGTTGATGTAGGTCAGCACTATTTTAGGTGGCAAAATGGCTTGATAAATAGCTTATTTTTGTCCACATGGGCAGAGACACGGGCATATGTCTCAGCTATGTGTGACACACGATTATGTTATACGGCCGTGTGTCCCCTAGCGTTGAAATTAAAATTAAGTCAGTATGCTCCACACGGCCTCACACACGGGTGTGTGTCTTGGCCGTGTGGCATAAGTCAGTATATCCTATAGGTTTGGCATGGCCTTGCACACGGTCTGGTACACAGGCATGTATGGCCATTTTTAGGGCACACGGGATAGCCACACGGGCATGTGTGTTGGCCGTGTGACCCAAGTCAAAGAGTTACACAGTGTTGGACACGAGTTGAGACATGGCCATGTGCTCCCATTTCGAATGTCCACACGACCTGTGAAACGGGCATGTCTGTTGGCCATGTGAGAGACACGACTAGGCCACACTGGTGTGTGTCTCCTATTTTAAGAAAAATCTTTTCAGTGTTTTAAGAGTTTCCAAAGTTATCGATTTAGTCCCGAACCTCTCCCATTGCATGTTTAGGGCTTCGTAAGCTCGTATTAAGGACAAAATGATTAATTGTAATTGAATTGTTTATGAATTGATTTATTGTACTAAAGATGTATGTTTAAATGTGTGATAAGTTCGGTAATGCTTCATAACCCTATTCCGGCATTGGATATGGGTGAGGGGTGCTACACTAGATTAGCCAAACTAAAATGTGAGATAGCAAGGAGATTGGGGTATAGGTTTCAGAACATGAAATTCTTCAATCTATCTTTGGCAATAAGAATAGCTTCTTCTAAGGCACACTCATACTTTAGCCTTTCAAGTCTTAAAAGGCCAAGTATTTTCCCTAGGATGATTTTCTATCTATAAAGTTGGGTACCAACCCCTCTCTAACTTGGCAAAGCTTATGGGTAGCTAGGTACTTAATGAGGCAGAGAGCTAAATGGTAGGTAGGATATGATAATTCAATTCGAGTATGGAGTGATAAATGGGTGTGTAATGCCCCAAATTTTCTAATATCATGATTTGATACTATTTTAGATAATGCTTGAAAATTTTTGAAAAATAAATTTCAATTTATTGATATTGGTAATGAGATGAAGCATTGGAGATTTATTTATTGAAGTATGCTTTTACTAAAAAGAGGAAATATGTGGTAAGTTAATGTGAGAATTACCAAGAGGGTATTCTAAAATTTCCATTAGAAATTATAATTTGATTATAGAATCTATGTAATATGAGTGATGATGGGAAGTGATGGGAGACATTTTTTAGTTTAAATCAAGGGTTGAATTTGAGCCATAAAATCTTGTTGACTTTTAACCACTTTATTATAAAATTAAATGAATAAAGAAAAAAGAGGAGATAACCCCTTTCTCACTAACTTGTCGTCCATCTTAAGAGGAAATGTAACAGCCCAGTTTTAGCTAAATTAGAACAGTGGTTTCAGAACCAAAAATTCGAGGTTGTAAAATTATTTTAATATTATTTTTGGTGTTTAAAACATGTGATTATATATGTGTGAAAGTTTCGTGAGCTAATTTTATCGTTTAATAGCTTAATTTGAGAAAAAGGACTTAATCGCGTAAAATACAAAAGCTGCATTCTACTTGTTTAAAGTGCTTAATTGCCATGGCTCATTAAATGAAAGGTCCTTATGTTTATATTAGACCATTGATAATAGAATTTTTCATAAATGGGCATCCATTAAGTTGTTTTTAAATGGTTTAATGAAGGTTAAATCTGTAAAATGGTTATTAATGTTAATAAAATAAAACAAAAGATGAAAACATGTTCATCTTTATTTGTTTCAATCTAAAATTAGAAAAGAAGAGATCCAAAAGAATAGGTTTTCATTCGGCACTTGCATAGCTTGATTGAGGTATGTTTTGAGTTCTGTTTTTGATGATTTCTACGTTTTTGTGACTATTGTATTGAGTAATAGCTAGCCCAGGGACTAATTTACAAACATGCTTAATGTTTTGAAAATTTTCATTGACGAAGTCATGTGTTTTTGAATGTTTGATGATGAGTTATGAAAGCTTAGTGATGTATATCTATGTTTTGTAAAGTGATTTTGAGTAAAAATGCATATTAGGGATTAAATTGTGAAAAGATGAAAATGTGGGGTTAAAAGTGTGAATAAATGTAAAATATGGGCTGGTAGGGGTACTATAGTAATTTGGAACACATGGGTTTGAATTGAATTGGTATAATTTTGTGTTTATTGAAATAAGGACTAAATTGTAAGAAATGTGAAAGTTTAGGCGAAAGTGCAAATTGGTTTAAATATATGTTTTTGGACTGAATTGATTGAATCAATGAATAAATAAGTTAATTTTGAAATCATATAGATCCTGAAAGAAAGAAATCGTATTTAGATCGGGGGAATTCGAAAGTTGTCGAATAGTTGATCCAGTCCGTTTATTCTCAATAAGAGGTAAGCTCATATGCAAATAAATGTCTTTAAATTGAATTATACATGTTTAATTGTCATTAAGTTGCTATGAATGTTGAATGAGCAAATATGAGCAAGAATCAACAGAGTTACGACATCCAAAAGTCCCGTATGAACCTTAGGAATAGTATAGGATACAAATGTCATGACATTAGGTTACCGAGATGTGATTACATGTAAGACCATGTCTGGGACATTGGCATTGTATTGTGATTATATGTAAGACCATGTCTGGGATATTGGCATTGTTATTTGATTTCGTGTAAGACCCTGTCTGGGACAATGGCATTGATATTTGATAACATATAAGACCATACCTGGGATATGGCATTATACAAGCTTTATGTGATTTTCGAGTATCCTTACGATTTCGAATGGTTCAACGGGCAAAGTCAAGTCAAGAAAAAATGTGTGAATGAGTTAAACGACTCAGGTACGTATGATATTCATGCAAGTATTGAAAGGGAAGTATTTGATGAATTCAATTATGATATTGAATATGTGTACAAAGAGAAAGGTTTGTGTATTTATATATGCTTACTCATACTTTGCCTATTGATGGAAACATTATTGATTCATGTGGTAGGTTATTTGTGTATGGATTACTAAGCTTTTAAAGCTTACTTTGTGTGTTCTTTCCCTATTTTATAGATTATCGAAGCTAACTCAGACTCGGGGATCATCGGGAAACATCATCACACTATCGATCAACTTGTTGGTACTTTTGGTGTTTTGTAAATATGGTATATGACATGTATAGGCTAGTGTTAAGTTGATATGTTTTGAGATATGATATTAGCCATGTGTGTTGGCTTATGAAATGATGTAAATGTTGTTGTGTATGGTCATCTAAGGTGGTTTGAATTAGGTGTTTGGTAAGTAATACATAATGTACAAGTTGCCTTATGTTTTGGTATGTTTGGTATGGTTATATGGTTACTCAAGTAGCTATTTGTCATTTGGTGAGCTAATGCTTGAAAGATGATATGTATGGCTTGATTTTGAGATGATGAAATGGTATGTTTTGAGGTATGAAATAGATGATAAGATGATGAGGAAATGCAATTAGAAGATATGTAAGTTTGATAATTTTGGCATATTGATTTTGTATGTTTTGGCTATGGATTTGAGTAGTTAAGAGGATGATCTATAAATGGCATGAAATGTGTATAAAATAGCATGTTTTGGTTGCCTATAAATTTATTGAAATGGTACCATTTTGGTTGCTAGGTGTGCATGAGAAAAATGTGGCAAATTGGCTTTGCAAATAGCCTATTTTTGTCCACACGGGCAGAGACACGGGCGTCTGTCTCAGCCGTGTGCGACACACAATCATGCTACATGGCTGTGTGTCCCCTGGGGTAGCTTTTCGATATTAAGTCAGTATACCCTATAGGTTTGACACGGTCTAGAGACACGGGCATGTTTATTGGCCGTGTGTGACACACGGGCTGGCACATGGGCGTGTGGTCGGCCGTGTGACCCAATTCATAACCCATCCAGATTTCCCACAGCCATGGCACACGGGCATGTCCTCGGCCATGTGGTGCAAATTAGTATGTATGCCCTATTTTCACACGGTCCGTGACACGAGCATGTCTGGTGGCCGTGTGAGGTACACAGCTTGTTCACACAGGCATGTGACCCCTGAATGCTTGAAAATTTTATAAGTTTCTCAAAGCTTGTAAATGTTATCAGTTTAGTCCCGAACCTCATTTAAGCATGTTTTCAGGTCTCGTAGAACCTTATAAGGGACAATATGATTATGTTAGATTGATATTTATGTGAAATTGAATCATGTATGAGAAATGAATGATTTATGTTGTGATCGATTAGTAATGCCTCGTAACCCTATTCCGGCGACGGATACGAGTTAGGGGTGTTACAGGAAAAGAGATTATAGTTTTCTTTTGCTTCCTCATCTTAAGGCCATGGTTAACAATTGAATTTTTGAGATGCATGTATACACTATAACTAATTGGTTCATTGATTATGCATGATAATTATGAGCTTGAATGTGTGGTTATCCATGTGTTTGGATGATTTTCAAATGTATTTAAAGTTTTAGAAATAATGTGTCATATGTTGGTATTGTTTAGGCTAGCAAATGCAGGGTCATCCGGAAGGCATAATTCTACCATCTGGATGGATGAAAAACTTAGTATGTATTCTTTTACCAAAATGCCATTTAGATTGTAGAAATAGCCATTTGAATGGTCGCAAGACTATTTTGAAAAATGTAGAAGTGTAATGGTCACATTTTGGGTTACCGGAAGCTCATTTGATGTATTTTCCATGTCCAAAACCTAGTAGATGATTCAATATGATTTTTAAAATGTGTTTAAGCCTTTGAAATGTTGGGATCTAGTACTCTTAGTGGAAGGTTAACCATGATTACCTTTACTCTCCCAAATTTACCGGTTTAAAAGTTTTCTTATTTGAAAGCCCCTATAAAGGGTTGTGGAAGCGACAAAATGGGGAGAAAAAACAAAACCAATTATGAAATTTATTGCAAATTTTTTATGATGTGCAAGTGTACATAATCACTAGAAAGTAATAGAGTAATAAATACTAGAGTTATTGTAACACCCCTCACCTGTATTCGTAGCCGGAATATGGTTATGGAGTATTATCGAACTTATTACACAATTAAACATACATTTTTCATTTTCAAATATAAACCATTCACAAACATTCATATTGTCCCTAATATGAGCCTACGAGGCCCAAAAAATACTTTAGGAGTAGTTCGGGACTAAACCGATATCTCAGGAAAATTTCAGAAAACTTGGAAAATTTTTCAATACACAGGGGACACAAGCCCGTGTGGCCCAGTTGTGTATCTCACACAGCCAAAGACACGCCTGTGTCATATGTAACGCCCCAATTTTCGGAAATTCTGTGAATGATTGGAAAATTTTAAAATTTTGTGTTCTGTCTGCTTGATGAAGGTTTAATTATGATAGGGGGCCTCTAGAAGGCCTAAGCTTAGGTTAAAATCCAGTAATTTTAGGTGATTTTAATCCATAGGGAAAAAGGGGTTCTGGTTAACTGGGCTTTTAAGTATTAATTGGGTAAAAGAGGACACAAGGAAGCCTGTGGAAAGATGGCATGTGACGCTACTTAGGGACTTTAGAGGTGGCGTGTGGATGACCAAGGAGGGCTAAGGTTCGAGTCACAAGGTAAGCAAATTAATGATATTAATTTTTATGTACGGAAAAGGTAAGCAGTGGAACTGAAGTGAAAGTCTATCTGCATAAGATTTAGGAGCTGATAAGGGAGAGGATTTAGGAGCTGATCAGGGAGAGGATTTAGGAGCTGATTAGGGTGAACTGTGTTGGCCCAATGGTGGACTCTTGGGGAGCAAGAGTTGGCCGGCCAAGGGATGCTTAAGGGGGGAAAATTTCGGCTAGGGTTAGTGCCAGTATAAATTCGGCATTAGTGGTAAGTGGTGTCGTTTCCTAACTATTCTTCTCTTCTTTTCTTTTTCTCTTCTCTCTATCCACTTATTCTTTTCTTCTTCTTTTCCCCATAGCCGAATCCTTCAACCACCCTACTCTATACCACATTCCTTCCATTATTTTTAAGACTATAGCCGATTGCCTCAAATCCCGAAATCCCGAAAACTTGACTCCTTTTGTACCGATTTTTCCCTAGCAAAATCTCTTATTTTTCTCATCATCTTTGGCCGATTCTCTCAACCTTTAAACCCCAGGTTTCTTTCGACAATACCACAAGTAAAAACCCTCATATTTTATCTTTCTCAACACTTTTGCAAAAAAGCCAAAACTCCTACACTATCCTAGGGACATAGTCGAATACTGAGATCACTGAAGGCTCGAATTTTGTTATCGTTTGAGGGCTTAGAACTGCATCATAATCAAGTAGGAACTAAGGGGGAACGTTGACTGAAAGAATCGGTGGTAAGTCTTTCCAACTTAGTCTATCTTTCATATTTTAAGAAAAGCCGGAACCCCTAAAAGGTTAGAGAGGTTGTCGTATTTTTGGACTTGTAGCCCTAAGGGGTTGTGATAATAGTATTATTTTGGTAATAGTGTGATTAAGAGGCTGTTGATCAAGGGCTTGGACAAGTGAAGCGAACGGATCTAGATCGAGACGCTATTTTCGGCAAAGGTAGGAACGCTAAGTCCTAAGGTGTTGTTGGCCGAATATGGTAAGAAGTTAATGTGTAGTTCATTTCGGTAGTAAGATTAACATTGTATTATTATAATTGTAGGCAGTTCGTGCGTGGATCTCGTCAGGGAATCGTCATAAAACAGGTCTGTAACTGACACCCTCTCATAGACTAGATCGGCAAAAGCCGAAAAGCTGAAATGCCAAAAGTTGGTATTTTGGTAATTTGCAAGTGTACGAATGCTCGTAAGATAGTTGGGTTTGTGTGTTTGGTATTCTGAAGGTAATAAACTGCAGTACGTGCGATTGCGTGCATTTTGATAATTTGGGCTTAATTGGCCAAAAATCGGGTTCATGGGCCAACGGGCTCAATTTGGTAAGTATGCGCGGTAAGTATTCTGATAGTGCGCAAATGGATAGGATATGCATGAAAACCCTAAAGGTAGCTAAATTACTACAATACCCTTATGTATGGAAAATTACCATGATACCCCTAAGAGTTAATGACCAATATGCCCCTAGGGTTAATTTTGTCTTAAAAGCATGTTGATTTAAATCTGTATGATGTATGCCATGAATGAATATTTGTTGCATGGGGACATGGGTTATATTATGAAGGAAGCGTCCTGGTGGCTATGCCACAATTATCTGATTTGGTGGCTCTGCCACATATATCTGTTCTGGTGGTTCTGCCACGATTATCTGTCTTTGGTGAGTCTGTCACATTGTCTGTTCTGGCAGCCATGCTGCATAATTCTGTGGCGTGTAGCGGTTGAGTGGGTCGAGTAGTCTCCCCACATGGTGAAAGGTTGGTAAGGGGGTGTATGTGGTTGGTTATGTGTTGGGTTTTGCATATACATGAAATATTTGATCTGATCTGTTATGGGCCTATGGGATTAATTCTGTATTTTGTTTTGGGCTAAGGCCAATTTATTCCGTTTCTGTGGTTTGAACTGATATGGGCTATGGTTGGGTTAATTTTACACACTGAGTTTCCCGAAACTCATCCCCTATTTTCATCCATACAGGTAATCCCCAACCATAGTAGGCTTGGAGCCGCGAGGGATTCGGAGTGGCCACTGGTTCTGCAATATGGATTTCTTCTGGTGATTTGGACTTCAATTTTCTTTACTTTGATGATTTGGGTTTTGTTATGTAATAAGGCCGCTCTATTATTTTTTTATGGGTTTGATTTAAATTTTATTATGATGAACTTAATTTATATTAACTATCAAAATGGGCTAGATCTAGGGTTCGTTTACAAAAACATAAATTGATTTCAAAGTAACACGATTACAAACAAGGCTTTTGCTATGATAACGTCTTCCAAACTTAAATATGTTTTATTTTAAAATGAACATAATTACAAATAGTAACCTAAAAATATACACGATGTTAGAGTGTGGCAATGGCGGTGTGCATGTCTAGGATTGGATCCGAAAGAGCTTGGTACTTAAGCAGTCTGATGGACTCACCTTCTCTTTTTCGGTTTCCTACCTGGTGCATAGCTTCTATTCACTTTAAACCCTTAATGAATTAATCCTTTGAACATCAAGTACGATTTTCTGAACTTAGAATGGAAAAATGTTTTTAACGTTTTTGATGTGGCACGTCGGATCCGGTCATAACGTCTAGGCCGGATTTAGGGTGTTACATTTAGTGGTATCAGAGCCAAGTTGCAATAACTCGGCTGTTGAATGGGTTTACAAAAATGAAGATTTTCAAAAAAAAATTTGGTTTTTAAAATCTGGACTTCTGAAGGTGGCATTTCGAATCTCCGGCCCAAGCCTGTAAGTATCATTCTGAATTTCTCTGAATATTTTTCTGGATTATTTATCTGTACTGAAACTCAGCTAGGATGCTCTAGATAGGATGATACTAAAACCCTAGGAAAATTTGATAAGAGACTGAAACTGTAGTTAGACTTTGATTCTGCGAGAACAATCTCTGAAATACTGTTTGATTCATAAAACATCTGTAATAATCACTGGAATACTGAGTTAATGCATAAAATTTGTAAACAAATAATACGATATGAGTATAAGAGCCACTCGTAGAAGAGGCCGTGGACATGGCCGAGGAAGGGCTCGAGCGGTATCTTCATCTTCGGGACATATGCCGGTGGCAGATGCACCAGTACCATCGGCACCAGAAGTAGAGTCACATGATCGTGGTGCCGGGGATGACGCCCTGTCGCAGGTAATGCTTCGTGTTCTGGAAAGGGTTGCCGGGGCAAGTACGGGCAACGGAGTTCGGGGGTCCATTTCGGAACGACTCTGGGCCAACGGAGCGGAGATTTTTAGGGGTGTGTCTGGTATCGCCCCCGAATGTGGCGAATATATTGGTTGGAGGCCACGTAACAAATTATGGATGACTTCGATTGCTTGTGGGGAGCGGCGAAGGAGCCGTATCGTTGCTACGGGACGAGGCTTACCAGTGGTGGCTCACCGTGAGAGAAGGAACCCCAGCTGAAAGAGTAACTTGGGAACTATTTAAGACGGCCTTTAAAGGCAAGTATGTTGGGGCAAGTTATGTGGACGCTCGCAGGAAGAAATTTTTGAATCTGGTGTAAGGAGGTAAGACAGTTGCTGAGTACGAGGCTGAGTTTCTAAGGTTGAGCCGGTATGCCGTGGGCATAGTTGCTACGGAATATGAGCGAAGTGTGTGCTTCGAGGATGGTCTTAGGGATGACCTGAGGGTGTTGATTGCTCCGCAGAGGGAGCGAGACTTTGCGGTCTTGGTGGAGAAGGCAAAGATAGCAGAGGAGGTTAAGCGGGCTGAAAAGCAGAATCGGGAGAAGGATCGAAACCGTTTTTGGAGGGATTCAGGACCCTCGGGTGGTGCTAATAAGAATATTAAGAGAGCAAGAGTAGAGGAACCAGTGCGAGCAGTGCCGATGAATGTGGTTAGACCACTAATCTGTGGAGACTGTGGTAAGGTACATTTGGGCAAGTGTAGGAAACGTTCCGGTGCCTGTTTTCGATGCGGATCTATGGAGGATAGAGTTAAGGATCGCCACGAGAGCCGATCGAGGCTCGGGTTGTTTGTCTGAGGGGTTGTTCAACCCATGAGAGGTAGACCACAACCACCGAGAGGACGTGGACAAGGTAGGGGTGGAAACGGAAATGGTCGAGGTCGAGGGGCACCTGGCAGGGGTGTCGGAAATGCTGAAGCTCGACAGCCAGCTTTGGTGTATGCAGCTCGTCATCGTGAGGAGGGCGACGCACCTGACGTCATAACTGGTACGTTCTTGGTTTCTGGCATGCCACATACTGCTTTAGTGGATATTGGATCTACTTATTCCTATGTTGCATGTGCCATATCTGGGTCGTTGGGTGTGCACTCTGAGAAGATTGTGAGTGGGGTATCTGTGTTAAGTCCTTTGGCTCACTCGGTTAGGATAGACAAACTGTATAGGAATGTACCCTTAGAAACTCAAGGCAAGGTTTTTCTTGGAGATCTGATGGAGTTACCGTTCGGAGAGTTTGACCTCATTCTGGGAATGGACTGGCTTGTTAAGCATAGGGCGACTTTGGATTGTGTTGCTAAGCGAATGGTGTTAAGGACCACGGAGGGTGAAGAGGTTATGATGATAGGCGAGCGAAGGGATTATTTGTCTAATGTGGTGTCGACATTGAGGGCCGAAAAGTGGACTCAAAAAGGTTGTGAGGCCTATTTGGCATTTGTAAGCCAGTCGGAAGAGAAGGGATTGATAGTGGAAAAGGTCAGGATCGTAAAGGAGTTTCAAGATGTTTTTCCAGAGGAGCTTCCGGGATTACCTCCAAACCGAGAAGTGGAGTTTGGAATCGACTTGTTTCCTGGAATGGCGCCAGTGTCTATCGCACCGTATAGGATGGCACCGAAGGAGTTGGTGGAGCTAAAGGCACAAATTCAAGAGTTGTTGGATAGGGGCTTTATTAGGCCAAGCGTGTCTCCATGGGGAGCACCGGTGTTATTCGTGAAGAAGAAGGATGGTACAATGCGGATGTGCATTGATTATCGCTAGTTGAACAAACTGACAATTAAGAATAAGTATCCACTACCAAGGATTGACGATCTGTTTGACCAGCTTAGGGGGGCTTCTGTATTTTCTAAGATCGACCTTCGATCTGGATATCATCAGTTAAGGGTCAAGGAGACAGATATCCATAACACAGCATTCAGGACTCGGTATGGTCATTACGAGTTTCTGGTTATGCCATTTGGGCTAACGAACGCTCCTGCGGCATTTATGGATCTGATGAATCGGGTGTTTCAACCATTTCTGGATCAATTCGTAGTCGTCTTTATTGATGATATTTTTGTATATTCTGAAACAGAAGCAAAGCATGATGAGCATCTCCGTATAGTGTTACAAGTGTTTAGGGAGAAGGAACTTTATGCAAAGTTCAGCAAGTGTGAATTCTGGTTGAGGGAGGTAACTTTCTTAGGACATGTGGTCTCTGCTGAGGGGATTAAGGTGGATCCTCGAAAAATTGAAGCGGTTTTGGAGTGAAAGCCGCCTAGGTCGGTGTCAAAAATACGGAGTTTCTTAGGATTGGCAGGATACTATAGAAGGTTTGTGGAAGGTTTTTCTATAATGGCAGCACCTCTGACAAAACTCATAAGGAAAGGGGTACCGTTTGTATGGACTGAGACCCAGCAGGAAGATTTTGAAAAGTTAAAGAAAGTTCTGACTGAAGCACCTGTGTTAATTTAGCCAGAGTCTGGGAAGGATTTTACTGTGTACAGTGACGCATCACATGTAGGCTTGGGTTGCGTGTTAATGCAGGAGGGTAAGGTGGTTGCATATGCATCACGACAACTTAAGCCTCACGAGGGGAACTATCCTACTCATGATTTGGAATTAGCAGCAGTGGTCTTTGCACTTAAGATTTGGAGACATTACTTGTACAGAGAAAGGTGTATTATATACACAGACCATAAGAGTCTTAAGTATTTGTTGACTTAGAAGGAGCTGAACCTTAGGCAAAGGAGATGGATTGAGTTGCTTAAGGACTATGACTGTTCAATCAAGTATCACCCAAGAAAGGCTAATGTGGTAGCCGATGCTTTGAGTCGTAGAACCGTATCTGATCTAAGAGCAATGTTTACTCGTTTGAGTTTGTATGATGATAGCAGTTTGTTGGCTGAATTGCAAGTAAGGCCAACCTGGGTGGACTAGATTAAGGAAAAGCAGTTGAAAGATGAGTTTTTGGTCGTTCGTTTTCAACAAGTTAAGGAAGGGGAAACTTCTGAGTTCAGTTTCGATGGTGATGGAGTTCTGTGTTTCCGAGGAAGAATTTGTGTTCCGAAGGACTTTGATCTAAGGCAGACAATATTGAAGGAAGCTCATGGGGGACTATGTGCCATGCATCCTAGAGGGAATAAGTTGTATCACGACTTGCGAGAATTATACTGGTGGCCTGGACTTAAGCGAGAAGTAACGGAGTTTGTAGGAAAATGTCTGACATGCCAACAAGTGAAAGCTGAGCATCAATTACCTTCTAGACTGTTACAGCCGGTGAAGATACCACTTTGGAAGTGGGAGAGGGTAACCATGGACTTTGTGAGTGGGTTGCCATTGACACCATCGAAGAAAGACTCGGTATGGGTGATTGTGGATAGGTTGACCAAATCGGCCCATTTCATACCTGTACGTACCGACTTTTCGCTTCAAAAGTTAGCCAAACTGTATGTGGCAGAGATTGTGCGACTTCATGGAGTCCCAGTTTCGATTATCTCTGACCGGGATCCCAGATTCACATCTCGGTTTTGGCAAAAGTTGCATGAGGCATTGGGGACGCAGTTGAACTTCAGTACGGCTTTCCATCCCCAAACTGATGGTTAGTCGGAAAGGGTTAGTCGGAAAGGGTAATTCAGACTCTGGAGGACATGTTAAGGGGATGCGTGATTGACTTTCGAGGTAGTTGGGAGGACTACTTACCGTTGGCAAAATTTGCGTACAATAACAGTTATCAGGCGAGTATTCGAATGGCACCATATGAAGCACTGTATGGTCGAAGGTGTCGTACACCTAGTTGTTGGACGGAGCTAGGGGAGCGACAAGTTCTTGGATCGGAATTGGTGGCTGATACTGAGGCTAAGGTCAGAATAATTAGGGACCGTTTGAAAGAAGCATCTGATAGGCAAAAATCGTATGCAGATTTTAAGCGTAAGGAGATTGAGTACTCAGTAGGGGATATGGTCTTTTTAAAGGTTTCTCCTTGGAAGAAGATATTGAGGTTTGGTAGGAAAGGCAAGTTGAGTCCACGATTCATTGGGCCTTATCGGGTTTTAAAGCGAGTAGGCCCAGTGGCTTACCAGTTGGAATTGCCTCCAAAACTAGACAGGATTCACGATGTTTTTCACGTCTCCATGCTACGGCGCTATCGTTCTGATCCTGCTCATGTCGTGCCAGTCACAGAAATCGACATACAAACTGATTTGACGTTCGAGGAAGAGCCGGTGCAAATATTGGATCGAGATGTTAAGGTTCTGAGAAGGAAATCTGTCCCTTTAGTAAATGTGCTTTGGCGTAATCATGGCAGAGAGGAAGCTACTTGAGAGCTAAAAGAGGCGATGCAGCAGCAATACCCTCATCTGTTTGGACCAGGTAAATTTCGAGGACGAAATTTCTTTAAGGAGGATAGAATTGTAACGCCCCAATTTTCGGGAATTCTGTGAATGATTGGAAAATTTTAAAATTTTGTGTTCTGTCTACTTGATGAAGGTTTAATTATGATAGGGGGCCTCTAGAAGGCCCAAGCTTAGGTTAAAATCCAATAATTTTAGGTGATTTTAATCCATAGGGAAAAAAGTGTTCTGGTTAACTGGGCTTTTAAGTATTAACTGGGTAAAAGAGGACACAAGGAAGCCTGTGGTAAGATGGCATGTGACGCTACTTAGGGGCTTTAGAGGTGGCGTGTGGATGACCAAGGAGGGTTAAGGTTCGAGTCACAAGGTAAGCAAATTAATGATATTAATTTTTATGTACAGAAAAGGTAAGCAGTGGAACTGAAGTGAAAGTCTGTCTGGAGAAGATTTAGGAGCTGATAAGGGAGAGGATTTAGGAGCTGATCAGGGAGAGGATTTAGGAGCTGATTAGGGTGAACTGTGTTGGCCCAATGGTGGACTCTTGTGGAGCAAGAGTTGGCCGGCCAAGGGATGCTTAAGGGGGGAAAATTTCGGCTAGGGTTAGTGCCAGTATAAATTCGGCATTAGTGGTTAGTGGTGTCGTTTCCTGACTATTCTTCTCTTCTTTTCTTTTTCTCTTCTCTCCATCCACTTATTCTTTTCTTCTTCTTTTCCCCATAGCCGAATCCTTCAACCACCCTACTCTATACCACCTTCCTTCCATTATTTTTAAGACTATAGCCGATTACCTCAAATCCCGAAATCCCAAAAACTTGACTCCTTTTGTACCGATTTTTCCCTAGCCAAATCTCTTATTTTTCTCATCATCTTTGGCCGATTCTCTCAACCTTTAAACCCCAGGTCGACAATACCACAAGTAAAAACCCTCATATTTTATCTTTCTCAACACTTTTGCAAAAAAGTCGAAACTCCCACACTATCCTAGGAATATAGCCGAATACTGAGATCACTGAAGGCTCAACTTTTGTTATCGTTTGAGGGCTTAGAACTGCATCAGAATCAAGTAGAAACTAAGGGGGAACGTTGACTGAAAGAATCGGTGGTAAGTCTTTCTAACTTAGTTTATCTTTCATATTTTAAGAAAAGCCGGAATCCCTAAAATGTTAGGGAGGTTGTCGTTTTTTTGGACTTGTAGCCCTAAGGGGTTGTGATAATAGTATTATTTTGGTAATAGTGTGATTAAGAGGCTGTTGATCAAGGGCTTGGACAAGTGGAGCGAACGGATTTGGATCGAGACGTTATTTTCGGCAAAGGTAGGAACGCTAAGGCCTAAGGTGTTGTTGGCCGAATATGGTAAGAAGTTAATGTGTAGTTCGTTTCGGTAGTAAGATTAACGTGGTAGTATTATAATTGTAGGCAGTTCGTGCATGGATCTCATCAGCGAATCGTCATAAAACAGGTGTGTAACTGACACCCTCTCATAGACTAGATCGGCAAAAGTCGAAAAGCCGAAATGCCGGAAGTTGGTATTTTGGTAATTTGCGAGTGTGCGAATGCTCGTAAGATAGTTGGGTTTGTATGTTTGGTATTCTGAAGGTAATAAACTGCAGTACGTGCGATTTCGTGCATTTTGATAATTTGGGCTTAATGAGCCAAAAATCGGGTTCATGGGCCAACGGGCTCAATTTGGTAAGTATGCGCGGTAAGTATTCTGATAGTATGTAAATGGATAGGATATGCATGAAAACCCTAAAGGTAGCTAAATTACTACAATACCCTTATGTATGGAAAATTACTATGATACCCCTAGGAGTAAATGACCAATATGCCCCTAGGGTTAATTTTGTCTTAAAAGCATGTTGCTTTAAATCTGTATGATGTATGCCATGAATGAATATTTGTTGCATGGGGACATGGGTTATATTATGAAGGAAGCGTCCTGGTGGCTATGCCACAATTATCTGATCTGGTGGCTCTGCCACATATATTTGTTCTGGTGGTTCTGCCACGATTATCTGTCTCTGGTGACTCTATCACATTATCTGTTCTGGCAGCCATGCTGCATAATTCTGTGGCGTGTAGCGGTTGGGTGGGTCGAGTAGTCTCCCCACATGGTGAAAGGTTGGTAAGGGGGTGTATGTGGTTGGTTATGTGTTGGGTTTTGCATATACATGAAATATCTGATCTGATCTGTTATGGGCCTATGGGATTAATTCTGTATTCTGTTCTGGGCTAAGGCCAATTTATTCTGTTTCTATGGTTTGAAATGATATGGGCTATGGTTGGGTTAATTTTACACACTGAGTTTCCCCAAACTCATCCCCTATTTTCATCCATGCAGGTAATCCCCAACCATAGTGGGCTTGGAGCCGTGAGGGATTCGGAGTGGCCACTTGTTCTGCAATATGGATTTCTTCTGGTGATTTGGACTTCAATTTTCTTTACTTTGATGATTTGGGTTTTGTTATGTAATAAGGCCGCTCTATTATTTTTTTTATGGGTTTGATTTATATTTTATTATGATGAACTTAATTTATATTAACTATCAAAATGGGCTAGATCTAGGGTTCGTTTTCAAAAACATAAATTGATTTCAAAGTAACACGATTACAAACAAGGCTTTTGCTATGATAACGTCTTCCAAACTTAAATATGTTATATTTTAAAATGAACATAATTACAAATAGTAACCTAAAAATATACACGATGTTAGAGTGTGGCAATGGCGGTGTGCATGTCTAGGATTGGATCCGAAAGAGCTTGGTACTTAAGCAGTCCGATAGACTCACCTCCTCTTTTCCAGTTTCCTACCTGGTGCACAGCTTCCATTCACTTTAAACCCTTAATGAATTGATCCTTTGAACATCAAGTACGATTTTCTGAACTTAGAATGGAAAAGTGTTTTTAACGTTTTTGATGTGGCACGTCGGATCCGGTCATAACGTCTAGGCCGGGTTTGGGGTGTTACATCACAGGCCGTGTGGACATTCGAAATGGGATCACATGGCCATGATCCAGCCCGTGTCCAATCTCGTGTAACTCTCTAACTTGGGTCACACGGCCAACCACACGCCCGTGTGACCAGCATGTGTGCCTTTCGAAATGGCCTTATACTCCTATGTGCCAGGCCATATGCTAGGCCGTGCCAAACCTGGAAGGTATATTGACTTATGCCACATGGCCAAGTCACACGCCTGTGTGTTGGGCCGTGTGGAGCATATTGACTTGATTTCTAATTAAACACTAGGGGACACACGGTCGTGTCACCTGACCGTGTGTCACACACGGCTGGGACACACGCCTGTGTCTCTGCCAATTTGGACAAAAATAGGTTATTTACCAAGCCATATTTCTCACCCAAATTGCAACCACCTAAACACATCAATTGGCATATAGCATAGCATCAATAGACATTCAAACCAATCTCAACCAAGTATAATTCATGTCATTTCAATACCATCAAATACAAGGCACACAAATACCACAATATGCTATTCAATTTTATACGAAATTCACATTCTCAATTCGCTTAACTAGTTAACTTAATATATGCACTTTCTTACCTCTAATCATATGCATAGCAAATCTTCAAATTTCAATCATATGGTACTGCAAATACCAATTCACAACAAGCAAATAAATGGCAATATTACATAACATAACAAAAGGCTATTTGCACAAACATATTCATCACCAAATATACCAAAATAAGCCAACTCTCATCACTATACACAAAACCAAACACTTATCATTTACAAGACAACTCAAATGGCTAAAATCTATTACAATCATATACCAAAATGACCATAACTCCTATACATGTCATACAACCAAAAACATAAGCTCAAAAGTACCAAATAGAAGCTCGATAGTGTGATGCAATCTCCGACGACTCCCAATCCGAGCTAGCTTTGATATTCACTATAAAACACGGAAAAGTAAACAAAGTAAGCTATAAAGCTTAGTAAGTTCGTATAGTAATAAACTCAATTTGCCATAAATACACAATTCAAACAATTGAATATAACAATATACAACTCATATTAATCCACAAACCTATCACATTATCATTTCTAGGTTAGATGTGAAATTCACGAGTTTCTTCAATTCAAAGCTTATACAGTTCATGAACATACTTATACTATCTCGTACTAATCTCATAGTTATCCATATCATTGATATACCCGTTGACTCATTTGAAATACTATCAGATACTTGGGAATCTCGCACCCTAAGTTGACATACATAGCCGAAGCTATCTCAATCTCATATCAAATATAATGCTCACTCTCAAGCTATCAATGGATCTGCTCACACAAGCTAATAGTCATGACGTAGCTACAAGGTGCTGTTCACACAAGCTGACGAGAATCCACAACACATGCCGAATAACTCAGCCACTGGTAGGACGTACGGACTAACACCCAAATCATATAACCCCTAATGACATGTCATTCATTTCCTAATCTATTCCTAAGGTTCAACCGGGATTTCTCATTTGCCAAATTATCGTTGAACATATCTGCAAGGTCATATTTACAAATAATTCAATAATAAAGGTTTAAAACACAATTATATTAATGCTTATTAACATACGAACTTACCTCGATCGTAAAAAACAACGAAACGGATCGACTAGTTCGATACTTTTTTTCCCCCGATCTAAATTCGAACGTCCCTTATCTTGATCTATATGTAATCAAAGTTACATTATTTATTATCATTCTATTCAATTTAGCCCAAAATGCATATTATGGAAACATTACATTTTTGCCCCTAATATTTTAACATTTTTACAATTTAGTCCTTATCTTATAAAAATACAAATTCATGCAATTAAGTCCCTACCCAAACTAGCCAAACTTCTCTTATTACCATAGTAGCCTATATTTTCCATTTATTTCACAATTTAACCACAAAATTTCCACATTTCTCGATTTAATCCGTAATTGAAAATTTTACTAAAAATCACTTTACAAATGTTGTATATCTAACTGTCGAAACCTTCCTTTTAAAAGGAGATCATTTTAAAAAACAGGAGCCGCCACCAACCTTTTAAAGTGTGATTGGATCACCTTATAAAACATTTTGGTCTACGAAATTATGAGAAAACGGGTTCGGGAGTCGGTTACGTACAAGGAAGGGTTAGCACCCTCGTAGCGCCCAAAAATTGGTACCAAATTGAATAATTTTGTCTTAATGTCAAAAGTTCGAAAGAATTTTGAAATAAGATCTCTTTTAAAGCAGTAATAATTTGAGTTGAAAATCGAAATTCTTTCGTTCCAAAAGAATGCGAACATCACATCCAGCATGATTGGACACAATATTCTTAAACTTTCGTAACTAAAAATCATCTCGTAATTTGCAAAATCTATTAAAAAGGATACTTTAGGTATTTAGACAAACGGGAAATCGCAACCCATCATGTTAGGGCACTATTTTCCGAATTCCTAAATATAAAAGACATTGCCTTGCTTTTAAGATTCCTTTGGATTAAATGAAATAAAATTAAAAAACGATGATGCATTTAACCTATTACAAAAGATCAATATTTAGTTAAACTACATACTTTATCATTTCATGCAAATATAATGTAGAAAAGGGTAAATACGACATAAATCACACAATATACTTTAACATTCCAAGCATATATAATTTTAAACAACCTAAATATACACACTTTATCATTTCATGCAAAAATGCAATATAAAGAATAATGAATAGCACAATACAAATTATATAATATATATTCAATAATTTTCCATGCGAATATAACTTAAAATAACAACATGAATTTCCATGCAAATATATAAAATAATAAAATAAGAATAACAAGTAATTTATAAAACACAATTAACATATTAAATAGTATCAAACAAATGCAGAACGATACAAAAATAAATACAGTAGGAATATATAACTAAAATTAGAGAAAAAGAATAACTTTAATATAAATAAAAATTAAAAACCGTATATAAATAAAGGATAATCCTTTAAAAGATATACTATATAATATAATAGCTTAATACATTTATATAAATAATATGTAGAATAAGAACAAAATTTTTTAATAAATTTTAGAATATTAAATACTAAACTTTTAATAATGATATATATTATTTAATAATAGTTTTTTTAAAAAAATTTGTACATAATAATAAATAAATAATAAAATAAAATATATATAATAAAAACAATATAGTGAATAAAACATATATTGAAATAACATAATGTATGATAAAATGTCGAATAGAATATAAATAATACTTAGATAAAAATATATATAATAATTTTTATATAGTAAAATAATAATATATAAAGTAAAATGTATATAATAAAAATCTATAAGAAATGTATATAATAATATAATATAAAATAATATATTATTTATATAACTAATGCTGAATAAAAAATAAATAATACATATAGTATTAAATATATATATATATAAAGGACTAAAATCAAAATTTTATTTAAAATTAGGGCTAATTACAAATAAATAATAAAAATTTGGGCCTAATTGAAATACACATTAAAATCTGAGGGACTCATTGGGCAATTAGCCCTAATCCCAAAAAACAACGTTGTTTTCCAGAATAAATTTTAATGGCCAATAGGACTAAATTGAATAAAATATAAAAGGTTAGGGCCAATTTAGAATAAAAATAAAATGAAATCATAAATTTTAAAAAAACGGAAGGGTCGATTGGGCAATTTGCTCATTTATCAAAAACACGCGGATCCTTCCCCGGTCATTGGGTCAACGCGCGGACCCTCTATTGAAACGGTGCCGTTTTAATACTTATTGAACTAAGCAAAACGACGCCGTCTTTATAATACTATATAGGTCAGATTTTGACCTTAAAATCATTTTGCAACTAGTTTCTAAAAAAAAAAAAACTTAAAAAATCCTCTGAAAGAGGGAAGGAGAAGGGCCCTCCGAGCTCCGGCCTCCGTTCGGCCAAGCCCTGGTCACCGGGCTCACGCGCCGTCGTTGGCCCCGCCAGATATGGTGGCCGGAAGTTGAAAAGTTTTTCTTTTCAATGCGAATCTGACGGTAAGCCTCTCCTTTTTATCCCTTAGCAATATTTATGCATATTCTGCCGATTTCATAAATAAAAGAGAAAAAGGTAAAGCGAATCACCTCTGTTTCTTGATTTTTATTGTATATATGCCTGTAAAATCCTGGCTCTTTTTTATTGAATCTGTATGAATTTCCAAAAAACGTGTCCTTTACATTGTTTCCCTTCGGGCTTTTATAGCCTTATACAATATATTTACAGATTTCAATTTTATTTTCTTGCCATATTTGTTTCGTCTCTGTTGTTTCTTTCTCTTTTGCAGGTAACAGCGGGAAATCCGGCGGTAAATGTGCCGATTATGGCGCGAGATGGAGCCGGAGTCACGGTGCTGATGGAGGGCCATTGAAACGTTGTGGGGCAAACGACGGTGACGTTCGGAGTGCCCAAAGCCTCTGGTCAGTGCTTTGATGGGACCTCGTGCGAGGTGACAATCAATCTGACCAGCATTGATGAGGGCCAGCTGGGGTGACATGAGGGAACAGGGCTATTAATGGCCCTTGCTTTGGGAGCTGGAACGGCTCTGACGTGGCGAAGCTTCTGGAACTGCTCCTGCGGCGCTGAGGTTCCAAGGAAACCCTAGGGTTTCCTGCTGGTTTTTTAAGTCATTGGGCCTTTTGGGCCTGAGTGACTTGGGTCTTTTGGGTATTACATTGTAATTGGGCTTCGGGTAGACTTTAGGATTAAATTTTGAGCTCTGTATATGGACTGAATAATTTTAAAAATGTTTTCAATTTTACTTTTAATTTAATTTGTTTAATTTAAAATACAGCCCAGGCAACATTTGGTTCATACACTAACAACAAGCATACATTTTCTATCATCAAACATCAAAATAAAACTATATTCATCAATAGAAAATCCCTAAACCTTTAACAGTTTTGCAAATTAGTTCCTGGGCTAGCTAAATTAAGCTGGAACGATCTCAAAAACATAGAAATCATTAAAAACGGAGTCAAAATCACTCACCAATTAAGCCTTATAATAGCCGAAACCTAACATGCATCCATGGAGGTTTTTCCCTTTTATTTTTTGGTGGAAGAAGATGGATTAAAAGATGACAATATTGTTCTCTTTATTTTTACTTAACTTATTTCATAAATTACTAATTTAACCTTAACTTAAAACATTAAAAGTCACTTAAATGATGTCCAAGAATGTCCACTAACATTAAAAATGGTCTAATTACCACTTAAGGACCTCCGCTTTAAGGTTCCATAGCTATTAGACACCTTTAGCTATTAGAACACTACTTTTGCACTTTACATGATTTAGTCCTTTTTATCAAATTGACTATTCAAATGATAAAATTTCTTAATGAAATTTTTACACAATCATACTATCATGCTGTAGACCTCAAAATAATAATAAAATAATTATTTTAACTTTGGATTTGTGGTCACAAAACCACTGTCCCGATTCGACTAAAAATAGGCTATTACAGTTATCATCTCTACAGGGACTAGTTTTAAAACATCTATTGCGAAGATAACAAATGGAAACTTGGATAGTAAATAAAAAATTTGATAGTAACACAAATTTATAATAATGAAATGAAGATTCCCCGTAATATACAACTATTGATACCGATACTGCGACAATATGACAATTTATTAATCCAGAATCAACTGTTTATATGCCAATTTAATGTCAAGAATATATTTGCAAGCATCATTCCTACAAGATTATGCACGATAATAATATATGTTTATATCATTACAGATTTAAAATCATAGAAATTAAACATGCACCATTCAAGTTTTATGTCCATTAATCACAACCTTTTCAAAATTAGCAATTAACTCAATTACCCACTAATATTGATCAAGCAATAATAAGCATTAAACAAGAATAACACTTAAATGAATAAATCTCATATTGCATCCTTAGCAAAGTACCAATAACATCATATTAGGGTTTCATAATTATTCTAATTAATAAATGCTTAGCCCATAACAACATAATTAAAAACAATTTAGAAAAACCCATCCATGGTTCTTGATAACAAAAAGAAAAGAAACAAAATGCAAAGAAAAAGGTGAAGAGATTTCAAGCCAAATAAGATGTTTCTCCCCAATTGGTTTTTCTCTTTCTTCCTCTTCTTAGATTCTCCTTTTTCAACATTTTCTTCTTCTAAAAAGGGATGTTCTCTTTTGTACCAAGTCTAAGCTACAGGATGTTACGATCATTGTTAGAGCAACTGTAGATAATCATACACTTTTCAATCATATAAACATGTAATTAAGCATTAATCACAAAAACAACATGTCACACAATCATTTCTGAGTCCCACACGAGCTTATGAAATCTTTATTGGTAACCCGATTATGAATTAGGACCAAAAGGTAAAGTTTTTAAAAGTTTCAAGATGATGTTGAAACCTCAAATTTTCCTTGTTACAATGTCGGCTACTCAGTTTGTCACGCCACAGTGACAAGCATATCCACGTCGTGATGCCACTCACTATCGGACGAGGTTGCGATGTCAAGGACCCCTTGTCACAATGTTTCTTCCATTTTTTACTACATAACTCATTTTGGTACCTATTTACATGTTTTCAACCAAAACATTTTGTCGCCAATATTCATTTTTCCATTTTACCTATACTAAAGCTAACAAAAACATTTTACAATGAACTAGTAACAATTTGAAATTAACCATTTAACATAGCTGATAAACCGTCATTTATACATATTTTTACCCCACGCTTAGCGCATTTTATGGATGATTTTTCCTTAGAATTTGTGAATTTGATGCTCCTAATGCCTTAATTTCATGTTTTATACTTAAGTGAGCATAGGATAGCTAAAAGAACGAGAAATGGGCCAAAAATGGAGAAAATGGGCCAACGTACGAGATCAACACGGCCTGGACTTCCTCACACGGGAAGACCACACAGCCGTGTCAATTTGGCAGAATCGAAGCACGGCTCACACTTATAGACCACACGGTCGTGCCATTCTAACAGGCTTGACCACAGCCTGAAGTAAATCATACACGAGCGTGTCACACGGGCGTGTCCCTGCTGAACCCAAGTTGGGTCCAATTCGGAAAAGGCTAATTTTGAGGGCTTTTAGGCATTCTAAAACCTATAAATACACCTTCAAAGAGGAGAAAATGACACACACAGGAGGGAGCAAGGAATTTCTCAAGGAAAGCTGATTGATCCATCTCAGAAGCCAGATTCATCGTCAAGACTGAAGATCTCCCTTCAATTCCCCTTGAGGAGTTTTGGGTTTTTCTTTATGTTTTGTATTCATTATTCTTCTGAGATGTTTTCACTTTTAGTTATGAACTAAATCCCCTAAATACCTAAGGGGGATGAAACCTAAGACAAATCTAGTTATTATTTTCTGAAATGTATGATAAATATTTGACTTGTTCTTAATTATGTGTTCTTAATTCTTGTTTTGATATCACAGGATATTGATTCAAGTTACACTCTTATTCAGAGGAGGAATAGACCCTGTCTAAGAGTACAATTGCCATAATTAAGCGGAGTTGATTGCGGGCCTAGAGATAGGGTGACAAGATTTTGCCGGATTAGGGTGAAACCTAATAAGGGGATCCATAGATCGAGTTAATGCAACCCTAGAAAGTTAATTAGAAAGAGATTTCAATTATTCAACCTAGGGTTAGACGTTGTTAGTCTCGAGAGAGATAATAATATAACTTAGGGATTTTTATGGATCAAGTCAAATGAATAAATCGTCCGATTCGGAGTTAGAATAACAAGTCTAGGTGGATTCTTCCTTGGGTATTGTCTTAATTCAATCGTTTTCCAAAAGTAATTACCCAATTTTATTTTCTATGAATTCTTAGTTTAGTTAATTAGTTAGTTAAAACAAACCCCATTATTCTTAGGCTAGATAATAAAAAGAAAGTCATTACTAGTACTTTTAGTTCTTTTGGGTCCGACAATTCGGTCTTGCTAAAACTATACTATTGTTCGATAGGTACACTTGCCTACATCGTGATAAAAGTTAGTTCCAAGAACGAGTAATTATAAATATTTAAAACCTGTCACAAAATAACACAATCAAGTTTTTGGTGCCGTTGCTGGGGAACTAAGATATTAGGAACACTCAATTTTTATTACTTTAGCCATTTATTTTCCTTGCAAGTTAATTTTATTTTATTATTATTTATTAATTTACTTTTTCTTTCTCTTGGCAGGTTTTTATAGTTTATGACTAGAAGAAACCCGTCAGGACCACTACTTTTTAACGAATAAATCGATCGTACAGTTCGCAGAAATCGAAGAGAAATAAGGCCAAGCCTAAGATACATAAAGGAAGACCTGATACCTCCTGCGATGACTGAAAATCAGGAAAACCTGATACCTCCTGCGATTGCTGTTAATCCAATAAATCAAAATCCTGCTCCATGTACTATGTATGATTATGCTAAACCTTCTTTAACAGGAACTGAATCGAGTATAGTTAGACTTGCTATTGCTGCGAATAATTTTGAACTAAAACCTAACACTATTCAAATGATACAGCAATTTGTTCAGTTTGATGGTTTGCAGGATGAGGATCCAAACACTCACTTGGCAAATTTCCTAGAATTCTGTGATACATTTAAAATTAAAGGCACTTCTGATGATGCCATATGTCTTCGGTTGTTTCCCTTTTCATTGAGGAACAAAGCTAAACAGTGGTTGAGCTTGTTACCACGAGGGTCAATTACTACTTGGGAACAAATGACCTAAAATTTCTTATTAAAATAATTTTCGCCGGCTAAAACGGCTAAGTTACGTAATGATATCTCTTCTTTTGTGCAGATGGATTTAGAGACACTCTACGATGCATGGGAGAGATACAATGATCTTTTGCGAAGATGCCCTCACCATGGGTTACCACTCTGGCTATAGGTTCAAACCTTTCATAATGGCCCCAATCTTTTGACTCAACAAATGGTTGACACAGTTGCTGGCGAAACCATCAACAACAAAACACCTGAAGCTGCCTATGAATTTATAGTGGAGATGTCACTGAATAATTATCAATGGCAAGTCATGAGGACAAAACCAACGAAAACAACTGGTGTTTATAACGTCAACTCGGTCACCATGCTCTCTAACCAGGTAGAACTCTTGAATAAGAAAATTGATGGTTTTCTTAGTTCTTCATAGGTTCACCTAGTAATGCAGTGCGAAGCAAATGGAGGTGGATCGAGCAGTTCAGAATACCCGTCATATGGTCACAACATGGACAATGAGCAGTTAAATTACATGGGTAACAATCCTCGATCTCAAAACAATCCTTATAGTAACACTTACAATGCAGGTTGGAGGAAGTACCCAAATTTCTCATGGGGAGGCCAAGGCAATCAGAGACCCCCTCGAGGCTTCCAACAACCATCCTACCAACAAGAGTAAAAGCCGAACCTTGAAGAGATGCTCACAAAGTTTATATCGGTGTTAGAAACTTATTTTTAGAATATCGAGACAGCACTTAAGAATCAACAAGCATCGATCCAAGGGTTCGAAACTCAGATTGGACAGCTTGCCAAGTTGATTTCTGAACGACCATAAGGTAGCTTGCCAAGCAACACAGAATCTAATCCAATAGAGTAACTCAATGCGATTACTAGTCAAGATGAGGAAAGGTTAGTCACACCTGAACCATAACCAAGGCAAGATACTGAGATAAGTAAGGGTAAAGGTGAGGTATACTACAAAGAGTAGAAATCGGTAAGTACAGAATACAAACCTCGTGTGCCATACCCTAATGCGACAAGGAAAGACCACTCAGACGAACAATTTGGTAAATTCTTTAAAATCTTAAAAAAAATTACACATTAACTTACCATTTATTAAAGCTCTATCACAGATGCCAAACGCAATGAAATTTTTAAAGGAGCTTTTAGCAAATAAGCGGAAGTTGGATGAGGCGTCACATGTGGAGCTAAACGTAGTTTGCTCAGCTATTCTACAGAATAAGCTACCCAACAAATTAAAAGATCCAGGGAGTTTTACAATTCTTGCTTAATTGGTAGTTTAGATGTTAATAATGCATTAGCTGATTTAGGGGCTAGTATTAACATCATGCCTTACAAAATGTTCAAACAATTAGGTCTTGGGAAACCCAAACAGACTAGGATGATCATACAATTAACAGATAAAACTATAAGATTTTCTAGGGGTATCATTGAAGATGTGCTAGTTAAAATCGATAAATTTATATTTCTCGTTGACTTCATTGTTCTAGACATAGAGGAGGATAGCAACACTCCTTTGATTTTAGGAAGGCCCTTTTTAGCAACTGCTAGAACGATTATTGATGTTGGCACAGGTGAGCTCACACTTTGTGTGGGAGACGGAACAATCACCCTTCAAGCTTGCAATTCTGGCAACACATCAAAAATGAGTCTGAAGGAAGTACATGAGCCATTCTCAAGCAATAGTAGAGTATCTATCCATAAAGAACGAAGGCTACAAATCGAGGAGCTAGATGAATGATGGACACATAGACCGAGAAAACACGATAAACCAAAACCACGCCAGATCGAGCTCAATACCTCTCTAAATCAACTTAAAGTTGGAAATAAAGTTTTATTAGATGCCGAAGATCCTCACATTGTCACTACCAAACCAAATCAAGAAATCCCTCTTACGATACTTAACATTTTCCCATTCGGTACAGTCGAGGTAAGTCATCCCAAGTTCGGCACTTTTAAGGTAAACAGTACTCGTCTAAAACCTTATCTTGGTGAGATTGATAGCAGGAATGGGGAGTATAAACTCCTCGAACCACCATGATCATTCAATAGAGAGGTAAGTCGAGCTTAGACTATAAATAAGCGCTTCTAGGGAGGCAACCTGGGCACTAACAATATTAATTTCTTTAAATTTTAGTTTTTAACCCTTAACTTACTAACAGAGAGCTTGAATACAGGCTTTCCACACAGACACGGCCAAGCACAAGGGCGTGCTGAGAATCGTGTAAAAATAGGGCAAAGATTTTTCCCAAACACGGGCTACGATAAAATGCCACGGTCGTGCGATATGGCCGTGGTCGAGCCTGCCAAACTAACACGGGCGTTCGACACGCCCGTGCCTTAGAACCGTGGTTGAAACTGAAAAAATAACACGGGCGTTTGACATGCCCGTGTCTAGCACCCGTGGTCAAATCTGTTAAATTAACACAGGCGTGGGCTTACATACACGTGCGTGGGAGAAGTGAACGAAGCTAGACATGGTCGTGCGACACGGCCGTGTGCACCCACACGCCCAAAATACACGGGCATGGGCCAAATGCCAGATGCACCCAAATTCAAAATTCGCGAATCACACGGGCTGAAATTGGGGAACACAGGCGTGTTCCATGGCCGTGTACCCCAAAATCTATAAATAGGTTGCACTATTCATTGTCTTCTTCACCCAAAATCCCTATCCCTAGTCGCTGCAAATCTACATGCCCGCTCTGCCACGCCCGTGCGCCGCTTCCAGCCCCATTTTTGACATTCATTCTCCCTTTTCTAGCATTTTTTTTACTCTTTTCCCTTTTATTGCACCCATTTTTCATGCTAGTTGTCATAGCAATCTACATTTTATATGTTATTTTTATCTTTCTATCACTCAAAATTCATTATCTAGAGTAGTTATCATCTTTTTCATGTAAAATCCTTACTCATTACATGATTTCCATGCCCCATTTGACTAGTTTAAAGTAATTATTCATGATTAGAATAACAAACATATTATTCATGATTAGAATAACAAACATACTCATGCATTTTGTGTTGACATGTTTCATTCATCAAGTATAATAGCATTCCATGAAACTCTTTGCCATTGTTATGCCATAAAATTGATTGCTTTGGTTAAGTTGTTAGTCTTAGTAGTTGTGGATGAAATTATGATTATTCTTTTATTTTAATTTTTGTCTACATTTTACTTTGACAATTCCTCAAGATGAATTAATGGTTTTGATTGCAGGTACAATGTCGTCTTCACGAGGAAAGAAAGCCGCCGTCCTCGCTTCGAAAAGAAGGAAGGGGGCGTCATCTTCCTTGGGTCCTACCGCAGAAATTCGCCACCCTTTTCTGCAGTTCCCCATTGGGCCCCAAGAAGAACTCTACCAAATACTCCGGGCCCTACCTTTAATTGCGGGTCGCTACATCGACTGGGCTACAGTAGAACAAGTTCAGTTGGCTGATGCGATTCGGGCCCTCCTAACCACCGACCCTTGGGAACTTTTCTTTGGGATCATTGAGCCTACGTATCTTGAGCTTATGATGGAACTATGCTCAACGTTCCATCTTCAGACCGTAATGACAAATTACGATGATCCCGGAACGGTCCAGTTTCATCTCGGTAGTTTAGTTCGCCAGTTGAGTGTACCCGAGTTCAGTATAGCTTTGGGCCTATACACAGAGGAGTTCATGGACGAGAACGACCTCGACACTCTCTATCGCCATATCCACTACTCTTCCTCAAAGTGCTGGTATGATTTAGTCCCTGGTTCAGACACCTACGACCTAAGCCGCTCCAAGGCATCAGCTCTCTCTCCCTCTTTGAGGTACCTACACACCATATTGGCACACACTTTGACAGGGCGGAGAGAGAGCACCAGCGTCGTCACCACCAACGACATCTACTACTTGTGGTGTATGTCGCATGGGCACGTCTTTGACCTCGCCTACTTTATCGCCCTTGCCATTCGCCACCAGACAGAGTGGCATCGGAGGGGGGTCATCTCCATTGGCCTCTACGTGACTCGACTGGCACGGCACTTCGGGCTCTTCAACACCGCAGCCCAAGAATGATCCTTGACCCTCATTGGCCAAATGTCTCCACAAGGCATCTCGAGCATGCTAAGCATGAGGACGATCGAGAAGCGTCGAGAAACCTTCCCTCCTCAATATCGTCTCGCCCAATCTATCGAGGAGGAGGCCCCCGAGGACATTACTGACAATGTCCCTCCACAACACGAAGACCCACCGTCTTAGCCACCACACCCCTCTCGTCCAGTTCATGCGGCGGCTTGCTACGCGGACATCTCTGAGCGCCTCACACGATTTGAACAGTAATGTTTTCAACAATTTGATCACATTGATGCGACTCTTCATCAAATTTGTCAGCATTTTCACATTTCATCGCCACCCCCACCTCGCGAACCATCTAACGATGAAGATGCTTAAAAACTTTCATTAATTATTTTATTTTATGTTTTTACTTTTATTTTATCTTCAGACTCCTTTTTATTTTTCCTTACGCTTATCTTTATTAGATTTTATAATTTTATTTTACAATGACCAATTTCAGCTATTCCATTACGAGTAATTCTGTTTCCTTACATCTCTTAAAAAGTTCCTGATTCTGTCACAGTTATATAGAGCTCCTAAGCTCATCCTCACATAGGAACTAAAAACTACACCGGGAAAGGTTCTCCACGACTGCCTTGTCCTGTTCGACCACGACTATAGCTACCAATAGATATAATATTCTTTTGGCGCAGGACTTATGGGCTAATGAACCTCTACCACCACCGGAGTATCCTCCTCCACTCTCACGCCATTTATTCTCCTAAAACTCCAGTTCAAGGAATTCATTTATCATTCAGGAAGTTTCACTTCTCTCCTTATCTTATGATCATAAATTTATCTTTTTCAATATATCTATCTTTGTACATTGAGGGCAATGTACATCTTAAGTATGGGGAGGGGTCTTTTATATCACCATTGAAATATGTCTTATTCTTACGTGAATTACTCATATCACTATTAGAATGGATTTTAATTAACTCATGATTTTTATCGATATGTCTTGAATTAAAACATAGGCATTTATGCATTGATGGTTTAAACTTTAAGTCATTAGGAAATCAAGCATGATAAGTTGATTTTTGAAGAATTAAAAACTTCTAGGTTGTTTATCTAAGTCTAGGTATTATCTTGAGTTGGAATTCACAAGTTTAAACATCAAAAAGCCATAATCTTTGTGAGATTTTGAGCCTTCAAGAGCATCTATTATTTCTTCCATGCTCACTTTCATCATGAGTGCGCCAATATTGAACTGTTATTCTAGAACTTGCTTGATTATGCATGTCAAGACCACACCATTTGATTTGATATGTCAAAATGATAAAGGCACTTAGGTTTAACCCACTCATGCCATGAAAAGCCTACCTTCACAATTAACTCTTAGTGAACCCCCTTGAGGCTAACAACCCATTCATCGATTTACCCTTAATATTAACCCATAACTTATTATTGTCGAAATCCCTTAAATTAATTTGATCCCTATTTTTGTCGAGATTTGAGTTGGAATAATTATTTAGCTATGTTTTATTTTATTTTGTATTTGACTTGTTCTTAAAAAAAACATGTATACATATAGGTAGTAGTGATCTTTTGAGCTAAAGTGGTTAAGTCCCATATTTCGAGAAAAAAGCTTTGTTGTACGCAACTGATGACTAGTCATTTTTCTAGTTAGGTAATTTTTCAATTCAATCTCGATTCTAACCCTTTCTTCTAGCTTGTGACCACACCCTTTAACCAAAGCCACATTACAACCCTCTAAAGACCTTTTGATTGATGTTTCATCTCAATTTATAGTGGTGGAGATTTGATTTTCATGCAAGCCTATGGTAATGACTTTTCATTATTGACTATTGAGTGCTTCATTTATTGTCCTTAAACACCTCGAGTGATTTGAGTGAATCTTTAGTGAGGATGTGAAACTCTGTGATATTTTGAATTAAAGATAATTACTTAGATGAGGAGAGACACCTATGTTTTCATGATAAAATGCTCAACTTGGAATGTTTAAAACTTTGATGTTCTTTTAGTCAAATTTTCAATGTTCGATTACCTATGGATTATTTTGAGGTATTATCGATAGAAATTATAAGTTGAGAAGAATTTGTTTTGATTATGAGATGAGGATTTTGCTTGAGGAAAAGCAAATGCTTAAGTGTAGGGGTATTTGATAAACCATCATTTATACATATTTTTACCCCATGCTTAGCGCATTTTATGGATGATTTTTCCTTAGAATTGGTGAATTCGATGGTCCTAATGCCTTAATTTCATGTTTTATACTTAGGTGAGCATAGGAGAGCTAAAGGAACGAGAAAAGGGGCCAAAAACAGAGAAAATGGGCCAACGTACGAGATCAACACGGCCTGGACTTCCTCACACGGGAAGATCACACGGCCATGTCAATTTGGAAGAAACGAAGCACGACTCACACGGGTAGACCACACGGCCGTGCCATTCTAATAGGCTTGACCACACCCTGAAGTAAATCGTACATAAGCGTGTCACACGGGCGTGTCCCTGCCGAACCCAAGTTGAGTCCAATTTGAAAAAGGCTAATTTTGAGGGTTTTTAGGCATTCTAAAGCATATAAATACACCTTAAAGGAGGAGAAGAGGACACACACAGGAGGGAGCGAGGAATTGCTCAAGAAAAGCTGATTGATCCATCTCAGAAGCTAGATTCACCGTCAAGACTGAAGATCTCCCTTTAATTCCCCTTCAGGAGTTTTGGGTTTTTCTTTATGTTTTGTATTCATTATTCTTCTGAGATATTTTCCCTTTTAGTTATGAACTAAATCCCCTAAATACCTAAAGGGGATGAAACCTAAGACGAATCTTGTTATTATTTTCTGAATTGTATGATAAATATTTGACTTGTTCTTAATTATGTGTTCTTAATTCTTGTTTTGATATTCCAAGATATTGATTCAAGTTACGCTCTTATTCAGAGGAGGAATAGACCCTGTCTAAGAGTACAATTGTCATAATTAATCGGAGTTGATTGCGCGCCTAGAGACAGGGTGACAAGATTTTGCTGGATTAGGGTGAAACCTAATAAGGGGATCCATAGATCGAGTTAATGCAACCCTAGGAGGTTAATTAGAAAGAGATTTCAATTTTTCAACCTAGGGTTAGACGTTGTTAGTCTCAAGAGAGATAATAATATAACTTAGGGTTTTCTACGGATCAAGTCAAATGAATAAATCGTCCAATTCGGAGTCAGAATAACAAGTCTAGGTGGATTCTTCCTTGGGTATTGTCTTAATTCAATCGTTTTCCAAAAGTAATTCCCTAATTCTATTTTCTATGAATTCTTAGTTTAGTTAATTAGTTAGTTAAAACAAACCCCCTTATTCTTAGGCTAGATAATAAAAAGACAGTCATTACTAGTACTTTTAGTTCCTTTGGGTTCGACAATCTGGTCTTGCTAAAACTATACTATTGTTCGATAGGTACACTTGCCTACATCATGATAAAAGTTAGTTCCAAGAACGAGTAATTATAAATATTTAAAATCTGTCACAAAATAAGACGATCAATAGCTACAATCCATGTTATTCATTCAAATTCAATTTCACCATTTTCTTATCTAACCATGACAATTTTACTTACCTTAGATCAATATATGCTTAACTACTCATTTTAAGCATCAAGTATCCATATGACATTAAAAAGGACCAAATCAACCATACACTTAATATATATGTAAACATGATCATCATTTTACCCATTTTACAAGCCATATAGCAACCTAAGCATTCAAATAATCATACTTATTGTCTTTATCATGCCAAAACCTATCAATTGAGATCATTATGCATAAAAGCATCACCTAATATCAAAACATGCATCATTCAATCACATGTTAAACCTATTACACAAATCCAACCATCATCACATTTTAACAAAGACATTAACTCCGGAATTGACCATTTGCACAACTATAGTTCTTATGTACATGCCACAAAGTCTAGACTCAAAACAAACATATATCTATTGTCTTATGATAGTGTGAACTCCTTTACTGATTTGACTCGACAAGTTTCGAAAGGTGACAATCTATAGGGAAACAAAAACAACCAGAGTAAGCATTAAGAATACTTAGTAAGTTCAAATGAAATCATTAAACATACCTTGATCATTTAGGACATAATTAAACTAATCAATTGGGCATACAACATAGCTACCCTTTGGCACATGATGGTATAACTAAGCATATAAAAACATTACCATTTAAATGTGTTAATCGCATCCCCAAATCATAAGTAAAATAAAGACTTTAATGAAATCACTTAGCTATTCACATATCAAGCATAAACAATTACCATTTCATTACAACACAGTTAAATTTCAATTTCCAACCAATTGAATACTGCTCGATGGAACTATAGTAAAGCGAACTCTAATACACAAGAAAAAGTTGCTTACACAAGCTGACAATATATCAAGGTTGCTTACACAAGGTGACAATATATCAGGATTGCTCACACAAGTTGACATTATAATATAGTTGAGCACACAAGCTGACATTATATTGTGGTTACATGTCCATGCTAAACCTACAATATGCATAACTTGAGAATCTACAACAAATTCTATACCTCGTAATATCATGTAAAATCACTAATCAAACCCGTGTATAACCGTAATGGTATGCCATACGTATCCTAACATTTTACTAAGTTCACACGGTCATTATTTTCATATATATGTCATTACCAATCCCTGTAAATGATTACATATTTCATTTACAATTCCCGTAATCATTCAACATTCATATTTGCACCCTGTACTATTTCATATTAACCAATATTCACATAACTTTTTAATTTAGCCCATTTTAAGCCATATGTGCAAAAAATCACTAAATTCTACTTAATTTTAACATATAGATAAATTTAAACATAACTTATACATAAAATAAAATAGGGTGGTAAGTTCCATATAAACTTAATAAAAATACGTAAAGTGGATACTTCAGGGCCTAAAATGCAATTTTAGCTTTTCCCCAATCAACTCCACTTCGATTCAATTCTTGATCTAAACAATCATTTTATATCATCAATACTATGCTATGAATTGCATGAATCTATATAAACTTGATTTTTAGATATCCCTAAAATTTTACATTTTATTTAATTTAGTCCTTGAACTCGAGATAGTCATAACTTTAAATTCCTAGCTACAAATAAAAATCTGATTTCATATATTCTCATTAGGGACCCTATACTTTCTATTTCCAACACAATTTCATGAAAATTTTTAAATTTATTCAATTGGATTACAATCTAGTCCTTTTTATATTCCAAGCTTAAAATCTATAAATTCCAAGCCTAATTCTTCAAAAAATCAACAATGACAACTTTCTAAAACTTTAAAAATTTTGCAAATTAGTATATAGGCTAGCTAAATCAAGCTTCCATGACCCCAAATCTATAGAAATTATAAGAAAAATGCTTGAATTTACCTTCTTAATGTTGGTTGAATGTTAACAATGGTTCCTTAGGTTTTCTTCTTCTTTTGGATAGTAAGAAAGGAGGTGGAGGATGAAGATGTTATTTTTCTCCACTAATTTAGCTTATATAGGTTCAATAGGACTTAATTAATTAAGGTTATTAATTTAATCATGATTTACAAAATTAAATCATTAATTATACTCAGTGGGAGATGTCCTCACCATCCACTATCATCCATTGGAAAATGGTTTAGTGTCAATTTTATACATTTGGCTAATTGCTATTTACGTCCCTAAATGTCACATCCCACATTTTTATTTTAATGGCACAAAAATGAAAATAAGGAAGTGAAGAGGTTAAGTGGTTTAGTGGTCCTTAGCTATCCTTGAGGTCTTAAGTTCAAGTTTCCTTATTCTCATACTTTTTATTTAAATTTTTTAAACAATTCCCATGTGCATAATGTGCTTGTCGCCCACCCCATTACTACGTTGTTTAGTAGGATTCTTTTCCCTCTTTAGGAGTCAAACTTACCATATGTTGAAGTAACATGATCCCATTTTCACTCCATGGCTCCCTCTCTTGGCATTTCTTTTCACCATTGCCATAGAAGTGATTTATTGAACCTAGACTAGGTTGACACCCTTTCCTCTCACTCCTCATCTCTCATTGCCGTCCCATCCTCCCTCTCTTGCATTTTCTCTCTTTTACTTTCCTTTTCTCATCCATTTTTCTCCCTTTTTGCTAGCCACCACAATTTTCTTTTTTTATGTTGCTTCATTCCTCCACCGTGACGAACCCTATCACCACCAATAATTGTACCTCTTAGCCACCGTTTCTCTTCCTCCTCCTCTTTCTCTTCCCTGTTGCCACCCATCGTCATCATGACCACCACTGCGGATTTCCCTTCTCCTCTATCTCTCTTCCTTTCATATTATTATTCCACCTTTGTTGGTGTCGAACCCTCATCATTCTTCCTTCACCCTTCACAAGATCATCGCTCCTCTTATCATCGGACCACCGTCATCGTCGTCGTTATTGGACCATTGCCATCGTCGCTGGTGGTTAAGTTTTTCCTCTTTTTCTTCTCATTTATTTACCATACTTGTAACGCCCCAAATTTCTTATTTCTATTTTATTAAACTATGACACACAACTGTGTATTTGCTTCAGTGGTTAAGTGTTCTGGGTGTGTGTGGGAGGTCCCAAGTTCAAGCCCTAGCTTGGGAAAATTTTGGTATTTTTCTAGTTTAAGCCTCATACTTGATCAGTGGGCTTATATTGGATTAATTGTAAAACCATTTCAGAATAGGCTTGCTGGTCTAGTGGTTAGGAGGAGTGTTGGTGTGCTGGAGGTCTTGTGTTCGAATCATCGCGCGAGCAAGGGAATTTATTTTTACTCGTTTGACTGAAAGAGTTTCGATTGTACTGAAAGACTGAGAATGAGTGGTTAGGATATGAAGTAGTGGGGGGTTATCTAAATATTTTATTTTAGATTTTATTTCAAAAAATAAAATAAGAAAATAATTCACGTTCTTCCTTTTCTCCTCTACTGCCGAAATTCTACCTCCCCTTTTCAACTTTTTTTTTCCTTTTGTGTCTCTTTTCTGAATACGTATCACTCCTTTGGGTTGTGTTCGTTTGGTGAGTCACATTTCTATTAAGTTTTAATGTCATACAACTTAATGATTAATGGAGAGTGTTTTGTTAATTTTGTTTTAGGCGAAAAACAAGTTTTGGCTGGGGTTCCTGGGACGGTTTGAGTGTTCGAAGTTCTGTTTGGTAGTGGTAAGTTCTCGCGTGCATTGTTTAGTGGTTTAAGGTTTCGATTGAGAATTGAGTTCGATTGGGATTTCATGAAAGTTGTCAAATTGGGCTCTAGAATGTTGATTTTTAGGTACTAGAGTGCTCGGGAGTGATTAGGCATAAAAATGATACAGTTGTGTACTCAATTGTGTAGAAAATGAGGTTTTAGTGGAAGCTGAAAACATCATTGTCGATGCCACACGGGCGTGTAGTCACTCGTGTGGTAAGCCGTGTACCCTGACACGGGCATATGATCGACGAGGCTAGCCCGTGCGTTAAGGACATGGCCATGTGATGGCCAGGTAGGCCGTGTGCGACACACGAGCTGGACTGATTTGGGCCGTGTGGGCTACACAGGCATGTGAGCCCACACTAGTAGTCCATATGAGCGTGTGGGATTCTGGGCAGGTCGTGTGATCCATACAGCCAAGGCCAAATTGGGCCGTGTAGGCCACGTGGGCGTGTGTGCCCACACGGGCAGGCCACTTGAGCATGTGAGACCATTTTACAAAAATGACTTCTAAGGTTGTACGGGTCGCCCAAGTCGACTGTGAACTCACTGTAGGGTCGGTAAGCATTATCTAGACCCCTAAATGTATGATCTGAATGTATGTGATGCATTAATAATAATGCATAATTACTGGTTTATATATGTATATGTTTGACTGATGGTTGCATAAAAGCATGGCATAATGTATGTTTACATTGCATCGGGTTGGGATGATAATATTTGGAGGAAGTGTACTGAAAGGCTCATAAGCCTAATATACTAGCAGCTCAGCTGCAAAATACTGTTTTGTGCTACATTCGGTACTATTTGGATTGTAGGGATGGGTGAGTTGATTTAATCCCTATATAGAGTGTAAGGTTGGATGGAGATGGTGTGTAGAGGCTGGTTGGGTAGGATTTTGTGCATATCTGTACTGATACTGTAATGGGCTAAGGCCCATCACCCAATGATACTAAAAAGGGGCTAAGGCCCAGACTGAGTATGATTGTATACTGATTGCTTGTTTTCTGTGGGATTACACACTGAGTTTACGTAAACTCACCCTTTTGTTCAATGTGTACAGGCAATCCTTAGACTTGACGGATCAGTACAGCAGGGGACTTGACGATGGCCACACGTATTTTAAACTATTTTTAATTTCAAATTTGGTATCTATTTCTTAATTATTTTCTGGGTTATTTTTTTATGTAAGTTGGACTTCTTGGACTGTTTGCTTAAATTTGGTTTTATTTATTTTTATGGATTATAACTTTTAGCAATAGGGAAAATTTAGTTTTCAAAATAAACAAATGATTTCTCTTAAATCACGATTACTTAAACTGTTTTTAAAAGCTTCCGCAACGAGTTACATGTTGAAACAATCAATTAAATAAGTAAAACATTTTTGAAACTAATATGAGATAAAGAGAAGTAATTAAGCGAAAATGGCATCGTGACAACATGGTTTTCTTAAACACCCTATCATGTGACATCGCCAGATTCGGTCATAACGTCTAGGCCAAGTTTGGGGTGCTACAATACTTTTTATTATGGTTAATCTTATACACTCTTTTCTTTGGTCATTCTTTTAGATCACCTAACTCTCTGATCTCATATCCTTATTGATCCTCTGACTATTCCGAATTGATCAAATTGTTTGAGTGTAGGTTATACCATCATCAACCCCTCCACTTTAGTATTTTCTTCGCTTGGCCGAATGTTATATTGGCCATGGAAGTTATATTTTTATTCACATCTTCTTTGAAGGTCCTATCGATAACAATAGGAGGGATCCTTAACTTTAAATCAAAGATCATCGATTCGAGTGTACAAGCCGTGGGGTAAGCATTATGGTGAGATTTTTTTTAGTGACTAATCTTTTAGTAATATAACATCTTTGACGAATCCTAACCAAAATACATTATTTGTGTGTTAGATATGTCTTTTTGGTTTAGATCCAAGAAAAATCACTACTAGTGGATTGTGGCATATCTGATCTACGAAAAAGGTGTGGGTTCAAAACTATTAGATTAAATATAATGTGGTATTAAATAAGTATATTAGTATTAAACTGTGATCAAATGCAAGTACACTAAGTACTTCAAAGGAGAGTTGAAAAACTTATCGAAAAGAAATACCAAGTAAGGAAACATAAGTAAACGATTCTGTGATAGCATGATACACGATGTGATGGTAACTGTGATTGTGATATATGTGTGATTCTCACTCTTATGATATGTGATATATGGCATGTGTGATACTTTGATGATTTAAAACATGAGATACCTATATATGTGTATGTGAAAATTTGAGATCCATGATCCAATGTGAAAAGGATGTTTAAAGTGATTATAAGTGATTATTAAGTGATATTTGATTATGAGAGCATGTTTACATTTCTAAGTGTAAAAGGGATTCATATGTGTTAAAAAGTGAAATTGCCATATCATATGTATGGGGTGGTTTTTGTGAAAGGTGGAAGTATGTGGTAGTTTATCTACATAAGTGGTGGCTTGTCCACAAACTGTTTTAGTGGTAATATATCTGTATAAGTGGTGGCTTGTCCACAAAGTGTTCTCAATGGCGGTTTATCTGCAAATCAGTGGTAGCTTGTCCACAAATGGTGTTTCGAATAGACGAGTTCTAGGGAATTTGATTTTGGTGTGTAGTAGAGATGAGTAGGAAATTTTATAAAATGTGTATCATTTTAAAGCATGCATTGACATGTTCATGCATAAGTATCAGTGTTATGATTTATGAATATTATGATGATTGATATGTTGAGATTGATATTTTGTTATGTATGTGATTGTGTGTGTTTCAAATAATCCTTGTGGTTAGAACTCGAGTGTGGTAGTTGGTGATGCTCTTGGAAATGGTTTTTAAATAAATATGGACATTTATTTATGATTTCGATTTTTATGGAATTTATTGCTATTTGGGACTTTTTATGTTAAATTATGATACTGTGGCATGGGATTTTTTAACTTTGGACATTTGGACATTTTTCATGGATTATACGTATGGATTGAATAAATTTGACTTTTGCTATTAAATGAAGTTTTGAACAATTTACAAAAAGCCTTTTTTTTAAACTCATTTTATCGAATTTGAATTTAAAAATCAATAAAGTTGTTTTTTCAAATAATGACAAAGGATTTCTCTCAAAAGCTTTTGAACTTAAACTCATCATTTACAAAAGAAGTAATAAAACATGTTTTCAAATATGAACGAAATCACTACAACTAATATTTTCTCCATATCTATGGCCTATGTAATTGCTTAAATTTGGCCGTAAAGTCTAGGCCCGGTTTGAGGCGTTACACTAAACCTTTGGCCAACTAGAAACCTATAGCAAATGAACTTTTAAAATTTAATCCTTAGGCCTTAATTAACTATTAATTTAACAAATTTATTGGACCAATCTATAATGTATCTCAATATTATACACGTAAATATATTATATTATCTTAACATATAATATTTGCAGACTTCATTTACGAAGATGGGGTTTCGAAACTGCACTTTTCGGTACCACTAAAAATTGATCGTTACATTCTCCCCCTTAAGAGATCCAAGATTTACTTCACGGTTTTGGAAGAAATTACAGGAGGCTTTGGACACAAAGTTGAGTTTTAGTACAGCTTTCTATCCTCAAACCGACGGTCAGTCAGAGAGAGTTATTCAGGTACTTGAAGATATGCTTAGATGTCATGTCTTTGGAATTTCAAGGCAGTTGGGAAAAATATTTACCATTAGTAGAGTTTGCCTACAATAATAGTTATCAGTCGAGTTTGAAGATGGCACCTTATGAAGCTTTGTATGAATGTAAATGTCGCACACCTTTGTATTGGATAGAGCTTAAAGAAAATTAGATTTACGGGGTTGATCTAGTTAAGGAAACAGAAGAGAAAGTAAAAGTCATCAGAGATTGCTTGAAAGCAGCTTCAGACAGACAAAAGTCGTATGCAGATTTGAAGAGAAAAGAGATTGGGTATCAAGTTGGTGACAAAGTGTTTTTGAAAGTATCCCCATGAAAGAAAGTTCTCAGATTTGGCAAGAAACGCAAACTAAGTCCACGTTTTATTGGATCATTTAAAGTGATTGAAAGAGTCGGGCCATTAGCATATCGGTTAGCTTTGCCGATTGAGTTAGAGAAGATTCATAATGTATTTCATGTGTCAATGCTACGTCGTTATCGTTCAGATCCGTCACATGTGATTTCTCAGACAGAGGTTGAGATTCAGCCAGACATGACTTACGGTGAAGAACCGGTAAAGATTCTAGCTCGAGAGGTAAAGCAATTAAGGAACAAAAGTATTGCACTTGTGAAAGTACTATGGAATAGACATGGAGAAGACGAGGCTACATGGGAGCCCGAAGAGGCTGTGTGAAAACAGTACCCAAATCTCTTCACAGGTAAGATTTTCAGGGACGAAAATCCTTAAAGGGGGGAGAAATGTTACATCCTGAAATAGGGCCTAAATGGAATAGTGGTTGCAAAACCACAAATCCGAGGTAGAAAAATTTATTTTATTATCATTTTAAGGTCTATGGCATGATTGCTGAATTGTGTGAAAATTTCATTTAGAAATTTTATCAATAGAGGGTCCAATTTGATATTCAGGGACTAAATCGAATAATTTGCAAAACTTGCATTCTAGAAGTTTTTAGTATGAAATTACTTTGGAATATTAATGAGGAGGTCTTAAATAGAAATTTGACCAATTTCTAAAATTTTGGACAAAAATAGGCTTGTACATGAAAATTTTCAAAGAAAGGTATTAAGGGTATTTTGGTCATTTGGTAATTAAAAGATTAAAAAAAGGAAAAAGATGGAAAAATATGTCCATCTTCTTCATTAGGATGAAAATTAAAGGGTTCTCCATAGCTAGGGTTTGTTTCAACCTTCCAAGCTCCATAGTAAGTGATTCCAAGCCCCGTTTTTAATGTTCTTTACGTTTTTGAAATCTCAGTAGCTCGATTTAGCTTATGCTAGCCATAATTCATCCTAGGATTCATATTTGGAAAAATACCCATAGGTGAAATTTGTGTATTTTGGTGCTTTATGATAGAATATGAGATTTTAAATTTTGTTAGACAACTTGTGCTACTCGGTTTTAAGTGAAAACGAGTAAAAGAGCTTAATCGGTAAAAATACCTAATAGTCATAAGTACATGTTAGAGTGAGAATTTGATGTTGCCATAGAAGGGAAAAATGATCAGAATGTCATAAAACATAAGAAAATAGGATGAAGTTTAATTTCTGAGCCTTGGGGAAAATTGCAAATATGTAAAAGTTTAGGGGAAAAAATGTAATTTTGCCAAAGTTTGGGTCAGGGACTGTTTTAATAAATGTGAGTATTAAATAAGCTAAATTTTTTTTTATATAGATCAAGAAGAACAAAATTCAGAGTTAGACCGGGGAAAGAAAAAGATAGTGGACTAAATTGATATAGTTTATTGTATTTTGTTTCGAGGTAAGTTTGCGGTAAATAAATGCAATATTCTATTATTTTATGTTAATGTTGTTAATTTCCAGCATGCGTAAATTTATTTTATGAAATTATTCAAAGAAGACTCAAGCATGAATTGACGGAGAAGTAATTTCAGAAAGTCCCGGTTGAACCTTAGGAATGTGTAGGATACAAATGTCATGACATTAGGGTTTAAGGATACCATGTAAGACCATGCCAATGCATGGCAATTGGTAAGGTTTCTAAGGCAAGGAAATCATGTAAGACCATGTCAAGACATGGCATTGATAAGTTACTATAAGGCAAAGGTCCCATATAAGACCATTCCAAGGCATGCCATTGGTGAGTTCATAAGGCAAGGCTACCATGTAAGACCATGTCAAGACATGGCAATGGGAAGTTTCAAAAGGATACCACGTAAGACCATGACAAGTCATGGCAATGGTAAGGTACCCGTGTATCCTTAGTATTTCAAGTGGTTCAACGGGAAAATTTAAAGAGAATATCAAGGTAAAGTAAGGTAAGAAGAGTTATACTAAAAAGGTAAGACAAGTTCATGCTAGAAGAGCAAAGGTAATTGTTAATGTATGCTTGATAAGGAAAAAGGTAAGTAAAATGTATTAATAAATTTGATTAAGTAAGTATTTAAGTAAGTGAGTAAGTGAAAAAGTTTAAAATATGTCCATGACAATTAATGAAGTTGCATTAAGTAGTATCATGCCAAGTAGTAAGATAATTCTTATGAACGTTGTTATTTATTTGCATGCAAGCTTACTAAGCTTAATGCTTACCCCCTTTATTTTCATTCTTTTATAGTTTTGTCAAGCTAACTCGGGGATCGTAAAGTACGTCGGAGGTCCGGGCACACTATCACGAGGATTATTTTGTTATAGCTAGACGTTTCATTTTGAGTATGAAATGTATAGCATCGTAGCCATTTTGTGTGTATGATCTTATGATATGGTTGATGAATGATATGTAAATGCTTGATAATGATTAGCTGTTGGAATGGCTAATCAAGGACATGTTTGGTGTTATGTATGCCTAAATGCTAGTTATTCCAAGGAAATCATGAAAAAGATGGAATTAGCTTTAAAATAGTATCGGACAGCAATAATACTGTGAATTTGGAAAATCACTAAAAATAGTAGAAATGGATTTAGATAGTGAATGAGATATATAATTAAAGCTTGATGAGTCTATTTTCATATGGATAGAACAAACAGGTATATGAGTTATATATTATGAGATATTTAAATTTTTGTGAAATAGGGCCAGAGTGATTTCTGGATCCCCTGTTCTGACTTTGGAAATTCACAAAAAAATTGTACAAAGATAATTAGAAGTCATTATTTATATTTACAGATTCCTTATTGAGTCTAGTTTTATGAGAAACAAATGGAATAATTATTGAAACTCTGAACAGGGAGATATTTGATTCATAATACACAGGGGTCAGAGTAGTCAAACCCTGAAATAGGAGAGACTTTAACTAATAAACTGTACTAGTTGGCCCGACCAAAAATTCTAGAAAAAAATAAGTTGATAGATATATGAGTCTAGTTTCAGGGAAAGTTTATGGAATTGGATTTTGAGTTTTGTAACTCGAGATATGAATTTTTAAGCGACTGTGACGCAGTTAGCCAGCTTGTCTGAAAGTTCTAAAATAAATTGTTTGAGCTGTTTAATTAATGAATTAAGTCTGTTAACACCTCGTGCTCGACTCTGGTGACGGTCTCGGGTTTGGGGCATTACACACACCCCCTTGAAGATCAAGGGTGCGTTTATTGTTGGCTTTTGGGAAAGTGATTACGATTGTTTTGGTACTCCGTTAGTTTCCAATTGAGACATAAGTTAAGTAACTAATTAGTTATTGTATTATTTGTTCTTCAAGCATCAGGGTGTTTAGAGCGCGGGTTAACTTCAGATCCGTAACAGGTGTGTAATCACACTACAATATTGTTAAACGGCAAAAGCTGGAAAGCATGTTCATACGCACTATACGAGCGTGCGCTCGCTCTAATGGTAAATCGGATGTGTAAACTCGTAAGCTTGGCTGTAGAGGCCACCATGAACAAACTCATAAACTCAGGCCATTTTCGGCCGCGTTGGGCGAAATGGGCCGTGTCGGCCCCACGGGCTCGTGGGCCCTATACGGGTAAATCACACGGAGGTGTGGAGGCTTTTGGACCTGCTGTGTTGTTTACACGGCCATGGTCACTATTTGGGCATATTAGGCCACACGAGCGTATTGGCCCACGTAGGCCGTATTATGGGCTTGGGCTTATTTTCACAGTTTGATTGTTAAGGTTGCACGGGTCGCACGAGATGATGGTGGACCTACGATGGGTCGATAAGTATACCTAGACCCTAATCTGTTTATGACTATTGTACCCCCATGAGGTAAATGACGGAAATACCCTACGCGATATCTGAATGTTGAGCATGCCATCTTTATTATTTATGTACATTTATATTATGTTGCATTGCATAGGGTGAGACATATGATATTGGAGGAAGTTTACTGATAGGCTATAAGCCTATTACTGGTAGCTCTGCTGCAAATATTGTTTGTGTCAAAATTGGTACTATATTTTGGAGTGTAGGGATAGGTGGGTCGATATTATCCCCACATGGAGTGTAGGGTTGGACGGAGTGGAGTGTAGAGGATTGATGGGTAGGATATTTGTGTGCATTACTTATACTGTACTGAAATGGGCTAAGGCCACATTGATACCATTACTAAATTGGGCTAAGGCTCACACTGTTATTGCGACTGAATTGGGCTTAGGCCCAGACTGTTCAGCACTGTATGTTTGTCTGTTTAATAAATATGGATTACACACTGAGTTTTCATAAACTCACCTTTTTCGCCTATCTGTGTAGTTAAACCTTAGGTGGGTCGGTGCTGCGAGGGACTCGGAGATGGCCACACCATTGGTTATGGTTTTATTTTGATTTTAGTAAAAGTAAATTTATTTTGGTAAATTTATGTAATAAGGCCACTTTCAATTTTTATATGGGAATTTATTTAAATTGACTTAAATTTGTTAGCACTAAGACTCAGGTTTTTTAAAAACAAAAAGTGAACAAATGTTTTTCAACTACCACACTACGTAACATGTTTTAGAAGCTTCTGCGATAAACTAAGTTTTATAAAGGTAGTAATAAATTTTAGTAAGAAGCATGTTTTGCTTAACAAATTCTAGAATTTAACAAATGAGTAAGATAAGTAGCTTTTCAAAAAAGACACATCGAGGTTTTAACACAAATGACCTTTTTTCGAAAAAACTGAGTTTTTTTCAAAACTCACTACAATGTGCCATCACAGATTCGGCTATAACGTCTAGGCCGGGTTTGGGGTGTTACATTTAGTGGGATCAGAGCCAGGTTGCAAAACTCGGCTATGGATTTGGGTTTTTCTAAAAATGTAAAATTTTCAAAAGGATACTGTTTCAAATAGTGGAAAAGAATTTTTGAAATGATGCTATTAAATGTGTGGTCTACTGAGTCTCCTGCGTCGATCCTGTAAGTTCTCTAAAACTACTGCTTGATTTAACTGAAATATTGAGATTATCGTAGATGATAGACTATACTGAAACCTTTTCTAGGGTAACCTAAAACTGTAGTAAGACTACATTCTGCGGAAACAAACAACTCTGAATTATTGATACTATTTCGTTTTCATAAAACATCCTTTAATAAACACTGGAACTATAAAACAGTTGCATAAAACTATTAATACAAATAATATAAAAATTGATAATGAGCACTAAAGGTACTCGTAGAAGGGGTACAAGAGGTCGTAGTAGAGGCCGTGGAGGTGCTCGGGCTGGGTCTTCGGCATCGGGACATATGCCTAATGTTGAGGCTAAAGAGGCACCGGCTTCACCTGTGACTGAGACTAGGTCACATGATCAAGTAGTTGGGGATGACGCACTGTCCCAAGCTATGCTATAGATTTTAGAAAGGGTCGTTGGGCCCAATACTAGTACTGTGGGCCGTGGGTCAGTAACGGAACGACTCAGGTCTAATAGGGCTGAGATCTTTAGGGGTATCACTGGAGTTGCCCCTAATGTGCTGAATACTGGATAGAATCCACAGAGGAGATCATGGATGACTTCGACTGCACCCTAGAGTAGAAACTAAAAGGTGCAGTGTCGTTATTGCGAGATGAAGCCTATCAGTGGTGGCTTACCATTAAAGAGGGAACTCAGCCTGACTAACTAACTTGGGAATTCTTCAAAACTACATTCTAAGGGAAATACGTGGGTGCTAGTTATGTGGATGCCCGGAGGAGAAAGCTCCTTAATTTGATTTAGGGGGATAAGTCTGTGGCTGAATATGAGGCAAAATTTCTGCGGTTGAGTCGATACATGCGAGGCTTGGTGGCAACGAAATATGAGCGTTGTGTTTGTTTTGAAGACGGCTTCAGAGATGATCTACGAGTTTTGGTAGCTCCACAGGGGGAGCAAGAATTCGTTGTGTTAGTGGAAAAGGCGAAGATCGCTGAAGATGTGAAACGCACTGAGTGTCAGAATCGTGAGTCAGATAGGGGAAGGAACAAGAGGGTTTGAGAACCCTCAAGTTCAGCTTTGAGGCCTAAGAAAAAGGCCAGAGTAGATGGACCAGTCAAAGTTGGGCTCCCTACTGCTACTTTCGGGTCACAGCCTTGTATTGTTTATGGAAAATGCTATCAGGGTGAGTGCTGGGTACGGATAGGGGCATGTTTTAGGTGTGGATCTATGGAGCACCATATCAGGGACTATCTGTGATGGCCCAATCAGATACAAGCTATTGGTGTGGGTATGGTTCAACCGTAGAGAAGGTTTCAGTAGCCGCCGAGAGGCAGAGGTCAGGCCAGGGGTGGAATTGGTATGGGCCGTGGACGTGGAGCACCAGGCGGAGGTGCAGGTCGTACTTTGGTGAGGCAGCCAGCACTGGTTTATATTGCACGTCGTCAATAGGATGAAGACACCCCAGATGTTATTATGTGTACATTTTATATTCATAATATACCCTATACTGCACTGATTGATGTTAGATCTACGCATTCTTATTTAGCATGTACTGTGTCTGAGACTTTGGGTATGATGGTTGAAAACACTACGACTGAGGTTACCGTGTTGAGTCCAATAGGGCATTCATTGAGAGTGTAACACCCTAAACCCGGCCTAGATGTTATGGTCGAATCTGGCATGTTACATTGAAGTGTTTTAGTGAAAATCGTGTTTTCATTGAAACCCTTCTTAAAATAAAAGAAACCTTAATTAACCTAAAAAAAACTCCTTTCAATCACTTGTTTAAAACATATGATTTTATGAAAACATGTCATTTTAAAATTTAGTTGCGGAAACGTAGAAAACATACTAAAATTTAGGAAACCCATGTTCAACTTTTCGTATTTACAACAAAAATAATAATAATTCAAGTAATAATAACATAATGAAACCTTGTTACAATCTGGTCTGAAACATACTTAATAAGATAAAAACTTATATGCTTAAAAAACCAAGTCCGAATTATCTTGCTAGCTGGCCACCCAGAGTCCCTCCAAACATCGAACCTTCTCTTGGGCATCACCTGAAAATAAAATAAAATAAGGGGTGAGTTTTCGCAAATTCAGTGTGTACAACCCTCAACAAAAAAAAAAAACACAAGCATTCCAAAAACCATCATACATCAAACATGCAATGCAATCCCATCCAAATTATCCATTCGCTACACACCAGCTCCGTCCCCCGTCACACCATGTGGGGATATAAATATCGACCCACCCAACCGACACACCAACGGTAGCCCGGTTGTGGAACTACCTTCATTTACATATTGGGCTTTAAAAGCTGCCATTGGATCCACGATTGTCAAGTAACCATGCGATCTTCATATACTTCCTCCGTTCCATAATTCTCAACCCATATGCAGCCTAAGCAAAATATCATATGTATGCATGTCACTTACATTCAACACCTAGGGGTATTTTGGTCATTTTCGCCCTTAGGGGCATTTCGATAATTTTTCCTTAATTACAGTTTTCACTTACCTTGGCCCGTTAACAAGTCCCGTGAGCTAAGATGAACGAATACTATGCACCAGGTAGGATTCCAGAGAAGAGGAGGTGGGTCATTAAGACCGCTTAAGTACCAAGCTCTCCCTAGATCCAATCCTAGACATGCATATACCCGTTACCACACCTTAACCCTATGACTTGTCCACGGTCGCAAATAATTATTAAGTTTTATGTAGTTATCATATTCTAGGCCCAAAACCCCTTACAAAGCCCAATCAAATTCACATACCTGTATCTGGAACATTAGGCCCAAATCATTTGTATATGGTCCATTAGGCCCAAATCACATTTATATGGCCCGTTAGGCCCAGTCACTTTCATATTCATGCTCACATAATTCCTATCACATAGCATCAATATCTAGTTTTTGCCTATTATGAGCCCAACAGCCCATCAGGCCCATTTAGCCCATTTCGACCCATATGGCCAAATAACAACCGAAGTCCACGAAATCGCTCCTGAGCCTCAGGTAACCTATTGGTTTACCCCTTACGAGTGTTTGCGCACTTCCAAGACTACCATAGCCAAACTTTCAGCTTTTCAGCATTTTGACTTTTCAGCTTTTTGGCTTTTACCGATTCATTGTGTGTGTATAGTGTATGTACACACCTGGTAATAGAGCGTATTGCGATTCCGTTAGCTGCAAACCTACAAACGATATCACCCTTCAATTAATCGTATGCTTAATACATATTTTACCCAAAATCGAAACCTCACCTTAACCTTACCTTGAACACCAATCCCTAATAGCTTTTCCTTAATCACGTACTCCCTATATCTGCATTAATCTTACTCATTAAAACCAAATACTAGGGGACTTACATCCAACATCATTCACCCCCTTATCTCACTTAATATCATTTGGCCAACCTTAGCCAACAAGAGAGGAATACTTACCAAAACAGCAAAAGACCTTAGGAGCAATTCGACAGAGAGCTACAATCCGAATTTTCTATGGCCAATTCCAAATTCGGCTCTATCACTTCTCCCTTCTCATCTCCCCGTTTTTCTCCCTGATAACCCCTTGATATTTTCCTTAATTTTCTCTTCTGAACAATCCCCTTGGAGTCCATCTTCACACCACTTCCAACCTTCTAGAAGGCCAAAATTTAACTTCTAAAAATACTAAGCTAGGATTCGAACCTTAGATCTTCTTGCTAGCCACTAACGCCACCTCTCTACACCCTAAGTGGCGTCACTTAACCACTCCAGCACAAGACTTTTTTATGCCTTTTTTCCCTATTTTTATTTAAAAGCCCAACTACTTGCCATTAGGGTTCCTTAATAATTATTAACGCATAATTTCCTTTTCCCCTAAGTTCAAATTCAAACCTTAGACAAGACCTACTATTACCTACTTAACCAAAAATACCTAGCACATATTTTTTTATTAGAACCAAAAAAGAAAATTTGAGATTTTTGGATTTTTGGGTTTCAAGATTTCTGAGGCGTTACAGAGAATGAATAAACTGTTTAAGGACGTACCTTTAGAGGTTCAAGGAATGATATTCTTAGCAGACTTAATGGAACTTTTTTTTGGGGAGTTTGACATAATATTTGGCATGGATTGGCTGGTCAAGCATCACGCAAATTTGGACTGTGCTGCAAAGCAGATGATACTGAGAACTGAAAAGGGTGATGAAGTAATTATAATTGGAGAGCATCAAAATTATCTATCAAATGTAATTTCTGCACTTAGAGCTCAGAAGTTGGTTCGTAAGGGTTGTGAAGCATATTTAGCCTACGTAAGTGCTTCGAGTTCAGAGGTTTCGTCTTTGAAAGATATTATAACAGTTAAGGACTTTCCAGACATCTTTCCTAATGAGCTGTTGGATTACCTCTAAGCTGAGAAGTTGAATTTGGGATTGAGCTTCTGCCAGGTACAGCTCTGGTGTCCATCGCCTCTTATAGAATGGCACCAAAGAAGCTTGAGGAGCTTAAAGCGCTGATTCAAGAGTTACTAGATCGAGGGTTCATCCGCCCTAGTGTGTCTCTGTAAGGAGCATAGGTGTTATTTGTGAAAAAGAAGGATGGAACCATGCGTATGTGCATCGATTACCAGGAACTGAACAAATTGAATATTAAGAATAAGTACCCCTACCGAGGATTGACGATCTATTTGACCAGTTTCGAGGAGCTTCGATCTTCTCTAAGATTGATCTCCGATCAAGGTATCATCAGTTGAGGGTCAAGGAGACTGATGTTTACAAGACAACATTTAGGACTTATTACAGTCACTACGAGTTCCTTGTGATGCTGTTTGGACTGACGAATGCACCAGCAACTTTTATTGATCTAATGAACTGAGTGTTCCAGCCCTATCTGGATCGGTTCATCGTAGTGTTTATAGATGACATTTTGGTGTATTCAAGGACTAAGGATGAACGTGATACACATCTCCGTGTTGTTTTGCAGATTTTAAGGGAGAAACAATTGTACGCTAACTTTAGTAAGTGTGAATTCTAGCTTTGAGAGGTAACTTTTCTGGGTCATGTGGTGTCTGCTGAGGGGATTAGGGTGGATCCTCAGAAAATCGAAGCGGTTCTGGATTGGAAGCAACCTAAGTCTGTATCTGAGGTTCGAAGTTTTTTGGGATTGGTAAGGTATTATAGGCGGTTTGTTGAGGGGTTTTCGTTGATTGTTGCACCTCTGACTAAGTTGTTGCGTAAAGGAGTAGCATTTAACTAGACTGATAAGCAGCAAGAAACTTTCGAGAAACTTAAGAAAGTTCTGACTGAGGCCCTTGTCTTAATACAGCTAGAGTCTAGAAAAGAATTCACTGTCTATAGCGCTGCATCACATGTTGGCTTGGGATGTGTGTTTATGCAAGAGGGTAAGGTAATTTCATATGTATCTCGTCAGCTTAAGATGCATGAAACGAACTACTTGACACATGACTTGGAATTGGCAACAGTGGTACTCACACTAAAGATTTGGAGGCACTACTTGTATGGTGAGAAGTGTATCATTTACACGGATACAAGAGCCTCAAGTATCTTCTCACTCAGAAAGAGTTAAACCTTAGGTAGCGTAGATGGATAGAGTTACTTAAGGATTATGACTATTCGATTGAATACCATTCTGGTAAGGCTAATGTGGTAGTCGATACATTGAGCCATAAAGCTGTTACTGATTTGAGGGCGATGTTTGCTCGTCTTAGCTTGTTTGATGATGGTAGTTTACTGGCTGAACTTCAAGTTAAATCGATGTGGATTGAGTAGATTAAAAGTAAGCAGTTGGAGGATGAGTCACTAGGTTCTCATTTCTGACAGGTTGAGAAAGGGGAAACTTCAGATTTTGGGTTGAATAGCGAAGGGGTACTTTGTTTCCGGGGGAGAGTCTATGTACCAAAGGATACTGATTTGAGACAATATATATTGCAAGAGGCACATAGTAGTCCCTATGCTATGCATCCTGGCGGGAATAAGATGTACCGAGACCTACAGGAATTATGTTGGTGGCCAGGTCTTAGGCGAGAAGTTATCGATTTTATGAGTAAATGCTTGACTCGCCAGCAGGTTAAGGCGAAGCCTCAGTTGCCTTCGGGATTACTTCAGCCATTTAAGTTTCTGTTGTGGAATGGGATAGAGTGACTATAGATTTTGTTAGTGGGTTGCCTTTAATGTCTACTATGAAGGATTCAGTATGGGTTATCGTAGATCGACTGATGAAATCTACCCACTTCATACCTATTCGTATTGCTTACTCGTTGTAGCAGTTGTATGTATCTGAGATAGTACGACTGCATGGGGTACCGGTTTCTATAATATCTGATAGGGATCCGCATTTCACGTCTCAGTTTTGAAAGAAGTTACACGACGCATTGGGTACAAGGTTGGACTTCAGTATTGCGTTACATCCTCAGATAGACGGTCAGTCAGAGAGGGTGATTCAGATATTGGAGGACATGTTAAGGAGTTGTGTGATTGACTTTCGGGGCAGTTGGGAGGATTACATGCTGTTGGCAGAATTTTTGTACAATAATAGCTACCAGTCCAGCATACAGATGGCACCTTACGTGGCATTATATGGTCGTAGGTGATAAACCATAATATATACATATTTTTACCCCATGCTTGGCATATTTTTGGGAGATTTATCATAAGGTTTAATGAGTTTTATGCTCGTAACCCTTTAATTTCATATTTTATACTCAGGAGAGCTTAGAAAAGCAAAAAGAACAAGAAACGGGCCAAGAACAGACAAAATGGGCCTAATTCAATGTTTCACACGATCTAGGCACTTCCACACAGCTAATCCACACGCCCGTGTGTGACACACAAGCAGGTGTCCCTCACACGATCTAGGCACTTCCACACGGCTAATCCACATGACCGTGTTGACTAAAAACCAACTCAGAATTGCACACGGCCTGAGTACCCTCACATGGGTGTGGCACACAGCGGTGTCCCTGTCGAGCTCAAGTCTAATCCTACTTGGAAAAGGCTAATTTCTAAGGTTTTGAAGCATTCCAAAGTCTATATAAACACCTTAGAAGAGGATCAAAGGGGGGACAGAGAGTAAAAGACATAAAATACTAAAGGAAAGCCATCGGAATCAACTCGGAAGCAGGATCTACTTTAAGACTGAAGATCTACATTCAATTTCCCAGAAGTTCTTTGGGTTTCTTTATTGTTTGTTGTTTTCCCAATTTTGAGATGTTTTCCATTATTATGAACTAAACTTCCTAAATACCTAAGGGAGATGAAACCTAAGACGGATCTAATTACTATTTGAATTATATGATAAATACTTGTTCTTATTCTTAATTGTGAGTAGTTTAAATCCTTGCTTTAATATTCTAGGATATTAATTCAGGTTTTGCTGTGCTTATTCAGTGGAGCAAAAGTCCCTGTTTAAGAGTAGATCCTCCATAATTAAGCGGATGTGCATGCAATCCTAGAGATAGGATGACATAAATCTGTAAGATTAGAGTCAAATCTAATAAGGGAATCTATAGGTCGAGTTAATGCGACAATAGAGGTTTTAATTAGAAAGAGATTTCAATTAATCAACCTAGATTCAGTTGTTTTTAGTCTCGAGAGAGATATTAACATAAATCAGGGATTTCTACGGATTAAGTCAAGTGAATAAATCTTCTAATTCAGAAGTAATAAGTGAAGTCTAAGTGGATTCTTCCTTGGGTATTGTCTTCTCCATCGGTTTTCCAACAATATTTTCCAACTTTTACCTCTGTCGTACTCTTAGTTAATTAGATAGTTAATCTTAGTTTAAAAACATTCCTTTAGTTCTTAGGCTAGATAATAAAAATATAGTAATTGCTAGTACTTTTAGTCCTTGTGGATACGATATTTCCGATCTCACCATAACTATACTACTGTTCAATAGGTGCGCTTGCCTTAGTCAAATTTTTAGTTAGTTTAATGACCATCAGTAGGTGTCGTACTCCTTCATGTTAGACTGAGTTGGGTTAGCGACGAGTTCTAGGTCTTAAGCTAGTATATGATGATAAAGTCAAATTAATCTGGGAGCGACTGAAGGCAGTATCAGACAGACAAAAGTCATACGCGGATCTGAAGCGTAAGGAGATTGAATATTCTTTGGGGGATCTAGTCTTTCTCAAGGTTTCACCATGGAAGAAGGTACTGAGGTTTGGTCAGAAGGGAAAGTTAAGCCCTAGGTTTATTGGGCCTTACCGTATATTGAAGCGTGTAGGTCTAGTTGCCTATCAACTTAAGTTGCCTCCAGAGTTGGACAGGATTCATGATGTGTTCCACGTCTCTATGTTGAGACGATATCGTTCTGATCCTATGCACATCGTTTTGACTGAAGAGGTCGAGGTTAGACCAGATTTGACTTTTGACGAAGAGTCAGTTTAGATTTTAGATCGTGATGTGAAGGTTATAAGAAGAAAATCGGTTCCACTGGTTAAGGTTTTATGGCGTAATCACAGTTTTAAGGAAGCCACGTGGGAACCCGAGGAGGTGATACGGCAACAATACCCTCATCTCTTTTGATCAGGTAAATTTCGAGGCTGAAATTTCTTGTAGGGTGTAGATTTGTAACGCCCCAAAAATTTAGGTCTTTATTTTTGTATATTGTGTTGCACAAGATACATGCTTGCTTCAGTGGTTGAGTGTCCTGAGAAATGTTGGAGAGGTTCTGAGTTCAAGCCTTGGCTTGTGCAAAATTTTGTTTTTGGCTTGAGTAAACCTTGTTGCCTGTTGATGAGTTTCTTAAATAAATGTAGGAAGGATGTGTCATAAAAATGACTGCTAGTCTAGTGGCAAATGGCATGTTGTTATGCTAAAGGGCTTAAGTTCGAGCCTTGTTGCATGCAAAGGACGTTTATTTTTATAGCTCTTTCGTGTAGGTAGTTGTAGTTGATCGAAACTCTACTGGTTGAAGAGTGTTTGAGTGGGTGGTTGAGGAGATGTTGGAAGAGGGTTTTTAGGAGGATTTTGTGAAATTTTGAAAGTGGGGGAAAGGTGTGTCGAATTAGACTCTTGTTCATGAGAGTTTTGGCTGAGGTGGGAATGTGTTGATTGAGTCTAGTGTGAGCGTGTTTTGAGGTTTGCCGAAATAGGGGATTCATTTGGGCAAATTGGCTTTAGTTTCTCTCTTGCCTTTGGTGTCGAATTTGGTTAATTTTTTGGGGTTTGGCTTCCTTACTGGTTGTGACTGAATTGTGCTTGTTTATTCGGGTTTTTCCCTTTTTCACGATTTTATCTCTTTAGTTAATTGTTTTCTTTCTCTTTTTTCTCATTTGGTTTTATTTTCTTTTCCTTCTTTCTTGGCCGATTGTTATTTCCTCTCAGCACTCTCCGCTTTGTTCCTCCTCCCTCCCTTATTGGTTTGCTTAACCGAAGACCTTTTTTGGTCCCTTCTCCGCTCTTCTTCTTTCTCTCACTTGTGTTTGCCTTTTTGATGCTTTAGCCGAACACCATCTTTCTTCCTCTCCTTCTCTCCAACTATTTCTCCTGGGCATTGTGCACTTCTTTGCTTCTCTCTTCTTCCTCCTTTCCATTTTAGTACCTTGACTGAATACTCATCTTACTTCTATTAGGCTTTCAGTTGGCAAGTGTGGTGTGATCAGTTGGGTTAAACGCCGACTCTTGTCTCCCACTTTAGTGTTCTTGTGCTAGCCAAATGTTGTTGGGTAAGTCTCAGTTTATTTCTTCTCAATTCGGCTTGTTTCATTTGGTTGTTCCATCTTTCAACTTTCCCCCCTTTTCTTGCCAACTATCTCCTCTACCTTTCAGATCAATCCTTTTATGTGCTTCTGTGTACGTTTCGTCATTAATCGATATTCTTCTTGGTCGTTGTGGTAAGTGTAGTATGATGATGATGTTTTATGCTTCAAATGTGAGTCTGATATAGAAGGTGGTATTTTGGTGTAGGTGGTGATTGAAGTTGACTAACACACCCCCTTTGAGGATCAAGGGTGCGTTTATTGTTGGCTTTTGGGTAAGTGATTGCGATTGTTTTGGTACTCTATTTGTTTCCAATCGAGACATAAGTTAAGTAACTAATTAGTTATCGTACTATTTGTTCTTCAGGGATCAGGGTGTTCAGAGCGTAGGTTAACTTCAGATCCGTAACAGGTGTGTAATCACACTACTCTGTGTGTAATCAAAGCATGTTCATACGCACTATACGAGCGTGCGCTTGCTCGTATGGTAAATCAGATGTGTAAACTCGTATGTTTGGCTGTAGAGGCCACCATGAGCGAACTCATGGACTCAGACCGTTTTGGGCCAGGTTGGGCGAAATGGACCGTGTGGGCCCTACGGGCTTGTATGCCCCACATGGGTAAATCGCACGGAGGTGTGGATGCTTTTGGATCGGCTGTGTTGTTTACACGGCCATGGTCACTATTTGGGCTTTTGGGGCCACACAGACGTGTGGGCCCACGTGGATAGTATTATAGGCTTGGGCCCATTTTCATTGTTTGATTGTTAAGGTTACACGAGTCGCACGAGATGACGGTGGACCTACTGATGGGTCGGTAAGTATACGTAGACCCTAATTTGTGTTATGACTATTACACCCCCATGAGGTAAATGACGAAAATACCCTGCGCGATATCTAAATATTGAGCATGCCATCTTTATTATTTATGTACATTTATATTATGTTGCATTGCATAGGGTGGGACATATGGTATTAGAGGAAGTGTACTGATAGGCTATAAGCCTATTACTGGTAGCTCTACTACAAATACTGTTTGTGTCGAAACCGGTACTATATTTTAGAGTGTAGGGATGGGTGGGTCGATATTATCCCCACATAGAGTGTAGGGTTGGATGGAGTGGAGTGTAAAGGATGGATGGGTAGGATCTTTATGTGCATTACTGATACTGTACTGAAATGGGCTAAGGCCACATTGATATCGTTACTAAATTGGGCTATGGCCTACACTGTTATTGCGACTGAATTGAGCTTAGGCCCAAACTGTTCAACACTGTATGTTTGTCTATTTGATAAATATGGATTACACACTAAGTTTTCATAAACTCAACTTTTCCGCCTATCTGTTTAGGTAATCCTTAGGCGGGGCGGTGCTCCGAGGGACTCGGAAAAGGCCACACCACTAGTTATGGTTTCATTTTGATTTTAGTAAAAGTAAATTTATTTGGGTAAATTTATGTAATAAGGCCACTTTCAGTTTATTTGGGAATTTATTTAAATTGACTTAAATTTGTTAGCATTAGGACTCGGGTTTTTTAAAAACAAAAAGAGAACAAATGTTTTTCAACTACCACACTACGTAACATGTTTTAAAAGCTTCCGCGACAAACTAAGTTTTAAAAAGGTAGTAATAAATTTTAGTAAGAGGCATGTTTTGCTTAACAAATTCTGGAATTTAACAAATGAGTAAGATAAGTAGCTTTTCAAAAAGGACACATCGAGGTTTTAACACAAATGACCTTTTTCCTATAAAATTGAGTTTTTTTCCAAAACTCACTACAATGTGCCATCACAGATTCGGCTATAACATCTAGGCCAGGTTTGGGGTGTTACAAATATAATTCAATAAATTGAATAAAACAACAAAAAGCTTACTAAATAACAAACCTTTCATATACCCATTCATAAACTATATAATTTCATCCTCATTTCTTCGATTCAATGCTAAAATAGTCTATACACATACTTGTACCATCCCGTACAAATCTCATACACATTCTCGTCTTACATTTATCCGTTGAACCATTTGGAATAGAAGTCAGATACTCAAGGGTCTCACACGATAAATACCTATACCATGGCCCGAAGCCAAATCAGCTGATATGCATGGCCCAAAGCCAAATTAATTTATCTCACACCCGAAGTGTTATATCATGGCCCGAAGCCAACTCAATATATCTCCTAATGACATGTCACTAGCATCCTAAACATTTCCTAAGGTTCAACCGGGATTTTGGATGTCGAATCACTATCGTTCATATCCACGGTCTCGTATTCACAAATTATGAAATATCAAAGCATATTAAATACATTTGTATTGAAATTTATCGCATACGAACTTACCACGGATGTGGAAACAACAAACTAAGTCAATTAGTCGATAACTTTTGTTTTTCCCCGATCTAGATCTGAATTCCGCTTTTCTTAATCTAAATATATTCAAAATTAAATTATTTAATCATCTATTCATTCAATTTAATCCAAAATACACTTTAAAACACATTTACACTTTTGCCCCACATATTTCATATTTTTTACAATTTAGTCCTTACTTCATAAAATCACAAATTAATGAAATTCAGAATAGACCATGCTAGTTGAATTACTATTATGCCCCTAGCAGCACATATTTTTCATTTATTTCACATTTTAATCACTAACTTTACAAATTTCTCAATTTATTCCCTATTTTGCATTTTCACTAAAAATCACTTTACAAAACTTGAATAATTCATAATAAATATTCATAATCTATCATCAAACATCAGAAATCATACATATTCATCAATGGCATCATTCAAAATCTTTAACAGTTTTCAAAATAGTCCCTAGGCTAGCTAGTACTAGTTGCAACGATATCAAAAACACAGAAATCATTGAAAACGGGATAAAATATACTTACATGCAAGCAAAAATGAGAAGACTGAATGCTCAAGCTTCCATGGCTATCCTTATTTTGAATTTTTGGTGGTGGTATCTCCATTAGAAAGATGATACCTTAATTTTCATTATTTTACTAAAGGTTATTTATTAAATTACTAAGTTAACCTTTGATATAATTCACTAAAATTTACTTTTTCATGTCCAATAATGTCCACCAACATTAAAAATGGTCTAATAACAACATAAGGACCTCCACTTTAATGTTCCATAGCTAATAGACACATTTAATTATTAGAACTCAAGTTTTACACGTTACGCGATTTAGTCCTTTTTATCAAATTGACTAACCAATCAATAAAATTTCTTAAAAAAATTTTAACACAATCACTGTAACACCCTCTAATCCTTATCCATCCCCAGAACAGGATTACAGGGCATTACCAGTCTGTACAGTTCAATTAAAGTCATTTATTAAAATAAATGTTTCTAACCCTGTAAATTAAAACTTCAACCAATACAATTTGGCAACATTCAAATAATCCAAATACACTTAAATAAACTCAACTCTTACTAATCTAAAACATTCTATAACCTATCCAATGAATCTTTTTAAATATATCACTTACTTTATCAATTTTTAAAATGACAAACACATAAGACACCCTAGGTATATGCCATTATCAACAATTAACACGCTTTACCTCGTTGAATTCGGGATCGACCTGGGATGCTGATTCGACATTCTCACTTTAACTTAACCTGCGCACGGAAATAAACCGTACGCTGAGTATTCCATATTCAGTGGTATTACCATAATTCAAATTATAATAGCAATAAAGAATTATAATTACCAAACATGTAACTATCCAATTTCTCAAATATCAATTCATTCTTAAACTTTCATTAATTAATAATAACAATACAATTTTTTAGCTATTCTTCAATTTCCATCACATGTCATATGTAACAATTTCAATCACTACATGAACATTAAGTTCATACCTTTCATTTTTCAATCTCAATTTCAATTCATAATTCAATTTCATTCCTTTCAATATTTCAATAATATAATCAATCAATTTATTTTAAATTTCTCATTTCAGTTGTTCACCCTATTAACAAACCCGGACTTTGACGGATACACGGATTCCAACCCAAACACACCAATACGGCACATAGTGCCTCATCGATCAAGCCAAAACGATAATGATAAAGAATAAGAATAAGAGCGATGACGGTACACAGAGTACCTCATTGGAACAAATCTGAAACAGTAACAGTAATGGTAACAGTAACAATAGTCGGCACATAAGTGCCTGATCAGTAAGTCGGCAAAACCCGTACTCTTCCATATCCTATGGCATGCCAACTATATCCGACTAGCCCGACTAGTTAATAGGGTATTTAATTCACTTTTTAGTTTTCAATTAATTCATATTTTAATTAATTAACTATATATTTTCAATTCAATATAATTCCATTCACTTTAATTTCTAATCCAAGATCACTTTTCAATTACAATTTCACATTCAAATCAATTTACAATTCAATTATACATACACATTCACCATTCAATTCAATTCTCATTCAACTCAAATATCAATACTTACCTTATAACCCACTTATTAAATATAGAATTTATATAAAATATTTAATAAAAAGTAATTTGAATTATAGTAATACAAACCGTGAATTTCTCGTTTTAATCCTCGATAGCTTTCTCCTTTCCTTTGTGCGCCGATGTCTTGGGTTCTTTGCTAACTATGAAAATAATAATTTATAATCATCAATACAACACAATTCAATTTAATCCATGATTCTAAACATGCAAATTTAACTTCTTCTTCTTCTTTTTTTTTTTTTTTACATATAATTCCACTATTTACTTATATATTCATTCAAAGTTGTCTACTTGAATCATTGTTACTAAATAATTTATATATTGAGCTAAGAAACTCCAAATTAAGATCCGATAATTTTTCCTGAAACTAGACTCACATATCTTCTTACCATAAAATTTTTAGAATTTTTAGTTTAGCCAATAAGTACATTTTATTCTTTAAAGTTGCCCCTGTTCTGCTGTCAAATAGTTCCGACCATTCTTCACTAAAAATTAATTATCTCCTTGTACAAGATTCGGACGATGTTCCCATTTTATTATATTGAAAATAGATTCATTTATAATTTTAAAAATATAAATTACAACCCATAATTATTTTTATACCATTTTTAATGATTTTTCAAATTCAGAACAGAGAAACCCGAATTCATTCTGACCTTATCTCACAAAAGTTATAATATCTCATGATTTACAATTTCATTGCTTACACCGTTTCTTCTATGAGAAACTAGGCTCAATAAGATTTAATTACATATATTATTCATCTTCTAATTTGATTTCTACAATTTATGGTGATTTTTCAAAGTTAGCTTACTGCTGCTGTTCAAAATTGTTTTAGTGCAAGATGTTAATAACCAAATTTACAACACCAATTCACACTTTATTTCTATTCAAATTTCATTCACACTCAAATTTAACTATTAAATTTTCAACATATTTTTCTAATTTTTAATTTTCCTCAATTTAGTCCATAAAACACAAAACTTATAGCTTAATTTACATTTTAATCCCTTTATCTATTCTAACTTAATTTTCATTCAATTAAACCCCTATTTCATCATTTTATTCAACATGAAATTTGTTTAAAAACCTAAGAACTTCTAAACTACCAACTTAATTCAATCAAACCTTATTCCAAAGCTTCTAAAATATTAAAATTTAGTAAAAAGGGTTAAATTGACTTACCAATTAAACTTTCAAACCTTGAAATCTCAATTTTTCCTTTTCTCCCTTTCTGTTTTTTCTTTCCTTCCCCGGCTTTCTGTTTTTTTTGGCTTTTTGTTTCTATTTTTCAGTTTTTAATGATTTCTACATTTTTGTGATCGTTGCTTCGTGTTCTAGCTAGCCCATGCCTTAATTTTTAAAGTGTTGATGATTTTGAAAGTTTCCATTGATGAATGTTTGAGTTTTTGAATGTTTGATGATGGAAAATGAGTAATTTTTGATAAATTATCATGTTTTATAAAATGATTTTTAGTGAAATTGCCATTTAAGGGCTAAATTGTTAAAAGTGTAAATTGAGGGGTTGAAATGTGAAATAAATGAAAAATATGTGCTGTTAGGGGCACTATGGTAATTCATCCAAGCACGAGTTAAATTGAATTTTGTGAATTTCGTGTATTTGTGAAATAGGGACTAAATTGAATAGATGTGAAAGTTTAGGGGCTAAAGTGCAAAAATGCCCAAATGTATATTTTTGGATGAAATTGAATGAATAGGTGATTAAATGAGTTAATTTTGAATACATATATATCAAGAAAAGAGGAACTTGGACTAAGATCGAGGCAAGAACAAAGTACTCGATTAATTGGCTAGTTTCGTTGATTCTACGATCGAGGTAAATTTGTAGGTGTTAATTTCATTATAAATGAATGTTATATGCTTTGATATTGCATAAAATGTGTTTATGAGATTGCAGATAATGTTTGAATTGTGAATACGACTATACGAAAGTGTTCAACGATGAAATTGACAAGCGAAACTTTTCGTTTAAATCTTAAGTACAGTGATAATGATAATGTAATGTCATTAAGTGAATGCATGGGCTTCGGGCCAAGGTATTGGCACTTCAGGTGCTAATAATACCTTGATTTGGCTATGAGCCATGGTATAGGTACTTATCGATTGTGATTAGTGAGTATCCGATTTCTTTCCCTAATGATTCAACGGACAAATAAATGTCATGGTTGAGAAAGAGGTTAGTACAAAGTGATACGGGTATGTACGGAACCTAGTCAAGTACTAAATTGAGAAAGTTTAATGAAATGGTATTTAATTATGTTTGAGACATGAATAAGGTTTGTGTTAATGAAATGTTGATTTGATAATGTGCAAATCGTTGAATTATATTATTTGATGAATTGAATTGCTTAAATATGAACTTACTAAGCTATGAAGCTTACTATCTGTTATTTGTCTATGTTTTATAGATAGTCAAAGCTAGCTTGGACTCGGGGATCGTCAGGAGCATCGTCACACTATCGATCACTTTGTTGTTACTTTGAAAGCTTTGTATATATGGTATATGGCATGTATAGGTTAGTGTCATTTTGGCATGTTTTGAGTTATGATGTTAGCCATGTGATTTGGCTTGTTAATGATGTAAATGTTAGTATGTTTTTAGCCATATAAGTTGGTTTAAGTTATGTGCTTGATAAGTGATATATATGATGCATGTAATGTCTTTATGTTGGTTTGTTCTGGTATGTTTGTCATAGTTGTGGATATAGTTAAACAGATGTTGATTTGGTTAATTATCAATGTTTGAGGAATGATAAATTTTGATGGTTTTGATATATGGATTTGGTATATTTGTATATGAAAATTAGTAGTTGAATTGGTTGATGATATATAGTTTGATATGTGATTGATTTGGCATGTTTTTGGTTGCCTAAAAATGTATTGAAATGGTGCTACTTTGGTTGATTTGTATGCTTATGGAAAGGGTGGAAATTTGGCTTTGCAAATGGCCTATTTTTGTCCATATAGGCAGAGACACAGGTGTGTGTCTCCGCCGTGTGCGACACACAGTCTTGTTACACGACCGTGTGTCCCCTAGGGTAGCCCTACAAATTAATTCAATGTACCCTACAAGTTTGACACGGCCTAGACACATGGGCGTGTCTACTGGCCGTGTGTGTTACACGGACTCACAGACGGGCATGTGACTGATCATGTGACATAAGTCAGTTTACCCCCTAAATGGCACATGGCCTAGCACACGGGCGTGTGTGGTCATTTTGAAGGGTACACGGGCTAGACACACAGGTGTGTGGTCAGCCGCGTGACCCAAGCCAGTAACCTCCCTAGTTTTCCCACGGCCATGGCACATGAGCATGTCTTCGGCCGTGTGGTACAAGTCAATACGTATGCCCTATTTTCACATGGCCTGTGCCATGTACGTGTTTGGTGGTCATGTGAGGCACACGGCCTATTCACACGGGCGTTTGACCTATGATTTCATGAAATTTTTCTAAGTGTTTAAAATTTTTTATATGTGATCGGTTTAGTTCCGAACCACTTTTAAGCATGTTTTAAGGTCTCGTAGATCTACTTAAGGGACTTTGTGTATATGAATGAATGGTATTCGATATTGAATGTTTGATAAATGTTATTGTCTAATAATGCCTCGTAACCTTATTCTGACGACGAATACGGGTTAGGGGTGTTACAATACAACTGTCTAATTTAAATTTTTTTTAAATTTAGTCTGAAAGAATTCCCAATCCACCCAATCTCTTAGGGCTACTGATGTCGAAGTTGTCCTCCATTGATATGCTTTTTCTTTAAGTAGAGATATGACACATTTCATGCTATCCTCTGGAAACACATAAACTCATCAAGAACTCTCTGAGTGCTTTCTAACCACTACTTGGCTTTTCCTAGATCATCGTTTTTCTTGCCTTTAATTTCCTTCACTCCAAACTTGTGGAGTTTTTCAATTGTAGGGCGGATCACGGGTATCAAATTAAGAACTTTAGGTTGGGGTGGTGTCATTAGGGACATTACAAGCGGAGGAGGGGGCACTTGTTGTTGGAGAGCTAAAAGGGGTAGCTCCCATAAACTGTGTGAACCACTAGTTCATCATATTCATAAAGACATCTATGGCTTCATTTTTGAGCCATTTAAAAATGGGAAAACTTCTAGCAGCTCCTTGATTAAAGGCAATAATATTGCTTTCAACTTTATCAGTTACAACTCGATTAGAATCAACAGACATGGTTTATCTATATGAAAAACAAAGTTGATTCAAATCAGTATGCATCACACTATCATAGAATTTTGTGGCATGTATTTCTAGATTCGAAATACACCATATGTTTGTCCTAGAATCGAGTTAATCATAGCAGTACAAATAAATGTAACACCCCTTGCTTGACCCAATCATTGTGTACGAGCTGCAAGATTTTACGATCATTTTTGGAGCAACTATAGACAATCTTACACTTTTCAATCATATAAACATGTAGTTAAGCATTAATCACAAACACAACATGACACACAATCATTTCTGGGTCTCCGACGAGCTTATGAAAGCACTATTGCAAGCCTAATTATTAATCAAGACCAAAACCTAAAGTTCTTAAAAGTCTCGGGCAGACGTCGTGACCTTAAAGTTTCTTCGTCATGGCATATTCTACTCAATGAGTCACGTCGCAACAACATGCATATCCACATTGCAATGCCAGTCACTATCAGAAGAGGTTGTGATGTCAAGGACCCCTCTTCGCGATGTTTCCTTTATTTTTCTCTACTTAGCTCATTTTGGCACCTATTTGCATGCTTTCAACCGAAACATTTTATCCCCAACATTCATTTTTCCATTTCACCTATACCAAAGCTAACAAAAAAAATGCCAAAATAAACTTGTAACAAATTGAAATTAACCATTTAACTTAACATACAATCCATGTCATTCATTCAAATTCAATTTCACCAGCTACTTATCTAATGTTCGCGATATTCAAATGATGTGCAAGTGTACGCAGTCATATACAATTAATAAAGTAGTAAGTATAGAGTTATATTTCTACAGGGACTTTATATGTAAATCAACAATTGCAAAATTAATTATTAACAATTCAGTGTATAATAGAGATTATGATTTGAAAATTTAATTAAAAACTTAAACTAAATAAAACTAAGTATGCAAACAAATTAAATAACAACAGAAAAAAGAATAACAGTGGACAAGTTTAAAACAAAGTTTAACAAAAATGACATGAAAGGCTAGAATAATTATTTCTTTTTAACAGGAAATTAATGAAGACAATGCTATAAAATGTTACGATTAATTCGTGGCAATATGATGAGTTATGTAACACCCCTAACCCGTATCTGTCATCGAATTAGGGTTACGGAGCATTACCTAACAATAAAAAACATTTAAACTAAATATCATTCAACAATATAAACACATCATAAACCAATCAAATACATACATCCCATCCCTAAATTGAGCCCTCGAGGCCCTAAAAATATCTTAGAAGTAAATTGGGACCAATTTGAAACTAATTGGAAAGTCTAGGAAAAGGTCACAAAAATTTGGAAACAGGGTTCATGCACCCGTGTGGCCAGGCCATATGTCTTACACGGTTGAGACATATGCATGTGTCTCAAATTGTATAACCTTCAAACTAGGGACACATGACCATGTCCCAGCCTATGCCCTTGCTCGTGTAACTCTCTAATTAGGGTCACACGACCGTGTCACACGTACGTGTGCCAGACTGTGTAACTCACTGATTTGCAACCTAAGAATATCATTAGATGATACACAGCCGTGTCGCCAGGCCGTGTGGACCCAAAATTACCTAAAATCATGCCATTTCCAAGACCATTTCATGCATTACCTTTCAACACATTTAAGTACACTTTAAAGGGACCTAAATATCACTCAAACACATATCAAAATACCATTTCAGGAATCCTAATTCAACTAACCAATATGTCATTCAAAGGCACCACAATTAACATTTGAACACAACATATTAAGACAAGCCAAAAACACTTTAGTTCATGCATATAATCTAACTCAAAACTCTTACCAAAACTTATCTCAAATAACCATTTTCATTACATCATAAAATACCAACATGGAACCTTATATACAAGTATTTGGAAGTGCCCAAAATGACAATACTTGGTAGAGCATTAAAGTACACCAACCCGGCCATAACTTTCAAAGCATAAACATACCTAAATACCAATACAAAACATCCTATGCCCTTCAACCCCATATTCATCTATATATATACATACCACTACCCTAAGAGACACAAAAACTACCAAGTTTGATGGATAGTGTGAGTCGGTTGAATGATCCTTCCAATGTGTCAGTGACGGTTATCTACAAAACAATCTACAAAAGTCGATAAGCTTACAAAGCTTAGTAAGGACATAGTATAACACTTAATCTAAATACCATTAAGTACAATTCATATAATATTTGATTTAGAGTTACCAGGGTATAACCATGGGCACGAAAGTGCAATCAGGGGTACCGAAGTAAAAATAAGGGTATGTAAGTGCAATCAGCGGTACCAAAGTAAAAATAGGGGCATGTAAGTGCAATCATTCAATAATTAAATATGAACATTTAATTAAAGAACTATATTATAAGAATGCCATTAGAAATTTATTTATGTATTGAAACACTATGAACTTACTTCTATGATTAGGAGTGTGGAAGTGAAATCGAGCTAATCCAAAACTTTTGCTTTTCCTCGATGTAGGTCTGTACATGGTTTATCTTGATCTAAATAGGTAATTTCAATCAATTAAATACTTCTAGTATTCAATTTAATCCACATTTCATATTTATGCAAAATTACCATTTTTCCCCTAACCTTTTAACTTTTCACAACTTAGTCCTTAAGCTCATAATTTAAAATTTAATCATTTTAATCCCTCTTATAGGCTAACCGAATTCTTTAGGGTCTCATACCAATTCAAATAAATTATCATTTCTTGAATTTAACATGAAATTTTACTATTTTTAGACATAGGTCCCTAAATGCAATTTCATCAAAAATCACTTAACAAAACTTGTTTATTTCTTACAAAAAATTCATAATCTATCAGTTAATATAAAAAACCATTCAAGAACATTCAAGACATAACCCTCAACCTTTAACAATCTTACAAATTAACCCTTGGGCTAGCTAGATTAAGCTAAAACGAGTACAAAAACATAAAAAATCATAAAAAACGGGGCTCGGAATCACTTTCATGCACAAGGGAATACCAAACGAACCTTCAAACCCTAAAAATGGCTATTCTCCCTTCAATTTTTGGTGGAGAAGATGAATAACGAAGATGAAAATTTCTTTTGTTTTGTTTAATTTAAGTTTAATTGATCAATTGCCATTTTATCCTTTAAAAATCATCATAATTTTAACAAAACCTTTCCATGTACATCCACTACCTCATTTAAATAGTTTATTTACCATTCAAGTTCTTTAATTTAAGATTTCAAAGCTATTTAACCCCTTTAACTAATAGAACTCAACTTTTTCTCTTTTTACGATTTAGTCCTTTTCACTTAATTAACCATGCAAACATTAAAATTTCTTAACGAAATTTTAATACAACCTTAATAAAATCTTGTATACACTAAATAAATAATAAAGTAATAATTTACTCATCGAAATTATGGTCCCAAAACTGCTATTCCAATATCACTAAAAACGAGTTGTTACAAGTTATTAATCCATTTTCTTCAAGTTTTCTGCTTCTCTTGAAGTCCTACAATAATCTTTAGGTTACTTAACATATATCTATTGTTAACAAAATTACTCAAACATTTCACATACATAATACCATTTCATACATTCATCATTCAAACTCAATCACTTTGTCCCTTAAACAGGCCTATGAGGCCTTAAACATGTTTTAGAAATGGTTCAAGACTAAACTAATAATTCAGAACAAATTTGGGAAACTTAGAAAATTTTGCTTCAAACAGGGGACACACACCCGTGTGGGCAGGCCGTGTGTCTCACACGGCCACTAGACACACCCGTGTCATCGGCCGTGTGAAAGTAGGGGGTACATACTGACTTGGGTCACATGGCCAACCACACGCCCGTGTGTCTAGCCTGTGTGCCTATTCAAAATGGCCACACACGCCCGTGTGCCAGGCTGTGTGCTAGACCGTGTCAAACCTGTAGGGTATACTGACTTATGCCATACGGCCAAGTCACACGCCCGTGTGTGTGGCCGTGTGGAGCATACTGACTTGCTTCCAAGTGCAACACCAGGGGACACACGGCCGTGTACTATGATCGTGTGTCACACACGGTTGAGTCACACGCCCGTGTGCTCTACTCGTGTAGACGAAAATAGGCTAGTTATAAGCCACCTTTCTCACCCAAAGGAAACAAACCTATACAAGTGCAAATGATACCATTTCCATACACAATTAAATAGCCAAATCAATCTCAAATCATCACATTATAAACCATTTCAATACCAATTTGTTCAAAGCTTATATCATAATCATTTACTTAACTAAATCACATATCAATTGTAACACCCCTAACTCATAACTGTCGCCGGAATAGGTTAAGAGGCATTATTGGACTTATAACTCAAATCAGAACCACCACATATCAAATATCATCTCATTACTAACAAAATTCAATCATTCACATTCAATATTCACATAAAATCGAGTACACAATGCTTAAACATGCATTCAGGACCAAATTATTAACATATAAAAGTTTCAGAACTTATAAAAATTTTTAACTTTTAAAGGTCACACGCCAGTGTGAACAGGCTGTGTGCCTCACACAGTCTTAGACACGCCCGTGTGTCTAAGCCGTGGCAAAACACGGCATAGCTACTGACTTTCCCACACGGCTACAAGCCACGCCCGTGTTCCTTGGCCACATGGCTAGTCACACGCCCGTGTACCCCAAGGAACACACCACCATCCAACATGGCTGTGTGTCGTACACGGCTGAGACACACACCTGTGTGGACAAAAATTGGCCATTTGAATAGCCAATTTGCCACCCTAATTTAGTCTACCTACAAGCAAAAAAAACAAGCATATTTGTACCACCATTTCAGCCAATTTCAACACCATAAAATAAATCATTCACATTATATAATAGCCATCCAAATCCATACTTATAAACCTTACCAATTCATGCCAAACATAATGTAAGATCATATCAAAAACATTACTCAATCTCATGCCATTAACTTACCAAATTTACCATTTCCTTTATCCAACTAAAACATACCACAAATGGAAATTAACATCACATACCATAACCATTATCAACTATGAGTTCAAACACAAAATAGCCAAATCAAATGGCTAAGTATACACATCACAAAACACCATTCCACAACTAGTAGACTATACATGCCATACTTCAAAAATATACATTTTCAAAAGTACCAAAATGAAGTTCGATAGTGTGTTGACGATCCTTGACTATCCCCGAGCTTGCAGTAGCTTCGATATCTATAAAACAATATAAACACACACAAAGTAAGCTTTCAAAAGCTTAGTAAGCTCGTACTAAAATCATCAACAGTATATAAAACATAAAACACAACACATGAGTATTTACACATTTTCAATCCATATGACCATATCAATTTAATGAACTTCACATATATAATATCATCTACCACTTAGGTATCATACATACCTGAATCTTCCCGTACTTATTCACTTTCATACTTACCTCTAGTTGAATATTATAAGACTTTCTGTAAATTATTCGTACTTTAAACATTCGTACACTTAGTGCTTTAAAGGTTAGCCGAAGCTAGAACAATTCTGCACACATAATGCCATCTCAATTAACTGAAGCTAAGTCAGTATCGCACAGTTAGTGCCTCATATAGCTGAAGTTATTTTAAATAGCACACTTAGTGGCAAATACTATTGATTCATCATCATATTCATCCAACTAGACATATATACAATCTATGTATAATCAAGACATCAAAATATACTTAACATCATGTTTTAAATATATACAATCAATTTATGTATAATCGCACACATGCTAATTCACATATCATAAACACGAAAAATATTATTTAAATATTTTTAACTCGGATTTGTAGTCTCGAAACCACTATTCTGACTAGGATCAAAACTGGACTGTTATAATTCTCCTCCTTAGGGATTTTCGTCACCAAAAATCTTACCGTTAAACATATTCGGATTTTGCTACCTCATAGCATCCTCAGGCTCTCACGTAGCCTCTTCAATGCCATGCCGATGCCACATTACTTTTACTAACGGAATTTTCCTATTTCGCAACTCTTTAACCTCACGAGCTAAAATACCGATCGGCTTTTCTTCGTAAGTCATATCAGACTGAATTTCAATCTCAAATGGAGGAATCACATGCAAAGAATCAGATATGTATCGTCGTAGCATCGATACGTCAAACACATCATGAATCTTTTCTAGCTCTGATGGTAACAACAATCTATATGCTACCGCCCAATACGCTGAATAATTTCATACGGCCAGATAAACCTCGGACTCAATTTTCCTTTTCTACCAAAACGAAGCACTTTCTTCCAATGAGACACTTTTAAAAATACTTTGTCATTGATATCAAACTCAATGTCTTTTCTTTTTAAATCTGCATAAGATTTCTGACGATCAGAAGCTGCTTTCAAACTATCTTGGATCACTTTTACTTCCTGTTCAGTCTCTTTTATCAAATCAACCCCGTAAATCTTATTTTCGTTGAGCTCCGTCCAATACAAAGGTGTACAACATTTACGACCATATAAAGCTTCGTAGGGTGCCATTTTAATGCTCGAAGGAAAAGTGTTATTATAAGCGAATTCAGTCAAAGGTAGATATTGTTCCCACGTACCTTCAAACTCAAGAATGCAACATCTCAACATATCCTCGAGTATCTGAATAATCCGCTCGGATTGGCCGTCCATTTGCAGATGAAAAGCAGTACTAAAGTGCAATTTAGTACCCAGAGCATCTTGCAACTTCTTCCCAAATCGTGATTTGAATCTCGGGTCTCTATCTGATACTATAAATAGTGGCACACCATGCAATCTCACAATATTAGAAATGTATAACTCAACTAATTTATCAAGCGAATAATTGGATCTAATCGGAATAAAATGAGCTGATTTCGTCAATCGATCAACTACAACCCAGATTGCATCTCTTTTTGTCGGAGACAAAGGCAAACCCGAAACAAAATCTATGGTCACTCGATCCCATTTCCACTCTGGAACCACAATCGGTTGTAACAACCCTGATGACACCTGATGTTCAACTTTAACTTTCTGACATATCAAACATTTAGAAACAAAATCAGAGATATCTCTTTTCATTCCAGACCACCAATAATGTTGTTTCAGATCATTATACATTTTCGTACTACCTGGATGCACTGATAAACAACTACTGTGAGCTTCACTCAGAATCATTTGAATTAATTTTGGATTTCTCAGAATACAAATTCGATCTCGAAATCTCAAACAATCATCTTTGTCAACTCTGAATCCTGAATCAGACTCTACATCATGCTGAGTTCGTTTAGCTAAAATCTCATTATCAATTTTCTGAGCTTCGATAATCTGCTGTAAAAACAAAGGTTTTGCTTTTAATTCAGCTAAAACTGAACCATCATCAGACAAAACCAGATGAACATTCATCGTACGCAGAGCAAACAATGATTTTCGACTCAAGGCATCAGCTACAACATTTGCTTTACCCGGATGATAATCTAACACAAGTTCGTAATCCTTTAGTAATTCAAGTCATCTTCTTTGTCGCAGATTCAAATATTTTTGAGTCATCAAATACTTCAAATTCTTATCATCAGAGTATATATGACACTTCTCACCGAACAAGTAATGGCGTTAAATCTTTAGAGCAAACACAATCGCAGCTAACTCAAGATCATGCGTCGGATAGTTCTTTTCGTGCGGCTTCAACTGTCTCGAAGCATAAGCAATGACTTTTCCTTCTTGCATTAGAACACATCCCAGACCAATCAATGAAGCATCACTGTAGATCACAAATTCTTTACCTGAATCGGGTTGTACTAAAACTGGAGCTTCAATCAACAGAGTTTTCAACTGATCAAACTATTCTAACACTTTTCAGACAACTCAAACTTCACATCTTTCTAAAGCAGTTTTGTCAACGGAGTTGCGATCATCGAAAAGTCTTTTGTGAATCTTCTATAATAACCAGCAAGTCCCAGAAAACTACAGACTTCAGAAACATTCCGTAGAGGTTTCCAATCTAAAATAGCTGAAATTTTGCTCGGATCAACTCGGATACCAGATGCTGATACAATATGACCCAGAAAACCCACTTCTCGCAACCATAATTCACATTTACTAAACTTCACATATAACTGTTTATCTCGCAGATTCTATAACACTATTCTCAGATTCTCGGCATGTTCAGATTCATGACGTGAATAAATCAATATATCATCGATGAATACCACAACAAATTGGTCTAAATACGATCTGAAAATTCTATTCATCAAATCCATAAAGATAGCAAATGTGTTAGTCAATCCGAAAGGCATAACTAAGAATTCATAGTGGGCGTACCTTGTTCTGAAAGCAGTCTTCAGAATATTTGAGTCTTTCACTCGTAGCTGATAATAGCTTGATCTCAAATCTATTTTTGAAAATACAGTAGCTCCTTTCAACTAATCAAACAAATCATCAATTCGAGGCATGGGATACTTATTCTTGATAGTCACTTTATTCAACTGACGGTAACCAATACACATTCTCATCGTACTGTCTTTCTTTTTCACAAATAGAACCGGAGCACCCCCAAGATGAGAAAATCGGTCTAACAAACCCTCTATCGGTCAACTCTTGCAACTGTGACTTTAATTCTTTTAGCTCAGTCAGAGCTATCGAAATTGGAGTAGTACCAGGTACCAATTCAATACCAAATTCAACTTATCTAATCAGAGGTAATCCAGGAAGTTATTCAGGAAACACATCAGGAAACTCACAAACAACAGGCATAGATTCAACTTTCCTTTCTGACATTCTCGAATCAATCACATATGCAAAATAAGCTTCACAACCCTTTCTCACAATACTTAAAGCCTTCATCGAAGATATCACAGCAAGCAATCCATTTAAGTCACTAGATTCAATTCTGACTATTTTATTATTCTTGCATTTCAAATCAATAGTTTTCCATTTGTAGTTCACAATAGCATCATGCAAAGTTAACCAATCCATACCCAGAATTATATCAAATTCATCAAAAGGTAATAGCATCAGATTAGCTGGAAAACAATTGTCTCAAAACATTAACAGACAATTCTTGCAGACTTTATCAACCAAAACACATCTACCTAAGGGGCTCGAAACTTTAATTACAAATTCAGTAGACTCTACAAGCAAAGTCTTACTGTGCACTAAATTCATGCATATATATGAATGTGTCGGTCCCGGATCTATCAAAGCAATCACATAAGTATCATAAAGAGTAAAGGTAACCGTAATCACATCTGGCGATGAAGCTTCCTCGCAAGCTTGAATAGCATAGGCTCTAGCAGGTGCACGAGCCTCAGATCTAACAGCTGTGTCTTTTGTTCCTCTTTGACTACTGCTTACATTTCCTAAATTTTTGGGAGGTCTACCACGAGAAGCGTTACCACTTTGCCTCAGATTCTGAACATTATCTTTTTCAGCTAAATCAGGGCAATCTTTTATAAAATGATTTCTTGAACCACAACTATAGCAAGGTCGGTTATTACTTTTTCCCCAGCATTTACTGAAATGTCGTCTTCCACATTGATCACACTCAGGCTTTTCATTCTTTGCATTATCAACACTGGCAACAGACGTAGCTAAAGATTTAAAATTCGATTGCAATCTAGCACGATCTCTGTTCGAATGTCCCACGCTAGTCTTTGAATGACGATTATCATCTCTAAACTTCTTTGACCCAGATTGAAATGATTTGCCTGATGATTTCTTCGGAACCTCTCTAGCTTCAAAATTAGCTTTCCTTTTCTCTTTCCCAAGATCTTCAGCTTTACATGCTCGTTCAACAAGCACAACAAATTCTTTGATTTTTAAAATCCCAACTAACAAATGAATATCCTTGTCCAAACCGTCTTCAAATCTCTTGCACATTATTGCTTTCGAAGATACACATTCACGGGCATATTGGCTCAACCTTACAAATTCCCGCTCGTATTCTGTGACAGACATACGGCTTTGTTTAAGTTCAAGAAACTCTTTACGTTTCTGATCAATGAATCTCTGACTGATATATTTCTTCTAGAATTCAGCTTGGAAGAAATCCCACATAACTCGTTCACTCGAAACCACAGATGTCAAAGTCTTCCACCAATGGTACGTCATATCTCTCAGAAGTGAAACGACACATTTTATACATTCTTCTGGACTAAAAGACAACTCATCAAACACTCTTATTGTGTTCTCTAACCAAAACTCATCTTTTTCGACATCATCACTTATTGTAGCTTGGAACTCTTTAGCCCCATATTTTCTAATCTTATCGATTGGTGGTCTACTTAACTAAACCAGATTCATTGGTGGCATAACAGGAGTTTGAGGAGGATTAACTAGTGGTGGAGGTTGTTGTACAGCTGGATTGATTCTAATGTATTGGGTGAACTAATCATTCATCATCTGATAGAAGGCTTGTTTAGCCTCACCATCACGGCTACTCGTAGTTGGTCGAGAATCAGCTTGCACCGTCCCTTACACGGGAGCAGGCGCATTGCTTTCAACATCGTCTGCTACGGCTATTTTGGGATCCATTTGCTATATAAAAGCACATTTCAAAGTCAGGATTCATCACACTATCACAGTTCATAAATATGGCATTTATAGCTAGACTCACATACGTTATGGAAGTCCTAGAACAGATAAAACCATAGCTCTGATACCAATAAAATATAACATTCCTAACCCGTAACCGTCGCCGGAATAGGTTAAGAGGCGTTACTGGAATTATAACTAAAATCAGAACCACCACACATCAAATATCATCTCATTACAAATAAAAGTCATTCATTTACATTCAATATTCACATAAAATCAAGTATACAATGCTTAAACATGTATTCAGGAACAAATTATTAATATATAAAAGTTTCAGAACTTATAAAAATTTTCAAATTTTAAAGGTCACACGCCCGTGTGAACAGGCCGTGTGCCTCACACAGTCTTAGACACGCCTGTGTGTCTAAGCCGTGGCAAAATAGGGCATAGCTACTGACTTGCCCACATGGCTACAAGCCACGCCAGTGTGCCTTGGCTGTGGTTGAGCTTGACTTGGCCACACGGCTAGTCACATGCCTGTGTGCTTTGGCCGTGGTCGGGTCTAACTTACAAATGTAGGGTACCCCAGAAGACACACAACCTTACAACATGGTCGTGTGTTGCACACGGCTAAGACACACGCCCATGTCTTTGCCCGTGTGGACAAAAATAGGCCATTTGAATAGCCAATTTGCCACCCTAATTTAGTCGACCTACAAGCAAAGAAAACAAGCATATTTGTACCACCATTTCAGCCAATTTCAACACCATAACATAAACCATTCACATTATATAATAGCCACCCAAATCCATACTTATAAACCTTACCAATTCATACCAAACATAATGTAAGATCATATCAAAAACATTACTCAATCTCATGCCATGAACTTACCAAATTTACCATTTCCTTTATCCAACTAAAACATACCACAAATGCAAATTAACATCACATACCATAAGCCATTATCAACTATGAGTTAAAACACAAAATAGCCAAATCAAATGGCTAAGTATATATATCACAAAATACAATTCCACAACTACTAGCCTACACATGCCATACTTCAAAAATATATTTTTTCAAAAGTACCAAAATGAAGTTCGATAGTGTGCTGACGATCCTTGACGATCCTCGAGCTTGCAGTAGCTTCGATATCTATAAAACAATATAAACACACACAATGCAAGCTTTCAAAAGCTTAGTAAGCTCGTACTAAAATCATCAACAGTATATAAAACATAAAACGACAACACATGAGTATTTACACATTTTCAATCCATATGACCATATCAATTTAATGAACTTCACATACATAATATCATCTACCACTTAGGTATCGTACATACCTGAATCTTCCTGTACTTATTCACTTTTATACTTACCTCTAGTTGAATATTATAAGACTTTCTGTAAATTATTCGTACTTTAAACATCCGCACACTTAGTGCTATAAAGGTTAGCTGAAGCTAGAACAATTCCGCACACATAGTGCCATCTCAATTAATCGAAGCTAAGTCGGTATCGCACACTTAGTGCCTCATATAGCCGAAGCTAGTTTAAATCACACACTTAGTGGAAAATACTATTGATTCATCATCGTATTCATCCAACCAAACATATATACAATCTATGTATAATCAAGACATCAAAATATACTTAACATCATGTTTTAAGTACAAACTTACCTCGTACTCGAAGTTGTCGACTCGACCGTTTATTCTATAATCTTCGACTTCCCGTTTATTCTAAGTCTGAATTCCTCTTTTCTTGATCTACATGTATTCAAAATTAACCCTTTTATTCACCAAATCATTCAAAACAATCCATAAATACATATTTAGGGCATTTTACAAAATAGCCCTCACATTTTCACATTTCGACACTTTAGTCCCTAAATCACAAAATCACAAAATACACATAATTTGCTTATACTCATGGTTGGCCGAATTCTCTTAGTTCTCATACAAGTCCATACATTTCATTTATTTCACATTTTAGTCCCTCAAAATAACATTTTTACAATTTAGCCCATAATATTCAATTTCATAAAAAATTCAAAGGCAAAACATGTAAATCCAATATCAAGCTTTCATAATTCATCAACTAACATCACAAAGCTCATAGTTTCATCAATGGCACATTTCAAAATCATCATCAAAATCAGAAATTGAAGCATGGGTTTGATAGTATATGAAGCAACGATCACAAAAACGTAGAAATCATCAAAAACTGATCAAATTACATACCTCAATCAAGGAAAACCAAGGCCGAACCCTAATGTTCTTTTTATTTTCTTTTTTTCTTCAATACTCGGCAAGCATGGAGAAAAATAATGAACAATTTCATGGTTTGTTTTATTATTAATTAACATAAAATCTAAATGACCATTTTGCCCTTTCATTCAACCATTATAAATTCACCTAACACATGCCCTTTTATGTCCATTCAAACTTCCAATGGTTAAATAACCATAGAAGGACCTCACAATTACAAAGCCAAATCAAATAGGCACTTTTAACATCTAGCACACAACTTTTACATTTTACGCGATTTGGTCATTTTTGCAAATTAATCACACAAACAGTTAAATTTTAATACGAAACTTTCACACATGCTAATTCATATATCATAAACATGAAAAATATTATTTAAATATTTTTTACTCGAATTTGTTGTCCCGAAACCACTATTCTGACTAGGGTCAAAATCGGACTGTTGCATCAATCAACAAGATTCTTAAGCCAAGATTCACATATATATCATATACTAAATCAACCTACTTTATTAACCAATTTGGCATTCAAATACCAAACCAAAACCAAGCACATCTCAAGTTATTACACAACACATACCAAATGGTCATTTGAATATCTTAAACCATCATTACACTTGCCAAAATAACCCATATCACATGGGAATATATATATATACTTTAAACCACATAACTTAATCATGCCATTTCAAATAGCCAAAAACACTTTCAACAACCAAACCAATGTAACCATAGACTTTACTTATCAAACTTTACAACATTATCAGGCCAAATCTCATGGCTAAATACATATCAAGTACATATGCATCAATCACCAAAATTACTTATATTCAACAAATAATCACAAAACCTATACATGCCATATAACCAATATCACAAAGTTTATAAGTACCAAACCATAGCTGGATAGTGTGATATGATCTCCGATGACTTCCAACCGAGCAATCCTCTAAATCACTATAAACATAGAAAAAATACAAAGTAAGCTATAAAGCTTAGTAAGCTCGTATGATAGTTACTCATCTTAACAAATAAACACATTTTAAGCCATTATAAAAACTATAATATAACTTGTACAATACCACCTTTCTGTCATGTATGTGTTCACATAGTTAACCAAGAATTTCATAGGTTTATTCATTTCAATGCTTATATGGTTTGAATGCTTCCTACCAATTCATTCACATTTACATAAGCATAAGCAAATAGAAATAAACTATATTCAATTCAGTAGCCATCACATTTATATATATTCATTTAAACCATATGAATTCTCATAATTTTCCACTTACTCATCATATGAAATTCACTTTTAACACTTACTTATCAATTTCTGTCATGAGTACCTTGACTGAGTCGTACCATCACTTGTAACCATGTTTCGTCAACATTTCCCATTGAACCACATAGAATAATATTGGTAACTCTAAAATCTTGCACATTAAGTGCCAATACGTAGCCGAAGCTATCTCAATTACTCACACTAAGTGCCAATTCATACTAATTCATATCTTTCATTTACCCATTGAACCATTCAAAATTAGAAGCCAGATACTCAAGGGTCTTACACGATAAGTACCTATACCATGGCCCGAAGCCAAATCAAGGTAACTTATGTGAAATACTGATATCATGGCCCGTAGCCAAATCAGCCGATATGCATGGCTCGAAGCCAAATCGATTTATCTTGCACCCGAAGTGTTATATCATGGCCCGAAGCCAACTCATAGTATCCCTCATGACATGTTACTAGTATCCTAAACTATTCCTAAGGTTCAAACGGGATTCCAACTATTGAATCATCGTCGAATCATTTCCAAACTCGTCCATAACCACATAATCACAATTCATGCTATATCAAAGCATATGAAATACATTTGGAATGAAATTATAACATATGAACTTACCTCGTTCGCTATAACAACGAATTAGGTCAACTAATCTGATACTTTGTTTTCCTCTGTTCTAGATTTAAATCTCGTTTATCTAAATCTATATAATATCAAAATTTAATTATCTAATAATCATTTCATTTAATTTAGCACAATTTACACATTTTAGCAAAATTACATTTTTGCCTCTATTATTTCACATTTTTCCAATTTAGTCATTACATAAAATCACAATTCTTTTAATTTAATACAAATTCATGCTGGCTGAATATTACCCCTTCTCATATCAGCCCATATTTTTCATTTATTTTAAAATTTCAACCACTAAATTTCATATTTCACAATTTAATCCAAAATTGACATTTTTACCAAAATTCACTTTACAAAACTCGTACATCTAACAATAATGATTTATTTTCCACCATCAACTAACAAAATACTTATGCAGTCAACAATGGCAACATTCAAATATTCAACAATTTTGAAATCAGAGATATGGGCTAGCTAGATTAAGCTGCAACGATCTCAAAAACGTAGAAATTATTAAAAATGGGACAAAAATCGTACCTTAATTGACCAAAATAGCTTAACCGAATGCTCAAGCTTCCATGGCTGTTCTTATTATGAAAACTCAGTTGTGGCATCTCTATTCAAAAGATGATATCTTTAATTCTTTTGTTTTATTAACTTTAATTACTAAATTACAATAATAACCACATTATTAAACCATTTAAACACCAAATAATGTGTCCATATAAGTCCACTCATACTAATAATGGTCTAATTACAATATAAGAACATTTACTTTAAGGTTATATAGCTATTTAATACCTTTAGCTAACAGAACACTACTTTTGCACTTTATGCAATTTAGTCCTTTTTCTCAAATTAACCATTTAAATGATAAAATTTCTTAACGAAATTTTCACACCATCATATATTCATGCTGTAAATATTAAAATAATAATAAAATAAATATTTTGACTTTGTATTTGTTGTCCTGAAACCAATGTTTCGAGTTAACCTAAAAATGGGCTGTTACAATGAATGAGTGGTTCACTCAATACATTCATACAAACTCGACTACTCAACAACCTGCACTCCCTCCTAATCCCCAACTGATTCCTATAGCTCCTCAAGGAGTCAAGCTTTTAAGATTGAATAAGCTTCCAATTGACAAGATCCATAAACACGGTGCTGAAGAATTTAGAGCTAATGTTGACGATGATCCTGATAGAGCCGAGTTTTGGCTTCAAAACACTATTAGAGTACTTGATGAACTTTCTTACATGCCAGCTGAATGTTTAAAATGTGCTATATCCCTTCTGCGAGATACCGTGTATCAGTGGTGGAATACATTAGTATCGGTGGTACAAAGGGAAAGAGTCACCTGGGAATTCTTTCAGACTGAATTTCGAAAGAAATACATCTGTCAATGGTTTCTGGATCAAAAGCATAAACAATTTTTAGAACTGAAACAAGGCCGTATAACTGTAACTAAATATGAAAGAGAATTCATACGGTTAAGCAAGTATGCTCGAGAATATGTTTTTACTAAAGAGATAATGTGTAAGCGGTTTGTTGATGGGTTGAACGAAGATATTAAACTTCTGGTCGGGATTTTAGATTTAAAATATTTTTTTGTGTTAGTTGACTGGGCTTGCAAAGCTGAAGACTTTAGCCGAGAAAAGAGAAAGGCTAATTTTGAGGCAAGAGACTCGAGGAAGAGATCAATGAGTAAACCTTATCAATCTTTGTTGAAGAAATCCAAAGACTATTTTAAACGATCGAAAACTTTAGTGGGATATTCCAATAAAGATAGTGGAAAGCAATACATCAGCCCTAAGGCTCAAGCCACATCGGTATCGAGTGTTGGCAATGTGAAAGATGTTAAACTCGAGTGTCAATAGTATGGAAGATGGCATTTTGAAGATTGTTGGATGAAAAATAATAATAGTGCTTGTTATAGTTGTGGTTCACGAGATCATTTTATCCAAGATTGTCCTGAGTTATATGAAAAAGATAAATCTCAGAATACAAGATCAAACAATATAGCTACTCGAGGGAGGCCGCCAAGAAATACGGGAAATGCAAGTGGTAATCGTAGTACAACAAAAGATTCTACAGTGAGATCTGAGGCCAGAGAACCTACTAGAGCTTACGCTATTTGCGCTCGCGAAGATGCGTCATCACCAGATGTTATTACCGGTACATTCTCTCTTTACGATACTAATGTGATTTCTTTAATTGATCCTGGATCGACACACTCATATATATGTATGAATTTGGTGTTTAATAAGAGTTTACCTATCGAGTCTACTGAGTTTGTGATTAATGTATCGAAACCCTTAGGCAAGTATGTTCTAGTTGACAAAGTATGCAACAACTGTCTTTTAATGGCTCGGGGTGACTTTTTTTCGGTTAGTTTTATGCTTTTACCATTTGATGAGTTCGATGTGATTTTGGGTATGGACTGGTTGACTATGCATGATACAATTGTGAATTGTAGATGAAAGATTATCGAATTTAAATGTCAGAATGGTGAAATTCTTCAGATTGAGTCTGATGATTCGAGTGATTTATCTACTATGATATCATCTATGTTAGCTCAGAAATGTATGAAAAAGGGTTGTGATGCATATCTTGCATATGTACTGGATACAAAGGTGTTTGAATTAAATATTGAATCTATACCTATTGTTTGTAAGTTTTCAGATGTATTTCCAGAAGAATTACCGAGTTTGCCACCTATTAGAGAGGTTGAATTCGCTATTGAATTAGTGCTAGAAACTTCATCGATATCTGTAGCTCCGTATAGAATGGCTCCAACAGAGTTGAAAGAGTTGAAAGCTCAGTTGCAAGAGTTAATAGATAGAGGTTTTATACGACCGAGTTTTTTACCCTGGGGTGCGCTAGTATTGTTTGTTAAGAAGAAAGACGGGTCAATGAGAATGCCTATTGATTATCGTCAACTCAACAAAGTTACAATAAAGAACAATTATCCGTTACCAAGAGTAGATGATTTGTTTGATCAATTGAAAGGTGCAATAGTGTTTTTGAAGATTGATTTGAGATCGAGTTATTATCAGTTGTGAGTTAAAGACTCAGATGTACCTAAGACTGTGTTCAGAACGAGGTATGGACATTATGAATTCCTTGTTATGCCTTTTGGACTAACTAATGCTCCTGCTATTTTTATGGATTTGATGCATCAGATCTTTAAACCGTATTTAGACAGATTTGTTGTTGAGTGTTCATTGACAACATTATGATCTATTCACTTGATGAGTCTGAGCATGCCGAGCATTTGAGGATTGTGTTGTAAACCTTGAGAGATAAGCAACTTTATGCTAAATTTAGCAAATGCGAGTTTTGGCTTCGAAATGTTGGATTTTGGGGACATATTGTATCAGCGGATGGCATTCGAGTTGATCTGAGTAAGATTTCTACAGTTATTGATTGGAAACCACCTAGAAATGTATCTGAAGTTAGAAGTTTTCTGGGACCAGCTGGTTATTATAGACGATTTGTAAAAGGGTTCTCGATGATTGCTACACCGATGACCAGACTGCTATAGAAAGATGTAAAGTTTGAATGGTTCGAGAAAGGTCAACAAAGTTTCGATCAATTGAAAGCATTGTTAATCGAAGCACCAGTGTTAGTTCAACTTGAGTCAGGTAAAGAATTTGTAATTTACAGTGATGCGTCATTGAACAATTTAAGTTGCGTATTGACGCAAGAAGGAAAAGTGATAGCATATGCTTTCAGACAGTTGAAGTCGCATTAAAAGAATTATCTGACGCATGATTTAGAGTTGTTTGCTATTGTTTCTAAATTGAAAATTTGGTGACATCATTTGTGCAGAGAAAAATGTCACATCTTTACTGATCATAAAAGCTTAAAATATATTATGACTCAGAAAGATTTGAATTTGCGACAACAGAGATGGCTTGAGTTACTGAAAGATTATGAGTTAGTAATTGATTATCATTCTGGGGAAGTGAATGTAGTTGCTGATGCTTTGAGTAGAAAGTAATTGTTCACTTTGCATGCGATGAATACATAGTTAGCTTTATCTGATGACGGTTCGATTGTAGCTGAATTGAAAGTGAGACCATTAATACTTCAACAAATCGATGAAGCCTAGAAAGGTGATAAAGAATTGCAAGTTAAACGAGCTCAGTGTGAGTCGACTTTTGATTCAGAGTTTCAAATCGAATCTAATGATTGTTTGATGTTTCGAGATAGAATTTGTGTACCAAAAAATCCCGAGCTTATTTAGAAGATTTTAAACGAAGCACATAGTGGTTGCTTATCCGTACATCCGGGAAGCACTAAAATGTATAACGATTTGAAACAACTCTATTGGTGCTCAGGTATGAAATAAGACATTTCAGAGTTTGTGTCGAGATGTTTGATTTGTTAGCAAGTGAAAGCCGAGCATCAAGTACCTTCGCATTTGCTTCAGCCTATGATGATACCGGAGTGAAAATGGGATAGAGTGACTATGGATTTCGTATTGGGATTACCTCTGTCTCCGACGAAGAAAGATGCAATTTGGGTTGTCGTAGATCGATTGACGAAATCCACACATTTCATTCCAGTATGTACTGATTTTTCACTTGATAGATTAGCTAAATTGTACATTGCTGAGATAGTTAGATTGCACGGGGCGCCAGTTTCGATTATTTCGGATAGAGATCTGAGGTTCACATCACGATTTTAGAAGAAATTACAAGAAGCTCTAGGTACGAAGTTCAATTTTAGTACAGCTTTTCATCTGCAGACTGACAGATAGTTTGAGCGTATAATTCAGATTCTCAAAGATATGCTCCAATGTTGTGTTTTACAGTTTGAAGGCAATTGGGAGAAATATTTGTCGTTGGTTGAATTCGCGTATAACAACAGTTTCCAATTGAGCATAAAGATGGCTCTATATGAAGCATTGTATGGTCGTAAATGCTGAACTCCATTGTATTGGACCGTGGTGGGTGAGAAAAAGATTCACGGGGTTGATTTGATCTGAGAAACGGAAGAAAAGGTGAAAGTAATTCTCGATTACTTGATAGCAGTTTCAAATCGTTAGAAATCGTGCGCGAATTTGAAACGAAAAGATATTGAATTTCATATTAGTGACAAAGTGTTTCTGAAAGTATCTCTGTAGAAGAAAATCCTTCGATTTGGTTGTAAAGGTAAATTGAGTCCGCGTTTCATTGGGCCGTATGATATTATTGAACGAATAGAGCCAGTGGCATATCGGCTAGCATTACCAGTTGAGCTAGAGAAGATTCATAACGTATTTCATGTATTGATATTGTGTCAATATAGATCGAATCCATCACATGTGATTTCCCCGTCAGAGATCAAAATTCAACCCGATATGACATACAACGAAGAACCGATCAAAATTCTAGCCCGAGACATCAAAGAATTAAGAAATAAACGCATAGCTTTGGTAAAAGTACTTTGGAAATGACATAGTATTGGAGAAGCTATGTGGGAACCCGAAGAAGCTATGAGCAAACAGTACCCTAACTTATTCACTGGTAAGATTTTTAGGGACGAAAATCCCTAAAGGGGGAGAGTTGTAATATCCCGTTTTTAGTTAAATCAGAATAGTGGTTTCGAAACCACAAATCCAAGGTCAAAATAATAATTTTATTGTTATTTTAATGTTTACAGTATGATAGAATGATTGTGTGAAAGTTTCGTTTAAAAATTTTATCGTTTGAGTGTTTAATTTGATAAAAAGGACTAAATCGCGTAAAGTGTAAATTAGTGTTCTAATAGCTAAAGGTGTTTAATAGCTATATAACTTAAAAGTAAAGGTTCTTATGTGGTAATTAAATCATTTATGGGATAGTGGATGATAGTGGCATGGCATTATTGAAATTTTGAATTAGTAATAAGGTTAAAAAGGTAAATGAGTAATTAAGTTATAATTTAATAAAACAAAAACATAAAATTTGATTCATTCATCTTCATTAGCCGAATTTATCAAGGAGAAATAGCCATTTTTGAAGCTAGGGTTTAGCCAAGCTCATTTGTGCAATTGGTGAGTGATTTTTGTCTCGTTTTTAATGATTTCTACGTTTTTGAGATCGTTTTAGCTTAATCTAGCTAGCCCAGGGACTATTTTGCAAAAATATTAAAGGTTTAGGGTTTTTCCATTGATGAGTGTTGAGGTATTTTGATGTTTAATGGTAGAAAATGTATGCTTGTTGTTAGGTAAACAACATTTGTAAAGTGATTTTTGACAAAATTGTCAATTAGGGGTTAAATTGTGAAATGTGTAAATATGGTGGTTAAATTGTGAAATAAATGAAAATTATGGGATGTTAGGGGCATTATGGTAATTTAGTTAGCATCGGTCTTTTGTAAATCTCATTAATTAGTGATTTTATGAAATAAGGACTAAATTATGAAAAATGTGAAAGTTTAGGGGCAAATGTGTGCCCTAATGTATATGTTGGATTGAATTGAATAAATAGTTGATTAAATGAGTTAATTTTGAATATATTTAGATTAAGAAAAATGGAAATCAAATCAGGATCAGGGAAAAACGAAAGTTATTGACTAATCAACTTGATTCGCCGTTTTAATATCTGAGGTAAGTTCGTATGAAATAAACACTGTTATAATTATGCTTTTTAATGCTTTGATATTGCATAAATTGTATATACGAAACTACAGTCATGTTCGACGAAAAATTAGCTATATGTGGCACTTAGTGTGCGAGATCGATATAGCTTTGGCTATATATGGCACTTAGTGTGCGAAATCGAGATAGCTTCAGCTATATATGTCACTTAGTGTGCGAGATCGATATAGCTTCGGCTATATATGGCACTTAGTGTGCGATATTGAGATAGCTTCGGCTATATATGGCACTTAGTGTGCGATTTGAGATAGCTTCAGCTATGAGTGGCACTTTGTAACACCCCTAACCCATATCCTTTGCCAGATTAGGGTTATGAGGCATTACTAAACAAAGCACTGCTCAAATAGGTACATTTCATGCTTCAGAAATTAACCACATCAATGCACTTATCCAATTCAAATATCCAATCATAATACTACAATATTCACATCAATCACATATTAAAAATATTATTTAAGTCTATATTATTATATAACATATATCATGCATATATCAAAACAAACATTTTCAAAAACTTACTATCAAACGTTTTATTCCAATACATGCGCATATTATACTTAATATGTGATATCACATGGCATATAAACCAAAACACATTCAGCATAAGCAACCTCACCAAATGATAAAGTATAAAATTTTTAACCATCAAAGTCAAGTACTCATTTTAACTTATTAATATAAACCATTTTAAAACCCATACTACAAATCAAAGTATACTCAATTTACAAATTCAATAATCAAGCCGAACCACATATATCTATTTATTCACCTCATGAACTATTCGGCTAGCACAAAACCTAAATTAACCTATTTTCACTGCATAGTAAACACATATACTTTACACATAAACAATCTTTATAATAAGACCAAATATACCTCTTCACTCATCACGAAACTATACGCATATGTCCACATTAATTTAAACCCTCTTGAGCATAAATAACAACTAAAAGTACACCCATTTCACATGCCAAATACCATCTCACATACTTAACAATATGAGTCCAATACCTTAGCTAAATATGCTCATACACATTATTCATCATTTCTAACCAAATCACCAATACCGACATACTATTTCAAATTGAATCAAAATAACCACATTCATTAATCAAATTATTAAAGCCTAACCGAGTCCACGCATGACTAATACAACAAATTCAACATTAACATTTTACTAAACACTTGACTAAATAACTTAATCCATCATTGCCGAATCACAAAGTTGATTATAATTATCACATATATTTTCATCACATAACTGAATACACAAGCACATTATAAACAACTTCCAAATTGACTCATATATCAATCACACCACATACAAGTACCATGAAACCTAATTCACCACATGAACATATATCATGATCAAAACTACATAATCATAAGCATCATTTCTAACCATTTTTGCATGGCTTTATATTTACAATTTCAAAACCAACCAAAACATATGCTAGCCTATACATGCCATAAGTTCATTATTCACACTTTTAAAATACCAAAACAATGATCGATAGTGTGACGGATTTCCTTGACGATCCTCGAACTCATAACTAGCTTCCAAAATCTATAAAACAACGAACGAACCAACACACAGTAAGCTTAAATAGCTTAGTAAGTCGTAACCAATTAAATCATTTCATTGACATACATAATTCAATTAAACTAGGTCGAATCATGCAAACCTTAACCACATATACATTTATCATACTTGAAAACTCATGTATCAACACATGAACATTAGCATTATATTATCACTTGGCCGAATATGAACAATCACATGTACATATAAGTCACTTTTTATATCATGTATAGTTTATTTCATCATTTCAATTACGAAACTTACCTTACTTTCATGTTTATTTAACTTCACACGAACCTGAACCATTTAGCTTGTTTTCACATTTGATATTAACTCGATATTGCCCACTGAACCATTCGAAATCGATAAGGATACTCGGATAACTCGAAAAGCTCATACAATGCCAACGTCCCAGACGTGGTCTTACATGTAATCAACTATCGATACCACTGTTCCAGACAAGGTCTTACACGTAAATCACAAATCGATGCCAACATCCCAGACATGGTCTTACACGAAATCACATATCGAAATCCTATGTCATGACGTATGTATCCTAACTATTCCTAAGGTTCATATGGGGCTTTCGACGTCGTAATTCGATCAATTCAAGCTCGTATGTAATGCTCTCATGCTTAATTCAATTCAGCCTATACACATACACTTGTAATAATTCAATTAGACACTTATAAAATATATACATTTGAATTTAACGACATTTATTTACTTATGAACTTACCTCGGACAAAGACTAACGAACCGGAGCGACTATTCAACAACTTTTGATTTCCCCCGGTCTAAATCTGTTTTCCCCTTTTATTGATCTAAATTATACTAATTAGACTTATTTAATCACATATGTACTCAAATTCACCCAAAAACACATAAAAGGGCAGTTTGAACTTTAACCCTTAACATTTCACATTTTTCACAATTTAGTCCCTATTTCACAAAACACAAAATACACATAATTTCATTAAACTCTAGTATAGCCGAATTTTACTAAAGATCATAGCAGCCCATTTCTTTCATTTATTTCACATTTTGGCCCCTCAATTTACAAAATTTATAATTTAATCCTAAATAGACATTTCTACCAAAAATCACTTAATTAAACATATTAATCTAACAACATTTTTTTTTATTTTCCACCATCAAACAACAAAAACCACAAGCTATCATCAGTGGCAATTCATAAATACATCATCAAATTAAAAAATTCAAGCATGGGCTAGCTAGTATTCGAAGCAATGATTTGAAAAACGTAAAAATTATCAAAAACCGAGCTAAACACATTCCTAAATTGAAGAACACAAGGGTCGAACCTAAATTTTTCTTTTCTTTATTTTTTCTTCGAACTTTCAGTCAAAGATGAATGAAAATGCATGGCCATTTGTTTTGTTTATTTTTTTATTACATAATATTAAACATTTACAAATTTAACCTTTTTAATATAATGATAAAACCTATTAATATAAGCCCATTACCATCCATGCATATTTCCAATGGTTAATTATCAACATAAGGACCCCACATTATAAAGAACATAGCAACCTAACACTTTAACAAATAGCTAGCCAATTTTACATTTTACGCGATTAAGTCCTTTTATTAAATCGAACACTCAAACAATAAAATTAAATCACGAAAATTTCACACATATAAATTAACATGTTGTAGACACAAAAAATAATATTAAAATATTTTTCTGACTCAGATTTGTGGTCCCAAAACCACTTTTTTGAATAAGCTCTAAACAGGGTTGTTACACACTTTGTGTGCGAAATATCGAGTATTCAATGGTATTCCAAATATGTATGAGCTTAATACGGATTGGTACATGTATGTACATGCATAGTATGAGGTTTAAATCAAAGAAGTTAAGAAGTTTGCATATGAATAAGCATGTGAAAGGTTTGTTAGTAATTATGAATTTCATGTTAATATGTTTAAATTGATGGATAGTGTATTTGTGATTAGTTAAGTTTATATTATACGAGCTTACTAAACTATAAAGCTTACTTTTTTTTATTTTCCATGTCTTATATTGATTTTAAAGCTAGCTCGGATTCAGGGATCGTCGGAGACTACGTCACACTATCCAACTATCACTTTGGTTCTGTTGAGCTTATAATTTGGTCATATGGCATGTATAGGATTATGGTCATATTGATATGTATTTTGGTGGTGAGTTTGCCATTAGAAATGACTTGTGAATGGTTATGTTTTGGATTGTATTTCTAGCTGTGAGACTTGGCTTGTTTCGGTATGTTTGAACCAAATGTTGGTATATATAAATATATGGCTTATGTTGTGAATTCATGTAAAAGTATTTTGAGCATGGATGAATATGTGAATGACTTAAATTATGAGGTTTGTGGAATTGGTATCATGCTTGTGAATTGGTACAAAATGATGTCTGTTTGGTAAAAGTTTAGCTAGTTGATTGGTATATGTGTTTAGGTATGTTTGATTAAGAAAAACATAAGTTATAAGCATGTTGGTTATTAGTGTTGGAAATGGTATGAAATTTATCTTGGTTGTGGCTAAAATATATGCTTAATTATGCTATGTTGTGGTGTCATTTGAGTTGTTTAGGTACATGAAGTTGTGGGTGGCAAATTGCCTTGGTAAATAGCCTATTTTTGTCCACACAGGCAGAGACACGGGGGTGTGTCTCAGCCGTGTGTAACACACGGTCATATTACACGACCATGTGTCCCCTGATGTGGAAATTAAAATCAAGTCAGTATGCTTCACATGGACTCACACACGGGCGTATGACTTGGCCGTGTGGTATAAGTCAATATACCCTACAGGTTTGGCACGGCCTAGCATACGGCCTGGCACACAGGCATGTGTGGCCATTCTTAGGGTACACGGGTGTAAACTGAAAAATATATAGGATTTTTCCTATATAAATTATCACCTTTTTACTTAAATTTTTTGTTAAAACCAAGTAATTGTTTAATAAATTAATGAAACATGTGAAAATAAGAAAACAGGATATTGAAATTATTAAAATGTGATTTTATGTTTTATTATATAGTTTTCATGCATAAAATGGCTTATTTTATATTAAATTGAGCATATTATATTTTTATGACATAAAGTGGGCCATGCATGATTAAATTAAATAATAAAATATAAAGTTATATTTAATAATTTATTTTAATATATTTCATTAATAAATTGGGTTTTAATTAATTAAGTAAATTGATTAATTAAAGTGGTTAAATTATTTTCTGTGGTCCTCTAAATTATCTACTATTTTTGGATAGGTCTGAGAGCTTTATTTTTATTACAAAACCATCAAAACTGGGGACCAAGTCAACCCAAAATTCGATTGCACATGGCTGGTCATAAACCATCTTTTGGTTTAATTACACAAGGTCCTTGAAGAGTTGAAGAAATTAGAGATTTGCCCGAAGATTTGCTGGTAATCGAGTCTTAGTCCTAAGTTGTTGTGGAACTCAAATTGACAAAGAATCAAGAAAAATCAGCTACATTCCCTCAATTCATGGCCGGCCACCGTTGGAAGTAGTTTTAAAAGATGGACACTCCTATTTTTAGCAAACTAGCTCCCATGCCTTACCAATAAATAAGAGCCTCGTTCTCACTTTTTTAATCATCCCTCACTCATTCATCAGTCTGTATTTCATTCATACGTGATTAAAATGTACCTGAATTAGCTGAGTGATCCTAACCAGACGACGGCTAATGGACACGTAATTGAAATGTACATGCTCAATTTAGATCCTAACCCGATTAAATTGCAAGTTGCATAACAACCCTAACCAAGCTCTGTTATTTGCATAATTTTTAGATTTGTGTGATTAAAATGTTTCAAACCTAACATGTCCCTGTTACCTCGCACGAATACTAAGAAACCCTTAGTAAATAAAGATTAGTAAAATGCGTATTTACTAAGTAAAGGATTCCAAAAGGGACTAACGTCGTTTCCAAACTCATGAAAGATTGAGTTGGCATGGAATGTTTTTTCGAATATTGATAAGTATGTTGATAGTAATTTGAGTTTAGTTAAAGTAATTGTCCTAGCTTATTTATGTTATAATTATTGCTTATTGTGTTAATTTTGAAAATCTATCTCATTCATATAGTTTGCATACTTAGGATAAATTGCATTAAGGATCATTGCATTTAGTTTCATATACTTAATTTTTCATCACTTCACAATTATATTGTTTTTATTTATCAAATTGTTGATATACTTTTACAAATTAAGTGACTTAGCGTAAATACAATCCCTGTGGAGACGATAACTCGATACTTACTTATTACTTGATAAAGACTTTGTACACTTGCACAAACCCGAGCGTTACAAGTTTTTGGCGCCGTTGCCAGGGATTGTCAACTACTGCCATAGTCATTTTTTGTGAAATTATTTATTTTCAATTTGGTTACTTCTAACAGTACTAACTTATTCTTTTTAATTTTGTAATTTTCCTTTTTAGGGGTTTATGAGCATAGATCAGATTATTGACTTACTCCTAGTAGATCCCAAAATTGAGCGAACTTTTAGACAAAGAAGACGTGAATGAATAGCTCAGAGATAGAACGAGATGGACCTTGGAAATCAAAATCAAGACCAAGGTAATGAAACTGAACATGTAAGAAATCCTATTCTCATTGCCGATGATAGGGATCGATGCATCAAACAATATGCTGTGCCACTTTTCAATAAGTTAAATCCAGAAATTAGAAGGCTAGATATTGAGGCAACCCAATTCGAATTGAAACCAGTGATGTTTCAAATGCTAAAACGGTGGGCCAATTTAGTGGTATGCCCACGGAAGATCCACATCTCCACCTTCGATTATTTATGGAGGTGAGTGACTGATTAAAGATAGTCGATGTGACTGAAGACGCACTAAGGTTAAATTTATTTCTATACTCGTTGCGAGATCGAGCACGAGCATAGCTTAATTCATTGCCACCATGTTCTATATCTACATGGCAAGAATTAGCAGAGAGATTTTTGGTTAAGTATTTCCCGCCTAGCAAAAATGCTAAGTTGAGGAACGAGATTACAACTTTCCAACAAATGGATGACGAGTCTTTGTATGAGGCTTGGGAGCAATTCAAGGAGTTACTTCGTAAGTGTCCTCATCATGGGATTCCTCTTTGTATCCAGTTGGAGGCATTCTATAATGGTCTCAATGCACATACAGGATTGATGGTAGATGCTTCTGCGAATGGTACAATTTTGTCTAAGTCTTATAATGAGGCTTATGAGATCATCGAAAGGATCACGAGCAACAACTATAAATGGCCAACAAATCGAACAGTTTCAGGAAGACGTGTAGCCGGAGTTCATGAAGTTTATGCTTAAACTTTGTTATGAGCTCAGGTATCATCTATTTCCTCTATATTAAAGCAGTTTACCGCTAATGGCACTAATAATTTTGCAACTCAGCCACCAAGTCTGTTTGAAGTAGTTTCCTGTGTGTACTGTGAAGAAGGTCATTCTTTCGAGAATTGCCCATTGAATCCCAAGTCAGTATACTATGTGGGGAACCAACATTAAAATAGGAGTGGACAAGGGCCCTAGTCCAACTTTTATAATCCTTCATGGTGTAATCATCCCAACTTTTCTTGGAGCAACCAAGGAAATGGACCAAACAACAACTTTATACAGCATAGACCAAACCAATCTCAAGGGTTTAATTAGCAAGCTCCAAAACCACTTTAAGCTAAATCATCAAATAGTTTGGAGAACTTGTTGAAAGCATACATGGCGAAGAATGAAGCTTTGATTCAAAGTCAGGTAGCAACACTGAAAAATTTGGAAAACCAAATGGGTCAGTTAGCTACGGAGCTTCGTAATAGACCATAAGTAACCTTGCCAAGCGATACTGAGAATCCAAGAAATTTAGGTAAAGAACATATCAAGGTAGTGGCATTGCAAAGTGGTAAAATTCTGGAACCCCAATTGATTGATGTTGAGGATGAGCTTGTTCAAAAGGGGGAAAGTGAACCAGCTGTTGAAGTCCTTACACCAAAAGAGTCAGAATCTGCAAACACTAACAAGGTAAATCCTAACTTAGTGAATTTAGATACTTTAACATCTTCTTTGGATGCAGATTTGCCTACTTAGAAGAGTTTTCTAGTTCAACCGAAAGTTCCATTACCTCCATATCCAGAAAGGTTGCAGCAACACAAGCAGAAATAAGAGGTACAATTCAAGAAGTTTTTGGATGTTTTGAAGTAATTACACATCAATATTCCATTGGTGGAGGCTTTAGAACAAATGCCGAATTATGTAAAGTTTATGAAGGATGTACTATCCAAGAAGAAATGACTAAGTGAGTATGAGACTATCGCTCTGACAAAGGAGTGCAGTGCATTCCTACAAAACAAGCTGCCACCAAAATTGAAGGATCCAGGAAGCTTTATGATACCCTGTAACATTGGTGAATCTTATTGTGGTAAAGCTTTGTGTGACTTAGGAGCAAGTATCAACTTGATGCCTAAGTCTGTTTTCAAGATACTATGGATAGGAGAAGTAAGACCTACAACTGTGATGCTCTAGCTAGCGGATCGATCTTTAGCATACACTGAAGGAAAGATCGAGGATGTTTTGAAAGGCAAACTCACTATGCGAGTTCAAGACGATCATGTAACTTTTAACATTCTTAAAGTGATGAAATTTCCTGATCTAACAGAAGAGTGCTCAGTTATGGAAAAAATAGAAACCTTGATTTCTATGGAAAGCCTTCTTAATCAAGATCCATTGGAGAAAGCCTTAGGGTTTGAACCTTTAGAGGATGAATAAGGTAAAGAAAACATGGTTGTGATGAAAGCCGACCTGAGGAATTTTATTCAATCCACACGGTTTGAACCGTTGGAGTTGGAAGTCATCGAATTTGTGCAACCCAAATTGTCAATCAAAGAACCATCTACACTCGAACTAAAGGTACTTTCTTCCCATTTGAAATACGTTTATCTAGGTAATTGTTCTACTTTGCCTGTGATTATTTCAGCTGAACTTACAAAGGATCAAGAGGAGCAATTAATTTCTGTTCTAAAGAAATTCAAGAAAGCAATTGGTTGGACTATAGCTGATATTCGAGGTATAAGCCCTTCATTTTGCATGCACAAATTTATTCTAGAGGAATATGAAAAAGCTCGAATTGATAGGCAAAGGAGGCTTAAACCTATTATGAAGGAAGTTGTGAGAAAAGAAGTGATCAAATGGCAATTTGTAGGAATCATCTATCCTATTTTAGATAGTTCGTGGGTAAGTTCGGTACAGTGTGTGCTGAAGAAAGGTGGAATTACCATTGTTGAGAATGAGCGTAACAAATTGATTCCAACAAGAACTGTTACTGGTTGGAGAATTTGTGTTGACTACAGAAAGTTCAATAAAGCCACTAGGAAGGACCATTTTTCATTGCCTTTTATGGATCAGATGTTAGATTGACTGGCAGGTAATGAATTCTATTGTTTCTTAGATGGTTATTCGGGATATAACCAAATAGTTGTCGCTCCGAAAGACCAACATAAAACAACTTTTACTTGTCCGTACTATACATTTTCTTTTAGGAGAATGCCTTTTGGTTTATGTAATGCACCTGCAACATTCCAACAATGCATGATGGCAATATTCACTGATATGGTTGAAAATTTTGTTGAGGTTTTCATGGATGATTTTTCTGTTTTTGGTAACACTTATGATATTTTTTTGAGTAATTTAGCTAAAGTACTGAAGAGATGAGAAGAGACGAATCTAGTCCTTAACTGGGACAAATGCCATTTTATGGTTAAGGAAGGGATTGGCTTAGGACATAGAATTTCAAAGAAAGGAATTGAAGTCGACAAAGCAAAGGTAGACGTAATTGAAAGATTACCGGCCCCGATGAATGTAAAAAGAGTCAGAAGTTTCTTAGGTAATGCCGATTTTTATCGAAGGTTTATCAAAGATTTTTCAAAAATTTCTAAACCACTGTGTTCGTTGTTAGAGAAAGATACAATGTTTGATTTCAACAAAGCATGTTTAGAAGCTTTTGAAGAGCTAAAAAAATGGTTAATCTCAGCCCCAATAATCATTACACCTGATTGGAGCACACCTTGAGATGATGAGCGATGCAAGTGATTATGTTGTTGGAGCTGTGGTGGGTCAAAGAAGGAATAAAGTGTTCCACCCCATTTACTATGCAAGCAGAACTTTGATGGGAGCCCAACTCAATTATATGGTAACTGAAAAGAAACTATTTTCTATAGTTTTTGCTTTTGACAAATTCCGCTCATATCTTATAGGTACCAAAGTTACAATATTTACTGACCATGCGGCCATTAAATACTTGCTCATGAAGAAATATGCAAAACCGAGGCTAATTCGTTGGATACTTTTACTCCAAGAATTTGACATTGAGATCCAAGACAGAAAAGGTATTGAAAATCAAGTAGCTGATCATCTATCGAGATTGAAGCAAGATGAGGTAACTTGATCACATGTGTCTATCAACGAGAATTTCCCAGATGAGTACTTATTTGAGGTAAGTCAAATTCATGAAACACCTTGGTTTGCTGATTTTGCTAATTATCTTGCATGTGGAATAATTCCTCGAGAACTGACATACCAACAAAGTAAGAAATTTCTTCATGATAGTCGGTATTATTTTTGGGAGGACCCGTTCTTGTTTAAACAGTGTGCAGATAAATAATCCGAAAGTGTGTAGCTAAAAGTGAGATTTCTAAAATCTTACATCATTGCCATTCATCTCCAAGTGAGGGACACTTTGGTGGTGCACGTACCACAACAAAGATTTTCTAAGCAGGTTTTTTTTGGCCTACACTATTTAAAGATGCTTATGCTTATGTGAAGAACTGTGATAGATGACAAAAGAGTGGAAACATATCACGGAGGAATGAGATACCCTTAACAAACATTTTAGAGATTAAATTATTCGAGGTATGGGGCATTGACTTCTTAGGATCGTTTCCTTCTTCATATGGGAACAAATACATCTTAGTTCCTGTGGACTATCTGTTCAATTGGGTTGAAGCTGAAGCATACCCTACAAATGACGCTAAGGTAGTTATGCGATTCCTACATAAGCATGTGTTTACACGATTTGGGACACCAAGAGCTATTATTAGTGATGAAGGTTCTCACTTTGTGAACAAATGGCTTAAGTGGTTGGTTGACAAATATGATGTGCAACACAAGATTGCTACTGCTTATCACCACTAGTCCAATGGGCAAGTTGAAAGAGTGAACCGTGAAATCAAAGGTATCCTTGAAAAGGTAGTACACCCCAGCAGAAAAGATTGGTCTCGAAGGCTTGATGATGCATTATGGGCCTATCGAATAGCATTTAAGACACCATTAGGAATGACTCCTTATCGGTTGGTTTTTGGGAAGGCATGTCATTTGCCATTAGAGTTGGAGAATAGAGCTCACTAGGCTTTGAAGAAATTGAATTTTGATCTTAAGCAAGCTGGTGAGAGAAGGATGTTACTATTGGATGAGTTGGAAGAGTTGAGGTTATTTTCCCATGAGAATACCAAAATGTATAGAAAGATAAAAAAGATGGCATGATAGTCATATACAACCTCACAAGTTTAAAGAAGGTCAGAAGGTTTTATTGTTCAATTCAAGACTGAAGCTATTTCATGGGAAGCTGAAATCTTGATGGAAAGGATCTTATACCATCTATCAAGTTTATCCTTATGGAGCTGTTGAATTATACGACAGTCACGGAGGTACATTTAAAGTTAATGGTCAACGTCTCAAACATTATTGGGATGGTGAAGTTGAACGAGTTGAATCCTTGTTCAAATTAATAGACTCTTGATTTTTCACAACCTTGTTTTGTAAATAAATAAATAATTAAGATTTATTTTCTTAATTTAGTACATTTAATTAATTCTGTCTAAGGAGATTGGAACTTAAGCGGGACTGCTGTGACCCCTCCAACCTTTCTTGGGAATTAATTTAATGTAATTTATTGAGAAGAAATTTTCTAATTAAGATTTAAAATTTCTTTTAGTTTCATTTGTTTTTTTTTTTAAATTTTTATGTTAATAAAGGGGGTCAAATATGGCCCAAGTACTAATCAATTTTTTTTAGTAGAGATACAGTCTGAATTTGAGGCCTAAGGCAACAAAACAAGGGAAAATTCCACACCTATTGCCGCCACTTCCATGGCTTACCGCCCAAGTAACCTTAATGTAGCTAAATTTTTGCTACATGTTGCCCTAAATTTTCCCTATATAAACCCCTCTTCATTCTACTATTTTTCATATCCATCAAAGTAATTTGCTTAAACCCCAAAAACTCCCTAAACTTTTCTCTTGTGCCGTCAAACTCAAATCCTGAAAGAAACCCTAGTTCTTTTCCCCTTTGTCGAAATCTCCTCTTGCAGCCATAAAGAAATTACCAGGGCATCAACATCGCTATCGCACGTAGCCGTTATTATCGCCGCACACTGCCATTACTGCTGCACGTTGCCTTCGCCGACGCAACCTCTTCACCATCGCAAGGTTTGCCGAAAAAGTCCTTCCCACTTGCCGAATTCTCTTCTTCCCCTGTAAGCATAACTTTGCCAAATTTTTGGGCAAATACCATGTCTTGCAAAAGAACTAGATCGTCAAAGACTACTCCTAAAAACCCGATTGTGATCGATGAAGAAGTGAAAGAGAGATTTGATACAATTTTCAAGCATCAACCTATGATGCCTAAAAAGGTTTTAACTTGAAGAGTAATGATTTGATGGTTGTCCCTGTGCCAATTAGAAAGACAATCAATATTCTCAAGTGGGAACGATTTGTGATGCTCGATCATTTTTCGATGATGAACTAGTTCGAGAGTTCTATACAAGTTTGGCCATACAAGATACCACTGAGGTCATCATTCGAAAGAAAAAGGTACCTCTTACCTCTAAGTCCATCAATAATTTGTTTAACTTACCTAATGTTGAAAAAGATGAGTACTACCCTTTGATGAACAACATCAATTGGGATTTTCTCCAACAAGTGCTTGATGTTGGAAGAAATTCGGGATCCAATGGATTATAAGAAAGTATGGGTGCGATTCTTGCCGAAGGGAATACCTAAAACCAGTAGCAAAGGTATGGTTTTATTTTTTTCACTATAGTTTTATGCCTATCTCACACAGTTCCACCATCTCGATGGAATGAATGCTCTTGTTATATGCAATCTTGATAGAAAATTCCATTAATGTTAGGAAAATTATTCTCAAGTAGATTTATGACTATGCTAAAAAGAAGACAGGAAGTGTTTATTTCCCATCATTAATTACTTTACTTTGCTTAAGTGCTCATGTTAAAACACAAGCGAATTTGAAGGGTTAATATGTCTAACGGTGTATTACAAGTCATGACCTAGAACAGTTAGTAGAGAAGGTGCATGATCTGAATCAAGGTGAGCAAGAAGAGCCAAGCCGAGCCAGTCGAGGAGTCATTGAACAAAATCAAAATCGAATCGGTTTCAAACATCAAGAGAGGAAGAATCTGAGAAGGAACCAGTTGAAGACCCTGAACCAAGGGTTAAGCCAGAAAAAGAACCAGTCAAGCTAAGTGTTGAACCTGAATATACAACTCCCTTGCAGACTTCTGCAAGTACTTCAAGGAAATCAGAGTTGTCAATGTTGATGGATATGTGCAAGTTCGTGCATAATCAACAACAAACTTACTGGAAATATGCAAAAACTAGAGATGATTCGATTCGAAATACTTTTAAGAATATCTCTAACATTTTTGTTCCTGAGTTCCCAGATGCTATCTTTGAGACATGGATGGACGATACTGATTATACAAGCGGAGAAGGAGCTAAAGAAGACAAAGGGAATGAGTCAAAAGAATAAAAGGGGGGATTCTTGTCTTTTTATTTATTTATTTTAGGTCTTTAGGAATTTGTTTCTTTAGTAACAAGGATTTAATTTCTGCAAAATAAAACATAGCAAGCATGAATAAATGCTTCCTTTAGAATGAAAAAGACTAAGTGATGTGGTAATGGGAATGAACATGTCTAGGATTGGATTATGAGGAAAGGCTTGGTATTTAAGCAGTCTTAATGACTCACTTCTCTTTCTTTTTAATCCTACTTGGTGTTCAGTTTTCATTCATTACTTTGTTCTTGAAATGAGGACATTGCTTCTTTTTAAATGGGGGTTAAGACAAATAATTGTTGCTCAAATTTTCAAGTATCTTTCAATTATTTCTTTCATAAGTATGTTTTAATAAATGAATGTTTAGAGAAATTCTTTGTTAATATAATAGCTTGTATGTAAGAATGAATGATGATTTTATCTAAGTGATTGTATGCTATCATGAAGAATGTAATGATTGTATGATCTTAGTCTTCGGTAATGTTTGCCATGAAAACTTAGTTTCTTTTGAGATTAGACATGCATGAAGGTTTATATCTTTAGAATTGACTTAGTAAATTTCTTGAGGCGAAACCCTAGGAGACATAAAAATCTAAAATGATATAGGCACCATTTTCTTTGGATCGTTTGAGCCTTATCAAGCCCACCTTATGATATTAAACCCTTGAAACTATAATTTTGAGCTTAAAGGCCTGTTTATTGCAATGAACCTACACTATAAGCCATATTACCATCTTTGTAAGTTATCCTAATTTTGTGCACCTATCTTAACTTAAGTTGTCTTGGTAATCAACATTTGAGGAAAATTTCATAAAGATGTATGTGCTCATGCTTTTGATAAAAAAAAAGGGCGAAGAAAAGTTTGCTCAGTCTTCAAAAAGAAAAAAATGTATGAGCTTAAGTTCAAAAAAAGTTTGGGGGTGTCCCAAATGTTCACATAAAGAGAAAGGTTGTATTACAAGAAAACTGAGACAAAGTTAAAGGTTAAGATTTTGAAACTGAAATATCCCATCTCTTAAAATCCCTACCTTTGACCAAGCCCCATTACAGCCTTATAAAAGACCTATTGATTTGATGATTATGTCACCTACATTAGTGGAGAGGAAGTTCTAAGTTCAACATATGAATATCATAAATAAGCCTTATGATTGTTTTGCTTGTTTGATGAGAAATTATGTTGAATGAAAGAATATTATCTAAGGCTGTGAAGTATATACATATTATGATTCATGTTGGCATATCTTGAAACTTAGTATAAAAATTTCAAAATGTTTGCATATTAATTACTTGTTAATGAAGAAGATCGATGAGCATTAATTTATTAATACATGATTATGGGGCAATGATTGATGCTGCTTTCACTTTTAGCAATTTTGCTTTAACGAGACCTTGTGCTGTGCATGAACATTACTCAGGACGAGCAATGATTTAAGTTTCGGGGTGTGTAAACTGAAAAATATATAGGAATTTTCCTTTATAAATTATCACCTTTTTACTTAAATTTGTTGTTAAAACCAAGTAATTTTTTAATAAATTAATAAAATATGTGAAAATATGAAAACAGGAAATAGAAATTATTAAAATGTGATTTTATGTTTTATTATATAGTTTTCGTGCATAAAATGGCTTATTTTATATTAAATTGAGCATAATATATTTTTATGACATAAAGTGGGCCATGGATGATTAAATTAAATAATAAAATATAAAGTTATATTTGATAATTTATTTAATATATTTCATTAATAAATTGGGTTTTAATTAATTAAGTAAATTGATTAATTAAAGTGGTTAAATTATTTTCTGTGGTCCTCTAAATTATCTACTATTTTTGGACAGGTCTGAGAGCTTTATTTTTATTACAAAACCATCCAAATTAGGGACCAAGTCAACTCAGAATTCGGCTGCACATGGCTGGTCATAAACCATCTTTTGGTTTAATTACACAAGGTCCTTGAAGAGTTGAAGAAATCCGAGATTTGCTCGAAGATTTGCTGGTGACCGAGTCTTAGTCCTGAGTTGTTATGGCACTCAAATTGACCAAGAATCAAGCAAAATCAGCCAAATTCCCTCAATTCATGGCCGGCCACCCTTGGAAGGAGTTGTGACAGATGGACTCCTATTTTTAGTAAACTAGCTTCCATGACTCACCTATAAATAAGAGCCTCTTTCTCACTTTTTCAATCATCCCTCACTCATTCATCAGTCTCTCCTCTCTCAATTCTCTCAACTTTCTTAGCCCTCATACCTATTATCATCTTTGTATAAAGATTTTGAGCGAAATTGGCCTCTTAAAGAACCCTTGGTCGACCATCTCGGAGAGCCATTAGCAAAGGAGCAAAGCGAAGGAACGAAGAAGCCCTCATCAGTTAGAGTCTTGGGTGACAGCCACTCTGAATTATGTTTAATCTTTCTTACTTTAATTTAATTCAAGAATGTTTGCTATGTGTTCTTTGTTCTTATCTACAACAATGATAGCTTAATTTTGTTTAAGCTAGGTTGATTGCTTTGATATAATAATAATTATTTGATTCATGCTTTTGATATTTATGCCTCAATCGATCATGTTTTCAATTAAAATCAAGTCTGTATTTTGTTCATACGTGATTAAAACGCACCTGAATTAGCTGAGCGATCCTAACCAGACGACGGCTAATGAATGCATAATTGAAATGTGCATGCTCAATTTAGATCCTAACCCGATGAAATTGCAGGTCGCATAACAACCCTTACCAGGCTTTGTTATCTGCATGGTTTTTTGATTTGTGTAATTAAACTGTTTCAAACCTAACATGTCCCTGTTACCTCGCACGAATACTAAGAAACCCTTAGTAAATAAAGATCAGTAAAATGCATATTTACTAAGTAAAGGATTTCGAAAGGAACTAATGTGGTTTCCAAACTCATGAAAGATCGAGTTGCTATGGAATTTTTTCTGAATATTGATAAGCATGTTGATAATAATTTGAGTTTAATTAAAGTAATCGTCCTAGCTTATTTATGTTATAATTGTAACACCCCTATCCTGTAACCGTCACCGAAATAGGTAAGGGGCATTACCAAGCAGACAGAATATTTCAGACCGATTTAGAATCACAGATATCAAATAACATTAATACATAAGCAATCATCAACAATTCGTCCCTTATGAAGGTCCACGAGACCTAAAACATACTTTAAAGGACAGTTGGGACTAAACCGAACACATTCATAAATTTTAGAACTCAGAAAGTATTTTAATTTTGTTGAGGACACACGCTTGTGTGACTAAACTGTGTGCCTCACATGGGCATCAAACACGCCCATGTGATCTAACCGTGCCATAACAGAGTATATATACTGATTTTCACCCACGACCAATAGACACACCCATGTGCTATGGCCGTGTGATACTTAGCTAGCTACTGGCTTAAGCCCACGGCTAGATGACATGCCCTTATGTCTTAACCGTGTGGTCTTAAGAGGTTACTGCTTTACCTACACGGCCACAAGGCACGCCCGTGTTCCCTGACCATGTGGCACAATACAGGCTTGGTTTAAGCCAACTTCCCACCCCTTTATGGATCATTCCTACAAGCAATATTAAACAACATTTATACCAAAATTTTCAGCCAAATTCATGCTCAAAACATGCTTCATTATAACTAAATCATCATCATTCTATAACCTATTCAAATCCATATCAAAACACATTAAAATCTCATTACAACAACATGTCATAATGCTTATTTCATAGCTCACTTATGACACTTTCTAACTTATGCTTAAACTTACCATTTTCTCAACTTGCCATATTTCAAAACGATCATCACATATAAGGTCATATAACCATTATATGCATACACAATTTGGCATCACAACCATTTACCAAAACTAAGCACAAACATACCATTTGTTAGCCAACTCTCATGGCATAACATATATACATACCAAAGCTTAGATACATAGACATTCTAGCCTATACATTCCATACTAGAAAATATTTACACTTTCAAAAGTACGAAATTAAGGTTCGATAGTGTGGTGACGAGCCTTGACGGTCCCTGAGCTTGTAGTAGCTTCAATATCTATAAAACAATGCAAACATACACAAAGTAAGCTTTCAAAACCTTAGTAAGCTTGTACTATAATCATTAACAATATATAAAACATAAAACATCAACACATAAGTATTTACAAATTCACAAATCATCTATAAAATTTATACAAATCCAATCCATATGTTCATAACCATTCAATAAACTTCACTTAGATAATATCATCTACCACTAGGTATCATACATACCTGAATCTTCATACTCATTCACTTTCATTCTCACCTCTTCCTTGAGTATTTCAAGACTCTCTATAGAATATTCATACTTTTACATCCGCACACTTAGTGCTGTAAAGGTTAGCCGAAGCTAAAATGATTCCGCACACTTAGTGCCATTTCAATTAATCGAAGCTAAGTCGGTATTTCATACTTAGTGCCTTATATAGCCGAAGCTATTCCAACTCGCACACTTAGTGCCATTTGTAGCCAAAGCTATATGTATTAAACCGCACACTTAGTGCTAAGCACAGTCGAATATCATCGTACTCAAACTGTAATAAAATATCTATCCAATTTATGCATTGTAATCACATTAAAACATAACGTTAACATCATTTATCATGTACAAGCTTACCTCGTACTCGAAGTTGTCAACCCAAATGTTTATTCAATAATCTTCAACTTCCCTCGATCTAAATCTGAATTCCTCTTTTCTTGATCTATAAGTATTCAAAATTAATCCTTTTATTCACCAAATCATTCAAAACAATCCATAAATACATATTTACGGCATTTTGCAAACTAGCCCTCACATTTTCACATTTCGACACTTTAGTCCCTATTTCACAAAATCACAAAATACACATAATTTGCATATACACAAGCTTAGTTGAATTCTCCTAGCTCTCATACAAGTCCAAACATTTCATTTGTTTCACATTTTAGTCCCTCAAAAATAACATCTTTACAATTTATCCCAAATTACTCAATTTCATCAAAAATCCAAAGATAAATCATTTAAACCCAATATCAAGCTTCTATAATTTATCAACTAACATCTCAAAACTCATAGTTTCATCAATGGTACATTTCAAAATCATCATCAAAATTAGAAATTGACGCATGGGTTCGATAGTATACAAAGCAACGATTACAAAAACATAGAAATTATCGAAAACCGAACAAAAACGAACCTTTAATCAAGCTTGGAAGTAGCCGAATATCAAAGTGTAAGAACCCTAGCTTTTCTTTCTTAATTTTCGGCAAAGATAAAGAAATAATGAGCAATTTCATGCTTGTTTTATTAATATTAACATAATAAACACTTTACTATTATAACCTTTGTTAAACTATTATAAAATCACATAATGGACGGCTATAAATGTCCATTCAAACTTCCATTGGTTAAATAACCATATAAGGACCTCTTATTTAATAAGCCAAGTCAAATAAGTACTTTTAACATCTAGCACACAGCTTTTACATTTTGTGCAATTACGTCCTTTTTGCAAATTAAACACACAAATAGTTAAATTTTCACACGAGACTTTCACACATGTCAATTCACTTATAATAAGCACGAAAAATAATATTAAAATATTTTTCTAACTCGGATTTGTGGTCTCAAAACCACTATTTCGACTAGGGTCAAAACTGTACTGTTACAATTCTCCCCCTTAGGGATTTTCGTCCCCAAAAATCTTACCATTAAACAGATGCGGATATTGCTGTCTCATTGCATCTTCAAGCTTCCACGTGGCCTCTTCAATACCGTGTCGATGCCACATCACTTTAACTAATGGAATTTTCTTATTTCATAACTCTTTAACTTCACGAGTTAAGATACGGATCGACTTTTCTTTGTAAGTCATATTAGACTGAATTTCAATCTCAGATGGAGGAATTACATGCGAAGGATCAGATCTGTATCATCGAAGCATCGATACGTGAAATACATTGTGAATTTTTTCCCGCTTAGGCGGTAACAACAATCTATAAGCAACCGGCCTAATATGCTCGATAGTTTCATACGGTCTGATGAACCTCAGACTCAACTTGCTTTTTTTACCAAACCGCAACACTTTCTTTCACGAAGACACTTTCAAAACCACTTTGTCGCCGATCTCAAACTCAATGTCTTTTCTTTTCAAATTCGCATATGATTTTTGATGATCAGAAGCTGCTTTCAAACTATCTCGGATTACTTTTACTTTTTGTTCAGTTTCTTTTATCAAGTTAACCCCGCGAATCTTGTTTTTGCTAAGCTCGGTCCAATACAAAGGTATATGGCATTTGCGACCATATAAAGCCTCGTATGGTGCCATTTTAATGCTTGACTAAAAACTATTATTATATGCAAATTCAATCAAAGGTAGATATTGTTCACACTTACCTTCAAACTCAAGGATGCAACATCTCAACATATCCTCAAGTATTTGAATAATCCACTCAGATTGGCCATCCGTTTGCAGATAAAAAGCAGTAGTAAAGTGCAATTTAGTACCTAATGCATCTTGCAACTTCTTTCAAAATCATGATGTAAATCTCGGGTCTCTATCTAACACTATCGACAATGGCACACCACGCAATTTCACTATATCAGAAATGTATAACTCAGCTAATTTAGCAAGTGAGTAATCAGATCGAATAGGAATAAAATGAGCTGATTTCGTCAATCGATCAACTACAACCCAAATTGTATCTTTCTTTCTCGGAGACAGGGGAAAACCCAAAACAAAGTCCATAGCCACTCGATCCTATTTCCACTCTGGAACCATAATCAGTTGTAGCAAACCAAATGTCAGCTGATGTTCAGGTTTAACTTGCTGACATATCAAACATTTAGAACCAAAATCAGAGATATCTCTTTTCATTCCAGACCACCAATAATGTTGTTTCAAATTGTTATACATTTTTGTACTACCTGGATGCACAGATAAACGACTACTGTGAACTTCACTCAGAATCATTTGAATTAACTCTGGATTTCTCAGAATACAAATTTGATCTCGAAATCTCAAGCAATCATCTTTATCAACTCTAAATTCTGAATCAGACTCTTCATCACACTGAGCTTGTTTAGCTAAAATCTCATTATCAATCTTCTGAGCTTCAATAATCTACTGTAAGAACAAGGGTCTTGCTTTTAATTTAGGTTAAATTGAACCATCATCAAACAGAACCAAATGAGCATTCATCGCATTCAAAGAAAACAATGATTTTTGACTCAGGGCATCAGCAACAACATTTGCTTTACCCAGATGATAATCTATCACAAGTTCTAGTCCTTTAGTAGTTCAAGCCATCTTCTTTGTCATAGATTCAAATCTTTTTGAGTCATCAAATACTTCAAACTTTTATGATCAGAGTATACATGACACTTTTCACCGAACAAGTAATGGCACCAAATCTTTAGACCAAACACAATCACAGCTAATTCAAGATCATGCGTCGGATAGTTCTTTTCGTGCGGCTTCAATTGTCTCGAAGCATAAGCAATAAATTTTCCTTCTTACATTAGAACACATCCCAAACCAATTAATGAAGCTTCACTATAAATCACAAATTCTTTACCCGATTCAGGTTGTACTAATACCGGAGCTTCAGTCAACAAAGCTTTCAACTGATCAAAGTTTTTCTGACACTTTTCAGACCACTCAAACTTCACATCTTTCTGAAGCAGTTTTGTTAACGGAGTTGCGATCATCGAATAACCTTTCATGAATCTTCTATAATAACCCGCAAGTCCCAGAAAACTACAAACTTCAGATACATTCCTCGGAGGTTTCTAATCCAAAATAGTGGAAATTTTACTTGAATCAACTCGAATACCAGAGGCTGATACAATATGACCCAAGAAACTAACTTCTCGCAACCAGAACTCACATTTACTGAATTTTACATACAATTGTTTATCTCTCAAAATCAGTAATACTAACCTCAGATGTTCGGCATGTTCAGATTTATCATGTGAATAAATCAATATGTCATCAATGAATACCACAACAAATTAATCTAAATACGGTCTGAAAATTCTATTCATCAAATCCATGAAAATAGCATCTAAAAGGCATAACTAAGAATTCATAATGACCGTACCTTGTTCTGAAAGTGGTTTTCAGAATATCTGAGTCTTTCACTCGCAATTGATAATAGCCTGATCTTAAATCTATTTTTGAAAACACAACAGCTCCTTTCAACTGATCAAACAAATCATCAATTCGGCGCAGGGGATATTTATTCTTGATAGTCACTTTATTCAACTGATGATAGTCAATACACATTCTCATTATACCGTCTTTCTTTTTCACAAATAAAATCAGAGCACCCCAAGGTGAGAAACTCGGTCTAGCAAATCCTCGATCGGTCAACTCTTACAACTAAGACTTTAATTCTTTCAGTTCAGTCGGGGCCATTCTATATGAAGCTATTGAAATCGGAGTAGGACCAGGTACTAATTCAATGCCAAACTCTACCTCTCTAACCGGAGGTAATCCCGAAAGTTCTTCAGGAAACACATCAGGGAACTCACAAACAATAGGTACAGATTCAACCTTCTTTTCTGATACTCTAGAATCAATCACATATGCAAAATAAGCTTCACAACCCTTTCTCACAATACTTAAAGCTTTCATCAAAGATATCATAGCAAATAATCCATTCAAATCACTAGATTCAATTCTAACTATTTCATCATTCATGCATCTCAAATCAATATTTTTCTGTTTGCAATTCACCACAGCATCATGCAAAGTTAACCAATCCATACCCAGAATTATATCAAACTCATCAAAAGGCAATAACATCATATCAGCCAAAATAATTATTTTGAAACATTAACGGACAATTCTTGCAAACTCTATCAACCAGAACACATCTGCCTAGGGGGTTCGAAACTCTAATTACAAATTCAGTAGACTTTACAGGCAAAGTCTTACTGTTCACTGAGTTCATGCATATATAAATGAATGTGTCGATCTAGGATCTATCAAAGCAATCAAAGAAGTATCATAGAGAGTAAATGTACTAGTAATCACATCTGGCGATGAAGCTTCCTCGCGAGCTCTGATATCATAGGCTCTGGCAGGTGCACGAGCCTCAGATCTCACAACTGTGTCTTTCGTTCCTCTCTGACTACCGCTCACATTTCCCAAATTTCTGGAAGGTCTACCTCGAGAAACATTACCACTCTGCCTTGGATTCTGAATATTATCTTTTTCAACTAAATCTGGGCAATCTTTTATAAAATGATTTCTTGAACCACAACTATAACAAGCTCGATTAATACTTTTTCCCCAGCACTCACTGAAATGTCATCTTCCACACTGATCACACTCAGGCTTTTCATTCTCTACATTATCAACACTGGCAACAGATGTAGCTGAAGATTTGAAATTCAATTGTGATCTAACACGATCTCTAGTCGAAGGTCTTATACTAGTCTTTAAACGACTGCTGTCATCTCTAAACTTCTTGGATCCAGATTGAAATGATTTGCCCTAAAATCTCTTTTGTACCTCTCTAGCTTTAAAATCAGCCATTCTTTTCTCTTTCCCAAGATCTTCAGCTTTACATGCTCGTTCAACAAGCACTACGAATTCTTTGATTTCTAGGATCACAACTAGTAAACGAATATCTTCATTCATGTCGTCTTCAAATCTCTTACACATTATTGCTTCCGTAGATACGTATTCACGAGCATATTGACTCAACCTTACAAATTCCCGCTCATATTCCGTGACACTCTTTGTGTTTCTGATCAATCAATTTCTGACTAATATATTTCTTCCAGAATTCAACTTGGAAGAAATCCCAGGTAACTCGTTCACTTGGAACCACGGATGTCAAAGTCTTCCACCAATGATACGTCGTACCTCTCAAAAGAGAAACAACACATTTTATGCATTCCTCAAAACTCAAAGATAACTCATCAAACACTCTTATTGTGTTCTCCAACCAGAACTCGGCCTTTTCAGCATCATCACTTATTGTAGCTCGGAACTCTTCAGCCCCATGTTTTCTAATCTTATCAACTGGTGGTTTACTCAACTATATCGGGTTTACTGGTGGCATAGCAGGAGTTTGAGGAGAATTAACCGGGGGTGGAGGTTGTTGTATAGCAGGATTGGTTCTAATGTATTGGGTGAACCAATCATTCATCATCTAATAGAAGGCTTGTTTAGCCTCACTATCACGGCTACTCGTAGCCAATCTAGAATCAACTTGCACTGTCCCTTGCGCAGGAGTAGGTGCATTACTTTCTACATCGTCAGCTACAGCTCTATCGGGATCCATTTGCTATATAAAAGCACATTTCAATGTCAGGATTCATCACACTATCGCAGTTTCAGATATATGGCATGTATAGCTAGACTCACATACACTATGGTAGTCCTAGAACTAACTAAACCATAGCTCTGATACCAACTAAATGTAAGTCCCCTATCCCGTAACCGTCATCGGAATAGGTAAGGGGCATTACCAGACAGACAGAACATTTCAGACCGATTTAGAATCACAGATATCAAATAACATTAATACATAAGCAATCATCAACAATTCGTCCCTTATAAAGGTCCACGAGACCTAAAACATACTTTAAAGAACAGTCGGCACTAAACCGAACACATTCATAAATTTTAGAACTCAGAAAGTATTTCAATTCTGTTGAGGTCACATGCTCGTGTGACTAGGCCGTGTGCCTCACATGGGCATTAGACACGCCCGTGTGACTAGGCCGTGTGCCTCACATGGAGTATATATACTGATTTTCACCCACGGCCAATAGACACGCCCGTGTGCTATGGCCATGTGATACTTAGCTAGCTACTGGCTTAAGCCCACGACCAGATGACACGCCCATGTGTCTTAACCGTGTGGTCTTTAAGAGGTTACTACTTTACCTACATGGCCACAAGGCACGTCCGTGTACCCTGACCGTGTGCCACAATGCAGGCTTGGTTTAAGCCAACTTGCCACCCCTTTATGGGTCATTCCTACAAGCAATATTAAACAACATTTATACCAAAATTTTCAGCCAATTCTATGCTCAAAACATGCTTCATTATAACTATACCATCATCATTCTATAACCTATTCAAATCCATATCAAAACACATTAAAATCTCATTACAACAACATGCCATAATGCTTATTTCATAGCTCACTTATGAAACTTTCTAATTCATGCTTAAACTTATCATTTCCTCAACTTGCCATATTTCAAAATGATTACCACATATAAGGTCATATAACCATTACATGCATACACAATTTGGCATCACAACCATTTACCAAAACTAAGCACAAACATACCATTTGTTAGCCAACTCTCATGGCATAACATATATACATACCAATGCTTGAATACATAGACATTCTAGCCTATACATGCTATACTGAAAAATATTTACACTTTCAAAAGTACCAAATTAAAAAATATTTACACTTTCAAAAGTACCAAATTAAGGTTCGATAGTGTGGTGACGATCCTTAACGGTCCCCGAGCTTGCAGTAGCTTCAATATCTATAAAACAATGCAAACACACACAAAGTAAGCTTTCAAAAGCTTAGTAAGCTCGTACTATAATCATTAAAAATATATAAAACATAAAACATCAACACATAAGTATTTACAAATTCTCAAATCATCTATCAAATTTATACCAACCATATCCATATGTTCATAACTATTCAATGAACTGCACTTAGATAATATCATCTACCACTAGATATCATACATTCCTAAATCTTCATACTCATTCACTTTCATTCTCACCTCTTACTTGAGTATTTCAAGACTTTCTATAGAATATTCATACTTTAACATCCGCACACTTAGTGTTGTAAAGGTTAGCCGAAGCTAAAATGATTCCGCACACTTAGTGCCATTTCAATTAATCGAAGCTAATTCGGTATCGCACACTTAGTGCCTTATATAGCCGAAGCTATTCCAACTCGCACACTTAGTGCCATTTGTAGCCAAAGCTATATGTATTAAACCGCACACTTAGTGTTAAGCATAGTTGAATATCATCGAACTCAAACCGTAATCAAATATCTATACAATTTATGAATTGTAATCGCAATAAAACATAACTTTAACATCATTTATCATGTACGAACTTACCTCGTACTCAAAGTTGTCAACCCAAATGTTTATTCAATAATCTTGGACTTCCCTCTATATAAATTTGAATTCCTCTTTTCTTAATCTATAAGTATTCAAAATTAATTCTTTTATTCACCAAATCATTCAAAACAATCCATAAATACATATTTAGGGCATTTTGCAAACTAGCCCTCACATTTTTACATTTCGACACTTTAGTCCCTATTTCACAAAATCACAAAATACACATAATTTGCATATACACAAGCTTAGCCAAATTCTCCTAGCTCTCATACAAGTCTAAACATTTCATTTATTTCACATTTTAGTCCCTCAAAAATAACATCTTTACAATTTAGCCCAAATTACTCAATTTCATCAAAAATCCAAAGACAAATCATTTAAACCCAATATCAAGCTTCTATAATTCATCTACTAACATCTCAAAACTCATAGAGTTTCATCAATGGTACATTTCAAAATCATCATCAAAATTAGAAATTGAGACATGGGTTCAATAGTATACAAAGCAACGATTACAAAAACGTAGAAATTATCAAAAACTGAACAAAAACGAACTTTTAATCAAGCTTGGAAGTAGCCGAATATCAAAGTGTAAGAACCCTAGCTTTTCTTTCTTAATTTTCAGCAAAGATAAAGAAATAATGAGCAATTTCATGCTTGTTTTATTAATATTAACATGATAAACACTTTACTATTATAACCTTTGTTAAACTATTATAAAATCACATAATGGATGGTTATAAATGTCTATTAAAACTTCCATTGGTTAAATAACCACATAAGGACCTCTTATTTAATAAGCCAAGTCAAATAAGTACTTTTAACATCTAGCACACAGCTTTTACATTTTACACAATTAAGTCCTTTTTGTAAATTAAACACACAAACAATTAAATTTTCGCACGAGACTTTCACACATGTCAATTCACTTATAATAGGCATGAAAAATAATATTAAAATATTTTTTTAACTCGAATATGTGGTCCCGAAACCACTATTCTGACTAGGGTCAAAATCAGACTGTTACAATAATTGTTGCTTATTGTGTTAATTCTGCTAAAATCTATCACATTCATATAGTTTGCATATTTAGGATAAATTGCATTAGGGATCATTGCATTTAGTTTCATATACTTAATTTTTCATCACTTCACAATTATATTGTTTTTATTTATCAAATTGTTAATATACTTTTACAAATTAAGTGAGTTAGCACAAATACAATCCCTATGGAGACGATAACTCGATACTTACTTATTACTTGATAACGACTATGTACACTTGCCCAAACCCGAGTGTTACAACGGGCTAGCCACATGGGCATGTGTTTTGGCCGTGTGACCCAAGTCAGAGAGTTACACTGGGTAGAACACAGACTGGGACACAGCCATGTGCTCTCATTTTGAATGTCCACATGGCCTGTGATAACGGCGTGTCTGCTGGCCGTGTGAGACACACAGCCTAGCCATACTAGCGTGTATCCCCTATTTTGAGAAAAATTTTCTGTGTGTTCCAAATGTTTTAAAAGTTTTTGGTTTAGTCCTGAACCATTCCGAAAGCATGTTTAGGGCCTCGTAGGCTCGTATTAGGGACAAATTGATTGAGTTTGAATGATGAATGTATGAAATAATGTTATATATGTTAAATGGTTGTTTAATTGTGTTGTAAGTCAGGTAATGCTCTGTAACCCTATTTCGGCATTGAATACGGGTGAAGGGTGTTACAATTACCAGAATAAATATACACAAAATTAATGAAAATGATGGTACATGAAATATTGATATAATGAAATGAATGATATATGTTTATGAAGAAATGGTAAGAGAATGATATATATCATGACATGTAAACATGTGACTATCTTTGATATGTTGATACAAGAAAATTATGTATGTTGAGACAAGGAAATAATGTATGTTGAGACGAGTAATAAACTCAAGTGTGACATGTCGAGAAAATAAGTTTATCAATGTTGAATTTATATGTAATATGTGCAAGTATGCTAACCAGTATTGTTGCTAGATGCTTAGGCAAGTGTCAAGCTATTGGTTGAATGGTAATATGTTTATTTATATGATGCATTGAATTGATAAGTATTTGAGTGAAAACATGCTAGTGCTCATGAAAGAGTGGTAAGGTTTAAATTATGCAATTTCTTATGAAGTGACTTATCATGTGATCAATTTGAAAAAGGCTTTGGTTAAATGCACTAGCTTGTGACCATGGTTGAATGATATGTTTACGACTTGTGTGTCATGCATATGGAATAAGTGTGGAAAGTAAAGAAATGCAAATGAAAGTAAAGAAATTTGGAAGAGTTAAAGTTGTACAAAATCCTACTAAGTTTGGGATAATATGTATAAGTGATGATGTGGATTTATTCACCTTGTGAGTTGATGAATATAACTTCATGAGTATTCTGGTAACAATATTGGATTATTCTTGATATGTATATATTTCATATTTGAAATGAAGTAATATGATTAAAGATTACACGAGCTTAAGCATTCATTGCTTACGTATTTGTTTTTGTTTACCCTACAGATTATCAGAAGCTCAAACGGGTTGGAAGCTTGTCCGAGTTATATCACACTATCCATTGGTTTTATCGGTAATTTTGGATGATTTGATTCTAGTTATAATGGCATGTATAAGTTAATTTTCCCAATGTTGGCTTATTAATGTTTTGTTATATCTAGCCATGGGGATGGCTTGTGATGAACATGTTTTAATGTGCATATGAGAGACTATATCATGTTAGATGTGAGTGTTTGGTATAGTTGAATGATGATAATCTTATAGGTATATTAATACTTAGTACAAGTATGCATATATATGAATTTGGTCAATTTGATAAGTTTGAATACTAGAGTATTTGTGATGATCACATATGTATAAAACTTGGTTTTAGCTTGATATGAATGCTATGATATAGGTTGTTGATGTGTAAAAGTCTTGAATTAGGTTGATGACAAATGGGGTGAGTACTGTGGCTTGGAAATGACCTAATTTCATCCACACAGGCATAGGCACGGGCGTGTGTCTCAGCCATGTGTGACACACGTCCAGGTGACATGGCTGTGTGTCCCTTGTATCTATTAAATTGAGCAAAACAAAATGTTCACACGACCTATTACATGGGCATGTGGCTTGGTCGTGTGACCCCTGCACCTATTTATTACAAGTCAATATGCTCACACGACCTAACACACGGACTTGTGGCTTGGCCGTGTGACCCAAGTCAGAGAGCACCCTAATATGAACACAGGCTAGGACAAGGTCGTGTGTCCCTATTTCTAATGGCCACACGGCCTAAGGCACGGGCATGTCTCTTGACCGTGTGAGACTCAGGGCTTGACCACACAGGCGTGTGTCCCCTGCACCTTGGAAAAATTTTGATGTTTTCCAAAAAATTCTCTAAGTACCCGGTTTAGTCCTGACCTATTTCTAATGTGTATTTTGGGCCCCAAGGGCTCATATAAGGGACTTTATGATTGACTTTTGATATGAATACTATATGATGTGAAATATCTGTCTACTTGATTTGTAAATTCTGGTAATGCTCCATAACTTTATTCCAGCGACAGATACGGGTTAGGGGTTTACAAATTGGAATCATTACAACCTTAAAGTCTTCATTAAATTCTCATAAGTTTATTTTATCTCCACATAACATGTAACACCCTTCACCCGTATTCAATGCTAGAATAGGGTTACGGAGCATTATCGGATTTATAACACAATTTATCATACATTTCATATATATTTCTCAAATTCATATAATCATCATTCATTATCATTCACATTGTCCCTAAAATAAGCCTACAAGGCCATAAACTTACATTTGGGGTGGTTCAGGACTAAATCGAGAACTCAAGAAATTTTTGAAACACCTAGAAAATTTTTCAAACTACAGGGGACACACACCCGTGTAGCCCGGCCGTGTGTCTTACAGGGCCAAAACATGCCCGTCTCATTGGCCGTGTGGACATTCGAAATGAAAGCACATGGTTGTGTCCCAGCCCGTGCCCTACCTTGAGTAACTCTCTGACTTGGGTCACATGGCTAGCACACATGCCTATGTGGCTAGCCCGCGTACCCTAAGATATGGCCACACACCCGTGAGCCAGGCCATGTACTAGGCCGTGCCAAACCTATAGGGTATACTGACTTATGCCACACGGCCAAGTCACACAATCGTGTGCTGGGCCGTGTGAAGCACAATGACTTGAATTATATTTCACCATTAGGGGACACACGACCGTGTAACCTAACCATGTGTCACACACGGCTAAGACACACGCCCCTGTCTCTACCCGTGTGGACAAAAATAAGCTATTTTTCAAGCCAATTTACCACCCAACTTTGCACATACCTAAAACAATCCATTTGGCATCAAAACATGGCATATATAGGCATTCATCTACTTTCAACTAAGCATAAATTATACCATTTCAATGCCAACCAATACATATCACAACAATACCATAATATGATATACAATTTCATACCAAAACTCATAATCTCAAATCATCAATATGAACATTCCCAATTTTGCATCATTTAGCCTAATCTCACAAGCATACCAAATTCATTTCTCAATCATTTAATACCTATAGTTACCAAATATTAATAAGCATAACATAACCATATTTAAACACCTAACCAAAGCCTTATACGCATATATATTCACAACTAAAACAACCAAATTAAGCCAAATCTCATGGTTATATACAAAACCAAAACATTTACATTTACAAACAAATTCAAATGGCTAAATTCATTATCAATCCATAACTAAAATGACCAAAGTTCCTATACATGCCATACACTCAAAATAATTAAGTTCAAAAGTACCAAGTGATAGTTGGATAATGTGATGAAGTCTCCGGCAATCCTGAATCCGAGCTAGCTTTGATTTCACTATAAAACACGAAAAATAAACAAAGTAAGCTATAAAGCTTAGTAAGTTCATATAGTAGTAAACTTAACTTATTAAATATGCACAATTTAAGCAATTGAAACATATCATAACATATCTCAATTTAAAGCATCAGCCTACCACAATTTCTATTCACAAGATTAGTTATACATTTCACAAGTTTCTTTGATTCAGTGCTTGCATGGTTTACATACATACTTGTGCCATTTCGTATCCAATACCCATTCATCCACATCATTGATTTACCCGTTGAACCATTCAGAATACTATCGGATACTAAGGAAACTTGCACCCTAAGCGCCACAAATATAGCCGAAGCTATCTCAATCTCGTATCACATATAATGCTCACACTAGAGCTATCAATGGGTTTGCTCACACAAGCTGACAATCATGACGAACCTACATGGTGCTGCTCACACAAGTTGATGAGAATCCGCAATACATGCCAAATAACTCAACCATAGGTAGGATGTACGGACCAACGTCCAAATCACACAACCCCTAATGACATGTCATCTATATCCTAATCTATTCCTAAGGTTCAACTGGGATTCCTCACTTATCGAATCATCATCAAATATGTTTGTAATGTTGTTTTACAATTTATGCAAATCAAAGCATTTAAAACACAATTATATCAGAGCTTATTGCATACGAACTTACCTCAAATGCAAAAACGGTGTAATAAGTCGATTAATCTGAAACCTTATTCTTTCCCCGATCTAAATCTGCATTTCGCCTTTCTTGATCTAAATAATATCAAATTTAGCTTATCTAATAATCTCTCTATTCAATTTAGTCCAAAATACACATTAAGGAAAAATTACACTTTTGCCCCTAACATTTCAACATTTTTACAATTTAGTCTTTATTTCATAAAATCACAAATTCATGCAATTCAACCAAAACCCATGCTAGCTAAATTTCAATTAGGTACCTAGAAGCCCATATTTTTCATTTATTTCACAATTTAACCATGAAATTTATACATTTCACAATTTAACCCCTAATTGAACATTTTACTAAAAATCTCTTTACAAATGTTGTTTATCTAACAACAATCATGTATTTTCTATCATCAAACATCAAAACACACCAACATTCATCAATGGAAAAACCCTAAAACTTTAACAGTTATGCAAATTAGTACCTGGGCTAGCTAGATTAAGTTACAACGACTCCAAAAACATAGAAATCATTAAAAACAGATTGAAAAATACTAACCATGCACCAAATTTAGCTTAGCCAAATTAGCAAGCTCCCATGGAAGGTTTTAGCTTCAATTTTCAGTGGATGAAAAAACATTTAGGAAGATGAAAACATCTTTTATCATATTTTACTTAGTTTAATTTATTAAATTACAATTTTCACCTTAAATTATAACATTTAAAACACTTAATAATATGTCTAAATATGTACACTCACATTAACCATGGTCTAATTACAGCATAAGGACCTCTAATTTAAGATTCTATAGCTATTAGACACCTTTAGTTAATAGAAATCAAATTTTACACTTTATGCAATTTAGTCCTTTTTATCAAATTGAACACTCAAACGATAAAATTTCTTAACAAAATTCTCACGCAATCATTTAATCATACTGTAAACATTATAATTATAATAAAATAATTATTTTGACTTCAGATTTGTGGTCCTGAAACCACTGTTTCGAATTGACTAAACACGGGCTGTTACAACTCTCCCCCTAAGGAATTTTCGTCCCCAAAAATCTTACCAGAAAAGAGGTTAAGGTACTATTTTCTCATAGCTTCCTCGAGTTCCCACGTAACTTCTTTGACTCCGTGATGTTGCCACAACACTTTCACCAAAGCTATGCTTTTATTTCTCAATTATTTATTCTCTCGAGCTAAAATTCTGATCGGTTCTTCGTTATACGTCATATCAAGTTGAATTTCTATCTCAGTCAGAGAAATAATATGCGATGCATCTGATCTATATCAGCGCAACATTGACACATGAAAAACTTTATGGATCTTCTCTAACTCAGATGGTAAAACTAGCCGATATGCCACTAGTCCTATTCTATTTATGATCTCATATGGCCTGATGAATCGTAGACTCAAATTGCCTTTGCGACCAAATTGAAGAATTTTCTTCCACGGAGATACTTTTAGAAATAATTTGTCGCCGATTTGAAATTCAATGTCTTTACTTTTCAAATCCGTATACGATTTTTGTCAATCTGAAGCTGCTTTTAAACTGTCGCGAATTACTTTTACTTTATCTTCAGCCTCTCTAATTGAGCCAACCCCGTGAACCTTTTTCTCACTATGCTCAATCCAATATAATGGAGTTCGGCATTTGCAACCATACAAAGCTTCATATGGTGCCATCTTTATACTTGATAGAAAACTTTTGTTATACGTGAATTCAACCAATGGAAAATATTTCTCCCAATTGCCTTCAAACTCTAAAACACAACAACAAAGCATATCTTTGAGAATTTGTATTACTTTGTTAGACTGACCGTCAGTTTGCGGGTGAAGTATGGTACTAAAGTTCAACCTCGCACCCAAAACTTCTTGCAATTTCTTCCAAAATCGCGACATAAACCTTGGATCTCTATCCGAAATAATAAAAACTGGTACCTTCTGCAATCTAACGATCTCTGAAATGTACAACTCAACCAATTTATCAAGTGAATAATTTGTATGTACTGGAATGAAATGCGCTGATTTCATCAGTCGAACAACGACAACCCAAATAGCATCTTTCTTTTTCAAAGACAGGGGCAATCCTGATACAAAACCATCATAACTCTATCCCATTTCCACTCAGGTATCATCAGCGGTTGTAATAATTCCGAAGGCACTTGATGTTCAGCTTTAACTTGTTGACAAATGAAGCATCTCAACACAAACTCTAAAATGTCTCTTTTCATACCCGACCACCAGTACAACTGTTTCAAATTATTGTACATTTTATTACTCACTGGGTGAACAGATAAATAACTATTGTGTGCTCCATGTAAATATTTCTGAATAAGCTCTAAATTCTTTGATATGCAAATTCTACCTTGAAACATTAAACAATCATCGAATCCGATCTGATAGTTTTAATCACTAGTCGATACGCATTGCACTCTTTTAGCTTACAACTCATTGTGACACTTTTGAGCTTCACAAATTTGTTGAAGAAATACTAGTTTAGATTTTAATTCAGCCAAAATTGAACCATCAACAGACAAGGCTAGCTATGCGTTCATCGCTCGCAAAGCAAATAACGATTTTCGACTCAAAGCATCTACAACTATATTCGCTTTCCCCGGATGATAATCAATCGCTAACTCATAGTCTTCCAATAGCTCGAGCCATCTTCGTTGTTGTAAATTCAAATCTTTTTGAGTCATGATATACTTCAAGCTTTTATGATCCGTAAAGATATGACACTTTTCACCGTATAAATGATGTTGCCAAATTTTCAGTGCAAAAATAATAGCAGCCAACTCTAAATCGTGCGTTGGATAATTCTTTTCATGCGGTTTTAACTTTCTAGAGGCATAAGCTATCACTTTTCCCTCTTGCATCAAAGCACAAACCAAACCGTTCAATGACATGTCGCTGAAAATGACAAATTCTTTACCCGACTCAGGTTAAACCCTAATTGGTTCTTCAGTCGACAATGCTTTCAACTATTCAAAACTCTGCTAACATTTTTCAGACCACTCGTACTTCTCATCTTTCTGTAGCAATCGGGTCATCGGTGCAGCAATCATCGAGAACCTTTTTATAAAACGTCGATAGTAGCCGGCTAATCCCAGAAAACTTCTGAATTTGGATACATTTCTTGGTGGTTTCCAATCAACAACTGTAGAAATCTTGCTCGGGTCAAGTCGTATACCTTCTGTTGAAACAATATGTCCCAAAAATCCAACCTCTCAGAGCAAAAACTCATATTTACTGAATTTAGCAAACAATTTCTTATCTCATAAAGTTTGTATCACAATCCTCAAATGCTCGGCATGCTCATACTCATCTCATGAATAAATCAAAATGTCATCAATGAATACAACAACAAATCTGTTTAAATACTGTCTAAAAATTTGATTCATCAATTCCATAAAAACTGCAGGAGCATTAGTTAATCTAAAAGGCATAACAAGAAATTCATAATGCTCGTACATTGTTTTGAACATAGTTTTCGGCACATCCAAATCTTTCACTTGCAACTGATAATATCCAGATCTCAAATCAATCCTCTAGAACACTGTCGCCCCTTTAAATTGATTGAACAAATTATCGATTCTAGGCAAAGGATACTTGTTCTTTATTGTAGCCTTATTGTGTTGACGATAATCAATACAAAGTTTCATTGATCTGTCTTTCTTCTTTATGAACAAAACTGGCACACCCCAGAGTAAAAAACTAGGTCGAGCAAAACCTCTATCCGTTAATTCTTGCAACTGAGCTTTCAATTCTTTCAACTTTGTCGGAGCCATTCTATACGGAGCGATAGATATTAGTGATGTTTCAGGTACTAATTCAATGGTAAATTCGACCTCTCTGATCGGTGGCAGCCTTGGTAACTCTTCTGGAAACACATCCGGATACTCACAGACTACTGGCACTAATTCAATCTTCAATTCAGACACTTTTGTATCCAGTACATAAACAAGATAAGCTTCACAAGCTTTCCTAAAATATTTCTGAGCTAACATCGATGATATCACAATAGGTAATCCACTTGATTCATCAGATTCAATCCGAAGGATTTCATTATTCTGACATTTTAATTCAATAGCCTTTCGTCTATAATTCACAACAGCATCATGCAAAAATAACCAATCCATGCCCAGTATCACATCAAATTTATCAAATGGAAAAAGTATCAAATCATCCAAAAAATAGTAACCCCGAATCATCAAAGGACATATCTTGCAAACTTTATCAACTAAAACATATTTTCCTAAGCGGTTCAACACTTTAATTACAAACTCTGTAGACTCAATAGGCAAATTCTTACTAGACACCAAATTCATACAGATATATGAATGAGTTGCTCCAGGATCAATCAATGCAATTACATTAGTGTCATAAAGAGAAAATGTACCTGTGATAACATCTGGTGATGACGCATCTTCGCAAGCATGAATAACGTAAGCTTTGGCAAGTGCTCTAGCCTCAGATCCCACAACTGAATCTTTTGTCGCACCTTTAATACTAGTTATATTTCTTGCATTTCTCGGTGGCCTCCCTCTAGAAGCTATGTTACTCTATCTTGCATTCTAAAATTTATCTTTCTCGGCTAAATCTAGGAAATGTCGAATGAAATGATCCTGCGAGCCACATTTGAAACAACCCCTATTATTCATCCAGCACTCACCAAAATGTTGTTGACTATACTGTTGACACTTGTGTTTATTGTTTCTCACGCAGCCAGAACTCGATACTGATGTAGCTTGTGTTTTAGGACTTGAGTATTGTTTTCCACTATCTCTATTTGGATACCCGATTGAAGCATTTGAACGAGTATATGAATCTCGTGATTTCTTTGACGAGGATTGATACGGTTTGCTCATCGATCTCTTTCTCAAATCTCTAGTCTCGAAATCTACTTTTCTCTTTTCTTTGCCCAATTCCTTGACTTTGCAAGCTCGGTCAACTAGCACAACAAATTCTTTCAACTCTAGAATCTCGACTAATAATCTGATATCTTCGTTCAATCCATCTTCGAATCTTTTGCACATAATCACCTCAGTAGAAATAAATTCTCGAGCATACTTATTGAGTCTTATAAACTCTCACTCGTATTTAATCACAGACATACGACCCTGTTTTAGCTTCAAAAACTCTTTGTGTTTTTTATCGTTAAACCGTTGAGTGATGTATTTCTTTCTGAACTCAGCTTGAAAGAATTCTTAGGTGACCCTTTCTCTCAGCACCACTGATACTAGAGTATTCCACCACTAATACGTTGTGTCCCTCAGAAGTGATACGACACATTTTAAACACTCAACTAGTGTGCAAGAAAGCTCATCAAATACCTGAATCATATTTTCAAGCCAAAACTCGGCTCTCTCAGGACTATCATCAACATTAGCTCTAAACTCTTCCACTCCGTGTTTTCGAATCTTATCAACTAGCGACTTATTCAATCTTAATAATTCCACACTTTGAGGGGCTACGGGAACTGGTTGGTAATTAGGTGGGGTGGAGGTTGTTGAGCAGCCGAATTTGTTCAAACAAACCTCGTAAACCACTCATTCATCATTTGGAAGAAGGCTTCTTGAGCCTCTCCTCCCTGGCTACCCGATATGGGTCTCAACTCTGAGTACGCTACTCCGTGAATGGAGGCAAGTGCATTACTTTTAACATCATCAGCTACAGCTCGATTGAGATCCATTTACTATATAAAAACACATTTTAAACTATCAGGAGATATCACACTATCACATGTTAGATATGGCATGTATAGCTAGAATCTCATATACGCTACGTTAGTCTGAGAATTGACTAAATCGTAGCTCTGATACCAATAAATGTAATACCCATCACCCGTATTCAACCCCAGAATAGGGTTACGGAGCATTACCGTACTTATAACATAATTTATCATACATTTCACATACATTTCTTAAATTCATATAATCATCATTCATTATCATTCACATTGTCCTTAAAACAAGCCTACAAGGTCATAAACCTACGTTCGGGGTGGTTTGGGACTAAACCATGAACTCAAGAAATTTTTGACACACTAAGAAAATTTTTTAAACTACAGAGGACACACACCCGTGTGGCCCGGCCGTGCGGACATTCGAAATGAGAGCACATGGTCGTGTCCTACCTTGTGTAACTCTCTATCTTGGGTCACAAGGCCAGCACACACACCCGTGTACCAAGCCAATGTATTTGCCTGTGTGGACAAAAATAGGTTGTTTACCAAGCTAATTTGCCACCTAGCTTAGCACATAGATAAAACAATCTGTTTGGCATCAAAACATGGGATATATAGGCATTCATCTACTCTCAACCAAGCATAAATTATACGATTTCAATGCCAACCAATACATATCACAACAATACCATAATATGGTATACAATTTCATACTAGAACTCATAATCTCAAATCATCAGTATGAACATTCCCAATTTTGCATCATTTAGCCTAATCTCACAAGCATACCAAATTCAATTCTCAACCGTTTAATACCTATAGTTACCAAATATTAATAAGCATAACATAACCATATTTAAACACCTAACCAAATCCATATACACGTATATATTTACAACTAAAACAACCAAATTAAGCCAAATCTCATGGCTATATAGAAAACCAAAACATTTACATTTATAAGCCAATTCAAATGGCTAAATTGATTATCAATCTATAACCAAAATGACCAAAGTTCCTATACATGCCATATACTCAGAATACTTAAGTTCAAAAGTATCAAGTGATAGTTGGATAGTGTGATGAAGTCTCCTACAATCCCAAATCCGAGCTACCTTTGATTTCACTATAAAACATGAAAAATAAACAAAGTAAGTTATAAAGCTTAGTAAGTTCGTATAGTAATAAACTTAACTTATTAAATATGCACAATTTAAGAAATTGAAACATATCATAACATATCTCAATTTAAACCATTAGCCTACCACAATTTGTATTCAAAAGATTAGTTATACATTTCACAAATTTCTTTGATTCAGTGCTTGACCGGTTTACGTACATAACTGTGCCATATCGTATCAAATACACACTCATCCATATAATTGATTTACCCGTTGAACCATTTGAAATACTATCGAATACTCAGGAATCTCACACCCTATGTGCCACAAATATAGTCGAAGCTATCTCAATCTCGTATCACATATAATGCTCACACTAGAGCTATCAACGTGTCTGCTCACACAAGATGACGGTCATGATGAAACTACATGGTGCTGCTCACACAAGTTGACGAGAATCCGTAACACATGCCGGATAACTCAGCCACCTGTAAGACGTACTGACCAGCACCCAAATCACATTACCCCTAATGACATGTCATCTGTATCCTAATCTATTCCTAAGGTTCAACCGAGATTCCTCACTTATCTAATCGTCTTTGAATATGTTTGTAATGTTGTTTTACAATTTATGCAATATCAAAGCATTTAAAACACAATTATAACAAAGCTAATTACATACTAACTTACCTCAAATGCAAAAATGATGTAATAACTCGAATAATCTAAAATCTTGTTCTTTCCTTGATCTAAATCTGTATTTCTCCTTTCTTGAGCTAAATAATATCAAATTTAGCTTATTTAATAATCTCCCTATCCAATTTAGTCCAGAATACACATTAAGGCAAATTTACACTTTTGCCCCTAAGATTTCAACATTTTTACAATTTATCCTTATTTCATAAAATCACAAATTCATGCAATTCAACCAAAACCCATGCTAGCCAAATTTCAATTAGGTTCCTAACAGCCTAAAATTTTCATTTATTTCACAATTTAACCATGAAATTTATACATTTTACAATTTAACCCCTAGTTGAACATTTTACTAAAAATCACTTTACAAATGTTGTTTATCTAACAACAAGCATGCATTTTCTATCATCAAACATCAAAACACACCAACATTCATTAATATAAAAACCCTAAACCTTTAAAAATTTTGCAGATTAGTCCTTGGGCTAGCTAGATTAAGTTACAACGACTCCAAAAATATAAAATCATTAAAAACGGATTGAAAAACACTAACCATGCACCAAATTTAGCTTAGTCGAATTAGGACGCTCCCATGGAAGGTTTTAGCTTCAATTTTTGGTGGTTGAAAAACCATTTAGGAAGATGAAAACATCTTTTACCATATTTTACTTAGTTTAATTTATTAAATTACAATTTTAACCTTAATTTATAACATTTAAAACACTTAGTAATATGTCCAAATATGTCCACTCACATTAACCATGGTCTAATTACAACATAAGGACCTCTAACTTAAGATTTTATAGCCATATACACCTTTAGCTAATAGAATTCAAATTTTACACTTTACGCGATTTAGTCCTTTGTATCAAATTCAACACTCAAACGATAAAATTTCTTAAAGAAATTTTCACACAATCATTTAATCATACTGTAAACATTAAATTAATAATAAAATACTTATTTTGACTTCAGATTCGTGGTCCCAAAACCACTGTTCTGATTTGACTAAAAACGGGCTGTTACATAACAACATACTTACCCTTAAGGAAAAGAGTGAAATCACATATATGCAAACTCTGAAAATAATTGCAATCCTCTAACATTTGGAAGCATAGTATATTTCAAAAATAAATTAGTTGATCTTAGGAGCTATCTTTATGTCAAAGAATTTGGCAACAACATGGAAATATTTCTTCTTAAACAATCAAGAGAAAAAAAAAAGCGCACTCTCATTGAAACTCCTTTACCAGTAAGGGTAGATTAGAACTAGGTATCTCATTTGCGGTTATTAGATATAGAAGTATAATTCCCCTATAACACCCCATACACGACTAGGTCACCAAGTTTGTGCTACGGGATGCCACATTTGTTGCCAAAGCAATTACAATCTAATTTAAATATGAATACATGCAAATAATTATATTACAAATTTAAAATATATTATACAATAATTTCTGGGTCTTATACGAGCTTACAAAAGCTCTTGAGTTGACTCAGGATCAAACAGGGACCAAATTTTAAAAAATTTAAACTATCGGGTTAACATCACGACTTCAAGGGTTCCTCATCGCGATGCAACTCACTTACTTGATCCTATCGCGACGTTAAGTTCTCGATATCATGACGCGACTGTCTATTTCCAAAAGGCCCAAATGGTACAATTTTTATAACATCTGTACAAATAAGTCATACTTCAGATCAAGCATTTTAACAAGATACATGTTCCCAATTAGCTCAAATAAGACCATTTCATTGTCATTTTCATTAAAAAAACACCTAACTAACCAATTCAACTTAAAATCGAGTTATCTTATACTCTATTGCAACATTTCAACCATTTAACCCTTTCCAAATACTTAAGCTAAACTTTTATAAGAATTTAGAAATTTATAACATTAAACTCACATGGCATTACTAATTTGGGACACAAAATGACCATTTGATACAAAACTAATTCAAAACCTAGGTACGTGCCTTATATCAAAACATAAAGGAACTACACAAACTTTGCTGAGTCGATAGTTGTAGTTTGGATGCTGAACAATTCTCAATTCTTTGAGGTTCCCTAATACCTGCACACGAAATAACAAACCATAAAGCTCAGTGGTACTTTCATGATTCAAGTCATTTAAATAATATGGTAACAAGATAAATATACCATTGCAAAATCATATTTCAACTATGTAATATCAAGTGTTCAATTTCATACAATGCCATCAATTACAATCTAATTTATGCATATCATATTATTAATCTATTACCAATCATGCATATATTTACATCTCAATTGTTTCCAATTAATTATATAAATATAACATATCAAACCTTACTTTATATTAGCATTAATACATTCAATTCCATTTCAATTCAATTCATTGAACGTATCATTATCTCGTTTCCATATTGAATCTATTGATTCACAATATTTTTGTATCAACCCTCGAGGCTCATATAAATTGGTTTGCATGGAATTTCACATGCTATCGTGAAACACATTTCACATATATTTACCTCTAATACCATTCAATATTATCAGATCATTACAAACACCATTTAACCAATACACATTTTATATTCTAATTTCAAAATTCATTTTAATGTTTTGCCTAATGCAATGTTAGTAAAAACAGACTCGGACACACGGGTGAACTACACCACACAAAGGCACTAAAGTGAAAATCCCATAGGCATCAAATATATATATGATCAGTTGTAAATTCAGTGTTGTAGATTAAACTAATTAGCACACTTTAGAAGCTTGAAAACAAGCATTTTCAGTAAGTTTGAATTATGTTTTCTGAAGTTTTTAATAAGTTAATAAAATGTGCAAATTGAGTCTTTGATTAACCTTAGGGGCCGAATAAGGCCTAAAGGTGAGCAAATGCACTTTGTGAGTGTACAAGAGGCCTTTAGAAGGCATATTAAACTTATACTAGTTGTTACGCTACAACACGAGATTACCAATGTCACAACATAAGGAGCAGAATGGAGAAACCTCAAGGCTGCCTTTAATGTCATGACACAACCTAAGGGTGTCACAACATACCCCTGAAGATATCGAAAAAGGAATATATTGACTGCTATGTCGCTACACAGGTCCCAGTGTGTCATAACATATAACTTGGGATAGAAATCAAATACAAAATAGGGATGTTTTGGTCTGTGCAGTCAAACTTAAAGCTCGAGAACGTCAACTAACTTAGGGTTGAGGACGACAACCACTTGAACACTATAAATAGGCTCTTTTGGACATGTTATAGACATCATTCACTCAGCCTAGGTTTTCTTTAGTAAATTTAGTTTAGTTTTTCTTTTTCCAGTTTTAGAATTTATTTCAGTTGTTTTTCGTTATTCTCAAGAGATCTGCATTGTGGAAAGCATTCAAACCTTGTGTATTCATGATTAATCTCAATACAATTAGGCTCTTTCATATACTTTATACTATCGATTTAATTAGCATGCTTTCTCTTTATATTGATTCTATATTGTCTATGAAAACTATAAAGAACTAATCCCTTTATGGGGGATTACCGAGTGGAGGTATTATCTATTGACTATTTTTTAAGGTTACTCAACGGATCAACTATTTAAGAAAGGAAGAACTTGAAACAAACCCTAGGCTTGACAACCCTAGGAAGTCATCAAGGTTGGAATCAACCCAAAATTGGTATGACCCATCCGTAATCACCTTCACCCTAAGCCAGTCTAGACTGTGAGGTCGATAGGTAAGTACTCTTTGTTGACCCATTATGTTAGTGGAAGATCGAAAGATCCTACTAGAGTAGTGACTAGTTGATTGATAAGTAACCCGTAACAATAGTTGATGGGGATTACCGAAGCAAGCTAATCACCCATAATCAAGATTTGATTCATTCTCCTTTACTATCTCTTGAAGTTTATTTCTTTTATGATATATTTTTATTATTATAAAAACCCTAAAAATACTTTATTTTATGTTTTTGTACTATAACTAATCTAAAGTACTAATTAGATCTTTTAGTGTTTAAGTTAGAATTAATCTAGCCCTCGCCTCCCTTAGTACGATCCTTGGAGTACTCACCTACTCCGTTGTAAAACTATATTACAACTCGACCCGTATACTTACAGATATTGCCTTGTACTTCTATATTTTATTGTAGTATTCACACTTTAGACATTAGTACATCCAGAGACAATCAAGTTGTTGGCACTATTGCCGGAGAGGCAATGTCACTAGTTTGATTTGAGTTTTTGCATTTAAAAAAATGATTAGGAAATTTTTAGGTAATAGATCAAATTTTATTTTATTTTATTTACTAATCCTTTCTTTCTGGATTTAGTGTATGACTCGCAGTAGGGGCATGCCTATTGTAACAGCCATAGATCTATTGATAATAGTCTGAAGAAATCATCGACAGCAATAATAGCAGTAACAGTAGATGCAAGTTCCACCACCAACTGCTGGAAGTAATATACCACGTGAAAATCCACTATTTGGTGACGCTGACGATAATGTTTTAGGAAACCCATCAGCACCACAGTTGCCCGCAAATGTGTAGATGGCTCGTAACGAGAGAACCTTAAGAGACTATGCACTACCAAGTTTAGATATGGTTTAGGAAAGCATAACAAGGCCAATTATTGTAGTGAATAATTTTGAGATCAAGCCAACAATGATTTAGATGATCCAAAATAACTTGCAATTTAGGGGCACAATGACAGAGGATCCGAATCACCATTTAAAATGGTTTCTCAAACTTTGTGATACTTTTAAGTATAACAGGGTCACTGATGACGCTATTCATCTTCGGTTATTCCCCTTTTCTTTGATTGAAAATTCATTTTATTGGTTAGATTCACAGGCATCAGGGCTAACCACGACATGGGATGAACTTGCTGGAAAATTCTTACCGAAGTTTTTCCCTACCAACAAAATGGTTCAGATCAAAAAAGAGATTGTTGTCTTCAGACAGATGGAAGGAGAAAGTTTCTATAAGATTGGGGACATTTTAAAACGTTGGTTTAGAAATGTCCACATCACAGATTCCCTAAGTGGATACGATTGTAGGTATTTTATAATGGGTTGAATGCGAATGCATGATCTAGATTAAATGCAGCAGCAGGAACCCTTATGAATAGAATGTACAAGGATGCGTACAGAATCATTGAGAACATGTAATTAAACTCTTGTGAGTGGCAAATTAAACGATTCACAAATGGCCAGAAACTTGCCATGATAAAAGCTATCCAAGAGGATGATAAGTATTAACAGTTAGTGGATAGACTCAACCGTATCGAATCTACTTCTGCACCGTCTATGGATGGGGGAGACAAACTGCCCTTCCACTATATCAACAATCTTACTAAAGATGTAAATTACATCTAGAATATGGGTGGAAACCCTTATTTGAATACATATAATCCCGGTTGGAGAGATCACCCAGATCTGAGATGGAAAGGGAACCAAGGAGTAGGTAATAATTCAAATAAAACTAAAAGCACTAATTACCAACCCCCTTATTTGCAGAAACCCCAGGATAGGGACAACCTAAGTGACCATACTGAATGTGGTCAACATATGGATAGAATTGAGGGAGAGATGTAGTGAATGAGAATAGATGTCAAGCAAGTGCAGTCTAAGTGTAGCAATTCAACAAGAACATTGACTAAACTCTAGGATCAAATGAGCCATTTGATGAGCATGATGGGTAACACCAAAACAAAAATTAGCACAGGTATTCCCAACAACATTGAAGATAAACCACAGAGAGAAGCTAAAGAGCATATGAAAGCGATTGTGCTCCAATCAGGCAATGTATTAAGTAGCCAAAAAACCACTACTCCGAAGACAATTGTGGAAAATAATGACGATCCTCAAGTGGAATCCTTAGAGGCTAAAAATGAGCCAGAGCTAGAGCCAGAGGAGGTAACCACACTAGCAGCGGATACAAATAAGGAAATAACTAAAATTTTATCGGTGTAAAAATCTCATTCCCCTCAAGACTAGAGGAAAAACAAAAGCGGGATGATGATGAATTCGTAAGTTTCCTGGACTTGTTCAAAACATTAAATGTTAAACTGCCCTTAATCGAGATAATAGAGAAAGTTCCTAAGTACGCCAAGTTTTTAAAGGAAATTATGTTTAGGTGTAGGAAAATTAAGGTAGGTGAACAAGTTAGTATAAACACTTCTTGTAGCGCTATTATCTCAAGACGGGTTCCCCAAAAATTAAAAGACCCTAGAAGTTTTACTATTCCTATAGATATCGAGAGCATTTATTTTAACAGAGCTCTATATGATTTAGGAGCTATTATTAATTTGATGCCTTTATATGTCTTTGAAAAACTCGGGTTAGGGATCTTAAAAATACACATATAACACTACAGTGGGCTGATAGATCTTCAGTTCATCCAAAAGGTGTATTAGAGGATGTGTTAGTCAAAGTGCATGTTTCATTATTCCAGCAGATTTTGTGGTTCTTGATTTTAAGAAAGATTGTGAGGTACTGATCTTATTAGGTAGACCATTCCTAGCCACTTCTAGATCCACAAAAATGAATTGACTATGAAAATCAATGGTTGAGACTGAAATTTTTAAATGTGGCTATTAACCAACCAAGGAAGATCGGAGGAAGTTAGGGGAGCAATGTAAAAAATTATTTATCTCTAACATTCCCGAGTCAAGGGATACACTTCCTTTTATGCATGTAAAAAGAGTAAACAAGTTTAAGAAAAGGGACAAGCGAGCATGGGTGGAATAGTATGATGGATGATGGACTAATATTAATAGAAAGAGTAAACTATTGTATACTTAAGTAACTGTAGAGTTTAGATGTTAGCTTTTATTTGATAGATGTTCATTCAAGATAGACACATCCTCAAAGATGAAAATTTGGGCTAACATAGAGCCGGTGTCGTAACACTGCAACCTCAAGCCACGACACTTTGTGCAGAATGCAAGAACTAAAGACACCAACTTGACGTTGCGACACCATACTCCTATGTCTCGACATGGATGACAGTCTCCCCAAATTTCCAAACTAAAAGATCTGTCGCATCACAGAACCCTTGTGTCATGACATCGCTGTAATTTTCTACAGGGCTGACCCGACCCAATTGTCTAACTCGGTGGCTAAACATTTATTTTTGCACGATTTTTACCATTAAAAATACCTCTTTTATAACCCTAATACACCTCATAAATATATTTAACACTGCTTTACTCCTTAATTCTCTTAAATCATTAAAAAATTTTAAACCCTAAAGTCCCAATTCTCACTCTTTTCTTGGAATTAGTGTGAAATCCCTCATCATTCAAAATATTTTGATGTGGGAAACGAGGGGAGCACTCAAAGGAACGATAAACCAATGCGTACGGAAAGGACTTCAAAGATTTCTTCGAGGTTAAGGGTTCCTAACTCAAACTTGTTACTGTTCTAATAAATATTGCTTGATAAATTGATTTGGTTATTAGTTTAATCATGCCTTCTAGAAAAGATTTCTTCGTATATTGGAAAATATTTTACTGAATTACAAGGAAAAACCTTTATCCAAGAAATGAGATTTGATCCATCGATGATTTTGGGTAAAGACATATGGCCTTTAGTAATATATCATAGGTGGGAATGTTTTTGGATGATTCTTAAAGATAATTTTATGGTCTCTGTTGTTCAAGAGTTTTATACATCCTTAAGGGACCAAGAATCTAGAAATACTGAAGGCCAGGATATAGTAACTATGTGAGGGAAAGAAGTGCGAGTAACCCCTCTAATTATTTGTGACTTTTATAATGCTCCATACTATGAAAAAGAATTTATTGATGAAACTAATTTGGAATACTTTCAAGACATAGATATGGATAACATTATAAACCTCTTGACTGAAGATACCAATGTTCTTGTGTTGTTTCATCAAGCCATTATGTTTCTGGAGGCTAAAATGTGGATTCAATTTGTGTGCACTCAAATAATACCTACTTTAAATGTTTCTAACATTAATACTTTTTGAGCAGTCTTATTATATACAATCTTGTAGAAAAAGCAAGTGTGCATTGATAAATTGATCCACTAGAACATGAGGAGATGTATTAGTAGCCCGAAGGTGGGCATTTTCTTTCCCCATCTAGTGATGTCCTTATGTAAAAAGGCAGGTGTACCTAGACATCCACTGAGCAGTCGTTGAAACCATCTAGAAGTATCATCAGGGACACCTTGTTCCAACAATACATTGAGTAGAAATCCAAACAAATAAAAGATTGGAAAAAATGACAACAAGACGCAATAGCTACACCAGTTGCATCCTAGAGGTTAACACACTCTCAACAAGAAGTTGATGAAAGTAGTCATCGAAGGCTAGATTGGATGATACAGTGGATGTAAGAATCGGCACTGATTTTCCAAGAATTTTCTAGGCAAAACAACATCCCCAATTATACACCGAACATGTTTTGGCCAACAAATATGGAATAAGAAGTAGAGGGGCAAGAAAGCAAACAGGATGACAGAAGTGAGGAGATGGATTTTGAAAAGAATGATTGAACATTTTTATTTTTGGGAAGACCTATATTAAATTTTGGATGATTTTGATTTAGACTTTGTAGGAGTAGGATTAATAAGTAGATATTTTTGTTATGTTAAATTTTGTTTATGTTTTCTATGTAGGAACCCAAAACAAAGGAGACACAAACAATTCGAACTCTAAATGATCAAAGGAAGAAGAACCCACTATTAGCAGTTGGAGCGACCACTATCAATCGAGCAATTTCTTTCCTTATCTTTTTATGGGTTACACATTGAGGACAATGTGTCAACTAAAGTGTGGAAGGTAATGTAACAACCAGTTTTCAGTGAAATCGGAACAATAGTTTTAAGACCACAAATCCGATGAGTAAATTATTATTTTATTATTTTAATGTATATAGAATTTAATGGGGTCGTATAAAAATTTCGTTAAGAAATTTTGACGCTTGCATGCTTAATTTCGTGAAAAGGACTAAATCGTAAAAGGAGCAAAAGTAGAGTTCTATTAGTTAAAGGTATCAATTAGCTATGAAATTTAAAAGTTAGAGGACTTAGATGGTAATTAGGCCATTTACTATGTTATTGGACAAAGATGGACATATAATTAAGTGACTTTAATGATAAAAACAAAGGTTAAAATGGTAATTAATAAAATAAGAACAAAATAAATAAAAGAAAAACAAGTGTTCATCTTCCTAAATGGAATTCTCCACCAAAAATTAGAAAGAAACCTCTATTTTTGTACCTTGAACATTCGGCTAGCATTGCCCATTGCATGTAAGTGTTATTTTGTCTCGTTTTTAATGATTTTTATGCTTCTGGGATCATTGTAGCTTAACCTAGCTAGCCCAGAGACTAATTTGCAAAATTTTGGGCTTTTCCATGAATTTTATTTTATGATTCTTGAAGTTCCATGAAAGATTATGAGTCGTTACTGTTAAATAAACAAGTTTTATAAAGTGATTTTTGATGAAAATTTCATTTAGGGACTTATTTGTAAAAGTAGTAAAATTCTATGGTAAATTTGTGAAATGCTGATTTGTATGAGTTGATATAGGTCCCTAGTGAATTCGGCTAACATGAAATGAGGATATAAATGTTTAAATTTTCATTTACGAGCTTAAGGACTAAATTATAAAAAGGTTAAAATGTTAGGGGTAAAATAGTAATTTTGTAAAAATATGAAATGTTGACTGAATTGAATAATGAAAGTATTAAATGAATTGAATTTATCTATTTAGATCAAGATAGACCTCATAAGAATTTAGATCGGGGAAAAGCAAAAGCCTTAGATTGATCGACTACATTTTTACGCTTTGTTTGTCAAGGTAAGTTCATATGATTAAATAAAATTTTAATGTTATATTGATCTACATGTTCATGTATTATTTTCCATGTAACTAAATGATGTATATCCAATGATATCACGATGATTATCGAGCCCTGTTTTAACCTTAGGAATTCATAAGATACAAATGACATATCATTAGGGTTATCATGTTTTGGGTGTTGGTCTTGAATGTCCTACCGATGGCTGAGGTCCTGCAGTTGTTGCAAATATTCCATAGCTCGTGTGAGCAGTCTCGTGTAGCTTACATTCTAACCCACAGCTCGTGTGAGTAGGCTTATTTCACAACTTGTGTGAGCAACGATGTAAAAGAAAAGGAAATGTTACGGTTATATGTTTAGCACACTTCATGTGAGCTTTCCCGAGTATCCGATGATATTCTAAATGGTTCAATGGGCATGAAAAGGAAAGGAATGGTAAGTGTTCAAATTAATTATACCATAAATTTATGGAAAGGATTGAAATGGAAATGTTTAATGAAAGTATATTAATGTTCATGAAAATGATGAATTCAAAGGTAATATGTTCATGTACACCTAGCTTACCTTATGATAATTCAAGTGAATTATGTGTTAATGCACTAACATGTGTTGTTGATGGTGCTTAGGCTTGTACCAAGCTTATGGTTGGATCATATCATGCTTAATTTGAATATTATGTATTAAAATGGTAAATTATGTTCATGTTTTATGAACTTACAAAGCATTATGTGCTTACGTAGTTTTCTTTCCTATGTTTTATAGATAATAGAAAGCTCGACCGGTTTGGAAGCTTGTCAGAGATCTATCACACTATCCAGTTATTATATCGGTAGTTCTGGTGTTTTGGCCAAGGTTATAATGGCATGTATAGGTAGACTTGAAATGACATTTAGTTTAATGTTTAGTTGATAAGTTTGGCATATATACGTTGTTTTGGTTGATGTACTTTTGGTATTTTGGTGCCTTGTTGGTATGTGTTAATATGGCTAAGTTTTGATTCATGCTTCAATGGCCAATATGGTTTATGATGGAATAGTTTCAAAATGGTCAAGATAGGTATGTTTTAGAAAGGTATTGGACTTGATGTGCATGATTGAAATTTGGTATGTATACATGTTTAGGTAAGATTTTAATGAATGCATTTGAGGTGCCTTGTATAACATATTGGTTGAATGATAATGGTCTATTAAAGTGGTCATTTCATGCATGTTTTGGTCAGGTTTTGGTGCTTTGAGTTTGGGCACAAATTGCTTTTAGGTAAGTTCTTGTATTGGTGATGGAAATGACTTGAATTTGGCCAATTTCATGTCCACATGGCCTGAGACACGAGTGTGTGACTCAGCCGTGTGTCCCTTGTAGGTTTTAAGGTTTGCAAGTCAAGCTGTTACACGGCCTAGCACACAACCTGGCACACGGGTATGTGGCTTGGCTGTGTAACCCAACTTCAGAAGTTACATGGGCATAGACACAACCGTGTGTCCCTATTTCGATTGTTACACGGCCTGGCCACATGGTCGTGTGACCCCTGCAGTTTAATTTTTCCATTTTTTCTTAAATGTTCCAAATGTTTCCAATTTAGTCTGCAATTATTTCTAAAGTGTTTTTAAGGCCTCGAAGGCTCAGCTAAGGGACTATATACATGTAAATGAATGAATTATGATATGTTTATATTAACATTTGGAAAGATATGTTTTATGTTACATTTTTATGGGAATGCTTCGTAACCCTATTTCGACGACGAATATGGGTTAGGGATGTTACAGGTAATATAGAAAACTTGTTTATTTTCAATTTCTACATTTTTCTTTGATTTTTTCCTGGCTTTGGTGTGCTTGAGCTTGTAGAAATACAAGTGATTGGTTAGGAGCATGTACGTAGGTTGCTTGTGTTTACAAATAAATTTGGCATGATAATAGGTGATCTTAATTTTTTTATTATTAGACTACTAAGTTCTATATGTTACACTATAAATAGGTAATAAGCAATCAATTGTATCAAATGATATAGAAAATACAAGGAAACGAGCATGCTAATATGAATGACAAATGGTTGAATTTGAGTTTCTTTGGTTGATTAAATTTGTGCATATTGAGATATATAAGGATGATCAAAAACATTGTTTGAAACACATCCAGAGCCAAAAACCTTATCTATTTCTATTTCACCCTTAGTACCAAATTTTGAGCTGTTAACACTTCTTGATTAACCTCATTACAAACCCCGAGCCTAAAAACGTTAATTTGTATTTGTCATTTTTCTTTGGTCCTGCACTACACGACTGTAGATGTCTGGCCATATGTATTGAGGGTTAAGTAGATACATCACGGTGGATTTTGTAAAAATAGAGTGAACTAGGAAAGATTGATGTGATATAGGAACTATAAGTTAGCCTAATATTTGAAACAAAAAGAAAATTAGTAAGAGTAGAAAAAGTCCTAAACCAACGAAAAAACATTCATGAGTGAGATGTATTGATAAAGAAAAAAGTCAAAAAGTCACAAAATAAAGAAAAACTTGTTCATTAGCGCACGAAAACTCGTAAGGCTAGCCTTAGTTACTATGTCATGTGATGACTTCCTACATATGGAGAGACAAGGAAGGTGAGAGAAGGAGTAATAAGGCAATGAGTGGGTAAGGGTCACTAAGAGGGGAAAAATAGGGATCAATACAATGTTCCAAACTATTTTCGTGTTTGTAACCCTCTTGATGCTTACTATCTTTGAATTTCATACATGTACTAAGCCTCAGAACGTTACAAGTTGAAAAGTCCTATGTGACCCAAATATCCTTATACATAAATGGACCTCATACTAAACATACGCATAATTGACTATTTGTATTTTGTTCGAATAATAAAAGTACTTATATGATTTACTAATGGATCCCTACAGGTGAGACCCTTAATGCTTGTATACTTTGTAACATACTGAACTTAGATGTTTGTGGTTAAAAGTGGTAAATCAATTATCCATCATGTTAAAATTGCAAGTGAGTATAATTTGCCTAAGTCATGTGCTGCGAAGTAACTATTTGTATCATATTTGCTCAACTGTCATCATTTTTATTTATTGTTTTTGTACATGTTGCTTGAAGACAAGAACAACTTAAGTGTGGGGAAGCTTGATCTGTCGTGATTCGGTGTAGTAGATTAAACTAAGCACTTTAGGAGCTTGAAAACAAGCATTTTTAGTAGGTTTGAATTATGTTTTCTTAAGTTTTTAATAAGTTAATAAAATGTAAAAATTAAGTTTTAATTGACCTTAAGGGCCGAATGAAGCCTACTGGTGAACTAACGCACTTTGTGAGTGTATAGAAGACATTTAGAAGCCATATTAAATTGATACTAATCGAACATCGCAACACAGGATGACCGAGGTAACAGCCTAATTTTGGGTCTAGTCTGAACTGTAGTTTCAGGGCCACAAATCTGACGTAAAACAAATTATTTTTATTATATTTTTATGGTCTACAATTTTACAGAATGATTTCGTGAAAATTTCGTTCGAAAATTTCGACGTTTGGGCACTCAATTTAGTCAAAAGGACTAAATCATAAAGAGTGAAAAACTTGAGTTCTAGAAGCTCGAGGTGTCCAATTATTATGAAATTTTAAATTGGAGGTCCTTAAATGGTAATTAGACCATTGAATAATTTTTTGGACAAAAATGGACATGAAATAATAGAATATTTTTAAGTTAGGGGCATTTTGGTCATTTAGTAATTAAATGACTTAATAAACAAAATAAAAGCCAAAATTTATTGTCCATCTTCTTCCTTGGCTGAATTTTACATAAATAAACCATGGCTAGGGTTCTTCAATCTTCTAAGCTCGATTGTAAGTCCGTTCTATCCCCGTTTTTAATGATTTTTACGTTTTTTAAATCATGGTAACAAGATCTATCTATTTCTACCATTAATTTGAGTTATGGTTAAAGTCTAGGGTTTTTACCCATGATTAACATGTATGTATTTTGATGATTAATGGTAGAAAATGCATTTTTATGGTTAGAGAAACGACTTTTACTAAGTGATTTTCGGTAAAAATGCCTAAAAGGACTAATTTGTAAAAGTTATAAAATGTGTCATAAAAGTGTGTTTTAATGGAAATTGTGGGCCTTTATAGTTATAAAAATGGTTCAGCTAGGCTTAAAGTACAAAGAAATTGAATGAAAATCATTTTACGAGCTTAGGGGTAAAAATGTAAATATGATAAAGTTTAGGGGCAAAAATGTAATTTTTCAAATATAATTTTTGGGCTGAATTAGTATAATGATTAAATAAGTTAAATGTGATGTTTTAGATCAAGAAAAATGAAGTTCGGGCCTAGAACGAGGGAAAACGAGTAATTAAAGGTTAGGTTCCTCTTTACCATTTTGGTGTCGAAGTAAGTTCGTATGTAAATAATGCTATCCTATGTTTGTATTTTAAATATTCTAAATGCTTTGATAATGTATGAAATAAATGATTGGTTCTATGGTTGTATTTGACGAAATTCGGATAAGTGAAAAAAATCTCGTTTGAACATTAGAAATAAAATAGGATACGAGTGACATGTCACTAAGGATATTTGTGATATATGTGTGATATATGTGTGATATATGTGTGATTATGTGATACAAGTACCGGTCTCATACGTCTACCAGTGGCTGGGTAGTCCGGCATATGTTGCGGATACCTGACAGCTTGTGTGAGTAGCACTGCATAGTTACGTCTTGATAGTCAGCTCGTGTGAGCAAGCCCGAGATTTGCTCGAGAGCGAGCATTCATGTGATATGAGATATGAGGTAGATTTAGCTACATTTGTGGCACTTATGTGCAAAGACTTCCCGTGTATCCATTTAGTATTCCAAGTGTTCAATGGGTATGCCAAAGATGAGAAAGTAAGTGGTTATGTTACAAGATGGTACAGGTATGTACGTAAAGATTTTAAGTATTGACTTCATGTTATTGTGAGTTATGATCACTATGAAAGTGACTTTGAGATAGCCCTATGATTGTTGATTTATGGTCATGATGTATAAATGCATGGAAACACGATTGATGACTATATGTCAGGCCTTGGAGGCCCAATTGATTGGTGAGATAGTAAATGTTGTTTATTTGAATTGTGATTTATCGGTTATGAAAGGAAATATTGGCCTAATTGCCTATTAAAACAGTTAAGAAAGTATGGAAAGAAATAGTTATTACAATTTGAAATATGTTGAGCCATATGCATGAAAACATGAATATACATAAGTAACGTGTACTTTTACTAAGATGTTTAAAATGATTTGCTAATTATGAAACATGCTACAATGGAGAAATTATGGCTGCTAGACTAAAAGTCGAGTAATGTTAAATTATTTTGATAAATCAAAAAAGAGTAAACATGTGAATAGGTTATATTACAACCTTGAGATTTATAGTTGTTTTTATATTAACTTGTGCTTATATTGTCAAGCATAGTATATGACTAGCATGAGTTGCTCGTTATTTTCATATAGACTTACTAAGCTATATAGCTTACCCCCTTCCTTTCCATGTCTTATAGGTTAATTTAGCTAGCTCGGGTTGGAGACCGTCAAAGATGCCATCACACTATCAAGCGATCATTTAGGTATAAGTGAACACAAGTATTTTAAGTTTATGGCATGTATAGGGACTTCGTCTTTTGATTAATTATGTCATTATTAATTTGGCCAAGTGTGTTGGTTTATAGTGATTTGGTGATTCATTTTGTATATGGCCATGTTCATATTGATTATTTGGCTGTAAATCTATTCATATATACATGCATGTGCCAAGGTCATACATGATGTGGTTAAAATTGTTTGGCATAAATGAATTGTGGATGTGACTATGGATGTTTGATGATGGAATTGTGAGTGACTGGCATGATAATAACTAAGACATGAGTATGTTAAATGGAAGTAAACTTCAACTTTTAGTGCATTCAAATTTATAAATTTGGCTTGACAAAGTATGAATTTTTATGCATGTATTTGTAAAGATGGAATGATCATGATCATGTCTTGTTTTTGTATGTTTTAAGTGCTCAATTATGCTATGTTAAGTGCCCTTGAAGTCATGTATGTGTTTGTGCAAATAAGGGTGGCAATTGGCTTGGAAAATAGCCTTATATTTGTCCACACAGGTAGACACACGGGCAAGTGTCTAGGCCGTGTGTGACACATGGTCAGCCCCATGGGCATTTGATCCGGTCGTGTGTCCCCTACACCCTAATTAGGTAAAACAAAATGCCCAGTAGTAAACATACAAGCAGAGACACGGCCGTGTGTCTCAGCTATGTGAAGGATACAGCCTTAGCACATGGGCGTGTGACTTGGCCGTGTGCCCCTATTCTGCAGATGATATCATAAACAGAGAGTTACACGGGCAAAGGACACAGGCATGTCCCAAGCCATGTAACAACCCGAATTAGGGCCCCGTCGAAATAGTGGTTTCGGAACCACAAATCTGATATAAGAAATTTTATTTTTATTATTTTTATGGTCTACAATTTCACGGAATGATTTCGTGAAAATCTCGTTCGAAAATTTTGACGTTTGGGCACTCAATTTAGTCAAAAGGACTAAATTGTAAAAAGTGTAAAAGTTGAGTTCTACGTGTTAGAGGTGCCAAATTGTTATGAAATTTTAAATTGGAGATGGTTAAATGGTAATTAGACCATTGGTTAATTGTTGGACAAAAATAGACATGAAATGGGTGTAATAAAATATTTTTAAGTTAGGGGCATTTTGGTAATCTAATAATTAAAAGAATAAAATAAGCTAAAATAAGCCAAATTTGGCCATCATCTCCTCCATCCAGCCGAATCTACCATGGAAGCCATGGCTAGGGTTTGGTTCAAGCTTCCAAGCTCATTTGTAAGTGTTCTTGAGCCTTGTTTTTAATTTTCTTTACATTTTTTAAGTCCCAGTAACTCGATTTAGCTATTTCCACCATTATTTTAAGCTAGGGTTTGTGTTTAAAAATTTACCCATAGATGACATGCAAGTGGTAGAATATGAGTGTTGGGTGTTAAATAAACAACTTTTGCTAAGTGATTTTCGGTGAAAATGCTTAAAAAGACTGTTTTGTAAAAGTTATAAAATTTGTCATAAAAGTGTGATTTAGTGGAAATTAGGGGCTGCTATAGTTATGCAAATGATTCGGCTAGGCTTAAAATTCAAGGGAATTGAATAAAAATCATTTTACGAGCCTAGGGTCCAAAGTGCAAATAATTGAAAGCTTAGGGGTCAAAATGCAAATTTTTAAAAATATGATTTTTGGACCCATATGAATAATGTGACTAATTAATAAGCTAAATGTGATATTATAGATCAAGGAAAATGAGATTCGGGCATAGATTGGAAATGAATGAGATTATGGACTAAATCGGAATAAATAGCCGTACTCGCATTCGAGGTAAGTTCGTATGTCAATAATAATGCAATAATATCATTGTTTATGCTTGAACTTAAATTGATGTGCTAACATTATGTGATGAATATTTATATAGTTGATATGATGATTGTATTATGTGACAAATGTCTAAATGTTATTATGAGCAATGCCATGTTTATTTCATGAATATGAGAATGGTGAATTGGTAAGCATGAATGATATTATGGTTGTTGTTCACGACATGACAAGCAAGTGCGATAAGGATACTATGTGCAAGTGTGGAAAATCTCGTTTGAACCTTAGGAATAGTTTAGGATACAAGTGACATGTCACTAGGAAATAAGAGATCCAAGCTCGTTGAGTTGGTTCGAGTTCGTGAGAAATCCGAACTTATTGAGTTGGTCCAAGTTCGTAATATATGTGAGGCATCTGAGCTCGTTGAGTTGGTCCGAGTTCATTATGGATGCGATGCATGTAACATCCGAGCTCGTTGAGTTGATCCGAGTTCACTATGGATGTCTACATGTTATGAGGTACCTTTGGCTACGTATGTTTATATGGCACTTATGTGCAAGTTTTCGTGTATCCAATAGTATTCCAAGTGTTCAACGGATATTATAATGAATGATGCGATGAAAGTCCCGAGATGGGCATGGTAATGAAGGTAAAGTTATTCGATATGATACAGATATGTACATGTACGTATGTTATACTCATGAGTAATGCTTTGTTATAGGATGATATATGACAAAAAGGTATATTCATGTATATGTATATGAATATTTGATTGATGAGCTAGAATGCTTGAATGATGAATAATCTTGGTGATTATGTTATTATGCCATCATATGATAGTTATCATGATATTGCACTAAAACTGTTTTGGACATCAACAGTTGTGTCATTTCAAAAATCCACCAAAAATTGTGGAAATTGAATTAGAGACTAAATAAGATATGATATTAAATCTTATTGAATCTAGTTTCACATAGAAGAATCAGTGTAAGCAAAAGAGTTTCATATTATGAGATATTTGAACTTTTGTGAGACAGAGTCAGAGTGCTTTTGGGCTCACCTGTCTCAAATTTGGAAAATCACTAAAAATTGTAAAAAAATTATTATGAGTTATAATTTATATTACTAAATCTTTAATGAGTCTATTTTCAAGAGAAATAAACGGGAACATTAATCAAATCCTGTACTAAGAGATAATCGATTTTTATTAAATAAGGGTCGAAGCTATCAAATAGTAGAATAAGGGAGACTTTAATGAATAAACTTTACTTATTGGATAATCCAAAAATTCTAAAAATTTTATGGCAAGAAGATATGTGAGTCTAGTTTCAGATAAAATTAGTGGATCTAAATTTTGAGTCCTGTAACTCTAGATATAAATAATTTAGTGACTATGACTTGAGAAAACAACATGACCAAAATATAAGTAAAAGTATAATTATGGTTATATTACCATGGAATCATGTTAATAAATTGCTTATTATTTTGATATGAACTTACTAAGCTTTAAGCTTACTCCCTTCTCTTCATTTCTTTAGTGTTGTTAGGTTAGCTGTGGGCAGAAAATCGTTGGAGGTAGCACCACACTATCAAGGTATCGCCTTTAGAGTATTGACCTATACGTTAAGTGTTCTCAAGTGAGTGGTATGTATAGGGACCTAGTTATCATGATATGTGCTTATAATGTAACCAAATGTATTGGCTCATATTGTTTATGGTTTGTAAGTCTATTTATCCATGCCATATGTTGATGTCTTATGATGTGTTTAAGTGATCATGCTTGTTCAACAGGAAGGAGTAACGTTGTGACATATATACATGGTGATTGCCTCAGGACCATTTAAAGTGGTCATGACCCTAGACTAAATGTATAATTTGGTATTCAAGTTGATAATGATTTATCGTGAATGTTTGCTTAATAAGTAAAGGTTAAAGGATCATGGATAATTGGTAAAAGTGGTAATCAAAATGACAAGCCCAATGTACATGAATTGTTATGTTTGTGTCTAAATGAAGGATGGTTAATCCTTAAATTGAGACTATAATATGTGCTTAAGGAGTGTTTAAGTGTATGAAAATCTAAAGGCAACCAAGGGCTTAGAAAATACCTAGGTGTTAGCCACATGAGCAGAGACACGGCCGTGTGTCTCAGCTGTGTGGAGGACACGGCCTAGCACACGGGTGTGTGGCTTGGCCGTGTGGTTCAAATTGTTTTACTGACGTCATAAACAAAGAGTTACACGGGCTGAGGACACGAGCGTGTGTGACCACACGGCCCAACCCACACAGGTGTGTGACTCTCCAAAGAAGAAAATTTGTTAAGTTGTCCAAAGCTTATCGAAAGTTCTCGATTTAGTCCCGAACCGCCCCGATGTATGTTTTAGGCTTCGAAGGCCTATATAAGGGACGATATACATGTGTTTGAAAATTTTTAATTTTGGACGAAATTCTGTGACCCAGTTTTACGTGTTTGTGAATGTTTAAGTCCGATAACGCCTCAAACCCTGTCCCAGCGTCGAATACGAGTAAGAGGTGTTACAACACGGGCGTGTGTGACCACACAACCTACCCACATGGATGTGTAACTCCCCAAAATAAGAAAATTTTCTAAGTGTTGTAAAAGTTCTGAAAGTTCTCGGTTTAGTCTCGAACCACACCCAATATATGTTTTGGGCCTTGAGGGCCCATATAAGGGATGGCATACATGTGAATGAAAAGTTTTAAATTGGACGAAAATTCATGTCTCGATTTTGTATGATTGTGTGAATTTATGTTCGGTAATGCCTTGTACCCTGTTCTGGCGTCAAATACGAGTAAGGGGTGTTACAACTGATGTTGCACATAGGAAGTAGAATTGGGAAACCACAAGACTGCCTTCAATTTCGTGACACAGTCATGCTGTGTCATGATATACTCCTGAAGATGTCCCAAAAAGAGTGCATTGACTGCTATGTCATGACACAGGTCCTAGTGTGTAGCGACATCGAATCTGGGATGGAAATAAAATATGAAATAGGGGCATTTTGGTTTTTCACAACCAAAATTAAAGCTCGGGAATGTCAACTAACCTAGGGTTGAGGACGACGACCACTTGAACTTTATAAATAGGCTCATTTGGCACATTTTATATACATCATTCACTTAGCCTAGATTTTCTTTAGTAAATTTAGTTTAGTTTTTTTTTCTTTTTTAAGTTTTATAATTTATTTTAGTTGTTCTCCGTTTTTCTCAAGAGATCTTAATTGTGGAAAGCATTCAAACTTTGTAGATTCGCGATTAATCTCAATACAATCAGACTCTTCCATATACTCTACACTATCAATTTAATTAGCATGCTTTCTCTTTATATTGATTCTATATTGTCTATGAAAACCATGAGGAACTAGTCCCTCTTTAGGGGAATTAGCAAGTGGAGGCATGATCTATTGACTATCTTGTAGGGTTACTCAACAGATCAGTTGTTTGGGAAAGTAAGAACATGAAACAAACTCTAGGTCTGACAACCCTGGGAAGTCATCAAGGTGGGAGTTAACCCAAAATTGGTATGCCCATTCGTGAACACCTACCCTAAGCCAGTCTGGATTGTGAGGTCGAAAGATAAGTAGTCCTTGTTGACTCGTTATGTCAGTGGAAGATCAGAAGATCTTGCTGGGTAGGGAATAGTTGATTGACGAGGAGCCTAAAAAGGCAATTGATGGGGATTACCGAAGTGAGCTAATCATCTATAATTAAGATTTGATTCATTCTTCTTTTTCTATCTCTTGAAGTTTATTTCTTTTATGATATTTTGTTTTATTATTATAAAAACCCTAAAAATCATTTATTTTATGTTTCATACTATAACTAATTTAAAGTACTAATTAGATCTTCTAGTTTTTAGGTTAGAATTGATCTAGCCCTCGCCTTCCTTGGGTACGATCCTCGTAGTACTCACCTACTCCGTTGGAAAACTATATTACAACTAGAGTATACTTGCAGATACTGCATTATACTTTCATATTTTATTGCAGTATTCACACTCTGGACGTTAGTACGTCTAGAGGCGGTCAATATACGTATTCAAATACATCCTTCCCTCACACTAAGGTTTTTGAAGAGACAATGAATACTCGATGATCTGCAACAGATGTTTGATCCTGAAATAAGATATCATAATCTCCACATCATCAACTATCTCATACACACACACGCATATGATTTTATTAGCATGCCAACTATATCCTAGCATTTTACTAAGTTCACATGGATATCAACCGTTCATATATCATAATCTCATTTCATTTCATCATCAGTTCATGTGCATATATATAAATATTAAATATCATATTACACATCATATATCAATAATCTCACAGTCTTTTATACTATATTTAGTTCAATCCAAATTCCCAATATTCAACGTCATTCAATATCGTCAACACAAGTCAATTCATATAACTTGTTATTATAAAATTCATATCATTACATATTCCACACCTTTGTTCTGTACCATTTCTATCATCGATTCATAATATATGAAATTTATCAATTTAGATATTAGTTGTTTCTATTTTATTCAATTCAATCAAATTTTTCAATATTCAGTTTCACCAATCACGAATCAAGTCATAAGATAGTTAATCATCTTACCTCGATAACTAATATGCCACAATCATGCATGTTTGTAATATATATATATATATATATTACTCGAATCATAAAAGTACAAACTGAATCCTCTCGTCACTCGTTGACGACTCAGGCTTTTCCTTTCCCTCTTGACGGCTCAATGCCATCTTTGCCTATGTTTAATAATTCAATAAATAAAACCATATCATATTTCATTCAATTTACATTCAAATACAAAGCCAAACATATTTTGCAGTTTATTCAATTTAGTCTTTGTACTCGGGATATGCATATTTTTTCAATATCTAGCTTCAGATCAAGATCCGATTTTACATTCTTTTAATAGGGACCCTATACTTCCTATTCATGACATAATTTCATAATAGATTTTAAATTTATTCAATTTGCTCCCTAATATTACAAATTTAACTGACAAGCTTATTTAACTTTACAATTTAGTCTTTATCATGTCTACGCTTAATATCTATAAAATTCAAGCATAATTCAGCAATTTCTCAACAATGACAACTTGCTAAAAATTCAACAACTGAATAAATTGATACATGAATTAGCTAAATCAAACTTTCATAATCATAATTTTATAAAAAAAATTACACAAAAAAAACTTAGTTACCTTGAAAATTTGATTGTTGAAGCTTAAGCTCCAAAAATGAAGTTTTCTCCCGATTTTATTCTTCGGTACAGGGGAAGAAGATGAATACTCATCTTTCATCCACTAACTTGGCTTTTATATAAAGGTTATATGTTAATTATCTTTAATTAATTAGTTTATTAAGCTTTATTATACTAATATTCATATTAATTAAGCTAGTGGAAACAACCATTTAACATCCACTAATTCATGATATATAATGATTAAATAACCATTTTGGGTGTTTGGATAATATCTATTTAATTTTTTTCTTAATTAAAACTCAATAGTTATTGGATTTTTACAATTTAACTCATGACCTTTAATTAATTAATTTTTTAGTTAAATTATTTAATCGAACTTTATTATAATTTCATATTAACCCTATAAATATTTCCATTTTATATTTATTGACTCGGTTTATAAAAATATGGTTCTAAAACCGTATTTTCCGACACCATTGAAAACTGAATTGTTACAATCCCAATACTGCAACACACTTGAATTCCAAGCTCTAGGATATACGAGAAATACTGTTGGTTGCTTCAGGACTGGAAGGGGAAATGAGACTATGCCTAATGCAGGACTAAAACATTCGTCGCATTCTCCTTGGCAACTGCGAAAGCTAAAATTGGATCTTTAAACCATGGCTGGATGATATTGCAAAGCTTCAACATTTGGTAACAATCAATTCAAGTAAGAACTAGAGATGATGTCCACTTGACTTCATGGAAGTCAGAAAATGGACATCTTTTTGTTCTCGTTTTAAGTTGATAAATATCTTAACGGTTTGTACTACTGCCTGTTCATGTGTGTGTAAATATTGGTGGAATTCTAAACGTGTGAATATATAAGTGACTACTCTTTTTAATGTTCAAAAAAAAATGTGAGTGTTGCATGCATACATTAATTTATGTGATGTATTTGACTAATTAAGACCTTATACTATAACTGTAAAATTTTCCTTTCTCAAAATATATAATGAAATGATTTAATATGCCTACAAAAGGATTCTACATTTTAAAACATTTTTTTTTCCTAACAAGAACTTGCTGGCTAATTTCTAAACTGGAAAAAACACTTTTCACAGTATTATCAATTACATCATGTATAACACTTGGTGGAGCAAAAACTTGTTGACATCTCACTAGTACATGAAGAATCCCAAGCTAGGCTTGGCTTCCAAGCATCTCCCATAACATTCATAGGTAAAGGCATACTGATGGGAAAATCAATGGACCTAACACCACCCCACTGATCATCACCATGGCTTCCAACATTCATGCTTTTAAATAGGGAACTTTCATGGTCTCCACCACTCATAATGTTGTTCCCTTGCATCTCATGTGGCAATGTCTCTGTGAAGCCGCCACCAAAATGTAAACCATCTGTGGCCCTACCACAGTAATGATCTCCAAGCATGGAAGATAACATGTTTAGCAACATAGAAGTAACATCAACAGCTCTGGAATCTGTTGAGGTATGGTCAAGAGGTGTAAAAACAAGACTAGTGAGGTCCCCGTTTGACATTGAATGTTGAGGAGGCTTGTAAGGGACAAAGTCTAAACTGGAAAATGCACCATTGGATGTCTGCAGCAGGTCAACATTAAGGTTTAAACTGGCTTTTCCAGTCAAGGGCATGCTGGGCACCTCAGATATCGATGATGATGATGTTTCAGGTGCTTGAGAAACCCGCGATTGAGAAAGTGCTCTTTGAGCCGTGGAGTTGGTTTTCTTGAATATCCTGCATATCGCCCATGCATCCTGAAAATATATAGACAATGATCGATATATAACAATAAAGGAGGGGAACTAGTCACTGATTGACACCAGCTTTCGGATTCAAACCCGTACTTACATTGGGAGGAAGGGTTTTCTCTAAGAATATCTTGGGAGGTGCGGAGTCAGCAAGAGAAGGCAACCTAAACTCATGCATCATCCAGTCAGTTTTGACCCCTTTGGTTGCTCTACCTTCGTAGAAAACAAGAGATTTCTTCAAGCCAATGCATTTGCTGCCTTCTGAGGAATATATGGGGCGGTCAGTGCCAGTGGCTTTCCAAAACCCTGCACCAGTTACTCGGTTAGGCCTTGTACTGTTTCTGTATTTTCTATCCCTAGGACAGTAAAAGTACCACTCTTTCTCTCCGGTGGTCGCCATTTCTTCATAAAAAAATACGAACCCATGTTAGATTCCACACTATATAAGAGCTTTAAACACTAAAAACATATTTGTATGTATGTATGGTATTAACTTACTTGGAAGATCCCATGGATCATATTTGTAAATGTCTAGTTGCTTAATAAATTCCATTGAAGGAGGGCGCTGTTGTACTTTTCTTTTAAGATAAAACCCAACAAGCTCTTCATCAGTTGGGTGAAATCTAAACCCTGGAAGCATTATTTCTTCCATTTTATCAGATCCACTTCTCTCTTTCATTCTTTTTTTTTTTTTTTGCCTTTTTCTTGCCTATATTAAAAAAACCCTAGAAGGAAAAAAAACGGAGAGCTTGACAATGAAGGAAACCTTAAAGAAACAACTAAACTTTAAAGAAGGGATATATTATGGGCTTAAAGACAGAAAGTTGAGAGCTTAAGTTTTCACTTAATTTGAAGCCAATATATGCTTCCTGAGGAGGGTTGTTCTCTCCGTAGTATCAGCCGCATTTTATGGTGACTTTTAAAACCAGTGTCGCTATACGTGTCTTGCGAGGATCCCCTTGGCTGACTAAAACAAAGATGGGGTTAATTTTATCACAAGTCCTCAATATGGATAAAATTCGTGAACCTACAATATGTACAAATAACAAATTGGATATATTGTGTTAAGAAAAACAGAGTTATTAAAATTTAGGAAGATTAATTTCTTTATATGTCATATTCAAATTGTCGTATATGTAAGTTTAAATTTTTATTTGTATGTTTTATATCAAATTTTAAACCAACATATAATACTTAAGTTAACAGTTAAATTGATAGAAAAATTTAAATGGTATTAACACTTTAAAGACTAAATTAAAGTATTAAAAAATTACATCTTATAAAATTAACCCACAAAGGTGAAGGGAATGGCAATTTGGGAAACTTACTCTTACTTTTAACCATAAATAATTACCAAGAAAAATAGATTTGGTTCAAGAGAAAGAGACAATTCAATTCTTAAATTACTTGTACCTTACTATGAACCAAATTTAAGGATTTGATTAATCCAAATGGAAGAATCTCAATAGAAGCTGCAAAAATGAGCATATGAATCTGGGGATAATAACATAACTAATATCTTCAAAAAAAAAATTTAATGCAAACCCCATGATATATTTATTTTTGCCTATCCAGTTTGAAGTCGATACAAAAGAACCCAAAAAAACATATAATAATTTTATGGTCTTTGGTTTGAATTCTTACATAGAAACATGGACCCAAACCAACTCCCAATACACACAATTCAATGAGATGAAATATAATACATAAATATTATAATATTAAAGTACTATAAAGTTCCTATGCGATTGTTTCAGAATCCAAAAATTCAGCTTCTATTCCATTCCCAGAGCTTCTATCCTACTGATTTTGTCAGATTTATAATATATAGTATTTCCCGTATCAGTAAAGAGATAATATTATAAACACACAAATTAAGGTGGTAATTCATCAAGTTTAATGCACAAGTTAATTGGGACCACTTGCCCTAAACTCTGAACATCTCTGTTGACCATTTTTGGTGAAAAACTCGCCTATCATTCAGAGTTATAGAATTCAAACCCCTAAAAACCAAATCATTTTACTTTCTGGACCTATATCTGTAGACCAAATCAAGACCAAAGGCTTTCACAAATAACATTCATTATTCTTTCATCATACTCTCTTGTTTAATTTTAATAGGCTTATTTCACTTGCATAGTTTGCATATATAATATGTACATGAGTATGGAAAAAGGAATTTAAATAAATAATCTAGTTGTATTAGACACTTATATTGTATCCTACTTATACTATGAATTCATGCTGTTTAATATTTCACTCTTAATCCAAATGTCATATAGAATATAAATATACATTGATATAATTAATGGATTCACGTTGCTCCGAAGTAAAAAGTTGAATCTAAAAGGTATTTTAATTTTTCTAATATAATTAAAATTTATATCTGATTTTATTATTTTACTTTAGCATAATTTTATTATTTACTTTTATAATATTATTTTTTAATTCAAATGGTTGACATTTTTACTTAAAAACAACACCTCCAACTAATTATCTTCATGTGGATCTTTATTTTTATTTTTTTTGTATTATAAGCATGGATGGTAATATAGTAGATTAAATGCGGGCATTGCCTTCATCTTCGCACATGTTTGTATGAATATAACAAATATCTACACCTCTTTGTTAATAATTTTTTAAATTCATTTATAAAAAATATATTCATATTATTTATGAAAATTGTTAGTATCAATTACATGTTTCAATTACACCGTCAATTCTGATTCACTTTGCTACTAAATGGTTGTGCAATTTGTTGAAAAACATGAAACTAACAATTTGGTATTAGAGGAAGTGTCCACTCCCTTGCCCATCAAATTTGTGTAGAAAAAGTTTATATATTTAGATGTTGACAGTTTATTGAATCTTATATTTGGTCTATTATGATTAAATGGAGAATATTGAGCCCATTATGGAAGATCACTCTCTTTGGGAATTCAAATATTTTTACTTGATTTGGATTGAAATTCTCCAAGGTAATCCCTTAGATTATGAATTTTGGATTAGATAGTGATTCTGTTGATGATCTGTCAAGATTCCATCTTTACTTCATATGTTATTATATTATATTACTCTTATGGTATACTATTTTATTGGGATTGTATTAGATCTTCTATTGTAAGCAAGACTCGAAATCAATGTCTATATATTTGAGAGACTTGCCTAGGAAAATGTACTGAGTGTTAAGTACTTAATCTATTCTTGAGAGAATGTTTTTGTAAGAGTGTTATTTTTATAGTGAAACATATTGTTGTGGTTTTACTTGTTGTGGTCACAAGGGGTGATCATAGTGCTGAGAGTATTGTAACTTCAAAGTGAAAGGGTGAGAGAAACGATCATGGTGTTGTGTGGTTGAGTCAGTTCACTTTGTAATTGTTGAAGAGAATGAATATTTTTCACCGAGTTAGGCTTCGCAGACGTAGGGAAACCGAACTATGTAATCATTTTCTTGTGTCTTGTGTGTTTATTATTTTTCATTTAGTGCTTGGAGAAGTGCCCACCATCTCAATAGTGGCAAAACTAGGGGGTTGGCAGGGGCCTCGATCCCCCTAAAATGAAAAAATTTCCATATAGCCCCTTTAAGGTTTTTAAAATTTTAAATTAGTAAAGGTAAAGTTGCACTTTGGCCCTCCTAAAAATATAATTTGATTCGTCATTTAAAAATTATAAAGATATAGTCTATTAAAATGGTGAAATTGTTTTTTATCATAAAAATTATAATTTAATTTCGGCCCCCTAAAAAATTTTCTGGTTTGGCCCCTACACCTCAGGCACCAATTTGGTTGAGTATCTTTTGCTCTTAGCAATGCCCTTTTTGCTAACACAATTTGTAACATATGTTAGCATATTTTGACACATTTGTGTATCTTTCTATATCTCTTTGAGAATTTTGAGGAACAATTATATGGATATGATATTGTTGAGTATCATTCAATGATTTTATTTGAAGAGCTTATGTGTGATCAAGTTACCATATTTATATGGATATGATATTGTTAAGTATCATTCAATGATTTTATTTGAAGAATTTATGTGTAATCAAGTTACCATATTTAAGGAGATCTAATTTCTATAGAAGCTCAAATTGAGAAGATCTCTACTTATATGATGTCATATAGAAGTCTAACTAATGCACAGTTCTACTAGCATATCCTATTCACACTAGCTAAAAGATTACAAGTCAACAATAATTGTTTAAGAAGACATGTATGTCGTGTTATGTACTAATTAAAATATCACTTATTTTGTTCATTGATAAATTCATATATTATTTACAATTGTTTTTTGTGCTCAGTAATAAAACACTATTTATTCAAAATCATGTTCAAAATACAAACATGGGCCAAGAACTTGATACAGGGAATGCTTAGTGTAACACCTTATACTTGGTCTGATCGCTCGGCATGAGGTATGAGGTATTACAACTATAACACTTTGACATCATTCACAAATAATTAAAAATAACCAAATAATCAATTTACTATCATTTTCATGTTATTCAAATCAAAACAAGACTTAATTCAAGTTAACAAAACATTTAAAACAAACTAGAAACAATTTTGGATTAAAAGGAAACCTTTACAAAAATTTGAGTAAAAAGTGAAAACAAGGGTCACATGGCCGTGTGGTCAAGCCATGTGATAGAGCTCAGCTCGTGTGGCTCAAGAACACGTTCGTGTGCCAATCCGTGTCACAATACTTAAACCATGTACTCAAGGGTCACATGGTCGTGTTCCAGGTCGTGTAACTCACTATGATTGTGTGGACAAACCTGCACCAAAGTTTAATAGGCCACATGGTTGTGTCATGTAACCGTGTGGGGCATACAGTCGTGTGGCAGACCGTATCACAAACCATGTGTACCCAAAAATACCTTCAAACTAAAGCCATTTCACCTACACTTCCTTAGACACCAAGCCATGAAATTACCATCACATAACCTCTTCAAAATGTACCAAAATATGCCAATTCAGATCCAACCTATGTGCCTAACCAATACGCCTTCATTGGCACCATAATTCAAGCATAAACAACAACTATCCAAACCAAGACATAATCAACATGTTAACTTTATTCAATCCTTAATTAAGTCTCAAATAACATATGCCATAATCAACCATTATACCCAACTTTCAAATGAAAATATACTTCAACCAAAGTTCATAAGTTACCAAAGTAAAATGGTCATTTCAATGACAAATCTTCAAGAAAGACAATAAATGATAAATTACCATTTCAAGATACCAAAACACAAAATAAAAGTTTACATCCCAAATGACACAAGTCATCACCAAGTTATTTAATAACATAAACATATCGAAACCCTATTTACATGCCATTTACAACCGAGCCAAAATAAACAAATAACTACCGAAAGAGTTTTCGGATAGTGTGATATCTACTGATGTTCCAATCAACAGTAAAAGTCTAACAATCTATAAGGAAGAGATCCAAATAGAGTAAGCTTACGTAAAGCTTAGTAAATTTGTAAAACATAACATCACATACCTGTCAATTTAATTTACAAATCATACATAACATAGAATTAACATTCCTTTGTCTTGTTTCATCATTCCAACTATACGAAATGATTAAGCCTAAACAGATCATATCACCAATACATAATATGTTAAAAATCACATACCTATACATAATCAAACAAACATAATTCATCATGTTGTAACACCCCTAACCAGCCTCTGTTGCCGAATTAAGGTCAGAGGATATTACAACAATTAACAAAAATATAATACATTATCACAATCCAAAATATTTATTCAATCACCAGTAATTAATAATCATTCATTATTCATAGCTTAAATACTAAAATGGGACTTAAATCGAGCATTCGAAACCCTAAAATTAGTTTAGAAATGAATATGGACTAATTTGAAACAAAATAGAAAAATATGACAAAAACTAAAAACAAGGGGTCACACGGCCATGTGGCTAGGTGTAATGAGATTTGTGCAAGTGTACATAGTCGTTCAAGTAATAAGTAAAATGCATTATCGTCTCCATAGGAACTGTTTATGTAAATCGATTAATTGCAAAATTATAAATCACAATTTGATATAGGAACTCAATAATTTTTTTATAGTGATGATTAAATTAACTAAATCCAAAAATTGATCCCTAATGCAATTTTTCTGCAAATTATCTAAATGTATAAATGAATGACTTTAGCAACAAAAATAATCAACATAAAATAGGCTAGGATAATTATATTAATCAAATCAATTCATTTTCATCATGCTTAACAATGTTCGAAAAACAATCCATGGCAACTCGATCTTTCATGAGTTTGGAAACCAAATTAAGTCCTCTCGAAATCTTTTACTTAGTGAAATATGTATTTTACTGATCATATTAAACTAAGGGTTTCTTTGTATTTATGCAAGGTCACAAGTACATTTACATTTACAACAGTTTAATCACATAAACCTAAAAACTGTGCAAGATAATAGAGCTAACTAAAGATATTATGAACCTCTAATTTAGTCGGGTTTCAAGATCTAAATTGAACATTACACGTTTCAATTATATGTCTACTAGTCATCGTCTGGTTAGGATCACTTAGCTAACCTGAATGCACCCAATCACGTATGAATGGAATACATCTTGATTTTAATTGAAAATATGATCGACTGAGGCACAAATATGTTAAACATGAATCAATAAATATTATTGAAATAACATAATCATCCTAGAAAATATGATTTAAAATATCACCGTTGATGTCAAAAACAATAAACGCATAGCAAACATAAGTAAACTAAATAACAAGAGGAACGAGTAGACTTTAATTCAGTTCAGCAACCTTTCAGATCTTTTCTAACTGATGTGGTCCTTCATTTTGCTCAGTGCTCCTTTTGCTAAGAGTTTCCCAAGGTGGCCAGCCAAAGAAAGGTCTTAACAAAGCCTTTATTGGCTAAAGAATGGAAGAGAGATGGATGACTATGTAAGGGAAAAGAATAGGAAAATGGAACAGAGAATGATGAGTGTGGAGGGATGTGTTATGAATAAAGGGATGATTTGAGGAGTGGAAAGGTATGTGGTATTTATAGGTGAAGGCAATGGTAGATTTTTCTAAAAATAGATTTCAAAATCCCTCTCTTTTCTCTCATACATGGTCAGCCACAAATTGTAGAAAAAGGGATGACTTGGTTACTTGTCTTTGAATTCAAAACAATGCTATTAATAGCCATAAGATGGACGATTTCAAAGACCAAGTTGGTGGGCCGATTTCTGATAGTTTTCCAACTTCAAGGTCCTTCAGTTAAATACCCCAAAGCTTATTCTTGAATAGTCATATACTTGTGCTGAAATTGGGCTTTCATTCCTCTTTTTTGGACGGTTTCTCAATCCAATAATTAATGAGACAAATCTATCTTTTAGCACATCTTTTACTGGGTCAAATTAACATCCTTATGGCCTAGTTTTGCATGGTCTTGCCGTCTAAATGAAGTGGATGTGTGCATGTCCATGCATCATTTATGTTAATCACATCTTCTATGGTCCTACTGCATAATAAAAATTCACATATTAATATTTAACATGAAAATAATATAAATTATGTACACAAATCATGTAATTAAACATAATTTCACATACTTTATAAATTCATGTCCAATATTAATAATTAAGTAAAATTCACTTATTTTAATAACAATAACTCAAGATTAACATATTTATTAAGTCAAAATGTGGTAAAAATATATAGAAAAATCTTATATAATTTTGAGTTTACACACCCCCAAATTTAAACCATTGCTTGTCCCAAGTAATGTTCATGCACAGCACAACTATTATGCTAAGACAAATTTTGTAATATAATAAAGCAGCATCAATCTTTGCACATAATCATGCATCAACAAAGTCATGCTCAAAAATAATTTTTATTAATAAGTAGCTTGAATGCAAATATTTTTTCCAGACTTTATACTAAGTACAACATAATGTCAACATGAGTCATAGTATGCATGCATTTCCAGATTATTTATAATATTCACCAATCAATATGATTTCTTTATCAAATAAACATAGCAATCACAGGGTTTAATTAGTGGTCTTCATATGTTGAACTTTGCAAATCCTCTCCAGTAATGTACTCGGTATAATCATCAAATCAATAGGTCTTTTATTAGGTTATAATGGGCATAGTCTAAAAGTAGGGATAAAGAGAAGTGAATTTTTAGCTTCAACTTTCTTAACCCTAACTTTTTCTTGGATCTTTTTGCATCAGAACCTTCATACAAATGGGTCTTTGGAACACCTCCAAACTTATTTCGAACTCATGCTCAACCCTTATTTTTCAAACTTTGAGCAAACCTTTCTTTGCTTTTTATTCTTTTGAACAAACTTACCTTTGTTCTTTCATTCTTTTTTTAAAACATGAGAAGAGCATGTACATCTTTTCGTATTTTTCCTCAAACTTTGATCACCAAGACAAATTCAGTTAAGATAGATGCAAAAGAACAGGATAAAATAAAAAAGATGATGATACAGCTTATGATGTAGGTAATTTGCAATAAACAGGCCATTAAGCTCAAAAATTAAGTTTCAAGGGTTAATTTAATAAGGTCAGCTTGAAAGGCTCAAACGATCTAAAAAAAGTGTGCCTATATCATATTAGATTCTTATACCTCCTAGGATTTCACCTCTAAAAAGTTACTAAGTCAATTCTAAAGACTTAAACCTTCATACATATAATTTATAAAGAAATCAAATTTTCATAGCAAATACTATATAAGTCTAAAGAACATACAAGCATTCCATCACTCAAGAACACATAAGAATAACTTAGATAAAAGTAGAAATCATACTTGCTTTTGAACTCACTTATGAAAAAAATCATTTTTGAACATTCATTTATTTCAACATACTTAAGTAAAAAGATTGAAACATACTTTAAAAATTCATGCGAAATGCCTTACCCCCCTTTAAAAAGAAGAAATGTCCTCACTGCAAAGACAAAGTAATGAATGAAAACTGAACACCAGGTAGGGTTGCAGGAAAAGAGAGGTGAGTCATAAAGACTACTTAAGTACCAAGTCTTTCTCAACAATCCAATCTTAGACATGTTCATTCCCATTATCACATCACTTTATTTTTCTTAACAAGAAGGCATAAAACTTATTTTATTCATGCTTGCTATTTATTATTCGAAAGAAATTTTCTAACTAGGAAATAAAAATAAAGAAATAAATACTAAAGATAAAAAATTCCCCCTTTTATTTATTTGACTTATCCTCCTTGTCTTTCTCCTTTGATGTTTCATCCTTGCTTGCATTCCCATCCTCCTTCCATGACTTGAAGATATAATCTGGGAACTCAAGAACAAAACTGTTAGAGATATTTTTAAAATTATTTCTTACAAAATCATATCTAACTTTTGCATATTTCTAATAAGCCTATTGTTGGTTATACATAAATTTCATCAGATTCATCATTGACAGTTCTGATTTCTTCACAGTATTTGAAGAGGTAGGTATAGGAATGGTCAACTCAAGATAATACTTGGTTCAACTGGCTCATCAGCGTTTAGCTCCTCTCATGGTTCAGAGACTTTCGGTTCTTTTACAAGTTCTAGATTGTTCGATTCTTCTTCAGATTATGCTTATTATGTCTCATCAACTAAGTTAGCTTTCGATTCGAATTTGTTTGATAACTCGCCAATTTTTGGTTCAGTTGGTTTAGTTGGTTCAATTAGGTTTAGCTCATAGACATTCTCCACCAACCTTTCAAAATCGTGGGCTGTGATGCGACCTTGAACATACGGGCCCTTGAGGTTTGCTTTTGTTTTAACTTGGCCCCCTTAAGCAAAATGAAGTTATTAATGATTGAAAGTAAGCACTTCCAGTCCTTTTTCTAGCACAATCATGGATCTCTATGAGAATAATCTTCCCAACACTTAGAGATCTTTCTGTTATAATTGCATACAACAAAAATATTCGCTCCATTGAGATGGTGGAACAATGTGAGATAGGCATGAAACTATATCGAATAAAATAGAACCACACCTTAGCCACTAGTTTTAGATATTCCCTTCAGAAAGAATGACTACCATACTTTCTTATAATCTATTGGGATCCCAGATATGTCACAACATTAAGTACTTGTTGAAGAAAATCTCAATTTATATTTGTCATCATGGCAAAGTAATCATCTTCTTCAACATCAGGTAGGTTAAACAAATCAGTATTGGACTTAGAAGTTAGGGGTACCTTCTTCTTGTGAACAAGAACTTTAGTAGCATCTGGCATAGTTAAATTGGCATAAAACTCTCAAACTAACTACTCTTCAGGCAATGATCGTGCATCACAAAAATAGTTCCAATTGAGGGCATCAATAGTCTTCTGAATAAAAAAAAATACAACCATCTTGTCTTTTATAAGGTTGTAATAGGGCTAGGCTCAAGGTAGGGATAAAGAGAAGTGATTTTTAGGCTAATCATCTTAACACTAACTTTGTCTTGGATCTTTTTAGGGTATAGTCTTCCTACTAATGAGTTTTAATACCCCCAAACTTAATTTGAAACTTATGCTCAATAATACATCTCAATACTTAAGTAGAGATTCCTGAATTTTTTCACCAAGACAAGTATAGTCAAGATATGTGCAAGATGGGATAAAAATTTAAAAGATGAAAATATGGTGGTTTATTGGGTAAATAACAATAAAATAGGATTTATGACTCAAATTAAGGTTTCAAGGGTTTAATTCATATGGTAGGCTTGAAAGGCTCAAACGATCCAAAGAAAATGTGCCTAAATCATATTTAGATTTTTATGCCTCCTAGGATTTTGCCTCAAGAAAGTTACTAAGACAATTCTAAAGACTTAAACCTTCATGCAAGTCAATTTCTAAGGAGAATAAGTTTTCATGGAAAAGACTATATAAAACTAATGAAAATACAAGCATATCATAACTAAGCTAGCATATAACGAAAACTTAAATAAAATAAAAAATTATACTTGCATATGAGTTAACTTATTAACAAAAATTGTTTCTAAGCATTATATTATTTCAGCATACTTATGTGTAAATTTTGAAAAAAAATTAAAATTCATACAAGATTGTGGCCCGTACCCCACCCTTCAAAAAGAAGCAATATTTTCATTAGTCATGAACACTACTTAAGTGAATGAAAACTGTACACCAAGTAGGACTCAGAAAAGAGAGGTGAGTTATGAAGACTTCTTAAGTACCAAGTCTTTTTTGAAACATTCAATTCTTAGTCATGTACATTCACATTGTCACACTACTATGTTCTTTACTAGAGAACAAAACTAATGGAAGGTAGTGGCTTAGTTTATTCATAAATAGAAAATTATTAAACTTTATTATGCATAAAATAAAATATTCTTATAATAAATAAATGTCTTAAGAGCATTACTAAAAAAAAGAAATTCCCCCATTTATTAATTTGAATTATACCCTTTGTCTTGTTACTTTTTCTTCTCGTTCTCATTTGCATTCACGTCCTCTTCTTTTCATGAATCAAATATATGATCTAGGAACTCATGAATGAAACTGTTAGAGATATTTTTAAAAGTATTTCTTATGGAATCATCTCTAATTTTTGCACATTTTCAATAAGCCTATTGATGGTTATGCATAAGTTTCCATATATTCATCATAGTTGAAAATTTCAATTTCTTCATAGTGTTTGAAGAAGTGGGCATTGGAATGGTCAACTCAGGATTAACACTTGGCTCAACTAGTTCAACAATATTTGGTTCCACTCTCAGTTCAGGGCTGTTTGGTTCACCTTCATATTTTTCTTCTTTTGTTTCATTTACTTAGTCAGCTTCTAGTTCAGATTTGGTTAACAACTCATCAGATTCTAGTTTGTTTAATTCATTCAACTCGATCTGGTTCAACTATTCAACATTCTCCACTAACCTTTCAAGATTATGTCTTGTTATGCAACCTTGATCATAACACCCTTCAGGTTCACCTTTGATTTGACTTGGGTTCGCAAACACAGTGAAGTAATCAATGATGGAAAGTAGGCACTTCCTGCCTTTTTCATAGCACAATCTTGGATTTCTTTGAGAATAATTTTCCCAACATTGATAGACCTCTCAGCCATAATGGCATACAACAAAAGCTTTCATTCCATCAAGATGGTAGAACTATGTGAGATAGGCATGAGACTATATCAAACAAAGTAGAACCATACGTTAGCCACTGGTTTTAAGTACTCTCTTCGACAAGAGTGACAATTGTTTTTTCTTATGATCTATTGGGATCCCAAATTTGTAACAATGTTAAGTACTTGTTGAAGAAAATCCCAATTGATATTTGTCATCATTGCAAAGTATTCGTGGTCTTCAACATCAGGTAAGTTAAACAAATTATTAATGGATTTAAAAGTAAGGGGTACCTTCTTATTACGAACAAAAACTTCAGAAACATCTGGCATGGTTAAATTGGCATAGAACTCTTGTACTAATTCCTCTTCAGGCAGTGATTGTGTATCAAAAAATTGATTCCACTTTAAGGTATCAATTGTTTTCTAAATTGACAAATGCACAATCATCTTGTCATTGCTTCCTAAATTGAAACCTTTTTCTGGCATCATGAGTTGATTTTTGAAGATGCAATCAAAACTTTCCTTTGCTTTCTCATCTTGAATCACAATTGGATTCTCGACAGAAGTCTTTAAGGATCTAGTTCCCTTTCGAGACATGGCAACTTTTCCTAAAAGAAAAGAAAATTTTTTAATCTTTGAGGTGTTAATTTCTTTGCAGCATCAAAGAAAGTGAAGGTTGTAGCAAAGTTTGGCTAGGGATGAGGGCATTTTTCAACAACGATAGGGATTTGTTGTGGCAAAAGGGGAAAAGTTTGTTACGGTGATAGGGATGAGGTGCATTGAAAAGAAAGGAAGAAAAGAAAATTTTAAGAGGAAATTTGGAGCTTGGAGGCCAACGGCAAGGAAAAGAAAATATGGAGGCTAGCGTTTAAGGCTTATTTGTTTTTGGGTGTGGCAAGTATGATGGTAGTAAGGGGTTTATATAGAAGTAGATTAGGGAAAACTTTTAGTAAAAATTTAGTTAAAAAGAAGCTTGGGCAGCAAGGTATGGAGGGAAATAAATGTGGTGGCAAATTTAGGGTTTTTGGGGACATATGGAAGGCAATAAGTAGGTAATTTCAACCTCTTCACTGTTCTACACCTCGAGCCCAAACTGTAATTATTTTCTATATTGAAAAATTGAATTGAACCCAAAAAAATAAAATGATTAGTATTTGGGCCAACTTGACTTTCTTATTGAATAAAATAATAAAAATAAAAATAAAAATAAAAATTCATTTTAGGCTACTTAGAAAATTTCTTTTTGAAAAATTACATCAAATTAAATTCCCAGGAAAGGTTGTAGGGGTTACAAATGGTCCCACTTAAGTTATAATCTCCTTAGGCAGAATTAATTTAATGTGCTAATTCAAGAAAAAGAATTTCTAAATATGCCATTTATTCAATTAAATTACATGAAAAATCAAAGGTCTATTAAATTGAACTAATTATAAATTCGCTCAAACTCACCATCCCAATAGTGCTTAAGATGTTGACCATTAACTTTAAATGTACCTCCATTTTTATCTTGTAATTCCAGCACTCTATATGATTAGACTTTGTGAATGGTGTAACGTCCTGTCCATCGGGATTTAAGCTTCACAAGGAATAACTTTAGCCTTGAATTGAACAACAAGACTCTTTGACCTTCTCTAAATTCTCGTGGTTGTATACATTTTTCATGCCATCTCTTAGTATTTTCCTTGTACATCTCGGCATTCTCATAAAAAAAATCAATTTTTTCCAACTCGTCAAGCTATAACATTCTTCTTTCATTGGCTTACTTTAGATCTAGATTTAATTGTTTCAAGGCCTAGTGGGCTTAATTTTCCAACCCTAGTGGAAAATGAAATGCCTTTCCAAATACTAACCGATAAGTAGACATTCCCAACGGTGTCTTGAAAATTGTTCGATAGGCCTGTAAAGCATCATCGAGCCTTCAGGATCAATCTGTTCTGTTTGGTCTAACCACCTTCTCAAGGATTCCTTTGATCTCATGGTTCACAAGCTCAACTTGCCCATTCATTTGTGGATGATCTGCAGTCCCTACTCTGTGTTTCACATCATACTCGTCAGGCAACCACTTAATACATTTATTTACAAAGTAAGATCCTTCATCGCTAATTATAGCTCTAGAAGTCCCAAACCATGTAAATACATGCTTATGTAGGAATTGCATGACTACCTTAGCATCATTTATTTGATATGTCTCAGTTTCCATCCATTTGGATAAATAGTCAATCGTCACTAGGATGAACCTGTTACCATAAGAAGAAGGAAATAGACCTAGAAAATTAATTCCCCAAATGTTAAATAATTGTACCTTTAAGTATTTGTAAAGGGAATCTCATTCATCCTTGATATGTTTCCAATCCTTTGGCATCGATCGTAATTTTTCACATGAGTATGCATCCTTAAACATCGTTGGTTAAAAAAATCCAGCTTGTAAGATTCCTGTAGTGCAGAAACCACTAAAGTCTCTCCCACTTGGAGATGAATGACAATGGTATAGGATCTCATCAATTTCGCTTCCAACTACACACTTCTTGATTCTATTATCTGCATATTGTTTAAACAAAAATGGCTCCTTCCAAAAATAATACCTACTAACAAAAAAGAATTTCTTCCTTTGTTGGCATGTCATTCTAAGAGGAATTATTACACATGTTACATAATTTGCAAAATTGGAAAATGAAGGAGTTTCATGGATTTGACTGACCTCGAAGATATGCTAATATGGAAAACTTTCATTAATTAGAACAAGTGAATGAGTTACCTCATTTTGTTCCAACCTCAACAGATGATCAACTACTTGATTTTCAACTCCCTTTCTGTCTTGGATCTCAAGGTTAATTTCTTAGAGAAAGAGTATCCATTAAATTAACCTCAATTTAGTATCTTTCTTTGAGAGTAAGTATTTAATGGCTACATGATTAGTAAATGTTGTGACTTTTGTACCTAAAAGATATGAATGGAACTTACCAAAAGTAAAAAGTATAGCGAAGAGTTCTTTTTTAGTTACTGTGTAATTAAGTTGGGCTCCTATCAAAGCTCTGCTTGCATAATAAATCGGATGGAACACTTTGTTTCTTATTTGACCCATTACATCTTCCACAGCAAAATCATTTGTGTCCCATATCAACTCAAAAGAAGAGTTCCAATTTGGTATAACAATTATTGGAGCTGAGATTAACCGACTTTTCAATTCTTCAAATGCTTTCAAGCATGTTATGTTAAACTCAAAAGTTGTGTCTTTTACTAATAAAGTACACAAAGGCTTTGAAATTTTTGAAAAATCTTTGATAAACCTTCAGTAAAAATCGACATGGCCTAAGAAACTTCTCACTCCTTTAATAGTGACTAGTGGTGGTAACTTTTCAATTACATCTACCTTGGCTTTATTAACTTCGATCCCTCTTCTAGAAATTTTGTGTCTTAAGACAATCCATTCCTTAACCATAAAGTGGCATTTCTCCCAATTAAGGACAAGATTTGTCTCATCACATCTCTTCAATACCTTAGCCAAATTACTCAAACAAAAATCATAAGTATTACCAAAAATAGAAAAATCATACATAAATCCTTCTGAGTTGCCTTGTTCAATTTTCTATAGTCTAGACATATTCTTCAACCCGTTACATTCATTCTCTACAATTGTGATTCCACTTTTCTTTGCTACACACTGTACTTACCCATGAACTATCTGAGATAGGGTAAATAATTCCCGCATCTAGCCATTTAATGACTTCCTTTCGAACTACATCTTTCATTATTAGATTGAGTCTTCTTTGCCCATCAATTCTAGCTGGTTCGCCCTCCTCTAAAATAATCTTGTGCATACAAAAGGAAGGACTTATTCCTCAAACATCAGCTATGGTCTAACCAATCACCTTTTTAAATTTCTATAAAACTTTTTATCAACTACTCCTCTTGGTGTCCTGTTAGTTCTTCTAAAATAAACGTAAGCAAAGTAGAATTGTTACCCAAATAAACTTATTTCAAATGAGAGGGAAGTACCTTATGTCCAAGCTTGGGCGATTCCTCGATTGAAAACTCGGGTTGTGTTTATTCCCGAACTTCCAACTCTAATGGTTCAAACCGTGCTGGTTGAACATAGTTGACTGCCACTGGACATAAGAACATCCAAAGTAGAAATCCTACACAAAAGATGTGAAAAAATGGTATCCGCAAGTATACGGGTCAGATTGTAGTATAGTTACAACGGAGCAGCTAAGTACTACGAGGGTCGTACCTAAGGGAGGCTAGCACTAAATTAATTCTAATCTAAGCCTAAATAGATCTAGTTAATAATCTAGTTGAATTATAGTACGAGGAATTAAAAGAAGGATTTTTAATAAATTATAATAATAATAATAATAATAATAATAATAATAATAATAATAATAATAATAAGGTCATAAAAGAAAATTAAATAAATGAAAACTAAGAAATCAAATAAGAAAATATGTATCAAATCTACGCATGGGTGATTAGCTCACTTTGGTAATCTTAATCAATTGTCATCGCCAGTTTTCTTGTTCAATCAACTAGTCAATACCCCAGCAGGATCTTCCGATATGTCCACTGAAGTATTGAGTTGGTAAGAACTACTTATCTTCCGACCTCACAGTCTAGATCGGTTCAAGTTTAAGATGATCATGGATAAACCATACCAATTTGGGTTAATTCGCACCGTGATGACTTCCTAGGGTTGTCAAGCCTAGGTTTTAGGTTCTTCCTTACTTGAACAGTTGATCCATTAAGAAATCCCTACAAAATAATTAATTATTCATACCTCCACTCTGTAACATCCCGATTTTTAGGCCTAGTCGGAATAGTGGTTTCGGGACCACAAATCAGACGAGAAAAAATCTATTTTTATTATATTTTTATGGTCTACAATGTCACGAAATAATTTCTTGAAAATTTTGTTCGAAAATTTTAACGTTTGGGCACTCAATTTAGTCAAAAGGACTAAATTGTAAAAATTGCAAAAGTTGAGTTCTACATGTTAGAGGTGTCTAGTTGTTATGAAATTTTAAATTAGAGGTCATTAAATGGTAATTAGACCACTGTTTAATTTGTTGGACAAAAATGGACAGGAAATAGATGAAATAGAATATTTTTAAGTTAGGGGCATTTTAGTCATTTAGTATTTAAAATAAATTAAAAACAAAACAAAAGCCAAAATTTCTTGCCCATCTTCTTCCTTGGCTGAATTTTACTTGAAGAAACCATGGATAGGGTTTTCCAAGCTTCCAAGCTCGATTGTAAGTTTGTTCTTGCCTCGTTTTTAATGATTTTTACGTTTTTAAAATCCCCATAACAAGATCTGCCTATTTCTACCATTTATTTGAGTTATGATGAAGGTCTATGGTTTGAACCACATTAGAAATTTGTGCATTTTGATGTTTAATGGTAGATTATGCATGTTTATGGTTGGAGAAATAACTTTTGCTAAGTGATTTTCGGTGAAAATGCTTAAAAGGACTACATTGTAAAAGTTATAAAATATGTAGTAAAAGTGTGTTCTAGTGGAAATTGTGGGCTGTTGTAGTTATGAAAATGGTTCAGCTAGGCTTAAAGTATAAAGAAATTGAATAAATTTCATTTTACGAGTCTATGGGCAAAAGTGTAAATATGACAAAGTTTAAGGGCAAAAACATAATTTTTCATAATATTATATTTGGGTCACAATGAATAATGTGACTAATAAATAAGCTAAATGTGATATATTAGATCAAGGAAAATGAGCTTTGGACTTAGAACGGGGGAAAAACGAGTATTTGACGGTTAGGTCTTTTTCACTGTTTGGTATCGAGGTAAGTTGTACGTTTAATAAGCATTTAATTGTACATGTATAAATGTTTAATTGATATAATTGCGATAAATGCCTTATTATTAAAATGAAATGCGAATGCTATGGAGTATGGTATTACGGAAATGACCATGAAATTTTATGATACACTATGCACTGATATGATAAAAAATATGTCCATGATACTTGATGACATTGTGATGAGTTGCAATTTCATGTTTAAATGTGATTATCTTTATTATTATCATTATGAAGAATTATGTGATTAATCATTATCATGAGTTATATGATTGGTCCTCTGGACAAGTTCAACGAAGACGTGTAATTAAGGAAATCCCGTTTGAACCTTAGAAATAGTTTAAGATACAAGTGACATGTCACTAGGAACTATGTGATTTGAGCTCATGAGTTGTGGCCTGAGTTCATGATATATGTGACACATGTTATGGTGGTCTGGGTGCTGGTCTTGTATGTTCTATGGGTGCTAGGTAGTCCGGCATGTGTTGCAAAAACCTAACAGCTTGTGTGAGCAGCCCGTGTAGCTACATCCTGACTAACAGCTTGTGTGAGTAGACCCGTGAGTAGCTCGAAAGTGAGCAACATGTGATATGTGATATGAGGTAGCGTTGCCTACATATGAGGCACTTAGGTGCGAGATTCTGATGTATCCGATGGTATTCCAAGTGTTCAACGGGTAAATTATTGAGTAACTTGACGAAAAACCCGAGGGGTAAGTCAATAAGAAGAATAAGTATATGGTTATGTTATGAGATAGTACAGGTACATACTCAAAACTCATGAGCATTAAGCTTGGTATGTGGTAAGAATGCAAATGAATGAGTTAGGTCTATGAGAATGATTTTCTATGATGAGCTTGTGATTATAGGTTTATATTTATGACATAAAAATATATGGTGAATTCGATTGAGAATCATGTGTAAGGCTTTTAGGCCAAATTGAATTGAGACACAATGTGCTTATTCTTTTAATGTTGTGATTCAATGAATAATGAAAAGAGAGAAAGACCAGCATAAAAGCCTAATAAAAATGGATATGAAAGTATGGATAGCTAAGAGTTTTGGACCATTGAAGGATGTTAAGCTATACGAATTGGGAAATATGAATATACATAATTAATATGCGCTTTTATTATGAATGCTGGAATGATTTGTCAAATGTTGAAGTGTTTTATTATGAGAGTTTATGTTTGCTTGACTAATGTCAAGACAGGATAAATTTATGTTTATCGGCTAAAATATGAGTATTACAAATGATTAATGTATAACCACGAGAACATATTGATGAAATTGGTAAATGCATGTAAATGATTCGCTTATTGTTTTCATACGGACTTACCAAGCTATATAGTTTACCCCCTTTTTTTCCCACCTCTCATAGGTTTATTCAGCTAGCTCGGTTGGAGATCGTCTGTGTAATATCCCGAATTAAGGCCTAATCGAAATACTGGTTTCGTGACCATAAATTCGAGATAGAAATAATTATTTTATAATTATTTTGAGGTTTATGATATGATTGCATAATTGTGTGAAGATTTCGTGAAGAAATTTTTGGCATAACGAGTTTAATTTAAAGTTAGGGATTAAATCGAATAAGTTGCAAAACTTGCATTCTAGAAGTTTTTAGTATGAAATTACTTTGAAATATTAATTAGGAGGTCTTAAATGGTACTTTGACCAATTTTAAGTTCATGGACAAAATTAGGACATGGAAGGAATTTTTGAAAGTTTAGTACGGAGGGGCATTTTGGTCATTTGGATATTAAATGAAATAAAAAGGGAAAAATAACACAAAATTGGTCATCATCTTCCTTAGTTTCTGCCGAATGCTCCCTCTCCCCATAGCTAGGGTTTCTTCAACTTTCAAGCTTCATAGTAAGTGATTCCAAGCCCCGTTTTTAATGTTCTTTACGTTTTTGGAATCCCAGTAGCTCGATTTAGCTTATGCTAGCAATAATTTAACCTAGGATTCATATTTGGAAAAATACCCATAGGTGAAATTTGTGTATTTTGGTGTTTTATGGTAGAATATGAGGTTTTAAATTATGTCAAACAACTTGTACTACTCGGTTTTAAGCAAAAACGAGTAAAAGGGCTTAATCGGCAAAAATACCTAATAGTCATAAGTATATGTTAGAGTGAGAATTTGATGTTTCCATAGAAGAGAAAAGTGATCAGCATGTTATAAAACATAAGAATAAGGAATTAAGTTTAATCCCGAGATTAGGGGCAAAAGTGTAAATATGCAAAAGTTTAGGGGTAAAATTGTAATTTTGCTAAAATTTGAATTAAAGAATAATTTGATAATGTGAGTATTAAATAAGCTAAATGTGTTATTTTAGATCAAGAAAGACGTGGAATCGACCCCAATCGAGGAAAAGAAAAGATTGTGGACTAAATTGCAAAATCTTTATATTTTGGTACTAAGGTAAGTTCATATGTAAATCTTGGTAACATAGTTATTATTTTAAATGTTTTAATGTTATTTAAATGATATGATAATTATTATGAAATATCATACTTGTGACAATTGTTTGATAATATGTCAAATTATGTGATATACTTGGAAAATGTGAAATACTACCGAGTATCGGTATCAGCATTCCGTAGGAGATGGTTGAGATACATGATTGGGAGAAAGGTCCCGTTGAACCTTAGGAATGGATTAGGATACAAGTGACATGTCACTAGGATGGTTGGGCATCCGAACTCGTTGAGTTGAGTCCGAGTTCACTTATGGATGCGAATGTCCGAACTCGTTGAGTTGAGTCCGAGTTCGTGAGATGTAACTAGTCATCCGAGCTCGTTGAGTTGAGTCCGAGTTCACCTAAGGATGTAAACGCCCGAGCTTGTTGATTTGAGTCCGAGTTCACTTATGGACGGGTTACATGGTAGCTTGATTACATATGTGGCACTTATGTGCAAATTATCCATGTATCCGAGTTATATTCTGATGTGTTCAACGGGTAAAATTTCTAATGAAATGGAAGAACACTTAAAATGCAAGTGACGTTTTTTTAAGTGTTGTGAAATGGACACTTTGGACAGGTATGTACTTAACCCTCGGGTTGAAAATAGATACTACAACGATAAGGTGGTAAGATGATGAATGATGTTTGGAAATGTGATATATGTTTTGGTGATACCATGCTAAGGTTGTTTGGTATAAATGTATTGTTATGTTACTTGTTATTTGCATATGAACTTACTAAGCATTTATGCTTACTCCCTCCTTTTTATTCACTGTAGTTTTGAACAAGCCGGCTCAGGAATCGGGACAGGTCGAAGGTTCGATCACACTATCCGAAGGACTTTTATTTTGGTAAATGGCTTGTAAAACTTAAGTATGGCATGTATAGCAATATACTTACTTTGTGTAAATAATTTTGTGTTATGGCAGTGATTTGGTTGAGAAAATGCTTGATAATGATAAGTCATGGAAATGACTAATTTAGATCATGTTTGATGTCATGGAAGGTTAATAGGTTATCTAGTCCATAAGAACTTATGAAAAGATGAAATTTGCCTTAAACAGAACATTGCAGCAACACTGATGTGAGTTTGAAAATTTACTAAAAATCATATAAATCGAATTTAGTGATGAATTAAATATGAAATTGAATCCTAATATGTCTAGTTTCACATAAAACAAACGAAACAAGTAAAGAAATTATATATTAGAATATATTTGAATTTTAGTGAAATAGTGCCAGAGCGATATCTGGATCCCCTGTTCCAACTTTAGAAATTCACAATAAATTTTACAAAAATAAATAGGTGGTTTATTTTATATTATTGCTATCCTTATTGAGTTTAGTTTAGTTTCGGGATAAACAAACGGCATAGTCATATAAATTTTGCACAGAGAGAAATATGGTTCGTAGTAAACAGAGGTCAGTCCAGTCAAGTCCTGAAACAGGGGTAATTTTAACTAATAAACTGTACTAATTGTCCCAACCAAAAATTATAGAAAAATATTAGTGAATAGATATATGAGTCTAGATTTATGGAAAATTTACGGATCTTGATTTCGAGTTTCGTAACTCGAGATATGATTTTTCTTGTAACTGTGACGCAGGTAGCTAGAAAGCTGTGAATGTAGAAACAAATGATCCGCAGTTCTTAATTTGATAAATTATGTTCGGTAACACCTCAAGCTCGACTCCGGCAACGGTTTCAGGCGTGAGGGCGTTACATTTAGTGGTATCAGATCAGGTTTAGTTAGTTCTCGGACTACGTGTTGTATGTACAGATTTTGCTATACATGTCATATGTATAAATTGTGATAGTGTGACGACTTCTGACCTTTTTAAATGATTTTTTTATAGTAAATGGATCCCGATCCAGCTGTGGCAGATGAAGTAGAGTGTAATGCACTAGCTCCGGCTGAAGGGGCAGCGCCGACTGAAAATCCACCTCCTACTGTTGGTCAGGGAAGAGGAGAAAGGGATCGGGAAGCCTTTCTCCAAATGATGAGTGCATGGTACACTGAGTTCATTCGTACAAACCCAAATGTACGACCTTCCCCACCTCCCCAATTCTCAACCTATACCTCGATGCCTCGGGGTGTGGATATCATAAAATTTCACGAGAACTCCGATTGACAGATTAGTAAACAAGGGGCCAAGAATTTAGGGCAAATATTGATGATGATGCCGAGAAAGCGAGTTACGGCTTGAAAATTTTATTTGGGTATTTGATGAATTATCTTGTACACCAAGAATGTTTGAAATGTGCTATATATTTGTTGAGGATTCAGCCTATAATTGGTGGAAGACTTTGATTTCGTGTGGTACTAAGAAGAGAGGTAACACAGGAATTCTTTCAAGAAGAGTTTGGAAGAAATTTATTAGTGAAAGATTTATTGATCGAAACGTAAAGAGTTTCTTGAGCTGAAGCAAGGTAATATGACATCCACGTAATATGAAAGAGAGTTTGTTCGATTGAGTAAGTATGCGAGAATATGTTCCTCAGAGGCCAAGATGTGCCGACGATTTGAAGACGGGCTCAACGAAGACATCAAGGTATTTGTTGGGATCCTTGAACTAAAAGAAATGGTGGTACTTGTCAATCGAGCTTGCAAGGCTGAAGAACTACTTAAGGAAAAGAAAAAGGTAGAATCTGAGACACGAAATTGGAAGAAAAGACCAATGAGTAATGCACCTTCACATCAACCCGAAAAGTCAAGAAATATGAATCCTCGTTCCCAAGTTTCAGCTGGGCAATCATATGGGAATTCTAAGAAGCAAAATATGGGTCCTAAGTCCCAGACTACTTCGGCAGCCAGTGTAAGGAACTCGAGATTTGTTAAACCCGACTGCCAGCGGTGTGGTAGAAATCATTTTGGTCCGTGTAGAGCAAATGAATGTTTTTGATGTGGTTCTCCAGATCATTTTATTAGAGACTGCCCAGAGAGAGCTGAGAAAGAAAAATTTCAGTATACAAAAGCAAGTGGTGCGGATTCGAGAGGAAGGTATCCAAGAAAAGCTGGGAGTGAAGCAAGCAATAAGAATGTAACCAGAGATGCAGCAGTCAGACCTGAAGGAAGGGCTCCGGCTAGAACTTATGCTATTAAAGCGCATGAAGATGCTTCCTCACCCGATGTGATTACCGGTATATTTTCTCTTTATGATGTTAATGTTATTGCTTTGATTGATCCCGGTTCTACTCATTCATATGTGTGCATGAAATTGGTGTCTAGTATGAATATACCTGTTGAGAACACAGAATTTATGATTAGAGTGTCGAATCCGTTAGGCAAATGTGTGATAGTTGATAAAGTATGCAAGAAATATCCTTTAATGATTCGGGGTCATTACTTTCCGGCCGACTTGATGTTGTTTCCGTTTGATGAGTTTGATGTTATTTTGGGTATGGATTGGTTGACATTGCATGATGCTATAATAAATTGCAAAGAAAAGGTTATAGAATTAAAGTGTGTAAATGGTGAAACTCTACGGGTTGAATCAGATAAATCAGAGGCATTGTCTAGTGTGATTTCTTCAATGTCGGCTCAAAGATATTTGAGAAAGGGTTATGAAGCTTATTTGGCGTATGTAATTAATACAAAAGAAGTTGAAAAGAAAGTTGAATCAGTGCCAGTTGTGTGTGAATTTGCGGACATATTTCCAGAAGAATTACCGGGTTTGCCTCCAGTCAGGGAAGTAGAATTTGGTATTGATTTGATACCAGGAACAACTCCGATCTCGATTGCTCCATATAGAATGGCACCAACAGATTTAAAAGAGTTAAAGTCGCAGTTGCAAGAGTTGACTGATAAAGGCTTTGTGAGACCGAGTTTTTCACCTTGGGGTGCTCCTGTGTTATTTGTGAAAAAGAATGATGGTTTTATGAGGTTGTGTGCTGATTATCGACAGTTAAACAAGGTGACAATCAAAAACAAGTGTCCGTTGCCAAAAATTGATGATTTGTTTGATCAGCTAAAAGGAGCGACATGGTTTTCAAAGATTGACTTGAGATCTGGGTATTACCAGCTACGAGTAAAAGAGTCAGATGTGCCTAAAACTGCTTTTAGAGCAAGGTACGGTCATTATGAATTTTTAATTATGCCATTCGGGTTGACAAATGCTCCTGCTGTGTTTATGGATTTAATGAATCACATATTTCGGCCACACTTGGACAAATTTGTTATGGTGTTTATAGATGATATTTTAATTTATTCAAAAGATGAGACAGAGCATGCTGAGCATTTGAGGATATTTTTGCAAACTTTGAGAAATAAGCAGCTGTATGCTAAGTTTAGTAAAAGTGAATTTTGGCTCCGGGAAGTTGGATTTTTGGGTCATATTGTTTCAGGTGATGGTATACTGGTTGATCCTAGTAAAATTTCAGCCATTGTTGATTGGAAACCACCAAAAAATGTAACCGAAGTTAGAAGTTTCTTGGGGCTAGCTGGGTATTATCGGCTTTGTAAATGGATTTTCTATAATTGCTGCTCCTATGACTAGACTACTCCAAAAGAATGTTAAATTTGAATGGACGGAAGAATGTCAACAGAGTTTTGAAGAATTGAAAAAGTTATTAACAGAGGCACCAGTGTTAGTACAGCACGAATTAGGTAAAGAATTTGTGGTGTATAGTGATGCTTCTCTAAACGGTTTGGGGTGTGTACTCATGCAAGAAGGAAAAGTGGTGGCTTATGCTTCGAGGCAGTTAAAACCTCATGAGAGGAATTATCCTACTCACGATTTGGAATTGGCTGCGGTGGTGTTTGCTTTGAAGATTTGGCGACATTATTTGTATGGTGAAAAGTGCCGGGTATATACCGACCACAAAAGTCTTAAGTACTTGATGTCACAAAAAGACTTGAATTTAAGACAGCGAAGATGGTTGGAGTTATTGAAAGATTACGAGCTTGTTATTGATTATCATCCGGGAAAAGCGAATGTGGTTGCCGATGCTTTAAGCAGAAAGTTGTTGTTTGCTTTGAGAGTTATGAACACTCAGTTGAAAATGTCAGATGATGGTTCGATTCTAGCAGAGTTAAGAGCAAGACCGATGTTTTTACAAGAGATTTCTGAAGCTCAGAAAAATGATCAAGATTTGCTAGCCAAGAAAAAACAGTGTGAAGCTGATACGGGATCAGATTTCAGAATCGGTTTTGATGGTTACTTGATGTTTAAAAATCGGATTTGTGTACCGAAAAATGAGGAGTTGATTCAAAAGATTTTGCATGAAGCACATAATGGTTGTTTGGCGGTTCATCCGGGCAGTACGAAAATGTATAATGACTTGAAGAAAATGTACTGGTGGAGTGGAATGAAAAGAGATATTTCCGAGTTTGTATCAAAGTGTTTAATTTGTCAACAGGTGAAAGCTGAACACCAAGTGCCTTCGGGATTACTTCAGCCTATTATGATTCCTGAATGGAAATAGGATCGGATTACTATGGATTTTGTTTTAGGGTTACCATTGAGTCCAGGAAAGAAAGATGTCATCTGGGTAATAGTTGACAGATTAACTAAGTCGGCTCATTTTATCCCGGTACGTATGGATTATTCTCTTAACAAGTTGGCTGAATTGTATGTTAGAGAAATTGTTAGACTACAAGGAATACCATTGTCAATTATTTCAGATAGAGATCTGAGGTTTACCTCGCGGTTTTGGCAAAAGTTGCAAGACGCGTTAGGTACGAAGTTAAATTTCAGTACTGCTTTTCATCCACAAACTGATGGGTAATCAGAGAGAATAATTCAGATTCTTGAAGATATGCTTAGATGTTGTGTATTGGAATTTCAAGAAAGTTGGGAAAGATATTTACCGTTGGTAGAATTTGCTTACAATAATAGTTATCAGACGAGGTTGAAAATGGCACCTTATGAAGCATTGTATGGTCATAAGTGTCGAACGCCTTTGTATTGGACTGAACTCAAGGAAAATTTGATCTATGGAATTGATCTAATAAAAGAAACCGAAGAAAAAGTGAAGGTAATTCAAGATTGTTTGAAACTGCTTCAGACAGACAGAAATCTTATGCAGATTTAAAACGAAAAGACATTGAATTTCAAGTTGGTGATAAAGTATTTTTAAAAGTATCTCCGTGGAAGAAAGTTCTCAGATTTGGATGGAAGGGCAAATTAAGTTCGCGTTTTATCGGGCCGTATGAAATAATTGAAAGAGTTGGACCGGTAGCCTATCGGTTAGCATTGCCATCTCAATTGAAGAAGATTCATAATTTATTCCATGTGTCTATGTTACGTCGGTATCGTTTGGATCCTTCACATGTGGTTTCACCGACAGAAATTGAACTATAAGCAGACATAACCTATGAAGAAGAACCGATTAAGATTTTAGCTCGAGAGGTCAAACAACTAAGGAACAAAAGTGTTGCACTTGTGAAAGTGTTGTGGCAAAAGCATGGAGTAGAAGAAGCTACATGGGAACCCGAAGAAACTATGAAGAATCAATACCCACATCTGTTTACCAGTAAGATTTTCGAGGACGAAAATCTTTAAAGGGAGGAGAGTTGTAATATCCCGAATTAAGGCCTAATCAGAATAGTGGTTTCGTGACCACAAATCCGAGATAGAAATAATTATTTTATAATTATTTTTAGGTTTATGATATGATTGCATAATTGTGTGAAGATTTCGTGAAGAAATTTTTGGCATAACGAGTTTAATTTAAAGTTAGGGATTAAATCGAATAAGTTGCAAAACTTGCATTCTAGAAGTTTTTAGTATGAAATTACTTTGAAATGTTAATTAGGAGGTCTTAAATGGTACTTTGACCAATTTTAAGTTCATGGACAAAATTAGGACATGGAAGGAATTTTTGAAAGTTTAGTAAGGAGGGGCATTTTGGTCATTTGGATATTAAATGAAATAAAAAGGGAAAAATAACACAAAATTGGTCATCATCTTCCTTAGTTGCTGCTGAATGCTCCCTCTCCCCATAGCTAGGGTTTCTTCAACTTTCAAGCTTCATAGTAAGTGATTCCAAGCCCCGTTTTTAATGTTCTTTACGTTTTTGGAATCCCGGTAGCTCGATTTAGCTTATGCTAGCAATAATTTAACCTAGGGTTCATATTTGGAAAAATACCCATATGTGAAATTTGTGTATTTTGGTGTTTTATAATAGAATATGAGGTTTTAAATTATGTCAGACAACTTGTACTACTCGGTTTTAAGCAAAAACGAGTAAAAGGGCTTAATCGGCAAAAATACCTAATAGTCATAAGTACATGTTAGAGTGAGAATTTGATGTTTCCATAGAAGGGAAAAGTGATCAGCATGTTATAAAACATAAGAATAAGGAATTAAGTTTAATCCCGAGATTAGGGGCAAAAGTGTAAATATGCAAAAGTTTAGGGGTAAAATTGTAATTTTGCTAAAATTTGAATTAAAGACTAATTTGATAATGTGAGTATTAAATAAGCTAAATGTGTTATTTTAGATCAAGAAAGACGTGGAATCGACCCCAATCGAGGAAAAGAAAAGATTGTGGACTAAATTGCAAAATCTTTATATTTTGGTACCAAGGTAAGTTCATATGTAAATGTTGGTAATATAGTTATTATTTTAAATGTTTTAATATTATTTAAATGATATGATAATTATTATGAAATATCATACTTGTGACAATTGTTTGATAATATGTCAAATTATGTGATATACTTGGAAAATGTGAAATACTATCGAGTATCGGTATCGGGATTCCGTAGGAGATGGTTGAGACACATGATTGGGAAAAAGGTCCCGTTGAACCTTAGGAATGGATTAGGATACAAGTGACATGTCACTAGGATGGTTGGGCATCCGAACTCGTTGAGTTGAGTCCGAGTTCACTTATGGATGCGAATGTCCAAACTCGTTGAGTTGAGTCCGAGTTCGTGAGATGTAACTAGGCATCCGAGCTCGTTGAGTTGAGTCCGAGTTCACTTAAGGATGTGAACGCCCGAGCTCATTGAGTTGAGTCCAAGTTCGCTTATGGGCGGGTTACATGGTAGCTTGATTACATATGTGGCACTTATGTGCAAATTATCCATGTATCCGAGTTATATTCCGATGTGTTCAACGGGTAAAATTTCTAGTGAAATGGAAGAACACTTAAAATGCAAGTGACGTTTTGGTAAGTGTTGTGAAATGGACACTTTGGATAGGTATGTACTTAACCCTCGGGTTGAAAATAGATACTACAACGATAAGGTGGTAAGATGATGAATGATGTTTGGAAATGTGATATATGTTTTGGTGATACCATGCTAAGGTTGTTTGGTATAAATGTATTGTTATGTTACTTGTTATTTGCATATGAACTTACTAAGCATTTATGCTTACTCCCTCCTTTTTATTCACTATAGTTTTGAACAAGCCGGCTCGGGAATCGGGACAGGTCAAAGGTTCGATCACACTATCCGAAGGACTTTTATTTTGGTAAATGGCTTGTAAAACTTAAGTATGGCATGTATAGCAATATACTTACTTTGTGTAAATAATTTTGTGTTATGGCGGTGATTTGGTTGAGAAAATGCTTGATAATGATAAGTCATGGAAATGACTAATTTAGATCATGTTTGATGTCATGGAAGGTTAATAGGTTATCTAGTCCATAAGAACTCATGAAAAGATGAAATTTGCCTTAAACAGAACATTGCAGCAACACTGATGTGAGTTTGAAAATTTACTAAAAATCATAAAAATCAAATTTGGTGATGGATTAAATTGAAATTGAAGCCTAATATGTCTAGTTTCACATAAAACAAACGAAACAGGTAAAGGAATTATATGTTAGAAGATATTTGAATTTTAGTGAAATAGGGCCAGAGCTATTTCTGGATCCCCTATTCCAACTTTATAAATTCACCATAAATTGTACAAAAATAATTAGGTGGTGTATTTTATATTCTTGGAATATTTATTGAGTCTAGTTTCAGGATAAAGAAACGCCATAGTCATATAAAGTTTTTACAGAGAGAAATATGGGTCGTAGTAAACAGAGGTCAGTCCAGTTAAGTCCTGAAACAGGGGTAAATTTAACTAATAAACTGTACTAATTGGCCCAACCAAAAATTCTAGAAACAAATTAGTGAATAGATATATAAGTCTAGATTTAGGGAAAATTTACAGATCTTGATTTTGAGTTTCGTAACTCGAGATATGATTTTTCTTGTAACTGTGACAGAAGTAGCTAGAAAGCTGTGAATGTAGAAACAAATGATCCGAAGTTCTTAATTTGATAAATTATGTTCGGTAACATCTCAAGCTCGACTCCGGTGACGGTTTCAGGCGTAGGGGCGTTACAGTCTGAGATTCTATGCAACTATCAAGCTATCATGTTGGGTAAATGAACGCAAACCTTTTGAGTCTATGGCATGTATAGGGACTTAGTCATTTTGCGTATGTGTCATTATGATATGACCAAATGTATTGGCTTGTAATGAAAAATGATTTGATTTGGTATGTAGCCATATAAATTGGCTTATATTGGCTAATGGGTTGCAAGCATATTAATTACTCATATGTCTATGCCAATGTTATCGTGTGATGTGGTTTATAATGGTATGTTAATGAAAGTTAGTACAAGGGAATCATGAAAGAGTAAAATTAGCATTAAAACAGTTTTGGACAGTAGCAGTAGTACAACTTTGAAAAATCACCAAAAATTTTGGAAATCTAATTATAGGTTGAATAAAATATGAAATTAAATCTAATTGATTCTAGTTTTACATAGAAGAAACTTTGTAAGCAAAACAATTTCATTTTATGAGATATTTTAATTTTTGTGAGACAAGGTTAGAATGATTTCGGGTTCCCCTGTTCTGAATTTGGAAAATCATTAAAAATTGTATAAAAATACTTGAGGGTTTAAATTTATATGTTTGCTTTCTTAATGAGTATAATTTCAAGATAAACAAACAAGAATATCATCCAAATCCCGTACTAAGAGATAATTAATCTTTAGTGAAGAAAGGTTAAAACTGTCAAACAATAGAACAGGGACGAATTTGAAGAATTAACTGTACTTATTGGCTAAACCATAAATACTTAAAAATTTTATGGTAGGAAGATATTTGAGTCTAGCTTTGGAAAAATCAAGCGGATCTTAATTTAGAATTCTGTAACTCAAGATATAAACAATTCAGTGACTATGACTCAAGTGGGCAGTTTTGTTATGAACAGTAAATAATTGTTTTGATATGTTTAAGCTTGATTATGGTTGTGTTGGTAGCTTAATTGTGCCATGTTAAGTTCCATTGAAAGTGTGTATGTGAGTGTGCAAATGAGGGTGGCAAATAACTTGGTAAATAGTCATTTCCTTGGCCACATGGGCAGAGACACGACCGCATGTCTCAGCCGTGTGAAGGACACGGCCCCGAGACACGGGCGTGTGACTTGGTCGTGTGACCCCAAATTGTGCATGACATCATAAACAGAGAGTTACACGAGCTGAGGATACGGGCGTGTCCCAAGCCACACGGTCATGTGTATGACCACACGGCCTACCCATAAGGGCGTGTGACTCTCCAAAGTATGAAAATTTTCTAATTGTAGTAAAAGTTCCAAAAGTTTTCGGTTTAGTCTCGAACCACTCCCAACGTATGTTTTGGGCCGTGTGGGCCCGTATAAGGGATGATATGCATGTGATTGGATGAATTTGATTTGGTCCAAATTTTATGGCCTGGTTTTGTATGAATGTTTATGTTTAAGTTCGGTAACGCCTTGAACCCTGTCCCGACATCAGATACGGGTGAGGGGTGTTACATTTTTGTAATCCCCCATAAGAGGATTAGTTCCTCATGGATCTCGTAAACAATATAAACTTGAATGATAGAATGGACATAAAGAAAAATTTGAAGAGTAAAGTTTAGAAAAAGCCTGATTGTATTGAATTTAAGCACTAGATCCTCACCAAGTTTGAGAATAATTTAAAATTTTGATTTCTCCCCAAAAGTAAATAGCAAGAATAGGATTAAAATCTAAAACCTAAGAAAAAGGGAAAAACTAATGTGTAACACCCCTAACCCGTCTCCATCGTCGGATCAAGGTCATAGAATATTATTGTTCAATCGGAAACCATTTAACATTATAACATAAAATAAATTAAATTTATTGTAAACCAATCATTCATATCCATTTTGTCCCTAAACCAAGCCTTCGACGCCCTAAAAATACCTTAGAAGTGATTTGAGACAAATTTGAAACAAAACAGAAATTTTAAGAAAAAGTTGTAAAACTTGGAAAATAGGGGTCACACAGCCATGTGGCATAGCCGAGGCCATGTAACATTCGAACAAGGGACACACGGTCGTGTCCCAGCCCATGTCCTCACCAATGTAACTCACTGAGAAGGGTCACAGGGCTGTGTAAATATCTAATTTGCGACACACGCCCGTGTGTCAAGCTGTGTGCTAGGCCCTGTAACTCACTGACTTGGAACATTAAAATTTTACAAGTGACACACGACCGTGTAACAACCCTTGTCCTAGGCCGTATGAACCCAAAATTTACCTAAAATCAAGCCATTTCAAGTCCAATTCATACCTAACCATTCAAACCATTTGGGCACACATTCAAAGGGTTCAAACATCATTCAAACATACCTAAACATTCCATTTCAAACATCCTAAATCACCTAACCAATATGCCATTCACATGCAGCACAACTGTATCAAACACTAAGAATCAAACCAAATCAATTTGATCATATCTCAAACACACAACCTAGTTAACTTAATTACCATACATAACCATTTGCAAGCCATCAAAACATACCAAAAGAACCTTATTTACAAGCACTTAAAAGTGGCCAATATGACATAACTTTGTAAGGCATTAAAGTACACCAAACCAACATAACCTCAAAAGCTTAAACATACCAAAACATACATTACAAAGATCCTATACATGCTATTATTAACCTTAGCCAAAATATACAAAAACTACCAAAATAGTTGTCGGATAGTGTGATAGGTCTCCGACGAGCTTCCAACTGATCCAACTTCTGAATATCTATAATACAAAGGAAAGTAACTACGTAAGCAACAAGTGTTTAGTAAGCTCGTATAAACTTAAACATAACTTACCATGTCATTTATACAATCCATAGATTAAGTGTAAATCATTGCCAATGCTATAAGCTTAGTAAAAGCATATACATCATCATCAAACTCACAAGTTAGTACACATGTCCATGATACAAATTAAATCAACCATAAGATATGTAGTTTACCATATATAAATACATCATTTAACTCATCAATGTTATCATAAGATCATGATTCATTTTATTTTTGCATACTTACAATCTCATTTCCTTTTCTTACCCATTGAACCATCTAGAATTACATCGGATACTCGGGAATGCTGACACATAGTATGTCTTTCCATATAACCGTAACCTTTCCTTTACATCAATGCTCACACGAGCTGTGAAATGGGCCTACTTACACAGGCTATGGGTCAAAATGTAAGCTACACGATGCTACTCACATGAGCTATGGAGAAACCACAACAAATGCAAGACCTCATCCATCGATAAGACATTCAAAACCAGCACCCGAAACATGAAATCCCTAATGACATGTCATTTGTATCCTAAGAATTCTTAAGGTTCGAACAGGACCCATTATCCATCATTTCATCACAGTATGGATACATTTATATATAGATTCATTTCTATTAAAACAACATAGCAAACATTCAATTTAGCAAACATTAAAACGACCACAGTTCATATGAACTTACCTTGATAACTAGGGCGTAGAAGTAGAATCGAACACTAATTTGAAGCTTTAGCTTTTCGTCGATTTAAATCTGATTGTGGTTTATCTTGATGTAAACAAATAATTTCATTCAATTAAGTACTTCTAGAATTCAATTTAATCCACAATTCATATTTATAAAAAATTACAAATTTGCACCTAACATTTTAACTTCCATAATTTAGTCCTTAAGCTCATAACTTGAATATAACTCATTTTAACCTAAATTTATGTTAACTAATGTTATAAAGGACCTTGAAACAACTCATAATCATAAAAAATTCACAATAAAACCCATGGATTTATAATTTTAACAATTTAATCCCTAACTACAATTCGACCAAAAAATCACTTAAGAAAACATGTTTGTTTTACAACCAAAACTAAAAATCTATACACTAACACCAAAATCTATTCAAAAACTTCCATGGCAAGTGCCTCAACCTTTAACAATTTTGCAAATTAACGCTTGGGCTAGCTAGATTAAGATAAAACAATCACAAAAACATAAAAATCATTAAAAACGAGGCTTGAATTCACTTACATACAAAATGGAAGCTTGGCCAAATGCTCTAACCTATTCCAATGGTGATTTTCGGTGGAAGTATGAAATGGGAAGAATATAAACATAATTTATTTGGTTATTTTAGCTTTATTTACCAAATTACTATCTTACCCTTATTACTAATCAAAATTTTCAATAAAACCTTGTCTATAACTATGTACTAACTCATTAAATGGTATAATTACCATTCAAATCAATTTAATTTCATTTCCATAGCCATTTAAATCTTTTAACTAATAGAATTTAACTTTCACACCATTTACGATTTAGTCCTTTTTACCTAATTAACTATTTAAACATTAAAATTTCTTAACGAAATTTTAGTATGACCTTAATTTATTCTTGTAGACATTAAATAAATGCTAAAATAAGAACTCACTCGTCGAAATTGTGGACTCAAAACCACTATTTCTGACACCATTGAAAACGGGTTGTTACATAAAGACTAAAACTAAATAGAAAATTATACAATAATAAAATGTGTATATAACATGTGTCATCTGAGCCTATTTATAGACTTAGAATGGTCATTGTCTTTAACCCTAGGTCATCTTATGTTCTAAGCTTAAATTTGGATTGTGTGGACCAAAATACCCTTGGCTCATATTAGTTTCCTATACAGATGTGATGTCATAACATGTCAAGTCCTGTGTCGCAACATCGAATGTAGTATACTTTTCTTCAAGGTGTCTTCAGTAGTATGTCGCGACATCCTCATGCTGTGTTGCGACATTGAACGTAGTCTTGGAATTTTCTTATTTTGCTCCCTATGTCTCGACATCCCATGCTCCGTGTTGCAACCTAACGACCAGTATCGAGTTAATGTGCCTTCTAATGGTCTCCTACATAGTCACAAAGTATATTAGCTCACCCTTAGGCCTCATTCAGCCCCTAAGGTCAATAAAAAACTCAAATTACACATTTTATTAACTTAACTAATATTTACTAAAATGTAATTAAAACTTAATTAAAATTATCATGTTCAAGCTCCTAAAGTGTGAAAACTAGTTTAATCTACTACACTGAATTATAGTAAATCAAACTCCCCCACACTCAAGTCATTTTTTGTCCTCAAGTAGTACAAACAAAAACAATAAATGAAAAGAAGACCCTTGAGCAAGTATGGTACAAGTGTCAGCTTTCAAGCATATGGATAGGCATTTTATATTCAGACATAACTCTGGCATGAGATATAACTGACTTACCACTTTTGATATCAAATACCTAAGTTCATTATATTACACAACATACAAGCATTAAGAGACTCAAATGTAAGAATCCATTAATAAATTATACAAGTAATTTGATTATCCTAGCAGAACACAAACAGTCATAACTGTAATTATTTAGTATGATTTCAAATTTTGAATAAGTCAACCTAGATCACATAAGGCTTTGCGGCTCGTAATGTTCTGAGGCTTAGGATAGGTAAGATTTGAAGAATAGTAAGCATCAAATAGTTTCAAGCACGAATGTAGTTTGGCACATCATATTGTCCCCTATTCCCCCCTTAGTAACCCTTTCCTGCTCACCGTCTTATGTCTCCTTCTCTCACCTTCCTTATTTCTTCACATAGCAAGTCACAGTCTAATATAGCAATCATGGTTAGCTCACGAGTTTTTGTGCACTAATGAACAAGCTTTTCTACTTTTGTGACTTTGTTAAATTTTTTTTCTTTTCTTTTTCAATACATCTCATTCACAAATGCTTTTACTTTTCAAGTACTTTTTCTACTCATTCTTATTTTCTTCTTGAATTCTTTTGTTGCACATATTGGCTAACCTATAATTACTATTTTACACTAATTCCTCCTATTTCACTCTATTTTTACAAAATCCACTATAATGTATCTACTAAAACCTCAATACGTATAGTCAGACGTCTATAGTCATGCAATTCAAGACCCACGGAAAATGATAAGTACAAATTTATATTTTGGCTCGGGTTTTGTATAAAGGTTCGTCAAGAAGAGTTTTCTATCTCAAAAATGGGTACTAAAGATAAATAACAGGGTTAGCTTTTTGCCTCTAGGTGTATATCAAACAATGTCATAGGTCATCCCTAAGTATCTCAATATTTAAAACTCTAATCAACCAAACAACCACAAATTCAACAATTTATCATTCATACTAGCATGCTCGATGTAACACCCATATCCTATCTTGGTTGCCAGATTAAGGATTGGAGTGTTACCGAACCAAACAAACAATTTATATTAATTCTATAACAAGTATTGAATTAATTTATAAACATATATCATATCATAGAATAAATATGCACATGGGCCTTTATTTGGGTCTACAGGGCCCTAAATTTACTTTAGAAACATTCAGGGATCACATTGAGACAAATCAGATTTTTTTAAGAAAACACGAAAATTTGAGATGCAGGGGTCATACAGTCGTGTGTCCAGGCCAAGTGACATACCCCAAACCATGTGGGCACTCGAAGTTGGGACACACAGTTGTGTCCCAGCCGTGTCTCTACCCGTGTACCTCACTAAATTTGATCACACGGTCATGTCATAGGTCGCTAGTCAGGCCATCTAACTCTCTAACTAAATACACACGGTCGTGTCATAGACCGTGTGACTCACTGACTTGATACACACAGCCATGTCTCAGGTCGTGTCTCAGACAATGTGTGGCACATGGCCGTATGGCAACCCGTGTCCTAGGCCGTGTATACCAAAATGAACCTTAAATATCAAGTTTACCAAATCATGCTTACTTGAACACTAAGCGACCCAATTACTAGCCATTTAACCTATTCAAAACACAATTAATAATGCTCAAAACATGTCAAAACAATCATATTAAGTGCCTAACCAATGTACCCTCATTGGTACCACATTTTATGTTTTCCAATATATTAACAAATCATTAAACATTCATAATTCACATTCATACTAAATTTTGCTATATTTGAACTAATATTTAGCTATTTAAAGAACAAAGCTTTAAACTAAAACATATACCAAAACATTGTCTCAAAAACAATCAAAACACCTCTCTATACATGTCATTACAAAATAAAGCATTACACCACAACTCTAAACCACATCATTCAACAACTACACATCAACGTATTCATCTATTCATTATATTTATACTTGTTCTATCATTTCAAAATGTAGTTTAATAAAACTAGAAATCTCACTTATTAATTACATTTATCAACATTCACAAAACTCATATACTCATCTATATATACATGCCACTACCCATGAAAAATATGCAAAAACTACCAAATTAGACGAATAGTGTGTGCTGGTTGATTGATCCTTCCAAAAAAATCAACAACGATTATTTACAAAACAACCCAAGAAAACCCATAAGCTTACTTAGCTTAGTAAGGACATAGTATATCATTTACTCTAAATATAATTAAACTCGATTCACATATTAAGTAATTACTCAAAGTTTCAAGAGCACAAATGGTGAAATACTAAGACATTATAATGCATTCAGGGGGTACCGAAGTAAAATTATGGGCATTGATCAGCTGTTTAACGTACAGAAATAATGTGCAAGCATACACTATCAATGCAGTTATAGTAGATAGATACGAGCCTACCGGATATCTATCCCACAAGGATGGTAGCCTTTTGCCTATTAATGTCAGTGCAATAACTAGATATAAACAAGATAAATTCTGAGGATGGTTATAGATGCAATAACTTGAAAACAATAAAATAAAAGATGATAATGATAAACTGGGATCCCCAACATGAATCTTCAGCAAAATACTAAGTGCTCACAAGGTATAAAAGTATAGGTGATTGTCAAGGCAATAAAATTCAATGTATATCTTACCTAGTGTTACTCATCTATTTAATCTAAGACTTAAACATGCATATTAACCTCACCTTTCAATGATGGTAATACGACACTATTAAGAACAAGTGGACTAAACTCCTCTAATCCTTACTCAACTTCCGTTGAAATGCTTGTTGCCTAAAATCGTCACTGCACTTTCCAGTGTCAGTGATTGCAATAACACTTCCATGTTAAAAAATAATCAAACCCCAAGATTAAACAATAAAAGCAAAATTAAGCAAGATAACATTTCACCAAGAATTCACCAGTACTTCCAAACAATCAGAAATCAGAGAGTAATCACCAGCATTTAGAAAGAAATAAGAAAGAATCGAATGGAGAATACTATCCCTAGACAACTCGACTGAATCTCTCTATTCCCTCTTGTCGCACACTTAGGTCTCCTCGCCAAGAGCTAGTCTACATCTGGTTTTCACGTTGGCTCCCCCGTGAGAGGCTTAAGTTGCCATGGCCTCAAACTTCAAGGTAAGATGATGAAGATAATGATGGAGAAAAAAAGCTCCATTTTTCTTGTCACATCCACCTTTTATGTCCTCCTCCAACAATACAACTGTCGTCTCCTCAAAATTATTCTGTCCTTATACGTATAGGTTGGTTATACCAGACTGGACAGCTCATGCAGTTTTGGTTCTTATCTGAACAACTATCAGGTGCAGCAAAAATTCTGGACGTAATTTAGGATTAACTCATGCAACGACATTAATGCAATAAAATAGAAAAAAATTAAGGATAAAATAACTTTGGATTCACTGAGTTATGAAATGCAATTTACTAAACTGAAAATGCTAAAATGTATGCGAATGATAACTAAATAGGAACAATTTAACCAATAAGTAAGAGGGAAAACCTATGTTTTTTCTAGTGTTATCACAGCCCCAAACTTCAGTTTTTACTTGTCCTCAAGTAAAACAGAAACTAGCAAGGCTTCAAATATTTTACTAAGGTAAATGATCATTCTAGCAACTTGAAACCTCTAAATTCCCAATTGATGAATCACATTCAGATGAAAGAATATTGCATCGACATTTCATAAGCATGAATGACTAAGGTTGCAACTTCATCAATGCTAGCGTCATGCTTTAAACCCTAAGTTCTATCTACCATTACAACATTTATTATACAATACTAAGTATATATATACATATTTTTTTTAGAATAAGGGATATCGTTACATTACTGTACCCTTGTTCCTGAGAAGTAATGATGGGGAGCAACAAACTCACAGGGAGTACGTAATTGTGCCAACACACACTCATGCAATGACAACCTTTGGCCAAATTCATTTTTCTAACGCTTGTATCGGAGTGTTCCCTTTTTAACATTCCATACTACACTTATTTTGGAGTGTCTCTACTTTATAACTATATATACATATATAAGTAGCTATAAAAAGCAGATTCATTCAAGATTTAAGGAATGATGGTACTCATCCATTACTAACGCAACATATTCCATTCATCAAAGATTTGAAGCTACAACCTTCTGTCAAATTTATCCAACTCACTCTTTGATAGTTTACATTATTCAAGAATTTAGCATCGAATATAATAAAAATTTTAAACAATTTTCATTAACTATAATTAAACCTTGAATAATTCATTTTCGAAGAAAAAAATTGAAATATGGGTGTATTTCCAAGTCCCATGTGCATTCCCCCAAACTTAAAGTTTGCATTGTCCTCAATGCACTAATCATGAAAATGTAATGATAATGAATATGAAATGACAATGTATACTTATCAAAGTAAACCCTACAACTACATCCAATGCATGAATACAATAACTAAAGCTTAAAATAACTAACTCAGTTATCTGCAGCCGTTGATGTGGCTACATGATGTTTCTTTCTTCTCTTTTTTTTTTCTCCTTCTTCTTTTAATTTTTATCATTGGAGCATTGCCTTTTCCTTTCTTTGGGCTTTGCACAGTTTTTGGATTGCTCATTAGTTCCTGGCTCTACCCCGGCATCATCAGCTGCTGTTTGTGTATGAAAGGCCACTTGGAGTTGCCCAATGTAGACCACTATTGCCAATGAATTACATTGCTCGTCACTGGTTACCTTAGCAACTTCTACCGATCTCGCTCTAGTTTGCTCCAAATTATCAATATTTGCACCCACAAACTCTGTGCGGTGACAGACTTCTTAACAGAATCTTCTTCTTTTTCTTTGTCATTTTCAGCAACTTCTTCTTCTTCAGAACAACTTCCTCTTTTGCAATAGCTTCCTCTTCTGTAATAAAAACTTCCTTCTCAACAACAATGTCCTCTTGATCAACAAAAAGAACATCCTCAAACAAACTATCAATCTTTCGCAGGCATTCTTCAATGTCCCTAGATTCCTCTTCTTTCTCATTATCAGAGACCTGCACAATGGGTAGGGATGCCACCGATCTCTCTTGGTCTTCTAAGTCATCATCTGAGGAAGAAAGGTCATAATTGCGAGTGATTGGGGGAAACACAAGGAATTCCAGAAGTAGGGATATGCTCAGTTAGCCTAATGTGGCTACAATAGAACTATTTCAGGCTCTGGTATAAGCATAAAACAAATTTTGGTATTTTTTTCATATTTTCTACTGTAGCAAAAAGCCTGATCTAGCTGTTGTTGATGGAATTTACCAATTTCTCGACATCCTTCAGTTTGCGCCATAATGATGTCTCTTGATTCAAATTTTTTCCTTTTTTGTTGGCTTTGGCTTTGCCATTTCTTGTCTTGCTTGTCTCCGCCTCCTTCAGTATTAGCGTGTCCTTGCGTCGAGTCAATCTTTCTACAGAGGCTTCATTAATTGGGCCCTTATTTTCCAAGACTTCCTCACTAGCACGAGGCACAATTCCTCTTTGCTGGCACAATAACATCACCAGTGATGGGAAAACCAAGATCCCAGTCTGCCTTATAGTGTAGTCAGCTATTTCTTGGTGAAGTATTGCACCCACATCAATTTTTCTGCCCTTGACAATAGAATTTATCAGACACATTCTGCCTAGGTTGACTGTGGTGCTATGAGTGGAGGGCTTTAGCCTGCAGTTGAAACCAAATTTTACCTTGCAACTTTAAAAAGTGACGATGCATTGTGTAATTCTTTTGATGCGAACCCGTCTACACTACTCTCTCAACACACAAGTCTCTTACCAGCAGGTCTCGTTCTTCATCTGTGATGTCATCCATGAACTTGGAGTGTTCATCAATATCGACCTTGGTGTTGTACAGCTCATTGATTATTTCAGCATCCCATGGTACTAACCTTCTCGAACGAAAATGAACTCTAACTCATGGTCGTAGAGATTAGCATAGAACTCACATACCAGTGAAGATGAGTAGCTTCTAGAATGGGTACAAAAGTTTTCCCATTTTAACTTCGAGATGCTTTTGGAGACTTGTTTACCCGAGTCTTGTTGTGGCAAAAGGGAAATGCCCTGCTTATGGAAGTTTTACCTTAATATGTTGTCATGAAATCGTTCCTTTTTCGATTTATTCAAGTAGAGTACTGGCTTCTTTTTCTACACTGGCCTGGGGGATTCTGATTCACGGATTGTGGTAGTAGAGGACACTTGTTCTCCAGCAGATTTGGTGGCTTTCTTGAATGAGCCTCTTATTTTGGCCATCTTTTGTTGAAGGAGAACGGTTTAGAGGTAAAAAGATATGATTTTTAGAAGAGAAAAGAAATAAAAAAGGTTACTTGAATCCATTACAATCGGTACAGTGGGTGGGGATTTATAGTGGGTGAAAAAGGAAGATGGAGAGGCGTGTTGCTCTGTTGAGAGATATAGGGCTGGCGGTAAGAGTTGTGTCCAATAGAAATTGTGCCTGCTCAAAAGGATCAAACAGCTAAGTGAGTTTTGATGCAATGGTGGAATCTGAATTTCTCTGAATTCTGACAAGCTATAAATGGTAGTACAGGCTTATGGAATGCGCTGACAGTAAGATTTCAATGCTTCAACAATGGTACCTAATTATTTTGCAAAAAAGGAAGGAAAATAAACTTTAAAAAAACATAAATAAACAAAACTAAACTAAAATCACAGAGTCTTGATTAAAAATTAAAACTTTTCAACCAATTTAATTGTCTCTGCCTGTTTTTTATCATTGTTGCCAAAATAGTGTTTCAGCTTATGTCCATTTACTTTGAACTGGTGTCCATCATGTAAATCTCGAATTGTGACTGCACCATAAGGAAATATGATGACAACTTCAAAAGGTCCTGACCAACGTGAACGCAGTTTACCTAGGTGCAATTTCAGTTGAGAATTGAATAATAAAACATGTTGACCCACGATAAATTGTCGCTGCAAAAATAATCTTGTGATGCCATTGTTTGGCCTTTTCCTTGTAAATGCAACATTTTCATAAGAATTTCTTCTAATCTCCTCTAGTTCAGTTATATCCAACAGTCTTTTCTTTCCAGTCACTTCATAGTCCATGTTCACTTGCTTAATTGCCTACATTGCTTTGTGTTCTAGTTCAACTGGCTAGTGACATGTTTTCCCAAAAACCAATTGATATGGTGACATCCCTAATGGAGTTTTGTATGACGTTTGCAATGCCCATAAAGCGTCATCCAATAAAAAATGCCAATCTTTCCTTGAAGGGTTTACAACCTTCTCAAGAATGTTCTTAATTAGTCGATTAGATACTTCGGCTTGTCCATTAGTTTGCGGATGACAAGTAGTAGTCATTCTATGACTAAATCCATATCTTTTTAGTGCGGTCGCCACTTGGTTGCAATGAAAGTGTGTACCTTGATCACTAATGAATGCCTTTGGTATGCCAAAGCGGGTGAGTATATCCTTGTGAAAAAATTTTAGCACTGTCTTTGCATCATCCTTTGGGACTGCAACAACTTCAACCCACTTTGAGACGTAGTCCGCAGCGACTAATATATAAAGATTTCCAAATAAGCTTGGAAATGATACCATAAAATACATACCTCAAACATCGAATAATTCAACCTCCATAATTGACTACTGTAATATTTCATTGCAACGGGATATAGAACCGGTGCACTGACACCTATCACATTGATTCACAAAATTGTGGGCGTCTTTGAATAAGGTTGGCCAGTAGAATCCTAATTGAAGAACTTTAGATGCAGTTCTCATGCCACTGAAATGACCTCCATGAGGAGCATCATGACAATGCTTCAAGATTAAAAGCATCTTCTCTTCCAGAACACAACATCGAATAATGTCGTCATTGCATACCTTGAATAAATACGGCTCGTTCCAATGATACTTCACTACATCACGAATAAATCTTTCTTTTTTATGGCCTGTGACACCCAATGGTAGTTTTTTACACACTAGATAATTAACAAAATACGCATACCAAAGAGTTGCATATACAGCAAATAAGTTCTCATCTAGGAATGCGTTGACAATTTGAAGTCTCTTTCCGTCTTTACTGCCAACTTCTAATCGAGACAGATGGACCGCAACTTGATTTTTTGAACCCTTATGGTCTTTTCTCTGGATGTCAAATTATTGCAATAGTAATATCCAGCGTATCAGTCTTGTTTTGACATCTTTTTTCGCAAAGAGATATCTCAACACCGCATGATCAGTGAAAACCATAACCTTTGCACCGACAAGATAGGAACAAAACTTGTTGAAAGCAAAGACTACAGCTAGTAATTCTTTATCTGTAGTGGTATAATTAACTTGAGCCTCTGTAAGAGTTTTACTAGCATAATAGATGGTATAAATACTTTTCCCTTTCATTGTCCTAGAATTGCACCCACAGCAAAGTTACTTGCATCGCACATAACTTCAAAAGGTTGAGACCAATCGGGTGCAACGATAATGGGTGCATTTACTAGCTTATTTTTTAACTAAATAAAGGCATCTAGACATGTATCGTCAAACAAGAATTTTTGATTCTGTTCTAGCAATAAACATAAGTGCTTTGCAATTTTTGAAAAACCTCTAATAAACCTTCGGTAAAACCCTGCATATCCCAGAAAATTGTGGATACCACTCACATTTTTTTATAGAGGTAATTTCTCAACTATTTCCACCTTAGCTTTTTCTACTTGAATGCCTTGACTAGAGATGCAGTGTCCTAACACAATACCTTCAGTTGCCCTGAAATGACATTTTTCCCAATTCAAAACAAGATGTGTCCTCACATCACTTCAGTACTTTATCTAAATTGTCGGTGCAATGATCAAAATCATTCCTATAGAATGAGAAATCATCCATAAAAACCTCTAAAGAGTCTTTGATCATATCTGAGAATATTGTCATCATGCACCTTTGAAATGTGGCTAGTGCATTGCAAAGATCGAAAGGCATACGTCGAAAAGCGAAAGTAACAAAGGGGCAGGTGAAGGTTGTTTTCTCCTGATCGTCTAGTGCAACAGCAATTTTATTGTACCCAGAATAGCCATCTAAAAAGCAATAATAGGCCTTTTTAGCAAGTTGGTCCAGCATTTTGTCAATGAAAGGAAATGGGAAGTGATCCTTCTTTGTGGCTGCATTCAATTTGCGATAATCCATACAAACTCGTCATCCCATGGGAATACGTGTAGGAATTAATTCATCTTTATTGTTGCGAACCATAGTGATGTCACTTTTTTAGGTACGTATTGCACTGTACTTACCTAATTGTTATAAAAAATCGAGTAAATAATTCTAGCATCAAGCCATTTTATGATTTCCTTCTTAACAACTTCCTTTATCTCCTCGTTTAATCTTCTTTACTATTCAATTAATTACTTGCCTTCATCTTCTAACTTGATCTTGTGCATACAGAAAGAAGGACTAATACCTTGAATATCGGCAATACTCCAAGCAATAGCTCATTTGTGTTGCTTGAGAATATGGACCAATTTCTCTTCTTGAATTACATCCAGTGTTGTGAAGACAATAACTGGGAGAGTATTGTGATCACCAAGAAAGACATATTTAATATGACGAGGTAGTGGTTTCAATTCCAGAGTAGGAGCTTCTTCAATGGATGGTTTGGAAATTGGGGTTGTTTTATTGGCTAGGTTTAATGATTCAATCTGCCACCTATGCTTGAGTTCAAGATTATTAGCTTCAACCATGGTGTCACAATCGTATAAGCATTTGGCATCATATGTCACTACAAACTCTTCAGAAAGTACTGTGTCTTGGTCATTGAAATCTTCCTCAATTAGATCATCTAACACATCGATAGTATGGCATTCTTCTTTGTCCTTTCATTGAATAGATTCAAAAACACTAAAGGTGACTTGCTCATCATTAAGTCACATGGTTAGTTCACCCTTATAAACATCAATCAGAGTTCAGCTGGTGGCTAAATATAGTCGTCCCAAGATTATAGAAACCTCCTTGTCTACCTCATAGTCAAGTGTGATAAAATCATCTGGAAAAATGAATTTATCCGCATGAACTAAGACGTTCTTTATTTGCCCATCAGGTTGAGCCCAAGATCGATCGGCTAGTTGTAATGTCACTACAGTAGATTTCATGTGACCAATTCCCAACTTTCTAAAAGTAGATAGTGGCATTAGGTTAATGCTAGCTCCCAAGTCGCATAAAGCTTTACCCAAATAATGATTGCCAATTGAACATAGGATGGTAAAGCTCCCAGGATCTTTCAATTTAGGAGGCAACTTGTTTGTCAAACAACACTACAGCCTTCTATGAGTGCAATAGTTTCAATATCAATGAGCTTTTTCTTCTTAGACAAGAGGTCTTTCATAAATTCCCCATAACTCGAAATTTGTACCAAAGCGTCCACTAAAGCAATATTGATCGGGAGTTGCTTCAATGCGTCTAGGAACTTCTGATACTACTTGTCATGCTCATTCTTCCTAAATCTTTGTGGGAAGGGTAAAGGTAGAGATATATTGGCTTACAGTGAACCCTTGATTGCGTCAACAATTTCGAAGGTCAGACAGTAGGCATATGAGTGACAATTTGTGGAACTTCTTTGTCTAATGCATCGAAAAAATTTTCAGATTCAGACTTCTTATCGGGGATCACTCCATTCGTATCTTGAGGTGCTACAGTAGAGTCAATAGACGGTTCACTAGTTTGTTTACCACTCCTAAGAGTGATAGCCTTACAATGTTCTTTTCCCCTCGGACTAGGATTTTTCGTGTCACTAGGTAATGAACCTGGTGGTCAAGTATTCAGATTTGAAGCAAGTTGTCCAAATTGCTCTTCCAATGCTCGAATGGAAGATGAATTCCCTTGTACAATAGCTTTTGTGCGAGTAATATGCTCCCGCATTAATGCATCAAGAATTACTAACGGGTCAGAAGTAGAAGCTTGAGTGTACGGTTGCTGTCAATGTCCTTGAACATGCTGATTCAGTATTGAAGAGTGTTGTAGCTACATTAGATTTTGGTGTGGATGTGTCTGGCCTTGTTGTGGATATATCTGAGTGTGCTGATTATAGTTCTACTGTTGTTGATTGTAGTTCCCTTGCCTAGGATTATAATTGCCCTGAGTAGATGTATTCTCATATCTGAATGTCACAGCATTTTTCCTAGCATTCTGAGTTCCCCAAAACTGTTGGTTGCGTGCAGAGTTGTTGTAAGAATTTCCATAAGAATTGTTATGAATGATACTAATATAACAGGCATTCTCTTCATGTTGTGGATAATCTTCACAGCTATTGCTGTCATTACAAATCTCACAACAAAAGGTAGGACAATTAACTTGTTGAGCGACTTGTATAGGTGCAACTCCAATCGTCCCTTGGATATTTTTAATAATGTTTGTGACAGAAAAAACTTGAGCAGTCAGTGCAGTTATTGCATCCAATTCAATAAATCCTGGAGTAATTTTTACTTGTGAAGCTCTGGAGATAAGGTATCGATAATCATTTTGAGCAATTCTCTCAAGAATTCTCACAGCATCATTATAAGTAAAATCTAGCAGAGGTCTATTGGCTGGTGCATCGATAAGATTCCTTGTATGTGAATTCAGCCCATTATAAAAAAATATCAATTTTTGTTTCTGGTTGAATGCAATGCATGGGACAACATTGAAGTAAAGTTTTATAATGTTCCCATGTGGTGTAAAGGTTTTCATCATCCAGCTGATGATAAGCAGTAATATCATTTCGAAAATGAGAATTCATTGTCGGTGGGTTAAATTGCAAAATAAACTATGTTGCTAGTGCATCCCAAGAAGTAATTAATCTAGCAGGTAGTCCAAAAAACCAAGTACGGGCTCTTCCTTGTAAGGAAGAATGAAATAATTGCATCTTCAAGACATCATCAAGAACGCCTTGTTAACTAATGGAAGCACAGATCAATAAAAAGGATTTAAGATGTTCTCTCGCATCTTCATGTGGCAGTCCAGCATATTGTCCATTAAAATTCAGCATTTGAAACATTATTGGCTTGAGTTCAAAATTCCCAGCTTGGATTACTGGCCTAACAACTCCTGGTTGTACATTGTCCAAAACAGGTACTAAAAAATCTCATATAGTCCTATTTTGTAGGCGAGCATCTTGCGGAAACAGTGGGTTATTCATATTTTGATGTTGCATTAGGGGTATGGCTGCATTGTTCCTTGGTAGAGCCATATTTATTTGTTCTCAAAGTCTACTCCAAATAGTCCTTTCAAATTTTGGATCAAAATCGACAAGAAAATCCAAATTTCTTCGGGTCATAAAACACCTAAATTGAAGTTAAAGAAATAGCAACAAAAAAACCAGTTAATGAATACGAAATATTATATAGGGAAATAAAGTGCAAAAACATACAAAAAAATAAAAATAAACATCAAACAAACGTCATCCTCGGTAACAGCGCCAATAACTTGATCAGCTGTTTAACGTCATAGCAATAATGTGCAAGCATACACTGTCAATGTAGTTATAGTAGATAGATGTGAGTCTATCGGATATCGATCCCACAGGGATGGTATCCTTTTGTCTATTAATGTCGGTGCAATAACTAGATATAAACAAGATAAATTGTGAGGATTGTTGTCGATGCAATAACTTGAAAACAATAAAATAAAGGATGATAATGCTAAACTGGGATCCCCAACATGAATCTTCAGCAGAACACTAAATGCTCACAAGGTATAAAAGTATAGGTGATTGTCAAGGCAATAAAATTCAATGTATATCTTACCCAGCGTTACTCCTCTATTTAATCTGAGACTTAAACATGCATATTAACCTCACCATCCGATGATGGCAATACATCACTATTAAGAACAAGTGAACTAAATCCCTCTAATCCTCACTCAACTTTCGTTGAAATACTTGTTGCCTCAAACTGTCACTGCACTTTCCAGTGTCAGTGATTGTAATAACACTTCCGTGTTAAAAAAATTAAAACCCCAAGATTAAACAATAAAAGCAAAATTAAATAAGATAACATTTCACCAAGAATTCACCAGTACTTCCAAACAATTAGAAATCATATAGTAATCACCAGCATTTAGAAAGAAATAAGAAAGTATCAAATGGAGAATACTATCCTTAGACAACTCGACCAAATCTCTCTATTCCCTCTTGTCGCACACTTAGATCTCCTCGTCAAAAGCTAGTCTGCATCTGGATTTCATGTTGGCTCACTCGTTAGAGGCTTAAGCTACCATGGCCACAAGCCTCAAGGTAAGATGATGAAGATGATGATGGAGAAAAAAACTCCACTTTTCTTCTCACATCCACCTTTTATGTACAGGTGTCCTCTCTTCAAAATTATTTTGTCCTTGTACGTACAGGTTGGTTATACCAGATTGGATAGCTCACGTAGTTTTGGTTCTTATCCGGACAGCTTTCAGGTGCGGCGATAATTCTGGACGCAATCTGGGATTAACTCATGCAACGACATTAATGTAATAAGATAGCAAAAATTAAGGATAAAATAGGCTAGGATCCACTGAGTTATAAAATGCAAATTACTAAACTGAAAATGCTAAAATGCATGCTAAGGATAACTAAATGAGAAACAATTTAACCAATAAGTAAGGAGGAAAACCTATGTTCCTTCTAGTGCTATCAGGCACACTTGTGCATTCAGGGGTACCGAAGTACAAATAATGGCATGTATGTGCATTTAGGGGTACCGAAGTACAAGCAGGAGCACTAATACACAATTCACGGTATCGAAGTAAATTCACATATATATAAATGAATTAACTAGAAAAAGCAATATAAAACACAAGTAAATTTCATTTACATACTGAAATACTATGAACATACCCACAATCCACTTGCGATTCAAACGTAGGGACTACTCCACAAATTTTCCTTTTCCTCGATTAGTGTCTTTATGGCTTGTGTCTTGATCTATATAGTAATTAAACATATTCTGTTAAATTCACATACATTTCATACCCAATTTAATGCATAAAACCCTTAACTTTTCCTTAATTATACATTTTACCTAATATTTTACATTTATCACAATTTAGTCCTTATACTCAAAATTTCCAAATTAACCAATTTCACAACATCCCAAGGCTAACCAAATTTCATTCTAATATAGAGCAGTCCACCATTATTCACTAATTACACAATTTCCATGAAATTTTAAATGTTTAGTCAATTTAATCATGTACTCAAAAACTAACAAAACCACTTTATAAAATATTCATAATCAACAAAGAATAAATCAAATATATTGTGTAACATCATGAACATAAAGAACTCATTAATGGTAACATCAAAAATCTTTAACAGTTTTGAAATCGAAGCTATAGGTTAACTGGACCTAGTTGCAACAATTCCAAAAACATAAAAATCACAAGAAACAGGTTGGGAATAACCTACATGCAAGAAATGAACATAGCCAAACCTCAAGCATGATAAAAATGGTGTTTTAACACCCTAATTTTCGGTTTCTCCCTTGTGGAATATTATGATGCTAATTTTAATTAGTTTTCTTTAGTTTTATTTTATTACATTACCATTTTACCTTGGATTTAAACTTATAAATTAACAACTAAAAAGGCCCTTAACCGTCTATCCAAAATCTTATGGACTAATTACTTCATAAGTCCTCTTTCATTTGATAGTTAAGCTATCAAATCATTATAATTCAATTATGTCCATATTTTTAACCTTTTACAACTTAGTCCTTTTTCTTAATTTAACTAAGTAAACATTAAAATTTCTTAACTAAAACTTAATACGACCTTAATGTAACTCCATAAACATTAACTAAACCAAAAAACATGACTTCACATATCGAAATTTGTGGTCTTGAAACCACTATTCCGTTACCACTGAAAAATAAGATATTACAACTCTCCCTTTAAAGGAATTTTCGTCCTCGAAAATCTTACCAAAAAAAATTGGATACTGAGATCTCATTTTTTCTGTTGTTTCCTACGTCACTTCTTCAAGCCAATGACGTTGCCATAATACTTTACTAACGGTACAGACTTATTTCTTAACTCTTTTATTTCTCGAGCCAAGCTTTTTGCATGCTCTTTATTGTAAGTTAAATCGGTCTGTCATTCAATTTCATCCGTAGAAAAAATATGTGACGGATCAAACTGGTATCGTTGAAGCATTGAAACATGAAAAACATTATGAATTCTATCAAGTTCTAGAGGTAAAGCCAAACAACATGCTACCAATTCTATTCTTTCAAGAACTTCATATTGCCCGATATATCTAGGACGAAGCTGCCCCTTTACGCCAAATTGTGACATTTTCTTCTAGGGCAAGACTTTCAAAAATACTATATCGCCAACAGAAAACTCAATATCTTTCCTTTTTAGATCAGCGTAAGATTTATGACGGTCGAATGCAGCTTTCAAGTTCTCTCGAATAACCCTGACTTTTTCTTCGGTTTCTCTAACTAAATCAACCTCGGTTAATTTCTTCTCATTCAATTCAAACCAATACAATGGACTTCTACATTTACGTCCGTACAAAGCCTCGTATAGAGCCATCTTTATGGTTGATTGATAACTATTATTATATGCAAATTCAACTAATACAAATCCAATGATACAGCACCACAACATATCTTCTAAAATCTGAATAATTCCCTCCGACTAACAGTTTGTTTGCGGATGAAAAGTGGTACTAAAATTTAACTTCGAGCATAAAGTTTCATGCAACTTAACAAAAAAAATATGGAAGTAAATCTTAGATCATGATATGATATAATTGATAATGGTACACTACGCAATCTTACTATTTCAGCAACATATAACTCTACAAATTTCTCAAGTGAGTAATCAGTCTTAACAAGTATGAAATGAGCCAATTTTGTTAACCTATCCACAATAACCCAAATAGAATCTTTTCTTTTCAGAGTTAAAGGTAATCCTAAAACAAAATCTATCGTCACTCGTTCTCACTTACATTCAGGAATCATTACTGGTTACAACAAACACGGTGGTACCTGATGCTCGGCTTTCACCTGCTGGCAAACTAAACATCGGAACACATATTTTGCTATTTCTTGCTTCATACTACGCCACCAATAACTTCATTTGATGTCATTATACATTTTCGTACTCCAAGATGAATTGAATAAACACTATGTGAGCATCATTCAACAACTCTCGTTTTAATCCAGAATCATTCGATACACACAGTCGATTTTAGAAATACAAACAACCACCAATACCGATTCAAAAATCACTCTTTTGACCATTTTTCACTAACTTGAGTCTCACCAATATATTTGAATCATCTTTCTGAAGTTCTTGAATTTTCGATAAAAATATCGGCTTTACTATCAACTCAGCCAAAATAGAACCATCACGCTCTAATGTCAAATTTATATTCATCGCCCTTAGAGCAAATAGGGACTTTCGGTTTAAAGCATCTACAATGATATTAGCTTTCCCAGGATGATAGTCAATTACCAAATCATAATCTTTTAATAATTCGAGCCATCTAGACTAGCGCAAATTCAATTCTTTCTAAGTCACTAAGTATTTCAAACTTTTATGATATGTAAAAATATGACATTTCTCCCTATACAAATAATGTCGCCAGATTTTCAAAGCGAAAACAACTACAGCTAACTCCAAATCCTGTGTCGAGTAGTTTCGCTCATGAAGCTTCAACTGCCTAGAAGCCTAGGCAATTACTTTTCCACTTTGCATCACAACACATCCTAAACCACAAAGAGAAGCACCACTATATACAATAAGTTCTTTCTCAGATTCAAGCTGAATCAAAACAGGTGCTTCAATTAATATATTCTTCAACTGTTCGAAACTTGTCTTACATTTCTTAGTCCAAACATAACTAACATCTTATCGTAGCAGTTTAGTCATCGAAGAAGCTATAATGGAGAAGTTTTTAACAAAATGCAGATAATATCTAGCTAAGCCTAAGAAACTTTGAACTTCAAAAACATTCTTTAGAATTTTCCAATCAACAATCGTAGATTTTTTATTTGGATCAACCCTAATTCAATCAGCAGATATAACATGTCCCAGAAAACTGACTTCCCGTAACCAAAATTCACATTTACTAAATTTTGTATAAAGTTGTTTTTCATGCAAAGTTTGCAACACAACTCTCAAATGTTCAACATGATCTGACTCGTTCAGTGAATAAATCAGGATATCATCAATGAATACCATAACAAACAGATCTAAATACGGCTAAAATACCCTATTCATCAAATCCATGAATGCCATAGGAGCATTAGTCAAAGCAAGTGGCATCACCAGAAATTTGGAGTGACCATATCTAGTTCTGAATGCAATTTTTGGTACATCTGGCTCTTTAACTCACAACTGATAATATCCTAATCTCAAGTCAAACTTTGAAAACACTGTAGCTCCTTTTAATTGATCGAAAAAATCATCAATACAAGGTAACAGGTATTTATTCTTAATAGTGACACCATTCAATTGTAGATAATCTATACATAGTCTCATTGACCCATATTTCTTCTTCACAAACAGAATTGGAGCACCCCAAGGTGACACACTCAGTCGAATAAATCTGCGATCTAACAACTCTTGCAACTATACTTTTAATTCTTTCAATTCTGTAGGAGCCATCATGTATGGTGCTATCGAAATTGGAGCTGTTCCACTCACAAGTTCAATCACAAATTCCATTTTCTGAGTCGATGGCAACCCAGGCAGTTCTTCAGGAAAAACATTAGTATATTCTTTAACTATCAGCACTTGATTGATTTTTTATTTTGCCACTTTCGAATAAAAAATGTAAGCTAAATAAGCTTCACATCCTTTTCTAATCAGCTTTTGAGCTGACAATGCTTAAACTACATTTGTAGTACAATCGGTCCCATCTTCCCTAACACAAATCAATTCATCATTTGGACACTTCAACCTAACTTGTTTCCTTCGGCAACTCACTATTGCATCATGCCCAGATAATCAATCCATTCCCAAAATGAGATCAAAATCATCAAAAGGTAACAACATAAAACTAGAAATAAAATCGTAACCCCAAACTTTCAAATCTGATTGTTGTTTACTCCTACAGATTTAAACGTCCCTCTTTTGTTAAAATCTCAAATTTTCAAATTTGATTGCTATTTACTCCTACAGATTTCTTCAAATTTTTGATCTCTTTCTGAAAGTTCTACAAATTCACGTAACTTTAACACTGCCACTGACATAGGAATGTCATCATTCATCCCATCTTCACATCAAATACACATTTCTTCTTCATTTGACACTATATTATAGGCATACTTACTTAACTACAGAAACTCCCGTTTATACTCAGCTACAGATTGATTTCCTTATTTTAGTTCAAGAAATTCTTTCTTTTTCTTATCAAGAAACAATCAGCTAACATACATTTTCTTGAATTCAATTTGGAAAAAATCTCGATTAATACCATCATTTGATGTCATTGTGCTCAAAGTGTCCCACCATAAGCATGCTTCATCTTTCAGCAATGACATAGCACATCTCAAACAATCTTCAGGAGTGCACATCAATTTCACAAAAAAATCTCTTCGTATTCATTAACCAGTACTCAGCTTTTGCGGGTTCCTCGTCAACCTTGCCTCTAAATTCTTCTACTCCATATTTCGAAATTTTATCTACGGACAATCGAGTAATTGTCATCGATACTGGATTTTGAGGACACAGAGGTGCTAAATAAGGCACAGTAGGGGGTGGACGCTATGGAGTTACAGGATTTATTTACTTAAATTCATTAAACCACTAGTTCATCATCCCAAGAAACATATTTCTTATCTCGTCACCAAAAGACTATAGAACGGATGCACTATTACTTGTTTCAAGATTTGAAGCTTGAACATTGCTTTCAGCTTCGTTAACTCCTGACCGATTCGATTCAGCGACATTCTTGAATCTCTTAGAAATTACAATATTAGAGTGGATCAAAAGCATCACACTATCACAAGGTATATGTGGCTTGTATATACTAAACTCTATACACGCTACCTTAGTCCAAATATCGACTAAACCGTAGCTCTGATATCATTAAATGTAACACTCATATCCCGTCTCTGTTACCAGATTAAGGATCAGAGTGTTACAGAACCAAATAAACAATTTATCTTAATTCTATAACAAGTATTCAATTAATTTATAAACATATATCATATCATAGAATAAATATGCACAAGGGCCTTGATTCGGGTTTATGGGGCCCTAAAATTACCTTAGAAACATTCACAAATCAAATTGAGATAAATACTAGATTTTTAAGGAAAACATAAAAATTTGAGATGTAGGGGTCACACGGCCGTGTGACATAGCTCAGACCGTGTGGCCATTTGAAGTTAGGACACATAGTCGTGTCCTAGCCCATCTCTCTACTTGTGTAACTCACTGACTTTAATCACATGGCCGTGTCATAAACCATGTAACTCTTTAACTAAATACACATGGTTGTGTCGCAAACTATGTGCCAAACTGTGTGACTCATTGACTTGATACACACAGCCATGTCTCAAATCGTGTGTGGCACACGGCCGTGTGGCAGCTGGTGTCCCAAGCCGTATACACCAAAATGAACCTTAAATATCAAGCTTACCAAATCATGCTTACTTGTACCCTAAGCAACCCAATTACTAGCCATTTCACCTATTCAAAACATAATCAATCATGCTCAAAACATGCCAAAATAATCTCTTTCAGTGCCTAACCAATGTACCATCATTGGTACCATATTTTATATTTTACAATATATTAACGAAGCATTAAACATTCATTATTCACATTCTTACTAAATTTTGCTATATTTGAACTAATATTTAGCTATTTAAACAACACAGCTTTAAACTAAAACATATACCAAAACATAGTCTAAAAACCAATCAAAACACCTCACTATATATGTCATTACAAAATAAAGAATCACACCATAACTCTAAACCACATCATTCAAGAACTACACATCAAGGCACTAATTTATTCATTATATATACTTGTTCCATCATTACAAAATGTACTATAATAAAACCATAAATCTCACTTATTAACTACATCTATTAATGTAATATCTAGAATTAGGGCCTAATCGGAATAGTGGTTTCGTGACCACAAATCCGAGATAGAAATAATTATTTTATAATTATTTTGAGGTTTATGATATGATTGCATGATTGTGTGAAAATTTTGTGAAGAAATTTTATGCATAAAGTGCTTAAATTGAAATTAGGGACTAAATCAAAAAAGTTGCAAAACTTGCATTCTAGAAGTTTTTAGTATGAAATTGCTTTGAAATATTAATTAGGAGGTCTTAAATAGAAATTTGACCAATTTCTAAAATTTTGGACAAAAATGGGCTTGTACATGAAAATTTTCAAAGAAAGGTATTAAGGGCATTTTGGTCATTTGGATATTAAATGAAATAAAATGGGAAAAATAACACAAAACAGTCATCTTCCCCATTTAGTTGCTGCCGAAATTTCACTCTCACCATAGGTAGGGTTTCTTCAACTTTCAAGCTTCATAGTAAGTGATTCTAAGCCCCGTTTTTAATGATTTTTACGTTTGTGAAATCCCGATAACTCGATAAAGCTTATGTTAGCAATAATTGAACCTAGGGTTTATATTTGGAAAAATACCCATAGGTGAAATTTGTGTATTTTGATGTTTTATGATAAAATATGAAGTTTTAAATTATGTTAGACAACTTGTACTACTCGATTTTAAGCAAAAACGAGTAAAAGGGCTTAATCGGTAAAAATACCTAATAGTCACAAGTACATGTTAGAGTGAGAATTTGATGTTGCCATAGAAGGGAAAAGTGATTAGCATGTTGTAAAACATAAGAATAAGGAATAAAGTTTAATCCCGAGCCTAGGGGCAAAAATGTAAATATGCAAAAGTTTAGGGGTAAAATTATAATTTTTTCAAAATTTGAATTAAGGATTAATTTGATAATGTGAGTATTAAATAAGCTAAATGTGTTATTTTAGATCAAAAAAGACGTGGAATCGACCCCAATCGAGGAAAAGAAAAGATTGTGGACTAAATTGCAAAATCTTTGTATTTTGGTACCAAGGTAAGTTCATGTGTAAATAATGAAACATAATTGTTATTTTTTTTTAGGCCATTGATGTTAATTATATGATATGCTGATTTTTATCATGAAATATATGCTTTGTGGTTAATTTCGAATAAAATGCAAATTATGTGAACTACTTGGTAAAAATAAATTGTTACCGAGTATTGGTTTCGGCATTCTACGGAAGACAACAAAGATATGTGTTCGAGGAAAATCCCGTTTGAACCTTAGGAATAGATTAGGATACAAGTGACATGTCACTAGGATGGTTGAGCATCCGAACTCGTTGAGTTGAGTCCGAGTTCACTTATGGATGCGAATGTCCGAACTCGTTGAGTTGAGTCCGAGTTCGTGAGATGTAACTAGGCATCCGAGCTCGTTGAGTTGAGTCCGAGTTCACTTACGGATGCGAACGCCCGAGCTCATTGAGTTGAGTCCGAGTTCGCTTATGGGTGGGTTACATGATCGCTTGATTGCATATATGGCACTTATGTGCAAATTATCCATGTATCCGAATTATATTCCGATGTGTTCAACGGGTAAAGTTTTACTCAAATGGAGGAATACTCGAGATGTAAAGAGACGTATTGGTAAGCGATGAGAAATGGATATTTTGTACAGGTATGTATTTAACACTCGGGTTGAGTATTGATACAACCACGATAAGGTAATAAGATGATGAAAAATGATTAGAAATGTGATATGTGTTTTGGTGATGCATGCTAATGTTGATTGGTATGATTGTTTGTTATGTTACTTATTATTTGCATATGAACTTACTAAGCATTTATGCTTACTCCTCCTTCTTACTCATTGTAGTTTTGGACAAGCCAGCTCAGAGTCGGGATAGGTCGAAGGCTCACCACACTATCCTAAGACTTTTTGGTAAATGGCTTGTAAATTTAAGTATGGCATGTATAGCAATATACCTATTTTGTGTAAATGATCTTATGATATGGTGATGGAATGGTTAAGAAAATGCTTGATAATGATAAGTTATGGAAATGATTAGTTTATATTATGTTTGATGTCATGGAAGGATAATAGGATACTTTGATCATGAAAACCCATAAAAAGGATAAAATTTGCCATAAATAGAACATTACAGCAACACTGATGTGAGTTTGAAAATTTACTAAAAATCATAGAAATTGAATTACATGATGAATTAAATATCAAATTTAAGCTTATTATGTCTAGTTTCACATAAAATAAATGAAATAGGTAAAGGAATTATATGTTAAAACATACTTGAATTTTAGTGAAATAGGGTCAGAGCTGTTTCTAGATCCCCTATTCTAAATTTATAAATTCACCATAAATTGTACAGATATAATTAGGTGGTTTATTTTATGTTCTAAGAATCCTTATTGAGTCTAGTTTTAATAGAAACAAATCTCATAGTCATATGAATTTTTTACAGAGATAATTGTGGTTCGTAGTAAACAGAGGTCAGACCAGTCAAGTCCTGAAACAGGGGTAGCTTAAACTAATAAACTGTACTAATTGGCCCAACCAAAAATTCTAGAAAACAATTAGTAGATAGGTATATGAGTCTAGATTCAGGGAAAATTTACGGATCTTGATTTCGAGTTTCGTAACTCGAGATATGATTTTTCTTGTGACTGTGACGCAAGTAGCTTGAAAGCTGTGAATGTAGAAACAAATAATCCAAAGTCCTAAAAATGTTAAATTAAGCTTAGTAACACCTCATACTCGACTCCGGCGACGGTCTCGGGCGTGGGGGCATTACATTTAGTGGTATCAGAGTAGGTTTAGTCAGTTCTCGGACTACGTGTTGTATGTACGGATTTTGCTATACATGCCATATGTATAAATTGTGATAGTGTGACGACTTCTGACATTTTTAAATGATTTTTTTTTATGGTAAATGGATCCCGATCCAGCTAAGGCAGATGAAGTAGAGAGTAATGTGCCAGCTCCGGCTGAAGGTGCAGCGCCGACTGAAAATCCACCTCCTACTGTTGGTCAGGGAGGAGGAGAAAGGGGTCGGGAAGCCTTTCTCCAAATGATGAGTGCATGGTACACTGAGTTCGTTCGTATGAACCCAAATGTACAACCTCCCCCACCTCCCCCAATTCCTCAATCTGTACCCCCGATGCCTCAAGATATGGATCTGATGAAATTTCATAGAACTCCAGTTGACAAAATCCGCAAGCAAGGGGCCGAAGAATTTAAAGCAAATATTGATGATGATGCCGAAAAAGTAGAGTTCTGGCTTGAAAATTCTATCCAGGTATTTGATGAATTATCTTGTACACCTGAAGAATGTTTGAAATGTGCTATATCTTTGTTGAGGGATTTAGCCTATAATTGGTGGAAGACTTTGATTTCGTGGTACCAAAGAGAGAGAATAACACAGGAATTCTTTCAAGAAGAGTTTCGGAAGAAATTTATTAGTGAAAGATTTATTGATCAGAAACGTAAAGAGTTTCTTGAGCTGAAGCAAGGTAATATGACAGTCACAGAATATGAAAGAGAGTTTGTTCGATTGAGTAAGTATGCCAGAGAATATGTTCCTACAGAGGCCAAGATGTGCCGACGATTTGAAGACGGGCTCAACGAAGACATCAAGGTATTTGTTGGGATCCTTGAACTAAAAGAAATGGTGGTACTTGTCAATCGAGCTTGCAAGGCTGAAGAACTACTTAAGGAAAAGAAAAAGGTAGAATCTGAGACACGAAATTGGAAGAAAAGACCAATGAGTAATGCACCTTCACATCAACCCGAAAAGTCAAGAAATATGAATCCTCGTTCCCAAGTTTCAGCTGGGCAATCATATGGGAATTCTAAGAAGCAAAATATGGGTCCTAAGTCCCAGACTACTTCGGCAGCCAGTGTAAGGAACTCGAGATTTGTTAAACCCGACTGCCAACGGTGTGGTAGAAATCATTTTGGTCCGTGTAGAGCAAATGAATGTTTTTGATGTGGTTCTCCAGATCATTTTATTAGAGACTGCCCAGAGAGAGCTGAGAAAGAAAAATTTCAGTATACAAAAGCAAGTGGTGCGGATTCGAGAGGAAGGTATCCAAGAAAAGCTGGGAGTGAAGCAAGCAATAAGAATGTAACCAGAGATGCAGCAGTCGAGAGGAAGGTATCCAAGAATTTATGATTAGAGTGTCGAATCCGTTAGGCAAATGTGTGATTGTTGATAAAGTATGTAAGAAATGTCCTTTAATGATTCGGGATCATTACTTTCCTAATGACGACTTGATGTTGTTGCCGCTTTGATGAGTTTGATGTTATTTTGGGTATGGATTGGTTGACATTGCATGATGCTAAAATAAATTGCAAAGAAAAGGTTATAGAATTAAAGTGTGAAAATGGTGAAACTCATGGGTTGAATCGGATAAATCGAGGCATTACCTAGTGTGATTTCTTCAATGTCGGCTCAAAGATATCTGAGAAAGGGCTATGAAGCTTATTTGGCGTATGTAATTAATACAAAAGAAGTTGAAAAGAAAGTTGAATCAGTGTCAGTTGTGTGTGAATTGGCAGACGTATTTCCAGAAGAATTGCCGGGTTTGCCTCCAGTCAGGGAAGTAGAATTTGGTATTGATTTGATACCGGGAACAACTCCAATCTCGATTGCTCCATATAGAATGGCACCAACAGAGTTAAAAGAGTTAAAGTCGCAGTTGCAAGAGTTGACTGATAAAGGTTTTATGAGACCGAGTTTTTCACCTTAGGGTGCTCCCGTGTTATTTGTAAAAAAGAAGGATGGTTCTATGAGGTTGTGTGTTGATTATCGGCAATTAAACAAGGTAACAATCAAAAACAAATATCCGTTGCCAAGAATTGATGATTTGTTTGATCAGCTAAAAGGAGCGACATGGTTTTCAAAGATTGACTTGAGATCTGGGTATTACCAACTGCGGGTAAAAGAGTCGGATGTGCCTAAAACTGCTTTTAGAACAAGGTATGCTCATTATGAATTTTTAGTTATGCCATTCGGGTTGACAAATGCTCCTGCTGTGTTTATGGATTTAATGAATCGCATATTCCAACCATACTTGGACAAATTTGTTGTGGTGTTTATAGATGATATTTTAATTTATTCAAAAGATGAGACAGAGCATGCTGAGCATTTGAGGATAGTTTTGCAAACTTTGAGAGATAAGCAAACAGATGCTAAGTTTAGTAAAAGTGAATTTTGGCTCCGGAAGTTGGATTTTTGGGTCATATTGTTTCACGTGATGGTATACGGGTTGATCCTAGTAAAATTTCAGCCATTGTTGATTGGAAACCACCGAAAAATGTAACCGAAGTTAGAAGTTTCTTGGGGCTAGCTGGGAATTATCGGCGGTTTGTAAATGGATTTTCTATAATTGCTGCTACTATAACTAGATTACTCCGAAAGGATGTTAAATTTGAATGGACGGAGGAATGTCAACAGAGTTTTGAAGAATTGAAAAAGTTATTAACAGAGGCACCAGTGTTAGTACAAATTTAATTAGGTAAAGAATTTGTGGTGTATAGTGATGCTTCTCTAAATGGTTTGGGGTGTGTGCTCATGCAAGAAGGAAAAGTGGTGGCTTATGATTCGAGGCAGTTAAAACCTCATGAGAGGAATTATCCTACTCACGATTTGGAATTGGCTGCGATGGTGTTTGCTTTAAAAATTTAGCGACATTATTTGTATGGTGAAAAGTGTCGGATATATACCGACCATAAAAGTCTTAAGTACTTGATGTCACAAAAAGACTTGAATTTAAGACAGCGAAGATGGTTGGAGTTATTGAAAGATTACGAGCTTGTTATTGATTATCATCCGGGAAAAGCGAATGTGGTTGCTGATGCTTTGAGCAGAAAGTTGTTGCTTGCTCTGAGAATTATGAACACTCAGTTGAAAATGTCAGATGATGGTTCGATTCTAGCAGAGTTAAGAGTAAAACCGATGTTTTTACAAGAGATTTACAAGCTCGTAAAGATGATCAAGATTTGCAAGCCAAGAGAAAGCGGTGTGAAGTTGATACAGAGTCGATTTCAGAATCGGTTCGATAGGTGCTTAATGTTTAAAGATCGGATTTGTGTACCAAGAATGAGGAATTGATTCAAAAGATCCTACAGGAAGCACATAGTGGTTGTTTCTCGATTCATCCGGGTAGTACGAAAATGTATAATGACTTGAAGAAAATGTATTGGTGGAATGGAATGAAAAGAGATATATCAGAGTTTGTGTCCAAATGCTTAATTTGTCAACAGGTGAAAGCTGAACACCAAGTGCCTTCGGGATTACTTCAGCCTATTATGGTTCCTGAATGGAAATGGGATTGGATTACTATGGATTTTTTTTCAGGATTGCCATTGACTCCAGGAAAGAAAGATGCCATCTGGGTAATAGTTGACAGATTAACTAAGTCGACTCATTTTATCCCGGTACATATGGATTATTCTCTTAACAAGTTGGTTGAACTGTATGTTAGGGAAACTGTTAGACTACATGGAATACCATTGTCGATTATTTCAGATAGAGATCCAAGGTTTACCTCACGGTTTTGGCAAAAGTTGCAAGACGCGTTAGGTACAAAGTTAAATTTCAGTACTGCTTTTCATCCACAAACTGATGGACAATCAGAGAGAGTAATTCAGATTCTTGAAGACATGCTCAGATGTTGTGTATTGGAATTTCAAGGAAGTTGGGAAAAATATTTACCGTTGGTAGAATTTGCTTACAATAATAGTTATCAGACGAGCTTGAAAATGGCACCTTATGAAGCATTGTATGGTCGTAAGTGTCGAACGCCTTTGTATTGGACTGAACTCAAGGAAAATCAAATTTATGGAGTTGATCTAATAAAAGAAACTAAAGAAAAAGTGAAGGTAATTCGAGATTGTTTGAAAGCTGCTTCAGATAGACAGAAATCTTATGCAGATTTAAAACGAAAGGACATTTAATTTCAAGTTGGTGATAAAGTATTTTTAAAGGTGTCTCCGTGGAAGAAAGTTCTCAGATTTGGACGGAAGGGCAAATTAAGTCCGCGTTTTATTGGGCCGTATGAAGTAATTGAAAAAGTTGGACCGGTAGCATATCGGCTAGCTTTACCACCTGAATTAGAGAAGATTCATGATGTGTTCCACGTATCTCTATTACGTCGGTATGTATCTGAATTATATTCCGATGTGTTCAACGGGTAAAGTTCTACTCAAATGGAGGAATACTCGAGATGTAAAGAGACGTATTGGTAAGCGATGAGAAATGGATATTTTGTACAGGTATGTATTTAACCCTCGGGTTGAGTATTGATACAACCACGATAAGGTAATAAGATGATGAAAAATGATTAGAAATGTGATATGTGTTTTGGTGATGCATGCTAATGTTGATTGGTATGATTGTTTGTTATGTTACTTATTATTTGCATATGAACTTACTAAGCATTTATGCTTACTCCCTCCTTCTTACTCATTGTAGTTTTGGACAAGCCAGCTCAGAGTCGATAGGTCGAGGCTCACCACACTATCCTAAGACTTTTTGGTAAATGGCTTGTAAATTTAAGTATGGCATGTATAGCAATATACCTATTTTGTGTAAATGATCTTATGATATGGTGATGGAATGGTTAAGAAAATGCTTGATAATGATAAGTTATGGAAATGATTAGTTTATATTATGTTTGATGTCATGGAAGGATAATAGGATACTTTGATCATGAAAACCCATAAAAAGGATAAAATTTGCCATAAACAGAACATTACAGCAACACTGATGTGAGTTTGAAAATTTACTAAAAATCATATAAATTAAATTACATGATTAATTAAATATCAAATTGAAGCTTATTATGTCTAGTTTCACATAAAATAAATGAAACAGGTAAAGGAATTATATGTTAAAAGATATTTGAATTTTAGTGAAACAGGGTCAGAGGTGTTTCTGGATCCCCTATTCCAACTTTATAAATTCACCATAAATTGTACAGATATAATTAGGTGGTTTATTTTATATTATAATAATTCTTATTTAGTCTAGTTTCAATAGAAACAAACCTCATAGTCATATGAATTTTGTACAGAGAGAAATGTGGTTCATAGTAAACAGAGGTCAGACTAGTCAGGTCCTGAAACATGGGTAACTTAAACTAATAAAATGTACTAATTGGCCCAACCAAAAATTCTAGAAAAAAATTAGTAGATAGGTATATGAGTCTAGATTTAGGGAAAATTTACGGATCTTGATTTTGAGTTTCGTAACTCGAGATATGATTTTTCTTGTGACTGTGACGCAAGTAGCTTGAAAGCTGTGAATGTAGAAACAAATAATCCAAAGTCCTAAAAATGTTAAATTAAGCTTAGTAACACCTCATACTCGACTCTGGCGACGGTCTCGGGCGTGGGGGCGTTGCAATTAACATTCTCAAAACTTATATACTCATATATATATAGGAGCCACTACCCATAAATAATATGCAAAAACTACCAACTTAGAGGCATAGTGTGATCTGGTTGATTGATCCTTCCAAAAAGTCAGCAATGATTATCTACAAAACAACCCAATAAAACCTGTAAACTTACTTAGCTTAGTAAGGATATAATACAACATTTACTCTAAATATAATTAAACTCAGTTCACATATTAAGTAATTACTCAAATTTTTTAGTGCATAAATGGTGAAATGATGAGACATTATACTGTATTTAGGGAGTACCGAAGTACAAACAGGCACACATATATGTATTCAAGGGTACCGAGAGTACAATCAGGGGCATGTATGTGCATTCAAGGGTACCAAAATACAAATAAGGGCACGTATGTGCATTTACGGGTATTGAAGTACAATCAGGGGCATGTATGTGCAATCAGGGGCATGTATGTGCATTCAGGGGTACCAAAGTACAAATAGAGGCACGTATGTGCATTCAAGGGTATGGAACTACAATCAGGGGCACGTATGTGCAATCAGGGGTACCGAAGTACAATCAAGAGCACTAATATGCAATTCAGGGTACTAAAGTAAATTCATATATATATAAATGAATTAACTAGAAAACAAAAATATAAAATAGAATTAAATTTCATTTACATACTGGAATACTATGAACATACCTACGATCCACTTGTGATTCAAACGCAAGGACAACGCAATTTTTCCCTTTCTTTGATTATTATCTTTATGACTTGTGTCTAGATTTATATAGTAATTAAACACATTCTATTAAATTCACAACATTTCATACTCAATTTAATGCATAAGACCCTTAACTTTTACATTTATTACAATTTAGTCCTTATACTAAAAATTTCCAAATTAACGAATTTCATAACTTCCCAAGGCTAACCAAACTTCATTCTAATCTAGAGCAGTCCACCATTATTCACTAATTATGCAATTTCCATGAAATATTAAATATTTAATCAATTTAAGCATTTACTCAAAAAACTAACAAAACCACTTTATAAAATACTCATAATCAACAACTAATAAATCAAATCTATTATTTAACATAATGAACATCAATAACTCATCAATGGTAACGTCAAAAATCTTCGACAGTTTCGAAAATGAAGCTATGGGTTAGTTGGACCTAGTTGCAACGTTTCTAAAAACATAAAAGTCACAAGAAACGGGTTGGAAATTACTTACATGCAAGCATTGAACATAGTCGAACCTCAAGCTTGATAAAAATGGTGTTTTAACACCTTAATTTCTAGTTGCTCCCTTGTGGAAGATGATTCTACTAATTTTAATTAGTTTTCTTTAGTTTTGTTTTATTACATTACCATTTTACCCTTAGATTTAAACTTATAAATTAACAATTAAAGTGGCCCTTAATCATCTATCAAAAATCTTATGGACTAATTACTTCATAAGTCCTTTTTTTATTTGATAGTTAAGCTATCAAATCATTATAATTCAATTATGTCCAGATTTTGAACCTTTTACGACTAAGCCTTTTTTTCTTAATATAACTAAGTAAAAATTAAAATTTCTTCACTAAAACTTAATACGACCCTAATGTAACTCCATAAACATTGACTAAACCATAAAACACAGCTTCACATATTGAAATTTATAGTCCCAAAACCAATGTTCTGTTACCACTGAAAAACTAGATATTACACCCATTTCCTTGTATTCTTTATATCATTTGGTACATTCAATTACTTTAATGCCTATTTATAGTGTAATATATAGAACTTAGTAGTCTAAAAATAAAAATTAAAGCCACCTATCCTCATGCCAGATTTATTGTAATTACAAGCAATTTATGTACATGCTCCTAACCAATCACTTGTTTTTCTACAAGCTCAAGCATACAAATGACAACAAAAATCAAAGAAAAGCATAAAAATTTAAAACAAATTTTCTATGTTACCCCCCACACACTTTAGAAAACACATTGTCCTCAATGCGTAGCCCCTAGAAAGATAAATAAAAAGGTTACCCAATTGATCGTGATAGTTCCATCGACTATTGGTTGGTGCTTCCTCCATTACTCGTTGAAAGCTCATAATTGTTGTGCATCTACTTTGCAGGGGTATTTTATAAATAATTTAAATCCATTAATTATAACGAATTACAATACCGTAATAAAAGCAAATAAAATACTAATAACAAGGAAAACTAATTGAATCTCCCAAATGTTATCTACTTCTAAAAAAATTAATATATTACGTTGATCTATTATCATCTTCTTGAAGTCCTCTTCTTCTTCTTTCCTCCTCTTGTTTTTTCTGTAATATGACAAACTGTTTATAAACATCATCTCCGAGCAACTTCTTTGGAGGATTCATTGTTTTATCCATTCATTTCATAGGTACTCTTGGTCTTTTACACAAGTCTGTTATCAAATGAGGAAAGAATATCCCTTTTTCTAGATTTCTTGCACATTCAACCATATTCCAATATATCCTCGTACCATTACATATTTGCTTTTTTTGTAAAATTCCGTATGCTATAATAGCGTGGACTAGATTAATGTTAGACACGTCAGTCGTGGGCCAGATTTTTGAACATACAAACTTCATCCAAATTTTGGCTTTTGGCGTCATTAACACTTGGTTGAATGGTTCAGGTATTATGACATCCTAAAATTTAGCTTAATGAGAATGTAAATATGTATAAAAAAATAAGGAGTTTGCTAAATGTTTAGTTGTTAAATGTGTAAGCATGAAAGTTAGTTAGAGGTCCTAAGTTCAAATTCCTTCTCTTGCAAACAATTTAATTTTTTGACAAAAAACCATTGTTTTAATGTGTGTGTCATCCAAGCCTAGTAAACCTAGGTATCAGTATTAAGTTTTCACAAATAATCAACCTTTCATCCTCCTTCTCATTACCTTAGTTGTTTCTCTCCTCCTCTCTTTCTCTTTGATTTTAATTTTTTTACCTTTCCTCTATTGTTGTCGTCGCCTACACCTCCCATTTTACCATCTCTTTCTTCTTCTTTTTGCATCAAGATTGTGCACCATCTCCTTTACTCTGTTGCTTCAATTTATCCTCATCTAAATCAACCTTAAATCTAAAATCTTGAACTCTAAGAGCAATCCCGAATATTGCCAAGAAATTGCCATTGTCATTTCTCTCAACTAGTCAGGGTAAGAGCTCTTCTTTCTTCAATTTCTTGATTAATCTTGCCAATTAAAAACCTAAATTTTTAGATCTGGAATTTGGGGGAAGGTTTATGATTTTAAAGATATTTTTCTAGCTTTTTAACTGGTCTTTAAATCGTATTTAAATCAACCCCAATTTTCGCACCATGGGTGGTGGTGCACGCCCGTATGTGCAAGAAAGGGGTTGTTTTGTTTCTTAAATCATGCCCACTTATGTCCAGCCTTAGATTGTTTTCTTGAACCCTCCTAATCACCCTCTAATCACATATGTATTGTTGGAAAATTTGCATTTTTATGGAACTTTGAGGCATATTCTCAATAGGTAAAGGTGGAGAATTGAATCATAATATTATGGTTTCATATTCTACTCCATGAGACCTTTAGAACGGTATATCATATGCTCAAAATGGTTGAGTGATGAATAAGAAATTGATGCTCAAAGTAGGCTACTTGGAAATATTTGTTGAGGAAAAGGAAAAGCTTAGATCCCATATTGGTTAAATACCAAGTGTGAGATGTGTATATATATATGAACCCTTTTGACGGGTAATTGAATGATTAAGCTCGAAACCCTGCCTAGCGCGCAGGGGGTGCATGTCCAAACCCAGCGGGGTTGGGGCGCACCCGCACGACGTGGGCGACGCGAAATATTCGGACCGGTCGAGCCCAAATGGGCTTGAGGATATTTTAGCCCAGCACGAAATTGTTTTTTCCTCAACAGACATAATATGGTTATATAAGGACACTTATCTTATTTATTTGATTGCAATCAATTTGATTTAATTTTTTTAATCAAATTGATTTATTGGATCCTTAATGGTATACTTTGTGGAAATTCTCCAAAATTCCAACATTCTCAGTGCCTTTAAAAGGCTATCTTTTCTAAAGGTTTTTTTACACATTCTGATATTTTCTCATACCAAATTTCTATTGCTCTCAAAATTATTCTTTTTCCTCTCCATATTTGTCAAACATTTCGATGATAGAAAAAGTCATCGTTTGCTCATTGATCGCTGCAAAGGTGTTGTTGTTTTGATCTTTGTGTTTTTATATCTTGAGGGACATTCGACCAATGTTTCTCCAAGTATCGTAAGAGCGACCGAATCTATCTTAAGGAAACTGTGTTTCATAGGCCTCAACATTTCGTAAAATCTCTATTTTTCCTTTTTTATTTCAACTTTTGTTATGGTTTTATTTTATTATTTGTATTTATCAAATTAAATATAAATTGTTCTCTTTATATTTCATTATATATATAAAAATATAAATTCTAATAATCTTAAAACAAATTTGATTATTTTTTAAATTCTTTAATCTGAGACGAACGAAACACCAGGCGAAAAAAATATTTTTTAATTAATTTTCTAAAAAAATGAATAAAATCTATTTCGGGATTTATTCCTGCTGTTCAACGAATTTTATTCCAATTTTGATTTTTATTTCCAAAAATGAGGTTTTTAAATAAAAATAAAAAAATGTTTCGGGGTTTATTCCCATCGTTCAATGGATTTTATTTTTTTATTTTATTTCCAAAACGAGAAATTAAATTGAATAAATTTTATTTTGGGATTTATTCCCGACATTTAACAAGATTTTATTCAATATTAATTTGTTTCCCAACGAAGACTTAATCAAATAATTTTGTTTCAAGATTTATTCCCGTCGTTTAACAAAATTTATTTTGATTTAATTACTTAATTTTGTGATTTAGTCCTTCCATTTAACAAAATTGATTTTGATTTTTTTTTTAGAACTTTAATTCTGTCGTTTAACAAAATCAAAGGTAAATTTTTTGTTTCTTTTCTGGCCTAATTGTGGCTTTAAATTGTGAATTAAAAAAAGGAAATTTATCAACATTAACATTAAAAAGACAATATCAAAATGCATGTCTAGGATTGGTTCTTTGAAAGACTTGGTATTTAAGCGTGCCGAGTGCACCACCTCTCTTTCAGGGTTACCTACCCGATGCATTGTTTTATTGTATTTTTTTCTTAGACCGTATAAACTTTTGTTTCAGATTTTATTAGATTCCTATTGTCTAACAAAAGTTGATAATTTTCTAATTTTGATTCTATTTCTTAACAGAAAATGGAAACTCCCATCAATGCTGTGGAATATATGGACTTATGTGTTGTGATTTTTGAAGTCAAGGACTTATGTGTTGTGATTTTTGAAGTCAACATGATTGATTCAAATCCAAGAGAATGGTGGCTTGATACAGGTGCTACACTTCATATCTGCTATGACGAAGACTCTTTTTCTGAGTTGGAACCTTGTGAAAATGGGGAGAAGCTCTATATGGGCAATGCTGCAACTTCCAAGATTAAGGGGAAGGGTATTATAGTTTTGAAGATGACTTCTGGAAAAGAATTCAAGCTTGAAAATGTGTTGTATGTGCCTGACATATGCAAGCACCTTGTTTCTAGGACACTCCTTAGTGTACACAGCTTTAAGATGGTGTTTGAATCCCAGAAGCTAGTTTTGTCCAAGGGGGAATGTATGTGGGAAGGGGATATGTATTAAATAACATGTGGACACTTAATGCAATCTCTGTAAAAGCAAAGACAATGAATAAAAATGTTGTTTCTTCCTCTGTTTATATGCTTAAGTCATTTGATTTATGGCATGGTAGGCTCAGCCATGTTAATTATGATACTTTACGTAGATTAATTAACTTGAAGCACATTCCTTCATTTCACATTAATTATAAACATAAATGTGAAACTTGTGTTGAGACAAAATTAACAAGGTCTTCATTTCAAACTATTGAAGGAAGCATAGAACTACTTGATCTAATACATAGCGATGTTTATGACTTAAAGTTTGTTCAAATGAGAGGAGGGAATAAATATTTTATCACCTTCATTGATGATAGCACAAAATATTGTTACGTGTATTTGCTTAAGAGCAAAGACGAAACTATAGAGAAATTTATTCTCTATAAGCAAGAAGTTAAAAACTAACTTAATAAAAAGATTAAGATGGTAAGAAGCGATCGTGGTGGTGAATATGTCGAACCATTTGGTAAACAATGTGCACAACATGGTATTATTTATGAAGTAACACCACCATACTCTCCTCAATCAAATGGAGTAGCCAAACAAAAAAATCCAACTCTAAAAGAAATGATGAACGTATTGCTAGAAAGATCAAGGTGATCACAAAACATGTGGGGAAAGCTATTCTATAAGTTAATTTCCTTTTAAATAAGGTTCCCCGCAAGGAAAGGGACAAGACACCATATGAGTTGTGGAAAGGTAGAAAACCTTCCTACAACCACTTAAAAGTGTGGAGGTGTCTTGCAAAGGTAATGGCTTCATTACCAAAGCAAATAAAACTAGGTCCTAAAATGGTGGATTGTATTTTTATTGGTTATGCAAATCACACCAATGCATATAGGTTTCTTGTGTATGAATCGAAAAATCCTAACATTCATAAGAATACTATATTGGAATCAAAGAATGCTTTATTCTTTGAAAATATCTTCCTTTGTAAAGCTAGAAATGTTGATTCAAGTTCAACAAAACAAACTTTAGAGACTATAGATGAAAATAGTCCTGACGAGGCTGAAACTGAGATAGAGCCAATAAGGAGTAAATCAGCAAGGGTAGAAAAGTCTTTTGGATTAGATTTTCTAACCGTTATGCTAGAAGTCGACCCTTAAATGTATAATGATGCTATACGATCATCTAAAAGCACATCATGGAAAGATGTTATAAAAAGTGAAATTGATTCCATCATGCAAAATCATACATGGGAATTAGTGGATCTTCCTCCGAGAATTAAACCATTAATTTCTAAATGGATTTTCAAACGGAAAATGAAAGCAAATGGAACAATTTATAAGTACAATGCTAGATTGGTTATAAAAATTTATAGACAAAAGGAACGCCTTGACTACTTTGATACTTTTTCTCCAGTATCTATAATAACTTCTATAAGGATAATACTTTCAATTGCCACCTTGCGGAATCTAAAAGTACATCAAATGAAAGTTAAAACAGCTTTCCTAAATGGAGATCTTGATGAAGAAGTCTACATGGTACAACCTAAGGGTCATGTAGTTATAGGACAAGAAAGGAAAGTTTGTAAATTGGTGAAGTCTTTATATGGACTTAAGCAAGTACCAAAATAATGGCATGAAAAATTTGATAATGCCCTGATGGCAAATGGCTTCAAGATTAATGAGTGTGACAAATGTGTGTATATCAAAACTACTGATGTTGGATATATAATCCTATGCTTACATGTTGATAACATACTCACTATTGGAAGTAACAATGAAATGGTAAAATGTACCAAAGACATGTTAAATTCAAGATTTGACATGAAAGATATGGGACTAGCTGATGTAATTTTAGGTATCCAAGTTAAAAGGTCATCTGAAGGTCTCATATTGACTCAGTCACACTATGTGGATAAGATTCTTGGGAAATTTAACAAGGATGATTCTGGTATAGCCAGAACTCCAATAGATACGAGCCAACATCTATCCAAAAACAAAGGTGAAAGCATTATCCAAGTGGAATATGCTAGGGCCATAAGCAGTCTAATGTACCTTATGAGGTGCATTAGACCAAATCTTGCTTTCACTGTGATTAGTTTAAACAGATTCACAAGCAATCTAGGGGAAAACCACTGGAAAGCAATTGTGAGGATACTGAGATATCTCAGATATACTCGGGACTATGGATTACACTACTCCAGAGATCCTGTTGTTTTAGAAGGATTCTCATATGCCAGTTGGATATCTTATATTCAAGATACCAAAGACATAAGTGGATATGTCTTTACATTGGGAGGAGGAGCTTTGTCATGGAACTCCTCAAGACAAACGATTATAACCAGATCCACAATAGAATTTGAGTTTGTAGCTCTAGAAAAATCTGGAAAAGTGGCAGAATGGTTTCAAAACTTCTTAGAGGATATTCCTGACTAGCCAAAGCCTCTGTCCATAATATGCATATATTGTGATAACTAAGCAACAATTGGTAGAGCAAAGAATGCAATGTATAATGGTAATTCGAGACATAACACAATATCATTAAACAACTGATCTTAAACAGAGTTATCTCTATTAGTTTTGTAAAATCAAAAGATAACATTGCAGATTTGCTAACTAAAGGTTTAAATTGAGATCAGGTTGATAAAACATTGAAAGGAATGAGACTAAATCCCATGGAAATTAAAGGCGCTATGTGAAGGAAAACCCAACCTAGTTGACTGGAGATCCCAAGATCTAGGTTCAAAGGGACAACCTAATTGCATAAACCTTGTGAGGTTACTGTGGGCATTTATTATCCCAAGTTCGTTCATGTGATGTAAACAATGACTAAAAAATAGGAGAGGTTAAGCAATGCTTTTAATGACCATTGTGCGTTTCGGTGAGGCGAGCAACATAAGTCGCCTATGTGAAAGTGAAGTATGGCCGCTTTGAGGAGACTATTAGGGCATAGTTCTCTAAAACTCTTACAGAACCAGGAGATGTTCACGGCTATATGAACGTACCCATAAGAACTAAAACTTGCTAGGAAGGCAGTTTTGTGAGGTATATCATTGTTTACACAAATGGCAGAACAGTTCAAGGACATCACGTCTACTGGTTAGCTAGTAAAGTAAATATAATTTCACAAGGGAAAGTTCAAGGGTGGACACTTACCTATCCTATGCAACTATCGATAATAGATTCTACTACCATATCGAGGTAATGTTTTCGATAAAAGTAATCAATTTTCATTCATTTGGGGGATTGTTGGAAAATTGCACTTTTATGGAACTTTGAGGCATATTCTTAATAGGTAAAGGTAGAGAGTTAAATCATAATATTATAGTTTCATATTCTAATCCATGAGACCTTTACAACAGTATATCATATGCTCAAAATGGTTGAGTGATGAATGAAAAATTGGTGCTCAAAGTAAGCTACTTGAAAATATTTGTTGAGAAAAAGTAAAAGCTTAGATCCCACATTGGTTAAATACCAAGTGTGAGATGTGTATATATATGTGAACCATCTTGAAGGGTAATTGAATAATTAAGCTTGAAACTTGACCTCTATAACACCCCTTACCTTTATCTAATGCCGAAACAGGGTACGAGGCATTATCGGACTTAAACACAAGCAAACATTCAAAACCGAGACATGAATTTCCACTTAAATTTAAAAATTTCCATAAACATTCATATTGTCCCTTAAACGAGTCTAAAAAGCTCAAAACATACATTGGGGGTGGTTTGGGACTAAACCGAGAACTTTGAAAACTTTCCCAACACTTAGTAATTTTTTTTCGTAAAAACAGGGGTCACAAGCCAGTGTGGCTTGGGACACGCCCGTGTAGGCAGGCTGTGTAGTCACATACGCCTGTGTCCCTAACCTGTGTGACTATCTGTTCATGACATCATCAACAATTTGAAGTCACACGGCCAAGTCACATTCTCATGTGTGTTGGAATGCCGGTACCCCCAAGGCACAGCAGAAAAAAATAAAATTCCGGCAATCCAAACCATGGATCCATATGCGAGGAACGAATCGGGGGAAAATTATAATAATGGTTTCAAAATTACCGAAACTTCAATCCGAGTAGACAGCGACGCCTCGAAAATGAGAATTCAGAACCACTATTGAACCAAGTTGCAACTTTTCAGATGCTGATCTCTACGTAATCCACCCAATTGACAATGAATAGAAGAAGTCCCCAAAACTATTTTAGAGATTTCTTTGCTTGACAGCTGTTAGACCACTCAAGCTAGGTTTTCGGGTTTTTATATTTTTTTAACACCCTTTTTTAATTGGTATATTTATAACGAATCTTAATTCACAAAATTTTAAAATAAATAAATATAATAATGTTTTAACCGAAAATTATAATTACATTAATTATAACAAAGATTTCGGTAAATTATATTTATTTAAATTTATATACGAACCAAACTCATATATTAATAGAATTATGTTCTCATTGTGTGTACAACATCCTTGTACATATAATATGTTCGATATTTGATTGCCCAATTAAATTAATTCTATAATTACTTTAATTCATGTGACAACCAAACACAATACCAACTATGTTTTATTCTGATCATCTCAACCATATGGTGTGACCCTGTATGCTCTTGTAACGTTAGCACTAATACTAGAACAATTCTAATGTTACATACAATGAGTGGCATCTAGCAATGCATCATTGCTACCTAAGTTACAAGAAGTCATGATTCGACATAACCTTTTGTGATTTATCTTTCATGCATTAATCCTTAAATCCTTTATCTCTGGAATGAACACAAGTCATGGAATAGTCACGTTTGCATAGTCCATCTCATGTTTCTTGATATCTTGAGTAGACTATGAAATACAAATAAGTATGACATCTCATATCAACTTATTTGAGCATGGTCATGCATTTCTAGTCTCACTCAATCAAGTCTCACTCAACAATACAAACACAAAGTATTATTATTTACCAAAATCTCATGGTTATAATTCTTATTCAATCACAACGTTTGCTTTATCAACTTATAAGCATAATTTAACATATTTGGGCATTAGCCCAACAACTGAAACCCTTTCGTTGTAACATATTACAACAATTAACAAATCATTTCAAACCACATAATAAACATGCATATTAAATATGAATATTTACATTTCGAGCATATAATTTAACATCTTTCAATTGTTCAAAGCTCATAACATCCCATAATCATTTTAATAGGCAATTATGCCAATCTTTCCTCTTTCACGTATCCGATGAATCACAATTTGTGTGAATAAAACATGTTGTATCATAACTAAATTTTGGCCCAAAAGCCAATCACTCAATTGCCAACCAACCATGTATTTCGTCCATCACAAATATAGACCAATAATCTCAAGACTTTCACAAAAATATTCCTATGGAAATCATGAACTCACCATATCTTAAAATCAATGTGTATAACTTATGTACATACCTATACAGAATTCGTAATACGTACATGCTCTTTTTGTTCTTTGACATACCCATTTACTTTCCCGTTGAACCACTTGGAAAACTAAAGGATACTCGGGAAATCTCATACACATAGTAAGATGCCAATGCCATATCCCAGATATGGTCTTACATGGGATCACAGATCAAAGCCAGTGGCCCAGCTATGGTCTTACACGATGTCTCATATTGATTCCATGTCCCAGACATGGTCTTACATGAAATCACATATCGATGTCAATTCCATGTCCCAAACATGGTCTTACATGGGATCACATATCAATGCCAATGTCATGTCCCAGACATGGTCTTACATGGGATCACATATTGATGCCAATGCCATGTCCCAGACATGGTCTTACATTGGATCACATATAAACCTAATGTCATGATATTTGTATCCTATCTATTCTTAAGGTTCAACCGGGATTTCGAGGTATCAATTCATCGTCGAATTGTCATCGAGTCATCATTAATCAAATCCATAGAGATAAATATACATTTCATGCAATATCAAAACATGAGGTACATAGTAACATAATGTTGAATTATTTACACACGAACTTACCTCGGATGTGACAACTACGAAAAAGACCTATTTGTCCAACATTTGTTTTTCCCCCAATCTAGACTTGAACTTCATTTTTCTTGATCTATAATGTCAAATTTAGCTCACTTATTAGTAACATTATTCAATGTGACCCAAAAATCATATTATGGCAAAATTATGTTTTTGCCCCTAAAGTTTTACATATTTACACTTTTACCCCTAGGCTCATAAAATGAAATTTATTCAATTTTTTTAACCTATAGCCGAATCATTTTCATGACTATAAGAGCCCATATTTTACACTAAAACACACTTTACTACATATTTTATAATTTTTAGAATTTAGTCCTTTTAGCCATTTTCACAAAAAATCACTTAGCAAAAGTTGTTTCTTTAACCATAAACATGCATAATCTACCATTAAACATCAAAATACACAAATTTCTAACATGGGTCAGACCCTAGACCTTCATCATTACTCAAATAAATGGTAGAAATAGGTAGATCTTGTTACGAGGATTTCAAAAACGTAAGAATCATTAAAAACGGGGGTAGAACAGACTTATAATCGAGCTTGGAAGCTTGGAAAACCCTAGACATGGTTTCTTTATGTAAAATTTGGCCAAGGAAGAAGATGGACAAGAAATTTTAGCTTTTATTTTGTTTATTAAGTCATTTAATTACTAAATGACCAAAATGCCCCTAATTTAAAAATATTCTATTTCACCTATTTTATGTCTATTTTTGTCCAAAAAATTATTCAATGGTCTAATTACCATTTAAGGACCTCAAATTTAAAATTTCATAACAATTGGACACCTCTAGCTTCTAGAACTCAAGTTTTGCACTTTTTACAATTTAGTCTTTTTGACTAAATTGAGTGCCCAAACGTCAAAATTTTTTAATGCAATTTTCACAAAAAAATTCCATAACATTGTAGAGCATAAAAATATAATAAAAATAAATTTTAATATTTCAGATTTGTGGTCCCGAAATCACTGTTTCAACTAGGCCCAAAATCAGGCTATTACAACTCTCCCCCCTTTAGAGATATTCGTCCCCGAAAATCTTACCAGAAGAAATTGCTTTCAACTCTCATGAAACACTTTCACTAACTTTCCAGAATCACAAATCGATTTTAGCCTCGTATATCTTTTTTCCAATAACCTTTGAACTTTAGAACACAGTGTCAGAACATATTGTCAAAATTCTGAATTACTTTCTCAGGAACACATAGCTCAATTGATCTGTCAAATAAGAAATCTGTACATACTGAAACAATCATGCGGATTTTTTTCCAAAAAATAAACCACAATCCAAATAACATCTCCGTTTTTAGAGAAAATGACAATCCCGATACGAAATCTATAGTAACTTTATCTAATTATTACTCTCGCACAATCACTGACTGTATTAGTCCTGAATACACTTGATTTTTGACTTTTATCTGTTAACATATCGTCATCTGAATACGGATTCAAAAATATCATGTAACATACGCAATCACTAGCACATTTACTTATATAACTGCACATTTTATTACTCTTGGATGAGCAAACGTGTTACTACTGAGCCTCGTACAAAAACTTCTGCATAAGTTCTAGATTCACCAATACGCAAATTCTATCTCGAAATAAAAATAATAACAGGAATTATGTTCGACCTGAAATTCAACATCAGAAGTAAACTCGCTCAAAACTCATTTAGATAACCATTCACTATCACATTTTTGAGCTTCTCAGTCTCTCAAAGAAAACTTCGCTAATATAGCTAGAATTAGACCATCATCAAATAAGATCAATCCAGTAACCAGTACTCACAAAATAAATAAAGATTTTCCATCCAGGTATCTGTAACTATAGCTGCTTTCTCAGAGATTGATCGATAATTACTCAAAATCTTTCATTATCTCAATCCATTAACACTGTCTTAAATTTCAGGTCTTTTTCTGCAACATTAGATACTTTAAAACATGAGGATCAGGAAGCATACGACATTTTTCGTCAAGCATATGATATCATCGAACTCACAAGACAGACATAAAAGTGGCCGTCTTTAAATCACCAGTCGAACAGTTCTTTTTAATGTGACTTTAATTGCCTGAACATACAAACCATCATTTTACATTTTTTGTATTAAAACATATTCCAATATGTTCAATAGTACATCACTGAAAAGTTGCAAACTCTTTTCTCAATTTAGACTAAACTCAAAACTAGAGCTTCGGTTAATAATATCTTCAACTGTTTTCAACTTTGCTAACATGCACAGACCATCCAAATTTTATTAAATGCGAAAATCTTTCAAATTAGAACAATTTTAACTGGTAATAACATCATTCGGTTAGAGAAATCCATTAAGTATATCCCTATATCATACTTTCTAAAATATAGGTTCTTCATTTAGACTGTCCGTTTACATACTCGTGAATGCACAAAATTTATTCTCTTAGCTGAGGACATGCTTAAATACATATAACTCAAATCACATCTTAACAAATCAGTTCACACTAATAAAAAAAACCAAGTCTATTTCGACTATCAAATAATAACATGTTAAAACACTCTTTTCTTTATACTGCTACCACAACCTAAATACATACATTCGTTTACAATTCTCTTAACATGCTAATCAAAGGTCTTGCAACCATATTAGCTCGAGAAAATAGATATCCTGATTGAACTCATTAACTTTAATCAAACTTACCTGAGGAAGAGATCCATCATACAATTTTGAGCTTGTGCTCTCATCATTTATACCATTGCCGATGATAATTCCTTACACGAAAATTAGAGAAATCCAGAAGAAAACAATACCTATCAGCTTTGGAATTCCATCGTAACAGAGATAATACACTTTCCAAATATTTATATATACAAAAAAATAATGTCCAATAGAAATAGATGAATAGTCTCACATAAGTTTTACCACTGACTTCATTCCAACAAATTAAGATAGAATCCCGAAGAGATAAGGCAATGCCAATCATAAATCAACAGACCATCAGTACTTTCATCTAACATTAAAGTTGGCTAACATTCTCACTTGATAAGAATTTCATTAGAAAACAGACATTCACATGAACCCCTGAGGACGAATGAATATATAGAGAATACTTAGAAGAAATCATTGTAATCTATTCAACCATAACTTTTACATGCAAACATCTTTACAATTCAAACATCATTTCTCTGACTAATTCTGTTATCATAAACCCCGTATTATTCCACTCACTAACGAAAATCAATTCGGAAGAATTTTCAGTAAAAACATCTCTAGACTCCATACCTAATTGAGTCAATTAGCAGAGACTAACTTCTTCTTTACCCGTGACATTACATAATCTATATAATCTTTAAAACAATCTAATATTTCTTCTAAAACTAAGTTCATTTGTCACACTATACTCAACTCTATTTGAATTGCTAATTACTTCACCACTAAACTCTTTAGTTTCCTACTTATAAACTTATTCAACATGATTCTTGTGAATTTTCGTCATAAAAGTAACATTGGTAAGGGGGTGAGGTCGTAGAGCCTCTAACTTGACTCTCATAAATACATACATATGACTTAGCATTCATCATTAATGTAATCTCATCATAATTACATAATTCACTCCAAGCAAGTTAATATACTTATTTATTTTACAAATGTTTTCTGCCATTTGTCATTTCAAGCAATGAATTTACTTACTCGAACTTAATATCAATATCTAATTAAATTCCAACACTTAACTTCAGTTTCACTTACCAACATTTGTCAAATTAGAGAACGTCTTATGGGTTTGAGTACGTCGTTTACTTGATGCCATAATCCAACCATGTACTGCCATGGTCCAACCATGGTCTTACACGTACACACATGTACTGCCATGGTCCAACCATGGTCTTACGTTCACAATGCCATAACCCAATTATGGTCTTTTCACTGAAATGCCATAGCTCGGCTATGGTCTTACATCCCGTACTTTGCCATGGTCCAACCATGGTCTTGTCCCTCAATTCATCATTGAACGATCGTACTCATTTTCTGCGTTCTACTCAATTTGATCTTTCAATTCAATTTTCATTCTATTATAAAATTCATGTCTCAATAATAAAGACATAAAACAAAATATTATATTATCTCTAATTTAACTATTAAGCATAAGATTAGACCATATGGGCATACTGATTATGCATTATTCAAACAAGTGTACATACACACACATTCCATCCATTGGGTAAGTTTACTTATCATATTCACTTAAACAAATAGATTGGGCACATAACATCATATGAATGCCAACATACATGGTTGAGCTTATCACAACATAAACCTTCGTTTCATTTCAATTTTCCACATTTCTCAACTTATGGTTATCTCATTTCGTGCATTAACACATGCATATTCATGAACTTCTATTCATACCTTTACAATTCTCAACACATCGTAAGCACATTTCAGTCATCTCAATATCATTTTCAGCATTATCGAAAATAGCTCTGTTGGAAGTCATCTCTATCTTAACAAAATAATTTCGTTAGAGCCAGGAGATATCACACTATTACGAGTATTAATATGGCATGTATAGTTAGACTCACATAAGCTAGGTTAGTCTGAGAATCGACTAAACCATAGCTCTGATACTGCTAAATGTAACACCCCTTACCCGTATCCGACGCCGGAACAGGGTACGAGCCATTTCTGGACTTAAATACAAGAAAATTTTCAAAATCGAAACATGAATTTCCACTTAAATTTAAAACTTTCCATAAACGTTCATATCGTCCCTTAAACAAGCCTACGAGGCCCAAAACATACATTGGGGGTGGTTCAGGACTAACGCCCGTGAGGTTTGGGACAAGCCCGTGTGGGTAAGCCTCGTGGTTACACACGCCCGTGTCCCTAACCCATGTAACTCTCTGTTTATGACGTCATCAACAATTTGAAGTCACACGGCCAAGTCACACGCCCATGTGCTTAGGCCGTGTCCTTCACACGGCTGAGACACACGGCCGTGTCTCTGCCCGTGTGTTTATACTGGGCATTCTGTTTTACAAGAATTAAGATACAGGGGACACACGACCAGATCACACGCCAATGAGGTGAACCATGTGTCACACACGGCCTAGACACACACCTGTGTGTCTATCCGTGTGGACAAAAATAAGGCTATTTACCAAGCCATTTGCCACCCTTATTCACACATGCACTCATATCAATTCAAAGGCACAAAACATATCATACTTAGCCCATTACAACATATTGACATCACATTTACAAGAAGGCATTAACACATGAATAAACTTGTAATCAACATAAGCCATCATTCATGGCTATATACAATTAGAACAATAATCCATTATAGGCCAACACATTTGGTCATATCAATAATAACACATATAACCAAAAGGTCAATACCCTATACATGCCATAGACTCAAACTACTTGAAATCATTAATACCCATAGTGATAGCTTGATAGTGTGATAGGATCTCTGGCGATTTTCAACCCAAGCTAGCTTACTAACCCTATAAGACATGGGAAAGGAAGGGGTGTAAGCTATATAATATAGCTTAGTAAGTTAGCATATAAATAATAAACAACCTCAACCATACAATTTAAATAATGTCAATTCATACAAATGTCAATTAAGTCTCACAGTATAACTTACTCCTTCACAACTTACCAAGTGTTTATCATAACTCAACAATACAAACAAAAAGTATTATAATTTACCAAAATCTCATGGTTATAATTCTTATTCAGTCACAACGTTTGCTTTATCAACTTATAAGCATAATTTAATATATTCGGGCATTAGCCCAACAACCAAAACCCTTTCATTGTAACATATTACAAAAATTAACAAATCATTTCAAACCACATAATAAACATGTGTGTTAAATATGAATATTTACATTTCGAGCATATACTTTAACATCTTTCAATTGTTCAAAGCTCATAACATCCCATAATCATTTTAATAGGCAATTATGTCAATCTTTCCTCTTTCACGTATCCGATGAATCACAATTTGTATGAATAAAACATGTTGTATCATAACTAAATTTTGGCCCAAAAGCCAATCACTCAATTTCCAACCAAATTTACCATGTATTTCGTCCATCACAAATATAGACCAATAATCTCAAGACTTTCACAAAAATATTCTCGTGGAAATCATGAACTCAGCATATCTTAAAATTAATGTGCATAACTTATGTACATACCTATACAGAATTCATAATACTTACATACCATTTCTGTTCTTTGACATACCCATTTACTTTCACGTTGAGCCACTTGGAATACTAAAGGATACCCGGGAACTCTCATACACATAGTAAGATGCCAATGCCATATCCCAAATATGGTTTTACATGGGATCACAAATTGAAGCCGATAGCCTAGCTATTGTCTTACACAATGTCTCATATTGATGCCATGTCCCATACATGGTCTTACACAAAATCACATATCGATGCCAATGCCATGTTCGAGACATGGTCTTACATAGGATCACATATAGATGCCAATGCCATGTCCCAGACATGGTCTTACATGGGATCACATATCGATGCCAATGCCATGTCCTAGACATGATCTTACATGGGATCACATATAACCCTAATTTCATGACATTTGTATCCTATCTATTCCTAAGGTTCAACCGGGATTCGAGGTATCAATTCTTCATCGAATCGTCATCGAGTCATCACTAATCAAATCCATAGAGAAAAATATACATTTCATGAAATATCAAAACATTAGGTACATAATAACATAATGTTGAATTATTTACACACGAACTTTCCTGGGATACGACAACGGCAAAAAAGACCTATTTGTCCAACATTTATTTTCCCCCGATCTAGACTTGAACTTAATTTTTCTTGATCTGTAATATCAAATTTAGCTCACTTATTAGTCACATTATTCAATGTGACCCAAAAATCACATTATGGCAAAATTATGTTTTTGCCCCTAAAGTTTCATATATTTACACTTTTGCTCCTAGGTTCGTAAAATGAAATTTATTTAATTTCCTTAACCTACAAGCTTAGTCAAATAATTTTCTTAACTATAACAGCCCACAATTTCATTAAAACACACTTTTATCTCATATTTTATAACTTTTACAATGTAGTCTTTTTAGGCATTTTCACCAAAAATCACTTAGCAAAAGTTATTTCTCTAACAATAAATATGCATAATCGACCATTAAACATCAAAATATACAAATTTCTAACATGTTTCAAACCTTAAAACTTCATCATAACTCAAATAAATGGTAGAAATAGGTAGATATTGTTACGAGGATTTCAAAAACGTAAAAATCATTAAAAACGGGGCTGGAACGGACTTACAATCGAGCTTGGAAGCTTGGAAAACCCTAGCCATGGTTTCTTCATATAAAATTCATCCAAGGAAGAAGGTGGACAAGAAATTTTGGCTTTTATTTTGTTTATTAAGTCATTTAATTACTAAATAACCAAAATGCCCCTAACTTAAAAATATTTTATTTCACCTATTTCATGTCCATTTTTGTCCAAAAAATTGCCCAATGGTCTAATTACCATTTAAGGACCTCCAGTTTAAATTTCATAACAATTGGACACCTCTAGCTTCTAGAACTCAAATTTTGCACTTTTTAAGTACTTTTGACTAAATTGGGTGCCTAAACGTCAAAATTTTCGAACGAAATTTTCACAAAACATTTCCATAAAATAGTAGACCATAAAAATATAATAAAATTATATTTTACTATGTCAAATTTGTGGTCCCAAAATCACTATTCTGACTAGGCCCAAAATTAGGCTGTTACAACCTCACGCGCTGGGGGTGTAGGTCCAAACCCGACGGGGTTGGGGCGCATCCACACGATGTGGGAAATGTGAAATGTCTGAACTGGTCAGGCCCAGATGGGCTTGCAGATATTTTAGCCCACTATAAAATTATTTTTTCCTTAACAGACATAATCTGGTTATATAAGGACACTTATCTTATTTATTTGGTTTCAATCAATTTGATTTAATTTTTTAATCAAATTGATTTGTTGGCTCATTAATGACAGATTTTTTGGAAATTTTCCAAAATTCCAACATTTTCAATGCCTATAAAAGGCTATGTTTTCTGAAGGTTTTTTGACACACTCTGATATTTTCTCATATCGAAATTCTGTTGCTCTCAAAATTATTCTTTTTCCTCTTCATATTTCTCAAACATTCCGGTGATAGAAAAAGGAATCATTTGCTCATTGGTCGCTACTGAGGTGCTGCTACTTAGATCTTTATGTTGTTGTATCCTGAGAGACATTCAACTAACGGTTTCTATAAGTATCGTAGAAGCGGACAAATCTTTCTTAAGGAGACTATGTTTCACATGCCTCAATATTTCGTAAAATCTCTATTCTTCCTTTTTTATTTCAAATTTTGTTACGGTTTTACTTGATTATTTGTATTTCGCAAATTAAATGTAAGTTGTTCTATTTATATTTCATTATATATATAAATATTTATTTATATTTATCTATTTTGTTTTGCTAACGTGTTTTGTCTGACATGTATTAGGTAAAAACGTTCGTGATCAATTGGCCATTCGGATCTCATAAATCGAGAAGCTTAAGTGCGATTACACGTAAACTAGTTTGTTATTTCGACATAGTTGTTGGGTAAAGGTTTTAGATTGATTAAATGAGGGATTTTAATCAATATTATCTACTTATTTTCCAGTATATGATTGTCTTAGGTGCAAACCCAAACGCCCCAAATCAACTGTAAAGCCGAAAAACGTTCGCGTGTGCAATTATCATCAAAACAATGTAAGAAATCTTACCATTTTGGATTCGTAATATAGTAGAAATTTTTTGAAAATTGGTTTGAACCCATAAAAGGGTGTTTAAGATCTGGTTAAGGGATGAATTGATGGAATTTATATTGATTTTTGAATTAGGTTCGTTTTAAGATTTGTTAAGGAAAATCAGAAGATTCGCTAGTATGTTGCGAAAAAGTGAAAGGTAAGGTGTGGTTCCTAAACTCATAAGCTTGTTTGAAGTTGATAATTATCATGTTATATCTGATGAATTAGCTTGCTAGTTGGATTGGCTTAATAGCCAAATAATTAGTTTTGTAAGTGGCCGAACCAGGTACGTTTCGAGACCTAAAAGATTGATGTATTAGCAAAGTTGCTAGTTTGACAGTGTGACTAGGTGATTGAGATTGTGATGCATGATTGTGTTATATGATATGAGATAGGTTGTTTGAATAGCATGATTTGCTAAAATATTGAGTTTTTGCATGATATAATTGCATGATATGTTTTCTATGATGTATATTGAAAAGGTTGTTATACTTGCATAATGAAATTCGTAAAGTATGTGAAATTGAATGATATTGATAGACACCATCATAATGGTAATTTAAAAGTTGAAACATTTCTTCCATTTATTGAAAGTATCTAATTTGGCCATAACGTCTAGGCTGGGTTTGGGAGGTTACAGGTATTGTTGTGTCCTTCCGATATGTCTATATTCCTTCCGTCAAAAATCTCAGGATCTCCTTCATGTCAACGATTTTGAACTCCTTGAGATCTATTTTATACTGGTAATCACAATAATAATACGGTGCATCATAAAATTGATAGATACTTCTTTCAGTTACCAGGACATCAACCCCTCTAACCTTGATAGAAGATCACATCTCATAGAACGGTCTTTTCGCTTCTCTTTCTTTTAAAGCTTGGTAAAATGTAACACCCCTATGCCCGTAATCGTCGCTAGAGTAGGGTCACGAGGCATTACGAAAACAACTCAACTTCAGAACATTTCACATACATATAAATCAGAAATTGGAATTATAAATTTAATCGAATATTCATATCTAACAACCAAAATCCAATAAGCCATATATTAGAGTATGCGCACATATATATATAAAGTCAAGATCTCATAGAATAGCATCATGCAAATATAAATTTTACTATTCATTTGGTATAAACCTTACCCTTAGCCGAATCCAATTGAGCATAAGATTCATTCATTCACAATAAGCACCTCAACTAATAAAACATTTGTAAGTCTTATTAGTATAGAACTTAATTAACCGAGCTTACCAAGTATAAAATCATTTCACATTTAAACTTAAAAACCAACATTCAAACCATTATACTAACTTAAGGAAGCACTTTCAATTTCTAATATGATTTACTAAACATACAAAGGTACTTTGCTTATATAAATATAACATATCATCCATATCATAAATACGCATGCTAGTTAACAAGATTTTAACATTATAAGATCACAAAACTAAATCATGTGCCATTTTTGCATGGATCATCAAAATGATAATTACATCATTCAAAATACAAAACTCATCTTTGTCTATCCTATACATGCCACATTTTTAAACTTAAAGCTTCTTTAAAGATACCAAAATGATGACGATAAGTGTGATGACTTCAGTGATAGTCTCGAGCTCACAACGGATCCAGAATCTAAATAAAGATGAACAAACAATTCCAATGAGATAATACTCAGTAAGTCATAAGCAATTTAATAAATAAATCACAACAGAACTCCATTTAAGTCTAATTTGTCTACCTTATTCATTCATGATACCATATAACCACACACTCTTATTTTTTTCCAAGACATTATATAATAACCTTTAGAAATAGACACATACATATAAATTCCATACACATTTCATTTTTTTATCTTTATTCTCGTAAAAGCTTAATTACCTATGATGGTAATCAGTGTTCTATTTCACACCCTACCATGATCATATTCCCTTAATCATTTCGCACACATAGTGCCCCACAACCGATCTCGCACACATAGTGCTCGGTTAATAAATTCGTACATATAGTGCATATATTCATTCGCACACATAGTGCTAGCTTTTCCATACGCACACATAGTGCTGCCCCATTCGCACACATAGTGCCCTTTTCATTCATGCATATATGTACACATAGTACAACAAAAATAAAAGAGTTAAAGTTAAAAACCTTCTATCGGTTAATTCTTACAACTGTGACTTTAACTCTTTTAACTCGATCGGAGCCATTCTATACGGAGCTATCGAAATCAGAGTAGTTTTCGGTATTAACTCAATGCCAAATTCAACTTTTCAGATCTGAGGTAATCCCAGAAGTTCTTCAGGAAACACATTAGAGAATTTGCAGACAACAGGTACTGATTCAACTTTCTTTTCTATTACTTTTGAATCAATCACATAAACAAAGTAAGCTTCACCCCCTTTTCTCAAAATACTTAGAGCTTTCATTGACGAAATCATAGTCAGTAACTCATTTAAATCACTAGATTCAATTCGAACTACTTTATCATTCTTACATCTCAAATCAATAGTTTTTTGTTTGCAATTCACAACAGTATCATGCAAAGTTAACCAATCTATACCCAGAATTATATCAAGCTCACCAAAGGATAATAACATCAGATCAGCTGGAAAACAAATGTCTCTAAACATTAACAGATAATTCTTGCAGACTTTATTAACCAAAACACATCTGCCTAAGGGTTCGATACTCTAATCACAAATTTAGTAGACTCTATAGGCAAAGTCTTACTGGATACTAAATTCATGTATATATACGAATATGTTGATCTTGGATCTATCAAAGCAATCACAGAAGTATCGTAAAGAGTAAAAGTACTCATAATCACATTTGGAGACAAAGCTTCCTTACGAGCTCGAATGGCATAGGCTCTGGCAAGTGCACGAGCCTCAGATCGAACAGCAGTGTCTTTAGTCCCTCTTTGACTACCACTCACATTTCCCAGATTTTTGGGAGGTCTACCTCGAACTGAAGTGTTACTAGGTCTCAAATTTTGTATAATTTCTTACTCGACAGATTTGGGGCAATCACGGATGAAATGGTCTAATGATCTACATTTGAAATAAGCCCGATCATACAATCTACAATTTTCGGGATGTCTTTTACCACAGTGTTTACACTCATGGCGATCAGATCGAACATTTCAAACACTTGCAACGGATGTAGCTGGAGCTCTAAAACTCGAATGCGATCTTGTACGATCTCTACTCGCATATCTCATATTAGCCTTTGAACGGCTATAATCATCTCGAAACTTCTTGAATGCATATTGAAATGGCTTGCTCAATGATTTCTTTCGCACTTCTCTAGCTTTTGAATCAGCTTTTCTTTTCTCTTTCCCAAGCTCTTCAGCTTTACATGCTCGTTCAACAAGCACTACAAATTCTTTGATCTCAAGAATCCCGACTAACAAACGAATATCTTTATTCAAACCGTCTTCAAATCTTTTGTACATTATTGGCTCAGTAGATATACATTCTCGTACATACTGACTCAATCTTACAAATTCTCGCTCGTATTCTGTAATAGACATACGGCCTTGCTTCAGTTCAAGAAACTCTTTGCGTTTCTAATCAATAAATCCCTGACTGATATATTGCTTTCAGAATTCAACTTGGAAGAAATCCTAGGTGACTCGTTTCCTCGGAACCACGAATATTAAAGTCTTCCACTAGTGATACGTAGTGTCTTCCAGAAGTGAAATGGCACATTTTATGCATTCATCTGGAGTCAAAGACAATTCATCAAATACTCTTATCGTATTCTCTAAACAGAACTTGTCTAGCTTAGCATCATCACTAGTGGTAGCTCGAAACTTTTTGGCCCCATATTTTCTAATCTTATCGACCGCTGGCTTACTTAACTGAATTAGATTTGCTTGTGGCATAACAGGGACTTGCGGAGGATTAGTCGGGGTTGGGGGTTATTGAACAACCGGATTAGTTCTAATGTATTGGGTGAACCAATCACTCATCATCTGATAGAAGGCTTGTCTAGCCTCTCCATCATGGCTACTCGTAGCTGGTCTAGAGTCAGATGACGCTGTCCCTTGCGTGGGAGCAGGCACATTGCTCTTGACATCGTCAGCTACGGCTTGTTCGGGATCCATTTGCTATATAAAAACACATTTTCATTGCCAGGATTCATCACACTATCGCAGTTCATAAATATGGCATGTATAGCTACACTCACATATGCTACGTTAGTCCAGAATCGACTAAATCGTAGCTCTGATACCAACTAAATGTAATACCCCTAACCCGTATCCATCGCCGGACTAGGGTTAAAGGCGTTACCAGACAAATTTGAATATTTTACAAACAATTCTCATACATTATCCACAATCATAATCAAACATTACTATAGAGTCCCTTATATAAGTCATCGAGACCTTAAGCATGCATTAAAGAAGGGTCGGGACTAAACCGAGCTCATACAAAATTTTTTAAAACTTAAACATTTTTCAAAGTTGTACAGGTCACACCCCATGTAAACGGGCCGTGTGCCTCACACAGATTTAGACACGCTCGTGTGTCTAGGTCATGTTAAAAAAGGGAATACATACTAACCTGTCCACACGGCCACAAGACACACCCATGTGTCAGGTCGTGTGAAAATTAGGAAGGCTACTAACTTGGGTCGTACGGCCAGTCACATGCCCGTGTGTCTAGCCCGTGCTCAAAATTGACTTGGCCAAATGACCTAGCACACCCTTGTATGTGTGACTGTGTGGTCTGCTTAGGCTCATTTTGAAATGGCCCTCGAGCAACACGGCTGAGACACACGTCCGTGTCTCTACCCATGTGGGAAAAAATAGGCCATTTACAAGGCCAAAATGCCACCCATTAAGGGTCCTTCTTACAAGCAACAATTTAACATCAATTGCATACCAAATGCTCAACTATTTCACAACCAATACATACACTAATCATGTCATATCATTATCAACCAATCTCATGTTCATAACACATACCAATCCATGTCATTCCATAAGGTAAAACATACCAAAACATATGGTTTATAACCTTGATACATTCCATTCATTCTCATACCAAAACCTTACCCAATTCTAAAATATGCACGTACTAAAACTTACCAAATTGATCATTTCTTTTGGCCAACCAAATGCACATCATAATGGCACATTTGCATCATATATCAGATATCAAAATCAAACCATAAGTTCAAACACAAACTACCAATATCACATGGCAAGATATATACATTACAAAACATATCCAAATACTTCTAGCCTATACATGCCATAGTTTTATATTTACAATGTCAAAAGGTACCAAAATAAGGTTCGATAGTGTAACGCCCCCACGCCCGAAACCGTCATCGGAGTCAAGCTTGAGGTGTTACTAATCTTATTTTACCCTTTTAAACAATTCTAACTACTTATATTAATTTTTGGAATAAACTATTTTTCTGCGTCATGGTTGCTTAAAAATTCATATCTCGAGTTACAAAACTTGAAATCCAATTCCGTAAATTTTCCCTGAAAATAGACTCATATATCTATTTATTAATTTTTTTCTAGGATTTTTGGCTGGGCCAATTAGTACAGTTTATTAGTTAAAGTCTCTCCTGTTTCAGGGTTCGACTGCTCTGACCTCTGTGTATTACGAATCATATATCTCTCTGTAAAGAATTTCAATGACTATGACGTTTGTTTCTCCTAAAACTAGACTAAATAAGGATTCTAACCATATAAAGTAAACCACCTAATTATTTTTATAAAATTTATGTTTAATTTCTAAAGTTGAAACAGGGGATCCAGAAATCGCTCTGGCCCTATTTCACTAAAACTCAGATATCTTATAAAATACAAAACCTTTACCTACTTTGCTTGTTCCATATGAAAATAGACACAATGAGATTTAATTTAATATATTATTCACTATCAAACCATGTCTATATAAATTTTTGTGATTTTTCAAAATCACGTTATTTCTGATACTTGAATCCGTTTTTAAGTTACTTCCACATTTTTCATAATTTTCATGTGATAGTTACTACTTAATCATACATACTATTAAACATGTATATCATCAGCCATTCTATTAGCTAATCACTAGCAAATATTTACACATCATTCATTGATCATATCATATCAAAAGAAACCAAGTTCCTATACATGCCATACACAAAACAAAACGTCTAACTATACCAATGTAATTTCTTTGATAGTGTGATCGGGTCTCCGACGTTTCCTTCGATCCCCGAGTGGCTTGATAAAAACTATAAGAAAAAGAAAATAAGAGAGTAAGCACTAGGCTTAGTAAGCTTACAAGCAAATAAATTACAACATTCAACATAATGAATAAATATACATCAAGTCACCTAGCCTCATAAACTTTCTTTACTTCTCATATTCTACCTTCTTCTTTACTCACTTACCTTCTTTCTTACCTGACCTTTCACTATTCATAAATATAATCTACCTTCCCTTTTTGCTGATAATTCACTATGATTTAACATATACAATGATCCCATGAACCACTCGGAATACTAAGGATATTAGGGTCGTTCCTGTCTATCAATGTCCTGCCAATGCCATGTCTTCGACATGGACTTACATGAATTATTCCTGTCTCCAATGCCATATTTATATATACAATATGGGCTTGCATGGCTCATTCCAGTCTCCAAAGCCATATATTTGATAGGACTTACATGGCTCATTTCTATCCTGTCCTGTCAACCCCAATATCCTAATATTCCTAAGATTCAAACGGGGCTTCCTAATGCTTTTTCTCTCACTTACTTACTTTTAATTCGACTTTAAATATTCTAAAAAAATAAATATATAAATGCTGGAAATTAACAATAATAATGTAAAATATAAGAATATTGCATTTATTTACTGTAAACTTACCTCGATACAAAATGTGACTAAACTTTATAATTTAGTCCTTTACTTTTTCTTTTCCCCGATCTACTCCTGAATTTCGTTCTTCTTTGTTTACTATGGAGCTTGAAAATAGAAGAAACCCTAGCTATGAAGAGAGCAAATTTCGACAGCAACTTATGGAGAAGATGACCATTTTGTGTTATTTTTCCCATTTTATTTCATTTAATATCCAAATGACCAAAATGCCCCTCCTTACTAAACTTTTAAAAATTCCTTCCATGTCCTAATTTTGTCCATGAACTTAAAATTGGTCAAATTGCTATTTAAGACCTCCTAATTAATATTCCAAAATAATTTCATACTAAAAACTTCTAGAATGTAAATTTTGCAACTTATTCGATTTAGTCCCTAACTTCAAATTAAGCATTTTATGCATAGAATTTCATCACGAAATTTTCGCACAATCATGTAATCATATCATGAACCTCAAAATAATAATAAAATAAATTTTTCTACCTCGAATTTGTGGTTTCGTAACCACTGTTCCGTTTAGGCCCTATTTCGGGATGTTACATTTCTCCCCCCTTTAGGGATTTTCGTCCCCGAAAATCTTACCTGTGAAGAGATTTGGGTACTGTTTTTGCATAGCCTCTTCAGGTTCCCATGTAGCCTCGTCTACCCCATGTCTATTCCATAGTACTTTCACAAGTGCAATGCTTTTGTTCCTTAATTGCTTTACCTCTCGAGCTAGAATCTTTACTGGTTCTTCATCGTAAGTCATGTCTGGCTGAATCTCAACCTCTGCCTGAGAAATCATATGTGATGGATCTGAACGATAACGACGTAGCATAGACACATGAAATACATTATGAATCTTCTCTAACTCAATCGGCAAAGCTAACCGATATGCTAATGGTCCGATTCTCTCAATCACTTCAAACGGTCCAATAAAACGTGGACTTACTTTGCCTTTCTTGCCAAATCTAAGAACTTTCTTCCACGGGGATACTTTCAAAAAAACTTTGTCACCAACTTGATATTCAATCTCTTTTCTCTTCAAATCTGCATACGACTTTTGTCTGTCTAAAGCTGCTTTCAAGCAATCTCTGATGATTTTTACTTTCTCTTCTGTTTCCTTACCTAGATCAACCCCGTAAATATGATCTTCCTTAAGCTCTGTCCAATACAAAGGTGTGCGACATTTACGTCCATACAAAGCTTCATAAGGTGCCATCTTCAAACTTGACTGATAACTATTATTATAGGCAAACTCTACTAATGGTAAATATTTTTCCCAACTGCCTTGAAATTCCAGTACACAGCATCTAAGCATATCTTCAAGTACCTGAATAACTCTCTCTAACTGACCGTCGGTTTGAGGATGGAAAGCTGTACTAAAACTCAACTTTGTGCCCAAAGCTTTCTGTAATTTCTCCCAAAACCGTGAAGTAAATCTTGGATCTCTGTCTGAAATGATCGATAATGGTAGCCCGTGTAGTCTGACTATCTCTGAAATATACAATTTGGCCAACTTGTCAAGTGAATAATCCATACGAACTGGGATAAAATGAGCCGACTTCGTTAATTTATCAATCACAACCCATACTGCATCTTTCTTTCTCGGTGTAAACGGCAATCCTGTCACAAAATCCATAGTAATTCGATCCCATTTCCACTCAGGGACTAGCACGGGCTGCAATAAACCTGAAGGTACCTGATGTTCGGCCTTTACCTGCTGACAGATCAAGCATCTAGAAACAAACTCTGAAATGTCCCTTTTCATTCCTACCCACCAATACATTTTCTTCAAATTATTATACATCTTTGTACTATCTGGATGAATAGACAAAGAACTACTATGTGCTTCCTGTAAGATCTTTCAAATAAGCTCATCATTCTTCGGTACGCATACCCTGTCTCTGAACATCAAACAACCGTCAGAACTGATTTGAAAATCTGACTTTATATCCAACTCAAACTGATCTCTTTTGGCTAATAACTCACTGTCATTTTTCTGAGCTTCACAAATTTCTTCAAGAAATATCGGTTTGGCTCTCAACTCAACTAAGATAAAACCATCATCTGATAAGGCTAGACTCATCATTCAAAGCTCTTAATGCAAACAAAGATTTCCTACTCAAAGCATCAAGAAACAACGTTTGCCTTACAGGTGATAATCGATCACTAGCTCATAATCTTTAATCAACTCTAACCATCTTCTTTGTCTCAAATTCAAATCTTTTGAGTCATCAAATATTTCAAACTTTTGTGATCGGTAAATATGTGGCACTTCTCACCGTACAAATGATGTCTCCAAATTTTCAGCGCAAAAACAATGGCAGCTAGCTCTAAATCATGTGTCGGATAGTTCTTCTCATGTAGCTTTAGCTATCTAGAGGCATAAGCGATTACCTTCCCTTCCTGCATAAGTACACAACCAAGTCCATCCATGGACGCATCACTGTAAATCACAAACTCCTTACCTGGTTCTGGTTGTACTAAAACAGGAGCTTTAGTCAACAATGCTTTTAACTTATCAAAACTCTGTTGACACTTCTCAGTCCATTCAAACTTGACATCCTTTCGCAGCAATCTTGTCAACGGGGTAGCTATCATAGAAAATCCATCTACAAATCATCTATAATATCCGGCAAGACCAAGAAAACTTCTAACTTCTAATACATTTCTAGGAGGCTTCCAATTAACAATGGCTGAAATCTTGCTCGAATCAACCTTAATACCTTCACCTGAGACAATATGTCCAAGAAAACCAACTTCTCGTAACCAGAACTCACTTTTGCTGAACTTGGCATACAACTAATTATCTCTTAGAATCTACCAGATCTATTCTGACTAAAATACCTGGCTGAGAAACTAGATCTGGTAGAAAACTCCTTTGGCCTTTTGGATGTAGCTTGGAATGACCTGCTCATCTGTCTCTTCTTTGTATCTTGTGTCTCTGTCTCAACTTTGCCTTTTCTTTTTAACAGCTCCTCTGCCTTACAGGCTCTCCCAACTAAAATAACGAACTCTTTTATTTCTAGGACACCCACTGACAGTCGGATATCATCATTTAACCCATCCTCAAACCTTTTACACATGGTAGCCTCTGTGGACACACATTCTCTAGCATATTTACTAAGCCTGACAAATTCGCGCTCATAATCGGTCACCGTCATATTACCTTGTTTCAATTCCAAGAATTCCTTTCTCTTCTGATCAATAAACCTCTGTGATGATGTACTTTTTACGAAATTCCTCCTGAAAGAAATCCCAAGTGACCCTCTCCTTTGGTACAATTGATACAAGTGTTTGCCACCAGTGGTAGGCTGAGTCTCTAAGAAGTGATACTACACATTTCATACATTCCTCGGGTGTACAAGATAATTCGTTAAAGACTCTGATAGTATTTACTAACCAAAATTCTGCTCTTTCTGCATCATCATCCTTTGTTGCTCGAAACTCTTACGCCTTGTGTTTCTGATTCTATCAATCGGTGGCTTTTCTCTTATCACCGCATTCGTGATCGGGAAGCTTGAGCTGCATGGATAGCCTGAGAATCATGAGGGGGTGGAGGTCTAACTGTCGGATTCGTACGAATGAACTCGGCAAACAAATCATTCAAAGCTTGGAAGAGAGCTTCTCGAGTCACTCCTCCCTGATTAACTGTTACTGGCCTATTCTCAGATGGCGCTGCCCCTTCCGCGGGAGCAGGCGTATTACTTTCTACATCATCATCACCAGCTCGCTCGGGATCCATTACTATAAAACAAAATATTTAAAAATCGTCAGGAGTCGTCACACTATCAAAATACAGGTATGGCATGTATAGCTAGACTTTTACTCACACTAACTGATCCGAGAACTGACTAAACCTGCTCTGATACCAATAAATGTAACGCCCCTACGCCCAAAACCGTCATCGGAGTCAAGCTTGAGGTGTTACTAATCTTATTTTATCTTTTTAAACAACTCTAACTACTTATATTAATTTTCGAAATAAACTATTTTTCTGCATCATGGTTGCTTAAAAATTCATATCTCGAGTTACGAAACTCAAAATCCAATTCCGTAAATTTTCCCTGAAAATAGACTCATATATCTATTTACTAATTTTTTTATAGAATTTTTGGCTGGGCCAATTAGTACAGTTTATTAGTTAAAGTCTCCCCTATTTCAGGGTTCGACTGCTCTGACCTCTGTGTATTACGAATTAGATATTTCTCTGTACATAATTTCAATGACTATTAGGTTTGTTTCTCTTAAAACTAGATTCAATAAGGATTCTAACCATATAAAGTACACCACCTAATTATTTTTATAAAATTTATGGTGAATCCAGAAATCACTCTGGCCCTATTTCACTAAAACTCAGATATCTTATAAAATACAAAACCGTTACCTGCTTTGCTTGTTCCATATGAAAATAAACACAATGAGCTTTAATTTCATATATTATTCACTATCAAACCATGTCTCTACAAATTTTTGTGATTTTTCAAAATCACGTTATTTCTGATACTTGAATCCGTTTTTAAGTTACTTCCACATTTTTCATAATTTTCATGTGATAGTTACTACTTAATCATACATGCTATTAAACATGTATATCATCAGCCATTCTATTAGCTAATCACTAGCAAATATTTACACATCATTCATTGATCATATCATATAAAAAGAAACCAAGTTCCTATACATGCCATACACAAAACGAAACGTCTAACTATACCAGTGTAATTTATTCGATAGTGTGATCGGGTCTCCGACGTTTCCTTCGATCCCCGAGTGGCTTGATAAAAACTATAAGAAAAAGAAAATAAGAGAGTAAGCACTAGGCTTAGTAAGCTTACAAACAAATAAATTACAACATTCAACATAATGAATAAATATACCTCAAGTCACCTAGCCTCATAAACTTTCTTTACTTCTCATATTCTACCTTCTTCTTTACTCACTTACCTTCTTTCTTACCTGACCTTTCACTATTCATAAATATAATCTACCTTCCCTTTTTGCTGATAATTCACTATGATTTAACATATACAATGATCCCATGAACCACTTGGAATACTAAGGATATTAGGGTCGTTCCTATCTATCAATGTCCTGCCAATGCCATGTCTTCGACATAGACTTACATGAATTATTCCTGTCTCCAATGCCATATTTATATATACAATATGGGCTTACATGGCTCATTCCTGTCTCCAAAGCCATATATCTGATATGGACTTACATGGCTCATTTCTATCCTGTCCTGTCAACCCCAATATCCTAATATTCCTAAGGTTCAAACGAGGCTTCCTAATGCTTTTTCTCTGCTACTTCGCTTTAATTCGACTTTAAATATTCTAAAAAAATAAATATATAAATGCTGAAAATTAACAATAATAATGTAAAATATAAGAATATTTCATTTATTTACTGTAAACTTACCTCGATACAAAATGTGACTAAACTTTACAATTTAGTCCTTTACTTTTTCTTTTCCCCGATCTACTCCTGAATTCCGTTCTTCTTGATTTACTATGGAGCTTGAAAATTGAAGAAACCCTAGCTATGGAGAGAGAAAATTTCGGCAGCAACTTATGGAGAAGATGACCATTTTGTGTTATTTTTCCCATTTTATTTCATTTAATATCCAAATGACCAAAATGCCCCTCCTTACTAAACTTTTAAAAATTCCTTCCATGTCCTAATTTTGTCCATGAACTTAAAATTGGTCAAATTGCTATTTAAGACCTCCTAATTAATATTCCAAAACAATTTCATACTAAAAACTTCTAGAATGTAAATTTTGCAACTTATTCGATTTAGTCCCTAACTTCAAATTAAGCATTTTATGCATAGAATTTCATCACGAAATTTTCGCACAATCATGTAATCATATCATGAACCTCAAAATAATAATAAAATAAATTTTCCTACCTCGAATTTGTGGTTTCGTAACCACTGTTCCGTTTAGGCCCTATTTCGAGATGTTACAGATAGTGTGGTGACGACCCTCGATGATCCTCGAGCTTCCGGGATATCTATAAAACAATTGAAAAAAACGCACAAAGTAAACTTTCTAAAGCTTAGTAAGCCATATACAAATAAACTTAACATTCAAAACATTAAAGCATAATCAAATTACATATACTCTAAGGCCAAATAATATCTCAAAACCACATAGTTCATATACATTTAACATATTTCTAATTCATTTACACATATAGCATACTTTCTCATACTTAAAACATATATCATCAATTGTACATATACTTACCTTTATTTTCAAACATAGTATACCTTTCAAACGTACCTGAATCGGATACAAATCACATATAATCATTTGTTTCTCGGAATGCTCGTTGAACTATTCAGAATCATAAGGATACGCGGATAGCTCAAAAAGCTCGTACAATGCCAACATCTCAGACGTGGTCTTACATGTAATCAAATATCGATGCCACTGTCCCAGACAGGGTCTTACACAAAATCAAATATGATGCCAACGTCCCAGACGTGGTTTTACATGTAAATCATAAGTCGATGCCAACGTTCCAAACGTGGTCTTACACGAGAACACATATCGGATCCAATGTCATGACATATGTATCCTAACTATTCCTATGGTTCGTACGGGGCTTTTCAGACGTCGATACTTTGTCGATACTTTCTCGGATATCTCATGGTCAACTTAAATAATCATTTATCATTATTCAAGAGCATATAAACATTAATAATACAATCCAAAACATATTTATTTGTATATCGGCTTACCTCATACGGGTATGAACAGAAACAAACGACTATTCGACGACTTTCGACTTTCCCCGATCTAATCTCGTTTTCTTTGGTTCTTGATCTATACAATTTCAAATTTAACCCTTTTATTCACCAAATCATTCAATTCAATCCAAAAACACATATTTAGGACATTTTACGAATTAGCCCTCATATTTTCACATTTTAACAATTTAGTCCCTAATCACAAAAATCACAAAATACACAAAATTTGCATATACCCATGTTAGGCTGAATTTTCGTAGTGTTCATATAAGCCCATATATTTCATTTATTTCATTTATTTCACATTTTAGTCCTTCAGTTTACAAATTTCACAATTTAGTCCATTTTACTCAAATTCATCAAAAATTCAAAGACAAAATATATTAACCCAACGTCAAGCTTTCATAAACTATCATCAAACTTCATAAAACTTATAATTTCATCAATGGCTCAACTCAAAATCATCAATAAAATTAGAAATTGAGACATAGGCTTGATAGTATACAGAGCAACGATAGCAAAAAACGTAGAAATTATCGAAAACGGATCAAAACACATACCTTAATCAAGGAAATCAATGGCCAAACCCTAGCTTGTATATTTCTTTCTTTTTCTTTCTGTATTTCTGTTATGGATGAACACAAATGACTTAATTTTCATGTTTTGTTTAATTAATAACCATTAATTCATCATTTACCATTTTACCCTTCATTAATAACATATAAAATTTCATTAACCAAAGGCATTTATGTCCATCCATTATTCAAATGGTCAATTCTCAACATAAAGACCTCTCATTTACAAAGACATAACAAATAGACACACTTAACATATGGCAAGCAACTTTTACATTTTACGCGATTAGGTCATTTTATCAAATTAAGCACACAAACGATCAAATTTTCGTACGAAATTTTCACACATACTAATTCACACATATTAAACACAGAAAATAATATTAAAATATTTTTCTGACTCAGATTTGTGATCCCAAAACTACTATTCCGACTAGGGTCTAAACCGGACTGTTACAATGCATGCACATTAGTTGTAGGCTTCTTTGCACAGCCAGTGACACTAATTAAGGCTTCTTTTTTTATTTTATTTTTTCTTTTTTTTTAATTTAAATATATAAAAATCTATTAAGTTTTAAGCTCATTATAATGATTTGTATAATTTATTAAATTTTAAGTTGATCCTTTAATTTTTATATTTTGGACTTACATAATATATTGGGTCTATTTAATATATTGGGTATATAATATTTTATTATTATTAATTATAGTTAGCCGATTAATTTAATTAATTATTCAATTTTGAATTAAATTAAGTGTTAACAGAAATTTTAAAAAACCTTTAGCTGCTCTCCGATTAAATTAAATTTGATGACTAACCAGGTAAGCAAACTAATTTGATTTAATCAATTAATTCAATTAAAACTGAATTATACAAATCCCTATCCCCAACTACAACAGTCGTAATGCTGCGAAAACAACAGCAAACAAAATTATACCCTTTTTTACTCTACGTCTACAATGCAATTCCACCTGTCCACACTGTCGAATTCATAAGATAAGGGGTACCAATATCACACACAATACACTCTGTACCTACATATCTACAACATGACAGGTACTGAAAATGAAAATTCTTAAAAAGTTGTAAAAATTATTCATTAAAAATTGTAAAAATTGTTAATTAAAATTATTTTTTAAAAATTTTACAATTAAATTTTATTATTTTTAATTAACATTTTTTACAATTATTTTAAATTTTTTTACAATTATTGTTACAAATTTATGTTTTCAATAAGATTTTGAGTATTTAATTTTAAAGTTGAGTTTCTAAAAGGGATTTAAATATTTTGATACAAAATTGAGTTTTCAATAGAAATTTGAGTAATAATTATATATATTTTTAGTTGACATAAAATATTTTTATATTACATGTTGACCTTGTTAATGGAGTCAACGTGACACGTCAGTAGTTTCAAAATATATTTATATAGCATATAACAATATATGAATTTATATAACAATATTCTATTGCTACAAAATTTTATAATTTTTACTCAATTTTATATCCAAATACTTAGAACTCCTATTAAAAACTTAATTTTATAACTAAAAACTCAAATTCCTACGGAAATTCAACTTTTTGGGGGGGGGGGGGGGAACCATAAAACCAACGACATTTCTTAAACATGAAAAACCAATTATACAAGTTTTTCAACAAAGCTTAAAAGTCATGTCATTCGTATATAATATAACCGATAAAACAAGATAGTTCCACAAATCACTGTTTTGCACCACCCAATCGGATCAATAAATCGAGAATTAATTGAGTAATAAATTAAAATAACAGATTAGACTAATTAATTTATGAACTAGTTGATATATAAATAGATATAAATTAATTTAACTAATTGAATTATCGATGTAATTTTAAAAATTTATAGATAAAAAAGGAAGCTCTCACTACGAAGTATGTGGCACTATCCCTAACTTGTAAACGTAAGTCGGTGTAAGTATTATCCCTTACATTACCCCTCTTTGCATGGACACCGACAATTTCCTTTTACTAATTGGGATAAGAAAGGAATTATTGGATTAAATCCAACATTTTTAATTACATATAGATCCAATCTATACTATCATTTCTAAATTCATATGTAATTATTTCTTTATAAAATTAAACTTATTGGATCTAAAGTCTAAACCCAGCAACCAATACCAAAATTAATCAAAAACCAGGGGAAACAAATCAAACAAAATCTAATCAAATAAAAGAAAGATGTCCCTATCGAAAGCAAAAAGGACGACCAATAGCAATCATGTAATCATGCAGGCAACACCTTAGGCACTACCTATAATTTTCAAAGTGATGTGGCCAATTCTTGTGCTTGGATATGTCAGAAAAAATAACAGATTATAATAATAGACTTGATTCTTGCAAGGAACAGCTTTGTCAGTAAACCATTCATGCACGTATTTTATGCCACTTAATGTTTTGTTTTATATCTCCATCATATAAAAGCTGTCCCCAAGCTTCGATATGCTTCAATTGGAATTTATATACCAATATATAAAAGGACATTCACCCGTCTCTCACCGTGCTTTCTTTATATTTTCATTTTAAAAAATAATTAATATCTCGCCTTTGTTTCCTCTTATATTTAATTTATATATTTTAATTTTTAACATATATTTTTATAATATTCTTAATTAGTCTAAATTAATTTAAATATCCTAAAAATTGTGGTTTTCTTTTTCTTTTAAGTTTACTTATTAGGTGCTTACATTTTTTGTAATTTTAAAAAAATAGTTAAATTTTAGTTATAATTACTCTATTATGTCTAAATTTAAATAGTTAATCTCATTAATTTTTTATTATAACTTGAGATTTAATTTATATATCTCATTTTTTACATAATCTAATCATTCTACTTTTACAATATCATTAGTTAATCTAAATATTTAATATTGTTAACTATTTCAATCAAAATGCTTATGTAAATTTTTCTTAGAAACACTATTCCAACAAAAACTTTATTTTATCATGACGAGATCGAATAAATATTTTTTTATCTATATAAATATTTTCAATATTTTTATCATTTCATTACTATTAAGTGATTTTTTTTTAAAAGTTTAAAATATCACACTAATGAATTCAATAAAAAAAGTTTAATAGTTTTTACAATAAAACTTAAATTTTTAAATTCAAAAAGTAAGTGGTCTAAATTTCTGAAAATAAAAATAGAATTAAAATATATTTTAACCTTTAAATTTATATTTCAAAATTTAACAAAACAAATAATCAACCCAAAATAAAAGGTGAGAATTATATTTTAAAATTAATTTAGTCATTTGATAAGTAAGGAATGAAGGAGAGAAAAAAAAAGGGAAATAGAGTAGAAATGAGAGGAAGAAAAAGAGAGACAAATATGTGTACATCACATTTTTCTTTAATGCTTTTGAAGTATTAAAATTATATATTTTAGATTCTAATAAATTTATATATATATATTGATGCATTAAAACAATTTTAATGTATTTAAAATTTATATATATTTGTCGATTAAGTTTTAGTTGGATTAATATTGGTATTATTGTTAATATAAGAGGATATGAGTTTGAGTGTGCTGAAGCGCATTATCCTTTTATTTAAAGGTTGGGAAGAATTATGAATAATTGTAAACATTGTATTAAAAAAATAATTAAATATGATAAAAACATATAATAAGATTATTTGTTAAAAAGAGTATACATACATTTATATATTAATAATTTTTTTAAGTATATATTAATGCACTTGGATATTTGCGCTATGTCACATTATCTTTAGCATTGTGTTCTGTTTATTTACCTAAGCTAATTTTTGTCTTAATTTATTTTGCCCATCTAACTTAATTAGAGGAAAAATTGTAATTTCATGCAGTGACTCAATTAACGAGACATTTCATATATATATATATATATATATATAATTCAATTTAAATAAGAAATTGTGTGACATAAAAGTAATTAATTCATATATATTATATCTTATATATGTTCAAAATATTATAATTTTATATAAATTTTTACATGTTAATAAGCCTTTATATAAAATTTAATACACTGTAAATATTATTCTTAAAAGTTTAATTTAATTTCCGGATTATATATTAATACATGAGAGGTGGCGGTGTCTATTAAAAGTCTTCAGATCTCACTCTTGATATACCATGTGCCTGGTTGAGTCCTCTGTCTAAATTCATAATTAGATTAGACATATTGTATTATTATTTTTATATTATACAGTATTTAAAAATATTATTAATTTGTGTTTATAAAATCTATCGTATTTATTTATATTATTCTTTGACATACTAAAAGAAATGATGCATTTCGATCTAAAATTTATTTATCATGAAAGCAACATCACTAGCATTTAAAATAAGCTTTATCACATGTCAACAGTCAATATCTATTTATTTCTGCTCTTCGCATTTTCGGAAAGGTATATTTTAATGTTAAAGAATAATTTGTTTTAATTCAATTAAATAATTTGACTTGGGTTATATTTTTTTCTGTACGATGGTGTAATTCGATAAATATTATATTTTTATTTTTATTTTTTCTCTTGACTTTAAAACAATATTTAGAACTATTCATGACTTCTCTTTAACTTTTAAATAAAAGATAAAATATATTTAAATACATTTAATCTTATATTTTTATGTATTGACAATAATACAAATACGTATGTCACATTATTATATATTTTTAAAAAATAAAATATTTGAAATAATTAATAAAAATTGACATCATATTTAAAAAAAACTAGAAATAATGAAATACACTAAAAAATAAATAATTTTTTTATAATTTCACTATTTGTTTTCAGTGCGGACAAATAGAGCGGTTTTTAAATGGTTATTATGTTTTACACAATATTAGTGCATGATTCTCATGCCCATTAGTGAATTATATTTCAATACCTTATTAATAAGTAAAAAAAGTCCCAAACCAATAAATTGATTTATTAATGAGATACATATTACGGTCGATAAAAATATCCTTTCGTTCTTAGAAAAAAATATTCATTTAAACTTTGTGATTTTTTTTTAATAATTAAATTCAATTTTTTTTAAAAATAATATATTTTGTGATTACATTAATAATATAAAGGTTTAATTTACGATTTAGCTTTTAAAATATACTTATTTTTTTACTTTAGTACTTAAACTTTTTTATTTTAATTTGGTACCTAAACTATCAATTCTCTCTATTTTTGGTCCATTTCGTAGCGAATGTTAAAATGAATCGTTTAAGCAACTTTGACCCATGAAAAACTATCATGTCATGAAAAATTATCACGTAGCAATTAGGTTTATTTAAAATAAAACATTGAATTTAAATTAATAATAATAAATTATAATATTAAAAAAACTTTTAATTTTGATCGACCGTTGATCAGACATTGACTAGTCAAATGTGCTATTAGAACATGCCACATGTCCTTTTTATTTTTAATATTATATATATTATATTGATAAAAAATAATAAGAAAACATATATAATATATAATAATATTTTTTTAAAAAGTTTTGACATATTTTTTTAAAAATTAAAAATTATATATTATATATAAATTTATTTTTAAAAATTTAAAATATTCTTTTTACTATTTTTGTGCATTTTGTAATAATATTATTAATTTCAACTAATTTTTTTAATTTATAGTATTTTTTTAAATTTTACTTTTATAAATTGTTGATAATTTATATTTTTCCAGATTATATATATTTCTGAATTTTTTATATATTTATTTCTATTTTACATTTTTAATGTATATATACATTTCATAAATGGAAAAATTATTTTATTACATAAAAACACCAAGTGATGTCAAAAAATAAACTAAAAAAATATAACAAAAGCATATTTAATTACCAAATTAGGAAATAAATATTAACTTGGATAAAAGATTTAAATACCAAAATGAAAAAACTAAGTATAATTTAAAAGCCAAAAAGTTTCTTACTTAAAAAGGAGATTGGGAATCCAATCTTCTTGCTTTGTCCCTACACGTCCCTTCCTTTTTGCTTTTTTTTTTTTTTTATTACTTCAAATATGAAATCTTTGCCTGAAATTTTAGGTAATTAAAGCCAAAAGAAAACCAGTTCCGTAGTAGTACTACAATCGTTGTCAAATCTGTGTCGTAATTGAGATATTTGTTCATCTTTCAATTCCACACCATCAGACGGTCCAAAGCTGCTCTTCCATTTTATTTGATCATTATCATCTATCACCGACTTTTTTCAACGATCCTCCTTGCATGGATGTGGGGACCCACCCACAGCCATATTTTTCAGTCAAATTCGGTGGTTCCCCACCCTGTCTGCCACCTTCTCCACTTATGCGCAGTCCCTTTTTTTGTATAAAACGCCGAGTCCATTTCATTTCATTAATTTAGGGGTAAACAGTAAACTACTTAATTTATATAAATTTTCATTTTAGGACTGAAAATAAAAAAAATTGTAAATTAGACAATGTCATTAACAACTATTTCATTTTAGTCACTTTAATAAAATTTCATTTTAACCACCCACTGTTAATTCAATGTTACTGTACACTTATTTTAATAAGTTTTCATTTTAATAATTTATTGTCATTTTAAAAATTAATTTTATTATTTTTCTAAATTAATTTTATTTTTTCTAATAAAAGAAAAAAAACTTAGGGTTTTATAAGGAATTACCTAGATTTTTAACAAGGAAAAATCAATTTATCTTTTTAATTTCTCTTAGTTTTCAATTTTTCAGAATTAATTTTAGTTTCTATATTAAAAGTGAAAAACATGAAATTTTAGCACGAATTGTCTGAGCTTTTGTAGGGAAAAACTAATTTGCCCTTTTAACTTCCTTTATTTTTTCTTTTAACTTTTTCATAAAAAAGGAAAACATGGGTTCTTACCCAAACTAACTTGATTTTTACAATAAAGCTTGAGTTGATTTCTAAAATAACTCAATTTCCTATAAAAATTCATTCGTCTTTTAGAGAAAAGGAAAATAATTTTTAAAAAGTAATTGTGTGACCAAAATGAAAATTTATTAAAGTTGGGTGACTAAAACGAGTATACAATAGCATTGAATTAATGGGGTGATCAAAATGAAAACTTATTAAAGTTCAATGGCTAAAATGAAAACGGTTGTTAATAGTAGTGCCCAATTTATAATTTTTTTTATTTTCAGTGCTAAAAATTAAAATTTGTGAAAATTGGGTGGCCAACTCTATAGTTTACCTTCAGTTTAACAATAACATAAACGAAAGGGTTAATTCATCAATATCCTCACATTATCTCATATATTTTAAATCGATCTTAAAATTTAAATTGTCTTATTAACAACTTGAAGTTTTCAAAGCATAAATATTGTATCAATTAGACTCTTTGGTAAGTTAATTTGGACATTTCTTTTGGCCATCATTTTGTTTGGATTTTACATTAAACCTTTTCGAAATATGTAAATTAAAGTATAGATATGTTTATTATGATATATATTTATATTATTATTGAAGTGTTTGATGTCACCCATTAATCGAAGCTCAACTCAGTTGTTAAATTATTAAAAATTATTTTTTTCAAAGTAAGAAATAAAATTGTGAGGATATTTATGTATTTGATATAAAATCTAAAAAGAATAGACACCAACAAGATTTGAACTTAAGAAAACACGGTTTTCAACATCTCAATTTTACTATTTTAACTAAAACTTCTTCTTTTTTTGCATTAATTTTTATAAGTATATTTATTATATACATCTTTTGGAATAAATCTTAAAACTACACAAGAACTTTGATTTAATGTGTAATTTGATATATGAATTCTAATTTGGTTCAATCATATACATGAAACTTTGATTTTAATTTAACTATACATATTTAAAGAAATAAATATATCAATTTATTTATATATTAGATAATATAATTAGTTGCGTATGTGTAAACGTAAAATGGTTATATATTAACAATTGTGTTAATAATTTGTGAAAATTGAATCAACAGAAAATTTTGTATAAAATTGTACAAAATTAAAGTTTATGTATAACATTAATGCACATTTGGTCAATGTCCATGTATTGCTTTGAGATGGTAAAAGTATCATGGAAGCCCTTCTATTAGGAGTAGGATTGCATTTTACCCCTATATTTAAAAAAAATGAGCAAATTAGTCCATTTACAATAGATCTAAGAGCAAAATGATCCTTTTATTAAAAATTTCATCCATTGTTACTAATAAAAATTGGCCTTTGTATGTTAGAATAAGGTACACTAGCACGCCACGCTTAACTGTTTGATTATCCTATCATCCATGTTAATTTTTAACCGTTAAAATGGATGAAATTGTTAACAAAAATGATCATTCGCTCTTTGATCTAATGTGTAAGAACTAATTTGCCCATGTTTTGAATAAGTTATAATGATTTATTTGACCTTCCAACTTAAAAAAGAAGAAGAAGTCATTTTAGCACTTTATTTAATTTTTCACTCTTTTAGCACTTGAACTTGCATTGTTTTGTCAAATCACTCCAAAATTGATGGAAAAGTTAATATATGTTAACTTTGTTGACATGGTATGACATCCACATATATGCCATATTAACATTTAATTATTTTTTAAAATTTAAAAATATTTTTTATACTTTTTTAATACTTTTTTGAATTTTAAATTTAAAAACTTAATTATTTGTTAACATGACATCCACGTGTATGCCATATTAGTAAAGCTAACAAACATTAACTTTTCCATCAATTTTAGAGTGGTTTGACAAACATCTCAAATTTAAAGGCTAAAAGAAGCGAAAAATTAAATGAATGGTTAAAATGAATTTTTTTTTTCTTTTTATAAAATTGAAGGGCTAAATAAGCCATTTACTTTTAAATAAAATAAAATGCAATTTCACTCTTAACATAAATGCTTCTATGATACTTTTAAATATGAGTGTGTCATAATTAAGAATGACTTCAACCTGTCATGTTAAAAGGCAAATAGTGTCAATAAAATTTAGTAAGTTTTTTTTTTAACACATCATATCCTTGTAAAAAAATAGTTAAATCGTTATATTATCCTAGTAGAAAAATTATAAATTTATAAATTAATGTAACAATACAATTGCATTTTAAATTCTCTAAAAAAACTTTTTACTTTGCCTCTTAGATTAATGATTCCTATTGTAGATAGGCCAATTTGCCCAGCCCCTTCGAAACCCAAAATAAGTACCAAATTATTAAACCAAAAGTCCAAAGAAATAAACAAAACAGTTTGTTAAAATGTCCTTTTTACAGTCCCTCGGTCCAATTACATGGCCCAAAATCAACACCCTACAGCCCAATATCAATAGCTAAACCCAGACCCAATACAAACTAATAGCCCAAATTAAATATAAAACCCAAGACCCAATAGCTAAATCTAGACTGACCCAACACTTGAAATGAGCCCAAACAGCCCAAATACTAAGCCAAATTTCGGCAAACCCTAGGTCTCTCTCCCACTTTGCGCCGCAACCGACCCCAGACAGCACCTCCACGCCTCCGTACACGCTCCTGCACAGCCCCGTACGCCTCGCGCCAAGGGCCAACGCACACCAGCACTGCATTACTGCGAAAGAGAACAAGAGAATAGCAGCAGCATAGCAGCCAATAAAAAGGTTGTTGTTTTTTTGTTTTGTTATTCGGCTATAAAGCCTTTTATTTTCGATTGTAAATGTTCTTCTTTTTTACGGAATATAAACACACTATACGGATATTGAAAAAAAAACAGCAACCAAAAATTGAAAGGTGATTTTTGTTTAACTTTCTTGAAGTCTTTGCATTTTCTGGGTTCATTTTCCTTCAAACCATTCATCATTGCATTAAAAAAAAAGGAAAAGGTGAAAGAGGAGCCTTACCTTGCGAATAGGCCACAGATTTCTTCTTTCGCTTCATTGAAATCAAAGCCGAAAAGGGATCTCAAGGCTGAAAAGCTATCCTTCCAAGGTTCGAATACACCGGTCGCCGATGATAGTGGTAGATCGGCGTTTGAGCCAAAGTGGATTAGGGTTCGGCCGAATATAGAAGAGGGGAATGTTTAGTTTTTTTTTTTTTTTTTGTTCCTGAATGGTTAAGTGTATTAGTTTTAGGGTTTGTTTTTTTGGTTTTAATAACGGATATAAAACGACACCGTTTAGGGCCTGTTTCAGTGGCTCCAAAACGGTGCCGTCTAGGCCAACCCGTTTCGACCCGACCCGACTGCCCCCAGGATCCGCACATTTCTACGGAGAGGGGATATTTGCGCATTGGTCCTTCCCCTTTCACGCTAACATCCAATTAGGCCCTGGTCACATTTTTTTTTAATTTATCTCTGAAGTTCGCGTATAAATGCAATCTAATCCGCGGCTAAACGAGCATTTTGGGATCTGGTATATTGCCAGTTTTAGTCCCTATACGTTTTCGCGCTTTACTTATCGATCCCTTTCATTATTATTACTTTATTTTCAAGTTATCCCTCTTGTTTTTATTTGGTTCTAATTTAACCCTTTTAGTTTACATTTTTTATTACTTATTTATATTTTTTATCTCGATAATTGCTTCTTTCTTATTGAAATTTTTTATTATTAATACCATTGTCATGTTTTATGTATTTTGTACAAATTTTTTACACATTAATATATATATATATATGTGTGTATATATACATTTTATAATAAGTTAATTTTATTCCATGTATATATATATATATGTAACTATATATATATATATCCATCTATTTATTTTCTTTTAAATTGGTTTGTTTAAAACGTTCTTTTATATACATGTATATATATATCATAATAAAGTTAATATATTTTCATACCTAATGGTTTGTTGACTCTATCCATGCATTTTAACCTATATCTTTTGTTATTCTAATGTGTTATATATATTTTGCATAAAATTTAAATTATTTTTATACTTACTTTTATTAGTACATATCTTTGATTTATATACATTATCAAAACCATACATTTTATACGTATAGTTTTCTTCATACATACGTGAGTATATTCTTCAATCCATTATAATTTATAATTAGATTAAATTAAGCTCGTAGATATTTCTATGTTTTTACAAATAATTATCTTTAAAAAAAGATTATTTATGTATATATGAGATTTGTAAATCCATTATGTTCTAAAAATTATATTTTATTATACATTCTTATTATCATTACTTTTTATAGCTTACTCACAATCTAAAATTTTCTTTATTACATGCAAATTGTTAATTTTAGACCAAAATCCTTTAATACTTTACATATCATTCGATTTGAAAATGTTCATCCTATAACATATATTTTAGAGATCGTGTGTATACACCTTTAGTTTGCTCTTACAAATGGTTTTAAATTTATCAATTTATATATCGTGTAATTTATGTGTTCATTTATTCGACATTATTTTAAGGTCATTTCATATCGCATTGGTTTCTAAGTGTTATCCTTTTTTTATGCATGGTATTGATTGTTTTATATCATGTTATTTATATTATTGTGGTTCATTATCGTTGTATATGATTTATTCATTTTATTGTTATATCAATTGCTCCATCCATGTTTAGAAGTCCGGATACACTCGTCTTAGGTTAGCCTTGCGTGATTATTAGTTTGATAATTGGCATTGAATCACATGTGTGTATTACCCCATATCATCGTTTCATTTGATTTTTGAAATGTGGTTCTATAAAACCCAAATTTCATGATTAATTTCATCCCATTTCAAATCGAATTAATACGTTTTAAGTTAGTATCATAAGTATTCGTTTAAGAATTCTTTAAAATGAAGACGAGATTCGATCTTTAGCAATTCGCGAAATAGTGCCCTAACGTGTTGGGTTGCAATTTCGCGTTTGCTTAAAATAATCGAATATCCCTTCAAAATTTCACCCATGCCTTTTAAAAATTCTTTAAAACGAAGGTAAAGTTTGATATTTGGCAATTCGTGGAATCGTGCCCTAACATGTTGGGTTGCAATTTCTCGTTTGCTCAAAATAATCAAATATTCCTTCGAAATTTCACTCATGTCTTCTAAAAATCCTTTAAAACGAAGGCAATACTCGGTGTTTGATAATTCGAGAATCATGCCCTATCGTACTGGGTTGTGATTTCTCGTTTACTCAAAACAATCGAATATTCCTTTAGGTTTTCACTCATGCTTATTAAAAACCTTTCAAAATAAGGGATGTTCGATGTTTGGCGATTTGAGGATCGTGCCCTATCGTGCTGGGTTGCGCTTTTTCTTTTGTTCTAAACAATCGAAGATCCCTTTTGAAGTTTCATCCACGTTTTCTAAAAAAACCTTTTAAAACGAAAGTAATGTTCGATGTTCAGACAATTCGGGGAATAGTGCCCTATCGTGCTGGGTTACAATCTCCCGGCTGTCTGAAATAATTGAATATCTCTCCGGGATTTCACTCGCCTTTTTTAAAGTGAGGCGATGATCAGTATTTGGAAATTCGAAGAATCGTGCCCTACTGTGCTGGGTTTCGATTTTTCGTTGGACTAGACAGTTGAGCATCCTCTTGTCAATTTCAAATTATAAACTTTCGGGTGTCGAAACAAGAGGATTTTTGGCAACCAACTCGGGTTATTCAAATGTTATTAACAAGAACCACATTTCAAAAACATTTTTAATCTTAGACAAAAGGACAGTATCTAATCGATTTGGTACCAATTTTGGGCGTAATGAGGGTGCTAATCCTTCCTCATACGTAACTGACTCTCGAGCCCGTCTTCTCATATTTTGGTAGACCAGAATCGTTGTTTTAGTAAATAAAAAATGTTTTATTAAAATAACCAAATTCTTAGGTGACCCGATCACACCAAGACAAAAGGATCGGTGGCGACTCCATATTTTTGTTTTTTAAAAGTCGATTCCCTCTTTTTTTTTTTAAAAAAACTTAAAATTTTAAATCGAAGAGGGATGGTTTCGACAGCTTGACGACTCCACTGGGGAGTTTGAGAGCCGAGCCATAAAAATCAATTATTTACTTTCCTTTTGTCGAAAACCGAAAATTTACTTTAAAAATCATGTATCTTTAAATTGCATTTGATTGTGCGATTGTGCGGGTCTTGTAAAATAGCACTGCATTTTATTGCATGACCACTGTGGTCACACCTTCTAAGTGGAAGTAAGAAACTACGCTTTCGTGAGGTTTTCACCTCCGCATGGGCTAGTGGATTGCTTCCGGGGTACATCCATACCTATGATTTCGTGAGATTTTCATCTCCGCATGGTAATAGGGAAATGTATCCCCCCGAACCGAAATCGATCTATATGAGCCTATAATGGGTAAAGATTGAGGAATCTGCTGGTCCGGGTACATTTTCTTTAGAACTAAACCACATATAGTGAACCTTAGGAGCTATCCTTGGGTGAAGCCGCATCAAGCCTTAGTATTTACCCATATGTTGTGTTGTAATTATTGTTTATGGGCTTGCATTTTATCGCTATTATTTGATACTAACCTGTGTTTTGTTTTGATTGTCTTTTTGCATGACATTACATACTAAAGGAGGTGTTAATCCATATTCAATTACTAAGTTAGAAAGTTTGACATGGAGAATGAATTTCTTAGTAAAGTCGAGGATAATGCGGCCGTTCGTGCATGGTCAGAGAGGCTACAATCAGAGAAAGGGGATAGCTTGGCAGAAGGGTATATATCGGAGTTGTAGGATTTCACTCGCGTCAATGTAGCACAGAATGAGTTGCAAGAGTTGAGAGATATTTGGGTTGGTTGGGATGAAGGGACCAAGCTGTTGTTCTATCAAAGCTATGGTGATATATCCTACTTGCTAGACATTAGAGTGGATAAACATCTTTTCCGAGGTATGGTGCAGTTTTAGAATTCTGCATACAAGTGTTTCACTTTTGGAGAAGTGGATTTAGTACCTACTATGTAGGAATACACTACTCTACTCAGGTGTCTGAAAATTCAGGTCTGAAAGACTTATGCCTGGGTTTTTAGTGGTCAGACTTTCGTGAAGAAATTGACGAGCATTTCTGGGATGAGCGAGCCTTGGGTCACCGCTCGGATTCAGCAAAAAGGAGATAGCAAATGTATCCCTTATGAGAATTTACGAGATTTGATCTTGACGTATCCAATATTTGCCTTAAGCATCTACAGATTAGTGATCTTTTCTAAGGCTTTGAGGCACGTGGACGAGGTGGTCATTGACTTGTTCGATCGTCTTGAAAAGGAAACCACACCGGTACCGGCAATATTGGCAGAAACGTTCAGATCTTTGAGCTCATGTCGGAAGACAGGCGAGGGGCGATTCATTGGATGTGCTCAACTATTGATGGTATGGTTTCATGGCCACTTTTGGAAGGTAGACAAGGTTTCCTATCGAGTCTTTTCCGAAGGTTATTCCCCTTTGAAAGAAGAGGCAGCTATACAGAGGAGAGAGGATATTTCGGAGGAGAAGTGGATGGATATTCTTCAGAACCTCAAGGAGGAGGATATCGAGTGGAAAGCTTATTGGATGGTTCCTGATGAGATCATGTACCGATGTGGTAACTTTGATTGGGTGCCGTTGTTAGGAATTTGGGGAGCTACCGGATATACTCCGTTGATAGCCTTGAGGCAATATAAGTCGAGGCAGTTTGTACCCACGACCCACGGACTTACTCAGAGTGATTTCTCTTTTAGCGATGCTCACTATAAGAAGAAAGTTCGGGAGCTATCGGATGCTTGGAAGCAAACTTATTGGATGAAGAGGTTAGCTGTCGGTTCTATGGTAACCCCCGAGTATAGCGAGTGGTTTAAGAAAAGGATTAATGATAATATTCCTAGGCCAAGCTTGGAGAATGCTCGACCTATCGGGGAACAATTACAAGTCGCCCCGTCAGAATTGGAAATTATAAGACAAGATTTCGAGAAGAAGAGTTCGGACCTTGGGAAGAAGATCAAACAATTGGAGGAAGAGAAGATGCACTTAAGGTTAGACGCTGATGTTCAGAGGTCAGAGGCTGAGAAGTGGAGAAAAGGAAAAACTAAGGCCGAAGAGGATCTAGACAGCTTGAAGACGGACTAAAAGAAGCTACGCATTTCTATGAGGACTGCGGGTTTAGGTAAGACTTCCGAATAATGGCGCCATGAAATTCGAGAAGAAAAGGCCAATACTGACCTGTGGGAAAGAAAATTCCGAGAAGCTCAAGCACGAAATGAAGATTTGGAGAAGAGTCTGTTAGAGAGCAGAAATGAGCGAGGGGAATTGAGGGCTAGAGTGGCGGAACTCGAGAAGTCCCTGTATCAGTACCGAAATCGCAACACCGCGATAGAGTTGAGGGCAAGCTTGAGCAAGATAGAGGAAATAAAAGGAAAAATAGAAGAGTTAGAGGCATCACTGCAAAACTGCGAGATACAGATCCAGTTTTTTGAGGTAAACGAGGTTCGTTGGAAAGAGCAGCTTCACCATGCGCAAGACCAAGTCAGAAATAGAGATTACCTTATGGGGGAAGCCATAACCCAAATTCGGGAGGTAGCGGACTACTTGTAAACTTTAGCGGTTCAGGCAGATACACTGAGTGTGAAGTATGAGTTGGAATCGGATCGCGGACAAGAGCTAGCCTCGTTGCTTAGAAAAATTAGGACTTTGAGCGTTAGAGCGAAAAATTATTTGTAACTCGACTTTATGTAAAATATTTTATTCTTAAGTAAAATTTTCTAAGGGCAATTGAATCAAAATTGATGTCTCCTTTACATTCATGCATTTACATTACATCATATCATTATGCATTAAAGGCCATGAGAGTTTTCAAATTAATTAATTAAAAATTATTTCAGTAACCTGAAAACCAACGAAAACCAACCAACCACACACCCCTACGGTACAAGGAAAAAATCAATGGATAAGAGACTCGAGAAATTGGAGCAAATGCAAAAGGACATGCAGGAACAAATGCAGTCTCAGATGCAAGAGCAGCTAGACAAGATTCAGCGAGAGATGAAGGAACAAATGATGGAATTCCAAAGGGAGATGTTGAGTCAGTTATCCCAATTGCTATTGGGAGGAACGGATAAGGGAAAGGGACCCATGGACCAAGTTGAGGAAACTAACGAGGATCTCCAATACCCCCTGGCTTTACTCCGACGCATATACCGATGAAGCCCAAGATTAACTTACAAAAACCATCTGTCACGATCATGCCCCAACAAGTTCAGGCCGGAGCTTCAATTCCGATGAACTTCCAAGCCGGCTCAGGCTCTAACTTTGTCAACAACCCGAACTATCCGCCCGTTCCCGACTTGGATGAAGTTGTTGAAGAAGAAAAGGCGAGGATAGATTCGCAAAAGCAATTGGAAGAACGGTGTAGATGGCTTGAGGAGAAATTCAAAGCCATGGAGAGCGCGGAATATCATCAAGGGATTGATGCCAAGGACTTGAGTCTGGTCCCAGATTTAGTCCTTCCCCCTAAATTCAAAATGCCCTAATTCGAGAAATATAATGAAACAAGCTGCCCTGAAGCCCACATCACTATGTTCTGCAGGTGAATGACGGGATATGTTAACAACGACCAGCTATTAATCCATTGCTTTCAAGATAGTCTGGTCGGGGCGGCGTCTAAGTGGTATAACCAATTAAGCAGCTCTAAAATTAACTCATGGAAGGACCTGGCTCAGGCCTTTATGAAGCAATACAATCATGTGACGGACATGACCCCTGACAGAATCACTCTTCAGAACATGGAGAAAAAGTCAAATGAAAGCTTCAGACAGTACGTACAAAGGTGGAGAGAAGTGACCATACAAGTTCAACCGCCACTTTTAGAAAAAGAGACGACAATGCCCTTTATTAACACCTTGAAAGCCCCTTTTATCACTCATATGTTAGGAAGCGCCACCAAGAGCTTCTCCGACATAGTGATGATAGGGGAAATGATCAAAAATGCTGTAAGGAGCGGCAAGATAGAATCAAGAGAGAGTGCTAGGAAGTCAGCCCCAAGGAAAAGAGACAATGAAGTGAACAACACGAGCACATTCAACAAGGGGCAATCCAAGTCAATTACCGTAAATCAACCCAAAACGGTAACTAACAATCAACAAAGCTCTGTAAGACAAGAATCCAATGCGAGGAAGAACACAGAAAGGCCACAATTCACCCCTATACCCATGACGTATAGGGAGTTGTACCAGAACCTATTCAACGCTCATGTAGTATCCCCTTTTTACCTGGAGCCACTACAACCCCCGTATCCCAAATGGTATGACACAAATACCTAATGTGAATACCACGCGGGAATTACCGGGTACTTAATTGAGAATTGCACTGCGTTCAAGAAAGTAGTCGAAAGACTCATTAAGGTGGGGATTGTGAGATTTGATGACCCTGCCACGCCCAATGTAGCAGGAAACCCACTTCCTAATCATACCGACCAAGGAGTGAATGGGATAAGCGAAGGCTCGAACAAAAAGACCAAGTATAAGGTGGCAGAAGTCAGGACCCCATTGAGGCGGGTATGGAAGGAGATGTCCAAGAGAGGATTAATCGCGTTGGATTCGAGTGAAGAATCCGAAGAGGACAAAAACTACTGTGAGTTTCACGAAGAGGCGGGGTATGAAATTCAAGATTGTATGGAGTTCAAGGCCCTTGTGTAGAACATGATAGATAACAAAGAAATGGAATTCTATGAAGAAGCTAAAAGCCTCGTAGGGGGAGATGTATGTGCATCCGAGGGAGAATCAAAGGCGCAGAATCAAACACCTAACTATCCCGTGGTGATCATTTCGAGACCCAAAAATAATGAAGCTGGAGTACAAATGCCACCAAGGGTCATAATCTAAAGACCTGCAGTCTTCCCTTACAAAGACAACAAAAAGGTCCCATGGAATTATGATTGTAGTGTGACGATGCAGGGAAAAGAGAGCCCGGTTGGCGCTTCAAGAGGGGATCAAGACAGAGGTTCCTATACATGTAGCGGGAGGCATTACGATACGGTGAATGAGGAGGTACAGCCCACAAAAGGAAAAGTCCAGGTGGTCGAGGAAATGAAAGGAAAAGCAACCAAACCTGTTAATGAGCCAGTTAACGAAGAGGAGGCCAAGGAGTTTTTAAAATTCCTAAAGCATAGCGAATATAGCGTGGTGGAACAGCTACGTAAACAACCAGCCCGTATTTCGGTGTTGGCCTTGCTTCTAAGCTCGAAAGTTTATCATAGTGCGCTAATGAAGGTCTTAAACGAGACATATGTTGCCAATGATATCTCCGTTAACAAGCTGGACCGCTTGGTTAGCAACATCCGTACCGACAACTTTATCTTCTTTAATAATGATGAGATACCACCCGGGGGTCTGGGGTCGACTAAAGCTCTGCATATCACCACACACTGTAAAGGGTATACGCTGCCAGGCGTACTTATTGATAATGGATCCGCTTTGAATGTTCTGCCATTGACCACGCTAAATAGGTTACCTATAGACAGCTCTCACATGAAGGAGTGTCAGAACATTGTGAAGGCATTCGACGGCACGGAGAGGAAGGTGATGGGCAGAATCGATGTACCTCTTCAGATCGGGCCAAACACATATGAGGTGGATTTCCTCATAATGGATATTAAGCCCTCATACAATTGCTTGTTGGGGAGGCCCTGGATACATTCAGCGGGGGCAGTGCCTTCCTCGTTGCATCAAAAATTGAAGCTAGTATCGGAGGGGAGGTTGATAACGATCAAGGCTGAGGAGGATATTATTGCAACTGTGAGCAATAATGCACCCTATTTGGAGGCAGATGATGAAGCAATCGAATGCTCATTTTGATCTTTGGAATTTGTTAATGCGACGTTCATCGCTGAGGGGAGCAAAATTTTGGTGCCGAAATTGTCCAAAACCACGAGAATGAGCCTCCAGTTGACGATTGGAAAAGGGGCCCTACCCGGAAGGAGACTTGGGAGACATCTACAAGGAAGGATTGAAACGCCAATGCTGAAAGACAAGAGAGACCGCTTCGGCCTAAGATTTAAGCCGGATGTTAAACAACGAAGAAAAGAATTGGAAAAGAAGCAAGAAAGAAGAAGAGCACGGTTAACAGGGGAGGAGATCAAATGGGAACCAATGACATTCCCCCATATATCGAAAACATTTGTGTCCGGGGGAATCATTGATCCCGAGAGAGACACACCAATGACGGGAGCTATAGAAGAAAGGCTGAAAAGCTTGGACATCAACATTATATGCGAAAAGGAGACCGGAAGAGAGAATTTGTCGGGCATTTGCCCATACACACCTGGAAGTGTTCTGGACAACTGGACTGCGGAAGAGATTCCTGTAGTTTTTAGAACGGATTCAGAGTAATGTCCAAAACACACTTATTGCTCTAGGCCTAGGAGTGATAAGAATCTTTTGTGAAATAGGCTGATGTTTAAAAATGTTGTTTCAATAAAATGCACGGTTATTATCATTTTGAGCAAATGTTCTCTCGTCCTTTCAATTTCATTCATAACCATACAAATGATTACTTTCAGATTCTTTTATTCTTGAAACATTCTTCTAAATATTCTTTCATTCATCATTCATAATCATACCACACAAATAAATGTTTCGAATTCTTTTGATTCTTTGTATCTGCCTTCATCCTCATAACAGGTCCCCAGATATTAATGATACGAGTGACACTGCTAGCGATTCAGAATTTCCTTTCGAGTGAGATGTGTATATGGATGATTTTCAGGATTTTGAAGATGACCAAGGCTGTAACCTATCTCCTGATTTGCTGAGGATGGTAGAACAAGACGAGAAACAAATCCTACCTCACAAAGAATCAGTTGAAATTGTGAGCTTAGGAGAAGAACAAGAGGTGAAGATCGGAACGTGTATCACTACGGAAATGAAGCGAGACCTCATTAAATTACTTCAAGAATTCAAAGATGTCTTCGCATGGTTATACCAAGATATGCCTGGGTTGGACACTGACATTGTGGTGCATCGACTCCCCATAAAGGAAGAATGTAAGCCAGTTCAACAAAAACTCAAAAGAATGAGGCTCGATGTCTTGCTAAAAATAAAAGAAGAGGTTCGAAAGCAGTTCGACGCCGGATTCCTGAAGGTGGTAAAATACTCAGATTGGGTAGCCAACATCATCCCTGTCCCTAAGAAAGATGGAAAAGTGTGAATGTGTGTAGACTACAGAGATTTGAATAAAGCCAGCCCGAAAGACAATTTCCCACTGCCTCATATCGACACCCTAGTGGACAACACGACGGGACATTCACTATTTTCATTCATGGACGGTTTCTTTGGATACAACCAGATCAAGGTGCATCCAAAAGATATGAAGAAGACCACATTTGTAACCATGTGGGGCACGTTTTGCTACAAGGTGATGCCGTTTGGACTAAAGAATGTGGGGGCAACCTATCAAAGAGCCATGGTAACCCTTTTTCACGACATGATGCATAAAGAGATTGAGGTTTATTTCGATGATATGATCGCTGAATGTCGAATAGAGAAGGAGCACATACAAGTCCTGAAGAAATTATTTTTGAGATTGAGAAAATTCCAGCTAAAACTCAACCCCGCCAAATGTACCTTCGGAGCCAAGTCTGGAAAGTTGCTCGGATTCGTGGTTAGCAAGAAAGGAATCGAGATCGATCCAGACAAAGTTAAAGCCATACAAGAGCTATCCCCGCCGCGCAACTGACTGAGAAATGTGACCTTGTCTTTCGCCTCCTCAAGAAACATAACCCAGGTGAATGGGATGAAGAATGCCAAAGGGCTTTCGATAAGGTCAAACAGTACTTATCCAACGCCCCGGTGCTGATGTCACCTAACCCCGATAAGCCGTTGATACTGTACTTGACAGTATTCGAGAATTCCATGGGATGCGTATTGGGTCAGCATGATGAGTCAGGAAGGAAAGAGAAGGCCATTTACTATCTTAGTAAAAAGTTCACAGAATATGAGACAAGGTACCCGCCGATAGAGAAGTTGTGTTGTACCCTAATTTGGACAACCCGAAGGCTGAGGTAGTATATGTTGTATCACACCACTTGGCTCATATCAAAATTGGACCCTTTAAAGTACATGATGGAGTCAACAGCTTTGAATGGAAGGATGGCCCGATGGTAGATTCTGCTCTCTGAATTCGACATAGTTTATGTGAACCAGAAAGCAGTAAAAGGAAGTGCAATAGCAGATTTTCTGGCCAGTAGAGCTTTGGAAGACTACGGCCTTTAAACTTCAACTTCCCGAACGAAGACCTAATTTGTGTTGCTACCACTGAAGAAGGTGCTCTGGAAGAACTTCATTCGAAATTAAACTTTGATGGGGCGTCAAATGCTGTGGGCAATGGAATCGGGGCCGTCTTGGTATCCCCAAACGGAGATCATTATCCATTCACTAGTAAATTGGATTTTGATTGTACGAATAACATGGCGGAATACGAAGCGTGCATCATAGGAGTCCGTGTAGCCATAGAACGCAAGATTAAAGTGTTAGAGGTGTATGGAGACTCTGCGCTAGTGATTTATCAACTCAAGGGAGAATGGGAGACCCGAGACCCCAAGTTGATCGACTATCGAAAACTGGTCCTTGAATTGGTTAAAGAGTTTGATGACATTACCTTCCACTACTTTCCACGAGACGAAAATCAGATGGCTGATGCTTTGGCTACCTTAGCCTCCATGATCAAGGTGAACAAACAAGAAGATGTCAAACCCATCCGGATGAGCATTTATAAAATTCTGGCCCACTGTTATAATATTGAAGAAGATGAAGAGAAAGAGGATCACCCTTGGTATCACAATATATTACAATACGTGAAGAATCGTGAGTACCTAGACCAGGCAAGTGAGAATGATAAAAGAACGCTAAGAAGACTGGCCATCGACTATGTCTTAGATGGGGATATATTGTACAAAAAAAGAAAGGATCAAGTGTTACTAAGATGTGTAGACACTGTAGAAGCTAAGAAAATCTTGGAAGAAGTCCATGAAGGCGTCTGTGGGACACATGCTAATGGCTTTACAATGGCCAAGCAAATTATGAGATTCGGGTACTATTGGTCTACCATGGAAGGAGACTGTGTCAATTACGCTAAGAGATGTCATAAATGCCAAATCTACGGGGATAAAATTCATGTGCCCCCTTCACCGCTGCATGTCATGGTTTCTCCATGGCCATTCTCTATGTGGGGCATGGATGTGATTGGACCAATATCGCCGAAAGCTTCCAATGGGTATCGTTTCATCTTCGTGGTTATCGACTACTTCACCAAATGGGTAGAAGCCGCTTCGTATGCTAGTGTGACCAAGTCGGCAGTGAGCAAGTTTCTGAAAAAGGAGATCATATGTCGATATAGAATGCCGGAGAGGATCATATCTGACAATGCATTAAACTTGAACAATAGTACGATAGCGGAAGTCTGCAGTCAATTCAAGATTAGACATCATAACTCGTCACCATATCGCCCAAAGATGAATGGGGCAGTGGAAGCGGCCAATAAAAACAATAAGAAAATTGTGGGGAAGATGACCGAAACCTATAGAGACTGGCATGAGAAGTTACCATTTGCCCTCTTTGCTTATCGAACGTCGGTCAGAACCTCAACTGGGGCAACCCCTTTCTCTTTGGTCTACGGAATGGAAGCGGTATTGCCAATAGAAGTCGAGATCCCGTCTCTTCGAGTGTTGTTGGAGGTAAAGTTAGAAGAAGCCGAGTGGATCCAGTCTCGATATGATCAATTGAACCTAATTGAGGAAAAGAGGTTGAGAGCTATCCGTCATGGTCAGATGTACCAAAAGCGAATGATGCGGGCTTATGACAAAAAGGTTCGCCCTAGAGAATTCCACGAGGGAGACCTAGTTTTGAAAAAGATCCTTCCCATACAGAAGGATTTTCGAGGGAAATGGACGCCTAATTGGGAAGGGCCTTACGTGGTGAATAAGGCTTTTTCTAGAGGAGCATTGATTCTAGCGGAGATGGACGGTAGAAACTTGCCCAATCCTGTAAACTCGGATTCAGTCATGAAGTATTTTACCTGAAGAAGAGAGGCTAGAGTGAAAACCTGCAAAAGGACGCTCTGCAATCTAAAAAAAAAAAATGGAGAGGCCAAGGTGAAAACCCGCAAAGGGCACTTTGGAACCAAAGGGGCTTTTGAGTTGAAAACCCGAAAACGGGTAGCTCAAATTTTGAATATGGGGCATATGGTAGTCTTGCGCTTCCAAAATCAACAAGACAGGAGAACAGTACACCTGGGAGCATCAACAAAATACGCAGAATCTCCTGAATACACATTTGGTTCAAAGGAGCCTTTGAGAAATTAGAATAGTGAAACTCGTGCTGCGATATCTGGGGCACCTCTTTTCTCATTTTTATTTTGCACCTTATCAGATTTGTATTCCTATGTATTCACATCAAATTTTGCTTAATAAAATTCCATTTGTCCATTAGGATAATCTCTTTCGAGCATTTTTGTTAAAATCGCGATTTTTAAACATGTAATATTTACACAAAAGATGTTATGCATATTACTCTGGAAAAGTTTCTAAATAGTACAAGGACCTGAAACAGGGCCACTAGTCAGAACTAACTAGGTTCAAAGTTGAAAAACATTGAAAAAAGAGTAGTCCAAATTAGGACTATTTCTTCAAATTTTCTGTCAGAGATAACGACTAAGCAGGAAAGCACGATAGCACATCAATGATAGAACCCGGACGAATTATGAGCAATGATACCTTAAGCGTTTAAAAAGGAATCACTCTCATAACATTTCTACATTCATAATCATTCATTTAGTTAGGAGTACTTGATTCATTTTGATCATAGTATTCTAGTTATTTGACATAAACACCACGTATAGTCAAGGGCATGAGATTCATTTTGATCATGGCACCCTAATTACTTGGCATACACAGATACAGGAAACCAATCCTACAAGTCACGTCTTTAGGAGACAGTGTAGCGACATTGGTAAATTCTACAGATCTCGTTTCCCTGAAGTTGCAGTGGAGCGGATAGAAAACGGCAAATCTGGGCTTCTTGAAGTTGCAGTGAAGCAGATTTAAGCCACCAACCTAGCTCCCTAAAGTTGTAGTGGAGTAGGCTGAAGATTGTAGATCTCGTTTCCTTGAAGTTGTAGTGGAGCGGATCGAAAGCGGCAAATCTGGGCTTTCTGAAGTTACAGTGAAGCAGATTTAAGCCACCAACCTAGCCCCCTAAAGTTGTAGTAGAGTAGGCTAAAGATTGTAGATCTTGTTTCCCTGAAGTTGCAGTGGAACAGATCAAAGACGGTGATTCTTGACTTCCTAAAGTTGCAGCGAAGCAGATTTAAGCCACCATCCTAGCTCCCTAAAGTTGTAGCGAAGTAGGCTGAAGATTGCAGATCTGGTCTCCGGTGGAGCAGGTCGAAGAAAACGAGCCTTAACCCCCTAAGTAGTAGGGCAACAGGCCGAAGATTGCAAGATCTTGTCTCCCTGAAGTTGCAGTGGAGCATACTGAAGCTACCTGAAGAAAAAAAGCACCAAAGAAATCATGATTTCGCGAAACCGGGCTAAATTGGCCCTCTTTGAAGTCTTTGCTTTATTCTCGTTACACGACAATAAGTAAAGAGGGGCAGCTGTAGATAGGCCAATTTGCTCGGCCCCTTCGAAACCCAAAATGAGTACCAAATTATTAAACCAAAAGTCCAAAGAAATAAACAAAACAGTCCGTTAAAATGTCCTTTTTACAGTCCCTTGGTCCAATTACATGGCCCAAAATCAACACCCTACAGCCCAATATCAATAGCTAAACCCAGACCCAATACAAACTAATAGCCCAAATTAAACATAAAACCCAAGACCCAATAGCTAAATCTAGACTGACCCAACACTTGAAATGAGCCCAAACAGCCCAAATACTAAGCCAAATTTCGGCAAACCCTAGGTCTCTCTCCCACTTTGAGCCGCAACCGACCCCGGACAGCACCTCCACGCCTCCGTACACGCTCTTGCACAGCCCCGTACGCCTCGCGCCAAGGGCCAACGCACAGCCCTGTACTCGTACCTGCGAAAGAGAACAGGAGAATAGCAGCAGAATAGTAGCCAATAAAAAGGTTGTTGTTTTTTTGTTTTGTTATTCGGCTATAAAGCCTTTTATTTTCGATTATAAAGGTTCTTCTTTTTTACGGAATATAAACACACTATACGCATATTGAAAAAAAAAACAGCAACCAAAAATTGAAAGGTGATTTTTGTTTAACTTTCTTGAAGTCTTTGCATTTTCTGGGTTCATTTTCCTTCAAACCATTCATCATTGCATTAAAAAAAAAAGAAAAAGGTGAAAGAGGAGCCTTACCTTGCGAATAGGCCACAGATTTCTTCTTTCGCTTCATTGAAATCGAAGCCGAAAAGGGATCTCAAGGCTAAAAAGCTATCCTTCCAAGGTTCGAATACACCGGTCGTCGATGATAGTGGCAGATCGGAGTTTGAGCCAAAGTGGATTAGGGTTCGGCCGAATATAGAAGAGGGGAATGTTTAGTTTTTTTTTTTTTTTTGTTCCTGAATGGTTAAGTGTATTAGTTTTAGGGTTTGTTTTTTTTTTTGTTTTAATAACAGATATAAAACGACACCGTTTAGGGCCTGTTTCAGTGGCTCCAAAACGGTGCCGTCTAGGCCAACCCGTTTCGACCCGACCCGACTGCCCCCCAGGATCCACGCATTTCTACGGAGAGGGGATATTTGCGCGTTGGTCCTTCCCCTTTCACGCTAACATCCAATTAGGCCCTGGTCACATTTTTTTTTAATTTATCTCTGAAGTTCGCGTATAAATGCAATCTAATCCGCGGCTAAACGAGCGTTTTGGGATCTGGTATATTGCCAGTTTTAGTCCCTATATGTTTTCGCGCTTTACTTATCGATCCCTTTCATTATTATTACTTTATTTTCAAGTTATCCCTCTTGTTTTTATTTGATTCTAATTTAACCCTTTTAGTTTACATTTTTTATTACTTATTTATATTTTTTATCTCGATAATTGCTTCTTTCTTATTGAAAATTTTTATTATTAATACCATTGTCATGTTTTATGTATTTTGTACAAATGTTTTACACATTATCATATATATATATATATATGTGTATATATACATTTTATAATAAGTTAATTTTATTCCATGTATATATATATATATATATGTAACTATATATATATATATCCATCTATTTACTTTCTTTTAAATTGGTTTGTTTAAAACGTTCTTTTATATACATGTATATATATCATAATAAAGTTAATATATTTTCATACCTAATAGTTTGTTGACTCTATCCATGCATTTTAACCTATATCTTTTGTTATTCTAATGTGTTATATATGTTTTGCATAAAATTTAAATTATTTTTATACTTACTTTTATTAGTACATATCTTTGATTTATATACATTATCAAAACCATACATTTTATACGTATAGTTTTCTTCATACATACGTGAGTATATTCTTCAATCCATTCTAATTTATAATTAGATTAAATTAAGCTCGTAGGTATTTCTATGTTTTTACAAATAATTATTTTTAAAAAAAGGTTATTTATGTATATATGAGATTTGTAAATCCATTATGTTCTAAAAATTATATTTTATTATACATTCTTATTATCGTTACTTTTTATAGCTTACTCACAATCTAAAATTTTCTTTATTACATGCAAATTGTTAATTTTAGACCAAAATCCTTTAATACTTTACATATCATTCGATTTGAAAATGTTCATCCTATAACATATATTTTAGAGATCGTGTGTATACACCTTTAGTTTGCTCTTACAAATGGTTTTAAATTTATCAATTTATATATCGTGTAATTTATGTGTTCATTTATTCGACATTATTTTAAGGTCATTTCATATCGCGTTGGTTTCTAAGTGTTATCCTTTTTTATGCATGGTATTGATTGTTTTATATCATGTTATTTATATTATTATGGTTCATTATCGTTGCATATGATTTATTCATTTTATTGTTATATCAATTGCTCCATCTATGTTTAGAAGTCCGGATACACTCGTCTTAGGTTAGCCTTGCGTGATTATTAGTTTGATAATTGACATTGAATCACATGTGTGTATTACCCCATATCATCGTTTCATTTGATTTTTGAAATGTGGTTCTATAGAACTCAAATTTCATGATTAATTTCATCCCATTTCAAATCGAATTAATACGTTTTAAGTTAGTATCATAAGTATTCGTTTAAGAATTCTTTAAAATGAAGATGAGATTCGATCTTTAGCAATTCGCGAAATAGTGCCCTAACGTGTTGGGTTACAATTTCGCGTTTGCTTAAAATAATCGAATATCCCTTCAAAATTTCACCTATGCCTTTTAAAAATTCTTTAAAACGAAGGTAAAGTTTGATATTTGGCAATTCGCAGAATCGTGCCCTAACGTGTTGGGTTGCAATTTCTCGTTTGCTCAAAATAATCAAATATTCCTTCGAAATTTCACTCATGTCTTCTGAAAATCCTTTAAAACGAAGGCAATACTCGGTGTTTGATAATTCGAGAATCATGCCCTATCATACTGTGTTGTGATTTCTCGTTTACTCAAAACAATCGAATATTCCTTTAGGTTTTCACTCATGCTTATTAAAAACCTTTCAAAACAAGGGATGTTCGATGTTTGGCGATTTGAGGATCGTGCCCTATCGTGCTGGGTTGCGCTTTTTCTTTTGTTCTAAACAATCGAAGATCCCTTCGAAGTTTCATCCACGTTTTCTAAAAAAACCTTTTAAAACGAAAGTAGTGTTTGATGTTCAGACAGTTCGGGGAATAGTGCCCTATCGTGCTGGGTTGCAATCTCCCAGCTGTCTGAAATAATTGAATATCTCTCCGGGATTTCACTCGCCTTTTTTAAAGTGAGGCGATGATCAATATTTGGAAATTCGAAGAATCATGCCCTACTGTGCTGGGTTTCGATTTTTCGTTGGACTAGACAGTTGAGCATCCTCTTGTCAATTTCAAATTATAAACTTTCAGGTGTCGAAACAAGAAGATTTTTGGCAACCAACTCTGGTTATTCAAATGTTATTAACAAGAACCACATTTCAAAAACATTTTTAATCTTAGACAAAAGGACAGTATCTAATCGATTTGGTACCAATTTTGGGCGTAATGAGGGTGCAAATCCTTCCTCATACGTAACTGACTCCCGAGCCCGTCTTCTCATATTTTGGTAGACCAGAATCGTTGTTTTAGTAAATCAAAAATGTTTTATTAAAATAACCAAATTCTTAGGTGACCCGATCACACCAAGACAAAAGGATCAGTGGCGACTCCACATTTCTGTTTTTTAAAAGTCGATTCCCCCATTTTTTTTAAAAAACTTAAAATTTTAAATCGAAGAGGGATGGTTTCGACACCTATAATAGGTATAGATTTGTTTATAATTTAGTACAATTATTTTATATATTTTCCATGTGATTAAAGTTGTAGCTAACCATCATCTACTGATGAAAAAAATTGGTTCAAACGGAGAAACGGTACTGATACTTGAAAATATAATTAATTTTTAAAAAAGAAAACGTTTATTTACAATTAAACCCAAAAATTAGAAGATAAGCCATATGTAAATTATAATTAAGAAAAAGTAGGAAATACTTTTAGTAGCTTTTAAATTTTAAAATTAGATTAAAATATTTCATAAATTTTATAAATTTAAATTTTAGTTTTTGTACTTTTACTTTTAGAATTTAAGTCCAATTATTATCATTGTTAACATTATTTTGTTAAATTTAAGTTCAATTCAACGTGATTTTTTCAATTATATTGTTATTAAGTGATTTTTTTTTATTTCAAAATGCCGCACCTATCAATTTAACCAAAAAATTTAACTATGTTAATAATTGGAACCAAAATTTGAAATATGAAAAAGTAGAAAAACAAATTCTTAAAAATAAATGTATAATGACTAAATTTTAAATTTATAAAATCTACAGGGATTTATGAGATATTTTAACATATATCAACCGAAATTCGTATGGAAAGGCTCGCGTTTTCAAACATCTTGGGAGCTTTTTTATCGCAATCCCCATTAATCAAGCGACGTACAGAGCACAAAGTTTTTGTGCTTTTATATTATATAATTTTCTTCTGATTTTGATCTTTCTTCTTCAATTTCGCTGTATTTGAGAAAAGATTAGGGTTTTCTCTTTTTCAGTGTTCCATTTTCACGTCTCCTTCCTTTTTCCGAGTCATAATAGCCGCTACTTCTCACGTTATCGTTAAAAGATTTAATTTTTGTTTTTGAGATCGTTAACCATTGATTTAGTTCTTTTAATGCGATTGGGTAAGTGCTCTGACATTTCTTTTCTTTCTATTCATCATGATTTTTTTTTTTATGATTTAAAGAAATTCTTTTTTTCTTCTTCTCAAGAATGGATTTACTGAAATGAGCTCTTCGCTAGTTTCCTTAAAACTAGCGTTAAATCCACTGATCTTTGTTTCTGAATCTCTGACGATCCTTAAAGATTTAGCTTTCTTTTTCTTTTTCCATTGATCTAAAATTTGGAAACTAATTTGCAGGTTAAAAATATTTAAAAGAAAATGGCACTGAAACCGAATTCAACTGACACAAGAACTAGGAGTTCGATTCAACTATCCATTGTTGTGGGATTATGTTGTTTCTTCTACATATTAGGAGCATGGCAAAGGAGTGGTTTCGGTAAAGGGGATAGTATAGCTTTAGAAATGACTAAACATAGCGCAGATTGCAGCATTGTCCCTACCTTAAACTTCGAAACCCACCACGCTGGTGAAGTTGGGAACGTAGATGAATCCGAAAAGCCCAACTCTTTCGAGCCCTGTCATCCCCGTTACGTTGATTACACGCCTTGCCAAGATCAAAGTCGTGCCATGACGTTTCCTAGGGACAACATGATATATCGGGAGAGGCATTGTCCGAGAGAGGAAGAGAAGTTGCATTGTCTTGTCCCGGCGCCTAATGGATATGTGACTCCGTTTCATTGGCCTAAGAGCAGGGATTATGTGCCTTATGCTAATGCACCCTATAAGGCCTTGACCATTGAGAAGGCTATTCAGAATTGGATCCAATATGAGGGTAATGTGTTTAGGTTCCCTGGTGGAGGAACGCAGTTTCCACAAGGGGCGGATAAGTATATTGATCAGCTTGCTAAGGTCATTCCAATTACTAATGGGATGGTTAGGACTGCACTCGATACTGGTTGTGGGGTATGTCATATTTGTCATCCTATTGAAAGCTTTTCAATTGATCTTTTTTTGTACTCTTGGAAATGTTTTTCTTTGTGATCTATGTAGGTACTGAATCTAACAATTGGTTCCTTTTCATAGGTTGCAAGCTGGGGTGCATACCTTTGGAGTAGAAATGTTATTGCCATGTCATTTGCGCCAAGAGATTCACATGAAGCACAGGTTCAATTTGCTCTTGAAAGAGGTGTACCTGCTGTTATTGGTGTTCTTGGGACCATGAAGATGCCATATCCATCTAGAGCTTTTGATATGGCTCACTGTTCTCGTTGCTTGATTCCATGGGGAGCAAATGGTGAGTCATATATCTTATATTTAAGTTAAAAAAATGTTTTGGTATTTTAGGTAGATTGTCTGTTTTGGTGTTGTACTAGTGAAAAATTTTTAGGGATGAAGTTGAGTAACTGATGCACCATAATGGTTTTGTCTGTTGGCAGATGGAATGTACATGAAGGAGGTTGATCGTGTTCTTAGACCTGGTGGTTACTGGGTACTTTCTGGTCCACCAATTAATTGGAGGAACAATTACAGAGCATGGCAACGTCCCAAGAAGGAACTTGAGGAGGAACAGAAAAAGATTGAGGAAGTTGCCAAACTTCTTTGCTGGGAGAAAAAACATGAGAAGGGTGAAATTGCCATTTGGCAAAAGAGGGTCAATGATGAAGCTTGTCGTAGTAGACAACATAATTCTCAAGCTAATTTCTGCAAAGCTGAAGAAGCTAATGATGTCTGGTATGAGCTGCGCTTGGAACTTTTAGAATCATACAGTTTGCAATAAAAACAATATCACTTGTTCAAGTTACATGCAGGAAAACAGTTGGAGTAGTTAAAATCGCAGTGAAGCATATTGCCTCTGCTCTGTCAATGTTTATGCCTGCATTCATATTAGCTTCACACCAGTTCGCATATGTTATAGTTAATCTTGTCATTGTAACAGAAACTGCCTTAGCCCTTCAAACATTAGATGTTGGTACCTGCAATGCATGTCTCATGACTTGGAACCTATTTCTCTAGTGTATAATGTCATCAAGTCTGTAAACCAACTTCACTAATTCCCTTCTGTTATTCTTAATCTAGCATGTGATCCATATGTGGGTCTGAAACCTTTTAGTTTCAGGGTTTCTATCTTGCATTTCTTTTGGGGTTTTTAAAACCAACTGATATATTTCTACAATTTATGTTGCATGGGCATTGCATTGGATCTGAGTAATCTAATTCCTTTTAGAGCTTAAATTTCATTTGAATCAACTTCTCTTGTGATGTTTTCTAGGTACAAGAAAATGGATGCCTGCCTTACTCCATATCCAGATGTTAGTAACCCAGAGGAAGTTGCTGGCGGGAAACTGAAACCATTCCCAGAGAGGCTATATGCTGTCCCTCCTAGAGTTGCTACTGGAAGTGTTCCTGGAGTTTCTGTTGAAACATACCAAGGGGACAATGAGAAGTGGAAGAAGCATGTTGGTGCTTATAAGAAAATCAATAGACTTATAGACTCCGGGCGGTATCGTAATATTTTGGATATGAATGCTTGGTTGGGAGGATTTGCTGCAGCTCTTGACTCCACTAAATTGTGGGTCATGAATGTCATGCCCACTATAGCAGAGAAAGATACCCTCGGTGTTATATTTGAACGTGGATTAATTGGCATCTATCATGACTGGTAAGGCTTACTAAATTTTGGCTTGATTTGTGATGGCTTCTGTTCTATAGTGTTTTTTTTCTCTTTCTTTCCAATTGTAATGCTAATTAGTTTTTGCCAGAACTTCCTTTTAATTTCCCCTATAATATCTGATATCCTTTTAGTCTCCGTTTTAGGCTATGAACTTGAATTGAGACTAAATTAATATCTTCTAGCGATTTGTAGACTTTATTTGCTAGCCAGAAAATCACTGCCTTGCTTATTAATTTACCTGGCTACAGAAAATCACTGCCTTGCTTATTAATTTACCTGGCTACAGTTGAGCTATTCTCCATTGTTCTTACTTCAATGGTTTGAAAATTAATAATGATTGTTCACTTAATATGGTGGCATAAGCTTGAACTTGGTTTCTGTTGTCTTGTTCTGGTTCAGGTGTGAGGCTTTCTCCACATATCCAAGGACATACGATCTCATTCATGCTCATGGTCTTTTCAGTTTGTACAAGGACAAGTAAGTATCCATAGTTAAATGTGCATTCCATTGATGTACATGAGTTCATGTTTGTTAACTAGTACTTTTCTGTACTTGTATATTGATTGGTTCGAGTCACTTCTAGACATGTGATATGTTTTCACCATAGTTCCTAACAAAAACCTATATCCCTGTGTATTTATTTGTTCTGCAATTTCTATAATTTGAAATCTCTGTATAGAGCTCACCATTGTTAGAGCTATATAACATCCCATTTCTTATCATTAGAACTTAATATATTTATCCAATGTTTGCAGATGTAATCTGGAGGACATTCTATTGGAGATGGACCGAATTTTGCGTCCAGAAGGCGCGGTTATATTCCGCGATGAGGTAGATGTTCTAATTAAAGTCAAGAAGATAACTGCAGGCATGAGGTGGGACACTAAGATGATTGACCATGAAGATGGTCCATTAGTTCCTGAGAAGATATTGGTTGCTGTTAAGCGATATTGGGTTGTAGGTGCAAACTCGACATCCGTGCAGTGATCGGCAGAGGAGAGAGCAGGCTTTGAAACCTCGTCGTTATCTGAGCCACCAATGCTTTCTGTTACACGAAGTTCGTGACATGAATCCGATTAATTCCCGGCCTGAAAATCTTTTTTCTACTTGATTGTGCCGGTGTTAGGGATGCGGGTCACAAGATTTCAGGTAACAAACTATGGATGGATCATCGATCATTGTGGGTTCATTTGTATTAAATTATAAACAGACAGCTATAGAAAGCTTTATATCTCAACAAGTTAATGCATGTTCTTGTCTGTCAAGGTTTTCTTTTATTTTTTTTATAATGCCTAGATTAACCCTGAGAATAATAAGTATATGTATTAAAACATTTATTATGTTACAAATATATATTTTTATTGAATTTGTGTTATTCAATTTGTGATAGAAACGTTTTTAAAATAAGTATAAGCGGATTTTGAAATTTATTTAGGCCTTTAGGTCGGTTTTAAAATTATTTAGGAAAATAGGTCGATTTTAAGAGAAACATCGCCCAACCATACATGTGCTAGAAAAGCTCGTCTAGTTGGACACACTCTCCCTTTAAGTTGTGATTTTTGACTTTTTTAATACAACTAATTTCATTGGTTAGATGGTTAAATGTTGGTGGTTTTGTCATTGAATCCCGAATTTGATTCCTCTCACATTTATGTTTATATTTTTTATTTCATGTTTTAATCTTCTTTATTTTAATGAATATTCTTAATATATTAGCTTCCTTATTTAAATGATTAAATAATAATGATTTCATTCTTGAGACCCAAGTTCAATTCCTTTTTCCTAAATACATTTGTAATTTTTATTTCATACTGTTTTAAGTTTTTTTAATTAATAAATATATTGTTCTCAATTTTTTATTTTAATTAATAACCCTTTTATTCATAAAATCAAATAATTATTACAAATATGATTATTTTTAGTAAATTAGTAAATATTGTTGTATGTGTATTTAAAATAATTAATTGAAATATTTCACATATAAAAATATTTGAAATAGCATACTCATTATGTAGATGAAAAAATAATGATATTTGAAATATTTTACATATAAAAATAATAATTATATTTGAAATAATTATTTTCTTTTTTTATAATTTTAGAAATCACCATACCCACAATATATATGTAGAGAAAATAAATATCTGACATATAAATATTATATATAAAGAAAAATATATAAAAAAAATTAGTTGATGTTTATATTATATATAAATGAGATATTGATTTCAAATATTTTTAACATAATGATATATGTAAAGTATAATTTTTTTGTTATATAATTACATATTTATTATTTGATTTTATGAATAAAAGAGTTATTAATTAAAACGATGAATTAAAATAAAATATTAAAAATAATATATTTATTAATTAAAAAAAAACTTGAAACAATATGAAATAAAAACTACAAATGTATTTAGAAAAGGGGAATTGAAATTGGGTCTCAATGATGAAATTATTATTATTTAATAATTTAACTAAGGAAGTTAATATGTTAAAAACATTCATTAAAAAAAAGAAACTTAAAACAACATGAAATAAAAATATAAATGTGAAATAATTATTATTTAATCATTTAACTAAGGAAACTAATATGTTAAAAAAATTCATTAAAAAAGAAGAAGAAGCTTAAAACAATATAAAATAAAAAATATAAACGCAAGTGAGAGAGGAATCCCACTAGTATTTAACCATCTGACCAAAGAAATTAATTATATTAAAAAAGTCAAAAATTGCAAGTTAAAAGGAAAGTGCGATCAGCTAAACGAGTTTTCCTGACATGTGTATGGAAAGCTCACCTAACTGGATAAGCTTTCCCTCAAAATCTACTTATTTCCTTAAATAATTTTAAAACCGGCCTAAAGTCCTAAATAAGTTTCAAAATTGGCCTATAGGACTTATTTAGCCGCTATTTTTCTATCATTAAAATAGGCTGTAGGTATTAAAAAAAAAAGATATTTTCATACAGAAGTTGAAGAGATTATATTATTTGTCTTATATCAAATGATATTTTTGAAAAAAAAATTATTGGTAGAGTAATTAAAAATGTAAATAATATTGTTAATTAAATTTTAGTTGGGTTGGTAAGATTAAGATTTTTGTGCATTTAACTTTATATTATTTTATAATTGTTTTTAGATGTTCTTGATATTAACTTAATGAAATAATCAAGTAATTATATATAGAATTTTTATGGGTTAAAATTTACAAATATGTCGAAAAAAATATTTAAGAAATTAAGCTATTTTTAAAAAAAATTTACCGGTCTATGTTGTTTTTGGAGAGAGAAAGAAAAGCGCGTCCTGTAGGATGTATTTTCACTGCCACATCAATGAAAACGCACCCTATAGGACGTGTTTTCCTTTCAATGGTAACTATTCCAACAGTAACTTTTCCAACGATTAAAAGGATTTCAACAGCAAAAAATTTCCCTATATAAACCTCTCCAAACTTCATTCTTTTCAACCAAATACTCAATACTAATTCCTCCATCCTAAATTTTCAATTTTCAATCCTCAGTACTCAATTATTTTCTTAATTATTTTTTTAAATTTTATTCTCTTTGATTTTATTTTATTCATTATAATTTTAAATGGCAAATCACTTATTCGTTTGTGTAACACCTATAACTCGATCCATTCTTTGGACCCGAGTTACGGAATGCTATAGTTATAACCGAAATAGAACACACTCAAATCACATTGATTATCTCAAATAAACATAAAATACATCATAAATGCATAACTATTACACAAATTTAACAAAAATAATCCAAACATAGTTAATTCAATTTATGATTAACAAATACGTCATTTCTCATATTATATACGGCTTATGTATGCTCCAATACCATTCAGAATTTAACTAGGATTAATTTGCAAGATTTTCAAATTTTCAGTTCAATTATAAATCAAAACAATTTAAAGCTCAATTTAATCATCATAAATAAATAGTCAATCATTATTCATAGTATATATGTGAAAATGAAACTGGACCTTAAAAATAGTTTGAAAATAAACAGGGACTAATCTGAAACAAAACAGAAAAACATGAAAAAAATTTAAAACAGGGGTCACATGGCCGTGTGGCCAAATCGTGTACAGTTCGAAGTTAGAGACACATGGTTATGTCTCCAGGCCGTGTAATAGACTGGTGCCGTGTGGAAAAGCTTGCACCTAAAAATCAATAAGGCACACCATCGTGTGTGGCACACGGCCGTATGGCAAACCATGTCCTAAGCTGTTGCAACCAAAATGACTTCAAAAACAAGTAATTTCAAACACCATTTCTTAGGTATTAAACCTAACCATTTCCAACCATTACCACCTATTCAAAACACATTCAAATATGTCAAAAACATACGAAAAACATTCAACCTAAATGCCTATTCAATATATCCTCGTTGGTACCACCATTCAAACATTTAGAATCCAACTCACATACATTATTCCCAGAACATAAAACATGTATCTATCAAGTATTTCATAACCTTAAATCACAATCGAAACCAAACTTGGAAAAGTATGAATCTTACCACTTATATACGTATGGTTAAAACATACCAAAAGAGCCAAATAAACACAACCACAACATCACGTAACAAAGCATGGAACAACATGTCTAATAACAAGTGCAGTTGAACTCCTAGTATATGTCACTTATAATCTAAATCAAAGTAATCACAATTTATATCGAATTAATAAATGGATAGTGTGAGCTCCGACTTGAACTTCTAACCGACATAAACTTCCGACGATCTACAAGAAAAACAACATAACGGATGTATGCAAATCGTTGCTTAGTAAATTTGTATTAAATTTAAAATTTAACTTACCGTAAAGGTTGTAACTTAAACATTTTGCAATTAAAATTCATAAGAATGTCATGAGTTCATTATTAACCTATACATATCACAAGTCTCACAAGGTTAGTAAGTTCACATATACGAAACTTATAACTTTATCTTGTCATAAAACATATACAAGTAAACACATTTGATATTCCATTCATTCAACATTTATTCATTTAAAAATTCATATTTCCATTTTAAGTGTTCATTTCAAATGTCCCTTCTTACATATCTATCTATATGAACATTTCACAAACCACTTCATATAATTATTTCCGTATAATCGATTCATATAATTATTTTGTTTACCTATTTCCGAATAACTGATTCATATAACCATTTCATATATCTATTTCTATTTAACCAATTCATATAGCCATTTCAAAGTGTTAACCTTAACACAACATGATTCAACATTCCAAGTCAGTAAACAACAATATACAGATATTAAGAATTCATATTTTTATCAATTTTAATGAAATAGTTTAGCACTGCACAATCTTTGTTTTTCTGATAGAACTTTGTAAAAGAACTCAATATACAAGTCTGGGAAATATATAATGCTCATTTGAGCTAATCGTATTCAGAAATATATGTGTCAGGTTACCCATCCAGGCTAAACCAATGACAACACAAAAAAATAGCTTGGCTAGGGCTATATATATACATGTAAGGTTACCAATCCAAGCTAAACATTTAAAACGACAACAATTTACCAATCTAGGCTAAATCTATGTCACATGTATATTTGAGCCCGCAACAAATGCTGGAGTTTGGTCAAAAATGGGAATCATTCAGAAATCTCATGTATAAGACTTTTACTCAATCCATCGGAATTATCACATAATTCAATTTATTACCACATAGTCTGATTTCCAACTTCAGTAGTTTATATACAATTAATTAACAACATTTAATAACAAATTGTAATTACAGAAGATAGTATGAACTTACCTGACGAAGTGATTCAACTATGAGGGACTAATCGACAATTTTTCCTTTTCCTCGTACGTCCTTCGATCGTTGAGATTATTGATCTAAAGTATAATTTAATTTAATTAAATCTATTCAAACCACATAAATAGTCAAATTTATGCATTTAAGCCCTTTTAATCACATTTTACAAATTTACCCCTAAACTTTACCCTTTATGCAATTTAGTCCCTAAACCTGAAACTATCAAATTGAACACAATTAAGCTTAAACCATGCTAGCCAAATTTCCTATAATCCTTGAACAACCTATTTCCTATAATCCTTGAACAACCTATGTATTTCTCAATTTCACAAAATTCTATGTAATTTTACTAATTTAACAATTAAATCCTTAATAATCAAAATCACTAAAAATTTCTTTACAAAATAATATTATTTAGCTATCAAGCTTACAAAACTATCATACAACTTCAAAAATCTCACAAATTCAACAATGTCACATTTCATAATATTTAATAGTTTCATGAATTAACACTCGGGTTAGATGGACCTAATTGTAACGATCATAAAAACATAAAATTACTAAAAACAAGTCTCGTAAATACTTACATGCAAGGAAGAAAAATTAGCTGAATTCTCCAAGCTTTCATCCATGGAGTTCCGATGTTGAAAGAAAAAAATAAAAGTGGAAGATGATGTTTTTGTTTTTTCTTTTCTTTAATCTTATTTTATTATTAATTATTTAATTATAATACGATAATAAACCAAAATGACAAATTAAGTTCCACTAGCTATCCACTATGTAACGACCTGATAGTTAGGGGTGTCGAAAAGTGAGATTTGGGACTCTGTTCTCGTGAAACATAAAAATATTTACGAGGTTAGTTAGTAGTGAATTAGATTCTAGTTAAGTATCTTTCCTAAAATTAGGAGTTGTTAAGGTACAGGGACTAAATCACGTAAGAGTTAAAAGTTGAATTATAGATTGAAATAAAATTAAAGGGACTAAAGAAGCAATTATGCCTTTGTTTCATTTAAAGTGGACGGTTAAGTGAAATGAATATATATATATATATATTATATGTTATGATAGTTTAATATATGTATATACGTTACATAATAATAGTTATAATAAAAGAAAGAATAAAGAAAGAGGAAATAGATGATAACATGCAAACTAGAAAGAAAAGAAAAGAGAGAAAAAAAAAAGGAGAAAGAAGAACGCACAGCTAGGAGGGTTTGAAGTTCAAATCCAAATTGGTTAGTACAATTTAGTCCCTATACTTGTAATTTTTACGTTTTTGGAATCCTGGTACCTAGGGTTACCTGACCCATGTTGTAATTTTAGTATTGTTCAAGATTTTAGATGTTCGCATATTTAAATATTAGGGATTAAATAGATAGATTTTTAAGTTAAAAATGGAAAATGACTAAATTGTGGAATTAATTGTTGATTTTGAGAAATAGGGACTAAATTGAGAAAAAATTAAAATTAAGGGGTCGAATTGGAAAAGAGGAAGCTAAATTTAGCTTAGAGTGAAATTAGTATAAAAATTTGAGTTTAAATGTGGAGGTTAAAATTAGTCTCAGTTTGGGGACTAAATTGAAGAATAAGCAAAATATAGTGTGAAAATTGAAATTTAATGTGAAATTGAAATGTGTAATATTAATGTGATTTCATTATTTTATTCTGTAGCTAACGTCGTACTGGAATCCTCGAGTAAAAATGAGAATGATAAAATTGACATTGAATAGCTCGGAATTCACGATTTGTGTTTCTATAATCTGAACTCTAGTAAATTGTTGCATTTTGAACTATTGTGCATGATACAACATGAGGTGAGAACTTTTGAAAATTGGGCTAAAATAAATCAAATGATGAATAAAATGACTCGATTATGAATATCGTAAAATGTAGTATTTTATGATTGTTGAATTGAATATATGTGTATTGAGAAAATATGGTTATTATCAAATTGAATATATGTTTATATGTTATAATGTGTATATATGTGAAATTGAGACATTGGTTGTATTGAAAAGTGAAATGAAACCCAATTAACTGTATCGGGCTGAGTCGGATATAGATGGCACACTATAGGATAGGAAGAGTTCAGGAATTTCTTCGAGCTTGAGTCAATGAGACGTTGGGTGCCAATTTGCTTTGGTTTAACTGACGAGGCACTGGGTATCAATTTATATAGCGTTGGGCACAGTTATTACTTCAGATTTATCTAATGAGGCATTGGGTGCCAAACTGGTGTATTGGTTGGATCCGTGTATCCATCAGAGTCTGAGTCGTGTTAATAGGGGAAAGTAAAATAATAATTAATGTGATTGATATTGAATGGAAAAGATAAGAAATGAATATGAGATGAGAAAATATTGAAATGAAAAAGTTGAGAAATGAATATGAGGTGAGAAATGAAACATGAGATGATGAAATGAGATGTGAAACTTGAAATGAATTCAAGTATTGATCAAAGAGATGAATCATGCCTTTACATGAGTTGAAATAGTCAAATGTTATATGAAATGCCATTGATATGTATATATATATATACTTGAATATGTGAAATTTTAGTGGATGTAATAAAGAATGAGCAAATTTATTTTATTGATTTAAAACATATGTTTATAACATTGCTTATTGCATTTTTACATTTCAAGTACTTATTACATTGTTCGAATTATAGAAATACCACTGAGTTTTACTCAGCGTGCGATTTTATTTTCCATGCGCAGGCTAGGTACTTTTCGACATAGCGCCGACTTAGCATCAAACAACAAATCCCGAGCTTAGGTGTGGTGATATCTTATTTTGTAATGACATGCACCTAAGGAGTCCTTTGTTGATATGTTTATGATTATGGTATTTTGGGTTCTTAGTTAAGTGATGGATAAATTGTATATATATGTGTGCTAATAGTTGAGGCAAATGTTGGTATGGTAGCTTAGCTTAATGCTTGGTATGTGCTTAGCTTCAAATTGGTAACTTTGGGAGTTAAAGGTTAGGCTAATTAGGGTAAATGTGTTATGAATGAAAGTCTTGAATGTTTGATGTGTTGTTAATGTATTTGAACATATAAAATATGGTGCCAATGAGGGTACATTGGTTAGGCATATTAGGTGATGAATTTGGTATATTTTGGGCATGTTTAATTGTGTTTTGAGTAGGTTAAACGATTGGTAATTGAGTTGTTTAATGCCCAAGTAAGTAAGAAATGATAAACTTGAGTTTTGAGGTACATTTTGGTGCACATGGCCTGGCACACGTCAATGAGTTACACAGGCTGAGACACGGCCATGTGTCTCAAGTCAATGAGTTACACGAGTTGGGACATGATCCTATGTCCCAACTTTGAGAGTCACATGGCCGTGTGTCCTTTATTTTTAGGAATTTTTTAAAATGACCTTAAACTTTCAAAATTGTTCCAAATTAGTCTCTTCCTATTTTTAAACTAAATTTAAGGTCTTGTAAACTCAAAATAGGGGCTGTAAGAGTAACTTTTACTCTGAATTGGAATGGATTAGTAAACCTATAATTAGAGCATTCTATTAACATCATCAAAGATAAAGAAAATAAATAGTCGGAGTATGAACCAATATTCTGATGCTAATAATTGAAATAGTCTTGTATGTAACCAACTTCTAGCATTCAAGAAGGGATAAATAGTGATAAGAGTGTAGACAGTGGAAGACTAAGTTTAGCATTGCATAACATGATTCGTTATTTGATTGTTTAAGATTCTAGTATGAAAGTATTAAATTGTGGTGACCTGCCTCTGTATATTATAATGTTAATGGTTAGCTTACATGTTGATTATGATTGATTAATTGTTTGATTTGTTAGTAATGCTCGTGGTCTTAATCCGACGATGGAGATGGCTTAGGGGTGTTACATTTAGTGATATCAGAGCTGTAGATTTAGCCGATTCTTGGACTAAATTAAACTCAGAATTGAGTTTAGAGGTACATGACAAAGTTGAGTCGAGTTGAGCCAGAATTTGGATGCTGATTATAATTTTTTTTATAGCTAAAAGATGAAAAACGAACCTGATAATGAACTTGAACAAGAGTTTTACTCTAGTGATGAACATATTGATGATTGTGAGGAAATGGAGTGGATAACTCTGAATGTTAACCCAACCGGTGCTCAATGACCTAATGTTGAGCGAGTTAATAATGAGGGAGTAGGTGATTCATATTTACTTAGAGCTATTGCTGATGCACTTCAGCATGTTGCAGGAACTACATTTGCTACCGTGCTTGCACCTACTGTTCGACAGCTCTGATAAAAGATTTACGGAGATATGGTGCAACTGAGTTTTTAGGGTTGAAAGGGTTGATACTTTAGCAGCGGAAGTTTGGATTGAATCCACTAAGTGTGTTTTAGAACAACTTGAATGCAACCATGTGAAAGCGTAATCTTTTGTCTCTTTACTGCAAGGAGAAGCATACACCTGGTGTTAGTCAGTGACACGCCACGTACCTATTGAACAGGCCAATTGGAAATTCTTTCAAAAGGAAATCCAAAAGAAATACGTCGGAGAACTGTATCTTGAAGATAGAAGGCAAGAGCTTTTACTATTAAAGCAGAGTGGGATGCCAGTGGTTGATCATGAACGAGAGTTCGTACGACTCAGTAAATACTCTGCTGAATTTGTACCATATGAAATTGAAAGTGGTAAGCGATTTCTACGTGGGCTACGTGATGAACTATGGGTACAGTTGGTATCACATCGAATTACAAAATTTGCCACTCTAGTCGAACAGGCAAAGATGGTAGAACAAGACTTGAGACTTGATAAAAAGGTTGAAGTTACTCGCACTATTAGGAAACAGTTTGTGTAACATCCCGAAATAAGGCCTAGTCAGAATAGTGGTTTCGGGACCACAAATTCGACATAAAAATATTTATTTTATGATTATTATGAGGTCTAGAATATGAGAATATACATGTGTTAAGATTTCATGAAGAAATTCTTTGAGTAAGGTGTCCAATTGGAAATTAGGGACTAAATTGAATAAATTGCAAAAATTGGATTCTAGAAGCAATTTGTATGAAATTGCTTTAGATTATAAATTAGAAAGTCTTAGAGAACAATTTTTCCAATTTCTAAGTTTTTGTCCAAAAACGGGCTTGCATGGATGAAATTTTAAAGAAAGGGCTTAAGGGCATTTTGGTTATTTAGCATTTTAATGAAATAAAATGGGATAAAGAAGGCAAAAATCGGCCATTCATCTCCCTCATTTAGCCGAAAATTGAGGAGTCTCCATAGCTAGGGTTTCCAAGCTTTTCAAGCTCAATAGTAAGTGCTCCCAATCCCCGTTTTTAATGTTCTTTGTATTTTTAAAATCCCTGTAGATTACTTTCTCCATTTCTACCCATATTTCATGCTAGAGTTCATTTTTAAAAATTTACCCATGCATGAGTTACTTGTATTTTGATGGTTTATGGAGGAATATGTAAGTTTAAGGTGTGTTAAACATCTTTTCCTTGGTGATTTTCATGAAAAACCCCTAAAGGGACCTTTTTGCAAAAGTTAATAAATATGTGGTAAAAATGTGAAAATAATGGAAAATATGGACCAGCCTTAAGAGGGAAAAGTGTTCGGCTAGGCTTAGGTAAGATAGAAATTGCATATGTTTCATTATACGAGCCTAAGGACTAAATCGTAAAAATGTGAAAGATTAGGGGCAAAATGGTCATTTAGACCGAGGCTCAAATTTAGGCTGAAATTTAATTTTATTTTTATAGACCTCGAGGAACAAATTTCGGAGGTCGACCGAGGAAAGCAAAAGGTTTCGGAATAACCGGAACACATCACCGAAACAAGTATCAGGTAAGTTCGGATAACTTAAAGTAAACTCATAATATGCATAATTGTGTGATGTATGAATGCATGATAATTGCATTGTTGACGGCATGAAAATTCATGGAATACATCTTTGATAATGAATTAATGGATAATGTCTCGGTTGAGGTTAAAAAGGGAATTCTATGGATAAACCATGATTGACATGTGAATTGAGATCCTGTATGTGTTGTAGAAAAGATTTAGCCCAGACGGGTAATCCGTTGATCTCAAGTATGAAGAGGATCTAGCCCGGACGAGTGTTCCTTGGATGATCAAGCCTCCCGAAGAATATGTGTGCATTGTGGATTTAGCCCAGACGGGTAATCTAATTAGGGTCTGAATTTAGCCTGGACTGGTAATTCAGATCTGAGCTCATTAAGGGTGTTTGTCGTATAAGGGATTTAGCCTGGATTGGTAATCCCGAAATCACCATATGAGTTTATATTACGAGAGATTTAGCCTAGACTGGTAATCCCGCCGTAAGATGTGAGGTTCGTGGGAGTGCATACTGAAATGATCATCCGTATGAATTGACGGTGGTTGGATAATCCATCAAGATTTCCTAGACACCTAAAACAAAGTATATGTATAAATGACATGTTGAATGATGAGCTCATCTAAGATAAATTACATGATGTTTTGTTATGTGACTAACTCACTGATTGAGTGTATGTGATAGGGAAACCCTTTTCATATTGTTGGTTTCATTATCTAATAAGGATGTATGCTAAATAATCGGAATGTTTACTTTTCAGTTATTCAAGCTTACTAAGCATATATATGCTTACCCCTCTCTTTCCCCTGTCTTACAGAGCTCAAGGACTCGTAAATATTGGAAGACAGTTGGAGAATCAACACACTATCAACTAACTCAGCTTTGGTATATAGATACTTATGTTTTGTTCAATGGAATGTATAAAACTTTGTATATTTGATTATATGTGTCATTTGGTTTGCAATATGAAGGCATGTAAAGTTATACTTATCTTTTTGTATATGGTCATGGAAATTGGCTTATTTTGAAGTAGGCTATGACCTACAAATCTATGCATGTTTATGTTCACATATGATGGTTTGGATATAATTGGCAATGAGTTATAAAAATGAGCCAATCTTAAATACGTCGGGTAGACATAGAAATCCTTAAATGCAAGATGAGAATTAACTTAGCATGTATGAAACTAATGACATGAGGTTTACATGCCATGAGGTTAATCAAAGTTTTTTTTTTATATATACATAAGTGTATAATTTGGTTTTAACATGCACTAAAGTAACTCATAAGAATATTTGATTGATAGAGGGTGATCAAAGGCTTGAAAAATAGCCTAATAAGGTCCACATGGATAGACACACGGACGTGTGTCTAGGCCGTGTGTGACACACGGCTCACCCCCATGGGTGTGTGGTATGGCCATGCCTCCCCTACACTTAAAATTTTAAGTCAGTATAGAATACGGGCTAAGCACACGGGCGTGTGTCTTGGCCGTGTGTTTTTAATAGAATGTTGAGGTTGAAGTCAGTGTTGCACACGGGCGGAGGACACGAGCGTATCCCAAGTCACACGGGCGTGTGTGACCACACGACCCCACCACACAGGCGTGTCACACTTCAAAATAAGGGAAAATTTTCTAAAGTAATCAAAGTTTATCGAATGTTTTCGGTTGTGTCCTGTACTGCCCCTAGGTGTGTTTTAGGCCTCGAAGGCCTGTGTAAGGGACAAAGTGTACATGTTTGAAAAGTTTTAAATTTGGGCGAAATTTGGTGACCTGACTTAGTAAGTTTGAAAAGGTTTAAATCCAGTAACGTATCGAGCCCCGTCCTGGTGCCGGATACGGGTGAGGGTGTAACATTTAGTGGTATCAGAGCTATAGTTTAGTCTGTTCTAGGACTACCGAAGAGAGCATTAACGTTTGTTATACATGCCATTGTATGAATGTTGATAGTGTGATATCTCCTAACTGTTTAAATTGTTTCTGAATATAGTAAATATCTTCCAATCATGTACAAGATGAGTCTGAGGGAGTCGAGAGCCATGCTCCAGCTTACGTACAACGAGCTGTATCTAGTTATAGTAGAAGGGTTATGTCTGAAGGTTGGGGAGAATCCCGAGTTGCCTTCTTTAACATGATAGATGACTGATTTGGGGATTATTTGAGGAATCGCCCCAACATACCACGACCGCCCCCGCTCCCTAACCAACCTAATGAGGATTTTCCACGAGGTATGGCACCGGTAAGAATTGGTAAGGCCCCTGTTAACAAGCTTAGAAAGTATGGGGCTGAGGAATTTAGAGCTAAAATTGAGGATGATGCTGAGAGAGCCGAGTTCTGGCTCGAGAATACCACAAGGGTATTAGATGAATTATCGTACACACTTGAGGAGTGTTTAAAGTGTGCCGTGTCTCTCTTGAAGGATACTGCGTACCACTGGTGGAAGGCCGTATCTTCGGTGGTGCCAAAAGAAAATATCACTTGAGAATTTTTCTAAGCAGAGTTTAAGAAAAAGTATATCAGTCAAAGGTTATTAGCCTCAAAGCGAAAGGAGTTCCTGGAACTCAAACAAGGGAATAAGACTGTGGCAGAATACGAAAGGGAGTTTGTAAGGTTAAGCCAGTATACAACTGAATGGGTTCAAACGGAATCTGAAATGTGTAAACGCTTTGAGGAAGGTTTGAATAAGGAAATCAAGTTGTTGATTAGGATTCTTGAAATATGAGAGTTCGCTGCTTTAGCTGATCGGGCCAAGAAGGCCGAGGAACTCAATAATGAAAGAAAATAAGCGAAGAGAGGGGCTCGAGTTACGAGCAAGAGATCCAACAGTAAGACACTCCCCTTTTTCCACAAAAAAGTTAAGGAGCCAACATGAACGCTCCAATTCATCTGTGGGATATTCGGGTAGAACGAGAAGCTCTAAATGACAAGATCAGAGGTCTTCCTCCCCGATGGTGACTAGTGTGGGGAGTGTAGACGACCAAAAGCCGAAGTGTAAGAGTTGCAACAAATTTCACTTCGGAGAGTGCTGAATATAGAGCGGTGCGTGTTTCAGATGTGGTTCTCTTGACCACTTTCTCAGGGACTGTCCAGAGCGATTTGAAAAAGAAGTGGAAGTAACTCCGAAGTTGAATGCTCCCATGGCACGAGGTAGACCTTCGAGATACCGTGGAAGTGCTAGTGGCAGTCAAGTTGTGACCAAGGACACTACAAAATCAGAGGCTCGGGCCCCAGTAAGAACGTATGCAATACGCGCTCGAGAGGAAGCCTCTGCTCCTAACGTTATTACAGGTACTTTTTCTCTTTCCAATACATATGTTATTGCCTTAATTGACCCAGAGTCGACACATTCATACATTTGCATGAGATTGGTGTCTAGTATGAACATACCCGTTGAACCTACGAAATTTCTTATTAGAGTGTCGAACCCACTAGGTAAATCAGTTCTGGTTGATAAAGTTTGTAAGAATTGTCCTTTGAAGATTCATGGTCAATGTTTTCCGGCTAACCTTATGTCATTACCTTTTGACGAGTTCGATGTAATACTTGGTATGGATTGGTTAGCTTTGCATAATGTAATTGTAAATTGTGGTAGCAAGTATATTAAATTGAAATGCCTAGATGGTAAGATTCCACGGATTAATTCAAGAGATTTGGGCACGTTGCCAGCTGTAATCACGACAATGGTTGCTCAGAGATGTATGAGAAAAAGGTACGAAGCCTACCTTGCATTTGTGTTGAACACGAAGGAAATGGAGTTGAAGATTGAGACCGTGCCAATAGTATGTGAATATCCAGACGTATTCTCAAAAGAATTACCTGGATTACCTCCTAAGAGAGAGATAGAGTTTGGTATTGAATTAGTGCCAGGGATAGCTCCCATCTCTATTGCCCCGTATAGAATGGCGCCAACTGATCTGAAAGAATTAAAAGCACAGTTGCAAGAGCTGATGGATAAAGGTTTTGCAAGGCCAAGCTTTTCACCTTGGGGTGCCCCCGTATTGTTTGTAAATAAGAAAGATGGTTCAATGAGACTATGTATAGATTATCGACAACTGAACAAGGTAACTATCAAGAATAAGTATCCTTTGCCAAGGATCGATGATCTATTCGATTAGTTGAGAGGAGCCACTATGTTTTCTAAGATAGACTTGAGGTCTTGCTACTATTAGTTGCGTGTTAAGGAATCGGATGTGCTAAAGACAGCTTTTAGAACTAGATACGACCACTATGAATTTCTGGTTATGCCATTTGGATTGACGAATGCACCGGCCGTATTCATGGACCTAATGAATAAGATCTTTCGGCCATACTTGGATAAGTTTGTCGTTGTGTTCATTGACGACTTCTTAATTTATTCTAAAGATGGGTCAAAGCATGCGAAGCACCTGAGAACTGTGTTGCAGACTTTACGGGAAAAACAACTGTTTGCTAAGTTTAGCAAGAGTGAATTTTGGCTCCAGGAAGTTGGATTTTTGGGTCATATTGTTTCGAGTGAAGGCATCCGAGTTGATCTAAGTAAAATCTCTGCTATTGTTGAATGAAAGCCGCATAAAAATGTAACCGAGGTTAGAAGCTTTTTGGGCTTAGCTGGTTACTACGAAAGATTCGTGAAAGGGTTCTCCATGATAGCGACCCCATTGACGAGGTTGCTTTAGAAAGACGTTAAGTTTGAATGGACAAAAAGGTGTCAGCAGAGTTTCGAGAAGTTAAAAACATTGCTGACTGAAGCTCCTGTTTTAGTATTACTTGAGTCAGGAAAAGAGTTTGTGGTCTATAGTGATGCATCCTTGAACGGACTGGATTGTGTACTTATGCAAGATGGCAAGGTGATAGCCTATGCTTCACGGCAGTTGAAGCCGCACGAGAAGAACTATCTGACACATGATTTAGAGCTCGCTGCCATTGTCTTTGCCTTGAAAATCTGGAGGCATTATTTATATGGTGAGACTTGTCGTATATTCACAGGCCACAAGAGTTTGAAGTATTTGATGACTCAAAAGGAATTGAATATGAGATAGCGAATATGGTTAGAACTAATTAAATATTACGATCTGATCATTGACTATCACTCAGGAAAGGCAAATGTGGTCGCCAACGCGTTGAGCAAAAAATATTTGTTTGCGTTGAGAGCCAAAGATGCTCAATTGGCATTGTTTGATAATGGTTCGGTCTTGGCAGAGCTGGAGGCTAGGCCGACGTTTCTTCAGGAAATCTATGATGCTCAATCTAATGATAGAGAACTGCAGGCAAAAAGGACTCAATGTGAGTCGGGCATTGAATCAGATTTTTGAATTGGTCCTAATGAATTTTTGATGTTCAGGGATAGAGTTTGTGTACCCAAAGATGATGAACTTATTCGCAAAATCTTACAAGAAGCACATAGCAATCATTTGTCTATTCATCCAAAAAGTACCAAGATGTACAGCGATTTGAAGAAAATGTACTGGTGGAATGGCATGAAAAGAGACATTTTTGACTTTGTATCGAAGTGCCTGATATGTCAGCAAGTTAAAGCTAAACATCAAGTGCCTTCAGGTTTGTTACAACTTGTAATGATCCCCGAATAGAAGTGGGACAAAGTTACTATGGATTTTGTGATAGGATTGTCATTGACTCTGAAAAAGAAAGATGCTATATGGGTTGTAGTGGATAAGTTGACAAAGTCGGCTCATTTCATTCCGGTAAGAACGTACTACTCTCTTGATAGATTGGTCGATTTGTACATATCTGAGATTGTGAGATTACACAGGGTACATTTGTCGATTATTTCGGACAGAGACTCGAGGTTCACTTCGAGATTCTAGAAAAAACTACAAGAAGCCCTGGGTACAAAGTTGAATTTTAGTACGGCTTTTCACCCACAGACCGATGGTCAGTCTGAGCGGATGATTCAGATTCTTGAAGATATGTTACGATGTTGCATCCTCGAATTTCAGGGTAGCTAGGAAAAGTACTTGCCATTGGTAGAATTTGCCTATAATAACAGTTTTCAAACGAGTTTGAAGATGGCACCTTATGAGGCCTTGTATGGAAGAAAGTGCCGAACTCCATTGTACTGGACAGAACTCAAGGAAAGTCAAATTCATGGAGTTGATCTGATCAAGGAAAGTGAAGAAAAGGTTATAGTGATACGAGACTATTTAAAAGTGGCGTCGGAGGGGCAAAAGTCATATGCTAACCTGAAAAGAAAAGAGATTGCATTCCAAATTGGAGATAGAGTATTCTTGAAAGTGTCTCATTGGAAAAAGGTGTTAAGATTTGGTCGGAAAGGCAAATTGAGTCCATGATTTATCGAACCGTACGAGATCACTAAAAGAGTTAGACCGTTAGCCTATCGTTTGGCGTTGCCACCCGAATTAGAAAAGATTCATGATGTGTTTCATGTATCTATGTTAAGGTGATATCGATCTGACCCCTCTCATGTGATTTCACCAGCAGAGATTGAGATTAGACCAGACATGACATATGGAGAAGAACCGGTCAAAATTTTGGCTCGAGAGGTTAAACAGTTGAGAAATAAAGATGTGGCTTTAGTAAAGGTTTTATGGCATCGACATGATGTAGAAGAGGCTACATGGGAACCAGAAGAAACTATGAGAAACCAATATCCAAACCTGTTTCCTGGTAAGACTTTCGAGGACGAAAGTCACTAAGGGGGGAGAAATATAACATCCTGAAATAGGGCCTAGTTGGAATAGTGGTTTTGGGACCACAAATCCGACATAAAAATATTTATTTTATGATTATTATGAGGTCTAGAATATGAGAATATGCATGTGTTAAGATTTAATGAAGAAATTCTTTGAGTAAGGTGTCCAATTGGAAATTAGGGACTAAATTGAACAAATTTTAAACCTTGGATTCTAGAAGTAATTTGTATGAAATTGCTTTAGATTACAAATTAGAAGGTCTTAGAGAGCAATTTTCCCAATTTCTAAGTTTTTGGACAAAAATGGGCTTGCATGGATGAAATTTTAAAGAAAGGGCTTAAGGGCATTTTGGTCATTTAGCATTTTAATAAAATAAAATGGGAAAAAGAAGGCAAAAATCAGCCATTCATCTCCCCCATTCAGCCAAAAATTGAGAAGTCTCCATAGCTAGGGTTTCCAAGCTTTTCAAGCTTAATAGTAAGTGCTCCCAATCCTCGTTTTTAATGTTCTTTGTATTTTTGAAATCCCGGTAGCTTACTTTCTCCATTTCTACCCATATTTCATGCTAGGGTTCATGTTTAAAATTTTACCCATGCATAAGTGACTTGTATTTTGATGGTTTATGGAGGAATATGTAAGTTGAAGGTGTGTTAAACATCTTTTCCTAGGTGATTTTCATGAAAAACCCCTGAAGGGACATTTTTGCAAAAGTTAATAAATATGTAGTAGAAATGTAAAAATAATGGAAAATGTGGGCCAGCCTTAAGAGGGAAAAGTGTTCAGCTAGGCTTGGGTAAGATAGAAATTGCATATGTTTCATTATACAAGCCTAGGGACTAAATCGTAAAAATGTGAAAGGTTAGGGGCAAAATGGTCATTTGGACCGGGGGTGAAATTTAGGCTCAAATAGTACAATGTGAGGTTTTAATGATTTAATTTTATTGTTATAGACTTCAAGGAACAAATTCTGGAGGTCGACCGAGGAAAGCAAAAGGTTTCGGAATAACCGAAACATCACAAAAACAAGTACCAGATAAGTTCGGATAACTTAAAATAAACTCATAATATGCATAAATGTGTGATGTATGAATGCTTGATAATTGCATTGTTGACGGCATGAAAATGCATGGAATGCATCTTTGATAATGAATTAATGGATAATGTCTCGGTTGAGGTTAAAAAGGGAATTCGATGGATAAACCATGATTGACATGTGAATTGAGATCCTGCATGTGTTGCAGAAAGGATTTAGCCTGGACGGGTAATCCGTTGATCTCAAGTATGAAAAAGATCTAGCCCGGACGGGTGTTCCTTGGATGATCGAGCCTCTTGAAGAATATGTGTGCATTTTAGATTTAGCCCGGACGGGCAATCCAATTAGGGTTTGAATTTAGCCTGGACTGGTAATTCAGATCTGAGCTCATTAAGGGTGTTTTTCGTATAAGGGATTTAGCCTGGATTGGTAATCCCGATATCACCATATGAGTTTATATTACGAGGGATTTAGCCTGGACTGGTAATCCCGCCGTAAGATTTGAGGTTCGCTGGAGTGCATACTAAAATGATCAGCCATATGAATTGACGGTGATTGAACAATCCATCGAGATTTCCTAGAAACCCAACGGGACTAAAACGAAGTATATGTATAAATGACATGTTGAATGATGATCTCGTCTAAGATAAATTACATGATGTTTTGTTATATGACTAACTCACTGATTGAGTGTATGTGATAGGGAAACCCTTTTCATATTGTTGGTTTCATTATCTAATAAGGATGTATGCTAAATAATCGACAAGTTTACTTTCCAGTTATTCGAGCTTACTAAGCATGTATATGCTTACCCCTCTCTTTCTTCTGTCTTATAGAGCTCAAGGACTCGTAAAGATTGGAAGACGGTTGGAGAATCAACACACTATCAACTAACTCAGCTTGGTATATAGATACTTATGTTTTGTTCAATGGCATGTATAGAACTTTGTATATTTGGTTATATATGTCATTTGGTTTGCCAATATGAAGGCATGTAAAGTTATACTTATCTTTTTGTATATGGCCATGGAAATTGTCTTATTTTGAAGTAGGCTATGACCTACAAATCTATGCATGTTTATGTTCACATATAATGGTTTTGTTATAATTGGCAATGAGTTATAAAAACGAGCCAATCTTAAATATGTCGGGTAGACATAGAAATCCTTAAATGTAAGATGAGAATTAACTTAGCATGTATGAAACTAATGACATGAGGTTTACATGTAATGAGGTTAATCAAAGTTTTTATATATATACATAAGTGTATAATTTGGTCTTAACATGCACTAAAGTAACTCATAAGAATATTTGATTGATAGAGGGTGATCAAAGGCTTGAAAAATAGCCTAATAAGGTCCACATGGATAGACACACAGGCGTGTGTCTAGGCCGTGTGTGACACACGGCTCACCCCCATGGGTGTGTGGTATGGCCATACGTCTCCTGCACTTGAAATTTTAAGTCAGTATAGAACACGAGCTAAGCACACGGGTGCGTGTCTTGGCCGTTTGTTTTTAATAGAATGTTGAGGTTGAAGTCAGTGTTGCACATGGGCGGAGGACACGGGTGTGTCCCAAATCACACAGGCGTGTGCGACCACACGGCCCCACCACACGGGCGTGTCACACTTCAAAATAAGGGAAAATTTTTTAAGGTACTCAAAGTTTATCGAATATTTTCGGTTGTGTCCCGTACTACCCCTAGGTGTGTTTTAGGCCTCGAATGCCTGTGTAAGGGACAAAGTGTACATGTTTGAAAGGTTTTAACTTTGGGAGAAGTTCGGTGACCTGACTTAGTAAGTTTGAAAAGGTTTAAATCCAGTAACGGCTCGAGCCCCGTCCCGGTGCCGGATACGGGTGAGGGGTGTTACAGTTTGGAGCTGCTAGCTCGCATCCACAATTGAAACGAATGAAGGAATTTCGTGGTGGCTAGAAATTGACTTTTAATTCTGACAGATCTGATAGAAATCGTGATCAACAACCAACTGTGTCCACGGGTAGTGTGTGAGGTCCATCTAGGGATACTGATGTTTCGAATTGTGAACATTATGGGAAAAAGCATCATGGTGAATGTTGGAAGCTTACTTGAGCTTATTTTCTCTATGGATCTATGGAGCATTTTGCTCGAGAGTGTTCCAAGAATAAGAATGTTACTCTTGTTTCTTGTTAGAGGTCTGTGCCTGCATCTAGGGATCGCGGAACAAGTCATGGTGGTTCTTTTGCTAGAGGTGGTGCTAGGAAGCGAAGTGATACTGTTACTCACTTGGTAGAGGCCCAAGCACCAACACGAGCTTATATTGTACGGACACGTGAGGATGGTGATGCTACCGACTTTGTGGTAGGTATCTTTTTATTGCATTCACAACCTGTTTATGCTTTGAGAGATCCAGGATCTTCACACTCATATGTTAATGCTGAGTTAGTTAAATTGAGAAATTTAAAAGATAAGACGTCTAGGGTATCGATAGTTGTATCAAGTCCTTTGGGCAGTCCATAATAGTGAATCAGGTGTATAGGCGATGTCCGTTAGAGATACAAAATATAACCTTCCCTGTTGATTTATTGATAATGCCATTTGACGACTTTGATTTAATTTTGAGAATGGATTGACTTACTGAGCACGGAGTGATTCTAGACTATCGTAAAAAGAAGTTTGTGGTTCAGAGTGAAGACAATAACATAATTGAGGTGAGTGGTGTTCGAACGAGTAGGTCAACTCGTATCATTTCGATAATTTGAGCTAATAAACTTCTCAATCAAGGCTGTGAAGCTTTTGTAGCCTATGTTATCAACTCGAATTCTGGTGATAGTTAGGGTAGTAAGATTCGAACTGTTTGTGAATTATCTGGTCTATTTCCTGAGGAATTATTGGGATTACCACCAGATCGGGAGGTTGAGTTTGCAATTGAATTGTTTCCTTGTACAGCTCCGGTGTTCATGTCTCCTTATCGTATGGCACCCACAGAGTTGAAAGAATTGAAGGTGCAATTGCAAGATTTGTTGGATCGTGGCTTTATACGCCCTAGTTTATCGCCCTGGGGAGCTCTAATGTTATTTTTTATAGACTATCGACAATTAAATAAGTTGAAGATTAAGAATCAGTACGCCATACCTCATACCGATGACTTGTTTGATTAATTAAAAGGAGCTTCTATCTTTTCTAAGATCCATTTGAGATCAAGTTACTATCAGTTGAAAGTGAAAGATGGTGATGTACCTAAGACGATATTTCGTACGCGTTATGGCCACTATGAATTATTAGTGATGCCTTTTGGGCTAACTAATGCTCTAGTGGCATTCATGGATCTCATGAGCTGTATTTTCCAACCATATTTGGATCAATTTGAAGTAGTTTTCCTTGACGACATATTGGTCTATTTGAAATCTGAATCTGAGCATGAGCAATTTTGCACGTGTTACGAGAGAAACATTTATATGGAAAGCTTAGCAAGTGCGAATTCTTGTTATCAAAAGTTATGTTTTTGGGACATGTTATCTCGGTAGATGAAGTTATAGTTGATTCGAAAAAGATTAAGGCCATTGTTCAGTGGATGACAAGCATATCTCTGGCGTTCAATTATAAATGGTAAGAAAATATTATTAAATTATTTAATTTTAAATAGTTAATTACTATATTATTTAAATTATTAATTTTTTATGTTTATATACTCAGCCCGAAGATCAAATTTTGGATACATATATAAAAAATTTAAGCGATTGTGCACTAGATGTCATTTATGGACACTTGCGAGATGCATGATTTTTTTTATGTGGCTCGCATGCTCAGGAGGACTAAATTGGATCCCCTACTTTTCAGTGCTTTGATCAAAAGATAGAGACCAGATACACACATTTCATCTTCCCTACGGTGAGTGTACAATTACACTCGAGGACGTTAGTTTACAACTCGGTCTACTAGTCGATGGGGAAGTTGTTACGGGGCCAATTATTAGTGCTGATTGGAGTGAATAATGCGAGAAACTACTAGGGAAGGTTCCTAACAAGTTTATGGGTAACCGGATCGAGATGAGATGGTTGGAGGACAACTTTCAAACTATCGAGGCTTTTGTGAGTGACATTGAAAAATAACAATTCGTTCTCGCATTCATCTTAAGGTTGATCGGGGGTCTGCTAAAGCCAGATAAATCTTGTAATCTAGTACATTTAATGTGGCAACTACTACTAGCCGACTTGAAAGAATTGGGATGACTTAGTTGGGGATCAACGGTGCTGGCGACATTGTACCAAGAAATGTGTTGAACGACAATACCAGAAAAAGTTAAAATCGGCGGTTGCAAGCCTCCGAGTGGAACTCCCTTATAAATTCCCACTCGTAATATGGTAAAATTCATTTGATAATAGCATTATCATTTTTATTTTTCAATGCTGTAATTTTGACATAATATATTATTTGAATAGGTGAAACAACCCCACGAGACAGCGGTATACCGACCGAGCTTGAGGATATCTGACTAGCTTTAGATCAACAAATTGAAGAGGAGGTTAGTTTATGAATTTCAAAGTTATCGATATTTTATTCCAACATTTGAAATTAAATATTAGGCATGTGTTAAAATTTATAAATTTATAAATTTATACTACAATTTGTATGGATGCGATATGCAGATATGAGGATTCGAGAATGCGTCCCGACTGAATTTTTGGTCAATCGCAACATCTGGCACGTGAAAGTGCCATTGATTGTTTTTGTAACAGTCGGGATGCATGAATCCGACTGAGTGATGGGACAGTTTAGGTGTACACAACGTATTCTACCGGTACCCTAGGAGCTTGATGACCTGCACAAGATCAACATGCGAGGGAGACTCGAGGAAGATTTGCCAACATTTTACAAGAAGTATATCAATATTTGGTAGCATAGGTATGATTACTTGCTAACGCGTAAACCATTTCACATACCAAAGTTGGCGACATCTCTTAATTACATGGATTGGTTCAGGCATAACGACAAGTTGTATCTACTACCAACTTTATAAAAAAATAGGCAACGTCATCGTAAGAGACCAAAATGAGGGCCCATAAATCCTAGATTAGGAGAAGATGTCGTAGGGGGATCAACATATGCTTCATATGCAATGGAGGACCCGATAGCCATGCAGCCTCCCGGTCAATATTGTTCATTTATTTTTGGTTCTAATCCAGTTTATATGACACAAACATCATAGCATGCACACTCATTCCTCACATCAACACCTTTAGCTCCAATTTATTTTACACAAGCACCACAGCACGCACAACCATTCCTTGCATCAACACATTTAGCACCAGTTTATTTTACACAAGCACCATAGCAAGCGTAATAATTCCCTACATCAACACCTCTTTTAGAGATATATTTCACACGATCACCACCCACCTTATCATATTACACGCTGATCTGGCTAGCAATATTGACGCATTTGGTATCATCGATAATTCCAACCATTTATTCGTAATCGACCCATGTGACACCATACAATCATCCGCTGATAGTGTCGCAAACACCCCCAGCATCATTATTCTACCAAGGTGGGTTATCTTTACAATCGCCGACTCAAACATGGGGGATGTATGATGGGCGGATAGGACATGGTTGCAGTCAATGATGGAGGAAGGAGATGATTGTGGCGTTCAACCCCAATGTGCACGTGAAGACGAAGACGAAGTTGATGAAGAGCTGCCAACCCAAATAGTACGATGGAACCCTAGACGTGTGGAACGACAAAAATGTGCAAGTGTACACAATCTTTAACAAGTAATAAAGTGACAAGTAAATCTCAAGTTATTGTATCCATAGGGACTGTGAAAGAAAAAATATTTATGAAATGCAACTTTAAACAATTTGGTAAAGGTAAAATATGTTGATTTGAAAAAGTGATCTAAAAACTAAAAATTAACTAAGTAATTAAACTAAGAAAAATAAAAAGTAAAAATTCCAATATGTGATTTCTAAAAATGAGTTTAATCAATATGACATAAATGTGTTAGATCAATTACATTCCTTAACTCAGAATTACTAAACCTATGCTCATGTTGTTACGAATAATTTCACGACAACTTGGTATTTTGTTAACTAATGCACATACATGCTTACTAAACTAATTAATCTCTTGAACATATTCTAATGTCAATTCAAACAATTAATCAATTTTTATAAGCAAGTATAAGATTAAGTGAAGTGACAACATATTCCTTTGTTGAAACAATTTAATCACAATAATCTTGCAAGTTATGCAAGGCTAATGTATCATTTAATACCGTCGCTAATTTAACCTTCAGCAACCTTGAAAGTTTAAACATGCACCAATTAAATACTGTGTCAATTAATTATAATTTCAATCCGATTAATAATTAATTCATTATTTACCTTACAATTTATAATGCAAGTATAACATAAGTACGATTTTATTTAATTAAACAATTTACTAAGGCCTATAACAACACAAATATGGTTTTAATAATTTAAGTGAATAGAATGCAATCAATCTAACATGAATTAAATTTAATTCATTTTAATTAAATCAATAGCAACAACTCAAAATATATTTATGTTCATAATCACAACATAAACGAGAAAATTTAAAGAGAAATGAACTAGGAAACAAATCCCGGTGTTTCTCTGAAGCCAAACTAATGCACTCCTCTTCTTCTCTGCTCATTCTATCGATTTAAAGCATTCATGAACTCTTGAATGTTGCTACTCTAAGGGGGATGCAAGCTCTCTTTCAAGAGGGGAAATCGGCAAAGGAAGAGGACAAGAAAATAGGAAAGCAAGGAAGGAAATAGAAGAGAGAAAAGGGAGACTGATGAGAGAATTGAGAGATGTGTGTTCTGTGAAATGAGGAGGGGAAAAGGGGTAATTATAGATGGAAATGAATACTAAAAATAGCAAAGAATTATCAGCCACTCCCTCTCCCTTGGTCGGCCATGCATTGAGCAAGTTTGAGTGATTCAAACTTGTTATTTTTAGCTTAGGGCAAAAAGTAAAAGGCATGAAAAGTGGAGGAGGTTGAATGGAATTTAGGAGAAGTTCGAGGGTTGTTTTGCAAGTGTGAAAATCAACTAAAATAAGTTGATTGAGTCAGCTATATGGACAGTTTGGGCTGCCCCCTTCTTGTTGGATCAGTCCTTTACCTAGAACAATTAGGCCACTTTCTTCTTTAGGCTTATAATTAATTTTGGACCAAAATTAATTATAAAATATGTATAATAATTATCATTGGACCGTCCTTTTCTGTACAAATAATTAGCCTTGCTCTTGATTCACTTGATGCAGAAAATTGTCCTATTGGTTCAAGTCTTTCGAGGTGACTGCCAAGTCAATTTTCACCTTTTGTGTAAAACTGTTGAAAATAAACCAAATTTGTGAAAATTTGTTATAAAAATAATTAAAATTCAATATGTTAATAATTTAAGTGCAAATTAATTATTTTATAATTAAAGTATGAATTTCGACAAAAAATACTACAAAAGTGCATGAATTAGAGCTTAAAAGGTGCTAAAAAAGTCTATATATTTTTGTGTTTCCACACCCCAATACTTAATTCATTACTCTTCCTGATTAATGCACAGATTGTAAAAAGAAATTGCTTGAAATCACCATTGAAAAATGTCTTTAGACCACATTTCCCCCACAACTATGAGTTTAGTGTAATTATGCTTAAGAACTAGAATTTTGAAATTATGTAACTCAAGTATACATGTTGTTAGAATTATTCTCAATCATTATCATGATAGCAAGAATAGACTAAATACTTTCTCAATAAAGATATGTTAATTCTTACCAATTAATTTTTATTCCCTTATTTAAGACTAAACTGCAATCACTAAGTTTAATTTATCCTTTCATATGTTGAACTTAGCAATTTCTCTCCACTAATGTAGGTAGCACAGAAATCTGAATCGAAAGGTCTTTTAAATAGGTTGTAATGTGACTAGGCTAGGGGTAGGCAAAATATAGATAATTTTAAGCTAAAAACCCTAGACTTAGCTTGCATCAGACCTTTGGAATAAATACCTTAAAATTCACCAACTCATTTTGCATTTGAGTACACATGCTCTTTCTTTCTTTCTTCTTCTTCTTCTTTTTTTTTAACACGAGCATATTGCTGTATGTACTACAATTTTTGAGCATTTGATACTTCTTTTCAACTCCCCCCAAACTTATTTTCAGAGAATATTCTTGATAGATTGAATCTAGTGTTTGGGACAATTTATAGATAATTATGAGAAAAGTGATGGCTTAATATTGCAAAGGTTCAAATAAAATTAGGCAATATAGTCTCGAAGTTGAGTTTCAAGGAATAAATATTCGTTAAGGTTGGCTTGAAAGGCTCAAATAGTCCAAAAAAAGGCTTGCCTAAGTCATTTTCAAAATTCCATGCTTTCTAGGATTTCACCTCAAGAAATTACTAAGTCAGTTTTTTAGTGACTTAAACTTTCATGCATACCTAGCTCTCCTAAACAATTAAAAATTTTATGGTATGATTTACAAACTTTATTAAAAGTAACATTTATGTCATAGTTCCGCTAACATAGCAATTATTGAGATAATAGAACTTTATTTATACTAAAGTTTAGCATAATTAACAAAAATTCAAATTTTTTAATAAAATATAACTTAACCATAATTATAAGAAAAAATGTATTCTGAAAAAGAAAAATAATTTCAATTTCCGGTCCCCCTCCTTAAGATGAACAATGTCCCCATTATTAAAAACAATAGAGAGAATGAAAATATAGAAGTGAATAGATACTATACACTAGGTAGGACCTAAGGAAATGGAGGTGAGTCAAGTTTGACTGCTTAAATACCAAGTTTTTCCAAAGCAAATCCAATCCTAGACATGTACATATCTATTGTCACACTTTTTATTTTGCAATTTGTTCAATTTTATTGATGATTTCCACCTTTTATTTTATTATGCAAGAAATAAGATCCTAATCCTAAAAAATTTAAATATCCTAAAAATAAAGATAAAATACAGTAAAAATCCCTCCCCTTTTTATTTATTTGTAGACCCCTTAGAATCTGACTCATCTTTTGCTCTATCGTCCTTGTTTTTTCTTGAATCACCTCGTTCCCTCTTTGACATTAGATTCCATGGTTGAAATATAAAATCTGGAAACTCGAGCATAAAAATAAATGAGTCATGAAATATTATCGTAAAGGCACTTCCCATTGAGTCGCCCTGTATTTTTTAGTATCTCCAGTAAGCTTGTTGTTGCCATTGCATATGTTACATTATGTCCATCAACTTTGACAGCTCATCATGAAGATCGAGCAAGGTGAATGAGTTCTATACGTCGAGGTAGCCATGTTAGGTTTGGTCATTGGTTTAGGTTTTGCCTCATCAGGAATTTTAGCTTTCAAGCACAAAACTATTATTGTAAAAGGAAATTATGTTGGACCAGAACGTCTAGCGACACTATTTCAAATTTCTCTCAAAATGATTTTTCCCACATCAATGGTCTTTATTGTCATAATTGAGTATAGCAAGACCATTCATTCTACTAAAATTGTAGTCCCATGTGAAATAGGCATAAGGCTGAACCGAACAAAATAAAACCATACCTTCACTAATGGTGTCAAATATTCTCTGCGACAAGTGTGAGTTCCATGCTTTGACACAGTCCATTTAAGTCCCGGAATTGTAAGTTCTTCGAGAATTTTTTTTTATTTTTCGATGTCAATGTTTTCCATTAAGGAAGAATATAGTCGTCTTTAAAATTAGGTAAATCAAAGAATTTATTAATATTGTTTGAGTTTATTGGTACCTTGATTCCTTATATAGGGACTTCTGTTAATTCACTTGAGGTCAAATTTGCATAAAATTCATGAACTAATTATTCATTTGGACTCAGTATTTTCTCACAAAACACTTCCCAATTTAAAGCTTTAGCAACTTGTTGAATGCTTGCCATGAAATTAGTATAGTTGCTTTCTTTCAATGTAAAATCTTTTTCTGGGAGCATTTTTTGATTTTTGAAAATGCTGTTGTATCTTGCTTTGGCTTATTCACTATGGAATTTGTTTTGTGATTCTTCAACTTGAACAGAGGCATGATTTCTTTTATGAGGCATGATTTAACATAAACATCACATAAGATGGAAACCAATAATATTTTCCCAAAATCTAATTACCATAAAATATTAACAATTCATAAAATTGAAAAGTTAAATAATCAATCAAATTAAAATTTAGGAGAAATTTTCTTACCATGTTTGTATAAAAATTAAGAACTCAATAAATAAAGTGTGAAGCTAATAATGTCAGTTTAGAGTTGGTTAGAGGGAGATTATTTGGTGACTTGATGGTTGTAGCTAATTGTGATGGTGTCGTGGTGTAAAGGTAGCAAAGTTCATGCGGGTAGTGTGTTTGAAGCAAGGCTCTGCACGTGTTAAGGACAAGGAGTAGCTACGATGCACAAAGGCTAAGGAGCTAGAAGTAGCAGTGATGGCGTGCGAATGCTAGGGTGCTAGAAGCAACAGCGATGGCGCACGAGCAGTAAGGTGTGCGAGCAAGGAAGAGCTGTGTAAGTTGGTGCGCAAGGGAGTGACGGTGCTTGCGATGGTGGCTGCTGGTCATGCGGCTGTTGGTAGGTGTTATGGGCAATTGCCGATTATGGTAGATGGGGGTCGCAACACTAAATAGTTTGAAGGGTGGATGGTGTTAAGGTGATGGAAGAAAAAAGTGAACAGGAATGTGGTATTTAAAATGTGAGCATAGGAAGTTTAACTCAAATTCTTAGATCAAATAATAATAAAAGACTATAACTTTTAATCTTATTTAAAGACAATAACAATTAATATATATTATAAAGTATATTAATATATTACTTAGTATTATCTTAGAAATAAAAACTCTTAAATAAATAGTGATAAAATACTAAGCAATTCTAATCCTATACATGATCAATAACAATTAATATATATTATATGAAATAATTATACATTAGTTGTTATCATCCTGTTTATTAAAAATAAAAAAAATAAAAAACTTTTATTTTAGCTGTTTTAAAATATTTACAGAAAAAGACAACTAATTTCAATATTTACAAAAAAGCCAGTTAATTATTGCAACTAATTCAATTAAGTACTTGGACTTAATGATAATTTAAAATTAAGTTGCAAATTAAAATTTGGATCAAAATCAACCCTTTTATTCGACAAATTAAAAAATTATTTTGTCACTTAGGAAATGTTTTCTTGGAAGATTATATTAAAATAAATTCCTAGGAAATATTGGAGGGGTCACTAGTGGTCCTGCTTAAGTTCCAATCTCTTAGGCAAAATTTATGTTAACATACTAATCTAGACAATATAGCTTAAGTCATTTATTTTAAAGAAAAATAAAAATTTAGGTATCTGATAAAATGAAAGAGGTTTTATCCCGTTCAATTTTATCCCCCCAGTAATGTTTCAAGCGCTGAGCGTTAACTCTAAAATTACCTCCCATACCGTGAGGTTCAACAACCCCTTATGGAAAGACTTGATGAATAGTGAATGGACCAGACCAACGTGGTTTTAATTTACCTGGAAAGAACCTTAATCTAGAATTGAACAACAAGACTTGCTGACCTGATTCAAACTCTCAAACTTGAATGTGCTTGTCATGCCATCTTTTTAATCTTTCCTTGAATAATTTGGCATTTTCATATGAGAACATTTGGAATTCTTCTAATTCATTAAGTTGAAGCATCCATTTCTCTTTAGCAAGCTTAAGATCCAAGTTGAGCTGTTGGAGAGCCTAGTAAGATTTATGTTCTAACTCCAACGGCAAATGACAAGCTTTCCCCAAAACCAACCGATAGGGAGTCATCCCTAAAGGTGTTTTGAATGTTGTCTTATAGGCCCATAAAACGTCATCCAGTCTTTTGGACCAATCTTGTCGATTTGGACAAACTACCTTATTGAGTATACCTTTTACCTCTTTATTTGCCAATTTAGCTTGCCCATTTGTTTGCAGATGGTAAAATGTGGCAACCTTGTGCTTCACTCCATGTCTATCGAGTAACCATTTCAACCATTTGTTCACAAAGTGGGACCCCTCATCACTGATGATAGCCTTAGGAATTCAAAACCTTGTGAACACATGTTTTTGCAAAAACTTCATTACAACCTTGGAATCGTTCATCAGATATGCCTCGTGTAACGCCCCCACGCCCGAGACCGTCGCCGGAGTCGAGTATGAGGTGTTACTAAACTTAATTTAACATTTTAAGAACTTTGGATTATTTGTTTCTACATTCACAGCTTTCAAGCTACTTGAGTCACAGTCACAAGAAAAATCATATCTCGAGTTACAAAACTCTAAATCAAGATCCGTAAATTTTCCCTGAATCTAGACTCATATAACTATCTACTAATTTTTTTTCTAGAATTTTTGGTTGGGCCAATTAGTACATTTTATTAGTTTAAGTTACCCCTGTTTCAGGACTTGACTGGTCTGACCTCTGTTTACTACGAACCACATTTCTCTCTGTAAAAAATTCATATGACTATTAGGTTTGTTTATCCTGAAACTAGACTCAATAAGGATTATGAGAATATAAAATACAACACCTAATTATATCTGTACAATTTATGGTGAATTATTAAAGTTGGAACAGGGGATCCAGAAATCACTCTGGCCCTGTTTCACTAAAATTCAAATATCTTCTAACATATAATTCCTTTACCTGTTTAGTTTGTTTTATGTGAAACTAGACATAATAATCTTCAATTTTATATTTAATCCATCACAAAATTCAATTTCTATGATTTTTAGTAAATTTTCAAACTCACGTCAGTGTTGCTGCAATGTTCTGTTTATGGCAAATTTCATCCTTTTTATGAGTTTTCATGAACTAGATAACTTATTAATTTTCCATAACATCAAACATAATCTAAACTAACCATTTCCATAATTTATCATTATCAAGCATTTCCTCAACCATTCCATCACCATACCATAAGATCATTTACACAAAATAGGTATATTGCTATACATGCCATACTTAAATTTACAAGCCATTTACCAAAAAGTCTTCCGGATAATGTGACTGAGCCTTCGACCTATCCCGACTCCTGAGCTGGCTTTTCCAAAACTACAATGAGTAAGAAGGAGGGAGTAAGCATAAATGCTTAGTAAGTTCATATGCAAATAATAATTAACATAACAAACAATCAAACCAATCAACATTAGCATATATCACCAAAACACATATCACATTTCTAATCATTTTTCATCATCTCATTACCTTATCGTGGTTGTATCAATACTCAACCCGAGGGTTAAATACATACCTGTCCAAAATATCCATTTCACATCACTTACCAATACGTCTCTTTACATCTCGAGTTTTCCTCCATTTGAGTAGAACTTTACCCGTTGAACACATCGGAATATAATTCGGATACATGGATAACTTGCACATAAGTGCCATATATGCAATCAAGCAATCATGTAACCCGCCCATAAGCGAACTCGGACTCAACTCAACGAGCTCGGGCATTCGCATCCATGAGTGAACTTGGACTCAACTCAACGAGCTCGGATGCCTAGTTACATCTCACGAACTCGGACTCAACTCAACGAGTTCGGACATTCGCATCCATAAGTGAACTCGGACTCAACTCAACGAGTTCGGATGCTCAACCATCCTAGTGACATGTCACTTGTATCCTAATCTATTCCTAAGGTTCAAACGGGATTTTCCTCGAACACATATCCTTGCCGTCTTCCATAGAATGCCGAAACCAATACTCGGTAACAATTTATTTTTAACAAGTAGTTCACATAATTTGCATTTTATTCGAAATTAACAACAAAGCATATATTTCATGATAAAAATCAGCATATCATATAATTAACATCAATGTCTTAAAAAAATAATTATGCTACATTATTCACACATGAACTTACCTTGGTACCAAAATACAAAGATTTTGCAATTTAGTCCACAATCTTTTCTTTTCCTCGATTGGGGTCGATTCCACGTCTTTCTTGATCTAAAATAACACATTTAGCTTATTTAATACTCACATTATCAAATTAATCCTTAATTCAAATTTTGGCAAAATTACAATTTTACCCCTAAACTTTTGCATATTTACACTTTTGCCCCTAGGCTCGGGATTAAACTTTATTCCTTATTCTTATGTTTTATAACATGCTGATCACTTTTTCCTTCTATGGCAACATCAAATTCTCACTCTAACATGTACTTGTGGATCATTAGGTATTTTTACTGACAAGCCCTTTTACTCGTTTTTGCTTAAAATCGAGTAGTACAAGTTGTCTAACATAATTTAAAACTTAATATTCTATCATAAAACATCAAAATACACAAATTTCACCTATGGGTATTTTTCCAAATATAAACCCTAGGTTAAATTATTGCTAGCATAAGCTAAATCGAGCTACCGGGATCTCAAAAACGTAAAAATCATTAAAAACGGGGCTTAGAATCACTTACTATGAAGCTTGAAAGTTGAAGAAACCCTAGCTATGGTGAGAGTGAAGTTTCGGCAGCAACTAAATGGGGAAGATGACTATTTGGTGTTATTTTTCCCATTTTATTTCATTTAATATCCAAATGACCAAAATTCCCTTAATACCTTTCTTTGAAAATTTTCATGTACAAGCCCATTTTTGTCCAAAATTTTAGAAATTGGTAAAATTTCTATTTAAGACCTCCTAATTAATATTTCAAAGCAATTTCATACTAAAAACTTCTAGAATGCAAGTTTTGCAACTTTTTCGATTTAGTCCCTAATTTCAATTTAAGCACTTTATGCATAAAATTTCTTCACAAAATTTTCACACAATCATGCAATCATATCATAAACCTCAAAATAATTATAAAATAATTATTTCTATCTCAAATTTGTGGTCACAAAACCACTATTCCGATTAGGCCCTAATTCGGGATATTACACCTCAACCTCAACCCATTTAGATATGTAGTCTATTGCTACTAATATATACTTGTGACCAAAAGAAGGAAGGAACAGACCAAGAAAGTTAATACCCTAAACATCGAATAATTCTACCTAAATAATGTTTGTTCGGGGCATCTAATTTCTATTGGTGATGTTTCCAACCCTCTGACATCAATCACAACTCTTTACGTAGGCATATGCATCTTTGAACAGAGTTGGCTAAAATGATCCGGCTTCTAATACTTTGGCTACAGTGCGTGAACCTCCAAAGTGTCCCCTGCTTAGAACTATGTGATAATGATATAAAATTTCATGTACCTCATTTTCTGCCACGCATCTCCTGATCATTTGATCTGTGCACTTTTTAAACAGGGATGGCTTTTCCCAGAAATAGTACTTCACATCGTGAAGGAACTTTTTCTTTTCTTGATATGTCTTATCAATCAGCATCAAACCACAAGCTAGATAGTTAGCAAAATTAGCAAACCAATGGGTGTTATTGACGCGATTTACCTTAAGTATATGCTTATCTGGGAATGTCTCCTGGATGGGTGTAAGTGGAAAAGTTCCTTCTTGTGGTTCTAATCTGGATAAGTGATCTGCTACCTGGTTTTCTACCCCTTTTTTATCTTGAATTTCTAGATCAAACTCTTGGAGTAGAATTTAACGTTTAATTGTCAAATGATCCATATAGACAATCACTTCGGTACCTACAAGATAAGATCGAAACTTGTATAAAGTAAAAACAATAGCAAGTAACTTTTTCTTTTTTATCGTATAATTCAGTTGAGCTCCCATCAGAGTCCGACTTGTGTAGTAAATGGGATGAAATTTTTTTTCCTTCGTTATCCCATCACAGCTCCTACCGCGAAGTCACTTGCGTCAAACATTAATTCAAATGGCGATTCCCAATTTGGTGTGATGATAATGGGTGTCGAAACTAACCGATTCTTCAGATCATTGAAAGCTTTCAAACATTATTCATCAAAGTTGAATGTTATGTCCTTCTCAAATAATTTGCATAAGGGTTTAGCAATTTTGGAGAAGTCTTTGGTGAATCTTTGATAGAATCTGGTATGTCCCAAAAATATCCTAACATCCTTTACAGATGTTAGAGATGAGAGTTTCTCAATGACATATACCTTTTCTTTGTCTACCTCGATCCCTTGTATTGTTAGTCGGTGCCCCAAAAAAGTACCTTCTCGTACTATGAATGACAATTTTTCTAATTGAGTACTAGGTTTGTTTCTTCGCACCGCCTTAGTACCTTGGTTAGATTGACTAAGCAATCATCGTAAGTGTCTCAAAACAATGAAAAATTGTCTATAAAAAGATCCAAAAACTTTTCTACCATGTTAGTAAAAATAGCCATCATAAATCTTTGAAATGTAGCAGGTGCATTACATAAACCAAATGGTATGCTTCTAAATGCGAATATAATGTACAGGCAAGTGAATTTTGTTTTGTGTTGATCCTCTGGTGCTACTATGATCTAATTGTACCTTGAGTACCCATTTAGAAAACAGAAATAATCTTGCCCCGCTAGTTTATCCAGCGTTTGATCCAAGAATGGTAAAAGAAAGTGATCTTTCCTAGTTGCCTTGTTAAAATTTTGGTGATCTATGCAAATTCTCCATCCTGTAACTGTTCTGGTCAGTATCAACTCATTATTTTCATTCTCTACGACCATAATACCTCCTTTCTTTGGCACGCACTGGATCAGACTTACCCATGAACTATCTAGGATGGGGTAAAATATACCCGCATCTAACCACTTAATGATTTCTTTCTTTACCACGTCTTGTATAATAGGGTTCAATCTCCATTTTCCATCAATCGTCCCTTTCTCATCATCTTCTAAGATTATTTTCTACATGCACACGGATAGGCTAATACCACAAAAGTCAGCTATGGTCCATCCGATAACCTTTTTGAATTGTTTCAACACAGAAATAAGTTTCTCTTCCTGCTCTTCAGTTAACTCAACTGAAACAATCACAGGCGAAGTCGAAGTGTTACCTAAATAAACATATCTTAAGTGCGAGGGAAGTACCTTTAGTTCCAATTTAGGTGGCTCATCGATTGACGCTTTTAGTTGAACATAATCTCTATTTTCTAATTCCGAAGATTCTAGATGGGATTGCAGATTAAATCCCTTCTAGTTAGCTTCTAAAAAAGCTAAGTATTCCTCCCCTTCTTCATCACTTAGAGGGTCTGATATCAAAACTTGTTCTAATAGGTCCTCAACAAAGTTGAGTTCCCATTCCACGATTAATTCTTCTAACTCAGATACTACAGAATAATCATCAACTGTGTCAGGAGATCGTATAGATTTAAAAAAAAAATTAAATGTTACCTGATCATCCTAAACACGCATGGTAAGCTCGCCATTCTACACATCAATAAGGGTCCTTCTAGTTGCTAGGAAAGGCCTTCTTAGGATGATTGACACATCTTTATCTGCTTCAAAATCTAAGATAACAAAGTTAGCTTGGAAAATAAATTTGTCTACACATACCAATACATCCTTGATTTTTATTTTTGGATATGTTAAGGATCGATCTGCTAACTGAAGTGTAGCCATAGTAGGTCTAACTTCACATATCCCTAACTTTCTAAATATGGACATGGGCATCAATTTGATACTTGCACCCAAATCACATAATGCCTTACCATAATAAGTTGTTACAATGTTGCAAGGTATGGTAAAGCATCCAGGGTCCTTCGTCTTTAGGGGAAGCTTATCTTTTAGATATGCGTTGCATTCCTTCGTCAAAGCTACCGTCTTAAATTCTTTAAGCCTCCGTTTCTTGGACAAGATATCCTTAATTAATTTGACATAATTTGGCATCTGCTCAAGTGCTTCTACCAACGGACTGTTGATATGAAGTTGCTTGAATACATTTAAGAACTTGAATTGGATTGCCTATTTTTGCTTCTAAAGTCTTTGAGGGTAGGGTGGTAGAGGATTCTTAACTTGAACTGGTTGATTTGTCTTCTATGGCACTTCTGTATCTAACAAAAGTGTTAGTTTATCAAAATTGACTGGGTCAGAAGCTACCTTATCAAATTTTGCAAATTTTATTTCTAGTGAGACTGGAATTTCAACACTTGATTGAACTTCCACTACAACTTAAGCATCACATGGCTCTTCCTCGACTTCGACAATATTGGGCTCTAATTTCTTTTCACTTCTCAGAGTCAATGCTTTACAGTGTTCTTTCCTTATATTTCTTGGATTCTCCATATCATTAGACAAAACATCTTGTGGTCGGCTCCTAAATTCAATAGCAAGTTAGCCCACTTGATTTTCCAAATTCCTTAAAGTGGCATCATTTTTTTTTCTATATATGCCTTCAATAGGTTCTCTAGGCTATTGGAAGGTTCAGCTTGAGTTGGTTTCTGAACTTGTTGGGTAAATACAAGTGGCTGGGTTGATCAAGGTTGTGCATAAGTGTTACTAGGTCTAGTCCCATGGTTACTCCAAGAAAAATTCAAGTGGTTTCACCAAGATGGGTTACACAAATTGGATTGTAGTCCTTTCCTTCCTCAATTTTGGTTCTGGTTACCCATGTAATAAACATATTTTGGGTTTGATAGGTATTCTTCAAATGAGTGCCCTTCCCTACAATAAACACAAGCTACATTTTCGAATTGATTCTGTAGCTGAGCTACAGAATTATTAAACTCATTAGTAGTAAAGTTTTTAAGCATTGGGGATGTCAAGGATACCTGAGATGCGAGTGAAGTGAGAGCATCCACTTCATGGACTCTTGCGACTCGTCTTCCTAACATTGGTTGATTGGTTGGCCATAGGTAATTGTTGCTAGCAATTCTCTCAATGATTTCATATTCCTTATTATAAGACTTAGAAAGGAGAGCACCATTAGCAGAAGCATCTACTACCATCCTCGTGTGAGCATTGAAATCATTATAAAATGTCTTTAATTTGATGTAATGCAGGATTCCATGATGAGGGTGTCTTCGTAATAGTTCTTTGAATTTTTCTAACGCCTCATACAAGGACTCGTCATCCATCTATTAGAAGGTAGTGATCTCATTCCGCAACTTAGCATTCTTACTAGGTGGGAATTACTTCATAAACAATCGTTCTACTAACTCTTATCATGTGATAATGTAATCGGGTGGTAATGAGTTCAACCAGACTCGAGCTCTGTCCCTTAGTGAATATAGAAATAACTTTAATCTTAGTGCTTCTTTGGGTACTCCAACTAACTTGAAGAAGTCACTCACCTCTATAAACAATCTAAGGTGAAGGTGAGGATCCCATTCGGTATTCCACTGAATTGGCCCACTGTCTGAAGCTTCTAAAACATGACTGGCTTTAGCTCAATTTATTGTGCTTCAATTTCAGGTCTCCTAATGCTTGGATTAAGCTCATGAAACAACGACACGACATACTATCTTAAAGCTCAGTTCGATAGGATTTTGAGCATGATTTGTTCTGTTTCCTTGATTCTAATTTTCAAAGTTCATCTATTCAGTCCTTCTCTGAACTGCTTGCCTTCTTCTTTGTTGAAAAGTCCTTTCAGTTTTAGGATATACAAGTAGTAAGTCCATAATTTGATCAATACTCAATACTCTTAAACACCTAAAAAAATCACAGAAAAATGATTAAATTAAAATAAAATAGAAAAGTAGACCAAAATGCAAAATTAACAATTTCACGATTAAAGTCTTTTAAAACAGTCCCCGGCAATAGCGCCAAAAACTTGGAAACGTGCAAGTGTACACAATCATAAACAAATAATAAAGTGACAAGTAAATGTCGAGTTATCGTACCCACATGGACTGTGAAAGAAAAAATATTTATGAAATGCAACTTTAAACAATTTGGTGAAGGTAAATTATGTTGATTTGAAAAAGTGATCTAAAAACTAAAAATTCCAATGTGTGCTTCCTAAAAACTAGTTTAATCAACATGACATAAATGTGTTAGATCAATTACATTCCTTAACTCAGAATTACTAAACCCATACTCATGTTGTTACAAATAATTTCACGAAAACTTGGTATTTTGTTAACTAATACACATACATATTTACTAAACCAATTAATCTCTTGAACATATTCCAATTTCAAATAAAAAAATTAATCAATTTTCATAAAAAAAAGTATAAGATAAAGTGAAGTAACAACATATTCCTATATTGAAACAATTTAATCACAATAATCTTGCAAGTTATGCAAGGCTAATGTACCATTTAATATAGTCGCTAATTTAACCTTTAGCTACCTTAGAAGTTTAAACATGCACCAATTAAATATTATGTCAATTAATTATAATTTCAATCCAATAATAATTAATTCATTCGTTACCTTACAATTTATAATGCAAGTATAACATAAGCATAATTTTATTTAATTGAATAATTTACCAATGCCTATAATAACACAAACATGGCTTTAATAATTTAAGCGAATAGAATGCAATCAATCTAACACGAATTAAATTTAAGTCATTTTAATTAAATCAAGAACAATAACACAACAAATATTCATGTTCATAATCACAACACAAACGAGAAAAATTAAAGAGAAGGGAACTAGGAAACAAATCTTGGTGTTTCTCCGAAGCCATACTAGTGTGCTCCTCTTCTTCTCTACTCATTTTGTTCAAGGCCTTCACGAACACTTGAATGTTGCTACTCCAAAGGGGATACAAGCTTTCTTTCAAGAGGGGAAATCAACAAAGGAAAAGGACAAGAAAATATGAAAGCAAGGAAGGAAATGGGAGAGAAAAGGGAGAATGATGAGAAAATTGAGAGATGTGTGTTCTATGAAATAAGGAAGGGAAGAGGGGTATTCATAGGTGGAAATTATTGATAAAAATAGAAAATAATTATTAGTCACTCCCTCTCCCTTGGCCAGCCATGCATTGAGCAATTTTCAGTGATTCAAACTTGCTATTTTTAGCTTGGGGCAAATAGTAAAAGGCATGAAATGTTGAGGGGGTTGAATGGCTTTTAGGATAAGTTTGAGGGCTATTTTCCAAGTGTAAAAATCAGTTGATTGGGTCAGCTATACGAATGATTTGGGCTACCCCCTTCTTGTTGGATCAGTCATCTTTTACTTAGCACAATCGGGTCACTTTCTTCTTTAGGCTTATAATTAATTTGTAACCCAATTAATTTTGAATCAAAATTGATTATAAAAAATGTATAATAATCCTTATTGGATAGTACTTGGATGGAAAATAATTAGCCCTGCTCTTGATTCACTTGATGTAGAAAATTGCTCCAACGATTCAAGCCTTTCGTGGTGACACCGAGCCAATTTTCCCATTTTGTGCAAAACTGTCGAAATAAACCAAATTTGTGAAATTTTGTTATAAAAAATAATTAAAATTCAATATGTTAATAATTTAAGTGCAAATTAATTATTTTATAATTAAATTATGAATTTCCACAAAAATTACTATGTAAGTGCATGAATTAGAGCTCAAAAGGTGCTGAAAAAGTCTATATATTTTTGTGCATGAATTAGAGCTCAAAAGGTGCTGAAAAAGTCTATATATTTTTGTGTTTCTAGTGTGCCCAATGCCCACCTGATTGTGGCACACATTCGGGACGTCAATGATTATGTTATTTGTAATTTTTCTAAATTGTATACTTTGTTTTACATCCCAATTGTACACTTATTTACAATATAAAAAATAAATTTATTAAATTTGTTTGCTTTGTATCATATCATTGAGAGTTTAAAATTTACAATTATTTCTGTTACTTTTTCATTTTTCTCCGTTCATTTGTTAAGTACAATATGTTGAGAAAGTAAAGAATTTCTCAAAAGGTTCAGAAAAAGATTAAAACTTTGACTTGCATACTGTAATATATATTACCTCAATAATTAATATTAACTTACACTTTACAGAAAAATTAATGAATAAATGAATAAGTTAGTGTTTTCACTGCATGAGTTAGTGTTTTAATTAGTTCTTCTCCTCGATATTCCCAGCTTGTGTGGACATATTGGCTTTGTATGTCGTAGTTTTCTATAGTAACCACATAACCTTGGTGTGTGTCTCCACTCCTGAATATCCATATTGCCTCATATCCGAGTTGAGTTTGGTTGACTTTTCAGCTTGCGCCGCGAGTTCTTATTTGGTACCAACTCGAAAGAAGAGTTTTCTCTCTAGGGGTTTCAACCACCAAACTTGATTGCTTATGAGCCCCTACAACCTGGGATAAACAGATTTTCTTTCCTTTTTACCTCCCCGCATCCCTTATATAAATGCACGTTCTCATCCCCTACTCACCCATATCTCAATATCCTTTAAACTGTTTTTTTCTTTTTCTTACATGTTGAAATTTTCAATATTAAATATTTATTTCTCTCTCGCTTTGAATGAGACATAGTCATATTTTTAAGTTGTGTTTGGGTTCACAATGATGTCGTGGAGTTCGATAACCTACAAATTTCACCTATTGTGTGCGTATAGAGCCATTACTTGAGAAGCCGGGATTGCTTTGAAACTCGAGGTCCAAGTTTACAGTGATTATACTGTCTCGATTTGAAGTGTAACTAAGGCTTCAAGTTTACAAAGGTTATGCTTTCAAAGGATGGAGCATAATCGGGGTTGTAGTTGACGGTGTTAATGCAGGCACGACAACGAGTTTCTCCTCGCTAGAAAAGCATGTCTCATAAAAACCCATACACAAGTGCGAGGAAGGAAAACACAAGGGGCCTTCCAATATAATAAAGTAATTCGTGTTGTCCATCTCCACTGAAGCCAATTACCTTGTTAGTATAACCTGTTACACCCTAATTCTATCACGGGTTATAATAACGGGGTCACCACTTTCGGTGGTGATGGATAAAACGCATTACTTATTATACTAAAACGCCACTGCATTTTTCTTCCTCATATTTGTGTATGATTTTTATAAAGCATCCTTTTTTTATGAGAAGAACTCGTTGTCGTGCCCGCATAACCACTACTAATTACGACCCCATTTCTGTTTTATCCCTTGATAGTATAACCTTTGTAAACTTGAAACCCTAGTTACAATTCAACCTGATACTATATAATCACCGTCAACTACGACCTTGAGTTACAACGCGATCCGGCTTCCCGAGTGATGGCTCCATACTCAATGGCAGATGAAATCTGTAAGTCACTCAGCTTCACGGCACCACCGTAAATTCAAACATTCCTTAAAATTATAACCATGTTTGTCTCAAACACGAACAAAAATAAATTTACGAACTTCATATTTTCAACCACAAGAAAAAAAATAACTTTTAGCTAAGTGAAAACGCGCCTTATAGGACACGTTTTTCTTTCTCTCTCCAAAAACAACATAGATTGATAAATTTAAAAATTTTTAACCTATTTTTTAATTTTTTTTGTTTTCAGTATATTTATAAAAATTAGAAAATTTTTATGATTTCATTTAAAATATGTCATTGAATGATTCATTCTATAACAATGAATTAATTTATTTTTAAATGTGCAATTACTATTCATTATATGATATTTACAATGAATTAATTCTTCTTGCATTTTTATTTAAAAAAGGAAAAGGGTAAGTTTTGTAATTCAACTTTTTGATTGTTTAATTTTAATTATTTGATTTATGTCGTTAGAATAATTTGTCGTTTTGATCTTAAATCGGTAATTGAATATGATATTATTTTTTATTTTTTACCCGATTACCATTCATCATCCATATTTCCAAATTTCATTACTTTCATTCCCATGACATTTATAAAATTGAAAAAAGAAATAACTTAAAACATTCAAATCCTAAGATTTGTTGTCGTCATCATCATCTTTGTCATTGTAAAAATAGTTCAGAAATTCTTATGCAACTTCCGAACCTGTTCAAACATAACGAAAATCACCACCATGAACGGTCCCTATCTGGAGATGGTAGGTATAAAGCCTTTATACAAAGCCATGGGCCCTTTGGCCTTCACTATTTTTATAGAACAATCCAAAGCCCTGGTATATGGTGGCCTTTATACAAAGCCATTACTCTTGTCTTGATCATGTTAACAGGATTCAACACCACCGCCGCCGCAAATCCAGTCAAGAAACTCGCCACCACTGTGTATCGAGCCCATCTTTCGCCGACCCTTTTGCCAAAATTGTTTCCTTGATCTAATTGTAGGATGGTAACTGCGGTGCCGTCACCAGCATGGCTCGATTCACCATCATCGATGAGCCACGGCACAACGAGATAATGCCTTCTTGTTTGGTCATGCGAGCAAGGGTGTCAACGACACCGGTGTAGTTATAGCGTTGAGATAAAGGGAGGCGACCGTCAGCCTACATACGAACCATTGCAGCATCGGCTGGGTTCCTGGCGGCAGCACTCATAACACCGACTATTAACCTGACGAGGATTTTGCTGGCAAGAGGCATGGTATTCGTCTTCTTCTCAATTTCAGGATGTCGTAGATTGCCATCCAGGTGGTGGAATAAAGGATCTGGCAGAGTATGGTAGCAGAAACACCTAAGAAAAGAGCTCTGAAGCCTTCGGTTTTAAATATCTAAATCTCGGTAGCCACAAGTCCAATATGTGCCGCTGTGGTTTGTTTGAGGTGGACAACAGAGGAGGTGGTGTTGTTAGTCTAAAAAGCTAAAGAAGGGCGGAGATTTTGAACAACCGTGTTATGGCCCTGGGCTTCACCTTGGAGTTGCATTCGAACTTTGATTAAATCAAGTGGGTGGGTTGAGCATCATGCGACAATTGATGCCATGTGATCATTTTTTATAAAGCATTTTGTAGTCAAGAGTGTCAATATCAGGAAATGATTTTAGATGGAGAGAACTAAGGATTTGCACTTGCTTATTTCAATTACAAAAATGGAAGGAAGAAGATGAACAATAAAAATAAAAACGATGACATGTGACACAAATACGCACAGTAGAAATGGAAATAAGAAGAAAACTATTATTACTCAATCAAGAAAATACAAGAAAATAAGTGTTGTAACTTGAATAAGAGTAAGATATCTATTTAAACAAAAATACCTCCTAAAATATCTCAATTAATTTGATTTAGAGTAGCAAAAATACTCCTATTTTATTTGCACGAATAAAGGACCAAAATTATTAACTTACTCCTATAAAAATAAATATCTTGACCAATTCAAGTAGTAATAAGTTGCACTAAATTTCAACAGCCCCCTTAGTGCAAACTTGCTATCAATAACGCCAAGAGCTTCATGAAAGCCTTCAAACTTGGCTTTTGCAAGTGCCTTGGTAAATATGTCTAGAAATTGTTCATCGGTTCGTACTTTCTGCAACTCAATATCTTGAGATAACACTTTCCCTCGAACAAAATGATAATAAGTTTCAATTTGTTTCGAAAGAGCATGAAACAACGGATTCCCAACAAGCTCTATAGTAGTCTCATTATCACAATAAATCTCAATTGGATGATTGAGAGTAGTCACCATTTCTTCAATAAGTCTCCTTAGTCACAAGCATTCTTGAGTAGCCATTGTAGCTACTATATATTCTGCTTCACAACTTGAGAGAGCCACAGTAGTTTGTTTTTTACTACACCACGAAATTATAGTGGTACATATTATAAAATAAAAACCTGTTGTAGAGCGCCTGTCATTCACATCACCAACCCAAATTGCATCTACAAAGCCACTCAAAGAAAATGACTTAGATTGCGCATACATTAATCCATAACTTAAAATACCCTTGATGTAATGAAGAATCCTCTTTGCGGCAATTAGATGAATCTTACCAAACCAAACACGAGGAGCTTGCTTGAGACCATATAACGCCTTCTTAAGTATTCATACATAATCAAGATACTCCTTAGATATAAATACTTGCAGTTGTTTCATAAAAATATCGTTATCCAACTCTCCATAAAAGGAAAGCATTTTTCATATCTAGTTGCCATAATATCTAGCCTTTACTAATAGCTAAAGAAATGATTGCTTGAACCGTTTTCATCCTTGCACTAGGACTAAAAGTCTCGTCATAATCTCAACCGTATTGTTGACAGAACCCATGAGCAATAAGACAAGCTTTGTATCTGTCAATCATACCATTAGCCTTTTTGTTCAGCTTGTAAACCCACTTACAAGTAATTAAATCGACATCAAATGGCTTTGTACAAGTAATTAAATCGAGCATCAAATGGATTTGGTGCAAGCTCCCACGTGTTGTTGAGTGCTAAAATCTCTTCTACAATTGCATTTTCCCATTTCGGAACTCATTGGGTTCATTTTCACATGACTCCTCCATGAAAAAGCAAGATAAAATTAAAAAAATGATTTATCTCAACTACATAATCAGGAAAATGGCTTGGCAACCTTTTCTGTCTCAGAAGATTTATGCTTGTAAGAGTCCCACTACTTGTAATGGCCTCTGTATTTTCTTCAGATTGAATGCATCCCTTAATTAAAGAAATATTTCTTCCTAATAAAAAATCATCAGGAAAAAGTGCAAGACTTGTTGTAACTTTGCTGCCATTTACATCATCTTTGTGACATGACACTTCATTTAACACCACATCATGAAAAATGATAACCTTTTTTATTTCCGAATCCATACATCTCCAACCCTTCCTGTGAGTATCATAGCCAACAAAAATGAATTTCTTAGCCTCTGGGTCAAGCTTAGTTCGATTTTGTTTCAATACATGAACATAACAAATAGTCCCAAAAATACGAAAAGAACTCACATTAGGTTTATGATGATATAGCAACTCACAAAGTGATGGTTCTGTCCCTGGCCATGTAGGCAATCGATTTATGACATGACAAGTAGTTTGAAAAGTTGTTGCCCATAGTTCTCTTAGAAGAATCTTCGCCTGTAGCCAAGACAAACAAACTGATGTAAGATGAGCTAATTTGCTCTCAGTAACCTCTTTTTGTTGTGGGGTTCCTGGACAAGTCATTTGACATTGAATTCCATACTCTCTACAATAATCCATAAAATCATTTGATAAAAATCCCCATCCATTATCTATGCGCAAACACTTGATTGGCAACCCAAATTCTTTTCCTACATCATGCTTGAATAGAACAAATTTAGAGAAAGCCTCATTTTTGTGTTCTAAAAAGAATACCCCAAGTGAAATCAGAGAAATCATCCACAATTACCATCACATAACGAAGGTCAGTGTAGCTTGGCATTCTCATTAGTCCCAAGATATCTGAATGAACAAGTTACAATGGCGTTAATGCTTTACTCTTTGAACTTGAGAAAGGAAGATGATGAGATTTTTCATATTGGCAACCTGGACAAATCTCATCATGATGAATACCTTTAAAAACAGGGATACCATCAAGAAGTTGGTTTACAGATATCTTCTAAAGCAACTAAAAACCCAGATAACCCAAGCAAGCATGCCAAAGCATTGAGCTTGCATTGTGACTAGCCTTTTTTACATATCATTACTTGCAGATAGAACATACAAAGATTCTTTTCTTTTTCTACAAAACAGAACATCAATAACAATATGTTTCATATTTGAGAAAATTTGAACGTCATTAGGACCAAAAAGAACATACCTTCCTAAATCTGTTATTTGTGAGATAGAAGCAATATTTTTATTTAAGCCAAGAATATAATAAACATCCTTGAGAAGAACATCTTCATCATTCAAATCTCCTTCTTTCATCACAGAATGTAATGAATTATCAACTGTCATAATAACCTTCTTCTTACGATATGGACAAACGTCCGATAAAAAAAGTATCATTCCTAGTAGCATGATGAGAACAACCAAAATCAACAAACCATTCATTGTTGTAGTTAAAAACACCTATAGACACATCATCTTGTGTAACAACTCGATTTTGGGGCTAGTCAGAATAGTGGTTTTGAGACCACAAATCCGTAGTCAGAGAAATTATTTTATTATTAATATAGATTCATAGCATGTTTATAATAGTGCATGAAAAATTTGGTAAGCTAATTTTAACGTTTGTGAGCCCAATTGTGAAAAAGGACTAAATTGCATAAAATGAAAAAGTATTAAATTGATAGCTAAAGGTGTCAAATAGCTAAGGAATGAAAATTGGAGGCCTTTAAAGGGAAATTAGATCCTTAGAAATAGGGTGGACGGCCATAGGAGACAATGAGTTGAAAATTTTCAATGTTAGGTAATTGATTTTTGACTTTTCAACTAAAGTAGAAATAAAATAAAAGAAATGTGATATCATCCTTTTTCACCATTTCTTCCCCACTGAAAATTCAGCCATTTTTGGGGGGTTTTTTAGCTTTAAAAATTTCAGCAACTCATTCCTCTTGCAAGTAAGTGATTTTAATGAGTTTTCTTGAAGATTTTTACATTTTTAAGACCCTTGAAGCATAAGCTTTCAAATGAGGGTACTATTTTGCAAAATGATTAGGAGTCTAGGGTTTTGCCATGAAAGTATTTGTGATGGTTGCTGAATTTTTATGGAAGAAAATGATTCTTAGTAGTGCAATAGACACCTTTTGTGAAAGGTGTTAACATGAAAATACCTAAAGGGACTATTTTGCACAAGTTGTAAAATAGTTGATAAATGTGTGAAATAGAGAGAATTTGGAGTTTCTATAAGAGTAAAAAGAGTTTGAATAGGCTGAAGATATGAAGAAATTCGATGAAAATTGATTTTCGGGCTGAGGGGTAAAATGGTCATTTTGTAAAAGTCTAAGGGCAAAATGGTCATTTTGCCCATTTATGAATTGTGGAATGCCTAGGTTGATAAAGTGACTAAATAAGTACATTTTTTATTATATATCAAGAAATACTAAATCCGAACCTAGACCGAGAGAAAGCCAAGCAAATCGACTAGTCGTCACATTTTTGTAATCCGAGGTAAGTTGTATGTAAATAATACGACTACATTGCTAATGCACGTGTTGAATTGTATTTGCATTAATATAGTATGAATTTCTTGATTGTGGAATTGAGGAAGTATGATGATAATCGAGACAGTAGAGTTCCCGTTTGAACCTAGGAAATAAATCGGATATTCATGTCATGACATATGGGTTATTGTGGGATAGTGTAAGACATGTCTTGGATATGCATCGGCCCTATTATGAGAGTCATTGTAAGACCATGTCTGGGACATAACATCGGCTTCGAGACGAGTGCTAGTGTAAAACGTGTCCGGGACATGCATCGACCTCGAGACGTAAGCCAGTGCAAGACATGTCTAGGTTATGCATTGGCTATGATATGACAATCAATGTAAGACCATGTCTGGGACATGGCATCAACTTGAGAGATGAGCAAGTGTAAGACCATGTCTAGGACATGGCACCGGCATCTTACCTCATGTTTGAGGCTTATCGAATATCAGATAAAGTTCTGTACGTTTCAACGGTGAAAGTTATATTTTCAAGCTAATGAAGAAAGTATAACCGTGTTGTGAGTGGTACAGGTACCTAATTGGTACGCATGAGATATGAGCTCAATATATGTATATGTGACTTGTATAGATGGTAATGAGTAAGTTATGCTTATACCTACTTTGGTGTTATGAGCATGTTAATTATTGATAAATTGTTGTTGTATACTTATTTATATGTAACTTACTAAGCTTTTATGCTTACTCCCTTTCCTTTCCATTTCCTTTTAGTGCTGCCTAATTAGCTCAAGGATCACTAGAAGTTAGAGATATCGATCACACTATCTACCGAAACATTCGGTATAGTTGGATTTATATTTTTGAATATGGCATGTATAGGACTTAGACTTTATTGTTATTTGTGTCATTAAGGATTGGCCATATGTATCGACTTGGGTTGGAAACCCTTCAATTTGTATTAAGGTTTGAATGATGGCTAACATTCATTTTGAGTTTATGAAAGATACATTTTCATGGTTGAATGAATGTCTAATATGGCTGATTTGGTTATATGAATTGTGCTTGTTTTGGTATTGGTTGGCATTTGTATGAAACCAGGTATGTAAGAGTGGCAATGAGGCTTGGTAAATAGCCTTATATTGTCTACACGGGTAGACACACGGGTGTGTGTCTAGGCTGTGTGTGACACACGATCTGCTCCATAGGTGTGTAGTCCGGCCGTGTGTCCCCTGCACGTAAAAATTTCAAGTCAATATGCATAGTAATAAATACACGGTCAGAGACACGGTCATGTGTCTCAGCCGTGTGAAGGACATGGCATAGCACACGAACGTGTTCCTTGGCTATGTGACATTTTGAGCGTGTTGACGTCAGAAACAGAATGTCCATGGTTTCGCACACGGGCTAGGACACGGGTGTGTCGTGGCCGTGTGAAAACCCCTGTAGATGAGAATTAGAAATTAATTCTACACGGAAGAGGGACACAAACGTGTCCCAGGATGCTTAGGCCGTGCGAGCCACATGGGTCATCAGCACGACCATGTCGAAATGGTCACACGAGCGTGTTACCCTTCCATACGGGCGTGTGCCCTGTTCTAAAGGCAAATTTCTTATGGTTGGTTTAAGAACCTGGAATGGTCCCGAATAGTTTTTAACGGTCGATATAGGGCTCGTAAGCCATAATAAGAAGTTTAAAGTAGAAATTGAAAAGTTTTTAATTTGGACCGAGTCTCGGTGACTTGAGATCATTTGTATGCATGAGATCAAGTTAGGTAATGCCTCGTACTTCGCTTCGGCATGGGTTACGGGTATGGAGCGTTACATTTAGTGGTATCAGAGCTATGGTTTAGTCAATTCTAAGACTAACCTAATATGAGTACAAGTCTAGCTATACATGTCATAACTGTATATTGATAGTGTGACGACTCCTGACTATTATAAATTGTATTTTCATATAGTAAATGGATCATGATAGAGCCACAGCGGATGACGTAGAAGGTAACGCACCGGCTCCCACCGAAGGGACCGCGCCAGTTGAGAGTAAGCCCGTGACTATGGGCCAAGGCAGAGGGGCTAGAGAAGCCTATCTCTGAATGATGGATGCTTGATATACGGAGTTTGTTCGTGCAAATCCGAACACTTCACCTCCCCCACCTCATCCGATTCCTCAGTGTGCCCCGGTAGCTCCACAAGGTGCGAATGTGTTTAGGAGAAAAAAGCCTCCAGTGGATAAGATTCAGAAGTAGGGGGGGTGAGGAATTTTGGGCTAACCTAGATTACGACCCAGAGAAAGCAGAGTTTTGGTTAAAGAATACCATCAAGGTATTTGATGAACTGACGTGCATGCCGGAAGAGTGCGTGAAATGCGCAGTGACACTCCTACGAGACTCGGCTTATCAATAGTGGAACACTCTCGTGTCCATCGTACTGAGAGAGAGGATCACGTGGGAATTCTTCCAGGAGGAATTTCGAAAAAAGTATATTAGCAAAAGATTCATAGACCAGAAAAGGAAGGAATTCCTAGAGCTAAAGCAAGGCCGAATGTCAGTAACGGAATATGAGCGTGAATTTGTGAGGCTTAGTAAGTACGCGCGAGAGTGCGTGTCCACAAAAGTCACCATGTATAAGAGGTTTGAGGATGGTCTCAATGAAGATATCCGAGTATTTGTTGGTATTTTAGAGATAAGAGAATTTGTAGTACTTGTTGAAAGAGCATGTAAGGCAGGGGAGCTGGTAAAAGAAAGGAGGAAAGCAGCTTTTGAGTCACGGGATTCAAAGAAGAGACAAATGGGGAAATCACATCAGTCCTCATCCAAAAGATCAAGAGAGTTTACTGCTCGATTGAATGATTCGGTAGGGTTATCGAATAGAAACAAGAACCAACAGAACGTGACTTTTAGAGCCCAGACCACTTCGGTCGCAAGCGTCGGTAGTGCTCGGCCAAATAGGCTAGAATGTTCGCAATGTGGTAGGCGTTATTTCAACGAGTGCTGAGGAAATGAAATGGGCTGTTTCAAGTGCGGGTCATTAGAACATTTCATCCGAGATTGTCCTGAATTGGATGAGAGAGAGAGAAAACAAGATGTGAAAGTAAGTAGTACTCTTTTGAGGGGTAGACTACAAAAGAACCCCAGAAGTGGGGCTAGTAGTAGAGGCACGCCAAGAGATGCTGTGGTGAGGTCTGAGGACAGAGCGCCTGCAAGGACTTATGCTATAAGTGCCCGAGAAGAGGCAGAGTCTCCCGATGTAATCATGGGTACCTTTTCTATCCATGATATATCTGTTGTTGCTTTAGTTGACCCGGGGTCTACCCACTCCTATATCTGTATGGAATTGATACCTCGTATGAACATGATAGTAGAGTCAACTGAATTTGTGATAAAAGTGTCCAACCCCTTAGGTAGACATGTGCTTTGTAACACCCCAAACCCGGCCTAGACGTTACGGCCGAATCCGGCGTGTCACACTGAAGCATCACTATAAAAGCCATGTTTTATCAAAAATCTTTCTTAGTGTTTAAAGAGTATCTTCGTTATAGATTAAAGTGAATAGAAGCTGTGCACCAGGTAGGATGTTAGTAAAAGAGGAGGTGAGTCTATTAGACTGCTTAAGTACCAAGCTCTCCACGGATCCACTCCTTGACATGCACACAACCATTGCCACACTTTAACTGAGTGGTTGTTCAGGAAAACCATTTCGTTTTAAACCATTTGAAAACACTTATTAATTTTGAGAACGTTTTCGTTTAGGAAGCTTTGTCTTGTTTTGTGATATTTTGAAATCAGGTAATTTTTTTTCTTTTTTTTTCTTTTTCAAAACGCGCCCTAGAGCTATTCAATTTCAAACATTTAAAAAAAATCACGCCTAAGCTAACAATCATACTAAAGCAATTAAAACTAATTTAAGTGGCCTTATTACAACTTAAACCCAAAATAATTAAAGTAAAGAATAACTAGTCAAGTCATAAGAAGAAAATTGAGCTTGCAAAACATGTGGCCACTCCGAATCTCTCACAGCTCCAAGTCCACTATGGTTGGGGGTTACCTGCATGGATAAAATTAAGGGGTGAGTTTGGAAAACTCAGTGTGTAAAATAGCCCAACCATAGTCCAGATCAGTACAACCCACATAAACAGATTAAGTTGGGCCTTAGCCTTATACAAAATTCAGAATGAAGCCCATAGGCCCATAACAGATACAGAATAGAAATATCATGTAGGCAGAAAACCCAACCCATATCCATCCGTATACACCCCGTACTAACCTTACACCATGTGGGGAGACAACTCGACCCACCCATCCGCTACACACTACAGAATTTGGCACATGCATGGCCGCTGAGCGAATATTGTGACAGAGTCACGGATATAGATATTGTGGCGAGCCACGAGCATCATATTTGTGGCGGTGCCACGAAAGCGAATAATTGTGGCAAAGCTACCAGAACGCTTCCTCTATCAAAATAACCCTTATCCCATGCAACAGATATACATGTCATGGCATATCATAAACAGAATTAGAATATCATGCAATTCAGTTAAAATCAACCCTAGGGGTATAACGGTCATTTTACACCTAGGGATATAATGGTAATTTTCATACTTAGGGGTATTTCGTGAATTTAATATTTTAGGGTTTTCATGCATATTACAACCATCAACGTATTAATAGAAACACTTACCGAGCGTTTTTACCGAATTGGGCCCGTTAGCCTATTAACCCGTTTTCGACCCATTAAGCCCAAATATACCGAAGTGCACGAAATTACGCACTCCGCAATCCTACTGCTTGAGATTACTAGGATTAACAAACAACTATCTCACGAGTGCTCGCACGCTCGCATGTTCACAAAATGCCGGCATTTTGACTTTTCGGCTTTTGCCGATCTAGTCTATGAGTGGGTGTCGTTTACACACCTGATTTGCGACAACTGCTACCGAAATCTCTCACGATATCCTACAATCGGTCACGAGACATATTAGATCCAAAATAAAATGGCAACCATCATAAACTTACTTACCATAATCGGCCATCAACACCTATGGCCCTTGAGAGCCTACCTTTGCCAAACTAGTGACTAGATTTAGATCTAGTCATTCCACTTGTCCAAGCCTTCGATCAGAAGCCTCTAGATCACTACACCAAAAAAATCAATTGTTACAACCCTTAGAGCCTTAAGCTCCAATCGACAGCCTCCCTACGCCTTTAGGGATTTTGGCTTTTCTAAATCCCGGAATAAAGAATAGATTTGAGTACCTACCATAGGTTCTTTCAACCAAAATGATTCCACTTCAGTTTCCACTCAGATCTAATGCAGAGCTAGCCCCTAAGCACTAGCAGAAATCTAACCTTAGAGATCTAAAGATTCGGCTATATGTCCCTAAAATTATGGTGTTTTCGGCTTTTGAACTGTGAAGAGAAAGATGATTTGGTATAGTGGTTTTGCAGTGATATTGCCGATAGGGGTTGGGGTTTAGAGGATGTGAAAATTGGCCAAAAGAGATGAAAAAAATAGAATGATTTTGGCTACAAGAAATCGGCACAAGAATAACTTTCGAGATTTCAGCTTTTATGGCAATCGACTATAGAGGTTTAGAAAAGAATGGGAATGAAAAAGGAGATGAGTAGAATGGTAGGAATGTTTCGGCTAGAGAAGAAAAGAATGAGAAAAGAAAATAGAAGAAGAGAGGAGAAGAGAAGGAAGAATTCGACACTCAGTAGATCTAACTTTGCGTTTTCGGCTTTTTTTTTGCGACACTGATATGAGAATAGAATGAAAGTGAAGGCTCTAGGTGGCTAAACCTAATTCGGCAAAACAAAAAGAAAATAAAGCTTGCCCTAATAGCCATTTAGACGCACGACCCAACCTTCCTAAAGCCCTAGCCGAACTTCCACTTAAGCTCTATCACATGCCCGGCACATGCACACAAAAATAAAAGTAACAACACGCTTACCTTGTGACTTGAACTCTAGCTCCCCCCTAAACATCCATACGACACTCCCCAACACCTAGGTGGCGTCACATGCCACTTTACCACAGATCTTTTTGTGTCCTATTTTACCACCTCAATCTTAAAATCCCATAACGCCAGAACCCTCTCTCTCCAAAATTAAAAATCTCAGAAATTGCCTCGAATTAACTTTACTCTTGGGCCTTTTAAAGGCCACTAACATATTCAGACCCACATCAGACAGTCAAAACACAGTATTTCTAAAATTCATTGGAAATTACAGAAATCCCAAAAATCCTAAAAAATTAGGGCATTACATGCTTGTTGACCAAGTGTGTAGAAATTATCCTTTGACAATTAGAGGTCATTGTTTTTTGGCTAACTTGATGTTATTGTCATTTAATGAATTTGATGCAATTCTTGGGATGGATTGGTTGACCTCTCATAGTGTTGTAGTGGATTGTGGGAGAAAAGTTATCGAATTGAAATGTGAAGACGAAAATGTTCTTCGGGTTGGACCTAATGAACCGAGTAAACCACCTGTGGTGATATCGTCTATGTTGGCTGAGAAATATTTAAGAAAAAGATATGAGGCATATCTTACTTTCGTGTTGAATACTTAAGTGTTTGAGTTGAAGATTGAAATGGTACCAGTGGTTTGTGAGTTTAAAGACGTGTTTCCGAAAGAGTTGTCTGGATTACCTCCATCTAGAGAAGTCGAATTTGGTATCGAATTGGTACCTGGTATGGCACCTATCTCGATCACTTCGTATAGGATGTTTCTGACAGAATTGTAAGAGTTGAAAGTGCAATTGCAAGAGTTGACGGATAAAGTTTCGCGAGACCTAGCTATTCACCGTAGGGTGCACCAATGTTATTTGTGAAAAATAAAGATGTTTCGATGAGGCTATGTATTGACTACCGACAATTGAACAAGGTGACGATAAAGAATAAGTATCCTTTACCAAGAATCGATGACTTATTTGATCAGTTAAAGGGAGCCACTGTATTTTCCAAGATTGACCTAAGGTTAGGATATTACCAGTTAAGGGTTAAGGAGCAAGATGTACCGAAGACTGCATTTCAGACAAGATACGGGCATTATGAGTTTCTCGTCATGCCCTTTGGTTTGACTAATGCCCTAGCGATGTTTATGGATTTGATGAACCGCATTTTCTGACCGTATCTAGATAAGTTTGTCGCTGTCTTTATCGATAACATATTGATTTATTCGCGTGATGAGAGCGAGCACGTGGAGCATCTGAGAGTTGTGTTGCAAACCTTGAGAGACAAGCAGTTATACGCCAAGTTCAGTAAGAGTGAATTTTGGCTTAAGGAATTCAAATTCCTAGGACACAATGTGTCACGGGACGAGATCCGAGTTGACCCAAACAAGATCTCGGCTATTGTGGAGTGGAAATTGTCAAAGAATGTGATAGAGGTCCGAAGCTTTTTGGGTTTGGTCGAATATTATAGACAATTTGTAAATGGATTCTCTATAATAGTACCCCGATGACAAGACTGCTGCAAAAAGATGTCAAGTTCGAGTGGACAGAAAAGTGCCAACAAAGTTTCGAGAAATTAAAGGCTTTATTGACCGAAGCCCCAATGTTGGTGCAACTGGAGACGGACAAGGAGTTTGTGATATATAGTGACGCCTTCTTGAATGGTTTGGGGTGCGTGCTTATGCAAGAAGGTAAGGTCATAGCGTACGCATCGAGACAGCTAAAGCCACACGAGAGAAATTACCCGACCCATGACTTGAAACTAGCAGCTATAGTGTTCGCATTAAAGATTTGGAGACACCATTTGTATGGTGAGAATTGTTGAGTATTCACCGATCACAAAAGTCTTAATTATTTAATGACTCAGAAGGAATTGAATCTACAGCAACGAAGGTGGCTAGAGCTGATAAAGGATTACGAGCTGGTGATTGACTATCATCCGGGTAAGGCGAACATGGTCAACAATGCCTTGAGTAGAAAATCATTATTTGCATTGAGAGCAATGGATCCCAACTGGCTTTATTAGATGATGGTTCGGTTCTAATAGAGTTGAGAACTAGACCGATGTTTCTGCAAGAAATCCTTGAAGCTCAGAATAGTGACAAATATTTGCAAACCAAGAGAACCCAATGTGAGTTGGGGATCGAATCAAACTTTCGGATTGGTATTGATGGGTGTTTGATGTTTAAGGATAGAGTTTGTATACCCAAATATAGCGAGCTTATTCAGAAGATTTTGCACGAGGCACATAGTTATTGCTTGTCTATCCATTTGGGTAGTGTGAAATTGTACAACGACCTGAAGAAAATGTACTGGTGGTCGAGAATGAAAAGAGACATTTCAGAATTCGTTTCCAAGTGTCTTCTGTCTCAGCAAGTGAATGCTGAACACCAAGTACCTTCAGGTCTACTTCAGCCTATCACAGTCCCCGAGTGGAAGTGGGATCAAATTACTATAGATTTCGTGACGGGTTTACCAATAACCCCGAAGAAAAAGGATGTTGTTTGGGTTATAGTGGATAGGTTAACTAAGTCGTCACATTTTATACCAGTACGTACCGACTACTCTCTTGAGAGATTAGCCGACTTTTACGTTTCCTAGATTGTAAGGCTTCATGGAGTTTCATTGTCGATTATCTCAGATCGAGTCCTGACGTTTACCTCAAGGTTTTGGAAGAAGTTATAAGAGGCATTGGGAACCAAGTTGAGTTTTAGCACGGCATTTAATTCGCAAACCGACGAACAATCGAAAAGAGTAATTCAGATTTTAGAGGATATGTTGCGGTGTTGTGTTCTCGAATTCCAAGGAAGTTGGGAAAGGTGCTTACCATTGATTGAGATTCTTCCGGACATGACTTATGGCGAAGAGCTAGTCAAGATTTTGGCTCAGGAAGTCAAACAGTTAAAGAAGAAGAATATAGCACTTGTGAAGGTTTTGTGGCATAGATATGGGATCGAGGAATCCACATGGGAACTTGAGGAGGCTATGAGAGATCAGTACCTGAACTTATTCACCGGTAATATTTTCGAGGACGAAAATCCCTAAAGGGGGAAAATGTAATAGCCCAATTTTTGGGCTAGTCAAAATTGTGGTCTCGGGACCACAAATCTAAAGTTATAGAAATTATTTTATTATTAATATAGAGTCATAGCATGTTTATAATAGTGCATGAAAAGTTTGGTAAGCTATTTTTAACGTTTGTGAGCCCAATTGTGAAAAAAGACTAAATCGCATAAAGTGCAAAAGTCCTGAATTGATAGCTAAATGTGTCAAATAGCTAAGGATTGAAAATTGGGGGCCTTTAAAGGGAAATTAGACCCTTAGAAATAGGGTGGACTGCCATAGGAGACAATGAGTTGAAAATTTTCAATGTTACGTAATTGATTTTTGATTTTTTGACTAAAGTAGAAATAAAATAAAAGAAATGTGATATCATCCTTTTTCACCATTTCTTCCCCACCAAAAATTCAGCCATTTTTTAGTGTTTTTGAGCTTCAAAAATTTCAGCAACTCATTCCTCTTGCAAGTAAGTGATTTTAATGAGTTTTCTTGAAGATTTTTACATTTTTGAGATCCTTGAAGCATAAGCTTTCAAATGAGGGTACTATTTTGCAAAATGATTAAGAGTATAAGGCTATTCTATGAAAGTATTTGTGATGATTGCTGAGTTTTTATGGAAGAAAATGAGTCTTAGTAGTGTAATAGACAACTTTTGTGAAAGGTGTTAACATGAAAACACTTAAAGGCACTATTTTGCACAAGTTGTAAAATAGTTGATAAATGTGTGAAATAGAGAGAATTTGGAGTTGCTATAAGAGTAAAGAGAGTTTGTCTAGGCTTATGATATGAAGAAATTTGATGAAAATCAATTTTCGGGCCAAGGGGTAAAATGGTCATTTTGCAAAAGTCTAGGGACAAAATGGTCATTTTACCCAATTATGAATTGTGGAGTGCCTAGTTTGATAAAGTGACTAAATAAGTGAATTTTTTATTATAGATTAAGAAATACCGAATCCGAACCTAGACCGGGGGAAAGCCAAGCAAATCGACTAAATCGACCAGTCACCACATTTTGTAATCCGAGGTAAGTTGTATGTAAATAATACGACTACATTGCTAATGCACGTGTTGAATTGTATTTACATTAATATAGTATGAATTTCTTGATTGTGGAATTGAGAAAGTATGATGATAATCGAGATAGTAGAGTTCTCGTTTGAACCTAAAAATTAAATCGGATATTCATGCCATGACATATGGGTCATTGTGGGCTAGTGTAAGACATGTCTGGGACATGCATCAGCCCCATTATGAGAGCCAGTGTAAGACCATGTTTGGGACATAGCATCGGCTTCAAGACAAGTGCTAGTGTAAGACGTGTCTAGGACATGCATCAGCCTCGAGACGTAAGTTAGTGTATGACATGTCTAGGACATGCATCGGCTATGATATGACAGTCAGTGTAAGACCATGTCTGGGACATGGCATCGACTTTAGAGATAAGCAAGTGTAAGACCATGTCTAGGACATGGCATCGGCATCTTACCTCATGTTTGAGGCTTATCGAATATCTGATAAAGTTCCGTATGTTTCAACAATGAAAGTTATGTTTTTAAGCTAATGAGGAAAGTATAACCGTGTTGTGAGTGGTACAGGTACCTAATTGGTACACATGAGATATGAGCTCAATATATGTATATGTGATTTGTATAGATGGTAATGTGTAAGTTACGCTTATGCCTACTTTGGTGTTATGAGCATGTTAATTATTGATAAATTATTGTTGTATACTATTTATATGCAACTTACTAAGCTTTTATGCTTACTTCTTTCCTTTTAGTGCCGCCTAATTAGCTCAAAGATCACCGAAAGTTAGAGATATCGATCACACTATCAACCGAAGCATTTGGTATAGTTAGATTTATATTTTTGAATATGGCATGTATAGGACTTAGACTTTATTATTATTTGTGTCATTAAGGATTGGCCATATGTATCGGCTTGGGTTGGAAACCCTTCAATTTGTATTAAAGCTTGAATGATGGCTAACATTCATTTTGAGTTTATGAAAGATACATTTCCATGGTTAAATAAATGTCTAATGTGGCTGATTTGGTTATATGAATTGTGCTTGTTTTGGTATTGGTTGGCATTTGTATGAAACCAGGTATGTAAGGGTGGTAATGGGGCTTGGTAAATAGCCTTATATTGTCCCCACGGGTAGACACACGGGTGTGTGTCTAGGCTTTGTGTGACATGCGGTTTGCTCCATGGGCGTGTAGTCTGGCCGTGTGTCCCCTGCACGTAAAAATTTCAAGTCAGTATGCATGGTAATAAACACACGGGTAGAGACACGACCGTGTGTCTTAGCCGTGTGAAGGACACGGCCTAGCACACGGGCGTATGCCTTGGTCGTGTGACATTTTGAGCATGCTGATGTCAGAAATAGAATGTCCATGGTTTTGCACATGGGCATGGACACGAGCATGTCGTGGCCATGTGAGAGACACGGGCCATTGACACGGGTGTGTGTCTGGCCTTATGAAAACCCTTGTAGGTGTGAATGAGGAATTAATTCTATACGGGTGAGGGGCACGAGCATGTCCCAGGGTGCTTAGGCCATGCGAGCCACACGGGCCATCAGCACGGCCATGTCTAAATGGTCACACGAGCGTGTTACCCTTCCACATGGGCATGTACCATGTTCTGAAGGCAAATTTCTTATGGTTGGTTTAAGGACCCGGAATGGTCCCGAATAGTTTCTAACGGTCGATATGGGGCTCGTAAGCCCATAATAAGAAGTTTAAAGTATAAATTGAAAAGTTTTTAATTTGGACCGAGTCTCGATGACTTGAGATTGTTTGTATGCATAAGATCAAGTTAGGTAATGCCTTGTACTTCGCTCCGACGTGGGTTACGGTTATGGGGTGTTACATCTTGGTGCACAGCATAAGTCACATTCATTAGCTAGTCAAGAACCTCAATGGATAAACATTGCTTCTAAGTTGGTTGTTGGAACTTATTGTTGCCATGTACAACATTTGTTTCTGTTTCTTGCATTTTAACTCAGCAATTTGCCTTCATATGGCCTGACTTCTCACATCGATCACACACTACTTTCACCTAACAATCCTGTTTGAGATATCCAAGTTTTCCACACCTGTAACAGGCTTTGGAAGCTCACTTCTGGATTGGTTTCTATCACTCAATGAAGACTTCGAGCAAAAATTCTTTCTCCTTTGATCTTTGACAAACAACACATCTTCTGATTTGGGAGAAAGCTTGTTATTACTTGTCATTTTCTTTATCAAAGCTTCCTGATTAGAAAGAAAATTTTCTAATTCAATAATTGAAGGCTGATTCGCCTACCGTTGAATTAAAGAAACAAATGGCATAAGGTCTTTTTGCAGTCCACTAATAAGATAGCAACGCAAACGTGCATCACCCACTAGCTCTTCTGTTTCCAATTCTAAAATTTCAAAACACAAGTTCTTCACTTTTAAGAAATATTCTTCAATGGACAAATTACCTTAAGTTGTCGCAACCAGTTCATTCTCAAGAAATTGTAACAAAGCTGTATTTTTCTTAGTAATCAGCTTTTGAAAAATCTCCCACACTTGCTTTGGTGACTTTAAATCACGAACATTGTAACACCCCTTACCCGTACCTGAGATCGAGACTGAATACGAGGCGTTACCAAACATGTACTTGAACATTTACGGGAATTTCGGGTTATAAAATTTCATTCTAATATAACACCAATCAAAATTTCCTTATAATATCCCTATTATGGGCCTACGAAGCCCTAAACACACATTGAAAACGATCTGGGACTAAAATCAAGAACTTACGAAAGTTCATAAAAAAATTTTAGGTAAGGCCTTACACGCCCGTGTGAAGGCAATGCACACGCATGTGTGCTTTGGAACATGCCCGTGTCCCCTACCCGTGTGGAATTAATTGAATTTATTTTCTATTTCGAACCTACAGGGGTTTTCACATGGCCAAGCACACGCCTGTGCCCCTGGCCCGTGTCCTTCACACGGCCTAGACACGTCCGTGTGGTCACCCGTGTCCAAAAACTTGAGCATTCTGTTTATGACGTCAGCATGCATTTAGGGGCACACAGCTAAGACACACGCCCGTGTGCTAGCCCTTGTCCTCCACACGGTTGAGACACACGGCCGTGTCTCTACCCGTGTGTTTACTACCATGCATTCTGACTTGAAATTTTTAGGTGCAGGGGACACACGGCCATACCACATGCCCATGGGGCGATCCGTGTGTCACACACGGTCTAGACACACGCCCGTGTGTCTATCCGTGTGGAACTTGTTAGGCTATTTTCCAAGCCTTTGGTCATCCTCTATCATCCACTCACACTTATGGATTCCATAATACATAACAAGACCTGATTGTACACTTACAAATGACCTCAATAAACCTCGTTGCATGTAAACCTCATTTCATCGGTTTTACACATGCTAGGTTATTACCCTTGTAATAAGGATTTCTATGCCTTATGACACTTTTAAGATTGGCTCATTATCATAACTCATTGTCAATTATGACCAAGCCATCCCACGTAGTTTGGTCGCATTCTATGGGTTTAAATGTGATATACCACATTTCATTCCCAATAACACAACTGAACATAAGCTTGTATAAACTTGTGTATACCATGGCCATATATAAATGAATGTGTATACCTTCGCATACTTTCATTTTAGCAAATCAAATGACACATATAACAAAATAAATAAAAGCCCTATACATGCCATTGAACAAAATAAAAGTATCTATATACCAAAGCGGGACAAGTTGATAGTATGTTGACTCTCCAACTGTCTTCCAATCTTTACGAGTCCTCAAGCTCTATAAGACAGGGAAAAGAGAGGGGTAAGCATTTATATGCTTAGTAAGCCTGAGTAACTGAAAAGTAAACTTACTGATTAATTAGCATACAACCATATTAGGCATCAAAACCAACAAGCATGGAATAGTTTCCCCTACCGCATGCACTCAATCAACAAGTTAGTCACATAGCAATGCACCATGTAATTTATCTTAGATGAGTTCATCACTCAACATTTCCATTTATGCATATCTCATATTATCCTATTAAGTTTCTTGGAAATCTCGATGGATTATCCATTTACCGTCAAGCCATAAGAGCGATCATTTCATGTATGCACTCCCGCGAACCTCACATCTTACGACGAGATTACCAGTCCAGGCTAAATCCCCCCGTAATATAAACTCATAAGGTGATGTCGAGATTACCAGTCCAGGCTAAATCCCTTATAGCAACAAACACCCTTAATGAGCTCGGATCTGAATTATCAGTCTAGGCTAAATTCAGACCCTAATCGGATTACCCGTCCGGGCTAAATCCACAATGCACACATATTCTTCGGGAGGCTCGATCACTCAAGGAACACCCGTCCGAGCTAGATCCTTTCTATATTTGAGATCAATGAATTACCTGTCCAGGCTAAATCCTTTCTGCAACACATGCAGGATCTCAAGTCACATGTAAATCATGGTTTATCCATCTAATTTCCCTTTTTAACATCAACCGGGACATTTATCAACATGTCATTTTTAAGGATGCATTTCATGGATTTTCATGCCAATATCAAATGCAATTATCATACATCCACAAATCATGCAATTAGGCATATTATGGGTTTACTTTAAGTTATCCGAACTTACCTGTACTCGTTCTGGTATCGTGTTTCGGTTATTTCGAAACCTTCCGTTTTCCTCGATCGACCTCTGAAATTTGTTCCTCAGGGTCTATAACAATAAAAATGAATCATTAACACCTCACATTATACCTTTCGAGTCAAAATTTCACCCTCGGTCCTAACGACCATTTAGTCCCTAACCTTTTATATTTTTACGATTTAGCCCCTAGGCTCGTATAATGGAATGTATGCAATTTCTACCTTACCCAAGCCTAGCCGAATGTTCTTTCCTCTTATGGAAGCCCTCATTTTTCCATTATTTCACATTTCTACTACATATTTTACACCTTTTGCAAAAAGGTGTTTTTAGGGGTTTTTCATGAAAACCATCTAGAAAAAGATGTTTAATACACATCCAACTTTCATATTCCTCTATAAAACATCAAAGAATAAACATGTCACATATGGATCACTTTGCAAACATGAACCCTAACTCAAAATATGGGTAGAAATGGAGAGAATAAGGTACTGGGATTTTAAAAATACGAAGAACATTAAAAACGAGGCTTGGGAGCACTTACTATTGAGCTTGAAAATGTTGAAAACCCTAGCTATGGAGAGCTTGAGAATTTCGGCTGGATGAAGGAGAAGAATGGCTGATTTTTGGCTTATTTTTCCCATTTTATTTCATTAATATACCAAATGACCAAAATACCCTTCCTTACTAAACTTTCAAATTTTTCCATACATGCCCATTTTTGTCCAAAAACTTAGAATTTGGGAAAATTCTCTTTAAGACCTTCTAATTAATAATCTAAAGCAATTTCATACAAATTGCCTCTAGAATCCAAGTTTTGCAATTTATTCATTTTGGTCCTTATTTTCCAATTGGACACCTTACTCATATAATTTCCTCATGAAACTTTAACACATGCATATGTTCATATTCTAGACCTCATAATAATCATAAAATAAATATTTTGACGTCCGATTTGTGGTCTCAAAATCACTGTTCTAACTAGGCCCTAATTCGGGATGTTACAAACATGGTCAATGTATTCCTTGTTGATCGACGTCTATAAAGAAAAAAGAGCTTTCCCACACTTGATCTTCCATTTTCACCGTAATCCAACATTTTACGGAGTATCTATTGGGATCGATGTTTCATCACCTTCAATAAGATCCCACAAATCCTGCCCCTGTAGAAAAGCTTCCATATATAACTTCTAGTAATTGTAATTATTACCAACAAGCTTTTCTACAGTAGTTCCCGAAGTATGTTGGTTGAGTAATAATATTAAACACTTTGTAATAACTTAGCTCTGATACCAGTTGACACAAATGTACACAGTAGAAGTGGAAATAAGAAGAAAGTTGTTATTACTCAATCAAGATAATACAAGAAAATAGAAATCTAAAGTGCTGCACCTTGACTAAGAGTAAGTCATCTATTTAAACAAAATACCTCCTAAAATATCTCAACTAATTTGATTTAGAGTAGCTAACGTACTTCTATTTTATTTGCACAAATAAAAGACCGAAATTGTTAACTGACTCCTACAGAAATAAATATCTTAACCAATTCAAGTAGCAATAAGTTACAGTAAATTTCGACAGACATGGTGTGCACAGGATTGGAGTCCAAATTTATATATTATTGTAAGGGTAGTGATAAATTGTAAGTTTTTTAATTTAAGCTATCATAATGAAACTACGTAGTTCACCCTTTAAAAGAATAGTGATAAATTTCAAATTTATATATTAATTTTAATTTAATGTGTAATTTGATATATAAATTTTAATTTAATGTAATTATACACAAAATTTTTTATCGTGGTTCAAGTGTGTATATGAAACTTTAATTTTAATTCAATTAGATGCATTTAAAGAAATAAATATATTAATTTATTTTTATATTGGATCAACATGATTATTTGTTTATGTAATATATTAATAATTGTGTTAATAGTTTATAAGAATCGGATAAATTTTTAATTTTATGTATAAAATTACATATTAAATCAAAACTCATATATAATTTTAAAATTTATCGAGAAAATATCAAATTCAAAACTTAAAAAAATTTGAAAAACTCAATCATCCTCAATGCATTGGTTAAAACCTCAACAACCATCTTATAAATCAGAATTTTTTCATATTAATTTTATGCTTGATGAAGTTGAATTTTTTAAGTGATCATCGATTTAATTTGTCGATAATAAAAACATGTAAAATTTGAATCAATTATGATTTTGTAGTTTGATCTGGATATGAAAATTTCATTTTAATAATTATATTATTAATTAATTAAAAGTAGTTTCAAGAAAAATCTTGTGTTGCTTTCTTCTCATAAAAAAATCTGTATAACTATTATCATTTACAAATATTCTACAAAATGATTCGGTGTTAACCAGTGTATTATATTTACTATAACTTTTTTTTTAAATATATATATGATTTCTCATTTTTTTTAATGATTTTCTAAAATATCTTAATCTAACATAAGTTCAACTCTAATTTGAATCATTAAGTTTTTCTAAAATAATCAACTTTGAAAATGATTGCATAGGTAACAACAATTAACCCAATAAATTTTCCTAAAATGAAAGGATATTAGACATTTGGTTTGATGCTCCAACTTGTCAAATTCCCCAAAATATTTAAATTTCAATTCTTAGTATTTAGTATATTAGTGTTGTGTTTTTTTATAGGGATAAATCTTAAAATTATACATGAATTATGGTTTGATGTGCAATTGTATACATAAATTTTAATTTTGTACAATTTTATACATAAATTTTTATTTGATCTAATTCTTGTAAATTATTAGCATAATTATTTATATAACATCATTTTATATTTATTTATTGCATGCATAAATAATTATATTTATCCAATATGAAAATAAATTAATGTATTTATTTCTTTAAATGTGTATGATTAAATCAAAATTAAAGTTTCAAGTATACATTTGAACCACAATTAGAGTTTCATGTGTATAATTGCACTAAATTAAAGTTCATTTATAATTACACATTAAATCAAAGTTCATATATAATTTTTGAGATTTATCCTTTTTTTTAAATATCTATTTTAAATATTTTATTATATTTTTATAACATACTTGTCAATTCTTAATTCTTTTTAGGGAGTCTAAAAATTTCATTGACAGTATACAAAATATTTTCTTTTATATGTATATTTGTTATACTGTCAATGAAATTTTTAGACTCCATAAATAAGATTGAAAGTTGACAAATATGTATAATAAAATATTAAAAGAGTCAATATTAAAAATATATATGTGAAAATTTTTTAAAATTATTTAACTATAATGAAAATCAAGCTAGGTTGATACTTTAAATGAGCACAAGGTTACTTAAAATAATAATTTTTATTTTTTTTACAAATCCTATTTATAGGAAGGTTTGAAACATAATTCATAGCAAAATATAATGGGAAATTTGTAGGTTGTAGCTCCAAATTTGGGAAAAAAGAACAACCAAGTTTTGGTGAAGCCCCAAGCAAGCATGGGGTCCTACGTAATTTAACAGCCAGCGGATGTTTTTTAAGGCTACTTATTAAGCCTAGCAGCGTGGAAGAAGTCTCTCAACTCCATACGCGCTTCTTCTTCTACCATCAGATAAGTTTAAAGTTCAGGCTGCGGTCCAAGGCTATGGTTACATTTACATCCAATCACAACACCAACCTCTCACAAACATTGCCCTTTGATAAAGCCAATGGCTATACAGTGAAGAAGAAAGAAGAAGACGGAGAAATTGGAGTATTCGGAGCTGAAAAATACTTCAATGGAGCAATAGATGCTGCTGCCGGTAGTGGTCCAAGACCAACAAAATTGATCCCAAAGAACTTGGAATATTGTTCGAATCAAGAAGAGATCACCAACCCAGAGCCGATGAAGCCATTGATCCACGCTCCAAGCATTCGATCTGAATCAAGCTGGAGCAGCCAAAACCCTTTACTCCATACTGTTATCCAAAACCCTCCTCAGCAAAAACCCAGTAAGTCCATAACTGCAAAGAGCTTTCTTTCTTGCCTTCCTGCCTGTAAATGCTACTGTTTCGATAGAAGCTCCATTGATATCGAGGTTGGTGAAATAAGTTTCAAGAGACCTAATGGTGAGGTAATACTTCAAAGCAAGCAAAAAAAAACAGCTGCAGGCATTAAAGAAGACCTTTTCACTTTCCCAACAATGAATCCCGCTGTGGGCATTCGGCCTGTTAGAGTGCCACTACAAGGAGATGTGGATGAAATCGGGAGGAAATCGTTGGAGGTTTTCGGGTCCCCTGTTCTTGGAATTGGAAGGCGAAACAAGTCTTTGAACCTTGAGAGGAGGCTCAAAATGTTGTCTTGGGATCATCATGCTATTCCAAAAGTTGAAGAAACTGAGAACTCTAAAGCTAATTGTAATGATACCGAAAGTGATGCTAGTTCGGATTTGTTTGAGATCGAGAGCCTAACGGGAAAACCCAATTACGCACCGAGCGAGGCCAGTATAGAGTGGAGTGTGGTCACTGCAAGTGCAGCTGATTTCTCGGCCATGTCGGACTATGAAGAGGGAAGGCCGTCGATGACTTTACCGAGCCCAATAAAAACATTTTACACCAACACTACGAAAATTAACAAAGAGAGGCCACGGTCGGGTGGTCTATTGGGGTGTAACAGCTCGAAAACTGTTAAAATCGCCAGAGATGCACACAAAACAAATCAGAAGGCAGGTTTAGACTCGAGGATGCGCCGTGTGTCGGACTCCTACATGCCTGTCACGAGATTTAGAGCGGAAACTAAACTCGAGGCCGGTGCTTTTGAACCTACACGAACGCCGCAGATTCTCCCCACTCGCTCCCTTCCTGTTCCCCATTCACATTCGCCACAGCAAGCTTCACATCTGCTGTATATTCAGTAGCCTGGAATACCTTGGCGCTGGCGTTTATCTTAGCACATGTAAATTTTGCATAACTTATTATCAGGAAGTTTACTACTATGAATCTATTGTAGTTGTATTGAATTCCATAAAATCAAGCTAATTACTAGTAAAGTTAAACCAAACGGAGTAATTTAAAATAAAATAAAAAACTTCATTGATATAAATAACCTTACAAATCTAAAAAAATCTCTAATACCTAGAAATAATGGTGAGCAAAACTCAATTCGAATTAAAAAATAAAAAAAAATTTGAATTTCAAGTTAAATTAATCAAGTTATTCGAGATGAAAGTTAATAACAAATTTGATTACGGTGGGTGACAATAGTTACAAGGATCCAAAGGCATTTTTTTTAATTTAACTTAAACAAATATATTTGATTCAATTCGATTCGAATTCCATCTCACTCGAATCGATTTGAGAAAATTTTAAATCAAGTTAGGATAATAAAATAGGATTCGTCAACTCAATTAACTCAAAATTTTTTCATTCAATTCAATCGAACACTCACCCCTACTTAGAAATGAAAAGTCCAAAGCTAAAATGACAGTTTTGTAAAATAATAATAATAATAAGTTGAAAATATGAGATCAAAATCGTATGATACATGGCGTCTCTATTAGTTTCTCTCAATGAAGATGGTAAGGATGAAGGATGTAAGACCGATGATGTGGATTCGAACGTGGTAATGGCAATGGATATGGATCCAAATCCACCGTTATCTTGAAAGGAGAGGTTGATTGAGAGAAATTCTAGTGAGTTGAGACAAAAGAAAGACTCTATTACCTTTGAGGAAGACGGTGAATTTATCCTTGAGGTAGGAGATACCGTGAGATCTTTTGTCAATGGAATTCCATCAATCATTTTTTAATTAAGGAAATGGCTTACACTATGATTATCAAGCTTTTAAGCAGGAGCATCGGGTTTTCCGCTATTCAAAATAGAGTCTAGCTTTGTGCTAGCCGATTCAGCCATTTAAGTTGACGGATATTGCTAATGGCTATTTTCTGGCCAAATTCCAGAATTTGGAGGACTTTGAAAGAGTGCTCTCTCAAGGTCCTTGGATTATCTATGGCCAATATCTGACAGTACAACCATGGTCCATTGAGTTTGACCTTTCTCAGACTTTCCCAAGTGTGGTTATGTCATGGATATGGTTTCCAAGGCTTCCAGGATACATGTACAAAAAGAAAATTCTTTGGAAGATTGGAAGGTTGGTTAGAAAGGTCGCTAAGTTGGATTTTAACACTAACAACAAAGCAAGGGGCAAATTTACACGAATGGTTGTTTATGTCAATTTAGATAAACCTTTGGTTTCGCAAGTTTTAATTAACAGAATTTTGCAAAGAATCGAAAATGAGTATTTACCTATAGTATGTTTCTCGTGTGGATGTTACGGCCATGTGAAAGAGATGTGCTTAATGAAAGAGAAACGTCCAGATCTGGTGGTTAGGGAGAAGCGCTCAAATCCGGTGGTTGGGGAGAATACAGTTGGTAGAAGAGATTAGCCATCTACTACAGTAGTGGCCGGCGACGGTAAAACTGATGATTCCAAGGTTTATGGTCCATGGATGTTGGTAGAAAGGAAAAAATAGGCGTAATTATAGGGATTTCGGGAAGATATGAGTCGAAAACCAAGGAGGTTATCTATTAAATTCAGATTTGATGCCTTAGAAACCCTTAATGGGAAGGAGAAAATTCAGGAGGTAGCTGTGGGGAACATAAGAAAAGAGGGGGAAATGGAGCAAGGACTTCAAAAGGGTCAAAATATTTTGACAGTAATAGGGCTTTTGTTTCTTCATTTAACAGGCAAGTTAATTCTTTGGGTCATAGCTTAATTGAGCTAAAATGAAAAGTAAAGGTTGGCCAAAAGATTGAGGTTTCGGTTGAGAAAGACATGAAGACCCAAGGAAGAAAACCAAAGTTTGTTAATGAATTGGGCTTCACTAATTTAATTAAAAAGGTTGGAAAAGAGGGAGGCCCAAATTTTCCAACTAGGTTAGATGCAACAGATGCAGTGGGTCAGTTAGAAGCAGGTTGTTTGTTGTTTGTTTCGGATGGGGCTGCTTTTACAGGAAATATCGAGACTTATGTGAAACACGTTGATGGTGGAAAAATGATGATTCCTTTCTTTAATGCTGGAACTGACTCTTTTGTTTCCTCCGATTACAACCTGACTTTTGAGTAAGTATTGGAGTTGTCGGTGATGTTGAAAAATAGAGTTTTTTCTTCCAAGCATTTGGCAATCATATTTAAAGAAAATATTCTCCTTAAATCAATGGCTACTTTGGGCGATGGTCAAAGAGAAGATATGGGGGGTAGGCATGGATCTGCTGGTGTACGCTTTGCTAGAGGAAAGATAGGTAGTGGATGAAAAAGTAAAAAACTCAACAAAACTATTCGTTGTAAAGGGAATCTTTTTAAAACTACAGATAATCGAGTTCTTTTGTCTAAATTAGTAAGTAGTTTAGTTGAGCTGTTAAGTTCTCAGATTAAATAGAGAGTTGAAGTTGATGGCCTTATGGAGGCTGAATAGTAATTAGAGGACAAAGAGACACTTAGACAATAAGTGAGGTTTACTTTGTTTAATCTTTAATAATGGGTTTGAATTTTTTTGTCTTTTCGTGGAATTGTCAAGGGTGTACAAATATGAAATTTTATCGTATTTTTAAGGAATATTTTTTAGAGAATAAACTAGAAATTGTTAGTCTGGTGGAACCAAGGGTTAGTGGAGGTAAAGTTAATGGTATTATAGCTAAGTTGGGTTTTTAGTGCTCTCATCGGGTTGAAGTGACGAGTTTTTTAGAAGGGGTTTGGATTGGCTGGAAAAGCGCGATTATGCTAGAGGTGGTCCGTAATCATCCCTAGTTCATTTTGGTTAGAATTCGTAGTTGTAATTCTCATCTTTATGTCTTCCTCGCCTTTGTATATGGTAGCCCAAATAAACAGAAAAGGAAAATGCTTTGTGAGGAGCTAAAGTCTTTTGTTCCTTCTGATTCAACTGCTTGGATGGCAATTGGAAACTTCAATGTTATTTTATCATCTGATGAGAAAAAATGAGGGGTTTCTTGTCGAAAAAGGTGTCTTTCTTTTGGTGAGTTTATGAGTCTAATAGTCTGCATGATTTTTGAGAGGCTTGATCGAGCTTTGAGAAATGATGCTTGGGTTTAGAATTTTCTGAATTGTATGGTTACTCATATGGTGAGAATCAAGTCGGATCATAGACCCCTTCTCCTTAAATTTAATTAGGAGTTTTCCTTTCTTAGAGGGAGGCCTTTTTGGTTCTTGGTGAGATGGGCTAAGCATTCGAGCTTTTCTGATCTACTTAAAAAATCTTGGAAGTATGATGGTGATATGCTTGAGTCCCTTTCTAATTTAATTGTCAGTTTCATATTGGGGTGTGCAAAAAGAAATTGACTAATTCTTTATCTAGGATTAAAAATGTGTTGGAACGTTTGGATTTAGTTTTTTTGGCTCAGAAGGAGATGCAGATTAAGGAGGAGATAGAATCTATTCTATTTCATGAGGAATTATTGTGGAAACAAAATCTCATTGGCTTAACTTAAGGGATCGAAATATTAGATTCTTTCATAGACGCACCTTACAAAGGAGGAAGGCTAATCATATTACCGCTTTGTATAACTAGGCAGCGCAGTGGATGTATGATCCAAATAATATTCAAGTTGAGGCGGTTAGTTTCTTTTACAATTTATATAGGGAGAGGTCAACTTTCGAGGGATTTTTGTCTCCAAGTTCTTTTCCCCAAATCAACCAATGTGATGGGAAATTCTTGGGGGAAGCCATTTCTAGTGATGAAATTAAGTCTACGTTGTTTGATATGGCTCCTTTAAAAGCCCCAAGTAGCGAATATTTCCATGCTTTCTTCTTCCAGAACCAATGGGAAACCATTGGTGGATCAATCTATGACTGGATTAAAGGTGTGTTTAATGGTGGTTCCATTTACCAGGGATTGAATAATACACTCTTTATTCTCATCCTTAAGGTTTCTAATCCTAAGGATATTTCTCAATTTAGACCTATTAGCCTTTACTCAGTCTTATATAAATTGGTCATGAAAATTATAACTAATAGGTTCAAGTTGGTTTTCCCTAAAATTATTGGTCAAGAGTAGGTTGGATTTATACATCTCTAACAACATTTTTATAGACTAGGAGGTCATACATTGTATAAAGGCCAAAAATAAAAGATGGATGGGAGTTAAAATCGATTTAGAAAAAGCCTATGATAGATTACGTTGGGACTTCATTGATGGATCTCTTCAAGTAGCTGGTATACTGAATTTTTTCAAGAAAGTAATCATGTTAGCCATTTCAAACTCTACCTTGCAAATTTTGTGGAATGGTGTACTAACGCTAAGTTTAAGCCTTCTAGAGGGGTTAGACAGGGTTGTCCGTTATCTTTATATTTGTTCGTGTTATGTATAGAATTGCTAGGACATAGCATTCAATCGATAATTTCTAGCAGTAGCTGGAGCCCTATCAGATTATCTTATTCGGGGCCATATTTATTGCACATGTTTTTTTTGCGTATGATTTGGTAGTTTTTGCTAAGGTATATTTGAAGCATGTTATGGTCCTCAAGGAAATTCTTAATAGTTTCTACAATCTCTCAGGACATCGGGTCAATGTTTGAAAAAGCATTATTTATTTTTCTAGTGGCATGGAGGATGATTTCAATGATAGATTGAGTAGTATTCTTGGTTTTCAAAAGGTTCATAACCTTGGTACTTACTTGGGCATGCCACTATTTCATAACAGGATTACTTGCTCTATATTGAGGTTTGTTATGGAAAAGGTGTGCAACAAACTAAATTACTAGGATACTAAGCAACTTTCAATTGCGAGTAGAGTTACCCTTGCTCAATCCTTTCTTTCTATATCGAATTATTATATGCAGTCTATGTGGATCCCTAAAGGTGTTTGTGAGGAAATTGAACAATTGGCAAGACAGTTTATTTAAGGATCTTCTAATGGATGAAGGAAAATATCTTTGGTTAATTGGGATTTTATCTGTCAACCTCGTGCATGTGGAAGATTAGGATTTAGGCATCTAGAAGACCAAAATTCCTCCTTATTAAAGTTGAGATTCAATTTAGTTTCCAAGGATGATGCTTTATGGGTTTGAATTCTTAGATTGAAGTACAGGATGAAGGAAAATATGCCTGAAAGCATAGCACGAGGAAGATCTTTAGCCGTATAAAGAGCCAGTGCTAAGGTATGGCCTTTGTTACGTGAAAACTTATGTTGGTCTGTGGGGGTTGATGATTCTATTAGATGCTAAAAAGATCCTTGGATCCCAAACTTAGGAACCTTGACAAATTACTTGTATTCTCAAAATAATCTTGTGTTGGACTAGTTATTGTGTGATATGGTTACTAATGATGGTTTATGGAATTTAAACTTGTTTAGGGTCTAGTTGTTTAAAGATGTTGTTAAGAGAATTGTAAGCATTCCTCCCTCTTATCCTTCAGCAGGGGATGACAGAATTAATTGGCTTGGAACCTCGACAGGTTCATTTACTATTAAAAGTGCATACATGTCACTCTATGAAAATACATGGAACACGAAGGATAGATGGTGGAAGACTATTTGGAAGTTTCAAGGACCTCAAGTGTTCGCCTTTTTTATGGCTTGTGCTCAAGCAACGCCTCCTCACTAATGTGGAAAGGTTACGAAGGGGCATTGGGCAAAATGACTCTTGTTCGTCATGTCGACATGGGAATTAAGACTTAATCCATGTTCTAGGGATTGTCCAACTAGTAAAGAAGTGTGGCTAAGTGGCGTTACCTGTCAGACTCCAGAACAAGTTTTTTTCTAGTAATCTGTTCGAGTGGATGGAGACCAGTTTGTGTTCTTCAATATGGTTGTCAAATGTGGGGGTTCTCTAGTCTAGCCTTTTCATTTTAATCGCATGGCGCATATGGAAAAACAGGAATCTCTTTATTTTTCAAGGAATAACTTGGAATTCTGCTGAGATTATTAAGTCTTTCAATGAGCTGGGCAAAAAAATATATTGGAGCACTTAAGCAGGATTCATTTGGACACCTTAAATCTTCTCATAGGCTTGTACAGACAGGTAACTAGATTCATTTATATACTAATGGAGCTATTAAGTTGAATGCAGGGCGAGTTGTTGTCGGGGTGTGGTATACAAGCAAAATGGTCAAGAGATCGCTAGATACAATCGGTATTTGGGATTTTGCTCAGTTTTTTTTTGTTAAACTCTGAGGAATTTTAGATGGTCTAACTCTCATACAAAGAGTGGGGCACAAGAAGGTTTTGATCCATATAGATAACTTAAAGATGGTCAAAGGTCTTCAAGATATTCATCTGACTGAATTAACTCCAGCCTTGGTTAGAAAGATACATATGATTTTACAGACCATTGAGCAATGGGAAATCAAGTATATTCCAAGAAAGAGAAATCCAGTTGTGGATTGATTAGCCAAGATGGCATTAAAGAGGAACTGTAATAGCCTATTTTCAGTGGAATCGGAACAGTGGTTTCAGGACCACAAATCTGAGTCAAAAAGAAAATTTATTTTAATATTATTGTATAGTTTGCATTATGATAGGAATGTTATATGAAAATTTTGATAAGAAAATTTTATTTATTACATGCTTAATTATGGAAAGGACCAAATTGCATAAAATGCAAAAGTTGAGTTCTAGTAGCTATAAGTATCAAATAGCTATGGAATTCAAAACTTAAGGTCCTTAAATGGTAAATAGACCATTAAGAAAAGTTACTAGATATTTATGATGAGTCATCCATGGAAATTTAACAAAAGAAAAGGATGAAATTGGAAAGAAAAAGATGATAGGAATATCAATAATAAAATAAAAGAAAAATATCAATATATATCATCTTCCCCAAATATTTTCTATGGAAACCCTAGGAAAGAGAGAAACATTCAAGCAAACTTCATGGCTTAATTAGGTAAGTATTTTTGTCTCGTTTTTAGTAATTTTTATATTTTCGAGTTCGTAATAGCTTAATTTATCTATTTTGGGGATTAATTTGTAAAGATATCAAAGTATAGAAATTTTTCCATGGATGAATATGCTAAAATTTTGAAATTTATGGTAGAAAATGAAAAGTTGTTGATAGATAAACAACTTTTACAAAGAGAATTTTGATGAAATTATGATTTAGGGACTAAATTGAAAAATTGTAAAACCCATGGAAAATTTTTTATTTTTGGTGAAATTCATGGACTGTTATTAAGACATGTAAAAATTAGTTAGGCTTGGAATAAGGGTTAAATTACATGGATTTTATTTTCCGAGCCTAGGGATAAAATTGTCATTTATAAAAAGTATAGGGGCAAAATGATAATTTTTCCTAGGAAGTGAATTGAGTTCAATTGAGTATGAAACGGATTAAATTGATGTTAAATTCATCTATATAGATCCGAAAATATCAAATAAAGAGTTAGATCGAGGAAAAGAAAAGGTGACGAATTAATAGATTATCATATACGAACAAGTGTCGAGGTAAGTTCATGTAACTAAATTGTGTTCATTTTTATGATTGAATTGAGTGTGGTATGTATTTATGTGAATTATATAAATGTTATAAATGTATGAAATAATCACATGTCCGATAATGTCCGAAAAATGTTAAGTTCCGTTTGAATAATGAAATTCGATGGATACATGATTTCCCATATTGAATGTGGTCCTGCATATGTTGCGGATAGAATATAGCTCGGACGAGCAATCCTGTTATAAGCCCTCTCGAGCGTCTTGTTATATAGTTCCTGCGAGCATCCTGATTGGCAGTGATCTTGCATGTGTTACGCACTACCACAACTCTTTGTGAGCGTCCTGTTTCACGATTCGATCAATTGTGGTCCAGCATTTATTGCGGACACAAACACAGCTCTTCGTAAACGTCCTGATATAAGCTCTTATGAGCTTCCTAATATGGCTCGCTTGAACTCCATGTTATGTTATCCGAAGCTCCCTGTTAATAACTCTTCGAAGTTACCTATTAAGCTCAATGAGCTTCCTGTTCTAAACTCTTATGAGTTTCCTGTTTAGCCCAGATAAGCGTCATGTTACATGGCTCATCTGAGCATCCTGTTATACGGCTCGAGAGTGTGCTTCCTGATTATGTGCCCAAAAGGGTACCTCTGTATATGAATTTACGGATCACTGATTTGTATACCTCGAGTATACTATTTAGGTATCCATCGATATTTCAACGATTCAACGGATAAAACTCCTGATGAAAGAAAATATAAGCTAAATATGAGTTATCTCTCAAATACCCTGAAATACTTGGAAATTTTTATATGATGAACTCATCTCTGTTTCCTTGATATTCATGAGAATTATAAGACTAACTTGTTTGATGAGAACTTATGCTTAGGCATTTGGCTAAAATGTTTTGGGATGCATGTTATATATATTTATTTATACGAGCATGATTGGTAAGTTAAATTCTTATTATACGAACTTACTTAGCATTGAATGCTTACTTTGTTTAATTTTCCTCTGTTTTATAGTGCTCAAAAGCTCACTAAGATTGGAAATCGATCGGAGCATCATCACACTATCCTTCATCCTGTTTTGGTACAAGTAGCAAACTTATTTTATTATAATGGCATGTATAAGCTAAGTTAGGTAAAATGATGAAATGTTTGGTTCTAACTAGCCATTGGAATGGCTAGTGGAAAGTATATTTTGATGTAATTATATAAGGCCATATTATGTTTGATGTGTATTGGAATGGCTAAATGGTAAAAAATATATATAAAACAAATGATGAATGGATTTGAGATAGTATAATTGAATAACTTACAAATAAACATAAATGTAATTGTGGAAATTTAAACATTTGATCATATGTGTTAACATAACATATATAATACTTATTTTTGGCTTGGTTTATATGTACCAAATTGGTTTGAAAAATATGTTGAAGTGTTCATGTAGGTGCAAGGTAAAAAGGGTGAAAAATAAGGCTTGGAAAAATGGTCTTATTTTGTCCACACGAGTAGACACACGGACGTGTGTCTCAACCGTGTGTGACACACGGCCATGCGCACAGGCATGTGGTTTGGCTATGTGTCCCCTGCATATTAAAAATTAAGAAACAGAATACTCAGAATTGAGCACACGGACAGAGACACGGACGTGTGTCTCAACCGTGTGAGACATACGGCCCAGCACATGGACGTGTGTCCTGGCCGTGTAACCCTTGCACCTAATTTTTGTAAATTAAATTGTCCATATGGTCTAGCACATGGGCGTGTGGCTGGCCGTGTGACCCAAGTCAGAGAGTTACACGGGTAAGGACACGGGCTAGAACACGGCCGTGTGCCTCACATCGAATGCCAACACGGCCTGGGACACGGGTGTTTCATTGGCCGTGTGAGCCACACGGCCTGGCCACACGGACGTGTGTCCCCTGCACCTAAGAAAAATTTTGAGATTTTGCGAAAAGTTTTTGTGAATCCGGTTTAGTTCTGACTCGATTCTAATATGTATTTTGGACCTCGATAACCCATATAAGGGACATTTTGATTGATTGTGATTAATTTTCGGAAATGAATATTAAAAGATGTAAATTAACTGTAATTGATCAGTAAACTCTAGTAATGCTACGTAATCCTATTCCAGCTACAAATACGGGTTAGTACAGGAACTCAACTATGCAAGTGTTCAAAGAGAGCCCAAAGGAGCTAGCAGCTGTTGTTAAGATTGCTAGAGTAACAAATTATTCATTTATGTTAGATTAATATAGTTTGATTGTTATTTATTCACCAAAAAGAAAGTCCAAAGCTAAACATATCATAGAAATTCGGTATCATCGTCTAACCAAAAGTTTGACTATATAGAATAAATAGAGAGAAAGGAGAATTATAAAAGCCTTCAGAATATTAAAGTCTATATTGAATGGTGTCTACGTATAGATCAAATAGTCCCAAGCGTTAAGTCCTGTAATAGACTAATAAACCTGTCGAACCCTCTTATCTTGAGATACAAAGGAAGACAAAAACTCGAATCCTATGAAGGGGTGATGCAACTCTATGAAATCTTTGCCCAAAAAGAGTCGACGACCTATTTCGAGGCAAAGAAATTATTTCTCTGAAAAAGAAGAAACAATTTAGTTTTTACTTTGGTTTGTTTACCCATGGAGAGAATTAATTTTCCTTACTAGAAAGTTAAAATTGTATTTGTGTGATTGATTCAGGAATTTATAACTTACCTTCTAAATAACCTAGAGCTTGAAATAGTAGAAAAAATTATTTTGGTTGAAAGCTAAGAATCGAAAGGTCATACTAAGCGAATAACATAAGTATTAATTTTTTATAAAATTTTATAATCATAAGTAACACAATGATTCAATTTTAAGAAATTTTTAAAAATTTTACTATGCAAACAAATTATTTTCTAAACCTATTTTTTCAATACATGATCCTCATAAAGCACAAGTTTTATCCATTCACAAATTTTGATAATTTTTTTTCTCAAAGTTTCATTATATAGACCATGATGTAAATGATCATTAACTCACTAAATGATTTAAGTCACTTTGGCAAGACCTTTATTTGAGTTTCATTTACATCAACCATGTAATGTCTTTAACAAGATACCCTTGACAATTGATAAGAGTTATGATTCTATATTTATAAGTAAAGTCACACTATGCATATGTTGCATACCCAATGTATAGACTTACTCGCTTACTACATTAAGTACGTGTTGGCATACAAAACATCAAAGTATATGTGTAGTCATATATTTATTCAAGTTATACGCACAATGAACATCACAAGTGAATTTATATATAAACAGATTTAAGATCATTCAACTTAGGTTTAGTACAATGCATTACTAGTTTAGACTAATACATTTATGTCTCTAGCTACTTGGGAGTTATTTTCATTCTAATAGCCAAGAAAAACTATCTCCCTATGTGGACTTTATTCACAATAAGTTAGTTGCTCCTCGTAACCACATGAAATACAAACACATTTAGATTACCAAGTTGTCTTTTACATAGAAAGACCCCTTTGTTATGGTATTTTCTCGTAATTCAACATGGGTAACTAGTGAGCGATGTTTACCTATACCATTTGCTTTATACCGTTTGCTTTATATGCAAACTATTGACGATACACTAACATAAAGATAATTAAATAACACGTGTGTATTTTCATTAGTAATTAACTCAAATGTTGAAAGTAATTTACATCAAATATGATGAAATTGCAAGGCACAAAAGCCTAACAATTGTTTATTGGGACTTTATCTTGGTTATATTATAGGTTATTCATGCTCTCAAGTAATTCATAACAATGATTTGTGGTCACTGACAAACATCTAGGTTTTCCATCTCTATCAATGGTGGTTTAGTGGGGTAGCATAAATGGACTAAGAGAGTGAGACTAGGGGATCCACTATCCCTTTCTTTTTTTTGCACTAGTAATGGAAGTTCTATCTTCTCTTCTTGATCATGCTACTAAGATAAAAGTTTTCTCTTACCATCCCAAAACCTCACAAATTTGAGTTTTATTAATGACTTGTTGATCTTTGCTAAAGGCGAACTCAACTTAGTGGAAGGTATCCAAGCTACTTTGCATCAATTTTATTTGTTGTCGGATCTTCAACCCTATAACTCAAAAAGTGATCTATTTTCATCTAAAATTCATATCGTTACTAGATTTTAACCGGGCTCACTGCCTACGCAGTATTTGAGAGTACCCTTGGTTACAAGACAGCTAACAATGAAATACTGTGAGCCACTTATTAGAAGTTTGCAAGCCAGTATTAAAAGGTGGGTAGGGTACTAAGAACATTTTATTCTGGAATATGGCATGTATACTGAGAAACCTTTGCGTCGTTTTTCATCAATGCAGGTTCGCTATGGATAGCATGGGTGCAGCAGTATATGGTTAAAGGATAATATCCATATCAGCTTCCTATTACTTCAACCAATAGTTAGAACTGGAGAAAAACTCTAAATCTCAAGCAAAAGGCACAGGGTTTAATTGCACAAGTTAAGAGTAGATGTGCATGGCCCTCCCCTGGGAACAAATACTCTGTAGCCACTGTTCAGAATGATATCTGACCTCGAGCTGACATGTATTCATACATAAACAAATTCATAATTTTAAACTAGGATAGTTTCTATTGTATTCATACATATGGTTCAATGGAGAAAGCTATGAAAACGGTGAACTTTCAAAGCAAGAACAGACATACTAAAATCACCATCCGGACACCTAACTGTGAAAGAGGAATGTTATTAATTGGGCAACCAACTCATTAATAAATTGGTCCATAGCATGTTAGCCACCGTTCCCCACATTTTACATCCATTTTTCCTACATCTTCACATCAGATTCTTGTTGTGCTTAACCATAATCAAATCAACATCAATTTTTATTAAAATTCGAATATTTTAACCTGATTAATTCATATTTAAACCCAAAGTAATAATAATGAATCAACAATTTAAATATGTTCATTCTCAAAATAAATTGATTCGAACCCAAAACTCACTCAAACCTCAAACTAATTTAAACTTGAAATTACTAAAATCTGAAATTATCCAAACCCATAATAAGATGACTGAAAAAGTTGAATCTTAAACTTCAATGACCCAAACCCAAAACTACCCAAACATAAAAAATAAAAATAAAAAAAAATCTAACTCAAAATTAACTCAAATTCGAACTAAAATTATCCAATTCATATTGACTCAATCTAAAATTAACCAAATTTAAACTGTACTTTGCCCCTCGGGACCATTAGGGAAATAACAGCAAAAGGCAGCCATGTGCATAAGGAGATCAAGAAATGAATTGGGAAGGCAAAGGTAGATGTATAACATAAATGCAACAGATCATGAATACGACTATGGAGAACATAATGATGAAAACAACATATTCTGTGGTCACAATTTCACAGACAAAACCAGCAAGCAAAAGTCTGCTGTTAGATTATATGGGCAAGGGGAATCCCTATGATGTTGCTTAGGTATAGACAAACCAATCTGACGAGTTGGATTGATTTTGAGTCTGTTAATTTAGATGAAATCAATCAGAATTTAGATAATTTGAGTTGGTAATTAATTTTGATTAAGGTTATTTTTGTCTCGAGTTGTTTCAGATCTTGTCATTTGAGCTTGGCACTAAAACTTTAATTATTTCAAGATTTGGGTGAGATTTGAATTATTTATATTTCTTGTCAAATTAAATTGGGTCTAATTTATTAAATCGGATTGAATTTTTAAAATTGAAGCATCTTTTTACAACAAAAACATAGGAGATAAAAGCTGTGCTTTTCAATTGGACCACCCGAAAAGGAATGTCATTTAAAACTAAAATTAGCTTTCTTTATGTGGGGAAGAAGATGTAATGGTAAATGGAACAAAAAGGATTTTCTTTTTTAATTATAGAAATGGACCAAATGAATGCACAATCATATATATATATATATATATATATCTTTGTCATCCAAAATATATTTTTATGAAATTGAAAAACACGTATAGGAACGTCCCTTTAAAGAAGAGAGGAAGACAAAATTATTATTCCAAATATAGGGAAAATGGTTGGTTCTTAATGAATAGATAGGTCCCTCATTTTTGCCTCACATTATGACCGAGGCTTTGAAAAAAAAAAAAACATTGAAATAAAGGAGTTCTCGGATCCATGTACATTCCTTTGGGTATTTTTAAGTGAAATAATACAATTATTTTGGATCATTATTACCACCTTCATTGCGAATTTACGAGGAAATTAACTTCATCGTTTAATATTGTTTTATAATTGATAGATTTTGGGTTTTATTTTAATATTAAAGTAATTAAAATTGTTGGTACATATTTGTTCAACACATGAAATGAATTTCAAAATTCATTAAAGCTTAGACATAAAATTGGGTTTGGGTCAATTTCAAGTTTAGCTCATTTTAATTTAGATTGCTAAAGTTTAAGACTTGAATTTTACTTTTTTTTTTCTTTTTGGATATAGACATTATAAGTACAATCATTTTAGGTTCTAATCATTCCAGTTGCACAAAGTTGTAGTTAGTACTGACGGTAAATATCATGAAATGCGGTGGCAAAGCTAAATATTTTTGAGGGCTTAAAATTAAGTTATATATTTTAGTGAAAGCTAAAATTACAATTTTAACATTGTATTTATTTATATCTTTTTAGCTTTTAGAACTAAATTGATATTTTTATAATTTTTAAACAAGTCAAATTGTAATTATATGTATTAATTTATAAATTTTAAAGGGTTTAAAGTGTAATTTCTTTATTTAACCTGCGCCAGAGAGGACAGTTTTTGAGTTTTAGACCTTACAATTTTTTTTTTTTAGGAAACTTTCATTAATTCTTCCTATTTTTTAAAAATTTTTAATTAGACTTCCAAAAAAAATTTAAAAAATCTGAAAATTTTAATTAGATCCAAAAACTTACTGGAATGTTCCACTGATGGAAATGATCATCAACCGTTTTGACAGTCGCGAACGTGGAGTAAAATATGGAAGTTCGAGCCGACGTGCTGCAGAGGATATATGATAAACCGCCGTCGACCATGTCAAGGAGAAGCACTTCCAGCCGATGATTGTACAAAGCTCCGAACATGTGCGAGAAGGATAACTTGTTCTCGTGAAAATCTTATTCAGAAAAATATTGCCTAGTACCCAAAACCACCATTGCCAAAACCAAACTGTCTAGCTAGAGCAAAAGGAAGGTGATGGCTGCAGTGTTGCAGCCGAGTTGCCTACACGTGGTATGTATACTTCAAATCTACAATACATAAATAATTTCACAGCTGAAATTGCTTAATATTTGCTTAGCTAAGGCATGAAATATTTGAATCCATTAACAACAAAGAAATAGTTAAGCCAGCTACAAATTATATGAGCAAAAGTGATGAAAGAAAAGCTTGTGAATTGCATTGATCAGATCAATTTCGGTTTTAAATTTTTCTTCAATTCGCCTCAGTTCCTATAATTATTGGTTAGGGTATTTTTTATTATTATGTTTTTGTTCATAGGATACTCTTTATTTAAATTCAATTATAAATATTAATATTAAAGAGAAACACTTCAATCAGATTACTGGAGAACATCACCAACACTCCGGCTCCGGCATCATCATCGAAATTGAGGCGGATGAAGTAGCTATGACACTTCAATCAGATTACTAAATGTCATTATGAGCATACCAATTGCATTAGATTTGGTGCGATAAAGATAATAAATTGTTGGTCATAGCTACTACACAACACAATTTTAGAACTATTACTAACGATAATAAGGCTAGTCATTAGACAATTCAAGATATAAACATTTCAATGTCATGTACAAAACTTGCATGGCTAATATCTTTAGTCCTTTTCTAGATTTTTCTTTTCCTTTTCAAACTTATAACTACATGTATTCTATTCTTCTATGCAGCTTTTAACTCCTTTGCCTCTGACACTTCCTTGAGAAAGTCAAGACTGGTTTGAGTGGTGCGCTTGCAAAGAGCTGAAGAAAAATACCCAGAGATATGTATAAAGGATCAGTTATGCTGGTTTTCTTTTGAGTTCATTTGCAGTGTAAAGGAAATTCTTTCATTACCTTTTGTGCTTTTTTCGTTAGATGATAGAACAGATGATTTCCACTCTTCATAACCAGCTTTCTCCATTTTCTTTGCTCGCTTGTAACTTGAAAGCTGCAAGAGGTTCAGGTTAGCCCTACAGTATTTTGATGCACAAGAAAATAAACAAATGTTGTTTTCAAAAACAATATCACAAACTTCTGGTAGCTTTTAGTGCTGAGATTAAATCTCAAATGGTTCAAATTCTCTTAGAAATTATAACTGCCAGCCTTACTAAGCATCATAGACTTAGAATCACAAGAAAGGCTGCTGCAAGACCAGTGAAAAACCCATGCAGAGCTTAGACATTAGAGATTTTAATCTCTTGAATGATATAATAGAAGCCTCATCATTGATTCAGATCATGAAACAATAATTTCATATTATTATTCCAAGCACTTGTTCAGTACAACCAATTAAATAGACAGATTATGTTGCAGAAATTGTTACAAAAGCCAAAACACAAGGATTCATATATAGAAAACAATGAATCCTACTTCATCCGACATTTAGTAAACCAATATTACAGATAATGCAGTGTTACCTCTGCTCCTTCACCAGATAAATAACCACCATCATCAAATTTTCTTTTTTCAGGTAACACGTCTAGCAGTTCTGCAAACACATCAAAACAAAGTTTAGAGAAAATAAATTCCCTAGTATTGAAAGCCAATATATGGTACTAAAATTGTACTGCAAATGATACCATCAAATGCTTACATACACATGGTTATATACAGCCAATTCTAGGGTAAGTCAAAATGAACACCTACCTCGGTTTCCTTTCACTTCCTTGGGATCTTTTTTCTCACTTGAGATCCCAAAAACATCATGACACAGATCTTTCATGGAGGTGGAGACCTGCATTGAAAGTTCCAAGCAAATGTTCAGTGCATTAAACATTTATAAGTTAACAATAAAAGGATTACATGTAGGGAAGTAAAATAAAACATGTTACTTACACAAGAAAACTCAGACTCAGAGGTGCCACAAACCTCAATCAACCTAACCTTGTCAATCTTAAGCTGTGAAGTAGATAATTCATGTCAAAAACAGGCAAATAGAGGAATAAAAACATTTAATAGGATGAATTAAGTGCACATTACCTTGTGTTTTTTAGCGCATAAGTAAAATGCCACAGCAGTAAACACTGGCCTGGTGAAGTCTGCACTGGCCTGCCTGGAAGAAGGCAGTGATGCCAAAAACCGATCCTTGTAGCTGACATAAACATAAATTAAGTCACTCAAACAGTTCAAAGGATGGTAAAGGAAAAGCATAAGATAACATATCATCTAAAGATCAAATGAAGAGTCGTCAATTGTAACAATCCTAGCAATTAAAGATCATCTATTGGGACTTACCCATTCAGGCATTTTTCCAAACACATAAATGATATCGAAACGTAATCAGATAAACAAAAATAACATATGAAATGGAAAAGGATCTTACAGAGATAAGCCCTTCTTCACAAAAGGTATGAGCCTAACACATCCAAATTGAATCCCCAATTCCCTAATATCCAGCTTTGTTCTGAAGCACCATTTTTTCCCAAGTTAGTGAAAATCTGAGTATAAAATAATAGCCCAGTTTTATACAATTCAAAGAAAATAAATAAAGAAAAATATGAGAAACCCACTTGATATTTAGACCATTCTGCAAGGAATTGAAAGATCTATTGTAAGCCTTTTCTGACATTCCACTTAACTTGACAGCTTTCTGCCGATCAAATATAACCTCCCCAAACCTACAAATTTCATAACAATTCCAATTTTAAAAAGGAACCCAAATCCAAAATTTTACGATACATTCAAAGAAATAGATAACACGTCATACCTTGTAGCAGCAATTTCTAAGCATATTACAGCTTTACAAACCTCTCCCTACAAACAGAAACAGAAAAAGGGGGGAAATAATAGATCAACGATTCACATTTGAACTATATTGGGGTTAAAGTAATAAATGATTATATGATGAAGCACTTACGACACCGATAATGGAAGAATCGAACTGGACATCGCAGAGGCGGCGGAGCTCCGCTGCTTTTCGGACCAGCAACTTGTACTCTGAGAGACCAAGCTTTCTCGCTATATCCGATAGGTCCATATTGGCACCAAAACTGGGTTGCTTAACGGATTATTGGATTTCCTTTACTTGATTTCTAATGCTGTGGAAAAATGGAGAACTAAGTGCTGCTAATCATATATTTTTTTAATGGAAAAATAAAATGAGAAATGCACGATGAAAAGGATAAATGACGAAGTTGGCGGGAGAAAGCTGAATTTAGGCCTTTTTTTTTTTTTGAATTTTGAGCGCGCCGGCGTTTTCCCGGGAATTCATTGGCGCCAAATATATAATTCTTTAATTGTGCCACTTTTTTTTTTTACAGCTTGGCTTTTGAAATCATTAATTAACTAGAATTATTTCCCTGTGATTTTTTTTAGATAACAGTATAATTATTAAATTTAAATTTAAAATGATTTTTTAAAATAAAATATACAAATTTTTTTTAACAATCTTATTATAGATTATTATCATACATGTTCTTTTTGACACAATACCTAAAACTATCCATACTGTCCAATGATAAACCATAATATATGTATATTTTTATCTCATGCTTGTCATATTTTTGGATGATTTATCATAACATTTAGTGAATTTGATGCTCCTAATCCTGTAAATTCATTTTTATACTTAGGTGAGCATAGGAAGGTGAAAAGAGCAAGAAATGGGCCAAAAACGGACAAAATGGGCTTATCTCAGTATTTCACACGACCTAGGCACTTTCACATGGGTAAACCACACGCCCGTATGAGGCACACGAGCTTGCCACATGCCCGTGTGTCATGGCCGTGTCGACTAAAAACCAACTCAGAATTACACACGGCTTAAGCACCTTCACACAGGCGTGGCACACGGTCGTGTCCCTGTCGAGCCCAAGTCTAATTTTACTCAGAAAAGGCTAATTTTGAGGGTTTTGGAGCATTCCAAAGTCTATATAAACACCCTAAAAGAAGATTAAAAGGGGGACACACAAAGTAGAAGGCAGAGAATACTGAAGGATAGCCATTGGAATCAGCTTAGAAGCAGGATCTACTTCAAGACTGAAGATCTCCATTCAATTTCCTAGAAGTTCTTTGGGTTTCTTTATGTTTTATTGTTTTCCCAATTCTGAGATGTTTTCCATTATTATGAACTAAACTTCCTAAATACCTAGGGGAGATGAAACCTAAGATGGATCTTATTACTATTTGAATTATACGATAAATACTTGTTCTTATTCTTAATTATGAGTTTTAATCCTTGCTTTAATATTCCAAGATATTAATTCAGGTTTTGATGTGCTGATTCAGTGGAGCAAAAGTCTCTGTTTAAGAGTAGATCTTCCATAATTAAGCGGAGTTGCATGCAATCCTAGAGATAGGACGACATAAATATGTCGGGTTAGAGTCAAATCTAATAAGGGAATTCATAGATTGAGTTAATGCAACAATAGATGTTTTAATTAGAAAGATATTTCAATTAATCAACCTAGAGTCAGTTGTTTTTAGTCTCGAGAGAGATATTAACATAAATCAGGGATTTTTACGGATTAAATAAAGTGAATAAATCGTCTAATTCAGAAGTAATAAGTGAAGTCTAGGTGGATTCTTCCTTGGGTATTGTCTTCTCTATCGATTTTCCAACAATATTTTTCAACTTTTACCTCTGTCATATTTCTTAGTTAATTAGATAATTATTCTTAGTTTAAAAACATTATTTTAATTCTTAGGCTAGATAATAAAATAATAATAATTACTAGTACTTTTAATCCTTGTAGATACGATATTTCCGTCTCAGTATAACTATACTACTGTTCAATAGGTGCATTTGCCTTAGTCGAATTTTTAGTTAGTTTAGCGACCATCAGGTTTTTGGCGCTATTACTGGAGACTAAGATATTAGGAACACTTAATTTTTATTACTTTAGCCATTCTTTTATTTTTCTTCCAATTTAATTTTGTTTTTATTACTAATTTTTCTTTTATTTACTTATGGCATGTTTTTATAGTTTATGACTAGAAGAAACCTATCAGGACCTTTACTCTTTGATAGCGAGATTGAAAGCACAGCTCGCAGAAACTGAATAGAAATAAGGCGAAGCCTACAATACATAGAGGAAGGGTGAGAAGACGATATTCATACTACAACCGAGGAGATGGCTGAGAATCAAAATAATCTGCTGCCTCTTGTGGTTGCCGCAAATTCAGTAAATCAGAATCCTACTACTCGTACTATGTATGATTATGCTAAGCCCAATTTAACAGGAACTGAATCGAGTATAATTAGACCTGCTGTTACTGCAAATAATTTTGAACTCAAGCCTAACACGATTCAAATGATATAATAGTTTGTTCAGTTTGATGGTTTGCAGGACGAGGATCCAAACACTCATGTAGCAAATTTTTTGGAATTCTGCGACACCTTTAAAATCAATGGCGTTTCTGACGATGCCATTCGCCTTTAGTTATTTCCCTTTTCATTACGAAATAAGGCTAAATAGTGGTTGAACTCGTTACCACGAGGGTCAATCACTACTTGGGAACAAATGACCGAAAATTTTTTGCTTAAATATTTTCCACTGGCTAAAACAGCAAAGTTACGGAATGATATCTCTTCTTTTGTGCAGATGGATTTAGAAACACTTTATGATGTATGGAAGAGATACAAAAATTTATTGAGAAGGTGCCCTCATCATGGGTTACCTTTATGGCTACAGGTTCAAAATTTCCACAATGGTTTGAACCCATCGACTAGACAAATGATCGATGCAGCGGCCGGTGAAACCTTAAATAATAAAACACCTGAGGAGGCTCATGAATTTATTGAAGAGATGTCACTGAATAACTATCAGTGGCAAGTCATGAGGACAAAGCCTAATAAAGCAGTCAGTGTTTCCAACCTCGACACGGTCACTATATTATCAAACCAGGTAAAGCTTTTAAATAAAAAGATTGATGGTTTATGTGTCTTTACGCAGGTACATCCGGTGATGCAGTGTAACACAAGTAGAGGAGGAATGAATGATATAGAATGCCTAGCTTACGACCCTAGCATTACGAGCGAGCAAGTCAACTATATGGGTAATAATTTTAAATCTCAGAATAACCCCTATAGTAATACTTACAATGCAGGTTGGAGGAACCATCCCAACTTCTCTTGAGGTGGTCAAGGCAATCAAATACCAAAAACCCCTCTAGGCTTCCAACCACCTTACCAGTAGGAAAAGAAGTTGAACCTTGAGGAGATGCTAACGAAATTCACCTCGGTGTCAGAAACACGTTTCCAAAACACCGAGACAGCGCTTAAAAATCAGCAAGCATTGATTGAAGGTCTCGAGAATCAAATAGGTCAGCTTGCTAAGCTGATCTCAGAAAGACCACAAGGTAGCTTGCCCAACAACACCGAGGCTAACCCAAGAGAGCAGCTTCATGCGATTACTGTTCAATATGAAGAAGAGTTAGTTGATCCTAAACCAGAACCAAGGCAAGAAACAGTGGTAAGTCAAAATAAGGTGGATGAAAACCAGAAAAAACAAAAATCGGTAAGCAGAGAATACACACCTCGCGTGCCATACCCTAGAGTGACAAAGAAAGACCGCGCAGACAAATAATTCGGTAAGTTTCTTAACATCTTAAAAAAATTACATATTAAGTTACCGTTTAATGAAGCTCTTTCACAGATGTCCAACTCAGTGAAATTTTCAAAGGAGGTCTTGGCTAATAAACGGAAGTTAGATGATGCGTCACATGTGGAATTAAATGTAGTTTGCTCAGTTATTCTACAGAATAAGCTACCCAACAAGTTGAAAGATCCAAGGAGTTTTACGATTCCTTGCTTAATTGGTAGTTTAAATGTTAACAATGCTTTGGCTGATTTAGGGGCGAGCATTAATGTCATGCCCTATAAAATGTTTAAACAGCTAGGTTTTGGGAAACCTAAACAAACTAGGATGAACATTCAATTAGCAGATAAAACCATTAGATTTTCTAGGGGTATTGTTTAAGATGTACTCGTAAGAATAGATAAATTCATATTCCCAATTGATTTTGTTGTTTTAGACATGGAAGAGAATAGTGATGTCCATTTAATTTTAGGACACCCCTTTTTAGCAACTGCTAGAACTATCATTGATGTTGGTACAGGTGAACTTACACTCCGTGTAGGAGAAGATACGATCACGCTCCAAGCTCGTGATTTGGTCAAGACAGCAAGTCATGAATATGATTCTATAAAACCTGTTAATGAGACTAATCATGTAGTTTAACCTTCTTTGCAGGAAACTCTCCGAAAAACATAAACGAGCCACGTTCTAGTACCAACCATGGAATCATCCACGATGAGCGAATGCTACAGATTGAGGAACTAGATGAATGGCGAACATAGGTTAAAGAGAAACCAAGAATACATGATGAATCAAGGCAGTGCCATGACGAGCATAAAGACGAGACGAACCAATTCAAGATAGGAGACTGAGTCTGGTTAGATAAAATGACCCTTGAATTATCACTACAGAACGACTCCTTTTACAGTACTCAGTGTCTTTCCATACGGTACAGTCGAGGTAACTCATTCTCATTTTGGCACTTTTAAGGTAAATAATACTTGACTCAATCCTTATTTAAATAAAGGAATTGACAAAGGGAAAGAGGAGTCTCGACTCTGTGATCTACCGTGACCATGTAAATAAGAGGTAAGTCGAGCTTAGACTCTAAATAAGCACTTTTCGGGAGGCAACTCGAGCACTAACACCATTAACTAGTTTATTTTAGCTATTTTTCGCATTTTAATGTAGGTACAGTGATCCACACGCCTGGACACATGGGCGTGTCCTTGACCGTGTGGAAATAGGGCTTAAAATACCCAAACTCGACATAGAAATGGCCTAAACAGAGTCTACACGAGCGTGTGACATGGCCGTATGGACCACACGGCCTGGACACACGGGCGTGTCCTAGGCCGTGTGAAAACTGGAGCTAAACTTTCAAATTTTAAAATAGATCAGAAAGTTACACGGGTGAACCACACGGTCGTGTGTTCAGACACACGGGCATGTAGGAGACCACACGGGCGTAGGAGACTACACGGGCATGGGAGACTACACGGGCGTGGGAGAAGCGAACAACGTAACACACAGTCGTGCAATACGGCCTGACACATGGGCATGTCCTAGGCCGTGTGGTGAATGGTCATTAAATTTTTGCGATGCACACGAGCAATACTCGAGCCACACGGGCGTGTGACACGGTCTTATGGCCCAACACGGGCCTCACACGCTCGTGTCCCTTTTAAAACCTACCGAACCTAACATTTCATCTTCTTCTTCTCAAATCTTTCCCCCCAAGCCCCAGCCCCCGTAGCCCTCTCCGTTATCCCCACCACCGACCACCACACTCCTCTTTCCTTTTTTCTTTTTTCTTTTCTCTTTCACCCCACCCCACCCCATCCTCTTCCCTCATTCCTTTACTTTTTTTCTTTTTTTTCTTCTTCCTCTACCCTAACCCTTCCACTTTCCCCTATTTTCCTCTCTACCTCCGACCACCGACCGCCGTACCCCAACCACACGCTCCCTTAATTGACTATCTGTCCGACCACCATACTCCTTCCTTTCAATGACTGACCGACGATATTTGGTTTACCCCATTTTCTTTATTATTTTTTATTCTTATATTTGGTTTTATTTTTATCCATTTTATTTCTTTTCTATTTTTCTTGTATTCTTGTCATGCCTCTGTTACTTATTTCTCAACTGTAGTTTTTACTTTTCTGTTTCTTGTCTTCACTATTAATTTACCTTTATTAGGACCATTATTGAATTTAGCTTCAATAGTCATTTTGCCATGATGCTTCTAGTCATTCGTCCTCTTCATTACTGATTATAATGTCTTCTGGTAGTTTTAAAGAGTCAGTTAGCATTTTCTTTATTTGTTTATTAGATGCCTTGGGTTGTCTTGTTAGTTTGGTTGCTATTTCTTTTTCCTATTATTTTGGCACTTAGAGTCGAATGTTTTTTTAGTTTTGATTCGCATACTGTTAAATTTTGCATTTTTAGGTATTACTGCATTTAAGACTAAAATATTCATCTCAGTTATCATATTAGAATCTTTCATCTCAGTTAATTTTTCTATTGGTGATAGTGGTGCTCCTATTTTATTGAATATGGACTGTTTCACTTTTGCAGATGCCTTATGACAAACACACGAGGCAAGAAAACTACCGTTCTCGCTTCGAAAAAATGGAAAGGCCTGGCGTAACCTCCTCGAGCACCTCGACCGAAGCTCGTCACCCTCTGCTTCAATTTTCGTCAAGCCCACAGGACGACTTGTTTCAGCTCCTCCGTGAATGACCATTGGGAGTGGGCCATTGTATTGATTGGGCCGCCTTAGAGTAGGTCCATCTTGCATACCTTGTTCAATTCCATCTCACCATTGCCCCGTGAGATTGATTCTTTGCGATTATCGAGCCCACCTATTCGGAACTTACCTTGGAGTTTTGCACTACTTTCCATTTACGGCATGTGATGAATACACATGACGAGGTCGGTACTATCACTTTTAGACTTGGTGGAATCTTAAGACACATGAGTGTACCAGAGTTTGCAGCTGCTTTGAGCCTCTACACGAAGGAGTTTATGGCTTCCGAGGATTTTCTACATCTTAACCGTCACATACACTACTCACCCTCCTACTGTTGGACCGACCTTACAGCGAGTACTGCTCCCTATGACGCGAGTCGCTCAAAGGTGACTTCTCTTCCTCCAGCATTATGCTACATCCACGCAATCTTGGCTCACACCTTGACTTGGAGGAGAGAGAGCACCGATGTCGTTAGCACTATTGATGCATACTATCTTTAGAGCATGGCAACCGGCCACATTTTTAACTTAGCCTATTTCATTGCTCTCGCCTTTTGTCATCAGACAGATCGCCACAGGAAGGGTCCTATCTGTCTAGGCCCTTACGTGACTCACCTCGCTCGACACTCCGGCCTCTTCGACACTTTAGAGATGTCATCGATACTTACACTAGTCGGTTAGATGTCTCATCATAGAATTTCTAGTATGATCCACATAAGGATGATAGAGCGACGCCGTGGATTTGACCCCCCTCAATACAGACTCGTCCACTCTGATGATTAGGACGATCTAGAGGACATTACTGATAATGTCCCTCCCCCTCACGAGGACCCACACCCACCACCACCACCGAGTCACCAACCCCTTGCTGTCACCGTAATCGATATATCCGAGTGACTCACTCGTTTCGAGCAACAGTGTTTTGCGATGTTTTATAGCATCGAGGCAACTCTGTAGTAGATCTGCCAGCACTTTCACATGTCGCCTCCACCACCACCACCTTATGATACTGACGCATCTGATGATGAGGACCTTTGAGTCCATTTATTTTATTTATTTTTATTTTTATTATTATTTTATTTATTTTTTCTTAAGACTTATGTTTTATATTTTGAACTATGTTTATCTTTATGGTTATTATCAAGTAATCCTTTAGTTATCTTCCATAGTTGTGTTTATTTTCTTATTAGTAACTCAGACTCATACCTTTCATTAGCCTTATCTACAACTCTAGTTTTCACTATTTCAAGGATTTCATCCAAAAATTCAGGGCAGTTTCGCTTCTCTCCCTCTCTTCTGATATTATGCTTATATTATTATTATCTATCTTCGTACATTGAGGACAATGTACATCTTAAGTGTAGGGAGGTTAGTTATATGTTTATTAGAAAATCACTGAATTTTATAATTTCCTCATACTATTATTAGAGTGAATTTTGATTGATTTATAATTTTTATTAATATGTTTTGAATTTAATCATAGGGAATTGTGCATTGATTGTTTAAAATTTAAAGGCATTAGAGAATCAAGCATGATAAGTTGACTTTTAAGAATTAAAATTGTTAAGTTGTTTCCCTGAATTGAGGTATTATCTTGAAGTTTTGAATTTATAGGATTGACATTAAATACCTATAATTTTCTTGAGATTTTGAGCCTTTTAGAGCATATATCTTTCTTGCTCACTGATTTTATTAGTTATGAGTGTGTCAACATTGATTTGTTATTCTAAAATTTGTTTTGATTATTCATGTCAAGACCACACCTTTGATTTGATATACTGAGATGATAAAGGCACTTAGGTTTTAACCCACTTACCCTATAAAAAGCCTACCCACATAATTGACCCCTAGTGAATCCCTTTGAGCCTTAACTATTGTTTCTTGATTTCCCCCTTAATGCTAAACTACAACTTAACCTTTTTTGATTCGTTAAGAATTTTTCCCTTTTTATTGACTCTCTTTTTATCAAGATTTGATTTGATTAGTTACCTAACTATATTCGTTCATTTCAATTGCTAAATTATTCTTTATTATGTACTTTCCATTATTGTTCTTATTCTTAAAAAAAAGTTCACATTATTAATATTAGGTAACTTTAATTCTGGGTACTTGTTTGAAATTCAGTAATTAGCTTTGTTTTATAGTTTGGTAATTATTTAAATTGATGTCTATTCTAACCTTCCTTTTTAGCCTATATCCACACCTTTAACCCAAACCCCATTACAACCCTGTAAAGAGCTTTTGATTTGTGTATCATTTCATTTATAGTGATGGAGATTTGATTTTCATGCAAGCCTATGGTAATAACTTTTCATGCTTGACTATTGAGTGCTTAATTATTGAACCTTAAACACTTTGAATGATTTGAGTGAATCTCTAGTGAGGATGTTAACCCTTGTCAATTTGGAATTAAAGGTAATTACTTAGATAAAGGGAGATACCTATGATTTTATGATTAAAATGCTCAACTTGGATTGTTTGAAACTGTGATGTTCTTTTAAGTTGAATTCTCAATGTATGATTATTTGTGGATTATTTGAAATCATTATTGATGAAAATTATAAGTTGAGAAGAATTTATTTTAATTAAGAGTTGAGGATTTTGCATGAGGACAAGCAAATGCTTAAGTGTGGGAATATTTAATAAACCACAATATATACATATATTTATCCCATGCTTGGCATATTTTTGGATGATTTATCATAACATTTAATGAATTTGATGATCCTAATCCTGTAAATTCATGTTTTATACTTAGGTGAGCATAGGAAGGTGAAAAGAGCAAGAAATGGGCCAAAAGGGGACAAAGTGGGCTTATCTCAGTATTTCACACGGCCTAGGCACTTCCACATGGGTAAACCACACGCCCGTGTGAGGCACACGGGCAGGCCACACGCCCGTGTGTCATGGCTGTGTCGACTATAAACCAACTCAAAATTACACACGGCTTGAGCACCTTCACACGAGCGTGGCACACGGTCGTGTCCCTATCGAGCCCAAGTCTAATTCTACTCGGAAAAGGCTAATTTTGAGGGCTTTGAAGCATTCCAAAGTCTATATAAACACCCTAGAAGAGGATTAAAAGGGGGACACACAGAGCAGAAGGCAGAAAATACTGAAGGATAGCCATCGGAATCAGCTCAGAAGCAGGATCTACTTCAAGACTGAAGATCTCCATTCAACTTCCTAGAAGTTCTTTGGGTTTCTTTATATTTTATTGTTCTCCCAATTCTGAGATGTTTTCCATTATTATGAACTAAACTCCCTAAATACCTAATGGAGATGAAATCTAAGAAGGATATTATTACTATTTGAATTATATGATAAATATTTGTTATTATTCTTAATTGTGAGTTTTAATCCTTGCTTTAATATTCCAAGATATTAATTCAGGTTTTGATGTGCTTATTCAGTGGAGCAAAAGTCTCTGTTTAAGAGTAGATCTTCCATAATTAAGCGGAGTTGCATGCAATCCTAGAGATAGGACGACATAAATATGTCGGGTTAGAGTCAAATCTAATAAGGGAATTCATAGATTGAGTTAATGCAACAATAGATGTTTTAATTAGAAAGATATTTCAATTAATCAACCTAGAGTCAGTTGTTTTTAGTCTCGAGAGAGATATTAACATAAATCAGGGATTTTTACGGATTAAATAAAGTGAATAAATCGTCTAATTCAGAAGTAATAAGTGAAGTCTAGGTGGATTCTTACTTGGGTATTGTCTTCTCTATCGATTTTCCAACAGTATTTTCCAACTTTTACCTCTGTCATATTTCTTAGTTAATTAGATAATTAGTCTTAGTTTAAAAACATTCTTTTAATTCTTAGGCTAGATAATAAAAAGATAGTAATTACTAGTACTTTTAGTCCTTGTGGATACGATATTTCCAGTCTCACTATAACTATACTACTGTTTGATAGGTGCGCTTGCCTTAGTCAAATTTTTAGTTAGTTTAGCGACCATCATCCAACCTATAACTAGGATAAAGCACATTCAAACCTACGTCCTCCTATATCGAACTAAGACTCAATCAACAAATAAAATACACAATTTTAAACATTCGTTATCAATTAAATAGAATAAAAAAATTTAAAACATACAGTTATTTTAAATACTCAATCAAAATTAATTTCATTCTTTTAAATTTTGTTTTAAAGCAACGTGATGTGGATCCACTACTTTAAATATGTGTTTATTACAGGTCATACAAATAAAATCATTTATTAATAAAATTCTTGAAAGGAGTTATGTTGTAGACCCTCAATGGAAGGTTTTGTTTCACTCGAAAGTTTTATCTCCCACTTATGGGAGCATCTCGATTGATAGTCAAGTGGTACTAAATATATTAAGGTAAGACATATAAAGTCTTGATTGATTGGTCAATCTCACACAAGCACACTTTTCATAATTAATTTCTAACAATATTGACATTTCTCCTCTCATGAGTTTATAGATCGTATTAACACCAACCATCAATTGAAGCACTCTCTCAAGTAAGACAACATCTTCCATTGAGAGTTCGAAAACCAACTCCTCATAAATAAAAATATACATTTCGAAATTTCTCAATGAATCTAATTCAAGTTTTAATTGACTTGCTAGTTAATGTGCACATGAACTCTATTTTAATTTATTTTAGAAGATTGGATAGATATATTAAATTAATTTGTGAATAATCATGTAGAGTAATTTTTTTATATAATAAATATTCGAATTCAAATTAGTTTTAGAAAAGATGAACACTTGACTAATAAACTATTTTTATATAATAATATTTATTAATATTTCTCTCGTAAAAAAATTAATTCCTTATTTAAATATTTAATATAATATTTTTAAAATTTATTTCTGAACGAATAAGTGTAAAATCTATATAAACTTGTAAGTTATCATATAAATCAATCTCTTTATAATAACATTAAAAAATTTTAAAAATCTAAACAATCAATAAATTTAAAAAGTTAATTTTTTAATAGATCGAATATATATATATTAAATTAAATCATGAATTATTGTTGACAATAATCCCTTTAAAGACATTGTTTAAAAATAATAAAAATAATGATGTTAATTTTTTTTTTCAAATGAATCAAAATATTCAATAATTTTTGTAGAACTAACGTCGATAATGGCAATATAGAACGATCGCAAAGCAATAAGAAAAAGAGAAATAAAACAAACAGTTTTTACGTGGAAAACTCTTTTGGGAAAAACTAGGGGTAGAGGAGAAGAAAATTCACTAATGTCGAATTCGAATGATACAAGAAGAGTTTAGACTACATCTATTTATAGGTTGAAAAACTTATTCTAATTAATATCAAATAGATGAAGTGTAGTAAGGTTGAAAAATTTTATTCTAATCAATGTAAAATAAAAGAAGTATAGCTCTATATGGATTTTACTTTTATTTTATTTTACCACTGTATTTTATTTTAACAAGGAGTCGAGTCACTAAACTTTAACAATCTCCACCTTGACACGGATTCTCAACGAACAAGTTCTTCACCACGAACTCTCAATGAACAAGTTCTTCACCTCTTCCACGAAACCCCTTTAAGGGGTGTTCCTCAACAATGAACACCAACCAAGTCCAAGCAATGTTCAAACTTGGTTATAGGAAGTGACTTAGTCATCATATCTATAGGATCTTCATGAGCACTAACTTTGCTCACAATAATCTCTCCACGAGCAATAATATCACGCACAAAATGATACCAAACATTAATGTGATTTGTTCTCTTATGTAACATTTAATCTTTTGTAAGGAAGATGGCACACTGACTATCACAAGACATTGTACTAATCTGAAGGTTTTTACTAAGTTCACCAAAGAGTTCATTTAATCAAATAGCTTCTTTACAAGCCTTAGTAATCGCCATGTACTTAGCTTTAGTAGTAGATAAAGGAACTGTAATTCGCAAAGTAGCTTTCCAACTGATTACGCAGCCCCCAATAATAAAGACATACCATGTGAATGATCTTTTTTTATCAAGGTCTCTGGCAAAATCAGAATCAACATACCTAATGACACCATATCTAGTTCTTCCAAACTGTAAGCAAACATCAATAGTACCTCGTCAATATTTGAAAATCCACTGAACTGCTTTCCAGTATTCTTTACTGAGATTTGCTATTTATCTACTAACTGCACTGACTGCATATGATAAATCTAAACGTGAGCAAACATACATGAGAGATCCCACTGCACTAGAATATGGAACACATGACATATAGTCAATTTTATCATCTGATTGTGGAGACAAAGCCAATGAAAGTCTGAAGTGGGTTGCTAATGAAGTGCTAACAGGCTTGCCATTCTGCATATTAAACCTGCAAAGAACTTTTTCAATGTACCCTTTCTAACTTAGGTACATTTTACATGTTTTTCTATCACTAAGAATTTCCATTCCAATTATCTTCCTTGCTATTTCCAAATCCTTCATCTCAAATTTTTATTAAGCTGGGTTTTAACACTTCTTATCTCTCATTTATCTTTGGTTGCTATCAAATGTAATCAACATAAAGGAGTAGATACACAAAAGAATTATCATTGTTTTTCTTAAAATAAACACAACTGTCAAAGCTGCTTCTTTTGAAATCATGAGTAGTCATAAAAGAATCAAACCTCTTGTATCACTGCCTTGGTGACTATTTTAAGCTATAAAGGGACTTTTTCAGTAAGCAAACATAGTCCTCCTTTTTTGAGACGGTAAAACCCTCTGGTTGTTACATATAAATATCTTCCTCGAGTTCTCCATACAAGAACGTTGTTTTTACATCTAACAGTTCAAGCTCCAAATCATACATGGCCACAATACCAAGAAAGACTCGAATCAAACTATGCTTCATAATTGGAGAAAACACATCTGTGACATTTACACTTGGAAAATAACTGTAACCTTTTGCAGCCAGCCTTGCTTTATGTCTGGGTGTAACGCCTCAAAATTTAAATTTTTGATTTGTGAATGTATGACACAATTGAGTATCTGCTTCAGTGGTTAAGTGTTCTGGGTATGTGTGGGAGGTCCCAAGTTCAAGCCATGACTTGGACAAATTTTGGTATTTTTATGAATAAAGCCCAATCTTTGGTCAATAGGCTTTTATTTAATTGTTGATAAGCTTATATCAGAATGGGTCTAGTGGTTAAGTAGTGTATTGACTTACTGATGGTCTTATGTTCGAATCCCTGCGTGAGCAAGGAAGATTATTTTTGCTCGGTTTGGTGGCTGAGAGTTTGAATTGTATTGGAAATCTGAGCAGTGGAAGTTTGATAGAGAGAATTTAGGAGTGAATTAAGGGATTTTGGGGTTATCGGAATTCTTATTGAATTATTCTGTTCATATTTTTTTCTTTTTTTTTCTTTTCTTTTCCCCAAAAATAAAATTATTGGTTTTCTCTTCTCTTCTTCTCCCTTTTTGCTTTCATTTTCCTTTTCCATTATTTTTCCTTGCTGTCGAAATTCTTGTGCTCTCCCATTCTTTTTCTCCTCAACTTCTTTCCACTCGGTCTCGTGTCATTCCATGATTAACTACGATCGTTTGGTAAGTACTTATCTTTTTTACGTTTGTTTCTCTTCAAAAATTCTGCCAATTTTTCTATTGAGATTTCCTCTTTCTTTTGTCAAAACCTACCCTTCTCTTCCTATTTTCTTTTGATTTTTCTCCCATCTCGACTGCAATCGCACTTTTGTTCCTTATTTTAGCGTTTCGTAGACAACTTCGGTAAGTGATTTTATATGGTTTGTAGTTGAGAATGTTAAGTTTCTGACTAGGGGTTATTCTGATGTTTGGGCAGCATCATTTCGCTAGGATCGAGACTCTTCTGGTACTACTTCGTAAGCAAATCGATTTGAAGCATTGGGGGTAAGTTTCAATCGCTCAATAGTTGAGTAACTCGCTCGGGTTGGTTTTAATTCGTCAGTTAACTGATTAACTGAGTAGTATTTTGGTCAATTATAGGTTCGGGATTGCTTGGAGTTGCTTTTGTATAAAAAATGATACATAATGTACCCAAAACATAAAAAAACGGGGTTTCGATGAAAGCTAAAAACCCCACTGTTGACGCCACACGGCCATGCGATCGACGAGGTTAGGCCGTGCGTGTAAGACATGACCGTGTGACAACCAAGGCCAAATTGGGTCGTACGGACCACACGAGCGTATGGGCCCACATGGGCATGTGAGCCCATTTTTACTGAATAGATTGCTAAGGTTGCACGGGTCGCCCAAGTCGACTGTGAACCTACTGTAGGGTCAGTAAGCATCACTTAGAGCCCTAATTGTGTGAACTGAATGTTTGATTTATATATATTGAGCATAATGATAGTATGCATGTATACTGAACTTGTTATATGTACTGATATCATGAGATAGCATGTCATGATTTGTATGTTGCATTGCATGGGGTTGGGTTGATTATATTTGGAGGAAATGTACTGAAAGGCTCTTAAGCCTAATATACTTGCAGCTCAGCTACAAATTACTGTTTTGTGCCGCATTTGGTACTACCTAGAGTGTAGGGATGGGTGGGTTGATTTAATCCCCATATGGAGTGTAGGGTTGGATGGAGATGGTGTGTAGAGGCTGGTTAGGTAGGACTTTGTTACTAAATACTGCATGATTGCTACTGATACTATGATGGGCTAAGACCCTAATGTATATTGATACTATAATGGGTTAAGGCCCTACTGCATATTTGATATTGTACTGAGATGGGCTAAGGCCCAAACCGTTACTGATACTGAAAGGGGCTTAGGCCCAAAACTGTATTTGACTGTGCACTGTGTTTACTATTGTTTGTTTTCTGTGGGATTATACACTGAGTTTACATAAGCTCACCCCTCTCTATTTAATGTGCACAGGTAATCCTCAGACCTAGAAGGATTGGTGCGGCGGAGGACTCAACGGTAACCACAGTTTTTTTTTTAATTTATGTTTTAAAGTTTTATTATTATTGGGATGTAATTTGAAGACTCTTGGGACTTTTGCTTAAATTTGGTTTTTATTTATTTATTGTGGAATTATAACTACTAATCGTAGGAAGTTCGATTTTCAAAAAGCTAACGTATTTTCTAAACTCACAATTACTTAAACTGCTTTGTTTTAATAGCTTCCGCAACGAGAAACGTTTTAAAGCAAAAGTTTTAAATAAGTAAAATGATTCCCTTTAGAACTAATAAGAGATAAAGATATGTAATAACATGGAAATAATTTTATTGTAATAATTTAGTTTTCGAATACACTATCATGTAACATCGCCAGATTCAGCCATAACGTCTAGGCCGGGTTTTGGGTGTTACACTGGGTTTTTCAACTCCTGGAGTTCTTTTTTTTCTTTTTGAACACCCATTTACAATATACCTATAGGAAATTTCACTAGATCCCATGTTTTGTTCTTATAGAGTAATTCAATCTTTTCTTACATGGCAATCATCCACTTTCCTGAATCTTTACAACTAATTGCCTTGAAATAAGTAGATGGTTCTTAATTTGCATCTATATCTTCAACCACATTTAAAGTATAAGCAACTAGATCAGCCTCGGCATACCTTTTTGGAGGTTTAATTTATCTTATAGGTCAATTCTTGGCAATAGAATATTATGGTCCTGATTGTGGTGAAAAAGCAACTCTACTCTGATTTTATGTTTTAACCTAAGAAGTAGACTCTATTGCAGATCATGGATCAATCTAAAACTCCACTTACTTTTGCTGGTCTTTATTAGAACCCTTGTTAATATTCAAAACCCCACTTTTAGTTGTGTACTTGTGCCTTTTTGAATCAAGAGTACTCAATGAAATCAAATTCCTCTTCAATTCTGGTACATGTTGTATGCCACTAAGTGTTCTAACAACTCCATTGCACATATTAATTTTGATCATGCCAATACCTGCGATTTCACATGATGTATTATTTCCCATCAAAATAACACATTCAAACACCATTTCATATGTTGTAAACCAATCCCAATTAGAACTCATATGGAAGGTACAACTAGAATCGATGATGTAACACCCCTAACCCATTTTCATCGTCGGATTGGGGTCACAGAATATTACAATAACATTCCAAATATTTAACAGTTCATATGATAATTATTCAATCATGATTACAATTAATCAATCACATTCCATTCATAAGCTAATATATATATACAGACCTTAAACGAGTCTTTGATGCCTTAAGAATAGATTGGAGAAATTTCGGGGTCAAATCGCAACAAAACGGAAAAGTTAAGACTCGAAATCCAAACACACGGTCGTGTCTCAGCCCGTGTGTCTGTCCATGTGAGAATCGATGTTGGGTCACAGGGTCGTGTCATTGGCCGTGTCTCAGACCGTGTAACGAACTATTTTCAAGATACACAGTCGTGTCGTAGACCGTGTTCCAGGCTTTGTGAAATCTATACCTAAAGACAATAAGACACACAGCCATATGGATAAACCATGTGGGTCACATGGTCGTGTGGAATCCTGTGTCCCAGGCTGTGTTCCACAAATTGCTTCAAAAACAAGGTAAATTTTTCACCTAACTTCCTAACCAAACCATGTCTAAAACTACCAAATTCATGACCAAAAACACTTACAAGTCCAAACATACCAAATACCTACAATTTAAGTGTCTAACCAATGTGCCATCATTGACACCACAATTCAATAATCATTCAATTAGTACAAATCTTACTCTTTTATACATCTAATCCATGAAATTCATGAACCAAAACTCAACTCAATAAGTTATGCCATACATTTCTTAAAAGCCAATTTCATTGAAACTTATAGCATTCAACATATACACAAGCAATTTCAGCCATTGCAAAACATGTTCCAAACTCATATCCACCATATCTATATATGTATACTTACCTATAATCACATGTTTAAAAGACTCAACTTCTAGGACATATTACACCCATTCATCACTATACATTAAAAGTTTAAAACCCCAAAATATAATCCTAAGTACATGCCAAAGTATAAAAGAGAGTATCACCAACATTGAGTTCGGGATTTGATCGTTGGATGTTGAGTCGTTAAACACAAAATAGTACCTAACCTGCATATGAGGAAATGATTCTATATTAAGAAATCCCAAATAAATTTAATGATCCACATTTTCATAATCCATAGCATATATAGTTATATTTATATAATTTACCACTCAATTCAACTAGATTTTTCATACTTCTTCCATAATAGTTTTCATACACCAACCTTTTATGGTGAACTACTTATACCTTGTCGATTTAAAATGTTCACTGAATGACACCTAGTGCCTAGCGGTTAAACCATAACTAAACTTTACGCCCAGCGCTAGTTGGATGAACTGACAAATATAAAGAGTGTGCCCAGCACTAGTCAGACAAACTGAAAAAAGTTACGCCCAGCACTAGTCGGATATACCGAGATTATAAATATGTGCCCAACACTAGTCAGATAAATTGACAGAAGTTGCACCTAGTGCTAGTCGGATATACCGACGATTATAATAATGTGCCCAGCAGTAGTAAGATAAACTGACAGAAAATGCACCCATCGCTAGTCGGATATATTGATGATTATAATAATGTGCCCAGCACTAGTCAGATAAACTGACAGAAGTTGCGCCCAGTGCTAGTCAAATGAATCGACGATGTCAATTACTCATTTGCAAGTCCATAATATTATTTTTCATAACTTAGTATCACATTTCATAATCCAATAACACGTCCACTTCAATTATCTACTAATCATACGTTAATTCATTCAATAATGCCACATTCCATAAACCTCCATTCAATTGGATTAACAAATACATTAAGGATATAATAAAACATCAAATAGTAAATAAGTTAATTAAAACATTTTATAAAGTTTGAGTTCGAGGACTACAAACTTACCTAAAAATGGAGACAATTATTCCACAACCTTCTCTTTTCCCTGATTTACAATTGATCTACTCGTTTCTTGATTTAAACATAATAAATTAATTTATTAACTAATTCAAACACCATATCAAGTTCAAATTCAAACCATCTTACCATTTAATTACATTTTTACTTATTTGCACTCAACATTTACCCTTAATACAATTAAATCCTCAATTCTAAATCATATTATTTAATTAAAATCAAGAAAATCTCATTTCAACCAATTATTCCACAAGGTCCAAAACAACTCATACTTTCAATTAATTTACAATTTAATCCGAATTTACCATTTCCATAATTAAGTGCCTAAACTTTAAAATCATCAAGAATCATTTAACAAAAATGTTTATTTAATTGCCAAACTTAATATCCAATAAAATAACACCAAAAACTTAATTTTCCTACAATGGCAATCTTCACAAACTTCACTAAATCTAAAAATTCCAACTTGGGTAAGTTAGTTCATGACCTTAAGGTTCGAAATCTATAAAATTTAAGTAAAAAGAATAAAAAATTACCAACCAAATTAAGCTCACACTTGAACAACAATAGCAAAAAATGCTATTTCTCCCTACCCTTAATCGGCAAGCAAATAAGAAGAAAAATAAAGCTTTCAATTTTTGTTTTCTTTCCCCCACTAATTTATTTATTTTTCTATATTTTATCATTTCTTTCTTTTATTTTAACGTAATTTATTAAGTAACTAATATAATATATATTTATCATATAATATATTATTTCAATAATATATTTCCACTAACTCAATTTATAACAATAATGGAATATTTGTTTAATAAGTCCCTTACTCTAGTTTCACCATGTAATTTAATATTAACCACTACTTCTATCATATACTTAATTTAATCCCCATACTTTAATTTAAACACTAATAATTTAAATTATCTAACTATCATTCAATTTTACTTCTAAGGTAACTCTAAAAATTTAAATAATAAAATATTTTATGAGTCCGATCGACGAAAACGGAGTCTCGATAGTATGTTTCTTGACACCCTTGACTTACGGGTCATTATAGAGGATCCACTCCTCGCTCACTTTAGAGTTGTCGGCAGAAGCAACTAAGAGTTCACCATCGATGTAGTCTTCTACAATATCAGTTTCACTGGATTGTTCTGGTTGTTTTCCCATTTGATCTTGTTTTGCAACTTATAGCACTTAGAATTAATGTGCTCTTTCTTCTTACAGAAGTTACAGATTTTACCTCTGTTTGAATAGGTCTACCCTTAGATTTACTATGAGGATTTCGTTCCTGTACCCTCCCATAATTATCATCGGTACTTCGTTCTTGTTTTCCACGAATAATGAAACCCTCTCTCTGAAAGTCAGATCCAACCACAAGATGTTTCATCTTATCATAAGAGGTTAAGGAAACATAGACTTCATCAACTGTGAGAGGTTCGTGGCTATACAAAATCGTATCTCTAAAGGTTGAATAAGATGGGGGCAACGAACAAAGTAGAATTAACCCTAAATATTCTTTACCATACTAAACCTTCATTGCCTCTAGGTTTAAGAGAATTTCTTAAACACAGTTAAGTGTTCGTGCACAGGGGCACCTTCCTCCAAACGATGAACATAAAGGCACTGATTTATATGCAACTTGCTAGATAGGGTTTTTGACATGCATAGCTGCTGCAGCTTTGCCCATAATATAGTGACGGTCTTCTCTTTCATCACGTCTTGTAAAATTTTATTTGATAAATGTAGATGTAATTGTGTCAAAACCTTTCAATCTTTAGATTTATTTTCTTCCTCCGTCAATGTCGAAGGCATCTTATCTATCCCTAGTAGGGCATCCTTCAAATCCATTTGCACAAGAAATGTTTGCATCTTTATTTGCCACAATGAGAATCTGGTGTTGCGATTCAATAGCAGAATATCATACTTTAATATCACCATTACTGTGATCAAGACAAGCAACCTGAAAAGCTCTGATACCAATTTATAGAACTAATGTCGATAATGTCAATATAGAATGATTGGAAAGTAATAAGAAAAATAAAAATAAAACATATAGATTTTACGTGGAAAACCCTTTCAGGAAAAACCATGGGTAGAGGAGAAGAAAATTCACTAATGTCGAATTCGAATGATACAATAAGAGTTTAGACTACATCTATTTATAGGTTGAAAAACCTTATTCTAATCAATGTCAAATAGATGAAGTGTAATAAGGTTGAAAAATCTTATTCTAATTAATGTAAAATAAAAGAAGTATAGTTCTATATAAATTTTACTTTTATTTTATTTTACCACTGTATTTTATTTTAATAATGATTAGAGTCACTCAACTCTAACAATTTTAGTAATTTTCATGTTAATTAATCCATTAAAATCTATCTATAATCTATAATTTATAATCTATATAGACATGAGTTTGGAAAAACTTTTGAAAAGATTCTTTATTTTTCATTATATTACTAAATTTTCATTTTAAAATAGTAGTGACTTGTGTGTGGCCTAGTTTCATTCACAATAGTGAAATTCATAAGTCAGATAATGATAAGTGCTAAAAGTAATATGTTTTAACCTCATTCTTACTGTGTTTTTAGGTGATGATCCGATATTAACTATGAATTTTATGCCCCTAATATTTTAAATTCATGTTTTAATGCTTAATAGAGCACTTAGGAACAAAATGAGTGAAAATCGGAGCGTCGAAGCAAGCTGAAGGAACCACACGGGCTAAATCATTCCACATAGCCGTATAACCCACACGGGCATGTGGAAGTCCATGTTGATTTCATGGAGTTACACACAAAATTATGGGAAATTGCAATTTTTAGGTTTTTTAGGCATTTTAAGACGTATATCTGATAAAAATAAGAAGATAGGAATGAGCCGTCAGAGAATATTCAAGAAAACAACTCGAAAAACACTATTGAAGCCAATTCTAAAGTACATTTTCGTCAAGATTTAAGATTCCTATTTGATTTCTTAGGAAGTTATCATGAGTTTCTTTATTTCTTTAGGTTATATTGTATCTTAGATTCTTCTAATTTCAAGCATGAATTAATTTTCTAAATACCTATGGGAGATGAATCTGATGATGGATTTTGTCGTTTGATTTTTATTTTACGCAATAAACACTTAGTTTCTTATTCTCAATTATGTGTGCTTAATTATTGGTTTGATATTTCTAGATTGTTAATTTATGTTTGATGTGTTTAAATCGGTGGTTGAATAAACTCTGTTTAAGAGTAGACCTTGCGTGATTGAGTGGAGTTGCATGCAATCCTAAAAATAGGACGACATAAATCTACCGGATTAGAGCCAAATCTAATAAGAGAATCTATAGCACGAGTTAATGCAGTAATAAGGGTTGTAATTAGAAAGAAATTTCAATTAATCAACCTAGAGTTAGTTGCTCTTATGCTCGAAAGAGATATTAGCATAATTTAGGGGTTTCTACGGATCAAGGTGCTAAGTAACGAAATTGTGTAATTTAGATTGATAGTGACAGATGAAATCTAGGTGGATTCTTGATTGGGTATTGTTTCACTTATTGGTTGTTAATAAATAATTTTCCTGATTTGTTCATTTTCGTGTCCATTAATTAATTTTAGTTTTTAATCAATCACTCGAATTATTCAGTTAAATAATAAAAAGATGGTAATTATTAGTACTTTTAGTTTTAGTTTTCGTAGGAACGATATCTTTGCTCACCATAGCTACATTATTAATTGATATGTGCACTTATCTTAGCCAAAATTTTAGTTAGTTTCGCGACTCATCAGATAATAAGTAAAGATATCCTCTCAGTTACATTTTATGGATTATGAAAATGAAATGTGACCATAGGTTATTTGTCTATAAGACAAATGAGTATTATAATTGTTTGCAAGTAATAAACATTTTCATTACGAAAGAAGCAATGATGACTGTGAGATAAAATTAACAAAATTAGGTGAACGACTTATAGATTTAATTCAAAGGGATTGAGGATATCCTATAAGAGTAACACATATCTGGTAAGGTCATTGGGCAAAAGCATAATTTATATTGCTTTCATAATGGTATGTAATAGGGAAATTAATCATGGTACTTTTAGTAGATTGACTCAATGACTAAATAATTTGTAAGTAATAGAAATAAACAAAGAGTCATAACATAGTTAAAAACTAATTAAGCCCAATTATATATGTCAAATTGATCTCTATTAATTTAATATAAATTTGTACAGATTGCATGATAAAACTATTTTAATGATTCGATGAAAACGATGGATGAAAAATAGATTGTATGAATTACTATTCGCAATAAATGCATTTTCTAGAGATGACAATAAATAATTTAGAAATTAATTTAATTTATTTGGAGAAATATTTAATTAGATAAAACTAAATAATTGAGTCAAAAGTAAGAATTAAATTAATTAGTAGTTGTAATTATATTTGAATAAGACAGTTAAATTAATTTATCCCTAAATTTTAATAAGGTAAATTCGTCATGATTTTAATAAAATTTGCATTGGGTCATGTAAATTATCTAATTAATTAATTAAATTAACTATAAAAAAATACATATTTTAAAAATAGAAATATTAATCATTGAGTGAGATAATTAAATGAAATTATTTAAATTTAATTTAAAACTGCGATTATAATTGCACCTTAATACATGAATATTCCAATGACGCATATTGGACATAGTGTGTCGTGACAAACAAGGAGATTTTATCTTTGCGGGGGTTCTAGAATACCTCTAGTTTTCTATTAAAATATTATTTTTCTATATGTTCCTATTCTAATACAACTCTTGTGGATATGTATCTATATACAAAATTATAGTGTAGCAAGTGGGGAAACTCTATTGAATTATAATAAAATTTTATTTGAGTTATTTTTCTTAAACTCGAGTAAATTTTATTCTTGAATTATTCTTGTTATAAATTTGTGAGATTATAACTGATTCTTCTTCACAAATATAATTCAAATTTGATGAATTGAATTTTTAATTTTGGGTATCCTTTTAAAAGATAAAGTTGATTGTCCCTTGAGAAGTCTAATTTTCATCACATGTTTAGTTTTTTGAGTTAAAATTCATTTTCTCAGTATCCAAGAGTTCAAGAATGGCAAAATAAATTATTCGGTTGAAACTTGAAGATCATTTGACCTATCTCTTTGGAAATACAAGTATTTTATTTTGGTCAAATTTATTAGTATATATATCACAAAAAAAAAGTATTATTTTATGAAAAAAAATATAATGATTCAAATTGATTTTTCCAACACATGTCTAATCTTTTTAAAATAGAGAATTTGATTGTTTGATTTGATTTGATTTGATCTAATTAGAAAAGATTTGTTGCTCCAAATGTATGGTTTTAACATAAGTCTAAAAGACAAAAATAGTTGTAACAGTTTCAACACAACTATTAAGCATTGTTTAGATATGAAATTTTTTTTATCTAAATTAACTTTGATTAAGGGTTAGGGTTTACAATAAATCATATTTATAGTCACAAAAGATTAAGTTAAAAAAAAATAAAAATCAAGAGAGTTGAATTTGTTTCCAATTAAGAAATTTGAGTGGGGTTAAAATCCTCTATTGGATGGGAAATTAGCCTAAATAAATTAAGGAAAATGATTTATGGCTTTAAGATCGTGTTATGTTTAGTGAAATTAGTGATAATGGAATTGAGTTAGGTTGAAAGAAAGGGTTAGGTTGTATTTATAGGTTAAACTTATCCAGAACTCAGCACCCATATTGAGGTCTGGGCTATTTTGTACAAGATTTAGTGAGGAAACTCAAATTAGGTTTAATAATTTTAATAACTTTATTATCACATACTCAAATTATATATTATATTATAACACACTGATTATGTCTAGAAATATATTTATAAAAAAAAAACTAAATAAAAATAAAAGGAGTCTTAAATTAAAGCTTTGAAGATTGTGAAATCCTAAGTCAAAATTTCATTTCAATGATATTTTTATAAAACTATTTTATATAAAAACATAAAACCAAAATAAAATCTCTTAATAATATTTATTAATTTGTAACAATAATGAATATTTAGTAATTTATAAAATAAATTATATGCATAATTATAAATTTAGCTCTTAATAATGTTTATTAAATTTGTTATTTTAACCCTAATTTTTTCGAACTACTTTGGTTCTCAATCATCAAATTTTAGTCAAATTGCTCATTGTACAAAAAAGTTGATTGAGCAATTCAAAATTTAATGACTTTGACTTGACAACTCACATCACAATATACATATATTTCATTACTAATGCGAATGATTTTTTTTTTTAATTATGAACTTTTTAGAAATTTGTTAAATTTAATTCTTTTATGAAGAATATACGAATTGCCACTTGAATTGTTACATCAAAGTCGTTAAAATTTAAAATAATTCAATCAACTTTTCCATCAAATAGAAAGACAATTGTCAAAAGTTTCAAGGAGAGGGCCAAAATGAGTAAACATTAAGGGTTGAGCTTATTATTATGCCTAAATTTTTAAAAAAAAATTTAAATAATTTGTTACTTTGCAAAAGTGTCATTTATTTTTGGTATAGTACTCGAGTTTGACATTTTTTTCTAGTATGGTATATGTGTTATTTTTTGGTCCAATTTGGTACCTATATTTGACAAAAATTTATATATTTTGGCACCTAAATGTAACGATGATAACTTTTTAGTCTTTAATTTGGTTTTTAAGATTAATTTGATGAAAGTTCATTGCTAATACTGTTAGGTTTCATTATTTCATTATTTTTTAATATAATAAATTTAGTGTCAATTGTGAATTTGTTTAATTTTGTGTATAATTTGTCAAATACAATCCAATAATTCTGGTTTTAGGATTTGTCGAAACCTTTTTTTTGAAATCGACTTTTTAAACCCTTTTTTCTGAAATTGACTTTTATATATAAAAAAAGGGGAGTCGCCACCAATCCTTTTTATGAGGTGTGATCCGATCATCTCGGAATTTGATCGTTTTAATAAAATGTTTGATTTACTAAAATAATGATTTTTGGTCTTCAGAATCCAGAGAATGGGTTCGGGAGTCGGTTACGCACGAGGAAGAATTAGCACCCTCATGATGCCTAAAATTAATACCTAGTTGATTACTTGATGTCTTAGTGTCAAGAATTGAAAATTTGAAGGGAGTTTAAAACACGATACCTTTTTGCATAATGTATATATTTTTTAGTAAAATCCCTTAAATAGATCAAAACGTATGTAAAAAGCTTTCTTATCTCGAGGTAACAAAAGGTCGTATCCTATAAGTTAGGACACGACATCTCGAATTCTCGAAAATAAGCTTGCCTTTTATTTTATTTATTAAATCTCACCTATTTTAATTTTAAAATGATATTTGGTCATTTAGATTCAACAAGAAAATAAAAAATCCCGTAAGCTAGGGCACGACTCCTCAAATCTCCAAATACGAAATATTGTCTATTTTAAAAATTCTCTTTTTTTTTATAATAACATATGTAAAATTTAAAACGATGGGTATTTATCTTATTTTGGGGTATGGTATAAAAAAAACTATGAGTAAATATATTTAAACTTGATTCATAACGTGATTTTAATGAAATAAGATAAAATGGTAATGTAGAAAATGGAACGATAATATACGAATACAATTTTGCGCTAATAAATGACAATGATATGAATATACTAATAAAACAATTCATAATACATATAATGGCGGCGATAATCACATAATATATACTACTTTAATACTAAAATGAACAATCAAAGGAACAAAATAAATAATAAAATAAATAATAAACAATGATAATAATAATAATAATAATAATAATAATAATAATAATAATAGTGACAAAATATGCACATAAAAAAGAAGACAATACCAATTTTAATATAATAAGGACAAGGAAATAAATAAATACATAAATAAATATAGAGGAAAATAGTTTATAAAATATTGAAAATAAAGGACCAAATTAAAATGTAAATGAAATTAAGGATGCAATTTGTAATAAAATACATAAATAATAATAATAATAATAATAATAATAATAATAATAGTGAGAAAAAAAGGAAAAACACAAAAAGAAAAAAATAGATAAATGTATAAATATATAAATAAATAAATAAATACAAAGGAAAATAAAATATAAAAGATCGAAAGTAAATGACTAAATCAGGATCTAAACAAAATTTAAAGTAAAAATCATAATAAAATAAACAAATTAAACAATAAAATAAGGTAAGGGACTAAAATCTGCGCGAAGGAAAGACGGGGATCAATTAGGCAATACTCCTCTTGTCCCTTAAACACAGCGTTCTTTGGAGACTAAATAGTCAAAGGACGAAAATAAAAAATAACAAAATCAAATGGGTAAATTTAAAAAAAAAGAAAAAAAAGCTAAAATAAAGACAATATTGAAAAATAGTTAAAAAGCGGAAGGACTGAAAGGGTAAATAAATCCTTAGTCCAAAAACACGCAGATCCTAGGGGTCTTGGGTCAGGTCTTGGGTCAAAGGCCAAAACGATGCCGTTTTGGGGCTATTAGAATCAGCCCTAAAACGACATCGTTTTGCAGGGCCTATAAAAACTATTTTTTAAAAAAAATTCATTCTGTATCGTTTTTTTTTAAATTTGAGAGCTCTCTCTTTGCTCATTGGTCCCCTCTGAGCTCCGGTAGTCAAGGCTCGGCCACGGCCACTGGCCGTCGACGATGGCGACCGCCGTCTCCAGTGGCCGAAAAATTTCAAAAAAATCTCCTTTTTTGCCCTTTTTTTTTTAAAAAAAAGCCTTGGATTCAAGATCTAAAGGCAAACGCCTAAAAAAATAAAAAGAAAAAAAATCAGTTTTTGCCCTTTTCTGCCGTACCTTTTCGTGTCTCCGAAGCCTAAACGACACCCTAATGGGTTCAGGGCTTTCATGATCGAAGAAAGGCTTCGACGATGGCGCAATACCAAGAGACAGGTCAATATTTTTTATTTTATTTGTTTACTTCGAAAAAAATAAAAATATGATAAATCACCTTTGAAAATTTTGTATTATGTTTTTGTTGATTGTTGTTTTTTGTATTCAATTTCTCAGTCCAAAAAAACAATACATATCGAATCTGACCTTTATAGCCAATTTTACATATTATTTTCTTTTTCTTTTTTCTGTTTCTGCCATCTACTATTCCTTTCTACTGTTCTTGATGTTGTTGTCCTTTTTTCATTCTTTTTGTAGGTACCTTTGGAGAGCCAACGATGGGGCAAAAAGCATGCCCTTGCCATTTTGGTGAAATGGCGGCAAAGGCACGTCAGGCCTTAGGCGGCGTGCCTATTCACGTGGAGGGCAACGATGCTGGAGGCTAGGGTTTTTTTATTTTACTGAAAACTTGATTTAGGCTATCGGGCCTGGGCCATTAGGGTTTTTTTTTGTTTTGGGCTTGTAATATCGTAATTCGATTGTTTTTAATTTGGACTTTAAAATTTTCATTTTATTTGGTTTGGTTTGGGCCCGGACAAAAATGGCCTATTACAGTTGCCCCTCTTTGCTCGTTGACATGTAACAAGAGTGGAGTAAAGACTTCAAAAAGGACCAATTTTGCCCGGTCTTACCGAATCTCGTCTTCTTTGGTGTTTCTCTTTTTTGAGTAGTCTCATTCTGACCCACTGCAGCTTTGGGGAGATAAGATTTGTAACTTGTAGCTTTAATCTGTTCCACTGCAACTTTGGGGAACTGAGATTCGTTATCTTCAATCTGTTCCACTGCAACTTCAGGGAGATAAGATTTACTATCTTTAATCTGCTCCACTGCAACTTTAGGGAGATAAGATTTGTAACTTCAATCTGCTCTACTACAACTTCAAAGAGATAAGATTTGATATCTTCAATCTGCTCCATCGCAACTTCAGGGAGATAAGATTTGTAACTTCAATCTACTCTACTGCAACTTTAGAGAGATAAGATTTAATATCTTTAATCTGTTCTACTGCAACTTTAGAGAGATAAGATTTTCTATCTTTAATCTGCTCCACTACAAATTTAGGGAGATAAGATTTGTAACTTCAATCTGCTCTACTGCAACTTCAAAGAGAGAAGATTTGTAACTTGTAACTTTAATTTGTTCCACTGCAACTTCAAGGAAACAAGATTGCATCTTCAATATGTTTCACTACAACTTCAGGGAGATAAGATTAGGGGCTTCAATCTGCTCCATTACAACTTTAAAGAGATAAGATTCCCTATGATGACTTCAATCCATCCCACTGCAACTTTAGGGGTATAGGATTTGTTGCTTCAATCTGCTTCACCGCAACTTCAGGGAGATAAGATTAGTGGCTTTAATTTGCTCCACTGCAACTTCAGGGAGATAAGATTCACCATAATGATTTCAATCCATCCCATTACAACTTCAGGGGGTATAGGATTTAAGGTTTCTTTGATCTGTTACACCATTCTCTAGGGAATATCACCGTAGAATCTATTTCATGGGCCTATTTATGGCAAAGCAATTATAAGGTCATGATCAGAATGAATCAAATGCTCCTAACTAGATATGTATGAATGATATTTGCATGAATACAGAATGTCATTTTTCGAGAATAATCCCCTTTTAATGTTTAGGTCGATATTGTTTGTTGTTCATCAAGGTTCTATCACTGACGCATTACCCTTCCTTCTTGCTCAGCTGGTATCTTTAACAGGAAACCCGAAGAAATAATCACAATTTGGGCTATTCTTTCCCAAATGTTTCCAACTCCTAAATTTGGTTAGTTCTGACTAATGGTCCTATTTCAGGTCCTCGTACTATTTAGAAAACCTTTCAGAACAATATGCAAAACTCTTTTTACTTGAATATTATTAGTCCATTAATCGTTATTTTAATGAAAAATGCTTGAAAAAGATCATAACAGTGGACAAGATTGAAATTTATTGAGAGCAAAGCTCGAAATAAATAAATTAATCAAAATAGCAAATGTTGATAAAATACAAAATGAATAAGATAAAACTAGGTGCCCTAGATATCATAGTATGAGCTTCTCCGCACCAACTTCTCGAAGACCCTTTTGAACTTGATATGTGTTTAGGAGATCTAGAGTACTTTGTTGATGCCCCAAGATGTAACATTCCTCTTTTTTAATTCTGAGAGGATAAGACTACTATATGCCTCATCTTCTATCAAAATTTGAATTGCCCTTTTTTAGGTTTTCAATTCAAAACCCCTTTGGTTTTAAAACGCCCTTTTACGAGTTTTCACCTTGGCCTCTCCTCTTTCTTTCTTTCTTTCTTTCTTTTAAGTGATGTACTTCTTGACTGAATCCGAATTCATAGGATTAGACAAGTTTTTCCATCTATCTTGGTCAAAATCAGAGCTCCTCTAGAAAAGACATTTTTTATCACATAAAGTCCTTCCTAGTTTGGCATCCACTTTCCTCTGAAGTCTTTTTGTATGGGAAGGATCTTTTTCAATACCATGTCCCCCTCATAAAATTTTCTAGGGTGAACCTTTTTTTCATAAGCTCGCATCATTCATTTTTGGTACATCTGACCATAACAGATAACCCTTAGCCTCTTTTCTTCGATTAAGTTCAACTGATCATATCGGGATTGGATCCATTCTGCTTTATCTAACTTCAACTCTGACAAAACTCATAGAGAATAAATCTCAACTTCAATGGGTAAAACCGCCTCCATTCCATAAACCAAGGAGAAAGACATTGCCCTGGTGGAAGTCTTAACAGATATTCGATAAGCATAGATGGCAAATAATAACTTCCCATGCCAATATTTATAAGTCTCAATCATTTTTCCCATGATCTTCTTAATATTCTTATTGACTACCTCCACCGCACTATTCATTTTTGGGCGATATGGTGACGAGTTATGGTGTTTACTTTTGAATTAACTACAGACCTCTGCTATCGTGTTGTTGTTCAAGTTCAATGCATTGTTAGATATAATCCTTTTTGGCATCCTATGTAACACCCCTTACCCGTACCCGAGACCGGGACCAGATACGAGGTGTCACCTGATACGAACTTGAACATTTTCAGGAAATACGGGTTATAAAATTTCATTCCAACATAAAATAAATCAAATTGCATCATAGTGTCTCTACTACGAGCCTACGAGGCCCTAAACATACATTGAGAATGATCCGGGACTAAACCAAAAACTTACGAAAGCTCATAAAAAATTCTCCTAGGTAAAGCCTCACACGCCCGTGTGGAGGCAATGCACACGCCCGTGTGCTTTGGGACATGCCCGTGTGCTTTGGGACACGCCTATGTCCCCTATCCGTGTTGAATTTATGAAAATTATTTTTCATTTCGAACCTACAGGGGTTTTCACACGACCGAGCACCACAGCCGTGCCCCTGGCCCGTGTCTTTCACACGGCCTAGACACGCCCATATGCCTACCTGTGTCCAATAACTCAAACATTCTATTTATGACGTCAGCATACATTTAGGGGCACACAGCCAAGACACACGCCTGAGTGTCTAAATTTTAGGTGCAGGGGACACACGGCCAAACCACACGCCCATAGGGGCGATCCGTGTGTCACACACGACCTAGACACACGTTAGACACACGCCCGTGTGTTTACCCGTGTGGATCTTATTAGGCTATTTTTCAAGCCTTTGGTCACCCTTTATCAACCAATCACACTTATAGGTTACCTTAATGCATAATAATGCCAGATTATACCCTTAGATATAACCTTGATAAACCTCATTGCATGTAAACCTCATATCATCGGTTTTATACATGCTAGGTTAATTTCATTTTTGTATTAAGGGTTTCCATGTCTTGTTGACACATTTAAGATTGGCTCACTATTGTAACTCATTGCCAATTACGGTCAAGCCATCCCATGTAAACATAAGCATGCATAAATTTGTAGGTTATAACCTACTTCAAAATGAGCCAATTCTCATGGCCATATGCAAAAAATAGATATATCTTTACATGCCTTCATTTTGGCAAATCAAATGACACATATAAAAAAATACACCACAAATCCTACACATGCCATTAAACAAAATAAAAGTGTCTATATACCAAAGTTGGACTAGTTGATAGTGTATTGACTCTCCAACCGTCTTCCAATCTTTACGAGTCCTCGAGCTCTGTAAGATAGGGAAAAGAGAGGGGTAACCATTTACATGCTTAGTAAGCCTGAATAACTGGAAAGTAAACTTACTGAGTAATTAGCATACAACCATATTAGGCAATAAAACCAACAAGCATGGAATGGTTTCCCTACCACATACACTCAATCAACAGGTTAGTCACATAACAATGCATCGTGTAATTTATCTTAGATGAGCTCCTTATTCATCATTTCATTGATATACATCATATTAATCCCATTAAGTTTCTAGGAAATCTCGATGGATTATCCATTTACTGTCAATTCATAAGAGCGATCATCTCATGTATGCACTTCCGCAAACCTCACATCTTACGGCGGGAGTACCAGTCCAGGCTAAATCCCCCTTAACATAAACTCATAAAGTGATGTCGGGATTACCGGTCCAGGCTAAATGCCTTATAGCGACAAACACCCTTAATGAGCTTGGATCTGAATTACCAGTCTAGGCTAAATTCAGACCCTAATCGGATTACCCGTCCGGGCTAAATCCATTTCAGCACATATATTCTTCGGGAGGCTCGATCACTCAAGGAACACCCATCCAGGTAAGATCCTTTCTATATTGAGATCAACGAATTACCCGTCCAGGCTAATTCATTTTCTGCTACACATGCAGGATCACAAGTCATGTAAGTCATGGTTTGTCCACTGAACTTCATTTTTAACCTCAACCGAGACATTTATTAACATGTCGTTATTAATGATACATTTCATGTGTTTTCATGCCATCATCAAATGCAATCATCATATATTCATAAATCATACAATTAGGCATATTATGAGTTTACTTTAAGTTATCCGAACTTACCTGGTACTCATCTCGGTATCGTGTTTCGGTTATTCCAAAACCTTTTGTTTTTCTTGATCGACCTCTGGAATTTGTTCCTCGGGGTCTATAACAATAAAAATAAATCATTAACACCTCACATTGTACTTTTTGAGTCTAAATTTCACCCTCGATCCAAATGACCGTTTTGCCCCTTACTTTCCACATTTTTACGATTTAGTCCATAAGCTCGTATAATGAAATGCATTCAATTCCTATCTTACCCAAGCCTAGCCAGATATTTTTCCCTCATATGGTAGCCCACATTTTCCCATTAATTCTCATTTCTACCACATATTTTACACCTTTTGCAAAAAGGTCCTTTTAGGAGTTTTTCATGAAAATCACTTGGGAAAATATGTTTAACACACATCTAACTTTCATATTCCTCTATAAAACATCAAAATACAAGTAACTCATGCATAGGTAAATTTTAAGCATAAACCCTAGCACGAAATATGGGTAGAAATAGATAGAGTAAGCTATTAGGATTTCAAAAATACGAAGAACGTTAAAAAAGGGGGCTTGGGAGCACTTACTATTGAGCTTGAAAATGTTGAAAACCCTAGCTATAGAGAAACCCAAAATTTCGGCAGCAACATGAAGAATATGAGCTGATTTTTGGCTTGTTTTCCCATTTTATTTCATTAAAATGCCAAATGACCAAAATGCCCTTAAGCCATTTCTTTAAAATTTCATCCATACAAGTCCATTTTTGTCCAAAAACTTAGAAATTGGGAAAATTTCTCTTTAAGACATTCTAATTAATATTCTAAAGCAATTTCATACAAATTGCTTCTAGAATCCAAGTTTTACAATTTATTCAATTTGGTCCGTAATTTCTAATTGGACACCTTACTCAAAGAATTTCTACATGAAACTTTAAGACATGCATATTATCATATTATAGACCTTATAATAATCATAAAATAAATATTTCAACGTCGGATTTGTGGTCCCAAAACCACTGTTTCAACTAGGCCCTATTTCGGGATGTTACATCCTATACCGACATATGATCTCTTTCTTCAAGAATTTGCTAACTACCAACTTCGTGACATTGGTGTAAGAAGTAGAATTTACCCATTTGGTGAAGTAATCAATGACCACGAAGATGAATTCATACCCATTGGAAGCTTTTGGTGGGATTGCCCAATGACATCCATGCCCCACATAGAGAAATGCCATAGAGAAGTCATAATATGAAGAGGTGAATAAGGCAAATGAATTTTGTCTTCATAAATTTGGCACTTATGGCATATTTTGGCATAACTGATACAATCCCCTTCCATAGTGGACCAATAGTATCCGAATCTCATAATTTGTCTGGTCATTGTAAAACCATTAGCATGTGTTCCGCAGACACCCTCATGGACTTCTTCCAAGATTTTCTTAGCCTTAATAGCATCCACACATCTTAGTAACACATGATTCTTTCTTCTTTTGTATAGGTTCTCCCTATCAAAGATATAGTCACTGGCTAGTCTTCTCAACGTCTTTTTATCATTCCCAGTTACTTAGTAAGGGTATTTATGATTTTTTACATTCGTGGTACCAATAGTGATCATCATTTTCTTCTTTATCGATGTTGTAACAATAGGTTGAGGCCTCATAAATACTTATCTGGATAGGGTTTACATCCTTTTATTTGTTCACTTTGATCATGAAAGCTAAAGTAGCCAAGGCATAGGCTATCTAGGTTTCATCTAACTGGAGGTAGCAGAAGGTGATGTCATCAAACTCCTCAATTAACTTATGTACTAGCCTTCGATAATTGATCAATTTGGGGTCTCTCGTCTCCCATTCACCTTTGAGTTAATAGATCACTAGTGCAGAATCCCCATATACCTCCAGTACCTTGATTTACGTTTTATGGCTGCACAGATACGCATGATGCATGCTTCATATTCTGCCATATTGTTCATGCAATCAAAATCTAATTTACTAGTAAAGGGATAATAATCTTCATTCGGGGATACTAGGACTACCCTAATTCCATTACCTATAGTGTTTGATGCTTCGTTAAAATTTAGTTTCCAAGAATGTTCTTCCTGAGCATCTTCCTTTATGGTCGTAACATACATCAGATCTTCGTTTAGGAAATCAAAGTTCAAAGGCTTATAATCTTTTAGAGCTCTACTGGCTAGAAAATCTGCTATTACACTTCATTTTATTGCCTTCTGGTTCACATAAATTATATCAAATTCAGTGAGCAGAATTTACCATCGGATCATTTTTCCATTCAGAGCAGTCGACTCCATCATGTACTTTAGAGGGTTCATTTTTTAGATTAGCCAAGTTGTATGGTATAGCATGTATTGTCTCACTCTTCAAGTTGTTCAGATTAAAGCACAACATAATTTTTTGATCGGCTAGTATCTTATTTCACATTCAATGAACTTCTTGCTAAGGTAGTATATCACTTTTTCTTTCCTTCCTGACTTATCGTGTTGGCCGAGCACACATCCCATCGAATTCCCAAATACTGCTAAGTACAGTATCAATGGCTTATCTGGACTAGGTGGCATCATCACTAGGGCATTGGACAAATAATATTTGACTTTGAAAAAATTCTTCGGCATTCTTCATCCCAAACACCTAGATTATGTTTTTTAAGGAAACAGAACATGGGGTCGCATTTCTCAGTTAGTTGTGAAATGAACCTGGCGATGTAAGTTAATCTTCCTAAGAAACCTCAGACCTCTTTTTGAGTGTTCGACGGAGGCAACTCCTGTATAGCCTTAACTTTATCTGGGTCAATCTCGATCCCCTTTTCACTAACTACAAATCCTAGCAATTTTCCCGACATAGCCCCAAAGGTACATTTTGCTGAATTGAGCTTCAACTAGAATTTTCTCAATCTCAAGAACAATTTTCTCAAGACTTATACATGCTTCTTTTTTGTTCGGGACTTTGCAATCATATCGTCGATATAAACCTCGATTTCTTTGTACATCACATTATAAAACAAAGTTATCATGGCTCTTTGATATGTCGCTCCCGCATTTTTTAATCCAAATGGTATAACTTTATAGCAAAATATTCCTCACATGGTTATGAATATCGTCTTTTCCATATCTTCAGGATGCATCTTAATTTGGTTGTATCCGGAGAAGCCATCTATGAAGAAAAATAGTGAATAACCTATCGTGTTGTCCGCTAAAGTGTCAATATGAGGTAACGGGAAATTATCCTTTGGGCTAGCTTTGTTTAAATCCCTATAGTCTACACACATTCGTACTTTTCTATCTTTTTTTGAGACAGGGACTATATTGGCTATCCACTCCGATTATTTAACCACTTGTAGGAAACTAGCGTCAATTTGTTTCTTTACCTTTTCTTTTATTTTTAGTAGGACGTTGGACTTTACCCTTCAGAGTTTCTATCGAACTAGCTTGCATTCTTCCTTTATGAGGAGCCGGTGTACCATGATATCAGTACTTAGACCAGGCATGTCTTGATACGACCATACGAAGACTTCTTTGAATTCTTGAAGTAACTCAATGAGGTCTTGCTTTGTCTCTGCGGTGATGCAAGCTTCGATCTCCACCTTTTTCTTTTCTTGTCAATCTTCTAAGCTCACAATTTCTACTGACTCTTTGTGAGATAGAATCTATTTCTTCTCTTGTTCTATCATCCTTAACAAATCAGGAGATAGGTTACAATCTCGATCATCTTTAAAGTCCTGAGGTTCCTCTAGACACATATCTTGCTCAAAAGGAGATTTTGAGTCAGTAGCAGCGTCGCTGATATCATTGATATCTAGAGACCTATTATAGGAACGAAGGAAGACCCTAAGAACAAATAAATCTAAGAATAACTATATGTGTAGCATGAGTATGAATGAAATGGAAAGAATAAAAGATTTTTTGTCAAAATGAGACATAAAGATACATTTTATTGAAATAAAAATAATGGACACATGTCTTTTTCACAAAAAGATTCTTATTGCTCCTCGGCTTAGAGCAATAAGTGTGTTTTGAACATTACTCTGAATTAGTTCTAAAAATTATAGGAATCTCTTCCGCAGTCTAATTGTTCAGAACACTTCCGAGGATATAAGGACGAATGCCTAACAGGTTTTCCCCAATTCCTTCTTTGGATATGGCATTGATGCTCAAGTTTCCCAACATTCCTTTCAAGCTTTCTTTTTTTGTCATTCTTCGTTCAAGATAAATGATTTCTCCTGACAAAAACGTTTTAGATGTATAAGGAAAGGTCATCGGTTCCCATTTGACCTCTCTACCATTCAATCGCGTTCTGATTTTACAGCGAGTATCGTAACAATATTCAGTTGGCCAATTCTTGTTGGTTTCTAGGGTAACTGTCATAATTTTGATTAATTAGGTCTTTTTATGAAACTTAATGCATATGATGAAATGTAATGCTGATGAATGCAAAATGAATGCAAAAAGAGGCATTGATTTTGATTCAATTCTACTAGAATAACTTTATTAGAAAATAAATCTCTTTACATAAAATGGATACATTTTACATATACAGCCTTGCCCTAATACTCAAAGCGAAGACATCGATCCTTTTCTTCATATTCGAATGTGCCAAGATCAAATCCCGCAAAATTTTCCAAGGGATACATTTACTATCTCCCTTTTGTTTACTCATTGCTTGCTCATTCCCATCATGCTTATTAGCCTTTTCAAGAAAGTCAAGACGTTGACGGCTCTAGAATAAACCTTGTCGGCTTGGATCCTTAGGCAACGGAGCAGAGTTGTGTACTCTTCTACGATGGGTACCAAGTCTACCTTTCCAAAAGTAAAACGACTATAGGCGGGATTCCAATATTGGGTCAAAGCTCAGAATAAGTGCTTATCCACTTTGACATGAGTAGATAAGGCAAGTTACCATAGTTACAGTAGAATAATTGTTTTATTTCGTCATCCCATTGGTCCCATACCTCTTCCAACTCTTGGAGATTATTCTAAGTCACACTGATGCGAGTGAAATCCCATAATTCTGACATATATCTCTCTGTCCAACTGTCGCCCTTCTCTTGTTGTGTCTCGAACTATATCCGGATGACCGCATTGTCTTCCACTTTATCAAGAAATCTCTTTTCCATGACAAACTCTCTATTTAGCAATTGAACATGAATCAACACCCCTTTTCTATGATGAAAATACAATGCAATCATAACCAAAACAAAACGAAACAAGTTAGTACATTTCATACAAATCTACAATTTAAAGTAAGAAATAATAAATAGAACACCTAATCGGGTGACCACTAGAGGTTTAGTATGGTTCTACCTCGGGTAGGCTCTTAGAGCTCATTATATACGGTTCGGTTCTAAAGTAAGGGTACCTAAACTGGCAGATTCCTCGATCCTCACCCATTATAGGCTTATACAGACTGAGTTCAGTTCAAGGGAATATATTTCCTTATTGCTATACGGAGATGAAGATCTCACGAAGACATAGGTATAGATGTATCCCGAAAGTGAGAAACTATTAACGGTTATGTAAATGCAATATGCAGAAAACACACAAAAGAAACTTTCGAACCAATAAAATAGATATACTAGATCTCTATACAACCTAAGATATCAAAATACGAAGGATGAAATGCAATAAAGGGATCGTAAATATAAACCAAATTATCAATTTTTTACAAAAAGACCAAAAGTAACCAACTTGTGGCTTAACTCTCTTATTTTTAGTCCCTAGTGGAGTCGCCAAGTTGTCGAAACTTTTTTTTGAAATCGATTTTATATAAAAAAACAAAAACAGGAGTTGTCACCAATCCTTTTTATGAGGTGTGATCGGATCACTTCGGAATTTGATCGTTTTAATAAAATGTTTGATTTACTAAAGCAATGATTTTTGGTCTTCAAAATCCAGAAAATGGATTCGGGAGTTGATTACACACGATGAAGGATTAGCACCCTTATGATGCCCAAAATTGGTACCTAGTTGATTACTTGATGTCTTAGTGTCGAGAATTAAAAATTTGAAAGGAGTTTAAAACACAATCCCTTTTTGCATAATGTATATATTTTTTTGTAAAATCCCTTAAATAAATCAAAACGTATGTAAAAGGCTTTCTTATCTCGAGGTAACAAAAGGTTGTATCCCGTAAGTTAGGACACGACGTCTCGAATTCTCGAAAATAAGCTTGCCTTTTAATTTTTTTTATGAAATCTCAAGTATTTTAATTTTAAAATGATATTTGATCATTTAGATTCAACGAGAAAATCAAAAACCCCGTAAGTTAGGGCACGACTCCTCGAATCTCCAAATACGAAATATTGCCTATTTTTTAAATTTTCCCTTTTTTTATAATAACATATGTAAAATTTAAAATGATGGGTATTTATCTTATTTGGGGGTATAATATAAAAACAACTATGGGTAAATATATTTAAACTTGATTCATGACGTGATTTTAATGAAATAAGATAAAATGGTAATGTAGAAAGATGATATACGAATAAAATTTTGCGCTAATCAATGACAATGATATGAATATACTAATAAAACAATTCATAATATATATAATGGCAGCGATAATCACATAATATATACTACTTTAATACTAAAATAAACAATCAAAGGAAAAACATAAATAATAAAATAAATAATAATAATAATAATAATAATAATAATAATAATAATAATAATAATAATAATAATAATAATAATAATAATAATAGTGACAAAATATGCACATAAAAAAGAAGACAATACCAATTTTAATATAATAAGGATAAAGAAATAAATAAATACATAAATAAATATAGAGGAAAATAGTTTATAAAATATTGAAAATAAAGGACCAAATTAAAATGTAAATGAAATTAAGGATGCAATTTGTAATAAAATACATAAATAATAATAATAATAATAATAATAATAATAATAATAGTGAGAAAAAAAGGAAAAACACAAAAAGAAAAAAATAGATAAATGTATAAATATATAAATAAATAAATAAATACAAAGGAAAATAAAATATAAAAGATCGAAAGTAAAGGACTGAATTAGGATCTAAACAAAATTTAAAGTAAAAATCATAATAAAATAAACAAATTAAACAATAAAATAAGGTAAGGGATTAAAATCAAATGCGCGAAGGAAAGACGGGGATCAATTAGGCAATACTCCTCTTGTCCCTTAAACGCAACATTCCCTGGAGGCTAAATAGTCAAAGGACGAAAATAAAAAATAACAAAATCAAATGGGTAAATTTTAAAAAGAAAAAAAGCTAAAATAAGGACCAGATTGAAAAATAGTCCAAAAGTGGAAGGACTGAAAGGGTAAATAGACCCTTAGTCCAAAAACACGGGGATCTTAGGGACTTGGGTCGAATCTCGGGTCAAAAGCCAAAACGACGCTATTTTGAGGCTATTGGAATCAGCCCTAAAACGACTTCGTTTTATAGGGCCTATAAAAACTAATTATATTTTTTTAAATTTCATTCTGCACCGTTTCTTAAAAAAAAAATTGAGAGCTCTCTCTTTGCTCATTGGTCCCTTCTGAGCTCTGGTTGTCGGGCCGCTGCAGACATTGGTTGTCGGCGACGGTAACCGTCATCTCCGGTAGACGAAAAATTTCAAAAAATCTCCTTTTTTGCCTTTAAAAAAAAAGCCTTAGATTCTAGATCCGAAGGCAAATGTTTAAAAAAATAAAAAGGAAAAAAATCAGCTTCGTCATTTTCTGCCGCACCTTTTTGTGTCTCCGAAGCCCAAACAACACTCTAATCGGCTTTCATGATCGGAGAAAGGCTCCGACGGCGGCGTGATACCAAGAGACAAGTAAATATTTTTTATTTTATTTGTTTACTTCCAAAAAAAAAAAGAGAAGATAAATCACTTTTGAAAATTTTGTATTTTGTTTTTGTTGATTGTTATTTTTTGTATTCAATTTCTCCGTCCAAAATAACAATACATATCGAATCTAGCCTTTATAGCCAATTTCACATATTATTTTCTTTTTCTTTTTTATGTTTCTGTCATCTATTATTTCTTTCTGCTGTTCTTCCTGTTGTCCTTTTTTCATTCTTTTTGCAGGTACCCTTGGAGAATCAACGATGGGGCAAAAAGCATGCCCTTGCCATTTTGGTGAAACGACGGCAAATACGCGTCAGGCCTCGGGCGGCATGCCCATTCACGTGGAGAGCAACGACATTGGAGGCTAGAGTTTTTTGATTTTATTGAAAACTTAGTTTAGGCTATCGAGCCTGGGCCATTAGGGTTTTTTTTGGGCCTGTAATATTGTAATTCGACTGTTTTTAATTTGGACTTTAATTTTTTTTATTTGGCCTGGTTTGGGCCCGAGCAAAAATGGCCTATTACAGGATTGATATGATGAATGTTAATTTTTAATATTATTAGCTAATTATAATTTTTTATCAAATCAACTTTAAAGTCCAAATTAAATAATAATAAGTTAACCCTATTATGTTCATGTGCCAAAATGTATAATTTTTTTCAAATAGGTGTCACATTCTATAAAAAATAACTTCTGTAACCTATAAGAAAAAATATCAAACTAAAATACAAAAATTGTTTTTTGGACACTATTTTTTTTGTCAATTTAATCACTCTAATTAAGATAACTGCTCGAATTTGTCAAAGCCGTTATGTTAATCCATTAACGGATTGCTGACGTGACATTTTTTTTTGACTTTTGACTAAAGCTAGGGCCTCTTTATAATTAGTCTAGAAAATATATTTTTTGATTTGTTTGTAACATGAAAATTTCAATAGTGTATCATCAACATTTGAATCTTTTTAAGGAAGAGGGAATCCGATGACAACAACGACCAATCATGACTATGATCCCACCTTTTTTGATGAGAACACTTGTCAACATAACACCATTGACCACTCTACTGCCACCGACTACCACGATCGTAACAGGAGGAAAATAAACATCAGTTTATTTTAGATTTCAGTCTTGTTATAATATTATCAATCATGTTAGTCATGATTCACGAATAAATGGTATGTTAGACTTAGAGTTGAGTGTCAAATATATGTGGTAATGTAGCACATTGTCTGATTACATGCAATTTGGAACTGACTGGAACTGAATAAGTTATTTCAGGGAATTTCCAGAAAACATTTTCTTCATCAAAGGTATGTTTTGTCTGATCTACTGAAACATTTGTTTGGTTTCATTCATTTGATATCTCACAATCTTATTTCACTTGTACTTCAATGCTTCATTCGGTCAAATGGTAAATTCAATGGAACTAGGGATGCGGTTCAAGAAGAAAATTCAAGGTAATTTTCGTTGTTCTCTGCAATTTGCTCACATTAGCTTTGATTTCTCAGTACATTTCTGTCATTACTATGCAACCATTGCTCATCTGGGGTTAAACTGCAGGGTTCGACTTCAACGAGTTCTCAAAACTAGGAAGAAAGTACTTTCTAAAGAACAAGCAACGGTTCATGCTCGTGCTTTGGTTGCCGGTTATGATTTATGAACCCGATAATATCAAAGATCTCATATCATTCGCGGATGCTTTCGGTGCTTCACAATTAAGGTAAACCAATGATTTCCATCAGTTAGGACTGCATTTCTATAGATATAATGGAAGTTTACTAGTATATTGGTTCGAAAATTGCAACATTACTTGAGGCCATGGAAGCTTTATCATGATGCAGGTTCTATGCATTTTTTTGTGACATAACTTTTATTTGTTCTGATTTTTCTTTTATTGGAAAATGGTAGAGTTATGGTAATAGGTTTGTCCTCGCCGTCAAATTCCCCCTTCTTAAAAAGGATTTAAATGTTGATGATACCACAATTAAAATTTTCATGTTACAAATAAATAAATAAAAATTTTGAACTAATTATAGAGAGATTCTCAATTTTAGTTAAAAATTAATAAAATGTCATATCAATAATCAATTATTAGATTAATAAAATTTTTAATGGAAGTAACGAATTCTAATAATTATCTTAATTAAAATGAGAGTAAGATCCCGTTCAGCTCTGCTTGTCTGATGGGCTTTTGCCAAAAAGTACTTTTTTTTCTGTTAAAAGCATTAAAAAACAGTTCTCATTTTTGCATTTTTTTAACTTAAAATAAGCACTTTTTCACATATGAAAAAGCATCAATTTTACCATTTTTTCTCATCAAAAGTGCTTTTGGCCTTATATTACTTTTTTAACCTTCTTTTTTCTTCTTTTCAAATAGACGGAAGACCTCTTTTTTTCCCCATTTCTCTTTTGTTTACTTTTCCTCTAGTTCTATACGTTCCTTTTTTTGGAACTTTAATGTAAATATATGTAATATTTTAATTTGTTAGGTTTATATTTTTATGTTATTTTAATATCTAGTATGAGTTATATATTTAAATTACATTTTAAAATAAAATAATATAAATGTGTTAAAATTATTAATTAAAAATAAAAAAAATATTTTTAAAATAATACAATTGTGTCCATATCTAATTACAAACAATTAATGATTATATTTAAATATTTAAATATAATTTATATATTCTAATTAAATTTAATAAATAATTAATATTAATTACTTAGAATTATTTAAAATTAATATTATATATTAAAATATTAACAATAAGTTATAATAAATTATTTTTTATATTATTACTAAAATATCATAATATTAACTAATTAGAACATTATTTAAATGCATATTTGTTACTTTATAATATAATGTCTAAAATGGACATTTTATTTCTCAAAAAGTATTTTTTTGACAACAATACCAAACACTCAAATTTTAAGCCAAACCTTTCAAAACACTTTTCAAAAGAACTTTTTAAAAGTATTGTCAAATTAGTCCTAACTTATCGTTTTTCTCTTATCCTAACGGGCTTGCATTGTTAACGAATTTATCATGAAGTACGACGTCGTTTTCTCTTCAGGGGGCTTTCTAAGCAAAATTACTCTTTTACCCTTATTGTTTAGCTTAAATTCCAAGACAGAGACGGCGTAATTCAAACGCCCTCCTCAAACAGTCCCTTATATTAAAAGCACCCAAAAAAAAAAAAAAAAAAAAAAAACCCGGACCCTTTTTCGTCATCGCGTCGTCTCTTAGTAAAAATCTGTTCTTCGCCATTTCTTTTTTCTTTTTTGATTTTCCGTTCAGTGGACATTTTCAGTAAAAATGTCTGCAGATTTATTATCCGAAAGGCCTTTGTTCGGTGGAGCAATCTCAACTACACTTCCTCTTAGGTTTCAGGTTACTTTATTTATTTTTTCTTCAATTTCATGCTCTATAGTAGTTTCAATTCTGATTTTAGTCCTTCTACCATGTTGAATTTAATTTTTCAATTTTAATTTGGTATTATTTTGTCTTTTATAACGTTTGATGACACTTTTAGTGATTTCTGTAAAAGTAATGGCATATGAATTTTTTTTATCACAGTATCGGAGTACGTGAAAATATTAAACCATGTTCAAATTCAACGAATGTAAGTCAAATGCACTTAAGGTTGTTTTAAGAAGAATTTCACGTGATCAATTTAACGGCAGCAAATAAATAAGTGTTTTCAGTTTGGAGAAGATCAAATCATGCCCAATTAAAGTAGAACATTAAATCTTAAATTTCAGCATGGTAGAGAGATTATAACTAGATAATTACAATAGTTATATAACTAAACTCTGTTTTTAACATTGTTCATTATTGTAGGATGTCAGTAACATCAGGCAAGTTCCCGATCATCAGGTTAGTATATCGTTCTTTGTTTTCCTTTTTGGTACTCTTTATTTTTAATTTGTTTATTTATCTGATCGTCTTTCTTTTCGTGTGTGTGTGTTGAAATTAAAGGAGGTTTTTGTGGACCCTTCACGTGATGAGAGCTTAATATTTGAGTTACTAGATTACAAGCATGATGTTGGAGATGAAGGGAGTGCTGTCTGGTTTATTCAAGATCTTGCCATTGAACAAGATGGTGAAGGATTCACGGTAGTCTTTTATGTTCTCTTATGTCATTTTCTCGATTCTATAGTAGTTAGGAAAGTGTAATTTAAAGCAATTTTGATTTTACAGATTTAGGCTTATCATTTGAGAATTTTACATCGTTCCATTACCCAATATAGGATTTGTTGGTTTATGGCATTATAATGTAGCTAACAGTACTGCCCTCAAACTTTGATAGGATATCTGGTCTAAATATAGTGGTCTAAATAGTTTTCTTTTCCCTTGTACTACATTTTTAATTCTTGGTTCTTTATTTTAAATTTATTTTCTTTTGGATTACGGAGTATACTCCACAAAAGAGAATGATTGGTTTTTGGCCGATAACCTCTTGGCCTAGGGGAAAGATTCTTGTGTTCTATGGAACAAAAGCTTTGTTCAATCCTACGCACATCTCTGCCCCTACCCCCAATTCAAAAAATGATTGGTTTTGCCTGTATGGCTAATTGGCTATATCATTGTTAATGAAATAACAACTATAAGCTCTACTTGTTCTTTGACAATTAGGATACTGTGTTTTATGCATTGGTCTGGTTGTCTTTCATATTTCCTTAGGTCCAATTGATGTTAAAGACATTCGGTACATTGTTTCTGCATGTTCTTTTATTTGCTTGGCAACTGTTTGAGACTTGATATGGTTGTAGGCCTAACATTTTCTTTCTTGCTATATGTTTCAGCTGCTTGAGCAGTCAACAGTGGTTGAGGCTCCTGGATTGTGTTACAAAAACATTCCAGCCATTGTTACAACTGCAGTTGGCCAAATGGTACGAGTCATTTAGCAGACATTTGCTTGGAGTTCCATTGTTACTAGTTTCAACTTTCATTTTTCTGCTGTCCACAAATATCTGCCTTGCCAAACTTTATTCTCTTCCTCGAGTCTTGATATTTCTTACTCTTAACATTCTATCATCTTAATTTACATGCTTGGCACAGTAACCTTTAAATTCTACCAGACTATGTCAGATTGGATACCCTCTATGTGCTGTTCATTTACTTAAATGATAATGTGTTCCTTCATTGTGTGTGCTATTATGTATATGCATGTGCGGGTGTAAAAGCTAAAATTTAGGTTGATTGCCTCTAGCATATTTTTATGTTAATACAAAGGGGATGCATATATGCATCCGAGACTTACGAATAATATTTTCTTTATAGCATGTTTCAATTATTGACGGACTGAAATTGTAAGATTAGATGAAATTAGCAAGGTAAAAAAACTGTTGGTAATGGTCTGAACTTGTGTTGGGAAGTTCTGAAACAATTAATCTTAAATTTTGGGTGCATGTCCTTTATCTTCAATGTCATGAACTTTTTGCTATGATTGATCCGCCCCAATACTGATGCAATTTCTCCTGGTTAGAGCAAAGCAAAAGGTATTGCTTTATTGTTGTTTGTATTGCCAAGACTGTCAAATGGTTCATTGTAGACTGTCTGGGACAGTAATATGTGTCTTAATGCCTGGATACTATACCACCAGTTAGATTGGTGGTTGGATATTAGTTCTTGACTTTCATTGCTTCCCTTCTGTCTATCATATCTTTTAATCCCTTCTATGCATAGGCTGTTTCTAAGGGACGGCAAGGAAGAGAAGCTCAGAATATTATCAAGGTAACATTTCTTGTGTTTTCAGCTTTCGCAGTTTTTATTCAGTTCTAAACTGAAAAATGGTTTCTTGATGAATATCCATGAAGGTCTATCTTGCAAACATACGTCTTAAGGAAGTAGGAACAGATGTTCTGATCACTGCATATGAGCCCATCGTGATAAAGTAAGTGTTAAAGCTTCACCGCTGTTTTTTCTGTAGAGAAATATCATGACATATCATTTTGTTGTTCTTTTATCATTTAAGACATTAATATAGCAAACATGATATTAAAAACCTGTTTCAGTAACTGTTTCTTTTTTAACTTATTGGGAAGTAATATGACCAAAAGTTCTGATTGCCCCATCGACTTTGGAATTACGCAGTCATTTATGTATAACACTTTTGCTACCATCTATTATGATTGCAGTCCATTGAGTGAAAGCGCTAGTGCAGTTGGTGCAGGATTAGCTATTCCTGCGACGCAATCTGGATTCATGCCGATGGTTGAAATCTTTAAACTAGCTGTTACAAAATTCAGAGTAAATGACTGGGGCCTTTTTAGCCCTAGTGTTTGAGATGCGCTAAAATGCTGCTACTTGGCAGGTAAAGAAGTAACCTCTTTTTTGTCCTGAAACAATGTTGATGTTTTATATGCCTCGGCAGTTTTTGATATTTATGTTGGGGTCCCTGAACCCTTTGTGATCACGTTTTAGAAATTGTAGAACATTTATTCATGTGTATCATGTAATAGCTTGTAATTTCAACAGTGGTTTTAGAAAGACTTTTGATGGTAAAAGCACTTTGTTTAGTATTGCTTTTGCTGTAAAAAGAGTGCTTTTAGTCAAAAGTAATACTACACACACCACAATGTAATAATGTATTTATCTTTTGTTGATCTTTGGGCTGTGGTGTTCATTCGAGGGTGATTTTGAAGGAGCCCGAATAAAGCATTTCGTCCAAAACCCGGAAGGATTCATTTACAGAAAGAGAGGTTTAATACTGTGAAATAGACCTCTTATTTAGGCAGGTCGGATCAATGTGTCATGGTAGGTTAATTTGAGTTCTAGATTTTTTTGGGCTATTTTAGATTGGTTTAATATAACATTTGGTACCTAAACTCAATTATTTTCCCTAATTTGGTACAGACTTTTTTGTTTCAATTTGGTACTTGAATTTGATACTTTTTCTTAATTTGGTATCCAAATTTGATACTTATTTTTAGTTGGGTACTTGAACTTTTCTCGAGTCCAATTTAATATCTGAACTTGATATTTTTTCCTAATTTGGTACTTAATCTTTTGTTTTGGTTCGATTTGGTATTTGAACTTGTCGAAAGTTATACAAATTACTTCATTATACTAACAATGTTAATTTTTTAGGTAACAAAAATAATTAATGTATGATTGATATGTGACAGATGGAATGATTTTTTTGTATTTTAAATGTTCAGTCACTTCTATTTTAATTTATTTATTAATGGTTTTCTGTATTTATTTTGGTTTTTAAAACTCTTACTTAACATTGATGATATTTTTGTGGAATTGAGAGTTTTGTGAAGATCGGACTATGCTTTAAGCATGTGGTCTTTCTTGAATCGTTCTTGACATTAATAGTCAATAATTACAGCCTTAATGTAGTTATTCTTGCCATTAAATTTCATGTCTGGTCGCATGTTGGTCATACATTAGTTGTTTTTGTTCTCTCATTAAAAAAAAAAAAAACTTACACAGTTAGTGTTTTGTGTAATTTGTGTAACATTTGATAAGTTTAGGTATCAAATTGAACCTAAAAAAAGTTTAGATACCAAATTAGGAAAAAGTTGTCAAGCTTATGTATCAACTTGGATAAAAAAGAATTTTCAAGTATCAAATTGGGTCAAAAAAAAATTTAGATATCAAATTAGGAATTAGTAAAATTTAAGTATGAAATGTTATAGTAAATCATTTAAATTTAAATTAGTTTTGAGTTAAGATTTGAAACTTGAGTTGCATCAAGTTTTAATTGCTGGAGTTTTGGATGATTTGAGTTTAGTAGTTAAAATTTTTTGTACGGAGTCATCTAGAGTTAAAATGAATGGTTTTACCCTCAATCCTTCTTGAGAACTTTCCAACTAATTATTACTTCTGTATATATGACTTATTATTCCCTAAATCACTCTATAATTTGTCTTTTTCTCTAAGACAATGTTGTTTGGAATTTACCCCCAAATTAGTTCTTCAAGGATAAGAAAAATAATAGTAATACCTTGACGTGTATAGTGTAAAGTTTGGAAAATATAAAAGCCCTTTTCCCCAAATCATTCCATAGTCAATCATGTGACAATCACCTAGTTTGAAATTTAGAGGTTAGGTGGTCCCATTAAGTTATTATTATTGCACATATATAAATTATTTATATTTGGGTGGCTTAAAATATAAATATCGTTAAATTTTTTATTAAATTTATTCGTTGATTTTATAGAATTTTAATGATGTTAATAATTTAATTTATATATATTTTTTTAGTTTGAAATAAAAAAGAAAATTAAAACAGATTTTAATGTATATATTGATATATGGGAGATGCCAGCTGGTAGTGTTTTGGTGTTGTGTGTTTGTCGTCATTGGATTTTGATGAAAAGATTAAGAAAATCAAATTTAATAGTAAGAAATATAATTCAAAATTGATTACTTAACGTAGCCTAAAGCCTAAGCCTAAGGCTAAGGCTGTAGCCCACAAATCCATTCATTCATTTTCAGTAAGCATAACGGAAATCCCAAAAGCAGAGAGCGGTAGCTAAAATGTCATGCATGATATGATGTGACCCAACTTCTTCTCTCTTTTCTCCATTGTCACAGTGTTGTTGACATCAGCCATAAGATTTTGGAGGGAAGAAGAAGAAGAGGAGGCGGTGGGGCCACCTTGACGCTTCCACGTGTCGTGGATGGCGTCATCCCTTAAAGAAGATTCCAACTGTATAGAGAGTGATGTGGCAGTGTCAGCCCACCCACCAACTTTGCCAGTGTGACTGGAGAAGGACTTTTCATTCTGTGAGCTGGATTGTGGGTCACTATTTCATACCCTTTTTTGTAAAAAGGATTTATAATACTTCAGATCAACTTATCCCTTTAAACTTCAAACAAAGAGTTGAATAAAACATTAAATCCTAGTTTAGATCAAAACATAAATCTTTTCTCTAATTTTCGTCTCAACTCCATCTAACCTCTTTTCTACCCAACCAACATTTAAGATCATAATTAAACTATGTACTAGAGGTTTTTATTTAATGGATCGAATCATGTAGGAGCATGTATAGTTACTCAAGTTTGATTTGTTTTAAATTATAAACCTCAAATTTTATCTAAAATTGATCTATAATTGTAATTGATTTCCATTTAAGCCTGTTTATCTTTTTTTTAAAAGTAATTAATTTTATTTAATATTTATAGTTAACCATAAATTTGCCTAAAATAAAATTTGAATATGAGATATCAAATTTCAGGACTTAGGACTTTGTTGTTCATTAATATCACTTTAAATCCTCCATAAAATTAATGGAATTATTTACAGGTAAATTAGATTGCAAAACTTTTATTTAAACATTAACATCAAAGCCAGAAGACAATGATTACGAGAATGGGATGAGAACCACTTTATTATGTCATATATATCTAAATAAATTGCTTTTTCTTTTGTATAATTTTAATAATGGAGAGAGAGAGATTGAATTTAAGGGGATGGGGCCTCAGTCTTAGGCCACCACTGTCTTTTATGAATTGAATGGTAAAGAGCACCACACGTGGAGTCTGAATCAAGGGATTGTCCAACCGCAATAATATGATCTCTCTCTCTCTCTCTCTCTCTCCCCATCAATAAATAAAAGCTTAGGGTTATTTTATTTTATTTTATTTTCATAATGAAAATCATACAAATTATATAATGGAATACAAAAAAGAGAAAATTACAAAGAGGTCCTCAATGCAACAAATTATTTCCCATCCGAAAAAGGTCATTGCTTTTCTTTCATAGCCCACCCTCATAATTCTCACTCATTGTATTTGTTGCTTAAAGCTTGCCCCCTTCCCCTTATTCCCTCTCTCTCTTTGGTCTGTGCAGAGATAAGAAAACCAACTTAGCAGCTTCAATCTTCCCCATCTAAAGGGAATTCCAAGTTACACAACACAACATCATATAGCAAAAAAGAAAGAGACCCACTAGGCCATCAAAGTTACCGAATCGAGGGTCACCTTAGATCATGTACTAGGAGAGCCAAACCACCAAAAAGATATAATCCCACTCTCTCATACATGATTATGGATGAAAATGGGATCCGCAGGCCGAACTTCCCTCTTCAGCTACTAGAAAAGAAGGAACAATCTCGTTCCGACCCTGCTGATGTCGACACTAGCTCCAAACCAACCTTGGAACCTCCCTCTAAGAAACCTCTACCTAAGAGGACTTCAACCAAGGACCGGCACACCAAAGTGGAAGGCCGAGGCCGTCGCATCCGCATGCCGGCTACGTGTGCTGCTAGGGTTTTCCAGCTAACAAGGGAGCTTGGTCACAAATCAGATGGTGAAACCATTGAGTGGTTGCTCCAACAAGTCGAGCTCATGTTATTGCTGCCACGGGGGACAGGTACTATCCCTGCAAATTTCACGTCCCTTAATATTTCACTAAGAAGTTCAGGTTCTAGCATGTCGGCTTCACACTTGAGGAACACTTATTTCAATCCAAATTTTACCATACAACAATTGAGGACGAGGAGTGAATGGGATCAAAGGAATGTCCTTGACGATTCATCCCAACAACAACAACAACAACAACAACAACGAAGGGTTTTATTTCCTGGTGTTGCTTTATCATCTGAAGATTCATTGACCTTTCCTGGTACTAGTAGCACTACTTTGAACGCTTTCTTGCAAGCTAAGCAAGAGATTCGGGACGTCGAGGCTGCGAATACTGGTATAGGGAAGAGGAGGAGGCCTGAGCAGCAAGAATCGCCACAAAATCAGGTGGGAAGTTACTTGATACAATCTAATACGGGTTCGATTCCGACGAGTTATAATCCGATCCCGACGACATTTTGGATAGGCAATCAAGTCATCAGTGGGAGTGGCACTGGGGATCCCATGTGGACATTTCCTTCAACTAATAACACTAATATGTATAGGGGTACTATGTCTAGTGGGGTGCATTTTATGAATTTAGCTGCTCCAATGGCTCTCCTCCCTGCCCAACAATTTGGTTCCGGAATCGGTGCCGGCAGTGGCTCAGTTACCGACACTCATTTAAGCATGCTGGGGTCACTAAACGCTTATAGACCAGTTCCGAGTATTGGTGTTTCCGAGCCCCCGGCCGGAGGATCACATCAACACCACGGTGGAGAAAATAGGCATGATTCAACTAGCTAGTGTTCAACAAGTGTATGGCTTTCATCATGCTTTATTCTTTTTATTGATTTTTGTTAAAATAAAAAGACTAAAATACTTTTAGATAATATAATTTATTTTAATTACGAAAGAATATTTTCGTAATTGACCTAATTGAATTGATGCCCGACTGACTCATAACAGTTGACACCAATTCAATTATAAACTTAAATAATAGTATAAATTAATGATATACATAAATTCAATCCGACTCAAACATCTCGAGTTGGAATTTTATTAGCCAACAGCAGCACCAAGTAGGTCTTAAAGTTGTTTTCTAAATCAAAATTTTTGTTGTACAAAATATTCTACTCAATTTGGCCTAACATTTATTTGCATTTGAATTTTCTTCTCTATATATTTGCTTGACTTGGCCATTGCATTTTTGGACACAAAATTTTTAGAGTCAATTTCGAAGGCGTTTCAAAAGGTTTTTTTTTTAAAAAAAGAAAAAAAAGAATTATATATTAACAAAAGAAAAAAAAGAGTATAAGGTAGAGAAGTCATAGGAAAAAGTCTTAAAAGAGAAAATGACCCACTCTTCTTCTTTCATTCGGCCATGGATATAGAAAGTGATGGTGGAATTTTCTTTATTGGCTTTAGCCAGCTTTTTTCTTCCCAAACAGTTAATCTGTCAATTTTTTAAATCAAATTTTTTATTAATTCAGATAAAGTAACATTTGGTTGTTGGATTGGAAATTTTTTCCTATCTTGCTCCTTTTCAATTTTTTAAAGTCTATATTAGTATTAAAATTTTGCAGCTTTTTTAATTTGGTCCTTGCATTTGGATTTAGCTAAGGTATTATGATGTGCCACTTTGAGATTAAGCGATAGTTTGGTGTAATTTCAAAGTGTTATATCATCGTACTTAACAGAATCCAAGTTCATGGGCCAAATTAGGAAAAGTTACTAAATTTCAGGACTATTGTGGAGTGTGGACAAAAGAAGTTCAAGGACCAAGTTGAAAAAAATTGCAACATCTTTAGTCCACATTAGTCTTGAAACTTTGTATCTTTCTCAATTTGGTCCATGCACTTAGATTTTGTTAAGACATGATAAAGTAACACTTTGAGATTGTACCATATTATCACTTGATTTTAAAAAAAAAGAATTAAATATGTTATAAATTTAATACTTTTTAGATATAATATAGCTTTTTAAGTTTTTAGGTGATAGTTTGACACAAATATCAGAGTATTACATCATCATAATTAATGGAAGCTAAGTTTGTGAATCAAATTAGGAAAAAACTACCAAATTCTAAAACTATTTATGGATGAAAGAAATTCAAGAACTAAAAAAAAAAAAATACAAATTCATGGAATAAATATTAAGTTATCCCAAAGAAATCAAAGTTTATGTATTTGGGAGGAAGCCAAGCTATGATTCCTTCTAATTTTGTTTCCGTATTAGAATGGTAATCTCTTTTATTACTATGCTTCTTCTATTCATCCACCCAAGATTTCTCACTGCTATTTTTCTTAATATATTTGACTATAAAATTTCAAATACATTACAAATTATACAAAAAAGTTATAATTATATTCATTTGTTTGTTAACATTACTAATTTCTACTAATCAAACTCAGTTTTTTTAACATTAATCTTATTATAAGTTCTTATAATATTTATTCTTTTTGATATAATGACTAGAATTAATCATAGTATCTCTCCAACCCTTAAATAAGAGGATAATGTGCTTGAGCGTAACTTGAACCCACATCCTCCTGCACTGACAACAATATCAACACCAATTGAATTAAAACTTAATTGACACAACAAAAAGCATTACTAAATAAAATATTTTTATTTATCAATTTTTTTAAAAAAAATAAAACAAACAAATGATGAGACTAATAAAATAAAATATAAAATTTCAAAAAATTCTGAAATATTCTCATTTATGAACAAATATTTTAAAAGGGATATGAAAAAACGGGTAACATCTTATCCGATTGTTGTTAATGAAATTCAAAGAAAGAGAGCGGCCAGCTTGACCCAAAAAGGGAAGAAATTAAGGGGGTGATTTACAACTAACATTCGGGTTAAATAATTAAACACAAAAATGGAGGGTAAGCCATCAGCATCACCGGCAAAAGATGGCAAGCCACGTGATCTCTTCCCCAATGGGGGACTATTTTCCACTCATATATTTATAAATTTTGTTTTGTTTACGAGAGAGGAATTTAGCTAAAATTTGATTTAAGAGAAATTTTAAATTTTTTTTAATAATTTTAAATCAAAAGTATAAATAGAAACTCTTTGTTTAAGCGGAAGAGGAACACCCACATAGTATTTCTTCTATTACCCAAATAAAAAAAAAAAAAAAAAAACACTTTGTATTGAAATGAAGATGATTGCATGTTTTTGTACCATGCACCAACCATAAAATAGTACATCACTGCTGTGGTCCAAATCCCATTATTATTGGTCCAAGAGTTAATGCTAAAATTGCTTGTATCAAACTTACTTCAATTTTATTTTTTGACATGAAAAATAGTAATAATATCAATAATTTGATGAATGAATAAAAGATAAAACGATTTAATATATAATATTTGTTTGGTGAGATATATTGCATATGATACCCTTTATTTATTTTTACAATCGGCTTCCCAAAAAAATATTAATTTTTAATTATTTTTAAAAAGGTAATATATTGAATAGAATTTATACAACTTCCCTTGTCCATACACTCGATCTCAACTCTTACATAGAGATAATGTTATAACATATAGGAACCCATGATTTGCCTAATAACAACATTTGTAAAGTTTCAGATAAAGGTTTTTCTTCTATGTGGTGTTCCTTTATAATAAACAGTACTACTTTGACATTATTGGTTTCATATCCAGAATCATTGTGCTCTATGATTTTCTTTTAACAACTCAAGAGTGATTAGGATAAAATTAAAAATTTTGGAAGATAAAGCTAAAAATTTGAATTATTAATATCTAAGAAGGCTAAAAATTATTCATTTAACATAAAAGCTAAAAATAATTAAAATTTAAGAGGACTAAAAAAAGAATTAAACCATATATCCAAGGAGGCAAATGCCACTGTCTGCGTACACACCATTGTTTTGTTACATGCATGTTAAGGTGTAGGGAACTTGAAATGACAATGTACTGGGTTTTTTTTTCCCTTCAAAATCACAAAGATTTAGTAAAACAAAAAAGAAATGAAAAAGTTAAAGCAAGAAAGGTGACATAATAATAGGGAAGGGTCATGATCAAGAGGAAGAAGGGTGATTAGTGGAGATTTAGAGGGAAAAAAATGATTAGAGAAGATGGGGAAAAGAAAATGGAATTATGAGATAGTTAGGTATATATGTTGGTTGTTGAAATAGATTTTGGAAGTCGCTATATTTTAGGCAATGTGCTTGTTTTTGTTCCCTTTTAAGCTACACTTTGGCCTGTTAGGCACATGGGTTAGACGTGCTATGCTTTCTCTCTCATTCCTCTTTGCTGGTGGGTCTTTCTTATGTACTATATGTATACATATACACATGGTATAATTCAAGTTGTTTTATTCATCAATAATACCTTATGGTTGAATTATAAAAATATTAATCATACAAAATTTTACATAAGTATGTAAAATTAGTTGAGTTTTACACTAGTATGAGTAAATATATTAATTGCTCGAGAAAAAGAAGAAGGAATTTTAAATATTAAGACTCGAACTACCCTTTGATGTCAAATTAAAGTGTAATGATTAAATTTAAAGTTTGAACATACTAGAGGGACTAAAACGATAATTTATTGAATAAAAGTTTTAGGTTAATTTTTTTAACCAGATCTTTTTTAATTAGAGTGTACTTGGACACCACAAAATAATTGAATAAAGCTATAATTATTAAACTAATAATTACATCCTCTTATAATTATAAAGAATTTTAATTCTTTAGACGTATTTAATTGACAATATATAATTACATTATATTTATCTATGTTATCCGAATAATTTTCCATTACTTTAGTAACATCGAACTTTTTACTATTATGTCCCAACAAAATTTGGCATAAAAGAAAACTTTATATTATTTCACCTTATCCAACACCACATTCCTCATGCACAACGTTCAATTGGTCGGAAGATTTAGACTATTGATCTTATGAAATGTACCCCTGCTCCTCCTACAAAACTTCAAAATAAATAGAGATGAAAGCCTTTAATGGAAAAATGGAATGAAAGGCATATTTTGGGTATATAAGCTTTTTAAACAAGACTTTTAAGGACCACATATATATATATATATATATATATATATATAATATTGCAGACTGTATGACTCACATGTTTAAAGATGGAGACCTGAAAAGTGTTGGGTATTGACTCAGAGATCTACTGAAAGATTTTTCATCAAGTATCCTTCACTCTCATCCCTAATAAACGGATTTTCTTCTTGGAAGATTTTTTAAGGAAATGAGGTTTTAAGATTTCTCCAATTAAGAAAAATCAAACTTGATCGATGATTTGATATAAAACCATGTTCACATGCAACATAGATGTATTACAAGTAATGGAATTATTTAGAGGTAAACTTTTGTTTTAAAATTAAGATCAAAGGCAGAAGGCAATGATTACAAGAATGGAGTGGGGACCACTTTATTATATCTAAATAATTGGCCTTTTCTTTTCTATAATTTTAACGAGTGATTGAGTTTTTTAGAGTAAAGGGGACGAGGGGCCCACCACTGTCTTTATGGATTGAATGATAAAAGAGCACCGCACGTGGAGTTTGAATCAAGGGACTATCCAACCACAATAATATGATCTCTCTCTATATTTAGGGTTATCTCATTTTATTTTCACAATATAGAAAACAGAAAATTACAAAGACATCCTCAATGCAACGAATTATTTCCCATCCAAAAAAGTCTTTGCTTTTCTTTGTTAGCACACCCTCAAAATTCTCACTCATTGTATTTGTTGCTTAAAGCTTGCCTCATTCCCCTTATCCTCTCTCTCTCTTTGGTCTGTGCAAAGATAAAAAATATCAACTCAGCAGCTTGAATCTCTCCCATCTAAAGGGAATTCCAAGCTACACAACACAACATCATATAGCAAAAAAGAAAGAGACCCACTAGGCCATCAAAGTTACCAAATCGAGGGTCACCTTCAGATCATGTACTAGGAGAGCCAAACCACCAAAAAGATATAATCCCACTCTCTCATACATAATCATGGATGAAAATGGGATCCGCAGGCCAAACTTCCCTCTTCAGCTCCTAGAAAAGAAGGAACAATCTTGTTCCGACCCTGCCGATGTCGACACTAGCTCCAAACCAACCTTGGAACCTCCCTCCAAGAAACCTCCACCTAAGAGGACTTCAACCAAGGACCGGCACACCAAAGTGGAAGGCCGAGGCCGTCGCATCCGCATGCCGGCTACGTGTGCTGCTAGGGTTTTCCAGCTAACAAGGGAGCTTGGTCACAAATCAGATGGTGAAACCATTGAGTGGTTGCTCCAACAAGCTGAGCCTGCGGTTATTGCTGCCACGGGGACAGGTACTATCCCTGCAAATTTCACGTCCCTTAATATTTCACTAAGAAGTTCAGGTTCTAGCATGTCGGCTTCACACTTGAGGAACACTTATTTCAATCCAAATTTTACCACACAACAATTGAGGACGAGGAGTGAATGGGATCAAAGGAATGTCCTTGACGATTCATCTCAACAACAACAACAACAACAACGAAGGGTTTTATTTCCTGGTGTTGCTTTATCATCTGAAGATTCATTGACCTTTCCTGGTACTAGTAGCACTACTTTGAACGCTTTCTTGCAAGCTAAGCAAGAGATTCGGGACTTCGAGGCCGCGGATACTAGTATAGGGAAGAGGAGGAGGCCTGAGCAGCAAGAATTGCCACAAAATCAGGTGGGAAGTTACTTGATACAATCTAATACGGGTTCGATTCCGACGAGTCATAATCCGATTCCGGCGACATTTTGGATAGGCAACCAAGTCATCAGTGGGAGTGGCACTGGGGATCCATTGTGGACATTTCCTTCAACTAATAACACTAATATGTATAGGGGTACTATGTCTAGTGGGGTGCATTTTATGAATTTAGCCGCTCCAATGGCTCTCCTCTCTGCCCAACAATTTGGTTCCGGAATCGGTGCCGGTGGTGGCTCAGTTACCGACACTCATTTAAGCATGTTGGCGTCACTAAACGCTTATAGATCAGTTCCGGGTATTGGTGTTTCTGAGCCCCCGGCCAGTGGATCACATTAACACCACGGTGGAGAAAATAGGCATGATTCAACTAGCTCGTGTTTAACAAGTGTATGGCTTTGATCATGCTTTATTCTTCTTCTTTTTTTTATCACTTACGTTTTCAGTAGTACATATATGTGCAATGCAATTGAGTGTGAGTAATTTAGATAGGGTTTGATATGAAAGATTTAATATTATATTTTGGGACTAATTAAGCATCTTTGGGGGCGTGACTAAGCAGTTTTAATCATATCAATGTTGATAATTGAAACATTTTCAGCATTACCTAACAAAGTTAAATCTTTAGGCTCAAGGGAAAACAAGACCAGATTTCATTAGCTTAGGTTTGACAAACTCATCATTCATTCATCATAATTCATCCTCTAATTCTAAATTCCATCTTTCTACTTTATAAGAAGTTGATAAGTTAATCCGTTTATTTTAATTTATTAGAATTTGATCCTTATCATTTATTAAAACTGTGAAGTTAGCCTAGTGGTTAATACACATGAATTTCACCCATTGACTTATATTAATTTAGTCCTTAGATTAATAATATTTAATATTATTACTCAGTTGGACTAATTTTTTTTTTTCATAAAATAAGATGACTAGATTATGATAAATTAAAGTAGAGTAGAGGGATAAAATTCATAATTAGATCATTATTGTAGTTAGTATTTCTCTCCTCTTTAATAACATGATAATGCTTCCTTAGATGAAAATCCTTCACTAAAGTGGTGGAGTTTTAGTGCATTAACAATCGGAGTTAATTGGTTTGGGTTTTCCCTAATTATGGGCATAATTTGAGAGTGCTGCCAAGGGGGGCACATATATGTGGTGCTTGTATTTGGTGGCATTAACATTTAAGGGATGGAGGGTTAAGTAGGAGGTAATGTCTCAGGTGGAGATGTGAGCCACCATTTGGTGACTAAAAGCAGTAAGCAATCAGTAACCATAAAACAGGATCATTCCTCCTCTTCTTCATATAAGGAAAGCTTGGTGGTGATAATATAGAGACTCAGTGTTTGGTTTTATTATTTAATGTCCCTACCAGTACCACTCTCACCTGTCACCACCTTCATCAACAAGCTGTGGATCAACTCTTTTTTCTTTTATTCTCTCTTTTAAACCCTTTTGACTGCAATCGAAGAACTGGGTAGTCATCATCTTCTTCTTCGTCTTGTTAACATTGCTGCAAGTTATATATTACAATGGTGATTTTCCTCTAGGTTTTCTAAATTGGGAAACCCCCTTTTTTTTTTTTTTTTCATTTGGGCAGCATACCTATGAAGATTTCCATTCTCAAAAACTACTAATGGTCAAATAATAAACCTTTTGGATCTAGTAATATTATATTATATATTGTAGGTAACTTTAGCCTGACCCTTAAAACAAATCTACTCTCAACTAGCTGTCCTGTCAACAAGGTGAGTGGCTTGTCTAGTCCAATAGGCTCAACTCATTTTGAATATTTTTTTATTCCACTCAATCTGAAATAAAATTAAAAATTTTAAAAATATTATATTTAAATTTAATTATAAAAATATATAAATATAAATATTAATATAAAATTTTATTTTTAAGCAATAAAAGAAGGCATCTCTGAACTCTGAATAAGAAATTTTTTTAGAACTGATTATAGCTTTACTCGAAATATGGACATAAAATGTGCTTGGAAAACGAAAGACAATGTTTGGAGTGTGAGGAGATTTAGGGCATGTGCAATTGTGCGAAGGTATCCCTCAAAACCTTAACTACTTTTTTCGATTGGTCTACATCATGAGTTTGGCTTGGCTTTCTTGTTCTTTCTCACCCTTATGTTATTTTGTTTTTACCCACTTGTGTTTGTTGGTCAAATTTTGCTCCCACTCCCTTTACTTGAATAAATTTTGGGATTTATCCCGTATTCAAAAAATTAAAAATTAAAAATTTATCATTTTCTTTTTTGATTTAAACATTTTAGTTTAATTGTCCATATTGTTTGTGTCTTTTGTCAAAATGCATCGTGGTATAATATATTTATTGCAAATTCAATAAACATACTTCGTAATAAACAAAATTTCAACAAAAATGTGTCGATGATTTAACTATAATTTAAAAAGAAATTAAAAATTAAAAAAAAAATAGTATCTACTTCCCACACTTTCTAAGTAATTTACAGCATATTATATTAATTTTATCTATTTTTAAAATATATTGATTGATGTAAAGGTATGGAAGTAGCTACATTAAAGAAACTTACATTGGTGAGGGAGGTTCATTTCTTTTAAAGAAATCTTTGAAATTTTATCTTCCAACTCTCTAAAAAAATTAAATTGAGTGTTGAAGGTAAATTTCCTCATATTGAACTGTGTTATCCATTCAAGAATTTGTTGACTCTAATAAAAAAATACTTTGAAGCTTTTTTTTTTTTTTTTTTTTTTAAAATACACCTTCCCCTCCATACGGTGGTCAGTATTTTTGGTGGTGATTTGGGAAATGCCATGGTCAACAGGTAGACAGGAATGAAGGGCCAAAGAAAAAGACCCTCATAGGTAGGTAATTTAATTTCTTCAGTTTTGTCCACTGAAATCAATGTCACATTTACTATTTTACACCAAACCCATTAATTTCCAAACTTGTGTTTTATGAATATTTTTTTTTCTTTTTTTAACTCCTTCAGCATACTTTTCAATATGAAATTTATATATATATATATATATATATATATATATAGTGGGAGTTTAATTTAATTGACTCCTACTGCTCAAGTATTTACAAGAAAATAGTTTAGAATTTAAATTTTATCATATACAATATTTTATCTATAATCCTCGTATAATTTACATTAGATTTATTTAAAAGTTGGATTATTTAGATAAATTTAAAGTTTCATCTAATATTTAAGAGGGTTAAAAAATTATTAAACTAAAAAAAATCTATTTAAGATCTAATCTTAACTTACACTCTAACATTTAAGGTCAATCTAAACTTCATCTATTTTCTAACTTTTTAATATATGAGTAATTTAATTTATTTTCATAAATTATACAATTTATATCACATAAAAATTAAAAAAATATATTGAGTTTAGAAATAGCATAATTTAAAAATAAAATAAAATGAAAGAGCATAAAATATGATTGACTTAACCATCAACAAATATGAGTAGACTTCAATGAAATTTAAAACCTATATTTTGTATTGGGCCGAATTAAAACAAACATAAATGATAGTAAAAATTTCATTACATGCGTATGAGTGTGAAAATCATGTATTTAAAATATAGAGGTATATTTAAAAATAACACACAATAAATAATGAAACGTATGGTTTGAAATTAATTAATAATAACATATGCAGTATATGATATTAAAATGAAATAAAAAAGATTAAATTCTAAGTAGAATAAAATTTAAACACATAAATATATCAGATTAAGAATATTAAATAAATATAATTGTATATCATAGTATTATCATCAATCTCGATTCTACTTATGCATCTCGAGTGGAACATGTGATGGCATATTGTTAGCCGACAGCAGCACCGACTAGGTGTTGAAGTTGGTTTTGTAAATCAAAATTTTTGTCTTCTTGATTTGGCCTAATTTGAATTTTCTTCTCTCTATATATATATTTGCTTGACTTGGCGATTGCATTTTTGGACACAAAATTTTTAGTCAATTTCGCAGGCGTTTCATCCATGGTCCGAATTGAAGAAACATTTCCATTTAACTTATTATTATTATTATTATAGTAATATAAATAAATAATTTTGATAATTTAAAAACCATATAATAATGCCTAAAAAAGAAGAAAGAAATTAATTAATTATAAGCACGAATAGGAAAGAAGGGTGTCTCTAGAAAATGACAAATTTAATTATATTTTGAAGAAGCCTTATGATTATTTTATGTTATTTTTATTTATTTTATCACAACAAGCATTTCACTAATTACATACACACAGTTTTTCTCAATTGCTTCGAATCCGGTACTCAAACCAATCTCATTTAGGGTTAAGTAGGAATAAAGTCAAGAATTTTGTTTAAAGAACTAGGATATAAAACTCTTTTTTTTTTTTTTTTTTTTGCGTTAAAAATGTTTAAATTAAATTAAATTATTAATTTTTTATAGAGCCAAAAATGCTAAAAAAATTAAATTAAATTAAATGTTTTAATTATTTGAAAAAAGGAGACAGAGTTAAGCATAATGTTATGTTTTTTAATTGGCATTAGTCATTTGATTGTTTTAATTATTTAAATTAGGATTAATTTTTTTATATTTTATTTTAAAAAGAGTATGTATTAACAAAAGGAAAATGTAGGGAAAGTCGTAGGAACAAGATAAGGGCAAAAAAGTCTTAAAAAGAGAAAATGACCCACTCTTCTTCTTTCATTCAACCATGGATATAGAAAGTGATGGTGGAATTCCTTTTATTTGCCTTTGCCAACTTTTTTTTTCCCAAAACAGTTAATCCGTAAATTTTTTAAATCAAAATTTTATTAAAAAAATAAAAAGAGGATAAAAGTAACATTTAATTTTTTTTTCCTATCTCCGTCCTTTAACATTTTTAGCCTATATTAGTATTAAAATTTTGCAGCTTTTTTAATTTGGTTCTTGCGGTTGAATTTTGCTAAGGTATGGTGACGTGATATTATGATATTGTACCACGTAATCTTAAAATATTTATACTTATTAATTTTTACATTTAACATTATTTTTTTAAAAAATTTTTAAGCGATGATTTAACATAATCTTAGAGTCCTGCGTCATTATGTTTAACAGAATCCAAGTTTATGGACAAAATTAGAAAAAAAAAAAAAACTACCAAATTCCAAGACTATTGTGGACTGTGGACAAAAGAAGTTCAATGACCAAATTGAAAAAAAGTTGCAACATTTTTAGTACACATTAGTCCAAAACTTTGTACCTTTTCTAATTTGGTCCATGCACTTGGATTTCATTAAGGTATGATAACATAACATTTTGATATTATATCACGTTATCACTTGATTTAAAAATAAGAAAGAAATAAAAATGTTATAATATTTAATAATTTTTTTAGATTTAATATAACTTTTTAAATTTTCAAATAATGATTTAATATAAATATCATAGTGTCACATCATCATACTTAATGGAAAGTAAGTTGGTGGATGAAATTGAAAAAAAATTACCAAAATGGAAAAGAATTATGGATGAAAGAATATTAAATTATCCCAAAGAAATCAAAGTTTAAATATTTGGGAGGAAGCCAAGCTGTGATTCCTTCTAATTTTGTTTCCGTATTAGAATGGCAATCTCTTTTATTACTATGCTTCTTCTATTCATCCACCTAAGAGTTTCTCACTGCTATTTTTCTTAAAATATTCGAATATAAAATTTGAAAAGGTTCTCATTCATGAACAAATTTTAAATGAGGGTAACATCCTATCCGATTGTTGTAAATGGGGATTACGGATATTCAAATAAAGAGAGCGGCCAGCTTGACCCAATAAAGGAAGAAATTAAGGGTGTGATTTATAGCCAACATTGGTTGAATAATTAAACACAAAAATGGAGGGTAAGCCATCAGCATCACCGGCAAAAGATGGTAAGCCACGTGATCTCTTCTCCAATGGGGAACTTCTTCACTTTAATCACACCTGCCGAAATCCTCTTTTTTTATTTTGAAAGCAACGGGGATCGACTTTTTAAAATCGAATGTAGAGTCACCACCAATCTCTTGATTTAGGTGTGATTGGATAACCTATTAAAACGCTTTATTCAATGGAAAATAAATTTGGTTTAGGTAAAAAAAAAAAACGAGTTCGAGAGTCGGTTATGCATGAGGAAGGATTAGCACCCTCATTACGCTCAAAAATTGGTACCAAATTGATTTGATGCTGTCTTTGTATCAAAAGTTTTTTCAAGGTATGATTTTTTTTAAAATGCATGAATAGTTCAAATTAGTGGTCAAAAATCTCTCGTTTCAAAGATGTGCAGTTTCACACTAGTGCGATTGGATGCGATCCCTTATACCTTTAAAACGCGATTGATTTTCGACTTTCAAAAAACTCATACATTAAAATTATAAAAGGTTATCTAAATATTTGGTTCACCGGAAAAGTCATACCCAGTACAATTGAGCACGATTTTTTGAATTCCCCAAATATTAGATATTACCTTACTTCAGAATTTTTGAATAATAGAAAATTAGAAATTTGCTCAAAAACACGTTTATTTATTTTAAAATAGATGAAATACTTAATGAATTGTATAAAAACATTGGCAAAAGAAGGAATTAATGAACATGAAATAATAAAATACAACAAGTCATAATTAATAAATCCAACAATTATGTACAACTAAAACGTAACTAAATTCTTAACCATGCATAGTTAACCATCAATACGAAATAATATACAACAATATTTAACATGACACAATATAAATCGATCTACAAAGTGTGTACAAAATAAAAGGGAATTAAAGGTCAATATAGTATAAGATATTCTCAAAAATAAAAATGAATTAATGAACTACAATATGTATAATTTTGATATATTTGTAAAAACTAATAATTTTTATGATGGTTGAAATAAACCTTATGAAATAAAAGTTTGAATCAAATTATATGCACATTATTTTAAATACCAATTCATCTAAAAATGACAAAATACCTAGTAGCTTAGATAATGTATAAAAAATTTGAAATAATTATAAAATACATGATAAGATATAATGTACATAATAACTTCATAAACCCATATGTATATATAAATTTGGAAATATTTGTTTATAAAAAATGACATGAAATTGATAATGCATATAAAATTAAGTTAGCTTATAAATTATATACGTACCATTATGCTTAAAAACATTTAAAAGAGATGCTAAATAAAATACTAAGATAATATAATATAGAGAAACATTTCAAAATAATAATTTTATAAACACAAAAATGAAGTTCCCAAAATGGTGTCATATATACATAAAAATGTTAAGTGAATCATAAATCAAGAAGAATTTTAAATAGAAAACTCTATTAAAATTATTTATGTATCAATATATATAAAAATATTTAAACAAAACTTTGTAATAAGGTACTAAAATAATTTAATGTAAAAAGAATTTTAAAACGATGATTTTGTCAAAAAATAAGTAAGAATATTGTTAACTCAAAAATAATAGTTATTATAAATTAAAAATTTAATAAGAATGATGTGTATGCAAATATGTATAAAATATTTAAAGAAATAGGATGCACCATGTATAAATAATAAGATGAGAAAAAAAAGCCTCAAAATAATTGTACAAATATAAACAAATAAAATTATTGACATGAATTAATACATATAAAAATATTAAACACCTTTTAAATTAACAAACTATACAAATGAAAGACCAAATTAAAATTGAAGCCAAAATACAGGATAATTTACAAAATAAAAAAACAAACAGGATCAACAAGCAATCCACGCGAATATATGAGGACTAGAATTGGAAATATTCCCAAGACCAAAACGCAATGTTATCTGCAGACTAAAATGAAAATACACACGAATTAAAGAGTCAAATTAAAAAAACAAATATGGCGTAATTAAATACTCGCATGAAGGAAAGGATCTAATGCGCAAATTAACCATTTAATGTAAAGAGGCTCATAAAACTAACATTCCCACTTAAAAGCGAATAAAACCAAATACCTATCTCCCTTTTCATTTGGCCGACTAAAAAAAAACCAAAACCTAGCCCCTTGTTTTTCCTTTAAGCGCGATCCGCTTCTATCAATAGTGATGAATGCAGTTCAGGCTTTATGGATCTACTTCATCTCGACCACGAAATTCCTTTCTACGCTCAGATTTCAACGAAGAAGAAGACAGAATCTTTTAGCACATTAGCAAGGTAAATCTCATATTTTCTTTTTTTATTCTAATGTGAAAGAATTTTGTAGTGAAATAAAGGAAAAATTGAATCGAAACACCAAAAAATGAAATCTGGAATTCCCTCATTTTTCATTGCTATTTTCTTTTTTTTTTTTTAAATCTTTCGTGATCCCCTTTTCATTGTTTACAACGGCTTTTTATAGCCAAAATACATCAAGAATATTCTGGAAAAATAAATAAAATAAAAAATCTTTATTTTTGTTGTATTGCTGTTATCTACTGCTTGCTGCTGTGGTTGTTAGTTCGTTGCAGGTGTGCATGGCGTGGATGAGTTATTCGTGGGCATGGGGCGTGGCGCGCGTGGAAGCCGTTGTGGAGCATGGAGGCTGGCGGCTGAAGTTTCTAGTGTTTAAGGTTTGCTGAAAAAATCATTAGTGTTTTGGGCTTGGGGTAATGGGTTATTTGGGCTAATTGAGTTATATATTTTTATTGGGTTTAGGGATTTATTTGGGTTAATTGGGTTATTTTATTATTTGTAAAAGAACTTGGATTTTGACTAATTTTAGGCCGTTTATTTTCTTTTATTTTTTTTATATTTATTATTTTTGGTTTATAATGGGCCCGGGCGAAATGGGCCTATTACAGTTGTCCTTCTTTACTCATTGTCGTGTAACGAGAATAGAGTAAAGACTTCAAATAGGGCCAATTTTGCTCGGTTTTGCTGAATCTTGACTGCAATTTTAGGGAAATAGGATCGGTGACTCAAATCTGCTCCATTGCTGATACATGGAGATAAGATTCATCATCTACGAAGATCTGCTCCGCTACAACTTCAGGGAGATAAAATCTTCAATTCTTAGTCTGCTTCTTTGCTACCTCAGGAAGATAAAACTCATTTTTCAACCTGCTCTCTTGCTACGCCAGAGAGATAAGGCTTGGTGGTAAAATCTGCTCCATTGCCGATATACGGAGATAAGATTCACCATTCTCGATCTGCTCCACTGCAATCTTAGTGAAATAAGATCTTCAAATCTCAGTTTGCTTCCTTGCTACCTCAGGAAGATAAGACTCATTCTTCAACCTGCTCTCTTGCTACCTCAGAGAGATAAGGCTTGGGGCTTAAATCTACTCCATTGCCGATACATGGAGATAAGATTTTCCTTTCCCAATATTCAATCTTTAGTCTGCTTTCTTGCTGGCTCGGAAAGATAAGACTCATTCTTCAACCTGCTCTCTTGCTACCTCAGAGAGATAAGGCTTGGGGCTTAAATCTACTCCATTGCCGATACATGGAGATAAGATTTTCCTTTCCCAATATTCAATCTTTAGTTTGCTTTCTTGCTGGCTTGGAAAGATAAGGCTCATTCTTCAACCTGCTCTCTTGCTACCTCAGAGAGATAAGGTTGGTGGTAAAATATGCTCCATTGCCGATACATGGAGATAAGATTCTGTGACAACCCGAATTAGGGCCTAATCAGAATAGTGGTTTCGTGACCACAAATATGAGATAAAAATAATTGTTTTATAATTATTTTGGGGTTTATGATATGATTGCATGATTGTGTGAAAATTTCGTGATGAAATTCTATGCCTAAAGTGCTTAAATTGAAAATAGGGATTAAATCGAATAAGTTACAAAATTTATATTTTAGAAGTTTTTAGTATGAAATTGCTTTAAAATATTAATTAAGAGGTCTTAAATAGCAATTTGACCAATTTTAAGTTCATGGACAAAATTAGGACATGGAAGGAATTTTTGAAAGTTTAGTAAGGAGGGGCATTTTGGTCATTTGGATATTAAATGAAATAAAATGGGAAAAATAACACAAAATTGGTCATCATCCTCCTTAGTTGCTGCCGAATTCTCCCTCTCTCCATAGCTAGGGTTTCTTCAACTTTCAAGCTCCATAGTAAGTGATTTCAAGCCCGTTTTTAATGTTCTTTACGTTTTTGATTCCGTGTGAGTCTGATTAAGCTTATGCTAACAATAATTCAACCTAGGGTTCATATTTGGAAAAATACCCATAGGTGAAATTTGTGTATTTTGATGTTTTATGATAGAATATGAGGTTTTAAATTATGTTAGACAACTTGTGCTACTCGGTTTTAAGTGAAAACGAGTAAAACAAAGATAATCGGTAAAAATACCTATTGTTTCACAACTATGTGTTAGAGTGAGAATTTGATGTGGTCGTAGAAGATAAAAATGTTCAGCATGTCATAAAACATAAGAATAAGGGCTGAAATTAAATTTCCGAGCCTAGGGGCAAAATTGTAATTTTGTAAAGTTAGTTAGGGGCAAAAATGTAATTTTTCCATAATGTGATCTTTGGATTGAAATAAATAGTATGAGTGCTAAATGAGCTAAATGTGTTGTTATAGATCAAGAAAGGCGTGGAATTGACCTCGAGCGAAGGAAGGAAAAGGTTTTGGACTAAATCGCAAAATTTCCACATTTTGCACCGAGGTAAGTTTGTATGTAAACATTACATTATTTTCATTTACATTCTTATATTTCAGCCTATTATATAAATATACTAGCTGATGTTAAAATTATAAATCGACTATTGGAAGAATGGAAATAAATAATAGAGAGAGATCCCGTTGAACATTCGGAGAAATCGAATAAAATAGAGGAGCGTAGCTAGGTCACATGTATGATGCTGAGTGCACATCATGTGTACAAGAAAGCTACTGAAAATACCATGTAGTAGCTAGGTCACATGTGTGATACGGGATGTATCCCATGTAGACAAGAGAGCTACGTAATAGATAAATGTAGCTAGGTCGCATGCGTGATTCCAAGTGAAGGACACCATGTAGACAAGAGAGCTACGAGACAAATCGGCTAGGTCGCATGAGTGGTACTAAGTGTTCACCATGTGTACAAGAGAGCCGAACTAAATGAAGTATGATGGTGGGGCTGTGTGCTAAAACCATTAAATATCGAGGATTGATCCGAATTGTTCAACGGGATGGTTTTGTGGTGACATTGTGGTTATAGACCTATACTTGAGATGAATGAAGTGTGGTGAAAATGATTTGTGGTATATCTATATATGTAAGATAAAATGAGGTTAGCATAAAGAATGTGTGAAAGAGTGAAATTAGCATTAAAACTGTTTTGGATGGTAGCAGTGACGTGATTTTGAAAAATCACCAAAAATAGGAGGAACATAATTAGAGGTTGAATGAGATGTTCAATTAAAGTTTAATGAGTGTACTTTCATATAAAAGAAACAGAACAAGCAAAGAAATTTTATATTTTGAGATATTTATAATTGTGTGTGACTTGCTCAGGATGAATATGTGATCCCCTGTTTCAACTTTGAAAAATCATTAAAAATTGTACAAAGCAAATTAAGAAATATAGTTTACATACCTAAATTCCTTATTGAGTCTAGTTTTAAATGAAACAAATTTCATGGTTATTTGAATTGTGTACTGAGAGAAATTAAATTCGTAGTGAACAGAGGTCAGACTAGTCGAGCTGTGTAACAGGGGAAACTTTAACTAATAAACTGTACTAATAGGCTGAACCAAAAATTCTAGAAAAAATTAGAAAGAATATTTATGAGTCTAGATTCCGGGAAATTTTACGGATTTGAATTTTGAGTTTTGTAACTCGAGTTATGATTTATTTAGTGAACATAACACAGGAAAGACAGCTTAATCAAAGTGGAGTGAATATTGAAATTAAAGTAGATATACTTGAGTTGTTGTGTAAACATATTAAATTCTTTAATTATTATTTACATACTTACTTACTAAGCTATAAGCTTACTTTGTTTTCTCTCTTTTGTCTTGTAGTATCCTCCAACTTGCTCAGGAGTTAAAGGATCGTGAAGATCTGTCCGCACTATCAATACTTTAGGGTATTCGAACTAAACGTTTTGAATTATGGCATGTATAGTAGGCTTAATTATTTTGTTACGTGTCATAATTGCCTAGGTTTAAAATATTGGTTACAAGATGCTCGACCAACTACTTTGTACAAGCCATAGAAGTTGATTAATATTGTTCAAAACATATGTTATAACGATGCACTATCAAATTGGATGACATATTTCTATCTCGGTTTTGTTTAATGGTATGTATTATGTTCTAGTAATACCTCGTATCCTGTTCCGGCGACGGTAACGGGTAAGGGGTATTACATTTAGTGGTATCAGAGCTATAGTTTAGTCGGTTCTCGGACTAATAAAGTGTGTGTAAAAGTCTAGCTATACATGCCATAAAAATATTGTGATAGTGTGGTGACTCCTGACTATTCTAAACTGTGTTTTGTTTTAATATAGTAATGGATCTGAAGGAACTGCGGATGATGATCTTGCTAGTAATGCGCCACCCCGCACAAGGGACCGTGCACTGTGGAAAGTAGACCGAGACATTGAGACAGGGAGATGAGGCTCGGGATGCCTTTCTCCAAAGGATGAACAATTGGTATACTTGAATTTATTCGAGCAAATCCAAATACTCAACCTCCTCCACCCCTCCTATACCTCGGATGATTCCTGTAGCTGCTCAAGACATAAATTTGGTAAGGATGAACAAGCCTCCAGTTGACAAGATTCAAAACAAGGGGCCAAGAGTTTAGAGCAAAGATCGATGATGATCCCGAGAAAGCGGAATTCTGGCTTGAAAATTCTACCCGTGTATTTGATGAGCTCTCATGTACACCCGAGGAATGCTTAAAGTCTGCTGTATCACTTTTGAGAGATTCGGCCTACCATTGGTGGAAGACTTTGGTATCGGTGGTGCCAAAAGAAAAGTTACTTGGGATTTCTTCTAGGAAAGAATTTAGAAAGAAATACATAAGTCAACGATTTATGGATCAAAAACGGAAGGAGTTCCTTGAATTGAACCAAGGCAAGATGTCTGTGGCAGAATATGAATGCGAATTTGTGAGACTTAGCAAGTATGCCCAGGAATGTGTGTCAACCGAGGCCATTATGTGCGTAAGGTTTGAAGATGGGCTGAATGAGGACATTAAAGTGCTTGTAGGAATTTTGGAATTGAAAGAATTTGTTGTATTGGTTGATCGAGCTCTTAAAGTGAAGAATTGAACAAAGAAAAAGAAAAGCTGCTATTGAGGCTCGAGATGCCGAAAAGGCCGATAAGCAAGCCATTTCAATCTCAATCAAAGAGGTCCAAAGAGGCAAACCCTCGAATGACAGGTTTCAATTGGGGAGTCACACAGAGATCGTGGTAGAGCGTATTCGGGGTCTAAGCTCAAGCTACTTGGTGGCAAGTGTGGGTAATGTGCGACCTAGAAAGCCCGAGTGTTAGCAATGTGGCGGCAAACATTATGGTGAGTGTTGGGGAACCGAGCGAGCTTGTTTCAGTGTGGGTTCTCGCGAGCATTTTATTAGAGATTGTCCGGAGAAAGTTAAAGAAGAAAGATTTTAGAGTGCTAGACGTAATACCACCGCTAGTAGAGGTAGACCATCGAGAAATACTGGAGGTGGGACTAGCGATAAAAGCTGCGATGAAAGACTCGATGGCAAGATCGGAAGCTAGAGCACTGCTAGAGCTTATGCTATACGTGCCCGAGAAGATGCATCATCTCCGATGTCATTCTTGGTACATTTTCTCTCTATGATACTATTGTTATTGCATTGATTGATCCCGGTCCACTCATTCCTATATTTGCATGAATTTAGTATCTAATAAAAAGTTGCTGTTGAGTTTCTCGAGTTTACGATTAAAGTGTCGAACCCCTTAGGCCAATATGTGCTAGTTGACAAGGTTTGCAAGAATTGCCCATTAATGATTCAAGGTCACTGTTTTCCGGCCAATTTGATGCTGTTACCATTTGATGAGTTTGATGTTATCTTGGGAATGGACTGGTTGACATTGTATGATGCTAAGGTAGATTGTAAACAAAAGACACTAGAGTTGAAATGTGAAAATGGAGAAATTTTGTGGGTTGAAACAGATTTAATCAAATAAATTGCCTATGGTGATTTCGCACATGTCCGCATGTAAATACATGAGAGGAAAGGGTGTGAAGCTTATCCGCTTATGTAATGAATACTTGAGTTGCCTCAATCAAGTTTGAATCGATCACAGATAGTTTGTGAGTTTCGGATGTATTTCCGAGGAATTGCTCAGGTTGCCTCGAACAGAGAGATAGAGTTTGCCATTGATTTGTTGCCGGCATCGCACCGATCTCGATTGCTCCATATAGAATGGCTCAGTGAATTAAAAGAATTGAAGGCTCGATTGCGAGAATTAACAGATAAGGGATTTGTGAGACCGAGTTTCTCTCCCGGGGTGCTCTGTATTATTCGTAAAGAGAGAAGGATGGTTCAATGAGACTTTGCATTGATTATCGCCACCAATAAGGTGACTATAAAGAACAAGTACCCATTGCCGAGGATTGATGATTTATTCGATCGGTTAAAAGGGGCTACAAATGTTTTCAAAGATTGATTTAAGGTCCAGCTACTATCGGTTGAGAGTTAAGGAGTCGGATGTGCCAAAACCGCCTTTAGGACAAGGTATGGACATTATGAGTTTCTTGTAATGCCTTTCGGCTTAACAAATGCTCCAGCTATATTTATGGACTTAATGAATCGGATCTTTCGGCCATATTTGGATAAGTTTGTAGTAGTGTTCATAGATGACATTCTAATTTATTCTCGGGATGAGCTTGAACATGCCGAACACTTGAGAACCATATTGCGAGATCTTGAGAGAAAAGAAATTGTTTGCCAAGTTTAGTAAAAGTGAGTTCGCTTCGTGAAGTCGATTTTTGGGACATATAGTCTCGTGTGATGGTATTCGGGTGGATCCAAGCAAGATTTACGTGATTGTTGATTGGAAACCGCCAAAGAATGTATTTGAGGTTAGAAGCTTTTTAAGCTTAGCCGGATATTATAGATGTTTTGTTGAGGGATTTTCGATGATTGCCTCTCCTATGACTAAGTTGTTTGCAAAAGAATGTTAAGTTTGAATGGACTGATAAATGTCAAGCAAAGTTTTGAAAAGTTGAAAGCACGATTGATGAAGCACCAATTTTAGTACAAATTTGAGCCAGGAAAAAGAGTTCGTAATTTATAGTGATGCATCGTTGATGTGCCTTGGATGTGTGTTGATGCAAGAGGGTAAAGTGGTAGCTTATGCTTCGAGACAGTTAAAACCGCATGAAAAGAATTATCCTACACATGATTTGGAATTGGCCGCTATTGTCTTTGCTTTGAAGATTTGGCGACATTATTTGTACGGTGAAAAATGCCGAATTTTTACTGATCACAAAAGTTTGAAGTATTTGATGAATCAAAAGGATCTGAATCTGCGATAGCGAAGATGGCTTGAATTATTAAAGGATTATGATCTAGTGATTGATTATCATCCGGGAAAAGCAAATATAGTTGCTGATGCCTTGAGCAGAAAATTTCTTTTTACTTTGAGAGCCATGAATACGGGATTAGCATTGTCTCGATGATGGGTCAATCTTAGCGAGATGAGAGCTAAACTATTATTTTCTCCAGTTGATTTGTGATGCTCAAAAGAATGATAATGAGTTGCGCACCAAAAGAACTCAATACGAATCAAAGTTACGACTCAGATTTTCGAGTTGGACCAGACGATCGCTTAATGTTTCGAGACGAATATGTGTGCCAAAAATAATAAATTGATTCGAAAAATATTACATGAGGCGCACAATGGCTGTTTATCGATTCACCACAGTAGCACAAAAATGTATAAAGATTTAAAGAAGTTGTATTGGTGGCGGGTATGAAAAGGGACATTTCTGAATTTGTAACCAAGTGTTTGATCTGTCAACAAGTAAAAGTGAACATCAAGTGCCTTCAGACTACTTCACCCGGTAATGGTGCTCGAGTGGAAATGGGACAAGATTACCATGGATTTTGTAACCGGTTTGCCTTTGACTCCTAAAAAAGAAGGATGTTTATGCAGGTAGTGGTTGATAGATTAACAAAATCAGCTCACTTTATACCAATGACGTACTGATTACTCACTTGATAAATTAGCCGAATTATATATTGTTGAAATTGTGAGGTTGCACGGTACCTATGTCTATAATATCGATAGAGATCCGAGATTTACCTCGAGATTTTGGAAAAAGTTACAAGAAGCTTTGGGTACAAAATTGAACTTTAGTACCGCGCTTCATCCACAAACAGATGGTCAATCGGAAAGAGTAATCCAGTACTTGAAGATATGCTTAGATGCTTGTGTTTTAGAATTTGGAGGTAGTTGGGAAAAATATCTATCTTTAATTGAGTTTGCCTACAATAATGATTATCATCAAGTATACAAATGGCACGTGCATCTGAAGCCTTGTATGGTCGTAAGTGTCGGACTCCTTTATATTGGACTGAACTTAGTGAGAAACAGATTCACGGAGTTGATCTAGTTAAAGAAACCAAGAGAAAATAAAAGTAATTCGGGATTGCTTGAAAGTCGCTTCAGATCGACAAAAGTCATATGTAGATTTGAAAAGAAAAGAGATTGAATTTCGTGGGTGATAAAGTGTTCTTGAAGGTGTCACCATGGAAAAGATTAGAGATTTAGTCAAAAGGCAAGTTGAGTCCGCGTTTTATTGGGCGTCATTTAGATTACGAGAGAATTGGACCAGATGGCATATCGGTTGGCCTTACCGCAGAGAGTTAGAGAAATTCATAACGTGTTTCACGTATCAATGTTACGACGTTTTCGTTACGATCCTTCACATGTGATCTCCCAAACGAAATTGAGATTCGATCGGATATGACCTATGAGGAGGAACCAATAAAGATTTTGGCTCGAGAAATTAAACAGCTTAAGAAATAAAAGTATAGCCTTAGTGAAAGTATTGTGGCACAGACATGGAATAGAAGAGGCTACGTGGGAACTGAGGAAGCTATGAGGAAACAGACCCAAACCTCTTTTTATGGTAAGATTTTCTGGGGGAAAATCTCTAAAGGGGGGAGAATTGTGACAACCCGAATTAGGGCCTAATCGGAATAGTGGTTTCGTGACCACAAATCCGAGATAAAAATAATTGTTTTATAATTATTTTGGGGTTTATGATATGATTGCATGATTGTGTGAAAATTTCGTGATGAAATTCTATGCCTAAAGTGCTTAAATTGAAAATAGGGATTAAATCGAATAAGTTGCAAAATTTATATTTTAGAAGTTTTTAGTATGAAATTGCTTTAAAATATTAATTAAGAGGTCTTAAATAGCAATTTGACCAATTTTAAGTTCATGGACAAAATTAGGACATGGAAGGAATTTTTGAAAGTTTAGTAAGGAGGGGCATTTTGGTCATTTGGATATTAAATGAAATAAAATGGGAAAAATAACACAAAATTGGTCATCATCCTCCTTAGTTGCTGCCGAATTCTCCCTCTCTCCATAGCTAGGGTTTCTTCAACTTTCAAGCTCCATAGTAAGTGATTTCAAGCCCTGCTTTTAATGTTCTTTACGTTTTTGGATTCCCTGTGAGTCTGATTAAGCTTATGCTAACAATAATTCAACCTAGGGTTCATATTTGGAAAAATACCCATAGGTGAAATTTGTGTATTTTGATGTTTTATGATAGAATATGAGGTTTTAAATTATGTTAGACAACTTGTGCTACTCGGTTTTAAGTGAAAACGAGTAAAAGCAAGATAATCGGTAAAAATACCTATTGTTCACAACTATGTGTTAGAGTGAGAATTTGATGTGGTCGTAGAAGATAAAAATGTTCAGCATGTCATAAAACATAAGAATAAGGGCTGAAATCAAATTTCCGAGCCTAGGGGCAAAATTGTAATTTTGTAAAGTTAGGGGCAAAAATGTAATTTTTCCATAATGTGATCTTTGGATTGAAATAAATAGTATGAGTGCTAAATGAGCTAAATGTGTTGTTATAGATCAAGAAAGGCGTGGAATTGACCTCGAGCGAGGGAAGGAAAAAGTTTTGGACTAAATCGCAAAATTTCCACATTTTGCACCGAGGTAAGTTTGTATGTAAACATTACATTATTTTCATTTACATTCTTATATTTCAGCCTATTATATAAATATACTAGCTGATGTTAAAATTATAAATCGACTATTGGAAGAATGGAAATAAATAATAGAGAGAGATCCCGGTTGAACATTCGAGAAATCGAATAAAATAGAGGGGCGTAGCTAGGTCACATGTATGATGCTTTGAGTGCACATCATGTGTACAAGAAAGCTACTGAAATACCATGTAGTAGCTAGGTCACATGTGTGATACGGGATGTATCCCATGTAGACAAGAGAGCTACGTAATAGATAAATGTAGCTAGGTCGCATGCGTGATTCCAAGTGAAGGACACCATGTAGACAAGAGAGCTACGAGACAAATCGGCTAGGTCGCATGAGTGGTACTAAGTGTTCACCATGTGTACAAGAGAGCCGAACTAAATGAAGTATGATGGTGGGGCTGTGTGCTAAAACCATTAAATATCGAGGATTGATCCGAATTGTTCAACGGGATGGTTTTGTGGTGACATTGTGGTTATAGACCTATACTTGAGATGAATGAAGTGTGGTGAAAATGATTTGTGGTATATCTATATATGTAAGATAAAATGAGGTTAGCATAAAGAATGTGTGAAAGAGTGAAATTAGCATTAAAACTGTTTTGGATGGTAGCAGTGACGTGATTTTGAAAAATCACCAAAAATAGGAGGAACATAATTAGAGGTTGAATGAGATGTGCAATTAAAGTTTAATGAGTGTACTTTCATATAAAAGAAACAGAACAAGCAAAGAAATTTTATATTTTGAGATATTTATAATTGTGTGTGACTTGCTCAGGATGAATATGTGATCCCCTGTTTCAACTTTGAAAAATCATTAAAAATTGTACAAAGCAAATTAAGAAATATAGTTTACATACCTAAATTCCTTATTGAGTCTAGTTTTAAATGAAACAAATTTCATGGTTATTTAAATTGTGTACTGAGAGAAATTAAATTCGTAGTGAACAGAGGTCAGACTAGTCGAGCTGTGTAACAGGGGAAACTTTAACTAATAAACTGTACTAATAGGCTGAACCAAAAATTCTAGAAAAAAATTAGAAAGAATATTTATGAGTCTAGATTCCGGGAAATTTTACGGATTTGAATTTTGAGTTTTGTAACTCGAGTTATGATTTATTTAGTGAACATAACACAGGAAAGACAGCTTAATCAAAGTGGAGTGAATATTGAAATTAAAGTAGATATACTTGAGTTGTTGTGTAAACATATTAAATTCTTTAATTATTATTTACATACTTACTTACTAAGCTATAAGCTTACTTTGTTTTCTCTCTTTTGTCTTGTAGTATCCTCCAACTTGCTCAGGAGTTAAGGATCGTGAAGATCTGTCCGCACTATCAATACTTTAGGGTATTCGAACTAAACGTTTTGAATTATGGCATGTATAGTAGGCTTAATTATTTTGTTACGTGCCATAATTGCCTAGGTTTAAAATATTGGTTACAGTACTCGACCAACTACTTTGTACAAGCCATAGAAGTTGATTAATATTGTTCAAAACATATGTTATAACGATGCACTATCAAATTGGATGACATATTTCTATCTCGGTTTTGTTTAATGGTATGTATTATGTTCTAGTAATACCTCGTATCCTGTTCCGGCGACGGTAACGGGTAAGGGGTGTTACAGATTCACCATCTTCGATCTACTCCGTTACAGCTTAGGGATATAAGATCTTCAATCTTCAGTCTGCTTCCTTGCTACCTCAGGAAGATAAGGCTAAAATCTTCAAACTGCTCTCTTGCTACCTCAGAGAGATAAGATTTGGGGCTTAAATCTGCTCCATTATCGATACATGGAGATAAGATTTACCTTTAATCTTCAGTCTGCTCCACTGCAACCTCAACAAGATAAGACTTGTATATCGAGCCTGCCCCACTGGAACTTCAGGGAGATAAGGCTTGTCACTTCAACCTACTCTACTGTAACTTCAGGGAGATAAGGTTTGTAATCTTTAATCTATTCCGCTGCAACTTTAGGAATATAAGATCTGACTTTACCGATGTTACTACACCGTCCTCTTGGACCTGTCCTGTAGACACAGTTTCCTGTATCATGCTTATGTCAAATAATTAGGATGCTATGATCAAAATGAATCAAATACTCCTAACTAGATGTGATGCTGATGTCAAATCATTAGGATACTATGATCGAAAATGAATCAAATGCTCCTAACTAAATATGATGCTTATGTCAAATAATTAGGATGCTATGATCGAAATGAATCAAATGCTCCTAACTAGATGTGATGCTGATGTCAAATCATTAGGATACTATGATCGAAAATGAATCAAATGCTCCTAACTAAATATGATGCTTATGTCAAATAATTAGGATGCTATGATCGAAATGAATCAAATGCTCCTAACTAGATGTGATGCTGATGTCAAATCATTAGGATACTATGATCGAAATGAATCAAATGATCCTAACTAAATATGATGCTTATGTCAAATAATTAGGATGCTATGATCGAAATGAATCAAATGCTCCTAACATGTTATGAATGATATATGAATGCAAAAATGAAAATGATCTTTTTTGAATGATCTTTTTTTTTAAATGCTCAAGGTATCATCGTTCATTATTCTCCAAGGCACTATCACTGATTTATTATGCTGCCATCTTGTTCGGTTGGTGTTCTTGACAAAAAAACCCAAAGAAACAATCACATTCTGCTCAGCAAGCTTGCCCTGCTGTAATTTCAGAGTCCCTTACAATTTAGCTTCTGGGACATAAAGTTTGAACTTCCCACCACAACCTTAGGGGTATAATCATTTGATTTCTTCTATCCATCCTGTAACCACTCAGAGGTATAGAATTTGCATTATCTTCAATCAATTTGACCTATTACACCTTTCTCTAGGTATAATGAACAAATGTATATGCCTGATATCTACATGAATACAGAAGACCATTTTCTTTTTCTGAGAACAATCCCATTGCTCCTTCTTTGCCAGGATCGTAACACCAATTAATATTTCTGACAGAAAATCCTAGGAGATAATCTCAATTTGGGTTTAAATGTTTCCAAACCTTAAGCTTGGTGAATTTTAAACAATAGTCCTGTTTCAGACTCCTATATTATTTAGAAACTTCCCAAAGTAATATTCGAAACTCCTTTTATGAAAGTATTATTAGTCCAAAAATCGTTATTTCAATGCAAAATGCTTGAAAAAGATCATAACCATGGACAAGAAAGGAATTAATTGAGAACATAGCTCAAAACAAACAAACAAATGCAACCAAGAAAGAAATCTATCATGACCTAAAAAGAACAAGGTAATCAAAGATAACAAACAAAAAAATGGGTAAGAATGGAAAGTTAGATGTCCCAGATATCGCAGCTTGAGCTTCTCTGTACCAACTTCTTGAGGACCATTCTGAGCTTCATCTGTGTTTAAGGGATCCAAAGTACTTTGTCGATGCCCCAAGACATAACATAGTTCTTTCATTGTTAATTCAGGCATAGCAAGACTACTGTGTGCCCCATTTTGATCCAAATTTGGGCCGCCCTTTTCGGGTTTTCAACTTAAATCCCCTTTGGTCTCAAAGCGCCCTTTGCAGGTTTTCGCATTGGCCTCTCCTTTTCTTTTTTTTTCTTTTTTTTTTAATTTTTTAATTTCTTTTTTTTATTTTTTTATCTCGATTTTCTCTTTTTTTTTAAAGGTCTCAAGGCGCCCTTTGCGGGTTTTCACCTTGGCCTTTCCCATTTGAGGTAGAATACTCTTTGACTGCATTTTGAATTCCCCGAACTGGGCAAATCCTTTCGATCAAAAATAGGCCTTCTTTTCATAAGGTCCCTCTTAGTTTGGCATATTTCTTCCTTTGAATCCTTTTGTATAGGAAGGATCTTCTTCAATATCAAACTCCCCTCATGGAATTCTCGAAGATAAACCTTTCTTTCATAAACCCGCATCATCTGACTGTGACAGATATCCTTTAAATTTGACTGATCATATCAGGATTGAACCCATTCTAATTCATCCAACTTTAATTCTGCCAAGACTCGAAGAAAAGGAATCTCATTTTCAAAAACTGTTTCAGTCCTATAAATCAATGTGTTGCCCTAGTGAAGGTTCTGGCCCACGTTCGATAAACATAGAGGGTAAATGATAACTTCATTATGCCAATCCTTACAAGATTCAATCATTTTTACTATGACTTTTGTTCTATTGTTTGCTTTTCCTTTTTTCTATTTTTGTACTTTTGTTTTTCTTTTCGAATGCTTTTGCTGTACTGTGATATGGTGTTTGATTTTGGAATAGACTGCAAACTTTTGACATTGTGCAGTTGTATTAGAAATGATCATTTCTGACGTTACTTGTCAACAACCTTTTTTTTTTTTTAAGATTTGATGACTATCGATCTTGTAATATTGACATATGAAGCGATCTTTACCCTCTTCATGAAGTAATCAATGACTGCCAAGATGAACCGATGTATATAAGACAAGAATGGCCTGATAACATCCATGCCCCACATAGAGAAAATCTGTGAAGAGATAAATGAGACACATGAATCTTGTCTCTCTAAATACAACCTAACTAATACGATCCCCCTCCATGGTGAATCAACAGTACCTAAACCTCACGATTAGCGTGGCTACCATAAAACCATCAACATGTGTCCTTCTAACATCGTATAGGCATTTTGTATTGTCCACAGATCTTAGTATCTCAGGTATACGAGAACATCTTTGAATCCTTAGAGTAACTCAATGACTATTCATTTTGTTTTTGTGATGACTCAGGTTTCGATCTTTGCCTCTTGCTCACAATGTTCACTGGCCCTTTATAAAGTAGGATCTATTTTTCTTGTTCTACCATTCTTAACAAATCAGGAAATAAGTCACAATCTCTGTCATCTTCAAAGTCCTGAGATCCACTTAAACACCTATTTCACCCCAAAAAGGGAGTGAGTTACAGCGTTGTTCATGTCGTTGATATTTGGGGACCTATTGTAGGTACAAAGGCAAATTCCAAAGAACAAATGATTCTAAGGTTAATTATTTGTATGGTATGATCATGAATGAAGAATGAAAACATATTTTTTTTTAAAAAATAGTCCAAAGAACAAAAGAATATAAAAAGAATGAAAGAATATTTACTCAAAAAGAATGCATTTTATTGAAATAAAAATTTTGGACACAAGCCTATTTCACAAGAGGATTCTTATTGCCCCTAGGCTTAAAAGCAACAAGTGCGTTTTGAACATTACTCTAGATTAGCTCTAAAAATACAGGGATCTTTTCCACAATCCCATTGCTTAAAACACCCCCAAGTACATAAGGGTTTGAAAACTTTTATTCCCTGGACCTCTCCTTGAATATGTCATTCAAATTCTCTTTGATAATTAGTGGTTATAACCCTTGGCTGACTTATGTTGACCACTTTGGACGGCATGCTCACGATGTTCACTTCATTTTCCTTGTTTCCCGGGGTTGACCTTTTGACACTTTCTCCCATATCTATTTTCTCATTTCTTATCACATCTTCAATCATCTCACCGGACATTACTATATCTGAAAAGCTCAAAGTAGCGCTCGGGGTTTTCAGAGTATTGACGAAAAGCATCATAGTCTCCTTTTCTAAAAGAGGCGGCTGGACTTGTGTTGCTACCTCCCTCCATCTTTGGGCATATTGTCTGAACCTCTCATTTTGCTTCTTTTCCATATTTTGCAATGTAACTCTGTTAGGTACCATGTCTATTACATGGCTATACTGCTTCATAAAAGCTTGTGCTAAATCCTTCCATGAATGGATTTTAACACGGCTTAATTGATTGTACCATTTAACTGCTGACCCGATCAGACTGTCTTGGAAGCAATGGATTAATAGTTGGTCATTTTTAACATATCCTGTCATCCTTCGATAGAACATTGTGATGTGAGCTTCAGGACAACTAGTCCCATTGTACTTTTCAAACTCTGGAGTTTTAAATTTTGGCGAGAGTACCAGATCGGGAACCAAACTTAGATCTTTAGCGTCAATCCCACAATAGAAGTCAGCATTCTCCATTGCTTTCAATTTTTCCTCCAACCACCTATACCGATCCTCAAGTTTTCTTGGCAATTCCCTCTCTGCTTTTTCCATTTTATCTAGATCAGTAACTTCAAGATTAGTGGGGTTGCCCCTCGGATTGGAACCTGAACCTATCGGGTAATCTACCGGTGCCGAGTTACCAGCCTGATATTGCTGAGTTCTGATAATAGGTACACCTTGCGGACCTGTCTGAACATTTGTCGGGGTGAAACCTGGAGGGTAGAAAAATTCCTCATTGTCTTTCCCAGTATTGATCATGAAACTTTTCCTTTCTTCAAGCCCCTTTGTCAGCAATTGAGACAACTGGTTCAACATATTCTTTTGAGACTCTAGCACCAGATCTCTCATATCTTGCCTAATCTTCGCCAGTTGCTCTTGCATCTGTATTTGTAACTGGTCTTGCATCTCTCTTTGAAGTTGTTCAAGTTTTTCCAATCTTTCGTCCATATCTTTTATCTTAGCACGGGTACCGTAATGACGCTTGGTTGGTAAGTTTTTATTAGTCCCCAGATTAACTGAAATGATTTCAACTAATTAGGGACCCCTTTTATGAAATTTAATGCAAATGATGAAATGATGCAATGCAATACAAATGCATGAGATGAATGAAAGAGAAGTGTTGATTTTCAATTTAATTCCATTAGAACAACTTTTCTAGAAAACAAATCCCTTTACATAAAACAGATTACATATATGGCCTTGTTTTCATATTCCAAGCGAAGACACCGATCCCTTTTCTTCGTGAAATCTAAATCTCGCAAGCCTCTAATAAATGCCTCCACTAGCTCTTCTTTGTTTGATCCAGGCTACGACTCATTATCCTCACGACGTTGATTAACTCCATTAAGAAAATCGAGATGCGACGGCTCTCGAACAATCTTTATCAGCTTGAATCTTCAGGTAAGGACTTGTTTTTCTCCACGAACTGTCAGCCTTCTTCCGTCAATTTAGACAACTGTATTATAATCCACTTCATCAGGAAATTCGTTTTCTTATGACAAGTTGTTCTATTTAGCAATCAAATATGAATCAACACCTCATTTCTATGATAATGTAATGCAACGCAATTATAAACAAAACAAAAACAAAACACGTTAGTACAGGTGAAATAAATATCAAATAAAGTACCTATTCAGGTGACCACTAAATTTGGGCAAGGTTCTACGTAAGGTGGATTCTCAAGGTTCACTATATGTGGTTCAGTTCTAGAGAAAGGGTACCTGAACCAATAGATTCCTCAATTCTTACCCATTATAGGCTCATATGAATCGAGTTCGATTCAGGGGAATACATTTCCCTATGACCATACGGAGATGAATATCTCACGAAATCATAGGTACGAATGTATTCCGGAAGCAATCCACTAGCTCATACGGAGGTGAAAACCTCACGAAAGCATAGTTTCTTACTCCCACTTAACAGGTATAACCACAGCGGTTATGCAATGCAATGCCATTTTATTCTACAAGACTCGAACCAAAAACAATCATGCAAACAAATGCAATTAAAAGAATCATGATCTTCAAAACGAATTTTTAATTCTTTGACAAAAGGATAGCAAATAATCAATTTTATGGCCTGACTCTCTTTGTTCAATCCCCAGTGGAGTCGCCAAGCTGTCGAAACCCTTTTTTTATTTTGAAAGCAATGAGGATCGACTTTTTAAAACCGAATGTGGAGTCGCCACCAATCTCCTGATTTAGGTGTGATTGGACCACCTATTAAAATGCTTTATTCAATAGAAAATAAATTTGGTTTAGGTAAAAAAAAAAAAGGGTTCGGGAGTCGGTTACGCATGAGGAAGGGTTAGCACCCTCATTACGCCCAAAAATTGGTACCAAATTGATTTGATGCTGTCTTTGTATCAAAAGTTTTTTCAAGGTATGATTTTTTTAAAAATGCATGAATAGTTCAAATTAGTGGTAAAAAATCTCTCGTTTCAAAGATGTGTAGTTTCACACCCAGTGCGATTGGATGCGATCCCTTATACCTTTAAAACGCGATTGATTTTCGACTTTCGAAAAACTCATACATTAAAATTATAAAAGGTTATCTAAATATTTGGTTCACCGGAAAAGTCATACCCAGTACAATTGAGCACGATTTTTTGAATTCCCCAAATATTAGATATTGCCTTACTTCAGAATTTTTGAATAATAGAAAATTAGAAATTTGCTCAAAAACACGTTTATTTGTTTTAAAATAGATGAAATACTTAATGAATTGTATAAAAACATTGGCAAAAGAAGGAATTAATGAACATGAAATAATAAAATACAACAAGTCATAATTAATAAATCCAACAATTATGTACAACTAAAACGTAACTAAATTCTTAACCATGCATAGTTAACCATCAATACAGAAATAATATACAACAATATTTAACATGACACAATATAAATCGATCTACAAAGTGTGTACAAAATAAAAGGGAATTAAAGGTCAATATAGTATAAGATATTCTCAAAAATAAAAATGAATTAATGAACTCGCAATATGTATAATTTTGATATATTTGTAAAAAACTAATAATTTTTATGATGGTTGAAATAAACCTTATGAAATAAAAGTTTGAATCAAATTATATGCACATTATTTTAAATACCAATTCATCTAAAAAATGACAAAATACCTAGTAGCTTAGATAATGTATAAAAAAATTTGAAATAATTATAAAATACATGATAAGATATAATGTACATAATAACTTCATAAACCCATATGTATATATAAATTTGGAAATATTTGTTTATAAAAAATGACATGAAATTGATAATGCATATAAAATTAAGTTAGCTTATAAATTATATACGTACCATTATGCTTAAAAACATTTAAAAGAGATGCTAAATAAAATACTAAGATAATATAATATAGAGAAACATTTCAAAATAATAATTTTATAAACACAAAAATGAAGTTCCCAAAATGGTGTCATATATACATAAAAATGTTAAGTGAATCATAAATCAAGAAGAATTTTAAATAGAAAACTCTATTAAAATTATTTATGTATCAATATATATAAAAATATTTAAACAAAACTTTGTAATAAGGTACTAAAATAATTTAATGTAAAAAGAATTTTAAAACGATGATTTTGTCAAAAAATAAGTAAGAATATTGTTAACTTCAAAATAATAGTTATTATAAATTAAAAATTTAATAAGAATGATGTGTATGCAAATATGTATAAAATATTTAAAGAAATAGGATGCACCATGTATAAATAATAAGATGAGAAAAAAAAGCCTCAAAATAATTGTACAAATATAAACAAATAAAATTATTGACATGAATTAATACATATAAAAATATTAAACACCTTTTAAATTAACAAACTATACAAATGAAAGACCAAATTAAAATTGAAGCCAAAATACAGGGATAATTTACAAAATAAAAAAAACAAACAGGATCAACAAGCAATCCACGCGAATATATGAGGACTAGAATTGGAAATATTCCCAAGACCAAAACGCAATGTTATACTGCAGACTAAAATGAAAATACACACGAATTAAAGAGTCAAATTAAAAAAACAAATATGGCGTAATTAAATACTCGCATGAAGGAAAGGATCTAATGCGCAAATTAACCATTTAATGTAAAGAGGCTCATAAAACTAACATTCCCACTTAAAAGCCAGAATAAAAACCAAATACCTATCTCCCCTTTTCATTTGGCCGACTAAAAAAAACCAAAACCTAGCCCCTTGTTTTTCCTTTAAGCGCCGATCTGCTTCTATCAATAGTGATGAACAGATTCAGGCTTTATGGGACGACCATCTCGACCACGAAATTCCTTTCTACGCTCAGATTTCAACGAAGAAGACAGAATCTTTTAGCACATTCGCAAGGTAAATCTCATATTTTCTTTTTTTATTCTAATGTGAAAGAATTTTGTAGTGAAATAAAGGAAAAATTGAATCGAAACACCAAAAAATGAAATCTGGAATTCCCTCATTTTTCATTGCTATTTTCTTTTTTTTTTTTAAATCTTTCGTGATCCCCTTTTCATTGTTTACAACGGCTTTTTATAGCCAAAATACATCAAGAATATTCTGGAAAAATAAATAAAATAAAAAATCTTTATTTTTGTTGTATTGCTGTTATCTACTGCTTGCTGCTGTGGTTGTTAGTTCGTTGCAGGTGTGCATGGCGTGGATGAGTTATTCGTGGGCATGGGGCGTGGCGCGTGGAAGCCGTTGTGGAGCATGGAGGTCATGGTGAAGTTTCTAGTGTTTAAGGTTTGCTGAAAAAATCATTAGTGTTTTGGGCTTGGGGTAATGGGTTATTTGGGCTAATTGAGTTATATATTTTTATTGGGTTTAGGGATTTATTTGGGTTAATTGGGTTATTTTATTATTTGTAAAAGAACTTGGATTTTGACTAATTTTAGGCCGTTTATTTTCTTTTATTTTTTTTATATTTATTATTTTTGGTTTATAATGGGCCCGGGCGAAATGGGCCTATTACAACACCCTCTTCCCCTCTTTCATCCTTTACATGCTCCCTTTCCTAATTATATAATATTTTAATTTATTTTTATAAATTATGTGATTTCTATAGCATAAAAACTAAATCTATAATAATATATTATTCTTTCATTATTTATTGATTTGTGCTATCTTTTTAGGATGATCTCGACTATATCTGATCATTGGCCAGATCGAGTTCAGGTCAGGTTAATACAAAAATTTAGGTCTGTTTTCTAGGTTTGAGTTTGATCCGATCTGAAAAATGGACCTAACGTTTTTTCCAAGTTCGACCTAAATAAAAATGCTAAAATCGAATCTTACCCAACCCACTCGTATTAAGTTTTTTATATAAAAACCAATTTAAAAAATATATATAATACATCAAATACACTAAAAACATTAAAATAAATGTTTCTCAACAAATCGAAAATATATTAAAGAAAGTCTTTATACTTAAATAATACTAAGATTGTAACACCGGACGCCCGATCTAATCGTCAATTCTAGGGACAATGTGTCGAATAAAGTGTGGGGAGTGACTTAGGAAAAAAATTGTTTAGTTTTTCTAGTTTTTAGTAGTTTTAAAATTTTAATTGTGTGTGTTTTCTATGTGCTTTGAACATGTAGAAATACAAGTGATTGATTAGGAGCATGTTAATAGAATTTTGTGAATAAATTATAAATTTAGTTTGATAATAATTGATTCTAAATTATCTAATTATAGACTAATTAGTTAAATTTATTACACTGTGAATAGATTTAATATGTTTAAGTATACCACATGATAAATAGATATATAGATAACATGTATGTTTACTTGAATTATAGGTTGTAAAAATTGATAGACTTGGCTGATTTAATCTATGTATGGAATCACTTAGGACGACTTAAGACATTGTTTGGTAGACAATTTTTCAAGCCAAAAAGCTATCTTGAAAATATTTTCTGTAGTACCTCTTTTAAAGCCTAAATCCATTTCCTTAATGAACCAGAAATGAAACCTTAAACCTAAAGAATATTTTATTTGATCCTTTATTTTCTTGGCCCTTGCGGATTTAGAAGTCCGACCATTGATATTCAGAGATTAAGTAGATACATCACAGTGGTTTCAAAAGAAAAAAATGAGTGAAACTAAGGAATTGTATGATATAGTGAGTACAAGATTTTTGAGCTTGTAGGAAAAAAAATAGAAAAAAGGCAAATTGCCAATCGAGAAAATCTTGAAGAAAAAAAGTGAGAAAAATAAAAGCAAAGTGAGATGGAAAAAAAATACGCTCACATTTTTGAAAATATGAGCTCGGATGATTTTACTCATGAATACTATACTAGGCCTCAGTAATGGAGAAATAAGGAAGGTGAGAGAAGTGGATATAAGTTGGTGAGCTAAATGTACACTTGGGGAAGTATAGGGGATAACATAATGTGCTAAACTACTTTCGTGCTTTGCCATTTTGTTGAGCCTCTTCTTGAATTCCGAACCAACCTAAGCAGCAGAACTTTATAAGTTGAAAAGTCCTATGTGACTTAGGTAACATTTTATTTGGATGAACATTGAGCTAAAGATTGATATTTCTACTACCTATATTCTTTTGAACATAGTTGTATATTTGTTTTGATGGATACTTATACTTAATATTCTTTATTTGTTTCATTTGTAATTTATTGAACTAATATGTTTAAGTTTGGAAATTGTGAGTCAATTACATATCACTTTAAAATTATGAGTTTACTTATATTATCTTGTTAATATTCTTCAATCTAATCTCCTGTATCAAGCCAACTCAAGTACATTTTCTTTTATTGCATGTTTATTTCTTGTTTTTAGTTTGTTTTTATTTTTCTAGGTTATTTCGTTTGTTTCATTTCGTTTTGTTTTGTTTGCTCGAGGGCAAACAAAGACTTAAGTGTGGGGGTATTTGAGCAAACATCAAATGTAGTAGTCATTTTGATATATTTTCACATTTAAGGAGCTTTTTTTCTAGCACTTTTATTATTAATTATTGCATTTTCAGTAATTAGTAGTTAGGTAGTAAAACTTAATAAAATAAATGTTTTTAACACATTTTGTAAGTGTTCTTATTAGGCCAAAATGGGCCTTAGGTAGTTTTAATATGTTAATTTGAGTGCACATTGCTGAATTTAAGGCCTAATAGATGTAGGAACTTGGGATGAGTGATGCACAAGCTTCACGAGCCGTTAAAGTATGACATGAACTCAAGAACACATAATTTTAGTGTTGTGTCATGCCATAGCTTGTGTATGGCGTGACATAGGACCAATGTGGAGCCCAAGTTTTTCGAGGCTAATTTTATTTGCATAATCAAGATTATACGAATACCTAATGCGATGAAGACATCATTCGGGCTGCTAACACTTTTATAAATAAGACCTTAGGGGTTTGAAGTAATTAAGTCGTCTTAGACACATCCAAAAAACCTCGTAGTTTAGGAGTAGATCTTAATTTAGTTTTCTCTTATTTTCTTAAATGATTTATTCTTTTCTTTTGGAATCAATTTCGATCCAAAATTTCTTTTATTCAATGAAATTTATTTAATTTTATTTTATTTACAAGTGATGAGATTCGTTATCCTAATCGAGAGATTCCCTATTCCGCTCTTAATCGATACAAATATGGATTATTCTATATCTCTTTTGTTTTTCAGTTTATTTGTGTTATTTACCTATTTATATCAATTGAGTTTGAGATTACAAATACCATGAGTATCTAGTTCCCTTAGGGGAGATTAACAAGTGGATGGGGAAGTGATTAACAGAGGATTAAGGGTTTCCTATAGAATTAGTTAGTATAAATTAAGCATTCTTAAACCCTAGGCTTGACAACCCTAGGAAGTAATCAAAGGTTAAACAAGGCCGGGAGATAAGTTTGACGAGTAAATCATAATTTATCTTGGTTGAGAAAGTGAGGTCAAAAGATAAGCGAGTATCAATTAATCAATTAATTAATTAGCTAGAGGCCGGGAGGTAATAATTGGTTAGCTAATAGCTAATTTACCCTAAAACCCAAATCTGAAGTTAATTACAACCCCTAAAATGAGTTAATATTCTTGATTGATTTAATTGGTTTAGTTATTTGTTTATTTTATTATTTATTTATTTTAATTATTTAGTTTTTGATATTTATCTCTTTTATGATTTAACATAATATGAAATTTGGTTATTACTATTTAGACTTTTTATTGTAAAGAGGTTTTCAATAGATTTAATTCATTCTTCATTAAGTACGATTCTAGGAATACTTCCTTGTGTTCCGTTGTAACACAATACTATATTACAATTTGACATGTATACTTCTGGACACTGTTGCTTTAATTTCATATATATTTGTAGTATCTTTTAGTTAAACATTCGCATGTTTGGCCACGGTCAATGCCCAAGACAAAACATCTCCCCAATTGGATTTGATAGACGTCATAGTAGTCTTTTAATCGATTTGCTCATTTCTGATTAGACTAAGGACATGTTTAGGTTCTTCTACTAATATAGGCTATCTTTATGTATTACAATCCAACCACGTAATACCTCTTAGTATTTGTTAAACATTAGACAACTAGTGAACAACATTTATTGCCATTTTGCTTTTGCATGAAAAAATCATGTGAGGATAATTATACAAAGTATATTAATGTAATTAATGAATTTGTTTTGTTAATCAATTTGTTTGAAAAAATTACAAGTGTACTTAGACAAAAATACTACACTTAGGGCACTAGATCCAATAGTTGACATGCCATAGGATTAAATTGTGTAGGAGTTTATGCACTATGTGGCAGTATGCACTTCGTGTGCTAGTATGCATTATGTGTGCCAGAATATTTAATTCAGTTTATCCAATGATGTACTGTGATGATAGATTGATGTGTTGGTTGGTTGATCCGTGTATTCGTCTTGAGTCCGAGTCTGATTAATAGAGATTCTAAAATATGAACTTGGTAAATGATATCGAATAAGATGTGATGATACGAAATGGCACTATACGTGTCTCTTGCCTGTATAACTCTCTGACTTGAATTAAAATTGAAAAAATTAGCTTTAGTACTCACACGGCTTAGGACACGCCCGTGTGTCCAGGCCATGTGTGCCACATGGCTGTGTCTCTTGGCTGTGTGGATCACCTTAGGCTGTGTAACCTTCAAAATTTTGAAAAATTAAGTCTAGGACTCACATGGCCAAGGGCACACTCGTGTGTCTAGGCCGTGTGGGTCGATTTTTTTTAAATTTTTTAAATTTAAATTAATTAATTTGAAAATAACATGAAATAAAGTTAAAATAATTAACAGAATGTGAGTTGCCTCCTGAGAAGTGCTTATTTAGAGTCTAAGCTCGACTTACCTTGTACGCACGATTACAGTGGTTCACGGAGCCAAGGCTCCTCTTTCTCGCTATCAATTATTCTACCAAGATAAGGTTTAAGACGAGTATTGTTTACCTTAAATGTGCCGAATTCAGAATGAGTTACCTCAGCTATACCATAGAGGAAGACATTCAGTACTGTAAATGGGTTTGATCAGTTTGCATCAAGCTTCGAAGAGCCGATTTTTGGATCCGTTTTGTCCAACAGTACCTTATTTCCAACTTTAAATTAGTTCATCCTGTTCATATGCTCATCATAGCAACGCTTTGGCTCTTCATTGTGCTTTTTCGGCTTCTCCTTAACATGTGTTCACTATTCATCTAGTTCATCGATTTGTAACATTCATTCTTCATAAGTCGTTCTGTTTCTGTTGCATTGACTAAAACATGGCTCCATTACGTTTTCTTGAGGGGTTTCCTGCCAAGAAGGTTGGGATATATGGTAACTAACATTAACAGAAAATTTAAAATCATCTCGATCACTAGATGTTCTTATAGATTCACGAGCTTGGAGAGTAATCGTTTCATCACCTACACGAAGTACTAATTCACTCGTGCCGACATCTATAATAGTCCTAGCAGTTGCTAAAAAGGGTCGTCTTAAAATTAAAGGTACCTCACTATCTTTATCCATGTCCAATACAACAAAGTCAACGGGGAATATGAATTTATTGATTTTAACAAGTACATCCTCAATAACACCCCTAGGATATCTAATGGTTCTATCTGCTAATTGAATACTCATCCTAGTTTGTTTGGGTTTCCCAAGACCTAGTTGTTTAAACATTTTATAAGGCATGACATTCATACTAGCCCCTAAATCAGTCAGAGCATTATCAATATTTAAACTACCAATTAAACAAGGAATAGTAAAACCTAATGGATCTTTCAGTTTGTTAGGCATTTTATTTTGTAAGATGGCCGAGCAAACTGCATTGAGTTCCACAGTCGATGAATTATCTAACTTCTGTTTGCTTGCTAACAACTCCTTTAAAAATTTGACATAATTAGACATTTGCAAAAGAGCTTCAACAAACGATAAGTTAATATGTAATTTTTTAAGAGTTTAAGAAATTTACCAAATTGTTCGTTCGTGTGGTCTCTCTTCATCGCATTAGGATATGACACTCGAGGTTTATATTCTTTGGCAACCGGCTTTTGCTCTTTTTGGCTTACCTCAACCTTATCGTTATTTACCATACTTTCTTGCCTCAGTTTTTGTTCAAATTCAACTAACCCTTTTTCATCTCGAATAGTAGTTTCATGAAGCTGCTCCCTTGGGTTAGTTTCAATATTGCTAAGCAGACTATCTTGTGGTATTTCTGAAATTAACTTAGCAAGTTGACCTATTGGGTTCTTAAGTCCTTGAATTGATGCTTGTTGATTTTTCAGTGCTGCTTAGTATTTTGAAAACGTGTTTCCTACACTGAGATAAACTTTGTAAACATCTCCTTAAGGTTTAAGTTTTTTCTTACTGATAAGGTGGTTGTTGGAAGCCTGGAAGGGGTTGTGCTCTTTGGTTTCCTTGACCACCCCAAGAGAAATTGGGGTGGTTCCTCCAACTTGCATTATAGTTATTACTATACGGGTTATTTTGAGGCCTAGAATTATTACCTATATAATTGATTTGTTTGTTCTCTGTGCTACGAACGAAGGGTAAACATTTTGGATTGTTCATTCCACCTCCATTTGTATCGTATTGCATCACTGGATGTACCTGCATTTTTAGTTGAGGGATTCAAATCGTTGTAGAAGGTTTGAACTTGTAGCCATAAAGGTAACCCATGGTGAGGGCACCTTCTTAATAAATCATTATATCTCTCCCATGCATCATATAAGGTTTCTAAACAGATCTGGGTAAAAGAGGAGATTCATTCCTCAACTTCACTATTTTTGTCGGTAGAAAGTACTTTAGAAGGAACTTTTAGGTCATTTGAGCCCATGTAGTAATGGAACCTCGTGGTAATGAGTTTTACCACTGTTTACCTTTGTTCCTCAACGAGAAAGGGAATAATCGTAAATGAATGGCGTCATCAGTGGTGCCATTAATTTTGAAAGCATCGCAGATTTCTAGGAAATTGGCCAAATGAGTATTTAGTTTTTCTTCTTACAAACCATCGAACTGAGCAAACTGTTGTACCATCTAAATAGTGTTCGACTTCAGTTCAAAATTATTTGCATCAATGATGGGTCTCACAATACTCGATTCAGCCCTAGTTAGAGTGGACTTGGCATAATTGTACGTAATATGAGAAACATGAGTTGCTGCAGGAGGTAGTTGAATATTCTGGTTATTGTCCATCTCCTCAGTAATAATAATGTCCTCTTATTTGTCTACTAAATTTATTTGACTCTACCTTGCTTCTCTACAGTTTCTACGAGTAGTACTTTCAATTTCGCTATCAAACAACAATGGTCTCGATGAGTTTCTTCTAGTCAAAAACCAAAAGAATCTGCTAGAAACAAATAAAAGAAAAATTAAAATGTAAAAATTAAACTAAATACAAAAATAAAAAATAAAATAAAAAGGCTAAATTAATAAAAATAAAGTGTTCCTAATATTTTAGTCCTCGGTAACGGTGCTAAAAACTTGATGGTCATTGAACTAACTATAAATATAAAAAGGCAAGCGCACCTATTGAACAATAGTATAACTACGGTGAGTAGAGATATCATATCTACGAGGATTGAAAGTATTAGTAATTATCATTTTCTTATTATTTAACCGAAAATTTGGAGTGATGAGTTTTAATCTAAAATTACTAAATTAATTTAACTAAGAATGCAACAGAGAACGAATCAGGAAAATAATCGAAAGATAACCAATGAGAGAGACAATACACAGGAAAGAATCCACCTATACTCATTCTATTATTATTAATCTGATTTAAACGATTTATTCACTTGATGTCTTGATTCGTAGAAATCCCTAAATTATGTTAATATATTTTTCGAGAGTAAGAACAACTGACTCTAGGTTAATTAATTGAAATCTCTTTCTAATTAAAACCTCTATTGTCGTTTTAACTTGATATATGGATTCCCCTATTAGATTTGACTCTAATCCGGTGGATTTATGTTATCCTATTTCTAGGATTGTATGCAACTCCACTCAATTTCGCTAGATCTACTCTTAAACAGAGACTTTTACTCCACTAAATTATGCACATTAAACATGAATTAATATCCGAGAAATATTAAAACAAGAATTAAGCATACATAATTGAGAACAAGAATCAAGTATTTATCATGTAAATAAGAAATTAAATAATAGAATTCGTCATAGGTTTCATCCTCCTTAGGTATTTAGGGAATTAGTTCATAATCCTAAATGAAAACATCTCAAAGTCAGAATAACCACAAGACATAAAGAAACTCATAAAAACTTTGCAAGAAATTAAAAAGGAGATCTTCGATCTTGACAGAGATCTGCTTCCAAGTTGGCTTCGATGGTATTCTTCGAGTGTTTTCTTCGATCTTCTCTAATGGCTCCCTTATGTCTTCTTCCAATCGGTATTTATAGATTTTAGAATACTCATAAAGCCTAAAAATTGTGTTCTTCTGCGTATTTGGGAAATTGGGTGCGAAATTGACATGCCAGTCTGTGTGGCTCTTGAAAATAGCTCTATTTGTTTGATTTTGGCTCATTTTTCGATCGTTTCGTGCCCAAATGCTCTCCTAAGTATAGAAACATAAATTTAAAGGATTAGGAGCATCAAATTCACTAGTTTGCATAATTAATCATCCAAAAATGCATTAAGAATGAGATTAAAATATATTACTTTAATAGCTTATGAAAGAGAGAAATGAAAAACTTGCGATGGTGCTCACGAATCGGCAATGATTGGTGTTGAGTAGGTGTGGTGGTTGGGCATGAGGAAGTAGAGGTGAACGACGGTTATTGGTAGCAGCGGCGTGAAGAAAGGTAAGGGTTTTTTAATAGATGTTCTGGTTTATTTGGGGGGAAATGAAGAAGAAGAAAAAATAGGAAAAAGAAGAAAGAAAGGGGGAACGTTTTGTGGTTTTTTTTTTTTACTCGGGTTGGATTTTTAATTTATGCTGGTGTTGGGCCCATTGTAAAGAAAATTACACATTAAATAACTAATTGTTATTGGTTGATTTTGATGTGGTGTACCGGTCCTAGTAAAAAAGAATTAAATCGCTTAAATTACTAAGTGGCTCCATTTTACTTTCTGATCTCAATTTTATTGACTTAGACAAATTACTTTTGATTTATCTTCCGATCTCACTGGTTAATCTAGGACTAATACAGAAGTGCGCAACAAGATTATCTTCCGGTCTGACTTGCCTAGATATTCCTTTAGGGGCATCCACTCCTAAGTTTTTAGATCTATTTGATTTAGTCCTTTGTCCAAAAATCAGCTTACCCACATCTCCAACAACCAACTCCCTTGCGTTTAGTTACCCGTTACCATATTAAAGCTAACAAACAGGAAAGAAACAACTATGGAAGCCATTAACATAAACTTGAACAAAAAGATGAAAGCTTTGATTTTTAACTTGATAAACTTAAATGAAAAGCAACTAACACAAAGATAAAGAAACAAGAACGTTAAAGATGAGAGCTTTAACAGATGAAAAGAAAGAAAACTCAAATATCATTAACTCAAAGATTAAAGCGTGATTACAACTAAGTTTAAAGTCTTTAACATGTAAATAAAACTAAGCTACAATAAAAACTAAACTAACTAACAACTATGAAACTAAATAATACCAGAAAGAAACAAAAGCTAAAACCCTAAAACTACAGAGAAGAAAACTACCATACTCCTAAGCTAAAAGATGAAAGAAACCCTAAAACTAGAGAGCTTTGTAACCTAAAGCTACTGTCCCATCTTTTTCTCAACTAAGAGTGGCTTTTAATAGCTGATTTTTGAATAAAATATGTTCCCTAAAATGCCCTTAAATGCTTACTTTTGATTGGTGCTTTGGGTGGACAAACTCTACCCCTAATGTCATTTTTCCCTACACAACAGGGTGCTTTAGTTGGATGTCGCGATACCCAATGTGGGTATCGTAATATCACTGTAGATGGTCCTTTTTTGTCTTCAATTCGGGCTTATCAGAGGTGTTGTGACTTTCATGCTTCGATGTCATGATACCCCCTTCTAGGTAATGTTTTCACTTATGTTTGGGCCTTTGATGGCTCCCTACAACACTCAATCAACCGTTAGGGTCCCCAATGACAAAATTGGCCATTTTGGATAAAAAAAGAAGAAGATGATTTCAAAAATCCACTTGTAAAAACTAAAATTACATAAAACTATTAAAAAGACACTAAAAACACTTGAAAACAAGCTCATTAAGTGATAAACGAGTCCCAATTTGACACATTAATTTGTGGTAGATTAGTTACTACTTTGAATGCCAAAGTGTTAGGCTTTGAACATCTTAAATATATCTATCCAAATGATGTTGACTTTCATTCAATTTATAATTCACGTAGAAAGGTTTTTTGAGAAAATTTATCTTGTAGAATGATTCTTATTTCAAAACAGCAGGTTGTGTGTACTTCAATTCTTGCTTCGAGAATTACTTGTTCGTTAAGGCCACAGTGGAAGCTTAATGGGACACTTTGGTGTCACTAAAAATTTACACGTCCTACAAGAACATTTATTTTGGCCACATATGTACAAGGATGTCAAAAAGGTTTGTGCTTGATGCATAGCTTATAAACAAGCTAAATCAATGGTAATGCCTTATAACTTGTATACACCATTACTTATTTTTGCGACATATTGGACTAACTTATCAATGGATTTTGTATTGGGTTTTCCACAAACTAAAAAAGAGCCAATATAGTATTTATGTTGTCATTGACATGTCATCAAAGATGACTCACTTCATACCTTTCCACGAAATTGATGATGTAACCCATGTGGCTGATTTAATTTTTCGTGAGGTGGGTGCGTCTTCATGGAATTCCTTGCACCGTAGTTTCTAACCATGACTTCAAATTCCTTAGTCATTTTTGGAAAGCCTTACGGGGTAAGATTTACACAAAATTATTGTTTGGAAAGCCTTACGGGGTAAGATTTACACAAAATTATTGTATTCAACTGCTTTTCACCCCCAAGCCAATGGCCAAATTGAAGTGGTTAATCGTGTATCTTAAGCGCTTTACTCTACGCTGTTGTAGGTAAAAATCTTAAATGTTGAGAAGGGTGTCTACCCTTCATAGAATTCGCATACAATCATTCAATTCATTCATCTACTAGTTATTCACCTTTCAAACTTGTTTATGGTTTAAATTTACTAATTGATATTGATTTTCAAAAGATCTCTAACTTAAATAGGGGAAAAGAAAGTAGAGTTGGTCAATACGATTCACGAAAAAACACCATAATTTATTGAAAAGACAAATCAATCTAAGTCCAACAAGGCTAATAAAGGAACAAACAAGTGATATTTGAACCTAGTGATTGGGTTTAGTCCATATAAGGAAGAATTCCAAATGAATACAAATCATTGTAAGAACCAAGAGGAGATGAGCCTTTCTAAGGCATGGAACGTGTCAATGACAATGCCAATAAGATTGACTTGCTTGGTGAGTATAATATGAGTTCTTTTAATGTAACTGATCTCTCTCCCAAATTCTTTTGAGGAAGAAGGGAATGATGCAATCATCAAATACCAATTTCAAGCACATGAATGTGATTGGCTTAATTTTCCTCAAGCCCAATTACTTACTCTAAGTCCAAACAAATTAGAGCCCAATTTAATGCATTGGTCCAATAGATTATGGTAAGAGACCTTCAAGGAAATGGTTTTGAGGGTTTAAATATTCAAGACTCTATTATGAGGTAGACTTGGCACATGGATGCAAGCCTAAAAGGTAAACCTAGTTGGAAGTTATTTTTAAGCTTGGAATTGAAGTGAGCAACCCAAATGAAGACTCTTTCGGATTAACCTTTTTGGATCACTTGAAATTTTATTTGTTTTATTTTTTACCTAATTGTTGATGACCCAATTAAGAAGTTTATTTTTTGTAAGCCTGAGTTAATTTGTTATCTTGTAAATTTGGTCCATGCACAACTCCCATAAAGCTGGCCACATTCATTTAGTCTTTTCTTTTCTCAAGTTTCTTAGGAAGAAAAATTTACCTTTAATAATTGCCTATTTTTTTAGGCTATATTTCAGGTAATTTTTTATCTTAACCATACACATTTTTTAGACAAGTTTTGAGGGTTTTGTTTCTTTTTTTTTCCAGCTTTTTTTTGTATAAAAAGGGGTAGTCACCCACCATAAAAGAACCCAACTTTTATTTGAAGAAAAGTACTATTTGTGTTCTAATTTGCATGAAATCTTTTCTTATTTCTTTTAGAAGAGTTCTCAATTCAATTTTCTTCGAGATTGTTGGTGGGAGTTTATTTAAGCTTGTTCTTTAAGGGGTTCTATTGTATATATTTCATTCTTATTGGAACGATGGAAATGTACAAGTGTACACAATCGCAACAAGTAATAAAGTGACAAGTAAATGTTGAGTTATCGTACCTGTAACACCTCAAAATTTTGAGAATTTAATTGTGAGAATTTGCAATAATTAAGTCTCTGTATCTGTGGTTGTGTGCTCTGCTTTTGTGATTTGGGTTTGGAGTTCGAGTCATGTTGTTAACAATTTTATTATTTTTTAAAACTAATTTTGTCTATGTGTTATGTAGTTAAGTTCAATTCAGTGTAAACCTGTGACAAGAATGAGCCTCCTGCTTCAATGGTTAAACATTTGTCTATATTCTATTTAGTTCCGAGTTCGAATCCCAGGGTATGCGATAGGGAACATTCAATTTGTTAAGTGCTAGTATCTGACGGGAAGTTATTAGGAATTAAAATTTTCATTATCTTCTATTTGTTCCTTTTTATCCCTGTTCGTTTATTTTATTTTTTCCTTTTTCTTGTTTCCCTTTTCTCTTCTTTTTGATTCTTTAATTTTCTTCCTCATTTTAATCACGGTCATAAGTAAGTACGGGTCTAGATGAAGTTATATGCCGATAATTATATTGATCGAAAGGTTAGTAAGTAAGTTTCACTGTCAATTCGTTAAATTTTGAGGTTTATGTTCTGAATTGAGTATCTCAAGCGTCTTGTGTAATCTGTGATAATTAGTCACTTGGTTTCCTCTTAGGCGGGGGTGTCGGAAGTAGCAAACCTCAACTCGACAAATCGAGTGACCATTGTTGACTTTTCGATAAGTTTGATTTCATTGAAGGTTTTGTGTCGAAACCTTTGACATATAGTATTCTGTGTAAAATGTTTGTTATTGTCGATAAAGTTGGTTGATTGAGTTATTAGATGGTATTTTTAGGCTTCAGAGACTCTCCTCGTTGTTGTTGCTTTAAAATCTCTCTAGATACGTGCTGAAAACCTTAAACTTTGTAAGTTTTAGTTGTTGAAAAATGTGGCTGCCGACGCCACACGGCCAGGCACACGGGCATGTGTCCATGCCGTGTGAGCCATACGTTCGTATGCTAGGCCATGTGGTGGGCCATGTAACTTACTGTTTATCGATTTGGGGCCATATGGGTAAGACACACAGACGTGTGTCTAAGCCATGCTTGGCCATATTAGTGTAGGGTTCATGCAGACAATAGACATGGACGTGTGTCTGGGTCGTGTAACTCATTGTTTATCGATTTGGGGCCACACGAGCAAGGCACATGGGAGTTTTCCCAAACCGTGTGTGGCCGTATTAGTGCAGGGTTCACATGAGCAACAGACATAGTTGTGTGTCTAGGCCATGTAACTCACTGTTTGCAGCTCAAGACCACACGACCAGGGGCATGGGCGTGTACCCAGGTCGTGTGAGTCACATGGGCAGGGATACAGGCATGTGTCCAGGCCATGTAACTCACTATTTATGCTTTAGAACCACATGGGCAGAGGACATAGGCATGTGTCCAGGCCGTGTGGTATGTTAATGGGGCCCGAAACCTGTTTTTGAGCCCGTGAGTATTGCTCAACACTGATACTGGCCTCCCCAATGTATGAATGATTAAATTTGATAATATGAGAACTGTCTGATACTCTAAAACTAATGTATGAATAACATAATTGTATGTGTACTGTGATACTTATTCTAATGTTGAACTATTTTATCTACCTGTGAAATAATTTAGAATGACTGAATACATGTTGGATATTTGTACTTTGCATTTGCATGGGTTGAGATATTGCAAAGAATTAAGTAATCTATTCTGAATTAGTGGCTAAGCCACAATGCGTATAAATTTGATTTTGGCACTTTGTCGCATTTCGATCTAGCAGCTAAGCTGCATTTCTGTAAAAATGTCAAATGGACACTCTAAGGTGTGCAGGGTTGGTTTAGCATTGAATGTCCTTAACGGTGTGTTGGGATGGCCGAAGACGGTGTGTAGCGGATGGGGGGTAGGAATATTGCATCTGAATCTGATCTGTATCGTATATGAAACTGAAATTGCTTATATATATAACTAATCTGTTCTGAATCTGAACTGAAATTACTTTTGTACGAAACCGAATCTTTGAATTTGGAACTATTTTATAAATGTGTTATAGTTTAACAAACTTCTTTTACACACTACGTTCACAACTCATTTTGTTGTTGATTTGATTTTAGGTGGTACTCAAACTTGAACATGACGACGCCGTGGTAGCTCGGTCAAACTTTTATATTTCTTTAAATTACTATTAGTAGGAAATTCAGTATTTTGTAATATTGTAATGTTTGGAAAGACTTCATGCTTAGTTAATTGTTGTGTGGATATTACGTGATGAATGGTTAATTTTGACTGAGTTATAAATGTGGTGTCTTTAGTGTCCTTGATGTAACCCTCTGGACTTGCTCTGAATGTTTAGGCCGGGTTTAGGGTGTTACAATACCCATAGGGACTGTGTTAGAAATTATTTATGAAATGCAATTAAAAACACTTTGATGAAGGAAAATCGTTTGTTTTGAAGAAGTGGTGTAAAAACTAAAAATTAACAAAGTACTAAAAATAAAAAGTAAAAAATTACAACGCACAATTTCAAAAGATGAGTTTTAATCAATATGACGTAATTGTACTAGATCGATTACATTTCTTAACTTAAAATTACTAAAACAATGTTCATGTTTTTATGAATAAATTCATGACAATTTGGTAATTTGTTAACTATAACATAGACAGACTTATAAAATTAACTAATCTCTTGAACATATTACTATTTCAATTCAATCAATTAATTAATTTTAATAAGCAAGTAAAAGATTAAGTGAAGTAACAATATATACCTACATTGAAACAGTTTAATCACAATAATCTTGCAAATTATACAAGGCTAATGTATTGTTTAATACCATTGCTGATTTAACCGTCAGCTACCTTAGAAGATTAAACATGCATTGATTAAGTATTGTGTCAATTAATTACAATTTCAATACGATTAATAATTAATTAATTAGTTAACTTACAATCGTAATGCAAGTATAACATAATCATGATTTTACTTAATTAAACAATTTACCAAGACTATAACAACACAAACATGATTTTAATAACTTAAGTAGACGAAATGCAATCAACCTAACACGAATTAAATTTAAGCCATGTTAATTAAATTTAGAATAAAAACATAACAAATATTCATAGACATGTTCATAACAACAAGAAAAGTTAAAGGATAGGAAACTAGAATCAAATCTCGTGTTTCTCCGAAGCTTGACTAGTTTGCTTCTCTCCTTCTTCTCTGGTTGTTTTGTTGAACCGATGATTCTACAAGCACTTGAATGCTGCTACCCAAGGTGGTTGAATGACTCTTTTCTAAGATGGAAATCAGCAAAGGAAATGGAAGGGAAAAATGAGAAACAAAGAGAGGTTTGGAAGAGAGAAAGTGAGTGAAAGGGAGAGAGATGCGTGGAATGAAAGGTGTATGAAAGGTGTGATGAAATGAATAGGTGAAGGGGGAATTTATAGGTGGGATTGACTGCTAAAAATAGCAAAAATCAGCAGCCATATACCCCCTTGGTCGGCCACACGTGTGGCAAGTTTGAATGTTTCAAACTTGCTAAATTTAGCTTGGGGTGAATCTTTAAAAGCATATAAAGTGGAGGGGTTTGAATGGAATTTCAAGGAGATTTCAAGGGTTGATTTGAAAGTCAATAAACCAGCTATTTTGAGCTAATCGGGATTGCATATTGGACGATTTTGGGCAGCCCAATTCTCTGTTGGATCAGTCTCTCGTATTAGCACAACTGGGCCTACTTTCATAATATAATTAATAAAATTAAAATTAATTATATTATGCATTAATATTTATAATTTGGACCGTCTTAGGTTGAAAAATTAATTCGCCTCGACGCTTCAAATCACTTCACGATTTTGTGCTTCTAGAGTGTCTGGCGAGCTAATTTTCACTCTTTGTTCAAACCTGTATAAAATAAATCAAAATTCATGAAAATTTATTATAAAATTAATTAAAATTAAATATTTTAATAATTTGAGTGCAATTTAATTATTTTATAATTATATTATATTTTTCAACAAGAATTACTACGAAACTACATGAATTTGAATTAAAAAGAGTATGAAGAAGTCTGTATATTTTTGTGTTTCCACTTATCTCACCATCATCATTTTGTTGGATTAAAATCCTCAATTATGGGCACGTATGTATTCTGTATAAGGTTATTATAAAGTGTGACACAAAATTAAGTGACCAATTATGTTATAAATGTCATATGTATTAAAATGTCATGGAAATAATATGTACATACCACAAGTTGTATTTATAATTTGATGAGAGGCCAAATTATAAATATACAAAATTCATTTAATAATTAGTTATTTAAAGAGGTAGTTGTCCCCAAGAAATAGGGTTATCTAGTATTTCTTTTCATCCCTGTCAGAGAGATATAGAAAGAGAAAAACTATTTTCTTAAAAGATCAAAACCTTCTAGGCAACCTCCAACCTTTGGGTATGCTTACGCATATAATTTTGTTCTTGATGATCCGACATGACAAATCTGGATTTACAGTTTTAAGTTTAAATAAGAGTTTTTCGGTTCTAACAAGTCGCATCCGAGCCTCGTCATATTAAATCATTGGAAATTGATTAAGTTTCGTTATTTCTTAGAATGAATTGTTTTTAGGTTTTATGGGTATTATGTTATGATTTGGTATTTGAATTTATTTATGTTAGAATTTTTTAGATTCATGTCAAATTGTTTGGATGTTGATAATTCTTTATTAGTTTTAGGGTTTCATATCTTAATTAAATGGTTTTTGGTTGTTTAAGGTGGATTCTGTATAAATCTATTTGAGTATGGCTATGTTTAATTTTTTGCTTTGAATTAGAATGATGGCTCAAGATTCTATTCTCTCAATTTGATTTTTAATTTTATTATTTATATACAATTCGTACATATGCATAGCGAGATGTCACTACAGGAGAACAGACTTTTAGCGGCGTTTTTTTTGGCCTTTAGCGGCATTTTCACAAGCGCTGCAAAAAACGCCGCTATAGACGACGCCACAAAATTTTGCGGCGTTTATTGCTAAAGACCATGACCTTTAGCGGCACTTTTTTCACAAACGCCGCTAAAGACCATGACCTTTAGCGGCGATTTTCCCGCAAACGCCGCTAAAGACCATGACCTTTAGCGGTGCTTTTTTCGCAAACACAGCTAAAAACCATGACCTTTAGCGACACTTTTTTTACAAATGCCGCTACAGAACAAACCTTTAACGGCGCTTTTCTCACAAACGCCGCTAAAGAATATAACCTTTAAAAAAATATTTTTATTAAATAATATTTATTTTCTATATTATATTTTATTTTTGAAACTTTAAACTATATACTTTTAAGGATAAATAAAAAATATTAATTAAATTAAATTTTCTATTAAAATTTTAACTTTAAAACTAAATATAAAAATTGATGAATTTAAATTTAGAATTTAAATATTATATTTAAATAAATGAGCAATCTACCAGCAACAGAGAGATAATACAATTTATGAAAATTTATGTCGATGAGAATTTTTAGATAAATTTTAAGCACATTTACATTTATGGAAAGAAAGAAAAACAAAAAGCTCATACCAAATTCAAAGTAACAAAAATGGAAGAAAATGCCAAAGAATTAAAGGGAATGTCGTCCAATTCAAAGAGACAGCACTCGGATGATTCTGGTCCTGGTGAAAATTGGGGCTTCTTCAGCTTTGCCAAGAAGATTACATATGTCTGCTCCAAAAAAGACAAAGCGATGTTAGATACATAAACATCTTACATAAATGTACATGAGATACAGAAGTAAATTAAGGATGCTTATTCTAACTTGTCCAATAAGGGGAATATCCAGTTGTGCAAAAGGGGAAATGACTTCCACTTCAACACCTGCCTCTTCCTTTGTTTCCCTTATTGCCTCTTCCTATGTTTCTCTTACTAAGTTGAACGCAAAAATTAACTCAAAAAATTACAACAGCCGACTAATACATGCAGACATAGCCAGAAAAGTACCAACATTTCACCCCAGCCATACCTTCATTCTTAGTTTCTTGGCTCGCTTAGATATGTGATCTTGAGACAGCTCTCTGCTTTGCTGATTCTGATCATAACAAAATTGACAATTTTTTTAAAAAACCGTAGTTTAAGAAAAGACCGTAGTTTTCAATTTTTGTTTGCCTTGCCTATGAGGATGAGAATGAAGTTTAGCTTCATTCACAATGATACAACTTTCATCACCTCCTGTTTTATCCGATGGTGGAACTGTTCCACTTTCTTTCCTACCAACAGCACACCCTAAGCTATCCATGGTCCAGTTCTTTGATTGTCCTGCAGAGTTCACGACACGAATTATACCATACAACTTAGCAGAAACAGACAAAGATAAAAAAAAAACTTGCATATATTACTGGTGTAATAATTTCCCAAGAATTTATATATTTAAAGCTGACTCAATGTATACATTTAAAGATGATAATACAATAGATGTAATAATTGAACAAGATACTATCTTACTATAATATTTTTGTTATTTATTTTACATAATAAATATTTAAAACTATTTAATATGAAGCAATTTTGGCATTTTGCACAAAACAATTTAGAAACTGGAAATATTTTTTTCTGGCCAAGATTTGTAAAGCTTAGTGCTAGTAGGCAGATGCAGTAGCCTATGCATCGCATTTTTATTTTTGTTTTATTTCACTGGAATAATCCAATAGTTTATGACTTATTCCCTTCTATCCACTGCAATATTGCAATAAAGTACATTAGAAACTAGGATATTCGTAAAAGGCACACATAAGGTCTGGGGCTAGGCTTGGAGCTGAGGTGGGTACAAAATGAAAGCAATAATTCCATCCTCAAGAGTCCAAGCACGCAGAAATGTAATTTATTTTAACAAAATTATATGGCAAAAGGAAATAATGGCACGGTCTCAAAGTTTGATCATGCAACATGATAAAGTGTATGATTAGCAGCAGGTGGTGGGAATAAAGGCAACATGCTATGGGGATGTTTCATTGCAAACTAAGGAAAATAACTTATGTTTCTTCTTGGTGCAGTAAAGAGAACACCTCAGATTTGATTGAAGCTAACCTCAAGATGATCAGTAGTTATAAACAAATAAAAGAAGGATTTAGTCTGAGTCATTTTCAAGACTTTATCAACTTTAAAAAATGCAAAGAAGTAATGCTCAAATTCCAATACTGAACTAATGAAACAAATACAGTTCACAAATTGATGCATAACATAGATTGAACTATTGAAAGGACTTGAACAAAGAATGCAACAACTAAGTAAACATAGTGGAGAATCACATAAGAAATTAAAAACCCAACATGCGGTACATATATCATAGCCACCAATCATAAACAAATTTAAATATACGAGACTCACCAAGATGCAATGCAACAATCGCAATTTAAATTGGTAAAACCAGTACTAGGAGGCTCTAACATAACAAAGCCTGTAAAATTGAATACCTAATCTTTATATGAGTTCCAGCATACAAATTCCAGTTCTACCATGACCCATTAATAAATAAAAGTTTCTCAAATTATAAAGAAAAGGTTGACAGCAACTAGTACATAAAAGCTCCAATTGCAAACAAAGAGAAAGCACCAGATAAATAACAATGCCATTAAGCAAAAATGGAAAAAGAAAAACATATTTAAGGATTTGATACCAATTTTATTCAATGTTTAGTAAAAGGGTAGGTGGAAAGGGAGAAGTTAGGCAGGGAAAAGACTTTCAAAACTAGAACCACACCTTATTCTTGAACACCTGAATTCAACATGACCCATTTTAGAAAGGTGTTGCCAAACCATTTTAGCTAAAGCTTGTTATAGATAACATAACTTTATGTATAATCCTAAAAACCATGAGGAAAAATGCTTTGAAGTACTCTTATAAGCTCGAAGTCAAAGGTCATAATGCATAAATAGGATTTCTCTATACATGGAGACTTCGGTGTAGTTTGATAAACTAGGAAAAAGATTACTCAATTATAATAACTAATTTGTACAAAAAGTATTATTTGGCATGTTAATAAAAATTAAGTACCAAATATAATTTATATTGATGATAACTGTACTTGTTGAATTTTGAAATTAATCATTTTATGTTTTTAACCTTATTAACATAAATTTTATATTGTTATTGATAATTCCAGATAAATTCAAAGGGCTGATTTCAATATCTCATGTTTTTGTAATCAAAAGAAGAGAAAAAATTAGTTCAAACATAGATTATTTTTAAAATAAAATTGACTTAACATGTTCAAAGATTAAAATTACTGACTTATCCTATTCAACATTTTTTCTTTTTTGAAAATTTTTATTAACAATTATATTAAGATATAGAACACATAGAAAATTTAACACACCAAAAATTTTCCTTATCAGTGCATTATAAAAGATGTCCCTTAAACTAGTTGAGATTGTACTAAATTGTAATAGCTACAATATAAAACATTTAGCAACAATAAAACAAGGACAAATAAAGCAAGTATCATCTGGGAAACTATATCCTAGAATAGCCAAAAAAAGGGTACCCTACAAGGGTTAACAAAAAATATTGATAAGAAAAAGGAAATTGGCATGGCTTTAGAAGAAAAAAAGATGGCTTGCCATTGTTAACTAATGGTCATGTTCCAAAAAGAAAACACTAGTAGCGGAATTGCTGAACCTTTTGGAAGAATTTCACTAAAATCATAGTTACCAATGCCAATAAATAAACTTTTCTAATCTTCTTAACAGTAAAGTTTATGAACTGTAGCTAAATGATATATAGATACTTGGATAGGAAGTAAAATCAATTTTATAGGAAATTCCTCTTCTTGACTGTCACTATTCAAAGGAGCATCCTATTAAAGAAATCATTCCAGCATTTGAACAACTTCCTGCAGTTGCTAAATCTAAATCAACAATAGCAACAATAACGTAGGAAAAATTTTAATGCAATAAAGTTAGGAATTATCACCATTTGGTTCTGCTGATCCATTTACCGAGGATGAACATCTCCCATCCATTTTTATCCCAATCGATTCAAACAACTGTAAATCATTGTCTAAAATTTCAATAAAATCATAAATATATTTAATCTCATGATCTTTGATGATAAACATTGAAACTAGATGGACATCATCAAGCCATACATATGTTATTATTGAGCAAATGCAAAATGTAATAGATATGATCCAAGTGTGTATATATATGTATAAGTAAAAAATAACTTCAACTTTATTTTGTTTTCTTGTTTCGAGCTTGAGTTATTGAGTAAGCTAAATTCAAATATTTTAACATTTGACTACAAATAACTTGTAAGACTAACCAAGTTCAACTTGAATTAGAGCTTGAGTATAAATAATTTAGTTTGAAATCAAATATGTCAAATTGATTTTTTATTTGATAAATGAATTTAATCATGTCAGATTAAACTAACCCGAGCAATTTAATTTAATTTAATTTTATGAAAATCAAGTATTAAAAGTGTAACTTAATTTTATCTGCCACTGCCACCGTTTTGGATAACACCTGAGAAGTGAACCATCCCATTTCCTGTGGCAAATAAGAACACTCATTGATGAGTTAAATGCTTCAACTAGACCAAGAATATAATCAGCATTAATACTTGAAGAAACCTGCTAAACTCTCTTGTATATGCAGCACCAATCACCCACATCAGCTTCCACTCTGCAATGCCTATCACAAAATATTAAGCAAAATACCTTACCCGATCATGGTATTCAACATAATAATCATGGCTGTACAAGCTATAGTAGTTCCTCTTCGATCTTCTAACAATAACATAAAACAGTATTTACTTACTTCGAGCATCCCATAAACGAACAGTCTTATCACCAGATGCAGTTGCTATGAGATCAGCATGTTTAGGGTCCCAACATAGTTGATCCACACTATCAGTGTGTCCTTTCAATTCGATATCTTTAGCCTTTCCCTACACCAGACATTAGAGAAAATCACTATTAACAACAGGGAATTTATTAAATTCCCAACATTCAAGACACAAACCAAATTAATTTCAGATAAATTGTGCAAAAGGAAACATGCTTTTGGAGAAGATACAATAAAAATGGATGTAAAACAGTACAACGATCCTAACTGTAAAACAAAAAACCACAAACTCTAAACCATAAACTCTAAACCAAAAACAATAAACATTATATCATAAACCCTAAATCCTTAAACCATGGACATTAAACCTTAAATCTTAAATCATAAATTCTAAACCCCAAAATAATAAACATTATATCATAACCCTTATCCCCTAAACTCTAAACCATAAAACATAAACCATAAACCCTTAACCCCAACCCTTAAACCATAATTAGATATTTAATTATATGTATACACCTAAATTTTGATAGAGATACATATCAGAATTATATATGAATTTCGATTTAATGTGTAGTTGTAGATGTGAAATTCTAATTGTGGTTTAAATGTATAATTGAAACTTTAATTTTGATTTAATCATACACATTTTAAAAAATAAATACATCAATATATTTTTATATTGAATAAATATAAATATTTATGTATGCAATATATAAATATAAAATGATGTTATATCAATAATTGTGTTCATAATTTATGCTTTTAGGATTTAACCTATTGCACACTAAACCATTGTTCATGTATACTTTTGGGATTTAACCCATTTTGATATATATATTTTTTAAAATAATAATTTATATTTATCTTATTTAGATTTATATTATAAAAAAAATCCAAACCCCAAATCCTAAACTTTAGGCCCTAAACACTAAACCATAACCCATAAACTAAATTACTTTTTTGCGGCGTTTTTCCAAAAGCGCCGCTAAAACCACGATCTATAGCAGCGTTTTTCCAAAAGCGCCGCTATTGTTCAGTTTTTAGCGGCGTTTGGACCAAAAACGCCGCTATTGCTCAGTTTTTAGCGGCGTTTGGATAAAAAACGCCGCTATTGCTCAGTTTTTTGCGGCGTTTTATTGCAAATGCCGCTAATGTATAATATTTGCAGCATTTTTTGTTCAAACGCCGCTAAAGCCCTATTTTCCTGTAGTGTGTGCGATTACAATAGTCTACATTAGGTCAAACATCTAATGAAATGTTTTGGTTAAATTTTTTTCAATAGTTGGGTTCAAGTTAAGGGTTAAATCATGCACTGGTTTTGTATTATATTTTAATGTTATTATTTGGATTAATTCAATTACCATTTTTTTAATAAAATTTAGTTTTACGTTTTCAAAATTGATGATAATATATAATTTAATGTTTGGATTGTAATATCCCGAATTAGGGCCTAATCGGAATAGTGGTTTTGTGACCACAAATCTGAGATAGAAATAATTATTTTATAATTATTTTGAGGTTTATGATATGATTGCATAATTGTGTGAAGATTTCGTGAAGAATTTTTTGGCATAACGAGTTTAATTTAAAGTTAGGGACTAAATCGAATAAGTTGCAAAACTTGCATTCTAGAAGTTTTTAGTATGAAATTGCTTTGAAATATTAATTAGGAGGTCTTAAATAGCAATTTTACCAATTTTAAGTTCATGGGAAAAATTAGGACATGGAAGGAATTTTTGAAAGTTTAGTAAGGAGGGGCATTTTGGTCATTTGGATATTAAATGAAATAAAATGGGAAAAATAACACAAAATGGTCATCTTCTTCATTTGGTTGCTGCTGAATTTTGCTCTCACCATAGCTAGGGTTTCTTCAACTTTCAAGCTTCATAGTAAGTGATTCTAAGCCCCGTTTTTAACGATTTTTACGTTTTTGAGATCCCGGTAACTCGATAAAGCTTATGCTAGCAATAACTTAACCTAGGGTTCATATTTGGAAAAATACCCATAGGTGAAATTTGTGTATTTTAGTGTTTTATGATAGAATATGAGGTTTTAAATTATGTTAGACAACTTGTACTACTCGATTTTAAGCAAAAAACGAGAAAAATGGCTTAATCGGTAAAAATACCTAATAGTCATAAGTACATGTTAGAGTGAGAATTTGATGTTGCCATAGAAGGAAAAAGTGATCAGAAGGTTATAAAACATAAGAATAAGGAATAAAGTTTAATCCCGAGCCTAGGGGCAAAAGTGTAAATATGCAAAAGTTTAGGGGTAAAATTGTAATTTTGCCAAAATTTGAATTAAGGATTAATAATGTGAGTATTAAATAAGCTAAATGTGTTATTTTAGATCAAGAAAGACGTGGAATCGACCCCAATCGAGGAAAAGAAAAGATTGTGGAGTAAATTGCAAAATCTTTGTATTTTGGTACCAAGGTAAGTTCATGTGTAAATAATGTAGCATAATTGTTATTTTTAAGTTATTGATATCAATTATATGATATGCTGATTTTTATCATGAAATATATGCGTTGTGGTTAATTTTGAACAAAATGTAAATTATGTGAGCTACTTGTTAAATACAAATTGTTACCGAGTATTGGTTTCCGCATTCTACGGAAGACGGCAAGGATATGTGTTCGAGGAAAATCCCGTTTGAACCTTAGGAATAAATTGGGATACAAGTGACATGTCACTAGGATGGTTGAGCATCCGAACTCGTTGAGTTGAGTCCGAGTTCACTTATGGATGCGAATGTTCGAACTCGTTGAGTTGAGTCCGAGTTCGTGAGATGTAACTAGGCATCCGAGCTCGTTGAGTTGAGTCCGAGTTCACTTATGGATGCGAACGCCCGAGCTCGTTGAGTTGAGTCCAAGTTCGCTTATGGGCGGGTTACATGATTGCTTGATTGCATATGTGGCACTTATGTGCAAATTATCCATGTATCCGAATTATATTCCAATGTGTTCAACGGGTAAAGTTCTACTCAAACGAAGGAATACTCGAGATGAAAAGAGACGTATTGGTAAGAGTTGTGAAATGGATACGTTGGACAGGTATGTACTTAACCCTCGGGTTGAGTATTGATACAACAACGATAAGGTAATAAGATGATGAAAAATGATTAGAAATGTGATATATGTTTTGGTGATACTATGCTAATGTTGTTTGGTATGATTGCTTTGTTATGTTACTTATTATTTACATATGAACTTACTAAGCATTTAAGCTTACTCCTTCCTTCTTATTCATTGTAGTTTTGGACAAGCCAGCTCAGGAGTCGGGATAGGTCGAAGGCTCGATCACACTATCTAATGGACTTTTTGGTAAATGGCTTGTAAAATTTAAGTATGGCATGTATAGCAGTATACCTATTTTGTGTAAATGATCTTATGATATGGTGATGGAATGGTTGAGGAAATGCTTGATAATGATAAGTTATGGAAATGGTTAGTTTAGATTATGTTTGATGTCATGGAAGGTTAATAGGATACCTAGTTCATGAAAACTCATAAAAGGGATGAAATTTGCCATAAATAGAACATTGCAGCAACACTGACGTGAGTTTGAAAATTTACTAAAAATCATAAAAATAGAATTATGTGATGGATTAAATATCAAATTGAAGCTTATTATGTCTAGTTTCACATAAAACAAACTTAAAGGTAAAACAAATATATGTTAGAAGATATTTTAATTTTAGTGAAACAGGGCTAGAGTGATTTCTGAATCTCCTGTTCCAAATTTAGTAATTCACCATAAATTGTACAGATATAATTAGGTGTTTTATTTTATATTATAAGAATCCTTATTAAGTCTAGTTTCAGGAGAAACAAATCTCATAGTCATATGAATTTTGTACAGAGAGAAATGTGGTTCGTAGTAAACAGAGGTCAGTCTAGTCAAGTCCTGAAATAGGGGTAACTTTAACTAATAAACTGTACTAATTGGACCAACCAAAAATTATATAAAAAAATTATTAAATAGGTATATGAGTCTAGATTCAGGGAAAATTTACGGATCTTGATTTCGAGTTTCATAACTCGAGATATGATTTTTCTTGTAACTGTGATGCAAGTAGCTAGAAAGCTGTGAATGTAGAAACAAATAATCCAAAGTTCTTAAAATGTTAAATTAAGTTTAGTAACACCTCATACTCGACTCCGGCGACGGTCTCGGGCGTGGGGGTGTTACATTTGTGGTATCAGAGCAAGTTTAGTCGGTTCTCGGACTACGTGTTGTATGTACGGATTTTGCTATACATGCCATATGTATAAATTGTGATAGTATGACGACTTCTGACCTTTTTAAATGATTTTTTTATAGTAAATGGATCCCGATCCAGTGTGGCGCGATGAAGTAGAGAGTAATACGCCACTCCGGCTGAAGGAGCAGCGCCACTGAAAATCCACCTTCTCTCATGTTGGTCGGGAGGAGGAGAAAGGGATCGGGAAGCCTTTCTCCAAATGATGAGTGCATGGTACACCGAGTTCGCTCAGCGGACCCAAATGTACGACCTCCCCACCTCCCCCCAAGTCCTCAACCTGCACTCCGATGCCTCGGGGTGTGGATATGATAAAATTTCACGAGAACTCCAGTTGATAGAATTCGTAAACAAGGGGCCAAGAATTTAAGGCAAATATTGATGATGATGCCGAGAAAGCGGAGTTCGGCTTGAAAATTCTATCCGTATTTGATGAATTATCTTGTACACCTGAAGAATGTTTGAAATGCGCTATATCTTTGTTGAGGGATTCAGCCTATAATTGGTGGAAGACTTTGATTTCGGTGGTACCGAAAGAGAGAGTAACTTGGGAATTCTTTCAAGAAGAATTTCGGAAGAAATATATTAGTGAAAGATTTATTGATCAGAAGCGTAAAGAATTTCTTGAGTTGAAGCAAGGTAATATGACATTCTGAGAATATATGAAAGAGAGTTTGTTCGATTAAGTAAGTATGCCGTAGAGTATGTTCCTACAGAGGCCAAGATGTGCCGACGATTTGAAGACGGGCTTAACGTAAAGATATCAAGGTATTTGTTGGAATTCTTGAATTAAAAGAAATGGTAGTCTTGGTTGATCGAGCTTGCAAGGTCAAAGAACTACTTAAAGAGAAGAAAAAGGTAGAAGTGAGACTAGAAATTGGAAGAAAAGACCGACGAGCAGTTCATTTTCACAGCAACCCGGAAAGTCAAGAAATATGAATCCTCGTTCCCAAGTTTCAGCTGGGCAATCATATGGGAATTATAAGAAGCAAAATGTGGGTCATAAGTCCCAGACTACTTGGCGGCAAATGAGTGTAGGGAACTCGAGATTTGTTAAACCCGAATGCCAGTAGTGTGGTAGAAATCATTTTGGTCCGTGAAGAGCAAATGAATGTTTTCGATGTGGTTCTCCGGATCATTTTATTAGAGACTTCCCAGAGAGAGCTGAAAAAGAAAAATTTCAGAATACAAAAACAAGTGGTGCGGATTCGAGAGGATGATATCCAAGAAAAACTGGGAGTGAAGCAAGCAGTAAGAATGTAGCCAGAGATGCACCAGTTGGACCTGAAGGAAGGGCTCCGGCTAGAACTTATGCTATTAAGGCGCGTGAAGATGCTTCCTCACCCGATGTGATTACCGGTACATTTTCTCTCTATAATGTTAATGTTATTGCTTTGATTGATCCCGGTTCTACTCATTCATACGTGTGCATGAAATTGGTATCTAGTATGAATATACCTGTAGAGAACACAGAATTTATGATTAGAGTGTCGAATCCGTTAGGCAAATGTGTGATAGTTGATAAAGTATGCAAGAAATGTCCTTTAATGATTCGGGGTCATTACTTTCCTACCGACTTGATGTTGTTGCCGTTTGATGAGTTTGATGTTATTTTGGGTATGGATTGGTTGACATTGCATGATGCTATAATAAATTGCAAAGAAAAGATTATAGAATTAAAGTGTGAAAATGGTGAAACTCTGCGGGTTGAATCAAATAAATCAGAGGCATTGCCTAGTGTGATTTCTTCAATGTCGGCTCAAAGATATTTGAGAAAGGGTTATGAAGCTTATTTGGCGTATGTAATTAATACAAAAGAAGTTGAAAAGAAATTTGAATCAGTGCCGGTTGTGTGTGAATTTGCGGACGTATTTCCAAAAGAATTGTCGGGTTTGCCTCCAGTCAAGGAAGTAGAATTTGGTATTGATTTGATACCGGGAACAACTCCAATTTTGATTGCTCCGTATAGAATGGCACCAGCAAAGTTGAAAGAATTAAAGTTGCAATTGCAAGAGTTGACTGATAAAGGCTTTGTGAGACCGAGTTTTTCACCTTGGGGTGCTCCCGTGTTATTTGTGAAAAAGAAGGATGGTTCTATGAGGTTGTGTGTTGATTATCAGCAGTTAAACAAGGTAACAATCAAGAACAAGTATCCGTTACCAAGAATTGATGATTTGTTTGATCAGCTAAAAGGAGCGACATGGTTTTCAAAGATTGACTTGAGATCTGGGTATTACCAACTGCGGGTAAAAGAGTCGGATGTGCCTAAAACTGCTTTTAGAACAAGTTATGGTCATTTTTAATTTTTAGTTATGCCATTCGGGTTGACAAATGCTCCTGCTGTGTTTATGGATTTAATGAATCGCATATTTTGACCATACTTGGAAAAATTTGTTGTGGTGTTTATAGATGATATTTTAATTTATTCAAAAGATGAGACAGAGCATGCTGTGCATTTGAGGATAGTTTTGCAAACTTTGAGAAATAAGCAGCTGTATGCTAAGTTTAGTAAAAGTGAATTTTGGCTCTGGGAAGTTGGATTTTTGGCTCATATTGTTTCAGGTGATGGTATACGGGTTGTTCCTAATAAAATTTCAGCCATTGTTGATTGGAAACCACCAAAAAATGTAACTGAAGTTAGAAGTTTCTTGGGGCTAGTTGGGTATTATCGGCGGTTTGTAAATGGATTTTCTATAATTGCTGCTCCTATAACTAGACTACTTCGAAAGAATGTTAAATTTGAATAGACGGAAGAATGTCAACAGAGTTTTAAAGAATTGAAAAAGTTATTAACAGAGGCACCAAAGTGTTAGTACAAATTAAATCGGGTAAAGAATTTGTGGTGTATAGTGATGCTTCTCTAAACGGTTTGGGATGTGTACTCATGCAAGAAGGAAAAGTGGTGGCTTATGCTTGAGGCGATTAAAACTTCATGAGAGGAATTATCCTACTCACGATTTGGAATTGGCTGCGGTGGTGTTTGCTTTGAAAATTTGGCGACATTATTTGTATGGTGAAAAGTGCCGGGTATATACCGACCACAAAAGTCTTAAGTACTTGATGTCACAAAAAGACTTGAATTTGAGACAGCGAAGATGGTTGGAGTTATTGAAAGATTACGAGCTTGTTATTGATTATCATCCGGGAAAAGCGAATGTGGTTGCCGATGCTTTAAGCAGAAAGTTGTTGTTTGCTTTGAGAGTTATGAAAACTCAATTGAAAATGTCAAATGATGGTTCGATTCTAGCAGAGTTAAGAGTAAAACCGATGTTTTTACAAGAGATTTCTGAAGCTCAGAAAGATGATCAAGATTTGCAAGCCAAGAGAAAGCAGTATGAAGTTGATACAGAGTCAGATTTCAGAATTGGTTCTGATGGGTGCTTAATGTTTAAAGATCGGATTTGTGTACCGAAGAATAAGGAATTGATTCAAAAGATCCTACAAGAAGCACATAGTAGTTGTTTCTTTATTCATCCGGGTAGTACGAAAATGTATAATGGCTTGAAGAAAATGTATTGGTGGAATGGAATGAAAAAGGATATATCAGAGTTTGTGTCCAAATGCTTAATTTGTCAACAGGTGAAAGCTGAACACCAAGTGTCTTCGGGATTACTTCAGCCTATTATGGTTCCTGAATGGAAATGGGATCGGATTACTATGGATTTTGTTTTAGGGTTGCCATTGACTCCAGGAAAGAAAGATGCCGTCTGGGTAATAGTTGACAGATTAACTAAGTCGGCTCATTTTATCCCTAAGACGCGACGGATTATTCTCTTAACAAGTTGGCTGAATCAGATGTTAGAGAAATTGTTAGACTACACGGAATACCATTGTCGATTATTTCAGATAGAGATCCAAGGTTTACCTCGCGGTTTTGGCAAAAGTTGCAAGACGCGTTAGGTACAAAGTTAAATTTCAGTACTGCTTTTCATCCACAAACTGATGGGAAATCAGAGAGAATAATTCAGATTCTTGAAGATATGCTCAGATGTTGTGTATTGGAATTTCAAGGAAGTTGGGAAAGATATTTACCGTTGGTAGAATTTGCTTACAATAATAGTTATCAGACGAGCTTGAAAATGGCACCTTATGAAGCATTGTATGGTCGTAAGTGTCGAACTCCTTTGTATTGGACTGAACTCAAGGAAAATCAGATTTATGGAGTTGATCTAATAAAAGAAATCAAGAAAAAGTGAAGGTAATTTGAGATTGTTTAAAAGTCGTCAGATAGACAGAAATCTTATGCAGATTTAAAACGAAAAGACATTGAATTTCAATTTGGTGATAAAGTATTTTTAAAGGTGTCTCCGTGGAAGAAAGTTCTCAGATTTGGACGGAAGGGCAAATTAAGTCCGCGTTTTATTGGGCCGTATGAAGTAATTGAAAAAGTTGGACCGGTAGCATATCAGCTAGCTTTACCACCTGAATTAGAGAAGATTCATGATGTGTTCCACGTATCTATGTTACGTCGGTATCGTTCGGATCCTTCACATGTGGTTTCACCGACGTAATTGAACTACAACCGGATATGACCTATGAAGAAGAACCGATTAAGATTTTAGCTCGAGAGGTCAAACAACTAAGGAATAAAAATATTGCACTTGTGAAGGTGTTGTGGCAAAAGCATGGAGTAGAAGAAGCTACATGGGAATCTGAAGAAAATATAAGAAACCAATACCCACATCTGTTTATTTCAGTAAGAGATTTTCGAGGACGAAAAATCCTTAAAGGGGAGAGTTGTAATATCCCGAATTAGGGCCTAATCGGAATAGTGGTTTCGTGACCACAAATCTGAGATAGAAATAATTATTTTATAATTATTTTGAGGTTTATGATATGATTGCATAATTGTGTGAAGATTTCGTGAAGAAATTTTTGGCATAACGAGTTTAATTTAAAGTTAGGGACTAAATCGAATAAGTTGCAAAAAACTGCATTCTAGAAGTTTTTAGTATGAAATTGCTTTGAAATATTAATTAGGAGGTCTTAAATAACAATTTTACCAATTTTAAGTTCATGGGCAAAATTAGGACATGGAAGGAATTTTTGAAAGTTTAGTAAGGAGGGGCATTTTGGTCATTTGGATATTAAATGAAATAAAATGGGAAAAATAACACAAAATGGTCATCTTCTTCATTTGGTTGCTGCCGAATTTTGCTCTCACCATAGCTAGGGTTTCTTCAACTTTCAAGCTTCATAGTAAGTGATTCTAAGCCCCGTTTTTAATGATTTTTACGTTTTTGAGATCCCTTAACTCGATAAAGCTTATGCTAGCAATAACTTAACCTAGGGTTCATATTTGGAAAAATACCCATAGGTGAAATTTGTGTATTTTGGTGTTTTATGATAGAATATGAGGTTTTAAATTATGTTAGACAACTTGTACTACTCGATTTTAAGCAAAAACGAGAAAAAGGGCTTAATCGATAAAAAGACCTAATAGTCATAAGTACATGTTAGAGTGAGAATTTGATGTTGCCATAGAAGGGAAAAGTGATCAGCAGGTTATAAAACATAAGAATAAGGAATAAAGTTTAATCCCGAGCCTAGGGGCAAAAGTGTAAATATGCAAAAGTTTAGGGGTAAAATTGTAATTTTCCCAAAATTTGAATTAAGGATTAATTTGATAATGTGAGTATTAAATAAGCTAAATGTGTTATTTTATATCAAGAAAGACGTGGAATCGAATTCCAATCGAGAGAAAAGAAAAGATTGTGGACTAAATTGCAAAATCTTTGTATTTTGGTACCAAGGTAAGTTCATGTGTAAATAATGTAGCATAATTGTTATTTTTAAGTTATTGATATCAATTATATGATATGCTGATTTTTATCATGAAATATATGATTTGTGGTTAATTTCGAACAAAATGTAAATTATGTGAGCTACTTGTTAAATACAAATTGTTACCGAGTATTGGTTTCGGCATTCTACGGAAGACGACAAGGATATGTGTTTGAGGAAAATCCCGTTTGAACCTTAGGAATAGATTAGGATACAAGTGACATGTCACTAGGATGGTTGAGCATCCGAACTCGTTGAGTTGAGTCGGAGTTCGTGAGATGTAACTAGGCATCCGAGCTCGTTGAGTTGAGTCCGAGTTCACTTATGGATGCGAACGCCCAAGCTCGTTGATTTGAGTCCGAGTTCGCTTATGGGCGGGTTACATGATTGCTTGATTGCATATGTGGCACTTATGTGCAAATTATCCATGTATCCGAATTATATTCCAATGTGTTCAACGGGTAGAGTTCTACTCAAACGAAGGAATACTCGAGATGAAAAGAGACGTATTGGTAAGAGTTGTGAAATGGATACGTTGGACAGGTATGTACTTAACCCTCGGGTTGAGTATTGATACAACAACGATAAGGTAATAAGATGATGAAAAATGATTAGAAATGTGATATATGTTTTGGTGATACTATGCTAATGTTGTTTGGTATGATTGCTTTGTTATGTTACTTATTATTTGCATATGAACTTACTAAGCATTTATGCTTACTCCTTCCTTCTTATTCATTGTAGTTTTGGACAAGCCAGCTCAGGAGTCGGGATAGGTCGAAGGCTCGATCACACTATCTGAAGGACTTTTTGGTAAATGGCTTGTAAAATTTAAGTATGGCATGTATAGCAGTATACCTATTTTGTGTAAATGATCTTATGGTATGGTGATGGAATGGTTGAGGAAATGCTTGATAATGATAAGTTATGGAAATGGTTAGTTTAGATTATGTTTGATGTCATGGAAGATTAATAGGATACCTAGTTCATGAAAACTCATAAAAGGGATGAAATTTGCCATAAATGAACATTGCAAAAGAACAATCGACGTGAGTTTGAAAATTTACTAAAAATCATAGAAATCGAATTAGGTGATGGATTAAATATCAAAATGAAGCTTATTATGTCTAGTTTCACATAAAACAAACTAAACAGGTAAAAGAAATATATGTTAGAAGATATTTGAAGTTTAGTGAAATAGGGACAGAGTGATTTCTAAAGATATAATTAGGTGTTGTATTTTATATTATCAGAATCCTTATTGAGTCTAATTTCAGGAGAAACAAACCTCATAGTCATATGAATTTTGTACAGAGAGAAATGTGGTTCGTAGTAAACAGAGGTCAGTCTAGTCAAGTCCTGAAACAGGGGTAACTTTAACTAATAAACTGTACTAATTGGTCCAACCAAAAATTCTATAAAAAAATTAGTAAATAGGTATATGAGTCTAGATTCAGGGAAAATTTACGGATCTTGATTTCGAGTTTCGTAACTCGAGATATGATTTTTCTTGTAACTGTGACGCAAGTAGCTAGAAAGTTGTGAATGTAGAAACAAATAATCCAAAGTTCTTAAAATGTTAAATTAAGTTTAGTAACACCTCATACTCGACTCCGGCGACGGTCTCGGGCGTGGGGGCGTTACATGGATACTAAACCGTGATTGTTCATTAATCATTAATGGTGATTGGTTATTAATCATTGAAGATTTTTTCTTCATATTCATACAGTGCTTGAAAAGGTTTTATCATTAGTTTTCGTTGAAGGATACGTGAGTTTATTGAATCAATTGCATTAAGTTCAAAGATTTGTGAAATTTTGTGTCGAATTTTATTGTAAAAAAATTGATGGTTTTTTATTGGAGTATTAAAAGATATCGATTTAAGATTAAGGTTCTCGATATTTGATTTTCTCATATCATGATTTTAAATATTTAATTAATTTATGATAATACAATGTATAGTCTGAACTGAGGGATATGTCAATTATTATGAAGTTGATTTTTGATATATTTAATTTAATGGTTTTAAATTTTGGTATAAAAGAGTTTTGGTTACATAATGTTTTATTTTTACTGTATATAAAATCAATCAAATATTAAAGTTTTTTTATTTCTAATCGTGTGACTTAGACAACTTTACAATCAAATATTAAAGTTTTTTATTTCTAATCGTGTGACTTAGACAACTTTACTTTGGGTTATTTCGAAAATCATAGCGCAATTAAAATTTTCAGTTTTGACCTTTGATTGTTATGAAAATTTTAAATTTAAATATAAGTATATTTATATATTTTTTAAAATAACTTAATTAAAATAACAAGTTGTCAAAGTGAGTTCTGTTGAAATTATTTTATTTTATAATATAAAAGGTTGTGTGCATGCAACTTAAGCTACGTTAATATTGATCGGAAGGTTAGTATTTAACAAAATTACATATGCAACTGTGGTAATAAATTTGTGACGATTATTCGGTTTTACATGTGAGTAATAAATCGATCCAAAGGAAGATTTATTGTTTGACATTTTTTATTGTTAGTCTTTGATTACTACAATAAGATATTACTTACAAGTTAATATTTTTGTCCAAAGATGAAATTAAGAGAAATATTTTGAAACAAATAAATTCAGATTTTGGCTTTGGATTTTAATTAAGCATGTCTAATATTTAAAATAGATTAGTTGGAACAAAATGTCACCAAAGTGATCTCTTTTGCGTAAAATATCAAGATGATTATATGTATTTGTGATTCATGAATTTATTAATTGACCCAAAGGTAACAGAATTTCAACAACCTCTGTGGTGATAAATGTGTGGCAATTATAAGGTACTCTATGTGAACAATATGTTAGTCCAAAGATTGATTTATTGTTTGACATAATTTATTGTCAATGTTTGATTGCTACAACAAGAGTATCGCTTATTGTTAATATTACTCTCCAAAGACTTGATATTAATGTTGTGTTTGGTATCTTGAGATGAAATTAGCCATTATTTTGAATTTATTATTTACTTATAAATATTGATGTCAGCTTATTTTTATTTATTTATTGTTCTATACTTAGCTAGTTCATCTTCTGTTGCCACAATATTTGCTAATATCAATTCTATACCTATGCTTAATGGGACCAATTTCAAGGAATGAAAAAGACACTTACATATAATGCTTGACTGTATGGACATAGACCTTGCACTAAGGGAAAAACAACCTACACCTCTCACTGCGGCAAGCACCCCCCGATGCTAAAAAGGATTTTGAGAGGTGGGATAATTCAAATCGTATGAGTCTAATTATCATAAAGCACAACATTTCAAAAGCTTTTACCAATTTCAAGGAATGAAAAAGACACTTACATATAATGCTTGACTGTATGGACATAGACCTTGCACTAAGGGAAAAACAACCTACACCTCTCACTGCGGCAAGCACCCCCCGATGCTAAAAAGGATTTTGAGAGGTGGGATAATTCAAATCGTATGAGTCTAATTATCATAAAGCACAACATTTCAAAAGCTTTTAGGGGCACAGAATCTGAAGAGATTACTCAAACCAAGGGTTTCCTTGACGAAATTGAGAAACGTTTTGCCAAAAACGATAAGGCTGAGATGACATCACTTATGACTTCTTTAATGTTTATGAAATATAAGGGTTAAGGAAACGTGAGGGAGTACATTATGGAGATGTTCCATGTTGCTTCAAGACTTAATGCACTTACAATCGAGCTTTCTAAGGAACTGCTTGTTCTTATGATTTTGGCAATGCTTCTTACATAGTTTAACCAATTTAATGTTAATTAAAACTGTCAAATGAGAAATGGACTCTAAATGAGCTCATTTCTCATTGTGCGCTAAAGGAAGAAAGATTGAATCATGATAAGTTGAAAGTGCTCATCTGGTCAATGACTCTAAAGATAACAACTTACATTCTAAATAAAATACCCATGAAAGCAGCAGCAAAAACACCTTATAAGCTTTGGACAGGTCCAAAGCCTAGTCTAAAGCACTTTCACATTTAAGGATGTCCAACTGACCAACTGAGGCGAGGCCTTATAGGCCACATGAAAAAAAATTGGACTCCAAAATAATGAGCAACTACTTTATTGATTATGCTGAGAGATCTAGGGGATATAAGTAGGGGTGAATATTCGATCGAGTCGAGTCGAATTGAGTAAAATTTTTTTGAGTTAGTCAAGTTGACAAATCCTAATTTAGCAACCGAACTCAATTTGATTTTTTTTCGAATCTAATTGAGTCAAAAATTTTCAAGTCAAGTTCATGAATCCTATTATTTATACTCAATGTTGCTTTTACATGGACTGATTATTTAATTAGTAGACGAAATACAAGATTATTTGGTTTTGCCTTTTAGCTTAATGGTTTTGACTTTTAACTTTTAAGAAAGTAAACATGTATCAAAATGACATAGTTTTGCCTTTTCTTATTCAGATTTTCGGATAATTCGAATTGTATAATTCATATTCGAGTTAAACCAAAAAACTTAATTTTTTATTCGAGTTTATCCGAATAACTTAATTAACTCAAATTATTTAATTCAAAATTTAAATTTTTTATCGAGTTTTTCGAATTAAATCAGATTTTGCTCACCCCTAGCTATAAGTTTTATGATCCCATAATTAGGAATATTTTTTAGATTGTTGAGTTTGAAGGGAGAAATAAGGTTAGAGACATTGCTTTTGAAGAGGAATTGGATTCTAACTCAGTTCTTGCTATCACTTTTGACGATGTTCAGGTTATCATACCTGTCATTGATCAAGAAGTGAATTCAGAACTTCAACAAGACAATATTGGACAACTCCCTATTCAAAATAAGGTAATTGTTCCAGAAGACCAAACTTAACAACCTCAAGAATAAGTGTCATTAATGAGGTACACGAGGGAGAATAAAAGCTATTTTAGATGATTATGTTGTATTTCTCCAAGAACATGATGATGATAATAGAATGATAGAAGATGATCCAATCAACTTTTAGGCCATGAAAAGTTCTAATTCTTAAAAGTGGATTGATTCCATGCAAGAAGAGTATAAAGGAGACAATTTTAGTTTTACTCAATACCCTAAAAGTAACCTTAAAATTTAGGAAATGCAAAAGGTTTCCTATGCATCAGCTGTTGGGAGTCTAATGTATGCTCAAGTATGTACGCATCTGGATATTTCATACATTGTTGGGATGTTAGACAGATATTTAAGGAGCCTTGGTATAGACCATTGGATAGCAGCTAAGAGGGATATAAGGTATCTTTAGAGAACAAAAGATTACATAGTCACTTATAAGAGATCAGATCATTTGGAGGTCATAAGTTGTTCTAATTCTAATTTTGTTGGGTGCCAAAATAGCAGAAAATCTACATCAGGATATATTTACCTATTAGTTGGAGGAGCTATATACTGGAAAAGTGTCAAATATACACTTGTAGCTTCTTCCACTATGGTAGTAGAGTTTGTAGCATGCTATGAGGCATCAGACCTTGGAATATGGTTGCAGAACTTTGTCACTAGGCTGCGCATTTTGAAAAATGTAGAAAGACAACTCAAATTATATTTTGACAATAAGTCAAAGATGTTATATTCCAACAACAACAAGAGCTCAACTAAGTCAAAGCATATTGACATAAAGTTTCTAGTTGTGAAAGAGAGAGTGCAAAGTGGACAAATATCCATAGAGTATATAGAGTATATTGGGATAAAACAAATCAGCTCACAAAAGTACCACCCGAGCTCTTTCATGAGCACATTGCTCATATGGGTGTTATATTATTTTAGAACATCATTGTTTAGTGGGAGTTTGTATTTTTTTTTGTTTTATGTTTGTTTTCAAACATTTATGTATTTGGTTCTTTTCTGATAAGAAATGAAGAATTCAATTTATTCACTCTATTTTGTTATTTTGATATTGACCTCACTTAAGTTTAAGGAGGACTAGTTGAAAATAGGCATGTTTGGTTTACATTGCATGTAATTTTCATGCTACGCTTCTATGATTGATTTATGTCATTTGACTATATTTGTATATGTGATCATTGATAAGTTTAGTCATGATTAATATGACAAAAACTATTTTGATCCTATATGAATATGTTGATGGATGAGATTGCTATAGAATACTTGTTACATGATAGCAAATTTTGAACTCATAAGGTTGTACTTGTTATCAGGAAGCATATGCTTCCCAAGTGAGAGATTGTTGGATTAAAATCCTTAATTATGGGCACATATGTATAATGTATAATGCTATTATAAAGTGTGATACAAAATTAAGTGGTCAATTATGTTATAAGTGTCATAGGTATTAAAGTGTTATGGAAATAATGTGTAGATACCATAAGTTGTATTTATAATTTGATGAGGAGCCAAATTATAAATACCTAAAGTTGGTATAATAATCAGTTATTTAAAGAGGTAGTGGTCCTGAAGAAATAATGTTATCTCATATTTCTTTTCATCCCCATCACAGAGATATACAAAGAGAGAAACTATTTTCTTAGAAGATCAAAACCTTCTGGCAATCTCTAATAATTTATTTAGGTACGCTTCCACATCTAATATTGTTCTTGATTATCTGACATGACAGATCCGAGTTTACAATTTTAAGTTTAAATTAGAGTTTTTTGGTTTCAACACATTTTTTTATCATTCTTTCGTCTTCCATTTCTATTGTTCTTATTATTATTATTCTTCAATTATTCCTAACTTATTTATATTTTAATTCAAATTTGGCCTCATCTTTTTGGAAAACAAGATTAGACTTTTCTCCTTCAAAAATCCATCACACGTTGGCTTGATTTATCTCCTCTCGTTTCAATCTCTTTCTTTTCAAATCTATTTTATTTTTATTCTTTCTTATCGTTTGTTAGTTTAATTTTCGTATATGGATTCTAAACTTTGTTAGTTTAATTTTCGTATATGGATTCTAAACATTTTCAACAACTTGAAATTGATCCATTCATAGCCATCTTTCATTGTTTATCACTAGTATTAGAATAAATTAAACAATTACTGATTTAATAATTCGAATAGACAGTGTAACACCCTATACCTGACTTGATTTACTGAGTCTGAATATAGGATGTCATCAAACTTAAAACACTTAACAAAAATTTAAAAATGGGCAAAGACTTTACTAAACATGCTTCTACTTATTTAAAATCGTTTCTAGGATAATAAGTTTAGATAAATCATTTATTATTTGTTACAGACTTTCAAAGGTAGTATAAAACCTTACAACATAAATGTTTGATTTATCAAACCTATTCATCGCGTGTACTACTATTTTTTATTTAAAAAACATATTTCTAAGAATATCTTTTTATATGCATAACATTGCCCCTAATCTGCCACCATGGCGTATCCCTAGCTTGGTCTCACCCGATGTACTAGCTCGATTCTTAGAACCTACATACCAAAAGACGCGTATCAATTTAAAGGAGCTTAGTGAGCCTCACTAATTATTACCTTTAAGCGGTATTGTAGAATTTCTCAACTCAAGGGATTTGAATTTCCTTTCAAATCTTGGAGGATACTTTTTTGTTTCCTAGTTGGTAGATAACCATACACCAATATCTACACTTAACCATCTTTTACCCATTTCATTCAACCGGTGGATCTCAGACTTTACACCATACTCCATACCTCATTACACAATTTCTTTACAGATAGTAGTTGGATGTGTTTCCTAGAATAAAACTGTAACAGTCCGGTTTAGACCCTAGTCGAAATAGTAGTTTCGGGACCACAAATTCGAGTCATAAAAATATTTTAATATTATTTTCCATGCTTATGATATGTGAATTAGCATGTGTGAAATTTTCGTATGAAAATTTAATCGTTTGTGTGCTCAATTTGATAAAAGGACTTAATCGCATAAATTGTAAAAGTGCCCTTCTATTTGTTAAAGTGCTTAATTGATGTGTCTTATTAAATGTGAATTCCTTAAGATGCAAATAGGCCAATAGCTTAATAGATGGACATAAATGGTCATATGTTTATTGATTATTATATGGTTTAATAAAAGGGCAATTTTGGTATTTGATTAATAATTATAAGTTAAGTAAAATAAAAACATGAAATTGGCCATTAATTCATTCATGTTGCCGAATTTATCAAAAGAAAAAGAAAGAAATACAAGCTAAGGCTTTGATTTTCTTTGATTGAGGTATGAGTTTTGTTCTGTTTTTGATAATTTCTACGTTTTTGTAATCGTTGCTTGGTAATCTATCAAGCCCATGCCCTAATTTTTTATTTTGTTGATGATTTTGAGTTATGTAATTGATGAAATTATAAGTTTTGTGCAGTTAATTGTTGGTAAATGAAAGATATGTTTTGGGTTAACATATTTTGTCTTTGAATTTTTGATGAATTTGAGTAATTTGGGCTAAATTGTGAAATTTGTAAATTGAAGGACTAAATGTGAAATAAATAAAATTTGTGGACTTGTATGAGTACTATAAATATTCGACTAAGTATAAGTATAAAGAAATTTTGTGTATTTTGTGATTTTATGAATTAGGGACTAAATTGTTAAAATGTGAAAATGTAAGGGATAATTTGTAAAATGCCATAAATATGTGTTTATGGATTGATTTGAATGGTTTTTTGAATAAAAGAGTTAAATTTGAATTGATTTAGACCAAGAATAAAAGAAAATGGAATTAGATTGGGGAAAGTCGAAAGTCGTCGAGTAGCCGATCCTGTTTATTCGAATCCGTACGAGGTAAGTCGATATACAAATAAATGTGTTTGAATTGATTTATTCATGTATATATGACATTGTATTGTGATGACTAATAATATAAGAGCTGAATATGAGATATCCGAGAAAGTATCGACAAAGTTCTGACGTCCGAAAGCCCCGTACGAACCATAGGAATAGTTAGGATACATATGTCATGACATAGGATTCGATATGTATTTTCGTATAAGACCACGTCTGGGACGTTGGCATCGACTTATGATTTACGTGTAAGACCACGTCTGGGACATTGGCATCATATTTGATTTTGTGTAAGACCCTGTCTGGGACAGTGGCATCGATATTTGTTTACATGTAAGACCACGTTTGGGACGTTGGCATTGTACGAGCTTTTCGAGCTATCCGCATATCCTTATGATTCCGAACGGTTCAATGGGCATTCTGAGAAAATAGATGACTATGTGAATTTGTATCTGACTCAGGTACGTTTTAATTGTGTAACACCCCTAACCCGTATCCATCACCAGATTACGGTTACAAAGCATTACCGAACGAAACACAACTTAAATCAGACAATTAAACAATTTTTACTATGTAAATCAATCACATGAATACTCTCATCCTATTTAAGAGTTAAGATTTTTAATTAGAAACACACATCATATACCGAGCATATATCAACCAACTCACTTATTATTTGAGTATCAAAATAATTTTATAGCTATTGCTCATGCACATACTAACAACAATTTGTGCATACTCCTTGATTACTAACAATCGACATATATGGTTATTTAATAACTATGGTATTCGAAATTGTAACTATGATTCAAACAAGTACCTATTTATTTAATCAGTATCATTACACTCAAATAATTCATGTCATATCTATACAAATTAATAACTCAAATTCATAAGCAAAACCAACATTTCTAAAGGTTATAAATAAAACCCATTTTATTTCCTTATCTATTCAGCTAACATAATTCATTTGTACATATTCGTCAATTTTCAAGTAACTAACGAATTTATAAAGAGATACACATCATTTCATTTTTTTAATAAAACATAAACATATGCCATTATACCCCATATAAATGACATGCATTTTTCTAACTAACTCATTACATGCTATAACTCAATACACTATCATTATTTACTCCAACCAAAACACATATCCAACTACCACACATATATATATACATACCTTAAGATTATATATAAACGCAAGTGCCGAGTCACTAAGATGAATATAGCCAATGTCCCTTAAAATATATACCAATGCTGAACTATTACTCAAATATATATTCCTTATCTCATTTTGACATTTATTCAAATATACTCTTAACTAAATTTTAAACCATTACTAACACCTATAAAACATAATCAAATCACTTCAATCAAAGGTAGCATAACAAATATAATTCATAATATTATATACATGTCATAGTCGAATCACTCCTACCACCTTCGAAATCATCAATCAACCTCAATGCACAAAACACATATCACAAATACCATTCATCCGCTAAGCTTATTACCACCTGAATATATCATGTATTTAGTTTATTTAACAACTAATCACATAATCATTACAACATGTTTATAATATAATTATGAAATCAAATCATTTCATCCTAATTTATATATATATAAATGTTGAATCCCATAAGTTAGTTACACATATTATGCATTATACCAAAATTTAACACAAAACCACTTATTTCTTATCAACTCTGGTAGTAAAGTAAAACACAAGAAAATTATACAAATTTTGTATACTTTGTAATACGCCAAAATGTCACTTAATAAGCCAATATACATATATACACCATATTAAACATTTCCCATTGCTGAATCATATGATCAAACACTGGCACATATATGCTATGTATCGAGTATATCAATATGACTAATTTATAAATTATATATATCAATACTCAACTAAATCATATAACTAATACACCATTCTAACATTTCATAGATTATACTTACCATAATATATATTTGTCTTTTGTCAAAATAATAAATCAACAACTAACCTAATAACCAAGTCGAACCATATTGCCAAATACCACACATTCAAAATTACCAACCAATTATATCCATTGCATAATCAAACTTAAACCAAACTTAACATGAATTAACAAGCCATTTTCACATGGCTTTTATATATACAAATCCAAATCAATGCTTCCAAATGTTACCTAGCCTATACATGCCATAGATCCAAAATTTAGCTTATAAAATACCAAAAACAGTCGATAGTGTAATAGACCTTGCTGACGATCCCTGAGCTCGTAACCAACTTCCAAAATCTATAAACAGTGAACAAGGACACACACAATAAGCTATCATAGCTTAGTAAGTCATAAGCAAATAAATAACTTAATATTAATAACAACTCAACTTAACCAAAATAAATTATGCTAACTTAATCACATTTATTTTCAAGATCACGATTTCATATATAACATATATTTCCACATACAAAATTACCGTAGCCGAACATATGCATATATCTACTATCAAGGTAATATTCAATTTCAAAACCTTAATACCATTAGATAGCCGAATATACATAAACCCACATACATATATGTATATATCCATGATCCATTTCATAAATATTTACATGATATAATCTAAAAGGCCGAATACATTTTCAATATGCACATAAAATTTCCATTTACATTATACATGATTCATAACACATATCAAGTAACTTACTTACCTTGTTTCAAATAAGTAATAAGTTATCACATACCTGATTACTCTAGCTCGGCTTATTCATTCCATCATAACTTTCATTGCCCGTTGAACCACTCGGAATTGGATAGGACACTCGAATAATCACATATATCGTACAATGCCAATGTCCTAAATGTGGTCTTACATGTAATCACATATCGATGCCACTGTCTTAGACAGGGTCTTACTCGCACACATATATCGGAGTCACATATCGATGCCAACGTATAAAACGTGGTCTTACTCGCACACATATATTGATGTCATGGTCTTACTCATACATCACAAATCAGAATCCTATGTCATGACATATGTATCCTAGCTATTCCTAACGTTCATACGGGGCTTCCGGACGTCATAACTCGATCTGAACAATTTCATAAACATTTCTACAAAGCTTATTCACATTTGGCTATTACATATATATATTTACATATTTCAATTCAGCATATAAAATTCACATTTAATTAAAATTAAGTACGACTATTTACTTATAAACTTACCTCGGATGATGAAAAATGGAACGGGACGACTAGTTAACAACTTCAGTTTTCCCCCCGATCCAAATCTATTTTCTTTGGTTCTTGATCTAAACATATTCAAATTAAACTCATTCAAACATATCTTCGTTCAATTTAGTCAAAAAACACATAAATAGGAAAATTACTATTTTAGCCCTAACATTTTACACTTTTTACAATTTAGTCCCTATTGCACAAAACACAAAATATACAAAATTTCAATACACCCCTGTTGGGCCGAATGTTACCCATACTCATACAAGTCCATATATTTCATTTATTTCACATTTTATTCCCTCAAATTTTTATTTTTGCAATTTAGTCCTAATTACTCAAAATCATCAAAAACTCAAATACAAAACATGTTAATCCAAAACATATCTTTCATATTTCATCATCAAACAACAAAAACCACAAGCTTTCAACAATGGCATAACTCAAAATATTCACCAAAATAAAAAATTCAAGCATGGGTTTACTAATACTCGAAGCAACGATCTTAAAAATGTAAAAATTATCAAAAATCGAGTAAAAATGAACCTTGAATCAAGCTTGGAAGGTGGACGAACCTAGGTTTATTTTTCTTTTCTCTTGTTTTGGCAAGAACATATTATGAACATAAAATAATGGCTTTCTTTTCTTATGTTTTATGTTATATTATAACATATATTAACCATTTTACATTTTTACCCTTTAATAATAAATAACAAAACACATATTCTAAGTTCATTGCCGTACACACCATAATCCCATGGTCTAATTACATTTTAGGTACTTCAATTTAATAAGACAATAGCAATTCGACCTTTATACAAATAACCATCAAATTTTCATTTTACGCAATTAAGTCCTTTTATTTAATCGGACACTCAAACGATAAAATTAAAGCACGAAAATTTCACAAATATAAATTCACACATAATAAACACAGAAAATAATTTTAAAATATTTTTTTACTCGAATTCGTGGTCCCGAAACCACTGTTCCGATTAGGATCTAAATCGGGTTGTTACAAATTGTATTCCATGTTTGAGAATGAAAGGTAAGTATATGCACCTTGGTGAATATATGTTATAATTATGAGTTGCTATGAGAATGAGTTATGATATGTACATGTGGATCATGGTCAAATGAAATATAAGAGATATATGGCTAAATGAATGTATTTTGTCTTAAATTATTGAATGAATTGATGTTAATTGTTAAGTTTATTTGTATATGGCTTACTAAGCTTTTGAAAGCTTACTTTGTGTGTGTTTGCATTTTTTTATAGATATCGAAGCTACCAAAAGCTCGGGGATTATCGAGGATCATCACCATACTATCGAACTATATTTTGGTACCTTTTGAAAATGTATATATTGAAGTATGGCATGTATAGGCTAGAGGTAGTTGAATATGTTTTGTGAAGTGTATATTTAGCCATGTGATATGGCTTAATTATGGTTGAACTTGGTTTGATTTTGGTATATGATATGTGATGCAATAGTGGTATGTTTGATGTGTTCATGAATGGCCAAAAAATTGGTCAATTTGGTAAGTTTTTGAATTATGCTTATTTGGAGAAAAGGTAAGATTATGACATGAGATTGAATGATGGATATTAAGGTTATAAATCATATGTTTTGGTATGTATTTAGCTTATGGAATAATATGATTTGGTATATGTTTCAATCATGAAATATGTGGATAATGAATTGGTATAAATGGTGTATGTTTTGGTTGTGAAATGGTTGAAATTTGATGGGCAATTTGTGCCTATTTGATGATTGTAGGGAGGACCCTTAATGGGTGGCAAATTGGCCTTGTAAATGGCCTGTTTTTTCTCACATGGGTAGAGACATAGGCGTGTGTCTCAGCCGTGTTACTCGAGGGCCATTTCAAAATGAGCCTGAGCAGACCACACGGTCACACACATGGGCGTGTGCTAGGTCGTGTGGCGAAGTCAGTTTCGAGCATGGGCAAGACACACGGGCGTGTGACTAGCCGTGTGATCAAGTCAGTAGCCTCCCTAATTTTTACACGGCCTAGCACACGGGCGTGTCTTGTGGCCGTGTGGACTGTTTTGACACGGCCTAGACACACGGGCATGTCTAAAGCCGTGTGAGGCACACGGTCTGTTCACACAGGCGTGTGACCTGTTTAACTTTAAAAAATGTTTAAGTTATCAAAAAAATTTGTATGAGCTCGGTTTAGTGCCGACCCCTTCTTAATGCATGTTTAAGGTCTCGTTGACCTATGTATGGGGCTCTGTAATGGTTTTATGATTATGTGTGAATGATGTTTGGGAATTGTTTGTGAAATGTTCTGATTTGTTCGGTAACGCCTTTAACCCTAGTCCGACGATGAATACGGGTTAGGGGTGTTACAAAAACTTAGTGGATACTACTCTTGACGGAATCCTTTATAGTACCCAATGATTATCAGAACACCAGTTACATCAAATCTTTAAATCAGTCAAGAGAAACATACTTGCTTAGAAGAATACAACGTTTTATTTCAAGCAATAGAATATCAGATGAATTCAATATAAAACCTAAGAAATTTCAAGTTTGGCGAACACTTTCACCACAAATATTCCAAATACAGAAGGTTCATTGACAAGGCGAGTCTTTAAACAAGTATACTACCGAGAACTCTTTTAGATAATGCCTCATAGACATGTCCAGATCTTGCCACAAGGGTGGAATATCAACTCATCGTTTAGGCATTGTAGAATCCACAATACAAACCTTCCAAAAAACTTTCCACAAGTATTTCCCAGATCACTCCACCCCTAGGGCTTTTTGAATAGTACACCATGAAGGTTTTCCAAAGAATTCGCTACAAAGGCTTTTTAGAGAACTTGTGTTTACTGTCTCGGTGGACCATTTTTGCGAATGTCATTGGGCTTCTCCTACATGGTCTTACACCTTTACGCCTTTGATTGCCTCTGGATGTACCAAGGTCCAGAGTAGAAATCCTGCACAAAAGATATGAAACGTGATATTTGTAAGTATACGGGTGAGGTTGTAATATAGTTACAACGGAGTAAGTAAGTACTCTAAGGATCATACCCAAGGGAGACGAACATTAAATTAATTATAATATAAACATATATAGATCTAAGTATTATTTTTAAAATGGATTATAGTACAAAGTATGAAAAGAAAGGTTTTGGTGAACTATACTAAAAATAATAATAAAAGAAAGTAAAGATGTAACAGTCTGATTTTCAGTGGTGACGGAACAAAGGTTTTGGGACCACAAATTTCCATTGTGTCAACTCATAATTATTATTTTTAGAATATTTATAGAGTTATTAAATCTGTATTAAAATTTGAATGAGAAATTTTAACATTTAGATAGTTAATTAAGGAGAAATGACTAAATTGTGAAAAATGAAAAATATGCTAATTATAACATTTAGGTAATTGAATTGCCTAAGTAGTAAATGTGGGAGGACCAATAGGAAATTTAATCCCTATTTTGGATAGTGGATGGTAATGGGTATTAATAATTAAAGAAAAATTAAAAGAAAATAGGTTTAATGATAATTTTGTAAATTATTCAAAATTAAAGAAAACAAATTGAAACAAAATATTTATTTTCTCATTTTTATCTTCTTCTTGGCCGAACCTCACCATTGATGACCTAGGAAGCTTTGTATGGTAAGGAAATTGAATCGTTTTCTTGTAATTTTTATGTTTTTGAGATCGTTGCTACTAGGTCCAGCTAGCTCGTACCTTTATTTTTTATTCTGTTAAAAAATTTGGAAGTTTTCGTTGATGAATATTGAATTTTTTTTATTAATACCATGTATTTGGAGTTTTGATTATGCTATTTGATGAATTTGTAAAGTGATTTTTGTTAGATTTTGATTTTAGGATTAAATTGTGAAAATGTCAAATTTTAGGGTTTAATAGTGAATTTTATGTTTATTAGGGACTTTTTGAGGGTCTAGTATATTTGGATAAAATATTGACTTGTGAAAAAAAGGTTAATTTGATGAATTTCGAGTTAAGGGACTAAATTGCAGAAATTATAAAAGTTTAGAGTAATTATGTAAATTTGAAAAATAAAAGGGTATTAATTGTAAAATGTATTGGAAATGAAATATATGCTAATAATTGAGTAATTTACATTTTAGATCAAGATCTCGTAGATACTCGTGGAAAAGGAAAAATAACGGAATAGTCCTTAAACTTTCGCAATGATTACAATTTAGTCCAGGTAAGTTCGTACGGTTAAAATTTAACATTTTTATTAATTGGCGATTGGTATTATATATATATTCTATTGTTGGAAATGAATTATTGGTTAAATTATAATATTGAATTTGATATTCAATTTGAATTGAACGAGGGTGTATCACGGGGTTTGGAGTGGTAATGGTATTGGAGGGAGTTATCGACATATTACCCAAGTAAACTGAGGTTCAGCATTTGTTGCAAACTCTCGTGTTATACTTTCTATTTGGCGTGATTCGGGTGGATCAGCTTTTTTGAGCTTCTGTTTAGCTCTTATGAGCTTCTGATGACAATGTACTATTACCCGTAAGTCATTCTTCGAATGGGAAAGATATGTTATTTATTTCACATTGATCTAAATATGGGTGAATGCATCGATTGAAGTTGTGAATGACAGGGAGCTCGCTTGGATGATTATTATTATTGTTTGAATTATTATAATTAGTTCGGTAAGATTTATCAATTAATACGTCGAACTTAATAAGCTTCATTAAGCTTACTTGTGTTGTTTAATGTCATTGTAGATTCTCAAAAGGTTGGACAATTGGATTGGCTCTCAAGTCACACTATCCAACTCATCTCGGTAGTTTTTGAAACGTTTATTTAGATTATATGGCATGTATAGGCTCTTGTGCAGTTTTGGTTAATGTTTGGCTTAGGAAAATATAATGAATGATATTTTGTGCAAATAACCAATTTACATATTATATAAGAATGAGGTATAGTTGTTGTGCTAGTATGTATGGCATATATATAATTGAATTGTTGTGATTGTGGTACCTTTGATAGGTATTTTGATTAGGTATTACTTGAGTGAATTGATGAATTGAATCAATGTTTATTTTGTTGTAAAATTGTATATACTTGTGGTACTAATGAGGGTACATTGGTTAGGCACTTCTTAGGTTGGTTTTGATGTGTTTTTGGCTCAATTAATATCATTTTGATTTGGTATTTTGATTGGTATTTGAGCTTCTTAAGGTCTAAGCAACTTGAAATGGTAAACTTGTGTTTTAAGGTTCATTTTGGGGCCACACGACCTGAGACACGGGCGTGTGTCTCAGCCGTGTGTGACACACGATCATGCAACACGGCCGTGTGTTCCTTGTAGATTCAAGGCATACAAGTCAAGCAGTTACACAGCCCAGTACACGGGCTGGCACACGGGCATGTGAGGTCATTTTGAGGGGTACACAGCTTGACACACGGCCGTGTGTCCTTATTTCAAATGTCTAAAATTTTCCGATTTAGTCTTAAACTATTTCTATAGTATTTTTAGGGCCTAAAAGGTTCAATTTAAGAATATTATGAATGTATTTGATAGTAACTAGATTATGTTTGCATTGATTTATGAATTGAATGGTTTACTATTCGGATAGTTCAGTAATGCTTTGTAACCCTATTTTGGCGACGGATATGGGTTAGAGGTGTTACAAAAAAAATAAATGAAACACGAGAAATCAAAGTGTAAAATGTATCAAAGTCATGGATGGTTAGCTCATTTTAGTAATCATAACCAACTATCGTATCAGGTTTTCTTGTTCAATCAACTACTCAATACCCTAGCAAGATCTTCCGATCTTCCACTAGCATATTGAGTTGGCAAGAATTACTTACCTCTCAACCTCACAGTCCAGATCGATTCAAGGTTAAGGTGTTCACGAATAGGCCATACCAAATCTGGGTTAATTCCCACCTTAATGGCTTCCTAGGGTTGTCAGGCCTAGGGTTTTCAGTTCTTCCTCTCCTGAACAACTGATCCACTAAGAAACCCTTACAAAGTAATTAATTAATCATACATCCACTCGCTAATCCCACACAGGAGGACTAGTTCCTCATGGATCTAATAAACAATATAAACTTAATAGAAAGAATAAACATAAAAAAAAAACAATTAAAGAGAATAAGGTTTAGAAAAAGCCTGATTTATACTTATAATTAAGCATCGAATCCTCACAAAGTTTGATTGTACTGTCAATAATTTGATCTCTCCACAAAAGTAAATAACAAGATATAAAATAAAAATATAAAACCTAAGAAAAGAGAAAAACTCAAGCCTATATCTAAAGAGAAAATTATACAATATCAAAAGTTTCTATAACATGTGTTAAATGAGCCTATTTATAGACTTTAGGGTGTTTGTCGTCCTTAACCCAAGGTCAGTTGTCGTTCTCGTGCCTAACATTTGATTATGCGAATCAAAACGCCTTAGATCATAATTATTTCTCGTATAGAGGTGATGTCGCGACACAATAGGTCATGTGCCGCGACATTGAGGGTAATATGCTCAACTTCAGGGTATTGTAAGGCCCCGAAAATAGGTCTAGTAGTTTCAGGTAAGTTTATCGGGTTTCGAGTGAAAATGGGAAATGAATCAGGTTAATTTGTGGTTTATATTCTTAATTAGTTAGCTTAATTTCATCTAAAAAAATCGGTAAATAATATTCTAGAAAATAAAAATATTTTGAGAAAAATTAATTTTTTGGTTTTAAATAATTTTTGGGTAAAAATAAATATTTTGGGTTAAATTGAAATTTAAAAATAATTTAAAATGGGGTTTAATTGGAGGATTTAAAATATAAATTAAATGGGATAATTTGACAAACAGGGGGAATGTGTAAGAGGTTTTATAACAAATAAACTATATCTTCAGAATTTTGGATAGAAAGGAGCAAATTATAAAATAAGGGAAAATGGGGAGTGGCTTGATGGCAAATTCCCCAAAATTTGAAAATCAGGTGGGGGTTTTCAGTTTTAAAAACTTTGCAACTACCTCGCTTTTCACCTGAATTGAGAGCTTGTTCTCTCTATTTTTTTATTTTTATTTTTTCTTGTTTTCATAAACCAAGCATCAGAGAATAAATCTAAGCATTTTCTCTCCCAAAATTCTCTCTAAAATCTCTCGAAATAATTTTCAAAGTTGGGCAAAAAGTCATTCAAATTTCTTCAAGTATTTTTATTCAAACTTCCAAATCAATTATTTGAGTTCAATTTAAGGTAGTCCTCATCTCTAAACTTGCTTTTAAGTTGATTTCAATCATTATTTGTTAATTAAAGTGATTATAATGAATTTTCAACTTTAATTTCTTTTTTCTTGAACTTGAGGATCAACAATGGTGGGTCTTTAATTTTGAGTTGGAATCAAAATATTAATGGATGCCTAAGCTCAAAATAGGTGTAATAAGAGGTTTTTAATCTTAAACCTAAAGATCAAAAATGTTTTATGGAACAATTTTGAGAAATTCGAATTTGATAAAGAATATGGATGATTTTTCTGGAAAATTATGGAATGGATTAAATGATGAAATTAACATTTAGAATACATGTTTTTGGACTAGCCGTGAAGATTATAAATGGTTTGAGGTGCTGAAATGGGAGTTTAGTTGAAGAATTCCATATTTCGGCTTAGCTGTGCAATATCGGTAAGGTAGTTTAAAGCAATGATTTAGATTCGTATACTTTATAAAATTTCATGTTTCTTGTTGCTATTGTTAGTTTGTAATGCATAATTTGTCTCTATTGAAGCTCCACATCAAGTGGAGGAACGTGCAGATTAGAATTGAAGCTCAAACTTGCTTGTTTTAACACATTTTTGCTTAAAGAGCTAAGTGTGAATGTGAGCTATATTAAGGGCAATTTGGTAAATTGGCCTGATTATGTGTTAAATTTAAAGTTTAATTGGTGTTATTAATGACTTAATTGCATATTGGATGGTTGGATTTGCAAAAAATAGGTTTTATTTTATAAAGAGCCAAATGGCAATTGGTTTGGTAAGTTGCGTATTATGCTTTTAGCATGATTAAATTGTATAGAATAAATTGATATTTGGAGCATGAATTGCTGATTTATTGAACATTTGATAAAGGTGTTCTAATTGGTATATGAATATTGGGAAAATGATATTTGCTATGCTTAATTTTATTTATGTTAAAATTGCTTAGCAACATGCTTTTACTTGCATTTTAATATCCTAAATTAAGTGGTTAAACAAAAGATTTTATGCCTTGTATGTATGATTATATTGGCAGCATTGCATGATGAATCCATTGGATATAGTTGGCATGCCATATGATTTGTGAGTACTCACCATTATTCGTGATATTGTAAGCATATGGCTCTTGGTGGACTAATTTGTTTGGAGTAGATAAATGAGTGTTGAGCTTGAGTCTCCACTCATCGGGTTATTTGAGGCGCTATAAGGGAGCGTGTGTCTTCGACCCACTCAATTTGGAGGATTGCATTTAATTTGTAGGAGTTTGGAGTGTAACATCGTTAACCCCTTTCCATCGTCGAATTAGGGTTACGACCATTACTAACAAATCAAATCAATTAATCAATCATAATTAAAATTTAATCTAACTATTGATATTATAAAGTACAGGGATAGGTCACGTCAATCTAATACTTTCATACTAGAGTTTTATACAATTGAATAACGAATCATGCTATTTAATTCAAAGTCACAGTAAAAATTACCCATACAGTCCTAAATACTAGTTTACAAGACCCTAAAAATAGTCTAAGAACAAACAGGGGCTAATTTGAAATAATTCTAAAAGTTTAGGGTAAATTTAAGAAAAATACCTAAACACAGGGGTCACACGGCTGTGTGGAATGCCCCCACACCATGTGACTTTCGAAGTTGGCGTGTCCCAACCCATGTCTCTGCTCGTGTAACTCACTAACTTGAGACACACGATCGTGTCCCCGCCCGTGTAAATCACTAACTTGAGACACACGGTCATGTCCCAGCTCGTGTCTTTGCCCATGTAACTCACTGACTTGGGTTACACGGCTGTTTCGCCGGTCGTGTGGAAACTAAATGATAAGTCGTAATTTATACATATTTTTATCCCATGCTTAGCACATTTCTAGATGAATTATCATTAGATTTGTGGAATTTGATGTACCTAATCCTTTAATATCATGTTTTATACTTAGGCGAGCATAGGAGAGTAAAAAGAGCGAGAAACGGGCCAAAAATGGCGAAAATTGGTCAACATGGGAAATCAACACGGCCTGGACTTCCTCACATGGGTAGACCACACAGCCGTATCTAATTTACAGACTCTAACACGGCCTGGACTTCTTCACACGGGTAGACCACACGCCCGTGCCTTTTTAATAGACTTGCACACGACTTAAGCCGCCACACACGAGCGTGGCACACGATTGTGTCCCTGTCGGGCCTAAATCTAGTTTTATTCAGAAAAGGGCACTTTGGAGGGTTCGGAGGCATTCTAAAGCCTATATAAGCACCCTAGAGGAGGATTAAAAGACACACGGAGAGTAAGAAGCAAAGAATTACTAGAAGAAAGCCGATTGATCCATCACAGAAGTCGGATTCTCCTTCAAGACTAAAGATCTCCGTTCAATTCCCTTCAAGAGTTTTTGGGTTTTCTTTATGTTTTGTTATCATTATTCTCTTGAGATGTTTTCTTTCATAAATATGAACTAAACCCCCTAAATACCTAAGGGGAATGAAACCTAAGACGGATCTTGTTATTATTTTCTGAATTATATGATAAATATTTGATTTATTCTTAATTATGTGTTTTTAATTCTTGCTTTAATATTCCAGGATATTAATTCAAGTATTGATGTGCTTATTCAGAGGAGCAAAAATCCCTGTCTAAGAGTAGATCTAGCATAATTAAGCGGAGTTGATTGCACACCTAGACATAGGGTGAGACAATTTTGCCGGATTAGGGTGAAACCTAATAAAGGAATCCATAGATCGAGTTAATGCAACACTGGGGGTTTTAATTAGAAAGAGATTTCAATTAATCAACCTAGGGTTAGACGTTGTTAGTCTCGAGGGAGATAATAATATAAATTAGGGATTTCTACAGATCAAGTCAAATGAATAAATCGTCTAATTTAGAGTCAATAATAAGTGAAGTCTAGGTGGATTTTTCCCTTGGGTATTTTCTAAATCAATCAGTTTTCCCAAGAGTATTTCCCCAATTCACTCTCTGTTCATTATTAGTTTAGTAATTAGTTTAAATAAAACAAACCCTTTTATTTTTTAGGCTAGATAATAAAAAGAAAGTTAATACTAGTACTTTTAGTTCCTTTGGGTTTGACATCCCGGTCTTGCCATAATATATACTACTGTTCGATAAGGTGCGCTTGCCTTTGTCGTGATAATAGTTAGTTTTCAAGAACGAAAATTCATAAATTTAAAACTTATCACGCGCAATCAAGTTTTTGGCGCCGTTTCCAGGGAACTAAGATATTAGGAACGCTTAATTTTTATTACTTTAGCCATTTTTAATTTTATTGCAATTTACTTTCTAATTTTAATTTTTTTTACTAATTTTTCTTTTTCTTTATTTCTGGCTGGTCTTTACAGTTTATGACTAGCAGAAACCCATTAGGACCATTACTTTTTGATAGTGAGATAGAAAGCACAGCTCGCAGAAACCGAAGAGAAATAAGGCGAAGCCTAAGATACATAGAGGAAGGGCAAGAGGAAGATACTCCAACCACAACTGATGAGATGGCTGAAAATCAAGAAAACCTGCTACCTCCTACAATTGCTGCCGATCCAGTAAATCAGAATCCTGCTCCACGCACTATGTATGATTATGCTAAACCTAATTTAACAGGAACTGAGTCGAGTATAGTTAGGCCTGCTATTGCTAAAAATAATTTTGAACTGAAACCTAACACTATTCAAATGATACAACAGTTTGTTCAGTTTGATGGTTTGCAAGACGAGGACCCAAACACTCATTTGGCAAATTTTCTGGAAATCTGCGACACTTTTAAGATAAATGGCATTTCTGATGATGTCATTCGCTTTCGGTTATTCCCATTTTCATTGAGGAACAAAGCTAAATAGTGGTTAAACTCGTTACCACGACGGTCAATCACTACTTGGGAACATATGACTGAAAAAATTTTATTAAAATATTTTCCGTCGGCTAAAATAGCTAAATTAAGGAATGATATCTCTTCTTTTGTGCAGATGGATTTAGAAACACTTTATACTGCATGGGAGAGATACAAGGATCTCTTGAGAAGGTGTCCTCACCATGGGTTACCTCTATGGCTGCAGGTTCAAACCTTTTACAACGATGTGAACCCCTTAATAAGACAACTTATCGACGCAGTCGTCAGTGGAACATTGAACAACAAAACATCTGAAGAGGCTTACGAAATTATTGAAGAGATGTCACTGAAAAACTATCAGTGGCAAGTTACGAGAACAAAGCCGACGAAAGCTGCTGGTTTTTTCAACCTCGACGCGGTTACTATGCTCTCTAACCAGGTAAAAATTTTAAATAAAAAGATTGATGGTTTGTATGATTCTACTTAGATACATCTAGTGATAAGGTGTGATTCAAGAGGAGGAGTACACATAGATTATCAAACCTTCAACCCTAGCACCGAGGAGGAACAAGTTCAATAAATGGTTAATAATAATTCTAGATCTCAAAATAACCCATACAGTAACACTTATAATGCAGGTTGGAGGAACCATCCCAACTTATCGTGGGATGGTCAAGGAAATCAAAGGCCACAACATCCCCCAGGTTTTCAACAGCCACCTTACCAGCAGGAAAAGAAGCCAAACCTTGAAGAGATGCTAACAAAATTCATCTCGATGTCAGAAACTCATTTTCAGAATACCGAAACAACGCTTAAAAATAAACAAGCATCAATTCAAGGACTCGAAGCTCAAATAGGACAGCTTGTTAAGTTAATTTCTGAACGACCACAAGGTAGCTTGCCGAGTAATACTGAAACTAACCCAAGAGAACAACTCAATGCGATTACCGTTCGAGATAAGGAAGGGTTAGTAGAACCTGAACCAGAACCGAGGCAAAGAATTGTGGTAAGTAAAGAAAAAGGTGAGGTGGACCACAGTGAGCAAAAGCCGGTAAGTAGAGAATATAAACCTCGTATGCCATACCTCAGTGCAACAAGGAAAGACCACACAGACGAACAATTTGGTAAATTCCTTAAATTATTAAAGAAATTACATATTAACTTACCGTTTATTAAAGCTCTTTCGAAGATGCCAAATGCAGTTAAATTTTTAAAAGAGCTTTTAGCAAATAAGCGGAAGTTTGATGAGGCGTCGCATGTGGAGTTAAACTTAGTTTGCTCAGCCGTTTTACAGAATAAGCTACCCAACAAATTGAAAGATCCAGGGAGTTTTACAATTCCTTGTTTAATTGGTAGTTTAGATGTTAATAATGCATTGGCTGATTTAGGGGAGAGTATTAATGTCATGCCTATAAAATGTTTAAACAACTAGGTCTTAGAAAACCCAAACAAACTAGGATGAGCATTCAGTTAGCAGATAAAACCATTAGATTTCCTAGGGTATTATTGAAGATGTACTCGTTAAAGTTGATAAATTTATATTCCCAGTTGACTTTGTTGTTTTAGATATGGATGAGGACAGTAACGTGCCTTTGATCTTAAGAAGACCCTTTTTAGCAACTGCTAGAACTATTATTGATGTTGGTACAGGTGAACTCACACTTCGTGTGAGTGATGAAACAATCACTCTTCAAGCTCGTAATTCGAGTAACACATCACATAGTGAGAATAGTTGTATAAATCCTCCTGTCAATACTGATAATGTGGTACAACCTTCGTTGCAGGAAACACGTTCGAAGAGCAGAAATGAACCATGTTCAAATAACAACAAATGAACCATCTATGAAGAACGAAGGCTTTAGATCGATGAACTAGATGAATGGTGAACACATGTTCGGAGAAACCAAAAGCACACGAAAAATCAAACCGATACCACAATGAGCGTAGGAATGAATCAAAATTAAAGTTGGGGATAAAGTATTGATAGATGGAAAGGACCCCCGAATTGATCCTCCAGAGCTTAACATAAACGGAGCGCTCTCTTTCACAAAGATTGAAATGTCTTCCCGCACGTGCATACCGAGGTAAATCATTCTCAATACGGCACTTATAAGGTAAACATTACTCGACTTGAATTTTATGTGGATAATAAAATTGATAACGAGAAAGAGAATTATCGACTCTGTGATTCGCCATAACGGGAGGCAACCCGAGCACTAACGATGTTGATTTCTTTAAATTTTAGTTTTTAACATCTAACTCGTTAACTGAGCCTTTAAACACAGGTTTCTCATATTCACACAGCCAGGCAAACGGGCGTGCCTTAGGCCGTGCTCATACCACGGGAGTCCACACGGCCGTGTGAAAACAGAGAAAATTTTTTCCTAAAACACGGGGATTCAATACATTGTCACGGTCGTGCGACATGGCCGTGGGAAATCTGGCCAAATCAACATAGGCGTGCGACACGCCCGTGGCTATAAGCTATGGTAGAGACCGATAATTTAACACGGGCATGCGACACGCCCGTGCTTACTACCCGTGGGCAATACTGTCAGAATAACACAGGCGTGGGAGAAGCAAATGAAGCAGGACATGACCGTGTGACACGGCCATGTGCACCAATAAGCCCAAAGAACACAGGCGTGAGCCAATTTCCTGACGCGCCCAAATTTAAAAAATCACGAAACACACAGGCTAAAATAAGGGCACACGGGTGTGCCCCACGACCGTGTGCCCCAATTTCTATATAAACCCCCACTATTCATCATCTCATTCCCCAATTCCTAACCCTAACCGCCACTTCCCTCCACCGTCGTCACCCTCGAAGCTCCGGCCATCACCCAAAAACCACCCTTTCTCCTCCCTTTTCCTCCATACGCATCAAAATCTTCACCCTTTTTCTTCTTTTCCCTTCTTCCTTCTTCTCTCATTCTCCACACTACAACCATCCACCATTACGCCGCCACTCCTCCGGCCATCGGACTTCCATTATCGGTTTTCTTTTCTCTTTTACTTTCTTTTGATGCTTACTATCGTGATTTACTTACATTTTGTTTATTATTTGCTTATCATGACATCCTCATTCTTATGTTCTATTTCACATATTTGGCGCCATTTTCTTACCATCATTAGTTACTCTCATCTATTTCATGTACATTTAGTCATGCTAATACTATGCCATTTACCATAAAATTGCTTTATGAAGTTGCTTGTTCTTGGCTGAGTTTTGTTAGTACCATTAGTTTTTGGTTGAATATATTAGTTTAATTCATGGTTATATCCTTTCGTTAGTATGTTATCTGATCTATCCATTACGACATGCAACCGTTCTTCTTACAGGTACACTATGCCAAATCCACGTGGTAAGAAAATCGCCATTCCTGCCTCAAAAAAACGGAAAGGACCCGAAGCCACATCAGCAAGAGCATCTACCGAAGTGCGTCACCCTTTCCTACAGTTTCCCTTAGGACCCCAAGAGGAACTATTTCAGAGACTATAGGACTGACCCCTAGGTGTGGGCCGTTGCATTAATTGGACCGCTCTAGAGCAGATCCAACTCGCTGACGCCGTCTGAGCTCTCTGACTACTAACCCATGGGAGCTCTTTTTCGAGATCGTCGAGCCATCATATCTCGATCTCACGTTAGAAATCTATTCGACCTTCCACCTTTAGACCGTTATGATAGAGTTCGATGATCCCGAAACGGTCCAGTTCCGTCTTGGCAGTTTAGTTCGCCAGTTAAGCGTGCCTGAGTTCGGTGTCGCTTTAGGGCTATATACGGAGGAGTTCATGGAACACGATAACTTCGACAGTCTAAATTGCCACATCTACTATTCGCCTTCAAACTATTGGAAGGCCCTCGTCCCTGCCTCGGCCACTTACGATCCTAGTCGCTCCAAGGCATCGACTCTCCCTCCATCACTGAGATACTTACATGCCATCCTTTCCCACACCCTGACAGGACAGCGTGAGAGCATCGACATCGTCAACACTAACGACGCCTATTTTTTATGGAGCATGGCGAACGGGCACGTATTCGACCTTGCCTATTTCATTGCCCTCGCCATTCGATATCAGACAGTACGTCATAGGAAGGGAGTCATTTCCATCGGCCCTTATGTGACTCAACTAGAACGGTACTTCGGTCTCCTCAATACGGCGGCGCAATCATCTTCCCTCACTCTCATCGGTTAGATGTCCCCACAGGGCATCTCGAGTATGCTTCATATGAGGATGATCAAGCGAAGACGTGGATTTGACCCCTCCTGAGTACTGCCTCGTCCAATCAACCCAGCAAAAAGACCCAAAGGACATTATTGATGATGTTCCCCCACCTCACGAGGACCCACCATCTCAGCCACCGCCCATCCATCGCCCAATTCATACAGCTGCTTCACTCTCTGACATCTCTGAGCGCCTCACTCAATTCGAGCAGCAATGTTTTCAGCGCTTTGATCACATTGATGCAACCTTACATCAAATTTGTCAGCACCTTCACATTTCATCGCCACCCCCACCTCGCGAATCATCTGGCGATGAGAATTTTTAAAGACTTTTATTTATTATTTTTATTTCCTTACTTTTATCTTTATTTATCTTTTCCAATTACTTTTTATGTTATTTTATTTCTCTTTAATACTATTTTTCCTTCATCTTTAGGTTTTACAATTTATATTTAGTAATTTAGTTTTTCGGCTATTTCTTTACGAGTAATAATGAAAATTTATATTTCCTAAAGAGTTATTAATTCTATCGCAGTCATGATAAGCTCTAAAGCTCACTATTACTTAGAAAATTGCAACTCCACTGGAAAACGTCCTCCACGATTGCCATGCCCTGCTCGACCACGACCATAGCTACCACCAGTTATAATATTCTTTTGGCGCAGCACTTGTGGACTAACAACCTCTACCACCACCGGAGTATCCTCCTCCAGTCTCACCCTTGCCTTAACCGATTACTCTCTATAACTCCAATTCAAGGATTCCATTTAACATTCAGGAAGTTTCACTTCTCTCCCAATCTTATGATCTTATATCTATATTTTTCAGTAAATCTAACTTTGTACATTGAGGACAATGTACATCTTAATTGTGGGGGATTATTTATATCATTATTAGAAAAATCCCTGGATTTTGTCTTATTCTCACGTGACTCACTCATATCACTATTAGAATAAATTTTGTTTAACTTATGATTTTTATTGATATGTCTTGAACTAAAACATAGGCATTTATGCATTGATGGTTTCAACTTTAAGTAATTAGAGAGTCAAACATGATAAGTTGATTTTTGAGAATTAAAAATTTTTAGGTTGTTTCCCCAAATTTAGGTATTATCTTGAATTGAAATTCACAGGTTTAACATCAAAAAGCCATAATTTTTTGTGAGATCTTGAGCCTTTAGAGCATCTATTATTCCTTTCATGCTCACTTTTATTGTTGCTATGAGTGCGTCAATATTGATTTGTTATTCTAGAACTTGCTTCAATTATGCATGTCAAGACCACATCATTGATTTGATATGTCAAGGTGATAAAGGAACTTAGGTTTAATCCACTCACTCCATAAAAGTCTACTGTCATAATTAACCCTTAGTGAACCCCCTTGAGCCTAACAAGCCATTCATTAATTTACCCTCGATATTAACCCATAACCCATTATCGTTGAAATCCCCTCAATTAAATTGATCCCTATTTTTGTCGAGATTTGATTTGAATAAATTGCTTAGCTATGTTTTATTTCTGATAGTTAGCAAGTTTTTATGTTACTTGATTTGTTCTTAAAAAAAAGAAGCACAGAGTTGTTGCAATTGAGATTTGTCATCTAGCATATTACAACCTTATGTAATGCTTGGATTAAAACAATGTTATCCATAAAGAAAAGCTCAATCCTAGGATCATCTAAGTAGGAATGCAACTTGTCAGTTTTAGTATTTTTCTATTTAGGTAATTTTTCAATTCAATCTCGATTCTAACCTTCTCTTTCAGCTTGTGACCACACCCCCTAACCAAAGCCATATTACAACCCTCTAAAGACCTTTTAATTGATGTATCATCTCAATATATAGTGGTGGAGATGTGATTTTCACGCAAGCCTATGGTAATAACTTTTCATATTGACTGTTGAGTGCTAAATTTGTTGTTCTTAAACACCTCGAATGATTTGAGTGAATTTTTAGTGAGGATGTTAAACTCTATGATATTTTGAATCAAAGGTGATTACTTAGATGAGGGGAGACACCTATGTTTTCGTGATAAAATGCTCAACTTGGAATGTTTGAAACTTTGATGTTCTTCTAGTTGAATTCTCAATGTATGATTACTTATGGATTATTTTGAGATATTATTGATAGGAGTTATAAGTTGAGAAAAATGAATTCTTAATTATGAGTTGAGAATTTTGCTTGAGGACAAGCAAACGCTTAAGTGTGGGGGTATTTGATAAGTCGTAATTTATACATATTTTTATCCCATGCTTAGCATATTTCTGGATGAATTATCTTTAGATTTGTGGAATTTGATGGTCCTAATACTTTAATTTAATGTTTTATACTTTGGTGAGCATAGGAGAGTAAAAAGAGCAAGAAATGGGTCAAAAACTGTGAAAATGGGTCAACGTGGGAAGTCAAAACGGCCTGGACTTCCTCACACGGGTAGACCACACGGCCATGTCTAGTTTATAGACTCTAACATGGCCTGGACTTCTTCACACAGGTAGACCAAACGCTCGTGCCTTTTTAACAGACTTGCACACGACTTAAGCCGCCCCACACGGGCGTGGCACACGATTGTGTCCCTGTCGGGCCTAAATCTAGTTTTATTCAGAAAAGGGCACTTTGGAGGGTTCGGAGGCATTCTAAAGCCTATATAAGCACCCTAGAGGAGGATTAAAAGACACATGGAGAGTAGGAAGAAAGGAATTACTGGAAGAAAGCCGATTGATCCATCTCAGAAGCTGGATTCTCCTTCAAGACTAAAGATCTCCCTTCAATTCCCTTTAAGAGTTTTTGGGTTTTCTTTATGTTTTGTTATCATTATTCTCTTAAGATGTTTTCTTTCATAAATATGAACTAAACCCCCTAAATACCTAAGGGGAATGAAACCTAAGACGGATCTTGTTATTATTTTCTGAATAATATGATAAATATTTGATTTATTCTTAATTATGTATTCTTAATTCTTGCTTTAATATTCCAAGATATTGATTCAAGTATTGATGTGCTTATTCAGAGGAGCAAAAGTCCATGTCTAAGAGTAGATCTAGCATAATTAAGCAGAGTTGATTGCACGCCTAGACATAGGGTGACACAATTTTGCAGGATTAGGGTGAAACCTAATAAAGGAATCCATAGATCGAGTTAATGCAACACTAGGGGTTTTAATTAGAAAGAGATTTCAATTAATCAACCTAGGGTTAGATGTTGTTAGTCTCGAGAGAGATAATAATATAAATTAGGGATTTCTACGGATCAAGTCAAATGAATAAATCGTCTAATTCAGAGTCAATAACAAGTGAAGTCTAGGTGGATTTTTCCCTTGGGTATTGTCTAAATCAATTAGTTTTCCCAAAAATATTTCCCCAATTCACTCTCTATGCATTCTTAGTTTAGTAATTAGTTTAGATAAAACAAACCTCTTTATTTTTTAGGCTAGATAATAAAAAGAAAGTTAATACTAGTACTTTTAGTTCCTTTGGGTTCGACATCCCGGTCTTGCCATAAGCTATACTACTGTTCGATAAGGTGCGCCTGTCTTTGTCGTGATAATAGTTAGTTTTCAAGAACGGACATTTATAAATTTAAAACTTATCACGCGCAATCACTAAAATTGTATTATTTTTCTACACAACTGAGGCACATGCCCGTGTGGGTGCCTGTGTGTGTGACACGACCATGTGACAGACCGTGTTTCAGGCCGTGTGCACCTAAATGTACCTTAAAATTCAAGTTTACCAATTTCTACTTACTTGGGCACTAAGCAACTCAATTACCAACTATTTAACATATTCAAAACACATTTAAACATTCTCAAAACATGTCAAAATAACCATATTAAGTGTCTAACTAATGTACCCTCATTGGTACCTCATTTTATATCATCAAACACACTAGCAAAGCAATCCGCCTATAACAGCCCAATTTTGGGCCTAGTCGGAACAGTGGTTTCGGAACCACTATTTTGAGGCCGAAGAAAATTATTTTGATGTTATTTAATGTGATATAGCATGTTTATAAAGGTGTGTAAAAATTTTGGTATATTAATTTTAGCGATTTCTAGTCCAATTTCGAAAAAGGACTAAATCGCGCAAAAAGTAAAAGTTATGTTTTAATACCTAAAGGTGTTAAATTGCCTTGTATATTAATTTGGGGGTTTTTAATGTGAAATTAGGTCATTGAAAGAGTGATGGCCGGCCATGAGACAAGGAATTAAAAGGTCAAATAGGTTAGGTAAGTGTGGGGTGACTTATTTGACAAATAAGTAATAAAATATAGAAAAGAAAATATCATCTTTCCTTCATCTTTTCTCCACCGATTTTTCCAGCCAAGAAAAGGGTTTTGAAGCTGGAAAATTTCAGCAAAGAAAATCTCATGCTAGTAAGCGATTTTTAATATCTTTCTTGATGATTTTTACATTTTTGGAACCCCTAAAGCATGAGCTTTCAAAAGAGGGGACTATTTTGCAAAATGATTAAGAGTCTAGGGTTTTGCCATGAAAGCATATGTGTTGTTTGCTGAGTTTTTGTGGAATAATATGAGTCTTAGATGAGTTATAAACAACTTTTATGAAGGAAATTTGCTTGAAAACACCCAAAAAGGGTTATTTTGCAAAGTTGTAAAACAAGTTGTAAATGTGTGAAATAGTTGAAATTTTGAGTTGATATAGTTATGAAAATGGTTCATCTAGGCTTAAGGAGTAAGAAAATGTGATAAAAATCATTTTACGAGCCTAGGGGAAATTTGGTAATTTTGGCAAAGTATAGGGGCAAAATCAAAAATTTTGCCAAAATGTGTAATTGGACTAATTTGATTAGTATATTGTGTTAATAAGTTTAATGTGATGTTATAGATGATGAAAAATGAGATTCGGGCTTAGAACGAGGAAAAATGAGAAATTGATGTTTAGGCCTCTTTTACCAATTTGGTGTCGAGGTAAGTTCGTATGACTAAATAAGCATGTTATCCATTTTATTGTTAATATACTTGAATCTATCTTGCCTCAGTTGTATTGAATTATATGTTGATGATATTGAGTATGATGAAAGTGATGCCAAAAGTTAATAACATTCACGTGATGGTAGAATACATTAGAAATTCAATGGAATATGATATCCCATAGAAACGAGTAAGTCGTATGTAAATAATATAACTACATCGTTATTATACGTATTTGGATTGATATAGCATAAATTTCTTGATTGTGGAAATGATTATGTGTGTGCTAGTGTAAGACATGTCTGAACATGCATCGGCCACATTATGAGAGCCAATGTAAGACCATGTCGGGGACATGGCATCGGCATTGAGATGAGAGCTAGTGTAAGACATGTCTGGGACATGCATCGGCCTCGAGATGTAAGCCAGTGTAAGACATGTCTGGGACGTGCATCGGCTACGAGATGTGTCAGTGTAAGACCATGTCTGGGACATGGCATCAGCACGGATATGTGAGAGCTAGTGTAAGACCATGTCTGGGACATGGCGTCGGCCTCGGTCTCGATAGTCAATGTAAGACCATGTCTGGGACATGGCATCGACTTGATGGATGTGCTAGTGTAAGACCATGTTTGGGACATGGCATCGGCATTAAACCCTATGTTTGAGGCTTAGTGAATATTCGATAGCTTTCCGAATGGTTCAACTGTGAGAGTTACAGTTTAAGCTAAATGAGAAAGGTTATGACCATATTGTGAGTGGTACAGGTACTTACATGAAATTGATGAGATGTGAATTCAATTCATGTTATATGATTAGTAAGGAATGAAAATAAGCATGTTGAGTAACACAGGTATGTATGCCAAGCTCATGAGAAATGATTTCAGTTTATGATGCACATTTGATGAAGATGTAAATAGGTAATTCATGCCTATGAGAATGATTTTGTGATGACCTTGTGATTATAGGTCTATACTTATGATGTATGAATATATAGCCTTACCAATGTGGTGGAAATGAATTAATATAGTGTGATAAACTTAGTATCGTTAATTTACACTAAAATAGTTTTGGATAGCAGCCATAGTCCAACTTTGAAAATACACTAAGAATAGTGGAAAATAAGTTAGAGGCTGAATAAAATATGGAATGAAATATTATTGAGTCTAGTTTTTTATAAAATAAACCGTGTAAGCAAAAGAATTTCCTATAATGAGATATTTGAAGTTGTGTGAGATAGATTCAGAATGAATTCGAAATCCCCTATTCTGATTTTAGAAAATCATTATAAATTGTACAAAAATATTTTTGAGTTATAATTTATATTTTTATAATCCTTAATGAGTCTATTTTCAAGAGAAATGGATGATAACATTATTCGAGTTCTGTGCTATGAGATAATTGAACTTTAGGGCAGAAGGGTCGGAACTGTTAGACAGTGAATCAGGGGTAACTTTGAGGAATAAACTGTACTAATTGGCTAAACTAAAAATTCTGGGAATTTTATGGTAGAAAGGTACATGAGTCTAGTTTCAAGAAAAATTAACATAACTTAATTTGGAGTTTTGTAGCTCTAGATATAAATATTTTATTGACTGTTATACAAGAAGACAGCTTATCATGAACTTGAGAATATGTTGGGAACATTGATAAAACATGTTAATGAGTTGCTTCTTGTTTTCATATGAACTTACTAAGCATAAAGTTTACCCCCCTTCCTTTCCCATGTTCTCTAGTGTTGCCAGGTTAACTTGGGTTGGAGTTCGTCGGAGATATTATCACTCTGTCAAGCTATCGCTATTGGTGTAAGTGATTTCAAGTACTTTGAGTCTATGGCATGTATAGGAGTTTAAATGTTTGAGTATGTGATATTGCTTTAGCCAAATGTATTGGATTATTTTGATTATCAGGTTGGTAAACCTATTTATTTATGAAAAGTCTTTAATGGCTTGGTATGAATGGTATGTGGATGTGATTATGAATGCTTAGTGATGAAATTGAGGTTTGATGACATGTTGATTGCTATAGCATTAATGTGGTAAATATAAAGGTAAAATCTATGATATTGGTTGCATGTGAAATTGCCATGGTCATGACATGTTAGGAATGTTTAAGTGCCTAATTTTGTCATGTTGTATGCTATTGTTTAAGTATGCGTGCATGTGTTGTGAGGGTGACAAAATGGCTTGGAAAATAACCTTATATTTGTCCACACGGGTAGACACATGGGCGTGTGTTTAGGCCGTGTGTGACACTCGGTCCACCGCCATGGGCGTGTTGTCCAGCCGTGTGTCCCCTGCACCTAAGTTTTTGAAGTCAGTATGTATGGCAGTGAGTACACGGGAAAGCGACACGGCCATGTGTCTCAGCCGTGTGAAGGACACGGCCATAGGACACAGGCGTGTGCCTTGGTCGTGTGGCTTCAATTTGTTCATAACCAAAAATTGTAGAATGTTCAGGTTTTTAGACACAGGTTAGGGACACGGACGTGTCCCTAGCACACGGGCATGTGCCCTATACCCACACGGGCGTGTGGAGCCTTAAAACATAAAATTTTTCCAAGTTTTTCTTAAGTTCTCGGTTTAGTCTCGAGCTATCTCTAATGCATGTTTTGTGCCTCGTGAGCCCGTTTAAGGGACAAAATGTATGTGAAATAAAAAGTTTTAAATTGATTAAAATTTTACGGCCCGATTTTATATAGTTGGTTGAGTTTAAGTCTAATAGCACCTCGAACCTTGTCCCGGCATTGGATACGGGCGAGGGGTGTTACACAGCCATTCAAAGCTTTCCTTCATGCCAAATTTTACCATAATTAGAGTAACACTTAGCTACTTAAGATACTAAACTTGAAACTAACACATACCAAAACATTAAGCTAAGTTATTATACCAACGTAGCTTCAATCACTACCATATTTACACATAATTATCATTTCATTAGAAAACCAAATATTATCACATTATAACAACCTCAAAAAAAGACTTCCTAGGTACATTCCATTACAAAATGAAATATCACAACGCTTGAGCTCGGGATTGAAGTTGGATGCTGAGTCAGCGATAAGTTGAATAGTACCTAGCCTGCGCACGGAAAACAAAATCGCACGCTGAGTAAAACTCAGTGGTATTTTTATAATCCAAACAATGTAAACTTAATATAAGTAATTAAAATGTAAAAATGCAACAATGTAATATTATGAACATATGTTTCAAATAAATAATATAAATTTTCTTATTCCTTATTCACATCCACTAGATTCCACATGTTAAGCACATGAAAATGGCATTTGAATATTTCAACTCATGCAATGGCATGATTCATCTCTTTGTTCCATACTTAAATTCATATCAATATTCACATCTCATTTCATCAATTCATATTTCATTTTTCATCTTTGTCATTTCAATAACAAACACATAAATTTACTATTTAATTTTCCCTATTAACACGACTTAGACTCGAAAGGATACACGAATCCAACCAACATACCAGTTTGGTACCAAATGCCCAAAATAATAACTGTGCCCAGTGGTATATAAATTGGCACCCAGTGCCTCATCGACTCGAGGTCAAAGAAATCCCTGAACTCTTTCTATCCTATGGCATGCCATCTATATCCGACTCAGCCTGAAACAATTAATAGGGTTTCATTTCACTTTTCAATACAACCAATATCTCAATTTCATATATACACCTTATCACATATAGTCAATTCAATATTCATATAATCAACATATTTCATAATATACAAAATCAATCCATTTCAAATCAACTATGAATTCAATTCAATCCTAAAGTACTCACCTCAAATGCTTACCACATGCAAACATTTAAATATACAACAATCTACTATTTAATTAGGATTATAGAAACACAAATCGTATATTCTAAGCTACTCGACGTCGACCTTGTCTCTCCCCTTCTTATTCGAGGAATATTTCGGAACGACGTTTGTTACGGAATAAAATAATTACAATCAATCAATAATACACAACTCAATTCACAAGAATTTTAATTTTTCTACTATGTTTTGTTTGTTCTTCAAATTAGTCCCTAAACCGAGACTAATTTTAGTTTCTACATTTAACCTTTAATTTTTATAATAATTTCAATCTTGGCTAAATTTAACTCCTTATTTTCCAATTCTACCCCTTAATTTTAATTTTTTTCAATTTAGTCCTTATTGCTCAAAATCAACAATTAACTTCACTATTTAGTCCTCTTTCACTTCTAACTTTAAGATCTATCAAATTAATTCCTAATACTTAAACTACACAAAAATGACAACATCTAAAATACTAAACAATACTAAAAATTATGACATAGGTCGGGTAGTTCTAAATACCGGGATTCCAAAAATTTAAAAATTATAAGAAAATAGGACTAAATTGACTAACCAATTGAAATTTGAATGTTTGAAGCCATTAACGCTGTCAACTCCCTTATATACTTTTTTTCTTTCTTTTTCTAATTTGCATGCATTGTTTCATGTCACTTTCCACTTTCATTTCTTATTTCATTCATTTGTTTTCATTTTATTTATTATTATTAATATTATTATAAAACATATATATATTAAAACTATCATAACCTATATATATTTTTATATATAATATACATATTATGATTATACCGTTATGACCCTCCATAAAAGAAACAAGGGTATATTTACTTATTTAGTCTCTTTAATTTATTTAAATCTATAATCCAACTTTTAACCCTTATGCGATTTAGTCTCTATTCCTTAATAGCTCTTAATTCATGCAAACCTATCATAAAAATATTTACGGGTCCGGTTTGAAGAAACGGAGTCCCGAAAATATACTTTCTGACACCCCTGACTATCGAGTCGTTACACAGAGATTTGTTTATCCAATGTATGGTCACATGTTTACTTATTGCCATGAATGTATTATGCCAATATAATTGATTGATTGTGCCAATATAATTGAATGTTTATGTGTTAAAAGATGATTTTACATACCATGGAAAAAATTGATTCTTAATTCTTGAAATAACATGTGATGTTATGGTGAAATGTTAACATGTTGTTACTGAAAATTTAATGCTTAATTGCTTTGATTTATGCATGATTAGGTGCAAATTACTTGATGCTTTTACTATCATTCACTGAGCTTTTTAAGCTCACACCCTCACATTTCATGCAAAGAATTTTCAGGTGTAAGGAGTCGAGATACGAGTGCAAAGGCGATCTAAGAATAAAGCTTGGTAGTGGCTTAAGAAATGTACTTTAGAGACTATATAGGGCATTGTAATGCTTTTGGGACTAGTGTTTTTTTACTTGTAATGGACATTGGACATTAAATTTTGGACTTTAATTTTGGTGATTTTATAATTGTTTTAATACATGATTTTATGTTTAATTGATGTTTGATTTATGATATGTTGATGAGTGTTCGTACGGTGGTTGATAACATAGTGTATGAAGCATGTATTTTATACTAACAATGTTTAATTGAAGCTTACCATGAAGTGGATTGCTTGCGACTAAGGTATGTAGCTTGTGTGAATTAATTGATGTTTGCTAAGCGTGTAATTAGGTGTTAAATTTTGATTAATTATTGCATATTTGTTGTGAATAAATTAAATTGGAGATGTGTGGATGTTTATGGTAATTAATTGTAGTTGTTTCAAGTTTAATAGGTAAGTAAAATATATAAAATCAGGAAATTAAAACGAATTTTTGACAAAATAGGTACAGTGGTTTGCAGACGGGCGTGTGGGTTTTTGGGGGTTTAATTTTTGGTTTTTGTAATCTAGTATTCTAATTTGCTTAATTTATATTTTAGTCCTAAAATTTGATTAGATTAATTGAAGCCTTTATTGATAGGGAAACTTGATAATATTTTAGAATTAGACTTGTAACTATTAATATTTGGTAGAAACACTATTAATTTTTAATTTGGAAAATGTGCTAAAAGTTTATAAAAGTTACGATTTAGTCCCTAATAATAAAACTTGAATTAGATATAGTAAATGAACTCGAATTTAGCTAAAATTTTTAAGGCTTGCATAACTTGATTAAAAGAAGGTCGATAACTATTTAGAAATAAAATCAAGATAGTTTAACCTTAGGTGGTAAAATATCCAAAATACCCTTAGGTTTGAATACATAGAAAAAGTTTAAAAATGATTTACAAATTGCTTCCGCATTAATAAATGATAGTTAATTAGTCATAAATGAGGTGTTATAAAGTTGGGGTGTGCGTCGAGTGGTTATTAGCTGAAGAATCACTTCGGTGGCTAATGTAAAGCTTCAAATTCGAGTCGATCCATTCCAGTCGGGTTTGGGGTGTCACAGGTATCTTCAGGGGTCTGTCGCGACATACTCAGGTTGTGTCATGACATTGAAGGTAGTTTTAGAATTCTTCTATTCTTCTCCCTATGTTGCGACATCCAATGCTCCGTGTTGCAACATAGCAACCGGTATCGAGTTAGCACACCTTCTAATGGTCTCCTACACGTTCACAAAGTATATTAGCTTACCCTTAGGTCTCATTCGTCCTCTGAGGTCAATAAAAGACTCAAATTACGCACTTTATTAAACTTAACTAAACTTATGGAAATGTAATTAAAACTTAACCAAAATGTTTTTGTTCAAGCTCTCAAAGTGCAAAAAACTAGTTTAATCTTACTCCACCGATTTACGATAGATCAAACTCCCCCACACTTAAGTCATTGCTTGTCCTCCAGCAACACAAACAAAAAACATTAAATTAGAGACGGCCCTTGAGCAAGTATGGTACAAGTGTTAGCTTTGGAGCACATGAATAAGCATTGCATATTCATGCATAATCTTGACATGATATATCGCTAACTTACTACTTTTATTTATCAAACACCTAAGTTTAGTATATTATAAGGCATACAAGCATTAAAGATCTCAACTGTATGAATCCATCGATAAATTACACAAGTAATTTGATTATCCTAGCAGAATATAAACAATCATAAATGCAATTATTCAGTATGATCTCAAATTGTGAATAAGTCTACTTAGATCACATAGGGCTTTTCAGCTTGTAATGTTCTGAGGCTTAGGACAAATATGGGTTTCAATAATAGTAAGCATCAAATAGCTTCAAGCACGAAAATAGTTTAACACATCAATTTGTCCCCTATTCTCCTCCTTAGTGACCCTTTCCTATTCACTGCCTTATTTATCCTTCTCCCACATTCCTTTTATCTCATTATAGGAAACCTTAGCATCATATAGTAACTACAGCTAACTCACAACTTTTGCGCCATAATGACCGAGTTTTTCTATAGTTTTGACTTTGTCACTTTTCATTATTTTTCGTAGTACCTCACTCATAATTACTTTTATTTCTCACGTGCTTTTTCTACTCGTTTAATTTTCTTTTTGAATTTTTCTTTTTGCACTTTTAAGCTAACCTATAATCACTAGACTCCACTAATATTTCCTATCACTCTATTTTTACAAAACCACCATAATGTATCTACTTAACCCTCAATATGTATGGCCATACGTCTATAATCATGCAATTTAGGACTAAAGAAAAGGGTAAGCACAAATTATCGTTATTAGTTCGGGTTTTGTATAGAGGTTCATCAAGAAAGATTTTCTGGCTGAAAATAGGTACTGAAGATGAATAAATAGGGTTGGCTTTTTGGCTTTAGGTGTATACCAAAGAATGCCTTAGGTCATCTGTAGGTATCTCAATATTCACAAATTTAGTCAACCAAATAATCACAGATTCAACAATTTATCATTCATACTAGCATGCTTGTTTCCTTGTCTTCTCTATATCATTTGGTATATTCGATTTCTTAATATCTATTTACAATGTAATATATAGAACTTATTAGTCTAATGATAAAAAAAATTTAAAGTCTCCTATTCTTACGCCAATTTATTGTAAATACAGTCAACCTATATACATGCTTCTAAGTAATCACTTGTATTTCTACAAGCTCAAGCACACAAATGACAAGAAAAATTTTATAAAAAAAAGAAGCATAAAATAAAACAAATCTAAAACAAATTTTCTATGTTACCGCCCACAATTTAGATAACACATTATCCTCAATCTGTAGCCCTTGTAAAAAATAAAGAAAAAAGTTACCCGATTGATCGTGATAGTGTCGTAAGCGATCGGTGGGTATCTCCTCATTTGATCATTGAGAGCTCAAATTCGTTGTGCTTCTTCTATGTGGAGTTCTTGCACAAAAAATTTAAACACAAAACAATTACTAGTCTATTATTTACTCCTACTCCTAACAATTTAAATAATTAAAAATCATCTGAAAATTAATACAATCTTAAAAAATAGAAACTAAAAGTTCAGTCGTCCTCCTGAAAATCCATTTCATCATCTTCCTCCCTTTCCTTAGCTCATTCTTCTTCACTCTTTTGTTCTTTCTCTGGATTTGTCGGCCCAAACATATCCATCGTATTATTAGGTACCCTAATATTATTCTTCTGTGTGAATTCCTGAAAGATCAGACCTGATTGTTGCATCTACTGTATCATCCAATGTATGACTGCTCTCACCAATTTCCTGTTAAGCGGTCGATTTTGCTTCTTCTTCTTCTTTTTTTGCGATGAAGTTGGGGTGGCCATCATCTTTTACTGCCTTTTGTTCCACTATTTAATTTGTTTAGCCCACAGCTCAGTGTACTGTGTATATAGAGTGTTGCCAATTATGCTTCGAGATGGCTTCATTAATTGCTCCATAGATGCCATCGGAACACTTGTTCTTTTATTTAGGGTCGTCAATAAGTGAGGAAAGAAGACTCTCACTTTTTGGCCACTGACGTATCGCTTCATATTTTGATAAATCCACGTTCCGATACATATTTATTTTTTCTGCAAAATAGCGTAAAGCAAAACTGTTCAAAAAGTATTGACGTTAGAAACATTCAAAGCAAGAGTTGTCCTAGTGCACAAAAATTAATCCACATTTTTGCTTCAAGAAACATTATTGTCTGGTTAAAAGAGGTTGGAATATCAATACTTGGGCAACATTTCCATTCACCCCTTCCCTCTGTTAGGAAGTTTATAATGTTATCCATATCTATGTCTCGAAAGTATTCCAAATCAGTTTCTTTTATAAAATCTTTTTCATAAAATGGAGTATTATAAAATTCAAAAATTTTGTACGAATTAGTCTATGCCAAGGAAAAAGAGTATTGTGATGCTAAGTTAGGAGAAATCTCTACAGGATTGGTTTAAGTTGAATGTTGATGGTGGTTGAGCCTTTTTAGGTGAGAGAGCTAGGGTAGGTGGAGCTATTCGAGACTGCCATGGAGCTAGGAATGTTGGCTTCTCAATCCTTTGTGGAATTTGCAGTATTAACAGAATTGTGTATGATAAGGAAAAAGAGTATTGTGATGCTAAGTTGGGAGAAACCTCCACATCATTGGTTTAAGTTGAATGTTGATAATAGTTGAGCCTTTTTAGGTGAGAGAGCTAGGGCAGGTGGAGCTATTCGGGACTACCATGGAGCTAGGAATGTTGGCTTCTCAATGCTTTGTGAAAGTTGCAGTATTAAAAGAATTGTGGGGTAACTTCCATGGCATTAACATTTCTTGAAATAATGGCATTAGGAAAATTGTAATTGAATTAAACTCGACTACGTTGGTTGAGATAATCTTAAAGGGTGTCAATCACTTGCATCCTCATTTTTGTCTCATTGAAGCTATAAATGATGCTTTGTCAAAAGATTGGAGTTGGAATATAGCTTATATTCCAAGGGAGTACTTTGTAGTTGATTGATTGGTGAAGAATAATCTTAACCAGTGATGTGTGTATATGTGACTAGCCATTACTGTGAGTACTCAACCTGTTGTTAGCTAATATTGTGGGGGTAGTGCTTCTCGGCTTGTTATTAGTTGATTGACTAAGGTATATCCCTATTGTATTTACCTAAAAATATTTAAGGTTGTCCTAGATTTTAAGAATATCATAATAATAATTTATATAAAAGATAAAAAAAATACAAATATTCTCATACTAACATTTATCACTTTGCGAAAATATTGGGCATTTAGTCATTTTCTAACTTAATTTATGGCCACTTGATTATATTTGCTACTTTGTAATTACCAGCCTAATTGGTGGGGTGAGCATTTGATTAAATCGAGTGAAAAAATTTCAAGTTAGTTAAATTGACAAGTCCTATTTATCATTCTAATTCGATTTGAAGTTTTTTTTTTTCAAATCAGTTCAAGTGAGATGAAACTCGTGTCGAGTCAAATAGAGTGAAATTGTTCGAATTAAATTAAAAAAATAAACTTATCAAATTAAAATCTTGTTATAATATAACTAATTACATATCATAGAACATAAATTTGAAACAATATATATTTGAAAACTCTTTCAAAACAAATTAAGAGAATAAACAGGATACTTTAATATGATAAACTTGATTAGACAATTTACTTGTTTAGGTCCTCAAAATTATTATTTTGATTTTTTTAAATAACCCTTTTATATATTTTTTAGAATTTTTAATTTTGTAATTTTAAAAAATTTATGATTTTTTAGATTTTTTATAAATATTTTGAATATCTTTATAATTTTTGTTAAGACTGACCAATTTGCTTATTTTTGAAATTAACAATGACCAAAGGAGTATTTACACCAATTTGTTATTTAAGTTATTCGAATTATTTGAGTTATTTAAATTGTAAAATTTAACTCGTCTTGAACTCAAAAAATCGAATTATTTATTCAAGTTAACTCGAAAAAACTGAATAACTTAGCTCAATTAACTCAAAATTTGAAAAAAAACTTATTTTCTTAATTGAATTGAAATTTTTTCACTCCTATTAATTAGTGTTTTGTTTACTCGTGATACTAACTTAATTAAAAACTTAAATAATAAAATAATATAGGTATTTACATATGTTGAATTCTTTTTATGTTCAAAGTCCTAAAAAGTTGAAACAGAAACCCAAAAATTGGCATTAATTCATGGTCCAATGTCAATATTATACATTTCTCGAAGCCCAACCAATCAAGGCCGTAACCTATGCCTTTCTGCTAACCGATTATCATTTAGCAGTGCACTGCACAATATTATTTTAGGGACATTCCGTCATCCACTAAAATGTTTAGTTTCTCCATAAAATCATTAAATATTTTAGTTATCATAAATATTTTTCCCCTCTAACTTTATAAAAAAAATTATTTTAATTTTTTATTTAATTTATTTTTACTTTTTTTAGCTTTTAAACATGTACTTTTTTATCAAATCACTCCAAAATAGATAAAAAAAATTAACATTTGTTAACTTTGTTGAGATGGCATACACGTGAGTTTCTACGTGGATAACACATTAGCATTTAATTATTTTTTAAAAATTTTATATATTTTTTAAATTTTTAATATTTTGCAAAATAATTAAATGCTAACATGTTATCCACATATAAGTCATGTCGGGCTAAAAAAATGAAAAATAAAATAAAAAGCTAAAATAATTTTTTTTTATAAAAATGGAAGGCCAAATAAGTTATTATGCCAATATTTTACACAATTTAACACTTTTTTGTATTCCTTTGGAGTTATATTGTTCTGAACAATCTCATTATAGGTTCTGATCATATATGTTCTTTTTGACAAAATACCTAGAACTACCCATAGCCCTTCCCCAAACCATAAATAGGAGAATAATGCGCTTCAATGCACTCGAACCCACGTCCTCATATATTGGTAACAATGTTTATACCAATCAAGCTAAGACTTAATCGACCTGTTGGAATAATATTTAACGCATTGTATAATCAATTTATACGTTATGAATATGTCATAAATCGATTTTTTATGTTTTATTTTTATCTTATATAATATATTTTTATTTATAACAACAACTATAAAGTAAGAAATACACTATTTACTAAATTAGTTTTCTATAGCATCCTCTTATTTTAAATTTTAGTAAAATTATTCTACTCTATGTGAAATAAAAATAATAAATTTTAGTTAATATATTATTTAAATTTTATATAAAAAAATATATTAATCATATTTTATTAAATTAAAATATTTTTAATTAATAGAATTACATTTATAAATTTTATGTTAAAGATGCAATCTAAATCTAACTAATTAATATTATTATTAATATATTATAGTTTTCAAATTGAAATTTTAAAAATTCAAATATAACCTAAATCTCAAATGTTATTATAGGTGTCTCAAGTTTTGTTATAGGTGTATAACAACCATCGCTTTATAGCATTCAAAATTTTAGACAAATGATGTTGTTATAGAGAGAATTAATTATAATTACATATTAAAAGTATTTTAAAACTATATTATTTATTTTAAAAGTATATAAAAACTCATATATTGTTAATGCATTTAAAACTTATTCAGGGGTTAGATTATCTACCAAGTTTGAAATTCTATCTATGGCTATATGCTATAATCGACTGACACTGACATAATTAGAGGATATGACAAAAATATTAATCTCAAAAGATGAGTTTGATAAAAAGATTAAATCCGTCCAAAATGAATCTATCATTCAAGATTCGAACGCAACGTTTGTGAAATATACATCAATTTAAAACTTATTGTTGAATTAAAAAAATGAGAAAAGATTAATAATGGTAAAAGAAATTGGTAAGAATTATTCATTGATTCTAACCTCCGTGAAGCTTGCATGTAACATTATAAACATTAGTATTTATAACAGGATCTAAAAATAATGTCTGAGACCACTAAAAAGAAGGAATTCGGTGCCTCTTTTCTCGTGCAGCATAAGATTCTCGAGGGAAAAATCTGTTGTATTTCTTTCAAAATCAGAGGGGAAAAAGGGGGCCCTTTACCCCACGGTTCCACTGTTAATCTTTCTTCACTTTCAAACCTTTCACATTATCCCCTCCAAAACGCTTTTTACAAAGGAAACCCCAAAAATATACCTATCACCAAAAAGTGAAATCCAATTCTTCTCCAAAGCAAAGCAAAAACAGGGACTTAGTGAGTGAGTGAGTGATGGGTTCCCAGAACTTTCTTCAAGTTGTTGCCAAGAACTTTGATGTTCTTGCTCTGTATGTCTCTCTTTTTAACAAAGATTCTTTCATTTTTGCTACTTTGGGTGTTCTTTTTTCTTCTTAACTGAGCTTTGCTTGTTTTGTTGTGGTTTTACAGGCCTTTAGTCACTCTTGTTTACCCTCTGTAAGTAGGGTTTTTTTCCCCTTTCTTTTGAACCACCTTAAAACCATTGGTTATGGTTTACATGTTCTAAACGCTTCCAAGGTTTGTCGTGTTTTTTCGTTTTTGGCAGATACGCTTCAATCAAGGCTATAGAAACGAGGTCTAACAACGATGATCAACAATGGCTGACGTATTGGGTCCTTTACTCTTTGATTACACTTTTCGAACTTACTTTTGCCAAAGTCCTCGAATGGTAACCTCACCTGCTACTACTGTTTTTCTTTTTCTTTTCTTTTCTTTTCTTTTTAAAAAAAAAAAAAACGTCAATGGGGTGTGTTAATGTTTTGAAACCCTGTGCAGGTTCCCGATTTGGCCATATGCAAAGCTGATATTTACATGCTGGTTGGTGCTTCCTCAGTTCAATGGGGCAAAATACGTATATCGTCACTTCATAAGACCATTTTACATGAACCCGCAACGTGCCACCACCATTTGGTATGTCCCCCGCAAGAAGAGTATTTTCAGCCAGCAAGATGACATTCTAACTGCTGCCGAGAAGTACATTGAAGAGCATGGCACTCACGAATTTGAAAGGCTTATAACCAAGGTACATACATTTTCTATTTTTTAATTTCAGATCTAACCTTTTTACTTATTTTTGTAATTTTATTATTGGGTCCAAATTGTTTTTCAAATTGATTTAAGCATTCAAGTGATGTCTAAAGTTATTATTGGCCCAACATTGTTACTTGGCTATATTTTCATGTCTCTAACCTTGGGAGGGTAAAATTAGAAAATTGCTTTAAGAAGGGCTTGAAATTAGTTATAAATTGTGATATATTATTATTATTATTATTATTATTATTATTATTATTATTATTATTATTATTATTATTTCATAAATTTTAGAAACACTAAATGAGAAATTTGCCATTTTAAAAAGGGGTCAAGGCCTTGCTCCTTTTGTCTACTCCCTACTTTATCACCTTAACAACAACAATATGGATTTGGACCTCCAAATAATATTAAAAATAAATAAATAATGTCAAATTAATGTATACAAATTAAAATCCATATTCAGCATAATAAAGGGACTTACAACATTAATTAGATTTTTTTATTATTTGGTTATGAAACAAGGTAGAAATTATAGAAACGTATTTGCAGGCTGAGAAAGAAGAAAGAATCCGACGCAGCAACAACTACATGATCTTTGATGATGATTATATATATTGACTTGTTTTGTAAACTAGCAACTTTCTTTGTTGTAAGAAATGCTATTTAATGATGTATCATCTTGGCTTTAATTATCATATGTGCTTCTTCTTATGTTATTTTTCTCTTTTGTTCGAACATTTCAGAGCACTATTTAAAGTTAATATTGTATTAATGCTATTAGTGTAATAACATGAACAAATAGCTTATTTAGTTTGACATAAAATAAAGATTAATTAGTACAATCGTAAAAATTTAAGTAAAAATGAAATCTTTTCATATTGAGGGGAAAGTTTTCTTTTTTTTTTTTTTTTACTACAGACAAAATATATAAATGATTAAAAATTACCAATTGCGATTAGTTTATATCTAATCAATAATTACAACATGAATATATATATATATATATATATATATTTCAACCAAACGTGTAACATAATTACAATACAATATGTATTTGATATAAATAATTACATCATAATGAGAAAAAGAAATGGATTTAGATAAAATCCTTGATGCAAGGCAAAGCAACTTCAAACCATACACAATTTACTAGATCAATGCCTTTTATTAATTTTAGTGCTAGAAATAATACTATACACTAATAAATTTTAAAGCAATGCCTTAACTAGTTAGCAATTTTTTTATTTATTTGTAATATAATGCTATTCCTACCGAATGCAACTTCTTTTTTAAGATTATAATTACACAATTTTCATAACTAATCCAAATTACAATAAATATATTCTACTTTTAAGAGATCATTCAAATTCAAATATTGAATATTGAATACAAAATTAAATTTTAGAGATAATATTATTGTGAACGATAATAAAAAAATTTTGAAAAATTTTTATATTTGTAAATTATAAAATGAACATTCAACACGCAAAAATATATATAATGTTCTTCACTAATAATGATTCATATTAAAACACATTATTAAAAATATATAGGTGAGTACAGTTTTAATATTTTTTGGTGATGTCACTAGAGCTGTCAATAATTGAACTATCCCTCTAAACCTAAGGACTTGTTGAAAATATATATGATGGAGTTTAGACAAAAAAGATAAAATCAAAAAATAGACTTGGGTATATATATATAACTTAACCTTAAACCCACATATTATCTAACCCTAAAACCTAATTCCCACTGGAACTAATTTTCAATTCCGTCTTTTCTCATTTGTTGCTGTCACTCAGTTGCTTGAAAGTTGAAGCTTCCTCAAGTCCTCTTAGTATTTTATTTCTTTTTTGCTCATCTGTTATTTGTTGGATTAATCTGCATTCTTTTGATTTTTATGCATGCAGGATACATATACAATATTAATTGGATTTTTATGCATTTTTTTTTTTTAACTTGGAATGGCTTAGGCAGTATCTATGAATAAAATTATTTAATTCTAAATTTGTCATGCCAACCCGGGCCTAGTGAGAAATAGCGTCTAAAAATCTCTCATTTAGGTCTAGCCTGACTAATTCACATTAAATGCATTAAATATAAATTCATAAATGTGTCTGATTGATTTCCTTCTATTTCCACTTTATATTAAGATACTTGACAAATTAATCATGTATATAATTTGATTTCTTTTTTAAATTCTAGAAAATATGAATTTATATTAATGTATAATTCTATATGCAATTGGTGAGCCAATTAATAATATATCATAAAATATTCATCCAACTTTATTTTATGCACTATCGCATCCAACATATATTATACGTTTCGACGTATCACATCTAATGATATATATTGGCGTCCCAACAATATTCAACAAAAGTTGCATGAAGTAAAAATAAACAAGAAAGACTTGTGACGTCGGAGGGGATGTAGCTCAGATGGTAGAGCGCTCGCTTAGCATGCGAGAGGTACGGGGATCGATACCCCGCATCTCCATTTTATTAATTTCGTTACATTTTTCACATTAGGGCTTGGGTGTTACTTTGGGCAAATTTTCTCAATTCCTTGCCCACTTAAACTGACTTTGGCCCACCTGTTTTTAGGAGAATAATTTTTTAGTATGTTTTTATATATAAAGGTGAAAGTAGAGATTGGTTCATACTGCAAATTATTCCACTACTATTAAATACATAGATTTAATTTTTGTATTAGTAAAATAATTAAGTACGATTAGAATTAACATTTACTTTTTAAAAATGAGATGATTTTTTTTAATTCAACTCCAAACAAAAATATTTTATTTGCAAAATTATATATAATAAGCTTTAAAGATATTGATTTTCTTTTAAACGGTAAATGGTACTTTTTTGTCTATTAAATACTAACTCTAATTAAAATTTGGTCTTATTTGATTCTTTTAATCGTACAAGAATTAAATTGAACAAATCCTTACAATAAAAGGACCTGCTATGCCTTTTCATCTTTATATAAATTTGTTGATACTGATGTTCAACAAGGAGGAAATAATAAGGAGACAGTGGTGGTGACTATAAGGTCAGTTCACCTATTCCCGATGGATAGTTGAAGGAGTTAAAAGTGAAGAAGGAGATAGGAGAGGAGAATGTCAAGTAAAAACTTAAGTGAGAAGAGAGAAAAAAGATCATTCATACATCGTGTAGTGGGGTATATATAGGAGAAATTCCCTTTGTTTGGTAGTGCAATGTCAACGACAATATAGTCGGTAGGCTGCCTGAATGGTCAGTTAAGTAGGAGGTAGGTCCGTTATATATCAATTGTCGTCAAGCATCGTACTATGTAGTTTTGCTCTGACATTTTCTTTACTGAGATAGTACAAGGTTATTATGCCTTGGTAGTCCTCCCCTTTGGTGAATAGAAACAAGTGGTCAGTACTAAGGGTACAAGAAAGATGATCATCCATAAGAGCCTTCTATATCACTTTTCGTGCTGTCACGTGTCTAAGTCAAAATAAAAATATAATAAAATTAAATATTTTATTTAGGGTTATCTGGAGTCAAGTAATCTAGCTCGTGTTTAACCCTTAAAACTTAACCCAAATATATGTTTTATATAAATTAAATACTTTCTTCAAAATCATCTAGAGATGGAGGGAATCCAAACTCAACTCGAATGCTGTATATAAATAAAAGAAGTCTCTCCAGAGCCTTATTAAATCTAATAGTAAATGACTTGGTGGTTCGATTTTTTATTGACATCATGTGTTGGATTTATAGCTAAACAAGACTTCTGTTTTTACCAGTAATAGAAAAAGCAAAAAAAAAAAAAAAAAAACGTTGTTTAGGGTAAATATTTCTAAAGTGAGTTCTTTTTCTTTATTGAAAAATGAAAAAGTAGAATTATACTGTCTTCTTTTTTGACTTAAAGTATGGACGAATGGCTACTAATGTCAACTTACTCAAATAAGCTTTTTATTATTATTATTATTATTAGTATTATTTTTATTTTTATTTTTATCTATCTCAACACAAAAATTATTACATCAACAATCAATTAAAATTTTTTTTTTTTTTTTTGGTTGTTGATTTCAAATGGGTCATCGAAATCCATGGGAGTACATTAAATTTCAACCAACCAACTCATAAGCTGTCTTAACATATTTCATACAACAAAATGGGAATTGCCTTGAAATTTAATGTAGACCAAATATTAACCAACTTTTAGTCACATCAATTAAATTGGCGAAGTTAAAATTTTTTTTAATTAAAATTAAATTATTTATTTTTACAATAGTAAAAATATAATTTTATTATTTTAATAATTTATATTTTTATAATTTTTAAAAGATTAAATTATATTTTTATATATTTTTTAAAAAGATCAAAGTATAATTTTTACCATTATTAATTTAAAATTTTATAAATTATAAAATACCTAAATAGAAAATTTTTTATTTTAAGGGGCTATACACCTATTAGCCCCCTTCGCTCCGCTAGTGAAGGTGATTTTGATAGAATGAAAAAACCTGTATGTAATTATGCATTATCTATTAAATTTATTTTTGGTGAAATTTGTTGAAATCATGATAATAATAATCTTTGTTTTTTCTTTTTTCTTTTTTTTTTTATTAAATTTCACTATTATAAATATAAGGGTAAATTGTGACCAAGGTCATTAAATTATTAGTAAGTTTATGTTTTGGCCACTCAACTTTAAAAAGTTGTAAAACGAGCATTGAATTATTCGAAAGTTTTTATTTAAGTCACTAAGATGTTAAGTTTTATTTTTTAAAGTCTAGCTAGCAAGCTTTAAGCAATAATTTGACGATCAGTACGATAGATCAATACCTATCAACGGGTAGAAGAATATACTTTAAATTCAAGTAGATTTAAGTTGATTTGATGGTCCGTGTCGAAGATCAAAGAAAAAAGTTGTTTAGATTTTAGTTTGTAGATTCGTTAAGTTTAAAGTTGTTACATTAAAAAAAATCAACTGTAATAAAGAAAGGGAAAAAGAGCTTTCCATTGGTGCAAGTGGTGCAAACAGAGAAGACCATACAACAACGATTTTAATAGCCTAATGACTTAAACGTAAACTTTCAAATAGTTCAATGATCGTTTTATAACTTTTTGAATTATGTGACTAAACATAAATTTACTAATATTTTAATAACCTTAAATACAATTTATCCTAAATATAATATAAATATATGATCCAGCAATTACAACATAATATGCATATTTCCTCAAAATAAAAAGAAAAAGAAAAAAAAATAATATGCATACGAATTTGATGAGAACAAAGCCTACACATCATAATTACAAATAATAGAACTGGAAAGAATAGACTAGCAATCTTCAATTAATGTTTGTTTATAGACGATCATTTATTCTAAATTTAAAAAAGAAAAAGAAAAAGGAGAAACATTAATAATGTTCAAGTTGGTAGGAAAAAAGAGGATAGATCTCGACTTTAATTTATTGTGTAGTGTGATATAAGAGTTGTGATTTTGGTTTAATTATACGTATAATTTTTTTTATTTTAATTTATTTGTGTAAATTTAAAATAATAAATATATCTAATTAATTTTCATATTGGATAAATGTAATTGTTTGTATATATAAATATCAATTGTATTATATTTATAAAAGTATTAGTTGTATGTTAAAATTAAATCAAATCAAGATTTCATGTATACAGTTATATAAAATCGAACTTTATGTATAACATCACATGTTAGACAAAAGTTTATGTGCAGTTTTGGAATTTATCTGAATGAAAAAATAAAGATAAAAAAAAAAAGAAAGATTAGGGTTAATGGCACCTCACATCCTCAATTTATGGACTAGATTTTAAATTGGTTCATAAACTTCAAAACGTTCCAATTAAGTTTTGAAAGCATCAGTTTTGTACCAATTAGGCCCTTTTATCGTCACACTTACAATTAGTTTAAAGGTTAAATGTCAAATCCAATCTAACGTAGAGTATATTTAAAACATGTCAATCAGATTTTAGCATGCTCAAAGAAAAGAAAAAAGAACAAACTTTTCTAAATTTTATTGACATTCTATGTCTTTTAAAATGTTAGATTCACCATGCACAAAAAAAAAAAAAATGTTAGATTGAAGTGTATATGATAAGTGCACATGTTTATAATTTGATCAATGTGTTTTAAATATGTTTCGTGTCAGATTTAAATTAGCATTTAATGCCTAAATTGATGGCTAGACTAATGGAAAGACCTAATTGATATAGTATTGATACTATAATAACTCAATTATATAATCTTTGAAGTTTAAAGATTAAAGGTCCAAATTTACGAAAAGAAAATATTTTTATTCCCATTAACACAAAGTATGCAACTTTTAATCATGATCAATTATTTAATCAAATTCCAAAGTAAAAAGGTAGAAAAAGGATATACGGTAGCAGATGGTGCTACTCGGTCGAATGGGGTAAGATAAATTTAGGTTTTGTGTCGAGTTTATTTTGTCAAAATATTTTATTATTGAAAATATTATTATAAAACGGGTGGTGCCGGTCGACTAATAAAATTTTTTTACTCATGATACATGATATTATAAGGTTAATTGTAGTAGATGTTTCCAAATTATATTGATGTTTAAACTTTAAAATATTTTGATTAAATTAATTGTATGAATTAGGTTTTTTTTTTTTTTGTCAATCTACCCATCAACCTAGATTTTAAAATGGTAGTTGATTGGATGTGGAGAATATTTAAAACACGTGAATCAAATTTTAGATACATTTGTATGATTGTTGGATACAATTTCATTAAAATTTAGTAAGATTATATATTTTTTAAAATTTTTTTCCAACACATTAGATCCAAAATGCATCTAAAATTTGATTAAAACTGTTTTAATATGCTTTGAGTTAGGTTTGGACTAATATGAAAATTGGGACGAATTTAGAAGAAGTGCTATGGTTTGGGTATGTTTGGTGGAATTAAGCCATTATAACATAACGAACCAAGTTGTGGGAACTGAAAAAGAAAAGAAAAAACCAAAAAACGGATTAAACAAACAATCGCTATCACGTATAGATTTTTCAGTTGCTGAACTGTGGCGTTAAGAAGCGGCTCAAAAACCGAAACTTTTCATAGACAAACAGAGAAACTGATACCAAAAAAGAAATTTCCAACTTTTATCTTTTTTATAATTCCCCCATTCAAATGAGAAATTTATTTATATATATATATATATATTAAAAAAACAAGTCCTTGAAATTCTAAAAAGATCCCATATTTTTCCTTTTTCTTTTTTCTTACAGCTGTGGGAATTATCTGTTGGAGCTCAAAATTTGTTGAAAAAAAGGAAAAAGAAGGGGTAAAATTTTGGCTCAGTTTCTGGGTTTTAAAGTAACATTACATTGGCATTGTGGGGATTGAAGCTCTTTTTCAGATGTAGAAGAAATGAGGAGTCTGTTGCTATGTTTTGGAAATAAAAGTGTGGAATTTGAGCTGTTTTCGAGAGCTGAAGTTATCGAATTTAGCGGTTTTCTGTTTGTAAAAATTACAGAGACGGTAGCTTGGTGAAGTGGTGGTGTGTTTCATGGAGCTAAGTTGGGAAATAATAAAGGTGGATTGGTGGTCTAATGGCTGAACCTTGAATGGCTGATTCACAGAGAAATGGTCTCTTCGAGAGGGATGTCAACCAGGTTCCTTTTTCCTTCTTCTTCTTCCATATTTTAACATTCTTTTTTCTTTCTTAGTCTTGGGGATTAATAAAGATAACACCTTTTTTTTTTTTTTGGGGGGGGGGGGGTTGGTCTCATTTTGCAGGCCATTACAGCGTTAAAGAAAGGAACGTGCTTGCTCAAGTATGGACGTAGAGGGAAGCCCAAGTTCTGCCCTTTTCATCTCTCCAATGTATGTTACATTCCATTGTTCATTTCATTTCTGGCTTTGTTGATTGAAGGTTTTTTTTTTTTTTTTTTTTTGCATTAAATCATTTGTGAAATGAACATGAACATCTTGAGATTGTGTTTTATTTTCGGTTTTACCCCTTTTTCCAGGATGAGTCTAAATTGATATGGTACTCTGGGAAAGAAGAGAAACAACTTAAGCTTAGTCAAGTTTCAAGAATCATTCCTGGGCAGCGTACTGTGAGTTTTCTACTGTTTGTTGCTCTTTGATTCCCAAAGCTTTCATACCCATAATGTATCTTTGTTCTTTTGGTTTGCAGGCAGTTTTTCATCGATATCCTCAGCCGGAAAAGGAGTATCAGTCCTTTTCATTGATATGCAATGACAGGTCCTTGGATTTGGTGAGTGAATGTTTATGGATGTATTTATAGCAGACCAAGTTGTTAAATGCATTAAAATGTACCTATCCTATCCTACTATGGTGTATGCATATTTTAACTTTATACCATCTTTTACCATGTACAGATATGTAAAGATAAGGATGAGGCCGAAGTTTGGTTTGTTGGTCTTAAGGCATTGATTTCTCATGGTACCTGTCGCAAATGGAAGATCGAAGTAGGAAGTGATACTGCATCAGTAGATACTCCTAAATCACACAACAGGAGAACTTCTCCGAATTCACATTTTGTAAGTTGTAATACCTGTCTGTTTTGCATTTTATGAAAAAGCAGAGTAACCTTTGGTTCTTAGTTGTTTTTTAAAACCCGTTTCTCATTATTACAGAATCGAGGAGATGCGCAAGGAATTCAAGTGCCTTATGAGGCACACACTAGATTGGGAAAGGCATTTGCTGACATAATTACACACGCTGCTTCAGCCAAAATTTCCAATCAAGTAGATTCAGTTGAGTTTGGCTTATTATCAACTGGTTCTGTCGAAAACTTAAATGGTCGAAGTTCGGGGGCTGATGCAATTAGAGTTAGTTTATCAAGTGCTGTAAGTTCATCAAGCCATGGTTCTTGTCATGAAGACAATGATGCCTTGGTCGATATTTTCATATGGGGACAAGGTATTGGTGGAGGAATACTGGGGGGCAGTGGGGATAAAATTGGCAGTTCTTTCAATACAAAGATTGACGCACTTCTTCCAAAGGTATTGGAATCAAAAATGGTTGTAGACGCACATAATATTGCTTGTGGAAGTAGGCATGCAGCTATAGTAACAAAGCAGGGTGAGATTTTCAGTTGGGGGGAAGAATCAGGGGGCAGGCTTGGGCATGGTGTGGAAGCTGATGTCCCCCACCCTAAGCTCATAGATACTCTTCGAGGCATGAATTTTGAATCAGTAGCATGCGGTGAGTATCATACTTGTGCTATTACAGCCTCTGGGGATCTTTATACATGGGGTGATGGAACACACAATTCTGGTCTGCTTGGGCATGGAAGTGAAGTAGGTCACTGGATCCCCAAAAGGGTAAGTTACTTGGATGGCATGCATGTGTCCTATGTCTCATGTGGACCTTGGCATACAGCTTTGGTGACATCTGGTGGTCAGTTGTTCACATTTGGAGATGGATCTTTTGGTGCACTAGGACATGGAGATCGTAGTAGCACAGCTGTTCCACAGGAAGTGGAGGCTTTGAGTGGATTACGGACAACAAGGGTTGCCTGTGGTGCTTGGCACACCGCTGCAATTGTTGAGGTTGTGACTGAATCATCTGGTAATGGATCTCCTGTTGGCTCTTCTTCAACAAAGCTGTTTACATGGGGGGATGGAAATAAAGGCCAACTCGGGCATGGTGATAAAGAGCCTAGACTCTGCCCCCAAAGTGTAGGTGCTCTATTTGATGACAACATCAGCCACGTTGTATGTGGACATGATCTCACAGTTGCTCTTACAACCTCAGGACGAGTGTATACAATGGGGAGTTCAGCTTATGGTCAATTGGGGAGTCCTACAACTGATGGCAAGGTTCCAACTCGGGTTGAAGGTAAAATAACAGATAGCATTGTTGAAGAAATTGCATGCGGATCGTATCATGTTGCTATTTTGAATTCAAAAAAAGAGGTTTATACTTGGGGAAAGGGCACAAATGGGCAACTAGGACATGGAGATACTGATGACAGAAATACACCAACCCTTGTTAATTTCCTGAAAGATAAGCAAGTGAAGAGTGTAGTTTGTGGTTCAAACTTTTCTGCAGTTGTATGTCTTCATAAATGGGTATCTAGTGCTGATCATTCTATGTGCTCTGGTTGTCGAAATCCGTTTGGTTTCAGAAGAAAGCGTCACAACTGTTATAATTGTGGACTATTCTTTTGCAAAGCATGCACTATGAGGAAATCTCTAAAGGCTTCATTGGCTCCAACTATTAGCAAACCATATAGAGTGTGTGATGATTGTTTTGCTAAATTGAAAAAAGGTGCAGACCCTGTTTCTAATGCCTGGACTCCTAAAGTCCGAAATGGAATCTTTCCTCGTAAATCCAATGAGAGTATAGATAAAGATGTTTTAGCTCCCAGGTCACATACACAACTCTCCAGACTGTCTGCTGCTGGCTCGTGTAATCAGTCTGAAAGTGGGAACTGCAAGCATGAACTGAAACTAGACTTACAAAATCGGACCCTTTTCCCAGCTCAGAATGGAAATTTTCATCTCGGAGGATTTTATACACCAAAGCTATCGCTTTCTCCAGTTGGAGATTCTAAGAAAAATTTACCAGTTTCAGTTTCTAGAAAGACATCTCGAGCAGCCTCTCCTGCTTCAGGAAAGTCGAGCACTCGATCTTCGACTGTAACTTTCGATGATTCAAAGCAAATGAATGACGGTCTCAACCAAGAAATCATAACTTTAAGGGCACAGGTAAACTGTTGAGATCTTATTTTGAAATTACTACTTTGTTACTTCGTTTAGGCTTTGGCATTTGGAGCAATGAGAACGCATTGGAGAACTCATCTGTTTTATTTAGAAGTTGCTTCAGTATAACTATAACAGAAAGGCAGATGATGCTGATGGAAGAGACTAATCTGTAAATACCTATGTTACTTACGCTGAAGGCAGCCTATGACGATGATGTGAAATTTCATTGAGACTTGTTTCTCTTTATCTCTCCATTGCTGTCGAATTTTGATTATATTTAACTGCTTTAGTTATCTAAATTGAAAGGAATGATGAGAAGATACTAAATGTGCTGGACATTCCTTGCAGGTTGAAGATCTTACATGCAAATCCCAACATCTTGAAGCTGAGCTTGAAAATACGTCAAGGCGATTAAAGGAGGTCACTGCAATAGCAGAAAATGAAGCTGAAAAATGCAAAGCAGCGGAGGAAGCTATTAAGTCTCTTACTGCTCAGGTTTGGAGGAAGATTGCAATTTCTTGTTCTGCAACTGCAAGCCCCTAACTCTATTATTTTCTGATATTGTTTATGCTCAACTGATCTTGCAGTTGGAGGAGGCGGCTAACAGACTTCCAACATGCCATAATGCCGGCAATACCAGTCCTATGGCCAAACACAGTTCAGATATTGAACATGTGTTCTCCAGTTGCAGCCATGCAAGCAGCATGATGTCGTCTGCACCAAGTAACAATAAGTGCAATGCAAACAACCTATCCACATCTCACGGAACCAAAGTACAAACTAAAAAGTCTGAGACGGTAATACACGATGAGCCAGGAGTGTACATAACTTTATCACCCTTGCCCAATGGAAGTAATGCACTCAAGCGTGTTCGCTTTAGGTATGTATTCATGATCCTCTATTTGAAGTCAACACAATTGAACCATTACTAAACCTTCTAGTATAACCACACTTGAATATGCATTTTGCTTCAGTAATCTCACACCCATTCATTGTGCTGACAATTGTGGTATTTCATTTTTCTTTTGGGTAATGATCAAGTTATGGCTGTTGTCTTATTAATATCATCGACAAACAAGCTTAAATTGAAGTAAAAAGTTGTCATTAACTTCCAAAAGCATTTGTATATACAAGGTTGTCATGCAGTATTGAAGGTATAAATTTGAAACTTTGGTCTAATTGTAATGAAGGATTTTATGCTCTTTTCTGCAGTCGGAAGCATTTCACAGAAGAACAAGCAGAAAAATGGTGGGCTGAAAATGGGGCTAAAGTATGTGAACGGCATAATATCATTCGTGCATATTAGTTTTGGAGCTTGAATGCTGTCGGTTTCTCTTGAAGAAGACTGGCTTGTGTATAAGAAATTTGCAGGTAGAGTGAGAAATATATATTAAGAATGTAGGCAAGAAAGTGAAAGGATTTAAGAATTGCATTGTGAGGAATCCCTAGTAACTTTTGCTGCTTTTTTTTCTTTGTTTTTCTCGGATCCTAAGGTTTCTAATAGATATTTTCTTTGGAGCGTTTTGTTACCTTTTTTTGTACACTAAGTGAAAAAAAAATCAGAGAAGCTCTACATTTCTTTCATTTATGAACTCCATCTTATAAGCCCTTCAATTGATTATATGTCTAATTTTTAAACAAGTGGAATTCATATGGGAATAAACATAGGATAAAGAACCTTTCAAGCATCTAAAAGAAGCTGCATTTTCCTGCAATGCACTTGATCCTATATCTATTTGAAAATAAATGAATAAATGGAGGGAAAAAGGAAAAAACTGATCTTGTTAGACATACTGAGTAATCTGCAGGTTGATTGTGTGACGTTTGTTAGGAACTAAGATCAAACCCTTCATTGTCCATCTCAATTATGCTATATCCAGCTTCCTTAAGCATCTTATCCTCCTTTCCAACTGACCTAATCCCAGCCCTTTTGAGCATTTCTTTTTCCATTGCCTGCATCCTGGTTTGATCCTGCAACCTTCCAGCAATAGCATATGTACTAGAAAGAAGGATTGAATCTGTTGGATGTTGATTATAAGATCCCACCAATACACCCTTCACACATTCCCCCAACTCAACGTTCCCGTATACTCGGCAAGCTGAAAGCAGTGCACGCCATGCAGTAGCATCGCCTTTAATGGGCAAGCTTTTGATTAAATCATGTGCTTCTTCTAGCAATCCAGCACGGCCAAAAAGATCAATGATACATCCATAGTGTTCGACTTTTGGCAAGATACCATATTGAATCATCTTCTCAAAGCAACTTGTCCCCTCTGTGATTAGCCCTCCATGACTGCAGGCACTCAAAACTGTTAAGAAAGTGACTTCATTAGGTCTAAAGCCTTCTTCCTCCATTTGATAAAATAACCTAATGGCATCTTGGGCAAAACCATGCACTCCGTAACCTGAAATCATCGCAGTCCAAGATTTTACATCTTTGCTCTCCATCCTATGAAACACATCAACAGCCTTGTTTAAAACACCGCATTTTGCATACATATCGATGAGAGCTGTCCCGATAACCGCATCCAGAGGTATTCCTTCCTCTTCCACATAATTACCTATGCAAAGTCCTATATTTATAGCTCCGGAGGCAGCACAAGCTGAAAGCAAAGATACCAATGTAGTCGAATTAGGCTTTACTTGCATAACTTTCATGAGACGTAGTAAAGCTAAAGACTCTTCAAGCAGGCCATTTTCAGCATACTTGCTGATCATACAATTCCAGAGTACAACATCCTTTGCTACAACCTCATCGAAAGCCCTATGCCCTAAATAAACATTCCCAGTTTTCGCATACATATCGATTAAAGCAGATACCAGATTTGAATCAAAACAAAACCCAAGTTTCAAACAATGCCCGTGAATCGACTCTCCCCCAAGTGAATCCCGTACTTCACCCATAGCCAATAGAACAGTCAAAAACGTAGTGACACTCATTGTCAAACAATTCCAACGCATTTGTCTGAACAAACCTATGACAGTATCAGGTTTAGAAACATCAAGATACCCACCCATCAGAGTGTTCCACGAAACGACATCGTTCCTTTCAGGACTTTCATCGAACAAGTTATGAGCATCAAACATTCTTCCACAAACACTGTAAACACGCAAAAGGGTATTCTTAACATTGATGAAAAACAAATGCCCAGATCTCAAAGCCAACCCATGAATCATTTGACCGTTAAAAATTGCCAATTCACGGCCACATGCTTTAAGCGTAGTAATGAAAGAGAACTGGTCCAGAAAAATCCCATCTTTAGCCCTCAAGTTATTGAAAACACTAAAAGCTTGTGTTGGGTTATTGCTAATGGAAAAGCCTCTAAGGATGCAATTGTACATGAAGAGATTTGGGTTGTCAATTTGCTTGAAGACGGAGGCTGCATATTTTATATCTTGCAGTGAAGAAGAAAGAAGAAGCTTGCTTATAATGAAAGGGTCATTATCAAGTCCAGTTTTAATGATACAGCCATGAATCTGAGAGATTTCAGTAATTTGCTTGCATGATTTTAATATGGAAACGACGGTTGAAGGATTTGGGCCAAAGTTTGAAGGTTTGAATAGCATCGGCTAAGTTCGTTAGACAGTTTTTTTTTTTTTCGAACGACAGGTTCACCGCTTCAGGGTTCTTTGGCAGACAACTTTTCCAAAGTTACCATGTTACGGTGTTGTTGACTTGCATTCATGAGCTGGGCTTAGGCCCAAGCCCAAGTTCAAGCCTGGCCATCTTAGCTGACAATCGATTGGTTTATCAATGCAAACGAGAGATTGGTACATTCAATCTCTCCTTACTTGTTTGGTAATAAAGAGACAATTCATTTAAAATTACTTTCCTAATCAATAAATAATTTTATAACTGAACGTCTAATATTTAACTTACCGATAATATTAAAAATTAGAAAGACTTAATTCTAATTAACAAACTCATCTCAACGGGATTCATTAAGCTATATCACATATCTGCACCACATAATCATAAATATGACATAAAAAATTTATACCATTTGTCACTAGTATTAGAATGAAATAAACAATTATAGATTTATTTAGTCTAAGTGATAAAAAAATCGTTCTAAGTATCAAATACTAGCCAAATATTTAATAAATTCAAACACTTTGTAATTAGAGCAAAAGATATGTGAATATTAAAGAACAACAAAGGATTAAAGCCCAAATTATGTCTCATGAATTTATTGAATCAAACTTTTAATTAACCTTCAACTAGAAAAGGGAGTTTAGGAAGTCATATAGTTTGGGAAAATGCAATAAACAAGAAGATACTATAAAGTAAGAAAAACTAGCAAAAACCCTAACTCCCTCTAAAAATATAATATTTTATATTGTCTAATTAATCTAAGCTAAGTTATAGAAGCTTGCTTGGGATCATAAAACTCTTAAAAGATCAAAAATGCCCTCTAAACTCGATTAAAATGTGCAGGATTTCATCAAGACAGTAGAGCCTACGTTGGGGAGCCAAGGGTATGACGCAAAGGCGGATGGGATACAAAGAGGGCGGCTCGACTGGTCGCACGCTGGGGCGTCGATGTGTGGTGTTGGAGTGTCGATTCTTGCGTGTTGGGGTGCCATGCTCGGTCAAGGGCATTAGGCTCACTCGAGTCACTTGGTTTCAGCTACGCCTCATCCCATTTGACTCGTATCATCATTTTAGCTTCCAATAAACTTCAAATCTGAGCCTCAAGTTTCTATAAACCTGGTTGAAGGCTCTAATTAAATATCAACTATTGAAATCTTATAAAAATAAAGCATAATTAACTAGAAAGACAATTAAACATAAAAAAGACACGAAACATGTACAATGATGAGTGATATTTCATTTAAAAATCGAACAAAATGTTACCAATTTGAAAGATTGAGTGTTTGGAATGCGAATACTTTTTGGAAGCAATTTGCAATGGAACAAAACAACAAGATTGATATTTTTGAAATTTTGCATACTAAGTTTACACACATTAGACTCCTGACATTAAACACAACAAAGAATTTTAAGTTAGTCCCAGCATATGGGAGTGCATGTGATAAATAAATTGAAATATTCCTCAAACAAAAAATGAAGTTTCTTTATTTTATGTACTAATATAATCTTTCCTAATTTTCATTTATTTCCAATAACATCTTTATTTGAAAATTTTCTGGTAGTTTCAAAAAATAAAACAATTAAGTCCCTTGATCATAAACGCATTCAAACTTGAAATTTGCATTAATTAAGGACTTACTTTTAGAAAAAAGTGTGAGAAAAGATGTTGTAGAAAAAGTGTAGTTTGTTAATTTTTAGTATTCTTCATTGTTTTTAAAATTTGCGGTTGAAGATTAAAATATCATGATAGTATAAAGTAAAAAATTTATTAAGTTATGTAATTTTTAAATAATTTAATATAATGATAAATGAAATATAAACTTTACATACTTGTTAAGTAATTAATATAAATCATTTGTAAAATTAATGATATATAAAATATTTTAAAAAATTAAATATAATAATAAATAATGTTTAAATAATTTAATATAATGATACATAAAATATAGATTAATCTTTTTTTAAATAATTAATATAAATAAAAATATTTTGATAATTTTACTTTTATACGCAAAAGACTTTTATGTTTGGATGGAAAAACACTTTTTGACCACACTTTTGACTCCAAAAGCCAATGCTCTCATTACTTTTGTGGCGAGAATGCACTTTTGACTTTAAAGTAATTTTTCACCGCAATGGAGAACACATCCTAAGCCCTTTGATTGATGAAATTTCTCATTGACCATTAGTTCTGTTAAATGTTATTGATGTGACAATTGACAATTGCTAAATAATTTATTTTTTCCAAGTAGCGATTCAAAGTGGCAAATAATGTATAAACCATGGTAGTCAATACCGATATGGTACCAATCGTACCAACCGGTACGTACCATTTTAGACTTAAATCGGTACCAAGTAGTCTATCTTCTGTTTTGGTCTAAATTTTGATGTGTTTCGGCCCATATTGATCAATATTGTATTATACCGGTGCATACCAGCCTATATTGGTTGGTGCAAATTGTTGATATTTTAAATTAATTTTTAAGTTTTTTTTGTCTTAAGCACTTTAATTGTTCTATAATTATATTTAAAATTAAATTCTATTAAATTAAATTATTGAACCTAATTAATAAATTTAAATTTTTATTTACATATAAATATATTTATATGAATGTAGTTGAGATATATTTACATGTATATATAATATATGATTTTTTTACCAAACTAATATAATTTATTAAGAAACTAAAAAAATCAAACTGGAAATATATGTGAAAAATATTTAAATGTATACATAATATATCAAGAAACTAAAAATAAGACAATAAATATATATCTGAAAAATATTTAAAAATATCAATAAATTCAAAATGATACACCGAAACATGGCAATATCGATATGCACCAATACCTAACCAAAACCAATATGCTCACCAATATTGACTATCTTAATATAAACTTAATGATATGGAAATTGGAGAAAAAAATTAAAGCGATGATTAATTAAATCATTAAATGTAATTAAACAATAAAAGTAATTAAATATAAAAAATAAACAAAACTGTCATTTTCATTTTCATTTTCGTTTTTTTTCTTTTTCAAAAAAAAATTAAACCCTTTTCTTCTTCTCTCAATCACCCAAGCTATTGCCCAAAGTCGTTGGAGTTGTCATCATCTAATATCACTCCGATCAACTCGTCTTCCTCATCTTTTCTCGGATTTCTAATTAGTTTTGTTAGAATCATAAAACAAGATCTGATCAAAACTTAAATAAGAATAAAATTATATGCAGAAGCGTACCTGAATCTATTGTTGGATTGCCTAGAAAGTTTTGATTTTCCAAGAAAATAGTTTTTCTTTTAGTATAACTCTCTGATGGGGATAAAAAAAATACGAGATATATACTATTTCTTGGGGACCACTACCCCTTTTTAAATAATCGACTATTAAATCTGTTTTGGATATTTATAATTTGGCCCCTCATCAAATTATAAGTACAACTTATGGTATCTACACATTATTTCCATCACACTTTAATACCTATGACACTTATAACATAATTAGTCACTTGATTTTGTATCACACTTTATAATAGCATTATACATTATACATGTGTCCACAACTGAGGATTTTAATCCAACAATCTCCCACTTGAACAACATATGTTTCTTGATAAATGTACAACCTTGTGAGCTCAAAATTTGCTATCATAAATAGGTATTTTATAATAATCTCATTCATCAACTATATCCATATAGGATCAAAGTAGTCATTGTCATATTAATCATGATTAAACTCATCAATGGTGACATATATAAATATAGTCAAATGACATAGATCAATCATGGATGCGTAGCATGAAAATTACATGTAATGTGAACCAAACACGCTTATTTCCAACTGGTCATCTTTAAACTTAAGTGAGGTCAGTATCAAACAGACTGAATAAATTGAATACTTCAATTCTGATAAGAAAATAATCAAATACATAAATGTCTGAAAACAAACATAAAGCAAATAAAATACAAACTCCCACTGAACCATGATGTCTTCAAATAATATAACACTCATATGAGTAGTGTGCTCATGAAAGACCTTGGGTGGTAAACCTTTTGTGAGCGGATCTGTTATCATAGAGTTTGTCCCAATGTGCTCTATGGATATTTGTCCACTTTGCACTCTCTCTTTCACAACTAAGAACTATATGTCAATATGCTTTGACTTAGATGAGCTTCTATTATTGTTGGAATATAGCATTGTTGAATTATTGCCACAAAATAATTTAAGTGGTCTTTCTACATTCTCCAAAATGCACAGCCCAGAGATAAAGTTCCACAATCATATTTCATGGTTTGATGTCTCAAAGCATATTACAAACTCAGCTACCACGGTGGAAGAAGCTACAAGTATTTGTTTGACACTTTTCCAGGATATAGCACCTCCAGCTGACAGGTAAATATAGCCTAATATGGATTTTCTGTTATCTTGGCACCTAGAGAAATCAAAATTAGAATATCCTACGACCTCCAAATGATTTGATCTCTTATAAATGAGCATGTAATGCTTTATTATCTGAAGATACCTCATAACCCTCTTGGCTGCTATCCAACAGTCTATATCAGGGTTGCTTAAATATCTTCCTAACATCCCAATAATATATGCAATATCCGAACGCGTACATACTTGAGCATACATTAGACTCCCAATAGCTGATGCATAGGGAATATTTTGCATTTCCTGAATTTCAAGGTTACTTTTAGGGCATTAAGTAAGATTGTTTTTCTCTTTTAGCAACAGGGGTGTCACCTAGTCTACAACCTTGCATGTCAAATCTTTTGAGTACTTTATCCATATAGCTCTTTTGTGACAATCCAAGAATACCCCGAGATCAATCTTGATGTATCTGAATTTCTAAAATAAAAAAAGAGTCTCCATGATCTTTCCTCTAAAAATTTCTTAGATAAAAAACTTCTTCGTTCCGTGTAATAAGCCTATATCATTAGTGACAAGCAAAATGTCATCGACATATAGAACTAAGAATACGTACTTGCTCCCATTAAATTTGTGCACACAATTACCAACAATATTCATATCAAAACTGAACGAGACAATTACTTGATGAAACTTGTGGTACCATTGATGGAAAGCTTGTTTGAGTACATAGATAGATTTTGTTAATTTGCAAACCTTATTCTTTGGGTCTCCCGACTCAAAGTTTACTGGTTGCATCATATATATTGTTTCTTTAATATCGTCATTGAGAAACGCACTCTTGACACCCACTTGATGTAACTCAAGATCAAGATAAAGCAACAAGCGTCATGATTGTCTTGAAATTTTTTTCGATGAAACTGAAGAGAAAGTCTCTATAAAATCAATGCCTTCTTTCTGTGCATATCCTTTAGCTTTATATATCTACATATTACCATTTGCATCTCTTTTGGTTTTAAATATTCATTTACAACCAATTGATTTTACACCTTCATGTAATGGAACAAGTTCTCAAACTTTTTTGTCTTGAATAAACTTATACTCTTCTTGCATGACATCAATCCACTTTTGAGAATTAGAAATTTTCATGGCTTGACAAAAGTTGATTGGATCATCTTCTATCATTCTATTTTCATCCTCGTGTTCTTGGAGAAATACAACATAATCATCTGCAATAGTATTTCTCCTCTCTCTCGTGGACCATCTTAATGGCACTTGTTCTTGATGTTGTTGAGTTTGTTTTTTGGAAGAATTACCTCATCTTGAATAAGGAGTTGCTCAACATTGTCTTGCTGAGGTTCTGGATTCATTTATTGATTAATGATAGGTATGAGAACCTGAACATCGTCAAAAGTGATAACAAGAGCTAAGTTAGAATCTAATTCCTCTTTAAAAGCAATCTTTGTAACCTTATTTCTCCCTCCAAGCATAATAACATCCTAAAAAAATGTTATAATTCTCGTCTAAAAAATATTCCTAATTGTGGGATTATAAAACTTATAGCCCCTAGATCACTCGAATAACTAATACAGTAGTTATTCACTGTTTTGAAGTTCGATTTCTTTTCATGTGGCCTATAAGGCTTTGCCTTAGCTAGACATCCCTAAATATGAAAGTGTTTTAGACTAGGCTTTTGATTTGTCCAAAACTCATAAGGTTCTTTTTTCAGCTGCTTTAGTGGGTACTTTATTCAGAATGTAAATTGTTGTTATCAAAGAAGTTAGAACTGATGTCATCTCAACCTTATTATTTTTGGCAAAACATTTCTCAATTTCATCAAGGAAACCCTTGGCCTGAGTAATCTTTTCAAATTGTATGCCCCTAAATATTTCTGGAATGTTGTGCTTCATAATCATTAAACTCATGCGGTTTGAACGATTTCACCTCTCAAAATCCCTTTTAGCATCAAGGATGCTTACCGTAGTGAGAGGTGTAGGTTGTTCTTCCTTTAGTGCAAGATCTATGTCCATACAACCAAGCACTATAAGTAAGTGTCTTTTCCATTCCTTGAAATTGGTCACATTAAGCATGTGTATAGAATTGATATTAGCAGATATTGTAGCAGCAGAAGATGAACTAGTTGAATATAGAACAAAAATAAATAAAAACAAACTCACATCAATATTCATAAGTAAACAATAAATTCAAAATAATGGCTAATGTCATCTTAATATACCAAACACAACATTAATATCAAGTCCTTAGACAATAATATTAACAGTAAGCGATACTCTTGTTGTAGCAATCAAACATTGACAATAAATTATCAAACAATAAATCAATCTTTGGACTAACATATTGCTCACATAGAGTACCTTATAATTGTCACGCATTTATCACCACAAATGTCGTTGAAATTCTGTCAAATATTAACTTACCTTTGAGTCAATTAATAAACGCATAAATCACAAATACATGTAATCATCTTGATATTTTAAATAAATTAATATATGCAAAAGATGTCACTTTGGTGACATTTGGTTCCAATTAATCTATTTAAAATATTAGACATCCTTAATTAAAACTCAAAGCTAAAATTTGAATTTATTTGTTTCAAAATATTTCTCTTAATTTCATCTTTCAATCAAATTAAAAGATAATAATATATATGTATATACACCAAAACAACATATATCAAAGTTAAATATAATACAAATATACAATTTGTATTGAACTCAACTGTATATACTAACAATAAATAAATAAATAAACATTTTTAGTTGAATCATTTTGTTGTTTCTTTTGTGATGTTGTACGCACAACTTTCTTATTTTTCTTTATATATCAAATTGAAATTAGATTTGTTAAGAATGTACCAATTTTAGCCTTTTCGTTCTTGATAAATCTCTTTTCAATATCGATCATGAATTCTTTAGTCATGGTAATCGTATCGGACATAATACCCTTGAATGATTCAATGCGTATAGTGATTTTGGCAAGTATAATAATAGTTGAATAAATCAAAACAACCTCATATAAGACTTCAAATTTAAAGCAAAATAATTTGAATAAAGGAAAACATCATCTCAAGATATCATACACTTCATTAATATTTCATCTTTGGACAAAAATATTAACTTGTAAGTGATATCTTATTGTAGTAATCAAAGATTGACAATAAAAACATGACGAACAATAAATCTTTTTTTGACTGATTTATTGCTCACATGTAAAACCAAATAATCATCACATGTTTATTACCACAGTTGCACATGTAATTTTGTGAAAATTAACCTTCCTTTGGGTCGATTAATATTAACGTAGCTATGCACATAACCTTTTATATTTTAAAACAAAATAATTTCAATAACAAATGTCATTTTGGCAACTTATTATTTCAACTAAGTTATTTTAAAGCATCTAATTATATCAATCCTAAATCAAGAAACAAAATTTATATTTACTTAAAAATTTTGTATGCGCAATGTTTCCAGAACATGACAAATAGTAATGCATGATTTTAGAAGCACAGAAACCAGACTAACCCAATTGAAAATATCAAACATAACGTGCAATTTTATTGAGAGAAAAAAATTGCTTAATAAAAAAATCAACTCAACATTAAATCTGATAATAATACTAATAAATTAATAATATCAATAGTAATTGTCACATGAATCAAGAACACAATATCATTTGATTACTTTATCAAGAAAACCCTAAAAATAGGGTATGTAATTAATCAAAACTAAAAGACTTCAATATAAATCTCTAACATCAACATATATTATTTGAAATATTAAATCTATAATTTGAATCTATAAAATCTTAAGAACAAGTTAATAAAAAAATTGATTTATTTTCAATGATTAGATATGATGAGGTTCTGATATTATTTGATATAAAACTTAACAGATCAGGATCTATCATGTGATATCATTAAGAATAAAACTATATGCGGAAGTATACCTGAATCCATTGATGGGAATTGCTCAGAAGGTTTTGATCTTCCAAGAAAATAGTTCTTCTCTTAGTATAATTCTTTGATGGAGATGGAAAATAAATACAAATTATATACTATTTCTTGGGGGCCACTACCCCTTTTTAAATAACTAATTATTAAATCAGTTTTGAGTATTTATTATTTGACCCCTTATCAAATTATAAATACAACTTATGGTATTTACACATTATTTCCATGACATTTTAATACATATGACACTTATAACATAATTGGCCACCTAATTTTTTATTATACTTTATAATAGCATTATACATTATACATATATGTCCATAACTAAGGATTTTAATCGAACATGTTTCTCTTGAAGCAAAGCCTAAGCATGTGAATCTAATCTCGAAGCTAAGACCCAAAAGTCACTCGATCTACAACACTAACGATTCGAACATCCTTCGAATGGAACCATGGCCTCCTCGTCTCTCTTTCTCGCTTCTCATGGTATGGAATTAAGAGAGAATACCCCAAGCCCTTAAACATGTATCAGGTCAAAACTTCTTGTTTTCTCTGGTCTCTATCAAACTTCTTGTTTTCTTATTATTATTATTCAAGACTCAAGTTCCTTAAGAGGTTCTGAAATGTAAAATGAAATATTTGTGTTTAATAATTTCAAGTGTTTTCTTTCCTTGTTTCTTTTAAACTTTCTACATTGTTTTTGTGTCCCTTGTAATTTTTAAGATTGAAAATGGCATTCTTGCTTTAGTGTTAGAGATTTATAAACTTTTAAGATTAAGATTAAAATTTCTTTTCCAAGTTGGACATCGAAATCATGAAAAAAATAGCAAAAATGTCTGTAAAAAGTATTATTAAAATGCTAAAAGTGAAGATGTAAGATCGTGTTTTACCAATTCCAAATAAAACTAATAATTTCTTGATTTCTTTAATACTTTTAAACTACTAAAGAATATGGCAATGATTGATTAATAGACCTTAAAAAACCTTTAAAAAAGGATTTTTTTAAAAAATATTTTACTACTTTTTTTTCTTCATTTCTATTTGCCAATTCATGTTCAGTGTAATAGTGATTAATTTAATACTTTTAATCTCCTGAAGATGGTGATGATGGCTTATTTTTTTTCTTATTCATGTCATCAAATTTATAATTTGAATTAATAAACATTAAAAGATTAGATTTTTTTTATATTTTTATAATTTTTTGAAATTTTAAAACTTTTACAATTTCCATATCTACAATTTATCTGCATTGTCATCCACTTTGGATTGCCACTTGGGAGAAAATGAATGATTTGACAGTTGTTAATAATCATATCAACTTAATGAACTAATGGTCAACAATGGATTTTATCGATTAAAGGACTTAAATTATGCAATTTTCAAATTAGCTAATTTAATTGAATTTGTTTTTCATGAAACGACTTAATTTTTTTGAAGAAATCAAGGGGTTTATTACCTGTTAATCCAATAAAATTTGTATTTAAAAAAAAAGAATATAAACTAAAATTGTTGTTATTTTTCTCAAATAATTCAATTTATTTTTGTATTTTTTTCCAATTAAACACTTAGTGTGTGTTTGGTTCAAATAATGTAACATTCATAGGGTAATGTGAGATTTCGGCGTAGGACTCTCATGCTTGGTTTCTAGCATTACATTAAGTGAGTAATATCACATTCTCAATAGTGTTAAGATTCCAAACTATAAGGGTTAATCTCAATACTACCTTTTCCCAGGTAATCTTATATTACATATACTTGGTAATGTGACATTTTTTAATACAATATTACCCTATTTGTAATGAATTTGATTCATTTTACTTAAACCAAGGAGAAACAATATTAAAAACTAATGAATTAGAGTCTACAATTATTTGATATATTCTTCAAGAAACATTTCAACAATATTTAATTATTATTATATGTTTATATAAAATTAATATTTAGTCAATCATATTACATTTGCCTATTACATTTTGTAGAGTGTGACTTGCATTTTTGAAAATTTTGCAGGCATTTGATGTAACCTGAACTAAAGCAGAGGTGACATCCAGATTAGGAAACATGGGACGTCATGACGACATGACAACATCGTCCTGACGAGGAAGCATGTAACGTCACAATGACGCGATGTATTGCTCAAGCAAAGCAGTTGCGTATTAGACTCTCAGCAGGATTACTTTTTCCAATTAAACTCTAATTAAACAAAAGATATTATAGTCATATTAAAACTTTAATCTTAGCCTATAAAAAAGGCCTTAGTAACCCTAGAATAAACATCTTCATAACATAAGATTTTAAAAGAAGATTAAGAGAAAGCTTTAAGGGAATTTTGTATTTTTTTAGCTAGAGAACTTTGTTTTCAAGTTTAGGCTTTGTTTTCGAATATCTCCATCTTGTACTCTTTGATTATTTTCTCATTAGTGAAGTCACCTTTTCCTATAGTTTTTTATCCTCTTGATTGAGGAGTTTTTCCACGTAAATTTGTGTGCCCAATTTTCTTTATTCTTTATTTTTCGTTGTTTATACTGTCGATCCCTAACAAACTACTATCAAAGCATGGTTAGGATTCCGTAATCAACTCGTTCAGAGATGACGACAATGAGATTCAATATTGGGCAGTTCAATGGGATCATAAGTTTCAGTTTATGACAAGTTCGGATGACTACAATACTAGTTCAGAGTGGCCTGAAGAAGGTCATTACAAGGCAAAAACCCACGGATTCAAAGATGACGAGAATGCTCTCTTTGCATTTCAGTTGTGCCTCACAAACAATGTGTTGCAGGAGGTGCTTATGGAGAAAGTTAGAAACCCTTTACATGACAAAGTCTCTAGCTAATCGATTGTTGTTGAAACAACTAACATACACGTTCCATATGACCGAAGGTGCGTACCTTAGAGCTTACGTAAGTGAATTTGTTACCCTCTTGAATAATCTGAAGAATGTTTGAGGTTAATATAGATGATGAAGATCAAACTATACTATTAATGTGCTATTTGCCTCCTCTATATAAGTCTTTCAAGGAGACCCTAATTTATGGTAGAGATAAACTCTCGTTTTAAGATGTGAAGGGAAAAATGTTGTGTAACACCCCTTACCCAAGTCCGAGGCCGGGACTGGCACGAGGCATTACTATACTTAACTACATACATACAATCGTTTTCGAGTCACCAAGACTTGATCAAACTTAAAACTTTTTCGAACCTTGTTTAAACTCCTTAATGTGAGCCTACGAGGCCTCAAACTTTCACTGGAAACCATTCGGAACCAACTCGGGTCCTCAAATCGACTTAATAAAAATGACCCTTGAAACAGGGCACACGCCCGTGTGATCATTGCAACATGGCCGTGCTGATGTCCCGTGTGACACACACAGCCCAAGTATCTAGGGGCATGCCCGTGTCCCATACCTGTGTGAATTAAATTCTAAATTCGAACCTACAAGGGTTTTCACACGGTCTGACACACGCCGATGTCTATGGCCTGTGTTCCTCACACGGCCATGACACGCCTGTCTCCTAGCTCGTGTCCAAAAACCTTAACATTCTATTTTTGACGTCAGCATCTAATAAAGGGGCACACGGCCAAGGCACACGCCTTTGGTTAGAGGCCGTGTCCTCCACATGGCTGAGACACACGACTGTGTCTCTGCCCGTGTATTTACTACCATGCATACTGACTTGAAAATTTTTACGTGTAGGGGACACAAGGCCGGACAACACGCCTATGGGGCTAGCCATGTGTCACACACAGCCTAGACACATACCCGTGTGTCTACCCATGTAGACAATATGAGGCCAGCTACCGAGCATTTTGCCACCCTAAAACACAATCTAATGCCAACCAACATTTCAAAATCTAAGTTAATATGATTTCTCAACCAAATAACCATAGCTAAGGCTTATGTACATTGCATACATTCAAACATGCCACCAATTTCTCATTCGTGAAAGACTATCTTGCATTCATATGATAACTTTCAAAATTAGCCATTTTTCATGGCCTTATACTAAATGAATCAAATGCTAGAGTAAGCCATCACATTTGGCCAATTAACAGTGACACAAAACTCAAAAGTCTAAGTTCCTATACATTCTATAATCAAAATATTAAGTCTAACTATACCAAGTGCTTCAACTGATAGTGTGATCGATACCTCCGACGTCTGGTGGTCCTTGAGCTAGTTAGGCGGCACTATAAGAAAATAGAAAGGAGAGGGAGTAAGCATAAAGCTTAGTAAGTTGCATGCAATGGATATAACAACAACTTTACCATTCAAAAACATGCTCATAGTACTAAAGTAGGCATAAGCACAACTTACTCATCACTATCCAATATATTTCACATAGCATATATTAAGCTCACATCTCATACATTTCAATAGGTACATGTACCACTCACAACATGGTTATACTTTTCTCGTTTAACTTAAACTGGAACACTCTCTGTTGAATCATTCGGAATGCTATCGGATATTCACTAAGCCTTAAACATAAGGTGTAATGTCGATGCCATGTCTCAGACATGGTCTTACACTGACTTTTGAAATCAAGGCCGATGCCATGTCCCAAATATGGTCTTATACTAGCTCTCGCATGTCCATGTCGATGCCATGTCCCAGATATGGTCTTACACTGACACCTCTATACGTGCCGATGCCATGTCCCAAACATGGTCTTACACTGACACATCTCGTAGCTGATGCATGTCCCAGACATGTCTTACACTGGCTTACATTATGAGGCCGATGCATGTCCCAGACATGGTCTTATACTGGCTCTTATAATATGGCCGATGCCATGTCCCAGACATGGTCTTATACTGGCTCTTATAATATGGCCAATGCATGTCCCAAACATGTCTTACACTAGCACGCATATAACCCAAATGTCATGGCATGAATATCCAATTTTTATTCCCTAAGGTTCAATCGGGAATTCTACTTTCTCAATATTCAACATACATAATCATTTCCGCAAACAAGAAATTTATGTTATATCAATTCAAACACATATATAATAACAATGTAGTTGTATTATTCACATACAACTTACCTCGGTACTCAAAATGGGGCGACTAGTTCGGCTTAGTCCACTTGTTTTGCATTTCCCCGGTCTAGGCCCAAATTTTGTAGTTCTTGATCTATAATAATAAAATTTCACAAATTTAATACTAGAAGTAGCTCAAAATTCTCATTATTTTACACATTTATCAACTATTTTACAACTTATGCAAAATGGTCCTATCAGGGTTTTCATGAGAAATCCCTTCACAAAAGTTGTTTATTTCACAACCATGATTCATTTTCTTCCATAAAATTTCAGAAAACAACATGAATACTCTCATGGTAAAACCCTATACTTTCAACCATTTATCAAAATAGTCTCTTTGTTAAAAAGCTCATGCTACAAGGGTTCTAAAGATGTAAAAGTTTTCAAGAAAAGCCATTAAAGTCACTTACTTGTAGAGATATTAAGTGGCTGAAATTTTTAAGCTTCAAAAATCTCTTATGGCTGATATTTTCGGTGGGAAGAATATGAGAGAAAATATGACAAAATTTTCTCTTTGTTTTATTTTTTATTCATAGCTAATTTAGTCACAAAATCTACCTAATCTTTGACTTTTTGACCATTCTTATCTCTATGGCCGGCCAGCTAGCCTATGTATTAGGGGTCTAATTGCTCTTTAAAGACCTCCAATTTTTGTTATCTAGCTACATGACACCCTTAGCTATCAAAATAGGACTTTTTCACTTTATGCGATTTAGTCCTTTTTCACAATTAAGCATGAAATCGCTAAAATTAATTCACCAAAATTTTCATATTCTTATATAATCATGCCACAACACATAAAATAGTATTAAAAATAATTTCTCTGACCTCAGGTTAGTGGTTCCAAAACCACTGCTCCGACTAGGCCCAAAATCAAGCCTTTACATGTTGAGCAAAGAAAAAAAAACAATGAGTTAGGTTCAAATAGCAAGTTAGATGGGCAAGCCTCAGCTTTGGTTTTGAGAAGTAGAACTGGATCGAAGTCAAGGAATTGAGACGATACATTTGGCTACTGCAAGAAGTTAGGTCACATTAAAACAGAGTGTTATAAGTTGCAAAATAAGAGTATGAGGGTTACTGAGAGCAACGACAGAGTGGTAGCCGATGGTAGTGTGGCCGAGGACAAGGGTGATGATTGGTTGCTAGTATCTGCGACTGAAATGTCTAAGCTTATGTTCGAGTGGATCTTGGGTTCAGGGTGTTCTTACTATATGCGTCCCAACAAAGACTGGTTCTCCACATTAACAACTTGATCGCCTCTAGATGTACTAACATCTAGAATGTGAATACTGCAACTAAAGATATAATATTGAAGTGGTGTCCACAAGTATATGAGTCAGATTGTAATATATTTACAACAAAGTAGGTGAGTACTCCGAGAATCATACCCAAAGGAGGCGAGTAATAAATTAATATTAATCTAAACGAAAATAGATCTAATTAGTACTTTAAATAAATTATATTACGATGAACATAAAATAGAGAAATTGTATATAAATCTAAGAAAAGAAATGACATATAGATAATAGTGACAAAAGAAAGCCTAATCTTTAAACTCAACCAAATCTAAGCATGAGAAATTAGCTCGTTTCGGTGATCATAACTAATTCCTATTTTAGATTTCTGCTTAATCAATTAGTCGTATTGTAACACCCTAAAATTGGGCCTAGGAGTTTTAGGGGTATTTTGGGAATTTTAGCTCTAGAGTGCTTGGAAAACTAGTAGCATGGTGAACCGAAAAAATATTCGATAATGGATTTCTTACTGTTAAATCAAAATTTGAAAATAATATTCCAAAGACTTTCAATTTTGAATTAAGGACTGATTTGTAAAAATGTCAAAATTATGTGTTTTTATTAAGCAAATTGATCGTGATGGTTCGTGATAAGTTTTAATAAATTTATATTTGAGCGTTCTTGAAGACTACCTATTATCACAATGAAGGCAAGTGTACCTATCGAACAGTAATATAGTTTTAGCAAGACCGGGATGTCAAACCCAAAGGAACTAAAAGTACTAGTATTAACTCTTTTCTTATTATCTAGCTTAAAAATAAAAGGGTTTGTTTTATCTAAACTAATTAACTAACTAAGAGTTCACAGAAAGAAAATTGGGGAAAATACTTTTGGGAAATTCGATTGATTAAGATAATACCCAAGAGAAAATTCACCTAGACTTCACTTGTTATTTAACTTTGAATCAGACGATTTATTCATTCGACTTGTTCCGTAGAAATCCCTAAATTATATTATTATCTCTCTCGAGACTAACAACGTCTAACCCTAGGTTGATTAATTGAAATCTCTTTCTAATTAACACCCCTAGTGTTGCATTAACTCGATCTATGGATTCCCTTATTAGGTTTCACCCTAATCCGGCAAAATCTTGTCACCCTATCTCTAGGCGTGCAATCAACTCCGCTTAATTATGACAAATTTACTCTTAGACAGGGACTTTTGCTCCTCTAAATAAACACATCAACTTGAATCAATATCCTAAAATATTGAAGCAAGAATTAAGAACACATATTAAGAACAAGTCAAATATTATCATATAATTCAGAAAATAATAACAAGATTCGTCTTAGGTTTCATTCCCCTTAGGTATTTAGGGGGTTTAGTTCATAATTATAAAAGACAACATCTCAGAAGAAAATTGAATACAAAACATAAAGAAAACCCAAAAATCCTGAAGGGAAATTGAAGGTAGATCTTCAGTCTTGAAGGAGAATTCGGCTTTTAAAATGGATCAATCGGCTTTTTTCGAGTAAATTCCTGCTTCCCACTCTGTGTGTCCCACTTTAATCCTCCTCTAGGGTGTTTATATAGGCTTTATAATGCCTTATAACCCTCAAGAGTGGCCTTTTCTGAATAGAACTTAACTTGGGCTCGATAGGGACATGCCCGTGTTCGATTGCTCCAAACCGTGTTAGAGTCTATTGAATAGACACGGCCGTGTGGTCTACCCGTGTAAGTCGTGCTCAATTCTACTAAAAGGGCACGGGCGTGTGGTCTACCCGTGTGAGGAAGTCCAGACCGTGTTGATTTTCCTCGTTGGCCCATTTTCTCTATTTTCGGCCTATTTTTTCGCTCTTTTTACTTTCCTGTGCTCACCTAAGTATAAAACATGAAATTAAAGGATTAGGAGCATCAAATTCATCAATTCTAAGGAGAATTCATCCATAAATGTGCTAAAAATGGGATAAAAATATTTATAAATTACGGTTTATCACAAATAAACCAAAATTTAAAATTCACTCTATATCTTCCCCAACCTAGTTTTATTTTCATGATAACTTCTCACTTTTATTTGCTCTTGCTATCCCATGCTCTCCCAACTCCTCTCATACAATTTTTTTGTCAAACCTAAATTCCTTTGATTCCTATTACTTTCCAAATCATTAAACCTCCATAAAATCCAAGAAAAATGCTGAAAAACACCATAGGTTCCTCCATTGTCAAGCTTGTGGATTTTTCGGGTTTTCGATCAACTGTTTGATTTTTGGCCAACTAAGATAACGATTCAATTTCTAATTAGTTTTAAATGATATTTCGTCTTTTAAATGAAATTTTTAGCCATTAAATTTCATGTTTTAAATAAAAGCCGAAAATTGAGTCGTTAATGGTGGATTTCGATATTTTGGGTAAAAATGAGGTTTCAAAGTATTTTGTAACTTTTTTAACATAATTAGAAGGTTTCTAAACTAACTTTAAATTTTTGTTAAGGATTTCTAAGGATTTAATGAATTTTCGTAAAAATGGCCATAAACATGTCAAAAATTTTGATACCATGAATTGAATAGTTTTGTGTAGTTTAAAGGTTAGAAATTAGTTGTAGGTGAATAATTAGATGAAAAAAATCAGTTGTAGGCGAAAATATAAAGTATAGTGGAAGATAGTTGAGTTTTAAGTTTGCTAGCCAAAATTTCAGTTTCATAAGGAATATAGCTTAGACTTGCGTTTTTTGTTGGTTTAAGTGAATCCTTGGTTGAATGTTGATTGTGTATATTATTTGGTTATTTTGTGTAAAGTGTCAGAACCATTAGAACCTTCTTCGAGCAAGGCGAAAGGCAAGGAAAAGCCAGTTTAAGCTTTTGGCTTTTCGACGAAAACGTAATCAGTGAGTGTTTAGAATCACTACTTGTGGAAACGATTCATAGTGTTAATTGGGAGCTTAGGAATAGCCTAAACCCTTTTCCTAAGTTTTGAGTATAATCTTTCTACTTTCCTTGTTTTATTTTTGGTAAATTATGTGATTATGAGAATATCTATAAATTGATTATTATGATGCGATATTGTGATAAGAGATATGTGTGATCACTATTGTGTTGTGGGCATATTAAATATGCCGAACAATAATGATGATGTTGTGCTAACAATATAAATGTGCAGTGAAAGTGTGCAAAAATTAGTAAGTACGTATGTGTTGAATTATGGAATGTAATGCTAATGTAACAAGTTATGTATGTGATAAACTAATTTTAATGCACTCATATGTGGTTGGATACGTGATGGCTCAGTATGCATTATTGTGGCACTTTAAGTGTAATTAAATGTGAATTCAATAAGAATGCAATGTGTACAAGTTTGTGATGTAAATTAATGAATATAAACATAGATGTTGTACATTAAATCGACAATTAAAAATGTGTAATTGTGGACATTTTGGCCTGGTGATCTTTTGAAACCATTAAATATAGTTGGGATGCCATAGGATTGTGAGTACTCACTTATATATATTGTGTTTTTCGGCATTGAGGCATTAGGACAGGTTAGAGAGATAACGGAATGTGAGCTAAGCTCCATTCAACGAGACATGTTTGGTGTGTTGGAGAGTGTTAGCTTTATGCTTCACTTTTGGGAAGACTCTATGAGTCATTTGGTGTGTTGGAGATCCGTGTATCTGATGTGTGGTAATAGAGCCCACTTTTATGTTTAATAGCCTCAAGTGCCACATTATCTTAAAATGTATATATGTGTAATGTGATGTATGCCTAATGATTATGTGGTTGCTATAAAAATTATCGTTTAAATGTGATCTTATTTGTTATGGTAATACAATGTGAGATGAACGCTTAAACATGTGAATAATATGCTAAATGAGTTGATTTAAGTTTCATGAAAATGTTAGTATGTTCTCATAGTAAATTACATATGTAATTGTGATTTGAATCGTTTCCATTTACCTTGTGAATGTTTGTGAATATATCAACTAGACTTGTGGGTTATTATAGCATCTATTTGTTGTTTAGCCTTGATGAATTATTGTTAAACGAATTATATATAAGTGAGTTAAGTGTAATTACATGTAGGAGTATACATTAGTTTTATAACTTAATGAAACATGAATATGTTATTTTGACTTAATTAAAATATGGTTGTGAACATGTTGTAGTATGCTCTTGTTTAACCTTTAATATTGTGTGTACATTGTGGTTATTCTCAGCATTCACTGAGCTGGTTAAGCTCACCCGCTTCTTTTAAACCGTTGCATATTAATTGTGTGCCAGTGTGAGCAGTGTGGTTTCCTAGAGGTGATCCAAGCCAGACGTTAGCTTTATTTAGTAGGTGTTATTAATTCGTTTATCTTTTGGGGAAATAAAGGTAATGTGGTAGAATTGTTGCATGAATTTTGCCATGATATTCTGGATGTTTCCATAGTTTATTTGTTATCAAGATTTAAAAGTTTGAATCGTGATATGTTGATTATTGTTCAAAATTATTCTCGATGTTTGAAACTGTGATTATAATCATTTTGACCTTTTTTTGATATGGTAGAAGATGCATATTGGATAGATTCGTGTTGGAATGGTTTATATGCTTAAATGTACTAAATTTCTACTGTCTGGAGTAGAGGTATCGATATTCGTATTTTGAAAATGATACCTCTGTAATTTTCAAATGTAAAGGAAGTTAGAATCGTAATTTGGTATTAATACCATACCACGAGTATCAATACTTGGGGCAAATTACCTATACTTTTCGAAAGGTACTGATATTTTCTTATGTTCTGATTTTAGACGAGAAAAAAATACTAATTTGGTATCGGTTTTGCAAACAGTATCGATACTGTACCAAGAAAATATCGATACCCTTTTCCTAGTATCAATACCTAGATGATTGTTTTGGAAATTTTGCTAAGTGGTCCAAATGCATGTTTAATTATTATTCTAAGTTTATTTAAAGTATGTTTGGCATGATGATTAATATATGTTTGACTGAAAATCCATAAGATCAATGATAAAAAGGATGATTTCTTAATAATGTGACAATTTACTATGAATATGATGTGTGACGGTGATGTGACATCCTAATATTCGGGCTCAGCGACCGGGCCGGGTATGGGGTGTTAGACTTATCCTAATAGGATCTCTCGATCTTCTACTAAACTAATGAGTCAGTAAGAACTATTTATCCCTTGACCTAAATGTAACACCCCTCACCCTACCCGACGCCGGGACAGGGTTCGAGGTGTTACTGGTAATTCACATTTACAAACTTACTAAATCGTGTCACAAAATTTCGCACAAATTTAAAACCTTTCAAACATGTACACTTTGTCCCTTACACAGGCCTTCGAGGCCTAAAACACACCTAGGGGCAGTACGGGATACAACCGAAAACATTCGATAAACTTTGGGCACTTTAAATTTTTTTTTTACTTTGAAGTGTGACACGTCCGTGTGATGGGGCCGTGTGGTCACACACGCCCGTGTGGCTTGGGACACACTCTTGTCCTCCGCCCGTGTGCAACACTGGCTTAAACCTCATCATTCTGTAAAAAGCACATGGCCAAGACACACGCCCGTGTACTTAGCCCATGTTCTATACTGACTTAAAATTTCAAGTGCAGGGGACACACGGCTATACCACACACCCATGGGGGTGAGCCGTGTGTCACACATGGCCTAGACAAACGCTCGTGTATCTACCCGTGTGGACCTTACTAGGCCATTTTCCAAGCCTTTGATCACCCTCCATACTTATGGATTACTTTTACACATAATAAGGCCGAATTATACACTTATATATAAGACTTTAATTAACCTCATTGCATGTAAACCTCATGTCATTGGTTTCGTACATGCTAAAGTTAATTCTCATCTTGCATTTAAGGAATTCCATGTCTACTTGACATATTTAAGATTGGCTCGTTTTTATAACTCATTGCCAATTATAACCAAGCCATCATATGTGGGTATAAACATTCATAGAATTGTAGGTCAGTGCCTACTTTGAAATAAGCCAAGTTATCATGGCCATATACAAAAAGATAAGTATAACTTTACATGCCTTCATTTTTGGAAATTCAAATGACAAATATAACAAAATACACAAAAGCTCTATACATGCCATTGAACAAACATAAGTATTTATATGCCAAAGCTGGTCTAGTTGATAGTGTGTAGACTCTCCAACCGTCTTCCAATCTCTACAAGTCCTCGAGCTCTGGAAATGGGGAAAAAGAGAGGGGTAAGCATTTAAATGCTTAGTAAGCTCGGAATAACTAGAAAGTAAACTTACCGATTATTTAGCATGCATCCTTATTAGATAATGAAACCAACGAATATGAAAATGGTTTCCCTATCACATGCACTCAATCAATGAGTTAGTCGCATAACAAAACACCATGTAACTTATCTTAGATGAGCTCATCATTCAACATGTCATTTATACATATACTTCGTTTTAGTCCCGTTGAGTTTCTAGGAAATCTCGATGGATTATCCAATCACCGTCAATTCATACGAATGATCATTTCAGTATGCACTCCCGCGAACCTCACATCTTACGGCGAGATTACCAGTCCAGGCTAAATCCCCCATAATATAAACTCATAAGGTGATGTCGGGATTACCAGTCTAGGCTAAATCCCTTATAACGACAAACACCTTAATGAGCTCGGATCTGAATTACCAATCCAGGGTAAATTCAGACCCTAATCGGATTACCCGTCCGGGCTAAATCCATAATGCACACATATTCTTCAGGAGGCTCAATCATCTAAGGAACACCCATCCGAGCTAGATCTTTTTCATACTTGAGATCATCGGATTACCCATCCAGGTTAAATCCTTTATGCAACACATGCAGGATCTCAAGTCACATATAATTCATGGTTTATCCATCAGATCCCATTTTTAACTTCAACCGAGACATTTTCCAACAAATCATTATCAAAGATTCATTCCATGCATTTTCATGCCATCAATAATGCAATTATCATGCATTCATAAATCATACTATTATGCATATTATGAGTTTACTTTAAGTTATACGAACTTTTTAAGTTATACGAACTTACTTGGTGCTCGTTTCGGTATTGTGTTTCGATTATTCCGAAACCTTTCGTTTTCCACAATCGACCTCCGAAATTTGTTCCTCGAGGTCTATAATAATGAAATTAAATCATTAACATATCACATTATACTTTTCAGGTCTAAATTCCACCTCTGGTTCAAATGACCATTTTGCCCCTAGCCTTTCACATTTTTACAATTTAGTCCCTAGGCTCGTATAATGAAACACATGTAATTTCTACCTTACCCAAGCCTAGATAAAAACTTTTCCCTCTTATGGCAGCCCACATTTTCCATTATTTTCACATGTCTACCACATATTTATCAACTTTTGCAAAAAAGGTCCCTTTAGGGGTTTTTCATGAAAATCACCTAGGAAAAGATGTTTAACACACCTTCCACTTTCATATTCCTTCATAAATCATCAAAATACAAGTAACTCATGCATGGGTAAATTTTTAAACATGAAACCTAGCATGAAATATGGGTAGAAATGGAGATAGTAAGCTACCAGGATTTAAAAAATATAAAGAACATTAAAAACGGGGCTTGGGTGCACTTACTATTGAGCTTGAAAAGCTTGAAAACCCTAGCTATGGAGAACCTTACAGTTTCGACTGAATGAGGTAGATGAATGACTGATTTTGGCTTATTTTTCCCTTTTTATTTCATTAAAATGCCAAATGACCAAAATGTCCTTAAGCCCTTTCTTTAAAATTTCATCCATGCAAGCCCATTTTTGTCTAAAAAGTTAGAAATTGGGAAAATTGCTCTCTAAGACCTTATAATTTATAATCTAAAGCAATTTCATACAAATTTATCTAGAATCCAAGTTTTGTAATTTATTCAATTTAGTCTCTAATTTTCAATTGGACACCTTACTCAAAGAATTTCTTCATGAAATCTTAACACATACATATTCTTATATTCTAAACCTCATAATAATCATAAAATAAATATTTTGATATCGGATTGATGGTCTCGAAACCACTATTCCAACTAGGCCCTATTTTGGGATGTTACATTTCTCCCCCCTTAAGGACTTTCGTCCTCGAAAGTCTTACCAGTAAACAGGTTCGGATATTGGTTTCTCATAGTTTCTTCTGATTCCCATGTAGCCTCTTCCACACCATGTCGATGCCATAGCACTTTTACTAAAGCCACATTTTTATTTCTCAACTGTTTAACCTCATGAGCCAAAATTTTGATCAGTTCCTCTCCATAAGTCATGTTTGGTCTAATCTCAATCTCTGCAGGAGAAATCACATAAGAGAGGTCTGATCTATATTGCCTTAACACAGATACATGAAACACATCACGAATCTTTTCTAATTCGGGTGGTAATACCAAATGATAGGCTAATGGTCCAACTCTTTCAGTGATCTCGTATGGTCCGATAAATCGCGGACTCAATTTGCCTTTCTGACCAAATCTCAACACCTTTTTCCATGGAGACACTTTCAAGAATACTTTATCTCCAACTTGGAATTCAATCTCTTTTCTTTTTAGGTCAGCATATGACTTTTGCCTATCTAATGCTGTTTTTAAACTGTCTTGTATCACTTTAACCTTTTCTTTAGTTTCCTCAATCAGGTCAACTCTATGAATTTGACTTTCCTTGAGTTCTGTCCAGTACAATGGGGTTCGGCACTTTCTACCATACAAGGCCTTATAAGGTGCCATTTTCAAACTTTTTTGAAAACTGTTATTATAGGCAAATTCTACCAATGGCAAATACTTTTCCCAACTACCCTGAAATTCGAGGATGCAGCATCGCAACATATCCTCAAGAATCTGAATCATCCACTCAGACTGACCATCGGTCTGAGGGTGAAAAACAGTACTAAAACTCAACTTTGTACCCAAGGCTTCTTATAACTTTTTTCAGAATCTCAAAGTGAACCTCGGGTCTCTGTCAGAAATAATCAAGAACGGTACCCCGTGTAATCTCACAATCTCAGATATGTACAAATCGGCCAATCTATCGATAGAGTAGTCTGTTCTTACAGGAATGAAATGAGCTGACTTTGTCAACTTATCCACCACAACCCATATAACATCTTTCTTTTTCGGAGTCAATAGCAATCCTGTCACAAAGTCCATGGTAACTTTGTCTCACTTCCATTCGGGGACCATTACAAGTTGTAACAAACTTGAAGTACTTGATGTTCAGCTTTAGCTTGCTGACATATCAAGCACTTTGATACAAATTCGAAAATGTCTCTTTTCATGCCGTTCCACCAGTACGTTTTCTTCAAATCGTTGTACATCTTGGTACTTCCCGAATGAATAGACAAACAGCTGTTATGTGCTTCTTGCAAGATTTTCTGAATAATCTTATCATCTTTAGGTACATAGACTCAATCCCTGAACATCAAACATCCATCAGGACCAATCCAAAAATCTGATTCAATGCCCGACTCACATTGATTCCTTTTAGCTTGCAGGTCTCCATCATTAATTTGGGCCTTATAGATTTCCTGAAGAAGTGTCGGTCTAGCCTCCAACTCTTCCAAGACTGAACCATCGTCAAGCAATGTTAACTAAGCGTCCATGGCTCTCAATGAAAATAGAGATTTTCTGCTTAACGCATCGGCGACCACATTCGCCTTTCCCGAGTGATAGTCAATGATCAGATCATAGTCTTTAATTAATTCCAACCATCTCCGTTGTCTCAGATTCAATTCTTTTTTAGTCATCAAATACTTCAAACTCTTGTGTTCTGTGAATATACGACAAGTCTCACCATATAAATAATGCCTCCAGATTTTCAAGGTAAAGACAATGGCGGCGAGCCCTAAATCGTGTGTCGGATAGTTCTTCTCGTGTGGCTTCAACTGTCATGAAGCATAGGCTATCACCTTGCCATCTTGCATAAGTACACAACCCAGCCCGTTCAAGGATGCATCACTGTAGACCACAAACTCTTTTCCCGACTCAGGTAATACTAAAACAGGAGCTTCAGTTAACAATGTCTTTAACTTCTCGAAACTCTGCAGACACCTTTCTGTCCATTCAAACTTAACGTCTTTCTGTAGCAACCTTGTCATGGGAGTTGCTATCATGGAGAATCCTTTCACAAATCTTCGGTAGTAACCGGCTAAGCCCAAAAAGCTTCTAACCTCGGTCACATTTTTAGGCAGTTTCCATTCAACAATAGTAGAGATTTTACTTGGATCAACTCAGACGCCTTTACCTGAAATAACATGACCCAAGAATCCAACTTCTTGGAGCCAAAATTCACTCTTGCTAAACTTAGCATACAGTTGTTTTCCCCGTAAGGTATGCAACACAATTCTCAAATGCTTCGCATGCTCTGTCTCATCTTTAGAATAAATCAATATGTTGTCAATGAACACAACGACAAACTTATCCAAGTATGGCCGAAAGATCCTATTCATTAGGTCCACGAATACGGGTGGAGCATTCGTCAATCCAAATGGCATAACCAGAAATTTATAGTGGCTGTATCTTGTTCTAAAAGTTATCTTAGGCACATCAGATTCTTTAACACATAACTGAAAGTAGCCAGACCTCAAGTCAATCTTAGAGAATATAGTGGCTCCTCTTAACTGGTCGAATAAATCATCAATCCTTGGCAAAGAATACTTATTCTTGATAGTTACCTTGTTCAGTTGTCGGTAATCTATAAATAGTCTCATTGAACCATCCTTCTTCTTTACGAACAATACGGGGGCACCCCAAGGTGAAAAGCTCAGCCTAACAAAACCTTTATCCATCAACTCTTGTAACTGTGCTTTTAATTCTTTCAACTCGGTTGGTGCCATTCTATATGGAGCAATTGAGATGGGAGTTGTTCTAGGCACCAATTCAATATCGAACTCTATCTCTCTCTCAAGAGGTAATCCAGGTTATTCTTCTAGGAATACGTCTGGATATTCACATACTATAGACACAGTCTCAATCTTCAACTCCGTTTCATTCGTGTTCAACACAAACACAAGGTAGGTTTCATACCCTTTTCTCATATATTTTTAAGCAACCATTGTCGTGATTACAGTTGGCGACATGCCCAAATCTCTTGAATCAACCTGTAGAATCTTGTCATCTGGGTATTTCAATTTAATATACTTGCTACCGCAATTTACAATTACATCATGTAAGGCTAACCAATCCATACTGAGTATTACACCAAACTCATCAAAAGGTAACAACATAAGGTTAGCCGAAAAACATTGACCATGAATCGTCAAAGGACAATTCTTATAGACTTTATCAACCAGAACTGATTTGCCTAATGGGTTCGACACTCTAATAACAAATTCCGTAGGTTCAACGGGTATGTTCATACTAGACACCAATCTCATGCAAATGTATGAATGCGTCGATCCCGGGTCAATTAAGGCAATAACACATGTATTGAAAAGAGAAAAAGTACCTGTAATAACGTCAGGAGCAGAGGCTTCCTCTCGAGCGCATATTACATACGTTCTTGTCAGGGCTCGAGCCTCTAATTTTGCAGTGTCTTTGGTTGCAACACGACTGCCATTAGCACTTCTAGGGTATCTCGGAGGTTTACCTCGTGCCATGGGAGCTCTCGACTTCAGAGTTACTTCTACTTCTTTTTTCATTCGCTCTGGGCAATCCCTAAGAAAGTGGTCAAGAGAACCACATCTGAAACATGCTCCACTCTTTATTCGGCATTCTTCGAAGTGAAATTTGTTATAACTCTTTCAGCTTTTGGTCATTTACACTCCCCACATTAGTCACCATCGGGGAGGAAAACTTTTGATTTCATCGCTTAAAGCTTCTCGTTCTACCTGAATATCCTACAGATAAAGTGGAGTGTTCATATTGACTCATTAATTTCTTTATAGAAAATGAGAGCGTCCTACCACCGGATCTCTTACTTACAACTCGAGCCTCTCTCTTTACTTACTTTCTTTCATTATTAAGTTCCTCGACCTTCTTGGCCCGATCAGCTAATACGACGAACTTTCATATTTCAAGGATCCCAATCAATAACTTGATTTCCTCATTCAAACCTTTCTCGAAGTGTTTACACATTTTTGACTCGGTTTGAACCCATTCAGTTACGCACTGACTTAATCTTACAAACTCCCTTTCATATTCTGCCACAGTCTTATACCCTTGTTTGAGTTCCAAGAACTCCTTTCGCTTCGAGACTAAAAACCTTTAACTGATATACTTCTTCTTAAACTCTTCTTGGAAGAATTCCCAAGTGATATTTTCTTTTGGCGCCACCAAAGATACAGTCTTCCACTACTGGTACACAGTGTCCTTCAAGAGAGATACGGCACACTTTAAGCACTCCTCAGGTGTGTACGATAACTCATCTAATAGTCGCGTAGTATTCTCGAACCAGAACTCAGCTCTCTCAGCATCATCCTCAATTTTAGCTCTAAATTCCTTGGCTCCATATTTTCTATGCTTATCCACGGGGGCCTTACCAATTCTTGCCGGTGTCATACCTCGTGGCAAATCCTCGTCAGGTTAGTTAGGGGGCGGGAGTGGTCGTGGTATGTTGGGGCGATTCCTCAGATAATCCCCAACTCATTCATCCATCATGTTAAAGAAGGCGGCTCGGGCCTTTTCCTGGCCTTCAGACATAACCCTTCTACTACTACTAGATACAGCTCATTGTACGAAAGCTGGAGCATGACTCTCGGCTCCCTCAAACTCATCTTGTGTATGATTAGAAGACATTTACTATATTCAAAAATAATTTAAACAATTAAGAGATATCACACTATCAACGTTCATATAATGCCATGTATAGCGAACCTCAATATCCTCTACGATAGTCTTAGAACCGACTAAACCATAGCTCTGATACCACTAAATGTAACACCCCTCACCCGTACCCGATGCCAAGACAGGGCTTGAGGCGTTATCGGTAATTCACCTTTACAAACTAAATCGGGTCACCAAATTTCGTCCAAATTTAAAACCTTTCAAACATGTACACTTCATCCTTTACGCAGGCCTTCAAGGCCTAAAACACACCTAGGGGCAGTATGGGATACAACCGAAAATATTCGATAAACTTTGGTCACTTTAGAAATTTTCTTTACTTTGAAGTGTGACACGCCCATGTGACGGGGCCATGTGGTCACACACGTCAGTGTGGCTTGGGACACGCCCGTGTCCTCTGCCCGTGTGCAACACTGACTTCAACCTCATTATTCTGTTAAAAGCACACGGCCAAGACACACGCCCGTGTACTTAGCCCATGTTCTATACTGACTTAAAATTTCAAGTGCAAGGGACACACGGCTATACCACACACCCATGGGGGTGAGCCGTGTGTCACACACAACCTAGACACACACCTGTGTATCTACCTGTGTGGACCTTATTAGGCCATTTTCCAAGCCTTTGATCACCCTTCATACTTATGGATTACTTTTACACATAATAAGGCCGAAATATACACTTATATATAAGACTTTAATTAACCTCATTGCATGTAAACCTCATGTCATTGGTTTCGTACATGCTAAGTTAATTCTCATCTTGCATTTAAGGAATTCCATGTCTACTTGACATATTTAAGATTGGCTCGTTTTTATAACTCATTGCCAATTAAAACCAAGCCATCATATGTGGGTATAAACATTCATAGAATTGTAGGTCAGTGCCTACTTTGAAATAAGCCAAGTTATCATGGCCATATACAAAAAGATAAGTATAACTTTACATGCCTTCATTTTTGGAAATTCAAATGACACATATAACAAAATACACAAAAGCTCTATACATGCCATTGAACAAACATAGGTATTTATATACCAAAGCTAGTCTAGTTGATAGTGTGTAAACTCTCCAACCGTCTTCCAATCTCTACAAGTCCTCGAGCTCTGAAAACGGGGAAAAAGAGAGGGGTAAGCATTTACATGCTTAGTAAGATTGGAATAACTAGAAAGTAAACTTACCGATTATTTAGCATGCATCCTTATTAGATAATGAAACCAACGAATATGAAAATGGTTTCTCTATCACATGCACTCAATCAATGAGTTAGTCGCATAACAAAACACCATGTAACTTATCTTAGATGAGCTCATCATTCAACATGTCATTTATACATATACTTCGTTTTAGTCCCGTTGAGTTTCTAGGAAATCTCGATAGATTATCCAATCACCGTCAATTCATACGAATGATCATTTCAGTATGCACTCCCGCGAACCTCACATCTTACGGCGAGATTACCAGTCCAGGCTAAATCCCCCGTAATATAAACTCATAAGGTGATGTCGGGATTACCAGTCTAGGCTAAATCCCTTATAACGACAAAAACCTTAATGAGCTCGGATCTAAATTACCAATCCAGGGTAAATTCAGACCCTAATCGGATTACCCGTCTGGGCTAAATCCATAATGCACACATATTCTTCAGGAGGCTCGATCATCTAAGGAACACCCATCCGGGCTAGATCTTTTTCATACTTGAGATCATCGGATCACCCATCCGGGCTAAATCCTTTATGCAACACAAGCAGGATCTCAAGTCATATATAATTCATGGTTTATCCATCGAATCCCCTTTTTAACTTCAACCGAGACATTTTCCAACAAATCATTATCAAAGATTCATTCCATGCATTTTCATGCCATCAATAATGCAATTATCATGCATTCATAAATCATACTATTATGCATATTATGAGTTTACTTTAAGTTATATGAACTTACTCGGTGCTCGTTTCGGTATTGTGTTTCGGTTATTCTGAAACCTTTCGTTTTCCTCAATCGACCTCTAAAATTTGTTCCTCGAGGTCTATAATAATAAAATTAAATCATTAACATATCACATTATACTTTTCGGGTCTAAATTCCACCTCTGGTCCGAATGACCATTTTGCCCCTAGCCTTTCACATTTTTACAATTTAGTCCCTAGGCTCGTATAATAAAACACATGTAATTTCTACCTTACCCAAGCCTAGCCGAACACTTTTCCCTCTTATGGCAGCCCACATTTTCCATTATTTTCATATTTTTTTACCACATATTTATCAACTTTTGCAAAAAAGGTCCCTTTAGGGGTTTTTCATGAAAATCACCTAGGAAAAGATGTTTAACACACCTTCTACTTTCATATTTCTTCATAAATCACCTCGGATTTGAATTACCAATCCAGCTAAATTCAGACCCTAATCGGATTACCCGTCCGGGCTAAATCCATAATGCACACATATTCTTTGGGAGGCTCGATCATCCAAAGAACACCCGTCCGGGCTAGATCCTTTTCATACTTGAGATCATCGGATTACCCATCCAGGCTAAATCTTTTCTGCATCACATGCAGGATCTCAAGTCACATATAATTCATGGTTTATCCATCGAATCCCCTTTTTAACTTCAACCGAGACATTTTCCAACAAATCATTATCAAAGATGCATTCCATGCATTTTCATGCCATCAATAATGCAATTATCATGCATTCATAAATCATACTATTATGCATATTATGAGTTTACTTTAAGTTATCTGAGCTTACCTGTTGTTCGTTTCGGTTATTCCGAAACCTTTCATTTTCCTCGATCGACCTCCGAAATTTGTTTCTCAGGGTCTATAAGAATAAAATTAAATCATTAACATATCACATTGTACTTTTCAGGTCCAAATTCAACCCCTGGTCCAAATGACCATTTTGCCCCTCGCCTTTCACATTTTTATGATTTAGTCCCTAGGCTCGTATAATGAAACACATGAAAATCACCTAGGAAAAGATGTTTAACACACCTTCCATTTTCATATTCGTCCATAAATCATCAAAATACAAGTAACTCATGCATGGGTAAATTTTTAAACATGAACCCTAGCAAGAAATATGGGTAGAAATGGAGAGAGTAAGCTATCGTGATTTCAAAAATACAAAGAACATTAAAAACGGGGCCTGGTTGCACTTACTATTGAGCTTGAAAACCCTAGATATGGAGAACCCTAGAGTTGCGGCTGAATGAGGGAGATGAATGGCTTATTTTGGCTTATTTTTCCCATTTTATTTCATTAAAATGCCAAATGACCAAAATGCCATTAAGTCCTTTCTTTAAAATTTCATCCATGCAAGCCCATTTTTGTCCAAAAACTTAGAAATTGGGAAAATTTCTCTCTAAGACCTTCTAATTTATAATCTAAAGCAATTTCATACAAATTGCTTCTAGAATCCAAATTTTGCAATTTATTCAATTTAGTCCCTAATTTCCAATTGGACACCTTACTCAAAGAATTTCTTCATGAAATCTCAACACATACATATTCTCATGTTCTAGACCTCATAATAATCATAAAATAAATATTTTGATGTCGGATTTGTGGTCTCAAAACCACTATTCCGACTAGGCCCTATTTCGGGATGTTACACTCACAGTCGAGACTGGTTTAGGGTAAGGGGTTCATGGATAGGCAATACCAATTTTGGGTTAATTCTCACCTAAATGACTTCCTAGGGTTATCAGGCTTAGGGTTTATGTTCTTTCCATCTCAAACAGTTGATCTACTAAGAAAACCTTATATAACAATTAATTAATCACACTTCCATTCTCTAATCCCCCATAAGAGAATTAGTTTCTCATGGAATCCATAAACACTATAAACTTGTTAATTAAGATAAACATAAAGAATAAATCAAGAATAAGGTTTAAAAGAATCCTAATTATATTGATTGATTTGAAGCGCAGAAATCCACAGAAAGTTTGGTTGAATCCACAAATTAGATTCTCTATTGAACACGAACAAAATAAATGAAAATAAATTGAAAGCCTAAAAGAAACTGAAAACTGAAAATTAAATTACAAGGAAAATTCTAAACTATAAAAGATGTCCCTAAATAAGTGTTTAAAGAGTCAATTTATAGAGTTAATGTTGGTCGTCGTCCTTGGCCCTAGGTCGACTACCTTTTTTTTTAAATACATTATACTGACCAAAATGCCCTCAACTCGTAATTCTTTCCCGTAAAAGGTCAGCTCGCAACATCGAAGGCAGTTTGCTTGACCTCAGGTTCAGCTTCAGAGGTGTGTCGCGATATCCACTAGCTGTGTTGCGACACCAAAGGTAGTCTTGGAATTCTTATATTCTTCTCCCTATATTGCAAAATTGGACTCCCGTGTTGCAACATGGCGACCAGCCTCGAGCTTTTATGCCTTCAAATGGTGTCTTGCACACTTACTAAGTACGTTAGCCCTCTTTTAGGCCTCCTTCAGCCCCTAAGGTCATAAAATGACTCAAATTACACTTTTTTATTGAATAAAAACTAAATTGGAAAAACTACTTAAAACATAACAGAATTGCTCTTATTCAAGCTCCTTAAATATGAAAACTAGTTTAATCTGCTACAACGAGTTACGGAAAATAAATAGTCCAATTGAAGGTGGAGTTGTGCTTATGGAGATTAATTCAACCTGTAAGATAATAGGTATTGGTACCATTCAAATAAGGATACACAACGGGATCATCAAGACACTATCAAGTGTTAGGCATGTGTCTGATTTAAAGAAAAATCTTGTCTCCCTAGATAAGTTAGAATCGAACGATTGTAGAACCATAAACTAGTTAAGTAGTATTAAGGTATGTCATGGATCTCTTGTTTTGATAAAAGGTTAGAAAACTGATAGTTTATATATTTTGTAGGGTTCAATAGTGACTGATGTAGTAGTAATTTTCTCATTTATTATAAAGTTGGAGTCAACTCAGTTGTTGCATATGCAACTTGGTCATATGGGCAAAAAATGTTTGATTGTTTTGAATAAGAATTTTCTAGTTTCCAAGTTCAAGCATCGTTTAGACCTAGTTAGTATCTTGTAAAGATCAATTTAGGCCCATGATGAGGCCTAACAAATGAGACAAGTTAAAATACAAGTAAAAGTGGAGATTTGTGGAGTGTGCCTCGCATTTTCAAACATTTTGCAGGCAATTGACGCAACCCAAATCGAAGCAGAGCTGACATCCCGACGAAGAAGCACGGGATGTCACGACAACGCGACAATGACATCCTAAAGAGGAAGCATGTGACGTCACAATGACGCGACGTATTCTTTAAAAAAAATGTAGTTGCGTATTAGACTCTCAATAGGATTACTTTTCTCAGTTAAACTTTAATTACACTATAGATATTATAGTCATATTAGATATCTAAGCTTAGCTTATAAAAATGGCCCTAGTGACCCTAGAATAAACATCTTCATAACATAAGATTTTGAAAAAAGATTAAGACAGAGCTTTAAGGGAATTTTGTGTTTTTTAGTCAAAGAGTTTTATTTTCAGGTTTAGGGTTTGTTTTCAATTATCTCCATCTTGTACTATTAGATTATTTGCTCATTAGTGAAATCTCCTTTGCTCTTGGTTTTGTATCCTCTTCATTAGAGGAGTTTTTCCACATAAATTTGTATGCTCAATTTTATCCATTCTTTCTTCTTGTTTATACGAGTTAATCCCCAACACATTTTACTATACATATTACCTTTATAATAATTTACTATTCATTTTTATCATTTTAATTAAATTTATCCTTAAGTCATAGCAAATAATATATTTTAATAATTTAAATAAAATCATATGTTTCTTTTTTTTCCTATCACTTTGATTAAATGAGAAATATTAATTGTTTATGACTTCTTCACAATTCCAGTTTATTTATTTGAGAAAAGAGATTAAATTAATTTACAAGAGAAATGCAATTATTTATCAATAAAATAAAATACAAGTTTTAATTTTTTTGCAGTAAACAATAAAAATTTTATTTTTAGAGGCGAATCCTCATTAGGGCTTATAGGGGCATTGCCTCCCAAAATTTTTTAAAATTTTAGTTATGCCTTTAAAGCTATTTGAAAATTTTAATTAGCCTCGTCACTAAAAGGAAAATTTAAATTATTAGTAAACCTTTGGAAATTTTTAAAAATTTCAATTTGACTCTTTTTTTTTTTTTGTAAACATTCATAATACCTCTAACAACTTTTATAGTTTTAATTAGACCTATTAAAATTTTTGAAAATTCTCACTAAAACCCTCAGTTTTTAAAATTTTAGTTAGCCCAAAAATTTAATTGCAAGATCTGCCACTATTCATTCTATGAGGATAATTTAGTAAAATATGTTTTTAAGTGATTCTACATTACGTCAACCAAATAAAAAAAATCTTACACACCATTTAAATGAATCAAACAGGGTAATGTAGCATAGTTGGAAATGTGTTAAGTAATCTTACATTCTGATAATCTTATTACTAGATATAATCTTACATTTTATAAACCAAACGTCCACTCAAAGTTATATTTTTTCATTAATATGTTGTATTGATCAAGAAAGTTTAATACGAGGATAACTTATTATATTCCAAAATGAAAATAAAAACATTTATAATGGTAAGGTTGAACCATGAGACCTTTAAGATTTTAAGTTTAAGTCCCACAATATGTGGATTTGGTTGTGATTTATTTTAATTTAGATTTAAATATATTTTGATTATTAGTCCAACTAAGCATTACAATGGTTGATTCTGATTGTAATTATTTGGATTAATAATTTTAATTATATTTATGTTTGTAATCTCTTCAAAAATTGAGAAAAATACAATAGAATAAAAAAAATTGGAAAGAAGTGGATAGTTTATTGTTATTTTTTCAGGATAATAATTTTTTATTTTGAACTTGACATCTAGGTTTACTTTGATACTTGTATTTTCTTTTAACCAATTTGGCACTTAAACTTGACAATTAAGTTCATTTTTGTCCTTGAACTTGAAAAAAATAAAAATTTGATGATTTCGCACTTTGAGATTTTGCCTCAAAGTGTCACATTCAGTAATTTAATAACTGGACCGATGGTTAAACAAGTCAAATAATCGATTCTCAATTCAACCAGTTCAATCGATTCAATTGTCAAATTAAAAAATAATTAAAATTAAAAATTAAAAGTCTATAAAAATCTAAAAAAATTATTAAACCAGTTCAACTTGTTCAATTGTTAATTTTTATCTCATTTTTTTTATTATTACCAATTTCAAGAAGTTTTTGAGTCAATCAGTTCAATTCTTTTGTTCAAACCATTATATCAATTAGTTTTCGGCCTGTCCAATCCGATCCTGTTTCAGTAATGCTGGTCACATCATCAAATTTTGACATCCAAGTTCAACGACCAAAACGAATCTAGTTGCTAAGTTTAAGAACAAAAAAAATAAAAATACCAAAGTAGATCTAATTACCAAGTTCGGGCAAAAAAGTATAATTCTATTTTTTATTAGGGAGTACTTTTCCCATGGACTTAGGTTTGTCTCTTAAAAATAATTAAAAATAATAAATTACTACATGGTGTTAGCATACATAGATTGATTATGATTTGATAATGTAATTTCTCATCTCTTATAAAAAATATTATCAAATTCCTTTCATATCTTATTTTTAATTTTTTAAATATATGTTTTTTTTTATAATTTTATTGGCAATTTGTCACATCTCAAAAATGGGGTTAGTAGAATCAGGGTTTATGAAATCAAAAATGTTCACACCTCAATTTATAAGGTATCATTTTGTGTTTGTTAAATAAGAAAGTTATTGGTGTAATGGTTAAATGTTAGTGAAATTTTCTTAAAACCCTAGTTCAAATCCCTTCCCTCATATCAATTTTATTTTTTGAAATTTTGCTCCAAACCTTAACAAGTGTCACGCCTCATTTTAAGAATAAATGTTGTAAGAGTTTAAACAAAATTGAGTATCTAGCCTAGCAGTCAAGTAATGCAGTTATCACTAGAGATCATAAGTTCGAGCTCCCTTCTTCCCATTTTATTATTTTCGGTAAGCTAGGGTAAAGTCACACCCTGAAATAAACATATACAGGTAAGAAATAGGATTAAGTAAGAAATGAGCTTAAGGCTCAATAGTAAAGAGTTAGAGCATCTATCTTAAGGTTCCAAGTTCAAACCCTCTTTCCCCTTTTAATTTCATAAATTCTAAGCAAAAAAATCTCCAATATATATATATATATATATATATATATACTATTAAGTGTCTAAAATAAAAAAGAAATGAGCTACATCTCAACCGTTAAACGTTAATACCTCTCCCCAGAGGTCTAAGGTTTGAGTCCCTCCTTTATTATTTCTAATTTTTCAGCAAACTCATAATTCTAACCCTAATTGCTTCCAATTGTTCCTAATTTGGGCAAATTCCATGTGTCGCCCAAACTTCTTTTCTAATTACAAATTACAACTTGCTTCTTCCTAAAATTCCAATAGAATTAGAATTTCATCATCTTTTTCCTAATTAGATTGTCACCTTGCCCTTCTCAATTCCTAATAGAATTTTGCATTCCCCTTTCTATTTCTTCTATTTGTCTTTTCTTTCCTTTTCTTTACACCAAAATTTCATCTTATTGTTGTTAGTTATTTTTCTTGCCCCTACCAAATCATTCCTTTATTCGTTGATTTCTACCAGTATTTAGATTGTCGTCAAATAGCTTCCGTTATCTTTGCCAAAGATCAATAAGTACATTCGTTTTAATAATTAGATATTAAATTATCATAATATCATTATCCCATTTTAATCTTTTGATTCAATTAATCAATTTCTTCGAATTTTTCTAAATCTTTGATAATCTTGTCAAAATCTTGATACCAATCGTTAATTGTGTATATTTTTCGTTGAAAGAATTAATTTAGGTGAACCGAATCAAAATCGATTGTGAGGAGCGTCAATCAAATCTGCGACAAAAGGTTCATGTTCTTTACCAAGTGAATCGGTGGTGATCGCGTGTAAATTTAAGGTCACATGGTTAGACCACACGACCATATGCCCCTGTAAATCCTAGGCTAGTTCGTGTACCACACAGCCACAACCCTTCCACACGGCCTACCACACAACCGTGTCCATTCTGTAGGGTAATTATAGCATTTGTCACACAATCACAACCTGTTACATAATCGTGTACCCCTTCTAAAAGGTCTTAACCTTCTCACACGGCTGTGTGACCCTTGGTTTACAGTTTTACCCAAAATTTTATGAATTGTGTAATTAGCTCCTGTATAGACCTTGATTTGTTTTTAAACTTTTATTTCACTCAATTGAGCCCCTAATAATATGTATATTTTGGAATCTATGATCTGATTAACATAATTATTATTGTTATATGCAAGATATGTGAATGATACTTGTCTACTATTTATGTATTACTAATAAATTGTTACTGAATATTTTTGTCACTGTATTACTGATTGAATGTTAAGCATGCCTACTGTTACTGTTGAACCAAATACATGTAACACCCCAAAATTTGAGGTTAGAATAATTGAGCTTGGTTTGTTAGGGTCAGTGGTTCGAATGGACCTTTAAGTGAGTTTATGCGTTTTAAAGTCAACAATGAGCCTAGTAGTTCAATGGTTAAGCGTCAATTTTCCTTAGTTCTCGGGTTCAAATCCTCGTGTACGCTAGTGGGAATGATTTTTGTTTTTGGTTTTGTTTTTTAAAAAAATATCTAATTGGCTGTTATTAAAAGTTATTTTAATTATTTTATTTTATTTTTTTGAAAATAAAGAAATCCTTAAAAAAATTCTCACATTTTTTCATACTTTTTCTCACGTTTCCCTCTTTCATATTTTGTTTTTTTATTAGGATAATATTTTAATTTATTAGTACTTTTATATTTTAAGTTATTTTAAGATAACTCTTTTATATCTTTTTAGATTAGAAATTTCAAGTAGGATAAGAATTAGGTTTTAATTTTTTTATTTTATTCCTATTTATTGCGCATCACATGCGCAAGCTAGTTTTCACATTGATATTCGAAATTCAATTGCAAACAGCAAATTGAATTGTTCTTTAACATGCTTGCAATTCTGTTTCTCTTTTCAATTGCGTATTGTTGGTCATTATTGTTCTTTGATTCTTTTTTCTTTGTGCGTTGTTAAGTTTTATCCACCTTTGCATTGCTTCAATTGTTCCAATGTTGTTAGTATTCACTGTTGCTTATCAAGGATTTCGTGTGTTATTTAGTTCTTTGTTCAACAAGTGTCGAATTAGGTTGGTTTTTTAGGGTGTTTTGATCGTTCGTGGGTGTTAAGAATCGCTTAATCAAGTGTGTTTATGAAATTGATGTAATTAGGGGTCGAATTGGTGTTGAATTTCACAATTTTCAACCAATTTTGAGGTGGTTTATGAACCACACGGGCAGCCATACAGCCGTGTGGTCCTGTTTTTACAATTTTTACTCTTTATTCGTAGAATGATTCATTTTAGTCCCTCAACAATCTCTTACATGTTTAAGCTTTTATATACATGTTTAATTGAGTTAATTTTGATGTTCGTTCAAGTTAATTATGTAATGCATTATGTTAAACTCGGAATACAAAACTGATTGGATGCAATATTTGGAAATTGTTTATTATTGTTCCTCTATTTTGAAATTGTATACGAGTAAGTTTGATTATGTTTCTATTAAACTAAGCGGATTTGCAAAAATGTTTATCTAATATGAAAACTAAATACAAGTATGTCGACTTTGTAAATTCATGTGCATTTTGATTTGATATGGTTTACATCTACATTTGGGATTGAGATTTGATTTCGAAGAGAAGGAAGTTTGTATTGGTAGTTTCACTGTACAACTATATTTTTGCAGTTTAACCGCAATAATAAAAGTGGTATACGACCGTATTGAGGTTTGTTCAGATTGGTCTACCATAACCCAAATATTGGTGTGTAGAGGTTGGAAAGGATCTAATATGCCATTATTGGTGTGTGTGTGGGGGGGATTTGTAGAGATGGTGTGTAGCGGTTGGCTAGGTGGGATTTTGTGTCATCCTTCATCTGATTTCGTTATGCATATTTGTTATGTGTATTGATGATATTATGCGTTATTCTGACATGTTTTCTGTTTATGTTTCGAATTTTGCTAATGTAAGTTTGTCCAGTTAATTAACTTTGCATTTAAGGTATTATTCTGTTATTGCCTATTTGTGTTTCTCTTAGACTCACATCGAGCTTTTGTAGCTTATACCTTTAGTTTACTCCTTTTTAGGTAACACTCGTGATTAGGAGTTGGACTCGGTAGTTCAGAGGTCTCAGAATGTCTCGCATTGGTTTGGTTTAAATAAATTTTCATAAGTTTTAAATAAGGCATTTTCAATTGATCTATAAAGGAGACTATAGAAATTGTGGTATGCGTTTTGGCTTTCGGGTTCTGGACTTAAATTTCGATTTCATGCATGGGTTTTCATCTACCGAAATGACATATTTCATGTTATAAGCACATGATTTTAAGGTAATAACCTATGAGTTTTCTAACTATAAGAAAACATCAAACTTTTTCGTTGTTTTGATGAGGTTGATACTTTAGGTTTAAAAACTCAAAGTTTAAGGTATTACTTTCATGAATTTCGAATTATAGCAAAATAACAATTTTTTTGCTGCAATGATGTTTTTTTTTTTCAAAATTTTCGAGTAACAATTTGGTTGATCTGGAATGGTTGTAAATCAATTCAGGAAATACCAACATGGTTAAATTTAATTTTAATGACAATAAAATCATTGTTTGTTAGGTGTAAGTTATGTGTATTTCTGGGTTTATTAAACGAGTGAAATAAATTATTTATGAAATGAAATTTTAGAAATTTTTACAGTGTTTTGATTTGGACCACTTCGATGGCCAATGTGACCTCCGGAATCAGGTTGTAACTTTTGGGGTGTTACACATGTTTAGCATGTCTATTGTTTCTGTACTATTCTATTACAAGCTTGACATATTGCACTGCATGGGGTGAGACAATATGAACGGAGGAAGTACTGGTAGTTTAATAATCTGCAAACACTAATGATTCATCCAAAACTTACTCACAACTTGTCTACGAACTTTTTATCTAAAAATACTGGTGGTTTATCCACAATTTTTATTGACAATTTATCTACAAATTGTTGGTGGTTTATCCACAAACGCAGTGTGTAGGGATAGATGAGTTCTAGGGAACTCTTATTGTGGTATGTAGTGCAGTTGGGTAGGATCTTTTTTGATAAACTTAAATTGCATTGCCATTTATAAGCATTTAAATGAAAAACTATGAATTCTAAGATATTATATTTGAAAAACCGATAATCCGATTTGCTATTCAATTGTGATTATTCTGTGAGTTGTTATTTCTTATGTTTTGTCTACTGTCATGCATTGGTTTTCTTGTAATATGACTCACTTTGAGCTTCTTAAGCTCACTCCGCTTTAATTTCCATCTTTTCAAAAAACCCTCCAAGTTAAGACACAGACTCGACAATCAGAAGGTCTCGACTCGAAAAGTTAATTTTTTTATAAAAGTATTTTAGATTTGTTATTTGCAATTTTTGTTATTCGGAAATTTTTTTTTAATTGTGGCATGGGACTTAAGTACGGGTTTATTCAACATGCATGACATTTATTTTGATTTAGGTTATTGAAATATGGATTATTAATTAATCATGCATAAAAATTTGGTTTCCATTAAACTTATGTTAAGTATCACTTTTTCCGTTGCATTGTTATGTAAATGAAATTGGAAAAACATATAAAAACTGGAAATTGACTTTTACTAAGTAAATTTTAAATTCTATTGTTTTTGGGAAAATTATATCTTTTAGTAAAATGAAGATAACATGCTAAGTATTTCTTCAAAAAAATAAGCAAATATTTTAAACAATTGTTTTACAAAACTCCGATAGTTACTAAGCCATTTAGGTGGCAAATGTAATCTTCTGAATTCGGTATTAACGTGTAGATTGAGTTTGGGGGTTACACAATTGATTTGTAATATCAATCACTCATGAATTTAAATAATAAGACAAATTTTGTTATCATTTTTTTTTTTGTATTATACATAAGTTTAGGATTCAATTTTTATTCTCTAATTTGGTTAAATTATTTTTTTTTTATATTTTGAGTTTTAAAATTTCAATTATGAATCAAATGGTAGTAGTTAAATTTATTAAATCAAATTTTGCTATTAGTTTGATACAATGTGTAAGCTTGTGGTTTTAATCTTTATTCTCTAATTTGATCATTTTTTATTTTTATATTTTTAAAATTTTGATATTTCAATTTTGACTCACAATATATATTAAATTAATTAATTAAAATGATATATATTTTTAATATTATGTAAAAATAAAAAAAAATACATGTGATAATATGGTTGGGGGAAAAGATTTTAGAAATTTGTGGAGTAACTTCCTATATGAAATTTGTTTTCTTTCTTTGAATTAAAAAGAAAAGAAAAATGAAGTAAGAAGCAGTTGTTGTGGGGTATAGTACTATTGGTGTGTTGATATTAGGATATTTTGTGCATGTGCAGAGGCATATGGTGGAGCCATATACCCAACAACAAGTGGAGATGTTCTAGAAAATGAAGAAGAGACACAAAACAAAACAAGCAAAGCCAGGCTGTATAACTAAAATAAACCCCACTTCCCTTAATTACCACTTAGTATCTATGGCTTTTTGGCCATCTGATTTCGACTACCCAACCAACCTCTTTTCTTTCGCTTTCTTTTTTTTTTTTTTTTTTTATTATCCCACATACATTCATTATTATGACTCATTCATAAATCGCCTATTAAATTTCACATTTTTGTTTCTTTTCTTTTTATACCCAACTGCTTCAATTCCCTCATTTTTGGTCTCTAAATATCACCTCATCCTTATATAATTTTGTACATTTTTAGTTGATGATGCTATGCCATGTAATCTAATCTAAATTAATTAATATATTTATATTTAAATAACGTTCAAAATTTTTTTATATTATGATATTTTAATAAGAACATAAAATTAATTAATTTATCATAATTCAAATATAAATTTTAAATATTCTTTAAGCAAGCAATATTTATTTATAAAATTTAATTTCAACATATAAAGTATATTTTAATATTTAAAATATAATAAATACATATTTTATAAAATACATTAAATTATAAATAAGTGTTGAGAATGTTATTTGACTTCAAAATATAAATGTTACATAAAATACATTGTATCCCCAAACGCAAAAGCTCAACAACACTTTTAACTTTAAAATCTGTCTACTTACGGTTTTTTTTTTTTTTTTAAAGTCAAAAGCTTATACCTTCAAAAAATACTTTTAATTTCAAAAACTTAATTAAGCTCAAATTTGAAATTTAATATATTTTAATTTGTAGTATCCTTTGGCCCAACACCCTACCAACTCATTAAGTTGACGTAGATATTTTTTTTTGTGAGTGTTAGAAATTTTTTTTCAAAAAAATTCATGTTGACATCTCAACTAAAATGATTAAGGAGATTAAATTATGTAAAATTAAGGTATAATAACTATTTTTTAAATTTAGATATAATAGAGGGATTAAAATTATATTTTAATTAAATACATAATAACTAAAAGATTTTATATAAAGAGAGGATGTAAGAGTGTTCAAAAATTGATTCCTCAATCAAAACTTCATTTAAATGATTTTTTTTTAATTATTACAAAATTATGACATGTATGGGCGACAAGTACAAACATTAAAAATATTAATATATATTACTTCCTTAAAGAATTAGTTGGAACTTATTTATTATTACCTTAATTTCAGGTTGAAACTTTGATTTTTTTTTTAAATCATATAAATTATTAAAAAGATAAATACTATAGAAAATTATCCTGTACATTGTTAGTAGAATTTTTTAAATTCCACGAAAGAATTAGGGTGTGACAAATATTTTATAAAATGTAATCTATAAATAAAAAATTAAATATATAAATAAATACGACACTTATTATATTCTAAACCCGTTTAAAGAATCTAAAAAAATTTACAATTATATTAAATAATTACCCAAATATCGATGTAACAACATTTGTTATTTATCTTTAAAAATAAAGTTTTAACCATTTTCTAACTAAATTAATATTTAATAAACTGGTAACACCATCATAAGCAATGGATTAATTCTGGGTTGACTAATAATGAGATATTATGAAGCGTGTGTTGTGCGGCAGATGCGAAAGGCCCAGCCAACTTGTGGTGCCTTTCATCCGTGCCTTATACACACTCCAAAACGGTTGAATAATTGCTGTAGCCATTTATTAAATAAAATGACAACTCCATTTGTAATTATTTTGAATAATGCCTGCAATGGGCTCTTAAATTTTATATATAAAGGGTAAATTACATTCAAAGTCACTAACTATTAGTTAGTTTAAGTTTTGGTCACTCAAGTTATAAAAAGATCATTAAATTATTCAAAAAATTTTATTTGAGTCATGAACTAATCGTAAATTTTTATTAAAGTCATCAGGTTGTTAAGGTTTTATTCAAACGACTATTCAATGATCAGTATGGTAGATTAGTACCTATTGATAAGTAGAAGAACATACCTTAAATTTAAGTCAATCTAACGGTCAGTTCGGAGACCGAAAAAGAAAATTGTTTCGAGTTTAGTTCATAGATTTGTGACATTTAAAATTATTTCATGAAAAGAACTGAACTATAAAAGAATTGGGGAAAGAAAACTTTCGATTTGGACAAACAATGCGAATAAATAAGACCATACAATAACGTTTTTAATAGCAACAAATTTTGCTTTTATCCCGTGTCATTCTCTTGGCTGTAATACTTATCAACTACTTAGAAATTTAAAGAAATTGGACACGAAATTAGCCAGAAATTTGTTTCATTATGGCATTTTAAGTCAAACGAAAATTGTTACGTTATTTAAATATTTTAAAGAATAAATAAAAAAATACATCTTTTTAAATTTAAAAGTAGTTCAGACATTTTGAATTTGAAAGCCAACGACCAACTTCTTTGGAAGATAATTTAGGGCTGAAAAAATATTTTTTAAAAATTTATTTTAGAATTTAAGTGTTTATTATTACAGTCTTTTAAGTATTTTAGAGTAAAAAATATTCATTTAAATAATATTTAAATTCGTTAATATTTTAATATTTTAATAAAAATATATAAAAAATTTATTATAATTGTTTTTAAAATTTAATTTGAATATATAATTTATATTTTAATTACTATTATAAATTTAAATATATAATTTTTTATATTTAAAATAAATTTTAATAAAAATAATTATATACTTGATATAAATATTACATAAAATATATTAGAATATAAATAAAGATTAAAGATGTATTTGGTTTCAAAAGCTAACATTTTTAAAAAAATAATGAGAAACAAAACCTAAGACTACAAACTATATTAAAGATTAAACAAAAAAATCATCTTTTTAATTTCAAAATATTTTCCATGATTACTCGTTTTAAAACATAAAAGTATATTGAGTGGTTATTAAAATAATTAAGAGAATGTGAGTTTAAATTTGTTTAAAAATTATATTATTAGTTAATTTAAAATTTTGAAATTATAGATAATAATGGAAATTATTTAAAAATATAAAATTATATTTATTATAAATATAGTATATTAAAAAAATATAATAAAAAATTTAAAATATAATTCACTAGTATGAAACTGATAATGGCTACTTGACTTTTTCTCTCAATAAAAATACAGTAAATTGTATTTATGAAGTCCCCACAAATTTACAAGCACGACCAAATAGCTGACATATGTACTTCGCTGTATTAAATCATCAAAATTAAGAGATGATATTTGATGTATTTTTAGTGTATAAGTCCCACTTCACATTAAACTACTTCATAAATTAATAAATTAATAAAATATTTATAAATTCAAAAATAAATACTTATAAATTTATTTAATTACTGCAAGATATGGAGGGGAGGTTTGAAACTATAAACATTATTTAGGGTCTATACCATAAAATTGATTTTCGACGAAATGAAAAAGACATATGTGGTAGAATCGTAACCATAGAATACGACCCTAACCAAAATGCATACATTTGTCTCATACACTATGGGGATGGTGAGAAGAGATATATTTTACATCCCAAATGGGCAATAATTGGAGATACTATTGTTTTTGATACAGAAGTATTTATTTAATTACAATTAAAATTAATTAAAAATTTTATTTCTCATCTCTTTCTCTATGTATATGTATATAAATAGGAAAGCTTTTCTAAATTGGATTAATTGTATCAAACATCCCCCAACTAATTGTGGAGTTTTTTTAATTTTTTTTCTCAAATGTGGTGGTGTGCAAATGATGTTTAAATTGGATCGAACTAGTCAATCAAATCAACTGGATCGAATTGTAGCTAGGTACCAGTTTGGAGAATATCTTTCAATCGATTAGATCAATAATTGGTATGAACTAGTTGAATCAAGTTTTAATTTTTAATATTTTTTACTTTAAAAAATAATGTTTTTTAATAGGATCGATTGTACCATGGCCTGACCAATTTGACAAGTGATTCAATTCTAAAAGCATTGGTGGAGAGAACAATAATACATAGTTCAAAGGTAATTTTGTCTTTTAAGTTTTTTATATAATAAATCAATTAAGATTTAACTCGATTGGCATTATTGTTATTACAACATCTTAGAAGACATGGATAAGAACATGCTTAAAAGTGTAATATCCTTCACTTTAAAGATAAATAGTTATCATTAGTTTAAGATTGTATAAAAAAAAGTTATTTATATAATATATCTAAGGCATAATGCCTTATTTAGCACTCCAACTTTACAAAAAAAATATTTTAGCCTTCCATTTTAATTTTTCGCTTCTTTTAGTCCTTGAACTTGCATTGTTTGTCTAATCACCAAAAAATTGAAACTTTGTTGGCATGACATCTGTTACATCCCAAAACCAAGCCTAGATGAAATAGGAGTAAAATTTAGATTTTATTTTCTTTAAAAACATAGGGTAAGGGAACTTAGAATGCCTTAAAAATGTTTTTTGTTAAATAATTAGTAAGAATGAGCTTGTTGGTTAAATGATAAGACCTTAGTCTACCCATAAGTCCCAAGTTCAAAATTCCTTGTGAGCATTCAATTATAATATTTTTATTTCCTTAGTTTTACCCCAAAAAAGTGCTAAAATTTCAAATTAGCCCAACCAAAAATCACTTTTTAAAATTTAGTCCTTGATTTAAAATAATCCTAATTCCTAATGAATTTTTAAAACCTATTTCAATTAGGGAAAGAAAGTTTTATAAATAGCCAATTTTATGCAAACCTTAGAATCATACCTAAGAAATTTTTCAAGAAAATACTCCCAAGTTCTTCTTTTTTTCACCATAACCAAACAAATTTTCAAGAAAAAGGATTCAAGGTTTTCAAACTCATCCCTCTCCTTCCAAGTGGAATGTCAACCTCCTCTTCCAAATTAAGGTTTTTGAGTTATCTTAAGTCAGGTGTGGAATCTTAGCCTAAATCTTTGTGTATAATTAAAAATACTAGGAAGTAGAGAACTAGCATGTGCAAACCCCCTATAGGTGCGAGCCTGTGTGCGAGCTAGTGTGTGAGCCTATGTGTGAACCCCCTGTAGGTGCAAACTCGTGTGTGAGCATGTGTGCACGAGCCCTTAACATGTATGTCCCCCTTGAGCATGAACCCCCTTGCATATGAAACCTCCTACTACGAACTCATATGCATAAACATATAGGATTCTTCAAGTGAACCCTAGGTTATACCATGTGAGTCAATACATGTGAGGCACTTGTTGTTATGCCATGCGAGTCACTTGTTGTTATTACATGAGAGTCAATATATGCGAGTCACCTGTAATTATTACATGCAAGTCAGAATATTACATGTGAACCATTGTCTATATGAGTTATATTATTACATGCAAGTCAACATATGTGAGCCAAAATATTACATGCAAACCCTAGAGATATTTGAGTCATTCTATGCGAACTATATGTATGTAACCATGCTTATGCAAACCCTACTTACTGAAGAACGTGAGCCGTATAGTTATGCGAACCATACTTGTTTATTATGCGAACCCTATAACATGTGTAATATATGAACCTTGTATGTGTCATGTGCGAGCCTATATGGAATGCAAACCCTAGGTATTATGCGAGTCTATATGTAATGCGAACCTTAAGTACTATATGAGCTTATATATTATGTGAACTCTAAGAAATATGCGAACCCGATATATGTTAATATGTAAGCCATGTTAACTCTGTAGGTTTAATATGCGAACCCCTGTGTTAACAATATGCAAACCTATAATATGAGAACCCCGAACTTGCGAACCTTAGGTGCGACCCCTACAATCGCGAGCCCTACCTACAACCCTGTAAATGTGTTAGATAATTAGGCTTATTAATTCACATGAAAATCATGTACATGTGACATGAATATGAATGAATGCATGAACACATGCCACTAAATGCTAGTGTGAAATATTAAATATAGCATCGATAAATGATAACAAGCATTACATGCTAAGTATATGTGCATAATTACATGAAAAATGAGTATGGAAGACGGAGGAGTTCCGTAGGAGACAGTGGCAATTTAAGTCCACACTAAAAGTTAATACTGTATGAAGTAGGTGGCAATGTCATCAAAATCAGATAAACTGAGATGATAGTTTAAAAGGCCATAAAAAATCAGGCAACCAAGATGGTAAGTTATTGTAATAAAAGTCATCGCCAAAGATGACAAGTGAACGACCATCATCACCAGAGATCAAATCCGGGATGGTTAGTATTTGTTATGTGATTTAGAGTGTTGAGAAATGCTCGAGGACGAATAGGATGGACAGGTGGGAATTTAATCCTAAAATTAAATTGCAATTAAATTGCATCATATATAAATTGATTATTCATCGATTTATTTTATGAACCATGAAGAATGCTTAGTTTATTACTATGTTATAAATGATATGCCTTGTCATTTTTTTCCGATTATATACAATGGTTCATAATTTAGTGTTAGATTTGAGTAACTTGAATCATTGTTAAAATAAAATACAGTGGTAAAATAAAATAAAAATAAAATTCATATAGAACTATACTTATTTTATTTCACATTGATTAGAATAAAGTGTTTCAACCTTATGACACTTCATCTATTTAACATTAATTAGAATAAGGTTTTTCAATCTATAAATAGATATAGTCTAAAATCCTCTTATATCATTTGAATTTGACATTACTGAATTTTGTTCTCCTCTGCCCATGGTTTTTTCCCGAAAGGGTTCCCACGTAAAATATGTGTGTTCTTATTTTTCTTTCTTTTTGCTTTGCGGTCGTTCTATATTATGATTGTCGACGTTAGTTCTACAAACTGGTATCAAGAGCTTTTCAGGTTGCTTGTCTCGATCACGGTATTGGAAAAAATGAAGTATGACATTCCACTATTGGATCACAACACCAGATTCGCATTGTGGTAGGTAAAGATGAAGACAGTTCTTGCGCAGATGGATTTGGAGAATGCCTTGCTAGGGTTAGATAAGATGTCTTCGACATTGACAAAAGAAGAGAAGAGACATAAAGATCGAAAGGCTTTAACGCATTACAGTTGTATTTGACGAATGAAATTCTTTAGGACATGTTGAAGGAGAAAACTGACGCTGCATTATGGAATAAGCTTGAACAATTATATATGTCAAAAACCCTAACTAGCAAACTGCATATGAAACAGCATCTTTATGCTCATCATTTGAAGGAATGTGTGCATGTGCACGAACACTTAATTGTGTATAAAGAAATTCTCTTAGACCTAGAGGTCATGGAGGTACAGTATGATAAATAAAATTTAAGGTTAATTCCACTTTATTCATTGCCTCTATCTTATTCAACTTTTAGAGATATAATTTTGTATAGCTGCGAATATTTCACATTTGATGAAGTCTATACTTTCTTAACCTCGTATGAAAAGATGAATCATCTTTTGGTTAGATCCAACTCTCAAGGGGTCACATTGTTCGTGGGAGACAAGAACGAAATACTAATGATAATTGTGATAGAACACAGGAACGAAATCCTTGCAGTAAATCTAAGGGTAGATCGAGATCATCAAATAGAGGTAAAACCTGTAACTTTTGTAAGAATAAATGGCACATTAAGTTTGAGTGCTATAAGTTGCAAAATAAGATAAAAAAAAGAGGCTACAAATCAAATGGGAAAACAACCAAAATAATCCAGTGAAGCTGATGTAGTAGAAGACTACAGTAATGGTGAACTTCTAGTTGTTTCTGTCGACAACTTTAAAGTGAGTGAGGAGTGGATCCTCGATTCTGGTTGCACATTCCATATAAGTCCCAATCGGGATTGGTTTACAACATATGAAATTATGCCTGAAGGTGTTGTTTTGATGGGAAATAATACTTCATGAAAAATCGTAGGTATTGGCACGATCAAAATTAAGATGTTCGATGGAGTCGTGAAAACACTTAGTGGCATATAACATGCATCAGAATTAAATAGGAATTTGACTTCATTGAGTACTCTTGATTTATAAGGGCACAAGTACACAGGTGATGGGCGTCGAAACCACCAAAAATAATTCCTACTAAAATAACTCTAAATAGTAGTAAAGAGTGGTAGTAGGGTCAAGTCCATAGGGATTGGATGTCGTAATCAACTTCTATGTTCACTTATAAATAGAATATTCGTTGTGTCAAGGGTCGTGGCAAGAGTCATGCCTACGACTCCAAACATACCTGCAACAAAAATAAACAAGTAAATCGAGAGAGGGTTTGAGAATGTTAAAAATAAATAAATAATCTAATCAGCTTAAATAAATAATTGACTAATATTGAAAGTAAATGTAAATTGGAAATAAATTCAGAATTTTGCAAACAAAAATAATAAACCTTAGCCTTAAACTCGGTAAATTCCGTGTTAAGAATTGATCCTCGAAATTAATCTTCTCCTCCAAACAATAAACTGGTTATAGCAGTTAAGAACGTACTAACCACCAATCCTTCCTTTCGTATCTGGTTCCGGTACGACCTGTAAACCAACCCTTACCGATTATCTAACCGAGATACATGTGTTCCCGATCCAAGATTCTAACAGCCTTGCTTTCTGAAGAGCCCAACTCAAATCAACGGCCTCAATCGCGTGGGTCATTTAAACCCGATCACTTATTCCTTGATTTGTTCTCGAAAATCTGAATACAGCACGACCGACTCGTTTCTCCAACTGTCAGCAAACACGACTCCAACCCAGCGTGCACTTTGACTTGAAATCGAGTTTAACTTTAACAGATGATTAGTCTATCCTGATACTTAGGAAAAATGAATACCGATTGGATGAATTTTTTAGCATGAATTTGTATCTCACGATTCCCGACCGGAAAAAACACCAGCCTAAGGCTAAGATGAAATTTAGTGAAGCATGAAATTATTCATGCTTTGTAAACTTTGGAAGGTGGCTTGATGGTTATGGCAAAGAATGGGAAAGAAAGGACTTGGAAAGAAATTAACCCAATTTTGTAAAAGCAAGAAAAATGCAAAGGAAAGTAGCAGAATCTCATGCCAATTTGAAAAACAAAATAGAATAATTCTATTCCAAATTGAAGCAGGAATACAGAACTCATTGATGATTTTCCAAAGAACACTAAGGCCCTATTTATATACATAAAATTTACTATTTTTGGCCTTAACTAATTCAACATAAAATCAAAATAAAATAAAAAATAAAATAAGACTTTCTCTTTTTGGCTTTTTACAAAGTCAAAAATTCTAATGAGTCCTTAGCTTTCTCCATATGTTTGATTCGGCTTCATTTTGTTGATTTTGTTTTAATTTGGTCCTTTTCTGCTCGTTTTTGTTTCTTAGCGTCCCAATTGCATCCTTGACAAGATTAAAACATAAAAGTATCAATTTAGTAATGATCAATTCAGAAATAAATCGAATTAAACACAAAATAACATGCAAATTAATATGCTATCAACAACTGAAAGCGGAGTTCTAAAGATTAGCAAGGGTTCCCTCGTTGTGGTAAAAGGGAAGTGAAAGATAGCCAAGTTATATGTGTTACAAGGTGCAACTATTACTAATGATGCAGTCGTCGCTTCCTCTTCCTTTTCAGATGATGATGTTACTAGACTTTGGTATATGCGTCTAGTGTTGGGAAATGTGTCTATATTGTAGTAAACATGTAACTACTTTCTATTTATTTGAACGATGAATAAATAAATAATGTTAAGTTCACTTTTCTATCTTTTATATTTTGCATGCATAGCAAAATTGTGACAACCAAATATTAGTTCATTGATAGTCTAATTTCAAGCTGAATATAAGTGGCATTGTAAGAACGTTTATATTGCGAGAAAAACAACTTACTTCAGTAGATAATCTAAATAAATTTGTAATCTCGTAAAAGAATCAAAGTGAGAATTTGATTCAAATACTGAGAAGGATTATTATGTCAACTACAATTCCAATTGGGGAGATGACTAGTCTTGGCTATCAGAGCAGTTGACTCTACTGGTAAAGACATAAATGTATTCATTGGTAGAATGATACATTGGACTGGACCTAAGATGGATTAATTCTGAATTCGTTTATGAATTAATTAACTTGTGACGTTCATGGTGTGATTTGCCTAAATCCTGAGTTAGTCACTGACAATGGGTATGCGACTCATGTGCTTTGATATAGGTGGAGGCTTATGCTCTAAAGATGATTGAGCCCATAGCCTGTATGTTGGGTAAATGACTTGTGTATGGCATGGCTCTACTCATAGATCAGTTAAAGAGTTAATGATATCCTCTTATCATCATTGTGTGGATTGATAAATATTGAACGTGGCCACGGGTTACTTGTTCTCAAACGAGCAATTTATCACAGTCATTTGTTGACAATGATTATATTAATCATTAAGAAAATACGATGGTGACAATGAAATAAAATAAAATTGTATTGAGTGAACGAATTTAACTCAAAAGAATCAATGATACCATATGAAGGTAACAAACACGTGACGAGGTCATTAGATAAAGTGCAGTTGGATGAATTACTTTCGTAAATAGTATACAATAAGGAGATTTCAAACATGATACTTCTTGTGGACTGAATCCATGATTAAGTAATTGCAAATTATCAGAACGATGCTTTTGGACATAATTTCAATCACTAGAGCCTAACTGTATGTGTCTAATTGGTTCCTCCGCTACCTCAACAAAAGCTCGATTGGACTGCATTTGAATCAAAAGAAATTCTACGAATTTGGAAATAATTTAATTGAGTCGATTTATTCGATGTGGAATTAAATTAGGTGACCGTGAGAATTGTTTAACTAGAGAATTTGATTAAATAATTTTCTTAAAAAATTAATTTGGAAATCTAAGTAATTTTTTGGGAAAATTAATTTTGATCAAGTAAAATTAAATTAACTAAATTAATTAAAATATACATATGATTTTTTAAAAATTAATTTTGAAATCAAACAATTGGCTCAATGGGTAATTGAACTTGAAAATTGGACATGAGATTGTAAATTGGGCTCGGAAGCTCAAAACCGATATTAAGACCCAACAATTGGCCGTATTGGGCCCAGTATGTAAAACCGGCCAACGGCCCAACCAGTGGCTAGATCGAACTGGCAGTAACAGAGTTGAGTGACTCGAGTCCTTGTTAAAATAAAATACTATAGTAAAATAAAATAAAAGTAAAATCCATATAGAACTATACTTCTTTTATTTTACATTATTAGAATAAGGTGTTTTAACCTTACTACACTTCATCTATTTGACATTGATTAGAATAAAGTTTTTTAAGATATAAATAGATATACTCTAAACTCCTCTTATCATTTGAATTCGACATTAGTGAATTTTCTTCTCCTCTTCCCGTGGTTTTTTCCCGAAAGGATTTCTACGTAAAATCTGTGTGTTCTTATTTTTCTTTCTTTTTGCTTTTCGATCGTTCTATATTGCCATTATCGATGTTCAACTTTTACATTTAGACTCACACTGAGTTGTTGTAAGCTCACTCCCCCTTTCTTTACCTCTTAGATAGCACAGAAAACTAGAACACTAGATGATATCGAAGGACACTCAGATTAACAAGTTATTTTAATTTTTTTCCTATTATGAAGTTTTATTTATGTTCTTTCAAAATAGTTTATTTTCAGGTTGTAATTATTATTCCGTGTTTTTATTTTAGGTTAAAAGTAGTTTAGCTTAGTTTTTTTTTTATTAAAAAAGCATGATATTAAATAATACTATGATATGTTACGTGCTATTTCAGTTTAGAAAACTATCAATTTTATAAATGACTTACGCTGTTCTATTTTTAATAACTAAAGATTTTGGTAAACTCTTTTCACAAATATTAAGAGAGGCTTACAAGATCACTTCAATGATCGAATGTAACACCTTCGATTTAGCCGAAACTCCTAGGCCGAGTCGAGGGTGTTATAACATCCACATGTATGCTACATAAGCAATTAATTAAATTTTAAAGAAAATAAAATATATTTTTAATAATTTTTAATAATTTTTATTTTTAAAAAATGTTTTTTTATAATTTTCTTTGGATTTTTAAATTATAAATTTAATTAATTGTTGATATGATATCCAGGTGTATGACATGTCAACAAAGTTAACAAACATACTTTTTCATTCATTTTGGAGTGATTTGACACAAAACGCAAATTTAATGGTTAAAAGAGGCGAAAATATAAATGAAAGGCTAAAATAATTTTTTTTTGTAGAGTTGGGGGGCCAACTAAATTATTATGCTCATATTTAAATAACCTAGAAATTCTATCATACGCTTGTGCATGTGGAAACAATTTATTTAGAATACAAATGTGAAATGCATGGTTTGAAACTCATTAATAATATATGAAATATGTACTATATTTGAAAAAAATAGATTGAATTATGAGTAAAATAAAATTTAAATACATAAACACATCAGATTAATAATAATAAATGAGTGCAATCATTTATGATGGTGTTATTGTCAATCTCGAGTTAATGTTTGGCTAATTTGTGACACAAACTGAATTAACAATATCATTAGTATACACAGTCGATGGAGATAATAAAGTACACACAATAAAACTAAAATGTATAAAAAAAATTAAAATAAAAGTTTGGTTGATAAATATAAAATTTTCCTAATGTAATTGGCATGGGTTCAAAACCCATTTTATGCATACTTTTTATTATTTAAAAAAAATAAAAACTAAAGTGCTTTAAAATAATATAACTTATTTTAAATATGAAAAGATATTGTAATAATTTTCATAACCGAGTTACTTTTTGACTTGTGATATCAACTTAATTAATAGCTTAAATAATAATATAACTTAACACAAATTATTCTTTAAAAAAATCTAAAAAAATCTGACTCAATTAAATATTATTATTTTTTTAAAAACTACTATTACTTTTTAAAAAACAACCATTTGGCTCCATTTGGTTTTAAGAAACAAAGGTTATTTTCTTTTCTTTTTTTTTGAAAAATTAAAGAAATGCGTGTTTATTTGAAAATTTTAAAAACAATTTTTGAAAAAAAATAAAAATATGTGAATATTAGAAAGTAAAAAATTTATTATTTTCACTAAAAAAAGTTTTGTAAAAGTGAAAATAATAAAAATATGAATTATTCACTTCAAATAAATTGATTCGGGTTCAAACCAATATAAATATAATTTTTTATTTTATTTCTTATGTTGCTATTAAAAAAAAAAAGTTATCAAAACAAATTTTTATATCTATTTGTCAAACGTGTTATCCAAATTTTAAAAAATAGAAAGCAAAAACCGTTTTCGCAAAATGAAAAATGAGAATAGAAAATAATTTCAAAAACCGAACCAAGCCTTAATTTTTTCGAGAAAAAAACAACCACTAATTTTAAAAATAAATATATGTTTTTATAAATATTTTAATGTTTAATAATAATTTTGGTACAATTTTAAATATATATTTTAAGAAATACCAACTACTTAGATTTTAAATTTGGACTAAAGTTTTAATTCAATATTAAAAGTATGAATTTTTATGAATTAAGTATTTTCATCAACCTAAAATTAGTTGGTGCATACTAGAGATCTATAGTGCTAGAAAATGATATTAATATTTATTTATTTTTTTAATATGTTAGATTAAAATAAATAAATATATATATACTTAAAATCTAAATCTAATAAAAAATCTAACCAATATAATTTTAATAAAAAGATTTAAAAAATGAGAATATAAAATGTGAGGTGTAGCTGGCGGGCATCTCGTACTCATTGTCATGATTCATGAAAAATGATGTTGAACATCATCATACACCGTAGCTGTCCCCATCTGATGATGATCATACGGCTGTTGTATCTTCAGCATCCCATGCCAATACGACATCCATCATCATAATGTAAAGACATGGCCAACATTGCATAGCCCCATCAGCATCTCACATCAAAGGTAGGTCCCCATCACTGTCCTAACAGCGACACCAAGATTTTTTTTTTTTTTTTCTTTTAAATGTACCGATGGGTCCCCTTCTACTTCTACTTCTACTTATTTATTTATTTATAAATTCCAAGCACAAGTAATTTGGCATTTTAATATCATTACGCATCCATACTGCACGCCAAGTCACGGACCAATAATTAATTAGCTTTTGTACTCATTACCTAAACGTTTACGTGGAAAAAAGAGACTGTGACAGTTGCTCTGTCACCGCATCCAATCAAAGAGGAGAGGGGTTTTGTGTGGGCTTTTGTGATTGGATCTGAAATCCTTTGACCAATGAATGTGGAGCGTGCTCCCACGTCTTAGGTTGGGGAGTAAGATATGTGGGACCATTAACGAACAAAAAGGTTAAAAAAAGAAAAAAAGAAAAAGAAATTGAAAGGTATCCAATGAGTAAAGAATCCTTATCAACGTTCCACGATAAAAGTGGTGATTAATTTTTTATTTTTATCCAATATTCCGCAATTTTGAGAATCCAGCTTGGATCTTTTATTGTAATATATATATATATATATATATATATATTTTTTTTTTGTGTGTGTATACTCTTCTCTTCACCTACCAAATTTGAACTCCCAACTTTGTTCAATAATATTAAGCAAAAAAAGTTTAATTTGTTAATACGTAAAAATTGTGATGAAAAGATTAAAGTGATGTTAAAAAACTATTTAAATAAATGAAATATATTTAATATAAATTATTTGTAATTCCTTTCTTCTTCTTCTTTTGGTATTCTCTTTAGGGTTTATGTATGATTAAAAGAGCAAAGAAATCAGATAATAATATGATTTCATTGTTAGAAATGGAAGTAAATAAAATTTTGAAATACGTGACATTGATGTATAACAAAAATGCATGAATGATTGGGGCAATTTTGATATAATATTAATGATATCAATACTTTAACATTTTATGTTTTATTAATTGTTATACACATGTGAACCGAATATAATATATATTCAATTTATGCTTTGGATGCTTTTGGATATATATATATATATACATATATAATACCCTATTAACAAAATAAATGTTTATTTAAATTAGTTTGTATCGATATTATTATTATAGATTCAAACACATTAACATGTGTTTACTTTCTTATTTATTTGTCGGAAAAAATTATTAAAAATTTTAAACATTGTATTTAAAATAATTATATAAAAATATTTTTAAAATATTTAATTTCTTTTAATAATAAATAAATAAACTGAAAAATATAAATATAAATATAAATAAATTTTAGAAAATAAGCTTACCTGATAAGATTAGAACATACAATTTTAAAATTCTCAAACGACTTAATTATTTTTTAAATGAAAAAGTCTCTTTGACTGTAGGTTTATTATGGATGAAAGTACTTGGCAAATTGCTTAATTTAGTCCATATAGATTAAAAGGAATGAAATAATGTCAAATTTCATTTATTAAATTTCCTAATTAATAAATTGAATATTTTGAAAGTTTTTATGTTTTTATAAATAAAATATTTTTGTTTTAAGTTAAATTGTTAATGGAAAAACTAATTTTCAGATAATATTTTAAATAATAAATGTTAAATCTATTATATAGTTTCACCTTATTTGAATCTTCTTAATGAGATTCATTTACCAACAAGTGTTAAATGTAAGGGTAATACACATTGCACTCCAATTGAAAGACTTAAATTAGAATATTGGAGACCATATTGTTAGAAGAAACAATCATAAATCTTGAAAAGATTAGTAGACCTTAAAATGGATTCAAAGGATAACTTAATTCTATAAACAAAATAAAATAAATTTCGTTTAATAGTAGATGAATTAATTTAATCTAATTCTTATAATAGAGACTTAACCCTTGTTTGATAAACTATTGAAAAAAACAATTTACCTCAAAGTTAATATTTTTAGTAATTTTTTTAAACATGCTTGACAATCTACAATAAAAACTATTAGATGAAATTTTTCTAAAAAAAAAAAAGTGAAAAATGATAATTAGATATGTCTCTTATCACTTATACAGAGAATATAAAACATAGGTTAAGAAATCTAATAACCATATTGAAAATAATCTTCAATGAATAAAATTAAATATATCAGTTGAATAAACTATTAAATTCCCTAATTAAATATTCTATCGTGAATCTGAAACATCATTTATTTATAAATTGATTACTTAAATTTAGTAACCCATGATAAATTAATTAAATTAATTTGATAATTAAACTTGTTAGATTTATGAATAATATAATTAATTATGTGAAATAATATAATATAAAATATGAAAAAAGAAAAACAATAATACATGCACATATTTTGATTTCCATTTTCTTTATTTTTTGGAATAAAATTTTCAGTTTTTTTGTTATAAATTTTATGATAATCTCGTGTTTTCACCTACATGTTAATATGTGTACAAAAAATTATCATTTGATAGTCGCATTAAATCCAAAATAAATTTGGAATCGAACCGAATAAACTATGGATTATTAGGGTAAGCACAGTTTGCCTTTATATTTTATCCCTTAAAAGAATTTTTTTTTTTTACCAAAATAAAATAATTATTTTTCAACCCTTCAACTTAAAAACGTTTAGAGCAAGAATGGAAAGGGATAAAATAATTAGGAAATATGGGACAAAATATAAAGCATATTCCTCCTTTTAACAATTTAATTTTAATATTGAACAAAGAAACAAAGGGAAAGTCCTGATATTTTCAAAGAAGTTGGGGGGTTCCAAAATGAATTAATCCCAAAAAAAATAATCGCCTTCATTTTTCATATTCCCCCCTTCACTCCCTTTTTCCCCCCTTCTCTAATTTTTACCCCTACCATTTCTTTCTGCTTCGTAGTTCCCCGGCCATGAAGCTACATGAAGAGTTCAGACTGTAACAAAGTATAGTAATTAGCAGCCTCATCTTCAAGTTCCCATAATCCATCACACAATGCAAACCCATTTCCTCCATTGTTGAAACCTTCTTCCAACTCAAAAACTTCAAAGCCAACATCACTACCACCACCGCTACCATCTCCATCTCCATCGCCATCTTCTCTATTTGGAATCCCCAGCTCATCATCAGAGGCTTCAAGCAAATGTCTTATGACTTGCTCTTTATCATCATCATCATCTTCTTTCAAGGAACAAGTTGCTGATGTGCAGTCTTCTAAGCTGAAGGCGGCGGTGGCGGTTTCCTTGTCGGGGTTCGAGGGCGATGGTGTTGCTGGTTCACAAAGAGGGAAAGGGGCATCCAAAACGGAGTCCGAGGAGAGCTGTTGCTGTAAAGTGGTGATGAGGGGGGACAAGTCTTGGCTGGGCTCATCCTCTTCGGCTTCAAGCAAAGAGAGTATGTGACTGTAAGACTTATGGCGTTTTGTTTCTTCAACATGTTCTTCGTTTGAGCTCTGGGTTTCTTCTCTTTGGCGCTTTGGTGTCGGCTCCTCGGCCATTGCAACACACTAAACCAAAAAATAAATAAATAAACACTGAAAGTTGAGGAAACAAAGAAGGGAATCGTGAGGTTAAGAAACAGAAGAGAACGGGGGAAGAGGATGAGGAGAGAAATGAAGGGTGGAAAGGGTTATATAAAGAAGGGAAAGGAAAGTGGAGTTGCGGTCAAAATGAAAGCAAAGAATATTTTTTAATACACAAAAACCAAATGATCAAATTTTAGTTTTTGGTCCTTTCACTATGCTTAAATTTAATATTTAGTTTTCGTATTTTAGTTTGATCTTAGGAGCAAAGTCATGAATTCTGTATAAAAAGCCTGGAATAAAATTATAAAAATTTAAGAGGTTAAAAAGTTAAATTTATTTTTTGAATTTATAAATTTTGTAAAACAGAAAAAAATATATTTATTTCACCTTTGTTTGATCTTGTATTTTTTTTTTTTAAAAATCTTCGTTACTTAATCTAAATAATTAATATGCTAACTAATTTGATTAAAATAGGATTGAATATTTTTTTTAAAATATCCTTTGTAATACCAAAAACTTATCAGTCAAATCTTAGCATTAAATCTTGGGGACTGATAAAAAATTTCAATTTTTAAAGAATTTATAACAACTTCAAAAGTCCTAAAAGCCTCATTAAAAAAAATTAAAAATTTTGAGAGGACCACTCCTACTGTTGTCCCACCCGTACACGTCAACATGATGAGTACAAGTAAAAGAAATTGAAATGCTTAAATGTTAGCTATTTGAATTAATTAATACTATTATAAAAATAACAATAAAAACTAATTATTTAATTTGAGTATAATAGAGGGATGAAAACCGGAAATTGACGCAAAACAAAATAATAGTATAAAGTGGTGGTAATACAAGACAGAGATGAATGATTACTATTGGGTGAAATGAGTTGGCCCCCCTTGATTTTGAACCGTTAGATTAATGATTCGTGGTTCCCAAGGGAAAGAATACTGGAAAAGCTCAAACATAAAAGAGAAAAGGAGCAGTGGATTTTTGTACACTACATTGACGTGACATACGAAGAATAAATATTATATATATAATGATGAAACAACAAAAATTTACTTACAATATTAATATTCTTGAAATTCTAAAATTAACATCTTCACTGTTTTAGGTTAAAATAATATTATTAATTAATACTGTTTTGACACGTGTCAAATCAGTCGAAGTCAAGAAATTTCAGAAATATGCTTATTCAATTACAATAAAAAGTATAAGAGTTGCTTGAACACAATGTCTAAAAGTTCATGCTAAATGCATTTTGGTATGGAACTTAAATAATTACTTGTATCATGAGTTTTACTAGTGAAATTCTTTTCTAGGTTAAGTTTAAGTCAAGGATGGTAAAACTCTCTTTTTTTTTTCTTTTTTTTTTTTTTTAAAGTGGGGTGTATTTCTTTTTTGGATAATTGGTATTGAGCTCTCTTTATTTTATATATAAATTTTATTATTCTACCTTTGTATGTATAACTATTAAAAAGGTAAAAAAAATATAAAAATATGTATTTTATATTTAAATATTTGTTTTGAAGAATTATATTTGAATATTTATTTGCCTTTAAAAGATTGAAAGTTTGCAAAAATTAAATTAAAATGGGGTAAGAATAAACACATGTAACATTTATGGAGGTGATAGTAATTTTTTAAAAATTAAAAATATGAGGATCACAATTTTAAAATAGTAATGAATTTGAGAATAATATTTAAAATTGTATTATTATGTGTTTCCCGGTCACTCACTTGCCATATTTTACTACCAATTTCCGAAATTTCTTGTGTGAAATGTGAACATGAATTTTACAAACATGTTAAATCTCATATATATAAATTATATGGTTTTTGTTATGATGTAGCAAAACATGGATCAAAACCATATATAGTCATAAATATTAAATTAAGATTTAAGTTGAGTATATTGCATTATATACCAACCGAAGCAATTGGATATCATGTGATTAAGTTAAAAATTAATTAATACAATAGTACAATAGCATAATTTTTTAAAAAAAAAAAATGAAAATTTCAGTTAAAAATGGATGTTGTTACTTTTAGAAAATTTTGAATAAAAATACTGGGATTTTTAATTATGTTTTAATTCATTTTCTGAAAATATAATATTATGATTTATTAAAACACTTTATTTAATTATGTTAAAATGATAATTTAAAAGAAGGGGAAGATGGTTAGCCAAAATGTGAAGAGAAATAGAAAGAGTATAAAGAATAAATTACTTTAAAGAAAAAGTCATAAAAAAAACAAAACCAAATAGAGAGGTCTTTTGTTATTATTCAAGATTTAGGAAGCTTCGTAACACATCATGCCCCATGCAACATTGCTAAGATGATCAATCACTACTTGTACGTTTCCTAAAAGATTCTTTTTATATAATACACTCATTTTTTCAAATATATAAATTAATAAAGTTGGAAAATTCTAACTTCATTTTTCAAATTTCATTTTGGTGTAAATTGATTTTTTATAGAGTTAATATTTGTTATTTTACAAAAAAATAATAAGATTTTACTCATTTTCTAATTAAATTAGTGTTCGATTGACTTATAAGACTAATATAATTAGAAACTTATATACACTAAATTATGCCACATCTAATATAACATAATATTTATTGAAAATTATGTTAATTAGAATCAAAATGATAAAATTGAAGTTTTGGGATGTTAGTAACTGTTTTATTTCTGGATTTAATTTAATTTTAAATTATTTTTTACAATTTTATATAAAAAAGATAAAAACACATTCATAATAATATTTCTTATTTTTTTAAATAAGAGGGTGTTTGATTGACTCCTTATACTATCTCAATTAAGCACTTTAATTTAATAAAGATAAAGATGAATGAATGAATTAATTACATCATACATCTCAAAACTATGGGTTAAATTTTAAATTGATCCATGAACTTCAAACACATATCAATTAAAGCCTCAAACTAAAGTTTTGTTCTAATCAGGTACTTCGGCACTAACCGGCAACTTAGATATGAGCATTTAAAAAATATTTACTAAATTATATGTAAATAGAAAGAACCATGTTAGATCAAAGCTAAAATTTAATATCAAAATTGATAGTTATACAATGAAATGACTAGATTAAACTAGTAATTTAATTTGAGGATTTAATTGAAATATTTTGAAATTTAAAAACTCGTGACATGTAATTAACTCTAAATGAATTGATGTGACATGAAAGGAAAATTGAAGCCTAGTTTCCTTGAGATCTAGCCTGCCAAAAAGGTTGAATATTAAAAGATTTAGTTTAAAATTAGTTAACATGGTATTTAAAAAAGTCTAGTAGAGGAGTGTTTTTAAAAAAAGTTAATTAATATTTTATTTATAGTTTAAGTATGGTAATCCATAATTTTAATCATCATTTCATTTTATTTTATGTAATTGTAATAGCAAAATCCTTTAAAAACAAGTATACTTTATGCATTCATACTTTGGGAAATTAATTGGCCAACATTTTTTCTTTATTAAGTCGTGCTTAGTCATGAGTAATAGAAAAAAAGAAGAAGAAGAATTTTACATCTTTGTAAACATAAAAAGACTTTGAACAAAGTGCTTATTTTAATAGTGTAATCAAAGGTATCATTTGACCGTACTGGGCGTCCCATCTTATTAATTTAATTTTAGTGATAATTAAGAAACACTTTATTTGTTGCGTGTCTTCACCAATTTTTAATATGATTTCGTTTTTCTTCATCTACTACTTTTTCTTCTTTTATATATATATATATATATAATTCTGACTCAAAATTTTAATAAAATTTAAAATCTAATTGAAATTTTAAAAACAAAAAAATAAAAATTAATCAATTAAAATTTTATTGATCAATTAAAAATTGACATGTATAATCGTTTTAATAAATATATTTTTAAATAATTATTTAAAATAGTAAAAAAAAATGGCATTAAGTTAAATAAGAGAAAAGATAAAGGCCATCGCTTCTTCTAATTTCTTCCTTCTTCCTCATACTACGTCGCGAAATCACCGCAAACCATTTATGAAGCATCAAGAGAAGCCACTTTCTTTCGTAAATGGCACAGTCCAAGCTTACAGTTCCCCACTGATTCCCCACCCGAGTCCCTTCTTTATTCATATGCTGAAGCTTTCAATGGCTTCACCGCTTCTCTCGATGAAGAACAACCTGAGTCTCTTAGCAAATTGGAATCGATTCTGGGTGTATGAATATACTATTTGCACTCTCCACCCCACTCGTTCCCCTCAATTCCTTGGCCTTGAATATAAGAGCTTCGACGATGCAGGCATGCCAGAAATTCCTTCCAAGTGGCAGGGCGAGTGTGAGTCGGGTCCTGATTTTGGTCCAAAGTTTTGCAACAAGAAACTCATCGGCGTTTGGAGATTTTTGAAAGGTATGGCCACCGATGGTGGGATTAGCAAAAAAGAAAAAATAAAAAAAACCCAGAGATCGCTGGTGGTGGGTTTGGCACGACGTAAATGTGACTATTGGTAAAACAATCACTTAAACAAAATTTAACTATCAAACTTTGATCGGGGAGACTTGATTGATTACTATTTCATTTAAAAAAAAAAAAAAAGAAGCTAAATTTTATTGAAGAATTAAAAGATTGTTTTTAAATTTTTAGGGGATATTTTTTTACTAATAAGTCTTTTGTAAAATATACCCTCAACTGCTTTAAAAAAATTTAATATTTTAATCAATCCGATTTAAATATAAATTAATAGTATTGTAAATAAATCTTGTCAAATTTGATATTTAAAAATTGAATCAATAAAATAACTTTAAAATTAAATAAAAAATAAAAAATAAAAAGTAAAAGTAAAATAATAAAAAAAAATTAAAAGAGAATATTGTTTGGGCGGTTTTTGCTTAATTCTAAAGTAAAAATGAAAAGAAAGTTGGATGATTGTTAACACAAGAAAATGCAAAAAAAAAAAAAAAAAAAAAAAAACCCAAATTTCATCATTGAGTTTTGGATCTAAATCACGTGTTGCGTTCATTTTAAACAATTACCTCTTAAAGAAATTGCTTTTAAGAATATTCTTTTAAAATATTAAAATCCTAAACTTAAAATGTAGTTTTAAAACAGTGTGCTAATATTTTCATGTGTACTAGCTCAATTAAAAAACTCTTCCCCTCTAATGTCTTATTTTAGATCCCCTATTACCTTCTAATTTAATATTTAATTCTATTTTAATTTATAAGTTTGTTGTTCTTTTAAAATAAACTTTTACAACATAATTGATTTATCTTTTATGTAATATTAACAAATATTAAATTTTTTTTTTAAATTCACGTCATACCACTAAAGGTGCTAGCAATATTATAAAAATAGAAAAAAAAAATACATTAAATAAAGGGATTAAGATCAGCCTTAGGCTAACTCTTTTCTATTTACGGTTGTTTTTTTTTCTCTCCAAAACTTAAACATTGAATTGTTTACTATATTTTTATTATTTATAAACAAATTTATAGGAAACCCTAATTTGTTGGCAGCGTTTTATGGAATAAAGAGTTAATATTAAGAAATAATGAAAAGAGGGATGTTGCCAAATCTCGGTGTTGTTATTTATTAAAGTTTTGTTGGGTTTGACTGAAAATGAAAACTTGTGATGATGATCATCAATTTCCATAAAATCGAAAATTAAAAAAAAGGAAACCTTGATTTACTTCACAACTTGCTTAATGAGAGAGACATCTATTGTAACTTTGGGTTGGTTGATTTAAACTAGTATTATTAAATTTAAGAAGCCCTACTTGGTCTTGCTTTAATTTCAAGTTATAACATATAATATCTTTAAGGGATTATTAATAATTTAACAATGTTTTTGTTTGATAAAATAGAGTAAATTTTTTTTTACACAATATTAATTATTATAAAAAAATAAAAACTCTAAATAATTAACAAAATTAAAATTTAATCCTTATACGTCATATTAGTCACAATATGATTACAAATAAAAATAATAAACAAAAAAAATAAAAATAAAGTCATACACAATTTTACCTAATTGCTCTAGCATTTAACATATGCTCATTAATTTGTTTATCCATGACTAACTTTTTCATTATCTGAATCGAAATTTGAATCTATATCATTAAAATTATTAGGATCTTCTTCTTCTTTGTCCTCTTCAAAGTATGAATCATCCCAATTCTACCAACAAATGAAGCTATGAAGTATACAACATGTTACCACAATCTGACCTTTTTTTTTAGACTATATTGAAGTGGTGTGATTAATATGGGGAAAATTTTTTTATAGTAGTAAATATCCTATCAACCATATTTTAAAGCTTTAAATATCTTAAATTAAAGAGTTCACAAGTCGTCTCTAGTGCTTGTGTTTAGCTTTATTCTTTCAAATGATATTGTACCCCACGATATGATGTGAGAGAACATTTTATATCTACTTAACCAACTTTGTGGATTTTTGGATGTAATTTTTATAATTACATAATAAATATACAATTATATTTAAAAATATATATTTCATAAAATTAAAATATTTTATTATATTATTGTATTAAAATATTTTTTTATAAAGTTGTATGAAAATAATTGGTAATTGCTTGTAATTATCCACGTAGTTATCTCAATTCTCAGTCTCCCCCCTAAGAATTGTAGAGTGTAAGTAGAGTGCTCTAATTACACTTCATTCTAAAGGACCCATCAATTGAATGATTATACAAATATATCACTCTTGTGTAATTACAAATAATTACACCCAAATCTAATAATTAAGTGGTTTTTCAAACACTACCGAAATGTATAATATATATATATATATATATATATAAATTATGTTTTTCGCATTTGAGATGGGGTCAAAAATAGAAATATATTTAGTAAATTAATTTAATTCTTTAAAGAGAATACAAATACAATTACAAATTGTAATAAATATAACCAAATAACTACAACCACAATCAACATTACAAAATAGGATCGGGCTAATAATTGAAATATTATAAAACTTAAACTATAATAAATTTGGATAAGACCCATATATCATGGGACTTAAATAATCAAAATAAATTTATATCTAAAAACTGCATATAAAAAAGTTTTCAATAACGTTTCTATAAATCAAGAAAATATGAGATATTTAAATCCAAAGGAATAATGAAAATTCAAATATAAGCCATTTATATATATATATATATATATATATATATATATATAAAGTTAGCATGAATTTTACATATCTATATGAGATAAATCATCAAAAAGTCGGGGCACCCAAAATTTACATGGCCATGTTGGAGCTAATCAATCTTTTTTTTGAAGAACAAGGTTTGCCAAATATCAAGTTTCTTTTCAAAATTTTAGTATATATTTTTAATCTCTAAATTCCTATTTAATTATGCTCATCTAAAAAAAAAATACAATACATATCTTAACTATTTAAACTCAACTTTCAAATATTTGTAACAATAATAATATTAATTAACTAAATCAATACATAATCGTCTCTCAAATATCAATTATTATTATTTTTAAATAAGAGCTTATTTAAAAAAACAAATTGCATTATAAAATAAAGAAACATATATACTCAACCCCCATGTGCTACTTCACCTAACAATGATGAAAAGAAAAGAGCATGTGGGTTAGGATGAAGGGGTTAGTTCGTGGGTGCCTTGAAAGTGTCATTCACGTGGTTCCTCGACCTAATTTTAAGTGCTTCTTCCATCTCCATGCAACATATGGATCCATCTTTGCCCTTTTCGTTATACCTTCTGCCTCAAATGTTTGCGCTGGCGCCAACACCATGATTAGGTTTTACTATAACACCCTATCTTCTTCTCATATCTTCCCAAAGGCAATCAAAATAAAATCCTTTTTGCGGTAAAAGTTTTCGCCTTAACTACTCAATATTGTATTAAGGGTTAAAGATAAGATTATAAATCTTTAGAAGAGAAGTTGACAATTTTATGTTAAGAGAACCTATTTTGAATTATAAATGATTATGGGTAAATTGAGATTTCAATCATATGAACTTAGACAGCCAATACTTTGCTTGCCCCTTGAGGCCACTTTGTATATTTATGTTAACTTTGTATAGTATAACTAAAATTAAATATATGTATTATATAAATTTTGGTAGGTTAATAATATATAAGACTCCATTCAGATAATAGTATTTCTTTTTGGAATCACAAATGTAATCCTTGTTAGCATCTCCTTGGGAAGAAAACAAGCTGGATATTATCTTTGGACTGATGAAGTCTTTAGGCATACAAGGTCAAGGAAAGACTATGGGACTGTCAGACTATATGCTCTGAGACACTCTCTGATGCTTAAGTGAATAAGGGGAGGGTGATGAGAACTTGTGGGAATGTTTTAGTAGAGTAATCGTAATAGTGAGGGTACTTGTGAAGAAGAATATATCTTGGTATTTATATCGATGGTCCATTGGTGCCCAGAGGTTGCTAATTGCATGAGAGCGCATAAAAGATAAATCGTTCCTTGCACGTTATTAGTTACGGATAGTGTCCTTAATTCGACAAGATTGTGTCACTAAGCCTTTTATTGATCTTACACTGTAACCTACAACATGCACTATTATTAGATTGATAGTTAGTTGTTACAAGCATGTTGTGTTGGCTAGCTATTTTGCAAGGTTTGATCTGTATAGCTTTACTAATTTCTTAGGGTTTTGGGTATATTCTCTTAGGTTTAAATCTGATTTCATTAGGTTGGTATTGATGGAAAAATAGGTTATGAAAATCGATTTGTTGCATAACGAAAATTTAAATTTTTTCATAATACTGAACCTTTGGTTGTGATATATATAGTAATAAGTTTTATCTAATTTAGTACTTGTGTTTCTGAGCTAGGATGATTCATTGAATCTTAAATCTAGTGTTTAAATCCTTCTGGCTTACAATAGAATGATTTTCTTCGTTATTCATGAACCCTCAGATGCTAAGAGAATGAGATCTTTTCAAGAACTAGACATGGGATAAAATTGAGATTTTCTAGTGAGAAAAATTGAAATTCTCTAGGAAAAATCCAAAACAAAAACTTTAGTCTCACAAATTTGAATTATAATTGTTAAGGAGTTTGCAATTATAATCTCACAAATTCGTACACTAAGTACTCATGAAAAATAGAATTTATTCAATTTCAAGGAAAATAACCTAAATAAATTGTAACACCCTTTACCCGATCTGAATCACCGAGTCCGAATATAGAATGTTACGACACACAAACATTTAGCACAAATTTTTAAACCATCTACATATGATCCTTTTTCAACATTATTTATATTATTTTAATAAAGGTTTTTTTGAAAAAAAGAGGTAAAAATAACATTCAAGAATACAACAAACTCTTAAAAATAATATAGTACATTAAAACACAAATGTTCGTTAAAGACAAACTCTTCTTGACATAAAGAACTATACGCCATACTTCTAAGAGGCCCTCTATATGCAAAATATTCCAACTCACCGTTTTTCTCTAGCGCATCCTTGGCTTAGTCCCTCATAGTGTACTCATTCACACAGTAGGACCTGAAACATGAACAAACAATTTGTAAGTTCTTACGAACTTTAGTGAATTTTAATACAGAATACCTTGGAGTCTTTCTAGTTGGATTCCTTATCTTAAAAGTTTGGGTTACTACTCTGCCTTTGGCAAATTCTTTAATAATAATGGATATATTCCTATACGCCAACTTCTATACTTAACATATCACTCTCACTTCACTCCTTGACTAATTCCAGATCTTACCAGTCGATATAGATCTTAATCCTTCTTATAACACAAAATACTTCTTAAAAGGATATTTATACAGAACCCACTTCCAACGGATTCCCATACTGGGTTTAACAACTGTCAGACCACCAATCAGATTATATCCTGAATCAAACCCATAACCACTTCATACTAATGATGAAATATTCCAGATCATTCAGAAGAATTCCATACGTCCATGTTACATAACACAAGAACCCCATATTAGCAAATGGTTCAGATTCCAAATAACCCCAGAATGAGACATGATACTACCCATATATGGCAGATACCAGATAAATTAGATTTCAACCTTACACCGCTTAGACAAACTTAGACCAACGAGTACTTATACCTTTCATAACTATGAATACGACCTCTTTAGAAATACGGATACATACTTTCTTTTAGGAACCATCCCGTAAGACTTATTCAATTTTATCATAAGACTAACCAACCAAGTTCACTTCAGATGTATTAGATCCTTATCATAGAATCATCTATTGAAGAGATATCAGTACTTACCACAAAGTCGGATAACCAGATTCTACCATGTAGGCATATCCAAATACGCCACATAGGTATTATAATTCGCCACAAAAGCAACACAGAATACGCCACTAGGGCTTAACAGATCACGCCACGCAAGCAACACACATAATCACATTTTTACTGTCCCGAAAAACTTTCACAGAAGGTGCCATGGGTTTCTCCCTCATGGACTTATACATATCTTCATGTCGTGATTTGCTAATTAGATTTTCATATTACCGAAACTGTAACACCTCTATACCCAACCCGACTACCGGATCAAGTATAGAAATGTTACATTGATTGTCAAAAACTCTAATAGTAATATCTAAATAAAAATATCGTTATAATTTAGTGGTATTCAAGATAAGCTGGAAAAAAAAATTTTCAACCATTCTTGCATTTAGAACAATTTGCTAAAGTGAAATAACAACAAATGTGAAAAATAGGGGACATGGTCGAGTGCCTCAGCTATGTAGGCCTTTGTGCCCATGTGGTTCCAAAAAAATATTTTTTTCAGTATCGACATGGCCGTGTGGATTTTGGGAACCATGTTTAAGTTGAAATTCAAGGGAGAATCTACCAAATTAATCCCTAAGGTTTACCTAGTTTAACCCTTATTCAAATCTCAAAATTTTAAACCAATTTAATTCAAATATAAATAGTAATTAAGCATATTAAAACTCAATTTTCTTATACCACTTCATTAACATATAATTTAGGCAAACATCTAGTTCACATTTAAATCCCTTCACATTCAACCTTAATACATACACTTAGATACATGACATTTACTGACACAGAAGAATTAATACTTTATCATTTTATTATATCCACTAATATGATGAGATGAGATGCCTTCAATCTTCAAATATCTATTTCTTCTACTCTTAACCTACGCGTATAAAACACATGTTAAGTTATTACTAGCTTAGTAAGTACAACTAGAACTCAAATTATATTTTATGTTATAAATTTTAACTTACTTATTATTTAATACATCGAATCATTTAAATGACCTGTTTGTATTCATTGTATATGATATATCAATTACTTTACATACCATTACAATTAGGTTCATTTTATCATATTTGTTCTTTATACGACAACTAATCATATTTATTTAATTAACATCTGTATAATACTTGAATCACTTAGTTTATTTTAAATTTCTTATTTCATTAACCAAACTTCAGATAAATCACTGTTCTTATCTCAACTGTACTTTTTCTTATGTTTCTTAATTTAATTATTCTTCAGCGCATATAATCTTTATAATTTAATAATCACTAAAACAATCTTGCACCTTTTCAGAGGCCCAATAGACTTAACAAAACACACAAGATATATGAAACATAATAGAACACCACCAAAGCAAATAAACAAAGAGCACACATGTGCTAATTGGAGAGCACTAACGTTTTAATAATCAGAGCGCACACTAAGGTTCCTTAATGGCATGCCTCTAATATCCTAATAGTTCTTATCTCGTCTACTTAGGCAAATCATATCACATGTCACTTCTACACTGTTTACAATTTAGTACTTGTAACAATAATTCATATAATTGTATCTTCCACTTTTCTTAACACATGTATCATGTCTCAATATTTGATAAATTTCTGTTATTCATTAGTAATTCTTATATTACATTTTACAAGTCACTTTTACATATATATTTTTAGTCCTCATCACAACATTTCATGTAACAATATATTTTCTTTTAATTTCGTATATAACATATTTCATTTCTCTATTTAATTTTCTCATTCCACCAAAATACCTTATTATCACATTCATATGTCATTTTTACTTATTTCTAAATTTTGTCCTTGAAGCCTCAAATCCACAAATAGAATTTACAATTCTTTTTAATACATGTAACATATTTCACCAATTAATATAATTTACATAATTCATCACTAATCCTTATTGATTCTTTTTACATATTATTTTACACTTGTAACATACTAATTTTTTTTATTCTACACTTTCATAACTTCACCATACCATTTATCATATTACTCATATATATATATACAATTATTTTACTTTACACATATATACACTTACTTATAATAATTATGATTCTATCAACTTTGTCATCTTTTACAATTTAATGATTCCATTCATTTATAATTTATTTCTCACTTTTCTTTCATTTTTTACCACATATTAATTAATAAACATAATTCATTTATTATTTATTATAATTAATCGTTATCATGCATTATTTTCACTTATTTAGCATATGAAATTATAAGTAAATATCATATTAAACTTATATTCATCTTAACAAGTAACCACATAATCAAAACAAGTACTATTCTAGTATTACTTATAATTCAAAGCTTGAAATTAAACTCTCTTTTTCTTTTTCTTCTCCCTTTGTCCACTTTTTTGCTTTATCTCTCTATTTGTTCTCAACTTCCTTCATTTTTCTATATAAAAATACACAATATTTTCACATTAAAACCATTCTAACATATCATAATCTATGTTTTTAAACCAAAACTAACATGTATTTTAAGAGAAGTTTAACCTTCTTAACTTAATCTCTTGTAGTTAACACTAATTCCTATTTTCTCTCTCCTCTGAGACAAGTATGGATGTATTTGTTTTAACAGTTGGGTAGTCACTACACTTCTTTACTGATTTTACTCACTACTCTTGAAGAATTTTGGAAGAAACTAGCTTAATTTGTTAGTATTTGGTGAAAAGGACTAAATTGAAAGAAAAATAAAAGTTAGAAATGGTGGGGAATAGTGGCTAACGTGAGACTCAATATGGCTCCATCCTTTCTCCTAATTTTTTCTAGTTTCTTCCATTAAAATATCTCTTTTATTTTATTTACCATTTTATCCTCATTATTCATACATTTTACTATTTATCCTTAATCATTACCTTTCATAATAATGTTTTTCCAATAATTACCATTTTGCCCATTAATTTTTCTACAATTTCATGGATGATTCATTTCTCCTCATGATAAATTTCCACCTCTAGCCCCTCCTCCTTTTTCATCAATTTAATTTAATCCTTTCTACACTTAATTTTCTCACTTTATTCCAATACTTTCCATTCTATTACATTAATCAGTACCTCGAATTAATTTGTCTCAATATTTATACTTTTCCAAATACCTTTTGCATCTGTCTAATTTCCAATTTCTAACTTTCTCAAAATTCTGACTAATTTATTAGATATTTATCACTGTTCAAGGTTTCAAAAATTTTAAGTATGTTACAGAAGGTATCACTATGAGTATTCTTATTATCATACTGTGCCATGGGTCTCAGCCACATGGACTTATACATTCTCATGTCGTGATCTGGTAGTCCACTTTTCATCTTACTGGAGGCAACACCATGAGTGTTTTACTTGTATGTATCTTCATATTGTAATCTGCCAATCTGGTTAGCATTATAACTGCCCTACCAGAGGCATCACAAGGGTATTTTACTCAAAATTTAATTACCCAGATTTGTTCACATACCTAACTGGTTCTTAATTTCTCCTATCAGATTTCACATGCATATTTAGCATTTAACTTATTATTCAAACAGTACCTCACACATCATCTTTATACATGCAAAATATTTACAATACTTCGCGTACACACTTACCAGTTCTTCAAGATGTTATCATCATATATAACTCTACCTAAATAGTTCACATGTAGGAGCCAGGGTAAAGACTCACCTACTGTAGCTTGGAGTTCCTACCTCGAACATCCTTATTAAATCAGCAACAACAATTATTTAAAGAACATGAAACCACTATTAAAACCCAATTACAAACAAATTACAAACATCTCAATTACTGACGACCCCTATGCAGAGTCTCTAGTTCATAACTTACTGTTTATTTACTTCTTAATAGCCTTATTTTTTCAAAAACTTAACATGCGAGCTATCAAACTTACCAGGAGGTGGAATATCCACTAGTTAACTCAAAACCTTAGCTTCCAACTTAATAAACAATAAGAGAACATTTAAGTTTAAGAAGACTGACCAGAGTGTAATATTGAAGGAAGTAAAGAAGAAATACCCTCCATATGATCCCTTCTCACCATATATATAAACCCAGTACCTCTTAATGGACCTTAACAAGTGTCAAATGCATCTAGAAGTTGTCTCTCAATAATAATCGAAGAAAATATAAAAGAAATCCAATATCGATGCTATTTGACTGGTCAAACTGTAACACCCCAAACCCTGCCTAGACGTTACGGCCGAATCCGGCGTGTCACATTGAAGCGTTATTGTAAAAGTCATGTTTTATCAAAAATCTTTCTTAGTGTTTAAAGAGTATTTTCGTTATAGATTAAAGTGAATAGAAGCCGTGCACCAGGTAGGATGCCAGAAAAGAGGAGGTGAGTCTATTAGACTGCTTAAGTACCAAGCTCTCCACGGATCCACTCCTAGACATGCACACCACCATTGCCACACTTTAACTGAGCGATTATTCAGTGAAAACCATTCCGTTTTAAACCATTTGAAATCACTTATTATATTTTGAAAACGTTTTCGTTGCGGAAGCTTTGTCTTGATTCTCGATGTTTTAAAATCAGGTAATCTTTTTAAAACGCGCCCTAGAGCTATTCAATTCCAAACATTTAAAACAATATCGTAACTAAGCTAACAAAACATATTAAAAGCAATTAAAAATAATTAAAGCGGCCTTATTACAAATTAAAAACCCAAAAACATAAAGGAAATAATCTCAAATAAAAGTGAAGGTATTAACACTTATTTTAAACAGTCCACATGGCAACTCTGAATCCCTCCAGCTCCAAGTCCACCGATCTAAAGCTCACTTGCAAAGATGGGAAAAAAGGGGGTGAGTTTGGAAAACTCAGTATGTAAAGTATCCCAACTAGAGCCCAAATCAATTCAAGCTTTACTAGGCCTAAACCCTATTCAGAAATCAGAGTTAACTGAGCCTTAGCCCATATCAATATTAATTTGAGCCATAGCCCCTTACAAGTCGAGATATATTGGGCCTTGCCCATATTAACAAAGTTGGGCCCATTTCAATACAGTTGGCCCATAACAAAACAGTCTCATATGGTTAATGCATGATAACCCCATCCAAACCTGCACTTGCCTCCGTCCATCCCTACACTTCCTGTGGGGAATAAATCACCCACGCCATCCCTACACTTACAGTGTTAGCACCGGTTGCGGCACTAACGATAATCCACAAAGAAGTCGCTTATATCAGAATATGTGGCACAGCCACCAGAACGGGTTCTTCCTCCATAACAAAACCCAACCCCATGCAGTATGACATGCATGCAGAATATATATATAATTAATAAGGCATGCTTCAGAAAGGCAGTCAGATTATAGCGTAAGAATAGTTATTTACCCTCGAGGGGCGTAATCGTAAACTTACCCCTTTAAGGGTATTACGGTAATTCTACCTTACAGAGGTATTTCAGTAATTTTATCAGTCTTTTTATGGTTTTATGCTCATTACAGTTATTAACATGTCTTCAGAATACTTACCAGACATTTTTACCGAAATGGGCCTGTGGGCCCATTAACTCGATTTCGGCCCATTAAGCACAAATATACCGTAGCGTACGAAATTACGCACTCTGTAATCTTACCACTTGAGATTACCAGGATTAACAAACAAACCATCTCACGAGCGCTCGCACGCTCGCAAGTCCACAAAATACCGGTGTTTCGGCATTTCGGCATTTTGGCTTTTCGACTTTTGCCGATCTAGTCTATGAGTGGGTGTCGTTTACACACCTGATTTGTCACGGTACGTTGGCGCGATCCACTCACGAATTGCCTACAATCGAGTTACTAAACGTCAGTCCACAAACCGTAAACAGAACTACGTACTATTCCCCCTTACCAAATTCGGCCAACATCCCTTAAACCCTTGAGTTCTTACCTTTTTGCCGAAATATGGATTAGATATAGCGATCCAATCCGAATCAGTCTTCAAACCCTTCACTGCACGCCCTCTTGCCCACGCTAACGCTTATACAATGAAAAAGAAAGAGGCACCAACACCCTTAGTCCAAATGTTAGCCACCCTTAAGGGGTTTTGGCTTTTATCTTAAATCATAAATAATTTATGAAAGCTATTCGAAAAACTTACCAATCGTTGTTCGGTCCAAAAAAGTGCTCTTATCTATGATCTTAACTCCAATCCACCGTAGTTACGAGAAGAAGCAGATTCAAGTAGCCAAGATTCGGCTTCTTATACTACAGGTATGAGGGTTTCGGCTTTTTAAGGAAGAAAAGAATAGAGGTTTGGCTATGATAAGATTCGGCTATTGAGAAAAGAAGAAAAAAATAAGGGAAGAGACAGAAAGAAAAGAGTATGGGTTCGGCTATGATAGGAAAATAAAAAGAAAAGATGAATGAAAGAGAGGGGAGAGGGAAATAATATTCGACAAGGGAAAAAGAATGGCACAAAGACCTAGCCGAATTGCCTATACTAAAGACCCTTGGCCGACCAACTCTTGCCCCTCAAGAGTCCAACATTCGGCCAACTCCAAGTCCTTGATCAGCTCCTAAATTTCCTCCCTTATCTAATCCTCACCCAATCCCCTGATCAGCTCAAACTCCTCCACCGATTAGCAGCATCCTTATCCACCCCTTGCACTGCTTCAGCATGCTGCCTTCTTTACTAACATAGGGTCACAATTAATTATAAACCTTACCTGCTGAAGCTCCGATCCACTTAAAAAGAATAAAACAGACTTCACTCACACAACGACTCAAACCCGTGACCTTCTAAACACACACAGACGCTGCTTGCCACTCCACCGAAGTTTCTTTCATGACATAATCCTTTTTCAACGAATTTATAACCCTTACCTGCTTCAGTTCTGGTCCGCCTTAAAATAAAATGAAATTTGCTCGCACAAGGACTCGAACTCACGCCCTCTCTGCGTGCCCAGCACACTGCTGCCACTGCGCCACAAGCGCTCATTGTGTTGAATTATGCTCGCAACTCCTCTTAACCCTTATTCCAACTGCCACCTGTATACTAAAATAAAACACCCAATTTGCGCGCGCCGTGCCTTGAACCCAGGCACCTCCCACGCCCTCCTAACGTGCTTGGTCACTGGGCCAGGTGCTTGCTTGAGTCTAATCCCAGCCCACCACTTATAAGGCCTACCTGCGACAGCCCTTAACTTAAAAACATTTTTGTGCATGCTGGGAATTGAACCCCAGCCTTCCTTCCTACTGTCCAGCGTGCCTAACCACTGGGCCAGGCGCTCCTTTATGCCCAATTTCTGCCCAACTTATTTTTAAGGCCTTATGCCCAGATTTTCTTAAGAGGCAAAATTTAAGAATTTTGCTAAACTATGGGCCGAACCCTAGACCTTTTCCCCACACCATAAACCCTTCATAATTTATTTAATTAGTAACTAAACATACTTAATAATAATAATAATAATAATAATAATAATAATAATAATAATAATAATAATAATTAAAACATCCAAATTATTCGGGCTGTCTTCTACCCGAACCCGAACTCAAGGCACAATACTTTCAGGCCTAAAAATCGGGGCGTTACACAAACCGTTTAGTTGACCCACAACCAATCACGTTATAGAACCTCATATACACATCATTCGAACAAATTTGGTGTGATAGAGACATTTCAATCCTTTACGATTGTAACATTTACTTAGTAGACGCATCATGCTCGACCAACATTTTAATGCGTACTTTTTGCATGCCATACTCAATCTTCAATTGATGAATACTACAAGAATTAAATCTTGATATACCTCTTCGGGCAGATACTCTATGCTTCAAACATCATTTCGTCAAAAGTTTACAAATTGACGGACTAACCACCAAAGTGCGCCAAAACAAATAACCTTCACAACTATTCGCCTTTTTCTCAAATCCGCTAGATTTGGGATGTTACAAAAATTTTCATTAAAATTCAGTAGAGTATCCTTGTATGTATATGTTGTATTTTTAGCAACCACATAGTCCTTTTATAAAGGAAACATCACAAAAGTTTTGCTAGAAGAAGAGAGAGATAAATAATATTTGAATTGAAAACCTAAAGTCATATTGGGACTCAATGTAGTGGGTGGCACATGCGACACACATATTGGACCTCTCCTTGTAACACCCTTCACCGAAACATTCATCGAATCTAGGTACGGAGCGTCATAACTGTAACAGAACGGTGCTAACCTCAGACTTAAAACTTAGCTATTTTAGAGACGGACTTATTTACCTTCTAAAGTAATAATTCTTACAACATAAATATTAAATTGGAATAAAAATTTACTAAGTCGAAAGATCTCTAACTCTAATGAGCTATTTGGTTACAATATCTCAACCTCGAGGGTACCCTCTTCCTATGTGCATGATACCAACATGATGGTAATCTTCGATCTAACCAATATTTTGAGTTATGCCATTGATGAGAGCTTGTGATTTTGTTGTTTGATGATGAAACATGGAAGATATGTTTTAGATTAACATGTTTTGTATTTGAGTTTTTGATGATTTTGAGTAATTAGGACTAAATTGCAAAAACAATAAACTAAGGAACTAAATTGTAAAATAAATGAAATGTGAGGACTTGTATGTGTATGGGGAGTATTCAGCTCAAGCATGGCATGGGAAAATTATGCTTGTTTTGTATTTTGTGAATTTTGGATTAAATTGCTAAAAGTGTAAAATGTATGGGGCAAAAATGTAATTTGTCCATTTATGTGTTTTTGAATGAATTTGATTAAATAAGTTTAAATTATGTCAATTTAGATCAAGAAAAGAGAAAATCAGACTTGGATCGGGGAAAAGCAAAAATAGTCGAGTAGTCGATTTACAACGTTCGTCGATATTCGAGGTAAGTCTTTAAGCAATTAAACATCGTCTATTTTGAATGTAAAATGGTTTAATATGATGATTCGAATTTTATAGATTTATAGTAGAGCAGCCTAATGTGGTTAAACATGGAATTAATGTGGTTGAGTTTTATTCGACTAAGTTAAAACCTCTGAAAGTTCGTATGAACTACATGAAATATCTGGACGATTCGATATATGGACTGTTTATGAAATGACTTTATAATAGTGATATTCAGGCTTTAAGCCTAGCAAGCAATGTGCTGGTGAATTAAATCAGGCTTTATGCCTAGCAGGCTTATTGCCAGTGTATAAAATCAGACTTTGAGTCTAGTAGACCTTGTGCCGGTGTGTGATACAGGCTTATGCCAAGCAGGCTTTATGCTGGTGAATTATTAAAAGTTTATGCTTAAAAGAATTCATGCTGATGTGGTATTTGAATACATTAAACGAGCTAAATGGCCAGGTATGGATAAACTTATTACCTATTTAAGATAAGGTAAGTAAGTAACTTGATGATTTATTACAAATCATGTGAGATGCAAATGAAGTATATATGTGATTATGGAATGTGTATTCGATTTTATGATCAAATGATATGAATATTATGAAATTTGGTTTGTGAATATGTGTATACAAGACCATGTATATTCGACCATATGGATAGTTCGTGTACATGATGTTATAGTACAATTTTTGAGCTTGTGTATATGAGTGTATGTGCAATTGGTTATATAATGACATCTTGAATTTGAAGGTTGGATGATAATTAATTGTTTTGATTATAAGAGCATTCAGCCAAGGAGAAAATATTCTATGAATGTATAAGTTATATATGAATGGAATTAAAAGTTTGAGGTTGAATGTGATTACAAATGTATGATTGAATTATTTGATTGAAATGATTTAATATTGAGATGTTGGTGTACCTTAATTGTTTAATTTGCTTAAGGCTTACCAAGCTAAATTAGCTTACTTTGTGTATATATTTTTCTTTCTTTTTTTTTATTATAGATTTTTGATTCAAGTTACAAGCTCGGGGATCGTTAGCAAAGTCTACCACACTATAGGCCATTTTTGGTATTTGATATAATGCATTATGGAACTATGACATGTATAGGCTGGAACATATTTTAAAAATGCTGAATGTTGGTTTTGTATAAAAGCCATGCGAAAATGGCTTATTTTTATGCTTGAATTCGGTTTTAATATGATAATGTTTCAAGTCCATTTTGATTAATATGCTATGTGCCATGAATGTATAATATATGTATTAAGCACTATATGTTTGAAAATGGCTTGCTTATTATGTTTAAATTTGGTCTTGAAAGTTCTTAGTAAAAACTTTTAATGAACATGTTCATTGGTACTTGATGATGAAAGTTTTGGAATATGTATGTGATTTTAGGTAGCAAGATTTAGCTATGAAAGTAAAATATTATAATATGTTTTTGGTGTGATAATTAGTTGTGATGGATAATATGGATTGGATTATAATTTAAGTGATAGGTGTTTATGATTTAATTTGATTAATTCGGTGATTATTTCGTAAATAATGCATGTGTTTCTTGAATATTTTGGTTGTATGTTGGGTATACATACTTAAGGTGCTCAAATGTGAAGTGTGGTTTCGGCTTTGGGGTAAAAGCATATCATGCATATATACATATTTATATTGATTAGGTTGTATATAAATGCTTGTTCTTGCAATTGAATTAATAGGTAAAGAGAAAGATACACGAGTGATAGAAATTTTGTTGTCCATTTATGAATTAAGTTAAGACATGTTTATATGTCATTTGAATGTTTCGATTAGTATTTAAACTGTAAAGCATGCAAGTTCAAATTGATTATGACCTAAGCTGCATATGTATGTGGTTTAAGATATGTATTATGGATTATTAAGTTATAAAAATGTGTAATGATTTGGTGGCTATACATAATTACAATGGTGGTAATAGAAGTATGTTTGATCATGTTGGTATTAGTTAAAGCTGTGTATATAAATGCATTATATGTAGTAGGTAATACATTGAATTTGGTTGTGACTTGTTTATGTAAGATATAAATCCATGTATGTTCTGAATTGTGATATGTACATATTTTTAATTATAAATGAGTTTGACTTGAGTGAATATTAAATGTTTGAATTTGTGCTTTTTATTTAGTAATGCCTCATGACCCTAGTCCGACGACGGGTACGGGTTAGGGGTGTTACACACCATCTTTTTTCTTATCTTATTTTGTTCAAAATTGATTACACCATGGATGAAGAAGAGAAGTTTTGGCCAAGCTTTAAATTGCATGTATGGTATGTATTTTTCATCCGTTTTTAGTGATTTTTATATTTTTTACATCGTTGTAGCTTAATCTAACTAACCCGGCGGTTAATTTGTAAAATTGTTAAATGTTTTAAATTATAGAATTAATGAAATTGAAGTGTTTTTGAAGTTCAATGATAGATTATTAAGCTTGGTTGTTAAAAAGGACTATTTTGTAAAGTATTTTTTGGTAATTTTTGGTAATTTTTAATGTTAAAGGATTAAATTGTTAAAAGAGTAAAAATTCTTGGAATTTTTGTGAAATTGTGATAAATGTGGGCTGATTAGGGACTATATATAAATCATCTAGCATGAGTTTTTATCTAAATGTGGTTAATTTGTAAATTTCGGGTTCAGAGACTAAATTGCATAAAGTGTAAAGTTTTGGGGTAATTTTATAAATTTATATTAAAAGGGATTGTAAGCTTAAGCTCAATTATTTGAGATGTTTGGATTAATTGAACAGAAAATATTATTTAGATCAAGGAACGAAACAATCAGACTCGAATCGTGGAAAAGTTAAATTAACGGATTAGTCGTCGGCCTTGTTTTCACAACTGCTTTTGTCTAGGTAAGTTTGTACTGCTATCTTTGGTTATAATTCATTATTAAATTTTTTTTAATGATATATATTTATACATATTTAACACTACTGAAATGAAATTGGTTTATGTGAAAAATATTGAATTTCTAAAATAATTTTGATGGATCAATTAAAAGTTTCATATATTAGATTTCTGTATGAAATTATGATCTGGATCGATTACCTGCATCCGTTGCAGACTTGGATATTACACGTGACTCGGATTTAGCCTAGATTGGTAATCTGTTGTCGTTTAACATGTATACTAGCCCTGGCCAAGCTAGTTTATCTGTGTTGTCACTGGTTTGGCCCGGACGGGTAACCTGACACATTTAATCTGTATTTGATTAGCTCTTACGAGCGTTATCTGTTTCTAGACTTATTTACTGAATATTTTTACAAAGATCAATCGAAAGAATAAAGTTTATTTGATACGGAACGATTACATTGACGTAAGAAAATTACGAATTCTAAATATCTTTATGTTTAAATGTTCACTGACTTGGAAGTTATTTCATTTTGGTTCAACAGGTGAAAAAGGCTTAAACAAAGGTGTACATATATGAAAAGTTATATGATCTATACATGTGAGTTTTAATATGTTGGTATGAACACTTTAAATGAAAAACTGATGCTTATCTATTACATGATGATTGGAATATGTACTTGGCATGTTTAGTATTACAGGTTCTATGATATGTTCGAAATTGTATATTTCATTGTTACATAATCAAACCTTATGAGGTTTGTGTTGAATAGGATAGTAATATATGTACATGTCTAATGAATGATACATAATGATTATGTATTAAATGGTTTTATGAAATGACTATATGAAATGTTTATATGGAAATAGAATATGAAGCGGTTATATGAAGTGTTTATACGAAGTTTTGGTTGGAATATAAATATATAAAAAGGGATAATTGAAATGAATACTTGAAATAAAGATATTAAATGTTAAACGAATATGTGATAGCTGAGTTATGTACCAAATATGTTTTTTGGTATATGTTTGAAAACACAATAAAGTTACATGCATTATATATGAACTCATTAACCGTGTGAGATATTTTATGTGTATAGGTAGTTAATGAACTTAAGTCCGAGATATTGAATTATCTTGTAAAATGGTTAAGTTACATCCTATTTGGTAAGTTAAAGTTTAAGATTGAATAAGCTTACTACGCACTAGTTTCTCATGTAGTTGTTTTCTTCGTATTGTAGGTCATCGGAAAGCTCGATCGGTTAGAATCTCATCGAAGCACACTCACGCCATCCATCCATCATTTTGGTAGATTTTGGTTATTTTGTGAAATTGTTATAAATGGCATGTAATATGTGCTTTAAACTTGTTTGTCAATATGGTGTGTTTTGGTCTTACTTGTACCTACTTTTATATATGGTTTTGGTTGGGCTTATAAATGTTTAAGTTACATGGTTATGGTCATTTTGGTTATGCTTATCTAAAGTGAGATGTTATGGTGGTATAAATTGAGATGAAATGGCCCTTTTGGTATAAATGCTATATGTTTAAAGTGTGGAAGTGTAACTTGGTTTTTGAGTTGTTTTGGTATGTGAATTGTGGTGTCAAATGATGGCATAATGGTTAGGCTTAAGTTGAATAATTTTGGCATGTTTTTGGGTAAGCTTATATGTGTTTTAAGCATATAAATGTATGTGGAAATGGTTTGGCTTAGTCTGAAAGAAAAGGGTGATGAATTGCTTTGTTTTAGGGGTCTTTTTAGGAGCACACGATCTGAGCTATGGGTTGTCACACGATCGTGTGCCACACACGGCCACCCGCATGGTCATGTGTCTTTATCATTTTAGGTGCAGGTTTCTCACGGCCTGTGACACGACCGTGTGACCCTATTTCGATTAGTCATACGAGAAGACACACGGGCTGAGACACGGCCGGGTGTCCATACTTTGAAAGCCCACAGGTTTTGGGCTATGTCACACAACCATGTGATCTCTGTTTCCCAAATTTTCTATTGTTTCAAAATAATCCTTAAATATTTCCAAACTATTTTTAGGCTCCCGTAGGCTCTATTTAAGGCCCATAAGTGTATTTTTTTTTACTATAGTTAAGTGGAGTTTTTAAATTTAAATTTTTAATTTGCATTATTGTTTATATTAAAGTTAAATATTCTGAGTTGTACTGTAATATTGCGTAACCTTAGTCCCTATAAATGATATACTCATATTTTTCGATATTTAACATTGAATCAAGATCTAATTTCATATCTTTTCATTTGAAACCTTGTACTTTTAATTTATAGCATACTTTCTTAAAATTTTTCACTTTATTCAATTTAGTCTCTAATGTCACAAAACTAACTATTGGATCACAACACACGACATACATTTATCAAATATAAATACATTATCACTTAAATATCAATCAAACATAATTACATTGTCCCTTATAAGGCTCTATGAGACCTTAAAACATTTTTGAAAGAGGTTTGGGACTAAACTGATAACATTTGAAAACTTTGGGAAACTTATAAAATTTTCATGCATACAGGGATCACACGCCTATGTGAACAGGCCGTGTGCCTCACACGGTCGTTAGACACACCCGTGTCACAAGTCGTGTAGAAACAGGGCATACATACTAACTTGCATCACACGGTCGAAGACACGCCCGTGTACTATGGCCGTGTGAAATCTAGAGGGTATACTGACTTGGGTCACACGGCCGGCCACATGTCCATGTGCTAGCCCGTGTGTCACATACGACCAATAGACACGCTAGTGTGTCTAAGCCGTGTAACTTACTGACTTGTTTAACTAAGTCACAGCAGACACATGGTCGAGTCACACGCCTGTGTGCTCAACCGTGTGGGGCGAAATTAGGCTTGGTTTAAGCCACATTTCTCACCCTCCTCAAGAAAACCAAAACCACATCATTTCATACCATTTCAATACATTTATAGGCAACCAAAACATGCTATTTCACATACAAATCATGCCATTTAAAATTCATCCATTTCACTACTCAAATCATAATCCAAAACATACTAAAACAATATGCCATTACCAACAATTTCACTTATATTCTCTATGCATTTTTCTCATCATCTTATCGTCTACTTTAAACCTCAAATCATACTAATTAATCATCATAACATCAATGACAAACATGCCAAAACACAAGGCCATTTATATACATCATATTTCACTTACCAAACTCATATAATAAACCAACCTAAATGGCCAAATGCACACAAACATTTACATCATTTATGAGCCAAATCTCATAGCTAATATCATATCTCAAAACACATCATCATATCACTAGCCTATACATGCCATATACTGTAACACCCCTAACCCATACCCGTCATTGGATTAGGGTTAAAGGCGTTACCGGACAAATCGAAACAATTTACTAACAATTCATATACGTCATTCTCAAATCATATTCGAACATCCACAATAAGTCCCTTAGGTCATCGAGACCTTAAACATGCATTAGAAAGAGCTTAGGACTAAATCGAACACATACAATTTTTTTTGAAACTTAAACATTTTTCAAAGTTACAGAGGTCACACGCCCGTGTCAACAGGCCGTGTGCCTAACACGACATTAGACACGCTCGTGTGTCTAGGTCATATCAAAATAGGGCATACATACTAACTTGTCCACAAGGCCACCTGACACACTCGTGTGCCAGGCCGTGTAAAAATTATAGAGGTTACTAACTTGGGTCACACGGCCAGTCACACGCCCGTGTGTCTATCCCGTGCTCGAAACTGACTTGGCCACATCGCTTAGCACATGCCCATGTGTGCGACCATGTGGTTTGGCCAAGTTCTTTTTGAAATGGCCATTGAGCAACACGGCTGAGACACACGCCCGTGTCCCTACTCATGTGGGTAAAAATAGGTCATTTACGAGGCCATAATTCCACCCTATCAATTGCATACCAAAATTTCAACCAAACTGTAACACCCTAATTTTGGGCCTAGTCGGAACAATGGTTTCGGGACCACAAATCCGACGATGAAAATTTTATTTTTATTATATTTTTATGGTCTACGAGTTTACGGAATAATTTTTTAAAAATTTCGTTCGAAAATTTTGACGTTCGAGCACTTAATTTAGTCAAAAGGACTAAACCGTAAAAAGTGCAAAAGTTGAGTTCTACATGTTAGAAGTGTCAAATTGTTATGAGTTTTTAAATTAAAGGTTCTTAAATGGTAATTAGACCATTGGTTAATTGTTGGACAAAAATGGACATGAAATGGGTGTAATAAAATATTTTTAAGTTAGGGGTATTTTGGTAAACTAATAATTAAAAGAATTAAAAAGGGAAATAAGCCAAATTAGCTATCATCTTCTTCATTCAACCGTTTCTACCAACAGCAGCCATGGTTAGGGTTTGATCAAACTCCCAAGCTTGATTGTAAGTGCTCCCTAACCCCGTTTTTAAAGTTCTTTACATTTTTGAAATCCCGATAACTTGTTCTACTTATTTCTACCATTAATTTGAGCTAAGGTTCATGTCTAAAAATTTACCCATGAATAATATGCGTGTATTTTTATGTCTAATGATAGAAAATGAAGGTTGGGTGTTAGATAAACGACTTTTGCTAAGCGATTTTACGTGAAAACGAGTAAAATGACATAATCGGTAAAAATACCTAATGTTCATAAGTACATGTTAGAGTGAGAATTGGATGTTGCTATAGAAGGTAAAAATGATCAGCGTGTCATAAAACATAAGAAAATAGGATGAAGTTTAATTTACGAGATTTGGGGCAAAAGTGTAAATATGTAAAAGTTTAGGGGCAAAATTGTAATTTTTCCAAAATATGATTTTGGGTTGATTTGAATAATATGAGTTCTAATTAGGCTATATTTGAAATGATAGAGCAAGGAAAATCAAAATTTGGGCTAAAATTGGTAAAATACCAAGTTGTGGACAAAATGGTAAAAATGACCATTTTCACATACGAGGTAAGTTCATATGATTTTAATAATGCAATGTGTATTTTAATGTTAATGTTATGATATTATATGAATTGTAAGTATACATATATGTGAATAATTTGATATTATGTAAATGATGTAACATTACTATATGTTGTTGATGTCTTTATAATGGTATGATGATTATTGTTTACGAATTGTTGCATTCTATGATTATTGTTGAATTATTATACAAATTATGTGGAATACTTGAAAAATATAAGTTGCCACCGGAGTATCGATATTGACATCACAAGAAAGATGGCAAAGGCGTATGATCGAGGAAAATCCCGTTTGAACATTAGGAATAGATTAGGATATAAGTGACATGTCACTAGGAAATTGAGATCCGAACTCATTGAGTTGCGTTCCGAGTTCATGAGAATTATGAGGCATCTGAGCTGATTGAGTTGCGTTCCGAGTTCACTTATGGATGCAAGCATCCGAACTCGTTGAGTTGTGTTTCGAGTTCATTATGGATGTGAACACCCGAACTCGTTGAGTTGCATTCCGAGTTCATTATGGGTGAAATTATGGTAGCTTGATTTCGTGTATCCGAATTATATTCCGATGTGTTCAACGGGTAAATATCAAGTGAACGAAGTGAAATACTCCAGATGAAAGCGACATGTTGGTAAGTGTTGTGAAATGGGTACGATGAACAGGTATGTGCGTAAACTCTCGAGTAGAGAACTCGATATGTTGTAATTGTGTGGTAAGAATGTTCATGAGAATGCTTTTGTGATGACCTTGTGATTATGAGTCCATGCTTATGAAGCATAATTATGTGTTCTTACCATGATGGATGAAATGATATTGTATGGATTTAGTGAATAATAGTGGTGAATGAGTAAATTCAGCCTTGATAGTTTTGGGTTACTGCAGTGGTGAAAATTTGGAAATTCACCATAAATTGTGGAAATTGAGTTAGGGGCTGAATAAAATGTGAGATTAAAGCTTAATGAGTCTAGTTTCAAATAGAGGAAATGGTACATGCAATTGAACTTTATGTTATGAGATATTTAAATTGTTGTGAGACAGAGTCTTAATGACTTCGAGATCTCTTGTTCCTATTTGAGAAATTCACTAACAATTGTACAAAAATAATTAGAAGTTATACTTTAGATGTATAGATTCCTTATTGAATCTATTTTTAAGAGAAATAAGCTGCATGACCCTTTGAATTCTGTACAGAGAGAAAATTTATTCGTAGTGAACAGAGGTCAGAGTAGCTAAAAACTAAAATAGGGGAAACTTTAATGAATAAACTGTACCAATTGGATAAACAAAAAATTCTGGAAATTTTATGGGAGAAAGGTATATGAGTCTAGTTTCAAGGAAAATTAACATAACTTAAGTTGGAGTTTTGTAGCTCCAGATATAAATGATTTAGTAACTGTAATTTGATAAAATAGCTTAACCTGAACATGTGTAAATTGTACAATTTTGGTGTTTTTATCTTAGAAAAGCATGATGGTAATTTCTTATTAATTTCATATGGACTTACTAAGCGTAAAGCTTACCCCTTCCTCTCCACTTCTTTAGTTTTGGCAGGTTGGCTCGAGGTTGGAGATCGTCGGAGGCAGAATCACACTATCAAGCTATCACTTTTGGGAGAATTAATTCAATATTTGAAATATCAAGTGAGTGGCATGTATAGGAAGTTAGTTTGTGATATGTATTATTATTATGACTTTGGCCAACTGTATTGGTCTGCATTGAGCTATCATATATGGTCATGAGATATGACCTTTATTCATTATGGGTTGTAAATTTAATTAAACATGTTATGTCTTATGTTTATGATGTGATGATATAGTTAGGTTTGTTTGTTATGCATGATTAGTAATATATCCTGTAAGTTGAATGCATGCCTATGGATTATGAATTAAATGTGTAATACGGAGATGAGTGATGTTGCCTTGGACATGGATGTTTAAGGGACGATATGCATGTGTTTAAGAAGTTTTGAATTAAATGAAAATTTATAGCCCGGTTTTCGTCTTTATGTATGGTTAAGTCTGGTAATGCCTCATACCTTGTTCCAGCCTTGGATACGGGTAAGGGGTGTTACACAAACTCACATCCAAAACATACACTTTTCATGCCATTTCCTTATCAACCAATTACATGCTTATAATCTAGACCAATTATTGCCAAATCATAAACTAAAGTCATAGCAAAACATATGTTTCAATACCATAATATACATCATTCAATCTCATGCCAAAATTTAACAAATCCCAAAAATAAGCACATACCAAAACTTACCAAAATGACCTATTCTCTTGGCCTTTCATAACACATCACATAGACATTATTGAATCACATAATTCATACCAAAGACTCATTCATATACAAAACCAAAACCAAGCCAAATCACATGGCTGGATAAACACATTACTAAACATATTCACATACTTCTAGCCTATACATGCCATACTTCAATATATACATTTTCAAAAGGTACCAAAATAGAGTTTGATAGTGTGGTGATGATCCTCGATGATCCCCGAGCTCCTAATAGCTTCGATATCTATAAAACAGTGCAAACACAAACAAAGTAAGCTTTCAAAAGCTTAGTAAGCCATATACAAATAAACTTAACAATATAAACATATAAGCATTATAAAATACATATACTCCTTAGCCAAATGCTATCACAAACCACATAGCTCAAATACATTTCACATATTCCCTATTCATTTGCACGTATAGCATATTTTCTCATACTTTTGTCACATATAATCACTAAATCACAAAAATACATATTCTTACCTTTCAACATCAAATATGACAGACAATTTCAAATGTACCTGAATCGAATACACATTTCATATAATCATTCATTTCTTGAAATGCCCGTTGAACCGTTCGGAATCATAAGGATACGCAAATAGCTCGAAAAGCTAGTACAATGCAAACGTCCCAGACGTGGTCTTACATGTAATTAAATATCGATGCCACTGTCCCAGATAGGGTATTACAAAAAATCAAATACGATACCGATGTCCCAGACATGGTCTTAAATGTCCCATACGAGGTCTTACACGAAATCACATATCGAATCCTATGTCATGACATATGTATCCTAACTATTCCTATGGTTCGTACGGGGCTTTTCAGATGTCGTTACCTTATCGAAACTTTCTCAGATATCACATATTGAGCTCTCATATAGCCTTTCATCACAATTCAATGTCATATAAACATAAATAAATCAACTCAAACACGTTTATTTGTATATTGACTTACCTCGTACAAGAATGAACGGAAATGAGCGACTATTCTTCCGTTTTCTTTGGTTGTTGATCTAAATCAATTAAAATTTAACTTATTCAAACTCACATTCATTCAAATCAATCCAAAAACACATATCTATGGCATTTTCCAAATTAGTCCTCATATTTTCACATTTTGACATTTTAGTCCCTAATTCACAAAATCACAAAATACACAAAATTTTCATACACTGATGTTAAGCCAAATTCTCCTAGTATTCATATAATTCCATATATTTCATTTATTTCACATTTTAGTCCCTCAAAATCTCATTTTTACAATTTAACCAAAATTACTCAAAGTCTTCAAAAATTCAAAGACAATATATATTAACCCAACATCAAGCTTCCATAAACTATCATCAAACTTCATAAAAGTCGTAATTTCATCAATGGCTCAACTCAAAATCATAAAAAAATTCAGAAATTGAGACATGGGCTTGATAGTATACAGAGCAACGATCGCAAAAACATAGAAATTATTAAAAACAGAATAAAACTCATACCTTGATTAGCCAAATTCTTATCCGAACCCCTAAACACATTCAAATTCTTATTTTTCTTTTATTTTTGGTGCAAAAATGGATGATAATGGCCAATTTTGTGTTTTTGTTTTATTAATATTAACACAAATATACATTTTACCTTTTTGACCTTATTACAAACATATAATAAACACATAAATAATGGTCATTAATGTCTATTAACCATGTTAATGGTCTATTTACAACATAAGGACCTCATATTTTAAAAGTCATAGAAAATATGCACTTTTAACTAATAGAAGGCCACTTTTACATTTTATGCGATTAAGTCCTTTTATCAAGTTAAGCACACAAACAATCAAATTTTCATACGAAATTTTCACACATACTAATTCATATATAATAAGCACGAAAAATAATATTAAAATATTTTTTAGATTCAGATTTGTGGTCTCAAAACTACTATTCCGACTAGGGTCTACACCGAACTGTTACATATACCATATTTACAAAGCATCATTAGTACCAACAGGTTGATCGATAGTGTGACAGTGTTCCTAATGATCCCCGAGTCTGAGCTAGCTTCGATTATCTATAAAACAGGGAAAGAACACAGAAAGTAAGCTTTAAAAGCTTAGTAAGCCATGTACAAATAAAATTACAACATGAATCAATATTATTTCTATCAATAGGCAAACTATGAGTAAGCACATATAAGCTCACAAACCTTTACCAATTTATACATATTCTATATCATTAGTGAATTCATCAAATACTTCTCTTTTCAATACTTGTATGAATCTTGTACGTACCTGAGTCACTTAACTCATTCACATATTCTTTCTCGACTTGACTTTTCCCGTTGAACCTTTTGGAATTGTTAAGGATACCCGAAAATCACATACAGCTCGTACAATGCCATATTTCAGATATAGTTTTACATGTTATCACATATCGATGCCGATAGCCTGGTTATAGTCTTACACGAAATCAAATAACGATGCTAATGTCCTAGACATGGTCTTACACGTAATCACATAATGATGCCAATGTCCAATGTAACACCCCTATCCTATAATCGTCGCCGGAATAGGACGAGACGTTACCAGAAATTAGGAATCGGATCAGAACAGTAAAAATTTTGAACCTTTTCTTAAATAATAGATCATTTATTTATGTAACTAATAGACACAAACAAAGATCGAATTTAAAACTTATAAAAGTAAACTTCCATAAGATGCCATATTCGCATGGCTTATATACAATAGTCAAAATATCATTCTACTTATAGTCTATCCTATACATGCCATAAGCTAAGTCCAAATCACATGATTACCACAATAGTAGATAGTGTGTGAAGTCTGCCGCGATCCCCGAGCTGATAGTAAGAGTCAACGATCTACAATAATAAACAGAGAAACATAACATTCGAAGTAAGCTTTCATAAGCTTAGTAAGTCTTAAGCAATTTAAACAGTTGAACTTAAAAACAAACCAAATGTTCAAAATCACATAACACTTTCTGAGTACAATACTATTTGGCCGATTATGCACAAACACATATCATTTTACTCCGTTTATACTCAAACTCATATAAACATAGTATTTACAAGCTTCCGGATTAACTTTAATTCTTTCAAATTTCACTAGTGCATCATTTCTTACCCACACTTACTTCCAACATTCATAGTTAAATGGCATATCGAAAAATATCTTGTAACTTTGCATAATAACTGAATGCACACATATACAAATATACATATGAATTTACAACATCTTTTCATATGCTTCTCATTACACATTCTTAATTCCGTCCAGATCAATCTCACATATATAATATATATATCACATACCTGAATCACTTAATGTGTAATACGAGTTCAATTTATCATCTTAGCATAGGATCTCGTAGTCATATACTTTATCAAATTCACTAGCACTTGGCCTGCGAGGTATAAAACCCGAACATAACACCAGCACGAAGCCTACGAGACTTTAAACCCAGATACAATCTCAGCACAATTTATTTTATATACCTTTTACTAACTTTGGCCTCATCAAATATCTAATAATACACACTTTTCACAATTGGTCATTCGGCCACATTATATACACATAAACATATGTACATTTCACACTTGCCCATTCGGTTACACCACATACACAAGCACCTATATAAGATAAAGCTTTTATCATTACTTGCTAATACATCATATACTTTGCTTTCATTTAAATAACCACTTAGCCATATTACATTTCTAAGTAACCATTCGGCCTCACTATACAAATAAGATAGCACACATTTTCATAAAGGCCATTCGGATAACTTGCACACATTTACTATTAGCCATTTCAGCCTCACCACATATACATATCTTGTACATCAATTTCATCATATCAAAATCGACTAGGTATACTAGTCATTCATGGCTTATAGCCTCATTTTAATATGGATTCGGTACTTTGATTACCAATATTTAATCAAACATGTTCTTAATTACAATTATTTAACATTTTAATTTACATTCGGCAATGACATGTTCATCTCCAATAATTCAATACTTATAAACTTATAATTTCATAAATTTTAACATCAAAGATCCATCTAACACTCATATATCATTTCCTAATGTCACAATTCAAAATTCACATATGGTTTTAATCAATATCTTATAAGCAATCAAATAGCTTTTATTAATGTTTACAACATAATCACAAATTCACTACAAGCTGTCTTCCCGAGCAACATCATTAAATTATTTGTAATCTGGTGCTACGAAACTCCAAATCAAGTGCCGTTAATTTTCCCTAGAAATAGACTCATCAAGCTTTAATTACATAATTTATTCAGTCTCTAGCTCAACTCCAACAATTTATGGTGATTTTCTAAAATCACGTTATTGCTGCTGTCCCAAGCAGATCTATTACAATTTACTCTTAAATTTCCAAAAGTTTAAACACTTAAGAACTCACTAAGATCTCAATTTCCCTTCTTCAATTTCCTAATCACATTAGTAGTTTCACTTACTTTGTAACATTAATCCACAATTCATCTCATAATTCATTCGAAAATTTTATCACATAATTTATTAAAATACCATTTCCTTATATTGATTTCAAATACATTCAAGAATTTAAAGCATAATTTCATAGCCAAATGTAATCACTAATCGGCATTTACAAGAAATTCATAGTATTTTATTCACGTTTTAACTCATGAAGCTTTCGGTTATTCCATCTTATCTCATGTATTCAAAATACCATTCACACATATTAGTTCATAAGACATTTGGCTATCACACATAGTCCTCACTAAATTCATACTCATTCTATTTACCATTACTTAACCGAAACACAGAGATCATATATCATTCTCTAAAACTTTTTTAGCATATACCTCATTTCCGTGCACAATTCAATCGAGTAAGTTAGCCATTTTCGGCTCATATTATGAACATTATTAATCATTCGAAAATATATATATTTATATATCACATATACTAAAACTTTATTCTATATTCATTTAATTTTTAAACACATAAATTCAACTTAATCGTTTAAGAGCTTACCTCAAAAGTTATCGTACGGCTATATCGACTACACGACTACCTTCGTTTTTTTTCCTCGATCCGAGTTTGTCCCCTTAAGCTCTTGATGCTCAATCAACAATTTTAACTACTCAATTTACAAACGGCAATGTCATCACTTTACATAACAGAAATTAAAATTTCACTACTTAAACTATCCACGGCAATCACCTTCCGAGCACCTTAATTTTCTTTAAGCTAAACCACCTCATAGCATACATATACACATTCGGCTAATTATAAAACAAAAGCAGCACCCATAACCGAATCATTAACTAAAATCACATTTGGTAATATGCTTAAATAATCTTCAATATTTAATAACATCTAAAACTAATTTGCTTGAGGTGCCATGAATTATTGAAATTGGCCGAATATCATTGAATTTCTAAAATCATGCTTATAACCACTTGGCCGAATTTCACATATCAAAGCCACTTATATATATTATTCAAAGTATTTAACAACACTTAAAAGTCCAAACCGAATGTTCATTATGCATTTCCTTAGTTCTAGATTCGGCAAACACATGTATAATTACCAAAACTTTATTATATATATATATATATATATTTTTAAAAAAAAAATCCAAAACCATAAAACTCAATTCATATAACACCAAACTCAATGCTAAATCACCCAAGGCACATTCGGCACTAGCATAAGCACACACACATTTAACTTTTATAAAATTCAACTTTTAACAAGCTCCCTATGCTTCCATGATCAAAACCAAATGCTCATCTTACCACCAACATGCATATTTAATTATCTCAAGCCTCTCTTAATCAATTTTATTCATAAAAGCATGAACTCAACAATCCATTACTCATACAAAACAAACATAACCGAAAAATCCCTTCATGAACTAATCACTCACATGTAACATACTTTTCAAAAACAAGCTCATAAACATATGAATTTTGGTATCAAATTGTCCATTGAACATTCGTTTACTATCTTCTATCCTCAACTCAAATTTCCTCACTCATTTTCACTAAGGCCGAATCTAAAATGCTTCATAAACTAAATTTATCAAGTGGGTTTCGGCTAGAAAAAGAAAAGAAACACAAATTCATCAACAATTTACAAACCACATCAAATTACCTTCAAATTTGCCTCCAATTGACCGAACGGTCCCAAAACCATCCTTCACTCTTCTTCTTTTATTTTATTTTATCAATAAACTATATAATAATGAATATATCAATAAACTACTTAAAAAAAATAGCAATTCATTATTATACATATAAAATATGCTTATTTTGCTCACCAAAACCATCATGGCCGGCCACTAACATTAAAAGTGGTAATTTGACATGCAAACCCACTTATTTGTATCATTCAATAATTAATCACTTAAAATAAGCCACACATATATTCAAAGCTTCTCACATAAGTCCTTTTTATTTAGAAACACATTCAAATTGACAAAAATCAAAGCATTCAAATTTCACACATGCATGATCACATATTTTAGACATAAAATATTATATTCAAATTATTTCTACGACTCGGTTTAGCGGTCCCGAAACCACTTCCCGACTAAGGTCAGAATAGGGCTATCACATCCCAGACATGGTCTTACACATAATCACATCTCGTTAATCTTAATGTCATGACATTCGTATCCTATACTATTCCTAAGGTTCGTACGTGACTTTTGGATATTGTAACTCTGTCGATTCTTGCTCGTATATCATTCAACATTCATAGAAATTCAATGACAATTAGGCATATATAATTCAATTTAAAGACATTTATTTGCATATGAACTTACCTTATATTCGGGATAAACAGACTGGATCGACTATTCGATAACCTTTGATTTTTCTCGTTCTAAATCCGATTTCTTTCGTTCTTGATCTATATACATTCAGAATTAACTCATTTATTCATAAAATCATTCAATTCAGTCCACAAACACATATTTGTTCATTTTTACACTTTAGCCCCTAAAGTTCCACATTTTTACAATTTAGTCCCTATATCATAAATACATAAAATTACACAATTTCTTTCTAAAATCATGAGTGCCGAATTTCTATAGGGTCCTTAGCAGCCTTAAACTTTCATTTATTTCATATTTTAACCCCTCAATTTACACTTCTCACAATTTAATCCTTTTTTTTGACATTTTTGTCAAAAAAATCACCTTACAAAACATTAAAATCTATCATCAAGTTTTCATATTTCATCATCAAATATCCAAAAACTCAAGAATTCATCAATGGCACTTCACAAATCATTAACAACTTCAAAAATTAAGGCATGGGCTAGCTAGAATATAAAGCAAAGATCTCAAAAACGTAAAAATCATAAAAAACCGAGCTAAAACCATAGCTTAATCAATCTTCAAAGGTGCCGAAACTTAAAGCTCCCCAATCCTAGGTTTTCTTTTCTATTTTCGATAGAAATAAACAAAGATGAACATGTTTTCATCTTTTGTTTTATTTAATATACATTGTTTTATTTAATTACCAAATTAACCTTAGTTAAATAACATTTAAAACATAAAATACATGCCCATTTATGTCAAATTCCACTATCAATGTCTAATATCATCATAAGGACTTTTCATTTAATAAATCATAATAATTATGCACTTAAACAAATAGAGTGCAACTTTTGCATTTTACGCGATTTAGTCATTTTTCTCAAATTGAGCTATTAAACAATAAAATTAACTCACGAAATTTTCACACATGCATACAATCATACTGTAAACACATAAAATAATATTAAAATGATTTTCTAACATCAAATTTTTTGTTCTGAAACCACTATTCCAATTTAGCTAAAACCGAACTGTTACAATGGACCAGATTGATTTCTGTTTGGAAACATGTGTTCAGTGTTTAGTTTTAGTTAAGTTCTTATGAGGACCCAATTAGAAATTAAATAAAGTTTATGATTATTTTATTGTGTGAGATGTTAAAAATGATTATGTTGGCCACAATAGAGTATGAGTTGGCTTTGCATGTTAGCCACGTGTAAGTTGTATGAGAGTTGTGTAAGTTATATATATATATCAATGAAACTTTTTTAGAGGGTTCTTTTTCCCTCTTCTTTTGATTTGTTATACCCTGGTATCTTGCTTAAGAAATAGTTCTACGATAGAGAGGAATAACAAGTGATTAATCAATAAAAAATGGTTGTGCGTATAGCAATAGAGATACTGTAACAAACCTCGTTAGATTTATCCGTAAGAATCCAATTTGTTTTGCTCTTCTCTGAGTTTCCTTCTATCTTGTGTACACCACTAATTGAGGTTGTCATAGCTTAGACTTCAAGTGAACCCATCGGCATGGAACTTTTTGACTCTGTAGTGTGTAATCCTCTATGTGTGCGTGTTTGAGACATGAAATGGATACGACTTCCTTAGGGGTATAAACTCGGCATCCAGATATGAAGAGCCATTGGTAGGGCATGTTAGTTGCAAACCCAGAATGGAAAATGTGCAAGACCACAAGTAGGGTATGCTAGTTGCTAACCAGGTGGAAGTGTAACATCCTATACCCGTAACCCACACCGGGGGGGAGTACAAGGCATTGCCTATCTTGATCTTATGTATACAACTAATCTCAAGACACCGAGACTCGGTCCAATTTAAAACTTTTTCAATTTCTACTTTAAACTTCTTATTATGAGCTTTCGAGCCCCAATTCAACCGTCGAAATTTAATCGGGACCATTCTAGGCCCTTAAACCATCCTTAAGAAATTCGCCTTTAAAACAAGGCACATGCCCATGTGGAAGGGTAACACGCCTGTGTGACCATATCGACATGGTCGTGCTGATAGCCCGTGTGGCTCACACGGCCTAAACACTCTGGGACACGCCCGTGTCCTTCACCTATGTAGAATTAATTTCTAATTCACACCTACAAGGGTTTTTACACGGTTAGACACACGCCCGTGTTAATGGCCCGTGTCCCTCACACGGCCACGACACGCCCGTGTCTTAGCCCATGTGCAAAACATGGGTATTCTGTTTCTGACGTCAGCATCCCCAAAATGTCACATGGCCATGGCACTCGTCCGTGTACTAGGTTGTGTCCTCCACACGGCTGAGACACACAACAGTGTCTCTACCCGTGTGTTTATTACCAAGCATACTAACTTGAAATTTTTACGTGCAGGGGACACACGGCCGGACCACACGCCCATGGGGCTGACCATGTGTCACACACAGCCTAGACACACACTCGTGTGTCTATCCGTGTGGACATTATGAGACTATTTACCAAGCCTCATTGCCACCCTTACATACCTATTTTCATATCAATACCAAACAAGCATAATTTCCAAAATCAAACCAGCCACAATAGACATTCACTCAAGGCTTAATAAAAAGTGTGAGATTTATCCCAAGCCAACACTTTTGACCAATTCTCAAAGGCACAAAATAATAAGGTCTAGCCCTATACATGCCATATTCAAAAATATAAACCCAACTATACCGAATGTTTCGGCTAATAGTGTGATTGATATCTCTAACCTTCGGTGATCCTTGAGTTAATTAGGCAGCACTGTAAGGAAATCGAAAAAAAAAGGAAGTAAGCATAAAAGCATAGTAAGTTGCATATAAATAAATATACAACATCAATAAATATACAACATCAATTTCATCACTAATCATCATACTCATAACACAAAGTTAGGCATACACGTAACTTACTCATTACCATCCACACAAGTCACATACTCTATATTGAGCTCATTTCTCATACGTATCCATTAGGTAGTTGTACCACTCGTAACACGATTATAATTTCCTTATCAACTCACAACTATAATTTCTACCCTTGAACCATTCGGAATAATACCGGATATACGATAAGCCTCAACATGGGGTAAGGTGCTGATGCCATGTACCAGACATTATCTTACATTGGCTATCATCATCAAAGCCGATGCCACGTCCCAGACATGGTCTTACACTAGCTCTCTATAACACCCCTTACCCGTATCTGTCGCCGGATTAGGGTTATGAGGCATTACCGATCATATTATTATTCATATAAACATTAATTATAAATTGCAATTCGAGATCTAGATCACATATATGCTTATAACTCAATCAGATATCAAATCTTAAAAATTTTAACATGCACAACGCAACATAAATAATGCATAGCCCGAAATGTATATATATATATATACGTATATTAAACATTTTATACATATACAGGACATGGAACACATCCATAACTTCATTATTGAATATTAGACTTGTTTTATAAAAGTCATGTGTATGCACAAATTTTACATCAATTAAAACAGATGTCATTACCAACCTCATTATTCATTTATGCGGCATTATCATATGGACTCATGCGAAATTCATTTGTTTTGCATATTAACATAATTTGAAGGCAAACATTCGGATATACATACAAAATAAATCATTTCATTTTTTACCTATTCGGCCCACACAATTCATTTATACACATTCATAAATGTACCAATAACTAACAAATCTATACAACCATGCACATATACACATTAACCAACTTTAAGCGCATATATATATATACCTATAAAGACATGTAGGAACTCAACTAACAGATTATAACCGCATACTAATACCAAATAACCTTTAAAAATTAAACAAAGTTTCTTATGCAAATCTAAGTTCCACTAGGTCTATTTACCAAAATAAGTAAATCAAGCATCAAACATAACATTAATATAGTCCACTAGTAGACACCAAATCTGCCACATGCAGTTATAGATGTTTTCAATACCTTATATCATAGCCAAACCTGTTAATGATGCACATATATAATATATGCAACTTACCTAAAATAAAGATCACATTTAATATCAAATATATACCAAACATTCGACCAAAATTTATCCATGAAGCATATACAATATTTATCAATAAACAAGCTCAATGAACATCTAACTAAGAGCATATAAAACCGAATTTAAACATGACAAGCAAACCATTTTCAAAGCACGTGGTACGTAACACAGACATTATTCATACATGCACGAAACTATAAAACCAAAGTGAACATAAACCAAACTTAACATAACCAATTTAAGAATAAAAGTTTAGCCATTTTTGTATGGCTTATACACATAACCAACATTCAGCATTTTCATGATATAATCCAGCCTATACATGTCATAGTTTCAAAATGCAACTTATAAAATACCGAAGGCGATCGATAGTGTGATAGACTTTGCTGACGAGTCCCGAGCTTGTAACTTGAATCTAAAATCTATAAAATAAAGTAAACATGAACACATAGAGTAAGCTATTATAGCCTAGTAAGTCATAAGCAAATAAACAACCCCAATATATAATCAACTCATTTCAAGCTAAATTGAAATTACATGATCATTACCAAGCTTAATCTCAAACCTACAAGTGAGATAAATAATACATTTTCATGCACAATGCTACCTTGGTCGAATGTTCACATAATCATAATAATCAAATGTCAATCAACTTTCTAAGCTAAAATGTCATTATATAATCAAACACACATATACATATTTACATAAGCTCAAGAATCCAATTATAATATCATGTACATATACTACTTATATGGCCGTATATACATGGTCACATATATATATATCCAATAATCAATTCCATAATATTCATAACATTTGTTCAAAAACCGAATACGCTTATTTAATTCATGTATGTTTATTCTTTGTATTACATATAACTTATATCAACTTTCAAGTCACATACTTACCTTATTACTGGTAGCTAACAAGCTAAGTCATACCTGGCCTTTTAGCTCGTTTTACACATCCGATCACTATTTACCTTTGCCCGATGAACCATTCGAAATTGGATAGGACACTCGGATAATAACACAAGTCGTACAATGCCAACGTCCCAGACATTGTCTTATATGTAGTCACATATCAATGCCACTGTCCCAGACAGGGTCTTACTCGCAAACACATATTAGAATCACATATCGATGCCATGGTCTTACTCACACACATATATCGGAATCCTATGTCATGACATATGTATCCTAACTATTCCTAAGATTCATACGGGGCTTTCAGACGTCGTAACTCGGTCGAAACGAATGCTTGAACATGGTTAACAAGCTTATACACATTTGGCAATTACATGTATAAATTCATACATTACATACCAGTATATATATTTAGCATTTAACTACAATTAGGTATGTCTATTTGCTTATAAACTTACATCGGACGATGTAAAACGGAACAGGGCAGCTAGTCGACAATTTTCGTTTTCCCCCGATTCAAATATGACTTCTTTGATTCTTGATCTAAACATATTCAAATTAAGCTTATTCTGACATATTTTCATTCAATTAGTCCAAAAACATATAAATGGGCAAATTACCATTTTACCCCTGACATTTACAATTTTACAATTTAGTCCCTATTGCATAAAACACAAAATACACCAAATTTCTCCATACCCAAGCTAGGCCGAATATTACCCATGTCTAACAAACCCATATAATTTATTTATTTCACATTTTAGTCCCTCAAATTATTATTTTTTCAATTTAGTCCTAATTACTCAAAATCATCAAAAACTCCAATACAAAACATGTTAATCTATAACATATCTTTCATATTTCATCATCAAACAACAAAAATCACAAGCTCCCAACAATGGCACAACTCAAAATATTCATCCAAATAAAAAATTCAAGCATGGGTTTTGTTGTACTCGAAGCAACGATCTCAAAAACGTAAAAATTATCAAAAATCGAGCTAGAACTTACCTTGAATCAAGTTGAGAAAGATGGTTGAACCTAACTTCTCTTATTTCTTTTCTTTTCCCTACCCGACCTTCAAGCAGTCACGGATCACTTTAACTTTTTCTGTAGTCTTTTTGACTAAATTGACCCCGTGAATCTGGTTCTCTCTCAACTTAGCCCAGTATAAGGGGGTTCGACACTTCCGCCATACAAAGCCTCATAAGGCGCCATTTTCAGACTTGTCTGATAACTGTTGTTGTAGGCGAATTCGACCAAGGGTAAGTATCTTTCCCAACTACCTTGAAACTCAAGGATGCAACACCGTAACATATCTTCTAATATCTAAATTACTCTCTCTGACTGACCATCTATTTGCGGATGGAAAGCTGTGCTAAAACTCAACTTTGTTCCTAATGCCTCTTGTAACTTTTTCCAAAACCTCGAGGTAAATCTCGAGTCTCTATCTGAAATAATCAATATGAGTACCCCGTGTAGGCTCACAATCTCGGAAACATACAAGTCGACTAATCTCTCAAGAGAGTAGTCAGTACGCACAGGTATGAAGTGTGCCGACTTTGTTAGCCTATCTACAACAACCCAAACATCATCTTTTTTCTTCGGGGTTACTGGCAAACCCGTCACAAAATCCATAGTGATCCGATCTCACTTCCGTTCGGGAACCATTATAGGCTGAAGTAGACCCGAAGGTACTTGGTGTTCAGCCTTTACTTGCTGACACACTAAGCAATTAGACACAAACTCTGAAATGTCTCTTTTCATACCTAACTACCAATACACTTTCTTAAGGTCGTTATACATTTTCACACTACCTGGGTGGACGGACAAACAACCACTATGTGCCTTTCTCAGAATTTTATGAATAAGCTCATTGTCCTTGGGTACACAAACTCTGTCTTTGAACATTATACATCCATCGGTACCAATACAAAAATCTAATTCAATTTAAGACTCACGCTGAGTTCTCTTGGCTTGCAATTTCCCATCACCTTTCTGAGCTTCTCGGATCTCTTGAAGAAACGTCGGTCTAGCTCTCATCCCTGTTAGAACTAAACCATTATCAGACAAAGCCATAATGATATTCATTGCTCTCAGCATGAATAACGATTTTTTACTCAATGCATCGACGACGACATTCGCTTTTCCCGGATGGTAATCTATTACAAACTCGTAATCCTTTAACAGCTCTAACCATCGGTATTGCCGCAAATTCAACTCCCTTTGAGTCATCCAGTACTTTAAGCTCTTATGGTCAGTGAATACCCGACATTTCTCTCCATACAAATGGTGCCTTTAAATCTTCAACGCGAACACTACAGCCGCTAGCTCCAAGTCATGGGTCGGGTAATTTCTCTCGTGTGGCTTTAGTCGTCTTGAGGCATAGGCTATAACCTTGCCTTCTTGTATGAGCACACACCCCAAACCATTCAAGGAGGCGTCGCTGTATATCACAAATTCCTTGCTCGACTCTGGTTACACTTTCTGTCTATTCGAACTTGACATCTTTTTGCAGTAGTCTTGTCATCATCGTAGTGATTATAAAGAATCTGTTTACAAACTGTCTGTAGTATTCGGCCAAACCCAAAAAGCTTCGCGCTTCAGTTACATTCCTCGGTGGTTTCCACTCTACAATAGCTGAGATCTTGCTTGGGTCAACTCGGATCTCAGCTCCCGACACAATATGTCCTAGGAATCCGACCTCCTTAAGCCAAAATTCACTGTTTCTGAACTTGGCGTATAATTGTTTGTTTTTCAAGGTTTGCAACACAACTCTCAGATGTTTCGCGTGCTCATTTTCATCACGCGAATAAACCAATATGTCATCGATAAAGACGATGACAAACTTATCCAAATACAGTAAAAAAAGGTGGTTCATCATATCCATAAACACCGCTGGAGCATTAGCAAAGGGCATGGCAAGGAACTCATAATGCCCGTATCTTGTCCGGAATGCAGTCTTCAGCACATCTTGTTCTTTTACTCTTAATTGATATCATTCAGATCTTAAGTCAATCTTGGAAAATACAGTGGCTCCTTTTAATTGATCAAATAGGTCGTTAATCCTTCGCAAATGATACTTGTTCTTCACTGTTATTTTATTGAGCTGTCTATAGTCGATGCATAACCTCATCGACCCATCTTTCTTCTTCACAAAGAGTACCGAAGCACCCGACGGTGAAAAACTCGGTCTCGCAAAGCCCTTATCCGTTAGTTCTTGCAACTGTGCTTTCAACTTTTTCAATTCTGTTGGAGCCATCCTATACGGAGTAATTGAGATGGGCGTCGCACTGAGGACCAACTCAATTCCAAACTCGGTTTCCCTCAGTGGAGGTAATCCGGGTAATTCTTCCGAAAATACGTCTGTAAACTCATAAACTACCTGTACTGATTCAATCTTCAACTTAGACATTTGTGTATTCAGCAAAAAAGCTAAATAAGCCTCATATCCCTTTCTCAAATATTTCACAGCAGTCAAAGACGATACTATTATGGGCAATTCATCCAACTCATCTGGTCCAACCTGAAGAACATTTCCGTCTTCGCATTTCAACTCAATGACTTTTCTCCCATAGTCCACTATAACACTATGAGAAGTCAACTAGTCCATCCCAAGGATTACATCAAAATCATTAAACGAAAATAACATCAAGTTAGCCGGAAAATAATGACCTTTAACTGTCAAAGGACAATTTCTACACACTTGGTCCACTAATACATATCTGCCTAAAAGGTTAGACACTTTGATCACAAACTCAATGGACTCTACTAGCATGCTTATAGGAGGTATCAATTCCATACAAATGTAAGAGTGGGTAGATCCCGGGTCAATTAAAGCAACAACAGTTATATCCTGGATAGAAAAAGTACTCGTAACTATAGACTTCCCGGGCACGTATAACATAGGTCCTTGCAGGTGCTCTGTCCTCAAACCTTACTGTGGTATCTCTTGCCACACCCCTACTGCTAGCCCCACTCTCGGGGTTCTTTTGTGGTCTACCCCTCAACGGTGCACTACTTGCCTTCACTACTTGCTTTCTTTCTCTCTCTTTCATCTCAGGACAATCACAGATAAAGTGGTCTAGTGACCCACACTTGAAGCAGCCCCTTTCGGTTCCTCGGCACTCGCCGAAGTGACGTCTTCCACATTGCGAACACTCTGACTTATTTGGTCGAGCACTACCGACACTCGCGATCGAAGTGGTCTGGGCCCTAAATATCGAGTTCTGTCAGTTCTTGTTTCTATTCGTATATCCCATCGAAGCATTCGATCAGGTAGTAAATTCCCTTAATCTCTTGGATGAGGATTGATGTGATTTCCCTATATATCTCTTCTTCGAATCCCGTGACTCAAAAGCCGCTTTCCTCCTTTCTTTAATTAGCTCTTCGGCCTTACAAGCTCTTTCAACAAGGGCTACAAAATCCCGTAGCTCTAAAATGCCAACAACCACTCGGATGTCTTCATTGAGGCCATCCTCAAACCTCTTACACATGGTAGCTTCACTGGATAGGCATTCCCGCGCATACTTGTTGAGTTTCACAAACTTGCGCTCATACTCCGTCACAGTCTTATTACCTTGCTTCGACTCTGAAAATTCCTTCCTTTTCTGGTCCGTGAACCTCTGGCTAATGTACTTCTTTCGGAACTCTTCTTGGAAGAATTCCCAAGTTACTCTTTCTCTCGGTACCCCGGACACGAGAGTATTCCATCACTGATACGATGAATCCAGTAGGAGTGACGTTGCACACTTTACGCACTCCTCAAGTGTGCATGATAATTCATCAAATACTCTAATGGTATTCTCTCGCTAAAACTCTCCCCTCTCCGAGTAATTATCTAAGTTATCCCGAAATTCCTCGGCCCCTTATTTTCGGATCTTGTCTACTGAAGGCTTCTCTCTTCTAAACATGTCCGCACCTTGCGGAGCTACCAGGGCATACTGAGGAATCGGAGGAGGTGGGAGAGGTGGAATGTTCAGATTCTCACGAACAAACTCCGTGTACCAAGCATCCATCATTCGGAGATAGGCTTCTCTAGCCTCTCCGCCTTGGCCCATAGTCACCTGATCACTCTTAACTAGCGCGGTCCCTTTGGCGGTAGTCGACGCATTACTTTCCACGTCATCCACCGTGGCTCTATCAGGATCCATTTACTATATAAAAATAAAATTTATAATCGTCAGGATTCATCACACTATCAATATACAACTATGACATGTATAGTTAGACTCGTACTCTTGCTAGGTTAGTCCTAAAATCGACTAAAACATAGCTCTTATACCACTAAATGTAACACCCTATACCCGTAACCCACACCGGGGTGGAGTACAAGGCATTACCTATCCTGATCTTATGCATACAACTAATCTCAAGACACTGAGACTCGGTCCAATTTAAAACTTTTTAATTTCTACTTTAAAGTTCTTATTATAGGCTTACGGGCTCCAATTCAACCATCAAAATTTAATCGGCACCATTCTAGGCCCTTAAACCATCCTTAAGAAATTCACCTTTAAAACAGGGCACACACTTGTGTGGAAGGGTAACACACCCGTGTGACCATATCGACATGGTCGTGTTGATAGCCTGTGTGGCTCACACGGCCTAAGCACTCTGGGACATGCCTGTGTCCCTCACCCATGTAGAATTATTTTCTAATTCACACCTACAGGGGTTTTCACACGGCCAGACACATGCCCGTGTCAATGGCCCGTGTCCCTCACACGGCCAGGACACGCCCGTGTCTTAGCTCGTGTGTAAAAACCTAGGTATTCTATTTCTGGCGTCAGCATCCCCAAAATGTCACACGGCCATGGTACTCGCCTGTGTACTAGGCCTTGTCCTCCTCGCGGCTGAGACACACGGCCCTGTCTCTGCCCGTGTGTTTATTACCAGGCATACTGACTTGAAATTTTTACGTTTAGGGGACACACGGCCGGAACACACGTCTATGGGGCTGACCGTGTGTCACACACGGCCTAGACACACGCCCGTGTGTCTACTCGTATTGACATTATGAGGCTATTTACCAAGCCTCATTGCCACCCTTACATACCTATTTTCATATCAATACCAAACAAGCATAATTTCCAAAATCAAACTAGCCACAATAAACATTCACTCAAGACTTAATACAAAGTGTGGGATCTATCCCAAGCCAAACTTTTGACCAATTCTCAAAGGCACAAAATAATAAGGTCTAGCCCTATACATGCCATATTCAAAAATATAAACCCAACTATACTAAATGTTTCGGCTGATAGTGTGATCGATATCTCTGATCTTTGGTGATCCTTAAGCTAATTAGGTGGCACTGTAAGGAAATGGAAAGAAAAAGAGAGTAAGCTTAAAAGCTTAGTAAGTTGCATATAAATAAATATACAACAAAAAATTCATCACTAATCATCGTACTTATAGCACAAAGTTAGGCATATGCGTAACTTACTCAGTACCATCCACACAAGTCACATACTCTATATTGAGCTCATTTCTCATACGTATCCATTAGGTACCTGTACCACTCGTAACACAATTATAATTTCTTTATCAACTCAAAACTATAATTTCTACCCTTGAACCATTCGGAATAATACCGGATATACCACAAGCCTCAACATGGAGTAAGGTGCTGATGCCATGTCCTAGACATGGTCTTACACTGGCTATCATCATCAAAGTCGATGCCACGTCCCAAACATGGTCTTACACTAGCTATCGCATATCTGTGTCAATGCCATATCCCAGACATGGTCTTACACAGACACATCTCGTAGTCAATGCATGTCCCTGACATGTCTTACACTGACTTACGTCTCGAGGCTGATGCATGTCCCAGGCATGTCTTACACTAGCTCTCGTCTCAATGCCGATGCCATTTCCAGGCATGGTCTTATACTAGCTCTCATATTGTGGCCGATGCATGTCCCAGACATGTCTTACACTAGCTTACACAAGTGACCCAATGACACGGCATGAATATCCGGTTTATTTCTTAGGGTTCCACGGGATTTCTACTATCACAATTATCATTATACATTCTCAATTCACAATCAACCAATTCATGCTATATCAATTCAATTACAATTCAAACACTTATAGTAGCAATATAGTTGTACTATTTACATACAACTTACCTCGGATTACAAAACGTATACGACTAGTCAGTTTAGTCGATTTGCTTGGCCTTCCCCCAGTTTTGGTTTGGATTTGGAAATTCTTGATCTATATTAGCAAAATGCACTCATTTAGTAACTAAACACAATTAGGCAATTTAAAATTCACAACTTAGGTAAAATGACCACGTTGCCCCTAAATTTTGGCAAAATGACCATTTTGCCCCTATGCTCGAAATTTGATTTTTATCGAATTTTTTTGTATCTCAAGCCTAACCAAACTCTTTTGAATTTTATAGCAACCCCAAGTTTTCACTATTTCACACACTTATCGCTTATTTTTCAAATTATGCAAAATAGTCCCTTTAGGTGTTTTCATGCTAACACCCTTCACAAAAATTATTTATAACACGAATCATATTATTCCATAAAAACTCAAAAACTATCACAAATACATTCTTGGAAAAACCCTAAAATCTTAATCATTTTTCAAAATAGACCCCTCATTTGAAAGCTCATGCTTCAAGGGTCTCAAAAATACAAAAATCATCAACAAATGACATGTAAATCACTTACTTTTGAGTCAACTAAGTGGCTGAAAATTTTGAGCTTCCAAAACCCTTTGAATGGCTGATTTTCGGTGGTGTATATGAGAAGAAAAGAAAAGATGACAACTTTTCTTTATTTTAATCAATTTGCTAATGTCATCACAACCTAACACTTTGACTAATTGATTTCCTTGTCTCATGGCCGGCTATGCTTTCTTTTAAGTGTCTGTTTGCCCTTTAAAGACCCACAATTTTGGTTCTATAGATATTTTACACCTTTAGCTATTAATCTAGAACTTTTACATTTTATGCGATTTAGTCCTTTTTCGTAATTGGGCTCACAAACGTCAAAATTAACCTACCAAAATTTTCATGCTCTAATATATTAATGCTAGAACATCAAAATAATAATAAAATGATCTTTTTAACTTCAGATTTGTGGTCCTAAGACCACTGTTCTGACTAGGCCCTAAATCGGGCTATTACAGGGAGAATATGACAGGCCATCGATAGGGTATGTTAGTTGCTAACTAGATTGGTATGTATGTTGGGCCACTGGTAGGACATGTTAGTTGTTAAGTTGGTTGGCGGCCACTGGTAGGGTATGTTAGTTACTAACCAGTTGGCGTGAGTGCTAGGATTGGTAAGACATGTTAGTTGTTAACCATGGCAAAGAGCCCTGAACTCACGTGAACAAACATGTGTTCGAAATGTTAAGGAATGTGATTTTTATTTTGATATGTGAATTGTGGGATCCTAGGTTTAAACCAATGAAGGATTTGAAAAGAGCAAGTTATTATGACCCTATATGTGTCATGTTGTGTATATTTGCTGAAAAAAAGAAAAATTGAATGTTAAATGGTAAGTTCTGATCCCTATTTCCTATGTTGAAACTTAACGTATTTGTTAAGTATTGATATTTGGCTTATAGAGTCCTCCATAATGAAGGGGTGTATGATTTAGCTTGATGAGATGTCTGAAATGAAAAAGTATGTGTTAGAAAAGGTTGTGTTTGATTGGGAAGTGTCAACTATGTTAAGATTAATGATCTCGTTGGTGTAAAGATGAAAGTATCTGTTTAATGTTAACAAAGAAGGTATCTGTTTAATGTTAGAGTGTGCTTGGAAATGTTGTTCGCCATGGTTAGGTATTCGCCAATGATATGGGAGTGTCCGCCCATATGTCTCGACTAAAGGTGTCTATGGGCCGGGTCGGGTTGGGTCCAACCAAAATTTTAGGCTCGATTGGTAGGCTCGGCTCGAAAAATGGGCTGATATTTTTTTCCAAGCCTGACTTGGCCCGATCCAATTCTTTTTGAAAATATTTTATTACATAAAATAAATTTTAAAAAATAGTATATCAAATACACTAAAAAAATTAAAAACAAATAACTCTCCAAAATTATCATATTGTGTATCAAATACACTAAAAAGAATTTAAAAAATAGTATATCAAATAAACTAAATAAAATTATAACAAATAATTCCCCAAAAATTAACTATTATGGTGTGTTTTGATTTTTAAACTTCTTTCAGGGATGGGAAGATGACAGTAGCGTCAGTATTGATGTATCTGGTTAACAAGCTGAAACTGCATAGCAAATCTGAGGTATTACATTCAAACTCAATCAATTACACCATTAAATGAGCTTCATTTTTTTTTGTTTTTATTTCTCATTAGTAAAAACATGACGATTTAAAAAAAAAACCAAAAAGGAGAAAAATGAAGCGATCTTTATATCAAGTTAATTAATTTCTTTTTATGAGTATAGGACTTGGTTGTTGTTATAGAGACATGACAGAAACTTAGAACTAAAAGTGCATCTCTCGATACTATTTCTTTTTGGATGGGAAGTATGTCTCATTGTTAGCCCTTTTGTTATCTAATTCTTCATTAATTAAGCTTTTAAACAAAAGTTCAACAATATCCAAACAAAAGTTCTACAATATTTATATATCAAGCAAAATAGCACCAAAAATAACAACAGTAATCAGCACCCAACAACAGCAACAAAACAATAGTGTAATCGCATCCAAAATAGAACAAAAAACAACCTACAAAATGTAATAAACCATTCAAAATATCTATATATCAAGCAATCAACATATTTGATTTTATAACCAGCTATAAATTCTAAGCTAAATTATATACCTAAAAAGGAATCGAAGAATCATCGTCTTCATCATTCTCATCATTGTTGAAATTAATTTCTAATATAAAATAAGAATAAATAGTTAGATAAAAAAATTATAAAAATTTATAAAATTATAACAATAAAACTAGATTAATAATTATTTTGTTGAAAATCCTTTAGCTCGCATCTAGTCATCAAAGCAAACAACGGCTTGAACCGTTTTTGGTTTAAGGGAACTCTTTAAAGATGTGATAACTTTCTTCCCCATGCTAAAAGCTGACTTAGAAACTATAGCTGATATTGGAATTGCCAAAAGATCACGAGCCAAAAATGAAAGCTCACGATATCGAATTGAACTTTTGATCCAATAATCCAGTACATCTATTTGGCTATTCAACTCAAGCTCTGGTTCTTCCAAATAAATGTCCAACTATGACCTTTCACTTTTAGTACTGGACTCACTTAAGTATTGTTTGTAATAATCACTCTCATCATAATCTCCTCCCAAATCAACCCTATTAACATTGAGTTGATGCAAACTAGAATCAACAGGAACATAATCCGAAACATTGTAACTCTTGGCCAAAGAGGAAGACGTGGATTTGGAGTTCGTAACATACTTATCAAGCAAGAGTATAAGATTGCTAAGAATGGTTTGCACAAATTCTGAACCACGAGTACCGTAGATTTTAGTAAAGCAATATTGCACATAATTTAACTTGTAACAAGGATTTACAAATGCAATACATGACAATACCAAAGAATACTGAGGCCAATATTTATTAAATTTCTCTTACATTTTCATAACCACTGGAGTTAAAAACAAATGAGGACCTTTAATTGTATCAATTAAGACCTAGTGAACCTTCCAAACCCCTTTAAAATAAAGATTAGTCGTTGGATAATTAAAACCAGAACATACACATGTAATAACCCGTTTTCAATGAAATCAGAATAGTAGTTTTGGAACCACAAATCTGATTAGCAAATTATTAATTTATTATTATTTTAATTTCTCTGGAATAAGAAATTTTGATGTTTGCTTGATTAATTAAGTAAAAAGGACTAAATCGTAAAAGGTGAAAAAGTTGAGTTATATTGGTTAAAGGAGTCTAATAGCCATGAAATCTTAAAATAAAGGACTTGAATGGCAATTAGACCGTTTTATTAGTTAGTGGATTTATATGGATTAGGTTTTACTGAAATTTTGATAGTTTCTAAAGGGTAAAAAGGTAAATAAGTAAATAAGTTCATCTTCTTCATTTCTTCTTATCACCACCGAAATTCACCGTTGAAGTTAGGGCTAGGTTCGATCAAGCTTATTTTAGTGCATGTAAGTGGTTTCGATCCCCATTTTAAATGATTTTTATGTTTTTGAGTTCGTTCTAGCTTAATCTAGCTAGCTCGGGTGTCAGTTTGTAAAACTGTTAAAGATTGAGGGTTATGCATGGATGTTTTTGAATAGTTTGTGATATTAAATGATAGATTATGAATCTTTTTTGAAAATTAAACAAGTTTTGTTCAGAGATTTTTGATGAATTTTGGAATCAGGGACTAATTCGTTGAAAGTCCCTTGTATGTTTGGTTAACATGGAATTAGATTAAAATGATTAGATTTTAAGTTGTAAGCTTAAGGACTAAATTGTGAAAAAGTTAAAATGTTAGGGGTAAATTGGTAATTTGTGGATTAAATTGAATGTTTAAGGTTAACTGGAGTACTTAATTGAATATAATTATCTATTTACATCAAGATAAACCACGTACGACCGTGTGACCCCTGTTTTTAAATTTTTGTGAATTTTTCCTAAACTATTCAAATTGTTTCAAATTGGTCCCGAATTGCTTCTTAGTTGTTTTTAAGGCCTCGAGGGCTCGATTTAGAGATAGTATGTATGTTTATGAATGTTTTATGAGATGATTAAATTACAAAATGATTTAAAGTTTAAATTTTTTTGATTGAACGGTAATACTCCGTAACCTAATTTCGACGACAGAAACGGGTTAGGTGTAACACCCCAAACCCGGTCTTGACGTTATGGTCGAATCTGGTGATGTCACAAGGTAAGGTTTTCGAAAATGGAGTCGTTTCGTCAAATCATTCCATTTTCAAAACTAATATTCATTTGTGTCTATTTTTGAAAGCGTTTGTTTAATTTATTTATTTGCCCAAACGAAAGTACAATGGAAGCCATAAAACGTTTAATTTGGTAATCCCATTCCTATTTTCAGAAAACTGTTGTTTTAATAAAAACCATCGCAAATAAATAGTCAAGTCAAAACCAAATTCCAAAGTAAAATCAAACATTCCGGAGAGTCCATAAATTACAAAACTCTAGAAATCACCCTTAAAAATCAATTTAAAAACATAATCATTAACTGTTTATAAACTCATGGTCACCAAGAGGTTCCGACGCAATGATCCGCCTAAGTCTGTGGATTACCTGAACGAAATAAAAAAAAAAAGTGAGTTTTCATAAACTCAGTGTGTAACCCAGTAGAAATAGACATACAATTTATGTAGAAATCAATATAAATAGTCAGATACAAATTCGGACTCATGTCCATTTCAGATACGATAACAAATAAAGGTATGCAGGTCAAATAAACAGAATCCTACTCCCATCCTCTACAAACCAACTCCGACCATCCCGTCACACCATGTGGGGTTAAAAACACCCACCCAGCCCTACACACTATATCGTGCCATTAAGACACATTTTAGATAAAGTGTAGCCAAGCTGCTAGAATAGAGACGGTGAATGCCATATAGAACACTTCCTCCACATATATAGCTTCCGCCCCAAAACAAATAGAGAATATAGAATACAAATATAGATGCTGACATAACATACTTAGCATGTTTGTGTAGAAATATTAGATATACATATAGCAGAATAATCAGACATGCAGAATAATGTCCTACTCAGACCATACTATTAGAATAACAAATCATATAATCTAGGGTTTAGTTAGCCCTTACCGACCCCACAGTAAACCCACAGTCGATCAGAATAACCCGTGAGACACTAGGGAAAATTTTAAAAATATGGGCCCATATGTCCGTGTAGGCCCATACGCCCAGATTGGCCTTGCCCGTGTGGCCCACACGGCCTGGCCCAAAACCCACATGCCCGTTTGCACAACTGTATGGGCCCACATGCCAAACTTGGCCTAGCATGTGTGGCTCACATGGCCACGCTCACGCCACCACACGGTCGTGTCTTACGCACGCCCAAGTTTTCGTCGTTCACACGGCCGTGTCTCGAATACGGCTAACCACACGCCCATGTGGCGTCGACAGAACAGTTTTTCGGCTTTTGCCAAAGTTTGATTTTCAGCATTTTGATTACACACTTGGTACGATTCTGGTGTGAAAATGCTCCCGAGACACACAGTACCCAATTTCTCGAGCGATTTCTACAACGATTCCACGAGAGGAGAACCCCAGCCTACTCGAATTATAGCAACTGAGGAAAAACGAAGAAGCAAGTTCCAGATATTCAACAACCAATCGAACATAAGAGAGGGAAGCAGCAAAAGAATAGAGAAACGAAGCAGTAGAAGGAAGCAAAACAAAAATGGACATCGGTTTTATTTTCTAGAAAAATAGGAAAATTTGAAACTAAAAGAATAAAAATAAAAATAAAATTAACAGATAACCCCCAAATCCCTCAGATTACTCCCCACTAACCCACTAACAACCAACCTCTCAGAATCCTACTCCACCAAGACTCTTTCAGAAAACTGAGCAAAAATAATACCCACGCTCGCGCAGGGATTTGAGCACAAGACCTTCAATACACCAGCTCCCTTACCACTCGAACCAGTAGGCTTATTCTAATATGGATTAACAAACAATTGTATATAAGCCCACCCAATAAGGGTAAGGCTTGGATAAAAAATAATAAAATTTGCTAACATGGGACTTGAACTCAAGATCTTTCACACATACCCAGAACACTTAACCACTGAAGCAGATACAAAATTGTGTTAGATTTCTATAGAAACATAAATTAATTATTCAAGGTATTACAACTCTACTCCCTAAAAGAAATTTCATCCTCGAAATTTGCTTGATCAGAACAGATGACGATACTGCTTACGCATCGAGTCCTTAGGTTCACACGTGGCTGCCTAAGTTGCATGATTCCGCCACAAAACCTTTACCAACGGAATAGATTTCCTCCTTAAAACCATAATATCATGATCTAGGACCTAAAATAGCTCCTCCTCAAAAGTCAAATCTAGTGTAACCTCGATTTCCTCAACTGAGATAACGTTAGATGGTTCAGATCGATACCGCCTCAACATCAAGATGTGAAACACATTGTGAATACGGTCTAACTTTGAAGGTAGCTCCAACTGATAAGTGACTGGTCTCATACGCTTTAGAATCCGATATGGCCTAATGAATCTAGTGCTCAATTTGCCCTTACGACCGAATCTCAAAAATTTTTTCCACAAAGAAACCTTAAGAAACACAATGTCCCATACAAAGTACTCAATATCTCACCTCTTTAGATTTGTATAAGATTTCTGTCTATCAGAAGCTGCCTTCAGATGATCCAGAATCAGTCTAACCATATCTTCGGTCTAAAAAACTAACTCAGGACCCAAAACACGATGCTCACCCAACTCAGTCCAACATAGAGGAGTACAGCACTTACGACCATACAAAGTCTCGTAAGGTGCCATCTGAATGTTAGACTGGAAACTGTTATTGCAGACGAACTCAACTAGTGGCAGATAATCTTCACAACTACCTCAAAAATCAATCACACAACTCTGAAGTATATCCTCCAATATCTGAATCACCCTATTAGATTGACCATCAATCTGAGGATGGAACGCTGTACTAAAGTCTAATCTCGAACCCAGAGCCTTATACAACTTCTTTCAAAACTGAGAAGTGATGTGAGGATCTCTATTAGAAATAATCGAAATAGGAACCCTATGCAGTCTTACAATCTCAGAGATATAGAGCTTCGCTAACTTTTGCATAGAGTAATCCGTCCGAACCAGAATAAAATGAGCAGGCTTGGTCAATCGTCCATGATGACTCAAAAAGAGTCTTTCTTAGTGGGTGTCAATGGAAACCCACTAACAAAATCCATCGTTACTCGTTTCTATTTTCATAAGGGAATCTTAATGGGTTGGAGCAAACTCGAAGGCAACTGATGCTCAAGTTTAACTTGTTGGCACATCCGTAACCTGATACTTCAAGCCTAGCCACTAGTACAACTCACGAAGATTGCGATACGTCTTATTACCATTGAGATACATAGAATAAGGGCTACTATGCACCTTCTTCAGAATTGACTGCCTCAAATCAGAATCATTCGGCACATAGATCTGACGTCGAAAACACAGAACACCATTATTATTCAGCCCAAAATTTGAAGAACTGCCACTATTAATCTGACGAAATTGCAAATCCAGAGACTCATCCCCTAACTGCTTAACCCGAACCTGATCAATCCAAGTGAGCTTAACTTGCAACTCGGCTAACAGGCTCCTATCATCAAATAGACTAAGGTGAGCGAACATCGCTGTCAAATCAGTCATCGCTCTACAACTGAGTGCTTCAACCACCATATTGGCCTTGCCAGGATAATACTCTATTGTGCAGTCATAATCTTTGAAAAACTCAATCCATCGATGCTGCCCAAGATTCAACTTCTTCTAGGTAAGGAGATACTTGAGGCTCTTATGATCAGTGTAGATAATACACCTCTCACCATACAGATAGTGCCTCTAGATTTTTAATGCAAAAACCACTGCAGCCAACTTGAGATTATGCATTGGATAATTCCCTTCATGTGCCTTAAGCTGACAGGATGCATAAGCCACAACTTTTCCATCTTGCATCAATACACATCCCAAACCAACGTGTGATGCATCACTATAGACCACAAATTTTTTACCAGATTCAGGTTGTACCAAAACAGGAGCCTGAGTCAGAATAGACTTGAGCTTCTCGAAGCTCGATTGTTGCGCATCAGTCCAGACGAAAGGAACACCCTTACGCAAAAGCTTAGTTGAAGGAGCTGTAATAAAAAAGAACCCCTCAACAAATCGCCGATAATAACCCACAAGACCCAGAAAACTGCAGATTTCAGATATGTTCTTAGGCTGTTTCCAATCAAGCACAACCTCAATCTTTCTCGAATCAATATGGATCCCCTCAGCAGAAACCATGTACCCGAGAAAAGTTACCTCCTGCAACCAAAACTCACATTTGCTCAACTTAGCGTGAAGCTATTTCTCTTGGAGTATCTGAAGCACTACTCTAAGATACTCATCATGCTTACCCTCGGGCTTAGAGTAAACAAAAATATCATATATGAAAACCACGATGAACTAATCTAGATTTGGCTGAAAGAATCAGTTCATCAAATCCATGAATGCAGTCGAAGCATTCGTCAGACCAAAAGGCATAACTAGGAACTCGTAGTGTCCATAATGAGTCCTAAATGCAGTCTTATGAACATCAGCTTCTTTAACTCTAAGCTGACAATACCTAGAACAAAGATCAATTTTTGAGAACAATGAAGCCCTTCAGAACTGATCAAACAAATTGTCGATCCTCGAAAATGGATATTTATTCTTCATCATCAGTTTATTTAGTTGCCGATAGTCAATACACATCCTCAAAGTCCCATCATTCTTTATTACAAACAGAACCGGTGCCCCCCAAGGAGACATACTAGGGTGAATGAAACCACGATCCAGAAGTTCTTGAAGTTGAGCCTTAAGCTCTGTAAGCTCCTTCGGTGTCATCCGGTAGAGAGCGATGTACACCGGAGCTGTACCCGGTAAAAACTCAATATCAAACTCAATTTTTCGATTCGAATGTAAACTTGGTAATTCCTTAAGAAAGACATCTGAAAAATCCCTCACTATTCGAATACCCCCGATAGAAGAGTCCCTAGAAGCAGAAACACTGACGTAAGCCAGATACGCCTCAAATCCTTTCCGAACTAATTTTTCAGCCACAAGAGAAAATATCACATTTGATAGATAATCTCGACGCTTACCAATCAAAACCATCTCCTTATCACCCTCAGTCCTTAGAACAACCCTCTTAGACGTGCAATCCAAACTGACTCGATGCTGAACCAACCAATCCATACCCAGAATCAAGTCGAACTCCCCAAACGGAAGCTCCATCAAATTTACCAGAAAAACAGTGCCTTGCACCATTAACTAAACACTCCTATAAAGTTTATTAACTCTAACAGGCTACCCCAACAGACTCAATATAGTAACTTCACTAGAAGTGCTTTCAACAGAAATACCTAAATTTTTAGAAACAGAACTAGCTACATAGGAGTGTGTATAACCTATGTCTATCAGAGCAGTATAAGGTACATCAAAAACAAAGAACGTACCGGTAATAACATCAGTAGCATCTCCATCCTCTAAACGTCGAGCAACATAAACCAGTGTAGGTTGCCTCGCCTTTGTTTGACTAGTACCTCTGCCCGGTGTTCTCTGCCCTTGGCCCATACCATTACCACCCTAGCCAATCCACGGCCTCTAGGTGGCAGTTGAATTGTCCTCTGAGGTTGTACAGAACCAGGTCCCGAAGCTTGCATCTAATTTGCCCTCTATGGACACTCTCGAATCCGATGCTCTAACGACCCATACCTAAGGCAGGCCCCTAACCTCCTCCAGCACTCGCCCGGATGGCGCCTACCACAATCTCTACATGGTTGTATCCAGTAAGAGCAATAGAAACCCTCACTCTAACCGGTACATTAAGTCTAGCCTTTTTCTTAGGCCTCTGAACAGAACTAGAGGGCTCTGAATCACTCTTATTCTTACTTCTCTTACGGTCCATATTCTGGCACTCCACGCGCTTAACCTCTTTGGCGATCGTCGCCTTATCAACCAGAACCGCAAACTCTCGCTCCCTTTATGGAGTAATCAGAACCCTTAAACTGTCCCTCAAACCATGCCTCGCGCGTAGTGGGTCAACCTTAGGAACTTGGCCAGTGAACTATCACCTTGTGTGAGATTCATCAACTTACGCCTACGAGCATCTACATAGCTCGCCCCCACGTACTTACCCTAGAAGGTGGTCTTAAAGAAATCCTAGTTCAGACAATCAGGCTGAGTACACTCCTCAACTGTTAACCACCATCGATATGCCTCGTCACAAAGCAAATGGACTATAGCCTTCAATTTCTACTAGGGAGTACAGTCTAAATCATTCATGATCCTTTCGGTGGCCTCTAAGCAATACTCGACCGTAGTAGGGGCGACTCTAATGACACCCCTAAATAGCTCAGCACCATTGGATCAAAGTCTTTCACTTATCGACCCACATCCCTCAGATCCAGAATGAGGTCCAGCGACCCTCTCCAACATCCTCAACATGGCTTGGAACAGTGCATCATCCCCAGCAGAACAGTTTTAAGACCTAGTCTCAATAACAGGCGAAACCAGCGTCTCACTTCTATCTAAATATGATATACTGCCCAGAGAAAAAACCTCAGCTTGAGTACCCTACGGCCTTTACACCCTACGGCCTCTACCGGGGCCACGAATACCACATCGCAAGTTCCACGTACGCTTATTGTAAATTTCAAATTTTATCTACATTATCAAGTTTTATGCATCAGTTCCAGTTTTTTATCAAGAGATATTTTATGCAAGAATTATCAGAAGTTCAGAAATATTTTCAGAGGTTTTAGTCTCTAGCTATTTCAGTACAGTTTCAGAAAGTGCTAGCAACAATGTTTTCGGAATATACTATCTAAGCTTTGAAAATACTTACAGGATCAGATCCGATGGCTTGGTGTACCACATACCTTCTCAAATTATTCAAATTGTTTGAAAACCAATTCTTTTGAAACAAAATTTTGGATCCCAAAATTCATAGCCCAAGTTTTGCAACCTGACTCTGTTACTACTAAATGTAACACCCCAAACCCGACCTAAATGGTATGGCCGAATCCGGTGATGTCACAAGGTAGGGTTTTTGAAAACGGAGTCATTTTTTCAAATCATTCCAGTTTCAAAACTCATATTCATTTGTATCTATTTTCGAAAGAGTTTGTTTAATTTTTTTATTTTCCCAAACAAAAGTACAGTAGAAGCCATAAAACGTTTAATTTGGTAATCTCGTTTGTATTTTTAGAAAATTGTTGTTTTAGTAAAAACTATCGCAAATAAATATTCAAGTTAAAACCAAATCCCAAAGTAAAATCAAACAGTTTGAAGAGTCCATAAATTACAAAACTCCAGAAATCACCCTTAAAAATCAATTTAAAAACATAATCATTAGCCGTTTATAAAATCATGGTCACCAAGACGCTCTGTCATAACGATCCACCTAAGTTTGTGGATTACTTGAACAGAACAAACAAATAGATGTGAGTTATCGTAAACTCAGTGTGTAACCCAACAGAAATAGACATACAATTTATATAGAAATCAATATAAATAGTCAGATACAGATTCAGACTCATGTCCATTTCAAATACGGATAACAAATACAGATATACAGATTAGATAAATAGAATCCTACCCTCATCCTCTACACACCAACTCCGACCATCCCATCATACCATGTGGGGTTAAAAACACCTACCCAGCCCTACACACCGTATCATGCCATTATGACACATATCAAACAAAATACAGCCAACTACTAGAGTATAGGCGGTGAACGCCATGAAGAACACTTCCTCTACATATATAACTCCTTCCCAAAAAAAATATTGAATACAGATATAGATACAAATATAACATGCTTATCATGTTTGTGTACATATATCAAATATACATATAGTAGAGTAATCAGACATGCATAACAATGTTCTACTCAAAACAAACTATTAGAATAACAGATCACATAATCTAGGGTTTAAGTTGCCCTTACCAACCCTATGGTAGGCCCACAGTCGATCGGAACGACTTGCGCAACCTTAGGGAAAATTCCAGAAATATGGGACTTGAACCCAAGACCACACACACACCCAGAGCACTTAACCACTGAAGCAGATACACAATAGTGTCAAATTTCAACAGAAACATAAATAAATAATTTAGGGTGTTAAAAAATAATTCACATCATAAAACACTTTCAAAAATTTACGAAGAATAACAACATTTCTCCACTCCTCATAAGAAAGTGCAAATGTTTGATAATCCTTCTCTCGTTGGCCCAGAAATCTAACATATCTTTAAATTAAAAAGCAGATTCAAGCATCAAATAAGTAGAATTCCATCACACACAGATCTTGACATATTTGGTAACATTCAAATGAAAGCTTTGTTGGCAACATCATAAAAAAAATTTGCTGCGAATTCCTTACTTTTTTATGTACTTGATTCCATTTCAAATCTTACCAACAACATCATTAGCAAGTTCCAAACCAACTTTAACTATAAGATTAAATATATGTGCACAAAATCTAACTTAAAGAAAAGCATCATCACACAAAAGAGCTCGATTTGAACAAAAATGATTTTTTAAATAAAAACCATAACATCGTTATAAGAGTATTATCTAGAATGATGCTAACAATTTTCTTGTTTATACCTACTGAGATAAACATAAAATAAGTTCATTGTGCAAACCATCATACAGAGGAGATAAAGTTCTAAACCTTATGATTCTCTTTTGTAGCTTCCGATCTTTGTCAATGTAACATCCTGAAATAGGGCCTAGTCGGAATAGTGGTTTCAGGACCACAAATCTGACATTAAAATATTTATTTTATGATTATTATGAGGTCTAAAATATGAGAATATGCATGTGATAAAGTTTCATGAAGGAATTTTATGAGTAAGGTGTCTAATTGGAAAATAAAGACCAAATTGAATAAATTTCAAAAGTTGGATTCCTGAAGAAATTTGTATGAAATTGCTTTAGGTTATAAATTAGAAGGTCTTGGAGAGTAATTTTCCCAATTTCTAAGTTTTTAGACAAAAATGAGCTTGTATGGATGAAATCTTAAAGAAAGGGTTTAAGGGCATTTTGGTCATTTGGCAATTTAATGAAATAAAATGTGAAAAAGAAGGCAAAAATCAGTCATTCTTCTTCCTTGTCCATCCGAAATTCTCAAATCACCATAGCTGGGGTTTTTAACATTTTCAAGCTCAATAGTAAGTGCTCCTAAGCTCCGTTTTTAATGTTCTTCGTATTTTAGAAATCTCGATAGCTTACTCTCTTTATTTCTACCCATATTTCATGCTAGGGTTCATGTTTAGAGATTTACCCATGCAAAACCCCTAAAAGGACCTTTTTTGCAAAAAGTGTAAAATCTGAGGTAGAAATGTGAAATAATGGAAAAATGTGGGCTGCCATAAGAGGAAAGAACATTCGGCTAGGCTTGGGTAATGTAGAAATTTCATGCATTTCATTATACGAGCCTAGGGACTAAATCGTAAAAATATGAAAGGTTAGAGGCAAAACGATCATTTGGACCGGGGGTGAAATTTAGATTTGAAAAGTATAATTTGAGTTGTTAATGATTTATTTTTATTGTTATAGACCCCGATGAACAAATTCCGGAGGTCGATCGAGGAAAACGAAAGGTTTCAGAATAACCGAAATACGATACCGAGACGAGTACTAGGTAAGTTCGAATAACTTAAACTAAAATCATAATATGCCTAATTGCATGATTTATGAATGTATGATAATTGCATTTGACGATGGCATGAAAATACATGAAATGTATCTTTAATAATGACATGTTAATAAATGTCCCGGTTGAGGTTAAAAAGGAAGTTCGGTGGATAAACTATGATTTACATGTTACTTGAGATCCTGCATGTGTTGCAGAAGGATTTAGCCCAGACGGGTAACTTGTTGATCTCAAATATAAAAAGGATCTAGCCCGGACGGGTGTTCCTTAAATGATCGAGCCTCCCGAAGAATATGTGTGCATTGTGGATTTAGCCTGGAGGGGTAATCCGATGAGGGTCTGAATTTAGCCTGGACTGGTAATTCAGATCCGAGCTCATTAAGGGTGTTTGTCGCTATAATGGATTTCGCTATAATGGATTGGTAATCCCTTATGAGTTTACAAAACGGGGGATTTAGCATGGATTGGTAATCCCACCGTAAAATGTAAGGTTCGCGGGAGTGCATACTTGAAATGATCATTCTTATGAATTGACGGTAAATGGATAATCCATCAGGATTTCCTAGAAACTCAACGAGATTGATATGATGTATATAAATGAAATGATGAATGATGAGCTCATCTAAGATAAATTACATGGTACATTATTATTGTGGCTAACTTGTTGATTGTGTGCATGTGATAGGGAAACCATTTCATTCTTGTTGGTTTATTTGCTTAATATGGTTGTATGCTAATTACTCGGTAAGTTTACTTTCCAGTTATTCGGTCTTACTAAGCATGTAAATGCTTACTCCTCTTTTTTCCCTGTCTTACAGAGCTCGAGGACTCGTAAAGATTGGAAGACGGTTAGAGAGTCGACGCACTATCAACTAGTCCAGCTTCGGTATAAAGACACTTTTATTTGGTTCAATGGCACGTATAGGGCTTTGGTTTATTTTGTTATATGTTTTATTTGATTTGCCAAAATGAAGGCATGAAAAGATATGTCTATCTTTTTGTATATGGGCATAGGAATTGGCTCATTTTGAAGTAGGCTATGACCTACAAATTTATGCATGCTTATGTTTGCATGGGATGGCTTGACCATAATTGGCAATGAGTTATAATAATGAGCGAATTTTAAAAGTGTTAACGAGACATGGAAATCCTTAAAGCTAAGGAAATAACCTAGTATGTGTTAAACCGATGATACGAGGTTTACATGCAATGAGGTTTATTAAGGTTATTTGTAAGTGTACAATCATGTCTTGCTTCGTATTTTGGTAACCAGGTGCTTTAGCCAACTCTTCTTTAACATGACCTCTCTCTTTTGCATCGTACATTATCATTAGTATGCTCAGAGTTCCAATTATCAAAAGTTAGACAAATTAAACCAGGTGCTTTAGCCAACTCTTCTTTAACATGATCTCTCTCTTTTGCATAATAAATTAGGACATCCCTAGTAATTGTTTGTCTACTTATATTCTTAAAATTAGGACTAGAAATACTCATCATGTATCTAAATCCCGGTTCTTTAACTGCCCTAAATGACTGCTTACCATACACAAGAAAAATAGAAACAAGTTGACGTCATTCATTTGCATCAAACTTGTAAGTTTTTATAGATGAACCACCTCCTAATAATGGTTGAGTGGTTATGGTGAATTGAGTGATGTCCTTATTAAAAATTTTCAAATAACTATTTAGATGACGTTTTAAATTGAAGGTTTTGCTAGAAGATTTAGCAGAAAAGATACTCTTACAGTGATTATATTGTGCCTTCAGCTCATCTTTGTTCTCACATTCAAGCTTTGTCATTTCATCCCACACCTAAGTAGTAGACTTTTGACGTTTGGAAACACACTCATATTCATTAAATCCATCATCCACATGTATTGGAGTGTTCAAACTAGCCGTTGTCATAAAAATTGAAGTCCTGAAATTGTAAAATCTCAATTACTGTATATAAAAAAATAGAACCAATTTTTAAATACATATATACATATATATACACGAATATATTAGAAACTACAAGACATAATTGATGCAGTTCAATACAAGCATCTAAGTAAAAAAAAACATAATTGATGCAGTTCAAATGTTCAATACAAGTATCTAAGCATAACACCATAACTGATGCAATTCAATACAAGCATCAACCAAATAATTTTTTTCAATATGGAAATAAAGATGGAAATTAGCTTGTGAGAAAAAAAATAAAATTTATATAGTTTTCTGAATTAACACAAAACAATGGAAATAAATAAAAATAAACAATGACTGAAAGTGTTTAAATGTGAGTGGAATGGTGATATTCTTAACAATATTGGTAAGAATACAAAAAGTAATTTCACTGTATTAAAATTTTAAAAATTATGTTTTTAATATAATTTTTATTTAAAATTAATATAGATTATTTATTTCTCCTATTATGATTTATTTTCACAAAATAAAGGATAACGATTAAAAATAAGCTGGAAATAAAACAAGTTGCTAAAATCTTGTCTTGTCAACAATATAAATATTAAATTTAAGCAATAAAATAAATTACTAAAAAAATTTCTCTATTTTGAATAACGACAAAAATTTAAATTCAAGTAATAGAACAAGATTTTTCTTGTTCTGTTCTTTTTCCTCTAAGAAAAAATTTCTACAAAAAAAAAAATAACATCATTTTGTTTTCCATAGAATCTATAGTAACTCCAATTTTATACTATGCATATGAAAGGAATTTGCAAAATTCCTTTTTCCCACTAGGCATATAGCTTTTTGCCTGAACGGAGTACTGTCTCACTAGCTTGTAGTTAAGCAAGCAAGTTAGGCCAAAAGAACGGAATAACCAAGAAGGGAAATGAAAGATCGGAGTACATTACTCTTATCTTTCCCTGGACGAGGCGAATCCTAGCATAATGTAATGAAAACTCACTTATCAATAAGATATAGGGCAAAAGAAGACCACGCATAATAAGCAGTTTTTTAGAAAATTTACTAACTAGTTGTTAATACACTTTGCGATGAGATTGAAGGCTGAATGTTGGGGGAATTGAAGTTGCAGAAGGCAGCAAAGAAAAAGCCAGCAGCAACAACTGATAAAGAAGCAAGAAATGGGAACTGGTAGAATGAAGAAAAACAACAATGGCGGTAGTGGCAAAGAAATGAGCGAAAAGCAGTAGAACGAGAAGAAGCAACAGCGGCAAAAAAGTAAGAAGCAAAAACGGTAAATAGGATTGGGAAAGGGATTAAGGATTAATGAAAAGGAAATAGGGATTGGAAAAGGAAAAAGTGATTATGAATATCGAGACTGGGTCTGCTCTCTGCTGGGAATTGGGAAAAGGATAAAAAATTTAAGTTTAGAAAAACGAGCCAAGCCCGAGCAAAAATACCTTTACCTGAAGCCCGACCCATTTTTTAAACAGGCATCAATCTTAAAACCAAGCCCATTTTTTGGGCCTATATTTGTACCCAAACCCTCTCATATTTTGAGGGCCTTTGTGCCACATCGGGTGGCCCGACCCATGGAAAAGTTTAGTCTCGACGTGTTAAGTTGGTGTATTAGTCTATGTGCATAAGTTTATAGTTGTAATACCATTCTTACTTACCCCTTTTTCCTTCCCTCTTTCCAGGTGATACTTTGTCTTAAGCTTGTAAAAGGGACTCAACTAGAAATAGTGACTTCTTCAGTGAGTTCCGCCTATATTTGTTTTGTAAAATGCATATGTTCTATGGGGATGGTTTGTAACTTTCATTTGAATTTGTAACAAAGTACCTTTTATTTAACTACAATTTTATTTGAATCTTATGCTTAAAGGATTGAAAGAATTTTATGAATTATGTTTTGTAAAGTGCTTTCTGTTAGGAAATGTGTCCATATTGTAGTAAATGTGTAACTATTTTCTATTTATTTGAGTGATGAATAAATAAATAAAGTTAATTTCACATTTCACTATTATGTCTTTTATATTTCCGTATTTTATATTTTTCATGCATAGCAAAATTGTGACAAGCAAATATTAGCTCATTGATTGTCTAAGTTCAAACTGAAGATAAGTGGCATTGTAACAACGTTTACATTGCGAGAAAGACAACTTACTTTAGTAGATAATCTAAATAAGTCCATGATCTCGTCAAAGAATCAAAGTGAGCATTTGATTCAAATACTGAGAATGATTATTATGCCGTCTACAATTCCAATTGGGGAGATGGCTAGTCTTCGCTATCGGAGCAATTGAGTCCACGGGTAGAGACATAGATGTATTCATTAGTAAAATGATACATTAAACTGGACCCAAGATGAATTAATTTTTAATCTATTTGTGAATTAATTCACTTGTGATATTCATGGTGTGATTTACCTAAATCCTGAGTTAGTCACTGACCATGCGTATGTAACTCATGTGCTCTGATATAAGTGGAGGCTTATCCTCTAAAGATGATCTAGCCCATCGCTGGTATGTTAGGTACATGACTTGTGTATGGCACGGCTTTACTAGCAACAGTGGAATTCATAGCACAATTTAAGAGTTAATGATATCCTCTCATTGGCATTGTGTGGATTGATAAGTTTTGAACGTGGCCACGGGTTGCTTGTTCTCAAACGAGCAATTTAGTATAGTAATTTGTTGACAGTGATCATATTAATCATTAAAAATACACAATGGTGACTTTGAGATAAAATAGAATTGTAATAAGTGAACGGATTTAACTCAAAGGAATCAAGGGTATCATATGATGGTAACACACACGTGATGAGGTCATTGGACAAAATAGTTGTATGAATTGTTTTCGTAAAGAGTATACAATAAGGAGCTTTCAATTATGGTACTTATTCTGGACAAACTCCATGATTAAGTAATTGTGAATTATCATAACGATGCTTTTAGACATAGTTGCAATTACTAGAGCCTAATTGTATATGTTTAATTGGTCCATCCGCTAGGTCAACAAAAGAGCGATCAGATTGCATTTGAATCAGAAGAAAATTCTAAAAGTTTGGAAATAATTTAATTGAGTTGATTTATTCAATCTGGAACTAAATTAGGTGGTCGTGAGAATTATTCAACTAGAGAATTTGATTAAAGAAATTTCTTGAAAAATTAATTTGGCAAATCTAAGTGATTTTTGGAAAAAATAATTTTGCTCAAATAAAATTAAATCAATCAATCAAATTAATTAAAATTAATTTTATATTTTTAGAAATTAATTTTCAAAACAAACAATTGGCCCAATAGGTAATTGACCTTGAAAATTGGAAATGAGATCGAAAATTGGTCTTGGGAGGCCAAAATTGAGACCAAGACTCTAAAATTGGTCAAACCAAGCTGACGGTCCAATCAGTAGCTAGATTAGACCGATCGGGTTGTCATTGACCCAGACCAAATCGGTAATAGCCGAACCGACTCGGGTGTCGTATAGGTGTCGCACCTGTATCACCAAACACGACGATGCCAGCAGTTGCGACGATGGTGTCTCGATGGCCGATAGTGGTTGGTCTTCAATGGTTGAGCAGTGGAAGAGCTACACTCCTACTAGGACTCTACCAGAGAATTTTGTTTCAAATTAACTATTCCAAAAATAATATTATTTTAATAGTTTAATATTAAATTAAATAAAATATTTATCTTAATAATATTTTATTAATTTAATATTAAAGTGATTATCTTTTTATTAAATTAAATTTAATGTTTAATTAAATAAGATTTAATATTAAAGTGATTAAGTTTAATCATAGTTGAACTCTCTAAACTCTCCCTATATAAAGAAAGTCTTGGGTCGTTATTTACACATACTTGAATTCAAGATAAAGTTGTAGAAAGAAAATTCTCTAAAGAGATTATTCCAAAAAATTTCTAGAGATATTTTTTATTTACAACTTGACCCAAAAGTTTAGTGAAATTACAAAATTACCCGACTAAGTAATTTCTATGAAAAATTTCTGATTCAAAGCGAACCCGCACTTGGTAGACGTAAGCTTGAGGATAGCAGAGTAGACCACTTGGTCGAAGCATTCATCCTAGATGAATTGAAAAGGTACAATTTTGATTAAGTGTGTATTACATTAGATATCACAACCAAGATCTTGTTTTGGAAAAAAAATTAAAATTTTAGTTTTTCCCAAAATTTATATGTTATGGACCAAATTGTTTTATATGTTATGGACCTCTCCCAGCAAGATTGTATTTTTCCAAATGAAATATTTTCAATTGAAAGTTTTAAACTCGATAACGATTATATTATGATGTATACTAGTTGGTTACTTGTGTTTTGAAATTTTTCCAAGTAAGCGACTGAGCCAAATTATGGTATTTTGAAACTATGTATAAGTCTGCTTTCTGTGTAACGCCTCAGTCGACTGTTAGGGATTGGAGTGTTACACTAATTGCCTATGTAGACAAAGATAAGAACTAGTAGGATATAAATGACATGTCATTAGGAAAATTTCTATGCGTGCAAGACATAGTGACACTACAAATCATGAAAGTTGCACTACAGTGCAAGTGTTAGTGGCACTTCGATGCAAGTGACAACAAAACATCCGTGCATATAATAGTGGAACCTCGAAGAAAATTAATCGACATTTTTGCATCTCCTATACGTTTTATGAAGTCTACAAATGGGCAATAGAATTTTTCACAGTAAGTGAATTCAATAATGACATGGGTAAGTAGCTTATAAACTTGTTAATTTGATATCTTATTATAGTTATTGTTGAAATAAATTCATGTATGATGGTATTTATTTATAATTTTATGTATATAAATAATGATTTTATTTAAATTACAAAGTTTAATTTTTAATGTACTTAGCGTTATTTTTCAAACACGTAGGTGAATATTTGATTGAAGCTCTAGAGTGAAGGTCAATTTCCACTCATCTCATCAAAAATCAAAGCTTGGAAGAGAGTATGATTTTGAAATTTTGTCATTAGCTCGTGAAATGTATTTATCGACACATTTTTAGTGGTGTCGAAAACAGTGATTTCGGGACCACAAATACGATGAGTTAGTTATTATTTTAATATTTATTTAGTTTCTACGGGATTATTTTAAGGTTATATTAAAATTTCGTTAAGAAATTTTGATGTTTAAATGGGTAATTAGGTAAAAAGGACTAAATCGTAAAGGTTGCAAAAGTGGATTTCTATTGGTTAAAAGGGTCAAATGACTATGAAATATTAAACTAATGGACTAAGATAGTAATTATACCATTTAAAGAGTTAGTGGATAAATATGGACAAGGTTTACTTGAAATTTTTTTATTATTAATAAGGGTGAAATGGTAACTTAGTAAATAAACATAACATTAAATAAGCAAAAATCATCATCTTTCTCATTTTGTGTCTTCAAAATCGATTCTTCCATGAAATCTTAGCTAGGGTTCGGTCAAGCTTCATTTCCCTTGCATAGTATGTATTCAAGTCCCATTTTTAATGATTTTTAAATTTTTGAGTTCATTTTAGCTTAATCTAGCTAGCTCGGGCATAATTTGCAAAACTTTTAAGGGTTGAGGGACTTTCCATGGTTGTTTTCGAATAGGTTTTGAAGTTATTTGATAGATTATTAATCTTGGTTGTAAAATAAATATGTTTTAGTAAGTGATTTTTGATGAAATTACATTTAGGGATTTATTTGTCAAAATAGTAAAATTTCATGGTAAACTTATGAAATAATGATTTAGGTGGGTTAGTATCGGCTAGCTTGAATGGAGGATTAAATGGTTAAATTTCAAATTATGAGCTTAAGGACTAAATTGTGAAAAGTTAAAATGTTAGGGGTAATTTTATAATTTTACATAAGTATGAGTTATGGATTGAATTGAATACTTGAAGTACTTAATTGAATAAAATTATCTATTTAGATCAATATAAACTAGAATCAAACTTAAATCGTGGAAAGGCTAAAGCTTCGGATTAGTTTGCAACTCTACTTCTACGACTATAGTTATCGAGGTAAGTTCGTATGAATTATAACCTTATTTATGTTAGTTAAATTGATTATCTATTATTTTATGTTAGTTGTAAATGAATTTGAATATAAATGTATCAATGTTATGAATAATTGACGGATAATGAATCCCGTTTGAACCTTAACAACTCTTAGTATATGAATGACATGTCATTAGGGATTTCATGTTTTCGGTGCTAGTATTGAATGTCTTACAGATGCCTGAGGTCCTGCATTTGTTGCAGATTCTCCATAGCTCGTGTGAGCAGCATCGCGTAGCTAACATTCTAACCCACGACTTGTGTGAGCGGGCCAATTTCACGGCTCATGTAAGCACTATTGAAAAGGAAAGGTTACGGTTATATGGAAAGGCACACTATGTGTGAGCATTCTTGAGTATATGATGTAATTCTAGATAGTTAAATGGGTAAGAAAAGGAATAGCATGGTAAGTATATAATGGGATGTTGAATCTTGATATATGAAAAGGCTAATGTAATAAATGATATGCATATGAAAGTCTATTTATATTATGATTGAATTCATATGTATCATTGATGAACTTTCTAACTTGTGAGTTTGAAGCTGTTTGTGTAAGCTTTTATTAAGCTTATGCTTTTGGTAATGACCTTAAATTTATTCTATAAATCGCGCTAATGAAAAGGGAAGTTTTGTTTGATTTTATATGAACTTACTAAGCATTATTTGCTTATGTAGTTACTCTACCTTGTTTTATAAATTATTGGAAGCTCAATTGGTTAGAAGCTTGTCAAGGATCAATGACACTATCTAGCAACCATTTCGCTAGTCTTTGTATATTTTACCCAACTTTATAACTGGCATGTATAGGATCTTTTATAATGGTAGTTTATGAATGTGTTAATGGTTGATTTGGTATGTATATGCCTATGAAGTTTATGTTTGGTTTGAAGGGTTTGTAATGCCTTATTAAGTTAGGTCATTTGGCCACTTTTAGGAACTTGAAATGAATGGTCTTTATTGGTATGTTGGTGATGATATGCAAATTTTTGTTTATGATGTTAAGGAACTAGTTTTTGTGCTTGGAATATGGCAATTTTGGTTAGTGATGTTTTGGTATAAATGTGGTGCCTTTGAATCGCAATTGGTTAGATGAATTAGGATGTTTGAAATGGTATGTTTAGGTGTATTTGAATGAAGTTTAAATCTCTTGATGTGTGCACAAATGGGATGGTTGGTTAGGTGTGTTTTGGCCTTTAAATAGCTTGATTTTAGGGTCAATTTATGGATCACACAGCCTGGGACACGGGCTGTCATATGACCGCGTGACATACACAGCCTGGCTACACGGTTATGTGTCTTTTCTAAATTCCTAGTGTTTTAAGTCAATGAATTACACAGCCTAGCATACGGCCTGCGACATGGTCATGTGTTGCAACTCAGAAAGTTACACGATCTGGCACATGGCCTGTGACACGGCCGTGTGACCCAACTCAGTGAGTTAAACGGGTGAGGACACGAGTTGGGACATGGCTGTGTGTCCCTTGTTCGATTTTTACACGGGTGTGTGACCCATGTTTTCAAAATTTTCAAATTATTCCCCAATCTTCTGTTTTGATTCAAATTAGTCTCGAATTAATTCTAAGCTATTTTTAGGGCCTTGAAGGCTCGATTTAGGGACCAAATGCATATGTTTATCGGTTTTTTATAAGTTTAACTTATTTAATGTTATGATGTTAAACATTTTTCGATTGTTCGGCAATGCTCTGTAACTCTAATCCAGCGACGGAGATGGGTTAGGGGTGTTACAATATACATAGGGCTATGTTAAACATGTTTTTTAATACATTATCATGGAAACACTTGATAGTATTTGATTTTCCATGCAAATTTTGTAAACCTGGATTAAGTGATTGTAACATCCCGAAATAGGGCCAAGTCGGGACAGTGGTTTCAGGACCACAAATTCGACATCAAAATATTTATTTTATGATTATTATGAGACCTAAAATATGAGATTATGCATGTGTTAAAATTTCATGAAGAAATTCCTTGAGTAAGGTGTCTAATTGGAAATTAGGGACTAAATTGAATAAATTGCAAAACTTGGATTCTAGAAGCAATTTGTATGAAATTTCTTTAGATTATAAATTAGAAGGTCTTGAAGAGCAATTTTCCCAATTTCTAAGTTTTTAGACGAAAATGTGCTTGCATGGATGAAATTTTAAAGAAAGGACTTAAGGGCATTTTGGTCAATTGGCTTTCTAATGAAGTAAAATGGGAAAAATAAGCCAAAATCAGCCATCTTCTTCTCTATAGCTGTCGAAAATTTCATGCTCTCCATAGCTAGGGTTTTCTAGCTTTCCAAGCTCAATAGTAAGTGCTCTCAATCCTCGTTTTCAATTTTCTTTGTATTTTTGGAATCCTGGTAGCTTACTTTCTCCATTTCTACCCATATTTCATGCTAGGGTTCATGTTTAAAAATTTACCCATGCATGAGTTGCTTGTATTTTGGTGGATTATAGAGGGGTATGAAAGTTGAAGGTGTGATAAACATATTTTCCTAAGTGATTTTCATGAAAAGCCCTTACAGGGACCACTTTGCAAATGTTTTAAAATATGTGGTAGAAATGAGAAAATAATGGAAAATGTGGGCTGCCATAAGAGAGAGAAATGTTCGGTCAGGCTTGGGTAAGATAGATATTTCATGTGTTTCATTACACAAGCTTAAGGACTAAATAGTAAAAATGTCAAAGGTTAGGGGCAAAACGGTCATTTGGACTGGGGATAGAAATGAAACTTCAAAAGTGTAATGTAGTGAATTAATGATATAATTTTGTTATTATAGACCCCGAGAAACAAATTCCGGAGGTCGATCGAGGTAAATGCAAAGTTTCAGAATAACCGAAACACAGCTCCTAAACAAATACCAGGTAAGTTCGGATAACTCGAAGTAAGCCTATAACATGCATAATTGTATCTTTTGTGAATACATGATAATTGCATTGTTGATGGCATGAAAATGCATGAATTGCATCTTTAATAATGAATTGTTGGATAATGTCTCGGTTGAGGTTGGAAAGGGAATTCGATGGATAAACCATGATTTACATGAGACTTGAGATCCTGCATGTGTTGCAGAAAAGGATTTAGCTTGGACTAGTAATCCGAAGATCTCAAGTATAAAAAGGATCTAGCCTGGACTGGTGTTCCTTGAGTGATCGAGCCTCCTGAAGAATATGTGTGCATTGTGGATTTGGACTGGACGGGTAATCCGATTAGGGTCTGAATTTAGCCTGGACTGGTAATTCAGATCCGAGCTCATTAAGGGTGTTTGTCGTTATAAAGGATTTAGCCTGAACTGGTAATCCCAACATCACCTTATGAGTTTATATTACGGAGGATTTAGCCTGGACTGGTAATCCCGCCGTAAGATGTGAGGTTCGCGGGAGTGCATACTAAAACGATCATTCGTACAAATTGATGGTAAATGGATGATCCATCGAGATTTCTTAGAAACTCAATGGGACTATCACAAGGAATATGTATAGATGATATGTTAAATGATGAGCTTATCTAAGATGAATTACCTGGTGTATTGATATGTAACTAACTCGATGGTTGAGTGCATGTGATAGGGAAACTATCCTATGCTTGTTGGTTTCATTGCCTAATATGGTTGTATGCTAAATAATTAGGAAGTTTACTTTCCAGTTATACGGGCTTACTAAGCATGTAAATGCTTACCCCTCTCTTTTCCCTACTTTTCAGAGCTCAAGGGCTCAAAAGGATTGGAAGATAATTGGAGAGTCAACACACTATCAACTAGACAAGCTTTGGTATAAAGACATTTCTATCTTGTCCAATGGCATGTATAGGATTTTTGAGTATTTTGTTATATATGTCATTTGATTTTCCTAATGAAGGCATGTAAAAATATGTTTATCTTTTTTTTTTTTTATGTGGCCATGGGAATTGGCTCATTATGAAGTAGGCTATGCCCTACAAATCTATGTATGTTTATATTTATATGTGATGGCTTAGTTATAATTGGCAATGAGTTATAATATCGAGCCAATCTTAATATGTCAAGCAGACATATAAATCATTAAATGCAAGATAATAATTAACTTAGCATATATGAAACCAATGACATGAAGTTCACATGCAATGAGGTTAATTAAAATTTCATATTTACAAATGGATAATTTGGCCCAAATATGCATTATAGTAATCTATAAGTGTAATTGGCTAGTAGGGGTGACTTAAGGCTTGGAAAATAGCCTAACAAGGTCCACATGGGTAGACACACGGGCGTGTGTCTAGGCCGTGTGTGACACACGGGCTACTTCCATGGGTGTGTGCTATGACCGTGTGTCCCCTGCACCTAAAATTTTAAGTCAGCATAGAGCACGGGCTAAGCACACGGGCGTGTGCCTTGGCCGTGTATATTTAATAGAATGGTGAGGTTGAAGTCAGTGTAGCACATGGGCTAAGCCCACGGGCGTGTGCCTTGGCAGTGTTACATACTGGAAAAAGGACACGAGCGTGTTCTAAGCCCCAAGTCTATCGAACAATTTCGGTTTTGTTTTGTACTACCCCTAGGGGTGTTTTTAGGCCTCAGAGGCCTGTATAAGAGACAAAGTGCACACGTTTGAAAAGTGTTAAATCACGAGCAAAATTTAGTAACCCGATTGAGTAAGTTTGTAAAGGTGAATTACCGGTATTGTCTCGAACCTTATCCCAGCGTCGGATACGAGCGAGGGGAGTTACATTTAGTGGAATCAGAGCTACGATTTAGTCAGTTCTAGGACTACCATAGAGGATGTTAAAGTTCTCTATACATGCCATATTTCAAATCTTGATAGTGTGACATCTCCTAAATTATTTAAATTGTTTTGAATATAGTAAATGTCTTCCAATCGAGCACAAGATGAGTTCGAGGGAGCCGAGAGCCATGCTCTAGCTTCCGTACAACGAGTTGTATCTAGTAGTAGTAAGAGACTTATGTCTGAAGGCCGGGAAGAGGCTCGAGCCACCTTCTTTGATATAATGGATGAATGGTTTGAGGATTATCTAAGGAATTGTCCCAACATACCACAACCGCCCCTACCTCTTAACCATCCTAATGAGGATGTGCCACGAGGTATGGCACCGGTAAGAATCGGTTACCCCTATAGACAAGCTTAGAAAGTATGGCGCTGAGGAATTCAGAGCGAAATTCGATGATGACGCTAAAAGAGCCGAGTTCTGGCTCAAAAATACTACACGGTTGTTAGATGAATTGTCATGCACACCCGAGGAGTGTTTGAAGTGTGCTGTGTCCCTCTTGAAGGATACTACATACCACTGGTGGAAGATCGTAGCTTCGGTAGTGTTGAAGGAAAATATTATTTGGAATTTCTTCCAAACAGAGTTTAGGAAGAAATTTATTAGCCAACGGTTTTTAGACTCGAAGTGAAAGGAGTTCCTAGAACTCAAATAAGGGAACAAGACTGTAGTGGAATATGAAAGAGAGTTCGTATGGCTAAGTCAGTACGCAACTGAATGGGTCCAAACTAAATCAAAAATGTGTAACCGCTTTGAGAAGGGTCTGAATGAGGACATTAAATTGTTGATCGAATTTCTTGAAATACGGGAGTTCACCGCATTGGCTGATCGGGCCAAGAAAGCTGAGGAGCTTAATAATGAAAGAAAGCAAGCAAAGAGAGAGGCTCGAGTTGCTAGCAAAAGGACCAGCGGTAAAACACTCTCATTCTCCACGAAGAAAGCTAGGAGCCAGCATGAACGCTCCACTTCATCAGTAGGATATTCGGGTAGAGCGAAGGGTCCTAGACGACGAAATCAAAAGTCTTCCTCCCTGATGATGACTAGTGTGGGGAGTGTAGATGATCAAAAGCCAAAATGTAAGAGCTGCAACAAATTTCAATTCGGAGAGTACCGAGTAAAAAGCGGTGCGTGTTTTAGATGTGGCTCTCTTGACCACTTTCTCAAAGACTGCCCAGATCGATCAGAAAAATAAGTGGAAGTAAAGCTGAAGTCGAGTGCTCCTATGGCACAAGGTAGACCTCCAAGATACCCTATAAGTGGTAGTGGCAGTCAAGTCGCAGCTAAAGATACTACAAGACTAGAGGCTAAAGCCCCGGCAAGAACGTATGCGGTACGTGCTCGAGAGGAAGCCTCTGCTCCTGACGTTATCACGGGTACTTTTTCCCTTTTTAATACGAGTATTATTGCTTTAATTGACCTAGGGTCGATGCATTCTTACGTTTGCATGAGATTGGTGTCTAGTATGAATATACCCGTTGAACCTACGGAATTTGTTATGAAAGTGTCGAACCCATTAGGCAAATCGATTCTAGTTGATAAAGTCTGTAAGAATTGTCCTTTGATGATTCAAGGTCATTGTTTTCTGGCTAACCGTATGTTGCTATCATTTGATGAATTTGATGTAATACTTGGTATGGATTGGTTATCCCTTCATGATGTAACTGTGAATTGTGGTAGTAAGTATATTAAGTTAAATGTCTGGATGGTGAGACTCTACGGGTCGAATCAAGAGAATTGGGTTCGCCACCGAATGTAATCACGACAATGGTTGCCCAGAGGTACATGAGAAAAGGGTATGAAGCTTATCTTGCATTTGTACTGAACATTAAGGAAACAGAGTTGAAGATCGAGTCTGGGCAATAGTTTATGAGTATTCAGATGTATTCCCGAAGGAATTACCAGGATTACCTCCTGAGAGAGAAATTGAGTTTGGTAATTGGTGCCAGAGACAACTCCTATTTCTATCGCTTTGTATAGAATGGCACCAACATAGCTAAAAGAGTTAAAAGCACAGTTGTAAGAGTTGACGGATAAAGGATTCACAAGGCGAAGTTTTTCTCCTTGGGGTGCCCCTGTGTTGTTTGTAAAGAAGAAAGAAGGTTCAATGAGATTATGTATTGATTATCGGCAACAGAATAAGGTAACCATCAAAAATAAGTATCCTTTACTAAAGATTGATGATTTATTCGATCAGTTGAGAGAAGCCACTGTGTTTTTTAAGATAGACTTGAGGTCTGGCTACTATTAGTTGCATGTCAAGGAATCGCATGTGCCAAAGATAGCTTTCAGGACGAGGTATGGTCATTACGAATTCCTTGTTATGCCGTTTGGGCAGATGAATGCACCGGCCGTATTTATGGATCTAATGAATAGGATCTTTCAGTCATATTTGGATAAGTTTTTTGTTGTGTTCATTGACGACATCTTGATTTATTCCAAAAATGAGACAGAACATGCGAAGCACCTGAGAATTGTATTGCAGACTTTGTGAGAAAAACAACTGTATGCTAAGTTTAGGAAGAGTGAATTTTGGCTCCAAGAAGTTGGATTTTTGGGTCATATTGTTTCGGGTGAAGGCATCTGAGTTGATCCAAGTAAAATCTCTGCTATTATTGATTGGAAATCGCCTAAAAATGTAACCGAGATTAGAAGCTTTTTGGGCTTAGCCGGTTACTATCAAAGGTTTGTAAAATGATTTTCTATGATAGCAACTCCGATAACGAGGTTGCTACAGAAGGACGTTAAGTTTGAATGGACGGAAAAGTGTCAGCAAAGTTTTGAGAAATTAAAGATATTGCTGACTGAATCTCCTGTTTTAATGTTGCCTGAACTGGGAATGAAATTTGTGGTCTACAGTGATGCATCCTTAAATGGATTGGGCTGTGTGCTTATTCAAGATGTTAGGGTGATAGCTTATGTTTCACGGCAGTTGAAGCTTCACGAGAAGAATTATCTGACCCATAACTTAGAGCTTGCTGTGATTGTTTTTTGCCTTAAAGATTTAGAGGCACTATTTTTATGGTGAAACGTGTCATATCTTTACGGGCCATAAGAGTCTGAAGTACTTGATGACTCAAAAAGAATTAAATTTGAGACCAAAGAGATGGTTAGAATTAATTAAGGATTATGATCTGATCATTGACTACCATCCAGGAAAGGCGAATGTGGTCGCCAACGCTCTGAGCAGAAAATCCTTATTTGCTTTGAAAGCCATGGATACTCGTTTGACATTGCTTGATGATGGTTCGGTCTTGGCAGAGCTAGAGGCTAGGCCAACATTTCTAAAGGAAATTCATGATGCTTAGTTTAATGATGGTGACTTGCAAGCAAAAAGGGCTCAATGTGAGTTAGGGACTGAATCAGATTTTTGGATTAGTCCTGATGGGTGTTTGATGTTCAGAGAGAGAGTATGCATACCTAAAGACGATGAACTTATCCGAAAAATATTGCAAGAAGCATATAGTAGTCGTTTATCTATTCATCCGGGAAGTACTAAAATGTACAACAATTTGAAGAAAATGTATTGGTGGAACGGTATGAAAAGAGATATTTCTGAGTTTGTGTCAAGATGCCTGGTATGTCAGTAAGTTAAAGCTGAACATCAAGTACCTTCAGGTTTGTTACAACCTGTGATGGTTCCCGAATGGAAGTGGGACAGAGTTACCATGGACTTCGTGAAAGGATTGCCTTTGACTCTGAAAAGAAAAATGTCATATGGGTCATAGTGGATAAGTTGACGAAGTCGGCTCATTTTATTCCGGTAAGGATAGATTATTCCCTTGATAGATTAGCCGACTTATACGTTTCTGGGATAGTAAGATTGCACGGAGTACCATTATCGATTATTTCAGACAAAGACCCAAGGTTCACTTCGAGACTCTAGAAAAAGCTACAGGAAGCCTATGGGACAAAGTTGAGTTTTAGTACAGCTTTTCACCCTCAGACTAATGGTCAGTCTGAGAGGACAATTCAGATTCTTGAAGATATGTTACGATGCTGCATCCTCGAATTTCAGGGTAGGTGGGAAAAATACCTGCCATTGGTAAAATTTGCCTACAACAATAGTTTCTAAACAAGTTTGAAAACGACACCTTATGAGGCCTTGTACGGCAGGAAGTGCCGAACTCCATTATACTAGATAGAACTTAAGGAAAATCAGATTCATGGAGTGGATCTGATTAGGGAAACTGAAGAAAAAGTTAAAGTAATATAAGACTGTTTAAAAGCAGCATCGGATAGGCAAAAGTCTTATGCTGATCTGAAAAGAAAATAGATTGAATTCCAAGTTGGGGATAGAGTATTCTTGAAGGTGTCTTCATGGAAAAAGGTGTTGAGATTTGGTCAGAATGGTAAACTGAGTCCGCGATTTATCAGACCTTACGAGATCACTGAAAGGATTAGAACATTAGCCTATCGCTTGGCATTGCCACCCGAATTGGGAAAGATTCACGATGTGTTCCATATATCCACTTTAAGACGATATCGATTAGACCCCTCTCATGTGATTTCACCAGAGGAGATTGAGATTAGACCAGACATGACATACAAAGAGGAATCAGTCAAGATTTTGGCCCGAAAGGTTAAACAGTTGAGAAATAAAAGTTTGACTTTAGTAAAGGTTCTATGGCACCGACATGGTGTGGAAGAAGCTACATGGGAACTAGAAGAAACCATGAGAAACCAATATCTGACCCTGTTTACTAGTAAGACTTTCAGGGACGAAAGTCCCTAAGGGAGGAGAAATGTAACATCCCGAAATAGGGTCTAGTCGGGACAGTGGTTTCAGGACCACAAATCTGACATCAAAATATTTATTTTATGATTATTATGAGACCTAGAATATGAGATTATGCATGTGTTAAAGTTTCATGAAAAAATTCCTTGAGTAAGGTGTCTAATTGGAAATTAGGAACTAAATTGAATAAATTGTAAAACTTGGATTCTAGAAGCAATTTGTATGAAATTTATTTAGATTATAAATTAGAAGGTCTTGAGGAGCAATTTGCCCAATTTCTAAGTTTTTGGACAAAAATAGGCTTGTATGGATGAAATTTTAAAGAAAGGACTTAAGGGCATTTTGGTCAATTGGCTTTCTAATGAAATAAAATGGGAAAATTAAGCCAAAATCAGCCACCTTCTTCTCCGTAGCTGCCGAAAATTTCATGCTCTCAATAGCTAGGGTTTTTTAGCTTTCCAAGCTCAATAGTAAGTGCTCCCAAGCCCCGTTTTTAATGTTCTTTGTATTTCTGGAATCCTGGTAGCTTACTTTCTCCATTTCTAGCCATATTTCATGCTAGGGTTGTAACACCCCTTACCCATGTTCTAAGCCGAAACAAGGTACGGAATATTACAGATCACGAAAACATGAAGTCACACATTTACCTGATCTTACATAATTAATTCCTCTAACTTGAAAAAAATAGATAACAGTAACAGATCTACATAAGTACAAGTAAATTATCAAATTTTGAAAAGTAATATTTTAAAACAAATTAATTATGACATATAACAAAATGATTCAGCCCTTTTTACATGTCATAATTCCAAAATAGTGTTTACAAAGTACCAAAAAGTATTGATAGTGTGGATGGGTCTCCGATGATCTCCAAATCTCGAGCTAGCTTAGTAATTTTATAAGACGAGAAAAAGAAAAGAAGGTAAGCATATAACTTAGTAAGTAAGTACGAAATTGATATTCAATTTATCAAAGTAAAACAATCATACTAGTATATAATCACATATTCAGGACAGGCTGTTTTCTAGAGTCCCGGTTTAAAAAAAATCATATCTCGAGCTACAAAACTCGAAATCCAATTATGTAAATTTTCCATAAAACTAGACTCATATGTATACTTACTAATTTTTTTCTAGAATTTTTGGTCGGGAAAATTAGTACAGTTTATTAGTTAAAGTCTCCCCTATTTCAGGGTACGACTACTCTGACCCCTGTGCACTACGAACCAAATTTCTTCCTATACAGAATTCCAACGACCATGCCATTTGTTTCCCCTAAAAATAGACTCAATAATGAATTCATGAATGTAAGGTATGACTCTTAATAATTTTTTTACAATTTATGGTGAATTTCTAAAGTCAGAACAAGGGATCTCAAATTCATTCAGACCCTGTTTCACAAGAATTCAAATACCACACAATATAGAATCCTTTTGCTTCCCCCTGTTTCTTTTATGTGAAAATAGACTCATTAAGATTTATTTTCATATATCATTTGCATTTTTATTCAACTTCCACGATTTTTGGTAAATCTTTAAAATCATGTAACTCGCTGCGCCTAACAACTGCTTTTTTTATTTCTAACATTCATTCTTGCATAATTTCACCTAGTCCTTTTTGTTATACCAGAATTCACTCAATTATCGAGCACATAGCTCCTAACTTTTCATAAACATAAATTTGCACATATCCACCTTATAATAACTTTCACATATTACCACTTTATCGGTTTTCCCCGTTGAATTCAACGGAAAAATAACAAATATACCATTGTTTAAACATATTTCCCCTTTCCACACTTATAGCGAAGCTTATCGATCGATACGCATAGTAGCCTGCACTTAGTACTACACATGCGATCAACAATCCGGTACACGTAGTAGCCTGCACTTAGTACTACACACGTAACCTCACCATCTGATACACGTAGTAGCCTGCACTTAGTCCTACACACGTGATCGAGGTCATTGAGTATGCATAGTAGCTTGCACTTAGTACTACACACGTGTATTCACAATGGGTCATTCGTATTGTTCCTGTTCCGAAGGTTCAACCGGAAAATTCTTTCCTTTTCCACTGTTAACACTTATTCATAATCTAATTAAATTTGCAAATTTCCATCATTTAATCATTCTATGGACAGTCACTAATTCATATGATAACAACATAAAATAACATAAAAAAAATCGATAAATTATTCATGTACGAACTTACCTCGGTGCAAACTTTAGAAATATTATAATTTAGTCTGAAAGCTTTTCTTTTCCCCAATCACGATTGATTCCATGTCTTTCTTGATCTATAACAACACATTTAGCTCATTTAACACTCATACTATTTATTTCAATCCAAAAATCACATTATGGAAAAATTACGTTTTTGCCCCCTAACTTTTACAAAATTATGATTTTGCCCCTAATTAATATTCCAAAGCAATTTCATACTAAAAACTTCTAGAACACAAGTTTTGCAATTTATTCGATTTAGTCCCTAATCTCAACTTAAGCGCTTAATGCATAGAATTTCATCACGAAATTTTCACTCAATTATGAAATCATATCACAAACCTCAAAATAATTATAAAACAATTATTTTTATCTCGGATTTGTGGTCACGAAACCACTATTTCAGTTAGGCCCTAATTCGAGTTGTCACAAGGGTTCATGTTTAAAAATTTACCCATGCATTAGTTGCTTGTATTTTGGAGGATTATGGAGGGTATGAAATTTGAAGGTGTGTTAAACATCTTTTCCTAAGTGATTCTCTTGAAAAGCCCTTGTAGGGACCACTTTGCAAATGTTTTAAAATGTGTGGTAGAAATGAGAAAATAATGGAAAATATGGACTGCCATATGAGAGAAAAATGTTCGGTCAAGCTTGGGTAAGATAGAAATTCCATGTGTTTCATTACACGAGCTGAAGGACTAAATAGTAAAAATGTCAAAGGTTAGGGGAAAAACGGTCATTTGGACCGGGGGTAGAAACTAAACTTGAAAAGTGTAATGTAGTGAATTAATGATATAATTTTGTTGTTATAGATCTCGAGAAACAAATTCCGGAGGTCGATCGAGGTAAACGCAAGGTTTCGGAATAACTGAAACACAGCTCCGAAACAAATACCAAGTAAGTTTGGATAACTCGAAGTAAGCCTATAACATGCATAATTGTATGTTTTGTGAATGCATGATAATTGCATTGTTGATGGCATGAAAATGCATGAATTTCATCTTTAATAATGAACTATTGGATAATGTCTCGGTTGAGGTTGGGAAGGGAATTTGATGGATAAACCATGATTTACATGAGACTTGAGATCCTGCATGTGTTGCAGAAAAGGATTTAGCCTAGACTGGTAATCCGAAGATCTCAAGTATAAAAAGGATCTAGCCTGAAGTGGTGTTCCTTGAGTGATTGAGCCTCCCAAAGAATATGTGTGCCTTGTGGATTTAGCCCAGACGGGTAATCCGGTTAGGGTCTGAATTTAGCCTGGACTGGTAATTCAGATCCGAGCTCATTAAGGGTGTTTGTCGTTATAAGGGATTTAACCTGGACTGGTAATCCTGACATCCCCTTATGAGTTTATATTACGGGGGATTTAGCCTGAACTGGTAATCCCGCCGTAAGATGTGAGGTTCGCGGGAGTGCATACTGAAACAATCATTCGTACAAATTGATGGTAAATGGATGATCCATCGAGATTTCCTAGAAACTCAACGGGACTATCACAAGGAATATGTATAGATGATATGTTAAATGATGAGCTTATCTAAGATGAATTACATGGTGTATTGATATGTAACTAACTCGATGGTTGAGTGCATGTGATAGGTAAACTATCCTATGCTTGTTGGTTTCATTGCCTAATATCGTTGTATGCTAAATAATCGGTAAGTTTACTTTCCAGTTATACAGACTTACTAAGCATGTAAATGCTTAGCCCTCTCTTTTCCCTACTTTTCAGAGCTTAAGGACTCATAAGGATTGGAAGACAATTGGAGAGCCAACACACTATCAACTAGACAAGCTTTGGTATAAAGACATTTCTATTTTGTCCAATAGCATGTATAGGATTTTTGAGTATTTTGTTATATATGTCATTTGATTTTCCTAATAAAGGCATGTAAAATATGTTTATCTTTTTTTTGTATATGGCCATGGGAATTGGCTCATTTTGAAGTAGGCTATGCCCTACAAATCTATGCATATTTATATTTATATGCAATGGCTTAGTTATAATTGGTAATGAGTTATAATAACGAGTCAATCTTAATATGTCAAGCAGACATATAAATAATTAAATGCAAGATAAGAATTCACTTGTCAAGTATGAAACCACTGACATGAGGTTCACATGCAATGAGGTTGATCAAAATTCCATATTTACAAATGGATAATTTGGCCCAAATATGCACTATAGTAATCTATAAGTATAATTGGCTAGTAGAGGGTGACTTAAGGCTTGGAAAATATCCTAACAAGGTCTACATGGGTAGACACACAGGCGTGTGTCTAGGAAGTGTGTGACACACGGGGTATTCCCATAGGTGTGTGCTATGACTGTGTGTCCCCTGCACCTGAAATTTTAAGTTAGCATAGAGCACGGGCTAAGCACACGGGCGTGTGCCTTGGCCGTGTATATTTAATAGAATGGTGAGGTTGAAGTCATGTAGCACACGGGCTAAGCCCACTGGCGTGTGCCTTGGTCGTGTTTCATACTGGAAAAAAGACACGGGCGTGTTACACTTCAACTAAGGGAAAATTTCCTAAAGTGCCCCAAGTCTATCGAACAATTTCAGTTTTGTTCCGTACTACCCCTAGGACTGTTTTTAGGCCTCGGAGACCTGTATAAGAGACAATGTGCACACATTTAAAAAGTGTTAAATCACGAGCGAAATTTAGTAACCCGATTGAGTAAGTTTGTAAAGGTGAATTACTGGTAACGCCTCGAACCCTATCTCGGTGTCAGATACGGGCGAGGGGTGTTACAGTGATTTTGTATTAAGTTGAATTAAGTGATGTTTAAGATTGGAAATTGTCATATTTGGAAGTTTTATTGGTTGAAATGGTTGGTATATACCATATGGATATTGTCTTAAGTGATAAGGAGTGAAATGCTTGAGATTTAATATTGCAAGATTCTTGTCAAGGTGTTGGGCCTATGAAGTAGCGTCAAACTTGGGCAAAGAGTGACGTCTTGATGAGGTTCACTCAAGGTCATGATGAGCCAATTCAGTGAGTGACGTCGCGACCTGGAATCTATGAAGTCGCGATGAGCAGCCGATAGTTTCAAACATTACAATTTGGTCCCTAAACGACCTTTGATCACCTTGGGAGATTTTGTAAGCTCATATTAAGCTTAGATAAGTATGTATATCATATTTTAATTGCATTATGAGTTTAATAACTTAAGTATGAATGTTTAATCTATATGGGATTATTGTAGTTGCTCTGGAACCAAAAGTGACGACACGGTACATTGACTTGACGATCGGATCAGGTAAGGGATGTTACACATGCTCAAAACTCATACTTCAGTTTCTCATCAAAATCCAACTCAATTTCATCAAACATCCATTAATGGCAATTGGATAAACATTTAACAGTTGACAATTCTAGAGCACAGATAAGTTTAATCAAGTTTGGATGATCATGAAAACATAAAAATTTCAAAGAAAAGACTTAAGTACTTTGAGGGTTTTGGACCGATTTGTAAAGAGAATAGAAGATAAAATTATTTCTTTTTCTCCCTATTTGGACAAAAAGTGCTTGAAGAATCACTAATTTAATATTTATAAAAGGAGTAAGGATTTGAATTAACTTAATTAATCATGATTGTTCCACTTAATTAATGCATAAACTTGTTTATTAATTTTAATTATGAAAACTATGTGGGTATCATAATCATTTTCCACTATCTCCTACAAAACAATGATTTATTAACCATATAGGTCCTTTGGATAATTGCTAATTAAGTCATTATGCATTTTCCGCTTTAAAACTCAATAGCAATTAAACTTTTGCAATTTAGTCACTAAACTTTAATTAACGATTTTCTTGATTAAATTTCTCGATCATTCATTAAAATATTTTCATATTAACTCGATAAATCTTATATTCATGATTTCACTAACTCGGTCTATGGAATTGGATTTTGAAATCGCATTTTTCGACAACGTAAAAAATGAAGTCATTACAAGTTAATTAAGCATGGTTATATGAGTTTGAATGTGCAGATTGGTTGATTTAGTAATGTTGTATTGGAGGTTACGATTTGGAAATGTTTGAACATGTTTAGATAGGTTAATTGGATGAGTATGTTTTTTGGTAGATTTTAGGTATGTTTAGGTTCATTCGGTTAAGACTTTGAACACTTGAAAGTGTAGGATTTTGACCATTTGGTCATTGAGTCTCAAACAGAAAGAACATGTCTCGAGACAATTGTTCCTAGGTTTTGAGGTAAATGGTCTTCGTCTCGAGGCAGAACAATATTGAAGCTAACTAGATTTTGCCCTACTCTGGGTCACGGGATAAGAACCCCTTGTCTTGAGACATTTAAACTTTAATGCAAAAAATAGGAAAGTAGGGGCGGTTGATCCCAAGACCTAAAGGACATTTCTTTCTAGACACAACATGTAGTGTCTCAAGACATGTTAACTTCGAATCTAAAAGTCTTAAAATTATTTATTACTTCTCTCGAGAAACGAAAACCCTTATCTTGAGACATAAATTTGAAATTTGATATACGAGTTTGGATTCAAGTTCTAACTTTGAAATTAACCCATATAACCCTCATAAATTGATGAAATGAAATCAATGAGTGTATAAAAAGCATGCATATAAATAATTTTGATGATTGAATTCAATGTATTTGTGTTATAGTAGTTTGAGTTCTTTTGGCGACGTAATGTAACATTACACACTTGGATTCAATGACTGGGTCAAGTATGAGGTGTTTTACACAAATACCCTCTCCCTTCTAGATAAAGAGAGAGACAATAAAATGTAGTGCTTACATTTTTAAAAAATATAAGCTCGACCACCTTTCAATCTCTATTCTAGCGGCTCTCTGCACTATCTATGGTGTGAACCATCCCTATTCTAATGGCTCTTCACACCCCATATGATGTAAACCATCACTATTGTATTGTTTTACACCTTATATATGTCATACCCTAAATTTGGCAAATCTGATAAAGTGAATTGATAGGGAGGTTACATGTTTAAACGCACTATTGTAGTATAGCCTGCCGCTTTCCAGAATTTTGGCAAGCTAAATCCTAGTGCATATGTATCTACTTGCATAGAATTTGAAGGCTTTATCTCGAGATGTTTCTTATTAGAGAAAGAGTGCACCCATGAGAGTCTACGCCTATCAAGGAATACGCCTCCAATGTTTTGTATATCGAGAAACTATCAAGTGTATAGGGAAACTATCGATGGCATAATTATCTTTAAGAGCACTCTTTATGAGAGTCACCGCTAAAGGTATGTTACGCTCAGTTTGCTCAAACACTGTGCAATGTGGGTTCTGTAATGTGATTGGTTGAGAGCCAACTGAGTGAATTGACTTGTCAAACAACATCTGCATTAGATTCTCTTTTATATATTTCTTGGTTCTTGTAGGGTATTTAAAGGATAATTTTTGTATACATTCGACACTTGTCAAGATCCACTAAGGGAAACTGAGTATATATACATGGTATGAATAGAACAACCAAATGGTTTTCTTTCTTCTGTTTCACACTCTGGTCTTTTTTCTTAAAACTAAAATATTTTCTTCTTCTTCGTTAACTTGGCAGTTAAGTTTTTTGGGTTAATCGATGGATGTTTCAACCTCTGGGTAAGTCTGATAGCCATGTATATGATGATTTTGAAAGAATAACAGTGTTAAGAAGTATATAAACAATAGGGTGTGTATAAGAGGCCTTGCATGGTGGTCATCTATAATTGAGACGTTAGTAAATTAACTGTAAATAGGATTTTAAAGGAAGTTTCATGTTCTTTTAAGCAATTGTTGCTGCTAGTTCAGGATGGACGATCGGATTTGGAACTCCAAGCTATAGTAAATTTGAGTTTCAAGTGAACCTTTATCCTAACTCATGCATGCTTATTTACAATGGAGATTCATATGTTGATGTCGTCTTGAGTAACTGGTAAGTGTAAGTGTATGAGAAGTATCATAATGTTGTTGCATGTTTACAAATGAGAGATATGTGTTACTGTATGAATAAAATGATGTGTAGCACGAATAAATGTAAAATTAGGTATGAGAGAATATGATTTGATCAGGAGTGTGAACAAATCTTGGTAAGTGTATTCTATGTTAAGTGATTAGCATGACCATTTGTGATGCCTCAAATAGGGCAGGTACATTGCTAATCAGATTGGCAGATCACAACATGCAGATATGTGTAAGACCATGTGGTAAAGACTCATGGCATCATATGACAATAAATACTCATGGTGATACCTTCGATAAGATGTAAATCAGATTAATAGATCACGACATGAAAATATGTACAAGACTATGTGAAAAAACCCATGGCACACTCTGAGATAGCCTGTAATACCCTTCACCCGTATCCCTCGCCGGAATAGGGTTCGAGGTGCTACCAGATTTAAACTCAACCATTTATATAAAACCAGGCCGTAAAAACTTTTGATAAATTTTAAACTTTTCATACACGCATATATTATCCATTAATCGGGCTTACAAGGCCCCAAAACATTCATGAGGCATTATTAAATATTTACCAATATCTTAGTCTTGTATCATTTACTTACTCAACAATGAATCACAATTCAAATTCTAAATATACATGCTATAAACCACATCACAGGAGATAATAACATACAGGCATATGAATAATCAAACTACCTTAATAACAAGCCAAAGTCTTTGGCTTAATCATAATATTACATACTCAACTTTACAACCTTATACATGCCATAGACTCGAAACACTAAGATTTACTTACGCCGATAGTGTAGACTCGACAATGTGATAATATCTCTGACGGCCTCCAACTCGAGCTAACATGGCAACCCTAGGGAATATGGGAAAGAAAAGGGGAGTAAGCTTTACGCTTAGTAAGTTCATAAGAAAACAATAAGCAACTCATTAACAAGTTTATCAAAGTTTACAACATAATAACAAATTCACTACAAGTTGTCTTCCTGAGCAACAGTCACTAAATTATTTACAACTGGAGCTACGAAACTCCAAATCAATTACCGTTAATTTTCTCTTTTTCACTATTTGACTAATCTGACCACTCTTCACTACGAATCAAATTTCTCATTGTACAGAATTCAAAATATGTTCTCATTGATTTCATTTGAAACTAGACTCATTGAGTCTAAGTGTGACAACCCGCATTAGGGCCTAATCAAAATAGTGGTTTCGTGACCACAAATCCGAGATAAAAATAATTGTTTTATAATTATTTTGGGGTTTATGATATGATTGCATGATTGTGTGAAAATTTCGTGATGAAATTCTATGCCTAAAGTGCTTAAATTGAAAATAGGGATTAAATCGAATAAGTTGCAAAATTTACATTTTAGAAGTTTTTAGTATGAAATTGCTTTAAAATATTAATTAGGAGGTCTTAAATAGCAATTTGACCAATTTTAAGTTCATGGACAAAATTAGGACATGGAAGGAATTTTTGAAAGTTTAGTAAGGAGGGGCATTCTGGTCATTTGGATATTAAATAAAATAAAATGGGAAAAATAACACAAAATTGGTCATCATCCTCCTTAGTTGCTGTCAAATTCTCCCTCTCTCCATAGCTAGGGTTTCGTCAACTTTCAAGCTCCATAGTAAGTGATTTCAAGCCCCGTTTTTAATGTTCTTTACGTTTTGGATTCCCTGTGAGTCTGATTAAGCTTATGCTAACAATAATTCAACCTAGGGTTCATATTTGGAAAAATACCCATAGGTGAAATTTGTGTATTTTGATGTTTTATGATATAATATGAGGTTTTAAATTATGTTAGACAACTTGTGCTACTCGATTTTAAGTGAAAACGAGTAAAACAAGCATAATCGGTAAAAATACCTATTGTTCACAACTATGTGTTAGAGTGAGAATTTGATGTGGTCGTAGAAGATAAAAATGTTCAGCATGTCATAAAACATAAGAATAAGGGCTGAAATTAAATTTCCGAGCCTAGGGGCAAAATTGTAATTTTGTAAAAGTTAGGGGCAAAATGTAATTTTTCCATAATGTGATCTTTGGATTGAAATAAATAGTATGAGTGCTAAATGAGCTAAATGTGTTGTTATAGATCAAGAAAGGCGTGGAATTGACCTCTCGAACGAGGGAAGGAAAAAGTTTTGGACTAAATCGCAAAATTTCCACATTTTGCACCGAGGTAAGTTTGTATGTAAACATTACATTATTTTCATTTACATTCTTATATTTCAGCCTATTATATAAATATACTAGCTGATGTTAAAATTATAAATCGACTATTGGAAGAATGGAAATAAATAATAGAGAGAGATCCCGCTTGAACATTCGGAGAGATCGAATAAAATAGAGGGAGCGTAGCTAGGTCACATGTATGATGCTGAGTGCACATCATGTGTACAAGAAAGCTACGAAATACCATGTAGTAGCTAGGTCACATGTGTGATACGGGATGTATCCCATGTAGACAAGAGAGCTACGTAATAGATAAATGTAGCTAGGTCGCATGCGTGATTCCAAGTGAAGGACACCATGTAGACAAGAGAGCTACGAGACAAATCGGCTAGGTCGCATGAGTGGTACTAAGTGTTCACCATGTGTACAAGAGAGCTGAACTAAATGAAGTATGATGGTGGGGCTGTGTACTAAAACCATTAAATATCGAGGATTGATCCGAATTGTTCAACGGGATGGTTTTGTGGTGACGTTGTGGTTATGGACCTATACTTGAGATGAATGAAGTGTGGTGAAAATGATTTGTGGTATATCTATATATGTAAGATAAAATGAGGTTAGCATAAAGAATGTGTGAAAGAGTGAAATTAACATTAAAACTGTTTTGGATGGTAGCAGTTACGTGATTTTGAAAAATCACCAAAAATAGGAGGAACATAATTAGAGGTTGAATGAGATGTGCAATTAAATTTTAATGAGTCTAATTTCATATAAAAGAAACAGAACAAGCAAAGGAATTTTATATTTTGAGATATTTATAATTGTGTGTGACTTGCTCAGGATGAATATGTGATCCCCTGTTTCAACTTTGAAAAATCATTAAAAATTGTACAAAACAAATTAAGAAATATAGTTTACATACATAAATTCCTTATTGAGTCTAGTTTTAAATGAAACAAATTTCATGGTTATTTGAATTGTGTACTGAGAGAAATTAAATTCGTAGTGAACAGAGGTCAGACTAGTCGAGCTGTGTAACAGGGGAAACTTTAACTAATAAACTGTACTAATCGGCTGAACCAAAAATTCTAGAAAAAAATTAGCAAGAATATTTATGAGTCTAGATTCCGGGAAATTTTACGGATTTGAATTTTGAGTTTTGTAACTCGAGTTATGATTTATTTAGTGAACATAACGCAGGAAAGACAGCTTAATCAAAGTGGAGTGAATATTGAAATTAAAGTAGATATACTTGAGTTGTTGTGTAAACATATTAAATTCTTTAATTATTATTTACATACTTACTTACTAAGCTATAAGCTTACTTTGTTTTCTCTTTTTTGTCTTGTAGTATCCTCCAACTTGCTCAGGAGTTAAGGATCGTGAAGATCTGTCCGCACTATCAATACTTTAGGGTATTCGAACTAAACATTTTGAATTATGGTATGTATAGTAGGCTTAATTATTTTGTTACGTGTCATAATTGTCTAGGTTTAAAATATTGGTTACAGTACTCGACCAACTACTTTGTACAAGCCATAGAAGTTGATTAATATTGTTCAAAACATATGTTATAACGATGCACTATCAAATTGGATGACATATTTCTATCTCGGTTTTGTTTAATGGTATGTATTATGTTCTAGTAATACCTAGTATCCTGTTCCGGCGACGGTAACGGGTAAGGGGTGTTACATTTAGTGGTATCAGAGCTATGGTTTAGTCGGTTCTCGGACTAATAAGGTGTGTGTAAAAGTCTAGCTATACATGCCATAAAAATATTGTGATAGTGTGGTGACTCCTGACTATTCTAAACTGTGTTTTGTTTTAATATAGTAATGGATCCTGAAGGAACTGCAGCTGATGATGCTGCTAGTATTGCGCCGGCCCCCGCACAAGGGACCGTACCTGTGGAAAGTAGACCAGAGACATTGAGACAGGGAGATGAGGCTCGGGATGCCTTTCTCCAAAGGATGAAAAATTGGTATACTGAATTTATTCGAGCAAATCCAAATACTCAACCTCCTCCACCCCCTCCTATACCTCAGATGATTCCTGTAGCTGCTCAAGACATAAATTTGGTAAGGATGAACAAGCCTCCAGCTTGACAAGATTCAAAACAAGGGGCCAAGAGTTTAGAGCAAAGATCGATGATGATCCTGAGAAAGCGGAATTCTGGCTTGAAAATTCTACCCGTGTATTTGATGAGCTCTCATGTACACCCGAGGAATGCTTAAAGTGTGCTGTATCACTTTTGAGAGATTCGGCCTACCATTGGTGGAAGACTTTGGTGTCAGTGGTGCCAAAAGAAAAAGTTACTTGGGATTTCTTCCAGGAAGAATTTAGAAAGAAATACATAAGTCAATGATTTATGGATCAAAAACGGAAGGAGTTCCTTGAATTGAAGCAAGGCAAGATGTTTGTGGCAGAATATGAACGCGAATTTGTGAGACTTAGCAAGTATGCCCAGGAATGTGTGTCAACCGAGGCCATTATGTGCAGAAGGTTTGAAGATGGGCTGAATGAGGACATTAAAGTGCTTGTAGGAATTTTGGAATTGAAAGAATTTGTTGTATTGGTTGATCGAGCTCTTAAAGTCAAGAATTGAACAAAGAAAAAGAAAAAGGCTGCTATTGAGGCTCGAGATGCCGAAAAAGGCCGATAAGCAAGCCATTTCAATCTCAATCAAAGAGGTCCAAAGAGGCAAACCCTCGAATGACAGCTTCAATTGGGGAGTCACATAGAGATCGTGGTAGAGCATATTCGGGTCTAAAGCTCAAGCTACTTGGTGGCAAGTGTGGGTAATGTGCGACCTAGAAAGCCCGAGTGTCGACAATGTGGCGGGCAACATTATGGTGAGTGTTGGGGAACCGAGCGAGCTTGTTTCAAAGCGGTTCTCGTGAGCATTTTATTAGAGATTGTCCGAGAGAAAGTTAAAGAAGAAAGATTTCAGAGTGCTAGATGTAATACCACCGCTAGTAGAGGTAGACCACCGAGAAATACTGGAGGTGGGACTAGCAATAAAGCTGCGATGAAAGACTCGATGGCAAGATCGGAAAGCTAGAGCACACTGCTAGAGCTTATGCTATACGTGCCCGAGAAGATGCATCATCTCCGATGTCATTCTCGGTACATTTTCTCTCTATGATACTATTGTTATTGCATTGATTGATCCCGGTCCACTCATTCCTATATTTGCATGAATTTAGTATCTAATAAAAAGTTGCCTATTGAGTTTATCGAGTTTACGATTAAAGTGTTGAACCCCTTAGGCCAATATGTGCTAGTTGACAAGGTTTGCAAGAATTGTCCATTAATGATTCAAGGTCACTGCATTTCCGCCAATTTGATGTCATTACCATTTGATGAGTTTGACGTTATCTTGGGAATGGACCGGTTGACATTGTATAATGCTAAGGTAGATTGTAAACAAAAGACACTAGAGTTGAAATGTGAAAATGGAGAAATTTTGTGGGTTGAAACAGATTTAATCAAATAAATTGCCTATGGTGATTTCGCACATGTCCGCACGTAAATACATGAGGAAAGGGTGTGAAGCTTATCCGCTTATGTAATGAATACCGAAAGTTGCCTCAACTGAAGTTTGAATCGATCATCGATAGTTTGTGAGTTTCGGATGTATTTCCGGAGGAATTGCAGGTTGCCTCCAACAGAGAGATAGAGTTTGCTATTGATTTGTTGTTTGGTACCGCACCGATCTCGATTGCTCCATATAGAATAGCTCATCGAATTAAAAGAATTGAAGGCTCGGTTGCAGGAATTAACAGATAAGGGATTTGTGAGACCGAGTTTCTCTCCTGGGGTGCTCTGTATTATTCGTAAAGAAGAAGGATGGTTCAATGAGACTTTGCATTGATTATCGTCCACCAATAAGGTGACTATAAAGAACAAGTACCCATTGCCGAGGATTGATGATTTATTCAATCGGTTAAAAGGGGCTACAGATGTTTTCAAAGATTGATTTAAGGTCCAAGCTACTACCAGTGAGAGTTAAGGAGTCGATGTGTACCAAAACCGCCTTTAGGACAAGGTATGGACATTATGAGTTTCTTGTAATGCCTTTCGCTTAACAAATCCTCTAGCTATATTTATGGACTTAATGAATCGGATCTTTCGCCATATTTGGATAAGTTTGTAGTAGTGTTCATAGATGACATTCTAATTTATTCTCGGGATGAGTTTGAACATGCCGAACACTTGAGAACCATATTGCGATCTTGAGAGAAAAGAAATTGTTTGCCAAGTTTATTAAAAGTGAGTTACGCTTCGTGAAGTCGGATTTTTGGGGCATATAGTCTCGGTGATGGTATTCGGGTGGATCCAAGCAAGATTTCTGCGATCGTTGATTGGAAACCGCCAAAGAATGTATTTGAGGTTAGAAGCTTTTAGGCTTAGCCGGATATTATAGACGCTTTTGTTGAGGGATTTTCGATGATTGCCTCTCCTATGACTAAGTTGCTGCAAAAGAATGTTAAGTTTGAATGGACTGATAAATGTCAGCAGAGTTTTGAAAAGTTGAAAGCACGATTGACTGAAGCACCAATTTTAGTATAGCCCGAGCCAGGAAAAGAGTTCGTAATTTATAGTGATGCATCGTTGACGTGCCTTGGATGTGTGTTGATGCAAGAGGGTAAAGTGGTAGCTTATGCTTGAGACGCTTAAAACCGCATGAAAAGAATTATCCTACACATGATTTGGAATTGGCCGCTATTGTCTTTGCTTTGAAGATTTGGCGACATTATTTGTACGGTGAAAAATGCTGAATTTTTACTGATCACAAAAGTTTGAAGTATTTGATGAATCAAAAGGATCTAAATCTGCGATAGCGAAGATGGCTTGAATTATTAAAGGATTATGATCTAGTGATTGATTATCATCCGGGAAAAGCAAATATAGTTGCTGATGCCTTGAGCAGAAAATTTCTTTTTACTATGAGAGCCATGAATATGGGATTAGCATTGTCTGATGATGGGTCAATCTTAGCAGAGATGAGAGCTAAACCGTTATTTCTCCAGTTGATTTGTGATGCTCAAAAGAATGATAATGAGTTGCGGACCAAAAGAACTCAATGCGAATCAGGTTACGACTCAGATTTTCGAGTTGGACCAGACGATTTATTTAATGTTTCGAGACGTAATATGTGTGCCAAAAATAATAAATTGATTCGAAAAATATTACATGAGGCGCACAATGGTGTTTATCAGTTCACCACAGTAGCACAAAAATGTATAAAGATTTAAAGAAGTTGTATTGGTGGCGGTATGAAAAGGACATTTCTAAATTTGTAACCAAGTGTTTGATCATCAACAAGTAAAAGCTGAACATCAAGTGCCTTCGTGGATTACTTCAGATGGTAATGGTGCTGAGTGGAAATGGGACAAGATTACCATGGATTTTGTAACCGGTTTGCCTTTGACTCCTAAAAAGAAGGATGCTTTATCTGGGTAGTGGTTGATAGATTAACAAAATCAGCTCACTTTATACCAAGACGTCTCGATTACTCACTTGATAAATTAGCCGAATTATATATTGCTGAAATTGTGAGGTTGCACGGGTACCTATGTCTATAATATCGATAGAGATCCGAGATTTACCTCGAGATTTTGGAAAAAGTTACAAGAAGCTTTGGGTACAAAATTGAACTTTAGTACCGCGTTTCATCCACAAAACAGATGGTCAATCGGAAAGAGTAATCCAGTACTCAAGATATGCTTAGATGTCGTGTTTTAGAATTTGGAGGTAGTTGGGAGAAATATCTATCTTTAATTGAGTTTGCCTACAATAATTATTATCATCAAGTATACAAATGGCACCGCATTTAAGCCTTGTATGGTCGTAAGTGTCGGACTCCTTTGTATTGGACTGAACTTAGTGAGAAACAGATTCACGGAGTTGATCTAGTTAAAGAAACCGAAGAGAAAATAAAAGTAATTCGGGATTGCTTGACAGCTGCTTCAGATCGACAAAAGTCATATGCAGATTTGAAAAGAAAAGAGATTGAATTTCGTGGGTGATAAAGTGTTCTTGAAGGTGTCACCATGGAAAAGATTCGAGATTTAGTCGAAAAGGCAAGTTGAGTCCGCGTTTTATTGGGCGTCACGAGATTACTGAGAGAATTGGACCAGTGGCATATCGGTTGGCCTTACCGGCAGAGTTAGAGAGAATTCATAACGTGTTTCACGTATCAATGTTACGACGTTATCGTTCTAATCCTTCACATGTGATCTCCCCAACAGAAATTGAGATTCGATCGGATATGACCTATGAGGAGGAACCAATAAAGATTTTGGCTCGAGAAATTAAACAGTTAAGAAATAAAAGTATAGCCTTAGTGAAAGTATTGTGGCACAGACATGGAATAGAAGAGGCTACGTGGGAACTGAGGAAGCTATGAGGAAACAAAGACCCAAACCTCTTTACCGGTAAGATTTTCGGGGACGAAAATCTCTAAAGGGGGAGAATTGTGACAACCCGAATTAGGGCCTAATCGGAATAGTGGTTTCGTGACCACAAATCCGAGATAAAAATAATTGTTTTATAATTATTTTGGGGTTTATGATATGATTGCATGATTGTGTGAAAATTTCGTGATGAAATTCTATGCCTAAAGTGCTTAAATTGAAAATAGGGATTAAATCGAATAAGTTGCAAAATTTACATTTTAGAAGTTTTTAGTATGAAATTGCTTTAAAATATTAATTAGGAGGTCTTAAATAGCAATTTGACCAATTTTAAGTTCATGGACAAAATTAGGACATGGAAGGAATTTTTGAAAGTTTAGTAAGGAGGGCATTTTGGTCATTTGGATATTAAATGAAATAAAATGGGAAAAATAACACAAAATTGGTCATCATCCTCCTTAGTTGCTGCCGAATTCTCCCTCTCTCCATAGCTAGGGTTTCAAATCAACTTTCAAGCTCCATAGTAAGTGATTTCAAGCCCCGCTTTTAATGTTCTTTACGTTTTTGGATTCCGTGTAGCTTGGATTAAGCTTATGCTAACAATAATTCAACCTAGGGTTCATATTTGGAAAAATACCCATAGGTGAAATTTGTGTATTTTGATGTTTTATGATAGAATATGAGGTTTTAAATTATGTTAGACAACTTGTGCTACTCGGTTTTAAGTGAAAACGAGTAAAATCAGGATAATCTGTAAAAATACCTATTGTTCACAACTATGTGTTAGAGTGAGAATTTGATGTGGTCGTAGAAGATAAAAATGTTCAGCATGTCATAAAACATAAGAATAAGGGCTGAAATTAAATTTCCGAGCCTAGGGGCAAAATTGTAATTTTGTAAAAGTTAGGGGCAAAAATGTAATTTTTCCATAATGTGATCTTTGGATTGAAATAAATAGTATGAGTGCTAAATGAGCTAAATGTGTTGTTATAGATCAAGAAAGGCGTGGAATTGACCTCGAGCGAGGAAGGAAAAAGTTTTGGACTAAATCGCAAAATTTCACATTTTGCACCGAGGTAAGTTTGTATGTAAACATTACATTATTTTCATTTACATTCTTATATTTCAGCCTATTATATAAATATACTAGCTGATGTTAAAATTATAAATCGACTATTGGAAGAATGGAAATAAATAATAGAGAGAGATCCCGGTTGAACATTCGAGAGATCGAATAAAATAGAGGGAGCGTAGCTAGGTCACATGTATGATGCCGAGTGCACATCATGTGTACAAGAAAGCTACGAAATACCATATAGTAGCTAGGTCACATGTGTGATACGGGATGTATCCCATGTAGACAAGAGAGCTACGTAATAGATAAATGTAGCTAGGTCGCATGCGTGATTCCAAGTGAAGGACACCATGTAGACAAGAGAGCTACGAGACAAATCGGCTAGGTCGCATGAGTGGTACTAAGTGTTCACCATGTGTACAAGAGAGCTGAACTAAATGAAGTATGATGGTGGGGCTGTGTGCTAAAACCATTAAATATCGAGGATTGATCCGAATTGTTCAACGGGATGGTTTTATGGTGACGTTGTGGTTATGGACCTATACTTGAGATGAATGAAGTGTGGTGAAAATGATTTGTGGTATATCTATATATGTAAGATAAAATGAGGTTAGCATAAAGAATGTGTGAAAGAGTGAAATTAGCATCGAAACTGTTTTGGATGGTAGCAGTGACGTGATTTTGAAAAATCACCAAAAATAGGAGGAACATAATTAGAGGTTGAATGAGATGTGAAATTAAAGTTTAATGAGTCTACTTTTATATAAAAGAAACAGAACAAGCAAAGGAATTTTATATTTTGAGATATTTATAATTGTGTGTGACTTGATGCACTATCAAATTGGAAGACATATTTCTATCTCAGTTTTGTTTAATGGTATGTATTATGTTCTAGTAATACCTCGTATCCTGTTCCGGCGACGGTAACGGGTAAGGGGTGTTACACTAAGCATATAAATTTTATCTTATAACCATTTTTGTACAAATTATAATGATTTTCTAAAAACAGAACAGGGGACCCCGAAGTTGTTTGAATCTGTCCCACGCCACTTCAAATATCTCATTATCAGCAATTCATTTGCTTACACGGTTTCTTTTATAAGAAACTAGACTCATTAAGCTTTAATTACATAATTTATTCAGTTTCTAACTCAACTCCCATGATTTATGGTGATTTTCCAAAATCACATTACTGCTGCTGTCCCAAGCAGATTTATTACAAATTTACTCTTCCACACATTCTTTGAATTCATATTATTTAAACATGTATATCACCAATCAATTTCATCACATATCTATAATTTCACTTAAGCATAATCTCAATACAATACATCCTGCTCAATGATTCGCACACAACCGTTCAAATTAGCAATTATAAGATGGTTCCGCACATAGCCCACCCTTATCGATAATTTACGATGGTTTTACCCTTACTCACATATATGACATAGGCATTTAAATACTTCAGTGTCAACTTTAATTCAACCGAATTCAACCATTGTACCATTTCATAACCACAGTTACTTTCGTCATTCATGACTAAATGGTATTTCACATAATTCATATAACCTTTCACCATGACCGAATACACACATACACATATGACATCTTCACCTATGCTTCTCATTTCACATTCATGATTCAATTCCAATCGATCTAAAATGTATAAGTATATATCACATACTTGGTCAACTTAATGTGTTGAACAAATTCAATTGCTGATTTAACACAAGGTCTCATAGTCTTAAACTTTTATCAAATCACCGGCATTTAGCCTGCTAGGTTTTAAACCCGAATTCATCATCGGCACGAAGCCTGCTAGACTTTAAGTCTGAACTCATTCACCGGCATTTCGCCTGCTAGGCTTGAAGCCTAATATCATTTCACCGGCATTATAGCCTACTAGGCCCGAGGCCCGATATCATTTCACCGGCATTATAGCCTGCTAGGCCCGAAGCCCGAATATCATATTTCGATAAACAATTCATTTGTTCTTTCATACTTTCATAACTTATACTTCAATTACGTATAACTGAAATACATATCTATGAATAAAGATTTTCATCCTTTCAACCACATAGGGTTTAATTTCCACATTGGAACACATATCTTAGTACATCATTTAATAGTATCAAAGTCGACTAGATATGCTAGCCACATACGGCTCATAACTTTAATTTAATATTCATTCAAAACAAAGAACATATGTATATATATATAATCAAACATCTTCTTAATTATGATTATTCAACTCTTAAGCATATAACATGATCAAACACAAACACTTAAGAACTTACCTTGGGTTTTATCGAATAACCACGGAGTAACTAATCGACTAGTTTCACTTTCCCTTTATCCAAAATTGGCTCATTATGCTCTTGAGCTTGATTAACAAATTCAACTTATCACATCTCTATTATTTAAAACCACATTGGGCAATTTATAAAATACTATAATTATCACATCTCATTCATCCAAAATCACATTCGGCACAAAAAAAAAAAACTTTGATAAGTCTCAAAACACAAACAACACTTATCAAAGTCATTTAATTTACACACTTCACATGGCACTACTACATTCATTAACCTTACTTTCATACAACCACTCTTCTTTGACCGAATGCTCCCACACTTATATAAATATACTCTTAGACCGTAATATAACATCAAGTGCACATGCTATTCATATAGCCGAATATCACTTAACTAATTAATTAAAAATCTTTTAATACTTAATTCCACCAATCCATTCAGCATTAGCTCAACCAACTCATATTTTTCATTGACAACCTCTATAACTACAATTTATTCACATCCTTATTCATGCTACATTCGGCCATTATAAATAAAAAATAAATATAAATAATTACACAATGATCACTTTAGTCAATTATAAATTCTCAATTAAATCACATATATCATTTACCAACTCAAACTCATCCTTCACCTCATTTCTCTCTTTAATTCATATTCGGAAAATCTTTCTAACCGCTTAAACGATTATAGCACAAGGACATTTTCAATTCAATCGAAGATGATCTCACATTTACTATTTACAAATGTTAATTTCATTCTATTTATCTCAATTTCCTAACAAACTCAACCTTGCATGGATTTAAGCACATTCGGCCATTATTTAACAACAATTCATTCACATAATAATTCATGTTCATATTCGATCATCTATACCTATACTAACCATATAACTATTAAATTCCAATTTAAACACAAGTATAACATTTTAACACAATGGCTGAACACTTCATGAAGTTACCGAGACTCATCATTTGCTATTTCACACACACTCACATCCAATCCTTTTTATTAAACACTCAAAATCAACCATCTTCATGCCTCATCACAAAATCATCAAAACACCAACCAAGAAATACAACATCCATGGCCGAATATCATCTCCATCAAATAGCAAAATTTGAACCATGGGCTAGGTAGAATTCAAACTAACAACTTAAAATATACATGAATTTCAAAAAAATAATATCAAACATACCTCAATCTAGTTACAAGCATGGCCGAACTTCTTAGAAACTTTTCCTTTTCTCTTTTACTTGGTTTTTCGGCTAAGGAAGAACAAAGATGAACAAACTTTGTTCTTTTCACCCCTTTTTGTTTTTTTAATTCTTATTTCATATTATAAAACATTTAATAATTATATTTCTTATATATATATAAAATGCATATATTACAAATCATCATCATCATGGCCGGCCACTAACTTTAAATTGGACAATTTGACATGCAAGTCCTCCCTTTTAATAAGCCATGCATTATTCGGTCACCTCATTTCTTCCTAACACATTCTTCAAGTTTATCACATAAGTCCTTTTTCATAATTTCACATTCAAATGACAAAATTTAGACATGATACTTCACATATAATAAACATAGAAAAGAGCATTTAAATAATTTTGTGACTCAGTTTTGTGGTCCCGAAACCACTTCCCGACTAGGGTCAAATTAGAGCTGTCACAACTCTCCCCCCTTAGGAATTTTCGTCCCCGAAAATCTTACCAGCGAATAAATTAGGGTATCGTTCTTTCATTAGAACACAATTCAAACTGTTCATTAACATATAGTTGAAGATTATAAACTCATTATTCAACTCAAGCTGAACCAGAACTGACATTTCGGTTGATAATATCTTTGTGCAAAAAGAAGCTTCAACAATCGAACTAACTTTAACTTTTCTCATAGAATTGCTCCGATAGATATAATTTTTGTACCAAATCTTCACGAATACATATTCTTCTTCTAGACTATCCCTAAAATCACATCTTTCTTCTTATTAGAAAGATAACCTCCGAAATATCACTATACAGATTTAATCTTGATCTTCTATCATTTTCACTTTTAATGATGTCGAATCTTTCACAATAACTAGGAAAAAGTTTATAATAAAACTGTCTCATATAATAATCATCGAAACATCTGAATTATACTGAAGTCACCTTAACCAGATAGACATCTTTGGGCTTTAATAGGAAAAATGTCTCAACCCTATAATAAATATTATCCCGATTGTTAATGAAACATTTGAACACAGAAGAGAATCAAATATGGTTTAAACAGGAACTAATGCAGAATCACAACTTCTATAACTCTGATGACGGTACCACTATACTCTCACCTTTCAAGCCAGAAATTATAATCATAATAAACATAATCAACTCTGTCAAATAAATATTTCTTACAGATAATCACATGAAATCATAAGAAACTGATATAGTAAAATTTCAATGTCAGAAGTTGCACAGAATATCAGTAAATTACCACCCATATAGAATGATATCAATTTTGATGATATCCCAGAAAATGTCCAGAAAGAACAATGTCACTCATAATTGCTAAAATCCATAGCAACAGAGACAATATACTCTTCACGAATATTCAACCGAACAATAATCAGTAGAACAGAGTATTAGCATCATACAGATTTTTCTGTTGATTTTCATATTCACATATGGGAATAAATACCAAAGAAAGACATAGCAATGTCGAACATAACCCAAACAAACCAACGATGCTTTCGTTTATTAGTATGCTGAACTAATGTTCTCATATGACAAAAATTCCTTCTGAAATTAAACCGTCACATATACTTCTGAAGATAAATGTACACATAGAATGCCCCGAAGAAGTCATAGTAACTGCTCAACTATAACTACTGCACTCAACCATCAATATAATTCAATCATGACTCAACCGTCTAATTCTGTTTTCACTAGTCCCATACTATTACACTATTGTACTATTTAATTTGACTTTTGCAAACTCATGCAATGATCTCTCGAGAATCTCACTGTATAACTTTATTCTGGTAAGGGGCGAAAATTGTAAAGCCTTTAAACTTTTGACTCTCAAGCAAGTACACATTCAACAACAACATAGCATTACGCACTTTGATTCAAACATTTTAAATTTCCAACTTATTATGAACACGTTTTCATACATCTCAGTAATACATGCAACTTTATTTCCTGTGAATGTTAGCAAAACATAAGTGAATTTATCACAATTCAAACTTTCATTTCTTTTACCCAAATTACCAAAAATTTCTTATCAAGTTTCCACATCTAATCTTGATCACTTGTCACTATTTATCAAATTGGAGAACGTCTTATGGTTTTGAGTACATCGCCTACTTGATGCCATAGTCCAACTATGGTCTTATACTAGCTCTGTTATTGTCGTGCCGATGCCTATCCCAGATAGGTCTTATGATTAGCACAAGTTGAGCCGATGCCACGTCCCAGACGGGTCTTACACTAGCTCCTCTGTCTCTGTGACGATGCCTGTCCCAGACAGGTCTTACACTTGCACCTACGAGGTCGATGCATGTCTCGGACATGTCTTACACTGGCTTTCATATTTCATGTATTGTCATGGTCCAACCATGGTCTTTTCCGTCAATTCATTAGTAAATGATCATACTCATTGCCTGCGTTCCACCCAATTTGATCTTTCATTACAATTTTCATGCTATTGTGACATTTATGAATCTGTAACTGAGATTATAAAGCATAACATTACGACATCTTGACTTCATTAGTCTAGACATAAATGTCAATCTCATGCATATACTGATTACTAACCAAGCAATAAAAGCATTTATTCATACATTCTGTCATTTCAAACAAATTTTCTCATCATAATTACTAAGCCAAATGAGTTAGGTACGTATCATCATGTGAATACTGACATGTACGAAAGAGCTTATCACAACTTAACTTTCATTTCATTCCACGTTTCCCTATTCTTTAACTCATTAGTATCACAAAATGAGTACTAGTTTATGTCAAAAGAATCATAAATTTCTTTTCATACCTTTCCCATTTTCAGCATATCACAAGCATAATTCATTAATCTCAATTTTACTCTTATCTCTATCAAGATTTGCTCGGTTGGAACTCATTCTTGTCTTAACCAATAATTTTGTTAGGGCCGGGAGATATCACACTATCATGAGTAATACTATGGCATGTATAGCTAAACTCTCTTAAGCTAGGTTAGTCCGAGAATCGACTAAACCATGCTCTGATACCACTAAATGTAATACCCTTCACCCGTATCCCTCGCCGGAACAGGGTTCGAGGTGCTACCAGATTTAAACTCAATCATTTATATAAAACCAGGTCGTAAAAATTTTTGATCAATTTTAAACTTTTCATACACGCGTATATTATCCATTAATCGGGCTTACAAGGCCCCAAAACATTCATGAGGCATTATTAAATATTTACCAATATCTTAGTCTTGTATCATTTACTTACTCAACAATGAATCACAATTCAAATTCTAAATATACATGCTATAAACCACATCACAGGAGATAATAACATACAGGCATATGAATAATCAAACTACCTTAATAACAAGTCAAAGTCTTTGGCTTAATCATAATATTACATACTCAACTTTACAACCTTATACATGCCATAGACTCGAAACACTAAGATTTACTTACGCCGATAGCGTAGACTCAACAATGTGATAATATCTCTGACGGCCTCCAACCCGAGCTAACATGGCAACCCTAGGGAATATGGGAAAGAAAAGGGGAGTAAGCTTTACGCTTAGTAAGTTCATAAGAAAACAATAAGCAACTCATTAACAAGTTTTATCAATGTTTACAACATAATCACAAATTCACTACAAGTTGTCCTCCTGAGCAACAATCACTAAATTATTTATAACTGGAGCTACGAAACTCTAAATCAATTGCCGTTAATTTTCCTTGTTTCACTATTTGACTAATCTGATCACTCTTCACTACGAATCAAATTTCTCATTGTACAGAATTCAAAATATGTTCTCATTGATTTCATTTGAAACTAGACTCATTAAGGAGTCTAATCATATAAATTTTATCTTATAACCATTTTTGTACAAATTATAATGATTTTCTAAAAACAGAACAGGGGACCCCGAAGTCGTTTGAATCTGTCCCACGCCACTTCAAATATCTCATTATCAGCAATTCTTTTGCTTACATGGTTTTTTTTTATAAGAAACTAGACTCATTAAGCTTTAATTACATAATTTATTCAGTTTCTAACTCAACTCCCACAATTTATGGTGATTTTCCAAAATCACATTACTGCTGCTGTCCCAAGCAGATTTATTACAAATTTACTCTTTCACACATTCTTTGTATTCATATTATTTAAACATTTATATCACCAATCAATTTCATCACATATCTATAATTTCACTTAAGCATAATCTCAATACAATACATCATGCTCAATGATTCGCACACAACCGTTCAAATTAGCAATTATAAGATGGTTCCGCACATAGCCCACCCTTATCGATAATTTACGATAGTTTTACCCTTACTCACATATATGACATAGGCATTTAAATACTTCAGTGTCAACTTTAATTCAACCGAATTCAACCATTGTACCATTTCATAACCACAATTACTTTCGTCATTCATATCTAAATGGCATTTCACATAATTCATATAACATTTCACCATGACCGAATACACACATACACATATGACATCTTCAACTATGCTTCTCATTTCACATTCATGATTCAATTCCAATCGATCTAACATGTATAAGTATATATCACATACCTAGTCAACTTAATGTATTGAACGAATTCAATTGCCGATTTAACACAAGGTCTCATAGTCTTAGACTTTTATCAAATCACTGGCATTTAGCCTGCTAGGTTTTAAACCCCAATTCATCACCAGCACGAAGCCTGCTAGACTTTAAGTCTGAACTCATTCACCAGCATTTCGCCTGCTAGGCTTGAAGCCCGATATCATTTCACTGGCATTATAGCCTGCTAGGCCTGAAGCCCGAATATCACATTTCGATAAACAATTCATCTATTATTTCATACTTTCATAACTTATACTTCAATTACGTATAACTGAAATACATATCTATGAACAAAGATTTTCATCCTTTCAACCACATAGGGTTTAATTTCCACATTGGAACACATATCTGAGTACATCATTTAATAGTATCAAAGTCGACTAGATATGCTAGCCACATACGGCTCATAACTTTAATTTAATATTCATTCAACACAAAGAACATATGTATATATATAATCAAACATCTTCTTAATTATGATTATTCAACTCTTAAGCATATAACATGATCAAACACAAACACTTAAGAACTTACCTTCGATTTTATCGAATAACCACAGATTGACTAATCGACTAGTTTCGCTTTCCCTTTATCCAAAATTGGCTCATTATGCTCTTGAGCTTGATTAACAAATTCAACTTATCACATCTCTATTATTTAAAACCACATTCAGAAATATATAAAATACTATAATTATCACATCTCATTCATCCAAAATCACATTCGGCACACAAAAAAAAAACATTGATAAGTCTCAAAACACAAACAACATTTATCAAAGTCATGTAATTTACACACTTCACATGGCACTACTACATTCATTAACCTTACTTTCATACAACCACTCTTCTTTGACCGAATGCTCTCACACTTATATAATTATACTCTTAGACCGTAATATAACATCAAGTGCACATGTTGTTCATATAGCCGAATATCACTTAACTAATTAATTAAAAATATTTTAATACTTAATTCCACCAGTCCATTCGGCATTAGCTCAACCAACTCATATTTTTTATTGACAACCTCTATAACTATAATTTATTCACATCCTTATTCATGCTACATTCGGCCATTATAAATAAAATATATATATAAATAATTACACAATGATCACTTTAGTCGATTAAATTCTCAATTAAATCACATATATCATTTACAAGCTCCAACTCATCCTTTACCTCATTTCTCTCTTTAATTCATATTCGGCAAATCTTTCTAACCGCTTAAACGATTATAGCACAAGGACATTTTCAATTCAATCGAAGATGATCTCACATTTACTATTTACAAATGGTAATTTCATTCTATTTATCTCAATTTACTAACACACCCAACCTTGCATGGATTTAAGCACATTCGGCCATTATTTAACAACAATTCATTCACATCATAATTCGTGTTCATATTCGGTCATCTATACCCATACTAACCATATAACTATTAAATTCCAATTTAAACACAAGTATAACATTTTAACACAATGGCCGAACACTTCATGAAGTTACCGAGACTCATCATTTGCTATTTCACACACACTCACATCCAATCCTTTTTATTAAACACTCAAAATCAACCATCTTCATGCCTCATCACAAAAACATCAAAACACCAACCAAGAAATACAACATCCATGGCCGAATATCATCTCCATCAAATAGCAAAATTTGAACCATGGGCTAGGTAGAATTCAAACTAACAACTTAAAATATACATGAATTTCAAAAAAAATAATATCAAACATACCTCAATCTTGTTGCAAGCATGGCCGAACTTCTTAGAAACTTTTCCTTTTCTCTTTTACTTGGTTTTTCGGCTAAGGAAGAACAAAGATGAACAAACTTTGTTCTTTTCACCCCTTTTTGTTTTTTTAATTCTTATTTCATATTATAAAACATTTAATAATTATATTTCTTATATATATAAAATGCATATATTACAAATCATCATCATCATGGCCGGCCACTAACTTTAAATTGGACAATTTGCCATGCAAGTCCTCCCTTTTAATAAGTCATGCATTATTCGGTCTCCTCATTTCTTCCTAACACATTCTTCAAGTTTATCACATAAGTCCTTTTTCATAATTTCACATTCAAATGACAAAATTTAGACATGATACTTCACATATAATAAACATAGAAAAGAGCATTTAAATAATTTTGTGACTCAGTTTTGTGGTCCCGAAACCACTTTCCGACTAGGGCCAAATTAGATTTGTCACATAGTCCGCTGGGGCAGTAAACACGTAATCTCCTGTAAAGCTTTTGTGGCGTATTCGGTAAAGCCTATGTGACATATTCTGGAAAGCTTATATGACATATTTTAACAATCAAGTTGAAATCACTCATCATTAGACTAAGTAAGCCATATACTGGTTGATCCCCAACAAAACCTATACTCCTTTACATCTTCAATAAAACTTCAATTTTTGCTTGACAAATTGTAATCACTCATCATTGGACTAGGTAAGCCATTAACTTCATTCATAAGACATTTAAAAAAGAAAGATAGATCAAGAATGTAATTTCGTTGATTGAGCTAAAGTCAATCCATAACATATTTAATTTGGTAAAAGTATCAGAGAAGTCATTTTAATTAGGGGTGGGATGCATTTCGATCCTTCTACTGAAAAAATTGGCAAATTAGCCCTTATACATTTCAAAACATGCAAATTAGCCTCTCTGTTAAATATTATTTATTAAATGATGACGTGAAACGTTAATTTACATGGTTAATCACTAATTTGGTCCCTGAACTATAGCTAAAATATCAATTTGATTTTTAAAAAATTTTCTTAATAATAATTCTAATTTTTTTGAAAAAAATCTTAAAAATAAATATAAATTTTTAAAAATTATGTTAAGATATTTTTTAAAAATTAAAAATAAATTCTAAAAATTAAAAATATAAATGTTAATGTAAAAAATCTAAAAACTTTACAAAAAAAATCTTAAAAATTTTTATCAAACATTCGAGTCGAAACATAAAAACCATCATCTTTTTACAAGACTTTATTTCGTATTTTACAAACTGAGAAAAACAAAGAAGATTTCTCATGCTTAATTGAAGCCATAAATAAATAAAAAGTTCCAAAAAAATAAACTCAAAGTTTTGATTACTCACTTTTAAATTTCTTATGCTTTTCAATTTCATCTTCATCGCCTAGGCTTCCAACTAAAAGGTGCATAAATTTTATTTAGTGTTTATTTTCTTCTACTTTAGTGAATACTCATTTTCACATCTCCTATGCTTTCGTATCTTCTAATGGTGTGTAATCACCATTAAAAAATTTTAATTACTCATTTTCGCATCCCTTCAGCTATTACAAACTTCTTCATTTGAAGATCTTTTTGTTTAATACCCTAGGAAGCCTTAATTTTTAAGTTACTCAATTTAACAGTTTCTGATTTTTGAATTTTTAAAATAAAATTTGGGTTTTGAACAAGGACTCTAGTTCTCATCAAATCGAGAATTTTATTGAAAATGGTAGTGTTTTCCCATTATTGAAAGAGAGCTCAATTTTTCAAAATAAAAAAATAAAAACATCATGATTCACCAAAAAAGAATTCTTTGAATGTAAGTTTTGGCTTTAATAAATTTGAGTTTGATAATTTTAATAGTTTATATTTATTTTTAGGTTTTTTTAGATTTATTGTTAAGAATTTATAAAAAAATATTATTTTAGATATAGTTCAGGGACCAATTAGTAATTAACCATTTAAATTAACATTCCACATTATCATTTAACAATTAAAATTCAATAGAATAGCTAATTTGCACGTTTCAAGGTTGATTTGCCTATTTTTTCCGTAGAGAGGCTAAAATGCAATCAACCCGTAAGTACAGGGGCTTCCTATTACTTTTACTTATTTAATCCTTATCCCAAGAAGACATCAACTTTCCCAATGTTTCAAAGAATATGCACTGCCAAGAGTAATTAAGATCAAGAATTCTTTAAGTTTTTCAAATTGTGTCTAGAAAGCATGCTTTACCCTATAAAAAGAGCTTTGAGAAACTTACAAACAAGTCTTCAATCTTACTTGTGTCACTCATAACCTATAGATTGTTCCATGTACACTTCTTCTATGATGTTGCTGTTGAGGAAATCATTGTTGATATTAGCTTGCCTTATTTTCTATCCTTTAGCAATGACAATATAGTGTATAACTCAAAATAGTGGTGGCCTTAACAATTATGTAACACTCCTAACCCGTATCCGTCGTCGAATTAGGGTTACAAGGCATTAACTAACCGAAAACATAATAATTTTGCTTTTTCAAACATTCACAAATTTTACACATATCATTTTAGCATTATACGAATTATACAACTGATTTAACTTTAAACATATCTTAAAAATCATAATGCATAATACAAATCATTACACAAGTCAAATATAATATACTTTTAAGTATAAACACATTTGAACCAACTCATATAATAAGCCAACATCATCTTGAACAATTATGCACTTCCATAATCTATCTTAACGTAAATGCATAAAACTCATGAATTTTTCTTTAGCAAATTCACATATAATTATTTTAATAGTAATTGAAAAAAGTTACTATTCATTTGGTCAATTTTCATCTAATTAACCGAATAGGCACATACCTATCATCATTTTCCTTTCAACTTTATTTCATTACAAACAAATATACAACCGCACATGGAAACATGTATAAACATCCTATAATTTAGATTTTTTAATGCATCATTCAAATATATTTTACTTAAGCAAAAACCTTAACCAATACAATTAATTATGCCATAAAATTTTATACATACAATGATAATTACATCAACCACTTCTAAATTTACTAACATCATTAAACCATTTTCAAACATACAACATTTATCACATAGACCATTCATGTATAATATATATATCATCATAACTAAAAGTGAGCTCAAACCATAACCAAAGTATGACCAAAATTATCATGGAAATTAAGTCATTTTCGCATGGCTCAAGTTATACATATTCAAGTCGAACAAAATACATATTAGCCTATACATGCCATAAGTTCAAAAATAGACTTTTAAAAACACCGAAGGTTGACGATAGTGTGGATGACTTCGATGACGATCCCCGAGCTCGTAACTTACAACCAAAATCTATAAAACAGAGTAACAAAAACACACAGAGTAAGCTAACTTAGCTTGGTAAGCCTTAAGCAAATTAAACAACTCAAATGAATAATCAAAACATTTCATACAAGCTGAATTGTACTATTAAAGATATACTTTAACTCAAATGACTTACCTTGGCCGAATGTTCAAGGTCAATTATAACACCACATAAATACTTACCTATATAACCGAATATACAAAATCCAATATATCATCTCACAAATACTTACCTATATGGTCAAATACACAAGGTTCATTATATTATCTCATATGGCAGAATATATATAAATTCAATATATCATCACATGTAACCTAAAGTTCAAGTTCGATAAAACATCACATATGACCGAATATACAAATTCAATATAACCTCACATGTAATTGAATATACAAGTTCAATATAAGCTCACAAGTAACCAAATATACAAGTTCAATATAAGCTCACATATAACCGAATATACAAGTTCAATATAAGCTCACATGTAACCGAATATACAAGTTCAATATAACTTCACATTACATAGCTATGTGGCCGATTATAGAAGTAATTTAGATCAACTTACTTGCTCAATTTCCACATCAATGTAAAGTATTATAGACATAGACTTGAAATAAATCACCGGCTTAAAACCTGCTAGGCATAAGCCTGAATCACACACTGGCACAAGGCCTGCTAGACCCAAGGTCTAATATTTATTCCCCGGCACTAAACCTGCTAGGCACAAAGCCCAATCAAAGTCACCAGCACAAGGCTCGCTAGGCTTAAAGCCCAAATTTCACAATTATAAAATCATTCCATAACAGTTCATATATCAAATCGTTTAAATATTCCATGTAATTCATACAAACTTTCAGAGGTTTTAACTCAGTCGAATAAAACTCAACCACATTAATTCAATGATAAATCACATTCAGCTATTATACTAATAAACTATAAAATTCAAATCATCATAGTAAAACATTCTATGTTCGAAATAAACGATTTTTAATTGTTTAAAGTCTTACCTCGGATATCGACGAACGTTATAAATCGGCTATTCGATTGTTTTTGCTTTCCCCAATCCAAGTCTGATTTCTTTTGTTCTTGATCTATATAATTTCAAATTAACCTTATTTAAATACAATTTCATTCAATTTAATCCAACAACACATAAATGGGAAAATTACCATTTTACCCCTAATATTTCATACTTTTACAAATTAGTTCTAATAGCATAAAACACAAAATACACAAAATCTCACCACATTATAGTTAGGCCGAATCCTCATCATACTCATACTAGTCCATATATTTCATTTATTTTACATTTTAGTCCTTCAATTTATTATTTTTACAATTTAGTCCTAATGACTCAAAATCTTCAAAAACTCCAATACAAAACATGTTAATCTAAAACATATTTTTGATATTTCATCATCAAACATCACAAATCACAAATATTCATCAATGGAATAACTCAAAATATGCATCAAAATCAGAAATTTAAGCATGGGTCGGATAGTACTCGAAGCAACGATCTCAAAAACTTAAAAATTATCAAAAATCGAGCAAAGTCCATACCTTAATCAAGCTTCAAAGTTGTCGAATACCTAAAATTTCTTTCTTTCTTTTCTTTTTATTGTTTCAATCACCAAGAAATAAAATGAAAACTTATGTTTATTTTATGTTTTATGATAACATGTATATAAATTATTATTTTACATATTTAACCTTTTAAAACTAATAATAAAACATACTTAATATGGACACATTCGGCAACCACTTAATTTAAAGGTTTCTTTGCAACATAAATGCTTCAACTTACAAAGCCATTAACAAGTTGGCCCTTATGCTTTTAACTATCAAGTTTTTAATTTACGCGATTAAGCCTTTTATTTAATTAAGCACACAAACAATCAAATTTTCATACGAAACTTTTACACATCCAAATTAACATATAATAAACACAAAAAATAATATTTAAATATTTTTCCTACTCAGATTCATGGTCCCAAAACCACCGTTCCGATTAGGGTCTAAATCGGACTGTTACAAACTAGATTAAAAGTTTCTTGAAAATCAATGTTCACACATTTAACACATTCGGCTAGTGAACAAGATAATTCGTCAAAAACTCTTATTGTATTTTCTAACCAAAGTTCAACTCTCTTGGGATCGTCTTTAGCAGTAGCTCAGAATTCTTCAGCCCCGTATTTACAAATCTTATCAATAGGCGGCTTACTAACTCAAATTGGTTCAATACTTTGAGGAATAACGGGAACCGATTGGGGAGCAAGAAGGGGTGGAGGTTGTTGAGCAACCAGGTTCATCCGTACAAACTCGGTAAATAATTCGATCATCATCTAGAAAAAAAAAGGCTTCATTAGCCTCTCCTCCCCAGCCCTCAGATACGGGCCTTGCACCGCTCGATGCTATTTAGTGAATAGAGGCTTGAGCGTTACTCTCAACTTCATTAGAATCAACTCAGTTGGATGTCATTGCAATATGAAAACATGTTTTAAAATGGTCAAGAGATATCACACTATTACAAATTATATAATGGCATGTATACTAGATTCATATACGCTACGTTCAATCCGAGAATCGACTAAATCGTAGCTCTGATATCAATAAATGTAACACCCCTAACTTGTATCTATTAATGAAAATATTAAAACCAAGTCAAATCATACATATTTTCCCTTATACGAGCCCTCGAGGCCCTAAATATGTGTTAGAAACAAGTCGAGACGAAATCGAAAACTTAGAGAATTTTTCAGGAAACAAGAAAAATTTTCAACACTGTAGAGGTCACACGGCCGTGTGGCCATGTCCCAGCCCATTTCCATGATCGTGTAACCCATTGACTTGGGTCACATGGCCAAGTCATACGCCCGTGTGCTAAGCTTTGTAACAGCCTAACTTGCAACCCTTTGAAAGCTATAGAAGACACACGGCCCGTAACAACAAGATATAGGGCCTAGTCAAAATAGTGGTTTTGATACCACGAATATGACGTATTAAAACTTTTTTTTATTACATTTTTATGGTCTACAATATTATGGAATGATTTCGTCAAAATTTCGTTCGAAAATTTTGACGTTTGAGCACTCAATTTTTTAAGTGCAAAAGTTGAGTTCTACAAGTTAGAGGTGTCTAATTGCTATGAAATTTTAAATTGAAGGTCCTTAGATCATAATTAGCCCATTTTTTAAGTTAGTGGACAAAAATAGACATGAGGTAAGAGAATTTTAATGTTTTGAGAAAAGAGCATTTTGGTCATTTGGTAATTAAAAGAATTAAAAACCAAACATCAAGGCAAAAATTTAGTCCATCTTCTTCTCTTGGTGCCAAAAATTAGAAGGAGCACGTGACTAGGGTTTTCCCACTTTTCAAGCTCGATTGTAAGTCCGCTCTTGTCCCGTTTTTAATGCTTTTTACATTTTTGAAGTTGTTATCACTTGATCTATCTATTTCTACCATTAATTTGAGAGATGATTAAGGTATAGGGTTTGACCCATGTTAGATATTTGTGTATTTTGATGCCTAATGGTAGATTATGCAAGTTTAATGTTAGATAAACAAATTTTGCTAGGTGATTTTTGATGACATTGTCAAAAAGGACCTATTTGTAAAAAGATTTCAAAATGTGTATAAAAGTGTGATTAAATGGAAAATGTGAGTTGTTATAAGCATGAAAAAGGTTCGGCTAGGCTTGGGTCTTGTTGAAATTGAACAAATTTCATTTTACGAGCCTAGGGACTAAAATATAAATATGTCAAAGTCTAGAGGAAAAAATATAATTTTGTCATAATATAAGTTTTGGACTGAATTGAGTAATACGATTAATAAATGAGCTAAATTTGTTATTATAGATCAAGAGAAATGAGGTCCGGACTTAGATTGGGGGAAAATAAAGTATTTGACGATTAGGTCCATTTCCTACTATTTTTGTACCGAGGTAAGTTCTTATGTAAATAATACATTGATTTAATTATATTTTAAATGCTTTACTATTGTATGAATTATGATCGACCATTGAGCATGTTCGTCAAAGTTACGACAAACGTGAAATCCTGATTGAACCTTAGGAATAGATGGGATACAAATGTCATGGCATTAGGGTTACCGAGACTATGTGTAAGACCATATCTGGGATATGGCATCATTATGAGATTTCATGTAAGACCATATTTCGGATATGGAATTGATATGACATTTCGTGTAAGACCATAACTAGGCTATTGGCATCGATATGAGATTATATGTAAAACCATATCTGGGATATGGCATTGGTATGGTACTATGTGTGAGAGATTCCCGAGTATCCTTAGTATTCCAAGTGGTTCAACGGGAAATTCAACAAGAATGTCAAAGTTGTGAAAGATTATGGTATGTCGTAAATTGGTATAGGTATGTACATAAAACTCATGCTTAATGAGCTCGATATGTGATGAATCCCTCAGTAAGGTTGTGATTGAGTAAGTTTGATTATGAGATTTATAATGGCATTTATGTTAATTTACTTCAAGTTAGTTGTATGTTAAATGTGAGTTTCTAATGCTTATTATTTGCATAGGAACTTACTAAGCTTTATAGCTTACTCCATTTCTTTTCTCTTGTCTTATAGTGTCACCAAGCCAGCTCGGGGATCGGAGATTGTCGGAGATCCAGTCACACTATCAACTTAATATTTTGGGTACCAATGATTTCAATATTTTGAGTTATGGCATATATACGGACTTGGTTATTTTGTTATGTGTCATAATTGATTTGGCCTAATGTGTTGGTCTATATTAGTTGATAATTCATTTTGTAAATGGCCATATGAAATTGGCTAATATTGGTTTAAGTATTTATGCATATGATGAGGTTTTCAAGAATGTGGAAGTTTGCATGATGAAGAAGATAAGTATGTGATGTTTGTATGTGGTAAATGGTAGCATGTGAATGATGTGTGGATGTCTTGATTGTGGCTGAATTGGTTGAATATAATTTCTTGGATTGGTGTTATGTTTTGATGAGGAGGTGTATGCATGGAAAGGTGACAAAATGGCTTGGTAAATAGCCTTATTTTTTTCCACACGGGTAGACACACGGGCGTATGTCTAGGCCGTGCCCGTGTGTGACACATGGCTTGCCCCATGGGTGTGTGTTCCGACCGTGTGCCCCCTGTACCTTAATTGTTGCAAAATAGAATGCTCAAAATTGAGCACACGGGCAGAGACAAGGGCGTGTGTCTCAACCATGTGGATGACAAGGCCTCAAGCACGGGCGTGTGCCCTGGGCGTGTGAAGTCTGCACCTATTTTATGAAAAATTATGAAAATTAAATCCACCACACGGCCTAAGCACACGAGCGTGTGCCTTGGCCGTGTGACTTCAATTTGTTCATGGGTGACAAACAAAGAGTTACATGGGTTAGGGACACGGGCTTATGTGACCACACGGCCTGCCTATACGGGCGTGTCCCAAGTCACACGGGCATTGTAGGCTTGTTTTAGTCCCAAACCACTTCCAATGCATGTTTTGGGCCTCGTAGGCTCGTTATAGAGACAATATGAATGTTTATGAAAATTTTTAAATTTGGATGGAAATTTACGTTTTGCTTTTGTATGTTTGCTTATGTTTAAGTCTGGTAATGCCTCGTACCCTATTCTGGCGTCGAATACAGGTAAGGGGCGTTACACGGCTGTATCGTCTGGCCATGTGTCACACATGGCTGAGACACACGCCTGTGTTTATGCGCGAACAGATGAAAATAGGCCATTTTTCTCACCCAATTAGGCATATACCTACACATAACATTGCACATACTTACAAGCCATAACAAGGCATCCAAATCAAGCATAAAGAAGTCATATACATATGGTATAATATCATACAATCAATATGCCCTTAGGCACCTCAAATGACAATACATAAACATGTCTAACCATGTATTCAATTTAACCAAATAATCAACTAACTTGCATGCATATTTGCATCAATACATACCATATAATTTACTTACCAAAAATACAACCATTTAGTACTAAAATGTCATTCTATAATTAGCATCAATAGTCATTTAAGCTATTCAAACAAGGTACCAATTCTCAGCAAGTCACAAGCCATATATATTATGCATATTCATCTATCATCTCATCTTCCATCATTCAACCATATTAAGTCATTCATCAACCATTTTAAGGCTACTTGTATACATACCAAAATATGTCAAAACACAAGCCAAATCAAATGGTCATATTCACAACAAAACATATAGGCCAACATTAGCCAAAATTCCTATACATTCCATTATAACCAAAATTAAACATCCGAAAGTACTAAAAGAGCTAATGGATAGTGTGATATAGCTCCAACAAACTTCCAACCCAAACGCGCTTCTGATTCACTATAAAACAAAAAAAATAACACTTAGTAAGCATTTAAGTTCAGTAAGTTTGTATAACATAGAATTTAAGTTACCATTTAGTCATATAATAGGTAAGTAAACAAGCATATCCCAATACAATTTGGCCAAATGCCTAAGCACATATACACCAACCATGTTAGCCATGTAATTTTATATAAAAGCCAATATACATAAATGAACATAACCATTGATCAAATTCTATATACATGTATCATCCATTTCATTTTTCCATATATCCTGCAACCACATTTTTCATGTAAAATTATATGTGTTCCTGTAATAGTCCGTATCAAATTCTTATAATTTCTTATCAAATATTGCTCATCGAACCGTTTAGAATACCATTGGATACCCAGGATAGCTCACACATAGTGTGCTAGCTCATATAATTGTAATTCGTCAATTCATGTACATGTATGCTCATACGAGTTGTGAATCGGTATGCTCACCTCGAGCTGTAGATCGGTATGCTCTCACGAGCTATAAATTAGATTGCTCACACGAGCTATGGGTCAGAACGTAGCTACACAGTGCTGCTCACATGAGCTATTGAGTCTGCAACACATGTAAGACCTCAGCTATCGTAGGACGTTCAAGACTAGTACTCAAATCATGTAAACCCTAATGACATGTCATTTGTATCTTACGGATTCCTAAGGTTCAAACGAGGCTTGGTAATCGTCGTACGTTGTTGGATATGCAAACAGTATATATATAACATTTTATAACACATTTATAATTCAATCAAAAGCATATATACACTATTTAATTATAACTTACCTCAACGAGTATACGTAAATACAGAGGCGATTAATCTGAGATTTTTTCTTTGCCCCGATCTAAAGCCGTACGAGGTCTGTGTTGATCTATACGGATAAATTTAACTCAATTTAATCAATAACTCATTCAATTTAGTCCAAAAATATATTTTGGCAAAATTATTATTTTTCCCATATACTTTTAATTTCTTTACAATTTAGTCCCTACCTCATAAAAATGGAAATTTATGCAATTTCACCACAACCCACTATGGTCGAATATCAACTAGGTCCCTAGCATGCCTTATATTTCACTTATTTCACAATTACATCATTTATAATTTTTTATTCTTCAATTCAATCCCTATTTGACAATTTTATCAAAAATCTCTTAACAAAAGTTGTTTATCTAACAACAACCATCCATTTTCTATCATCAAACATCAAAACTCATGTACAGTAAACAATGGAAAAACCCTAACAGTTTAACAGTTTCACAAATTAGTCCCTGAGCTAGCTAGATTAAGCTACAACGATCCCGAAAACATTAAAATCATAAAAAAAGGGGATAAAAATACATACCAATGCAATGGAAAATAGGGTTGCTGAAACTTCAAGCTCCCATAGTTATTCTTTCCTTTTAATTTCGGTTGAGAAATATGAACAAAAGGTGATGGCTTTATTTAATTTGATTAATTTTATCATTATTTACCTATATACTAATTTAACCTTTAAGAACATTAAAAATTACACAATTGCCAAGCCATGTACATCCACTATCATACTATATAAGGACTTCCACTTAAATTTCTATAGCTATTTAATACCTTTAGCTACTAGAACTCAACTTTTGCACTTTACGCGATTTAGTCCTTTTTATCAAATTGAGCATGTAAACGATAAAATTTATTAAAGAAGTTTTTATACGGTATTACTATCATGTTGTAGGAAATAAAATAATAATAAAATAATTTTTTTACTTCAAATTTGTGGTCTCGCAACCACTGTTCCAATTTCACTAAAAACGAGCTGTTACAACTTGTGCCGCTTATAACTTGGAGATTGTTCTATGTACACTTCTTCTATGAGATTGCCTTTGAGGAAATCGTTGTTGATATTAGCTTGCCTTAGTTTCCATCCTTTAGCAATGACAATATAGTGTATAACTCAAATAGTGGTGGCCCTAACAACTAGATTAAAAGTTTCTTAAAAACAAATGTTCGCAACTTAAAATGAGTCTTTTCAACCTAATTTGGCTTTTTATTGAGCAATTGAACAATCCATATGTCTTTTCAAATTGAAAAGCAATTTGCAACTGAATGGTTTTAGACTTGATGGCAATGATACCAATAACCAAGTGGAGTTGTGTATTGTACCCGGCTAGAGTTGCTTGCTTCCAATTACTATTTCTACATGCTTCTTCAATGGAAGTTGGTTCATTATGATCAAGTTTTAAAGAAAAGGCCTTCGACTCAAATTCTTTTTTGTGCTCTTATAACCACGATGAGAAGTACTATAGTTTTTTTCTTGTCTTAGATGTATGGAGGTGCACTTGGCTTCTTGGAAATAGTTACAAGACAACTTTAGTAGATAAAGATGATAAGCATGCATTATCGACACCAATATATGAACTTTCAACACAAGCGAGACCCATTAAAAGATCAATGACCACTAAAGAACTACTAGGTAAAGTATGAGTACAAGTCTAAATATGCATCCAACTTAGGATCACAAGTTGAAGAAAGATCACATGAAGATTCATGTGATTAATTAAGCTCGTAAAGAAGTCTCAAGTGATGAATCAGAGCTAAAGGTCAAAGGGTCAACTATGGAAGTACGTGGTTATGGTAATCTATTTGTTAAATTTGTTGATTTGACATTTCTTGTAGCAGGCAAGTTATCAACAGTAGGCAACTTTAATCGAGAAACTATAAGCAATATAGATTAACTTTTGTTGGTCTTACAAGGCACCTCATTTTGGTCTTTATTTGTTTGAACAAATAAGAACTCTGTTTCATTAAAAATAATGTCCTTAGAGACAAACAATTGATCATCTTCATCTAAACACTTATATCCCTTATGAACATAGATATATCTCATAAAGGTATATAGTTTGGATTTCTACTCACGCTTATGTCTATTAAAGTGGTGAATGTGGAGGGTAACAACAACATTCAAATATCTTTACCAAAGTTTAGTTAGACATGACTTTTTAAAGAATTTCATGTTTCTATTTCACCTGCAAGATCAATATTGGAATTTTATTGATAAGAAACACAAAATTAGTGACAGAATGTGTTTAGAGATTCAATGGCAAGCTATGATGATCTAATAAAGTCAATCTTATCTCAACGATATGCTAGTGTTTTCAATTAAGAATTATATTTTGTTTAAAATCATAAAGGCACGTAATGTGTTATTGAATGTCATTTCTGATTAATATTTATGTTAAGTACCAATACTCTCCACCCCAATCATTTTGATAAGATTTTATCTTTCATCCAAATTATACCTCAACTATCTTTTGAAAATAGTGAAAACAATATACAACTTATTTTTCTTTTGAGAAGATAAATCCAAGTATGTTGATTTTAAGTATCGATAAATGACACATAATAGTGAAAGCCAACAAATATAACAAAATTGGTAATTCATATACAATAAACTTGTGAAAAGGAAATTTATGATATTTGCATTGTTGACAAGAAAACACACAAAATAAATTTTAATTTCATCTAATAAAACATTACATAACTTTGATGTTGTCTTTAGAACGTTCAGAAAAAGATTACCAACAGTCTTTTTCAATAGGTCCAAGTTACAACTTGCTTCATTTATCTTACTACACTCAATTATATTAATTGGTTCAAGTATGCATAGCCCTTCATAAATGTGTCTTCCTAGTAAAATAGACTGTGGTGGAGATGTTTTTTACAAAGCAATAGTGAGGATAAAACTCAAAGAATACATTGTTATTTCGTATAAACTGTGAGACACACACAATTTTTCTTTATATGAGAAATATGCAACAAAATTTGTAATTTTAACTTCTTAGAAAAGAAAGGTAAATATGCTTGAGCAATATGATTAGCTTTTATTGTGGAACTATTTTCCATAGGAAGATTACCCTCACTTGTATATGCAATGCTTGAATTTATGTTGTCAAGTTCACTTGTGATGTGATTTGTGGCTTTATGAGTTTAAATACCAAGTTTTTTCATTGAAGATAAACAATATAGCTCATTTGTTAAGGTGAAGCACATGTCATTATATTGGATGCAAAAGTGGTTTAAAACCCCTAAGATATCATGTTGGTCAACTGTGAAGCTTTAGCTTGGATGACAAACCATTGTGAGAGAAACCTTGGGATGCTATATGGTACTATAGCATAATACAACAAACCAAAAATAAACAACTGATTATTTTCTTGCATTACAAGTGCAACATGTTGTTGATGAGTGTTAGGATATCCAAAACCATAACTAAATAACTCATTTTGCTATGTAAAATAGCCTGTGAATGAGAGACCAAATCTATAGAAGCATTTTTGTACCAAATGTCCTATTCGCTCATATGATTATCCATTGTGTGTGTTGACAAGAGCACTCTAACCACCATGTTGGCATGCATAGAAACATAAGCCGTTAATTCTTTCAATCAAGATTCGCACTAGAGTAACATCTTAATGACCAACTCCAATGGAGGTGACTCTCAGCTGGATGATGCTATAGCTAAACAAAACTCAAATTTCGCTAAAAGTCGTGATAAGTTTACACTGACCTACTCTTGTTTAGTGAAAATATTTCCTAAAGCATTTAGAGCATCACATATTAGGTTAATCTTATCAAGATACTCATTGATAATTTGATTATTTTCTTCAATGAATGAAGAGTATGTCACAAATTTGAAAGTTTGGTGTTCAATCTAACGACATACAAACAAGTAATGCAATTCCAAGCAGTAAAAGAGGTATTATTATTTCTAGTGAGATGAGGCAAAATATCAACATCAATTGTTGCTAACATCCATGAGGTCAACAATTTGTCTTATTGGTGGTATGTTACAAACTTTGATTGTCGACAAAGTTTCCATTTTTTATTAGGATATACTGAACTAGCATCTCTGTTCTCCCAAAAGCACATCTATTCAAGCCATAGCCTTTGATAATCAACATTATTTGGTATTTCAATATTAGATGATTACTCTTAGATAATTTTACAATATCACGTCTCAAAAAATATCAAATTTTAGCAATTTTTTTTCCATCCACTGTTTGGTAGGATCGAAAAGCGGGAAGAAAGAAAATGAAACATTTGACAAATGCATAATTTTAAACTAACATACCCTCTTCTCTCATTTTCTCTCCTTCAATCATTCCAATTTGGAAGTTTTGATTTTTCTACATTAAAGTGAAAAATGATTATCTCTCCAATTTTCTTTCCTCTCACTTTTCTTCCTTGCCAGACACCCTAAAAAACTATTTCCTTCCACTTTTTCAATTCCTTCCTTCCATCCTTCAAAATTTCACCCAACCAAGCACACCTTAAAAGAAAACAATTGACTAGCTATAATGTTTAATGTATGATAAATTTATAATATATTCTCTCTTTGTCCAAATAAATTTGTCATATTTTGATTATGATTAATCTTTTTTAACTTTGATTTCTTATTATTTTAAATTTATGTATTGATAAAAATTTTAGAAAATATATTTTAATAACTATGAATTCATATTTTTTATTTTTTTATAAAATTTAATTAATTAAAATATATTAATTAATCAATGTCAAAGTTTACAAATTTTAACTAAAAAAAGTCAACTGTTACACCGGAAGTAGTGATAGAAAGGATGTAATCTTTTAGTTTTTGAACTTCAAAGCTTAAAAGATATCACTTTTGAAGATATGCATGAATTTTCACCTTAAAAGAAAGGATATGCATGAATAAGTTAAGTTAAAAAAATTTTATATAATGTATAGAACTACTTATAATTCTTCTTTAACTCTTAAATAGGAAGATAAACGTGTTTCAGTGTGCTTGAATTCATGCCCTTCAACACTAACAATAATGTCGATGCCAACCAAACTAAAACTCAGTCAATAATTAAATAAATTTTAAAATTCAAAGTTAAAGAAAATTCAAATAATTGCATGAACAGAATGCTAAATTTATAAATATTAGTATATTTTAAATTTAAAATCCACAAGTGTAGATAAAAGCAATGCATAATAAAATAAAAAAAGATGGTGAGGCATGAAATTAACATTTCAATCCTCACCTCCAAATTGTCAAATATATATTATGCTTTTAAGAGTTGTGTCAACAAATCGTCAAATACTTTAAAATATTCTTTATAATTAGTCAAATATATTCACGATGGTAGCAAGGAAAATGTGTGTACATGCATTTTTTCTTTTGCAAAGAAAATAATACAGCTAGCACATATATAGGAGAATCTTGTCTATGGGCATATATTAACATCAACAAAACAAATAATTTTTTAAATATAAATGTACTAATTTGCATGCTGGTGTTGAATTTATATTTTAATAAATATATATATTTAATTATTTTTAGTATATAAATTAATTTATATTTTTGAAAAAAAATTAACATGTAAGTGATAAATTATATATATATATATATATATATACTGATTGAGATATAACCTCTAATTGTTGAATATAATTTGATGTTTGAGATTTTGTAATTCTACTTATGACAATTATTGGTTTTGTTAAAGAATTCCGACTGAGCAACCCAAAATTATAAATTACATAATTGAAATTTAAATAAATTTTAATAGAAATGGTGACTAAGGGTTATTTGAGATTTTTAGAGTATTAAAGCTTGCAAATTAGAAATGTAAATTGTTTAAATATATTTTAATTTTCCACTATAATAAGTTGTTTAGTTTTAAATTTTGTATTTCGTACATAGGCAAAATTGTTTTTAAAGCTATTATAAAATTTCAAAAAAAAAACATAATGGAGGAAAAATGTAATAATTATTATTATTTTGAAATTAATTATTATACAATTATTGTTAATGTAAATCGCCATTCATATAATTGACGTATTGGAATCATCAAAACAGTTAATTTTAAAATAAAATCGTTGTAGAATGATTATTTTAAATTAAAATTAATACTATTAGATGTTTGAGGATATTAAATCTTCCACTTTAATAACTTTTTTTCTTTTTTGAAAACAACATCCAATGCAATTTATTAGGGAAGCTTAAAAGTTTAAACATAATGGAAACATCAAAAAATAAAAAATAAAATCTCAGCATCGTTTTACCACGCTAGCCATCTATTAGCAAAACAAACGTTGCAATGAGCGATGCTTCGAAAAACCTCAATGTACGTTAATCAAGACCCTTAAATAAAAAGAAAAAACCAAAACCACTTACCACATCAAACCATATCAAATCCTAATAAAACAAAAATCAAATTCCCTAAACCTTTTAGTCTACCCATTCATCTCGTCCGCTCCGATGCACCAGAAATGTAACAGTCTGATTTTCAGTGATGTCAGAAACAGTGGTAAAAGTGGTTCGAGACCACTTAAATTTGACAAGTGAGTTATAAATTTATTATTTAGTATTTATGAGTCATAAATTTGTTGAGTTATAAATTTGCTTTTATCTACACTTGTGGATTTATAAAATTGTTGAGTTATAAATTTAAGTGGTCTCGAACCACTTTTACCACTTGTCAAATTTATGCTCAATACTTTAAATTAGTGATTTATGCTTTAGAAATATTTATTAAATTAATTGGATTTGAAATCAAAGTATTGAGATCTCAATTTTATAAAACGAGTCAAAAATATTTTTATAAATATTTATGGAGTGTCAATGAGTTAATATTAAAGTTTCGTTAGGAAATTTTAATGTTTGGGTAGTCAATAAATTAAAAATGGCTAAATTGAAAAAGGTACAAAACTTACTAAAGTGATTAAATAGCCTAATAGTAAATAATGGAGTACTAAATGGGAAAATAGACCATTTTAAATGGATGAGGCGGCATAACGTGAAAAAAAATCAAAGATATTTATGTGATTAGGGACAAAATTGGAATTAAAATAAAGTTTATATGGTCAAATATTATTTTAATAATTTCTAGACATTTTCTTCATCAATTTTCTATCAAAAACAGCCATTAAAGAGGGTTTGAGCTGGTCTTTCATATTTTAGCTTCAAATAAGTTCAATTCTTACTTTTTCTTTGTAATTTTTCTGTAAACTTCGATAACATTTCGTAACCCTGTTTCGGCGACGGATATGAGTTAGGGGTGTTACATTTAGTGGTATCAGAGCTTTGCAGGTTTAATCGATTCTCAGACTAAACGTAGCATATGAGAAGATTAGAATACATGCCATTATATAACCAGTGATAGTGTGATATCTCCTAACTCTGATGAGATTTGTTTTATTTATAGATAGAGATGCTTTCCTACCGAGCTAATTCCGATAATGCTAAAAGTGATACTCAAGTATTTGATTAAAAAGTTACGTATGATAAGTAGAGACGGTACTCATAAAGGTATGAAATAAATGTTTTATAGTGAACATGTTGATGATAAATGTTATATTATACGTGTGAATATAGGAGAATCAAATTTTGAGGCTTTACGACCTCCACCCCCTCACCTGTATGTCTTATACAATAGAATTCACAAGATTTACATTGATCAAATTCACAAGTGGGAAACCGAAGAGTTTAGTGGCTGAGTAATTAATAATGTGGTTAGAATTGAGAATGGGTTAGCAAGTAAAGACGGTTTTAAAAAAGATAACATATTTTTCTGAAGATTATTTTAGGAGAGATAATGTTGCTATTAAGGAAGAAGTTATTCATGAATAATCTATTTATTCAGGTATGGTATTTAAAGAATAGGTTAATCGAAAATTTCTTCTGAATTGATTTCTTTAGTGATTGGGATAATGTAAGATTATTGATGACTTTAGTAGTCAGTGGGATAGTGTTGAAATTGCAAAAATATCTAAAAGCAGCTGTTATAGTCGAGCATTTTATAGTGATCTCTTCGGGGTATTCTATATGTTCTTTTATCCTCAGAGGTATATACAACTGTTCATTTTTAGATGTGATTCTTATCATATAGAAAGTTTGGCTAATCATAATGTTAGATAGAAGTATTATTAGTCTGCTTGATTCATGATCGGCATTGCTATACCTTTCTTTGGTTTTCTAATCTATGTGTTAGACAGAAGACTTGATGATCAGTCTCATATGAAACTATTTTCTACTTCTACTGGTTGATGTTCTAAATTACATATATGCAACTTACATTGTTTTTATCACAACTGTTTGTAATGCGTATGAGCGATATTCTTCTTCTCGATTTCCTCTAGGATACCATCGATCTCTTTATCATTCAATATGGTTTTTATTCTTAGAAATTCAGTATAGCTTCATATTTGGGATTTTATTATCTCGGTTTTCTTATCATTCTTATGGTTTAATCTTATCTATCAAACATGGTTCATCTGTAAAAGATATTCATGGACCGAAGGTAATTACATTTATTACTGTTATAAATCCTAGTTCGATCATGGGAGCTCGGTGACATGGATCTCAGATTATAGAAGTTGTATTACTGCACTGGTTCTTATTGGGACTACTTTCAGTTTTCCTCTTCTATTTTGGAGTGCACTATTGCTGTTGAGGTATTGTTCTATTTATACGGTTGAAATGCTAGTCCTATAATAGCACTATGGTTCTTAATCTATCTGAAGGTTGTGGTTTTGGTATATTTTAAAGCTTAATTTTAATAATTGAAGTAGTTTTATTATACATAACCCATTTCTAGTTCTCGTGACAAGAGTTGATATCGACAAAAGTGTAGATGGAAGGAGATTAATCTTAAACTCATATATTGGTTTTCACTCCTCAAGTAATTATGATTAGTGTCAACAAGTCAATAACGAGATGTCATAATTCGTTTGAATTAATGCAGTTTGTAGTAATTTTTTGTTGGTATTCGGAGAGAATTATGATATATGGAATATTTGGATTGCCTTGACAACAATAAGAATGGTTTATTCTAAAAAGTTATTATCTAATAGATAAAAATAGACTCAGTTATTCTAATCAGAGTGGGTTATTCATTTGAAAGATTAATTGAGTTATATGCATTTGAGTCTATCTTCAGGTCTGGGAATAAATTGTGTGCATTCATGGGTAAATAGACGGACAATCAAAATGAGAAATTCAGATTCTAGAAGACTTGATACAGAATTATATCTATCAGATCAGTTACGATTGGGAAAGGTCATTATGAGTTTAAGTTGTTTAGATAAATGAAATTGTTTCACTAGTGATGAAATATATTGTTGGACGCTTTCTAAAAAAAAAAGGGAAACATATATCAGTTGAAAGTTACAGATGCAGACATACCAGAAGCATCAATCAAATTTTGATAATTAGGGTTCCTCATTTATGATTCGTTAGACTATCACTTTGAATTTCACAGTAATTGTACTGCTAATGATAAGGTTGTGATATGAGAATATCTTGGTCATTCAGTTAAATTTGGTATAATTTCAAGCTTTGATATGATATCTGACATGAGTTCTGAATCGAAATGAGTTATGATGGACTTATATGTGGTATATTATTGAAAAGAAAATAGGAAAACTTGATTTGATCAAATGAGAAATTTCGAGGACGAAATTTCCTAAAGGGGGAGAATTGTAACAACTCGATTTTTAGTGATGTCAGAAACAGTGGTAAAAGTAGTTCGAGACCACTAAATTTTGACAAGTGAGTTATAAATTTATTATTTAGCATTTATGAGTCAATTGTGAATTTAAGAAGCCTTACGAATTAGTGATTTATGTTTTAGAAATATTATTGAATTAATTGATTTCAAAATCGAGGTATCAAGACCTCGATTTTATAAACCGAGCCTAAAATATTTTTATAAATATTTATGGAGTGTCAATGAGTTAATATTAAAGTTTCGTTAGGAAATTTTAATGTTTGGGTAGTCAATTAATTAAAAATGACTAAATTGAAAAAGGTACAAAACTTACTAAAGTCATTAAATAGCCTAATAGTAAATATTAGAGGACTAAAAGGGAAAATAGACCATCTTAAATGGCTAAGGCGGCATAACGTGAAAAAAATCAAAGATATTTATGTGATTAGGGACAAAATTGGAATTAAAATAAAGTTTATATGGCCAAATGTTATTTTAATAGTTTCTAGACATTTTCTTCATCAATTTTCTATAAAAAAATAGCCATTGAAGAGGGTTTGAGCTGGTCTTTCATATTTTAGCTTCAAGTAAGTTCAATTCTTGATTTTTCTTTGTAATTTTTATGTTTTGTGACTTTTACAATTAGGTCCAACTATTGATTTCATTAATTTTTTATTCTATGAGTGATATTGAAAGTTTTCATGGATAAGTGTTGGAATTTTATGATGAATTAATATGGATTTGAAGCTTTAATTTTTGTTATGTGATGATTTTATTAAGTGGTTTTAATAGAAATTGATTTTTAGGACCAAATTATGAAAAAGTTAAGAATTAGAGTTTTGTGCTGAAATTCTGAATACCAAAGGTTGTGTCATAGTTTAAACTGATTAGATAAAGTGTTAATTGACTAAAATTAATTCAATTGATGAATGAATTGATTAGGGACTAAATTGTAAAAATTGTAAAATTTAAGGTAATAGTGTAATTTCAAAAATTGAAGGGCATAAATTGTGAAGTGAAATGAGACTGAAATATGTGTGTTAATGAATGAATAATTTTATATTATAGATCAAGAAATCTAAGATAAACGAGGAAAAGAAAAAGTAGCAGAATAGCCCCTGAATTTTTACAAATTCTACAAATAGGCCCAGGTAAGTTCGTATGGTTGAAATTTAATGATTATATTGAATTGGTGAATGTTAATATGTATTTAGTACTTTGTTGAAAAATAGTATCTTGTTAAATTATTAAGTATTTAATATATTGTCAAGAAATGGAATATTGCTAAATTAAGAATTGAAATGAATATTTGGTTAAAGTGGAACGCAGGATTGAGTACAGTCGTTCAGTACAAAAGGTGAATTGACGGATAAGACCATGGTTGGACCATGGCAATGTTCAAATGTAAGACCATAGCTAAGCTATGGCATTTTAATGAAAAGACCATAACTAGGTTATGGCACAAAGAAAACGATGTACTCATATTCGTAAGTCGTTCTCCGATTTGGAAAGACTTGGTTAGTGACATGGAAAATTCATGTATATGAAACTTGTCTAATAATTATGTATATTTGTGATTATGAATTTTTATTGAAATAAATACATAAGAAATTCATGAAAATAGCGGTATATAGAATATTGATTGTCATTGAATTGAATGTAAGTGAAATTGTGATATTTGAATAGTTGTGGCAATTGAAAAGTGAATTGAAACCCTATTAACTGTATCGGGTTGAGTCGGATATAGTTGACATGCCATAGGATTGGTGAGACACTTCGACTTCGACTTCGACTTCAACTTCGAGTCGATGAGACACTGGGTGTCAAATTGTTACTTCGGATGAGACACTGGGTGTCAACTTATTACTTCAAATTATCCGGTGAGGCACTGGGTGCCAAACTGGTGTGTTTTGGTTAGATCCGTGTATCCGTCCGAGTCTAAGTCAGGTTAATAGGGGTAAACAAATAAATTGATAATATGAATGATATTGAATAAGAATTGGAATGAGACATATGAATTGTGTACTAAATTATGAAAAGCTATTTGAGATAATAAATAAATGAAAATTGAATGTGCTATGAATAATCTATAAATATATATATATAAATTAATATTGAAAAACTTATGATTATTATCGGTATATACCTGAAATACTTGGAAATGATATTTACTTGATATATTGAAAAGTGACATGTAAATATGTAATTATCTTTGATTTGTTAATACCAGGAAATTATGTATATGGTGACAAGTAATAAACCCAAGTCTGATGTGTGGAGAAAATAAGTTTATCAATATTGAATTTATATGTAAGATGTGCAAGTATGCTAACTATTGTTGTTGCTTAATGATTAGGCAAGTGCCAAGCTATTGATTGAATAGTAGTATGTTTATTTATTTGAAGCACTGAAAAGGTAAGTATTTAAGTGAAAGTAAGTTAGTGCTCATGAAAGAATGGTAAGGCTTAAATTATGAAATTTCTTATGAAATGACTTATTATGTGTCCAATATTAAAAAGGTCTGGTTAAATGCACTAACTTGTAACTATGGCCGAATGACATGCATATGAAATAAGTGTAGAAGAGTTAAAGTTATATAAAATTTTACTAAGCTTGAGGGTATATGTCTATGAGTGATACTATGGATTAGTTCACCTTGTGAATTAGTGGGAACAGTTTATAAGTATTACAGTAACAATAATATGTTATTTTTTATATGTAAAGTTTTATAATTGAAATAAATTAGTATGATTAAAGATTATACGAGCTTACTAGGCATTCATTGCTTACATGTTTGTTTTATTTATCTATCTTACAGATTATCGGAAGCTCAAATGGGGTGGAAGCTTATTAGAGCCATATCACACTATCCATTGGTTCTACCGATAATTGTGGATGACTTGATTATGGTTATAATGGCATGTATAAGTTATTTTGATTAAATGCTAGTTTATAGGTGTTATGTAGATATTAGCCATTTATTTGGTTTGCGTTTTGGTATTGTGGTATTTACATGATTTGCCTTATAATGTTAATGTGATTGAATGAAGAGGGGTAAAATAGTAGTTGAATATGCATAAGTGGTGCCTAAAAGTATAATGAATAAGTATGTCTAAATAAAAGTTAATACAAAGAATCATGAAAGAGTAAAATTAGCATTAAAATAGTTTCTGGACAGCAACAATGGTTCAACTTTGAAAAATCACCAAAAATTGTGGAAATCGAATTAGAGGTTTAATAAAAAATTAAATTAAATTTCAATAAGTTTAGTTTTTCATAGAAGAAACGGTGTAAGCAACAGAATTATAAATTATGAGATATAATAAATTTTGTGAGAAAATGTCAGAATGATTTCGGGTTCCTCTGTTCTGAATTTGGAAAATCATCAAAAAAAATTTTAAAAAATAATTAGAGGTTTTAATTTATATTTTTAAATTCTTAATGAGTCTATTTTCAATAGAAGTAAATGGAAACATCATTCAAATCTCGTACTAAGAGATAATAATTTTTTAGTGAAGAGAGGTCGAAGTTGTCAAATAGCAGAACATGGATAAATTTTGAAGATTTTACTATACTTATTGGCTAAATTATAAACTCTGAAATTTTTATGGTAGAAAAATATTTGAGTCTAGTTTCAAAAAAATTAAACGAATCTTAATTTAGAATTCTGTAGCTCTAAATATAAATAATTTAGTGACTACGACTCAAGTGGACAGCTTTGATATGAACATAAGTAAATAGTGGAATTGTCTGTAATTTTTCTGTAAAATTCGGTAACATTTTGTAACCCTGCTTCGGCGACGGAAGTGAGTTAGGGGTGTTACAAGAAAACCCATCTATGGGAGTGGAAATCCCTTAGACTTTACAAATCAATTCTCTTTTCATGTCCCCACTCCTTCAATTCACTGAGCTCTTTGAAGATTCTCTTAAAAACAAAGACCATACCCTCCGGACTCAGAACAATAACCCTCATCTTACATTCGTTGCTTGTTTAAGATGATAGCCTCAACTTTTGGAGGGGATTTTTCCATCCAATATCTCGGGATTTCACACCGTCGTCCCCAACTCGCCATCTCGTAGGCTGCTCTATTCGCCTCTTTTAAAAGACAAAATAGGAGGTAAAACCTCTAAATCTAAAAATTCTATGCCTTATTTCCTTTATTATATTACTGCCCTTAATGCACATGTGTCAAAACTTAATTCCTCAGCAAAGGTAATCGCCTGAAGGCATGCATACGCTTCTACTGTTATTGGATCTTGAATATTTTTTATCGGGTAAGCACATGCCCCCATGACCATGCCTTGGTTGTTTCTTATAGTTACTCATGCAGTAGCTCTTTATATCTGCTGTTGGTAGGAGACATCAAAGTTAAACTTTTTATTGTCTCTCTTAGAGGGCTCCCATCTTGTTTCTCTAAAGTCATTTTGATGTATTGATATCCCTTCTAAAATGCATAACTCTGCTAAATATGCTTTGATGAAACTTACGACCTGACTTGCCCTTTCTCTCTTTCCTTCATAGTAGTACATATTTTTGTTATGCCAAATTTCCCAAAAAATTATGGCTATATGTATACTCTGTTCATTATTGTTATTTTCGAAAAAAGATGCTAACCAGAATTTCTATTCTTGACTAATGTCGACATGTGAGGTTACCAATCCAATTTGCTATAGAACTTGCTTCGTGAAAGCGCATTCTTAGAAAATATGTGCTACCGTTTCGTCGTCTATCTTGCAATTTGGGCAAAAGGTCTCCTCCCTTAATCTTTTATGCTGTAAATTACTTAACGTAGGCAAAAAATTATTAAATACCTTCGAAAGATGTGTTCTGATCTTGCTTGGGATTTTGAGATTCCATAGTTTTATGTAAAAGTTTTTTATGGCTATATCTTATAAATAATTGTTTGCCCTTGTCCTGTTATGATTACTTGTAATACACCAGTTATAATCGCTTTTAACGAAGTATTCCCCTATACTGTCGCCTCTCCAAACTAGCTCATCTAGAAAGGAGTTGTTCACCAATGGGATAGCAAGGATCTTATCTGCTTGTTCCTCTATGAAAAGATCTTCAATTATATCCTCTTTCCAAGTATTGTTATCATCATTAATAAGATCAGCAACTTTTGTAAATCTAACATCAATATTCTGAATCTAAACTTTCCCATCTCTAAGCCTTGGAATCTATATGTCATTCCAAATATTCACAGATCTGTCATTTCCAATTCCCCTTCCGAGTCATTCCTGCAAGATATAGCATGCTCCCCAAATGCTCCGCCAGGTAAAAAAAGGATGAGATCCTAATCCAACATTCATAAAATCACTCATTGAATAGTATTTAGCTTTCATTACCTACGCTAACAGACTGGTAGAATTGGTAATTAGTTTCCATACTTACTTTGCTAAAAAGCCTTTATTAAAAATTAATAACTTTCTAAAACCAATTCCCCCTTGCGTCTCTGGGGTACACAGCATTCCAAATGTACCAATGTATCCCTTTATTTGTCTTCAAGTTATGCCCCCAAAACTTACACATTTGGCTTTCAAATTCTCAACATAAAAAAATCAGCAATAAAAAGCACTACATAGCATAAATTGGGATAACTTGTATTACGAATTTTTTAAAAATCTCTTTTCCTTCTATTGAAAGGTTACGAACACTCCATTCTTTAAATCTTTTAGTAAACTTTTCTTTTATGTTGACAAATGCACTTCTTTTCTTTCTCCCTACTATCGTGGGTAGTCTAAGATACTTCTCAAGATTATTTGAAATTCTAACAGCCAATTCACCACCTATTCTTGTTTGGTCTTCCTCACTTGTGTTATTGCTAAAGTAAATCAAGGACTTGTCGAAATTCACCAATTGTCCTAACATATTTTCATAGTCATTGATAATTATTTTCATTACCAAAGCCCTTTTCCAATGAAGCCTTCCCAAACAGTATGTTATCATCCATAAAGAATAAATGCATAATTGAAAAACCTCCTCTCTCTACCCTTACCCCTCCAATTTTTCCATCCCTCATTGCATGATTGAATAGTCTTGAAAATCCTTCTACGTAGATAATAAATAGATATGAACTTAAAGAATCGCCTTGCCTAAGCCCTCTTGTGGGTTCAAAAACTTCCCCTTGCCCCCCATTTAACAGCACTGAATAGGAAACACTTTTGGTAAAAGGAAGCGGGGAATCCATCTTTTCCCGAGGCCTTAAGTGGTGCCATTGACTTCATCACTTCAATTATTTCTTCCTCCTTAAACTTGGTTAATAACTCGTTATTGATAGCACTTGATATACACGAATGGATGTTATTCGTAAGTACTTCACTACTGGAAAAAGGGTTTTGATGAAAATAGCTCCTTAAAATAATTTGTTGCCAAATCAAGAAGTTTCACATCTCTCTCCACCCATCTTCCAGCTAAATCTTCAAGCCCCTTAACAGTATTTCTACTCTTGCAATAAGGTGCAAAATTATGAAAGAAGGAAGTATTACGACCCCTCATTCGTAACCAATTGACTTTAGCACGTTGCTCCCAAAATAATTCCTTTTTATCAACTTCCTTGTTTAAAGCCAATTTGACCTCCATAATTTCTGCTAGATTATCTTTGTATGTATTATCATTGTTCAAACAGCTTAACCTATCATTCAACTCCTCCCTTGGTTGTATGCATCTACCTTTATTAATTTTGCAAAGTTATAAAAGAAGGAAGTATTACTATCCCCCATTCGTAACCAATTGACTCTAGCACGTTGCTCCCAAAATAATTCCTACTTATCAACTTCCTTGTTTAAAGCCAATTTGACCTCTGTAATTTTTGCTAGATTATTTTCGTCTGGATTATCATTGTTTAAATAGCTTAACTTGGCATTCAGCTCCTCCCTTCATTACATACATCTACCTTTGTTAATTTTGCTCCACTCCATTAAAAACAGCCACAAATTGTTTAGTTTTTTTTAGAAGCTTCTCTTTGCTCATTGCCTAACCTTGTTTAACTTTATCTTCAAAATCCTCCTTTAAAATCCAGTCAGCATTGAATCGAAACAAAATTATTCTCCTTACTTGGGATTATTTCCTTTTACCGGATGTATCCACTAACACTAGGCAGTGATTAAAAAAACTCTGGTTTAGGTGTAATTCCACATATTCTAGAAAATGTGCTCACTATTATGAATTTGCCACTCCTCTATCAAGACGTTCTTTTGTGTTGTTAGTTGCCAACCTCCCTCTCTCCTAAGTGAACCACTATCCTTGGAAACCTAGATCACTTAAATCACATTCTTACAGTGTGTCCCTAAATGCTTTCATTTGACGTTCTTCCGGTAGTTTCCCTCCTTTTTTTTTTTAAAAGAGAACATTACTTCATTGAAATCACTCAACAAGCCATGGTGATTGGGCTTCTTCATTTAGACATATTAATGAATTCTATGAATATTAAATTTTCAACTAAAGCCCCATAAAATCCAATGAACCTCCAGCTTGTTCCCCTGTTGTCTTCAGTAACATCCATGTCTATATGGGAGTTAGAAAAACATTTTAGATTAATATTATGACTATTTTTCCACACTAGCATCAATCCCATTTACAAACCCGCATGGTCTTCTTATCATTTCCATCTTCCTTAAGCTTACTTTTGTTTTCATCAGAAACAAAAGTTAAGGCTAAACATGTCTCAAATATTTTTTGAGATGCCTTACTGTTTGTGGTTACCCCAATCCGCGAACTTTCGAACTTAAAGTTTTCATTTCGACCGGTCGACCGGCTTATTAGCAACCATCGATATAAATTTGTTTAAATCTGTTTCTATTGGACTTTTGTTAGTAGCACCACCATGATTTTTTCGTTGTCTTTTCTTACCCTCTAATAAATTGATAGGCTGATTTTCCACATTCCTCTTTTCATCTTCTGCTTTATTAAGATCTGTAGGACACTTCACCCCATTCCTACATGTCATCCTTGCTTATCAGTCTTTGATACTTTTATTTATTAATTTCGTTATAATACCTTTTACCCTTGATTCATTACCTTTATTTCTAATAGTAGGCTCTATTTGTCTACTCTCCCTTCGATCACCTTCCTTAGAATCGATTTTTACCATACCCCTCGATTCCTCTCGAAGTCATTGGCTATCCATCAGGGTAGTCCTCTTTGACGAGGCACGGAGGGATATGTCCCACCCAAAAACCACCTCTTGTGAACCCAATGTTAAATAGATTGGACATAAGGTTTCATCGTGCCCTAATCTCCCACATAAGAAACAGAATAATGACAGCTTTTCATATTAGAATGTAGCATAGGTTGATTTATCTTGTCCAAAAATAATACATTTCTTCCTCTTAAGCGGGCTCCAAACATCTATCATACTTTTATACACATAAATTTTCTTACTCCTTTAGAGATAATTATTGCATCATATTAAAAAAAAGGCCAATGAAATTTCCCATTTGTCTTGCCATATTTTCTGACGTACAGGAAATTGTGGATTTGCACCCAAAAATTTGTGAAAGCCTTTGGGACTTGTATTGGATCCTTCCCTTTTTCTAGCTGGTGGAAGATAATCAAATGTCTATTAAAGAACCAAGGCATACCATCAATAACTCTTTTTAAATACAGTTCATTGTAAAACAGAAAAAGAGTTCTTTTTTTTTCAATCTCGGTAATGGAAACATCCCCAATTAGGTGTCATAGCTCGGCCAGGATGTTTCTCATTGATGAAAAGTGAACTATCCCATTAGTTAAGATTTTTCCCACTAAACACATACAAAAATCATCTTCGTATCCCTCTTCTTCATCTTGTTCTAGTAAGAGGTCTTCCTCTTCGTCGCCAATACTTAAATTAGCTAGATCTTCCTCCATTGATAATTGGGCAATTTATGAAACAAAAAAAACTCAAAACTCTTCAACACCCAAAAAGATTGAGAGAATGGCGTACTCACCGACCTGTGAATTCGTGCAGACAAAAGGAACAAAAAGAACAAGAGAAAAAACCCTAATATCCTTACGATTTTAAATATATAAAAATAACTATAGAAAATAAAATATATTTTAATCCAAAATCAAAATTTTATAACTCATCTATTTTGAGATTTATATTAAGATTATAGTTTCATCTATTTAATTTTAAAAAAAATTATAAAATTTTTTAAAATATATAAATATCTTTATAATAATTTATGTTTAGTTTCAAGAAACAAAAGTCATTTCATTTTGGTTTTCTTAAAAAATAGAATAAACTAATGATAAGATTAAAAATTTTAAAAAATGAAATATGTTAAAAGCAGGAATAAAAACAAACAGTTAATTTCATTTAGACTTGATCATGGGTCGGGCCACTCGGCCAGGCTCGAGGGCCCGCCCGAAATGTGAGAGGGTTTGGACAAAAATACAGGCTCGAAAAATGGGCTTAGACAAAAAAATAAAGCCCGTTTAAAAATGGGTCGAGCCTTGAGGAAGGCATTTTTGGCCCGAGCACGGACTGAATTCACTAAATGACAAAAAAAATCTGCTCTTTTTGTTTTGTTTTTTAATGTTATTTTCTTGTTATTTTCTCTCTATTTTGCTATCATTTTACTATTATGTTGCTACTATTTTATCGTTATTATTTGGATATTGTATAAAACTTATTTTATTGTTAATTTTGTTATTATTTTAAAGGTATTTGTTAATTTTGTTATTATTTTAGAGGCATTTGCTTGTTAAGTTGCATTTATCTTATAGTGTTATTTAAGTCTACATATTTTTTAAAATTTATTTTCAATTTGTTGGGAAATATTTATTTTGATATTTTTAGTAGTTTTGGTATATTATATATATTTAAAAATTATATAAAAATAATATAAAAATTAATACCGTAGGGCCAGGTCGGGCCCAGGTTTTAGCATTTTTATTTGGGTTGGACTTGGACAAAATTTTAGGCCCATTTTTCGGGTCGAATTAGGGTCGGGCCTAGTAAATAGGCCTGAATTTTTAGTTGAGCCCGACCTGAACCTGGCCCGGCCCATAAGCACCTCTAATTTTATTGCTTTATTTAAAAATGCTTCATAAAATAAGAAAATTTTAAAACAAGAAAAAATATTTTTCAACAATTTTCAAATATGGAATCCATATAAATATAGAATTTTTTTTATTTTATTTTTGATGTTTCTATTATAGGAAAATATGTATTAAAAATAGTTTTTATATTTTCATTATTGAAAAAATTATATTTACTAAATGTGTTTTTAAAATTTTTTAAAATTAAAAATAAAAATAAAAATATTTTCAAAAATCAAACATCTTCCTCATTACAGGTTTTGATCATATCTACTCTTTATAACACAATTTTTAAAACTACTCATAGCCCCTTCCCAACTCATAAATAGGAGAATAATGCGTTTTAGCGCACTCAAATCTAAGTCCTCCTACATTGACAATAATATCTATATCAATTGAGTTGAAACTCAATCGATATTTAATTAAAGATTTTATAAGTAATATACATATAGTTAGATGAATTTTGAATAATTAATGTTGAAAGAGTGATGGTTAAGAGGGAAAGAAATAAAAGGAGAAATGAAATATGGTATGCTTTTTAATTATTGATTGGTTGTAGCAATATTTAGTGGGAGATATTTGGATGTAATTGATATCCCATTATTGTCAAGGCAAAGAAGAGGGAATACTCACCAATTCCATTATTACTTTTTAGCTGGCACTGCACTTTATTGATGCTAATGCTGGCTGGGCCTGCTTGCCTTAGGCCCACAACCAAACATATTATGCACTAATCAAACACTCATTTGCTCTTTTATATATATATATATATGATTAAAAAAGCACATCCTAATTTGAAGATCTATTGGCGGTTTTAGATTATGAGATACAAATTCATATATAATTTTACATCTGGGTTTACTTTGTTCATAAGAATAATAATAATTCCTATCTTAATAGATTTTGTTCTCGACAAAAATATTTCTAGAAAAAGTTGATTGAGACAGATATTTTTTCGATGATAGATTGGACTAGAGGAGTTGTATGAAAGATGAATTGAACCTTTTTTGTAAAAGTTGAAAAAAAAAAAAAAAGATAGCTTAACAGTGTAATGAGGAAAAGAGTGCATATGAAAGTTGTAGAGCTAGCATTTGAGTTGCCCAATAACCTAATGATCATGTTGGTATACTTAATCTGTTTACTGATCAGTTTGTTAACAATTTGATCAACTACTTAGCATGCTCAATTCCTTGACTCACAGTTAGGAGTTTTAAGGCATTCTAACTGCCTTAATTAGCCTATTCATATTGGGCTAACCTATAGGTTAATATAACATGATACCATTGGATTTTGCCATTAACGGTACCTTAACAAACAGAGGAGAAATATCTTCATTGGATTTTGCCTTTTTGTTTTATTGCAGCTCTCATATTTTAAAAATATGGCTCCTCCTTGGCTGCTTAGCCTCCTCCTTGTTATTTTGTTCTTCACCCTACTAAATATGGGTTGGATTTGAGGTTGTAAGACACATTTTCAGCCCAAATGAAATTTACCAGTTTAATCAGGTAGTCATTTTTAAAATGTAACAGTCATCATATTTTGGATTTAGATCAGTTTGTATATATGCAATATACACCTTAACCTTCCTTTTAAAACTTTCAAAAAAAATATAAAAAGAATTATTTAAAAAAAATAAACTAAAAAAATTAATATCTTAAAAGTAAGGTTAAATTTGTTTTCTGGTTGATTCTATTCAAATCAAATTCTTCCACCCACCTTTTGTATTTATGATTGAAGAAAGGGAATGGGGTTGCTTAGAATCTCTTGCCAACAAAATGCCTCTGCCATTGAATCAAGAGGTTGTTGGCTAATACAACTTTGCCAACTATGGAGGAAACCTTTACAAAGATAATCTTTCAAGGGATTTCAAAATTCTGAGTTTAAATAACTTGTGTTCAATTTACATACATTTTCACACTATCCTGTCAGAGAATAAGTGATTGGTGATTTAGAGCAGAAAAAAGAAGAGAATTGGAGAGAGAACTAAAAGGAATTTTTATTATTTCATTCATGTGTTTTAATCAGCTTCATATATGTATGCTGAGCCACAAATACATTTTAGTTGATGTATCTCCACCTCATGCGGCTCTTTTCACTCAATTTTCAGCTTCCTTCAGATGACCAACTGTTGTTATACTTCTTTTCACTCATTTCATCACATATACTTCAAACGAAGAAGCTACCACTCAAATTTTATGCAACTATGTACTTTATCCCTCCATTTCTTTACAAACTCATCCAAAATAAAATAAAACCTTAAGCAATGATGTCAGAATCAGTGGTCCAACCGTTGACAAATAATCGGATATAAACTAAATTGAATTGCAAATCAATAAAAAATTAGTTCAACTGATTGAACCAGTTTATATTTTTTTTATAAAATTTTATAAATTTATATTTCATTATTTATTTTTAAACCAACAATTCAATAATCTTATCATCTACTCAACTATCATTATTTCTCCATAAAAGTGTCAACATCACTAATCAACAAACTTTTCAAACCCTAATCAGAAAGCACAAAATAAGGCATAATGTTAAATTTAATCTTTAATGCCTACATTTTTTTTTTGTCAATTCGGTTATTATTCTTTTGTAAAACTAAATTTGACCATTAATTTTTCAAAAAGTGTCAAATCGCTTTTTAACAGAAATATTGTCTAAAACATTCTCTTTTTTTTTTTAACAATATTGACGTGACAGTTTTCATGTACTTCATGCTAATATGACGCAACATCAATAAATAATTTAAAAGTTAAAAAAATTCAAAAAAAAAAATAGCATGCAGTACATGTATATTACAATGAAGGTTGCCATGTTTAGCTAAAAGGTTGAATTTAATGGCAGAGGCATTAAAAGTTTGAATTAAAAGGTTGAATTTAATGCCTCTTTTAAAAGGTTGAATATCAAATTTAGCTAAAAAAATAAAGGATAAATTGAGAAAAGATTTAAACATTAAGAGCTAAATTTTACGTTATGCCAAAAAAAGGTTAAATTTGGTATTTTTCTTTTCTTTTATTTTTTCAGTTTATCATTTTTTTAATTTTTTCAACTATAATAAAATAAATATTATAATATATATACCTAAATATAATATATAAGATAAATGAATAAAAAGATCTATCCTACTATAATTATATGGCAGCAAGTACTGAAAAGGGTTAAGGGGAAAAACTGTAAACTATAAACTGTTACAGAATTTTTATATTTTTTATTATTTTTCTATATCTTTTTATCATTTTTATAAATTTCCATAGTATATTATAAAAATAATTTGAATTATTTTAAAATTTTTATATAATTAAAAAAAAAAACAAATGACAACGTAGAACAATCTTCAAAGTCTTACCAAGATTTAAAAAGAAAAACTAAATCTCACTTACACCCGAAATAAAAACTGAAGTTAACGGCATGGCAACAAGAAGTAGATATGCAAATTCACTTCTATTAACACGACAATAGAGCTCTCAACTTTAGTCTAAACTCATCATGCACAGACCTATTTCTTTATTCTTACCCAAGAAATCTATACATTTGCATTAATTCCACTTTGTTAAAAGAAAAAAAAAAAGAGTAAAATTGACTGAGTGAAAATTTGATAAATTAGTGATGAACTAAATTGTGGGATATTTTTTTAAAGAATTCAATAAATATATATATGTATTTCAAAACTTTGGCAATAATAAAAACAATGGAAACATTGTACCATGATTCACACACGTGCGTAGCTAAAAATTGGTAATATTCGTTGCGCATATAAGACAATTTTGTTTTGCAGAATCATATTCACATTTGATATTTGCTCAGATCAGATATCAGTACAGTACTTTCTTTTTTCCTTTTCAATTTCAACTGCTTTTTGTTCACAGTGAAATTTACTTGGTTTTACCACAAAAACAAAATGATGAAAACATAATAAATGGTAGGCCTAACTTGGTTTCATCATCATCACCCAATCAACATGGTCCAGGGCAAGTTCTGTGCCACCTTTGGCTGCACAATCCAACAGACTATATATCCGACATGAGTATATTTACCGTATATACATGTGTATGAATAATCTGTCATTGGCTCCAGGAATTCAATGACGCCACTGATTCACAAACACAGCTTCTAAGGACAAATTAATTCTGACAGTTTTCTAACACTGAAACCAAAACTGGGTTTTACCATTGTACTCTATTTAGATCATTAATCAATCCTAGCTATAATGCTAGTAACACAATATCAAAAAGATTCTGACTCAAATGACAAATGTCTATCTAATTTTCTGCCCCCTTTCTTTTCTGTCCTAGGAAATATCAAATATTTCCTCCTCACATTTATTTCTCATGATTCATCCTCCTACTTGTCTCGCTAGAGTTAAAACTACCAATTCTTACCAAACTACCTACTACTTTTATGAGGCTTGGAACTTGCACAATCAGTATGGCAAAGCCAAGTAAAAATCGAGTCATTGCATGAAACGGAAAACTAAAACATCATGGAAACTCCGAAGATGTGGTTGCAGCATAGAGCAAGGCAAGGCGAACAAGATGCAGCATTTTACTCTTGCATTTCAGCAAATCAACTAAAAGAAAAAGCTCTCTGAAATCTACACACTCAGTTTTACAATAAATGGACTCACCATATATTCTTCATTACTACTCATCTAATGAGCCCTGCAGCAATAAAATGGATTAACAAATATTCATGAAAGAAAAGCACACACATACAGAGACATTATGTCATCCACAGAAAAGCAAAGAGTTGGAATACTACAAGCCTCTCTAATTAAGGAAGGACATGGTTTCCTCAATTAACATACTACTTTAGATATATATATATAATAGTCTTATGGGAAACCTAGACTCTAAATGAAAAATTCCTTTGCACCTCACCCACAAAACAATTGCACAGCAAATGCCATATTTGCAACTTAACACCTAGCTTCTAAAAGAAATATAATATACTGACTGGCTGATGCTTTCAATGATGCAGCCAGATTGATACTTAAAAGGAAGTTTTCAGTTAGTAATCATAGTATCGCATTTCCTAATTATAATTCTATTTATCAAGATTCTTGAAATGGAAAATCTGTAACTTATCGTAAATGTGAAGAAGTTGAAAGTAAAAAGAGTCATCAACTCTATTCAATATATCAGACTAATTGCGGGAAAGTATGGGAAAGAATAGAACTTATGAATTAGAAAATCGGGCAAAAAGAGAAACTGGCACCATCCAAATGAAATAAAGAAACTAAAAACAATGAAGGATTCCAAAGTGTACATAAGAAAATTTCTGGGAGTATATAGTTCATCAATTGTAATGATCAATGTAATCAGTACATCAGCCAACATCTAAGATAACAGCCTCCGGAACTTATTTCCTCCCTTGAAGACAATTCCAAGAAAATTAAGGAAGAAGAAACCCATATGGCTAGTTCTGTGTTCTTAAAAAGCTTTCAACAAACTCTAATGGCAACCTACCAATGTGTTGGTACTTCAAATTATTAAACCTATTCCTGTGCTAATGACGCCAGCCTTTGCAAGTTCTCATGTCACTGAAAACGGGGGAAGACAAATTTAATCGAAGAAATTTTGAATGAAAGTTTGGAAAAAGAAATAAAAACTCAAGACACCCCTATCAATAAAACATTCTATTGAATCTTGAGTAATCTGAAATCTTCCCCATCATCCCCCATCCAAAAGGGTAAAGATGTAAAAAAGAAAGAAGGGGAAATTACCATTAGTAAAAATTCAGGGTTGTGTGTTTAAGGAAAAACCGATGGTGCAAACCCCAGTGGCAGCGCAGCACCATTCAACCGCACGAGATGCCACCAAATTTTATCTCTCTAGCATCCCATCACAGCACAATTATACACAAAGTTACCCAACTGCTTTCTGGCAAGCAAGTTCCATTGGGGAGGCCCTTCGCTCGGAACCCATGAATTGATCTCAATAAAACCTTCACCTAAAGCCCTAGGTCCACCAATCACTATAAGGCGATCTCCACATGCTCTGAACGCAAGCCCCCAACCATTCATTGAAACTGCTCTTTCTGGCAATCTTCCAATAGTCAACCATGAGTTCCCCTCCTTATCATACTTCTTTACCTCCATGCCAGCATGATCAGCAGCATACAGTTCATTATTAACAACTGCAACCAGAGGGGGTGCCACAGCTGCCGCAGGCATCTCTGCGGCCGCTCCACTTCTTCCAGGAGACATATTGGGAATTTCGGTCCACTTTTTTGTCTCTAAATCATACTCCTCACCACAAGTGAGAACCCGTGCATCCTTCCCGGCTCCACCAATTCCTCCAATCACGTAAAATTTCTTATCCATAAATACACCACTACACATCTTCCTTGGCTTATTCATGCTTGGGAGAGTCTCCCATTTCTGAGTCTCAGAATTGTACATTTCTGCAGAGCTCAGGATATTACCCTGAGAGTCACAACCACCAGCTAAAATTGCAATTTCTCCAAGACTAGCCGATCCAAACAAGCACCTCGGAGCATTCATACTGGTCCCAGTAGTCCATGAGTTTGTCAGAATACTATACCTATATATAACCTGGGAAGTTACCTCCTTCCCAAATACAAGCAATTCAGTTCCAACAGCCAAGGACTCCTTATCCGAGAAAATGAAACATTCATTGGGAGGCATCCTTGGCAAATGCATCCACCTATGCCTAATTGGATCAAATGCCTCCCATTGAAGGAGGTGACAAGAAAAGTAAACCCAATGCTCAACAACACCGTTCTGCCTCCTCAACTTATAGATCTCCCCACTCCTGATTAAGGAGCGAAAACTCCGATTCAATGAGGCAATGGAACCATAATCAGACCTCGAGCACCTAATCAGACAACTGATGGAATTATCTCTCCCAATTGGTTGGATTAATGCATCCAAGTCTGACGAAGAATCCCCAGCATTACTCCGATGACCATCCTCGGGAGAATCAGAAAAGCTGCTATCATCATTTTCACCATCATCCTCAGACTGTTCCTCTGGTGACTCCTCCACAGAATCCGACAGGCTGTCACTGTCTGATTGGTTAACCAAATCCGGTTTGTCTAGACCAATGGAGCAGTGGTGGATAAGAGAAGAGTCTGTATCCGAGGAAGAATCAGATCGCTTACTATCATCACCGGATTGGTCATGAGAACCTGGCAAGAGAAAGTCACCTGAGTCTTGTGGAGAAGAAGCATTAGAATTATTATCGTCACCCGAGGAATCATCAGAAGATAGCTTCGACAACTTGGTTTCCTGACAACCATCGGATTCAGAGAATTCCCGTGGTCGCTTCCCATTGTACATGTAAGCCCACTTCCTTTCTTCCTGACAAGAGCTTGCAAACACCAAACAGGACTTGCAGCACCGGTTCTCCAACATGACTCTTTAGGACCCCCTCCCGACTTCAGACGGGAAAATCCCCAAAAATAACAATGGGAATTTTCAAATCACTGTAACAACCACAAGTTTTATTTCTCCCCCCAAAACATAACGCAGTCAAGATTAACAAATTCTACCTATTCAAGAAAACAAGGGGCAAACAAAGGGAGCAGTTTCAGATAAATTTTCAAAACGATAAACCAAACCAAACAGGAATTCGAATCCAATAAAACAAAGATCCAAATTCAGGCTTATAAAATGAAAAAAAATTCAGCGGCGAAAAAAAAATAAAGAAGTCAAAAACAATAATTAAACATAAGCAAATTTGGTTAAAACAAGAACAAAAGAATTCACGATCAAACAAAGCTGAAGAAAAATAAGTACCAGATCTCAGAATTTCATTGAAGGCAAACAAGAACAAAAACAAATAAAATAAAAAAACCAATCAGATTCAAACTAATAGAAGAAACGAAAGCTAATCAGATCTGTTTATAGTTTCATTAATATCATCTCATTAATTAGTAGATAAACACAAAGTGATAAACGAAATAGAAACATTAAATTTAAAAAAAAGAAAAGAAAAGAAAGAAAAGAACAATAACAAAAGCGAAGAAGTGACATATAAAGTAAATGAAAAAAGAATCATAATACTAATGTTGCGAAGAACTTACTGATTGGATAAGAAGAAGAAAAAAATGAAATGAATCTCTTTCCGTCAAAAAATTAATACACTATCTCTTTTCTCTTTCTTTTCTTTTTTTTTTTTCTTTTTTCAGTTGTTGTTCCTTTGATTTGCTGTTGTTGTTCTTCGCGTTCTCGTGTTTCTTCGTTTAATTTTTTTTTTCTTTTTTTTTCCTCTCTGTTTCTCTATAGGCTGGTTAATTTGTCCTTTGGATTTTCTCTGCAAATCAGAGCGAGGGAGCTTTGGTTTTGGCTTTGCGAGCAAAATCTATAAGAGACCCCCTTTATCTCTCTTTAAACTTGCTCTCTCTATTTCTCTCTCTCCAAACCAAAAAAAAAAAAAAAATTGTTTAATGAAATAAATTTTTTTTTTCGTTTTTACGTTTTGTTTGTTTTCGGAAGTCGAATTATAAATAAAGGGGAAAAAAAAAAGGGAGAATTGGAGGGTGGTGATGAGGGGAAGGCAGGGCAGGCGGGGGGCGGCGGCGATGGTGGCGGTGGTGGGACCTATAAAAAGGGGGAGGGGGAGTGAAAACCGGTAACCGGTTAGCGCCGGTTGAGACACGTGTTGACTATGTGATTGATGATGATGAGGCGGAGGAGGTGATGGAATAAAAACTGTCCCTCTCTCTCACTCTCTTTTCTTAAAAAATATATTAATTTAATGGGAGAAAATAGATTTTAGGTACCCCTACGCCTTTTAACAGTGCAAGTAGTAAATATATGAATTGAGGGGGGGAATGGTCAAATCTCTGCCTGCCAGCTTCCGTTAGTGGAGTTTTTATCCCCTGCTTCTGCCGTTTTTGAAGACAAATTAAGCTCGACACTAATTAAGTAATTATCGAATTGACTAGTCAAATTACACACTACAATTATCCATCATCTCTTCCGTAATCTTAATCTTAATCTTAATCAAAATCATAATTATCCCTTAATATGATACTTTAAGCACGTCCACATATTTGGTTTGCTTTTAAGCCCATTTTTTTCCTACCACAAGATTATCTTAAAATAAAAAATAAAAAATCAAATTCCAGATTTACGATTCCACAAATGGTTCAATCTTTGGAAAGATTTAAATAATATATTTTAAGTTAAATTAATATTTTAATTTTATATAATATTAGTAATTAGTTTTGTGCTAAAATGATTTCTTTTGAGAAAAATTAATATTAGTATTTTAAACTAAAATAGTTAAAAGGTTAATTGGACAAAGCAATGATATTATAAAATTAGAGGATCTAATTATTCCAAATTAAATTATAAGGAGTAAAACTATAATTTGACTTATATTTCTAAATAAATAAATAAATAAAGGTATTTTTCAAGCCAAATTAAAGATGAGGCCAAAAATAACCATAAACAGACCTAACAAATTTGAGTGATTTCTCAATTTGCAAAAGTTATTCTGCTAAATTAGCTAATTAGGTGGGAAAAAAGCACATTAACAATGAGCAAATTTTATTGCTAATTATGGAAACAAATATATATTATTATTGTTAAGAGTAAGCTGTGGGTTATTTCCTTTAAAAGAAAATTGTTGAATTTAAAGCCATTTATTTTGAAAAATAATAATAATCAAGGTTTTTTTTTTTCACATTTGAAATTTTTGAAAATTCAAATTTGAAAGAATTATTTATTATTTTTTAACTACATTGAGTAAACAAATATTTTAAAAGATAATTTATTTTTATAATAAAAATCATGCAACAAATATAGGAGTTTTTTTTTTTTAATTCCTTAATAAAGCATCACGTTTTAAACACCCTTTTTAAACACCTGAATTCAATCAATAAGCAAAATGGCAACACTCTAGCTGGCAATGCCAAAACTGGCACTTACGTTTGGTATAAGTTGATCCACCAATTTTGTGTTTATGTTGTATTTTTTTTTTTTTTTGGGGGGGGTTAAATTACCTTTCTAAGGTTATATGAAAATGAAAAATCAAAATTTTAATATTTTTAAATACATTGATGATTAAATTGCTCACAGTTTTTCCAAGTTACTTGGGATGCATCAAGTCATTAATTTTACTTTTTTTTTTCAAAATTAAATGAAAATTACATTAATTTAAATCAGTATGGTAACATAAAAATTAAAATTAGTGAGGTGCCAAATTGGAATGACAACACAAGTTACTAACCAATGACAGTTAAGTACAAATAGAAAAATGCACCAAAATAAAGAAAAACAAAATGGAAATAACTTTTAGAATCATTCGTTTCTATTGTTCTGATAGTTGTTTGTCGTGATTATCATAAAAGTCTAATAAATGAAAAATGCACACAGCAAAGATCGTTAAATTGGCAATACCGATAAACTACTAAAGATGCATTACCACGTAGCATCCTAGCTTTGCTACCACCAAACTACGCCGGCAATTAACTCTAATTGATAGCAATAATGCCAAAAGTTTCTAAAAAGTTCTTTAACATTGGTGATGCACAAAGTCAATCTACAAATGATTAAACTTCATTCGAAACTTTTTAAAAGTTAAACTAAAATAAATGTTAAAAATTAAAACTTTTTTTAAAACAAAAATCTTATATTCAATCTTAAAGATGCATTATTAGAAAAAACTATCATGCATGAACGTAAATTATAAAATAGGCATGAAAGATATATATAAAAAAAAAAAAAAACTATGAACACGGCCACAACTTTAAAATAAAACAAAAACGGATTACTGTTACCATCACGCTTTCAGAGAAAGCAAAATAAAATTTATTTATAAACATAAAATCATTTGATAGCATTTAACAAAAATTTTCACTAAAAAACAGTTAAAACACATCAAAAAAAATTGCCAAAGGAAAATAGGGAGAAAAAGTGTGAAAATAGGTCATTTGAATTTATTTTTTTATAATTATAATTTAACTTAAAAAAAAAATGTACACAGTGAAGTTTTAAGGCCATTTATTATGAAATATTGATATATGTTATTTTTGGCTATGTTTCCTCCCTCTGAATAGTTGTATAGATAATAGGAAAAAGAGAAAAAGAAAAATGTAAATTAATAATAACGCATTTTGTCATCAACTTTCACTGTGCAAAGATTCTTAATAATCATTCCAACTTTTAATTTATACATTCATTATATAATTTTATAGGTTATTGATAGGGGTCGGTCGGCTTCACCACTTTCATGCTTACTCACCTTCAAATATAATCATCACTCCCAAATAAATCTTTTTTTTTTTTAAATATTATTATACAACATTAATGAATTTCGATGGTAGCATCCCTCTATTTTGTGAAGATAAAAAAGTTAACTCAACTAGGTCATACCATTAAATAGGATTAAATTAAAAAACTAATATACAAACAACTAAAAATAAAATTATCAGTTAAATCTAATTTAAAATATACAAAGAAAAATGTAAACATCCAATATTCAATATAATAATTTTTATCTTTTTTTATTTTCTTTTTTAAATTAACTCTTAATGTTATAAAAGAAGAACAAAATATACAATATATAAATGTTGAGAGTTAAATTGTTTAGATTTAAAACTAAATTGATATGATTTATAAATGTTGAGGTTCGAAGTTGCTATTATACCAATTTTAATAAAAAAAATTTTATTATTTTATAACTTTTGATGATTGAATAATCAAAAAATAAATTTATTAATAATTGAGTGACTACTATTAGTTATCCTTACTTAAATTCATCTAATTTGATTTTCACTTCACAACTTATAAAACTACTATTATATAAATCAATCTGGAATATTTTTATTTAAATTATAATTAATTTTATTATTTATAATTTATATAATGTAAAAGAATATATTATATAACTTTAAAAATTTATTATTAAGTTTTTAACAATGGATGAGCCGAACCCATGAAGTTGATATTTTGTTTGGGTTTTTTTTTTTTTTTTTTGAAAAACTAGAATATAGGAGGGTAATTGTAATTTTTTCAATCTAAAGGTATTGGATTAAACATTCAAAATTTTTATTTTATTGAAAATAAAATTTTTTAATATTTAATATTTTAAATATGTGTAATAATTATTTTATTTGAAATTTTCATAAAAAAAAGTGTTGAATAAGATAAGTAGATAGTTACTTATAAATTAATATAAAAAATATTAAGTTGATTTTATTTTATTAAAAATTAAAAAAATATTCAAATTAATATATTTATCTTTCATCTAAAATTATTTAAAATAATATAAAATATTATATTAATACTATTAAAATTAAAAAAAGTAAATAATATTTTAAAAATTAATATTTACTTTAATCAAATAATTTTTTAAATATAAATTCAACACTTATAAAATTTAATAATAAAATTTTAGTACTTAATAAACGTTGTCATTAGCAATTTATATGGCGACAAATCAAATTTTAAAAAATTTTAATATTTAAATTAACTTTTAGAGTGCAAAAAAATTAAATTATCCTATTTTAAAATCTTACTTTTCAAAATAATTAAAAATTAAAAATATTGGGAATTTTATAAAAAAAGAAAATTGAAATCCAACTGATGCATCAATCTTTTTCTTGTGTTCAATTTTCACACACAAAAGAAAAAACAGATAAACATGAAAACAAGAGTTTGGTCAAATCCTAAAAACATCTAAAGCAGCAGTCAATTTGAGAAAAGGGGCAACACAGCTCATAATTATACTATTATCCCCCAATAACGCTGTTTTGTGTTTAAGTTTAATAGTAATGAAACCTGCCTCTTATCTACCCGAACTACCCTTGTCTAATAATGGCTATCCAGATCTTCTCCCGAGGCTAATTATGTAATTTAAAAAGAAGAAGAAGCAAAATTTAGCTGAAATAGTTTTGTGAGTCAGCTCCTTTGGGTGGATGTGGTTCTAATTTCTAAACTGTCAAGCAGGCTGGTTTTTAGGTGGTCCCACACCGACTTTTCTTTTCTTATTTCAAATACGGCTCTAGATATTCACATCGGACGGTCCAAAATTATTTGCTAGTATCACGAGATTTTGACCTTTTTTTAAATAAATAAAAAATTGAGAATTTCTAAGTCAAGATAATGTTTATTATTTATTTGGAGATTTATACTTATGCCCCGCCCCATGAATTATTTTAATAATCATTTGTTGGCCAAGAATAAATTTTTTATTTTAATCATTTTGGTCTTGATATAAATGGCAAGTGTGAAATTTTTGTTGCTACCAATTGTGGGCAAAGAGTCATTTCGGCACCAACCTAAATGACTCATTTACCCATCTATTTCAACCATATTGCTATTTTTTGAATCGGGTCGGTTTTGGGATTCGAGAACAGATTTGGGTTTAATTAATTTATATTAGATGGTTGTGTTTTTGCGTGTATGACTTGACGGCGTCGTCGAGGAGGAGACCCAACCAGTGGCTCGTGCGGCGCACGTGACTAAAAACAAATAAAGAAATTTTCGAGGTCTGATCCTGATTTTAGTCCTCAAATTTGTGATTTGATTTAACCTATTTTTATATTATCACTAATGTGTCTTAGCTCTAATTATTTCTGTTAAAATAAGATGTGAAAATTTAGTCAACTATATTCAATCAATCATAAATTTACATCTTCTTTAACCATTCGATGCAATTTTTAAACAATTTAAAGATGGAAATCTAATGATTTTATCGATTTAGATTTATTAACAGATATTATAATAGAGGGATGAAAACCAACATTAAACCAAATTTCGGAAGGAAGACACGCACACACTTGTAAACACGTGCTGGCGGTAGAGTTTTTTTGGGGTAAGAGCGTGACCATTGAAAGGCAAAGACATCGTTATGGGAATAGGAGCCACGTGTCGGCGCACGTGGGGCGCTATAAGTGGATGGTAGCATTTTTATCTTTGAGTGTAAATATTAATAAAATATGTTTTTATTATTCTCTACATTGGAAAGAAAACACTTGCGAATTTATGATATTATTATCTGTCAACACTTGTACCTGCTTGTGAGTTTTAATACATTAACAATGTATTTTTATAATATATTTGTTTTTTTTATACAATATTTAAAATTATTTATAATTCATCTCAACTCTTAAATAAGAAGATAACATGTTTCAGCGCATTGTAATCTATATTCTCCTACATTAGCAATAATAACGATGCTAATCAGATACTAATAATACGTTTTTTACTTTTATAATTGAAGTTTAAAAAATATAATATACCTCGTTTTTTATATATTTATTTTTTATTCTACCTATAACCGTATGTCATTGTATAATTCCATCCAAATAATTATCATAAAATAAAGTCCCGAATCCTTCTCAATAAAAATATTAAAATTTTAATTAAGAACCGCTATACACTTGCCTATAATACCGGTAACTAAAAAGGCATTAAAGGGAAAAAAATATAAAATTAAATATGAAACACTACACATGGGATAATGTCCGTCCGTGCCGGCTTTTGCTTCCATATCAAACATTAAAAAATTTATTGTAAGGAGATAATGATGTTGGTGATTCATATGTTTACCATTATAATCACTTTCATTATTATAATTAGCTCAAATTTTTATTTTGGCCCTTCATTATTTTCAAATTTATAATTTTAATTTTAATTTTTTAATTTAGCCTAATTTGATGTAGTTTTATAATGTTATAACTTAATTACACCAAATGTCCTCAAACTATGGCCCTCATTTTAAATTAGTCATAAATTTCAAAACATTATAATTATATCCCTAAATTGTTCATGTTATATCAAACATGCCCTTCCATTGTTGAAACAATCAATTTAACCATTAAATGACTTCTAAAATATTATGTGACATAATTTAAAATGAAAGCTTAAAAGAAAAAGTAAAAATATTGTTGCATAATCTCGAAATTTAAAAACTAAAAACAATGTAAAATCGAAAAATGAACGAGAGAGTGAGTGATAGTTTCAGTAAAAGCATTAGTGGACTATAAGAAAGGTGTTGAGGTGTCCATTTAGGAATTATGTAAAATAAGATCTGAAGTCTAGTTTAAAATTTTCATTTTAAATTATGTTATATAAGATATAAAGTCTCTCGTTTAACAGTTAGGTTGATAATTTTAGTAATGGAAAGACTTAATTGATATAACATCGATAATTTAATGATGTGATTAGAATATTTTAAATTTTGAGAACCAATTTAAAATGAGGATCATAGTTTGAGAATGTTTAACGCAATTAACTCTAATATTATTAGTAAGTTTAAGTAGATCATTCCATTAGCTATTTTATTTTATTTTTCTTAAATTATCATTATACACACACATATATATATCAACACGATAAGTTGAAAGTTTTTTTTAATCAAACAACTATGCTAATTAAAATAATTATTATCAGTGTAAACTATTTTGTCTAACTAGTGATATTATAAAAATATAGACTGAATCTTAAATTTTAGCATAATAAAGTGACCTAAATCATAGTTTGGCTTTAAAATTATTAATTTTAAATTAATTATTGGTAGTAAAATAAGAAAACAAAATATCAAATATCTAAATTACATTAAAGGTAAAGAAGAGGAGTAGATAGCAAAATTTATTAATTTAAGAGGGTAAACATGGCCACGTGCAAACATCATCTTTAAAGGATTAAAAAAAAAACCATAATGAAGGAAAAACATAAATGTGTATAATACAAATAAATAATTAAAATTATAAATATAATATAAAAATTTATATAGACTTCAAAAGCAAGCAACTCCACTATGCCCAAAAAAAAAAAAAAAAAAGATTCTGGCGTGCACTAAGCCCTTATAATAATCCCATCGACCTTCATTTCATGAACCGAGGCAACCTCTGTGTCCTATAGGAGCTTGCCACGTGTTGCTCACTTGTGTAAAGAAGTGTGCTCATGTGAAGCATTATTGGATGGTGAGAAAGGTGTTAAATGAGTAATTGCAAATCACGAAAAACTTTTTTTGAAGTATTTTTTCATTTTAGAATACTGTTAGGTGATATATTTAAAGCAACAAATATTAATTAATAAATATTTTAATAAAATACAAATAATTGATGGAATATAAGAACATTTTAGAATGGTAAATTTCCATTGTGGGAAAAAGTAAGTTAATTCAAGTTTTAATAAATCTATTTTTTTTTTCTAAATTTGTAATGATTTTATAAATTACAAATAATTGATGGAGTATAACTAACATTTTAGAATGGTAAAATTGTAGTGTTAATCTTTGGGAAAATAAGGTTAATTAAAGTTTTGATAATTCCTTTTTTTTTTTTTAATTTCTGAATCCGTAATGAGTCATGCTACTTGTCTTTAAGTAAGATGTAATTATCCAGTAAATTCAAATATAATGGTATGAGCCCCTTTTTTCAATAATTTTATTTTAAGTTTAGTTTGTATTAAGTTGGGAGAAAAATATATTAAAGAAAACCCTAAAAAATGAAGAGTTAGGAGAAAAAGCAAAAAAAAAAAAAAAAAAAAAAAGAGGCAAGTAAGGGATAATAATTATTGAGAGAGAAGAGAATGAAAGAATGAGAATTGGGGAAGAAGATGATTAGTATAGATAATGTAAATGAGAGGAAAATGTCTCTTTCATACAACTAAGCTATTTTCTTTTTCTTTGTAACTTGTTTTGGAGTGAAAGAGAAGTGAAATTAGAGGAGGAGGGGCTACTACCCATGTGACATGTATGGTGGTTTATATGACATAGATTTCATATTAGTTTGGGGTTTATTTGGCAAAGGCCCCCATTCCAATACCATATAAAGTGGGTTTAAAACCATTCCACCTCCACCAATTAAACAAATAATAATAATAATAATAATAATAATAATAAAAAGACAAGATTCTTTCAACATTAACTTTATAACTTGGATTTTAGGTTATTGATCTTTAAAAGAAGGAAAATAATAATAAAATATGATTTTATAAATGGTCTATCCCTATTAATATGGTTGATAATATTAAGAATAGGAAAAAAGGAGGCCAAAATAACAAAGAAGTTAGTTGTGATGTGGCAATCTAACACAATTATTTATTACTCCTATACTGATTTTTAATAAAGAAATTCCTTAATTTTTGAAAAGACTCAACTTAGAAATGTATAAAGAGAGCTAAAAAGTATGCCAGGATTAAGAAGGGGTGTATATCTTGAACACCAAGTTTGGGGTTTAATTATAAAGTGGAAAGGGGTGAGAAGATAACAAGGTGGAAGGGGACAATTTGATTGGAGCAATTAAGTCAATAAGCAGAAAAGGCCAAATGGAAAAAGGTCAGCAAAAGAGAGAGACGTATTACTTGTGCCTTTTTCCCCTCTCCAATTTTTCATTTCCACAAGAAAGAATATTATCCCAAAACTAGGACTACATTGTTAGGCAAACGTCACCTTCAAAATTAGACATCATAATTTTGAGCTACATAATCATCAAAACCCATTTCTCATTTCTCTTTGGTTTATATAATAATAATAATAATAATAATAATAATAATAATAATAATAATAAACTAATTTTGGGGTTACTATAAAATCTATTTCGGAGGGGTGGCCTGCCCTCCCATTTATTTTGGTTTTCATATTTGAAATGTTTTTTTATGTCGTCTTCACTCATAGTAAAGAGGGGAACAAAAAATCCGTGAATTTTGCCTAACCAAACCCAAACACCACTTCAGCTAAAACCTCATTTTAAATGAAATACGATTAATCACACATGACATTGGATACATCTTTATTCAATTCTAAATCATCTTGTCCTATGGGAACACATAAGAATATTTTTTGAACTTCATGTATTACATTTCATGTTTCAGGCAAAAACTTGTTATCATCAACTCTTTACATTAATTCATCTGATTATCTTTAAATATATATCTAGGTTTTACTTCCATTTTCAATCCTTCTTCTTTTTCTTTTTTTAAAAATATTTTATAATTTAAAGAGGCTTACAATAGGAAATAAAAAAGACTTTGAACCACAATTTATATTTTTATTTTTACATAATTTTATTTATGGGTCGATTTTATTAAGTTTTAAGTTTTACCTTCCAATGATTTTATACTTAAAATTTTAATAAAAAGTATTTTTTGTCCAGGTCGAATTGGCACCCGACCCATTCACAGTTTTACCTCTAAGCCTATTGCCTCGTTTGCTGCAATATCATTATTCATAGCCATTGATTTTTCTTTTTGTCCATCAATTCAAATAATAATACTTTGCATTAACCAATATTTTCTTTTAAACTAGTTTCCATTTACAAACTCATATATATATATATATATATATATATATATATATATATATTTATGTAATTAATTGAGAGTTATATTATTTAAAATTTTGGATATGATTAAATATATTTATTATTTTGATAATTAAAAGATTTCAGCGATCAAAATTTAAATTATAATTAAAGTAATAAAATAATTATAAAATTAATTTTTTTAAATATTTTTATTTAAAAAAGCTTTGGATTGGTATGTCCCAACTAGGGGTGAACAAAAATCGATTCGATTCGAAAAACTCGATAAAATTTTTAAATTTTGAATTAAATTGTTCGAGTTATTTGGATCAACTCGAATAAAAAAAATAAGTTTTTCGGTTTAACTCGAATGTGAATTACACAATTCGATTTATCCGAAAATCCGAATAAGAAGAGGCAAAACTACATTTTAATAAATGTTTATCTTTTCTAAAGTTAAAAGTCAAAATCATTAAGTTAAAAGGTGAAACTACATTGTTTTAATAAATGTTTACTAATTAAGTTAAAAGGCAAAATCATTATATTGTTGTTAAATAATTTTATACTTCGTTTACCAGTTAAATAATCAGTTCATGTAAGCACAACATTGAGTACAAAGAATAGGATACGTTAACTCGACTCGACTTGACTGGAAATTTTTTAACTCGATTCGATCCGATTCAAAAAAAATTAAATTGAATTCGGTTGCTAAAATAGGATTCGTCAACTCGACTAACTCGAAATTTTTTGACTCGATCGAATACTCACCTCTAGTCCCAACTAATGTTCCAAACACAGATTAGAACAATATAGTTTAACAAATAAAATATAAGAAGAGAGTAAGGTAAGGAGAAAAATGAACACACTATATTTTGTAACATAATTTAGATTCATCAATCTTACTCTGCGAAATCTTACTTAACGAATAATTTATTCAACAGTGAATCTGAAAATTTATTGGCTAAAACCTGATATATCTTTACAATACAGAACAACTATAATCCCACTTGATATCCCAACTGTTACAATAACTTATTTACTTTTTCTCCGATTCGAAAATGAATCTATAAGAATAGCCTCTTCATGCATTTCAAACTTGTTTACTTTTTCTGCAATTTGAAAATGAAGCTCCCAAACATGATAACAATGATTGTAGCTTGAATCCAAAAATTATTTGTTGATAAAAAATTAACCAAGTAAAACATGACAATAAACTTATTGCATTTTAACTGTCTTAACTCATTATTTCAAATGTTGTCAACAATAAATAAAATAAAATTTAATAGTTTATAATTTACTTTACAATATATAAGTTTTAATAATGATTAGGATATTTTTATTAGTACTATATTTAAAGTGCACAAAGTAAACATTTGAAAAATTATTATTATAATATTTGAATTTTTAAAAAAGTTAATATAATTTGAATGAGGATCATTACATTCACTAATTATAAAAATAAAAAATATACTATTTAAAAAATTAATTAAAAATTTCCTAAAAAAATATTTTAGTAATAAAAAGAATACATTATTCTAGTATTAACATAATAAATAATTAATAGATATTTTTGTCAGTTATTTTTTTTTCCATCTATAATCTTGATTGAGATAGACAGTAGTGTGTGTATATAGATGTATACATAAAGCGCATTCAATATAAAAAAAAAAAAATTACTTAGAATTAAAATGGTTAATGGGGTTCACTGTTTGGTAAACTCTGATATATAATTGGTTAAAGTTAGGACAACTCTCAGCATAATGTTTCAAAAGGTTGCATGCAAATGAGTATGTCTTGAGCATAATTAAGCATATAATTATCCAACAAAAATTGACTAGATTCACTAAAATCGGTTTATTAGTGTTCACACAAATCTTAATTGTCGTGATTTATCAACCATAAGAACAATTTTAAAAACAACATAAAATTAAACAATTTGTCAAGACTGGGAAGAAGAGTCAAATAAGTCCAATTATGAGTTTAGTCCTTCCATTATATTTAAATGTAGGTTTTAATCTCTATACTTTAGTTTAAGATAATTTAGTCCCTTTATTTTTATAATGATAGTAAATCAAAATAATAATCATGTTCGTTTCTACAGTTAAAAGTGATGATTTTTTTTACTTATATTCTATCACACAGTCAGGGTCTATCAATCAAGTTTAGCAATAATAAATTCATATGCCAACCAAATTCTTAGGACTAATATTATTTTAATCATATTATCACTTTAGATATAGAAATTAACAATGTTATTAATTTGGATCTAGTAATAACATTATAAAAGTAGAGGACCAACTTAAGTTAATTTAACCACGGGTAGAGTGACAAAAATCCCAAATTCAATCCTTAGACAACTCTCATGATCAATATAGAGAGAGATGTTAAATCTTAAAATTTTAACGTAGTGAAGGGACTAAAACCAGAATTAGACCTGAAAGAAGGGAAGGGTAAAGAAAGTTAATGATTAAGATTGAGAGGTTGTTTTAACTTTGATAAGGTCGGTTGATTAGATAGATAAGGGTGAGATTTGTGTTTTTTCAAATTAGTGTGCCCCCCTCCCTTCTTACTCCTATTCATAGTTGAACAAGATATGTACATGGTTTTTTCTACATTTTCCTTCTTTGAAATGATAGGTAGGTTTATTATTAAATCCATATATACATGTATGTATGTGATTAATGTAAATAAAATATTATAAACATATTTTGACTTTAGATGTTGATAGGCCAACCATATATAAACAACCTTTCCAGGGGGTTACTATTGTTAGCACTTTTAGTCATGTCCAGACCATTATATACGAACATGAATGAAAATTAAGACATTAATATTGTTGTCTGGGGACCAAGAATTTTCCCATTGTAAGAATCAGGTTCTGTAAAGAAAACAACACATAAAAGAAAATCCCTTGGGGTTTTTTTTGCATTACAGGGTTTCATCAGTTGGTAACAATGAAATGGAATAAATGCTGCCATTAATGGATTCACCCCCAAACCTATTCCTTTTTCCCTTTGTTTTTCAAATTTAAGAAGAAATCCTTGTTCTAATATTGTTTGAGAAGCCATGTGTTGTCGTAATGCATGCATGGTAAGTGATGGAGGGATGGATGAGTGTTGCTGCAACTGAACTGTGTAATCTTTGCTTATCAATCTGAAATTCTACCTGCGTGAGGTGATGATGTGTGTTGAATCTTTACAAAATGTAAGCTTTATAAAAAAAAATAAAATCATAATTTTATGTTAAAATAGAGATTATATTTAATGTTTAAAAATCATAAATATAAATTAAAGAAATGTGATAGATTCTTAATCTGAACTCCCATAACTAATTATTCATTTTCTGAAATCATATATTAACAACTTTGATAATTAAATTGTGACATTTAATTGGTAATAGCGAAGAAAATTATTTTTTACAAAAACCTCTCCATTGTAGACATAATAATCAATCATTAGGTGAAGCCTTAAGTTATATGAATTTGTTATATTGTGAATGTTTAATGATGAAAATATGGTCCCAACATGGTAGTATAAGTACCATAACCCTTCAAACTCCTAATCAATATGTCTATTAATAAACATTATATCTTATAAACGTTTCTGTTATAATAATCAATTTTTTTTTTACTTAAAAAGTAAATCTTATTAAATTTATATAATTCGTATGCTATATTTCATCACTACTTCTCTTCCATTATGAATATATGATTTTGAAAATTACTATTATCTCCATGGATGTTGCATGCACTCATCTCTACCCCAATCTATCTTGCTTCCCTTTAATTTAATTTTTACTATTTATCTTTAATATTTTTAATTTTTTAAGTCAAATTAATATTTAAATATAATTCTTCAAAACAAAAAAAAAATTAAATATAAAATATATAATTTTTTTCTATATTACGTCTATATAAAATATTCAAAATTTACCATCCTTACTAAATATAGATATTAAATCAACGTTACACCTAAAAGGGACAAATTAATGAAAAAAATATATGTTATAATATCAAATGAAACTTTTTTGAATATGAGCATAAATCTCAACAAGTATTTTTTTAAGGTAACTCAACAAGTATTTTTTTAAGGTAATTATTTTATTTACTGCTAGTGGAGTTAAAAAATTTTACAAGCGAATTTAGGAAAGTGTTAATTGTCTTTTTTAATTATATTATTATTATTATTATTATTATTATTATTTTAATACACTCTCAAACCACTTTGTATCAATCTAGATCCATTTGTGGAGTTCTTTTACTCTTACCGGTAGTGTATAAGATACTAATAATTTTTTAAGTAGTTTTAATGATGTTGAAAATAAATCTATACCTAGAAGTTTTGTGTGAGTATTTGGTATATCGGTAGTATATTTTTTCATTTGAAAAATAGCATTCAAAAATTAACATGTATCTCTTTTTAAAAAAAAAAATTAATAATTTACTATACCCCTATAAAAAACTTATTAATATCTAACTGCACTTGTAGAGTTTAAAAACTCTGCTAACATTATACCGAATAATTTCCCAAAAGTTTTTGCTACATCCATAAAATTTTAAATTACTTGATAATATATAATAAAGTTTATATTTGATACGTTGGTAGTAAATTTCTTTTCCTTTATAAAATTTCATTGGACGAGAAACTCATAATAATAAGAGGGTAGGAGGGTGAGTGGGCCATTATTACACTTGAATGGGCCCATTAACAGTGAAAATAGGTTGCAGGCTTTTGAACAATGGGTGAACCCATGGGCCTATTCTTAAAGTGAGGGATTTTCAAGCATGAGGCTGACAGTTTCCGTCGACCTTGGTCTTTTTTCCCGTTCCACTTTTTTATATAATTAAGATTTGAGTAAACTACACCCAAGGGTAAATCACACTCAATGTCCTTTTGATTATTCTAATTTTTTTCTCAATTTAATTATTCTAATTAAGATAATTATTTGAACTAGTTATTGTCTAAAAAAATCTGTTAATTTATTAATAGATTGCTCAAGTGACACATTAGCTAAATTAATAGTGACACGGGGTACATTTTTATTTTTAATTAAAACTTAGGGACCTATATGTAATTATGCCAAAATAATTTTTTTTTTTTCTTTCGCTTCTCTCTCTGAAACTTGTCCTTCTTATCCATCTGGAAACTAGTTGGTGGTGAGGATCCTCGACAAAGCGCCAATACCTGCTCGTGAGGAAGGGAGTGCTGCCACTAAGAGGATGTCGACCTCGTCTTCGATGGCACATTTCATACGGGCCAAAATATCGGATCCCAATGCTTGTTGAGTGCTTCATTGATGGAAACTTTCTCCTCCAAAATTTTGAGTAGGATTTAATTAACTATATACTTCCAAAATTAAAAAAAGACTATTGTGAATACTCAAGTTTCAACAACCGGGAAAGATTCATCCGTGTGCTAGATAGTTAATGATGATGATCCATTCATGTGTTGAAACATCTGTAATTATGTATACAAATTGAATCATAGAGAAATCGAGAAATCTCATTATTTGAGTTGCTCTCTGAGGGAAACCAGTGCAAAAGAACACCCAAATTCATCATATTAGGTATCAATTTGAAATTTTGAACAATATGGGAGTTGCTACTTGCAGAATCATAATTGGTATCATTAATGCTGCAGGTAAGATGATAAAAGAAGCACAATGTAAAGTTTCTAAGGTAGAAACAATTACCAAACTAAGAGCTATTGTTGAAAGAAGAAGATACTTCTTTCCCTTCAGCATCAATGAATTTCAAGTTAATAATTGCAGCAAAACAATTGCAATTATAATGAAATTAATACATGCCCAAACAAATTAAAGATATTAGTTATCAGTAAGTGTCAGAAAATTCAAAGTTTTGCATTTGAAAAATGGAAAAAACAAAAGAATTGTCAATGGTATGGTATTTTAATTTGAGAGAAACCAGTGCAAGCGCCATCGACGTCCTTTCATTGTCACTCTGCGGCGTCGCTTCCTTCCTCATGGGCGGGTATTGGCGCTTTGCGGAAGATCCTCGCTGGTGCCGCCATTGTTGCCACCAACTGGTTTCCTTGATGGTGGACAAGTTACAGAAGGAAGAGAAAAAATTGGAATAATTACATATAAGTCCCTAAACTTTAGGCAAAAGTTAAAAAAGTGCCCCATGTCGTGGTTTCGTCCTAGTGTACCATGTCAACAATCTATTAGTGAATTAATAATTTTTTTAACGACGGTGATTAATTCGAACAATTATCTTAATTAGAGTGAATAAATTAAAAAAATTAGTGTGACCAAAATAGAAAAAATCTTATTTTAGAGTGACATTGGGTGTAGTTTACTTTTAATATTTTAACAATTCAATTATTGAACTTATAAATATAATTGTAAAAAAAAATAGTTGAAACTTTTTTACATAAAACGAATCATTAGATTTTTCTTAATTTATGTCAAACTTAACATGTATGATTTACATGAATAGAGAGCATGAAATAAAATAGTTAGATTGTTAAAAAATTAATTATATAAAAGTTATAAAAGAGTGTAAAGCCACTTTAATTTCACATTGATGTAAGTAAATTTCTCCTCTACTTTATAATAATTATTTTTTAAAAAATTGATTAAATAATTTTTTGCATATATTTTTATTTTTTTCACCACACATGTAGGGCTATAAATGAATTGAGTTTGAACGAACAAACCTTGTTCATGTTTGTTTGTTTATTTTAAGCTTGTTCGTATTCAGTTTGTGTTCATTAAAAATTTTAAATTTTTGTTCATGTAAGTTTATTTAAAATTATTGTGTTCATATTCATTTATTTAATGGTCACAAACATGTCCATTTAACTTAATCGAACATATTCACGAACAATGTTAATAAATAATAAACAAACAAACAAACAACAAATACATACACATACATTGCTTAGATATAAAATAGTCAAATATAAATATAAATAATTATATTATAAATAAAAAAATACAAATCAAGATAATTTTATTAATTTCTGCTAATGGAACAATAAACGAGTTTTAAGATAATTTTAGCAATATATACTAATAGAATTTTAATAAGAAAATATCATTAATAAATAAGCGAGTCAATAAACAAGCTTATAAATGACCAATAAATGAGTTTGTTCGTGAATATAAACGAACCGAACACACCTCTATTCGTGTTCGTTCGTTTATTAAATGAACATAAAAATTTTGTTTTTACTAGTTTATTTAGCTTAATAAACGAACATAAACTAACGTTATATGAATGATTCATCCAACGTTCTGTTCATTTACACCTCTACACACATGAATGAGTTTCATTCACTATTTATGCATCAAAACAAGAAATTTCAAATAGTGAGAAAAAAAAAACATTAGGGAAATTATTTAAAAATGATTAAAAGTTAGTATTATATAAGAATATATTTTAAAGTGAAGCTTTTATATATATAAAAAAAAAGCTTAATTTATGATTTGGTTCTTAAAGTATACTTATTTTCTCATTTTAGTATCTAGATTTTTTGTCCCAATTTAATATCTAAAGTATCAATCACTTCTCAATCTAAAAAAAAATTATAAAAATAAAATTTACAAAAAAGTAGGACAATTGAAAAGATTTGGTTGAAATTAATAATATTACTAAAAAATGTAAAAAATATAAAAATTGTAAAAAATATTTAGAAAAAAGTTTAAAAATAAATTTTTTATAAAATTCTAAGAAGATATTTAAATTTCAATTTTTTTTGCAATTATTTGAAATTTAAATGCTTTTTAATTTCTATAACAAATTTCAATTTTTATATATTATTTTGAATTTTTAAAATTTAAAATTATATATTTTAGAATTTTTTAAAGAAAATTTATTTTTTTATATTTTTAATCAATATAATATAATATTAAAAAATAATTTAGAAAAAGGACATGTAGCGTATCCTAATAGTGCCACGTGACATGTCAACACTGGTCAGTGTCGGTCAATATTGGGCAACAATCAATCAATGATCAGTCAACTCGATCAAAGTCAACTATGTTTGTAATATCTCAAAATAGGGCCTAGTCGGAATAGTGGTTTTGAGACCCCAAATATGACATAAAAAATTCATTTTTATTATATTTTTATGGTTTAAAATTTCACGGAATGATTTTGTGAAAATCTCGTTAAAAAATTTTGACGTTTGGGCACTCAATTTGGTCAAAAGGACTAAATTGTAAAAAGTGTAAAAGTTGAGTTCTACATGCTAGAGGTGCCCAATTGATATGAAATTTTAAATTGGAGGTCCTTGTATGGTAATTAGACAATTGGTTAATTTGTTGGACAAAAATAGACATGAAATGAGTGAAATAGAATATTTTTATGTTAGGGGCATTTTGGTCTTTTAGTAATTAAAATAATAAAAAGGGAAAATAAGCCAAAATTCATGCCCATCTTCTTCATCCAGCTGAAAATACCATGGAATCCATGGCTAGGGTTTGGTTCAAGCCTCCAAGCTCATTTGTAAGTGATCTCGAGCCCCGTTTTTAATGTTCTTTACATTTTTGAAGTCCTGTAACCCGATTTACCTATTTCTACCATTATTTTGAGCTATGGTTTATGTTTAAAAATTTACCCATGAGTGACATGCTGGTATTTTGAGATTTAATGGTAGATTATGCATGTTTATGGTTAGAGGAACGACTTTTACTAAGTTCCGAAAGGACCGTTTTGCAAAAGTTATAAAATTGGTCATAAAAGGGTGATTTAGTGGAAATTGGGGGCTGCTATAGTTATGAAAATGACTCGGCTAGGCTTAAAATGCAAGGAAATTGAATAAAAATCATTTTACGAGCCTAGGGGCCAAAGTGTACGTAAGTGAAAGTTTAGGGGTCAAAAAGCAAATTTGTGAAAGTATGATTTATGGACTCACTTGAATAATGTGAGTAATAAATGAACTATATTTGTAATGTTAGATCATGAAAACTAGATTCGGGCTTAGAATGAGGTTGAACAAGGTTAAGGACTAATTCGAAATAATTAGCCGTACTCGGAATCGAGGTAAATTCGTGTGTTAATAATAATGCAATACTTATTTAAATTAAAAAAATACCTTATTGTCATTGTATGAATGACATAAGTGAATACATTGAAAGGTGATGGAATGAGTTCATGATGTGAAAATATGATATGAAACAATGATGCATGAAATTCAAGAGACTAATGATACATGATTAGTAAGTACATAATTAATGTGACAATGTATGACATTTCTAATGCCTTGATAGTATGTGAAATGTAAATGTTTAATTTCTACCATGTATTATGTGTGTCGATGTTTCATGTATTATATGTTAATTATTACTATGAAAACATGATTGATATTATGAAACTATTGTATTGATGAAAAGATGGTAAAATGTCCCGGTTGAATAAAAAGGACAACTGATGGATATGCCATTCTTACATGATACGAGATCCTGCATGTGTTGCAGAAAAGGATTTAGCCTAGACGAGTAATCCATTGATCTTAGTATAGAAAGGATCTAGCTCGGACGGGTGTTCCTAAAGTGATTTAGCCTCCCGAAGAATATGTGTGCATTATGGATTTAGCCTAGACCGGTAATCCGATTAGGGTCTGAATTTAGCCTGGACTAGTAATTCAGATCCGAGCTCATTAAGAGTGTTTGTCGTTACAAGGGATTTAGCTTGGACTAGTAATCCCATTGTAGGAGCGAGGTTCGCAGGAGTGCGTACTTGAAATGATCACTTGTATGAATTGACGGTGAATGAGATATCCATCGAGATTCTGAGAAATTCAACGAGATTGATATGAGAAATGAAATAAAGAGTCCTTTCCATGATACATCATTTATGTTATATGATACTATTATGATGCATATGAATTGTCATGTTTGGACGAGTGTTGTGCTAAATGATAGTACAGGTACGTACTCGAAACCCACGAACATATGTTTGACATGTGAAATGAAATGAACTTGTGGTAAGAATGCAAATTAATGAGTGACTCATATGTGAATAATTTTTATGGCAATCTTATGTTGATTTTCATTTTGCTGCACTAAAACAGTTTGGACAGCAGCAGTAGTCCTACTTTGAAAATCCACCAAAAATTTTGGAAGTCTAATTAAAGGCTGAATAAGATATGGAATTAAAGCTTAATGAGTCTAGTTTTGTATAAAGGAAACGTTGTAAACATATAGATCTTACATTTCAAGATATTTGAATTCTTGTGAGAAAGAGTCAAAATGAGTTTGGAATCCCCTATTCTGACTTGGGAAAATCACTAGAAATTTTAAAAAAATAATTATGGGTTAGAATTCATATGAATAAGTCTTTAATGAGTCTATTTTCAAGGGAAATAGATGATAGCATTGTCCAAGTTCCGTACTATGAGATAATTTATTTTTAGTAAAGGAAGGTCGAAACTATCAGACAGCAAAATAGGGGAGACTTTAAAGAATAAACTGTACTTATTGGTTTGACCAAAAATTCTAAATTTTCATGGTAAGAAGATAGGTGAGTCTAGTTTTTGGGAAAATTGATGGTTCTCAGTTTGGAGTTTCGCAGCTCAAGATATAAATAATTTAATGATTGTGACTTGAGAAAACAACATAACTGGACTTTGAATAAATAGAGAGAAATTGAAAAATAGTATGTTAATGCAATGCTTATTATTTTTCATGTGAATTTACTAAGCTTTAAGCTTACTCCCTCCTCTCCATTTCTTTAGTGTTGTCAGGTCGGCTCAGGGTTGGAGATCGTCGAAGGCAGCATCACACTATCAAGCTACTACCTTTGGAGTATTGATGAGTCTTAATGTCTTCAAGTGAGTGGCATGTTTAGGGACTTAGTTTTTATGTTAGATGTTGTTATGATTAGCCAAATGTATTGGCTTATATTGATTCATTGTATATAGCCATGACATGTGGCTTGTAATGGCTATGGCTTGTAAGCCTATTCATCCATGCTATGTGTTAATGTCTTCGGATGTGGTTATGTGATTTTGCTTGATTACTATGAATGAGAAGTGTATGGCATACGTGCATAATGAATGCCTTAGGACCATTTGAAGTGGTCATGGCTATGGAATAAATGCGTGAAATGGAAATAAAGTGATAATGATTGAACATGAACATTTACCGAATGAGTAGAGATTGAGTGTTGGGTAAAATGTTGTGGTTAATTGGTAAAAGTGGTCACCAATATGACAAGGTTATTGAACGTGAATTGGAATGTCTAACTTGGTGTAACATGAGAAATTGAAAAACACATGTATGACAACATGCAAATGCTTTAATTGGGTTTTATTAAAGAATGATTGACCATTGAAATGATGTTATAACATGTGTTTATGATATGTTTAAGTATGAAAGAGACTAAGGGCAACAAAAGGCTTGAAAAATAGCCTAAGTGTTGGCTACACGGGTAGAGACACGATCGTGTGTCTCAACCGTGCGAATGACATGGCCTAGTACACAGGTGTGTGGCTTGACCGTCCAGTTAAATTTTGTTTGCTGACGTCATAGTCAGAGAGTTACACGGCCTGAGGACACGGGCGTGTCCAGGGCACACGGGTGTGTCCTTGTGCCCACACGGACATGTGACTCTGTTTCTTGGAAAAAAATTCCTAAGTTTTCCCGAATCTTTCTAAGTACCCGGTTTAGTCCCTAACCACTCTTAAAGTACGTTTAAGGCCTCGTATGCCCGTTTAAGGGACATTATACACATTTATGAATGATTTTGAATTGGAAGAAATTTTATGGCCCGGTTTTGCATGTTTGTGAATGTTTAAACCCGATAATGCCTCGTACCCTGTTTCGGTGTTGGACACGAGTAAGGGGTGTTACAATATTTTTAATATTTAAATATTAATATTAATAATTTCTATTTTTAAATTAAATTTAATATTCTTAATTTAAATAAATTTAATCACCATATGACATTTTTTCATTGGCCAAAAACAAGTCATGTGGCACTTTTCCATTGGCCAAAGTCGCCTTACAGATATTTTTTTAACGCCGTTACAAAATAGACCAAAAATAGAGGCAAGTGATACTTTAGGTATCAAATTGGGACAAAAAATGTTTAAGTAGCAAAGTGGGAAAATGGGTATACTTTAGGGGTTAAATTGTGAAATAAGCCAAATAAAAAATATGTATTTTGTGGATAGTTTTTTTTCTTTTATGTGTATAGTCTTACTTAAAACTAACCCTAAAACTTCTCTTTTTTCTCCAAACTGTTTGTTTATTTCCTTTTGTGTTGCCAAGCGACGGTGCTAGCTTCCAAGCTGGCTACTGCCAGCCTCTTTCTCCTTCCCACCAAACCTCTCTGTCTTTTTTTTCTCCTCATTCACTCCATTAGCCATCTCTCTTTTCAGTTTACAAATATATTTTGTGGGTATCTTTGTTGTCTTCACAAGTTATGATGGATAGATGATGATGTTTATCGTCGCTAAAACTCCACTGACCACCAATAGTTTCTTTTGGAAAGTGGGTGGCTCTTTACTGACTTCTTAATATGTTTCTATTTGAGAATATTTCATAATAATAAATGATTTCACGAGTCATTTTGGACCTTTGTTGTCTTTAAGTTTTATTTTATTTTGTTTGTTTTCCAATGTTTAATAAGTCTTCATTTTTAGAAGTTTTTTGTATGCTCTTGTAGCACATTTTTTAGTTTCGTTTATGCATGTAGTCTTGCTTTTACAAGTGATTTTAGGGATGGTTTTGTCTCCATCCTCTTTAGTTTGGTGGGTGCTCGATTCTTTTCCCATTTTTGCCTGTTGTTTTGGACCAATTAGGGCTGATTTTCTTATCATATTAAGTTCTTGCAATCACTCAAAATATGTCGTGCTTAAGTTGTGACAAAGACAATTGTCAACGTGCTAAAATGTTTAGTTGATGCTAGTGCTAAAACTTTTGTTGTATTGATGGAGATTGTCCTTCATAGCTTATGACGATTATTGTTTTCTTTTTGAATTGTATGATTCTATTTAAGAAATGAAGTAACGGATTTTCCTTCTAAAAAAATGTGTATGGTCTTTTATTTAATTATTTTAACTTGATTTGATTTAAAATAATTCATACAATTTATTCTTTTATATTTTCAAATCCCTTTATTATTATGTAGGTTCAATTAATAAAAATATTATTTCTATATTTTGTAAAAATATTAATAAATTTTATAAATAAATTTAAAAATATAAAGAAATTAAATGTTTATTTCCATATGGTCTAAAGGTTTTATTTTGAGAATACTATGGTTAAAAAGCTTTGATAGCTTTAAAAATAATTTCATATATATAATATGTATATATGTTATACATTAAAATTCATATTATAATTTTTAAAAGATAACAAATTTCCTTCTTAGTTATATTTATTGTCATGTCTATTCAACCTCATATAAATGGATAATTCTAAAACATCAGACGCTGCTTTCACTAAAACATCTATGAATATACATGTTTTTGTTTTAGATTTTTCATATATTCTAGTTTGTTTTATTATTTTCCTTTTTATATGATTTTAATAATAATTTTTATAGTAAATATTTTTAATTATTGGCCTTTATTTGATTTAAATTTTAAATTTTTTCATATGATTAAAATGTTTTATATAATAAATTAATTTGTTTACTTTTTAATTGATTTGCTCCTTAACTTTCTTGCCATATCTTGTATATATTTATTTATTTCCACATCCTCATATATTTGATTTGATTCTTTTAATTAATTTACATTGTAATGTTTTTAATATCTTATATAATAAAATAATTTCAATGAATTTTTTAATTTTTCTACAATAATTTTAAAAAAAAGAAGATAATATTTGTCTTCTATCAATCTTATATAAACATATAACCTATAGTTAAAAGAAAAGAGAATATATCTAAATTAGATAGTTTATTCTTTTGATGTATAAATTATTCAAGTTGATGCACTAAATTAATATGAAATTTATTTTTAATAAATTGAAAGTTTTATGTAATTTGTTATAAAAATACTCTACCGTTAGTTACTCACATTTACAATTTGGCTAATCAATTTAAGATAATTTATTTCTAAACTGATGACGGATCAATTAGAATAAAACTTCTAAATCCCTTAGTATAAAAAAAAAAATCCACCTTTGAATTATATTTTTTCATTTAAATCAAGTAAAGAAAAGTTGAATGAGATTTTAAAATGGATTTTATTTTACAAAATAATATTTAGTGTTCTGTTAGTAAAGTTTTTAGATTTTTCAAATGTGGTTAGGAGATTAACAAGTGTCTTAGAGAGATAATATAAAATATTAAAAATAAATATTTAAATAAAAGAGACACATGACAACTTTTTAATGTTGTTTGTGGAATAAAAAAAATATATTGTCAGTGTATCAAATACTAACCATTAATAAATAGATTTTAAGTTTCTTTTCTTAATTTTGGAATAATGATGAATTTAGCATTCAATATTTTCATCTTTTGTCAAATTGATCTTTTTTTTAGTTAAATTTGGCCATTAACCTTTCAAAAAGTGTCAAATAACTTTTTTTAATGAAAATATTGACTAAAGTATTAATTTTTTAATGATGTTGGCACGGAAACCTCAAACATGACACCACTTGTCTTATGTGCTGCCATGTCAAAAAATAATTTAAAAAATATAAATAAATCCAAAAAATATTAAAAAATATCATAAAGTATAGGTGGATTGCCATACAAGCCGCTGTATTTAAAAATTTAATATTTTAATCAATATTTTTGTTAAAAAACCATTAAACTCTTTTTGAAAGGTTAATGATCAAATTGAACTCTTTTTAAAAAATTTATAGCCAAATTTAGCTCTAAAAAATAATAAGGGCCAAATTCACAAAAATGTGTAAATATTAAGAGCTAAATTTATCTCTATTGTAACAACTTGTTTTTCAGTTGTGTTGGAAACAGTGATTTCGGGGCCACCAAATCTGACGAGTAAGTTCGTAAATATTATATTTAATATTTACAAGTTAATTGTGAATTTGAAAAGGTTTTTGATATAGTGATTTTTGTTTTATAAACTATTTATTAAGTTCAAATGGTTTTAGAAAATGAGGTATCGGGATCTCGTTTCTATAAACCAAGCTGTAAATATTTTTATAAATATTTAAGGAGTGTCATTAAGGTATGTATTAAAGTTTCGTTGAAAAATTTTAATGTTTCGATAGTTAATTAAATAGAAAAGACTAAATCGAATAAAGTGCAAATGTTGAGTTCTAATAGCTAAAGGTGTTAAATTGTTGTAGAACTTTAAAGTAAAGGTCCGCATATGATAAATAGCTTATTAATATGTTAGTGGATGATAATGGATTGGTTTATTGTGTAATTATTAAAAAATATAAAGGTTATATTAGTAAAAAGGGTAATTAAGGTATATTAAATAAAACAAAATTCTAGCATCTTCCATTATTATTTTTCTTTTCAATCGAATGTTGGAAAATAACAGGCTGTTGAAGCTTCATTCGGCCAATCTTATTCCTTCAAATTAGGTATGCATTTTTGTGCCCTTTTTTTAAGATTTCTACGTTTTTGAGATCGTTGTAGTTTAATTCAGTTAGCCTGCACCTTCGATTTTGAAATTGTTAAAGATTTTGAATGTTGCCATTGATGAATCTTATGATTTTTGATGTTAAATGATGAATCTGAGATATTAATTGCTATTTAAAAGTATTTTATTAAGTGATTTTTGATAAAATTTTCGATTAGGGACTACATTGTTGAAATAAAAAATAAAAGGGTTTATTGTGAAATTATTGCAATAATGGGTTGTATTGAATGCCATGAATATTCAGCTAGCATGAGCTTGCATTAAAAATGGTTAATTTGCATATTTTGGGCTCAAAGACTAAATTGAATAAAAATAAAACTTTAGGGATAATTTTATAAAAATGTAAAAAAACTAAATTTCATAAAATAAATTGTTTTATTGTTTAAATTAATAAATTGAATGAAATTATTAATTTAGATCAAGATCGGGTGAAAAATCAAGGAAAAATAAAAAATTACAAAACTGCCCTTAAATCTTGATATTTCTGTAATTTAGCCAAGTAAGTTCGTACGGTTAAATTTAACATTTGTATTAATTGGTGATTGGTATTATATATATTCTATTGTTGGAAATGAATTATTGTTTGAATTATAATATCGAATTGAATATTCAGTTTGAATTGAACGCGAGATTTGAGTACATTCATGTTTTGGTGTATGACGGGGGTTTGGAGTGGAGATGGTATTGGAGGGAGATATCAATATATTATCCAAGTAAACCGGGGTTTAGCATTTGTTGCGAACTCTCATGTTTTACTTTATGTTTCGAGTGATTTGGGCGGATCAGCTCTCACGAGCTTTTGTTGGCATGTTCTGGTGGACCAGCTCTATGAGCTTCTGTTGATAATGTACTATTATCTGTAAGCGTTCTTTGAATGGAAAATCTCGATAAGGTAATCTATTTAATGAATTTTGAAAGATTTTTTATTTATTGAATATTGATTTGAACATAAATGAAATCAATAGTTAAGATTGTGGATGATGCTTAGGTTTATGCTAAGCTTATGGTTACATTATATCATGTTTTAACTTGCTGACATATCAACCACTTAGACACAAATTCAAAAATATCGCGTTTCATTCCCGGCCACCAGTAAATCTTTTTCAAATCATTATACATTTTATTACTTCCCGGATGAACAAACATAATACCATTATGAGCTTTGTTCAAAATCTTCTGTACAATTGCTGAATTCCTCGGTACATTTATTCTGCCTATAACACCCCTTACCTGTATTTAACGCCAGAATAGGGTTACAGAGCATTACCGAACTGTTCATACATTTTAACCTACATCTTTCATACAATAAATCAATTCGTAAACAATTCAATCACAATTAAACATTTCGTCCCTAATACGAGCCTATGAAGCCCTTAACATGCAATGGGAGTGGTTCGGGACTAAACCAATAACTTTGGAAACTTTTTGAACATTTAACAGTTTTTCTCAAAAAAAGGGGACACAAGCCTATGTGTCTCACATGGCCAACAAACACGCCTATGTCACAAACTGTGCGGACATTTGAAATGGAAGCACATGGCCGTGTCCCAGCCCGTGTCTGACCCTGTGTAACTCTCTGACTTGGGTCACACGGCCAACACACACGTCCGTGTGGCTAGCTCGTGTGCCCTAAAAATGGCCATACACACCTGTGTGCTAAGCCGTGCCAAACCTGTAGGGTATACTGGCTTATGCCACACGGCCAAGTCACACGCCCGTGTGTGAGGCCGTGTGGAGCATACTAAATTGATTTCTAATTCAACACCAGGGGACACACGACTGTTTAATCTGATCGTACGTCACACATGGCTGTGTAATCTGATCGTACGTCACACACGGCTGAGACACATGCCCGTGTCTTTGCTCGTGTGGACAACAATAGGCTATTTACCAAGCTATTTTGCCACCCAAACTTATGCCCACCTACATCAAACTCAAAGGCACCAAATCATAGCATTAATAGACATTCTTCTAAACTCATCCAACCATAAATCATACCATTTTATTAACAACCACAACAAGGTATACATAATCTACATTATGCCAAACATTTTCATGCCAATACCCAATATTTCAAATCATTAATATGGATACATTCAAACATGCATTATTTCACCTAATATCACACCATATCATTCCTCAAACATGGACTATTTCATACTCCAAATACTAATTCAAAAACTACCCATCACAATTAGCATTTATAAACAATTACCAAACTCAAAACAAAGGTCATTTGCACACTTATATACATCATCAAAATCACCAATATAAGCCAACTCACATGGCTATATATACAATCCAAAACAAATACATTTACAATCCATTTCTAATGACCAAAATCATTATCATCTCATAACCAAAATGACCAAAGTCCCTATACATACCAAATACTCAAAATATAGGCATCAAAAGGTACCAAAAATAGTAGGATAATGTAATGGAGTCTCCGATGATCCCCGAATCTGAGCTAACTTTGAATTCACTATCAAGCACAGAGAAATACACAAAGTAATCTTTATAGATTAATAAGTTCGTATAGCATTGTTATCAACTCATCATACAAATTCAAATTAAGCCAAAAACATAACATAAGATATCTCATAAAGAATCATCAACCTACCACATTTGTATCCACCAAATTAGATGTAATTTTCATAATTTTCATCATTTCAGTGTATTACTTGTTTTTTGTACATACCTTTACCTTTTCATATTTAACTCATATTCATTCACATATTTGATATATCTGTTAAGCCATATGGAATATTTTTAGATATTCGAGAAAGTCGCACACTTAGTGCCGAATAAATAGCCGAAACGGTATCAATCTCGCACACTAAGTGCAAATATATATTTATGTAGCCGAAGCTATCTCAATCTCGCACATTAAGTGCAAATATATAGCTGAAACTATCTTGATGTCGGGCACTAAGTGCACATAATTAGCCAAATCATCGTCGAACGCGATTGTAGTCTCGTATACACAATTTATGCAATATCAAAGCATTTAAGCATAATTATAACAATGATTATTACATACGAACTTACCTCATATGTAAAAACAACGACACAAGTTGATTAGTCGATAACTTTGTTTTTCCCTGATATAACTCCGAGTTTCACTTTTCTTGATCTATATGATATCAAATTTGTCTTATTTAATAATTACTCTATTCAATTTAGTCCAAAACACGCTTTAAAGCACTTTTACACATTTGCCCCATTTGTTTCACCACTTTTACAATTTAGTCTTCATTTCATAAAAACACAAATTCATGCAATTTAATCAAAACCCATGCTAGCCGAATTTCAATTAGTTCCCTAGTAGCCCATATTTTCCATTTATTTCACATTTTAACCTCAAAGTTTCCATATTTCACAATTTAATCCCTAATTTACATTTTCACTAAAAATCACTTAACAAAACTTATATATCCATCAACAAGCATTCATAATCTATCAACAAACATCAAAACACACATGTATTCATCTATGGAATCATTCAAAATCTATAAAATTTTTGCAAAATAGTCCCTGGGCTAGCTAGACCTAGTTGCAACGATCTTAAAAACATATAAATCATTAAAAACCGAATAAAAATTGACTTACATGCACTAAGTACTATGGCTGAATGCTTCAAAGTGCAACAATAGAGTTTTTCTTCCCTTAGTTTCAGTTAGAAGAAGATGAAAGCACCAAAATTTGTTTTTGTTTTATTTTATTAACTTAATTACATAAATTACTAAATAATCCTTTAAATAAGACATTAAAATTCATTTATACATGTCCATCTTTGTCCACTTACAATTGAAATGGTATAATCACAACATAAGAACCTTTAATTTAAAATTCTATAGCTATTAGATACTTTTAGCTAATAGAATTCTACTTTTACACTTTACGCGATTTAGTCCTTTTTATCAAATTAATAATTAAACGATAAAATTTCTTAACGAAATTTTCACAAAAACATTCAATCATGCTGTAAACATTAAAATAATAATAAAATAAATATTTTTTCTTCAGATTTGTGGTTCCAAAATCACTGTTCCAATTCGACTAAAAACGAGCTGTTACAGTACTTCTGAATAACAGACAACCATCGGACCCAATCTGAAATTCTGAATCAGAATTCAACCCACACTAGTTCGTAGTTCATCATCATTTTTCTGAGCTTCAAAAATCTACAGCAAAAACTTCAGTCTAGCTTTTAACTCAGCTATGATTGAACCATCATCAAATAACGACAGTCGGGTAGTCATTGCTCGCAAGGCAAACATAGATTTTCTGCTCAGAGTATCTGCAACCACAGTAGCTTTTCCCGGATGATAGTCAATAACCAGATCATAATATTTTAATAGTTCAAGCCACTTGCACTGCCTTAGATTCAAATCCTTTTACGGCATCAAATACTTTAAACTTTTATGATCAGTAAATATATGGCATTTCTCACCAAACAAATAGTGTCGCCAAATTTTCAGAGCAAATACAATGACTGCTAATTCCAAATCATGTATTGGGTAATTCTTTTTATGTAGTTTCAGTTGTCTAGAAGCATAGGCTATTACTTTACCTTCTTACATTAAGACACAACCTAAACCATTCAATGATGCATCACTATAAATTACAAATTCTTTACCCGATTCAGGCTGAACTAGTATGGGTGCTTCAGTCAACAAGGCTTTCAACCCATCAAAACTCTGTTGGCATTTATCAGTCCATTCAAATTTCACATCCTTCTGTAACATACGGGTCATCGGAGAGGCTATCATTGAGAAACCTTATACAAATCTCCGATAGTAACCAGCTAATCCCAGAAAACTTCTAACTTTAGTCACATTTTTTGGTGGCTTCCAATTAACAATTGTTGATATTTTATTCAGGTCAACTCTGATGCCTTCAGCAGATACTATATGTCCAAGAAAACCAACTTCCCGAAGCCAAAATTCACATTTACTGAATTTGGCATACAATTGTTTTTCACGCAGGGTTTGTAACATAATTCTCAAATGAGCAGCATGCTAATTTTCATCTTGAGGATATACCAAGATATTATCAATAAATACCACTACAAACCTGTCTAAATACGGTTTGAAAATTTTATTAATTAGATCTATAAATACTGCAGGTGTATTAGTCAAACCGAACGGCATCACAAGAAACTCATAGTGCCTGTACCTGGTTCTGAAGGCTGATTTCAGTACATTTGAGTATTTTACTCGTAGCTGATAGTAACTGGAACGAAGATCAATCTTCAAAATATAGTGGCACCTTTTAACTAGTCAAATAAATCATCAATACGAGGCAATAGATACTTGTTCTTTATTGTAACTTTGTTGACCTGTTTTTAATTAATACATAACCTTAATGATCTATCTTTCTTTTTAAAAACAAAAACTAGCGCACCCCAAGGTGATGAGCTAGGTCGAGCAAAACCTCAATCTATTAATTCTTTCAACTATGCTTTCAACTCTTTCAACTCAGTAGGAGCCATTCTGTAAGGTGCTATAGATATCGGCGGTCTCTAGAACAAGATCTATAGAAATATCCACCTCTCTGACTGGTGGTAATCTGGGTAATTCTTCTGGGAACACATTAGGAAACTCACAAACAACCGGCACTAACTTAATCTTCGACTTAGATAATTTAGTGTCCAACACATATGCAATATAAGCATCATACCCTTTTCTGATATATTTCTGTGCTGATATAGCTAAGATTACATTTGACAACCCATTCAGTACATTAGATTCAACTCGGAGTAGTTCACCATTCTGACATTTTAGCACAATATATTTTTGTTTACAATTTACCACTACATCATGCTGAGTTAGACAGTTCATTCCCAAAATTACATCAAATTCATCAAATGATAGTAACACCAAATCAACCTAGAAATAATAACCTTGTACCATTAACGGACAATTTTTACAAAGTTTATCCACCATCACAAACTGACTCAGAGGGTTCAAAACTTTAACCATGAATTTAGTAGACTCAATAGGTAAATTTTTAACAGACACTAAATTCGTGCATATATATGAATATGTTGAACTAGGATCAATTAAAGCAGTAATATCAGTATCAAGAAGAGAAAATGTACTAGTAATAACATCAGGTGCAGAAGCATCCTCACGTGCACGTATAACATATGTTCTAGCTGGTGCTCATGTTTTAAATTTAGCAGTTGAATCTTTTGTAGCACCTCGGCTACCACTGACATTGCCAGGATAACGGGGTGGTCTACCTCTCGAACCGGGGTTACTTGGCTTCGAAGTCTGAACAGTATCTTTTTCAAGCCTTTCTGGACAATCTTTAAGATAGTGGTCAAGAGAACCACATCTGAAGGAGGCTCCGCTTCTCATACGACACTCCCCAAAATGAAATTTATTACAATGTTTACATCTAGATTTGGGACTACCAACACTTCCACCACTTTCTACTAATGTAGACGGAGATTTCAGATTAGAGCGTTGAGAGCCTCGATCTTTTCCAGAATACCCTATAGATGAGACAGAATGATCATGATATTTCTTTGATTTATTTGAAGCTGACAATTGGGATTTCCCCATAAATCTTTTACTCGAAGTTCGGGCTTCCATCTCTGCCTGCCTCTTTTCTTTATTTAATTCTTTAGCTTTATGTGTTCGGTCGGCCTGTACAACAAATTATTTTAATTCCAGAATCCCAACTAACAACTTGATGTCTTCATTTATTCGTCTTCAAACTGTTTACACATAGCAACTTCAGTCAGGATACATTCTCTGGCATATTTACTTAATTTGAAAAATTCTCGTTCGTACTTGGATATTGTCATATTCCCCTATTTAAGTTTTAAAAATTCTTTCTTTTTCTGATCAAAGAATCTTTGACTAATATACTTCTTTTTGAATTCTGTTTAAAAAATTACCATGTAACATTTTCCCTCAGTACAACACAAATTATAATATTCAACCACTAGTAGGCTGAGTCTTTTAGTAGAGATACAACACATTTCAGACATTCTTCAGATGTACATGACAATTCATCCAAAACCCTGATGGTATTTTCTAACCAAAATTCAGCCCTTTTTGGATCATCATCGGCAGTAGCCTTGAATTCTTCTGCCCCATATTTTTGAATTTTATCTACCGGAGGCTTACCAGTTCTAATAGGTTCAGCACCCTGTGATATCTCTGGAACCGGTTGAGGAGCAGGAGGGGGAGGTTGTTGTACAGTAGGATTTGTTCTCAAATATTTAGTGAACCACTCATTCATCATTTGAAAGAAGACTTTTTTTGCTATAACAGCCCAATTTAGGGCCTAGTCGGAATAGTGGTCTCGGGACTGCAAATCCGAAGTAGATACAAATTTGAAGTAGAAGAAATTATTTCATTATTATTTTGGAGTCATAGCATGTTTATATTAGTGCATGAAAAATTTGGTGAGCTAATTTTAACATTTGTGAGCCCAATTGTGAAAAAGGACTAAATCGCATAAAAAGTAAAAGTCCTAACTTGATAGCTAAAGGTGTTAAATAGCTAGATAATAAATATTGGGTGTCTTTAAAGGGCAACTAGACCCTATTGTGATAGCTTGGCCGGCCATAGGGACAAAAATATGAGAAAAGTCAAAGATTAGGTGATATTTGGTGGCTTAATTGAATAGAAAATAACAAAAAGAAAAAAAAGTTGTCATTTTTATTTCTTTCTCATCTCTTTCCTACTGAAAATATCAGCCATTAGAGGGGTTTTGAAGCTTAAAAATTTTAGCCACTTAGCATCTCTACAAGTAAGTGATTTTAATGGCTTTTCTTGAATATTTTGGTACTTTTGAGACCCTTGAAGCATGAGCTTTCAAATGAGGGTACTATTTTGCAAAATGATTAAGAGTCTAGGGTTTTGCCATGAAAGGATTTGTGAGGTTTTCTGAGTTTTTATGGAAGAAAATGAATCTTGGATGTCATATAAACAACTTTTGTGAAAGGTATTAGCATGGAAACACCTAAAGGGACCATTTTGCATAAGTTGTAAGATAAGTGATGAATGTGTGAAATAGTGAGAATTTGAATTTGCTATAAGAGTAAAAAGGGTTCGGCAAGGCTTGAGATACGAATAAATTTGATAAGAATCGATTTTCGAGCATAGGGGCAAAATGGTCATTTTGCTAAGGTCTAGGGGCAAATTGATAATTTTACCTAAGATGTGAATTTTGGATTTGCCTAATTGTATTTAGAGACTAAATGAGTGCATTTTGCTATTATAGATCAAGATTTACCGCATCCGAACCTAGACCGGGAGAAGACCAAATAAATCGACTAAACCGACTAGTCGTGTACGTTTTGTAATCCGAGGTAAGTTGTATGTAAATAACACAACAACATTGTTGATGTATGCATTGAATTGTCATTGAATTGATATAGCATTATTTGATTCATTATGAAGTTCAGAATGTATATTGAAATTGAGATAGTAAAATTTTCGTTGGAACCCTAGGAAATAAATCGGATATTCATGCCGTAACATTTGGGTCACTAGTGTGAGCTAGTGTAAGATATGTCTGGGACATGCATCAACCACATTATGAGAGCTAGTGTAAGACCATGTCTGGGACATGGCATCGACATTGAGATGGGTGCCAGTGTAAGACATGTTTGGGACATGCGTCGGCTACGAGATGTATCAGTATAAGACCATATCTGGGACATGGCATCGACACGGATGTGTGAGAGCTAGTGTAAGACCATGTCTGGGACATGGCATCGGCCTCGATGATGCTAGTCAGTGTAAGACCATGTCTAGGACATGGCATCGACACCTTACCCCATGTTTGAGGCTTATGGAATATCCAGTAGAGTTCCGAATGGTTCAACGGTGAAAATTATGAATGTGGGTTAGTAAGGAAAGTATAACCTTGTTGTGAGTGGTACAGGTACCTAATTGGTACGTATGAGAAATGAGCTCAATATAGTATATGTGACTTGTATGGATGGTAATGAGTAAGTGTGCTTATGCCTACCTTTGTGTTATGAGCATGATGATCATTGATGAATTTGTTGTTGTGTATTTATTTATATGCAACTTACTAAGCTCTTATGCTTACTCCCGTTTCTTTCCATTTTCTTACAGTGCCACCTAACTAGCTCAAGGATAATCGAAAGTCAGAGATATTGATCACACTATCAACCGAAGCCTTCAGTATAGTTGGATTTATATTTTTGAATATGGCATGTATAGGGCTTAGACTTCATTATTTTGTGTCTTTGAGAAGTTGGCCAAATGTGTTGGCTTGGGATAGATCCTACAATTTGTATTAAGCCTTGAATGGTGGCTAACATTCATTTTGAGGTTATAAAAGATGCATTTTCATGGTTGAATGAATATCCATTATGGCTTATTTGATTATAGAAATTGTGCTCGTTTTGATATTGGATGGCATTAGTGTGAAAATAGGTATGTAAGGGTGGCAATGAGGCTTGATGAATAGCCTTATATTATCCACACGGATAAACAAACGGGCGTGTCTCTAGGCCGTATGCGACACATGGCCAGCCCCATGGGCGTGTGGGCCAGTCGTGTGTCCCCTGCACGTAAAAATTTCAAGTCAGTATGCATGTTAATAAACACACAAGCAGAGACACGACCGTGTGTCTTAGCCGTGTGAAGGACACAGCTTAGCAGACGAGCGTGTCCCTTGGCCGTGTGACATTCTGAGTATGCTGACGTCAGAAACAGAATGTCCATGTTTTCGCACAGGTGCTAGGACACGAGCGTGTCATGACCGTGTGAGGGATACGGGCCATTGACACAGGCGTGTGTATGGCTGTGTGAAAACCCCTGTAAGTATGAATTAGAATTTAATTCTACACGGGCAGATTACCCTTCCACACGGGCGTATGCCCCTATTTTAAAGGCAGATTTCTTAAGTTTGGTTTAAGGATTCGTAATGGTCCCAAATAGTTTTCAACGGTTGAATTGGGGCTCGTAAGCCCATAATAAGAAGTTTAAAGAAGAAATTGAAATTTTTTTAAATTGGACAGAGTCTTGGTGACTTAAGTTAGGTTGTATGCATGAGATCAAGTTAGGTAATGCCTTGTACTCCTCCCTGGTGTGGATTACGGGTATAAGGTGTTACATTTTCCTCCTCACTTCAGCCATTAGATACAGACCTTCTACTACTACTAGATAGAACTCTTTGAACTGAAGTTGGGCCATTGCTCTCAACTTCCTCGGATTAAGCTCTAGCTCGGTTAGACGGCATTACTATATGAAAAACACATTAAAAATAGTCAGGAGATATCACACTATCATAAATTATATAATAGCATGTATAGCTAGACTCGTACCTACTACGTTAGCCCGAGAATCGACTAAATCGTAGCTCTGATACCAATAAATGTAACACCCCTAACCCATATCCATCACTAGAACAGGGTTACAAACCATTACCAGAGTTTACTAAACAAATATAATTAATTCATGTCTTTTAATATTCATATCCGAGTAAAATCATAATTCAATCATGTTTTCCCTTAAATGGACCATCGAGGTCCTATTTATACATTAGAAACAAGTCGGGACTAAATCAGGAATTTAGAGAATTTTTTACGAAATTTCAAAATTTTTTTCTAAGGTGTAAGGGACACACGCCCGTGTGGTCAGGCCGTATGGCTCACACGGCCAAGTGACACATCTGTGTCTTAGGCCGTGTTGGCTTTCAATGTAAGGTACAAGGCCGTGTCCCAGCCCGTGCTCAAATTAGGTTAGCTACTGACTTGGGTCACACGGCTAGCCACATGCCCCTGTGTTAGGCCATGTGGACAATTTAATTTTCAAAAATTAGGTGCAGGATTCACACGGCCAAGACACACAGTCGTGTGTTTCACATGGTTGAGACACACGCCCGTGTGTTGGGCTGTGTGTTTCACACTATTGAGACACATGCTCGTGTCTCTACCCGCGTAACCAATTCTGAGCATTCTATTTTTTAATTTTTAAGATATAGGAGAAACACGGTAAAACTACACACCCGTGTGCATGGCCGTGTGTCACACACGGTTGTGACACACGCCCGTGTGTCTACCCGTGTGGATGAAAACAAGGCCATTTCCATGGCTTATTTTTCACCCAAATTTTACCTTGTACCTATATTAATACTTGCATACATATATCAACCAATTCAAGATATTATAACCAAGCCAACATTTACATTATACTTGATATATCATCGCATGTATTCAAACTTACCTTTTTAAAAGACATATATGTGTTTACCATAATTCAATCTAACCATACTAAGCACACATATATTAAGCATATTATAATATTAAGTATATATTCACTAAATATACCGTTACTAGCCATTCCAATGGCTAGATTACAAACAACCATTTACATGCCAACTGTAACAACCCAACTTTGGGCCTAGTCGGGACAGTGGTTTCGGGACCACAAACCCTATTTATACATTAGAAACAAGTCTGGACTAAATCGAAAATTTAGAGAATTTTTCGCGAAATTTCAAAATTTTTTCTTCGGTGCAAGAGACACACGCTTGTGTGGTCAGGCCCTGTGGCTCACACGACCAAGTAACAAGCCCGTGTCTTAGGTTGTGTGGGCATTCGATGTGAGGCACACGGTCGTGTCCCAACCTGTGCTCAAATGAGGGTAGCTACTGACTTGGATCACACGGCCAAGACACACGCCCTTGTGCTAGGCCGTGTGTCACACACGGCTGAGACACACGCCCATGTCTCTGCCCGTGTGAACAATTCGAAGCATTCTGTTTCTAAATTTTTCGGATGTAGGGGACACACGACCTGTAAGACCCCTTACCCATTCCCGAGACCGAGACTAGGCACGAGGTATTACCAGACACATACTCGAACATTTTTGAAAAATATGGGTTATAAAATTCCATTCCAAATTAAAACCAATCAAACAACATCTTAGTGTCCTTATTATGGGCCTACGAGGCCCTAAACATACGTTGAAAATGGTCTGGGATTAAACCGAGAACTTGAGAAAGTTCCTGGAAAAATTTCTAGGTTAAGCCTTACAGGCCCGTGTGGAAGCAATGCACACGCCCATGTGCTTTGGGACACGCCCGTGTCCCCAACCCATGTGGAATTAATTGAATTTATTTCCTATTTCGTACCTACAAGGGTTTTCACACGGCCGAGCACACGCCTGTGTCCCTGGCCCGTGTCCCTCACACGGCCTAGACACGCCCGTGTCCAAGAACTTGGACATTCTGTTTATGATGTCAGCATGTATTTAGGGGCACACGGCCAAGACACACGCCCGTGCGCTAGGCCGTGCCCTCCACACGGTTGAGACACACAACCGTGTCTCTACTCGTGTGTTTACTACCATGCATTTTGACTTAAAAATTCTAGGTGTAGGGGACACATGGCAATACTACACGCCCATGGGGCTATCCATGTGTCATACACGGCCTAGGCATACGCCTGTGTGTCTACCCGTGTAGACACTTATTAGGTTATAATTTCAAGTCAATGGTTACCCTCATCATACACCCACATATATGAACCCCAATAGTATTTAACATGACCTAAATATACTTAAGGATTATCATCAATGGTCCATTGCATGTCAACCTCATCTCATCGGTTATGTACATGCTCAATTATCCTCTTTTTGTATTGAGGATTTTCATCCCACTAGAACACATTTAGACTTGGTTCATTATTATAACGCATTGCCAATTATGGCCTATCTAGCTCCAAATGTTTTGGCCACATTCCATATGTCCATTCATGATGTACCACATTTAATCATCTCAAGAACATTTTTAACATAAACATGCGTGGTTGGTAGGTCATAACCTACAACAAAATGAGCCATGTCTGATGGCCATATACAAAAAGAATAAGTTTAATATTTAAGCCTTTACATTGGCCAACCAAATGACACGTATAACAAAATAAACAAAAGCCCTATACATGCCATTGAACCAAAGTAAAAGTATCTGTATACCAAAGCTAGACAAGGTGATAGTGTGTTGATTCTCCAACTGTCTTCCAATCTCTACGAGTCCTCGAGCTTTGTAAGACAGGGAAAAGAGAGGGTAAGCATTTACATGCTTAGTAAGCCCGAATAACTGGAAAGTAAACTTACCGATTAAGTAGTATACATTCATATTAGGCAATAAAACCAACAAGCTTGAAATAGCTTCCCTATCACATGCACTCAATCAACAAGTTAGTCCCATAACAATACACCATGTAATTTGTCTTAGATGAGCTCATCATCCAACATTTTCATTTTTATATCTCATATTAATCCCATTGAGTTTCTCAGAAATCTCGATGGATTATCCATTTACCGTCAAGTTATAAGAGCGATCATCTCAAGTACGCACTCTCGTAAACCTCACATTTTATGGCGGGATTACTAGTCTAGGCTAAATCCCTCTCGCAATGTAAACTCATAGGGTGATGTCGAGATTACCAGTATAGGCTAAATCCCTTATAGCGACGAACACCCTTAATGAGCTCGGATCTGAATTACGAGTCCAGGCTAAATTCAGACCCTAATCAGATTACCCGTCTGGGCTAAATCCATAATGCACGCATATTCTTCAGGAGGCTTGATCATTCAAGGAACACCCGTCTGAGATAGAACCTTTCTATGTTTGAGGTCAACGGATTACCCGTCCGGGCTAAATCCTTTTCTGCAACACATGCAGGATCTCAAGTCATGTAAGCCATGGTTTATCCATCGAATTTCCCTTTTGACTTCAACCGTGACATTTATTATCATATCATTATTATTAACACATTTCATGGATTTTCATGCCATCATTATAACCAATTATCACACATTCATAACACATGCAATTAGGCATATTAATAGTTTACTTAAAGTTATTCGAACTTACCTGATACTCATTTCGATTATTCTGAAACTTTTCATTTTCCTCGATCGACCTCCGGAATTTGTTCCTCGGGGTCTATAATAATAAAAATGAATCATTAATATCTCACATTATTCTTTTCGAGTCTAAATTTCACCCCTAGATAAAATGACCATTTTGCCCCTAACCTTTTATATTTTTTACGATTTAGTCCCTAGGCTCGTATGATGAAATGCATGAAATTTCTACATTACCCAAGCCTAGCCGAATGTTTTTCCCTCTTATGGCAGCCCACATTTTCCATTATTTCACATTTCTACCGCATATTTTGTATCTTTTGCAAAAAAAAGTCCTTTTAGGGATTTTTCATAAAAATCAACTAGGAAAAGATGTTTAACACACATTCAACTTTCATATCTCTCCATAAGTCATCAAAGAATAAACATGTCACACACGGTTCACTTTACATACATGAAACCTAACTCAAAATATGGGTAGAAATGGAGAGAGTAAGCTACCGGGATTTCAAAAATACGAAGAACATTAAAAAGGGGCTGTAGAGCACTTACTATTGTGCTTGAAAATGTTGAAAACCCTAGTTATAGAAGGCTTGATTCGGCTGGTACAAGGGAGAAGAATGACTGATTTTTTCCTTCATTTTCCCTTTTTATTTCATTTATTACCAAATGACCAAAATGCCATTCCTTACTAAACTTCCAAAATTTTCCATGCATACCCATTTTTGTCCAAAAACTTAAAAAATTGGGAAAATTTCTATTTAAGGGCTTCTAATTAATAATCTAAAGCAATTTCATACAAATTGCTTCTAGAATCCAAGTTTTGCAATTTTTTCAATTTGGTCCTTATTTTCCAATTGGACACCTTACTCATAGATTTTCTTCATGAAACTTTAGCACATGTATATTTTATATTCTAGACCTCATAATAATCATAAAACAAATATTTCAATGTCAAATTTGTGATCTTGAAACCACTGTTCCAACTAGGCCCTATTTCGGGATGTTACACGGCCACACCACATGCCCATGCGCATGGCCGTGCGTCACACACGGTTGAGACACACGTCCGTATGTCTACTTGTGTGGATGAAAACAAGGCCATTTCCAGGGCTTATTTTTACCCAAATTTTTCCTTGTACCTACATTAATACTTGCATACTTATATCAACCAATTCAAGATATTGTAACCAAGCCAACATTAACATTATACTTGATATATCATCGCATGTATTCAAACTTACCTTTTTAAAAGACATATATGTGTTTACCATAATTCAATATAACCATACCAAGCACACATATATTAACCATATTATAATCTTAAGTATATATTCACTAAATATACCATTACTAGCCATTCCAATGGCTAGATTACAAACAACCATTTACATGCCAACTGTAACAACCCAATTTTGGGCTTAGTCGGGATAGTGGTTTCAGGACCACAAACCCAAGGTCAAGAAATTATTTTTATTATTATTTTATGTGTTATAGCATGATTATACAAGTGTATGAAAATTTTAGTGAATTAATTTTAGCATTTGTGAGCTTAATCGGAAAAAAAGGACTAAATCGCATAAAGGGTAAAAGTTTTATTTTACTTGATAGATATACCAAATAGCTAGAGAACCATAAATAGAGGTCTTTAAAGAACAATTAGACCCTTTAAAGAGGCATGGCCGGCCATAGGAGACAAGGGAAGTCAAAATGTCAAATGTCAGGTGAGTTGGTGGCTAAATTGATTAAAATAGAAATAAAATAAAGAGGGAATGATATCATATTTTTTCTCATCTTCTTATCCATAAAAAATACCATAAAATAAAGGTTTTTGAAAGCTCAAAAATATCAGCCACTTATATCCCTTGCAAGTAAGTGATTTAGATAGCCATTCTTGATGATTTTTGCATTTTTAGGACCCTTGTAGCATGAGCTAGCTAATGAGGAGACTATTTTGCAAAATGGTTGAAAGTATAGGGTTTTTCCATGTGAATAATCATGTAGTTTACTGAATTTTTATGGAAGAAAATGAGTCATGGTTGTGTAATAAACAACTTTTGTGAAAGGATTTTCATGAAAATCCCTAAAAAGGGCTATTTTGTAAAGTTGTAAAATAAGTTTTAAATGTGTGAAATAATTGAAATTGTGGGTTTCTATAAGAGTAAAAATGGTTTGGATAGGCTTAATACATGATTAAATTTGATAAAAATTGATTTTCGAGCCTAGGGGTAAAATAGTCATTTTGTGAAAGTCAAAGGGCAAAATGGTCATTTTTCCAAAAAAGTGAATTTTATATTGTCTAAATTTAGTTAATGACTAAATGAGTGAATTTATTCATTTTAGATCAAGGAACTGAGATTCTGGTTTAAATCGAAAAGTACAAAGCTATGGACTAAAATGGGGTAATTAGTTGAAATTGCATTCGAGGTAAGCCCGTGTGATTAAATGAGCATGATATTTATACTATTGTTATTATACTTGAAAATATACCTTGCTATGATTGTATTTAAAGTTTATGTTGATGATATTGTATATGAGAAAGTGATGTCAAATGTCAATAACATTTATGTGTTGATTGAATGCTTGGAAATTTGATGGAATATGATATTACATTGAAACGAGTAAGTTGTATGCTAATAATGCAGCTATATTGTTATGATGTGTGATTAAATTGATATGACATAAATTGGCTTGATTGGGAATATGAGTATGCATGTTGAGAAATTAATGTAATAAAGACTCCCGGTTGAACATTAGGAATAGATGTGGATATTCATGCCATGACATTTGAGTGTTATGTGTGCTAGTGTAAGACATGTCTGGGACATGCATCGGCTACATTATGAGAGCCAGTGTAAGACATGTCTGGGACATGCATTGGCATTGAGAGGAGAGACATGCATTGGCATTGAGAGGAGAGCTAGTGTAAGATATATCTGGGACATGCATCGGCCTCGGGATATACAAGCTAGTGTAAGACCTGTCTGGGACATGGCGTCAGCTTATTGTGTTTCAGTGTAAGACCTGTCTAGGACATGGCATCGACACCAATAGATGAGAGCCAGTGTAAGACCTGTTTGGGACACGACATCGGCCTTAATATATGAAAGTCAATGTAAGAATTATCTAGGACATGGCATCGAATTTGACGTGCTAGCTAGTGTAAGACCATGTCTGGGACAAGGCGTTGATATCTTATCCCATGTTTAGGACTATTGAATATCCTATAGTATTCCAAATGGTTCAACGAGAGATGTATGGTTTATATCAAATGATAGAGTTTATGGTTATGTTGTGAGTGGTACAGGCACTTACATGAAATTGATGAGATGTGAATCTAATTCATGTTGTATGATTGATAAGGAATGAATATGAGTAAGTATATGAGCATGTTGAGTAACACAGGTATGTATGCCAAACTCATGAGAAATGATTTCGGTTTATGTTACACAATTGGTGAGGATGTAAATAGGTAAGTCATGCCTATGAGAATGATTTTGTGATGAACTTATGATTATAGGTCTATGCTTATGATGTATAAACATGTATTTTTACCAATGTGGTGAAAATGAATTAATAAGGTGTGATAAACTTAGTATCATTAGTTTACACTAAAATAGTTTTGGACAGCAGCAGTAGTCCAACTTTAAAAATCCGCCAAAATTGTAGAAGTTGAGTTAGAAGCTGAATAAAATATGAAATTAAAGCTTAATGAGTCTAGTTTCACATAGTATAAATGGTGTAAGCAAAGGAGTTTCGTACATCAAATATTTAAATTGTTGTGAGACAGAGTCAAAATGATTTCGAAATCCCCTGTTCTGATTTTAGAAAATCATTGAAAATTTTACAAAAATAGTTATGAGTTATAATTTATATGCTTAGAATTATTAGTGAGTATATTTTCAAGACAAATAGACAGGAATGTCATCCGAGTCCCCTATCATGAGATAATTAATTTTTAGTGAAGAAGGGTTGGAACTGTTAGACAAAAAAAAAGGGGTAACTTTAAGGAATAAATTGTACTAATTGGATAGACCAAAAATTCTGAAAATTTTATGTTGAGAAGACATGTGAGTCTAATTTCAAGTAAAATTAGTGGATCTTAATTTTGAGTTCTGTATCTCCAAATATAAATAATTTAGTAACTATGGCTCGAGAAAATAGCTTGACTGGAACATAAGTAAAAATGCAAATAGGGTTGTATTACCTTGAGAAGCAAGTTGATGAATTGCTTATTATTTTTCATAGGGTCTTACTAAGCTATAAAGCTTACCCTCTCCTATCCACTCCTTTAGTGTTGTCAGGTTAGCTCGGGGTTGAAGATCGTCAGAGGTAGCATCACACTATCAAGCTATCACCTTTGGAGCATTGATACATATGTTAGCATTTTCAAGTGAGTGGCATGTATAGGGGCTCAGTTTTTTGATAAACGTTGTTATGATTAGCCAAATGTATTGGCTCATATTGATTCATTGTATATAGCCATGAGATTTGGTTATAATGATTGTGGCTTGTAAGCTTAGTTATCCATGATAAGTCCTAATGCTTGTGATGCGATGGTGTTATTATGTTTGTGGGTCGTGCAAGATTGGTGTTAAGACATGTGTGTATGATAAATGCTTCATGACTAATCAAAATGGTTATAGCCATGAAGTAATTGTATGGTATAGAAATAAGATGATGATGATTGATCATGAATGCTTAATGTTAAAATAAGGTCACTCGATAAGGTCAATGAATATGGATTATTGTGTCTAGACTTGATATTATATTAGTATGTGAAACTTGTGAATGATAGCATGTTAAAGTTAAGAATACACCTTAGTGAAAAAGGCTAAACCATTAAAATGAAGCCATGATGTATCACTTTGATGTGTGTAAAGATGTGAGGGATTAATGGTAACAAAAGGCTTGGAAAATAGCCTAAGTGTTGGCTACACAAGCTAAGACACGATCGTGTGTCTCAACCGTGTGGGCGACACTGCCTTAGCACATAGGCGCGTGGCTTGGCCATGTGGTTTAATTTAGTTGCTGATGCCATAGTCAGAGAGTTACATGGCCAGAGGACACGGGCATGCTCCTGAGTCCACACGGGCGCGTTTGTGTCATGGAAAAATTTTCTAAGTTTTCCCAAAACTTTCTGAGGTTCTCGGTGTAGTCACTAACTACATTAAATGCATGTTTAGGGCTTCGTAGGCCTGTATATGGGAAATTATGCATTTGTATGAAAAGTTTTGATACGAATGAAATTTTGTAGCCTGGTTTTTGCGTGTACGTGTATGTTGAAGTCCGGTAACACCTCGTACCCTGTCCCGGTGTAGGACTCGGGTAAGGGGTGTTACACCAACATTGGCCAAGCAACCTATACATGCCATTATACCAAAATAAGTTTGCTATTTATACCAAAACGTGCTGAAGGATAGTGTGATGATGCTCTGATAGATTCCATCCTTTATGAGCTTCTGAGTACTATAAAACAGAAAAAAGAAAATCAAGTAAGCATTTCAAATGCTTAGTAAGTTCGTATAATAAGAATTATTGAAAATGAGTTCCCAAATTTTGTTAGTTTATGTTCATTTCAGTGGAAAAATGATAAATATAGCTAAAGAGGGTTGTGTTTTTCAAAGTCAATAAAAAATCAAAATGAGATTTAACAAATGTGTTTTGCTAGCGGATTTGAAGCAGAAAGTCAGTACAAAAATAGTTACACGAAGCGGGAAACAGATGTTAAGACTGTTTTACAAATTTTTGGTTTCAACAGATCCACTCAAGTTCATGAAAATGAAACTTGAAGATGATGATGATCTAGGGACAATGATAGCAATTTATTGCCCCTCTAGAGATGGAAAACCCAACCTAGTGGCTGAACCAAAACCTAATAAAGTTGTAATTCTAGTAAGTCAGCATTCTGGAATTGATTTTGATCTTAATATCTGATGGGAAGATCAAATGGGTTGTGATGGTCCCTACAAACTCCCAAAAATCCAAACTACGATGGATGTTCGTATAACGTTCCAATACCGTGTCCTTGTCTAGAGATTCATCCAAGGTTGTTCGCCACCATAGAAGACAGTAAGGAAGGATCTGATAATGATGAGCAGTCTGAACATGATATTGAATATTCGAGTGATCCTGATTTGGATGACTTCCTTGAAGACATAGACAACAAAGGCCGATAGAGGGTTGTAACACCCTTAACCCATATTCGTTGCCAGAACAGGGTTACAGAGTATTACCGGAGTTTACAAAACAAATACAATTAATTCATGTCTTTTACTATGCATATCTGAATCAAATCATAATTCAATCATGTTGTCCCTTAAATGGACCCTCGAGGTCCTATTTATACATTAGAAACAAGTCTGGAATAAATCGGGAACTTAGAGAAGTTTTTGCGAAATTTCAAAATTTTTTTCTTCGGTGCAAGGGACATACGCCCGTGTGGTCAGACCCTGTGGCTCACACGACCAAGTGACATGCCCGTGTCTTAGGCCGTGTGGGCATTCGATGTGAGGCACACCATCGTATCCCAACCCATGCTCAAATTAGGGTAGCTACTAACTTGGGTCACACAGCCAAGACACACACCTGTGTGCTAGACCGTGTGTCACACACGGTTGAGACACACGCCCATGTCTCTGCCCGTATAAACAATTCGAAGCATTCTATTTCTAAATTTTTAGGATGCAGGGGACACACGGCCAAACCACACGCCCATGCACATGGTCGTGTGTCATACACAGTTGAGACACACGCCCATGTGTCTACTCGTGTAGATGAAAACAGGGCCATTGCCATGGCTTATTTTTCACCCAAATTTTTCCTTGTACCTACATTAATACTTGTATACATATATCAACCAATTCAAGATATTATAACCAAGCCAACATTAACATTATACTTGATATATCATCGCATGTATTCAAACTTACCTTTTTAAAAGACATATATGTGTTTACCGTAATTCAATCTAACATACCAAGCACACATATATTAACCATATTATAATATTAAGTATATATTCACTAAATATACTGTTACTAGCCATTCCAATGGCTAGATTACAAACAACCATTTACATGCCAACATTGACCAAGTAGCCTATACATGCTATTATACCAAAATAAGTTTGCTACTTATACCAAAATGTGCTGAAGGATAGTGTGATAATGCTCTGATCGATTCCAACTTTTACGAGCTTTCGAGTTTTATGAAATAGAGAAATGAAAATCAAGTAAGCATTTCAAATGCTTACTAAGTTCGTATAACAAGAATTATTGAAAATGAGTTCCCAAATTTTGTTAGTTTATGTTCATTTCAGTGGAAAAATGATAAATATAGCTAAAGAAGGTTGTGTGTTTCAAAGTCAATAAAAAATCAAAATGAGATTTAACAAACGTGTTTTGCTAGTGGATTTGAAGCAGAAAATCGGTACAAAAATAGTTACCCGAAGTGGGAAACAAATATTAAGACTGTTTTATAGATTTTTGGTTTCAACAGATCCACTCAAGGTCATGAAAGTGAAACTTGAAAATGATGATGATCTAGGGACAATGATAGCAATTTATTGCCCCCTCGGAGATGGAAAACCCTAACCTAGTGGTTGAACTGAAACCTAATCAAGTTGTAATTCTAATAAGTCAGCATTCTGAAATTGATTTTGATATTAATATCTGATGGGAAGATCAATCGGGTTGTGGATGGTCCTTACAAACTCCCAAAAATCCAAACTACAATGGATGTTCGTATAACATCTCAATACCGTGTCCTTGTCTAGAGATTCATCCAAGGTTGTTGGCCACCATAGAAGATAGTAAGGAAGGATCTGATAATGACGAGTAGTCCGAGCATGATATTGAATATTCGAGTGATCCCGATTTGGATGACATTCCAGAAGGCATAGACGATGAAGGCCGGTGGAGGGTTGTAACACCCTTAACCCATATTTGTCGTTGGAACAGGGTTATAGAGCATTAACGGAGTTTACAAAACAAATACAATTAATTCATGTCTTTTACTATGCATATCTAAATCAAATCATAATTCAATCATGTTGTCCCTTAAATGGACCCTCGAGGTCCTATTTATACATTAGAAACAAGTCTGGACTAAATCAGGAACTCAGAGAATTTTTTGCGAAATTTTAAAATTTTTTTCTTCGGTGCAAGGGACACACGCCAGTGTGGTCAGGCCCTTTGGCTCACATGGCCAAGTGACACGCTCGTATCTTAGGCCATGTGGGCATTCAATGTGAGGCACACGGTCGTGTCCAAACCCGTGCTCAAATTAGGGTAGCTACTGACTTGGGTCACACGGCCAAGACACACGCCCGTGTGCTAGGCCGTGTGTCACACACGGCTGAGACACACGCCCATGCCTCTGCCCGTATGAACAATTCAAAGCATTCTATTTCTAAATTTTTAGGATGCAGGGGACACACGGCCAAACCACACGCCCATGCGCATGGCCGTGCGTCACACACGGTTGAGACATACGCCCGTGTGTCTACTCATGTGGACGAAAACAAGGTATTTCCAAGGCTTATTTTTACCCAAATTTTTCCTTGTACCTACATTAATACTTGCATACATATATCAACCAATTCAAGATATTATAACTAAGCCAACATTAACATTATACTTGATATATCATCGCATGTATTCAAACTTACCTTTTTAAAAGACATATATGTGTTTACCATAATTCAATCTAACCATAACAAGCACACATATATTAACCATATTACAATCTTAAGTATATATTCACTAAATATACCGTTACTAGCCATTCCAATGGCTAGATTACAAACAACCATTTACATGCCAACATTGGCCAAGTAGCCTATACATGCCATTATACCAAAATAAGTTTGCTACTTATACCAAAATGTACTGAATGATAGTGTGATGATGCTCCTATCGATTCTTACCTTTACGAGCCTCCGAGTACTATAAAACAGAGAAAAGAAAATCAAGTAAGCATTTCAAATGCTTAGTAAGTTCGTATAACAATAATTTAACTTACCAATCATGTACATTCAAAATAAGTATACAAACATGCATCCAAATCGTTATGGCCATTTTCCTAAACACATATGATCTTAGGAAACTTGTTACTCATATAGATCATGTAAACATCAGAAATCAAAGATGAGCTCATCATGTAATAATTTTCAGAATCACGTGCTATTCATTTCATATTTCCATATAACATGTGCATTTCTATAATCAATCATCTTAAGTTCAATTCAACCATGTCAAAACTAATCTCGTTGAATATATTTTTAATATCGATGGATACACATGTAGTACGCTTGAAGTGTAGAAATCTGTAACCCGTCAACTCATAATCAGGGGTGCCCAATTAGGGCACATAATCAGGAAGCACTCTCTCGAGCCATATAGCAGGAAGCTCATGTGAGCCATGTAACAGAAAGGTTATTCGGGCTATAACAGGAAACTCATGAGAGTTTAAAACAGAAAGCTCATGTGAGCTTAACAGATAACTCCGAAGAGCTATTATCAGGAAGCTTCAGATAACCATATATCAGGAAGTTCAGGTGAGCCTATATTGGACACTCATAAAGAGCTGCGGTATGTCCGCAATACATGCAAGATCAATACTGATCATAAAACAGGACGCTCACAAAGAGCTGTGGTATTTCCACAACACTTGTAGGATCAATATCGATCGGGATGCTTGCAGGAACCATGTAACGAGAAGCACGAGAGGGCTTACAACATGATTCTCGTAAGAGCTATGGCATGTCCGTAACATATACAGGACCACAACCAATCGGGAAATCCTGTATCCATCGAATTTCATCTATTCCAACGAGACTTATTACTTATCGGGCAATATCGGGCATGTAATTAATTTTATACATTAAACATTTATACAATTCACATAATTTCAACATTCAATTCCAAACATATTAATATGCATAATCTAGTTATACGAACTTACCTTGTCACTTGTTCGTATATAGAAATCTACTAATCCGACATTTTTTCTTTTCCTCGATCTAATTCGTATTTGAGTTATCCAGATCTATATAAATGAATTTGATGTCAATTTAATACATTTCATATTCAATTTAATTCAATTCCCATGCTAGGCAAAATTACCATTTTCCCCTATACTTTTTATAAATGACGATTTCGTCCCTAGTCTCTGAAAATGAAAACATGCAATTCAATCCTCATTCCAAGCCTAACCGAAATTTACATATAACATTTGCAGCATATATATTTCACAAAAATTAGAAATTTTTCTATGAATTTTACATATTTATAATTTAGTCCCTAAATCATAATTTCACGAAAATTTCCTTTACAAAAGTTGTTTATCTATCAATAATCCTTCATTTTCTACCAAAAATTTCAAAATTTCAGCATATTCATCCATGGAAAAATTTTAATACTTTGATAACTTTACAAATTGATCCCCAAAATAACTAGATTAGGTTCTTCCGACCTCAAAAATATATAAATTACTAAAAAGGGACAAGATTACTTACTCAATTAAGCTTGCTTGATTTTCTTTCTCTTTCTTAGGGTTTCCATAGAAGTTTTGGGGAAGATGATGATATGAAATCATTTTATTCATTTAATTAATTTATCATGCATTAATTTTTCAAGTTTCCAATTTAGTCATTTTCTTTTTCTAATTTTCCATAGATGAATCATGATAAATATCTACTAACTTTTCTTAATGGTCTAATTACCATATAAGGACCTAACATTTTGAATTCCATAGCTATTTGGTACTTATAGCTACTAGAACTTAACTTTTGCATTTTATGCAATTTGGTCCTTTCTATAATTAAACATGAAATTGGTAAAATTTTCTTATTGAAATTTTCATACGTCTTTCTTTATCATGATGCAGACCACGCTATAATATTAAAATAAATTTTCTTTCTAACTCAGATTTGTGGTCTCGAAACCACTATTTCAATTTTACTGAAAATGGGCTGTCACAAAAACCTCGAGCCTCAACATTCAGCACACTCCAAATTATCCTCATACCACCCAGAGCTCCATCGGCGATCACCTACACCTATCATTGATGATATTTTTGGCTTGACACCTCTAGTCTCGCAATACCCCAGCACCCCTGATGGTGGGGTATACGATTATACAACTTTTTTCAATACACCGGAAGGGACATTGAATGTCGGCTTGAGCAACTAACAAATGCCTCAACAAGCTACACGCCCTCGTCTACGTAGGCACCTCGAACATTATACGTCGGCGTTGGGGATGTCGCCAGGATCTACATAGTTTTGATTTTTTTAAATATTTATTCTGTAATTATTCTAAAAACACGAAAAATTTAGAATTTTTATCATAATTATTTGTGGGCATAGACGAGTACAAAATATTAAGTCAAAAATATATAATTCAGACAAATAATATTACGCAAATAATAATATAAGAAAATATGTACATTTTAAAAAACAAATATACGAAAATATATAAAATTTATATACCAAAGTATAAAATTTATATACAAAAGTATAAAATTTGACCAATAAATACGAATTAAAATATTTTTACAGCACCCTAAAATAATACAAACATTTTAGAATAATTTATATATGAAAATATAAAATTCAACCAACAAATAACATGGACTAAAATTGATTAACGAAATAAAAAATAATACGAACATTTTGAATAATAGTTTCTCCATAGTTAGTCGTCTTCTGCTTGAATAAGGTCTACATTTTAGTAATGTAGACCTTGTTCGCTCGCCATATTCTTTAACCATAACTAGTCTACATAGTTAACCATTTATGGCAGAAGAAGTCATTTGACCTTTGATGACATAATCTTTGCGGTTTACGTGACATCATATAATTCAACTCTGTTAAAAAATGATAGTATATAATTCAACCCCGAAATTTAGTTGCACACTCCCCGAACACTCCCACCGGCAACCCACTACATCACATCCATTTAATGATACACTACCAAAATGAAAATCCACATTTGATAGTACACTCCCAGACACTCCCATTTTATGGTATGCTGAACAAGTTTTTTTCTATCCAACTACAATATCACACCCCTAAGACCTTCCATATATATGGACTAAGTGGGTGCTAGCCATCAGTGTCCCAGCACCAATTTTTTTAATCTAGTAATCAACCATTAGTATGTCAACATAAAAAAAATTTGGATCTCGAAAAAGGTAGTGCTGGTCATCAAAGTCCCCCAACCCAATTTTTTTATCTAGTAAAAGTAGGTGCTGACCATCCCCAAAAAATTATTATTTTTATTTCAAAAAAGTGGTGTCAGCCATGATGATCCCCCAACCTAATTTTTTTTCAAATATTGGTGTAAAGTATACCAGTATAATATGGTTGGGAAAAAATTACGAGGGTGCCAACCATTTAGGTCCCTCAACTCTAAAAAATATGATTTTAACACCTGAAAAAATTATTAGGTGATAATTGAGACAAAAATCGAGGTAGTTCTGCCCATTTTAGTCCCCCCACCCAAATTTATTGTTCATTTCAGGTTATTTGGGTGATTGTTTTTGAACTTGGGTTATTTGCGTGGGTCATTTTCGTCAAATAGTCGATGTTTCCACGTTAATTTGTGTGTTCAATTTCTTAATTTCTTCTGCTATTTTTTACTTATTCGTTGCTTAATCAGGTCAATCCCCAAAACTAATGTTATATTTTGTTTTTTTTTAAATGAAGAATATGAATATTCAACAAAATTTTGTTGGACCCAAAATCAAAATTAATGGAGAAATGTGTCTTGTAGATAGTGCTACAACATACACGATACTCAAAGATAAAAAAATATTTTTCTCATTTGACAATAAGTGGTGCCCATGTTAATACAATATCGGGTAGTTCAAAACTTATTGAAGGCTCCGAAAGAGCAATTATATTATTACCGAAAGGTACAAAATTTGTGATTGATGATGCTTTATTTTCCACCAAGTCTCAAAGAAATTTATTGAGTTTTAAAAATATTCGTCTTAAAGGATATCATATTGAGACTATGAATGAGAAAAAATATTGAATATCTATATCTTACAAATGTTGAATGTGGAAAGAGATATCCTTTGAAAAGACTACCTATTTTTTCACTAGATTTATATTATATACATATCATTGCAATTGAGACACATGTTACTACAAACAAGAAGTTTGTAGAACTACATACTTTTACTATTTGGCATGATCGGTTAGGCCATCTTGGATCTATTATTGTGTGAAGAATAATCAAGAATTCAATTGGGCACCATTAAAGAACCAAAAGATTCTTGAAATCAAGGATTTCTCTTATGTCACTTGTTCTCAAGATAAATTGATTATTAGACTTGAATTCAAGGATGTGATTAATAGAGGATTTAGGGTTTCCTGAGAGGGAATAGTTGGCATAAATTATGTATTCTTAAATTGTGAGGATTGACAACCCTGATAAGTTATCATAGGCCAGACGAGGTAGGGAGATAAGTCGAATTGAGTAAATTGTAATTTATCCTGGTTGAGAAAGTGAGGTCGGGAGATAAATGAGTGTCAGCCAATCAATTAGTGAATTAAAGACTGGGAGGTAATAATTGATTAATCAATGAGTAATCCACCCTAAAACTCTAATATGAAGTTAATTACAAAACCTGGAGCGAGTTAATCTTCCTGATTGGTTTATTGATTTATTTTGTTTGTTTATTTTTCTTTAGTTATTTCTTTTCGCTATTTATTTATTTTTATATCTGTAACTTATTTTATTGTTAATCGTAAAATATAAAATAATTACTACTACTTAGTCTTATTATTGTAAAAAATGTTTTCATTATTTATTTCATCCTCTCTTGGGTACGATCATCAAAATACTTTCAAGGTATTTTGTTGTACTAAATTATATTACAATTTGACACATGCATTGGCGGACACCGCCGATCTTAATTCTTATATTTTAGTGTTATATTTAAACTATAAATGATAGTGCATTTATAGGCGGTCAGTGTCGTGTGTGAATATGATATGCGAATTATGAAAATATACAAGTCGAATCAAGTAATAAAGTGGTGAGTGAGTTCGTCTCCATAGGGATCAGATTAAGTATAGAATTGGTTAAGTTATTATAATAGAGTGCGAGTAATGTTATGTTATGGAAAAACCGAGTTAAGTATGCAGTGATAAAATAAAAAAAATGAGTGCGAAATGTATACTAACTAATATTGGAAAGTGTTAAGGCAAAGCAAAAGTAAAAATACAATGCCAATTATGAGAATTGTAACACCCTAACCTCGGCCTAGCTATCCAGACCGGGTTCAGAGAATTACAAACATCATGTTAATGATTTAACAAATTCATAAGATAGCTAATTTAAAATATCTAAATCCAGATATCCCACAGAATAACTTTAGTTCACAAACGTCATAAATCCATAATATAGTAGTGACATAATCTCATATTAAGCCTAGTAAAGATAAGGTTGACCGAGCCACCGCAACATCGATCACGTTTAGTGCAGTGGTTTACCTGAAAGCCAAACGTAATAGGGTGAGTGGTAAACTCAATGCGTAATAGAAAAACATACTATAAAGCTTTCGTACAATCACAATATCGAGGTGATCTTATTCGGAGTACTAGATAGTTCTCAGTGTTCACAATATCGATATAAACAGATCAATTATACCTGTTAACACATACAGACGGTAGCAGTTTATTAACATGCTTAATCAGATATCAGAACAGATTCATAACAGAGTTTCCTAGTTTCCATCTGCTACACACCATCTCCGGCCAACCCAACACACCATTAAGGACATTCAGTGTCCATCCATCCCTACACACCGCAATGTGTCGATTTGACACGTTACAGAATCGCATCATAGATGCTAGCATAGTTAGTGTTAAACGGTAATTTCAGATTTAATTAGAAATTGGGCAAACCACTGTTAAGAACAGATTACTTCCTTCTCCGCACATTTCGAATCGAACACATTTAGAATACAAAAACTTACTATTACTTACAGATTGTCTGTCAGATCTCATTTACATATTAACCGTAATCTCTCATTGTATCTCATTTCATATCAATTATATCATAGATAGTCAAAGTAATTATTTCAGTCGCAAAACGAGCTTTCAAAATCCCAACTGGCTACCACATGGCCGTGTCCTTGCTTGTGTGGTCCACACTGCCTGACTACACGCCCGTGTTATGTACCCGTGTGCTACCAGCCAAGAAAAAGAGAGTTACACAGCTTGGACACACAGCTGTGTCTTTGCCCATGTGACTCACACGGCCTAAGCACACGCCCGTGTGATAGCCTGTGTGGTCCTTTATCAATAACAGTGAATTACATGGTCTAGACACACAGCCGTGTCTTGTGACTGTGTGAACCCAGTACCAACTTGGTTGCACACGGCCTAAACACATGCCTGTGTGCTAGCCCGTTAGGCCTTAATTCGTCAAACAATGAGTTACATGGCTGGTTGTACGACCTCTCATATGCTTGTGTGGCTCACACGGCCTAGCCACATGCTAGTGTGCCTGGCCGTGTGGCGTCGACAGCCACCATTTTCATAGACCCAAAACCTGCGAAACTTGCAAAATTATTACACACCTGATTTCTCCTTGTCAAAAACTGTTATGGAAACTAACCAGACCCTAATCAATCATTTCAAAACCAAATTCACAAATCAATTTCCACATTTCAACAACATTAATCAATGTCAAACATGTCGACAACTTCAACAACACACTCCTATACATTTTAGACTTATCGAATTTCATCAACGATCATGGATATCAACCTGTTGTTGTTCCTTGTCGGAAGTATTCCCATCTATAGGGAAAACAACGATCATTTATTAGTGATTCAAACAACTCACAGTTTATTCGATTTACAACAATTTAGAAACGAAAAATAAACATGCAACGCCCACGTTAGCAAATACTTACTCAACGGCCCTATGACTAGTGTTTAGCAACAACACTTACTGATTCCATACCCTTTTTGATCGTAAATTATCAAAAATTAAAATAAAGAACGCGAAGAAGAAAGAAAAAAAAGAGAATGGGAGTTACAAGAACGAAGAAAGAAAATCTATCGTTTCTTAATTATCTAACTTCCACTTAGCTTTTTCGGCATTTAGCAAAATTTTTCTAACGCATACGAGGAGATTTGAACTCGGAACCATATAGAATGCAGACAAATGTTAAACCAGTGAACCGGTAGGCTCATTCTTGTCACAACATCGTAACAAATTAAACTTAAGCGGCAATGCTTGATTATAGGTTGTTTTAAAAATGATAAAACTTTGACAATGCAATTCGAATCCCTGACTTTAAACACAGGAGTAGAAAACAGAACCAGAGATATAGAAATTAATTACTGTAGATTTTTCCTAGTAAAAGAAAACTCAAAATTTTGGGGCGTTACAACTCTCTCCCCCTATAAGAAATTTCGGCCTAAAAATTTTACCTGAATCGAATAAATACGGGTACTATTGTCGAACAGATTCTTCAGGTTCCCACGTGGCTTCCTCGGTACCAAGGTTCTGCCATAAGACTTTAACTAGAGAATGGCTTTCTTCCTCAAGACCTTGACACCTCGGTCTACTATTTGTACGGGTTGCTCTTCGAAGGTTAAATCAGGTCGTAGTTCAGTTTTGTCAACAGTAACAATATGCGATGGGTTTGACCGGTAATGTCTCAACATCGAGACATGGAATACGTTATGAATCTGATCCAACTCTGGTGGCAATTCTAGTTGATAAGCAACAGGTCTGACCCGTTTTAGTATAAGGTAAGGTCCAATATATCTCGAACTTAACTTACCCTTACGTCCAAATCTGAGGACCTTTTTCCATGGTGACACCCTCAAGAATGCCTGTTCACCAACAGAATACTCAATCTCCTCCCTTTTCAAATTCACATATGATTTTTGTTGATCAGAAGTAGCTTCCAATTTGTCACGGATAATTTTTATAGTATTTTAAGTCTCGGACACCAACTCAGGGCCTAATACTCGGTGTTCAGTCAACCCTGTCGAACATAATTGGGTACAACACTGGTGACCATATAAGGCTTCGTATGGTGCCATCTGAATACTGGCTTTGAAGCTATTATTGTATGCAAATTCTACTAACGGTAAGTACTCTTCCCAGCTACCTCTAAAATCTATCACACAACCTCGAAGCATATCTTCGAGAATTTGAATAACTCTCTCCGACTGGCCGTAAGTCTGAGGGTGATAAGCAGTATTGAAATTGAGTTGAGTACGTAATGCTTCATGGAGTTTCTTCTAGAATAGGGAGATAAATTGCGGATCTCTATCCGAAATAATCGATATTAAAATTCTGTGTAGTCTAACAATCTCGGCGATGTATAGCTTATCCAATTTCTGTAAGGAATAATCCGTTTGGACCGGAATAAAATGAGCTGACTTGGTCAATCGATCAACGATGACCCAAATTGAATCTTTCTTAGTAGGGGTTAGAGGCAAAGCCGTTACAAAATCCATAGTTATCCGCTCCCATTTCCACTGTAGAATTTTAACTGGTTATAGCAAACCAAAGGGTAACTGAAAGCGACTACTTCTCGTTTTAGTCCAGGCTACCAATAATGTTTCCGTAGATCTTGATACATTTTATTTTCGCCCGGGTGCATAGCATAAGGACTACAATGAGCCTCCTGCAAGATCGAATGCCTCAATTCCTTATCATTAGGCACACAAAATTGACCTTTGAAACACAATACATTGTCACTGTTCAAACTATAATCAGAATTCTCCATCGAGCCAACAAGCTGCATATGTTGAGTTAAAAATTTATCGTTCAACTGTTTAGTCTGAATCTATTCTATCCAATCCGGTTTAACTTGAAGTTCAGCCAATAATACTCCATCTTCCATTAAACTTAATCGAGCATACATTGCTCTTAGATCAATCATAGTTTTACGGCTAAGAGCGTCAGTTACCACATTAGCTTTTCCCAGGCGATACTCAATTGTGCAATCATATTTCTTAAGTAATTCAACCCAGTATCGTTGCTGGAGATTTAACTCGTTCTGTGTGAACACATATTTGAGACTCTTGTGATCGGTGTAAATAGTACACTTTTCACCGTACAAGTAGTGCCTCCATATTTTCAAAGCAAACACCACTGCGGCTAACCCGAGATCATGCATCGGGTAGTTACCTTCGTACGTTTTAAGTTGTCGTGATGTGTAAGCAATCACCTTTCCATCTTGCATTAATACACAACCCAAACCAACGTGAAATGCATCACTGTATACTATAAATTCTCGGCCTAATTTGGGTTACGCTAAAACTAGGGCCTACATCAGAGCAGACGTCAACTTATCGAAACTAGATTACTGAGCCTTTAGACCATACAAATGAAATGTTCTTAAGTAAGAACTTCATCAAAGGTGACGTAACCAGAGCAAATCCTTCGACAAACCTCTGATAATATCTAGCTAAGCCTAAGAAACTACGGAGTTTAGACACATTTTTCGGCTGTTTCCACTCGACAACTGCTTAGATTTTCTTGGGGTCAACTCGGATCCCCTCAGCTGTTACTACATGGGCCAAAAAGACGAATTCCCGTAACTAAAATTTGCATTTACTAAATTTAGCGTATAATTGTTTTTCTTGAAGTGTTTGAAGTACTATACGAAGATGATCATCATGCTCCATCTTGGTCTTTGAGTAGATTAAAATGTCGTCGATGAAGACTACCACAAACTGATCTAAATACAGCTGGAATACCCGATTCATCAGATCCATAAATGCTGTCGAGGCATTTGTTAGCCCAAAAGGCATAACCATGAACTCATAATGGCCATATCAAGTTCAGAAAGTAGTTTTGTACACATCCATCTCTTTGACCTTAAGTTGGTGATATCCGAACTGTAAGTCAATCTCAGAAAAGTTGGACGCTCCAAAAACTAGTCGAATAGATTGTTAATCCTTGGTAAAGGATACTTGTTCTTGATTGTCAGTTTATTCAGCTATCCATAATCGATACACATTCATATTGACCCGTCTTTCTTCTTAATGAACAATACTGGTGCCCTAGGGAGACACACTCGGTTCAATAAATCCTCGATCTAGAAGTTCTTAAATTTGCGCTTTTAGTTCGAGCAACTCTTTTGGTGCCATGAGATAAAGCACAATAGACACAGGAGCTGTACCAGGGGAAAAGTCAATTCCAAACTCCACTTCTCTATCTGAAGGTGCTCTAGGCAATTCCTCAAGAAATACGTCCGGAAACTCCTTAACTATACGGATATCTCCTACAGACAGCTTTTTGGGAGCAGAATCAGATTTGTAAGTGACAAATGCCTCATATCCTTTTTGAATTTGCTTCTAAGCTACAAGAGCAGAGAGTACATTAGAAAGGTAATCTCGTTGTTCACCAATCATGATCACTTCCTCGGTTTCAATTGGTCTCAAAGTAACCCTTTTTGTTGCACAGTCTAGACTGACCTGATACTCAACTAACCAATCCATTCCCAAAACCAAATCAAATTCATTGAAAGGTAATTCCATTAAATTAGCTAGAAACACCATACCTTGAAGCTCTAACGGTACCCGTCGATATATCTTATCTACTCGAATTGACTAACCTAACGGGCTGATCACAGAAATACCTCTAGTAGTATTTTCAGCAGATAGACCCAAAGATACAAAAAGAACACTAGCTATGTACGAGTGCGTAAAACCGATATCAATAAGAGCATAATATAGAACATAATAAAAAAGGAAAGTACCCACAATGACATCAGCATCAGCGCTCTCATCACGACGCTTAGTCGCATAAACCAGTGCTGGCTGACGAGCCTCAGTCTGATCAGTACCTCTAGCCGGTTCCCTCTGACCTCTCTCGGATCCACTACTACCTCTACCAGTACCGCGACCACGAAAAGGTTGTGGAGTCTATCTCGGTGGTTGAATAGGGCTAAGAGTCTGAGTTTGTACCCCACTTGGCACTAAATCTAATCATCGAGGACAATCCTTAACTCGGTGCTCCATCGAACCACAACGGAGACACGTTCCAATTTTCTCCAGCACTCGCCAAGGTAGCGCTTCTCGGACTCACCACACAACTAAACCTCGGTCGCTAGTGAGGACGTTTCAGCCCTCGAAGGCCTCTCAAACCTTGCCCGTTTCTTAGGGCACTGAATAGAACCAGAGGGACCTGAATCCCTCTTACCCTTAAGCTGGCCTCTCTCACGGCCATGGCGTTCGTGCTGGAGGCGCTTTACCTCTTCCACAATCTTTGCCTTATCAACTAAAGCAGCAAATACTTGTTCCCTATGAAGAGCTATCAGAACACACAGATCGTACCTCAAACCTTCTTCAAACCGTATACACTTATCATAATTAGATGCCACCAAGGCTCGAGTATACCTACTCAGTCATAAAAACTCAGCCTCATACTCAGCAATCGACTTATCGCCCTGAACTAAACTCATGAACACGTGTTGACGAGCCTCAACATAACTTACCCCCACATACTTACCCTGGAAAGCATTTTTAAAGTAGTCCCAATTCACCTGTCCCGGCTGAGCACCTTGTTCAACAGTCAACCACCACTGGGAAGGTTCATCCCACAATAAAGAGATAGTACCCTGTAATTTTTGAGTTGGAATACAACCAAGATCAGTCATAATTTGCTCGGTAGCCTTGAGCCAGTATTCGAAAACAATAGGAGCAACTCCTATGACGCCTCTAAACAATTCAGTGCAATTCGAACGAAGTCGCTCAGTGATCGACCCTTGACTTACTGATCCTAAATGGGTTCCAGCAACCCTCTCAAGTGCCCAAATCATAGCTTGGGATAGTGCGTCGTCCCCATCCATCGGAGTTTGAGACTCCGTCTCAACAGTGAGAGTACCAACTGTCTTACTGGTCTCGAAGAAGACTCAGCTCAAGCTCATCCTCCTTGGCCTCCTAGACGCCCTCTCATACGACGTCCACGAATACCGCACGAACTCATCATATTAATCAGACTAAAATAGCAGAATTCACAGATCAATTCAAACACCCAATATCTCTATTCCACCAATCCACATCACACATCTCAGTTTCAGAATCATAGTATTTATAACAGTATAACAATAAAATCATACTTACAGGATTGGCATCGGAAGCTCGGTCACTAAAGACAGCTTCAATATTTTGACTTTAGTTCAATTATTACTCATTACTAGCTACTTTTCTCATATATTAGGAGCCCAAACACAGTCCGAGTGTTGATTAACCTAGCTCTGATACCAATAAATATGACATTCTAACCCTAGCCTAGCCGTCCAGACCGGGTTTAGAGAATTACAAACATCATGTTAATGATTTAACAAATTTATAAGATAGCAAATTTAAAATATCTAAATCCAGATATCCCACAGAATAACTTTAGTTCACAAACGTCATAAATCCATAATATAGTAGTGACATAATGTCCTATTAAGCCTAGTAAAGATATGGTTGACCAAGCCGCCGCGACATTGATCCTGTTCAGTGCAGTGGTTTACCTGAAAGCCAAATGTAATAGAGTGAGTGGTAAACTCAATGCGTAATAGAAAAACATACTATACAGCTTTTGTACGATCACAATATCGAGGTGATCTTATTCAGAGTACCAGATAGTTTTCAGTGTTCACAATATCGATATAAACAGATCAATTACACTAGTTAACACATACGGACGATAGAGTTTATTAACATGCTTAATTAGATATTGGAACAGATTCATAATAGAGTTTCCTAGTTTCCATCCATTACACACCATCTCTAACCAACCCAACACACCATTAAGGACATTCAGTGTCCATCCATCCTTACACACCGCAAATGTGTCGATTTGACACGTTATAAAATCTCATCATAGATGCTAGCACAGTTGTGTTAAAAGCTAATTTCATATTTAATTAGAAAGTGGGCCAACCACTATTCAGAATAGATTACTTCCTTCTCCGTACATTTCCAATCGAACACATTCAGAATACAGAAACTTACGTATTACTTATAGATTGTCTATCAGATCTCATTTACATATTAACCGTAATATCTCGTTGTATCTCATTTTTTATGAATTATATCATAGATAGTTAATATTAGTCAAAGTAATTATTCCGGTCATAAAATGAGCTTTCAAAATCCCAGCTGGCTACCACACTGCCTGGGCACACGGCCATGTCCTTATTTGTGTGGTCCACACGACCTGACCACACGGCTATGTTGTGTACCCTTGTGCTACCAGCCAAGAAACAGAGAGTTACATGGCTTGGACACAAGACCGTGTTCTTGCCCATGTGACTCACACGGCCTAAGCACACGCTCGTGTGATGGCTCGTGTGGTCCTTAATCAATAACAGTGAATTACACGGTTTAGACACACAGCTGTGTCTTATGTCCGTATGAACCCAATACCAACTTGGTTGCACACGGCCTGAACACACACCCGTGTGCTAGCTCGTATGGCCTTAATTTGACAAATAATGAGTTACACGGCTGGTCGCACGGCCTCTCACATGCCCTTGTGGCTCACACGACCTAGCCACACACCCGTGTACCTTGCTGTGTGGCGTCGACAACCACCATTTTTGTCGACTTGAAACCTACGAAACTTGCAAAAATTGCTACGCACCTGATTTTTCCTTGTCAGAAACTGTTATGGAGACTAACTAGACCCTAGTCAGTTATTTTACAACCAAATTCACAAATAAATTTCCACATTTCAACAACATTAATCAATGTCAAACATGTCGACAACTTCAACAACACACTCCTATACATTTTAGACTTACTGAATTTCATCAACGATCACGAATATCAATCGTTGTTGTTCCTTGTCGGAAGTATTCCCGTCTATAGGGAAAACAAAGATCATTTATTAGTGATTCAAACAACTCACAGTTTATTCGATTTACAACAATTTAGAAATGAAAAACAAACATGCAATGTCCACGTTATGAAATACTTACTCAACGGCCCTATGACTAGCATTTAGCAACAACACTTACTGGTTCCGTACCCTTCTTAATTGTAAATTATCAAAAAAATAAAAAACGTGAAGAAGAAAGAAAAAAAAAGAATGGGAGTTACAAGAACGAAGAAATAAAATCTATCATTTCTTAATTATCTAACTTTCACTTAGCTTTTCTGGCATTTTGCAAAATTTTTCTAATGCATACGAGTAGATTCAAACTTGGAACCAGACAAAATGCAGGAAGATGTTAAACCAGTAAATCAGCAGGCTTATTTTTGTCACAATATCGTAACGAATTGAACTTAAACGACAATGCTTGCTTATAGGTTGTTTTAAAAACGATAAAACTTTGACAATAAAAGTCGAACCCTAGACTTTAAACATAGGATCAGAACACAGAACCAGAGATACAAAAATTAATTATTGCAGATTTTTCCCAGTAAAAGAAAACTAAAAATTTCAGGGTGTTACACGAATAATTACGTGAATAATATGCAAACAAAAAATAAATAACTAAGAATGCTATGGCAGATATACTATGGCAAAATATAAAGGTTACACAATGTTGAGTGGGAAGGTTGGGATTACTAAGAATCTACTTTTCTTGTCAGTAATGCCTCAACAAAATCATACTTAACTTACTGCCCAGAAGAGTTTTAAAGTGGCATGCTTCTTCTGAGAGCAGAAAGCTCAAGTTACCATGCTTGTATCTTAGGCCTTTAATATGGTACCCTGCAGTATTCCTTTATGTATGAACGCTGCTCTTTATCTAGAGTCTACTACAAGTATCTGTCGAGTACTTGCCCATATCATTCAACCACGGTCTAACTAATCTGGCCTTTTTAGAATTTAAATTAATTTAAGGGTTTGCTGCACAGTCAACTATGTCTAGAATTAAAAGATAATACCTAACATTGTTGAGCATTCTACCTCGGCATAGAATGATTATAACTGAGCGGTGCATTGTGGATATTTTATCTTGTAACATTGTGTGAACTCTCTACACCTTGATTATTTCAACTAAAATTTGGATGCTGCTTCCACCTCGGATTTTAAGTGTTGGAATAAGATTATTATTTCGGTTAAAATTACCTATGTAGTATACCAATTCTGGGTTTGATGGGCATTCATTAAACACATGATCTTCACCACAATAAATGCATGATAGCTCGGCTGATTTCATCTCATGGACAGAAGTTGGATTTTTTATTGTTTTAATCATATTAGCTAAAGAAGATACATGGGCTGTCAATGAAGTAATTGCGTTGAGCTCCATGGTACCAACAGCTCTCTTGTTCGTCCCAAATTTTATGGTAGGGTACTGATAGTCATTGTTGGCAATCTTTTCCAAAATCTCATATGCTTCTTTGTAAGATATATCCAACAATGTACCATTGGTAGGTGCATCGACAACCATTTCGTATGTGCATTTAACCCATTATAGAATATTTCCATTTGAGTCTAGTGTTAAAATCCATGTGTAACATCCCGATTTTAGGCCTAGTCAGAACAGTGGTTTCGGAACCACTAACCTGAGGTAGGAGAAATTATTTTTAATATTATTTTATGTGTTGTAGCATGATTATATGAGTGCATAAAAATTTTGGTGAAATAATTATAGCGATTGCATGTTTAATTTTGAAAAAAGGACTAAATCGCAAAAAGTGCGAAAGTTTTGTTCTACTAGCTAAAGGTGTCAAATAGCTATAGAACATTAAATTAGGGGTCTTTATTGAGTAAATAGACCATAAATATGTTATTGGCTGTCAAGGAGACAAAAATATTGTATGGTCAAAGTTAGGTAAAATGTTGGTGACTAATTTGACCAAAAATAAAAAAAATAAGGAGCAAAAGATATCAACTCTCATCTTCCTCCTCTTGACCAAAAAATACCAGCAAAATAAGGGTTTTGGAAGCTTGAAATTTCAGCAACTTTTTACCTTTGCAAGTAAGTGATTTTGATGGTCTTTCTTGATGATTTTTGTACTTTTGGGGCCCTTGTAGCTTAAGCTAACTTATGAGAGGGCTATTTTGCATAATGGCTGAGAGTCTAGGGTTTTTCCATGATAGTAACCATGTTGATTTCTTAAATTTCATGGAATAAAATGAATCAGGGTTGTTAAACAAACAACTCTTATGAAAGGATTTTTATGGAAACATCTAAAATGGACCATCTTTTGAAGATGAGAAGATGAGCGATAAGTATGAGTAATAATTGGAATTTTGAGGGGCTTCTAGTATAAAAAGAATTTCTCTAGGCTTGGTTAGTGAGAAAATTTGATAAAAATCTATTGACGAGCCTAGGGGTAAAATAGTAATTTTGTGAAAGTCTAAGGGCAAAATGGTCATTTTGAAAAAATATGAATTTTGAAATGCATTGATTAATATGATGATTAGATTAATGAATTTTTATCATTTTAGATCAAGAAATACAAAATTCAGGCCTAGACCGGGGAAAGACCAAGTAAGTAGATTAAATCCAACTAATCGCCCGCTTTTTGTATACCGAGGTAAGTTGTATGTAAGTAAGGAAACTTTATCGTTATAATGTGCTGAATGATCAATTTTGTATTATATGGTTGAATATGATTATGAAAAATGCATGATGAAATTAATGTAGTAAATTCTCAGTTGAACCTAGGAGTAGATTGGATATCCATCCATGACATTTGGGCGATATGTGTGCCAGTGTAAGACCATGTTTGGAACATGGCGTTAGCCACGATATGGAAGTCAGTGTAAGACCATGTTTGGAACATGGCATCGGCGATGTTGTGAGAGTCAGTGTAAAACCATGTCTAGGACATGGCATCGGCCACATTATGAGAGCGAGTGTAAGACCATGTCTGGGACATGGCATCAGCCACATTATGAGAGCGAGTGTAAGACCATGTCTGGGACATGGCATCAGGATTTGGACAAGAACTAGTGTAAGACTATGTCTGGGACATGGCATCGGCCTCGACGTGTGAGCCAGTGTAAGACCATGTTTAGAACATGACATCGGCAATTCACCCTCTTGTGTAAAGCTTGTCAGATATCCTTTAGTATTCCAAATGGTTTCACGGGTTATTTTACAGCCTATGACAATGATATGGAATGATATAATCATGTTGTGAGTGGTACAGGTTCTTATTTGAAACTCATGAGCTATGAGTCTAGTTATGTTGCCTTGATGGTAAGAATAACATGAGTAAGTTCTAGCTATGAAAATGATTTTGGGACGATATTGTAATCCTTGGCTTATACTTGTGATATATAAGCATGTAGTGATATTTACCTTTGTTCACTCATAAATGTTGTGTGAATTATAATATGCATGGTTGATGTTGTTACTTATTTATATGCAACTTACTAAGCTTTATGCTTACTCCCTCTCATTTCCATTTTCTTATAGAGCCGCCAAGCTAGTATCGAGGATTAAGAAATGTCGGAGGCATTGATCACACTATCACCTGAAGCTTTTGGTATAACTAGTTTAATATTTTGATTGTGGCATGTATATGGACTTGAATCTTTTGTTTAGTGTCTTGTTAGTTTAGCTACAAGTGTTGGATCATACGATGGATGTGATATTCATTTTGTATAGGCCATTAATGTTGGCTAATATTGATTATTATTAAATGCATTTGATGCAAATTTCTCATGGTTGTGGTTGTTTTGGTTATATGTGATATGCTTGGATGGGTTTTGGTTGATGTTGTGTAGGTTGGTGCAAGTAAAGGTGGCAAAAAGGCTTGGTAAATATCCTAGTTTTTGTCCACACGGACAGACACACGGGTGTGTGTCTAGACCGTGTGTGACACACGGCTTGCACCATGGGCGTGTGGTAAGGCCGTGTGTCCCCTGCACCTAAGGTTGGCAAAACAAAATGGCCAGAAGTAACCACACGGGCGGAGACACGACCGTGTGTCCCAACCGTGTGGAGGACACAGCCTAGTACATGGGCATGTACCATGGCTGTGTGCCCTTAAGGGGTTGCTGACGTCAGAAATCGAATGTCATGGTTTTTTCACACGGGCTAAAACACGGGCGTGTCATGGCCGTGTGGGAGACACGGGTCATAGACACGGGATTGTGCCGAACCGTGTGAAAAAATCTGTAGGTTCAAATCAAAAAATAAATTTGTACAGGCTAGGGACATGGGCGTGTCGCGATATGTTCAGGCCGTGTGAGCCACACGGGCCTTCAACATGGCCATGTTAAATAGGCACACGTGTGTGTTGCCCTTCCAAACAAGCGTGTGCCTCTATCAGCTTGAAATTTTACAAAGTTTTCTAGAGTGCACAGATTAGTCCCGAATCAATTCCAAAGTGTGCTCGGGGCCTCGTAGGCCTATAGTCGGGACATTAAGGTATTGTGAAAAGTTTTAATTTGGAGCGGAATTTCATATCTAGGAAATGTATGTTTGTATGTGTTTAAGTCCGATAACACGTCGTATATTGTTTTGGCGTTGAACTCGAGTAAATGGTGTTACATTTAGTGGTATCAGAGCTATTGTTTAGTCGATTCTTAGACTAACCTAGCATGAGTATGAGTCTAGCTATACATGCCATAAATATATTGTGATAGTGTGATGACTCCTGACAAATTAAAATTGTGTTTTCATATAGTAAATGGATCCCGATAGAGCAATGGCAGACGATGTGGAGAGTAACGCGTCGGCTCCCGCTGAAGGGACCGCACCAGTAGAGAGTGGGCTAGTGACAATGAGTTAGGGCGGAGGGGCTAGAGAAGCCTACCTCCATATGATGGATGTCTAGTATTCGAAGTTTATTCGTGCAAATCCGAACACTCCACCTCCCCCACCCCCTTCAATCCTTCAACTTAACCCCATAACGCCCCAAGGGGTGGAGATGTTAAGAAGGGAGAAACCTCCGGTTGACAGAATTTAGAAGCAAGGGGCAAAGGAATTTAGAGCGAACATAGATGATGACCTTGAGAGGGCAGAGTTCTGGCTAGAAAGTACCATTAGGAAATTCGATGAGTTGTCTTGCACACCTGAGGAGTGCATGAAGTGTGTTGTGTCACTCCTACGAGACTCGGCCTACCAATGGTGGTACAGCATTATTTCGGTGGTACCAAGGGAAAGGATTACATGAGAGTTCTTCCAAGAGGAATTTTGAAAGAAGTGTATTAGTCTGAGGTTTATAGATCAAAAGAGGAAGGAATTTCTAAAATTAAAGCAAGGCCAAATGTCAGTAACAGAGTATGAGTGTGAGTTCGTGAGGCTCAGCAAATACGCTAGGGAGTGCATATCTACTGAAGCCATCATGTACAAGAGATTTGAGGACAGATTGAACGAAGACATCCGATTATTGGTTGGCATCTTAGAGTTAAGGGAATTTGTGATGCTGGTTGAAAGAGCTTGCAAGGTAGAATAAATGACCAAAGAAAAGAGAAAAGCTGATATTGAGTCTCGTGACTCAAAGAAAAGACAGACAGGGAAATCGCACCAGTCCTCATCTAAGAGATTGAGAAACTTTACTACTCGATGGAATGCTTCAATGGGATTCTTGAATAGAAGTAAGAATAAGTAGTACACGGCGTCTAAGGCTCTAACCACTTTTATTGCGAGTGTTGGTAGTGTTGGTAGTGATGCTAGCTTAGAAATATGTGAGAAAGGGTTGCGAAGCTTATTTAGCCTATATACTTGACACGAAAGTGATTGAAAAGAAGATTGAATTAGTGCTAGTTGTTTGTGAGTATTCAGATGTGTTTCCTGATGAGTTATCGGGTTTACCACCAATCCGAGAGGTTGAATTTGGTATTGAATTAATGTCAGGGACTATTCCGATTTTGATAGCTCCATATAGAATGGCCTCGACAGAGTTAAAAGAGTTGAAAGCTCAGTTGTAAGAATTGACGAATAGAGGTTTTGCTAGACCGAGTTATTCTCCCAGGGGTGCACCAGTTTTGTTTGTGAAAACAAAGACGAAACTATCAGAATGTGCATCGATTATCGACAACTCAATAAAGTGACAATCAAGAACAAATATCCTTTACCGCAGATAGATGATTTGGTTGATCAGCTAAAAGGAGCTACCGTATTTTCAAAGATAGATATGAGATCAGGTTACTATCAGTTGTGAGTAAAAGATTCAGACATTCTGAAAACTGCATTAAGAATGAGGTATGGAAACTATGAGTTTTTAGTTATGCCTTTCGGATTAACAAATGCACCTGTTGTTTTTATGGATTTGATGAACAGAATTTTCAGATAATATTTAGAACGATTTGCTGTCATATTCATTGATGAAAATTTGATATATTCACATGATGAAATTAAACATGCCGAGCATTTGAGAATAGTGCTACAGACTTTATGAGAAAAGCAGTTATATGCGAAGTTTAGCAAATGTGAATTTTGGTTATGCGAAGTTGGTTTTCTGGGTCATATTGTATCAACATCTGGTATTCGAGTTGATTCGAGCAAGATTTTAGCCATGTAACACCCCTAACCCGTATCCGTCGCCAGACTAGGGTTACGAGATATTACAAAACAAAAACACAATTTAAAACGATCACATACACGCAGTTGCATTAACTTTTTTTTAAAACATATAATAGTTTCAATAGCCAATTAAATTACTAATACCACAGGGATGAATATACTTTTAATTCAAACTCATAATACATGCAGATATACAGACTTCGTTACACTTTAGTCACATACTATAACCATACACAATTGGATTACGCAAAATGTAATACTTATCATTATTTGATAAAAATCAAATCAAATTTGGCATCCATTTAATATTAAGTTAAACACTTATTCACCATATAAAACACATATAATTATTATAATTTATTATTGCACATGCCTTTATTCACCAAGTCATACTTCTATACATGTAGCCAAGACAAGTTTGTTCTTAACTATTACTCACTCACAGTTCAAATCAATTAACTTACAATTCTATATACTTCAAATGTTTAATTCATTATACATATTATATAATAAAATGTTCCAACATTTAATATGCTACAGCTGGATATAACATACTATAACCACCCATGTTAATCACATTTACCGAACTACATTATAAAAGAAATTAATGATTCCCTATAACATACCCAACTTGTCACTATTGGATCAAACATTAATTAGCTACTACAACCGAATTTAAACAGCTTAAACTCATCCAAAAATATGCATGCATAACTCAACTAGTTAACTGAAAATAATTATTAACTACAGAAGATTATTTCTATAATTTCGAAACATTACCCATATATAGACATATACAAAATGTAAACACTTCATACTATGTATCAAATATATTAAGTCAAATTATCATATACAAAAACATTTATATAAGCAATGCTAGTCACAAATAAATCATAACCTTCTTATTCATTTCCATCTCATAGCCGAATATACCAAAATATTATTGAAATAGTTTCAAACTAATTCATGTATGTTTTACCTATTCAAAACCTTGACCGAATCAGTTTGTTATGCTATGAAAATGTATACACATAACGATCATTGCACCATCCATTTCTAAATTTACCAACCATTATCAAACCATTACTAACAGATATAGCCTTTAACATATAAATCATTCTTGCATAGCATGTAGCATTATAACCAAAGGTGAACTCAAGCCACAATCCAAAAATACAGTAAAAAATTATCAATACCAAGATCACAAAACATTATAACTAAGCCCACATTAAATAAACCTAAACATAAAAAGCAAGCCATTTTCGCATGGCTAATATACAAGCATATTCAAAATAATTAATCCTAGAGCCAGTCTATACATGCCATAATTTAAGTTTAGCTTATAAGGTACCAAAATAGTAGATAGTGTGATGAACTTGGCTGATAATCCCTGAGCTTGTAGCTTGACTCCAAAATCCATAAAATAGAGTAACATAACACACAGAGTAAGCTATCATAGCTTAGTAAGCCATAAGCAAATAAACAATCTAGTAATATAACCAACTCATTTTAAATTTAACTGAATTATAACTAGCATTAGTATGCTCAGTCTCAACCTACCAATTTCATACATGATATTTCATTTCTATACAAAATTCCTACCTTGGCTGAATGCCTATATAACCAATATAAGTAATTCATATTTCATTTACAAAGCCAAGATATCATTAAACAATCAAATATACATATACTCATAAACACCACTCAAGCATCATAATATATCATTATGTACACATTACCAAAATGGCTGAATACACATGAATACATCAATAAACATATCACCTATCATTTTGACCACAATCACAATATATATACCTTATCAAGTTCGATTACAATTTTATAATTCACATTGCATATTTACTTCATAAGTCATTTGTACCAAACATTAAATACTTACTTACCTTACCTTGAATAGGTAACAAGTTAATCCATACCTGGCATATAGCTCATTTTACACATTCAAACATAGCTTATCATTGCCCGATGAACCATTCAGAATCGGATAAGACACTCGGATAATCACATAAAATGTACAATGCCAACGTCCCAGACGTGGTCTTACATGTAGCCACATACTGATGCCACTGTCCCAGACAGGGTCTTATTCGTAAACACATATAGGAATCACATATCGATGCCATGGTCTTACTCGCACACATATGTCAGAATCCTATGTCACGACATATGTATCCTAACTATTCCTAAGGTTCATACGGGACTTTCGGACGTCATAACTCGATCAAAATGAAGTCATCACATAATTGCCAAGCTTAATAACATTCGACTATTACATATACAAAATCATATATTTCAATTCAGCACATATACTTTGCATTTGATTAAATTTAAGTACGTCTATTGGCTTATAAACTTACCTCGGACAACGGAAAATTAGTACGGATCGACTAGTCGACAACTTTCATTTTCCCCCGATCCAAATTTGATTTCTTTGGTTCTTAATATAAAAATATTCAAATTAGGCTCATTCAAACATATTTTCATTCAATTTAGTCTAAAAACACATAAATGGGCAAATTACCATTTTACCCCTAACATTTACAATTCTTACAATTTAGTCCCTATTGAATAAAACATATTCAAAATTTTCCTATACCATGTTTGGACGAATCTTACCCATTATCATACAAGTCCATATATTTCATTTATTTCACATTTTAGTCCCTCAAATTATTATTTTTGCAATTTAGTCCTAATTACTCAAAATCATCAAAAACTCCAATACAAAACATGTTAATCTAAAACATATCTTTCGTATTTCATCATCAAACAAAAAAAATCACAAGCTATCAACAATGGCATAACTCAAAATACTCATCAAAATAAAAAATTAAAGCTTGGGTCTTGAAGATTACTAAGCAACGATCTCAAAAACGTAGAAATTATAAAAAACCGAACAAAATCTAACCTTGATTGAGATTTACAAAGTTCCGAACCCTAGCCTTTGTTTTCTTCTTTTTTCTTTGTCTTAGTTTCGGTGTATGAAAAAAGATAATGATATGAATATGACTTATTTTATGTTTATTATATGATATTTTATAATATATTATTTCATTTACAATTTTAACTTTAGTTAAAACATTATGCTATCACATTTTAATGTCCTTAGCCGTCCACTTATATTGCTAATGGTCTATTTTCAACTTAAGGATTTCCATTTAATAAGCCATTAACAATTTTCCCCTTTATGCTTTTAACTATCAAATTTTTAATTTACGCAATTAAGTCCTTTTATTTAATTGGATACTTAAACGGAAAAATTAAATCACGAAAATTTCACAGATATAAATTCACACAAAATAAACTCAAAAAATAATTTTTAAATATTTTTCTGACTCAAATTCGTGGTCCTGAAACCACCGTTTCGATTAGGGTCTAAATCGGGCTGTTACAACTCTCCCCCTTAGGGATTTTCGTCCCAAAAATCTTACCAGTGAATAGGTTCGGATAGCGTTCCCTTATTGCATCTTCTGGTTCCCACGTTGCTTCCTCAAAACCGTGTTTATGCCACAATATTTTAACTAACAAAATCTTCTTATTTCGTAACTCTTTAATCTCGTGAGCCAGAATACGAATTGGTTCTTCCTCATACGTCATATCGGGATTAATCTCAATCTTAGAGGGACTTATCGCATGCGAAGGGTCAGATCGATATCTACGAAGCATCGAGACATGGAATACATTGTGGATCTTTCCTAACTCAGGTGGCAACAACAATCTGTAAGCAACTGGCCCGATACGCTCTATAACCTCATACGGCCCAATGAATCTCAGACTCAATTTGCCTTTGCGACCAAATCTGAGTATTTTCTTCCATGGTGAGACTCTCAAAAAGACTTTATCGCCGATCTGGTACTCTATATCTTTATGTTTCAAGTCCGCATATGATTTCTGACGATCTGATGCTGCTTTTAAACTTTCACGGATTACTTTTACTTTCTATTCAATTTCCCTGATCAAATCGACCCCGTGTATCTTATTTTCACTGAGCTCAGTCTAGTACAATGGTGTACGACACTTGCGGCCATACAAAGCCTTATAAGGTGCCATTTTGATACTAGATTGAAAGCTGTTAGTATACGCAAATTCAATTAGAGGTAGGTATCGTTCCCACGTACCTTCAAACTCGAGAATGCAACATCTCAACATATCCTCAAGTATCTGAATGATTCGATCAGACTGGCCATCTATTTGCAGATGGAAAGCAGTGCTGAAATGTAATTTCGTACCTAGTGCATCTTGCAGTTTCTTCCAAAATCGCGATGTAAACCTCAGATCTCTATCCGAAACAATAGATATAGGCACACCATGTAATCTCACAATCTGAGAAACATACAATTCAGCCAGCTTATCAAGCGAGTAATCTGTACATATCAGAACAAAGTGAGCCGATTTAGTCAATCTATCTATAGCAACCCAGATTGCGCCTTTCTTGCTCGGTGTCAACGGTAAACCAGATACAAAATTCATAGTAACTCTGTCCCATTTCCACTTAGGTATCATAATCGACTGAAGTAATCCGGAAGGTACCTAATGCTCGGCCTTTACTTTTTGACAAACTAAACATCTTGCAACAAAGTCAGAAATGGCTCGTTTAATACCATGCTACCAATAAAGCTGTTTCAGATCATTATACATCTTTGTACTACCTGGGTGAACAGATAACCGCTATGAGCTTCATTCAAAATCATCTGAATCAACTCTGAATTCCTCGGTACACATATTCAGTTATTGAATCTCAAACAGTCATCAGCATCAAATTTGAATTCTGAATCAGCATCCATATCACACTGAGCTCGTTTTGCTAGTAATTCATTATCAATCTTCTGGGCATCACAAATTTGTTGAACAAATAACGATCTTGTTTTCAATTCACTATTATCGAACCATCTTCAGACATAGCCATATGCGCATTCATTGCATGCAAAGTAATTAGTGATTTTCGGCTTAAAGCATCAGCAACAACATTAGCCTTTCCCGGGTGATAGTCAATCACCAGTTCGTAGTCTTTTAGCAATTCTAACCATCGACGTTGTCTCAAATTTAGATCTTTCTGAGTCATCAAATATTTTAGACTTTTATGATCAGAATAAACATGACATTTCTCACCGAACAAATAATGGCGCCATATCTTTAATGCAAACACAATAACTGCCAATTCTAAGTCATGTGTTGGATAGTTCCTTTCATGTGGCTTTAATTGTCTCGAGGCATAAGCTATCACTCTGCCTTCCTGCATAAAAAAACAGCCCAAACCATTTAAATATGCATCACTATAAATAACAAATTCTTTACCTGATTCTGGATAAACTAGCACTGGAGCTTCAGTCAAAAGGGCTTTCAATTGATCAAAGCTTTTCAGACACTTCTCTGACCACTCGAACTTAACATCTTTCTACAATAGCTTCGTCGTTAGGGTTGCAATCATAGAGAAACCTTTCACGAACCGCCTATAATAACCATCAAGTCCCAGAAAGCTTTAGACTTCAGAAACATTCTTCGGTGGTTTCCAATCAAGTATGGCTGAAATTTTGCTCATATCAACTCGAATACCTGATGCTGATACTACATGGCCCAGAAAACTAACTCCACTTAACCAGAACTCACATTTATTAAATTTTGCATACAATTGCTTATCTCGCAAGGTCTACAACACAAGTCTCAAATGTTCGGCATGTTCAGCTTCATCTCGAGAGTAGATCAGAATGTCATCTATAAACACAACCACAAACCGGTCCAAATACGGTCTGAAGATCCGATTCATCAAATCCATGAAAACAGCAGGTGCATTACTGAGTCCGAATGGCATAACCAAAAACTCGTAGTGTCCGTACCTTGTTCGGAAAGCAGTCTTTGGTACATCGGAGTTTTAACTTGTAACTGATAGTAGCCTGAACTCAAATCTATCTTTGAAAATATTGTAGTCCCTTTCAGTTGGTTAAATAGATCGTCAACCTGTGGAAACGAATACCTATTTTTTATAGTCACCTTATTAATCTGTCTATAATCAATGCACATTCTCATAGTTCCATCTGTCTATAATCAATGCACCCCACAGAGAGAAACTTGGTCGTGCGAAACCTCTATCTGTCAATTCTTGCAACTGAGCTTTCAGTTCTTTTAATTCTGTAGGTTCCATTCTGTACAGAGCTATGGATATTAGAGTCATCCCAAGCATTAACTCAATACCAAACTCTACTCCCCGAATAGGTGGTAAACCGGGTAATTCTTCGGGAAACACATCTGAATACTCACATAAAATAGGTACTGATTCAATGTTTCTTTTGGCCACTTTACTATCATGTACATAGGCAAAATAAGCTTCACACCCTTGTCTCACATATTTCTGAGCTAGCATTGAAGAAATTACTGCTGATAAACCATACAAATCACTAGATTCAATCCAAATAATCTCATCATTCTGGCTCCGTAAATCAATAGTCTTCCTCTTGTAGTTTACAACAGCATCATGTAATGTCAACCAGTCCATATCCAGAATTATATTGAACTCATCAAATGGTAGCAACATCAAATCAGCCGAAAAACACAGATCTCAAACCATCAAGGGACAATTCTTACACACTTTGTCAACCATAACACACCGGCCCAAGGGGTTTGACACTCTAATCACAAGCTCAGTAGACTCAAGAGGTAGAGCCTTGCTGAATAATAAAGTTCCACACACATAAGAATGTGTAGAACCAGAATCAATCAATGCAATTACATTAGTATCATAAAGAGTGAATCTACCAGTAATGACATCTGGGGATGAAGCCTTCTCTTGTGCACGAATAGCATAGGCTATGGTAGGTGCACGAGCCTCAGATCTGACTGCTGTATCTTTAGTCCCTCGCTGAATGCCACTCGCATTACCAGCATTTCTGGGTGGTCTACCTCGTGCTGCAGTATTACCCGATCTCGTATTCTGCACTGGATTTTCCTCAGCCAACACTGGGCAATCACGAATATAATGATCTGTCGATCCGCATTTAAAACAGGCCCGATCATGCAATCTACAACTGTCGGGGTGTCATTTACCACAATGTTTACACTCGGGTTGATTTGATCTGACATTACCTACACTCGCTACTGAAGTAGTTCTCGAGCTCACTGGTGGTCTATTCTGATACCGTTTGGAGTAACCCGAATTGGCTTTAGAACGACTGAAATCATCTTGGAACTTCTTTGATGCAGACTGGAATGACTTACCAGATGTTCTTTTACGTGCATCTCTAGCTTCAAAGTCAGCTTTTCTTTTCTCTTTCCCGAGCTCTTTAGCTTTGCAAGCTTGCTCAACCAGTACCACGAACACTTTTATCTCAAGTATGCCAACTAGCAGTTTAATGTCTTCATTCAGCCCATCTTCAAATCTTTTACACATTATGGCTTCAGTGGAAACACACGCTCGGGCATATCGACTGAGTCTCATGAATTTTCGCTTGTACTCTGTCACTGTCATCTGACCCTGTTTCAGCTCCAGAAATTCTTTACGCTTCTGATCAATAAATCTCAAGCTGATATATTTCTTACGAAACTCAGTCTGAAAGAATTCCTAGGTCACCTACTCTCTCGAAACTACTGATACTAAGGTATTCCACCAGTGGTATGCTGTGTCTCGAAGCAAGGATATGGCACACTACAAACATTCATCTGGGGTACAGGACAGCTCATCAAACACACGGATGGTATTATCAAGCCAGAACTCAACCCGCTCAGTATCATCATCATCAGTAGCTTTAAACTCTTTAGCCTCATGTTTTCTGATTTTATCAATATGTGGCTTATACAATCTCAACGGATCGCTTACTTGAGGTACAACAGGCATCGAAGATGGATTAATCGAGGGTGGAGGTTGTTGTGCAGCCAGGTTAGTCCAGATATATTAGGTAAACCAGTCATTCATCATTTGATAGAATGCTTGTTTAGCCTCACTTTCTTGATAACTCGAAGTCAGTCGAGAATCAGTTGGCATTATCCTTTACGCGGGAGCAGGCACTACACTCTCGACATCATCAGCTACGGCTCTGTCGGGATCCATTTACTATATGAAAACACATTTTCAAACGTCAGAAGTCATCACACTATCGTAGTATATAATATGGCATGTATAGCTAGACTCACAAATGCTATGTTAGTCTTAGAATCGACTAAATCGTAACTCTGATACTAATAAAATGTAACACCCTTAACCCATATCTGTCACCGGACTAGGGTTACGAGATATTACCAAACAAAAACACAATTTAAAACGATCACATACACACACTTGTATTAACTTTTTTTAAAACATATAATAATTTCAATAGCCAATTAAATTACTAATACCACAGGGATGAATATAATTTTAATTCAAACTCATAATACATGAAGATATACAGACTTCATTACACTTTAGTCACATACTATAACCATACACAATTGGATTACGCAAAATGTAATACTTATCATCATTTGATAAAAATCAAATCAAATTCGACATCCGTTTAATATTAAGTTAAACACTTATTCACCACATAAAACACATATAATTATTATAATTTATTGTTGCACATGCCTTTATTCACCTAGTCATACTTCTATACATGTAGCCAAGACAAGTTCGTTCTTAACTATTACTCACTCACAGTTCAAATCAATTAACTTACAATTCTATATACTTCAAATGTTTAATTCATTATACATATTATATAATAAAATGTTCCAACATTTAATATGCTACAGTTGGATATAACATACTATAACCACCCATATTAATCACATTTACCGAACTACATTATAAAATAAATTAATGATTCCACATAACGTACCCAACTTGTCACTATTGGATCAAACATTAATTAGCTACTACAACCGAATTTAAACAGCTTAAACTCATCCAAAAACATGCATGCATAACTCAACTAGTTAACTGAAAATAATTATTAACTAAAGAAGATTATTTCTATAATTTCGAAACATTACCCATATATAGACATATACAGAACGTAAACACTTCATACTATGTATCAAAATATTAAGTCAAATTATCATATACAAAAACATTTATATAAGCAATGCTAGTCACAAATAAATCATAACCTTCTTATTCATTTCCATCTTATAGCCGAATATACCAAAATATTATTGAAATAGTTTCAAACTAATTCATTTATGTTTTATCTATTCAAAACCTTGACTGAATCAGTTTGTTATGCTATGAAAATGTATACACATAGCGATCATTGCACCATCCATTTCTAAATTTACCAACCATTTTTAAATATTTCACAGATATAAACAGAAAATAATTTTTAAATATTTTTCTAACTCAGATTCGTGGTCCTGAAACCACTGTTCCGATTAGCGTCTAAACCGAGCTGTTACAAGCCATTTTGGATTGGAAGCCTTTGAGAAATGTTTCGTGAGTTTGCAATTTTCTTGGACTTGCTGGTTATTATCGAAGGTTTGTAAAAGGCTTTTCAATAATCACACTCCGTTGACGAATCTACTTCAAAAAGATGTGAAATTTGAATGGTCTAAAAAGTGTCAGAAAAGTTTTGATCAGTTGAAAGCCCTACTGACTAAAGCTCTGGTGTTAGTACAGCCAAAATCAGGTAAAGAATTTTTGATTTACAGTGATGCTTCGTTTAACGGTTTGGGCTGTGTTTTGATGTAGAAAGGCAAAGTCATAGCCTATGCTTTGAAATAGTTAAAGCCGCATGAAAAGAACTATTCAATGCACGACCTTGAGTTAGCTGCGATTGTATTTGCTTTGAAGATTTGGTGCCACTATCTGTTTGGTGAGAAATGTCACATTTATTCTGATCACAAAAGCTTAAAATATTTGATGACTCAGAGAGATCTGTACCTGTGACAGAGAATATGGCTAGAATTGCTGAAAGATTATGAGCTTGTTATTGATTAGTTGCTGATGCTTTGAGCCAGAAATCATTATTTGCTTTGCGTGCGATGAATACTCAGTTAACTTTGTCTGATGATGGTTCGATTTTAGCAGAGTTGAAATCGAGACTATTATTTATTTTGCAGATTTATGAGGCTCAGAACATTGATAATGAATTATTAGCAAAACAGGTTCAATGTAATTTAAATACTGATTCAGAATTTCCAGTTGATAATGATGGCTGTTTGAGATTTCGAGGTCAGATTTGTGTTCTAAGAACTCCAGAGTTGATTTAGATGATTTTGAAGGATGCTCATAATAGTCGTCTATCTGTTCATCTGTAAAGTACTAAAATGTATAATGATCTGAAATAGCTTTATTGGTGGCATGATATGAAAGGAGATATCTTAGAATTTATTTCAGAATGCTTAATTTGTCAGCAAGTTAAAGTTGAACATCAAGCTTTGTCTGGGTTACTTCAACCAATTATGGTTCCTGAGTGGAAAAGGAACAGAATCACGATGGATTTTGTATTGAGTTTACCTCTGTCACCGAGTAAGAAAGATGCAATCTGGGTTGTTGTTGATAGATTGACTAAGTCGGCTCATTTCATTTCGGTTTGCATAGATTATTCACTTAATAAGCTTGTTGAGTTGTACATTTCCCAGATTATGAAATTGCATGGAGTACCTATTTCTATTGTTTTAGATAAAGATCTGAGGTTCACGTCACACTTTTAGAAGAGACTACAAAAGGCATTAGGTACGAAACTACACTTTAGCATTTCTTTTCACCCACAGATAGATGGTCAATCTGAATGGATTATTCAGATACTCGAGGATATGTTGAGATGTTGTATTCTTGAGTTTGAAGGTACGTGGGGACGATACTTGCCATTGATTGAATTTGCATATAATAATAGCTTTCAATTGAGTATCAAAATGGCTCCTTACGAGGATTTATACGGTCGAAAATGTAGAACACCATTGTACTGGCCAGAGTTTAGTGAGAATAAGATTCACGGGGTTGATTTGATCAAAGAAACAGAAGAAAAAGTGAAAGTAATTCGAGATAGTCTAAAAACAGCTGCAGATCGTCAAAAATCGTATGCAGATTTAAAAAGAAAAGATATTGAGTTTTAGATCGGTGACAAAGTGTTTTTGAAAGTCTCACCATGGAAGGAAGTGCTTCAATTTGGTAGAAAATGCAAGCTGAGTCTGAGGTTCTTTGGGCTGTATAAGATTATCAATCGTATCGCGCCGGTTGCTTATAGATTGTTGTTGCCACCAGAGCTAGAAAGGATTCATAATGTATTTCATGTATTGATGCTTCGATGATACAGATCCGATCCTTCACATGTGATTTCTCTATCTGAGATTGAGTTTCAGTCTGATATGTCTTATGATAAAGAACCAAAACAAATTTTAGCTCGAGAGATCAAAGAGCTGAGAAATAAAAGAATAGCGTTAGTGAAAGTATTGTGGCATCAACAAGGAGTTGAAGAGGCTATGTGGGAGCCCGAAGATGCTATGAGATAGCAATATCTAAATCTGTTCAACAATAAGATTTTCGGGGACGAAATCTCTAAGGGGGAGAGTTGTAACAGCCCAGTTTAGACCCTAGTCAGAATAGTGATTTTGAGACCACAAATTCGAGTTAGAAAAATATTTTAATATTATTTTCTGTGTTTACAGTATGTGGCTAAACATGTGTGGAAGTTTCGTATGAAAATTTAATCGTTTGTGTGCTTAATTTGATAAAAGGACTTAATCGTAGAAAATGCAAAAGTGGCCTTATATATGTTAAAGTGTTTATTTGATATGGATTTTATAATGTGAGGTCCTTATTATGTTATTAGACCATTGATAAGGTTAATGGACATTAGTGACCATCCATTAAGTTGATTTTTAAATGGTTTAGTAAGGTTAAAATTGGAAATTGATTATTAAGGTTATATTAATAAAACAAAAGCCACAATTCATATTATTTTCATCTCATTTTGCTGAAATAAAAGAAAGAAAGGCTAAGGTTCTTGTGTTTTGATATTCGGCTATTTCCAAGCTTAATTAATGTATGGTTTTGACTCGTTTTTGATAATTTCTACGTTTTTCTGATCGTTGCTCTGTATACTATCATGCCCATGTTTGAATTTTTGGAAATTTTTGATGATTTTGAGTTGACCCATTGTTGATAATGTGACTTTTATGAAGTTTGATGATAGTAAATGGAATATATGTGTTAGATTACTATGTTTTGTATTGGGATTTTTGATGAATTTGAGTATTTTGGACTAAATTATGAAAATGAGAAATTAAGGGACTAAAATGTGAAATAAATGATAAATATGGGCTGATAGGGACCATAAAAAATTCGGCTAAGGCATGGTTTTGATGAATTTTATATATTTGGTGTTTTGTACAATAAGGACTAAAATGTCAAAATGTGTAATTTTAGGGGCTAAAGTGCAAAAATGCCCAAAGACGTGTTTGTGTATTAAATTGAATGTTCTGGTGATTAAATGAGTTAATTTTGAATACATATAGATCAAGAAAGGAGAAATTTAGACCTATATCGAGGTAAAAACAAAGTGCTCGATTAATCGACTAATATCGTCATTTTTACGTCCGAGGTAAGTTCGTGTATAATACATATTGTTTGTATAATGTTTGTATGTGATGAAATAAATAGAAATGAGATTGAGAAGTTGGAATATGTGAAATGAGAATCGAAGTTGAGGCACTAAGTGTGTGAGAAATGAAATAGCTACGGCTATTAAAAATGGCACTGAGTGTGCAAGAATATAACAACAATGGCTGAATAAATGGCACTATGTGTGTGATACTGATATAAGTTCAGTTTAATTAAATGGCACTAAGTGTGCGATATTATTATAGCTTCAGCTAATTAATTGGCACTAAGTGTGTGAGTTCATTGAATGTTCAAGTATGATGGAATGAAGTAGTGCATTGAGCATCGAAGTGATAAATGTGATAGATAAGAACGTGATGATACAGGTATGTACGGAACCTATGTGGTTGATGATATTGAGTATAAAGTAGATGAAAGATTATGTAAATGAATGATGAGATGAGTTGCATTAAATGTTAGCTAATTGATAGAATTTTTATTTTAACTGATGAGTTAAATGTGTTATATCATGAACTTACTAAGCTTTAAAGCTTATTGTGTGAAATGTTCTCTGTTTTACAGTGTTATAAAGCTAACTTGAATCCAGGGATTGTCAGTGACTCACTCACTCTATCGAATATCTATTTTGGTACCATTTTAAGAGTTGTATATATGGTATGTGGCATGTATAGGCTAGAAGTATTTAGTATGTTTTGTGATGTGAATATCTAGTCATGAGATTTGGCTTGTAAATGTTGGTATGTATGGCCTTTTAAGTTGGCCTAAATGGTATAGGTAAGTTACATGATAAATATAATGTTTATGTGATGGTTTGAATATGGAATGTTGAATTGGTAAGTTTTGTGGTATGAAGTATGTGATAAAATGATGAGTTTATGTATTTGGAGCTTATGCAAGTTGTGATCATTTTGGTACATTGATTTGGTATATTGGTTGTGAAATTGAGTAGTGAATTGGATGGTAATTGAATGGCATGATATATATATATATATAAATTGATTGATTTGGTTGCCTATGAATGTATGCAAATAATGCTAAAATGTTGTGGTTTTGGAATGCTTAAGATAGGTGGGAAATGTGGCTAAAACCAAGCCTAATTTCACCCCACACGGTTGAGCACACAGACGTGTGTCTTGACTGTGTGTCTATTGTAATTTAGCTATTTAAGTCAATCTCAAGGACGGCCTAGACACACGGGCGTGTCTGGTGGCCGTATGAGGCACACAGCCTTAGTACATGGGTGTGTGTGGCCATTTCGAAGGGTACACAGGCTAGACACACGGGTGTGTGGTTGGCTGTGTAAGCCAAGTTAGTTTCGACCACGGCCAAAGCACACGGGCATGTCTAATGCTGTGTGAGGCACACGGCCTGTTCAGACAGGCGTGTGACCTTTATAACTTAGAAAAATGTTTAAGTTTTGGAAAGATTTGTATGTGCTCGGTTTAGTCCCGACTCCTTTCTAAAGAATGATGTATATGAATTGTTCATAAAATATTTCAATTTGTCTGGTAATGCCTTTAACCCTACTTCAATGACGGATACGGGTTAGGGGTGTAACAAACATCGATAATATGTGGTTTTAATTCTAGTTTTTATAGGTCAAATAAAGAATTCATGAGATCTATCAATTTGAAGCTTAGTTTTGCTCGGAAATGGTAGATCTCAGAACTGTGAGCTAAGTGACTGTTTTAAATTGAATTTAAACTTATATTGATGAAATCAAGAGGTATTTAATGTGAATTTAACAAATCTTTAATGAATTTGAATGGATCGGATGATTTCTATTCTACTTTATTGAAAAATGAACGTGATTTTTTTGGAAAATAAAGATCAGTGTAATTGAATAAAACTAGTAGTATAGATTTGTAATTAAACATTAAGTATGATGTTAGGAAGTAGGAAATAAGGATTAAATTGAGTGGGAGTACGTAAATTAGAGTTTTTGAGGTGTGCGAGGTAAGCTAGCTAAAGAAGTATGAATGGTGAGAGGCTAGGTAGTTTGGAAGGTCGTTTTCCTTTAGATTGATAATAATCTTTTGCATTTGTATGTGTTGTTATGTGAAGCATAAGATCTCAAAAGAGCTTCATCGAGGAAGGACAAAGGCAAACAGAAGCTTACCTAGGCTTGGCAAAGCAAAGAAGCCGTGATAGGTGAGTGCATTACATACTGCAGTCACACATCAAGTATTAACGATGAACTTTGGTGGTGTAAGCATTTAACCTAAGTTCCAGGAGTAAGTATTCATACGTGATTTATAGTGGTTTAACCATTTAACCTAAGTTCCAGAAGTAAGTATTCATACGTGATTTATGCTTATATGTTTGTTGCAATCCTTAATTGTATTGCGAATTATGCCTTATTTATATGAGCTGTGTATTATGAAATTTTATGATATATGCGAGCCATGATATGTGAGCTATGCCATATGCGAATTAAGATTATAAGCGAGCTATGCTTTGATTATGTGAATTGTTGAATAACTACGACCTATGTTGCTTGTAAACTATATCACATGCGAACCATGCTTTACTATGAACTATATGAAATGCAAGTTACATGTATTGTGAATTGTTCTATAATGCAAGCTATATACTACGAACTGTGATATTGTGAGCTATACTATGTGTGAGCTCTACTAAATTGTGAGCCCTATTATAATGTGTACTGCGAATGTGTTTAAATGTGATAAGTTGGCATTGTGAACCTTTGAAACCTTTGAAACCTTTATATTGTGAGAGTTGATTTTATCATACGAGCTTTATGACTTTTTAATTTATTGCGAGCTATTGTGTCTTTGTTATCGTACGAGCCAGAATTCATGTGAGCTATATTTTTGTGTGAACTGTATAGCATGCTCACTTTTAACCTGGTTGACGTGTTCACTTGTAGCATGTTTTGTGCACTCACTGAGCTTTAATAAGCTCACACTCCTTTCCTTCGCTGTATAGAAAAGTAGCTTGCGAGACAATTGCGAAGTGAAATGATCCATTGCAAGGCAAATTTCTTGAGTATATGTCGTGTTTCTAAACCCCAATAAGAAAGGCAACCTGAGACTATTCCAAGGGACTAGATTAGACTTAGATATTTTTAAAAAATTTTGGTGGGATGTAAATTGAAATTTAGGTACTGTTAATTTTGGATTTTTGGATCTTTTATAATGGCTTGATTGAATGATTAAACGTTTGAATTGTGATGGCATGTTCATTTTTTTGTTAAATAGATGGACTAACAAGTATATGCAGACTAAAGAGCTCGCTGAACAAAGAGGTATGTCTTTAATTCTTAAGTATGTTTAAATAAATTTTATAATCTAGTATGTATGAGAAATAGGTTGTGGCATGTTGCGTGAGATAAATGATGAATGTGAGCTATTAATAGACTATTAATTAATTAGGTAAGATCATGTTAGGATCACAAAGTTTATCGATTCATAAAAGGATTAAATGATAACATATGGTAATATTAATCAAATTTGAAATATAGAATTGAGATTTTGCTAAGGCTAGAGCTCGCCACTTGAGAGCAGGGGGTCACAAATGGACTATTCACAAATCAGTCTTTTAATTACGCGATAGTTGGATTGTTTTAGAGCTCGCCAGATTTGGGCTTGCCAGAAATAGGGTTTGCAGGGTTGACTGCGAGCTGTTGAAAGTTTTCTTTATTAGCTCGCCGTAAGGTAGGGTCACAAGTAATGTATGTCTGATTTACATTAAAAAGTTTTGGTTGACTTGATTAGTAGAGCATGTGTTAGGATTTTTCATATGAAATAATATAGTAATTATGGGTGTGTAACACCCCTCACCCGTACCCGATGCCGGGATAGGGTTCGAGGCATTACCGGTAATTCACCTTTACAAACTTACACAATCAGGTTACTGAATTTCGTTCGTAATTTAAAACTTTTCAAACGTGTACACTTTGTCTCTTATCTGAGCCTCAGAGGCCTAAAAACACTCCTAGGGCGATGCGGAACAAAACCGAAATTGTTCGATAGACTTGGGGCACTTTAGGAACTTTTCCCTTAGTTGAAGTGTAACACGCCCGTGGGGCTTAGAACACGCCCGTGTCCTTTTTCCAGTATGCAACACGGCCAAGACACACGCTCGTGGGCTTAGCCCATGTGCTACACTAACTTCAACCTCACCATTTTGTAAAATATAGACGGCCAAGGCACACGCCCGTGTGCTTAGCCCGTGCTCGATGCTGACTTAAAATTTCAGGTGCAGGGGACACACAGTCATAACACACACCCATGGGAGTAGCCAGTGTGTCACACACGGCCTAGACACACGCCCGTGTGTCTACCCATGTGGACCTTGTTAGGCTATTTTCCAAGCCTTAAGTCACCCTCTACTAGCCAATTACATGTATAGATTACTATAGTGCATATTTGGGCTAAATTATCCAATTATAAATATGAAATTTTGATTAACCTCATTGCATGTGAACCTCATGTCATTGGTTTCATACATGCTAAGTTAATTCTTATCTTGTATTTAATGATTTACATGTCTGTTTGACATATTAAGATTGGCTCGTTATTATAACTCATTGCCAATTATAACTAAGCCATCGCATATAAATATAAACAAGCATAGATTTGTAGGGCATATCCTACTTCAAAATGAGCCAATTCCCATAGCCAAATAAAAAAAGATAAACATATTTTTACATGCCTTCATTAGGCAAATCAAATGACATATATAAAAAAATACTCAAAAATCCTATACATGCCATTGGACAAAATAGAAATGTCTTTATACCAAAGCTTGTCTAGTTGATAGTGTGTTGACTCTCCAATCGTCTTCCAATCCTTATGAGTCCTCGAGCTCTGAAAAGCAGGGAAAAGAGAGGGGTAAGCATTTACATGCTTAGTAAGCCCGTATAACTGGAAGGTAAACTTACCAATTATTTAGCATACAACCATATTAAGCAATGAAACCAACAAGCATGAAATGGTTTCCCTAACACATATACTCAATCATCAAGTTAGTTACATAACAATGTACCATGTAATTCATCTTAGATAAGCTCATCATTTAACATATCATCTATACATATTCCTTGTGATAGTCCCATTGAGTTTCTAGGAAATCTCGATGGATCATCCATTTACCATCAATTTGTACGAATGATCGTTTCAGTATGCACTCCCGCGAACCTCACATCTTACGATGGGATTACCAGTCCAGGCTAAATCCCTTATAACGACAAACACCCTTAATGAGCTCGGATCTGAATTACCAGTCCAGGCTAAATTCAGACCCTAATTGGATTACCCGTCTGGGCTAAATCTACAATGCGCACATATTCTTCGGGAGGCTCGATCATTCAAGGAACACCAGTCCAGGCTAGATCCTTTTTATACTTGAGATCTTCGGATTACCAGTCCAGGCTAAATCCTTTTCTACAACACATGCAGGATCTCAAGTCTCATGTAAATCATGGTTTATCCATCGAACTTCCTTTCTAACCTCAACCGAGACAATATCCAACAAATCATTATTAAAGATGCAATTCATGCATTTTCATGCCATCAACAATGCAATTATCATGCATTCACAAAATATACAAATATGCACGTTATAGGTTTACTTCGAGTTATCCAAACTTTCCTTGTATTCGTTTCGGAGCTTTGTTTCGGTTATTCCGAAACCTTGCGTTTACCTCGATCGACCTTCAGAATTTGTTCCTCGAGGTCTATAACAACAAAATTATATTATTAATTCATTAATTACATTTTTCAAGTTTAATTTCTACCCCGATCCAAATGACAGTTTCGCCCCTGACCTTTGACATTTTTGCTATTTAGTCCTTAAGCTCGTATAGTGAAACACATGGAATTTCTATCTTACCCAAGCCTAGCCGAACATTTTTCTCTCTTATGGTAGCCCATATTTTCCATTTTTTTCTCATTTCTACCACACATTTTAAAACATTTGCAAAAAGTTCCCTTTTAGGGGTTTTTCATGAAAATCACTTAGGAAAAGATGTTTATCACACCTTCAACTTTCATACCCCTCCATAATCTAACAAAATACAAGCAACTCATGCATGGGTAAATTTTTAAACATGAACCCTAGCATGAAATATGGGTAGAAATGGAGAGAGTAAGCTGCCAAGATTCCAAAAATACAAAGAACATTAAAAACGGGGCTTAGGAGCCCTTACTATTGAGCTTGGAAAGCTTGAAAACCCTAGCTATGGAGAGCATGAAATTTTCGGCAGCTATGGAAAAGAAGATGGCTGATTTTGGCTTAGTTTCCCATTTTATTTCATTAAAAAGCTAAATGACCAAAATGCCCTTAAGTCATTTCTTTAAAATTTCATCCATGCAAGCCCATTTTTGTCCAAAAACTTAGAAATTGGGAAAATTGCTCCCCAAGACCTTCTAATTTATAATCTAAAGAAATTTCATACAAATTGCTTCTAGAATCCAAGTTTTGCAATTTATTCAATTTAGTCCCTAATTTCCAATTAGACACCTTACTCAAGGAATTTCTTCATGAAACTTTAACACATGCATAATCTCATATTCTAGGTCTCATAATAATCATAAAATAAATATTTTGGTGTCAGATTTGTGGTCCCAAAACAACTGTTTTGACTAGGCCCTATTTCGGGATGTTACAGGGTGTGATTGGTTGGATAATGTGCTTTGTGGTGGATTAACGAAGAGTAACTTCGGTAGCTAATGTGACGTTTTAAATTTGAGTCAGACCATCCCGATCGGATTTGGGGCGCCACTCTTATGATTTAATCAGTGGCGTATAATTTATAGACTTCGCAACAAGGATTCGAACGATTAGGTAGTTTTTTCATCTTCAATATTATTTTCAAGAAGATCCAATTCAAATTTTTAGAAACTTATTTTCTTCCAATAAATGGATTTGAAAAATTTAAGGAATAACAACTATGAAAATAAGAACTTCAGTTCATAAAATTTGTGAAAAATGTTGCCTAAAATTAGTTCAAATGGTTTTCCTTTTATGAGGCTTTTTTTTAAATCTAAGATTTATTTTAAAAGCAAAAAAAAGTTTAATTATGTTTATGCTTATTGCAATTAAATTAAATAGTTAATTATAAAATGTTAATTATGTAACATCCCGAAATAGGGCCTAAACGGAACAGTGGTTACGAAACCACAAATCCGAGGTAGAAAAATTTATTTTATTATTATTTTGAGGTTCATGATATGATTACATGATGGTGCGAAAATTTCGTGATGAAATTCTATGCATAAAGTGCTTAAGTTGAGGTTAGGGATTAAATCGAATAATTTGCAAACTTGCATTCTAGAAGTTTTTAGTATGAAATTGTTTTGGAATATTAATGAGGAGGTCTTAAATAGAAATTTAACCAATTTTAAGTTCATGGACAAAAATTAGGACATGGAAGGAATTTTTGAAAGTTTAGTAAGGAGGGCATTTTGGTCATTTGTATATTACATGAAATAAAATGGGAAGAATAACACAAAATGGGAAGAATAACACAAAATGGTCATCTTCCTCATATGGTTGCTGCCGAATTTTGCTCTCTCCATAGCTAGGGTTTCTTCAATTTTCAAGCTCCATAATCAAGAAGAACGAAATTCAGGAGTAGATCGGGGAAAAGAAAAAGTAAAGGACTAAATTGTAAAGTTTAGTCACATTTTGTATCGAGGTAAGTTTACAGTAAATAAATGCAATATTCTTATATTTTACATTATTATTGTTAATTTCCAGCATTTATATACTTATTTTTTTTGAGAATATTTAAAGTCGAATTAAAGGCGAAATAGTAGAGAAAAAGCATTAGGAAGCCCCGTTTGAACCTTAGGAATATTAGGATATTGGGGTTGACAGGACAGGATAGAAATGAGCCATGTAAGTCCATATCAGATATATGGATTTGGAGACAGGAATGAGCCATGTAAGCCCATATTATATATATAAGACATGGCATTGGCAGGACATTGATAGACAGGAACGACCCTCGTATCCTTAGTATTCCGAGTGGTTTATCGGGTCATTGTATATGTTAAATCATAGTGAATTATCAGCAAAAAGGGAAGGTAGATTATATTTATGAATAGTGAAAGGTCAGGTAAGAAAGAAGGTAAGTGAGTAAAGAAGAAGGTAGAAAATGAGAAGTAAAGAAAGTTTATGAGGCTAGGTGACTTGATGTATATTTATTCATTATGTTGAATGTTGTATTTTATTTGCTTGTAAGCTTACTAAGCCTAGTTCTTACTCTCTTATTTTCTTTTTCTTATAGTTTTTATCAAGCCACTCAGGGATCGAAGGAAACGTCGGAGACCCGATCACACTATCGAAGAAATTACATTGGTATAGTTAGACGTTTCGTTTTGTGTATGGCATGTATAGGAACTTGGTTTCTTTTGATATGATATGATCAATGAATGATGTGTAAATATTTGTTAGTGATTAGCTAATAGAATGGCTGATGATATACATGTTTAATAGTATGTATGATTAAGTAGTAACTATCACATGAAAATTATGAAAAAGGTGAAATTAACTTAAAAACAGATTCAAGTATCAGAAATAACGTGATTTTGAAAAATCACAAAAATTTGTAGAGACATGGTTTGATAGTGAATAATATATGAAATTAAAACTCATTGTGTCTATTTTCATATGAAATAAGCAAAGCAGGTAAAGGTTTTGTATTTTATAATATATCTGAGTTTTAGTGAAATAGGGCCAGAGCGATTTCTGGATCCCCTATTTCAACTTTAGAAATTCACCATAAATTTTATAAAAATAATTAGGTGGTGTACTTTATATGGTTAGAATTCTTATTGAATCTATTTTTAATAGAAACAAACGGTATTGTCATATGAAATTTTTACAAGGAGAAAAGTGGTTCGTAGTAAGTAGAGGTCAGTGCAGTCGAATTCTGAAACAAGAGTAACTTTAACTAATAAACTGTACTAATTGGCTCAACCAAAAATTCTAGAAAAAAATTAGTAAATAGTCATGGAAAATTTACGGAATTGGATTTCGAGTTTCGTAACTCGAGATATGAATTTTCAAGCAACCATGACGCATAAAAACAGTTTGTTCCGAAAATTAATATAAGTAGTTAGAATTGTTTAAAAAGGTAAAATAAAATTAGTAACACCTCAAGCTTAACTCCGATAACGGTTTTGGGCGTGGGGGCGTTACAAATTATGAAATGGGTATTTGGATTTTGTTATGGGTTGGGTTGGATTCTCTTGGATATGGGTCTTAGAGTTGGATATTAAAAATTTGGGCTTTATATTAATGTCAGGTTTATTACATATATTGTAAGGGCCCAAATTTGTCCGGACCAATAAATAAAACAATAAAAAAACCAAACAATAACTAAAGTCCACTTACAAACCCAAATAACCCACACAAGCCCAAATACATATCCCAATCTAACCTAACCCTAAAAGCCCTAAACACCCAAAGCCCAAGCTTGTAACCTTAACAAATTAGAAACCTTATTTGGTCCCTTGAGCCTTTGGCGCCGCTCCACGTCAATGAGTGAGTCGCCCGAGGCCTATCTATCCCCTTTCACTAAAATGGCAAGGCGCGACTCCCCTATGCCGTTGACCTTGCCATGAATACCTGTAAAGAAGAAGACATAGAACAAAAAGCAAAAATTGTAGAAAAAAGTAGAAAAAAGAACCAAATATTCTGTAATAGATGGCTATAAAAGCCATAACAATGGCATGTAATTTCTTACAAACGCACAGGAAATCAAATACAAAAAAAAGGCAACAAGTTTAAAAGAAAGGTAGTTCGTTTTACCTATTTTTTATTTTCGTGAAAAATATAAATAAAAGAAAAGAAAAATTATTTCTTACCTGCGTCGCTTTGTTCTTCACCGTGGGAGGCGAAAACCACTGTCTCTGATGAAAGATAGTGTAACAACCCAGTTTAGAACCTAGTCTGAACAGTGATTTTGGAACCACAAATTTGAGTCAAAAAAATATTTTAATATTATTTTCTGTGCTTAAAGTATGTGAATTGATATGTGTGAAAATTTCGTATGAAAGTTTTATCGTTTGAGTGTCGATTTGTGAAAAAGGGCTTAATCGCGTAAAATATAAAAATGGCCTTCTATTTGTTAAAGTGCTATATTGCTATGGCTTTTTATTATGTGGGGCCTTATGTTGTAAATTGACCATTGGAAATATGCATGGACGGTAATGAGCTTTTATTATAAGTTTTATCATTAAAATCATTAAGGTTAGTTTTGTAATTAGTTAAAAATGTTATTATAATAAATCATAACATAAAAAGAAAATAAAAACACATGCAAATGCTCATATTTTGACTGAAACTTGAGAAAGAGAAAAAGGTTTAAAGCTTTCAAACATTCAGCCATGGTCCAAGCTTGATTCAAGGTTCGTTTCTGCTCGATTTTTAAAAAATTTTACGTTTTTTAGATCATTGTTTTGAGTACTAGTAAACCCATGCTTGAATTTTTGAATTTGATGATGATTTTGTGTTTTTCCATTGTTGAAATCTTGATGATTCTTGTGTTTGATGATGAAAAATAAATATGTGTTAATAGATTTTCATGTTTAATTAAATGATTTTCGATAAAAATGAGTATTAAGGACTAAATTGAGAAATTTGTAAATTGAGGGATCAAAATGTAAAATAAATGAAAGAAATGGGTTGTTAGGGACCTTAGTGAAATTCGACCAAGCATGGGTGTGGTCAAATTTTGAATATTTTTGTGTTTTGTGAAATAGGGACTAAATTACGAAAAATGTGAAATGTTAGGGGCAAAAGTGTAATTAGCCCATTTATGTGTTTTTGGATAAATTTGATTGAATATGAGATTAAATAAGTTAAATTTTTATTGAATTAGATCAATAAATGAGGAAGTCGGATTTGGATCAGGGAAAGTCGAAAATTGTCGAATAGTCGTTCTGGTCCGTTCGTGTTAGTACGAGGTAAGTTCATAAGCAAATAAATGTTGTTAAATTTGATTGTATATGTATTATATGTGCCAAATTGAATTATAATAAATATATTTGTATATGCCGAAATGAATTAAGTATTGGACAATTAGTTACGAGCTTGAACCGATTGAATTACGATGTCTGAAAGCTCCGTATGAACCATAGGAATAGTTAGGATACATAATTCTGATATGTGTTATCATGCAAGACTACGTCTGGGACGTTGGCATCGATTTGAGATTTACGTGTAAGACCATGTTTGGGACATTGGCATCGTATATAATTTCGTGTAAGACCCTGTCTAGGATAGTGGGATCGATATTTGATTACATGTAATACCACGTTTGGAACGTTGGTATTGTATGAGCTTTGAGCTATCCGAGTATCCTTATTGATTTCGAATGGTTCAACGGGCATTCTGAGAAATGGATAACTATGTGAAAGTATATCCGATTCAGGTACATATGTTTTGTTTATGAAATTCAGAAATGAAAGGTGAGTATGCATCTAATGATTATATGTGAAATACATGACAATGAATGATGAATATATGTAAATGAATTATGAGTAAGTGAAATAGAGGTAATGTATGAGAACGAGATGTGCTTTTGTGCAAGTGAATATGAACAAATGAGCTAGATGAATCAAGTATGTATGAGATTTATATGTTCATTGAGAAATGAGGTAAATGAGGTTACTTAATGTAATCATATGAATTTATGAGTATGATGAATGTATATGTGGTTAAGATTTGTTAAATTCAGCCTAGTTAAATTGAATTACACATATCATTGAGTTGATTTTATTTGCTTATGGCTTACTAAGCTTTTAAAGCTTACTCTGTGTGTTTTTCCTATTTTTATAGAGTTTCAGAGACTTGCTAGGGTTGGAATTCGTAGGAGACCTCATCACACTATCTAGTTTTTGCTTCGATAAATAAATGCTTTGAGATTTGGTTATGTGGCATGTATAGGCTAGTTTTGATATATTTGGTTTTGAAATTTGTGTATATATATAGCCATGCAAAAATGGCTTGATCATGAGGCTAATGTTGGTATATATATATTCGGACATGTTATAAACTTAAATTGGGAGGTATATTTCATGGTAAATATGTTGTGATGATAATTATATGATTCAGCATTGAGAAATGGTAAGTAGGATGTTTATTCGGCTTATTAGTTAGCTCATTTTAGAAGCATGAGAAGTGGTATAATTTGGATTGGTAATATGGTAAAATGATGATTACATTTTGGGTATGTTTGATGGTCATTTGAGTAACCATAAGTGACATATTGTTTTAATGTTAAGATATGAGATAGTATGTTTAGTTTAAAATTTGAGCGATGGAAATGTTATTACTTATTGAGGTTAAATTTGATAACCGAATGGTTATCTATTTGAATTGTTGAACATATGAAATATGAAGACATATGCCTATGACATGTTTGCTTGTAGTTCGATTTTAAATAAAAAATCAAATTGTTGGTTCAATAAGTGATTATAAAATGTGATATATATGTGGTAGTAAATTCGGCTTTGGTATGTGGTTCATGTGTGTGGTTGAATATAACATGGTTAAATATGTTATTTAGCTTGCAAATTAGGTATGGTATGACTTAACATTTGTGTTCAAAAATAGTTAAATTTGATTTGGTATAATGCACATAGGGTAATGATGTTTAAAATGCTATGATTAGTAATTGTAGTTAGAAATGGCTTTTGGCTTTTAGGTGTTATGCGCACGATATGATGAATTTAAAAGTATAGTTGGTTATGTTATAAAGTTATCTAATGTTTTATGTGCAAATGAATATTTAAGCCGTGAGATATGGCCAAATTGATCTAACAAGCGCATGTATAATGTTTATTAGATGTTATGTTTTCTATTTAGCTAATGATATGGGTTGAAACAACTTAATATGCATTTGTACTTAGGTTTATAAATTGGCATGATCGTTAATTTGTTATGAAATAGATGTATACAAATGGATGTTTTGATATATGCTCGGTATATGAAATTAAATATGTTTGATTATGACTTTTGTAATCGAATGTTATGAAAATGATGGCCATATGGTTCAAATTTTGTAATTATAAAATATGTTCAATTTGGTTTTGATATTTGATAGCTTGGTTCGAAATTTTGTATAGGCAAATGGAATTGAAATGGTTAAATATTGAAACATAGTTCATATAAGAGAATGTTCGATAAAGCATGAGTTGTGTGGTTGGCTATGCTTTTAAATATACGAATTTGATTTTATGAATAAGAGGTTGGTTTATTAATTTAATTTAGAAAACTTTTATAAAACAAAATACATTACTGGGTGCATAAAGTGTAAGAATGTCAGTTTTGAACTATGTTTCGATATGTCTGATAATGCCTCTTAACCTTAGTCCGGCGATGGATACGGATTAGGGGTGTTACAGATAGCCTCGTCTGAGTTTCGTCGAATGAGAAAATAAAGGCGACCCTTCAAAAGAAATCAAGAAACTGAAAGGTTTCTTAAAAATCTCTTTAGGGTTTCATCATTTTACTTTAAATCTGGGTCTTAGGGGGGTTAAAAAGGGCTAAAAAGGCAAAAAAATTTTGTAACTTCAGCCATTAGAGGCAACGGTTGCTATCGTCGATGATCGGTGGACATGACGGGGGGATAACGGCCCTATGGCCGGATAGGGAACAACTCTAGAGAAAGAAAAGGAGCCTAAGTTTTTTTTCTTTTTAAAATGAGTATAAATGAATTTAAAAAAAAAAAAAAGCTTATATAGGCATCATTAAGCGGTGTTGTTTTGGCCAGGTTTTAGAAGTCCCAAAACAGCATTGTTTCAGGCTTGACCCGTATACCCGATCTAGATCTCCTAGGATCCGCATGTTTTCGTGGGAAGGGTCTATTTATGGCCCCAGTCCTTCTGCCTTTAAGTTTTTTTTCAATCTAGTCCAAATTTCTTTTTTTTCCTTTTTAGAAATTATTCCATTTGGTTTTGATTCGTTTTCAGTTTGGTCCTCATACTGTTGACCCTTTGGGGAGTGATTTGTGTACCGTGTTAGGATAATTGTCCCTAGAGTCTCTAAACTTTTGAATCGCATTTTAATTTAATCCTTTATACTTTATTTCCATATAATTTAGGCACTAAATTTTGTTACATTTTCAATTTAGTCCTTTTATTTATTTCACAATTCATGCTTTAAATTATGTTTAAATTTTAATTTAATCCCTCATTTATTCAATGTTGCCTCTTTATTTACTATTTCTTTTATCTTAACACTCGAAGTTTATGGAATTTATATTTCCTTTTTGTTATGATGCATTTTTGTTTATTATTATTATTATTATTATTATTATTATCACTGTGAATTGATGTTCTTATTACTATTATAATTGTATTAATATTATTTAGTAGCATAACATTTTTATTTTACCTTTTATTTATTTATTTATCATTTTAATATCACCATTTTATTTTTTTACCCACTACTATGTTACTTTATTTTGCTAATCTCCATGCCATGTATCGTGTTAAAATACATTTATCCATTTTATTACTAGGCCTAGAAAAATTAAAAAGTATATAGTTTTAAAAAGTTACATTCATTCTACCTAACATACATGAAATATTTAAAAACGAGGCAACATTCATTATTTTTGGGATTCGAGGAGTCGTGCTCCTAACTTACGGAGTATGAAATCTTCTTAGAACCAAAGTAATCGAATGTCCTATTTAAAATAAAAACAAGATTTAAGTAAGGATCAAAGGTGACTATTCTTGTTCTCGAGGATTCAAAGCATTGTGTCCTAACTTACGGGGCATGATATTTTCTTTTCGATTAACTCAAAATAAGGCCTTTTTCATAAAATTTAATTTAGTTAAGTGATTTTAATTAAAAAGAACATCATGCAAATAGGGATCATATTTTAGTTTCTCTTTGAATTTTCAACTTCCGACATCAAAATATCAAGTAATCAACTAGGTACCAATTTTAGGCGTTATGAGGGTGCTAATCCTCCCTCATACGTAACCGACTCACGAACCCATTTTTCAGATTTGTAAGACAAAATATTATTGTTTTATTAAAATGATTGAGTTTTGAGGTGATCCAATCACACCTAAATAAAAAAGGTTAGTGGCGACTCCATTTTCGTTTTAAAATAAAAAAAGTCGAATCATCAAAAACGTGGCGACTCCACTGGGGACAAATAAGAGAGTCAAGCCACGAGTTGATTACTTTTTGGTCTTTTTGTCAAAAATTGATAATTTGGTTTAAATTGACTATCACTTGTATTTCATCTTTCATGTTTTATTTTAGTGGTAAATAATGTCTTTATTATCTCGGGTTACACAATGATTTAGCATGTCTGCTTTATTGGTTCGAGTTTCTCTTAGTATATTTTCACATATATTGGAATGGGAAGTTGTTCCTTCGTGAGGTCTTCACCCCTGTATAGGATAGTGGATCACTTTCAGAATACATCCGTACCTATGTCTTTGCGAGGTCTTCATCTCCGTACAGCCATAAGGAAATGTATTCCCCTGAACTAAACTAAGTCTGTATGAGCCTATAATGGTTGATGATTGAGGAATCTGCTGGTTCAGGTACCCTTACTTTAGAATCGAGCCGTATATAATGAGCCCTAAAGAACCTACCCTAGGTAGAACTATATCAAACCTTTAGTGGTCACTCGAATAAATGTTCTATTTATTATTTCTTGCTTTGTATTCTAGCTTTGTACGAAACATACTAATTGTGATCGTATTGCATTTTCATCATAGAAAAGGGTGTTGATTCGTGTTTTGTTGCTAAATAGAGAGCTTGTCATGGAAAAGGGATTTCTTGATAAAGTGGAAGATAATACAGCCGTGCGAATATGGTCCGAGAAAAGACAATAAGAGAAAAGCAACAGCCTATTGGAGGGGTACATGTCAGAATTATGGGATTTCACCCGCATTAGTGTGACTTAGAATAATCTTCAAGAGATAAAAGAAATATAGGATCAATGTGATGATGAAATCAAGTAGTTATTCTACCGTGAATATGGTGATTTGCCTAATCTACTCAGTGTCAAAGTGGATAAATACTTATTCTGAGCTCTTGCTCGGTATTGGAATCCCGCATATAGCTACTTCACCTTTGGGAAAGTGGACATGGTTCCCACCGTAGAAGAGTACACCACTTTGCTTCGTTGCCCGAAGGTCTAAGTTGACAGAGCCTACTCTATAGCCACCAACGTCCTGACTTTCTTAAAGAGGCTAATGAACATAACTGGGATGAGCGAGCAATGGGTCGTAGCCTGGATTAAACAAAAAGGGGATAGTAAATACATCCTTTAGAAAAGTCTGCGGGATTTGATCTTGTTACATCCAGATGCGAGGAAAAGGGTCGACGTCTTCGCCTTGAGTATTTATGGGTTGGCCATGTTCCCTAAAGCACTAAGGCATGACCGACTTGACAAAAGGATCATCTCTATCCCAACAACTTTGGCTGAAACTTTCATATCTTTAAGCACATGTCGAAGAGCAGGTGAAGAAAGATTTATCGGATGTGCATAACTTTTGCTAGTCTGGCTCCATAACCACTTTTGAAAGGTAGAAAAAGTCTCTTATCAAGTGTTCTCCGAAGATTATTCTTCGTTGAAAGAATTTGTGGCTATCCCAAGACAAGATAACATTTCTGAAGAAAAGTGGATGGCAATTCTCCAGAGTCTCTAAAACGAAGATGTTAAATGGAGGGCCCCTTGGATGATCCCTGATGAAATTTTGTAAGATGTGGAGACTTTGATTGGTTCCTTCTACTTGGGATATAGGGAGCTGTTGGATATGCCCCTCTACTTGTATTCAGACAGTATAGATCAAGGCAGTTTATACCAGCAACATAAGGGTTGGCTCAATGTGAGTTTGCATACAAAGGTGATAATTACAAAAAGAAGGTTCGTGAAATTTTGAGTGTGTAGAACCAAACTCACAAAATGAAGAGATTTTTCACAAATCCCATGATGACCTCGAAATATGATTGGTAGCGGGGTAAAAGAATCAATGACAATGTCCCTTCATCAAGTCAAGAAAATACTCAGTCGATAGAAGAACACTTGCAAGTGATCCCGTCTAAATTAGAGATCGTAAAGCAAGACTTTGAAAAGAAGAGTTCAGTATTGGGGAAAAGGATAAAGAAGTTGGAAGAGGAAAAGATTCAGCTAGGATTAGACGTTGACATCCAAAAGTTAGAACCCGTGAAAATGTGGAATGGAAAAAACAAGGCTGAGGAAGACTTGGACAGTTTAAAAAAGGATTATAAAAAATTATGTTTGTCAATAAGGACTACTGGGTTGGGTAAAACATCGGAACAATGGCAGTGAGAAATCCAAGAAAAGATTAGAGCTGATCAGTGGAAAAAAAATTACAAGCTGCTCGAGTCCGAGAAGGTTCTCTAAAAAGGGATTTATTAGAAAGCTGAGATGAAAAAGCTGTATTGAGAGCCTGGATAGCAGAACTAGAAAGGTATTTGCATCAACATCATAGTCGCAACTCTATGATTGAGTTGAAAGTAAGCCTGACTAAGATTGAAGAGTTGAAGAGAAAGATAGAAGAGCTTGAAGTCGCATTGCAAAATTGTGAACTCTGAGTTGAACTTCTTGAAACAAACAATGAACATTGGAAAGAGCAACTCCAATGCTCTCAAGGTCAGATCAGGGATAGAGATCACATCACGGGTGAAGCTTTAACTCAAGTACAGGAAGTAGCAGATCATTTGCAAACCTTAGCAGTTTAAGCTGACATGCTGAGCTTGAGATACGGATCAAAATCAGATTGGGGCTAAAAATTAGCTTGGCTTCTTAGGAAAGTCAAGACTTTGAGTATTAGGGCAAGGCTGTATATGTAAAATGTATCCATTCTATTTAAAGAAATTTGTTTTCTAGTAAAGTTGTTCTAATAGAATTGAATCAGAATCAATACCTCTTTTTACATTCATTTTTCATTCATCAGCATTACATTTCAACACATGCATTAAATTTCATAAAAAGATAACTAAGTAATCGAAATTATGACAGTTACCCTGGAAACCAATAAGAACCTACCAACCGAATATCGTTACGGTACTCACAGTAAAATAAAAGCCATGGATCAAAGGTTAGAGAGACTAGAATAAATTCAAAAAGACATGCAAGAACAGTTGCAAGCGTAGCTGTAGGACCAATTAGCTAAGGTATGGCAAGACATGAATGACCAAATACAAGAGTTCCAATGAAGCATAATAAGCCAGTTGACGCAGTTACTGGCTAGAGGGATTAAATGTAACACCCCAAACTCGGCCTGGACGTTATGGCTGAATCTGGCGATGTTACATTGAAGTCTTTCGAAAAGTGTAGTTTCATTGTAGAGTCCATTTTGTAAAACCCCGTTGCGGTCTTTAAGAGTAGTTAACATGTTTTCTTTATTGTTACAACATAGGTTGGTTTAGCAAAACATATGCCATATTAAATTGTGATTACACTTTTAAAAAAAAACACTGTTTGATTGCGGTAGCTTTCAAAACGAGTTACATATCGTGGTAGTTGAAAATCATTTATCTTATAAACACCAGCATCCTACCACTAGCATGTATAAATCATAGTAAAATAATAAAGCATAAATTAAAGAATAAAACTTAAAGAGTCCTTTTACATAAAAATACCCAAATAAAACTACTTATAAATTAAAAGATAAATTCAGAAACGTAAACTGTTGTGTGTCCACCTCCGAGTCCCTCGCAGCACCGATCCACCTAAGGATTACCTGTACAGTAAAAATAGTTAGGGGAGTTTACGAAAACACAGTGTGTAATCCCAATAATAAAAAAACAGTCAAACATACAGAGAGAGAATACATTCTGGGCCTAAGCCCATATTAGTAATGATAATGATGCAGGCCTTAGCCCATTTTAGTATCGATGAAGCGATGCGGTAACAATAAACAGTATGCAAGTCCTACCCAATCCAGCCTCTACACTCCATCTCCGTACCAGCCTTACACTCCATGTGGGGATATAATCAACCCACCTATCCCTACATTCCAAAATAGCACCGGTTGTGAAAATAACAGTATTTGCAGCAGAGCTGCCAGTATAATCGGCTTAGACCCATCAGTGATTTGTAACAGAGTTGCCAGTACAATACACCTCCTCCAATCATATATAACCTATCCCCATGCAATGCATCATGCAACGTGTCATGTCATATCACAATAACATACATATACTCAATACAGTTACAAATAACATGTTAAAATATAAACATACATCACATAGGGGCAAAACAGTTGCTTTACCATATAAGGGAAAAGTAGTCATTTTGCCTCACAAGGGCAAAACAGTCATTTTACCCTATAGGGGAATTACAGTCATTTTATCCCACTAGGGTATTGTGGTCATTTTACCCTATGAGGGTATTTCAATCATTTTACCCTATAAGGGGTATTTCAATCATTTTACCCTATAAGGGTATTTCAGTCATTTTACTCTGTGGAGGTATTTCGGTCATTTTACCCTATGGGGGTATTTCGATCATTTTACCTTATGGGGGTATTTCGATCATTTTACCCTATGGGGATAATTCGATCATTTTACCCTATGGGGGTATTTCAATCATTTTACCATATGGGGGTATTTCGGTCATTTCACCCTATAAGGGAAAAATGGTCATTTTATCGATTAAGGGTTCAGGTACTTTTATCGATCCAACAGAAGGTCACAGTCGTCTCGGGTGACCCGTGCAACTTTAACAATCAACCGGTGATAATGGGCCTAAGGCTCGTGTGGCCCAATAAGCTTAAATAATGGCCTTGGTCGTGTAAACTACACAACCAGCACAACAATCTCCACACATCAGTGCCGTTTGCCCGTGCGAGGCCCATGAGCTCGTGGGGCCCATACGGCCCATTTCGATCTATCATGGCCCAAAATCGGCCTAAGCCCATGAAATCATTCATGGTGGCCTCTTCGATCGAATGCCCCCGCTTTGAGCATTCGGCTCACCACACGTGCGAGCGTACACTCGTGTAGTGTCAACAATCAAACATTTCTAGCTTTTGCTGATCTATTGCTAATGACAGTGTGATTACACACCTGTTTGTGGAAACGCGCTACTAGCCCACGAGTTTTCCACACCTATCACAGTTAGAAGTTTGCTTAGTCACTTATCAACATTAGGGTTAAACGCCCTCCTATTTACTCTTAACCTAACTAATATTGATACTTGCCTTGATTGGCCAACTGTGGCTTAGTCCTCTTAGGTCGCTGACTAAAATTGATCTCTTGCTCTTTATCGAAAATCTACATTATCAGCAAAAACCATTAACACCGTTGCTTCACACCTGGCTTGAAACATTATGTACTACTATATAAAAACCACAAACTCCTAAGTAAGGGAAAAGAGGCATTCGGCCAACACCAAAGAATGCAAGACCATATGCCCCAATTGAATACTATAACTAAAATAAAGTTACCTTCGATTGGATGATAAGGGGAGGTTTCGAACACTTCAGCTACCACTTGCCCTCCTTCACTTCACGAGAAAGTCTAGAAACCAATAGCGACATCACAAGAAGAGGGAGAAGGTGAGATTCGGTTGTAAGAAAAAAAGAGATATTCGGTTCCAACAGTGTGATAGAGGGGAGGCTTGATGATAGTTGAAAGAGGAGAGAGAAAATAAGGGCCCGAGTGCACTCACCGACTTGCCAAAAACCGGTTACCAATTCAGAGTAGAAAGAAACGAGTAAGAGATGAAGTAGTCGGCTTGGGTTCCAAAAGAGAGAGGGTGCAAGAGAAGCAATTGGGAGAGAAAGAGAGACAAATAGCAACTTAGAGATGTTCAGTCGAAAGAGAAAGAAAAAGAGAATGCAACAACAACAAGAGACCCCTAAATGCCAAAAGAATAGAAAGACACCTAGAATTCCTAGCACTAATCGGTTCTCCAAAGAAAAGGATCCCCAAAATGCTTACCAAAAACTGGAATGGAGTCCTTTAACTCACAAAAGCTGAATTTCCAAAGTACCCAGTGTTCCCAAATGTCCCACTACTTCCTCTCACCCCACTTTCCTTGATTTTCTCCTAAAATCCCTCCTTCTATCTCTCCTCAACTCCCTCCTACAATCCCTCTATGACCAATTCAAACTCCACTCGACTCTGTAGTGTTCCAGTCAAACTCTACTACCTTCCATAGCCATCAGTAAAATTAATCTCCATTTTCACAAGCAGGGATTCGAACCTTAGACCCCTTACACACTCCACACGCCACTTACAACTTGGCTAGCAGGCTTTTTATGTCATACTTTACCAAAATAAACTTATAACCCTACTGGCCAAAGATAGGAGTTTTATCCTCAAAAACGAAAATTTTGTGGAAGCTAGGGCTTGAACCCATGACTTCCCAGACACTTCCAGAGCACACAACCACTAAGCCAAACACTCAATTGTGTCACTTCCTTGCACAATTAAATATTTATGAGCAGCTTCCCAACTCCTTCCACGCTCAAGACCCATTACTTCCAGGCCCAAATTTGGGGCGTTACAATTCTACTCTCCTTAAATAAATTTCATCCCCGAAATTTCCAACTATCAGAATGATCGCTTAACACAGACTACACCACTACGTTCCTATTGCGTACTCTAGTTCTAAAACATTACCACACTTAACTTGAATGTTTCCAGTTTAGTCTATAGATGGACTGGGGCAGTACGTCAATCCAATACTCAACCGCACGATCATGAGGCCCAGCTTGAGCACCTCCATGACCTCCGCCATAGCCTCTTATACCCTTTCCGCGAGTACCTCCACTATTCATAATCGATTTGTGTTTATCTTTGTTAATCAATTTTTATGTAGATCAGTTTACAGTTCTAGTTTTTATTAGCAGATGTTTTATGGAGACAGTATCAGTACAATTTACCACCTACAGTAGTGTCAGTAGTCCTACCTATAGCAGTTTCAGTAAAAATCAAAATACAGTTTTCAGAGAGAAATTACAAGATCAGTGCGGAGACTCGGTAGACCACACATTCAGAAATTACATTTCAAAATACTTCAAAACATTTAAAACAGTTCTTTTAAAATTCCAAGTTTTGGAAGTAACCTAAATCTACAGTCGAGTTTTGTAACCTGGCTCTAATACCACTAAATGTAACACTCCAAACTCGGCCTAGACATTGTGGCTGAATCTGACGATGTCACATTGAAGTGTTTCGAAAAGCGTAGTTTTATTGTAGAGTCCACTTTGTAAAACATTGTTGCAGTAATTAAGAGTAGTTAACATGTTTTGTTTATTACTAGAACATAGGTTGGTTTGGCAAAACATATGCCATATTAAATTGTGATTACACTTTAAAAAAAATCAGTGTTTGATTGCGGTAGCTTTCAAAACGAGTTGCGTAGCGAGGTAGTTGAAAATCATTTATCTTTTGAAAACCCACATCCTACCACTAGCAGGTATAAATCATAGTAAGATAATAAAAGCCCAAATTAAAGAATAAAACTTAAAGAGGCCTTTTACATAAAAATACCCAAATAAAACTACTTACAAATTAAAAGATAAATTCAAAAACGTAAGCTGTTGTATGTCCACCTCCGACTCCCTCGCAGTACCGATCCGCCTAAGGATTACCTATACAGTTAAAATAGTTGGGTGAGTTTACGAAAACTCAGTGTGTAATCCCAATAATAAACAAACAGTTGAACATACACAGAGCGAATACATTCTGGGCCTAAGCCCATATTAGTAACAATAACAGTATGGGCCTTAGCCCATTTTAGTATCAGTAAACAGTGCAGTAACAGTAAATAGTATGCAAGTCCTACCCAATCCAGCCTCTACACTCCATCTCCGTATTAGCCCTACACTCCATATGGGGATATAATCAACCCACCCATCCCTACACTCCAAAATAGCACCGGTTACGACACTAATAGTATTTGCAGCAGAGCTGCCAATATAATCAGCTTAGACCCATCAGTGATTTGCAGTAGAGCTGCCAGTACAGTACACTTCCTCCAATCATATATAACCCATCCCCATGTAATGCATCATGCAATGTTTCAAATCATATCACAATAACATACATGTATTCAATACAATTACAACTAGCATGCTAAAATAAAAACATACATCACATAGGGGTAAAACAGTTGTTTTACCATATAAGGGCAAAGTAGTCATTTTGCCTCACAAGGGAAAAATAGTCATTTTACCCTACAGAAGAATTACAGTCATTTTATCCTACTGGGGTATTTTGGTCATTTTACCTTATGGGGTTATTTCGGTCATTTTACCCTATGGGGGTATTTTGATCATTTTATCCTATAAGGGCAAAATGGTCATTTTATCGATTAAAGGCACATGTACTTTTATCGACCCAATAGAAGGTCACAGACGTCTCGAGCGACCGGTGTAACCTTAACAATCAACCGGTGATAATGGGCCTAAGGCCCATATTGCGGGCCCATGTGGTCCCACACGCTCGTATGGCCCAATAAGCCTAAATAATGGCCTTGGCCATTCAAACTACACAACAGGCCCAACAATCTCCACACATCCGTATGGTTTGCCCGTGCGGGGCTCACGAGCTTGTTACCACTTGGCTGATAATGGGAGTTTTCGAACACTTCAGTTACCACTTGCCCTCCTTCACTTTATGAGAAAGTCTAGAAACCAATAACGAAATCAAAAGAAGAGAGAGAAGGTGAGAATCGATAGTAAGAAAGAAAGAGATATTCGATTCCAACAGTGTGATAGAGGGGAGGCTTGATGACAGTTGAAAGAGGAGAGATAAGGGCCCGAGTGCACTCACCGACTTGCCAGAAACCAGTTACCAATTCGGAGCAGAAAGAAACGAGTAAGAGATGAAGTAGTTGGCTTGGGTTCCAAAAGAGAGAGGGTGCAAGAGAAGTGATTGGGAGAGAAAGAGAGACAAATAGCAACTTAGAGATGTTCGGCCGAAAGAGAAAGAAAAAGAGAATGCAACAACAAGAGACCCCAAAATGCCAAAAGAATAGAAAAACACCTAGAATTTTTGGCACTAATCGGTTCTCTAAAGAAAAGGATCCCCAAAATGCATACCAAAAATCAAAATAGAGTCTTCTAACTCACAAAAGCTGAATTTCCAAAGTGACAGTGTTCCTAAACGTCCCACTACTCCCTCTCACCCCACTTTCCTTGATTTTCTCCTAAAATCCCTCATTTTATCTCTCCTTAACTCCCTCCTACAATCCCTCCATGAACAATTCAAACTCCACTCCACTCTACAGTGTTTCAGTCAAACTCTACTACTTCCCATAGCCATCAGTAAAAATAATCTCCATTTGCACAAGCAGGGATTTGAACCTTAGACCCCTACGCCACTTACCACTTGGCTAGCAGGCTTTTTATGTCATACTTTACCAAAATAAACTTATAACCCTACTGGCCAAAGATAGGGGTTTTATCCTCAGAAACCAAAATTTTGTGGAAGCTAGGGCTTGAACCTATGACTTCCCAGACACTTCCAGAGCACACAAGCACTAAGCTAAACACTCAATTGTGTCACTTCCTTACACAATTAAATATTTATGAGCAGCTTCCCAACTGCTCCCAGGCTTAAGACCCAATACTTCTAGGCCTAAATTTGGGGCGTTACATTAAAAAAGGGAAGAGTACTGTGATTAACTCCGGGATGATAATGAAGACCCTACATATCCCCCGAGCTTTACCCTAGTGAATATTAAAGCCCAACTGGATACATATCCACTGTTACAAGGCTATAACAATTTCAAGCTGGTACCTTAGGACCGGTGAATTATCCAATGGGTTCAGGTTCAACCCCGGGGATAATCCAACCTGCCCCGTTGTTCTAAATTTGGACGACATGGCGAAAATGAATAGGACAAGAGTAGAATTGCCAAAATAGCTAGAAGATCTGTGCAAGTGATTGGAGGAGAAATTCAGAGTTATGGAGAATGCTGACTACTTTTGCGGGGTCGGTGCTAAGGAATTAAGTTTAGTCCAGGATCTAGTGCTCTCACCAAAATTCAAAACCCCAGAATTCGAAAAATACAATGAGACTATGTAACAGCTCATTTTTAGGATTAATCGAAACAGTGATTTCGGGACCACAATCCAAAGTTAAAATATTTATTTTAATATTTTATTAGGGTTTACAGCATGATAGAATTATTGTGTGAAAATTTCATAAAGAAATTTTACTGTTTAAAGGCTTAATTCGGTAAAAATGACTAAATAGCGTAAAGCGTAAAAGTTGCATTCTATAAGCTAAAGGTGTCAAAAAGCTATGGAATTTAAAAGTTAGGGTCCTTATGTGATAAATGGACCATTAATTAGATTGTTGATGATGTGGTTTGGCATTTGGTTGTAATTATTAATTTTTATTAAGGATAATATGGTAATTGATGTTTAAAATGATAATTATAATAAAACAAAATGTGTATTTTGCATTCATCTTCTCCAAAAAGATAAAATCAACCGAATTCTTGAAGAAAAAAAGCCTAGGGTTCGACACTTCTTTTCTCTATCAATTGGGTATGTATTTTACTTCGTTTTTAATAATTTTTACGTTTTTGAGATCGTTGCTTCGTAATCTAGCTAGCCTATTCCTCCGATTTCAAAACTGTTAAATTATTTGGATGATGCCATGTTGAATGTTTGAGTATCTTGATGTTTAATGATAGAAAATAAATCTTTGATGTTAGATTAATGAGTTTTGTTAAGCGAATTTTAGAAAAAATGTTAATTTTGGACTAAATTGTGAAATATGATAAATTGTATGGTAAAAGTGTGAATAAATGAAAGTTATGGGCTATTCTGAGCGTGTATGAAATTTGGCTAGCTTGGGCTATGATGAAATTGATCAAATTTACGTTTTACGAGCTTAGGGACTAATTTGTAAAAAGGTCAAAAGTGTAAGGGTAAAATAGTAATTTTACCAAAATATGAAATTGGGTTAAAATGAATAGAATATGAATTGAAATAGTTGAATTTGATTGATTAGATCAAATTAAGCCTCATACAAGTCTATATCAAGGAAAAAATAAAGTTTTGGACTAGTCGGTCCATTTCGACGTTTTGACGATCGAGGTAAGTTCGTATGCTAATAAACGTATTCAAATTGTGTTATAAATGCTTATTTATTATTGAATTAAATTTAATTATATACGTTTATTTGTAATTGAACTGTTATGAATGTCAAATCAGTAACTGGGAGCAAGAATCAACAGAGTTACGACATCCGAAAGTCTCGTACGAACCTTAGGAATAGTATAGGATACAAATGTCATGACATTAGGTTATTGAGATGTAATTACATGTAAGACCATGTCTGGGGCATTGGCATTGTATTATGATTACGTGTAAGACCATGTCTGGGATATTGGCATCATATTATGATTCGTGTAAGACCTTGTCTAGGACAGTGACATCGATATGTGATAACATGTAAGACCATATCTGGGATATGGCATTGTACGAGCTTATGTGATTACGGAGTATCCTTAAAAATTTTGAGTGGTTCAACGGGCATAGTCAAGACGAGAATTAAAGTACGGTCGGAATAAGTAATACAGGTACGTACAGAACTTATGTGAGAATCGAATGAAAGTAAATTGGTGAGTTCATATTGTATTATGTATATTAAATAAGAAAGAATTGTGTATAAGTATGTTTCATGTCAAAATTTGTTTATTTAACTATAATGAAGTATATATTGAATGTTATGTGAGATATGAATAATAGTTGTTTTAACTAAATATACATATGACAATCAACAAATAAGACCATAATCGGGTTATGGCACATGAAAGAAAGACCACGGCATGGCCTTGGCAATGTATGTGTAAGACTATAGTTGGACTATGACATCAGAAAATCGATAAATTTGTATCATAAGCAATTATAAACCAGAGAGGTTTGATAAGAGTATGGGTGATAAATATAAAGGTATCAATACATGTATGTACGAAAAACTACTCAAGTATCGAGTTACATGAAGTTTAGAACTTTTGAATGAGGACATGAATAATTTGATGTTAGATCATGAGTTGATGCTTTAAATGTTAATGATTTATCTATTTCGAATTGCTATATGAATATTGTGATAATTTTAGGCTCACATATGAACTTACTAAGCTGTGAAGCTTACTTTGTGTTATTTTTCTATGTTTTCTAGTGTTTTGGACGTTCGCTCGGGTTGGAAGTCATCGGAGATCACATCACACTATCTGACTATTGACTTTCGGTATTTTATTTACACTTAGTGACTTGGTTATATGGCATGTATAGGATTGAGTCTTTTTTATAAAGGTTTTGGTGATGTATTTGGTCATTTTATATGGCTTATTAATGACTTATGTTTGATGTGTAATTTGCCTTGAATAATGGCATGATTTAGTATGGTTGGTGATGGTTCAAGATGATCATTTGATCATTTGGTATATGATGGGTATTTACTTATGAAGAGCATGATTTTGGACTTAATAAAGGAATGGCTAATAGATGATTTATGAGTCAAGCTTTGTGTGTGATTAATGGTAATAAAAATACATATTGAATTAGGTTGTATTGATAAGCATGATATGTGTTTCGGTATATGATGGAATAGGTTTAAAATGAGAAATGAATCATGCTAGTTTTGGTATGTGTTTTGTACAGGAAATGGCATGATTTGTATATGAATTGGCATGTTTTGGTTGTCTATAAGTGTATTCAAATGGCGTAAAATGTTGTGTTTTAAGTATGCATGAAGAGGGTGAGAAATGTGGTTTAAACCAAGCCTACTTTTACTCCACATGGCTGTGCACATGGGCGTGTGGCTCGACCGTGTGTGACACATGACCTTGGTACATGGTCATGTGTGACACATGTCCCTTGGGATAGCCCTTCGAATTTAAGTCATTACACCCTACAGGTTTGGCACGGCCTAGACACACGGGCGTGTCTACTGGCCGTGTGTGGCACATGGGCGTGTGGCCAGTCATGTGACCCAGGTCAGTAACCTCTCCAGTTTTCCCATGGCCATGGCATACAGGTATGTCTCTGGCCGTGTGGTGCAAGTTAGAATTTATGCCCTGTTTTCACATGACCTGTGATCCGGGCGTGTCTGGTGGCCGTGTGAGGCACACGGCTTGTTCACACGGGCGTGTGACCCTTTAATGTTGAAAAATTTTCTAAGTTTCTTAAAGTTTGTGAATGTTATCGGTTTAGTCCTGAACCACTTCTAAGAATGTTTTAAGGTCTCGTAAAGCCTTATAAGGGACAATGTGAATGATTTGAATGGGTTTTATATATGAATGCATTAATGTATATGTTATGTATGTGAACAATGTGTATTTATCAGCTATAGATACGGGTTAGGGGTGTTACAAACTAGTTTTCCTAAAGCTCATATCACAATGTTCTACCAAAGAATGATGGGATACGTTAATAACGACTAATTGTTAATCCATTGCTTCCAGGATAGTTTGATCGGGTCAACTACCAAATGGTATAATAAGCTAAGCTGTGTCAAGATCAATTCATGGAAAGACTTGGCATAGGCTTTCATGAAACAATACAACCATGTGACCGACATGACACCTGATAGAATTATGCTACAAAACATGGAGAAGAAGAAAAATGAAAGCTTTAAGCAATATGCTCAAAGATGGAGCAATGTGGCAATACAAGTTCAGCCATCTCTTCTAGAAAAGGATACGACAATGCTTTTCATAAACACTTTGAAAACCATTTTCATTAACCATATGTTGGGTAGTGTTACCAAGAGCTTCTCAGATATAGTAATGTCCGGAGAAATGATTGGGAATGTAGTAAGGAATGGGAAAATAGACGCGGGGAAAAATGCTAAAAGGTCTACTCCAAGAATGAAATAAAATGAAGTAAACATTGCGAGTGTGTATAATAAGAGCTATTCAAAACTGATCACTGTAGGCCAACCAAGGACCATGACAACCAACCATTAAGGCCCTTCGAGGCAAGAATCTAACTTAAGGCCAAACACGGAAAAACTCTAATTCACACCTATCCCAATGACATATGGAGAGTTATATCAAAATTGGTTCAACACGTATGTAGTATCCCCGTTTTACTTAAAACCCATGTAGCCACCATTCCCAAAGTGGTATGATGCGAATGCTCAATACAACTAACACACAAGAATAATGAGACACTCAATTAAGAATTACACTGCATTCAAGAAGTTAATTGAGATGTTCATTAAGATAGGGATTGTAAGGTTCGATGATCCCTTAGGACCTAATGTGGCAAGAAATCATTTACCTAGTCATCCTAACCAAGAGGTAAATGTGATAATTGATAGTGGAGGCAAGAGGACCAAAACCAATGTTGCGGAGGTGAAATCCCCACTAAAATGGGTTTGGCAAAAAATGATAGACGTGGGATTAATCATTCAATATTTAGAGGAAATGCCCAAAGGATTGAGGAGCTACTGTGAGTTTCATGCTAAAGATGGTCATGAGGTCTAGGAGTGCACTGAATTCAGAGCTATAGTGCAAAGTTTGATGGATAACAAAGAATTGAAATTTTTTAAAGATGTCAAGGGATCAAACGGAGGAGATGTTTGTGCCTCAGAGGAAGGATCAATAGAGAAAGTTTACAAGGTCAAGCACCCATTGGTGATTATTTTCTAGCTGAGAAGCAATGAAGTAGGAGCACAAGCTACGCTAAAAATCACAATTCAAAACCCTGTGGCTTTTTCCTACAAGGATAGCAAAAGGGTTCCATGGAATTATGATTGCAATGTGATGATATTGGGAGAGGAGAACTCGGTTGGCACTTTAGAAGTGGGACAGGATATTGGTTTCTTCATGCATAGTAGGAAGCGCTATGGCCCTGCAAATGCAAGAACCGAACCCCTTAAGGAAAAAAACCCTGGCAGTTAAGCATAAGAAAGAAAAAATAGCTAGACTTGAATCACCTGTCAATGAGCTAGTAACTGAGAATGAGTCTAAGAAATTCTTGAAATTCTTAAAACATAGTGAGTATAGTGTAGTAGAACAGCTACACAAACAACCAGCTCGCATATCAGTATTAGCCTTGCTCTTGAGCTTACAGACACATCGTAACACATTGATGAAGGTGTTAAATGAAACTTATGTCGCTGATAATATCTCTGTGAACAAGCTAGATCATTTAGTTAACAATCTGAGTGCCGAAAATTTCATCTTCTTCAAGGACGATGAAATACCTCTAGGAGGTATGGGAACTGTAAAACTCCAAACTCGGCCCAGACGTTATGGCTGAATCCGACGTGCCACATTGAAGTTAAAAACCCATGTTTCATTTTAGTGTTAAAAACCGTCTTTTGTTAAGCTAAAGTGAATGGAAGCTGGGCACCAGGTAGGTATCCACAACAGAGGAGGTGAGCCATGACGGCTTCCTAAGTACCAAGCTCTTCGATTGGATCCAATCCTAGACATGCCCACAACCATTGCCACACTTTGGTTGTATCGAGTTGAAATTCCTTTGAGTAGTTATTATCTTTGTTAAATCGAATAATCATGACGTCGTGTTATATAAAAAAAACAAATATCATTTTGGAAACGCGCCTTATGTCTATCCCATTTGAATTATTATTAACCAGTTTAAAGTTATTGAAAATAAAAATAATCCCCGAAAAACAAAGAAGAAAATTTAGTTAAAATGGCCTTATTACAACCCAAGATTACATAGTAAATAAAATAAATTAAGGAAAATTAGTCACTTATTTCAAAGCCCAAAAAACGATCACAATGGTCACTCTGAATCCCCTCCAGCTCCAAGTCATCCACATCAAGGCCCACCTGCAAGATTAAGGAAGGGGGTGAGTTTGGAAGCTCAATGTGTAAGAAAACCCATCCAAAGCCCAAGTCAGCTCAAGCCCGTTGAGCCTAAGCCCATTCAGTTAATAGTGGGTACTGGGCCGAAGCCCTTTTCAATATACAGTAAACTGGGCCTTAGCCCCTTTTAAGAGAACAGTATGGCCCATAGGCCCATTCCGTAATAGAGCGATCATATTCATGTATGCAAGCCCAACCCACTTTATAACCAACCGCTAAGTCGACCGAACCAGCCCTACACTCCATGTGGGAATAGCTCAACCCATCCAAATTTACTCCACGATTGCGGCATTGCGCTTCGATTATCGATAAATTGAGGCAAAGCCTCCAAGACGTGGGACGAGCCACTTTCGATACTTCCTCCATCAATATCCCAGTCCCGTGCATCAGATAATAATAACATGGCATGCAGTAAATAACAACAGTTAAACATGCATTTCGGTCAACCTTAACCCTAGGGGTATTTCAGTAATTCCACTCTTAGGGGTAAATCTGTAAATTTTCCACCTATAAAGGTATTTCAGTAATTTATCTATTTTAGGGTTTTCATGCATATACTCACTTTTTACGTATTAACAAAAACATTTACCGAGGGTTCTTACCGAATTGGGCCCGCTAGCTCATTATCCCAATTTTGTCCCATTAAGCCCAAAAATATTGAAGGCACAGAAATCTTGCACTCTGCGGTCTAAACACTATAGTTTACCAGAAACGTTAATTGATTTACCTCACGAGCATTCGCACACTTGCAAGTCCACAAAATACCAGTTTTTCAGCATTTTGGCTTTTCAGCTTTTGCCGATCTAGACTAAGAAGGGGTGTCAGTTACACACCTATTTTATGACGATTCGCTGACGAGATCCATTCACGAACTACCTACAATTATATTACTACCACGTTAATCTAACTACCGAAACGAAATACATAATAACTCCTTACCTTATTCGGCCATAACACCTTAGGCACTAGCAATCCTACCTTTGCCGAAGTTTGCAACTAGACTTAGATCCTGTTGCTCAACCTGTCCAAGCCCTTGATCAGCAGCCTCTAGATCACCTTACTAACAAGACAAAACAGTTGTCACAACCCCTTAGGGCTACAAGTCCAAGTCGACAGCCTCCCTAACCTTTAGGGGTTTCGGCTTTTCTAAAATACGAAATAAAGACTAGATTGAAAAGACTTACCACCGGTTCCTTCGGTCAATGATTCCAATTAATCTCTACTCAATTCTGATGTCGATCTAAGCCCTCAAATGATAACAAAAGTTGAGCCTTCAGTGCTCTCAATATTCAGCTAAGTCTCTAAAAGTGTAGGGTTTTTGGCTTTTGCTGGAACTGTGTAAAGAAAGATGAAATAGGAGGGTTTTACTGTGGTCTAGTCTACAGAAACTTAAGGTTTAGAGAACTAGAGAGTCGGTCAAGAATGATGAAAAGGATAAGAGAATTGGCTAGAAGAAATTGGCACAGAAGAAAGTATAGTTTTCGGGATTTCGGCTTTTTACGGCAAATGGCTATGAAGGTTTTAGAAACGTCTGAAGAAAAAGATGGAGATGCACAGGTGGATAGAGAGATTCGGCTATAGAGGAAGAGAAGAAAAAGAAAAAGTTGATGAAGAGAGGAGAAAATAAAGAAGAGGAGAATGGTCAGGAAACGGCATAATTTTCCCCTAATGCCGAATTTATACTAGCACTTAACCTAGTCGAATTTTGCCCCCCTAAAGCACCCCTTGGCCGGCCAACTCTTGCTCCTCAAGAGTCCACCATTCGGCCAACACTACTCTCTCTAATCAGCTCCTAAATCCTCTCCCTTATCCCCTCCTTACTCAATCCCTTAAGCAATTTAAACTCCTCTTGACAGTCTCTCACTTTAGTTCCATTACTTACCTTTTCTATGCATAAAAATTAATATCACTAATTTGCTTACCTTGCGACTCGAACCCTAGTTCTCCTTGGTCATCCACACGCCACCTCTAAAGCCTCCCCAAGTGACGTCACAAGCCAGCTTACCACAGGCTTCCCTGTGTTTTATTTTACCCAATTAATACTTAAAAGCCCAACCAACCAGAACCCCTTTTTCTTATGGAATTAAAATTAATTAAAACTACCGGATTTTTAACCTAAGCTTGAGTCTTCTAGAGGCCCACTAACCTAAGTAAATCCACGCCAAGCAGACAAAACACCAAAAATTTTAAATTTGCCAACATTCACAGAATTCCCGAAAATTGGTGCGTTACAACTCTACCCCCTTAAAGAAATTTCTGCCTCGAAATTTACCTAATCCAAATAGTTGAGGGTATTGTTGACGCATAGTCTCTTCTGACTCCCAAGTAGCCTCTTCCCTTCCATGATTACACCACGGCACTTTTACCAATGGAACTGACTTCCTTCTTAAAACTTTAACCTCTCGATCTAAAATTTGTATGGGTTCTTCTTCAAAGGTCAAATCAGTCCTTACTTCAATCTCCTCCATTGGCACAACATGTGAAGGATCCGATCGATATCGTCTTAACATAGACACATGAAAGACATCATGGATTCTGTCCAACTCCAGTGGTAATTCTAACTGATACGCTACTAGCCCTACCCGTTTAAGAACCCGATAAGGCCCTATAAACCGCGGACTCAATTTGCCTTTCTTTCCGAACCTCAAGATCTTCTTCCAAGGTGAAACCTTCAAGAAAGCCATGTCCCCAACAGCGAACTCAATCTCTTTGCTCTTTGGATCTGCATACGACTTCTGTCTATCAGATGCCTTCTTTAAGCGATCTCTTATCAACCTAACCTTACTTTCAGTATCTGCCACCAACTCCGGTCCAAGCACTTGTCGTTTACCCAACTCTGTCCAATACGTAGGTGTACGACATCTCTGCCCATAAAGTGCCTCATATGGAGCCATCCGAATACTCGTTTGGTAGTTGTTGTTGTATGCAAACTCCGCCAATGGCAAGTAGTCCTCCCAACTACCACGAAAATCGATAATACAACCTCTTAACATATCCTTCAAAATTTGAATAACCCTTTCCGATTGTCCATCTGTCTGTGGGTGAAAGGCAGTACTGAAACCCAATCGTGTACCCAATGCCCCTTGCAACTTCTGCCAAAACCGAGATGTAAACCTAGGGTCTCGATCAGAAATAATCGACACTGGCACTCCATGCAGTCGCACTATCTCTGCCACATACAACCTGGCCAACTTTTGAAGTGAGTAATCAGTACGAACAGGTATGAAATGGGAAGATTTCGTTAACCTATCCACAACTACCCACACAGAATCTTTCTTGGTGGGTGTCAAAGGTAGCCCACTCACAAAGTCCATAGTTACTCTCTCCCACTTCTATAGTGGAATTTTCACCGGTTGCAGTAATCCAGAAGGCAATTGGTGCTCGCCTTTAACTTGTTGGCACGTCAAACATTTCCCAACAAATTCAGTCACCTCTCGTTTCAGTCCAGGCCACCAGTACACCTCTCGCAGATCTCGATATAACTGATTCCCTCCAGGATGCATGGCACAAGGTCCACCATGAGCCTCCTTTAAAATCAATCGCCTCAATTCAGGGTCTTTCAGAATACAAACTCTTCCATGAAAGCACAGAACTCCGTCAGTGTTCAGTCCAAATTCCTCATTATCACTATTCTCAACTTGCCGAAACCGAAGAACTAACGAATAATCCTTCAACTATTTTTCTTTAATCTACTTAGCCCAATTAGGCCTCACTTGCAACTCTGCCAACAGACTTCCATCGTCAAATAGACTCAAACATACAAACAAGGCTCTCAAATCAATAACAACCCTTTGACTCAACGCATCAGCCACCACGTTAGCCTTACCTGGGTGGTACTCAATCGAACAGTCGTAATCCTTAAGGAACTCAATCCATCTCCTTTGCCTTAGGTTTAGCTCCTTTTGAGTCAACAGATACTTAAGACTCTTATGGTCCGTGTAAATAATACACCTTTCTCCATATAAGTAATGTCTCCAAATCTTAAGTGAAAAGATCACTGCTGCCAACTCGCAATCATGAGTAGGATAGTTTCCTTCATGAGGCTTAAGCTGTCGCGAAGCATAAGCGACAACCCTACCCTCTTGCATCAGTACAAATCCTAACCCCACATGCGACGGATCGCTGTACACAGTGAAGTCCTTCCCAGACTTCAGTTGAATCAACACTGGCGCTTCAGTCAGAACCTTTTTCAGATGGTCGAAAGCTTTTTGCTGCTTCTCAGTCCAGACAAATGCTACCCCTTTCCTTAATAGTTTCGTCAATGGTGCAGCAATCAGAGAAAATCCTTCTACGAACCTTCGGTAATAGCCTTCTAAACCCAGAAAACTTTGAATTTCCGATACTGACTTCGGTGGTTTCCATTCCAAAACTGCCTCAATTTTCCAAGGATCCACCCTAATTCCTTCAGCAGAAACCACATGACCTAGAAAAGTCACTTCTCGCAACCAGAATTCACACTTACTAAACTTCACATATAGTTGTTTCTCTCTCAGCACTTGCAGCACAATACGTAGATGCTCTTCATGTTTCTCCTCGATTTTCGAATATACCAGAATATCATCGACGAAAACTACCACGAATCGGTCCAAGTAAGGTTGGAACACCCGATTCATCAAATCCATGAAAGCGACAGGTGCGTTCGTCAGCCCAAACGGCATAACCAAGAACTCATAATGACCATATCGAGTTTTGAATGCTGTCTTATGAATATCCACTTCCTTTACCCTTAGCTGATGGTATCCAGATCGAAGGTCAATCTTAGAAAATACCAAAGCTCCTCTAAGTTGGTCAAATAAATCATCAATTCTTGGCAGTGGGTACTTGTTCTTTATCATCAGTTTGTTCAACTGGCGGTAATCGATGCACATGCGCATTGTCCTGTCCTTTTTCTTCACAAACAGGACCGGTGCTCCCCATGGAGACACGCTAGATCTAATGAAGCCTCTATCCAACAACTCTTGGATTTGAGCTTTCAGTTCCACTAACTTCTTCGGTGCCATCCTATAGGGTGCAATGGATATTGGAGATGTTCTAGGCAGCAAATCAATTCCAAACTCAACTTCTTGATTCGGAGGTAATCCAGGAAGCTCCTCTGGGAAAACATCTCAAAATTCCCTAACAGTCCTGACGGTATCCACAGTCAGATCCCCAGTTTCAACTTGATTTACAAAAGCCAAGTACACCTCGCATCCCTTACGCATAAGTTTCTCAGCTCTTAAAGCCGATACCGCATTGGACAAGTAATCTCTTTGTTCCCCAATAATCATTACCTCTTCATCCTTAGCAGTTCTTAACACCATCCTCTTAGCTGCACAATCCAGCGTTGCCCTATGCTTAGCCAGCCAATCCATCCCTAAGATCAAATCGAATTCTCCGAACGGCAACTCCATTAAGTCACCACAGAAAATCCTACCTTGGGTCTCTAAAGGCACCTCCCTGAAGAGTTTCTCTACTTTAACCGAGTGACCTAAAGGACTTATCATAGTTACCCCACACACAGTCTCCTCAAAGTGAACACCCAATGCCTCAGAAATGACATATGCAACATACGAATGAGTTGACCCCACATCTATCAGAGCAATATAAGGGATACCAGAGATAAAAAACGTACCAGTTATGACATCCGGTGCGTCACCCTCCTCACGGCGACGAGCAGCATATACCAAAGCTGGCTGATGAGCCTCAGTATTAATAATACCCCTACTAGGTGCCCCACGTCCACGGTCATTACCACCGCGGCCTTGGCCACGACCTCTCGGCGGCGGCGGTCCACCTCGCGCTGGTTGGACAGGTTGCACAGCCCCTTGTTCAACCACTTGAGCCTGAGCTGGCCTCCTAGGACAATCCCTGATCCTATGTTCCTTTGATCCACAATGAAGACAAGCCCCAGAACGCTTTTAGCATTCCCTCAGATGCATTCTTCCACAATCTCCACAAGCTTGTGGTCTAACTGTGTTCACCGGAACCGCTCAAACTTGTTCGTCCATCCTAGCTCTCTTAACATTTCGGTTCGCAGCACCAGCTGGTCCAGTATCCCTCCTGAACCGGTTTCGATCCCTGTCGCGATTTTTTCGTTTGGCTTGCTTCACCTCTTCAGCTATCTTAGCCTTCTCTACCAGTGCAGTAAAATCACGCTCTCTCTACGGAGCTATGAGCACTCATAGCTCATCCCTGAGGCCATCCTCAAAGTGAACACTGCGCTCATATTCGGTGGAGACAATGCCACTAGCGTACCGGCTCAATCGTAAAAACTCTACCTCATATTCAGCAACGATCTTACCACCCTGGGTCAGGTTCAGGAATTCCTTTCTTCGTGCATCCACATAGCTAGCTCCGACATATTTCGCCTTAAAGGACTGCTTGAACAGGTCCCATGTTACCCTCTCAACTGGGGTACCCTCTCTCACAGTGATCCACCACTGATACGCCTCGTCCCGCAGTAATGACACCGCCCCTTTTAACTTCTGCTCTACTGAGTAATCCAGGTCATCCATAATCCGCTCCATGGCTTCTAGCCAGTACTGCGCCACATTTGGGGCTACTCCAGATATACCCCTAAAAACCTCCGCTCCGTTGGCTCGGAATCGCTCCGAAATGGACCCCCTATTCATGGGCCCGATATTGGCTCCAGCCATCCTTTCCAAAACTCTTAACATGGCCTGGGACAGAGCGTCGTCCCCCGCGGCTCGATCATACGGCCCATTTTCACCCACCGGTGGTCGTGCTACTCTAGCGGGCATTTGTTCAGAAGATGAAGATCCAGCTTGAGTACTACCTCGACCTCGACCACGGCCTCTTCCCCAAGTAGCTCTCATACTCATTTCAGTTTATCTGATTACGAATTTTATGATATTAGTATAATGTTCAATTGTTTATTACAAGATGTCTTATGGAAATATAGCAGTTCAAGGATTGTTTTCGTAATGTCGTATCCTAGCTACAGTCTCATTTCTACCGTTTTACAGCTCTACCCTATCTAAGGTATCATAGTAGGGTCTCAGGTCTATTTATAGCATTATATCCTTATCACATAACGTAAAAAGAGTATACTTACAGACTTGGTGCCACGGATTCAGTGCGCCACCTCTTTCTCCAATCCATTTAAAACTCAAAAACCATGTTTTTTATCACAGAAAATAGATGTTTAAAATTTTGATTTTGAAACACCCTTATTTTGAAACTCTTGATTTTAGCCCCGTTTTAAAAACCAAAAAAACTTGAACCATTTTAACATGTATACCTTGTAAAACATCTTTGAAAAGAACTTCCCAATACCATTTCCAAAAATACCCTTCTTGGGCCTAAGTTTTCGAAAAGATTTTCAAACCCGATCCACAGCCGAGTTGTTGCAACTTTAATCTGATACCACTAAATGTAACACCCCAAACTCGGTCCAGACGTTATGGCCGAATCCGACGTGCCACATTGAAGTTAAAAACCCATGTTTCATTTTAGTGTTAAAAACCGTCTTTTGTTAAGATAAAGTGAATGGAAGCTGGGCACCAAGTAGGTATCCACAACAGAGGAGGTGAGCCATGAAGGCTTCCTAAGTACCAAGCTCTTCGATTGGATCCAATCCTAGACATGCCCACAACCATAGCCACACTTTGGTTGTATCGAGTTGAAATTCCTTTGAGTAGTTATTATCTTTGTTAAATCGAATAATCGTGACGTCGTGTTATTTTAAAAAAAAATATCGTTTTAGAAACGCTCCCTATGTCTATCTCATTTGAATTATTATTAACCAGTTTATAGTTATTGAAAATAAAAATAATCCCCGAAAAACAAAGAAGAAAATTTAGTTAAAATGGCCTTATCACAACCCAAGATTAAATAGTAAATAAAATAAATTAAGGAAAATCAGTCACTTCTTTCAAAGCCCAAAAACGATCACAATGGCCACTCTAAATCCCCTCCGGCTCCAAGTCATCCACATCAAGGCCCACCTGCAAGGTTAAGGAAGGGGGTGAGTTTGAAAACTCAGTGTGTAAGAAAACCCATCCAAAGCCCAAGTCACTCAAGCCCGTTGAGCCTAAGCCCGTCGATTAACGATGGGTACTAGGCGAAGCCCTTTTCAATATCTGATGGCGGGCCTTAGCCCCTTTTAAGATAACAGTATGGCCCATAGGCCCATTCCAGAATAGAGCAGTCATATTCATGTATGCAAGCCCAACCCAGCCTATAACCGCTAAGTCCACCCGAACTAGCCCTACACTCCATGTGGGGAATAGCTCAACCCACCTAGCCCTACACTCTACAGTTGCAGCATTGCTGCCCAGTTATCAGTAAATTGAGGCAAAGCCTCCAGTACATGGACAGGCCACTTTCAGTACTTCCTCCATCAATATCCCAGTCCCATGCATCAGATAATAATAACATGGCATGCAGTAAATAACAACAGTCAAACATGCATTTCGGTCAACCTTAACCCAAGGGGTATTTTAGTAATTCCACTCCTAGGGGTAAATCTGTAAATTTTTCACCTATAAAGGTATTTCAGTAATTTATCTATTTTAGGGTTTTCACACATATACTCACTTTTCACGTATTAAAAAAAACATTAACCGAGGGTTCTTACCGAATTGGGCCTGCTGGCCCATTATCCCAATTTTGGCCCATTAAGCCCAAAAATATTGAAGGCACATAAATCTTGCACTCTGCGGTCTAAACACTGTAGTTTACCAGAAATGTTAATCAATTTACCTTACGAGCATTCACACACTCGCAAGTTCAAAAAATACCAGTTTTTCGGCATTTCGGCTTTTCGACTTTTGCCGATCTAGATTAAGAAGGGGTGTCAGTTACACACCTGTTTTATGACGATTCATTGATGAGATCCACGCACGAGCTACCTAAAATTATATTACTACCACATTAATCTAACTACCGAAACGAACTACATAATAACTCCTTACCTTATTCGGCCATAACACCTTAGGCACTAGCAATCCTACCTTTGCCGAAGTTTGCGACTAGACTTAGGTCCCGTTGCTCCACCTGTCCAAGCCCTTGATCAGCAGCCTCTAGATCACCTTACTAATGAGACAAAACAGTTATCACAACCCCTTAGGGCTACAAGTCCAAGTCGACAGCCTCCCTAACCTTTAGGGGTTTCGACTTTTCTAAAATACGAAATAAAGACTAGATTGAAAAGACTTACCACCGGTTCCTTCGGTCAATGATTCCAATTAATCTCTACTCAATTCTGATGCTGATCTAAGCCCTCAAATGATAACAAAAGTCTAACCTTCAGTGCTCTCAATATTCAGCTAAGTCTCTAAATGTGTGGGGTTTTCGACTTTTGCTGGAACTGTGTAAAGAAAGATGAAATAGGAGGGTTTTGCTGTGGTCTAGTCGACAGAAACTTAAGGTTTAGAGAACTACAGAGTTGGTCAAGAATGACGAAAAGGATAATAGAATTGGCTAGAAGAAAATCCACTAACCTAAGTAAATCCACGCCAAGCATACAGAACACCAAAAATTTAAAATTTGCCAACATTCACAGAATTCCCGAAAATTGGTGCGTTACAACTCTACCCCCTTAAAGAAATTTCAGCCTCGAAATTTACCTGATCCAAATAGTTGAGGGTATTGTTGATGCATAGTCTCTTCTGACTCCCAAATAGCCTCTTCCCTTCCATGATTACGCCACGACACTTTTACCAATGGAACTGACTTCCTTCTTAAAACTTTAACCTCTCGATCTAAAATTTGTATGGGTTCTTCTTCAAAAGTCAAATCAGTCTTTACTTCAATCTCCTCCATTGGCACAACATGTGAAGGATCTGATCGATATCGTCTTAACATAGACACATGAAAGACATCATGGATTCTGTCCAAATCCGATGGTAATTCTAACTGATACGCTACTGGCCCTACCTGTTTAAGAACCCGATAAGGCCGTATAAACCGCAGACTCAATTTACCATTCTTGCCAAACCTCAAGATCTTCTTCCAAGGTGAAACCTTCAAGAAAACCATGTCCCCAATAGCGAACTCAATCTCTTTGCGCTTTAGATCCGCATACGACTTCTGTCTATCAGATGCCTCCTTTAAGCGATCTATTATCAACCTAACCTTACTTTCAGTATCTGCCACCAACTCTGGTCCAAGCACTTGTCGTTCACCCAACTCTGTCCAACACGTAGGTGTACGACATCTCCGCCCATAAAGTGCCTCATATGGAGCCATCCGAATACTCGTTTGGTAGCTGTTGTTGTATGCAAACTCCGCCAATGGCAAATTGTCCTCCCAACTACCACGAAAATCGATAATACAACCTCTTAACATATCCTCCAAAATTCGAATAACCCTTTCCGATTGTCCATCTATCTGTGGGTGAAAGGCAGTACTGAAATCCAATCGTGTACCCAATGCCTCTTGCAACTTCTGCCAGAATCAAGATGTAAACCTAGGGTCTCGATCAGAAATAATTGACACCGGCACTCCATGCGCAATGCACTATCTCCGCCACATACAACTCGCCAACTTTTTGCGAGTGAGTAATCGATGCGGCGGTATGAAATGGGTAGATTTTGTTAACCTATCCACAACTACCCACACAGAATCTTTCTTGGTGGGTGTCAAAGGTAGCCCACTCACAAAGTCCATAGTTACTCTCTCCCACTTCCATAGTGGAATTTTCACTGGTTGCAGTAATCCAGAAGCCAATTGGTGCTCGCCTTTAACTTGTTGGCACGTCAGACATTTCCCAACAAATTCAGTCACCTCTCGTTTCAGTCCAGGTCACTAGTACACCTCTCGCAGATCTCGATATAACTGATTCCCTCCAGGATGCATGGCATAAGGTCCACCATGAGCCTCCTTTAAAATCAATCGCCTCAATTCAGGGTCTCTCGGAATACAAACTTTTCCACGAAAGCACAGAACTTCGTCAGTGTTCAGTCCAAATTCCTCATTCTCACCATTCTCAACTTGCCGAAACCGAAGAACTAACGAATCATCCTTCAACTATTTTTCTTTAATCTGCTTAGCCCAATTAGGCCTCACTTGCAACTCTGCCAACAGACTTCCATCGTCAAATAGACTCAAACGTGCAAACAAGGCTCTCAAATCAGTAACAACCCTTCGACTCAATGCATCAGCCACCACGTTAGCCTTACCTGGGTGGTACTCAATCGAATAGTCGTAATCCTTAAGGAACTCAATCCATCTCCTTTGCCTTAGGTTTAGCTCCTTCTGAGTCAACAGATACTTAAGACTCTTATGGTCCGTGTAAATAATACACCTTTCTCCATATAAGTAATGTCTCCAAATCTTAAGTGAAAAGATCACTGCTGCCAACTCCAAATCATGAGTAGGATAGTTTCCTTCATGAGGCTTAAGCTGTCGCGAAGCATAAGCGACCACCCTACCCTCTTGCATCAGTACACATCCTAACCCCACATGCGACGGATCGCTGTACACAGTGAAGTCCTTCCCAGACTTCGGTTGAATCAACACTGGCGCTTCAGTCAGAACCTTTTTCAGATGGTCGAAAGCTTTTTGCTGCTTCTCAGTCCAGACAAATGCTACCCCTTTCCTTAACAGTTTCGTCAATGGTGCAGCAATCAGAAAAAATCCTTCTACGAACCTTCGGTAATAGCCTTCTAAACCCAGAAAACTCCGAATTTCCGATACTGACTTCGGTGGTTTCCATTCCAAAACTACCTCAATTTTCCAAGGATCCACCCTAATTCCTTCAGCAGAAACCACATGACTTAGAAAAGTCACTTCTCGCAACTAGAATTCACACTTACTAAACTTCGCATACAGTTGTTTCTCTCTTAGCACTTGCAACACAATACGTAGATGCTCCTCATGTTTCTCCTCGATTTCTGAATATACCAGAATATCATCGATGAAAACTACCATGAATCAGTCCAAGTAAGGTCGGAACACCCGATTCATCAGATCCATGAAAGCGGCAGGTGCGTTCGTCAGCCCAAACGGCATAACCAAGAACTCATAATGACCATATCGAGTTCTGAATGTTGTCTTATGAATATCCACTTCCTTTACCCTTAGCTGATGGTATCCAGATCGAAGGTCAATCTTGAAAAATACCGAAGCTCCTCTAAGTTGGTCAAATAAATCATCAATTCTTGGCAGTGGGTACTTATTCTTTATCGTCAGTTTGTTCAAGTGGCGGTAATCAATGCACATGTGCATTGTCCCATCCTTTTTCTTCACAAACAGGACCGGTGCTCCCTATGGAGACACACTAGATCTAATGAAGCCTCTATCCAACAACTCTTGGATTTGAGCTTTCAGTTCCACTAACTCCTTCGGTGCCATCTTATAGGGTGTAATGGATACTGGAGATGTTCCAGGCAGCAAATCAATTCCAAACTCAACTTCCCGATTCGGAGGTAATCTAGGAAGCTCCTCTGGGAAAACATCTCGAAATTCCCTAACAGTCCTGACGGTATCCACAGTCAGATCCCCAGTTTTAACTTGATTTACAAAAGCCAAGTTAGCCTCGCATCCCTTACGCATGAGTTTCTCAGCTCTTAAAGCCGATACCATATTGGACAAGTAATCTCTTCGTTCCCCAATAATCATTACCTCTTCATCCTCAGCAGTTCTTAACACCATCCTCTTAGCTGCACAATCCAGCGTTGCCCTATGCTTAGCCAACCAATCCATCCCTAAGATCAAATCAAATTCTCTGAATGGCAACTCGATTAAGTCCCCACAGAAAATCCTACCTTGGGTCTCTAAAAGCACCTCCCTGAAGAGTTTCTCTACTTTAACCGAGTGACCTAAAGGACTTATCACAGTTACTCCACACACAATCTCCTCAAAGTGAACACCCAATGCCCCAGAAATGACATATGTAACATACGAATGAGTTGACCCCATATCTATCAGAGCAGTATAAGGGATACTAGAGATAAAAAACGTACCAGTTATGACATCCGGTGCGTCACCCTCCTCACGGCGACGAGCAGCATACACCAAAGCTGGCTGATGAGCCTCAGTATTAACAGTACCCCTACCAGGTGCCCCACGTCCACGGCCATTACCACCGCGGCCTTGGGCACGACCTCTCGGCGGCGGCGGTCCACCTCGCGCTGGTTGGACAGGTTGCACAGCCACTTGTTTAACCACTTGAGCCTGAGTTGGCCTCCTAGGACAATCCATGATCCTATGTTCCTTTGATCCACAACGAAAACAAGCCCCAGAACGCTTCCAGCATTCCCCCAGATGCATTCTACCACAATCTCCACAAGCTTGTGGTCTAACTGTGTTCACCGGAACCGCTCGAACTTGTTCCTCCATCCTAGCTCTCTTAACATTTCGGTTCGCAGCACCAGCTGGTCCAGCATCCCTCCTGAACCGGTTTCAATCCCTGTCGCGTTTCTTTCATTCAGCTTGCTTAACCTCTTCAGCTATCTTAGCCTTCTCTACCAGTGCAACAAAATTGGCCTCTCTCTACGGAGCTATGAGCACCTATAGCTCATCCCTGAGGCCATTCTCAAAGCAAACACTGCGCTCATATTCGGTAGTGACAATGCCACTAGCGTACCGGCTCAATCGCAAAAACTCTACCTCATATTCAGTAACGGTCTTACCACCCTGGGTCAGGTTCAGGAATTCTTTTCTTCGTGCATCCAGATAGCTAGCTCCGACATATTTCGCCTTAAAGGACTGCTTGAACAGCTCCCATGTTACCCTCTCAGCTGGGGTACCCTCTCTCACAGTGATCTACCACTGATACGCCTCGTCCCGCAATAATGACACCGCCCCTTTTAACTTCTGCTCTACTGAGCAATCCAGGTCATCCATAATCCGCTCCGTGGCTTCTAGCCAGTACTCCGCCACATTTGGGGCTACTCCAGATATACCCCTAAAAACCTCTGCTCCGTTGGCTCGGAGTCGCTCCGAAATGGACCCCCTATTCATGGGCTCGACATTAGCTCCAGTCACCCTTTCCAAAACTCTTAACATGGCCTGGGATAGAGCGTCATCCCCCGCGGCCCGATCATACGGCCCATTTTCACCCACCAGTGGTCGTGCTACTCTAGCGGGCATGTGTTCAGAAGACGAAGATCCAGCTTGAGTACTACCTCGGCCTCGACCACGGCCTCTTCCCTGAGTAGCTCTCGTACTCATTTCAGTTTATCTGATTACGAATTTTATGATATTAGTATAATATTCAATTGTTTATTACAAGATGTCTTATGGAAATATAGCAGTTCAAGGATTGTTTTCGTAATGTCGTATCCTAGCTACAGTCTAATTTCTACCGTTTTACAACTCTACCCTATCTAAATTATCATAGTAGGGTCTCAGTTCTATTTATAGCATTATATCATTATCACATAATGTAAAAAGAGTATACTTACAGACTTGGTGCCACGGATTCAGTGCGCCACCTCTTTCTCCAATCCATTTAAAACTCAAAAACCATGTTTTTGATCACAGAAAATAGAAGTTTAAAATTTTGATTTTGAAACACCCTTGTTTTGAAACTCTTGATTTTAGCCCCGTTTTAAAAACCAGAAAAACTTGAACCATTTTAACATGTATACCTTGTAAAACATCTTTGAAAAGAACTTCTCAATACCATTTCCAAAAATACCCTTCTTGGGCCTAAGTTTTCGAAAAGATTTTCAGACCCGATCCACAGCCGAGTTATTGCAACTTTGCTCTGATACCAGTAAATGTAACACCCCAAACCCGACCCAGACGTTATGGTCGAATCCGACATGTCACATTGAAGTTAAAAACCCATGTTTCATTTTAGTGTTAAAAACCGTCTTTTGTTAAGCTAAAGTGAATGGAAGCTGGGCACCAGGTAGGTATCCATAACAGAGGAGGTGAGCCATGAAGGTTGCTTAAGTACCAAGCTCTTCGATTGGATCCAATCCTAGACATGCCCACAACCATTGCCACACTTTGGTTGTATCGAGTTGAAATTCCTTTGAGTAGTTATTATCTTTGTTAAATCGAATAATCGTGACGTCGTGTTATTTTAAAAAAAATATCGTTTTGGAAACGCGCCCTATGTCTATCCCATTTGAATTATTATTAACCAGTTTAAAGTTATTGAAAATAAAAATAATCCCCAAAAAGCAAAGAAGAAAATTTAGTTAAAATGGCCTTATTACAACCCAAGATTAAATAGTAAATAAAATAAATTAAGGAAAATCAGTCACTTATTTCAAAGCCCAAAAACGATCACAATGGCCACTCTGAATCCCCTCCGGCTCTAAGTCATCCACATCAAGGCCCACCTACAAGGTTAAAGAAGGGGGTGAGTTTGGAAACTCAGTGTGTAAGAAAACCTATCCAAAGCCCAAGTCAGCTGAAGCCCGTTGAGCCTAAGCCCATTCGATTAACGATGGAGTGCTGGGGCAAGCCCTTTTCAATATCTGATGAACCGGGCCTTAGCCCCTTTTAAGATAACAGTATGGCCCATAGGCCCATTCCAGAACAGAGCAGTCATATTCATGTATGCAAGCCCAACCCAGCCTATAACCAACCGCTAAGTCCACCCGAACCAGCCCTACACTCTCAGTGGGGAATAGCTCAACCCACCCAGCCCTACACTTCATAGTTGCAGCATTGCTACCCAATTATCAGTAAATTGAGGCAAAGCCTCCAGTATGTGGACTGGCCACTTTCAGTACTTCCTCCATCAATATCCCAGTCCCATGCATCAGTTAATAATAACATGGCATGCAGTAAATAACAACAGTCAAACATGCATTTCGGTCAACCTTAACCCTAAGGGTATTTCAGTAATTCCACTATTAGGGGTAAATCTGTAAATTTTCCACCTATAAAGGTATTTCAGTAATTTATCTATTTTAGGGTTTTCATGGATATACTCACTTTTCACGTATTAACAAAAACATTTACCGAGGGTCCTTACCGAATTGGGCCCGCTGGCCCATTAAGCCCAAAAATATTGAAGGCACAGAAATCTTGTACTCTGCGGTCTAAACACTGTAGTTTACCAGAAACTTTAATCAATTTACCTCACGAGCATTCGCACACTCGCAAGTCCACAAAATACCAGTTTTTCGGCATTTCAACTTTTCGGCTCTTGCCGATCTAGACTAAGAAGGGGTGTCAGTTACACACCTGTTTTATGACGATTCGCTGATGAGATCCACGCACGAACTACCTACAATTATATTACTACCACGTTAATCTAACTACCGAAACGAACTACATAATAACTCCTTACCTTATTCGGCCATAACACCTTAGGCACTAGCAATCCTACCTTTGCCGAAGTTTGCGACTAGACTTAGATCCCGTTGCTCCACCTGTCCAAGCCCTTGATCAGCAGCCTCTAGATCACCTTACTAACAAGACAAAAATAGTTATCACAACCCCTTAGGGCTACAAGTCCAAGTCGACAGCCTCCCTAACCTTTAGGGGTTTCGGCTTTTCTAAAATACAAAATAAAGACTAGATTGAAAAGACTTACCACCGGTTCCTTCGATCAATGATTCCAATTAATCTCTAATCAATTCTAATGTCGATCTAAGCCCTCAAATGATAACAAAATTTGAGCCTTCAGTGCTCTCAATATTCGGCTAATTCCCTAAAAGTGTGGGGTTTTCGGCTTTTGTTGGAACTGTGTAAAGAAAGATGAAATAGGAGGGTTTTACTGTGGTCTAGTCGACAGAAACTTAAGGTTTAGATAACTAGAGAGTCGGTTAAGAATGATGAAAAGGATAAGAGAATTGGCTAGAAGAAATTGGCACAGAAGAAAGTATAGTTTTCGGGATTTCGACTTTTTAAGGTAAATGGCTATGAAAGTTTTAGAAACGTCTGAAGAAAAAGATGGAGATGCACAGGTGGATAGAGAGATTCGACTATTGAGGAAGAGAAGAAAAAGAAAAAGTTGATGAAGAGAGGAGAAAAGAAAGAAGAGGAGAATGGTTAGGAAATGGCACAATTTTCCCCTAATGCCGAATTTATACTGGCACTTAACCTAGCCGAATTTCGCCCCCCTAAAGCACCCCTTGGCCGGCCAACTCTTGCTCCTCAAGAGTCCACCATTCGTCCAACACTACTCTCCCTAATCAGCTCCTAAATCCTCTCCCTTATCCCCTCCTTACTCAATCCCTTAAGCAATTTAAACTCCTCCTGACAGCCTCTCACTTTAGTTCCATTACTTACCTTTTTTGTGCATAAAAATTAATATCACTAATTTGCTTACCTTGCGACTCGAACCCTAGTTCTACTTGGTCATCCACACGCCACCTCTAAAGCCCCCCCAAGTGACATCACAAGCCAGCTTACCACAGGCTTCCCTGTGTTTTATTTTACCCAATTAATACTTAAAAGCCCAACCAACCAGAACTCCTTTTTCTTATGGAATTAAAATTAATTAAAACTACCGGGTTTTTAACCTAAGCTTGGGCCTTCTAGAGGCCTACTAACCTAAGTAAATCCACGCCAAGCAGACAGAACACCAAAAATTTAAAATTTACCAACATTCATAGAATTCCCGAAAATTGGTGCGTTACAGGATCCACGCAGGCTGTACACATCACTACCGACTACAAAGGATATACATTTCTAGGAGTGTTAATCGAGAATAAATTCGCGTTGAACATCTTGCCTCTATCCACACTGAATAAGTTGCTAGTGGATAGCTCTCACATGAAGGTGTGCCATAATATAGTGAGAGCATTCGATGGTACAGAAAAGAAGGTGGTGGGGAGGATTGAAGTACCACTCTTAATTGGTCCAAACACATATGAGGTAGAATTTTTGGTAATGGATATCAAACCCTCCTATAATTGCTTATTGGGTAGTCCTTGGATTCATTCGGCTGGGCAATACCGTCGTCACTTTACTAAAAACTGAAGTTGGTAACAGAGGATCAACTTGTAATGATAAACATTGAAAAGGATATCATCGCAACCGTAACTAGTGATGCACTATACATAGGAATGAATGAAGAGGAAATAGAATGTTCCTTTCGATCACTGGAATTTGTTAATGCAACTTTTATTGTTGAAGGAAATGAGATCCCAGTGCCAAAAAAACCAAAACCACAAGGATCGGTCTATAATTGATAGTCAGGAAAGGAGCCTTGCTTGGAAGAGGGCTTAGAAAATATCTTCAAGGAAGAGCCAATGCACCAATGCTGATAGACAAACAAGATCGCTTTGGCTTAGGGTACAAGCCAGATGCGAGATAGAATAAAAAGGAACTAGAAAAGAAGCAAGAAAGAAGAATAGCACGACTAAATGGGGGGAAAGGTCAAATGGAAAGCGATGATCTTTCCCCATATATCTAAAACATTTGTGTCAGGAGAAATCATTTATCTTGAACGAAAAATGGTAGAAAAAGAGATCCTGTTAACTAAGACTGTGAAAGGAATGTTGGGAAACTTGAGCATCAATGCCATATTCGAATAGGGAATTGGGGAAGAAAACCTATCAGACATTTCAAAGTAATGTTCAAAACAAACTTATTGCTCTAAGTAATGTTCAAAACACACTTACTGCAGAAGAAATCCCTGTAATTTTTAGAACTATTTCAAAGTAATGTTCAAAACACACTTACTGCAGAAGAAATCCCTATAATTTTTAGAACTTTTTCAAAGTAATGCTCAAAACACACTTACTGTAGAAGAAATCCCTGTAATTTTTAGAACTATTTCAAAGTAATTTTCAAAACACACTTATTGCTCTAAGCCTAGGAGCAATTAGAATCCTTTTGTGAAAAAGACACATGTCACTATTTTTATTTCAGTAAAATAATGCATCCTTGTGTCCCATTTGGCAAATGTTCTTCTATTTTTTCATTTCATTCATACTCATACCACAGAGATAACTATTCCTAAATTGATTTGTTCTTTGGGTCTTCTTTTATTCCTATAACATGTCTTCAGATCTCAATGATACGAGCGACGTTGCTGTTGACTCAGAGTCTTCTTTTGAGCAAGATATATGTCCAGAGGAACCTAAGGACTTTGAAGATGATCCAGATTATAACTTATCTTCTGATTTGTTAAGGATGGTAGAACAAGATAGGAAATAGATCCCACCTCACAAAGAGTCAGTGGAAATTGTGAGCTTAGGAGACAAATAATAAAAGAAATAAGTGAAGATCGGAGCTTGCATTACTACAGTGACAAAATGACACCTCATTGAATTACTCCAAGAATTCAAAGATGTCTTCGCACGGTCGTATCAAGACATGCCTAGTTTAAGTACCGATATCTTAGTACACCGGCTTCCTATAAAAGAAGAATACAAGCCGATTCAACAGAAATTGCAAAGGATGAGGCCCGACGTCCTGTTGAAAATAAAAGAAGAGGTCAAGAAATAATTTGACATCGGTTTCTTACAAGTGGTCAAATACTCAGAGTGGGTAGCCAATATAGTCCTCGTCCCTAAGAAAGATAGAAAAGTACGAATGTTTGTAGACTACAGAGATTTAAATAAAGCTAGCCCAAAGGAAAATTTCCCATTGCCTCACATCGATCCCTTAGTGGACAACACAGTAGGTTATTCACTGTTCTCGCCAATTAAGAAGTTGTGTTGCGCCTTAATCTGGACAACCCAGAGTGTAATAGCCTATTTTTAGTCAAATCAAAACATTGGTTTTGGAACCACAAATACGAGGTTGAAATATATATTTTATTATTTTAATGTCTATAACATGATAATATGTTTGTGTGAAAATTTCATTTTTAGTCAAATCAGAATAGTGGTTTTGGAACCACAAATACGAGGTCAAAATATTTATTTTATTACTATTTTAATGTCTACAACATGATAATATGTTTGTGTGAAAATTTCGTTAAGAAATTTTATCGTTTGATTAGTTAAATTGATAAAAAGGACTAAATCGCATAAAGTGTAAAAGTGGAGTTCCACTAGCTAAAGGTATCTAATAGCTATAGAATCTTAATTTAGAGGTCCTTATGTTGTAATTAGACCATTTGAAACATGAGTGGACATATATGGACATTTTATTAAGTGTTTTGATGGTTATTAATTAAGGGTAAAATAGTAAACTAAGAAATAACTTAATAAAAATAAAAGAAACATAAAATCATCTTTAATTTCTATCATCTTCCACTGAATTGTGAGCTAAGAAACTCCATTAAAGGAGCTTAAGTATTCGGCCTTGTCTTCTTGAGCATGTAAGTCCATTTTTGTTCGGTTTTTAATTATTTCTATGTTTTTGAGATCGTTACAACTAGGTCTAGCTAGCCCAGGGGCTATTTTGCAAAAATATTAAAGATTTTGAATGTTTTCATTGATGAATACATGAGTATTTTGATGTTTAATGATAGATTATGAATGTTTGATTATAGTTATACAAGTTTTGTTAAGTGATTTATAGTGAAAATGCAAATTAGAGATTAAATTGTGAAATGTGGAAACTTTGTGGTTAAAATGTGAAATAAATGAAAAATATGGGCTGCTAAGAACCTTATTGTAATTCGGTTAGCATGGATTGTGGTTAAATTGCATGAATTTGTGTTTTAATGAAATAAGGACTAAATTGTAAAAGTTGTGAATCATTAGGGGCAAATGTGTAAACGTGCCTTAAAATGAAATTTGGACTAAATTGAATAGAGAGATAATTAAATAAGTTAATTTTGATTACATATAGATCAAGAAAAGCGAAACTCAAATCTAGATCGAGGGAAAAACAAAGTTCTTGACTAATCAACCAATTTAGCTGTTTTTGCATCCGAGGTAAGTTCGTATGTAATAAGCATTGTTATAATTATGTTTTAAATGCTTTGGTATTGCATAAACTGTGAATTATGAAACTGCAGACATATTCGATAATGATTTGACGACGTTTTGGCATTCGAAATGTAACAACATGGTTTTAGCTAAATCGAAATAGTGGTTTTGGGACTACAAATCCAAAATCAAAATATTTATTTTATTATTTTAATAAGGTCTATAGCATGATAGAATTATTGTGTGAAAGTTTCGCAAAGAAATTTTATTGTTTGAGTGCTTAATTCGGTAAAAAGGACTAAATCGCGTAAAGCGTAAAATTTGAGTTCTATTAGTTAAAAGTATTAAATAGCTATGAAATTAAATTTTGGGAGTCCTTATGTTGAAATTAAACCAATGGTTGTTTGAGTGGACAAGTTTGGACATGTATTAGGTGAATTTGATGTTATTTATTAAGGTGATTTTTGTAATTTATGAATTAAGTAATAATAAGTTAAATAAAACAAAAATTTCCACCCATTATCATCATATTCTTGCCTAAATGAAGAAGAAAAAAAATAGCCATTTTGTTCCTTTGAGGTTCGACCATTTGGATCCTTGATTAAGGTACAAGTTTTGTTTCGATTTTTAATGATTTCTATGTTTTTGAAATCGTTGCTTTGTATTCTAGCTAGCCCGTACTTTTAATTTCGAAACTGTTAAAAAATTTGAGAGTTTCCATTGATGAGTTTATGTGTTCTTTAGTGTTTGAGTATGAAATATGAAAGCTTGATGATAGTTTTACATGTTTTATTAAGTGATTTTTGAAAAAAATGTCAAAAAGCGATTAAATTAAGAAAATGTAAAATTATGTGGGTAAAATGTGAATAAATTAAAAATATGGGTTGCTAGTAACATATAGAAAATTCGGCCAAGCTTGGGTTTATTGAATTTATGTGAATTTTGTGCAATTATGAAATAGGGAATAAATTATAAAAATATGGAAGTTTAGGGGCTAATATGCAACTATGCTTAAATGTGTGTTATGGACTAAATTAAAAGAATATGTCTTAAAACCTTTCACTAAATTAAAAGAATATGTCTTAAAACCTTTCTCATGGACAAAATAATGTGAAATTACTTAAATTAATAATGTGTGTTTTAAGACATAGGCGTGTGTGGCCACTTCGAAGGGTACACGGGCTAGACACACAGGCATGTGGTTGGCCATGTGACCCAAGTCAGTATGTATGGCCTATTTCCACACGACCTAAGATACGAGCGTGTTTGGAGCCGTGTGAAGCTCACGGCCTGTTCATATGGGCGTGTGACACTTGCATGGTTGAAATTTTATAAAGTTTCCAAAATTCTCGTATGATATCGGTTTAGTCCCAAACCACTTTTAGAGCATGTTTAAGGCCTCGTAGGCCTTAATAAGGGACAATGTGATTATGTTGAATGTTATCTGAGTATGATTGCATAAATGTATGAGTTATGTATGTTAAATTATGTGTATTGATCGGTAATGCCTCGTAACCCTACTCCGGCGACGGATACAAGTTAGGGGTGTTACACGAAATCCCGGTTGAACTTTAGAAATAGATTTAGAGACTAGTGACATGTCATTAGGGCATTATTGTGATTATGTGATCCGGGTGCTAGTCCTTATGTCCTACCGGAGGCTGAGTATACCGGCATGTGTTGTGGATACTTGACAGCTTGTGTGAGCAGTACCATGTAGCTACGTCTTGATTGACAACTTGTGTGAGTAGGGCCATTGATAGCTCTAGTGTGAGCAATATATGTGATATGAGATTGAGATAGCTTTGGCTATATATATGTGGCACTTCGAGTGTGAGTTTCCCATGACGTGGTTGTGTATGATATTGACACAAGATGGTATAGGTATGTACACGAACCGTATAAGCTTAAAATCGAAGAAGTTATGAAGTTGATATATAAGATTATGATTGAGAATGTGAAAGGTTTGTTAGTATAAATGAATTATATGTTGATATGTTCAAATTAATGATTTGTATATTCATGTTAAGATTGAGTTTATTTTATACGAGCTTACTAAGTTATGAAGCTTACTTTGTTTAATTTTCCATGTTTTATAGTGACTTCAAAGCTAACTCAGATTCGAGGATTTTCAGAGATTATGTCACACTATCCTACTTTCACTTTGGTACCTTTTGAGTTTATGTTTTGAGTATATGGCATGTATAGGAACTTTGGTCATTTCGTTTATGAGTTGATGATGAATGTAGCCATTTGAATTGGCCTGTAAATGTTCTAAGTTGATTTTGTATATTGCCATATAAGTTGGCTTATTTTGTGTGATTGAATCATGTATATATATATGTGTATGGCTTGTGTGATGTTTAGAATGTTGGATATGTGATGCTTGTGGATAATTAGCATTATAGGTAGCAAATGGTTGAATTATGAATATTGGTATGCTAGTGAATCTAGGCATTAATGCACATTTGAGTTTGGTATGAATTTAGATGGCATATTGTGGTATTGATATGTTTTGTATCGGTTGGTGTTGAAAATGGTATGAAATATGCTTAAGAGAGGTTGATTGAATGCCTATTATATGCTACGTTTTGTGCCATTTGAAATTGGTGTAGGTGTGTTTATGTTTAGGTGGCAAATTGGCTTGGTAAATAGCCTATTTTTGTCCACATAGGTAGAGACATAGGCGTGTGTCTCAGCCATGTGTGACACACGGTTGTGTAACACGACCGTGTGTCCCCTGGTGTTGAAATTAATATCAAGTCAGTATGCTCCACACGGCCTTACACACGGGCGTGTGACTTGGCCTTGGTCGTGTGGCATAAGTCAGTATACCCTACAGGTTTGGCACGGCCTAGCACACAATTTGGCACATGGGAATATATGGCCATTTTTAGGGCACACGGGCTATCCACATGGGTGTGTGTGTTGGCCGTGTGATCCAAGTCAGAGAGTTACACGGGGTCAGACACGGGCTGGGACACGGCCATGTGCTCCCATTTCAAATGTCCACACGACTTATGACACGAGCGTGTCTGTTGGCCGTGTGAGAAACACGGTCGGGCCACACGGGCATGTGTCCCCTATTTTTGAGAAAATTTTCTAATTGTTCAAAAAGTTTCCCAAGTTATGAGTTTAGTCATGAACCACTCCCAATGCATGTTTTAGGCCTCGTAGGCTCGTATTAGGGACAAAATGATTGGTTGTGAATGAAATGTATATGATTTGATTAATTGTATGTGAAATCTATATTTAAAATGTGTTATAAGTCTAGTAATGCTCCGTAACCTTATTCCGATGTTTAATACGGGGTGAGGGGTGTTACACAGAGACTGAGACAATACATGTTGTACCATACAACTTGGCTCATCTCAAAAATTGATCTTTTAAAGTACATGATGGAGTCGACCCGTTGAATGGAAGAACAGCTCAATGGTGAATTCTGCTTTCCAAATTTAATATAATCTATGTAAACCAAAAGGCAGTAAAGGGAAGTGCAATAGCAAACTTCCTAGCCAATAGAGCTCTAGAGGATTATGAGCCTTTAAATTTTGATTTCCTAAACGAGGATCTAATGCACGTTATGACCACTAAAGTAGGTGCTCCAGAAAAATATCCTTGGAAACTAAATTTTGACGGAGCCTCAAATGCCATGGGTAATGGAATTGAGGCATTTCTGGTATCCCTAGATGGAGATCATTATCCTTTCACTAGTAAACTTGATTTTGATTGCACAAATAACATGGTATAATATAGAGCATGCATCATGGGTATTCGTGCAACTATAGAACCAAGATCAATGTGCTGAAGGTATATGGGGATTCTACACTAATAATCTATCAACTCAAAAGTGAATGGGAGATGAGAGATCCCAAGTTGATTGATTATCGAAGGCTGGTCCTTGAGTTAATTAAGGAGTTTGATGACATGACCTTCTACTACCTCCCGCGAGATTAAAATCAAATAGCTGATGCTTTGGCTACCTTAGCTTCCATGGTTAAAGTGAACAAACAAGAGGATGTAAAAACTATCTGGATGATTATTTATGGGGCTCTGGCCCATTGTTACAACATTGAGGAAGAAGAAAAGGGTGATCACCTTTGGTATCATGATATACTGCCATATGTAAAGAATCGTGAATACCTTGATCAAGCAACCGAGAATGATAAAAAGACGCTAAGGAGACTGGCCAGTGGCTATGTCTTAGATGGGGAGATCATATATAAAAGAAGAAAGGATCAAGCGTTACTAAAATGTGTAGATGCTATCGAGGCTAAGAAAATCTTGGAAAAAGTCCATGAAGGTGTTTGTGGAACACATGCCAATGGTTTTACAATGGCCAGACAAATCATGAGATTCGGATATTATTGGTCCACCATAGAAAGGGATTATATCAATTATTCCAAGAGAAGTCATAAATGCCAAATTTATGGAGACAAAACTCATGTGCCGCCTTCACCTCTTCATGTTATGTCTTCTCCATGGCTTTTCTCTATGTGGAGGCATGGATGTCATGGGGCCGATCTCGCCAAAAGCTTCCAATCGGCATTGATTTATCTCTGTGGTCGTCGATTACTTCACCAAATGGGTAGAAGCCGCTTCCTATGCCAATGTCACGAAGTCAGTGGTCAACAAATACTTGAAGAAAGAGATCATATGTCAGTATGGAATGCCAGAAAGGATCATATTTGACAATGCATTGAATTTGAACAATAGCACGATAGCAGAAGTCTGTAGTCAATTCAAGATCAAACATCACAACTCATCACCATATCATCCATAAATGAATGGTGTAGTGGAGGCAACGTATAAGAACATTAAGAGGACCGTGGGGAAAATGACAAAGACTTATAAAGATTGGCATGAGAAATTACCATTTGCCCTTTATGTTTATCGAACGTTTGTCAGAACCTCCACCAGGGTAACGTCTTTCTCATTGGTTTATGGAATGGAGGCAGTTTTGCCCATTAAAGTCGAGATTCCTTTGCTTTGAGTTTTATCAGAGTTGAAGTTAGATGAAGCAGAATGAATCCAATCTCGATATGACCAGTTGAACTTGATAGAAGAGAATAGGCTAAAAGCTATCTGTCATGGTCAGATGTACAAAAAAAATGATGCAAGCTTATGACAAAAAGGTTCACCTCAGAGAATTCCATGAGGGGGACCTGGTATTGAAAAAGATCCTGTCCATACAAAAAGACTTCAAAGGAAAATGAATGCCAAATTAGGAAGGATCTTATATGGTAAAGAAAGCCTTTTCTAGAGGAGCGCTGATTTTGACTGAGATGGATGGCAAAAAATTGTCCAATCCTATGAATTCGAATTCAGTCAAGAAATATTTCACTTAAAAATAAAAAAAAGGGGAGGCCGAGGAGAAAACTCGCAAAGGGCACCTTGAGGCCAAATGGGTTTTGAGTTGAAAACTCAGAAAAGGGCAGCTCAAATTTGGATCGAAGATTGAGCATGTGGTAGTTGTGTCTTCTTAGAAGGAGAAACATTGCATCTTGGGACATCAATAAGGTACTCTAAACCTTTTAGACACATCAAGCTCAAAATGGTCCTCAAGAAGTTTGTGCAGAGAAGCTCATGTTGCGTTATTTGGGGCACCTAATTTCATTTTACTCATTTTGTGTTTTAGTAATGTTTGCTATTTTGATTAATCTTTTCATTTTGATCTTTGCTCACAATAAATTTCAATCTTATCCATTGTTACGACCTTTTTCAAGAATTTTTTACATTGAAATAACGATTAATGGACTAACAATATTCAAGTAAAAGGATTTCTACATATTGCCCTGAAAGGTTTCTAAATAGTACAAGGACTTGAAACAGGACCACTAGTTAGAACTAACCAAATCTAAGGGTTGGAAATGTAATATCCCGTTTTTAGTGAAATCGAAACAGTGGTTTTGGGACTACAAATCTGAGTTCGAAAGAAAATTTGTTTTAATATTATTGCATGGTTTGCATTATGATAGGAAAGACGTATGAAAATTTCGATAAGAAAATTTTACCAATTTTGTGTGTAATTAGAAAGAAATGACCAAATTTCATAAAGTGTAAAAGTTGAATTCTAGTAGCTAGAAAGATTAAATAGCTATGGAATTCAAAATTTGAGTTCCTTACATGGTAATTAGACCATTAAGAAAAGTTAGTGGATATTTTTGATGATTCATCCATGGAAAATTAGAAAAAGAAAAGAACTAAATTGGAAATTGAAATAAATAAAAGATGATAAATTAAATAAATAACTAATATCATCATTTTATATCATCTTCTTCCCCAAATTCTATGGAAACCCTAGGAAAGAGAAAGAAAATCAAGCAAGCTTAATTGGGTAAGTAATCTTGTCTTGTTTTTAGTAATTTTTATATTATTGAGATAAGAATAACCTAATCTAGCTATTTTGGGGATCAATTTGTAAAGATATCAAAGTGTTAAAATTTTTCCATGGATAAGTATGCTGAAATTTTGAAATTTATGGTAGAAAATGAAAGATTATTGATAGATAAACAACTTTTGTAAAGGAAAATTTCATGGAATTGTGATTCAAAGACTAAATTGGAAACATGTAAAAGTTATGGAAATATGAAAATAAAAGTGTATGTGTATGAAAGTTATTACAGGATGAGCTCATCTTTATTACTTAAAAAGTATTTAGAAATTCATGACTAACTTGCTTGATTGAGTGTATGTGATTAAGCAATTGGTCAATTTGTTGGGATGCATGTTATTTATATGATTACTTAATGGTAAGTTAAATTCCTGTTATACGAACTTACTAAGCATTTGAAATGCTTACTCGGTTTTATTTTCTCTATTTTATAGTGCTCGGAAGCTCGTAAAGGTTGGAATCAGTCAGAGTATCATCACATTATCCTTCAGCTTGTTTGGTATAAAAAGAAAACTTTATTTTTAATATAATGGCATGTATAGATAGATTAGTCAATGTTGGCACACTAATGTTTTGGTTGTAACTAGCCATTGGAATGACTAGTGTTGAATATATTTTGATGTAATTGTATAAGGTATTAACATGTTTGATATGTGTATTATAATGAACTAATGATGGGAATTATACAAGTATGTTCAAGAATACATGATTTGGTAAAATATGTATGTTAATATGGCCAAATAAGTAAATTGGATAAATGCATTTAAGAAGTGAATAAGATTAAATTTGGGCTAGGTTATAATGTCTTAAATTAGTTGGTGAAAGTGTTCAAAGATTGTTGTAGGTTGAAGGCAAAATTGGGTGATAAAAGTGGCCTTGAAATTGGCCTATTTTCGTCCACATGAGTAGACATACGGGCGTGTGTCTCAACCATGTGTGACACACGGCCATGTGCATGGGCGTGTGGTTTGGCCGTGTGTCCCCTGCATCCTAAAAATTTAGAAACAGAGTGCTTCAAATTATTCATACGGGCGGAGACATGGGTGTCTGTCTCAGCCGTGTGTGACACATGGCCTAGCACACGGGCGTGTGAATCCTATACCTAATTTTTTGAAAATTAAATTGTCCATATGGCCTGACACAAGAGCGTGTGGCTGGCCATGTGACTCAAGTGAGAGAGTTGCATAGGTATGGACATCGGTTGGGACACGGCCGTGTGCCTCACATCGAATGCCCATACGACCTACTCACACGGGCGTATGTCCCCTACTTCTAGGAAAAAAATTTTGAAATTTGTAAAAAATTTTCTGAGTTTCCAATTTAGTCCCGACTTGCTTCTAATGTATAAATAGGACCTCGAGGGTCCATTTAAGGGAGAACATGATTGAATTATGATTTCTTTCGAATATGAATAGTAGAAGACAGGAATTAATTTTAATTGATCTGTAAACTTCAATAATGGTCTGTAACCTTGTTCCGGCGACGAATACAGGTTAGGGGTTTTACAGGAAATATATGGGAACAAATAGTCTAAATTGTGATTACTTCTTCAGGTTTCCTGTCAAATATATCATATCTGACAAGAAGGCATGGTAACACATCAGTTATAGAACCTTACCGAACATCGAGCAAATTCAACCTAAGCACTAAAAGGGGATCATTCTAAAAAATGTCATTCTGCATTCATACAAATATCATTCATATACATCTAGTTAGGAGCATTTGATTCATTCTAATCATAACATCGTAATCGCTTGGCATAAAATATAGGCCTATGAAATGGATTCTACAAGTCCTGTTTCCCAAATAACGGTGTAACAGATTAGTGAAACCACAAATCTTATACCCCTGTCAAAGATATCAGATCTGAACAAGAAGGCATGGTAACACATCAGTGATAGAACCTTAACGAACAACGAACAAAGTCAGCCTAAGCACTAAAAGGGGATCATTTTAAAAAATGTCATTCTGCATCCGTACAAATATCATTCATATACATCTAGTTAGGAGCATTTGATTCATTCTGATCATAATATCCTAATCGTTGGGCACAAAATAAAGGCCTATGAAATAGATTCTACAAGTCCTATTCTCTAGAGAACGGTGTAACACATCAGTGAAACCACAAATCCTATACCCTTGAAGTTGCAGTGGGTTGGATTGAATATGCCATAGTGAATCTTATCTCACTGAAGTTGCAGTAGAGAAAGATGAAGCTACAATTTCTATACTCTTGAAGTTGCAGTGGGTTGGAATGAAATTACAATTGCGAATCTTATCTCTCTGAAGTTGCAGCGGAGCAAGATGAAGCTACAAATCCTATACCCTTGAAGTTGTAATGAGTTGGAATGAAACTACTATAGCAAATCTTATCTCCCTGAAGTTGCAATGGAGGAAGATGAAGCTATGAATCCTATATCCCTGAAGTGGTAGTGGATCGGGTTGAAGTTACAAATCTTATATCCCTAAAGTTACAATTTATCGGATTAAAGCTACAATTCCTATACCCTTGAAGTTGTAGTGGGTTGGAATGAGGCTACAAAACTATTACCCTTGAAGTCGTAGTGGGTGGGATTGAATTTACCATAACGAATCTTATTTCCCTGAAGTTGCAGTGGAGCAAGATTGAAGCTACAATTCCTATACCCCTGAAGTTGTAGTGGGTTGGTATGAAGCTTCAACAATAAATCTTATCTCCTTGAAGTTGCAATGGAGCAAGATGAAGCCGTGATATTAAATCCCACCTTCTTAAAGTTGTAGCGAAGTGGATACAGTAAAGTAGAGTAACCAAGGAATTAAAAGAGTGGGTTACTTGAAAAGGAAAAGCACTAGAGAAGTCGAGATTCAGCGGAAATAGACAGAATTGGTCCTCTTTTAAGGTCTTTGCTCCCTTCCCGTTACTCGACAATGAGCAAAGAAGGGTAGTTATAAGAGCCCAAATTCGTCCAACCCAATAAATAAAACAAAAAAAAAAAAAACTAAAGTCCACTTACAAACCCAAATAACCCACACAAGCCTAAATATATTACCCAATCTAACCTAACCCTAAAAGCCCCAAACATCCGAAGCCCGAGCCCGTAACCTTAACAAATAAAAAACCCTAGTTGGTCCCTTGAGCCTTTGGTGCTGTTCCACGTTAGTGAGTGCCTCACCCTATGTTTGTTTCTCCCCTTTCACTGAAATGGCAAGGCGTGGCTTCCCAGCGCCGTTGACCTTGCCATGAATACCTGCAAAGAAGAATACAAAGAAAGAAAGTAGAAATGGCAGAAAATAGAACCAATTATTCTGTAATATATGGCTATAAAAGTAATAACAATGGCATGTAATTTTTTACAAACACACAAGAAATCAAATACAAAAAATAGCAACAAGTTTAAAAGAAAAGTAGCTCGTTTTATCTATTTTTTATTTTTTTAAAAAATATAAATAAAAGTAAATAAATATTATTTCTTACCTGCGTCGCTTCGTTCTTCGCCGTGGGAGGCTGAGGCCACTATCTCCGATGAAATATAGCCTTGTCTGAGTTTCGTCGGATGAGGAAATAAATGCGACCTTTCAAAAGAAATCAAGAAACTAAACGATTTCTTAAAAATCTCTTTAGGGTTTCATCGTTTTACTTCAAATCTGGGTCCTAGGGGGTTAAAAAAGGCTAAAAAGGTGATTTTTTTGTAACTCCGACCACCGAAGGCGACAGTCGCCATCGTCGATGATTAGTGGCCACGACGAGGTGACGACGGCCCTATGGCCGGATAGGGAACAGCTCTAGAGAAAAAAAAAAGGAGCGAAAGTTTTTTTTTAACCAAGTAAAAATGAAATTTTTTTAAAAAAAATTGGCTTATATAGGCATCATCAAACGTCGTCGTTTTGGCCAGGTTTCAGAAGTCCCAAAACGGTGTCGTTTCAGGCATGACCCACCGACTTGATCCGGATCCCTTGGGATTAGCGTATTTTTGTGGGAAGGGTCTATTTATGGCCCTAGTCCTTCTGCCTTTAAGTTTTTTTTTTAATCTGGTCCTAATTTCTTTTTTTTTCTTTTTAGAAATTATACCATTTGATTTTGATTCATTGTCAGTTTGGTCCTCATATTGTTAACCCTTTAAGGAGTGACATGTGTAGTGTGTTGGGATAATTGTCCCTAAAGTCCCTAAACTTTTGTATCGCATTTTAATTTAATCCTTTATATTTTATTTCCTTCTAATTTAGGCGATAAATTTTGTTACATTTTTAATTTAGTCCTCTATTTTTTTTATTTCACAATTCATGCTTTAAATTCTGTTTAAATTTTAATTTAACCCCTCATTTATATAATTTTACCTTTTTATTTACTATTTCTTTTATTTTAACACTCAAAGTTTATGGAATTTATATTTCCTTTTTGTTCTTATTATTATTTTATTTATTATTTATATTAGTAGTATAGAAATGCCCATGATGACTATTGTTATTATCACTGTGAATTGATGTTCTTATTACTATTATAATTGTATTAATATTATTTACTAGCATAGCATTTTTATTTTATGTTTTATTTTTTTATTTTTTTATCATTTTAATATCATCATTTCATTTTTTTTATCTACTACTATGTTACTTTATTTTGCTAATCTCCATGTCATGTATGTGTTAAAATATATTTATTCATTTTATTACTAGGCCTAGACAAATTAAAAAGTATATTGTTTTAAAAAGTTACATTCATTCTACCTAACATATAGGAAATATTTAAAACCGAGGCAACGTTCATTATTTTTGGGATTCGAGGAGTCGTACTCCTAATTTATGGAGTATGGCATCTTCCTAGAACCAAAGTAATCAAATGTCCTATTTAAAATAAAAAATAAGATTTAAGTAAGGATCAAATGGTGACTATTCTTGTTGTCGAGGATTCAAAGTATCGTGTCCTAACTTACGGGCATGATCTTTTCTTCTCGACTAACTCGAAATAAGGCCTTTTTCGTAAAATTTAATTTAGTTAAGTGATTTTAATTAAAAAGAACATCATGCAAAGAGGGATCGTATTTTAATCTCTCCGAATTTTCAACTTCCGACATCAAAATATCAAGTAATCAATTAGGTACCAATTTTGGGTGTTATGAGGGTGTTAATTCTTCCTCATACGTAACCGACTCCCAAACCCATTTTCCGAATTTGTTAAATTGATATTCAAGTCGTCATATTTTTCAGTTTTATATGAATTTGAAATAAAAAAAAAATTAAGGTTTTGAAGTACTTCAGTGAAAAATATTATATGTGCTATTTTTAGATAACGATCTATGTACTTCAATCTTTTTTCATTTCTCATGCTATTTGAAGTCATTAATAAGTAGATTATCATTTTTTTTTTCATTTTTAACATCTTAGATTTGAGATTTCCCATTTCAAAGTTCATAGTGTTTTCCAAATGCTTTTTTTTTATGTAATTGTTGCTTTAAGTTGGGGTGAGCGTTTGATCGAATCGAATCGAATCGAATGAAAAAATTTCGAGTTAATCAAGTTGACGAATCATATTTTATCATCCTAATTTGATTTGAAATTTTCTCGAATCGAGTCGAGTGAGATGAAATTCGAATCGAATCGAATCGAATCTATTTGTTCGGGTTAAATTTTAAAAATTAATTTTGGGTCCTTGTAACCACTGTCACCCATCGTAATAAAATTTGTCCACCTTAATCAAAATTTTTATTAACTTTCATCACCTCATAATTTATTTATTAATATTTTATATACGGGTTAGCTTCTTTGCTTCCTTAGTTGTTTCAATTATATTCAGATTCTTGTCACTATATATTTTGGAATTAAAAAATATATTAAATGTAAAAATGTGATTTTTTAATAAAAGTTATTTTAAAGATAAAATGAAAAATTGATACCAATATAAAATTTTAACATGAATATTTAATGGCATAATTAATAATTTAATTTTAATATAAATATTTAAAATAACTAAACAATTCAATAATATAAATAATATAAAATGTGAAATTTAATTTAATAATATAAATAGTAGATATAAATAAAATTATTACTATTTATGTTTAGTGATTTTCTTTTGGATAATTTTGATTTTTTATTTGAGAGTAAAGGGAGAGAAGTAAAAACTTAGGGGGAAAATAAATAATTTTGGGGGATAAAAGTTTGAGGGAAAGTAAATAGGGGAGAGTAAAATTCTGGAGGGAAAATATTAAAAAAAAATTGGAGGGGGGATGGATTTGGGGTAGATGAGAGGTGAGATTTGAAGTAAAAATTTTAGGAGGAAAGTGGGAGGGAGTAAAAATTCTGGGGGAAAATAAAAAAGTTTTGATGATTTTTGGGAGTAAAATTTTGAGAAAAAGTAAATGGGAGAGTAAAATTTTGGTGGGAAATGAATTTTGGGTAGATTGAGGGGTTGGGATGGAGGGGAGTAAAAGTTTTGGGGGAAAAGTGGGAAGGAGTAAAAGTTTTGAGGAAAAAGTAAAAAAGTTTGGGAGTTTGAGATAAAAATGTAAAATATTATAATTTGATATTAGAATTATTCGAATTATTCGAGTTATTCGAATTATTCGAATTATTCGAATTATTCGAGTTATTCAAATTCGAAAACTCAACTCGATTCGAACTCGAAATTCGAAAAAAATTCGAATTGACTCTAATAACTCGATTCGTTTAACTCGAAATTTGAATTTTTTTTGATTTTTTTGAGTCGAATCGAGTTTTATTCACCCCTAACTTTAAGCTTGTGGGTAATTTCGGTGTTGCTCTATTTATGCACCTAGGTATTATTGTTAGATTATATTGCTATGAACTATAAAATTATGTTTAATTTATGCATTTGATTATTTTTCTAGTTATGTTATAAACGTTATAAATATTACTTAAATTTAATTTTTATATTATTATAAAAAAATCATTTCAAATCAATGTTGTTTATTATTTCAATTAATTGATAATCAAATTTTATTTTCTAGATCAATTATGAAAAAGTTCTTGTTAATACTGTATTTATTTCACTGAAAATAATTTTTAGAAAATAATTTTAAAAAAATTTATCAAATAGCGAAAGATATTTTACACAAAATCATTCAAACACTAAAAATTATTAATTTTTTTTAAAAATCAATACATTTTTCAAAAATTATTTTCGTTAAATTATTTTACACCAAGCAAACAAACCTTAAGTTCATCCTTCTACCCATGCTTGGTTTTACTTGAACTTTGCAAGGGAAAAAAAGCAGCTGTAAAATCCAAAAAAAGAAATATTTAAGGCCACTAACTTATCATTAAATCTGTTTAATTTTCAAGTTATATATTTCAACTCAAAGTTTCACACAATATTTATAAGGGTTTGGATAAAAAAAGTTAATTTAAAAAATGAGATTAAAAAATACAAATTAATTTTAAACTTTAATATTTAAAGCCCGAGTCCTTCTTTTAAATTTATAATATATTATTTTATTTTATATATTATGTAATTTATATCACATAAAATTTAAATTTATAATATAATATTTATAAAAAAATTTTAAAAATTTTGTTAAGTTGTGAAAGTTTAAAATTTTAATAAAATACAAATAAAATTATTAAACATTAATTAAAAATAATATATATTTTTTAAAAATAAATAAGTGAGTCTAAAACGGATTTAAATTAACTATTATAAATTAAAGAAATTATCTAATATCATATATAAACTTGACCCGACCAAAAGCAAATATATAGGATTGAGATTGTTTTGTCTCAAAAAGAAGAAATAACATTAAGGCAAGAGGCAAATGAATCACATGGTTTGAGAAATGGAATAATTTTGGCTTAAGGCTAGAACTTAGAATATGAAAGAAGGGTTGCCCACTTGTAGTTTTTTTTGGTAAACAAACAAAAGCATACAACAATTAGGGTCAGTTTTTATTTGAGAAGCCATCTTCATAAAATTCTGGGGACTTTGGGTGTCTTCATTAGCTGTTTGTTATTAGCAGTCGGATGCTATGAATGTTATTGCCATTATGATTGTGTAAAGTTGAGGCCAACATTATTGTATTCAGATGATTGCTGCTGCCCCCCCGAGGATGCATCAATTTTCAAGGCAAAAATGGAAACACCCCACATGGTTGGATTTCCAAGGCTGTGGAACAAAGGGTTCTATACATGGATTGGACCACATGGCATAGTTTTCTTATCCAATTTGCTTTTGCTTCTGGTTCTTGGCTTCACCCAATTCGTTCCAGGGGGATTGATTGATTTTATTATCAGACAAGAAAACAAAGCGTCACATGAATATGAAGTTAAAAACATTCACTTTTTAATGTCTGGTTATCCATATCCATCCGTCCAAATGCATTATCATGGACTAGATTAAAATAAGTAACAGAATTAAAACAGATGTAGAAAACCTATGGAAGACAAAGGAAAAGAGGAGACCCCAAGCCAATCCAGAAGTGTCTTCTTATCCATTTCAACCTTTTAGAAATGGTTATGATATTAAGATAATATCGATGATTAAATTTATGATTATGGTTTAGAAGTATATATCTAGATTATTCGCGATGGTGGAATATTAATCTTTTAAAATTTATTGGATTTTTTTCTAGAGTGATTGGATATAGATATAAATTAACCTTCGAGTGAATGTGTCATTTTCGTTTTTGATCAAAAGGAAAGAACATAATATAACAAAAAACTATCAACCAACTTCAGGCATTGAGCTAGGAGTCTTAGTCATCACAATGTCATGCATTGCCCAGCAAGGTTTCTCAAAAACCCTCCATACGACAACTATTTTCATGGCCAAACTCGCCATACCATCAGCCACTCAGTTCTTCTGCCTCAAGACATGATTCACACGAAAGTCTTTTATCTGCTGCAAATATTTCTTCACTCTTTCCCCTGGCAAACTTTGATCCAAAGTTGACCATCAAGAAATTAATTGCCTTCCTAACACCCTTCTTTCATGCTAGCTTAAGGTCCTCAAAGGCTCTTCATAAATCTGCTTCAAACATAGGGAAGACCCTTACCTTGCGAGAGAACCCCAGAGCCATCATCCAACATTGTCTCTAGCCACACCTCTGACCATGTCATTTTTTAAGTATACCATTTAGGAAAGAAAAAAAAAAGTTAAAAATATTTTCTAAGCATATCGAGTACGAATTTTAATCAATATGCAAGTCAACATGTAAACTAATTGTTTTATAGACTCATTGGAAAAAACCTTTCTTTCTACTTTTTATGTATTAGGTCATATGTGTATTCTGTATCGACTTGCTTATCATAATGTGAACCAAGTACTTTTTTGCACATCTATTATATTTCATACTAATAAAATAAATAAATAATAATATATATTTTAAAAATTTTCATTTGGTTTACTACACAATTCAATGGATTCATGAGTTAAAATGTATACTAATCCTTTAAATATGATTTAAAAATAGAATAATAAATTGAATCTAAAATACTAAAAATAATTTATAATTTTTTTAAAATTTCTAGAGTATGTGTACTACATATATCAAATTAATTCATAAATTATGATATCATTTAAAAAACAATAATTTCTAAATTTATTTTCAAATCAATTAGATATATCTAAATAAGCTCATGAATTATCATATAAATAAATCCTTTTAAAATATCATTGTTGATACAAGATATAACAAGGGAGGAGATTAAGGAGGAGATCAAGGTGGTGCTATGAAGGTTAGTTCACTTATAAAGATCGAGGTCCAGGACAAGGACAAGAGTACATTGTGACTAAGTTTATAAATAATGAGAGTAACATTAGGTGCTAAAAGGTCGATCCTTATTCATAGTTTTCTAAAGTATTTATAGGAAATATCCTTTTGTCCGCTGGTACAATATTGGCTAGATAAACTTTTAATCCCATTAAATTTGTAATGAATTATCATAGACACATATTATGGGATCTATTAGTATGAGGTAGTCAAGCCTAAATAGACTTCTTATTGTCTTGGAAGTGTGCTTACATTAGGATAGCATTCTCCTTTAAGTCTGGGTGGTAGATTTCGTTTGAAGTGCTAAAGGTGGTCATGTTTGGGAAGTCAATGCATAGTCAACAATGTCTCTTAGGTAGACACATGTCCTTTTGGATGAGAGATATAACAATTGCCCCCCAGTCGAGTAGGAGGTTATAAAGTGGCTTTCCGTGAGACATGCTCCGAAGGTCCTTTAAAGGCTTATCTAGTCGAAGAAGATGAAGTATCATTAAATAATTGTCATAAATGCAATGTTATTTTGGGGAGTACTGGTCATGAAAAGGAGCATCTGACATTGCTTAGGTGGTCAGATGCTATTGGTTATGACCTTAAGTCCTTAAAATGACGCGTTCATGAAGAATGACTGGGAAGTCTATAAATTTTACTTTTTATGAGGCTATTTTACTGTTTCAAAATTCATGTTCAATATTCTTGTTTGGTTTAAAAGTATTTCGAAAATTCCTTTTATTCATCATTTTTGTGATCCTCATTAGAAAAATAGACAGACTTGCAAGGAGATGAGGGAAGACTAATAGGTCTTCATCGTAGAGAGGCAAATGTAAGTCTTTTTCCATCAATAATAGGGCAATGACAACGAGTAATAGGTTGACAATAGTTGATTCTAGGAGGCTTTTGATGGCTAAGAGCCAAAAGGGGAAAAATCGCAGAACATATGAGGGATTATGATAAACTAGTGACAATTATCAAGTGTAAGTGCATGACAACGGAGCAAGAGATGCGAAGGGTGCTAAGATGTAAGGCTTCTTACAAGGCATCCCAAGTACAAGTTTAGTGTTCCTGCAGCGGAAGCATAGCTTAAGTTCTATGTTCAAGCCTTGTTTTGGTCGAGGGACACTAGGATTTCACCTGCCGTTATTCTTGTTAGAAGCGATGTTTCACTTGCCACCTCACCAGTTTGCCATGGACTTATTGAATTCCTATTGTTTGGCACCCGGGCATTGGGCATTCTTGGTGGTTAATAATTGGATTTATGATCAAGTGTGGGTAGAGGTGGATATAACCTTTCATGCCATTGATCCAATATATGTACACCCTTCTAGAAAAGGAAGATTATAAGGGGGTATACGTCTTAGTTCGAATGAAGGGGACTGATGCCTTATAGGTCTTCTTTCGAGTTTTTTATTGAATGGAAAAGACCTATCCCCTCTTGTTTTCTTCATCACCTAAGGTTGGAGGATATTCTTTATCAGAGTATTTATAACCTCTTGAATTATAATGGCCTCTTGGTTATCCCTCGCGATAAGGGAGTTATAAGGTACACCCTTTCAGATTTAATAGATGGCTTGAGGGATGTTGGGCGATGAAAGTAGCGTGAGCACTCCTAGATGTATGACTTGAGGAATGCAATTGTCAAATATCTTTGAGGTTTACGTCTGAAGCCCTTAAATTTCTTTTCAAAATATATGGGGTTTCTGGACTATAAGTGTCAAATTCCTCTTGGGTCTTTACATATGGTGCTTATGTTGAGACCAGGCTTGGAGTAGCTCATTTCTTTTCTTGTTGCCAGCATTACTTCAGGTGAGCATGATGCGATTGTTGCTAGGTCTTGATGGAGATGTGTTGTTTGCTCATTTTCAAGTTGACTTATGTAATTGTCTATTTATTTTCTCTCTTATGGTTTTGTATATCTTTCATCGAATAACATGGATGAGTAGCCAAAGGCTCGTCTATCTAGATAAAAAAAGGTCAACTTAAGAGGCTTCCCATCAGAGTAAATGAATAAAGGAGGCAGTCCCATAGTGTGTAACTACACGACGTAGGTCCGGCAAGGTTTTTATCTAAGAACCCTCTACTAATCATCTTTGGCAGATCTCTCATGGCTTGCAAATCCCTTTACTAAGGGACAGTTCCTCCTAGAGTTACTGTAACACCCTGATTTTCGGGATTTTTCGGGTTTCTGTGATTTTAGGTAAATTTTGAAATTTTGGTGTTCTGAATATTGGAATTGTGTTTAAATGTGTTAGTGGGCCTTTAGAAGGCCCAAGCCTAAGTTAAACGCGGTAAAATATCAAGGTTGGATTTTAAGTGAATAGGAGACTTGGTTAAGTGGGTTTTTAAGAAGAACTTCGTAAATTATGACACAAATAAGGCCTTGGTAAAGTGGCAAGGTGGCGCCACTAAGTTCCTAAAAAAATGGCGCCTGGGAAGGAATTAAAGGTCCAAGGTTCAAGTTGCAAGGTAGGCATATCTGTTATTTTTTTTAATTTTAGGCATGTGCTGGCATGTGATCACTTAAGTGAATTTCGGCAAGGGCCTTAGGGAGGTTGGGCCGATTGTTTTAGTTGATATTAGGGTTAGGTTCTTTTCTTTTTCTGTCTTGGAGAATTAGGGTTAGCCACCTAAAAGCTTTCACTGTCATTCATCCTTTCTAAATTCTCACAAAAGCCGAAAACGCAAATTCCTTCTCCTTGGTGCCGAGTTCTTCTTCCTCTCTTTTTCCTCCATTTTCTTTCTTCCTTTTTGCTTTTTCTTCTAGCCAAAACCTTCTGATCACCTTACTCACCTCCTCTATCAGTTCCATTCTCCACAAAACCTTCATAGCCGATCGCCATAAAAGCCGAAATCCCAAAAACTCACTTCTTATGCCGATTTCTCCAAGCCAAAATCCTTCAGTTATTTTTGTTCCTTTTGATTAACTTTCATCTTCTCTAAAACCTTAGTATCTGTCGGCAACATTACTTCAAAGTTATAGTCTCAAATCATCATCTTCTTCATCACTTAAAAAGCTGAAGTACCATAGATTTAGGGACTTATAGCCGAAACTTCAGATCTCCTGGATTCGAGTTCTACAATCATTTAGAGGATAGAGCTGCATTAGATCCACGTAGAAATCAAAGAGGAATAGGTGGTAAGTGCTTATCACCTCAGATCTAGTCTTATTTTACAATTTAGAAAAAGCCGAAGTCCCTAAAATCTAGGGAGGCTACCGATTTGGGCATAGGGCTTTAATGGTCTTTAACCGGCGATTTCTTTTGGTGTTTAGTGTCTTCTAAAGGTTGAATCGAAGGCTTGGATCTTTGGAACAACTAGACTTAGATCTAGTCATCGGTTTTCGGCAAAAAAGTAAGATTCTAAAGGCTTTAGGGGGATGGTTCGAGTATGGTAGGTGAATATTGGGATTGATTATTGTGGTTTGTAATCTAAGAATTATGGTAATCAATTGTAGGATATCGTAAGGGATCTCAGTGGCAGTCGTCACCAAACAGGTGTATAACAACCCTCGTAGTAGCCTAGGCTAATATTTGCAGAAAAGCCGAAATGCCAAAATTCCGACATTTCGGGAAATTGAGATTTTGCATGTGGTTTTAGATGCGATAAAAATGATATGATCGGTGTTTGAATCGACGGAACAGGTAAGAGCGCAATTCTATGCACGACGGTAGGTTGGGCCTCAATGGGCTAAAATTGGGCCCAATGGGCTTTCGGGCCATTTGGGTAAAAATTGATAGAAAATGGAATTTGGAAAGATTGCATGTTAATGCGGTAATTACTGTTGTAAAATTTGGATTATGTGGGCTTAATGGGCTAAATCGGCATTCGTAGGACCCATTAGGGGTTTTGGGCCCAAAAGCCCGAATCTGATAAAGTGGGTTAAAGATCATTGTTTAAACACTCGAAAATATTGATAATTGATTGATGAACATGGAAAACCTTGATATTTGGTAAAATTATGAAATTACCCTTATAATATGAAAAATGTCTATTTTGCCCTAGGTAAAAATGACCATTATACCCCTAGGGTTTAAATATGAATATGATGCATGAGATTTTGATATACATGATATGACATGATATGTACATGATATGTTATGAGATGCACATGATATGCTCATTATATGTATGGGTTGGGTTTGATATAAATGGAGGAAGTGCAAAAAGGGCTTTGCCCCTGCCATCGAAAGGGCTTTGCCCCGATTTTTATCAAAAAGGGCTTTACCCCAGTTATTAAAGGAGGCTAGGCCTCCAGTTATATGATAAAGCAGTTGTGCTACCAGTGGAGAGTTTGGTTGGGTGGGTTGAGTTATTCCCTACATGGAGAGCTTGGTTGGTACGGGTGGAGAGTAGCGGATGGTGGGTTGAGTAGTCTCCCCAAATGGGCTTGCATACATTCATTGGTATTACATGTGATATTGAAATGGGCCTATGGGCCATACCATTTACAGTAAAGACTTCGGCCCAGTAATATGATTTATGAAAAGGCTTCGACCCAATAACCGTTAAACGAAAGGCTTCGGCCCAGTATATGTCGAGACTGAATTAGGGCTTAGGCCCAATATGCTGATATTAGTTTGGGCTCTGAAAGGGGCTTGTTGCACAATGAGTTTCCAAACTCACCCCCCGTTTTCTTATCTTTGCAAGTGAGTCTTGATGTGGAGACTTGGAGCCGGAGGGGATTCAGAGTGGCCGTGATGATCGCTTTCGAACTTTGCAATAAGTAACCGGTTTTTTTAAATTTATTATTATTATTTGGTTTTGGGTTGTAATAAGGCCATTTTAATTATCTTTCTGGGATTATTTTATTTTATACTCTATATTTTACTGATAATAATTCAAAATGGGTTAGACTTATGGCGCGTTTTCAAAATGATACTTGTTTTCAAAATAGTGCAACGATGCAACTAATTGGTTTATCAAAAATATCTACTTAAATGAATTCCAACTCGTTCTTTCCAAAACCTAACCTCGCACCAAAGTGTGACAATGGTTGTGGGCATGTCTAGGATTGGATCCAGGCAAGAGCTTGGTACTTAAGCAGCCTTCATGGCTCACCTTCTCTGTTTCGGATACCTACCTGGTGCACAGCTTCCATTCACTTTGTTAGCTTAGCAAAAGACGCTCTTTTTAAACACTAAAATGAATCATGAGTTTTTAAAACTTCAATGAGACACGTCAGATTCGGCCATAACATCTGGGCCGGGTTTGGGGTATTACATTTAGTGGTATCAGAGCCAAGTTGTAACAACTCGGCTGTGGGTTTCTAAACGGGTTTAAAATTAAGAATTTCAAAATAAGGGTATTTTAAATCAATTTTTTTAAGAATTTCTATTCTCTATGACCAAATACATTTTTTGTTTTAAATGGTTTGAAGAAAGAAGTGGCACACTGATTCCTCGGTACCAAGTCTGTAAGTACACTTTCTTTTACACAGTGTGATATTGATATGATGTTATAGATAGAAGTGAGACCCTACTATGATACTTTAGATAGGGTAGAGCTGTAAAATAGTAGGATTGAGACTGTAGTTAGGCTACGATATTGCGAAAACAATCCCTGAACTGCTATATTTCTATAAGACATCTCGTAAAAAATAGCTGAAATATTAAACTAATGTCATAAAACTCGTAAGCAAATAATTCGACATGAGTACAAGAGAAACTCGTGGATGAGGCCGCGGACGTGATCGCGGAAGGGTGCAAGCTGAATCTTCATCCTCAGGGCATAGGCCAGCTGAGGAGGCATCCGTGCCACAGGCAACTGAGGCTAGGTTACATGATCGGGTTGCGGGGGATGATGCTTTGTCCCAAGTGATGTTAAGGGTTTTGGAAAAGGTTGCTGGAGCTAGCACTAGGACAGTGAATAGGGGATCCATCTCTGAGCGACTCCGGGCTAATGGAGCAGAGGTTTTTAGGAGCGTGTCTGGAGTAGCCCCAAACGTGGCTGAATATTGGCTAGAGGCGACAGAGAGGATTATGGACGACCTAGATTGCTCTGTAGAGCAAAAACTGAAGGGGGCCGTGTCATTGCTACGAGATGAGGCATACCGGTGGTGGATCACTGTAAGGGAGAGTAACCCGATCAAACAAGTAACCTGGGAACTGTTCAAGACTGCTTTTAAGGGAAGGTATGTTGGAGCTAGTTATGTGGATGCCCGTCGAAAGGAATTTTTGAATCTGGCTTAGGGTAATAAGACTGTTGCGAAGTATGAGGCAGAATTCTTGAGGCTGAGTCGATATGCTAGCGGGATAGTTGCGACCGAATATGAGCGCAGTGTTTGATTCGAGGATGGCCTCCGTGATGAGCTTAGGGTGCTGATAGCTCCACAGAGGGAGCGTGATTTCGCTGCGTTGGTGGAGAAGGCTAAGATAGCCGAGGAAGTAAAATGAACCGAACGGCAAAATTGTGAGAGGGATCGACCCAGATTCAGGAGGGATTCCGGACCCACGGGTGCTGCGAGTAGGAATGCTAAAAGAGCTAGAATGGAGGAATCGGTTTGACCAGTTTCGATGAATACCTATAGACCTCAGGTTTGCAAGGATTGTGGCAGAGCGCATATGGGGTAGTATTGGAAATGAACTGGGGCATGTTTTCGATGTGGGTCAAAGGAACATAAGTTCAGAGAGTGTCCTCGAAGAGCAGCTCAGGATCAAGTTGCGGAGCAAAGAGGTGTCCAATCGCAGCGAGGACCACCACCACAGAGAGGCCGTGGGCAAGGTAGAGGTGGCAATGGTAATGGACGAGGATGTGGGGCACCTGGCAGGGGTGCTGGACATGCTGAAGCTCAATAGTCGGTGTTGGTTTATGCTGCATGGCGTCGTGAGGAGGGTGATGCTCCTGATGTTATAACCGGTACGTTCCTCATTTATAGCAAGCCTTACACTTTTTTTATTGATGTGGGTTCCACTCACTCATATGTTGCTTGTGATGTATCTGGGGCATTGGGTGTGCTTCCTGAGGAGACTGTGAGTGGGGTATCAGTGGTAAGTCCTTTGGGACACTCGGTTAAGGTAGATAAACTCTTTAAGGAGGTGCCTTTAGAGACACAAGATATGATATTTGTAGGGGATTTAATGGAGCTGCCATTTGGGGAATTTGATCTTATTTTGGGAATAGACTGGCTAACTAAGCATAGGGCGACGTTGGATTGTGCTGTTAAGAGAAAGGTGCTAAGAACTACCGAGGATGAAGAGATAATGGTCATAGAGGAGTAAAGGAACTATTTGTCCAATGTTGTCTCAGCATTAAGGGCTGAGAAGTTGATTCGGAAAGATTGTGAGGCGTTTTTAGCATTCGTGAGTCAAGCTGAACCTGAGGGGATGACTGTGGAGTTAGTCAGGACCATCAAAGAATTTCAAGATGTTTTTCCTGAGGAGCTTCCTAGACTACCTCCGAACAGAGAAGTTGAGTTCAGAATCGACTTGTTACCTGGAACAGCTCTAGTGTCCATTGCACCTTATAGGATGGCACCAAAGGAGTTGGTGGAACTGAAGGTTCAGATTCAAGAACTGTTAGATAGAGGTTTATAAGACCAAGTGTTTCTTTGTGGGGCGCACCAGTGTTGCTCGTAAAGAAGAAATATGGGACCATGCGGATGTGTATTGATTATCGGCAGTTGAACAAACTGACGATCAAGAACAATTATCCTTTGCCAAGAATCGACGATCTGTTCGACCAACTGGGAAGAGCTTCAGTATTTTCTAAGATTGACCTTCGGTCAGGATATCATCAGTTAAGAGTCAAAGAAGAGGATATTCATAAGACGACATTCAGAACTCGATATGGTCACTACGAGTTTTTGGTTATGCCATTTGGTTTGACTAATGCACCGGCAGCATTCATGGATTTGATGAATTGGGTATTTTAGCCGTACTTGGATCAGTTCATAGTCGTTTTTATCGATGATATCTTGGTGTACTCGGAAACGAAAGAGAAGCATGATGAGCATCTTCGTATTGTGCTGCAAGTGCTAAGGGAAAAGCAACTCTATGCAAAGTTCAGTAAGTGCGAGTTTTGGTTGAATGAAGTAACTTTCTTGGGGCATGTTGTGTCTGCTGAGAGGATCAAGGTAGACCCTCGGAAGATTGAGGCGATTCTGGAGTGGAAGCCACCGAGGTCAGTAACAAAAATTCGAAGTTTTCTGGGGTTAGCAGGTTATTATCAAAGATTTGTGAAAGGATTTTCTGTGTTGGCAGCACCGTTAACGAAACTTATAAGGAAGAGATCACCGTTTGTTTGGACAGATAAGCAGTAAGAGGCTTTTGAGAAGTTAAAGAAGGTTCTGACTGAGGCACCAGTGTTGATTCAGCCAGAGTCTGGTAAGGATTTCACTATATACAGTAACGCGTCACATGTAGGTTTGGGTTGTGTGTTGATGCAAGAGGGTAAAGTGGTAGCTTATGCTTCACGACAGCTTAAGCCTTAGGAGGTAAACTATCCTAATCATGACTTGGAGTTGGCAGCGGTGATCTTTGCACTTAAGATATGGAGGCACTACTTGTATGAGGAGAGATGCATTATCTATATGGATCATAAGAGTCTTAAGTACTTGCTGACTCAAAAGGAGTTGAATCTTAGACAGCGAAGGTGGATAGAGTTGCTAAAGGACTATGACTGTTCGATTGAGTACCATTCAGGTAAGGCAAATGTCGTGGCTGATGCGTTGAGTCGAAGGACTGTGGCAAAATTGAAGGCAATGTTTGCTCACTTAAGCTTGTGTGACGATGGAAGCTTATTGGCAAAGTTACAAGTGAGACCGACTTGGGTGGAGCAGATTAAGAAGCAGCAGTTGGTGGATGAGTCGTTGGTTTCTCGGTTTCAATAAGCTGAGAAGGGGGAGAATTCAGGCTTTGGATTAAATGGTGATGGGGTTCTTTGTTTTCGAGGAAGATTTTGTATGCTGAAGTACTCTGACTTGAGATTGATGATTTTGAGGGAGGCACATGGTGGACCTTGTGCTATGCATCCAGGAGGGAGTAAGTTGTATCGAGACTTGCGAGAGCTATATTGGTGGCCTGGGCTTAAGCGAGAAGTGACCGAATTTGTGGGAAAATGTTTGACGTGTCAACAAGTAAAGGTTGAGCATCAACTGCCTTCAGGATTGTTACAGCCAGTGAAGATACCACTTTGGAAATGGGAAAGGGTAACTATGGATTTTGTGAGTGGCCTGCCATTGACACCTTCCAAGAAGGACTCAGTTTGGGTAATTGTGGATAGGCTGACAAAATCTACCCATTTCATACCTGTCCGAACCGATTACTCACTTCAGAAGTTGGCCAAGTTGTATGTGGCAGAGATTGTGCGGTTGCATGGAGTGCCAGTATCAATAATTTCTGATCGAGACCCAAGGTTTACATCTCGGTTTTAGCAGAAGTTACACGAGGCGTTGGGTACACGATTGGATTTCAAGATCGCTTTTCACCCTCGCATGATGGACACGATCGGAAGGGTTATTCAAGTTTTGGAAGATATGTTAAGAGGTTGTATCATCGATTTTCGTGGTAGTTGGGAGGACTACTTGCCATTGGTGGAGTTTGCGTACAACAACAGCTACCAAGCAAGTATTCAGATGGCTCCTTACGAGGCACTGTATGGGCGAAGGTGCCGTTCGCCTACTTGTTGGGCTGAGTTGGGGGAAAGACAAGTACTTGGACCGGAGTTAGTAGTGAATACTGAAGACAAAGTTAAGGTCATCAGGAATCGGTTAAAAGAGGCAGCGGATCGACAAAAGTCTTATGCTGATCTGAAGCATAAGGATATTGAATATGCTGTAAGTGACCTGGTCTTTTTGAAGGTTTCGCCTTGGAAGAAGATATTGAGGTTTGGTAAGAAGGGCAAGTTGAGTCCACGGTTCATTGGGCTTTATCGGATCCTTAAGCGGATAGGGCCGGTGGCTTATCAGCTAGAGTTACCTCTAGAGCTGGATCATATTCACGACCTCTTTCATGTGTCCATGCTAAGGCGATATCGTTCTGACCCTACTCATATCGTGCCAGTTGCAGAAATCGAGGTACAGTCAGACTTGAATTTCGAGGAAAAACCTGTGCAGATACTTGACCGTGACGTCAAGGTGTTGAGAAGGAAGTCAGTCCCATTGGTGAAAGTACTGTGGTGTAATCATGGAAGGGAAGAGGCTACTTGGGAGTCAGAAGAGACTATGTGTCAACAATACCCTCAATTATTTGGGTTAGGTAAATTTCGAGGCCGAAATTTCTTTAAGGGGGTAGAGTTGTAACGCCCTGATTTTCGGGATTTTCTGGGTTTATGTGATTTTAGGTAAATTTTGAAATTTTGGTGTTCTGAATATTGGAATTGCGTTTAAATGTGTTAGTGGGCCTTTAGAAGGCCCAAGCCTAAGTTAAACGCGGTAAAATATCAAGGTTGGATTTTAAGTGAATAGGAGACTTGGTTAAGTGGGTTTTTAAGAAGAACTTCGTAAATTATGACACAAATAAGGCCTTGGTAAAGTGGCAAGGTGGCGCCACTAAGTTCCTAAAAAATGGCGCCTGGGAAGGAATTAAAGGTCCAGGGTTCAAGTTGCAAGGTAGGCATACTGTTACTTTTTAATTTTAGGCATGTGCCGGGCATGTGATCACTTAAGTGAATTTCGGCAAGGGCCTTAGGGAGGTTGGGCCGATTGTTTTAGTTGATATTAGGGTTAGGTTCTTTTCTTTTTCTGTCTTGGAGAATTAGGGTTAGCCACCTGAAAGCTTTCACTGTCATTCATCCTTTCTGAGTTCTCACAAAAGCCAAAAATGCAAATTCCTTTCCTTGGTGTCGAGTTCTTCTTCCTCTCTTTTTCCTCCATTTTCTTTCTTCCTTTTGCTTTTTCTTCTAGCCAAAACCTTCTGATCACCTTACTCACCTCCTCTATCGATCCCATCCTTCACAAAACCTTCATAGCCGATCGCCATAAAAGCCGAAATCTCGAAAACTCACTTCTTGTGCCGATTTCTCCAAGCCAAAATCCTTCAGTTATTTTTGTTTCTTTTGATTAACTTTCATCTTCTCTAAACCCTTAGTATTTGTCGGCAACATTACTTCAAAGTTATAGCCTCAAATCATCATCTTCTTCATCACTTAAAAAGCCAAAGTACCATAGATTTAGGGACTTATAGCTGAAACTTCAGATCTCCTGGATTCGAGTTCTACTATCGTTTAGAGGATAGATCTGCATCAGATCTGCGTAGAAATCAAAGAGGAATAGGTGGTAAGTGCTCATCACCTCAGATCTAGTCTTATTTTACAATTTAGAAAAAGTCGAAGTCCCTAAAATCTAAGGACGCTGTCGATTTGGGCATAGGGCTTTAAGGGTCTTTAACCGACAATTTGTTTTGGTGTTTAGTATCTTCTAAAGGTTGGATCGAAGGCTTGGATCTTTGGAACAACTAGACTTAGATCTAGTCATCGGTTTTTGGCAAAAAGGTAAGATTCTAAAGGCTTTAGGGGCATGGTTCGAGCATGGTAGGTGAATATTGGGATTGGTTATTGTGGTTTGCAATCTAAGAATTGCGGTAATCAATTGTAGGACATCGTAAGGGATCTCAGTGGCAGTCGTCACCAAACAGGTGTATAACAACCCTCGTAGTAGCCTAGGCTAATATTTGCAGAAAAGCCGAAATGCCAAAATTTCAGCATTTCGGGAACTTGAGATTTTGCATGTGGTTTTAGATGCGATAAAAACGATATGATCGGTGTTTGGATCGACAGAACAGGTAAGAGCGCAATTCTGTGCACGACGGTAGGTTGGGCCTCAATGGGCTGAAATTGGGCCCAATGGGCTTTCGGGCCATTTGGGTAAAAATTGATAGAAAATGGAATTTGGAAAGATTGCATGTTAATACGGTTAGTACTGCTGTAAAATTTGGATTATGTGGGCTTAATGGGCTAAATCAGCATTCGTAGGACCCGTTAGGGATTTTGGGCCCAAAAGCCCGAATCTGATAAAGTGGGTTAAAGATCATTGTTTAAACACTCGAAAATATTGATAATTGATTGATGAACATGGAAAACCCTGATATTTGGTAAAATTACAAAATTACCCTTATAATATGAAAAATGTCTATTTTGCCCCTAGGTAAAAATGACCATTATACCCCTAGGGTTTAAATATGAATATGATGCATGAGATTTTGATATACATGATATGACATGATATGCACATGATATGTTATGAGATGCACATGATATACTCTTTATATGCATGGGTTGGGTTTGATATAAATGGAGGAAGTGCAAAAAGGGCTTTGCCTTAGTTTATCGAAAAGGGCTTTGCCCCAGTTTATCAAAAAGGGCATTGCCCCAGTTATTAAAAGAGGCTAGACCTCCAGTTATATGATAAAGCAGCTGTCCTGTCAGTGGAGAGTTTGGTTGGGTGGGTTGAGTTATTCCCCACATGGTGAGCTTGGTTGGTACAGGTGGAGAGTATCGGATGGTGGGTTGAGTAGTCTCCCTAAATGGGCTTGCATACATTCATTGGTATTACATGTGATATTGAAAGGAGACTATGGGCCATACCGTTTATAGTAAAGGCTTTGGCCCATTAATATGATTTATGAAAAGGCTTCGGCCTAGTATATGTTGAGACTGAATTAGGGCTTAGGCCTAGTATGCTGATATTAGTTTGGGCTCTGAAAGGGGCTTGTTGCACACTGAGTTTCCAATCTCACCCCCCTTTCCTTATCTTTGCAGGTGAGTCTTGATGTGGAGACTTGGAGCCGGAGGGGATTCAGAGTGGCTGTGATGATCGCTTTCGAACTTTGCAATAAGTAACCGATTTTTTTTAAATTTATTATTATTATTTGGTTTTGGGTTGTAATAAGGCCATTTTAATTATCTTTCTGGGATTATTTTATTTTATACTCTATAATTTACTAATAATAATTCAAAATGGGTTAGACTTAGGGCGCGTTTTCAAAATGATACTTGTTTTCAAAATAGCGCAACGATGCAACTAATCGGTTTATCAAAAATATCTACTTAAATGAATTCCAACTCGTTTTTTCCAAAACCTAACCTTGCACCAAAGTGTGGCAATGGTTGTGGGCATCCAGGCAAGAGCTTGGTACTTAAGCAGCCTTCATGGCTCACCTCCTCTGTTTCGAATACCTACCTGGTGCACAACTTCCATTCACTTTGTTAACTTACCAAAAGACGCTCTTTTTAAACACTAAAATGAATCATGGGTTTTTAAAACTTCAATGAGACACGTCGAATTCGGCCATAACATCTAGGCCGGGTTTGGGGTGTTACAGTTACCAATATTCCTGTGAAGGTGAAAGGCACCTTTTCTTCCAAAATTATTATTGTAACACCCCTTATCTGTTTCTGTCATCAGAATAGGGTTACGGAGCATTACATTAGTATACAGAACAATTATAGATAATTTATGTCATTTACTATTCATATCCGAAACTATTCATATTGTACCTTGAAAGGACCCTCAAAGTCCAGTTTAAGCATTAGAAACAAGTCGGGACTAAATCGGAAGCTCAAAAAAGATTTCGCAAAATTTCAAAATTTTTCTTATATATAGGGGTCACATCCCCGTGTGAGTAGGCTGTGTGGCTCACACGGCCAAGTGGCATGCCCATGTCTCAGGCCTTGTGGGCATTCAATGTGAGGCACATGGCCATGTCCTAGCCCATGTCCTTACCCATGTAACTCTCTGACTTGTTCCACACGGCCTGCCACACGTTAGTGTGGTAGGCCGTTTTGTTAATTTAATTTTCATAAATTAGGTGCAGGTTTCACACGGCTGAGGCACACACTTGCGTCTCTGCCCGTGTGCCTAATTTTGAGCATTCTGTTTCTAAATTTTAAGATGCAGTGGACACACAGCCAAACCACATGCCCATGTGCCATGCCGTGTGTGACACATGGTCAAGACACACGCTCGTGTGTCTACCCGTGTGGACAAAATAAAATAATTTCCTAGCTTTATTTCTCACCCAAATTTACCAAAAACCTACACAAATACTTGCAAACATATACCAACCATTTCAAGTAATATAACCAAGCCAACTCTAACATCTAACCTGATATATCATTACATGTATTCATGTTTATAATCTTACCTTTTATAACATTGATGCTTAACATAGCTCACTCAAACCATACTAAATACATATGTAATTACCATGATATAACTTATAAATATACCAATTCAAATCATCATTAGCCATTCCAATAGCTAGATTACAAGCTAACAATTGGACAAGTTAACCTTGTAACAACCCGTTTTTAAGGTTAATCAAAACAGTGGTTTTGGGATCACAATCCAAAGTCAAAAAATTTATTTTATTATTATTCTAATATTTACAGCATAATATTAGAGTTGTGTGAAAATTTCGTGAAGAAATTTTACCGTTTAAGTGTTTAATTCGGTAAAAAGGACTAAATCGCGTAAAGCATAAAAGTTATGTTCTATAAGCTAAAGGTGTAAAATAGCTATAGAACTTAAAAGTGAAGATCCTTATGTGGTAAATATCCCATTTATGAGATAGTGGATGGAAATTGGTGATATTATTAATGTTTTTAAGGGGTAAAAGGGTAATTAGGTAATTAGGTTAATAATAAATAAAACAAAGCTTAATATCATCATCTTCTATCCTTTTTACAATAAAAAATAGGGTTTAGAACAGCCATGGAAGAGCTTGACATTCGTTCATGGTGTTTTTACTCAAATAGGTACGGTTTTGACTCCATTTTTAATAATTTTTACGTTTTTAAGATCGTTGCAGCTTAATCTAGCTAGCATGTATCTCTGATTTCAAAACTGTTAAAGTATTGGAATGATGCAATTTTTGAATGCTTGGTTATTTAGATGTTTTATGATAGTTTATTAATGTTTGAAGCTAGATATACAAATTTTATAAAGTGAATTTTAGTAAAAGTGTCAATTTTGGACAAAATTGTGAAATTTGATAACTTGTGTGGTAAAGGTGTGATTAAATGAATAATATGGCATGTTATGAGCATGTATGAAATTTGGCTAGCTTGAGCTATGATGAAATTGATTAAATTTGTATTTTACGAGCTTAAGAACTAATTTGTAAAAAGGTCAAAAGTGTAAGGGTAAAATAGTAATTTTATCAAAATATGAAATTGGGTTGTAATGAATAGAATATGAATTGAAATAGCTGAATTTGATTGATTAGATCAAGTTAAGCCTCGTACGAGTTCATATCGAGAGAAAAATAAAGTTTCGGACTAGTTGATCCATTTCGACATTTTGATGATCGAGGTAAGTTTCGTATGTTAATAAATGCTATTAAATTGTGATATAAATATATTATTATTGTGAAAATTGTATTATAATGCTGATTGGAAGTGATTACGAGCATAATCGACAGAGTTATAACGTCCGGAAGTCCCGTATGAACCTTAGGAATAGTATAAGATACGAATGTCATGACATTAGGATTATCGAGATGTGATTACATGTAAGACCATGTCTGGGACATTGGCATTGTATTGTGATTACATGTAAGACCATGTCTGGCACATTGGCATTATTATATGATTTCGTGTAAGACCCTGTTTGGGACAGTGGCATCGATATGTGATAACATGTAAGACCATATCTGGGATATGGCATTGTATGAGCTTGTGTGATTTTTGAGTATCCTTAACGATTCTGAAAGGTTCAACGGGCAAAGTCAAGTCAAGAAAGAATGTGTTAATGAATTAAGTGATTCAGGTATATACGAGTTTCATATGAGTATTGAAAAGAAAAGTAATTCGGTAAGTTCTCAGTGTATCATGTATATGAATGAGAAAAATTATGTATAAGAATGTTTCATGCCAAAATGTGTTTATTTGGCTATGATGAGGTATGAATTGAATGATATGTGAGATATGAGTTATAGTTGTTTTAACTATATATATACTGCACGTAGTGTGCAAAATACCGTTATTTGATGATATTTCTCATAAATCACTTGGCTAAAGAAAAGGTGATGAATATTGAATTAAATAAAGTTTAATTGTATAATTGCTTATGCATATGAAAATGTGAATGAATTGATAAGAAGTATTCAACTATACGTGTTTTCAATAAATAAACTCATGAAAATCTTGATTAATTATGTGCAAGGATTCAAGATAGAATGGGGCAGTCATATGAATTATATTATGCTTTGAATAATGGTTTTAAATGTGGTTATTCACTAATATGAGTTTATTACCATACAAGCTTACTAAGCTTTATAGCTTACTTTGTGTTATTTTTCTATGTTATATAGTAATTAGACTTTCACTCGGGTTGGAAGTCTACAGAGATCGCATCATACTATCCTATTTTGATTTCAGTATTTATACAATTGTAACTTGGTTATATGGCATGTATAGGCTAGTAAGTCGATGATATGTTTTGGGATATGATATAGACATGAGATTTGGCTAGCTTTTGATATAAATTTTTGGTGTGTATTTGGCCATTTAAGTTGGTTTAAATTATGTGTTTGATAAGTGATATATGTGCTTTATAAGATACCTTATGATTTGGCATGTTTTCCATAGTTGTTGATATGGCTAAATGGTTGTTCATTTGGTTAGTTATTAATTGATATATTAATGCTTGAAGAATGGTATATTTCGTGTGAGACACAAGGGCTGGCACATGGGCGTGTGGCCGACAGTGTGACCCAAGTTAGTAATCCCTCCAGATTTCCCACAGCCAAGGCACACGGGCATGTCTCCGACCGTGTGGTGCAAGTTAGTATGTATGCCCTGTTTTCACAGGGCTTGTGACACAGGCATGTCTGGTGGCCGTGTGAGGGGCATGCCCTGTTCACACGGGCGTGTGACCACTGATTTCATGAAAAATTTTATAAGTTCTCAAAGTTTTAAAATGTTATTCGATTTAGTCCTGAACCTCTTTTAAGCATGTTTTTAGGCCTTGTAGAGCCATTAAAGGGACGATGTGAATTTGTTGGATGGGTTTTATATAAAAATGCATAAATGTATATGTTATGTATGTGAATGATGTGTATTGATCGGTAATGCCTTGTAACCCTATTCCGGCGTCAGATACGGGTTAGGGGTGTTACAAACCTATACATGCCATTATACCAAAATAAGTTCACTGTTTATACTGAAATGAGCTAGTAGATAGTGTGATAATGCTCTGACCAATCTCCAATCTTTGCGAGCTTCCAAGCATTATAAAGTAAAGAAAAGAAAACCTAGAAAGCATTTAATGCTTAGTAATTTTGTATAACAGGAATTAAACTTACCAATAACATTCATTAAAATAAGCATTCAATAATATGCTTTCCAACAATTTGGCAATTTGCCTAATCACATACACTCAATTAAACAAGTTAGTCATATAATTCACATGTACATCAAATAAACATGGATGAGCTCATCATGTTTTACACTTTTAGGTATTTCCGAAGCATTAAAGACATAATTCTTTTAATCTCATAACTTTTCATGTTAGGAATTTTATCCATTGAATTATTGAAATAATGATGGATACTCATGTAGTACACACAAGGTGTACAACACTGTAAATCGTTAATTCATAATCAGGGGTACCCATTAGGGCACATAATCAGGGAGCACACTCTCGAGCCATATATCAGGATGCTCAGATGAGTAATGTAAAAAAACACTTATCTAGGCTAAATATGAAACTCATAAGAGTTTTAATCAGAGAGCTCACAGAGCTTTACAAGTAACTCTGAAGAGTTAATATCAAGGAGCACCGAATAAGGTAACAGAGAGTTCAAGCAAGGCATGTCAAGAAACTCATAAAAGCCTATATCAGGACGCTCACGTAGAGCTACGTTTGTGTTCACGTTATATGCTAGATCACAACCGATCGAATCATGTAACAAGACGCTCACAAAGAGCTGTGGTAATGTGCAACAAATACAAAATCACTACCGATCAGGATGCTCGCAGGAACTATATAACAGGATGCTCGAGAGGCTATAACACGATTGCTCATCTGAGCTACATTTTGTTTGTAACATATGCAGGACCATATTTAATATGGGTAATCATATATCCATCGAATTTCATTATTCAAACGGAACTTGTCATTTATAAAGTAATATCGAGCATGTGATTTATTTCATGCTTTAAACATTTATATAATTCACCCAAATACAACATTGAATTCAAACATATTAACATACATAAATAAGTTACACGAACTTACCTCGTCACTTGTTCGTATTCAAAAGTCAACTAATCCGACACCTCTTTTTTTCCTCGATCAAACTTCAAATTTGAGTTATCATGATCTATATAAATGAATTTAATTATCAATTTAGTACAATTCATATTCGATTGGATTCAATTTACACCCTAGGCAAAATTACCATTTTGAATTTTGCCCCTATACTTTCCATAAATTCCAATTTCGTCCCTAGGCTCGGAAAATGAAATTCATACAATTTAATCCTTATTCCAAGCCTATTCAAAATTTTCATATAACATTTATCGCACATGCATTTCACAAAATTTAGAATTTTTCCATAACTTTTACATATTTTCAATTTAGTCCCTAAATCACAATTTCATGAAAATTCACTTTACAAAAGTTTTTTTTTATCTATCAACAACCTTTCATTTTCTACCATAACTTTCAAATTTTTAGCATATTCATCCATGGTAAAATTTCTATACTTTGATAACTTTTCAAATTAATCTCCAAAATAGATAGATTAAGCTATCTCGATCTCAAAAACATAAATTACTAAAAACGGGCTAAGAAAACATACCTAATTAAGCTTGATTAGTTTCCTTTCTCTCTCCTAGGGTTTCCATAAAATTTTGGGGATGAAGATGATAATAATATGATGATATTTCATTTTAATTATTTATCATCCTTTAATTTTTCTCATTTCCAATTTCATCCTTTTCTTTTTCTAATTTTTCATGGATGAATCACCAAAAATATCTACTAACTTTTCTTTAATGGTCTAATTACTATATAAGGACCTCAAGTTTTGAATTCCATAGCTATTTGGTACTTATAGCTACTAGAACTCAACTTTTTCATTTTATGCAATTTGGTCCTTTCCTTAATTTAACACATAATTGGTAAAATTTTCTGTAACATCCCGAAATAGGGCCTAGTCAAAATAGTGGTTTCGAGACCACAAATCTGACATTGGAATGTTTTTTTTTTATGATTATTATGAGGTATAGAATATGAAAATATGCATGTACTAAAGTTTCATGAAGAAATTCTATGGGTAAGGTGTCCAATTGGAAAATAAGAACCAAATTGAATAAATTGCAAAACTTGGATTCTAGAATAAATTTGTATGAAATTGCTTTAGATTATTAACTAGAAGGTCTTAAAGAGTAATTTTTTCAATTTCTAAGTTTTTGGACCAAAATGGGCATGTATGGAAAAATTTGAAAGTTTAGTAAGGAAGAGCATTTTGGTCATTTGGTAATAAATGAAATAAAAAGGGAAAATAAGGCAAAAACCAGCTCATTCTCTTTATTTTGTTGTCAAAAATTGGGGTTCTCTATAGCTAGGGTTTTCAAGTTTTCCAAGCTCAATAGTAAGTGCTCCCAAGCCCTGTTTTTAATGTTCTTTGTATTTTTGAAATCCGGTAGCTTACTCTCTCTATTTCTACCCATATTTCATGCTAGGATTCATGTTTAGAAATTTATCCATGCATGAGTCACTTGTATTTTAATGGTTTATGGAGGAAGATGAAAGTTTAAAGGATGGTAAACAACTTTTACTAAGTGATTTTTTATGGAAATTACTTTAGGGACCATTTTGTAAAAGTTGTAAAAATTGGGTAGAAAGATGAGAAATAATGGAAAAATGTGGGCTACCATAAGAGGGAAAAACATATGGCTAGGCTTGGATAGTGTAGACATTTCATGCATTTCATTATACGAGCCTAGGGACTAAATCGTAAATAATGTGAAAGGTTAGGGGCAAAACGATCATTTTGTCCAGGGGAGAAACTTAGACTTGAAAAGAATAATGTGAGGTATTGATGATTCATTTTTATTTTTATAAACCCCGAGGAACAAATTCAGGAGGTCTGTAACACCCCTAACCCGTATCCGTTGCCAGAACAGGGTTTCGGAGCATTACTACCATTTGCAGATTACTTAAAAAAAATTTAAATGCTTACCGATTCAATGCATCATGTAAATAAATATATTACCATTCAATCAACAGATTAGTACTTGTATAAGCATCAAACAGTAATATTGTTAGTGTACTTGCACATATCTCATATAAATTCAACATTGATATAACTATTTTCTCGACATATCGTACTTGAGTTCAATAATAGTCTCAACTTACATAATTTTCTTGTATCAACATATCAAAGATAATCATATATGTACATGTCATGAAACATATCATGCTCTTACCGCTTCTTCATAAGCATATATGATTCATTTCATTATATTAATATTTCATACTCCATCATTTCCATATATTTTATGTATATTTATTCCGATAATAGCTTATATCAAACCTAACATAATTTATATTCCACGTACTCATACTTATTTCGTTTATCTATCTTCATAATTATTTCATACCACTATTTTGTACATATATATTTCCATATGACCAGTTCTTGTAAACATTACACACAACCATTTCATATAACCATTCGTCATCCGATACATATTACACGATATCAATTGTTCAACAGATGTCATAGCATCTCCCATCCACGGTCTTATTCATCTTTGACATGATGCCATAGTATCTTTCAACTATGGTCTTACTCATTTTCTGTCATGTTGCCATGATATCTTTCAACCATGGTCTTGTTCATTTCATATCACGTTGCCATGGTATCTTTCAACCATGGTCTTACACATTTCATATCAGTTGCCATGGTATCTTTCAACCATGGTCTTACACATTTCATATCAGGTTGCCATGGTATCTTTCAACCATGGTCTTTCACGTTTCATATCGAGAGCACACTCCCGCGAAACCTCATCCTTACAGTGGGATTACCAAATTCAAAGCTAAATCGCACCAACGACAATTACTCTAATGAGCTTGGATCTCGAATTACCACCCAGGCTAAATTGAACCCTAGTTTGGATTACCCGTCCAAGCTAAATCCATTTTTCACATATTCTTCGGGAGGGCTATATCAGGATAGGATCACCCGTCCGGGCTAGATCCTTTTTACCGTCAATTCCTTTTTCAGAGATCCATCAAATTTTCCTTTCATTCAACCGAGATTTCTTCCCATTTTTATCAAATATATCAATGTTTTATCAATTTTCATACAATGAACATTCCTTTATTCCAATCATATTCACATCAATAACATACATTTCAAGCATTTAAGAATATAATTCAAGTTACATGAACTTACCTCATTGCTTGTTTGTGTTTATAATTTCATTAATCCGATATCTTTTCTTTTTCACGATCGAGTCTCATATTTGAGTCGTTCGGATCTTTATAAATAAATTTGATCATCATTTTCATTCATTTCATATACTAATGCATTTAATTAATGCTTTAGGCAAAATTTACCATTTTGCCCCTGAACTCTTAATTAATGACGATTTCATCCTTAGGGTCAGGAAAATAAAATTCTTGCAATTTAATCCTTATTTCCAGCTATTATTCTTATATATATTGATAATGATCCATGAATTCTATAAAATATCGAATTTTCTATAATTTCAACACTTTTCAATTTATTCTTTCAACACTTTTCAATTTAATCCCTAAAACATGTTTTCCCCGATCTTGAACTAAATTAATAATTTCATTCAATTTTGTAATTTAAATAATAAAATAATCCATTTCATGCAATTTGATCTTTTTTTACATTTTTACAAAATTACCCATAAAATTTTACTTTTATTCAATTTAGTCCTTGAGCCTAGAATATGCAAATTAGCCATGCTAGATGAATATTCATACATATTTTTCCTCCTCCTCCTCTTCATTCCACATCCTTAATGTAGATAATACACTTGTAAGTAACATTATCCATAATTTTTATTATTTACTTTTATGAATATTCAAGCTGTCTATCTGCATCATGGTCACTAAATTATTTATATCTGGAGCTATAGAACTAAAAATTAAGATCCGCTAATTTTCCTTGAAACTAGACTCATATATCTTCTTACCATAAAATTTTCAGAATTTTTAGTTTATCCAATAAGTACAGTTTATTCTTTAAAATTACCCCTGTTCTGCTGTCTAACAGTTCTGACCCTTCTTCACTAAAAATTAATTATCTCCTTGTACAGAATTCAAATGATGTTCCCGTTTGTTTATATTGAAAATAGACTCATTCAGGATTCTAAAAATATAAATTTAAACCCCTAATTATTTTTATCCAAATTTTTATGATTTTACAAAATCAGAACAGGGGAACCCGAAATCATTCTGACCTTGTCTCACAAAATTCATCATATCTCATGATTTACAATTCCATTGCTTACATAATTTCTTCTATAAGAAACTAGACTTAATAAGATTTAATTTCATATTTTATTCATCCTATAATTAGATTTCTACAATTTTTGATGATTTTTCAAAGTTAGACTACTGCTGCTGTCCAAAACTGTTTTAGTACAAAATATTAATTACCATGTTATAACACCCTTATTTTCTTTTTCTACACCATTTCTCATCACTTTCTCTTATTTTCTCTTCACTAACATATCATGAACATAGGACCTTATGTAAGAAAACTCTACTATAACATTATTTCCATGCTTTGTCAATAATAACAAACTTAAAAACATATTGAAATCTTGATATACTTACCTTGTTCTATTGATACTAATCTTTAACTTGATTTTCTCTCTCTCCAGCTTCTATTTCTTGAATCCAACTTGATATTCTAACTCCCCATGGTCTCCTTAACATTTTTCTCTTGGTAGCTATGGAAATTCATTTGATTTTTGGGTGAAAATGGTGAATTTTTGGTAAAAGGACCAAATTATAAAGAAAGCAAAACTTTCTTTCTTCCTCTCTTTCTCTCACGTTAGTGCATGGGAAATATGGATGAGAATTTCTCATCTTTCTTTCTTTATATACTAATAAAATAATAATAAAATATCTTATTAAAATATCTTATTAAAATATTAATAAAATAATATTTATCTAATTAAATAATTATAAAATATCAAAATATCTCTAGCATCATTATTACTTTCTAGATTTCTCTCTCTTTCAATTGACCATTTTGCCCTTCATTATCTTTTAAAATTCCATCCTTAAGTCATCATTTAATTTGGTAAAATTGCAATTTAGTCCCTCATAATTTCTTCATCTATTCAATTTGGTCCTAATTCATCCATTTTCCTTAGTTTCTAGATTATTCCACTCTTAAAATATTTACACTATTGGTCCTTCAAATTTTTCATATTTACACTTTAACCCCTCAAATTTTGAGTATTTACTCTTGTGCAACAAAACTTTTCTCACATTTACAATTTAGTCCTTTCTTGAATTAATATATCATAATATACTTTCATTTTGTTGGAGAAGCAACACACTATCATCTTATCCAGCTTTGGTATATAGATACTTTCATTTTGTTCAATGGCATGTATAGGGTTACTGCTATTTTGTTATATGTGTCATTTGATTTTCCAATATGAGGGCTTGTAAAGGTATACATATTCACGTGTAGATGGCCATGAGAATTGGCTTATTTTGATGTAGGTTATGACCTACAAATTTGTGCATGCTTATGTTCAATTGTTCTAGTGAGGATGAAATTTGGTATATCACATTTAGATACATGTAATGTGACCAAATCACATGGGATGGCTAGGCCATAATTGGAAATGAGTTATAATAATGAGCCAATCTTAAAAGTGTTATAAGACATAGAAATCCTTAATACAAAGGGGATAACCTAGCATGTGTAAAATCGATGAGATGAGGTTTACGTACAATGAGGTTTATCAAGGTCATTAAAATGTATTATTATGCCATTTTAAATATTATTAAAACCTATAAGTGTGTATGGATGTTAGAGGGTGACCAAAGGCTTGAAAAATAGCCTAATAAGGTCTACACGGGTAGATACACGGGCATGTGTCTAGGCCGTGTGTGACACACGGATAGCCTTATGGGCGTGTGATATGGCCGTGTGTCCCCTGCACCTAAAATTTTTAAGTCAGAATGCATGGTAGTAAACACACGGGTAGAGACATGGCCATGTGTCTCAACCGTGTGGTGGACACGGCCTAGCACACGAGTGTGTGTCTTGGTCGTGTACCCCTAAGTGCATGCTAACGTCATAAATAGAATGCTTGAGTTTTTGGACACGGGCGACCACACGGGCGTGTCTAGGCCATGTGAAGGACATGGGCCAGGGACACGGATGTGTGCTCAGCCGTGTGAAAATCCTTGTAGGTTCGAAGTAGAAAATAAATTACATTAATTCCACACGGGTAGGGGACACGGGCGTGTCCCAAGGCACATAGGCGTGTGAGACATTAATCTAGAAATTTTTTTAAATTCTCCTTAGGGCTTCGGTTTTGTCCCGAACCATTCTCAATGTATGTTTAGGGCCTCGTAGGCACTAATAGGGACACTAAGATGTGGTTTGATTGGTTTTAATTTGAAATGAAATTTCATAATCCGTATTTTTCGAAAATGTCCAAGTACATGTATGGTAATGCCTCGTACCCTGTTCTGGCGTTGGATACGGGAAGGAGTGTTACATTTTCTTATCAGAATTTTTCATATAACATCCATATCATAATCCAAACCATGCAATAATATTAAAATAATTTTTTTCTGGCTCTGATTTGTGGTCCCGAAACCACTGTTTCGATTTTACTAAAAATGGGCTATTACATCTCTCCCCCCTTAAGAATTTTCTTCCTCGAAAATCTTACTAGTAAAGAGGTTTAGATATTGCTTTCTCATAGTATTCTCCGGTTCCCAGGCTCCGGTTCCCAGGTAGCCTCTTCTATACCATGTCATTGCCAAAAAACTTTTACTAAAGCCACCTTTTTGTTTCTTAACTCTTTCGACGTGCCAAATTTTTAATTGGTTTCTCACTGTAAGTCATGTCAAGCTGTATCTCAACTTTTGTTGGAGAAATAATATGTGAAGGATCCGACCGATACTGTCTTAACATAGACACATGTTAAACGTTATGAATTCTATCAAGTTCTGGTGGTAGTGCTAACCGATATGCAACAGGTCTGATTCTTTCAATAATCTCATATGGCCTGATAAATAGTGGACTCAATTTTCCTTTTCGACCAAACGGAGAACTTTTTTCCAAGGTGATACTTTCACAAAAGCTTTATCACTGACCTAAAATTCTATTTATTTTCATTTAAGATCGGCATAAGACTTTTGACGATCAGAAGCTGCTTTCAAACTATCTCGAATTACTTTTGCCTCTTCTTCAGTTTCACGGACTAAGTCAACTCTATGTATCCTTTTCTCACTAAGCTCTATCCAATATAATGGAGTTCTACAAACAGAGCCTAATATGATGTCATTTTAATACTGGACTGGTAACTGTTATTGTAAGCAAATTCAACTAAAGGCAGATATTTTTCCCAGTTACCTTGGAATTCTAGAATACAACACCGAAGCATATCTTCCAAAATCTGTATAACATGTTTAGATTGTCCATCAGTCTGAGGATGGAATACAATGCTGAAATGTAACTGTCTACCCAGAGCTTATTGTAATTTGTTCCAGAATCAAGACGTAAATCGAGGATCTCCATCTAAAATAATAGAGACCAGCACTCCATGCAGTCTGACAATCTCAAAAGCATATAATTCAGCCAATCTATCCAAAGAAAAATCCAATCATACTGGAATAAAGTGTGCAAAATTTGTCAATCGGTCCATGATTACACAAATAGCATCTTTTTTCTTTGGAGACTAGGGTAACCCTGATACAAAGCCCATGGTATCTCTTTCCCATTTCTATTCCAGTATTGTAACTGACTGTAATAATCCTGAAGGCAACTGATGCTCAGCTTTTACTTGCTGACATATCAAACATTTAGATACAAATTCAGAAATATCCCGCTTTATTCCAGGCCACTAGTACATCTTTTTCAAATCATTGTACAGTTTGTTACTTCTCGGATGAACAGACATAGTACCATTATGAGCTTCTTTCAAAATCTTCTGTACAAATTTTGAATTCTTCACTACACATATTTTGCCTCTGAATATTAGACAATCATCGGACCCAATCTGAAATTCTGAATTAGAATTTAACTCACCCTATACCCGTTTAGCTCGTAGTTCATCATCATTTTTCTGAGCTTCATAAATCTACTGTAAAAACGTTGTTCCATCTTTTAACTCAGCTATGATTGAACCATCATCAGATAACGACAATCGGGTATTCATTGCTCGTAAAACAAATAAGGATTTTCTGCACAGAGCATCTGCAACCACATTGGCTTTTCCTGGATGATAATCAATAACCAAATCATAATCTTTTAACAGTTCAAGCCACTTGCGCTGTCTCAGTTTCAAATCCTTTTGCGACATCATATACTTTAAACTTTTATGATCAGTAAATATATGACATTTTTCACCAAATTGATAGTGTCGCCATGTAATATCTCGAATTAAGGCTTAGTCAGAACAGAGGGTTCGAGACCACAAGTCTAAATTATAAATAATTATTTTATGATTATAGTATGGTTTGTGATATATTTATATGCTTGTGTAAAAATTTCATGAAGAAATTCTATGTGGAAAGTGCTTAATTTGATTTTAAAGACTAAATTGAATAAATTGCAAAACTTGAGTTCTAGAAGCTTTAAGCATGAAATTGAATTGAATTATTAATTAGAGGTCCTTAAAGAGTAATTTGACCAAGTTCTAAAAATTTGGACAAAAATGGGCTTGTGTGGTAAAAATTTCAAAAAATGGTTAAAAGGGCAATTTGGTTATTTGATAAATAAATGAATTAAAAAGGGAAAATAAGCCAAAGTTTCTCATCTTCTTCCCCATTCAGATGAAAACTAGAAGGAACCATGGCTAGGGTTTGTGTTCAAGCTTCCAAGCTCATTTGTAAGTGATCCTGAGACCCGTTTTTAATGTTCTACGCATTTTTGAAGTCCTCGCAACATGATCTACTCATTTCTACCCATATTTTTAGCTAGGATTCATGTTTAAAAATTTACCAATGCATGACATGTTAGTATTTTGAAGATTAATGGAAGAATATGAAAGACTGAAGTATGTTTAACAACTTTTACTTGGTGATTTTTCATGAAAACACCTAAAAAGGATTAAAATGTAAAAGTTGTAAAATGGGTAGTAAATGTGTGAAATGAAAGAGAAATGTGGGCTGCTACAAGAGTAATAAAGGTTCGGCTAGGCTTAAAGTACAAGAAAAATGAACACATTTTATTTTACGAGCCTAGGGGCTAAATTGCAACTATGTGAAAGCGTAGGGGTAAAAATGAAAATTTGTAAAAGTATGATTTTTGGGTCAATTTGAATAATGTGAGTAATAAATAAGCTATATTTGAAATGTTATATCAAGAAAACTGAGATTCAGGTTTAAATCGAGAATGTACGAGATGATGGACTAAATTAGAATAATTAGTTGTGCTCGAATTTGAGGTAAGTTCGTACGTCAATAATAATGCAATGTTACACTTGAATGTTAATGCTTGATATTACATGAATTGTAAGTACATGTGTAAATAATGTGACAATATATTATATTTTGATGTGTTGACATTATGTGATAAATGTTTTATCAATATTATGTATGCTATGCCTAATGATAACTTTGTAAGTATGAATGATATTGGTCGTTATCCACGATGTTACGAGCAAGTACGATGGAGATGCTATGTGTATATGAGAAAGAATCCCGTTTGAACCTTAGGATTAGTCTAGGTTAAAAGTGACATGTCACTTGGAATTAAGAAATCTGAACTCATTAAGTTGGTCTAGGTTCGTGATATGTATGCGACATTCGAGCTCGTTGAGTTAGTCCGAGTTCATAATAGGGTAACTGGAAAGTCTGCATAAAACAAACATGAATGTTAGCTTGCCCGAAGTGAATGATATGATGGTGATAAAATGACTATAATGATGAAAATTGTATTGTAAGTATATGTGTATGAGAGACGAGTTAGGGACCTTACAACCCCTCCCCCTTACCAAAGTGGTGTTTATAAAGGATTTTATGAGATCAGTGGGATAAGCTCACAAGTGTGAAACCAAAGAGTTCAGCTGTAGAGTGATTATAAATGTGGTCAGAATTTATGAATGAGTTGATAAGTAAAGATAGAACTAGAAGGGTATCATATTGATTTAAAGATTATTCGGTTTACGAAAAATCATAATGAGAGAAGAACTTAACTTTGGTAAATTGACTTATTCAGACACGATGTTGAAAGAATGTAGTAATTAGAATTCCTTCTGAACTTATTTTCTTCAGTGAAAGGAATAATACGGGATTTGTGATGATAGAAATAGTTGAGGGAATAATGTTTTAAGGGTAAGATATCTGAGTGTAATAGTTATGGCTGAACAGATTTCGGTAGCTTCTTCTGAGGTATTCTATATGTTTAATTGTTCTTGGGATTATTCCTATAGCTATTGCTCTTCTGATAAAATCCTTGTTCTATGGGAATGTTTTTTAATCATGATGCATAGACGAAACTATTAATAATCTGACTGGTATATAATTTGTATTGCTCTATTTCCCTCTGGCATAATATTACATTTCATCTATTGGGACTTTATAAGGTAATACACCTGATGTTATGATTTTGTTTCTTCTAATTGATGCTCTATTCGATACATATATGGGAAGGTATATTATCCTTGTTGCCTTTAATTCCAGTGGGTTGGATTGATGTATTCTTCTGGACTTCTTTTCTTTGAGGAATTATCGAGATCTTTCATATTTTTCTTATGAGCGTTGTTCTGGGACTTTCATTATGATATTGTATCTTGGATTTCTTTATCTTGGATTTCTTTCTCCTGGACTTTTTTATCTTGGTTTTCATGTCATCTCTATTCCGTAAATTGTCGATTGTGGCTCATATCTAAAGTGTGTTCTTTGGCCTATGATAACTATGTTAATTATTATCATGCTTCTGGTTGATTATATCAACGTGGTGATTCCAATATCTGGATTTCTCTAAATCTTCGTGAAAATTTTGACATCGGCAAGGACATAAGTGGTGAAAATGAGAATTTTAATTGGTATGGTGGAATTCTTTTCTCAAGTAAGTTAATTGAAGTTGATGCCTTCAATTGAGATATCCTTGTTACTTGAGTTAATGCATTTGAAATGGTTTTTGATTAGCATGATAAGTGAACTTTTAATGATTACATGTTGAATCGTTCTATAGACTAGAAGAGAGGATTTCTTGAAATGTCATTTATTGATGATTAAGCCGACTTGGTTGTTCAATCAGTATTGGTTATTGTTTGAAAGATTAAATGAGATATTCATGTGTGGGAATAAAGTTTCATTTCTTTACGGATAAAAGACGATTAGTCTGAATGATAAAGTTATCGCCTTGTGAAAGTTGAACGGTCTATTGCATGTTAGTAAAGTTTGGAACAGACGAGAACATTGTTAATCAAAACATTAGACCTGGTTTAGCCTATATCGGGTAAGAAATTCTTAATTTTTAAGTGATGTGTCATTAAATAGATTGTGATGCATTTTAAGACTAAAAGGCAATGTGATAGCTCAAAGTATCCAATGTTATAGCCAGATCTGATTATTTGATAGCATAGATGATTAGAGTTGTTAAAAGATGATGAGATAGTTATTGTATGATCTTCGAGAAAAGCAAAATACAGTCACTAGGGCTTGGATAGAAAGTCCAAAGCTAAGACAGAAAGTCACAAGAAGACTCATAGGAGTAATGTATATGTGTTCGAGTTTGGAACTCGACATTTTTTATCTTTGTCTTGAATACATGAAATGTTATTAGGATTAAAGTCAAATATTAGGTAATGTTAGAACGATTTTCACCAATGGTGGTAATTGAATGGAAATGAGAATGAGATTACTATGGATTTCATATCAGGATTATTCCTATCTTTGAAAGAGAAAGATGTTATGTGGCTTGTTGTTAAGTATTTGATGAATTTGCAAATCATGTCATTATATACGATATTTACGCTCATTAGACTTATGGAATTAAGTATCTCTGAGATTGTTGAATTTCTTAAAATGCTAGTTTTTGTTAATTGGATAGAGATCCGAGATTTATATCGTGAATTATTGAAAAATCTAAATGAGGCTCTGAATTTTAATGACGAACAGAGGTTGAATCGATAAACTATCGGGCTGTATAAAATGATAGAGAACTTAAGGCCATGATGATTGGGCTGGCTACGCCATTTGAATCCGAGAGGATTCAAGTATGATGTGTATATATGTTCTATGATGGTATGGATTCGGCCCTTATGTACATGAATTCTCTGATGGAAATCAAGATTCTGTTGATGTGTCGTATAACAAAGAACTGCTCATGACTTTAGTATGAGAAATTAAAGAGCTAAGGATTAAGCATAGCCTGAGTAAAAGTTCTTTAGCAATGATTATGAGATATTGGAGTTTATGTGAAAACCAAACCACTCTTCTAGTAAGATTTTTAGGGACGAAAATCCTTAAAGGGGGGAGAACTGTAACATCCGGGATTAGGGCTTAGTTAGAACAGAGGGTTCGAGACCACAAGTTTGAATTAGAAACAATTATTTTATAATTATATTATGGTTTGTGATATGTTTATATGCTTGTGTAAGAATTTCATGAAGAAATTGTATGTGGAAAGTGCTTAATTTGACTTTAAGGACTAAATTGAATAAATTGCAAAACTTGAGTTCTAGAAGCTTTAAGCATGAAATTGAATTGAATTATTAATTAGAGGTCCTTAAAGAGTAATTTGACCAAGTTCTAAAAATTTGGACAAAAATGGGCATGTGTGGTAAAAATTTCAAATAATGGTTAAACGAGAAATTTGGTCATTTGATAAATAAATGAATTAAAAAGGGAAAATAAGCCAAAATTTCTCATCTTCTTCCCCATTCAGCTGAAAATTAGAAGGAACCATGGCTAGGGTTTGTGTTCAAGCTTCCAAGCTCATTTGTAAGTGATCCTAAGCCCCGTTTTTAATGTTCTACGCATTTTTGAAGTCCTTGCAACATGATCTACTCATTTCTACCCATATTTTAAGCTAGGATTCATGTTTAAAAATTTACCAATGCATGACATGTTAGTATTTTGAAGATTAATGGAAGAATATGAAAGATTCAAGTCTGTTTAACAACTTTTTTAGGTGATTTTTCATGAAAACATCTAAAAAAGACTAAAATGTAAAAGTTGTAAAATAGGTAGTAAATGTGTGAAATGAAAGAGAAATCTAGGCTGCTACAAGGGTAATAAAGGTTCGGCTAGGCTTAAAGTACAAGAAAAAAGAGCACATTTCATTTTACGAGCCTAGGGGCTAAATTGTAACTATGTGAAAGTTTAGGGGTAAAAAAGCAAATTTGTAAAAGTATGATTTTTGGGTCAATTTGAATAATGTGAGTAATAAATAAGTTATATTTGAAATATTATATCAAGAAAACCGAGATTCGGGCTTAAATCGGGAATGTACGAGATTATGGACTAAAATAGAATAATTAGTTGTGCTTGAATTTGAGGTAAGTTCGTACGTCAATAATAATGCAATGTTACACTTGAATGTTTATGCTTGATATTACATGAATTGTAAGTACATGTGTAAATAATGTGACAATATATTATATTTTGATGTGTTGACATTATGTGATAAATGTTTTATCAATATTATGTATGCTATGCCTAATGATAACTTTGTAAGTATGAATGATATTGGTCGTTATCCACGACGTTACGAGCAAGTACGATGGAGATGCTATGTGTATATGAGAAAGAATCCCGTTTGAGTCTTAGGATTAGTCTAGGTTAAAAGTGACATGTCACTAGGAATTAAGAAATCTGAACTCATTGAGTTGGTCTAGGTTCGTGATATGTATGCGGCATTCGAGCTCGTTGAGTTAGTCCGAGTTCATAATGGATGCGATACATGTGGCATCTGAGCTCGTTGAGTTGGTACAGGTATGTACACTAAAATCACGAGTAATGCTTTGATATATGACGTTTCATGGTAAAGAGGTATGTGAGTGATAAGTAAGTCAAAGGTTTTGAATGATGAATAAACTTATGTTTATGTTTATGATTATGTTTATTATGTCATCATATGATAGTTATCATGATATTGCACTAAAACAGTTTTGGACAGCAACAGTTGTGTGACTTTGAAAATCCACCTAAAATTGTGAAAATTTAATTAGAAACTGAATAAGATATGAGATTAAATCTTATTGAGCTTAGTTTCACATAGAGGAAACGGTGTAAAAAAATAATTTCATATTATGAGATATTTGAATTTTTGTGAGACAGGGTCAAAGTGATTTCAGGCTCCCCTATCTTAACTTTAGAAAATCATTAAAAATTGTAAGAAAATAATTATGGGTTAGAATTTATATGATTAAATTATTAATGAGTATATTTTCAATAGAAACAGACGGGAACATCATCTAGATCCCATATTAAGAGATAAATAAATTTTAGTAAAGAAAGGTCAAAGTTATCAAACAACAGAATAGGGGTAAATTTAAAGAATAAATTGTACTTACTGCTGGATCAAAAATTCTATAAATTTTATGGTAAGAAGATATGTGAGTCTAATTTCAGGGAAAATTAGTGGATCTTAATTTAGAGTTCTATAGTTCAAGTTATAAATATTTTAGTAACTATGACTCGAGTAGACTGCTTGACTGGAATATGAGTAAATAGTGGAATTATGTGTAATTTTGATTGTTTTAGCATGAGAACATGTTGTAAGAATTTGGAAAAAGCACATTAATAAATTGTTTATTATTTTTTTCGTACGGGCTTACTAAGCTATAAAACTTACCCCTCTCCTTTCCGTTTCTTTTAGTGTTACCAGGTTAGCTCGAGGTTGGAGATCGTCAGAGGCAGCATCACACTATCAAATTATCGAGTCGGGGCATTAATAAATCTTAAGTATTCTCAAGTGAGCGGCATGTATAGAGAGTTAGTACTTTATGATATGTTTTTCATGATTTGGCCAATTGAGTTGGCTTATAATGATTCATTTGTATAGAGCCAGGAGATATGACTTATATTTGATAATTGGGTTGTGAACCTAATTGATTTTGCTTGACTATTCTAATGTCTTGATGATGTGCATGATGTGATGGCTTGATATCGATGGATGGAAGATATGGTATGTATATTTGATGGATGAACTTTGATTAATAGATGTGACCATATGCTTAGTATAAAAGTGTAAATTTAGAGTAAGTTAATGATGTTAAAGAAGATGACAAGGCCAAATGAATATGGTTTGGTATGTCTAGACTTGATATAAAATCAGTATGAGAAACATAAGTATGATGACATGCAAATGTTATGCTTGTAAATTAATTGAGGATGTTTAATCTCTAATTGGATACCATGTTCTATGCCTTTGATGTTGTATAAGTGTGTGATCGTGTTATTTTGTGACAGATTTTAAATATTTATAATTAGTCGTTCTCAAAACTAACTATTATACGATGTAGGCAAGTGTACCTATCGAACAGTAGTATAGTTTTAGCAAAGACTGAATTGTCGAACCCAAAGGAACTAAAAGTACTAGTAATGGCTGTCTTTTTATTATCTAGTCTAAGAATAAGGGAGTTTGTTTTAACTAACTAATTAACTAAACTAAGAACTCAGAAAATATAATTGGGGAATTACTTTTGGAAAACGATTGAATTAAGACAATACCCAAGGAAGAATCCACCTAGACTTTACTTGTTATTCTGGCTCTGAATCGGACGATTTATTCATTTGACTTGATCCGTAGAAATCCCTAAGTTATATTATTATCTCTCTCGAGACTAACAACGTCTAACCCTAGGTTGAATAATTGAAATATCCTTCTAATTAACTTCCTAGGGTTGCATTAACTCGATCTATGGATCCCCTTATTAGGTTTCACCCTAATCCGGCAAAATCTTGTAACCCTATCTCTAGGCGCGCAATCAACTCCGCTTAATTATGATAAATGTACTCTTAGACAGGGTCTATTCCTCCTCTGAATAAGAGCGTAAGTTGAATCAATATCCTGGAATATCAAAACAAGAATTAAGAACACATAATTAAGAACATGTCAAATATTTATCATACAATTCAGAAAATAATAACAAGATTCGTCTTAGGTTTCATCCCCCTCAGGTACTTAGGGGATTTAGTTCATAACTAAAAGGGAAAACATCTCAGAAGAATAATGAATACAAAACATAAAGAAAACCCAAAACTCCTGAAGGGGAATTGAGGGGAGAACTTCCGTCTTGACGGTGAATCTAGCTTCTAAGATGGATCAATCGGCTTTCCTTGAGCAATTCCTTGCTCCCTCCTGTGTATGTCTTGTTCTCCTCTTCTAGGGTGTATTTATAGGCTTTGGAATGCCTAAGAGCCCTCAAAATTAGCCTTTTCCGAATTGGACTCAACTTGGGTGCAGCAAGGACACGCCCGTGTGCGATTACTAATGGCACGATCGTGTGCGATCAATTCAGGCCATGTTCGAGCCTGTTAGAATGACACGACCATGTGGTCTAGCCATGTGAGTCGTGCTTCGATTCTGCCAAATTGACACGACCGTATGGTCTGCCCGTGTGAGGAAGTCTAGGCCGTGTTGATCTCGTACGTTGGCCATTTTCTCCGTTTTTGACCTGTTTCTCATTCCTTTAGCTCTCCTATGCTCACTAAGTATAAAACATGAAATTAAGGCATTAGGAGCATCGAATTCACCAATTCTAAGGAAAAATCATCCATAACATGCGCAAAGCATGGGGTAAAAATATGTATAAATGATGGTTTATCAAATACCCCCGCACTTAAGCATCTGCTTGTCCTCAAGAAAAATCTTCATCTCATAATCAAAACAAATTCTTCTCAACTTATAATTTCTATCGATAATACCTCAAAATAACCCATAGGTAATCAAACATTGAAAATTTGACTAAAAGAACATCAAAGTTTCAAACATTCCAAGTTGGGCATTTTATCATGAAAACATAGGTGTCTCCCTTTATCTAAGTAATTACCTTTGATTCAAAATATCACAAAGTTTCACATCCTCACTAAAGATTCACTCAAATCACTAGAGGTGTTTAAGGATAATAAATGAAGCACTCAATAGTCAATAATGAAAAGTAATTAACATAGGCTTGCATGAAAATCAAATCTCCACCATTATAAATTGAGATGAAACATCAATCAAAAGGTCTTTAGAGGGTTGTAATGTGGATTTGGTTAAAGGGTGTGGTCACAAGCTGAAAGGAAGGGTTAGAATCGAGATTGAATTGAAAAATTGCCTAACTAGAAAAATGACTAGTCATCAGTTGCGTACAACAGAGCTTTTCTTAAAATGTGGAATTAACACTCAAGGTCAAGAATGGCGAAATACTATTAATAAGTAAGCAAGTATTTTTTTTTAAGAACAAGTCAAATACAAAATAAAATAAAACATAGCTAAACAACTATTCCAACTCAAATCTCGACAAAAATAGGGATAAAATTAATTTAGAGGATTTCAACAGTAATGAGTTATGGGTTAATATTGAGGGTAAATAATGAATGGGCTGTTAGGCTCAAGGGGGTTCACTAAGAGTTAATTGTGAAGGTAGGCTTTTCATGGCATGAGTGGGTTAAACCTAAGTGCCTCTATTATCTTGACATATCAAATCAAATGGTGTGGTCTTGACATGCATAATCAAGCAAGTTCTAGAATAACAGTTCAATATTGGTGCACTCATAATGAAAGTGAGCATGGAAGAAATAATAGATGCTTTTGAAGGCTCAAAATCTCACAAAAATTATGGCTTTTTGATGTTTAAACTTGTAAATATCAACTCAAGATAATACCTAGACTTAGAGAAACAACCTAAAAGTTTTTAATTCTTCAAAAATCAACTTATTATGCTTGATTCCCTAATGTCTTAAAGTTTAAACAATCAATGCATAAATGTCTATGTTTAAATTCAAGACATATCAATAAAAATCATGAGTTAGTTAAAATTCATCCTAATAGTGATATGAGTAATTCACGTGAGAATAAGACATATTCTAATGGTGATATAAAAGACCCCCCACACTTAAGATGTACATTGCCCTCAATGTACAAAGATAGATATATTGAAAAAGATAAATTTATGATCATAAGATAAGGGGAGAAGTGAAACTTCCTGAATGATGAATGAATTCCTTGAACTGGAGTTTTTGGAGAATAAATGGTGTAAGAGTGGAGGAGGATACTCCGGTGATGGTAGAGGTTCATTAGTCCATAAGTCCTGTGCCAAAAGAATATTATATTTGTTCGTAGCTATAGTCGTGGTCGAGCAGGACATGGCAGTCGTGGAGAACCTTTCTTGGTAGAGTTTTTTAGTTCTTATGCGATGATGAGGTTAGGAGCTCTATATAACTATGATAGAATCAGGAACTTTTTAAGAGATATAAATAAGAATAATTACTCTTAATGGAATACTTGAAATTGATAATTATAAATAAAATTCTAAAATCTAATAAAAATGGGCGTAAGGAAAAATAAAAAGGAGTCTGAAGATAAATAAAAGTAAAAACATAAAATAAAATAATTAATGAAAGTTTTTAAGCATCTTCATCGCTAGATGGTTCGCGAGGTGGGGGTGGTGATGAGATGTGAAAATGCTAACAAATCTGATCTAGAGTCGCATCAATGTGATCAAATCATTGAAAACATTGCTTCTCAAATCGTGTGAGGCGCTCAGAGATGTCAACATATGAAGCCGCCGCATGAACTGGACGAGAGGGGCGTGGTGGCTGAGACGGTGGGTCCTCGTGTTGTGGGCGGACACCATCAGTAATGTCCTCGGGGGCCTCCTCCTCGGTAGATTGGGCGAGACGATATTAAGGAGGGTAATTTCGTCAGCACTTTTCGATTATCCTCATACTTAGCATGCTCGAGATGCCTTGTGGAGACATATTGCCAATGAGGGTCAATGATGATTCTTGGGCTACGGTGTTGAGGATCTCGAAGTGCCGTGCCAGTCAAGTCACGTAGGGGCCAATGGAGATGACCCCCCTCTGGTGCCGCTCTGTCTGGTGGCGAATGGCAAGGGCGATAAAGTAGGCAAGGTCGAAGACGTGCCCGTGTGACATACACCATAAGTAGTAGACGTCGTTGGTGGTGACGACGCCGGTGCTCTCTTTCTGCCCTGTCAAGGTGTGTGCCAAGATGGCATGTAGGTACCTCAAAGAGAGAGACAGAGCTGATGCCTTGGAGTGGCTGGAGTCGTAGGTGTCTGAACTGGAGACTAAATCGTACCAGCACTTCGAGGGAGAGTAGTGGATGTGGTGATGGAGAGTGTTGAGGTCATTCTCATCCATGAACTCCTTTGTGTATAGGCCCAAAGCTATACTGAACTTGGGTACACTCAACTAGCGGACTAAACCGTCGAGACAGGACTGGACCGTGCCAGGATCATCGTAATTTGTCATTATGGTATGAAGATGAAACATTGAGCATAGTTCCATCGTAAGCTCGAGATATGTCGGCTCGATGATCCCAAAGAAAAGCTCCCAAGGGTCAGTGGTTAGGAGGGCCCAAATCGCATCAGCCAACTGAACTTGTTCTACTGCAGCCCAGTCGATGCAGCGGCCCATAGTTAAAGGTCGGGCCCAGAGTATTTGGTAAAGTTCTTTTTGGGGCCCAATGGGGAACTGCAGAAAAGGGTAGCGAATTTTTGCGGTAGGACCCGAAGAAGATGGCGCCCCCTTCCTTCTTTTCGAAGCGGGGACGGTGGCTTTGTTTCCTCTTGAAGACGACATTGTACCTGCAATCAAAACCATTAATTCATCTTGAAGAATAGTTAAAGTAAAATGAAGACAAAAATTAAAATAAAATAACAATCATAATTTTAGCCACAACTACTAAGACTAACAACTTAACCAAAGCAATCAATTTTATGGCATAAGAATGGCAGAGAATTCCATAGAATGCAATCATACTTGACGGATGAAACATGTCAACACAAAATGCATGAGTATGTTTGTTATTCTAACCATGAATAATTACTTTAAACTAGTCAAATGGGGCATGGAAATCATGTAATGAGTAAGAATTTCACATGAAAAAGATGATAGCTACTTTAGATAATGAATTTTGAGTGATAGAAAGATAAAATAACATATAAATGCATATTGCTATGACAACTAGCATGAAAAATGGGTGAAATAAAAGGGAAAAGAGTAAACAAACGCTAGAAAGGGGAGAATGAACGTAAAAAAGGGGGCTGGAAGCGGCGCACGGGCGTGGCAGGGCGGGCGTGTGGATTTACAGCGGCTAGGGTTAGGGTTTTTGGGTGAAGAAGACAATGAATAGTGTAGCCTATTTATAGATTTTGGGGCACACGGCCAAGGGACATGCCTGTGTTCCCCAATTTCAGCCCGTGTGATTCGCAGATTTTGAATTTGGGTGTGTCTAGCATTCGGCACACGCCCGTGTCGCACGACCGTGTCTGGCTTCGTTCGCTTCTTTCACGCCCGTGTATGAAGCTCCACGCCCGTGTTAATTTGACAGGTTCGACCACGGGTTCTAGACACAAGCGTGTCGAACGCTCGTGTTATTTTCTCAAGTTCAACCACGATTCTAAGGCACGGGCGTGTCGAACGCTCGTGTTATTTTGGCAGGCTTGCCCCCGGCCATATTACACGGCCGTGGGGTTTTATCGTAGCCCGTGTTTGGGAAAAAGTTCTACCCTATTTCCACACGGTCCTCAGCACGCCCGTGTGCCTGGCCGTGTCTGTGTGAAAAACCTGTATTCAAGATCTCCGTTAGTAAGTTAGGTGTTAAATACTAAAATTTAAAGAAATTAATTTTGTTAGTGCTCGGGTTGTCTCCCGAGAAGTGCTTATTTATAGTCTAAGCTCGACTTACCTCTCCATTGAATAGTCATAGTGGTTTGAGGAATTTATATTCCTCATTCCTACTATCAATCTCATCAAAATAAGGTTTTAGACCGGTGTTGTTTACCTTAAAAATGCCGAACTTGGGATGACTTACCTCGATTGTACCGAATGGGAAAATGCTAAGTACCGTAAGAGGGACTTCTTCATTCGGTTTGGTAGTGACAATGTGAGGATCTGCGGCTTTTAATAAAACTTTATTTCCAACCTTACGTTGATTTGGAAAGGTATTGAGCTCGTTCTGGCATAGTTTTGGTTTATGCGTCTGCCATTCATCTGGCTCCTCGATTTGTAGCCTTCGATCTTCATGAATAGGTCCTCTACTATTGCTTGAGAATGGCTCATGTACATCTTTTAGACTCATTTCCTGCAAAGTAGGTTGCATCATATTGTTAGTTTTAGTAGAATAGTTTAGACTATCACCTTCAATTTCTGATGTGTTGCCAGAATTGCGAGCTTGAAGGGTGATTGTTTCATCTCCCACACGAAGTGTGAGCTCACTTGTGCCAACATCAATAATCGTTTTAGCAGTTGCTAAAAAGGGCCTTCCTAAAATCAAAGGAGTGTTGCTATCCTCCTCTATATCTAGAATAATGAAGTCAATAGAAAATATAAATTTATCAATTTTGACTAACACATCTTCAATAATACCCCTAAGAAATCTTATAGTTTTATCTGCTAGTTGAATGCTCATCCTAGTCTGTTTGGGTTTCCCAAGGCCTAATCGTTTGAACATTTTGTAGGGCATGACGTTAATACTAGCCCCTAAATCAGCTAATGCATTATTAACATCTAAACTACCAATTAAGCAAGAAATTGTAAAACTCCCTGGATCTTTTAATTTTTTGGGTAGCTTATTTAGTAGAATAGCTGAGCAAACTGCGTTTAGCTACACATGCGACGCATCATCCAACTTTCGCTTATTCACTAAAAGCTCCTTTAAAAATTTCATTGTGTTTGGCATCTGTGATAGAGCTTCAATAAACGGTAAGTTAATATGTAATTTTTTAAGAGTTTAAGGAATTTACCAAATTGTTCATCTGAGCGGTCTTTCCTTATCACATTAGGGTATGGCACACGAGGTTTGTATTCTGTACTTACCGGTTTCTATTCTTTGTAGTATACCTCACCTTTACCTTTGCTTATCTCAGTATCTTGCCTTGGTTCTGGTTCAGGTGTGACTATCCTATCTTGACTAGTAATCGCGTTGAGTTGCTCCCTTGGATTAGATTTTGTGTTGCTTGGCAAGCTACCATATGGTCGTTCAGAAATCAACTTGGCAAGCTGTCCAATCTGAGTTTCGAGCCCTTGGATCGATGCTTGTTGATTCTTAAGTGCTATCTCGATATTCTAAAAATGAGTTTCTGACACTGATATAAACTTCGTGAGCATTTCTTCAAGGTTCAGCTTCTTCTCTTGTTGGTAGGGTGGTTGTTGGAAGCCTGGAGGGGGTCTCTAATTGCCTTGGCCTCCCCATAAGAAATTTGGGTGGTTCCTTCAACCTGCATTGTAAGTGTTACTATAAGGATTGTTTTGAGATCGATGATTGTTACCCATGTAATTTAACTGCTCGTTGTCCATGTTATGACCACATGGCGGGCATTTTGAACTGCTTGATCCTCCTCCATTTGCTTCGCACTGCATTACTAGGTGAACCTATGAAGAACTAAGAAAACCATCAATTTTCTTATTCAAGAGTTCTACTTGGTTAGAGAGCATGGTGACTGAGTCGACGTTATAAACACCGGCTATTTTCGTTGGTTTTGTCCTCATAACTTGCCACTAATAGTTATTTAGTGACATCTCCTCTATAAATTCATAGACAGCTTCAGGTGTTTTATTGTTGATGGCTCCACCAGCAGTTGTGTCGACCGTTTGTCGAGTCGAAGGATTCAGGTCATTATGAAAGGTTTGAACCTGTAGCCAGAGTGGTAACCCATGGTGAGGGGATCTTCGCAAAAGATCCTTGTATCTCTCCCATGCATTGTAGAGTGTCTCTAAATCCATCTGCACAAAAGAAGAGATATCATTACGGAATTTAGCCGTTTTAGCCGACGAAAAATATTTTAATAAGAACTTTTCGGTCACTTGTTCCCAAGTAGCAATTGACCCTCGTGGTAACGAGCTCAACCACTGTTTAGCTTTGTTACTCAATGAAAAAGGGAATAACCGAAGACGAATGGCATCGTCAGAAATGCCATTGATTTTAAATGTATCACATAGTTCTAGGAATTTTGCCAAGTGAGTGTTTGGACCCTCATCCTGCAAACCATCAAACTGAACAAATTGTTGTATCATCTGAATAGTGTTAGGTTTTAGTTCAAAATTATTTGCAGCTACAGCAAATCAGATTATACTCGATTCAGTTCCTGTTAAAGAAGGTTTAGCATAATCATACATAGTGCGTGGAGCAGGATTCTGATTTACTGGATTAACAAAAATCGCAGGAGGTATCAGGTTTTCCTGATTTTCAGCCATCTCCTCGGTTGTGGCTTGTATATCGTCCTCTTGCTCTTCCTCTATGTATCTTACGCTTCGCCTTATTTCTCTTCAGTTTCTGTGAACTGTGCGATTGATTTCTTTGTCAAAAAGTAGTGGTCATGACAGGTTTCTTCTAGTCATAAACTATAAAAACCTGCTAAAAGAAAGAAAAAGAAAATTAGTAAATAATAATAATAAGAAGAAGAAGAATAAAATTAAATTGCAAGGAAAATAAATGGCTAAAGTAATAAAAATTGAGTGTTCCTAATATCTTAGATCCCCGGCAACGGCGCCAAAAACTTGATCGTGTTATTTTGTGACAGGTTTTAAATATTTATAATTAATCGTTCTCGAAACTAACTATTATCACGATGTAGGCAAGTGTACCTATCAAACAGTAGTATAGTTTTAGCAAGACCGGATTGTCAAACCCAAAGGAACGAAAAGTACTAGTAATGACTGTCTTTTTATTATCTAGCCTAAGAATAAGGGGGTTTGTTTTAACTAACTAATTAACTAAACTAAGAACTCATAGAAAATAGAATTAGGGAATTACTGTTGGAAAAAAATTTAATTAAGACAATACCCAAGGAAGAATCCACCTAGACTTTACTTGTTATTCTGGCTTCGAATCAGACGATTTATTCATTTGACTTGATCCGTAGAAACCCCTAAGTTATATTATTATCTCTCTCGAGACTAACAACGTCTAACCCTAGGTTGAATAATTGAAATCTCTTTCTAATTAACTTCCTAGGGTTGCATTAACTCGATCTATGGATCCTCTTATTAGGTTTCACCCTAATCTGGTAAAATCTTGTCACCGTATCTCTAGGTGCGCAATCAACTCCGCTTAATTATGAAAAATGTACTCTTAGACAAGGTCTATTCCTCCTCTGAATAAGAGCGTAACTTGAATCAATATCCTGGAATATCAAAACAAGAATTAAGAACACATAATTAAGAACATGTCAAATATTTATCATACAATTCAGAAAATAATAACAAGATTCGTCTTAGGTTTCATCCCCCTTAGGTATTCAGGGGATTTAGTTCATAACTAAAAGGTAAAACATCTCAGAAGAATAATGAATACAAAACATAAAGAAAACCCAAAACTCCTAAAGGGGAATTGAGGGGAGAACTTCCGTTTTGACGGTGAATCCGGCTTCTGAGATGGATCAATTGGCTTTCCTTGAGCAATTCCTTGGTCTCTCCTGTGTGTGTCCTGTTCTCCTCTTCTAGGGTGTATTTATAGGCTTTGAAATGCCTAAGAGCCCTCAAAATTAGCCTTTTCTGAATTGGACTCAACTTGGGTTCAATAGGGACACGCCCGTGTGACACGCCTGTGTGCGATTACTTCAGGCCGTGTTCGAGCTTGTTAGAATGGCACGGCCGTGTACGATCACTTCAGGCCATGTTCGAGCCTATTAGAATGGCACTGCCATGTGGTCTACCCGTGTGAGTCGTGCTTCAATTCTGCCAAATTGACACGGCCATCTGGTCTGCCCGTTTGAAGAAGTTCAGGCCGTGTTGATCTCGTACGTTGGCCCATTTTCTCCATTTTTGGCCCGTTTCTCATTCCTTTAGCTCTCCTATGCTCACCTATGTATAAAACATGAAATTAAGGCATTAGGAGCATCGAATTCACCAATTCTGAGGAAAAATCATCCAGAAAATGCACAAAGCATGGGGTAAAAATATGTATAAATGATGGTTTATCAGTGTGTGAGGGGTTATGGTTGACCAAGGCTTGGAAAGTAGCCTAAGTGTTGGCCACATGGATAGAGACATGGCCGTGTGTCTCAGCCATGTGGAAGACATGACCTAGCACACGGGTGTGTGTCTTGGCCGTGTAACCTTAAAATATTACTGAATTCATAAGCAGAAAGTTACACGGGCTAAGGACACAGACCTGTGTGACCACACGGCCTACCCACACGGGCGTGTGACTCTCCAAAACTAAAAAAATTTCTAAATTTTGTAAAAAGTTTGTAAGTTCTCGGTTTAGTCCCAAACCACCCTCGATATATGTTTTGGGCCTCGTAGGCTCGTATAAGAGACGATATGCATGTGTTTGAATGTTTTTGAATTGGTTGAAATTTTATGGCCCAATTTTATGAAATTGTGTACGTTTAAGTCCAGTAATGGCTCGTACCCTATCTCGGCCTCGGGTACGGGTAAGAGGTGTTACACGCCAGATTTTCAATGCAAACACAATGGCTGCCAGCTTTAAGTCATGTAGCGGATAATTTTTTTCATGTGGTTTTAGCTGTCTTTTAGCATAGGCTATTACTTTACCATCTTGCATCAATACATGGCCTAAACCGTTTTACGATGCATCATTGTAAATTATAAATTCCATACCTGATTCAAGCTGAACTAACACAGGTGCTTCAGTCAACAAAGCTTTCAATTTTTCAAAACCTTACTGACATTTATTTGTCCATTCGAGTTTCACGTCTTTGTGCAACAATTGAGTCATCGGAGAAGCTATCATCAAGAATCCTTTAACAAACCTCCGATAATATCCTACTAGTCCCAGAAAACTTCTGATTTCAGACACATTTTTCAGTGGCTTCCAGTTAACAATAGCTGAAATTTTATTTAGATCCACCTTGATGTATTCAACAGATACTATGTCTTCGAGAAAACCAACTTCCCGTAGCCAAAATTCACATTTACTAAATTTGGCATATTATTGTTTCTCCTGTAGAGTTTGCAACACAATTCTCAGATGATCAGCATGTTCATTTTCATCTCTGGAGTAAACCAAAATATCATCATTAAACTACCACAAACCTGTCTAGATACGGTCTGAAAATTCTATTCATCAGGTCCATAAATACTGCAGGTGCATTCGTCAACCCAATTAACATCATAAGAAACTCATAGTGCCTGTATCTAGTTCTGAAAGCTATTTTTGGAACATCTGAATCTTTTATCCGTAGTTGATAATAACTGGAATGAAGATCAATCTTCAAAAATACAGTGGTGCCTTTTAGTTGATCAAACAAGTCATCAATACGAGGCAATGGATACTTATTCTTTATTGTAACTTTTTTGAGCTACCTGTAATCAATACACAACCTTAATGATCCATCTTTCTTCTTTACAAACAGAGCCGGTGCACTCCTAAGGTGAGAAACTGGGTCGAGCAAAGCCTCTATTAATCAATTCTTGTGACTGTGCTTTCAAGTTTTTCAATTCCGTAAGAGCCATTCTGTAGGGTGCTATGGATATCGGTGTTGTCCCCAGAACAAGATCTTAGAGAACTCCACTTCTCTAACCGGTGGTAAACCAAGTAATTCCTCCAGAAATACAATAGAAAATTCACAAACAACCGACACTGACTGAATCTTCGACGCATATGCTTTAGTATCCAACACATATGCAATATAAGCATCATAACCCTTTCTGATATATTTTTTGTGCTGATATTGCTGAAATCACAGTAGATAAACCATCTAGTTTATCAGATTCAACATGAAGTAAATCACCATCCTGACACTTTAACATAATGTATTTCTGTTTACAATTCATCACTACATCATGCTGGGTTAGCCAATCCATTCCCTAAATCACATAAAATTCATCAAAGGGCAACAACATTAGATCAGCAGAAAAGCAATAACCATTTACCATCAACGGGCAATTTTTACAAATTTTATCCACCATAACATACTGGCCCAAGGGGTTTGAAACTTTAACCACAAATTCAATGAATTCAACAGGTAAATTTTTAATAGACACTAATTTGGTGCATATGTATGAATGTGTTGAACCGGGATCAATCAAAGCAGTAATATCAATATCAAGTAGAGAAAATGTACCAGTAATAACGTCTGGTTTAGAGGCATCCTCTCTTACACGTATAGCATATGTCATCACAGGTGCTCGTGCCTCAAATTTAACTATTGAATCTTTTGTAGTACTTCAGTTACCACTGACATTTCCAGGGTGTTGAGGTGGTCTACCTCTTGAACCAGGGTTACTTAGCTTTGAAGTCTGATCAATATATTTTTTAATCCTTTCCGGGCAATCTTTGAGAAAATGGTCAAGAGAACCACATCTATAACATGCTCCACTTCTCAAACGAAATTCCCCAAAATGAAATTTATTATAGTATTTACACCTTAATTTTGGGTGACTGACACTTCCCACACTTGTTACAAATGGAGATAAAGATCTCGAGTTAGAATGTTGAGAGCCTCGCTCTTTCCCAGAATATCCTATAAAGGTGGTAGCATGATCATGGTACTTCTTTGATTTCTTTGAAGTAGATGATTGTGACTTGCTCATAAATCTCTTATTAGAAATCTGGGCTTTTTTTCTTCTTTTTTTTCTTTACTTAATTCTTCAGCTTTGTGTGCTCGATTAACCAATACCACAAATTCCCTTAGTTCAAGAATTCCAATCAATAGCTTGATATATTCTTTTAATCATTGTTCAAAATGTTTACACATATCAGCCTCAGTCAGAACCCATTCTCTGGCATATTTACTTAACCGAACAAATTCCCCTCATATTCAGATACAGTCATGTTTCCTTGTTTGAGCTCTAAAAATTCTTTCTTTTTCTGATCTAGAAATCTCTGACTTATATATTTCTTCCTAAATTCTGTTTAAAAGAATTCCCACGTAACATTTTCTCTTGGTACAAAAGAAGTTATGGTATTCCACCGATCTTGTGTCTTTTAGTAAAGATACTGCACATTTCAAGCACTCGACTGGTGTACATGATAATTCATCTAGAACCCTAGTGATATTTTCCAACCAAAACTCAGCCCTCTCTGGATCATCATCTAGAACACTAATTTACGAATTTTATCCACTAGAGGCTTACTGATTCTCACAAGTTCAGCACCCTGGGGCATCTCTGAAACTGGTTGAGGAGCAGGTGGGGGAGGTTGCTGTACTGCAAGATTTGTTCTCAAATATTCAGTGAACCACTCATTCATCATTTGAAAGAAGGCTTCTTTTGCCTCCTCACCTCGGCCTTCAGATACGGGCCTTCTACTTCTACTAGATATAACTCGTTGAGCAGAAGCTTGAGCAATACTCTCAGCTTCCTAAGATTCAGCTCTAGCTTCGTTGGATGATATTACTATATGAAAAACACATTTAAAAATGATCAAGAGATATCACACTATCATAAATTATATAATGGTATATATAGCTAAACTCGTACTTGTTATATTAGTCCAAGAATCGACTAAACAGTAGCTCTGATACTAATAAATGTAACACCCCTAACTGGTATCCATCGCCGAAATAGGGTTACAGAGCATTACCAGAGTATACAGAACAATTACAGATAATTTATGACATTTACTGTTCATATCTAAAACTATTCATATTGTCCCTCGAATGGACCCTCAAGGTCCAATTTAAGCATTAGAAACAAGTCAAGAATAAATCAAAATCTCAAAAAAAATTACAAAAATTTTAAAATTTTTCTTATATACAGGGGTCACACGCCGATGTGAGTAAGCCGTGTGGTTCACACGGCCAAGTGACATGCCCATGTCTTAGGCTGTGTGGGCATTTGATGTGAGGCACACGGCCGTGTCCGTAACCGTGTAACTCTCTGACTTGTTCTACATAGCCTGTAATCTGTGAATATGTGACATTTTTCACCAAATAAGTAATGCCACCAGATTTTCAATGCAAACCCTATGGCTACCAATTCAAGATTGTGTGTCGAGTAGTTCTTTTCATGTGGCTTTAGCTGTCATGAAGCATGCTACCACTTTACCTTCTTACATCAAAACACAGCCTACACCATTCAATGATGCATCACTGTAAACTATAAATTCCTTACCCAATTCGGGCTGGACTAACACAGGTGCTTCTGTCAATAAAGCCATTAATCTATCAAAACTCTGTTGGCATTTGTCAGTCCACTCAAACTTTACATTTTTTTGTAACAGACGAGTCATTGGGGCAGCTATCATCGAAAAACTTTTTACAAATCTCCTATAGTAACCAGCTAGTCCTAGAAAACTTCAGACTTCAAACACATTCTTCGGTGGCTTCCAATTAACAATGCTTGAAATTTTATTCGGGTCTACTCTAACACCTTCAGCAGATACTATATGTCCAAGAAAACTAACTCCTCGTAGCCAAAATTCACATTTACTAAATTTGGCGTATAGTTATTTCTCTCGTAGAGTTTGCAAAACTATTCTCAAATGCTCAGCATGCTCATTTTTATCTCGAGAGTAAACCAAAATATCATCTATAAATACCACCACAAACCTGTCTAAATATGGGCTGAAAATTCTGCTCATCAGATCCATAAACACTGCACGTGCATTTGTCAAACCAAATGGCATCACAAGAAAGTCATAGTGTCCATACCTAGTTCTAAAAGCTGTCTTTGGGACATCCAAATATTTTACCCGTAGTTGATAATAACCACAACGGAGATCAATCTTCGAAAATATAGTGCCACATTTTAACTGGCCAAACAAGTCATCAATATGAGGTAATGGATACTTGTTCTTTATTATAACTTTGTTGAGCTATTTGTAATCAATACACAGCCTCAATGATCCATCTTTCTTCTTTACAAATAGAACTGATGCACCCCAAGGTGAGAAACTAGGTCGAGCAAAACCTCTGTCAATCAATTCTTGCAACTGTGCTTTCAGCTCTTTCAGTTCAGTAAGAGCCACTCTGTAAGGTGCTATGGATATATATGTTGTTCCTGAAACAAGATCTATAGATAATTCTACTTCTCTATCTGGTGCTAAACCAGGTAATTCTTCTGGGAACACATCAGGAAATTCACATACCACTAAACTGGCTGACTCTTTAACTCAGGTACTTTAGTATCCAACACATATGCCAGATAAGCGTCATACCCCTTTCTAACATATTTCTATACTGATATTGCTAAAATCACATCAGGTAATCCATCTAGTTTATCAGATTCAACATGAAGTAATTCACCATTCAGACATTTCAATTTAATATATTTCTATTTACAATTCACCACTGCGTCATATTGGGTTAACCAATCCATTCCCAAGATCACATCAAAGTCATCAAATGGCAATAACATCAAGTTAGCCGGAAAGCAATAACCTTTTACCATCAACGGACAATTTTTACGGACTTTATCCACCATAACACACTGGCCTAGGGGGCTTGAAACTTTAACCACAAATCCAGTGAATTCAACAGGTAAATTTTTAACAGACACTAGGTTCGTGCATATGTATGAATATTTGGAACAAAAATCAATCAAAGTTGTAATATCAATATCAAGTAGAGAAAATGTACCAGTAATGACATCTTGTGCAAAGGTATCTTCTCTAGTACGAATAGCAAATGTCCTTGTAGGTGCTCGTGCCTTAGATCTAACTGCTGTATCCCTAGTAGTACCTCGACTACCACTAACATTGCCGGGGTGACGGCTCTCACAACAGGATTTCTAGGCTTTAGAGCTGGTTCTATTTCTTTTTCAACTTTTTCGGGATAATCCCTATGAAAATGGTCAAGTGAACCACATCTGAAAAAAGCTCCACTTCTAGACCGACATTCCCCATGATGAAATTTGTTACAATGTTTACATTTCGATTTGGGATTACCAACACTACCCACACTAGTCACAAACGAAGATGAAGACCTCGGGTTAGAACGTTGAAATCCCCGCTCTCTTCCAGAATATCTCGTAAAGGTGGTAACACGATCATAATACTTCTTTAATTTATTAGAAGCAAATAATTATGACTTACTCATAGTTCTTTTTCCAGAAACCTGAGCCTCTCTTTCAGCTTGTCTCTTTTCTTTACTCAATTCCTCAACTTTCTGTGCTCGACCAGCTAACACCAAAAATTCCCTTATTTCAAGAATTCCAATCAACAATTTGATGTTTTCATTTAAACCCTCTTCAAAGCATTTACACATCTCACCCTCAGACTGGACCTATTCTCGAGCATATTTACTCAGCCGAATAAATTCTCGTTCATATTCAGACTTTGCAATATTTCCTTACTTGAGCTCTAGAAATTCTTTCTTTTTCTGATCCATAAATCTTTGACTCACATGCTTCTTTCTGAATTCAGCCTCAGAGAATTCCCACGTAACATACTCTCTCGGTACCATTGAAGTTATGGTATTCCACCAATGATAAGTTGCATCGTTCAGTAGAGATACCGTACATTTTAAAAATTTGACAGGTGTACAGGATAATTCATCAAAAACCTGGATAGTATTTTTTAGCCAAAACTCAGCCTTTTCTGGATCATCATCTGCAGTAGCTCCGAATTCTTCTGCCCCATGCTTACAGATTTTATCTATTGGAGGCTTACCAATTCTAACAGGTTCAGCACCTTGTGGTACCTTGGGAATCGGTTGAGGAGCAAGTGGGAGAGGTTGTTGTATAATTGGGTTTGTTCTTAGGTACTGTGTAAACCATTCATTCATCATTTGAAAGAAGGCTTATTTTGCCTCCTCACTTTGGAGCTCAGACATGGGCCTTTCATTACCAGACCCAGACACAGACGCAACTCTTTGAACTAAAGTTGAAGCATTGCTCTCAGCTTCCTCAAATTCAGCTCTAGCTCGGTTGTATGACATTACAATATGAACAACACATTTCAAATGATCAGGAGTCATTACACTATCACAATTTATATAATGGCATGTATAGTTAAAGTCGTGTTTGCTACGTCAAATCTGAGAATCGGCTAAATCGTAGCTCTGATACCATTAAATGTAACACTTTTAACCTATATTTGTCGTCGAAATAGGATATTAGAGCATTACCGAAACTTTTAGAACATTTTACAAATAATTTATGTAAATTACTATTCATTTACCGAGATTATACAAAACATCCCTTAATTGGACCCTCGAGTCCCGATTCGAGCATTAAAATCTAGTCGGGACTTAATCGGGATCTTTAAGAATTTTCCACGAAATTTTAAAAATTTTCCATGGTGCAGGGCTCACACGCCTGTGTTGTCCAATAGACACGCCCGTGCGACCTTGGGACACGCCCATGCGACCTTGGGATACATCCATGCGACCCTGGGAGAAGCCCGTACTAGAGGCCATGTTTGACCCCTTGTAACTCTCTAACTTGCCCACACTGTCAAGCCACATGCCCGTGTGCTACATCGTGTGGTTAATTAATTCAATTCAAAATTAGGTGCAGGTTTCACACGGCCATGACACACGCCCGTGTTTTAGGCCGTGTATCACACACGACTGAGACATACACTCATGTCTCTGCATGTGTGCTAAATTTTGAGCATTCTATTTCTCAAAATTAAGGTGCAAGGGACACACGGCCTAACCAAATGCCCATGTTACCAGGTCGTGTGTCACACATGGTCTAGACACACGCCCGTGTGTCTACCCGCGTGAACAAAATGAAGCCATTTCTAACTTCATTCTCACCCAAAATTTCGCCCAAGACTTGCATTTCAAACACACAACCAATAACAACCATTCCAAGCATTCAAATTAAACAAACTTCATCATTCAACAAGGCATATCATTACATGCATATGTGTTTATAAACTTACATTGGATTAACTTAGCCATTGACATCATTTGATCACATATACATAACATATCACATATGAGTATAACATCATAACCTACTTAATCATACCCAAAATAAACCATTACTAGCCATTCCAATGGCTAGGTTACAAAACATCATTTTCAAGCCACTATTGGTCAAGTTGTCCTGTACATGCCATTATACCAAAATGATTGTACTAAGTATACCCAAAATGACTAGTTGATAGTGTGATGATGGTCTAGTGATCTCTAACCTTCGCAAGCTTCCGAGCACTATAAAACAGGGGAAAAATAAACAGAGTAAGCAATACATGCTTAGTAAGTTCGTATAAAGGAAACTAAACTTACCAATCCCGTTTATTAAATCTAAGCATACAATAACAAGTTTTCCATCTATTTGGCCAAATTGCCTAAACACAACCATCCAATCAAACATGTTAATCACAAAGTTTGCATATACAACAGGTAAGAATAGATGAGCTTATCATGCATTACTCTTTCAAGACATTATCATTTCATCTCATAATTCTCATGCCATGTCAAGAGTTTTATGTCTGTTGCATCATTGAAATTCTGATGAATACTCAAGTGGTACACTCGGGGTGTATGATTCAATAATCCGTCAATTCTTATTCAATGATACCTCTTAGGGCACTTAACCAAGGAACACGCTCTCGAGTCACATATCGTATAACAGGATTACCAGTCTGGGCTCAATCTTTTATATAACGTATGCTCAAATAGCTCAATTAGGATTACCAGTCCAGGCTAAACCCTAATCGTAACGTATACTCGAGAGGTATTACATCAGGATTACCCGTTTGGGCTAAATCATTTCTATAACAAGGTCAATAGGATTACTCATCTGAGCGAAATCCCATCCGCAACAAATGCAGGACCTTATTAGTTTCGGGAAAGCGCATATAATCATCGAAATTCAATATTCAATCGGGACTTAACCCTTTTTCACCATCTCAAGCATGTATTAAATTTTTCATTACAACATTCAAATAATGTACATCAATGTAAGTCACATTCCATACAATCACAACATTCAATTACATATATTTACATGCTCAATTAAGTTACACGAACTTACCTCGACACTTGTTCACGTAAATAATCTACTAATCCGAAATCTTTTCTTTTCCTCGATCTAGCCTCAAGTTTGGGTTATTCGGATCCAATTAAGCCTTGAAAGTTTATTCTCTCTCTTATAGGGTTTCCATAGAATTTTGGGTTGAAGATGACAAATTAAGATGATATTTTTTTTATCATCTTTTAATTATTTAATTAATTCAATTTCCAATTTAGTCCCTACTATTTTCTAATTTTTCCATGGATGAGTCATAAAAAAAAATCTACATACTTCTTTAATGGTCAAATTACCATATAAGGACCTCTAGTTTTGAATTCCATAGCTATTTAATCCTTATAGCTATTAGAATTCAACTTTTGCATTTTATGCGATTTAGTCCTTCTCCTAATTAAACACTTAATCGATAAAATTTTTGTATCAAATTTTTCACACAACATGTCTATCATAATACGGACCATATAATAAAATAAAAAGAAATTTTATTTTTGGGTCGGATTTGTGGTCCTGAAACCACTGTTTCGATTTCATTGAAAAATGGGTTGTTTCAACTCTCCCCTCCTTTAGGGATTGTTGTCCTCAAAAATCTTACTAGTAAAAAGATCTGGGTATTTCTTCCTCATAGTATCCTTCAATTCTCAAGTAGCTTCTTCAATACCATGTCGTTGCCAAAGAACGTTTACTAGAGCTACCTTTCTATTTCTTAACTCTTTTGTTTTCCAAGCTAAGATTTTGATTGGTTCTTCACTATATGTCATATCAGGCTGAATCTCTAACTTTTTCGGAGAGATAACATGTGAAGGATCGGATCGATACCGTCGTAGCATGGACACATGAAAAACATTATGAATCTGATCATGTTCTGGTGGCAAAGCTAACCGATAAACAACTGATCCAATTCTTTTTGTAATCTCATATGGTCCAATGAACTGTGGACTTAATTTTCCTTTACGACCGAACTGGAGAACTTTCTTCTAAGGTGACACTTTCAAGAATACTTTGTCACTGACTTGAAATTTTATTTCTTTTCGCTTCAAATCAGCGTAGGACTTTTGACGATCAGAGGATTCTTTCAAACTGTCCCGAATTACTTTCACTTTTTCCTCGGTCTCTCAGACCAAGTCAACTCCGTGTAACTTTTTCTCACTGAGTTCTGTCCAATACAATGGAGTTCTACATTTATGACTATACAAGACTTCATACTGTGCCATTTTAATACTAGAATGATAACTGTTACTATAAGCAAATTCAACCAAAGGCAAATACCTTTCCTAGTTTCCTTCAAACTCAAGTATACAACACTGAAGCATATCTTCCAAGATCTGTATTACCCGTTCAGATTGACCATCTATCTAGGGATAAAATGCAGTCCTACAATGTAACTGATTACCTAGAGCTTCTTGCAATTTGCTCTAGAATCAATATGTAAACCAAGGATCACTATATAAAAAAATGGAAACAGGCACTCCATGCAACTTGACAATCACAAAGACATATAATTCAGCCAATCTATCCAACGAATAATCCATACGTATCGAAATAAAGTGTGCAGAATTTGTCAACTGATCAATAATTACCCAAATGGCATCTTTCTTTTTTAGAGACAGGGGTAATCCTGTTACAAAGTCCATAGTAATTCTTTGCCATTTCCATTCCGGTATCGTAATCGACTGTAATGTCCAGAAGGCAACTGACGTTTAGCTTTTACTTTCTGACATATCAAACATTTAGATACGAACTCAAAAATATCTCGTTTCATTCCCGGCCACTAGTACATCTTTTTCACAGATCATTATACATTTTATTACTACCAAGATGAATAGACATGTTACCATTGTGAGCTTCATTCAAAATTTTCTGTACTAGTTCTAAACTTTTCGGTACACATACTCTACCTCTGAATAACAAACACCTATCAGTCCCGATCTGAAATTCTGAGTCAGGAGTCGATTCACTTTGTACCCGTTTTGCTTGCAACTTACTATCATTTTTCTGAACTTTAGAGATCTGTTGCAAAAACATTGGTCTAGCTTATAACTCAGCTACGACTGAACCATCATCAGACAACAATAATTTGATATTCATTGCTCGTAATGTATATAGGGATTTTCTGCTCAAAGCATCTGCCACTACGTTGGCATTTCTCGGGTGGGAGTCAATAATTCTAGCCATCTGCGCTGTCTCAAATTCAAATCCTTCTATGACATCAAATATTTCAAACTTTTATGATCAGTGAATATGTGACATTTTTCACCAAATAAGTAATGCAGCCAGATTTTCAATGCAAACACTATGGCTTCCAATTCAAGATCGTGTGTCGGGTAGTTCTTTTCATGTGGCTTTAGCTATCGTGAAGCATAGGCTACCACATTACCTTCTTGCATCAAAACATAACCTAAACCATTCAATGACACATCACTATAAACTATAAATTCCTTGTTTGATTCAGGTTAGACTAACTTAGGTGCTTCTATCAATAAAGCCTTTAATCTGTCAAAACTCTGCTGGCATTTGTCAATCCACTCAAACTTTACATTTTTTGTAGCAGACGAGTCACCGGGGCAGCTATCATTGAAAAACTTTTTACAAATCTCTGATAGTAACTAGCTAGTCCTAGAAAACTTCGGACTTTAGACACATTTTTCAGTGGCTTCTAATTAACAATAGCTAAAATTTTATTCGGGTCTACACTGACACCTTTAGGAGATACTATATGCCCAAGAAAACTAACTTCTCGTAGCCAAAATTCACATTGGCTGAATTTGGCGTACAGTTGTCGCTCTCGTAGAGTTTGTAGCACTATTCCCAAATGCTCAGTATGCTCATTTTCTGTTCATTAGAAAATTCTGTCTAAATATGGGCTGAAAATTCTGTTCATCAGATCTATAAACACTGCATGTACATTTGTCAAACCAAATGGCATCACAAGAAAGTCATAGTGTCTACACCTAGTTCTAAAATCTATCTTTGGGACATCAGAATCTTTTACCCGTTGTTGGTAATAACCAGAACGGAGATAAATCTTCGAAAATACTGTGGCATATTTTAACTGGTCAAACAAGTCATCAATACGAGGCAGTGGATACCTGTTCTTTATTGTAACTTTGTTGAGCTGTCTGTAATCAATACACAGCCTCAATGATCCATCCTTCTTCTTTACAAATAGAACCGCACACCTCAAGGTGAGAAAATAGGTCGACCAAAACCTTTGTCAATTAATTCTTGCAACTGTGTTTTTAGCACTTTCAATTCAATAGGGTCATTCTCTAAGGTGCTATGGATATAGGTATCGTTCCCGGAACGAGATCTATAAAGAATTCCACTTCTCTATCCGGTGGTAAACGAGGTAATTCTTTTGGGAACACATTAGGAAATTCACATACCACCAGTGCTGACTGAATATTTAACTTAGATACTTTAATATCCAACACATATGCAAGATAAGCGTCATACCCCTTTCTAACATATTTCTCCGCTGATATTGCTGAAATCACATTAGGTAATCCAACTAGTTTATCATATTCAACATAAAGTAATTCACCATTCTGACATTTCAAAACAATATATTTCTATTTATAATTCACCACTGTATCATATTGGGTTAACCAATCCATTCCCAAGATCACATCAAAGTCATCAAATGGAAATAACATCAAGTTAGCCGAAAAGTAATAACCTTTTACCATCAACGGATAGTTTTTAAAGACTTTATCCACCATAACACACTAGCCCAGGGGGTTTGAAACTTTAACCACAAATTCAGTGAATTCAATAGGTAAATTTTTAACATACACTAGGTTCGTGCATATGTATGAATGTGTGGAACTAAGATCAATCAAAGTAGTAATATTAGTATCAAGTAGAGAAAATGTACCAGTAATGACATCTGATGCAGAGGCATCTTCACTAGCACGAATAGCATATGTCCTTGCAGGTGCCTGTGCCTCAGATCTAACTACTATATCCCTGGTAGTACCTCGACTACCACTAACATTGCCGGGGTGACAGGGTGGTCTGCCTCTCACAATAGGATTACTAGGCTTTAGAGCTGGTTCTATTTATTTTTAACTCTTTCGGGACAATCCCTGAGAAAGTGGTCAAGTCAACCACATCCGAAACGAGCTTCACTTCTAGATTGACATTACCCATGATGAAATTTGTTACAAAGTTTACATTTCAGTTTGGGATTACCAACATTACCCACACTGGTCATAAACGGAGATGAAGACGACAGGTTAGAACGTTGAGAGCCCCGCTCTCTTTCAGAATATCCCGTAAATGTGGTAACACGATCATAATACTTCTTTAATTTCTTAGAAGCAAATGATTGTGACTTACTCATAGTTCCTTTTCTAGAAACTCAAGCCTTCCTTTCAGCTTGCCTCTTTTATTTACTCAATTCCTCAACTTTTTGTGCTCGATCAGCTAACACTGCAAATTCCCTTATTTCGAGAATTCCAATCAACAATTTGATGCCTTCATTTAAACCCTCTTCAAAGAGTTTACACATCTCGGCCTCAGACTGGAACCATTCTCGAGGATATTTACTTAGCCGAATAGATTCTCATTCATATTCAGACACAATCATATTTTCTTATTTGAGCTCTAGAAATTCTTCTTTTTCTGATCCATAAATCTCTAACTCACATACTTCTTTCTGAATTTAGCCTGGAAGAATTCCTATGTATCATTCTCTCTCGGTACTGCTAAAGTTATGGTATTCCACCAATGGTAAGTTGTATCTTTCAGTAGAGATACCGCACATTTCAAACATTCGGCAAGTGTACAGGATAATTCATCAAAAACCCATATAGTATTTTCTAGCCAAAACTCATCCTTTTCCAGATTATCCTGCGGTAGCTCTGAATTCTTTTGCCCCATGCTTACGGATTTTATCTATCCGAGGCTTGCCAATTTTAATAGGTTCAGAACCCTGTGGTACCTCGGGAACCGGTTGAGGAGCAACTATGAGAGGTCATTGTATAGCAGGGTTTGTACTCAGGTACTGTATAAACCATTCATTTATCATTTGAAAGAAGGCTCGTTTTGCCTCCTCACTTCGGCCCTCAGACACGGGCCTTTCACTACCAGATGTAGACGCAACTCTTTGAACTGAAGCTGAAACATTGCTCTCAGCTTCCTCGAATTCAGCTCTAGCTCGGTTGGATGATATTACTATATGAAAAGCACATTTAAAATGATCAGGAGTCATCACACTATAACAATTTATATAATGGCATGTATAGCTAAACTCGTGTTTGCTACGTCAAATCCGAGAATCGACTAAATCGTAGCTCAAATACTATTAAATGTAACACCCTTAACCCGTATCCATTGTCGAAACAGGGTTTCACAGCATTACCGAAACTTTCAAAACATTTTACAAATAATTTATATAAATTACTATTCATTTACTGAGATTATTCAAAATGTCCCTTCATTGGACCCTTGAGGCCCGATATGAGCATTAGAATTGAGTCGGGACTTAATCGGGAGCTCTAAGAATTTTTCGCGAAATTACACAAAATTTTCATGGTGTAGGGCTCACACGCCCATGTGGTCCAAGGGACACGCCCGTGCGACCTTGGCACACGCCCATACTAGAGGCCGTGTTTGACCCCGTGTAACTATCTGACTAGTGCACATGCCCATGTTCTAAGCCATGTGGTTAATTAATTCAATTCGAAATTAGGTGTAGGTTTCACATGGCCATGACACACGCCCGTGTTTTAGGCTATGTATCACACACGACTGAGACACACACCCGTGTCTCTGCCCTATGCTCAATTCTGAGCATTCTGTTTCTCAAAATTAAGGTGCAAGGGACACATGGCCTAACCACATTCCTATGTTACTAGGCCGTGTGTCATACACGGTCTAGACACCGCCGATGTGTCTACCCGTGTGAACAAAATAAAGCCATTTCTAGCTTCATTTCTCACCCAAAATTTCAACCAAGACATGCACTTAAAACACACAACCAATACGAAACATTCCAAGCATTCAAATTAAACAAACTTCATTATTCAACAAGGCATATCATTACATGCATATGTGTTTATAAACTTACCTTGGATTAACTTAAGCATTGGCATCATTTGATCACATAACATATCACATATGAGTATATCATCATAACCTACTTAATCAAACCCAAAATAAGCCATTACTAACCATTCCAATGGCTAGGTTATAAAACATCATTTTAAAACCACTATTGGTCAAGTTGTCCTATACATGCCATTATACCAAAATGACTTTACAAAGTATACCCAAAATGATTAGTTGGTAGTGTGACGATGGTCCAGTGATCTCCAACCTTTGCGAGCTTCCGAGCACTATAAAACAGGGAAAAAATAAACGAAGTAAGCATTACATGCTTAGTCAGTTCGTATATTGGAAACTAAACTTACCAATCCCGTTTATTAAATCTAAGCATACAATAACAAGTTTTTCATCCATTTGGCTAAATTGCCTAAACACAACCATCCAATCAAACATGTTGGTCACAAAGTTTACATATACATCAAGTAAGAATAGAAGAGCTCATCATGCATTACTCTTTCAAGACATTATCATTTCATCTCATAATTCTCATGCCATGTCAAGAGTTTTATGTCTGTTGCATCATTGAAATTCTGATGAATACTCAAGTAGTACACTCGGGGTGTATGATTCAATAATGCATAAATTCTTATTCAAAGGTACCTTTTAGGGCACTTAACCAAGGAACACGCTCTCGAGTCACATATCGTATAACAGGATTACCAGTTCAGGCTAAACTCTAATCGTAATGTATACTGAAGAGGTATTATATCAGGATTACCCATCCGGGCTAAATCCTTTCTATAACAAGGTCAGTAGGTTTGAGCTAAATCTCATCCACAACAAATGCAGGACTTTATTAGTTTCGAGAAAGCGCATATAATCATCGGAATTCAATATTCAACCAAGACTTAACCATTTTTCACCATCTTAAGTATGTATTAAAATTTTCATTACAACATTAAAATAATGTACATCAATGTAAGTCACATTCCATACAATCACAACATTCAATTACATATATTTACATGCTCAATTAAGTTACACGAACTTACCTCGACACTTGTTCGCATAAATAATCTACTAATCCGAAATCTTTTCTTTTCCTTGATCTAGCCTCGAGTTTGTGTTATCTGGATCCAATTAAGCCTTGAAAGTTTCTTCTTTCTCTCCTAGGGTTTTCATAGAATTTTGGGGTTGAAGATGACAAAATAAGATGATATTTTCTTTTTATCATCTTTTAATTAATTAATTAATTCAATTTCCAATTTAGTTCCTACTATTTTATAATTTTTCCATGGATGAGTCATAAAAAAAATCTACATACTTCTTTAATGGTCTATTTACCATATAAAGACCTTTAGTTTTGAATCCCATAACTATTTAATCTTTATAGCTACTAGAATTCAACTTTTGTATTTTATACGATTTAGTCCTTCTCATAATTAAACACTTAATCGATAAAATTTTCGTATCAAAATTTCACATGACATGTCTATCATAATATGGACCATATAATAAAATAAAAATAAATTTTATTTTTGGGTCAGATTTGTGGTCTCGAAACCACTGTTCTGATTTCACTGAAAAATGGGCTGTTACAACATGGCCAAGACACACGCTCGTGTTCTAGGCCATGTGTCACTCACGCTAAGACAAATACCCGTATCTCTGCCCGTGTGCCTAATTTTGAGCATTCTATTTGTAAATTTTAAGATGCTGGGGACACACGGCCAAACCACATGCCCATGTGCTAGGTAGTGTGTCACACACGGTCAAGACACACGCCCGTGTGTCTACCCGCGTGGACAAAATAAATCCATTTCCTAGCTTTATTTCTCACCCAAATTTGCCAACAACCAACACCAATACTTGCAAACATATACCAACCATTTCAAGTAATTTAACCAAGCCAACTCTAACATTTAACTTGATATATCATTACATGTATTCATGTTTATAATCTTACCTTTTATAACATTAATGCTTAACATAACTTACTCAAACCATACTCAATACATATGTAATTACCATGATATAACTTATAAATATACCAATTCAAATCATTATTAGCCATTTCAATGGCTAGATTACAAGCTATCATTGACAAGCCAACAATTGGCCAAGTTAACCTATACATGCCATTATACCAAAATAACTTTATTGTTTATACCAAAACGAGCCAGTAGATAGTGTGATAATGCTCTGACCGATCCCTAACCTTTGCAAGCTTCCAAGCATTATAAAATAGAGAAAAGAAAACCTAGTAAGCATTTAATGCTTAGTAAGTTCGTATAACATGAATTAAACTTACCAATAACATTTATTAAAATAAGCATTCAATAATATGCTTTCCAACAATTTGGCAATTTTCCTAACCACATACACTCAATTAAACAAGTTAGTCATATAATTCACATGTACATCAAATAAACATGGATGAGCTCATCATGTTTCACATTTTCAGGTATTTCAGAAGCATTAAAGACATAATTCTTTTAATCTCATAATTTCTCATATCAGGAATTTTATCCATTGAATTATTGAAATAACGATGGGTACTCAGGTAGTACACACAAGGTGTACAACACTATAAACCATCATTCATAATCAGGGATACCCATTAGGGCACATAATCAGGGAGCACACTCTCGAGCCATATATCAGGATGCTCAAATGAGCCATGTAAAAAACACTTATCCGGGCTAAACAGGAAACTCATAAGAGTTTTAATCAAAGAGCTCACAATGCTTTACAGGTAACTCCAAAGAGTTAATATCAGGGAGCATCGGATAAGGTAGCTCCATGATGCAATGTTCTAAAAATATACTAATATAATACCCTAAAATACAACTAAATTCACCTAAGTACAAGCAATTAACCAAGTCGAAAGGCCTAAAAAGTAACTCTCTTCAAGAGTTATCACGCCCCCAAACCTGAGTTATTGCTTGCCCTCAAGCAAAATATGCATGAATGCATGAATACAAGAATTGCTATAGCAACATAATTACTTTTGTTCTGCCAAACTATATAGAACATACTTTTGTACTTCAAATCTCAACAATCTTTTTCGTCTAAAAATTTGTTAAACTTCATAAGCTTATTTAGCAAAGGCAGTGCAGAAAATGTTGCCCTAAAAATAAAAATTCTAAGTAATTTTAACTATAAAAAGTGTCTCCTAAATTACTTAGTTCATCTTTTAACCAAATTCTACTTTCTTTTTAAACTTGGCATCTTGTATACTTTCATATGTATATATCTATTTAATATAAAATTTTCAACTAAGGGATTCATCTTATCACATGGTTTTTTAACTCGACAATCACAATGGAGCATAGATCGAATTGCTGACTACTCAATCATGTCATGATTTGAATGGGATTCACTCATGTAGCCAAGGCTTTTAACTTAGAAGATGGATGGAGCAAAGAACTACCTCCTTATCTACTTAACATATTACTACAGTGGAATGCCCCTAAACTATTTCTTCTTCTTATTATTTTTTTACACACTCTTACTCAAACCTACTTTTCTAATCAACGACATAATGGAGCAAACAAAATGTTGCTAACCTATTCGACAATTTCAAGCATTGGAGTGTCGGAGTGTTTCATGGCATTTCTTTGATTTTTCTTTTAATTTTTCTTAAACTTTCCCATTTTATTCATTATTGAGTATTGCCATTTTACTGAATTTGGCTTCTAGAATCTCTAAGTTTATTAAAAGAAACTTACTATAGACCAATTACAATAGGAGTTAAAGTATTCTATTTTTAGAGGTTAATTTTCAAGCAACTATCCTAAACTAAAATAACCTAATCCACTATCAAAATTTTCTAAATTTATTGAAGAATTAATATCCTTATTGAACATCACAAACATTTATCGTCACAGTCTAAACAGTCATTGGCAATTATGTGTCATGGAAGAATAAATGACAAAATGAAAAAAAAAATACTAAAATGAACATACTTAACTAAATATCTAATGTATCCTACGTGCACAACACACCCCCAAACCTAAAGGATACATTGTTCTCAATGCATAAACAGACTAGAATCATAAAGGCAAAAACATATATATATATATATAAAATTATATGACAAAAATTATGAATGCATGATGTAATAAAATAAAAAGAAAAACAAATGGCAGAAAAATTTGATTAGATGCTTGCAGCTAAGTTTTCATTGTTACTTTAAATTATGTGAGTGGATTTATGAGCAACATGCTTATAACGCAGCTTTTGTTTCAACGCATTGAGTGGTACTTCCTCCTCATCATCACCAGATTTGGTGAGATCATCAATGAGTTGATTGATCTTCTGATCTTGTGCTGACATAGGTTCAGTCAATGGAGGTGGGATAGTAGTAATGATATCCATTGGTGGAGCAGGAGTTGGAGTTTCTTCTACTCCTTCCTCATTATTAGTCTCAATACTGACTGATTTAGTATTTTCTTCTTTTGCAAGTTCCTCTGCTTCTTGTCTTTCAGTAGTAAGGTGTGTGGGGGGATAGGGTCTATTGCACCGACCTCTGCTTCACCTTCCCCTTCTTCTTCATCTACATGCAGTTCCTTAGAAAATTTAAGAAACACAAGCATAGCCTTGGTGAAGTTCTTTTGAAGGGACCTCTTTGTGGTAGCATCTCTCCTTTCTACATAGGCCCAGAATATGGCCATTTTTTCTTGTGCCCATGCCAAGTCTGTAGCAATCCGAAGTTGCTAAGTCTCAAATAGATTGAGTCGCTTATTTAACTTCTTGAAAGAGCTCAACACTTGCTACTCAAAGATGCTATTAGTAGTAGAAAGTGGTGTTGTGGCATAGATTGGGGTAGAAGAGGTAGTGGTAGAACTAGAAGGTTGGTGCCATGGCAAATCCTCCCCTGAAATCTTTACAACAATTTGCTTTATATTGGCCCTTTTGTTTGGGGTGACATCTTCATTGGCCTGGACAGAGGCATTCACACGCTAGCACAACACGGTGATGAGAGAGGGAAAATTAAGGCAACATCTATCTTTGAATATGATTTTTCCCACATTTATCTTCTTACTTTTTATGATGGAATGAAGCAGCAACATCTACTCCTTAGAAATCGTGGAGTTATAAGTTGAAAGAATTAAATGTGTCTTAAGGAAGTGGTACCAAACCGTACAGTTGGGTTTCAAGGAGGCCCTCTCCATGGTTTAACAATCCTATTTTAACACTATCCACTTAGTACGTGCTATACATAAGTCTCGAAGAACTTGAGTCAGACCATCAATAGTGATTGTAGCAGCAAACTGGTTATACTCATCTTGAATAGCAGAAAGGCTATACTGTGCATTGATGGCATCTTCATCAAACAGTACCAAGGCTCCCCGCATATAAATAAAAGCATTGAGAGAAGTAAGGTGAGCGTAGAACTCACAAACCACCTTTGTTAAAACATCTTCTGGATGTAAACAGAAAATCTGCCATCCATGTTGTTCTACCACAGAAGAAATAGGTTCATCATAACCCATACAGGGCTCGTCTTGAAAAAGGAAGCCTTTATCCAAGCAAAAAGGACGCTTGGAGATATTGTGTATGTATCGGTCTTCCGCTGCTTGGTTGAAAAAAATGTGTTATGACATAGTAGATGGTTGTGGAGTAAAATGTTTAAATGGTAGACAAAAAAGTTGAAAACTTCCAGGAGTAAAAGAAACACAAGTTTGGAGAGAAAGAAAACTTAGGTTAATTATAAAAGAAATTGAAATGACTAGGGTAAAAGAAAAATTAAAACAATGGCAAAGTAATGGTGTGAAGTGGGCGAGTGGATAAATGGTAATGATGGCCTGACTATGTCGTTATTAAAAATTGGAAAAAAAGTAAAAATATGATTGGAGGGTAAATAGTAGGGAAAATTCCAATGAGTTAATGGGTAATTTATGAAGCCCGAATCCTCTTCTTCTAGCAAGAAAACAAACATACCTGTAAATCAAGAGGAATAGAATTTATTAAACTAAACAAATGAAAGAACTAATAAAAATTTAAATTTGATAAAAATAAAGCAAAAAAAAAAAACCATCAAGATGCATAAGTTAAACATTTCGGAGATCAATGAACTGTTTATTTCAAGTCACAGGATCACCTCAGTAATGCTTCAAGCGTTGTCCATTGACTTCGAATATAGTCCCAGTCCTTATATATTTGACATCCACAGGTCCACTAAGGTATATACGAATGACTTCAAAAGGTCTTGACCAGCAAGATTTTAATTTACCAGGGAACAATTTGACCTTAAAGTTGAACAACAACACCTGTTGTCTTGGTTTAAATTGTGGTGGCATAATCCTATTGTAATGCCAGCGCTTGGTCTTCTCCTAGTACAGTCTAGCATTCTCATATGCTCTAGCTCAGAATTCTTCCATTTCATTTAGCTCTAATAACCTTTTATGGCTAGCAAGGATCCACTCCATATTCAGCTTCTTAATGACCCAAAATGTTTTATGCTCCAGCTCAACGGGTAGGTGACATGACTTCTATAAACAAGCTTAAAAGGCAAAACCCCCCATGGTGTTTGGAATGCAGTGTGATATGCCCACAAAGCTTCATCCAATCTAGATGACCAGTCCTTGCGAGTTGAGTTCACCACTTTTTCCAGGATCTACTTAATTTCTTTGTTAGAAATTTCGGCCTGTCCATTTTTCTGGGGGTGATATGCCGTGGCAATCTTGTATTTCAACCTATACCTATGCAGGTCATTAGCAACTAATTTGGAATCAAAATGAGAGCCTTCATCATTGATAATTGTGTGAGGTGTACCAAATCTTGTGAATATATTTTTGTGCAAGAATTTCATCACTAACTTGGCATTACTAGTAGAGAGAGCTACAACTTCAACCCACTTTGAGACATAATCTACTGTCAAAAGTATGTATAAGTTGCTTGAGAAAGGTGGAAATGGACCCATAAAATCTAGTCCCCATACATCGAATAACTCAATCTCAAGGATATTTTACAGTGGCATTTCATGTCACCTAGATAAATTACCCATTCTTTAACAATAGTCACATATGGCTGATAAAATGCATGAGCATCTTTGAACAGACTCCGCCAATAAAAGCCAGATTGGAGAACCTTGGCAGAAGTTCTCATTTCTCTAAAATGTCCTCTATAAGGAGCGGTGTGACAATGTTACAAGATGCTATGAATCTCATCACCAGGAAAACATTTTCGAATAATCTAGTCAGCGCAATGCTTGAATAGGAAAAGCTCATCCCAGTAGTAATGCCTAGCATCATGAAGAAATTTCCATCTTCTTTGGCTGGTTAAATTAGGGGGCATCAACCCACTCACTAGGATTTGTGCATTTTCATCTTCAAATCCAGCTTCTAATCGTGACAAGTGATCAACCACTTGATTCTCAGTCCCTTTTTTATCTTTGATTCCTAAATCGAATTCCTACAGCAACAGTATCCACTGGATCAACCTTGGCTTGGCATCTTTCTTGGTCACTAAATACTTGGTAGTAGAGTGGTTTGCATAGACTGTGTCCTTGGTACCAACTATATAAGATCTAAATTTATCAAACATGAATACCACAACCAATAACTCTTTTTCTGTGGTGGTGTAATTGAGCTAGGCATTGTTCAGGGTCCTGCTTGCATAGTATATAGCATGAAATACCTTCTCCTTCTTTTGCCCCAACATTACACCTATAGCAAAACCGTTGGCGTCACACATAACTTCAAATGGTAGTGTCTAGTTCAAAGCTAATATAATAGGTGTCATTACTAGTCGCTTCTTTAAGTCTTCGAAAGCTTACAAACATGGTTCATCAAGATTGAAGGGTCTATTGTGCTCTAGCAATGCACACAAGCGTTTGGATATCTTCGAGAAATCCTTAATAAATCTTCTATAAAACCCTGCATGGCCTAAGAAACTCTAAATACCTCTTACACTGGTGGGAGGTGGAAATTTGTCTATCACCTCGATTTTTGCTTTGCCAACTGCAATATAATGTTGTGATACTTTATGTCCTAAAATAATGCCTTTACAAACCATGAAGTGACATTTTTCCTAATTTAAAACTTGATTTGTTTCTTCACAACAACAAAAGACCAACTCCATATTTTTTAAGCAGTCCACAAAGGTATTCCCAAACATAGAAAAATTGTCCATAAAGACTTCAAGAAAATTTTCCACAATGTTAGAGAAAATTGCCATCATACAATGCTGAAACGTTGTCGGGGCATTACCCAACCCGAATGGCATGGCATTCGTCTAAACATAAAAGTTTCGTATGGACAGGTGAAAATGGTCTTCTCTTGGTCATTGGGGTATATGGCAATCTGGTTATTCCCTTAATAACCATTCAAGAAATAGTAGAAGGCTTTCCCAAGTAATCTATCCAACATTTGATCGACGAAAGGTAAGGGAAAATGGTCCTTTCGATTTGCCTTGTTAAGCTTGCGGTAATCAATGCATACTATCTATCCCATAACAATACTAGTTGGTATGAGCTCGTTGTTTTCATGATAATCGCTTTCTTGACAACTTCCTTCATGATGGGGTTCATCCTTCTCGGTTGTTCAATAAAAGTGCTATGGCAATCCTCTAGTAAAATTTCACGCATACAGACAGCAGGACTAATTCCCTTGATGTTAGTAATTGTCCATCATAATGCTTTATTAAATAAACAAAGAACATCTAACAACATGGTCTCTTGAGTAGGTGTCAACTCTACAGAAATAATTACTGGCAAAGTGTTATTGTCTCCCAAATAGACGTACTTTAAGTGCAATGGCAAAGGCTTTAACTCCAATATGGGAGGTTCCTCTAAAAAGGGTTTAGGAAGTTTGAAAGAACAATTGTATAAATCCAAGGATTAAAACTTCCTTCATGGTCTGTCCACAAGTTGCTTGGTCCCCATAAGTTCACCAAGGTCTTCAAAAATTTCTGCTTCATTCAACTCAGGTGAAATTTTTTCCTCATCAGAATTGCTGTGGAAAAATTTTGCAAACTCCTCCTCCATCATTGTTTCTATTAACCTAATGACATGACATTCTTCATGTAACGCCCCAAATCCCGGAAACCTTGTTTAAAATTACTTTGTGTGTTTGTGACGTGAAGGTATGTTTGGCTTAGTGATTTAATGCTCTGAGAGTGTCTAAGGAGCTATGGGTTCAAGTCCTAGCTTGAGCAAAAATTTTGGAATTTATTTGAAGAAACCCTTGTTAGTTTCTAGTAGAATTTTAAATTATTGTGTGGAGGACTTGAAAAAGTGAGCATGCTAGCCTAGTGGTAGGTGGCGTGTAGTGTGTGCAAGGAATCTGAGGTTCGAATCTCTGCTCATACATAAGGGAGATTATGTTTTTACTGCTTGCTTTGGGAATGTTGTAGTGGTTAACTGAAACACTGGTAAGGGGAAGAGAGTTTGAATCAGTCAAGTGAGGGAAAAGTGGAAAGAGTAGTGGAGAGATTTTAAGAGAGGATAGTGGAGGGTAAGGTGTAGAGGAGTTGTGGCCAAATGGGGCATTGACTCTTAGGAATTCAGATATGGGTGAGAAGTGGTCATTTTTCATTTCAGGTTTTTACAATTGGGGTGTTTTTCACTCTTCTCTACTAAAACTGATCCTTACTTTCCTTTTTGTGTATGTTTCGGTAGTGTGTTTTGGTTTTTGTTTTACCTCTCAAGTTTTTCGAATAGGTCTCTTACCCTAGTCTCTGTTTTAGTTTTGAGTAAGTTCTTCTTCACTTCTTTTTCATCTTTTTTTCCCTATACTATTTGCTTCTTTGGCTGATTATCCTCCTTCCTCCCTCTCCCTGACTTCAATGTTACCATTAACTGAATACCTTCTGCTTTAGTGGTCGTGTCATCTCTTCATCTCCTTCCCTTTTCTCAACATTTGTTGTCTTTTCTTTGTTTGGTCGAATATCTTGAGTAAAGGACTCTTCCTTACTTCTTGCTTTTCTGGTCGATTCTTGCTGTGGTGCTATCGAAACTCTATGGTTTTCTGGGTAAGTGTTTGTGGTTTGCTCCCTTGGCTGAATTCCTTCTGACCTTCGGCTTCTATGCTACTTAGGCCGAATGGTTGTTTTCTTTTCTTCTTACTATGGGGTGGTGCTCATCTAACACTTTGCTGTGTTTCATGCATTCATTGGTAGGGGCTTGATTGCTGTAATTAAAGGGGTTAGGCCGATTACACATCTTCTCTAAGGGGTACCTTTCTCTATTGGTAAGTACCTTAAATCCTAAATACAACTATATGGGATTGTAGAGTTTGATTAATGGGTTAATGGTTTCGTGTGAAAGTTGAAGCTTTGGGAGGAATACGTGGACTTTAGGAGCAAGAAGGGTTCTACAATAGTTCGTTTGGTAAGTAGTGTGAATACGGTTAAAGCTTACTGCTAGTGCCATAGTCTTTGGATTAACCGTGAATAAGACTGATGGTGATTGTTATGGTTGGTCATAGGTGCATTATCTACGGAGGTGTTAAGTCTACCGTGACATTACAAGGGTGTGAACACTACCGTTTAATGTGAAACTGCAAAGGCTGAAAAGCCGAAAAGCAGAAAAACGAAAAGGCTGAAAAGTCGAAAAGTGGGTTGTCAACACCACTCAGGCGTGTGGGTGCTCGTGTGACAGGCCGTGTTACGAAACATGGCCGTGTAGTCGACGAGATGTCCATGGGCGTTTTTATAGGCCAAAACGGAACTGGGCCATACTGGGCCAAACTGAGTCGTGTGGGCCCAAAGGGCTTGTGGGCCCCACATGGAGAGATCGCACCAAGTACGATAAATATTGAGCTGGGCTGTATGATCTACATGGCTAAGGCTGTTTCTGGGCTTTGTAAGCCAGACGAGCATGTAGGCCATTTGGGCCCGCAATATAGGCTATAGGCCCATTATCACTGATTGACTGTTAAAGTTGCACGGGTCACCTAAGATGACTGTGGACCTACTGTTGGGTCGATAAGTATGCTTAGACCTCGTATTGATGAAATGGCCATTATATTCCTGTGAGGTAAATTTACTAAAATGCCCTTGTATTATGTATGACTGTTTTTGAGATAATATTACTGCATTCACGTATGATTTTATGTTGCATTGCATGGGGCGGGATATATGACTGTGGAGGAAGTGTACTGAAAGGCTATAAGCCTATTACTGGCAGCTCTGCTGCAAATACTACTTTAGTACCGAGATCGGTACGATTTGGTGTGTAAGGTTAGGTGGGTCGATTTTTATCCCCACGTGGTGTGTAGGGCTGGTACGGAGTTGGTGTGTAGCGGTTGGATTGGGCAGGGACTCTTTGTGCATACTGTACTGAAATGGGATAAGGCCCAAACTGCTTTTGTTAGTGAAATGTGCTAAGGCTCAGACTGCTACCGCTACTGAAAAAGGGGCTAAGGCCCTAATTGGTATAAAAAAGGCTTAGGCCCAGATTGCATTTTCTTTGATTATCTGCTATTTTGGGGTTTCACACACTGATTTTTCGTATACTCGCTCGTTTGGTATCTATGCAGGAAATCCCCAGGCTTAGATGGATCGAGGCGATGGAGGACTCAGAGGTGGCCACTCGACGTAGTACTGTTTATTGAATATGACTAAAATTTTACTTTTGGGTTTTTCTTTGTAATAAGGCCTTTTAAAGTTTATTTTATTTTTGGGATTTAATTCTTTTATTTTACCTGCTAGTGATAGGAATTGGGTTTTCAAGGAAAAGATGTGAGTTTTTCAAAATAAACTAGGCCTCTCATCCCTTTGTTAAGAACCCAATGATGTTTTACAAAGATCAAATCTTTCGACAACTCGTGTTTTGGAAAAGCACTCTAATGTGACATCACAGATTTGGTCATAACGTCTAGGCCGGGTTTAGGGTGTTACACTTCATTCTCACCAGCACATTTTAGGGCACCGAATACATTAAAGGTGATTTGTTGATTATTTACCCTCATGGTCAATTCACCTTTTTATACATCAATAAGAGTTCCACCTGTAGCAAGAAAAGGTCTTCCAAGAATAATCGACACATTTTTGTTAGCTTCACATTCTAAAATAATGAAATCAGTTGGAAAAATAAACTTATCTACTCTTACCAGCACGTCTTCAATTTTTACCTTCCAGATGTGCATAAGACTGGTCAGCTAGCTGCAATGTGACTGTCATGGGTCTTACTTTCCCAATTTGCAGTTTCCTAAAGATAGACATAGACATTAAATTTATACTTGCTCTTAAATCATATAATGCCTTACCAACATAATGATTTCTAATTGAACAAGGGATAGTAAAACTCATTGGGTCTTTCCACTTTGGAGGCAATTTGTTCATCAGCATCACTGTGCACCGTTCAGTAAGAGCAACAATTTTGAATTCTCCTAATCATCTCTTCCTTGACAATATATCTTTCATGAGTTTCACATAATTGAGCATTTTCTCCAAGGCTTCTACTAATGGTATGTTTATATGGAGTTGCTTCAAGACATCCAAAAATTTCGTGAACTGAAAATCCTGCTCAGAATATATCCTGACTCGTCTGTCAACTCAGTTCATAAGCACCTGGGTATTTCTCATGTTTTGTTTCAGTCAGTATTGGTCCAACACCCTTCATTTCATTCTATTCTTATTCAGTTATCTTGATCTCTAAATTTACCCTTTTGACCTGCACTGATCACTGAAAATTTTTTCCGCAAATCATAGCCATTAGTCACTTTTAAAATCAAATAGTAATGCAACCACCCTAACATTCTTTTATAGTCTTTGTTCCATAATATATTTGGTGATTGTTGTTCATGCTTTTTGTGCATAACGTTTTTAATTAATGCATCTAACAGAAATGGTATTATGGAAGTTACCTCGACCGTCTCGATTAGTGTGTCATTATGTACTACATAACTTGAGTTCTAGTTTCAGAAGTTTTTGAGTTTTTCTACATATTGGGTTATAAGTCTATTAGGTGATTCTTGTAGTAAACGAGTGATCTGTGGCTCCTTCAGCCTTGTTTCCTCACTCGCTAATGGTATTGCTTGGTTGATGCCAACCTCGTGATCATAAGTCTTGTCAATGTATACTTTTTCAACTTTTGTCAACATCTGGAAGATCCCTAAATTGTTAAAATTTTGGGATGTCTAACTAAAGATTAATATCCTGCAAAAGAAATTCAAGTTGGATGTATCCCCCAAACTTGCATGTTTGTCCTTACTGTCTTTCACAAGTTTTTGGGACTTCAAGCATTCCTCTACTATATTGGCAGTGAATATTATTATTTTTAATCGTCAAAGTAGATCCGTAATATGCTAACCTCGTGTGTTGTTCCCAATGATAGAATATATTATCGTTGGGAGGGTGAATCCACTCCCAATTGATTCTTTTTTTCGCCCACCATTTTTTCAACTAGTTCTATGACTTCGTGGGATGTCATTTCTCCTAATTCGTCCTGGTACTCTTCCATACTCAGGATAAGTTGGCTATTCGAGGGTTCCCTTTCCTTACAAGTGTTTAACGTTGAGTTTTTTTCTTAGTCTGGTTTTCGACCTTGCTCGTATTGGTGACCTATTGAATTTGTATTGATACTAGTGTCATCATCTTGAAATAAGATTGGAATTTCTCCTTAAAGTTGATTTAGTTCAAGCATCAGTAATCGTTGGTTCTCTTGAATCTTCCATTCCTCATAGACTCCTTCCTCATAGAAGTCATTATCATAATCTAATCCTTCATCCAACCACATGTAATCAAAGTTATCCATGGTTTATGCTAAACTGATTTATGTGTTTACTATTGTGGGTATCCTAGATGAAAATGTACATTAAGGTTCTGATCGGTTGTTTAACGTCACAACAATAATGTGCAAGCATACACTGTCGATGCAAGTATAGTAGATAGATGTGAGTCTATCAGATATTGATCCTAGAGGGACGGTTATCTTTTGTCTATTAATGTCAGTGCAATAACTAGATAGAAACAAGATAAATTGTAAAGATAGTTTTCGGAACAATAAATTGAAAATAATAAAATAAAATATGATAATGATAAACAAGGAACCCCAACATGAATCTTCAGCAGAATACTAAGTGCTCACAAGGTATAAAAGGATAGGTAAATGTCGAGGCAATAAATTTCATTGTATATCTTACCAAGCGTCACTCATCTATTTAATCTAAGACATAAACATGCACATTAACTTCACCGTATGATGATGGCAATATGGCACTATTAAGAACAAGTGGACTAAATTCCTCTAATCCTCACTCAACTTTCGTTATATTTGTAACAGTCCGATTTTGGGCCTAGTCGGAACAATAGTTTTGGGACCACAAATCCGACGTAGAAAAATTTGTTTTTATTACATTTTCATGGTCTACAATTTTATGAAATGATTTCAAGAAAATATTGTTCGAAAATTTTGGCGTTTGAGCACTCAATTTAGTAAAAAGGACTAAATTGTAAAAAGTGTAAAAGTTGAGTTCTACATGCTAGAGGTGTCAAATTGTTATGAAATTTTGAATTTCAGGTCCTTAAATGGTAATTAGGCCATTTGTTAAGTTAGTGGACAAAAATGGACATGAGGTAAGAGAAATTTCATGTTTTAAGTTAGGGGCATTTTGGTCATTTGACTAATAAATGAATTAAAAATCAAATTAAAAGCCAATATTTGCTCATCTTCTACCCTTGGCTGAAAATTTCAAAGGGTAAATATATCTTGGGTTTGTTCATCTTTCAAGCTCGATTGTAAGTCCGTTCTAACCTCGTTTTTAATGATTTTTATGTTTTTGAGATCCTTGTAACCTAATCTAGCTATTTCAAGGATTAATTTGAAAGAAAATCAAAGTCTAAAATTTTACCCATGAATAATATTTGTGCATTTTGATGTCTAATGGTAGAAAATGTATGTTAGATGTAAGATAAACAACTTTTGCTAGGGTATTTTTTATGGAAATGTCAAAAGGACCTATTTGTAAAAAGATTTCAAAATGTGTATAAAAGTGTGATTAAATGGAAAATGTGAGCTGTTATAAGCATGAAAGAGGTTCGGCTAGGCTTGGTTCTTGATGAAATTGAAAAGAATTCATTTTACGAGCCTAGGGACTAAACTGTAAATATGTCAATGTTTAGGGGGAAAAATGTAATTTTTCCATAACGTAAGTTTTGGACTGAATTGAGCAAGGTGATTAATAAATGAGTTAAATTTTCTATTATAGATCAAGAGAAACGAGGTTCGAACCTAGATCGGGGGAAAAACAAAGTATTAGACGATTATGTCCATTTCCTACTATTTTTGTACCGAGATAAGTTATTATGTAAATAATGCATTATTATTTATGCGTTAATTACTTTAATTTTGTATGAATTTTTATTTGCTCTTGAACATGGTCAACAAAGTTTGATAAGTGAGAAATCCTAGTTGAACCTTAGGAATATATAGGATACAAATGCCATGACATTAGGGTTACCGAGACTATGTGTAAGACCATATCTGGGATATGGCATCATTATGAGATTTCATGTAAGACCATATCTAGGATATGGGATCGATATGAGATTTCGTGTAAGACCATAGCTGGGCTATTGGCATCGAAACAAGATCCCATATAAGACCACATCTGGGATATGGCATTGGTGTGGTACTATGTGTGCGAGATATCCGAGTATCCTTTAGTATTCCAAGTGGTTCAATGGGAAATGAAAAGAAAATGTCAAAGTTGTAAAAAACTATGGTATGTTGTAAATTGGTACAGGTATGTACATAAAACTTATGCTTAATGAGCTTGATATGTGATGAATCCCTTGGTAAAGTTGGGATTGAGTATGTTGGATTGTGAGATTTATAATCATATTTATGTTAATTTACTTCAAGTTAACTGTATGTTAAATGTGAGTTTATAATGCTTATTACTTGCATGGGAACTTACTAAGCTTTAAATCTTACTCCTTTTTCTTTTCCCTTGTCTTATGTTACCAAGCTAGCTCAAGGATCGGAGATTGTTGGAGATCTAGTCACACTATCAACTTAATATTTTGGGTACCAATGATTTCAATATTTTGAGTTATGGCATGTATAGGGACTTGGTTATTTTGTTATGTGTCATAATTGATTTGGCCAAATGTGTTATCTTAAGTTGGTTGATAATTGATTTTGAAAATGGCTTTTGAAATTGGCTAATATTGGTTTAACTATATATACATATGATGATGATTTTCATGGATGTGGTAGTTTGTATAGTTTAAGTTGGTAAGTAGGTGATGTTTGTATGTGATAAATGGTAGCATGTGAAAGATGTGTGGATGTCTTGATTGTGGCTAATTTGGTTGAATGTGTATACCTAGAATGGTGTTATGTTTTGTTGTGTAGGTTTGTGCATGGAAAGGTGATAATATGGCTTGGAAAATAGCCTTATTTATGTTCAGACGGGTAGACACACGGGCGTGTGTCTAGGTCGTGTGTGACACACAGCTCGCCCCATGGGCTTGTGATCCAGCCGTGTGTCCCCTATACCTTAATTGTTGCAAAACAGAATGCTCAGTATTGAGCATAAGGGCAGAGACACGGGCGTGTGTCTCAGCTATGTGGATGACACAGCCTCAAGCACGGGCATGTGCCCTGGGTATGTGAAGTCTGCACCTATTTTATGAAAAATTATGAAAATTAAATCGACCACACAGCTTAAGCACACGGGCATGTGCCTTGGCCATGTGACTTCAATTTGTTCTTGGATGACAAACAGAGAGTTACACAGGTTAGAGACCCGGGCTTGTGTGACCCTAAACCCTTCCAATGCATGAAAAATTTTCTAAATGTTGTAGAATTTTCCAAAGTTTTTTATTTAGTCTCGAACCGCTTCCAATGCATGTTTTAGGCCTCGTAGGCTCGTTTTAGGGACGATGTGAATGTAAATGAAAAGTTTTAAATTTGGATGGAAATTTACGTTTCGATTTTGTATGTTTGCTTATGTTTAAGTCTGGTAATGCCTCGTACCCTATTTCAGCGTAGAATACGAGTAAGGGGTGTTACATTTAGTGGTATTAGAGTTACGGTTTAGTTGATTCTCGGACTAACGTAGCGTGCGTAAGAGTCTAGCTATACATGCCATAAATGAACTGTGATAGTTTGATGACTCTTGACAATTTTGAATTGTGTTTTCGTATAGTAAATGGATCCCAATCGAGCTGAGGCTGATGAGGCTGAAAGTAATACGCCAGCTCCCGCTCGAAGGGCAGCACCGTCTGATAGTAGACCTCCAACAGTTGGTCAGAGAGAAGGGGGCAGGGAAGCCTTTCTCCATATGATGAATGAGTGGTATACGTAATTTATTCGAACAAATCTGAATGCCCAACCTCCTCCAGCCCTACCTATTCCTCTACTGGTTCCCGTATCCCCACAAGTTATGGAATTTATAAGAATGAAAAAGCTCTCGGTTGATAAGATCTGAAAGCATGGGGCTAAAGATTTTAGAGCTAATTTAGGTGATGATCCCGAGAGAGTCGAATTTTGGCTCAAAAACACCATCAGGGTATTTGATGAGTTGTCCTGCATATTGGATGAGTGTTTGAAGTGTGCCGTCTCACTTTTGATAGATTCTGCATATCACTAGTGGAATACACTAGTATTGGTGGTACTAAGAGAGAGGGTTACATGAGAATTCTTTCAAGAGGAGTTCCGAAAGAAATATATTAGTCAGTGGTTCATCGATCAGAAACGTAACGAATTTCTTAACCTCAAACAGGGTCGTATATCAGTGACAGATTATGAGCAAGAATTTGTCAGACTTAGTAAGTAAATATGCTCGAGAATGTGTTTCCACCGAGGCTATCATGTGCAAAAGATCTGAGGATGGATTGAATGAGGATATTAGTGTGTTAGTTGGGATCTTGGAGCTGAAAGAATTTGTGGTATTCAGCGAATAGGCTTGTAAGGCCGAACAGTTGAACAAAGAGAAGAGGAAGGCTGATCTTGAAGCTAGAAATCCAAGGAAGAGACTGATGAATAAGTCATTTCCATCTTAGTCAAAGAAATCTAAAGAGATGTATTCTCATTTGAATGTTTCAGCGGGATATTCACACAATGATCGTGGGAAGACTCTGGTTCTAAATCTCAAGCCACTTCAATGGCAAGTGTGGGTAATGTAAGTCCTAGCAGACCTGATTGTTAGCATTGTGGCAGACGTCATCCCGGTGAGTGTAGAATGAATGATCGGGTTTGTTTCAAGTGTGGCTCTCAAGAGCATTTTATACAAGATTGCCCCGAAATGCTGAGAAAGAAAAATTTCAGAGTGCGAGGCCTAGTAATACTGCTAATAGGGGTAGGCCATCGAGAAATATCAGAAATGAAGCTAGTAGTAAAAGTGTGACGAAAGATACAGCTGTGAGATCCGAAGCTCGAGCACCTACTAGAGCCTATGCCATCCGTGCTCGTGAAGAAGTGACATCTCTGGATGTTATCACTGGTACTTTTTCTCTATATAATACTAATGTAGTTGCACTCATTGATCCTGGATCGATTCATTCTTATGTTTGTGTGGAATTGGTAGCTAGTAAGAGCTTGCCTATTGAGTTTACTGAGTTTGTGATTAGAGTGTCAAACCCTTTAGGCAAACATGTGTTGTAGATAGAGTTTACAAGAATTGTCCCTTGATGATTCGAAGTCACTGTTTTCTGGCTGATTTAATGTTATTTCCATTTGATGAATTCAATGTTATTTTGGATATGGATTGGTTGATACTACATGATGCCGTAGTGAATTGTAAAAGAAAGATTATTAAACTGAAATGTGAAAATGGTGAAATTCTTCAGGTTGATTCAGATGAGTCGAGTGAGTTACCTATTGTGATTTCTTCGATGTCTACTCAAAGATATGTGAGAAAAGGTTGTAAAGCGTATCTTGCTCATGTGTTTAATACAAAAGAGTTGGAATTGAAAATTAAATTAGTGCCGATAGTTTGTGAATATCCGGATATGTTCCCGAAAGAGTTGCCTGGGTTACCACCGGTTAGAGAAGTTGAGTTTGGTATTGTTTTAGTACCAGGGACCTCGCCGATATCTATTGCTCTGTATAGAATGGCTCCGACTGAATTGAAAGAATTAAAAGCTCAGTTACAAGATTTGACGAATAAGGGTGTTGCGAGACCGAGTTTTTCTCCCTGGGGTGCTCTACTGTTATTTGTAAAGAAGAAAGATGGATCTATGAGACTTTGTATTGATTACCGACAGCTCAACAAGGTGACTATAAAGTACAAGTATCTTTTGCCGAGGATAGATGACTTGTTTGATTAGTTGAGAGGAGGAACGATATTCTTGAAGATTGATTTAAGATCTGGCTACTATCAGTTGAGAGTTAAAGAGGCGGATGTGCCAAAAACTGCTATTCGGACAAGGTATGGGCACTATGAAATTCTTGTTATACCTTTCGGACTAACTAGTGCACCTGTTGTTTTTATGGACTTGATGAATCGGATCTTTAGACCATATTTAGATAAGTTTGTGGTTGTGTTCATCGATGATATCTTAATTTATTCTTGAGATGAGTCCAAGCATGCCGAGCACTTGAGGACTGTATTGCAGACTTTAAGAGATAAGCAGTTGTTTGCTAAATTTAGTAAAAGTGAGTTTTGGCTCCGGATAGTCAGATTTTTGGGACATATTGTTTGAAGTGATGGTATCCGAGTTGATCAAAGTAAGATTTTAGCAATTATTGATTGGAAACTGCAGAAAAATGCATCTAAAGTTAGAAGCTTTTTGGGCTTAGCCTGTTACTACTGACGATTTGTCAAAGAATTTTCTATGATTGCTACTCCTGACCAAGTTGTTGCAAAAATATGTTAAATTTGAATGGTCCGAAAAATGTCAGCAAAGTTTTGAGAAGTTGAAAGCATTATTGACTAAGACATCGATTTTAGTACAACCTGAGCCGGGAAAAGAGTTTGTGATTTATAGTGAGGCGTCACTGAAGGATTAGGATGTGTGTTGATGCAAGAGGGCAAAGTGATAGCTTATGCCTCGAGACAGTTGAAATCGCATGAGAAGAATTATCTGACGCATGATTTGGAATTAGCCGCTATTGTGTTTGCTCTGAAAATTTGGAGACACCATTTGTACGGTGAGAAATGTCATGTCTTTTCCAATCATAAAAGTTTAAAATACTTGATGACTCAGTTAGATTTAAACTTGTGGCAACAAAGATGGCTTGAGTTATTGAAAGATTATGATCTAGTCATTGATTATCACCCGGGTAAGGCAAATGTAGTCACAGATGCGTTGAGTAGAAAGTCTTTGCTTGCTTTGAGAGCAATAAATACATGGTTGACTTTGTCTGATAATTGTTCGATTCTGGCCGAGTTAAGAGCTAGACCACTATTTCTTCAACAAATTTGTGAAGCTCAGAAATGTGACAGTGATTTGCAAGCCAAAAGAGTTCAATGTGAATCGAGTAGTGATTTAGATTTTCGTATCAGATCCGAAGATTGTTTGATGTTCTGAGACAGAATTTGTGTACCGAAAAATGATGAACTTATTCAGAAAATTCTGCATGAAGCACATATTGGTTATTTATCTATGCATCCGGGTAGTACAAAGATGTATAATGATTTGAAGAAATTATATTGCTGGTCTGGTATGAAACTAGATATTTCAGAGTTTGTTTTGAGATGTTTAATTTGTCAACAAGTGAAGGCCGAGCACCAAGTGCCTTCGGGTTTACTTCAGCCAGTGATGGTGCCTGAGTGGAAATGGGATAGGATTACAATGGATTTCGTAACACGTTTGCCTTTGACTCTGAAGAAAAAAGACATCGTGTGGGTTGTGGTTGATAGACTAACAAAATCAGCTCATTTTATTTCGGTGCGTATTGACTACTCACTTGATAAGTTAGCCGAATTGTACGTTTTTGAGATTGTGAGGTTGCATTGAGTGCCTATGTCTATTATTTCAGATAAAGATCCGAGGTTCACTTTGAGATTTTGGAAGAAGTTACAAGAGGCTTTGGGTACAAAGTTGAACTTTAGTACCGCATTTCACCCGCCAATCGACGGTCAATCCGAAAGAGCAATTTAAATTTTCGAAGATATGCTCCGATGTTGTATTTTAGAATTCGAGGGTAGTTGGGAAAAATATCTATCGTTGGTCGAATTTGCCTATAACAATAGTTTTCAATCGAGTATAAAGATGGCACTTTATGAGGCATTGTATGCCGCAAGTGCCGAACACCTTTGTATTGGTTCGAGCTTAGTGAGAAATAGATTCACGGGGTTGATTTGGCTAGAGAAACAGAAGAAAAAGTAAATGTAATCCGTGATTGCTTGAAAGTAGCTTCAGATCGATATAAGTCGTACGCAGATTTGAAAGGAAAAGAGATTGAGTTTCAAGTTGGTGATAAAGTATTTTTGAAAGTACCTCCGTGGAAGAAAATTCTCAGATTTGGTCGTAAAGGCAAGTTAAGTCCACGTTTCATTGGGCCGTATGAAGTTATTGAAAGAATATGGCCAGTAGCATATCGATTAGCTTTACCGATAGAGTTAAAAAAGGATTCATGATGTGTTTCATGTGTCGATGTTGTGATGATATTGTTTCAATCCTTCACATGTGATTTCTCTATCAGAGATTGAGATTCGACCTGATATGACGTATGGTGAAGAACCGATCAAGATCTTAGCTCAGGAAGTTAAACAGTTGAGAAATAGAAGTATAGCCCTAGTGAAAGTTTTATTTCAACGACATGGGGTCGAAGAGGCTACGTGGGAACCCGAGAAGGCTATGAGAAAACAATACTCAAACCTATTTTCTGGTAAGATTTTTGGGGACAAAAATCCTTAACGGAGGAAGAGTTGTAACAGCCCGATTTTAGGCCTAGTCGGAACAATGGTTTCGGGACCACGAATCCGACGTAGAAAATTTTTTATTACAATTTCATGCTCGACAATTTTATGGAATGATTTCGTGAAAATTTCGTTCGAAAATTTTGACGTTTGAGCACTCAATTTAGCAAAAATGACTAAATTGTAAAAAGTACAAAAGTTGAGTTCTACATGCTAGAGGTGTCAAATTGTTATGAAATTTTAAATTGAAGGCCCTTAGATGATAATTAGACCATTTGTTAAGTTAGTGGACAAAAATAGACATGAGGTAAGAAAATTTTCACGTTTTAAGTTAAGGGCATTTTGGTCATTTGGCTAATAAATGAATTACAAATCAAATTAAAAGCCAATATTTGCACATCTTCTACCCTTGGCCGAAAATTTCAAAGGGGAACTATATCTCGGGTTTGTTCATCTTTTAAGCTCGATTGTAAGTCCGTTCTAACCTCATTTTTAATGATTTTTATGTTTTTGAGATCCTTGTAACCTAATCTAGCTATTTCAAGGATTAATTTGAAAGAAAATCAAAGTCTAAAATTTTACCCATGAATAATATTTGTGCATTTTGATGTCTAATGGTAGAAAATGTATGTTAGATGTAAGATAAACAACTTTTGCTAGGGTATTTTTTATGGAAATGTCAAAAGGACCTATTTGTAAAAAGATTTCAAAATGTGTATAAAAGTGTGATTAAATGGAAAATGTGAGCTGTTATAAGCATGAAAGAGGTTCGGCTAGGCTTGGGTCTTGATGAAATTGAAAATATTTCATTTTACGAGCCTAGGGACTAAATTGTAAATATGTCAATGTTTAGGGGCAAAAATGTAATTTTTCCATAACGTAAGTTTTGGAATGAATTGAGCAAGGTGATTAATAAATGATTTAAATTTGCTATTAGTTAAATTTGCTATTATAGATCAAGAGAAACGAGGTTCGGACCTAAATCGGGGGAAAAACAAAGTATTTGACGATTATGTCTGTTTCCTACTATTTTTGTACCGATGTAAGTTCTTATGTAAATAATGCATTGTTATTTATGCTTTAATTACTTTAATTTTGTATGAATTGTGATTTTCTCTTGAACGTGATCGACAAAGTTTGATAAGTGAGAAATCCTAGTTGAACCTTAGGAATAAATAGGATACAAATGTCATGACATTAGGGTTACCAAGACTATGTGTAAGACCATATTTAAGATATGGCATCATTATGAGATTACGTGTAAGACCATATCTAGGATATGGGATCGATATGAGATTTCGTGTAATACTATAGCTGGGCTATTGGTATCGAAACAAGATCCCATATAAGACCACATCTGGGATATGGCATTGGTGTGGTACTATGTGTGCGAGATATCCGAGTATCCTTTAGTATTCCAAGTGGTTCAATGGGAAATGAAACGAAAATGTCAAAGTTGTGAAAGAATATGGTATGTTGTAAATTGGTACAGGTATGTACATAAAACTCATGCTTAATGAGCTTGATATGTGATGAATCCCTCGGTAAGGTTGTGATTGAGTATGTTGGATTGTGAGATTTATAATCATATTTATGTTAATTTACTTCAAGGTAATTGTATGTTAAATGTGAGTTTATAATGCTTATTATTTGCATGGGAACTTACTAAGCTTTAAAGCTTACTCCTTTTTCTTTCCCCTTGTCTTATGTTACTAAGCCAGCTCGGGGATCGAAGATTGTTGGAGATTCAGTCACATTATCAACTTAATATTTTGGGTACCAATGATTTCAATATTTTGAGTTATGGCATGTATAGGGACTTGGTTATTTTGTTATGTGTCATAATTGATTTGGCCAAATGTGTTGGCTTAAGTTGGTTGATAATTCATTTTGTAAATGGCCTTTGAAATTGGCTAATATTGGTTTAAGTATATATACATATGATGATGACTTTCATGGATGTGGTAGTTTGCATGGTTTAAGTTGGTAAGTAGGTGATGTTTGTATGTGATAAATGGTAGCATGTGAAAGATGTGTGGAAGTCTTGATTGTGGCTGATTTGGTTGAATGTATATACTGGAATGGTGTTATGTTTTGTTGTGTAGGTTTGTGCATAGAAGGGTGACAATATGGCTTGGAAAATAACTTTATTTTTGTCCACACAGGTAGACTCACGGGCATGTGTCTAAGTCGTGTGTGACACACAGCTTGCCCCATGGGCATGTGAACCAGCCGTGTGTCCCTTGCACATTAATTGTTGCAAAACAAAATGCTCAATATTGAGCACACGGGCAAAGACACGTGTGTGTGTCTCAGCCGTGTGGATGACACGGCCTCAGGCACGGGCGTGTAGGTTGGGCTTGTGAAGTCTACTCCTATTTTATGAAAAATTATGAAAATTAAATCGACCACACAGCCTAAGCACATGGGCGTGTGCCTTGGCCGTATGACTTCAATTTGTTCTTGGATGACAAACAGAGAGTTACACGGGTTAAGGGCATGGGCGTGTGTGACCACACGGCCTGTCCACATGGACGTGTCCCAAGCCACACGGGCGTGTGGCACTTAGAACATGAAAAATTTTCTAAGTGTTGTGAAATTTTCCGAAGTTTTCGGTTTAGTCTCGAACCACTTCCAATGCATGTTTTGGGCATCGTAGGCTCGTTTTAGGGACGATGTGAATGTAAATGAAAAGTCTTAAATTTGGATGCAAAATTTACTTCTTGATTTTGTATGTTTGCTTATGTTTAAGTCCGGTAATGCCTCGTACCCTATTCCGGTGTTGAATACGGTAAGGGGTGTTACAGTAATACTTGTTGGCTTGAACTATCACTGCACTTTCCAGTGTCAGTGACTGCAATAACACTTCTATGTTAAGAAACATTCAAACCCCAAGATTAAACAACAAAAGCAAGATTGAATAAGATAAAATTTAACTAAGAATTCATGTATACTTCCATAAAAATAGAAAATAGAGAGTAGTCACAAGCATTTAGAAAGAAATAAGAAAGAATCGAGTGGAGAATACTATTCGTAGACAACTCGATTGAATCTCTCTATTCTCTCTTGTCTTGCACCTAGGTCTCCTCGTCAGAAGCTAATTTGCATCAATTTTCACGTTGGCTCACCCGTGAGAGGCTTAAGCTGCCATAGCCGCAAGCTTCAAGGTAGGATGAAGAATATGATGGTTAAGAAAAAGTTCTCCCCTTTTATTTTTTTTCCTTACGTCAACCTTTTATGTCCTCCTCTAATAGTGCAGGTGTCCTTTCCTTAGAATTATTATGTCCTTGTACATACAGGTTGGTTATACCAAACTGGACAGCTTACGCATTTTTAGTTCTTATTCAGACAGCTGTCAGGTGCGGCGACAATTCTAAACGCAATCTGGAATTAACTCATGCAACGACATTAATGCAAAAAGATAGCAAAATTAAGGATAAAATAGGCTAGGATTCATTGAGTTATAAAATGCAATTTACAAAACTAAAAATGCTAAAATATATGCTAAGGATAACTAAATGGGAACAATTTAACTAATAAGTAAGGAGGAAAACCTATGTTCTTTCTAGTGCTATCAAGTTCCTTGAAGAGAAGAGAATTGTTACTAATGTTAACAGATAATTAAATAAACTAAAATTGTATATATAATATAAATATTTCCTAATTATTCTATTAAAACGAAAAAAATTAGAATTAATCTAGTGACGTTGCCTCCCTGGCAACGGCACCAACAACTTGACCGCCTCCGGACATATCAATGTCCAGAGTAGAAATCTTGCACAAAATATATGAAAAGGTAGTATTCGCAAGTATATGGGTCGGGTTGTAATATAGTTACAATGGAGTAGATGAGTATTCTGACGATCGTACCCAAGGGAGGCGAGCACTAAATTAAATCTAACTTAAGCATAAATAGATCTAATTAGTACTTTAAATGGATTATATTACGATAAAATAAAAACAAAGGTTTTGATGATCTATACTAATAGTAATAATAAAAGAAAGAAAATAAATAAATGAATCATGAGAAATCAAATAAGAGACTATATCATATTTGGGCAAAAGTGATTAGCTTGCTTCAGTAATCATAACCAACTATCGCTTTAAGTTTTCTTGTTCAATTAACTAGTTAATATCCCAACAAGATCTTTCGATCTTACACTAGAATAACGAGTCGACAAGAACTACTTATCTCTCGACCTCATAGTCCAGACTGATTCAGGGTTAAGGTGTTTACGGATAATCCATACCAAATTTGGGTTAATTTGACTTCCTACGGTTATTAGGCCTAAGGTTTAGGTTCTTCTTTCCTAAACAAATGATCCGCTAAAAAAAAAAACTACAAAACAGTTAATTAATATACCTCCACTCGCTAATCCCCCATACGAGGATTAGTTCCTCATGAATCTCATAAATAATATAAACTTGATAGAAGTAATAGACATGAAGAATAATTTAAGAGTATAAAGTTTAGCAGAAGCCTGATTTGTATTAGAACTGAACGCAGAATCCCCACAGAGTTTGATTATGTTCACAAATTTGATTTCTCCCACAAATGTAAATAACAAGAACTTGAAATAAACCTAAACTTAAGAAAAGAGAAAAACTAAAAACTAAATCTAAGAAGAAAATTATACAATACGAAAGTTGTCTCTAACATGTGTTAAATAAGCCTATTTATAAACTTTAGAGTGGTTGTCGTCTTTAACCCTAAGTTTAGCTACAATCCTCATGCTTAATGTTTGATTATGCGAACTAAAAAGCCCCTGGCTCGTAATTATTTCATGTATAGAGGTGATGTCACGACATACTAGGTCTTGTACCGCGACATTGAAGGCAATATGCTCTAGCTTCAGGGTGTCTTTAGGGGTGTGTCTCAATTTAATTCTGAGCTTGTTTAGGAGCTTCCGTAAGCCTGATTGACACTCGATTTTGTTTGTAATGCATGTTTAATTTAGACTTAACTTATTTATATTGAACTATAGATATTATTGAGTAATTTGTATACGTATGTTTTTGTTTACTGTTGTGATATGTTGTAGCTCGAATCCTGCGAATGGATCGAGTATAGGGTGTTACATATATGGGTGGTTATACAGTCGTTCAATTGTGAAGTAAGTTACTATAACATCCCGAATTAGGGTTTAGTCAAAATAGTGGTTTTGATACCATAAATTCGAAATAGAAATAATTATTTTACAAGCATTATGAGGTTTATGATATGATTGCATGTTTGTGTGAAATTTTCATTATGAAATTCTATGCCTAAGGTGTCCACTTTGACTTTAAGGACTAAATTGAATAAGTTGCAAAACTTGTGTTCTAGAAGCTTCAGGCATGAAATTGCATTAGATTATCAATTAAAGGTCTTTAATAGCAATTTGACCAAGTTCTAAAATTTTGGACAAAAATAGACATGAATAGGAAAAATTTTAAAGAAAAGCCTTAAGGGCATTTTTGTTATTTGGTAAATAAAAAAATAAAAAGGGAAAATAAAGTGAAAATCTTGTCCATCTTTTCCAAGTGCTATCCAAAAATTTCATGCTCTCCATAGGTAGGGTTTTCAACTTTCCAAGCTTGATTCTAAGTGCTCCAAAGCCCCGTTTTTAGTGTTCTTTACATTTTTGAGATCATTGAAGCATGATCTATTCATTTCTAGCCATATTTTGAAGTAGGGTTCATGTATGAAATTTGACCCATGTGTGACATGATTGTATTTTGATGTTTAATGGAAGAATATGAAAGTTTGATGTGTGTTTAACATCTTTTACTAAGTGATTTTTTTAGTGAAAACACCTAAAAAGGACTTATTTGTAAAAGGTATAAAAATGAGTAGTAAAAATGTGAAGTAAAGGAAAATATGGGCTGATATGAGCTTAGTATAGGTTCGACTAGGCTTGGGTAACCAAGAAAATGCATGCATTTCATTTTACGAGCCTAGGGACTATAGTGCAAATAAGTGAAAAGTTAGGGGTAAAAAGGTAATTTTACCAAAGTTTGAATTATGGGTCAATTCAAACAATGTGTGTATTGAACAAGTTAAATGTGATATTATAGATCAAGAAAAACGTGATTTGGGTTTTGATCGGGGAAAAACAAGATTTACGAGGATTAGACTCGTTTCTATCTTTTTGTACCAAGGTAAGTTTATATGTAAATTATGCAACATGCACCATACTTTAAATGCTTTAATATTGCATGCATGGTAAGTATATAAATATTTAATGTGATGTTGTATCATGTATTTAATGCTTAAATTTTATTATAAATTATGCTTTGATTATTCCATGAGCATGTGATTGGTGCTATGGATACTGAAATCAACATTATGAGCAAGTTCGACAGAAATGTGATATCAAAGAAAATCTCGTTTGAACCTTAGGAATAGATTAGGATACGAGTGACATGTTACTAGGAACTATGTGATCTGAGCTCATGAGTTGTGGTCTAAGTTCATGATATATGTGACACATGTTATAGCGGTCCAGGTGCTGGTCTTATATGTTGTACCGGTGTTGGGTAGTCCAGCATGTGTTGCGGATACCTGACAACTTGTGTGAGCAGCCCGTGTAGCTACATCCTGACCAATAGCTTGTGTGCCCCTAAGTAGCTCAAAAGCGAGCAACATGTGATATGTGATATGTGATATGAGGTAGTATTGGCTACATATGCGGTACTCAGGTGCGAGATCTCGTTGTATTCGATGGTATTCCGAGTGTTCAACTGGTAATCTAAAGAGAAGTTCAATGAGAAATCTTAATGAATGCGTCAAAGACAAGAAAGTAAGCCATTACGTGCAAGTGGACACGGGTAAGGGGTGTTACAGTTACAATTGACTGACAATTGGGACGTGCAGTTGTAGTTAACACTAATAAACCTCAAATTTTGAAACAAGCAAAATGAGATTTCAGTAAAAAAAAAAAGTTTATGGAAATAATTTTATAAAGGGATGATTTAGTTCCAGACAAAATCCAATGTAAAGTCTTAGTTCAACAACAAAATAAAAAAGGGATAAGTATCAAAATTGCACATGAACTTTGAGTTTGTGCGATTTTATACATGGAATTTTTCTTTGATTTAGTTTTTAAAAATCACTAACATTATCGAATTAGCACCATTTTATGTTAATATATTGCATACATAAACAATTATATTAATCCAATATGCAAATAAATGTATGTATTCATTTCTTTAAACGTGTACAATTGAATCCAAATCAAAATTTTATGTATACATATGAATCACAATTTAAATTTCATATCTATAATTACATCAAATTAAAATTCACATATCAAATTATTCATTAAATCAAAGTTAATTCATAATTTAATATTTATCGCAAATAAAAATAAGTAAATAAAGCTCTTATCAATGATAATTTTAATTTTATATATCGTTATCTTCAACTTTTTAGATCATCTTTTTGCGGACATTAACGTTTTATTTTTATGCAAACTGTAGACCGAAAAGACTTGTATTTAATTTGATGAGTATATTGCAAGAACTAAAAAAATATAAACAAATTAAAAAGGAAAAGAAAATACTAGTAAAATATATAAAGATCAATGAAACCGGGGACTTTGCCTGTCTGGGGTTTGAACTACAGCAATTGGTCAGCCGTTTGGGTTGCAATTGGCCAGTCCCATGGCTTGCCATGCTTCTAATCGACAGCAATGTCCAGATCATTTTTTTGTCACATGCCATTGTTATTACTAATTCAAAATACTACCAGATTTGACTTTGAAATAGTTTGAAAAACTCAACTTTGATTAAGTTCAAGACTCTGCCTTGATAAGGTTAACATCTTTTGCTCTATTAATAGGGTTAATTGAACATCAATTTTTAAATTACTGTCTTAAATTATAATATGATTTCTAAACTTTAAAATATTTTAATTTAATTTTTAAAAGTGTTAGTATTGTATTAATTAAGTTTTTCTATTCACCTAATCATTACTTTAGACATTAAAATCTAGTTCGAATCAATTGTGAATCATATTTAATACATATGAATCAAAGATGAAACACGTCTGTATCTATTTCTTGGATAATTTGTATATTGCGTATTTAAAATAAAACAATATCATTAAAATTTAGAATGATAATTTCTTTCTTTTTATTTTTTAAGACATTATATCTAAGTTACTCATGCAATGGATACACGTGTTTAAAATTTTATTCATGTATTTTAAATATGCTTAACTTAAATTTAAGCTAGCATTTAACCTATAAGTTGATAGGTAAGCAATGTTTTTTAAACCGGGTCGATTATTGAACCGATCAGATCACCAATTCACTGGTTCGATTAAAAAATTATTAAAATTAAAAAACTTTGATTCAATCAGTTCAAACTTCGATTCAATCAAATTTTTAACCAATTCAATCGATTCCTGATTTAACTAGTTCAAAGCCACTTTTCAAACTAATCCCCAACTAATTCTCGATTTAACCTATCTAGTTGATTGATCTAATCTGATTCAGACGATACTTTAAATAAATTGAGAGAATGACTTAAGTGATAACATATTAAATGTTTTCAACACTCAATTAGAATTTTTTTATACTAACCTATAGTTTTAACTAACCCTAATTATTATTAGTACTATGTTGTTTAAAAAATTAATTACGTTTGACCCATTTTTCTCACTAAAATACAAGCTAGCCTGATTATGATACAGAAATATTAAGACCCAAAATTTGTGTTCAAATTACTTTGAGAGTCTGCAAGTTTTTTCAACGGAAACACATGGAGAGTACTTGAACTACTCTACCCAATAAAGGGAAAAAAATTAACACTTGCAGCCAAAACCTTTTGTGTGTTCCACGTTGCATGAATTTTTAGAGGACACATGACATATGAGAAGTTTGTCGATTCCTAAATCCTCTCGTTTACGTTTTCGTTTTAGCAACAAAATTTTGACCATACTAGTGATAAATGCCATTGATTAAGGAGGATAACCCCTCACATTCATTTTATCTAACATGAAACTCAAAATTTTACCTTTATTCAATAGTCTCGTTAAATCTATCATTTGAAATTTTAGATCCAATGATTAAAATATTTTTCATGTTGATTTTATAGTGATGATAATTAACTTTTTGAATTTGTAGTTATCCTTTTTAACAGGGTTTAATTGTGTAAGAAATTTTCTAATTTTTTTAAAAAAAAGCAATTAAGTTTATTTTTTTTCATTCAATTCGGTACTTAAACTTTCAAAATGTATAAAAAAATGTCTTTAAACTTTTTTACAAAATGCAATTAAGTCCTACTTTTTTTTGCACTCAGTTGAGCACTTGAACTTTCAAAGTGTATCAAAACAGCCCCTAAACTTTTTCAAAAAAAGCAATTAATCTCTTGCTTTTTTTTTCCACTCAATTGGGTACTTAAACTGTCAAAATGCATCAAAAAACCATTTAACCGTTAACTTTAATAGTTGACTGTTAAAGTTAATTGCCACTAACTTTTTTCAATTAAAGCCACCTCGTGTCACAGCCACAACATGACATGTGGCAAAAAATTATAAAAAATAAAAATCAATTAAAAGTTATTAAAGTTATTAATTTTTAATAAAAATATTTAAAATTTATAAAAATATTTTAAAATTTTAAAATATTAAATAAAATCATAAAAATAAAATTATAAAATGCATAAAAAAGGCCCTTTAACCATTAACTTTAACCATTGAATGTTAAAGCTAACGACCCAAATTTTTTCAATTAAAGTCATCATGTGTCGCAACACAACATGACATATGGCAAAAAATGATAAAAAATAAAAATTCATAAAAGTTATAGAAAAATTATAAAATGCTTCTTTGGCAAAATAATTTTTATAATTTTTTTACAAATTTTATATTTCTTTACATTTTTTTATAATTTTCTTATGACTTTATAAAATTTTATAATTTTTTTCTATATTTCTATATATTTTATATTTTTTGAAAATTTTTATAAAATTTAAAATTTTCTATAATTTTTTATGATTTTTATAATTTTTTTATAATTTTAATTAAAATTTAATATATTTGATAACTTTTATTGATTTTTATTTTTATCATTTTTTGCCACATGCCACACTGTGGTTGTGACACGTGGTGGCTTTAATTGAAAAAATTAGGGGCAGTTAACTTTAACGGTCAATTGTTAAAGTTATAACGGTCAAAGAACCTTTTTTATGCATTTTGGCAGTTCAAGTATCCAATTGAGTGCAAAAAAAAAGTAAGAACTTAATTGCTTTTTTTGAAAAAGTTTGAGGGCCTTTTTGATGCATTTTGAAAGTTCAAGTACTCAATCGAGTACAAAAAACAAACAATAGCTTAATTGCTTTTTTTTCTCAAGTTTGAGGGGCTTTTTGATGCATTTTGAAAGTTGAAGTATCTAATTGAATGCAAAAAAAAAAAAAGCAAGGGTTTAATTGCTTTTTTTTTAAGTTTAAGGGCCTTTTTCATATATTTTGAAAGTTTAAGTACCCAATTAAGTGAAAAAAAAGAATGACTTAATTATTATTTTTAAAGTTTGAAGACTTTATACACCTTTAAACCTTTTAATAAAATCCTTTTAATAATATATTTTTTTAATTTCAAATTAAATTTTTTTCCTAAAAATACAGTATATTTACTATTGGATATAACCCTTATTAATACAAATTATTTATATTTAATTCTTCGATTTGACTAGTTTTAAATTCGATTCCTAAGCAATTATTACCTTCTATTAAAAATTTTGTATTTGCGATAGCAAGTAGTCATTTTATAATTTTACAACTAAATATGGTATCGTATATATAATTTTATACTTATTTCTATATTAAGCAAAACTTGGCTGCTTCTATATGCCCAAAAGAGTTTGTTCAAATGGGTGTAAATTACATGCGAGCCTGATGCAATTCAAAAAGATCTCACTTATCAAATTGATAAAAGTAAATTTAAACCATTAATATATTAACTCAATACTTATTATTTACTCATCCGGTTATTCATATCTTAAACTTATCTTTTTACATTGGAAAATATTTTTTTACCTGAATCATTAAATATATATATTAGTCAAACATGCCAATAAATAAGGTAAGTTATGTGTCTAGCACAATGATAGATGTAATGATCACTTTCGTTAGCCTATAAACAGCCATTTCAAAAATTTGGCTCGACAATCTCCTCCTTCAACTTTTTTGACAAAAAAACCATGCAGCTAATTTCTCAAGCAAGGAATGCAATACTAGCATCAACAATATCAAGTTTCAACTCCCCCTTAAATTCAGCTTATTCTCCCTCCTTTTTTTTGAAAAAAAATCTAAAGGAACTTCAAGTAACTGCAACTAAAGAAAGATTTCTATAAGTTGAAGTTTTATAAAGAAAATACAAAGTGATAAGACACAGGTAGCACCATGAATAAACAAAACAAATAATAACAAGTATGGAAAAGAAAAACTCCCCCTTAATAATACCATCAACACACTTTCCCTTAGTTGTAACATCAACACACTCTCCTCAATAAAGATATTTCAACAAGAGGTGCAATGGATGCTAACCCATCAATAGTTATGTATGTGGGAGATATAACTTATGGAACAATAAGGTTCTTTACCATGAGGTCTTGAGGGAGTAGAAATATCTTAATGCTAATTTTCAAAAGTTGTTGCATCAATTACCACTTCATGTTTCACTTACACGTCAATCAACCATTGAATTTTTCTCATCCATATTTATTTTTGGTTGTATCTTGGCTAAGTTGCAACTTGACTTCTAACATTTCCCCATCTCAAATATTTGAACATCTTATAACAATGTGGTCTAATATGTTCAACCATACTATAATAATGACAACTAACTCTTTTCTTCTTATGCTCCCCCATTTCATGAGATGCTTCTCATTTTCCCTTCATATATATCTTTTCTCTAACCTTGCCATGTGTCACATGAAGTGAGCACTATGTTTTTCCATCTCAGGTCATGCCACACTTTGAAGCATCGCAATCTAATATAACCATGAACTTAACCATAATTATAAATAACTCGAGGATTAGATATTACTTTCTTTTCAACATGAACCAGAGTAGGTTTCTTAAAGCATTCACCTTGATCAACATTGTTTGTGGCTTGACAAAAATTGTTGGACATTTCAACACAACTTTTCCTTTCTTCTTAACATATCCAATACCACATTTTCCTAGATCTTTTTTTCTAGCAGTAAAAATTTTATCAAGTTTACTACTATTAGCATTGGATTTTTCTAGCATGAATGAGTAGTTGCAAGATACTTTTGTGTATTCTCAGATTAGCAATCTTCTTAGTAAGTATAGAATAATTCATATTGATTTGTTTGACTAATTCAAGTTTTCTTCCTTGAGACTGGAATTCACATCTACTAGTTTTGCATTCACATAATACACCTTCTTCCATTTCTCTAGCATTATTCTACAGGTTTGCAAGAACTTTATATTTGACTCACCATCTGGTTCACAATCTGTGTGTAAGTCAATCACATGAAATAACCTTTGTACAGAAGACCATATAATTGCTCAAGTGATTCTCATCTAAATCTGAGTTGCTTGAGGAATCCTTATTACTCCAATTTACACATAGAGACTTCTTTCTCATAATGTTTAGACACTCGGCTTGAAAATGATCATACCCTACACATTCTAACATTGAATGCCTTTCTTATTTCCTCCAAGGTTCTCACTAGTTACCACTTATCCAACTTCTTTTCTCTGTTTAGACAACTACTTAAATGCCTTGTTGAAGTTGTGAGTAAATAAATCTATTTGTTTCTAAAGAATTTTAATTGCAGTCGAGTTTGTAATGGCCATTACATTTGTCACTTGCAAAATAATACCCTTTTCACCTTTCGCATTGCTTTTCTTTGACCCATCCAAGTTCATCTCTAAGGTTTGAAGTGAACTATGAATTCATCAATATACAATCAATCGATGTCCTTAGTCTCCTCAATAGCCATCACCTTAATTGCAAATCTCTCAAGGATCGAAGGACATCCCTCACCAACTTCAAGTTAGTATAAAATTCACAAATGGTATATCATTCTCTTACATTTTGAGAATCTCGAACTTGGTGGAAAACATCTGCAACTTTCATTACTTCACCATGTTGGTTCTTCCATGGGTTGTCTCAAGAATTAACCATGCTTTAGGGGCAATATTGCATTTAATAATCCTTTCAAGCTCTTGACTGTTACACTATAGAAGATTGCATCAAGAGCCTTTGAGTTTGCAATTACAAGCCTCTCTGTTTTGGTGGTCTATGTAGTCTCAGCTTTAAGAGTTTTAACACTTGAAACATCAATAATAAGGGGCTCCCAACGATTGAGAATTGATATCCAAGATCTCTCATCTATAGAATTTACGAAAGCTTTTCTTCTTGCCTTTCAATAAGCATAATTTGCTCCATCCAAAATAGGGAGTCATAAGAATGAAGAACTTTCCATCTTAAGCAAGTTTCAACACCAAGAAGACCACTAGCTATGCTAAGCGAGAGGGTTTGATACCAATTGTTGAAACCTACAGTCGATAACTGCTTAAGAAAAATAGAGTGAGCACTTTCGATGGCACTATGATAAACATGACAGAAAAACATTACACAAAAAATTGTTTACAATTCAATTTGCATATATCTACAAAGCCTAGCTCAGTGAGTAAATCCACTATATTTAATCTCAATACAATAAGTGATTTAAATATTATCACACCTCGTTATAGCAACCTCACTTTTGTACCTAAAGATTGAGATCACTCACCTTTAAGTTCTCCAACTTGAGAACTTAGATAGTAAAGCCAAAAAAAAAAAAAAACTTGTTTTAAACAATCAATTCACTCTTACAAAATATTATTTTATGAATAGATAAGTGCAGTTAACTCTTCCGTACAAAACTTATACAAGTGTCTCAATATATAAGAGTTTCAAGGACTTGCTAACATACTAAAGCTCAATTACAATCAAATCCCTATTAAAAACTAGCTAAAACAGAAAAAATACAATATAGTTGGAGATATGTCTTCAATGTTATCCCGGTCCAAACTCCACAATCTAAAAGATTCTATTGCTTGATTCAATCAAATCCAATTTTCAAGATAAGTTGTTTCAAATGGATTGATCTTCATAAATGAATTTATATACTTTTACAATATCAACATCATTCAAAGCCTAAAAAAATTATTTCGAAATTTCCCAACTCCAAATATGACCAAGTCACAAGACTGTTGCAATGCTAGTTGTAGTGACAACTTTCGTTGGCACTTTGACAGCCACATTAAAACAATTGTCTTAATAATAAAACATCTATCAAGGTTGAACAAATCTTCCATATTTAGAGCACGAATCCATCTTCACAAAGTAATCTTTAGTCCATCTTGAGCTACCCAAATCTCATTAAATAAATTATGCTTAATATAAGGATACAGAAAAATCATTAAATCAATTCATATCTTCTTGGGTTGCATATCTCAATATATAAAGTAAGTAGTAGATCACATAAGAATCCTTGAAAAGTAATGTTGCTTGATTCAATCTCTTCTCCAATGATAAATATGAGATTGACCACACAAGATCCTAAAAAAGAAATAATTAAGTCATCAAAATATTTTGTTAAAACATGCCAAAAATTCAATAACCTAATCAACTAAAATGCCATGCATACGAAAATTAACCCAAAATTTAAGTCTTATGCCACAATTCAAATAAAACAATGTAGTTCCCAAATGAAAGAAAATATAAATAATATGTCTAAAATACTTTTATTGGAAAAAAACTATCTAAGACAAGCCATTCGAATGTTGAGTCTGTGTCCTAACCTTTTGGGTTATCTTTAAAGAAGGAAATTAAAGGGGTGAGCTTAAGAAGCTCACTATGAGTCTATGCAAAAGAAAATCAGTGAAAAACAGTAGATATAACATACAAAATAACAGTTTTCAAAACAATCACAATCGTATAGAAATATATAATTAGTCGAATTATTTGAGCATGCTTATGAATGTCAATGCAATTCATGTTTAACAGTAAAAGTTCCTACCTATTCTCAGCTACAAACCACAGTAAGATTTTATCAGAACTCATCCATCCTTATACACCGCATTGTTGATAAACCATTAGTAATTACAAATGAACTGCTAGAAAATTTTTGATAAAAAGATTGTAGATTAATTGCCAGTAAGTTGTGGATAAACTACCAGTGTTTGCAAATTTAAGACTGACAGTACTCCCGCTACAAATTATCCCAATCCCCACGCTACGCAACATGGCATGTTAGTAAGAGTACAATATAGAAACAGTAGTCATGCTTATCATGCAATCAATTTACCAGTAGCAATAGGTATCCTGAACATGCAATCACTAATACAAAAGCAATGACAACAGTAATAGATTATCGAGTATTTAGTGATGGTAGGCATGTACCAATCACACATCATACATGTAAAAATAACAATAATAATTCAATTAATCAGATTACAGATTCCAGAATATTCATAATATCAAGGTCTCGGTTGAGTGTAAAAAAACTCTAAAAATAATTCGAAGACTATAGAAAAACTAAACTGTACAAATTATGCATTTTTGGGAAAAATTATAAAACAAGGGTCACACGATCGTATGAAAGCCTGATGCCATGTGAAAAGGGGTACACGGCCGTGTAACAACTTGAGGCCATGTGTACGACGTGCAAAATACCCCACGATAAGGACACGACCGTGTGTCAAGCCATGTAATAGCATGAGGTCATGTGTGTGACGTGTAAAATACCCAACGATAAGGACATGGCCATGTGTCAGGCTATGTAACAGGTTGAGGCTGTGTGATTCACAAAATACCCTAAGATTTACAGGTGTACATGACCATGTGGTCCTAAAACTACACACGGTTTGCTACCGATAACTTGGTAAAGAACACACACGTTTCACCATGAGTCTAATCGGTAAACCTCACGATCAATTCAGATCTGATTCACCCTGATCCATTCCTTTAATGACAAATATTGTAACATTCCGAAATAGGGCCTAGTCGGGATAGTGGTTTCAGGACCACAAATCCGACATCAAAATATTTATTTTATGATTATTATGAGACCTAGAATATGATATTATACATGTGTTAAATTTTCATGAAGAAATTCCTTGAGTAAGGTGTCCAATTGGAAATTAGGGACTAAATTGAATAAATTGCAAAAATTGGATTCTAGAAGCAATTTGTATGAAATTTCTTTAGATTATAAATTAGAAGGTCTTAAAGAGAAATTTTCCCAATTTCTAAGTTTTTGGACAAAAATAGGCTTGCATGGATGAAATTTTAAAGAAAGGACTTAAGGGTATTTTGGTCATTTGGCAATTTAATGAAATAAAATGGAAAATAGAAGGCAAAAATCAGCCATTCTTCTTCCTTGTCCAGCCGAAATTCTCAATTCACCATAGCTAGGGTTTTCAAGCTTTTCAAGCTCAATAGTAAGTGCTCCCAAGCCCCGTTTTTAATGTTCTTTGTATTTTTGAAATCCCGGTAGCTTGATCTTTCCATTTCTACCTATATTTCATGCTAGGGTTCATGTTTAAAAATTTACCCATGCATGAATTGCTTGTATTTTGGTGGATTATGGAGGGGCATGAAAGTTCAAGGTGTGTTAAACATCTTTTCTTAGGTGATTTTCATGCAAAATCCCTAAAGGGACCTTTTTGCAAAAGTTGTTAAATATGTGGTAGAAATGTGAAAATAATGGAAATTTTGGGCTGCCATATGAGGGAAAAATGTTCAGCTAGGCTTAGGTAAGATAGAAATTTCATGTGTTTCACTATACGAGCCTAGGGACTAAATCGTAAAAATGTTAGAGGTTAAGGGCAAAACAGTCATTTGGACCGAGGGTAGAAATTAAACTTGAAAAGTGTAATGTAGTGAATTAATGATATAATTTTGTTGTTATAGACCTCGAGGAATAAATTCCGGAGGTCGATCGAGGTAAACGCAAGGTTTCGAAATAACCGAAACACAGCTCCAAAACGAATACCAGGTAAGTTCGGATAACTCGAAGTAAACCTATAACATGCATATTTGTATTTTTGGTGAATGTGTGATAATTGCATTGTTGATGGCATGAAACTGCATGAATTGTATCTTTAATAATGAATTGTTGGATAATGTCTCGGTTGAGGTTGAAAAGGGAATTCGATGGATAAACCATGATTTACATGAGACTTGAAATCCTGCATGTGTTGCAGAAAAGGATTTATCCTAGACTGGTAATTCGAAGATCTCAAGTATAAAAAGGATCTAGCCTGGACTGGTGTTCCTTGTGTAATCGAGCCTCCCGAAGAATATGTGTGCATTGTGGATTTAGCCCGGATAAGTAATCCTATTAGGGTCTGAATTTAGCATGGACTGGTAATTCAAATCCGAGCTCATTAAGGGTGTTTGTCGTTATAAGGGATTTAGCCTGGACTGGTAATCCCGACATCACCTTATGAGTTTATATTACGGGGGATTTAGCCTGGACTGGTAATCCCACCGTAAGATGTGAGGTTCGCGGGAGTGCATACTAAAATGATCATTCGTACAAATTGATGGTAAATGGATGATCAATTGAGATTTCCTAGAAACTCAATGGGACTATCACAAGGAATATGTATAGATGATATGTTAAATGATAAGCCCATCTAAGATGAATTACATGGTACATTGTTATGCAACTAACTCGATGGTTGAGTGCATGTGATAGGGAAACTATCCTCTGCTTGTTGGTTTCATTGCCTAATATGATTGTATGCTAAATCATCGGTAAGTTTACTTTCCAGTTATACGGGCTTACTAAGCATGTAAATGCTTACCCCTCTCTTTTCCCTTACTTTTCTGAGGTCGAGGACTCATAAGGATTGGAAGACAATTGGAGAGTCAACACACTATCAACTAGACAAGCTTTGGTATAAAGACATTTATATTTTGTCCAATGGCATGTATAGGATTTTTGAGTATTTTGTTATATATGTCATTTGATTTGCCTAGTGAAGGCATGTAAAAATATGTTTATCTTTTTTCGTATATGGCCATGGGAATTGGCTCATTTTGAAGTAGGCTATGCCTTACAAATCTGTGCATGTTTATATTTGTATGCGATGGCCTAGTTATAATTGGCAATGAGTTATAATAACGAGCCAATCTTAATATGTCAAGCAGACATATAAATCATTAAATGTAAGATAAGAATTAACTTAGCATGTATGAAACCAATGACATGAGGTTCACATGCAATGAGGTTAATCAAAGTTTCATATTTACAAATGGATAATTTGGTCCAAATATGCACTATAGTAATTTATAAGTGTATTTGGCTAGTAGAGGGTGACTTAAGGCTTGGAAAATAGCCTAACAAGGTCCACATGGGTAGACACACGGGCGTGTGTCTAGGCCGTATGTGACACACGGGCTACTCCTATGGGTGTGTGCTACATGTGTCCCCTGCACCTAAAATTTTAAGTTAGCTTAGAGCACGGGCTAAGCACACGGGCATGTGCCTTGGCCGTGTTTATTTATCAAAATGGTGAGGTTGAAGTCAGTGTAGCACACGGGCTAAGCCCATGGGTGTGTGCCTTGGTCGTGTTGCATACTGGAAAAAGGACACGAGCGTGTTACACTTCAACTAAGGGAAAATTTCCTAAAGTGCCCCAAGTCAATCGAACAATTTCTATTTTGTTCCGTACTACCCCTAGGAGTGTTTTTAGGCCTCGGAGGCCTATATAAGAGACAAAGTGTACACGTTTGAAAAGTGTTAAATCACGAGCAAAATTCAATAACCCGATTGAGTAAGTTTGTAAAGGTGAATTATCGGTAATGCCTTGAACCCTATTTCGGCGTTGGATAAGGGCCAAGGGTGTTACATTTAGTGGTATCAGAGCTATAATTTAGTCAGTTCTAGAACTACCATAGAGGATGTTAAAGTTTACTATACATGCTATTATTCGAATGTTGATAGTGTGACATCTCCTAATTATTTAAATTATTTTGAATATAGTAAATGTCTTTCAATCGAGCACAAGATGAGTCAGAGGGAGCCGAAAGCCATGCTCTAGCTTCCATACAATGAGCTATATCTACTAGTAGTAGAAGACTTATGTCTGAAGACGGGAAGAGGCCCGAGCCGCCTTCTTTGATATGATGGATGAATAGTTTGGGGATTATCTAAGGAATTGCCCCAACATACCACGATCGCCCCCGCCCCTAACCAACCTGATGAGGATGTGCCACGAGGTATGGCACAGGTAAGAATCGGTAAGGCCCCTGTAGACAAGCTTAGAAAGTATGGGGTTGAGGAATTCAGAGCGAAAGTCGATGATGATGCTAAAAGTGTTTGAAGTGTGTCGTGTCCCTCTTGAAGGATACTGCATACCACTGGTGGAAGACCGCATCCTCGGTAGTGCTAAAGGAAAATATTACTTGGAATTTCTTCCAAACAGAGTTTAGGAAGAAATTTATTAGCCAACGGTTTTTAGACTCGAAGCGAAAGGAGTTCCTAGAACTCAAACAATGGAACAAGACTGTAGCAGAATATGAGAGAGAGTTCGTACGGCTAAGTCAGTATGCAACTGAATGGGTCCAAACTGAATCAGAAATGTGTAAACGCTTCGAGGAGGGTCTAAATGAGGACATCAAATTGTTGACCGGAATTCTTGAAATATGAGAGTTCGCCGCATTGGCTGATCGGGCCAAGAAGTTAAGGAGCTTAATAACGAAAGAAAGCAAGCAAAGAGAGAGGCTCGAGTTGCGAGCAAAAGGACCAGCGATAAAACACTTTCATTCTCCATGAAGAAAGCTAGGAGCCAGTATGAACGCTCCACTTCATCAGTAGGATATTCGAGTAAAGTGAAGGGCCCTAGACGACGAAGTCAAAAGTCTTCTTCCCCGATGATGACTAGTGTGGGGAGTGTAGATGATCAAAAGCCAAAATGTAATAGCTGCAACGAATTTCACTTTGGAGAGTGCCGAGTAAAAAGTGGTGCACGTTTCAGATGTGGCTCTCTTGACCACTTTCTTAGAGACTGCCCAGATCGAAAGGAAAAAGAAGTGGAAGTAACCCCGAAGTCGAGTGCTCCTATGGCACGAGGTAAACCTCCAAGATACCCTGGAAGTGCTAGTGGCAGTCAAGTCGCAGCTAAAGATACTGCAAGACCAAAGGCTAGAGCCCTGGCAAAAATGTATGCAATACGCGCTCGAGAGGAAGCCTCTGCTCCTGACGTTATCACGGGTACTTTTTCCCTTTTTAATACGAGTATTATTGCTTTAATTGACCCGAGGTTGATGCATTCTTACATTTGCATGAGGTTGGTGTCTAGTATGAACATACCCGTTCGAACCCATTAGGCAAATCATTTCTAGTTGATAAAGTTAGTAAGAATTTTCCCCTGACGACTCATGGTCAATGTTTTCCGGCTAACCTTACGTTGTTACCTTTCGATAAGTTTGATGTAATACTTGGTATGGATTGTTTAGCCTTACATGGTGTAATTTTAAATTGTGGTAGCAAGTATATTAAATTGAAATGCCTAGATGGTAAGATCTTACGGGTTGATTCAAGAGATTTAGGTACTTCGTCAGAGGTGATCACGACAATGGTTGCTCAAAGGTATATGAGAAAAGGGTACGAAGCCTATCTTGCATTTGTACTAAACACTAAGGAAACAAAGTTGAAGATCGAGTCTATGCCAATAGTATATGAGTATTCAGATGTATTCTCGGAGGAATTACCAGGATTACCTCCTGAAAGAGAAATTGAGTTTGGTATTGAATTGGTGCCAGGGACAGCTCCCATCTCTATTGCTCCATACAGAATGGCCCCAACCGAACTAAGAGAATTAAAAGCACAGTTGCAAGAGTTGATGGATAAAGGATTTGCAAGGCCAAGTTTTTCACCTTGGGGTGCCCTCGTGTTGTTTGTAAAGAAGAAAGATGGTTCAATGAGCTTATGTATTGATTATTGGCAACTGAATAAGGTAACCATAAAAAATAAGTATCCTTTACCAAGGATTGATGATTTATTCGATCAGTTGAGAGGAGCCACTGTGTTCTCTAAGATAGACTTGAGGTCTGGCTACTATCAGTTGCGTGTGAAGGAATCAGATGTGCCAAAGACAACTTTCAGGATGAGGTATGGTCATTACGAATTTCTTGTTATGCTGTTTGGGCTGACGAATGCACCGGCTGTATTTATGGATCTAATTAATAGGATCTTTCGGCCATATTTGGATAAGTTTGTTATTGTGTTCATTGACGACATCTTGATTTATTCCAAAGATGAGATAGAACATGCGAAGCACCTGAGAAATGTATTGTAGACTTTTCGAGAAAAACAATTGTATGCTAAGTTTAGCAAGAGTGAATTTTGGCTCCAAGAAGTTGGATTTTTGGGTCATATTGTTTCGGGTGAAGGCATCCGAGTTGATCCAAGTAAAATCTCTGCTATTGTTGATTAAATTCGCCTAAAAATGTAATTGAGGTTAGAAGCTTTTTGGGCTTGGCCGGTTACTATCAAAAGTTTGTAAAAGGATTTTCTATGATAGTGACTTCGATGATGAGGTTGCTACAGAAGGATGTTAAGTTTGAATGGACGGAAAAGTGTCAGTAAAGTTTTGAGAAATTAAAGACATTACTGACTGATGCTCCTGTTTTAGTGCTACCTGAACCGGGAAAGGAATTTGTGGTCTACAGTGATGCATCCTTAAATGGATTGGGTTGTGTGCTTATGCAAGATGGCAAGGTGATAGCCTATGCTTCATGGCAATTGAAGCCTCACGAGAAGAATTATCTGACCCATGACCTAGATCTTGCTGCGATTGTTTTTGCCTTGAAGATTTGGAGGCATTATTTATATGGTGAAACATGTTGTATCTTTACAGACCACAAGAGTCTGAAGTGCTTGATGACTCAAAAATAATTAAATTTGAGATAGAGGAGATGGTTAGAATTAATTAAGGATTATGATCTGATCATTGACTACCACCCGGGAAAGACGAATGTGGTCACCGACGCTCTAAGTAGAAAATCCTTATTTTCTTTAAAAGCCATGGATACTCATTTGACATTGCTTGATGATGGTTCGGTCTTGGCAGAGCTGGAGGCTACGCCGACATTTCTGCAGGAAATTCATGATGCTCAGTTTAGTGATGGTGACTTGCAAGCAAAAAGGGCTCAATGTGAGTCAAGGACTGAATCAGATTTCTGGATTAGTCTTGATGGATGTTTGATGTTCAGAGAGAGAGTATGTGTACCTAAAGGCGATGAACTTATCCGAAAAATATTGCAAGAAGCACATAGTAGCCGTTTGTCTATTCATTTGGAAAGTACCAAAATGTACAACGATTTGAAGAAAATGTATTGGTGGAACAGTATGAAAAAAGATATTTCTGAGTTTGTGTCAAGATGTCTGGTATGTCAACAAGTTAAAGCTAAACATCAAGTGCCTTCAGGTTTGTTACAACCTGTGATGGTTCCCGAATAGAAGTGGGATAGAGTTACCATGGACTTCGTGACAAGATTGCCTTTGACTCCGAAAAAGAAAAATGCCATATGGGTCATAGTGGATAAGTTGACCATGTCGGCTCATTATATTTCGGTAAGGACAGATTATTCCCTTGATAGACTGGCCAACTTATACGTTTCTGAGATAGTAAGATTGCACGGAGTACCATTATCGATTATTTCAGACAAAGACCCAAGGTTCACTTTGAGATTCTAGAAAAAGCTACAGGAAGCCTTGGGGACGAAGTTGAGTTTTAGTACAGCTTTTCACCCTCAGACCGATGGTCAGTCTGAGCGGACGATTCAGATTCTTGAAGATATGTTACAATGTTGCATCCTCGAATTTCAGGGTAGCTGGGAAAAATACTTGCCATTGGTAGAATTTGCCTACAACAATAGTTTCCAAATAAGTTTGAAAATGGCACCTTATGAGACCTTGTATGGCAAGAAGTGCTGAACTCCATTATACTGGACAAAACTTAAAGAAAATCAGATTCATGGAGTGGATCTGATTAGGGAAACTAAAGAAAAAGTTAAAGTAATACAAGACTATTTAAAAGCGGCATCGGATAGGCAAAAGTCTTATGCTAATCTGAAAAGAAAAGAGATTGAATTCCAAGTTGGAGACAGAGTATTCTTGAAGGTGTCTCCATGGAAAAAGGTGTTGAGATTTGGTCGGAAAGGTAAACTGAGTCCGCGATTTATCGGACCTTACAAGATCACTGAAAGGATTGCACCATTAGCCTATCGCTTGGCATTGCCACCCGAATTGGAAAAGATTCGCAACGTGTTCCATATATCTATGTTAAGACAATATCAATCAGACCCCTCTCATGTGATTTCACCAGAGGAGATTGAGATTAGACCAGACATGCCTTACAGAGAGGAACCAGTTAAGATTTTGGCCCGAGAGGTTAAACATTTGAGAAATAAAAGTGTGACTTTAGTAAAGGTTCTATGGCACCAACATGGTGTGGAAGATGCTACGTGGGAACCAAAAGAAACCATGAGAAACCAATATCCGAACCAGTTTACTGGTAAGACTTTCGGGGACGAAAGTCCCTAAGGGGGAGAAATGTAACATCTCGAAATAGGGCCTAGTCGGAACAGTGGATTCGAGACCACAAATCTGATACCAAAATATTAATTTTATGATTATTAGAAGACCTAGAATATGAGATTATGCATGTGTTAAAGTTTCATGAAGAAATTCCTTGAGTAAGGTGTCCAATTGGAAATTAGGGACTAAATTGAATAAATTGCAAAACTTGGATTCTAGAAGCAATTTGTATGAAATTTCTTTAGATTATAAATTAGAAGGTCTTAAAGAGAAATTTTCCCAATTTCTAAGTTTTTCGACAAAAATGGACTTGCATGGATGAAATTTTAAATAAAGGACTTAAAGGCATTTTGGTCATTTGGCAATTTAATGAAATAAAATGGGAAAAAGAAGGCAAAAATCAGCCATTCTTCTTTCTTGTTCAGCCGAAATTCTCAAGTCACCATAGCTAGGGTTTTCAACTTTTCAAGCTCAATAGTAAGTGCTCCCAAGCCCCGTTATTAATGTTCTTTGTATTTTTGAAATCCCGGTAGCTTGATCTTTCCATTTCTACCCATATTTCATGCTAGGGTTCATGTTTAAAAATTTACCCATGCATGAATTGCTTGTATTTTGGTGGATTATGGAGGGGAATGAAAGTTGAAGGTGTGTTAAACATCTTTTCTTAGGTAATTTTCATGAAAAACCCCTAAAGGGACCTTTTTGCAAAAGTTGTTAAATATGTGGTAGAAATGTGAAAATAATGGAAAATTTGGGCTGCCATATAAGGGGAAAATGCTCGGCTAGGCTTGGGTAAGATAGAAATTCCATGTGTTTCACTATACGAGCCTAAGGACTAAATCGTAAAAATGTCAAAGGTTAGGGGCAAAACAGTCATTTGGATCGGGGGTAGAAATTAAACTTGAAAAGTGTAATGTAGTGAATTAATGATATAATTTTGTTGTTATAGACCCCAAGGAACAAATTTCGGAGGTCGATCGAGGTAAACGCAAGGTTTCGGAATAATCGAAACACAGCTCCAAAGCGAATACCAGGTAAGTTCGGATAACTCGAAGTAAACCTATAACATGCATATTTGTATGTTTTGTGAATGCATGATAATTGCATTGTTGATGGCATGAAAATGCATGAAATGCATCTTTAATAATGAATTGTTGGATAATGTCTCGGTTGAGGTTGAAAAGGGAATTCGATGGATAAACCATGGTTTACATGAGACGTAAGATCCTGCATGTGTTGCAGAAAATGATATAGTCTGGACTGGTAATCCGAAGATCTAAAATATAAAAAGGATCTAGCTTGGACTGGTGTTCCTTGAGTGATCGAGCCTCCCGAAGAATATGTGTGCATTGTGGATTTAGCCTAGACGGGTAATCTGATTATGAATTTAGCCTGGACTGGTAATTCAGATCCGAGCTCATTAAGGGTGTTTGTCGTTATAAAAGATTTAGCCTGGACTGGTAATCCCGACATCACCTTATGAGCCTATATTATGGGGGATTTAGCCTGGACTGGTAATCCCGCCGTAAGATGTGAAGTTCGCGGGAGTGCATACTGAAACAATCATTCGTACGAATTGATGGTAAATGGATGATCCATCGAGATTTCCTAGAAACTCAATGGGACTATCACAAGGAATATTTATAGATGATACGTTAAATGATGAGCTAATCTAAGATGAATTACATGGTACATTGTTATGTAACTAACTCAATGGTTGAGTGCATGTGATAGGGAAACTATCCTATGCTTGTTGGTTTCATTGCCTAATATGATTGCATCCTAAATCATCGGTAAGTTTACTTTCCAATTATACGAGCTTACTAAGCATGTAAATGTTTACCCTTCTCTTTTCCCCTGCTTTTCAGAGGTCGAGGACTCATAAGGATTAAAAGACAATTGGAGAGTCAACACACTATCAACTAGACAAGCTTTGGTATAAAGACATTTCTATTTTGTCCAATGGCATGTATAGGATTTTTGAGTATTTTGTTATATATGTCATTTGATTTACCTAGTGAAGGCATGTAAAAATATGTTTATCTTTTTTGGTAAATGGCCATGGGAATTGGCTCATTTTGAAGTAGGTTATGCCCTACAAATCTATGCATGTTTATATTTATATGCGATGGCTTAGTTATAATTGGCAATGAGTTATAATAAGGGGCCAATCTTAATATGTCAAGCAGACATATAAATCATTAAATGTAAGATAAGAATTAACTTAGGATGTATGAAACCAATGACATGAGGTTCATATGCAATGAGGTTAATCAAAGTTTCATATTTACAAATGGATAATTTGGTCCAAATATGCACTATAGTAATTTATAAGTGTAATTGGCTAGTAGAGGATGACTTAAGGCTTGGAAAATAGCCTAACAAGGTCTACATGGGTAGACACACGGGTGCGTGTCTAGGCCGTGTGTGACACACGGGCGTGTGTCTAGGCCATATGTGACACATGAGCTTCTCCCATGGGTTTTTGCTATGACCGTGTGTCCCCTGCACCTGAAATTTTAAGTCAGCTTTGAGCACGGGCTGAGCACACGGGCGTATGCCTTCGCCATGTTTATTTATCAGAATGGTGAGGTTGAAGTTAGTGTAGCACACGGGCTAAGCCCATGGACGTGTGCCTTGGCCGTGTTGCATACTGGAAAAAGGACACGGGCGTGTTCTAAGCCCCACAGGCGTGTTACACTTCAACTAAGGGAAAATTTCCTAAAGTGCCCCAAGTCAATCGAACAATTTCGATTTTGTTCTGTACTACCCCTAGGAGTGTTTTTAGGCCTCGGAGGCCTGTATTAGAGACAAAGTGTACACATTTGAAAAGTGTTAAATCACGAGCGAAATTTAGTAACCCGATTGAGTAAGTTTGTAAAGGTGAATTACCGGTAATGCCTCGAACCCTATTCCGGCGTCGGATACGGGCGAGGGGTGTTACAAATACACATGAATTAACAATTGGTACAATATTTTGAAAAGATCCGAAAAATATTGATTAATCGAATCGAAAGATTAACATGGGATAATTGTACAACATAAATACAAGATCTAACCATTAAAATTAAGTGTACTTACCGATCTTTGGCAAAGATAACAGATACTATTTGATGACAAATCTAAATGTCGTTAGAAACTAATGAATAGGGGACGGTTCGTTAAAGGAAAAAGATTCGACAGTACAAAGGTTATGGTGCAAGAATAAGGGAAAAGAAAAGAAAAAGGTGGAAAGCTAATTCTAATAGAATTTTGAAAAGAGGAAATTTCATGATCAAAATAGGGAAAATCTGCTTTAATAGTTAGAGTTTGTAAACCCTAGGGGTAGTGCTAGTCAATTACCTGAGGCTTGTCAAAATTCAGAAAAATAGAAGGGAATAAAGGGCTTGAACTTGGGTCTCTAGAATGGATTATCTACACTTAACCGTTAAGCCTATAACTCATTTCGTACTTAATCTATATTCTTAACCGTACATATATCAGGGTGTGACAACTCTCCCCTCCTTAAAAGAAATTTCGTTCTCGAATTTTACCTGATTTGAACAGATAAAGATCTTGTTGATGAATCGAGTCTTCTGGTTCCCACGTGGCCTCCTCAATTCCATGGTTCTGCCACAAAACATTAACCAATGGAGTTCATTTCCATCTCAAAACATTTACAACACGATCTAGAATTTGTACATGCTCTTCCTCAAAGGATAAATCCGATATCACCTTAATCTCCTCGATCAGAATAATGTGAGAAGGGTTAGATCAGTGCTGTCTCAATATGGAAACATGGAACACATCATGGATATGGTCCAGTTCAAGAGGTAATTCTAACTGATACGCCACTAGACCAACCCTCTTAAGAATTCGGTAGGATCCAATGAACCTAGGGCTAAACTTGCCCTTTCGTTTGAACCTCAAAACTTTCCTCCATTGTGACACTTTCAGAAAAACTTGGTCTCAGACACTGTACTCAATGTCCTTCCTTTCTAGGTCCGCATACGACTTCTGTGTATCTGAACCTATTTTCAATCTATCCTAAATTAATATGATTTTCCCCTCAGACCCAAAACTTTCCTTTCACTTAGCTCAGTCCAACATAGTGGTGTTTGGCACTTAAGACCATACAAAGCCTTATAAAGTGTCATACGTATACTTGATTAAAAACTATTATTGTAGGATAATTCAGCCAGATATAAGTGCTCCTCCCAACTACCTTGAAGTCAATAATGTAGCCCCTTAACATATCTTTCAAGATCAAAATAACCCACTCAGACTGTCCATCAATTTGTAGATGGAAGGTCGTACTAAAATCCAAAAGAGTACCTAGTCCCTCATACAGCTTCTTCCAAAATCGAGATGTAAAACAAGGATATCAATCTAAAATAATTGATAGTGGTACCCCACGCAGTCTCACAATCTGTAAAATGTATGACTTAGCTAGTATATACAATGAGTAATCCGTATGAACAGGTAAGAAATGAGCTGACTTAATCAACCTGTCCACTATTACCCAAATCGAATATTTCTTAGTAAGTGCTAAGGGTAACCCGTTAACAAAGTCGATGGTCACTGGCTCTAATTTCCACTCAAGAATTTTAATCGGTTGCAATAACCCAGAAGGAAATTGGTGTTCTACTTTTACTTGCTAACACATCAAACAGTTCACTACAAAATCTGTCACTTCTCGTTTCAGACCAGACCACCAGTATAGTTCCCTTAAATCTTGTTACATCTTATTCCCTCCAAGATACATAACATAAGGGTTACTATGTGCTTCCCAAAGAATGAACTATATCAGACCTTTATCATTCAGCACACAATACCTCCCTCGAAAACACAGAATACCTTCGTCATTGAACCCCAAATCCTTAGTCTTACCATCCTCAACCTACTTAATCTATGGCAACTAGGACACATCTAATGGTTGTTTATCCTTAGTCTCATTGACCAATATGGGATTCACTTGAAACTATGCCAGTAAGCTTCCATCATCCACCAGACTCAACCTAGCAAACATTGCTCTTAGATCATTGTCTACCTCCTACTCAGAGCATCCGCCATAATGTTAGCTTTTTCCAATATGATACTTGATCACACAATCGTGATCTTTTAATAATTTAATCCATCTCTATTGTCTCAAGTTCAACTCTTTTTTGGTGAGAAGATACTTAAGACTCTTGTAATCCTTGTAGATATAGCACTTCTCACCATACAGGTAGTGCCTCTAGATTTTTAGTGCAAACATCACGATTTCCAAGTCTAAATAATGAGTCGGATAGTTGCACTCATGCGGTTTCAACTACCTTAATGCATAGGCCACTACTTTTTCATCTCATATTAACACATATCTAAGGCCAGTGTAAGATGCATCACTATACACTACATACTCATTTCCCAACTCAAGTTGAATCAACACTGAAGCTTGAATTTGGTCATCCGTCCATTTAAAAGGAGCATTCATTCTTAACAACTTAGTTAAAGGAGTAACAATCAAAGAAATCCCTTTAATAAACCTCCGATAACACCCAGCTATACCAAAGAAACTCCATATCTTAAAAACATTTTTTGGTTGTTTCCATTCTAGAATAGCCTCTATCTTTTTTTGAATTTACTCGAATACCTTTAGTAGATACCACATGACCCAGAAACATTACTTCCTTAAGCCAAAAGTCACACTTACTCAGTTTCACATAGAACTTATTTTCTCAGAGAATTTGCAGAATCACCCTAAGATGTTCATCATATTCAGTTTCAGATTTAAAATAAACCAAGATGTCGTTGATAAACAAAATGACGAATTGATCAAGAAATGATGGAATACTTTGTTTATTATATCAATAATGTGGCTTAAGCATTGGTTAATCCAAAAGGAATCACAAGGAACTTGTAATGATCATACCGAGTCCTGAATGCAGTCTTGGGCACATCTGATTCATTCACCTTTAATTGATAGTACTCAGACCTCGAATCAATTTTAGAGAATATCGTTGCACCTCAGAACTGGTCAAACAATTCATCGATTCTCGGTAGTGGATACTTATTCTTAAAAATCAACTTATTTAGCTGCTGATAATCAATACATAGCCTTAAAGAACCCTACTTCTTCTTGACAAATAAAATCAAAGCTCTACAAGGAAAAAACACTGGGTCTTATAAAACCATATCCAGAAGCTCCTGAAGTTGGACTTTCAACTCTTTAAGCTTCTTAGGTGTGATGCGGTCGGGAGTAATGGACATTGAAGCAATTACAGGCAACAACTCAATTCCAAATTCAACCTCACAATCTGGAGGTCACCCTGGCAATTCCCCGGGAAAAACATATGGAAACTCTTTAATGAACAGATACTATCTATAGTTGCGCTGCTAGCACTCATATCCAGCCCATAAGCTAAATAGGCTCACACCCCTTCCGAACTAGTTTCTCTACTACCATAATGAAGGTCACATTAGATAAATAATTTTTTCATTCACCTACCATGACGATCTCATTACCCTCAACTATTTTCAAGGTCACTCTCTTAATGGCACAGTCCAAACTAACTGGATCTTCAACCAACCAATCCATTCCTAGAATTAAATCAAACTTACCGAAAGGCAATTTCATTAGATCAGCCGAAAACACTACACCCTAAACTTCTAACAGACATCTTTTGTAACACCCCTTACCCATATTCGATGCCGAAATCGGGTACAAGGCATTACCGGACTTATCACACAAACTTACATATAATTCCGAGTCATCAATTTGCGTCCAAATTAAAACTTTTTACATTCCATCATAAAGTCCCTAATACGAACCTACGACGCCCAAAACATGTTTTGGAAGTGGTTTGGGACTAAACTGGGAACTTTAGAAAATTCTACAACACTTAGAAAAAATTTTCACCAAACAAGGGTCACACGCCCGTGTGGATATTGGACACGCTCGCGTCCTTAACCCATTTAACTCTCTATTTTTCACCCAAGAACAAATTGAAGACACACGGCCAAGTCACACTCCTGTGTGCCAGGCCATGTGGTCGATTTAAAAATTATGATTTTTTATAAAATAGGTACAGACTTCACACGCCTAGGACACACACCCGTACCTGAGGCCATGTCATCCACATGGCTGAGACACATTCCCGAGTCTCTGCTCGTGTGCTCAATCCTGAGCATTTTGTTTTGCAAAATTAGGGTGCAAGGGACACACAGCCCAAACACATGCCCGTGAAGCAGACCGTGTGTCACACACGGCCTAGACACACGCCCGTGTGTCTACCTATGCAGACAAAAATAAGACTATTTACCAAGCCATTTTGCCACCCTTTGATGCACACACCTACACAACACAACATAGTACCAATTCAAGCTTTTACATACAACCAAATCAGCCACAACCAAGACATCAACATATCATTCCCATACTACCATTTATCATACACAAACATCACATACTTACCAACTCAACTCGAGTAAAATCCCACACCCATGAAAGATACCATCATATAGATTACTTATACCAATAGAAGCCAATTTCAAATGGCCTTATACAAAATGGACTTTCAAACAATAATAGCCAACACATTTGGCCAAATCAATTATGACACATAACAAAATGACCAAGTCCCCTATACATGCCATAACTCAATGTTAAAATCATTGGTACCAAAATAATTGGTGATAGTATGAGTGGATCTCTGATAGTCTCCAATCCCCAAGCTAGCTTGGTGACACTATAATATAAGGGAAAGGAAGGGAGTAAGCTATAAAGCTTAGTAAGTTCCTATGCAAATAATAAACATCATAGCCACACATTAAACATAAAATTAACATAATGAAATTTGACATGGAGTTTATTAAAATCTTATAGGCATAACTTACTCAATCACCACTTTACCGAGGTTTCACCACATATCGAGCTCATTACGTATGAGTTTTATCTACATATATGTACCAACTCGTAACATAACCATAGTCTTTCACAACTTTGACATTCCTGTTGAACACTCGAAATATTAACGGATACTCGAAAATCTTACACATAAGTGCCATATATGTAGCCAAAGCTACTTCACATCTTATAATACATATATGCTCGTTTTCGAGCCATTCACGGGCTTGCTCACACAAGCTGTCAGTCAGGACGTAACTACACAATGCTGCTCACACAAGCTGTCAGGTATCGACAACATATGCCGACATACCCAGCCACTGGTAGGACGTACGATACCAGCACTCGGATCATATAAACACATGGGTTCCTAGTGACATGTCACACGTATCGTATCCTATTTTATTCCTAAGGCTCAACCGGGAATTCTCGCTTGTCGGAACTTTGTCGAATACGTCCAAAGAGTTAATCACAATTCATACAATATCAAAGCATTTAAAACATAAATATAACAATGCATTATTTACATACGAACTTACCTCAGTACAAAAAAAATAATAGAATTTGACCTAATCGTTAAACACTTTATTTTTCCCCCGATCTAGGTCCGAACCTCATTTTTATTGATCTATAATGAAAATTTTAACTTATTTAATACACACATTGTTCAATTCAATCCAAAAATCATATTATGGAAAAATTACATTTTTGCCCCTAATGTTTCACATTTTTTTACAATTTAGTCCCTAGACTCGTAAAATGATTTTCATCCAATTTCTTCATTGCCCAAGCCTAGAAAAATCTTTATCATACTCATACCAGCCCACATTTTTCATTTAATCACACTTTTTTAACTCATTTTTTGTAACTTTTACAAAAAGGTCCTTTTTTACATTTTTACCGAAAATCACTTAGCAAAAGTTGTTTTTCTAACAACAAACATGCATTTTCTACCATTAGCCATCAAAATACACACATGTCTAACATGATTCAAACCTTAGACCTTAATCATACCTCAAATTAGTGCTAGAAATAGGTAGATTGAGTTATAACGACTTCAAAAATGTAAAGAACATTAAAAACAGGGCAAGAACAGACTTACAATCGAACTTGGAAGATGAAAAAACCATAGCTATGTCTTCCTATTGTAAATTTTGGCCAAGGGGTAGAAGATGAGCAAAAATTGGCTTTTATTTTGCTTATTAATTCATTTATTAACCAAATGACCAAAATGCCCCTAACTTAAAACATAAAAATTCTTGCTTCATGTCCATTTTTGTCCACCAACTTAAGTAATGGTCTAATTACCATCTAAGGACCTCTAACCTAAAATTTCATAGTAATTAGACATCTCTAACTTATAGAACTCAAGTTTTGCACTTTTTACAATTTAGTCCTTTTTGCTAAATTAAGTGCTCAAACGTCAAAATTTTCGAACGAAATTTTCACAGGATCATTTGCATAAAACTTTAGACCATAAAAATATAATAAAAATAAAGTTTTTTACGTCAGATGCGTGGTCTCAAAACCACTGTTCTGACTAGACCCAAAATCGGGTTGTTACATCTTTTATAGATTTTGTTTACAACAACCTATTGTCCCAGAGGGCTAACTACAATAACTTCATTAGCAGTTTTCTCTACCCCAGTACCCAATTTATTAGTCATATCATAGGAAACATATGAATGGGTAGATCCTATATTAATTAAGGAAAAATACGAAACAAAATGGATGGTAAAAGTAACAGCTATGATGTCAGACGCGTCTTTGTCCTCACGGCATCTAGTGGAATATACAGAGTCGATTGTCTAGCTTCAATTTGGTTCGCACCTTGTCCCAGTGCTCGTTGTCCCTAACTACCAGTTGTAACAATATTTACAACCTTATTCTGACCTCGGCCCTTTAGAGGTAACTGACTAGTTTTCTGATTCTGAGTCGGATCTTGCATCTGATCGACCCAACGAGGACAATCTTTTATTCTATGCTCAACCAACCCACATATTAGAAAAACACCCAAAGTCTTCCAACACTCGTTCGGATGACACTTATCACAATATGAAAATTTAGAGTCCTACTCCCAGAACCCGCTACAATAACCCCTTGCTACGGTCTGCCCTCTCTGACCCGTTTCAAGGGACAGAAAGTCAAACCAATGGGACCAGAATCCTTTTTAATCAGAACCTTATTTTTCTCCCGTTGTTCACATTCCAAACGCTTAATTTCCTCCACAATCTTATTTTTCTCCATTAGAGTCTCAAATACTCTTTCCTAGTGTAGAGCAACCTGAATCTTGAAGTCCTAACGCAGTCCATCTTCAAACCTCATAGATTTATCTTGCTCAGTTGTAACCATACCTCAAGTATAACGGCTCAGCCTTAGAAATTCAGCCTCATATTCAACCACAGTCTTATCTCCCTTTTTTAACTCAATGAACTTGAGTTTGCGGGTATCTACATAACTTATGCCCACATACTTTTTCTGGAAAGCCTCCTGAAAATATTCTCAGGTCAATTGTTCAGCCTTTGTACCTCTCACAATAGACTGCCACAAACGGTAGGTCTCATCTCTTAAGAAGGACATAGTTTCCTTTAATTTTTGTTCTAGAGTACATTCCAGATCCTCTAGAATCCTTTTAGTGGTCTCCATCTAGTACTTTGCCAAAGTAGGGGTCATTCTAAATACACCCTTGAATAATTTAGCCCTATTAGACTAGAGCCTCTCAGTAACAGATCAAGGATTCTCAAATCCAGCTTGAGCTCCAAAAACCTTCTGAAAAACCTTCAGCATTGCTTGGGATACTGCATCATCACCATTATCATAACCTCCACCACCAATGGTAGATGAATCCTCTACGTAATCTTCCTTAAGAATTGGGGTTTCATCTTGAGTGGTAGGCAGCTTAACAAGAACGACTCTACGTGGCCTACCTCTACCACATCTGCCTCAAGTGCTCATAATGAATTCTTGAAGATTTAGAGTTTAGAGTATATCTACATTTCAAAAGTATGAAAATTAATTAGAAGTCTTTCTATCTAAAGTAAATCTAAATTTTTCAAATAGAAGTTCAAGCATTAGCTATTTTTCCTAAGTGTTTATTGTCTAAAATTTACAGTTTTTAGTCTAAATTTTGTGATAGGGAATGAGAGTGGAGAAAGCAGAAGATGGATCGATTTCAAGTTGTTCGACTCAAGAAGGAAAGATTTGGATGTGACCTGAAAGGAAGAAACAAAATAAATTTAGAAAATAACAAAGGAAATAAGAAAAATAAGAAAATTTTAAAAAAATAAACAATAAATATTCAAAATAATAACTAAATAGTAAAAATATATATTAAAGTAAAGTGGAAGATGGAACAATAAACCGATGGATATGATAGATAAAAGGATAAATCCTTTTGATATATAAATCTCAACAAACTCAATTAATGGCTCTAATCAACCCTCCAAAAATAACTCATAACAAATTGAAGGGTAAAGAATGTATTCTCATGACTCCTTGAAGAAAATCGAAAAGAAAACTACTTTTAAAAATCATAAGAAAGAAATCTTGCACAAAGAAACAAACTCCTAGAGTTAAAAACTTTATTAATGAAAGGAATTGTCTGCTTAATAAATAATGAAGAAGCCTTTATATAGGTTAGGTAAGTACATCCAAATAAAACTCTAAATTATACTAAAACTCTAATTAATCTAAATAAGAAGTTGTTTTAAACAAAACTTTCTTGTTAACATAAAACTTCTAAATAACTTAAAATACTTAATAATTATAAAAAATTCGTAATAAATAATAATAAAATAATAAGAGCTAATAAATATCATATTTGGCTTATATATAAAAAAAATTAAGCCTAAAACCCAAACCCAATATGATTTGAACTCGAATTAAAAGTCTAAAATTCATAATTCCCGTCATAATCCTGTCTAGAAATTTTGCTCGCGCAATCTTCACTAACATGGTCATAACTTGAGCTCCCAAACTCAAAATCGAATGATTCAAAATGCATTTCGACGATAAGAGATCGATCTTCGACTTCCATGAGACTTACCAACCCAAAAATGTCTAGATCCCATCCAAAAAGTTGTCACAAGTCTCTTGATTTCCTAAACTTGAAAATTGGCAACTTCGGTGAATGAAATTTAATAAATTTCACCCCATCCATGCATGTATCAGTTTGACTACAGTTTTCAGAAATAAAAGTTCTAAGTTAGGATCGACATTGAAGTCTCGATTTCAAGTTTTTTGAAGGAAATCATTTTAAAAGTTTGTGGCATAATTTTTCCCAAAATACCCCTTTTTAAGACATGCATGTAGACTCATTTAAAAAATCCACAATCCAAGTTTTGAACAACCTAGCTCTAATACAACCAAATGTAACCTTTCTAACTTGAATTAGACGTTATAGCTGGATTCTGAAGGCTACATTGGCCACCGAAATGACCTAATAAAATTATTGGAGTTTTGAAATAGTCATTTTTAAAACATTTGCCTACATTTCAAGAAAAGAAAAAAAAACTTAGCGTGATATCTCTTTTTCACTAAATGATACAAATTTTAAGAAAAATGATTTGATTTTAATGTTGATTTCGCAAAATTTGTATTCCCATCTATTTACTACTCAAAAACTCATCCATAATATTGCAGCAAAAAGGTGATAATCGACAGGGTTTCTATTTAAAAATCATATTTCATGCATCTTTAATTAAATTCCAATATTCAATAACCTAACTAACTTAAATGTCATGCATGCCAAAATTAACCCAAAATTTAGGTCTCATGACATAGTTCAAATAAAACAATATGATTCCCAAATAATAGAAAATATAAATAATATATCTAAAATACTTTTATTGAAAAAAAAACTATCCGAGACAAGCCATCCGAATGCTGAGTTGGTGCCCTAACCTTATGGGTTATCTGTAAAGAATGAAATTAAATGGGAGAGCTTAAGAAGCTCAGTGTGAGTCTATGCACATGAAAATCAGTGCAAAACAGTAGACATGACATACAAATTAACAGTTCTTAGAACAATCACAATCGTATAGTAATATAGAGTTTGTCAAATTATTTGAGCATACTTATGAATGTCAATGCAATTCGTGTTTAATAATAATAGTTCCTACCCATTCTCCGCTACATATCATAGTAAGAGTTTCTTAGAACTCATCCATCCCTACACACACATTGTGGATAAACCACCATTAATTATAGATGAACTACCAGTAAAATTGTGGGTAAACCACCAGTATTTTTTTATGAAAAGATTGCAGATTAACTGCAAGTAAGTTGTGGATAAACCACCAATATTTGCAAATCTAAAACTGTCAGTACTTCCCCCTTTCAAATCATCCCAATCCCCATGCTACGCAACATGGCATGCTAATAAGAGTACAATATAGAAACAATAGTCATGCTTATCATGCAATCAGTTTAATAGTAGCAGTAGGCATGCTAAAAATGTAATCAGTAATACAGAAGCAATGACAACAGTAACAGATTATCAAGTATTCGATGATGGTAGGCATGTACCAATCACACATCATAAATATAACAATAATGATTCAGTCAATCAAATCACATATTCCAAAATATTCATAATATCAGGGTCTCAATTGAGTGTAAAAAAACCCTAAAAAAATTTTGGAGACCATAGAAGGACTAAACTGTACAAATCATAAATTTCTAGGCAAAATTATAAAACAAGGGTCACATGGTCTTGTAGTCAGGCCACTGTGTGGAAGGGGGTTCATGATCGTGTGGCAGGCCGTGTAACAGGTTGAGGTCGTGTGATTCACGAACTAAACTAAGATTTACAAGTGCACATGGTCGTATGGTCCTCTTGTGTTATCCACATGCCCTTGTGGGAAACCGTGTGGCCCTAAAACTACACACGATTTACCATCGATTCGCTTGGTAAAGAACACCTTTCACGATGAGTCCAATCGACAACCCTCACAATCAATTTTGATCTAATTCACTCCGATCCATTCCTTGAATGACAAATACACATGAATTAACAATTGATGTCAAGATTTTGACAATATCTGAAAAAGATTGATTAATCGAACTGAAAGATTAACGCGGGATAATTGTACAATAGAAATACAATAACTAACCATTAAAACAAAGTGAACTTACTTATGTTTGGCAAAGATAACGGATATTATTTGACGAAAGTTCTATACACTATTAGAAACGAATGAACAGGGGACTATTCATTAAAGGAAAAAGACTCGACAACACAAAGGTGAAAATATGATGCAAGAATGGGGGAAATAAAAGAAAAAGATGGAAAGTTAATTTTACTAGAATTTTGAAAAAAGGCAATGTTAAGATCAAAATAGGAAAAAGATGCTTAAATAGCTAGGGTTTGTAAACCTTAGGGGTGGTACAAGTAAATTACCCAAACTTGTCGAAATTCATAAAAATAAAGGGGAAAGAGAGGCTTGAACTTGGGTCTCTAGGATAGATTCTCTACACTTAATCATTAAGCCTATAACTCATTTCATGCTTAATATATATTCTTAACCGTACATATATCGAGTTGTGACAATAAATGTTCAATCTTTCGATAATTTCAAGTGGGTTTCCCTAATTCGATAATAACTTTTTTTTAAGCTTCATTGATTTATCTCTAGAAAATAAGGATTGTAGCTTTTTTATGATCAATTAGGATTTTATACAATATTTATTTATTTATTTATTAAATAATTATGGGATATTAATTTTGTATGAGATTCCTAACATCGTGACTAGATAGTAATTTTTAAAGGTTGACTAATACAACTCATTGAAGAAATTAGAATTGATTTTATTTATAATCATGATTTTCTTGAATATTGATTAAAAATTAAACAATTTTATTTAGAAATTGTATTGTTAGTGTGATTATTGTGAATCATGTGTTTGAAAATTTGATATATTGTATTCTCATGATAACGATAAGTAATTAAGTGATTTTTATTTTTGTAAAACAAAATTACTAGTTATATGTTAATTCTGTGAACACATTAATATGTTTAAGACTTAGATTTAATTATTCTAAATGTTTGACAGTGGCAAAAAAATATTTTTAAAAAATAAACTATAAAGTGGAAAATAAAAAAATATTATATATTAGTTCATATGAATTTTATAAACATTTTAATTTTTTTAAAAATATCCCATGATTCAAATTTTTTGGGTGTAAAGAACATGGAGATAGAATTATAGGTATTAAAATTCAAATGATAGAAAGTATTAGGGGTGAGCAAAACTCGATTCGACTCAAAAAATAAAAAAAAAAACTCGAATTTCGAGTTAAACAAATTGAGTTATTCGAGTTAGTCGAGTCAACTCGATTTTTTTTAAATTTCGAGTTCGAATTGAGTTGAGTTTTCGAATTTGAATAACTCGAATAATTCGAATATCAAACTATAATATTTTACATTTTTACCCTAAACTCCCAAATCCTTTTACTTTTCCATCAAAACTTTTACTCCTTTCCACTTTCTCTCCAAAACTTTTACTCTCCTCCCATCCCAACCCCCAATCTACCCAAAATCCATTTCCCACCAAAATTTTACTCTTTCATTTATTTTTTCTCAAAATTTTACTCCCCAAAACCCTCAATTTTTTTTATTTTTTCCCAAAATTTTTACTCCCTCCCACTTTCCCCCTAAAACTTTTACTCACTTCCCATCTCACCTCCCATCTACCTCAAACCCATCCCCCCCCTCAAACAAATTTTTTTTTTAATATTTTCCCTCCAAAATTTTACTCACTCCATTAACTTTTTCTCAAACTTCTATTCCTCAAAACTTTTTATTTTCCCCCTAAACATTTACTTCTCACCCTTTACTCTCAAATAAAAAATCAAAATTATACAAAAAAAAATCACTAAACATAAATAGTAATAATTTTATTTATATATAGTATTTGTATTATTAAATTAAATTTCACATTTTATATTATTTATATTGTTGAATTGTTTAATAATATTGAATATTTTTATTAAAATTGATTATTAATTATGCCATAAAATATTCGTGTTAAAATTTTATATTGGTATCAATTTCACATTTTATCTTTAAAATAACTTTTATTAAAAAATCACATTTTTACATTTAATATGTTTTTTAATTCTAAAATACATAGTGACAAGAATCTGAAAATAATTGAAACAACTAAGCAAGCAAAGAAGTTAACCCATATATAAAAAATTAATAAATAAATTATGAGGTGATGAAATTTAATAAAAAAATTGATTAAGGTGGACAAATTTTATTATGATAGGTGACAGTGGTTACAAGAATCTAAAATTATTTTTTAAAATTTAACTCGAACAAATATATTTGATTCGATTCGATTCGAATTCCATCTCACTCGGCTCGATTCGAGAAAATTTCAAATCAAATTAGGATGATAAAATATGATTCGTCAACTAGATTAACTTAAAATTTTTTCATTCGATTCGATCCGATTTAATCGAATGCTCACCCCTAAAAAGTATTAAGAGAATGTGAGGTTGTGACTACTTGGGTAGATTTATCCATCACGTTTGCCCTTTTTAATTTATTCCACTTGCTTATTTACCGTAAGCTTTGTAGGTGAGGATCTCTTTCCTTTTCTTTTTTTTGTCCTTTTCGTCTTTACTTTTTTTTATAAAATTAAAATGTATTTTATGTTCATTTTATCATTTACAAAAATTAATTTTTTGAAATTTATAATTATCTCTTTTAATAAAATAATCTAAATTTAATACAATGTATTTTACTATTTTATCCGACGAATTGAAATCCCTTACCTTTAAATAATGCCCCAAAACAAAATGGTGTCACATGTTATTTATATTTTTTATTTTAGTAGAATTTTTTTAAATAAAAAATTAAAAAAATATAAATGATTAGTTTATTAAATATTCACCCAAAAAAATAAATATAAAAAGGGTAAACTACCAAAATAGTCACTTTTGCTTGCCTCAAGTTACATTTTAGTTAATTATATTTGAAATGTTACATTTTAGTCACTTATGTTATCGTGTTGTAATATTTTAATCATTGAGCCGTTAATTGTAGTTAACGATGTAACGGAAAGCTTACGTGGCACGTTAAATCATCATTTTAAATGAAAATTCTAGGTTAAATTCTACAATTGGTCCCTATTTTTTTATTTTGAGCAATTTAATTTTTTTTTTATGTTCTTCTGACTTTCCTTTTTTTTTCTTTATTTTCCATTCTCTTTCGCTTCTCCCTCTATTTTCCTTCCTTCTCCATTTCTTTTAATGTAGTTTTCCCATGTTTTTCATTTGTTAAAACTAGTCCTTATACTTTTATTTTTTTAAACAATTTAATTTTTTTCTTTTTATTTCTTTATTTTTCTTTTCTTTTTCCCATTTTCTTTTTCTCTCTTATGATATTCTTCACTGCATAAACATCATCTTTGCCCACCAAATAAACCAAGTCGTTGTTTCTTTTACATGATTCCTAAATTGAATTTCACTCAAAGCCGAATAACAATCATTCTTAATCAAATATCGATTTGATATAACCTATTTTTGAAACTAAAATTCGATCTAACTAATCAATATAAAAAATCATATCATTAATTAAATCAAAACATAAATTGAATTATTTATATTCAAAACAAGTTTAAAAGAAAAGCTACATTAAAAGAACCAATGATTACAAGGTTGTGAGGGTGGTACAGTTCAATAAAAGTGACTATGAAGATGATGAAAGTATATTTTATGATTATGAGTTTAAGGTTTATAGTTTAAAGAATGACTCTCGGAGGAAAATCACTAAGCTCCCCCATTATCTTGGGTTTATGTATCAATTTTTCTACCATCTAATGCATAGGCGAGGCTGTGGTGTGCTTGTTGGTGGGGTTTTACATTGGATGATGCCTCCAAGAATTCAATTGGGACTGAGGAATAGGATTGTTGGTTTTGATCTTGGAAACGAGGAGTTCATTGAAGTGTCTCAACCTGAATGTGCCAATAAGAACTATCTGTTAGATGTGGTAGCCCTGGAAGGACGCGTATGTGTTGTTTGTAATTATGACCAAGAGATAATTGATGTTTGGACTATGAAGGAATATAGATTAAAACAATTTTGGACTAAGTTTCTTTCCATTTAAAGAACTAGAACCATTACCACATTAACGTTTTTAAAGCCATTAGCTTATTCCAAACAGCTTGATAAGGTTTTGGTGGAGATTAATAGCCAAAAATTTGCCCGGTATGATTTGTAAAAGAAGAAGATGTGAAGTGTGAAGATTGGTGGTAGTCCAGATACACTTGGTGCAGAGGTTTATATAGGAAGCCTCATTCAAATAGAAGACCCTAAAAGATTAGAAATTGAGAAGAAAATTGAATAAGGCTTAGTTTGGATGGACGGTGTGTTTACTTCCGGTGAGGTTAAAAACAGCGGTGGCGGTGAGATTAGTTACTGTAGCGGTGAGATTGGATACTGTAGCAGTGAGATTAGAAACAATGGTAGAGTGTGTGTTTGAATTCAAACGCAGTTGTAGCGGTGAGGTGAAAATAAAAAATGACTATTAAGGACATCAAATTAGAATTGATATATAATAGAAGTTTTTAAATTATTTTACTTATATAAAATTATTAAAATATGTGAATTTATAAATTCATTTAATAAAATATTAAAATTTATCTTCCAATATTTTATTATAAATAATTTAATGAATTATATAATCAATTTAAATTATTTATTAGATAAAATGATTATTATTTTTAATTTTTTATAGTTAAATATTCTTTTATAACAATGATAAATATTATTTTCGCAAATAGTAACATTATACTTGGATCAAATTTTGAAATATCTAAACGAATGATTTTTAATAAAAAAAAATAGTAACATAAGACATAATAAGTTTCATTATTACTAGAAATTAGGTTATGATACAAAATTGTTTTTACAAATATTGATTCATTAAACTATTTGCAATGATTTCCTTTAACATTGCAATTTCAAGGTTACTTTCACTGTTAGAAGAACTCGGTTCACCTCTATCAAAATAGCCTGAAGAGATTGGCATGTCGGGTATATTCTCAAATTGTCGAAAATCCTCATCATTTGACCAAGCATGTCTTCGAATGTAATTATGCAAAACCATTGTTGCAATAACTATTAAAACTTGCTTGTCGAATGAATAGCTTGGAATATCTCTTAATATTGGCCATTTTTTTCCACACTCCAAATGTTCGTTCAATCATAGAGCATAACGAAGAATGGGCATGGTTAAAAATTTCTTTTTTTCCAAATGCTCGATGATTACCTCGACAAAAGTCAGGTAAATGATATCATTCCCCTCTATATGGACCTAGAAAACCTGCCATTTGTGGATATCCTGAATCCACAAGATAATATTTTCCTGCAAAAAAGTAAAACATAATATCAAGTTTAAAAATAAATTAAAATTTTTAATATTGTTTTTATGTAAAGATTAATTAAAAATTAAAGTTCAACCTGGTGGAGGGTGTGGAAACTTTAACTCTTGTTTTCTAAGTGCTTGCAAAAAAATTCTACTGTCATGTGTTGTTTCTTCCCAACCAGGAAATGCAAAAATAAAGCACATGTTGAAGTCACAAACTAACATAATATTTTGAGTTGGTTCACCTTTCCGTCCGATATAAGGCATTTGACAAGAAGGCGAAATGCATGCTTTTATGTGTGTTCCATCTATAACCCCAATACAATCCTTTAAAATAAATACAAGTAATGAGATAAAAGTTAGAAATAATTTATATTTTAAAAATATAAAGATTGTGTAAATTTTACCTTAAAGTGAGGCCAATATCTTGTATCATGTCGAATATGGTTCGGTACTTCCTCAAATTAACCTTCAGTGGGTTTAATCGTGTCTATTCCTATTCGAGCAAATATATGCAACATATCAGTAAAAATTTGACTAACAGTTTCCCCAGATCGTTGAAATCGCTCTGCTGCATTTGAATTTGATTCTCTATTTCCAAGAATATACAATGATAATGCTAACTTCTCCATCGCAAATACCTTCCCATGCTTTAAGCCATAATTTGTTTTCAAATCATGCAACAAGCTGTGAAATATTTTTTTGGCATCCTAAAACTATTCATGCAACGATCATCATGCCCATTTAATACTTCGTCCACCCACATTTGACCTGAAATAAGTTTCATGGTGTACCAATACACTGCTTAACACTTGTTCTTCCTCTTCATGATAATTGTTGTGCTCAACTTGTATAACAATTGTGGCTATTCTTCGTTGAGCTTCTTCACTTAATTTAGGGGTATCATAATTCATATGAAAACTATTATACATATTGTTACATTCATCCATAACCTGAAAAAGTAATCAAATGAAAATAAATTAATAACTTGTGACATTCTATACAACACAAAAAATTGAATAAAAGCATAGCATAAAAATACCAAACATAAAAAATATCATACATTAGTTTTACATATAAAAAAGTAGATCATACATTAGGTTTACATATAAAAATATAAAAAAGTAGATCATACATTAGTTTTACATATAAAAAAAGTAGTATAGTTATATTACAATAATAATTCTAAGGAGCTTATGGTGGAGGTGGTGGATGGTACGGTTGGAAGGGAAATGAGGATATTGCTACCAAGGATGAAAATGATGCAATTAGATTTTGTTCAACATACTCACGTCGAAGCCACCGAATCCTAACATCTGGATCTAAGTTCAAAAACACTTCTCGTTTCACCGGTATTTGGAACATTTTGATGGCAAAATAGTACAGTTCATCTTTTTTTGGAATTTTATCTCCCAAATCACGCAAAGCATCCATTGCATTTGAAATAGTATATTGAGAGTGAGGAAAAATAATTTCATTCACTGACTTCCTTGGACTAGCCATACTCTCACACAATTTCTCAATATGAGTAGCTAATGAATTTCTTGATGATTTTCTACTTGAACTTGATTTTTTTTCCTTTACCGTGTACAACCCCAAGTGTTTCCGTTCTTCGATTAGGAGTTCCATGAGAAGGGTTTGATGGTACCTCATTAGGAGGGATACCTTCATTCTCATTACTATTTTCATCTGAATCACCAAATCCCTCATTAAGTGTATCATCTCCCATAGGAACCCCACTTGGAAGAACACCATATGAAGGTGCCCATGCATTCTCTCCAGTGGCTACAATGCCACCAAACATTTGCCACATTAAATCATTCAATCGTGGTTCAATTCCTTTCTTCTTATATCCTTTAAAATTAGGATTTTCCTACAAAACATGTTAAATATTAAATGTTAAATGTTATACTCAGATTTTTATATTTGTAAATTATTAATTTCAATAAACTTTATGCATTAAAATAATGATAAAGTTAACACTAACCTGTATTTTTTCAGCCCACCATTCTTCGGTAGCATTGACCGTCTTTTTAGACGGACACCATCTAATGCCTGTAGATTCCTTAAGCAACTCTCTCCATAACCTCCATTCCTTTTTTAATGTATCCCACTTATTTTTCAATTGAGGTTTTCCATAAATTTTTTTTGTGTTTTTGCTTGAAAAAGAGCAACGACATTTTCTCATCCTTTTGAGTTTAGATGAGTTGTCGGTCTATTACCAGCATTGATTTCATTCACGCAAAGTTCACAAAATATCAACGTCAGCTCATCATCCCAAACAGCTTTTGTTGCTAAGGTACTATCTCCCTCCATAAATTTTCGTGTCTTTACCATCTATTATTATTATTTTGATTTTAAATGTCAACTGACATAAAACCATAAATATATAATTAGATAAAATAATATAGTTTCATAAAAAATTAAGAATAACACATCACAAAAAGATGAAAGCCATAAGATGAACACTAAAGAAAAAATTCTCAAAGATCCACGGTAAACAATAACGAGGATATAGAAAGGATAATTGATTATGACTATCTTTTCAAAATTGTAAGCAAACTTCATTCCTTATGTTTTTCTTAGCAACACTAGTCATCAAGAATTGCTTTGTCCAATACATCAATGTGATAAAACTATAACCAAAGATAAAGTCTTGATTTCTTTTCTTGAAACAACTGTGATGACCAACAGATAACTGATTATGAGCTATGACCTATAATCTGTTTGACGGCTATGTTTTAATTGTCAATTGCTATTGAGCTGATACTTGAATTTATTATTTAATGGATGATTGGTATTTGGGAGATAGGTGGAGACTGTAGAAAAAAATATTTATCTCGTTTAAAGGTTCAACTTGATTCAATTTACTAGATATAGGAGGGTTTCAGACAATATCAATCTTCTTTAAAACTTTTATTTTAAATTATGTCACATTTAATTTTAGTAACGAAAAGATTTGATTTATATAATATAAATAATTTAAACATGTAATTAGAATATTTTAAAATTGGAGGACCAACTTCGAATAAATGTCATGGTCTAAAGATTTCTAGTGGAATTAATTCATTCTTTGAGTAATCTTAAATTTTGGATCGATTTAATTTTTTGTTTTTGTTATTTTAATTAGTTTAGTCTTTATTTTTTTACCAAATAAAATAGAAGTATTATAAAAAAACATAAATCTCTCTTTTTTTAATAATGAAACAATAGAGGTCATACATTAAAATTAAAATTATTACATTTACTCTAATAATTTATTATTAGCATGTTAATTATGATTATAGTTGCAATTATAGTTGGTGATGCAATTATAATTTCATGAGCTAATATAACTATTGTTTATAAATTTATTTCAACACTCTATATTTAATATAAATTGTAATGAAAAAAATTATATTGTATCAAAAGAAAGATGGTTTAAGTACAATGCTGAGATTGTTTATTATTTTCATGGAATATTCCATGGTAAATAGATTAGTTTCTTGATCCCTTTATTATTTTCTTGATCATTTAGCACAGGAAGATACAATGCTGGGATTGTTTATTAATTGAAACCTGGAATATTCAATTCAATTCTTAAGCTACAATCATTAGATTAGATTAGATTAGATTAGATTAGATGTTTATCTAGAATCTCTGCAATCAATTTTCATTTCATATTTAATTCAATTTTCATGTAGCAGAGGTTGATTTCTGATGTTCTTAAATAAAAAACTGAACAACTTCCTATCTATTCCTATTAGCACTTCGATTAGATTTTAGGGTCTCACCCTTGATCATCATTCTGTAGTGATAAAATTAGATCTAGATTCTTTATATTCCCTTTAATTGTAGCCATTTGCTGCCTGGCTCGTGTCACCGGAATCAACTCAGGATTTGGATTCTCAATATGACCATTAATTATAGCCATCTTGTTTTATCTGCCCATTACTTTCTCTTTGAATGTTATAGTCTCCCCCCTCTTTTATTTTTCTGGTAGTCTTGATCAAGAGCAATAAAATTCCTAAAAGAAGCTTTTTCTTTAATGATACCAAAACCTTAGAAGGATGATACCTAAAATTTATGCAGTGCTAATCACAGTGCAAACTCTAAATTAACAGCTCTAGGTAAAATAACAATCAAGTTTAGTTCCTCACTCTGTCCCCTCTATTGATATTCCTTTTGCATTATGTTTTAAGAAAAGTAACTAACAAAGTCCATTAATAGAAATCTCACCAATCTAGTTACCTGAGTTCATTTAGCTCTAAACTATCCCAACTCACACACCACAAACATGACTACTGCCCTTGTGATTCACCACGAAATGGGTTTTTGGGGTGAATACAGTGCCTAGGCCAAGAGATGGGGTTCAAAACTCAAGTTATTCATGCTTATAACTTATTGCTTGTAATAATCCAATGCACATGGGCTTAATCACATTATATACTTGGAGTCTATTTTTTTTTTCAACATCAACTTTAAGCTAGACACTTAGCATAAAGTCCAGGAATGAACATGCAATCTATTCTTAATAGAATTTAACCGAGAAAAGAAATACCTCTTTGGGACGATTCAGATATCGATAGTTTCTCAAAATCAGAAAAGGGGAGTTTCAAAGGTCTCTATTGATTTCCAGCCCTGCATCAGACAACAGGAGTCTTCCTTAAAGTTTCAAAATTGCATTAACTTATAATGGAAGCAAAAACCTTGATTTTTTTTTGGCAAATTAAAAGTTTTATTAAAACCCCAAAACGGGAGATTAAACTAAAAGTTATACATACGCAATACCCTTAAGCCTCAACAACACTGCTGCCTAAGCGAAAGATGAAACACCTAAAGGATTAAAAGCTATAATTGCTAATTTGCTATTAATGTTGGAAAACTACAATCAATCTTCTTTGTCTTTATTCCCATAAATTCAAGTCTCTATTCTTTATCAAACATCTAACAGTTAATTTTTTCAGCAGTATTAGCTCATTAATAAAAAAAATCCATCACTAATTAAGTACTTCCCAAGGATCCAATTAACCTCAGCCTTAGAATAAGCAGAAAGTTACACCAATTATTGGATCAACAAAGAAATGAAGAAAACCCAAAGTTTGGAACAAAAGAAACAGCAGAAAATAAACTATGAACAAAAATCATATTGCAAATGGAGAAATCAATTAAAAAAAAAAAGAAAAGAAAAGAAGAACTAATCGATGCCATGGTTAAAGAAATATGATAAAGTTGGGTCAATGAATGAAGTCTGTCCTAAGAATGGAAAAAATGATGGATTTTTACTTAAAGGCATAAGCCATAGGGGGGAAGGTAGATTGGGAGACAAGAGGGTTTGGTACCTATACAAGTAGAAATCTCAATGTTAAGTACAGACCCATACAAGTAGAAATCTCAGCTTGCAACCCATACAAGTAGAAATCTCAATGTTAGGTATAGACCCCCAACATTCCAGTAGAAAAAAAAACATAAAAAAAGGGTAAAAAACGAAAGAATTAAAAGAAATGACACACAGAAAGCATCAAGAAGAAACCAAAGAGATAAATTTGAGCTTAACACTTACAATCACAGGTTTATCGGTCGTCGATTGAGAAGGAGTTGACACAGCTTGCAGTAGAGGTATTTCTTCCCCGTTATCAGCAGAATTTGGCTGCCAAATTTGAAAAAAAAATAAGATTGATAAAGAAACTTTCAAGGATAAAATGGTAAATTAATAAATAAAAGTAATACCTCTGCACCACACTGAAACTTATTCTTTGCTTTCACTCAGCTTGGTTTTTGGGATATCAGTGTGATGAAAATTGATTTTGGTTGCACTGAAATGCTCAACCAAACAAGTTGCCAGTGAGGTTGGTAGCCCAACTGCACCTCACTGGCGTTAAACGGTGAACCAAAGGTAGCCTAAGATGAACATAAAGACAGAAATTGAAAGAAGAGGTACAAATGGTGAATTCCAACTTGTTTGAATCTTTCTCTAAAACATGTTAAGCATCCAAACATTAAAAAAAGTTTTAATAAATGGAAAAAATAGAAAAACTACGTTAAAAGGTATGGAAAATGGAGGAAAACATGGGGAGAAGCATAAGAGAATAAAAAATAAAGAAAAAAATTAAATTGCTCAAAATGAAAAAATATGGGGACCAATTGTATAAATTAACCTAAAATTTTTGTTTAAAATAATTATTTAACATGTCACGTCATCTTACTGTTACACTATTAGCAGCAATTAACAGCTCAATGACTAAAATGTCACAATGCGATAACGTAATTAAGTAACTAAAATATAATATTTCAAACATAAATTACTAAAATGTAACCTAAAATAAATAAAAGTAATTATTTTTATAATTTATCCATATTAAAACTTAATCAGCGAAAAAGTTATTAGTTTAATATTTTAGATTTAATTTAACAATCAATTTATCAAAAACTCAACCTACTAAACTATGACGTAATTTTTTATTATTTTTATATTTTTCATGAATTAAAAATTTATGATGAATTCACTTTAACTTCTTTTTTGTAGTTTTAGTTTCTATTAATTTTAAGTCTTTTACCATTAATATAATTTCAAAAATAAGTTATATTTTTTTATCAAAAAAGTTCATAAATTTAATTTAACAAAATAAAATGTATTTCTTTTTTCAAATTCAAAAATTTAAATTTAACTTGAAAAAGAAAAATTAATTTAATAATTAATTTGTCGAAACGCGGAATAGCTAAATCTTCAACTATAAAAATTGATGACTTGGATTAAATTTATTTATTATATTCTATTAATTTTAATATTTCTCCTATCAATATATGATTTGAAAACTTAATTACAATTTTATCCAAAAATTTCAGAAAAACACTTAAAAAAATGAAATTACAACTAAAAGAAAATAATAATAAAAAAAGACAAGGCGCAATTTTGAGGGCACAGGAGAAGGGGGGGGGGGGGGAGGTTTAGGGGCAGGGGATGTCTATCCCTATCCAATACGCATGAACTGTAATGCCCTTTTTTCTTTTGTTTTTTCCTTTTATGTACGTTCAAGCACACACATTTGAAAAGAAAAAAGAGAAACAAAAAGCAAATGATTAGGGTGAGTTTGCCTATATAAATAAGAGCCATAGCCTGCTGCTTCCTTCCATGCAATTTGTCTCTTCACCACCAAAGCTTACTCATCTCCCTCCTTAACATTGTCTCTTTGCCCTTTCCTCAACTTCACTTCTCATAGATCTATATATAGAGAGAGAGATAGACATTTCTGACAAAACAACACCCCGTCAACAATGTCAGGCAGAAGATCAGGTTCAGTTGTTTCCAGCATCAGCGATGATCAAATCACCCATCTTGTATCCAAATTGCAACAGCTTACCCCTGAGCTTTGTGCAAGGCGCTCCCACAAGGTGCACGCCCAAAACTCTCCTTCCACCTAACAAAAAACCAACATTTCTTTCATCTTTTTGTTTCTTTTCTGCTGCCTCCCATTTGTACATAATTCTAGCAATGAGATTTTAAAAAAAAAATTAGAAAAATCAATTTAACCAAATAATCCTCTCTTTAATCGATTAATCAACCAACTTAGTATCATATTTTATTTGGTTTTTTCTCTCTTATTTTTCTGAATACGAGAATAGAAATAGTTGAAGTCATTAGTTGGACTATGTGCGGTTCTCATTACATTTTGTGGAGCATATATGAGATGTGGGTCTCAAGTTGTTCCCTTATAGCAAGCATTCTGTTTAGATCTCACAATCAAATTTTTTTATTCATCAAAATTAATCTTGTTTTTAATAGTTCTTTTTCTTAATTTTTCTTTAGGCATCAGCTTCCAAGGTCTTACAAGAGACTTGCGATTATATAAGAAACTTACACAAAGAGGTAGAGGACCTAAGCGACCGCTTATCCCAGCTGTTAGCTTCCATAGCCACTGATAACGACCAAGCAGCCATTGTCAGGAGTTTACTTATGTAATAAAATAATTCTTCATTGTCTCACCTTTGTTATTACTTACCAGCTTTCGTTATCTAGGATTTAGTAAGAGGGTGAAGTCTGAAAAAATTTTTAGGAATTAGAATTAAGTAGTATATTTTTACAATAATAAAAAATATAATTTTAATATTTTAATAATTTAATCTTTATAATTTTTAAAAAAAATTATCATTAATAATTTAAAATTTTATATATTACAAAATGGTATAAATAAAAAAAATTTCCGCATCTGACAGCGCTCCCCTCGAATTCGCCACTAATTGGTGGTGATCATCATCATCCCTACTCGTAAACAGTAATACAGAACAAAAGGTTAAAACTAAAGGGTTGTTTCTTTTATATATATTGCAAATTTTAAATTAATTAAAATATTTTAAATTCTGGAAAAAAAATGTACCAAGGAAAATTGTATTGCCATTGCGTCCAGTTAGATAGACTTTGATTTTCTTTCTTTTTTTTTTTGGTTTGATTATGATTTTCTCATATTTTTATTTTTCTTATTACTTTTTTTAATGTTATATAAACAGATTTCTGTGTGTTTTTTTTTTTTAAATTTGTGTACATTTAATTGATCACTTGTGATATATATGCATACGTATACACACAAAATTCATATTTTTCTCATTTTATATATTATCAAATAACAAATTTTATTTGATAAAAAAGAATAAATTTATACATGATACTACTTTATTAATAAGAAAATATAAACCTTATTGTTGTTGAGTTTTATAAATTAAAAATTATAACACATTTACATCTAAAAAATTAGGTTCAAATTTTATTGTTGTCATTTCCTCCCCTTAATTTCAATATGTACCATAAAGAATTCTTTTTAGTTTCGAATATGTCGCGTGTCAATATATATACTTAAAATAGTATAGCTTGAAATAAATTAAATATATATAGAAAAAATAGAGATTAACTATAAAATTAAACATTACTCTTTTTTTTTTCTAAGCAAAGATGAATTTTATTAAACAAGAGGTAAAACACCCTTAAAAACAGTACATGACAAGGTTTTATGGCCATTTGTAAAAAAAAAAAGTCTCAATTTTAGACATCTCTATGCCTACTGATAGCTAGCTGGATTAAGTTTGCTATGTGCAAATTGAATAGGGATGCCTTAGCCAGCTTGATTATGTTACTTTGGGAGTTATGGAAAGTGAAGAACAACGAGGTGGTCATGGTTTGAAATAACTTTTATGTGATAATATCATCATATGGTATATTCATTTGTCCATGAGATTCAGATTCACCACAAGTCATGAAACAATCACATTTGTATGGTCTAGTCTTTTATTCTTTGAATCCCAAGTAGACTAAAATAAACAAATGAGTATGATATCTCATATTAGCTTATTTAAGCACGACCATTGTCACACCCGATTTATATTATAGACTCGAATTTGTAGGAGAATTAGGAGTTAATTGAGTAAAGTATCAAGTTGGTGGACTCTACCAAAATATTCAGAAATTTAAATGGCTGGATTGAAAATAGTTGGATTTCAATCATTGTTCGGTTAGATTGAAACCGGTCGGTCCCTTAGTGGGGGATAGAATAATTAGCGATGGATGGCTACGGTGGACTATAGAGATTGTGCAAAATCAAGATGTGTGTGTGTGTGTGTGTGTGTGAGAGAGAGAGAGAAAGGAATTCTTCTCATTTAGTTTATAAATTCCTTCTCATTTGTAACATCTTCTTGGGTTGCTCTGAAAAAGAGGAGGTTATGGAAGCTCTGTATGGGGTGATTAATGTGAGATTCAAGTTTGGAAAGAGGAGGATTCAGTAAGATGGTAAGCTCTTAAGTCTCTTTGTAACCTCCCTAACTTGGCTTGGACATTATGACCAGATTGAAAAGGCTAAATTAGCCACCAGAATGACTAAGAAGACTAACTAATCTAATTTTAAGAAAACCGTGGTCGTTACTTTGAGTCAGGATAAAACCTTCATTTATTAGGTTGCCTATACTTTAGGATTCATTCTATTGTTAATAGTGATATTTTACTCAAACCATTATGTAATCGATTTATTTTGTAAAACCCATGGTAATATAATGCATCAGAAAATCAGCAATTATGTTAGATTTTACTTAAACTGAATAACATACAATTACCAGTTATTAAATTCAAACTACTCGAATGAATAATGCATGCATAAAAATCCCAAAACAAAACTACCAAGCCATAGTCCAAATAACAAATTTAAATCCCAACCAGTGAAAAGCTTTAATGGAAATTATTTTTAAAAAATAAGGTAATCCAAAATCTGAAAGGTCGTCCATATGCTGGGTCTAGTTCTAGTCTCAAGCATTACTTGAGAAATTTAAGACTAGAAGAGTGAGCTTAAGGAAGCTCAGTGTGAGTCAAAATTACAGAACATCATATAATCATTCATATCGGATATAACAGTCAATATTTCTAATCCATACCAGTGCATAGCGATATTCAATCAGTGTATGAGCATGTTATGTTGTACGATGCAATGCAAAAGGTTCCTACCCAACCATCCACTACACACCACGAGTTCCCCAGAACCCGTCTACTGAACTCCAAACAGTGTGAGCTGAAACTTGATGTGGATAAACCACCAGTAATAGTAGTGCAAATAAACTATCGATAAAAATGTAGTCAAGCTGCTAGTAATGTGGACTAGCCACTAATATTGTACACAAGCTACTAGTAATGCGATTAAATCGCTCAATCTACTCGGTACTCTGGTTTAGTACATTGACAACAATATTGCGGACTTTAAATGTTATCAGTACTCCACAAAACTGCTCTATCAACCACAAATACCTACCCCATATAGATGTAATATGTCATACAACCAGTAAACACATCATGCTTCCAATAACAGTTTCAGTACAATGACATGCTTAACATGCATATCAATAAACAGTATCAGTGTATCCCTTGCTTACCTTTCATTTAATAGTAACAGAGGCATGCATACATGCCTTCCATACAGTCAATATCACATATGGTATGTAATTAAAATACATACAAGCTCAATGTCAATCATGGCATATTACATGCATATCAACCAGTGTTTCAAAAATTTGACATGCTACACATGCATGTAACACACAATTTTCACCATAGATTTAGCAATCAGAGACATAACATATCAAACATGCGATCAACCAAATTATTCACAAAATTAAACATTACATACAGCTCATACACAATTCAATTAGTCCCAACAAGGCCTTCTACAATCGAGGTTCCTATTTAAATACATACCTTGTTGGACACTCAATTTATTAGCAATTAGGCCATTAGGCCATTCGGCTCTGCCAAAACCAGCAAGCATAACTACCATTGTAACACCCCAAAATAAGGCCTAGGAGTTTTAGGGGTATTTTAGGAATTTTAGCCTATATGAACTCAAAATTTTGTAAGGTTGGTACTCGATAGTGTTTTCGACTATAGCATCTTAACTGTCAAATCAATTTTTGAAAAAGTGTTCTAGAAACCCTTAATTTTGAAAAAGGACTAATTGTAACATAACCAAAACTGTGAGCATTTATGTGGAATTTAGATGTGTGCATGGGCCGGGCTAAGCCCACCCAAAAAATGGGAGGGTTCGGGTAAAAATATAGGCCCGAAATATGAGTTTGGGCAAAAAAATGAAGCCCGTTTAAAAAATAGGTCGGGCCTTGGGTAAAACTTTTTTGGCCTGAGCCCGACCCGAATTATATACTAACTATATATATATATATATTTTATTTTTAATCATATTTATATTTTATTTTTAATTTTAATATAATCACTTTTTATTATATTTTCAATTTGTGTATTGTTTTAAGAATTGTTTTAGTATCATTTTTTATTTGTTTCTTGTTTTAATTTTAATTTTTATGTTTTTAAATGTATTTGATTTATTGTATTTTAAATTTTTTTATTTAATGAAATAAGCTAAAAAAAATTAATATGGGCCGGGTCAGATCGAGCTTAACAATTTTATTTCGGGCCCGGTTTGGACAAATTTTTAGGCTCATATTTTGGGCCAGGCCAGGCCGGACCCAGGCCTAGAAAACAGGCCTAAAATTTTGTCTAGGCTCAGCCCATGCACACCTCTAGTGGAAATTAAACCAGTTTTTAAAATTAAACCTAAAAGCCCCCAATTTCAACCTAAACTCACAATAGTTGCTCTTCAAACTTGTAGTTGCCGCCCCTTGTTATTCCCCTTGCTTTCTCAATTGATTTTTGGTCCCAAATTACAATACATTGGTTTTCTACCATTCCTAAGTCATTTACCATCTTAAGCCTTCAAGAAAAAAATCCAAAAATTCTATAAATTTCATCATCTTCTTCAAACATGGGGTTTCCGAATTTTTGTCAAAACTCGTTCGTTCTTTCAACAAAGGTAATCATTCATGTCACCATTAATTTTTAATGTTATTTAGACTCTAGAACTGAATTATTAGCCCCTGAATCACATATTCTAAATAAAAGCAAAAAAAATCAAACCATTAATGGTGGATTTCGAATTTTAAGTCAAAACTTGGTTTCAAAGTGTTTTTCAACTTATTTTAGCATGATTAGAAGATTTTTAAACTCATCTCGAGGTTTCATTAATGATTTTCCATATTTTTTTGAATTTTGTGAAAATTGCCTAAAAGATGTCGAAAATGTCGATACCATGAATCGAGTAGATTTATCTAGTTTGAAAGTTGCAAATTAGGCGTAGATGATTGATGGGCGTCGAAACCACTAAAAATAATTCCTACAATAAAATAACTCTAAACAGTAGTAAAGAGCAGTAGTAGGGTCGAGTCCATAGGGATTGGATATTATAATCAACTTTTGCATTTAGCTCGTGATTAGAATTTTTCTCGTGTCGAAAGTCGGGGCAAAAGTCGTGCCCAGGATTCCAAACGGACCTGCTGAAAAATAAAAAAAATAAATTAGGGGAGTTTTGAAAGTGTTTTAGAAAGTAAATAATTGAAACAGAATAAATAAACAATTAATTAATATTGGAAATAGAATTAAATTGGGAAATAAATTCGGATTTTGTAAACAGTGATTATAAGTCTTAGCCCTAGACTCGGTGGATTCCAGATTTAGAATCGATCCTCAAACATAAATTTTCTCCTCCAAACAATAAGCTGGTTATAACAATTAAGAACGTCCTAACCGCTAATTCTTTCTCTTGTAGCTGGTCCCGGTACAACATGCAAACCAACCCTTACCAGTTATCTAACCGAGGTACACGCGTTCGCAATTCAAGAATCCAGCAGCCTTACGCTTTGAAGAACCCAACTCGGATTAACGGCCTCAACCACGTGGATCGTTTAAACCTGACCACTTCTCCCTTGATTTGTTCTCGGAGATCCGAATACAGCACGGCCGACTTGTTTCCCCAACTGTCCGCAAATATGACTCCAACCCAACGTGCACTTTTTAACTTGAAATCGAGTTAACTTTAAGGGATGATTTGTCAATCCCGATACTTAGGAAAAATGTGAATACCGATTGGAAGGATTTTTAGTACGGATACGTATCTCATGATTCTTGACTGAAAAGAATATCGGCCTAAAGCTAAGTTTGTATTTAGTGAAGCATGAAATTATTCATGCCTTGGTTGTTTATGGAGTAGATTTGAATAAAAATGGTGGAAGTTTGGAATGGAAGGGACTTGGAAAGCAATTAAACAAAATTGGCAAAGAAAAAAGAAATGAAAATAAAACAGCAGTAGCTATTAACGCATCAACTTTGGAAGAAAAAAAAGAATAATTCTATTTAATTCCAAATGGAAATCAAATGTAAAATGTAATGTGTTCATCCAAGCTACCTTAAAGCCCTATTTATATACATGACATTTGCTAAATTTGGCTTTAACCACTTCATCACATAATTAAAATTAAATAAAAATAAAATTAGATTTTTTTTTCTAATTTTGACTTTTACAAAATCAAAAGAATATAATAAGTCCTTGGCCACTTCCATATTTTTTATTTGGCCTCACTTTATTAACTGTGTTGCAAATTGGTCCTTTTCTGCTCGTTTTTGACTCATAGCATCCCAATTGCATCCCTAACAAGATTAAAACATAAAAGTACTAATTCAGCAGGGATCAATTCAAAAATTAATCGAGTTAAATACAAAAAGTTATGTAAATTAACATGTTATCAAATCCCCCTACTTAGCTCATACTTGCCCTCAAATATATTTTACTTTCAAACATTAGAAGTTATTTACAATTTATTAAAAATCGAGCCTCTTTTTCGTATCCATAATCAATGCAAACAATATAGGCAAAAATAAATAAATGTTCAGAATATATAGTTTGATCAACAAGTGTCATAAAACTGAAATATGTGAACTAAATCATTTTACTAAATTGAGTTTGAATCCAAAATTTGCAAGGTATTATTAATTTATCATGCAGTAATAAAAATTTTAGACAGGGTCAAACCTTTTTACGCAAACTAGGATGACAACCTAAGCACTCTATCCTGGTTACTCAGTTCAAACAATCTTTTTTTTAGGCTCGCTTAGTGGAATGTTCGTAAGTTTTTGATTTGTCACTCAAACCTTTTTACGTGAGATGAAATGACAACCCAAGCACCTCACCCCGGTTACTAAATTTGATCACATTTTTGAAACTTTCACTCATAACTTGAGCCTTTATTTATTTATTTATTTTTCATTTTATTTATTTATTTATTTATGTACAAGCAAATAAATATTTTTTTTCCAAACAATAAATTTATATGAAAAATCTAGTTACATATATCAACTTTAAAACACAAATATCGATTAATCTAGATATTTGAATACTTTAATTCAAAAATTACCCAATTGTCCAAATTGACTAAGTAATGAGATTAGAGGCTCAATGTCAAATAAACTATCGAATAAATCTAGCATAAGATTGAACATATGCAAAAGAGAGACATGCAGCAAAAATCATGCACATTTCCATTTTACTTACCATTTCAACCCCCCATTTAATCTATGCTTGTCCCCAAGCATGTTTTATATGCAATAAAAGATAGTAACCCAAATAAAAAGTAAAAACAAAAGTTAAGAATATTCCCCATGTGTCTTTTAAAGATGTTGTCGGTGTTGGGGGTAACGACTTTGTAGGATGTCGAGGATTGTGGAGAATTTGGTTTCCATTGTTCCAAGTTAAGCTTTGATCCGGCTTAAACGTGCCTCCACAGATAGAAGTTGCTCCTCATGCTCCCTAGTAGTGAAGTGTGGATGTTGGCAAAAGACCATATTTCCACGAGTAGTTCGTGTACCTGGAGGAACAAAATCACACAGTAGGAGTGCTGGCAAGCAAACCCATAGAATCCAAAAAATATTTATCTAGGCTATCCATACTATATACACATGTTAAGGACGAGAAATCAACTTCAGAGGGAAAAAGTCGAGAGGTTAAATTTGTAATATATGACCCAAGTATTAGTAGATGATTACATTGCAAAACGACATGAAAGTTTCGTGCAAACTAATATCCTAAATTAACTTTAAATCCAGAATGTATACACCACAAAAAAAAAAAACAATTCAATTTTAGTTAAAACAAATGATGAATCATTTTGACCTGAAAAACTAAAGGCTAAAAATCGATGAATATATCTTAAAGCGGGTTCATGCACCAATAAGTCATTTGAGGTCTTTGGATTATAAAGTTGATTTCTAGAATCAAAGTTACTTGGAATATCTAATAGAGTAGTATGATAGGAATCGGGTTCATGCACCAAGAAAATACATGCATTTCATTTTACGAGCCTAGGGACTAAAGTGTAAATAAGTGAAAAGTTAAAGGTAAAAAGGTAATTTTACCAAAGTATGTGTTATGGGTCGATTTGAACAATGTGTGTAATGAACAAGTTAAATTTGGCATTATAGATCAAGAAAAACGTGATTCAGATCTTGATCGGGGGAAAAACAAGGTTTACAAGGATTAGGCTCGTTTCTATCGTTTTGTACCAAGGTAAGTTCATATGTGAATAATGCAATATGTATTATGTTCAATGCTTTGTTAATTTGTAAATTTAAATGTTTTATTGTTATTATGAGTATGCCTTGATCCTACCATGAGAAAAAGACTGATACTATGTACATTGAGGTCGATATTACGAGCGAGACCAACAATGATACGATAAGTATGAAAATCCCATTTGAACCTTAGGAATAGTTTAGGATACAAGTGACATGTCACTAGGAACTATGTGAACTGAGCTCATGAGTTGTGATCTGAATTCATGATATATGTAACACATGTTATAGGGTTTCGGGTACTGGCCTTGTATGTCTACCGATGGCTGGGTAGTTCGACATGTGTTGCGGATACCCGACAGCTTGTGTGAGCAGCCCGTGTAGCTACATCCTGACTGATAGCTTGTGTGAGCAGACCTGTGAATAGCTCGAAAGCAAACAACATGTGATATGTGATATGAGGTAGCAATGGCTACATGTAAGGCACTTAGGTGCGGAAATTTCGATATATCCGATGGTATTCCAAGTGTTCAATGGGTAAGCCAAAGAGAAGTTCAATGGGTAGTCTTAATGAATATGTCAAAGACGAGGAAGTAAGTTGTTATGTGTTAGTAGGCACAGGTATGTATATCGAACTCATGAGAACATCATGGGATATGATGAACTTGTGGTAAGGATATATATATATATATATATATGAAGAATAAGTTTAAGTGATTTGATACTAAAATGCAAGTTTGTGTTCATTATATTAAATGCATGATTGATGCTAGTTAAAATTGCATGTTATTTGCATGTGAGCTTACTAAGCTTTAAATCTTACCCCCTTTCCTTTCCCTATTTCTTAGTGTCGCCAAGCTAGCTCAAGGATCAGAGAACGTCGGAGTTTTTGGCCACACTATCAATTGGAAAATTTGGTATAGTTAGATTCAACATTTTGAATATGGCATGTATAGGGACTTGGTTTTTTGTTATGTGTCATATTGATTAGCCAAATGTGTTGGCTCATGATGGTATTGTGATTCATTTTGTATATGGCCATGAGTGGTGGCTCATATTGATTATTTAGGTTGTAACCCTAATTAGTTATGCATGCATGCAAATGTGTTTATGCTTGTTGTGTTTGTTTGACAGATGTGTGATGAGATGTGAGTTATATGCTAAAGATAAGGTTTGATGAAGCTTGTAATTGTTTGTGATAATGAGTGTGATGGATGGCATGTATGTTTAATGGATGAAATACGATTAATGTGTATGGTAATAAATGTGGTACAAATGTATAACTTGGAAGTAGGTTAGCAAATGTGATTATCCATGAAATTGGTGTGGAATACCTTGGGTAAACCTACTAACTTGAATATGTTATACATTGACTTATTAAAAACATAAAATGTCTATGCTTCATATGATAGAAGTGCTATGTTGTATGCCATGAAGTGGGTTTAAGTGTGTGAGCGCTTAAGGATGACAAATGGCTTGGAATATAGCCTAGAAATTGTCCACACGGTTGGACACACGGGCATGTGTTTAGGCCGTGTGTGACACATGGTTTACCCCATGGGCGTGTGGTTTGGCTGTGTGTCCTCTACATCCTAATTAATGCAAAACAGAATGCCCAGTAGTAAACACACGGACAGAGACACGGCCGTGTGTCTCAACCATATGGAGGAAACGGCCTTAGGTCATGGGTGTGTACCTAGGCTGTGTAAAGTCTGCACTTAATTTTGAGAATTTAATTTGCCACACGACCTAAGCACACGGGCATGTGCTGTAGCCGTGTGACCTCATTTTGCTGATGACGTCATAGTCAGAGAATTACACGGGCGTGTCCTAAACCACACGGGCATGTGTGACCACACGGCCTACCCACATGGACATGTGACTCTCCAAAACAAAAAAATTTTCTAAGTTTCAAAAAGGTTTCGAAAGTTCTCGATTTAGTCCTAAACCACTGCTAATGTATGTTTTGGGCCTCGTAGGCCCTTATAAGGGACAATTTGCATGTGATTGAAAAGTTTTAAATTTGGATGAAATTTTATGGCTCGGTTTTGTATGTTCGTTTACAGTTAAGTCTGGTAATGCCTCGAACCCTGTCCCGGGGTAATGCCTCGAACCCTGTCCCGGCGTCAGATACGGGTAATGGGTGTTACATGTTAGGTGAACCGGGTGGTGGACTTGAATTTTTAGTAGCGTCAGTACTACTATGTGGGGGTGTTGCTGACTCATGTGTCAATGGTCAACGGGCTCGAGTGGTGGACGATCGTGTTCGACATTGAGAGACACGCTCGTTTATAGTTGAGGGACCTTCGACATGGTCGTTAGAAGTCTTGACCTCCTCCGAGTAACCTGCATAATACTTTTGTAAAGGTAAAACATGTTGATGATTAGGAATCGACCTTTCGGGAGTAGCACGGCTGCCATTCGAATGTTCTATTTTAACTGGAGTTGGACATCATCGGCGACGAGTTCTTATTGGTGCGGTCATTCATCTTGTAGGAGGTGGAGAAGGTTCTAAGTTTTCGTAATCTAAATTGACGACTAGAGGTGCTAAAAATTAGTGTTATCTTCAATTGAGTGAAGCCGAAATATTGTTGGTATTTTGGTACCGAGTTCGAACCATGGTTTTTGTATGGGCTTAAAGAACAAACAACTTTGGTTGCTCGCGGTGGATGCGGACAGTGGCGGCGAACGGTGGTGATAGTGCGGGTTGGGTCAATTTTTTTTTGAAGGGTGGTGGTGAGGTTTCAGGTATTGCGTTGGTTAAGGTGATAAGATGGGGTGGTTTGGGGGTTTGGTGATTATGGAGAAAAAGAAGAAATAAAGATAGATGAGATGGTGTTTGGGTAAGAACAGAGTGACGGCACATAGGCGAGGGTTTCGATTGGCAAGAGTGCGGCATTAATATGATGGAGAGGGTTGTCGAATAGTGGTTTTGGGAGAGGGGAAATATGATCGGCGGTGGAGGAAAAAGAAAAGATAGTGTTGGTGGTGTTTTCAAATTCATCGATGGCGCCGTAGATAGGTGTGACAGCAATTAGTTGAGGCGGCGACGATAATCAACGATGGGGGTAAGGTGAAGTGGCGCAGTGTGGTGTGGTTTTTAAGAAGTTAAGTTTTCTTTCTTTTGGAGAAGATGAAGAAGAAAGGGGGTTTGGGGTATTTAGGGATTTAGGGATTTGGCTGTTTTATTTGTCCTTTTTTCTTTCTCCTTTGTTTTCTCTTTCTTGTGGCCAGTTTGTGCCTCTTGTCCATTTCTTGTTCTTTCTTTTTTCTTTGCTTTGGGCCATCTAGGCCGTTCAGCCCAATTCGCTTCCATTTTTTCTTTCTTTGGGCCTATGTTGGCCGTTTGACCTAATTTCTTCCCCTTTTTTTTCTTTTCTTTTGGTTTCGTTGGGCTTGTTGGGCTTGTGGGGTACTTGGTTATTGTGTGGGTTATTTGGATTGGTATTTAGGTATGGGGTAGGTAGGTTATGTGGGTTTGGTTTTTTGGGATTATTATTTAGGTTAAGCGTGTTGGGTTTTGTTTGTAGGTAAATAATTTTCAACATTTAGCATGTTGTTGCCACACCACCGTTAGTACTCGATATTTGGAAAATTCACAACCTCCATTATGTTCCTGAAACTATAAATTAATTGGATTAAATAAAAAATTATTTATTTATTTACAACCTAAATCTTACTAAAAACTCAAAATTAAATAAATAAATTTGGGTTGCCTCCAAAAAGCGCTTTTGTTTAATGTCTTTAGCTTGACAACTTGAAATTTATTCATCCGGCTATTCGAGGACTAATTCCTCAACCATGTGGACTTGAAAATTTTCATAGAAAGGCTTTAATCACTATCTGTTGACCTTGAAATTTTTTCTAGATTCTTTACTTTTAACCGTGACTGCACCATATGGAAATACGTGAGCAATAACAAAAGGCCCTAACCACTTAGTTCAAAGCTTACCTATAAAAATTCTTAGTGTAGGGTCATAGAGTAATACTTTCTGCCCTACCACAAATTGTTTACTGGTTATCTTTTGATCATGGTATGCCTTGATCTTATCATTATAAATTTGGGCACTTTCATACACTTCTCATCAAATTTCTTTAAGTTCTTGAATATGTAACTGTAACACCCCAAACTCGGCCTAGACGTTATGGCCAAATCTGGCGACGTCACATTGAAGTGTTTTTCGTAAAGCGAAATATTGTTGAAAAACCCAGTTTTTATTTAAAATCTTTGTGTGATCTTAAAGACGTTCGTTTAGGGTAAAAATGTGAGTTGTTTGCCAAAAGTTATTCATATTAAAACGTCCTTATTATATTTTAAAACATTATTCATTTCCAAAATATCATTTTATAGCGGAAGCTTTTTAAAACAGTTGCGTACTTGCCGTTCACTTTGTAAAAACATTGTTTATTTTGAAAACTCATGTTTTCCTATCGCTAGCAGTTATAAACCAATGCAAATAAAAATTTAAAATCCATACAGGCCATAATTACAGTAAAATACCCCAAAATTTAAATCACTTATAAATTAGAACCAAATATGAAAGCATGAGCGGTCGTGTGGCCACCTCCGAGTCCCTCGCTACACTGATCCTCCTAAGGATTACTTGTACGGTTAGACAAATGGGTGAGTTTACGAAAAGTCAGTGTGTAATCCCATAATAACAAGCAGTCGAACATACAGAGAGCGAATACATTCTGGGCCTAAGCCCATATTAGTAACAGTAATAGTCTGGGCCTTAGCCCATTTACAATAACAATAAACAGTGCAGTAATAGTAAACAATATGCAAGTCCTACCTAATCTAGCCTCTACACTCCATCTCCGTACCAGCCCTACACTCTATGTGGGGATATAATCAACCCACCCATCCCTACACTCCAAAATAGCACCGGTTGCAGCACTAACAGTATTTGCAGTAGAGCTGCCAGTATAATAGGGTTAAAGCCATCAGTAATTTACAGCAGAGCTACTAGTACAGTAGACTTCCTCTAATCATATAAAAACCCACCCCCATGCAATGCATCATGCCACATGTCATGTCATATCATAGAATCATACATGTATCCATTACAGTTTAAATAGCAAGCTAAAATACAATCATACTTGTACATATTTATAAATACCTCACATGGGGGCAAAACAGTCAATTTACCAAGTAGGGGCATTTCAGTCATTTTACCACATAAGGGCAAAACAATCATTTTTTCCTCATAAGGGCAAAACAGTCATTTTACCTTATAGGGGTATTACAGTCATTTTACCCTATAGCGGTATTTCGATAATTTAACAAATTGAGGGTATTTTGGTAATTTTACAAACTGAGGGTATTTTGATAATTTTACAAACTGGGGGTGTTTCGATAATTTTAGAAACTGAGGGTATTTCAGTAATTTTAAACAGTTTGGCCTAAACATGCATATCGGCACATCTGAAGGTTTATAGTCGCCCCGAACGACTTTTACAACCCTAACGGTCCTATCGGTGAAAATGGGCCCAAGGCACATTATTCGACCGAAATGGGCCCACATACTCGTACGGCCCAATTAGCCCAGGATTAGCCACGGCTATGCATACTACACAGCCCAGTCCAAAGTTTGTCACTTATCGAGGATTTTATCTGTGCGGGGCCCATGAGCCCGTTGGGCCCACAGGCCCATTTCAGCCCATTAATGCCCAGAATGGCCTATGCCATATGCGCGACATGACAAGCCCCATTATTTTCCAACTAACAGTCAGATTTACACAAGCAGGCCCACAGGCCCATCGAACCTATTCGGCCCATATCATGGCCCAAGTGGCCCACTAACGGCCTAAGACCATGAAATCGCTCATGGAGGCCTCTTCGATCGAATGCCTACGTTTTGTGCACTCGGCTCACCACACGAGCGAGCGTACGCTCGTGTAGTGCCAACAGTCGTACGTTTTCGGCTTTTGGCCAATCTACGCTAACAGTAGCCAACAATAGTGTGATTACACACCTTAAACGAAGTTGTGCAAGTAGCTCTCGAGTCTAAAGCCTACACTCCACCAAAACTAGTCCATTAGTCAAAGCAATAGGATTAACATCCCTCCTTACTCTTATCATAACTACTACACCAATACTTGCCTTATTTGCAAGAGTGAGATTGACCCTGAATGAACCGTTGATGAAGGTTGAATACAACTCCTTGACTAAACTGCATACAAATATTGATATCGATCACGTAAAGATTGAACCAATACAATCACTTATCGAGAACGTGAAATCGATTGTGGAAATAAAACAGTCGTCCCTATTCTCAAAGTGAGAATCCAACAAGACAGAGGCAAGGTTCAGTACCCATACGCTCCTAGCCATAAACAGCAGTAAAGAAGGTATTAAAGAGATTACTACATCAAGAAAAGAAAAGAACAAAGAGTAAAACAAGCACTTGCCGATTGTTCCAATAATCAATTTGCAAAAGTCGAAAGCAAAGGTAGGGAAAAAAGAGTAATGCCGTCTCACAGTACCAAAGGGTGAAAAGATTACAAGAGGAGAGAAGAGAAAAGAAGAAGTATTCAGTTAAGGATCAAAAGAAGGAATAGATGATAAGAGAAGTGATTAACAGAAGAAAGAGGTGTAGAAAGAAAAGAGAGGCAAGTTATTCGGTCACCAACAACTAGAAGATGGAGGGGAAGATGGAGAAGTCGGCCAAAGATGAGACCCGAGAGACACAATTGTTAAAACCTGAAAGTGCAAAGAGTGCAAGAACTAATTGGTAAAAGTCGAATAAGCAAAAAATGTAAAACCCGAAAGAAAACCCTTCCCCAACACTAATCGGCCAAAAGAAAAACAAAAACAAAAACAACAGCTCTTGAGTAAAACCCTTAGCCGAATTTCCAAGTGCCCCAAAGTTCCCAAACGTCCCACTACTCCCTCTCACCATACTTTTTTTGATTTTCTCCTAAAATCCCTCCTCATATCACTCTTCAACTCCCTCCTACAATCCCTTCATGACCCATTCAAACTCTACTCCCTCTACAGTGTTTCAGTCCAACTCTACTACCTCTCATGGCCATCCGTAAAAATAATCACCATTTGCTCAAGCAGGGATTCGAACCTCAGACCCCTATCATACTCCACACGCCACTTACCACTAGATCAATAGGCTTTTTGTGTCATGTTATCCCCTCAATTATTTAAAAACTTATTGCCTAGAGACAGTGCTTATTCCTTTAAAAACAAAACTTTTTGCACTAGTTTAGACTTGAACCCAAGACTTCTCAGGCTCTTCCCAGAACACTTAACCACAGAGACAAATACTCATTTGTGACACTTCTTACACAATTAATTATTTATGTACCACCTCCTAACTGTCCCCATGCTCAAGACCTAACACTTCTAGGCCCAAATTTGGGGGTTTACAGTAACTTACGATTCATACCTATAGCTTCTAGCTCCATGTTGCATTGTTTGACCGCCCAAAACACTTATGTTCAAGTTCTACACGAAGATGACAGTTTACCAAAAATTAGTCGATAAGGAGACATACTTATGGGTCCTTTATAAGCTGTACGGTACGCCCATAGTGCATCATTTAGCAGCAAACTCCAATCTTTCCTATCTAGCTTAATGGTCTTCTCCAAAATCAGCTTGATTTCTCGAATTGACACTTCCACTTTACCGTTTGATTGAGGGTGATAAGCCGTAGTGACTCGTTACACTACCCCGTAATTTTTCAAAAGTGTGTCAATTACCTTATTACAAAAATGTATTCCCCGATCACTGATCAGCGCTCACAGTGTGCCAAATTTGGAAAAAATATAACTCTTTAAAAAATCGACTACTGTTTTGGCATCAGCATGACGAGTGGCTTTTACTTCCACCCACTTTGACACATAATCAACTACAAGTAAAATATAAATGTTACCGTATGATGAGACAAAAGGTCCCATAAAATCAATGCCCTATATATCAAATATTTCACAGACATGTATAGGGGTTAAAGGCATTTCATTTTTTCAACTCAATTTTCCTACCCTTTGACACTTTTCGCATGTCTTATAGAACAAATATGCATCTCGAAAAATATGTGGCCAATATAGTCCATATTCAAGTACTTTATGCACAATTTGTTTAAGGCCAAAATGCCTACCACATGTGTAAGAATGACAAAAAGATAGAATTGATTTTACCTCAGTTTCTTCAATGCATCATCGAATTACCTAATCGGAACAGTATTTCCAAAAGTAGGGGTTGTCCCAAATAGTCGTGATTCACGTTTGATCTTATCTTTTTTAGATTGCGATAAGTTAGAAAAGACTATACTTGTAGCAAGGTAATTCAGCATGTTTGCATACCAAGGGAAAATTGTCTGAGTAGCAAGCAGACTTTCATCCAGAAAATCGTCTTTAAGTGGTGTGACATCCTTCGATGAAGGTATTCGGCTTAGATGGTCAGCTACCAAATTTTCGCGTCCTTTCTTATCCTTTATTTCGAGATCGAACTCTTGAAAAAATAATATCCACCTAATAAGCCTTAGTTTTGCTTCCTTTTTCCCTATCATATATTTAAGAGTTGCATGACAAGAGAAAACAACAATCTTAGTCCTTAATAAATATGAAAAAAAATTTCAAAGTAAAGACTATAGCTAGAAACTCTTTTTTAGTAGTCGAGTAATTGCTTTGGGCAGCATCTAAAGTCTTAGATGCATAGGAGACAACCTGTGGTTCTTTCTCGATTCTTTGCCCAAGGACTGCTCCTACGCTATTGTCACTTGCGTCGCACATTATTTTGAAAGGATAATTCCAATTTGGTGGTTGAACGATGGGTGCTGAAATGAACTTATGTTTAAGCATGTCGAACGCTTCCTTGCATGATTGGTCAAACTTGAACTCCTTGTCCTTTTGTAAGAGATTACAAAGTGATTGTGCAATTTTTGGAAAGTCTTTAATGAACAGCCTATAAAAACCTGCATGACCAATGAAAGAATGAATCTCCCTCACAATTGTGAGGTATGGCAGTGAGTTAATGATGTCAAATTTTTCTTTATTGATAGAAATTCCCTTAGTAGAAATGATATGACCTAGAACTAATCCTTTATCCACCATAAAATGACATTTCTCATAATTTGGAACAAGGTTAAATTCTAAGCACCTTTCCAAATTTTTTGCAAGATTTGACAAACACACCTCAAAAGACTCACCATACACAGTAAAGTCGTCAATGAACACCTCAATTATTTTCTCGATGTAGTCGGTAAATATACTTACCATACACCTTTGAAACGTGGCTGATGTGTTGCAAAGTTTGAACGGCATCCGTCTGTAAGCAAACGTGCCAAATGGACACGTAAATGTCATCTTCTCTTAATTCTCCAGTGCCACTGAAATCTGGAAAAACCCTGAGTAACCATCAAGACAACAATAATGAGATTTCCCAGCTAAACGTTCTAACATATGGTCAATAAAAGAAAGTTGAAAGTGATCTTTCTGAGTTAAGGAATTCAACCTCCTGTGATCGATACAGATTCTCCACTTGTTTTAGACCTAGGTGGAAACCATCTCACTTGTCGAATTCTCAATTATGGTCACGTCGATTTTTTTGGGTACTACATGGACTGGGCTGACCCAATTACTATCAGAAATGGGATAGATCATCCTAGCTTCAAGTAACTTTTGAACTTTTTCCTTACCACTTCCATCATGGGTAGATTGAGACTGTAATATCCCGAATTAGGGCCTAATCAGAATAGTGGTTTCGTGACCACAAATTCAAGATAGAAATAATTATTTTATAATTATTTTGAGGTTTATGATATGATTGCATGATTGTGTGAAAATTTCGTGGCGAAATTCTATGCATAAAGTGCTTAATTTGAAATTAGGGACTAAATCGAATAAGTTGCAAAAATTGTATTCTAGAAGTTTTTAGTATAAAATTACTTTGGAATATTAATGAGGAGGTCTTAAATAGCAATTTGACTAATTTCTAAAATTTTGGACAAAAATGGGCTTGTACATGAAAATTTTCAAAGAAAGGTATTAAGGGTATTTTGGTCATTTGGTAATTAAAAGAGTAAAAAAAGGAAAAAGATGGCAAAATATGTTCATCTTCTTCATTAGGACGAAAATTAAAGGGTTCTCCATAGCCAGGGTTTGTTTCAAGCTTCCAAGCTCCATAGTAAGTGATTCCAAGCCCCGTTTTTAATGTTCTTTACGTTTTTGGAGTCCCGGTAACTTGATTTAGCTTATGCTAGCAATAATTCAACCTAGGGTTCATATTTGGAAAAATAACCATAGGTGAAATTTGTGTATTTTGGTGTTTTATGATAGAATATGAGGTTTTAAATTATGCTAGACAACTTGTGCTAATCGGTTTTAAGTGAAAATGAGAAAAGGGCTTAATCGGTAAAAATACCTAATAGTCATAAGTACATGTTAGAGTGTGAAATTGATGCTGCCATAGAAGGGAAAAATGATCATCATGTCATAGAACATAAGAATAAGGGATGAAGTTTAATTCTCGAGCCTAGGGGCAAAAGTGTAATTATGCAAAAGTTTAGGGGCAAAAATGGTAATTTTGCCAAAGTTCGTATTTGGGGCTATTTTGATGAATGTATGTATTAAATAAGATTAATTTGGCATTATAGATCAAGAGAAATGAGATTCAAGTCGCGATCGAGGGAAAAACAAAGTTTACGAAGAATAGGCTCGATTGCTAATAATTTTATACCGAGGTAAGTTCATGTGTAAATGTAGTAACATAATTGTCATTTTAAGTAATTTAATGTTATTTTTGTGATATGATGATTAATATCATGAACTATTATGCTTTATGGTTATTATTGAATAATATGTAAATTATGAATTGCTACTGAGTATCGGTTTCGATGTTTCGTGGAAGATGGCAAAGATGTGTAATCGTGGAAAAAGCTCGTTTGAACCTTGGGAATAAATTAGAATACAAGTGACATGTCACTAGGATGGTTGGGCATCCGAACTCATTGAGTTGAGTCCGAGTTCACTTATGGATGCAAATGTCCGAACTCGTTGAGTTGAGTTCGAGTTCGTGAGATGTAAATAGGCATCCGAGCTCGTTGAGTTGAGTCCGAGTTCGCTTATGGGCAGGTTACATGGTAGCTTGGCTACATATGTGGCACTTATGTACAAACTTTCCATGTATTCGGATTATATTCTGATGTGTTCAACTGGTGAATCTTAAGAGAATAAGGAGAATGCCTAAAATGAAGGTGACATATTGGTAAGTGTGGTAAATGAGAAAATTTGACAGGTATTTGCTTAAATCTTCGGGTTGAGAACTTGGTATGATGAAATCGTAGCATGATATTAAATGCAAATGTAACATGAATGTCTTGGTGTTGTTTATGCAAATGATGTTTTTATGTGGAATTGCATGATTATGTTACTTACTATTTGCATGTGAACTTACTAAGCATTTATGCTTACTCCTTCCTTTTCCTTCATTGTAGTTTTGGAAAAACGGTTTAAGAATCGGGATAGGTCGAAGACTCGTTCACACTATCCGAAGGCCTAAATTGGTAAAATGGCTTGTGTATCTTGAATGTGGCATGTATGGCAAAATACTCACTTTGTGTAAATGATCTTATGATATGATTATGCTTTGGCAAGAAAAGAGTTTGTGAATGATTAGCCATTGGAATGGTCAATCTAAATCATATTTGATACCATGTATGTTTAAAATGCTATTTAGTCCATGAAAATTTATAGTAAAGTAAAATTTGCTCTAAATCATATTTGATACCATGTATGTTTAAAATGCTATTTAGTCCATGAAAATTTATAGTAAAGTAAAATTTGCTATAAAACAGAATATTGCTGCAGCAATGATGTGAATTTGAAAAATCATTAAAAATAGTAGAAATGGAATTAAATGATGAGTAAGTTATAGAATCTAATATTAATGAGTCTATTTTAATATGGATGAAATAAAATAGGTATATGGATGATATTCTATGAGATGTTTAAATTATTGTGAAACAGGGCCGGAGTGATTTCTGAATCCCCTGTTCTGACTTTGAAAATTCACCATAAATTGTATAAAAATAATTAGAAGTAATTATTTATATTTACAGGTTCCTTATAGAGTCTAGTTTTAATAGAAAGAAACGGAATAGTCATTGAAACTCTGTACAGAGAGATATCTGATTCGTAATACACAGAGGTCAGAGCAGTCATACCCTAAAATAGGGGAGATTTTAACTAATAAAATGTACTAATTTGCTAGACCAAAAATTCTAGAAAAAAATTAGTAAATAGATATATGAGTCTAGTTTCAGGGAAAATTTATAGAATTGGATTTCAAGTTTTGGAACTTGAGATATGAATTTTTAAGTGACTATGACGCAGTTAGCTAGCTTGTCTGGAAATTTTAAAAATAAATTGTTTAAGCTGTTTAATTGATGAAATTAAGTTCAGTAACACCTCGTGCTCGAATCCGACAACGGTCTCGGGTATGGGGCATTACATTTGGTGGTATCAGAGTAGGTTTAGTCGATTCTCGGACTAATGTGTTGTATGTACGGGTTTTGCTATACATGCCATATATATTGTGATAGTTTTGACGACTTCTGACCTTTTAAATGATTTTTTTATAGTAAATGGATCCCGATTCAGCTGTGGCTAATGATGTAGAGAGTAATGCACCAGCTCCAACTGAAGGGGCAGTGCCAACTGAAAATCCACCTCCTACTGTTGGTCAAGGAGGAGGAGAAGGGGCTTAGGAAGCCTTTCTCCAAATGATGAATGTCTGGTATACAGAGTTTGTTCGTACGAACCCGAATGCACAACCTCCCCCACCTCCCCTGATTCTTGAACCTGTACCGCCGATGCCTCAAGGTGTCGATCTGATGAAATTTCATAGAACTCCAGTTGACAGAATCCGCAAGCAAGGGGCCGAAGAATTCAGGGCAAATGTTGATGATGATGCCGAGAAAGCAGAGTTTTGGATTGAGAATTCTATTCGGGTATTTGATGAATTGTCTTGTACACCTGAGGAATGCTTGAAATGTGCTATATCATTGTTGAGGGATTCAGCCTATCATTGGTGGAAGACATTGGTTTCAGTGGTACCGAAAGAGAAGGTGACTTGGGAATTCTTTCAAGAAGAATTTCGGAAGAAATACATCAGTGAAAGATTTGTTGATCAAAAGCGTAAAGAGTTTCTTGAGTTGAAGCAAGGGCTCCAGCTAGAACTTATACCATAAAGGCACGTGAAGATGCTTCATCACCCGATGTGATTACTGGTATATTTTCTCTTTATGATGTTAATGTTACTACTTTGATTGATCTCGGTTCTACTCATTCATATGTGTGCATGAAATTGGTGTCTAGTATGAATATGCCTGTTGAGTACACAAAATTTATGATTAGAGTGTCGAATCCATTAGGCAAATGTGTGATAGTTAATAAAGTATGCAAGAAATGCCCTTTAATGATTCGGGGTCATTACTTTCTGGTTGACTTGATGTTGTTGCCGTTTGATGAATTTGATGTTATTTTGGGTATGGATTGGTTGACATTACATGATGCTATAGTAAATTGCAAAGAAAATGTTATAGAATTAAAGTGTGAAAGTGGTGAAATTCTACGGGTTGAACCAGGCAAATCGGAGGCACTATCTAGTGTGATTTCTTCGATGTTGGCTCAGAGATATTTGAGGAAGGGTTATGAAACTTATTTGGCGTATGTAATTAATACAAAAGAAATTGAAAAGAAAGTTGAATTAGTGCCGATTGTGTGTGAGTTCGCGGATATATTTCCAGCAGAATTGTCGAGTTTGCCTCTAGTCAGGGAAGTAGAATTTGGTATTGATTTGATACCGAGAACAGCTCCGATCTTGATTGCTCCGTATAGAATGACACTAGTAGAGTTGAAGGAATTAAAGTCGCAGTTGCAAGAGTTAACTGACAAAGGCTTTGTGAGACCGAGTTTTTCACCTTGGGTGCTCCCATGTTATTTGTGAAAAAGAAGGATGGTTCTATGAGATTGTGTATTGACTATCGACAATTAAACAAGGTGACAATCAAGAACAAGTATCTGTTTCCGAGAATTGATGATTTGTTTGATCAGCTAAAAGGAGCAACATGGTTTTCAAAGATTGACTTGAGATCTGGGTACTACCAGCTGCGAGTAAAAGAGTCGGATGTGCCTAAAACTGCTTTTAGAACAATGTACGGTCATTATGAATTTTTAGTTATGCCATTTGGTTTGACAAATGCTCCTGCTGTGTTTATGGATTTGATGAATCGTATATTTCGGCCATACTTGGAAAAATTTGTTGTGGTGTTTATTGATGATATCTTAATTTATTCAAAAGATGAGACAGAGCATGCTGAGTATTTGAGGATAGTTTTGCAAACTTTGAGAGATAAGCAGTTATATGCCAAATTTAGTAAAAGTGAATTTTGGCTTCAGGAAGTTGGATTTTTGGGTCATATTGTTTCAGGTGATGGTATACGGGTTGATCCTAGTAAAATTTCGGCCATTGTTGATTGGAAACCACCGAAAAATGTAACTGAGGTTAGAAGTTTCTTGGGGCTAGCTGGGTATTATCGGCGGTTTGTAAATGGATTTTCTATAATTGCTGCTCCTATGACTAGACTACTCCAAAAGGATGTTAAGTTTGAGTGGACGGAAGAATGTCAACAGAGTTTTGAAGAATTGAAAAAGTTATTAACTAAAACACCAGTGTTGGTACAACCCGAATCAGGTAAAGAATTTGTGGTGTATAGTGATGCTTCTCGAAATGGCTTAGGATGTGTACTTATGTAAGAAGGAAAAGTGGTGGCTTATGCTTCGAGGCAGTAAAAATCTCACGAAAGAAATTATCCGACTCATGATTTGGAATTAGCTGCTGTAGTATTTGCTTTGAAGATTTGGCGACATTATTTGTATGATGAAAAGTACCGAGTATATACCGACCACAAAAGTCTTAAGTACTTGATGTCACAAAAAGACTTGAATTTGAGACAACGTAGATGGTTGGAGTTATTGAAAGATTACGAGCTTGTTATTGATTACCATCCGGGAAAAGCGAATGTGGTTGCCGATGCTTTAAGCAAAAAATTACTATTTGCTTTGAGAGCTATGAACACTCGGTTAAAGATATCAAATGATGGTTCAATTCTAGCAGAGTTAAGAGCAAGACCGATGTTTTTACAAGAGATTTCTGAAGCTCAGAAAAGTGATGAAGGTTTGCAAGCCAAGAGAAAACAGTGTGAAGCTGATACTGGGTCAGATTTCAAAATCGATTCTGATGGTTGCTTGATGTTTAAAAATCAGATTTGTGTACCGAAAAATAATGAATTGATTCAAAAGATTTTGCATGAAGCACATAATGGTTGTTTGAAGGTTCATTCGGGCAGTACGAAAATGTATAATGAATTGAAGAAAATGTACTAGTGGAGTGGAATGAAAAGAGATATTTCCGAGTTTGTATCAAAGTGCTTAGTTTGTCAACAAGTGAAAGCTGAACACCAAGTACCTTCGGGACTACTCCAGCCTATCATGGTTCCTGAATGGAAATGGGATCGGATTACTATGGATTTTGTATCAGGATTGCCATTAACTCCGGGGAAGAAAGATGCCATCTGGGTAATAGTTGACAGACTGACTAAATCAGGTCATTTTATTCCGGTACGTACGGATTATTCTCTTAATAAGTTGGCTGAATTGTATATCAGTGAGATTGTTAGACTTCATGGGATACCTTTGTCGATTATTTCAGATAGAGATCCAAGATTTACTTCGCAGTATTGGCAAAAATTGCAAGAGGCATTAGGTACAAAGTTAAATTTCAGCACTGCTTTTCATCCACAAACTAATGGACAGTCAGAGAGAGTGATTCAGATTCTTGAAGACATGCTCAGATGTTGCGTATTGGAATTTCAAGGTAGTTGGGAAAGATACTTACCGTTGGTAGAATTTGCTTATAATAATAGTTATCAGATTAGTTTGAAGGTGGCACCTTATGAAGCATTGTATGGTCGTAAATTTCGGACACCATTGTATTGGACTGAACTCAAGGAAAATCAGATTTATGGAGTTGATCTAATAAAAGAAACCAAAGAAAAAGTGAAAGTGATTCGAGATTGTTTGAAAGCTGCTTCAGATAGATAGAAATCTTATGCGGATTTGAAACGAAAAGAAATCAAGTTTCAAGTTGGTGATAAGGTATTTTTGAAAGTGTCTCCATGGAAGAAAGTCCTTAGATTTGGACGGAAAGGCAAGTTAAGTCCGCGTTTTATTGGGCCGTATGAAATAATTGAAAAAGTTGGACCGGTAGTATATCGGCTAGCATTACCACCTGAATTAGAGAAGATTCATGATGTGTTCCACGTATCTATGTTACGTCGGTATTGTTCGGATCCTTCACATATAATTTCACCGATAAAAATTGAACTACGACCGGATATGACTTACAAAGAAGAACCGATTAGGATTTTAGCTCAAGAAGTCAAACAACTAAGAAACAAAAGTATCGCACTCTTGAAAGTATTGTGGAAAAAACATGGGGTAGAAGAGGCTACATGGGAGCCCGAGGAAACTATGAGGAATGAATACCCATACCTGTTTACTGGTAAGATTTTCGAGGACGAAAATCCTTAAAGGGGGGAGAGTTGTAATATCCCGAATTAAGGCCTAATCAGAATAGTGGTTTTGTGACCACAAATCTGAGATAGAAATAATTATTTTATAATTATTTTAAGGTTTATGATATGATTGCATGATTGTGTGAAAATTTCGTGACGAAATTCTATGCATAAAGTGCTTAATTTGAAATTAGGGACTAAATCGAATAAGTTGCAAAACTTGCATTCTAGAAGTTTTTAGTATGAAATTACTTTGGAATATTAATGAGGTCTTAAATAGAAATTTTACCAATTTCTAAAATTTTGGACAAAAATGGGCTTGTACATGAAAATTTTCAAAGAAAGGTATTAAGGGTATTTTGGTCATTTGGTAATTAAAAGAGTAAAAAAAGGAAAAAGATGGCAAAATATGTTCATCTTCTTCATTAGGATGAAAATTAAAGGGTTCTCCATAGCTAGGGTTTGTTTCAAGCTTCCAAGCTCCATAGTAAGTGATTCCAAGCCTTGTTTTTAATGTTCTTTACGTTTTTGGAGTCCGGGTAACTTGATTTAGCTTATGCTAGCAATAATTCAACCTAGGGTTCATATTTGGAAAAATACCCATAGGTGAAATTTGTGTATTTTGGTGTTTTATGATAGAATATGAGGTTTTAAATTATGCTAGACAACTTGTGCTACTCGGTTTTAAGTGAAAACGAGAAAAAGGGCTTAATCGGTAAAAATACCTAATAGTCATAAGTACATGTTAGAGTGTGAAATTGATGCTACCATAGAAGGGAAAAATGATCAGCATGTCATAAAACATAAGAATAAGGGATGAAGTTTAATTCCCGAGCCTAGGGGTAAAAGTGTAATTATGCAAAAGTTTAGGGGCAAAAATGGTAATTTTGCCAAAGTTCGTATTTGGGGCTGTTTTGATGAATGTATGTATAAATAAGATTAATTTGGCATTATAGATCAAGAGAAATGAGATTCAAGTCGCGATCGAGGGAAAAACAAAGTTTACGAAGAATAGGCTCGATTGTTAATAATTTTATACCGAGGTAAGTTCATGTGTAAATGTAGTAACATAATTGTCTTTTTAAGTAATTTAATGTTATTTATGTGATATGATGATTAATGTCATGAACTATTATGCTTTATGGTTATTATTGAATAATATGTAAATTATGAATTGCTACTGAGTATCGGTTTCGATGTTTCGTGGAATATGGCAAAGATGTGTAATCGTGGAAAAAGCCCGTTTGAACCTTGGGAATAAATTAGAATACAAGTGACATGTCACTAGGATGGTTGGGCATCCGAACTCGTTGAGTTGAGTCCGAGTTCAATTATGGATGCAAATGTCCGAACTCGTTGAGTTGAGTTCGAGTTCGTGAGATGTAACTAGGCATCCGAGCTCGTTGAGTTGAGTCCGAGTTCGCTTATGGGCAGGTTACATGGTAGCTTGGCTACATATATGGCACTTATGTACAAACTTTTCGTGTATTCGAATTATATTCCGATGTTTTCAACGAGTGAATCTTAAGAGAATAAGGAGAATGCCTAAAATGAAGGTGACATGTTGGTAAGTGTGGTAAATGAGAAAATTTGACAGGTATGTGCTTAAATCTTCGGGTTGAGAACTTGGTATGATGAAATCGTAGCATGATATTAAATGCAAATGTAACATGAATGTCTTGGTGTTATTTATGCAAATGATGTTTTTATGTGGAATTGCATGATTATGTTACTTACTATTTGCATGTGAACTTACTAAGCATTTATGCTTACTCCTTCCTTTTCCTTCATTGTAGTTTTGGCAAACCGGCTTAAGAATCGGGATAGGTCGAAGACTCATTCACACTATCCGAAGGCCTAAATTGGTAAAATGGCTTGTGTATCTTGAATGTGGCATGTATGGCAAAAAACTCACTTTGTGTAAATAATCTTATGATATGATTATGCTTTGGCAAGAAAAGAGTTTGTGAATGATTAGCCATTGGAATGACCAATCTAAATCATATTTGATACCATGTATGTTTAAAGTGCTATTTAGTCCATGAAAATTTATAGTAAAGTAAAATTTGCTATAAAACAGAATATTTCTATAGCAATGACGTGAATTTGAAAAATCATTAAAAATAGTAGAAATGGACTTAAATGATGAATAAGTTATAGAATCGAAGATTAATGAGTCTATTTTCATATGAATGGAACAAAACAGGTATATGAATGATATTCTATGAGATGTTTAAATTTTTGTGAATTAGGGCCAGAGTGATTTCTAAATCCCCTATTCTGACTTTGAAAATTCAGAATAAATTGTATAAAAATAATTAGAAGTCATACTTTATATGTACAGGTTTCTTATAGAGCCTAGTTTTAATAGAAACAAACGGCATAGTCATTGAAACTTTGTACAGGGAGATATCTGATTCGTAATACACAGAGGTCAGAGCAATCATACCTTAAAATAGGGGAGAATTTAACTAATAAACTGTAGTAATTTGCCAGATCAAAAATTCTAGAAAAAAAATTAATAAATAGATATATGAGTCTAGTTTCATGGAAAATTTACAGAATTGGATTTCGATTTTCGGAACTCGAGATATAAATTTTTAAGTGACTGTGATGCAGTTAGCTAGTTTGTCTGGAAATTTTAAAAATAAATTGTTCAAGCTGTTTAATTGATGAAATTAAGTTCAGTAACACCTCGTGCTCGACTCCGGCGACGGTCTCGGGTACGGGGAGAGACAGAGACACCTTTGAGCCTTTTTTTAGGAATTTCATTATCTACAACTTGAATTTTGTAACACCCCTAACCCGTATCCGTCGTCAGATTAGGGTTACAAGGCATTAGTTAACTAAAAACACATTTTCGAACAACCACACATATATATAAGTTACATTCATATGAATAAAGCATAAATTCAATTGAATAATAAACATGATTTCAATAATCATAATATAATATACAGATCATATTAAAAACATTTCAATATTATCCGTATACTAAGAAGAAATCAAACTATTTATAACTTATTATACATTAGCATATCTTAAACACTTTAAAATGTTTACATAGTACTTTATTCAATAGCTTATACATGCAATATTGTCAACTTTACCCAATGGTCATATATTTAATAATGTAATTATAAACTTTCACCATTTTCGGACACAAATAACATCTTTTGCACATACTCATAATAAAACCAATCAAAACTTATTACATAACTTAACAAGCAATTACACATACAACCTAATATATATTGACATGTTCGAATATGCTATTAAAGCTTAGATACATATTGCCTACTTGCCATAGGTTTCAAAGCTACACTTAAGAATTGAATTTATGGAACATTTTCCAAACTCATTACCTTGCATATCCGAATCTCATTAATTAATATACATACACATCCAAATTTTATATCGTAGAACGAGTGCTGAATTACAAATTGTAATAAAATCAAAACATAAATCTTGCATACCATGTTATAAACATATCAAAAGATATTTATATCAAATTCAGATATAGCAAAACAACCTTAGATGCCAAATCTCTTACAACATGTTGACTAAATACATCAACCTAATGCACTTATACTTTTATCCATGCATATAATAGCTGAACCAGCCACACAATCAACCTAAACCTTAACCTTTTCCAAAACATATAATACCTATCTCAAACATCATTCATTTATAGCATATAACATTAAAACCAAACAATTTCAAACCACAATCAAACATAATCGAATTATCAATACCAAGCTCATTAAACATATAACTAAGCACACATAAAACCAAAAATAAGCATAATTAGCAAGCCATTTTCAAATGGCTTTAAATACATAACCAAAGTCAACATTTCATAAGTATATTCCAGCCTATACATGCCATAGTTCAAGTTTGACAATTTAAATATCGAAATTGTAGATAGTGTAATGAACTTTGCTAACGATCCCCGAGCTCGTAACTTGATCCAAAATCTATAAAACAGAAACACACATATACACAAAGTAAGCTTTTATAGCTTAGTAAGTCATAAGCAAATAAACAACTCAGATATATAATCAATTCATTTTAAGTTAACCGAATTATATTAACTATATCATTCCTTAGTATCAAACTACAAATTTTATTATAATACATTTCATACTAAATTTCCACCTTGGCCGAATGTTCAAATAATCAATTTAACCAAATGTTATTCAACTTTCATAGTCAAAACGTCATTAAATGACCAAATATACATATGCTCAAATACACAAACTCAAGAATCATAATATAACATCATGTACATATTTTACTTATTTGGCCGAATATACATACTATAATCACATATGTCTTTCAATTGCATCAAATGCAATTTGTAACAAATAAAGAAATTACTCACTTACCTTAATTCAAATAAGTAACAAGCTAGTTCATGCCTGACCATCAGCTCGTTTTACACATTCTATCACACTAATTGTTGCCCGATGAACCATTTGGAATTGGATAGGACACTCGGATAATCACATATATCGTACAATACCAACGTCCCAGATGTGGTCTTACATGTAATCACATATTGATGCCACTGTCCCAGATAGGGTCTTACTCGCACACAAATATCGGAGTCACAGATGATGCCAACGTATAAACGTGGTCTTACTTGCACACATATATCGAAGTCTCATATCGACCACTACCGTAGCTACCACTAGATATAATATTCTTTTGGCGCAGGACTTATGGTCTAGCGAACCTCTACTACCCATCAGAGTATCCTCCTCCACTCTCGTGCCAATTACTCTCCAAAATTCCAGTTCAAGGAATTCATTCATCATTCAGGAAGTTTCACTTCTCTCCCTATCTTATGATTACAATTTTATCTTTTTCCTATCTATCTTTGTACATTGAGGACAATGTACATCTTAAGTGTGGGGGGTATTCATTTCACTATCAGAAAAATCCCTAAATGATTGCCTTATTCTGTTGAAAAGCTCTCATATCATGTTTAGAATAAATTTTGATTGATTTATGATTTTAATTGATATATCTTAAATTAAAACATAGGCATTCATGCACTGAGTATTTAAACTTTAAGACATTAGGGAAGCAAGCATGATAAGTTGATTTTTTTTAAGAATTTAAAATTTTAGGTTGTTTCCCCAAGTCTAGGTATTCTCTTGATATGGAATTCACAAGTTTAAACATAAAAAAAGCCATAATTTTGTGAGATCTTGAGCCTTCAATAGCATCTATTAATTCCTTTATGCTCACTTTCATTATGAATGCGTCAGTATAGAACTGTTATTCAAGAACTTACTTGATTATGCATGTCAAGACTACACTATTTGATTTGATATGTCAAGATGATAGAGGCACTTATGATTAACCCACTCATGCCATGAAAAGCCTACCTCCACAATTAACCCTTAGTAAACCCCGTTGATCTAACAAGCCATTTCTTGTATTACCCTTAACACTGACCCTTAACCCATTATTGTTGAAATCCCCTCAATTAAATTGATCCTTATTTTTGTCGAGATTTGAATTGAATAAATTGCTTAGCTATGTCCTGTTCTAAATAATTAGTTATTTGACTTGTTCTTGAGAAAAAAAACATGTATACATATAGGTAGTAGTGATCTTTTGAGCTAAAGTAGTTAAATTCCATATTCCAAGAAAAAGCTCATGTTATGCATGGCCGATGACTAGTCATTTTTCTAGTTAGGCAATTTTTCAATTCAATCTCGATTCTAACCCTTTCTTCCAACTTGTGACCACACCCTTTAACCAAAAGCCACGTTACAACCCTCTAAAGACCTTTTGATTGATGTTTCATCTCAATTTATAGTTGTGGAGATTTGATTTTCATGCAAGCCTATGGTAATGACTTTTCATTATTGACTATTGAGTGCTTCATTTATTGTCGTTAAACACCTCGAGTGATTTGAGTGAATCTTTAGTGAGGATGTGAAACTCTGTGATATTTTGAATCAAAGGTAATTACTTAGATGAGGGGAGACACCTATGTTTTCATGATAAAATGCTCAACTTAGAATGTTTGAAACTTTGATGTTCTTTTAGTCAAATTTTCAATGTTTGATTACCTATGGATTATTTTGAGGTATCATCGATAGAAATTATAAGTTGAGAAAAATTTTTTTTGATTATAAGATGAGGATTTTGCTTGAAGACAAGCAAATGCTTAAGTGTGGGGGTATTTGATAAACCGTCATTTATACATATTTTTACCCCATGCTTAGCGCATTTTATGGATGATTTTTCCTTAGAATTGGTGATTTCGATGCTCCTAATGCCTTAATTTCATGTTTTATACTTAGGTGAGCTTAGAAGAGTAAAAGGAACGAGAAACGGACCAAAAACAGAGAAAATGGGCCAACATACAAAATCAACACGGCCTGGACTTCCTCACACGGGCAGACCCCACGACCGTGTCAATTTGGCAGAATTGAAGCACGACTCACACGGGTAGACCAAACGCCAGTGCTATTTTAACAGGCTTGACCATGGCCTAAAGTAATCGTACATGGGCATGTCACACGGGCATGTCCCTGCCGAGCCTAAGTTGAGTCCAATTCAAAAAAGGCTAATTTAAGTGCTCTTAGGCATTCCAAAGCCTATAAATACACCTAGAAGAGGAGAAAAGAGGAGGCACATGGAGAAAGGACGAAATTACTAGAAGAAAGCTGATTGATCCATCTCAGAAGCCAGATTTATCGTCAAGACTGAAGATCTCCCTTCAATTTCCCTTCAGGAGTTTTGGGTTTTCTTTATGTTTTGTATTCATTATTCTTCTGAGATGTTTTCCTTTTTAGTTATGAACTAAATCCCCTGAATACCTAAGGGGGATGAAACCTAAGACGAATCTTGTTATTATTTTCTGAATTGTATGATAAATATTTGACTTGTTCTTAATTATGTGTTCTTAATTCTTGTTTTGATATTCCAGGATATTGATTCAAGTTACGCTCTTATTCAGAGGAGGAATAGACCCTGTCTAAGAGTACAATTGTCATAATTGAGCGGAGTTGATTGAGCGTTTAGAGATAGGGTGACAAGATTTTACCGGATTAGGGTGAAACCTAATAAGGGGATCCATAGATCGAGTTAATGCAACCCTAGGGTGATAATTGGAGAAGAGTCTCAGTTATTCAATCTAGGGATTAGACTTTAGTAGTCTTGAATAGGGATAATAACATAACTTAGGGATCTCTACGGAACAAGTTAAATGAATAAATCGTCCGATTCAGAGTCAAATAACAAGTGAAGTCTAGGTGGATTTTTCCTTAGGTATTGTCTTAATTCAATTGTTTTCCAAAAGTAATCCCCCAATTCTATTTTCTGTGAATTCTTAGTTTAGTTAATTAGTTAGTTAAAACAAACCCCCTTATTCTTAGGCTAGATAATAAAAAGACAGTCATTACTAGTACTTTTAGTTCCTTTGGGTTCGACAATCTGGTCTTGCTAAAACTATACTATTGTTCGATAGGTACACTTGCCTACATCGTGATAATAGTTAGTTTCAAGAATGATTAATTATAAATATTTAAAACCTATCACAAAATCACGATCAGGCTGAAAAACTTAATGAAAAGTAACATATATACCTAAGTTAAACTAGGTTGGACGACAGACACAGAGGGGAGTGGGAGAAAAAATAGCAAAATTAATTAATTTGCATATGACAGGAATTGAAATTGGGTCTCTAGGACAAATGTACCATATCCTTACTATTTCTTAACCATTACGCCAATAGCTCGTTCTTGAAATAATTTTACGAAATTTAAATTTAAAAAATTGGGATGTTACACTCTTTGTACCTGTGATCTAGATGAAAAGAGAAGTAAGGATTCCTGATAGTTCCTGTCTAATGGGTTTTTCCTTTTATGGTTTGAACACCTTTGATTGAACTGATGAATGGTTGTCATGCTTAGCTGCTAAGATGAATGAGGCTTTGGCATTTGGACTAGCTAAGCTGGAGAGGGAAAAAAAGTAAGGTGAGTGTCTATACTCCATGATTGGGTGCTTTGTTGTTGATGTAGTGCTTGTATGATTTGCACTGAGTTTAGTATGAGTTTACGGTTGTTTACAGGTATGGTTTGAGATTATATGGAAATATTATACATACTAAGGTCTGCGTAAGTATGAGAATTCTGGGAATGCTTTGTTAATCTGATATGGTCATGTATTGGTGAAATGTTGGCGTCTTCCATAGCGTAGTAAATAAATAGTACTAACTGAAATGATATGAGTGCTATGTATGCTTACAAAACGCGGTGTATGAATGGTAGCAAATGGCGGGTTAGTTAAAGATAGGAAATTGGCATATTAAAGGAATGAGTGGCTTGTTATGGGATTTAAGGGAGTCGGGGCAGCATGTAGAATGGTATTTACTGGTTTGCTTGAGCGACATCATGATGACAATTTATCAACTCTATGGAGCGACACCGTGATGACGGTTATCTACTTGTCCTTGGGGGCAACACCACTGAACAGGTTTAAGAATCTTTGAAATCAAATGTTCATGTGTAAACATGGCACCATATCGTGTAAGACCATAGCTGGGCTATGGCAACATATGAAGTTCGCTAGGATAGTAAACATGACACCATATTATGTGAGACCATAGCTGGGCTATGGAAATATATGAAGCTCGTCGGGACAGTAAATATGGAACCATATTGTGTAAGACCATAGAGGGGCTATGGCATCATATAAAGTCTACCAGGACAATAAACATGGCACCATATTGTATAAGACCATAGCTGGGCTATGGCAACATATGAAGTCCACCAGGATATTAAAATAGGAAGCCCGCCAGGACATGAAAAGGAGAAGTCACTATATGACTCGTGTGGCGAGTAGAATGATAGAGTGGCCATGGCGCAACAAAGAACATAGAAAAATGGGATAAAAAGAGGATCTGCCAAAATACAATGGTAAGTGGAGTGGATAGAAATGTCATAACGTAGGTATATGTGAAAGAAATGAGGAATTCCTTCAAAGAATTGGAAAAAAAATCTAGTATTCATTATTAAGAGTCCATCTGAGTTGACTTCAAAACCATCATTGGCTTATCACATTTAGATTATCACATTTAGAGTCTTAAATGGTGAACATTAAAGAAATAGCCAAAAAAGTGGATAGTCAACCAAGAGACCATGAGGAAGAGAATGTTCGCCCAAAGTTGAATGGTCGATTAAGACAACCAAGGATTTCAAGAAACAAGATATCTGTCAAGATTATCTGGCACGAGAAAATCCACATAGGTTTAATAGAGGAAGAAGTTCGCTTAGGATAATTTATGGAAGAGGTAGTCCGCAAAAGAGACTATCTGTTGTTAGGAGCCTTTTGGTAGAATAGATTGAAATGAGAGAATCTTATTAGACTATCTAGTAGGTATGAGTCTGCTAAGAATGAGGGGTGCCTACCCACTACTCATGTTCCATATCCAAAGTCGCCAATAAAGGTGTCAGAAATTAGGGTTTTCCTTTAAGGAGGGATTCATGAATAGGATGGGTTACGAGTATTTGTCGTTGGAAATAAACCAACATAATCAAATGGAGTTCAGTGTGGAAGGAGGGAATTAAGGTAAGTAATTATGGCGAGTCATCTTCTAGTCTGTCAATAGCAAACGTAAAAATAAGAATTCACATATATAGTTATTTTATGATGAGTTAAATCGAGAAGGAAAATGTAGAGGTATGAGATTAAGCCAAGTGGGATCAATTCCCATAAAAAAGGAGTGTTTGGGAAAGTGTGGTTATGACTTCGCCTGCTGACAAGTCAGGTTAGAGAACTTGTTAAGTAATACAGTTTAATTATGATATTCAGTACCTGGACCTGATGATCGGGTCAGGTATATGGTATTACAACCATTTATTTCTAGTCTCACTCGACTAAGGGGCCTGATATATCACTTTCATTATGTAGGAGGGATAAAACTTATATTGATCATTCATATCTCACTACATAGATTATTGCATACCCAACACTAGTCTTTATAATATAACCATTTACGAAAGACGTTTAACTATGTCAAAGCATACAACTTACAATATTGGGAATTGTAGTAATCCCAAGTCTAAGGATCATACATAATATTATAACTATGTGAAATTTCGTGAATATTACATAACAATATACTTATGTGTTGATTTGATATCACATAGTGTCAGTCTCGTAATTATTTTCTAACATATACTTATGTGTTGATTTGATATCACATATCTATAACAAGACATTATCATCAGTTAGGCACATATTTGTCTCAATGTATGATTGTTTTCTAAGCCCACAACAATATTTGACTAAGGACTTTCAAGAAAAATCATATTATTCTTCAAACTTTATTATTAAATAGTTTATTTAAAGCACATAAATTGAGATCGATAATAATAATGGTGGTGTCTTTATTAATAAACCATGTAAATAAAAATGCAAATACATTCATATCATGATTGGTCTTTGGGTATATTCCAACACATGGCGCGCATTATTTAAGCTATTTTATAATTATCGTTAAGGCAACCGTAAGGGGAGATGGGGAGAGGAAATCGAAAATTAGTGTTTGACAATGTAAAAAGGTTTGCATGTCTTCATATTGACATGTAATGGCTGAGAGGGAAGTAGAACCAAGCCTAATTATATTTATAGCAATAAACCGTTTACCAAAATTGTACTTGTATTTTCTGAATGGGTGGAATAGGTCGTTCCCCTCTTTTAACCTTTTGATCATCTCTATTAATCTTGACATCGATTTGCTTAAGTGTGGGCTTTATTTGTGAACTGATGAACACTTATGAAAACTTTCTAAGGCTAGAAAGCAATTACTTGAGAAAGAATTATTTGTGTAGAATTATTTTCACTATTTTTTGGCAGAATAACCACGTAGGTGAATGGTATAATTTTACATAGCTCATAGTCTATATTTATTAAGAAAATAACAAGAGTCTCAAATGAACAAGATTTAACAGAAAAATAATATTTTAATTAGAAACACATACTCCAAATAGGAGTACGTAACATTGGCAATGGCAACATCCTTTGGGAACCGTAGGGTTGTTGTCCCTTGCCTTATTATGGGCCTATTGGGCTTGTTTCGCATATCGAGTATAATTATATATGTTGTCTGGTCTTTAAATTGATTCATATAATTTTACCAACCTGAAAACTGATTTTTTGTTCTCAAAATATTAATTAATTAATTAAATTAACTCAATTCTAATTTCGTTAAAGTCATGACAACTTTACGATACTAAAATCTATGAGTAAATAAATTTAATTAACTTGTTCGATGAAACTATCATGTCTAATTTATTTAATTTTCACTTCGAATTCCAATTATTTAATTACAATTAATTAAATAATAATTTAAAGAAATTAATTAATTACTAAGTCATCTCTTGTTTACAGAGAGAAAATACATTTACTGTAACACCCCAAACCTAGCCTAGACGTGATGGCCGAATCTGGTGATGTCACAAGGAATGGGTTTTGGGAACTGTGTTGACTTGATAAAACATCAATCTTTTAAATTTACTAGAACCAAAAATTAGTCAATTTTTTACCAAAACTTATTACAGCGGAAGCCTTAATCGTTATAGTTTGGAAATGCAGTCGTGTTTTTAGGAAAAAAACCGTTGTTTGCATAAAAACTGTCATTTTAATAAAAAAATTTTTACCAAAGCAATCAAATTGACAAGCAATCCAAGACTAAACAGTTAAAAACCAAACAGTCCAGAGAGTTCCTGATCGTGTTATTTTGTGACAGGTTTTAAATATTTATAATTAATCGTTCTTGAAACTAACTATTATCACAATGTAGGCAAGTGTACCTATCGAACAATAGTATAGTTTTAGCAAGACCGGATTGTCGAACCCAAAGGAACTAAAAGTACTAGTAATAACTGTCTTTTTATTATCTAGCCTAAGAATAATGGGTGTTTGTTTTAACTAACTAATTAACTAAACTAAGAATTCACAGAAAATAGAATTGGGGAATTACTTTTGGCAAAACGATTGAATTAAGACAATACCTAAGAAAGAATCCACCTAGACTTTACTTGTTATTCTGACTTTGAATCAGAAGATTTATTCATTTAACTTGTTCCGTAAAGATCCCTAAGTTATATTATTATCTCTCTCGAGACTAACAACGTCTAACCCTAGGTTGAATAATTGAAATCTCTTTCTAATTAACTTCCTAGGGTTGCATTAACTCGATCTATGGATCCCCTTATTAGGTTTCACCCTAATTTAGCAAAATCTTGTCACCCTATCTCTAGGCGCGTAATCAACTCTGCTTAATTATGACAATTGTACTCTTAGACAGGGTCTATTCCTCCTCTGAATAAGAGCGTAACTTGAATCAATATCCTGGAATATCAAAACAAGAATTAAGAACACATAATTAAGAACAAGTCAAATATTTATCATACAATTCAGAAAATAATAACAAGATTCGTCTTAGGTTTCATCCCCCTTAGGTATTTAGGGGATTTAGTTCATAACTAAAAAGGAAAACATCTCAGAAGATAATGAATACAAAAAATAAAGAAAAACCCAAAACTCCTGAAGAGGAATTGAAGGAAGATCTTCAGTCTTGACAGTGAATCCGACTTTTGAGATGGATCAATTGGCTTTCCTTGAGCAATTCCTTGCTTCATCCTCTCTGTGTGTACTTTTCTTCTCTTTTAAGGTGTATTTATAGGCTTTAGAATGCCTAAAAGCCCTTAAAATTAGCCTTTTCCGAATTGGATTCAACTTGGCCTCGGCAGGGACATGCCCGTGTACGATTACTTCAGGTCGTGGTCAAACCTGTTAGAATGGCACGACCGTGTGGTCTGCCCATGTGAGGAAGTCCAGGCCGTGTTGATTTCGTACGTTGACCCATTTTCTCCGTTTTTGGTTCGTTTCTCGTTCCTTTCGCTCTCCTAAGCGCACCTAAGTATAAAAAATGAAATTAAGGCATTAGGAGCATCAAATTCACCAATTTGAAGGAAAAATCATCCATAAAATGCCCTAAGCATGGGGTAAAAATTTGTATAAATTACGGTTTATCAAATACCCCCACACTTAAGCATTTGCTTGTCTTCAAGAAAAATCCTCAACTCACAATTAAAATGAATTCTTCTCAACTTATAATTTCTATCTATAATACCTCAAAATAATCCATAAGTATTCAAACATTGAAAATTTGACTAAAAGAACATCAAAGTTTCAAACATTACAAGTTGAGCATTTTATCATGAAAACATAGGTGTCTCCCCTCATCTAAGTAATTACCTTTGATTCAAAATATCACAGAGTTTCACATCCTCACTAAAGATTCACTCAACTCACTCGGGGTGTTTAAGGACAATAAATGAAGCACTCAATAGTCAATAATGAAAAGTCATTACCATAGGCTTGCATGAAAATCAAATCTCCACCACTATAAATTGAGATGAAACATCAATCAAAAGGTCTTTAGAGGGTTGTAAAGTGGCTTTGGTTAAAGGGTGTGGTCACAAGCTGGAAAAAAGGGTTAGAATTGAGATTGAATTGAAAAATTGCCTAACTAGAAAAATGACTAGTCATCAGTCGTGTACAACAGAGCTTTTCTCAGATTGTGGAATTAAAACTCAAGCTCAAGAATGGTGAATTATTATTAATAAGTAAGCAAGTATTGTTGTTGTTGTTTCTTTTTAAGAACAAGTTAAATGCAAAATAAAATAAAACATAGCTAAACAATTATTCCAACTCAAATCTCAACAAAAATAGGGATCAAATTAATTTAGGGGATTTCAACAATAATTAGTTATGGGTTAATATTGAGGGTAAATCAATGAATGGGTTGTTAGGCTCAAGGGGGTTCACTAAGGGTTAATTGTGAAGGTAAGCTTTTATGGAGTGAGTGGGTTAAAACTAAATGTCTTTATCATTTTGACATATCAAATCAAATGGTGTTGTCTTGACATGCATAATCAAGCAAGTTCTAGAATAACAGTTCAATATTGGCGCACTCATAATGAAAGTGAGCATGGAAGAAATAATAGATGCTCTTGAAGGCTCAAAACCTCACAAAAATTATGGCTTTTTGATGTTTAAACTTGTGAATTCCAACTCAAGATAATACCTAGATTTAGAGAAACAACCTAGAAGTTTTTAATTCTTCAAAAATCAGTTTATCATGCTTGATTCCCTAATGTCTTAAAGTTTAAACAATCAATGCTTAAATGCCTATGTTTTAATTCAAGACATATCAATAAATATCATGAGTTAATTAAAATTCATTCTAATACTGATATGAGTAATTCACGTGAGAATAAGACATATTCTAATGGTGATATAAAAGACCCCCCACACTTAAGATGTACATTGCCCTCAATGTGCAAAGATAGATATATATTGAAAAAGATAAATTTATGTCATGCCAGTCGCGTCACATTGGGCCCAATGGAGATGACCCTTTTCCGATGTCGCTCTGTCTGGTGGCGAATGGCAAGGGTGATAAAGTAGGCAAGGTCGAAGACGTGCCCGTGCGACATACACCATAAGTAGTAGACGTCGTTGGTGGTGACAACGCTGATGCTCTCTCTCCGCCCTATCAAGGTGTGAGATAGAATCGAATGTAAATACCTCAAGGATGGAGGAAGAGCTAATGCCTTGGAGCGACTGGGGTCGTAGGTGGCCGAATGTGGTGTCAATGTGCCCCAGCACCATGGGAGAGAACGGTGGATGTGACGGTTGAGAGAATCTAAGTCATTTTCCTCCTTGAACTTCTCTATATATAAGCCCAATGCAGTACCGAATTCTGGGACGCTTAGCTAGTAGACTAATCCGCCTAGGCAAAATTAGACCGTGTCGGGGTCATCGTAATTTGTCATTACGGTCTGAAGATGAAACGTTGAGCATAGTTCCATCGTAAGCTCGAGATACGTCGGCTCGATGATCCCATAGAAAAGCTCTCAAGGGTCGATGGTTAGGAGGGCCCGAATCGCATCAGCCAACTGAACTTGTTCTACTACAGCCCGGTCGATGCAGCGGCCCGCAGTTAAAGGTCAGGCCCCAAGTATTTGGTAAAGTTCTTCTTGGGGCCCACTGGGGAACTGTAGGAAAGGGTGGCGGATTTTCGCGATAGGACCCGAGGAAGATGATGCCCCTTTCTTTCTCTTCGAAGTGGGGACGGTAATTTTCTTTCCTCGTGAAGACGACATTATACCTGCAATCAAAATCATTAACTCATCTTGAGGAATGGTCAAAGTAAAATGAAGACAAAAATCAAAATAAAATAAAAATCAAAATTTCAGCCACAACTACTAAGACTAACAACTTAACCAAAGCAATCAATTTTATGGCATAAGAATGGCAGAGAATTTCATAGAATGCAATCATACTTGACAGATGAAACATGTCAACACAAAATGCATGAGTATGTCTGTTATTCTTAACCATGAGTAATTACTTTAAACTAGTCAAATGGGGCAGGGAAATCATGTAATGAGTAAGAATTTCACATGAAAAAGATGATAACTACTCTAGATAATGAATTTGAAGTGATAGAAAGATAAAAATAACATAAAAAATGTAGATTGCTATGACAACTAGCATGAAAATGAGTGCAATTAAAGGGAAAAAGAGTAAACAAATGCTAGAAAGGGGAGAATGAGCATCGAAAATGGGGTTGGAAGCGACGCACAGGCGTGGCGGGGAGGGCGTGTGGACTTGCAGCTACTAGGGTTAGGGTTTTTGGGTGAAGAAGACAATGAATAGTGCAGCCTATTTATAGATTTTGAGGTACACGGCCAGGGAACACGCCCGTGTTCCCTAATTTCAGCCTGTGTGTTTCGCATTTTTTTGAATTTGGGTGCATCTGGCATTTGGCCCACGTCCGTGTATATTCGGCGTGTGGGTACACACGGCCATGTCGCACGACTGTGTCTGGCTTCGTTCGCTTCTCTCACGCCCGTGTATGCATCTCCACGCCTGTGTTAATTTGTCAAGTTCGACCACGGGTATAGGATACGGGCGTGCGTTATTTTCTCAGGTTCAACCATGGTTCTAAGGCACGGATGTGTCGAACGCCTGTGTTATTTTTCCAGGCTCGCCCATGGCCATATCGCATGGCCGTGTCATTTTATCGTTGCCCGTGTTTGGGAAAATCTCTACCCTGTTTCCACACGGTCCTCAACATGCCTGTGTTCCTGGCCGTGTCTGTGTGGAAAACCTATATTCAAGATCTCCGTTAGTAAGTTAGGTCTTAAATACTAAAATTTAAAGAAATTAATATTGTTAGTGCTCAGGTTACCTCCCGAGAAGTGTTTGTTTATAGTCTAAGCTCGACTTACCTTTCCATTGAATGGTCATGGTGGTTCGAGGAATTTATACTCCTCATTCTTGCTATCAATCTCATCAAAATAAAGTTTTAGATGGGTGTTGTTTACCTTAAAAGTGTCGAACTTGGGATGACTTACCTCGACTGTACCGAATGGGAAAATGCTAAGTACCGTAAGAGGGACTTCTTCATTCGGATTGGTAGTGACAATGTGAGGATCTGCGGCTTCTAATAAAACTTTATCTCCAACCTTAAGTTGAGTTGGAAAGGTATTGAGCTCGTTCTGACGTAGTTTTAGTTTATGCGTTCGCCATTAATATAGCTCCTCGATTGGTAGCCTTCGATCTTCATGAATAGGTCCTCTACTATTGCTTGAGAATGGCTCATGTACATCATTCAGACTCATTTACTGCAAAGTAGGTTGCACCATATTGTCAGTTTTAGTAGAATGGTTTAGACGATCACCTTCAATTTCCGATGTGTTGCCAGAATTGCGAGCTTGAAGGGTGATTGTTTCATCTCCCACACGAAGTGTGAGCTCACCTGTGCCAACATCAATAATCGTTTTAGCAGTTGCTAAAAAGGGCCTTCCTAAAATCAAAGGAGTGTTGCTATCCTCCTCTTTGTCTATAATAATGAAGTCAACGGGAAATATAAATTTATCGATTTTAACTAGCACATCTTCAATAATACCCCTAGGAAATCTTATAGTTTTATCTGCTAATTGTATGCTCATCCTAGTCTGTTTGGGTTTCCCAAGACCTAATTGTTTGAACATTTTGTAGGGCATGACGTTTATACTACCCCCTAAATCAGCTAATGCATTATTAACATCTAAACTACCAATTAAGCAAGGAATTGTAAAACTCCCTGGATCATTTAATTTGTTGGGTAGCTTATTCTGTAGAATAGTTGAGCAAACTGCGTTTAGCTCCACATGCGACGCCTCGTCCAACTTCCGCTTATTTGCTAAAAGCTCCTTTAAAAATTTCATTGCGTTTGGCATCTGTGATAGAGCTTTAATAAACGGTAAGTTAATATGAATTTTTTTTAAGAGTTTAAGGAATTTACCAAATTGTTCATCTGAGCGGTATTTTCTTGTCGCATTAGGGTATGGCACACGAGGTTTGTATTCTGTACTTACCGATTTCTGTTCTTTGTGGTATACCTCACCTTTACCTCTGCTTATATCAGTATCTTGCCTTGGTTCTGGTTCAGGTGTGACTAACATTTTCTCATCTTGACTAGTAATCGCGTTGAGTTGCTCCCTTGTATTCGATTCTGTATTGCTTGGCAAGCTACCTTGTGGTCGTTCAGAAATCAACTTGGCAAGCTGTCCAATTTGAGTTTCGAGCCCTTAGATCGATGCTTGTTGATTCTTAAGTGCTATCTGGATATTCTGAAAATGAGTTTTTGACACCGATATAAACTTTGTGAGCATCTCTTCAAGGTTCGGCTTCTTCTCTTATTGGTAGAGTGGTTGTTGGAAGCCTTGAGGGGATCTCTGATTGCCTTGGCCTCCCTATGAGAAATTTGGGTGGTTCCTCCAACCTGCATTGTAAGTGTTACTATAAGGATTATTTTGAGATCGAAGATTGTTACCCATGTAATTTAACTACTCGTTGCCCATGTTGTGACCATATGGCTGGTATTCTAAACTGCTCGATCCACCTCCATTTTCTTCGCACTGCATTACTGGGTGAACCTATAAAGAACTAAGAAAACCATCAATTTTCTTATTCAAGAGTTCTACCTGATTAGAGAGCATGGTGACCGAATCGATGTTATAAACACTGGCTGTTTTTGTTGGTTTTGTCCTCATGACTTGCCACTGATAGTTATTCAGTGACATTTCCTCTATAAATTCATAAGCAGCTTCAGGTGTTTTATTCTTGATGGTTTTGCCAGCAGCTGCGTCAACCATTTGTCGAGTCGAAGGATTCAAGCCATTATGAAAGGTTTGAACTCAGAGCTGCAGTGGTAACCTATGGTGAGGGCATCTTCAGAAAAGATCTTTGTATCTCTCCCATGCATCGTAGAGTGTCTCTAAATCCATCTGCACAAAAGAAGAGATATCATTACGTAATTTAGCCATTTTAGCCGGTGAAAAATATTTTAATAAGAACTTTTCGGTCATTTGTTCCCAAGTAATAATTGACCTTCGTGGTAACGAGCTCAACCACTGTTTAGCTTTGTTCCTCAATGAAAAAGGAAACAACCGAAGACGTATGGCATCATCAGAAACACCATTAATTTTAAACGTATCGTAGAATTCCAAGAAATTTGCCAAGTGAGTGTTTGGATCCTCTTCCTGCAAACCATCAAACTGAACAAATTGCTGTATCATTTGAATAGTGTTAGGTTTTAGTTCAAAATTATTCGCAGCAATAGCAGGTCTAACTATACTCAATTCAGTTCCTGTTAAAGAAGGTTTAGCATAATCATACATAGTGCGTGGGCGCAGATTCGATTTCTTGGATTAACAACAATTGCGTATGTATATCGTTTTCCTGATTTTCAGCCATCTCCTCGGTTGTAGTTGAGATATCATCCTCTTGCTCTTCCTCTGTGTATCTTAGGTTTCGCCTTATTTCTCTTTGATTTTTGCGAACTGTGCAATCGATTTCTTCGTCAAAAAGTAGTGGTCCTGACGGGTTTCTTCTAGTCACAAACTATAAAAACCTGCCAAGAGAAAGAAAAAGGAAATTAATAAATAATAATAAAAAAATTAACTTGCAAGGAAAATAAATGGCTAAAGTAATAAAAATTGAGTGTTCCTAATATCTTAGCTCCCCGGCAACGACGCCAAAAACATGATCGTGTTATTTTGTGATAGGTTTTAAATATTTATAATTAATCGTTCTTGAAACTAACTATTATCACGATGTAAGCAAGTGTACCTATCGAACAGTAGTATAGTTTTAGCAAGACCATATTGTCGAACCCAAAGGAACTAAAAGTACTAGTAATAACTGTCTTTTTATTATCTAACCTAAGAATAATGAGTGTTTGTTTTAACTAATTAATTAACTAAACTAAGAATTCATAGAAAATAGAATTGGGGAATTACTTTTGGAAAAATGATTGAATTAAAAAAATACCTAAGAAAGAATCCACCTAGACTTTACTTATTATTCTGACTCCGAATTGGACGATTTATTCATTTAACTTGTTCCGTAGAGATCCCTAAGTTATATTATTATCTCTCTCGAGACTAACAACATCTAACCCTAGGTTGAATAATTGAAATCTCTTTCTAATTAACTTTTTAGGGTTCCATTAACTCGATTTATGGATCCCCTTATTAGGTTTCACCCTAATCTGGCAAAATCTTGTCACCCTATCTCTAGGCGCACAATCAACTCTGCTTAATTATGACAATTGTACTCTTAGACAGGGTCTATTCCTCCTTTGAATAAGAGCGTAACTTGAATCAATATCCTGGAATATCAAAACAAGAATTAAGAACACATAATTAAGAACAAGTCAAATATTTATCATACAATTCAGAAAATAATAACAAGATTCGTCTTAGGTTTCATCCCCCTTAGGTATTTAGGGGATTTAGTTCATAACTAAAAGTGAAAACATCTCAGAAGAATAATGAATACAAAACATAAAGAAAAACCCAAAACTCCTGAAGTGGAATTGAAGGGAGATCTTCAGTCTTGACAGTGAATTCGGCTTCTGAGATGGATCAATCGGCTTTCCTTGAGCAATTCCTTGCTTCTTCCTCTCTGTGTGTACTTTCCTTCTCCTTTAAGGTGTATTTATAGGCTTTAGAATGCTTAAAAGCCCTTAAAATTAGCCTTTTCGGAATTGGACTCAACTTGGCCTCGGCAGGGACACGCCCGTGTGACACGCTCGTGTACAATTACTTCAGGTCGTGGTCAAGCCTATTAGAATGGCACGGCCATGTGGTCTACCCGTGTGATTCGTGCTTCAATTATGCCAAATTGACACGGCCGTGTGGTCTGCCCGTGTGAGGAAGTCCAGGCCGTGTTGATTTCGTACGTTGGCCCATTTTCTCCGTTTTTGGCCTGTTTCTTGTTCCTTTCCTCTCCTAAGCCCACCTATGTATAAAACATGAAATTAAGGCATTAGGAGCATCAAATTCACCAATTCTAAGGAAAAATCATCCATAAAATGCGCTAAGCATGGGGTAAAAATATGTATAAATTACGGTTTATCAGTCCCCAAAAATTACAACTCTTAAATGAGTCCAAAATTTAAAAGAAACCAAAAGTACTAAGTTTAACTGTTTTACGATATAGTGGTCATCGTTGTGTCTCCGCTGCACTGATCTGCCTAAGTCTGTGGATTACCTGACAGAATAGACAAACAGATGTGAGTTTACATAAACTTAATGTGTAACCCAGTAGAGTTAGACAAGCAAACACACAGAAACATTTCAGACAATCAGATCTAGAATCGAGCTTATGCCCATCTCAGATGCAGTTACAAAAATAGATGTACATATCAGATAACAGATTTAGATATGCAAAGTCCTACCCCCATCCTTTACACACTAACTCCGACCATCCCATCACACCATGTGGGGTTAAAAACACCCACCCATCCTTACACACCACATTGTATCGTTACAACACGTATCAGATATAGTGCAACCAATCTGCCAGAATATAGGCGATGATCGCCATTCAAAACACTTCCTCCACATATATATAAAACCCACCCCAAAACAGATGCAGACATCAGACACAAATTTATCAGACTAAACATGATAACTGATACACCTATATTAGTATAATTAGGCATACATTATTATCCTAATCAGATCAGTCTAACAAAATTTCATAGCATACAGATCGGGGTTTAATTAGCCCTTACCGACCCTACAGTGGGTCCACATTTTAATGGAATGACCCGGTCGACCCTAGGGAATATTTCAAAATTATGGGCCCAGATGTCCGTGTGGCTTACCCGTGTGGGCCCCCACGCCCAGATTGGCCTTGCCCGTGTGGCCCAAACGGCCTGGCCCAAGAATCTAGATGCTCGTGTGTCATGCCCGTGTGGGCCTACACGCCCGTGTGGCCCACACGCCCCACTTGACCTAGCTCATGGTCGTGTCTTGCGCACGTCCATGCCTACGTCAATTACACGGCCGTGTCTCGCACACGGCCATCCACACGCCCATGTGGCGTCGATAGTGCAGTTTTTCGACTTTTGCCAAAGCCTCGCTTTCTGCGTTTTGGGTACACACCTAGTATCAATTCGATGCAAAAACCACTCCCGAGCCTTCCAAGACCTAACAACAGCATACCAAATACCAATTTAGTGACTACATTACTACTTTGCCAACAACAATCTGACCAAAATCTCGACTTACCAACGACGATATGCTTCATTAACACTGATCAACAAACAAAACAAAAATCACAGTTTGTCGACTTCTCCTACACCACAAAAATACAACAACATTTCAATCCTTCCAAAAATAACGATAAGAATAATACCAACGAAAGCCCATTACCGACTATACGAAAAAAAAAACAAGGATTTGAAACGCCCCAACAAGAAGGATTAACAAAAGAAGCAAGAACGGAAGAGAAAGTTGAAATCGACAGTGAGAAAAGAAGACGAAAAAACAAAAAAAAATTAGGGATTTTGTTTCTTGGGGAAAAAAAGTCAGAACTAGAGGGAATTTTGAAAAAAACAACAAAAAAAAAATTCAATTTTGATAACCCCTAACTTCCCACTAACACCCAAATCTCCACCACTTCAGCATTTTAATTCCACCAAAACACTGTCTGCCAATTGAGCAAAAATACATGCCCATGCTAACGCAAGGATTCTATCATAGGACCTACAACACACCAACTCCCTTACCACTTGAACTACCAGGCTCATTTTGTAATAAAATTACAGGAAATTTAATATAAGCCCTCTAGACAAAGTTAAGGCTTAGATCCAAAAATAACGAAATTTGCTAAAGGTAAGGCTTAAACTTGGGACCTCTCATACACACCCAGAACACTTAACCACTGAAGAAAATACAAATTTGTGTCAAGTACTTACAAAAACATAGATAAAAAGATCAGGGCGAAACAACTGTACCCCCTAAAAGAAATTTCGACCATGAAATTTACCTGATCAGAACATGTGAGGATATTGCTGACACATCGAATCCTCAGGTTCCCACGTGGCCTCCTCAGTGCCATGATTCCGCCACAAGACCTTTACTAAAGAAATGGAATTCCTCCTCAGAACTGTGATATCACGATCTAAAAATTAAATTGGCTCCTCCTTGAAAGTTAAATCTAGTCTAACCTCGATCTCCTCAACAGAGACAATGTGAGATGGATCAGACCGATACTGCCTCAACATCGAAATGTGAAACACATCATGTATGCGGTCTAACTCTAGAGGTAGCTCCAACTGATAACGACTGGTCCCATACATTTCAGAATCTGATACGGCCCAATAAACCTAAGGCTTAGCTTGCCCTTACGACCGAATCTCAGAACCTTCTTCCACAAAGAAACCTTAAGAAAGACGAAGTCCCCCACAAAATAGTCAATATCATGCCTCTTTAGATCTGTAACACCCCAAACCTGGCTTAGACGTTATGGCTGAATCTGGCGTGTCATATCAAAATGTTTTTCAAAAATTGATCTTTTCAGTAAAAATTCGTTACTGAGTTTAAATCCTTTTATTATTATTAAATAAAAGTTCTCGTCAAAACGTTTACCTTATTAACCGTCAGTGTTATATTAAATTGACTTAAAGACGTAGAAGCTTTTTAAGTCGATGAAGTTTAAAACGCGTGTTTTAGAAAAAATTAATTGTTTTAAAAACTCGTCTTTACCTAGCAGTTTAAAAATATATAATCCAAAGACCAATTAAAAATTAAAACCCATAAATGGCCTTATTACAACTTTAAAACCCAAAAGTGAAATTTAAATTAAATAAAGTCAAATGCAAGACACAGCAGTCGTGTGGCCACCTCCAAGTCCCTCGCAGCACCAAATCATCTAAGGCTGGGGATTACCTGTACAGTTAAAAAGAAAGGGTGAGTTTACGAAAACTCAATGTGTAATCCCCTAATTAGAATATGCAAAACAGTCTGGGCTTTAGCCCTATACAGTATCAGTACAGTCTAGCCTTAGCCCTACACAGTATCAGTGTGGGCCTAAACCTAATACAGTATCAGTACAGTGTAGTGCAATTATGCATCCCACCCAAATCCAGCCAGCACACTACTCGTACCAACCAACACACCATGTGGGGATATAAATCGACCCACCCAGCCAGGACACTAGTATCGCAGCAAAACTGCCAGTAATAATAATGCCACATAGCTGCCAGAAATAGTAAATGTGGCAAAGCCACCAGTATTAGTAATTGTGGCGTAGCCACCAGTAACAATAAATGTGACATAGTCACTAGTATAGTACTTCCTCCATATCAAAATTCCAACCCCATGCAATATGTCATGTCATAAATATTACGTGTATGGAAAGTCATACTCAGTACAATCATATATGTAAATCATAAGCACATCAGTCATACGGAACATAAGGGCATAATTGTCATTTTACCATACAGGGGTATTACGGTCATTTTACTCTACAGGGGCATTAAGGTCATTTTACCCTACAGGGGTATTACGGCCATTTTACCCTATAGGGGCATTACGGTCATTTTACCCTACAGGGGCATTACGGTCATTTTACCCTACAGGGGCATTACGATTATTTTACCCTACAAGGGCATTATGGTCATTTTACCCTACAAGGGCATTACGATCATTTCGTGCATTCTAAACAGTCATAACGGCTCAGTTGGGCCCAGGGTCCATTATGCAGCCCCAGTAGGCCCACACACTTGTGTGGCCCACTAAGCCCAAGAACGACTACGACCATTGGAACTACACAACCCAATCCAGTATTTACCACCTAACTTGAATTTTATCCGTGTGGAGCCCACAAACCCAATGGGCCCATACGCTTGTGTGGCCCATTTAGCCCAAATTCAGTTACAGCTATGTGACCTACATAGCCTAGTCCAGTATTTATCACTTACCGTAGATTTAATCTATATGGGGCCCACGAGGCCATTGGGCCCACACGACCCATTTTGGCCCAACGTGGCCCAAAACAACCTATGCCATGTACACGACATGACAAGCCCAACTATTTACCACCTAAAGTTAGATTTACACATGTGGGCCTATGGGCCCATCGGGCCCATTCAGCCCATTGAGGCCCAAGTCCACGAGAGCGCTCGTGGCGGCCTCTACAGCCTATTGCCCACGCTTTGTGGGCCCGATTCACCACACGAGCTATCGCACGCTCGTATGACTCAAATGCTAAAGTTTCGGCTTTTGCCGGTTCACAGAGATAGGTTTCAATGTGCAGTTACACACATTGCTGGCGAAAAGGCGCAGAAAACCTCGAGCACAAAACCTATACCCAAGCAAGGCACTCAATCAGTCCTTTAATCAACAAGATCATGCATCCCCTTCTAATGCTTAAACCGTAATAATCATTGATACCTGCCTTGATTGAACGAGCGTGGTCTAGCCCACTAAAACTGTTGACGAAATCGGTTAACAGCCCCTTGATAAATATCTGCATTCAAACGGACCTACTAACCATTACTATAAGCGCAAGTAACTTGAACCAAGTGCAAAGCAACTTACCGAAACGTGGTACTACAAAAGGCTGAAAGAGGTATTCGATCTACAATGGCACACCCAAAAGTATACCCTTAAATCGAGGTTCTAGATGGGACAATCGTTCCCCTATCAAAATCGACATAGAGAAGAAGTTGTCAAAGAAAGGCAATAACAACCGATATAGAGAGAGAAAGAGTAAAGATACTGCATGGCTAGATTAAAGAACACTTACCCAGTCAAAACAACCACGAAGGGGGTATGAAGAATTCAGCCAGTATCACAGAATTAAGAGCAGAGGATAGGGAGTATTTAGCCAATGTTGAAAGAGAGAAAAGAGAATCGGCAATAGAAGAGAGAAAGAAAGATTGCCCAAAAATTAAAAGAAATAGAGAGAGAGAGAAGCCAAGAATCGGCCAAGAGAAGAAGAGCGAAAAAGTAGAGAAAGAGGTCAAGGAATGTTTGCCAAAACTGAACCCAAAAGCACTAAGGTAATTGGCCTAAGCACAAAATGATAAGAGGAGAAAGGAAAAACGTAACAAACCAGAACTGAAAAGGTACCCGAACAGAACAATTGTTGTTATTTGGCCTCGAAAAACAAAGAGTAGAAAGAACCCCAATGCAAAAGGTCAAAATCAAAAATGAGGAGAAAAAGGCTTGAAACGTCAGAAAAAACCGAAAGACCCCCAAATGACCCTTAACGAACACTGCTCCAAGAACAAATGCCCAAAACTGATTTCCCCCGATGCCTAAAGACCAAATTCGGCACAACACTCTCCTCCCCCTTCAAATTTCCTATTTTTCCTCCATAAATCACTCCATAATCCACTCTCTAATTTCCTTTTCAACCCCTTCCTTGATTTACTCCTCCAATAACCCATTCAAATTCCTCAAGACCCATTCAAACCTAGAGTCCCTATCTAACTCAAACACCAGCCGTCCCATGTATCAAAATAAATACTTCTTTTATGCTGTGCCAGCACTCGAACCTCAGACCTCAAAGTTATTTTACAAGCTACCTTGCCACCACACCACAGGCTCCTTTTGTGATAAAAAATCATCCATAATTAATTATAAGACCTATGTGCTAGTGTCTAGATTCACTTAAGAGGAAAAATTAAAATTTTGCAAAAGCACAGACTAGAAACCAGGCTTCTCAAACACTCTCAAACACACCCAAATCACTTAGCAAATAAAGCAAACATGAATTCGTGTCACTTTCTTACTTAACTAAAATATTTATGAGCAATATCCTAACTGCTCCCATGCTCAAGGTCCAATACTTCTAGGCCCAATTTCAGGGCGTTATAAGATCTGCATATGATTTTTGTCTATCAAAAACTGCCTTCAGACGGTCCCAAATCTGTCTAACCTTGTCATCGGTCTCAAAAACCAACTTAGGACCCAAAGTTCGATGTTCACCCAACTCAATCCAACATAGTGGTGTACGACACTTACGACCACACAGAGCCTCGTAAGGTGCCATCTGGATGCTAGATTGAAAGCTGTTATTGTAGATGAACTCAGCTAACGATAGATAATCCTCCCAACTCCCTCGGAAATCAATCACACAACCCCAAAGCATATCCTCTAGTATCTGAATCATCCTCTCAAATTGACCATCGGTCTGAGGATGGAACGTAGTACTGAAGTCCAATCTCGAAACCAAGGCCTCATGCAATTTCTTCCAAAAGTGAGAAGTGAAGCGAGGATCCCTATCAGAAATAATCGACATAGGAACCCCATGCAGTCTAACTATCTCGGAGACATAGAGTTTCGTTAACTTTTGCAGAGAGTCGGTCCGAATTGGGATAAAGTGAGCAGACTTGGTCAAATGATCCACAATGACCCAAACAGAATCCTTCTTAGTGGGTGTTAATGGTAGCCAACTAACGAAGTCCATTATTACTTGTTCCCACTTCCACAAAGGAATCTTAACAAGTTGGATTAAACCCAAGGGCAACTAATGCTCAGCTTTAACTTGCTGGCATGTCAGACAACGAGCGACGAAATCAGTAACCTTACGCTTCAGCCACCGGTACAATTTACGGAGATCCTAATACATCTTATTACCACTGGGATGCATAGCATAAGAGCTACTATGCACCTCCCTTAGAATCAACTGCCTCAAATCCAAATCATTCGGCACAGAAATCTGGCCTCGAAAACATAGCACACCATAGTTATTTTGCCCAAAATCTAAAGTATTGCCACTCTCAATCTGACGAAATCGCGAACCCAAAAACTCATCCCCTAACTACATATCTCAAATTTGAGTAATCCAAGTCGTCTTTGTAACACCCGTAACCTGTATCCGTCGCCAGAATAGGGTTTCAAGGCATTACTGATCAATACACATCATTCACATGCATAAAATTCACATTTATGCATTTGTATATAAAACCCATCCAACAAATTCACATCGTCCCTTTTATGGCTCTACAAGGCCTTAAAACATGTTTAAAAGAGGTTCAAGACTAAACTGAATAACATTTGAAAACTTTGGAAACTTATAAATTTTTCTTGAAATCAATGGTCACATGCCCTTGTGAATAGACCGTGTGCCTTACACGGCCACCAGACACGCCCGTGTCACAAGCTATGTAAAAACAGGGCATACATACTGACTTGCACCACACGGCCGGAGACATACCGGTGTGCCATGGCTGTGGGAAATTTGGAGGGGTTACTGACTTGGGTTACATGGCCGACCACAAGCCTATGTGCCAACCCATATGTTTCACACAACCAGTAGACACGCCCGTGTGTCTAGGCCGTGTCAAACCTGTAGGGTATACTGACTTAATTCGAAGGGCTGCCCTAGGGGACACATGACCGTGTACCAAGGCCATGTATCACACACGGTCGAGCCACACGTCGATGTGCTCAGCCGTGTGGAGTGAAAATAGGCTTAGTTTAAACCACATTTCTCACTCTTCTCATGCCTTCCTACAACAAGAAATTTCATGCCATTTCAATACATATATAAGCAACCAAAACATGCTATTCCAAACACATATTATACCATGTGTAACCATTCTCTCTACTACTCAATTCCATGATCAATTACATACCAAAATAATATGCCACTGATAAACCTCAAAAGTAACATATTTTAATCCTATGCTTGGCATATTTTTGGATGATTTATCATAAGATTTAGTGAATTTGATACTCCTAATCCTTTAATTTCATGTTTTATATCCAGATGAGCATAGGAAAGCGAAAAGTGCAAGAAAAAGGCCAAAAACAGACAAAACAAGTTTATTTTAGTGCTGCACATGGCCTAGATACTTCCACATGGGTAATCCACATGCCCATATGAGACACACGGGTAGACTACACGCCCGTTTGTCATGGTCATGTCAACTTAAAACCATTTCAGTGTTGCACACGGCTTGAGCACCATCATACGGTCGTGCCACATGGCCATGTCCCTGTCGAGACTTATTTTAATTCTACTCAGAAAAGGCTAATTTTGGGCTATTTTAGGCATTCCAAAGTCTATTTAAACACACAAAGAGAGGATCTAAGGGGACACACAGAGTAGAACACAGGAATTACTCGAAGAACATCAACGGATTCAGCTCGAAAGTAGGATCTCTTTCAAGACTGAAGATCTCCCTTCAATTTCTCTCGAAGCTTTTGGGTTTCCTTATGTTTTGTTATTTTCCTATTTTTGAGATGTTTCCCTACTACATTATGAACTAAACTCCCTAAATACCTAGGGAGGATGAAACCTAAGACGGATCTTTTTATTTAAACTTCTGAATTTAATGATAAATACTTATTCTTGTTCTTCATTATGAGTTATTAATTCTTGCCTTAATATTTTCAGGATTTTATTCCAAGTTCGATGTGCTTATTCAGTGGAGCAAAAGTCCCTGTTTAAGAGTAGATCTCACATAATTAAGCGGAGTTGCATGCAACCCTAGAAATAGGGCGACATAAATCTGCCAGATTAGAGTAAAATCTAATAAGGGAATCTATAGATCGAGTTAATTCGACAATAGAGGTTTTAATTAGAAAGAGATTTCAATTAATCAACCTAGAGTTAGTTGTTTTTAGTCTTGAAAGAGATATTAACATAATTTAGGGATTTCTATGGATCAAGACAAGTGAATAAATTGTTAGATTCAGAATCGGAATAATAAGTGAAGTCTAGGTAGATTCTTCCTTGGGTATTGTCTTTAATATTGGTTTATTCAATTACTTTCTTCACTCTCTGTCGCGTTCGTTAGTTAATAGTTTAGTTAAATTTAGATTAAAACAAATCCCCTTTTATTTTAGGCTAAATAATAGAAAGATAGTTAATACTAGTACTTTTAGTCCTTGTGGATACGATACTCTGGACTCATCGTAACTAATACTACCATTCGATAGGTGCGCTTGCCTTAGTCGTGATCGTAGTCTAGTTTAGTGGTTCATAAAATGATCATCAGCCACAATCATCAAACTCACATAACTTCTAAATGCATTCTATAACCTTTCCATAAACTAAATCATGCTTCTCAAACAAATCAATTCATCATCTATAAATCATACCGAAATATACCATTCTTCAAGCATTAATATATCAATTAATAACTAACCAAATGAACAACCATTTATCCATATCAACAACCATGGAAAACATGCCAAATCACAAGGTATCTTATAAAGCACTTATATCACTTATCAAACACATAATTTAAGCCAACTTAAATGGCCAAATACACACCAACAATTTACATCAAAAGCTAGCCAAATCTCATGGCTATATCATATCCCAAAACATATCATCGACTTAGTAGCCTATACATGCCATATAACCAAGTTACAATTGTATAAATACCGAAATCAAAATCGGATAGTGTAATGTGATCTCTGCCGACTTCCAACTTGAACGAAAGTCCAATCACTATAAAACATAGAAAAATAACACAAAGCAATCTATAAAGCTTAGTAAGCTCGTATGGTAATAAACTCATATTAGTGAATAACCACATTTAAAACCATTATTCAAAACATAATATAATTCATATGATTGCACCATTTTATCTTGAATCCATACACATAATTAATCAAGATTTTCATGAGTTTATTTATTCAAAACACGTATAGTTTGAATACTTCTTATCAATTCATTCACATTTTCATATGCATAAGCAATTATAGAATTAAAATTTATTCAATTCAATATTCATCACATTTACTTTAGCCAAGTGATTTACGAGAAATATCATCAAATAATGGTATTTCGCACACTACGTGTCGTATGTATATATATAGTTGAAACAACTATAACTCATATCTCACATATCATTCAATTCATACCTTATTATAGCCAAATAAACACATTTTGGCATGAAACATTCTTATACATAATCTTTCTTATTCATATACATGATACACTAAGAACTTACCAAATTACTTTTCTTTTCAATACTCGTATGAAACTCGTACATACCTAAATCACTTAATTCATTCACACATTCTTTCTTGGCTTGAGTTTTCCCATTGAACCATTCGAAATCGTTAAGGATACTCGAAAATCACATAAGCTCATACAATGCCATATCCCGGATATGGTCTTACATGTTATCACATATCGATGCCACTGTCCCAGACAGGGTTTTACACGAAATCATATAACGATGCCAATGTCCCAGACATGGTCTTACACGTAATCACAATACAATGCCAATGTCCCAGACATGGTCTTACATGTAATCACATCTCGGTAATCCTAATGTCATGACATTTGTATCCTATACTATTCCTAAGGTTCATACGGGACTTTTGGACGTCATAACTCTGTCGATTGTGCTCGTACTCACATCCAATCAGCATTATAATACAATTTCCACAATAATAATATATTTTTAGCACAATTTAACAACATTTATTAACATACAAAACTTACCTCGATCGCCAAAACGTCGAAATGGATCAACCTAAACTTAGTTTTTCCCTCGATATGAACTCGTACGAGGCTTAACTTGATCTAATAAATCAAATTCAACTATTTCAATTCATATTCTATTCATTACAACCCAAATTCATATTTTGGTAAAATTACTATTTTACCCCTACACTTTTGACCTTTTTACAAATTAGTCCTTAAGCTCATAAAATACATATTTAATCAATTTCATCATAGCTCAAGCTAGAAAAATTTCATACATGCTCATAACAGTCCATATTATTCATTTATTTACACTTTTACCACAAATGTTATCAAATTTCACAATTTAGTCCAAAATTGACACTTTTACTAAAATTCACTTTATAAACTTGTATATCTAGCTTCAAACATTAATAAAATATCATAAAATATCTAAATAACCAAGAATTAAACAATGGCATCATTCCAATACTTTAATAGTTTTGAAATCGGAGATACAGGCTACCTAGATTAAGCTGTAACGATTTAAAAAAACGTAGAAATTATTAAAAACGGAGTCAAAACCGTACCTATTTGAGCAAAAAAACCATGGCCGAATGTGAAGCTCTGCCATGGTTGTTCTAAACCCTATTTGCGGTTGTAAAAAGGATGGAAGATGATATTAAGCTTTGTTTTATTTATTATTATCCTAATTACCTAATTACCCTTTTACCCCTTAAAAACATTAATAGTATCACCAATTTCCACTCCACTATCATCCACTATCTCATAAATGGGATATTTACCATATAAGGACCTTCACTTTTAACTTCTATAGCTATTTGACACCTTTAGCTTATAGAACATAACTTTTACACTTTCTACAATTTAGTCCTTTTTACCGAATTAAACACTTAAACGGTAAAATTTCTTCACGAAATTTTCACACAACTCTAATATCATATTGTAAATGTTAAAATAATAATAAAATAAATTTTTTGACTTCGGATTGTGGTCCCAAAACCACTATTTCGATTAACCCTAAAAATGGGTTGTTACAACTCTCCCCCCTTAGGGATTTTTGTCCTCGAAAATCTTATCAGAGAGTAGATTAGTGATTTGATTTCACTAGACTTATAAATTTCTCACATAGCCTCAAATTTCTCAACTTTTCAATCTCACAAGCTAAGATTCTGATTTGTTATTTGCTATATGTCATAACAAGTTGAGTTTCTACTTCTGAAAGAGATACTATAGTTAAAGGGTCTTACATGTATCATCATGTCATATATAAGAAACACATTATAGATCTTTTCACGTTTCGACGTAATCTCATACAGCTCGGTAATTTACGATCTCAACTTCTCTTTATAGCTAAATCGAAAAATTCTCTTCCCACTATGATACTTTCACAAATACTCAGTTTTCTAACTAAAATTCAATGCTTTGATGTATTAAGCCCACATATGTTTTCTGTCATCCTGAAACTGCTTTCAAACTGTCGCAAATTACTTTCACCTTCTCTTTAGTCCCTCTAATCACATCGACCCCGTAATTCTTTTTATCATTGATCTCATATAAAAATTCGTATGGTGCCATCTTTATGCTCAACTGAATTATTATATGTAACTCAAACAATGGTAAGTATTTTTCAAATTCTAAAACACAACAATGAAACATTACTTTGAGAATCTGAATCTCTTTCTTAGATTAGCCATCTAAAATAATGGAGTCTGGCATGCTGTGTGATATGAAAATCTGTGATATGTATAACTTAGCTAATCTATCAAGAGAGACATCTGTACTTACTAAAATAAAATGTGCAGACTTTGTAACAACCCGATTTTGGGCCTAGTTAGAATAGTGGTTTCGGAACCAAATATCTAAAGTCAGAGAGATTATTTTAATATTATTTTGGTGTTATAGAATGATTATATAAGTGCATGAAAATTTTGATGAAATAATTTTAGCGATTGCTAGCTTAATTGAGAAAAACGACTAAATCGCATAAAGGACAAAAGTATTGTTTTGTAAGCTAAATGTGTTAAATAGCTAGAGAACCATAATTATGGGTCTTTAAAGAGCAAATAGACCTTTAGAAATGACTTGGCCGGCCATAGAGAGAAAGAAAGTAGAAAAGTCAAAATTTGGTGTGGTTGGTGACTTGATTTTGACAAGAAATAGAATAAAATAAAACAAAAAGATATCATCTTTCTATCTTTCTTCTTCCCCACTGAAAATGGCAGCAAGGAGGGGGTTTTGAAATCTCAAAAATATCAGCCACTTATATTCCTTGCAGGTAAGTGATTTTGATGACTTTTCTTGATGATTTTTACACTTTTGAGACCCTTGTAGCATGAGCTAGCTAATGGGGGGACTATTTTACAAAATGGTTGAAAGTTTAGCGCTTCACCATGAGAGCATTTATGTTGTTTTCTAAATTTTTATGGAAGAAAATGAGTCTTGGTTGTGTAATAAACAACTTTTGTGAAGAAGTTTGCATGAAAACACCTAAAAATGACTATTTTGTAAAGTTGTAAAAATAAGTTGTAAATGTGTTAAATAATTGAAATTGTTGTTGGAACACCGGTGCCTCCAAGGCGCAGCGAAAAATTAAAAATCGGTGATCCAAACCAAGGATCCATGTGTAAGGAACGAATCGGGGTGATAAAAAGGTTTCGAATTTACCGAAATTTCAATCTGAGTAGACAGCGACGCCTAGGCAACAGGAATGCTGAACCACTATCGAACCAAGCCGTAACCTTTTCCGATGTCGGCCTCTACGTAGTCCACCCGATTGACAATGAACGGTAGAAATCCCAGAAAACTATTTTCAGAGAGTATTTTGCTAAAACGGCTGCTAGACCACTTTCATATTTTCAAGCTAGTTATATATATATTCTTTTTTAGGGTTTTTTTTACCCTTTTTTATATATAACTCCCTCTTAATTGGTATATATTTATAACAAATTTTAATTCATTAAAATTAATCCGAACATAATAATTATCATTCAAATAAATATAATAATGTTTAACCGAAAAATTATAATTACATTAATTATAATAAAGATTTCGGTAAACTATATTTATTTAAACTTATATACGAACTAAATTCATATATCAATAAAATTATGTTCGATTATGTGTACAACATCCTTGTACATAAACAAAGATGTTCAACAATTTGATTGCCCAATTAAATTAATTCTATAATTAATTTAATTCATGTGACAACCAAGCAATATACCAACTATGTTTTACCTTGTTCATTTCAACCATAGGGTGTGACCCTATAGGTTCTTGTAACGTTAGCAGTAATATTAGAACGATTCTAATGTTACAAACAACGAGTGGCATCTAGCAATGCATCAATGCTACCTAAGTTACAAGAAGTCATGATTCGACATAACCTTTTGTGATTAACCTTTCATGCATTCATCCTTAAGTCCTATATCTTTGGAATGGACACAAGTCATGGAATAGTCACACTTGCATAGTCCATCCCATGTTTCTTGATACCTCGAGTAGACTATGATACACAAAAAAGTATGACATCTCATATCAACTTATTTGAGCATGGCCATGCATTTCTAGCCTTACTCAATCAAGTGGCCTGAGATATTACTCCCATTATGTAGGAGGGACTTATCCTATATTGATCAACTATATCCCTCAACATAGATTGTGGTATATCCAACATCGCCTTTATAGAACAACCATTCTGATGTTTGTTTGATTGTATCAAAATATACAACTCACGATGTTGGGATAAAGATGATCTCAAGTATGAGGATCATATACATATTAATCACTATGAGTAATGTTGTGACAATTACATAATAATCCAAGAAACATACTTATAATGGTCACCCAATATGTTGTTCTCTAACACACATATTCATGCATTGATTCTGACACTCCATATCAATGACAACTCTTTATCATCAATCAACTACATGTTAGTCTTGATGCATTATTATTGTCCTAGCCAATAACAATACTTGACTAAGGATCTTTTAAGAATAATCATATTATTCTCATGACATTATTATAAAATAGTTTATTTATGCACACAGAAAAGAAACTGGAATAATAATGGCAACGCCTTATATTAATAAACATGATAAACCAAGTATGTTATTATAACCATCTCGTGATTGATCTTTAGGCATACTCTTACAATTGTGAGTTGCTATAGTTATAAAAAGAACTCGTCTAGGCTTGGTAAAAGAGAAAATTCGATAAAAATTTATTTACGAGCCCAAAGAAAAAATCATAATTTTTGTAAAGTCTAAGGGCAAAACGGTCATTTTTCCAAATTGTGAATTATAGGATGTTTTAATTAATGTAATGATTAAATGAGTGAATTTAATCATTTTAGATCAAGAAAATCGATATTTGGGCTTAAATCGAAAAGTACGAGGTTATGGACTAAAATAGAGTAATTGGCCAAAATTTTCCTTCGAGGTAAGTCCGTATGATAATAATAGTGCAATGTTATGTTTGAATTATAATTCTTTACTATTATTGCATATATTTTATGATTTTATATGTATTGGAAAAGTTGATGAAATGGTGTTTATGATGTTGAAATATGACATGGAAGAATATTACATGAAATGCAAGAAAATGATGATCCATGACAAGTGGTATATGCAATATGTGATATATGCTATAAAAATTCTTAAAAGTTTATTTGCTATTTGAGTATGCCTTATTATGCTATGAATGGGCAATTGATACTATGGATAGTGAGATCGACACTTCGAGTGAGTTTGATAGATATGGGGTATCGAAAAATCCCATCTGAACCATAGGAATAGTCTAGGATACAAGTGACATGTCACTAGGAATTAAAAATTTTGAACTTGTTGAGTTAGTTCAAGTTCGTGATATATATGAGGCATCTGAGCTCGTTGAATTGGTCCGAGTTCATAATGGATGCGATACATGTAATTGGGTTCTAGGTAATGGTCTTGTGTGTCCTACCGGTGCCTAGGTAATCCTTGAGTTGGTCAGATACCTAACAGCCTGTGTGAGCAACCCGTCTAGTTACACCTTGACCGATAGCTTCTATGAGCAAACCCGTGAGTAGCTCCATTGTGAGCGTTACATCTTATGAGGTAGCTTTGGCTACATATGTATATGTGGAACTTATATGCAAGTTTTCAGCGTATCCAATAGTATTTTGAGGGTTCAGCGGGTAATGCAATGGATGTGATGAAAGTCCCGAGGAGGGCATGTTAAAGAGGTATGGTTATATGATATATTACGATGAGTACAGGTATGTACACTAAGCTTATGGTTATTGAGACTTTGAAATGTTGAGACATTAGTGAGCTAAGATATATGAGTTATGATTATAAATTTTGTTGCAATATCATGTTAACTTAAATTGTGCATTTGAACATAGAATTCATGAAATGGTGAGTTCATGATTAGTCAAAAGTGAACTTATGATAGTTATCATTATATTGCACTAAAATAGTGTTGGACAACGGCAGTTGTATGACATTGAAAATCCACCAAAACTTGTGGAAATTGAGCTAGAGTCTGAATAAAATATGAAATTAAATATTAATGAATCTAGTTTCACATAAAAGAAACGGTGTAAGAAAAGAAGTTTCATGTTATGAGATATTAAAATCGTTGTGAGACAAAGTCAGAATGATTTCGAAATCCCCTATCCTAATTTGGGAAAATCATTAAAAAATTGTACAAAAATAATTATGGGCTACAATTTATATGTTTAGAATTATTAATGAGTCTATTTTCAATAGAAATAGATCAGAAAATCGTCTGAGTCCCGTATTATGAGATAATTAATTTTTAGTAAAGAGGGGTTGAAACTGTCAGACAGCGAAAAAAGGGTAACTTTAAGGAATAAACTGTACTTATTGGCTAGACCAAAAATTCTAAAAATTTTATGGTAAGAATAAATGTGAGTCTAGTTTCAGGGAAAATTTGGGGATCTTAATTTGGAGTTCCTTAGCTCTAGATATTAATAATTTAGTAACTATGACTCGAGAAAATAGCTTGGCTGGAACATAAGTAAAAATTCAAATAGGGTTGTATTACCTTGAGAAGCAAGTTGATAAATTGCTTATTATTTTCATGCAGTCTTACTAAGCTATAAAGCTTACCCTCTCCTTTCCATTTCTTTAGTGTTATCAGGTTAGCTCGGGGTTGGAGATCATCGGAGGCAGCATCACACTATCAAGCTATCACCTTTGGAGTATTGATACATATGTTAGCATTTTCAAGTGAGTGGCATGTATAGGGGCTCAGTTTTATGATATGAGTTATTGTGGTTAGCCAAATGTATTGGCCTATATTGAGTTATTTGTATATGGCCATGAAGTGTGACTCATATTGATTATGGCTTGTAAACCTAGCTATTCATGTTATGTCTAATGCTTGTGATGTGATTATGTTTGTTTGCCATGCATGGTTGGTAAAATGACATGTGTGTTTAATGTATGCTTTATGACCAATTGAGGTGGTCATAACTGTGTAGTAATTGCACGTTATAAAAACAATGTGATAATGGTCAAACATGAGTGCTTGATGGATAAGTTAGTAACCATAGTATAATGGTAAAAGTGATCATTCAAATGACAAGTTTTGTGAATGTGAATTAAAGAATCTAGACTTGGTATTTCATGAGTAGGTGCATTGCTTATAAGAGGACATATTAATGTTATGAATATGTCTTAATAAAGAGTGTTTAATTACTAAAATGATGCCATGATTTGTGGTTTTAAAATGCATAAGGTTGTAAGGGTTTATGGGTAACATGAAAGCTTGGAAAAGAGCCTAAGTGTTGACAACACGAGCTGAGACACGGTCGTGTGTCTCAACCATGTAGGGGAACACAGCCTTAGCACACGGGCGTGTGGCTTGGCTGTGTGGTTCAAATTATTCGTTGACGTCATTTTCAAAGAGTTACACGGCCTAAGGACACTGGCGTGCCAAAGGCACATGGGCGTGTCCATATGTCCACATGGGTGTGTGGCCCTGTTTCATGGGAAAATTTTCTAAGTTTGCCTGAAACTTCTCAAGTTCTCGGTTTAGTCTTGAATCAATTCTGATGTATGTTTTAGGCTTCGTAGACCCAAATAAGGGACAACATGTATGTGTTTGAAAAGTTTTGAATCAAAAGAAATTTTATGGCCCGGTTTTTGTATGTATGAGTATGTTAAAGTTTGGTAATGCCTCGTACCTTGTCCCTGTGTCAGATACGGGTAAGGGGTGTTATAGACTTCTTCAAATGATCAACAATAATTCAGATAACATCTATCTTTTACAAAATCCATCGAAATTCTATTTCATTACTATTCAAATAGCAACACATGTTGTAACAGTCCCAAAAACACTTGATGATTAGCGTTAACTTGTTGATAGATTAGACAGTTGAATACAAAGTCAGAAATATCGTATTTCATGCTCATTCACTAATACAACTGTTGCAGATTATTGTACATCTTAGTACTCCCCGAATGACCAAATAATTACCACTGTGAGCCATATGTAACATTTATTGCATAATTTTTGGATTTCTTGATACACTAACTCTATCTCAAAATAGTAAAAAATCATCGGTTCCAATCTGAAATTTTTGAATCATGAGTCAATTTACATTGAACCCCTTTTTAACTTGCAATTCACTGATACATTTATGAACTTCACAAATCCACTGAATGCTTTTAACTAAGCTAATATCTATCCATCATCCGATAAGATCAATCGCATATTCACTGCTCGTAAAGAACACATAAGTTTCCTGCTCAGAACATCCGTGACTATAATCGTTTGTCCAGGTGATAATTAATCACTGACTCACAATCTTTCAACAGTTCAAGCCATCTTTACTGTCTCAAATTCAGATCTTTTAGAAACATCAAATATTTTAAACTCTTATAGTCTTCAAAAGGTTACATTACTCTCCAAACAATTAATGTCGCTAACTATTCAACACAAATACAATGTCAACAATCTCTAATTCTCATGTCGAATAACTCTTTACCCGATGCAGGCTAAACCAGAACTGATGCTTCAATTAACAATGTCTTCAACTGATTACCACTTTATTAATAATTATCATATCATGCAAACTTCACAAACACGATGATTTTCTCAATAAAAACAACTTTAGTTTACAAAAACATTTCTCAATAAAACCGTTCTTATGGATATAATTCAATATCACGTCTTCTAGAATATGAATTCTTCATTCAAACTATTCATCAATTAACCCATGAATGTACAAAAATTTATTTACTGATCTGAGGATAAACTCAAACACATATAACTCCTTTAACCTTTCAAGCAAGTAACTCAAATCAAACTAAACCATTGAATTGATCTCACCTGTCAAACAATAACTTTTCAATTATTAATCAACAGAGCTTTGAACTATACTGAAGCCACAACCATTAGATAGATTAAAATCATAGTGCCATAATAAGGCTGACATCTCAACTATGCAGATAGGTAATGTCCCAGCTATAAATAATGCATTTTGAACACAAGAGAAATTCAAATATGATTTTAATAGAAACCGGTGCAGAAACACAACCTTTATGAATCTGATAACTATACCACTATACTCCCATGATCAAACTAGAAATTTTAGTCAAATTAGATATAGTCATCTTTGTAACATCCTGAAATAGGGCCTAGTCGGAACAGTGGTTTTGAGACCACAAATCTAATGTCAAATAATTATTTTATGATCATTATGAGGCCTAAGACATGAAAACATGCTTGTGTTAAAGTTTCATGAAGAAATTCTGTGTAAGGTGTCCAATTGGAAATTAGGGACCAAATCGAATAGATTGCAAACCTTAGGTTCTAGAAGCAATTTGTATGAAATTGCTTTGGATTATTAATTAAAGGTCCTTAAAGAGCACTTTTCCCAATTTCTAAGCTTTTGGACAAAAATGGGCATGTATGGATGAAATTTGAAAGAAAGGGTTTGAGGGTATTTTGGTCATTTGGCTAATTAATGAAATATAAAGGGAAAATCAAGCAAAAATTCATTCATTTTTTCTTCTCCATGGTGCCGAAAATATAAGGTTCTCTATATGTAGGGTTTTAAACATTTTCAAGCTCAATAGTAAGTGCTCGCTAGCCCCGTTTTTAATGTTCTTCGTATTTTTGAAATCCTCTTAACTTGCTCTCTTCATTTCTACCCATATTTTTTTCTAGGGTTCATGTTTAGAAACTTACCCATTCATGAGGTAATTGTATTTTAATGATTTATGGAGGAATATGAAAGTTTAAAGCGTGGTAAACAACTTTTACTAGTTGATTTTTCATGGAATTGGCTTTAGGGACCATTTTGTAAAAGTTGTAAAAATGGGTAGAAAGATAAGAAATAATGGAAAATATGGGCTGACCTAACAGGGAAAACATTCGGCTAGGCTTGGGTAATGTATAAGTTGCATGCATTTCATCATACGAGCCTAGGGACTAAATCGTAAATATTGTGAAAGGTTAGGGGTAAAATGGTCATTTTGCCCAGAGAAGAAATTTAGGCTCGTAATAAATAATTTGAGTTGCTAATGACTTATTTTTACTGTTATAGACCCTGAGGAACAAATTCCAGAGGTCGACCAAGGTAAACGAAAAGTTTTGGAATAACTGAAATACGAATCCGAAACAACTACCAGGTAAGTTCGTATAACTCGAAGGTAGACTATTAAATTACATTAAATAAATGTATATTCTTGTATGATTTAAAATGGTGAATTACAACGTATGATATTTCATGAAAATTGATGACATGGAAAAATGTCTTGGTTGAATAAAATTGACATCTGATGGATACGCTGATCTTACTTGATACGAGATCCCATATGTGTTGCAGAAAAGGATTTAGCCTGGACGGGTAATTCGTTGATCTCGGTATAAAAAGGATCTAGCCCGAATGGGTGTTCCTAAAGCGATCTAGCATCCCGAAGAATATGTGTGCATTACGGATTTAGCCCAGATGGGTAATCCGACTAGGTTCTGAATTTAGCCTGGACTGGTAATTTAGATCTGAGCTCATTAAGAGTGTTTATCGTTACAAGGAATTTAGCCTAGACTGGTAATTCCGACATCACTCTATGAGGCTATACTATGGGGGATTTAGCCTAGACTAATTATCTTTCCGTAAGATGTGAGGTTCGCAGGAGTGCAAGCTTAAAAATGATCACTTGTATGATTTGACGGAAAAGGGCCTATCCATCAAGATTCTAGAGAAATTCATCGAGATTAAAGTGAGAAATGAGAGTAGAAATTTCTAGACTAATGAGCTCATCTAAGACTAATGTTTAAATGCATTGACATGAGACTAACTTGATGATTGAGTGTATGTGATAGGGGATTTATATTACTTGTCGGAATGAATGTCTAATATGGTTGTAAGCTAAACAACAGGTAAGTTTACTTTCCTGTCATCCGAGCTTACTAAGCATGTAAATGCTTACACCCTTTTTCCTTTCCCTGTCTTACAGAGCTTGTAGACTTAAGAGGATTGGAAGACGGTTGGAGAAAGTCATCACACTATCATCTTGTCCAGCTTTGGTATATAAAAACTTTTATTTTGTTTAATAGAATGTATAAGGTCTTGGTTGTTTTGTTATATGTGTCATTTGGCAAACCATTGTAAGGGTTTGAAAGATATGCTTATTCATTTTGTATATGGCCATAAGATATGGCTCATTTTGACATAGGTTGTAACCTACTAATTGTAACATCCCGATTTTGACCCTAATCGGAATGGTGGTTTCGAGACCATGAATATGAGTCAGGAAAATATTTAAAAATTATTTTCTGTGTTTATTATGTGTGAATTAATATCTGTGAAATTTTTGTGATTTAATTTTATCGTTTGTGTGTCCGATTAAATAAAACGACTTAATCGCGTAAAAAGAAAATTTGGTGGTTCAATTTAAAAGTGCTAGTTTGTTGTTGTCTTTATTAGTGGAGGCATTTATAATGCAAATAAACCATTGGTTTTATAAGTGGACAGTTTTGGACATGATATATATGGTTTACTAATTAATTTTGAAAGGTTAAATGTGTAAAATAATAAATTATATATATGTTATATTATTATACAAATTAAAAGCCATGTTTTAATGTTCATCTTTTGACCAAAATAAAAAGAAGAAAGAAAAGAAATAACAAAGCTAGGTATTCAGCCATTGTTGATTCAAATTCAAGGTTAGTTTGGTTTCGGGTTTTGATAATTTCTACGTTTTTGAGATCGTTGCTTCGAGTACTATCCGACCCATGCTAGAATTTTTTATTTTGATGAATGTTTTGAGTTATGCCATTGATGAATATTTGTGTTTTGTGATGTTTGATGATGAAATATTAAAGATATGTTTTAGATTACATGTTTTGTATTGGAGTTTTTGATGATTTTGAGTAATTAGGACTAAATTGTAAAAATAATAAATTGAGAGACTAAAATGTGAAATAAATGAAATGTGTGTATTTGTATGTACTAGAGGAACATTCGGCCTAAGCATGTTACATGGAGATTTTTTGTATTTTGTGTTTTATGCAATTAGGACTAATTTGTAAAAGTATGAAATATCAAGGGTAAAATGGTAATTTGTCATTTATGTGTTGTTGGATTAAATTGAATGAAATTGTGATTGAACGAGATTAATTTGAAATTGTATAGACCAAGAATAAAAGAAATCAGACTTGGATTGGGGAAAAACAAAAATAGTCGAATAGTTGATTTACATTGTTCGTCGATATTCGAGGTAAGTCTTTAAGCAATTAAACATCGTTTATTTTGAATGCAAATTAGTTTAATATGCTGGTTTGGAATTCATAGATTTATAGTAGAGTTAGCCAAATATGATTAAGCATGGAAATAATGTAATTGAGTTTAATTCAACTGAGTTATAACATTTGAAAGTCTATATGAACTATATGGAATATCTAGAAGTTTCGATATATGAATTGTTTATGAGACAACTTGATATAGTGATATTCAGGCTTTGAGCCTAGCAAGCCTTGTGCTGGTGAATTTAATCGGGCTTTATGCCTAGCAGGCTTATTACCGGTGTATAAAATCAAACTTTGAGTTTAGCAGGCCTTATGCCGGTGTGAGATACAGGCTTAGGCCTAGTAGGCTTTATGCTGGTGAATTATTATAAGTTTATGCTTAAAAGACTTTATGCTGATGTGGTAATTGAATACGTTATATGAACTAAAATGATCAGGTATGTGATAGTTGGTTACCTATTTGAAAATAGGTGAATTGATTTCTTGATATGTGATGAAAAAGGATACGTGAAGTGGTTGTAATATATGTGTTAATATGAGAAATATATTTGGCCTTATAGTTGTATATGGATGTAATGTTAAAGTTTAAGTGATGAATATATGTCTATGAAAATATATGTATTAATATGAGAAATATATTTGGCCTTATAGTTGTATATGGATGTAATGTTAAAGTTTAAGTGATGAATATATGTCTATGAAAATATATGTATATTCGATTATATAACACAATATGGTTTTGAAATTTGAGAATATATACTGATGATGTATACATGTATATTCAGCCAATGAGAAATTGTTCTATGAAAGTATATGTGTTATATGTGTTGGAATTAAAAGCTTGAAATTATATGTGATTACAAATGCATAAGTTGATTTACTTGATTGAAATGATTTAGTATTGAGATGTTAGTATGTATTAATTGTTTAATTTGCTTAAGGCTTACTAAGCTAAGTTATCTTACTCTGTGTGTTTTCGTTTACTCTGTTTTATAGATTTTGGTTTCAAGTTACGAGCTCAAGGATCGTTAGTAAAGATCATCACACTATCCACTGTTTCGGTAATTATATAGTTTAACCTGAACTATGGCATGTATATGTTGGAACACCGGTGCCTCCAAGGCGCAGCGAAAAATTAAAAATTCGGCGATCCAAACCCAAGATCCATGTGTAAGGAACGAATCGGGGTGATAAAAAGGTTTTAAAATTACCGAAACTTCAATCTGAGTAGACAGCGACGCCTAGGCAACAGGAATGCTGAACCACTATCGAACCAAGTTGCAACCTTTTCCGATGTCGGCCTCTACGTAGTCCACCCGATTGACAATGAATGGTAGAAATCCCAGAAAACTATTTTCAGAGAGTATTTTGCTAAACGGCTGCTAGACCACCTTCATATTTTCGGGCTAGTTATATATATATTCTTTTTAGGGTTTTTTTACCCTTGCTATATATAACTCCCTCTTAATTGGTATATATTTATAACGAATTTTAATTCATTAAAATTAATCCGAACATAATAATTATCATTCAAATAAATATAATAATGTTTAACTGAAAAATTATAATTACATTAATTATAATAAAGATTTCGGTAAACTATATTTATTTAAACTTATATATGAACTAAATTCATATATCAATAAAATTATGTTCTGATTATGTGTACAACATCCTTGTACATATATAGTATGTTCAACAATTTGATTGCCCAATTAAATTAATTCTATAATTAATTTAATTCATGTGACAACCAAGCAATATACCAACTATGTTTTACCTCGTTCATTTCAACCATAGGGTGTGACCCTATAGGTTCTTGTAACGTTAGCAGTAACATTAGAATGATTCTAATGTTACAAACAATGAGTGGCATCTAGCAATGCATCAATGCTACCTAAGTTACAAGAAGTCATGATTCGACATAACCTTTTGTGATTAACCTTTCATGCATTCATCCTTAAGTCCTATATCTTTGGAATGGACACAAGTCATGGAATAGTCACACTTGCATAGTCCATCCCATGTATCTTGATACCTCGAGTAGACTATGATACACAAATAAGTATGACATCTCATATCAACTTATTTGAGCATGGCCATGCATTTCTAGCCTCACTCAATCAAGTGGCCTGAGATATTACTCCCATTATGTACGAGGGACTTATCCTATATTGATCAACTATATCCCTCAACATAAATTGTGGTATATCCAACATCAGTCTTTATAGAGCAACTAGTTACGGTGTTTGTTTGACTGTATCAAAATATACAACTCACGATGTTGGGATAAAGATGATCTCAAGTATGAGGATCATATACATATTAATCACTATGAGTAATGTTGTGACAATTACATAATAATCCAAGAAACATACTCATAACGGGTCAGTCCAATATGTTGTTCTCTAACACACATATTCATACATTGATTCTGACACTCCATATCAATGACAACTCTTTATCATCAATCAACTACATGTTAGTCTTAATGCATTATTATTGTCCTAGCCAATAACAATACTTGACTAAGGATCTTTTGAGAATAATCATATTATTCTCAGGACATTATTATAAAACAGTTTATTTATGCACACAAAAAAGAAACTGGAATAATAATGGCAATGCCTTATATTAATAAACATGATAAACCAAGCATGTTATTACAACCATCTCGTGATTGATCTTTGGGCATACTCTTATAGTATAGGCTGGAACATTCTTTTGAAACTTTGATTTTAGATTTGTATATAAGCCATGCGAAAATGGCTTAATTTTTTTTGCTTGATTTCGGTTGTGTTTGGTTGTGGCTTGAAACCGTTTTTGTTATATTGCTATGGGCTATGAAGTGATGTTGTTCATGATAGGTATTTTTATGTTTTGAAAATGGTTAATGATTTTGGAATGAATGTATGGGTGACTCGGCTAAGGTATTCATAGAATAAGTTATATGAGATTGAGGTGGTTGTATTAAGTCAATGAATTATATTTGTTTCAGCATTTACAGGTTGATTATTATGTTTGAACATGAAATAATCTTGTCATGATATGGTTATTATTTGATATGGAAAATTTTGTGCTATTAATATAAGTATATAGTGCTAGTTAAATGAGTGTAAATGAATTAAGGTTATTCGGTTATGAGATAGGAGACATGAATATTTCTTTTTGAGCTATATATGGTTCGACATTTGTGATTATGCATAAATTGAAGTGGTTTGATGTATTTTTTTAATTATATGTTTATAATATAAAATGTTTTTAATATGGGTATTGGAAATTCGGTTAAGATTTATGTTCTTTGATAAGTAAGAAGTTTATATATATGTAGTTGTGAATATTCGGTTACTATGATAAAACATTCATTAAGTTTTAAAAATTAGTTTATTAAATGATCTATTTCATGATATTAACATGCTTAAATGTTTGGCAGAATTATGTGACTTATGTGAATGTTTTCTTTGTAATTAAATATTTAGTACAAATTAGATTAGCCATGCTGCAATTATTTATTAGCATAATTATTTGTAAAATGTGTTGTCATAGATATTAAGTATAAAATCATTTGATATTACATATTTGAATGATGTTTGAGTTTGGGCTGAGTAATGATATCATTAGCTGTTAATTTGGAAAGTCAGTGTATACTCATGTATTTATAATAGCTGAATAATCATTTAGGTTATACCATACTCGATTGTTGAAGTCTATAAATGTTTTTTTTTAGTATTTGAATGTTTTAATACATTTTATTTCATGTGATTGATATGACTGTATGAATAAGTATGATATGAAATGTTTCAAATATATAAGTGTTATGTCAGTTCATGAAATAAATTTTAACTGATTTTTGGGACTCGTTCATGTGAATTTGTCAATGTTTGGAATTGTGCTTTTGATCAGTAATGCCTCATAACCCTAATCTGGCGACGGATACGGGTAGGGGTGTTACACTAATTGTGCATGTTGATGTTTAAATGTTCATGAGATGGTTAAATGTAGTATGTCATGAATGGACATGTGGAATATGGCCAAATCACTTAGGAATGGCTAGGTCATAACTAGAAATGAGTTATAAAATGAGCCAAGTTTAGACATACTATTTGGTATGGAAGTCCTTAATAAAAAGAGGATAATTTTACATCTACACAGCCGATGAGATGAGGTTAATATGCAATAGACTGTTAAAGGTAGTCATTGGGCATAATTAAGCCATGTTGAATACCATTGAAATTCACAAGTGTGTGAGGATGTTGAGGGTGACCATTGGCTTGGATAGTAGCCTCCAAAAAGGTCCACGCGGGTAGACACACGAGCGTGTGTCTGGGCCATGTGAGACACACGGTCAGTCCCATGGGTGTGTGGTACAGCCGTGTGTCCCCTGTACTAAAAAAATTTTAAGTCTATATGCATGATAGTAAACACACGGGTAGAGACACGGCCGTGTGTCTCGACTGTGTGGAGGACATGGCCTAGTACATATGCGTATGCCTTGGCCATGTGCCTCAAAATGAATGATGATGTCATAAACAGAATGTCTAGGTTTTCCGACACGAGTGACGACACGGGCGTGTCGAGGCCGTGTGAAGGACACGGGATAGAGACACGGGCATGTGCTCGACCGTGTAAAAAATCCTACACGTTCGATATGAAAAATAAATTTCCAATAAATTAACACGGGTGGGGAACACGGGTGTGTCCCCAATGCACACAAACGTGTAAGGCATAACCTTAGAAATTTTAGTAAAGTTTTCTATAGTTCTCATTTTAGTCTCGAATCTCTTTTAATGTATGTTTTAGATCTTGTAGGTTCATAATTGGGATATCACGATGTTGTTTGATCGATTTTAAATTAGAATGAAATTTTATACCCCGTATTTTTGAAAGTATCCATATATGTATTTGGTAACTCCTCGTACCTCATCCCAGTCTGGGGTACGAGTAAGGGGTGTTACATTTAGTGGTATCAGAGCTACGGTTTAGTCGGTTCTAAGACTAACGTAGCATGTAGTGAGTATAGCTATACATGCCATTATGCAAGTTATGATAGTGTAACATCTCCTAACCATTATTAATTGTATTTGAATATAGTAAATGTCTTCCAATCAAGCCCAAGATGAGCCTGAGGAAGTCGAGAGACATGCTCCAGCTTTCGTACAGCGAGCTATTTCCAATGGTAGTAGAAGGCCTATGTTTGAAGGCTGAGAAGAGGCAAGAACTGCCTTCTTCGAGATGATGGATGAATGGTTTGGGGATTACTTGAGAAACTGCCCTAATATATCATGACCTCCTCCGCCTCCTACTTGGCTTGAGGGAGAAGTGCCACCAGGTATTGCACCCGTGAGAATTGGTAAAGCCCTAGTGGACAAACTTAGAAAATACGAGGCTGAAAATTTTAGAGCTAAGGTTGATGATGATGTTGAACTAGCCGAGTTTTGGCATGAGAATACTACACGAGTTTTGGACAAATTGTCATGTACACCTGAGGAATGTCTAAAGTGTGCAGTGTCACTTCTAAAAGATACTGCATATCATTGGTGGAAGACTATATCCTCGATGGCACCAAGAGAGAACATTACATGAGAATTTTTCCAAACAAAGTTTAAGAAGAAGTATATCAGTCAAAGGTTCTTAGACTCGAAGCGAAATGAGTTCTTAGAAGTCAAACAAGGAAATAAGACTGTGTCAAAATATGAAAAAGAGTTCGTAAAGTTAAGTCAATATGCGACAGAATGGGTCTAATCAGAGTCAAAAATGTGTAAACATTTCGAGGAGGGCCTGAATGAGAAAATCAAGCTGCTAATCGGGATCCTTGAAATACGAGAATTTGCTACACTAGTCGATAGGGCTAAGAAGGCCGAAGAACTCAATAATGAAAGAAAACAAGCAAAGAGAGAAGCTCGTGTTTCGAGCAAGAGATCCAGTGGTAGGGCACACTCGTTTCCCACTAAGAAATTGAGAAGTCAACAAGAATGCTCTATGTCGTCAGTGGGGTATTTGGGTAAAGCAAGGAGCTCTAAGCGTCATAACCCGAAGTCTTCTTCCCCCTAAGTAACTAGTGTGGGAAGTGTAGATGATCAAAAGCCAAGATGTAAAAGCTGCAACAAATTCCGCTTCGGAGAGTGTCAAATGAAGAGTGGTGCATGCTATAGATGTGGGTCTCTCGACCACTTGCTTAGAGACTGCCCGGAGCGAACTGATAAAGAGGTGGAATTAACCCCAAAGTCGAATGCTCCTATTTCTTGAGGTAGAGTTTGGTATTGAGCTAACGCCTGGAACGGCGCCTATTTCTATTGCCCCGTATAGGATGGCACCGACTGAGATGAAAGAACTAAAGGTACAGTTGCAAGAACTGACGGATAAAGGCTTTGCAAGACCGAGCTTTTCACCTTGGGGTGCTCCTGTATTATTTGTAAAGAAGAAAGATGGTTCGATGAGGCTATGTATAGATTACCGACAACTTAACAAGGTAACTATCAAGAATAAGTATCCGTTGCCAAGAATCGATGACTTGTTTGATCAATTGAGAGGAGCCATTGTGTTTTCTAAGATAGATCTGAGATCCGGCTACTACCAATTGCGAGTAAAAGAGTCAGATGTACCTAAGACTACTTTCAGAACGAGGTATGGCCATTATGAATTTCTTGTAATGCCCTTTGGATTGACGAATGCTCCGCCTGTGTTTATGGATTTGATAAATAGGATATTTTGGCCGTACTTAGACAAGTTTGTTGTTGTATTCATTGATGATATTCTGATTTATTCTAAGGATGAGATTGAACATGCAGAACATCTGAGAACTGTTTTACAGACTCTATGAGACAGACAGTTGTATACTAAATTTAGTAAGAGCGAGTTTTGGCTCTGAGAGGTAGAATTCTTGGGACACATTGTTTCGGGTGAAGGCATCTGAGTTGATCCAAGTAAGATATCTGCTATTGTCGAGTGGAAGCCGCCGAAGAACATAACTGAGGTCAGAAGCTTTTTAGGCTTAGCCAGTTACTATTGACGCTTCGTGAAAGGATTTTCCATGACAACAACTCCTTTGATAAGGTTGCTGCAAAAAGATGTTAAGTTCGAATGGTCAGAAAAGTGTCAATAGAGATTTGAGAAGTTAAAGACGTTGCTAACGAAAGCTCCAGTTTTAGTACAGCCCGAACTGGGAAAAGAATTCGTGGTCTTTGGTGATGTGTCCTTGAATGGGCTGGGCTGCTTGCTTATGTAAGAGGGCAAGGTGATAGCCTATGCTTCAAGGCAATTGAAACCACACGAGAAAAATTATTCGACACACAACTTGGAGCTTGCTACCATCGTCTTTACTTTGAAAATTTGGAGACATCATTTGTATGGTGAAATATGTCGTGTATTCACCGATCACAAGAGTTTGAAGTACTTGATGACCCAAAAAGAATTGAATCTGAGACAACAGAGATGGTTAGAGTTAATTAAAGATTACGAATTGATCATTGATTATCACCCGGGAAAGGCGAATGTGGTCACCGATGCATTGAGCAGAAAATCCTTATTTGCCTTGAGAACTTTCAACATGCAGTTGGTGTTTTCTGAAAATGTTTCGGTCTTGGTAGAGTTAAGGGCTAGGCCGACATTTCTTCAGGAAATTTGTGATGCCCAAATAAATGATAGTGACATGCAAGCCAAGAGAACTCAATACGAGTCAGGCATTTAATCAAATTTTCAGATCAGTCCCGATGGTTATATAATGTTTAGAGATAGGGTATGTGTACCGAGAGTTGATGAGCTTATTCAGGAAATTCTAAAAGAGGCACACGATAGTCATTTGTCTATTCATCCAGGAAATACCAAGATGTATAATGATATGAAGAAAATGTACTGGTAGAATGGCATGAAAAGAGACATCTCTGAATTTGTATCGAAATGCTTGATATGTCAGCAATTCAAGGCTGAACACCAAGTACCTTCAAGTTTGTTACAACCTATGATGGTCTCCAATGGAAGTGGGATAGGATTACTATGGATTTTGTGACAGGATTGTCGTTAACCCCGAAAAAGAAAGATGTTGTTTGGGTTGTAGTTGACAGGCTAACAAAGTCGGCTCACTTTATTCCAGTACGCACTGAATATTCAGTTGACAAGTTAGCCGACTTGTATGTATCGGAGATTACGAGATTACACGGAGTACCGTTATCGATTATTTCAGATAGGGACCTGAGATTCACTTCGAGATTTTGGAAGAAGCTGTAAGAAGCCCTGGGTACAAAGTTGAGTTTTAGCACGACTTTTCACTCGCAAACTAACGGTCAATCTGAACGGACAATTCAGATCCTTGAGGACATGTTAAGGTGTTGCGTCCTTGAATTTCAAGGTAGTTGGAAAAAATACTTACCATTGGTGGAATTCGCCTACAACAACAGTTTCCAGATGAGTTTAAAGATGGCACCTTATGAGGCATTGTATGGCCGAAAATGCCTGACTCCACTATATTGGATAGAGCTCAAGGAAAGCCAGATTCACGGAGTTAATTTACTTAAGGAAACTAAAGAAAATGTTAAGGTGGTACATGACTGCTTGAAAGCAGCATCGGATAGGAAAAAGTCATATGTCGATCTGAAGAGAAAGGAATTTGAATTTCAAGTTGGAGATAAAGTGCTCTTGCAAGTGTCTCCATGGAAGAAAGTTTTAAGATTTGGCTGGAAAGGCAAACTGAATCCAAGATTTATCGGACCATATCAGGTTACTGAAAAAATTGGACCATTGGCTTACCATTTAGCACTGCCATCGGAATTGGAAAGGATTCACGACGTGTTCCATGTATCCATGTCACGGAGATATAGATTAGACCCCTCTCACGTGATTTCACCGACAGAGGTTGAGATTAGACTAGATATGACCTATGGTGAAGAACCGGTCAAGATTTTAGCTCGAGAAGTTAAACAATTGCGGAACAAGAATATAGCCTTGGTGAAAGTCTTATGGCATAGACGCGGATCAGAAGAGGCCACTTGGGAACTCGAAGAAATCATGAGAAGTCAATATCCGAACCTATTTACTGGTAAGACTTTCGAGGACGAAAGTCCTTAAGGGGGAGAAATGTAACATCCTGAAATAGGGCCTAGTAAGAACAATGGTTTTGGTACCACAAATTTGATGTTAAATAATTATTTTATGATCATTATGAGGCCTAAGACATGAAAACGTGCATGTGCTAAAGTTTCATGAAGAAATTCTATGTGTAAGGTGTCCAATTGGAAATTAGGGACCAAATCGAATAAATTGCAAAACTCAGGTTCTAGAAGCAATTTGTATGAAATTTTTTTGGATTATTAATTAGAGGTCCTTAAAGAGCAATTTGTCCAATTTCTAAGTCTTTGGACAAAAATGGGCATGTATGGATGAAATTTGAAAGAAAGGGCTTGAAGGCATTTTGGTCATTTGGCTAATTAATGAAATATAAAGGGAAAATCCAACAAAAATTCATTCATTTTTCTTCTCCATGGTGGAAAAAATCTACGGTTCTCCATAGCTAGGGTTTTCAACATTTTCAAGCTAATAGTAAGTGCTCCCTAGCCCCGTTTTTAATGTTCTTTATATTTTTGAAACCCTCTTAACTTGCTCTCTTCATTTCTACCCATATTTCATACTAGGGTTCATGTTTAGAAACTTACCCATGCATGAGGTACTTGTATTTTAATGGTTTATGGAGGAATATGAAAGTTTAAAGGGTGGTAAACAACTTTTACTAGGTGATTTTTCATGGAAATGGCTTTAGGGACCAGTTTGTAAAAGTTGTAAAAATGGGTAGAAAGATGAGAAATAATGGAAAATATGGGCTGCCCTAAGAGGGAAAAATATTTGGCTAGGCTTGGGTAATGTAGAAGTTGCATGCATTTCATCATACGAGCCTAGGGACTAAATCGTAAATATTGTGAAAGGTTAGGGGTAAAATGGTCATTTTTCTCAGAGGTGAAATTTAGGCTCGTAATGAATAATGCGAGTTGCTAATGACTTAGTTTTACTGTTATAAACCCCGAGGAACAAATTCTGGAGGTCGACCAAGGTAAATGAAAAGTTTCAAAATAACCGAAATACGAATCCGAAACGACTACCAGGTAAATTCGTATAACTCGAAGGCAGACTATTAAATTACATTAAAAAAATGTATATTCTTGTATGATTTAAAATGGTGAATTACAACGTATGATATTTCATGAAAATTGATGACATGGAAAAATGTCCTGGTTGAATAAAATGGACATCTGATGGATACGCTGATCTTACTTGATACGAGATCCTGCATGTGTTGTAGAAGAGGATTTAGCCTAGACGGGTAATTCGTTGATCTCGGTATAAAAAGGATCTAGCCTGGACGGGTGTTCCTAAAGTGACCTAGCATCCCAAAGAATATGTGTGCATTACGGATTTAGCCTAGACGGGTAATCCGATTAGGGTCTGAATTTAGCCTGGACTGGTAATTCAGATTTGAGCTCATTAAGAGTGTTTATCGTTACAAGGGATTTAGCCTGGACTGGTAATCCCGACATCACTTTATGAGGCTATACTACTGGGGATTTAGCCTGGACTGGTAATCTTGCCGTAAGATGTGAGGTTCACGGGAGTGCAAGCTTGAAAATGATCACTTGTATGATTTGACGAAAAAGGGGCTATCCATCAAGATTCTAGAGAAATTCATCGGATTAAAATGAGAAATGAGAGTAGAAATTTCTAGACTAATGAGCTTATCTAAGGCTAATGTTTAAATGCATTGACATGAAACTAACTTGATGATTGAGTGTATGTGATAGGGATTTATATTATACTTGCTGGAATGAATATCTAATACGGTTGTATGCTAAACAACGGGTAAGTTCACTTTCCTGTTTTTCGAGCTTACTAAGCATGTAAATGCTTACCCCATTTTTCCTTTTCCTATCTTACAGAGCTCATGGACTCAAGAGGATTAGAAGATGGTTGGAGAAAGTCATCACACTATCATCTCGTCCAGCTTTGGTATATAGAAACTTTTATTTTGTTTAATGGCATGTATAGGGTCTTGGTTATTTTGTTATATGTGTCATTTGGCAAACCATTGTAAGGGTTTGAAAGATGTGCTCATTTTGTGTATGGCCATAAGATATGGCTCATTTTGATATTGGTTGTAACCTACTAATTGTGCATGTTGATGTTTAAATGTTCATGAGATGGTTAAATGTAGTATGTCATGAATGGACATGTGGAATGGCCAAATCACTTGGGAATGGCTAGGTCATAACTGGAAATGAGTTATAAAACGAGCCAAGTTCAGATGTACTATTTGGTATGGAAGTCCTTAATACAAAGAGGACAATTTAACATGTACACAATCAATGAGATGAGGTTAATTTTACTACTGAAGGTAGTCATTGGGCATAATTAAGCCATGTTGAATACCATTGGAATTCACAAGTGTGTGTGGACTTTGAAGGTTACCATTGGCTTGGATAGTAGCCTCCAAAAAGGTCCATACGGGTAGACACACGGGCGTGAGTCTGGGCCGTGTGAGACACACAGTCAGTCCCATGGGTGTGTGGTACAACCATGTGTCCCCTACACTAAAAAACAAAAAATTTAAGTTAGTATGCAAGATAGTAAACACACGGGTAGAGATACAGCTGTGCGTCTCGACTGTGTCGAGGACACGGCCTAGTACACGGGTGTGTGCCTTGGTCTTGTGCCTGAAAATGAATGATGACAATAGAATGTCCAGGTTTTTGGACATAGACGTGTCGAGGCCGTGTGAAGGACATGGGACAGATGCTTGGGCGTGTGCTCAGCCGTGTAAAAACTCCTACAGGTTCTATATGAAAAATAAATTTCCAATAAATCAACATGGGTGGGGAACACGACTGTGTCCCCGATGCACACGGGCATGTGAGGCATAACCCTAGAAATTTTGCTAAAGTTTTCTATAGTCCTCGTTTTAGTCCTGGATCTCTTTTAATGTATGTTTTAGATCTTGTAGGTTCATAATTTGTATATCATGATGTTGTTTGATTGGTTTTAAATTAGAATGAAATTTTATACCTCGTATTTTTAAAAGTATCCGTATATGTATCTGGTAACGCCTCGTACCTCGTCTTAGTCTGGGGTACAGGTAAGGGGTGTTACAATCTTCGTCAAAAGAATATCTCTTGCAGACAATCACATAGAATCATGATAAAACCGAGGTAGCGAAATCTTAAAATGTTGAGCTATACAGAATTTCTGGAAATTACAACCCATATAGAATAATAAAGATCTCGATGATATTCCAGAAAATTTCCAGAAGGAAGAACATCACTCATAAACACTGAAATCAACGGTGGCAGAAGCAATATAATCTTCAGGTATATTCAACAGAATAATAACTAGTAGAAACAGAATACTAGCAACCATACTGATTTTACCGTTCATTTTTCTATCAACACAATAGAATAGAATACTAGAGAAAAATAGAGTAATACTGATCATAAACCATGTAGACCATAATACTTTCGTCTAACAGTATGTTTAGCTAACGTTCTTATACGATAATAATTCCTTATGAAATTAAGCAGTCACATATACTTTTGAGAATAAATGTACACATAGAATGCCCAAAAGAAACCATAATATTGCCCGACTATAACCACTGCACTCAGCCATCATTTCAATTCAAACATTATTCCACTATCTAATTCTGTTATCCCTGATTTCACATTATCTCATCACTGACAAAAATCAATTCAGAAGAACTTCCAGTTAATACATTCTTTAGATATCATACCTGAATATGTTGTTTCGTCAAAGTCAACTTCTACTTTAACAGTGACATTGCATAATCCGAATAGCCTTCAGAATGATTCGATATCTCTTCTAGTACTATCTCTACTTGCTGACTCATTCTCTTATCTGATCACTGTATTAATCCTTCAATTACGGAACTCTGTAATTCCACACGTGTGAGCTTATTCAATCTAATATTATGGATTTCATTGTAATATTTTACTGGTAAGGGGGCGAGGGTCGTAAAGCCTCAAATTTAACTCTCATACATATACATGCACATAACATAACATTTATCAAATAACAAATATCATGTACTCTCATTCATACCTTTGTGAGTTTCAACTCATCTTAAACACATTTTCACTCAAATATTGAGTATCATATTCTGCATTATCAGAATTAGCTCGGTTGGAAAACATATTTGTCTAATTAAAATAATTTTCGTCAGATTCGGGAGATACCACACTATCACAGGTTAAATATGGCATGTATTGCTAGACTCACATATGCTACGTTAGTCCTAGAATCGACTAAACCGTAGCTCTAATTGTAACAACCCGATTTTGGGCCTAATTGGAATAGTAGTTTCGAGACCACAAATTGATGTAATAAAATTTATTTTATTATATTTTTATGGCCTACGATTTCACAAAATGACTTCGTGAAAATTTCGGTAGAAAATTTTGATGTTCGGGCACTCAATTTACTCAAAAGGACTAAATTGCAAAAAGTGCAAAACTTGAGTTCTATATGCTAGAGGTGTCCAATTGTTATGAAATTTTAAATTGGAGGTCTTTAAATGGTAATTAGACCATTTTTTACTTTTTTGGACAAAAATAGACATGAAAGGGGTGAAATAGAATATTTTTAAGTTAGGGGCATTTTGGTCATTTAGTAATTAAATGATTAAATAAACAAAATAAAAGCCAAATTTTGGTCATCTTCAACCCCTTGGCTGAAATTTTGAAGACCACCATGGCTAAGGTTTTGTTCAAGCTTTCCAAGCTCCATAGTAAGTTCGTTCTTGCCCCGTTTTTAATGATTTTCACGTTTTTGAAATCCTCGTAACAAGATTTACCTATTTCGGCCCTTGATTTGAAGTAGGGTTCATGTTTAAAAATTTACCCAGGTGTGACATGTGTGTATTTTGATGTTTAATGGAGGAATATGAATGTTTGTTGTGTGTTAAATGACTTTTACTAAGTAGTTTCGGTAAAAGTGCCTAAAATGACTAATTTGTAAAAGATATAAAATTTATCATAAAAGTGTGATTTAGTGGAAATTGTGGGTTTCTATAGTTATCAAAATGATTTGACTAGGCTTTTATATTACAGAAATTGAATGAAAATAATTTTACGAGCATAGGGGAAAAAGTGTAAATATGACAAAGTTTAGGGGCAAAAATGTAATTTTTCCATAGTATGATTTTTGGATCACATTGAATAATGTGACTAATAAATAGACTAAATGTGATATTATAGATCAAATAAAATGAGGTTCGGACCTAGAACGGGGGAAAAAGGAGAAATTGACGGTTGTATCCCTTTTTGCCATTTTGGTGTCGAGGTAAGTTCATTTGCAAATAATGCAACATATACCATACTTTAATAATATTGCATGTATGGTAAGTACATACATATTTAATGTGATGTTGTATCATGTGTTTATTGCCTAAATTGTATCATGAATTATGCTTTGATTTCTTCATGAATATGTGATTTGGTGCTATGAGTATCGAAATTGACGTTACGAGCAAGTTCGAAAGAAATATGGTATCGAAGTATCCCGTTTGAACCTTAGGAATACTTTAGGATACAAGTGACATGTTACTAGGAATTATGTAATCTGAACTCATTGAGTTGTGTCTGAGTTCATGATGTATGTAACATCCGAACTCATTGAGTTGTGGTCTGAGTTCGTGATATATATGACATATGTTTTGGTGTTCGGGTACTGGTCCCGTATATGTCATTAATGGTGAGGTAGTCTGGCATGTGTTGCAGATACCTGACGGCCTGTATGAGCAATCCCGTGAGTAGCTCGTAAGTGAGCAACATGTGGTCTGAGATATGGAGTAGCATTGGCTACATATCGGGCACTTAGGTGCAAACTTCCGATGTATCCGATAGTATTCCAAGTGTTCAACGGGTAGTCCAAAGAGAAGTTCAATGGTAATCTTGATGAATACGTCAAAGACAAGAAAGTAAGTTGTTATGTAGAAGTGGGCACATATGTATATTGAACTCATGAGAATATCATGGGATGTGATGAACATGTGGTAAGAATATATATATGAAGAATCAGTTTAAGTGATATGATAATAAAGTGCAAGTTTATGTTCATTAAGTTAAATGTATGATTAATGCTTGTTTAAATTACATTCTATTTGCATGTGAACTTACTATGCTAAGAAGTTTACCCCCTTTCTTTCCCACCTCTTCCAGGTTTATTCATCTAGCTCGAGTTGGAGATTGTTGGAGATTCTATCACACTATCAAGCTATCTTTTGGGGTATAAGTGAATGTAATTATGTTAAGTCTATGGCATGTATAGGGACTTAGTCATTTTGTGTATGTTTCATTATGATATGGCCAAATGTATTGGCTTGTAATGAATAAGGATTTGATTTGGTATGTAGCCATATAAATTGACTTATATTGGCTAATGGGTTGCAAGTATATTAATTACTCATATGCCTATGCCAATATCATTGTGTGATGTGGTTTATAATGGTATGTTAATGAAAGTTAGTACAAGGGAATCATGAAAGAGTAAAATTAACATTAAAACAGTTTTAGACAGCAACAATAGTATAACTTTGAAAAATCACAGAAAATTTTGGAAATTAAATTATAGGTTTAATAAAATATAAAATTAAAGCCTATTGAGTCTAGTTTTACATAGAAAAAACAGTGTAAGCAAAAGAGTTTCATTTTATGAGATATTTGAAATTTTATGAGATAAGGTCAAATGATTTTGGGTTCCCTTGTTCTGACTTTTGAAAATCATTAAAAATTATATAAAAATAATTTGGAGTTCAAATTTATATGTTTAAATTCTTAAGGAGTCTATTTTGAAGAGAAACAAACAGAAACATCATCTGAATATCGTACTAAGAGATAATTAATTTTTAGTGAAGAAAGGTCAAAACTGTCAAACAGCAGAATAGGGATGAATTTGAAGAATTAACTGTACTTATTGGCTAAACCATAAATTGTGGAAATTTTATGGTAGAAATATATTTGAGTCTAGTTTCAGAAAAATCAAGTGGATCTTAATTTAGGGTTCTGTAGCTCAAGATATAAATAATTTAGTGACTGTGACTCAAGTGGACAGTTTTGTAATGAACAGTAAATAATTGTTTTGACATGTTTAAGCGTTGATTATGGTTGTGTTGGTACCTTAATTGTGTCATGTTAAGTTCCATTGAAAGTGGTATGTGAGTGTGCAAATGAGGGAGGCAAATGGCTTGGTAAATAGCCATTTCCTTGGCCACATGGGCAGAGACACGGCCGTGTGTCTTAGCCATGTGAAGGACACGGCCCCGAGACACGCGCGTGTGACTTGGCCGTGTGACCCTATTTCAGTTGATGACGTCATAAAAAGAGAGTTACACGGGCTAAGCAGACGGGCGTGTCCCAAGCCACACGGGCGTGTGTGACCACACAGCCTACCCACACGGGCGTGTGACTCCTGTTTTAAGGAAAAATTTTCTAAGTGTAGTAAAAGTTCAAAAGTTTTCGGTTTAGTCCCGAAACACTCCCAACGTATGTTTTGGGCCTCATGGGTCTGTATAAGGGATGATATGCATGTGATTGGATGAATTTGATTTGGTCCAAATTTTATGGCCCGATTTTGTATGAATGTTTATGTTTAAGTCTGGTAACGCCTCAAACCTATCCCGGCTTTGGATACGGGTAAGGAGTTTTACATTTAGTGGTATCAGATCTATGGTTTAGTCGATTCTCAGACTAACGTAGCGCATGTAAGTCTAGCTATACATGCCATATTACTACTTGTGATAGTGTGATATCTCCCAACTCTAACGAAATTGTTTTGTTAAGACAGAGATGACTTCCAACCGAGCTATTTTTCGATAATGTTGATAATGATATTGAAATGATTGAAATGTGCTTATGATGTGTTGAAATTTGGAAAGGTATGAATAGAAGTTCACGATATGTATGTGTTAATGTACGAAATGAGATAACCACTAGTTGAGAAATGTGAAAAGTGGAATGAAATGAAAGTTTATATGGTGATAAGCTCATCCATGTTTGTTTGGCATGCATATGATGTTATGTGCCCAACATATTTGATTAAGTGAATACGATAAGTGAATTTACTTAAATTGATGGAATGTGTGTTTATGTACACTTGTTTGAATAAGATAATCGAAAAAGTTCGTGTAACATGACTATGTATGTTAATTAGCATGAAGTGAATTATGTAACTATGATGATATGATGTTGGTGATGAATGCTAAGTCATATGTGTGTACTTATGAGAGTCAAATTAGAAGCTTTACGACCTCACCCCCTTACCAGTGTTGCTTTATAACAAAAATTCACGAGAATCATGTTGAATAAGTCCATAAATGTAAAACTAAAGAGTTTGGTGGTGAAATAATTAGTAATGCATACAGAGATAAGAATAGTTTGGAAAATGGAAATAATTTTGGAAGGATATCAGATTATTCTAAAAATTATTCAAATTAAGCAATGTCACGGTTAAAGAAAAAGTTAATCTCAACTAATCGACTTATTCAGATATGATGTCTAAAGTATGTGTTTGCTAAAATTTTCCTTGAATTGGCATTAGTGAATGAAATGATGCGGGGTTCATGATGATAGAATTAGTCAGAGAAATGATAATTGAGTAGTAAAAATGTCTATGTGTGACAGTTACAGTTGAAATGAGTATGATGATCTTTTCTAGGTATTCTATATATTCTTTTATCCTCAGTGATACGTGTATGATTTTTCATTTTATTGTGAAATTCTTATCGTGTAAGAATGTTAGCTGACTATAATGTTAGACGAAAGCTCTATTGGTCTGGTTGGTTCATGATCGGCATTTCTTTATCTCTTTGAAATTCTATTCTGATATGTTGGAATGAAGTCGATGGTAAAAATTTATGTGAGACTATTCTTATGTTTCTACTGATTATGGTTTTGTTTTATATATGCAGGAAATATATTATCTCTGTTATGAAGGAAGTCCAAAGTCGGTAAACAGTGTTTTTCTTCTGGCTTTCTCTGGGGAATTATCATGATCTTTATTATCTTCTTGTGAGTTATGTTCTCAGACTTCCGATATGGTATCATATCTTGGATTTCTTTATCTCGATTTTTCTATCATTCTTATTTCGTGAATTATCAACCATGGCTTATCTTTAAAGTGTGTTCTTTAGCTTGTGATAACTATGTCTATTATGATTATGCTTCTGGTTCAATCACAGAAACGTGGTGATTCTGGTATCTGGATTTCTCTAATTTTCATGTAAGGAATTGGCATCGGCAAAGGTATAAGTGGTGAAATCACAAGCTTCAATTTGTATGATGGATTTATTTTCTCAGGTAAGTTAATTAAAGTCAATGCATTCAATCGGGATGTCTTTGTTTCTTTGAGCTAATGCAATTATAAAGGTCATGATTAGCATGATAAGAGAATGAATTTTGTGCATTCACGAGTGTATAGACGGGCAGTCTGAATGAAGAATTGATATTCTTGAAAGCATGATATAGAAAAATACCTATTATATTTGTTTTAAATGGGTGATGTTATTCTAAATTAAAGCTATTCTGTTAATAAAGTTATCCCAATTGTGAAAGTTTGAATGGTTTAGGCATGCTAGCAAAGTTGAAGCAATTGAAGGTATTATTAACTGAAGCTCTGGTTTTGAGTTCAGTTTGAATTGAGTAATGAATTTATAATTTTTCAGTGATGCATTAGTGAACGGATTAGAATGTGTTTTATTTCTAGAATGTAAAGTGATGGTTCATGTTTTCAGACGGTTAATATCACATTAAAAAGAACTGTTCGACTAGTGATTTAGAGACGGCCACTTTTATGTCTACGTTGTGAATTCGATGATATCGTGTGTTCGACAAAAAAATGTCATATGCTTCCTAATCCTAATGGTTTAAAGTATCTAATGTCATAGGAAAATATCTGAAGTTTAAGACGTTGTTAATGGATTTAAACATTGAAAGATTTCGAGTAATTATCGATCAATCTCCGAGAAAGCAGTTATAGTTACAGATGCTTGGATGGAAAATCCTTAATTATTTTTGTGAGTATTGGTTACTGGATAAATCCTATTTGATGATGGTCTGAATTTGGCTAAATAAAAAGCTAAAGTGATGTGTTCTTTGCAAGTTTGAGAAAATCAGAAATGTGTTAGTGAGTGATGAGCTAAATGAGTACAGTGAGGATTGACTTTTGACTTCAAGTTGGACCTAATTCATGTTATTATTATTCCGAGATGGAATTTGTGTACCGAAGAATCTAGGGCTTATGCAGAAAATTTTTATATGAAGTTCATAGTAGTGGCTTGTCTGTTCATCTAGAGAGTAATAAAATATGCAGTCATATGAAGTTGATGTTCTGGTAATTGCGTATGTTACATGCTATTTTTGAGCTTGTGTTCAAATGTCAATTTGTCAACATGTAAAAGTCGAATTTCAAGAATATTCAGGACTATCACAGTTAGTGATGATTCTACAATGAAAATGAGATGGAAACACTATAGATTTCGTATCTTAATTATCTTTATCTCCGAAAAGGAAGATGTTATCGGATTGTGATTGATTGTTTGTATACAGATTTCTTGTTTAACAAACCAGCTGAGTAAGATGTTTCTAGGATTATTCAATTATGCGAAGTACCAGTATCTATTATTTCGGATAGAGATCCGAGGGCTATATCCCAATTATGGAAAAAAAAGCTACAGGAAATTATGAGTACGCAGTTGCATCTTGGCATGATAATACACCTGTAAATCGGCGTTAAGTCTAAGAGAGTAATTCAAAACTTTGAAGATATGCTCTGACACTATGTGTTAAAGTTCAAAGTGATTAGAAAGAGATATACAAGGTTGATTTGATTTGTGATTCTGAGAAATTAGTGGAAGTAATTCATGAGAGTTGAAAGCAATTTCTTCTGAAAGATTTTCGGGGACGAAAATCCTTAAAGGGGGAGAGTTATAATAGCCCGATTTTGGGCCTAGTTAGAATAGTGGTTTCAAGACCACAAATTCGAAGTAAGAAAATTTATTTTTATTATATTTTTATGGTCTACGATTTCACAAAATGATTTCCTGAAAATTTCATTTAAAAATTTTGACGTTCGGGCACTCAATTTACTCAAAAGGACTAAATTGTAAAAAATGCAAAACTTGAGTTCTATATGCTAGAGGTGTCCAATTGTTATGAAATTTTAAATTAGAGGTCCTTAAATGGTAATTAGACCATTGGTTAATTTTTTGGAAAAAAATGGGCATGAAATAGGTGAAATAGAATATTTTTAAGTTAGGGGCATTTTGGTCATTTAGTAATTAAATGATTAAATAAACAAAATAAAAGCTAAATTTTGGTCACCTTCAACCTCTTGGCCGAAATTTTGAAGACCACCATGGCTAAGGTTTTGTTCAAGCTTTCCAAGCTCCATAGTAAGTCCATGATTTTCACGTTTTCGAAATCCTCGTAACAAGATTTACCTATTTCTACCCTTGATTTGAAGTAGAGTTCATGTTTAAAAATTTACCCATGTGTGACATGTGTGTATTTTGATGTTTAACAGAGGAATATGAATGTTTGTTGTGTGTTAAACGACTTTTACTAAGTAGCTTCCGGTAAAAATTCCTAAAAGGACTAATTTGTAAAAGTTATAAAATTTGTCATAAAAGTGTGATTTAGTGGAAATTGTGGGATGATATAGTTATGAAAATGATTCGACTAGGCTGGTATGTTAAAGAAATTGAATAAAAATCATTTCAGGAGCCTAGGGGCAAAAGTGTAAATATAACAAAGTTTAAGGGAAAAAATTGTAACATCTCGAATTAGGGCCTAGTCAGAAAAGTGGTTTTGAGACCACAAATTTGAGATAGAAATAATGATTTTATGATTATTATGAGGTCCATGATATGTATACATGCTTGTGTAAAAGTTTCATGAAGAAATTCTATGCATAAAATGTTTAATTGAACTTTAAGGACCAAATTGAATAAGATGCAAAACTTGTGTTCTAGAATATTTTAGCACGAAATTGCTTTATATTATAAATTAGAAGGTCCTAAGTAGCAATTTGACCAATTTCTAAAACATGTGTTGGAAAATTTTAAAAGAAATGCCTTAAGGGCATTTTGGTCATTTGGTGACTAAAAGAATAAAAAAAGAAAATAAGTCAAAATTTGTGTCCATCTTCCTCCCCCATTGCCGAAAATTTCAAGGAGTCATAGCTAGGGTTTTGTTCATCTTTTCAAGCTCAATAGTAAGTGTTCCCTAGCTCGTTTTTAATGTTCTTTACATTTTTGAAGTCCCCGTAGCTTGATTTATCTATATCCACCCTTATTTTGAAGTAGGGTTTATGCTTGGAAATTTACCCATGTGTGACATGTATGCATTTTGATGATTTATGGAGGAATATGAGAGTTTGGTGTGTGATAAACATCTTTTACAAGATGATTTTTCATGAAAACCACTAAAAAGGACTAAATTGAAAAAGGTGGAGAATAAGTGATAAAAATATGATTTTTGATGAAAATATGGGCTGCCATGAGTATAATGAAAATTCAACTAGGCTTGGGTAATAAATAAAATGCATGCATTTCATTTTACGAGCCTAGGGACTAAATTGTAAATAAGTAAAAAGTTAGAGGCAAAAGAGTAATTTTGCTAAAGTATGAATTATGAATCAATTTGAACAATGTGATTATTAAACAAGCTAAATTTGGCATTATAGATCAAGAAAAACGTGATTTGGGTCTTAATTGAGGGAAGAATAAAGTTTTCGACGAATAGGCTCGTTTATCATCATTTTGTACCGAGGTAAGTACATGTGTAAATAATGTGACAATATAGTATGTTTTGATGTGTTGATATTATGTGGAAAATATTTTATTATTACTATGTATGTTATGCCTAATGATGGTGTTGTAAGTATGATATTATGGTCGTTATCCACGACATCACGAGTAAGCGTAATGGAGACGTTATGTACATGTGAGAATGAATCTTGTTTGAACCTTAGGAATAGTTTAGGATACATGTGACATGTTACTAGGAATTTAGAAATCCGAACTCATTGAGTTGGTCTGGGTTCGTGATATTTATGTGGTATCTGAACTCATTGAGTTGGTTTGAGTTCATGCTGGATGTGATACATGTAATTGGGTTTTGGCCGCTGGTCTTGTGCGTGTCCTACCAGTGGCTAGGTAGTCCTGAGTGCGTCGAATACCTGACAGCTTGTGTCAGCAGCCCGTGTAGTTACACCTTGACCGATAGCTTATATAAACAGGCCCGTGAGTAGCTCCATTGCGAGCGTTACATGTTATGAGGTAGCTTTGGCTAGGTATGTACATGTGGCTCTTATGTGCAAGTTTTCTGTGTATCCAATAGTATTCTTAGTGTTCAACGGGTAATGCAATAGAAGAGGTGATGAAAGTCCCAGTGAGGGCATGTTAAAGAAGGTATGATCATATGATATATTACAGGTAAATACAGGTATGTACGCTAACCTATCGAGCAATGCCTAAATAAAGGATGAATTGTGATGAGAAAGTATATATATATATGAACACTTGATAAATAAGTCAAAATGCTTGAATGATGAGTGATATTTATAGTTATGTTATTATGTCTTTGTATGATAATTGCTCACTATCATTGCATATTATTTGCATGTGGACTTACTAAGCTTTAATGCTTACCCCCTTTCCTTTCCATCCTTTGTAGTTCCGCCAAGCTAGCTCGAGGATAGGAAGCTATCGGAGTATTCGATCACACTATCAAAAGAATATTGGGTATAGTGAATTTGATAACTTGAGTATGGCATGTATAGGAGACTTGGTTATTTTGTGATATGTGTCATGCAAATTTGGCCAAGTTGTAAATGCCTCTAACCTTGATGATTCATTTTGTAATGGCCATGTGACATGGCTTATATTTGATTTTTGGGTTGTAATCTAATTACCCATGCATGCATGTGTTAATGCCTTGATGATGTGATATGTTATAGTTTGGTGAATGTATAATGAGGTGTGAAATAGAGGCTAGGAGATAAGAAATGACTTAATGACTTAAGATGATCATGGTCATGAATATGTATTATGGAATTTGGATAATAAATTTGGCTATGCATGAAATTGGTGTGGAATGCCTCTAAATGGTGTGACTAATTAAATGTATTTTAAAATGACATTTTGTACGTATGAAAATGCCATGGCATTGGATATTGAGTGTTTAAATATGCTATGTTGCATGCTATGAAACATGCTTGAGAATATGGATGAGTGAGGGTGGCAATTGGCTTAGAAAATAACCACTAAATTGTCCACACGGGTATGTTTCTAGGTCGTGTGTGACACACAGTCTGCCCCTATAGGCGTGTTGCATAGCCTTATGTCCCATGTACCCTAGTTTTACAAGTCAGTATGCCCAGTAGTAAACACACAGGCTAAGACATGGGCGTGTGTCTTGGCCCTATGAGAAACACAGCTTACCCATACGGGCGTGTGCTCTAGCCGTGTAAAGTCTCCACCATTTTATGAAAAATTCATTTATTTTTAATGTACCACACGGTCTGGACACACGGGCGTGTAACCTTATTTTGATAATGATGTCATAGTCAGAGAGTTACACGGGTTGAGGACACGGGCGTGTCCCAAACCACACGGGTGTGCGTGAGAGTCACAGCCTTTCTCCATGGGCATGTGACTCTCCAAAACAAGAAAATTGTTAAGTTGCCCAAACATTTCGAAAGTTCTCGGTTTAGTCCCGAACCACCCTCAAGGTATGTTTTGGGCCTTGTAGGCCCATGTAAGGGATGAATTACGTATGTATGAATGAAATCGATTTGAAGAAAAATTTTATAACCCGGTTTTGCATGAATGTCTGAGTTCAAGTCCGATAATACCTCGTACCCTGTCCTAGCGTCGGACACGGGTAAGGGGTGTGACAAAAATGTAACTTTGCCATAGTATGATTTTTGGATCACATTGAATAATGTGACTAATAAATAGACTAAATGTGATATTAAAGATCAAAGAAAACGAGGTTCGAACCTAGAACGGGGGAAAAAGGAGAAATTGACGGTTAGGTCCCTTTTTTTCCATTTTGGTGTCGAGGTAAGTTTATTTGCAAATAATGCAACGTATACCATACTTTAATAATATTGCATGTATGGTAAGTACATACATATTTAATGTGATGTTGTATCATGTGTTTATTACCTAAATTGTATCATGAATTATACTTTGATTTCTCCATGAATATGTGATTTGGTGCTACGAGTATCGAAGTTGACGTTACAAGCATGTCCAAAAGGAATGTGGTATCGAAGTATCCCGTTTGAACCTTAGGAGTAGTTTAGGATACAAGTGACATGTCACTAGGAATTATGTAATTTGAACTCATTGAGTTGTGTCTGAGTTCATGATGTATGTGACATCCGAACTCATTGAGTTGTGGTCTAAGTTCGTGATATATATGACATATGTTTTGATGTTCGGGTACTGTTCTCGTATATGTCATTAATGGCGAAGTAGTCTGGCATGTGTTGCAGATACCTGACGGCCTGTATGAGCAGTCCCGTGAGTAGCTCGTAAGTGAGCAACATGTGGTCTGAGATATGGAGTAGCATTGGCTACATATAGGGCACTTAGGTGTAAACTTCCGATGTATCCGATAGTATTCCAAGTGTTCAACGGGTAGTCCAAAGATAAGTTCGATGGGAATCTTGATGAATACGTCAAAGACAAGAAAGTAAGTTGTTATGTACAAGTGGGCACATGTATGTATATTGAACTCATGAGAACATCATGGGATGTGATGAACTTGTGGTAAGAATATTTATATATGAAGAATAAGTTTAAGTGATTTGATAATAAAGTGCAAGTTTATGTTCATTAAGTTAAATGTATGATTAATGCTTGTTTAAATTGCATTCTATTTGCATGTGAACTTACTAAGCTATGAAGCTTACCCCCTTTCTTTCCCACCTTTTATAGGTTTATTCTCAGCTAGCTCGGGTTGGAGATTGTTGGAGATTCTATCACACTATCAAGCTATATTTTGGGGTATAAGTGAATGCAAGTATGCTAAGTCTATGGCATGTATAAGGACTTAGTCATTTTGTGTATGTGTCATTATGATATGGCCAAATGTATTAGCTTGTAATGAATAAGGATTTGATTTGGTATGTAGCCATATAAATTGTCTTATATTGGCTAATGGGTTGCAAGTATATTAATTACTCATATGCCTATGCCAATGTCATTGTGTGATGTGGTTTGTAAATGGTATGTTAATGAAAGTTAGTACAAGGGAATCATGAAAGAGTAAAATTAGCATTAAAACAGTTTTGGATAGCAGAAGTAGTATAAATTTAAAAAATCACCAAAAATTGTGGAAATTAAATTATAGGTTTAATAAAATATGAAATTAAATCCTATTGAGTCTAGTTTTATATAGAAGAAACAGTGTAAGCAAAAGAGTTTCATTTTATGAGATATTTAAATTTTTATGAGACAAGGTCAGAATGATTTCGGGTTCCCCTGTTCTGATTTTGGAAAATCATTAAAAATTGTATAAAAATACTTGAGGGTTAAAATTTATATTTTTAAATTATTAATAAGTATATTTTCAAGAGAAATAAACAGGAACATCATCTGAATCACGTACTAAGAGATAATTAATTTTTAGTGAAGAAAGGTCGAAGTTGTCAAACTGCGGAATAAGGATAAATTTGATGAATTAGCTGTACTTATTGGCTAAACCATAAATTCTATAAATTTTATGGTAGAAATATATTTTAGTCTAGTTTCAGAAAAATCAAGCGGATCTGAATTTAGAGCTCTATAGCTCAAGATATCAATAATTTAGTGACTATGACTCAAGTGGATAGTTTTGCAATGAACAGTAAATAATTGTTTTGACATGTTTAAGCCTTGATTATGGTTGTGTTGGTACCCTAATTGTGCCATGTTAAGTTCCATTGAAAGTATGTATGTGAGTGTGCAAATGAGGGTGGCAAATGGCTTGGTAAATAGCCATTTCCTTGGCCACATGGGCAGAGACACGGCCGTGTGTCTCAGCTGTGTGAAGGACACTGCCCCGAGACACGGGCGTGTAACTTGGCCGTGTGACCCTATTTCGGTTGATGATGTCATAAACATAGAGTTACACAGTTTTAAGACACATGTGTGTTCCAAGCCACACGGGCGTGTGTGACCACACGGCCTACCCACACGGGCGTGTGACCACATGGCCTACCCACACGGGCGTGTGACTCCTGTTTTGAGGAGAAATTTTTTAAGTGCAGTAAAAGTTCCAAAAGTTTTCGGTATAGTCCTGAACCACTCCCAACGTATTATTTGGGCCTCGTGGGCCCATATAAGGGACGATATGCATGTAATTGGATGAATTTGATTTGATCCAAATTTTATGGCCCGATTTTTTATGAATGTTTACGTTTAAGTCTGATAACGCCTCGAGCCCTGTCCCAGCGTTGGATACGGGTAAGGGGTGTTACACTGATACCAATAAATGTAACACCCCTAACCCGTATCCGTCACCGGAATAGGGTTACAAGGCATTATCGATCAATACACATCATTTAGATACATAACATATACATTTATGCATTTGTATATAAAACCCATCCAACAAATTCACATCGTCCCTTTTATGGCTCTACAAAGCCTTAAAACATGATTAAAAGAGGTTCAGGACTAAACCGAATAACATTTGAAAACTTTGGGAACTTATAAAATTTTTCATGAAATCTATGGTCACACACCCATGTGAACAGGCTGTATGCCTCACACGGCCACCAGACATGTCCGTGTCCCAAGCTGTGTGAAAACAGGGCATACATACTAACTTGCACCACACGGCCGGAGACACGCCTGTGTGCCTTGATCGTGGGAAATCTGGAGGGGATACTGATTTGGGTCACACGGCCGACCACATGCCTATGTGCCAGCCTGTGTGTCTCACATGGCCAGTAGACACGCCCGTGTGTCTAGGCCGTGCCAAACCTGTAGGGTATACTAACTTAATTCGAAGGGCTACCCCAGGGGACACACAGCCGTGTACCAAGGCCTTGTGTCACACACGGTCGAGCCACACGCCCGTGTGCTCAGCCATGTGGAGTGAAAATAGGCTTAGTTTAAACCACATTTCTCACTCTCCTCATGCCTTCCTACAACAAGACATTTCGTGCCATTTCAATACATATATAAGCAACCAAAACATGCTATTCCAAACACATATTATACCATGTATAACCATTCTCTCTACTATTCAATTCCATGATCAATCACATACCAAAATAATATGCCGCAATCATCAAACTCACATAACTTCTAAATGCATTCTATAACCTTTCCATCAACTAAATCATGCTTCTCAAACAAATCAATTCATCAGCTATAAATCATACTGAAATATACCATTCTTCAAGCATTAATATATCAATTAATAACTAACCAAATGAACAACCATTTAGCCATATCAACAACCATGGAAAACATGCCAAATCACAAGTTATCTTATAAAGAACATATATCACTTATCAAACACATAATTTAAGCCAACTTAAATGGCCAAATACACACCAACAATTTACATCAAAAGCTAGCCAAATCTCATGGCTATATCATATCTCAAAATATATCATCGACTTACTAGCCTATACATGCCATATAACCAAGTTACAATTGTATAAATACCAAAATCAAAACCGAGTAGTGTGATGCGATCTTCGCTGACTTCCAACCCGAGAGAAAGTCTAATCACTATAAAACATAGAAAAATAACACAAAGTAAGCTATAAAGCTTAGTAAGCTTGTATGGTAATAAACTCATATTAGTGAATAACCACATTTAAAACCATTAATTCAAAACATAATATAATTCATATGATTGCACCATTGTATCTTGAATCCATGCACATAATTAATCAAGATTTTCATGAGTTTATTTATTCAAAACACGTATAGTTTGAATACTTCTTATCAATTCATTCACATTTTCATATGCATAAGCAATTATACAATTAAACTTTATTCAATTCAATATTCATCACCTTTTCTTTAGCCAAGTGATTTTTAAGAAATATCATCAAATAATGGTATTTCGCACACTACGTGCCGTATGTATATATATAGTTAAAACAACTATAACTCATATCTCACATATCATTCAATTCATACGTCATTATAGCCAAATAAATACATTTTGGCATGAAACATTCTTATACAGAATCTTTCTCATTCATATACATGATACACTAAGAAGTTACCAAATTACTTTTCTTTTCAATATTCGTATGAAACTCGTATATACCTAAATCACTTAATTCATTCAGTCCTTCTTTCTTGACTTGACTTTGTCTGTTGAACCATTCCTAATCGTTAAGGATACTCGAAAATCACATAAGCTCATACAATGCCATATCCTGAATATGGTCTTACATGTTATCACATATCGATGCCACTGTCCTAGACAGGGTTTTACACGAAATCATATAATGGTGCCAATGTCCCAGACATGGTCTTACACGTAATCACAATACAATGCCAATGTCCTAGACATGGTCTTACATGTATTCACATCTCGGTAATGCTAATGTCATGACATCTGTATCCTATACTATTCCTAAGGTTCATACGGGACTTCTAGATGTCATAACTCTATCGATTGTGCTCGTACTCACTTCCAATCAGCATTATAATACAATTTCCACAATAATAATATATTTATAGCACAATTTAACAACATTTATTAACATACGAAACTTACCTCGATTGTCAAAACGTCGAAATGGATTAACTAGTCTGAAACTTTATTTTTCCTTCGATATGAACTCGTACGAGGCTTAACTTGATCTAATCAATAAAATTCAGCTATTTCAATTCATGTTCTATTCATTACAACCCAATTTCATATTTTTGTAAAATTATTATTTTACCCCTACACTTTTGACCTTTTTACAAATTAGTCCTTAAGCTCGTAAAATACAAATTTAATCAGTTTCATCATAGCCCAAGCTAGTTGAATTTCATACATGCTCATAATAGCCCATATTATTCATTTATTCACACTTTTACCACACAAGTTATCAAATTTCATAATTTAGTCCAAAAATAACACTTTTACTAAAATTCACTTTATAAAACTTGTATATCTAGCTTCAAGCATTAATAAACTATCATAAAACATCTAAATAACCAAGCATTCAATAATGGCATCATTCCAATACTTTAACAGTTTTGAAATCAGAGATACGGGCTAGCTAGATTAAGCTGCAACGATTTCAAAAACGTAGAAATTATTAAAAACGGAGTCAAAACCGTACCTATTTGAGCAAAAACACCATGGATGAATGTCAAACTCTTTCATGGCTGTTCTAAACCCTATTTTTGGTTGTAAAAAGGATGGAAGATGATGATATTAAGTTTTGTTTTAGTTATTATTAACCTAATTACCTAATTAACCTTTTAACCCTTAAAAACATTAATAATATCTCCAATTGTCACTCCACTATCATCCACTATCTCATAAATGGGCTATTTACCACATAAGGACCTTCACTTTTAAGTTCTATAGCAATTTGACACCTTTAGCTTATAGAACATAACTTTTACGCTTTACGCGATTTAGTCCTTTTTATCGAATTAAACACTTAAACAATAAAGTTTCTTCACAAAATTTTCATACAACTCTAATATCATGCTGTAAATATTAAAATAATAATAAAATAAATTTTTTGACTTCATATTGTGGTCTCAAAACCAATATTTTGATTAACCCTAAAAACAGGCTGTTACAGGCTTAACTTGCAACTCGGCTGACAGACTCCCATCATCATATAAACTAAGGCAAGCAAACATCAGCCTCAAATTAGACATCACTCTTTGACTGAGAGCATCGGCCACCACATTGGCCTTATCGAGATGGTACTCTATAGTGTAGTCATAGTCTTTGAGCAGTTCAATCCAATGGTGTTGCCTAAGGTTCAACTCCTTCTAAGTAAGGAGATACTTGAGGCTATTGTGATCAATGTAGATGATACACCTCTCACCATACAGATAGGGCCTTCAGATTTTCAATGCAAAGACTACAATAGCCAACTCAAGATTATGCGTCGAATAGTTTCCCTCATGCGTCTTAAGTTTTCGGGATGCATAAGCCACAACCTTACCATCTTGCATCAGAACGCATCCCAAACCGACGGGCAATGCATCATTGTAGACCACAAACTCTTTACTGAATTCAAGCTATATCAGAATAAGAGCTTGTGAAACATCCTGAAATAGGGCCTAAACGAAACAGTGGTTGCAAAACCACAAATTCGAGGTAGAAAAATTTATTTTATTATCATTTTAAGTTCTATGGCATGATTGCATGATTGTGTGAAAATTTCGTTTAGAAATTTTATCGATAGAGGGTCCAATTTGATATTTAGGGACTAAATCGAATAATTTGTAAAACTTGCATTCTAGAAGTTTTTAGTATGAAATTACTTTGGAATATTAATGAGGAGGTCTTAAATAGCAATTTGACCAATTTCTAAAGTTTTGGACAAAAATAGGCTTGTACATGAAAATTTTCAAAGAAAGGTATTAAGGGTATTTTGGTCATTTGGTAATTAAAAGATTAAAAAAAAGGAAAAGGATGGCAAAATATTTCCATCTTCTTCATTAGGACGAAAATTAAAGGGTTCTCAATAGCTAGGGTTTGTTTCAAGCTTCCAAGCTCCATAGTAAGTGATTCCAAGCCCTGTTTTTAATGTTCTTTACGTTTTTGAAATCCGGGTAGCTCGATTTAGCTTATGTTAGCAATAATTCAACCTAGGGTTCATATTTGGAAAAATACCCATAGGTTAAATTTGTGTATTTTGGTGTTTTATGATAGAATATGAGGTTTTAAATTATGTTAGACAACTTGTGCTACTCGGTTTTAAGTGAAAACGAGTAAAAGGGCTTAATCGGTAAAAACACCTAATAGTCATAAGTACATATTAGAGTGAGAATTTGATCATAGAAGGGAAAAATGATCAGCATGTCATAAAACATAAGAAAATAGGATGAAGTTTAATTTTCGAGCCTTGGGGGAAAAGTGTAAATATGTAAAAGTTTAGGGGTAAAAATGTAATTTTGCCAAAGTTTGGGTCAATGACTGTTTTAATAAATGTGAGTATTAAATAAGCTAAATTTTTTTATTATAGATCAAGAAGAACAAAATCCGGAGTTAGACTAGGGAAAGAAAAAGGTAGTGAACTAAATCGATATAGTTGATCGTATTTTGTTTCGAGGTAAGTTTGCGGTAAATAAATGCAATATTCTATTATTTTATGTTAATGTTGTTAATTTCCAGCATGTGTATATTTATTTTATGAAATTATTTAAAGAAGACTCAAGCATGAATTGACGGAGAAGTAACTTCAGAAAGTCCCGGTTGAACCTTAGGAATGTGTAGGATACAAATGTCATGACATTAGGGTTTAAGGATACCGTGTAAGACCATGCCAAGGCATGGCAATTGGTAAGGTTTCTAAGGCAAGGAAATCATGTAAGACCATGTCAAGACATGGCATTGATAAGTTACTATAAGGCAAAGGTCCCATGTAAGACCATGCCAAGGCATGGCATTGGTGAGTTCATAAGGCAAGGCTACCATGTAAGACCATGTCAAGACATGGCAATGGTAAGTTTCAAAAGGATACCACGTAAGACCATGACAAGTCATGGCAATGGTAAGGTACCCGTGTATCCTTAGTATTCCAAGTGGTTCAACGGGAAAATTTAAAGACAATATCAAGGTAAGGTAAGGTAAGACGAGTTATACTAAAAAGGTAAGACAAGTTCATGCTAGAAGAGCAAAGGTAAGTACATAATGTTCATGTATGCTTGATAAGGAAAAAGGTAAGTAAAATGTATTAATAAATTTGATTAAGTAAGTAAGTATTTAAGTAAGTGAGTAAGTGAAGAAGTTTAAAATATGTCCATGACAATTAATGAAGTTGCATTAAGTAGTATCATGTCAAGTAGTAAGATAATTCTTATGAATGTTGTTATTTATTTGCATGCAAACTTACTAAGCTTAATGCTTACCCCCTTTATTTTCCTTCTTTTTATAGTTTTGTCAAGCTAACTCGGGGATCGTAAAGTACGTCGGAGGTCCGGGCACACTATCACGAGGATTATTTTGGTATAGCTAGACGTTTCATTTTGAGTATGGCATGTATAGCATCGTAGCCATTTTGTGTGTATGATCTTATGATATGGTTGATGAATGGTATGTAAATGCTTGATAATGATTAGATGTTGGAATGGCTAATCAAGGACATGTTTGGTGTTATGTATGCCTAAATGCTAGTTATTCCATGGAAATCATGAAAAAAGTAAAATTAGCTTTAAAACAGTATCAGACAGCAATAATGACATGAATTTGGAAAATCACTAAAAATAGTAGAAATATATTTAGATAGTGAATAAGATATAAAATTAAAGCTTGATGAGTCTATTTTCATATGGATGGAACAAAACAGGTATATGAGTTATATTTTATGAGATATTCAAATTTTTGTGAAACAGGGCCAGAGCAATTTCTGGATCCCCTGTTCTAACTTTGGAAATTCACAAAAAGTCGTAAAAAGATAATTAGAAGTCATTCTTTATATTTAAAGATTCCTTATTGAGTCTAGTTTTATGATAAATAAACGGAATAATAATTGAAACTCTGTACGGGGAGATATTTGATTCGTAATACATAGGGGTCAGAGTAGTCAAACCCTAAAATAGGGGAGACTTTAACTAATAAACTGTACTAGTTGGCCCGACCAAAAATTCTAGAAACAAATTAGTTGATAAATATATGAGTCTAGTTTCAGGGAAAATTTACAGAATTGGATTTCGAGTTTTGTAACTCGAGATATGAATTTTTAAGCGACTGTGACGCAGTTAGCTAGCTTGTCTGGAAGTTCTAAAATAAATTGTTTGAGTTGTTTAATTAATGAATTAAGTTCGTTAACACCTCGTGCTCGACTCTGGCGACGGTATCAGGTTCGGGGCGTTACAGCCTGAGTCAAAACAAACTTAAGCTTCTCAAAGCTCAATTGTTGCGCATCAGTCCAGACAAACAGAACACCCTTACGCAGAAGCTTAGTCAATGGAGTCGCAATCAGAGAGAACCCCTCAACAAACTGTAGGTAATATCCCGCCAAACCAAGAAAGCTACGAATCTCAGATATGTTCTTAGGCTGTTTCCAACTAAGCACAACCTCAATCTTTCAAGGATCAACTCAAACCCCCTCAGCAGAAACCACGTGCCCCAGAAAAGTCACTTCACGCAACCAGAACTCACACTTGCTTAACTTAGCGTAAAGCTATTTATCACGAAGAATCTGAAGCACTACTCTAAGATGCTCATCATGCTCATCCTCAGCCTTAGAGTAAACCAGAATATCATCGATGAAGATCACGATGAACTGATCCAAATAAGGCTAAAATACTCGATTCATTAGATCCATGAATGAAGCTGGAGCATTCGTCAAACCAAAAGGCATAACTAGGAACTAACGAGTCCTTAATGCAGTCTTATGAACATTAGTTTCCTTAACCCTCAACTAATGATACCCAAATTGAAAATCAATCTTAGAAAACACTGAAGCTCGTCGGAACTAATCAAACAGGTCGACAATCCTCGGAAGTGGATACTTATTCTTCACGGTTAACTTATTCAGCTACCGATAATCAATACACATCCTCATGGTCCCATCTTTTTTCTTAACAAATAGAAATAGTGCCCCCCACGGAGACACACTCGGATGGATGAAACCATGATCCAGAAGTTCTTGAAGTTGAGCTTTAAGCTTAGTAAGCTCTTTCGGTGCCATACGGTATAGAGCAATAGACACCGGAGCTATACCCGGAAGAAGCTCGATCCCAAACTCAACCTCTCGACTAGGAGGTAAACCTAATAACTCCTCAGGAAAGATATCTGAAAAATCCTTTACTGTTCTGATATTCCCCACAGAAGAGTCTTTAGAATCGGAAACACTGATGCAAGCCAAGTACTCCTCACACCCTTTTCAAACTAGTTTCTCAGCCACAAGAGCGGAGATTACATTGGACAGATAATCTCGATGCTCGCCGATTACGACCACTTCCTTATCATTCTCAATCCTTAGAATGACCCTCTTAGTCATGCAGTCCAAACTAACTCAGTGCTTGACCAACCAATCATTGACCTCAGATTCGCCAGAAAAACAGTACCTTGCACCTCTAACGGAACATCCCTGTAGAGTTTACTAACTCAGACAGACTACCCCAACGGACTCAGTATAGTGATCTCACTAGAAGTGCTCTCAGCAGTAACCCCCAAGTTTTCAAATACAGTGCTAGCTACATAGGAGTGTGTAGAACCTATGTCTATAAGAGCAGTATAAGGTACATCAAAAATTAAGAACGTACCGGCGATAACATCTGAAGCATCTCTGTCCTCTATGTGTCGAGCAGCATAAACAAGTGTAGGCTGCCTCACCTCTGTCTGATTAGTACCTCTGCCCGGTGCTCTCTACCCATGACCCAAACCATTACCACCCCTAACAGAACCACGGCCCCCAAGTAGCTACTGAACTTCCCTGTGAGGCTGCACAGAACCCAAAGTCGAAGCTTGCATCTGTTCTGCCTGCTGTGGACAGTCTCTAATACGGTGCTCTAATGACCCACACCTCAGACAAGCCCTAATCCTCCTCCAACACTCGCCCGAATGGTGCCTACCACAACCATTACATGGCAAAATCCCAGTAGGAGCAGCAGGAACCCCCACTCTAATTGTCTCATCAAATTTGGCCTTTTTCTTAGGCTTCAAAATAAAACTAGAGGGCTCCAAATCCCTTTTGTTTTTACCCCTCTCTTGGTCCCTATTCTGGCGCTCCACACACTTAACATCCTCTGCGATCTTCGCCTTTTCAACCAGTACTGCAAACTCTCGCTCCCTCTGTAGAGCAATCAGTACCCTCAAATTATCCATTAATCCATCCTCAAACTGGACGCACCTCTCATACTCAAACACCACCATGCCCCAAGTGTAGTGGCTCAGCCTCAAAAACTCGGCCCCATACTCGACCATAGATCTATCGCCTTGCGTGATATTCATGAACTCACGTCTACGAGAATCTACATAACTAGCTCCCACATACTTGCTCTGGAATGTGGTCTTAAAGAAATCCCAATTCAAACGATCAGGCTGGGTATCCTCCTCAACTGTCAACCACCACTAATAAGCCTCATAACGAAGCAAAGAGACTGCACCTTTCAGTTTCTTCTCAAAAGTGCAGTCCAGATCATTCATGATCCTCTCGGTGGCCTCTAACCAATACTCGGCCACACTAGGGGTGACTCTAGTGACACCCCTAAATAGCTCAGCACCATTGGAATGGAGTCGTTCAGTTACCAACCCTCAGCCTCCAGCACCAAAATGGGGTCCAGCGACCCTCTCCAATATCCTTAGCATGGCCTGGGACAGTGCGTTGTCCCCAACGAGCGACTCTGAGACCTATTTTCAATAACAGGCAAAACTGGTGTCTCACTCATATCTAAATTTGGCATGCTGCCCAGAGAGGAAGACTCAGCTCGAGCCCCCTATGGCCTCTACCATGACCACGAATACCACGTCTGCGAGTTTCATGAGCACTCATTGTATAACTCGAGTTTTATCTACATTAAAGAGTTGTATACATCAATTCCAGTATTTATTAGCAGATATTTTATGCATAAAATATCAGAAGTTTAGAGATGTTTTTAGAAGTTTCAGTTTCTAACTATTTCAGTACAGTTTTTAGTAAGTGCTATCTACAGTGTTTTCAAAATAGTTCTAACTAAGTTTCAGAAGTACTTACAGGATTGACGCTAGAGACTCGGTGTACCACATACTCTTTCAAATTATTCAAGAAATTTGAAAACCAATTCTTTTAAAACACAATTTTGGAACCCAAAATCCATAGTCGAGTTTTGTAACTAGCTCTGATACGACTAAATGTAACACCACAAACCTGGCCTAGACATTATGGCCGAATCTGGTGATGTCACAAGGAATGGGTTTTAGAAACCGTGTTGACTTGGTAAAACATCAAATTAGCCAGTTTTTTACCAAAACTTATTACAGCGGAAGCCTTAATCGTTATAGTTTGGAAACGCAGTCGTGTTTTTTGAAAAAATCGTTGTTTGCATAAAAATCGTCGTTTTAATGAAACAATTTTACCAAAGAAATCAAATTGACAAACAATCCAAGACTAAACAGTTAAAGACCAAACAGTCCAGAGAGTACCTAAAAATTACAATTCTCAAATAAGTCCAAAATTTAAAACAAACCAAAAGTACTAAGTTTAACTGTTTTACGATATAGTGGTCACCGCTGTGTCTCCGCCACACCGATCTGCCTAAGTCTGTGGATTACCTAACAAAATAGACAAGAAGATGTTAGTTTACATAAACTCAGTGTGTAACCCAGCAAAGTTAGACAAGCAAACACACAGAAACATTTCAGACAATCAGATACAAAATCGGGCTTATGCCCATATCAGATACAGTTACAGAAATAGATGTACAGATCAAATAATAGATTCAGATATGCAAAGTCCTACCCCCATTCTCTACACACCAACTCCGACCATCCCACCATACTATGTGGGGTTAAAAACACCCACCTATCCCTACACACCACATTGTGTCGTTATGACACGTATTAGATATAGCGCAGCCAAACTGCCAGAATATAGGCGATGATCGCCGTGCAGAACACTTCCTCGACATATATATATAAAACCTACCCCAACAGATGTAGACATCAGATATAGGTTTATCAGACTAAATATTCTCAACATACTTTACACAAATAACAGATACACCTATATCAGTATAATCAGGCATACATTAGTATCCTAATTAGATCAGTCTAACAGAATTTCATAGCATACAGATAGGGGTTTAATTAGCCCTTACCGACCCTACAGTAGGTCCACAGTCGAACGGGACGACATGTGCGACCCTAAGGAATATTTCAGAATTATGGGCCCACATGCCTAGATTGGCCTTACCCGTGTGGCCCACACGGCCTAGCTTAAGAATCCACACGCCTGTGTGTCATGCACGTGTGGGCCCATACGCCCACTCGGCCTAGCCCGTGTGGCCCACACGGCCACACTCGAGCCACCACACGACTGTGTCTTGCGCATGATCATGCCTACGTCGATTACACGGTCGTGTCTTGCACACAGCCGATCACACACCCCTGTGGTGCCGATAGTGTAATTTTTTGACTTTTGCCGAAGTCTTGCTTTCTATGTTTTGAGTACACACCTGGTATTGGTTCAATGCAAAAATCACTCCCGAGCCTTCCAAGACCTAATAGCAGCATACCAAACACCGATTTAGCGACTACCTTTACTAACTTGCCAATAACAATCCGACCAAAATCTCGACTTACCGACGATGAAAAGCTCCATTAACACCGATCAACAAACGAAACGAAAATCACAATTCGTCGACTTCTTCTACACCACAAAAATACAACAACGTTTCAATCCTTCCGAAAATAATGATAAGAATAACACCAACCAAAGCCCACTTATCGACTACACGAAGAAAAAGCAAGGATTCACAATGCCCCAACAAGAAGGATTAACAAAAGAAGAAAGAACGAAAGAGAAAGTTGAATTTGACAGTGAGAAATGAATACGACAAAAACAATAAAAAATAGGGATTTTGTTTCTTGGGGAAAAAACGTCAAAGGGAATTTTGGAAAAATTAACCAAAAATAAAAATAAAAAAATCAATTTTGATAACCCTTAACTTCCCACTAACACCCAAATCTCCACCACTTTAGCATTCTAATTCCACCAAAACATTGTTTTCCAATCGAGCCAAAATAAATACCCACGCTAACGCAGGGATTTGAACACAGGACCTCCAACACACCAACTCCCTTACCACACGAACCAGCAGGCTCATTCTGATATGAAATTACAGGCATTTAATATAAGCCCTCTGGACAAAGTTAAGGCTTAGATCCTGTAACACCCCAAACCCAGCCCAGACGTTATGGCCGAATCTGGTGTGTCACATTAAAGTGTTTTAGCGAAAACCGTGTTTTCATTGAAAACCCTTCTTAAAATAAAAGAAACCTTAATTAATTAAAAAAAACACACCCTTTCAGTTACAAGAACCCTGTTGAAACATTTGATTTAAGAAAACTTATCATTTAAAAATTTAATTGCGGAAACGTAGAAAACATACTATAATTTAGAAAACCCATGTTCAACTTCTTGTAATTACATTGAAAATAATAATAATTCAAGTAATAATAACACAATGAAAACTTTATTACAATCTGGTCTGGAACATAGTTAAAAAGAAGTAAAAACTTAAATGCTTGAAAAAAAAACACAAGTCCAAATCATCTTGCTAGCTGACCACCCAGAGTTTTTCCAAACATCGAACCTTCTACTGAGCATCACCTGAAAATAAAATAAAAGAGGGGGTGAGTTTTTGGAAACTCAGTGTGTACAACCCTCGACAAAAACAAGTATTCAAAAAAAAACATCATTCATCAATCATACAATGCAATCCCATCCAAATTATCCATCCGCTACACACCGGCTCTGTCCCCCGTCACACCATGTGGGGATATAAATATCGACCCACCCAACCCACACACCATGGAAGCCCATTTTCAGAACTACCTTCATTTACATATTGGGCTTTAAAAGTCGTCGGTGGATCCACGATTGTCAAGAAACCATGCGATCCTCATATACTTCCTCCGTTCCATAATTCTCAACCCATATGCAACCTAAGCAGAATATCATATGTATGCATGTCGCATCCACCAAACTTACATCCAACATCTAGGGGTATTTTGGTCATTTTTGCCCTTAGAGGCATTTCGATAATTTTCCCTTAATTACGGTTTTCACTTATCTTGGCCCGTTAACAAGTCCCGTGAGCTAAGATGAACGAATACTATGCACCAGGTAAGATTCCAGAGAAGAGGATGTGGGTCATTAAGACCGCTTAAGTACCAAGCTCTCTCTAGATCCAATCCTAGACATGTATATACTCGTTGCCTCACCTTAACCCTTTGACTTGTCCATGGTCGCAATATATTAATTAAGTCTTATGTATATATCATATACTAGGCCCAAAACCCCTTACAAAGCCCAAATAATTTCACATACCTATATCTGGCCCATTAAGCCCAGTCATATTCATATGGCCCATTAGGCCCAAATCACCTATATATGGTCCATTAGGCCCAAATCACACTTATATGGCTCGTTAGGCCCAGTCACATTCATATTCATGCTCACATACAAACTTTCTATCACATAGCATCAATTATCAATTTTTGCCTATTATGGGCCCAATAGCCCATCGGGCCCATTTAGCCCATCTGGCCCATATAGCCATGTAATATCCAGAATTAGGGCCTAATCGGAATAGTGGTTTCGTGACCACAAATCCGAGATAGAAATAATTATTTTATAATTATTTTGAGGTTTATGATATGATTGCATGATTGTGTGAAAATTTTGTAAAGAAACTCTATGCATAAAATGCTTAATTTGAAGTTAGGAACTAAATCGAATAAGTTGTAAAACTTGCATTCTAGAAGTTTTTAGTATGAAATTGCTTTGAAATATTAATTAGGAGGTCTTAAATAGCAATTTGACCAATTTCTAAAATTTTGGACAAAAATGGGCTTGTACATGAAAATTTTCAAAGAAAGGTATTAAGGGCATTTTGGTCATTTGGATATTTAATGAAATAAAATGCGAAAAATAACACAAAATGGTCATCTTCCTCATTTAGTTGCTGCCGAATTTCACTCTTACCATAGCTAGGGTTTCTTCAACTTTCAAGCTTCATAGTAAGTGATTCTAAGCCCCGTTTTTAATGATCTTTACGTTTTTGAGATCTCGGTAGCTCGATTTAGCTTATGCTAGCAATAATTTAACCTAGGGTTTATATTTGGAAAAATACCCATAGGTGAAATTTGTGTATTTTGATGTTTTATGATAGAATATGAAGTTTTAAATTATGTTAGACAACTTGTACTACTCGATTTTAAGCAAAAACGAGTAAAAGGGCTTAATCGATAAAAATACCTAATAGTCACAAGTACATGTTAGAGTGAGAATTTGATGTTGCCATAGAAGGGAAAAGTGATCAGCATGTTATAAAACATAAGAATAAGGAATAAAGTTTAATCCCGAGCCTAGGGGCAAAAATGTAAATATGCAAAAGTTTAGGGGTAAAATTGTAATTTTGCCAAATTTTGAATTAAGGATTAATTTGATAATGTGAGTATTAAATAAGCTAAATGTGTTATTTTAGATCAAGAACGACGTGGAATCGACCCCAATCGAGGAAAAGAAAAGATTGTGGACTAACTTGCAAAATCTTTGTATTTTGGTACCAAGGTAAGTTCATGTGTAAATAATGTAGCATAATTGTTATTTATAAGTCATTGATGTTAATTATATGATATGCTGATTTTTATCATGAAATATATGCTTTGTGGTTATTTTCGAATAAAATACAAATTATGTAAGCTACTTGTTAAATATAATTGTTACCGAGTATTGATTTCGGCATTCTACGGAAGACAGCAAGCATATGTGTTCGAAGAAAATCTCGTTTGAACCTTAGGAATAGATTAGGATACAAGTGACATGTCACTAGGATGGTTGAGCATCCGAACTCGTTGAGTTGAGTCCGAGTTCACTAATGGATGCGAGTCCGAACTCGTTGAGTTGAGTCCGAGTTCGTGAGATGTAACTAGGCATCCGAGCTCGTTGAGTTGAGTCCGAGTTCACTTATGGATGCGAACGCCCAAGCTCATTGAGTTGAGTCCGAGTTCGCTTATGGGCGGGTTACATGATTGCTTGATTGCATATGTGGCACTTATGTGCAAGTTATCCATGTATCCGAATTATATTCCGATGTGTTCAACGGGTAAAGTTTTATTCAAATGGAGAAATACTCGAGATAAAAAGAGACGTATTGGTAAGTGATGTGAAATGGATATTTTGGACAGGTATGTATTTAACCCTCGGGTTGAGTATTGATACAACAACGATAAGGTAATAAGATGATGAAAAATGATTAGAAATGTGATATATGTTTTGGTGATGCATGCTAATGTTGATTGGTATGATTGTTTGTTATGTTACTTATTATTTGCATATGAACTTACTAAGCATTTATGCTTACTCCCTCCTTCTTACTCATTGTAGTTTTGGACAAGCCAGCTCAGAGTCGGGATAGGTCGAAGGCTCGATCCACACTATCTCAAGAACTTTTCATAAATGGCTTGTAAATTTAAGTATGGCATGTATAGCAATATACCTATTTTGTGTAAATGATCTTATGATATGGTGATGGAATGGTTGAGGAAATGCTTGATAATGATAAGTTATGGAAATGGTTAGTTTAGATTATGTTTGATGTCATGGAAGGTTAATAGGATACTTTGTTCATGAAAACTCATAAAAAGGGATGAAATTTGCCATAAATAGAATATTGCAGCAACACTGACGTGAGTTTGAAAATTTACTAAAAATCATATAAATTGAATTAGGTGATGGATTAAATATCAAATTGAAGCTTATTATGTCTAGTTTCACATAAAACAAACTAAACAGGTAAAGGAATTATATGTTAGAAGATATTTGAATATTAGTGAAACAGGGGCAGAGTGATTTCTAGATCCCCTGTTCCAACTTTAAAAATTCATCATAAATTGTACAGATATAATTAGATGTTGTAATTTATATTCTAAGAATCCTCATTGAGTATATTTTCAGGAGAAACAAACCTATTAGTCATGTAAAATTTTGTACAGAGATAAATGTGGTTCGTAGTAAACAGAGGTCAGTCCAGTCATGTCCTGAAACAGGGGTAACTTTAACTAATAAACTGTACTAATTGGCCCAACCAAAAATTCTGTAAAAAAATTAGCAAATAGGTTTATGAGTTTAGATTCAGGGAAAATTTACGGATTTTGATTTTGAGTTTCGTAACTCGAGATATGATTTTTTCTTGTGACTGTGACGCAAGTAGCTAGAAAGCTATGAATGTAGAAACAAATAATCCAAAGTTCTAAAAATGTTAAATTAAGTCTAGTAACTCCTCATACTCGACTCCGGTGACGGTCCCGGGTAAGGGGGCATTACATTTAGTGGTATCAGAGTAGGTTTAGTTGATTCTCGGACTACGTGTTGATTGTACGGATTTTGCTATACATGTCATATGTATAAATTGTGATAGTGTGACGACTTCTGACCTTTTTAAATGATTTTTTTATATAGTAAATGAATCCCGATCCAGCTGTGGCAGATGAAGTAGAGAGTAATGCGCCAGCTCCGACTGAAGGAGCAGCACCGACTGAAAATCCACCTCCTACTGTTGGTCAGGGAGGAGGAGAAAGGGATCGGGAAGCCTTTCTCCAAATGATGAGTGCATGGTACACTGAGTTCGTTCATACGAACCCAAATGTACGACCTCCCCCACCTCCCCCAATTCCTCAACCTGTACTTCGATGCCTCAAGGTATGGATCTGATGAAATTTCATAGAACTCCAGGTTGATGAGAATCCGTAAGCAAGAGGCCAAGAATTTAAGGCAAATATTGATGATGATGCTGAGAAAGCGAGTTCGGCTTGAAAATTCTATCCGGTATTTGATGAATTATCTTGTACACTGAAGAATGTTTGAAATGCGCTATATCTTTGTTGAGGGATTCAGCCTATAATTGGTGGAAAACTTTGATTTCGGTGGTACCAAAAGAGAGAATAACTTGGGAATTCTTTCAAGAAGAGTTTCGGAAGAAATATATTAGTGAAAGATTTATTGATCAGAAACGTAAAGAATTTCTTGAGTTGAAGCAAGGTAATATGACGATTCTGAATATGAAAGAGAGAGTTTGTTCGATTAAGTAAATATGCCAGAGAGTATGTTCCTACAGAGGCCAAGATGTGCCGACGATTTGAAGACGGGCTCAACGAAGACATCAAGGTGTTTGTTGGAATTCTTGAATTAAAAGAAATGGTAGTGCTGGTGGATCGAGCTTGCAAGGCTGAAGAGCTACTTAAATAGAAGAAAAAGGTAGAGGCTGAGACTAGAAACTGGAAGAAAAGACCGATGAGCAGTTCATTCTCATAGCAACCTGGAAAGTCAAGAAATATGAATCCTCGTTCCCAAGTTTCAGCTGGGCAATCATATGGGAATTATAAGAAGCAAAATATGGGTCCTAAGTCCCAGACTACTTGGCAAAACAAAGTGTAGGAATTCGAGATTTGTTAAACTGAGTGCAGTGTGTGGTAAGAATCATTTTGGTCCGTGCAGAGCAAATGAATGTTTTCGATGTGGTTCTCCAGATCATTTTATTAGAGACTGCCCAGAGAGAGCTGAAAAAGAAAAATTTTAGAATACAAAAACAAGTGGGGCGGATTCGAGAGGAAGATATCCAAGAAAAGCTGGGAGCGAAGCAAGCAGTAAGAATGTAGCCAGGGATGCACTAGTTAGACTTGAAGGAAGGGCTCCGGCTAGAACTTATGCTATTAAAGCGCGTGAAGATGCTTCCTCACCCGATGTGATTATCGGTACATTTTCTCTCTATAATGTTAATGTTATTGCTTTGATTGATCACGGTTCTACTCATTCATATGTGTGCATGAAATTGGTGTCTAGTATGAATATACCTGTTGAGAACACAAAACTTATGATTAGAGTGTCGAATCCGTTAGGCAAATGTGTGATTGTTGATAAAGTATGTAAGAAATGTCCTTTAATAATTCGGGATCATTACTTTCCGGCCGACTTGATGTTGTTGCCGTTTGATGAGTTTGATGTCATTTTGGGTATTGATTGGTTGACATTGCATGATGCTAAAATAAATTGCAAAGAAAAGGTTATAGAATTAAAGTGTGAAAGTGGTGAAATTCTGCGGGTTGAATCAAACAAATTAGAGGCATTATCTAGTGTGATTTCTTCAATGTCGGCTCAAAGATATTTGAGAAAGGGTTATGAAGCTTATTTGGCTTATGTAATTAATACAAAATAAGTTGAAAACAAAGTTGAATCAGTGCCGGTTGTGTGTGAATTTACGGACGTATTTCCAGAAGAATTGTCGGGTTTGCCTCCAGTCAGGGAAGTAGAATTTGGTATTGATTTGATACCGGGAACAACTCCGATTTTGATTGCTCCATATAGAATGGCACCAACAGAGTTGAAAGAATTAAAGTCGCTGTTGCAAGAGTTGACTGATAAAGGTTTTGTGAGACCGAGTTTTTCACCTTGGGGTGCTCCCGTGTTATTTGTGAAAAAGAAGGATGGTTCTATGAGGTTGTGTGTTGATTATCGGCAGATAAACAAGGTGACAATCAAAAACAAGTATCCGTTGCCAAGAATTGATGATTTGTTTGATCAATTAAAAGGAGCGACATGGTTTTCAAAGATTGACTTGAGATCTGGGTATTACCAATTGCGGGTAAAAGAGTCGGATGTGCCTAAAACTACTTTTAGAACAAGGTATGGTCATTATGAATTTTTAGTTATGCCATTCGGGTTGACAAATGCTCCTGCTGTGTTTATGGATTTAATGAATCGCATATTTCGGCCGTACTTGGACAAATTTGTTGTGGTGTTTATAGATGATATTTTAATTTATTCAAAAGATGAGACAGAGCATGCTGAGCATTTGAGGATAGTTTTGCAAACTTTGAGAGATAAGCAAATGTATGCTAAGTTTAGTAAAAGTGAATTTTGGCTCAGGAAGTTGGATTTTTGGGTCATATTGTTTCGTGATGGTATACGGGTTGATCCTAGTAAAATTTCAGCCATTGTTGATTGGAAACCACCAAAAATGTAACTGAAGTTAGAAGTTTCTTGGGGTTAGTGGGTATTATCGGCGGTTTGTAAATGGATTTTCTATAATTGCTGCTCCTATAACTAGACTACTCCGAAAGGATGTTAAATTTGAATGGGCGGAAGAGTGTCAACAGAGTTTTGAAGAATTGAAAAAGTTATTAACAGAGGCACTAGTGTTAGTACAGCCCGAATCAGGTAAAGAATTTGTGGTGTATAGTGATGCTTCTCTAAATGGTTTGGGGTGTGTACTCATGCAAGAAGGAAAAGTGGTGGCTTATGCTTCGAGGCAGTTAAAACCTCATGAGAGGAATTATCCTACTCACGATTTGGAATTGGCTGCGGTGGTGTTTGCCTTGAAAATTTGGCGACATTATTTGTATGGTGAAAAGTGCGGTATATACCGACCACAAAAGTCTTAAGTACTTGATGTCACAAAAAGACTTGAATTTAAGACAACGAAGATGGTTGGAGTTATTGAAAGATTACGAGCTTGTTATTGATTATCATCCGGGAAAAGCGAATGTGGTTGCCGATGCTTTGAGCAGAAAGTTGTTGTTTGCTTTGAGAGTTATGAACACTCAGTTGAAAATGTCAGATGATGATTCGATTCTAGCAGAGTTAAGAGCAAAATCGATGTTTTTACAATAGATTTTTGAAGCTCAGAAAGATGATCAAGATTTGCAAGCCAAGAGAAAGCAGTGTGAAGTTGATACAGAGTCAGATTTCAGAATCGATTCTGATGGGTGCTTAATGTTTAAAGATCGGATTTGTGTACCGAAGAATGAGGAATTGATTCAAAAGATCCTACAGGAAGCACATAGTAGTTGTTTCTCGATTCATCCGGGTAGTACGAAAATGTATAATGACTTGAAGAAAATGTATTGGTGGAATGGAATGAAAAGGGATATATCGGAGTTTGTGTCCAAATGCTTAATTTGTCAACAGGTGAAAGCTGAACACCAAGTGCCTTCGGGATTACTTCAGCCTATTATGGTTCCTGAATGGAAATGAGATCGGATTACTATGGATTTTGTTTCAGGATTGCCATTAACTCCAGGAAAGAAAGATGCCGTCTGGGTAATAGTTGACAGATTAACTAAGTCGGCTCATTTTATCCCGGTACGTATGGATTATTCTCTTAACAAGTTGGCTGAACTGTATATTAGAGAAATTGTTAGATTACACGGAATACCATTGTCGATTATTTCGGATAGAGATCCGAGGTTTACCTCGCGGTTTTGGCAAAAGTTGTAAGACACGTTAGGTACAAAGTTAAATTTCAGTACTGTTTTTCATCCACAAACTGATGGACAATCAGAGAGAGTAATTCAGATTCTTGAAGATATGCTCAGATGTTGTGTATTGAAATTTCAAGGAAGCTGGGAAAAATATTTACCGTTGGTAGAATTTACTTACAATAATAGTTATCAGACGAGCTTGAAAATGGCACCTTATGAAGCATTGTATGGTCGTAAGTGTCGAACGCCTTTGTATTGGACTAAACTCAAGGAAAATCAGATTTATGGAGTTGATTTAATAAAAGAAACTGAAGAAAAAGTGAAGGTAATTCGAAATTGTTTGAAAGCTGCTTCAGATAGACAGAAATCTTATGCAGATTTAAAATGAAAGGACATTGAATTTCAAGTTGGTGATAAAGTATTTTTAAAGGTGTCTCCGTGGAAGAAAGTTCTTAGATTTGGACGGAAGGGCAAATTAAGTCCGCGTTTTATCGGGCCATATGAAATAATTGAAAAAGTTGGACCGGTAGCATATCGACTAGCATTACCACCTGAATTAGAGAAGATTCATAATGTGTTCCACGTATCTATGTTACGTCGGTATCGTTCGGACTCTTCACATGTAGTTTCACCGACAGAAATTGAACTACAACCAGATATGACCTATGAAGAAGAACCGATTAAGATTTTAGCTCGAGAGGTCAAACAACTAAGGAATAAAAAGATTGCACTTGTGCAGGTGTTGTGGCAAAAGCATGGAGTAGAAGAAGCTACATGGGAATCTGAAGAAAATATGAGAAATCAATACCCACATCTGTTTACTGGTAAGATTTTCGAGGACGAAAATCCCTAAAGGGGGGAGAGTTGTAATATCCCGAATTAGGGCCTAATCGAAATAGTGGTTTCGTGACCACAAATCCGAGATAGAAATAATTATTTTATAATTATTTTGAGGTTTATGATATGATTGCATGATTGTGTGAAAAGTTTGTGAAGAAACTCTATGCACAAAATGCTTAATTTGAAGTTAGGGACTAAATCGAATAAGTTGCAAAACTTGCATTCTAGAAGTTTTTAGTATGAAATTGCTTTGAAATATTAATTAGGAGGTCTTAAATAGCAATTTGACCAATTTTTAAAATTTTGGACAAAAATGGGCTTGTACATGAAAATTTTCAAAGAAAGGTATTAAGGGCATTTTGGTCATTTGGATATTTAATGAAATAAAATGGGAAAAATAACACAAAATGGTCATCTTCCTCATTTAGTTGCTGCCGAATTTCACTCTCACCATAGCTAGGGTTTCTTCAACTTTCAAACTTCATAGTAAGTGATTCTAAGCCCCGTTTTTAATGATCTTTACGTTTTTGAGATCCCGGTAGCTCGATTTAGCTTATGCTAGCAATAATTTAACCTAGGGTTTATATTTGGAAAAATACCCATAGGTTAAATTTGTGTATTTTGATGTTTTATGATAGAATATGAAGTTTTAAATTATGTTAGACAACTTGTACTACTCGATTTTAAGCAAAAACGAGTAAAAGGGCTTAATCGGTAAAAATACCTAATAGTCACAAGTACATGTTAGAGTGAGAATTTGATGTTGCCATAGAAGGGAAAAGTGATCAGCATGTTATAAAACATAAGAATAAGGAATAAAGTTTAATCCCGAGCCTAGGGGCAAAAATGTAAATATGCAAAAGTTTAGGGGTAAAATTGTAATTTTGCCAAATTTTGAATTAAGGATTAATTTGATAATGTGAGTATTAAATAAGCTAAATGTGTTATTTTAGATCAAGAAAGACGTGGAATCGACCCCAACCGAGGAAAAGAAAAGATTGTGGACTAACTTGCAAAATCTTTGTATTTTGGTACCAAGGTAAGTTCATGTGTAAATAATGTAGCATAATTGTTATTTATAAGTCATTGATGTTAATTATATGATATGCTGATTTTTATCATGAAATATATGCTTTGTGGTTATTTTCGAATAAAATACAAATTATGTAAGCTACTTGTTAAATATAATTGTTACCGAGTATTGATTTCGGCATTCTACGGAAGACAGCAAGGATATGTGTTCGAAGAAAATCCCGTTTGAACCTTAGGAATAGATTAGGATACAAGTGACATGTCACTAGGATGGTTGAGCATCCGAACTCGTTGAGTTGAGTCCGAGTTCACTTATGGATGCGAATGTCCGAACTCGTTGAGTTGAGTCCGAGTTCGTGATATGTAACTAGGCATCCGAGCTCGTTGAGTTGAGTCCGAGTTCACTTATGGATGTGAACGCCCGACCTCGTTGAGTTGAGTCCGAGTTCGCTTATGGGCGGGTTACATGATTGCTTGATTGCATATGTGGCACTTATGTGCAAGTTATCCATGTATCCGAATTATATTCCGATGTGTTCAACGGGTAAAGTTTTATTCAAATGGAGAAATACTCGAGATGAAAAGAGACGTATTGGTAAGTGATGTGAAATGGATATTTTGGACAGGTATGTATTTAACCCTCGGGTTGAGTATTGATACAACAACGATAAGGTAATAAGATGATGAAAAATGATTAGAAATGTGATATATGTTTTGGTGATGCATGCTAATGTTGATTGGTATGATTGTTTGTTATGTTACTTATTATTTGCATATGAACTTACTAAGCATTTATGCTTACTCCCTCCTTCTTACTCATTGTAGTTTTGGACAAGCCAGCTCAGGAGTCGGAATAGGTCGAAGGCTCAGTCACACTATCTGAAGAACTTTTCGGTAAATGGCTTGTAAATTTAAGTATGGCATGTATAGCAATATACCTATTTTGTGTAAATGATCTTATGATATGGTGATGGAATGGTTGAGGAAATGCTTGATAATGATAAGTTATGAAAATGGTTAGTTTAGATTATGTTTGATGTCATGGAAGGTTAATAGGATACTTTGTTCATGAAAACTCATAAAAAGGGATGAAATTTGCCTTAATCAGAATATTGCAGCAACATTGATGTGAGTTTGAAAATTTACTAAAAATCATAGAAATCGAATTAGCTGATGGATTAAATATCAAATTGAAGCTTATTATGTTTAGTTTCACATAAAATAAACTAAACAGGTAAAGGATTTATATGTTAGAAGATATTTGAATTTTAGTGAAACAGGGCCAGAGTGATTTCTGGATCCCCTGTTCCAACTTTAAAAATTCATCATAAATTGTACAGATATAATTAGATGTTTTAATTTATATTCTCAGAATCCTCATTGAGTCTAGTTTCAGGGGAAACAAATCTCTTAGTATATGAATTTTTTACAGAGAGAAATGTGGTTCGTAGTAAACAGAGGTCAGTCCAGTCAAGTCCTGAAACAGGGGTAACTTTAACTAATAAACTGTACTAATTGGCCCAACCAAAAATTCTGGAAAAAAATTAGCAAATATTTTTTTGAGTCTAGATTCAGGGAAAATTTACAGATTTTGATTTTGAGTTTCGTAACTCGAGATATGATTTTTCTTGTGACTGTGATGCAAGTAGCTAGAAAGCTGTGAATGTAGAAACAAATAATCCAAAGTTCTAAAAATGTTAAATTAAGTCTAGTAACTCCTCATACTCGACTCCGGCGACGGTCTCGGGTAAGGGGGCATTACAGGCCAAATCACAACCCAAGTCCACAGAATCACCTGTGGGCCTCAGGCAACCTATCGGTTTCCCCCTTATGAGTATTCGTGCACTCGCAAGACTACCGTAGCCAAACTTTCGGCATTTCGGCATTTCGCCATTTCGGCTTTTGCCGATTCATTGTCTGTGTGCAGTGTATGTACACACCTGGTAAGCAAGCGTGATGTGATATCCTTAGCTCCAACCTACAATCGATATCACCCTTCAATTAATCTCATGCTTTATACTTATTTACTCAAAAACTGGAACCTCACATTAACCTTACCTTGAGCCCAATCCTTAATCGTTTTTTCCTTGATCTCCTATTTCCTAGATCTGCACAAATCTTAACTATTAAAACCCGAATAATGGGTGACTCGTATCCAACACAAGTCTCATTACCATAATTATGACCATTCGGCCACCTTAGCCAATGGGAGAAGATTACTTACCAAAACTGCAACACCTTAAGGAGCAATTTGGCAAAGAGCTAAAAACCAAGATTCGATACTAATTCCCTACCAAATTTGATTAGAAAGAGTGAGGAACAATAATCGGTACTAAACAAAGAAAACCGATTGGAAGAGCAACACTTACACTAGATTCAGTCAAAAAGTATTCGGCCCTTAGAAGATTCAGTTTTTCGGCTTTTCAAACTAAGTATGGTGAATAAGGTTTATTTGGTACAGATTAACGAAAAAGAGTAGTAGAAGAAATCGGAAAACAAGATTGTGTAGAGGAGAATAGAAATCGACAGAAAGAAAAGAAAGTAAAATAGAGGGTTTTCGGCTTTTTGGATCTTGAAGAGAAAAGGGTTTCTGGCATAAAGTGAAGGGAAATTCGTCATTAACTTTTCAACCCTCCCATTCGGCACCTATTTATAGCCCTATAGCCGAATTCTTCAAGCCCAAGTTCCCAATTTAGCTCCACTTACTCCTCACTTCTCATCTCCTCATTTTTCTCCCTGATAACCCCTTGATCCTTTCCTTAATTTTCTCTTTTGAACACTCTCCTTGGAGTCCATCTTCACGCCACTTCTATCCTTCTAGAAGGCCAAAGTTAAATTCTAAAAATACTAAGCTAGGATTTTAACCTTGGACCCCCTTGCTAGCTACTAACGCCACCTCACTACACCTTATGTGGCGTCACTTAACCACTCCACCACAGGCTCTTTTTGTGTCCAATTGTTTCTTCATTTATTCAAAAGCCCAACTACTAGCCAACCCTGATTCTTTTAATAATTAAATTATAATTTCTTCTACCCCTTAATTCGAACTCAACCTTAGCTAAGACCTACTAAAATTATCGCTTGGATAAGAATATTAACACAATTTTCATCAAAATCGAAAATAAAGAAAATTTGGGATTTCGAGATTTTGGGATTTTTGGGGCGTTACAGATCCAAAAATAACAAAATTTGCTGAAGGTAAGGCTTAAACTTGGGACCTCACACACACACCCAAAATACTTAACCACTGAAGCAGATACAAATTTGTGTCAGGTGCTTACAAAAACATAGATAAAAAGATCAAGGTGTTACATTTACTACAAATAGCGATACATGTTTATTTCTGTAATTCATCGTTTTCATGTATTCTTCATTTACTGAGTAAATAGAGGGGGTTGATTGGACATATATAATCAAGACTAAAATAATTTTCAAATAAGTTTCGATTCTTTTCTATTAATTACAACATTATTTAGTCATGGAGTCATTCTACTAAAAGTACCATGATTGAACTCTTCTCCTTACATATTCCTTCATGAAAATGTCAATTACTCACGAATAGTAATTAAATCATTTGTCTTTAGACAAATGACCTAAGGCCACATTACTTTTCCATCTATCTTGTACTGCCAATGAGAGATACAATTTACCCTTGATTGGTTTATGAATTCCAATATTATAAGTGAAGTTTTGTCATGCAGAAGTCATACACTCAATGTACCAGCTTTTGGCTCTATTACCAATTGAACTCAAGCTTTTAACAGTCAAAGTTTACGAGTCATGTACACATAGTCCATTAATTATTCAAGATGAGGTAAGTCACATTATGAATGGCATAAGTAAATATATCCAAAAACGAATCTAGGATTTATTCTACTTGGGTCTTGCCTGATGTCCAGTCAGTCCAAACAATTACATCTATGTCTCTATCATTAAGAGCCATCTATTCCAATTCTCAAGACAAGGTATCTCCCAATTCAGACTTGATAGACTACATAATAGTCTTTTAATCAACTTACTCAATTTCTTTTTATTAAACTAAGGACTATTTAGATTATCTACTAATATAAGTTGTCTTCTTTCATTATGATCCAACCGCATAATGTAACTTAATATTAGTTAATTTTTAGATAATCAATGAACTAATATTTGCTTTCATTTTAATTTGCATGCAAAAATCAATGATGACATCATAAAAAGGATATTAATGAGAATGATTGAATTTTATTAAACCAATTTGTTTGGAAAAATTACAACTACATTTGACGATATTACTACACAAAGGGCATTGGATACCGATAGTTGGAAGGGTTGCAGGGTGAAATTATAGTTGTAGATTGGTGAGATAAGTAGGTGGTTGGGGGATATATCAAAGTTAGGGTGAAGTTGGATATTACAAAACTGTTGTGTCGTGTGTAAAAATGACTAGTCCAAAAGGTATTAAGCGTATTGCTTTAGTAAAATATGAATGACTACCAAATTTTTTCTTTAAGTGTGACATAACTGGACATTTAATGGAATGACACCCCACTATCAAAATCCATATAGGGGTCATTAAAAGGGATTTGTAGTTTTAGGAGTGACTCTAGATTCCCACATCTAGGTTGTTGAAAAAATCGGTTAACAAAATGGCTTTATTATAGTTACAATGAAAGGTTTAAAAATTTTCAAAACTGAGCCACTTTGTAATATTCATAGTAATAAACTCTAACCAAAAATTACTTATGCTTTTTATGAGACAGATTCAAGTCGGTCCTAGCTTTCGATCGAATGACCTTCTCCGCTATACTTGTATTCTGAATTGCGCCGGGTGTGGGCTTGAGCAACACAAACCAAACACACACACAAAAAAGAATCATTTAGTAGGAAAATAATTTCTCTTAATAGAAATAAAAAAATATCGCAATTCCCAAAAAATAGAATTTATTCTTAGATAATAAATTCTCACTATTTTCTAATAGAATAACGATGTATCAAACTTATGATTTTAAGTCAACTGGTGTCATTTATTTATAGGGAGAGGTATAAAATTCCTGGTTAAACAAGCCCTCAATAAATAATATTATTTAATAGAAAAAAATTCTCCTAATCTAGCTAAGAGAGAAGGGCAAACAAACCCTCTTAATTTCCCTGAGAGTTGCCACCCCTCACATGCTATGTGAGGCAGATTCGACTTCTGATGCAATTGGTCCAATTATATGTACTTCCTAAACTTTTGACTCAACACTTTATAATTTCATCTTACCCAATACTTATTTTCTATTTTCTAAAATAAATATTATTTATTCAATTGATTAAATTAATTAAATTAACTACATTTATTTCTTAATTAAATAATTTTCTCAACTCAATTCTAATTCTGTTAAAGTTATGACAACTTTACCTTAAAAGAATCTATGAGAAAATATATTTAATTTCCTTATTCAACAGATTCATAATGAATAATTAATATCATTTCATTTTCGAACTTCAATTATTTATTTATTATTAATTAAAAAATAATTTGAAAAACCTTGAATTAATTCTCAAGTCATTTCTGTACTTAATGAGAAAATGCATTCATTTATGAATGCGACCAATTTCTCATACTTCATCATTTCCATTCATTTCTATCCATTTCATTCTATATGCAATTCGTTTCTAGTTTCAACAAGCTAGCAGAGGGATCGATTGGAATATATAATTAGGGCTCAAATTACTTATAATTAAGTTCTACCTTTTTGCCTATTAATTATAAACTTATTTAGTCACAAAGCCATTCCATTATAGTATCGTAATGACTTAATTATGACTGAGTTCTACCTACTTACATATCATTATAAAAGCTATTTAATAAGTGCTCATCTAATGACCTTTTCATAAGTGTGTTACTCTTTTAGGATATCCTTAATCTCTTTAGGATAAATATGTTCTCTTAGTTTGACCCATTTTATCACATGGTAACCATTACATCTTCTTTTATTAAAAGTCAATTACTATCAAATAGTGACTAAATCACTTATCACAAAGACAAATAACTCATGAACATGTTTACTTTTTATCTATCATGTAATGTAGATGAGAGGATATCATTTACCCATTAGTTGGGCTATGAATTCCACTATTGTGAATGATTCTACATATTGCAAAGGTCATATACCCACACACCAGGTTTCAGTTCCTTATTTATTTGAACTTAGGCTTTTACTTACATCAAAGTATACAAGTCATGTATACATAGTCCATCATCCACTTAGGATTAAGGTATGCCATACTATGAACGTCACAAGTGAATAAATCCATAAACGGATCTAGAATCTATTTTACTTGGGTGTTGTTCGATGGGCTTGGAAACTCATAACCAATTAAAGCCCTAGGGAGGTTGGTCACATCTAAAAATCCTAATTTTGTATTGACTAGTAAGATAGAACTATCTGAAGACAATGTAACATGTTTGGTTATTTTATTGATCTGTTAGGTTTCCAGTATCGAGGGTTGCGGTGTAGAAACACTTAAGATAATCTTGCAAGTGATCGCTAGATCTTTGTTTGATGGATAAAAGACTCATGGGTGTATTCTTGATGTTTTTTATGCTCATAATTGTCCTAAGAATTGGTGACCTAACTATTCAAAATTACAGATAAAGCTTTCAAGAGGAGATATGTACCAATTATTTGCATTGCCTCTTAAAGTGGTTGGAAAGGCTTTACATTTGCAAGCATCAAAGGCTCTAAGAATGTTCATATAATCATTATATTACACTAGATGAGTATGTGGGTCCTTATTCCCCTCATAAATTTCTTTAGGGGTTTGGAAAGTTGTAGAAAGGTTGACACATGTAATCTTAGGCGTCGAAGGATTGTTCAAGCAAAAAACGCAATCCATATAATCAATATTAGGCCTGAAGGCTAGCATATCGCACCTTGAAGCTTTCATTTCCTTTTGTTGCACTTGTTGTTGCTAAGGATCACTACAAATAAATTGTCATCTACTGACACTTACTTTCTCTGATGATTAAATTTCATTGGTATAAGTAGGTTTATGTTGGGAAATGTGTCCATATGGTAGTAAACATGTAATTGTTTTCTATGTATTTGAATGATGAATAAATAAATAAATAAAGTCAATTTCACATTTCACTATTATGTCTTTTGTGTTTCTATCTTTCATATTTTACATGCATAGAAAAATTGTGATAAGCATATATTAGCTCATTGATTGTCTAAGTTCAAACTAATGATAAGTGGCACTGTAAGAACATTTGCATTGCGAGAAAGGCAATTTAAACTAGTAGATGATCTAAACAAGTTCGTAATCCAGTAAAAGAATCAAAGTGAGTGTTTGATTCAAATAATTAGAAGGATTATTATGTCATCTACAATTCCAATTAGGGAGATGGCTAGTCTTGGCTATCAGAGAAGTTGACTTCATAGGTAAAGACATATATGTATTCATTGGAAGAATGATATATTTGACTGTACTCAATATGAATTAATTCTGAAACTGTTTGTGAATTAATTCACTTGTGACATTCATGGTGTGATTTACCTAAATCCTGAGTTAGTCATTGATCATGGGTATGTAACTCATGTGCTTTAATATAAGTGGAGGCTTATACTCTAAAGATGATTGAGCCCATAGCCGGTATGTTGGGTACATGACTTGTTTATGGCATGGATTTATTAGCAATAATGAAATTCATAACTCAATTAAAGAGTTAATGATATCCTCGCATTGGCATTGTGTGGATTGATAAATATAGAAAGTGGTCACGAGTTGATTGTTCTCGAATAAAAAATTTATCATAGTCATTTATTAACAATGATCATATTAATCATTAAGAAGACACAATGGTAACAATGAGATAAAATAATATTGTATTAAGTTAACGGATTCAACTCAACGGAATCAATGGTATCATATGTGTAACGCCCCCACGCCCGAGACTGTCGCCGGAGTCGAGTATGAGGGGTTCCTAAACTTAATTTAACATTTTAAGAACTTTGGATCATTTCTTTCTACATTCACAGCTTTCCAGCTACTTGCGTCAAAGTTACATGAAAAATTATATCTTGAGTTAAGAAACTCAAAATCAAGATCCGTAAATTTTCCCTAAATCTAGACTCATATACCTATTTACTAATTTTTTTCCAGAATTTTTGGTTGGGCCAATTAGTACAGTTTATTAGTTAAACTTACCCCTATTTCAGGACTTGACTGGACTGATCTCTATTTACTACGAACCACATTTCTCTCTATAAAAAATTCATATGACTATGAGGTTTGTTTCTCCTGAAACTAGACTCAATAAGGATTCTTAGACTATAAAATAAAACACCTAATTACATCTTTAAAATTTATGGTGAATTTATAAATTTGGAACAGGGGATCCAGAAATAGCTCTGGCCCTGTTTCACTAAAATTCAAATATCTTATAACATATAATTCCTTTACCTATTTAGTTTATTTTATGTGAAACTAGACATATTAAGCTTCAATTTCATATTTAATCCATCACCAAATTCAATTTCTATGATTTTTAGTATATTTTCAAACTCACGTCAGTGTTGCTGCAATGTTCTGTATATGGCAAATTTCATCCTTTTTATGAGTTTTCATGAACTAGATAACCTATTAACCTTCCATAACATTAAACATAAGCTAAACTAACCATTTCCATAACTTATCATTATCAAGCATTTTCTCAATCATTCCATCACCATATCATAAGATCATTTACACAAAATAGGTATATTGCTATACATGCCATACTTAAATTTTACAAGCCATTTACCAAAAAGTCTTCCAGATAGTGTGACCGAGCCTTCGACCTATCCTGACTCCTGAGCTGACTTGTCCAAAACTACAATGAGTAAGAAGGAGGGAGTAAGCATGAATGCTTAGTAAGTCCATATGCAAATAATAAGTAACATAACAAACAATCATACCAATCAACATTAGCATGGTATCACCAAAACATATATCACATTTCTAATCATTTTTCATCATCTTATTACATTATCGTTGTTGTATCAATACTCAACCCGAGGGTTAAGTACATACCTGTCCAAAGTATCCATTTCACAACACTTACCAATACGTCTCTTTTCATCTCGAGTATTCCTCCATTTGAGTAGAACTTTACCCGTTGAACACATCGGAATATAATTCGGATACATGGATAACTTGCACATAAGTGCCACATATGCAATCAAGCAATCATGTAACCCGCCCATAAGCGAACTCGGACTCAACTCAACGAGTTCGGGCGTTCGCATCCATAAGTGAACTCGGACTCAACTCAACGAGCTCGGATGCATAGTTACATCCCACGAACTCGAACTCAACTCAACGAGTTCGGACATTCGCATCCATAAGTGAACTCGGACTCAACTCAACGAGTTCGGATGCTCAACCATCCTAGTGACATGTCACTTGTATCCTAATCTATTCCTAAGGTTCAAACGGGATTTTCCTCGAACACATATCTTTGTCGTCTTCCGTAGAATACCGAAACCAATACTCGGTAACAATTTATATTTAACAAGTAGCTCACATAATTTGCATTTTATTCGAAATTAACCACAAAGCATATACTTCATAATAGAAATCAGCATATCATATAATTTACATCAATAACTTAAAAATAACCATTATGCTACATTATTTACAAATGAACTTACCTTGGTACCAAAATACAAAGATTTTGCAATTTAGTCCACAATCTTTTCTTTTCCTCGATTGGGGTCGATTCCACGTCTTTCTTGATCTAAAATAACACATTTAGCTTATTTAATATTCACATTATCAAATTAATCCTTAATTCAAATTTTGGCAAAATTACAATTTTACCCCTAAACTTTTGCATATTTACACTTTTGCCCCTAGGCTCGGGATTAAACTTTATTCCTTATTCTTATGTTTTAATAACATGCTGATCACTTTTCTCTTCTATAGCAACATCAAATTCTCACTCTAACATGTACTTGTGACTATTAGGTATTTTTACCGATTAAGCTCTTCTACTCGTTTTTGCTTAAAATCGAGTAGTACAAGTTGTCTAACATAATTTAAAACCTCATATTCTATCATAAAACATCAAAATACACAAATTTCACCTATGGGTATTTTTCCAAATATAAACCCTAGGTTAAATTATTGCTAGCATAAGCTTTACCGAGTTACCTGGATCTCAAAAACGTAAAAATCATTAAAAATGGGGCTTAGAATCACTTACTATGAAGCTTGAAAGTTGAAGAAACCCTAGCTATGGTGAGAGTAAAATTCGGCAGCAACCCAATGGAGAAGATGACCATTTTGTGTTATTTTTCCCATTTTATTTCATTTAATATCCAAATGACCAAAATGCCCCTCCTTACTAAACTTTCAAAATTTCCTTCCATGTCCTAATTTTGCCCATGAACTTAAAATTGGTCAAATTTCTATTTAAGACCTCCTAATTAATATTTCAAAGCAATTTCATACTAAAAACTTCTAGAATGCAAGTTTTGCAACTTATTCGATTTAGTCCCTAACTTTAAATTAAACTCGTTATGCTAAAAATTTCTTCACGAAATCTTCACACAATTATGCAATCATATCATAAACCTCAAAATAATTATAAAATAATTATTTCTATCTCAGATTTGTGGTCACGAAACCACTATTTCGATTAGGCCCTAATTCGGGATATTACAACTCTCCCCCCTTTAAGGATTTTCGTCCTCGAAAATCTTACCGGTAAACAGATGTGGGTATTGATTTCTCATATTTTATTTGGATTCCCATGTAGCTTCTTCTACTCCATGCTTTTGCCACAACACCTTCACAAGTGCAATATTTTTATTCCTTAGTTGTTTGACCTCTCGAGCTAAAATCTTAATCGGTTCTTCTTCATAGGTCATATCTAGTTGTAGTTCAATTTCATCCGGTGAAACCACATGTGAAGGATCCGAACGATACCGGCGTAACATAGATACGTGGAACACATCATGAATCTTCTCTAATTCAGGTGGTAAAGCTAGCCGATATGCTACCGGTCCAACTTTTTCAATTATTTCATACGGCCCGATAAAACGCGGACTTAATTTACCCTTCCGTCCAGATCTGAGAACTTTTTTTCCACAGAGACACCTTTAAAAATACTTTGTCACCAACTTGAAATTCAATGTACTTTCGTTTTAAATCTGCATAAGATTTCTGTCTATCTGAAGCAGTTTTCAAACAATTTCGAATTACCTTCACTTTTTTTTCGGTTTCTTTTATTAGATCAACTCCATAGATCTGATTTTCATTGAGTTCAGTCCAATACAAAGGCGTTCGACACTTACGACCATACAATGCTTCATAAGGTGCCATTTTCAAGCTCGTCTGATAACTATTATTGTAAGCAAATTCTACCAACCGTAAATATTTTTCCCAACTTCCTTGAAATTCCAATACACAACATCTGACCATATCTTCAAGAATCTGAATTACTCTCTCTGATTGTCCATCAGTTTGTGGATGAAAAGCAGTACTGAAATTTAATTTTGTACCTAACGCGTCTTGCAACTTTTGCCAAAACCGCGAGGTAAACCTTGGATCTCTATTTGAAATAATCGACAATGGTATTCCATGTAATCTAACAATTTCTCTAACATACAGTTCAGCCAACTTGTTAAGAGAATAATCCGTACGTACCGGGATAAAATGAGCCGATTTAGTTAATCTGTCAACTATTACCCAGACGGCATCTTTCTTTCCTAGAGTCAATGGCAACCCTAAAACAAAATCCATAGTAATCCGATCCTATTTCCATTCAGAACCATAATAATAGGTGAAGTAATCCCAAGACACTTGGTGTTCACTTTCACTGTTGACAAATTAAGCATTTGGACACAAACTCGATATATCCTTTTTCATTCCCTTCCACCAATACATTTTCTTCAAGTCATTATACATTTTCGTACTACCGGATGAATCGAGAAACAACTACTATGTGCTTCTGTAGGATCTTTTGAATCAATTCCTCATTCTTCTGGTACACAAATCCTATCTTTAAACATTAAGCACACATCGTAACCAATTACAAATCGACTCTGATCAATTTCACACTGCTTTCTCTTGGCTTGCAAGTCTTGATCATCTTTCTGAGCTTCAGAAATCTCTTGTAAAAACATTGGTTTTATTCTTAACTCTGCTAGAATCTAACCATCATCTGACATTTTCAACTGAGTGTTCATAACTCTCAAAGCAAACAACAACTTTCTGCTTAAAGCATCGGCAACCACATTCGCTTTTCCCGGATGATAATCAATAACAAGCTTGTAATCTTTCAATAACTCCAACCATCTTCGCTGTCTCAAATTCAATTCTTTTTGTGACATCAAGTACTTAAGACTTTTATGGTCGGTATATACCCGGCACTTTTCACCATACAAATAATGTCGCCAAATTTTCAAAGCAAACACCACCGCAGCCAATTCCAAATCATGAGTAGGATAATTCCTCTCATTAGGTTTTAACTGCCTCGAAGCATAAGCCACCACTTTTCCTTCTTGCATAAGTACACACCCCAAACCATTTAGAGAAGCATCACTATACACCACAAATTCTTTACCTGATTCAGGCTGTACTAACACTGGTGCCTCTGTTAATAACTTTTTCAATTCTTCAAAACTCTGTTGACATTCTTCCGTCCATTCAAATTTAACATCCTTTCGGAGTAGTCTAGTTATAGGAGCAGCAATTATAGAAAATCCATTTACAAACTGCCGATAATACCCAGCTAGCCCCAAGAAACTTCTAACTTCAGTTACATTTTTTAGTGGTTTCCAATCAACAATGCCTGAAATTTTACTAGGATCAACCTGTATACCATCACCTGAAACAATATGACCCAAAAATCCAACTTCCCGGAGCCAAAATTCACTTTTACTAAACTTAGCATACAGCTGCTTATCTCTCAAAGTTTGTAAAACTATCCTCAAATGCTCAGCATGCTCTGTCTCATCTTTTGAATAAATTAAAATATCATCTATAAACACCACAATAAATTTGTCCAAGTATGGTTTAAAATATGCGATTCATTAAATCCATAAATACAGCAGGAGCATTTGTCAACCCGAATGGCATAACTAAAAATTCATAATGACCATACCTTGTTCTAAAAGCAGTTTTAGGCACATCTGACTCTTTTACTCGCAGTTGGTAATACCTAGATCTCAAGTCAATCTTTGAAAACCATGTCGCTCATTTTAGCTGATCAAACAAATCATCAATTCTTGGCAACGGATACTTGTTTTTGATTGTCACCTTGTTTAACTGCCGATAATCAACACACAACCTCATAGAACCATCCTTCTTTTTCACAAATAACACGGGAGCACCCCAAGGTGAAAAACTCAGTCTCACAAAACCTTTATCAGTCAACTCTTGCAACTGCGACTTTAATTCTTTTAACTCTGTTGGTGACATTCTATATGGAGAATCGAAATCGGAGTTGTTCCCGGTATCAAATCAATACCAAATTCTACTTCCCTGACTGGAGGCAAACCCGGCAATTCTTCTGGAAATACGTCCACAAATTCACACACAACCGGCATTGATTCAACTTTCTTTTCAACTTATTTAGTATTAATTATATACGCCAAATAAGCTTCATAACCCTTTCTCAAATATCTTTGAGCCGACATTGAAGAAATCACAATAGGTAATGCCTCTGATTTATCTGATTCAACCCGTAGAGTTTCACCATTTTCACACTTTGATTCTATAACCTTTTCTTTGCAATTTATTATAGCATCATGCAATGTCAACCAATCCATACCCAAAATAACATCAAACTCATCAAACGGCAACAACATCAAGTCGTAGAAAAAGTAATGACCCCAATCATTAAAGGACATTCCTTACATACTTTATCAACAATCACACATTTGCCTAACGGATTCGACACTCTAATCATAAATTCTGTGTTCTCAACAGATATATTCATACGAGACACCAATTTCATGCACACATATGAATGAGTAGAACCAGGATCAATCAAAGCAATAACATTAACATCATAAAGAGAAAATGTACCGGTAATCACATCAGGTGAGGAAGCATCTTCGCGCGCTTTAATAGCATAAGTTCTAGCCGGAGCCCTTCCTTCAGGTCTAACTGTTGCATCTCTGGCTACATTCTTACTGCTTGCTTCACTCCCAAGTTTTCTTGGATATCTTCCTCTTGAATCCGCACCACTTGTTTTTGTATTCTAAAATTTTTCTTTTTCAGCTCTCTCTGGGCAGTCTCTAATAAAATGATCCGGAGAACCACATCGAAAACACTTTCATTTGCTCGCACGGACCAAAATGATTTCTACCACACCGCTGCACACTCGGGTTTAACAAATCTCGAGTTCCCTACATCGTCGTCCGCCAAGTAGTCCGGGACTTAGGACCCACATTTTGCTTTTTTATAATTCCCATATGATTGCCCAGTGAAACTTGGGAACGAGGATTCATATTTCTTGACTTTCCAGTTCTTTTTGTGAGAATGAACCGCTCATCGGTCTTTTCTTCCAATTTCTAGTCTCACCCTCTACCTTTTTCTTTTCTTTAAGTAGTTCTTCACCTTGCAAGCTCGATCAACCAAGACTACCATTTCTTTTAATTCAAGAATTCCAACAAATACCTTGATATCTTCGTTAAGCCCGTCTTCAAATCGTTGGCACATCTTGGCCTCTGTAGGAACATACTCTCGGCATACTTACTTAATCGAACAAACTCTCTTTCATATTCTCAGAATCACATATTACCTTGCTTCACTCATGAAATTCTTTACGCTTCAAACAATAAATCTTTCACTAATATATTCCTTCCAAACTCTTCTTGAAAGAATTCCCAGTTACTCTCTCTTTCTGGTACCATCAAATCAAAGTCTTCCACCAATTATAGGCTGAATCCTCAACAAAGATATAACGCATTTCAAACATTCTTCGTGTGTACAAGATAATTCATTAAATACCCTGATAGAATTTTCAAGTCGAACTCGCTTTCTCGGCATCATCATCAATATTTGCCTTAAATTCTTCTACCCTTGTTTACGAATTCGCTCTCTGGAGTTCGTGAAATTTTATCATATCCACACCCCGAGGCATCGGGGCAGGTTGAGGAATTGGGGAGGTGGGGAGGTCGTACCTTTGGGTTCGTACGAACGAACTTAGTGTACCATGCACTCATCATTTGGAGAAAGGCTTCCCGATCCCTTTCTCCTCCTCCCCGACCAACAGATGGGAGGTGGATTTTCAGTCAGCGCTGCTCCTTTAGCCGAGTCATGCGCATTACTCTCTACTTCATCTGTCACACACTGGATCGGGATCCATTTACTATAAAAAAAATCATTTAAAAAGGTCAGAAGTCGTCACACTATCACAATTTATACATATGACATGTATAGCAAAATCCGTACATACAACACGTAGTCCGAGAACTGACTAAACATGCTCTGATACCATTAAATGTAACACCCCCACGCCCGAGACTATCGCTGGAGTCGAGTATGAGGTGTTACTAAACTTAATTTAACATTTTAAGAACTTTGGATCATTTCTTTCTACATTCACAGCTTTCCAGCTACTTGCGTCAAAGTTACATGAAAAATTATATCTCGAGTTAAGAAACTCAAAATCAAGATCTGTAAATTTTCCCTGAATCTAGACTCATATACCTATTTACTAATTGTTTTCCAAAATTTTTGGTTGGGCCAATTAGTACAGTTTATTAGTTAAACTTACCCCTATTTCAGGACTTGACTGGACTGACCTCTATTTACTACGAACCACATTTCTCTCTGTACAAAATTTATATGACTATGAGGTTTGTTTCTCCTGAAACTAGACTCAATAAGGATTCTGAGAATATAAAATACAACACCTAATTACATCTGTACAATTTATGGCGAATTTCTAAAGTTGGAACAGGGGATCTAGAAATTGCTCTAGCCCTGTTTCACTAAAATTCAAATATCTTCTAACATATAATTCCTTTACCTGTTTAGTTTGCTTTATGCGAAACTAGACATATTAAGATTCAATTTAATATTTAATCCATCACTAAATTCGATTTCTATGATTTTTAGTAAATTTTAAAACTCACGTCAGTGTTGCTGCAATGTTCTGTATATGGCAAATTTCATCCTTTTTATGAGTTTTCATGAATTAGATAACCTATTAACCTTCCATAACATTAAACATAAGCTAAACTAACCATTTCCATAACTTATCATTATCAAGCATTTTCTCAACCATTCCATCACCATATCATAAGATCATTTACACAAAATAGGTATATTGCTATACATGTCATACTTAAATTTTACAAGCCATTTACCAAAAAGTCTTCCAGATAGTGTGACCGAGCCTTCGACCTATCCCGACTCCTGAGCTGGCTTGTCAAAAACTACAATGAGTAAGAAGGAGGAAGTAAGCATGAATGCTTAGTAAGTTCATATGCAAATAATAAGTAACATAACAAACAATCATACCAATCAACATTAGCATGGTATCACCAAAACATATATCACATTTCTAATCATATTTCATCATCTTATTACATTATCGTTGTTGTATCAATACTCAACCCGAGGGTTAAGTACATACCTGTCCAAAGCATCCATTTCACAACACTTACCAATACGTCTCTTTTCATCTCGAGTATTCCTCCATTTGAGTAGAACTTTACCCGTTGAACACATCGGAATATAATTCGGATACATGGATAACTTGCACATAAGTGCCACATATGCAATCAAGCAATCATGTAACCCGCCCATAAGCGAACTCGGACTCAACTCAACGAGTTCGGGCATTCGCATCCATAACTGAACTCGGACTCAACTCAACGAGCTCGGATGCATAGTTACATCCCACGAACTCGGACTCAACTCAACGAGTTCGGACATTCGCATCCATAAGTGAACTCGGACTCAACCCAACGAGTTCGGATGCTCAACCATCCTAGTGACATGTCACTTGTATCCTAATCTATTCCTAAGGTTCAAACGGGATTTTCCTCGAACACATATCCTTGCCGTCTTCCGTAGAATACCGAAACCAATACTCGGTAACAATTTATATTTAACAAGTAGCTCACATAATTTGCATTTTATTCGAAATTAACCACAAAGCATATATTTCATAATAAAAACCAGCATATCATATAATTAACATCAATAACTTAAAAATAATCATTATGCTACATTATTTACACATGAACTTACCTTGGTACCAAAATACAAAGATTTTGCAATTTAGTCCACAATCTTTTCTTTTCCTCGATTGGGGTCGATTCTACGTCTTTCTTGATCTAAAATAACACATTTAGCTTATTTAATATTCACATTATCAAATTAATCCTTAATTCAAATTTTGGCAAAATTACAATTTTACCCCTAAACTTTTGCATATTTACACTTTTGCCCCTAGGCTCGGGATTAAACTTTATTCCTTATTCTTATGTTTTATAACATGCTGATCACTTTTCTCTTCTATAGAAACATCAAATTCTCACTCTAACATGTACTTGTGACTATTAGGTATCTTTACCGATTAAGCCCTTTTACTCGTTTTTGCTTAAAATCGAGTAGTACAAGTTGTCTAACATATTTTAAAACCTCATATTCTATCATAAAACATCAAAATACACAAATTTCACCTATGGGTTTTTTTCCAAACATAAACCCTAGGTTAAATTATTGCTAGCATAAGCTTTACCGAGTTACCTGGATCTCAAAAACGTAAAAATCATTAAAAACGGGGCTTAGAATCACTTACTATGAAGCTTGAAAGTTGAAGAAACCCTAGCTATGGTGAGAGTAAAATTCGGCAGCAACCCAATGGAGAAGATGACCATTTTGTGTTATTTTTCCCATTTTATTTCATTTAATATCCAAATGACCAAAATGCCACACCTTACTAAACTTTCAAAATTTCCTTCCATGTCCTAATTTTGCCCATGAACTTAAAATTGGTCAAATTTCTATTTAAGACCTCCTAATTAATATTTCAAAGCAATTTCATACTAAAAACTTCTAGAATGCAAGTTTTGCAACTTATTCGATTTAGTCCCTAACTTTAAATTAAACTCGTTATGCTAAAAATTTCTTCACGAAATCTTCACACAATTATGCAATCATATCATAAACCTCAAAATAATTATAAAATAATTATTTCTATCTCGGATTTGTGGTCACGAAACCACTATTCCGATTAGGCCCTAATTCGGGATATTACAATATGAGGATAACACACTCATGGTGAGGTCATTGGACAAAATAGTTGAATGAATTGCTTTCATAAAGAATATACAATAAGGAGTTTTCAATCATGGTACTTCTTATGGACTAACTCCATGATTAAGTAAATTGCAAATTATTGAAACGATGCTTCTGGATATAGTTGCAATTACTAAAGCCTAATTGTATATGTCTAATTGGTCCCTCCACTAGCTCAACAAAAACTCGATCAAACTGCATTTGAATCAGAAGAAAATTTTATGACTTTGGAAATAATTTAATTGAATCGATTTATTCGATGTGGAATTAAATTGAGCAGTCGTGAGAATTGTTCAACTAGAAAATTTGATTAAAGCATTTTCTTGAAAAATTAATTCTAGAAAATCTTAGTGATTTTTGAGAAAATTAATTTTGATTAAGTAAAATTAAATTAATCAAATTAATTAAAATAAATGTGATATTTTTTTAAATTAGTTTTCAAGTTAGATAATTGGCCCAATGGGTAATTTAACTTGAAAATTGGACCTAAGATCGAAAATTGGGCCCGAGAAACAAAAATCAAGACCGAGACCCAAAATTGGTCAAATCGAGCCCATTATATGACACTAGTCCGACGGTCCAACCGGTGGCTAGACCGAATTGGTCGGGCTATCTCTAGTCTGGATTGAATCGCCTCTAGGTGTTGCGAGGGTGTCGTGCTTGCACCACCAAACACGGTAGTGCCAGCGGTTGTGACAACGGCATTCTAATGGTCGGTACACTCTTACAGGGACTCTACCTGATAACTTGACTTCAGATAAACTATTTCAAAAATAATATTATTTTAATAAATTTAATACTTATTTTAAAAGTATTTTATTAATTCAATATTAAAGTGGTTATCTGAATATTAAATTTAATTTAATATTTATTTTGTAGATAAGTATTATATTAATTTAATATTAAAGTGATTAAATTTAATCATAGTTGAACTCTCTAAACTCTCCCTATATCAAAAAAAGTCATGGGTCATTATTTTACCCACTTTAATTCAAGAGAAAATTGTAGAAAGAAAATTCTTTAAAGAATTTATTTCAGAAGATTTCTAAAGATATTTTTCTTATTTAAAACTTGGACCAAGTTTAGAGAAATTGTAAATTTTCCCCGCTGATAATTTTGAGAAAAATTTCCTAATTTAAAGTGGGCCCACACTCAGCAGACGTCAGCTTGAGGATAATAGAGAAGACTACTCATTTGAAACGTTCATCCTAGAAAAATTGAAAATGTACAATTTTGATTAAGAGTTTATTACTTTAGATATCACAACTAAGTTCTAGTTGTTGAAAAAATTTTAAAACTCTGATTTTTCCTTTAACTTATTTTCTGTTGTGTTTTCCAAACCTGTTTCTCCAACAGTTTATACCGATGAATTACTAATATGTTAGTATGTATCATATACAGTGTAGCAATCAGAAAGTCAATGGTGTTAAAATTTATTGTTCCGAGACCTTGTTTCTGTAGACCAAGCCCGTAAATATTTAATAAGAATATTATGGAGTTATAGTATAGATGAATTGAAATTTGGATAGTCAATTTAGCCAAAATTGTGACTGATTAGGGCCTAGGGACTAAATTTAAAGTCCAATCACTATATATTTTTAATTTGTAAATGACATAAAGACTCAAACTACAATTAACCAAAATTTCAAAACAACAATTATACCATGATAATATAACACCCCTTACCCATGTCCGACACCGGGACAAGGTACGAGGCATTACCGGACTTAAACATGCACATACATGCAAAAATCAAACCATAGAATTTCTTTTTAATTCAAAACTTTTCGTACACATGCATAATGTCCCATACACAGTCTACGATGCCTTAAACATGCATTGAAAGTAGTCAGGGACTAAACCGAGAACCTTAGAAAGTTTTGAGAAAACTTAAAAAATTTCTTTCCATGAAACAGGGTCACATGCCCGTGTGAGCACAGGGACACACTCGTGTGCCTAGGACACGCCCATGTCCTCAGGCCGTGTAACTCTCTGATATGACGTCAGCAGCCAAAATTTAACCACACGGCCAAGCCACATACCCGTGTGTTAGGTCGTGTCATCCACACGGCTGAGACACACGACCGTGTCTCTACTAGTGTGGCTAACACTTAGGCTATTTTCCAAGCCTTTGTTACCATTAATCCCTCACATCTTTACACACATAAAAGTTATACATCATGGCATCATTTTAATGATTTAGCAGACTTCACTAAGGTGTATTCTTAGCTTTAACATGCTATCATTTACAAGTGTCACATACTAATATAATATCAAGCTTAGACACAGTAATCCATATTTATTGACCTTGTCAAGTAACCTTATTTAAACATTAAGCATTCATGTTCAATCATCATCGTCTTATTTCTATACCATACAATTACTTCATGGCTATAACCATTTTGATTAGTCATGAAGAATTTATCATGCAAACATGTCTTAACACCAATCATGCATGTCCCACAAGCATTAAAACATCATTGCATCGCAAGCAATAGAACTTATCACGAATAACTAGGCTTACAAACCACAATCATTATAAGCCACATCTCATGGCTATATACAATGAATCAATATAAGCCAAAAAATTTGGCTAATCATAACAACATCTATCGCAAAAACTAAATTCCTATACATGCCACTCACTTGAAAGTGCTTAATACATATATGTCAATACTCCAAAGGTGATGGTTTGATAGTGTGATGCTGCCTCCGACGGTCTCCAACCCTGAGCTAACCTGACAACACTAAAGAAATGAAAAGGAGAGGGTAAGCTTTATAGCTTAGTAAGATCGTATGAAAATAATAAGCAATTTATCAACTTGCTTCTCAAGGTAATACAACCCTATTTGCATTTTTACTTATGTTCAGGTCAAGTTGTTTTCTCGAGTCATAGTTATTAAATTATTTATATCTGGAGCTATGGAACTTCAAATCAAGATATGCTAATTTTCTCTTAAACTAGACTCATATATCTTCTTACCATAAAATTTTTAGAATTTTTATTCTATCCAATAAGTACAGTTTATTCCTTAAATTTACCCATTTTTTCTTGTCTGACAGTTCTAACCCCTCTTCAATAAAAAATAATTATCTCATAATATGGGACTCGGATGATGTTCTCGTCTATTTCTCTTGAAAATAGACTCATTAAGAATTCTATACATATAAATTATAACCCATTACTATTTGTTTACAATTTTCAATGATTTTCTCAAATCATAACAGGGGATTTCGAAATCATTCTAACTCTGTCTCACATTAATTTAAATATTTCATAATATGAATCTCTCTTGCTTACACCATTTCTTCTATGTGAAACTAGGCTCATTAAGATTTAATTTCATATTTTATTCAGCCTCTAACTCAATTTTCACATTTTTTGGTGGATTTTCAAAGTCATACAACTGCTGCTGTCCAACACTGTTGTGGTGTAATATAATGATAACTATCATAAGTTCACTTTCGACTAATCACGAACTCACCATTTCATGAATTCCATGTTAAAATGCACAATATAAGTTAACATGATATTGCAAAAAAATTTATAATCATAATTCATACATCTTAGCTCACTGATGTCTCAACATTTCAATGTCTCAATAACCATAAGTTTGGTGTACATATCTGTACTCATCATAATATATCATATAACCATACCTCTTTAACATGCCCTCCTCGGGACTTTCATCACATCTATTGCCTTACCTATTGAACACTCAGAATACTATTGGATACGCGAAACACCTGCACATAAGTGCCACATACACACACGTAGCCAAAGCTACCTCATAACATGTAACGCTCGAAATGGAGCTACTCACGGGCTTGCTCATAAAAGCTATCGGTCAAGGTGTAGCTACACGGGCTGCTCACACAAGCTGTCAGGTATCAGACCAACTCAAGGATTACCTAGCCACTGGTAGGACACACAAGACCATTGCCCAGAACCCAATTACATGTATCGCATCCATAATGAACTCGGACTAATTCAACGAGCTCAGATGCCTCATATATATCATGAACTTGGAATAACTCAACAAGTTCAGATTTCTTAATTCCTAATGACATGTCACTTGTACCCTAAACTATCCAAAGATTCAGACGGGATTTTTTTTATACTCTATCTCTGTCGAACTTACTCGAAGTGTCGATCTCACTATCCATAGTATCAATTGCCCTTTCATAGCATAATAAGGCATAACTCAAATAGCAAATAAGCTTTTAAGAATTTACATAACACATATCACATATTGCATATATCACTTGTCATGGATCAACATTTTCTTGCATTTCATGTAACAATCTTCCATGTCATCTTTTCACATCTTATACACCATTTCATCAAATTTTCCAATATATATTAAATCATGCAATACATGCAATAATAATAAATAATTATAATTCAAACCTAACATCGCACTATTATTATCATACGAACTTACCTCGAATGCAATTTCGGCTAATTACTCCATTTTTGTCCATAACCTCGTACTTTTCGATTTAAGCTCAAATCTCGATTCTCTTGATCTAACATGATGAAATTCTCTCATTTAATCATTATATTAATTAAAAAATTCTATAATTCACAATTTGGAAAAGTGATTGTTTTTCCCTTAGACTTTACAAAAATTACGATTTTGCCCTTAGGCTCGTAAATCAATTTTTATCGAATTTCCTCCTTTACCAAGCCTAGCCGAATACTTTTTATAACTATAGCAACTCACAATTTAAATTATTTCACACATTTACAACTTATTTTACAACTTTACAAAATAAGCCTTTTTAGGTGTTTTCATGCAAACTTCTTTCACAAAAGTTGTTTATTACACAACCAAGACTTATTTTCTTCCATAAAAATTCAGCAAACAACATAATTTCTCTCATGGAAAAACCCTAGACTTTCAACCATTTTGCAAAATAGATGAGCTACAAGGGTCCCTAAAACACAAAAATCAACAAAAATGATCGTCAAAATCACTTACTTGCAAGGGATGGAAGTTGCTGAAATTTTGAGCTCTCAAAACCCCTATTTTGCTGGTATTTTCGGTGGAGAAAGGAAAAAAGATGAAAAGATGACATCTTTTTCTCTTTTTATTTTATTTTAATACCAAATAAACTACCTAATACCCACCAATTTTGACTTTTGAATTTCTTTCTATCTATAGCCGGCCAAGCACCCTTTTTAGGGTCTATTTACACTTTAAACACCCCAAATTTTGATTCTCTAGCTATTTAACATATTTAGCTAGCAAAATAAATTTTTTAACCTTTATGCGATTTAGTCCTTTTTCGTAATTAAGCATGAAATCGCTAAAATTATTTCACCAAAATTTTCATGCACTCATATAATCATGCTATAACACATAAAATAATATTAAAAATAATTTCTCCGGCTCAAGGATAGTTTTTCTGAAACCACTTTTCCAACTAGGCCCAAAATCGGGCTGTTACAATTCTCCCCTTTTTGTGGATTTTCGTCCTTGAAAATCTTACCAGGAAAGTGGTTTGGTTTCTCACATAAACTTCTCTTTCTCACAATCATTACTAAGGAACCTTCACTCGTCTGTGCCTTTAATACTTATCTCATCATTTCCTCATATTTGAATCATGAGCGATTCTTCGTTATACAACGTTTTTACTAAACCTTAACCTCTATCAGAGAGTTCACGCACTTAAAAGTCTAATTCATACCATCGTGCTACATATACACTCTTACTAGAATCTTTTCGAATTCGAATAGTGACTAGTCAGCTCATCTTGGTCTTATGCTCTCTATAATTTCACACAGTCCAGTAGTTTACGAATTCAATTCTCAATTACCTTTCATTTCAAAGCCTCCTCTGGCTTTCCCAAGAAATCATGATATGGAACCCGGATCTCAATCCGATTAGTGGAGACTAGAATCTCAAGATGTCCAACATTCATAAAGACACGAAATTCCTCGAACCTGATGAGCGAAATTTCAGTACATACCAGCATGATTTACACATCTCGTCAAACATTTAATAATAAGTCACATAACATTTTTTTCCTTTCAAACACAGTAATAAATCAAACATGAAATCCATAATAACTTCTTCTTATTTCCATTTTGTTGCCAACATAGGCGAAGATACTTCTGATGACACTTGATAAACATCCTTAAACCTTTCAACATTTCAAGTATTCATACAAAAGGATCAACGATGTCAAGTTCCAAACTCGATCTTTAATACATTACTCCTGTAAGTTTTCTCGCAAAATCTCTGTACAAGTTCTCGATTTTCTACCTAAGTGTTTGTCACTGCATTCTGCTCTTCTCAAAGATCATACAACAACTATCACTAAAAATCAAGAAGTCTTTTCCCAATGCATACCAAACCAATTCAAATGCTCCCGTTACTAATATTATCATCTGTCCAAGTTTTGCTAACATGGAATAAGCCATTCGACTTTCATAAGACAAAAATTTTATCATACAATCATTCAGAATCCACTCCTCATTCTAATCAAATACAATTTCACTTGCATTAGTTTGAGTAACCAATATTTCTCAACTGAAAACATTAGCTTTGATTAATTTACTTAAGAATAGAGATTCATCATACCAATTAAAATTCAAAATTTCATGACTTATGCCTTTGCCGAAGTCAAATCCTTACACGAGAATTTGAGAAATCTAAATACTACATCACCGCATTACCATAATCAAATCGGGAGAATAGTAACACTTGACATGATTATCGCCACTAAAGAACACACTTTGAGCATGAGTCATAATTGACAGATTATAGAACAAAGATAACAAGAAAACCAAGTAAAGAAATCCAGGATAAAGAAATCCCAAGATACAATACTATATCGGAAGACCGTAAACAAACTCTTAAGGAAATATGAAAGACCTCAATAATTCCCCAAAGAGAAAAAGTCCAGAAGAAAACATCATTTCATCCCAATGGAATCAAATGCAACAATTAAAGGAAACAGAATCATAGCATCATATGCATTTTCTCATAATTTCCCACCAGACAGAATATAACAGAAGACCAAAGATAAGTAGAACAAAACAGATTATAAAATGGTCAGACTGACAATGCCTTCATCTGACATTTAGATCAGATAGCATTCTCATATAACAAGAATTTCATCAAAAGACAGATAGCTACTGTAACACCCCAAACCCGGCCCAGACGTTATAGCCGAATCCGACATGTTACATTGAAATGTTTTAGTGAAAACTATGTTTTCATTGAAAATCCTTCTTAAAATAAAAGAAACCCTAATTAACTTAAATAATAATAAAAAAAGAAAAACACCTTCAGTTACGAAAGCCTTGTTTAAAACATTTGATTAAAAAAAAACTTAGTTGCGGAAACGTAGAGAACATACTATAATTTAAGAAATCTATGTTCAACTTTTCATAATTACATCACAATAAAATAACAAACCAAATATTGATAAAAAGAAAGCCTTATTACAATTTGATCTGAAACATACTTAATAAAATAAAAACTTATATGCTTAAAAAAAAAAACAAGTCCATATTATCTTGCTGGCTGGCCACCCAGAGTCCCTCCAAACATCGAACCTTCTACTGAGCATCACCTGGAAATAAAATAAAAGAGGGGGGTGAGTTTTCGCAAACTCAGTGTGCACAACCCTCGATGAAAACAAGCAATCAAACAAAAACGTCATTCATCAAACATGCAATAAAATCCCATCCAAATTGTCCATCCGCTACACACCAGCTCCATCCTGCGTCACACCATATGGGGATATAAATATCGACCCACCCAACCCACACACCATAGTAGCCCGATTGCGGAACTACCTTCATTTACATAGTGGGCTTTAAAAGCCGTCGGTGGATCCACAATTGTCAAGCAACCATGCGATCCTCATATACTTCCTCCGTTCCATAATTCCCAACCCATATGCAACCTAAGCAGAATATCATATGTATGCATGTCACATCCACAAAACTTACATTCAACACCTAGGGGTATTCTAGTCATTTTTGCCCTTAAGGGCATTTCGATAATTTTCCCTTAATTATGATTTTCACTTACCTTGGCCCGTTGACAAGTCTCGTGAGCTAAGATGAACGAACACTATGCACCAAGAAGGATTCCAGAGAAGAGGAGGCGGGTCATTAAGACCGCATAAGTACCAAGCTCTCCCTAGATCCAATCCTAGACATGCATATACCCGTTGCCACACCTTAACCCTATGACTTATTCACGGTCTCAATAATTTAATTAAGTTTTATGTAGTCATCATATATTAGGCCCAAAACCCCTTATAGAGCCTTGACAAATTCACATACCTGTATCTGGCCCATTAAGCCCAATCATATTTATATGGCCCATTAGGCCCAAATCACCTGTATATGGCCCATTAGGCCCAAATCAAATTTACATAGCCCGTTAGGCCCACTCACATTCATATTCATGCTCACATACAAATTCCTATCACATAGCATCAATATTCAGTTTTTGCCTATTATGGGCACAACAGCCCATCGGGCCCATTTATCCTATTTTGGCCCATATGGCCAAATCACAACCCAAGTCCACGGAATCGCCCGTGGGCCTCAAGAAACCTATCGATTTCCTCCTCACGAGTGTTCGTGCACTCGTAAGACTACCGCAGCCAAACTTTCAGTTTTTCGGCATTTCGGCATTTTGGCATTTTGGCTTTTCGACTTTTGCCGATCTACTTATGTGTGCAGTGTATGTACACACCTGGTAAGCAAGCGTGTTACGATTTCCGTAGCCCAAACCTACAATCAATATTACTTAAAGATTAATCTCACATACTTATCGAATACTTTACCAAAAGCTAAAATCTCACCTTAACCTTACTTGAACGCTAAGTCTTTACTAGCTTCTACTTTGGTCACTAATCACGTATATCTCTCAGATCTGAAGAGCAAATCGGCAGGAATCCAAAATCGAGATCTAACACTAATTCCCTACCAAAGTCGATTAGAAAGAGTAAGGGACAATAATTGGTACTTAGCAAAACCAACCGACTGGAAGAGCGAACACTTACACTAGAATCTACTAGGTGGTAAAGTAGTGGCGCCACCAAGAGTATTCGGCCAAAAGGGTATTCGGCTCTAGAGATTTGAATGGCAACAATTGATTATTCAGCACCAAAGGAGAGAGGAAGAAGAATCGGCTAGACCAAAAGTGAAACAAAGAAATTGGTACTAGGAAAATAAAAAAGAGAATAAGGGTTTTTTGCTTTTGGAGAAAGGGGTTTCTGGCAACAAAGTGAAGAAGAATTTCGGCAGTAGCCTGGAAACCTTGTATTCGGCCCCTATTTATAGCCCTATAGCCGAATTTTCTGGCCCTCAATTTCCAATTCAGCTCCATCACTTCCCCCTTCTCATCTCCTCGTTTTTCTCCCTAATAACTCCCCAATCTATTTCCTAAATTTTCTCTTCTGAACACTCCCCTTAGAGTCCATCTTCACGCCACTTCCAACCTTCTAGAAGGCCAAAATTAAACTTCTAAAAATACTAAGCTAGGATTCGAACCTTGGATCTCCTTGCTAGCTACTAACGCCACCTCCTTACTCCCTAAGTGGCGTCACTTTGCCACTCCTCCACAAGGCTTTTTGATGCCATTTTTCCCCTATTTTTATTTAAAAGCCCAACTACTTACCATCAGGGTTCCTTAATAATTATTAACGCATAATTTCCTTTTCCCCTAAGTTCAAATTCAAACCTTAGCCAAGACCTACTTAGCATAAAATACCTAGCACAAATTTTTTTTATCAGAACCGAAAAAGAAAATTAAGGATTTCAGGATTTTTGAGGCGTTACAACTCTACCCCCTAAAAGAAATTTCGTCCTCGAAATTTTGAACTATCAGTACAGCTGCATAACACAGACTACCACACCGCGCTCCCGCTATGCACTCTAACTCCAAACTAAATAAATAGCACACTATGGGTAAGTACGTACCGATATTCGCCTCTGGAGCGTCTCCATCCTCTTGACGATGTGCTGCATAGACCAAAGCTGGCTGCCTCGCCTCAGCATGACCTGGACCTCTGCCTGGTGCTTCACGACCCAAACCATTTCCACCCCTGGCCTGATCCCAGCCTCTCGACAATTGCTGACCACCCCTCGATGGCTGTACACCATCTTGGTCCACGACTGGCACCCGACCTAGCATTCAGGGGGCAATCCTTGATCCTATGCTCCATAGACCCACAAGCTAAACAAACTCCTATCCTCTTCCAACACTCGCCTCTACAGCTTCTCCCATAATCAGCATAAGGTGGCATGCCTAGATTAACAGCAGGGGGCCCTACTCTAACTGGCCCATCAACTCTGGCCCTAGCCCAAGGCCTTTGATCGACACCCGGGGTCTCAGCCTCCCTCTTATTCTTACCCCTTTCTTTCTCCCGATTTAAGCTCTCAGTGCGCTTTACCTCCTCCGCTACCTTTACTTTCTTCACCAATTTTGAGAAAACTTGTTCCCTTTGTGGAGCTATCAGCACCCTAAGGCTATCTCTAAGTCTATCCTCAAACCTAACGTAACACTCACACTTCGTTGCCACCATTACTATTGCATACCTACTAACGCGTAGAGACTCCGCCTCATACTCCGCCACCGATTTGTTTCCTTGGGTCAAGTTTAGGAACTCTTTCCTTCTAGCATCCATATAGCTTGCACCCACATACTTCCCCTGGAATGCAGCTTTGAAAACCTCCCAAGTGACCCACTCCGGTTGGGTGCCCTCTTTCACCGTCAGTCACTACTGGTAGGCTTCTTCCCTAAGTAGTAACACGGCTCCTTTTAACTTTTGTTCCGGAGAATAGTCCAGGTCCTCCATTATCCTTTCAATGGCCTCCAACCAATATTTTGCCACGTTAGGAGCCACGCCAGCCACACCCTTAAAGATCTCAGCCCCGTTCGATCGAAGTCGCTCCGGAATGGACCCCCGATTTCCAGTGCCATTATTGGGCCCAGCGACCCTTTCCAAAATACTCAGCATTGCCTACGACAATGCATCTTCTCCCGTAGCCCGATCATACGGTCCATTCCCAGCCACAGGTGAGGCTGGAGCCTCTTCTACTCCAACATCGGACATATTGCCTAATGCCGATAATTCAGCCCTAACACTTTCGCGGCCTCGGTCACGGCCCCTTGCAACTCTTCTAGCACTCATCGTCGATTCACATATTATCTGGATTAAAATTTTATGAAGTTTTAGTTAGTTTAATAATTACACCGATGTTTTATAAAAATATTTAAGAGAAGATTGTCTTCGAAAATCCTCTACAGTTTCCAGATTCTACGGGCATTAGTTCCACTCTAACAATCATCTAAAGTAGCCCTCTAATTACCTATTATATAACAATTTAAACAAACTTAAAAATAAAAATACTTACTTGGTTCGACATCGGAGACTAAGTGCGTCGCTCAACAAGTTTTCCCTTTTTCCAAAGCATCGTGATCTAAAATATTTTTTAAAAATCCAAAAAGAAACCAAATAATAATAAGGCCCAGTTCACAACCCGAGTTTTGCAACCTAGGCTCTGATACCACTAAATGTAACACCTCAAACTCGACCCAGACGTTATGGCTGAATCCGGCATGTTACATTGAAGTATTTTAGTGAAAATTATTTTTCATTGAAAACCCTTCTTAAAATAAAAAAAACCCTAATTAACTTAAATAATAATAAAAAAAGAAAAACACCTTCATTTACGAAAGCCTTGTTTAAAACATTTGATTAAAAAAACTTAGTTGTAGAAACGTAGAGAACATACTATAATTTAAGAAATCTATGTTCAACTTTCATAATTACATCACAATAAAATAACAAACCAAATATTGATAAAAAGAAAGCCTTATTACAATTTGATCTGAAACATACTTAATAAAATAAAAACTTATATGCTTAAAAAAAAACAAGTCCATATTATCTTGCTGGCAGGCCATCCAGAGTCCCTCCAAACATCGAACCTTCTATTAAGCATCACCTGAAAATAAAATAAATGAGGGGGGTGAGTTTTCGCAAACTCAGTGTGCACATCCCTCGATGAAAACAAGCAATCAAACAAAAACATCATTCATCAAATATGTAATGCAATCCCATTCAAATTGTCCATCCGCTACACACTAGCTCCGTCCCCCGTCACACCATGTGGGGATATAAATATCGACCCACCCAACCTACACACCATGGTAGCACGATTGCGGAACTACCTTCATTTACATATTGGGCTTTAAAAGCCGTTAGTGGATCCACGATTGTCAAGCAACCATGCGATCCTCATCTACTTCTTCCGTTCCATAATTCCCAACCCATATGCAACCTAAGCAGAATATCATATGTATGCATGTCACATCCACAAAACTTACATTCAACACCTAAGGGTATTCTAGTCATTTTCGCCCTTAGGGGCATTTCAGTAATTTTCCCTTAATTACGATTTTCACTTGCCTTGGCCCGTTGACAAGTCCCGTGAGCTAAGATGAACGAATACTATGCACCAGGTAGGATTCCAGAGAAGAGGAGGTAGGTCATTAAGACCGCTTAAGTACCAAGCTCTACCTAGATCCAATCCTAGACATGCATATACCCGTTGCCATACCTTAACCTTATGACTTATCCACGGTCTCAGTAATTTAATTAAGTTTTATGTAGTCATCATATGTTAGGCCCAAAACCCCTTACAGAGCCCTGACAAATTCACATACCTGTATCTGGCCTATTAAGCCCAATCATATTCATATGGCCCATTAGGCCCAAATCACCTGTATATGGCCCATTAGGCCCAAATCACATTTATATGGCCCGTTAGGCCCAGTCACATTCATATTCATGCTCATATATAAATTCCTATCACATAGCATCAATATTCAATTTTTGCCTATTGTGGGCCCAACAGCCCATCGGGCCTATTTAGCCCATTTCGGCCCATATGGCCAAATCACAACCCAAGTCCACAAAATCGCCCGTGGGCCTCAGGCAACCTATCAGTTTCCTCCTCATGAGTGTTCGCGTACTCGCAAGATTACCACAGCCAAACTTTCAGCTTTTCGGCATTTCGGCATTTCGGCATTTCAGCTTTTCGACTTTTCGACTTTTGTCGATCTACTTGTGTGTGTAGTGTATGTACACACCTGGTAAGCAAGCATGCTGCGATTTTCGTAGCCCAAACCTACAATCAATATTACTCAAAGATTAATCTCACATACTTATTGAATACTTTACCAAAAGCCGGAATCTCACCTTAACCTTACCTGAACGCTAAGCCTTTACTGGCTTCTACTTTGGTCACTAATCACGTATATCTCTCAGATCTGAAGAGCAAATCGACAGGAATCCAAAATCGAGATCTAACACTAATTCCCTACCAAAGTCGATTAGAAAGAGTGAGGGACAATAATCGATACTTAGCAAAACCAACCGACTAGAAGAGCGAACACTTACACTAAAACCGACTAGGTGGTAAAGGTAGTGGTTGCACCAAGAGTATTCATCCAAATGGGTATTCGGCTCTAGAGATTTGAATGGAAACAATTGATTATTCGGCACCAAGGGAGAGAGGAAGAAAAATTGGCTAGACTAAAAGTGAAACAAAAAAATCGGCACAAGGAAAATAAAAAGGAGAATAAGGGTTTTTGGCTTTTGGAGAAAGGGGTTTCTGGCAACAAAGTGAAGAAGAATTTCGGCAGTAGCTTGGAAACCTTGTATTCGGCCCCTATTTATAGCCCCATAGCCGAATTTTTTGGCCCTCAATTTCCAATTCAGCTCCATCACTTCCCCCTTCTCATCTCCTCGTTTTTCTCCCTGATAACTCCCCAATCTATTTCCTAAATTTTCTCTTCTGAACACTCCCCTTAGAGTCCATCTTCACGCCACTTCCAACCTTTTAGAAGGCCAAAATTAAACTTCTAAAAATACTAAGCTAGGATTTGAACTTGGATCTCCTTGCTAGCTACTAAAACCACCTCCCTACTCCCTAAGTGGCGTCACTTTGCTTCTCATCCACAAGGCTTTTTTATGCCATTTTCCTCCTATTTTTATTTAAAAGCCCAACTACTTGCCATCAGGGTTCCTTAATAATTATTAACGCATAATTTCCTTTTCCCCTAAGTTCAAATTCAAACCTTAGCCAAGACCTACTATTACCTAGTTAACCAAAAATACCTAGCACATATTTTTTTATCAGAACCAAAAAAAAAATTTAGGATTTCGAGATTTTTGGGTTTCAGGATTTTTGAGGCGTTACAGCTACTATAACGCTTTTGAGAACAATGATCTCTTAAAATATAACAAGAGAGATAGTCATCATCCGCTCACTATGACTTCCATACTCAAACATCTCATGTTTCAAATATTATCCCTCTAACTATTTCTGTCATCACAAATCCATATTATTACATTTTCTCAACCTCGTACCTGAGTAATTCGATTTACCAAAGTAAATTTCTTCTCTACTGTGACAGTGCATAATTCACATAATCTTTATGTCAACCTGATACCTTTCTAGCTCTGGCTTTACTTATCAACTCACTCTCAATCTCTAATCATGTTTATAGATATTTCTCCACTGAACTCTTTGGTTTTCACACTTGTGAGTTTATTCAGCGCAAATCTCAAGAAATTCCATTATAAAACACCACTCTGGTGAGGGGGTGAGGTCATAGGGCCTCCGACTCGACTCCTATGTACATATACATGTAACACAACTTTCATCATCATAGCAACATCATCAAAATCATATCATTCATTTCAGACAAACTGACATTCATATTCATTTTATGCCAACTTTTCATTTATCTCATTTAGACAAGTACGCTTATACATGCACTCTATGAATTCTAAATAACTGTTTTTACGCCAACTTTCCATTTATCTCATTTAAACAAGTACGCTTATACATGCACTCTATGAATTCTGAATAAATGTACTTATCCCATTTATTTAATCAAACAAGTTATGTACATAACATCATACGAGAGCCAACAAACATGGATAATTATATTCCAATCTATACTTTCATCTCACACATCACCGTACGCATGTCATTACAATCATGTAATTCAATCCAAGCAATTTAACACTTATACTCAGACTATGTGAATTTGCCAACCATATTCATTCAAATAAGTATACATGAACATTCATTCCATCGATATTTTTGATAAGTTATCTAAACACATGCTTTCGCCCGAGTAAATCGGCCATATACATCATAGAATCATCAACTAAACATAAATAAACTCATTACAATATAGTCATTTATCTCATTTCAAGGAACCATTGCAATCCATCAAAATTTTAATGTCCAATCGAAACAATGCCATTTTATTCGTAGCATGATATTATGAATCTTGTTCGTACCTTTTCGAGTTTCAACTCATCACCACGGCACTTTATTAAAATACTTTGGTATTACCATCAACATAGTTCGGTGTAGCTCGGTTGGAGAGTACTTTTGTCTGAGCAAGATAGTTCTCATTCACGTCAAGAGACATCACACTATCATATATTTGTGGCATGTATAGCTAAACTCTTACACGTGTTAGGTTAGTCCGAGAACTGACTAAACTATATCTCTGATACCACTAAATATAACACATTTTACCCATGTCTGACGTCGGGACAAGGTACGATGCCCTAAACATGCATTGAAAGTAGTTAGGGACTAAACCGAGAACCTTAGAAAGTTTTGAGAAAACTTAGAAGATTTCTTTCCATGAAATAGGGTCACACGTCCGTGTGAGCATAGGGACACACCCGTGTGCATAGGACACTCTCGTGTCCTCAGGCCGTGTAACTCTCTGACTATGATGTCAGCAACTAAAATTTAACCACACGGCCAAGCCACACACCCATGTGCTAGGCCGTGTCATCCACACGGCTGAGACACATGACCATGTCTCTGCCCGTGTGGCTAACACTTAGGCTATTTTCCAAGCCCTTGCTACCATTAATCCCTCACATCTTTACAAAATTATACATCATGGCATCATTTTAATGATTTAGAAGACTTCACTAAGGTGTATTCTTAGCTTTAACCTACTATCATTCACAAGTTTCCCATACTCATATAATATCAAGCCTAGACACATTAATCCATATTCATTGACCTTGTCAAGTAACCTTATTTAAACATAAAGCATTCATGTTCAATCATCATTGTCTTATTTCTATACCATACAATTACTTCATGGCTATAACCATTTTGATTGGTCATGAAGAATTTATCATGCACACATGTCTTAACACCAATCATGCATGTCCCACAAGCATTAAAACATCATTGCATCACAAGCAGTAGAACTTATCATGAATAACTAGCCTTACAAACCACAATCATTATAAGCCACATCTCATGGCTGTATACAATGAATCAATATAAGCCAATACATTTGGCTAATCATAACAACATCTATCATAAAAACTAAGTCCCTATACATCCCACTCACTTGAAGGTGCTTAATACACATATGTCAATACTCAAAAGGTGATGGTTTGATAGTGTGATGCTGCCTCCGACGGTCTCCAACCCTGAGCTAACCTGACAACACTAAAGAAATGAAAAGGAGAGGGTAAGATTTATATCTTAGTAAGATCGTATGAAAATAATAAGCAATTTATAAACTTACTTCTCAAGGTAATACAACCATATTTTCATTTTTACTTATGTTCTGGTCAAGCTATTTTCTTGAGTCATAGTTACTAAATTATTTATATCTGGAGCTACGAAACTCCAAATCAAGATTCACTAATTTTACCTGAAACTAGACTCACATATCTTCTTACCATAAAATTTTCAGAATTTTTAGTCTATCCAATAAGTACAGTTTATTCCTTAAATTTACCCCTTTTTTCTTGTCTAACAATTTCAACCCTTCTTCACTAAAAATTAATTATCTCATAATATTCAATTTAGATGACATTCATGTCTATTTCTCTTGAAAATAGACTCATTAAGAATTATAAGCATAAAAATTATAACCCATAACTATTTTTTTACAATTTTCAATGATTTTCTCAAATCATAACAGGGGATTTCGAAATCATACTGACTTTCTCTCACATTAATTTAAATATTTCATGATATGAAACTCTCTTGCTTACACCGTTTCTTCTATGTGAAACTAGGCTCATTAAGATTTAATTTCATATTTTATTCAGCCTCTATTTCAATGTTCACAATTTTTTGTGGATTTTAAAATTCATACAACTTTTGTTATCCAACACTGTTGTGGTGCAATATAATGATAACTATCATAAGTTCACTTTAAACTAATCACGAACTCACCATTTCATGAATTCCATGTTCAAATGCACAATATAAGTTCACATGATATTGCAACAAAATTTATAATCATAATTCATACATCTTAGCTCACCGATGTCTCAACATTTCAAAGTCTCAATAAGCATAAGTTTGGTGTACATACATGTACTCATCGTAATATATCATATAACCATACCTCTTTAACATGCCTTCTTGGGACTTTCATCACATCTATTGCATTACCCATTGAACACTCTGAATACTATTGGATATACGAAACACTTGCACATAAGTGCCACATACACACACGTAGCCAAATCTACCTCCTAACATGTAACGCTCGAAATGGAGCTACTCACGGGCTTGCTCATAAAAGCTATCGATCAAGGTGTAGCTACACGGGCTGCTCACACAAACTGTTAGGTATCCGACCAACTCAAGGTTTACCTAGTCACCAATAGAACACACAAGGCCATTGTCTGGAACCCAATTACAAGTATCGCATCCATAATGAACTCGAACCAATTCAACGAGCTCAGATGCCTCATATATATCACAAACATGGACTAACTCAACAAGTTCAGATTTCTTAATTCCTAGTGACATGTCACTTGTACCCTAGACTATCCTAAGATTCAGACGGGATTTTTTTTTATACTCTATCTCTATCGAACTTACTCGAAGTGTTGATCTCACTATCCATAGTATCAATTGCCCTTTCATAGCATAATAAGGCATAACTCAAGTAGCAAATAAGCTTTTATGAATTTAAATACCACATATCACATATTGCATATATCACTTGTCACTGATCAACATTTTCTTGCATTTCATGTAATAATCTTCCATGTCATCTTTCCATATCATATACACCATTTCATCAATTTTTCCAATATATATATTGAATCATATAGTACATTTAATAATTGTAAAGAATTATAATTCAAACATAGCATCGCACTATTATTATCATACGAACTTACCTCGAATGTAATTTTGACTAATTACTCCATTTTTGTCCATAACCTCGTACTTTCCGATTTAAGCTCAAATCTTGATTCTCTTGATCTAACTTGATGAAATTCACCCATTTAATCATTACATTAATTAAAACTTTCTATAATTCACAATTTGGAAAAAATGACTGTTTTGCCCTTAGACTTTACAAAAATTACAATTTTACCCTTAGGCTCGTAAATCGAGTTTTATCGAATTTCCTCCTTTACCAAGCCTAGCCGAATTCTTTTTATAACTATAGAAACTCACAATTTAAATTATTTGACACATTTACAACTTATTTTACAACTTTACAAAATAACCCTTTTTAGGTGTTTTCATGCAAACTTCTTTCACAAAAGTTGTTTATTACACAAACAAGACTCATTTTCTTCCATAAAAATTCAGCAAACAACATAATTTTTCTAATGGAAAAACCCTAGACTTTCAACCATTTTGCAAAATAGTCCCCCTTTAGTAGCTCATGCTACAAGGGTCCTAAAAACACAAAAATCAATAAAAATGATCGTCAAAATCACTTACTTGCAAGGGATGGAAGTTGCTGAAATTTTGAGCTCTCAAAACCCCTATTTTTCTGGTATTTTTAGTGGAGGAAGGAAGAAAAGTGAAAAGATGACATTTTTTTCTTTTTGTTTTATTTTAATACCAAATAAGCTACCTAATACCCACCAATTTTGACTTTTCAATTTCTTTCTATCTATGGCCGGCCAAGCACCCTTTTTTAGGGTCTATTTGCACTTTAAACACCCCAAATTTTGGTTCTCTAGCTATTTAACATATTTAGCCAGAAAAACAAAACTTTTACCTTTTATGCGGTTTAGTCCTTTTTCGCAATTAAGCATGAAATCGCTAAAATTATTTCACCAAAATTTTCATGCACTCATATAATCATGTTATAACACATAAAATAACATTTAAAATAATTTCTCTGGCCCCAAAATAGTGGTTCTGAAAGCATTGTTCCGACTAGGCCTAAAATCGGGCTGTTACAGATAAAGTGGGTGTAAGTGGACGACATTATTATTTAGCTATTAACTTAAACAAATTAAGGTTTATTTAGTTAAAACATGGTTAATTAAATTAATTAACAATTTAATCCTGCTATATAAGTAGAATTTTAGTGGAAAGGAGAATTTCATCTTCTCTAGCCGATTCTAAGAAATAAAGAAATGATTGATGCCATTATTTGGGTTTTCCAAACTTTTGGCCTTAATTTAGTAAGTCTATAGTCATTTTTCTTTGATTTTTGTAGAAATTGAATCATAGGAGCTTGATTTAGCTAACCCATGTATTAATTTGTAAAACTGTTAAAGTTTTAGAAAGTCTTCGTAGTTGAGAATTGAATGGTTTAGGTGTTAAATTTTTAGAAATTAAGCTTAGTATATGAAAAGGACTAAATTGTAAAGCTTAATTGTTAGTTTCATACATTATGGACCAAACCAAAATAAAATGAAAAACTATTGAAAATTTTTTGTAGGGATAGAAAATAGAGGGTCCCTAATTTGATTTGGTAAAATCAAATTTTAATTTGAAGCCTTGAATTGAAAGTTATGTTTGTCCCAGTTTTAGGTTGAATAAATTTAAAAATATGTATGACTTTGAAATTAAATGTGATTTGATATGGAATTTGATACTGTATTTGTAACGCCCTTAACCAGTTTTCGTCGCCGTAATAGGGTCATAAGGCATCACAGAATAAAACACAATCTCAAACAAGTACATATAATATATATAATTATTCACAAACACAAGTCTCGAAAGTTAATCAATTTATTTCATAAATTAATACATCTCTTAAATTAGAACATTTCACATCACATGTATATATAGTCATATCGTTCACATATAACAATATAAATAAAATATATCAACAATTTCATATATACGTCATTAGCATGGTAATCTTTATGAACCTCATAAGTTTTACTTAATGATACCACTGAAAGAAAACATTTGGTTATAAGTCAACTCACTTCATTTCCTGACCTAATCGGCTAACCTTTATATATATATATATATATATATATATATATATATATTACATTATTCACATTCACTACTTACACTTATTTAACAAGTTCCTATAACCATTTGTTTATAGGTAATAAGCACCCATAATCATAAACACTTTACATACATACAAGGCATGCAAAAACTTAAATAATATAACAAGTCTAAATATCATGTACGCATCTCTTAACTTAATGCATAATTGAGCTTCAAAATTTGTATCATGCATATTCCTTTCTCTTTATCCACTAACTTCATAATTTATAATAATTCAATGTCTTTTATAATGAACTATATGACCGAATGTACACATTATCAAAACAAGTCAAATGTATAATATGATTACGCCCTTGATATAGACTTAATATAAAACAAAACATTTATATATAACTTATTCATCATGAATGCATGCAAGGTGTGCATTTACCCAAAAGCCAAGGCTATACTTAACATTGAAACATCAAATATATATCAATTAGTCGACTAGGTTAATCATGAACCACATACATTATTTATCACTTAATAATCAAACTAACCAAGCTAGAACATAACCACCCATCATTGAAACAATGCCGCATTTAATATTCTCCATCACACATTAATAAACATACTAGACACACATTATGCCAATACTCTTTCATGGCTGAATCTTGCAGTTTAAAAATCACATACACATCCAAGCTTCCAACATCAATTACCAATAGACAAGATCATTAAGCCTTTGTCTAAGAATTTACACAACCTAGTTTAACATAATACGTAAGCCATTATCAAAACATATAGTGCTCATCACATACATTATGCATTCGAGGCACACAACTTAGTAATCGAGATTAATATAAGTATTACCTATCATAACCGAACACTAATATAATAATTTAGTCAAGGATTATTCAACTTTCAAGCCAAAATGTCAATACATAATCATACATACACTTATACATTCGAATAAACTCAAGAATCATAAAATGACATTATACACATATATTTTCTATGTAGCCGAATATACACAATCACACATATGTATATACATATAGTAAAAACCTCTTTAATAAAACTTAAGTTACTTATCTTCAAAGCCAAAATCACATATCATACCCGTACATGTTCACTAATAAGTTCATAAACAATTTGTAACATACATAAATTAGCTTACTTACCTTATTTCTATAGATAACAAATTATTACATACCTGACCTTTTAGCTCACATTTCGTATTTATTCACAACTTATCCATGCCCGATGAACCATTCAGAATTGGGTAGGACACTCGGATACATCACACATATATCGTACAATGCCAATGTCCCAGACGTGGTCTTACATGTAATCTCTTATCGATCCCACTGTCCCAGACAGGGCCTTACTCGTAAACACATATCGAAATCACATATCGATGCCATGGTCTTACTCGCACACATATATCGAAATCCTATGTCATGACATATGTATCCTAACTATCCCTAAGGTTCATACGGGGCTTCCAAATGTCGTAACTCAGTCGAAACGATTGCATGAACATAGTTACCTTGTTTATACACATTCAACATTTACACATAGTAATTGATATATTTTATTTCAGTATATAAACTCTACATTTAATTAGATTTTATTACATCTATTTGCTTATAAACTTATCTCGGACGTCATAAAATGCTACGGGGCTGCTAGTCGACAACTTTCATTTTTCCACGGTCCAATTCCGATTTCTTTGGTTCTTCATCTAAACATATTCAAATTAAGCTCATTAAAACATATTTTCATTCAATTTAGTCCAAAAACACATAAATGAGAAAATTACCATTTTACCCCTAACATTTACATTTTTTACAATTTAATCCCTATTGCACAAAACACAAAATATTCAAAATTTCAAGACACCCATGTTTGGCCTAATATTCCTAGTGATCATACAAGTCCATATATTTCATTTATTTCACATTTTATTCCCTCAAATTATTATTTTTACAATTAAGTCCTAATTACTCAAAATCACCAAAAACTCCAATACAAAACATGTTAATCTAAAACATATCTTTCATTTTTTATCATCAAACAACAAAAATCATAAGCTCTCATCATTGGCATAGCTCAAAATATTCATCAAAATAAAAAATTCAAGCATGGGTTTTGTAGTACTCGAAGCAACGATCTCAAAAACGTAGAAATTATCAAAAATCGAACAAAAATGAACCTTGATTGAGCTTGAAAATATGTCGAACCCTAGCTTGGTTTCTTTCTTTTTCTTTCTTTTAAATTTTAGCCAAATGAAACATAATGAACATGGTTTTTATTATTTTATGTTTTATGTTATATTATAACTTAACTTTTAATTTACATTTTTAACCTTTAATAAAACATTATACTATCATTTATATTATGTCCTTTGCCATCCACCTTACTTAGTTTTATGCTAATTGCAACATAAAGGCTTCCATTTAAAAAGCCAAGTGCAATTTAGCCCCTTTTAGAAATAACAACCAAATTTTCATTTTACGCGATTAAGTCCTTTTTTTTAATCGGACACTCAAACAACAAAATTAAATCAAGAAAATTTCACAAATATAAATTCACACAAAATAAACATAGAAAATAATTTTAAAATACTTTTCTAACTAGGATCCATGGTTTCGAAACCACCGCTCCGATTAGGGTCTAAATATGGCTGTTACAACTCTCCCCCTTAGGGATTTTCGTCCCCGAAAATCTTACCAGTGAATAGGTTCGGATAATGTTCTTTCATCCTCTGGCTCCCATGTTGCTTCCTCAACACCATGCTTATGTCACAATACTTTAACTAATGGAATCTTCTTATTCCGCAACTCTTTAATCTAACGAATCAAAATGCGAATCGGTTCTTCTTCGTAGGTCATATCGGGCTTAATTTCAATCTCAGACGGACTAATCACATGTGAAGGATCAGATCAATACCTCTGAAGCATTGAAACATGGAGTACATTGTGAATCTTTTCTAACTCAGGTGGAAACAATAGTCTATAAGCAACCGGTCTGATACGCTCTATAACCTCATACGGACCAATAAACATTGAACTCAATTTGCCTTTACGACCGAATCTGAGTATTTTCTTCCACGGTGAGACTTTCAAGAAGACTTTATCTACGATCTGAAACTCTATATCTTTACGTTTCAAGCCCGCATAAGATTTCTGACGATCTGACGCTGCTTTCAGACTTTCACGGATCACTTCCACTTTCTATTCAGTTTCTCTAATCAAATGACCCCGTGCATCTTATTTTCACTGAGCTCAGTCCAGTATAATGGTGTACGACATTATCGACCATACAAAGCTTCATATGGTGCCATTTTGATACTCGATTGAAAGCTATTATTATACATAAATTCAATTAAAAGTAGGTATCGTTCCCATGTACCTTCAAACTCGAGAATGCAACATCTCAACATATCCTTAAGTATCTGAATGATTCATTCAAACTAGTCATCTGTTTGCAGATGGAAAGCAGTACTGAAATGTAATTTTGTACCTAGTGCATCTTGCAGTTTGTTCCAAATTCGTGATGTAAACCTCAAATCTCTATCCGAAATAATAGATATAGGCACACCATGTAATCTCACAATCTGAGAAACATACAATTCAGCTAGCTTATCCAATGAGTAGTCTATACGTATCGGAACAAAATGAGCCGATTTAGTCAATCTATCCACAACAACCTAAATTGCATCCTTCTTGCTCGATGTCAATGGTAAACCAGATACAAAATCCATCGTGACTCTATCCCACTTCCACTCAGGTATCATGATAGGCTGAAGTAATCCTGAAGGCACCTGATGTTCAGCTTTTACTTGTTGACAGACTAAACATCTTGCAACAAAGTCAGAAATGTCTCGTTTCAAACCATGCCACCAATAAAGTTGTTTCAAATCATTATACATCTTTGTACTACCTGGGTGAACAGATAACTGACTACTATGAGCTTCATTCAAAATCATCTGAATCAACTCTGAATTCCTCAGAATGCATATTCGGTTTCTGAATCTCAAACAATCATCAGCATCAACTCTGAATTCTGAATCAGCATCCATCTCACACTGAGATCGTTTTGTGATCAACTCATTATCAACCTTCTATGCATCACAAATTTGTTGAATAAATAATGGTCTTGCTTTCAATTCAGCTACTATCAAACCATTATCAGACATAGCCATATGCGCATTCATTGCACGCAAAGCAAACAGTGATTTTCGGCTTAAAGCATCAGCAACAACATTAGCCTTCCCCGGGTGGTAGTCAATCACAAGCTCGTAATCCTTTAGCAATTCTAACCATCGGTGTTGTCTCAAGTTCAAATCTTTCTGAGTCATCAAGTATTTTAGGCTTTTACGATCAGAATAAACATGACATTTCTCACCAAACATATAGTGACGCCAAATTTTCAATGCAAACACAATGGCTGCCAATTCCAGGTCATGTGTTGGATAATTCTTTTCATATGGCTTCAACTATCTCAAGGCATAAGCTATAACTTTTCCTTCCTGCATCAATACACAACCCAAAACATTTAAAGATGCATTACTATAAATAATAAATTCTTTACCCGATTCTGGCTGAACTAGCATTGGAGCTTCAGTCAAAAGGGCTTTCAACTGATCAAAGCTTTCTGGCACTTCTTTGACCACTCAAACTTAACATCTTTCTGCAATAGCTTTGTCATCAGGGGTGCAATCATAGAGAAACCTTTCATGAACAGTCTATAATAACCAGCAAGTCCCGGAAAGCTTCAGACTTCAGAAACATTCTTCGGAGGTTTCCAATCAAGTATACCTGAAATTTTGCTCGGATCAACCCGAATACCCGATGCTGACACCACATGTCCCAGAAAACTAACTTCACTTAACCAGAACTCACATTTACTAAATTTCACATACAATTGCTTATCTCGCAAGGTCTGTAACACAAGTCTCAAATGTTCGGTATGTTCGGTTTCATCATGGGAATAGATCAAAATGTCATCTATAAACACAAACACAAACCGGTCCAGATACGGTCTGAAGATCCGATTCATCAAATCTATGAAAACAGTAGGTGCATTAGTGACTCCAAAAGGCATAACTAAAAACTCATAGTGTCCATACCTCGTTCAGAAAGCAGTCTTTGGCACGTCTGATTCTTTAGCTCGCAACTGATAATAGCCTGATCTTAAATATATCTTCGAAAACACTGTAGCCCCTTTCAGTTGATCAAACAAATCATCAATCCATGGCAATGGATACTTATTCTTTATAGTCACCTTATTGAGTTGTCTATAATCAATGCACATTCTCATAGTTCCATCTTTCTTTTTCACAAACAGTACTGGTGCACCCCAAGGAGAGAAACTCGGTCGTGTGAAACCTCTATCTGTCAATTCTTACAACTAAGCTTTCAATTCTTTTAATTCTATAGGTGCCATTTTGTACGGTGGTATAGATATCGGAGTCGTCCCAGGCATTAACTCAATACCAACCTCTACCTCCCGAATAGGTGGCAAACCCGGTAATTCTTTAGGAAACACATCCGAAAACTCGCACACAACAGGTACTGATTCAATGTTTCTTTTAGCCACTTTACTGTCAAGCACGTAAGCAAAATAAGCTTCACACCCTTTTCTCACATATTTCTAAGCTAGCATCGAAGAAATTACTGCTGGTAAACCATACAAATCACTAGATTCAATCCGAATAACCTCATCGTTCTGACCCCGAAGATCAATGGTCTTTTTCTTGCAGTTCACAACAGCATCATGTAAAGTTAGCCAATCCATACCCAGAATTATGTCGAACTCATCAAATGGCAACAACATTAAATCAGTCGGAAAGCACAGATCTCAAACCACCAAGGGATAATTCTTACACACTTTGTCAACCATAACACACCGGCCCAAGGGGTTTGACACTCTAATTACAAACTCAGTAGACTCAACAGGTAGAGTCTTGTTGAATACTAATGTCTCACACACATAAGAATGAGTAGAACCATGATCAATGAATGTAATTACATTAGTATCATAAAGAGTGAATGTACCAGTAATGACATCTAGGGATGAAGCCTCTTCTCGTGCACATATAGCATAGGCTCTAGCAGGTGCACGAGCCTTAGATCTGACTGTTGTATCTTTAGTCCCTCTCTGACTGCCACTCGTATTACCAGCATTTCTGGATGGTCTACCTCAAGCTACTGTATTACCCGATCTTGTGTTCTACACTGGATTTTCTTCAACTAACACTGGGCAATCTCGAATATAATGATCTATCGATCTGCATTTAAAGTAGGCTCGATCATGCAATCTGCAACTGTCGGGATGTCATTTACCACAGTGTTTACACTCAGGTTGATTCGATCTGACATTACCCACACTCGCTACTGAGGTAGCTCTCGAGCTCATTGGTGGTCTATTCTGATCCCATCTGGAGTAACTTGAAGTGGCTTTAGAACGGCTAAAATCATCTCAGAACTTCTTTGATGCCGACTGGAATGACTTACCAAATGTTCTTTTGCGTGCATCTCTAGCTTCAAAGTCAGCTTTTCTTTTCTCTTTCCCGAGCTCTTTAGCTTTGCAAGCTCGCTCAACAAGTACCACAAACTCTTTTATCTCAAGTATGCCAACTAACAGTTTAATATCTTCATTCAACCCATCTTCAAATCTTTTACACATTATGGCTTCAGTAGAAACACACTATCGGGCATACCGACTGAGTCTCATGAATTTTCGCTCGTACTCTATCACGGTCATCCGACCCTGTTTCAGCTCCAGAAACTCTTTACGCTTTTGATTAATAAATCTCTGGCTGATATATTTCTTACGAAACTCAGTCTGAAAGAATTCCCAGGTCAGCTGCTCTCTTGGAACCACCGATACTAGGGTATTGCACTAGTGGTATGCTGTGTCTCGAAGCAAGGATATGGCACACTTCAAACATTCATCTGGGGTATAGAACAGCTCATCAAACACACGGATGGTATTATCAAGCCAGAACTCAACCCGCTCAGCATCATCCTCATCGGTAGCTTTAAACTCTTCAGCCTCATGTTTTCTGATTTTATCAACAGGTGGCTTACACAATCTCAACAGATCACTTACTTGAGGTACAGCAAGCATCGAAGATGGATTAATTGGGGGTAGAGGTTGCTATACAGCTGGGTTAGTCCGAATATATTGGGTAAACTAGTCATTCATCATTTGATAGAAGGCTTGTTTAGCTTCACTTTCTTGATTACTCGAAGTCGGTCGAGAATCAGCTGGCGTTGTCCCTTGCGCGGGAGCAGGCGCTACACTCTCGACATCATCAGCTACAGCTCTATCGGGATCCATTTACTATATAAAAACACATTTTCAAATGTCAAAAGTCATCACACTATCACAGTATATAATATGGCATGTATAGCTAGAGTCGCACACGCTACGTTAGTCCTAGAACCGACTAAATTTAGCTATGATACCAATAAAATGTAACGCCCTTAACCCATTTCTGTCGTTGGAATAGGGTCATAAGGCATCACAAAATACAACATAATCTCAAACAAGTACATATAATATATATAATTATTCACAAACACTAGTCTCGAAATTTAATCAAAATTTAATTCATAAATTAATACATCTCTTAAATTAGAACATTTCACATCACATGTATATATTGTCATATCGTTCACATATAAGAATTTAAAATATAATATATCTACAATTTCATATATACGTCATTAGCATGGTAATCTTTATGAACCTCATATGTTTTACTTAATGATACCACTAAAAGAAAACATTTGGTTATAAGTCAACTCACTTCATTTCTTGATCTAATCAGCTAATCGTTATATATATATTACATTATTCACATTCACTACTTACACTTATTTAACAAGTTCCTATAACCATATGTTTATAGGTAATAAGCACCCATAATCATAAACACTTTACATACATACAAGGCATGCAAAAACTTAAATAATATAACAAGTCTAAATATCATGTACGCATCTCTTAACTTAATGCATAATTGAGCTTCAAAATGTGTATCATGCATATTCCTTTCTCTTTATCCACTAACTTCATAATTTATAATAATACAATGTCTTTTATAATGAACTATATGACCGAATATACACATTATCAAAACAAGTCAAATGTAGTCAAATGTATATTATGATTACGCCCTTGATATAGACTTAATATAAAACAAAACATTTATATATAACTTATTCATCATGAATGCATGCAAGGTGTGCATTTACCCAAAAGCCAAGGCTATACTTAAAATTTAAACATCAAATATATATCAATTAGTCGACTAGGTTAATCATGAACCACATACATTATTTATCACTTAATAATCAAACTAACCAAGCTAGAACATAACCACCCATCATTGAAATAATGCCACATTTAATATTCTCCATCACACATTAATAAACATACTAGACACACATTATGCCAATACTCTTTCATGGCCGAATCCTGCTGTTTAAAAATCACATACACATCCAAGCTTCCAACATCAATTACCAATAGACAAGATCATTAAGCATTTGTCTAAGAATTTACACAACCTAGTTTAACATAATACGCAAGCCATTATCAAAACATATAGTGCTCATCACATACATTATGCATTCGAGGTACACAACTTAGTAATCGAGATTAATATAAGCCTTACCTATCATAATCGAACACTAATATAATAATTTAGCCATTTTCCCATGACTTATATACATAACCAACTTTCAGCATTCTCAAAAATATAATCTAGCCTATACATGCCATAATGTAAGTTTAGTTAAAAAGGTACCAAAACAGTAGATAGTGTGATGAACTTGGCTAACAATCCCTGAGCTTGTAGTTTGACTTCAAAATCTATAAAACAGAGTAACATAATACACAGAGTAAGCTACTACAGCTTAGTAAATCATAAGCAAATAAACAACTTAGTAATATATTCAAATTGATTAAGCTTGCCGAATTATATTATCATTATCCATGCTCAATCTTAAGTCTACAAATGGAGCAAAATAATACATTCCATGCACCATTATTACCTTGGCCAAATGTTCACCTAAATTATTTAATCAAGGATTATTCAACTTTCAAGCCAAAATGTCAATACATAATCATACATACATTTATATATTCGAATAAACTCAAGAATCATAAAATGACATTATACACATATATTTTCTATGTAGCCGATTATACACAATCACACATATGTATACACATATAGTTAAAAACCTCTTTAATAAAACTTAAGTTACTCATCTTCAAAGTCGAAATCACATATCATACCCGTACATGTTCACTAATAAGTTCATACACAATTTGTAACATACATAAATTAGCTTACTTACCTTATTTCTATAGATAACAGATTATTACATACCTAACCTTTCAGCTCACATTTTGTATTTATTCACAACTTATCCATGCCCACTGAACCATTCAGAATTGGGTAGGACAGTCAGATAATCACACATATATCGTACAATGCCAACGTCCTAGACGTGGTCTTACATGTAATCTCTTATAGATGCCATCGTCCCGATGTGGTCTTACTAAATAAACACATATCGGAATCACATATCGATGCCATGGTCTTACTCGCACACATATATCGAAATCCTATGTCATTACATATGTATCCTAACTATTCCTAAGGTTCATACGGGGCTTCCGGACGTCGTAACTCAGTCAAAATGATTGCATGAACATAGTTACCTTGCTTATCCACATTCGACATTTACACATAGTAATTGATATATTTCATTTTAGTATATAAACTTTGCATATAATTAGAGTTTATTACATCTATTTGCTTATAAACGTACCTCAAACGTCGTAAAACGGGATGGGGCTACTAGTCGACAACTTTTGTTTTTCCCCGGTCCACATCTGATTTCTTTGGTTCTTGATCTAAACATATTCAAATTAAGCTCATTCAAACATATTTTCATTCAATTTAGTCCAAAAACACATAAATGGGCAAATTACCATTTTACCCCTAACATTTACAATTTTTACAATTTAGTCCCTATTGCACAAAACACAAAATATTCAAAATTTCAAGACACCCATGTTTGGCCTAATATTCCTAGTGTTCATACGAGCCATATATTTCATTTATTTCACATTTTAGTCCCTCAAATTATTATTTTTACAATTAAGTCCTAATTACTCAAAATCACCAAAAACTCCAATACAAAACATGTTAATCTAAAACATATCTTTCATTTTTCATCATCAAACAACAAAAATAATAAGCTCAAGTCAATGGCATAACTCAAAATATTCATCAAAATCAAAGATTCAAGCATGGGTTTTGTAGTACTCGAACCAACGATCTCAAAAACATATAAATTATCAAAAACTGAACAGAAACGAACCTTGATTGAGCTTGAATATATGTCGAACCCTAGCTTGGTTTCTTTCTTTTTCTTTCTTTTAACTTTCAGCCAAATGAAAAATAATGAACATGGTTTTTATTATTTTATGTTTTATGTTATATTATAACTTAACTTTTAATTTACATTTTTAACCTTTAATAAAACATTATACTATCATTTTATATTATGTCCTTTGTCATCCACCTTACTTAGTTTTGGGCTAATTGCAACATAAAGGCTTCTATTTAAAAAGCCAAGTGCAATTTAGCCACTTTTAGAAATAACCTCCTAATTTTCATTTTACGCGATTAAGTCCTTTTATTTAATCGAACACTCAAACGACAAAATTAAATCACGAAAACTTCACAGATATAAATTCACAAAAAATAAACACATAAAATAATTTTAAAATATTTTTTGACTCGAGTTTGTGGTCTCAAAACCACCATTCCAATTAGGGTCTAAATCGGGTTGATACAGTATTATTAGTGAATTATTATTCATAACTAAAGATAATGCAGGACCATCGAGAGGGAAATGAAAGATAAAATCTGGCAAAGAGTGACACGAGCTTTCAAATTGTATCTCTATGACTCGAGATCAGTCTAATTATTACATATTCATGACATTTTGCATTATATATTGTTGAGGTGAGTTGCTAATTGTTATTGAGTTGATATGCTATGGTTCAAATTAAATATCGAGACAAAAACTAAACTTAATAGAATAGAAAGTTGTATAACTTAATTGATATGGTAAATTAGTATGAAATTGAGTTGAACTATGATATATTATATGATGAATTCATGTTGAATTGAGAATAATGGGATGTGAATTGAGCTATGTGATGAAATTGAAAATTGGTTACTCTATTAACTATAGATGTTATACTTCGGTTTAGCCGATGATGCACGTATGTGTCAATATATTTGCTTTGGTACATTCGATGATGCACTTATGTGCAAGTATATTTGCTTCAATTTATCTGATGATGTACTAATGTGCTAGTATAATTGCTTCGTATATTTGATGATACACTTATATGCCAGTATATTTGCTTCAGTACATCCGATGATGCACTTACATGCTCGCTTGATTGTTTCAGTTTATCTGATGATGCACTTTGGGTGCCAGTATAATTGCTTTGGTTCATCCGATGATGCACCTCGTGTGTCAGCATAATTGCTTCAGCTTGCCCAATGATGCACTATATGTGCTAGTAACTTTTCATTGGTATATCTGACAATGCACTACGATGCCAGATTAAGATACAGGTTGTTTCATCTGTGTATCAGTCTAAACATTCGAGTTAAATTAATAGGGGTTGCAAAATGTAACTTGGTGAATGATACGAATGTGTATAAACTATACTTAAATACGGAAGAAATTTTGAAATCATATAGTTGAGTATACAAATTAAATGAAATTGAGCCTTGGGGGTTAAAATGGATACGAATGAGTCAGTAGACTCCAGAAACTTGTGAATAATGTGATTTGAAAGAGTGACTTATGTGTCATAGAATATAAATGGTTTGTAGAAAAGACTTATATTTGAATGCTTAATGTTGTAATTGGATTGGATGGATTAACAGTTGGTTATATACATACTTAGGTATATAGGTTGTTGATGAAAGGTATGGTAACTAAAAATGTAAGTAGTATGATGTTATGTACATATAGATATACATGTATTGAATTGAAATTTTTTGCTAATGATTATGTTATATGCTTTGAATTATAAATGTGCCACTAAGCCCTATTTCTTAGTGTACAATTTGTTTTCACCATGCACAAGTTCAGGTATTTCTCGCAGCCTTGGGACTTGAAGTCAGCATCCAGACTACCTTTTCTGACTCAACCAAGTTTGTATTGAGAGTTTCATTTTGTTCTCTAGCATGTACCTACAGGGCATTTCGATTCGATGTCATATATGATTACAAAAGTATTTGTATGTGTAATAATCATGTGTTTTGGCTAATGTTTAAATTTATAAAAGAGGTGTTAATGTTGATCATGGTATTTTTGGTTAGTTGTTTTGAAAATGGCTAAATTGAAGTCTTAAGAATGGTTAATGTTAAGAATTGGTAGTTTGATAGTATTTGGAAGTACCAAATATGTATAACTTGGCTTGAATTCTTTGGTAAGTGGTTAACATGGCTATATGGAATGTGTGTATATATGATTTTACATCTCATAAACTTGTACTAGGTTCATTTTCATGAAAATAGTAAGTCACGTTGCGACAACACACTCTCAATGTCACAACAAAAAACAAAGCAAAGTCCATGTGGTGGCATCATTGACTCAAGGTCATGATGAGCACCAAACAAAGGGTTGCATTGCAACAAGGAACCCCGAACATCGCAATGTCAACCCAAAATCTTATAATTTTTACAATTTGGTCCTATTTCAGCTTCGGGTTAACAAAAAATATTTCGTAAGCTCATATAAGACCCAAAAATGATTATGTATTGTTTTATACACTTGTTTTAATTACATTTGAATATTTAAAGATTTTTAAATTAATTAAATTTGACCGTATTTGCTTTGGCAACGAATATGGCACCTTGTAACTCAAACCTGATAATTGGATCGGGTAACGGGGTGTTACATACCAACACATTTTGTTATCATTGGTGTAGTACCATTTATAGTGATAGATCAAATTTGTCCATCAATATGTCTTACATATAATGACGAGTTTCTTTTACCATCAATTTTAAAATTAAAAGCAATATTTAAACAAATTTGATTTTATCATTGATTTGGTTTGTTAAACCTACGTGGATTTTCCATGTGAATGATAACTTTTTTTAACTTGTTTTATTTATTTTATTTAAATGAAATATATAAATTATATAAAAAATTAAATTGGGATTTTTCTTTTTCTCATTTTACCAAAACTTCCACTCTACTTTTCGAAAAAGAAAATGCCCTACTGTCTTTACTTCACTATCGTGAACAAATATTTCTATTTCTCTAAAACTTTAATTCATTTTTCACATTACTAACCCTAAAACCCTTCTATGAAACTTCTTCATTTCCATTTCCCGTTCCTATTGTCTATTTATATAAAATTTGCATAGTGTAAGTATTTGTCAACCTTTAATTTGATTTTTTTCCCTCTTTTCCTTTTGCTTGTAATTATTATCCCTTTGATTGAATTTGTAAGTTAGTTTGGTGTTCTTCATCACTACTTGTTAGGTGTTTCTCATCAAGTATGTACTCTCCTTTTTACTTGTTCTACTTCTTTGTTCAATGATTGAGATTATTATTGTCCTTGTTTGAGTTCTAATTGTTGTTGAGATTTGAGCTTGAATTTGTTCGAGATTATTTTAAATTTGTCTTTAAACTATATAATATGTTAGTGGTTTTGTTTGAGTTGTAACTATTATTAAGATTTTCCTTGCCAATGATCTTCCATTTCAAGCTCAAATAAATAAGGAACAAATTGAAATTTTGCTAGTATAGCTTGTTGTCCTTCTATTGCACTTAATAATTTTTTTTATAAATAAATGCATTGTATTCAATACTCATCTTCAAATTAGTCCTTGGATGACTGTTTTTGGTTTCCTGATATGGATTTTGGTGTCCCTTTTTTTTAGGACAACTATTTGATCTCTAGGGGTTGATTGATACCATTCTTAAAGTTGTTCTTTGATATTTGTATTTGTTGATTTTTGCAGCACTGGTGTTATCCATTCTTTATATATTTCACCGGTGTCTCATGTTTCTTTACTGTGCACCACCATTTGTTGATGCATCCATGGTCTCACTCTTAATCCAACGAACTCATATATATAATATGCATTATGCATACAAACCAAAACACTAGTTGTGCATCAATTACAAATAAATAAAAAGAAATAAAAAGTTTTAGAGTACTGATATATATGGATATAATTGCTAATTATTGAGGTTGCTTTCACACTTGTAATCGACAACATGTCTTCTACTAGTAAAATTATTGAAAGAAAAACTAAATATAGTTTCAACATTGGAATGGAAAAGAAAGCGTGAACGCTTTTTAGGTGGACTTCTTTAATGTGTGATTTCATAAGTCTTAAGCAAATTTAAATTACAATTAAGAGATAAAATTATAATGAAGCAAATTTAGATTATAGTCTATAACCTGTAAGCTCATTGTGGATATATTGCAAGATAATAAACAAGACTTGTGCCACTAAATTCCTACCAGGCTTCATATAGATAACATGGTATGGCTTAGATAATATATATATATATAAGAAAAGGACATTATTTTTTTAGGTTATTTAGTTTTAATTCATTAGTACAATTATAGTTTATTCTAACTAGTATAATCAAAATATGTTGATGAACTCAAATAATCGATGGAAATTATTGCGAATATTTCTAATCGTTGAGTCGATGCACAACAATTTAAATTATTTGTTGTACATTGATTGAGTGAAAAAGCAAGGGTATATACATATTTAGAATTACATTTCAATTTACCTTTATAATATGAATAAAGAAATTTTTTAATTTTGTCAAAAGTAAGCGAAACAAATCCAAACATTCAAAGTTAGTTGAGCCTTATTGCATTGGAACAAAATAATTTACTAGGTTCAATGAGTTTATGGTATTTATATTTTTGTTTTCTTCTCACTTAAGTTTATATGGATCCTACTTATGTTTTCTTATTATGTGGTTAATAAATGTTTTTTTATATTGAGAAAGCTAATAGATTTAAACCATCATGTGTTGAGGTTTATATTCTTAGTGTACACCAAATATGTAAATGTTGTGAATGGAAAGATAGTTGGATGGTGGCATTCAATTATTTTACGCTTTTCATTTTTATATAGATCTACTTTTATTGAGAGAATTTTAACATAGGGACTTTGTGATTGTGACTATGTTCTAGTTTTTGGCTAGTTTCGATTATTATAGTTTATGTCAAGTTTGTGGTTATGTTTTTGTTGTCTTTTTTGGTTAGTTTCAATTAGTTTATAGCTTATGTCAAGTTTTCGATTAATATAGTTTATGTCTCAGGGTTCACTTTTTTTTCACAAATAGAACTGGAGCTCCCCACGGTGACACACTCAATTGAATGAATTCATGATCTAACAATTCTTGAAATTGGGCTTTCAACTCTTTCAATTTAGTCAGAGCCATTTTGTACAGTGCAATAGAAATTGGAGCAATTCCAGGTGTTACATCTATAACAAATTTAGCTTCCCTTTCAAGAGGCAAACTCGGTAATTCCTCAAGAAAAGCATCTGTAAATTCTTGAACTGTCGAAACTTGATCTATTTTTTATTTTGGCACTCTAGTATCCAGAATGTAGGCTAGATACGTTTCACAACCTTTTTTGATCAATTCCCGAGCAAATATCGCTAATATAATATTAGTTGAGCAATCAGATTTGTCTACCTTAACATTTATCTTTTCATCATCTAAACACTACAGTGATATCCTCTTCTGTCTAAAGTTGACTACAACATTATGCAAAGTTAACTAGCCTATACTGAGAATAATGTCAAATTCGTCAGATGGCAACAACATAAAATTGGCTGGAAACTCACGGCCTCAGAATTTTAGTGGACAGTCTTTGCATATTTTATTAACAATGACACACTGACCTAATGGGTTGGTTACTCTAACATCAAATTCAATCAAACCTACTAGCATATTTCTTTCAGTTACTAATGCAGTACAAATATAAGAATGTGTTAACCTAAAGTCAATCAATGCATGTACAATAACATTAAAAAGAGAAAATATACCAGCTATGACGTTAGGAGCAGTAGTCTCCTCTCTAACCCAAATAGGATCAGCTCTGGTGGGTGCACGACCTTCAGATCTCACTGATGTATCTCTAATTTCACCTTGACTAGCAGTAGCACTACCACCAATTTTTGGTCTTCTACCCCTTTGTGGAGTTAGCATCGGTTTAGTAGTCCAATCGCTGCTAACATTTAATTTCTACGAGCAATCTCACATAAAATGTTTAATGGAGCTGCATCTGAAACAAGTTCCTATTTCTGTCTATACTTTCTAAATTAATTTTTATTATAGTGCTTGCAAACTAGTTTATTGATGTTCTGAACACTTCCTGTACTAGCCACTGTTGTAGCTTGAGGCCACTGGTAACTCTGTTTAGACATTTCTCTACTTGAGCAATCTCTTTTTAAATGTTCTTTGGAACCGGATTTAAAGCAAGATTTGCTTTCCAACCTGCACTCACCTATGTGGTTCTTCCATAATGTTTGCAAATTATTTTATCCATAATGCGATTACTCCCTATGCTAACCATGGACATAGCCTAGAATCACATGTTGGATCTAGTGCCCTAAGTTTAGTATTTTCATCTAAATACACTTGTAATTTTTCGAATAGATTGGTTAGTAAAATTATTCATGAATTACATTAATACTTTATATATTTTCCTCACATGGTTTTTACACGCAAAGCAAAATGAAAGCAAATGTTGCTCATTAGTTGTCTAACGTTTAAACTAATACTAAGCGATATCACGTAGTCAGATCGTGATACGGAAAGATAACTTGTATTAGTAAACAAACCTAAACATATCCTTAGTCTAATTGGAAATGAGAAAACTGATTGAAAGACTAATATGTTGTCTATCAAGTCCAATTGGGGAGATGTTTTATCTTGGGAATTGAAGCGAATAACTCCCAAAAGATGGAGACACAGATGTGACTGACTAGACTGACAGTACATCGGACAGGGCCTAAGTAGAATAGATCCTGAATTCGTTTATGGACTTATTCACTTGTGACGTTCATGGTGTGGCATACCTAAATCCTGATTGGATGGCAGACTATGCATGCATGACTCATACACTTTGATGTAAGTAAACGCCTGAGTTCAAATAGATAAGGAACTGAAAGTTGGTGCGTTCAGTGTACACATAGCATCATTCAAAACAATGGAATTCATAGCTAGAGACATGGGTAAATGATATCCTCTCATTGACATTACATGGTTGATGAAAAGTAAACGTAGTCACAGGTCATTTGCCTTTGTGATGAATGACTTGACCGCTATTTGATAGTGATTGACTTTTCATGAAGGAAGATGTAATGGTTACCATGAGATAAAATAGGATCATATTGGGAGAGTGAATATTATCCCAAAGAGATCAATGATATCCTATAAGGGTAACACACTTATGACAAGGTCATTGGACGAGCACTGAGTAGATGCTTTCGTAATGGTTTGTAATTAGAGAGAACTCAGTCACGATACTACAGTGTTAATAGGCCAAAAGCTGAAACTTAATTATAAATCATTTGAGCCCTAATTACATATGTCTAATCGGTGTTTCTACTAGCTTGTTGAAACCAAAAATGACTTGCATGTTGAATTGAAAATAAACAGAATGAATAGAAATAGAGAACTGGAAAACATTCAGAAATGATTATGGTTTTCTCCAAAATGGAGAAATGGAATCATTTGGAAATGAATTTGGTTTTCTCAAAATGGAAATTAAAATGAGAAATGAGTCATATGCAAATGTACATGGATTACTCAAAAATGATCGGAAGAATGAGTTCATGTTTTGAACACTTTTAAAGCCTGAAAATTAAAATAAACCATTCGGTCATAGTGAACAAGTAAAGGTGTTCATGGGTTGGGTCGGGACCAACCAAAATCTTAGGCCCGTTTGCTAGGCTCGAGCCCGACCCAAAAATGGGCCTAAAATTTTGCCTAAGCCAAGCCCGGGTAAAAATGCTAAAACTCAGGCTCGGCCACACGTGCCCATATTAATTTTTTTATATAATTTTTAAATATATATAATACATCAAAAATACTAAAAACATTAAAATAAATATTTCCCAACAAATTGAAAATAAATTTTAAAAATATGTATATTTAAATAACACTAAGATAGATGCAACTTAACAAGCAAATGCCTCTAAAATAATAACAAAATTAACAAAAAAATAAATGTTATACAATATCCAAACAATAACAACAAAATAGTAGCAACATAATATTGAAATTGTAGCAAAATAGGGAGAAAACAACAAGAAAATAACATTAAAACAACAAAAAATAGCATTTTTTGTCATTTTGTGAATTTGGGCCGGACCGGGCCGAGCTTGAGCCAAAAATGCCATACTCAAGGCCTAACCTATCTTTTAAACGGGCCTTATTTTTTTCCCAAACCCTTCCACTTTTCGGGTGAACCTTCGGGCCGGGCCGGGTGGCCCAACCCATGAACAAGTCTATGAACAAGTTAAGTTGTGAAATATTGAATATATTTTCTTGAAAATTTTACCAGGAGTAAAATCGTTATAATTTTATTGGGAGTAAAATTGGGATGAGAAAATTATTTAATTGGAAAATTAATATTTGTTTTGAAAGATAGAAAAATATGTATTGGGTTGGATTAAATTACAACGTGTTGGGTTAAAAGTCTAGAAAGCACATATAATTGGGTCCAATACAATGAGAGACCCGAATCCCCATCATAATACATATTAAGGGAAGTACACTCGATTAGCCCCTCTCCCTCTCCTAGTTGGACTAGAAAGTTGTTTTTATATTTGAAATAAACATATAAATTCAATAAGTATTCTACATTCTCTCTTTTAAATAGACAGCACCGGTACAGCTATTTACATAACTTGGAGAGATTGTTACTCTGTCGAAAAATAGAGAGAATTTATTCTCAACTATTAAATATATTTTTCTAGAATAACAATTCTATTGATTTCTATTAAAGAAGAGAGAATTTTTTGTTTTCACCCAAAGATAAAAGAAAACTTTTTCTTGTTCTAAGTTTTGATTCAATTGGTTTGAGCCCACACTCGACGAAATTCGTGGTACGACAATAACGAAGAAGATCATTTGGTTGAAAATCGAAAAATTTCAAGGATTCGCTTATCCAAAAACATATGTATGATTTCTGTTCAAGGTTTATTGCTATAAATATCACAAACCGAGTCGGTTTTCAAAATTTTAATTTTTTGTTGTACGAGAAAATTGTTTTCAAACCGATTTTTTTCCAACATCGCGAAGTACTACATTTTAACATGTCTTTCCTCAAGATACCTGAAGATGTGGAAAAATGACTTTGGATATCTCTCGACTTTTTAGGTAGTGTAATAGCCGACTTTCAATGATGTCCGGAATAGTGGTTCGAGACCACTAAACTCGAAAAAATAAGCTCATAATTTATTTATTTAATAGTTATGAGCCTAATGTGAATTTTGAGAGATTTTTAAATTAGTAATTTGTGTTTTATAAAGATTTAGTAAGTCAAGAAATTGAAGAAAACAGTTATCGAGATCTCAATTTTATAAATTGAGCTGTAAATATTTTTATAAATATTTATGGAGTATCAATAAGGTAGTATTAAAATTTCGTCAGAAAATTTTAACGTTTGGGTGGTTAATTAAATAAAAAGGACTAAATTAAAAAAGGTGTAAAAGTTGCTAAAAGGATTAAATAACTCAATTGTCAAATGAGGAAGGACCTAAAGTGAAAATAAGCCCAAAGGAGATATTTTGGGCGGCAATAGCTGAGAAAAATCAGGAAAAGGGTGAAATGAGGGCAAATTTGGAAAATTGCCAAAATAAACTAAATAAAAATGGGACCAAATTGGAATATCTAGAATTCTCTTCATTTTTCTTTATTTTTCATCAGCTGAAAAACAACCATGGAAGAGGGTTCAAGCTGATTTTCATTCTCTAGCTACACGTAAGTTTAATTCTTGTTGTCTCCTTGAAATTTCTATGTTTTTAGACTTTTACAATTGGGTCCAACTTATTATTTCATTAGTTTTTGATTTCATGGCTAAACTTTAAAGATATTATGGATGATTTCTGGAAAAATATGATGAATAAACATAGAATTGAAGCTTTAATTTTGATATATGCTAATTTTATCAAGTAAAATTGATGAAAATTGATTTTAGGACCTAATTATGAAAATGTTTGGAATTAAATTCTAGTGCTGAATTATGATTTCCAAAAGTTGTAAAGTAGTTTAAAGTGATAGAATAAAGTGTTAATTGAGAAAAATCAGCTCAATTGAGAGGTTAATTGAGTAGGGACGAAATTGTTATTTATTAAAAGCTTAGGGGAAAATGGTAATAAACAGCTTGCACTAAAACAATATTGGACAGCAGCAGTGAACTAACTTTGAAAAATCACCATAAATTGTATAAATCGAATTAAAAGATGAACAAAATGTGAAATTAAATCTTATTGAGTTTAGTTTCTTATAGAAGAAATGGTGTAAGCAATGGATTTGTAAATCATGAGATATAATGAATTTTGTGAGACAATGTCAGAATGAATTCGGGTTCCCCTGTTCTGACTTTGGAAAATCATAAAAATTTGGAGAAAAACAATTATGGAATTAAACTAGAATTTTGAATGAGTCTATTTTCAAGAAAAATAAACGATAACAGTATTTGAATTCTGTACAATGAGATAATTAATTTTTAGTGAAGAAGGGTCGGAAGTGTCAAACAGCAGAATATGGATAACTTTAAAGAATAAACTGTACTTACTGGCTAAACCAAAAATTCTAAAACTTTTATGGTAAGAAGATATATGATTCTAGTTTTAGAGAAAATTAGAAAATCTTAATTTGGAGTTATATATCTCCAAATATAAATAATTTAGTGACAATGACACAGATGGACAACTTGAATATTCATAAAAGTAAATAATAAAGATTATAGATAATGTTACTTACAAGTGTGTTATATACATTAAGGATGTGGAATGGAGAGGAGGAGGAGGAATATATATATATATATATATATACATATATATATATATATATGTATATATATATGAATATTCAGCTAGCATGGCTAATTTGCATGTTTTAGGCTTAAGGACTAAATTGAGTAAAAGTAAAACTTTAGGGGGCAATTTTGTAAAAATGTCAAAATGACCAAATTTAAGGGAATGAACTGTTTTATTATATAAATTAATAAATTGAATGAAATTGTCAATTTAAGAACGGGTGAAAATTGGGAAAATGGTAAATTACCAAAATGCCCCTGAATCTTGATATTTCTGCAATTTCGCCAAGTAAGTTCGTGTAACTTGAATTATATTCTTAAATGCTTGGAATGTATGTTATTGATGTGAATATAATTTGAATGTTCATTGTATGAAAATTGATAAAACATTGATATATTTGATAAAATGGGAAGAAATCCCGATTGAATGAAAGGAAATTTCGATGGATCTCTGAAAAGGAATTGACGATAAAAAGGATCTAGCCCGGACGGGTGATCCTATCCTGATATAGCCCTCCCGAAGAATATGTGGAAAATGGATTTAGCCCAGACGGGTAATCCGAATTAGGGTCTAAATTTAGCCTGGACTGGTAATTCAGATCCAAGCTCATTAGAGTAATTGTCGTTGCAGGGGATTTAGCCTGGACTAGCAATCCCGACAATACTCTATGAGTTTAGGGGATTTAGCCTGGACTGGTAATCCTACTATAAGGATAAAATTCGCAGGAGTGTGCTCTCTGATATGAAATGTGTAAGACCATGGTTGAAAGATACCATGGCAACCTGATATGAAATGTGTAAGACTATGGTTGAAAGACACCATGGCAACATGATATGAAATGTGTAAGACCATGGTTGAAAGATACCATGGCAACGTGACATGAAAAGAATAAGACCATGGTTGAAAGATACCATGGCAACATGACGGGAATGAATAAGACCATGGTTGAAAGATACCATGGCAATGTAACATGAAATGAACAAGACCATGGTTGAAAGATATCATGGCAACCTGACAGAAAATGGGTAAGACCATAGTTGAAAGACACTATGGCATCATGTCGAAGATAAATAAGACCACGGATGGGAGATGCTATAACATAAGTTGAACAATTGATATTCAGGTAATATGTATCAGATGATGAATGGTTATATGAAATGGTTCTGTGAAATGTTTACAAGAATTGGTCATATGGAAATATATGTACAAAATAGTTGAATGAAATAATTAAAAAGATAAATAAATGAAATAAGTATAGGTACACGGAATTTAATTTATGTTAATTTTAATATGAACTATTATAGAAATAAATATACAAAAGATATATGGAAATTAAGGTGCATGAAATATTGATATAACGAAATGAATGATATATGCTTATGAAAAAACAGTAGGAGAATAATATGTCTCGTGACATGTACATATATGATTATCTTTGATATGTTGATACAAGGAAATTATATAAGTAAAGACAATTATTAAACTCAAGTGTGACATGTCGAGAAAATAAGTATATCAAATTTTAATTTATATGAAATATGTACTAGTATACTAACAATGTTGTTGTTTGATGCTTATACAAGTGCCAAGCTGTTGATTGAATGGTAATATATTTATTTATATGATGCATTGAATCGGTAAGCATTTAATTGAAAAAATTTTTTAGGTGATCCTTAAATTCTAGTAATGCTCTGAAACCCTGTTTCGACGACGGATACGAGTTAGGGGTGTTACAGGTAGAGGTATTGAAATAGCTTGGCTATACTGTCTTTTCAAAATCTCGGATCTTGGACCCATCTTACTTTTTTTTTTCATTACGTATGTCTTCCTTTTTGCCTTTAAATTCATTTGTCCCACATTTATAGAGTTTAACAATCGATGGACAATTTACAGATATTGGGTTAGGTTCTTGAGGATGAGGGAGTGCCATAGGTATTAGTTGAACCATTGGTTCATCAATTGGAAGAAGATATATCTTGCCTCAATCCTTAGCCCTCTCAGAATGGGAACACTATGGACGGCTTCTAGATTGGAAGCAGGAACATTACTATCAACTTCATCAGAAACGACTCGATTTTATTTAGCCAACATGGTTTATCTATATAAAAAACAGAGTCAATCCGAATTAGAAGGTATCACACTATCACAGGTTATTGTGCCATGTATATCTAGACCTACACGTGCTATGTTTCGGTCCTAGAATCGATTACTTGACTTTGATACCATTAAATGTAACACCCCTCGCCCGACCCGATCATCGGATCCGAGCTACAGAATGCTACAGTCATTGTTAAAGCAATTATAGTCAATTATTCGATAAAACTATCATTTAATCAAACAAACATGTAATATCATATTTACATTACAATACACAATCAAATTTTGAGTCTTAATTGAGCTTACGAAAGCTCAATGCCCTTCCGAGGTTGAATTAGGACTAAACTAATTTTTTTTTCAAAATGTGCCGAGTAGATATCATGATATCCAGGGCTTGGTATCATGATTCCATAGCAATAGCTAAACCCCAAATTAAACCAAATGGGTATCACGATATCTAAGGTTTGGTATCACGATATCAAAGACAGTAGCAAGACTTCTCAACCTAAGGATCAAATTGTAAAGTTTTCAAAATATAACAAATGTGTATCGCGATAACCAGAGTGTAGTATTGTAATACAAGAAACGACCCACCAAGTCTCCTATTTTTAGCATAAGCACTACTTTGGTATTTATTTCAAGTTTCCACCATACCTAACATTACATACATCAAACACCAATTTTAAAAGGTCTAAAACATATCCAATACCATACCAAATAAGCTTAAACATTCAACTTAACTTTCTTACAAAATATTCAATTCAAATTCACTAATTAAACTTAGGCATTTCAATGTTATTCAAGTATATCAACTAAGCCATTCACTTTTCAACTTTAACTAAGCCAAACCATTTTGAATCATGTTATTACACTTTCATTACAATCACCTAAAATAGATATACCAAGCTATGACGATACACCTTATGACATATAAACAGAGTGTGGCTCACTTTGTGATTGATTGTTAGGAATCTTCACGGGCGAAGGTTGTTGCTATTTATTTGAGCCTTAAGTTTGTACATGATATGGATTTTTCACATGTTATTATTGAATTTGATTGTTATTTTGTTCTAAGTTTTAGTTTATAAGATCAATTTGTCTCATTTTGGTCATTTTATGTCTGTGGCTTGACTTTTATGTTATTCTTTTCATTCCATAGTTTTTCATGTCTTAGTCGGGTAGCTAATTTGGTAGCTGATAATATCAATTGGATAGGCTTATCAAGTACACATGAAATTCGATTCAGTGTGGACTACCCCCATGGGTTGCATAATCTTGTACTAGTTGATGTCTCGTGATTTAATCGTATATACCTTATTATTCAAAAAAAAAGCCCATAGACCTTTATTTGAACCAAGTCCAAAAGATTAAGCCTCTATCTGAATGTTTTAAAAACTTTAGCCTTTATATATAAAGGGATAATGTGATTTTTAACCCTTTAACTTAAAATTAGCTCAACTTTGGTATTTGTACACTTTTTTGTTCACTTTGCCACTTGAACTTGGCAATTAGGTTTATTTTGATCCTTAACAGTTTGATAATGTTTCACTCTAAGAGATTGTGTCACATCATCACTTGAAAATTAAAAAAATTATATAAATTTCCAGGTGGTAATGTGGTACAATTTCAAAATATCACACTCAATGTTCTTGTGGAAATATGCATTGTATTCGACCAAAACAATGAGTGACGTCGAAACGAGGGAAAACTCCTCACCCCGACGAGCAACCGACATCACGAAGAGAAAAAGACTTTCATCCCAATAACACGATTTAATTTTGAATTTTGGGGTTTAGTTTTTATCTCCAACTTTGTACTCTTTCTTTTTTGTTGATTTAGTAAAATTATCATTGTCTATGGTTTCTTATCCTCTTTGAATGGGGTTTTCCACGTAAAATTTTTCTGTTTGATCTTTTCAATTTCTTCATTATTTTTTTCTTATTCATTATTTATACGGGTTTATCCCCAACAAACTGGTATCAGAGATTATTTTGATTTTCGCACTCAACCTGTTCAGAGATGGTAGCAACAAGGTTTAACATTAAGAGGTTTGATAGCATCACAAATTGCAATCTATGACAAATTTGGATGACAACAATTCTAGTTCAGAATGGTCTAAAAAAGGTCATTACCAGGAAAAAGCCCTGTAATAGCCCATTTTTACTAGTGTCAGATACAGTGGTTTTGGGACCATGATTCCGATGAGTGAGTAAATATTTTAATTTTTATTTAATGTCTATAGGGTTGATTTAAGGTAGTATTAAATTTTCATTAAGAAATTTTAAAGTTTAAATGGTTAATTAGGAAAAAAAAGGACTAAATTGAAAAAGGTCTAAAAGTTGAGTTCTATTAGTTAAATGGATTAAATAGCCTTATTAAGATGAATTAATGGGCTTAGTAAGTAAATGTGCCATAAATCATGTTAGTGAATAGTTAGGGACATAGGTTAGTTGAATTTTTTTTAATTATAATAAGGATAAAAAGGTAAATTAGTAAATAAATTAAACAAAGTAATTAAAATATGAATGAAGTATCATCTTCTTTGTTTTTATTTCCCAAAAAAAAGACTGAAATCTCCGTTGTTGAAGGGAGAACATTCGGTCAAACTAATTATTTTTGCATGGTATGTATTTTTGTCTTGATTTTAGTGATTTTTATATTCTTGAACTCGTATTAGCTTAATCTAGCTATCCCGAGGGCCAATTTGTAAAAATTTTAAATGTTTAGGAACATCCCATGAATGAGTTTGTAGTGTTAGTGAATTCAATTGATGGATTATTAAGTTTGGTTGTTAAATAGACACTTTTTGTTAAGTGATTTTTAATGAATTTGAGCTAAAGGACTTATTTGGGAAAATAGTAAAATTAAATGATAATTTTAGGAAAATAATGAAAGATATGGGCTGCAAAAGGACCTTAGATAAAATCGACTATCATGATATTTCATTAATTGTGGTTTAATTTTGAGTTTGAGATTTAGGGGCTATTTTGCATAAAAGTTAAAATGTTAGGGGTAAATTCGTAATTTTACATTAAAGTGGGTTATCAGTTAGAATCTATAAAATTAAGCTATTTGAATTATTTAATTGAGTTAATTATTATTTAGATCAAGAAAAGAATCAATTGAACTTGAATCAAGGAAAGGCAAAAATCTCGAATTAGCTGTCAATTTAGCTGTAACAACTGTGATCGAGGTAAGTTCGTATAGAGATAAAAACTTTTCATTTGATGTTTTGAATTGAGTTTACTTATTTTAATATATTAGATTTACTTTGACTTGATGATTATGACAATGTTTCAAAATGTTGATGGTCTATTAGTCCCATTTGAACCTTAAGAATTCTTAGGATACAAATGACATTTCATTTGGGATTTCATGTTTCGGGTACTGGTCTTGAATGTCCTACCGATGGCTAAGGTCTTGTATTTGTTTCATATTCTCCATAGCTAGTGTGAGCAGCATCATGTAGCTAACATTCTGACCCATAGCTCATGTGAGCAGGCCCATTTCACAACTCGTGTGAGCATTATTGAAAAGAAAGGTTACGATTATATGGAAAGGCACACTATGTGTGAGCATTCCTGAGTATCCAATGTAATTCTAGGCTATTCAACGAGTAAGAAAAAGGAAATGAAAAGGCTTATATGTAATATCATAGATATGTATGTTCATAAGATAATAAAGTTAATGTGTACCATGGATGAAAAGACTATTGAATATTCATATGAGCAAGGTAAATGAATGTAACTAAGTTCATGGCATTTATTGTGTTTTATGGTGTTACATGGTTAAATCTTTTACTAATAGTATGGATTATGTTGAATGGGAATATCAAGTATTTGTATGAACTACTAAGCTTGATTGAATGTTTAAATGTGGGGAAATGGCAAGTTTAAGTTTCTCTTTTACGAGCTTACTAAGCACGAGTTGTTTACGTAGTTATTTTTCTTCTGTTTCATAGATCGTTGAAAGCTCGATCGATTGGAAGCTTGGCGGAGTTCTATCATACTATCCAGCACTCACTTTGGTAGCTTTTAAGTTATTTTGACTAAGGTTATAAATGGCATGTATAGGACTTTTTATAATGGAAGTTTTTGAATATGCTAATGATCAACTAGGTATGATTATTCCTTTAGAGTTTACATTTTGTTTGTTTGGACTTATAGTGCTTTGGCAGGTTTATGTCCTTTGGTCACTTTTAAGTACTTTGTAATATATGTTCCTTTTGGTATGTTTATTTTGAAAGGTGAATGGATAGACAATTATTGTCATTAGGTAGCTATTACCTATATAATGTGATTGAGATATTGTAACAACCCTTCCCCGTATTCAACGTCGGAACAAGATACGAGGCATTATCGGACTTACATCACAAGAAAACATACAAATCGAGTCATAAATTTGGCATCCAAATTAAAACCATTTGTATTCAATCATAAAGTCCCTAATACGAGCCTATGAGGCCCAAGACATGCTTTGGAAGTGGTTCAAGACTAAACTGATAACTTAGGAAATTTTTACAAAACTTAGAAGATTTTTGCTATGAACATGTAATAACCCAAACCCAGCCTAAAAGTTAGGCCTAAATCTGACATGTCACATTGAAGTGTTTTTCAAAAACCATGTTTTCATTGAAAACCCTTCTTATTTGAAAACTTGAGTAAAATTCCAGTTACGTTAGTTTATTTTATAAAGTGGTACATTGAAAAGTTACTAATTCTATTCCCAAAATTTCTTTTAAGTTGCGTAAGCTAATTTTAGAAGTAACTGATTTACGAAAACGTGATGTTAAAAACTAAGTTGAGAAACCGTTCCGAGAATGTTGTGGAAATGTAGTGTTGTTTAAAAACAGTTATAAATCGAAGTAAATAAAACCCAAAGTTAAAATCCAGAAACTTTAAGAGACCTTATTATAAAAGTTGAAAACCCAAAACGAAATCAAAAACATAAATAAAGTTCAAAGGCAGTCATGTGGCCATCTCTGAGTCCCTCGCAACACTGATCCTCCTAATGCTGGGGATTACTTGCACAGTTAATAAACGGGGTGAGTTTATGAAAACTCAATGTGTAATCCCCTTACTAGAGTAGCAGTCAGTATATAGAAACAGGAACCGAAAAAGTCCGGGCCAAAGCCCTTTTAACAGTAACAGTACAGTCTAGTTCAGAGCATGCGTGGGCCAAATCCCACTACAATATCATTTGGGTCACAGCCCATAACAGAATCAATTGGCCTAGCCCAAACCAATAACATAGCAAGTGGGCCTAAGCCCAATGCAGTGACAGGTCTCATAAATAGATATGCAATAGTATGAGGATGCATCTCACCCCGATCCAGCCAACAAACCACCAGTACCAACCCTACACTTACGTGGGGATAAAATCGACCCACCTAGCCAGCACACCAACGTTAGCACTGGTTGCGGCACTAACCGAAATCGTAGTAAAGCTGCTAGTATAGATGCGGCTCTAAGCCTTCAGAAGCGGTATTATAATTGGCACAAAGCCATCGATAACTGTATTATGTTTGGCACATAGCTATAAGTGATGGTAATATAATCGACACACAGCCTTGGGTAAACAAGATCAACACAGAGTCATCAATAAGTATGTTAGGCACATAGCCAAGGGTAAATACGTTTGGCACAAAGCCATAGTCAAGATGGCACAGAGCCATTTTTAGGTTGGCACAGAGCCATAATCAGATTACGCAGCTTTAAGCCGTCCGTCGGTCCACAGTTGTCTTGTGCGACCCGTGCGACCTTAACAGATCAATACTGGGTCCACAGTCGTCTCGTGCAACCCGTGTGACCCTATCAGAATAGAACTTCCTCCATATCAATGTCTCAACCCCATGCAATATGTCGTGTATGTCATGCTCAATCATCACACGTGTATGCATTGAATGGTCATACTCAAAAACATTCATTTAAACATATATTAAAAGCAACCAGTCATACAACTACAGTCAAGTCAATTAAAACGCAGTCATACATTCACAGTCAAATCAGTCATAGCCCAAGTCAATCATTTACCCACAATGGCAAAACAATCATTTTACTCTTTAGGGCAAAACGATCATTTTACCCTAAAAGGGTAATTAGGTAATCCTACCATACAGGGGTATTTCGGTAATCCTACCCCACAAGGGTATTTCAATAATTTTACAACTCGGGGGTATTTTAGTAATTTTATAAATCGGGAGTATTTTAGTAATTTTACAAATCGGGGGTCTTAACAACCTAACCGAGTGTCCATTGTCACCTCGAACGACCTAAGTAACCTAAACAGACATAAAGGTACAAGTGGGCCTAAGGCCCATTACTTGGCCCAAGTGAGCCCACGAGCCCATTGGGCCCACACAGCCCATTTCGGCCCATCGAGGCCCAAAACAACATAAGTCATGTGCGTGACATGACAAGTCTATCTACTTCCCGCTTAACAGCGAAATTTACCCACGCGGGCGCACGAGCCCATTGGGCCCATACGGCCCATTTAACCCAGAACTATTCACGGTTGTACAAACGATGTAGCTCAGTCCAAAACTTACCACATAATATACATTTTATCCGTGTGGGCCCACAAGCTTGTTGGGCCCACACGGCCCAGTCCAGCCCAACATGGCCCAGAACGGCCTATGCTATGTACGCGACATGACAAGCCCAACCATATTCCACCTAGCAGCTGATTTGACACAAGCGGGCCCACAGGCCCATTAGGCCTATTCGGCCCATTTCGTGGCTCAAGTGGCCCACTATGACCTAAGCCCACAGATTCGCTCATGGTGGCCTTCCTTGTCGTACGCCCATGTTCCGTGAGCTCGGTTCACCATACGCTCGATTGCACGCTCGTGTGGCATCATACGCCATATTTTCGGCTTTTCAGCATTTTGCTGATCTATAGTCATAGCAGAGTAAACAACACTGTAACGCCACTTACCCATATTCAACGCCAGAACAGGGTACGAGGCATTACCAGACTTAAACACAATTAAACATACACAAATTATGATCATAAGACTTTATTCCAAATTAAATATTATTCAAACACATGATTAAAGTCACTTATACAGGCCTACGAGGCCTAAAATATTCGTTAGAGATAATCCGGGACCAAATCGAAAACTTTCAGAGTTCCGAGATAACTTAAGAAAATTTTATCTTGAAACTGGGCCACACACCCATTTGAATAGGGACACGCCCGTGTGGGTAGGCCGTGTGGTCACACACGCCCGTGGAGCTCTCTGACTTACATTCAAGAAGAAACTTGAGTCACACGGCCTGAGTACACGCCTATGCTATTAGGCCGTGTGGTAATTTAATTTCACAATTAAGGTGCACACTTCACACGGCTGTATCACACGGCCATATTAAAGTCCGTGTGCGTCACACGGCTAAGCCACACGCCCGTGTGTCTACCCGTGTGGACAATATAAGGCTATTTACTAAGCCTCATTGCCACCCTTACATACCTATTTTCATACAAATGCCAACCAATACTAAAATGAGCATAATTTCTATAATCAAATCAACCATAATAGATATTCATTCAACCATGAAAATGCATCTTTTATAAACTCAAAATGAATGTTAGCCATCATTCAAGGCTTAATACAAATTGTGGGATCTATCCCAAGCCAATACATTTGGCCAACTTCTCAAAGACACAAAATAATGAAGTCTAAGCCCTATACATGTCATATTCAAAAATATAAATCCAACTATACCGAAGGCTTCAGTTGATAGTGTGATCGATATCTCTAACTTCCAGTGATCCTTGAGCTAGTTAGGCGGCACTATAAGAAAAATGGAAAGAAACGGGAGCAAGCATAAAAGCTTAGTAAGTTGCATATAAATAAATATACAACAACAAATTCATCAATGATCATCATGCTCATAACACAAAGGTAGGAATAAGCACACTTACTCATTACCATCCATACTAGCCACATATACTATATTGAGCTCATTTCTCATACGTACCAATTAGGTACCTGTACCACTCACAACACGGTTATACTTTCCTATTTAACTCACAATCATAATTTTCACTGTTGAAGCATTCAGAACTCTACCAAATATTTCATAAGCCTCAAACATGGGGTAAGGTGCCGATGCCATGTCCCAGACATGGTCTTACACTAGCTCTCGCATATCTCTGTCGATGTCATGTCCCAAACATGGTTTTACACTGACACATCTCGTAGCCGATGCATGTCCCAGACATGTCTTACACTAGCCCACAATAACCCATATGTCATGGCATGAATATCCGATTTACTTCCTAAGGTTCCAACGGAAATTCTACTATCTCATTTATCATTACACATTCTCAATTCCAAAATCAAGCAATTCATGCTATAATATTTCAAGCACATGTAATAACAATATAGTTGTATTATTTACATACAACTTCCCTCGGATTACAAAACGTACACGACTAGTCGGTTTAGTCGATTTGTTTAGCCTTCCCTCAGTCTAGGTTCAGATTTGGTAAATCTTGATCTATAATAGCAAAATGCACTCATTTAGTCACTAAATACAATTAGATAATCTAAAATTCACATCTTAGGTAAAATGACCATTTTGCCCCTATGCTCGAAAATTAATTTTTATCGAATTTCTTCGTATTTCAATCCTAGCCAAACCCTTTTTACTCTTATAGCAACTTCAAATTCTCACTATTTCACATATTTATTAACTATTTTACAACTCATTCAAAATAGTCCCTTTAGGTGTTTTCTATAAAAACTCCCTCACAAAAGTTGTTTGTAACATAGCTAGGACTCATATTCTTCCATAACATTTAAGAAAACACCCTAAATGCTCTCATGAAAAAACCCTAAAATTTCCACCATTTTGCAATATAGTCCCCTCATTTGAAAGCTTATGCTTCAAGGGTCTCAAAAATGTAAAAATCTTCAAGAAAACTCATGAAAATCACTTACTTGCAAGAGGGATAAGTGGCTGAAATTTTGAAGCTTTCAAACCCCCATAATGGCTGATATTTTCGGTGGTAGTGAAGATGAAAATGTGATATCATCTTTTTCTTATTTTTATTTCTATTTTAGTCAAATTAGCCACCAAACCTACCAAACTTTTGACTTTTTGACCAATTTGCTCCCTATGGCCGGCCAAGCTCTTAGGAAAGGGTCTAATTGCCCTTTGAAGACCCTCAATTTTTATTCTCTAGCTATTTGACAACTTTTTCTATCAATTTAGGACTTTTGCATTTTATGCGATTTAGTCCTTTTTCGCAATTAAGCTCATAAACGCTAAAATTACTTCACCAAATTTTTCATGCACTCTTAAAAAAATATGCTATAGCATCTAAATAATAATAAAATAATTTTCCTGACATTGAATTTGTGGTCCCGAGTAGGCCCTAAATCGGGCTGTTACAAACACACACATTTTCGGCTTTTCAGTCGATTATCAAAATAAGGCATACGGTTACACACCTCTTCGTGAAGTCGAGAGAACTGCTCACACCTGAAGCCTTGACTGAAAGGAGTGTGGCTAACTACACCTAGATTGGTTAAAGCCAATCACACGTACCCTGACACTTAACTGCACACATAAGAGATTAATAGATAGAACGCGTTAAGAGATAGCCTAAAACCCAAACCAACAAGGTATTGGAATTACCTTAGCCCAATGTTGGAAGATCGGGTTCCGATGCTTCGAGAACGTTCTGTGCCCTTCACTCCTCAGTAATACCTGGAATCCATGAACATACATCATTGAAGAAAGGGGGTCACCACTCAACAATCACAGAGAATTAGGAGAAAGGGTATTCGATTTAAAGAAGATAATAGAAGAAGCAAAGTTGACAGATCGCTAAACGGTATACTTACTGATTCGTCAGAATGCTTGTAGGTCGAAACGTTTGATCGATAGAGAAGGGAAAAAAAGAATGAAGGCAGAGAAAGAGAGGTTGAATTTGGCTCACATTAAGAAGAATAGGAAAAAGGGAGAAGAGAATAAAGAAAACCAATGGGAAGAAATCGGTTTAGGTAAAGGAAGAAAAAGAAGAAGAAGTGCACAAAAAGAAAGACAATTCGACTAGGAAAGAATAAAGTAACGAGAGAAGAAATATTGAGAACAATGAGGAAAGGAAATCGGCACCTTATGACTTGGGTTTCGGCAAAGTAACCAATGAAAATTTGAAGATTACTAACCAGAGAACGAGAAAGACCCGAATGGTCAAAACGCAAAACACACAATAACAAGAATGACAAAACTCCAAAAGAAATGCTATCGAAACAAAATGGAAAACTACTTAATGACCTATACTAATTCGGTACCCCAACACCCCAAAATTACCGAAATTGCACCATAATGGACCTTTAGCCGAATTTGTCTAAACAAACTCCCCCAATCAGCTCCAACTTCTCCCATTTCAAAATCCTTCAAAAACTCCGCCAATCCCTCCACCGAATTTTCTCCTTAATTTACTCCAACTCCCCATTCAAATTCAATTCAAATTCTTATGACCAATTCAACCATAGAGTTCCAGTCCAGTTCTAGCACCTCTCCAACTCAAGTAGCAAAATAAACATACAATTGCACACGCCATGCCTCGAACTTCAGACTCCTTGCCACACATGTAGCGCCACCTTGCCACTAGATCCCTTCTCTCTTTGTGTCATAAAACAAACACTAATTATTATAAGTCCTATAAGCTAACATCCAAGTTCACTTAAGAGCCCAAAAATTAAAATTTTGCAAACGCCCAGACTTGAACCCAGGCTTCTCAAGCACTCCCAAATATGCCCAAATACTTAGCCACTAAAGCTACACATAATTTGTGATATTTCTGCACACCTAAACTTTTATGCTTTCCCACACTCAAGGCCCATTTCTTCTAGGCCCAAATTCAGAATGTTACAATACAGAGGTCAAACGCCCATGTGGTTTGGGACATGCCCATACGGGTAGGCCATGTAGTCACACACGTCCGTGTCCCAAACCCATGTAACTCTCCGTTTTACAAAGCATGAACAAATTGAAGTCACACAGCCAAGTCACACGCTCGTGTGCTAGGCCGTGTGGTTAATTTAATTTTTATAAAATAGGTGCATGCTTCACATGGTCAGGACACACGCCTGTGCTTGAGGCCGTGTCCCTCACATGGCTGAGACACACCTCCCGTGTCTCTGCCCGTGTGCTCAATTCTGAGCATTTTGTTTCTCAAAATTAAGGTGCAGGGGACACACGTCCAAAACACATGCCCATGGGGCAGACCATGTGTCACACACGGTTTAGACACACACCCGTGTGTCTACTCGTATGAACAAAATAAAGGCTATTTACCAAGCCATTTGTCACCCTCATTTGCATATACACACCCACAATCTTAATGGCGTAAATCATGGCATATTTAGGCAACCAAAACATTCATAATCAAGGTTAGAACATATCATTTCTTCATCCACACTCAATATATTTACAACATCATATTTTGCCAAACCAAATCATACCAAACTCGCATTCTACAAGTTCCAATATGGCTACCAATAACATGCATAATTTTACTTATTTTTCCTATCATACCAATGATCCAATCTTAACCATTCAACAACAAAACCATTAAGCCATATTCAACCATTTTCCAAGCATTTATAAACCACGTCATACAAGAGATAATTGCACATGTATGCATATATATATATATAAGCTTACAACCAATTCAACCAAAATAAGCCAAGTTACATAGCCAAATACCACATCAAGCCTTTGACAATTACAAGCCAATACATTTGGCCAAATTCATGATGACACAAATAAAAAAATGACCAAGTCCCTATACATGTCATATACTCAAAATGTTTAAGATCATCGATACCCAAAATGACAGTTTGATAGTGTGATGCGATCTCCGACGATCTCCAATCCGAGCTAGCTTGGTGACACTATAACACATGGAAAATAAAACGGAGTAAGCTATATAGCTTAGTAAGCTCGTATGAAAGAAATAAGCAAACCTTACTATACATTAACATGCAAGTAATATAACATAAGATAATGTAATTTATCATAATCTCATGATCATAATTCACTTCCATCACAAACTTACCTTGAAATCGTCATTTCACGAATTAATAATCATAAGCTTTAAGTACATACCTGTACCATCTCGTAAAAACTTCATACTCATTCTCATCTTTGTCATACCCAATGAACCACTTAGAATAATAATGTCGGATACTCGAGAAATCTTGCACACAAGGTGCCACATATGTAGCCATTGTTACTTCTATCTCATAACACATATATGCTCGCTCTCCAGCCATTAACAGGCCTGCTCACACAAGTTGTCAGTCAAGACGTAGCTACTCGGTACTGCTCACACAAGCTGTCAAGTAACCGCAACATATGCTGGTATACTCAACCACCGGTAGGGTGTACAGGACCAGTACCCGGATCACATAACATAAAAACCCGGTGACATGTCACTTGTATCCTAATCTATTCCTACGGCTCGATTGGGATTTCTCGCTTGTCAAAACGTCGTCGAACGTGTCCATAGAGTCATTTACACAATTCATGAAGTATTAAAGCATTTAAAATACAATTATAATAAAGATTATTTAACATACGAACTTACCTCGGTTACAAAAACGGCCAAAGGGATCTATTCGTCAATTACTTTGTTTATCCCCCGATCTAGACCTGAACTTCGTTTTTCTTGATCTATAATACCACATTTAACTTATTTAATCATCACAATACTCAATTCAGTCTAAAAAAATACTATAGAAAAATTTACATTTTTGCCCCTAAATTTTCAACATTTTACAATTTAGTCCCTAGGCTCGTAAAATGAATTTCTTTCAATTTCATCACAACCCAAGCCTAGTCGAATGTTATTTGTACTCATAAAAGCCCATATTTTTCATTTATTCACACTTTTTTGCATATTTTATAGACTTTTGCAAATAAGTCCCTAGTTAACGTTTTTATCGAAAATCACTTTACAAACGTTGTTTAACTAACAAAGAACATGCATTTTCTACCATCAAACATCAAAATACAAACATATTCAATATGGGTAAAATTTTAGACTTTGACTTTCTTTCAAATTAGTCCTTGAAATAGCTAAATCAAGTTACAACGATCTCAAAAATATAAAAATCATTCAAAACGAGACAATAACGGACTTACAATCGAGCTTGAAAGCTTGGCCAAACCCTAGCTATGTATTCCCTTGAAATTTTCGGCTATGGGGGACTAAATTGAAGAAGATGGACACCTTTTATTTGTTAATTTTGTCTTTATTTACCAAATTACTAAAATACCCTTAATGCATAACTTTAAATTTTTACCTAACCATGTCCATTTTTGTCCATCCTAAATTAGAATGGTCTAATTACCATTTAAGGACCTCTAATTAAAATTTCATAACAATTAGACACCTTTAACTTTTAGAATTCAAGTTTTGCACCTATTGCAATTTAGTCCTTCTAGTCAAATTGGGCATTCAATCGAGAAAATTTCTTAATGAAATTTTCACACAATTATTCTATCATGCTGTAGACCTTAAAATAGAATTTAAAAAAATATTTTTACTTCAAATTTTTGGTCTCAAAACCACTATTCTGATTTGACCCAAAAACAGGATATTACAACTCTCCCCCTTTAGGGATTTTCATCCCCAAAAATCTTACCAGAAAAGAGGTTTGGTATTGTTTTCTGACAGCTTCCTTAGGTTCCACATAGCCTCTTCGACCCCATGTCGTTGCCACAAAACTTTTACTAGAGCTCTATTTTTATTTCTTAACTGTTTAACCTCTCGAGCTAACACTTTGATCAGTTCTTCACCGCATGTCATATCGGGTCGTATCTCAACCTCTGACGTTGAGATTACATGCGATAGATCTTCTCGATATCGTTGCAACATCGACACATGAAATACATTGTGGATCCTTTCTAACTTAGACAACAAAGCTGTTCGATATGCCACTGGCCCTATTCTTTCAATGATCTCATATAGCCCAATGAAACGCGGACTCAACTTGCCTTTGCGACCAAATCTAATAATTTTCTTCCACGAAGACACTTTTAGAAACACTTTATCACCAACCTGAAATTCGATATCCTTCCGTTTCAAATTCGCATACGATTTCTGTCGATCCGAAGCTGATTTTAGACAATCACAAATTACTTTCACCTTCTCTTTGGTTTCTCTGACCAAATTAACCCCGTGAATATTTTTCTCACTAAGCTCGATCCAATACAACGGAGTTCAACACTTGCAGCCATACAATGCTTCATATAGTGCCATCTTTATACTCGATTGAAAACTGTTGTTATAACCAAATTCGACCAACGGTAGATATTTCTCCCAACTACCTTCGAACACTAAAACACAACAGCAAAGCATATCTTCAAGAATTTGAATCACTCTCTCAGACTGACCATCGGTTTGCGGATGGAATGTAGTACTAAAACTCAACTTCGTACCCAATGCTTCTTGCAATTTCTTTCAGAATCGCGATGTAAACCTCAGATCTCTATCTGAAATAATAGAAGTAGGCACCCCGTGCAATCTAACAATCTCAGCAATGTATAATTTAGCTAGTTTATCAAGTGAATAATCGGTACGTACCGGAATGAAAAGAGCCGATTTTGTCAATCTATCAACAATAACCCAAACAACATCTTTCTTCTTCTGAGTAAGAGGTAACCCCGATATGAAATCCATCGTAACTCTATCCCATTTCCACTCGGGTATAGTTACAGGCTGAAGTAAACCCGAAGGCACTTGATGTTCGACTTTCACTTGTTGACAAATCAAACGTCTCGTTACAAACTCTGAAATGCCTCGTTTCATGCCTGACCACCAATACAATTCCTTCAAATAATTATACATATTTGTACTTCTAGGATGAACAAATAAACAACCATTATGTGCCTCATAAAGAATTTTTTGAATCAGTTCAGTATTTCTCGGTACACAAATCCTACCTCGGAACCTCAAACAATTATCGAATCCAATTTGATATTCTGAATCACTATTCGATTGGCACTGAACTCTTTTCGCTTGCAACTCATTATCATCTTTCTGAGCTTCGCAAATTTGCTAAAGAAATATCGGTTTAACTTTCAACTCGGCCAAAATCGATCCATCATCAGATAAGGTTAACTGCGTATTCATCACCCTCAAAGAAAATAAAGTCTTTTTGCTTAAAGCGCTTGCGACTACGTTCACTTTCCCCATGTAACACCCCATACCTATATTCAATGCCGGAATAGGGTTCAAGGCGTTATCGGACTTACCATACAAACCATCATACCATTCCAAGCTGTGAATTTTTGTCCAAATTAAAATCATTTGCAATTAATCATAAAGTCCCTAATACAAGCCTACGAGACCCTAAACATGCTTTGGAAGTGGTCCGAGACTAAACCGAAAACTTTAGAAATTTTTACAAAACGTAGAAAAATTTTCCACTAAACAAGGGTCACACGCCCGTGTGGATATGGGACACGCCTGTGTGGGCTGGCCATGTGGTCACACACACTCGTGTCCCTAACCCGTGTAACTCTTTGTTTTGCAATGCATGAACAAATTGATGTCACGCGGCCAAGTCACACGCCCGTGCCTAAAGATGTGTCATCCACACGGTTGAGACACACGCCCATGTCTCAACCTATGTGCTCAATTCTGAGCATTCTGTTTCTCAAAATTAAGGTGCAGGGGACACACGACCAGAACACATGCCCATAGGGCAGACCGTGTGTCATATACGGCCTAGATACGCGCCCGTGTGTCGAACTGTGTGGACAAAATAAAGGCTATTTACCAAGCCATTTGCCACCCTTATTAGCACAAACCCTTTCACAACTTTGATGTCATATAACATAGCATTTTTTGGACAACCAAACATCCACAATCAAGGTTAATACATATCAATGCAATGCCATCCACTATCATGCTCACAACATTTATTATGTCCCAAATTAATCATGCTAATTTCACATATACTAAGTATCATTAAACTACTTTCAATACACCTATTTGTGCATAAGATAATCATCTCACCAATAAGCCACATTTCCAAAAAATCTTTTAACCATAATAAACATATAGCAACCCAATACAAAACACATAAACAAAAGGCATTAGCACATATACTTATATAAATAGGCTCACAAGCATTTTAGTCAAAATAAGCCAATTACATGGCTAAATACTAAATCACCTTAAACAATTATAAGCCAATACATTTGGCCAAATCAAATGACACATATAACAAAATGACCAAGTCCCTATACCTGTCATACTTTCAAAATACTAAGATCATCAATACCCAAAAATGAGAGTTTGATAGTGTGATTCGAATATCTAACGATCTCTGATTCCGAGCTAGCTTGGCGACACTATAAAAACATGGAAAATAAACAGAGTAAGCTATATAGCTTAGTAAGCTCGTATACAAGAAATAAGCAACTTACCTTACCATACATATAACATTCAAATAATATAACATAATTAAATGTAAATTTACCATAGTCTCATGATCATAATTCATTCCATCACAAAACTTACCTCATTTTCATCATTTCAAGCATTTAATAAGCATGAGCTTTACGTACATACTTGAATCATTTTGGAATGAACTTACACATATTCTCATCTTTAACATACCCGTGAACCACTTGGAATAATAATGTCGGATACTCGGGATTTTTGCATACTAAGTGTCACATACGTAGCCAATGTTACCTCAATCTCATATCACATAATCATTCGCTCTCGAGCTATCGACGGGCCTGCTCACACAAGCTGTCAGTCAAGACATAGCTACGCAGTGCTGCTCACACAAGATTTCAAGTATCCGTAACATATGCCGGTATACTCAGTCATTGGTAGGACGTACAAGACCAGCACCCGGATCACATAATAACGTAACACATAATGACCCTAGTGACATGTCACTCGTATCCTAATCTATTCCTAAGGTTTAATGAGACTTCTCACTTGTCTAATCGTCGTCGAACTCTTTCGTAGAATTATACTTATTCACATAATCAAACATACAATTCATGCAATATTAAAGCATTTAAGTACAATTATTCTAAAGCTTATTTTTAACATACGAACTTACCTCGGTACAAAAAGGTTAATAGTTCGATTTAGTCCACAACTTTGTTCTTTCCCCGGTCTAGGTCAGAACCTCGTCTCTCTTGATCTATGATATCATATTTAACTCATCCAATCATCACATTATTCAATTTAGTCTCAAAAACACCTTATGACAAAAATTACATTTTTGCCTCTAACTTTTCAACTTTTTACATTTTAGTCCCTAGGCTCGTAAAATAATTTTCATTCAATTTCATCACACCCAAGCCTAGCCGAATCTATTTCTTGCTCATACCAGCCCACATTTTTCATTTATTCATATTTTTACACAGTTTTTACAACTTTTACAAATAGGTCCCTATTTGACATTTTCAGCAAAAATCACTTAGTAAATGTTGTTTATCTAACACCAAACATACATTTTCTACCATTAAAAATCAAAATACACAAATATTCAACATGGGTAGAATTTTAGACTTTGATTTTCTTTCAAATTAGTCCTTAGAATAGCTAAATCAAGTTAAAACATTCACAAAAACGTAAAAATGGGACAAGGACAGACTTACAATCGAGCTTGGAAGCTTGGCCAAAAATCCTAGCTATGACTTCTCCTAAATTTCGGCTAGGGAGGAAGAAGATGGACAAAAATTTTGTTCTTCTTTACTTATTAGTCCATTTTATAACCAATTTACTAAAATACCCTTAATGAAAAACATTAAAAATATACTTAACCATGTCCATATTTGTCCACCAAGAAGTATAATGGTCTAATTACCATTTAAGGACCTCCAATTTAAAATTTCATAGTAATCAAAAACCCTTAGCTTCTAGAACAAACATTTTTCACTTATTGCAATTTAGTCCTATTAGTCAAATTCGACATTTTATCAATAAAATTTGTAACATCCCGATTTTAGGCCTAGTCAGAACAGTGGTTTCGAGACCACAAATCTGATAGGGAAAATTTTATTTTTATTATATTTCTATGGTCTACAATTTTACAAAATGATTTCTTGAAAATTTCGTTCAAAAATTTTGACGTTTGGGCACTCAATTTGGTCAAAAGGACTAAATTGTAAAAAGCAAAAGTTGAGTTCTATATGTTAGAAGTGTCCAATTGTTATGAGTTTTTAAATTGGAGGTCTTTAAATGGTAATTAGACCATTGGTTAATTGTTGGACAAAAATAGACATGAAATGGGTGTAATAAAATATTTTTAAGTCAGGGGCATTTTGGTAATCTAGTAATTAAAAGAATTAAAAAGGGAAAATAAGCCAAATTTGGCTATCATCTTCTCCATCCAGCCGAAACTAGCATTGACACCATGGCTAGGGTTTGGTTCAAGCTTCCAAGCTCATTTGTAAGTGATCCCGAGCCCCGTTTTTAATGTTCTTTACATTTTTGAAGTCCTAGTAACATGATCTACTCATTTCTACCATTATTTTGAGCTAGGGTTTATGTTTAAAAATTTACCCATGAGTTACATACTTTTATTTTGATGTATAATGGTAGAAAATGTGTGTTGGGTGTTAAATAAATGACTTTTACTAAGCGATTTTCAACAAAAACATTTGAAAGAACCGTTTTGTAAAAGTTGTAAAAAGGGTATAAAAGAGTGTTATGATAAGAATTATAGTTTTATATAGTTATGAAAATGGTTAGGCTAGGCCTATAGAATGGGAAAATTGAATAAAAATCATTTTACGAGCCTAAGGGAAAAAGTGTAATTTCGACAAAGTTTAAGGGTAAAAATATAATTTTTCAAAAATATGATTTTGGGTCAATTTGAGTAATGTGAGTCCTAAATAGGCTATATTTGAAATGATAGATCAAGGCAATCAAGATTCGGGCTTAAATCGGGAAAATACAAGTTTTGGACTAAAATGGTAATTTTGTCGTTTCCGTATTCGAGGTAAGTTCGTGTGATTTAATAAGCATATTATTCATGTTATTATTGTTATACATGAAATATATCTTGTTATGATTGTATTGAATTTGAAGTTAATGGACATTTGATGGAAATTGACATTTTAAAATAAATGAATAAGTTTGTATGAAAACTAGGTGATATGTTATTTTTATTGTATGGACTAATGCCCAAATAAACTTGAAAATGTGTTGAATTGAATGTACATTGCATGATCATCTATGCATATTGATATACTTGATGAAAAGAGAAAATCCCGGTTGAATAAAAAGGGATATCCGATGGATAAATCATTGTCTACATGACATGAGATCCTGCATAAGATGCAGAAAAGGATTTAGCCCAGACGGGTAATCCGTTGATCTCAATATAGAAAGGATCTAGCCCGGACGGGTGTTCCTTAAGTGGTCGAGCCTCTCGAAGAATATGGGTGCATTAAGGATTTAACCCAGACGGGTAATCCGATTAAGGACTGAATTTAGCCTGGACTGGTAATTCAGATCCGAGCTTATGAGAGTGTATGTCACTGTAAGGGATTTAGCCTGGACTGGTAATCCCAACAACACTCTGTAAGTTATGATACTGGGGATTTAGCTTGGACTAGTAATCCCGCTGTAATGAGTGAGGTTTGCGGGAGTGCGTACTTGAAATGATCACTTGCATGACTTGACAATAAATGTGATATCCATCGAGATTCCGAGGAATTCAACGGGAATTAATATGAGAAATGGAATGGAAATACTTAAAGTGATAAACTCATCTATGCTTAGATGGTGCTAGTATGATGTATATGATTGTCATGTTTGGATGAGTGGCTGTGCTAAGAGATAGCACAGGTACGTACTCGAAACCCATGAGCATGTGTTTGCCATGTGAAATGAAATGGACTTGTGATAAGAGTGCAAATGAATTAGTGATATTTATGAGAATAATTTCTATGACAAATTTGTGATGGTTATCATTATGTTACACTAAGATAGATTAGTACAATAGCAGCGGTTCGACTTTGAAAATCCACCAAAAATAGTGGAAATTGAGTTAGAGGCTGAGTAAAATATAAAATTAAAGCTTATCGAGTCTAATTTCAGATAAAGGAAATGATGTATGCAAAGGAATCTCATATAATGATATATTTGAATTTCTGTGAAATAGGGTCAGAGTGATCTGAGACTCCCCTATCTTAACTTTGTAAAATCATTAAAAATTGTACAAAAATTATTATGGAATATAATTTATATTCATAAAATCCTTAATAAGTCTATGTTCAAGGGAAATAGACAGAAGCATTATCTGAGTCCCGTACTATGAGATAATTAATTCATAGTGAAGGGAGGTCAGAACTGCCAAATAGTGAAATAGGGGTAAATTTAAAGAATAAACTGTACTTATTGGCTAGACCAAAAATTCTGAAAATTTTATGGTAAGAAGATATATGAGTATAGTTTCAGGAAAAATTAACGGTTCTCAATTTGGAGTCTCGTAGATCTGGATACAAATAATTTAGTGACTATGACTCAGGAAAACAGCTTGACTGGACTTTGGAATAAATAGAAAGAATTTGAAAATAGCATGTTATCACATCGCTTATTATTTTTCATGCGAGCTTAATAAGCGTAAAGCTTACTCCCTCCTTTTCATCTCCTTAGTGTTTTCAGGTCGGCTCGGGGTTGGAGATCGCCAGAGGCAACATCACACTATTGAGACATCATCTTTGGAATATTAATATATATATGCTAACGATTCCGAGTGAGTGGCATGTATAGGGACTTAGTTTTATGATAGATGTTGTTATGAGTAGCCAAATGTATTGGATTATAATGATTCATTGTATATAGCAATAAGATGTGGCTTATAATGATTATGGCTTGTAAGCCTATTTATCCATGTTAAGTTCTAATGTTTGTGATGTGGATATGCTTGTTGAAAATGCATGTTGGTGTATAACATGTGTGTATGATGAATGCTTCATGACCAATCGAACCGATCATTGCTATGAGAAAATGCATGATATAGAAAAAAAAATGATGTTAATTGAACTTGAATGCTCAACGTCTAATGACACAAGTGATAAGTGAATAATTCTAGATTATTAGTAAGGGTGGTGCAATAGTAAGATTAATGGTCATGGATGTTTGCATCTAGACTTAATATTGCACAAGTATGCGAAATACGTGAATAATGACATGTTAATGTTAAGAATATATCTTAATGAAGGAGGTTAAATCATTAAAATGATTCCATGATATGTGTCCTTAATATATGTAGTGAATTGTGGAAATTAAGGGTAACACAAAGGCTTGGAAAATAGCCTAAGTGTTAGTCACACAAGCCGAGACACGGCCATGTGTCTCAACCGTGTGGAGGGCACGGCCTAACACACGGGTGTGTGGCTTGGCCGTGTGGTTCAATTTGCGTGATGATGTCATAGTTGGAGAGTTACACAACCTGAGGACATGGGCGTGTTGAAGACACACGAGCGTGTGACTCCGCTTCATGGAAAAAATTATAAGTTTTCTCGAACTTTTCAAAGTTCCCAGTTTAGTCCCTAATTACTTTCATAGCACGTTTATGGCCTCGTAGGCCCAAATAAGGGACTTTAAGATAGAAATTGAAAATTTTTAAATTTGAACAAATTTTTATAGCTCGGACTGCATGATTGTTTGCGTTTAAGTTCGGTAATGCCTCTTATCCTGTCTCGGCGTTGGACATGGGTAGGAGGTGTTACAAAATTTCTTAACAAAATTTTCACACAATCATTCAATCATACTGTATACTTTAAAGAAATAATAAAATTAATATTTCTACTTCGAATTCATGGTCCCGAAACCACTATTCTGATTTGACCCAAAAACGAGCTATTACACCCCGGGTGATAGTCGATCACTAGTTCATAATCTTTTAATAGTTCGAGTCATCTCCGTTGTCACAAATTCAAATCTTTCCGAGTCATCAAATACTTTAAACTCTTGTGGTCAGTAAAGATGTGACACTTTTCACCGAATAAATGATGTCTCCAAATCTTTAAAGAGAACAAAATAGCAGCTAATTCCAAGTCGTGCATCAAATAGTTCTTTTCGTACGATTTCAACTATCTCGAAGCATAAGCTATCACTTTACCCTCTTGCATCAACACACAACCTAAACCATTCAATGATGCGCCGCTAAAAATCACAAACTTTTTTCCCGACTCAGGTTGCACTAAAACAGGTGCCTCAGTCAACAACGCTTTCAACTATTCGAAACTCTGTTGACATTTTTCAGACCACTCAAATTTCATATCTTTTTGTAACAATCTGGTCATAGGTGTAGCAATCATCGAAAATCCCTTAACAAAACATCGATAATAACCAGCCAGACCCAAAAAACTTCTAACTTTGAATACAGTTCTCGGTGCTTTCCAATCAACAACTACCGAAATCTTACTCGGATCAACCTGTATATCTTCTGCTGAGACAATGTGTCCTAGAAATCTGACTTCCCGAAGCCAAAACTCACTTTTGCTGAATTTAGCAAACATTTTCTTATCTCTCAAAGTCTGCAATACAATTCTTAAATGTTCGGCATGCTCAGACTCATCTCCGGAATAAATCAGGATGTCATCAATAAATACAACCACAAACTTACCTAAATACGGTCGGAAGATTTGATTCATCAAATCCATAAAAATTTCAGGAGCATTAGTTAATCCAAAAGGCATAACAAGAAATTCATAATGCCCGTACCTCGTTCTAAATGCGATTTTCCACGCATCCGAGTCTTTAACTCTCAACTGATAATAGCCTGATCTCAAGTTTATGTTCGAGAACATTGTTGCCCCTTTCAACTGATCGAACAAATCGTCAATTCTCAGTAAAGGATACTTGTTCTTTATCGTAACCTTATTAATTTGGCGATAATCAATACAAAGTCTCATGGATCCGTCTTTCTTTTTGATGAATAACACTAGTGCACCCTAGGGAAAAAAACTCGATCTCGCAAAACCCTTATCTATCAACTCTTGCAACTGAGACTTTCAATTCAGTCGGAGCCATTTTATATGGAGCTATCAATATCGGTGAAGTTCCCGGTACTAAATCAATAGTAAATTCAACCTCTCTGATCAATGGTAATCCAGGCAACTCCTCTGGAAACACATCCGGGTATTCAAAAACTACCAGCACAGATTCAATCTTCAATTTTGACACTTTCGTATTCAGTACATACGTAAGATAATCTTCACAACCTTTTCTCACATACCTTTGAGCTGACATCGATGAAATCACAATAGGCAACTCACCCAACTCATCTGGTTCAATCCGAAGAATTTCATTATTTTGACATTTCAATTCAATAATCTTTCGTCTACAATTCACTACAACATCATGTAGAGTCAACCAATCCATTCCAAGAATTACATCGAACTCATCAAATGGTAAAAACATTAAGTCAGTCGGAAAATAGTGACCCCGAATCATTAAAGGACAACTCTTGTAAACTTTATCAACTAAAACATGTTTGCCTAAGGGGTTCAACACTTTAATCACATACTTAGTAGACTCAACAGGCAAATTCTTACTAGATACCAAATTCATGCAAATATAAGAATGAGCCGATCCAGGATCAATTAATGCAACTACATTAGTATCATAGAGAGAAAATGTACCAGTGACAACATCAGGGGATGATGCATCTTCGCAAACGTGAATAGCGTAGGTTCTAACAGGTGCTCTGACTTCTGATCTCGCAGTTAAATCTTTCGTTACACCTCTGCTACTATTCCAATTTCCAATATTTCTCAGTGGCCTCCCTCTATTGGCAGTGTTGCTCGATGTTGCATTCTGCAGATTATCTTTCTTAGTCATTTTAGGGCAATCTCGAATGAAGTAATCTGGGGAACCACATTTAAAACAAGCCCGATTATTGTAACAGTTCAATTTTAGGCCTAGTCAGAATAGTGGTTTCGGGACCACAAATCTGAAGTCATAGAAATTATTTTAATATTATTTTGGTGTTATAGCATGATTATAAGTGCATGAAAAATTTGGTGAATTAATTTTAACGTTTGTGAGCTTAATTGCAAAAAAAGGACTAAATCGCATAAAGGGAAAAAGTTTTGTTTTACTACCCAAATGTGTTAAATAGCTAGAGAACAAAAATTAGAGGTCTTTAAAGTGCAAATAGGCCATTTGGGGAGTGATGGTCGGCCATAGGGACAATGAGAGTTGAAAAGTCAAAATTTGGTGGACATTAGGTGACTTTTTTGGTAACAAAATAAAATAAGGAAAAAGGTTGTCATCTTTTTCATTTCTTCTTCTTCTTCCACTGAAAATGGCAGCAAACATGGGGGTTTTGAGAGCTTAAATTTTCAGACACTTATTCCTCTCTCAAGTAAGTGATTTAGATGGTTATTTTTTATGATTTTAGTATTTTGGGAACCCTTGTAGCTTAATCTAGCTAATGGGGGGACTATTTTACAAAATGGTTGAAAGTATAGGGTTTTTCCATGTGAACATTTATGTTTTTTTCTGAATTTTTATGGAAGAAAATAAGTCATGGTTGTGTAATAAACAACTTTTGTGAAAGAAGTTTGCATGAAAATACCTAAAAAGGGCTATTTTGTAAAGTTATAAAATAAGTTATAAATGTGTGAAATAATTGAAATTATGAGTTGCTATAGTTATAAAAAGAATTTTGCTAGGCTTGGTAAAGGAGTAAATTCGATAAAAATCGATTTACGAGCCTAAGGGCAAAATCATAATTTTTGTAAAGTCTAAGGGCAAAACGGTCATTTTGCCAAATTGTGAATTATAGAATGTTTTAATTAATGTAATGATTAAATGAGTGAATTTCATCATGTTAAATCGAGAAAATTGAGAGTTGGGCTTAAATCGAAAAGTACGAGGTTATGGACTAAAATGGAGTAATTAGCCGAAATTGCATTCGAGGTAAGTCCATGTAACTAAATAAACATGTTATTCATGTTATTGTTAATATACTTGAAATCTACCTTGCTATGATGGTATTGAATTTTATGTTGATGATATTGTATATGAGAAAGTGATGCCAAATGTTAATAACATTTATGTGATGATTGAATGCTTGGAAATTTGCTGGAATAGGATATTCCATTGAAACGAGTAAGTTGGATGTAAATAATGCAACTACATGGTTATAATGTGTGATTAAATTGATATAACATAAATTGTTTCATTGTGAATATGAGTATCTATGATGAGACTTAACGTGATAAACTCCCGGTTGAACACTTGGAATAGATTTGGATATTCATGCCATGACATTGGATGATATGTGTGCTAGTGTAAGACATGTCTGGGACATGCATCGGCTGCATTATGAAAGCTAGTGTAAGACATGTCTGGGACATGCATCGGTTTTGAGACGAGAGCTAGTGTAAGACATGTCTGGGACATGCATCAGCCTCGAGATATACAAGCTAGTGTAAGACCTGTCTGGGACATGGCATTGACACCGATAGATGAGCCAGTGTAAGACCTGTCTAGGACATGGCATCGAATTTGATGTGCTAGCCAGTGTAAGACCATGTCTGGGACATGGCGTCGGCATCTTATCCCATGTTTGGGGATATTGTAATATCTTGTAATATTCCAAATGGTTCAACAGGAGATTTATGGTTTATATCAAAATGAGAGAACTTATGACCATGTGGTGAGTGGTACAGGTACTTACATGAAATTGATGAGATGTGAATTCAATTCATGTTGTATGATTAGTAAGGAATGAATATGAACATGTTGAGTAACACATGTATATATGCCAAGCTCATGAGAAATGATTTCGGTTTATGATACACATTTGGTGAAGATGTAAATAGGTAATTCATGCCTATGAGAATGATTTTGTGATGACCTTGTGATTATAGGTCTATACTTATAATGTATGAATATGTATCTTTACTAATGTGGTGAAAATGAATTAATATGGTATGATAAACTTAGTATCGCAAATTTACACTAAAACAGTTTTGGACAGCAGTCATAGTCTGACTTTGAAAATCCACCAAAAATTGTGGAAATTGATTTAGAGGCTGAATAAAATATGAAATTAAATCTTAATTAGTCTAGTTTCACATAGAAGAAACAGTGTAAGCAAAGGAGTTTCATATTATGAAATATTTAAATTGTTGTGAGACCGAGTCAGAATGATTTCCAAATCCCCTGTCTCGATTTGGGAAAATCATTATAAATTGAAAAAAAATAATTATGAGGTATAATTTATATTCTTAGAATTATTAATGAGTATATTTTCAATAAAAATAGACATGAACATCATCTAAGTCTCGTATTATGAGATAATTAATTTTTAGTGAAGAGGGGTCGAAATTGTTAGATAGCGAAAAATTTGTAAATTTAAGGAATAAACTGTACTAATTGGCCAAAAAAATTCTGAAAATTTTATGGTAAGAAGATATGTGAGTCTAATTTTTGGGAAAATTAGCAGATCTTAATTTGGAGTTTCATAACTCAAGATATAAATAATTTAGTGGCTGCGACTTGAGAAAACAACTTGACCTGAACATAGGTAAAAAGGCAATTATGATAGTATTACCCTGAGATCATGTTGTAAGAATTGGTGGAAGCATATTGATAAATTGCTTATTATTTTCATACAGTCTTACTAAGCTATAAAGTTTATTCCCTCATTTTCTTTTCTTTAGTGTTGTTAGGTTAGCTCGAGGTTGGAGATTGTCGGAGGCAGCATCACACTATCAAGCCATCACCTTTGGAATAAGGAAGCATATATTAGAAATTTCAAGTGAGTGGCATGTATAGGGATCTAGTTTATTGACATGTATTATTATGCTTCGACCAAATGTATTGGCTTATATTGAGTTATATGTATAAAGCCATGAGATGTGGCTCATATTGATTATGACTTGTAAACCTAGCTATGCTTGTCATGTCTAATGTTTATGATGTGATTATGTTTGTTTGCCATGCATGGTTGACAACATGACATGTGTGTGTTGGATGTATGCTCTATGACCAATCGAGGTGGTCATAGCCATGTAGTAATTGCAAGTTATAAAGACAACGTGATAATGGTTGAGCATGAATGCTTGATGGATAAAGTTGTAACCATAGTGTAACACCCCAAACCCGACCCAGACGTTATGGCCGAATCTGGTGTGTCACTGTTTTAGCGAAAATTGTGTTTTCATTGAAAACCCTTCTTAAAATAAAAGAAACCTTAATTAACTTAAAAAAACACACCCTTTCAGTTACAAAAACCTTGTTGAAACAATTTATTTAAGAAAACTTATCATTTAAAAATTTAATTGCGGAAACGTAGAAAACATACTATAATTTAGAACACCCATGTTCAACTTCTTGTAATTACATTAAAAATAATAATAATTCAAGTAATAATTACAGAGCCCAATCAAATTCACATACCTGGATTTGGTCCATTAAGCCCAATCATATTCATATGGCCCATTAGACCCAAATCACCTGTATATGGCCCATTAGGCCCAAGCCACCTGTATATGGCCCATTAGGCCCAAATCCCATTTATATGGCCCGTTAGGCCCAGTCACATTCATAATCATGCTCACATACAAACTTTCTATCATATAGAATCAATTATCAATTTTTGCCTATTATGGGCCCAACAGCCCATCGGGCCCATTTAGCCCATTTTGGCCCACTTGGCCAGATCACAACCCATGTCCACAGAATCGCCCGTGGGGCTCAGGCAACCTATCATTTTCCCCCTTATGAGTTTTTGCGCACTCATAAGATTACCGTAGCCAAACTTTTGGCTTTTCGGCATTTCGACTTTTTGGCTTTTTAGCTTTTCGGCAGTGTATGTACACACCTGGTAAGCAAGCGTGATGCAATCTCCTTAGCCCAAACCTACAATCAATATCACCCTTTAATTAATCGCATGCTTAATACTTATTTACTCAAAAACTGAAACCTCACCTTAACCTTACCTTGAGCCCAATCCTTAATCGCTTTTTCCTTGATCACGTATTTCCTAGATCTACACAAATCTTAACTATTAAAACTCGAATAATAGGTGACTCATATCCAACACAAGTCTCCTTACCATAACTATGACCATTCGGCCACCTTAGCTAATAGGAGAAGATTACTTACCAAAACCGCAACACCTTAAGAAGCAATTCGGTAGAGAGCTAAAAACCAAGATCCGATACTAATTCCCTACCAAAGTTGATTAGAAAGAGTGAGGGACAATAATCGATACTAAACAAAGAAAAATCAATTGGAATAGCAACACTTACACTAGATTCGGTCAAAAAGTATTCGGCCCTTAGAAGATTCAGTTTTTCAACTTTTCAAACTAAGTATGGTGAATAAGGTTTATTTGGTACAGATTAAAGAAGAAGAGTAGTAGAAGAAATCGGCAAAGAAGATTGTGTAGAGGAGAATAGAAATCGGCAGAAAGAAAAAAAAAAGTAAAATAGAGGGTTTTCAGCTTTTTGTATCTTGAAGAGAAAAGGGTTTCTGGCACAAAGTGAAGGGAAATTCGTCATTAACTTCTCAACCCTCCCATTCGGCACCTACTTATATCCCTATAGCCGAATTCTTCAAGCCCAAGTTCACAATTCAGCTCCACTTACTCCTCACTTCTCATCTCCTCGTTTTTCTCCTTGATAACCCCTTGATCCTTTCCTTAATTTTCTCTTTTGAACACTCCCCTTGGAGTTCATCTTCACACCACTTCCATCCTTCTAGAAGGCCAAAATTAAATTCTAAAAAATACTAAGCTAGGATTCGAACCTTGGACCCCCTTGCTAGCTACTAACGCCACCTCACTACACCTTATGTGGCGTCACTTAGCCACTCCACCACAGGCTCTTTTTGTGTCCAATTGTTTCTTCATTTATTCAAAAGCCCACCTACTTGTCAGCTCTGATTCTTTTAATAATTAAATTATAATTTTTTCTACCCCTTAATTCGAACTTTATCACTTGGATAAGAATATTAAACACAATTTTTATCAAAATCAAAAATAAAGGAAATTCGAGATTTCGGGATTTTTGGATTTTGAGATTTTTGAGTTTCGAGATTTTTGGGGGGTTACACATAGTATAATGGTAAAAGTGGTCACCAAAATGACAAGTCTTATGAACATGAATTAAGGAATCTAGACTTGGTATTGCATGAGTAGATGCATTGCTTGTAAGAGGACATGTCAATGTTATGAATATGTCTTAATAAAGAGTGTTTAATCACTAAAACGACGCCATGATTTGTTGTTTTAACATGTATAAGGTTGTAAGGGTTTATAGGTAACATGAAGGCTTGGAAAATAGCCTAAGTGTTGACTACACGGGCCGAGACACGGTCGTGTGTCTCAACCATGTGAGGGACACAGCTTGGAGATACGAGCATGTGGCCTGGCCATGTGGTTCGATTTGCATGCTGACGTCATAAACAGATAGTTACACGGCCTGAGGACGCAGGCGTGTCAAAGACACACGGGCGTGTCCCTATGTCCACACGAGTGTGTAACCTTGTTTTATAGAAAAATTTTATAAGCTTTCCTGAAACTTCTCAAAGTTCTCAGTTTAGTCCCAAATCAATCCCGATGTATGTTTTGGGCTTCGTAGACCCAAATAAGGGATGACATGCATGTGTTTGAAAAGTTTTGAATTAAAAGAAATTTTATGGCCTGGTTTTTTCATGTATGTGTATGTTTAAGTCCAGTAATGCCTCGTACCTTGTCCCGACGTTAGACACGGGTAAGGACATTTAGTGGTATCAAAGAAATGGTTTAGTCGGTTCTCGGGCTAACCTAGCACGTGTAAGAGTCTAGCTATACATGCCACATATTCGTGATAGTGTGATGTCTCCCAATGTGAATGAGAACTATCTCGTGTAGACAAGGTACACTTCAACTGGGCTACACCCGATCACGTAGATAGAGATACGAAGGTATTCTAATAAAGTGTAGTTATGATGAATTGAAACTCAGAAAGGTACGAATAAGAATTCACGAAATGTATATATACATGTTTGTGATATGAGAAACATGAAATAGAATGTGTACGTGGCATAATGAGCTTATCTATGGTTGATCGACAATCTCATGTTGTATATGATTGATTGGTTCAAGTGAATGCATGTGTTTAGGTAACTTACTAAAAATACAGGTAGAAAGAATGTTTAAGTATAATTATTTGAATGATTACGATTGGCAAGCTCGTATAACTTAAGTAAATGTGTTAAATTGTTCGGATAGATTTATATGATTGTAATAATATGCATACGATGATGTACGAGATGAAGGTATAGATTGGAATATACTTATTAATGTTTGTTGGCCCTCGTATGATGTTATGCACATGACTTGTTTGATTAAATGAGTGGGATGAGTAAAGTTATTCAGAATTCATAGAATGCACACATAAGTGTACTTGTCTAAATGAGATAACTGGAAAGTTGGCATAAAACAAAAATGAATGTCAATTTTTCTTAAATGAATGATATGATTTGGATGATGTTGCTATGCTGATGAAAGTTGTGTCACATGTATATGTATATGAGAGTCGAGTCTGAGGCCCTACGACCTCACCCCCTTACCAGAGTGGTGTTTTATAATGAAATTTCATGAGATTTGCACTGAATAAACTCATGAGTGTAAAAACCAAAGAGTTCAGTGGAGGAATATCTGTGAACATGATTAGAGATTGAGAATGAGTTGATAAGTAAAGCCAGAGCTAGGAAGGTATCAAGTTGACATAAAGATTATGTGAGTTACGCACTGTCACAGTTAGAGAAGAAATTCACTTTGGTAAGTTGAATTACTCAGGTATGAGGTTGAAAAAATGTAATAATGTGGGATTTTTGACGATAGGGATAGTTAGATGAATAATATTTGAAGCATGAGATGTCTGAGTATAGAAATCATAGTGAACATATAATGACTGCCTCTCTTGATACATTTTAAGTAGTCATTGTTCTCGGAAATATTATAGTGGCTATCTATCTTCTTATGAAATTCTTATTATATAGGAGTGTTATCTAATCTTAATGTTAGACCAAGACATTGTTAGTCCGATCGGTTTATGATCTGCATGGTCCTATTTCTTTCTGGTATGCTGTTACATTCCGTCTGTTGGGAACTGAAGAGAAAATGCATGTGATGCTATGATTTTGTGCCTTCCAATTATTACTGTACCTGATATATATATACATACGAGAAGTATATCGTTCTTGTTGTAATTGTTTCCAGTGGGTTGGAATGATGTCTTTCTGGATTTCTCTATTTTGGGTTCCTCTATCTTGGTTTTCTTGTCATTTTTATTCCGTAAATTGTAAATTATGGCCCATGTCTAAAAATGTGTCCTTCAGCTTGTGATAATTATGTCAAGTATGACTCTGCTCCTAATTTGATCATGGCGATGTGGTGATTTTAGTAATTGGATTTCTCTAATTTTTGTGTAAGGATTTGACATCAGTGAAAGCATAAATGATGAAAATACGAATTTCAATTTGTATGGTGGAATTCATTTCTCAAGTAAGTTAACTGAAATTAATGCCTTCAATTGAGATATTTGTGTTATTTGGGATAATGCAATTGTATGATCTTTGAGAAAGCAAATTGTGGCTACGAGTACTTGGATAGAAAAATCCAAAACTTATACAAAAATTTCGCGAGGAAACCCTTGGGAATGGTGCATTAGTGATCGAATTTGGAACTATACATTGTTGATTTTTGTGCATGAATCTAGAAATGTTGAAAAGTTTAAGGATGTATATCAAGTGTCATCAGAATTATTTTTGCCCGTGTTGGCACTAGAATGGAAATAAGAAAAAGTTAATATGGATTTCATGTCTGAATTATTCTTGTCTCTGAAAGAGAAAGATGTTATGTGACTTATTGTTAAATGTTTGATGAGATATGTAAATCATGTCGGTATATACTGAATTTGTGCTCATCAGATTCATGGAATTTTGTGTCTTTATGATTGTTGGATTTCTTGGAATTCTAGTCTCCACTAATCGGATTGAGATCCGGGTTTTATATCATGATTTCTTGGGAAAGCTAAAAGAGGCTTTGAAATTTAGAAGCAATTGAGAGTTGAATTGGTAAACAATTGGACTGTGTGAAGTTATAAAGAGCATAAGACCAAGATGAACTGGCTAGTTTTATTATTCGAATTCGAAAAGATTCAAGTATGTGTGTATATGTGACATGATGGCATAGATCGGATCATTGTGTATATGAACTCTAAGATGGAGGTTGAAATTCAGCCGAGGTGTAGTATAGCAATAAACTGCTTATGAGACTGATATGAGAAAGTAAAGAGATCAGTATTAGAGACACAGTCGAGTGAAAGTTCTTTATCAACAATTATGGAAAAGAAAAGTTTATGTGAATTCCAAAACCACTTTTCTGGTAAAATTTTCGGGGACAAAAATCCCTAAGGGGGAGAATTGTAATAGCCCAATTTTGGGCCTAGTCAGAACAGTGGTTTTAGGACCACAAATACGAAGCCATAGAAATTATTTTAATATTATTTTGGTGTTATAGCATGATTATATAAGTGCATGAAAAAATTGGTGAATTAATTTTAACGTTTGTGAGCTTAATTACGAAAAAAGACTAAATCGCATAAAGGGCAAAAGTTTTGTTTTACTACCCAAATATGTTAAATAGCTAGAGAACCAAAATGAGAGGTCTTTAAAGTGAAAATAGGCCATTTAGGGAGTGATGGTCAGCTATAGGGACAAGGAGAGTTGAAAAGTCAAATTTTGGTGGACATTAGGTGACTTTTTTGGTAATAAAATAAGATAAGGAAAAAGGTTGACATATTTTTCATTTCTTCTTCTTCTTCCACTGAAAAAGGCAGAAAACATGGGGGTTTTGAGAGCTTAAATTTTCAACCACTTATTTCTTTCTCAAGTAAGTGATTTAGATGGTTATTTTTTATGATTTTAGTATTTTTAGAACCCTTGTAGCTTAATCTAGCTAATGGGGGGATTATTTTGCAAAATGGTTGAAAGTCTAGGGTTTTTCCATGTGAATATTTATGTTGTTTGCTGAATTTTTATGGAATAAAATAAGTCATGGTTGTGTAATAAACAACTTTTGTGAAAGAAGTTTGCATGAAAACACCTAAAAATGGCTATTTTGTAAAATTGTAAAATAAGTTGTAAATGTGTGAAATAATTGAAATTGTGAGTTGCTATAGTTATAAAAAGAATTTGGCTAGGCTTGGTAAATGAGGAAATTCGATAAAAATCAATTTACGAGCCTAAGGGCAAAATCATATTTTTTGTAAAGTTTAAAGGCAAAACGGTCATTTTGTCAAATTGTGAATTATAGAATGTTTTAATTAATATAATGATTAAATGAGTGAATTTCATCATGTTGGATCGAGAAAATCGAGATTTGGGCTTAAATCGGAAAGTATGAGGTTATGGACTAAAATGGAGTAATTAGCCAAAATTGCATTCGAGGTAAGTCCGTGTGACTAAATAAACATGTTATTCATGTTATTGTTAATATACTTGAAATCTATCTTGCTATGATGGTATTGAATTTTATGTTGATGATATTGTATATGAGAAAAAGATGCCAAATGTTAATAACATTTATGTAATGATTGAATGCTTGGAAATTTGATGGAATATGATATTCCATTGAAACGAGTCAGTTGGGTGTAAATAATGCAACTACATGGTTATTATGTGTGATTAAATTGATATAACATAAATTTTTTGATTGTGAATATGAGTATGCATGATGAGACTTAACGTGATAAACTCCCGGTTGAACATTTGGAATAGATTTAGATATTCATGCCATGACACTGGATGATATGTGTGCTAGTGTAAGACATGTCTGGGACATGCATCGGCCGCATTATGAAAGCTAGTGTAAGACATGTCTAGGACATGCATCGGCTTTGAGACGAGAGCTAGTGTAAGACATGTCTGGGACATGCACCAGCCTCGAGATATACAAGCTAGTGTAAGACCTGTCTGGGACATGGCGTCAACTTGTTGTGTGTCAGTGTAAGACCTGTCTGAGACATGGCATCGACACCTATAGATGAGAGCCAGTGTAAGACCTGTCTGGGACACAACATCGGCCTCGATATATGAAATTCAGTGTAAGACCTGTTTGGGACATGGCATCGACTTTGATGTGCTAGCCAATGTAAGACCATGCCTGGGACATGGCGTCAGCATCTTATCCCATGTTTAGGGCTATTGAATATCCTCTAGTATTCCAAATGGTTCAATGGGAGATTTATGGTTTATATCAAAATGAGAGAACTTATGATCATATGGTGATTGGTACAGGTACTTACATGAAATTTATGAGATGTGAATTCAATTCATGTTGTATGATTAGTAAGGAATGAATATGAACATATTGAGTAAAACAGGTATGTATGCCAAGCTCATGAGAAATGATTTCAGTTTATAATGCACATTTGGTGGAGATGTAAATAGGTAATTCATGCCTATGAGAATGATTTTGTGATGACCTTATGATTATAGGTCTATACTTATGATGTATGAATATGTATCTTTACCAATGTGGTGAAAATGAATTAATATGGTGTGATAAACTTAGTATCGTAAATTTACACTAAAACAGTTTTGGACAGCAGCCATAGTCCGACTTTGAAAATCCACCAAAAATTGTGGAAATTGAGTTAGAGGCTGAATAAAATATGAAATTAAAGATTAATGAGTCTAGTTTCACATAGAAGAAATAGTGTAAGCAAAGGAGTTTTATATTATGAAATATTTAAATTTTTGTGAGACTGAGTCAGAATGATTTCCAAATCCCCTGTCCCGATTTGGGAAAATCATTATAAATTGTAAAAAAAATAATTATGGGGTATAATTTATATGCTTAGAATTCTTAATGAGTTTATTTTCATGAAAGATAGACAGGAACATCATCCGAGTCTTGTGTTATGAGATAATTAATTTTTAGTGAAGAGGGGTCAGAATAATCGGACAGCGTAAAAGGGGTAACTTTAAGGAATAAACTGTACTAATTGGCCAGACCAAAAATTATGAAAATTTTATGGTAAGAAGATATGTGAGTCTAGTTTCATAAGTTCAGATATAAATAATTTAGTGACTGCGACTCGAGAAAACAACTTGACCTGAACATAGGTAAAAAGGCAATTATGATAGTATTACCCTGAGATCATGTTGTAAGAATTGGTGGAAGCATATTGATAAATTACTTATTATTTTCATACAGTTTTACTAAGCTATAAAGAAGCATATTGATAAATTGCTTATTATTTTCATACGATCTTACTAAGCTATAAATTTTACTCCCTCATTTTCTTTTCTTTAGTGTTGTCAGGTTAGCTCGAGATTGAAGATCGTCGGAGGCAGCATCACACTATCAAGCCATCACCTTTGGAATAAGGAAGCATAAATTAGAAATTTCAAATGAGTGGCATGTATAAGGATCTAGTTTATTGACATGTATTATTATGCTTTGGCCAAATGTATTGACTTATATTGAGTTATATGTATATGGCCATAAGATGTGGCTCATATTGATTATGACTTGTAAATCTAGCTATACTTGTCATGTCTAATGTTTATGATGTGATTATTTTTGTTTGCCATGCATGGTTGATAACATGACATGTGTGTGTTGGATGTATGTTATATGACCAATCGAAATGGTCATAGCCATGTAGTAATTGCATGTTATAAAGACAACGTGATAATGGTTGAACATGAATGCTTGATGGATAAGTTGGTAACCATAGTATAATGGTAAAAGTGGTCATCAAAATTACAAGTCTTATAAACATGAATTAAGGAATCTAAACTTGGTATTGCATGAGTAGATGTATTGCTTGTAAGAGGGCATGTTAATGTTATCAATATATCTTAATAAAGAGTGTTTAATCACTAAAACGATGCCATGATTTGTGGTTTAACATGTATAAGATTGTAAGGGTTTATGGGTAACATGAAGGCTTGGAAAATAGCCTAAGTGTTGACTACACGGGCCGAGACACGGTCGTGTGTCTCAACCGTGTGAGGGACACAGCCTGGAGATGCGAGCATGTAGCCTGGCCGTGTGGTTCGATTTACATGCTGACATCATAAACAGAGAGTTACACGGCCTGAGGACACGGGCGTGTCCCTATGTCTACACGGGCGTGTGACCCTGTTTCATGGGAAAATTTTCTAAGTTTTCATGAAACTTCTCAAAGTTCTTGGTTTAGTCCCAAATCAATCCCGATGAATATTTTGGGCTTCGTAGACCCAAATAAGGGACGACATGTATGTGTTTGAAAAGTTTTGAATTAAAAGAAATTTTATGGCCCGATTTTTGCATGTATGTGTATGTTTAAGTCCGGCAATGCCTCGTACCTTGTCCCGACGTCGGACATGGGTAAGGAGTGTTACAATTATTCATCCTACATTCACCAGGATGTCATCTACCATAGTGTTGACATTCAGGTCTATTAGACCTAGCATTTCCAACGCTCGCTATTGAAGTAGTTTAGGCCTTAGAACCCGAATATTGCTTCCCACGATCTCTGTTGGGATATCCAGCTAAAACATTCGATCGAGTATACAAATCCCTCGATTTCTTTGACGAAGATTGAAATGAATTATTCATCAGCCTTTTTCTAGAATCTCTAGCCTCAAACACAACTTTTCTCATTTTTTTGCTTAACTCTTCGGGTTTTCAAGCTCGGTCGACTATCACAACAAATTCTTTCAACTCTAAAATCTCAACTAACAGTCTAATATCCTTATTCAACCCATCTTCGAATCTCTTGCACATGATGGCCTCGGTGGAAACACATTCTCGAGCATACTTATTGAGCCTAACAAACTCTCGCTCATATTTAGTCATAGACATACAGCCTTATTTCAGCTCTAAAAACTCTTTGTGTTTCTGATCAATGAATCGTTGACTGATATATTTCTTCCTAAACTTATCTTGAAAGAATTTCTAGGTAACTCTTTTTCCCGGTACCACGAATACAAGAGTATTCCACCACTGATATGCCGAATCCCTCAAAAGTGATATAGCATATTTCAAGCACTCATCTGGTGTGCAAGAAAGCTCATCAAATACTTTGATAGAGTTCTCAAGCCAAAACTCTTCTTTCTCGGGATCATCGTCAACATTGGCTCTAAATTCTTCATCGCCTTGTTTCCGAATCTTATCAACTGAAGGCTTGTTTAGTCTTAACAATTCCACACCTTGGGGAGCTACGGGAATCAGTTGGGGGTTAGGTAGGGGTGGAGGATGTTGGGCAGCCGGATTTGTTCAAACAAACTCAGCAAACCACTCATTCATCCTTTGGAAGAAGGCTTCTCTAGCCTCTCCTCTCTGACCAACCATTACTGGTCTACTTTCGGATCGCGCTATCTCTTGGGCGGGAGCCAGTGCATTACTTTCAACGTCATCAGCTATGTCTTGGTTGGGACTCATTTACTATATGAAAGCACAATTTTAAATTATCAAGAGTCGTCACACTATCACAATTTATATATGGCATGTATAGCTAGACTCTAACACATGTTACGTTAGTCCGAGAATCGACTAAATTGTAGCTCTGATACCAATAAATGTAACAACCCTTACATGTATTCAACGCCGAAACAAGATACGAGGCATTACCGGACTTACATCGCAAACAAACATACAAATCAAGTCATAAATTTGGCATCCAAATTAAAACCATTTGTTTTCAATCATAAAGTCCCTAATACAGGCCTATGAGGCCCAAAACATGCTTTGGAAGTGGTTCAGGACTAAACCGATAACTCGGGAAATTTTAACAAAACTTAGAAGATTTTTGCTATGAACAAGGGTCACACGCCCGTGTGGTTTGGCACACGCCCGTGTGGGCAGGCCGTGTAGTCATACACGCCTATGTCCCTAACTCGTATAACTCTCTGTTTTGCAAAGCATGAACAAATTGAAGTCACACGCCCAAGTCACACGCCCATGTGCTAGGTCGTGTGGTTAATTTAACTTTCATAAAATAGGTACAGGCTTCACATGGTCGGGACACACGCCCGTGCTTAAGGCCGTGTCCCTCACACAATTGAGACACATGCCTGTGTCTCTACCAGTGTGCTCAATTCTGAGCATTCTGTTTCTCAAAATTAAGGTGCGAGGACACACGGCCAAAACACATGCCTATGGGGCAGACCGTGTGTCTACTCGTGTGGATAAAATAAAGGTTATTTACCAAGCCATTTGTCACCCTCATTTGCACATACACACCCACAATCTTAATGGCATAAATCATGGCATATTTAGGCAACCAAAACATCCATAATCAAGGTTAGAACATATCATTTCATCATCCACACTCAACATATTTACAACATCATATTTTGCCAAACCAAATCATACCAAACTCGCATTCTACAAGTTCCACTATGGCTACCAATAACATGCATAATTTTACTTATTTTTCCTAGCATACCAATGAGCCAATCTTAACCATTCAACAATAAAACCATTAAGCCACATTCAACTATTTACCAAGCATTTATAAACCATGTCACACAAGAGATAATTGCACATCCATGCATATATATATATATATAAGCTTACAACCAATTCAACCAAAATAAGACAAGTTACATGGCCAAATACCACATCAAGCCTTTGACGATTACAAGCCAATACATTTGGTCAAATTCATGATGACACATATAACAAAATGACCAAGTACCTATACATGCCATATACTTAGAACATTTAAGATCATTGATACCCAAAATGACAGTTTGATAGTGTGATGCGATCTCCAACGATCTCCAATCCGAGCTAGCTCGGTAACACTATAAAATATGGAAAATAAAATGGAGTAAGCTATATAGCTTAGAAAGCTCATATGAAAGAAATAAGCAAACCTTACCAGACATTAACATGCAAGTAATATAACATAAGATAATGTAATTTACCATAATCTCATGATCATAATTCACTTCCATCACAAACTTACTTTGAAATCGTCATTTCACGAATTAATAATCATAAGCTTTAAGTACATACCTGTACCATCTCGTAATAACTTCATACTCATTCCCATCTTTGTCATACCTAATAAACCACTCGGAATAATAATGTTGGTTACTCAGGAAATCTTGCACACAAGGTGCCACATATGTAGTCATTGCTACCTCTATCTCATAACACATATATGCTCGCTCTCGAGCCATTAACGGGTCTGCTCACATAAGTTGTAAGTCAAGACGTAGTTACTCGGTGCTGCTCACACAAGCTGTCAAGTAACCACAACATATGCCAGTATACTCATCCACCAATAGGACGTACAGGACCAGTACCCGGATCACATAACATAAAACCCTAGTGACATGTCACTTGTATCCTAATCTATTCCTAAGGTTCGATTGAGATTTCTTGCTTGCCGAAACTCCATTGAACGTGTCCGTAGAGTCATTTACACAATTTATGAAGTATTAAAGCATTTAAAATACAATTATAATAAAGCTTATTTAACATACAAACTTACCTCGGTCACAAAAACGGCCAAATGGATATATTCGTCAATTACTTTTTTTCCCTGATCTAGACCCGAACTTCGTTTTTCTTGATCTATAATACCACATTTAACTTATTTAATCATCACAATATTCAATTCAGTCCAAAAACATATTATGAAAAAATTTATATTTTTGCCCCTAAATTTTCAACATTTTACAATTTAGTCCCTAGGCTCTTAAAATGAATTTCTTTCAATTTCATCACAACCCAAGCCTAGTCAAATGTTATTTGTACTCATAAAATCCCACGTTTTTCATTTATTCACACTTTTCTACATATTTTATAGACTTTTACAAATAAGTCCCTATTTAACGTTTTTATCGAAAATCACTTTACAAATGTTGTTTAACTAACAAAGAACATGCATTTTCTACCATCAAACATTAAAATACAAACATATTCAATATGGGTAAAATTTTAGACTTTGAATTTCTTTCAAATTAGTCCTTGAAATAGCTAAATCAAGTTACAATGATCTCAAAAATATAAAAATCATTGAAAACGGGACAATAACGGACTTACAATCGAGCTTGAAAGCTTGGCCAAACCCTAGCTATGTCTTCCGTTGAAATTTTCAGCTATGGGGAACTAAATTGAAGAAGATGGACACTTTTTATTTGTTAATTTTGTCTTTATTTACCAAATTACTAAAATACCCTTAATGCATAACTTTAAATTTTTACCTAACCATGTCCATTTTTGTCCATCCTAAAGTATAATGGTATAATCACCATTTAAGGACCTCTAATTAAAATTTCATAACAATTATACACCTTTAACTTATAGAATTCAAGTTTTGCACCTATTGCAATTTAGTCCTTCTAGTCAAATTGGGCACTCAATCGAGAAAATTTCTTAACGAAATTTTCACACAATTATTCTATCATGCTGTAGACCTTAAAATAGAAATAAAATAAATATTTTTACTTCAGATTTGTGGTCTCAAAACTATTGTTTCGATTTGACCGAAAAACAGGCTGTTACAGATATGGCATCATAGTTTTGTGATAGAATGATGTTGTTTTGGTATAAATGAGATGATTTTAAATGGAATATTGGTTAGGAGAACTAGGTTGATTGAATTGGTATATTTATATGTGGTTGAAATATGTTTAGGTCCATTTAATGTATACACAAATGAAGTAATTATTGGCCAAGGTTTTGTTTTAAAATAGCTTGTTTTAAGGTTTATTTTTGGATCACACAGCCTAGGAGATGGGCTGTCACATGACCATGTGACACACACGGCCTGGCTACACAATTGTGTGTCACTTATTATTTTAGGTGTAAGTATCACACGGCTTAAGACACAGCTGTGTGTATCAAGTTAGTGAATTACACGGTCTAGAACACGGCCTGCGACAGGGGTGTGTGACACAAATCAGAGAGTTGCACGGCCTGGCACATGGCTTATGGCACGACCGTGTGACCTAAATCAATGAGTTACACGATTTAAGACACGGGCTAGGACATGGTCGTGTGTCCCATTATTCAAACACTACACAATCCGGGATATGTCACACGACCTAGCTACAGGGCCGTCTGACCCCTGTTTTCTAAATTTTCAACTTTTGCTCAGACTTTTTGAATTGTTTTTAATTAGTCCCAATTTGATCTCGAACTATTTTTAAGGCTTCGAAAGCTTGATTTAAGGCCTAAATGTGTATGTTTGTTGGGTTTGTAATGAGTTTTAATTAATTAATATTAAATAGCATTATTAAACTATTTTGATGCTAACTGTTCTGATTTTTATGGTAATGCTCCGCAACCCTAGACCGGTGACGAAAACGGGTTAAAGGTGTTACAAACCTGATAATATAGATTAGTCAAAATGGGAAGATCTTGATGAGAAGGCCATGTCTACAATTCAGTTGTGCCTCACAAATAGTGTATTGTAGGAGGTGTTGATGGAGAAAATGACATCTGCCTTGTGGAAAAGGTTAGAAACCCTTTACACGAAAAAGTTTTTGGCTAACTAATTGGAGTTGAAACAACGGCTATACATATTTCGTATGGACGAAGGTAAGCACCTTAGAGGTCACATCAGTCAATTTATTACTCTTTTGAATGATTTAAAGAACGTTGAGGTTCGGATTGATGATGAAGATCAGGTTATACTATTATCGTGCTCTTTACTCCCTTCATATAAGTTTTTCAAAGAGGCCTTGATTTATGGTAGAGATAAACTCTCATTTGAGGATGTGAAGGGTCACTTGTTGAGTAAAGACAAACCCGACAATGAGTTTGGTTCGGATAGCAAGTGAGATAGGCAAACTTCAATTTTGGTAGCATCAAGGAATCAGGACAAGAGATGTCGTTACTGTAAGAAATTAGGTCACGTTAAGGCAGATTGTTATAATCTACGAAATAAGAGGGCTACTAAGAGTAACGATAAAGAATTAGTTGATGCTAATTTGGCCTGCGACAAGGGTGATGATTTGTTATTGGTGTCTACGACCGAAAAGTTTAAGTTTACATTCGAGTGGATTCTGGATTCGGGGTGTTCTTTACACATGTGTCCCAACGGGGACTGGTTCTTCACATATAGATCAATTGAAGGTGGTGTGTATGGGGAATGGCTCATCTAGTAAGATAATCGATAAATGTACCGTTCAGATCAGGATGCACAATGGAATAATCAGGACACTGTCATATGTCAAGAATGTACTTGATTTAAGGAAGAATCTTATCTCCTTGAGTATGTTAGATTCGAAGAGTTGTAGAATTAACATCGAGTCAAGCGACATTAAATTATCTCATGGGGCTCTCGTTCTGATGAAAGGTTAAAAGACTAATAGTCTTTATGTTCTGTAAAGTTCAACGGTGACTAGCAAAACAACAAGTCCTTCATCTGTTTCGAAGTCAGAGTTGACTCATTTGAAGTAGAGGCAATTTGGTCATAAGAGGGAAAAAGGTATTATCATTTTGAATAAGAGAAGTTCTCGTTTGGGTTCAAGATTTGGAAAGACAAAGCACTGTGTTCGTGGAAAACAGACCTGAGTCAGTTTTGATTTAGTAGTGTACAAGTCAAAGACTAGAAGTCTTTCGATTTCAAAGTTCAAGCACGACTTGGACTCAGTTAATATCTTGCAAAGTTTAAGATAGGCCAGTGGCAAGCTCGGCAAAGAAAGCATTGTGGAAATACAAGTCAATGTGGAGACTTGTGGAAATATGTCTCGCATTTCAACCAAAACAGTGAGTAACGTTGCAACGAGGGAAGACTCATCGTCTCTACAAGCAGACAACATCACGACGAGAAGAAGACTTTCGTCCCGATGACGCGATCTTTCTTCGTTTCGATGAACAAACTCTACGTCATGACAAAACAACGTGTTCCTCAAGTTTCATGGTTTTCTTCTTTTAGTTCAACTTTGTTTTAATTTCCTACTTCAACTCTAATTAACCTAGGGATATTCTAGTCATATAAGCTATAAATTTCAGCCTATATCGAGGCCCTTTTCTACCATAGAAAGATTAACCTATAACAAATTTAAGTATTAACTTTTACAAGCTTTCTTTAAAGGTTCTTATTTTCGGGTTTCCGGGTTTAATTTTTATCTCTATCTTTGTACTCTTTATTTTTTGCCAATTTAATGAAATTATATTTATCCATGATTTTTTATCTTTTTTGAATGAGTTTTTCTATGTAAAAGTTCTATGTTCAAATTTTTCACACAAGTTTATCTGGTACAATTGATTCAATCGCTAAACAAAAAAATAATGAAATAAATAAGTAAAAATTCATTAAAAAACTAAATAAATAATTATCCCATACATAAACCACCTCGAAATTTGTTTGTCAATGGTTGGCTATTGTTTTAATAGCCTGCTTTGTCCATAGACTTGACTCAGAATTCCATTTGTCGGTAGTTTCCTTTTTCCATCTCAATAAATAAACGATCCTGATTTAACATTCCGTCGTCGTTTCTTGTCTTTGGTGTCAACTTTTGAAATTTGATCTCCAAGGCATGTCATCATTATTAAGAAAAAACTAGAAAATGGACACCACGCTTAAAAAGATCCATCTTATAAAAAATAGGTTAATTCCATAATATGTCCTCAAATATTATCTAAATTTTAAATTAGTCTTTAAATTTTAAAGCGTTCTAATTAAATTCTTAAAGCATCAATATTATATCAATCAGGTCCCCTTGTTAGTTTAATCAATAGCTTGAACATCAGTTGTTGTATCAAAATTAGCATAGAATATACTTAAAACATGCGGATCAAATTGTAAACTTATATATCTACTAAATAAACATGTTAAAAATATAAATATTAAAAAAAATTGTTGGTACTTTCTAATTTTTTCCCCTTTTTAACACATTAAATAAAAAAATGTTAAGTAATAGATATAAACATGTTTATAATTTGATTCATATATTTTAAATATATTTCACGTCGGTTTGAGTAGAAGAAATAACTTGATTTATACAATGATTAAGTAAAAGAAAGAACTTGATTTATACAATGTTAATAATTTAATGATCCAATTAAAATGTTTTAGGCAACTGTATAAAGGAGTTAACTTAATTCCTCTCTCTAATTTGTAAGGTAAAAAAATTAAAATATTTTTGAATTTTAAAAATTAACTGGTAAAAATATTATGGAGTCTCTTGTACTAGGAATTAAATTATATTTTACCCTACTACTAAAAAATAGGCAAATTAGTCCTTGTATATTTGATCAAAGAGTAAATTAGTTATTCTGATAAAAATTTTATCCATTTCTATTGTTAAAACTGATCTTTATATGTCAAAATGCTAATTTTTAACATTAGAAATGAATGAAATTATTAGAAAAAAAAAAGACTTTTTACTCTTTGATCTAATGTACAAAAACTAATTTACCCATTTTTTAATAAAAAGAGATAAAATGTGATTTGACTCCTAATACAAGGACCTACATGGTACTTTTACCGAAATTAATTTGAAGTCCTTTGTTAGAATTAACCCAAGAAATCACAAAACGCAACCGCATTAAGGAAGGTGTGACGTACCAAAGAAGAGCCAGAAGCGCGAGGGAACGAGCTACCGTAGTCCTTTCTAATATTGCAAAATTCCTTCACACCCGCCCAAATTTGACCTTTTTAACTTTAATCTCCTTTTCTTCTCTTGCTCTAGCAATTTAGATCTAAATTTTAATATCCAAAAAGAGAACAATTTCATTTTCATTTTTCAATTTTCAATTTTTACTTTTTCATGGTATATTCAAAAGTTTTAATGTGAAAGGTTTTAATTAACTCGTGGAGGATAACCAGCGGCTGAGTCAAAGAGGCTATGGCAGGAACGAGTGACTCAGTTTCTGTCAAGGTTCCTTACAAGAACTTAAGGAAAGATTCGGAGGTTGAAATGATCGACGATCCATATCATCGTCGGATCGATCTAAATTCGTCTCCTGGCTCTCCTTCAACTTCTGCTTCGCCGCCTTCGGCTAGATTTCCCAACGGAAACTCTAACTTATCGTCGCCGATCCACGTTAGATCTAAGGATTGTAGCTTGATAACTCTCGCTCTTAGTTGTACGATCGCCGCCGGGGTTCAATTTGGTTGGGCTTTGCAACTTTCGCTCTTGACTCCTTACATTCAGGTCCTTTTTTTGTGTGTGTTTTCCCTTATACTTTTTATATTTGTAAGTAACGGAGAAAATTAGGTTATTTACTATGCATGTTGTTAATTTTGAACTCTGTGCAATGTGTTTGAATTAGATCAGTGTTATTATTAGATGGCATGTTGTGCTTTTCTTTTGTTAATTTTAAGAAATAGAAATAAAAGAATATCAGCGCGAAGTACTCTTTTGTTGGTATTTTTGAATCATCAATTAGAAAGTACACACTGCAATACTTTTTCTTTATTGTTTAGTCGGTAATTTGCCTAATTTTCATGGATTTTTAGAAAGAATTTTGGGTGCAATTACAATTTGGAAAAGAAAGATTATGGCGTGAGAGAAAAACTCTTTATATAATTTCCTTCTATTTCTTCTCATAATTTCTAGAAATACTTGTCATTTTTAACATATCATAAAAGGCCCTCGCAGTATTTGAAAAGGAAAAAAAAAAAGAAAAAAGAAGAAGCTAGAATGCTTTTGCTTTGTTGATTATTGGCGTTCTTCTGAGAAAAAAAGAAAAAGTATGGCCATTGTTCGAAGAACATGTTTTAATCATAAAGTAATTCTCAAAATATTTTGTCAAACTGGGTAACATTATCTTTGTATTTATTTATTTTTTATTAGCCTCAGCCTTAATTCCTTTTCAACTGCTCTGAGCTTCTCTTGAGCTTATGGTGCTTTTCCCTTGTTGTTTGACCACTCATATTGGCTGATTCATGCAGACACTTGGAATAGAGCATGCTTTTTCTTCGTTCATTTGGCTCTGTGGTCCAATAACTGGTCTTGTGGTAGGTGATGGGAACCATATTACATATAGCTTTATATTGATGCCCTGTTCATTATTATGGTGGTGCAATAATTGATGTAAATGATTACACTCAAAAGATTGCTATCTTTATATGTGATCTATTGAGTTGTTTTTATTTTGATCTTAGGTTCAACCTTGTGTCGGTATTTGGAGTGATAAATGCACTTCAAAATATGGAAGGAGACGGCCTTTTATCCTTGCTGGATCACTCATGATCTCTCTTTCTGTAAGCATTGAAGTGTTACATAATTCATTCTTATATACTATGTTTCTGGGTTTTATATCTGCTAAACTAAATTTTGTAATTTAGGTGATAATAATCGGATTTTCTGCAGACATTGGATACATTTTAGGTGATACGAAGGAGCATTGCAGGTACCATTTTCTGCTTTGATTTCTTCTATTCTTTTCTAGCACACCCTCTCTCCAAAAGAAAAATAGAAAGATATTGACCAAATAATGTATGCAATGCAGTACATTTAAAGGTACACGAACAAGGGCGGCTTTTGTCTTTGTTATTGGATTCTGGATGTTGGATCTTGCTAACAATACAGTGCAGGTAAGCCATCCATGGTGATTTTTTCTTACTTTCAAGTTTGCTGTTGTATAAGTTTGTGAATGATAGAATTTTTATTTTCTTAGGGACCAGCTCGTGCCCTTCTGGCTGATCTATCAGGTGAACTTCTTTCTTAAGAAAATGGAAACAATTTAGTCTGTACATGGTAACATTGTGACGTTTAGTTTTGATGCCTCTAATTTACGAGGTTGTATAATTTTACACTTGTTTGATACTGTGCATGACAAGATGCTGGATGACAGGTCCTGATCAGCACAATTCTTCAAATGCCATATTTTGCTTATGGATGGCTGTTGGAAACATCTTGGGGTTTTCGGCTGGTGCTAGTGGGAATTGGCATTGGTAAAAATGTTTCCACCTGTTTTTACTGTGATGAAACAAAAAATTATGGAGACACAAGTTTTCTGTGTCATCTTATACTGCATTTAAATTTTGATCTAATCCTTATAAATGATCTCAATACAGGTGGTTTCCTTTCTTGGAAAGTAGAGCTTGCTGTGAAGCCTGTGCCAATCTTAAGGCAGCATTTCTTGTCGCTGTTGTAAGTAGCATTATGCATTGAAGTTTCACAAGGATAAATCTCTGTAGGATGTTATAGTGATATTCACCTCCTAAGTAGTGCTTTCAGTACCCTTTTTTTTTTTTGGTCAATTTATGGCTTGAATCATGGTACGTCACTTAGACATTGTTATCGATTCTTTAGACAAAGTATGCTAAGATGAGCATGACATTTACTGTGATTGAAACTATTGATCCGAAATTCCATTTTCTTTGCATTTTGTGGACCACTAGTTTAATTTATCAATATCATGCTGATTCAATGAGCTACAAAAATCATTTTCTTTGTTCATGTATTTTCAGGAGTTGACCTAGAAATAGTTATTGATGCTACTGTATAAGATTAACAATGAAGTTGTTGTGTAGATTCTCTAATATATTTGAGTTTGTTTGAATGCTAATTTTGAGCATTCTGCGGTTGCACATGTTTCCTGACACTTAATTTGATGCCATCCTGTATGAGTTCAAAAAATCATTTGGAATTTGTGCAGGTATTTCTCTTCTTTTGTACTGCTGTGACTATATTGTTTGCTAAGGAGGTTCCGCTTCCACCGCCAGCAAACAAATCGACCCATATATCTGATTCTGCACCTTTGTTGGATGATTCCACACAAAATGGTTTTCAACACTCAAATTCAAAATCTGATGTGTCCGCTGTTGCCAATGCTAACAGAAGCACTGCTGAAAATGGATATGAGCGAGTGTCAAAATCAAGACATGCTAACTCGAAAGATACAAATGTTCAAAATGAAGTTTTCAGTGATGGGCCTGGAGCCGTATTGGTCAACTTATTAACCAGTTTAAGGCATTTACCGCCTGCAATGCACTCGGTTCTTATTGTTATGGCTCTCAGTTGGGTAAGTCTCAACAATTTGTTCTCTGCATTACATTTGATTTTTGAATTGCCATTGAGCCTATTATCTGTTGATTGATAGTAGACAGTTAAGGGTTGTTAGCATTTGTCTGATAGTTGCCTTCAATTTCACAACCCTTTCCTTTCCTTTCCCCCATGGGAAGCAAACATTAATTATTGTTGTTTTCATGTCTATTTGTATCTCATTTGCAGCTTTCCTGGTTCCCATTCTTTTTATTTGATACGGATTGGATGGGAAGAGAAGTATACCATGGTGATCCAAAAGGGAATGCTGCTGAAATAAAGTTGTATGATCAAGGTGTCAGAGAAGGTGCATTTGGTTTGCTATTAAATTCTGTAAGAACTCAAAATTGAGCACCAATTGCTAGTCTTTAGATTTTTCGTTCTTTTGCTCCATCTGTGGCTTTAATGTAATATATTGTTCCTTGATGGCTGTAGGTGATTTAATCTCTTCTTTACTCATTTAAAAAAGTTTTTATATTTCTGTTAAATTTTGGTGTAGGTTGTTCTGGGGGTTAGTTCGTTCTTTATTAGACCTATGTGTCAACGGATGGGGTCAAGACTTGTTTGGGCAACAAGCAACTATACTGTGTTTGCCTGTATGGCCATTACAGCTATCATTAGTTTGGTATCTGTCAAAGAATATACTCAAGGGATCGAACATGTAATTGGTGGGAGTGCAGCAATCAGGATTGCTGCCTTGGTTGTTTTCACCCTTCTTGGCTTTCCTCTAGCTGTATGTATCAAATGACTGGGAGTAAATTTCTATATCCTGCCATTTTTGTTTGAAAAACTGATGCACTTTTTAAAAACTAATTTGTTTTTTTCTCTTTGTTCTTGTAGATTACCTATAGTGTTCCATTTTCTGTTACAGCAGAGTTGACTGCAGATTCTGGTGGTGGCCAAGGTTTATATCTCAATTATCTTTTCTAGTGTGTTTCTGCTTTATACAGTTGCCAAATTTGGAAAATGTTGTAAGAATCTGCATGTTTTTTCAGGATTGGCAATTGGAGTTTTGAACCTTGCAATTGTCATTCCACAGGTACAGAATTAGACATGTTGGTAGATATTGTTCTTGCTACTTCAGATGATTTCTTTTTTTCATAGTTCATATGGTCTAACCTAAATTGAGTTCCAAATATCTGGGTATTTTGAGTGCCTTGTATTTAAAAAAGTTTGTATTCTGGTGATATTTTGGGTAAATAAAGCGAAATGTTGATTGTATTGTAAATTGAAACTTGTATTGTGTGTTCTCAGTTAGTCCATTTTAGTAAAAGCTGAATTTTAATGTATTATTGAATATTGATTTTATCAGATGATTGTATCTCTTGGTGCGGGTCCATGGGATGCTCTATTTGGTGGAGGAAATATACCGGCCTTTATTTTGGCTTCCTTCTGCGCTCTGGCTGCAGGGGTTATTGCAACTCTTAGGCTGCCTGATCTGTCAAGTTCCTTCAAGTCATCTGGTTTTCATTTTGGATAAGGATTAAAATGGCCTACATTGGGTGACCACCACTCTGTATATTATACTTGGCAACCATGAAAATACTGCCATTTGTTTTCAGGGGATGGCTCTAACATGATTTGTAGGTATATTTTTCATATTAAAATCTATGCATATTATGTATCCAGATTCATTCATTCCCCCACTTCGCTGGTACATGTACTTTATGCAGAGTGTAAATTTCGAGTTAGCATATTGAAAAATATATACATTATCAGGATTATCGGTGTCTTATGTACTTTGGTAGCTATACTTGCCTTTCTCACATCATAAAGATCGTTTCCTTTGTTTCTCATTGTTATTGTCATTTTCTATTTTCTAGAATTGTAGCCTGATAAAAAGTTTAGAGGGCCCCATTATCATCAAGCAGTAGCCGTTTATGATGTGGATGATTTAACAGCATATACATCTAGCTTGTTCGGTTCTGCAAGTTTTATGTCTGGATTCTTGACCGCTTCTGTGTGTGTGTAGCGATGGCGTTATTATGTTGAGCATCCACTTGCTTCATAGAATAGATGTAGCTCTTCTTTCTGTTTTAAGTGGGCAAGCATACAGCAGCTGTTTAGGGGCTGGCATCTGTGGATGACATGTGATGATGTGCAGACCTGAGCTTGCTACCTAACAGAAACAGCAGGCTTCATTCTGTAAAAGGTGGAATGTCTTCTTCCCTGATTCCCCACTTAACTCTGACAGTTTCTAGACGTGTCCTTAAACCAGGTTTGGTGCACTTCTCAACCAGCTCCTTGTAATTAAAATTTTTCACTGGCCTCAACGCCTTTGGTTTTGAGAATATACTTCCGTTTTTATAAATATTTACAGAAATATTCTTTTGCGGAATTCTTATGAGAACTGATAAAACATACTGTATGCAACTATTTTCCTGTCTGAACAACTAATACTAGGACGACTGTGCCTTAGAATTTGCTTGCTCATACTATGTAATAGGTTTGGGGTTAGGAAGAGGGACTTAGAATAGATTTCTTCTTTGCAAGCAATGAAATGGTAGTTTGAGTATCAAATAAAAGCGCTATAATGACATATAGAATAAGCATATGAGCTAGCCTAGTCTCTTAATTATTTATTGGAGTTATTTAGTCATGTCTAGAGCTGGCAAACGGGTGGGCTTATTTCGGGCTTGGATTTTTTTGGTTTGGATTTTCTTGGGCTTGGATCTATTATGAGCTCAAATTTTTTTGAGCTTGGGTCTTTTCAGCTTAGGATTGTTTGGATTCAGGCTCGTATCTAGTCGGGCGGGCTTTAATGGATTCAAATAATTTTAAATTTTATATGCTATAAATATTTTAATTTGGAATATAATAATTTATTTTGGCTTTATACGATGATAACATAATTCAAATTTGTCTTACAAAAAGGATAAATTATATATATTTAATAAATTTATTTTGTGTAAAATAATTAAAGTGATTATTGTATGTAAATTTATCATTTTATGATATTATATGAATTAACAAAAATATCTTTTATTGTTTATTATTATATTATATTGACAATTGAAAAACTTTTTATCTTTCTTATTAAATGTATAAACTTATTACTCATATTCTAAAATATTTATTTCAAAAATCAAATATATTATATTAATTGCAAACTTAAATAATATACTCATTATTACTCAAATTCAAAATAAAATAATAGTTTCAAATCTAAAATAAAATGAAATAAACTCAATATCCAAATACAATTTGTAATGGTTGAAAGCTTTAGTCAAAAATTAATGTAATAAAATTAATATTTTATTGAGATAATATTTTTTAATAATATTTTATATATTGCGAGTTGTAATTATAAACATGTATTTTAATATACTAAATTACACATAATTATTAATGTTGTATTTGTTTATTGTAACCTTTAATTGAATAATAGTTGTATATATTAATACTTATAAAATATATTATTTTATTGTATAATATTGTATCACATACTACCATAGAGTAGGACATAATATATTAGTAATTTATATATATACATTAATAATTAAACGTTATAATATCATGTAATATAATTTTTATGTTATTCTATAATGCAATAGTAACACATCATATATATTAATTATTATCATATATTATTGTTTATATATTATACTGGTTGAAATATGCTTTAATTCCTTATATTTTTCATACATTTGAAAGTTAGCTCTCCTACTATATTATATAATGATATATCATATCATATAGTTTATAAAGTATTAATAGTTTATGTATGTGCATCAATGATTAAACATTATAATATAATGTAATATTATATCTTTGATTATAATATATAATATAATAATAATTATACATAAATATTATTATACTAGTTGAAATATGCTCTAAGTCTCTATATTTTTCGTACATTTGAAAGTTAGGCTTCCTACATTATTATATCATATCATGTAATATATTAATAGTTTATATATATACATCAATGATTGAACATTAATATAATGTAATACTATATCTTTATTATAATCTATACTATAATCGTAGTTATATATGTATTAATATTTTTAGTAATAGTTATATATTATAATATTATTTTATGTATTAGTAATACTAATAAATTATAATACTAATGATTAAAGTTGAGCTTTCTTGGTTTTTTTTTTTATCAAATTTATTTCAAGCTTGAGTAAGATCAATATCGAATTCGAGTATATTATGGGTTCAAATTCTGTCGGACTCAGAATTTATTATAAGTTTAACACTTTGTCAGGCTCAAATCATTAAAGGTGAGTATTCGGACTCGAGCTTGTTTTGCCGGCTCTAGTCATGTCGGATCTTTATTTGTATGGTTGAATGGTAAATGCAATTTGTAATGCCATTGCCGTGTAAATGCTGAATTATTTCAATGGTAGCATTCTCAGAATATTGACAAAATAGTACTGCTTTGGTTTGTTTATTTATTTATTTTATTGAGGAAACCATTCATTTGTAGTAAAGTTTGGCTAACGAAGGTGACTGATTTCAGCTTTAGAAATAACTCGTTGAATGCTACATTTCATGTTAAGGGAAGAGTTGTTTGACTGACAAAAAAGGTGAGTTGGCTTTTCTCGTGTATATTATATATCCTTTGATTAGGTTAGGTCTTGTTGTAGTTTCTCAGAAAAAAAAAATTGAATTTAGTTATTATCATTATTTGTTACTACCTTTGGATACCTTTTATAATATCATATCACTATAATAATATTATAAATTTATTGTAAATTCGATTTTTTATCTTTTACTTTTTATAAAAAAGTTTCATTTTCAACAATTAAAATAAACTATAAAGTATCATCTATTAAATTAGATTTTTATAACAATCATTTCTCTCAAATTTTAATGAATTTAGTTCTATTATTAGTGAGATAAAAATAATAAATTTTAATTAAGATATTTTTTAATAAAATATTTAAATTTTACATAAAAATATATTAATTATATTTATCAATAAAAATATTATTTAATAAATGAAAGTATATTAGTAAATTTTATATATCATTTAAAATAAAAATAAAAGTCAAATATTATTTAAATATTAATTGTTGTTATAGATAATAGAAATTCTATGATATTTGTACATAAGAAAATCACATTTAGAATATCTAACATATCATAAACAATGAAATGGAAAGTTTTGAACTAACAATAATAACACATACGCAACATGTATGAAATTAAAATTAAAAAAACAGTTCAAATTGTAAGTAAAAGGAAATTTTAATAGATAAATATATCATATTAAGAATATTAAATGCATTCCAATTATTTATTATGGTATTGTTATTTTTTTGAGCTAGTATCGAGTTTATTTGTAACATCAACTCAATCAATGACATTATTAATATATACAAATGATGTGGATGAAAACATTTATGTAATAATATTAATATGTATAAAAATGTCAAAATAAAGCTTTGATTAAAAAATAAAAAGATTTTATAAATGTTGGTGGCATGGAGTCAAAGCTCATTATATAATCTTTTATTAGTTTTATTAAAAATATAAAAAAAAAACAAAAGTATCATTATAATAATATAAATTATTTTCTTTAATTGAAATGGTGATCGATTGACTTGTAATATTAAATTCGTGACACTTAAAAAATAGTATAAATAACAACTTATCTATAATAGTTAAAATCTTGAGAGACAGATAAAGTTATTATAGAGAGAATTGATTGCATAATGATTCGGTATTAATTAGAATTTATATTTAAATTCAATTATATATAAAAATATAGATTTAGATTTTTAAACTGCTTTTAATATACTCTGTGCGGTTGAACTTTGGAATTAATTATTTTAAATATTTTATTGAATTAATTTTAAATATATATATATTTAAAGACTAATTCAAAGAAGCTTTTATAATATATATATATTATATTTCAAATTTATATTAAAGTTGAAAGGATTTGAGTAATAAAAATCAAAATTGACAAATTTAATGGGGATATAAATGATAAAATATGTGCATTATAATTAGGATTCATTTTGATATTTATTTATGATATTCAAATTTATTTAGATATTTTAAATGCACCATCAAATAGATATTTAATAAGTTCAAGAATTTAAAAAATAATTATGTAAACAAGTTTATGATGCGTTATTATATACTTATATTTGGAATTTAAATTCATTATTTAAACAAAATATTTTACTTGAAAAAGAAAAACAGAAAATTAAAGTCCTTTCTGATTTATGCCGAATCCAAGAAGTATTAGAGTTGAATGGAAAGGATGTGATAGGAATGGGCCACACCACGACCATGATAAATAAATTTAATAAAAAAAGAAAAAAAAAAGTGGAGGAGTGTGGTTGAGAAATCACTATCAAGTTACATAACATATTCCCTTAGGCCCAGAAATATTGAAATAAAAAGGCAGAGAGGTGGGCAGGTAACGTCGTGAAGCACAGATCAGCACATGGGATTGCAAAGCTGAAGCTCAAACCCCCCCCCCCTTTTAACACAACCTATATCCCATGTGTTTTCCCAACGTTCACCTCTTCTGTTTTATTTATTTTGGTAATCTCTCTTTTTCTTTTTCTTTTATATTCCGATGCATAAATCATTCTTTTAATATTTACTGAGTTTAAATGGAAAAATGGAAATGGGGGGAGATGAGAGAAAAGGGTGAGGAACATGGAATGGATCCTCCACCTCACACACACTTTGAAAGTTGGGGCCATGGTTGAGTTCAGATTCCAGCTAATAAAGTCATGGTGAAAGGCAGCGAGTGTGAGAGTAGCTTTTGTCTTTGCCCAAATTTTTTTATTATTTTTCTTCAGCAACTGCAATATTTAGAATATTAATGGAACCCACCAACAATACGCAGATTGGCGGATGGGGTCCCAACTTCCCTTCCTTTCTTTAGGTTACAAACAGCTAACCACAACATGTATTGCCTACGTCCACTTAACATCAACCATGAATTCTTCCCATGCATATTTATATATATATGGATGACCACTCCAACATCTATGGCCTTTGCCTATCCCTTTTCTTTCATTTGTATTTCTAAAACTTATATAGATCAAAACAACATAGTTTGTAAAATCAAATTCACAGTTGCCTCAAGACCTCCATCTTGGTTATAATGATTGAGACATATTTCAATATTGTTTTATGGTGTTAATATGAGGTTTAACCTAGTTTGTTTATGTTTTCCATTAAAAATTAACATCTCAAAATTTATATTCGGTTTGAGCTTATTAGGGTTTAAGGGATATGTGTAATAATGAACCAAACAATTTTATTTCGAATTTGAAAAGATAAATCCAAATTAAAACTTAGCTTAACATGAATTAGTCTCAAAAAGTTAGAGCAAGAAATGATTTCAACTTCAAACAACTCAATATGATATGAACTTAATATGACTCAATCCAAAGAACTCAACAAATAAACTCAAAATAACATAAAACTCAACACTGATTCAAGCTCAAAATAACTAAAAATAAAATAAAACTTAAATTAACTTGACCCAAACGGAGTAATTTAAAAATTTTGGTTTTAAATTTTATATTGTTGTCAAACTATGAAAAATTAAAATGAAAATGATTATGATGTTATAAAATAAGAAATAAGTAAATTTAAATAATATTCAAATTTGTTAATATTACGCAGTACTTTAAATAACATATCTTCACGTTATTGTTATTATTTTGGTATTAAAAAACCAATTTAAAACATAATAAAATAATTTATAGGAACTCATTATTAATATTGTTAGTATTATTTTTTTATAAAATATAAAATGTAAATACTTTTTAATCAACCAATATAAATTGTTTATAAAGAATAATGAATTTAAATATATAAATATTTTATAATTTGATAAACTAATTTTTATGAAATGTCATTTTGTTTGAAAAGGGCATTAATCAAGGGAAAGAAGAGAGGTGAAATTGTGTGAGTGAGGACGACAGAAGCTTTTTCAAAACGTCAAGATCAAAACCCTGAATCTAAAGAGAAGAAATTGACAGCCAATTTCATCATCTACGAATTTTACCACTTGAGGGAAATGAAAAGCAAAATCTGTCCATTTTTCTTTCTGTAAAATTAGCAAGTGAAAGGTGGAATAGGAGAATGTCAGAAAATTTTACCAAGTTAAAATTTTGCACACTTCCTTTTCTGTAATTGTGAAGTCAGAATATTGCAACAGTATTTTCAGGCCAAGCTCCTCTTCTACCACGAATACATTCTCTGTGTTGTGTAAGAATGTGGTAAAATGAAATTTCATCGTTACTGTATTTACGGACATTCTGTGCTACTTTGGTCAAACTAGAATTTTACTGTAAGGGTATTTACTCACTTCCACCCTTCCACTGTCTTTAATTTACAAACTTTTGGTAAATAAATTAGTTACCACAACAAGTCTTTGCTTATTTGGAAGTCACAAGTGCTTCTAGTTTTCTTTCTATTTGATTTAATAAAAGGTGTTAGTATTATTTATCTACTTGTGTTCCGAGATGATTGGTCTATATGGGGCATTTTATATAGTCAGTCATAAGGGTAAAGAAAATGTCAAAGCTAAGGGGATTAACTTGTGGCTACATGAGAGTAAACCTACACTTGACTTGTTTTCGGTACCTTCTAAATATACATCCTAAAGATTAGTAAATATTAAGGTTGAGCCAAGGGATGGCAATACGACCGGATTGAGTGTTTTTTTTTTTTTCGATAAATATTAAATTTATACATAATTTTTAGTTTAATGTATGATTTTATATATAAACTTGAATTATAGTTTATACATATGTATAAAATTTTAATTTTAATTCAATTGTACACAATTAAAAAAAATGAGTTCATACATTTATTTTTATATTAGATTAATATAATTGTTTCTGGATACAATATATCAATGTAAACGGGCACTAATTCAATAATGTTGTTAGTGATTTGAGAAAATTAAATCAAATCAAAATTTTATATATAAAATTACACAAAATCAAAGCTCATGTATGACATTACATATTAGATAAAAGTTCATGTATAATTTTAATATTTATCCTTTTTTTTCACTTTAATGTCTTTTTTTTTTTTGTAAATTCTAAAATACATTTTATAAACTCATAAAAAATATAATTAAAATACATATAATATATTTAAAATATTATAAATTTTTTTAAAAGATCTAGTTAAAATAGTTGTAAAGTTAAAGAAGATATTTTGGTTAATTTTTTTAGGCAATATTTGATTCACTATTAATGCATAAGTCTTATGCACTATCAATTATTAATAAGATGATACATCATTATGATGTAAAATATAAAATTGAAGGATTTAAAAATAAATATAAATAATATTATTTAAAAATAAATATTAATTATAATGGTTAAATATAAATAAATACAAAAATATCAAACCCAAAATTTGAAACCCATAACACAGAACTCAAAATTTGAAATCCAAAATTAAAAAATCAAAACTTAAAACCCAAAACTTGAAAGAAAAAAGAAAGTTTAATATTTAAAAGTCATTCATTTTTTTTACACCAGTAATGATATATTGTCTTATTATTAACTAATGGTAAATGAGACTAATGCATCAATAGTGTATTGCATATTGGTCTCTTTTTTAGAGATAAATCGGTACATGAATCTAATCCAAATATGATATTTTACATTGAAAATTCACGGTTGAGCTTGAAATATTCAATTATTTTCCCATCCAACAGTGAAAAAGGAAAAGAAAATCTCCAGCAAATCTGGATAAAGAAAATTAAAAAAAAAAAAAAGTAGGTTTCTAAAACGAAAACCAACCCTTGTTGAAAAAAATAATTTATGGAAGCATCTATGTCTAATCATAAGAGTATAAGTTTGTTTAAGTTAGGAAGTTTCTGATTTGGGATTGATCATTGCACCCGAATCTTGCTTTAGCATGGATTTGTGGGAAACATTTTATTTAACTTTTTTCTTTTTCTCTCTTAATTTTGGAAAATCAGAAGATTAATTGCACCACATTTTAATTTAATATTAGAATCCTATTAATCACATCTTATCATTAGCTTGGATGTCACGTGGAGCGTGCCCAAAACATGTGCTCCAAAATTTTGATGATAGATTATTATTATTATTTTTTTATCATGACATATTTAAATTATTTCTGTAGATAATTGATTCACATATTTTAATTGTACTTCACAGTTTTAAAAATTCACATTTAAATAAAAATTCGAATTTCAAAACTTAAAAGAGTAATGACATAACATGAAATGAAATGAGTGAATGGACGATGTATAGGGTGGGAGTGGGGGATAGAGATGGATAAAGGAGGGGCTCAAAGACAAAAAAGAGACCAGCTCCTGTACTTGTAGGGTTCCTAACAAGAGGTGTTTTGCTTGGGCTTTTAAAACCCCCTCTTATTTATTTACTTATTTTGTTGTGGTGTTTCAATTTCAAAGAGAGAGAGAGAGAGATGAAAAGGGGATAGAGGATGGGAAAGAAGCTTTGGTCCTAAAGCACGATGGGTGTTGGTGGGTTAGGTAGCAACCTCTGCCCCTTCCCCCACACCTTGGCCATCTACTAGATTCCACCCCCCTCTCATTTCCTATGTGAATCCCCTTTAGCCTACTCCCTAAACCATGCATGCCACCTCATTTCTCTTTCTTCTTAAGCAACCCCGTCCTTTTTTCCCTTACATATCCCCTAATTCCCTTTTCCTTTTTTCTATCACTCTTTTCACATTAGTCCATCAAATTAGTTAGGGTTTGGGTCAATTTGGACCAGGTTGAGTCCTGTTTCAAAATTTTCAAGCAATTTCAGTTTATGTCATTTTTAAATTTAAATCAAATTCGATTCATTTAAGTTTAAAATTTAAATTATTTTGAATCTGATTATAATGAATGTAAATTATTTTTTATTCTAATCACTTTGAGTTTGATCATTGTGGATTATATGTTTAAATAAATTTTGATTCAAATAAATTTAAATTTAAATTATTAAATTTTTTTATAATAAAATCAAATTGAATGGAGTTTAGTAAGTGAAATCTCACCCACCCCCACTACTCAAATCATTTTTTTTTTTAAATATGAACTTAGATTTCATTTATTTTTAACAAAAGGTTTTTTTTTTTTTTTTTTATCAGTACAGCAGGAACTTGGTCGACCCTCAATTCCTTCTGAAGGAAAAGAATTTCAGATTTCTTAAGGGCTAATAGTAGTCCCTCAAAGTCTCCCAATACTATATAACGCCGTATCACACCCAATACTATATAACGCCAGGATGGGCGGACCCGCATGACCCCATTTGGCAGAAGCTAGTGGATACCCCTTTCAGAATGTAATACCTATCTCAAACGGATCTGCCCCCGCAACATATTCAATATTGATATATTTAAAACAACTTAATTAATACTTTTTAAGGAAACATGACGTAAAAGGGATAGCATTCCCTACATGCTCCGTCTATCTATCTATAATTATGATATGATTACACTTTACTATTAAATCCACATTAGTATTATGTGATAAAAGTAATAAATGTCTTCCTTCTACGTACTATATTATTAACTAATAATATTATAAATCTAACATTTCATTAAATATAATTGGATAAATTAGAAATAATAAAAATATAAGTTTTTTTTATTTAAATAAATATAATTATATATATAAATAAATATATAGGAAAAGATAATATAGATCAATATATTGGTAATTTAATCTACAATTAATTTATTTTTTCTTCATTTACAGACCATTTTACTAAAAAATGCTCATTTCCTATTTTATTTACCGGAATGGGCCAAAAAAACTAAAATGTGCTAATAGGAACATGCTTTTGTCTATGCTCAGACTAAATTTTTTTAAAAAAAGTCATTTTTAAAAAATATTAAAAAAATAAACCACGTTTTTGAAAATTTACAAGAATAAGCCCTTATAAAGACCTAAAGTGGCAACACTATTTTTTTTTTGTGCCACCAATTTATGTGGAAATAAAATTTACAAAACAAATCTTTATATAAATTCAAAGTCTCAGTTCCCTTGTTCTTTTAAAAAGTGTGGAATGTGAGATATGTGTATATATAAACTCATTAATAGGTTTGCAGCTTATTCCTAGACAATGTGAGATTCCTTTCTCTTTTAACAAACAACATAAAATTAAAGGCTACATTATATTTTATATCTTTTTTACTTATAGAGTTTAATTTTTTTTAAGAAAAAGTTAATATTTGTTACATTATAAATAAAATTTTTAAACTCTATAAGTAAAAAAATTATAAAATATAAAATGAGTATGATAAAATATTAAAAAAATAAATATTTAAAAAATTACTAATAGTTGAGTGATCATTTTGTAAGTTTTTATAATTCGATAGCCAAAAAATCATAGTTAAGTGACTACTAATGTAATTTAATCTAGATATAAAAATATGAAAAATAATTATTATATTTTATGTATATTATATATTGCTATAAAAACACTTATTTAACATAATTATATACTATGTTTAAATAGATTATCTATCTAATCAAAATACATTTGAAATAAATTTATCAGCATTCGTTAGGTGATGAAAATTAAATTAAAATTAGGATTAAAAAATTAATGACTATAGTAAAATATTAAAAAAAAGATATATTTAAAAAAAGATATATCAATTTTTTAAAATTACAAAAAAATATACTATTTGAGTACCAAATACTCACCCTTTATTTATTAATCAAACATTCATAACATAAAATAAAATAAAAATTAAAAGTATAACTTCTAAATTGAAATAATGGAAAATTATTTTAAAAATTAGAATTGTATGGATATTAACTTCAAACATTTAAAATTGAATAGAAGATTATTGCATGTAGAAGTTTCATATGTACAATTTGTTTTTTTTTAATAGTCTTTTTGTATATGCTAACAATTTTAAAATGTAACAAAATTAAATATCTTAAAAGATAATTTTATAATATGAGAAAATGTTAACAAAGTATAAAAAAATAGAAATTGTTTTGTAAAAAAATTAAAAAATATAGTGTAGCATTTAATCTTATGTTGTTGGTTAAAAGATGAAGGAATCCTATATTGTCTAGAAACAAGTTGCAAACCTATTCATGGCTCTATATATACATATATGTCACATCCCATATTGCTTAAGAAAATAAGGGAAATGAAACTTTGGGTCTATTTAAAAATTTGTTTTGTAAAGTTTATTTCCATATTAATTGGTGACACATTTAAAAAAAATGGTGTTGCCATTTTGGATGTTTTTAAAGGCTTATTCTCATAAAATTTTAAAAAATTTGTCTCTTTTTATAATATTTTAAAAAAATGACCTTTTTTGAATATTTAGTTTGAGCACAGGCAAAAGCGTGCTCACGTCAGTGCGTTTTTACTAACATAGGGTAAAGCGCGCTTCCGTCAGCGTGTTTTTTTTTTTTTAAATTTCTCCTTAAAACGCTTCCACATAGACACATTTTGGGTTTTTAAGTCCATTTCGGTCAATAAAGTTTTAAGTGGTCCATTTCTGTAAATAAAGAAGGCAATGGGCCTTTTTTAGAAAAATGGTCTAATTTACATGTCAAAAACTCAAAAGAAAATAAATATATTTTTATAATTAAATTAAATATTAAATCTTTTTATAAATACTAAGTACATATAATCAAATCAGTTAATTCAATACAAATCCCAATTCGACAAATAGTGTGCCTCATATCTATTTGAGAAAGTAATGTAAATAAAATCAATAAATTAAGAATTAATATTTTGTATTATCTATTTTTCTGATATTTTTTAAAATCTATAATATAATATCAAAATAACTATATATTTTATTAATAATATTTTTATTAAAACTTGAATATAAAATTTACGTATAATTATTTTATTACTAGTGTTTTCATCACTTAATTATATTGTGGATTCATATCAAATTACACTTGTTATTTTAGATTAATTATCACTTAATTAGTGTTACAGTTACAAATCAATTAAAACTAATATTTAGTACTATAAATATATGAATTATCAATGCATTTTCATTTAAAATAACATCTAAAGAGTTATAGGAAAATTCATATTTTAGTATTATTTAATAGGTTTTGTTTCCATCACAAAGAAAAAGAAAAAAGATTTTCATTATTGTTTGAGATGTTTAATTATTATTATTATTATTTAATACTTGATAGTTTTACTATGATTTGATTTTAATAATATTTACATAATTGTGAATGATGTTTACTATTGTGTTATGAAATATTATGTTAAAGAAAATAAAATATTAAAGTACTAGTTCTTTATAGGTGAAATTTTGATTTATATTCAAAATATAAGTTAATTTATCTAATTACTTAATATTTCACTATCAATTATTTCCTACTCTTTTATTTTCATTACTTTTTTAAAAATGTTATTTTATTCTTTAAACTATTTTTCAAAATTAATAGACTTTTATTATAAATTAGACAAATTTTAATTTAATTAATAAATATATTTTTTTAAAAATTATAAAAAAATATTATTTTATAAATTTAAAAAATAAACGCATAAAATAATCTGCAAACACACATTACATGAGAACTGGTATACGTAAGAATTAATGGGAGAAGACTAAAGCCCTACAACAATCCATTATACACATCCTTCTTTGATTTGAATCTTATGTGCATTCCTTTGTAAATTTTTTGCTCATTTAAACATCACAACTTGATAATGATACATTTAAAAGGTGTTTAGTTGAAGGAATTTAAGATTATTTTTTGTAATATGATTATTAGAACGTAAGATTACTTAACACGTTATTGGATATGTTACATTATATTGTTTGGTTTATTTAGTTTGAAGGTAAAATTTTGTTGTTTGATTGAGGAAATATAAAATTATCTAAACACATTTTACTAAATAGTCATCGTAGAATTTTTATTATATTTTTTTATTCTTTACAACACAACTGTTTAAGCTTATAGTATTTTATTTTACTGATAAATGAATGTATTTTTTTTTTTGTAAATTAATTTAATATCTCCATTTTCAAATAGATAAATTGAAATTAGGAAGTAGTTAAGACTTCAACTTGATCAAAGTGACAGGAGAAAAAAAAAACAAAAATACAATTTTATCAAAACATGTTATTTGTTATGATTTAATGGAAATTTTAACCAAAATTATATAAGAAAATAATGGTAAAATTATCATAAATGTAAGATTTCATGCAGAAATAAAATAGAGAAAATATTATTTTTCTCAACTTATAACAACAAGATCAAGGATCCAGAGTTTATGGTTGGTGAGTTTTTATTAGGAAAAGGTATTCAAACCCCTCAGGTTTGATAATAATAAAAAAGATCCACTTACCCGCAATGATTTAAAAAATTCCCACATACCCTTCTGTAAAGTTTGATGAAAAATTCACCCTCCTCTTAAAGTTTTTTTTATTAAATGAAATAAATAGAATGACAATTTCACCTTTTATATTCAATGAAAAATTAAATAAATTTAATTAGTTAAAAGTATTTTAATTATTATTAAATTAAATATAAATTACATTATATTCTAATATAATCTTATGCTAAATATAAATAATTTTCAATTAATATTTTTTAATAAATATAGTTTAAGATATGATATCTTAAAGTTTAGAGGGTCTTAGCCTTGTAGTTCAGCCAAGGCCTCGTTGGCCATTTAAAATTTTGGACAATTATTTATTTTTTCTTCTCTTTTACATTTTTTTTTTCATTCTTAACTTTTTTTTTTTTTGCACTTTCAATATTAAATTTTAGATGATTTTTTTTTTAAAATTTACTTTTATATTTGAATCAATTTTTTCCATTAAAACTTTCTAGTAATTAATTATTTTTACATAAAAATATATTACAGAGTTTATCTCACGGTTTATACATAACTAATTAAAATAAATTTAAAATATTTAATTTTAATTGAATTCAAATAAATATAATTTTTATGAAAAAAGTCAAATATATTTTATAGCATTCAATTTTTTAGTATTTTGTAATTAAAAATAGAGAAATGAATACATTAAATAGAAAATATATAGATAAATAATAATAAAGGTATAATTTATGTTGTTTAGTAAATAGATTTGAAGGGGTGTTTATGAAATTTTCTTTAAACCTGATGGGTACGAGCATTCTTGAAAGATAAATTTATCAAAAATCTAATATTACTTAAAAAAAGAAGATGTAGTATTAAAATTATGCTATACTCCGAAATCTTAGAACTATTAAAAATATAATATTAACAGCACTAAGGAATCTATTGTAGAATCTAATATTACTCACTAGAGGTAAGGGAGACTTCCTTGATTTGTAAAATTACTATTTAAACCTTTAGGTTTTATAAAATTACAATTCAATTTCTAACCAATTAAAAAGAAGCACCCACATTCACCTATGGAATAAAAGCTTCATAAAAAGTGGTTGCATCCCTATCCTGAAAATTTATTTTACATCTAAAGACAACTGTCTTTATTGAGAAAAACACCACCCCAAGTGTGGAAATAAAAGTCTAGTAACATGAAAATGACCTCAAATTATTGGACTTGGATTGGTATCACTACTTTAAATGCTTTCAACACTCATAATATAACCAATGTTTAGTTAGTAGCCTTTTTCATTTTTTTTTTCATGAACATGCATGCACGTGTATAAAAATTTTGTTGCAATTATTTAAACTAAATTTCATGATATTCTTTTTATTGCTAATTAGTTTTTAAAAGAAAATAATAATAATATCAGCTAGCATTTCCCTCACCCAATGGCATAGTCATCGTACATGCATCTCTCTCTCTCTCTCTCTCTCTCTCTCTCTCTCTCTCTCACACACACACACACACACACACACACACAGAATTGATATATATATATATATATATATAAGCCATCCATTTCAGAAAAATCTCTGCATCACCTTCCAATTCAAGAAACTAATTTATTTTTCTTTTATAAACTGAATTATCAAACCTCTCTTTTGCTTTTTCTTTCATTAAACTCTGTGTCTACTCTCAGGATTTTCTGCATATTGTTGTTTCCTTGAAGAACATCATGCCATGGCAGTCAAGCATGAAAATATATATTTTTCTCAACATTGTTTGAATTAAGATCATTATTATTAAGACATGTCTTGCAATGGGATGGCTTTTTTTCCAGCCAATTTCATGCTCCAAACTCCTCATGAAGAAGATCATCATCATCATCAACCCCCAACTTCCATCAATCAAATGCTTCCTTCATGCACATCCCAAGACTTTCACGGTATATATATCAACCTGAATCTTTAGGGTTTATATATGTAAAATCTATGATGGAATTGATTTCTTATATATATATATATATAGGTGTTGCACCATTTCTGGGGAAGAGATCAATATCATTTTCTGGTATAGATCATGTATGTGAAGAAGGAAATGGGGAGGATGATTTATCAGATGATGGTTCACAGGCAGGAGAGAAGAAGAGGAGGCTGAACATGGAACAAGTGAAGACCCTTGAGAAGAACTTTGAGTTGGGGAACAAGCTTGAACCTGAGAGAAAAATGCAGCTGGCTAGAGCTCTTGGGTTGCAACCAAGGCAGATTGCTATTTGGTTCCAAAACAGAAGGGCAAGGTGGAAAACCAAGCAACTTGAGAAAGACTATGATCTCCTTAAAAAACAGTATGAAGCTATCAAAGCTGATAATGATGCACTCCAAGCTCAGAACCAAAAGCTTCATGCTGAGGTAAGCATATGTGTGTGTGTGTGTGTGTTGAATAGTTGAGCTTTTTGAAGATTATTATGATCCATTTCTTCATGCTTTATTGACTTACCATGAACCATTATTTTCAGAACCTTATTTCTGCCACATAATTTTACTTTTTTTATTGATTAATGGTCTAATTCTGTTTTAAGCCTCAGATTCAATCTCTCTACTTTAATTTAGTATAATTTGTCATTTATTTTTATAGTAATATTTGTAAGTTTAAATTGATAACACCATTTATTGTTATTGTTAAAGTTCTATCACAAAAGATCACGCAAAAATTTAATCATTCGTGTTCAACCAATAATAAATTTAAATGTTAATTGAATACTTAGACTATTTAAAAAAAATCATTTCATCAAGTTACAAATAACAACTAATAGTGTTATCAATTTAGACCTACTAATGATATTATAAAAGAAGATAGAATAAATTATGCCGAATTAATATAAAATGATTAAATCACAAATTTTAGCATTATAGAGAGATTAAAACCATAATTAGACTTCAAATTAATAGGGGTAATCATGAGTGATAACTTATGGAATGCAATGAATAAGAGATCTTTTCTTAATAGTTAGAACAAGGATCTCATTGTCTTAGTATGAAATTATGGATTAAACCTCTTCAAAACTATTGAGTTATTTAGTAGTTTGTGCAACAACATGCATATATACTTCATCTTTAACTGCAAGAGTTAATTTGTGGGTGCAGATATTGGCACTGAAAGGCAAAGAACCAACGGAATCCATCAACCTCAACAAGGAAACGGAAGGTTCATGTAGTAACAGAAGTGAAAACAGCTCGGATGTGAAGCTGGGTATGTCAAGGACACCAACAGTCATTGACAGCCATCCGACAAGCTGCAGAACCCTTTTCCCAACATCCATTAGGCCAACTACAGTAGTCGCACAGCTGTTTCAAACCTCATCATCAACGCCTGATAATCACCTTCAATGCCAAAAGATGGATCAAATTGTTAAAGAAGAAGCCCTGGGAAACATGTTCTGCAACATCGAGGATCAAACGGGGTTTTGGCCGTGGCTCGAACAACACCATTTCAATTGATGATTTGGAATGTTTGAAAAAGTACTCGTCGATCAAAGTGTCATCCCAGTTACAGAAAAACATAACATGGTGTATTTGTTTATGTTATACATAATGATTATGATATGTATCCAAGGTTTTGGTAACGAGAGAGAGAGTGATGTATAAAAGAAGAAATCATATCAAGTGAAATTTTTTTTTTATGATCAACGGGGCCCTGAAGTGATGATTATGGAGAAATAATTTGCGTGTGTGTATGTATAGGCTTAGAGCATAGAGATGTTTACTAGGTTGAATCATGCGAGAAGAATTTCCAAGTGAAATTATTTAAGTTGGCAATGATGACTACTTGGTTTGCAGCAGCTCTACCTAGCATGGACCATGAAGAAAAAAAGGGATTATAATGATATATATCCTGATAATCATCAAAACCCAATGGTGAATATTTATTTATTAATATATATAAATTAGGGTTCTAATCTTGGTCGCAATTAATGGTTAATTAGTAAATACCACGATCAGCTTTCTATTAAACTAATGGTATATACCCTCATCTAAATTATTTCTATAAAGAATACCTTTTTTCTTTTTGTGGGGGTAAAAAATGGAAAAGAAAGGGATCCAATTTCAACACACATTCCAAGAGAAGAAGAAGACAAGCAGATGAAGAACAGAAGAAAACAAGAAGAGTAGGAAATGGTCGTTCTCGTGAAGGGGACGTTGGCTGCCAATCTCACAAACAAAGGAATTATGCATGACATCCAAAACCCTATTTTATCCACCACTATCCTCACTGCCAGTTCCTGCTCTCCCCCTTTTTGGACTCATTGATTGCACCAAAATTATACATACATACACAGATCTTTATACATATATATCATGTGAGCCACTGTCACCCACTCCCTATCATCCAACACAGTCCTCCTTTTTACCCCCCACTCTCTTTGTTTCTATCTCTTTTTAACTGTATTTGGTAACTAGTTATATTATTAAAGAACAAAATTAATATGTATTTTCGTTTAGAAGGTTGAAATTAGTAAATAAATAAATAAATAAATAAATAATCACAAACTCTCTTTTGTTAAGCTATACAAAGTAAAGGAGATGATTGATTATAATAGTTAGGCAAAACTATTTTTTCTTCAATGTTGCTAATATTTGATAGACGTATTATTGTAATAAATGTTTTGTAAATATGTGATAGATAGCAACTGTAAGAAATAGTTCTAAATAAGGAATTAGATAAAACCATACAAAGTCCTTATGGTAACTAAGTTTAAAAGTCTTTGAAGAGTTTGAGTCATATGGGGACTCTTCTATTCCAAGTTCATCAACTGGGATTTTTTCAAAATTCAAAATTCAAACTGGTTGGATAAGTTTTTCTAAGCAACTACTCTACCTATATAAATGTTGTTAGAGATGAGTTTTGAGTCTTTTTATCAATTCATGTTGGGAACATTTTGTGGGTAAAATTAGCTGTCATTTGGGGAGAGTGAGTGCAATCAATTGTACATTGTGAGATTGCTTTTACCTTGAGCTTTCAGGTAGTCTAGGGCTATCATTGAGTCTACTTTGATAATTATTTAGTGGATTCAGTTTTTGAGTTAGGCAGAGCAAACGAGACACCAAGAAGCAAACCGACCTATCATCTGTGGCCTGGGTTAGGCGGAGATGAAGGAAGGCAGGTCTTGAGATGATTATGCTAAAAAGCATAAAAACAATGGAAAACGAAGTAGGGGAGTAAGTGGCGCCAGCCCAGAGGACAGGCGGCCGCTCATAGGCAAACCAAAACCAATGAGATTTCTAGAGAGGAGAGAATTAGCAGTTGAAAATGTTACCGACCATCTTTAAATTTGAAATTTTTATTGGAGTTACCAAATTTGAAAATGTTTATTTAAAAGTAATATGTTTATATGTTCTTAATTACACTGAGCAAACAAGGTTTAAGGTAATCATCCCACATCGAGAATACAACAACGTAATAAGCTATAAAACATGTATAGATACCCTTCATTCAACCTCAATCTTTTAAGGCATTTTTTTAGAAACTTCCTCCAAGTTTTAAGTTTAAAGCTTTTAACTTGTTGGAAGAGAAATACTTTTGACGTTTAAATTTACATTGTTACAAAAAATAAAAATAAAAAAAAATCAACCAATGTACTATTGTTGCATAATAGTTTTGGTAGCCAAAATTTTATTTTTGATATTTAAATTATATCTCTTTTCTCATCTTGTTACTTATTTTTTTTCCCATATTGATATCTCCTTGACCCAATTATTAATTAATAATGGTCCACGATGATGTGACTTTAATGATATTGTAATAGTTACTAAAATATATTTAGGCTCCGTTTGGAAGCCAGGAAAACATTTTTCGAAAAATGTCCTACAATTTGGGGAAAATGTTTCAGTAAGATATTTTCTATCCCCTTCTTCATCCAGGTAAGTCTTCCGTTCTTCAACTTTTTCCATCTCCTTCTTCATCCAGGTAAGTCTTCTTCTTTTTCTTCTTCCGTTCTTCAACTTTTTATAATATTTCTTCCCTTTTTCCTTACCGTCGCATATCTTCTCTTCTCAGGCAAATTTTACACGCTGTTGTTTCATTTCCTATCTTTCTCTCTTTCTTAGGATCTCATTCCTTTTCGCAAGGTATGACATCTTCTTTAATTATGCTTTTTCATTTTGTTTTGGTGATGAGTTTTCTGATGTAGGGTTGTGGTTTTGGTGCAGTAACTGGACACATTAAAATCGACTGATATCACTGGTGTCAAGAATAAGAAGTAAGGCTTCCCTGGCCTCAGAGGTATGCATCAATGGATGCCATTCATGAATCCTTTTTCTTTTTAATGCAAGCTTAGCATTAGAAATGGGAGGTAAATAGGAACAATCTTTGGTGTCTCGTGCAATATTATATATACTGGGTGATGGCGTATACAATAATGTGATTGTTAAGTACTAATTTTGTGAAACATCTTAGTATCTGATACGTAATAAACCATAAGCTAAAATTTTTGAAGTATCATATTACATGTAAACAACATCTTGATGGTTTTAGAATCAAAATTTTCACAAATGCAAGTAAAACCAAACTCCTTGTTCGGTAAATGGGTAATAAAATCTGTATAGTTTACTTGCAAATTTCACTTTGCCTTAGTGTTTGTGATTCAGAGTAGGCTCAAGCATAGATGCTTCATGTAGTTCAATCATGACTTTTGCAAATGAAAGTGAGGTGCGTGAAAATAGCAGTGCTTCCAAGTAGGTTTGATTGTTCCCTATAGTTTATGAACTCAGTTTATTCCACTGCCCCCTCCTACCTTATGAAATCTACTAGGATAGAGAAGCTTTAGATTTGGTTTTAAGTTTGGAATCAATTTTGAATACCTTCTTTAGTTGCTTCATTGTTAAAAAAAAGTTGGAGGCATGACCAATTGTGGTAAGTGATATTTGATGCAACAAGTCAAATTTGGATAGGATAAAGACCAAGAAATTCTATCAGCACTAGGGAATGAGTATATTGGTCTCAAGGTATTAGAAAAAGACCTAAAAACAGTAGGGTTTTGGTGGAATAGAACCTACATAAGTAGCTTATTTTGCCTAGAATTTGACCATACTTTTTAAACCTTAGTAATACTTCATAACCTAGTTGTACTACATTGTGCTAACTACGTTTAGAGAACCATTTGAAGGGGGAAAGAGATGTGAATGCCTATTGTTGTTGCCTTAACTATATTGCTCTCAATTAATTTTTGTTGGTTTCGATGCATGCCATTCATGAATCCTTTTTCATTTTAACACAAGCTTAGCATTAGAAGGGGGAGGTGAACAGGAACAGTCTTTGGTGTCTTGTGCAATATTATACATTCTTGTGAGTGATTGCTGATACTTGAAGAGCGATTCCTCCATGCTCACCTTTAGCTAAATTTCATTTTGTTGCTTACTCTGAAGGAGTTAATTGTTTTGTCTTTTTGGTTTTCTTCTTACAGATTTTTTGAGATGATTGATTGAACCTTAAAACGCTAAAATCTTCTTTGGCATAATTATTTACTGAATTCGGAAGTGCAAATTAAGTTTAACTTCTCTTATTTGTTGGATGATTTTTGCAGTTTCATATATTATTCATGTGTTAGTTCCACATTTACTAATGAAAGTTGAAATTGATTTAATGTTTGATTGCAGGGGAAACCAGTTAAAATTTTACACGCTGCTGTTTCGTTTCCTATCTTTCTCTATTTCTCAGGATCTCATTCCTCTTCGCAAGGTATGTCATCTTCTTTAATTAAAGCTGTTTTTTTTCTTCTTGTTCTTTACTTGCCCACATTTTAACTAATTTCATGCCTGAAATTTTATGTCTGCCTGAAATTTTAACTGCCACTTTTTCACAACCAAAGCTCCTCAGATTCCTCAATAATGATAACCCTAAACAACAAACCATTGCTATTGAGAAGGCAGAATTAATAAATAAAATTGAAACCCTTCCATAACAAGTATAATATGTATATCTATTTGTATTGCATGTTCTGTTTCAAGCATTCCTTCATTCATACAACCTTGAGTATTTATTTTATTTTATAATAAACAATCTCTGGAGAACCTTGAGCAAACTTGTATCTAGAAATTGTTTTATTCATGCTGCCAAAATGAACAAATGATTAAGACAATACTCTTTCACAGAGAGAAATTAGGCACATATTCTTTCTATTAGAACATTTAGCTCACTTCAATATTATAGCATGCAGAAACAAGGAGCAACCTCAGTATGCTAGAATACACAATGATAGGCACATCTCCCTTGAATTTTAAGCTTATGAGTTTTTGTACTTATTCTGTCTCTCTATCAGATACACGTTCCTATAATTCTGATTTCCTTTATCAATTACATACATTCCAATATTTGTGGTTTCCTCCAAAATAAATTTTCTTGCTGCAAATCTTTGCATTTTATACATGTTTCCAGCCATCCCAGTGCTTTATTCTCTTTAGTTTACCACTCTTTACCTACAATCGCATCCATTTTTGTACAATCTATAACTGTTTCTAACTTAAACTCTGAAGCCCCAAGAAATTTTCAAATTTTTATGGACGTATGCTATCCAAAATAACATAGAACAATTTAAGAGATAAAAGATAACATAAATAGTACAAAAGTTATTTACCATCAAACATTTTTATTAGAATGTTGACAAAGATAGACGTGGAAACTTGAGATGCCATCAGCTATCAACCTTAACAATTAGATGAGTGGAGCTAAGGTTGAATTGAATCTATTTTTATTAGAATATTTTGAACTTTTAACTTTTTTAAAGACTATTTTGGGTTAATTTGAATTAATTTGATTTGTTTTTAGGTTTAAATTATTTTATGTTTGGGTCTTTTAATTTGAAATTTAAATTTAAATAATTGAGTAAATTATATTGAATGGCAGTAAATTGGAAGTAACTTTTCATATTGGTTACATATATTTCATAATTTAAATATTTATAAAGAGTTGAGGCATATAATTTAATATAAAATTGAAGTTTATTTCTCAATCTTTATAATTCTTACTCTTTATTCTCAAATAATTTATAATAATTAGTAAGTTATAAAAGAAATGGTGGGAAAATATTAGGAAAGCACTTTCGTCAGATTTCTAACACTACCTTTTACAGTTTTGGTTTCAATTGTGAGAGCTCATCACACAAAGCACTAATATTCTACCAATAATTTGGCGCTTCATAGGAAATTTATTTTTTAATATAGGTTAAATTAGGGGTGTTTTTGATTTGGCTCGATTAAATCTTTTAGATTTTTCGAATTATCTATGATATTTCAATTCATTTTTGTTCTTGTCTTCTCATACTAATTTTGGGGTTGAATTTTTGGATATGTTAACACAATGAACTTTATTTTATGGATTTTGAACAGTAAAGTTTTAAATTCTCTTTCATAAAAATTTCTTAAAAAAATTAATTTTCAAATAACTGAAAAATAAATTTCTTTACAATGTATTTTAATAAACCGTCCAAACACTTAAGTTTGCATCCGTTTTTTATTTCTTAAATTTTCATTTGCTCAACCCTGGACTAAATTGATCAATTTAATAATAGATGAACCAATTTGAACCAATCCTATAATAGATAAAACTTGTGGTTACAACAAGTGTCGAATGTAATAGTAAAACACACTGGTGGTAGATCATGGGACTAAATAGGGAGCTAATTGAGGAGGCTAAGGCTAATTAAAATTTCAAATAATTCTGTGAAATTAATAAGAATTTTCAAGAAGTTAAAAATATTTAATTAATTTTTTCAAAAATTATAAATAAAACACTATCATTCGTTACACTCAAAATAAAAAAAAAAAATCTTGAAGCAAGATGGCATCTTAAATTAAAACTTGGAGGTTACTTATGAGATAGAAAAGTTGTAAATAGACCCATGCGTGGGATTCAGAAATGCAGTGATGAGTGGTGACTTTGAGTTTAAGATATTATTGGATGAAGATATCTTAACAACAACACCAACATGCATTTATCTTGAGGGGATATATATGCTGTGCAATATTGCAATTAATCATTAGTCTCTACTTCCACCCATCATACCCAGCTACTGCTCTCTTCCTATTCACGTTATCTGTTCCTTTTATACTTGTGATGATGTTTGCTTTTACTTGGTTTTTAATTTCATCCTCCAAACCATTCAATAATCAAATTATATGACATACGTTTTAGTAGAAATCCAGAAAGAATACAATGATTTGACAGTGGATTAAGTAGAGGATCTACGTGTTTACCTCAATTTACTAATCGTTTATGTGCAAATTCATACTGTATGAATTAAGTATTTTTATCTATCTAATAAAAATTTATGTTTATAACTTGTAAATCAACTCTACTTATCCTTCTATTCCTCTTATTCTACCAAACAAGGACAGTAGGAAATTGGACTGCCTTTCGCCTTTCTTCCTTCACATATTAGATTTCTAATGGGCCTATAATTTGGATTTTTAATATCATATAGAACTGAAATTCAGTAAAACCTTTTTTTATTTTTTAATATATGTTATTATTTAAGTTGGGGTTAGTTAGTTAACTCCTTTCTCTTTAATCATGGTAACTTTAGTCATGGTAACTTTAGTCATTGCTTGAGTAATTTTTATATATGTATGTATGCACTTGAGTCATGGTAACTTTAGTCATATATATGATCTTATGAAAAGTTTGCATCTTTTTTGTAGTGATCAAATATTTGTGTGGCATTATTTTGTGTAGATGAATCGTAATCAAGATCAAAATGCAATTGTTGGAGTCGTGGCTTCAGTTTTAGCTTTTGGGGCTCTCTGGATTAAAAAATTAAAAACTTGGAAGGAAATTGCTTCTCACCCTCGTGTGAATGGAGATTATGAAAGAGAAAATCATATTAATAGTATTTTATATAGTGGTGACCAGCATTGTATTGATGTGATAAGGATGAGACCGATAGTCTTTTTTAATTTGTGTGATATTCTTAGTAGGAATAATTTGTTACAATCAACTAAATTGGTGAATATTAGGGAGTAAGTAGTTATATTTTTACATATAATTGGTCATAATGTAAGGTTTCGAGTGATTGGATCTAGATATTATAGATCAACTGAGACAATTCACCATTACTTTAGGGTTGTATTGAGAGTTATTTTGAAATTATATAAGCTAGTTATTAGATTACCTAATGAGTCAACTCCTAGTGAAATCAGAAACAATCCAAGGTTTTATCATTATTTTAAAGATTGTATTGGAGCATTAGATGGAACTCCTGTTCGTGCATCCGTTCCACTTAGCATTCAAGGAAGGTTTCATAGTTGTAAATGAGGGACGACACAAAATGTATTGGCTGCCATTAAATTTGATTTGAAATTTTCCTATGTTCTAGCTAGTTGGGAAGGTAGTGCACATGATTCCTGTATTTTAAGTGATGCACTTTCACACCCAAGATGATTAAGAATTCCAGAAGGTAAGAATTATAAAACATTAAATACCAAATAGTTCTAGTAAGCTCATAATTTATTAGTAATAATTATGTTTTGTCAAATTGTAGGTAAATATTATCTTGCTGATGCTGGATATGGCATCTGGAATGGATATATTATCCCATATCATGGTGTTTGATATCATTTAAAAGAGTTTAGTGCTCAGAGGCCTGAAAATGCAAATGAACTCTTTAATTTTCGTCATTAATCATTGCGAATCACTATTGAACGTGTTTTTGGGATTTTGAAGAAACGATTTCGTGTATTAGATGCTGAACCATTTTGGAATTTTCAAACTCAAGTAGATATAGTTTTGGCTTGTTGTATCATTCATAATCATATAATGGGAGTTGATCCTAGTGATTTACTTAATCAAGGATTATACCAGGAGCTTGAGTCTAATTTGATAATACCAACTCTTATGGAGCGAGAAGAAAGAGAAGAAGCAACAGAATGGTCTGCTAAGAGAGATGAAATTGCATAAACTATGTGGACTGATTATATGGCTAGAAATATTAGGTAGGTTTAGGGCTTAGGGTTGTTATTTTAATGTTATGTATGTTTTAGTATTAAAATTGTTTTTTTTTTGTTAATGTTGGTTGGATAATGATATTGAAATTTTAGTTTGCTAGATTTTGAAATTATTATGTCTTGAATTTGTTTGATATTGATTATGTTTTAAGCTTGTTAGATATTAAATTTGTTGATAGCTGTAGAGCCCAATTTTAGCCCATGCCCGAATTACAAACAAAATAAATTTTAAACCAAATTAAATATTTCAGTCCATTTACAATCCAAAGACCCAAGCTAAACCCCAACTAAACCATCAGCCCAATACAACCCAATACCTAAAATCTAACCCAACCCAAACGGCCCAAAAAAAATAAAACCCTAATAGCCCAATCCAGAAATAAAACAAAAAACCTAAGTCAACCTAGCTGCTGCAACCTCTGCTCTCTGTCCCATCGCCCATGCTAGGGCTATAGCACCACCTGCTTCACCGCCACTGTTGCCACCGCCCACTTGTGCCTGCAAGAATTAAAATGAAAATGACAAGCAGGGATACACAAATACATTTAATATTTTGTAAATGGCTATATAAGCCAAGAAAACCGAATGTAATTTTTTGGACATGAAATAGAACAAAAAAGAGATTCAAACACCAATAGAAACATTCGATCACAGCAAGAAATACTAAAATAGAGGAGTTAGATTCGGATAAAAGGTGTTATTCTTGATCTATTTTTATTTTTATTTATTTGCTTTTCGAAACTATTTATACATATAAAGATTCATTTATTTTCTTTTACTGCTTATACATATATATATTAAAAATATATCAAAAAATATAAAAGAAAAAAAGAAAAAAATATCGTTTTTGGAGTTTCGGCCGCCGTGTGCGGTGGCTGACGACGGCGGTCCTTTCGCAGGATTCTGGCTCTAGCCAGAGAGAAATAAGAGAGAGGAGGGAGTTTTTTTTTAAAAAGCAGGTGAAAATAAATTTTTTTGAAATTTTTTTGTCTTAAATAGCAAAACAAAACGACGTCGTTTTGGCTTAAGCTTATAAGCCTCAAAACGACGTCGTCTCGCCTAGGACCCGTGCCCTGACTCGACACGCTCCAAGGATTCGCGTTTTTTTGTTTCTGGGATATTTACACGCGCAGTCCTTCCGCTTTTTATTAATTTACAATTAAATTCCTTTTGATTTTTAATTTTGGCCCAGAAATTTACTTCGAATTTCAATATGTTCCTCTCTGATGCTGTGCGTTTTGGAGAAGAGATTATTGTCATTTTGGTCCCTCCTTGTTATTCGCGTATTCAATGTGGTCCATTTCCTTCATTATTTGTTTCGAATTTACCCTAAATTTTCGTTTTAAATTCAATTTAGTCCTTGCTTAGTTATTTAGTTACTTTATTAAATTAGTAAATTTTATTATTCTCTTTTACTATTATTTATTATATTTTTACTATTATTGTTATTTTTATTTTCATTACTACTTTATTATTATTGTATTATTGTTATTATTTTCTTTATTATTACCATTAAAATTACATTTCCTTTCTATACTTATTTATTTGTTATTATTATATTTTGTATCATTATCACTATTATTATTGTTTATTATTATTATTGTTATTATTATTGTTATTACTATTATCCTTATTGACATAGTATATTTATTTTTATTATTTTCTATTATTGTCATTATTATTATTATTATTATTATTATTATTATTATTTACATGTTATTATTTCTTTTCTTTTTTATTATTATTATTATTATTATTATTATTATTATTATTATTATTATTATTATTATTATTATTATTATTATTATCATCTTATTTTATTACTATTATCATTTTTGTAATTACTATTATTATTTTTTCTACTATTATTATTAGTATTATTATTATTATTATTGTTGTTTTCATTATTATTGTCATTTTTATTTTGTCATGTTTTATATTTTTATTTACTTATTTATTTGCTTATTTCATTTTCCTTATTTATTTGCTTAAGTTTTTTTTACTTGTTTATTTATTTATATTTTGATATTACTAGCCTTGTTTTTAATTCATCTTTTTATAATTGCTCATATTATTGTTATCGGCCCCATTGCACCTATTATTATGTCATTATACGTATTAGCACCGTAACTTGCTTTTATCACGCCATATTTTTGCTCGATACATTAAAACGTTGTTTCAAATAAGCAATATTTCGTATTTTGAGATTCGAAAAGTCGTTTCCTAACTCATGGGGTTTTGATTTTCTCGATAAATTTGAACCTACGAATGTTTTAAAATTTTTTTTAAATAATCTCGGTATTAAGAAAAAATTATATTCTAACTTATGAAGAGTGATTTCTTTTTAAAAACCGAAAAAATCAAATATCTTTCAAAAATAAATTTTTCGGTATTTACTCGTATATCGGGAATTTAAGACATTGTGTCCTAACTTACGTGACATAATTCTTTTCCTCGATCAACATGAAATACTCTCGAAATTTTTTAATTAAGCAATAATTTAACGATGAATCGTGTTTTTCTTCAAAGTTCTCAATTTTCGACACTAAGACACTAATTAATCAACTAGGTACCAATTTTGGGCGTTACAAGGGTGTTAATCTTTCCTCGTGCGTAACTGATTCCCGAACTCATCTTTATGAATTTTGTGGACCAAAATCGTTGTTTAAATAAATCAAATTGTTTATTAAAAACAACCACTTTTACGAGATGACCCGATCACACCTCATCAAAAATGATTGGTAGCGACTCCCATGTTTGTTTTCATTTTCAAAATCAAGTCGACCTCGTTTTTTTTCAAAAAAAAAAAAGGTTTCGACAGAATTTATTATGTTTTAAGCTTGTTGGATATTGAAATGATTAACAATGATAATTATTAATGTAGAATGGGTAATGGCAACAAAGAAGGGACCTCCAAGCAATTCATGTGGACAAAACCGATGGAACATCTTTTTCTTGAAATTCTAGCAGAGGAAGCCCCAAAAGGAAATAAGCCTTCTAATACTTTCAAAGCAGTTTCTATTAATCGAGTTGTCGAAGCCATTTCAGAAAGATTTCAAGTCCAATGCGATGCGAAACATGTGGAAAATCATTTGAGGACTGTAAAAAAACAGTGGCAGATTATATACACAATTTTGGGTGAAAGTGGTTTTGGATGGGACGATAACATGAAAATGATCACATGTGATAGAGCGACATATGATGCAACAGTGATAGTAATATATGTATATATATGTTAAGTATATTTCAATTATTTTTTACTTGTTATTCTAATTGTGTATAATATCCAACAGGCACACAAGAAGTATGAACCATTTCTGAATAAAAGCATTGATCATTATGATGAAATGGCTTTGGTTGTTGGCAAAGATATGGCAACAGAAAGTTTTGTTAGAACATTTGCTGACATAGATTTGGATGATGGTAACCAAGATTCACTGCCTATAGGCTGCGACAATGAAGAGACTGAAGAGGTAAGAACAAAAGTATCTTTATCTGGCACATCCAAACGTAAAAGAAAAAATGCTCAAGAAAGTGTCGTCGATGAACAAATTAAATTTGTGGGTGAACAACTTGGCAAAATTGCTAATGCTTTAGAACAATTTACTGCGGATAAGACACCACATCTTTACGAAGAAGTGATGTCAATGGAGGTAGAAGGATTTGATGATGACTTCCTGTGTTCTGTGTTTGATTATCTAGTGAGTCATGAATCCGAGGCCAAAGCTTATTTAGTTAAAAGTAAGAAGTATAGAAAAATTTGGCTTCAAAAATTTTCTCAAGGTTAAAGATATTGATACTTTTAATATGGTGTAATATTTAGTTATGCATTTGGACAATGTTGTTGTTATCATGTGGTGTACTACTAACTATGCATTTGGATAATATTATTAATTTCTAGTATTAATTGTGGTTTGGAAGTTAATTTATAATTATTCAATCATTGTTTTTATTTTTTTTATAACACAATTAGAAGTAATTTATTTGACTTTAGTTGTTTTCAATTTATGACGGTTAGTATTCTAGTTTAATAATTGAGTATTATTAAATATTTAATTTGATTTATTTATTTATAAATATATCATTGTAATATATGTAAAAACAATTTAAAATATAAATTTATTAATATATATAATAAACTCAATTAAACAATAAAAAGATAATAAATTCTTAAATATATATTTGTTTATTTAAAATATAAATTTATTAATAAACAATTTAAAATATAAATTTATTAACAATTGAGTATTATTATATATTTAAAACTGCTTTTTTGAAAAATATTTTCAGGAAATCTACCAAACATCAGAAAATATTTTACACAGATTCATCTAAACACTAGAAAAATAAATAATTTCTAGAAAAGTATATCATTTTTTAAAAATTATTTTTCGAAAAATATTTTATTGACAAACAAATGAAGCATTAGATAATTAAGTTAATATATAATTAAAAACGACTTGTAAATTCTCAAAAATCATTTGTATGCTTTAGTAGTGGAGGTATAACAACCACTTTAATTATGGTGAATTTTATTTTGCTTTTGTTGAGGGAGAATGGGAAAACTCTCTTAAAATAAATTATTTTATATGAAAAAACAAACAAACTTGCAGCTTGAAATAGAAGAAGCAGAAAGCCAGAAGGCCATCATTGCAAATCAGTCTCAGATAAATATAATCCAACCTTCTGCTTCTGGTGCCAATACTGAGCCCACTTTCCTTTGTTTCATTTATAGCCCATTTTCATTTCACCATTTTTCTAATCCTTTTTTTCATATGTATTTTTTAAAGTTTTACAATCACAACTATAATATTATATATAAGTAATTAGACAGTACAATCAAAATAATATAGACCACAAATACACCAAAAATCGAAATATAATTAAAGTTTATGTGTAAAATAAATTATACGAAATTTAAAAAAAAAATTAATTAAGTCCCTTCAAACTTTTTGCACCTAATTGAGCCTTTGAATTAAAAAAATTAAAAAAATAGACCCTTTAACTAATGTTGACATTTAATATTTAATAATAACGCTGATGTGATCATTAACAAATGACCCAGTTAGCGCTAATTGCTATGGTGACAGTGCTGCATCAACAAAAATTAAAAGTTAAAAATATTTAAAATATTTTAAAAAATATACAATGAATCTGGACAAATTATTATTCGGGTTCATTTAAATTCATTCTAGAATTATAAAAAACTTATAATAATTATAAAAATAATTAAAAAATATTAATATTTATTAATATTTATAAAAATTATTAGAAATTAATTAAAAACTATAAAATTATTTTCCTTATTTTAATTAAATTATTTGACTAATATAACTTGTGTTAATTTAGAATGAGAGGCAAAAAATATAACAAAACATGTTAACTAGTTATTGAAATTAATTTTTTGAGTTAAAATATAAATATAATATTTTTTATAAATTTTATTATTTTTAATTAATTTCTAATAATTTTTATAATGTTTAATTATTTTTATAATTTCTTATATTTTTATAATTCTAGAATAGAATGTATATGGACACATGGGTGCTCAATTCAAATAAACTTGGACAACCATTTGTCCAGATCCATTGTGTACTTATTTTAAAAATAATTTTAAATAATTTTTTTATTTTTATTTTATTTTTTGATGTGGGCTAATGGTCAGAGGTGTAACCGAAGGCAAACAAATGCCTTGGCCCTCCCTTAACTAAGGGGTAAAATAACAATTCTAGTCCATTGTAGTTTTGAATTATTTAATTAAGTCATTTTTAAAGTAATTTGTTTAACATTTGTGCCCCCAAACTTTTAAAAGCTTATTTTGGCACCCCGATATCATACTCCTGGCTTTGCCCTTGCTAATGACCACGCCAACTTTACTATAAATACTAACGTTAAATGTTAGTCAAAGGACCTAGTTGACCAATTTTGTTAGTTTAATGGCTCAATTGGGTGCAAAAAGTTTAGAGTGGTTTAATTGATTTTTTTTAAAGTTTGAAGGCTTATAATATCATTAAGCTTATAACCAAACAAAACCCACTCATGATAACTATGCATCATATAATTAAAGACCCATATATGATAATTACAACTCCTCTTGCATAGCCTAGATGTAATCAACATTTTTAAGGGCCTCTTCAACTCATTTTGGCTTGATCTGAGAAGTGTAGCAAGCTAAACGAACCATGCCTCTGTAGTTTTGTCTGTCCATTGTTTTGGTTCCATCATGAACATCACTAGTTATATTAGCAAGTGATTCTTCCCAACTCTTGCTGAAGATTGAAGTGACTCATCATCTTAGAATGATCATTGACCAGATCAATAACTTGAACATTTTGACTTTCTACTTTTGACTTTTCTTTAGGTTTAATAGTGCCAAAGGGAGTTGGCACTCCCTCTAGCACTAAATCATAAGTCTTATCTCCATCATCATCACCATGAATCTCATGAGCTCCAACATCATTAACCACCATATTGATTAACTCCAAGACCTTCTGAGTATGTTTATTGAACACCCTATAGGCTTTGTTGTTGTTGGCTTATACCAAGGAAAATACGTTCATCAGATTCAAAATCAAATTTACCTTCGTGTTCTATCTCTTAGGATGAGCAATGTACTCTCCAAAACATGAAAATACTTCATAGTAGGTTTCTTCCCCTTCCACAACTCATATGGAGTCACACGAGTCTTTGGTCTAATTATCACTCAGTTGATAACATGTACGACAGTGTTAATCGCTTCAACCCAAAAATTATTTGAGTTGTTGCTGTTGAGTATTACTCTGGCCATTTCTTGCACGGTCTTGTTCTTATGCTAAACTACATCATTTTGTTGAGAAGTCTTTGGTGCAAAAAATTCATGTTTGATCCCTTTTTCATCACAAAATCATCATATTTGAAATTGCATCCATAATCATTGTGTATCCTTCTCATCATGCCAATAATCTTTCCTTGTTCATTCATCGCTCTCTATGCAATCTCTTTGTAACAGTCCGTTTTTCAGTGGTGTCGAAAACAGTGGTTCTAGGGCCATCAAATCTGACGAGTAAGTTTGTAAATATTATTATTTAAAATTTACGAGTCAAACATGATTTTAAAAAGGTTTCTGATATAGCGATTTTTGTTATATAAGAGATTTATTAAGTTCAAGTGGTAAAACCCTGTTTTAAAAAATAAGGTATCGGGACCTCATTTCTGTAAACTGAGTCGTAAATTTTTTATAAATATTTACAGAGTTTCATTAAGGTGGTATTAAAGTTTTGTTGAAAAATTTCAACGTTTTGATAGTTAATTAATTAAAAAGGGCTAGATCGTAAAAGATGTAAAATTTGATCGCTATTTGATTTGAGTGATTAAATGGCTTAATGAATGAAAGAATATGAAAGAATATGGTAAATATACCATATTATATATTAGTGGGGTGGTTGGATGCTTAATTTCTTTAAATTATAATGTTTTATATGTTATTTATTTAATAAAATAAAAATAAAATGTTAATAAAATAAAGAAAACAAAATGTTTTCTTTCTCATTTTACTATCATCACCAAATTTTGCATGGAAATAGAAAGGGAGAATCTTGAAACTTCGGCTTTCATTTTGAAGATGCATGTAAGTCTATTTTATTCTATTTTTAATAATTTTTATGTTTTTGAGATCGTTGCAATTAGGTCCAGTTAGCTTGTACCTTTGATTTTGATATTGTTGAAGATTTTGAATGTTTCCATTGATGAACCTTGTGATTTTAGATGTTAAATGATGAATTTGAAATATTAGTTGTTATTTAAAAGTATTTTATTAAGTGATTTTTGATGAATTTTTCGATTAGGGGCTAAATTGTTAAAATAGTAAAAGTACAAGGATTTCATGTGAAATTATTGCATGAATGGGCTGTTTTGGATGCCATAAGTATTCTACTAGGCTCAATTTTGGGTAAAAAGGGTTAATTTGCATGTTTTAAGCTCAGAGACTAAATTGAATAAAAGTAAAATTTTAGGGGCAAATTTGTAAAAATATAAAAATAACTAAATTACATAAAATACATTTTTTACTGTCTAAATTGATAGATTGATTGAAATTATTAATTTAGATCAAGATTAGGTGGAAAATCGAGGAGAATAAAAATTACCAAAATGCCCTTGTGTTTTGACATTTCTGCAATTTAGCTAGGTAAGTTCATAAGAGTTGTATTCTGTATAATTTTGATTAAATTGAATGTTAATATGTGATTATATTGTGATTAAATCAAAATTTATATATGTGTTTGTATGTAATTTATCTTGTAATGAAACGATTGAAAATCCAACAATTTTTTGACGACTACTAAGCCTCGTTTGAATCTTAGGAATTTATAGGATACAAATAACATGTCATTAGGATTTACATGATTCGGGTATTGGCCTTGAATGTCCTACCGATGGCTGAGGTCTGGCATGCGTTGAGGATACTCCACAAATCGTATGAGCAACATCGTGTAGCTATGTTCCAACCCACAGTTCGTGTGAGTAGGCCCATTTTCACAGCTCATGTAAGCATTATGATTCACAGTTCATGTAAGCATACATGTACAGGAATTGACGGATTATAGTTATATGAGCTAGCACACAATGTGTGAGCTATCCTGGGTATCCAACGGTATTCTAAACGGTTCAACGAGCATGATTTGAAAGGAAATGGTATGAGTTTGATACAAAATAAGACATGTTCACATATGAATTGCATTAAATTGGTGATACATGGATAAATGTAAGTTGAGATGGATGATATATTCATATGTTACATGTTTAACTGTTGTGATCATCCATGAGTAAATTGCCTATGTCTTATGCTTATATTACTAAAATGTTTGGTGTGAATGCTTAGGCTTTGGCCAAGCTATTGGATGGATTGTATTATGCTTACTTATAAGTTATACATTGAAATGGAAAGTCCCCAAATAGAAATATGCTTGTGTTCATGAAAGAATGGTAATGTTTAAATTATGTAATTCTTTATGAAATGGTTTATCATGTGGTTAATTCCAAAAGAGCTATGTTGAAAAGTACTAGCTTGTAATTATGGTTGATGATATGATTAAGTCTTGTGTGTTATGCATATGAAACAGGTGTGGAAAGGTAATGAAATAGTAAGTTCATACCTAAAGTGTAAAATGATGAAAAAGGGAATGATATGTTGAATTGATGTTGTTGTTTAAGCTAAAGAAAGTAAATGCAATAGAAAGTAATGAAATCCAAATGAAAATAAGAAAAATTGAAAGGGTTTAAATTTTATAAAATCCTACTATGCTAGGGATGATATGTATATATGATGTTGTGGATTTATTCACTTTATGAGTTGTTGAATATGGCTTCATGAATTTTGCTGTATTGGTATAGGATTATTTTTTATATGTATAAATTTCATATTTGAAATGGATTAATATGACTAAAGTTTATACGAGCTTACTAAGCATTCACTGCTTACGTAGTTGTTTTGCCTTTACTTTTTAGATTATCGGAAGCTCGATCAGGTTGGAAGCTCATCAAAGATCTATCATACTATCCAATGATTATATCGGTAGATTTTGATGTCTTGGTTAAGGTTGTAATGGCATGTATAGGTGGACTTATGGTTGATGATTGATTGAATGTTAATTGATGAGTTTGGCATGGATATGTCATTTGGGGTGATGTAGCCTTGGTACATTTGATGCCTTGTTGATATGTGTTAATTTGATAATGTATTAAAGCATGTTTGAATGGCCAAAGTGATATATGATGAATTGACCTCAACATGGTCAAGATGCTTTGGAAAAGTTTCGAATAGATGTGCATGATTGAAATATGGTTTGTATACATATTGATTGTTAGAACCATCTGGATATGGTTAGATTTGTATCTTTAAATGGCCAAAATGGTATGGTTATTATATATCATGTAACAACCCATTTTTAGTCAAATCAGAACAGTGGTTTTGGGACCACAAATTCAAAGTCAAAATTATTATTTTATTATTATTCTAATGTCTACGGCATGAAAATATGATTGTGTGAAATTTTCATTAAGAAATTTTACATTTGAGTGCTTAATTTGATAAAAAGGACTAAATCACGTAAAGTGTAAAACTTGTGTTCTATAGCTAATGGTGTCTAATAGCTATAGAACCTTAAAGTTAAGGTCCTTATGTTGTTATTAGACCATTTTTAATGTTGGTGGACATTATTGGACATGATTAAGTAAATTTTAGTTAATTATAACAAAGGTTAACTAAGTAATTTAATAAATAACCTTTAATAAAATAATGAAAATTTAGATATCATCTTTCTAATTTAGATACCACCACCTAAAATTCAAAATAAGAGCAACCATGGAAGCTTGAGCATTCAGTCTTCTCATTTTTGCTTGCATGTAAGTATATTTTGTCCCGTTTTTAATGATTTCTATGTTTTTGTGATCATTGCAACTAGTTCTAGCTAGCCCAGGGACTATTTTGCAAAATTTTTAAATATTTTGAAAGTTTCCATTGATGAAAATATGTGTTCTTTGATGTTTGATGATGAAATATGAAATCTTGTTGCTAGATTTACATATTTTGTAAAGTGATTTTGAGTAAAAATGCAAAATAGGGATTTATTTGTGAAAATGTGTGGTTAAATGTGTGAAAATTTGATAAATGTAGGCTGCTAGGGGCATTATAGTAATTCAACTATCATGGATATTAAAGAAATTTCATGAATTTGTGATTTTATGTAATAAGGACTAAATTGAAAAAATGGTGAAATTCTACGGGTGAAAATGTAAATGTGCTTAAATGTGTGTTTTGGATTAAATTGAATAGAGAGATGATTAAATAATTTAATTTTGAATATACTTAGACCAATAAAAGCAGAATTCGGATCTAGATCGGGGGAAAACTAAAGTTATCGACTAATTGATTTATTCCATCGTTTTCACATCCGAGGTAAGTTCGTATGTGATAAATTTCATTATAAGTGTATTTTAAATGCTTTGATATTTTATAAGTTGTGAATACGAGACTTCGAATAAGTTCAACAATGAATCGATGGAAATTCGACATTTGAAATCCTGGTCGAACCTTAGGAATAGTTTAGGATACTAGTGACATGTCATTAGAAGATACATTGAGTTGGCTTCGGGCCATGATATTAGTACTTCAGATATAAGTTACCTTGATTTGGCTTCAGGCCATGGTATAGGTACTTTGTGTGCAAGACTCTTTAGTATCCGACTTTTATTCTGAATGGTTCAACGGGTAAATGAATGATGTGGTTGAGAATGAGATTGGTACGAGATGATACAAGTATGTGCATAAACCATATTAGTTTTGAATTGAAGAAATGGTGAATAAAGTATATAGTTTTGTGAATGAGTAATTGAAAGGTTTGTTAGTTGATGTGAATTCATGTATCTATAATCAATTGTGGAATTAAGTGGTTATGATTATATCAAGTTTATTTCATACAAGCTTACTAAGCTTTATAGCTTACGTCGTTTATTTTTCTCTATGTTTTATAGTGAATTCAAAGCTAGCTCGGACTCGGGGACCGTAGGAGATTTCATCTCACTATCCTACAAACGATTTGGTACCTTTAAGCTTTTGTTTTGAGTATATGGCATGTATAAGGACTTTGGTCATGTTGGTTATGTTTTGGTGATGATTTTGGCCATTTAATTGGCTTGTAAATGTATATGTCATGGTTTGTATATGGTAGCCATGAGAGTTGGCTTATTTTGAGTTAATTTGGTTGTGTATATGTGTATGTGCCTATAGTTTATGTTGTGTAAAATTGAGGTTAGTTTTGTGATGCTTATTAATAGTTGGTATTAAGGAAGTTGAATGTTGATATTGGTGATGTTATTTGTTTGTGAATCAAGGTAAAGAATGCATGTTTTAAGTATCCATATTGATGATCTAAGTTTATGAGATTTTGGGTATAAATGGATTGGTTTATTAAGTAACTTGTGTGCATTGAGAAATGTGGTATAGCATATGCATGAACTAGGTTTGAATTGGCTGGTTTAAATGACTATTTATGTTATGTGATGGTGCAAATTAATGTGTTGTAGGTACATTCAAATTTGGGTGGCAAATTGGCTTGGTAAATAGCCTATTTTTGTCCACACGGGTAGAGACACAAGTGTGTGTCTCAGCCGTGTGTGACACACGGTCATGTTACACGACCGTGTGTCCCCTGGTGTTGAATTTGAAACCAAGTCAGTATTCTCCACGCGGCCCTACACACGGGCGTATGACTTGGCCGTGTGGCATAAGTTAGTATATCCTACAGGTTTGGCATGGCCTAGCACACGGCCTGGCACATGGGAGTGTATGCCCTTTTTTAGGGCACACAGGCTAGCTGTAACACCCCTTACCCATATCCGATGTCAGGATAGGGTTCGAGGCATTATCGGACTTAAATGTACACAATTTCGTAAAATTGGACCATAAAATTTCATTCATTTTTTGAAACATTCAATCACATGCACATAGTCCCTTATTTGGGTCTGCGAAGCCCAAAACATACTTTAGAAAGAGTTCGAGACTAAATCAAGAACTTTGGAAAGTTTTAGGAAAACTTAGAAATTTTTCTCATGAAATAGGTTCACACGCCTGTTGGAACGACGGAAATGTGCAAGTGTACACAATCGCAACAAGTAATAAAGTGACAAGTAAATGTCGTGTTATCGTACCCACAGGGACTATGAAAAGAATTATTTATGAATGCAATTTAAAACACTTTGGTGAAGGAAAATATTTTGTTTAAAGAGGGTGATTAAAAACTTAAGAAAACAACTAATTAAAATAAATAAAAATGAAGTAAAAAGTTCTAATGCACGATTTCAAAATAAGATTTAATCAAAATGATATAATTGTGTTGGATTAATTACACTTCTTATCTTAGAATTATTAAACATATGTTTATATTGTTACGAATAAAATCACGGCAACCCAGTAATTGCTAACTTATGAACATACTTACATACCAAAAATCCATTCATCTCTTGATGTATCCCTATGTCAATTCAACCGACTAAACAGATTCTAGCAAACAAACATGTTATTGCATATACATACTTATTAAACTAAACTAATCTCTTACATATCCCTATGTCAATTCAAACGATTAATTAAATCTAATAAGCATATAAAAGACTATGTGAGGTAACAAGGTATCCCTACCTTGAAACAGTTTAATCACAATAATCTTGCAAGTTATGCAAGGTAATAATATCGCCAGATACATTGCTAATTTAACCTTCAACTACCTTAGAAGAATAAACATGCACTGATTAAATACTGTTTCAATTAATTACAATTTCAATCCGTTTAAATAATTAATTCATTAGTTACCTTACAGTCGTAACGCAAGAATAACTTAGGCATGATTTTACTTAATCAAGCATTTTACCGAGGCCTATAACTTCATAAACACAATTTTAACAATTTAAGAAGACGAAATGCAATCAACCCAACACGAATTAAATTCAAGCTAAGTTGATTAAATTAACCATTCTAACAACATGAATACTCATAGATATGTTCATCATAACAACAACAAAAATTAAAGAGATAGGGAACAATAATCAAATCCGGTAGTTTTCTGAGGCTTGACTAGGTTGCTCCATTCTTCCTTCTTGTTGTCCTCGCTGATCAAAGCTTCGATGAACACTCAATTGCTGCTCCAAAATGGTTGAAAAACACCCCTTTTACAAGGGAAGAAATCGGCACAAGAGCAAGGGAATTGGAATGGAAAAAATGAGAGAAAAAGTGAGAGAGGAGAGAAGTGTTGTGAAATGAATGAGGAATGAATGAGATGCTTTGAATAATCAGCCAAGGGGGCTTTTATAGCTGAGTGTAGCAGCTGAAATTTGCTAAAAATATCAGCTAAAGAGCCACCCTTGGCCGGCCACCTATGTGGCAAAGTTGATGCTTTCAACTTTGCTAAAAATGGCTTGGGGCAAATCCAAAAATCCACCAATTGTGGTGGGGTTTGAATGCAACTTTGACAAGACTTTAAGGGCTTCTTTGCAAGCTTAATTAATCAAATAATAAGCTGATTTGGGTCAGCATATAGTCGGTTTTGGGCTTCCCAATCTTTGGCCGGTTCACTTCAATCGGTTCGGTTCAACTAGACCACTTTTTCCATAATTAATTAATTTTTATTTATTTAGCCAAAATTAAATTGGGTATAAATTAAAGTTAATTATATTATGAATTAATACACATAATTGGACCGTCTTAGGTTGGAAATTAATTCACCTTGATACTTCAAATTGCTTCTCGGTTTTGTGCTTCAAGTAGTGTCTGCCGAGCTAATTTTTGCCATTTGCGCAATTCTGTCGAAAATAACCAAAATTAATCAAAATTAATTAATAAATTAACTAAAATTCATCATGTTCATATTTTAAGTACAATTTAATTATTTTATAAAAAATAATTATCTTTTGACACGAATTTAATCAAAACGGTGTGATTTTAAGTTAAAAAGGGCATGTAAAAATGAGTAAATTTCCGTGTTTCCACACCCCAAACTTAATCCATTGCTCGTCCTGAGTAATGCACAAATTTTGAAAAGAATTTCTTGGAAACACCTTTGAAAAATTCCTTCAGAACAACATTTTTTCCAAAATTATGAACTTAATATACTTATGCTCAAAGACAAGAAATTTGATAGTTATGCTACTTAAGTATACATATTGTTCAAATTAATCTCAACAACTTATTACGATAGCAAAAATTAGACTAAATGCTTCCTAATAAAGTCATGTTAAACCTTACCAATGTAATTTTATTCCCTTTATTCAAGATTAAGCTGCAATCACTAAGTTTAACTTATGTCTTCATATGTTGTATGTAGCAATTTCTTTCCACTAATGTAGGTAGCATTGGAACTTTTGAATCAATAGGTCTTTAACAAGGTTGTAACGTGGCTGGGCTTAAGGGTAGGTAAAAGATAGATAATTTTAGGCTTTTAAACCCTAGACTTAGCTTGTATCGGACCTTTGAAATAATCACCTTCAATGCATCAACTTTCTTTGCTTTCATATGCTTCTTTGTACATTCTTTTTAGGTACATATGTTTTTTTTTTTGCAAATTCGAGCATTTTACTAAATGTACTACAAGTTTAGAGCATTCGATACTTTTTTTCAATTCCCCCAAACTTATTTTTAAAGAATACTTCGAATAGTACTGAGTCTAGTGTTTGGGACAATTTTAAGATAATTTAAGAGAGAAGTGATGGCTAAATTTGCAAGGGTTCAAATAAAATTAGGCCATATAGTCTTAAAGTTGGGTTTCAAATATAGTCTTAAAGTTGGGTTTCAAAGGATAAAAATTTCATCATGTTTGGCTTGAAAGGCTCAAACAGTCCAAACAAAAGTTGCCTAAATCATTTTCAATGTTTCATGCTTCCTAGGATTTCGCCTCAAGAAACAACTAAGTTAATTCTAAAGACTTAAACTTTCATGCATGCCTAACTTTCGTAAGGAACTAAAATTTTATGGTGCGATCTGCATGCTTTATTAAAAATACATTTATTTCATTATTAAGCTAACATAATAATTCATTGAAATAATAGAACTTTATTCATACTAAAGTTTAGCATACTTAACAAAATTTCAAATTATTGAACAAAATATATCCTAATCATAATTAACAGAAAAATTTATTCTGAGTGGAAATAATTCATTTTTTCGGTCCCCCCAGCTTAAAATGAACAATGTCTTCATTGTTTAAAGTGAATAGATACTATACACCAGGTAGGTTTTTAGAAAACAGGAGGTGAGTCAATTTGACTGCTTAAGTACCAAGCTCTTTCTAAATCCAATCCTAGACATGTATATACCTATTGCCACACTTTATACTTTGTGACTTGCTCACATTTTATTAATGATTTTCCTCTCTTAATTTATTATGCAGAAATAAAAAAAATTCCTAATTAACTTAATCCTAAAATGACCTAAGAATAGAAATAAAATAAAGTCAAGATCCCCCATTTATTTATTTGCAGACCCTTCCGAATTTGACTCATCTTTTGCTCCATCACTATCGCCTTTGCATGAATTGCTTCGCTCTTTCTTCGATAATGGACTCCATGGTTCAAATATAAAATCTGGAAATTCAGACACAAAAATAAATGAGTCATTGTAAATTTTCTTAAGAGCACTTCTCATCGAGTCATCCCTTATTTTTGAGTATCTCCAGTAAGCTTGTTGCTGCCATTGCATATGCTGCATTATGTCCATTAACTTTGATAGTTCATCTCAAAGATCTGAGCTAGGCGGTTGAGCTCTAAATATTGAAGTTTCGTCGTCAGGTTCAACTTCTGGTTCTATTGGTTCCACCTTATTAGGGACTTCAACCTATTGTATTGGCTCGATCTCTATGGGATCTTCTTCCTCTTCATCGGGATCCTCACTTTCTTCAACTCGCTGTTGTAGAACAAAATCTCCAGCTACTCGGTAGAGGTTCCAATCTGTGATTGTGCCCTGACTATACCCTGTCTTCTTTACATTTGCGAGAATCTCAACTTTTAAGCACAGAATTGTTATCGTAAAGGAGAAGTAAGCGGGGCCAGAATGTCTAGCGGCATAATTCCTCATCTCTCGTAGGATGATTTTTCCCACATCAATGGTCTTTCTAGTTAAAATCGAATATTATAAGACCATTCGCTCTAACGAGATTGTAGTCCCATGCGAACTAGGCATAAGGTTGAAATGGATGAAATAGAACCATACCTTTGCAAGTGGTGTCAAAGATTCTCTTTGACAAGTGTGGATTCCTTGTTTTGACATAGTCCACTTAGAACTTGGAACTGTAAGTTCCTCAAGAATTTCTTGCAAATTTTCAGGCTCGATGTTGCTCATCAAAGAAAAATATTCATCGATTTCGAAATCAGGTAATGTAAAGAATTCATTAATAGCATTTGAACTTATTGGTACTTTGATATTGTGAACTGGAACTTCTGTCAAATCGCTTGACGCTAAATTCGTGTAGAATTCACGAACTAGTTCCTCATCCACACTAAGCCTCTTTTCACAAAACAATTCCCAATTGAGGGCTTCAGCAACTTGACGAATACGTGCCATAAAGTCTTTGTAGTTTCTCTCTTTCAATGTAAAGCCTTTCTCTGGATGCATCTGTTAATTTTTGAAGATATTCTCGTATCTTGCTTTGGCTTCTTCATAATGGAACTTGTTTTGTGTTTCATCAATTTGGGCACAAGCACGAGGCATGATTAACCTGAACAAAAGATGGAAAAAAATATTTTCTCAAAAATGTAATTAATAAGAATTATTAATGATTCAATAAATTGAAAAATTAAATAATTGAATAAAATTAAAATTTAGGAGAAAAAAAATTGTGTTACCACCATTTTTATAAAATTAAGAACTCCTAAAAATAATTAATAAACAAAATAGGTCAAATGGAAGTAGGTTGGAGGATTTGGCTAAGGGGCTTGCTGTAGGTGTGTGCTGCACAAGTGCTGGACAGTAAGCGGACTCGTCAAGTAGGAGCAAGAAGCAGCATAGCTTGGTGCGATGAGCTGCACGGCCAGCATACCGCGACGCTGAGTGGGCAATAGCTTAGGCGTGTGCGTGCTGGAGCTAGAGTGAGCGTGAGGTGCGCAGATCCTTACGAGCAGGCCTGTCGAGTGGCACCAAGGAGTAGCTACTGGGCGCACGGAGGAAGCAGGTGTGTGGGTGAGCTGCTGGCCGACTGCTAGGTGATGATGAGGCTAGGGGCTTGTGGCACTTTAAAGGTTTTGGTGTTTGGGATTTTTAGTGATGAATGAATGGAGAAGGTGGTAATTATAATGAAGGGAATAGGACTTCAAGTAGAATTCTTAGAGAAATTTAATAGCTAAAAAATCTAAGTTCTAATTTTAATCCAAGTTAACAACAATTAATAATTAAATATATGCATATTAAATTATTAATGCTATTAATTTATTTAAAAATAAAATAAACTAATCCTAATTCTATGCTAAATTGATAAAAATAAAAATATATAAATTATAATAGATATAATTATATATTAAAAATTATTAACTTATTAAAAAAAACTTATCAAATAAAATATGATTAAATTAAAACTAATCTTAACTCTAGATAAAATTGATAATAATTAATATATATTATAATGGATATAATATATATTAATAATTATCATTTTTTTATTAAGTTAAAAATATTTATTCTAGAAGCCTTTTGAAAATATTTACAAAATGAGGCATCTAATTTTTATTATTTGCAAAAAGAGCAACCAAATTTTAAAAATAATTCAATTAAGTCCTTAGGCCTAATGAAAATTTGAAATTGAGTTGCAATTTAAAACTTGGGTCAAAATTGACCTTTTTATTTAAAAAACTAAAATTTTAAATTTCTATTTAGGGGATAATTTCTCGAAAAATTATGTTAAAATCAATTCCCAGGAAAGCGGTCCTGCTTAAGTTTCAGTCTCCTAGACAGAATTTATTTAAACATACTAATCTCGAAAATAAACCCTAAATCATTTATTAAAAAGAAAAATAAGAAAAATTAAACATCTGATAGAATGAACGAAATTTGGTTCCATTCAGTCTTATCCCCCCAATAATGTTTCAGACGCTGAGCATTAACTTGAAAATTACCTCCCTTACCTTGGAGTTCAACAACTCTGTTTGGATAGACGCTATGAATCGTAAATGGACAGGACCAACGTGATTTTAGTTTACCTGGAAAGAACTTTAATTTGGAATTAAATAACAAGACTTGCTGACCTACTTCAAATTCTCGAACTCGAATGTGCTTGTCATGCCATTTCTTAAGTCTCTCCTTGAGTAGTTTGGCATTTTCGTATGAGAACATTCGGAATTCGTCTAGCTCATTGAGTTGGAGCATCCGTTTCTCTTTAGCAAGCTTAAGATCCAAGTTGAGTTGTCAAAGGGCCTAGTAAGCTTTGTGTTCTAACTCCAAGGGCAGATGACAAGCTTTCCTAAAGGCCAACCTGTAGGGTGACATCCCTAAAGGTGTCTTGTATGTTGTCCTGTAAGCCCATAAAGCGTCATCCAATTTTTTGGACCAATCTCGTCGGTTTAGGCAAATTGCCTTATCAAGTATGCCTTTGATCTCCTTATTTGCCAGTTCAGCTTGCCCATTCATCTACGGATGGTAAGCTGTAGCGGCCTTGTATTTCACTCCATGTTTATCTAACAACCATTTCAACCACTTGTTCACAAAATGGGACCCTTCATCGCTGATAATAGCTCTTGGGGTTTCAAACCTTGTGAACACGTGTTTCTACAAAAACTTTATTACAACCCTAGCATAATTTGTTGGATAAACTTTATTATAGTTGTCAAGATGTACTTGTGACCAAAAGACGGAGGGAAAGGACCGAGGAAGTCAATACCCTAAACATCGAATAATTCTACCTCAATGATGTTGTTCGAGGCATCTCATTTCTACTGGTTACATTTCCAGCCCTTTGACATCGATCACAACTCTTTACATAAGCATGTGCGTCCTTAAATAGTGTTGGCCAAAAGAATTCGGGTTGCAATACTTTGGTCGCAGTATGAGTACCTCTGAAGTGTCCCCCAATTGGAGCTGAGTGAAAATGGTCACGTACTTCATCTTCTGCCACACATCTCCTGATCATTTGATCTGTACACTTCTTGAACAAGTATGGTTCTTCCCAGAAATAGTACTTCACATCGTGAAGAAACTTTTTCATTTGATGATGTATCTTATCAATCAGTATCAAACCACAAGCTAAATAGTTAGCAATATCAGCAAACCAAAGGGTATTATGGACATGATTTACCTTTAGTATGTGTTCATCCGAAAATGTTTCTTGAATTGGTATAAGAGAAGAGTTCCCTTCTTGCGGCTCCAGTCTAGACAAGTGGTCTGCTACTTAGTTTTCCACTCTCTTTCGATCTTGAATTTCTAGATCAAACTCTTGAAGTAGAAGTACCCATTGGATCAGTCTTGGCTTAGCATCTTTCTTAGCAAGTAAATACTTAATCACCGAGTGGTCTGTATAAACAGTCACTTTGGTACTTACCAGATAAGATCGAAACTTGTCAAAAGCAAACACAATAGCAAGTAACTCTTTTTCTGTTACTGTATAATTCAGTTGAGCTCCTGTCAGAGTTCAACTTGCATAGTAGATAGGATGAAAAACATTGTTCTTTCCCTGACCCATAATAGCTCCTATCGCAAAGTCACTCGCGTCACACATCAGTTCAAATGGCAAATCACAGTCTGATGTGACTATTATGGGTGTCGTAACTAACCGACTCTTCAAATATTTGAAAGCCTTTAAGCATTCCTCATCAAATTTGAATGTTGTGTCCTTCTCCAATAATTTTCATAAGGGTTTAGCAATTTTGGATAAGTCCTTGATAAATCTTCGATAGAAACCGGCGTGGCCCAAAAAGCTCCTAACACCTTTTACAGATGTTAGAGGTGGGAGTTTTCCAATAACATCTTCCTTTTCTTTATCTACTTCGATTCCATGTCTCGTTATTCAGTGCCCTAGAACAATCGCTTCTCGTACCATGAAATGGTACTTTTCCCAGTTGAGTACTAGGTTTGTTTCTTCGCATCGCCTTAGTACCTTTACTAGATTGGCTAAGCAATCGTCATAAGTATCTCCAAAAACTAAAAAATCATCCATAAAAACTTCCAAATACTTCTCAACCATGTCAGTAAAAATAGACATCATACATCTTTGAAATGTAATAGGTGCATTACATAAACCAAATGGCATGTGTCTAAATGCAAATGTACCGTACGGGTAGGCGACTGTTGTCTTATGCTGATCTTTCGGTGCTACTTTAATCTGATTATACCCCGAGTATCCATCGAGAAAATAGTAGTAGTCTTGCCCTGCGAGTCTATCCAGCATCTGGTCCGAAAACAACAATGGAAAGTGGTCATTCCTAGTCGCCTTATTCAGCTTCCGATAGTCGATACAAATTCTCCATCCCATAACCGTTCTAGTCTATATCAACTCATTATTCTCGTTTTATATGACCGTGATACCTTCTTTCTTTGGCACGCACTGGACTAGACTTACCCATGAACTATCTGAGATGGGGTAAATTATGCCTGCATCTAACCACTTGATGATTTCTATCTTGACTACATCCTTCATGATGGGGTTTAGTCTTCGTTGTCCATCAATCGTCCCTTTCTCGCCATTTTCTAGTATGATCTTGTGCATGCATACAGATGGGGTAATACTGCAGATATCGGCTATGGTCCATCCGATAGCCCTCTTGAATTGTTTCAACACCAAGATGAGTTTCTCTTCGTGTTCAGTAGTTAATTCTGCTGAAACAATCATAGGCAGAGTAGAATAGTTACCTAAATAAACATATTTTAGATGTAAAGGTAGTACGTTGAGTTCTAATTTAGGCGGCTTCTCGATTGACGCTTTTGGTTGGGCATAATGTCTTTTCTCTAACTCCAAAGATTCAAAGCGGGATTGCGGATTAAATCCCCTTTGATTAGCTTCTAACAAAGCTAAGTATTCATCATTCTCTTCATCATTCGGAGGATCTGATGTCAAAATTTGTTCCAACAGATCCTCAACATAGTTGAGCTCCTTCTCCACTATTAAATCCTCTAAATCGGATACTACAGAACAATCATCAATTGTGTTAGGAAATCGCATAGACTTAAAAAGGTTAAATGTTACCTGATCATCCTGAACACGCATAGTAAGCTCGCTTTTCTGCATATCAATAAGGGTCCTTCCGATTACTAAGAATGGTCTTCCTAAGATAATTGACACTTCTGTGTCTGCTTCAGAGTCTTGAATAACAAAATCAGTAGGGAAAATAAATTTATCTACACGTCCCACTACATCTTCGATTTTTCTTTCTGGATGTACTAATTATCGATCTGCTAATTGAAGTGTAACCGTAGTAGGTCTGACTTCACCTATCCCCAACTTCCTAAATATTGACATAGACATCAAGGTAATACTCACACCTAAGTCACATAGTGCCTTACCACAATATGTTGCTCCAATGTTGAAAGGTATAGTAAACCATTCAGGATCCTTCAACTTTGGGGGTAGTTTGTCTTGAAGATATGCACTACTTTCCTTTGTCAGAGCTATCGTCTCAAATTCTCCAAGCCTTCATTTTTTAGACAGGATATCCTTTATGAATCTGATGTAGTTCGGCATTTGCTCAAGTGCTTCAACCAACGGGATGTTGATATGAAGTTGCTTGAGTACGTCTAGGAACTTCTTGAATTGAATCTCCTGTTTCTGCTTCTAAAGTCTTTGAGCGTAGGATGGTGATGGTTTCTTTACTGGAACTGGTTGATTTGTCTTCTGTGGTGATTCTACATCTAACGAATTTGTTAGTTGATCAGAATTAGCTGGTTCTGAAATTACCTTATTGGGTTTTGCAGATTCTGGTTCTTGTGAAACTAGAAATTTAACATTCGGTTGAACTTCCTCTGATTCTTGAGCATCAGCTTGCTCCTTTTCAGCTTCAATGGTGTTGGGCTCTACTGTCTTTCCACTCCTCAATGTTAATGCTTTACAATGCTTCTTCCCTGGATTTCTCAGATTCTTCGTATCACTAGGTAAAGCACCTTATGGTCGATTCCTGAGTTCAGTTGCAAGCTGACCCATTTGGTTTTCTAGGTTTTTCAATGTAGTTGCTTGGCTTTGGATTAAGGCTTCATTCTTGGCCATGTATGCCTTCAAGAGATTTTCTAAGCCATTGAATGGTTCAACTTGGGTTGGTTTCTGAATTTGTTAGGGAAAACTAGGTGGCTGGGTCGATCTAGGTTGGGAGTAAGTGTTGCTGGTTCCAGCTCCTTGGTTACTCCAGGAAAAAATTGGGTGGTTTCGCCATGATGGGTTATAAAAATTAGATTGCAGTCTCTGCCTTCCTCGATTTTGGTTCTGGTTACCTATGTAGTACATGGATTCTGGGTTTGACGGACATTCTTTGGACAAATGTCCTTCCCCAGAATAAACATAGGCTATATTTCAAATTGATTTGGTGGCTGTGCTACAAAACTATTAGACCCATTAGTAGTAAGATTTTTAAGCATTAAGGATATTGATGATACCTGAAATGCGAGTGAAGTCAGAGCGTCTACTTCATGTATTCCAACAACTCGTCTTCCTGACGCTGCTCGATTGGTTGGCCATTGGTAGTTGTTGCTGGCAATCCTCTCAATGATTTCATAAGCCTCATTATAAGACTTAGAAAGGAGAGGACCATTAGTAGAAGCGTCCACTACCATCCTCGTGTGAGCATTGAGACCATTATAAAATGTCTCAAGTTGGATGCAATGTGGGATTCCATGATGAGGGCACTTTCGTAATAACTCTTTATATTTTTCCCATGCCTCATACAAGGACTCATCATCCATTTGCTGGAAGGCAGTAATCTCGTTCCTCAACTTAGCATTCTTGCTAGGCGGGAAATACTTCATAAGGAATCTTTCTACTAATTCTTGCCATGTGGAAATTGAGTTTGGTGGCAATGAGTTCAACCAGGCTCGAGCTCTGTCCCTCAGCAAATATGGGAGCAACTTCAATTGTAATACATCTTCAGGTACTCCGGCTAACTTGAAAGAATCGCTCACCTCCATAAATAGTCTTAAGTGTAGGTAAGGATCTTCGGTAGGCATTCCACTGAATTGGCCTACTGTCTGAAGCATCTGGAACATGACTGGCTTCAGCTCGAACTATTGTGCCTCAATTTTGGGTCTCCTAATACTAGTATTAAGATCATTAAATACTGGCACAGCATATTGTCGTAAAGCTCTATCCCTATCATCAACAATAAGGATAGGATTTTGAGCAGGGTTTTCTCCATTTCCTTGGATCAAATTTTCGAAGTTCATCTATTCGGTCCTCCTCTAATTTGCTTGTCTTCTTCACTGCCGAAAAGTTCTTTCTATCTTAGGGTCTACAGGGAGTAGGTCAATAATTCGGTCAATACTCATAAACACTTGAAATAAAAAAAATTAATTAAGTTAAAAATTAAACAGAAAAAAATAAACCAAAATGTAAACTAACAAATTCACAAATAATGAAAATTTTAAAACAGTCCCCGACAATGGCGCCAAAAACTTGGAACAACAGAAATGTGCAAGTGTACACAATCGCAACAAGTAATAAAGTGACAAGTAAATGTCGAGTTATTGTACCCATAGGGACTGTGAAAAGAATTATTTATGAATGCAATTTAAAACACTTTGGTGACGGAAAATATTTTGTTTAAAGAGGGTGATTAAAAACTTAAGAAAATAACTAATTAAAATAAATAAAAATGAAGTAAAAAGGTCTAATGCACGATTTCAAAATAAGATTTAACCAAGATGATATAATTGTCTTGGATTAATTACACTTCTTATCTTAGAATTATTAAACATATGTTTATATTGTTACGAATAAAATCACGGCAACTCGGTAATTTGCTAACTTATGAACATACTTACATACCGAAAATCCATTCATCTCTTGATGTATCCCTATGTCAATTCAACCGACTAAACAAATTCTAGCAAGCAAACATGTTATTGCACATACATACTCATTAAACTGAACTAATCTCTTCCATATCCCTATGTCAATTCAAACGATTAATTAAATCTAATAAGCATATAAAAGACTATGTGAGGTAACAAGGTATCCCTACCTTGAAACAGTTTAATCACAATAATCTTGCAAGTTATGCAAGGTAATAATATCACCAAATACATTGCTAATTTAACCTTCAGCTACCTTAGAAGAATAAACATGCACTGATTAAATACTGTGTCAATTAATTACAATTTCAATCCGTTTAAATAATTAATTCATTAGTTACCTTACACTCGCAATGCAAGAATAACTTAGGCATGATTTTACTTAATCAAGCATTTTACCGAGGCCTATAACAACATAAACACAATTTTAACAATTTAAGAAGGCGAAATGCAATCAATCCAACACGAATTAAATTCAATCTAAGCTGATTAACTTAACCATTCCAACAACATGAATACTCATAGATATGTTCATCATAATAAGAACAAAAATTAAAGAGATAGAGAACAAGAATCAAATCCGGTAGTTTTCTGAGGCTTGACTAGGTTGCTCCGTTCTTCCTTCTTGTTGTCCTCATTGATCAAGGCTTTGATGAACACTCAATTGCTGCTCCAAAATGGTTGAAAAACACCCATTTTCCAAGGGAAGAAATCGACACAAGAGCAAGGGAATTGGAATGGAAAAAATGAGAGAAAAAGTGAGAGAGGAGAGAAGTGTTGTGAAATGAATGAGGAATGAATGAGATGCTTTGAATGATCAGCCAAGGGGGGCTTTTATAGCTGAGTGTGGCAGCTGAAATTTTCTAAAAATAGCGGCCAAAGAGCCACCCTTGGTCGGCCACCTATGTGGCAAAGTTGATGCTTTCAATTTTGCTAAAAATGGCTTGGGGAAAATCCAAAAATCCACCAATTGTGGAGTGGTTTGAATGCAACTTTGACAAGACTTCAAGGGCTTATTTGCAAGCTTAATTAATCAGCTAATAAGCTGATTTGGGTCAGCATATGGCCGGTTTTGGGCTGTCTAATCTTTGGCCAGTTCACTTCAATCGGTTCGGTTCAACTGAACGACTTTTTCCATAATTAATTAATATTAATTTATTTAGCCAAAATTAAATTGGGTATAAATTAAAATTAATTATATTATGAATTAATACACATAATTGGACCGTCTAAGGCTGGAAATTAATTCACCTTGATTACTTCAAATTGTTTCTCGGTTTTGTGTTTCAAGTAGTGTCTGCAGAGCCACTTTTCGCCCTTTGGGCAATTCTGTCGAAAATAACCAAAATTAATCAAAATTAATTAATAAATTAACTAAAATTCATCATGTTCATATTTTAATTACAATTTAATTATTTTATAAAAAATAATTATTTTTCAACACAAATTTAATCGAAACAGTGTGATTTTAAGTTAAAAAGGGTATGTAAAAATGTGTAAATTTTTGTGTTTCTACCCGTGTCACCAGATTGTGTCCCTCACACGGTTAAGACACACGGTCGTGTCTCACCCAGTGTAGTTGACTCTTATGCTATTTTCCAAGCCTTTATGTTACCCATAACCCCTTACAACTTTATACACGTCATAATCACAATTTATAGAAAAAAATTAGAGATTAAACACCCTTTATTAAGACACATTCAACTCATGGTCATGGCCACCTCGATTGGTCATAATATATGTATTCAACACACATGACATATTACCAACCATGAATGACAAACAAACATATTCACATCACAATTATTAGACATAACATGAGTATCTAGATTTACAAGCCATAATCAATAGCTCAATATAGGCCAATACATTTGACCAAATTATAATAACACATGTTATAAAACTAGGTCCCTATACATGCCACTCACTTGATAATTCTAACATATGTAACAATATTCCAAAGGTATTGGCTTGATAGTGTGATGCTACCTCCGATGATCTCCAACCCCGAGCTAACCTGAGAACACTAAGGAAATGGAAAGGAGGGAGTAAGCTTTACGCTTAGTACGCTCGCATGAAAAATAATAAGCAATGTATTAACATGCTATTTAGAAATTCTTTCTATTTATTCAAAGTCCAGTCAAGCTATTTTCTCGAGTCATAGTCATTAAATTATTTATATCCAGAGCTATGAAACTCCAAATTAAGATCCATAAAATTTTTAGAATTTTTGGTTTAGCCAATAAGTAGAGTTTATTCATTAAAGCCACCCCTGTTTCGCTATCCGACAGTTCCGACCTCACTTCACTAAGAATTAATTATCTAATGGTACAGAACTCAGATAATGTTCTCATATATTTATCTCGAAAATAGACTCATTCAGAATTTTAATAATATAAATTATAAAATTTTTATACAAATTTTAATGATTTTCCTAATTCAGAATAGGGGATCCCAAAATCATTCTGAGCCTGTCTCACAAAAATTCAAATATCACAGAATATGAAATTCTTTTTCTTTCACCGTTTCTTTTATATGAAATTAGACTCATTAAGCTTTAATATCTTATCCAACCTGTAATTCAATTTATACTATTTCTGGTAATTTTTCAAAGTCACACAGCTGTTGCTGTCCAAAACTGTTTTATTACAATTTCACTCTTACATAATCTCACTTACTCCATTCGATCTTATCGAAAGTTCGCTCAAGTATCGAGCACATTGCTCATAAATTTTTACAGACATATACCTGCACTTATTCATCACATAGTCATATTCAATTACACTAGTCATTAAATGATCACATATATTTTCACTTAGTCAATTTCCCCGTTGAACTCATCGAAATAATAACAGATACACAGTGGCTTGCACATATTACCACCCTTGTAACCAAGGCTATCGTGCACATAGTAGCCTACACTTAGTACTACATCTGTGACCAAAACCGTCTCTTACACATAGTGGCCTGCACTTAGTACCACACATTTGATCGAAACTATCGGGTACGTATAGTAGCCTGCACTTAGTACTACAGTGTGACCTAACCATCTGGTACACGTAATAGCTTTCACTTAGTACTACACAAGTGACCTAAAACCATTTTAAACACATAGTAGCCTGCACAAAGTACTACACATGTGATCGAAGAAATTGGGTATGCATAGTAGCCTACACTTAGTACTACACATGCGACCTAACCATCTGGTACATGTAGTAGCCTGCACTTAGTACTACACACGTGATCTCGCAATGGATTATTCGTATCTTTTCTATTCCGAAGGTCTAACTAGGAAATTCCTCACTTTTCAGCATTTTACCCATTTCGTCCATAATCAATTTCAATTCATAAATTTACATCAAGTGATTATTAAATATGCAACCACATCTCCTATAATAACAAGATATTATAACATAAGTAAAAACGATATATTATTTACATACAAACTTACTCATTTCATTTAAAATGTCATTTTCCATCAAATTTCCATTAACATCAAATCAATACAATCATAGCAAGATATATTTCATGTATAACAATAATAACATGAATAACATACTTATTAAATCACACGAACTTACCTCGGCACAAAAATAGCAAAAAGTAACCTAACAGTTGATTTTCAATTTTCACCTGATCTAGGTCCAATCCTCATTTTCCTTGATCTATAATGTAACGCCCCGTACCCAAGACCGTCGTTGGAGTCGAATACGAGGTGTTAACAGACTTAATTCATTGCTTAAACAACTCAAACAATTTAATTTTAGAAATTCTAGACAAGCTGGCTAACTGCATCACAGTCGCTTAAAAATTCATATCTCGAGTTCTGAAACTCAAAATCAAATTCTGTAAATTTTCCCTGAAACTAGACTCATATATCTATTTACTAATTTTTTTCTAGAATTTTTGGCTAGGCCAATTAGTACAGTTTATTAGTTAAAGTCTCCCCTATTTCAGGGTTCGACTACTCTGACCTCTATGTATTACGAATCAGATATCTCTCTGTAAAGAATTTCAATGACTATGAAGTTTGTTTCTCTTAAAACTAGACTCAATAAGAAATCTGTACATATAAATTATGACTTCTAATTATTTTTATACAATTTATAGTGAATTTTCAAAATCAGAATAGGGGATCCAGAAATCGCTCTGGCCCTGTTTCACAAGAATTTAAACATCTCATAAAATATAACTCATTTACCTGTTTCGTTTCTTCCATATGAAAATAGACTCATAATTCTTCAATTCCATATTTTATTCATTATCTAATTATATCTCTACTATTTTTAATGATTTTTCAAATTCACGTCACTACTACTGTCTGAATCTATTTTATGGTAAATTTTACCTATGGGTATTTTTCCAAATATAAACCCTAGGTTAAATTATTGCTAGCATAAGCTAAATCGAGCTACCGGGACTCCAAAAACGTAAAGAACTTGAGAAACGAGGCTAGAATGGACTTACAATCGAGCTTGGAAGCTTGAAAAACCCTAGCCATGGTTTCTCCTTGCTATATTGGCCATGGGGTTGAAGATGAGCAAATTTGGCTTTTGATTTTGTATTTTAATTCATTTTACCCCTAAATGACCAAAATGCCCTTACTACTAAACTTTCCAAAAATTCCATCCATTTCCAATTTTTGTCCATAAACTTAGAAATTGGTAAAATTGCTATTTAAGACCTCCTAATTAATATTCCAAAGTAATTTCATACTAAAAATTCTAGAATGCAAGTTTTGCAACTTATTCGATTTAGTCCCTAATTTCAAATTAAGCACTTTATGCATAGAATTTTGTCACGAAAATTTCACACAATCATGCAATCATATCATAAACCTAAAAATAATTATAAAATAATTATTTCTATCTCGAATTTGTGGTCACGAAACCACTATTCTGATTAGGCCCTAATTCGGGATATTACATATAATATCACATTTAGTCTAATTATTAGTCACATTATTTAATGTGATCCAAAAATCATATTTTGGAAAAATTACATTTTTGCCCCTAAACTTTGTCGAAATTACACTTTTTCCCCTAGGCTCGTAAAGTGAATTATATTCAATTTTATCACTCTATAGGCCTAGCTGAACCATTTTCATAACTATAGAAAACTACAATTCTCATCAAAACACCCTTTTATACCACTTTTACAACTTTTACAAAATGGTCATTTCGGACGTTTTTATCGAAAATCGCTTAGTAAAAGTCATTTATTTAAGACCCAACACTCATTTTCTACCGTTAGACATCAAAATGCATGCATATCACACATGGTTCAATTTTTAAACATGAACCCTAGCTCAAATTAATGTTAGAAATAGGTAAATCGGGTTACGAGGATTCCAAAAACGTAAAGAACATTAAAAACAGGGCTAGGATGCACTTACTATGGAGCTTGGAAGCTTTAAAAAAACCCTAAACCTGGCTTCCATGGGGGTTTCGGCTGATACATGGAGAAGATGAGCTTATTTTGGTGATTTTAGCTTTTTAATTCATTTAATTATTAGTTTACCAAAATGGCCCTAACTTAAATATATTTTATTTCACCCATTTCATGTCTATTTTTGTCCATCACTAGCTAATGGTCTAATTACCATCTAAGGACCTTTAATTTAAAAAATCATAACAATTTAACCCTTCTAATACGTGGAACTCATCTTTTGCACTTTTTATAATTTAGTCCTTATGACTAAATTGAGTGCCCAAACGTCAAAATTTTCGAACAAAATTTTCACGAAATCATTCCGTGAAATTGTAGACCATAAAAATATAATAAAAATAAAATTTTCCACATCAGATTTGTGGTCCTGAAACCACTGTTCCGACTAGCCCAAAAATCGGGATGTTACACTAGCCACAGGCGTGTGTGTTGGCCGTGTGACCCAAGTCAGAGAGTTATAGGGGGTCGGACATGGGCTGGGACACGACCATGTGCTCCCAATTTGAATGTCCACACAGCTTGTGGCACAGACGTGTTTGGTGGCCGTGTGAGACACACGGGCGGGTCATACGGGCGTGTGTCCCCTGTTTTGAGAAAAAAATTCTAGGTTTTGTGAAAGTTTCCAAAGTTATCAGTTTAGTCTCGAACCATTCCCAAAGCATATTTAGGGCCTCGTAGGCTCGTTATAGGGACATTGTGCTTGAGTTTGAATAATGTATGCATAAAATGTGGAATTATATTTGAATTGAATGTTTATATGTGTTATAAGTCTGATAATGCTCTGTAACCTTATTCCAGCGTTGAATACGGGTGAGGGTGTTACATATCAATTATGTTATGTTTTGGCATTAAAACAAGTTAAGTGATAATTGTTTAAATATGCACATGTATAGGTGTTTTGGTTTATATTATAGCCATTATGTTTTGGCTTATAATTATGGTATTTTGAGTGATTGAAATGGTTGTTAGGTTGATATATGTATGTGGCCTTATGATGGTTGATTTTATAGTCTTTATAATGTTTAAATGATGGAAGTTGAAATGGTATAACTTGGTATGAAATTAAACTATATACATGTATATATGGATAAGTTATGGTCAAATATGTATAAGTTAGATATATGCATATTTAGGATGCATGAAAACTATAATTCAAATGATAAGTTCTAATGACAAGGTATAAGTTAAGCATGACATCTTTTAAAATGGTAGCAAGGTGATCAAATATGCTTATGTGTTGTTAAGTGAGTGCTTGCTTTGAGGTTCCTTTTGGGCATATTGGTTGAATGGATAAACACCATATTGATCTAGATTTATTATACATGTTTTAGGTATATTTTTGAATGCTTGAAATAGGTACAAGGCTTTGTATGTATGAACATATTTTGGGTGAAAGAAATGGCTTGAAAATGACCTATTTCTTTTCCACACGGCCTAAGACACGGGCGTGTGTCTCAGCCGTGTGTGACACACGGTCACGCGACACGGTTGTGTATCCCTTGTAAGTTTTTATAAGTTGCATGTTGAGAGTTACACGGCCTGGCACATGGGCGTGTGGCTTGACCGTGTGAACCAAGTCAGAGAGTTACTTAAAAAATAAAAAAAAATATTTTAAAATTATAAAAAATAAAATTATTTTTTAAATTGTTAAAAAAAGTATAAAATTACTTAAAAGTCAAATTCTTACTTTGAAGTTATTTTTACAAAAAAAGCAAATCTCTTCATCCCCTATTTCTTTCTCAACAAATTTTAAAATCAACAATTAAAAAGATTTTTTTTCCTGTTTGAACGCAAAACAAAATAAAATTAAAAATTAAAAAATCCATTAAACCCCATAACCGATTTAGAAAATCTTCAATTTTATCCTTCATGAAAGTAAAAAAGGTTTTATTTTTTTTGTTAGTTTGTAAGTTTTTTTTTTTAATTTGGGTTGATGACAAAAGTAGAGAAGAACAAGGAGAAATCATCGTCTACATCACCATCATTTGGGTTCTTAAATCATTCGTTTAAAGTGCACACCTCAAAGGCGGACCCCAAAAGTTCATCTTTTTTTCAAGAATCCATTGTCGTCTCAAAATCGAGCTGGTTTCGTTTCCAAATTCCAAAATTCAATCGATTGTATCAAAGCTAAAGTTAAAAAGCTTCGTAGTTTATTCAAGTTTGCAAAACTTTCATCATCTTCATCGAGCTTTAGTCTTAAAGAATATTTCCCTAAGGTTGTTTTGAGACCCACGAAATCATTTGCATAATTGTCTTCATTGCTTTATGAAACCTTAGATAATATTACCCAAAATTGAGGATCAGATTGTTGGTTTATTTAATCTCAAAGCCAGAATTTTCCAAAATTAAGGATCAAATTGTTGTTTATTTAACCTCAAAGCCAGAATTTTTTTAACTTATAATTTTCATAATTTTTTAATCATTTTTAAATTTTATTATCATTTTTAATAATTTTTGTAACTTTTTAATGTTTTTTAAATATTTTTTTACATTTTTAATTTTAATAATTTTTGGCCCCCAAAACTTGTGAACTTATATAAATATACATGTCATCAATCAATAGCCACATCAATTGTCAACAATTGACATGTGATGCAATGTGATAGATTGAGGATTTTTTTTAATACCATTAGTTTCAGGGGTCAAAAAGCATAATAGAACAATAGTTCAAGTACCAAAATGAAATAAAAAAAAAATTAAGCACAATTGTGGGAAGAAGAATATAGTTTAATGGCCAAACCGTGAATAAAGTCTATATTTTACTCAACTATTATCTTATGTAAAATATTAGTGTTGAATATGACTCATATTTCAGTCAAATTTGAGAGATAATCACCAAGTTAAACTTTATTTATTTGTTTCAGTCGAACTCTAATTAGTCTAGATTATTTTATTATTATTTGACCTACGAATTTAGTCTATAAATAGACTCTTTTTCACCCTTAGAAAATACACCCATTAAAGATTAGAACTCATAACATTTTTGGAAAATTTTATGTTTAATTTTTGATGGTTCTTTATTTTCGGGTTTCAAGATTTAGTTGTTATCTCTATCTTTTGTACTCTTCGTTCTTTTGCCATTATAGTAAAATTATCTTTACCCGTGGTTTTTTATCTTCTTTGGTGGGATTTTTTCATGTTAAATTTGTGTTTTCAAATTCTCAATTTCTTCTGCTATTTTTTACTTGTTTGTTGCTTAATAGGGTCGATCCCTAACAATTAGTTATTAATATGACTTCAAAATTTTTGTTGTACAATCTTGAAGCTACAAATAAAGTAGCGGTAAATTTTTTTTTTTGAACTGTGATATTTGAATGAATTTTGAAATACAAATGTTTGAGAAAATTTATAAAATTGGTCAAATTTTAAAAAGATTAGTTGGAAATATTAGATTCATTTATAGAAAATTATAGTGTGTCAAGATTTATGTTAGTCTAATGGGTTTGTTGATTGTAATACGTTGTTGATACTCTGTGTACATTATGCTTCGCTTTTTGAACTTTTATTTAGGCTTTCTGGCGTATTTTTTTGGAAAGCAAATAAATCAATGTTTTCTTTTAAAAGAAAATTATAAAAAATTGGTATAAGAGGCAGAAGTGTAATGGAGCAAGCTGCTTTGGTTTCCTTTCCTTATATCAAAGCATACTATAATTTTTTGGCTAGTAATTCTTGATCGACTCTCTGCAAAGACTAGACTAATTTAAAGAAGAATGAATATTGATGGAAGATACAAACTTTGTTATGAAGAACAGGAAACAAAAAATCATTTGTTTTTTTATTGTAGATTCTCGAAGGGCATTTGGGAGGGAATTTTGCAATTATTGTTGGGATTTTTTACTAATCGTTTCATGTCCTATTTTATATAAATTTACAAAAATAAATTTATGCTTGGGTCGTGGGAAGGTTTCGGGCCCATTGTTGCTAGTTGTTTATAATCTTAAAATTGTGGCTTATTTGACAAAACGATAATATAGTTCAACTAGAACTTTCAAGTGCTTCAATCGAATCTTGTGAGGGCCATGAGTTTATTGGATAAAAATTGAATCATTATCCTTATCTCTTGAGAGAGTTTTGAACTATTGGAAAACTAGTTTATGAAAGCTTTTATGAGATAAATATTCAAGATTATTAATGGAATAATCAAAACCTTTAAAGGAGTATTTCAAGCTTATCAAAACACTTATTGTTGATCATGTTGCAGAGCCTATAAATGCGTTGTTGATGACACTATTCTTCAGTCATGTGGGGTGTCTTTGACATGCCCCCGTTTAGGGATTTGTTATGGAGAATTTTATTTAAGGTAATTAAGGGAGAGTGATTTGTACAATTGGGATAGGTATTGGAGCTGCAATTACTTCTTTGTATAAGGGTAAACTAATTGTGCAAACTATATAAATTCTACCCAGCTTTTGTACAGAATTTAGAACAAAATTGTTTTTCAAGTGCAAACTTGATACAAGTCTCAATGCCCAATTTCAAGCCCATGGATGTGATGGGCTTACACTACATCAACGCCTAACAACAAGGTCAAAAATCAAGAAAATCAAACCTAGATTCAATCAAACCAAGTATGTGAGGATGAATCTTTTCTAGGGAATGAGGAATGATACATGCACGAAATGGGTGAAAAGTATTAAAGTTAATTCAACCAAGCTGTCAATTTTAAAGATGAAAAGATTAGTCAACCGGCGACAAATTTTTGGATGAGATCCAAACATTTCTAGATTAAGATGTCTTCATGGCGTTTGAAGATCTATCTCTTATCTTTGAAACACACTTTGAATAACTTGATTTAGAGTTTGAGAACTCAAGTTATGACTATTTTAGTAAAGACTATGGGACCAAAATTTTTGGACGGGATTATTACGAAAATTACAAGTTTTAGGTTTTAGGTTCCGATTTTATGCTTAATTTTTATTATATATGAGTCCAATATTGTATTTATCAGCTTTTATTATTTTATTATTTTTTAATCTAAATTTTTTATAATTATTAAGTATTTTAAGTTATTTAGGAGTTTTATGTCAATAAAAAAATTTAGTTTAAAATTACTTCTTATTTAGGTTAATTAGAGTTCTAGTATACTTTAGAGTTTTATTTATATTTATTTATCTAGCTTATATAAAGGCCTTTACATTACACACAAAACAATCAATTTGATTATTATTCAACAATTTCTCTTTTGAGTTAATAAATTATCTTTGAGTTTTTCTTTTCAAGAATTTTTCTTGAGTTTTGTTTTAGAAGAGTTTTAACAATCTTTTCAGACTGTGGGGATCAACTTCAAACTTTTTCTTGCTAAGTTTATTTCTTGGAGGGGAAATTAGAGCCGTTTGAAAGGGGTTGTGGATTCTTCTTATTTCTAAGGCTCCTTAGAACTTCTACACGCCACATTTCATCTTTTCCATCTATCTTCTTTATTATTCTAATCTGTGATTTATTGTTCTATTTTATTTATCTTAGTTATTTATTTTAATATCTTTCTTTAATTTTTTTATTTGACTAGGATTCGTTTGCGTTTCAGGTTGTGTTAAAATCCAAGTTTCTTTCTAAACGTCTAGAGTTGTAAGTCAAATCCATGACCTGAAAAAACTTACGATCCTATTACACACTCATCAATATAACTTGGTATCAATTTCTTGGGCATTTTAGGTGTTCTTTTTGTTCTTATAAACTAATTTCCAACAAACAGCCTCAAAGCAAATTTTTTTAACCAAATAGTTTTCGAAAAATAATATTTTTTAGTGGGTAAACATTTTCCAAACGATCTAAAATTTTAAATAGTGTTCTTAGCTCTCTTTTCAAATATTAAAAAATGTTTTTCAAGAAAAAGTGATCAAAAAAGTGGAAAAAATAGAAAAATAAAGGAAAAATAAAGAAAAAAATATAATGTGGGTTGAATTTTGTGCTGAAACTTTCTAGATCACATTTAAATTATTTGAGGAGACTCCAGTTTAAATTTTGTGATTTTTGAAAATCGGGAACACCTCGAACGAAGTTTGTCAAGTTTCTCTACAATTTTTTAGGCTTTCGGGTTTCAACAATTTTCATTAACTCTTAGCCTTAGATTTTCATTTGTTTTTGCTTTTAATTTTCCTTTAAGTGTTTTAACACTTTATTGTTTCTTGTGTTAGTTGGTTAAAGCACATTGCACATTCCTTCCTCCATGTAACACAATTATTTAGTGTCTAGCCGATTTTAGACTTCTAGTGCCATTAGGTTTACTTTACTAGTTCGACTCTAATACATTCTGATTAGTTGATATAAACACTGCTAAAAGACTCACAAAATTAATTCTTACTTCATTGAGAATTTGATTTTTATTTCTGAGTGCATAACAGTGATGCTTGCCTAAATTTTTGTGTTCTTTATAGGCTTTCGTAATGATTCGCTATACTATGATCGAAAAGTTGCAATAGGATCAAGAGGTTCAGGATGCTCAAGCTGAACAATGGGATACTATTCTAGACATGATCAGCAAAAATTTGGAACGTCTAAGTACCAAAACCATCCTTCTCCCTCAAGTGGATCATTAGCCTCCTCTTCCAAATAAGGTTTTTGTCTTTACTCAAGTTAGATGTGGAATCTAAACCTAAATCTTTGTGTATAATTGATAGATATTATGGATTAAAGAACTAGTGTAACGACCCGATAGTCAGGGGTGTCGAAACGTGAATTTCTGAGACTCCATTCCCTTAAATTGGACTTCTAAATATTTTTAAAAAATATTTACGAAGCTAGTTGTGTAGTTAATTAGGTCTAGGTTAAGAGAATTTGCTTGAATTAAGAGTAATTAAGTAAAAGGACTAAATTGCATATAAGGTGAAAGTTGAATTATAGATTAAAGAAAAATTAAAAGGACTAAAGAAGCAATTATGCCATTATCCTTAAAAGAGTCGGCATAAGAGTAAAAGTTATATATATATTAATAATAAATTAAAGTTGAAAAATATATATTATAATATATTTTACTTAAGTATTAAGTATATATATTATACAATAATAATAACAAATAAAGAAAGAAAAAGAAATAGAAAGAACAAACGAAAAAGAAAGAAACAGAAAGGAAAGAAAAGAAAAGAGAAGGAAAAAAAGAGAAAGCAAGGTTAGGGTTTCAAAGTTCCCAGTTCAATTGGTTAGTCAATTTAGTCACTTTTATGTAATTTTTATGTTTTTGAAATCCCGATATTAAATACTACCTGACTCATGTTGAAATTTTAGAAATTTTTGAGTTTTTAAGTGTTGTCTATGTTATATAATATTAGAGAGTATAATAAGTCTAAGAGATTGATGGTATATAGTATTATAATGTATTAATAGAGATAGGTTATAGTTAAGAAGCATAGTATTTTTGTTAAAAAAATTGTGAAAATTATCTATGGTATATTTTTAAGGTATAAATTCTAGTGAGAAGATGAATTGGACAATTTCTTGAAAATATACGAAAAGAAGAAAAGAGAAAAGAAATAGGTAAAAGAGTGATGACAAGTTCAATTCTATCACGATCAACTAAGAAAGGTAAAGAAGCTTGAGAATTTGTACTCGTATACGAACATAAAGAGCAAGACAAAATAGGGTCTCAGGTTATCTTCAAGGCAAGTATTAAAGGTTTAAGGAAAAGAACTATCCGACCTTGTGATAAATGTGAAAAAGAAAATCTCATTGAGGTGAATATTGGATATTTTCTGAAAGATGCTTTAAGTATGGCTCTAAAAGACATGGAATAAAGGATTGTTCAGAACTGTTGAGAAAACCAAGTCTGTAATGGGTATTAATAAGAGGATAAATTGAATATAAAAAAATTTAAAATAGATTACAGAAGATAAGAATAGAATTGACCATGAAAAATAGTGTGAGTATTTTAGAGAACATAAAAAGGTAGCGAAATGATTTTAAGAATTAGTGAATAAAGAGTGATCTAAAAAAGAACAAGAAGAAGAAGAAGAAGAAGAAGAAAAAGAAGAGTAATAACTCTTACCAATAGATTTCTAAGAGGTTAGATTGAGAGTAATAACTCTTACCAATAACTGGGATAATCATTGTTTGCCTTGCAAAGAGAAAGAAAAGAAAGGAAATGAAAATGAGAATATCAAAGTATAACAAAGTAGAGTCTAAAAAAAATGTTAAAAGAATAGTGTCGTGATTTGTATGAGATAATTGTGATAAGAATAATAATAAAAATAAATAAAAAGAAAGGATAGAGAATGAACATAAATGATAAGCTAGGTAAATATGTGTAGAAAGGAACTATAAAATTATAAAGATGATTTTAGGAAAACTAAATGAAGAAAGGACTTCTGGTTAAGTGGAAAAAAAGAAAGAAATAAGAGAGAAATTGAGTAAAAAGGAAATAAAGGATTATAAGAATAACTCCAAAGGTAATCTACAAAAGGTTTTTGATTCTTATGGAAAGGATTTTGTCATTTATAGTGATGCTTCCTTAAGCGGTCTTAGTTGCGTTTTGATGCAAGACGGGAAAGTGATTGCTTATGCATCTCTTCAGCTAAAAATGCATGAACGTGATTATCCGACACACGATTTAGAGCTAGCTATTGTGGTTTTTGCTCTAAATATTTAAAGACACTATCTGTATGGTGAAAAATTTTATATTTATACCAATCATAAGAGTCTCAAATACCTCTTATCTCAAAAGGAATTAATTTGAGACAGCGTCGTTGGATAGAACTTCTAAAAGATTTTGATTGTGTTATTGTTTATCACCCTAGTAAAGCTAATGTTGTAGTTGATGCGTTGAGTAGAAATGTAGCAATTGAATTATGAGCAATGTTTACTCAGCTCAGTATCAATGATGATGGAAGCCTATGGCTGAATTTAAAATCAAACTGGTGATGTTTGATTAGTTTAAGTCAGCGCAGTTAGAAGATGACAAACTGGCGAAGAAAATAGAAATGGTTCAGAATGGTATATTAAAAAATTTCAGCATTGATAATTGTGGTTGCTTGAGATTTCATAATCAAATTTGTGTTTCGGATGTTTCTGAACTGAAAGAGTTGGTACTTCGCAAAGCTCATGATAGGCCTTTTGCTTTGCATCCTGGAGGAATGAAAATGTATCGCGATTTGCGAGAATCTTATTGGTGGCCAAGAATGAAAAGAGATGTGGTCGAGTATGTGGCTAAATGTTTAACTTGCCAGCGAGTTAAGCCAGAACATCAAGTTCCTACCAGATTACTGTAACACCCCTTACTCGAGACCGTCGCCGGAGTAGAGCACGAGGCGTTATCGGACTTAGCTTACTAATTGGGGGCATAAAAATTTGCTTTTAAAATTAATTTAGTTTCATTCATTAAATATGCCCCTAAAAAGGGTCCTCAGACCCTAAAACATGAAATTGAAACGGTTCAGTAACAAACCGGAATCAATAAAAATTTTCTGATCACTTAAACAAATCAAAACAATTTATTTCATCTTTCATAAATAAACTGTCCATCTGCGTCATAGTCACTAAATAAATCATAACTCGAGTTACGAAATTCAAAATTAAAATCCGTAAATTTTATCTGAAACTAAACTCATATATCTTCTTACTAAATTTGTTTCAGAATTTTTGATCTAACCAATTAGTACAGTTTATTAGTTAAAGTTCCCCTATTTCAGTGTTTAGCTGCTCTGACCTCTGTTCACTACTAATTAATTTTCTCCTTATACAGAATTCAAATAACCATGATGTTTATTTATCTTAAAGATAGACTCAATAAGGAATCTATAAATATAAAGTATAAATCCTAATTATTTTTGTACAATTTTTAGTGAATTTCTAAATTCAGAATAGGGGATTTATAAATCACTCTGACCCTGTCTCACCAAAAGTTAAATATCTCATAAAATAAAACTCCTTTATTTACTATGTTTCTTTCATATGAAAATAGACTCAATAATATTTAATTATATATCTCATTCACTATCTAAATCTATTTCTACTATTTTTAGTGTTTTTTCAAATTCACGTCATTACTGCTGTCTGATACTATTTTAAAGCTAATTTCACCTTTTTCATGATTTCCATGGAATAACTAGCATTTAGGCATATATAACACCAAACATGTCCTTGATTAGCCATTCCAATAGCTAATCATTATCAAGCATTTACATACCATTCGTTAGCCATATCATAAGATCATACACACAAAATGGCTATGATGCTATACATGCCATACTCAAAATGAAACGTCTAGCTATACCAAAATAATCCTTGTGATAGTGTGCCTGGACCTCCGACATATGTTTCGATCCCTGAGTTAGCTTGACAAAACTATAAAAAGAAGGAAAATAAAGGGGGTAAGCATTAAGCTTAGTAATTTTTCATGCAAATAAATAACAACATTCATAAGAATTATCTTACTACTTAATGCAACTTCATTAATTGTCATACACATATTTTTAAACTTCTTCACTTACTTACTTACTTAATCAAATTTATTAATACATTTTACTTACCTTTTTCCTTATCAAGCATACATGAACATTATATACTTACCTTTGCTCTTCTAGCATGAACTTGTCTTACCTTTTCAGTATAACTTGTTTTACCTTACCTTACCTTGATATTCTCTTTAAATTTTCCCTTTGAACCACTTGGAATACTAAGGATACACGGGTACCTTACCATTTCCATGACTTTTCATGGTCTTACGTGGTATCCTTTTGAAACTTACCATTGCCATGTCTCGACATGGTCTTACATGGTATCCTTGTCTTATGAACTCACCAATGCCATGCCTTGGCATGGTCTTACATGGCACCTTTGCCTTATAGTAACTTATCAATGCCATGTCTTCACATGGTCTTACATGATTTCCTTGCCTTAGAAACCTTACCAATTTCCATGCCTTGGCATGGTCTTACATGGTATCCTTAAACCCTAATGTCATGACATTTGTATCCTACACATTCCTAAGGTTCAACCGGGACTTTCTGAAATTACTTCTCCGTCAATTCATGCTTGAGTCTTCTGTGAATAATTTCATAAAATAAATATACACATGCTAAAAATTAACAACATTGACATAAAATAATAGAATATTGCATTTATTTACCGCAAACTTACCTCGAAACAAAATACGATCAACTATATCGATTTAGTCCACTATCTTTTTCTTTCCCCGGTCTAACTCTGGATTTCGTTCTTTTTGATCTATAATAACAAATTTAGCTTATTTAATACTCACATTTATTAAAACATTTCTTGACTCAAACTTTGGAAAAATTACACTTTTGCCCCTAAACTTTTACATATTTACACTTTTTTCCCAAGGCTCGAAAATTAAACTTCATCCTATTTTCTTATGTTTTATGACATGCTGATCATTTTTCCCTTCTATGGAAACATCAAATTCTCACTCGAACATGTACTTATGAACATTAGGTATTTTTACTAATTATGTCGTTTTACTCGTTTTCACGTAAAATCGCTTAGCAAAAGTTGTTTAACACAATTTCAAGCTTCATATTCTACCATAAAACATAAAAATAAACACATTTCACCTATGGATATTTTTCCAAATATAAACCCTAGGTTAAATTATTGCTAGAATAAGCTTAATCAAGTTACTAGGACTCCAAAAACGTAAAGAATATTAAAAACAGGGCTTGGAATCACTTACTATGGAGCTTGGAAGCTTGAAACAAACCCTAGCTATGGAGAACCCTTGAAATTAGGCCTAAGGAAGAAGATGAGCACATTTTTCCATCTTTTTTCCCTTTTTAATTCTTTTATTTGACACTTTACTAAAATGCCCTTCATTAAAATTTTTAGTTATTTCTACCTATGTATATCCATAATATAATGGTCTAATTACCATTTAAGGACCTCTACATCAATTATGCACTTCAATTTAATCCCTTAGCATTTAGAACTCATATTTATCAACTTTTGCAATTAAGCCCTGATATGTAAATCGGACATGCAATCACTGAAATTTCTTATCGGTATTCTAACACATGCATCTAATCACTCAATAAATCATAAAATTAATCGAAATAAACTTTTCTATTTTGGATTCGTGGTTTCGCAACAACTGTTCCGTTTAGGCCCTATTTCGGGATGTTACAATTACTTTAGCCTATTTCTATTCCTAAATAGAAATGGGATTGTATCACGATGGATTTTGTAACAATATTATCTTTATTGGCAAGTAAGAAAAATGCTATTTAGGTTATGAAATCGACTCATTTTATTTTAGTTAGGACTGATTGGTCACTTCAAACAACTTGTTGAAGTTTCTATTCAAGAAATAGTGGGATTGCATGATGTCCTTATGTCAAAAATTTCTTATCGAGAGCCGCGATTCAGTTTGAGATTTTGGAAATAGTTGGATGAATCTCTTGGTACGCAACTTAATTTTAGCATTATAACACCCCTCACCCGTATCCTACGCCGGGATAGGGTTCGAGGCATTACCGGTATTTTACTTTTACAAACTTTCTAAATCGATCATCAACCTTCGCTCAAATTTAAAACCTTTCAAACATGTACACCTCGTCCCTTACACAGGCCTTCGAGGCCTAAATCATAGCTGGGGGCAGTTCGGGACAGAATCGAGAACTTTTGATAAACTTTGGGCACCTTAGAACATTTTCCCTTACTTTGAAGAGTGACACGCCCGTGTGGCTTAGGACACGCCCGTGCCCTCAGCCCGTGTGTAACACTGACTTCAACCTCATCATACAATTAGGGGCACACGGCTAAGACACACACCCGTGTGCTTAGCCCGTGCACAACATTGACTTAAAAATTTAGATGTTGGGGACACAAGGCCATACCATACACCCATGGAGGTGAGCCGTGTGTCACACACGGCCTAGACACACGCCCGTGTGTCTACTCGTGTGGACCTACTAGGCTATCTTCCAAGCCTTTGGTCACTCTCTACCAACCAATCACTCTTATGGATTACTTTAGTGCATGTTAAGGCCAAATTATACATTTATATAAGACCATAATAAACCTTATTGTATGACAACCTCACATCATCGGTTTTGTACATGCTAGGATAATTCCCATCTTGTATTTAAGGGGATTCCATGTCTCATTGACACATTCAAAATTGGCTCATTTCTACAACTCATTGCCAATTATAACCAAGCCACCACATATGAACATAAACATGCATAGACTTGTAGGTCATAGCCTACTTCAAAATAAGCCAACTTCCATAGCCATATACAACAAGGTAAGTATAACTTTACATGCCTTCATTTTGGCAAATCAAATGACACGTATAACAGAATACTCAAAAGTCCTATACATGCCATTGAACAAAACATAAGAGTTTATATACCAAAGTTGGACTAGTTGATAGCGTGTAGACTCTCCAACCGTTTTCCAATCGTTACGAGTCCTAGAGCTTTGTAAGACAGGGAGAAGAGAGGGGTAAGCATTTACATGCTTAGTAAGCTCGAATAACTGGAAAGTAAACTTACCGATTATTTAGCATACATCCTTATTATATAATGAAACCAAAAAATATGAAAATGGTTTCCCTATCACATGCACTCAATCAATGAGTTAGTCATATAACAAAATACCATGCAATTTATCTTAGATGAGCTCATCATTCGACATGTCATTTGAACATATACCTCGTGTTAGTCCTGTTGAGTTTTTAGGAAATCTCGATAGATTATCCAATCACCGTCAATTCATACGAATGATCATTTCAGGTATGCACTCCCGCGAACCTCACATCTTACGGCGGGATTACCAGTCCAGGCTAAATCCCCCGAATATAAACTTATAAGGTGATGTCAGGATTACCAGTCCAGGCTAAATCCCTTGTGATGACAAACACCCTTAATGAGCTCGGATCTGAATTACCACTCCAGGCTAAATTCAGACCCTAATCGGATTACCCGTCTGGGCTAAATCCATAATGCACACATATTCTTTGGGAGGCTCGATCACTCAAGGAACACCCATTCGGGCTAGATCCTTTTGTACTTGAGATCATCAGATTGCCCGTCTGGGCTAAATCCTTTTTGCAACACATGCAGGATCTCAATTCGCATGTTAATCATGGTTTATCCATCGAAATCCCTTTTTAACCTCAACCGAGACCTTTTCCAATAAATCATCGTCAAAGTTGCATTCCATGCGTTTTCATACCATCAACAATGCAATTATCAGGCATTCATAAATCATACAATTATGCATATTATGAGTTTACTTTAAGTTATCCGAACTTACCTGATACTTGTTTTGGTGTTGTGTTTCGGTTATTCCGAATCCTTTCGCTTTCCTCGGTCGACCTCTGGAATTTGTTCCTCGGGGTCTATAACAACAAAATTAAATTATTAACACTCCACATTGTACTTTTTGAGCCTAAATTTCACCCCCAGTCCAAAAGACTACTTTGCCCCTAACCTTTCACATTTTTATGATTTAGTCCCTAGGCTCGTATAATGAAAACATGCAATTTCTATCTTACCCAAGCCTAGAAAAATAATTTTCCCTCTTATGGCACCCCAAATTTTCCATTATTTTCATATTTCTACCACATATTTAACAACTTTTGCAAAAAGGTCCATTTAGGGGTTTTTCATGAAAATCACCTAGGAAAAGATGATTAACACACATCCAACTTTTATATCCCTCCATAAATCATCAAAATACAAGTAACTCATGCATGGGTAAATTTCTAAACATGAACCCTAGCATGAAATATGGGTAGAAATGGAAAGAGTAAGCTATCGGGATTTCAAAAATACAAAGAATATTAAAAACGGGGCTTGGGTGCACTTACTATTGAGCTTGAAAATGTTGAAAACCCTAGCTATAGAGTCCCTTAAATTTTTGGCAGCATGGAGAAGAAAAAATGAGCTGATTTTGGTTCATTTTTCCCATTTTATTTCATTAAAATGCCAAATGACCAAAATACCCTTAAGCCCTTTCTTTAAAATTTCATCCATGCAAGCCCATTTTTGTCCAAAACTTAGAAATTGGGCAAATTTATCTCTAAGACCTTCTAATTTATAATCTAAATCAATTTCATACAACTTGCTTCTAGAATCCAAGTTTTGTAATTTATTCAATTTAGTCCCTAATTTCCAATTGGACACCTTACTCAAAGAATTTCTTCATGAAATCTTAACACATGCATATTTTCATATTCTAAACCTCATAATAATCATAAAATGAATATTTAAATATCAGATTTGCGGTCTCAAAACCACTATTCCGACTATGCCCTATTTTGAGATGTTACAAGCATAACTTTTTATCCACAGACTGACAGACAATCTGAGCGTGTTATTTAGATTTTGGAAGACATGCTTCATACTTGTGTTATTGATTTTGAATCAGTTGTCGATCACCTATATTTTGGATGGAATTGAGTGAAAGAAAAATGATCGGGCCGTAATTAATTGAAGAAACGAAAGACATTGTTAAGAAAATTCGAGATAGATTGATGACAACTTTTGACAGACATAAATCATATGCAGATTTGAAATGTCGAGATAATGAATACATGCGAAATTGCAGAAAATACATGATGTTTTTCATGTTTCAATGCTTAAAAGATATCGATCGGATCCATCTCATATTATTTCAATGGAAGATATTGAGATTCAACTTGATTTGTCATATGAAGAAGAACCAGTTGAAATTTTGGCACAAGAAGTGAAAGAATTACGTAATAAGCTAGTTCCGTTAGTGAAAGTATTATGGCGTAGTCATAGTGTTAAGGAAACGACTTGGGAACCGGAAGAAACTATGAGATCTCAATACCCCCACCTCTTTTCAAATAAATTTCGTGGACAAAATTTATTTTAGGGTGGAGAATTGTAATGACTTGATAGCCAGGGGTGTCAGAAAGTGCAACGAAGCTAGTTGTGTAGTTAATTAGGTATTGGTTAAGAGAATTTGCTTGAATAAAGAGTAATTAAGTAAAAGGACTAAATTGCATATAAGGTGAAAGTTGAATTATAGATTAAAGAAAAATTAAAAGGACTAAAGAAGCAATTATGCCATTGTCCTTAAAAGAGGCAACATAAGAGTAAAAATCATATATATTAATAATAAATTAAATTTAAAATATATATTAATATATATATTTTACTTAAGTATTTAGTATGTGTATATTATATTATAATAATAAAAACAAATAAAGAAAAAAATAGAAATAGAAAGAACAAACGAAAAAGAAAGAAATAGAAAGGAAAGAAAAGAAAAAGGGAAGGAAAGAAGGAGAAAGCAAGGTTAGGGTTTCAAAGTTCCAAGTTCAATTGGTTAGTCAATTTAGTCACTTTTCTTATAATTTTTATGTTTTTGAAATCCCGATATTAAATACTACCCAACTCATGTCAAAATTTTAGAAATTATTGAGTTTTTAAGTGTTTTCTATGTTGAATAATTTAGTATTAGGGATTAAAATGATAGATTTTTAAGTTAGAAATGAAAAAGGATTGAATTGTAGAATAAATTGTAAATTTTGAGTAATATGGACTAAATTGTCAAAAATTCAAAATTTAGGGATTTAAGTGAAAATAGGGAGTTAAATTTAGTCTAAAGTGGAATTTGTATGAAAATAAAGAATTAAATGTAAAGAAATAAAGTTAGTCTCGGTTTATAGGCTAAATTGGAATTTAGGCAAATATTGAGTAAAAATTGAAATATTAAATATGAGATTGAATTGTGTTGTATTGATGAATTTTAATTGTTTTAATTCTGTAGCAAAAGTCATACCGGAACCCTCGACTAAAAAGGGGAAAGATAAAGTCGACGAAGAATAGTTTTAAATTTTTGGTTTGTATTTCTATAATATGGATTTAGTTATTAATTGTTATATTTTGATTAAATGTTATGGTAAGTGATTGAGGTGGGTATTTGACATTTTGATATTGAATTGAATTTATATGTATATGTGATTATACGAAAAATTGATATTGGATATTGATTGTTTTTGAATTGTGAAATTAAACAATGTTAACTGTATCGAGCTGAGTTAGATATAGACAGCATGCCATAGGATTGGAAGAGTTCAGGGATTTATTCGACTTCGAGTCAATGAGACACTGGGTGTCAATTTACTACTTGAAATTAATTCAATGAGGCACTAGGTGTTAATTTACTTCGGTTTAGCCGATGAGACACTGGGTGTCAAATTATTACTTCAATTATTCGATGAGGCATTAGGTGCCAAACTGGTGTGTTTGGTTGGATCGGCGTATCCGTCCGAGTTCGAGTCGCGTTAATAGAGGTAAATGAATAATAAAGTTTTATAATTGATATCGAAATTGTATGGTATGAGAAATAAAAGTGAAATAGTGAATCGAAATTAGAATGTGAAATATGTTGCAAATATATGGAATATATGAGTTGTATACTCATGAAATGAATATGGAATGGATAATACAATTGTATAATGAAATGTGAAATAAATTGTGAAAAGCTATTTATATAGCTAGTATGAGAATTGAGATATTTGTGAAACAAATGAAATATGATATGGTTGTTATAATATTTAAATATTAATATATGTTTATATTTCAATTGTATATTTTTAATTTCTTATTTTTAAATATTCAGATTATAGAAATACCACTGAGTTTTACTCAGCGTACGATTTTGTTTTCCGTGCGCAGAATAGGTACAATGATTTTGAAAAGTTGTAATTGAGGTTGTGAGCATCCATCTCATCACATCTCCAAGTGCCAAGATAGTATGTTTCAAAATTTTGAATAAGAATGGCATGTACTTAGGAAGATCAAGTATGTTCCAAGTAGTAGGGACTAAAATATAAGTTATAAAAATCTATTTTTTTAATGTTCAAATATATTAGTGATTGGCCTAAATCACTTTGGCACCAAATGTAATATTCCTATATCAGGTTCCTTGGGTCGAACCGGGTACAGTGGTGTTACAACTAGTATAGGTGAACCAAGGAGAAACCCAGTATGTGTGAACCGATGTGTGAGGCCAAGAGCGAGCTTGTGTACATGAGCCCTTAGTGCGATTCCCTAGGATGACCCCCAGTGGTGCGTGTAACACCCCAAACCTGGCCTAGAAGTTAGACCCAAATTTGACGTGCCACATTGAAGTGTTTTTTGAAAACCATGTTTTCATTAGAAACCCTTCTTATTTAGAACGTAGTACATTGAAAACTTCTTAATTTTATTTCCAAAATTCCTTTTTACTTTGCAGAAGCTAATTCTAAAAGTAACCGATTTACGAAAACGTGATGTTTAAAAGTTAAGTTGCGAAAGCATTTTGAAAATGTTGCGGAAACGTAGTATTTAAAAACAGTTCTTGTTTTGGAAAACCGTGTCCTACTTCTAACATATATTAGACATACTAAATAAACTTTCCAAATAAAAAGTTAAGGAAATAAAGAGGCCTAATACAACCCAAATAAAAAACCAAAGTGCTTAACTAAATGAATGAAATAGAAAAATATGTGCAGTTGTGTGGTCGTCTCTGAGTCCCTCTGCGACACCAATCCACCTAACGCTGGGGATTACCTGCACGGTTAATAAATAGGGTGAGTTTACGAAAACTCAATGTGCAATCCCCTTACTAGAGTAACAGTCAGTATACAGAAAAAAATGGAAATAGTCTCGGCTAGAGCCCGTTAACAATAACAGTACAGTCCAGTTCAGAGCATATGTCGGCCAAAGCCTATTACAATGTCATTTGGGTCATAACCCATAACAGAATCAATTGGGCCCAACCCAAACCAATAACATAACAGAATGTGTGAATGCATGGATGCATGTTATCCCATCCCAATAATCCAACCATTACACATCAACTCTATCCCCCGGTACACATCATGTGAGGATATAAATATCGACCCACCCATCCGATACACATCAATGGTAGCCCGGTTGCAGTACTACCTTCATTACAGCAAAGCTACTAATCATGTATTGGGCTTAAAAAGCTTTCAGTAGCAGTATTATAATTGGCACAAAGCCATCGGTAACTGTATTATGTTTGGCACATAGCCATCAGCGACGGTAATATAACCGGCACATAGCCTTGGGTAAATATGATCCACACAGAGTCATCCATAAGTATGTTAGGCACATAGCCACAAGTAAATACGTTTGGCACAAAGCCATAGTCAAGATGGCACAGAGCCATTTTTAGGTTGGCACAAAGCCACAATCAGAATAATTGGCTTTAAGCCATCGGTAGCTGTTTCATGTTAGGCACATAGCCATCAGTGACGGTAATATAGTCAGCACACAACCTCGGGTAAATATGATCGACACAGAGTCATTAATAATCATATATTGGTACATAGCCTTAGGCAAATACGTTTGGCACACAACCATAATCAGGTTGGCACAGGGCCATATGTAGGTTGGCACAAAGCCATAATCAGAATAATTGGCTTTAAGCCATCAGCAATTGTATCATTTTAGGCACATAGCCATTAGCGACAGTCATATAATCGGCACACAGCCTCGGGTAAATATGATCGACACAGAGTCGTCAATAATCATATATTGGGCTTAAAAGCCACCGGTGGATCCATGCTCGTCAAGCAACCATGCGATCCTTAATCGGTAGATCCACGGTCATCAAGCAACCATGCGATCCTCAATCGGTGGATCCACGATCATCAAGCAACCATGCAATCCTCAATTTCTTCCTCCGTTTCACAATTCCAACCCCATGCAATATGTTGTGTATGTCATGCTCAATCATCACACGTGTATGCAAAATGGCCATGCTCAGTAACAACCATTTGAACATATATTAAAAACATATAAATTTTACAACCATAGTAAAGTCAGTTAAAACACAATCATACAATCACAGTAAATCAGTCAAATTCATAGTCCAAGTCATTCATTTACCCACAAGGGCAAAACAGTCATTTTATCCTACAGGAGTATTTCGGTAATTTTACAAACTGGTGGTATTTCGGTAATTTTACAAATCGAGGGTATTTTAGTAATTTTATAAACTGGGGGTATTTTGGTAATTTTACAAACTGAGAGTATTTTGATAATTTTATAAATCAAGGGTATTTCGATAATTTTACAAATAGAGGGTATTTTAGTAATTTTACAAATTAGAGGGTATTTCGGTAATTTTAATTTTACAAATCGAGGGTATTTCGATAATTTTACAAATCGGGGGTATTTCGATAATTTTACAAATCGAGGGTCTTAACGACCCAACAGAAGGTCCATTGTCGCTTTGAGCGATTTAAGAAACCTAAACAGACGTAATGGTGCAAATGGGCCTAAGGCCCATTACTCAGCCCAAGTTGGCCCACATGCTCGTGTGGCCCATTTAGCCCAAATTTAGTTACGACTATGTGGCCCAACTACTTCCCACCTACCAGTTAGATTTACACAAGCGGGCCCGTAGGCTCATTGGGCCCGTTGGGCCCATCGAGGCCCAGAACTGCCCCAACACACGAGAACTCTCGTGGCGGCCTCTACAGTCTATCGCCCATGGTTTCTGGGCTCGATTTACCACATGAGCGATCGCACGCTTGAGAGGCCTCAAATGCTGAAGTTTCGACTTTTCGGCTTTTGTCGACTTCTAACAAAGAAGGGCGTGAATACACACATGTTTATGAGAATGTGTCGAAGTCCACGATCACCAACCTTGGCACATCCTGCATTGAGTCTTCCTCCCAACTCATCTGGTTCTCTCTATTTAAAGCCAGCTTCTCACCAATTCTCATGTTAGCTTCTCGATGCGGGATTACTTTCAACCATTAGGAAAATTCTTCATTCTTATGACCACTTCAACCACAGAGTTCCAGTCTAACTCCACCTCTTACACAGCTCACATAGCAAAATAAATACTCTACTGTGCATCCTAAGACTTAAACCTCGGACCTCACAGTTACACAACATGACACTTTGCCACTCGACCACAAGTTCTTTCTGTGTTAAAAACGTCTATAATTAACCTTAAGACATATGTGCCAGCGTCCAGATTCACTTAAGAGAAAAACCAAAATGAATTGTAAGAGCCAAGACTTGAACCTAGGCTCCCTTGCAACTTTAATGGCGCCACAACCACTAGACCACATGCTTCATTGTGTCATTTAAGTAACATAATAATTTAAAAGACCATCATCCAAGCATCTAGGGTTTTATTCACTTAATACCAAAATTTTTGCTAAATCCCAGGTTTGAACTCAAGATTTCTCCAACACTTCTTAGAGCCATTAACCACCAAAGTAGACATTTAATTGTGTCATGTCCTTGCACAATTAAATACTTATATACCACCTCCTTACGGACCCATACTCAAGGCCCAATATTTCTAGGCCCAAATTCAAAGTGTTACAATTCTATCCCCCTTAAAGAAATTTCGTCCTCAAAATTTCCAACTATCTGAACAAGCGCTAAGCTCAAACTACACCACTATGTTGCTGTTGCGCACTCTAGTTCCAAAATACACTAATACACTTTTAACTTAATCTCAAAACCTCTCACACCCCACCAAACATCTAACCACAGAAGCAAACAGATATTTACCACAAATGTATACAATTTTTATATTTAAACATCACATCCAAACAAAACACACCTGACTTAAAAAGAACTGTGCAATCCTGAACCCGATGCTCCTTAGACCTGTATCTGTGACACGCTCTTGACTTCCTCTAGCATTCACTCGGATGGCTCCTTTTGCAACGCTCGCAAGCCAGAAAGTTCAGACGCGTCTTAACACGTTTCACAGAACGGGGCTCCTACTTTAGAGGACTGTGATCCCTCTTCCTGCTACACTTCAAGTGCCTAGCCTGAAGTGTTTCACCATACGCCTTAACTCTTGCCTCGAACACTTCTTTCAGCACTTCCCTTACCAACTGGGTTAGTGCCTCCTTACCGAGCTCCGGGTTATTGTTACTCGAAGTTGGAGGACTTACCTTGACTACAGTTTCCTGAACCATCTTATGTTCCAAGGAGACGGGCAACTCTTCGCGACTTTGCTTGCCTTCGAAATCCATCACAATACTGTTGCTAACTTAAACAAAATCTGATTTCCAGAACATACACTGAATAAATAAAAAAACTAACTTTAATTACAGTCTAACAGAAAATTACGAATTTGGCGTCGGAGACTCGGTAACCATACTTTCTGGAAAATATTAAAAAAAAACATTTCAAATACTTCAAATCTTTTTGAACCTTTTTGAAACAATTCTTTCAGAAATCCAATTTTAAAACCCATTCCACAGCTGAATTTTGCAACTTGGCTCTGATACCACTAAATGTAACACCCTAAATTCGGCCTAAAAGTTAGACCCGAATATGACGTGTCACATTGAAGTATTTTTTAAAAATCATGTTTTCATTAAAAACCCTTCTTATTTAGAACGTAGTACATTGAAAACTTCTTAATTTTATTTCCAAAATTCCTTTTTACTTTGCGGAAGCTAATTCTAAAAGTAACCGATTTACGAAAATGTGATGTTTAAAATTTAAGTTGCGAAAGCAATTTAAAAATGTTACAGAAACGTAGTACTTGAAAATAATTATTGTTTTGGAAAACCGTGTCCTACTTCTAACAGATATTAGACATACTAAATAAACTTTCCAAATAAAAAGTTAAGGAAATAAAGAGGCCTTATACAACCCAAATAAAAAAACCAAAGTGCTTAACTAAATGAACGAAATAGAAAAATATGTACACTTGTGTGGCCGTCTCCGAGTTCCTCTGCGACACCGATCCACCTAATGCTGGGGATTACCTGGACGGTTAATAAACAGGGTGAGTTTACGAAAACTCAGTGTGTAATCTCCTTACTAGAGTAACGATCGGTATCTGAAAAACAAAAATAAAACACCTGCAGGCTAGAGCCCATTAACAGAAACGGTATAGTCCAGTTCGGAGCATACGTGGGCCAAAGCCTATTACAATGTCATTTGGGTCACAACCCATAACAGAATCAATTGGGCCCAGCCCAAACCAATAACAGAACAGAATGTATGAATGCATGGATGCATGCTATCCCATCCCAGTAATCCAACCGTTACACATCAACTCCGTCCCCTAGTACACATCATGTGGGGATATAAATATCAACCCACCCATCCGATACACATCAATGGTAGCCCAGTTGCGTGCGCGCTTTCATTACAAAGAAAGTCGCTAATCATATATTGGGCTTAAAAAGCCTTCAGTAACGGTATTATAATTGGCATAAAGCCATCGGTAATTGTATTATGTTTGGCACATAGCCATCAGCGACGGTAATATAATCGGCACATAGCCCTGGGTAAATATTATCCACACAGAGTCATCCATAAGTATGTTAGGCACATAGCCACAGGTAAATACGTTTGGCACAAAGCCATAGTTAAGATGGCACAGAGCCATTTTTAGGTTGGCACAAAGCTACAATCAGAATAATTGGCTTTAAGCCATCGATAGCTGTTTCATGTTAGGCACAGAGCCATCAGCGACGGTAATACAGTCAGCACACAGCCTCGGGTAAATATGATCGACACAAAGTCGTCAATAATCATATATTGACACATAGCCTTAGGCAAATACGTTTGGCACACAGCCATAATCAGGTTGGCACAGAGCCATATGTAGGTTGGCGCAAAGCCATAATCAGAATAATTAGCTTTAAGCCATCGGTAGCTGTATCATGTTAGGCACATAGCCATCAGCGATGGTAATATAATCGGCACACAACCTCGGGTAAATATGATCGACACAGAGTCGTCAATAATCATATATTGGGCTTAAAAGCTACTGTGGATCCACGGTTGTCAAGTAACCATGCGATCCTTAATCAGTGGATCCACGGTCATCAAGTAACCATGCGATCCTCAATTGGTGGATCCACGATCGCCAAGTAACCATGCGATCTTCAATTTCTTCCTCCATTTCACAATTCCAACCCCATGCAATATGTCGTGTATGTCATGCTCAATCATCACACGTGTATGCAAAATGGTCATGCTCAGTAACAATCATTTAAACATATATTAAAAACATATCAGTTTTACAAACACAGTCAAGTCAGTTAAAACACAATCATATAATCACAGTCAATCAGTCAAATTCATAGTCCAAGTCAGTCATTTACCCACAAGGGCAAAACAATCATTTTACCCTACAGGATTATTTTGATAATTTTACAAACTGGTGGTATTTCAGTAATTTTACAAATCTGGGTATTTCGATAATTTTACAAATCTGGGGTATTTCGGTAATTTTACAAATTGGGGGTATTTCGATAATTTTACAAATCGGGGGTATTTTGATAATTTTAGAAATTAGAGGTGTTTCGGTAATTTTACAAATCGAAGGTATTTTGGTAATTTTACAAATCGAGGGTATTTCAGTAATTTTACAAATCGAGGGTATTTCGATAATTTTATAAATCGGGGGTATTTTGGTAATTTTACAAATTGAGGGTCTTAACGACCCAACAGAATGTCCACCGTCGCCTCGAGCAACTTAAGTAACTTAAATAGACCTAACGGTGCAAATGGGCCTAAGGCCCATTACTCAGCCCAAGTGGGCCTACACGCTCGTGTGGCCCATATAGCCCAAATTTAGTTACGATTATGTGGCCCAACTACTTCTCACCTAACAGTTAGATTTACACAAGCGGGTTCGCAGGCTCATTGGGCCCATTGGGCCCATCGAGGCCCAGAACATCCCCAGCATACGAGAATGCTCGTGGCGGCCTCTACAGTCTATTGCCCATGGTTTGTGGGTTCAGTTTACCACACGAGCAATTGCATGCTCGCGAGGCCTCAAATGTCGAAGTTTTGGCTTTTCGGCTTTTACCGACTTCTAACAAAGAAAGGCGTGAATACACACCTATTTATGAGAACGTGCCGAAGTCCACGATCACCAACCTTGGCATATCTTGCATTGAGTCTTCCTCTCAACTCATCTGGTTCTCTCTATTTAAAGCCAGCTTCTCACCAATTCTCATGTTAGCTTTCTGATGTGGGATTACTTTCAACCATTAGGAAAATTCCTTATTCTTATGACCACTTCAACCACAGAGTTCCAGTCCAACTCCACCTCCTACACAACTCAAATAGCAAAATAAATACTCCACTGCACATCCCAAGACTTGAACCTCAGACCTCACAGCTACACAACATGCCACTTTGCCACTCTACCACAAGCTTTTTTTTTGTGTTAAAAACCTCCATAATTAACCTTAAGACATATGTGCCAACGTCCAGATTCACTTAAGAGAAAAACCTAAATGAATTGTAAGAGCCAAGACTTGAACCTAGGCTCCCTTGCAACCTTAATGACGCCACAACCACTGGACCATATGTTTCCTTGTGTCATTTATTTAACACAATAATTTAAAAGGCCATCATCCAACCATCCAGGGTTTTATTCACTTAATACCAAAATTTTTGCTAAAGCCCAGGCTTGAACCCAAGATTTCTCCAACACTTCTTAGAGCCATTAACGACCAAAGTAGACATTTAATTGTGTCATTTCCTTGCACGATTAAATACTTATATACCACCTCCTTACGGACCCATACTCAAGGCCCAATATTTCTAGCCCTAAATTCGAGGCGTTACAGTGCGAGCCCTTATATGCGAACCTATATATGCGAGCTTATATGCGCGAGCGCCTAGCTTGTATGAACCTCTAAATAGGCAAACCCAATGCATGTAAACCCCTTTATGTGAACCCCCTTATATGCAGCCCCCATACATGCAAACCCCCTATTGTGACCCCACATGCATAAACTTATAGGATTACTTAAGCAAACTCTTAGTAAATCCATGCAAACCCTATATGAAAAACATTCAAACCCCTAGGTTATTATGTGTGAACCCTAAACTATTGTATATGCAAGACAATATATGCAAATCAATATATGTGAGTCAACACTGAGTTAATATATGTGAGTCAATATATGCGAATCAATACATGCGAGTTAAAAATCACATACGAACCACTATTTGCGCGAGTCAAATATATGTTACTATATGCGAGTCATAATATTATAGGCAAGTAAACCTATATGATTATTACATACGAACCCCCTAGATGTGACCCCTACTTGTACGAACCTATGTGCGACCGCCCTTAGGTGTGAGCCCTACCTATGCGAGCCTATATGCCATGTGAACCCTAGGTCTATGCGAGCCTATATGTTATGCGAACCATAAGTCTATTCAAGCCTACATATTATGCAAACCCTAGGTTTATGCGAGCCTATATGTCATGTGAACCATAGGTAGTATGCGAGCATGTATACTAAGTGAACCCTAGGAAAAATGCAAACCCATGAATAGTATGCGAACCTTATGTGAAAATAACATACAAACCTTGGATGCAAACCCTCACTTGCAAGCCTTACATGCGAACCTGTATATGTGCTAGATAACTAGGCCTGTTAAAATCACATGAAAATTATGTACTTGTGATATTGTTTTCTTTTAATCACACAAATTATATGTGTATATGTGAAATTGATATGCATGAACACATGCCATTACATGCTAGTATGAAATATTGAATAAAACATTGATTGATGATAAAAAGCATTACATGCTAAGCATTATATGTTCATAAGTACATGAAAATGAGTAAGGAGGATGGAGGAGTTCTGTAGGAGATAATGGAAATTTAAGTCCACATCGAAAGATAGTATTGCATGAAGTAGATGAAAATGTCATCAAAATTGGATAAACCGGAACGATATTTTAAAAAGCCATAAAAAACTTGGCATCCGAAATGGTAAGTTATTCTAGCAAAATTCATCCTCACAGATGACAAGTGAACTACCATCAAATCGAAAATCAAATTTGGGATGGTCAATTACTGTCATGTGTTTTGGAGTGTCGAGCTATGCTCGAAGGAAGTTAGGATGGACGGATGGGATCTTAATCCATAAATTGCATTGCATCACATATAAATTGATTATACATTTATTATATGTGACATGAAGAATGCTTAGTTCATTACTATGCTGTTAAAATGTATACTTTACCATTTTACAATTATATATAATGATTTATAAATTAGACTCACATTGAGTTGTTGTAAGCTCACTCCCCATTTTTTTACTTCTCAGGTAACACAGAAAACTAAGACTCGGAATGGCATCGGAGGGCTCTTGAATTTGCATGTTGTTTTATTATTTAAAAAGTTTCCACTTATAATTTATTTTTGGGATTGTAATTATTATTTTCTTGCTTTTATATCTTAATTTTGGGATTGACTAGTTTATTTATTTTAAAGCATGACACTTCGTTATACTATGATATTTGCATGCTTTTCGGATTAGGAAACCCTTATTTTAAATGTTTTTTGCTGCTTTGTAAAATACTTAAAGTTTTGATAATGGTTTTTCTTAAATACCTAAAAATCGCTTTCTTGAAACTTCACATTAATGATGTTATAATTGATTTATTAGGTAAAGTTAGTTTAAATTTATCAATGTTTTTCCAAAAAATAAAAGAGAGTTTTCCATATAAATCAATGCTTCAAAAAGAATGGCTTTATAGGACCACCTCATTGATCGAATGTAAAGCCTTCGACTTAGCCGAAACTCCTACGTCGGGTCGGGGGTGTTACACTAAGGGAGTAGGCACTCTTTCAAGCATTGCGTGGAACAGAAAACAAGCAGGGGATACAAGGCTTGTTTATGCGGTTCGGTTTCCCTACGTCTGCAAAGCCTAGTTCAGTTAGAAATATTCACTATCTTCAAAACTTACAACAAATGATCCTAATCTATCATACACCCGTGACTATCTTCTCACTTTTGCACCTTAAAGAATGATACTCTCATTACTAAATTTACTCTTGTGAATTCAATAAGTAAAACCATAATACAAAAGGTTTCACTATCAATATGGACTCATAAAATAAAGTTTCGCACAATGACAAACTAAATGTTCAATCTCTTAGTACAATAACCTATACAAGTCTTTCATGTAACGCCCCTTACCCGAGACCATCGCTGGAGTCGAGTATGAAACATTACTAAACTTATTTTAGCATTTAAACAAGTTCAAATAATTTATTTTAGAATTTCCAGACAAGTAGGCTAACTGCGTCACAGTCGCTAAAAAATCCATATCTCGAGTTAAGAAACTCGAAATCCAATTCCGTAAATTTTCCATGAAATTAGACTTATATATCTACTTATTAATTTTTTTCTAGAATTTTTAGTCAGGCCAATTAGTACAGTTTATTAGTTAAAGTATCCTCTGTTTCAGGGTTTGGCTACTCTAACCCCTGTGTATTACTAATCAGATATGTCCCTGTACAGAGTTTCAATAACTATGCCGTTTATTTTTCATAAAACTAGACTCAATAAGAATTTCATACATGTAAGGTAAAACTCCTAATTGTTTTTGTACAATTTATGATGAATTTTTAAATTCAGAACAGGGGATTCAGAGATTGCTCTGACTCTGTTCCACCAAAACTTAAATCTCTCATAAAATATAATTGATTTACCTGTTTTGTTTCTTCCATATGAAAATAGACTCATCAAGCTTAGATTCCACAACTTATTCATCATTTAATTCCATTTCTACTATTTTTAGTGATTTTTAAAATTCACGTTACTGCTGCTGTCTGATTCTATTTTGTGGTCAATTTTACCTTTCCAAGGATTTTCATGGTTTAGTTAAGACATAAAGCATACATGTTATCATATATAAACTTGATTAACCATTCCAATAGCTAATCATTCTCAAACATTTCCATTCCATCCATGGGCCATATCGTAAGATTATACACACAAAATGAATGGAATGCTATACGTGCCATATTTCCAAAAATTACAAGTCATTATACCGCAATTGTCTAGTGATAGTGTGAGTGTGTCTCCGACTGTCCCGATCTCTAAATTGACTTGTCAAAACTAAAAAGAATGAAAAGGAGGGAGTAAGCATGGATGCTTAGTAAGTCCACATGTAAATAACAAATAACTTAACAAAGCAATTATACCAACCAACATTAGCATAATATCACCAAAACATATATCACATTTCTATTCATCATTCATCATCTTACCATATTATTGTTGTCGTATCAAGTCTCAACCCGAGGGTTAAGTACATACATGTCCAAAGTGCCCATTCCACAACACTTACCAATACGTCACTTGCATCTTGAGTGTTCTTTCATTTCACTAGAATCTTACCCGTTGAACACATCGGAATATAACTCGGATACATGGAAAGTTTGCACATAAGTACCACATATGTAGCCAAGCTACCATGTAACCCGCCCATAAGTGAACTCGGACTCAACTCAACGAGCTCGGGTGTTCGCATCCATAAGTGAACTCGGACTCAACTCAACGAGCTCGGATGCCTAGTTACATCTCACGAACTCGGACTCAACTCAACGAGTTCGGACATTTGCATCCATAAGTAAACTCAGACTCGACTCAACGAGCTCGGATGCCCAAGTATCCTAAACTATTCCTAAGGTTCAACGGGACTTTCCTCGTTCGTACTCCTTTACCATTCTCCTTGGAATACCAATGACGATACTTCGGTAGTCTTTCACATTTTTCACATAATTCATAAAATTTTTGCATGTTGTCCAACAATTACCACAAAGCATAGAATTGCATGATAACAATCATAATATCATATAAATAGCATTAGATGATTTAAAACAACAGTTATATTACAATATTTACATATGAACTTACCTCGATTCAAAATGAGAATAGTCGAACCTATTCCTCGTAAACTTTATTTTTCCCCCGATCTCGTCTCAAATCTCTTTTCTCTTGATCTATAATACCAAATTAATTTATTTAATACACACATTCATCAAAATAGCCCCTAATACGAACTTTGGCAAAATTACCATTTTTCCCTTAAACTTTCACATATTTACACTTTTGCCCCAAGGCTCGTAAATTAAACCTCATCCTATTTCCTTATGTTTTATGACATGCTGATCATTTTTCCCTTCTATAGCAACATTAAATTCACACTTCAACATATACTTATGAATATTAGGTATTTTTACCGATTATGTCATTTTACTCGTTTTTACGAAAAATCACTTAGCAAAAGTTGTTTAACACAATCTCAAACTTCATATTCTACCATAAAACATCAAGATTCATACATATCATCCATGGGTAAAATTTTAAATATAAACCCTAGCTTAAAATATTGGTAGAAATAGGTAAACCGAGCTATGATGATTTCAAAAATGTAAAGAACATTAAAAACGGGCATAGAAATCACTTACAATCAAGGCTTAAAAGTGTTGAAACCCTAGCTATGGTGGAGAGAAAAATTCGGCAGCAACTTATGGAGAAGATGATCATTTTTGTGTTATTTTTCCCATTTTATTTCATTTAATATCCAAATGACCAAAATGCCGTTCCTTACTAAACTTTCAAAAATTCCATCCATGTCCAATTTTTGTCCATAAACTTAGAAATTGGTCAAATTGCTATTTAATATTTCAAAGCAATTTCATACTAGAAACTTCTAGAATGCAAGTTTTGCAACTTATTCAATTTAGTCCCTAACTTCAAATTAAACACTTTATGCATAGAATTTCTTCACGAAATTTTCACACAATCATGCAATCATATCATAGACCTCAAAATAATCATAAAATAATTATTTCTATCTCAGATTTTTTGTCCCGAAACCATTATTCCAATTAGGCCCTAATTCGGGATATCACATTTCAATTATATAGAATATTCTGAAACTTGCTAACATAATAATATATATATCAATTCCTATCAAATAGTCACATTATAAGTTGGATACAATATAATATTTGTGAACAAATTAAATGTGGAAAGCTAATAATACAACATTCTAATTCAATCTAAGACAAGATTCAATGTGTAACACCCCTAACCCGTATCCGTCGCCGGATTAGGGTTAAGAGGCATTACCAGACATATCATAACATTTCACAATCATTTCACAATCAAAATTCTTGCATCGTCATATCATAGTCTAACATCAACATTAAGTCCCTTTCTTAGGTCAATGAGACCATAAACATGCATTAGGAAGAGGTTGGGACTAAACTGAACACTTACAAATTTTTTTCCGAAACATAACAATTTTTCTAAGTTACAAAGGTCACACGCCCGTGTAAGCAGACCGTGTGCCTCACACGGCATTAGACACGCCGATGTGTCTAGGCTATGTCGAAATAGGGCATACATACTGACTTATCTACACGGCCATAAGACACGCCCGTATGTCTAGCCAGTGGTCGAAACTGACTTGGCCACATGGTCTTGCACACGCCCGTGTATGTGCGACCGTGTGGTCTGCCCAGGCTCATTTCGTAATGGCCCTCGAGCAACACGAAAGAGATACATGCCCGTGTCCCTGCTCGAGTGGGTAAAAATAGGCCATTTACAAGGCCATTATGCCACCCATTTGGGTCCTTCCTACAAGTCCAAAGTCAAGCATCATATAAGCAACATTTTTAGCCAAATTCAACTCCAAACATGTATCAATCAATCTATAATATCATCAACCAATTTCATTATCATTCTCTATACCAAAAAATACCAAAAACATATGCCATACATTACCAAATTCTCAACTATGAACCTACTAAAATGACCATTTCACTTGGCCATATATATATATATCTCAAAACATATCACATTATTTGCCTTTTCAAACCGTATTCAAATAACTAATGCACCATCAATGTTATACTCATCATTTTACCTATAAGAATATGAACCATAAGTCGAAAATACATCCAATATTTCACCTTAATGTTCAAGCCGAATCATATAACCAATTACACCATACATATAAACCATGAATCACACTTCCCAAAATGAGCTCAATACATAACCAAATATACACATTATTAGCATCATAATTAAGCCATTTTTGCATGGCTATATATATATTCAAATCAAAATGAACCATCTCAAAACTAGCCTATACATGCCACATAATCAAAACTCATCTTTTATTTACCGAAGCGATAATCAGATAGTGTGATGACGTCTCCAACAACTTCCAACCCGAGCAAGTCTCTGAAACTCTATAAACATAGGAAAAACACATGGAGTAAGCTTTGAAAGCTTAGTAAGCCATAACTAAATAAACCATTTCAATAATATCTATAAACCAATATCACTAAACCAAATTTATCAAATCTCTATCACATATACATTTATTGTACTCGTAAATTCATATAACCATATTAAATAATTCCGCTTATCTTATTAATCAATGAACGTATAATCATGCTTTCAAATTTGAATAACAACCGTTAACTCAATCATATAAGTCAAGCTCACACATATTCATTACATTACCAATCAAACCATGTTCATTTATTACAAATCATACACAAAGTTATATCAACTTTTTTATAAACACTTCCAAATTTGAACATCCATAATTCCCTTATTCACTATGAATCATATAGCCAACTCAACCATTTTAATTTCATTATCTATTCAAGTTTTCGAACCAAGAAATCATACATTAAAGTCATGTTTCATATTTCATAAATCTCATGTCCGAAACATAGGACCACAATTTCATATAACGAGCATATATAACATATCATTCAATTATATACATTCATATCATTCAATGTCATATATTTCACATATGGTCATATGATACATACTCACCTTTTGTTTCTGAATTTCATAACAAATCACACGTACTTGATCCGGATACAATTTCACATGATTATTCATTTCTCGAAATGCCCGTTGAACCGTTCGGAATCCATAAGGATACTCGGATAATTCATAAGCTAGTACAATGCCAACATCTCAGACATGGTCTTACATGTAATCAAATATCGATGCCACTGTCCCAGACAGGGTCTTACATGAAATCATATACGATGCCAATGTCCCAGACATGGTCTTACATGTAACTCACAAATCGATGCCAAGGTCCCAAACGTGCTCTTACACGATAACACATAACGGAATCCAATGTCATGACATATGTATCCTAACTATTCCTATGGTTCATACGGGGCTTTTCAGACATTGTCACATTATCAGAGCTTTCTCAATTTTACTTATTCGAACAATCTATGATCGGAACAAATTCTCCAAAGCTCGATCCAATTCGGCATCACATATATATTTCTTTACAACTCAATTCAGCACATATAATGCACATACATTTCAATTTATCAACATTTATTTACTTATGAACTTACCTTGTACTAACACGAACAGACCAGAATGACTATTCGATAATTTTCAACTTTCCCCGATCCAAATCCGATTTCCTCATTTCTTGATCTAATTCAATACAAATTTGACTTATTTAATCATATACTCAATCAAATTCATCCAAAAACACATAGATGGGCTAATTACACTTTTGCCCCTGACATTTCACTTTTTTCGCAATTTAGTCCTTATTTCACAAAACACAAAATATTCAAAATTTGACCACACCCATGCTTGACCAATTTATTTCACATTTTGACCCCTCAATTTACAAAATTTACAATTTAATCCCAAATAGGCATTTTTACTAAAAATCACTTAATTAAATATGAAAATCTATTAACACATATTTACTTTTCATCATCAAACACAAAAAAAATCAAGATATAAACAATGTAAAATCACAAATTCTTCATCAATTCTAAAAATTAAAGTATGGGCTAGCTAATTTACGAAGCAACGATCTTAAAAACGTAAAAATTATCAAAAACCGAGTAAAATACATACCCAAATTAAGCTTCAAAAATGCCGAACATTCAACGCTTCATCCATGGCTTTATTTTCTTCCAAAATTTGGTCAAAAAGATGATAATGCATGGCCAATTTATGAATTTTTTTATTTAATCACATATTAATACGTAATTTACTATTTTAACCTTTATATTTAAAACAAATTTCAACAATACCAACTCCCATAAATGTCCACTAAAACTTAAATGGTATAATTACCATTCAAGTACTCAAAAAATTAAATTCTATAGTCATTTAATGCATTTAACTTATAGAATTCAACTTTTACGCTTTACGCGATTAAGTACTTTTTATAAAATCGAGCATACAAACGATAAAATTTTCATACAAAAATTTCACACATATCAATTCACATACTTTCAGCATGGAATATAATATTAAAATATTTTTTGCCTCAAATTCAGGGTCCCGAAACCACTGTTCCGACTAGGGTCGAAACTAGCTTGTTACACAAGGGATTAGATAGAGGTCATTCGATCTGATCCTCCAAATATGTTTCACCATGTAACACCCTAAAATAGGGCCCAGGAGTTTCGAGTGTATTTTAGGAACTTTAGCCTATATGTGCTTGGAATTTTGTAAGGTTGGTATTTGATAATGTTTTCAACAATGGCTATTAGGGAATTGAGTCAATTTCTGGAAATGAGTTTTAAATACCTTAATTTTAGAAAAAGGACTGATTTTTAAAAGGGTCAAAATAGTGAGCATTTATTTTGAAATTTTACCAGTTTTTAAAAGTAAACCTAATAAAACCCCATTCCCAGTTCTATTTCACGATAGTTGCTCTCCAAAGTTTGCTATTGCCGTCCTTTGCTATCCCCTTGATCTTTCAACTGTTTTTTTATTCCCAAACCATACTACTTTGATTTCCTATCATTCCCAAGTCAATTACCTTTGTAAATCTCAAAGAAAAAGACTCAAAAACTTCATAGGTTTCATCATCTTCTTTTAACCTTCCATCAAAGGTAACCATTCCCTTCTTGAATTTGCGTAAAAAATCATTTAATCTTCCATCAAAGGTAACCATTCCCTTCTTGAATTTGCATAAAAAATCGTTTAATCTTCCATCAAAGGTAACCATTCACTTTCCCATTAGTTTTTAACGTTATCTAGACTTTAAAATTGAGTTTTTAGTTATGAAATTGCATGTTTTAATTAAAACTCAAATATTGGGTCATTAATGGTGGAATTCGAGATTGTGGATGAAAATGTTATTTAAATGTGGTTTTAAACTTATTTTAACTTGATTAGAAGGTTTATAAAATTACTTCGAAGTGTCATTAAGAATTTTTTGTGTTTTAATGAATTTTCGTTATTATGGCCAAAACTTGTCAAAAAATGTCGATACCTTAAAACATGTAGTTTTGTGTGGTTTAAAGGTTGGGGTTTAACCATAGATGAATATGGGGATGAATGAAACTTGTTTCATGTGAAAATGTTAAGTGTAGATCGAGATATTTGTGTTTTAAGTCTGTCATGCTAAATGGTTTGGTTACATAAGAAGGTAGCTTAAGCTTATGTTTTGGTTACTTTAAGTGAGTCCTTAGCTATCATTTGTCTATGTGTATTGTGTGATTGATATGTGTGAAGTCTTAGATTCATTAGAGCCTTTTATGAGTTAGAGGAAGAGCTACTTCGAGCTCTCGATTTTTGGCGAAAGTTGATATTCGGTGTGTGTTCTAGAATCCTTGCTCATAGATGATTCATTGTGTAATTGGGAATTTAAAGGTAGCATAAACCCCTACTTTAAATTTTGAGAGTAAGTGTTCTTGTGCCTATGATTAAATGTGTAACGCCCCGATTTTTGGGCCTAGAAGAGTTGGGCTTTGAGTCTGGGATTCGGATAGAAGAAAACCTGAATAATTAAGAAGTTTTAAATATTATCATTTAAGAAAAAAATTGAATTAAATTACTACTAGAAAATTTTTACTGTATTTATTATTACGGATGTTTTAAATTTTAATGAAATTTTAATTAGTATTATGAGATAAAATTTTTATTATTAGAAAAAATATTACTGTATATATGTTTGAAAAAAAATTTATGAAAATTTTAATTATTATTTACTGTATTATTGATATTTGAATTTTTTATTATTAGATATATTTATAAAATTATTATTATAATTATTATTATTAGATAGAAAAAATATATATATTTATAAAAGTATTGTTGTTTTGGTGTTTAAACTCTAGGAAAAAAATTGTTTTAATTTTTGCCTCATAGAGGGAATCTGGGCATAAGGCTTATAAAATAAATTGGGAAAGATTGGGCATGAAGAAGCGTACCTGGCCCAGTGTTTAGCATGCTAGGTAGTGGGAAGGAGAGCTGGGGTTCGACTCCCAGTATGTGCAAAAGTGTTTTATTTTTCTTTATATCAGGGAACTACGCAGGGAAGCCTTATATATAGTTGGGGTTAAAAGGTAACACAAAGGAAAGTTCGGTCTAGTGGCAGAGGCGCTGGGAGTGTGGTATAGTGCCTAGGTTCGAGGGTTGGTGCAGGCAAAGGCTTGTTTTTATTTTAGAAGCCAGGTCACATTAAAGTAGGGTTTAAGAATAGTTGCGACCGAGTTATGCCACAAGGAGCGCCTGTGGCGCAATAGCAGCAGCGTGCTGGGCATACGGAGAGGGCGCAGGTTCGAGTCCTTGCGCGGGTGAATTTTGTTTTATTTTTAAAGCGCGCCAGAACTGAAGCAGGTAAGGTTTATAATTAATTGTAACCATATATTAGTAAAGGAGAAAGCGTGGTGCAGTGGCCAGCAGCTCGGGCGAAGGTGCAAGGGCGCAAGGCGGACGGGGGGCTGGGGTTCGAGCTTCATCTCGCGCACGCAAGGTTGGAATTTTTGCTGCATGCGAGGGGAATGAGTTGGAGTCTGATCAGGACTCTTGGCAGCATGCTGAAGCGGTACAAACGGTGGGCTGATCAGTCAAGAGTTTGAATGGAATTCAAACATTAGATGTGGCTAAAAATCAAGGAGCAATTCGGGGAATTGGAATTTAGGAAGAATTCCTATGCCCAAAATACACTCACTCGGCCATAGCTAATAAGTGCCGTATATTTTGGCCTTTAGGATTCAGTTTTTCTTCTTCTATTTCCTTTTCTTTTCTTTTCTCCTCTCTTCATCTACTTCCTTTCGTCTTCTTCTTTTCCTCTATAGCTGAATCTTTCTACTATTTTACTCATCTCCACTTTTTTATCATTTGCTTCTAAGCCTTATGCACAAAAGCTGAAATCCCGAAAGCCTATATTTCTTTTGTGCCGATTTCTTCTAGCCAAACCCTCTGATTCTTCTCCATCTTGTGGCCAATTCTTTCTTCTTCTAAACCCTAAAATTCTGTCGACAAAGCCACTACAAAACTCTCATATCTCATCTTCTTTACTATTTCAAAAAGCCGAAAACCCCATAGTTTTAGGGGCATAGCCGAATCTTTAGACCAGAAAAGGGCCGACTTCTGCTAGGGTTTGAGGGTTAGATCTACATCAGAATCGAATAAGAACTAAAGTGGAATTGTTGGCTAAAGGAACCGGTGGTAAGTGTTCAAAACTATTTCTTTATTTCGGGAATTAAGAAAAGTCGAAACACTTATGGGTGGCTAGCGTTTTGGACTAAGGGTTTTGTGCCTCTTTCTGTTTGGTTGTGTAAGCGTTAGCATGAGCAAGGGGGATGTACAACAAGGCCTTGAAGACTAATTCAGTTGGCTCATCAGATCTAACCCATATTTCGGCAAAAGGTAAAGAACTTTGGGATCTAAGGCTGTGTTGGCCGAATATGGTAAGGGGTTAAATACGTAGTTTTGTTTTTGATATTTAGATTGACGTGGTAGTAATCCAATTATAGGCAGTTCGTGTGTGTGGATCTCGCCAACGTACCGTTCTAAATCAGGTGTGTAAACGACACCCACTCATAGACTAGATCGGTAAAAGCCGAAAAGTCGAAAAGCCAAAAAGCCGGCATTTGTGAACTTGCGAGCGTGCAAGCGCTCATGAGGTGGTTTGGTTGTTAATTTTTGGTAATCACAAGCAGTATGATTGCAGAGTGCACAATTTTGTACACTTCGGTATATTTGGGCTTAATGGGCCGAAAACGGGTTAGTGGGCCAACGGGCCCAATTTGGTAAAAATGCTTGGTAAGTGCTTCTGTTAATGTGTTAATGGTTAGAATATGTATGTAAACTATAGAATAGTAAATTTTATTAAACTACCCCTAAGTATGAAAATTACCGTTTTACCCCTAGGTGCAAAATGGTCGTTATACCCCTAGGGTTAATTTTGACTGAAATGCATGATATTCTGATTCTGTTTGTTGTATGCCATGACATGTATATCTGTTGCATGGGATCTGGATTATGTTATGGTGGAAGAACCCGTTCTTGTGGCTGTGCCACATATTCTGATATAAGCAGCTTTGCTGCGGATTATAGTTAGTGCCGCAACTGGTGCTAACACTGTAAGTATAGGGATGGCGTGGGTGATTTAATCCCCACAGGAAGTGTAGGGATAGACGGAGGCAAGTGCAGGGTTGGATGGGTTTATCATGCATTAATCATATGAGACTGTATTAAAATGGGCTCAACTGTGTTAATATGGGCAAGGCCCAATATATCTCGACTTGTAATAAGGCTACGGTCTAGATTAATACTGATATGGGCTAGGCCCAATATACTCTGATACTGTAAGGGGCTATGGCCCAGATTAATATTGATATGGGCTAAGGCCCAATTAACACTGATTTCTGAATAGGGCTTAGGCCCAGTAAAGCTTAAACTGATTTGGGCTCTGGTTGGGATACTTTACATACTGAGTTTTCCAAACTCACCCCCTTTTTCCCATCTTTGCAGGTGAGCCTTAGATCGGTGGACTTGGAGCTGGAGGGATTCAGAGTGGCCATGTGGACTGTTTAAAATAAGTGTTTATGCCTTCACTTTTATTCTAGATTGTTTCCTTTATGTTTTCGGGTTTTAAGTTATAATAAGGCCGCTTTAATTATTTTTAGTTGCTTTAGTATGATTATTAGCTTAGGCATGATATGAATTTAAGGGTTTCAGATTGAATAGCTCTAAGGCGCGTTTTTAAAATAAATTATCTGATTTCAAAATATCGTGAAACAAGACAAAGCTTCCGCAACGAAAACGTTTTAAAAAAAAATTAACAAGTGCTTTCAATGGCTTAAAACGAAATGGTTTTTCTGAACAATCATTCAGTTAAAGTGTGGCAATGGTTGTGTGCATGTCTAGGAGTGGATCCATGGAGAGCTTGGTACTTAAGCAGTCTAATTGACTCACCTCCTCTTTTCCGGCATCTTACCTGGTGCACAGCTTCCATTCACTTTAATCTATAACAAAAATACTCTTTAAACACTAAGAAAGATGTTAGTTAAAACATGACTTTTATAGTAATGCTTCAATGTGACACGCCGAATTCAGGCCTAACTTCTAGGCCGGGTTTGGGGTGTTACAAAATGTGATATATGTATGCTTGTGAAATTTTGAAATGATAAACATATATGAGATTGCTACGACATATGCTTTAAGCTTATGATGACTAATGTGAAAGTGAATATGAGGGTGTGTTGTCCATGCCATGTGACAATAAATATGTGGGTATGTTATTCATGCCATGTGACAGTGTTTATAAAGTGCTAATGATGTGAATATACTATAAATATGTGCAGAAGATCGGTAAGTAAATATGTGATAATAATGTGGATATTTTGGTTGTAACAGCCTGATTTTAGTTAAATTGGAATAATGGTTTCGAAACCACAAATCTGATGTTGGAAAATTATTTTAATATTATTTTTGGTGTTTACAGCATGATAGCATGTAATAACTCGATTTTAGCTAAATCAAAATAGTGATTTTAAAACCACAAATTTGAGGTCAAAAAATTATTTTAATATTATTTTATGTGTTTATAGGATGATAGCAGGCATGTGTGGAAGTTTCGTGATTTAATTTTATCGTTTAATAGCTCAATTTGAGAAAAGGGGCTAAATTGCGTAAAATGCAAAAGTAGCATGCTATAAGTTAAAAGTGCTTAATTGCAATGAGACATTAAATGAAAGGTCCTTATGTTGATATTAGACCATTGATAGTGGAATTTTTCATAAATGGGCATCCATTAAGTTGTTTTTAAATGGTTTAATTAAGGATAAATTTGTAAAATGGTTATTAATGTTAATAAAATAAAACAAAAGGTGAAAACATGTTCATCTTTATTTGTTCCAACCGAAAATTAGAAAAGAAGAGAGCCAAAAGAATAGGTTTTCATTTGGCACTTGCATAGCTTGATAGAGATCCTAAAAGAAAGAAATTGAATTTAGATCGGCAGAAATCGAAAGTTGTCGAATAGTCGATCCAGTCTGTTTATCCCTAATACTAGGTAAGTTCATATGCAAATAAATGTCTTTGAATTGAATTATATATGTTTCATTATCATTGAATTGCTATGAATGTTGAACGAGAAAATACGAGCAAGAATCGACGATGTTACGATATCCGAAAGTCCTGTACGAACCTTAGGAATAGTATAGGATATGAATGTTATGACATTAGGTTATCAAGATTTGATTATATGTAAGACCATGTCTAGGACATTGGCATTGTATTGTGATTATGTGTAAGACTTTATCAGGGACAGTGACATCAATATGTGATAACATGTAAAACCATATCTGGGATATGGCATTGTATGAGCTTTATGTGATTTCCGAGTATCCTTAACGATTCCGAATGGTTCAACGGGCAAAGCCAAGTCGAGAAAGAATGTGTGAATGAGTTAAGTGACTCAGGTACATACGAGATTCATTTCAAGTATTGGAATGGGAAGTATTTGATGAATATAATTATGTTATTGAATATGTGTACAATGAGAGAGGTTTGAGAACTTGAATGTGTTTAGCTATGCTTAGCATATTTTGAATTGATATGCAATTATTTATATGATGACTTTATTTGTATATGGCTTACTAAGATTTTAAAGCTTATTTTGCATGTTCTTTCCCTGTTTTATAGAATATCAAAGCTAACTCGGACTCGGGGATTGTCGGGAAACAACATCACACTATCGATCAACTTGTTGGTATTTTTAGATGCTTTGAAAATTTTGTATATGGCATGTATAGGCTAGTGAGTTAATGATATGTTTTGAGATATGATTTAGCTATGAGATTTGGCTTGCTTTTGATGTAAATGTTGTTGTGCATTTGGCCATTTAAGTTGGCTTAATTTAGGAGTTTGGTAAGTATTATATGATAAATATATGGCCTTGAGTTTTGGCATGTTTTGTATGGTTGTTGTGATGGATATAAGTTTACTCAATTAGCTAATTATCAATTGGTGTATTATTGTTAGGAAAATGGCCTGTTGTGGATTGGCTTGTTGATGATGAAATGATATGTTTTAAAGTATGAAATAAATGAAAAGATGGTAAGGTTATGCATGTGGAAGTTGGGGATGTTGATTATGACATATTAATGTGATATGTTTTGGTTATGAATTGAGTAGTGAAATGGTTGGTGATGAAATAGCATGAATTGTATATAAATTGGTATGTTTTGGGATGCCTATGAATGTATTGAAATGGAACCATTTTGATTGCTAGGTGTGCATGAGAAAAGGGTGGCAAATTAGATTTGCAAATAGCCTATTTTTTTCCACACGGCCATCTTATATGGCCGTGTGTACCCTAGGGTAGCCCTTCAAATTAAGGCAGTATACCCTACAGGTTTAACACAGCCTAGACACATGGGTGTGTCTACTAGCTGTGTTTGGTACACGGGCTGGCACATGGGCGTGTGGCTGGCCGTGTGACCCAAGTCAATAACCCCTTCCAGATTTCCCATAGCCATGACACACGGGCATGTCTCCAGCCATGTGGTGCAAGTCAGTATGTATGCCCTATTTTCACACGGCTTGTGACACGGGCGTGTTTGGTGGCCGTGTGGGGCACACGGCCTGTTCACATGGGCGTGTGGCACCTGAATGCTTGAAAATGTTATAAGTTTCCTAAAGTTTGTAAATATTATCGGTTTAGTCCCGAATCACTTCTAATAATGTTTTAAGGTCTTGTATAGCCTTATAAGGGACATTAAGATTATGTTAGATTGATATTTATGTGAAATTGAATCATGTATGAGAAATGTATGATTATCGTAACCCTATTTCAGCTACGAATATGGGTTAGGGGTGTTACATTTTATTAGTATCAGAGCTACGATTTAGTTGATTCTAGAACTAACGTAGCATGTAAGAGTCTAGCTATACATGCCATATATATAAATTGTGATTGTGTGATGATTCTTGACAGCTTAAAAATGTGTTTTCATATAGTAAATGGATCCCGAACGAGCAATAGCTGATGGTGTGGAAAGTAATGCACCCACTCCCCCTCACGGGGTAGTGTCGACTGATTCTAGGCTGATTTCAAGTAGTCAAGGGGGAGAGGTTAAGCAAGCCTTCTTCCAGATGATGAGTGAGTGGTTCACGGAGTTCGTTCGAATGAATCTGGCTGCTCAACAACCTCCACCCCCACCTGTTCCTTAATAAATCCCTATTAATCCCCAAGTTATAGATCCGATACGGTTGAACAAGCCACCAATGGATAAAATTCGTAAACATGAGGCTAAGGAGTTCTAGGCTACTGTTGATGATGACGCAGAGAGAGCTAAGTTTTGGCTCGAGAGCACGATCTGATTATTCAAAGAATTGTCTTGTACTCCTAAAGAATGTATCAAATATGTGGCATCTTTATTTAGAGATAATGCGTACCATTGGTGGAAAACATTGACATCTGTGGTTCCTAGAGAATGGGTTACTTGGGAGTTCTTTCAATTCGAGTTCTGAAAGAAGTACATAATTCAGCGATTTCTCGATCAGAAGCATAAAGAGTTTCTAAAATTGAAACAAGGCCAGATGACTGTTACTGAGTATGAAAGAGAATTTGTACGGTTAAACAAGTATGCCCAGGAATATGTTTCCACTGAAGAAATTATGTGTAAAAGATTCATTGACCGGTTGAATGAAGATATAAAACTATTGGTCAAGATTCTTGAATTGAAGGAATTTGTCGTTCTAGTTGAGAGGGCTTGTAAAGCTGAGAATCTCAGCAAAGGAAAGAGAAAAACAGACTCAGAAGCTAGAGACTCAAGAAAAAGATTGATGAGTAAGCCGTGTCAATCTTCATCGAAGAAATTCTGAGACTCGTTTAATCGTTCTAATGCATCAGTGGGACATTCAATTAAGGATCGTGAAAGGAAACCTGTGAGTTCTAAAGCTCAAGCTACATCTATTGCTAGTGTTGGCAGTGTGAGACAAAATCAACTCGAGTGTAAACATTGAGGAAAATGGCATATCGGTGATTGTAGATTGCATGATTGGGCCTGTTTTAAATGGGGATCATTGGATCATTTCATTCGTATATATCCTGAGTTGGTTGGGTAAGATACAATACAAAACACGAGGCCGAGTAACATTGTAGTTAGAGGTAGACCACTCAGAAATGCTGGTAATGTGAGTGTTAGTCAGAGAACGACAAAAGACTCTACTGTGAGATCTGAAGCCAAAGCACTTGCACGAGCCTACGCTATCCGCGCTCATCAAGAAGCGTCATCTCCAGATGTTATTACCGGTACCTTCACTCTTTATGATACTAAAGTTATTGCATTGATAGATCTAGGATCAACTCATTCATATGTATGTGTGAATTTAGTATCAAGTAAGACTTTGCCTGTAAAGCCTACTGAATATGTGGTTAGAGTATCGAACCTCTTAGGCAAGTGTGTTCTAGTTGATAAAGTGTGCAAAAACTGTCCATTGATGATTCGAGATTCCTGTTTTTCGGCTGATCTAATGTTGTTACCATTTGAATAATTTGATATAATTCTGGGTATGGATTGGCTAACGTTGCATGATGCTATGGTGAATAGCAAATGAAAGACCATTGATCTGAGATGTCAGAATAATGAGATTATCCAAATTGAGTCAGATGATTTGAATGGTTTACCAGCAGTGATTTCATCAATGTTAGCTCAGAAATATGTGAGAAACGGTTGCGAAGCTTATTTTTCTTATGTGCTCAACACGAAAGTGACAGAAAAGAATATTGAATTAGTGCCAGTTGTGTGTGAGTATCCAAATGTGTTTCCTGAAGAGTTACTGGGTTTACCACCGATTCGAGAGGTTTGAGTTAGTGTCGGGAACTGCAACAATATCAATAGCTTTGTACAGAATGACTTCGACAGAGTTAAAAGAATTGAAAGCTCAGTTGCAAGAGTTAACAGATAAAGGTTTTGCAAGACCGAGTTTCTTGCCCTGGGGTGCTCCCGTGTTGTTTATAAAAAAGAAAGATGGCACAATGAGAATGTGTACAAACTACCGTCAGCTTGACAAAGTGACGATCAAGAATAAGTATCCACTTTCTAGAATAGATGATTTGTTTGATCAGTTAAAAGAGGCAACAGTGTTTTCAAAGATAGATTTGAGATTGGGTTATTACCAGTTACGGGTTAGAGACTCTGATGTGCCAAAGATAGCTTTTAGAACGAGGTATGGTCATTATGAAGTCTTAGTTATGCCTTTTGGACTAACAAATGCACTTGTTGTCTTTATGGACTTAATGAACCGAATTTTTAGACCCTACCTAGATCGATTTGTAGTTGTGTTCATTGATGATATTTTAATTTACTGACGTGATACATGCCGAGCATTTGAGGGTTGTACTACAGACTCTACGAGATAAGCAGTTGTATGCAAAATTCAGTAAATGTGAATTCTGGTTGTGCGAGGTTGGTTTTCTGGGGCATATTGTTTCAGCTGCGGGTATCCGAGTTGACCTAAGTAAGATACCTGTGATTATAGATTGGAAGCCTCTAAGAAATGTTTCTGAGGTCTGCAATTTTCTAGGACTCATCGGCTATTATAGACGATTTGTGAAAGGCTTCAATGATTGTGACTTCGATAATGAAATTGCTTCAAAAAGATGTTAAGTTCGAGTGGTCGAATAAATGCCAATAAAGTTTCGAGTAGTTAAAAGCTTTATTAACTAAAGCTCCAATGATAGTTCAGCCTGAATCGGGTAAAGAGTTCGTAGTGTTTAGTGATGCATCGTTGAATGGTCTGGGTTGTGTTTTGATGCAAGAAGGCAAAGTTATAGCTTATGCCTCAAGACAGTTGGAGCCGCATGAAAAGAATTACCCGACACACAATTTAGAGTTAGCAGCCATTGTGTTTGCGTTGAAGATTTGGCGCCATTATCTGTTCGATGAGAAATGCCATGTTTATTCAGATCACAAGAGTTTGAAATATTTGATGACTCAAAAAGATTTAAATTTGCGATAGCAGAGATGGCTAGAATTGCTAAAAAACTACGAACTAGTGATTGACTACCATCCGGGAAAAACAAATGTTGTTGCTGATGCATTAAGCCGGAAATCTTTGTTTTCTCTTCGTGCAATGGATACTCAATTGGCTCTATCTGACTACGGCTCGATTGTAGCTGAGTTGAAAGCGAGACCGTTATTTTTACAATAGATTTACGAAGCTCAGAAAGTCGACAATGAAATGTTAACAAAACGAGCTCAATGTGATTCAAAAACTGATTCAGAGTTTCAAGTTGATTTCGATGACTGTTTGAGATTCAGAGGCCAAATATGTGTTCCGAAAAATTCAGAGTTGATTCAGATGATTTTTAATGAAGCACATAGTAGTCGTTTATCAGTTCATCTTGGAAGCACAAAAATGTATAATGACTTGAAACAACTTTATTGGTGGCATGGCATGAAACAAGATATCTCAGAGTTCGTTTCTAAATGTTTGATTTGTCAGCAAGTTAAAGTTGAACATCAGGTACCATCTAGTTTATTGCTGCCAATTATGATTCCCGAGTCAAAATGGGATAGAGTAACTATGGATTTTGTGTCAGGATTGCCCTTATCTTTGAGAAAGAAAGATGCAATCTTGGTTATAGTTGATAGATTGACAAAATCGGCTCATTTCATTCCGATACGAACGAACTATTCGCTAGAAAAGTTAGCTGAGTAATATATCTCTGAAGTTGTGAGATTACACGGAGTACCTATTTCTATTGTTTCGGATAGAGATCCGAGGTTCACATCGAGGTTTTGGATGAAACTGTAAGATGCACTGGGTTCAAAACTACATTTTAGTACCACATTTCACCCGCAGATGAATGGTCAATCCGAGCAAGTTATACAGATACTCGAGGATAAGTTGAGATGTTGTATTCTTGAGTTCGAAGGTACGTGAGAAAAGTATTCGAAGGTACGTGAGAAAAGTATGTATCGTTGATTAAATTTGCGTATAACAACAGTTTTCAATCGAGTATTAAAATGGCATCATACGAAGCTTTAAACGATTGGAAGTGGCAAACACCGTTGTATTAGACTGAACTTAGTGAGAATAAGATTTTTGGGGTCGATTTGATTAAAGAGATCGAACAGAAAGTGAAAGTAATTCGTGATAGTCTAAAAGCAGCGTTAGATCGTCAGAAATCATACGCAGACTTGAAACGAAAAGATATTGAGTTTCAGATTGGGGATAAAGTGTTTTTAAAGGTATCTACATGGAAAAAAATAATCCAATTCGATCGTAAAGGCAAATTGAGTTCGAGATTCATCGGGCCGTATGAGATCATTGAAAGAATAGGTCCAGTGGCATATCGGTTAGCTTTACCTAGTGAGTTAGAGAAGATTCACAACATTTTTCATGTAACGATGCTTCGACGATACTGATCTGACCATTCACATATTATTTCTCATTCTAAAGTTAAAATTCAGTCAGATTTTTCGTACAGTGGAGAACTGATTTGAATTTTAGCTCGTGAGAGCAAAGAGTTAAGAAATAAGAAAATCACATTAATGAAAATCTTATGGCATCGATACGAGGTTGAAGAAGCTACGTGGGAACCCAAGAATGCTATGAGAAAACAATATTCAAACCTATTCATTGGTAAGGTTTTCGGGGACGAAAATCCCTAAGGGGGGAGAGTTGTAACAGCCTGGTTTTAGCTAAATCGAAATAGTGGCTTTGAAACCACAAATCTGAGGTCAAAAAATTATTTTAATATTATTTTATGTGTTTATAACATGATAGCAGATATGTGTGAAAGTTTTGTGATTTAATTTTATCGTTTAATAGCTCAATTTGAGAAAAAGGACTAAATCGCGTAAAATGCAAAAGTAGCATGCTATAAGTTAAAAGTTCTTAATTGCTAGGAGACATTAAATGGAAGGTCCTTATGTTGATATTAGACCATTGATAGTGGAATTTGTAATAAATGGGCAACCATTAAGTTGTTTTTAAATGGTTTAATTAAGGTTAAATTTGTGAAATAGTTATTAATGTTAATAAAATAAAACAAAAGGTGAAAACATGTTCATCTTTATTTGTTTCAACCGAAAATTAGAAAAGAAAAGAAATAAAAGAATAGGTTTTCATTCGGCACTTGCATAGCTTGATTGAGATCCTAAAAGAAAGAAATCAGATTTAGATCGGGAGAAATCGAAAGTTGTCGAATAGTCGATCCGATCCATTTATCCCTAAAACGAGGTAAGTTCATATGCAAATAAATGTCTTTGAATTGAATTATATATGTTTCATTATCATTGAATTGCTATGAATGTTGAACAAGAAAATACGAGCAAGAATCGACGAAGTTACGATATTCGAAAGTCCCGTATGAACCTTAGGAATAGTATATGATACGAATGTCATAACATTAGGTTATCAAGATGTGATTACATGTAAGACCATGTCTGGGACATTTGTATTATATTGTGATCACGTGTAAGGCCCTGTCTAGGACAGTGGCATCGATATGTGATAACATGTAAGACCATATCTGGGATATGGCTTTGTACGAGCTTTATGTGATTTTCGAGTATCCTTAACGATTCTGAATGGTTCAACGGGCAAAGCCAAGTGAGAAAGAATGTGTGAATGAGTTAAGTGACTCAAGTACGTACGAGAGTCATACAAGTATTGAAATGGAAAGTATTTGATGAATCCAATTATGATATTGAATATGTGTACAATGAGAGAGGTTTGTGAACTTGAATGCGTTTAGCTATGCTTAGCATATTTTGAATTGATATGCAATTATTTATATGATGACTTTATTTGTATATGGCTTACTAAGCTTTTAAAGCTTATTTTGTATGTTCTATCCCTATTTTATAGATTATTGAAGCTAACTTGAACTCGGGGATTATCAGGAAATGTCATCACACGATCATCAACTTGTTGGTATTTTTGGATGGTTTGTAAATTTTGTATATGGCATGTATAGGCTAGTGAGTTAATGATATGTTTTGAGATATGATTTAGCCATGAGATTTAGCTTGCTTTTGATGTAAATGTTGTTGTGCATTTGGCCATTTAAGTTGGCTTAATTTATGAGTTTGGTAAGTATTATATGATAAATTTATGGCCTTGAGTTTTGGCATGTTTTGTATGGTTGTTGTGATGGATATAAGTTTGTTCAATTAGCTAATTGTCAATTGGTGTATTATTGTTTAGAAAATGGAATGTTGTGGATTGGCTTGTTGATGATGAAATGATATGTTTTAAAGTATGAAATAAATGAAAAGATGGTAAGATTATGCATGTGGAAGGTAGGAATGTTGATTATGACATATTAATGTGTTATGTTTTGGATATGAATTGAGTAGTGAAATGGTTGATGATAAAATAGCATGAATTGTAAAGAAATTGGTATGTTTTGGGCTACCTATGAATGTACTGAAATGGTACCATTTTGATTGCTAGGTGTGCATGAGAAAAGGATGGCAAATTAGCTTTGCAAATAGCCTATTTTTGTCTACACGAGCAGACACAAGCGTGTGTCTCAGCCGTGTGTGACACACAGTCATGTTACACAGTCGTGTGTCCCCTAGGGTAGCCCTTCAAATTAAGGCAATATACCCTACAGGATTAACACGGCCTAGACACACAGGCGTGTCTACTAGCCGTGTGTGGCACACGGGCTGGCACATGAGCGTGTGGGTGGCCGTGTGACCCAAGTCAGTAACCCCTCCAAATTTCCCACAGCCATGGCACACGGGCATGTCTCTGGTCATGTGGTGCAAGTCAGTACGTATGCCCTGTTTTCACACGGCTTGTGACACGGGCGTGTCTGGTGGCCATGTGAGGCACACAGCCTGTTCACACGGGCATGTGGCCCCTCAATGCCTGAAAATTTTATAAATTTTCCAAAGTTTGCAATTATTATCAGTTTAGTCCCGAACCACTTCTAATCATGTTTTAAGGTCTCATAGAGCCTTATAAGGGACATTGAGATTATGTTAGATTGATATTTATGTGAAATTGAATCATGTATTAGAAATGCATGATTATGTTGTGATTAATCAATAAAGCCTTGTAGCCTTATTTCGGCTACGAATACGGGTTAGGGGTGTTACATAGCATGTATGTGTGAAAATTTCGTGAGCTAATTTTATCGTTTAATTGTTCAATTTGAGAAAAACGACTAAATCGCGTAAAATGCAAAAGTTGTATTCTACTTGTTCAAGGTGTCTATTGGCTTTGGCTTTTAAATTTGATGGCCTTAAATGGTAATTAGACCATTTTAAATGTTAATGGACATTTATGGGTATAGAATGAATGATTTAAATGGTTATTTATTAAGGTTATATTTGTAATTTAGTAATTTAAATTATAATAAATAAAACAAACCCAATTAAGGGTTCCTATTATCATATATTAACCGAAATTAAAAAGAAGAACAAGAAGAACTAGGGTTCTTCATTCGGGTAGGCAAATTCAAGCAATTAAGGTACGATTTTTGATCCGTTTTTGATGATTTCTATGTTTTTTAGATCGTTGCTTCGTATTCTAGCTAGCCCGTACCTTAGATTTTGAAAATGTTAAAGATTTAGCATGTTGCCATTGTTGAATACTTGAGTAATTTGATGGTTGATGATGGATTTTGAATAGTTGATGATAGTTTTACATGTTTTGTTAAGTGATTTTTGATGAAAATGCATAATAGGGATTAATTTGTGAAATATGCAAATTAAGTGGTTAAAATGTGAAATAAATAAAAGTTATGGGCTGCTAGGGGCACTATGGTAACTCGGCTAAGCCTGTGTTTAATGAAATTTTGTGAATTTTGTGTATTTGTGAAATAGGGACTAAATTGATTAAATGTAAATGTTTAGGGGCTAAAGTGCAAATAGACCTAAATGTATGTTTTGGACTAAATTGAATGAGTGGTTGATTAAAGAAATTAATTTTGAATATATTTAGATCAAGAAAAGAGGAATCCAAAATTAGATCGGGGGGAAGGCAAGATTATCGAGTAATTGACTCATTTCGCTGTTTTCATACCCAAGGTAAGTTTGTATGTGACGATTTCATTATAAATGTATGTTAAATGCTTTGATATTGCTTAGATTGTGATTATGAGATTTTCATTAATGTATGAATTGTAAATACGACTCTACAAAATTATTCAAACATGGAATCGATAAGCTAGAAATCCCAGTTGAACCTTAGGAATAGATTTGGATACTTATGACATGTTATAAGATGACATAGCGATTTGGTTTCAGGCCATGCATATTGGATGAGTTGGCTTTGGGCCATGATATTAGCACTTCAGGTGCGAGTTATACCGATTTGGCTTTAGGCCATGCATATCGGATGTTTTGGCTTCGGGCCATGAAAATAGTTCTTCAGATAAGTTACCTTGATTTAGCTACGGGCCATGGTATAGGTAATTATCATACGAGACTCATGAGTATCTAATCTTTATTTCGAATGGTTCAACGGGTAAATGAATGATGAGGTTGTGAAAAAGGTTAGTACAAGGCGATACAGGTATGTACAAAACCTATTCGAGTATTAAATAGAGAAAGTTCGTTGAGATGGTATTTGATCATATTTTAAGACATGAGAAAGGTTTGTAGTTAATGTGTATAATTGGTTGATTTGCATTTATTTGATGAATTTAGTTATTTATAGACGAGCTTACTAAGCTATGAAGCTTACTTCGTATTATTTTTCTATGTTTTATAGTGAATCAAGGCTAGCTCAGATTCGAAAGTCGTCGGGAACATCATCGCACTATTGGACATTTAATTGGTACTTTTGAGTTGTGTATATATGGTATATGGCATGTATAAGCTAAGTGTGGTATTTTGATTATGTTTATAGCCATGAGAGTTGGCTTGTAAATGATGTTAATGTTGATGTATGTTTGGCTAATAGAAATGGTTTATTTTGACATGTATGGTATGAACATGGCAAACTGAATTATGGAGTTTAAATGCTTGAGAAATGCGTTGATGAGGTATGATTTTATAAGTTGAATTGATAAGTATTTGATTAGGTAAATGGAATTGAATTGAGTATTTAAATTGATTTAAATGAATATTATATGAATTGTGCATTTGGATGATGTTTTGGCTGCCTAATTATATGATGAAATGGTACCATTTTGATTGTTTAGGTGTGCATGAATAAGAGTGGCAAATTGGCCTTGCAAATGGCCTATTTTTGTCCACATGGGCAGAGACACGGGCGTGTGTCTCAGCCGTGTGTGACACACGGTCATGTTACATGGCCATGTGCCTTTGGTGTGGTTATTAAAATGAAGTCAGTATGCTCCAAACGGTCTCACACATAGGCGTGTGACTGGCCATGTGGTACAAGTCAGTATACCCCCTAATTGGCACACGACCTAGCACACGGGAATGTGACTTGGCTGTGTTGCATAAGTCAGTATACCCTACAGTTTGGCACGGCCTAGAACACGGCCTAGCACACGGACGTGTGTGGCCACTTCTAAGGGCACACGGGCGTGTGGTTGGCCGTGTGACCCAAGTCAGTATGTATGCCCTATTTTCACACAGCCTGAAACACCAGCGTGTCTGGAACCGTGTAAGGCACACGGCCTGTTCACACGAGCGTTTGACCCCTGTATGGTTGAAATTTTATTAAGTTTCCAAAATTCTTGTATGATATCAGTTTAGTCTCGAACCATTTCTAAAGCATGTTTAAGGCCTCGTAGGCCCTTATAAGGGACAATGTGATTGTGTTGAATGATATTTAAGAATGAATGCTTTACAGTTGATAAATGTATGCCTTACGTTGTGAATTAATCAGTAATACCTCGTAACCCTACTCTAGCGACGGATACGGGTTAGGGGTGTTACATTGGTCTTGTGTTATTATGAGACCGTTGGATATAGTTGGCATGCCATAGGATTGTGAGTACTCACCTTTGTGTTGTGATATATGGGGCGTTGAGGTCCAGGGATAGTTTTCAAATAGATAAGGGAATGTGAGTAAGCTCCATTTACTGGGATATATGTGTTTGGTGTATTGGAGAGTATTAGGTATATGCTACACTTATGGGACATGTACGACTCTATGAGTCATTATTGGTGTGTTGGAGAGTGTTAGCTATACGCTACACTTGTGGGACGTGTACAACTCTATGAGTGTTGGATATCTGTGTATTCGATGTGTGGTGATAGAGTCCATATTATGTTTCATAACCTCAAGAGCCAAACTATCTTATTATATGATTGAATGTGACTAAATATAGTTTATTGTGTTGTGATATATACTTAAATAATCATGTGGTTAAATGTGTGAAATATGATATTAGAGTTAAATATGTTATGAATATGAAATATATTTGTTTAGTTTATACATAATGGCTAGTTTACGTAGTGGTTATTCTAAGCATTCACTAAGTTTATTAAGCTTACCCCTCATTCTTAACCATTGTAGATACACAGTGCCGGTGTGAGTGGTGTGGTCTTGAGGGGTGATCCAAACCGATTATTTATCTTCCATTAGTAAGTGTTATATGCTTATTTATGTTTGGGGAATAAAGCAATGTGATAGGCCAATGTGGTAGATTTTATATCGGTTTTGCTAAGTCAATTTTTGGGTTGTTTGCATGCTATTTATGTTTGAAAGTACATGGACTTGAATATGATATTGGGACTGCTATTTCAGATATTTTGATGTTTCTTTAACTAGGTGAATGAAGCATGTTGTTAAGGATTAAGGTTGAATGGTTTTAATGTTGATGTATACTAAGATTTTATAGTTTGGAGCAGAGGTATCGATATTTTTTTTCTTAAAATGGCACTTCTATATTTTCGAAAGTGTAGGGAAACAGAATATAGAATTAGTATTGATACCCTAGCCTGAGTATCGATACTCGGGGAAAGTTTATTGATACCTTCTGAAAAGTAACGATAATTTTCGATGTTTGATATTTGGTGAGAAACAGAATGCTTGTTTAGTATCAATTTTCCATGTGGTATTGATACCACTTAAAGAAAATATCGATACCCCTGAGACAATATTGATACCTACGCAATAGTTTTGGAAATTTTGCAATTTGGCCCATTTGCAGGTTTGATTGATGTTTTTAATACCCTTAGTGTATGTATGGCATGTTTTAACGATAAGAAATGGTTGAACAACTACAAGTCTTACGTAGTGATTGAATAAAGATGACGATTGGTTACTTGTGAAACTGTTTGCTAAGTAAATGATGTGTGATGGTGGTGTACCGTCCTAGTATTCGGGCTCGGCAACCGGGCCAGGTATGGGGTGTTATACTCCAAGTGATATAATCTTCATTAATGAGCTAGATATCATCCACATAATCAGTACAACCAATAAACTTGATTCAATTAATTGCCAACATCATAAATATGGAAACTATCTCAACCAGCTTCAATGGTCAGGTAGTGAGTATTCTCTCAAGTACTAATTGTCAATTCCATAATTTTCAGCAAAACTTATTAATATTTGATCATTTTTATATTGTTGTAGAGGATTTTAATGTAGTTGTTTCATGTTTTCTTTGGGTGATAAAAATCAAATTATTCAAAAATTATAGAAAATTGTAATATATAATTAATTAACAAATTCATATATTTTATATATTATAATTTAATCATAACATTTTTTTATCAACTTAAATGTATTGAATAGATATATATATTTTTTGTAAGTGTATGATTTTTAGTCGCATTAGAATTTACATAACACAATCAAATTAATAAAGATGTTCTTCAACCCATATTTATTTAGTTATTATGGTGGTAAGTCGAATAAATTTTTAAAAAAATTTATATTTTTAATTATAATTGAATTATTAGTTTAATTTATTAAAGGGATTTAAATTCAAATCGGGTCTTGAAGTGGTTTAAGTAAATAATTTTATATGTATGTATACTACTTATAAAATAATTTTTTTGAAGCTTAAAAGTAACTAAAATCCAAATAAAAATTGAATTATTCAAATAATAAACTTGAGAATTAATTCAAAATATGTAAATCATGATTTTCAAATAAACAATTTAGAAATCCAAACAAAATCTAGATTTTTGTTATCAAACATCACCTTAGATAACATTTTTCTTTTCTTTTCTTTTTCGCTAAAAAAGGTGGGACTAGAAAGGATCCAAATTATTACAAAAAAAAAAAAAAGAAATAAAATAAAACACCCTGAACGTCTTTGGAAAGAAAAGCCCAACAATTAGATAATGGATCATTAAAAAATATAAATTCATTTTCTTAGCATTTGCATTTTTAGTGATAAAGTCTACCATTGTGTTGGCGTCACGTGGAATGTAATATATGCGAACCTCCAAACTCCTTTATAGCAATGTTCGGATATTGCGAATCTTTGAATTGGAGCAGCCTTCCTCTTTATAATTGTTCAACAATTGCATCGGGGTTTGATTATCACTTTCAAGAATCACCTCGTCATGTCATTCTCCCAAGAAATAGTGATACCATCAAGAGCAGCCCACAATTCTACTTCCAAAACCGAAGTTATCCTAATGATGCTATTGAAATCAATCTCCAATTACCTTTGTTTTTTGAATGACGCCCCTAATTATTGCTTTCCTTGTGACCTGGTCCATCGCCCCATCAATGTTCAATTTAACCCACCTCTACGATGGCAAGCTCCATCCATGATGTTTGTTAGCTAGTCAAAATTTGGATTTCTTAAATAATGTAAATTGGGTGGTAAATTGTTAAGAAATGTAACATCATTGATAATTTCTCAAATCACAGATTTTTTAGAGACAAAATATTTTTGGATTTGACATCCATGTTTTTTACCTATGGTCATTCCAAAATATAGTTTGTCCTATTTTGGTCACTTAAAGTTTTTTTCCTCAATTTAGTCACTCTAAATAAAAAATTTGATTGAACTAGTCACTATCACTAAATCTTCTGTCATCCTCTTTTTTCCACGTAATATTTCTTTAGAGTCACAATCCACCTAATATTTTTTCCACGTAATACATATTTCTCTTTTTTTCTTTTTCCCTTTTTTAATTTCTTTCCTTTTTTTAAAATTTTCCCGTTTCCTTTTTTATTTTTCATTTCCATTTTTTCTTGTATTATTTCTTTTCTTTTCTTTCCTTTCTGTTAAACCTGAAAATACCGAGAGGGGGTGAATTGGCATTTTAAAATTCTTTGTAAACTTTTCTAAATGATGAGGAAATGAAAGAAAAATTTAGACAATTTGATTTATAATGGTTCGACTCCAATTGTCTACCTTCATTACTATAGCTCAACTAAGGATTTTCCAATTCACTATAAGTATTGATACCTTTCAAGGAGAAGGTATAACCTTTACGATATCTATTTTTTTCACAAGGTTAAGATAGAACCTGTAACACCCTATACCCGACCCAATTTACTGGACTCAAATATAGGATGCTGCAATACTTAACAAAAATTTTATAACTAGAGAAATTCATTCTGTACATACTTCTTATTTATTCAATTTCTTATCTAAGTCAAAAGATTTTGAAGGAAACATTATTAATTACAATAGGTTTTCAAAAACAGTATAAGACATTACAACTTAAATATTTGTTAAAATAAACTTAATCATGGCATAGAGTACTATTTTCCCTATATCAAAAAATGCCCCTTTATATGCATAATATCGCTCTTCGAACTGTTACCCTAGTGCATTCTTGGTTTGGTCCCTACTAGTGTACTGGTTCAATTCCAAGAACCTGCATTACAAATAGACGCATGTAAGTTCAACGGAACTTAGTGAGTTTCAACCAATATTACTTTTAAACGTTGTTGTTTGATTTCTCGACTAGAAGATTCTAGACTTCTTTTCAGACGTTGGCAGATGCTTTTCTGATTCTTGGTGGATAACTATATGCCAACCTTTGCACTTGACTCTCTTATGCACATTCCGCTCGATTGGCAGATCCCAAACTTTACACCTTATTGCGAATCTTGATTCATAATCTCTTTGAAGATAGAAATTGGATACATTCCTCTGAATGATAACATACGTATACCACTCTTGGTGGATTCTTATACTGGTTCTAGTAGGTTGTCAGTACTCAGCCACACCGTATCTTCAAATCAATCCAGACATCGAACTTGGTTCGATGAATGCAATATTTTAAATCATCCAATAGAAAATCCTAAGACTTCGATACATAATATGAAAGCTTCCAGGTTTGGCAAACACTTACACCACCTACAATTATAGATATGCCAACTTTTTGTCCTAGCGGGTTACTATGACGGGTTCATCAGTCGGGTACCCTGCCGAGTAATCTTTCAGAAAATGCCTCAAAGGCATACCCAGATGACTTGCCGCAAAGGTTTTCTAGATAACTTCGCCACTAAGGATTCCCAAAAAATATGTCACATAGGTCTTTGAGATAACTTGCCACAAAGGCAATAATGCCACATATGTCTATTGGGTTTACCATCAAGGCACCACATAAACTGTCGTGTTTGACAATATGGATTTGCCTAAACTCAGCATCGCCTAAGATTTGCCTATCATCCCCCGGGGCACACAAAAACCCTAGTAGACAAATGCGGCTCATCTTTCATTTCCAAAATGTGCCATAGACATGGTCTTTCCACATATTTGCTACACTAGCCCTTTTCTTTCATGTTTAATGTCCCAACGAACGTCATCAAAGCACCACCGTAGGTGTAACATCTTGAATTAGGGCCCAGTTGGAACAGTGGTTTTGAGACCACAAATTTGAGATAGAAATAATTATTTTGTGATTTTATGAGGTCTATATTATGAATGCATGCTTATGTGAAAGTTTTATGAAGAAATTATATGCATAAAATGTCTAATTGAACTTTAGGGAGCAAATTGAATAAGAAGCAAAACTTGCATTCTAGAAGCTTTAAGCATGAAAAAAAAACTTGCATTCTCAATAGCCATAGCTAAGGTTTTGTTCAACATTTCCAATTTTGATTGTAAGTGCTCCCTAGCCCCGTTTTTAATGTTCTTTATATTTTTGAAGTCTTTGAAGCATGATCTACCCATTTCTAACTATATTTTGAGCTAGGGTTCATGTATAAAATTTGACCCATGTGTAACATGCATGCATTTTGATGATTAATGGAGGAATATGAATGTTTTATGAATGATAAACATCTTTTACTAGGTGATTTTTAATGAGAACACCTAAAAGGGGGACTTGTTTGTAAAAGTGTAAAAGTGGGTAGTAAAAATGTGAAATAAAGGAAAATATGGGCTGATATGAGCATATTAAAGGTTCAGCTAAGCTTGAGTAACCAAGAAAATGAATGTATTTTAGTTTACGAGCCTAGAGACTAAATCGTAAATAAGTGGAAAGATAGGGGTAAAAAGGTAATTTTACCAAAGCATGAATTATGCATCGATTTGAGTAATGTGATCAATAAACAAGTTAAATTTGACATTCTAGATCAAGAAAAACGTGAATCAGGCCTTAATCGAAGGAAGAATAAAGTATACGACAATTAGGCTCGATTACCATCATTTCTGTACCGAGGTAAGTACATGTGTAAATATTGTGACAGTGTGGTATGTTATGTTGTGTTAACATTATGTGATAATCATTTTATTTCTTATTATGTATGTTATGCCTAATGGTAAATTTGTAAGTATGAATGATATTGGTCATTATCCATGACATCACGAGCAAGTACGACAATGTATGCCTTGTGCAAGTAAGGAAAATCCCGTTTGAACCTTAGGAATAGTCTAGGATACAAGTGACATGTCACTAGGAATTTAAAAATCTGAACTCGTTGAGTTGGTCCGTGTTCGTGATATGTATAAGGCATCCGAGCTCGTTGAGTTGGTCCGAGTTCATTATGGATGTGATACATGTAATTGGGTTCGGGGCAATGGTCTTATGTGTCCTACCGGTGGCTAGGTAATCCTTGAGTTGGTCGGATACCTGACAACTTGTGTGAGCAGCCCCTGTAGCTACACCTTGACCTATAGCTTTTATGAGCAAGCCCGTGAGTAGCTCCATTGCAAGCGTTACATGTTATGAGGTACCTTTTGCTACGAATGTATATGTGGCACTTATGTGAAAGTTTTCCGTGTTTCCAATAGTATTCCGAGTGTTCAACAAGTAATGCAATGGATATGATGAAAGTCCTGAGGAGGGCATGTTAAAGAGGTATGGTTATATGATATACTACAATGAGTACAGGTATGTACACTAAACCTATGAATAATGCCTTGATAAAGAATGATTTGTGATGAGAAAGTATATGTGTACATATGATAAGTAAGTCAAAAGGTTTATATGATGAATAATCTTTATGTATATGTTATTATGTCTTTGCATGTTATTTGCTTACTATCATTACATATTATTTGCATGTGAACTTACTAAGCTTTAATGCTTACCCCATTTACTTTCCATCCTTTGTAGTTCCGCCAAGCTAGGTCGGGGATTGGAAGCTGTCGGAGTATTCGATCACACTATCAAAGGAATATTGGGTATGTTGAAATTGTTATTTTGAGTATGGCATGTATAGAGGACTTGGTTATTTTGGGATAAGTGTCATGCTATTTGGCCAAATTGTGAAGTCATATGATGTTGGTGATTCATTTTGTAATAGCCATATGATATGGCTCATAATTGATTATTGGGTTGTAATGTTTAATTGTTCATGCATGCATGTGTTAATGCCTTGATGATATGATATGTTATTGCTTGGTGAATGTATGATAAAGTATGGACTAGATGCTAAAAGATAAGGGACGACTAAATGGCTTAAGATGACTATAGTCATGAATGTATAATTTGAAGTTATGGTAACAAATTTGATTATGCATGAAATTGGTGTGGAATGCTTCTAAATGGCGTAACTAAATGAATATGCAATAGGATGACATTATGAAGATGTGAGAGTGCCATGATGTTGAATCCTTGAGTGTCTAAATAGGGCACATTGCATGATATGAAATATGTTTGAGTATATGAATGATTGAGGGTGACAATTGGCTTGGAAAATAGATTTAAAATGGTCCACATGGGTAGACATACGGGCATGTGTCTAAACCGTGTATGACACACGGTCTACCCCATGGGCGTGTTGAATGGCTGTGTGTCCCCTGCACCCTATTTTTGTAAGTCAGTATGTTCATAGTAAATACACGACCTAAGACACGGGCGTGTGTCTTAGCCGTGTGAGAGACACGACCTACCCACATGAGCATGTACTCTACCCATGTGAGGTCTTCACCATTTTTTATGAAAAATCATTTATTTTTTATTGACCACACGGTCTGGCCACACGAGCGTGTGATACGGCCGTGTGACCCAAAATTGGTGCTAACGTCATAGTGAGAGCGTTACACAGTCGAAGGACACGAGCGTGTCAAGAGCACACGGGCGTGTCCCCTGTCTCACATGGGCGTGTGGCTCTGTATTAGGTAAAGTTTCCCAAAATTTTCTAAAGTCCTCGATTTAGTCTCGAATCTTCTCCGATGGTTGTTTTGGGCCTCGTAGACCCGTATTAGGGACAAATTGTGTATGTATGAATGAAGTTGTTTTGAAGAAAAAATTTATAGTCGGTTTTTGCGTGAATGACTGTGTGTGTACTCGGTAATGCCTCATATCCTATCTCGACCTCAAGTATAGGTAAGGGGTGTTACAGCCGGATCCATTATCATATCACATATTTTCCCGACACTCTGGCCGAACCCCTTTATCATTAACCATCTTTTTCATGCATTACTCAACTAACATAATGGACATATTTACATAGATTTCACTCATACTCATAACATAAATCATACTTCCCAACATATAATTTCCCATGCATGCTTACCACACATCATCATATTCATGCAACACATCGTACACTTCATAAAATAGAGATGTTTCATAGGAAACTCACCACACATACATACAAAAACTCCTCAAGAAGATATGTACAACTACATGGACATTAACCATACAAAGAATCATCATAAAATAATGTGCAGGAGTCGGGTTTAGAGACTCACCAGATACCCACATTTACCTTGGCCTGGAGCTTTTGTTTTAATTGTCCTTCCCAAACTAGTAGCAGCAACTACTTAAAATATTATGGAATTTCCATTAGAATCCCCAGTATAGATTGTTTACTAATGTTTCAACAATATGCGACCCACGTGTAGGGTCTTCCTCCCACACCCTACTGTTCTTACATCTTTTAACACCTTACTCTTGAACAATTGTAACATACATAACTATAAGACTTACCAAAAGGTTGAATCATCCACGAATTCAAAAAAATCTTATCTATAGCTTAACGAAGAAGATCAGAACATTTATGTTAGAAAGAATGACTAGAACTTCGAGCAAAAAGAAAAAAAATTATCTTGAATTCCCCCTTCACTCTATATATATGCTCCTGATTTCCTTGCTTTCCCTACCAAATATGGAGGTAGGTAAAACAAAATCTAGTGAAGATCTATGTTACTGTTTCACAGTCATCGGGAGGGTCAAATCAATCCAATTGACTCCCAACTGGTCCTGTTACAATAACCAACTTGAACAATGCTCAAGAAAATCGAGTGTACTATACCTTGGTGGTGACTCGCGTATAGAGTGGTCTGAAATACAATTAAGTCTCCTATAGCTTTCTCATACACTTGGTAGGCTCTTCATGCTCAGCCAAAACTTTGGGGCGTCCTTGTCCTTTGGCGTACTCTTTCTTGAGCGTATTTTTTCTTCACTTGAAGATACCCTATAATTAAATCTTTAGATACCGCCAATGGACGAATACTTTATGCCAGTATGCGCCAATATTCTAATTCACCTGCAAGCCAACAGGGTGGTGGATTATGCTACCATAATGGGCCAAAACAGTTAACTATTGGAAAATATTCGATTTGAAAATGATTTTCTAGCATAGTGAAATTTTAAAATTTTGAAAACTGTCTCGATTTGTGATATTTATAGCAATTTTGTTTTTGGATAAGTGGATCCTTAATATTTTTTAGCTTTCAACCAAACGAAATTCTTTGCTATTCTCGTACCACGAATTGATTCGAGTGTAGGCTTGAACTAATTGAATCAAAACACAGAACTAGAAAAAATTTTCCTTTTAGGGTGAAAATGGAAATTCTCTCTTCTTTAATAGAAATCAGTAAAATTTTTATTCTGAAAAATATGTTTATAAGTTGAGAATAAACTCTCTATTTTTCTGTAACATCCCAAATTAAGGCCTAGTCGGAACAGTGGTTTCGGGACCACAAATCCGACGTAATAAAATTTATTTTTATTATATTTTATAGTTTATGATTTCACGGAACGATTCTGTGAAAATTTCGTTCGAAAATTTCGACGTTTGGGCACTCAATTTGGTCAAAAGGACTAAATTGTAAAAAGTGCAAAAGTTGAGTTCTACATGTTAGAGGTGTCTAATTGTTATGAAATTTTAAATGGTAGGTCCTTAAATGGTAATTAGACCATTTTATAAATTTTTGGACAAAAATGGACATGGAATGGGTGAAATAGAATATTTTTAAGTTAGGGGCATTTTGGTAATCTAGTAATTAAAATGAATTAAAAACAAAATAAAAGCCAAAATTTCTTGTCCATCTTCTTCCTTGGTCGAATATGACATGAAGAAACCATGGCAAGAGTTTTCCAAGCTTCCAATCTCGATTGTAAGTCCGTTCTTGCCCCGTTTTTAATGATTTTTACGTTTTTAAAATCCTCGTAACAAGATCTAGCTATTTCTACTATTTATTTGAGCAAGAGTTTGTGTTTAAAAATTTACCCATGATATGCATGTATTTTGATGTTTAATGGTAGAATATGAAGGCTCGGTGTGTAATAAATGACTTTTGCTAAGTGATTTTCGGTAAAAATGCTTAAAAATACTAAATCGTAAAAGTTATAAAATTAGTCATAAAAGGGTAATTTAGTGGAAATTGGGGGCTGCCATAGTTATGAAAATGATTCGGCTAGGCTTGAAATGCAAGGAAATTGAATAAAAATCATTTTATGAGCATTGGGGCAAAAGTGCAAATATGTGAAAGTTTAGGAGTCAACATGTAAATTTGTAAAAATATGATTTTTTGACCCATATGAGTAATGTGACTAATTAGTAGGGTAAATATGATATTATAGATCAAGGAAAACAAGATTCAGGCTTAGAACGAGGTTGAACAAGGTTAAGCACAAACTCGAAATAAATAGTCGTACTCGAAACCGAGGTAAGTTCATATGTCAATGATAATGCAATGATATTCTTGTTCATGCTTGAACTCAAATTGATGTGTCAACATTGTGTGATGAATATTTGTATAGTTGATAGGAAGATTATATATTGTGACAAATGCCTAAATATAATTATGTGCAATACCATGTTTGGACTAATGTCCAAATAAACATGAAAATGTGTTGAATTGAATGCACATTGCATGATCAGCTATGCTTATTGGTATACTTGGTGAAAGGAGAAAATCCCGGTTGAATAAAAAGGGATATCTGATGGATACGCTATTCTTACATGATATGAGATCCTACATGTGTTGCAGAAAAGGATTTAGCCCGAACGAGTAATCCGTTGATCTCGGTATAGAAAGGATCTAGCCCAGATGGGTGTTCCTTGAGTGATCGAGCCTCCTGAAGAATATGTGTGTATTATGGATTTAGCCCGAACGGGTAATCCGATTAGGGTCTGAATTTAGTATGGATTGTTAATTCAGATCCGAGCTCATTAAGAGTGTTTGCCACTACAAGGGATTTAGCCTGGACTGGTAATCCCGATATCACTCTACGAGTTTATATTAGGGGTATTTAGCCTGAACTGATAATCCCGCCGTAATATGTAAGGTTCGCGGGAGTGCTTGCTTGAAAACGATCACTTGTAAGACTTGATGGTAAATGAGCTATCCATCGAGATTTCCGAGAAATTCAATGGGTATTATAATGAATAATGCGATGAAAATCCTAAGATAGGCATGGTGATAAAGGTAAAGTTAATTGATATGCTATGGATATGTACAGGTACGTACATTATATTCATAAATGACGCCTTAATGAAAGGTGATAAATGATGAGTAAGCAAATTCATGCATATGTATGTGTATACATGATAAACAAGTAAAAAGGTTTGAAAGATGAACCATCCTTATGCTTATGATTATGAATTGTGTTGTAATATCATGTTAACTTACATTGTGTAATGAGATATGGGTTTCATGAAATGATGAGTCCATGATCAATGAGCTTATGATAGTTACTATGAATTTGCACTAAAACAGTTTTGGACAGCAGCAATGGTCCGACTTTGAAAATCCACCAAAAATAGTGGAAATTGAGTTAGAGACTGAATAAAATATTAAATTAAATCTTATTGGGTATAGTTTCAGATAAAGGAAATGGTTCTAGTAAAGGAATCTCATATGATGAGATATTTGAATTCTTGTGAGACAGAGTCAGAATGAGTTCGGAATCCCCTATTCTGCCTTGTGAAAATCACTAGAAATTTTACAAAAATAATTATGAGTTAGAAATCATATGAATGAAATCCTTAATGAGTCTAATTTTAGGAGAAAGAGGCAGGAACATTATCTGAATCTCGTATTATGAGATATTTAATTTTTAGTAGATAAAGGTCAAGGCTATCAGATAGAAAAATAAGGGAGAATTTAAATAATAAACTGTACTTATTGGCTAGACCAAAAAATATGAAAATTTTATTGTAAGAATATAAATTATTCTATTTTCAGGGAAAATTAATAGATCTTAATTTGGAGTTCTGTATCTCTAGATATAAATAAATTAGTAACTACGACTCAAGAAAATAACTTAACCAGAATATGAGTAAAAGTGTCATTATGGTTGATTGCCTAAGGAAACATGTTGTTATAATGCTTATTATTTTCATATGGACTTACTAAGCTTTAAGCTTACTCCCTCCTCTCCATTTCCTTAGTGTTCTCAGGTTGGCTCGGGGTTGGAGATCGTCGGAGGCAGCATCACACTATCAAGCTTTCAACTCCAGAGTATTGCCATATGTGTATTAAACACTTTCAAGTGAGTGACATGTATAAGGACTAGTTTTTATATTAGATGTTGTTATGATTAGCCAAATGTATCGGCTTATATTGATCTATTGTATATAGCCATGAGAAGTGGCTTATTATGGTTATAGCTTATAAGCCTAATTATTCCTACTATGGGTTAATGCATGTCGTGTGATTATAATTGGTTACTATGAATAATTAGTATAACACATGTACACGATGAATGCCCTAGAACCATTCGAGGTGGTCGTGGCCATGGAATGAATATGTGGCCTGGTAGTAAATTGATAATGATTAAACATGGACAATTGTAGAATGTGTAGAGATTAAGTGTTGGGTAATAAACACTTGTAAGACAACATGCAAATTATTTAATTGAATATTAATTAAGGTCGATTAATCATTAAATTGATGCTATAATTTGGGTCCATAATGTGTAAAGTATGAGAAAGAATTAAAGACAACATAAGGCTTGGAAAATAGCCTAAGTGTTGGCTACACGGGCAGAGACACGGCCATATGTCTCAGCCGTGTGGAGGACACAGTCTAGGACATAGGCGTGTGGCTTGACTGTGTGGATCAATTTGTTTGGCTGACGTCATAAACAGAGAGTTACAAGGGCTGAGGACACGGGCGTGTCCCAAGCCACACTGGTGTGTGTGACCACATGGCCTAACCCACACGGGCGTGTGACTCTCCAAAGCAAGAAAATTGGTTAAGTTGTCCAAAGTTTATTGAAAGTTCTCGGTTTAGTCCCGAACCACCCCGATGTATGTTTTAGGCCTCGAAGGCCCGTATAAGAGACAATATGCATGTGTTTGAGATGTTTTAATTTTGGGCAAAAATTTTGTGGCTCGGTTTTACATGTTGTGAATGTTTAAGTCCGGTAATACCTCAAACCCTGTCCCGACGTTGAATACGAGTAAGGGGTGTTACATTTTTGGCAAAATAAAAATATCTCAAAAGTTGTGTAAATAGCTTTACCAGTGCCATATATTTATATGAAAAGAAGGTAGAATCCTTGTAGAGTTGTATAAGTTTATTTTCACTAGAAAAATAATATCCTAGTTTATATAGGGGGCGGAAACCTTAGTTAATAATACTAGGGTTTTGTCGTCCCACCTCCTTACAGGAGGGGTTTTGGGCCTCTCTCACATTGGGTCCAATTACAAGTACTTTTTAACAGAATACTTTGTAATATGATCCAACTTGATTCAATTTTTCTATTTCCCCAAATAAACTTTAATATTTACATATTAAATAGTTTTCTCACCCCAATTCAACCCCAGTAAAATTTTGACAATTTTACCCTTCGTAAAAATTTGACGATTTTACCCTTCGTAAAAATTTGACGATTTTACCTTTCGTAAAATTTTGACGATTTTACCCTTGATAAAATTTTAACAATTTTATACCCGATAAAATTTCAATAAAATTCGTTCAATATGTCACAACTCAACATATTCACTATGACCAAATAATTTATTTTCATTTTTGGGCTTGAAAATAGTCTAAAAACATAAACTCATTCTTCCATCATTTTTTAAGTAATCCTATATAAAATTGAAATTTTCCATTTTCATTTTTATTTCCATTTCCATTTCAAGTTTTGGAAACCTACATTCATTTCCAAATGGCTCCATTTCTTCGTTTCAATTAAAACCTAATCATTCATTGTTTCTCATTTCTCTTTTTCTGTTCATTCAATTCATTTATATTCAAACACGTAATTCATTTATGGTTTCAACGAGCTAGTGGAGGGACCGATTGGACATATGTAATTAAGACTCAAATAATTTATAACTAAGTTTTGGATTTTTGCCTATAAATTACAAACTCATTTAGTCACAAAGTTACTCCTCTATAGTATCATGACTCAGCTCTCTTCAACGACATACCATTTACGAAAGCAACTACTCAATGCTCGTCTAATAACCCTGTCATAAATGTATTACCGTCATAGGATATCATTGATCTCTTTGAGATAATATCCAATCTCTCAATATGATCCTATTTTATCTCATGGTAACCATTACATCTTCCTTCATGAAAAGTTAATCACAATAAAATAGTGATCAAGTTATCCATCACAAAGATGGGCAACTCGTTGCCACGCTTACTTTTCATCAACCATGTAATGCCAATGAGAAGATATAATTTACCTATGTTTTGGGCTATGAATTCCACTGTTGTGAATGACGCTACATACTACAGAAGTTGTATGCTTAATGCACCAAATTTCGATTCCTTATCTATTTGAACTTAGGCTTTTACTTGCATCAAAGTGTACGAGTCATGCATACATAGTCCGTCATCCACTCAAGAGTTAGGTATGCCACACTATGAATGTCAAAAGTGAATAACTCCATAAATGGATTTAGGATCTATTCTACTTGAGTCATGTCCAATGTATTGTCAGTCCAGTTAGTTACATCTATATCTCTATCTTTTGGGAGTTATTCGCTCTGATGCCCAAGACAAGATATCTCCCCAATTAGACTTGATAGATGACATATTAGTCTTTTAATTAGTTTGTTTATTTCAATTAAACTAAGTACATCTTTATGTTCGTCTACTAATACAAGTTGTCTTTCCATACTACGATCTGACCACATAATACCACTTAGTATTAGTTAAACATTTAGACAACCAACGAGCAATATTTGCTTCCATTTTGCTTTGCATGCAAAAACAATGTGAGGAAAATTATACAAAGTATATTAATGTAGTCAATGAATTTTTTTATTAACCAATCTATTCGAAAAATTTACAAGTGTATATTGACGAAAATACTACACTTAAGTCACTAGATTCAACATTAACATGCATACCTTACTAACTTTTTTGGATCTGCCATTTTTGGGGTGTGACAAAACCTTTCCCTCCAACTTTTATGGCTAAACTAAAATCGTTCTTAGTTTTTGTGGCTCAACAAAAACCTTCCCAATTTAAAATTGGTGATATGAATGAGAGTAAACAAAAATATCTCTACATGGTATGTATTTACAAAAATTAAGCTCTCAAAAAAATGAAATAAGAGTGATAAAAAAATCTAACAATAAGCTCCTAAAGAATATTTACAAAAGAAAATGAAAGAATAAAGATTTGAATAATTTTCTCTTGACCTTGATGCTTGGATATCTCTCTTCTGAGTCTTGAAGTGTTTTTAGAGTGTATTTATACCAAGGAATAAGTTTGTGGATGTTTATGGCTATTGGGGATGAATTCTAGTTGTTGGAAACATTAATTTTGGGCTTAAAAAATGCCCCTACACGTCATCTTTCGAGACCTAGCAAGATATCTCGAGAGAAGCCTGAAAAATAGTCATTATATAGTCGTTGGCAAGCCATGTCTCGACGCATATAGACTTTTGTTTCGAAACAAATAGGATTTTGTCTCAAGACATACAGCCCCTGAAGTAGAATTTTACTTCGATGTTTTCTTATCTCGGGACATATAGTCGTACGTCTCGAGACTTGCATACCAAAGCCCCTTAAAACCATTTTAAACAACTTAAAACACTTTAGTATTAACTCAAAAATATTTAGATAAATTAAAACACATTTAAAACATAATTTTTAGTATTTTGCAAGTCTTTGAAAATACTTTGAAAATATTTGATAAAATTTTCAAACATAATTCACCAAATGATTCAAAACATATAATACATATAAAATTTGCCTTAAATGTTATTACATGGAAAGCTTGATGAAGAATTTGCAACACAGTATGTAAGTTTGGCTGTCTAATTCCATAAACGATAAATTAGGTTACAAAGGAAGTTGAGGGGAGAGGGAAGAAGGAAGTGAAAGTTGCATTAATAGAGGATAAAAGCTTGAGGGATCGGGCATAAAAAGATGTAGAAAACAATATAAGTCATATAGCTAAGAAAAAGAATATAAAGAGGATAAAGGTGTAGAGGAAATTTAAGATGATAGGTTTAATGGGGAATATTGGGGCATTTTGTTGAAGGAAATTGAGGTGGGATTCAAAGGTGGGAGAAAAGAGTTGATAGATGGAGGGGTAAATGGATGAAAACAAAGAGACTAGGAGGAGAAAGAGGGTTGAAGGAGCTATGAAGCAGATGTAGTGGGCATTGAGTATGCGACTAGATTCGAATAGGAAATTGAGTTTCTTGATATGTTTTGTTTTGTTGTTGCTATTTTGTTTATCATTTTCTGGCGTTACAATTGCACAAAGGTGCCTCACTATTAAGAAACACGAAGGGTGCAAGTGATGCAATAAGGGTAACGCGGGATAGGGAAGTGGTGGACGTCCGACAGAGAAAATAAGATTTCTTCAAGGATGAAATGGTGCTAAAAAAAGTCAACAAAAAAAATTACAATGTATCAGTCACTCAAGGGGTTAATGTGTCACGTCAATAATATGTACAAGATGACGAAAAATTTAACAATAGTAATTAGTTTGGTAAAAATTTTATTTAGTGCGACTAATTTGAGAAAAAAGTTAATTAATTAAAATAGGAAAAACTCTATTTTAGATTGACCATGGTATAGTTTACCCTTACAATTTTCTAATATATTAGATTGAATCTCAATTATTCTGTCTATAATATATGCATTTCATTCTTATCATTTATATAATAAATGAAGTCTAGATTTAAATTTTTCAACTCATGTTTCCAAATGGAGCATTAAGGAATTTAACATATTTGGTTTGATTAGAACTGAAGTTTTAAAATTTGAAAAAAAATATAAAAACTAAAACTGACCCAAATTAAAAACTAAATACATAATTTATGCATAATGCAGGGACTAATAGCAGAATTTGACCAGAACTAAATAGTGAGTTTTTAGCGTGTGACGTGGCAAATACACGACCAGCAACGGCTCAACTTAACTGCCTCTCCCCATCTCCCTCTTCTCAAACGGATAATCCTTCATGGCCTCTACTTCTCTTCTTTCACCGGCCGCCATAGCCGCCGCCGCGGGCGCCACTCCTATCACCCACCTTTCCCTCCATCCCTCCTCCAAATTTCCTGTCCGTAACCTCCTCTTCAAATCCATTTCTGGAAACAACAGACCGTCCTCCAGGCTCCACGTATCCTCCCCAACTGACCAACCCGCCGCAACCACCACTCCCGCTCAACCCTCCTCCAAAAGTCCCAAAGAAGAAACCATCTTCTTCGACGGCGGAGCCCACTACGGGGACCTCTTAGCCAATCTGCTTCTGGGTTTCACTCTTCTATGGCTGCCGTTGACTCTAGCCGCCGTTTCGAGGGCGTTTTTCCTCAGGTACAGGTTCACCAACCTGCGGGTGACGGTTATTTCGGGACTGACGGGTCAGGATAGGAGCGATTTCTCTTACAAGGTGATTAAGGACGTGCAGGTGGTGCCGCGTTTCATAGGTGAGTGGGGTGACGTTATCATAACCTTGAAAGATGGAACTAAGGTTGATCTTAGGAGCGTCCCTAGGTTTAGAGAGATTGCAAAGTACTGTCTCGCCATGGCCGAGAAACCTGTTGTTTTGAAAGAAACTGGACCTAAAGGGTTTTAGGTTAAAGCTGGAAAGGTATGTAAATTCTGGGTTTTGCTTTGATATTTTTTTTATACAACGTTGGTGTCACATTGTTATAGTTTAATTGAGAAGATAATGTATCTCTTTAAATTTTCATTTGATTAACTATATGTGTACAATTCTGGGGTCCTTTGATTTTGCATTTTAGTACTAAAGATGATGCATTTTAATTTTACTGCACCTATTGGGGTCATAGGTGGAGGCTCTCTATTTCAGATGATGCATTTTGATTTTACTGGTGCGAGGTTAACTAGTAGGAGTAGTAGCCTAATGGATTTCTCTAAATTATCGATTATCCAACTAGACTTGTTAATTGAGCAAATTAGATTAGTTTTGCATCGAATCAATTTAGATATATTAATTAGAATCTTAAATCTTTTGGGTGTTTCGGGCTTAGGCCATTATAAGTTCAAATTGTTTTGAATTTGTATCTTTCGGGTTCAAGACTCATGTTTTCCTTGGATAATTTTGATTCTACTAGTTTAGAGCATTTCTGGTTTAGGTTGTTTCAGTTTTGTATCATTCCGGGTTTGAGGCTCATATTCGGTTTTGATCATTTCAAGTTGGGTTCAAATCAGTTTGTATTCAAATCAATTTGAGTTCCTGTGGAACGAGTTGAGGTCCAAATTGAGTTAATCAAGTTGTGTTGTATATCAAACAATGAACCTCCGAACTTCACCATCTGAACTTCCTCTAATCCTTACCTGATATAGGTTCTTTTTGGTTGTTGATTTTCAACTCCCAGAGCGGGAGAGATCAGTACAAAACAGACCCAAGAGAAGGTCCACGTCGTAAGCCGACATGGAACAGCCTTACCCACAAGCGAACCAAAAAAACAAAAAATGGCTTTAAGAAAACAAGTACAAGGTAGGGAGAAACCATGGTTACCGATCTACAAGTCCGAACATTTTGATCGATAAACCCAGCCCTCCCCAACAAGATAGATTAGCGACGCAGACAAATGAAATCCCCAAACCATGTCTCTATCAACAAATCAAAAGCCTGACACAGTAGAAAAAGTTTAATACTAATGCAATATACATTGTACACAAGGCGAAGATCAACGTCATAAGCAATGGCACCGTTCCACCGCAGCACATATCTAAGTCGGGGTCAACTAGTCTTCTCTCTTTCGTTCAGAACTCAGAAGCAGCCTCCCCAAGGGAGATCGTCACAAGAGACTTTAAGCTAATTAAAGACCTCTTCATGGAAGAAGAAGCAATTATAGAGCCAAGACATAAAATCCAGACCCCTGCTCTGATCTCTAAAATAAAAAAGAAAACTCGATCCAGGAATTCACTCAAGTCGACTAATCCAACTGGCCAAGGCAACGTCGAAACAGAGGCCGGCGGATTTAAGGAGAAGAAACAGTTACTAGATTTTGAATTAATGCTCATATATGACATCTTGATGCAACATGTTGCCATGGTGCATAGTAACAAGTTACATAATCTATCCATCCATAAGTAATGGATTGTTCCTTTACAACGACATTGATCATTCAATGACCAATATGCATCTTGGATCAACTTTGTAAATGTGGTAAGCGCTTTTCCCCTGTGAAAAACTCGTATTTGGTGCTGTGTAGAATGAATAAGAAAACAGCAAGATAGCTAGCAAATAGCAATATCGTCATGATGGTGAAAACAGAAAACTAACAAGGTTGGTCTTTCCATTCCCGACACATCATCCCCTCCAAAACTATGTTATAAATTGGCGTAGCCAGCATTTGTTTCTTCTTTTCAGCTCTTTTGGTCTTATAACCCACCATCTAGCCATATATTCATTCAAATTTAAAATTCAATTTCTCTAACCTAAATTCAAACTAATCTGCATTCAATATGTACCATTCCAGCCTTCAATCGCTACTAAATAATTTAGATTCACATTCATATTTCAAACCTAACTTTTATTTTTTAAAATCTTAAAGATTTTAATAATTACTTTTCAACTTCAAATATAATTAAGTTATTGAACTTAAATAATAATTTTAAATAATATATTTTTTTAACATTAAATCTTATATTTATAATGTATATAAAATTTATAATTTATTACAAAATTAAAATTAAAATTAAATTAAACTATAAATGTGTGTATATATATGAAAATAAAAAACATTTATAAACCTAAAATAATACACTAAAACACACTAATAATGTACAAGTATCAAGACAAAGATGAAATACTCACTAGTACGGTATTGACTACTTTGATTCAAGCCTAAAATGACTATCAAATAACTCAAAATGATTCAAACCTATAATGATTCATCAAAAAAAAAATAATAGAAGCCTTAAATTCAACTGACACAAATCCCAAACACAAGATGACCTGTATTTGAAATGTCTCGGACTCAAATGACTCAAATGACCCAAATCCAAAATCAAACCAAATTGAAATGAAATGAAAATTTTAAAATCAAAATTATCCAAACATCCAAGACTCAAATTGAATCGACTTAAAATCAATTTGACCTACCAAGTCTACATGGCCATACCATATGTTTAATTTTTTTATAATAAATGTCATGTTTAAAGTATCGAATATATGCATTTTAAGAGTTGATTGCATCATACATATTCAAATTATAATCTTTCTTTTAAATTGGTCTCCAAATTTCAAAATGTTCTAATTACATCTCAAAACTATCTCAAAACTATCATGTTATATCAATCAAGTTTTTTCATTATTGAAACAATTAATTTAACCATTAAATGATATGTGAAATTTTATGTGACATAATTTCAAATGAAAATTTTAGAGAAAAGTAAAATGTTGCCACATAACTATTAAAATTAAAAACTAAAAATAAATTAAAACTGAAAAAAAAAGTGGACGATAGTTACTATAAGAGTTTCGAAAATCTCAAAACAAAGATTTTTACAACATCTATTTTGTAACACCCCAAACCCGGCCTAGACGTTATGGCCGAATCTGGCGATGTCACATTGAAGTGTTTTTCATAAAATGTGATATCGATGAAAACCCTTTTTTCTATTTAACCTCTTTGTGTGATCTTAATGAAGATTCTAAGACGTGTCGTTTATTTCCAAAATGTGAGTCATTGTCAAAAAGTTATTCATATTAAAACGTTATTAATTTTTAAAACGTCATTTATTGCGGAAGCTCTTAAAACAGGTTGCGTATTCGTGGTATCTTTGATAAAATATTTTCTTTTTGAAAACACGCGTCTTTTCCTACTACTAACAATTATAAACCAAAACAAATAAAGATCCCAAATTAAAAATGAAAATCCAAAGAGGCCATTATTACAGTAAAATACCCCAAAAATTAAATCGAAATCATAAAATACTATTTAAAATAAGATAGGTTGTGTAGCCACCGCTGAGTCCTCCGTTGCACCGATTCGCCTATGTTTGGGGATTACCTATATAGTTAAAACAGGAGGGTGAGTTTACAAAAAATCAGTGTGTAATCCCATAAAAGCAAACAGTTAGAAAACAAGCACAGTCTGCGCCTAAGCCCTTTTTAGTAATAGTGACAATATCAGTTTGGGCTTTAGCTCATCTCAATACAGAAACAGTCATGTGTTTGGGCCTTGGCCCATTATAGTAACAATAATTAGTGCAGTAACAGTTTAAACAGCATATAAGTCCTACCCATCCAACCTCTACACTCCAACTCCGTCCAACCCTACACTCTATCTGGGGATATAATCAACCCACCTATCCTTACACTCCAGAAAGTACCAAAAGCGATACTATATAGTAATATGGCAGCTGGGCTGCCAGTAATTTAGGCTTGAAGCCTTTTAGTACACTTCCTCCGATCAGTAGAAACCCACCCCCATACAATGCAACATACAATCATGTCATGTCATATCATAGAATCATACATGTATCCATTATAGTTTAAATAACATGCTAAAATACGGTCATACATGTACATATTTATATACATCACATAGGGGTATAACAGTCATTCAGTCAATTAGGGGTCTAGATAAGCTTATCAACCCCACGGTAGGTCCACAGTCGTCTCGGACGACCCGTGCAACCTTAGCAATTAAACAGTAAAAATGGGCCAATGACCCATATTGCGGGCCCATGTGAGCCTACATGCCCGTATAGCCCACATGGCCCAAAATGGCCTTGGTCGTGTGGATTACACAGCCTGGCCCAATAATTTCCACAGGTCCATGTGGTTCACCCGTGTGGGGCACACATGCCCGTTCGGCCTAATACAGCCTAGCTCATGAATTCGCACACGGTCAGCCTCGTCGACCATACGCCTATGTTTAGTCACATGGGCTACCACACAGATAGCTGCTCGCTCGTGTGGTGTCGACTATTCACACTTTTCGGCTTTTTTCTGATTATGATTAAGGGCAGCGTTTACACACCTTGTCTGTTTCCAATGCAAAAGCGCACCCAAAACTATCAACACCTGTAGTTGACAAACAACCCCACAATCAATCCTAAATCGTAGTTAATTCGGAACCATGACACATAATTAATTGCATATAAATCGAATTAAAACAACCCCTCATCAAATCACTTGACCAAAATATCGGTAGCCACTTACCCTGCTTAACAACCGAGGCCTCACACACATAAACTGTTGATAAAAAGTGATCACTAGCTCCTCGGTTATTACCTGCATTCTAATCAAAACCCCTATTAACAGTTATTCACATAAACGGTTTGAACCAAAATGAATCACAAACTTACCAAAAGCGTAGAACCGCGTAACGGGAAAGGAACAATTGAAAAATAAAACCAAAAGAAAGGTCAAAGCCACAACAATTCGGCAAAGGGCAGAAATGCAAAGAACGGAAGCCATGAAAACAAAGAGAGACAGCACAAAGAGGGAAGCAGAAGAAGAAAATAATCGATAAGAGAGAATAAGGGAACACTTGTCGTGGGAAGGGGCAAAGCCGAAGGGCACAAAAGAACTATAGCAAAATGCACCTAGCAATAATCGGTCAGGAAAAGAGCAAAAAGATGAACAGTAGCTTTCGAAAGCAGAGAAAACTATCGTTAAAAACTTCAGAGAAGTGAGAGTAGCCGAATTTTTTTGAAAAGAGATAACAAAATAAAATAAAATCCCTCAAAAACATCCTAAAAACAGTCTACTACATCCCCACACTCCTCAAAAACTTAGAATTTCGGTCAAACTACAACTCTTCTACGGCCAAGTAGTAAAAATAAATCCCCTTTGATCGCGTAGAGATTCGAACCCTAGACCTCCTAATCACTTAATACTCCACTTATCCACCAGACCAGCAGGCCTATTCTGACATATTTTTAACAAGATTTATTTATAAATCTACTAACTAAAGCTAAGGGTTTATTCATTAAAAAGCAAAAATTTCCCGAGCCAAGGCTTGAACTTGGAACCACTCCAACACTCCCAGAACACATAACCACTATAGCTGACAGATATTTGTGTAACAACAACAAAAAATAATAATTATAACAGATTTTGGGGCATTACAACTCTACCCCCTTAAAGAAAATTTTGGCCTCGAAATTTTACCTGATCAGAATAGATGAGGATATTGCTGTCGCATTGCATCCTCGAGCTCCCACGTGGCCTCCTCAGAAGTATGATTACGCCAAAGTACTTTAACCAGTGGGATAGAATTTCTTCTCAAAACTTTAATATCGCGGTCCAGTATCTGGACTGGCTCCTCCTCAAAAGCCAGATCTGGCCTGTCCTCGATCTCCTCAACAGAAACAACATACGTAGGATCAGAGCGGTAGCACCTCAACATCGACACATGAAAAACATCATGAATCTGCTCCAATTCTAGAGGTAGCTCCAACTGATAGGCAACCGATCCCACACGTTTTAGTATGCAGTAAGGCCCAATAAACCTAGGGCTCAACTTGCCCTTACATCCAAACCTCAGTACTTTCTTCCATGGCGAGACCTTAAGAAAAATGAAGTCCTCCACAGAATACTCAATCTCTCTACGCTTCAGATCTACATATGACTTTTGTCTATCTAATGCCACTTTCAGTTGATCCCAAATCAGTCTAACTTTATCCTCGGTATCAGAAACTAATTCAAGGCCTAGAACACGCCGCTCACCTAACTCAGTTGAACACAAAGGAGTGCGATACCTACGACCATATAATGCCTCGTAAGGAGCCATCTGTATGCTAGACTGATAGCGATTGTTATAAGCAAACTCTGCTAGCGGTAAGTAATCCTCCCAACTGCCTCAGAAATCAATCACGTAACTCCTTAACATGTCCTCCAATATCTGAATCACCCTCTTTCACTGACCATCTGTCTGAGGATGAAACGCAGTACTGAAGTCCAATCTTGTACCCAGAGCTTCATGCAACTTCTTCCAGAACCGAGAAGTGAAGCGAGGATCCCTATCAGATATTATTGAAACCGATACCCCATGCAGTCTCACTATCTCAAACACATACAGTTTAGCCAGCTTTTGCAAAGAGTAATCAATACGAATTGGTATGAAATGGGAAAATTTGGTCAATCAATCTACGATGACCCATATTGAATCCTTCTTAGTAGGCGTTAGGGGCAGCCCACTAACGAAGTCCATAGTTACTCTCTCTCATTTCCAAAGTGGAATTTTAACTGGCTGAAACAACCTTAAAGGTAAATGATGTTTAGCCTTAACCTGCTAGCAAGTCAGACATTTACCCACGAAGTCAGCAACTTCACGCTTAAGACCTAACCACCAATATAACTCACGAAGGTCTCGGTACATGTTATTCTCGTCAGGATGCATAGCATAAGGACTACTATTCACCTCTCGCAGTATAGACTGCCTTAAATCAGTATCCTTCGGTACACAGATTCTCCCACGAAAATAGAGCACTCTTTTGCTATTCAGTCCAAAATCCATAGTATCCCCACTCTCAACCTGTCGAAAACAAAAAGCCAATGACTCGTCTTCCATCTACTTACCCTTAATCTGGTCCATCTACGTCGGTTTAACTTGAAGGTCGACCAACAAATTACCATCATCAAATAAACTGAAGGGAGCAAACATCGCCCTTAGATCAGTCATAGCTCTACGACTCAGTGCGTCGACTACCACATTAACCTTACCAGGATGGTATTCGATCGTACAATCATAGTCCTTAAGCAGCTCAATCCATCTATGCCGCCTAAGATTTAACTCTTTCTGAGTGAGGAGATATTTTAGGCTCTTGTAACCAGTGTAGATGATACACTTCTTACCGTATAGATAATGCCTTCAAATTTTTAGTGCGAATACCACCACAGCCAACTCCAAATCATGCTTCACATAATTTGCCTCATGAATCTTTAGCTGATGAGACGTATACATTACTGCCTTACCCTCTTGCATCAACACACATCCTAAACCAACATGTGATGAATCACTGTAGACAGTGAACTCTTTCCTTGACTCTGGTTGTATCAAGACAAGAGCCTCAATTAATATCTTCTTGAGATTCTCGAAACTCTCTTCCTGCGTATCTGTCCAGTTAAATGGTACTCCCTTACGTAGCAGTTTAGTCAAAGGTGCTACAATAAGTGAAAACCCTTCTACAAATCATCGATAATACCTTGCCAGTCTCAGAAAATTGAGGATCTCAGATACAGTCTTAGGCGGCTTCTGCTCTAAAATAGCCTCAATCTTTCGAGGATCAACCCTAATCCCTTCAGTAGATACCACATGGCCCAGAAATGTTACCTCTCGTAACGAGAACTCATATTTACCGAACTTGATGTACAATTGTTTCTCCCTCAAAATCTGTAGAACCACTCGGAGATGTTCATCATGTTCATCCTCAGTCCTCGAATACACCAGGATGTCGTCAATAAAAATCACTACGAACCGATCTAAATAGGGCTGGAACACTCGGTTCATCAAATCCATAAAAGCCACTGGTGCATTCGTCAGTCCAAATGGCATCACTAGGAACTCGTAATGACCATAACGAGTCCTAAACGCTGTCTTGTATACATCAGTTTCTTTGACCCTCAGTTGATGGTACCCAGATCGGAGATCAATCTTAAAGAAAATCGAAGCTCCTCAAAATTGGTCAAACAGATCATCTATCCTCGATAGGGGGTACTTATTCTTAATGGTCAATTTATTCAATTGCCGGTAATTGATGCACATGCGCATAGATCCATCTTTCTTTTTCACAAAAAAAACTGGTGCTCCCTACGAAGACACACTAGGGTGAATGAACCCACGATCTAACAACTCTTGAATCTAAGCTTTAAGCTCCACAAGCTCCTTCAGTGCCATTCTATAAGGGGTGATGGACATCGGAGCTGTACCAGGTAGAAGCTCAATCCCAAACTCAACTACACGGTTTGGAGGTTACCCAGGTAGTTCATTAGGAAAGGAATCCAGAAAATCTTTAACCATTTTGATATCTTTAATAGTAGAAACCCCAGAATCTGAAACACTAATGTAGGCCAGATACGCCTCACATCCCTTACGAACCAACTTCTCGGCCCTTAATGTAGAAATCACATTCGACAAGTAATTTCGTCGTTCCCTAATCACAACTATCTCGTTTCGTCCTCCAAGTTCTCAGTACAATTTGTTTAGTAGCACAATCCAAGCTCACTCTGTGTTTAACTAACCAGTCTATTCCCAGTATTAAATCAAATTATCCAAAAGAAAGTTCCATCAAATCTGCAAAAAAAAGATAACCCCTTGAACCTCCAAATGAATATCTCTAAATAGTTTATTTACACTTACTGACTGCCCCAATGGACTCAGTACGGTACCATCACTCATAGTGCTCTCAACCAAGATACCCAAAGTCCCAGACACAATACAAGCTATATAGGAGTGAGTAGATCCTATATCTATCAGTGCACTATAAGGTGCATCATAGATATAGAGTGTACCCATGATAACATTTGGAGTATCTCTATCCTCTCGGTGATGTACAGAATAAACTAGAGCTGGCTGCCTCACCTCAGTATGCCCAACACCTCTACCCGATGCTCTCTGACCACGGCCCAAACCATTACCACCTCTGGCCTGACCACGGCCTCTTAGTGGCTGCTGAACACCCCTCAGCGGCTGTGTAGTACCCAAACCTGTAGCTTGTATCTGATCGGGCCTTCGTGGACACTCTCTGATACGGTGCTCCAATGAACCACACCTCAAACATGCCCCTGTTCTTTTCTAGCACTCGCCCTAATGGTTTCTTCCACAATCAGCACAGGGTTGCGGTCTAATAGTAGCAATAGAGGCTCCAACTCTGACCAGTCCATCAACTCTGACCTTTTTCTTAGGCCTCAGAAAGGAACTCGAGGGCTCCGAATCCTTCTTGTTCTTACCACTCTCTTTCTCAAGGTTCTGGAGCTCAGCGCGCTTCATTTCCGCGATGATCTTCGCCTTATCAACCAATGCAGAAAAATCTCGCTCGCTCTGTAGAGTTGTCAGAACCCGTAAACTATCCCTGAGGCCATCTTTGAAATGAACACATCGCTCGTACTTAGTCTCCACCATTCCTCGTGCATAGCGACTTAGTCGTAAAAATTTAGTCTCATATTCAGCCACTGATTTATCCCTTTGGGTCAAATTCAAGAACTTTCTCCTACAGGCATCCACGTAACTGGCACTCACATATTTCCCCTGGAAGCGGTCTTAAAGAACTCCCAGGTTAGTCGATCGGGCTAAGTGCCCTTTTTAACTGTAAGCCATTACTGGTAAGCCTCATCTTTCAGCAGTGGCACTGCACCCTTTAGTTTCTGCTCGGGGTGTAGTCGAGATCGTCCATGATCCTTTCTGTGGCCTCAACCTAATACTCACCCACATTAGGGGGAACTCTAGCAGTACCCACATTAGAGGGACACATTTGACCAGAGTCGTTCCGTAACTGACCCTCGGCCCACAGCACCAGTATTGGTCCCCGCGACCCTCTCCAGAATTCTTAACATGGCTTGGAACATTGTGTCGTCCCCAGCCGCTCGATCATGAGACCCAGTCTCAGTCACAAGTGAAGTCAGTGTCTCACTAGTTTCCAAATTAGGTATGTGGCCACACGACAATGACCCAGCTTGAGCACCTCTATGGCCTATACCACGGCCTCTTGTACCCTGTCCACGAGTACCATGTGTGCTCATTGCCTAATCGTATTTATCTATATCAACAGATTTATGTAGATCAGTTTATAGTTTCAGTAATTATTAGCAGATTTATGGACAACAGTATCAGTAATTCGGAGTTCGTTTTCGTAGATTGTAGTCTTACTACAGTTTTTAGTTTACACTCACAAGATTGTTTTAGTACAGTCTACTACCTATAGTAGTTTCAGAATCATAACAGTTTTACATTAAAACATATAACATTTTTAGAGAACTTACAAGATCAGCGCCGGAGACTCGGTGTACTACACATTCAGTAAAAAATTTTCAATCATCAAAAATTAGTTCTTTAAAGTTTTTAAAACCCAAATTCACAACCGAGTTTTGTAACCTGGCTCTGATACCACTAAATGTAACACCCCACACCTGGCCTAAGTGTTATGGCCAAATCTGACGATGTCACATTGAAGTATTTTTCGTAAAGTGTGATATCGATGAAAACCTTTTTTCTATTTAACCTCTTTGTGTGATCTTAATAAAGATTCTAAGATGTTTCGTTCATTTCCAAAATGTGAGTCATTCTCAAAAAGTTATTCACATTAAAACGTTATTAATTTTTAAAATGTCATTTATTGCGGAAGCTCTTAAAACAGGTTGTGTATTCGTGGTATCTTTGATAAAACATTTATCTTTTTGAAAACTCGCGTTTTTTCCTATTGCTAACAATTATAAACCAAAACAAATAAAAATTCCAAATTAAAAATGAAAATCCAAAGAGGCCATTATTACAGTAAAATACCCCAAAAATTAATTCAAAATCATAAAATACTATTTAAAATTAGTTAGGTCGTGTGGCCACCGCTGAGTCTTCCATTGCACCGATCCGCCTATGTTTGGGGATTACCTGTACAGTTAAAATAAGAGGGTGAGTTTACGAAAACTTAGTGTGTAATCCCATAAAAGCAAACAGTTAGAAAATAAGCACAGTCTAAGCCTAAGCTCTTTTTAGTAATAGTGACAATATCAGTTTGGGTTTTAGTCCATCTCAATACAACAACAGTCATGTGTTTGGGACTTGGCCCATTACAGTAACAATAATCAGTGCAGTAACAGTTTAAACAGTAAATAAGTCCTACCAATCTAGCCTCTACACTCCAACTCCGTCCAACTCTACACTCCATATGCGGATATAATCAACCCACCCATCCCTACACTCTAGAAAGTACCGAAAGCGGCACTATACAGTAATATACAGCTAGGCTGCCAGTAATTTAGGCTCGAAGACTTTTAGTACACTTTCTCCGATCAGTATAAACCCACCCCCATGCAATGCATCATACAATCATGTCATGTCATATCATAGAATCATACATGTATCCATTACAATTTAAATAGCATGCTAAAATACGGTCATATATATATATACATCACATAGGGGTATAACAGTCATTCAATCAACTAGGGGTCTAGATAAGCTTACCGACCCCACGATAGTCCACAATCGTGTTAGGTGACCCGTGTAACCTTAGCAATCAAACAGTGAAAATAGGAAAACGACCCATATTGCAGGCCCATGCAGTCCCACATCCCCCTGTGGCCCATACGGCCCAAAATGGCCTTGGTTGTGTGGATTACACAGCCTGGCCCAATAATTTCCACACGTCCATGTGGTTCACCCGTGTGGGGCTTACGCGGCCCAATTCGGCCCAATATAGCCCAGCCTATGAATTTGTACACGATCAGCCTTGTCCACCATACGCCATTATTTAGTCACGCGGGCTACCATACAAATAATTGCTTGCCCGTGTGGTGTTGACTATTCACACTTTTCAGCTTTTTGCCGATAACGATTAAGGATAGTGTTTACAGAACTTGTTTGTTTCCAACGTAAAAGCGCACCCAAAACTATCAACACTTGTAGTCGACAAACAACCCCACAATCAATCCTAAATCACAGTTAATTCAGAACCATGACACACAATTAATTGCATATCAATTGAATTAAAACAACCCCTCTTCAAAACACTTGACCAAAATAATGACAACCACTTACCCTACTTGAACAACTGAGGCCTCACACACATAAACCGTTGATAAAGAGTGATCACTAGCTCCTCGGTTATTACTTGCATTCCAGTTGAAACCTCTATTAACAGTTATTCACATAAACGGTTTAAGCCGAAACGAATCACACACTTACCAAAAGAGCAGAACCGCATAACGGAAAAGGGACAATTAAAAAATAAAACCAAAAGAAAAGGGCTCAAAGCCACAACAATTTGGCAGAGGGCAGTAATGCAAAGAACGGAAGCCATGAAAACAAAGAGGGACGGTACAAAAAAGGAAGCAGAAGAAGAAAAGAATCGATAAGAGAGAAGAAGGGAACGCCTGTCGTAGGAAGGGGCAAAGTCGAAGGGCACAAAAGAACTATAGCAAAACACACCTAGCAATAATCGGTTAGGAAAAGAGCAAAAAGATGAATAGTAACCTTCGAAAGCAGAGAAATCTATTGTCAAAAACTTCAGAGAAGTGAGAGGAGTCGAAGTTTTTTGAAAAGAGATAACAAAATAGAATAAAATCCCTCAAAAACCTCCTAAAAACCGTCCACTACATCCCTACACTCCTCAAACACTCAGAATTTCGGTCAAACTACAACTCTTCCACGGCCAAGTAGTAAAAATAAATCCCCTTTGATCGTGCAGAGATTCGAACCCCAGACCTCCTAGTCACTTAACACTCCACTTATCCACCAAACCAGCAGGCTCATTCTGACATATTTTTAACAAGATTTATTTATAAATCTACTAACTAAAGCTAAGGGTTTATTCATTAAAAAAACAAAAATTTCCCAAGCCAAGGCTTGAACTTGGAATCACTACCTTAGAAACAAATTCGCCCTGGTTGGTGTAATCCTGTAGTAGAGGTTGTCTCCCAAGGTTAATACAGTGCTTTAATATTCGTACACTCGAATAAGAAAGGTGGAACACAGTTGGTATTGTTCTTCTTAGGGAAATCACACTAAGATCAATTCCTAGGAAAGTTTGGAGGGGTCACAGTTGGTCTCGCTTAAAAACCAAACTCTTAGACAAAATTTTGTCTAATGTAATTTAGGGAACAATGGCAGAATTTTAAAATGGAATTGAAAAAAAAAAGGCGAGGAGGTTGAAAGAGAATTCTAATTTGTTGTGTTTTTTTTTTCTGTGTAAAAATAAGGAAAACAACTCTCTATTTATACTAGTAATAAAAGGGTAAAATAGTAAATATGCATGGGAAAAGGAGTAAAAATTGTAAGGTCAGTTACAAAATTGACCCACTATTTTTGTGCAACAGTAAAAAATACATTATATTCTAGATTTTCGTAACAGTCAAAATCAGAAAAAGTAAAATTGCTTTTAAAGAAACCCTTTTCTGGAAAATAATATAAGAGTTTTATCCAAAAAGAAATACATGCAATAGGTATGTTAACACAGACCGGGTCGAGAGGGCGGTGACGACGCGCATGTGTTAGGTCTATAACCCAATTACTCAATGAGATTAAGAAGGTTATACATAAACCTTCTTAATAGCCCATACTTAACCAATGTGTGAGATAACCACTTACCAACAATCCTTTGCATTACCAACAATTCCTCGTTAGTGCAAAGTAATTTGAATTTTTTTAATAAACACGAGAAAGAGTAAAGGTTTTTCTAGTTAAAATGTGAGAAGAGCAATAGCGAAATTAGTTAGTTAAGCACTAGTATCTTGTGGATTTGAACTCGTACATAGAGAAATGAATGATTCTTCTCTTTAACAAGTGAACGAATCTTGAACTTGTTATAATAGGAATTAACTTATGACACACAACTAATATCATATTCACTTGATATTCCATGATAAATCAACAAGTTTTTCATAGAAGGTGTTTAGTTCTTCACACTTATGTAGGTGATTTCGTCAAGTCTATCTCAATATAGACCACTCGAATCAATACTATGAAATCATTAAGACCATTTATTGAGCTCATTGTCTCAAATTTAGATTCGGTGAATTCATTAAGCCTGGCTTAATAGGACCACCCAAATTCTAGGATATGAACTTATTAAGAGTAATAAAATCAACCTCTCAAGTCGTTGAATTCATTAAGCCCGTCTCAATAGAACCACCCAAACTCTGGGCTATGAATTCATTAAGAGTAAGAACTCAACCTTATGCATGTACATCATTCGCCACAGGGATAGGTAAAATGCACACTATGAGTCTTTCCATGGTTTCATTTGACCACAATGAACTTAGAAAACTAAGTTGGCTATCTTCCATGAATTCCTCAACCACTGGGCTTAAAACCCATCCCCCTCGACGAATCAAGAACCATTTTCCTATTTAACCCTTTGGTTAGTAGATCAACTAGGTTCCTTTCAGACCTCACGTTCTCTAACGCAAGTACTCCATTATTTATTAAATGTCTCACAAATTCATGTATTATTCGAATATGCCTCTTCTTACTATTGTAAGTTTTGCTCTTAGCAACACAAATTATAGCTTCTAAGTTACGTAATAGAGATATGGGAGGTACTAGTTTTCCTCATAAATGAATCTTTTCAGGTAGATTCCTAAGCCACTCGACCTCTTACCCGACTAAGTCAAGAGCTATAAACTCTGACTCCATCATGGAGCGAGCAATACAGGTTTGTTTAGCAAACTTCAACGAAATGAATACTCCGCCCAACGTAAATACATACCCACTTGTAGAGCTCATCTCATCATTATTAGTTACCAAGTTTGCATCACAATAGCCCTCAAGGATTGTAGGGCATCTAAAAAATTCCCAATAGCCCACAAGGATTGTAGAGCATCTAAAAAATTCCAACTCCCAAGTTATTGTACCTTTAAGGTATTTAAGCAAACACCTTAGAGTATTCCAATGATCATTGCTACGATTATGGGTATATCTACTTAGTCTAATATCTACATAAGTAATATTCGATCGAGTATAGTTCATCAAGAACATAAGACTTCCAATAATCTTAGCATGGTCAAATTAAGAAAAACTATTTCCTCTATTCTTTAATAGTTGTATACTAGAATCATAAGGAGTTCTCACAGGAATTATATCAAAGCTATTAAATTTTTTAACACTTTCTCTATATAGTGAGTCCATTTTCAGATTTTGTAACCTTAACTCCTAAGATTATAGCTACTATAATACCCCTAACCAGTAACCGTCACTGGAATAGGTTAAGAGGCATTACCAGACTTGTAACTCAATTAAGAACAAACATATATCAAATAAAATCTTATTTCAATCAATATCATTCATTCACATTCAATATATACTTGAAACAAGCATACAAAGCTTAAATCATGCATTCGGGACTAAATTGGTAACATATTAAAATTTTAGAAACTTAGAAAAATTTGCACATTTCAAGTGTCACACGCCTGTGTGAACAGGCTGTGTGCCTCACATGGCTAATAGACACGTCGTGTCTTAGAACGTGTGAAAACAGGGTATACATACTGACTTGTGTCACACGACCAAGGACACGCCCGTGTGCTAGGCCAGGTGAAAACTGGAGAGGATACTGACTTGGTCACACGGCCAACTACACGTCCGTGTGTCTAGCCCGTGTGCCCTTCAAAATGGCCACACACGCCCGTGTATTAGGCTGTGCCAAAACTGTAGGGTATATTGATTTATGCAACACAGCCAAGTCACACACCCGTGTGCTAAGTCGTGTACCATTTAGGGGGTGTACTGATTTGTACCACACGGCCGGTCACACGCCCGTGTGTGAGGCTCTGTGGAGCATACTGACTACAATTTCATTTTCACACCAGGGGACACACGACCGTGCAACATGACCATGTGCCACACACGGCTGAGACACATGCCTATGTCCCTGCCCGTGTGGACAAAAATAGGCTATTTGCAAAGCCATTTGCCACCCTATATACACAAGCATTCTCAAGTATAACTGACCACATTTTTACAGCTCAATAGGCAGCCAAAATAACCATTTAAATACACATTATAAGCCATATCAATACTTAACAATTACATATCCAAATACCTATTTAACAACATGCATAATCCATTCATTTAACATCTACATATCAAGACTTCACTTGCATAATTTTATTCTATCATTCCTTGCCAAAACACACCATAATAGAACACTTCAATTCAGCCAAAACATAACATCAAAATAAGCCAAATCACATGGCTTACTTATACACAAAAATATACCAAAGTCATGATATCAAGTAACAAAGTAACATCTTTCAAACTAGCCTATACATGCCATATTTACATATATCCACAAGATCAAAAGTACCAATCGAAAATTGGATAATGTGATGTGCAACTTCGATTTGTCTAAAATGAGCGAGCAACGAGCCTCTATAAAATATAGAAAAGAAAACCAAGTAAGCTTTACAGCTTAGTAAGGCCGTATAATACAGAATTAAACTTACCATTTGCACATAATCAAAGCAACATTAAAAACGGCAATAATTTGATTAAGTAACACCTAATCACAAGTATACATCACATGTTAGTCATTTTACAATTTCATGAAACTATCCATTAATACTATACCTTGTATCATTCTAAATTCACATATCATACATATAACATTAATATCACTTATAACCCGTAGCTTATTCGTATAAACAATATTTAGGCACGTTGAACCTATTAGAACTTCAAAGGATAATCGAATGAACAATGTCAGTAATCTGTCAATTCATCATCATATATGCTCTTTCGAGCCATGATCGGTAAGCTCCTCTTGAGTTGATGAACAGTAAGCTCTACTAAGCTGAAACAGTAAGCTCTATCGAGCTAAAAAGTAAGCTCGTACGAGCTAAAACGGTAAGCTCCAATGAGCTGAAAATAGTTCTTTCGAGCTGATATATCAGTAAGCTCATACGAGCTATGGTGAGTCTGAGACAAATGCAAGAGCTCGACCAAAACGATAATCCTGGTATTATGTCACTCGTATCCAATGAATTTATACGGTTCAAACAAGGCTCAGTAACATATACATTATATCAATAAAGCATTCATACTTCAAGTATTTCAATTATACATATTCATTTCAATAAATACAAGTGTATAAAAGTTCGATTCTAATTATACGAACTTACCTTGTGTTGCTCAGATGAAAACTATCGCCTATTCGCTAACCTTTCTTTTTCCCCGATCTAGTTTTAGTATTTGTTTATCTTGATTTATATAATATCAAATTAACTTATTCAAACTTTCATTCAATTCAATTTAGCCTAAAACATTCATTTTGGCTAATTTACAATTTTACCCCTAGACTTTTGACTACTTTGTAATTTAGTCCTTAATATATAAAAATGCAAAATTACACAATTAAACCATAATCCCATGGTAGCCGGATTTCATAGGGACTTCTAGCAGCCCATTTCTTTCATTATTTCACACTTTTAACCACCACTTTTTACAATTTCACAATTAAATCCCTATTTGACATTTTTGTCAAAAAAATCACTTAACAACACTTGTAAAACTATCATCAAACTTCCATAATCTATCATTAAACATAAAAAAAAACTCAAGTATTCAATAATGGCACTTTAAAAAGTCATGAAAAAAATTCAAAAATTGAGGTATGGGCTAGCTAGAATACGAAGCAACGATCTCAAAAATGTAAAAATCATTGAAAATGAATCGAAAAATGGACTTACAAGCTAGGTTGAGCTATGGCCGAATGCTAGGTTTTCTAAAATGGTCTCCTTACTTCTACAATCAGTTCCAAAAAGTTGAACATGCAAGTTTCTATTTTATTTTCTTTACTTAATAGCTTTGAATTATGATTTACAATATTAACTTTACTAATAAAACATCAAAGTCACATAATGGTTGTCCAAAATTGTCCAATCAAGCTATCATTGATCTAATTACAACATAAAGACCTTAACTTTAATGTTTTATAGCTAATTGACACTTTTAGCTAATAGAACACAAGTTTTACACTTTACGTCATTTCGTCCTTTTTACCGAATTAAACATTTAAGCGGTAAAATTTCTTAAAGAAAATTTCATATAATTAATCTATCATGCTGTAGACCTTATTAAAATAATAAAATAAATATTTTTACTTTGGATTTGTGGTCTCAAAACCACTGTTCCGATTTGACCTAAATACTGACTGTTACAACTCTCCCCCATTAGGGATTTTCCTCCCTGAAAATCTTATTTGTGAAAAGGTTAGGGTACTGTTTTCACATAGCTTCCTCAGGTTCCCATGTAGCTTCCTCAATCCCATGTTTGTGCCAAAGAACCTTTACCAAGGCTATGTGCTTATTTCTCAATTCTTTGATCTCACGAGCCAGAATCCTAATCGGTTCTTCGTTATACATCAAATCAGCTTGTATTTCAACATCTATCGGTGAGTTCACATGTGACGGATCAGATTTGTATCGACGTAGCATAGAAATGTGAAAAACATTATGGATCTTTTCAAGTTCTGATGGTAAAGCTAGTCGATATGCTACAGGCCATATTCTTTCGAGAATCTCATACAGCCCGAAGAATTGCGGACTTAACTTTACTTTATGGCCGAATCGAAGAACCTTTTTCCACTGTGACACTTTTAGAAATACTCATTCCCCGACTTGAAACTCAATTTCTCTACGTTTCAAGTTCGCATAAGATTTTTGTCGATCTGAAACGACTTTTAAACTATCTCGAATCATTTTCACTTTTTCTTCAGTCTCTCTAATCAATTCAACCCCGTGAATCTTTTTCTCACTCAATTTAGTCCAGTATAGCGGAGTTCGACATTTGTGCCCATATAAAGCTTCGTAGGGTGCCATCTTTATACTCATTTGGAAACTGTTGTTATACGCAAATTCAATCAACGGTAAGTATTTTTCCCAACTGCCTTCGAACTGTAGAATACAACATCTCAACATATCTTCGAGAATATGAATAACTCTCTTAGTCTGACCATTAGTCTGAGGATAAAAAGCAGTACTGAAATTTAACTTTTTCCTAGAGCCTCTTGTAATTTCTTCCAAAATCACGATGTAAATCTCAGATCTCTATCGGAAATAATGGATATTGGCACACTGTGTAATCGAACAATCTCAGAAATGTACAATTCTGCTAATCTATCAAGTGAGTAATCTGTACATACTGGTATAAAATGAGTAGATTTCGTTAGTCGATCAACGACAACCCATATAGCATCTTTCTTTTTCAGAGTTAAGGGCAATCCCGACACGAAATCCATTGAAACTCTATCCCATTTCCACTCAAGAATCATTACAGGTTGTAGTAAACCCGATGGTACTTGATGTTTAGCTTTGACTTGTTGACAAATCAGACATTTTGATACAAATTCTGATATATCTCATTTCATACCTGACCACCAGTATAGCTGTTTTAGATCGTTATGCATCTTAGTACTGCCCGAATGAATAGAAAAATGACTAGTGTGTGCTTCATGCAGAATTTTCTGAATAAGTTCTGTATTTTTCAGTACACAAATTCTATTTCAGAACATTAAACAATCATCAGTTCTAATATGGAATTCTGAATCAGAATTAGACTCACATTGAATTCGTTTAGCTTGTAAATCACTATCATTTTTCTGAGCTTCACAAATTTGTTGAAAAAATACCGGTTTAGCTTTTAACTCAACTAATATAGACCAATCATCACAAATCATTAACTGGGTGTTCATTACTCGTAATGCAAACAATGATTTTCGGCTCAAGGCATCAGGAACTACATTAGCTTTTCCCAGGTGATAATCAATCACAAAGTCATAATCTTTCAATAACTCGAGCCATCTTCGTTGTCGCAAATTTAAATCCTTCTATGACATTAGATATTTCAAGCTTTTGTGATATGTATAAATGTGGCATTTTCACCGTATAAGTAGTGTCACCAAATCTTCAATGCGAATACAATTGCTTCCAGCTCTAAATCATGCGTCGGATAGTACTTTTCGTGCGGTTTCAACTGTCAAGAAGAATAAGCTATAACCTTTCCTTCTTGTATTAAAACGCAACCCAATCCATTTAATGATGCATCACTATATATCACGAACTCTTTACCCAATTCAAGTTGAACCAAAACTGGTGCCTCTGTTAAAGTACATTCAATTGTTCAAAACTCTGCTGACATTTTTTTGACCATTCAAACTTTACTTATTTTTGTAGTAGTCATGTCAACGTGTCGCAATCATTGAGAATCCCTTCACGAATCTTCGGTAATAGCCCGCTAAGCCCAGAAAACTACGGACTTCAGATACCTTTCTTAGAGGTTTCCAATCAACAATAGTAGAAATCTTGCTCGGATCAACTCGAATACTGTCAGCTGAAACAATATGCCCAAAAAATCCAACCTCTTTGAGCCAAAACTCACATTTATTGAACTTTGCGAATAACTACTTATCACATTGAGTTTGTAACACAATTCTCAAATGTTCAGTATGCTCAGATTCATCTCGTGAATAGATCAAAATATCGTCAATGAATACAACAACAAATCTATCTACATACGGTTTGAATATTCGATTCATCAAGTCCGTAAAAATGGCAGGAGCATTAATTAAACTGAAAGGCATGACAAGTAATTAATAATGTCCATACCTTGTTTTGAATGCGGTTTTCGGCACATCTGACACTTTAACTCGCAACTAATAGTAACCCGATCTCAAATCAATCTTTAAAAATACTTTTGCCCCTTTCAACTGATCAAATAAGTCATTAATCTGCGGTAAAGGGTATTTGTTCTTTATAGTCACTTTATTCAGTTGTCGGTAATCTATGCACATTCTTATCATACCATCTTTCTTTTTTCACAAACAAAACTGGTGCACCCCAGGGAGAATAACTCGGTTGTACAAAATCTCTATCTGTCAATTCTTGCAACTGAGCTTTCAACTCTTTTAATTCTGTTGGAGTCATTCTATAGGAGCTATCGATATCGACGTTTTTCTGGGTACTAATTCAATACCAAATTCAACTTCTCTGATCGGGGGTAAACTTAGTAATTCTTTTGAAAATACATCCGAAAACTCACAAACAACAGGTACAAATTCAATCTTTGATTCTGACACTTTTGTATCCAATACGTATGCCAGATATGCATCATAGCCCTTTTTCAAATATTTCTAAGCTAAAATAGATGATATTACAACCGGTAATTCACTCGAATCATTAGACTCAATCCGAAGAATCTCACCATTTTGACATTTCAATTTGATAGTTTTCTGTCTACAATTTACAACCGCATCGTGCATAGTTAGCCAATCTATTCCCAAAATCACATCAAACTCATCAAACTATAGAAGCATCAAATCTGCCCGAAAACAGTAACCCCGGATCATCAGAGGACAATTCTTTCAAAATTTATCAACTAAAATAGACTTGCCTAAGAGATTCGATACTTTAATTACAAATTTTGTAGACTCAACATGTAAACTCTTTTTAAATACTAAGTTCATACAAATATATGAATGAGTTGATCTAGGATTTATCAACGCAACTATATTAGTATCAAAAAGAGAAAAAGTATTGGTAATAACATCTGGCGATGATGCCTCATCTCGTGCACGAAGAGCATAAGCTCCAGCAGGTGCTCATGCCTCAAATCTCGCAATCAAATCTCTCGTAGCACCTCGGTTACCACTCACATATCCAATGTTTCGGGGCGGTCTCCCTCTAGTAGCCGTGTTACTTACTTTCGCTGGTTGTTCTTTTTCAGTTGTAAACTTTTCTAGACAGTCACGGAGAAAATGATCAAAAGATCCACATTTAAAGCAAGCTCCACTCACTAATCTGCATTCACCATAATGTCGCTTATTGCAATGTTTACATTCAGGTCCAACATTTCTAACACTTCCCGTACTGTCAACGGATGTTGCTTGAGGTTTAGAACTTAATTGTCTCGCATCTCTATCTCTAATCGAAATTCTCGCAGAGGCTGTAGAACAAGGATGATATTCTCTAAATTTCTTTGATGTTGACTAATGTGAGTTGCCCGTAAATCTCTTTTTAGACTCTCTAGCCTCAGAATCTACTTTTCTTTTCTCTTTGCAAAGCTATTCGGCTTTACAAGATTGATCAAATAAAAAAACAAACTCTTTCAGCTCCAGAATTCCAACTAACACTCTGATTTCTTCATTCAATCCGTCCTCGAATCTTTTACACATTATAGCTTCAGAAGAAACATATTCACGAGCATATTTGTTGAGTCGTACAAACTCCCTTCCATATTCTGTAACTATCATACAACCTTGCTTCAATTCAAGGGATTCTTCTCTTCTGATCAATAAACCTTTAGCTAATGTATTTCTTTCAAAATTCAACTTGAAAGAAATCCCAAGTGACTCATTCTTGTGGAACTACAGATATCAAGGTATTCCACCACTAATACGTAGTGTCTCTTAGCAGTGATACAACACACTTTAAACATTCTTTAGGTGTGCAAGATAATTTGTCGAATACCCGAATCGTGTTCTCAAGCCAAAACTCGACTCTCTCAGGGTCATCATAAACAATGGCTCTGAATTCCTCAGCTCCATGTTTCTATATCTTATCAACAGGTGGTTTATTTAATCGTAGAGGATCAATACCTTGAGGAATTACAGGGATAGGTTGAGAAGCAGGTGGGGGTGAAGGTTGCAGAATAGCCGGGTTCGTACGAATGTACTGTGTGAACCACTCATTCAATATTTGAAAGAAGTCTTTTTTAGCCTCACCCCTGTAACTACTCGTCACGGGTCTAGATTTAGAAGGCGTTGTCCCTTAAGTGGGAGCTGGCAAATTACTTTCTAAGTCATCTGCTACAGCTCGCTTGAGATCTATTGCTATATAAAAACAGATTTGGAAATGTTAGGAGTCATCACACTATCACATTTTTATATATGGCATGTATAGCTAGACTCGTATACGCTACGTTAATCCTAGAATCGACTAAATTGTAGCTCTGATACCAACAAATGTAACACTTCTAACCTGTAACCGTCGCTGGAATAGGTTAAGAGGCATTACCGGACTTGTAACTCAATTCAGAACAAACATATATCAAATAAAATTTTAATTTAGTCAATATCATTCATTCACATTTAATATATACTTGAAACAAACATACAAAGCTTAAATCATGCATTCGGAACTAAATCGGTAACATATTAAAATTTTAGAAACTTAGAAAAATTTCCACATTTCAAGTGTCACATGCCCGTGTGAACAGGCCGTGTGCCTCACACGGCTAATAAACACGCTTGTATCTTAGACAGTGTGAAAACAGGGCATACATACTGACTTGTGTCACACGGCCAAGGACACGCCTATGTGCTAGGCCGTGTGAAAATTGGAGAGGATACTGACTTGGGTCACATGGCCAACCACACGCCCGTGTGTCTAACCTGTATGCCCTTTGAAATGGCCACACACGTCCGTGTATCATCCATGCCAAAACTATAGGGTATACTGACTTATGCAACATGGCTAAGTCACACGCCCGTGTGTGAAGCCGTGTGGAGCATACTGACTTCAATTTCATTTTTACACTAGGGGACACACGGCTGTGCAACATGACTGTGTGTCACACACAGCTGAGACACACACCCATGTGGACAAAAATAGGTTAGTTGCAAAGCCATTTTCCACCCTATATACACAAGCATTCTCATGTATAACTGACCACATTTTTACAGCTCAATAGGCAGCCAAAATAACCATTTCAATATACATTATAAGCCATATCAAAACTTACCAATTATGTAACACCCCTAACTCGTAACTGTCACCAGAATAGGTTAAGAGGCATTACTGGACTTGTAACTCAACTCAGAACAATTAAATATCAAATAACATCATATCTTAATGTAACGCCCTAAATTTTGGGCCTAGAAGAATTGAGCCTTGGGCATGGGAGCATTAAAATTTTTGGGAGCATGGAAATGGCTCATATGCATATTAGGACTATGGGGTTAGTGATTTAGGAATGTTAGGGGGTCTCTAGAAAGCCCGGGGTTCAAGTTTTGGTATAAAAGAAATTTTGGTTTTTAGCCTTAAGGGAACCATGACTCCTGGTGTGAAGAGTTTTGATTAATTGAGGCTAAATGTTGACACAAAAAGCCTTGTGGTGTAATGGCAAAGTGGCATCACAAAGGTGGCAATGAGGTCCAGGGTTCAAGTGTTGGCATGGGATATTGATGAGTATTTATTTTGCACTTGTGGACAACAAGTGGTTGAATTGAAGTAGAATACTATGTGGTAGAAGTTTGATTTGGTCTTGGAATTCGAATGTGAGGTGGGAGTAAGTTGAGAAGGATATTATGGAGAGAATTAAGGAGTGAATCAAGGAGATTTGATTTGTTGGGAGAATGGAATCGAAAGGGGACTCTTGTTGTGCATAGAATTTCGGCAAGGGGGAAATTTGGGTTCACTTTTCAGCTTTGGTGTATATTTTGTCCTCCTTTTTAGTTTTTGACTAGTTTACATTGGTGGGAGCCAAAATTCTTACCACTCAGGTTTTTTTTTCTGCCTTTCAATTTCTTTCGAGGCATTTCCCTTCTCTTCATTCTCTGTGTGCCAAATTTATTTTGAAAGTGACCTCTCGGGGTTTTGGTTTTCTTCTTTGTTGTTTGGTCGATTTCACCTCTATTCTTTTTCTTCTTGCTTGTGCCAATTGTGTTCTTCTTTTCTCTTTTAAATCATGGCCTTGATTTTCTACTTTATTTCTCTGCATGGGCAAGACACCCTCTTCTTTTATTTTTCTCCATTAAACTTCTCATAGTCGAATACCCTGCTCTTTCTCTGCCAACTACTTTTTTTCATAAAGTTGCAGTTTCTTCTCCTTCTTTTTACTGATATTAAGTGTTCTCTCGGGGTTTGATAGAGGGACAAGCAACTTGGAGTAATCGACTCTCTACTCTCAACTCTTGACCAAGAATTCGTCTAGGGGTTTAACTTTTGCTAACTATTGGAGAGGGTTAGACAAGGTGCGAACGATTAAGGTTAGTGAAGTATGGTTTCAGCTTTTGATTAGATAAATGAGTTTTTTTTGTGCTAATCTAGTGACTAACTGTTAGTCTTGATTGCGATAGGTTTAATGTTAAGGATTCATCGCACACTTCATAATCAAGGTGTGTACACACACCACCTAACAATAGACCGGCAAAAAGCTAAAATCTTAAAATGCCGAAATGCCGAAGAGCTGAAAATCAAGTTTTTGGCCACATGGGCTTGCAAACGCCCATGTTATTATCCAAGCTCACGGAGTATGGGCCTACATCGAGGAACGACCACCATGAGCAATTTTATGGGCTTGGGCCAGAAAGGGCCATGTAGGCCCGATGGGCCCGAGGGCCCCGTGCGTTTGAAACTTACCGTTAAGTGGGTATTACTATTCTAGTTGAGATGTACACATGGCTGAGGCCAATTTTGGGCTTGGTGGGCCACAAGGTCATGTGGGCTCACATGGGCCTGCTTAGTGGCTTTGGCCCATTCAATAATTTTTGTACTGTTTTCGGTTACACGTGTCGCTAAACGACCGTGGGCTTACTGATGGCCTAAAATTACTTAGGCTCAAACTGGTAAAAATGACTGTTTTGACCCTATAGGATATATGGATAACTATGTATGCCATGAGATAATTTGTATATGTATATTCGTTCTGTTTACATGCATAATAAAATTTAATAGCATGCCACTGATGTATGTTGCATAACATGGGGTTGGGTTATGTGATTAGAGGAAGTATCCTGTTCTAGCAGCACTACTGCATATCTCTGATGGCTATTAGCCTACCGTTCTGGCAACTCTACTGCAAATTCTATTTAGAGTTGCATCGGTACTATTATGTGGTGTGTAGGGATCGGTGGGTCGATATTATATCCCCATATGGTGTGTAGGGTTGGATGGAGCTGGTGTGTAGAGGTTGGATGGACAGGGTTTTTGCATGCTTGATTATTCTAATTCTGTTCTATTTAGGGCTAAGGCCCACACTGCATCTGTTCTGTAATGGGCTTAGGCTCATTAGGACGCTGCTTCTAAAATAGGCCCGGGCCAGAATGTTTTGGTTGATCACTGTTTTTATCTAGGGTGCACACTGAGTTTTTGCAAACTAACCCAACTGTTTTACCTGTACAGGTAATCTCCAGACATAGATGGTTCGGTGCTGCGAGGGGCTTGGATCTGGCTATACACTTAAATTTGCTTTGGATTTTATTTACCTTATTTATTATTTTTAGGTTGTAATAAGGCCTTTATAATTTCTGGATTTTAAATTTTGGAATTTTATTCATTCTTTTATAATTGCTAGAAGTAGAACACGGTTTTTCCAAAACAACAACTATTTTTCAAAAAATCACGTTTTCGCAGTTGTTTTAAATTAAGCTTCCGCAATAAATAAGGTTTTAAGGGTAATAACTTAAAAATAAGCAAACGAAATCTGGGGTTTTAAATGGCAAAAATTTTTAAATGGTAAGAAGGGTTTTTCAACGAAAACATGATTTTCAAAAAACACTTCAATATGACACGCCAGATTCTACCATAACGTCTGGGCCGAGTTTGGGGTGTTACACTTAATCAATAACATTCATTCACAATCTATATGTAATTAAATCGAGCATACAAAGCTTTAATCATTCATTTGGGACTAATCGTAACATATTTAAAATTTCAGAAACTTAGAAAAATTTTCACTTTTCAAGTGTTACATGCTCGTGTGAATAGGCCGTGTGCCTCACACAGCTAATAGACACGCCCGTGTCTTAGATTGTGTGAAAACAGGGCATACATACTGACTTGTGTCACACGACCGAGGACACGCCCGTGTGCCAGGCTGTGTGAAAACTGGAGAGGTTACTGTGCCAAAACTGTAGGGTATACTAACTTATGCAACACGGCTAAGTCAAATGCCTGTGTGCTAGGCCGTGTGCCATTTAGGGGGTATACTGACTTGTACCACACGGCCGGTCATACCCCCGTGTGTGAGGCCGTGTGAAGCATACTGACTTTAATTTCATTTTCACACTAGAGGACACACGGCCCTGCAACATGACCATGTGTCACACATGGCTGAGACACACGCCCGTGTCCCTGCGTGTGAAAAAAATAGGTTTTTTGCAAAGCCATTTTGCCACCCTATAAACACAAGCATTTACAAGCATAATTGACCACATTTGTAACAACTCAAACTCAGCCTAGGCATTATGGCCGAATCTGTGATGTCACATTGGAGTGAGTTTTGAAAATAGTGGTTCTATTGGAAAAGTCCATTTGTGTTAAAACATCGTTTGCGATCTTTATGAAAAGTTAACTTATTTTATTATTTTGATAACTTACATGTTCGTTTAGAAAAATATGTTTCATACTAAAGCGTTATTAGACTTTAAATCATTGCTCGTTGCGGAAGCTTTTAAAACAAGTTACGTTACCTTTTGAAAAACTCGAGTCCTACTGCTAACAGATATAAGGCAATTAAATAAATCCCCCAAATAAAAATAAGAACTTAAAACGACCTTATTACATAAAATTTACCCAAATAAAACTACTTTTACTTAAAATCAAAAATGAAAACGTAAACAGTGGTGTGGCCATTTTCGAGTCCCTCGCAGCACCAACTTGCCTAAGGATTACCTGTACAGATAAGCAGAAAAAGTGAGTTTATGAAAATTCAGTGTGCAATCCTTATTTATCCAACAATCATACATATAGTTTTGTACAATCTGGGCCTAAGCCCATATCAGTAACAATATCAGTATGGCCTTAACCCATTACAGTAGCAGTTTCGGTGTGGACCTTAGCCCAAATCAGTATAGTATCAGAGATGCATACATAAATCCTACCCATCCATCCTTTACACTCCACTCCGTCCAGACCTACACTCTATGTGGGGATAAAATCGACCCAACCATCCCTACACTCCAGAATATAGCACCGGTTTGGCACTAACAGTATTTGTAGGAAAGTTGCCAGTAATAGGCTTATAGCCTTTCAGTACACTTCCTCCAATATCATATATCCCACCTCATGCAATGCGACATAATATAAATGTTCAGACAGTAAAGATGGCATGCTCAACAGTCATATAACATATAAGGGTATATCCGTCATTTACCTCATAAGGGTATAACGGTCATTTCATAGATTAGGGTCTAGGTACACTTACCATCCCAACAGTAGGTCCATAGTAATCTCGGGACCTGTGCAACCTTAACAGTTAAACAGTGAAGATGGGCCCAAGCCCGTAATACGACCCATGTGGGCCCACACACCCGTGTGTCCCAATAAGCTCAAATAATGGCCTTGGCCGTGCAACTACACAATCAGCCTAACAATCTCTACACATTTGTACGGTTTGCCCGTACGGGGTCCACGAGCCTGTGGGGCCCACACAGAATCGGCCTAAACCCATGAAGTCGTTCATGGTGGCCTCTTCGATCGAATGCCTATGTTTTGTGCATTTGGCTCACCACACGAGCGTACGTACGCTCGTGTAGTGTCAGTAGTCGTACATTTTTGGCTTTTGCCGATCTATGCTATTAGCAGTGTGATTACACACTTATTGCGAACGCACGTCAAGCCCAAGAGTTCCCCAAACCTACATTCGGTCATGATATTCCGTTAGCTGATCATTACTAGGGTTAATCCCCCTTCAATACCCAACTTATAATAACATCGAATACTTACCTTGATCGCAAGAGTGTTTAACCCCACTCAAACTGTAGACAAAGGCTGGTTTACTCTCTTAATCGAATAGCTGCATAATTAGTGAAACCCATTAATCGATGTCCACCAAACACATGATGTGAGACTAACATACGGCTTAATAAAACACGACCCAAGAATAAGAGAGGGTAGGCCATCGGCCAACACCTTCATAATCAAGCCATGTCCGAAAGAACACCATAATCACAAATAGAGTTACCTTGATCGAGAAAAGAGAGAAAGGTTCGACTGCTCGGCACTTATGGCAACCCCTTCACTTCCAAAGAACTCAAGAACCAACAAAATATACCACACCTAGGAAAAAGAGGGTAAGAATCGACAAGAAGCAAATAACCAACCAAAAGGGAATGGAGTATTCAGCCTCTAAAGTCAGATGAATAGAAATAGCCTTCAATAACTACGAGGGTCGAAAGAGGGGAAGTTAGTACGTTCGATCAAAGGAAGGAGGAGAAAAGAAAAGATGAAAGAAAGGAATTTGTTCGGTCAAGAGACTTGATACGAAAGGGAGGAAAATGAGCACAAGAGGTTGGAGATCAAAACGTCAAAAAAAACAATCCCCCAGAATTGCCTAAAACGAACCACCAAAACAAAAACAACAATTCACATCCAGGAGAAGAGAGCTGAAACCAAACAATGACCAAACTCCCAACCTTTTGTTCAAAAATGCAAATTGCCTAAAAATGAGAGTCCATATTCGGCACACTCACCACTACCCCATTCAAACTCCTAATTTCTCTCCCCTATCACTTCTAAGATCTCTCAACCTTATCCCACTCCCCCAAATCCCTACCAACCGAAACTTTCTCCACCCAATCCCTAGAATTTGGCCACCACTCCTCACACACCTCTAACACCTCAATTTGAGTCCCACTATAACACCTTCCCACGTCAGGAGCAAAACAAAAACCAAAATACCCTACATGCGCTGTCAGGACTCGAACCTCAGATCCCTTCAACACTCCACACGCCACTAACCCATAGACCAACACGCTTTTTATGACACTTCCTTCCCATAATTATTTAAGAACCTCACTAGCAAGAGACAAGGTTTAATCAAGCCACAATCAAAATTTTTGTACAAGTCAAGGTTTGAACTCAAGACTTCTCACGACACTTAACCACTGAAGCAGACATACATTTATGCAACACAACATACAAAAATAAATACCTAAATTTTTGGGGTGTTACAACATTTATGCAACTCAATTGTCAACCAAAATAACCATTTCAATACATAATATTTGCCATATCAAAACATAACAAATTCATACCCAAATACCTATCCATCATCATGCATAATCCATTCATTTAACAACCACATAACAAGACTTCACTTGCATAATTTCATTCTATCATTCTTTGCCAAAACACACCATAATTGAACATTTCAATTCAACCAAAACACAACATCAAAATAAGCCAAATTACATGGCTTACTTATACACAAAAATATACCAAAATCATGATATCAAGTAACATAACTAGCCAATACATGCCATATTTACAAATTCACAAGTTCAAAAGTACTAATTGAAATTTGGATAGTGTGATGTGTAACTCCAACTTGTCCGAAACGAGTGAGCTAGCAAACCTCTATAAAACATAGAAAAAGAAACAGAGTAAGCTTTATAGCTTAGTAAGCCTGTATAATACAGAATTAAACTTACCATTTGTACATAATCAAAGCAACATTAAAAATGCCAACAATGCAATTAACCAACACCTAATCACAAGTATCCATCACATGTTAGCCATTTGACAAATACATAAAATCATCCATTGATACACTACTTTACAACATTCCAAAATTCTCACATCATATATTTATAACACTAGTAACATTTATAATCCGTAACTTATCCGTATAACCAGTATTTAGGGTCGTTGAACTTATTAAAACTTCAAAGGATACTCGAGTGAACATCATCAGTAATCCATTAATTCATTATCATATTTGCTCTTTTGATCCATGATCGGTAAGCTCCTCCTAAGCTGATGAATAGTAAGCTCTAACGAGCTAAAACGGTAAGCTCTATCGAGCTGAACAGTAAGCTCATACGAGCTGAAACGATAAGCTCCAATGAGCTGAAAATAGTAAGCTATTTCGAGCTGATATATCGGTAAGCTCATACAAGCTGTGATGAGTCTGCAACAAATGTAGGAGCTCGACCAAAATGGTAATCCCAGTAACATGTCACTCGTATCCAATGAATCTATACAGTTCAAACGGGGCTCAATAACAATTACAGTATATCAATAAGGAATTTATACTTCAATTATTTCAATTATACACATTCATTTCAATAATTACAAGTATAGAAAACTTCGATTCTAATTATACGAACTTACCTTGAGTTGCTCGGATGAAAACTATCGGCTATTCGTCGATATTTCCTTTTCCCCAATCTAAACTCAATCTCGGTTTATCTTGATCTATATTATATCAAATTAATTTATTCAAACTTTCATTCAATTCAATTTAGCCTAAAACATTCATTTTGGCTAAATTACAAATTTACCCCTAGACTTTTGACTACTTTGCAATTTAGTCCTTAACACATAAAAAAGCAAAATTGCACAATTAAGCCATAACCCATAGTAGCCAAATTTCCTATATACTACTATCAGCCCATATTTTTCATTATTTCACACTTTTAACTACCATATTTTACATTTTTGCAATTTAATCCCTATTTGACATTTTTGTCAAAAATCACTTTGTAAAAATTGTAAAACTATTATCAAGCTTCCATAATCTATCATTAAACATCAAAGAACTAAAATATTCAACAATGGAATCATTCAAAATCTATAAAAAAAAATTTAAAATATAAGGTATGGGCTAGCTAGAATACAAAGCAACGATCTCAAAAACGTAAAAATCATCAAAAACCAAGCAAAATAGACTTACATGCTTAAAGATTGATGGCCGAACCCTTGAAACTCCTTTAATGGTGTTTTAATTTTCTAAGTTCGCCTCGATGAAGAAGAAACAAAGTGATTTTTTATTTTTCTTTACTTTAATTAATCATTTAATACTAAATTACCTTTATAACCTTATTATAAACCATCAAATATCACTAATCCATGGACATAAATGTCCACTAACCTTAATCATGGTCAAATTTCAACATGAGGACTACTACTTTAATGATTTATAGCTATTTAATACATTTAAACAATAGAACTCAAATTTTATGCGTTACGCGATTTAGTCCTTTTTTATCGAATTAAGCATTTAAACGGTAAAAGTTCTTTACGAAACTTTCACATAATTAATATATCATGCTATAGACCTTATTAAAATAATAAAATAAATATTTTGACTTCGGATTTGTGGTCTTGAAAGCACTATTCTGATTTGACCTAAAAACGGGTTGTTACAAATTACATATCCAAATACCTATTTAACAATATGCATAATCCATTCATCTAACATCTACATATCAAGACTTCACTTGCATAATTTTATTCTATCACTCCTTGCCAAAACACACCATAATAGAACACTTCAATTCAACCAAAACATAACATCAAAATAAGCTTATACACAAAAATATATCAAAATCATGATATCAAGTAACATAATTAACATCTTTCAAACTAGCCTATACATGCCATATTTACATATATCCACAAGATCAAAAATACCAATCGAAAATTGGATAGTGTGATGTGCAACTCTGACTTGTCTAAAACGAGCAAGCAATGAGCCTCTATAAAATATAGAAAAGAAAACCAAATAAGCTTTACATCTTAGTAAGCCCGTATAATACAGAATTAAACTTACCATTTGCACATAATCAAAGCAACATTAAAAATGCCAACAATTTGATTAAGTAACACCTAATCACAAGTATACATCACATGTTAGTCATTTTACAATTTCATGAAACCATCCATTAATACTATACCTTGTATCATGCTAAATTCACATATTATACATATAACATTAATAACACTTATAACCCGTAGCTTATTCGTATAAATAATATTTAGGCCCGTTGAACCTATTAGAACTTCAAAGGATAATTGAGTGAACAATGTCAGTAATCCGTCAATTCATCATCGTATATGCTCCTTCGAGCCATGATCAATAAGCTCCTCTTGAGCTGATGAACAATAAGCTCTATTAAGCTGAAACGGTAAGCTCTATCGAGCTGAACAGTAAGCTCATACGAGCTGAAACAGTAAGCTCCAATGAGCTGAAAATAGTAAGCTCTTTCGAGCTGATATATTGGTAAGCTCATACGAGCTGTGGTGAGTCCACAACAAATGCATGAGCTTGACCAAAATGGTAATCCTGGTATTATATCACTCGTATCCAATGAATTCATACGGTTCAAACAAGGCTCGGTAACATATACATTATATCAATAAAGCATTCATGCTTCAAGTATTTCAATTATACATATTCATTTCAATAATTACAAGTATAGAAAAGTTCGATTCTAATTATACGAACTTACCTTGAGTTACTCGGATGAAAACTATCGTCTATTCGCGAACCTTTCTTTTTCTCCGATCTAGTTCCGGTATTTATTTATCTTCATCTATATAATATCAAATTAACTTATTCAAACTTTCATTCAATTCAATTTAGCCTAAAACATTCATTTTAGCTAATTTACAATTTTACCCCTAGACTTTTGACAACTTTGCAATTTAGTCTTAATATATAAAAAAGAAAAATTACACAATTAAACCATAATCCCATGGTAGTCGGATTTCATAGAGACTTATAGCAGCCCATTTGTTTCATTATTTCACACTTTTAACCACCACATTTTACAATTTCACAATTAAATCCCTACTTGACATTTTTGTCAAAAAAATCACTTAACAACACTTGTAAAACTATCATCAAACTTCCATAATCTATTATTAAACATCAAAGAACTCAAGTATTCAACAATGACACTTTACAAAATCATGAAAAAATTTAAAAATTGAGGTACGGGCTAGCTAGAGTACAAAGCAACGATCTCAAAAACGTAAAAATCATTAAAAACGGATCAAAAAAGGACTTCAAGCTAGGTTGAGCTATGGTCGAATGCTAGGTTCTCTAAAATGGTCTCCTTCCTTCAAAAATCGATTCCAAAAAGATGAACATGCATGTTTCTATTTTATTTTCTTTACTTAATAGCTTTTAATTATGATTTACAATATTAACCTTACTAATAAAACATCAAAGTCACATAATGGTTGTCCAAAATTGTCCACTCAAGCTATCATTTGTCTAATTACAACATAAGAACCTTAACTTTAATGTTCTATAGCTAATTGGAACTTTTAGCTAATAGAACATAAGTTTTACGCTTTACGCGATTTAGTCCTTTTTACCGAATTAAGCTTTTAAACAGTAAAATTTCTTAACGAAAATTTCATATAATTAATCTATCATGCTGTAGACCTTATTAAAATAATAAAATAAATATTTTGACTTTAAATTTGTGGTCTCGAAACTATTATTTCGGTTTGACCTAAAAACGGACTGTTACAGCTACCTCTCTCAAAGTAGTCATTTCAAATCTAGTAGATAACAAATTCTTGGTTTTATTAATGGACTCTATATTGGAACTGAAAATTATCATCACTTACAGACTAATGATGACACAATTAGAACCAAACATCTTAGAATATACACATGCATCTGCACCATTAACTATAAAACCGATACTAAGAATAGTATTATAAAATAGTCTTATACACACAGAGATTTTTTGAGTCTGCAAACTTTATCTTCCATTCTAGGTGCCACAAAACCTGAAGGTTGCTCCATGTAGAACTCCTTATCCAAATCACCGTTCAAGAAGTTTGTCTTCACATCCATCTGATGTACCAACAATTTGTGAATAGAAGCTAAAGAAAATAAAACACAAATGGTTGAGTTCTTATCCACAGGATGGTATGTATCAAAATAATCTACTCCAAATTTTTAAGTAAACCATTTAACGTCTAGTCTTGCCTTATACATTTGTATTGACCCATCTAGTCTAAGTTTTTTTCTAAAGACTCATTTATTACTAATAGGTCTAAAACCTCTAGGCAAGTCTACTAATTTCCAAGTGCGATTAGACATAATAGATTCAAGCTCATTACCAATAGCATATTTCCAAAAACTAGCATCTATTGATTTTATGGCTTCGCCATAGGTTTTTGAATCATCATCTATCAAAAATGCATGAGCAATAGAATTACTTATTAAGTTTAAATCATTAATCTCAGTTACAAAGGAAGTAAGGAAATCAGGTCCAAAACTAGTGGCAGTCTTTTGTCTTTTACTTCTCCTAGCTTTCACACCATCATTAAGAATATCTCTATTATGTGTACTAAAAGAAGAAATGCTCATCTAATTGTAGATTAGGTTTTATGCCAGATTTATTTAAAGGAAAAAAATTTTCAAAGAAAACAACATCTCTATATTCATATACGGAAGAATCATACAAAGACATGAATTTATAAGCAACACTTTTTAGAGCATAACCAACAAAAACAATCTCAACAGTTTTAGATTCGATAGTGTTCTATTTAAAAGTAAGTAAGCCTACTTTTGCTAAGCACCTCCACATTTTCAAGTGTTATAGATTAGGGGCATAACATTTCCACAATTCGTATAGGGTATATTCTAATTTTATATGAGGCACTCTACTAAGAATGTGGTTTGCAGTAAGTACGACCTCCCCCTACATGCGGTCAGGTAAACCAGAATTAAGTAGTAAAACATTCATCATTTCTTTTAGAGTTTTGCTTTTTTCTTTCAGCTATGTCATTTTTTTGGAAATAGAGAGCGAAAAACTCTTGTATAATTTTGTCTTTCTCGCAAACCTCTTTAAGAACATTAATGCCATACTTGCCACCTTTATCGGATCTAAGACGTTTTATTATCCTATCAAGCTAGTTTTCTACTTCTGCTTTATAAAAGAGAAAGATTTGTTCAGCTTCATCTTTTATTCTTAGAAGATAAACCTTTGTATACCTAGAGTAATCATCTTTTATTCTTAGAATATAATAGCGTTTTCCATTTTTACTTTCTTTGTTTCTAAAGTCTACTAGATCAGTATGAACTAACTCTAAAAGTTCAGTCTTCCTATCAAAAATAGTCTTTAAGAAAGGTCTAGCATGTTTAACTTCAACACAAATTTCACATTTATTAAAGCTACTATCATATTGATTAGGAAGTAGATTCATTTTTATGAGTTTTTTGAAAGAATGAATATTCACATGTCCTAATCTAGCATGCCAGATGTCAAATGATTCAATAATATAAGTAGAAGTGGTGGCTTTATTATTATTAAACATAGTCTCAATAAAAAATAAACCTTCATTCAAATAACCTTTCCCCACATAATCTGCATTTTGAGAAAGTACAAATAATCAGATTCAAAGACTAGTTTAACACCTACCTTATTGTAATGGAATTTTTGTGCAAGTGTACATAGTCATTCAAGTAATAAGTAAGTAAAATGAGTTATCGTCTCCATAGGGACTATGTATGTTAATCAATTATCTACACAATTATAAGTTAACAATTTGGTGATAAAAACAAAATAATTTGAGTGATGATGATTAAACTAGATTAATTTAACTAAATGTAAGATTGATCTCTAATGCAATTTTAAGCTAAGTATGCGAAATTATCTAAATGTATGAATGAATTTTAGCAACAGAAACACAAATTCAAAAATCAATAACATGTATAGGCTAGGATAATTACATTAATCAAATCAATTCATTTCCATCATGCTTAACAATGTTCGTAAAACATTCCATGGCAACTCAATCTTTCATGAGTTTGGAAACCAAATTAAGTCCTTTCAGAATCTTTTACTTAGTGAAATATGCATTTTACTGATCATATTAAATTAAGGGTTTCTTAGTATTTATGTGAGGCAACAGGGATAGATTATGTAACACCCCTAACCCGTATCTGTCGCCAGACTAGGGTAAAGAGGCATTACCAGACACATCTAAACATTTCGCATTCATTTCCCAAACATCATAGCATCGAAGTCACACATTATTATAGAGTCCTTTGTGAAGGTCAACGAGACCTTAATCATGCTTTAGAAAGGGTTTGGGACTAAACCGAGCTCATACAAAACTTTTCAAAACTGAAACATTTTTCAAAGTTATAAAGGTCACACGCCCGTGTAAACAGGCTGTATGCCTCACGCGGTATTAGACACGCTCGTGTGTCTAGGCCGTGGCAAAATAGGGCATACATACTGACTTAACCACACGGCCATAAGACACGCTCGTGTGCCTTGGCCATGGTCAAAACTAACTTGGGTCACACGGCCGACCACACGTCTGTGTGTCCAGCCCGTGTACCCCTCGAAATGGCCACACACGCCCATGTGCCAAGGCTGTGTGCCTCACACGGCTACTAGACACGCCCATGTGTTTAGGTAATGCTCGAGACTGACTTGTATAACTAAGTTACAGTAGGCACACTATTGAGACATACGCCCGTGTGCTCAACCCTGTGGGGTGAAATTGGGCTTGGTTTAAGCCACATTTCCCACCTATCTCGAGCACACCAAGACCACAACATTTTTGCATCATTTATAGACAACCAAATCAACCATTTCAGACATATTATATAACATCCAAATACCATCCAATTCACTACTCAATTCCACAACCTAAATATACCAAAATCATTAAAACTCACATAAGTTTCAAAAGTATAATCTCATTATCTTATCACCTACTTCATACCACAAAAATTTACCATTACAACATCTCACAATTAAACCATCACATAAGCAATATATACATCTTATAACTTACTTAGCAAACACACCATTTAAGCCAACTTAAGAAACCATACATATCAACATCTACAAGCCAAAACACATGGCTAATTTTTACAACACAAAACATACCAAAATGACACTAGCCTATACATGCCATATACCATATTTACAACTCTCAAAATGGTACCAAAATAGATGTCTGATAGTGTGAATGAGTCGTTGACGATCCTCGAATTTGAGCTAGCTTTATAACACTTTAAAACAGAGAACATTTCACACAGAAAGCTTTGAAGCTTAGTAAGTTCGTACTAAATATAATCAACAATTTATATAATACAAAATATCAACTAATAAACACTTAGTAGTTCTCAAATCATCCACCAATTCTATTCCATCACAATTAATATGTTCATACTAATTCATCAAGCTTTATACACATAGTATCATCTACCACATAGGTTTCGTACATACCTGAACTTTCCTGTATTTATTCATTTTCTCATTCGAATACATTAATTCATTCATAAGTATTTCCATGCTTTAAGAATTTCCACACTTAGTGCTTTAATGGTTAGCCGAAGCTGAAATGATCCCACACACTTAGTGCCATCTCAAATAACCAAAGCTATCTCAGTATCGCACACTTAGTGTCTCATATAGCCGAAGCTATTCCATTTCGCACACTTAGTGCTATTTATAACCGAAACTATTTCAAATCGCATACTTAGTGTCAAACATATTCGATTTATCATCTTACAAAAACCATAGTCAAATATATATACAATTTATGCATTATCAAAGCATTAAAACATACTTGTAACATCATTTATCACGTATGAACTTACCTTGTAAACGAAATTGACAATTCGGATTGTTTACTCTATAACCTTCGATTTCCCCCAATCTAAATTCAAATTCCTCTTTTCTTGATCTATATGTATTCAAAATTAACCCTTTTGTTCAAAAAATAATTCAATTCAATCCATATACACATATTTAGGGCATTTTACAAATTAGCCCTCACATTTTCACATTTTGACAATTTAGTACCTTATTCACAAAATCACAAAATACACATAATGTCCTTTTACACATGTTAGGCCGAATTTTCATAGAGTTCATATAAGCCAATATATTCCATATATTTCATATTTTAGTCCCTCAATTTTCCATTTTCACAATTTAACCCAATTTACACAAATTCATCAAAAATTCAAAGACAAAACATGTTAACTTAACATCAAGCTTCCATATACTATCATCAAGCTTCATAAAAATCATAGTTTCATCAATGGCTCAACTCAAAATCATCAACAATTTCAAAAATTGAGACATGGACTTGATAAAACACAAAGCAACAATCACAAAAACATAGAAATGATCAAAAACTGGACAAAACTCATACCTTAATTGATGCTTGAACTAGCCGAACCCTAACTATCTCTTTTTCTTTTCTTTTTCTTTGATTTTTGATAAGGATGAACACAAAATGGCCTTATTTCATGTTTTGTTTAATTAATCACATATTAATAATTAGTTTACCGTTTTGCCCTTACATTAAAACATTAAAAAACCATTAAACATTAGGTCATTTATGTCCATTAACCTTTTCAATGGCATAATAGCAACATAAGGACCGTACAATTAAAAAGCCATAGCAATTTGACACTTTAGGAAATAGAACACATCTTTTACATTTTACGCGATTAGGTCCTTTTATCAAATTAAACACACAAATAATAAAATTTTCATACGAAAATTTCACACATGCTTAGGCACATACTGTAAACATGAAAAATAATATTAAAATATTTTTTTGATTCGAATTTGTGGTCCTGAAAAATTTGCTCCGACTAGGGTCTAAACCGGGCTGTTACAGATTAAGTTTGAAACGGTTTAATCGCATAAACCTAAAAACTATGCAAGATAATAGAGTTAATTAAAATTATTATGAACTTTCAAATTAGTTAGGTTTAATGATCTAAATTAAGCTTGCACTTTTCAATTATTGTGTCTACTAACCGTCGTCTGGTTAGGATCGCTCAGCTAATCTGAATGCATCCAATTATGTATGAATGAAATGCATCTTGATTTTAACTGAAAACTTGATCGACTGAGGCACAAACACTTTAACATGATTCAAACAAATATTATTGAATTAACACAATCATCCTAGCTAAACAGAATTAAGCTATCATTGTTGATGAAAAGCATAAAACACATCGCAAACATAATTAAATTAAACAACTTAGTGCATCATTGAAAGCACCAAAAATAATCTATCCCTAAGAAAAAACGAAAAGAATAGTATAAGGGAAGTAAGGTCAAATCCTAAGGAACCGAATCGCTACAGCTTCTTGTTCCTCAAAATCTTGGGCACAGCCGTGCCAAAAAAAAAGTCTGACCTAGGAAAAAATTAAAAATATGGATGAGTTGAAATTGAATAAATTGAAATTGCAATTGTAAAAAGAAATAGAGTTACAAAAAGGGTTTTTCGATTTGAGGGATTCCAGCCTCCAAATATCTCGATCCTCCTTGGATTCAATCATAGGCTTTTAGGTGATCCTTCTCATGACCGAATAAGATAGTTATAGTGGAAGAGGACACCTACGACCACTAGCTCCACTTAGATTTTAGCCTTATGATTTAGAAGAACTGACTCTAGCCAACCGTTACTTTTGTGGGATCGTCTTACACTAGATCACCATTTTTCAATGGCGAATGCCATGCCATTTTGTCTCTTGGGCTTGACAACCACTAACACAGTAAGTTAGCGAACCAATTTTGGAACCTTCCTAAAACATAGAAAGTGGCCGCCTTTGTACAAGATGAAAAGATTACTTTTGGAAGGACATAGACGGAAGCGTCAGTCCCTAATGTAGAGAAATGATGAATACTCGTTGAGAAAGGTTAAGTGCGGGTTCTAAGCCCCATGAACTTTTCTGGAAGAGCCTTGCTTTTCGAGAAAAAAACACAAGTTTAATAGAATGGAATTTTATTAGAAAATAAAAGGAACAAAAAGGTTAAGAGCCTTAGAGGGAAGGAGTTTTTTTTATAGAAATGATGGGTGAATATTCATGTCACTCCATCCCCTATTTATAGCACATAAAAAACCTAGTTTGCTCGTATTTAAACTCTAGAAGGTAATAAAAGATATAATTTGAAATTAAATCTAAACAATATCATAATAATCCTAACAATAATCCTAAAAATAAAATTCAAATTTAAATAAAGTCTTATGTTCATAAATCTATTCTTTGAATTTTTTTGCCCCAAGTCTTTCACACTTTGCATTTTCAACACCACTTCTTCCCTATTTCGCATGCTCACCCGTTTTGTCTTTAAATTCACGTTTTTTACCCTCAAATTTCCTTTTTACCATCAATTTAGTCCCTATAAGATAAAAAAAAAACCATACACAGCCCAAATTAGTAGGATCATACTCAAAATATATATGTAATTAACACATAAAAGTATGTCATTTTAGAGTATTATCATATTTCCCCTAATTAGCCCATGCATGCCCTCAAGTATGGTTCTTATCTCACTGTGTAATTTAGATTTTACCATGAAAGAAATATCACTCCAAAGTTTTATAAAAATTTGGCATAATGCATATGAAAATAAAGAGAACCTTTAGCTTGCTTTAAGTAAAACCGAAAAATACTCCAACTTAAAAACACAAAAATTAAATCGACTTGGATTATTTCATGAAAGTTAGGTAATTTACTAAACTTATCAAGATACCCTATTTGTTTCACTCTTAGTCCCCAAATGTAATTCTCTTTTTTCCTTCATTTTATTTATTTATTTATTTTTATTTTATTATTTTTTAATGCTTAAGAATGTATTGACCCTTTTGACGCGAAGTGGAATGACAACCAAGCACCCTACCTCAGTTACTCAGCCCAACATACTCCTAATTTATTATATTATATCATATATTTTTTGGTTTAAGAATGTTTTGGCCCTTTTGACGTGAAGTAGAATGACAACCCAAGCAACTCAACCCAGTTACTCAGCCCAACACACTCTTAAATTTTTTTTGTTTAATTCTAGTTAGCAAAGTTTTACTTAACACGTCACACAACATTTTTATGCGAAGTAGGATGAACACCCAAACACCCTACCTATAACACCCCAAACCCAGCCTAGACGTTATGGCTGAATCTGGCGAAGTCATGATAAAGTGTTTTTTGCAAAGTATAATAACATCGAAAAACCCGTTCTATATTTAACCTCTTTGTGATCTTAGCGAAGATTTAAGGATATCTCGTTTATTTTCAAAGCTTCAGTCGTTTGACAAAAAAGTTACCCATATTAAATTTGTTATTATTTTTAAAACATTATTTCTTGCGAAAGCTTCTAAAAACATGTTGCGTAAACATGGTGATTTGGAAAAACATTTACCTTTTTGAAAACTCCCATCCTACTACTAGCATATATAAATCAAAATAAACAAAACCCCAAACTTAATGATTAAAAATTATAGTGGCCTTATTACATTAAAAACACCCAAAATAAAACTATTTATAATTTAAAACCCAATAAGAAAGTCTATGCAGTTGTGTGGCCACCTTCGAGTTCCTCACATCACTGACCCGCCTAAGCCTGGGGATTACCTGTACAGATAAACAGATGGGTGAGTTATGAAAACTCAGTGTGTAATCCCATATCAGATAATCAATCAAAGAGCATATACAGTTTGGGCCTAAGCCCAATTCAGGTATAGTTCAGTTTCAATCAGGGCCTTAGCCTATTACAGTATCAGTATCAGTGTGGGCCTGAGCCCATCTTAGTAACAGTGCAGTACAGATATGAAATCAATAAATCCTACCCAACCAGTCTCTACACTTCATCTCCGTCCAAACCTACACTCCATGTGAGGATAAAATCAACCCACCCATCCCTACACTCAAAGTAGTACCAGTTGCGGCACTAATCAGTATTTGCAGCAGAGCTGCCGGTACAGTACACTTCCTCCAATCACAATAAATCCCATCCCCATACAACATATCATGCATCATGTCATAATATCATACATGTAATCAGTATATATAAAATGACATGCTCAAAAATAATCATACATCTCATAGGGGCATATCAGTTATTTTACCATGTAGGGACATTTCAGTCATTTTATCAATTAGAGGGTCTAGGTACACTTACCGACCCAACAGTAGGTCCAAGTTTGTCTCGGGCGACACGTGCAACCTTAATAGTCAAACAGTGAAAATGTGCCCACGGGCCATATTGCAGCCCATGTGGGCCCACACGCCCGTGTGGATTACACAACCTGGCTTAATATTCTCCACACGTTCGTGTAGTTTACCTACGAGGGGCCCACGTGCTCGTGGGGCCCACACAGCCCAGTTCAGCCTGAAATTGCCCAAGACGGCCTCGGCCCATGAAATCGCTCATGGCCGGCCTCATTGATCAACCGACCATGTTTAGTCACACTGACCACCACACGAGCGAGCGCACGCCCGTGTAGTGTCATCGTTTGCTCATTTCAGCTTTTGCTGGTTTTCATAGATTAGATAGTGTTTACACACATTGTTTGCAAAAGTGTGCAAATAGTTCATGATTACTCCAACCTATATTCACTCACAAGCTTCGGTTAATCATTTATTAATCGAATTAACAAAAACCCTAACCAAAACACTTATCCAAAAGATTACCTATCACTTGTTTCAATCGGTCAATTAAGGCTTGCACACTTAATCCGTTGTAAGAGACTAATCACTAGGCCTTAGGGGTTACCTGCATTCCAACCGAACCTTATCAACCATTAATCAAATGAACAGTTTGAACTAGATGAATCATCACTTGCCAAAAACATAAAGTCAAGATTAGAAGAAAGGAACAATCGGCCTACATCCACACAAGAGCCAAAGGTACATAATATGATAGAGGCAAAATGGAACAATTGCACCTTTATCAAAAAACGGCAGCACAGAAAGATGTTAGGTGCAATATTAATATGGCAAAGAGGGAGAAAGAAAAAGAATCGCACCCATACCGAAAACCAGACTTACCAAAATGCAAAATCGATGAATAGGAATGACTACAGACACAGTAGATAGCAATGAAGGGAAAGTTAGTACAGTGAGCGTAAAAGAAGTAGTAATATTCAACCAAGGACAACCGTTTGAGAGAACCAAAGAAGGAGAAGAAATCGGTCAAGAAGAAACTGATTGAGAGAGAGGGAAGAAGAAGAAGACAATCAGCCAGCCAAGAATCGATTGAGGGAGGGGAGAAGCCAAAATAATCTATCAAAAAAGACCAAAAAAAGAACCAGAAAACTGAGAGGAACTTGCCAAACCCAAAAATGTTGAGAGGAAAAGAGAGGGAGAACAAAGTCGTAGGCAAAACAAGAGATACCTGAAAGAACCTTAGACACTATTCGGCCACCAAGTAGAGAGAAAAGAACCAAAATATTACCAATAACTGAAATGGAAAGCAATTGACCAACCCAAAGCCGAATTTTGAGTGGGCAGATTACCATTTCGGCACCAACTCTCCCCTAACTTAAATCCCCATAATTTCTCCTAAAATCCCTCTTCAAATCACTCAAACTAATCCCCCAACTACTCAATTCAAATTCCCCTCAACCACTTCAGTATTTTAGTCAAACTACAACACTCCTATGGCACGGTAGCAAAATAAAACACTTTACTGCACCTACTAGGATACGAACCTTAAGCCTCAAGTAACTACAACACGCCACTTATCCCCTAGACCAAGAGGCCTTTTTCTGTCATGTTTTACCCATTTTTATTTAAAAGCCTACTGATTAAAGACAAAGGTTTATCCACTAAAACAAAATTTTTTCCTAAGCCAAGGCTTGAACTCAGGACTTCTCAGACACTTCTCAGGACATTTAACCAATGAAGTAAGCATGAATTTACGCAACACAAGCATAAAAAAAATAAATGCTTAAGATTTGAGGCGTTACAAATCTACCCCCTAAAAGAAAATTTCGGCCTCAAAATTTACCTGATCAGAGCAGATGAGGGTATTGTTATTGCATCGTCTCCTCGGGTTCCTACGTGGCCTCCTCAAAGCTATGGTTACGCCAAAGTACCTTAACTAGTGAGATAGACTTCTTCCTCAAGACCTTTACATCATACTCCAATATCTGAACCGGTTTCTCCTCAAAAGTCAGTTCTAGCTTAACCTCAATATCCTCAATCGAGATAACACGCGTAGGATCAGAGCGGTAGTGCCTCAACATAGAGACGTGGAACACATCATGAATTCGGTCTAACTCTAGAGGTAACTCTAACTGATATGTAATCGGTCCCACACGTTTCAATATGTGGTAAGGCCCAATGAATCTAGGGCTCAACTTGCCCTTCCGACCAAACCTCAGTACTTTCTTCCATGGCGAGACCTAGAGAAAAACGAAGTTCCCCACAGAATATTCAATCTCCTTACGCTTCAGATCCGCATACGACTTTTGTTTGTCTGATACCGCCTTCAGTTGATCCTGAATTAATCTAACTTTATCCTCGATATCAGAAACTAACTCAGAGCCCAGAACATGCCGCTCGTCCAACTTAATCCAACACGAAGGAGTACGACACCTACGACCACATAATGCCTCATAAGGTGCCATCTATATGCTAGACTGATAGCTATTGTTATACGTAAACTCTGCTAATGGCAAGTAGTCCTCCCAACTGCCTCGAAAATCCAACACATAACTCTTTAGCATGTCCTCCAGTACCTGAATCACCCTCTCTGACTGGCCATCTGTTTGAGGATGAAATGCAGTACTGAAGTCTAATCTTGTACCTAGAGCTTCGTGCAACTTCCTATAAAACTCAGACGTAAAGCGAGGATCCCTATCTGATATTATAGAAACCAGTACCCCATGCAGTCTCACTATCTCAGACACATACAGTTTAGCCAACTTCTGTAAAGAATAATCAGTACGAACTGGTATAAAATGGGCAGATTTTGTCAACCGATCCACGATGACCCATACTAAATTCTTCTTAGTAGGCGTTAAAGGCAGCCCACTAATGAATTCCATAGTCACTCTCTCCCACTTCTAAAGTGAAATCTTAACTGGCTAAAGCAACCCAAAAGGTAACTGATGTTTAGCCTTAACTTGCTGGCAAGTCAGACATTTACTCACAAAATCAGTAACTTCACGCTAAAGACCTGGCCACTAATACAACTCACGAAGGTCTCGGTACATCTTATTTCCACCGGGATGCATAGCATAAGGACTACTATGTGCCTCTCGCAGTATAGACTGCCTCAAATCAATATCCTTCGGTAAGCAGACTCTCCCACAAAAAAAGAGCACCCCTTCACTATTCAATCCAAAATCTGATGTGTTACCACTTTCAATCTATCGAAATCGAGGACTAAGTGACTCATCCTCCAACTAGTTACCCTTAATCTACTCAATACACATCGGTTTAACTTGGAGCTCGGCCAACAAGCTACCATCATCAAATAAAATGAGGCGAGCAAACATTACCTTTAGATCAGACATAGCCCTACGGCTCAGTGCGTCGACCACCACATTGGCCTTCCTAGGATGGTATTCGATCGTGCAGTCATAGTCTTTAAGCAGTTCAATCCATCTATGCTGTCTAAGATTTAGCTCCTTCTGAGTGAGGAGATACTTAAGGCTCTTGTGATCCGTGTAAATGATACACTTCTCACCGTATAGGTAATGCCTCCAAATTTTTAGTGCGAATACCACCGCAGCCAACTCCAAATCATGCCCTCTTGCATCAACATACATCCTAACCCAACATGTGATGCATCGCTGTAAACAGTGAACTCTTTCCTAGTCTCTGGCTGTATCAAGACAGGGGCCTCCGTCAGAACTTTCTTAAGCTTCTCAAAACTCTCTTGTTGTGCATCAGTTTAGTTAAATGACACACCCTTACGCAACAACTTCGTCAGAGGTGCAGTAATTAATGAAAACCCTTCAACAAATCGTCGGTAATACGCGCGGTCGCTCTCGAAAAAACTACGAATTTACGTCTGATTTCAAAAAGCGTGGATTTACGATCTGATCTTAGGCGGCTTCCAATTCAGAACAACCTTAATTTTTCGAGGATAAACCCTAATCCCTTTAGCAGATACCACATGACCCAAAAATGTTACCTCTCGCAACTAGAATTCACACTTACTGAACTTGGCGTACAGTTGTTTCTCCCTCAGAATCTGCAGAACCACTCGGAGATATGCATCATGATCATCTTCAGTTCTCAAATACACTAGAATGTCATCAATAAAAACCACTATGAACCGATCCAGATAGGGCTGGAACACTTAGTTCATCAGATCCATAAAAATCGCTAGTGCATTCGTCAATCCAAACAGCATCACTAGGAACTCGTAATGACCATAGCGAGTCCTAAACGTTGTCTTATACACATTAGTCTCTTTAACCCTTAATTGATGGTACCTCGATCAGAGATCAATCTTAGAGAAAATCAAAGCTCCACGAAACTAGTCGAATAGATTATCAATCCTCGGTAGGGGGTACTTATTGTTAATGGTCAATTTATTCCGTTGCCGATAATCAATGCACATGCGCATGGATCCATCCTTCTTTTTCACAAACAAAATCGGTGCTCCCCATGGAGACACACAAGGTCAGATGAACCTGCGATCCAATAATTCTTGAATCAATAATTTTATGCATCAGTTTACAGTTCCAGTGTTTATTAATGGATATTTTATGAAAATAGTATCAGTAATTCAGAGTTTGTTATCACGAATCGCAATCGTACTATAGTTTTAGTTTACCCTAAATAGAGTATTTTAGTACGTCTACTACCTATAGTAGTCTCAGTATTTCAATTAATCAAACAACAGTTTTAGAAGACTTACAGAATCGGCGTCGGAGACTCGATGTACCACACATTCAATAAAACTTTTCAAGATACTTCAAATCATTTTAAAATAGTTCTTTTTGAAATTTAAGTTTTATAAGAAACTTAAATCCACATCTAAGTTTTGTAACCTAGCTCTGATACCATAAAATGTAACACCCCAAATTTGGCCTAGACGTTATGGCCGAATCTAGCGGTGTCACGATGAAGTGTTTTTCGCAAAGTATAATAACATTGAAAAACCCGTTCTATATTTAACCTCTTTGTGATCTTAGCAAAGGTTTAAGGATATCTCGTTTATTTTCAAAGCTTCAATCGTTTGACAAAAAGTTACCCATATTAAATTTGTTATTATTTTTAAACCATTATTTCTTATAGAAGCTTCTAAAAATATGTTGCGTAAACATGGTGATTTGAAAAAACATTTATCTTTTTGAAAACTCGCATCCTACTACTAGCAGATATAAATCAAAATAAACAAAACCCCAAACTTAATGATTAAAAATTAAAGACGCCTTATTACATTAAAAACACCCAAAATAAAAATATTTATAATTTAAAACCCAATAAGAAAGTCTATGCAGTTGTGTGGCCACCTTCGAGTCCCTCGCAGCACCGACCCACCTAAGCCTACGATTACTTGTACAGATAAACAGATGGGTGAGTTATGAAAACTCAATGTGTAATCCCATATCAGATAATCAATCAGAGCGCATATATACTGATGCGGGCCTAAGCCCAATTCGATCATAGTTCGATTTGATCGGTAGTAGCCCATTCAAATGTCGATGTCGGTATGGGCCTGACCCATCTCAGTAATAGTACAGTATAGATATGAAATCAATAAATCTTACCCAACCAACCTCTATACTCCATCTCCATCCAACCCTACACTCCATGTGGGGATAAAATCACCCATCCATACACTCCAAGTAGTACCGGTTGCGGCACTAATCAGTATTTACAGCAGAGCTGCCAATACAGTACACTTCCTCCAATCACAATAAATCCTATCCCCATGCAACATATCATGCATCATGTCATAATATCATACATGTGATCAGTATATAAAAAAATGACATGCTCAAACATAATCATACATCTCATAGGGGCATATCAGTCATTTTACCATGTAGGGGAATTTTAGTCATTTTATCAATTAGGGGGTCTAGGCACACTTACTGACCGAAAAGTAGGTCCACAGTCATCTCGGTCGACTTGTGCAACCTTAATAGTCAAACAATGAACATGGGCCCACAGCCCATATTGCGAACCATGTGGGCCCACACGCCCGTGTGGCCCACATAGCCTAAAAATGGCCTTGGCCGTGTGGATTACACAGCCTAACTTAATATTCTTCACGCGTTCGTGTAGTTTACCCGTGTGGGGCCTACGTGCCCATGGGGCCCATAAGGCCCAATTCAGCCTGAAATGGCCCAAGACTGCCTCGGCCCATGAAATCTCTCATGGCCGGTCTCATCGATCAACCGTCCATGTTTAGACACACAAACCACCACACGAGCGAGCGCACGCCTGTGTAGCATCATCGTTTGCTCATTCCTACTTTTGATGTTTTTCATAGATTAGATAGTGTTTACACACCTTGTTTGCGAAAGTGTGCAAATAGTTCACGAACACTACAACCTATATTCAATCACAAGCTTCAGTTAATCGCTTATTAATCGAATTAAAAAAAAAACCTAACCAAAACACTTATCCAAAATATTACCTATCACTTGTTTCAATCGGTCGATTAAGGCTTGCACACTTAATCCGTTGTAAGAGACTAATCACTAGGCCTTAGGGGTTACCTGCATTCCAACCGAACCTTATCAACCATTAATCAAATGAACAATTTGAACTAGATGAATCATCACTTACCAAAAACGCAAAGTCAAGATTAAAAGAAAGGAACAATCGGCCTACACCCATACAAGAGTCGAAGGTACACAATATAATAGAGGCAAAATGGAACAATTGCACCCCTATCAGAAAACAGCAGCACAGGAAGATGTTAGGTTCAATACTAATATGGAAAAGAGGGAGAAAGAAAAAGAATCGCACCCATAACGAAAGTCAGACTTACCAAAATGAAAAATTGATGAATAGGAATGACTAGAGACATGGCAGATAGCAATGAAGGGAAAGCCAACACAGTGAGGGTAAGAGAAGCAGTAATATTCGGCCAAGTACAACCGTTTGAGAAAGCCAAAGAAGGAGAAGCAACCGGTCAAGAAGAAATCAATTGAGAGAGAAAAAAAAGAAGAAGAGAATCATCCAGCTAAGAATCAATTAAGGGAGGGGAGAAGTCAAAATAATCTGTCAAAGAAAGACCACAAAAAGAACCAGAAAACTAAGAGGAACTTGCCAAACCCGAAAGTGTTGAGAGGAAAAGAGAGGGAGAATAAAGTCGTATAAGGTAGAAAAAGAGATAGCCGGAAGAACCTTAGACACTATTTGGCCTCCAAGTAGAGAGAAAATAACCAAAATGTTACCAGTCACCAAAATGGAGAGCAATTGACCAACCCAAAGCCGAACTCTGAGTGGGCAGATTACCATTTCGGCACCAACTCTCCCCCAACTCAAATCCTCATAATTTCTCCTAAAATCCCTCCACAAATCACTCAAACCGATCCCTCAACTACTCAATTCAAATTCCCCTCAACCACTTCAGTATTTCGGTCAAACTACAACACTCCCATGGCACGGCAGCAAAATAAAACACTCTACTGCACCCACCAGGATTCGAACCTCAGACCTTAGTAACTACCACAAACCACTTATCCCTTAGACAAGGAGGCCCTTTTCTATCATGTTTTACCCATTTTTATTTAAAAGCCTACTGACTAAAGACAAAGGTTTATCCACTAAAACAAAATTTTTGCATAAGCCAACGCTTGAACTCAGGACTTCTCAGACACTTCTCAGGACACTTAACCACTGAAACAAGCATAAATTTATGCAACACAAACATACAAAAATAAATACTTAAGATTTGGGGCATTACACTACCCCGTTACTAAGTCAGTCACGTTGTAAGCTTGTGTTCATAACCATAGAATCATCAGATTTTTTTGCTTGTGTTCATAACCATAGAATCATCAGATTTTTTTTTGTTTTTTTCTAGAAATGGAATTTTACTTTTGGAGGATTATGAAAAACAATAAAGTGTCAAAAATAAGTTTTGGCAACTACCTAACAGTCATGAAAATAAATTTAGCATACATTCATATTAAGTGTCCTCTTTGCATTTAGACTTAATCAATTTTACTATAAGCAAGATAGGATTAAATTTATTAATCATAATTATTTTAGCCTAACAGAAATAAAATAGTATAGATGAAACCAATATAGTAAAATCATAACTAACTCAGTAGACAAGAATCATGCTCGTAGGTCAAACAGTGGGTAATTCTTAGTCAAAATCTTGGGTATGAAAAAGGGCAGGATATACTAAAAAAATAAATGTGGGCAAAAACAAGCACAAGACGGCAACAAGAGTAACACAATAGAAGAAACATTATATAAAACAACAGAAATAATGAGGAATGTCTCTCCCCCTACTTAAATCACAATGCCCTCAATGTGAAAAATAATATTAACAAATATGATGAAAAAGAAAGGGTTTAGAACATTCCCCATGTCATTTTCGTTACTGTTTTCACCACTCGTTTCCAAATTTAATTTTTTGTTTCCACGATTCTCCTAGACATAAGAAAAGAGATAAAATATATTAACATGCAAGAAAATAAAATAGAAAATAAAAATAAAATATATGACAAAATAAAAATAAATGTGAAATTGGGTTGCCTACCAACAAGTATTTGTTTAACGTCGTGAGCTTGACGCCCCAACTAGTATTGGGTTGTTACAGCTAGATTCTTTTGATCGTATAGGCTTGAAAATTCTCTTTTTTACCACATCCAACATATTCGAGTTCAACCGTCTTTGCGCCTCTTGCTTTGGTTTCGTATTTTTCTCCAAGAAAATCTTATGTGTGCATGTCAAAGGGTTAATCCCTTTTAAGTCGGCAATAATCTCATCAGTCTCTAAAAATGCGCACTTGAGATGATTGGGAAGTGGTGTTAATTCAAGATCTGGTGCCTACACAACAGAAGGTAGAAGTCTAGTATTCATAGGAGCCGATAATTCATTAACAAATTCGCAAATAGATCCTGAATCGAAATTATCATCAAACAATGTTTCAACTTTATCTTCATAAGGTGATTCAAAAGTTTCTTCTACTAATGATTCAATTATGCCAACACGGTTTATGTTTAAGATTTCACTCGGGTGACTAATAGTGTCGTAAACGTTAACCTTTAAGATCTCCTCATCAAACTCCACCATGAGGGTTCCACTACGCACATCAATCTTAGTACTTGCGGTACTAAGGAAAGGTTGCCCCAACAATATGTCCAAAGACCCAAGAGCATTATCCTCTTCCATTTTCACCACATAAAAGTCCACAAGAGAGATAAGTCTGTTGACTTTCACTAATACGTCCTCAAGGACTCCTTTGGGATGCAAAATAGACATGTCTGCTAATTGAATGATAACACCTGTTTTTATCAAAAAACCCACGTTAAGTGATTCATAAATGGAAAAAGGCATTATATTTATGGTGACCCCTAAATCACACATAGCTTTTTTAATTCCTAAGTGGCCTATTTTTGCATGGTATTGCAAACATGCATCTATCTTTACATTTTACTGGCATCCCCAGCTGCAATACCGCAGATACAATTTCACCAACACTTAGTCTTTCATTTCCAGTTAATTTTTGCTTGTTGGTGCAAAGCTCCTTAAGGAACTTGGCATATTGCGAATTTTTTTATGGCATCCAACAATGGTATGTTGATCTCGACATTTCTGAATGTTTTGAGAATCTCTTTTTCCTCTTTACCTTTTCGATGTTGTTTCAACCGTCCTAGAAACAGAGGTTGAATTGTGGGTAATAGAGGTTTCTTTCAAACCTGTTCACCATTCTCCTTCTTTCCCTGGGCAAAATCTTGATTAAGATTTTTCCAGGATTTGGTTCTAGTTTTTTTCCACTTCACAACGTCACTGCATTTGTGTTTTGTCTTGGGTTAGGTTCTGTTTGTGATAAAAACTTTCCTTGTGAGTTCATTTTTTCAATTAATGTGGTCAACTCTCTTATAGATGCCTCGATTTTCTGTTGAAATCCTTTATTTCCTTTTGGAAATCAACAGTTTGTCATTGTATATGTTGTTGGAAATCAAACACATTAGCTACTAATTTATTGACCATGGTTTCTAGGGAGATACCTGAATCTCGCATTTGTTGTGGAAACCGATTTTGGTTTGGCTAGTTATACCATGGGTTAGCCTCATAACTCAAGTTAGAATGGTCTTTTCATCCTGGGTTATATGTATTAGTTTATGGGTTATATCGCCTTTAGGGTGGTCCAGGAAAGTTTCCCACAGCATTCAAATGAGCCATAGTATCGTCACACAAACTAGACCATGCATCAGTTGTATGTTCGGGTGTTGCACAAATTACGCATAGTTGGGTTGGTCCTATTTTTACTCTAAAAAGAGAATTCATGATTTTAGTAAGCTTTTCAAATTTGTCTTCTAAAGTTGAAATACTTAGCTAGTAAACCATTCTACTGGGTTCAGGATTGCCTTAAAATTGCTATGTATTTCAGCAATCATGGATATCAAGTCCCTTGTCTGTTGGGGGTCATGTTAACTAATGCCCCTCCACTTGAGGCATCTATCATATTCATTTCTATGGGCTTCAAGCCCTCATAGAAGTATTGGAGCAGAGACTGTTCTGTATCCCATGTTGTGGGAAACTTACACAAAACATCTTAAATCACTCCCAATAGTCGTAAAGAGACTCCACATCTTTTTGCCTTATCCCAATAATGTCCCTCCTTAGTTCAACTGCGCGTGATACTGGAAAAAATCTGTTGGGAAACAAACATGAAAGATGAGCCCACGTTGTGATAGATCTAGGAGTTAAATACAATAACCATTCCACTTTGCTAGGGAAAAAGGGAAAGCACGTAATTTGATTTGATCCTCAGTTACGCCCTGAGGTTTCATACTAAGACAAACCATATGAAACTCTTTTAGATGTTTGTATGGATTTTCATTTTGTAATCCATGAAAAGTTGGCAGCAACTGGATTAATCCTGACTTAAGTTCAAAATTAGTATCCATAGTAGGATACGTAATGCATAACGACTATTGTTCTCCAAGAGCTTCGGCCATTTGCTGAATCGTTTGAGCCATAGGTTGTTGTGCTAAATTTGGGCTTATGTTAACCCTAGCGGTAGGCAGTTTTTATGATGGATCGACTCCTATTCTTTTATTCTTTAGTGTTTGATTAGGGTTTTCATTAACCCTACACTCAACTTTATTGCCTACTTCTATTTTTGACGGTTGGATACTTTGAGTTCCTACCACCTCTGGCTGTTATTTCTGTAGCTTCATTTCCTTGTGATTTGCTCTCGCAGCCTTTTCTATTTCTGAATTGAACGCAAGATTTCTTGAAGTAGATCTGGTCATAAGAAAAAGAAACAAAATTTGTACATTACCAGTCCCCAGCAACGGTGCCTAAGTTTGGTGCGTCATTGAAAGCACCAAAAATAACCTATCCCTAATAAATAACAAAAAGCATAGTATAAGAGAAGTAAGGTCAAATCCTCAGGGACTGGATCGCTACAGCTTCTTGTTCCTCGAAATCCTAGGCAAAGTAGTGCCCAAGAAAAACGTCTGACCTGGGAAAAAATAATGAAAAAACAAAACTATAAATAAGGATGAGTTGAAATTGAATAAATCAAAATTGCAATTGTAAAAAGAAATAGAGTTTAGAAAAGGGTTTTTCGATTTGAGGGATTCTAGCCTCCGGTTATCTCAATCCTTATTGGATTCAATCATAAGCTTTTAGGTAATCCTTCTTATGACCGAATAAGCCAATTATAGTGGAAGAGGACGCCTATGACAACCAGCTTCACTTAGGTTTTAGACTTACGATTTAGAGGAACCTGACTCTAGCCAACTGTTACTTTTGTAGGACTGTCTTACACTAGATCACCATTTCTTAATGGCAAATGCCACGTCATTTCGTCTCTTGGGCCCGACAACAAGTGACGCAGTAAGCTAGCAAATTGACTGTTCAACCATCTTGAAACATACAAAGCGGCCGCCTTTGCACAAGATGAAAAGATTACTTTTTGGAAGGACATGGATAGAAGTGTCAGTCTCGTAATGCAGAGAAATGATAAATTCTCGTTGAGAGGGTTAAGTGCGGGTTCTAAGCCTCATAAACTTTTTTGGAGAAGTCTTGATAACCTTTGGCTAGATAAGTTTAGTGGCTCATGCTTTTCAGGAAAAGAAAAACAAGTTTAATGGAATTGAATTTTATTGGAAAATAAAAGGAATAAAAAGGCTAAAAGCCTTAGGAAGAAGGAGTTTTTTTTCTAGAAATGATGAATGAATATTCATGTCACTCCATCCCTTATTTATAGTACATAAAAAACCTAGTTTGTTTCTATTTAAACTCTAGAAGCTAATAAAAGATATAATTTGAAATTAAATCTAAACAATACCTTTATAATCCTAACAATAATCCTAAAAATAAAATTCAAATTTAAATAAAGTCTTACGTTCATAAATCTCTTCTTTGAATTTTTTTGCCCCAAGTCTTTCACACTTTGCATTTTCGGCACCACTTCTTCCCTATTTCACATGTTCACCCATTTTGTCTTTAAATTCTCGCTTTTTGCCCTCAAATTTCCTTTTTACCATTAATTTAGTCCCTATAAGATAAAAAAAACTATAAAGAACCCAAATTAGTAGGATCGTACTCAAAATATATATGTAATTAACACATAAAAGTATGTCATTTTAGAGTATTATCACAACTAATAAGGAAAGAGTAAACTCTATTTCAATTCAGCACCCTTTCAAATTTGGATTAAAAGTGTTCCACTGATCTGCCCATTGCTCTTTTGCTAATGGTTCCTCAAGGCGGCTGGCCAAGAGGTGGTCTTTTCAAGGCTTTTGTTGGCTAAAATGGAAGGTAAAATGGAATGGCTATGCATGGGGAGAATAAAGCAAGAGAGGGAATGAGAGAATGGATGATGTTTGTGAAAATAAAGGATAAGGGGTGTTTTGAGAGGTGTGACTAGTGTGGTATTTATAGGAAAGGTTGAGGGTAAAGTTTACTAAAAATAAAGATTGGACTCCCTCCATCTTCTCCATTGCTTGGCTGGCCACAATATGTGCAAATTGAGTTGATTTGGTTGTTTACTTGGAGCACAAAATCATGCTATAATTAGGCATAGAACGGTTTCAAAGGCAATATTCCAAGGCTCTTTTCTGATTAAATTGCAATAGTCGAGACCTTCAATAAAATATCTCAAAGTTGATTTTTGGGCAGTCACATGCTTGTGCCGAATTTGGACTTGACTCCCTCTTGTTGGACGGTTTCATGATCCAATAAATAACCAAACATGTCCACATTTTTACAATTTAGTCTCTATTCCATATATACACAAAATTCACAAAATTCAATAAGACCCATTCTTGGCCAAATTACCCTTATGCCCTTAGTAGCCCATATCTTTCATTTATTTCACAATTTAACCCGTCAATTTACACTTTTCTTAATTTAATTCCTAATATGCATTTTTACTTAAAATCACTTTACAAAACATGTATATCAAGCACCAAGCTTTCATAATTCATCATGAAACATCATAAAACACATGAATTCATCAATGAAAACTTCCAAAATCATCAACTAATTCAAAAATTAGGGCATGGGCTAGCTAGAACACAAAGTAACGATCACAAAAACATAAACATCATAGAAAAATCAAGCTTAAAACATACCTCAATCAAACAATGCAAGTGCCGAAAGTTCAAGCCCTAATTTAACTTCTTATCCTTTTATATTTGGCCAAGAGAAAGATGATAATATGAACTTCATTTTTGTTTTATGATAATATATCATTTAATAGCTAAATACCCATTTTAACCTTAATGAAACTATTATAAAAACATCCATTTAATGCCCATTTATGTCAAATTCCACTATCAAAGGTCTAATTACAACATAAGGACCTTTTATTTAATAAGCCATGCAAATTAAGCACTTTTAACAAATGGAATGCAACTTTTGCATTTTACGCGATTTTGTCCTTTATTCAAATTAACCACTTAAACAATAAAATTAGCATATGAAATTTTCACACATGTATAATCACATACTGTAAATATCAAAAATAATATTAAAATAATTTTCTGACCTTAGATTTATGGTTCCAAAGCCACTATTCTAATTTAGCTAAAACCGGGTTGTTACAACTCTCCCCCTTAGGGATTTTCGTCCCCGAAAATCTTACCAGTGAATAGGTTTGGATATTGCTTTCTCAAAGCATTCACGGTTTCCCACTTAGTTTCTTCAACCCCATTTCAATGCCATAATACTTTCACTAACACTATTATTTTATTTCTCAACTCTTTGATCTCACGAGCTAGAATTCAGATTGGTTCTTCACTGTACGATAAGTCTGATTAAATCTCAACTTCGGTCGGGGAAATAACATGCGAAGGATCAGATCTGTACTTTCGTAGCAATTCGATACATGGAACACATTATGAATCTTTTCTAACTCAGACGGCAATGCTAGCCGATAAACAACTGGCCGAGTTGCTCTATGATTTCATACGATCTGATGAATCACAGACTTAATTTGCCTTTACGACCAATTCGAAGTATTTTCTTCCACGGAGATACTTTCAAAAATACTTTATCTCCAATCTGAAACTCAATATATTTTCTTTTTAAATCTGCATACGATTTCTGACAATTCGAAGCTGCTTTCAGACTATCACGAATTACTTTCACTTTCTCTTCAGTCTCTTTGATCAGATCAACCCTGTGAATCTTATTCTCACTTAGCTCAGTCCAGTACAATGGTGCTCGACACTTCCAACCGTATAAAGCTTCGTATGGTGCCATTTTAATACTCGATTGAAAACTATTGTTATATGCGAATTCAATCAACGGAAAATACTTTTCCCACGTACCTTCGAACTCAAAAATGCAACAACATAACATATCTTCAAGTATCTGTACAATTTGTTGGGATTGACCATCTGTTTGTGGGTGAAATGCGGTACTAAAATGTAGTTTTGTACCCAATGCATCTTGCAGTTTCTTCCAAAATCTCGATGTGAATCTTAGATCTCTATCCTAAATAATAGAAACAGGTACTCCGTGTAATCTCAAAACCTCGTAGATATACAACTCAGATAGCTTATCAAGCAAATAGTCTGTTCATATAGGAATGAAATGAGCTGATTTTATCAATCTGTCGACAACAACCCAGATTGCATCTTTCTTACTCGGAGATAGGGGCAAACCCAAAACAAAATCTATAGTCACTCTATCCCATTTCCACTCGAGAATCACAATCAGCTACAATAGATCTGACGGTACCTGATGCTCAGCTTTAAATTGCCGACAAATCAAACATTTAGAAATGAATTCTGAAATATCACGTTTCATGCCATGCCACCATTAAAGTAGTTTCAAATCATTATACATTTTCGTGCTTCTCGGATGTATAGATAAAAAACTACTATGTGCTTCATTCAAAATCATCTGAATTAACTTTGAATTTCTCAAAACACATATTCGACCTTTGAATTTCAAACAATCATCAACGTCAACTTGAAATTTTGAATCAGGGTTTGAATCACACTTAGCTCGTTTTGTTAACATTTCATTATCAACTTTCTGAGCTTCACAAATCTGCTGTAAAAACAATAGTCTCACTTTCAACTCAGCTACAACTGAGCCATCATCAGATAGAGCCAACTGAGTGCACGTAGAACAAACAAAGATTTCTAACTTAATGCATCAGCAACAACATTTGTTTTTCTAGGATGGTAGTCAATCACCAACTCATAATCTTTTAACAATTCTACCCATCTCCGCTATCACAAATTCAAATCTTTTTGAGTCGTCAAATATTTCAAACTCTTGTGATCTGAATAAATAAGGCAATTTTCACCGAACAAATAATAACGCTAAATTTTTAACGCGAACACAATTGCGGCTAACTCCAAATCATGCGTTGGGTAATTCTTTTCATGTGGTTTTAAATATCGCAAGGCATAAGCTATGACTTTGCCTTCCTGCATCAAAACACACCCCAGACCATTCAAAGATGCATCACTATAGATCACAAATTATTTGCCTTCCTGCATTATTACACTAGAGCTTCAGTCAAAAGAATTTCCAGTTGATCAAAACTTTTCTGACATTTTTCAAACCATTCGAACTTTACATCTTTCTAAAGTAACCTCATCAAAAGAGTCACAATCATCGAAAAGCCTTTTACAAATCGTCGGTAATAGCCAGCTAGTGCCAGAAAACTGCGGACTTCAGATACATTTCTCGGAGGTTTCCAATCCATTATTGTAGAAATCTTACTCGGATCGACTCGAATACCCAATGCTGACACAATATGCCCCAGAAGACCAACCTCGCACAACTAGAATTCACATTTATTAAACCTTGCATATAATTGCTTATCACACAAAGTCTGCAATACAATTCTCAAATGCTTGTCATGCTCGGTTTCATCTCGTGAATAAATCAAAATGTCATCAATGAATACAATGACAAACCGATCTAGGTACGGTCTAAAAAATCAGTTCATTAAGTCCATAAAGATAGCAGGTGCATTCGTCAGTCCGAAAGGCATAACAAAAATTCATAATGTTCGTACCTCATTCTAAAAGTAGTTTTTAGCACATCAGAGTCTTTAACTCGCAACTGATAATAACCCGATCTCAAATCTATTCTGGGCAGAAGATATTTGCTATTGATCGTCACTTTTTTGAGCTGTCTATAATCTATACACATTCTCATAGTACCGTCTTTCTTTTTCACAAACAACATGGGAGCACCCCAAGGCGAAAAAATCAGTCTTGCAGAACCTCTATCAGTTAATTCTTGCAACTGAGCTTCTAATTCTTTTAACTCTGTCGGTGCCATTCTGTATGGAGCTATCAATATCAGCGTTGTTCCTGGCACTAACTCAATGCCAAAATCAACCTCTCGGATTGATGGTAATCCTGGTAACTCTTTAGGAAACACATCCAGATATTCACATACAACTGGCACTGATTCTATCTTCTTTTCAATCACTTTTGTATCAAGCACATAAGCAAAATAAGCTTCACAACCTTTTCTCACATATTTCTGAGCTAACATCGAAGAAATCACTGATGGTAAACCATTCAAATCATCTTACTTAATTCAGATAATCTCATTATTCTGACATCTCAAATCTATCGTCTTTCTTTTACAATTCACAATAGCATCATGCAATGTTAGCCAATCCATACTAAGGATTATATCAAACTCGTCAAATGGCAACAACATTAAATCAGCCAGAAAGTAATTATCTCGAATCATCAGCGGACAGTTCTTGTACACTTTATCAACCAAAACACACTTGCCTAAGGGGTTCGATACTCTAATTACAAATTCAGTAGACTCTACAGGCAAAGTCTTACTGGATACTAAATTCACCCATACATATAAATTAGTTGATCTTGGATCTATTAATGCAATTACTTTAGTATCATAGAGAGTAAAAGTACCAGTGATAACATCTGGAGATGGCGCTTCTTCGCGAGCACGAATAGCGTAGGCTCGTATAGGTGCTCTAGCATCAGATCTCACAGTAGTGTCTTGTGTCGCACCTCTACGACCACTCATATTTCCAACATTACGGGATGGTTTCCCTCTAAATGCAGTGTTACTCAGCCTCGTGTTCTGAGCATTATCTTTTTCAACTAACTCTGGGCAATCTTTAATAAAGTTATCTCGTGAACCACAACTGTAACAAGCTCTATTATTATTTTTCACCCAACAATCTCCAAAATGCCATCTTCCACACTGTTGACACTCGGGTTTAACATCTTTTACGTTACCAACACTCGGTATCGATGTGGCTTGAGCTTTAGGTTTGGTGTATTACTTTTCGCGATCTCTATTCTAATATCCCACTGAAGTTGTTGATCGGTTAAAATAGTCTCTAGAATTCTTCAATGAGGAATGTAAAAGTCCGATTTAGACCCTATTTGGAACGATGGTTTTGGGACCACGAATTCGAGTCAAAAAAATATTTTAATTTTTTTGTCAAAAAAAATGCTTAATCGTGTGAATTTATATAAAAAAAATATTTAGACCCTATGTGTGAATTTATATCTATGAAATTTTCATGATTTAATTTTGTCATTTGAGTGTCGATTTAATAAAAAATGCTTAATCGCGTAAAATGAAAAATTGGTGTTTTAATATGCAGGGGCTGAATTGAACTTGTCTTATTAATATGAAGCATTTATAATGAAATTAAACCATAATATATAGTGATGAACGGTTATGGACAACTATTATAAAGATTTTATATTAAACTATAAAGGTTAATTTAGTAAACATGTAATTAAATATGTATTAATAAAGCATAAAATAAAACCAAGTGTTCATACTTTTCTTTGCATGACCGAAACTCAAAAAAAATAAAGCTTTAGAAAGCTTTGAACATTTGGTAATTTAGAAGCTTGAATCAAGGGGAGCTTTAGTTCGGTTTTTGATAATTTTTACGTTTTTGAGATCGTTGCTATGTTATCTACAAAGCCCATGCTTGAATTTTTTATTTTGATGAATATTTTGAGTTATTCCATTGTTGAACGCTTGTGCTTTTTGTTGTTTGATGATGGAAAATAAAAGATATGTGATAGATTAACATGTTTTGTATTGGAATTTTTGATGATTTTGAGTAATTAGGACTAAATTGAAAAATAATAAATTGAGGGACTAAAATGTGAAACAAATGAAATATATGGACTTATATGAACACAAGGAAGATTCAGCCTAAGCATGGTATACTCAAATTTTGCACGTTTTGTGTTTTGTGCAATTTGGACTAAATTGTAAAAAGTGTAAAATGTAAGGGGTAAAATAGTAATTTGCCCATTTATGTGTTTTTGACCAAATTGAGTGAAAATATGTTTGAATGAGTTTAATTTGAATATGTTTAGATCAAGAATTAAAGAAATCAGACTTGGATCGAGGGGAAACCAAAGTTGTCGACTAGTCGTCCTGTTCCGGTTATCATTGTCCGAGGTAAGTTTATAAGCAAATAAATGTTGTCAATTTTAAACTAATATGAATTTTATATGCTGAAATGAATTATATAGAAATAAGTATGTGTTAGCCTAATGTAAATAAGCTTGGGAGCTATGTTAATGAATTTGTTTCGACTGAGTTATGACGTCCTAAAGCTCCGTACGAACCTGAGGATTTCAATATGTGTTTTCAAGTAAGACCACATCTGGGACGTTGGCATCGATATATGTGTTTTTGAGTGAGACTACGTCTGGGACGTTGGCATCGATATATGTGTTTTCGAGTAAGACTACGTTTGGGACGTTGGCTTCGATATATATATGGTTACGTATAAAACCATGTCTGGGACATCGGCATCGTATTTGATTTGTGTAAGACCCTATCTGGGACAGTGGCATCAATATGAGATAGCATGTAAGACCACGTCTAGGATGTTGGCATTGTTCTATATATGTGACCATCTGAGTATCCTATTTGATTTCGAATGGTTCAACGGGCAATGATAAGTTATGATTGAAGGGTAAAACGAGCTAAAACGACCAGGTATGATTTAGTTGATTAACAATTTGAAAAATAAGGTAAGTTGACCATTATGTATGTAATGTAAATTACATAAGTTACTAATGTGAACATATGTGCCTTGTGAAGTATATTCGGCCATTGCTATGTATATGCATATGATATTATATTTTGATTCATGAGTACATGTATATGTGTATAAATGTACTTGGTCACATAATGATATTTAGCTTTGAAATTGAAAGATACTTTGTTAATATATATATATATGTATTCAGCCATAAATAAGTTTATATGTGAAAGTATATGATATACGTGAAATCATAAGATTGAGGTTTAATATGATTATGATAGTATAATTTGTTTTAGTTTAAAAGAATTGATTAAGTCATTGAATTATTTATTTGCTTATGACTTACTAAGCTATGACAGCTTACTGTGTGTGTATTTGTTTTCCTTTATTTTATAGATTTTGGAGTCAAGTTACGAGCTCGGGGATCGTCAGCAAAGTCTATCACACTATCAACTGTCTTCGGTATTTTTATAAGTGAACTTTCGAATCTATGGCAAGTATAGGCTGGATTATATTTTTGAAATGTTGTATTTTGGTTTATGTATAATTTAAGCCATGCGAAAATAGCTTAACTTCTATGCTTGAATTTGGTTATGTTTGATTATGGTTTAAGTTTATTTTGGTTATAATACTATGTGCCATGGATGAAAGGCATTTGTGATATGTGATTTGTGCATTGAAGGTGGTTGATGATTTTGGAGGTGGTTTGAGTGAATCAACTATGATATATATAATAGTATGAATACCTTTGGTTAAAATGATTTGATTATGTTTTATATGTCTTAGTAATGGTTTAAAATTTTTTATGAGTATATTTGAGTAAATGTTGAATTGAGATAATGAACATACTTGATTAATAGTTTGGCATTTATATATATATTTACATTTTAGCATATGATGCATTAATTTGACATATACATTATTTCAAAGAATATATATATTGAGGTGATTGGTCATGTGTTTTAGTAGTGAGTTGAATGATGAATATATAGAGACAAAAATATTTCGATTGTGGTTTTTTATTGATGTATTGGGAAGATATGATTTGAATTATAAATAGTTCAAATTAATGAGCTCAATACAAAGAATATATGGGTTGATATGTCTGTTATATAATTTGATTAAGAAGTTATGTTAGTTATAATGTATATTCAGTTATGTTATTAAATATTTTGATGTGTTTTTATGGCATATTTTATGAGAGGGATTGGTATGATTCTTGTATATATATATTTGGTGATTTAAATTATGACCATTTGAATAGTAAAAAGAAATGTAAAGTTAATATTATAATCGAATAGCCATAAGTAAAATTAAGTATATTCATCTATGACATGAGAATGTATATTCGGTTATATGAGAGTTAATTATATATGGAATTAGTATGTGAATGGGGTGTATTATGGGTTGTATTTTTTGTTTAATTAATGGTTCATAGTGGTATTCTAAAATGTGTATTATATATTGTATTAAAGATATGTTTGGCTATATAAAAATGACATAAATGTTGCATATGTGTTTTGACATTAATTGGTGTATAATGTATGTTTGGTTTACATGTGCATTTGAAAAGAAAAATGATATGTTAGCATGTATTTGATATATGCATCTAATATCTTAAGGTATGTGCATGAAACTATCATGTAATAATTTATGATATAATTTTTTTTATTTGGATGTTAAAGAAAAAGCACATTTGATTTGTATAATTGAAATTGTGTTATCTTAAACATGAATAGTAATGTTTAACTTATTTAAGCTGTGTATGGTTTGGTAATGCCTCATAACCCCACTCCGGCGACGGATACGGGTTAGGAGTGTTACAAGGAATGATAAGATTTACTCATCGATCTCTTCCTCAAATATCTTGCCTCTGAATTAGCCTTTCTCTTTTCTTTGCTGAGATCCTCGGCTTTACAAGCTCTTTCAAGAAGTACTACAAACTCCTTCAATTCAAGTATCCCTACTAGCAGCTTTATATATTCATTCAACCCGTTAACAAATCTTTTACACATGATCTCCTCAGTGAAAACATTTTCCTGGGCATACTTGCTTAATCGTACGAATTCTCTTTCATACTCAGTGACAGTCATTCGGCCCTGTTTCAATTCTAGAAACTCTTTATGTTTCTGATCAAGAAATTTTTGGCTTATGTACTTCTTTCAGAAATTGGATTGAAAGAACTCCCAGGTAACCCGTTCTCTAGGAACGACTAATGTCAACATTTTCCACCAATGATATGTATTATCTCTAAGCACAGATACCACACATTTGATACATTCTTCCGGAGTACAGGACAATTCATCAAATACAACTATAGCCCGAAACTCTTCAACCCCGTATTTACGTATCTTATCAACAGGTAGCTTACTCAATCGAATTGAATCTACCACTTGTGGCACAATTGGGACTTGTTGAGGAACAGATGGGGGTAGAGGTTGTTGAGTAGTCAGATTCGTTCAAACAAATTCTGTGAACCACTAACTCATCATTTGGAAGAAGGCTTGCTTAGCCTCTCCCCCTTGGCTACTAGAAATCAGCCTAGATTCAGTCGGCCCTGTCCCTTGAGCAGGAGCGGGCGCATTACTTTCAACATCGTTAGCTATTGCTCATTCGAGATCCATTTGCTATATGAAAAACACATTTTAACAGTCAGGAACCATCACACTATCGCAATTTATATATATGGCATGTATAGCTAGACCCTCACTCGCTACGTTAATCCTAGAATCGACTAAACCGTAACTCTGATACCAATAAATGTAACACCCCTAACCCGTTTCCATCGCCAGAATAAGGTTACGAGACATTACCAAAAAAACATCTCATTTACATACATTTAAGCATTCATAATCAAATTCCATTCAATACATTCATTTTGTCCCTAATAAGGCTCTATGAGACCTTAAAACATACTTAGAAGTGGTTCGGGACTAAACCGATAACATTTGCAAACTTTGGGAAACTTAGAAAATTTTGTTTGATTTAAGGGTCACACACTCGTGTAAACTGGCCGTGTGCCTCATATGGCCACCAGACACGCCCGTGACGTAGGACATGTAAAAATAGGGTATACATACTGACTTGTACCACATAGCCAAAGACATGCCCGTGTGCCATGGCCGTAGGAAAAATAGAGAGGTTACTGACTTGGGTCACACGGCCGGCCACACGCCCATGTGACAGCCCGTGTGTCTCACACGACCAATAGACACGCCCATGTGTCTAGGCTGTGTCAAAACTATAGGGTATATTTCCTTAATTCGAAAGGGTGCCCTAAGGGACACACGGCCATGTAACATGACCGTGTGTCACACATGGCTGAGACATGCGCTCGTGTCTTTACCCGTGTGGGCAAAAATAGGCCATTTGTAAAGCCAATTTGCCACCATTCTCACAAACACACCTAGCAACCAAAATGATACCATTTCCACACACTTATAAGCAGCCAAAACAAACAAATTCACACACATATCATACCATCTAGCATCAACCATTTCAACTACTCAATTCCACATTCAAAACCTACCAAATTATTATGCAAAATTGTCACAACTTGCATAAGTTCTATATACATTAATTTATCATATTATCATCTATTTCATATCACAAAACACATCATTAAACTTATCAAAAATTAAGGCCAACATACCCAAATCAAGCCAATATATATAAGGCATTATGCACATCACTTAGACCAACTTAAATGACCAAATACATACCAACATTTTCAACCAAAAGTAAGCCAAATCTCATGGCTTAAATCATAATTCAAAACATATCATCAACTCACTAGCCTATACATGCCATATACTATATTTACTCTATAAAATAAATACAAATAACACATAGTAAGCTTCATAGCTTAGTAAGTTTGTACTAAACATTTACTCAACAGTTCATAATACATAAATTATCAATTAATAAACACTTAGTAAATCTCATATCATCATTTGATTATATTTCATGACCATTTATCATATATATGTACAAATCCATCAATGTTCATACACATAGTATCAACTACCACATAGGTATGGTGTCGTACGTACTTGTTCTTTCCGAATTTCTATATTTCATTTTCACCTCATTGTTTAATACGTTAAACCATCTGGAAATCTTTCCATACTCAAAGAACCCGCACACTTAGTGCATAAATGTGAGCCGAAGCTATAACGATATCGCACACTTAGTGCCATCACATTAAACCAAAACTATCTCGGTATCGCACACTTAGTGCCACATCTAGCCGAAGCTATTCCAATTCGCACACTAAGTGCTTTATATAGCTTAAGCTATCTCGAATCGTACACTAAGTACCAAACATAGTCGATTCGTCGTCATACACAATCGTAGTCACATATATACAATTTATGCAATATTAAAGCATTAAAAATGTAATTATAACAATGTTTATCGCGTACAAATTTACCTCGGATACTAAAATGGCAAATTGAATGATTTAGTCGATAACTTTGGTTTTCCCCCGATCTAGATCCGAATTCCTTCTTTCCTGATCTAGATGTATTCAAAATTAACTTATTCAATCACATATTTATTCAATTTAATCCACAAACACATATTTGGGCTTTTTTACAATTTAACACCTAAGTTCCACATTTTTACAAATTAGTCTCTATTCTGTAAATACAAAAAATTCACAAAATTCAATAAGACCCATGCTTGGCTGAATTACCCTTATGCCCTTAGTAGCCCATATCTTTCATTTATTTTAGAATTTAACCCCTCAATTTACACTTTTCTCAATTTAATTCCTAAAATGCATTTTTACTCAAAATCACTTTACAAAACATGTATATCAAGCACCAAGCTTTTATAATTCATCATCAAACATCATAAAACATATGATTTCATCAATGGAAACTTCCAAAATAATCAACCAATTCAAAAATTAGGGCATGGGCTAGCTAGAACACGAAGCAACGATCACAAAAACATAAAAATCATAAAAAACCAAGCTCAAAACAGACCTCAATCAAACAATGCAAGTTCTGAAAGTTCAAGCCCTAATTTAACTTCTTCTCTTTTGATATTTGGCCAAGAGAAAGATGATAATATGAATTTCAGTTTTGTTTTATGATAATATACCATTTAATAGCTAAATACCCATTTTAACCTTAATGAAACTATTATAAAAACATCCATTTAATGCCCATTTATGTCAAATTCCATTATAAAAGGTCTAATTACAACATAAAGACCTTTTATTTAATAAGCCATGGAAATTAAGCACTTTTAACAAATGGAATGCAACTTTTTCATTTTACACGATTTAGTCCTTTAGTCAAATTAACCACTTAAACGATAAAATTAGCACACTAAATTTTTGCACAAATATAATCACATACCGTAAACATCAAAAATAATATTAAAATAATTTTCTGACCTCAAATTTATGGTTCTGAAACAACTGTTCTGATTTAGCTAAAATCGAGTTGTTACATAGGTGAAAAGATTGAAACATACTTGTAAAATTTAAAAATTCATGCAAATTATTGCCTTACCCCCCTTTAAAATGAAGCAATGTCCTCATTGTGAAAACAAAGTAATGAATGAAAATTGAACACCAAGTAGGGTTGTAAGAAAAGAAAGGTGAGTCATAAAGACTGCTTAAGTACTAAGTCTTTCTTAACAATCCAGTCCTAGACATGTTTATTCTCATTACCACATCACTTTGTTGTTTCTAATGTTAAAGTAAAACACTAGTTAGGAAATAAAAATAAACACCTAAAAATAAATAAATACTAAAGACAAGAAATTCTCCCTTTTATTTATTTGACTTATCCCCCTCGCCTTCCTCCTTTGATGCTTCATTATCGCTTTCATCCTCATCCTTTTTCTTTCATAACTCAAAGATATAATCTAGGAACTTAGGAACAAAATTATTAGAGATATTTTTTAAAGCATTTTTTACAGAATCATCTCTAATCTTCACATATTTCCAATAAACCTGTTATTGGTTATTCATAAATTTCATCATATCCATCATCATTGAAAATTCTAATTTCTTTGTAGTTTTTGAAGAAGTTGGAATACGAATGGTCAACTCAAGATCAATACTTGGTTTAACAGGCTCATCAGCATTCAACTCCTCTCTTGGTTTAGAAACTTCTGGCTCATTTATCTATTCTGGATTGTCTGTGTAACAGCTCATTTTTCATTAAATTGGAACAGTAGTTTCAGAACCACAAACCTGATGTCAAAAAATTATTTTAATATTATTTTTGGTGTTTATAGCATGATAGTCCCGTACAAACCTTAGGAATAGTATAGGATACAAATGTCATGAGATTAGGATTACTGAGATGAAATTACGTGTAAGACCATGTTTGGGACATTGGCATCATTATTTGATTTCGTGTAAGAACATAGCTGGGCTATCGGTATCGATATGTGACAATATGTAAGACCATATCCGGGATATGGCATTGTATGAGCTATATGTGATTTTCGAGTATCCTTAACGATTTCAAATAGTTCAATGGGCAATGTCAAGACGAGAAAGAATGTGTGATTGAATTAAGTGATATAGGTATGTACGAGATTTATACAATTATTGAAAAGAGAAGTATTTGTTGAATTTACATGTGTTCCTTGAATAGATATACAATGAGAAAGGTTTGTGAATTTATATGTGCTTATTCATAAATTGTCTATATGATGGGAATGATGTTGTTTCACAAAATAATTTATTTGTTTATGGCTTACTAAGCTTTTTAAGCTTACTTTGTGTGTTCTTTCCATGTTTCATAGATAACCGAAACTAGCTCGGACTTGGGGGATCATCAGGAAATATCGTCACACTATCGATCAACTTGTTGGTACTTTTGATACTTTGTAAATGTGGTATATGGCATGTATAGGCTAGTGTTATGATGATATGTTTTGAGTAATGATATTAGTCATGAGAGTTGGCTTGTAAATGATGTAAATGTTGGTGTGTATTTGGCCAATTAGATTGGCTTAATTTATGAGTTTGGTAAGTGATATGTGATGTATAAATTGCCTTGTGTTTTGGCATGTTTGGTATGGCATGTTTTGACTTGGTTTTAAGATGATGAATTGGTAAGTTTTTGGTTATGAATTGGTTGTTGAATGGATGGAATTTTAAATGGAATGAAATGTATATGAAATAGCATGTTTTGGCTACCTATAGATGTATTAAAATGGTACAAATTGATGTGGTTTAGGTATGCTTAAGTAAGGGTGAGAAATGTGGTTTAAACCAAGCCTAATTTTGCCCTACATGGTTGAGCGCACGGGCGTGTGACTCGACCGTGTTCCTGCTGTAACTTAGTTAAAACAAGTTAGTGAGTTATATGGCTTAGACACACGGGCGTGTCTACTAGCCGGGTGTGGCACATGGGCTAACACATGGGGGTGTGGCTAGCCGTGTGACTTAAGTCAGTATACCCTTCTAATTTCACACGGCCATGGCACACGGGTGTGTCTCTGACCATGTGATACAAGTCAATATGTATGCCCTGTTTCCACACGGCCTGTAACACGGGTGTGTCTATGGCCGTGTGAGGCACAGGCCTATTCACACGGGCGTATGATCCCTGTATCCATGAAAATTTTCTAAGTTTTTCCAAAGTTTACAACTGTTATCAGTTTAGTCCCAAACATTTTCCAAGCATGTTTTAAGGTCTCGTAAAGCCTTATAAGGGACAATGTGATTATGTTTGATCGATGTTTATGTGATAATGGATTCATGTTTGAGAAATGTATGTTGTGTACTGTAAATTGTTCGGTAATGCCTCATAACCTTATTTTAGTGATGGATACGTGTTAGGGGTGTTACATTTTTCTTCTTCTTTAGATTATGTTTCTTCTGTCTCATCAAATGAGACAGTTTCTGATTCTGATTTGTTTGATGACTCGTCAGTTTCTGCTTGGTTGGTTTAATTGGGTTTAGCTCATGGACGTTTTCCACTAACCTTTCAAGATCATGGGCTGTGATACAATCTTGAGCATACGAGCACTTTATGTTTGCTTTTGTTTTGACTTAGGCCCTTAAGAAAAGTGAAGTTATCAATGATGGAAAGTAGGCACTTCTTGTCTTCTTTCTAGCATAATCCTGAATCTCCTTGAGAATAATCTTCCCAACATTGATACACTTTTCTGTCATAATTGCATACAACAAAAGAATTTTTTCCATCAAGATGGTAGAACTATGTGAGGTAGGCATGAAACTATATCGAACAAAGTAGAAGCATACCTTAGCCACTGGTTTTAGATATTCCCTTCCTTCGTCAAGAATGACTACCATACTTTCTTATAATCTATTTGGGTCTCGGATTTGTCACAACATTAAGCACTTATTGAAGAAAATCCCAATTTGTATTTGTCATCATGGTAAGGTACTCATCTTCTTCAACATCAGGTAGGTTAAATAGACCACTAATGGACTAAGAAGTTAAGGGTACCTTCTTATTATGAACAAGAACTTCAATAGAATCTGACATAGTTAAATTGGCATAGAACTCTCGAACTAACTCCTCTTCCGGTAATGATCGTGCATCACAAGAATTGTAATGACCCGATAGTCACGGGTAATCAGAAAGTGTATTTTCGGTTCTCCTTTTTCGTAAAACAGATTTGTAAATATTTATAATAAATATTTACAAAATTATTTGTGTGGTTAATTAGGTTTTGGCTAGATGAATTAGCTTGAATTAAGGATAATTAGGTGTAAGAATTAAATTGAATAAAAGATGAAAGTTTAATTAGAGATTAAAGAAAAAGTAAAGGACTAATTGAGTAATTAAATCTAAATTTACAAGTGTTTGTTGAAAAGGACATGTGAAAAATTAATATTCATATAATTATATTATATTATATATATTTACTTATTATTTAAGTTATATTATATTATTCTAATAAAACATAAAAATAAAATAAAGAAACAAAAAGAATAAAAAGAACAAGGAAGAAACAAAACAGAGAAAAGGAAGGGAGAAAGAAAAAGAAAAAGAAAAATTAGGGTTTCAAGTTCAAAGCTTAATTGGTAAGTCAATTTAGTCCATTTTCTTGTAATTTTTATGTTTTTAGAATCCTAGAGTTAAATACTACTTAATTTATGTTGAAATTTTAGAAAATATTGAATTTTTAGATGATGTTCATGTTGGATAATTTAAGTATTTGGGGTTAAATTGATAGAATTTTAAGTTAGAAATGAAAAAGGGATTGAATTGTATAAGTTTTGAGTAAAATGGACTAAATTGAGAAATTTTCAAAATTTAGGGATTTAAGTGAAATTAGAGAGTTGAAATTAGTCTAAAGTGAAAATTGAATGAAAATATGGAACTAATTTTGAAGAAATAAAGTTAGTATCGGTTTAAGGACTAAATTGGAATTTAGGCAAAAGTTGAATAAAAATTGAAATATTCAATGTGAAATTGTATTGTATTGATGAATTTCAATTGTTTCAATTCCGTAGCTAACGTTGTGCCGGAGACCTCGGCTAAGAAAGGAAAAGATAAAGATAACGAGGAGTAGCTCGAAAATTACGGTTTGTATTTTTATAATCCAAATCTAATTATTAAATCGTTGTATTTTGATTTAATGTTCATGGTAAATAGTTGAGGTGAGTATATGATATTTTGATATTGATTTGAATTGAATCGATCTTATGAGTATATGTGATTATTTGAATTGATATGAATATTGATTGAAATTGAAAAGTGATTTGAAACCCTATTAATTGTATCAGGTTGAGTCAGATATAGATGGCATGCCATAGGATTGGAAGTGTTTAGGGGTACTTCGACTTCGAGTCGATGAGACACTGGGTGTCACATTATTACTTGTGATAAATTTGATGAGGTACTAGGCACCAATTTATTTCGGCAAGGCCGATGAGACACTGAGTGTCAACTTGTCACTTCAAACTATCTGATGAGGCACTGGGTGCCAAACTGATGTGTTTTGGTTAGATCCGTGTATCCGTCCGACTCTAAGTTGTGTTAATAGTAATTGAATTAAACAGTGACATGATTGATATTGAAGATGATTTGGTATATGAATAGAAACATAAGAATTGTGAATTTATGAATTGGCTACAAATGAACAACATTGTTGTTCAAATGAATTGAGTTTACATTGTGAAAAGTTATCTGGGATAGAAAATGATAAGAATTGAATGTGTTATAAATGCATCCCTATGAATTAATTAATTATATAAATATGGTTATTGTATGATTTAATGTATATGTTATCTTAATTTACCTTTAAGAATTCAGATTATAGAAATACCACTGAGTTCATACTCAGTGTACGATTTATTTTCTGTGTGCAGGTTCGATGTTAAAGTTGATAACTGATTCAGCATCCACAACAATCCAGATCTCAAAACATGGTGAAGTATACTTCTTTTTGGCAATGACATGTACCTAGGATGTCTTATGTTTGTCATTTTGAAAAATGATTGTAAATGATGTTATAAGATGACATTGGTTGCTTACATATATATATATATATGTGTGTGTGTGTGTGTTATGTTGAGGTTTAATATGGGATGTATGAGTAAATGCATAAGTGAGTATGATATAGGAATATTTGGGTTGAAATTGACATGATTTTAGAATTAGCGTGAATGAAGTTTTAATGGATTGTTTTGATAATAGATATGAAGTATCTATGAAGGAATGTTGATTAGGTCAATAATTTGATTGTTTTGACATGTTTTAGATGTATTTGAATGCGTTTTGGATTAGTTGAATGATTGGCTTTTGAGTTGCTTATTGTTAAAGATTGCAAGGTATAGTAAATTTGATGCTTAAAATTCATCTTAAGTCCACACGGCCAGGCACACGGGCGTGTGACTAGACTGTGTGAGGCACATGGCTAACACTCGAGCGTGTGAATTGGCTGTGTGTCCCCTGCAATCTTAAAATTTAAAAACAGAATGCCCAGGTAATTTTACACGGGTAGAGACACGGGCGTGTGTCTCAACCATGTGAGACACACGAGCGTGTGGTTGCCTATGTGATCTAAGTCAAAGAGTTACACGAGGTTGGACATGGCCTGAGGTACAAGCGTGTCTATGGTCATACGGGCGTGTCCCTTGACCACACAGACGTGTGTGCCCTGCGTCTAGGAAAATTTTTGAAATTTCACAAAAAATTTCTGAAGTACCCGATTAAGTTTTGATTTGTTTCTAACCTATATTTTGGGCCTCGGAGACTTAATAGAGGGACAATATGATTAATTTATGATGTGTATGTTAAATGATTATGTAAATGTTCATATTTGATCTGAAAAGTCTGGTAATGCTCCATAATCCTGTTTCGGCGATGGATATGGGTTAGGGGGTGTTACAAGAATAGTTTCAATTGAGGGCATCAATTGTCTTTCGTATTAGCCAAGGCACAACCATCTTGTCATTGCTCTCCAAACTATAACCTTTTTCTGACATCATGGGTTGATTTTTGAAGATGGAATTAAACCTTTCTTTCACTTCCTCATCTTGAATCACAATTGGATTTTTAGCAGAGGTCTTAGAGAATCTAGGTCTTTTGCGAGACATGGTGATTTTTCCAAAAAAATAGGCAAAATTTTGGCAAAAGGAAGGAAAATAATCGGCAATGGATGGGAGCAAGGGGTTTGCGATAACGATAAGCTTGTGACAGCAATGGGATTACAATGGTTGTAAGCTTGCAACGGTGATGGACTTGCGACAGTAATGGACTTGCGGCGGTGATGGACTTGTGACGGAAAAATACTTGTAGCAACAATAATGAGGGTTTTGTGAAAAGGGAAAGAAATTAGAGAGATTCTTCAAGATTTAAGCCGACAGCTAAGAGGAAAAAGAATAAGTGGCTAGGGTTTAAGCTAATTGCTTGAATAGTTGTGAAAAATATGATGGTAGTGTAACAACCCATTTTTCAGTGAAATCGAAACAGTGGTTTCGGGACCACAAATTCGACCCAAAATATATTTTATTTTTATTTTATCATATGGCTCGTAATATGTTAGAAACGATGTGTGAAAATTTTGATATGAAAAATTTATCGATTAAGTGTTTAATTTTACGAGAAGGACTAAATTGCATAAAATACGAAAGTTAAATTCTAGTATCTGTAAGGATCAAATAGAAATGGAATTCAAAACTTAATGTCCTTATATAGTAATTAGACCATTAAGAAAAGTATGTAGATTTTTCTTGGTGACTCATCCATGGAATTATGGAAAAAGGGTAAGGACTAAATTGGAAATACTAAAATACTTAATTAATTAAAAGATGAAAAGAAATAAATCATCTTATTTTCATCATCTTCAACCTAAAACACATGGAAACCCTAGGAGAGAAAAAGAAACTTTCAAGGCCTAATTGGGTAAGTTCTCTTGTCCCATTTTTTGTAATTTTGGTATTTTTGAAACTGGGATAGCTTAATCTCTCTACTTGAGTGATTAATTTGAAAAGTTATCAAGGTATGAAAATGGGTCATGGATGTATTATGCTAGAAATTAGATATTTATGGTAGAAAATGAAAGATTATTGATAGATAAACAACTTTTACAAAGAGATTTTTTATGAAAATATGATTTAGGGACTAAAATGAAAAGTTGTAAAATTTGATGAAAAAATCTAAAATTTTATGAATACATGTGCTGGAAAATTTGTAATGGGGCTTTGGTTAGGCTTGGAATAGGGAGTAATTTGCTCAAGTTTTATTTTTCGAGCCTAGGGACGAAAATAGAATTTTTGGAAAAGTTAGTGGAAAATGGTAATTTTGCCTAGGACATAAATTGAATCTGTTTAAGTATGAAATGTATGAAATTGATGACTAAATTCAATTATATAGATCCAGAAAACACAAACTCGAGGCTAGATCGAGGAAAAGAAAAGATTTTGGACTAGTAGACTTTTACGCGAACAAGTGTCGAGGTAAGTTCGTATAACTTAATCGGATATGCTATTAGGTTAATTGAATGTTAAATTGTTTGTAATGTGATTTATATAATGTGCCTTATATGTATCTTATGATGGAAAATTTATACGTGCTTGAAATCATGATAAAAGGTTAGTCCTGAATGAATGTTGAATTCTGATGATTATATGCGCTTTCCCAAAACGGATAAGGTCTTACATTTGTTACGGACAGGATTTAACTTGGAAAAGTAATCCCATTGACCTTTTTATAAAAAGGATTTAGCCCAGTCGGGTAATCCCGGTATAATACCTCTTGAGCATATGTTATGATTAGGGTTTAGCCTGGACTGGTAATCCTAATTAAGCTCCCCTGAGTATACATTATAAAAAGGATTTAGCCTGGACTGGTAATCATGTTAAATGATATGTGGCTTGAGAGATTTTTTCTTGGTTAAGTGCCCTAATGGGTACCCCTGAATAAGAAATTGATGAATTGTTGAAACGTACACTCCGAGTGTCCTACTTGAGTCTTCATTGGAATTCAATGATTCAACGGACATAAAACTCTTGACATGGCATGAGAACTTTGAGATGAATTGATAATTTCTTGAAAGAGGATTGTATCATGAGCTCATCTATGTTACTTGATTTATATGAAGATTTTGGTGACTAACATGTTGGATTGAATGTATGTGCTTAGGCAAATTCAGCCAAATGGATGGAACCATGATGTTGTATGTTTAGATTTAATAATCAAGATTGGTAGGTTTAATTTATGTTATACGAACTTACTAAGCAAGTAATGCTTACTCCTTTTATTTTTTTCCCCTGTTCGTGAAGGTTGGAAGATCGTTGGAGAATCATCACACTATCAGCTAGCTATCTTGGGTATATATAGTAGAATCATTTTGGTATAATGGCATGTATAGGACAACTTGGCCAATGGTGGCTTGAAATGTTATTTTGTAACTTAGCCATTGGAATGGCTAGTGATGGTTCATTTTGGGTATGATTTAGTAAACTATTGTGATATATAAATATACTCATGTGTTATGCTAAGTTCATGTGATCAGATGTTGTTAATGCCTAAGTTAAGCTAAGGTGAGTTTGTAACCATGTATGCATGAAATGGTATGCCTTGATGAATGATGGAATTGTCAAATTTGAATGCTTGAAATGGTTGGAATTGGTTGAGTGTTTCATGTGCAGGTTTTTTGGGTGATTTTGGGTGAGAAAGGAAGCTATGAAATGGCTTTATTTTGTCTACACGGACAGACACATGGGCGTGTGTCTAGACCGTGTGTGACACACGACCTGGTAATACGGGTATGTGGTTAGGTCGTGTGTCCCTTACACCTTAATTTTGAGAAACAGAATGCTTAGAATTTGGCACACGGGCAGAGACACGGGTGTGTGTCTCAGCCATGTGCTCCACACGAGCGTGTGTCTTGCCCGTGTGAAACCTGCACTTAATTCGAATTTAATTAATTAACCACACGGCCTAGCACACGGGCGTGTGTGTAACAGCCTATTTTTAGGTCAAGTCAAAATAGTGGTTTCGAGACCACAAAGCTAAAGTCAAAATATTTATTTTATTATTTTAATAAGGTCTACAGCATGATAGATTAATTATGTGAAAGTTTCGTAAAGAAATTTTATCGTTTAAATGCTTAATTTGATAAAAAGGACTAAATCACGTAAAGCGTAAAACTTGTGTGCTATTAGTTTCATGTGCCTAATAGCTAGGTTTAGTAAATTAAAGGTCATTATAATGTTATTATACCAAGATTAAGGTTAGTGGACATTTATGTCCATAATTTAAGTGATTTATAAGTTATAATTATAAGGTTAATATAGTAATTTATGTATTAAGTTAATAATAATAATAAAACAAAACCAAAATCATGTTATTTCATTCATCATCTTGCCGAAAATTTAGAAGAAAGAATAGCAAACTTAGGTTTTCATTCGGCCAAGCTTCAATTGTCAATTAAGGTACAGTTTTTATTCGGTTTTTAATGATTTCTACGTTTTTGAGCTCGTTGCAGCTTATTCTAGCTAGCCCGTACCTTAATTTTTGAATTTTTTCATGATTTTGTAAAGTGACATTGTTGAATACTTGAGTTCTTTGATGTTTAATAATAGATTATGGAAGTTTGATGATAGTTTTACATGTTTTGTAAAGTGATTTTTTGCAAAAATGTCAAATAGAGATTTAATTGAGAAAATGTAAAATTATGTGGTTAAAAGTATGAAATAATGAAATATATGGGCTGCTAGGAGTCCCTATGGAATTCGACTATCATGGGTTATGGCCTAATTGTGCAATTTTGCATTTTTATGTGTTAAGGACTAAATTATAAAGTATTTAAAAGTTTAGGGTTAAAATTGAATTGAACGAAAGTTTGAATGAGTTAATTTGATATTATATAGATCAAGATAAGAAAATACCGGAACTAGATCGGGGAAAACGAAAAGTGGACGAATAGTCGATAGTTTTATCCGAGGATACGAGGTAAGTTCGTATAATTAGAATTGAACTTATATATATATATTTAAAAATATTTGAAATGAATATTTGTAATTGAATAATTGATATACTTGAAATACAAATGCTCTATTGATATATTATATTTGCTATCGAGCCCGTTTGAACTGTATGAACTCATAGGATACGAGTGACATGTCACTAGGGTTACCGTTTTGGTCGAGCTCCTACATTTGTTGCGGACTCACCACAGCTCATATGAGCTTACCGATATATCAGGTCGTAAGACTTTCTGCTTTCAGCTCATTGAGCTTACCGTTTCAGCTCGTATAAGCTTATTGTTCAGCTCGATTGTAACACCCCTAACCCGTATCTGTCGTCGAAACAGGGTTTCGGAGCATTACTAGAATTTACGAATCACCTAAAAAAAATTTCAATTAAATACTTACCGATTCAATGCATCATATAAATAAATATATTACCATTCAATCAACAGCTTGGCACTTGTATAAGCAACAAACAGCAACATTGTTAGTATACTAGTACATATTTCATATAAATTCAACATTGATATACTTATTTTCTCGACATGTCACACTTGAGTTTAATAATTGTCTTTACTTATATAATTTTCTTATATCAACATATCAAAGATAGTCATATATGTACATGTCACAAGACATATTATTCTCTTACTGTTTCTTCATAAGCATATATCATTCATTTCGTTATATCAATATTTCATGCACCATAATTTCCATATATCTTATGTATATTTATTTCGGTAATAGTTCATATTAAAATTAACATAAATTAAATTTCATGTACCTATACTTATTTCATTTATCTATCTTTTTAATTATTTCATTCAACTATTTTGTACATATATTTCCATATGACCAATTCTTGTAAACATTTCACAGAACCATTTCATATAACCATTCTTAATCTGATACATATTACCTAAATATCAATTGTTCAATTGATGTCATAGCATCTCCCATCCACGATCATATTTATCTTCGACATGATGCCATAGTGTCTTTCAACTATGGTCTTACTCATTTTCTGTCAGGTTGCCATGGTATCTTTCAACCATGGTCTTGTTCATTTCATGTTACATTGCCATAGTATCTTTCAACCATTGTCTTATTCATTCCCGTCATGTTGCCATGGTATCTTTCAACCATAGTCTTATTCATTCCCGTCATGTTGCCATGGTATCTTTCAACCATGGTCTTATTCTTTTCATGTCACATTGCCATAGTATCTTTCAACCATGGTCTTACATATTTTATATCATGTTGCCATGGTATCTTTCAATCATGGTCTTACACATTTCATATCATGTTGCCATGGTGTCTTTCAACCATGGTCTTACACATTTCATATCATGTTGCCATGGTGTCTTTCAACCATGGTCTTACACATTTCATTTCGAAAGCACACTCCACTGAACCTCATCCTTACAAATGGGATTACCGATCTAGGCTAAATCCTCGTAATATAAACTCATAGAGTATTGTCGGGATTACCAGTCCAGAGCTAAATCCCAAACGGCAATTACTCTAATGAGCTTGGATCAAATTACCACCCGAGCTAAATTCGCACCCTAATTCAGATTACCCGTCCGGGCTAAATCCATTTTCCACATATTCTTCAGGAGGGCTATATCAAGATAGGATCACCCGTCCGGGCTAGATCCTTTTTACCATTAATTCCTTTTCAGAGATCCATCGAATTTTCCTTTCATTCAACCAGGATTTTTTCCCTTTTTTTATCAAATATGTCAGTGTTTCATAAATTTTCATATAATGAACGCTCAAATCATCTTCATATAAAAAACATACATTTCAAGCATTTAAGAATATAATTCAAGTTACACAAACTTACCTCATTGCTTGTTGGTGTTTATAATTTCATTAATCCGATATCTTTTCTTTTCCATGATCAAGTCTCTTATTTGAGTCGTCCGGATCTTTATAAATAAATTTGATCATCATTTTCGTTTGTTTCATATTCTAATGTATTTAATTAATGCTCTAGGCAAAATTACCATTTTGCCCCTAACTTTTAATTAATGACGATTTCGTCCTTAGGGTCAGGAAAATAAAATTCTTACAATTTAATCCTTATTTCCAATTATTATTCTCATACATATTGATAACAGTCCATGAATTCTATAAAATATCAAAATTTTCCATAATTTCAACACTTTTCAATTTAATCCCTAAAACATGTTTTTCCCTCGATCTTAAACTAAATTAATAATTTCATTCAATTTTTTAATTTAAATAATAAAATAATCCATTTCATGCAATTTGATCATTTTTTGATATTTTTACAAAATTGCCTATAAAGTTTTACTTTTATTCAATTTAGTCCCTGAGCCTAAAACATGTAAATTAACCATGCTAGATGAATATTCATACATATTTTTCCTCTTCCTCCTCTTCATTTCACTTCCTTAATGTATATAACACATTTGTAAGTAACATTATCTATATTTTTTATTATTTACTTTTATGAATATTCAAGCTGTCCATCTATGTCATAGTCACTAAATTGTTTATATCTGGAGCTATATAACTCCAAATTAAGATCCGCTAATTTTACCTGAAACTAGACTCATATATATTATTATAATAAAATTTTTAGAATTTTTGGTTCAGCCAATAAGTACATTTTATTCTTTAAAGTTACCCATGTTCTGCTGTCTGACAGTCCTGACCCTTCTTCACTAAAAATAAATTATCTTCTCGTACAGAATTTAAATGATGTTTCTGTTTATTTCTATTGAAAATATACTCATTAAGGATTCTAAACCTATAAATTTAAGCCCATAATTATTTTTATCCAATTTTTTATTATTTTCCAAAGTCAGAACAGGGGAACCTGAAATCATTCTGACCTTATCTCACAAAATTTATTATATCTCATGATTTACAATTCCATTGCTTACATAATTTCTTCTATAAAAAACTAGACTCAATAAGCTTTAATTTAATATTTTATTCATCCTATAATTCAATTTCTAAAATTTTTGGTGATTTTTCAAAGTTAGACTACTACTGCTGTCCAAAACTTTTTTAGTGCAAGATATTATTTACCATGTTTATAACACCCTTATTTTCTTTCTCTACACTATTTCTCATCACTTTCTCTTGTTTTCTCTTCACTAACATGTCAAGAATATAGGACCATATGTAAGGAAACTCTACATTAACATTAATCCCATGCTTTTTCAATAATATCAAACTTAAAAATATATTGAAATCATGATGTTCTTACCTTGTTCTATTGATTTCAATCTTCATCTTGATTTTCTCTCTCCTTCAGCTTCCAACTCTTGAATCCAACTTGATATTCTAACTTCTCATAGTCTCCTTAACATTTTTTCTCTCTTGGTAGCTATGAAAATTATTTTGATTTTTGGGTGAAAATGGTGAATTTTTGGTAGAAGGACCAAATTGTAAAGAAATGAAAACTTCTTTTCTTCTTCTTCTTCTTCTTCTTCTTCTTCTTCTTCTTCTTCTTCTCGCGTTAGTATTGCATGGGAAAGATGGATGAGAATTTCTCATCTTTCTTTCTTTATATGCTAATAAAATAATAATAAAATATCTTATTAAAATATTAATAGGATAATATTTATCTAATTAAATAATTATAAAATATCAAAATATCTCTAGCATCATTATTACTTTCTAGATTTCTCTCTCTTTCAATTGATCATTTTTCCCTTTATTATCTTTTAAAATTCCATCCTTAAGTCATCATTTAATTTGGTAAAATTGTAATTTAGTCCCTCATAGTTCTTCATCTATTCAATTTGGTCCTAATTCATCCACTTTTCGTAGTTTCTAGATCATTCCACCTTTAAAATATTTACACTATTGGTCCTTTAACTTTTTCATATTTACACTTTAACCACTCAAATTTTGAGTATTTACTCTTGTGCAACAAAACTTTTCTCACTTTTAATTAATATATCATAATATACTTTCCAATATTGACATAACTTAAAATTTCCCTTTTTGTCACTTTATTTCTTTATTTTACTATATAACGGATAATATTTTACTGTAAAAATTTTTGGGGTATTACATCGATAGAACTTACCGTTCCAACTCAATAGAGCTTACTGTTCATCAGCTCGGGAGGAGCTTACCGATCATGGCTCGAAAGAGCATAAATGATAATGAATTGACAGATTACTGATATTATTCACCCGAGTATCCTTTGAATTTCTAATAGGTTCAACGGGCACAAATAATGTTATACGGATGAATTACGGTTTATAAATGTTGTTAATGTTATACATGATATATGAATTTGGAATGATGCAATACATTGTATTAATGGATGGTTTCATGTATTTTTACAATGACTATCATGTGATGAATACTTGTGATTAGTTGTTTGTAAATTGAATTGGTTGCACTTTAATTATTGTTTTGATTACGTATAAATGGTAAGTTCAATTCTGATTCATACGGGCTTACTAAGCTATAAAGCTTACTCTGTTTCTTTTTCTATGTTTTATAGAGGCTCGTTAGCTCGCTCGTTTCGAACAAGTCAAAGTTGCTCATCACACTATCCAATTTCTGATTGGTAATTTTGAACTTGTGAATATTGTAAATATGACATGTATAGGCCAGTTAGAAAGATGATAGTTATGTTAATTGATATCATGATTTTGGTATGTTTTTGTGTATAAGTTAAGCCATGTAATTTGGCTTATTTTGGTACTATGTTTTGGTTGAATTAAGTGTTCAATTATGGTATGTTTTGGCAAGGTAATGATGGAATGAAATTATGCAAGTGAGGACTTGATATGTAGTTTTTAAATGAATGGATTATGCATGAAGTTAAATAGGTATTTGGGTATGCAATTGCTAGGTTTTGATATGAAAAATAATGTATTGAAATGGTTATCTTGGCTGCCTATTGAGTTGTAAAAATGTGGTCATTTTTGCTTGTGAATGCTTATGTTTATAGGGTGGTAAAATGGCTTTACAAATGGCCTATTTTTGTCCACACAGGTAGAGACAAGGGCGTGTGTCTTAGCCATATGCGACACATGGTCATGCTGCATGGTCGTGTGTCCCCTAAGGTACCCTTTCGAATTAAGTCAATATACCCTATAGGTTTGGCACGGCCTAGACACACGGGCCAGTCTCTTGGCTGTGTGTGACACACGGGCTGGCACTTAGGCATGTTGCCGGCCTTTTGACCTAAGTCAGTAAACTCTCTAGTTTTCCCACGGCCATGGCACATAGGAGTGTCCTCGGCCGTGTGACACAAGTCAGTATGTATGCCCTGTTTGCACACGATCTAAGACGCGGGTGTGTCTACTAGCTGTGTGAGGCACACGGCTTGTTCACACTGGCATGTGATATTTGAAATGTTGAATTTTTTCTAAGTTTCCAAAATTTTAATATGTTATCTATTTAGTCCCGAATGCATGTTTTAAGCTTCGTATGCTAAATTTAAGTACATATTGAATGTGAATGAATGATAGTTACTAAAATAAGATGATAATTGATAAATGGTTGTTCTGAACTGAGTTACAAGTCCAGTAATGCCTCTTAACCTATTCCGACAATGGTTATAGGTTAGGGGTGTTACATTTGTTGATATCAGAGCTACAGTTTAGTCGATTCTAGGACTAACATAGTGTATGTGAGTCTAACTATACTTGTCATACATAAAACTGTGATATTGTGATGACTTCTAACATTTTCAAATGTGTTTTTCTATAGTAATGGATCCCGAACGAGCTGTAGCGGATGATGTAAAAAGTAACGCGCCAGCTCCCGCTCAAAGGATAATGTCTACTGAATCTAGACCCGTGACAAGTAGCCATGGGGGTGAGGCTAAAGAAGCCTTCTTTCAGATATTGAAAGAGTGGTTCACACAGTACATTTGTACGAACCCAGCTGTTCAACAACCTCCACCCTACCTAACGTATTGATCCTCTACGATTAAATAGACCACCTATTGACAAGATACAGAAACATAGAGCTGAGGAATTCAGAGCCACTATTAGTGATGATCCTGAGAGAGCCGAGTTTTGGCTTGAAAACACGATTTGGGTATTCGATGAATTATCTTGCACACCTGAAGAATGTTTAAAATATGTAGTATCACTATTGAGAGACACTGTGTATCAGTGGTGGAATACCTTGGTATCTGTAGTCCACATGAAAGAGTCACTTGGGATTTCTTTCAAGTTGAATTTAGAAAGAAATACATCAACCAAAGATTCATCGATCAGAAAGGAAAAGAATTCCTTAAATTGAAGCAGGGTCATATGTTAGTCATAGAATATGAAAGAGAGCTTGTACGACTCAGCAAATATGCTCGTGAATGCATCTCTTCTGAAGCTATAATGTGTAAAAGATTTGAAGACGGATTGAATGAAGAAATCAGAGTGTTAGTCAGAATTCTTGAATTGAAAGAGTTTGTTGTTTTGTTTGATTGAGCTTGCAAAGCCGAAAAGCTTTACAAAGAGAAAAGAAAAGTCGATTCTTTGGCTAGAGATTCTAGAAAGAGATTTGTGGGCAAATGACATCAGTCGGCATCAAATAAATTTAGAGAATATCATCCTCGTTCTATGGCTTCTACGGGAATTTTGATTAGAGACAAACATGTGAGACATTTTAATTTTAAACCTCAAGTGACATCAGTTGCTAGTGTAGGTAGTATTAGAACTGCTAGACCTGAATGTAAACACTGCAATTAGAAGCATTATGGTGAATGTAGATTAGTGAGTGGAGCTTGCTTTAAATGTGGATCACTTGATCATTATCTCCGAGACTATCCAGAAATGTTTACAACTAATAGAGATCAACCAGTGAAAGTGAGTAACACGGCTTCTAGAGGGAGACCACCCGAAATACTATAAATACAAGTGGTAACCGAGGTGCTACAAGAGATTCGACTATGAGATCTGAGGCAGGAGCACCTGCCAGAGCTTATGCTATACGTGCACGGGAGGAGGCATCATCGCCATACGTTATTACCGGTACTTTTTCTCTTTTTGATACTAATATAGTTGCGTTGATAGATCCTGGATCAACCCATTCTTATATCTGTATGAATTTAGTGTTTAAAAAGAGTTTATATGTCGAGTCTATAAAATTTTTAATTAAAGTATCGAACCCCTTTGGCAAATCTCTTTTAGTTGATAAAATTTGTAAGAATTGTCCTCTGATGACTCGAGGTTACTGTTTTCTGGCTGACTTGATGCTTTTACCACTAGATGAGTCTGGTGTGATTCTGGGTATGGGCTGGCTGACTATGCATGATGCAGTTGTGAATTATAGACAGAAGATTATCGAATTGAAATGTCAAAATGGTGAGATTCTTCAAATTAAGTCTAATGATTCGAATGAATTACCTATTGTGATATCATCTGTGTTAGCTCAGAAATATTTCAAAAAGGGTTATGATGCATATCTTGCATATGTATTGGATACAAAAGTGTCTTAATCAAAGATTGAATCGATATATGTTCTTTGTGAGTTTTCAAATGTATTTCTAGAAGAATTATTAGGTTTGCCTCCGATCAGAGAAGTTGGATTTGGTATTGAATTAGTACCCAGAATAACACCGATATCGATAGCTCCATACAGAACGGCTCCAATAGAATTAAAAGAGTTAAAAGCTCAGTTGCAAGGATTGATAAATAGAGGTTTTGTACAACCGAGTTATTCTCCCTGGGGTGCACCGGTATTGTTCATGAAAAATAAAGATGGCACGATGAGAATGTGTATCGACTACAGATAGTTGAATAAAGTGACTATAAAGAACAAATACCCTCTACCGCAAATTGATGATTTATTTGATCAGTTGAAAGGGGCTACAGTATTTTCAAATATTGATTTGAGATCAGGTTACTATTAGTTGCGAGTCAAAGAGTCGAATGTGCCAAAAACCGTGTTCAGAACAAGTTATGGACATTATGAACTCCTTGTTATGCCCTTCGGTTTAACTAATGCTCCTGCCATTTTTATGGACTTGATGAACTGGATATTCAGACCGTATTTAGATAGATTTGTTGTTGTATTCAGTGAAGACATTCTGATCTATTCACGAGATGAATCTGAACATACTGAGCATTTCAGAATTGTGTTACAAACTCTACGTGGTAAAAAGTTATTTGTAAAGTTCAATAAATGTGAGTTTTGGCTCAAAGAGGTTGGATTTCTGGGGCACATTGTTTCAGCTGACAGTATTAGAGTTGACCTGAGCAAGATTTCTACAATTATTGATTAGAAACCTTCAAGAAATGTATCTGAAGTCTGTAGTTTTTTGGGCTTAGTGGGCTATTACCGAAGATTCATGAAAGGATTCTCAATGATTGCGACACTAATGACATGACTATTACAAAAAGAATTGAAGTTCGATTGGTCAAAAAAATGTCAGCAGAGTTTTGAATAATTGAAAGTAATGTTAATTGAAGCATCAGTTTTAGTACAACCTGAATCGGGTAAAGAGTTTGTGATATATAGTGATGCTTAGTTAAACGGACTGGGTTGTGTTTTGATGCAAGATGGAAAATTTATAGCTTATGCTTCTCGACAATTGAAACTGCATGAAAAGAATTATTCGACACATGACTTTGAGTTGGCTGCAATTGTGTTTGTGTTGAAGATTTGGCGACACTACTTATACGGTAAAAAATGCAACATTTATACAGATCACAAGAGCTTAAAACATCTGATGACATAGAAAGATTTGAATTTGCGACAATGAATATGGCCTGAGTTATTCAAAGATTATGACTTTGTGATTGATTATCACCCGGGAAAAGCTAATGTTGTTGCTGATGCCCTGAGTCAAAAATCTTTTTTTTGAATTACAAGCAATGAACTCCCAGTTGATGATTTGTGATGATAGGTCTATTTTAGCTGAGTTAAAAGCTAAACCGGTATTTCTTCAACAAATTTGTGAAGCTCAAAAAGATGACCGTGAATTATAAGCTAAACGAATTCAATGTGAGTCTATTTCTAATTCAGAATTTCATATAGGAACTGATGACTATTTAATGTTTCGAAATAGAATTTGTGTACCAAAAAATACAGAGCTTATTCAAAAAATTTTGCATGAAGCACACAGTAGTCGTTTCTCAGTTCATTCGGATAGTACTAAGATGTACTGGTGGTTAGGTATGAAACGGGATATCTTAGAGTTTGTATCGAAATGTTTAATATGTTAGCAAGTCAAAGCTGGACATCAAGTACCATCGGGTTTGCTACAGCCTGTATTGATTCTTGAGTGGAAATGGGATAAAGTTACAATGGATTTTGTGTCGAGATTGCCTCTAACTCCGAAAAAGAAAGATGCTATCTAGGTTGTCGTTGATCGACTAATGAAGTCTACTCATTTCATACTGAAACGTACAAATTACTCACTTGACAAATTTGTTGAATTGTACATTTTTGAAGTTCGGTTACACAGGGTGCCATTATCTATTATTTCTGATAGAGATCCGAGATTTACGTCACGATTTTGGAAGAAATTGCAAGAGGCTCTGGGAATAAAGTAGAATTTTAGTATTGCTTTTCATCTTCAGACTGATGGAAAGACCAAGAGACTTATTCAAATTTTTGAAGACATGTTGAGATGTTATATTTTAGAGTTTAAAGGCAGTTGGGAAAAATACTTACCATTGATTGAATTCACATACAACAACAGTTTCCAAATGAGTATAAAGATGGCACCGTACGAAGCTTTCTATGGTCCCAAATGTCGAACTCCTCTATACTGGATAGAATTGGGTGAGAAAAATATTAACAGGGTTGAATTAATCAGAGAAACTGAAGAAAAAGTGAAAACGATTTGCGACAGTTTAAAAGCAGCTTCAGATCGACAGAAATCCTATGCAGATTTGAAACGTAGAGAGATTGAATTTCAAGTCGGTGTAATAGCCCGGTTTAGACCCTAGTTGGAATAGTAGTTTTGGGACCACAAATCAGAGTCAGAAAAATATTTTAATATTATATTCCATGCTTAAAGTATATGAATTGATATGTGTGAAATTTTTGTATGAAAATTTTATTGTTTGAGTGTCGATTTGTGAAAAAGGACTTAATCGCGTAAAATGCAAAAGTGACTTGCTAATTGTTAAAGTGCTATATTGCTAAGCCTTTTATTATGTGGGGCCTTATGTTGTAATTTAGCAATTGAACATAAGCATGGACGATTATGGACATTGATTATAAAGTTATCATGTTAATTTATAAAGGTTAAAAAGGTAAATTATGAATAATATGTATTATAATAAAACATAAATTAAAGTGCCATGCTTTTGTTCATTATTTTGACCAAAATTAGTAAAGAATAAGAAAGAAAACAAGCAAGCTAGGTTCGATCATGGCTATCTTTGATTAAGGTATGTTAGTTGATCGGTTTTTTATAATATTTACATTTTTGATATCGTTGCTTTGTGTTTTACCAAGCCCATGCCTCAATTTTAGAATTTGATGATGATTTTGAGTTATTCCATTATTGATTTTGTGATTTTTTAAATGCTAATTGATGAAATATAGAAGCTTGATGATAGATAAATATGTTCTGTATTGGAATTTTTGATGAATTTGAGTAATTTGGGCTAAATTGTAAATTTTATAAATTAAGGGGTTAAAATGTGAAATAAATGAAAGAAATGGGTTGCTAGGGACCTTAGTGAAATTCGACCAAGCATCGGTGTGGTCAAATTTTGAATTTTTTTGTGTTCTGTGAAATAGGGACTAAATTGCAAAAAATGTGAAATGTCAGGGGCAAAAGTCTAATTTTCCCATTTATGGTTTTTTAGACGAATTTGATTGAACAAATGATTAAATAAGTTTCATTTGTATTGAATTAGATCAAGAAATAAGGAAATCGAATTTGGATCGAGGAAAGTCGAAAATTATCAAATAGTCGTTCCGGTCCGTTCGTGTTACTACAAGGTAAGTTCATAAGTAAATAAATGTTGTTAAATTGAAATGTATGTGCATTATATGTGCTGAATTTAGTTGTAAAGAAATATATATATATGTAATGCCAAATTGAATCAAGCTTTGGAGAATCTATTCTGATCATGGATTGTTCGAATAGGTGAAATTGAGAAAGTTCTGATAATGTGAAAACATCTGAAAAGCCCCTACGAACCATAGGAATAGTTAGGATACATATGTCATGACATAGGATTTCAATATGTGTTATCGTGTAAGACCACGTCTGGGACGTTGGCATCAATTTGTGATTTCTGTGTAAGACCATGTCTGGGACATTGGCATCATATATGATTTTGTGTAAGACACTGTCTGGGATAGTGGCATCGATATTTGATTACATGTAAGACCAAGTCTGCGACGTTGACATTGTACGAGCTTATGTGTTATCCGAGTATCCTTATTGATTCCTAACGGTTCAACAGGCATTCTGATAAATGAATAACTATGTGAAATTGTATCCTATTCAGGTACGTGTGATTTGTTATGAAATTCAAAAATGAAAGGTGAGTATGTATCATATGAGCATATGTGAACTATATGACAACGAATGATATGAATGTGTGATATCCTGAATTAGGGCCTAATCAGAATAGTGGTTTCAGGACTACAAATCCGAGAGAGAAATAATTATTTTATAATTATTTTGAGGTCTATGATATGATTGCATGATTGTGTAAAAATTTCGTGAAGAAATTCTATGCATAAAGTGATTAATTTGAAATTAGGGACTAAATTGAATAAGTTGCAAAACTTGCATTTTAGAAGTTTTTAGTATGAAATTGCTTTAGAATATTAATTAGGAGGTCTTAAATAGCAATTTGACCAATTTTTAAGTTTTGGAAAAAAATTGGACATGGATGGAAATTTTGAAAGTTTAGTAATGAAGGGTATTTTAGTCATTTGGAAATTAAAAGATTAAAAAAAGAAAAAAGATGGCAAAATATGTCCATCTTCTCCATTAGGACGAAATTTCAAGGGTTCTCCATAGTTAGGGTTTGTTTTAAGCTTCCAAGCTCCATAGTAAGTGATTCCAAGCCTCGTTTTTAATGTTCTTTACGTTTTTGGAGTCCCGGTAACTTGATTTAGCTTATGCTAGCAATAATTCAACCTAGGGTTCATATTTGGAAAAATACCCATAGGTGAAATTTGTGTATTTTTGTGTTTTATGATAGAATATGAGGTTTTAAATTATGCTAGACAACTTGTGCTACTCGGTTTTAAGTGAAAACGAGTAAAAGGGCTTAATCGGTAAAAATACCTAATATTCATAAGTACATGTTAGAGTGTGAATTTGATGTTTCTATAGAAGGGAAAAATGATCACCATGTCATAAAACATAATAAAATAGGATGAGGTTTAATTTACGAGCCTTGGGGCAAAAGTGTAAATATGTGAAAGTTTAGGGGCAAAATGATAATTTTGCCAAAGTCTGTATTTGGGGCTATTTTGATGAATGTATGTATTAAATAAGACTAATTTGGTATTATAGATCAAGATAAACAAGATTCAAGTCGTGATCGAGGGAAAAATAAAGTTTACGAGGAATAGGCTTGATTGCTAATATTTTGTATCGAGGTAAGTTCATGTGTAAATAAGGTAACATAATTTTTATTTTAAGTGATTTAATGTTATTTATATGATATGATACTTATTATCATGAAATATTATGTTTTGTGAATTATTATTTTGTAATATGCAAATTATGTGAACAACTTGATAAGTATGAGATTCTAGCAAGTATCGGTTTCTACATTTCGAAGAAGGCGATCAAAATGTGTAATTGAGAAGAATCCCGTTTGAACCTTGGGAATAGATTAGAATACAAGTGACATGTCACTAGGATGGTTGGGCATCCGAACTCGTTGAGTTGAGTCCGAGTTCACTTATGGATGCGAACACCCGAGCTCGTTGAGTTGAGTCCGAGTTCGCTTATGGGCGGGTTACATGGTAGCTTGGCTACATATGTGGCACTTATGTACAAACTTTCCGTGGATTCGAATTATATTCCGATGTATTCAACGGGTGAATTTTAAGAGAATAGGGAGAATGCCTAAAACGAAGGTGACATGTTGGTAAGTGTGGTAAATGAGAAATTTTGACAGGTATGATGAAAACTTAGCATGATATTAAATGCAAATGTAACATGAATGTCTTGGTGTTGTTTATGCAAATGATGTTTTTATGTGGAATTGCATGATTATGTTACTTACTATTTGCATGTGAACTTACTAAGCATTTATGCTTACTCCTTCCTTTTCCTTCATTGAAGTTTTGACAAACCGGCTTGAGAATTGGGATAGGTCGAAGACTCGTTCACACTATCCGAAGGCCTAAATTGGTAAAATGGCTTGTGTATCTTGAATGTGGCATGTATGGCAAAATACTCACTTTGTGTAAATGATCTTATGATATGATTATGCTTTGGCAAGAAAAGAGTTTGTGAATGATTAGCCATTGGAATGGCCAATCTAAATCATATTTGATACCATGTATGTTTAAAATGCTATTTAGTCCATGAAAATTTATAGTTAAGTAAAATTTGCTATAAAACAGAATATTGCTGCAGCAATAACGTGAAATTAAAAAATCACTAAAAATAGTAGAAATGGACTTAAATGATGAATAAGTTATAGAATCGAATCTTAATGAGTCTATTTTCATATGGATGGAACAAAACAGGTATATGAATGATATTCTATGAGATGTTTAAATTTTTGTGAAATAGGGCCAAAGCGATTTCTGGATCCCCTGTTCTGACTTTGGAAATTCACCCTAAATTGTATAAAAATAATTAGAAGTCATTCTTTATATGCACAGATTCCTTATAGAGTCTAGTTTTAAATGAAACAAACGACATAGTCATTTAAACTCTGTACAGGGAGATATCTGATTCGTAATACATAGAGGTCAGAGTAGTTGTACCCTAAAACAGGGGAGACTTTAACTAATAAACTGTACTAATTGGCCCGACCAAAAATTCTAGAAAAATATTAGTAAATAGATATATGAGTCTAGTTCAGGGAAAATTTATGGAATTGGATTTTGTGTTTTGGAACTTGAGATATGAATTTTTAAGTGACTGTGATGCAGTTAGCCAGCTTGTCTGGAAATTTTAAAAATAAATTGTTTAAGCTGTTTAATTGATGAAATTATGTTTAGTAACACCTCGTGCTCAACTCCGGCGACGGTCTCGGGTACGGGGTGTTACAGAATGTATATAAATGAACGATGTGTTATATATGCTCATTATATGAAATTTTGGTTCTATGTTTCGGACATGAGATTTATGAAATATGAAACATGGCTTTGATGTATGATTTCTTGGTTCAAAAACTTGAATAGATAATGAAATTAAAATGGTTCAGTTGGCTATATGGTTCATATTTGCAAATTTGGCTTATGTGAATAAGGGAATTATGGATGTTCGAGTTTGGAAATGTTCATAAAGAAGTTGATATAACCTTATGTATGATTTGAAATAAGTGAACATAGTTTGATTGGCGATGTAATGAATATGTGCGAGCTTGACTTATATGATTGAGTTAATGGTTGTTATTCGAATTTGAAACCATGGTTATACGTTCATTGATAAATAAGATAAGTGGAGTTATTTAATGTGGTTATATGAATTTACGAGTATAATAAATGTATATATCATTGAGATTTGATAAATTCAGTTTAGTGGTATTGGTTTATTGATATTATTGAAATGATTTATTTGCTTATGGCTTACTAAGCATTCAAAGCTTACTCTGTGTGTTTTTCCATGTCTATAAAGTTTCAGAGACTTGCTCGGGTTGGAAGTTGTAGGAGACGTCATCACACTATCCTGTTATCGCTTCGGTAAATAAAAGCTTTGAGTTTTGGTTATGTGGCATGTATAGGCTAGTTTTGAGATGGTTCATTTTGATTTGAGTATATATATAGCCATGCAGAAATGGCTTAATTATGATGCTAATATTGTGTATATTTGGTTATGTATTGAGCTTATTTTGGAAAGTATGATTCATGGGTTATGTATGGTGTATTTTTTATATGATTTGGCTTGAGCATTGAGGTGAAATATTGGATGTATTTTCGACTTATGGTTCACATTCCTATAGGTAAAATGATGAGTATAACATTGATGATGCATTAATTATTTGAATATGGTTTGAAAAGGAAAATAATGTGATATATTTAGATATATATATATATATATGTATGTTTGTTTATGGAAAAAGTGAAATGGTCATTTTGGTATGTTCATAATTGGAATTTGGAAATGTTTAGCTTGTGATTTTAATATGCTTTGATATAGAGAATGAGCATGAAATTGGTTGATGATATTCTGGACTGATTAATACATGTTTGGAATTGAATTTGGCTGAAAATGTTGCATATATGATGCTTGATTTTGGAATTGTAGGGAGGACCCAAATGGGTGGCATATTGGCCTTGTATGTAACACCTCAAACCCGACCTATAACCAACCGCTACACTCTAGCCGTACCATCCCTACACTCCATGTGGGGAATAGCTCAACCCGCCCAGCCTTACACTCCACAGTTGCAGCATTGCTGCTCAGATATCAGTAAGTTGAGGCAAAGCCTCCAATATGTGGACAAACCATTTCAGTATTTTCTCCATCAATAACCCAGTCCCATGCATCAGATAATAATAACATGGCATGCAGTAAATAGTAACAGTCAAACATGCATTCAGGTCAACCTTAACCCTAGGGGTATATCAGTAATTTTACTCCTAGGGGTAAATCTGTAAATTTTCCACCTATAAAGGTATTTCAGTAATTTTATCCGTTTTAAGGGTTCTCATGAATAATACGATCCTTACTAGCCCATTTTTCATCACAGTAATTTATTTATCTCAAATTCACAATTTTAGCCGTTGGGCCCTAAAACCCCTAATGGGCCCTACAGTGTCCACTAGCAATTTAAGCCCATTTAATTCAAGTCTTATGACCAATTTACCAGTTTAAGCAGTTTTGATTCTACAGTCTAACAGAACATACTTATTGCCTACTTTTTTTAATTATTTTACCCGTATGGGCCTGTAAGCCCATTGGGCCCAATTTTAGCCTATCGAGGCCCAATAACCGAAGTGCACGAAATTTCACACACGACTAACTTACCACTTTGCGATTTCAGATCAAATGATTTCTAAACGTCTTGTGAGCACTCGCACACTCACAAGCCCACGAAATGTCAGAATTTCGGCATTTTGACTTTTACCGAATTGAACTATGAGAAGGTGTTCGATACACACCTGTTTCGCGACGACTGCCACTGAGATCCCTTACGATGTCCTACAATTGATTACCACAATTCTTAGATTGCAAACCACAATAACCAATCCCAATATTCACCTACCATATTCGAACCATGCCCCTAAAGCCTTTAGAATCTTACCTTTTTGCTGAAAACCGATGACTAGATCTAAGTCTAGTTGTTCCAAAGATCCAAGCCTTTGATCCAACCTCTAGAAGACACTAAACACCAAAAGAAATCGTCGGTTAAAGACCCTTAAAGCCCTATGCCCAAATAGACAGCCTCCCTAGATTTTAGGGACTTCAGCGTTTTCTAAATTATAAAATAAGACTACATCTGAGGTGATGAGCACTTACCACTTATTCCTCTTTGATTTCTACGCAGATCTGATGCAGATCTATCCTCTAAACGATAGTAGAACTCGAATCCAGGAGATCTGAAGTTTCGGCTATAAGTCCCTAAATCTATGGTACTTTGGCTTTTTAAGTGATGAAGAAGATGACGATTTGAGGCTATAACTTTGAAGTAATGTTGCCGACAGATACTAAGGGTTTAGAGAAGATGAAAGTTAATCAAAAAGGAACAAAAATAACTGAAGGATTTTGGCTTGGAGAAATCGGCACAAGAAGTGAGTTTTCGGGATTTCGGCTTTTATGGCGATTGGCTATGAAGGTTTTATGGAGGATGGGATCGATAGAGGAGGTGAGTAAGGTGATCAGAAGGTTTCGGCTAGAAGAAAAAGCAAAATGGAAGAAAGAAAATGGAGGAAAAAGAGAGGAAGAAGAACTCAGCACCAAGGAGAAGGAATTTGCATTTTCGGCTTTTGTGAGAACTTAGAAAGGATGAATGACAGTGAAAGCTTTCAGGTGGCTAACCCTAATTCTCCAAGACAGAAAAAGAAAAGAACCTAACCCTAATATCAACTAAAACAATCGGCCCAACCTCCCTAAGGCCCTTGCCGAAATTCACTTAAGTGATCACATGCCCGACACATGCCTAAAATTAAAGAGTAACAGTATGCCTACCTTGCAACTTGAACCCTGGACCTTTAATTCCTTCCCAGGCGCCATTTTTTTTAGGAACTTAGTGGCGCCACCTTGCCACTTTACCAAGGCCTTATTTGCGTCATAATTTACGAAGTTCTTCTTAAAAACCCACTTAACCAAGTCTCATATTCACTTAAAATCCAACCTTGATATTTTACCGCGTTTAACTTAGGCTTGGGCCCTCTAAAGGCCCACTAACACATTTAAATGCAATTCCAATATTCAAAACACCAAAATTTTAAAATTTACCTAAAATCACAGAAACCCGAAAAATCCCGAAAATCAGGGTGTTACAACTCTTACCCCCTTAAAGAAATTTCGGCCTCAAAATTTACCTGATCCAAATAATTGAGGGTATTGTTGATGCATAGTCTCTTCTGACTCCCAAGTAGCCTCTTCCCTTCCATGATTGTGCCATAGTACTTTCACAAACGGAACCGACTTCCTTCTTAAAACTTTAACCTCTCGATCTAAAATTTGCACAGGTTCCTCCTCAAAGGTCAAATTAGTCTTTACTTCAATCTCCTCTACTAGCACAACATGTGAAGGATCCGATCGATATCGTCTCAACATGGACACATGAAAGACGTCATGGATTCTCTCCAACTCTGGTGGTAACTCTAACTGACATGCTACTGGCCCTACCCGATAAGGCCCTATAAACCGCGGACTCAGTTTGCCTTTCCTGCCGAACCTCAAGATCTTCTTCCAAGGTGAAACCTTTAAGAAAACGATATCCCTAACAGCGAAATCAATCTCCTTACGCTTTAGATTTGCATACGACTTCTACCTATCAGATGCCTCATTTAATCGATCTCTTATCAACTTAACCTTACTTTCAGTATCTGCCACTAATTCCGGTCCAAGCACTTGTCATTCACCCAACTCTGTCCAACACGTAGGCGTACGACATCTTCGCCCATAAAGTGCCTCATATGGAGCCATCTGAATACTTGCTTGGTAGCTATTATTGTACGCAAACTCCGCCAATGGTAAGTAGTCCTCCCAACTACCACGAAAATCAATGATACAACCTCTTAACATATCCTCCAAAAATTGAATAACCCTTTCCGACTGTCCATCTGTCTGAGGGTGAAAAGCAGCACTGAAATCCAATCGTGTACCCAACGCCTCCTGCAACTTCTGCCAGAATCGAGATGTAAACCTAGGGTCTCAATCAGAAATAATCGACACTGGCACCCCATGCAGTCGCACTATCTCCGCCACATACAACTTGGTCAACTTTTGCAGTGAGTAATTAGTACGAACAGGTATGAAATGGGAAGATTTCGTTAACCTATCCATAATTACCCACACAAAGTCTTTCTTGGTGGGTGTCAAAGGTAGCCCACTCACAAAGTCCATAGTTACTCTCTCCCACTTCCATAGTGGAATTTTCCCCTGTTGCAGTAATTCAGAAGGCAATTGGTGCTCGGCCTTAACTCGCTGGCACGTCAGACATTTCCCAACAAATTCAGTCACCTCTCGTTTTAGTCTAGGCCACCAGTACACCTCTCGCAGGTCTCGATATAACTTATTCCTTCCAGGATGCGTAGCACAAGGTCCACCATGAGCCTCTTTTAGAATTGACCGCCTCAATTCAGGGTCCTTCGAAATACAAACTCTTTCACGAAAGCACAGAACTCCCTCAGTATTCAGTCCAAAATCCTCATTCTCACAGTTCTTAACTTGCCAAAACCGAAAACTAACGAATCATCCCTCAACTATTTTTCTTTAATCTGCTCAATCCAAGTAGGCCTCACTTGCAATTCTGCCAACAGACTTCCATCGTTGAACAGACTCAAACGTGCAAACAAGGCTCTCAAATCAGCAACAACCCTTTGACTCAAAGCATCAGCCACCACATTAGCCTTACCTGGGTGGTACTCAATCGAACAGTCGTAATCCTTAAGCAACTCTATCCATCTTCGTTGCCTAAGGTTTAACTCCTTTTGAGTCAATAGATACTTTAGGCTTTTATGGTCTGTGTATATAATACACTTTTCTCCATATAAGTAATGTCTCCAGATTTTCAACGCGAAGATCACTCCTGCTAGCTCTAAATCGTGCGTAGGGTAGTTCGCTTCATGAGGCTTAAGCTGTCGCGAAGCATAAGCGACCACCTTACCCTCTTGCATCAGTACGCATCCTAACCCCACATGCGACGCATCGTTATACACAGTGTAGTCCTTCCCAGACTCTGGTTGAATCAACACAGGTGCTTCAGTCAATACCTTTCTCAACTGGTCAAAAGCTTTTTGCTGTTTCTCAGTCCAGACAAATGTTACTCCTTTCCTTAATAGTTTCGTTAATGGTGCAGCAATCAGAGAAAATCCCTCTACAAACCTTTTGTAATAGCCTGCCAGACCCAGAAAACTCTGAATTTTCGATACTGACTTTGGTGGTTTCCATTCTAAAACTGCCCCAATTTTTCGAGGATCCACTCTAATTCCTTCAGCAGAAACCACATGACCTAGAAAATTCACTTCTCGCAACCAGAATTCACACTTACTAAACTTTGCATAAAGTTGCTTCTCTCTCAGCACTTGCAGCACAATACGTAGATGCTCATCATGCTTCTCCTCAGTTTCTGAATATACCAGAATATCATCGATAAAAACAACCATGAATCGGTCTAAGTAAGGTTGGAATACTTGATTCATCAGATCCATGAAAGCTGCAGGTGCGTTCGTCAATCCAAACGGTATAACCAGAAACTTGTAATGACCATATCGAGTTCTGAATGTTGTCTTATGAATATCCACTTCCTTTACCCTTAGTTGATGGTATCCAGATCGAAGGTCAATCTTGGAAAATACCGAAGCTCCTCTAAGTTGGTCAAATAGATTGTCAATTCTAGGCAGTGGGTATTTGTTCTTTATCGTCAGTTTGTTCAACTGGCGATAATCGATGCACATACGCATCGTCCCATCCTTTTTCTTCACAAACAGGACCGGTGCTCCCCATGGAGACACACTCGGCCTGATGAAGCCTCTATCCAACAACTCTTGTATTTGATCTTTCAGTTCCACTAACTCCTTTGGTGCTATCCTATAGGGTGTGATGGATACTGGAGCTATTCCAGGCAGCAAATCAATTCCAAACTCGACTTCTCGATTCGGAGGTAATCCAGGAAGCTCTTCTGGGAAAACATCTCAAAATTCTCTAACAGTTCTGACTGTCTCCACAGTTAGATCCTCAGTTTCAACTTGGCTTACTAAAGCCAAATATGCCTCACATCCCTTAGACATCAGTTTCTCAGCCCTCAAAGCCGACACTATATTGGACAAGTAATCTCTTCGTTCTCCAATAATCATTACCGCTTCATCCTCGACAGTCCTTAACACCATCCTCTTAGCTGCACAATCCAGAGTTGCCCTATGCTTGGTCAACCAGTCCATCCCTAGGATCAAATCGAATTCTCCGAACGGTAACTCCATCAAGTCTCCATAGAAAATCCTCCCTTGAGTCTCTAAAGGCACCTCCCTAAAGAGTTTCTCTACCTTAACCGAGTGACCTAAAGGACTTATCACAGTTACCCCACACACAGTCTCCTCAAAGTGTACACCCAATGCCCCAGAAATGTCACATGCAACATACGAATGAGTTGACCCGACATTTATCAGAGTAGTATAAGGTACGCCAGAGATCAAAAACGTACCAGTTATGACATCAGGTGTGTCACCCTCCTCGCAGCGACGAGCAGCATATACCAAAGCCGGTTGACGAGCCTCAGCATTAACAACACCCCTGCCAGGTGCCCCACGTCCACGGCCATTGCCACCGCGACCTTTTCCATGACTTTTCTTTCGGGCGGTCCACTCACGCGATTGCACACAGTTACACAACCCTTGTTCACCCACTTGAGTCCGGGCCGGCCTCCTAGGACAATCCCTGATCCTATGTTCCTTTGACCCACAACGAAGACAAGCCCTAGTATACTTCCAGCATTCCTCCAGATGCACTCTACCACAATCTCCATAAGCTTGTGGTCTAACTGTGTTCACCGAAACTGCTCGAACTGGTTCCTCCGTCCTAGCTCTCTTAACATTTCGATTTGTAGCACCACCGGTCCAAAGATCCTCCCCGATCGGTTTGATCCCTATCATGGTTCTTTCGTTCGGTTTGCTTTACCTCTTGGCTATCTTAGCCTTCTACTACCGTCAGCAAAAAATCGCGCTCTCTGAGCTATCAAGACCCTTAACTCATCCCCGAGGCCATCCTCAAAACGAACACTACGCTCATATTCGGTGGAGATAATGCCACTAGCGTACCGACTCAATCGCAGAAACTCTGCCTCATATTCAGCAACGGTCTTACCACCCTAAGTCAGGTTCAGGAATTCCTTTCTTCGTGCATCCACATAGCTAGCTCCGATATATTTCGCCTTGAAGGACTGCTTGAACAACTCCCATGTTACCTCTCTCACCGGGTACCTCTCTCTCAAAGATGATCCACCACCGATACGCCTCGTCCCCGCAAAGAACAACACCGTTCCTTTTAACTTCTGCTCCACTGAGCAGTCCAGGTCATCCATGATCCACTCCGTGGCTTCCAGCCAGTACTCAGCCACAATTGGGGCTACTCCAGATACGCCCCTAAAATCCTCTGCTCCGTTGGCCCGGAGTCGCTCAGAAATGGACCCCTTATTCATGGGCCCGACATTAGCTCCAGCCACCCTTTCCAAAACTCTTAACATGGCCTGGGACAGAGCGTCGTCCCCTGCGGCCCGATCATACGACCCATTATCATCCACCCGTGGTGGTCGTGCCTCACCAACTAGCATGTGTTCAGAAGACGAAGATCCAGCTTGAGTACTACCTCGGCCTCTACCACGGCCTCTTCCCCGAGTAGCTCTCGTACTCATATCGATTTATCTGTTTACGAATTTTATGACATTAGTTTACTGTTTCAATTGTTAATTACAGAATATCTTATGAACAGATAAAGTTTCAGAGTTGTTCTCGCGCAATCGCAATTTAGCTACTGTCTCAGTTTCCTAAGGCTTAGTTTACCCTACAATCTCAATTTTGTAGCCTTAATACTACCTTATCCATAGTACTATATCTAAGGCTCAGTACTATCTACAGTATTATTTTTAGTACAGTACAGTATATATAGAGAGTAGAAAGATACTTACAGACTTGGTGCCGGGGGTTCAGTGTGCCACCTCATCAGATTTCGAACAAACTCAAAAGATTTAGGCTTTTTTTTAAATTCATTTCTCAAACATTTGAGTTAAAGAAAAATAGTTTGGAAATTATCTCCTTTAAAAAGAAAATTTGTTTTCAAAAGTCAGATTTTTCCAAAAATACCCTCTTTGGGCTAAAAGTTTTGAAAACCTTTTTGGACTCGATCCACGGCTGAGTTGTTGCAACCTGGCTCTGATACCACTAAATGTAACACCCCAAACTCGGCCTATAACCAACCGCTACACTCTACCCGTACCAACCCTACACTCCATGTGGGGAATAGCTCAACCCATACAAATGACCTACACTCCGGTTGTAGCATTCTTGCCGCCGAGATATCGATAAGTTGAGGCAAAGCCTCCAAAGAGGTATGAACAAACCATTTCAGTACTTCCTCCATCAATAACCCAGTCCCATGCATCATATAATAATAACATGGCATGCAATAAATAGTAACAGTCAAACATGCATTCAGGTCAACCTTAACCCTGTGGTATATCAAGTAATTTTACTCCTAGGGGTAAATCAGAAATTTTCCACCTATAAAGGTATTTCAGTAATTTTATCCGTTTTAAGGGTTCTCATGAGTAGTACGGTCCTTACTAGCCCATTTGTCATCATAGTAATTTATTTATCTCAATTTCACAATTTTAGCCATTAGGCCTTAAAACCCCTAATGGGCCCTACAGTGTCCACTAGCAATTTAAGCCCATTTAATTCAAGTCTTATGACCAATTTACCAATTTAAGCAATTTTGATTCTACAGTCTAACAGAACATACTTATTGACTTTTTTTTAATTATTTTACCCGTATGGGCCCGTAAGCCCATTGGGCCCAATTTTAGCCTATCGAGGCCCAATTACCGAAGTGCACGAAATTTCACACACGACTAACTTACCACTTTGCGATTTCAGATCAAATGATTTCTAAACATCTTGGGAGCACTCACACACTCACAAGCCCACGAAATGCCAGAATTTCGACATTTCAGCTTTTGCCGAATTGAACTATGAGAGAGTGTTCGATACACACCTGTTTCGCGACGACTGCAACTGAGATCCCTTATGATGTCCTACAATTGATTACCACAATTCTTACATTGTAAACCACAATAACCAATCCCAATATTCACCTACCATATTCGAACCATGCCCCTAAAGCCTTTAGAATCTTACCTTTTTTACAGAAAATCGATGACTAGATCTAAGTCTAGTTGTTCCAAAGATCCAAGCCTTTGATCCAACCTCTAGAAGACACTAAACACCAAAAGAAATCGTCAGTTAAAGACCCTTAAAGCCCTATGACCAAATCGACAGCCTCCCTAGATTTTAGGGACTTCGGCTTTTTCTAAATTGTAAAATAAGACTAAATCTGAGGTGATGAGCACTTACCACTTATTCCTCTTTGATTTCTATGCAGATCTGATGCAGATCTATCCTCTAAACTATAGTAGAACTCAAATCCAGGAGATCTGAAGTTTCAGCTATAAGTCCCTAAATCTATGGTACTTTGGCTTTTTAAGTGATGAAGAAGATGACGATTTGAGACTATAACTTTGAAGTAATGTTGCCGACAGATACTAAGGGTTTAGAGAAGATGAAAGTTAATAAAAAAGGAACAAAAATAACTGAAGGATTTTGGCTTGAAGAAATCGGCACAAGAAGTGAGTTTTTGGGATTTCGGCTTTTATGGCGATCGGCTATGAAGGTTTTGTGGAGGATGGGATCGATAGAGGAGGTGAGTAAGGTGATCAGAAGGTTTTGGCTAGAAGAAAAAGCAAAAAGGAAGAAAGTAAATGGAGGAAAAAGAGAGGAAGAAGAACTCGGCACCAAGGAGAAGGAATTTGCGTTTTCGGCTTTTGTGAGAACTCAGAAAGGATGAATGACAGTGAAAGCTTTCAGGTGGCTAACCTTAATTCTCCAAGACAGAAAAAGAAAAGAACCTAACCCTAATATCAACTAAAACAATCGGCCCAACCTCCCTAAGGCCCTTGCTGAAATTCACTTAAGTGATCACATGCCCGGCACATGCCTAAAATTAAAAAGTAACAGTAGGCCTACCTTGCAACTTGAACCCTGGACCTTTAATTCCTTCCCAGGCGCCATTTTTTTTAGGAACTTAGTGGTGCCACCTTGCCACTTTACCAAGGCCTTATTTACGTCGTAATTTACGAAGTTCTTCTTAAAAACCCACTTAACCAAGTCTCATATTCACTTAAAATCCAACATTGATATTTTACCGCGTTTAACTTAGGCTTGGGCCTTCTAAAGGCCCACTAACACATTTAAACGCAATTCCAATATTCAGTACACCAAAATTTCAAAATTTACCTAAAATCATAGAAACCCAAAAAATCCCGAAAATCAGGGTGTTACATTGTAAATGGCCTATTTTTGCCCACACGAGCAGGAAAACAGGTGTGTGTCTCTGCCGTATTGCTCAACGGCCATTTTGAAATGAGCTTGGGCAGATCACACGGTCGAGCACACACGGGCGTGTGCCAGGCCGTGTGGCCAAGTTAGTTTTGACCACGGGCTAGACACACGGGCGTGTCTTGTGGCCGTGTGGATAAGTCAGTATGTATGCCTTGTTTCGCCACGGACTGGACACTCGGGCGTGTTTAATACCGTGTGAGGTACACGGCCTGCTCACACGGGCGTGTGACCTTTATAACTTTGAAAAATGTTTAAGTTTCAAAAAATTTTGTATGTGTTCAGTTTAGTCCCGACCTCTTCCTAATACATGTTTAAGGTCTCGTTGACCTAAGAAAAAGGGACTTTATGTTGATGTTTGATTATAATGCTATGATGTTTATGAAACAAATGCGAAATGTTTCGATATGTCCAGTAATGCCTCTTAACCCTAGTCCGACAACGGATACTGGTTAGGGGTGTTACAGTCAGAGACAGAGTGTTTCTAAAAGTGTCACGGTGGAAAAAGATTCTTCGATTTGGCTGTAACGGAAAATTAAGTCTGCTATTCATCGGGCTGTATGAGATTATTGGGAGAATAGGGCCTGTAACATATCGACTTGCTTTACCGTCAAAACTTGAAATGATCCATAATGTTTTTCATGTTTCTATGTTATGTCGTTATAGATCCGATCCGTCACATGTGATCTCTCCGATAGATGTTGAAATTTAACCTGTATGTCATATAACAAAGAACCGATCTGGATTTTAGCTCGTGAAATCAAAAAATTAAGAAATAAATGCATAGCCTTGGTAAAGTTTCTTTGGCATAAACATAGGATCGAGGAAGCTACGTGGGAACCCGAGGAAGCTATACAAAAATAGTACCCTAACCTTTTCACCGGTAAGATTTTCGGGGACGAAAATCCCTAAGGGGGGAGAGTTGTAACAGCCCGTTTTTACATCAAATCAGAATAGTGGTTTTGGGACCACAAATCCAAAGTCAAAATATTTATTTTATTATTTTAATAAGGTCTACAGCATGATAGATTAATTATGTGAAAGTTTCGTAAAGAAATTTTACCGTTTAAATGCTTAATTTTGTAAAAAAGAATTAAATCGCATAAAGCGTAAAACTTGTGTGCTATTAGTTTAATGCGCCTAATAGCTATGGTTTAGTAAATTAAAGGTCCTTATAATGTTATTATACCAAGATTAAGGTTAGTGGACATTTATGTTCGTGATTTAAGTTATTTATAAGTTATAATTATAAGGTTAATATAGTAATTTATGTATTAAGTTAATAATAATAAAACAAAACCAAAATCATATTATTTCATTCATCATCTTGCCAAAAATTGAGAAGAAAGAATAGCAAACTTAGGTTTTCATTCGGCCAAGCTTCAATTGTTAATTAAGGTACGGCTTTTACTCAGTTTTTAATGATTTCTACGTTTTTGAGCTCGTTCCAGTTTATTCTAGCTAGCCACCTTAATTTTTGAATTTTTTCATGATTTTGTAAATTTCCATTATTGAATACTTGAGTTCTTTGATGTTTAATGATAGATTATAGAAGTTTGATGATTGTTTTACATGTTTTGTAAAGTGATTTTTGACAAAAATGTCAAATAGGAATTTAATTGAGAAAATGTAAAATTATGTGGTTAAAAGTATGAAATAATGAAAGATATGGGCTGCTAAAAGTCCCTATGGAATTCGGCTATCATGGGTTATGGCCTAATTGTGCAATTTTACATTTTTATGTGTTAAGGACTAAATTACAAAGTAGTCAAAAGTTTAGGGGTAAAATTATAAATTATCCAAAATGAATGTTTTAGGCTAAATTGAATTGAATGAAAGTTTGAATTAGTTAATTTGATATCATATAGATCAAGATAAGCAAATACCGGAACTAGATCGGGGAAAACGAAAAGTGGACAAATAGCCAATAGTTTTATCCGAGGATACGAGGTAAGTTCGTATAATTAGAATTGAACTTATATATATATATTTAAAAATATTTGGAATGAATATTTGTAATTGAGTAATTGATATACTTGAAATACAAATGCTTTATTGATATATTATATTTGTTACCGAGCCCGTTTGAACTGTATGAATTCATAGGATACTAGTGACATGTCACTAGGGTTATCGTTTTGGTCGAGCTTCTACATTTGTTGCGGACTCACTGCAACTTGTATGAGCTTATCGATATATCAGCTCGTAAGAGCTTACTGTTTTCAGCTTATTAGAGCTTACCGTTGTAGCTCAATAGAGCTTATTGTTCATTAGCTCGGGAGGAGCTTACCGATCCTGGCTCGAAAGAGCATAAATGATAATAAATTGACGAATTACTGATATTATTCACCCGAGTATCCTTTGAATTTCTAATAGGTTAATAATGTTATACGGGTGAATTACGGTTTATAAATGTTGTTAATGTTATACATGATATATGAATTTGGAATGATGCAAAACATTGTATTAATGGATGGTTTCATGTATTTTTACAATGACTACCATGTGATGAATACTTGTGATTAGATGTTTGTCAATTGAATTGGTTGCACTTTAATTATTGCTTTAATTATGTATAAATGGTAAGTTTAATTCTAATTTATACGGGCATACTAAGCTATAAAGCTTACTTTATTTCTTTTTCTATGTTTTATAGAGGCTCGTTAGCTCGCTCGTTCTGGACAAGTCGGAGTTGCACATCACACTATCCAATTTCCGATTGGTACTTTTGAACTTGTGAATATTGTAAATATGGCATGTATAGGCTAGTTAAAAAGATGATAGTTATGTTAATTGATATCATTATTTTGGTATGTTTTTGTGTATAAGTTAAGCCACGTGATTTGGCTTATTTTGGTACTATGTTTTGGTTGAATTAAGTGTTCAATTATGGCATGTTTTGGCAAGGTAATGATGGAATGAAATCATGCAAGTGAAGACTTGATATGTAGTTGTTAAAAGAATGGATTATGCATGAAGTTAAATAGGTATTTGGGTATGTAATTGTTAGGTTTTGATATGGCAAATAATGTGTATTGAAATGGTTATCTTGGCTGCCTATTGAGTTGTAAAAATGTGGTCATTTATGCTTGTGAATGCTTGTGTTTATAGGGTGGAAAAATGGCTTTACAAATGGCCTATTTTTGTCCACACGGGCAGAGACATGGGCATGTGTCTCAGCCATGTGCGACACACAGTCATGCTGCACGGCCGTGTGTCCCTTGGGGTACCCTTTCGAATTAAGTTAGTATACCCTACAGGTTTGGCACGGCCTAGACACACGAGTGTGTCTATTGGCCGTGTGTGACACACGGGCTGGCACATGGGCATGTGGCCGGCCGTGTGACCCAAGTCAGTAACCTCTCTAGTTTTCCCACGGCCATGGCACATGCGAGTGTCCTCGGCTGTGTGACACAAGTCAGTATGTATGCCCTGTTTGCACACGATCTAAGACACGGGTGTGTCTACTAGCTGTGTGAGGCACACAGGTTGTTCACACGGGCATGTGATATTTGAAATGTTAAAATTTTTCTAAGTTTCCAAAATTTTAATATGTTATCTATTTAGTCTCGAATGCATGTTTTAAGCTTCGTATGCTAAATTTAAGTACATATTGAATGTGAATGAATTATAGTTACTAAAATGAGATGTTGATAAATGATTGTTCTGAACTGAGTTACAAGTTCGGTAATGCCTCTTAACCTATTCCGGCGACGGTTACGGGTTAGGGGTGTTACAGTGTGACTTGGCCATGTGATCTCAATTTGTTCATGAGTTACAAGTCAGAGTGTACACGGGGTCAGGACACGGGCGTGTGTGACCACACGGCCTGCCCACACGGGCGTGTCCCATATCCACACGGGCATGTGACCCCTATATAGTTGAAAATCTTCTAAAGTTCTCGGCTTAGTCCCGAACCATTTCCAAAGCATGTTTTGGGACTCGTAAGCTCGTATTAGGGACTTTATGATTTATTACAATTGTTTTTTATTTGGATGCAAATTTATGGGTTGGAATTGTACGATTGTTGGTTATGTGAGTCCGGTAATACCTCGTACCCTGTCCCGACGTTGAATATTGGTAAGGGGTGTTATAGGTAGAGAGGGGTTTATATAATGGTGAATTAAGGCAACCTTGTAGTAAAAATTTAGCTACAAAGGTGACTTGGGAGACAAGGTAAAAATCTAAGCATAAGTTGGCGAAAAAATTAGGGTTTTTGGGAACCCTTTGGACTATAATGTGGGGTAAATTTTTCCTCCTTAGTGTTTTAGGCCTTGAGCCCAAACTATATTTACAAACTAGATTGCTTAAAATAAAATAAAATGATTAGTACTTGGGCCAATTTGACACCATTATTAAACACAAACAAATAAAATTAACATTAAAAACATAAATTAAATTGAAAATAAAAATAAAAATTTTGCAGTTAATTAGAAAATTTCTTCTCAAAAGATTATATTAAATTGATTCCTAGGAAAGGTTGAAGAGGTCACAAGTGGTCCCGCTTAAGTTCCAATCTCCTTAGAAAAATCAATTAAATGTACTAATTTAAAAAAATCTAACTATTTAATAAAAGGTAAGATTATGAAAAATTAAGGGTCTACTAATTTGAATGAGGTTTTAACTCGTTCAACTTCACCATCCCAATAATGTTTGAGCCATTGACCATTAACTTTAAACGTACCTCCATGGTTGTCGTACAATTCAACAGCTCCATATGGATAAACTTTGTAGACAATATAAGGTTCTTTCCATCGGGATTTGAGCTTCCCAAGGAATAACCTTAGCCTCGAATTAAACAACAACACTTTTTGACATTCTTTAAATTCACGAGATTATATACGACTGTCATACCATCTCTTAAATTTTTCTTTACATATCTTGGCATTCTCGTATGAAAATAACCTCAACTATTCCAACTCATCAAGCTATAGCACCTTTCTCTCACCGGCTTACTTAGGATCCAAATTTAATTGTTTCAAGGCCTAGTGCGCTTTATTTTCCAATTCAAGTAGCAAATGACATGCCTTTCTAGAAACTAAACAATAAGGATTCATTCTTAAGGGTGTCTTAAAAGCAGTTTGATACGTCCATAGAGCATCATCAAGCCTTCGAGACCAATCTTTTCTACTAGGGCGCACTGATAAATCTAGAAATGAGTTACAATTCATGCCTTTATACTGGCTCAATTGTTTGTACTTAAGTGAACTTAGTTGCATTTTAGGATATTATTTTAGCATTTTTAAAACATTGCATAAGAAGCTTGGACGGTGCTTAAATATTATTATTTGCTACTTTTAATTTCCTGTGGTAGGGTTGTGTTTGGTGGTTTGACAGGTGCAGCTTGCGGAACAAGGAATAAAGGAGTGAAAGTTTGTCGATGCAAAGAGTTGGACATTTTGTCAACACAAATGCTATGGCAATGCCGAAAAGATTAGGTCAACACTCAACGCATACTAGTTTCAGCCCAACTATACTTGTACCAAAAAAATCTGCCAAAAAAAAAGGAGAAGATAGTTTTGGGTTTTTAGTTTTTATTTTATAAAAAAATTTAAAAAGAGGAGAAGATAAACATGGGTTGTTGGATTTATCCTAGGGAAAAAGCTATAAAAAGCCAAATGAGGAAACCCTAAAGGACGAACAAAAAAGAAAAGATCTTTAGACAAAAATAAAAGGTTACGACTGAGTAGAGACAAAAAGAGGAAGACAAAAGCAATCCCTCTCAGCCATCGTAGGACACTATGCTTCTGGAGTGTGAACTGGACACGTGAAAGCTGTATTTCCGAAGTCTTCCGTATTTCTTACTTTTTTCTACTGTGAATTGAATGATAAAAATAGTGTTGGATGTTATTTTGGTTTTGAATTTACCCATGAGCTAAATCTCATCGACTTGGGATTACATGATTAAACTTTTATTTTCTTTAATGGTTGAAGCATAGATTCAAATCAATTTACTGTTTCATTTATTTGTTTTATTTTTAATTGTATGCGTACAATCCCTAACATAAATGATTTTTCAGCATGCCCATAAACTAAATCTAATTCCGAAAAGGTTGGATTAGTTGGATCAAAATTGAATGATATGAACAAGTACTCGACCGATACTTGCAATAGACTCTAGACATAGAGCAGTGTTCATACAAAAGAAAAACAATGCAGGGTACCACATTAATTCCTATAGACACGGGCAAGGTAACTTGAGGTTTTTGCTCTCAAAATAAGTAGACCATTTTAGAACTCTTCTAAGCAGTAAACTGAGTATGATTTTGCCGAGGCATTATTGACAATAAGGGTAGATTCTTAGTAATCTCAACCTTCTAAATCAATATTGGATATCCTTTATTCCTTGCCATAGTATCTTTGCCACATTATTATTACTTCTTTATTTATTCATTTACATAATATTTGTAACAGCTCGATTTAGGGCCTAGTCAGAACAGTGGTCTCGGGACCACAAATTCGAAGTTAAAAATATTATTTTATTTTTATTTTTATTTTTATTTTTATTATCTAGCATGAATATATTAGTGCATGAAAAATTTGGTAAGTTAATTTTGATGTTTGTGAGCCCAATTGCGAAAAATGACTAAGTCGCATAAAGTGTAAAAGTCCTAAATTGATAGCTAAAGGTGTTATTTTGTAAGAGAATCAAAATTGGGGGATTTTAGAGGGCAATTAAACCCTATTAGAATAGCTTGGCCGGCCATGAGACAAGAATGGGTAATTGGTCAAAGGGTTAGGTTGGTTGATGTCATAATATGTATTTTAATAATACCCTAAAGCCTAGTATTCACCTTCTTCATCCATTTTCTCCACTTTGAGCAAAAATAAGCCATTGTTGGGATTTGAAAGCTTCAAAAATTTCAGCAACTTTAAGCCCTCTCAAGTAAGTGATTCCTATACCCTTTATTGATGATTTTTGCATTTTTGAGACCCTTGAAGCATGAGCTTTCAAATGAGGGGTCTATTTTGCTAAATGATTAAGAGTTTAGGGTTTTTCCATGATAACATTTAGGGTGTTTTCTAAAATTTTATGAAAGAGTATGAGTCTTGGGTATGTTAGAAACAATTTTTGTGAAAGGTGTTAACTTGAAAACACCTAAAAGGACCATTTTACATAAGTTGTACAATATATGATAAATGAGTGAAATAATGAGAATTTGGGCTGCTTCTAGTTATAAAATGTATTCGGCTATGCTTAAGATATGAGGAAATTCGATAAAAATTTATTTTTGGACCTAGGGGTAAAATAGTCATTTTATGAAATTCTAGGGGCGAAATGGGTATTTTGCCCAATTATGCATTGTCGAGTGTTTAGATTGTTGTGCTAATAGGATGAATGAATTTTGTTAATATAGATCCAGAGAAACGTGACTCGGGTCCTGATCGAGGTAAGAACAAAGTATACAAAGATTGAACTCGTTTTCATCATTTTGTGTCGAGGTAAATACATATGTAGATAATGTGTTATTAGAGTTTATTTTGAAATATATGGAATGATATATGTGTGTGTGTGTGTGTGTGTGTGTGTGTGTGTGTGTGTGTGTGTGTGTGTGTGTGTGTGTGTGTGTGTGTAATTACCCTATAGCATTCATGTGATCGAATGGCATCTATTACCATGATAGTGTAAATGGTGCGTTATGAGACTAAAGTACATTGTGAGCAAGTGAAATGCTACCCAGTTATGTAAGAAACCCCGTTGAATCCTAGATTTAGTATCGGATACAAAAAGGGGTCACCATGAGAATCGGAATGGTCTGAACTCATGAGAAATGTCTAAGTTCATGAGATGAATGAAATATGTAGCGTGGGTCCGGGTGCTGACCTAATGTACAGACCCGTGAGTACTTCAATGAGCGTACATTACATGATGACACTATGGGGTCCGGGCACTGACTCAATAAAAAGGCCCATGGGTAGCACGAAATGAGAGCACTTCATAGTGCATGGAAATTTTGACTACTAGACTTATAAGGCACTTTGGTATAAACTCCACGTGCATCCGTAAGTATCCCGAGCATTCTACGGGTAACTTGAAAACTTAATTAATGAGACCTCAATAAGGTATGTATACTGTAATTAGGATTTGAACTGAGCATGTGATGGGACGTAACGAGCATTTGTGAACAAAGTGAAGAATAGGATAAATAACTTTAAGTGAATTACATTTTTATTTTGAAGCATGATATGTCATCATTAGTATATGATTTACTCACACTTTATTTGCCTATATGTACTTACTAGGCTCCCAAGCTTACCCTCTTTCTTTTCCTTTCTTATAGTGCCATCAAAGTAGATCGAGGATTACCAGTCACGTAGGGAAAGCCAGTCACACTAATATTTTGAAGCCTCTCGGTATAGTTGAAATCTTCTATTTTGATTATGGCATGTATAGGACTTAAGTTTTTGAGTCTTGTGTTATGGTTGATTGGCCAAACATGTTGGTTTAATCTAATACTTGATTTATTTTGTTTAAGGTCTTGTGATTAAATGAAATATGGTTTATTGAGGTTGATTTGGTTGTTGATATAGTCTAGTATAGGTTTTGGATAATATTGTGTAGGTTGTGTAGGTAAGGGCGGCAAATAGGCTTGGTATATAGCCTTATTTTGCCCACACGGGTAGGCACACAGGCATGTGCCTTTGGCCGTGTGACATTTTGGGTATGCTGACGTCAGAAACAGAATACCAGGTTTTTGCACACAGGTTTTGAACACGGGCATGTTGAGGCTGTGTGAGAGACACGGGTCATGGACACGGGCGTGTGTCCAGGCCATGTGAAGTTTTCACTTGAATTATGAAAAATTTTGGAAATAAATTGGCCATACGATCAAGGGACCCGGGCGTGTCCCAAGCCACACAGGCGTGTGCCCTATAATCACACGGTCGTGTGGAGCCTTAAAGCATGAATTTTTTTCTTAAGTCCTCGGTTTGGTTCCTAAATACCCTGTATGTATGTTTGGGGCCTCTAAAGTTCGTATAAGGGTCTGTAACACCCCTTACCCGTGTTAGACGCTGAAACAGGGTACGAGGCATTACTGGACTTAATCACTAATCATCGTATAAAAATCGATTCATAATTTCACTCTAATTTAAAACTTTTTCAAACACATTCAAGATGTCCCTTAAAAAGAGCTTACAAGGCACATATCATGCTTTAATTCAACCACACACATAGGCAAGCATGCACATTCATAAATTGCATCATTTAATTAATAACATAATCAATACTATCTACATTAAATGACTTTATACAATAGAGACCTTCAAATAACATAGGTCAGTATTTTAGGCCAATTCCTAGCAACTTAGTAACAATTAAACGAGTCTCCATACATGCCAAAGACTTAAAAATACTTTAAAACCGTTATATATAGATCAATAGTTTGATAGTGTGATTTAACCTCCGGCGACCTCCAACTCGAGCTAACATCTAAGACACTATAGGAAAAAGGAAAGGAAGGGAGTAAGCATTATAGCTTAGTAAGTAAATATGTAAATATTAATATACATTATCATACTTTAAATGAAGTCACAATATGTTCCTGGAATATTACCATCACAAACACACACATACTTTCACTATTACAATCATAAACAGGTTCAAAATAAGCTGTCTAGCAGAGTACCAGAAGCTAAATTATTTATTTCTTGAGCTACAGAACTCCAAATTACAAACCGTTAATTTTTCATGAAAATATATTCATGTATATTTTTACCATAAAATTTTCAGAATTTTTGGTCTATCCAATTAGTATAGTTTATTCATTAAAGTTACCCCTGTTTCACTGCTCAACTGTTCTGACCACTCTTCACTACGAATAAATTTTCTCCTTGTAAAGAATTAAAAGGATGTTCTCGTTTATTTCATTTGAAACTAGACTCATTAAGGATTTCAAGAATATAAATTATATCCCCTAATTATTTTTGTACAATTTTTAATGATTTTTCCAAGTCAGAACAGGGGATCACATAGTCATTCTGAACCAGTCTCTCAAAAACTTAAATATCTCATAATATAGAATTCCTTTGCTTGCTCTGTTTTTGTTATATGAAAATAGACTTATTAAGCTTTAATTTTATATCTCATTCAGTCTCTGATTTAATTTCTAATATTTTTGGTAAATTTTTAGATTCACATCACTGCAACTATCCATAACAGTTTTATTGTCAATTTTGATCTTTCACACTTCAATTGTATTCATCACTTACCCATAACAATCTTTCCAATTTCCAATCACATATCGAGCATATTGCTCATAAGTTACACACGTATATACTTACACTTATCATCACAAAGTCATACACAATTTCATTTAATCAATTTCCCAGTTGAACGCTTCGGAATAATAACAGATACGCGATGGTATCGCACACAGCCCACCTTTAAAATCGAAGCTCTCTTGTATACATAGTGGCCTTCACTTAGCACCACTCATGTGACCTATCTCGATTGTACACATAATTTTGGCTCTCTTGTACACATGGTGAACACTTAGTACCACCCATGTGACCTAGCCAGTTCATCTCGTAGCTCTCTTGTCTACATGGTGTACACATAGTATCACCATGCGACCTAGCTACATCATAATGTCTCGTAACTCTCTTGTACACATGATGTGCGCTTAGCACCATACATGTGACCTAGCTACATACCATATGTATCATCCAATCTTTCCGAAGGTTCAACCGGGATTTCTCTCTCTTTCTAATACTTGATTCCATACTTCCAATAGTCAATTATGATTCAAAAATCAGCTACAATACATAAAATATGCTAAAATATAAAAACATAATAAAGATAATGTATTATTTACATACAAACTTACATATTTTCTCATTTCCATGTCGAATTAATATTGAACATTTAAATCATCATAATTATACTTACTTTCAACACATCGGCAATCATAGTAAATATATCAATTTTACATTGAAACATGCATAAATTAATGATTATTATACATATGAACTTACCTCGATACTAAAACGACTATTTTACCAACTTTCCCAATTTTTAATTTTTCTCCCATTCTAGGTTCAAATCTCGTTTTCCAGGATCTAAAACATCATATTTTACTTATTTAATTAATGTACTATTCAAAACAGTCCTTAACTCAAACTTTGAAAAAATTACAATTTTGCCCCTAAACTTTTGCATATTTAAACTTTTGCCCCTAGGCTCGGAAATTAAACTTCATCCCTTATTCTTATGTTTTATGACATGCTGGTCATTTTTCCCTTCTATAGAAACATCAAATTCTCACTCTCACACATAGTTATGAACAATAACAACTTTTACCGATTAAGCCGTTTTACTCATTTTTGCTTAAAACCGCTTAGCAAAAGTTGTTTAACATAATTTCAGCCTTCATATTCTACCATAAAACATCAAAATAAACACATTTCACCTATGGGTATTTTTCCAACTATGAACCCTAGCTTAAATTATTGCTAGAATAAACTTAATCAAGTTACCGGGATTCCAAAAACGTAAAGAACTTGAAAAACGGGGCTAGAACGGACTTACTATTGAGCTTGGAAAGCTTGAAAACCCTAGCCATGGCTTCCCCCATGCTAATTTCGGCCTCCATGAAAAAAGATGAGTCAATTTTGGCTTTATTTTCCCTTTTTATTTCTTTTAATACCAAATGACTAAAATGCCCTTAAGGCCTTTCTTTAAAATTTTGTTTTATTCATGCCCATTTTTGTCCAAACAAAATATAATGGTCCAATTACCATTTAAGGACCTCATCTTTAAACCCCCATTTCAACCAAGTACTTATGAATTAGAACACATATTTTGCAACTTTTGCAATTTAGTCCTAAAAGTCTAATTAAGCACTTTATCAGTAAAATTACTTAACGATATTTTTACACAATATTTTAATCAATAAATAAACATTAAAACTTAATCGAAATAAATTTTTTGACTTTGAATTCATGGTTCTAAAACCATCGTTCTGTTTAGGCCCTAAATCGGTCACATTAAAGAAACAACTTCGCAAATAAGCCCTAATAGGCAAATTAAACATGCAATCTATAAAATTTCTTATCAATACTCTAACACATGCATCTAATCACTCGGTAAATCATAAAAATTAATCGAAATAAAATTTTCTATCTCAGATTTGTGGTTTCGCAACTACTATTCCATTTAGGCCCTATTTCGAGATGTTACATTTCTCCCTTTTAGGGATTTTATACCAAAATCTTACCAGAAAAAAGATTCAATATCTTTTCTCAAAATTTTTAAACATCTCCAAACAAATTTTTTTCAAAGCAGTACTTTCAAAATCATCCCACTATCAAATTGAAATCCAATATAACTAAGTTTCAACTTGGTATGACCTCTATATTAATCGAAAACTATTTCCAATTCTCACATTTGCTTTCACCCTTTTTTTTTAAATCCAAAGAATCATATACTTTAAGCATCATACCTGATGAGTTAATTAACTAAGTCTAATTTTTCTTTAATCAGTAACATTTCGAAATTCAGAAAATCTTCATATTAACTCGAGATCTTTTCTCATAATCGAGTTCATTTATTAAACCATTCTCAAATGCTATCACATTGTCAATTAATCTTATTGGAAGGGGTGAGGCTGTAACACTTCTAACTTGCCTCTTATATATTCATGCATATAACTTAACACTCATCAATATATATAATTTGCTTCAAAGAACTCAAAATGCTTATTCATTTTACACAACCATCCTATCATCTTATACAAACAAATACACTTATACATGTGTTCATAATTCTCAAATAGAATTACTCATAACATTCATTTAATTTCACAAGTTACACTCATAGCATCACACAATTGCCAATCAACATGAACACTTATCATAATATAAACTTTCCCTTCATCTCATCTTTCATATTCCAAGAGAAATTCTTATTCACGACTCATTCATTATCATATAAACATCATGAACTAGTACTCTTACCTTTTACGAGTCTCATTTCATCTTAATATTATCACAGTTATATAATTCATTTTAGACAGACTTACACACATATTCATATTTTAAAACAAATGCACTCAAACATATATTCCACAAATTTGAGTAAATCTATTTATCACATTCACTTAGTCAAATAAGTTAGACACATAATATCATGTCAATGTCAAACGAACATAGATGAATTTATAACGAGGTAAACTTTCGTTTCTTTTCACTTTTCTATATTTCTCCACTTATGTCTATTTCATTTTACACTTGATCTCACACATATCATCACAAGTCACCAAGATCAATTTAAGTACACCAATATATCCACCAAATTATATGAACTTACTTAACACCTTTTTACACTGTCGATGGTAGCTCGGTTGGAAAACACTTCTGTCTCAATAGAACTATTTCATCGGGATCGGGAGGCATCACACTATCACAGGTAGTAATATGGCATGTATAGCTGAACTCTTACACATACAAGGTAAGTCCGAGAACTGACTAAACCATAGCTCTGATACCACTAAATGTAACACCCCTTACCCATGTTAGACACCGGAACAGGGTACGAGGCATTACCGGACTTAATCACTAATCATCGTATAAAAACTGATTCATAATTTCACTCTAATTTAAAACTTTTTCAAACACATTCAAGTTGTCCCTTAAAAAGAGCTTACAAGGTACATATCATGCATTAATTCAACCACACACATAGGCAAGCATGCACATTCATAAATTGCTTCATTTAATTAATAACATAATCAAGACTATCTACATTAAATGACTTTATACAATAGAGACCTTCAAATAACATAGGTCAGTATTTTAGGCCAATTCCTAGCAACTTAGTAACAATTAAACGAGTCTCCATACATGCCAAAGGCTTAAAAATACTTTAAAACCTTTATATATCAATCAATAGTTTGATAGTGTGATTTAACCTCCGGCGACCTCCAACTTGAGCTAACATCTAAGACACTATAGGAAAAAGGAAAGGAAGGGAGTAAGCATTATAGCTTAGTAAGTAAGTATGTAGATATTAATAAACAATACATTATCATACTTTAAATGAAGTCACAATATGTTCCTGGAATATTACCATCACAAACACACACATACTTTCACTATTACAATCATAAACAGGTTCAAAATAAGCTATCTAGCAGAGTACCAGAAGCTAAATTATTTATTTCTGGAGCTTCAGAACTCCAAATTACAAACCGTTAATTTTTCATGAAACTAGATTCACGTATATTTTACCATAAAATTTTCAGAATTTTTGGTCTATCCAATTAGTACAGTTTATTCATTGAAATTACCCCTGTTTCACTGCTCAACTGTTCTGACCACTCTTCACTATGAATCAATTTTATCCTTGTAAAGAATTAAAAGGATGTTCTCGTTTATTTCATTTGAAACTAGACTCATTAAGGATTTCAAGCATATAAATTATATCCCCTAATAATTTTTGTACAATTTTTAATGATTTCTCCAAGTCAGAACAGGGGATCACATAGTCATTCTGAACCAGTCTCTCAAAAACTTAAATATCTCATAATATAGAATTCCTTTGCTTGCTCTGTTTCTGTTATATGAAAATAGACTCATTAAACTTTAATTTTATATCTCATTTAGTCTCTGATTCAATTTTTACTATTTTTGGTAAATTTTTAGATTCACGTCACTGCAACTATCCATAACAGTTTTATTGTCAATTTTGATCTTTCACACTTCAATTGTATTCATCACTTACCCATAACAATCTTTCCAATTTCCAATCACACATCGAGCATATTGCTCATAAGTTACACACGTATATACTTACACTTATCATCACAAAGTCATACACAATTTCATTTAATCAATTTTCCAATTGAACGCTTCGGAATAATAACAGATACGCGATGGTATCGCACACAGCCCACCTTTAAAATCAAAGCTCTCTTGTACACATAGTGGCCTTCACTTAGCACCACTCATGTGACCTATCTCGATTGTACACATAATTTTGGCTCTCTTGTACACATGGTGAACACTTAGTACCACCCATGTGACCTAGCCAGTTTATCTCGTAGCTCTCTTGTCTACATGGTGTACACATAGTATCACCCATGCGACCTAGCTACATCATAATGTCTCGTAACTCTCTTGTACACATGATGTGCGCTCAGCACCATACATGTGACCTAGCTACATACCATATGTATCATCCAATCTTTCCAAAGGTTCAACCGGGATTTCTCTCTTTCTAATACTTGATTCCATACTTCCAATAGTCAATTGTGATTCAAAAATCAGCTACAATACATAAAATATGCTGAAATATAAAAACATAATAAAGATAATGTATTATTTACATACAAACTTACATACTTTCTCATTTCCATGTCGAATTAATATTGAACATTTAAATCATCATAATTATACTTACTTTCAACACCTCGGAAATCATAGTAAATATATCAATTTTACATTGAAACATGCATAAATTAATGCTTATTATACATATGAACTTACCTCGATACTAAAACGGCCATTTTACTAACTTTCCCGATTTTTTATTTTTCTCCCATTCTAGGTTCAAATCTCATTTTCCAGGATCTAAAACATAATATTTTACTTATTTAATTAATGTACTATTCAAAACAGTCCTTAACTCAAACTTTGGAAAAATTACAATTTTGCCCCTAAACTTTTGCATATTTACACTTTTGCCCCTAGGCTCGGAAATTAAACTTCATCCCTTATTCTTATGTTTTATGACATGCTGATCATTTTTTTCTTCTATGACAACATCAAATTCTCACTCTAACACATAGTTATGAACAATAACAACTTTTACCGATTAAGCCGTTTTACTCATTTTTGCTTAAAACCGCTTAGCAAAAGTTGTTTAACATAATTTCAGCCTTCATATTATACCATAAAACATCAAAATAAACACATTTCACCTATGGGTATTTTTCCAAATATGAACCCTAGCTTAAATTATTGTTAGAATAAGCTTAATCAAGTTACCGGGATTCCTAAAACGTAAAGAACTTGAAAAACGGGGGTAGAACAGACTTACTATTGAGCTTGGAAAGCTTGAAAACCCTAGCCATGGCTTCCCCCATGCTAATTTCGGCCTCCATGAAAAAGATGAGTCAATTTTGGTTTTATTTTCCCTTTTTATTTCTTTTAATTACCAAATGACTAAAATGCCCTTAAGGCCTTTCTTTAAAATTTTGTCCTATTCATGCCCATTTTTGTCCAAAAAAAATATAATGGTCTAATTACCATTTAAGTTAAACCCCCATTTCAACCAAGTACTTATGAATTAGAACACATATTTTGCAACTTTTGCAATTTAGTCCTAAAAGGACAATTAAGCACTTTATCAGTAAAATTACTTAACGATATTTTTACACAACATTTTAATCAATAAATAAACCTTAAAACTTAATCGAAATAAATTTTTTGACTTCAAATTCGTGGTTCTAAAACCATCATTCCGTTTAGGCCCTAAATCGGGTTGTTACAGCAACTTCTGCAAATAAGCCCTAATAGGCAAGTTAAACATGAAATCTATAAAATTTCTTATCAATACTCTAACACATGCATCTAATCACTCGGTAAATCATAAAAATTAATTAAAATAAACTTTTCTATCTCAGATTTGTGGTTTCGCAACCACTATTCTATTTAGGACCTATTTCGAGATGTTACAGGGTCAATATGCATGTGAAATGAAAAGTTTTAAATTGATCAAAATTTTACTACTCGATTTTATATAATTGGTTGAGTTTAAGTCCAATAACACCTCAAACCCTATTCTGGCGCTGGATACGGGCAAGGGGTGTTATATTTAGTGGTGTCAGAGCTACGGTTTAGTCAATTCTTGGACTAACGTAGAGTATGTATGAGTCTAACTATACATGCCAGAGATGAATTGTGATTGTGTGACGACTCCTGACCTTTTTAAATTGTGTTTTCATATAGTAATGGATCCCGATCGAACCATGCCAGACGATGTAGAAAGTAATGCGCCAGCTCCCGCTGAAGGGGCGGTGCCATCTGATAATCGACCTCCCACAGTTAGTCAGGGAGGAGGAGAAAGGGCTCGAGAGGCCTTTCTCCACATGATGAATGAGTGGTACATGGAGTTCGTCTAAGTGAACCCGGATGCTCTACCCCCTCGACCCCCACCTATTCCTCGACCTATTCCTATAGCACCCCAGGGTGTAGAAACCTTGAGAGGCAGAATAGACCTCCGGTGGATAGGATATGAAAGCAGAAAGCCGAAGAGTTCCGTGCTAGTAAAGACGACGATCCTAAAAGAGCGAAATTCTAGCTTGAAAATACCATTAGGGTATTCGATGAACTATTTTGCACTCATGAGGAATGCTTGAAGTGCGCAATATCCTTATTGAGGGACTCAGCATACCGTTGGTGGAAGACGTTAGTCTCAGTGGTACCTCACGAAAGAGTTACATGGGAATTCTTCCAAGAGGAATTCCAGAAGAAATACATTAGTGAGAGGTTCATGGACCAAAAGCGTAAAGATTTCCTTGAAATGAAGTAAGGCCACATGATTGCTACTGAATACGAAAGACAGTTCATCAGACTTAGTAAGTATGCTCGAGAGTATATATCCTCCGAGGCGAAGATGTGTCGAAGGTTTAAGGACGGACTTAATGAGGATATTAGACTGTCAGTGGGTGTCCTTGAGTTGAAAGAGTTTGTAGTGCTAGTTTACCGCGCTTGTAAAGCTGAGGAGTTAATCAAGGAAAAGAAGAAAATCGAGGCTAAGGCTAGAGATGTAAAAAAGAGGCATGCGAGCAAGTTGTTTCCCTCTCAGTCTAAGAAATCCCGAGACGCCTACTCTCATTCTCATGTATCAATTGGGCACTCATATCGGGATCGTAAGAAGTAAGATTCAAACCTTAAGTCTCAGGCTACATTGGTGGCCAGTGTAGGCAATGCCAGATCTTCTAGGCCAGAGTGCCAACACTGTTGTAGAAACCATTTTGGCAAGTGTAGGATGAATGATGAGTCTTGTTTTCAATCTGGTTCTCGAGACCACTTCATCAAGGATTGCCCTGAGATGAAGGAGAAAGAAAAATCTCAAGGTGTAAGGCCAAGTGGTGCCAATTCGAGAGGAAGACCCCAAAAGAATATTGGAGTCGGGGCTAACAATAAGAATGTGACGAGAGACTCTACAATAAGATCTGAAGTTAGGGCTCTGGCTAGAACATATGCCACACGTGCATGTGAAGATGCATCATCTCCCGACTGAGCTGAAGGAACTAAAGTTACAATTGCTGGAATTAACCGATAAGGGTTTCGTGAGATCGAGTTTTTCACCGTGGGGCGCTCCAGTGTTATTTGTGAAAAAGAAAGATGGATCTATGAGGTTGTGTATAGATCACCGATAGTTAAATAAGAGAACTATCAAGAACGAATACCCGTTGCCGCGAATTGATGACTTGTTTGATCAACTAAAGGGAGCAGCATGGTTTTCCAAGATAGACTTGAGATCTGGCTACTACCAACTACGAGTGAAAGAGGCAGATGTGCCTAAAACCACTTTTAGGACTCGATATGGCCATTATGAGTTTCTCATCATGCCTTTTGGCTTAATAAATTCCCCCGCCATGTTTATGGATTTAATGAATAGGATATTTCAGCCATATTTAGATAAATTTGTTGCTGTATTTATCAATGATATCCTGATCTATTCTAGAGATAAGGAAGAACATGCCGAACATCTGAGAACTGTTCTGCAAACTCTGCGAGACAACCAGTTGTATGTCAAGTTTAGTAAAACTGAGTTTTGGCTTCAAGAAGTCGGCATTTTGGGTCACATTGTCTCAAGTGATGGCATTAGAGTTGATCCCAGCAAGATTTTTGCTATTGTTGAACAGAAACCCCCGAAAAATTTGACCAAAGTTAGAAGCTTTTTAGGCTTGGCGAGTTATTATAGGCGGTTTGTAAAAGAATTTTCTATGATTTCTACACCCATGACGAAGTTGTTACAGAAAGATATTAATTTTGAATGGTCGGATTTATGCCAGCAGAGTTTCGAAAAGTTGAAGATGTTGTTAACTGAGGCTCCTGTACTAGTTCAATCCGAATCAAGAAAAGAGTCTGTGATTTTCAACGATGCTTCTCTAAACGGGTTGGGATGTGTACTTATGCAAGAAGGCAAACTTGTAGCATATGCCTCGAGGCAGCTGAAACCTCATGAGAAGAACTATCCGACACATGATCTAGAGTTGGCAGCTATAGTATTTGCTCTGAAGATTTGGCGACATTATTTGTTCGGGGAAAAATGTCATGTATACACCGATCACAAAAGTCTTAAGTACTTGATGACTCAGAAAGATTTAAATCTGAAACAGCGAAGATGGTTAGAACTATTAAAGGAATATGAAATAACTATCGACTACCACCCGGGAAAGGCGTACGTGGTCGCCAACGCATTAAGTAGAAAATCCTTGGTCGCTTTGAGAGCGATGAATGCCCAGTTGGTTTTATCCGAGGATGGGTCAGTTATAGCAGAGTTAAAAGCTAGACCGATGTTTCTTCAAGAAATTCGTAAAGCCCAGATGAATGACAGTGAATTGTCAGCTAAGAGAACTCAGTGTGAATCGGGAGTTGAATTAGATTATCAAATTGGTTCCGGGGGCTGGTTGAATTTTCGAGAGAGGATTTATGTTCCTAAAGATACCGAGTTCATTCGGAATATTTTAGGTGAGACTTATAGTGGTTGTTTGTCAGTGCACCCCGGGAGTAAAAAAATGTACAACAATTTGAAGAAAATGTATTACTGGCCGGGGATAAAAAGAGACATTTCGGAGTTCGTATCTAAATGTCTGATATGTCAACAAGTAAAAGCCAAGCACCAAGTACCTTCGAGTTTACTCCAGCCTATCATGGTCCCAGAATGGAAATGGATCGGATCACTATGGACTTTGTAACGGGATTGCCATTGACCCCAAGGAAAAAAATGCTATATGGGTCATTGTTGATCGACTGACTAAGTCGGCTCACTTTATCCCAGTACGCACAAATTTGTCACTTGACAAGCTAGCTGACTTGTACATTTCGAAGATTGTGAGACTTCATGGAGTACCCTTGTCGATCATTTCAAATAGAGGCCCGAGGTTTACCTCGAGGTTTTGGAAGAAGTTGCAAGAAGCCTTGGGGACTAAGTTAAGTTCAGTACGGCTTTCCATTCACAAACAAATAACCAGTCCGAGAGAGTAATTCAGATTTTGGAAGACATGCTCTGATGCTGTGTATTAGAGTTCCAGAATAGTTGGAAAAAGTACTTGCCGCTAATAGAGTTTGCGTATAACAACAGTTTTCAGTCGAATTTGAAGATGGCACCTTATGAAGCGTTATATGGGCATAAGTGTCGGATGCCCTTGTATTGGATCGAGCTCAGAGAAAACCAAATTCACAGGATCGACTTAGTCAAGGAGACTGAAGGAAAAGTTAAGGTGATTCGTGATTGCTTAAAGGCTGCTTCGGATAGACAGAATTCCTACGCGGATTTAAAACGAAAAGAAATCGAATTTCAAGTCGGTGATAAGGAATTTTTGAAAGTATCTCCTTGGAAAAAAAGTTCTCAGATTTGGTAAAAAGGGTAAATTGAGTCCGCGTTTTATCGGACCTTATGAGGTGATTGAGAGAATTGGGTCGGTAGCCTATCGGATAAACTTGCCATCATTTTGGAAAAGATCCATGATATGTTTCAAGTGTCCATGCTACGCCGATACCACTCTGACACTTCACATGTGATATCTCCGGCGGAGGTGGAGATTAGACCGGATATGTCGTATGGTGAGAAACCAACTGAGATCTTAGCTCGAGAAATTAAGCAATTAAGAAATAAAGGCGTTCCTCTTATGAAAGTGTTATGGTAGAGAATGGGGTTGAAGAGGCCACATGGGAGCCCGAAGAAATCATGAAAAGCCAATACCCAAACCTTTTTGCCTGTAAGAATTTTTTAGGACGAAAATCCCTGAAGGGGGGAGAAATGTAACAGCCCGATTTAGGGCCTAGTCAGAACAGTGGTCTCAGGACAACAAATCTGAACCTAAAAAGATTATTTTATTTATATTTTTATTTTTATGTTCTAGCATGAATATATTAGTGCATGAAAAATTTGGTAAGTTAATTTTGATGTTTGTGAGCCCAATTGCAAAAAAGGACTAAATCGCATAAAGTGTAAAAGTCCTAAATTGATAGCTAAAGGCGTTATTTTGTTAGAGAATTGAAATTGAAGGATTTCAGAGGGAAATTGGACCCTATTAGAAGAGCTTGTTCGGCCATGAGACAAGAATGGGTAATTGGTCAAAGGGTTAGGTTGGTTAATGTCATAATATGTATTTTAATAATACCCTAAAGCCTAGTATTCACCTTCTTCATCCATTTTCTCCACTTTGAGAAAAAATCAGCCATTTTTGGGGTTTGAAAGCTTCAAAAATTTTAGCAACTTTAAGCCCTCTCAAGTAAGTGATTCTCATACCCTTTGTTGATGATTTTTGCATTTTTGAGACCCTTGAAGTATGAGCTTTCAAATGAGGGGTCTATTTTGCTAAATGATTAAGAGTTTAGGGTTTTTTCATGATAACATTTAGGGTGTTTTCTGAAATTTTATGAAAGAATATGAGTCTTGGGTATGTTAGAAACAATTTTTGTGAAAGGTGTTAACTTGAAAACACCTAAAAGGATCATTTTGCATAAGTTATACAGTAAATGATAAATGAGTGAAATAATGAGAATTTGGGCTGCGTCTAGTTATAAAATGTATTCAGCTATGCTTAAGATATGAGGAAATTCGATAAAAATTGATTTTCAGACCTACTGGTAAAATGGTCATTTTGTGAAATTCTAGGGGCGAAATGGGTATTTTGCCTAATTATGCGTTGTCGAGTGTTTAGATTGTTGTGCTAATGAATGAATTTTGTTAATATAGATCCAGAGAAACGTGACTCAAGTCTTGATCGGGGTAAGAACAAAGTTAACAAAGATTGAACCCGTTTTCATCATTTTGTATCGAGGTAAGTACATATGTAGATAATGTGTTATTAGAGTTTATTTTGAAATATATGGAATGATATATATGTGTGCGTGTACGTGTGTGTGTGTGTATGTGTGTGTGTGTGTAATTACCCTATAGTATTCATGTGATCGAATGGCATCTATTACCATGATAGTGTAAATGGTGCGTTATGAGACTAAAGTACATTGTGAGCAAGTGAAATGCTACCCAGTTATGTAAGAAACCCCGTTGAATCCTAGATTTAGTATCGGATACAAAAAGGGGTCACCATGAGAATAGGAATGGTCTGAACTCATGAGAAATGTTTGAGTTCATGAGATGAATGAAATATGTAGCGTGGGTCTGGGTACTGACCTAATGTACAGACCCGTGAGTAGCTCAATGAGCGTACATTACATGACGACACTATGGGATTTGGGCACTGACTCAATAAAAAGGCCCGTGAGTAGCTCAATGAGCGTACATTAATGAAGGCACTAAGGGGTCCAGGCATTGACTCAATAAAAAGGCCCGTGAGTAGCACGAAATAAGAGCACTTCATAGTGCTTGGAAATTTTAACTACTAAACTTATACGGCACTTGGGTATAAACTCCATGTGTATCCGTAAGTATCCCGAGCGTTCCACGGGTAACTTGAAAACTTAATTAATGAGACCTCGATAAGGTATGTATACTATAATTAATATTTGAACTGAGCATGTGATGGGACGTAACGAGCATTTGTGAACAAAGTGAAGAATAGAATAAAGAACTCTAAGTGAATTACATTTTTATTTTGAAGCATGATATGTCATCATTAGTATATGATTTACTCACACTTTATTTGCCTATATGTACTTACTAGGCTCCCAAACCGACCCTCTTTCTTTTCCTTTCTTATAGTGCCATTAAAGTAGATCGAGGATTACCAGTCACGTCGAGAAAGCCAGTCACACTAATATTTTGAAGCCTCTCTGTATAGTTGAAATCTTCTATTTTGATTATGGCATGTATAGGACTTAAGTTTTTGAGTCTTGTGTTATGGTTGATTGGCCAAACATGTTGGCTTAATCTAATACTTGATTTATTTTGTTTAAGGTCTTGTGATTAAATGAAATATGGTTTATTGGGGCTGATTTGGTTGTTGATATAGTCTAGTATAGGTTTTGGATAATATTGTGTAGGTTGTTTAGGTAAGGGCGGCAAATAGGCTTGGTATATAGCCTTATTTTTCCCACACGGGTAGGCACATGGGCGTGTGCCTTTGGCCGTGTGACATTTTAGGTATGCTGACGTCAGAAACAGAATACCAGGTTTTTGCACATGAGCTTTGAACACGGGCGTGTTGAGGCTGTGTAAGAGACATGGGCCATGGACACGGGCGTGTGTCCAGGCCGTGTGTAGTCTGCACTTGAATTCTGAAAAATTTTGGAAATAAATTGGCCACATGAGCAAGGGACTCGGGCGTGTCCCAAGCCACACAGGTGTGTGCCCTATATTCACACGGTTGTGTGGAACCTTAAAGCATGAATTTTTTCGAGTTTTCTTAAGTCCTCGGTTTGGTTCCTAAATACCCCAAATGTATGTTCGGGGCCTCTAAAGTTCGTATAAGGGTCAATATGCATGTGAAATGAAAAGTTTTAAATTGATCAAAATTTTACTGTCTGATTTTATATAATTGGTTGAGTTTAAGTCCAGTAACACCTCAAACCCTGTTCCGGTGCTGGATACGGGCAAGGGGTGTTACAATATTCCCATAGTAATTCTCCTAATTGCCATTACATTTCTACTCTCGTTTCGCCATAACATTTCCAAGTATTCATTAATTCCATAAATTGCATACATCACTATTTCGTTAATTGTTACTACATACTTATCGTTGTTTTTGTCATAGCATTAATTGCATTTTATTATAATAACTTGACCACTTTTGTGCATCAATATGATATTTGTGGGAATGATACTCACTCATAACTTTATTACTTGATTCGACGTGTATACTTGCACAATTCACATATCATTTCACACGTGACATGCACTACACTTTCAAGAATACCTTTGATTTCACGATTCACCCTTTCAACTTGTCAATTTTTCTGTGGGTGATAGGCAGTAGTAATTTTATGTTTCACATCATACTTTTCAAGCAACCACCATTTATTTACAAAGTGATATCCTTCATTGCTAATTATAGCTTTAGGAGTCCCAAACCGTGTAAATACATGCTTATGTAGGAATCGCATGACTACCTTAGCATCATTTCTTGGGAATGCCTCGACTTCAACCCACTTGGATACATAATCCACAGCTACCACAATATACTTGTTCCGATAATAAGAGGGAAACGGTCCTAGAAAATAAATGCCCCATACGTCTAATAGTTCTACCTCTGAAATATTTGTTAAGGGCATTCTGTTCCTCCTTGATATGTTTCCTGTTCTTTGGCATCTATAGCAATTTTTCACATATGCATACGCACCCCTAAACACTGTAGGCTAAAAGAATCTTGCTTGCAAATTCTTTTGTTATAGTGCGAAAACCACCAAAGTGTCCCCCATTCGGAGATGAATGACAGTAGTACATAACCTCATCAGTCTCACTTCCAATTACGCACTTCCTAATTATGTTATCTGCATATTGTTTAAACAAAAATAGATTCTCCCAAAAATAATAACGACTATTTTGAAGGAATTTCTTCCTTTGTTGGTATGTCATTTCTCGAGGAATTATTCCACATGCTAAATAATTGGCAAAATCAGCAAACCAAGGTGTTTCATGAATTTGACTTACCTTAAAGATATGCTCATCACGAAAATTCTCATTAATTGGAACAAGTGAAGAGCTTATCTCATTTTGTTCCAGCCTCAACAGATGATCAGCTACTTGATTTTCATCACCCTTTCTATCTTGGATCTCAAGATCAAATTCTTAGAGTAAAAGTATCCAATGAATTAGACTTGGTTTAGCATCTTTCTTCGTGAGTAAATACTTAATGGTCATATGATCGGTAAACACTGCAACTTTGGTACCTATAAGATAAGAACGGAACTTGTAACAGCCAAATTTCGGTGAAATTAGAACAGTGGTCTCGGGACCACAAATTCGAACTGAAAAATAAAATTTATTTTTATTTTCTTACAAGGTCCATATTATGATAGACATGTCATGTGAAAATTTTGATAAGAAAATATTATCAATTAAGTGTTTAATTACGGGAAGGATCAAATCGTATAAAATGCAAAAGTTAGATTCTAGTAGCTAGAAGGATCAAATAGCTATGGAATTCAAAACTTAATGTCCTTATATGGTAATTAGACCATTAATAAAAATGTATGTATATATTTTGGTGACTCATCCATGTAAATTTAGAAAAATGGTAAGGACTAAATTGGAAATCAAAATTATTAAAAGATGATAAATTATTAAATAGAAATAAAAATCATTTTTATCATCTTCTTCCCCAAAATATTCCATGGAAACCCAAGGAGAGAGAGAGGAAACTTTCATGACTAAATTGGGTAAGTTTCCTTGGACTGTTTTTAGTAATTTTGATATTTTTGAAACCAGGATAACTTAATCTATCTATTTGGGGGATTAATTTGAGAAGTTATCAAAGTATGAAATATAGGTCATGGATGTATATGCTGAAAATTTGAAATTTATGGTAGAAAATGAAAGGTTGTTGATAGATAAACAACTTTTACAAAGTGATTTTTGATAAAAACATGATTTAGGGACTAAAATGCAAAGTGGTGAAAATTGATGAAAAATTCTGAATTTTTATGAATACATGTGCTGTAAATTTTGTAATGGGATTTTGGTTAGGCTTGGAATAGGGAGTAAATTGCACAAATTTTATTTTTCGAGTTTAGGGACGAAATGGGAATTTATGGAAAAGTTAGGGGCAAAATGGTAATTTTTCCTAAGATGTAAATTGAGTCTAAATGAGTATTAAATATGAGAAATTGATGTAAAATTTACTCGTATAGATCTAAATAGACCAAATTCGGAGCTAGAACGAGGAAAGTGGAAAATGTTGGATTAGTAGATTTTACGTACACGAACATTGTCGAGGTAAGTTCATGTAACTAAATTGTGTTTATTCACATGCTTGCAATGATTGTGTTTATGTAAATTATATAAATCTCATAAACATGTGAAAATGATTACATATCTGACCAAGCCTGATAAATAAAAATGTTTGAATTAAATGATAATGTCCGATAGATGATAAAGGATAAACGATGAGAATGTTACTTATATGCTTGAAATGAATATGGAATGTGTTTATTTGAATTATATGAATGTTATGGATGTATGAAATAATCACATGCCCGGTAATGCTTGGGAAAAATGTTTAAATCCGGATTGAGTAAAATGGAAATTCGATTGATATGTGATTTCCCGAAATGAATGAGGTTTTGCATTTGTTACTGATGGGATTTAGCTCGGACGAGTAATCCTACTGACCTCATTACAGAAAGGATTTACCCCAGACGGGTAATCTTGATATAAGTCCTCTCGAGCATATGTTATGGATTGGATTTAGCCTGGATGAGTAATACAAATCAAGCTTCTTAGAGCATATGTCATAAAAAGGATTTAGTCTGGACTAGTACTCCTGTTGTATACATGTGTGGCTCAAGAGTGTACCCCCTGAAATAGTACCTTATAGATACTATTGATTATGAATTGATGAATCCTAATTTGTACACAGGTGCACCACCTGTGTATCCATCGATATTTCAAATAAATTCAATGGGTGAAAGTTCTTGACATGAGAAGAAATGAGTTATTACACATATCGGCCTGAAATACATGAAAATGACGATACGTGATAATCGATATATGGAAATATGAAATGACGATATTGTACATGGAATTTATTTGATGAGTATGTACATCCTTGATTATAGACTTATACACCTTGAGTGTACTAATCGTGACCTTGATATTCCGAGTAATATGAGTAAAGTTCTTATATGAAATGATCTGAACTCGAAATGAACTAGTATGAAATTATACTTGTAATAATGAGATAAATCATGCATGTTAAATGAATACATGTTGTGGAAAGCATATGTGCTTGAAATCTTGATTGTTGTTGAGCCCATATATGTTTTGATGTTATTATGGATTATATGACTAACAAGGGCAATGAGGATGTGCGTGTAGGGCTTAAGGTCAAATTGATTGAATATGCCTTACATAGTTACCTCATAATAGAATGAATGGTAAGTTAAGTACCATGTTATACGAACTTACTAAGCATTTTATGCTTAGTTTTATTTCCCTATTTTAGAGTAAATTGAAAGCTCGTTAAATTGTAAGCTTGGCGGAGATCACTCACACTATCTATCGGCCCATGTCGGTACAATATGGTAAAGCAATTATGGTTACAATGGCATGTATAGGTTATATTGGTCATATTGGCATGTAAATGTAAATGATTATTGTAATCTAGCCATTGGAATGGCTTGTGATGATTATGTTTTGGTATATGTATGAATGTATTAAGTTCATTTTATGGATAACATAAGTGTTTATTATTGATTGATTAAGAAAGGTTAAATGAGTACGCTTGTGAAAGGTAAGATTAAAAGCATGAATACATGTAACAATATATCATGTTAGATGTTATAATTTGCTTGGATTCAATGCTTGAAATGGTTGGTATTTGGATATAAATTTGGTGTAGGAACTTGGTGAAAATTTTGGGTGAGAAATAAAGCTGGAAATGGCTTTATTTTGTCCACACGGGCAGACACACGAGCGTGTGTCTAGACCGTGTGTGACACACAACCTAATACACGGGTGTGTGGTTAGGCTGTGTGTCCCCTGTACCTTAATTTTGAGAAATAGAATGCTCAGAACTGAGCACACTAGCAGAGACACGAGCATGTGTCTTAGCTGTGTGTGCTACACGGGCGTGTGTCTTGGCCGTGTGAAACCTGCATCTAATTTTGAAATGAATTAATTGACCACACGGTCTAGCACACAGGCATGTGGCATGGCCGTGTGCACAAGTCAAAGAGTTACACGGGGTCGAACACGGCCTGTAGCACGGATGTGCCCCAGGGTCACACGGGCGTGTCCCTTGGACCACACGGGTGTGTGAGCCCTATAACTTGGAAAAAATTTTAAAAATTTCAGGAAAATTCTTAGGGTTCTCGATTAAGTCTCATTTCAAATTTAATGTTCAAATTGGGCCTCGAGGGTCCTTTTAAGGAATGTTATGAATGATTTTAGAAAATGAATACTAATTTACTTGAAATATCTGCAAATGTTCTGAAAATTTTTGGTAATGCTCCGTAACCCTGTTTCGGTGACGGATATGGGTTAGTGGTGTTACAAAACTTGTCAAAAGCAAAAAATATAGCAAAGAGTTCTTTTTTAGTTACGGTATAATTGAGTTGGGCTCTTGTCAAAGTTCTACTTGCGTAGTAGATAAGATGAAACACTTTGTTTCCTCTTTAACCCATCACAGCTCCAACAACAAAATCGCTTGCATCGCACATCAACTCAAAAGGTGAGTTCCAATCAAGTGTAACAATCTTTGGGGCAAAGATTAAAGAACTTTTTAATTCTTCAAAAGCTTTTAAATATGCTTTGTTAAAATAAAATAAAAATCTTTTTTCTAAAAGTATACAAAAAGGTTTAGAAATTTTTTGAAAAATCTTTGATAAACCTACAATAAAAACCAGCATGGCCTAAGAAAATTCTAACTCCTTTCACACTAAGTAGAGGTGATAATCTTTTAATTTCGTCCAACTGTGCTTTATCCACTTTAATTCCATTTTTGGAAATTTTTTGTCCTAAGATAATTCCCTCATTAACCATAAAATGGCATTTCTCCTAGTTAAGGACAAGATTCATCTCCTCACATCTTTTTAGTACCTTAACCAAATTACTCAAACAAACATCATAAGTGTTACCAAAAATAGAAAAATATCCATGAAAACCTCAACAAAATTTTCGACCATACTAGTGAAAATTGTCATTATACATTGTTGAAATGTGGCAGATGCATTACATAAACCTCAACAAAATGTACTGTACGGGCAAGAAAAAGTAGTTTTATTCTAGTCTTCTGGGGCTATAACTATCTGTTTCTATCCCGAACATCCATCTAAAAAGCAGTAAAATTCGTTACCTGCCAATCAATCTAACATCTGATCCAAAAAAGGTAACGGAAAATGATCCTTACAAGTGGCTTTGTTCAATTTTCTGTAGTCAATACAGATCCTCCAACCCGTGATAGTTCTGATCGAGATTAACTTATTATGTTCATTCTCGACAATCATGATTCCACCTTTCTTTGGTACACATTGTACCGGAATTACCCAAGAACTATCTGAGATGGGGTAGATTATTCTCGCATTTAACCATTTGATCACTTCCTTCCGTACTACCTCTTTCATGATAGGGTTAAGTCTCATTTGCCCAACAATTCTACCTTGCACACCTTCCTCTAAGATAATATTATGCATACAGAACGAATGTCTTATACCTCGTATGTCAGCTATGGTCCAACCAATTGCCTTTATAAATTTCTTTAAAACAGCAATCACTTGCTCCTCTTGATGCTCTATCAGATTTGCTGAAACAATCACAGCCAAAGTAGAATTGTTAACTAAATAAACATATTTTAAATGGGACGAAAGTGCCTTTAGTTCAAGCATAGGCGGTTCCTCGATTGACAACTTAGATCTCGAACTTTCAACTCTAGTGGTTTGAACTGCAGTGGTTGAACATAACTCCTCGGGTTGGCGTCTATCAAAGTCATGTTTTCATTACCTTTTTCATCTTTCAAAGGTTCAGACCCTAAAGTACTCTCCAATGGATATTCTTCAAAATTGCTCTCCTATTCCATAGAAACTAAGGTTTCTAATTCCACCGTTACTGAACATTCTTCCATCGGATCGAGAAATTTCATCCCCTTTAGAACATTAAATGTTACATAATCATTTTGAACTCTCATTGTCAGTTCTACATTTTGGACATCTATCAACATTCTTCCCGTAGCTACAAAAAGTCTCCCAAGGATGATCGAAACTTACTTGTCTGCTTCAAAATATAACACAATGAAATCAGCAGGAAAAATAAACTTATCAACTGTTACCAAAACGTCATCAATCTTTCCTTCGGGATATACTAAAGATCGATCTACAAGTCGAAGTGTCATAGTAGTGGGTCTTACTTCATCTATTCCCAACATCTTAAAAATATATTTGGGCATCAAGTTGATGCTTAATCCTAAGTCGCACAAAGCTTTACCGCAATAAGATTCTCTGATGTTACAGGATATCGTAAAACTTCCAAGGTGTATCAATTTTAGAGGTAGCTTGTTCTGTAGGAACGCATTGCATTCCTTCGTTAAAGCAACAGTCTCATACTCACTAAGTCTTTTCTTCTTAGACAAAATATCCTTCATAAACTTTATGTAGTTGGGCATTTTCTCTAAAACCTCCACCAACGGGATGTTAATGTGCAGTTTCTTTAGAGCATCCAAGAACTTCTTGAATTTTACCTCTTATTTCTACTATACTGCTGAAGTCTTTGAGGATATGGAACTTTAGGTTGAAACAGAAAACTTTTCTGAGTACTCAAATCTGTAAAAAAAAAAAAAGTGTTAGCTTTTCAGAATTCACTAGATTTAGATTTACCTCATCAGATTTTTCAACATTCAATTTTTCTGGTGTAGCAATTTCAACTATTGGTTGACTTTCCCCCTTTTTAATAAGCTCATTTTCAACCACAACCTTCTTGGTTCCAAAATCTTATCACTTCGTAATGTAACCACCTTGAAATGTTCCTTACCAAAATTTATTGGATTTTCTGTGTCGCTTAGCAAGGCTCCTTGTGATCTACTACGAAGTTCTATAGCTAACTAACCTATCTAGTTCTCCAAAATTTTCAATGTTGTCACTTGAATTTGGACTAAAGCGTCATTTCTCGCTATGTACGCTTTCCAAAAGTCCTCCAAACTATTTGATGATTCAGCTTGAGATGGTTTTGGGGCTTGTTAACTAGACCCTTGAGATTGATTGGGTCTATGTTGTATATGAGTGTTCAATTCATTTGCTTGGTTACTCTAGAAAAAGTTTGGATGATTATGCAATAAAGGATTATAGAAGTTGGACTGCGGTCCTTGTCCACTTCTATTTTGCTACTGATTCCTTACATAATACACAAATTCAGGGTTTGAATGGCAATTCTCGAAAGAATGACCATCTTCACAGTATACGCAGGAAACTACATCATACTAACTTGGTGTTGAGCTGTAAAATTATTAGAACTATTAATGGTAAATTGTTTTAGCGTAGAGGATATAGAAGATACCTGAGCAGAGAATGAAGTGAGAGCATCAACTTCATGAATTCTGGCTACTCGTCTTCCTAAAGCTACTCGATTTGTCGGCCATTGGTAATTGTTGCTAGTGATCCTCTTGATAATCTCGTACGCCTCATTATAAGACTTAAATAAAATCGTACCATTTGCAGAAGCATTAACCATCAATCTATGTGTGCGTTGAGACCATTATAAAACGTATCCAACTGGATGTAATGAGGAATCCCATAATGTAGACACCTATGAAGTAGTTCTTTGAATCTTTTCCACACCTCGTACAAAGACTTGTTATCCAATTACTGGAAAGTGGTTATCTCATTTTGTAACTTTGCGTTGTTGCTTGGTGGAAAATAATTTACCGAAAACCTTTCTGCTAATTATTGCCATATAAATATTGATCTTGGTGGCAATGAATTCAGTCATGCTCATGCTCGATCCCACAAGAAGTATGGAAATAGCTTCAACCTTGTTGCATCTTCAATCACACTAGCTATGTTAAATGAATAACTCACCTCCATGAATAATCGAATGTGAAGATGTGGAACTTCCTTGAGCATACCGCTGAATTGGCCCACCATTTAGAGCATCTGAAACATCACTGGTTTCAATTCAAATTAGGGTGCCTCGATATCCAGCCTCATAATTCCTGAATTTAACTCATTGAAGAATGGCAGAGCGTGTTATCTAATGGCACGATCCCTATCATCAAAAATAAGGATTGGATTGTGCACATGATTGACTCTATTACCTTGTCCATCATTTTAATTTCCAAAGTCCATCTCAGTTTGTCTTTGAGCTAATCTCTCGGGTTTTCTCTGTCTAAATGTCCATTCAATTTCACGGTCTACAGGTAATAGATCGATGATTCAATCTATGCTCATAAAGACCTGATAAATAAATCATAAATAAAGAATAAATAATAAATTAGCAATGTTAGAAATTAAATAAAAACCAAACTGTAAAAATAATTTTACAAATAATGATTAAGGCAACAGTCTCCGACAACAGCGCCAAAAACTTGTAACGGGATTTTTGTGCAAGTGTACACAGTCGTTTAAGTAATAAGTAAGTAAAATGAGTTATCGTCTCCATGTGGACTGTGTATGTTAATCAATTATCTACAAAATTATAAGTTACCAATTTGGTGATAAAAACATAATAATTTGAGTAATGATGATTAAACTAGATTAATTTAACTAAATGTCAGATTGATCCCTAATGCAATTTTAAGCTAAGTATGCAAAATTATCTAAATGTATGAATGTATTTTAGCAACAGAAACACAACTTCAACAATCAATAACATGTATAGGCTAGGATAATTACATTAACCAAATCAATTCATTTCCATCTTGCTTAACAGTATTCAAAAAACAGTCCATGACAACTCGATCTTTCATGAGTTTGGAAACCAAATTAAGTCCTTTTGGAATCTTTTACTCAGTGAAATATGCATTTTACTAATCATATTAGACTAAAGATTTCTTAGTATGTAACAACCCGTTTTTAGTAAAATCGAAATAGTGGTTTCGAGACGAGGTCAAAATATTTATTTTATTATTATTTTGAAGTCTACAGCATGATATTATGATTGTATAAAAATTTCATTAAGAAATTTTATCGTTTGAATGCTTAATTCGATAAAAAGGACTAGTATTGTGCCCATAGTACAGTATTGGGCCAGCGACCCTCTCTAGAATTCTCAACATGGCCTGGAACAATGGTCGTCCCCAGCCACTTGATCGTGAAACCCAGTCTCAGTCTCAGGTGAACCTGGTGCCTCCCTAGCTTCAACGTTAGGCATATGGCATGATGACGAAGACCCAACCCGAGCACCTCTGCGGCCTCCGCCGCGGCCTCTTGTACCTCTTCCACGAGTACCTCTAGTACTCATTATAGATTTACGTATTATTTGTATTAACAATTTTATGCATCATTTTACAGTTCCAGTGTTTATTAACGGATATTTTATGAAAATAGTATCAGTATTTCAGAGTTCATCTTCGCAAGTCACAATTTTACTACAGTTTACCCTATATAGAGTACTTTAATACAGTTTACTACCTACAGTAGTCTCAGTATTTTAGTTTAAATAGACAGTAGTTTCAGATGACTTACAGAATCGACGCCGAAGACTCGGTGTGCCACATATTTAGAAAAAACATTTCAAAATGCTTTCAAATCATTTGAAACAGTTCTTTTTAGAATTTTAAGTTTTTAAAAGAAACTCAAATCCACAATCGAGTTTTGCAACTTGGCTCTGATAACACTAAATGTAACACCCCAAACCCGGCCTAGACGTTATGGCCGAATCTGGCGATGTCACCTCGAAGTGTTTTTCGCAAAGCGTGATATCGAAAGAAAACCCTTTTTTCATATTTACCTTTGTTACGTGTTCTTAATGATGATTTTAAAACATGTCATTTATCGAAGGATACTCATGTTAAAACGTCTTTACTTTTTAAAATGTTGTCTCATGAGGAAGCTTTTAAACAATTACGTATTCTTGGTATTTTTAGAAAACATTTACCTTTTGAAAAAAACCGCATCTTATCATACTACTAGTAGTTATAAATCAAAATAATTAAAAGCCCAAATTAAAGATTAAAAATTTATAGGGGCCTTATTACATAAAAAGATACCCAAATTAAAAAATATATAATTTAAAATCTAATCTGTGCAGTTGTGTGGCCACCTTTGAATTCCTCGCAACACCGACCCGCCTAAGACTGGGGATTACCTACCCAGATAAACAGAAGGGTGAGTTTACGAAAACTCAGTGTGTAATCCCTTAATAAACAAATAGTCAATCATGCAATAAGCAAATACAAATGCAGGCCTCGGCCCATATCGATGCTGATCCGATTTGATTAGGGTCATAGCCCATTACAGTGATAGTAACAGTATCAGTGTGGGCCTTAGCCCATTTTGGTGACAGCAACAGTATAGATATGCAATCAGAAATCCTACCCAACCAGCCTCTACACTCCACTCCGTCCAGCCCTACACTCCATGTGGGGATAAAATCAACCCACCCATCCCTACACTCCAAAATAGCACAAGTTGTGGCACTAAACAGTATTTGCAGCAGAGCTGCCAATACAGTACACTTCCTCCAATCATAATAAACCCATCCCCATGCAACATATCGTACATGTATGCAATATATATGATATCATGCTCGATTACAATCATACATCTCATAAGGGCATAACAGTCATTTATAAATTTAGGGTCTAGGTATACTTACCAACCCAACAGTAAGTCCACAGTCGTCTCGAATGACCCGTGCAACCTTAATAGTCAAACAGTGAAAATGGGCCCAACGGCCTAAGCCCATAAAATTGCTCATGGTGGCCTTTACGATCAAACGCCCAAGTTAATGCTTTCGAATTATCGCACGAGCGAGCGCACGCCCATGTAGCGACAATGGCCATATTTATTGGTTTTTGCCGATTTACGATTTAGGCAGTGTTTACACACCTGATTGGGAAAATGCGCAACTAGCCCACGAGCACTCCAACCTATTTCAAACAGAAGCTTCGGTTAATAGCCTAACAATTGAGTTAAAGTGAACCCTAATCAAAACCCTTACTCATAAGATTACCTATCACTTGTCTAGATCGGCTGATTGAGGCTCGCCTACCTAATCCGTTGCAAAAGGCTAATCACTAGGCCTTAGGGGTTACCTGCATACCAACCGAGCCTTATCAACCATTAATCAAGTGAACAGTTTGAACTAGATGAACAATCGCTTACCGAAAATGCAAATTCAAGATTTGGAAGTAAGGGACAATCGGCCTACCCCCACACATGAGCCAAAAGTATACAATCTGATAGAGGCAAAATGGGACAATTGCACCCCTATCATAAAACGGCAGCACAACCAAAAGTTAGGTGCAAGACTAGTATGGAAAAGAGGGAAAAAGAGAGAAAGAACATAACCGAATAGTTGTATTACCACTAACTTCGACAAATAGCATAGAAGAATAAGTATAGAGACGGTGAAAGAAATAGTAGTATTCGGTCAAGTAGAAACCGATTAGGGGTGAGGGTGAGAAGGAGGATTCGGTCAAGAAGGGACCAACTGAGAGAGAGGGAAGAAGAGTAGAATCGATCAGTAAAATTCGAAAGGATTTGAGAGACAAAAAGGGGAGTATTCGGCCAAAACAAAAAGAGGTAAAGGGAAAAATGATTGCTAAAGAAGTAAGGGGGAGAGCAAAGTCGGTCAGTATGGCACTGAAAATGAAGAGAAAGAAACCGAAATAAACAAATAGAAAGATACTCGAAATACTTCTAGCAATAGTCGGCCTTTAAAGCAGAAAGTGAAAAAGAACCAAAGTATGTACAAAACTCGAAATAGAGTACTCAAACTCACCAAAGCCGAAATTCCTTAGTGCTCATTGTTCAAAATCAGCACACTACTCCCTTTCACCACACTTCCCTTGATTTTCTCCTCAAATCCCTCCACCGATCACTACTCCCTCAACTACTCAGTTTGAATTCCACTCCAACACTATAGTGTTTCGGTCAAACCACAATACATCCACAGCATCAGCAGCAAAATAAAAGACTCCATTGCACCCAGCAGGACTCGAACCTTAGTCCTCAGGCTTAGTAACACGCCACTATCCCCTAGGCTAGTAGGCCTTTTTATGTCATAAAATACCCATATTTACTTAAGAAGCCTACTGACTAGAGACAAGGTTTATTCAATTAAAACAAAATTTTTGCATAAGCCAAGGCTTGAACCCAAGACCTCTCAGACTCTTCCCAGAACACTCAAAACACTTAACCACTGAAGCAGATACAGACTTGTGTGCCACACACATACAAAAATAATTATTTAGGATTTTGAGGCATTACAGATGGCTTGGAAAATAGCCTATTTTTGTCCACACGGGCAGAGACACAGGCGTGTGTCTTAGCCGTGTGTGACACACGTTTAGGTGACACGACCATGTGTCCCCTGATACTTATTTAGAAACCAAGTCAGTAGCTTCACATGACCTAGCATACAGGCTTGTGACTTACTTGTATGGCATAAGTTAGTATACCCTCCAATTTTCATACGGCCTAACACACGGCCTGGCACACGGACGTGTGAGGCCATTTCGAAAGGTATACGGGCTAGTCACACGAACGTATAGTCGACAGTGTGACTCAAGTTAGTGAGTTACACGGGGGTAGGACACGGGCTGGGATACGGCCATGTGATCCCATTTCGAATGTCACACAGCTGGGCCACACGAGCGTGTGTCCCCTATACTTTGAAAATTTTCTATGTTTTCCCAAAATTTCCCTGAGTTCTTGGTTTAGTCCAAAACCATTGCAAATGCTTATTTTTGGGGCTTGAAGGCTTGTATTGGGGATAATATGATTGATTTTGAATGATGTTTGTTTGAATATGAGAATTGTATGATTGTTTAAGTGATAAGTCTGGCAATTCTCTGTAACCCTATTCCAGTGATAGATATGAGTTAGGGGTGTTACATAGTATTTATGTGAGGTAACAGGGACATATTAAGTTTGAAACAATTTAATCAGATAAACCTAAAAACTATGCAAGATAATAGAGTTAATTAAATTTATTATGAACCTTCAATTTAGTTAGGTTTAATGATCTAAATTAAGCATGCACTTTTCAATTATTGTGTCTACTAGCCTTCGTCTGGTTAGGACAATTCAACTAATCTGAATGCATCAAATCACATACGAATCAGATACATCTTGATTTTAATTAAAAATATGATCGACTGAGGTACAAACAATTTAACATGATTCAAACAAATATTATTAAACTAATGCAATCATCCTAGCTAAACAGAATTAAGCTATCATTGTTGATGAAAAAATCATAAAACACATCGCAAACATGATTAAATTAAACAACTAGTAAGGAAAGAGTAAACTCTATTTCAATTCAACAGCCTCTCAGATTTGGATTGAAAGTGTTCTACTGATTTACCAGTTGTTCTTTTGCTAATGGTTCCTCAAGGTGGTTGGCCAAGAGGTGATCTTTTCAAGGCTTTTGTTGGCTAAAATGGAAGGCAAAATGGAATGGCTATGCGTAGGGAGAATAAAACAAGAGAGGGAATGAGAGAATGAATGATGTTTGAGAAAATGAAAGATGAGGGATTTTTGAGAGGTGAGAGTAGTATGGTATTTATAGGTGAGTTTGAGGGTGAAGTTTACTAAAAATAAGGATTGGAATCCCTCCATCTTCTCTATTGCTTGGCTGGCCACAATATATGGAAAGGGAGATGATTTGGCTGCTTATTTTGAGCACAAAATCATGCTATAATTAGGCCTAGGATGGTTTCAAAGGCAATCTTCCAAGGCTCTTTTCTAATTAAATTGCAACTGCAAGAACCTCCAATAAAATATCCCAAAGTTGATTTTTTGGCAATCATAACCTTGTGCCGAATTTGGGCTTGACTCCCCCTTGTTGGGCGGTTTCATGATCCAATAAATAACCAGACATGTCTACTTTTTAACAACACTTTAGCTGGGTAAAATTAACATTCTTATGACCCAATTTTGCATGGTTTTACCGTCCAAGTAAGGTGGATGTGTTCATGTCCATGCAACATTATGATAATCTCATCTTCCACGGACCTACTACATAATAAAAATTAACATATTAATATTAACATGAATGTAATATAATTTATGCACAAAATTCATGTAATAAAGCATAATTTCGCATATTTTCTAAATTCATGTCCAACATTAACATTTAAACAAAATCCACTTAATTTATTAACAATTACTAAAATTTTATATATTTATTAAGTCAAAATATGATAAAAATTGCTAGAAATATCCTATATAATTTCGAGTTTACACTTATCCAGTAATCCACCACTAATTAATTTTTTTTTACGTAGGGCAAGTACATAAAGGATATTATTCAATGCCAACGTTTTACCAGAAGTAAGTTTGCGTAAAATCTTTCCTTTACCGAGTACTTCCGAAGTGCTAGAATTACCTATGTAGACTTGTTCACCTTCAGCTACACTTTTAAATTCAGTAAACATTTCTTTGTTGGCAAAGAAATGTTTGGAGACGCATGTGTCTACTATCCACCCGGCATTGTTCTCAACCAGGTTCACTTCAGAAACCACAGCGGCTATAACCTCATCTTGATTTTCAACTATATGCACTTGTGTTTTATTCTAATTCTGGTGGTCAGAACGTTGGCAGCATCAGTATGCTTTGTGTCCAGTTTTGCCACACAGTAGCATTTCACATGGTTGTTAGTTTTTTTCATTCTTCCTTGGTTTCTTGAAGTTGGCAGTCTTCTTGTTCTAGATTTTTACTCTTTCCTTTTAGCTTTTAAAGGAAATTGAGTTGACGTTACTAAAGCCTTATCTTTAAGATGATTGGCTTCCTTAATCTTCATATGGCTAATAGTTCTTCCAAAGGAATGTCCCACTTCTTATGCTTTAGGAGATTATGGTATTCGAACCAAGATTTTAGCAGCTTTTCAATCAAGTCGTTTGCTTGGACAATTTCACACATCTCTATCCCTTTCGCTAAGATGTCAAAGACCAGCTTCTCTTAGATATGTAATTGATCTATAATCTACTTATCATCGGTTATTTGGAACTTGAGCCTCTCCAACAACATATTTCTTGACCCCAACATCATTGGTTCCATATTTCTTCTTCAATGTATCCCAGATGGATTTAGCTAACTTATTTTTTTTACAAACAAGTCGAAGAGGTTGTTAGCAATATAGCTTAACATGTGACCTCTTACCATTTTGTTGTCATTTTCAAACTTGGATTTTGTAGTTACGACATCCAAGTCTTCTGGAACGGTGGCAGGATCTTCAGGTTTCTTGGTGGTAGGTGGATTGAAAAAGACGTAGTCAACTTCAAGTTGTTTAAAGAAGATGACCATCCTTTAATACCAACAGTGGTAGTTAATCCCGTCAAGAGGTTTGAGCTTGGAGAGATCAGAGATGTATTTTTTGATCAGGGTAGACATGTTTAAATAGTAGTAATTTGTTTCTAAATTGTTGGAAATATACTACTACAAAACAAATTTGTTAGCACTGACTGGAAAAATAAACCAAGAATTAAGAAATCAAAATTTATTACGCTGTGGAAGAATCACTTCCTTAGAAACGAATTCGACCTGATAGGTGTAATCGTGTAGTGAACGTCATCCCCCTAAGTTCAACACAGTACTTCAATATTCATACACCCGAATAAGGAAGGTGGAACACAATTGGTTTTGATCTTCTCAGAGAAACCGCAATAGGATCAATTCTTAGGAAAGTTTAGAGGGGTCACAATCGGTCCAACTTAAAACCTAAACTCCTAGACAAAATTTCTTCTAATGTAATTTGGGGAAAATAGCAGAATTTTAAAAGGGAATGGAAAAAGAGGTGAGAATGAGAGAAGAGTTTTCTGATTTTTGTATTTTTCTTTCTATGTAAAAATGAGGAAAATAGCTCTTTATTTATACTAGTAACAGAAGGATAAATAGTAAATATGTAGGGTAAAAGAGTAAAAATCATATGGTCAGTTACATAACTGACCCACCATTTTCGCACAACAGTAAAAAAATATATTATGTTCTAGATTTTCATAACAGTAAAAAAATTTGGAAAAAGTACAATTGTTTTTAAAGAAATTATTTTTTGGAAAATAATATAAGAGCTTTATCCAAAAAAAAATACACATGGTATGCGTGTTAACATGGACCAGGTCGAGCAAGCGACGGTGACGCACATGTGTTAAACCTATAACTCAATTACTCAATGAAATTAAGAAGTAAGACTATATATTAAAAGCGTGCATGGGGCAGGCCAGGTCGGGTTCGGGCCGAGCTTAACTAAAAATTCAAGCCCTTTTGCTGGGCCTAGCCCGGCCCGAAAAATGGGCTTAAAATTTTACCCAAGCTCGACCCGAATAAAAATACTAAAACCCGGGCCCCCCGGTCGACCCATATTAATTTTTATATTATTTTTTATATAATTTTAAAATATATAATACATCAAAAATACTAAAAATATCAAAATAAATATTTCCCAACAAAAAAATAAATTTTAAAAAATATGTATATTTAAATAATACTAAGATAGATGCAACTTAACAAGCAAATGTCTCTAAAATAATAACAAAATTAACAAATGTCTTTAAAATAATAACAAATTAACAATAAAATAAGTTTTATACAATATCTAAACAATAACAACAAAACAGTAAAATGGTAGCAAAATAGGGAGAAAACAACAAGAAAATAATATTTAAAAAAATAGATTTTTTTTCCTTTAGTGAATTCGAGCCGGGCCAAGCCCGAGCCAAAAATGTTTCACCCAAGGCTCGGCCCTTTTTTAAACAGGTCTTATTTTTTTTCAAGCCCATTTTTTGGACCTATGTTTTTGCCCAAACCATCTCACATTTTGGGCCGGGCCGGGTGGCTCTACTCATGAGCAAGTCTACTATATATAATCCCTCTTAATTGTCCATACTTAATCAATGTAGGATATATCCACTTACCAATAATCCTTTGCATTACCATTAATAAATGTCAATTTAGCCTCAATTCAATTAACATCATTATTATTTTAATAACCAAAAGGATGTGGATTTTAAAAGCCAACATTATTCCCAATTCAAGGACACGAGAATGAGTATAGGTAGATACAGGATAAAAAAAAAAAGTTAGATCGGTCACAATAATAGCAATTAAGGCCCAAAAAATGCAATTGGGGCATTTGAATCTTTAACGAGCTTAAGCCTATGATTACAATGTAAAACGTCATTTTGTACCATTATCAAGAGACATCTTCCCTTTTGTACGTCATATGGAGCAATGGCAATGATCCCAGTTTTACTACACCTTTTTTGACTTCTAGTTAACGTTATATTGCCATAGTTAGCTTCTTAACTTCGAAATTTACAACATATTAACATGCTAAGTCAAGAAGGTCAAACTGTTGACTTGACTTGGGCTCAACAAGTCCAAAGCCCATACAGAAAAAAAAAGAGAGAGCATACACTGGGATTAGACGTGAGTAGACCAATGCTGGCCCATATGCATATTTAAGTGAAACACAAAATGGAGCCGAGGGACACTGTTATTATGAAAGTTGACACATGATGATGGGGTTCAACCCTGGAGCCAAAATATTGAATGAAATCTCATTATTTATGCATGAAAAGTGGCCTTCAAAACAAGCTCCACCCCCCCCCCCCCCCCAACTTGTTTCTGTCATGGAGTGGTGAATGGGGGGTCCCATAAGGCTTTCAAAGTGAATCATTTATTTGACAATTGACAGACATATATGAACTTAAGTTAAAAAAAACTTTGAAAAAGCTCAATCAAAACATCCTCGCTGTTTCAATGATTTATATGTGTCATGGAACTAATGGAATTTACTCATTAGAATCTGACAGATAATGTGAAAAAGGAAAAAAAAAGTAAGCAATCATGTGAGAGTGAGACAGTTAATTTTCCTCATAGAAACTCAAAGAGTGTAAGTAAATCATAATCCTCTGTCTGTGTTATATCTTTGAATGTTCAATGCCACTAATTTACCATCCGTCAACCGACTTAATACACTTCTGTCAACATCATATATTCATAACAACAGTAATATAATAACAGTGACAGAGATCATCACAATGACAAATATTGAGATATGATTGGCGGTGTTAAAAGGATTTTGGCTATATGCTTCAATGTCCATGCATTATGCATTGTCCCAAAACCTCCAGTTTAGGGTCAAGGCATGCCGATGGTTTCATGAAAGGATGGAAGTGGTATTTACTGATCTCCCAGAACCCACTAAATGAGGTTGCTGGTGAGACTCGGACCTTATGTTTAACAAAGTGGTAATGAATACTCAACCAGTCCCGAACTTTGGTTATCAAATATGGTGATCCCTACTCACTCGGGCAGAGTTAAAAGAAAAGGAAGAAAATGGCCCCAACTCAGGCTGAAAAGAGAGAAACGTGATGGTGCTAGGGTTATAATCAAATTCATATAGGAGTGTACTTTTTGACAAAGTTTTAGTAGTCACCATTACCAAACTTCTTTTTCAGTTACTATTTGTTTACATAGTGTCAGTGAGGAGATAAAAAAAGCAGAAGAATATTGTACGTATCAGGTTGAGGCCAGGCTGATGGAGGGGGGGCTTGCAATTTGCAATCTTCACTGTGTTGTGTCATTTGTTAGGTGAGCTCTTCTATGAACACAACTTCTTTATTGAAAGTAGCTAAAGAGTGAATAAGTGAGTGAGACCCCATCTCAGGGTGGCAGAATGTAAATTCATCTTCAATTCTCCCTTTGCCAGATGCCACTTTGCAGGTCTCTGTTTAAAAACCCAATTTGTGTACTTCAATATATAAATGAATCCATTTGATTGCCTTCTTTGGTACTCTTATATTGTCACTGTTACTCACTAGTGTTACCAACTAATGAATGTAACAGTACAAAGATCTTTATATGATTGGGAATTGACTCTAGGCTAATAGACTAGGTTAGATATAAATTGCTCACAAAATTTATTTGAATTTTAATTAATTGTATTAGTTGGAGTTTACTTGATGATTAAGTTTATTAATAAAGTAGTGTAAAATTTTAGTATTTAACCTATTAGTCAAGGCTGTTCGTTATATTCTCGAAGTTGTGAGATCAATCTACAGGCCATGCCTGTGGTAATTTAAATGAATAAATGTGTCAGTTTAAAATTTTATTATATAAAAAAATATAAAATTTTAATAGATAAATTTTCTTGATAATCAAATAATATTTCTATAAACCTTTTGTGAGAAGTGTTTATATGGTTTATTGTTTTATCCATACAAATATTACAAGTTTTGTGAACATTTTGGGATAGTGGATTTAGACTAAAATGGTTGAATAACCTTAAATAATATATTTTTTTGTTGTGATATCATTTTGAATAAATTAAAGTGACAGTTGATGTCAAATGAGAATTCCAAAATATATATATATATATATCAAAATTATAGATTACCTGGGAAAAATATATAAATGTATATGTAATGAAGGTATACAATGTATATTTGTGTATGTACTTCTTTTGGTTCAAAATAAATGCATATACTTGTATAGATAAAATGTTAGATAGTGTGGATAAATTCTAAATACATGGATACCAATATGTATCAATGCAAAAACAAAAATATAGTTGAGAAGAAAATGGAGGAAGGTCCCAAGGGTCATGATTTAAATTATCCCTTGATTCATATTAAAGGAGAATCCCATAACTTTTGTCACAAAATCTTTGATGGGGCCATCAATTGAATCAAATCAGATTCAAAAGAAAATTCATGTGATTCATTTTATCATATATGGACATGGAAGTAGGTAAGCAAATTAATTTATCATATTATGTTGGCATAAATTAATCAGTCAAATGAACAATTTTAATTAATGAAAATGGTCATCGATAGTTGATATTAATTTTTGCAGCATCTGGTATTTTAAAAAATAGTAGCTATATGTCCAAAAAGAACAATAGTAGCTAGAGTGATGATTTTGTTATACACTATGGAATAGACCCATCAAGTTTGTTGGACATTTTTCCAATTCTTTAGTGCAAAATAGGAGATCATTTTAATTTTGTAAATTCATAGAATTGTATATTTTGATTCAGACTCGAAAATTAAATTAAGTTTAAATTTAAATCAATTTTATTTTTATCATAAAAAATCAATAAACGAAATGGTTTGAATAAATACCCCGAAATTATAAAATAGAAAGTATAGTAAGGAAGGGATGTATTATAGGTAGGAATAGCATTGGATTCCCAAAACCCTCTTTTCCTTTAAGAAGAGCGTGGGTTGAAGAAAAAGGTAAGGGAGAGAAAGGGACTGAAGTGAAGTGAGATCGCCTTGTGATGAAAAGGTGGCTCAAATATCAAAAGGTAGGAATCCCAAGCCAAGGATGCCCCAACATGCACATTAACCTATATGTACATAAATTTTTATATATAGTGATGCATATGCTCCAATTTTTGTTCCACACGTAGGCCTTCCCTCTTTTCCTTTATTTATTAGTTTATTTTTGGTTGTTTTTGAACATGGCATCAAAGAATATTTTCTCCAACCAAAAATATGGTTCAATAGCAACAAGATTTGTCATTTCATTCACACTCAAAAAGGAAAAGGAAAAGGGAAATTATTTTCTTTTGAAGTTATATATAAATCAATAATAATTTCAAGAAAAACTCGAACATAACCTCTATAAATATCGAAAATAATTAAACCTATAAAATAAAAACCAAAAAGAGCAAGATTGTAGCCTTTACTATATATGCTTTTAGGTTTAAGTTGAAGAATATGTTGACCAACAATGCAGATAAAAAAAATCATGTTTACGAAATGGATTAATTATCCCTGACCATACTCATATATCTTATAACGATAGAAAATGGTAGAAAGTGACGTGTACTCTTTTGGTCTTTCTTTTTTTCTTTTTTTTTTTCAAACTTCTTGTCTACTTTTTGCTTAAGTCTTAATTTTGATTTATTTAAAGGTAAACTATAAAAATAGCCACTTTTGTTTATACCAGGTTACATTTTAGTTTCTTATATTTAAAATGTTACGTTTTAGTCACTTATGTTATTATTTTGTTACGAAGTGATCACTCTTCCGTTAAGTTCCGTTATCTCCCTAACGGTAATCTTACGTGGCAGTCCAACTAGATTTTAAGTGTCAACTTGGATTTCCTAATAGGATAAGAATAGATTTTTAATTAAATAAATTTAATTACTTAAAAATTTTAAACCCTAAATCTTAGTTAAAAAATCGTTCATTGCCCCCTTGTTTTAGTTTTCTTTTTCAATTGACTAAAAAAGCTATTATCATCAAAAATTTTTATTCACATACAAAAACAAAAAAGGATTCAATGGAGGGTCTAGATATATCTTCTTCACCGACAAATTTATGTTCTAAGACTTAAAATGAAGTGGTTGTCGACAAATAAGAAGATGGTAATCATTTTTGTTCCTAATCACTGTTTTTTCCAATTCTTCGCGTTCTTGAATAATTGGTTTTTCAATCTGATTTTTTTTTTTATCTGAATCGGCTTGTTTGTTCACAATCTCTTTTTGGGTATCTCTTTTTTCTGACCTGAAATTCTTTTAGTTGTTAATATTCATATCAAGAATTTTAATTTAGGGTTTTCATTAAACAATAAAAAATCTAATATTTTATTTTTCAGCATTGAATAAAAGAGATATAGGAATGCAAAGAAGACATACCTGAATCCATTGAATCCATCTTTATGAAGCAATCAATTTGATTTCAACTATTTTAATCTTAATAATAGTTTTTCCACTCAAATGAAAAAAAAAAACTAGTGAAAAAAAGAAGAGACTGAAGAAAAATTAAAAAGAGGAGATGAACAGTTTTTTTAGTTAAGGTTTATGTTTAAAAATTTTAATTAATTAAATTTTTTAATTAAAAATCTATTTTCATCCCATTTAGAAATCCAAGTTGGCATCTAAAATCTAGTTGGACTGCCACGTAAGATTACCGTTAGAGAGATAACGGAACTTAACGGTAGAGTGATCACTTCGTAACAAAATTGTAACATAAATGACTAAAATGTAACATTTTAAACATAAGTGACTAAAATGTAATCTGAGGCAAACAAAAGTAACTATTTTTATCGATTACCCTTTATGTAATTAATAGTGAAAGGGGGGGTATATGCTAAACAAATCTTAAACTGGGGCCCTTGAAAAGAAAAAAAAATAGAGAGATTAAAATTGGTAATTAGCTTATAATCAATTGGTCATTATTATGGGACAGTGCACAAACAACAAGACAAATTCATATGAAGTTATTGAGAAAAGAAAAGAAAAGAAAAGTAAATAAATAAAATAGAGAGCTTTGCGTTGTATTCTATCCAAAAAGGCAATTCACCGGCAAAAGTTTGTCTTGTCCCCGTAGACTAACTGCTTTTCTTTCCGAAAAAACAGTAAGGCCAACCGACCAAAGGGAAAATTTATTGGATAAATTACACTAGTAGTCCTCTAATTGTTAGTATTTTTTTTATCACTTAACAATGAAAAATTATAAAATAATCATTCAATTATTCAAATCTTTTTTCACTTTTATAACTTGATTGCTTCTAAAATTGGTATATAACAATTTTAACCCTCAATAGTCATATATTGTATCAATTTAGTCTTGATTCAAAAAAATTAACCCTTAACATAAAGGTATGATCAACATACCAGTTTTCACATGATAAAAAAGACTTATTCAACGTTGTTCAAGTACTTGGGCAGATGATATTAATAACAAAAGTTTAGCATATGGTAAAATTCTAGCCTTTGGTGGAAATCCCATCGGCTAATCATTGTTGCACGTTCCTCTAATGAGATAGAGTATAGGGTTGTCAATTCAGTATCCAAAAATTCCTAGATAAATCGCATGTGTCACTACCTGATCCTTCAATAATCTACTATCACAATGTGGGTGCTACCTACATGTGTCAAAATTTGGTTCTTCATAGCTAGATGAAACATATTTTTATTATAGTTTTTAATATTAATTTTGACTTCATCTATGTTGATTTAAATATCATAGATAAACTCCAACATCTTCAAAGCTCGCTTTCATCTTTAAAAAACACCCAACATCCAAATTAAATCAATCTTTTTTTTTTTATAAAAATTATTCTCAAATTCAATCAATTACCCATAAGACATCAATAAAGATTAAAGTAAATTTGAAATCATTTTATGATGTAAGTAAGATTAAAATGAAAATGGTATTTATCATTATTAAACAGCCTTGTAAGGAAATGATCCCCATTAAACCCAAAATGATTTGGGATAGGTGATGGTTTTGTTATAAAATAAATTTTATTGATCGATTGGAATAATTTACAATACTTTGTCAAAGTCTATATTTATAGACATAAAAGGTATAAATAAAATAAAACGATATTTCTAATTACTATTAGAGTACTTATTTTAATCTTGATGGAATGATTTGGAACAGAATTATGATAGGCCATGGTTTCAGGCTTTAGTCCTCTCTCATTTAACTTTTAACCCATGTATCTCTTTATTTTTTTTCTTTTTCAGCAAAATACCCTTTATAATTTGAATCTAAAAAGATCCATCATGGACCCTTTCTATTGAAAATGGGGTAGTAAAAGTGTTCAACTTTTTTCATGCCAAAACAAATTAACCTTAGATTTGGATTAATTAAAAAGATCGTAAAACCAAACTTATCAAACAAATTAAAAACTTGTGAAAAAGTACTTCACCACTCAAAACTATATATTAAAGCATCAAAGCTTTTATGTTTTTGTACCATTGTTTAATATGCTTAGATGTACTACTTATATCAGGAACATCATTTACTTGATAATTTGGGAATGTAAGCTCAGTTAAAGTAAATTAAAACATTCAAGGGTAAATCAAATCAAACAAAAAGTGTATATTCAAATTTTCATATCATGAAAAAATATATTAGGGGTGTTCAAACAGTTAATTTGGTTATTAATCGAATCAAATTCGAAATGTAAAAATTTTTAACCGTTAATCGAATTGAAATTCTTTTTCAAATACATTAATCGAACCGAAATATTTCGGTTAATTTGATCGGTTAACCAAAATTTATATGTTTATATGTTTTGTCTTTTGGTTAAAATAAGTATAAAACATGTAAAAAAATAAATTGCTAATGTTCATTTTCTTTTTTTAATAGTTCAAAAAATATATTATATATAATATATAACTTATTTTGATTAATATAAAAATAATATTTCAAAAAATACATTGCTAATATAAAAAATATATTATATATAATATATATTATTTATTTCGATTAATCCAGTAAATTACCCGATAACCGAAATTTTAAAATATCATTAACCGACCTCCGACTGAACTAAATTCAACCATCAACCAATTAACCGAATTAGATCAGTTCGGTAGGTTAATTCGGTTTTAACCGAACTATGAATACCCCTAGAATATATAGAGTTGAACATAATGAAATAAGAAATTGAAATATTTCGTTGAAATTGTTCGTTTGGAAATTTCCTGAATAGCTAATCATTGGTTTGTCTTTCCATTGGAACAATAGCTATTATGCTCATTACTAAACTTGTTGAAGGGATGAAATATAACCAAAATATATCTTTTTAATAAGAGGTTGAATCGATCATCAAAAGAAGAATTAGACCAAAAATTAAGATATATTATGAGAAAATAAAATTTAGAAAGTTATCACTTTTCTGAAAATTTAATTGGTGAGAAAACAATTATCGCGTCTAGTATACTAAAAAGTATTACTTTCCCTCGTACCATGGAATGAGATTCTTTTCGATAGTAGTAGGAAAGTAATTTTCTCAATTGTTATGTAATTGAAAAATCATAATTTATTTTTGAGATAAAATTACTTTTTTTTTCTTTTTTTTTTTCATTATTCTTAAAGAATATTTTTCACCACAAAGTCATAAAATTATTTAATTTTAAATACTATAAATTTAAATTATTTTTAAAAAATTTAATTATATAGTAATTTTGAGATAATGAATATCATTACAAATGTTAAAATTAATTAAAAAATTGGCATTTTATTTATGAGTAATTTTGGAATTTATTATCACATTTCGTTTAGTGAGCCAAACACATCAATATAACTTTACCGAAATTTGAATTTGTAACTTCTTTACATTTCCGGTAATCAAGTTCCCAAAAAATTGCATTCCACATTGTAATATTACAAATGAATGTTTGAGGGTAAAATTAATGATCCAAAACCAATAAGGAGTAGTCTAGTTGGTTTAATTGAAGAAAGGAGCTTTGTTTTGGGATCATCTAAACATAAATTACACCAAACGTCCTAAATTACTGTTTAGATTTTAATTGGTATCAAAGTCTTTAAAGTATTGGTATTTATATTAATCAAGTTTTTTCATTAATTTATCGTCAATTTAGGTAATAAATGTTAGTTTGGATCAGATGACTTAAAGCACACCGATTAAATACATATAAAACATGCGCGTATTCACAAAATAAATAATTTTCATCTAACATGTTAAAAAAATTTAGCGATCTCAAGAAAATTTAGAAGGATTATTTCATTTTTTTAATAAGTCAAGATACACGTATTTACAATTAAATTCATGTGTTTTAAATATGTTTCAAGTCAAATTTGAGTTGGTATGACTAAACTAACAAAATGACTTAATTGATATGATATTGATATTTCAATATTTCGATTAAAATGTTTGTAACATTCAAGGCCAATTTGTAATGCGAACAATAGTCTGAGAATGTTGACGCAATTAAGCCTTAATGTATGTTTAAAATCATTTTGTAGGAGAAATTAGGTTCATTTATCATTTTATCAAACATATACAATTATATATAGCAAATGACGAAGAGCCCACCGCACCATTAAGCTTACTAAGCTTAATAAGAGGCTAAAGCAAAGAAGAACAAAAAAGGAAGCATGGTATGATAAGCTTATTGAATATTTAGCAGGTAATCATTCATATATTTCTTTTATGTCGAGGTATGGTAGCTTATAAAATCCCCATTTATTTTTTTTTATTTTTTTGAGTTAAAAAGAGTAATGAATATTGAATGAATATTTTATACTTAAAAATTTTAAATTTAAAGAAATTATTATTACGGAGAGAAACTACCAACCTTACAATATTTAATTTTCATGAATCAGAAGATAAATATAAAAATAATATCTTAAATTGTATTAGAAAAACAGAAAAAAAAAATAGTAAAAAAGAGGCATAAAAGTGGATGAGGCACATGTGATGGCAGCAATTGATTGGGTGATGGGAGTTGGCATGTTGTGGAGTTTCATCAAAAGAATATGAAAAGGAAGTAAGACCCACAGCGGCCATTGGGCAGTGGCCCCTCTTCTCATCACATATCAATCTCTTTGGGAACTTGGGCCTATCCCATTCTCTCCCACCATTAAAACACCATTGATCTTTTGTATTTTTGTTTTTATTTTCATTCATGGATTAGTGGAATTTATCATTGCATCTTGAGCTCTTTATGCATCCCTTTTGCCTACAAAATAGCAATGCATGCATTTAGAGATCTACCATTGCCCCTTTAAATATTGCATATTGTCCTTTACTCCATCTTCGGCTATATTAACTTATTAACGACTAATTCTAACTAATATTTATTTTTACTTATAATTAAAATTTCATACATATTTTATTCATAAAAATAATAAAATCAAAGCTAAATTATAGTTTTAATCTCTCTATTGTGCTCAAATTTGAGATTTAATTCTCACTTTAAATTAACATACTTTAGTCATTTTTATTCTTTTTTTTTTTAGTAGCAAAAAAAAAAACTAGAACCAATAACAAAATTATTCCAGTGCCATCACACATAAGCCGAACATCCAATTGTAATTGCTCCATGACTGCTACCAGAGTCTCCTGGAATACTATCGGTCCATAAGGGAAAGCTCTCATCATCCCAAGTAGTGTATGCGCAGCTACATTGGCTTCTGTAGAAGTCTGTTGCATGACCACCCGCCATTATCTTCTACATAGCTCTTAGATTCTCAAGACCAAATCATTGCTCAAATGAACATAAGACTTATCTAAAATGACTTCCAAAGCTTGAGTGCAATCCGTTTTGACAATAATATTAGCCCAATTAGCATCCCTCGCCAGAAGGAGTCCATCCTAAATCACCCAAAGCTCAGTCTGCTCTACGTTACATCTTCTAATGTTTCTCCCAACTCCCCCACGCCATGTACCAAGGTCATCTCTTGCCACAGTTGTCGCCAAAGCTAACCTTGAGTTAGGATCCCCTACCCCATCTGTGTTCAACTTAATGAAACCCGAAGGTGGAGGTTTCCACACTCAACATCGTCTCTTGCTCATGGTGTTATCTGTAAAAATTCTAGGCTTATGTTTGATGGAACTCGCCCAACACCACGAGGATTGGAGTATGTGAGATATATTAAAAGCTTCCCCTTGAAACACCCACAAATTCCAACAAATAATGCCAAATAAAGATTGCCAATCAACTTCCGTGACAATTAAATCAAACTCATTCTTCGAATTCATCCAAAGCCACTCCATCAACGGAGCAGAAAAATAATTGCAGCAAAACCCTCGAAGGGATGACCTGCTTCCACACTTCACATGAATTACCACAATCTACTTTTATAATGTCACCAATTAGTCCAAATAGCTAACATTGTTAACTATTCCAATTAAAACACTGAAATAGTTTTTAGTTAAAAACATTTATTCTAACTCATCATGATTTTTGTTTTTGTTTGAAGAAAAAAAAATATACAACAATATTTTAAAAAATACATTTAATATTATCTATTTGGATTAACTAAAAACACTATAAAAATAGAAAGATTTAATTATGCCAAATTTAAATACAAAAATTAAATCTTATTGCATAATTTAATCTTAAAAAGAATAAACATTGTATTATTATTAGAAAATTGGAAGAGTCAAATTATAGGTGCAAAGTTGTTACATTCCTAGCCATAGGCATTGGGCATGGAGAATTTTTATCAATAAGCATTGTTGTTAGGGACCCTATTGCCTTTAGCTACACCAATATTTTTTCTTTTTAAATTACAATAATTCATAAAGGATAATCCACATGTTGTTACTGAATGACTCAAAATTTAATTTTCACTTAAAATTTAATTTTTTTTAAATTTCAATTTTATCATTAAATTAAAATCTCATAAAAGAATACCCTCGAGACTACTAATAATTCTCATATAACTAGGGGCGAAGTCAGAATAATTTTTTAGGGGGATTGGATGAAATTTTAATTTTTTATAGTTTATATCTTTATAATTTGTAAAGGATTAAATCGAATTTTTATAATTTTAGGGGGCTAAAGTGTAATTTTACATTTACTAATTTAAAATTTTTAAAAAATTTTAAAGGCCTAAATAGTAATTTTATATTTTAAAGGGGTCGGGCCCATACCAGTCCCCCGGCTTCGCCCCTGCATATAACACAATCGAGTTGTATTATATAACACAATCGAGTTGTATTATAGTATTGAATTAATCATGATGTTGATAACAAAGTTAATTCGTAGCATGAAATTGGTGGGGAATTGCAAAAGTTAATTGAGGTTGGCCTTGGCCCTCTCCTTCTCAAATCCCATCCCCCATGCACCATCATCGCAGTCCCTCTCCTTTGCTGCCTTTGAAATCCATTCATGAATATAAAAGTAAAAACTGGATGGCTGCTAAGAGCTAAAACAATGATGGTATTGAATTCCACTTCATATATTTTCATCAAAAACATTTGTTTTATCTAAGTAGAGTGAAATTAATCATATATCACTCATAATAAATAAAATTATTACATCAAATATAATTTTATTAAGAATCAATGGCTGATAGATTTTTTTTTTTTCAATAATCAAATCATTAGAAACATATAATAGAATAAAATAAAGAGTAAAATACAAATCCAATGCAAGACGATTCTCCTACAGCAGTGGCCTACAATAGAAAATCAAATATAGCTAACTAGAAAGATCTAATATAAGTTTGAAGTAAAACTAAAAACGTAATGGACTTTTTAAACACGTTTTCTGGGACCCTGGGAGTAAGAAAACTCTGCATTGTTCTAAAATTATGTCAAAGATTGCGATAATGTGCTTTTCAATATTTACAATTACCTTCACAAAACAAGAGATAAAAGCAATAATTATTCATTCCCCTTTAGTCGAGTAATTAAAAATTCGGTATTCTTTTAAGTAGATCTTAATGGGAATTAAGAGCTTTTGTCATCAAAATTTATAAAAATTCTCATTAAACTTTTCAAGATTTTTGAAAATTTTAAATAAACTCTTTCAAAATTTAGTGGCAAGATTCGCTATTGATCTTAGATTTGAGTCTTGTGGATGGAGAAATATCACTAGGAGAGTTTAATTTACTCCTTGTTTAAGAGTCTAATTCAGTGTAACGCCAAACCTAATCAATATTTGATACGACTACTAGATATCGAAAGATATAATATTAATAAAATATTATATATATATATATATAAAGTGAAAATTATAAATATTTATAGGTATAGGGTCGAGCCATGACAAAAATGACTAAAGGTTAATGCATGTTTCACTATCAAAATAAAAGCAGATTGAAAATAGACAAAATTTAGGCATAATAATGGGAGAGGAAAGAGGAGGGAGTTTTCTTCCTTTTGTTTTTTACTTTTATCTTTTGGAAAATAAGGAAGGGGTATTGGGCAATGGGCAGCTGATAAGGGACGGGTATATGCAATGGCTTTGTGAGAGAATTTCATTTTTTTTCCCTTTCTTTTAAAAGTGTAGCTTAGAAAGAAGACGAGGGTTATTAAGAGGCTAATAGTGAATGAAACTTTTGCATAGGGTGCCACAGCGTCGGTCTTTTTGTGGGTCGTCTTCCTCTTTAATGGCTGTTGCGCTGCATGTGGGACAATAAAATATATATCACTTTCAACCCCATCATTATATATAGAAACCACAAGAGCATGTACATATAATATGATAAGTGATGTGGCCACAAACTTAATTTGGTACGATGATATGAGCAAAGCACTTAACAATGTAGTAACTTAGTTTGGTGCATCACTTACTTTTGTGGAACTTTGCCTAGAGAAGAAATGTACCACTAAACTCATAGTACCTACAATAATTTAATCTCAATCCACCTTAACCCTTAACTCTTGGATAATTGTGGCCTTACTTTAGTATAAACTAATCACTCGAAGATAAACAAATAATAAAATACTCACATTAAAAGTTGTTTGCTATGAATTTATAAGCTCTCACTAAGTACCTTCATTTCGACAAAATAATGGGAGAGTTTATCCAACCAAAACCAATAAAAAAAATAACCGTACAAGACCTAAAAACATACATATAATAATGGGAGAGCCAAGACAAAAATGACTAAAGATTAATACATGAGTATCTATCTAGCTCTAATTTTGAAAATCGCAAGAAAAAAATTGTAGATTTGGATTCTTTCAAAACTTTATCTTCCATATAACATAAATATTATTTAATTTTAAAAACTTTATCTTGAAGCCTTTTTTAAGGTATTATCTTTAAGTCTTTATTTATTTATAATATCTACCTCCTATTTTAAGCCTCATGTTTCGATTAAGATTCTTTTAAAGATTGTTGTCAAGATAGGAATAAAACTCTTTAAGAGTTATACTTGAAATAAAACTCTTCTACCTTGAAATTTTTTAATTGTGTTGATTAAATAGAGAGATACCTCACGTTTTACTTATGAGATAAATTTAAAGATAAAAATATGTACAAAAAAAAAAAAAAGTATCAGTACTAAAACTGATGCACATATAAGTTGTACTAGTTTGTCATTTGGGCACAATTTATACCACCAGTAGTTGTGTACTAACATATATAAATACTTGAACAAAAAAAATAATATATAAGAATATTCTACGTGATTTTATGAACATACTTGTTATAAAAATTAAGTAATATCAAACGTAAAATGGTATAATAATGTCAGTTCACACCATAAAAGATATGAAGAGCACTAAAGTGGAGGTGATTCACACTGTATATATTATGGAGATCCACTATGAATGGTGGTTTAGGGATCCTAAGATTGTATTTAAGTAGAATAGCATTGAGTCCTGACTTAATTCTTTTTCTCTTGGAGGAAAGGGTATTTATAGATAAAGAAGGGCTTGGAGTGGGACCCCCATCTCATAATTGCCTCCATGGTAGAATTTAGTTTAGACCTAATTTAAGGTATAATCTAGATGTGATCATCACTTTGGGATAAGTGAGATGAGAAGTTGAAAATATAAATGAGATTGAATTTAACGTGATGGTTGTCCTTAGTAGTACCGATGTGATATTTTTTCCATAATGGCATAGGGTGTTTATACAAGGGAGGCGTAGGGGTACAAGTTTAATATTAGATAATTTAATACCTCTTCTAGAAAATGTTAGATGGAATTGATTTTGGGTTGAATAAATTAGAGTAAGGTTAATTTGAGCTTCTTCTTTTCTTTTTTCAATTTTTTGGTTGTTTTGGTTTGAGTTGGTTTCAATTTCGGTATTTTAGGTTTGATCATTTATATTTGAGGATTAAGTTTTTTAAATTAGATCATTACGTGATCGAATCATTTTGTATTTTGATCATGTCAGTTTTGGTCATTTGAGGTTACTTATTTTAATCATTATTTTGAGTTGTTACAAGTTCAAGTCATTTAAAGTTTAGATTGTTTTAGGTTTGGGTTAATTTGGAGTTGGAATTGAATGAAATTGAATTGTTGACTTTTACGATCAAATCATTTAAAGCATGTATACTCTCTTTTCTTTTATTATTTTTTTTTCTCTTTGCTCAACTTAATAAATATATTGTTTTTAAGAAAACTATAAAAATACCTTACTCGATCCAATAGATTTTAGTATATTTTAAAACGAGTATACTTGAACTAATACCTATAACAATTGCAATTGTAATTGGTTTAAATATATATATTTTTTCTTGGGTCGGCTCCCACCATTGGATGAAGCCGTTGTAGATAAGAGGAAACATTAAGGAATAGTAGTAGTTATAGATTCTAGGGTTTCAACTGAAGTAGGGTTAGGTAGATAGAGAAGAGAATGATCCATTGCAGTAACACGTTTTATTTATTAATTTCCAATAGGGGATCTTTATGTATGAGTTACACTTCTTTAAAACGTTTGTAATTTATATACTACTAATAACATAATGAATAATTATCACAATAATTTTAATACATGGAATCAAATCTATATTGAATCCGGATTTCTTTCATTTTGGATGTTGATAGGTTGAAAAAGATTTATCATTTTGTTTGTACATAACATTCGACTTTTGGAAACTTTTTTCTACTTGTAATTTCCTATCAAAACAATGTTTTAGCCAAAATGAATAATTTTTTAGTTTCAAAACCACCAATTACTATGCTTCACATTGGGTCTTGAAAATATTATAGTATAAAAATTTAAAGGCTAATATTTTTTATATATTTGAAATTTATTCTTCATACTTTTATTTTCAGGAATTTAGTTTCTTTATTTTTTGAATTTAAAATTTTAATTTAATTTGTTAATGTGGCATTTTGAAAAAAAAAAAACTTGGTATCTATGTAACATAAAAAACATAACATTGTAATGAACCATAATTTAACAAAGAATTTTAATAGTGCTAAATTTTTTTAAAATTTTACATCATTATTTTAATTAGAATAGAATATTTAGATTAACTAATGACATTACAAAAGTTGAGGTATCAAATTATGTTAAAATTAAAGTATAGAGATTAAATCTCACATTTGAGCAAAATATAAGGATCAAATTGAAGTTTAACCTTTTTTATAATCTAAAAAATAAAGGGATTGGAATTGAAATTTACCCCTAATGTTTTCATGCAAATAAAAAAGAAAGGAAAAAATGGGCAGGTGTCCGTTGTGGAACGCCTTATATAGTTGTATAGATATTTGTCACACATCATGAGCTAAATTCCACTAAGTTACGAAACTAAAAATAGGATTCTCATTTGATACAATAGTGGTGGTGTTTTTCTAACTTTTTTTTTTTTTCTTATTTGTGAGGTTAATTTTATAGATTATGTTTAAGGTTTGTCACTATTTTTCTTAATAATATTGTCTTTAATATTTGAGATTTTGTAATTTTATAAATGGATATATTTCATTTGTTTATTTTTTAAATATATGTGATGATCTCTTAATCTTGCTTATACCACCAATATAATGTATAATTATCATTAAAAAGAAAGTATAAATGATTTAAACATTTATGTATATGATTTTCTTTTTGCAAATTCAATAACTTTACTTAAGTACAAACTTTATTACTTATTCTACAAATTAGGTTTTTTTTTTTTTTAATTTTACAAACGCATTTAATAATATGAAAAGTGATAATTTTTTCAAATATAATTGGAGAATGATTCTCACATTTGATGTGCTACAAAATATTAACTTTTTTAATTAGGGAAATGTGGTATCTTTGAATAATGGTAAGAAATAGTACAACAAAATATCCTTAAGATGATATTTTTGGGTCGACACATTTCTAAGTGTCAAGATAGACTTGTCGACATACGTTTTGGTTAACTCTTTGTATAAGAGTTGGGATATGCATGCCTAAGGCAACGCTTAAATAAGAGTAAGTTTTGTCCAACACTATTTCGACTTTTGTTATACCTTTCCCAACTATATAAAAGTGTTGTAACATGAAAAGCCTAAGACTACTCTTTTGGGACTATGCCGACCCTTTTTTGTGTCGTTTAAATTTGTACATTTAAGCAATTTTTTTGGTGTTGGCAAAATCTAATCATATCCCGACATTTTAGAAAGAGTTGGGAAAATGTTAACCTATCCCAACTTTTATTATTCGTTGGCAAATATTTTATCTAACCTAACCTTTTTTGTGTTGCCTTTGTCTACTCATGATTTATTTCAACCTCTTTTTTTTTCATTCATGCATTATTTAATATCGTTATGTCCAAAATTTAGGAAGATTTTGAACAAATAAAGTTCAAAATATGAGCTTAAACAAAAAAAAAAAAAACGCAAATCTAACTTCAAAGTGAGCTATGGGTGTTTCCAAATCTAAGCTCAATTTGGTCCAAATATAATAACCATAACATTATATATTTAATATTTATCCTACTTCAAATTAAGAATTAAACACAAATATTATAATTTCAAAAGAAAAGTTTCTGAAATACTCCCAAAGCTGAAATAATTGGCACGAATTATATGTTTATTCAATAAATTAAATATATTTGCTAATGCACCCTTATTTGGAAGTATTATTACACAAATAAACATGTTACGAGTTATTAGCCCAAATCTCAATAGTGATCTGAATATCAATGGGCTTAGCACTCCAAAAATCAGAATTCATGTTATAAAAATAAAATAAAATGGGTGGTCGGGGCTTGAAAATCAAAGGAGAAGGCTTTAAGTAATCAGAATTCCACTCAGCAAAAGGTCCCTTTGAGTTATCAAAGGAGAAGGCTTTACACTGAAAAGTGTGTGTTATGGAGGTAAAAATGATTTGCTTAAACTCTTTGTATTTGAGTTATTTGTTTATGTCAATGGTTTGTGGGAATTTTCATTTAGTTATATCGAACTTGATTTTATGCTACTCGTCAAATGTGGTATATGTGCATTCTTTTTCTTGTCATGCACATAATCTTATTATTGGTTTGTGTAGATCTCCATTGAATGAGGTCTTAGTTTAAAGTTGGTCATTTGCCTTACATGTGCTCGATGAAATGTGTAAATGGTATTTACAAGTTTAAATAGTTGGGTTGTTGCCTTGTATGTTGTCAATGAAATGTCTAAGTGGGTATTTGTGAGTTTAAATACTCGTGTTATTTCATATTATTTACTTTAACAGGTGGTGGATAAAAGTTAGATGGATGCTCTGAAATTTAACGCCAATCACCTGGCTGGAATAAAAATATTTCTATCATTTGCAATTAGAGAATCACTCTTTAACGGAAAAATATATTTTTTGTGCCATCGTTGCAATAATAGGATATTGCACGAACAACATATTGTGGGTGAGCATCTTCGTCTTCATGGTATACTAAAAGAATACAAGCATTGAATTTTTCATGGAAAATCCATTGAAAAGACATTGGTGCAAACTACAACTGTCCATGGGTCGAGCCACCCAAAGGCCCGCCCTAAATATGGGAGGGTTCGAACAAAAATATAGGCCGCAAAAATGGGCTTGAGTTTAGGAATGAGACCCATTTTAAAAATGGGTTGGGCTTCAGGCAAGATTTTCAACCCGAGCTTGGCACAACCCGATTTTATTAACCCTAAATTTTTACCCCTGTTCCCCACTTCTCAACAGACCTAGCCCCCGATATTCCTCTTTCCCTTTCCAATTCTTATTTCCCCTTAATCCCTAAATTTTTCCTTACTTCTTTTTCATTTCCACCACTATTGCTTCTCTTTATTTTGTTGCTTTTCGCTTGTTTCTTCACCACTATTGCCATTGTTGCTTCTCTGCCTTCTACTGGTTTCCACTTCTTTGCCAGTAGCCGTTGTTGCTTTTCACTTCTCTGCCTTCTGCAACCTCAGTTCCCCCACTCATACATTCATAGAGACGACACCCCCACCCCGCTCAAAGACCTCCAATGCCACTTCTCATTTGTCTACAACATTTAGCCTTTAGTCTCGTCGCACATTATAATAACAACTGGTTAGTAGTTATTAGAAAATTTGCTTATTATGATAATGCATACAATAATTTTACCACCTAACACACTTTCATTACCAATAATCTTTACTGTGGAATATAAATGATCTCATTTTTCTTAGTTTTATAGAATTTTTTTCCTAGAGAATTATTGTAAATATTGCGCTACCAATCATTTTTCTTTATTGTAAGAATAAGAAGATTCTTATATATATATATATATATATATATATATATATTGCAAGACATAATAGAGAATTCTTTTTGTCTTTATTCAAAATTTTATGATGCTTATATTTCATATAACTGGTAAAGTTTCTTTGACCTGTTAAACATCAATATGTACTTGAGATGCCTATGTTCAAGGCCAAAAATATACATGGAGATGGCTTATTCATTAATGAGGTCTTTTACTTCTGGCCTGGCTTGACTAAAGCGACATTTAAATTCTCTGTTTGATTCTCCAAGTTGTTGATGAATTGCTAGTCGACTAGTTTTTGACTTCAGGGCTATTTTGTTGGCTAGGAAGTGAATGACAAATAATGTTGGCAACTTGCTAAAATAATTTTTTTAATTGTGGTGAGTATTTATACTATTCCATCCAAGAAAGTAAGAAATAAATGTACTCTTATAGTTCATCACTGAAATATAAGAATATATTTATATGTAAAAAAAATGATGTAACAACTAAAATGGAACTTTAGTTGTTTTGATAAGATATAGATGTTAGAAATTAAGTTCTGTTAAGTTCAAATTTTAGAAGAATAATTATTTTTTGTGGAAGTTAGAAATTAAGTTTTGATAAGATATAGATGTTAATGATTAAGTTCTATCTAAGTTGATTTTCATCTGATTCATTAAGTTAAAAGCTTAACTATAGTAAAATTACATTTTTGTAAAAGCCTAAAATTGATCATAAGTGAATGTATGAAATAATATGTTTAATGTTTAAATAAATAAATTGTTTAAATACTACAATTGACCTAAAAATGAAAGTAATTAATGAAATAAATATTATTTTACTAATAGGATAAAATATTTAAATGGTAAGTTATATTCCAATAATTTTAAATAATTTAATTATGATACACTCATATTTCGGGTGAATTTTTCTTACTTATAGCATATATAAAAAATGGTTTATATGTCAACTCTTTATGCCATTATGGTGTTATTTTTTTATAGTAAGATGAGTTATTATTTGGTTGATGTCATGATGGTGTTTATATTATTTTGTATTCAACTTTGAGATGTTAAATATGTATGGCAACGAAAATAAATGATCAAAATCCATTATCAGTACTTGTACTTGACCAAACTTTCGAATCATGCTGCCATAGCCAACCATATATGTATTTAAAAATTGACTCTATTCTTTTTATATATATATTAATTGAGTTTTTACGATTTTAGGACTTCAGTTTTTATGAAAATGGCTAATTCGAACACTTTAATACATGTGGGTGATGGATTTAATGAATCTGAAAGTGTTTCCAAACGTTTAAAGTCTATTATTTCAAAGGCGTGGGACGAGTTGAAAGCACAATGTAATCACTATAAGTGCATTTTGTCTGCTAAATCTTCTAGCAGAACATTTCATTTAAGACGTCATCTGAATAGTTGTTTGAAAAAAATTAATAAGGACATCACTCAATACACCATAGCCACTCAACCATTCTTAGGAGGTGGTTCATCTATAAAAACCTACAAGTTTGATGTTGATGAGTGTCGTCGAGCTGTTTTTACTTTTCTTGTGTATGGCAAGCATCATTTAAGACAATTCAAGAACTAAGATTTAGACACATGATGAATGTTGCTAGTTCTAATTTTAAGAATATAAGTAAACAAACAACTACTAGAGATGTCTTAATGTATTATGCAAAAAAGAGAAATCATATTAAAGAAGAGTTAGCTAAAGCACCTAGTTTAATTTTTCTAATTTCTGATAATTGGAACTCTGAACATACTAATGATGAATATATTTGCATTACAGCTCATTGGGTTGACAAATATTGGAAGCTACAAAAGAGAATAATAAGGTTTAGAGCTTTATCTCCTCTGTATGATGGTTTGAACACAGTAGATAAACTTATTTTATGTTTATCTCAGTAGGGTATAGATAAGAAAATTTTTAGTATCACTCTGTATAATGTTTCTTGTAACGATTTTATGGTTTCTTATCTAAAAAACCATTTTTGTGTGAATCAAGCTCTTATTGGTAATAGTTTTTTTTTCAAGTTAGATGTTGTGCACATATATTGAATCTTATAGTTAAAGTTGGTTTAGAACTTGCTAATGATGTTGTTGGTAAAATTTGAAGTGGAATCAAGTACATAAAAAAGTCAGGAATTCATAGGAAAATTTTTTATGATGTGGCCGACAAAAGCTTTCATTTGAACGTAACTAAAAATTTATGTCAAAATATGTGTGTGATGGAATTTTACTTATTTGATACTTGAATCTACTCTTTACTATAAAGATGTGTTAGATTATTAGGGCCAAAGGGATAAAGATTATCAAATATATGCATTTTTTTATGAGGAGTGGAGAAATGTTGCTATTCTTTGTAAAATTTTTAAAGTTTTTTATGATGTGACTTGTGTTTTTTCTGGTTCTAATTATCCAACGATTGATATTTATTTTAGAGGGGTTTGAAAAGTCCACAAGGCCTTAACTGATACAATTAAAGGTCCTCATTCATTTTTAACTCAAATGGTTATGCAAATGCAAGAGAAATTTAATAAATATTGGGCTGAGTATTCTTTGATATTGTCATGTGCTACAATTTTAAATCCTCGTTACAAGTTAAACTATATGCAGTATTACTTTACTACAATCTACGATGCTCATTCTTCAGACTTTGTGCAAACCATTTTTAGCAATCTTAAACTCTTGTTTGATGAGTATGTTAAGAACTCCAAATCCACATCTTCCTCTTTGGTAGGAGTTCCAATGTTTCGAATAATGATCATGTTGATTCTAGTTTGCATCAGCTCAATGTTAATAGGGTTGATCTGGAAGAAGATTATGATGAGAGTGATGATTTTAAACTGTAGTTAAGTGAATCCAATACTAAGAGTGAAAGGTTAATGTTGGACATTTATTTGTAAGAACCAGAGCTTGAGTGGAATAGCTAAATAGATGTACTGGATTATTGGAACAAAAGTCCAATTTGATATCATGAGCTTTCATTTTTGGCTCGTGATCTTTTACCAATTCCAATATCGACTGTAGCTTTTGAATCAACTTTTAGTATGGAGAAGAATGTTATCACATCTTTGAAGAGTTCTCTTAAACCAAAAACGGTTCAAGCCATTGTATATTTTGACAACTGGATGCGAGCTAAGGGATTTTCAACAGTTAATTATTATTCTTGTTTTGTTGTTATAATGTTATAACATTTCATCAATTTGATTATCTAACAATTTATTCTTGTTTTATATTAGAAATTGATTGCAACAATGATGAGAATGACGATGAGGATGAGAATGATGAGGACAATGATTCTTCGGTTCCTTTTTAGGTATATAATTTACCTTAGAATTTATAGCTTGTTATAAAATTAAATATGTTGATTGCTTGATATATAGATATTTTGAATGATTGATTACATTTTGCAGGTTGTTTTTGGTGCTATTTTGGGTGTTGCTTTACTATTGTTCTGTTGCTTCCGTTGGGTGCTAATTTCTACTACTATTTTTGGTGCTATTTTGCTTGATATATAGATATTGTAGAACTTTTGTTTGGATATTGTAGAACTTTTAATTTTATTAGGTTTCCAATATCAATTGCATGAGAATATAACTTTTTTGTGGTTGGTTTTAGTTACAAGTTGTTTCACTAATTATCAAATTTCATGTACTATCCTTTAGCTTTAATGTACTTCAATGAAACAACCTTGATGCCATCATTTACTTTATTATTTTTTATTCTTGTATTTTGTTGTTTTTCATTTTGTGCAACATTTATTATTCCCATGGAAAGATAATCATTACATTAGTAATGATTAATTATTTTTTTTAAAGGAGCAATGATTAATTATTATGAATGTTAATGAGGTGCACATTCAATAAATGACAATAAGTTTTCATCCAATTTTTAATATTTGTTAAAGCAATTTGATAATTTTAGGGAATTATTTGTTTGAATTTTTTTAGTGTATTTGATATACTATATTTTTAAATTTTATTTTATGTAATAAAATGTTTAAAAAAATGGGTCGAGCCCAAGTTTAACATATATAATATGGGTTGGGCTTGGACAAAAATACTAGCCCATTTTCAGGTCGAACTGGGATCGACCCTACAATTCAGGTTGAAAATTTCGATTGGGCCCAGAATAAACCATAGACACCTTTAGTGCAAACCAACCAAACGGTGAGAACTTCTCTGTCAATTAGTACATTGTCATAAGACAATGAAGCTAATATAAGAGATCTCACAATGGATTCTCTAGGTATCAACATTCCAGCTCCTATTGAGAGTTTTAATAGAGTTTCAAGCGGGTTTTAGAATAATGCTCGGGAGTATGATGTTAAAGAGGCCCAAAAGACTACGGAGACAACAACTACTTTTTTAAATGATTGCGATATTCCGCTCTATCCTGGTTGCATCAAGTTCTCATACGTCTCATTCCTACTTCAGCTTTACCACTTCAAAGCACTTTTTGGATGGTCAACAAAATCTTTGACATGCTTATTGGACTTTTTAAATGAGACATTTCTAGATAGAAACATAATCCTGACTACATACTATGAAGCAAAGAAAAAGATTTTTGCACTAAATCTTGGGTATGTGAAGATTGATGCATGCTCGAACGATTGTATGTTATACTATGGTGACGCTAGTAAAAAGGTCAGTTGTGATGTATGTAAAAACTCAAGGTAGCAATCTTCTGAAGAGTTGGATAAAGATGAACAGGTTGATGGTATTTGTCATCGTCCTAAGCCTGCCAAAGTATTACGATACTTTCCCTTGATTCTCAGACTTAAAAGATTGTTTCAATCCTCTAAGACATCACAATCCATGAGATGGCATAAAGAAAGACAAACCAAATATGGTATATTGAGACATCCAGCCAATGGTTTTGCTTGGGACATGTTTGATAAGAGGTTTCCTAATTTTATAGCTAATCCTTGCAATGTTAGGCTAGGTTTGGCTAGCGATGGATTCAATCCATTCCGAATAATGAATACAAGTCACAATACATTGTTCATACTTCTTATTCCTTATAATTTGGAACCTTGAGCATGCGTGAAGCAATCATCAATGATATTATTAATGGTTATCCTTAGTGAGAAAGGACCCAACAACGACATTAATGCCTACATGCAACCTTTAATTGATGAGATGAAGCAATTGTGGACAAGAGTTGATGCTTTTGAAGCATCAGTTTCCTAATCTTTCACTTTACGGCCTTGTTTTCTTTAAATGATTAATGATTTCCCAGCTTACGCTAATATTTCAAGGTAGAGTACAAAAGGTCATATTGCTTGCCTGGTATGTGCTAAAAAAACTCAATCTTGATGGCTATGGTACGGTCAAAAGTTTTGTTATATGGGTTATAGTCAATGGTTATCGGTTAAACACCCTTTTTCAAAAAGAAAGTCATGAATTTGATGGCACTATAGAGTGTGGGGTAGCTTTTATACCACAATCCATGGAAGATATCTTAAGGGAAATTGAAGGTATCAATTTCATTTATATAAAAACCTGAAATAGGGATAGAGAAAAACTTGATGAAGGGTCGATAGAACCCGACATAGACAAGGGATATGATTTGTTTAACGACTTTAAAGAATTGGCGTTAGTGAGAGATGAATCAAATCTAATAAATCAAGATAAAACTTTATGGAAGAAAATGAGCATATTTTTCGACTTGCCTTATTAGTATTACAATCTTCTTTGACATAACTTGGTTGTCATAACTTGGTTGTCATGCACATCGAGAAGAACGTATGTGATAATGTCACGGACACCCTTCTTAATATTTCACGCGAGGGTAAATACAATATCAAGGCACGCAATGACCTATAAGATATTGTCATCCGAAGTTATCTTCATCCAGAAATGAGAAATAAGAAATAGTACCTACCGCAAGCGTGTTACACTCTTGCATCAAAGGGAAATGATATTTTCCTTTCCACTGTGAAGAACTTGAAGGTACCCAATAATTATGCATCAAATATATCTCGATGCAAGAATTTGAAAGAGCATAATTTGAACAACCTTAAAAGTCATGATGGTCACATTCTCATGCAAGATTTGCTTCTTATATTCTTAAGAGGAGTTGTAGAAAAGAAGGTGCTAAGTGTTATTACAAATTTTTCGGATTTCTTTAAGAGATTATATGCAAAAAGTCTTGATCCACAAGAAGTTGATTAACTTCAAATAAAAGTTGTGTTAACACTTTGTGATATGGAGAAAATATTTCCTCCAAGTTTCTTCACAATCATAATTTATTTGATTATTCATTTGCCGATGGAGGCTAAGCTTGATGGACCTGTTCAATACAGGTGGATGTACCCAATCGAAAGGTAAATGAAATATTTCACAATATTTTATCTTTATTATTTTAACATAGTATATAATAAGTATGTAAAATATATGTATGTGATACAAGTATCTTATGGGTTGAAAGCTTCGGTGTAGAATAGAGCTTATCCTGAAGGTTCCATTGTTGAAGGGTACATAGTTTCAGAATGTCTTAGATTTTGCTCCCGTTATTTTTTTGATATGGAGACTATATATTCTTGTCCTCCTAAGAATGATGGGAATATTCAAAAATGGTACATTTTCTCTTCTGGAAGATGACCAATTGGCACTATGAAAATGAGAATTTTGGGCATGCAACCTCTTGTACAAGGAAACCACTATGTTCTATTGCATAGTGATAAGTTATCGCATACTATCAATGAGTTTCCTGAGGAAAATCTTGTCATTTGATTCTTTGTTTAACCAATAGATGAATTTCTTAATTTATATGCATTTTGATAATATTTCCCGCAAAATGCCGAATATATTATAGTGAATATTTTGAGTATCAGCGAGCTACTTATGATGGCATTCAGATGAGTGAATGCACATAAGACAAATGGTTGGTTGAAAAGTTATTGAAATGGCTTGCGAACTAGGAAAATTGTCATGGTTAAAATAATTTATCTTATTATTTATATAATGAGGACACATTGTAGAAATTTGTTCATAGAACAAGAGTTAATCGATTTCCTACTATATGGTCAGTTTCGAAATATGGAAGCCGAACAAGTTGATGCCAATGTAATTGTTCTTGCTCAGGGACGGCATAAGGTGATTTCCCTTTATGATGGGCTTATAATTAATGGTTTTAGAGTCTATACAGAAAAAAAGAGCAACATCGTAAAACTCAGAATAGTGGCGAGATGGTTTTTATTGATAAGAGAAACTATTATGGCAATTGCATTGAAACTATTGAGCTAAAGTATTATGAAAGATTTTGGGTCATCATGCTTAGATGTGATTGGGTGAATATTAAATCTCTAAGGAGTATGAAGAATGATGCAAATGGCTTTATTAGGGTGAAATTTTCTATGCTTATCCATATAGGGAGTCATGATTCAGACGATCCATATATACTTGTTTCTCAATTGAAATAGGTATTTTACGTCGAGGATAATAAGAGTGAAAGATGGCTCCATGTTATCAAAATAAAGCCAAGATTTGTACAATCTAGGCATTGAAACCCCTATAGAAAATGATGAATATATATATCCACAGTGTGATGATCATATTGTAACTTAATATGTATGCAAAGTGATGGTATCATTGTAAGTAACATATTTACAATGATGGTATTATTTTGAAACTAATATCAACTAAGAAAAAAATAAATTATTTTGCTCAAAAGCATTTTACTGAACTTTTTAAAATTAAATTCAGTACACCCAACTTATGAAAACATTATGAAAAGAACTATAAAAATGAAAAAAAAATTGTTAAATAAAACGGAACCATGTGTGGGGATATGGGCGTGAATGCAATTTTTGAATTAAAAAATAGCTAGCAAGCAACCAATGGCATAAAGCAAACAAAATAAAGAAAAAAAGAACTACTAACTCCAACAAACCTTGTCATATACTCTTCCTTTTCTCCATTTCTTACCAAAAAATAAATACTGATAATTAAAGAAAAACCCAAAGAGAAAGTAAAAGTTGAGCAATTAAGGTACAAAGTATAGATGCAGATTTTATAAATAAAAAAAAAGGAAGGTCTTTGAAAATGCAAGGAAGTGGTTTCCTTTGAGATAGAAGGCATCAAAATAAAAGGGAAGACATAGTTTGATTTTTAGTTTGGTTTTGTGATGGCGTTTTGCTCTATGATTTGTTGTGGGAAAGACATTAATCGGTAAGATTATAATTGTTAATACTAGTTTTTTTTTTTTTTTACAAAACTCTTTTTGAAAAGTTTTGCTATATTTTTTTTATTGAATTTTGGTTTTGATTTTTGAGCAATGGTAAGGGTTTTATTTAGTTTTTGAAACTATCATTTGGGTGTTGATTAAGTTTTAACTTATTTGCCCTTCCATGTTCCATTATTTTATCAGACAACAACTTTTTGTTTATATTCTACTATCTATTCATTCACCCACTTCTTTTATATATCAACTTACTGTAATCTCTTTGATCTAATTTTGCACCCTATTATGGTCTCTTTTGTAAAGTTTTGCATTGACTTTATATAGTTTAAAGTCTCTATATTGTTCTTATTAAAACAAAATGGTTTGCAGTCACAGTTTCATAGTTCCAAAAGCTTACCATATTCTCTTTTGTTTTCTCTTGACCTTAACCATGACCAAGCTAAATACAAAGTTGAAGGTAATTCATTACTCATTTATTCCATATATTTGGTACGATTTTGAAGTGAATTTTTTTTTATTCTCACTTATTTTCACAGCAAGTAAACCAAATCTCATATTTGATAAGGTGAGCCTTGCACACAATTTGAAAACTAGAACTATATATACTTTTTGGCCCAATTAAAAACTTGGTCCAAAGAGAAAACCCAAAATAATAAGCAAATAAAAAGCCAACCCTCTTCCAAGTTATCGTCGACTTAGGTTTTCCCATCAACAAATCTTAAAAGTAGGTAAAAAATTAATCTTTCCTGGTTCCAATCTTTTGTTCTTTTCATCTTCCTCAAAAACCAAGGGACAAAACATTGAAAAAGGAAAAGGGAACATAATAATAAGAAGAAGAACACGATTCCCCCAAGACCTTTTCGGTGCTGTCAATTCCCTCCGTTGCTTCCTCATTAACCTTCATCCATTACCACTCGTTGTCGAAATAATAGATGTTGATGGGTTACCTAATATATATATATGTATGTACCTACTCTATTTTTTTAGGAAAATGACTGGCAAAGCTCGAACATTAAAAGGTGTACGACTTTCCTCGAGAGGTTCTTCCATGGGTTCGAACACCTTGGGAAGTGCTCTCACCGATAGCCAAAGTATGAAAGAAGAAACTCCAAGTCAAACGACGAAAGAAGTACCTGCAACTTCGGCTGGTAATTAATGTTTCATTAACATCATTTGTATAAGGATTGCAAGAACTTATCATTATTCTGTACATTATATACACTGCTACTTTTGACAAAGGCTGCTAAGAGAAAGCGATAGTCTACAAACATGAAAGATATATGGAATCCTCAACCTAGAACTCAAATAGTAGTAGATGCCAACCAATATGGCGAACCTATTGGGAAGGAAACATAAAAATTGGCTGAATTCCTCAGCACAATTGCAAGGACCAACTCAAACTATCCTTTGAATACTAAACATTGGAAACATCTTTCCAAATATGTGTTAGAAAACATATTGAGAATCGTTCATGTATGTAGTACATAATCATTTTCTAATTTAATGTATTGCAATAATTTTGCATTATTTGAAATTGTATATAATGAGTAATTGTTATATTAATTTATTATATGGGTAGGAAAAGTTCGATCTTCAAGGTAAGGTAGAGGACTCCAATATCCTCTCACATGTTGGGAAACTCCATAAGGAGTTTAAGTCGACTTTGAAGACTAGATACTACAAAGAGATGGTCCATGAAGGTCGACCACTTGAAGAAATATATGAAAACAATCCTCCTAGTATGTATGATAATCAATGGAAGTGGCTAGTGGAGCGATAAGGAACACCACAAATTGTGGTATGCACTTTTATTAGACTAAATGCTCTATTTTTTCTACATTCATTTACTGTATGATCAAAGTAGGGGTTGCATATATGCGTGATTTGTTGAATGAGCTACAATAAACTTAGTTTTCCTATTGCTTGAATATTTTTTCTCATTAATTTTAACAACAAGCACAATTAAAAAAGGCAAAAGAGTCCCAAACAAAAGTGAGTTATGCACACACTACTAGAAATAAAGGATATGCGACCCTCAATGCAAAATTTGTAAGTATTATATATTAATCAATGTGTAACCTATTTTAATTATTCTGCGCTTATTGGTGGAATATTGTTAACAACTATTGTTTTGTTGTATAATAGGCTAAGAAGGAAGGCTGTGAACCCTTGCGTTTGGAGCAATTTAGATTCCAACATTTGCGGAAAGATGAAGTGACAAATTGAGTAATGAGGCTGCAAAACAAGTTTATGTAAGAAATAATTTGTATTATTTATTTCTTTTATTTTATTATGACATCAACTTTACTATTTTTCAAAATAGAATTTTCTAATGAAAGAGAATTATATGATAAAACATTCAAGAGGTTAAAGACTCTATGCCAACACTTGGAAGTTCTTTTGTACCTTAAGATAATGTTGCATTGGAAAACGAGGTGTATACACAAGTGTTTGGCCTTGACAAGTATGGAAAAGTGTTGGGATATGGACATGGGATGACCAAATCCAAGTTGTTTGGCTATGGTTCAATTACTCGAGGAAGCCAATCTATACTAGCCATTAGTATATTGATTGAAGAAATGAACGCTAAACATGTAGAGCAAATACAAACAATCCAAGCTCGAACTAGTAGTTCGAGAGAAGGCTCTACTTGAGAAAGCAGAATCTCAATTTCGTGCAGAGGCCGCAGAGCGAGAAGCCGTTTGATAGTTGAGGTAGAAGAAAGGTTTATGAAATTGATTGAAATTTGAGAGGCAATGTTTATGGGTATGATGGATGCTCGTGAGAATAAGTACAAGGCTCTCATCAACGAGTGTATGGCAAAAGGAATGTCAAGTAAGTGAAATACTTACTATTAGAACTAGATTGTCAATAAGTTTGTTGATGATTTAATATAGAATAATTGTTGTTATTTAGCTATTTGTTTGTGTTGTAACTGAATGTTTGTTTCTTATTTAATGTCTTCATTGTTTGATCAACCAATAATTAATGGATGTACTGATGAAATTTATTGATTTAGCTTCAATTTATGGTTCTTTGGCTATTATTGAAATATTCTTCCCACGTGGTCATGTTGTTTCTCATTTAAATCATATAAATAGAAAATGTACATTGTTATTTTTGCAATTGAATTTCATAGTAGAGGATTTGATGATGAGGCCTTCAGTTCGGATGATGATGAATGAGGCTTGTTGCATATTATGTGTATATATATATATATGTTATAATAGTTGATGAATACAATTGTCCCTGAATTTTTTGATGTCATGGAAAACAGGTTGACAACATTATTTAGTGGTAATTTTGTATTAATATGATTAGTTTATGTTAACCGTTCAATTAATATCGTCTCAAACTTGTCCAAACCCAACACAAACAAAGTTGCTCATATTTCGCCAAAATAGGCTTTTCAAAAGTCAGCAAAAAAAGTTGTAAAAAACATGGGACTTGAGCCAACTAGGTAAGGTGTTGGCACAGACAAGATTTATCCCAACCTTTTTAAGGTTGCCTTAGATAGACCTATCCCAACATTTTTAAGGTTGGAATAAAATGGTCTATCTCAACCTTTTTTGAGTCAATTTTGGTTGCATTTAGTACAACCTTTATAAAGCTAGCGTAGGCACGGTCTAACCTGATGTCTTGATCGACCCTGAATCAACCTTTCTTGTGTCAGAATAAATATACACCAACTCAATTTTTTTTAGGTTGGCTTTGGTTGGAACATGAGTCAACTCTTTAAAAGTCGGACCAAGTGCGACCTAACTCGACTAATTTTAAGTCGTCTTTGACTGGGGCATGAGCCAACTCTTTAAAAGTCGGCATATGAATGCTTTATTCCGACTTTTTTAGGTTGCCTATTTCCTTCTGTCCCAACCTTTTTTAAAGGTTGGCCTTGACTAGGTCTTTGCCAACCCTTGAATAAAGGTCGACCTAGGTTGAATTATGCCAACACTTTTTTCAAAGTGTCACGATACCTATGCCAACGATGCTAACAATGACGGTTTCAGAAGTGTCGTAAAAATTGTCGAGGGTGCCTCTGCCAACCTTTTTTGCGTCATCCTAAGTTAAAAAAAAAGTGTCATAGGTTGTTTTATTGTAATGAAAGTAACTTGTGTAGTTAGAAAGAAAATACTTTTTGTAACTACGACATCGTAAAAAATGTTTAGTTTAATTTTATTTTAATTTCTATTGAATTAACTTTTAATTTAAATATAGACTAAATATTTAAATATATTTATTTTAATCATATATTAATTTTGAGATAAATGTATTAATTTATTTTTTTATTTAAACTAAAAAAATTAATATTATTTAAAAATAAAAAAATTAAAATTTATGTTTATTATTATTATATATCATTGTGATTTTTTTCTTTTAAAATTGCAATAGAATTTATTTATATAAGAAAACAACACAAACTCATAAAATCTTAAATCTTAACTATCATCGTGAAATATTAAAATTAACAATATTTATGTTTTTTTTACAGGATAATTTCAACATTTACCATTATATTATTAGTAAAATGTTTAGTTAATTAAGCCTATTAATGTAACTTACCTTAAAATTTTAAGAAGTATTTTTCTTAATGTTTTAATGTTATATTTTATTAGTTCAAACAGTTGCGAAGAAGAAACAAGCCAAGTATTTGAAGGAGTGATAAATAAGTAGGCACTTCTTCACTGTTGAAAGTAAAATAGTAAACAAGCATAATAAAAAGGAGTTGTTTATGCAGTTCAATTTTCCTATGTTTGTAGAGCTTAACTAAGTGAAAAATATCCACTATCTTTAACACTTATAGCAATTGATCCTAATTTATCACACGCCCGTGATAATTTTCCTCACCTTTGCACATTGAGGATTGGTACTCTCACCACCAAAATTCATCGTTATAAATCCAACAAGTTAAACCACAACACGTAGAGTTTTACTATCAATGTGCATTCTTACAATAAAGCTCTTCACAAGGACAGATTAAGTGCTTAATTCTCTCGGTGCAATAACCTATACAAGTCTCTCAATTACATAAAATATTTTGAGACTTGTTAACATAAAAAGATTTATATAAATCCCTATTAAACAACATTAATAGAATAAGCTGAAATACAATATAATAGCAATGAACAATGTAAACATGAACTTTTGGTAGTTAAGAATGTAGTGTTCCAATCCAATCCAATATACATGATCCAAGGTATTAAATAGGGTGATTTGATTCGATCCGATCTCCAAAATATATTTCTTCAAGTGATATAATCTTCATTAATAAGCTAGATATCATTATTATACTCAGCACAACCTATAAATACCATTAGATAAATTACCAACATCTCAAATATAAAAACTAAGTTGCAGTTGAATTACCAATTTCATATTTTTCCTAATCATATTCTTTACTATCACATTTGTTGTAAGATGAAAAATTATAAAACGTGATCTAAAAGGGTGATTCATGGTAAATTCATACAATATTGTATTTAGAATATTATGATGTTTCTTATTTATAAAAAGACAAAAGATCTTTATTGTGTTTTTTTTATAACCTTCCAAAACAATAAGCAAAAGAGAGGTTTCCTATTTGAAGAGTGTAGCTTCGTATATTTTGATTTACAATTTTTGTATCTTTCCCTCTAAAACCTAAATATTTTTATCTGCTTCACATGAAGAAACAAACGAAAGAGAAGTGACAAAATTTATTGAGTGAAAGCAACTAACCCCATTTTACTTTAGGTGTTATAATTTATATATATATATATATATATATATATATATATGTTGCATTTTGTTTTATATTGTTGTAAACATTTTTGTCAAAAAAAAATTATAAAACATTAAATAAATTATTTATAAAAATTCTAATTAAATAAATTAATTGGATATCCACTATTTGAAAATATGTATATATTTTAATAATTATATATATAGTTTTTAAAAATTAAATAATTTAAACTACAACAGGTTAGAAGCTTTAAAATACTTTAAAGTGATTAATCCATGGTGTTTATTTTATATATTTTTAAATAAAATTTTCTCCTTCACCCATAACATGATTGTGTTTCAATGTCTTTTAATCTTAAATTCGAGTTTTCTCTAAATTTATTTTCGTTTAAATTTTATCGTATATATAAATTATGTGAAATTATTTTAATATATCTTGATGGTGTATGATTTATATTTTGTAATAATTAATTTTATTAGTAGTAATTCAAATTTTACAAATTTGTGTAATGATTAACTAATATGATTATATTTACATCTATTATAAAAAATTGCAAATAATAAAAAGTAAATCATGAATGTCCCTAACTCCAAAAAAAGCACTTCTTATAATTTCCTCACCAAGAGAATAAAAATAAGAATTATTAGTTGTTAAATTATTTTAATACCCAGAAACTCTAAGTAAATTTCACTTCCCAATGAAAACTAAACACGTTGACTGACACATTTGGCATTCCAACCAATGACCTCAAGCGTGACTTTCACCCTTTATTAAGACGAGTGTGGATTGTTTAGAATTTTGAATTGTAAAATTAACCCTCCAAAATTAAAAAATCAAATGAATTTAAATTAGGAATAATTAAAAGTTAAGTTATATGTGTAGAATGGGCTGAAATGTACTATTCACTTATTTATGAGTTGGGAAAAAATTATGAGTAGTTTTAAGTATTGTGTCAAAATTTATAATAAAATTATTTTTTTTTAAAAATTCTTTGAATATTTGTTTATATTGTAATATAATTTAATATGTTAAAAATGATAAATAAAAACATCAATTATTATATTTAATAAATAATTAAGATTATTCTAAAAGTATTCATTTACAAAATTCATTTATATTTACTTATAAATCATAAGATATTTGCACTATATATTCTCCAATTATGATGAAGATTTTAAATTTATTTAAAATTTCAAAATGTTTTGAGTTGTCAACGTATTAGTATATAGTATGAATTACTTCTATTACCCTAGCTTTCAGCTCGAGCATTAAATACAATTTGAATTTTAAGTAGAAATTATTTTTAAAATACGTGAATCGAATTTTAAATAATTATGTATTTGTTATTTGAAAAATCGAATTTGAAATGTTGAAAAAGAAAACCTATTCATGCACTCTATACATATGCTTTCAATTTTGATCAACATATTTTAAATATTTTTATGCCAAATTCGAGTTAAGATTTAAAGTTTATGAATTAAGGGATGATATTAACGTAATTAAAATATTTTAAAATTTAAAATTAATTAAAAATGCGAGTGATAATGAAGATTAAAAAAAAAAGTAACAAAAATGGGGATTGCGTAGAGAGAGCACAGTGGACTTAGTCCGTTAAGCATTCATTAAAAGCACAGCCAATATCATGAAATTCAGCGTTATTTATTTATGGATTTGCTTTTTTAAGTTTTAATTTTTTTTAAAATATTTTTCAAACTCTGCCTTCAAACCCGCGCACTAAAGCAAGAATCCGTTGATTTAAATTAATATTTTTAACCCTATTTTTTTAATTAAGAAAATCAAAATCCAAACTCCTTGAAAGAAAGAGAAAGTATTAGAAAAAAAACAAAAAAGTTTCGTTCTTTGAAAGAAACCCAAAATATAAATTCATTTTCAGACAGATTATTTTCATCAGTCAGTCTTCATTTTTTCCGTTATTTTCTCATCAAAGTTTCAATCCTTTCTCCATTTTAGATCTACCCCATTTGTTTTTTCAATTATACGTATATAAATGTATTTTTGAATAAAAAAATCCAAGCTTTAAGTAGCATTTAAATGGTGGGGTGGTATTTTCCAAATATATATGGAAAAAGTTAGAATCCGAGGAATGGTGTAGGAGAGGGGGACAAGCAAAGCATAGAGTTCTTGAGAGTAATATGGATTCCATTTGAACCCAACAGTAAGCTGTATTGTGAAAAAAAAAAAAACATCAAAGAAAAGAAAAAAGAGAGGGAAATGGTGGAAGTGTTGATTCCTTTTCCAGGGATTTAAGTGTGTGTGTTTTTTTTTTCCTTTTTTCTTTTAATAAAGGGGTGAGAAAGGGGCTGCCTTTTTAGCATATGCCACTTGGGTTTTTTAATAAAAGGGCAAGGGAGCGTCAATAAGAGATAAGTGAAGGCAAAAACAAAAGTTTTAAAAAAAATGCAGGAAACAAGGAAGAAGAATGGTGGCAATGAAGATTCCAAGAAGAAGGAGCGTCATATAGTGACATGGACCCAAGAGGTTCTCTTTTTTTTTTTCATTTATTTATCTATATGTTGATTTATTGATATGATTTGTGTTGGAGTTCTTATTGGTTTGATACTGGGTTCTTTAATGGGGGTTGTTGTTGCAGGAAGATGATATCCTTCGTGGACAAATCAGTTTACATGGAACTGAAAAGTGAGCTCTTTGCTATATTTTTAGTGATGAAGGAAATTCAAGGGGGTTTGTTTTTGTTGATGTTTTCTGTTCATCTTGGTTGAATCTTTGAATGCAGCTGGGCTATCATTGCCTCTAAATTCAAGGATAAAACAACAAGGCAGTGCAGGAGGAGGTTGGTTTGAATACCATGATATGATTAATTTTGATCACGATGATCTTTGCATTTTGATCTAATTTTTTGTGATTTGATCCTTTAAAACTGATATAATATGTTTGTTTTAATGAAAAAAAAAACACAGATGGTACACATACTTGAATTCAGATTTCAAGAAAGGAGGATGGTCACCAGAGGAAGATATGCTTTTATGTGAGGTGATAATTTATTTTTGTATGGTCTACTTTCATTTAAGTTAATGGGGTCAGACTTCTTTTCTTCTTTTTTTTCAAAAACTATTAAATGGTGATTTATTTGGAGGAAATTTGCTACTTCGATTGATCAGTTGTAGCAGGCCATTGCATGTTACTGGTACAGTAGGTGTTGGAATTTTCCAAACAGAAAAAAACATTTAGAGGTAGGCCAGACCATTTAAACTAATTGGAACACAGTTTATGTCATTCAAAAAAGTAGGAAAACAACAGCCACTGATTTCGATTTGGATAAGTGTGTTTTTTTCTTAGGTTGTTGAATATGGGTTCTAAGCAGATGACTTATGGTGAACTGCAGGCACAAAAAGTCTTTGGCAATAGATGGACTGAAATAGCAAAGGTGGTTTCAGGCAGGTATACATATGTTTCCTCATTTTTTACTTCAAAGAAGGCGCAGTTTCGGGATAAGGGAAGGGATTGCAGAAGCTAAGATTCGAACCCCAGACTTATTTTCATTGATTATGTTATTAATGCAGAACGGATAATGCTGTTAAAAATCGATTCTCAACACTATGCAAGAAGAGAGCCAAATATGAAGCCTTAGCAAAAGAGAATACAGCAACATGTATAAACCCGAATAACAAAAGAATTTTACTTCAAAATGGGTTCAATTTAGATGGAACAGCAGACTGTACTGATTCTGTCAAAAGAATGAGGTACATTAAATTTAGAAATGTAAATACATAGTAGCGATCGAGAATTATTCGAAAAATTGAGAACCTTTTATTCTATCCATATTCAGGAGATCCCATGTTTCTGATCTTACTGAAAACTGCAACTTTGGAGATAGATCACATAGAGTATCTGGAACAATGATGAATCAACAGCTAAGACATCCCTTTGCAGTTTTGGGTCAAAATCTCCACAATGCTAACAATGTCGTGGTTCAATCTCAAGTCAACAATGTTAAGGAGGTTTCGAACGACGGTAAATCACCTCGAGCCGATAATTCTTGGCATTGGCACCTATGTTTCTGTTGTCAAACCTGCAAAGAGAAGTTTTTGCATTAGCCAAAAACTGTCCTATTTTCTCCTCTCCTTTAAACTTCTTCATAATATACACTTATGTTCTCTTCCCCCATTATTCATTAGCAGCTCAGGATAATAGCACTCGAGGAACATTTCTCAGAAAGGATGATCCAAAGATAAATGCTTTGATGCAGCAAGCAGAGCTACTCAGCTCACTTGCATTGAAAGTTAACTCGGACAACACAGATCAAAGTCTGGAAAATGCTTGGAAGGTGAGAAGTGATTTTGTTATTTTCTATATGTTTTTTTTTTTGTGTTATCAACATGATATCTCACAATTGGTAAAGTGCTAAATCTTAAATATTTTGGGGGAAACTGGCTAACAGTCCGAGCTGTGCATTGTACTATGTCCCTAACCTTCATCCTATGTTATATTCAGATGCTCCAAGACTTTTTGAATCAGAGTAAAGAAAATGACATCCTGAGATATACAATGTCTGATATTGATTTGCAACTTGAAGATTTCAAAGACTTGCTAGAGGATTTAAGGAGTAGTAATGAGGGAAGTCGACCGTCTTGGAGGTAATAGAAAAATCAGTTGACTTAAATACAGATTTTAGTAAGTTTTCTTGGTTAACACTAACTCACGATTTATATGTTTCAGGCAACCTGATCTGTATGAGGCATCGCCAGCCAGCTCAGAATATAGTACAGGGTCGACACTGATTCCTCATCCAGCTGGGGAAACAGGAGAAGAAGCACAAGGTAAGATAGATGAACTGCACCAGGATATACCTTCAAGTCATATCAGAGAGCAGAATTGCGGGAGTGAGGAGAAAAGGGCCGTTTCGGGTGCAAACACTAATCTAGGTAATGAAATTCTATATCTGGTATGAAGGCCTAGGAATACCTTGTTTATGACCATAAAGTGGATAAATAAGAATGTTTCTGATGAAATGTCTTAATGTTACCACAGTCGAGATAATCACATCATGTGACGACAATACAAATAATATAGTTGCTTCTACCTCATCAAGCATAGAGTTCAGTTCCCCAATCCAAGTTACCCCACTTTTCAGATCTCTGGCAGCAGGGATTCCCAGTCCAAATTTTTCAGAAAGTGTAAGTTATCTTGAACTGTTGGTTCCATCAATCTATCTTACTCTTCATTTTTTCTTGAACTATTAGTGTACAACACCCATGTCTGACATATCTCCTCACATTTAATTTTGTTATAGGCTTTCCCTGCTTCTTCTTCACTCGTAAATATTTCTCATTATTGGTAGCTATCCACATTTTCTGCATTTAACAAAGTTTCTGTGAATAGTTGCTTAGATGTTAATTCAGGCCAGGTAGAATCCTGGTCACTGCCTTTAATCGTAGTGTTCCTTAACAGTAAAAGATAAGTTACTAAAAGCAAACTTACTTTCCTCCATCCACCTACGTAAATAGTCTGGATGGTAGTTTTCCTAAGGAAAAGATCTTTTTAACCAAAACTTTTTTATATATAGGGTTTCATTCATGGTCAAGTGGTAATACTGATTCAGTCTCTTGTTTTAGGCTCTTACAATTCCATCTACTCATAAAATTCATCCTATTCATTCCTTATTTATTGTATTCTTTGGCTCTAAAGATGTGAGCATGTGAAGCTCAAAATAGGGTTACTGCACTATCTTTGCTTGTATTCTTGTTTCCCTTTTTCTAATTTAGCGTAGAAATCCAAGCATATATACATATAGGCACAATATATGAAACTTTAATACAAGACTGACTGGCATGTTTTTGTTTCATTTTTCAGGAAAGGAACTTCCTACTTAAGACACTTGGAATGGAGTCCCCTTCTCCTAATCCGGGAAATAATCATTCACAACCACCACCTTGCAAACGAGTCCTCCTCCATAGTCTATAAATAACCTCTGATCATCTCTTATTATGAAATCAACATTGGTCTAAAGTCCGTATAGATGTATACCTCATCATTTGTTTCCCTGAGCAACATATAGCTCATATTGAGTTTCCATCTTCTTTTTTTCCCTTTTTGTCCTAGGGTTGCAGCCATCTTGGCCTGGAATTTTACAACAAGGCATCTAATGATCTGCACTCCCAGTTCCTTGGCTTAGAATGTTTTTGGTGCATTCTAGCTTCTCAGACACATCCAATAAGATGGCCTGAGTTTCATTAATTTCCTTTATTTATTTTTTCCTACTAGAGAGTACTACCTTAATACTCACATTAAAACCAGTGTGTGCTTGTCAGTGTGTGCCATTCTTCTGTTTGTCATCTCATCCGAGCGGTTTCGGGTGTCTCTTCCATCCTTTTAATCAAGTTTTTTGTCCTTGATTTGTATTCTAGTACAGAACCTACTTTATAAAGTCATTAGAGTGTAATTATACATAGGCAACTTGCCTAAATATGATAAAAGATAGAGAGGAAGAAAAAAAAAAAAAGAGAAATAGTAAAGGAGGATTAACCTTCTATAATGTTGTTGGGTATGCAGGCGGTATAGAATAAGTTATTTTTGTGGTTTTCTATCCTGATTTTCTAATGTAATGAAACTCATATGATTTGAGTGAATGCGTTTTGACTTTGGTGTGAATTAAGCTCTTCCTTCATTACTTGCTATTTCCCCAATTAGCAGGGGCTGACAGCTTGTTGCAGCTCAAAGCAGCAGGTAGCAATGAAATCGGGAACTTCAAACATTGAAGGAACATAAGAAACTAAGAACTTAAAGCAAACTTACAGAGGAAGTGTTGAAACAATCCCTTTCATTCCCATGTCTCCTTCCTACACGAAACCGTCAGATCTTGGATGAGTTAGTGTTTACAGAGAAGTGTTGGAACTCTGTAGTTAAGGAAGACCAGGGTGAAGGGGATAGCAGATATAGTGGTGGACAAGCGTAATCATGATCAAAGCTAAAGCATAAAAAGCAGAGGGTAAAATTAAAAGAAAGGGGAGGGAACCTCATACAAAATAAAGTGAACCTATTGGCCATAAACTTTTTAGGTGCTGTTTTGACTGTGATTTGTAACGATTAACTCACCTGCCCTACTTTATCATAAAGAACCGGGCTTGCTAATGGCATCAATGAAAAGAGAGACTATCGAAAGTTTGTTCAATTAGTTCATATAATGCCTTAAGATACATTTTCTATTTGTGGTAGGGGAAAAAGTAGACGAGAAATGCATCTTTCGATGTAACTAAAGCCTTCTTTCATAAACCTTGATATGATAAGTTGACAAATACAGATGAAGATCTTTTCAATTACATCTACCAATTTCTAAGTATTTGTCTTAAAATTGGGATACCATTGAACCTTAGGGCTGCAATGATAGTATACCGTAGGGACGGTTAAAAAATACAATAGGGAAAAGATGAGAGTTCGTAAAGTTCAAAACTGTCAAAAGAGGGCATCCTTTAGGTCTTTTTCTTTTTAGGCAGCCTCTGCAGCTTCCTCCACTTGAGGTAGATTTGGTATGACAACCCAGAGAAGACCATTAGTACACAACCCCATTGCTTTGGGGACAGTGGATTGCCACTCAGAAGAGAAGACACCACGATACTGACAAATTTGCGTGTGGTGGTGATGGTTGTGTTTGCCAAGGAGCCAAATCGACTTATGGTAAGGAAGATGAAATTTTGGCCAACAGCACCGCAGAGGCAATAGAGGAGAATATCCCAAGCAGCTTCTGGATGCTGCTTGCAAAACTGGACTGCCTCGAAACCACTACCATGCGGCCAGCCAAACATGTAAATCATGTTGTATATGGTGCCCCATAGATTCATTCCCAACATGATTTCCCAAGCACTTGTCTTTGGATACCTAGGCAAAGGAAACCAAAAAGATTTGAGCGATATAAACTTGAATTAACAAGAGAAAATCAGTTCTAATTAGAATAAAAAGAATGCTGGCAAGATATCAATAATTGCAGGATTTTTAGGGGCCACAGCAAGAAATGGAGGAACCGAGGTTTGTTGTGTCAACAAGCTGATCTGTTTAGTTCTCACGAATCTTGATTGCCAAAAATTCATTCTTGAAGATTTACAAAGCAGAGTATATATTGAAGTCAGCCAGTTGCTTCAAAACTCAATCCCTCTGTTACAATTATTTTCAAAATACTAGGATTATTGTCCAAAAAGCAATGTCCATGTTAAGATGATGATGACGATCATAATAATAAATGCTTTAAGAGAAGAACACGGCACCAAAGATAAATAGTATGAAAATGTTTCCACAAACATACCTTGCAGTTATTGAATCCTGCGTAGCGTTTGTAAAGCCATCAAATGCAAGGTTCAAAAAACAGAGCCCATATCCAAGGGGTGCATTGGGGTGTGCCAACTTGCTAATTGTTTTAGAGCTAGTCTGGAATAAAGATCAAAGCAGACACAAGAGCAATATATGACTCAGAACAGGAGTTTCATAGGGAAGCTTAATGATATTTACTCCTCCAATATGCCTAGTAAATAAGCAAGATAGCAATTATAAATCACAAAATAAAAGTAGCAATGTTTTTTACAGTCAACTTTTAACAATTTCTCACCTTCATAAGTGCAAAAGCAGATACTCCTCCAGCCACAAGGAAAGTACAGATATACTCAGGGAAAGTGTATCGAATACCATAAACTAGAGTGCCCATCAGCATGACTGCATAAACATATAATACATTATTAGCTAATTACTGAAACAAGATGAGAAAAGGAGTTTACATTATACCAGAAATGTACCGATCAATGAAAACACGTGAGAAAAAGGAATTGCAAAGAATAAGTTATATCTTACCAGGAATCATTTTTGAGGACTTGGCCAACACCTGCAAGAGAGACAAGCAACATTAAGCGTTAAACTTAATACCAAAGACTCCAACTACACATGTTCACCTACAATAGCAGCCAAACTAGGAATTTAAACAATCTGTCAATTCAGGTAATACCTTAATGGGCAATAACTAGAGGGAACTTAAACAGATGAGGTAAAAAGAGAAGATATATAAAAGTATGGAGAATCAAAGACATGCCTGAGCCGGGTAGCTGATGTACTTCAATGCTTCTATACCCATGGCCGGACCAATTGTATTTGTGATTCCAGCACTCCAATAAGTCCACAAGGGAGCACCACCATTGCTTCTACTGGACCAAAGCTTTATCACTGGATGAAAGACACAAAAACAAACATATTATTATTTTCCATAATTCTCACCAGTCAATGGTACATATAGCCAAATTTATAAAAACATTATGATAGTGCAAATGGAGAAGCTTACTTATGTAAGACCAAACTAAGCAGACCACATTTTGCGCCAAGTTAAGAAATGCAAGATGCTCAAACCTCTTCCCGTCGGAACCAAATCGCTTGGTGGACCTAAACTCAACAAAGTATAAAAAGAAAATGTAATCAGAAAACCATAAACGACTACAATTTACTCGTTGAAAAGCTACAATCTTTCTCCCAAGACGAGTCACCCATCTATCCATTTTAGCAATTTGAAATTTATCAATGTAAAACAATTTATCAACGCGAAATTTTGAAAATGCCAGCGCAAAATCAGTAAAAATTAATACACACACACACGATACTATTTAAATGAACAGTTGCTATCTACAAGAAGAAGTTCCAAGTAAAAAGAAGAAATGGAAGAATCACGACAATTTATTCAAATTCAAAGAAATAACAGTCATTTCAATAACGAACCGTAACATGTCAACCTAGATCCAAAATTCTTATTCTTCGCATCTAAACCTACCTCTGAATTAACTAAGATTACGAATAATTCGTTGCAAATTAAAAAATAAAATGCATTCCAAAAGGATTTCCAACAACAGATCAAGCAAAGCAATAACTAATCGAAAAAGGTTCAGAAGAAATCAAACATAACAAAATAAACTAAAAACAAAAATAATACATACAGAGTTTCCTGAAGAAAGCCTTGGTAAATATAGGCAGACCAAATCCCGGCAACGCAAAATGCCAACACCAAAACTCGCCGGAGTCCGGCGCCGTGTGCTTCCATTACGACGCCGCTCGATAACTGTTTTCTCACTTTGATTCAATTGCGAAGATTATATGGTAAACCCAAAAGGGAAAAAGAACGGAGATCGAAGATCACGAAAGAGGGAAAAAGAGATCTTTTGTGAAAAAAAGCAAAAATGAAAAACATAAAATAAGAAGGGAGCGCCAAGTTACGTGGTTATCCACGTGTCTTTATTTTATTGGATTGATGACTTCATGACTTTCTTTTGATTGGTTATTGAAACGCGGCCTTTTGCTGGTTCTCCAATCCCTCCATCAAGCTTCATGTCCAACCCCACCGTAACTTCCAAAAAGTTTTCTATAGGTCTAATTTTAAATTTCATCCCTTTGATTTATGAATTTTAACAAAATTAATCCTTTATTTTAATTTTTCACAATTTAGTCTTCTTACAAGCTGTGCAAATGAGATATTAGTGCTCAAAAGCCATTCAATTTCAACTAAAAATAACTCAACTTTAGTTAATTGAGTCTTAGCTCAGTTGGCATCGACATTGTTGTCCGCGCAAAAGCATGTGGATTCGAGTGTGCTAAAGCGCATTATCTTCTTATTTAGGGTTGAGGAGAGACTATAGATAGTTTTAGGCATTGTATCAAAATACAAAAAATTAGGAATCGTAATGTTATACTCATATGAAAAGTAAATAATAAAAATCTCAAATTCAATTTGATAATAACCAAGTCGAGCCCGAGCAACTCAAACTATTATTCAAACAGATTTGAGAATCATGATACTCAATCCAAACGACTTACGAATCTAACCAAGCTTTTCATTGTAATATATTTTTATATTATGAAATTATGTAATTGTCCTTATCATATAGAAAGAGCTTAAGTATAGGTGAGCTTAATCGTGCTTGAGTATAAAAATTGATAAAGGAACTTAATTGAACTTGAGCTCAAGTTGATCAATAATGTCTTAAGTCGAGCCCAAACTTAAAATTTGATGTTTAATTGAGCTTGAGCCAAATATCAAATCCTGAATTTCGGTTTTGACTTCATACTTTATTAAAACTATGGAGTTAATATAATTATTGAAATAGTGATTTTTGGTCATTTTTGCATATAAATTACTCAACTATTGAATTTCACTGTTGATTTTTAAGTTTGAGATTTAACAATACTATCCTTTTAGTTTTCTAAAGTACAGAAACCAAATTATTACAAATAGAAATAGGTGGACTAATTTCTCAAATTTTTGTAAAGTAGTGGGAGAAATTTCGAAATTAGAACTATTTAAAAGCTCTCTTTGACTTTGAAGGGAAGCGAATAAATGAAATGGTTGGACCGAAATGGGCCGCAACAGGGATTGGGCTAATTTTTTTGGAAGCCCGGTTTAGTTTTTATACAATCATTTTGATCCATTGCATGAAAAGTAATATATTAGTTGCAGGGACAGAAATTTAAAATATCCTAACGCGTTTTTTAAATTAGTTTTTCTTTTTTTTAGTAATTATGCATAAAATATTTTATTATTTTTCAAGTTAAAATTTACAAGCTTACAATAGGATAAGTTTAACATTTCTATTGCTAATTGCTTTTATAAAGTTTGCGAAATGTTATGAAAAAATGTATTTTGTTAATTGTAAATGTTTGGTATTATTATAAAAATTGTAATATAAATTTAAAATTTTATTTTAGACTTAGAAATTAACGATAAATTAATTTAGATAATATTTAAATAATTTAATATAATTATACATGAAATATGTATTTAAATATTTTTTAAATAACTAATA